>BSEG01000001.1:36100000-41100000 GCA_036245055.1 Diospyros kaki | reverse complement strand
TTAAATATAAGGGTAAATGTGTCAATTTATATAATTTGTTATCGTTCAAATAGGTCATATCTTTTTCAAAAATCTACGGATAATGAAAGATTTAAATAAATTTATGAGTGGCTCGTGAAATTTACCTTTAATGTTTTTTATTTAATTAATTGATCTTTTTTTTCATCAACTCAATTGGTTATGCTTCACTATCTCAATATTAAACAATTAATAAGTCATTTTAATAAATAAAAAAATGAGACTTAGGTTAATGATAAATAGGATGTTTATCAATTAATTATAATAAGAGATTATAAGTTACATTGCATAAAAGGTATCTTAAGATAATTAAAAAAGTTGTATCAAGAGATTAACACCAAATTGCGTGTTTGTTTTAATAATAATAGATTAGATGAGTATTGTTGTCAATGAAAAATGATATGATAAATTTATATATAACAAAATACACATTCTTCTTTTATCAAACATCATTTTTAACTTTAATTGTTAAGATTTAAAAAACTAAATATTTAAAAAATAAAAACAACGACATAAATATTGATAGGCGGAGTGAAAGCGTGTTTCATTGCGCTTGCCCAAGTGGCCGAGCTAATTAAGTCGTATTGACCTTAATGTGATGGTGCAATTTTTGTCGATAATGTTTTTTTTTTTATGTTTTGGGCTAAACTGTTTACATCAATAATGATTGTGTGTAATATTCCAAAGTAACTTACACACCAACATAGGACTCCCAGAGTCCCACACGAAACAGTCTTCCCGTTAAAGAACAAAAATCCAAGGTTTTTTTTTCAGGACCATTACATCAAAAATCGAACAATCAAACAAACCAAAGTCCAAATTGTCAGCAAGTCGAACGAATGTGACGGCCAAAGATAGATTGTAAACATGTCACACGGCTAGCAGCATCTTGTGCCACGTTGACAAAGTAAAATTACAATAGCTTTGTCATGTTTCTATTTAAAGATAAATATGCAGATCCTATATGCCCACTAGTTTCAGAAAGGGACCATCCAAAACCTTATTCAGTGACGGGAAAGCATTTGTCCAAAGCAAAGCGGTAAGACCCAGCACTATCAAACTTAATTTTCGTTCAGAAACTAGAGCCGTCATACCCTTTTGCAAACACAAACATCTGCTAACTATTATTAGTACCAGAACTTAGGGAGAAAGCCATAAACACCAATCACAAGATGATAGCAACTTTTACTGCTTCAGAGAAGCTCAGGGCTCAAAGAGCATGGTCTCGGCCTCTCGCTTCAAGGAGTCGAACAGCACCGATGACAGATAACGCTCTCCGAAGCTGGGGAACACCACCTGACAGAAAGAAATGACAGAATACTTTTAAGAAATTCACAAGAACAAGATAATGTTCGATCCAAATACCCAGGATTGTGATCAAGGTCTGTAAACTGGAGTTTGAATCAGCCAAACGCTTTATGGCATGGGCGTTCATTGTTTTTACCAGTAGATATGAAAAATGTATAAAAATTGCTCGACATGATGATGCGAGAAGTCATACGAGGCAAACAAAATGCAGTATATAATGTATGCACTGCACCAGTGAGGTCAAAACTTAAACTTACAACAATGAGTTTTCCAGCATTTTCTTGCCTCTTAGCTATCTTAATTGCTGCAGCTGCAGCAGCACCAGATGAAATTCCTACCTGCAATACAGGTTGCCACAAGTACCGTCAGACTTTTGGACTGTAGATGCCTACGGCATTTTATTATTTCAAAAAGACAAAAGTAAGAAATGATCTATATGCCACTTCTGAAATCATTCGAATGGTTAAGCTCTTACCAGCAAACCTTCTTTCAAAGCAAGGAGCTTGGCAGTTTCAATAGCCTCCTCACTTGATACCTGCAAAATGTTTCAACATTACTATCGCACAATGAGTACTGAATCCGAAAGGTGACAAATACCAATATATGATGGGACAGAAATAAAATGACATAAGCTTTCCTATACAAGCAAAAATGCTCTAGTGAAACACCTATTTGTGATCATGGCTAAAAATGACAGCCTCTGCATTAGGGCTCTCAACACTGGGAGGTCTGGATAGGGAAACAGATTTATGTGATAATTAAGTCAATGACTTCTCACATGAATCTGGACACATACAGCCAGGTAAAGTAGTACATTCACCTTTTTTTCTTTCAGTTTGACTTAAGGAATTCCCCTTGGCACATTTCAAGATCCATCATTATTTTCCCAGTTTATTTGACAAGTGAACCAATCAAGAATTCTAGAACTTGTTTTAGGGAACTCCCTCCCCATGCCATGCTACAAAAGCATCAACAGCAAATGCGGACTTAAGCCATTGGATGGAAAGTAAAAAGACATCCTTGTTTGACATGTAAGTGCATAAAAGCCCAAAAACTATCTAAATGCCAAGTTGCAGGTGAAGCAAAACGTATATTTTTTATTAATCAGGACAAAATCAAAAACTATCTAAATGCCAAGTTCCAGGTGAAGCAAAACATATAGCAAACAGATCTAAGCCTAAAATCAAAAAGTTTTCCTGAAGGTCATACAATTAATCAGGACAAGTATCGGGAATAGCATTGCTGGATGAGGGAAAGAGGGATTAGAAACAATAAACTGAGTCTGACACATGACCAGATAAAAAAATTTTGAATTTGTTTCCCGCATGAAAATTGAGTCAGAGACAAAAGTATTTGTGCTGGAATAATCAGAACGACGGCATAGATTTTCTAGAACGCCTAATCCAATGCACACACAGGTGCATATGACGTAGTACGCACAATAAAACATCAAAATAATCAAGCGAAAGCGGACGCGACAACAATTCCAATTAAAGTGCGGTCGAAAATAATCAGCCACGGAAGGTTAGCTCAAATCTTTTGTTGCCGATAACAACTGGAAATGGAAATGAATCGCATTTGCGTTTCTGATTTACTTCGGCTTCTGATTTTCGCCAGGTCTCAGCAGCAGTTCTTTCGTAGTCTCAGAATCGACTTCACAAAGTTAAAAGTGAACTACCGAACTCTAGTTTTTCATGATCTTCGCGATAAACGAAACATATCAGACAATAACTCGTCAAGCACCAAACATCACCATTCACAGAGTAAAGATTTATGGATGAAAAGCACAAAGATCAAATACTCGAAAGTAGAAACAGAGCCGACGTGTATTATCGCCACTGAAACGTCCTCCCAGAGTCAACTACAAGCCAAACGGAGGCCCGGGTGGAGGCTCTCCGCATGAAGCGAGGCAATATATATAGAGAAAGAGAACGAAACCAGAGTTGGAAGAATCGTCCGTATGTTGTGTGCCCGTCTCATCTGTCAGACTCTTCCACCCCTTGGCATTTGCAAAAGAGTAATTTTAATTGCAACTTTGAATTAAATTTTATAAATAAAAATTATTTAAATAATTTTAAAATTAATTATATTATATTTTATAATTTTTAATCATAAGATGGATAAATATTTATAATAAATTTACACAAAAACTAATGTGATAACATAAAATAAATATATTATAACAATATTTATATAAGAAAAATATTATTTATACAAATTACTTGAGACGTAAATTTACATATAAGAATCTAATAATCAAAATACCCTACATTAATCACCTATCAAATTGAATACTCGTCAAAAAGTTTAGCTTCTTCATCACCTACTCTCTCTCTTTCTTTCTCTATCGCATCTCATCTACTTGCGATCGTTCGTTTGTCCTCCATCAGTAGTGGTTATGTATGACACCATCTACTTGTACACTTTAAGAGTATTTTTTATTTTTGTCTAACATAAATTTTTAATATTTCTGAGAATATAAGTATTTCAACCGGCTAAATTAAAATCAATTACAATATGTCATATGATATTATTAATCAAGTAACAACTTTCCCATTAATTTCACAATTTTTAAGCTGTTAATCCGTCATAGATGAAGTCCTATATGGTTCTATCGGACTTCTCTGATGGATGAAGTGTAATTGGAAGAAAGTTGCGAATAAACTCATTTGGTATTTGAATATTTCAAAGGGATAAAATGGGCATTTAATTCACTTTGATCATTATTTTGGTAATTCAATTTGTACAAGTAAGAAAGTCATTAATACAATACAACTTTTATTTACTATTAATACTATTATTTTCATACATTAATTGATAGTTGCAATAAGTTAAAAATAATTAAAAGTGATGGAATATAAAACACATTATTATCTTTAACATCAATATATATGTAATTAGCAAAAAGTACTATATAATCAAGAAGTATTAACATATACAATTAACAATATGTTATATAGTAGGATCTTAACATCACGCTTTAATTTTTAAATATACATATTTTACATTTATTTGGTTAAAAATATAAATTTATAATTTTCAATTTTATCCGTACATGATAACACTATACGCTATTTGAAAACATTTTTGTGACCATAATTTCAATAATAAAAAATACTACACATGTCATACGGTTTCAACTGTATATTACGTTTTTTGTTTTTTAATAAATTAAATTTACATATAATGTAAAAAAAAAAAATGACCTCATGGGTAATGCACTGGTACCTGTTCAATGGACCCCTTAAGATTAGGCATCTATGCCAAAAGGGTATTTGTATAAAGTACACAATTGGAAATAAAAAATACATATATCATGATATAGAAAGACAAAATATTAAAAAAATAATACATTTGGAAGGTGGCCCACTGGGTGACCATAGTGCCTTGGAATTGGCCATTTGGTACCATTTCAAGGTTGAATCGGTTGATATGAAGTACAGCTGGGAATGGACGATAATTTGATTATGTGTGTTGACTTTTGTACTGCTTTTTGTACTTTATTTGCATTCCTACTCCACCTTTTGGTTAGTTGCGAACTGGCCAATTTTGAATCATTAAAATTTGTCTGGCGGTGTAATTAGTTTTGTTTTTTTCCTTTATATTTTTTTAATCATTTATTCTCTTTATTTTTAAAAAATAAAAAAAATAAACAAGAAAAAACACACGAACGCTTATGAAAAAAACAAAGTAAGATATGACCTGCAAAAAAAAAAAAAAACAAATAAATATTACAACACTCTCGTTACAATAAAAAAAAAACACCACAACTATAATGAGAGATATAAATAAAAAATATATAATATTAGAAGAACAACAACAAATATCTTAAATACACAAAGGGCCTTACAGAACAAAAGAGGATCTTGAAAGAAAAAATGCAAAACTATAATCCATTACTTGTCAAAATAACTCAATTCTATGATGAAATTTGATATTGGAGCAAATTGTTAAATTTCACGATACTAGACTTAAAATTTCAATAAATGACGAAATTGGTCCACTAATGGCTAACAAAGAGTAACAAAACTACTAAAAGAGGAAGGGAGAACCGTTAATTCTAATAACCTCCAACTGTTGAAGTCAATCCCATTTTGAGATAAAATTTGATGCATAGGCAAATTGTTAAATACCATGATATAATGCTAGTTGACTGCATGAAGAATAAAGAATTGGTCGGATGGAACTATCAAGCTATCGTAAACATGGTACGAAGAAAAACGAGAAATAGGGCAAAGAGCGAGAGGGGGAATTAAATAATGAGATAAATATAATTTTTATGCATACAATATTTCACAATGACAACAAGAGCTAAGGGAATCCCTAGTCAAAAGACAAGAGATTCATAGATAAGATGATTAGTAGCACATGTAATGTCACGAAAGAAATAAAAAAAATTAAATAAATAATTAGGACACAAAAAAGAAAAAAAAAAGTCAAAAGACGCCAATAATAAACAAATGCAAAACCTTACAATGTGCAATAAAATAACATAAAGACAAGCTGGTCCAAACAAAATATTTGGATCTTGTAAGCAAATTGAGAAGGGGATCCCGCACTATCATGAAAACAGCTAATAAGTTAACATTTTATTTAACAAACATGATTATTTTCTCATTTTTATTGGTTATTATCCTTCCCGAACCAAGTTAGTTGACACACAAACCCCTTGCTGAAGCATCTTGTTATATTATATCATTTTCTTGTTCAATTTGAAAACAAAAATAAAAAACTATTACAAGTTGAAAAAATGTAGAAGCTGTTCACATGTATAAAGAAAATAAAAAATTAAAATAAGATGAAAAAAAAAAATCTTTTGACCAAACATGAATTGTGAGAGTGAAAATAACGCATGATCTGCATTTGCAAAAATTGTATATATAGCAAAAAATAATTTTTTTGTTGTTTTATACGAAAGAGAAAACAAATTTAACAAAAAATTGGTCATAAAAAACTAGTTGAAATACGTTGCACTGGTTTGGAGAGAAACTCAAGCCATTGTTAGTTGAAATACTTGAAGGTTGTGTCTTGATGGGCATGGAAGAGTATCTACGTGCATTGCAGTTTGATTGTTTAATAAATTATAATGAGGATAACTCAATGATAAGAAGATTAAAGTAGATATGACGACCCACGCTAATAATGAATTATGTGTTTGTAACATATCATGTAATAACCTAACTAAAAATAAGACAATAATTTATGGTAAGTTATATGATACTACACTAACATTAATATTAATGTATTATAACATTAACAATATCCTCAATAGCACAATAATTAAATGAATACCTTATTTAATAGTTTAATAGTACTAAATTAATAAACACATTCTTATTATATTATTACTAATAAGTTAAATTTTAAAACAATGATATCATAGAACTTATATTTATAAATATTTATGAAATTACAACACTAATCAATCGGATTTTTATTAAATAATTACAATTTAAGAACATTTATTTTGGCGCAGTGATAAAATATTTAGAGTTTCATAAAAAATATTGAAATTCGAATTAGTGTGGCGACTTAAAAGACAAACTTATTGATGAAAGATAATATTTAATTAAAAGATAAATTTTCGCATAAATTGTATTGAATGTCTAACTCTGAATATATATAAATTATAATTGCATCTGAATTTATTCGAGAGTACATTTAAGAAAAAAAATACTCATTCTTTAAGATTAATCGAATGAAACTATGGCACTTAAGGTGAAATATAAAGAAAAAAACATTCAAACTAAACTTAATTGCTAAGCGCTAGTTTGGCAATGCGATTTGACCGCTTATAAGCTCTTCATTTAGCTTATACGCTATGAAGTTTATTATGTTACCTGTTTGGATATTGCAACAATTTAAAAGCGAAGCAGCTGAAACGCTAAATCAACAGCGTTTTGGAGAAGCCATTAGCCACCCGCTTTTGCAAAGAAGCTCTGTGGAGCGTTTTGAGTTGATCAAGACTATTACCATTTCACCCTCCAACAATATAAAAAATTACAACCCCCTATCCCTATACCTTCCCAACTCCTTTTCACTGCTCTCACCTTCTCTTTCATTACTGTCGAATCTCCTCCATAAACGGTCGTCGTCGCCGCCCAGTGCCACCCTGCTAGTAGATCGCTGCCATCGCCAGCGTCGCAAGCTTCCATCGCTGCCTTCGTCGCAAGCCGCCTCGCTGCCTAGCCCCGCCATCGCCGTAAGCCACCCTGCTACCAAATCGCCGCAAGCCTCCATTGCCGCCCTACTAGCAGATCGTCACCATCGCCAGCGCCTATTGCATCGCCGGCCGTCCATCACCCTCGTCTCCTCCGTGCTGCTGCTATGGCCGAACTATATATATATATAACAATAATACATATAATTTATAATCTTAATATATTTTTAATAATTATGTATAATTTCTTAATATTTAATGATAAAAATATATTTTTTTAAAATTTTTCATAATTTTTAACGTGTAATTGTAAATATATTAGTAATTAGAGATTAATTTAATTTTTATTAAAAAAATTATATTTTTTAAATTTCATTTACATTATTTAGTGTCATGTTTATTTTAGTCTTTTTGTCAAGTTTTAATAACTTATCAGCTTTACAAATCAAATACATGACTTTACATTAATAGCTTAAAAGTATATTTATCTAAACACATTATTAGCTTAAATGCTATCTAATTTAAACGCTATAATCAACTTAAACACTATCCAGCTTAAAAGTTAAAAAAAAAAAAAACGCACAGCCCAACTAAGCCTAACTATAATTGAACTCTTTTAGTACCCTTTACTTGTTTATATGATTCTACCGCGCGCGCCATCAAATCTATGATTGATAGTAAAATTTCACATCAGAATATCCATTGAAAGCTCCGCTACTCGGGTCCAGTCCAGGCGGTTCAACATTAAGTAAAGCCGTACCAAATCACCTGCAGCATCGGCGCTGCCGTATCTGTGCCGCCGGACGGATCGGCGGAAGCAGCAGCGGTCATGGGAGTGCCGGCTTTCTATCGGTGGCTAGCGGATCGGTACCCTCTGTCAATCGCCGACGTGGTAGAGGAGGAGCCTCAGGAGGACGGCGACGGCGTCCCCGTCCCCGTCGACGTCTCCAGACCTAACCCTAACGGCTTCGAGTTCGATAATCTCTACCTCGACATGAATGGGATTATCCACCCTTGTTTTCACCCCGACGGCAAGGTATGAATCTACTTTAATCTCTTTCTGGAAAGAAATCTACTTCAATCATACTCTTGCTATGGACCTCGACTTCGTCTTTAGAGTTTGACAGGTAAATTTAACACACATTGTGTTGGGGAAGAACGATCCACCGTTTACTTTCTTCTTCTTCTTTGTGTATTGTTTAATATTAACGGGGATTCATAACTGGGCCTAGGAATTAAGGTATATTAGGAAACAGTTGACACGATTGTTGGATTATGCATATACGTAGTTGAGAGATGGGTTCAGATGATCATCCTACAGTTTTCACGCTGCAGGCAAGGTATGAGCTACGCTGTATTATGAATTATCCCCACGTATACACACACACACACACACATGGGAGGAGGGGTTTTTTGTACTAGGCTTTGAGGTTTAAGTTTGTTTTTAAATATATACATATATATTTGTATGTATTTATATTCGCTGCATGAAGAGATGCGCATTTTAAAGCTCATAGTGTTAATAATGTTGGATATTATTGATGGACAATTTGGTACTATAGCATGAAATTAGAAATGGAACATAACAATGTTTATTTTAATATCGCAAAATGAGATCTATTTGGAGAATTTTATGGATAGAATTTTTCTGTCCGTGAATTATAGAGGTGAATTTAGCTGTGAAGTGAATTTGAGGCGAAGTTTGGTCCATTGGGTACTAGTAAGTTGTCCCAGTCGATGTATTGGATTTTGAGGCTTGTATTAGTTGTTTTTAAATCATTATCTAGCTTGACTGCAGACTAACTGGCAAATGCGAGTGTTGTGGACATTAGAGATTGTACAGAATGTTTGACTTATTTATAACCATATATCTCTGTTGTCATATCTGCATGCACTGTCGACAAAGGCAGCTTATATGTATCTTTTTGAATAAGAGGAACATGAGTTGGAGATTGCTGCCTAACTAGCAACGTAAAACCATGTTAGAAAGCAATAATTTTTGGTTTTCGTTGTCTGTTCTACTTACAGCTGTCACTGAAGGCACAACACTTTTCATCTGAAAAAAAAAAAGATAAAGAAAGGAGATGCTAACCTTGATGAAGGTTGTATTTTAGACTATGTTTCTACTGTGATTACCGAGGGTCTCTTTTCCAAATGGTACTTCCAGAACATTACTACTTATCCTTGCATTAATATGCATCAAGGTAATGAATTATGGGCTACAAGGATAAATGGGATTTGGTATATTTTGCTTAGAAGTTGCTTGTACTAAAAAATTCTTTCATGTAGCTGACTGGTAATGTCATCGGGAAATCTGTATGGGTTAATATGAAACTGCCTTATTATTTTGAAAATGAATTCTACATCACTTTTCTGCCTTTCTTTTGTATCTGGACTTTGCTGGTCTCTTAATGCGACACTGTATGAGGATACATTCTTTGCCGTTGCAGCCTGCACCAGCCACTTACAGTGATGTATTTAAATCAATATTTGGTTATATTGACCATCTATTTTCACTGGTTCGGCCAAGAAAGCTTCTTTATATGGCAATTGGTGAGATACTCTTTCCCGAGTGCCTTCTTAACTTCCTAGTTACTCCAGGTCTCGGTCTACTTAACCTTTAACTCTGCAGATGGGGTTGCTCCAAGAGCGAAAATGAATCAGCAACGCTCTCGGCGGTTCAGAGCTGCAAAAGAAGCGGCTGAAGCTGTAAGATTCTTTTGTTCTTGCCATGCCGAATTGTAGGGAAGGACAGTGAACATTTTCTTTTCATCTTTAGGAAGCTGAGGAGGAAAGATTGAGGGAGCAGTTTGAAGCTGAGGGGAGGATTCTGACTTTTAATGAAAAGAATGAAACATCTGATTCGAATGTTATAACTCCTGGCACTCGGTTCATGGCAGTGCTCTCAATGGCACTTCAGTATTATGTGCAGTCTAGGTTGAACCACAATCCTGGTTGGCAGGGTACAAAGGTTTGGTAGACTGGTTTCTAGATTTTTCTTGTTCCATTGGTCCCTTGATGATTCCTTTTCCATGCAGCAATCCCTTCTGTTTCCTTTTTCATACTTCTGGCTTTTGGGATGCTTTCTCTGTGTTAGTTTATTTATGGGGCTGCATTGCGTGATTATTTTAAGGTTATTCTTTCCGATTCAAATGTTCCTGGTGAGGGTGAACACAAGATCATGCATTACATCCGGCAACAACGTAACCTTCCTGGTTTTAATCCGAATACGAGGCACTGTATCTATGGACTGGTAGGCATGATTTATTTTTTAATTAGTGAAAAAGAACTTCCTTGGATTCTCTCTCTCTCTCTCTCTCACACACACATACACACACACGCATCCTAGCAGGTAACTTAAAGGGGGTTGATTTTACATGTCCATTGTAAACTTGCAATCTGGTACTTTCTATGTGAACAATGTACTTCATCTCAAGCAGGATGCTGACCTGATCATGCTGTCGTTAGCTACACATGAAATTCACTTCTCAGTATTAAGAGAGGTAGGTGGCTGCTTTTTAAAATTCCCTTGTATTGCCGTCTTATGTAATAACCATGATTTCTTTACAAGCCTGTTTTTGCTGATTTTATAGGTGATCACTCTGCCTGGGCAGCACGATAAATGTTTCCTTTGTGGTGAAGTGGGTCATTTTGCTGCTGAGTGCAATGGTAGTCCAAATAACCAAGATAAAGATGTTAATGGTAAGGTCATCGAAAACACACCAATTCACAAGAAGAAATATCAGGTTGGTTAATCATTTTTTTATGCTTTATTTGAAGTTTTGTTTTGCCCATTCTAATTTCAATGTTACAAAACTTTTTGTCTGGGCAGTTCCTCAACCTCTGGGTGTTACGTGAATATTTACAATATGATATGGAAATTCCCAACCCTCCATTTGAGATCAACTTTGAGCGATTGGTGGATGATTTCGTGTTTCTATGTTTTTTTGTCGGCAATGATTTTCTTCCTCATATGCCAACACTAGAAATTCGCGAGGTATGTGACTGACTGGGAATCTGTATGTAGTGGTTTACAGTTGATGTAATGGGTTGAACTTCTGTTTGCGCCTTTTAAATGTTATAAACATTTAATGTCCTTTCCATATAGAAATTGACAAGAACATTGTCTAGGGTATTCTTATATGGGTGCTGGAAATCTATGCCGATTGCACCGTGTTAAGTAAATCTCACTTATTTTCTATTTCAGGGTGCTATTAATCTGCTGATGTACATATATAAAAAGGAGTTTGCTGCTATGGGAGGTTATCTTACAGATGCGGGTGAGGTAATGTTTTTCTTTTAGTGTTTTGCTCAACTCCTTTTCCATGTTTTCTTTGTTTCTCTTTACACACGGCATTTTAAAACTTTTACCACTTCTAAGGCCTTGTAGAAAAGTAGGTTGCTCATTTGTGATTGGAAGGTCATGGGTTCAGGTTATGGAAATAACCTTTTTTTGTAAAACAATAGTTAGGTTGTTTACAAAAACAACCCTCCCCTGACCCTCATGAAGTGGGGAGCGTTGTGCACTGGGGATGCCCCTGTTACCACTTTTAGAACATAATATTCTCATTGACTGCACCCATTTTTAGAGCATCTTTCTTTGTATCCATATATATGGATCAACAACATAATTGGACTAAAAAGATTTTTGCTGAGTTACAATATATACTTGCAGTTATGTGATTCTTTTGATTGGCTCGTGGCTAAATAACCAACCAAGATGGATTGTTGGTGCTTAGTTTTTTAGTTTCATTGAGCTCTTCCTTCCCTCTGAGTTCATTT
Organism: Diospyros kaki; assembly: GCA_036245055.1. Classification (NCBI taxonomy): domain Eukaryota; kingdom Viridiplantae; phylum Streptophyta; class Magnoliopsida; order Ericales; family Ebenaceae; genus Diospyros; species Diospyros kaki. The sequence goes on along the minus strand of BSEG01000001.1, from coordinate 41,087,732 downwards.
GATTCCTTCTCTAGACTGTGGGAGTGTTCCTGGGGAATTTTCATTTGCAAGTTAAAAGAAGTTAGACACTCTCAGGTCTGATAGAATATTTCTTGCAGAAAATCTGCATTGTAAAAAATTTTGGAACTCTGATGACCAACTTATATATGTTGAAAAATATTATCACAAGATAATGTGATTCAAAACCTTCTTATTATGTAGAAAGACTTCTGGCATATTATCCATTTTGATCAGTCTAGAATATGGTATCAATTTTTCCTAAAGCTTGTCCTGAAGTCTGTAATTTACATTTTCAGGTTTTGGTAGACAGGGTGGAACATTTTATCCAGTCAGTTGCAGTATTTGAGGACCAAATCTTTCAGAAGCGGGCTCATCTACAGCAGGTCTTTCCTTATCTTTCCTGCATACCTAGGAAGGATACTAGTGGAAAGATATGTGTATATTATGATGAAGCTTATATTTAGTTTTTAGTTCAGTAAATATTGCTACTTTGGATTTAATTTTTGCTAGTGTAACACTATCTCATCACTCGCTAGTTTTGGAATTTTCATTCTGCAGATTCCCTTATCTATATTAATGAGGTTTAAGCTTTCTCCTACTGAGTCATGGACTTTTTTTTGGTTGATTTGGTTCATGTCTTCTTTTTATGCACTTAGTGTTTGCATATGTAATCGGAAATTGTTGATTCCCGGCCAGAGCATAAGGAATGTTTGACTGGAATCATTCCTTAATTTCAGGGATTGATTGGCCAAATCATACCTAGTTTAGAGACTGATTTTAATAAGTAATTTACCTACTTATCTTTTTTGAATACTTTCCTATTCTCTGTACAGTCAGACTTTTCTATTTTTCTGTACAACCTATCTTTCCTAGTTTCGCACAAATGTAATTTTTCCTATGGTGTAGATTTTTAACCCTATAAATAGGGCTGTACCACACATGTAAAAGATAATATAGAGTTTTATTTCTCCTATTCCTCACATGGTATCAAAGCCCCCTAGTTTCACTATTCTCATTGCCTTCATTATCCGATTACTGTGTGCCTTCATCACCACAATCTTGCCTTCATTGCTTTACTCTCTTTTGGCCTTTATTGCCTAATATACCTACCAACTATTGTTCCATGTCAGAAATCTCTAAGACAAGAGATGTTGCTCCATTTGAACAACCACTTGCTAATACTCCTATTAGTGAGCTACAAGAGATGCACTATTCATACTAACTGGATGGTAGGAACTATCTCCAATGGTCTCAACTGGTAAAAACTTTTTCTGAAAGGCTGAGAAAAGATAGACCATCTGATTGGACCAGCACCCCAGGCCTCTGATTCGGCATTCATTGCTTGGGACGTTGAGCACTCAATGTTGATGCCCTGACACTGGAGTTCTATGCTACTAGAGGTAAGTAGAAACTACATGTTTTTGTTAGCAACCAAGGATATTTGGGAAACAGTAAAAAAATCCTATTCTAAAGTACAAGGTGCCTTTGTTATCTTTGAGATTAAAATAAAAATAAGTGATACCAAGTAGGGATCTCTATCGGTGATTAATTATTACAATAGAATGAATGGTTACTAGCTTGAGTTGGATCACTATTAGGACATAAAGACGTTGTGCAGTGAAGATGCTATCACTCTTACTTCCATACTTGAAAGGGACATAAAGACGTTGGCTGGTCTCAATCCTGAGTATGATCAACTGAGGGTTCAAATCCCTGGCAAGGAAAAACTTCCATCTTTGAATGAAGTTTTTTCAATGATTTGCAATGAAGAACATAGAAGAATAACTATGCTTGATGAACCTAATCCTGAGGGCTCAACCATGATTTCCAACAAGGTGGATGTCTCACGTTCTAGGTCACAACAAGGAAGAAATGACTCTCACCCTAGACAACAACAACAAAGCCAGGAAGGTTTGTGGTGTTTATACTGCAAGAAACCAAAGCTCACCAGAAAGACACGTTTCAAGCTTCATGGAAAGGAGACTATTTTAAATAGTTTGGGAGGCTTCCAAAATCTACAGTCTAGAAATCAAGCTCAGGCCCATCTCACAACCAAGGAACCTGAGAGAACCCTAGAAAAAATATATTCTACTACGACTTTTGAACTGGGTGAACTCATTGCAGAAGAAATTCGTAAGCTGAAATCATTCCTGAAAACTATTCAAACTGGTTCTTGCTTTCTAGCACAGACATGTATATGTCTTAATTATGAGAATTTTAATACTTCACAAATTGTTAGAAATGGCTTATGGATTCTGAATTTAGGAGCTACTGATCTCATAACCTATGACTCAATTGTTTTTGAAACCTATAAACCTATATCTAGTTCCAAAAGAATAACTATAGCCAATGTCACATAGTTCCTATAGTACGTTAGGGAAGTGTTATACTCAATGCATCACTCCCTGTTCAAAATGTTCTTCATGTCCCTAATCTTTCTACTAACCTTATTTCTATTCACTAGTTGACTAAAAACCTTAATTGTCATATTGTTTTCTCTCCCCATGATTGTGTTTTTTAGTAATTGGCTTAGGGAAGATGATTAGGGCTGCTGAGGAACGAAATGGGCTATATTATTCGGGAAGGGTTGTGATGTTTCTAAAGGGGACTAGTCTATTCGTGCCTACTCATCCCATACTACACTTACCATGACTAAAATCTGGCTCCATCTTTTTTGTTTAGGCCATCCTCTACAAACTATGTTTCCTTCTTTTTTTAAGGGTTTAACTGTTACTAGCTTTCACTATGATGTGTGTGAATTCTCCAAACATCACCAAGTGTCCTATCCAATTAGTAATAAACTTTCTTCCATTCCTTTTTCTTTGGTGCATTTTGATGTTTGGGGACCATCTAGGGTCCTTAATTATTCTAGGGCTAGATGGTTCATTTTCTTTATTGATGATTGTACTCAGATGACCTGGTGTATCTCTTAAAAGATAAGACAACTATTAGTACAATTTTGCCATTGTTCCATAAGATGATTTCCACCCAATTTGGGTCCCTTATTAGGAGATTTTGTATTGATAATGCAAGGGACTATTTTAATCAACATATTCATCATTTCTTTCAGCAAGAAGGCATTGTTCATGAATCCACCTACATTGATACTCTCCAACAAAATGGAGTTGCTTAAAGAAAATCGAGACATTTACTCATTGTTACTCGTGCCCTCCTACATCATCATCATGTTCTCAAATTTTTTAGGAGGAAGCAGTTTTAATTGCTGCCCACCTCATTAATCGAGTTCCTTCTAAACTTCTCCAAAACCAAAGTCCATAGCAGTGTCTTTCTTCTCACATTTTGGATGTCAGTCTTCCTACCTCTCTTCCTCTCAAAGTTTTTGGTTGTGTGTCCTTTGTTTATAGTCCTACACAACATAGAGACAAATTTGATCCTTGGAACCTTAAGTGCATCTTTTTTGGTTGCTCTCCTACGCAAAAGGGATACAAGTGCTATTATTCTCCTTTTTAGAAACTCTATGCGTCCAAGGATGTTACTTTTATTGAAACTCAACCTTTTTTTGATTCTTCTCTTCCTGGTCATGGGGGGAGACTGTCAGTGGTGACTTTCCCACTTTGGATTTGGCCCTTCTAAGACAACCAAAAATAGAACAAGCCACAGCTGAACCTTAACCCAAGCCTGCCTCAAACCCTCATGTTCTTGATTCCTCAGTTTCAAGTTTTGGTGAGCATGACACACAAGAACCGGGTGACTCCCCTACAACATAGCCATTGTTGCCACCTACTGTCAGATTTAAAGGCTCTCCCTGTGTCTACAAGAGAAGATGTCAACCCATTTCAAATTCTCGGCTTGTGCCAATATCTACTCTTAGTCTGGGTATTGAAATCACTCACCTATTTATTCTAGTTCTATTCCCAGTGATTTGGACTTACCTATTGCTATTAGAAAAAGGGTCTAGACGCTGTATACAACATCCACTGGCCAATTACATTTTTTATCATCGGCTCTCACCCCAACATAAAAGCTTCTTGTCCTCTCTTAATGCCGTTGCTATTCCTAAAACAGTTGAAGATGCATTAAAGGATTAGAATTGGACGCAAGCCATGCAAGAAGAGATGAGAGCTTTGGAAAAGACCCAAACTTGGGATATGATGCTGAGACCAAAGGGAGTAAGACCTGTGGGTTGTAGATGGGTGTTTAATTTAAAATATAAGGCAAGTGGCACATTGAAGAGATATAAGAAACGGTTGGTTGCTAAGGGGTACTCACAAATCTATGGAATAAATTATTTGGAGACCTTTGCACTAGTGGCAAAGATGGCAACTGTCCGAATTCTCCTATCATTGGTTGCATGTTGTGGTTGGCATTTATAGCAGTTTGATTAAAAAATGCCTTCCTCCATGGTGATTTAGAGGAGAAAGTTTTTATGGAGCTACCACCAGGTTTTAATAAAGAAGTTTTAAGTAGGGTGTGCATGCTAAAAAAGGCTCTCTATGGCCTTAAGCAGTCTGTCTCTCAGAGTATGGTTTGACAGATTTACTAAAGATATGAGAAAGATGGGAAACCGACAAAGTAGGGGAGATCATACCCTCTTTATTTTAATAAAGGGGAAGGTTATAGCTCTATTTGTGTATGTGGATGATATCATAGTGACTAGAAATGATGTTGTTGAGAAAGATGGGAAACCGGCAAAGTAGGGGAGATCATACCCTCTTTATTAAATATTTAATAGAGGGGAAGGTTACAACTCTACTTGTGTATGTGGATGATATTATAGTGACTAGAAATGATGTTGTGGAGCAACAATAGCTAAAAGAGAGCCTTGCAAGAGAATTTGAGATTAAGGATCTTGGTAAACTTAAGTAATTTTTTGGGAATAGAAGTAGTCTACTCCAAAGAAGAAATCTTCCTTTTCTAAAGGAAGTATATCATAGATTTATTGAAAGAAATTGGGTTGTTAGATGGAAAAACAGCTAACACACTAGTGGAACCAAATCTCAAACTAGGTGAGTATCCCCACTGTCAGCCGGTGGACAAAGGAAGGTATCAAAGGTTGGTTGGTTGCCTACTATACTTATCTTATACTAGACCTAACATTGCATTTGTTGTCAGTATAGTCAGTCAATTAGTTTATGCACAATTCAAATGAGGAACACATGCAGGCAATCAAAAGAACTTTATGTTATCTAAAGTCCACACCTAGGAAAGGAATTTTGTTTAGATCGGGGAATGACCTAGTTGTTGTAGGCTACATAGATGTAGATTATGCAGGTTCTTTGGTTGATAGGCGATCTACGATCGGTTATTGTGTGTTTCTAGGAGGGAATTTAGTGTCTTGGAGAAATAAAAAACAGAACATCATTGCAAGGTTCAATGCTGAGGCAAAATTTCGAGTTATGGCCCCTGGAATGCGTGAATTATTATAGCTGAAGATTGTTCTGGATGACTTAAGACTTGCTAGAAGTGGACCAATCAAGTTGTTTTATGACAATATGCCAGCTATCAATGTTGCTCATAATCTAGTGCAACATGATAGAACAAAACATGTTGAGATAGATCGATATTTTATAAAGGAGAAGCTCGAACCTGGACTAATTTGCATTCCCTTTGTCCCATTCGAAAACCAGTTGGCTGATGTATTGACAAACGGAGTGCCTACAAGAAGATTTGAGGAGTTATTGTGCAAGTTAGGAATGAAAGACATTCATTCACTAGTTTGAGGGGGAGTGTTGATTCCTGGCTAGAAATATAAGGAATGTTTGCTTGGAATTGTTCCTTGATTTAAGAGATTGATTGGCCAAATCATCCCTAGTTTAGAGACTGATTTTAAGGAGTAATTACTAGCCTATCTTTTTTGAATACTTTCCTATTTTGTGTATAATCAACCTTTCCTATTTTTCTGTACAACCTATCTTTCCTAGTTTAGTACAAATGTAATATTTCCTATGGTATAAATTTCTGACCCTATAAATGGGGCTGTACCACACAGGTAAAAGATAATATAGAGTTTTATTTCTCCAATTCCTCACAGAATTCTATTTCTTGCTGGTGCTAATAATTGTTGCCAATTATACTGCTTATTCTTTGTCAGGTTATTGAAAATAATGATGAAATGAAGCTTAAACTGCGAAGAGAGGTTTTTGTTGCAGTTGAAGATAAGGTCTGCCTTTTCCCTTGGAGCTATTGGAAGATCTTAAAAGTAAAAAAGCACCTGATCTAGCTTAGGTGATTTTGGTTGTGTTTTCAAAATTTAAATATCAGGAAGTAATTTGCTTGTAGTTGAACCAAATTTGGGATTGCCTTTCAAAATTAAGTTTAATCAGTTCTCTTTTGGTTCCTTTTTGACCATTATTTCTTGTGTGTGTGTGTGCGCGCACTTGCGCTTGTGATAAGATTCATAGTCATTATTTGCTTTGGTATGACAATTTCTCCTTTGAGAAACAGGGATAGATAGATGCTGTAGGAGTTTCTATTTCAGGAGACAAGATGCATGTTTTAATTTTAGTAGAGGATCACATCCATTGTACTGATAGGCTTGAGGAATATTGTTTATAATTAAGTGGTTACTATTAGAAAATAATTTTTCTTAGAGATTGAAACTTCTTTCTGTGAATCAAACAATTCATTGGATGTAGCTTATGAAAGAAATGAAATATGTAGGTAATTTCAAAACATGGAGGTAATAGTGATCATATCTAGGCTAAGAGCTTCCCCCCCCCCCCCCCCAAAAAAAAAAAAACTCTTTTACGTCATTATATAAATGGTCCATTTAAGTTTTGTCTTGTAATAACATGGTTTGATGACCACCCCATTGTGTCCTTATGCATGTACTTTACATCTTCATTATTTTAGATGCATCCAACAACTAAAATAATAATAAAAAAATTACATCTTTGGGCATGTCTTTTGCACATTCATTTTCTGTCTCTCCATGTCTTTAGATTAATCCAAAACGAAAAATAATAACAAAAAAATTAGGTTATGCCTTTCGACATACCTCAACATGTATCTCAAAGTGTCTGATAACTATCAGTGGTTGATATATGTCAAATATGGGTACAATATGTTAAATAATGTATCCATGTGTTCTAGGTGATAAGTTTAAATTTCATTTAGCAGCATCGGACGAAATATGTTGCTTGTTGCTTGTTGGTGGAAGGACATTTGTGCTTTAGGAGGTTAGCTCCATTGCCAAAGGCTCTATAGGGTAAGTGGCTTTACTGTTTACTATGGGAGAGAAAGGGCTTCCTAATTCTAATGTTTACAAAAAAGTTTTCAGTCTCAAATATTTAATTAAGCCTTGTCTTTTAGTTCAAATAAGACAAAAACATACTGTCCTAGATTGGTCCTGATAGAATTCTGTGTGCCTCAGATGTTGGATGGAAGATATGAATCTCCTTTTTCATGTGTTGAATTTACCATTAAATGAAAAATGGTATCTGAAAACTAGTATACCCATGCTTATATAACTTTGTGCTAACACAATGCTATCATGATGTTGGATTTGATATTAAATATTCTGCCCTTCCTATCTGCTTCTCCATATGCGCACAAGCAGTACTAGCATGGGCTTGTTTTCTCTTCGTGCAATGTTAAGAAGTTTCTCACTTCTCTCAGGTGAAATTGGGTGAGCCTGGATATAAAGAAAGGTATTATGCTGAGAAGTTTGAGGTCTTGGACCCAGAAAAGATTGATGAAGTTAGAAAAGATATAGTAAGTTTCTTAATAGTTTTGTACCATGTCAAAGAATGAATTTACTTCCATTTAGAGTCTGCATCAAGGTCTTTTCCTGTTAATCATGTCTTCTTTCTTGATATTATGGTATATGGAAACAGCTTGATGCTTTTATTTTTTGAAAGTTCTATCTGACTTGAATTTGCATTTGCCGAACTCAACTTTACTTAGCATTTTTCCAACTGCCTGGTGTTGTTTACTTGAATCCGGTTGTTCCATTTTCCTTTTCTGGGATAGAGCAAGCGCTACGTCCAAGTTGACTGTGGTACAATTGCTCACCAATAGAATTTGCTCACCAGGTCTGCTGCTTTGCTGATTTTGATGCAATGGCGGAAACAAAATGTTGATTAACTTGTTACTCACTGCCTGTTCCCTTGTGGTATATGCCAGATTTTGTTGAACAGCGTACCAAAATCTCTCATGTTCTCTTTGAGGAGAGTGTAGTGCCCTATATTGCCACTAAGAAATATCTACCATTGAGAGAATGTTCTCACATGTTGAAAGGAGAGGAGTTCTCTGAAAACTGGTCCACTATGTTTCTGTTATCATGATTGAGAACACAAATCTGGCATTGGATTATTTTTGGGGCTTCCTTGCTTGGAAGTTGTCTATGGGAAGGATTTGCATGGCATTCTTTTCTATTGCATCTTCTGACTGTCCCAACTTTTGTAGTAGGCAATAACTCTTCTGTACTCCGTCCTGAATGAGTAGCCACTCTTTTTATTGCCATGTATAATTGATATTTTGTTTCTCTTTAAAATCTATTTGGAGAAGAAATTTTAGTGGTGGCACCTTTAAACTGCATTAGAAAAAAAAAAAAAATACATTTCACATTCCATGTTGATATTTAAGTCATATTTCCATGTTGTATAGGTTGGTTTCATAATATCAACTACGTGATGGAATACGATCATATCAATGATTTTCATTCACTACCATCTCATGAAACTTTTTCACATAAAGATGATGTTGGAACTTTATCTCATCATTCCCTTGCTAGGGTGTTGCATCCAGCGTAAAATTTTTCCACATTATTATTTTGTATGGATTTTTATTGCCAATGTGACTTTTAGAAGTCAATTGACATTATGAACCCATGCACCGACCCTAAATTGGTTAGGATAAGATGCAATTGATCATGATGAGTTAAAATCTATTTGATTGCTGTGCATCAAGGGATGCACTTGATTCTAAATTGTATCTGCAGGTTCTGAGGTATGCTGAAGGTTTATGCTGGGTCTGCCGGTATTACTACCAGGGTGTCTGCTCGTGGCAATGGTCAGTTTCTGTCTGATTTACAGTGCAGGGCCTTGTGGTGTGTTTTATTTGTCTTATCATAAATGCAAATGTTCCTCTATTTAACTTTTAGTACATATATTGATAATAAACTTTTGTTATGTCATGACTGCAAAAAACTGTCCTGTGCAGTCTCTCTCTCTCTCTCTCTCTCTATATATATATATATATATGTTGAGAAACAATAATTTGATTGAGAAAAGCGTCAAAAGCGTTTCAGCCCTCTGTACGCTGGGAATGTGTCAAAGGACTGTTTTTACTCTGTTCTTAAGTGAAAGTCAAGGTAAGCAACATACAAACTGTACAATTATATGGGATTCTATTGTTTGAAATATATTGACATAAAGTATAGTGTAGATACTTAAACCCAGTTGTTCCTCATGGACTATTAAGCTTTGGTTTGGTTGAGGTTAAGTTTCATTCTTGAATTCTGGTCTTCATATACTTCTAAAATTTGTATGCCCCCTTTCTTGTTCAGGTTTTATCCCTACCATTATGCGCCATTTGCTTCTGATCTAAAAGGCTTAGCTGATTTGGAAATAACATTTTTCCCGGGAGAGCCTTTTAAGCCCTTTGATCAGCTCATGGGAACCCTGCCTGCTGCAAGGTTCATTTTAACGTCTACTTTTGCCTTTTAGTTTCCATATTTTGGATTACACAGATTAGAAATGCTTCTGTTTTCTTTTTGTTTCCCATTTTCCTCTGTGTAAGTTTATCTCATTCTGGTTACAGTTCCAGTGCTCTGCCTGAAGAGTACAGGAGACTGATGACTGATCCTGCATCGCCCATCTCTGAATTCTATCCTTCTGGTAGTATTACTTGATTGCCATGGATTTGTTCATTATATTTTAATCGTATCCTATTGTGATTGGGGTTTCCCTATATGAACAGATTTTGAGATTGACATGAATGGTAAGCGCAATGCATGGCAGGTATGGCATTGGCTATCATCAGGCAAATATTGTTAGGTTCCAAGATGATTATCCTGGATTACTACTGGAGCTTGTACTGCAGTTGTTTTTGTTGGCTTATTTGAATTTATGTTGAATTTCTTTCTGAATATCAGGGTGTGGTCAAATTACCATTCATTGATGAGAAGAAGTTACTAGCTGAGACAAAGAAACTTGAGGACACTTTAACGGTATGAAATATGGTTTATTTCTTACTCAGTTTTACCCTTTTTAATCCACATAAAGGTGGATATATTTTCTTTGTTCTTGGTATGCTCAAAAATGTTAAGAAAAACATGCCTGATTAAGGAAAAATCCTTTATGCCAAATGGAACTTTAAAGGCAAATCAGGTCACCTTGTAAAGTGGTCCTGCTGTATGAACTCACATACCTTTCCTTCCCCTGAAGTAATTCTATTTTATCCTTTGGGATTCAGTTTTGCTTTGTTGTACCATGGATCTCTTTCATGAATGTTGACTAATTTTTGTGGGTTGATGATGTACCTTCATTGCAGCAAATATGACACTGATCTCATTTTGCTTGGGTAAATTTGAAGTCTATCTCTGTCATCTTCACAATCACAAGTACCAATTTTAAGAAGCCTTGTCCAAAGTACCAACCACAACCTATAGGCCTGATAAGTAGATGCATGTTGATGGTTTTGACAATTTGTCTTAGATTTCTAGGGAACCTTCAACATTAAAACCATACAAGATAGGGATGGCAGGGTGGTTGAACCTTTTGGTGGCTTAAGCATATGGAAAAGGACTATCTTGTGATTAAGTGTCGAGCTAGATGGAATATTAATAGGGTTACAATCAAACTAAGTCGAGTCAAGCTTTGTTGAGCTTAGGTTGGGCTTGCGAGCCAATTTTTGGGCTTGAGCCTTAAAGTTCGGGTCGAGCTTAAGCTCGAGCTTGGCGTAGGCTTGGCTCATCAAAAGGTTGACGACACTAGCTGGGGCTCAAACTCAACATGAGCTCGGGCTCGCCAGCAGGATCGAGCTTGCCAGGACTTGTTATTTTATTTACAGCTAATTTGCTATTTTGCTTTATTATATATACATATATTATATTATGTTAACTAATTGAATTAATATATATAATAATTTTAAACGTATTCAATTTAATTATATTATTATAATAATTTAAAATTTGATAACTTTATGTTAAATAATATATTTATAGAATTATAAATAAATGTATTAATGTATAGCGCTGCAATTGAATCTAATCGAGTTAAGCTTTGTTGAGCTTAGGCTCTGCTCAAGAGCCCATTTCTAGGCTCGAGCTCGAGCATTTGCTGGCAGGCCCAAACTTGAGCTTGGGCTCACCAGAACATGTTATTTTGCTTAAACTGAATTTTGCTATTTTGCTTTATTATACATACATATATTATATTATGTCAAATAATTAAATTAATATATAATAATTCTAAATATATTCAATTTAATTATATTATTATAATAATTTAAGTTTGATAACTTTATGTTAAGTAATATATTTTTAAAATTATAAATAAATATATTAATGTATTTATAAATGAAGTTGTTCACAAGTGTCAAGCTCTCAGATTATGGGCTGGACAATTGAGGGAATTTCGAGAAATAATGAATGTAGGAAGACAGATAGAATGAGGGTGGGAGAAAGAGAGGGAATGAAAGAGAGAATGAGAGAGAGAGAGAAATGAGAGAAAGACTTTTGTATTATTCTCCAAAGATGATTTCCTCTACTTATAGATCCTCCAGCAGCCCTAACAACAAGTATACAATGTAACAATCCAGCTAACTAATCATAACAACAAAACACTAAGTTGTTGCATAGTTAACTAATTCCCTAACCGCCTAGCTAACTAACAACTATCGACCCCTTTACGGATTTACCCTTAGGGTCGTGACAACAAGCTATTTGCGAACTTCTAATCGAACATGCTTACGAGCATTTAATTGAGGAAGTTAGTATCCACAAGGCTCTAATCGAACATGTTCACTAGCTTTAATGAGTTGAGCTTTATTGAGATCAAGTTGGGCTCGTTTATAAATCAAACTTCAAAGTTCGACACAAGTTTAGCTCGTTTAGCTTAACGAACGAACTCAGACGAGTTTTTGTCGAGCCGAACACCGAGCCGCTCGTGAACGACTTTGCTAATTTGCAACCTTATTAATGTATTTATAAACGAGATTGTTTACAAGTTATTTGTGAAGTTCTAATTGAGTATGTTTACGAGCCTCTAATCGAGTCTATTAGTATTCATGAATTTCTCATCGAACATGTTAACGAGCTTTAATGAGCTGAGCTTTATTGAGCTCAAGCTTCAAAATTAGGCTTAAGGGCGGTTCGTTTACCTTATTGAACAAACTCGAATGAGGTTCTGTCAAGCTGAACATCTAGCTGCTTGCGAACAGGCTTATTTGCAACCCTTAATATTTCCAACACATTCAAATCTGCCTCAGGATTTTTACTTTAGTATTTCACTCATTTTTCTAGTATTGAAACAACTGTATGGAGTCATGAAATGTCCAATTTAATGCATCACAAGGTTGAGCACCATGCAATGAGCCAGAACAAGTGGGACAGAGTGCCACTGGCATATCTGCGGTATGTGGTAAATGTTCTGGTGGTGTTCTGCAATCATTGCAATAATAGTTTTTAATGTTACTTTAATCACTTTATACTCTTGTCTATTTATTGCGAATCGTGAAGGCATTAGATTCTGGAATACTTTAATGTTCATTTGTGAGAACCTTCTCCTTGAATTTTTCTTAGAGATGTTTGATTTAGAGGAAAAGTTAATGGGTGTGGATCTGTTCTTTCCCCAAGTTAATAGGTTTTTCAGAGTTCAGTTGCTTGTGGATCTGTTTTTCTCCTCAAATGTCTAAATGTTTGCAAAAATTGGATAGCTCTCCTTTGGTGCAGGCTTTACTTTCTGAGAAATATTTACACAGGCACAACCTCTTAGTTCTATTGGGATTCTAGTCTTGGGTTAGTCAACTTTTGAACAAATCCATCATATAAAGAGCAATTAATTATGTCAGAGTGGAGGACAAGAAGGGGGCTTGGGGGATGCTTTCCTGAAAAGGTCTCTTCACTAGGTTTTTGACCATGGTGACCCTGCATTAGATGTGTCTTTGGGAAATGATGACTTTATATTGGCTTTTAAAAGATATGGAATGTGACTTCTAGCAATACTCTTATCTTTCTTTTTTGAGTTGGTTACATGGTCAAAAAGGAGAAATTGGGATGATGTGACCATCCAATGTGAACCCTTGCAAAATTATTACTATTTAACGAATTATAATTTATCATCATCATCTTCAAGCATAACTATCTCATAATATTAGAGTGCTTGCACTTCAGCCTTTTTTTTTTCCAGTTTTTACTTTTCTTTTTCTTGAATGAAGCATAAAAATATCAGTAAAATGCCCCCCCAAGAAGAGGGGGGGGGGACCCCGTGTATGGATATGGAAACTGTTAACTTGAAAGGAACTCTATGAACTTATTTCAAATTAATGCCTGGGCAAACTGGTTCCTTTGGAATTTAGGGGAGGAGGATGCTGAAGCTGTCTCTCATTCTGGGATGACCTATCTTTTTGTTTTTTCTTCCTTTTGTTTTTTTTTTTTTTTCTTGATGCCCTGGGGGTGGGGGTGGGGGTGGGTTTTTCATGTATGACTTGGTTGTCTTCTTGGGATTGGGAAAAAAAGGGAGGGGGAGATTTTCTATCATTTGGTTACTCTGCAGAAAGTAGCTATTGAATGTCATAGACGGCCAATGTTCGTAAGACCAATGGTCATCTCTGCCATTAGTTTTTCTTTTGTGAACTAGGCCAAGAGTAGTTCCTAGAGAAAGGTAGTGCAAACCTTCCTTTCAGGCCCTTATTCACAATCAGTGAGCACATGTAAAATAGATACAGTAGACCAATGTTCTTGAAGATCAGAAATTTTTGTAGTTTTCTGGCTTTCATAATATGTTCCTTTGCCTATTCTATTTTCTCTAGTGTTTGAAAATAAGGTTATACTGGATTTCTAATGCATGAACACTAACTAAAAGAAGGCAAGTTTTTTTTTTAGTTTCTTGATTTCTATTTTAGTATCATAAAAATGGAGGAATAATGCTTACTGCACCTCAAGATTTTAAAATTCTCATTTTGTTCTTGTGTAGAATTTAATCATCCTATAAATTGTCTAAAACTGTGCAGGAGGAAGAACAATTCCGGAATAGTGTAATGTTTGATTTGATATATGTACATCAATCTCATCCTTTGGCTGCCCAAGTTATGTCATATTATCAATTGTTTGATCAATTACCAGATAATCAACTATCACCTTGGCCAATTGACACAAATACTAGGTTGGTTTAGTTTGTTTATTTTTTGATAGTTTTTTGAGTCACTTCAGTGTGGGGAATATGCTGGTCTACAACCTTTATTTATTCTCTGTTACTGGCAGCCAAGGAATGAATGGATATGTTTGGTTATGTGAGAGAAACGGGTGCAGGAATGTGGTCCCTTCTCCTGTCAATGGATTGGAAGATCTTGAGAACAACCAATCTTTGTAAGTTCACTTTTTCATATTGGTTTTCTTCTTTTGCCTTAGTCCCCCTTTGCCTATCTTATATGTTTAGTTATTTATTTATTTCTATGGGACTATTATTGTCATTAGCATTCTTTCTGTTGAGTGGTTTCCTAATGGCATCCGTTTTGCAGAAATGTTACTTATTTGAATCCTCCACCTCATAAGCACATCACAGAACCTCCAAAAGGCACATGCATGCCTGAAAGGGTATGTATTGTTAGAAATCAAAATCTTTTTTTTTTAAGGGAGAATGCACGACAAATTTATTCAGAGTTGTACCTACTCCTACTAATGCCTACTAGTTTTTCCATTCTTCTCTTCCCCTTTTGGGTGTTGGTGGAAGGATTGTGAAAACTATATTTGTGGGGACACGTTCTCATACTTGTGGCTAATGGATTTGGAGAAACATTATTGCCAGTGCTTTTGGTAGTTCTTTCTACACAATGATTGATAAGGCCATGTTTCATTTTTACCTTTGCAGGTTTTAACCCCTCTGGACATAAAACCGTTCCCTCAGTTATGGCATGAAGATAATGGTTGCCGCCTCCAGCAAGTCAGAGAAAGGTAAGAATATATTGGACTACTTTTGGACTGTGAACCAACTTTTTGTCCCAACAAGAGCTTTCTTTCTGGGTTTCAAGGTAGTAAGAGGTGAAAGGCACCCTTGAGCCACCATGACCAAAAAAGAGCTTGCCTGAGCGAAGCAAGGTGCTATATTGACAAAAAGTTAAAATAAACATGTTTAACATAAAAAAGGTAGTCCGAGTCGATAATACAAGACTTCTAAAAAGAGAATCACATTATTAAAATTCTTTTACACATAAGCAGAACTTTTACACCACATGATATGCTTGGCCTGAGCAGGTTTGTCCAGGTTGTTTAGTATATTATCTTTTGCCAGATTGCATAAAACCGCCAAGAAGGCTTAAATCAGTTTACCATGATTCATGATTATTTTAAAATCTTCATTCAAGAAAAAGTTGTTGTAGGTGGTTGAGGGTAACATATTTCTCTAATCTGTCGCATTTTGTTGCTTGCATTGTTGACCATGACTGTGTAAAGCCTTGATGGGAAGGTTTGAATCTATCATGGGACTAGCACAATTAGGTTTCATATGGAACTGTTGCTGTGTCTGCTTCATGATGAAGGGAAATTGTGTTGGGGTATTCTGCCTGCCTTTTTTCTTTTTTTCTTTTTTTTTTTTCTGTGTAAACTTAAATATTTTTGTTGATAACTTCAAAAATATTTATCAAAGAGCATGGTCCACAGTCTTTATTATTTATTGTCATTTTAAATTACACTTGCATCATTTCTAAATTTGAGTTCACTGGAAGCCAATTGATGCATGGTTAGATGCTACTTTCTCATTCTTTGACAATAGTACTGGTAGTTTTGATCATAACTATCATCAGCAGAAGATTATTCTTCCCATCAGCTTTGTTATTTTTATTTATTTATTTATTCTTATGAGTAGCAAGAATGTATATTGAGATGTGGGTAATTTTTTTTTTCCAGGCCACCTATTCCTGGGGCACTATCTGATCCTCAGTTAAGAGAAGCGGCCCATAATCTGATAAGAAACATGCTTCTGAGACCAAATTGGAGCTACTCTGGATCATTTGGACAAACTCCACATAGGAATTCCCCAGTCAGACCTCTAATTAATAGGTTCATGGTAGCTGGACCATCTGGGCATAGCGGTGGCTTGATTAATCTTCCAAGTCCCTATTATGGAAACTATTACACACCCCAATCCATAACAAGTACTCCTAGTTTTGCGCCCCATCGCCATGAATTTCATGGCACTTGGACCCAAGACTTTCATGAAGAACAGCACCAAAACCTAAGGTCTAGAATGTCGGCGCTGAGAATTGAAGAAGTCGCACCCAGACCACATGCATCTGCGTTTCCAAGGATGCCAACTTCAGGTCATTATAATCACAATATCAGGAACAATTTTTTGCAGACCATGGGTACGCTTCCTTCGCGACCTCGAATGTGGATCTCTAGACCACAGGCTGTAAATACCGGATTGTATTACAATCAGCAACAGACTTCGTCATCAACATCAACTGCAATACATGAGGACCAGGTGAATCAAGCTTATCAGTTCAGCAGTCGAGGATCTCCAGGATCTGGGCAATCCTCAACATGAGAATACCATTCCTGATCTTCTTGTTGTACATTGTTCATGTTCATAGTTGTGAGTGGCCTGGCCTCCATATCCTGTCATCTAACTCCGAGAATGTTTCACCAAATGTCAAGAATTGTGCAGAAAATAGTGATGCGAGGATTTACCATAGCTGTAACTTTCCCTCATCCAAGTGTCGCGGTTTTGTAACTTCTGTTGGGTTCTGGAAGAGGTATTGTAAAGAAGTATTAGCTGCTGGCTTACGTTTAGTTCTTGGACTTGGGTAGTTTCACAATTGTAGACTAGCTTCTAATAGGAAAACATTAGGAAATAGGGTGAATATAAAGTTTAGTTTTACAATGTTTTGATGGGCAGAACTTTAGAAGAATATGATACATGCCGACCGCATCTTAGGAATATTTATATGCGAGTTACTGGTTTAAACTTTAAACTGAAGTGTGAATCGGATTCAGATCAACTTAACCCCCCTTTTTTTTAAAAAAAAAATATACTATACTTTACCAACTTATTTAAAAATATATATATACTAGAGTTCTCAAACTATAAAAATGCTAAATGCTATTCTTTCATCACTCACGGGAGCAGCTGCAGCAGTATAGCGTAGCGTGGCCATTTTGTCTCGAATGAAACTCGCTGGTGATGCCTCCCAAGTGGCATAGAAAATCACCTCTCATATATAAAGTGAAGTGTGGGAAGTGAATACCCTCTTTATAAATGATAAAAATTAGCATAATAATTGTTATAAAATTTATATATCACTTTTATAAAAATATTTCTTATTAATCCAACAATATTTTTAGTCTTCGCTTCTTCCTCTCCTCCACAACAAAATTCTAAATTTCTATTTTTCACCACAAAAAGTCAAAATGTCAAACAGTATAAAAAGGTGAAAGAAAAGAAAAACAGTCGGAGGTAATTTTTGCGAACCCACGAGATGGCCGTACAGAGGCAGAATGCAAACTCACTCAGGCTGAGGCGGGCAGCCCAATTGATTGTAGAGAGAGAGAGGAAAAGGGGGGCGGGGGGCGTGTCACGTGACCGGAGTGTGTTGGGCGGGTCCCATTGCGCATTGAGCGCAGACGCAATTTTAGGAAAGTAGAGAAGAAAGATGGGTAAATTATATTAAAGGTCATAAAATTTTGGTGTCTTTTTCAGTTTAGTCATTAAACTTTAATTCCTTGTAAAGTGATCATAAAATTTTAAAATATTTTGTAATGTGGTCATTAAAATGATTTTTTGATAGTTTTTAGTCAAAATTATTGACGTGGCGATGATGTGACCATTGTCACGTCAACAATTTTGATCAAAAATTATTCAAAAATTATTTTAGTAATCATATTATAAAATATTTTAAAATTTTGTGATCACTTTACAAGAAATTAAAATTTAGTGATTAAATTAAAAAAAATGCCAAAATTTTGTGACCTATAGTATAATTTACCCGAAGAAAGACAACAGGGCCGCGCCGTGAAGCCAACCTAAGCTTAGCTAGTTAGCTTAGCTTAGCCCCTCCTTCCTTTGACTTGACTTGCCAACGCTTAACCCAAGCCCCGCTCCCCTCGAGCCCTCCACTCCTCTCCACGGACCCAAGCCAAAGCCGAAACCACTGCCAATTGGGCCCTCTCTCTCTCCCTCTCTTCTTCGCAATCCATCACCCATGGCTTCCGAAGAAGATCACACCGTCTACGGCGAGGAAGACCTCGACGATGACGATGACAGCGAGGAGGAGGATCTCACCCTCTCCACCTCCATCCCTCCCCAGGAAGAGGAGGAGGAAGAAGAAGAAGAAGACCTCGATGACGATGACGATACCTCCTCCTCTAACCTCCCCCCCGGCCCTAATCCCCCTCCTTCCTCGGCCGAGGTCACCGTCGCTGTTGCTGGCGTTCCCAACGTCGACTCTGTGGCTCCCACCCACCCTGGCCTCGTCCTAACTGATTCTCTCCCGGATCCAAAGCGTCAACGCATCGATGACGTCGCGATCGTCGCTGTTGCTGAGGAGAAGAAGCCGGCGGCAGCGATGGACGACTCCCGGAGGTTGTTTCAGAGGCTTTGGACTGACGAGGACGAGATCGAGCTGCTGCAGGGGTTCCTCGATTACACCACGCTTCGAGGGGGAGGAAATTCGTCACACCACCATGATACGACGGCATTTTATGACCAGATCAAGAGCAAGCTGCAGCTCGATTTCAACAAGAACCAGTTGGTCGAGAAGCTGAGGAGGCTGAAGAAGAAGTACCGCAACGTCATGAGCAAAATCGGTTCGGGTAAAGACTACGTCTTTAAGAGCCCCCATGATCAGGCCACCTTCGAGATCTCGAAAAAGATCTGGAGCGACGCCGCTTGCCGCGGCGGAGCGGTTGCCGCCGCCGGCGGAGGCGGGGAAGAAGGCGGATTGGAAGACGAGGAACCTAACCCCAACCCTAACCCTAATTCCTTCGATCACAATATTAACGGCGTCGATGCCAACAGTTCAGAGAAAAAGGTGCCAAGGTCCCGGAAGCGATCAAGGGGAGTAAAAATTGAGGAAACACAGCAATTAAATCAACAGCAATTTGTCCAGACTGCAACTCCAACTGCGACTTCGATTCCAAGCTTGATTGAGGAGACAGTGAGGGGCTGTCTATCCCCTCTCTTCAAAGAATTGCTTCACAGTACGATGAACGGGCCGTATGGTTCCCGGGGGTTTGGAGGATTGGTGCCGTTAAATGCGATGCCTTTGAGCTTTGGGAGTCCTGTGGCAGCGTTAAATTTTACTGGCGGCGATATGACGGATGAGAAGTGGAGGAAGCAACAAATATTGGAGTTAGAAGTGTACTCGAAGCGGTTAGAGTTGGTGCAGGATCAGATTAAATCTGCATTGGAGGAGCTGAGATCAATGGGGAGTTGAATGAAGCTTGGCTTTCTGGATGTAAGTGCATGGAGTTTTTCCAATTTTAGTTCATAAATTTGTTGGTCATTTGATCAACGGTGCATAGTGTAGTGGTAATTGCAGTCTCTTTAGATTTCATCTTTTTTTCCCCTTTTTAACTTGAGAGTTACTGGAATAATAGTGCTTATTTGCGCCATCTTTAATAGTCTGTTCAAATCCCTTAACTCTGGATGTTATATTAAAAGCCATGACTTCATGTCTCCGAGTCTGAGCTTTTACAAGGTCCAAGTATAGATTAATTCTCATAATGCTTTTGTTATCAGTAGAGATTGTTAGTTTAACAGTTAGTTATTGTTGAGTGTGTGTTTGGCTGGAAATTTGGGGTTTGCCTTTAGTTCGGGGTAGAGATTATTCATCAGTTCACCCCCTTAGGAAGCTTGGTTAGATGTTCTGTCATGTAAAATGTCAAAGGTTAGTAACTTTACCTGGAACAGAGATTCCTGTGGCTGCATGCCTCTTCTAATTTGATTTTGCCAAGTTTCCTTCTATTTAGCTTTATCTGTTGTTGTCCAAGGCAGGTTTCTTACTTGGGTTTAGGTCTTGAAGCTCTGCAAATATCTATAAAAACAAGTTAAAGGGATTTATACAACATTGTTGTGCTCTTAGTTTTAGAAGTGTATACTTGTAGAATAATGAGGAAGAGGAGGGATAAAAATTGGCTTTGAAAAGTTTAACTAGATTGCTAGTGTTGTTTTTGTTTATATGGAACTTTATCATTCTTGTCATGATTGGATTGGGTTTGGGTTTGGGTTTATATAAAAGCTGAACTAACCTAGTTGTGAGAGATACAATTTCTTTTTTCCATATATGAAATTCTTCCTTGCTTTACTAATTTGTCAAAATCAGAATTGCCCTCAAATTCAGTCTTCCAAAGTTTGGGTTTACACTTTTTTTTTTTTTTTTTGCAGCTGTGCATATTATCAGGTTCAATTTTTGCTAGGCTTACAAGCCTGTTGAAAGAGTAACTCCGGGCATCCAAGTGGTTCAATTTTTTGCATCATTGTACCTAAACTATAGAAATAAGCAACATTATTAACCTGGAGATTGTGTTTGATAAGGAATCTGTGAGAGAAGTAGTCCTCTCCTGTTGCGGGGGGCGACTCTTTTGCAAAACTTGAATAGCTTTGCAAGGTATGAACCCTAGCATATGCACTGCTGCTATGGAAGAAAGAAGGACCAACCCAGACGTTATAAAACTGAACTCTCTGCCATTTTGATTTTTGACAAATTGGTAAAACAAGGGTGGGTGGGTTTATTTGTATTTCTATCATGGAAGCTAAGAAAGTACAAAATAAAATTGTATTCCTAGAAATGACAACGAATGAGAAGTCGAATGGATGGCAATTTTTGTTGCTTCGCATGAGAAGTCAAATAGAATGAAAAAGATAAAACATGTTTTAAACTTTTACCCACCAAATGTACATGGCCCAATGGATGGAAAGAAAAAAACAAAACTAAAATTGGCTTTTGGATATTCTTGATTTTGGCTAGTCCTTGATCAGGTTTTCCCCTTCCACGTATTTGAGGAGTGTCATAATTTTAAGTTCTTAAATAGCAATCCTTTTTCTAGATCTTACTGAAGGCAGCAAAGTTGCTTTTTGTACATTCTGTTCACGCGGGTGCAAAAACAGAAAGATAAAAAAAACAAGAGACAGTTTGTTTTTGTGTGTGTGTGGGGGGGGGGGGGGGGGGGCGGGGGGATTGTAAAACTTGTGTGTTTGTGTCGGTGCTGACAGCGAGTCTGCCAAAATAGTATGTGTATAATAAATATGTTTAAATAAAATACGTGAACAGGGCTCAAGCCTCTTAAGGGAATAAAAATCTTTGAGCAAACAGGAATTCTATTTGCTTTTCACACCCATCTTCTATTATTATAATAATTATTTTTCAAAAATATCTTTTAATCTACACAGACATTTTCTATGTTGCATAAAAATGGAGACGGAAAATATTTCCGATATGAAATGAAAACACTAAAATAGTATTTTTCAAAAAAGGTTAGGAAACGAAAACGCAGGGTAAACTATAATTTTAAAAAACATAGGGGTGTATCTAAAATTAATTTATAATTTATGTATTATAAATAATATTAAGTTTAATTTTGTAAATCTTAAATTGCATCAGTGTTCACTATCAATGGCGGATCGTCGTTGTCACCCTGTCTTGTCGCTCGCTATCAATGGTTGATTGTCACTGCTTTATCCGTCTCTACCACCGTCATCGCCTTTTTCGCTGTTGATGCGTCTCTTGCCCTTACCCTCGTTGTCGATCTCGCCTCTCACAATTGACGCATTTCTGCCATCGTCGCTGCTTCTCTCGCCATCGATGAGTCTCTTGCCTTTACCCTTGCCTTCGATCTCACATTTCTCACAGTTGATGTGTCTCTGCCATCATTACTCGTCTTTCTCGCCATCGACGACTCTCTTACCCTTACCATTGCCTTCGATCTTGCATCTCTCACAATCGACATGTCTCTGTCACCGTCGTTCGCTTCTTACCTTTATCGCCAATCGCCGCCATACACTCCATCTCTCGTCTCACCACCGACCATCGCTGCCGCACACTCCATATCTCGCCTCGTCGCTTGGTGACCTTCCTTGCTGCAGGCAACTGTGGTCGCTAGAAACGTGTTTTAAGCGGGAGATGCGTTTCTCACATGTTTCTATAAATTGCGAAAACCCCCCAGAACGTTTTACAATTTACAGAAATGGCTCGAACATCGTTTTCGGGCTGTATTTGCATTTTCGAAACGGAAAACGATTCGAAAACATTGAAACAGCGCCTCCGAACTATTTCTATGCTTCATAGGACATTTCACTTGCTTTTCACACATACCACACCCCAACCATCATTGCTAAGGGCTGCGAGTAATGCGACAATCTATCATCGTAAAGCTCTTACTGATGGCCACGATCGCTCATTATCGCACTCAAACCCTATTCGCACACACCACACCCAATTATCATTGTCAATGATCGCGAGTAATGCAATTGCCCATTATCGCAAAGCTCCCACGGGTGATTGTGACAAACATGATCGTTCATTATTGCACCCGAACCCTAGGGTTCGGGGGCTTTGAAAGCATTCTGAACCCCCTAGGGTTTTGGGAGCATTAATTGTGGCTGTCGATGGACGCTTTGCGATGATGGGCAGTCGTGTTCCTCATGGCTATTGGCGGGTGCTTTCCTCACGACTGCTGGCAAGTGCGATGATAGGTGGTTATGACAAATGATAATGGTCAGTCGACGATGATGGTGGGTGGCTCGCAGTTGCCGGCTCGCAGTTGCCGGTGATGATTGACAAAGATTGTTGGGTGTGGTGTGTGCGAAGAGCAAGTGGGATGGCTGTATATACTAAAGGGTATTTTTGAAAAATAATTACTAATTTGGATTTAGAGAGAGAAAAAAACAAGTGTAAATATAATTTTCTTTCAGTAAATTTGTTTTGAACTGAAGGGTTAAGGATTGAAGTTTTTTAAGATAAATTTAATTGTGATTTGTGACAAGCATGCGTTTAAATGTGTACCTATGAGATCTCTTTAATAGCCAAAGTAAGTATTTAATTCATCAATTGTTAATGTATTGCAACCTTGTTTAATCGGGCAAACCAACCAAGAGCAAGCGCAGTAAAATAGAAACAGAAACAAAACCCTCAAAACACAACTCACACACACAGAACAACAATACAATGAGATACGTGTTTGGATTTGAAAGAATCCTACTCACAACAAAGGTTCTACCTCTAGTCAATTCACTATGAATGGTTTCGATTACAAGAGATTACAACTAATTATAATAAAGAAAACAAGATCAATATACAAGTACAATCGTATTGAAATACAAACGGGAAACAAATATACTTTCAAGAACAAGAAAGAATCTGTTCAACTTGATCTCGCGATCAAGACAAGTATCTGCATTCTTATCAGTTTCAATCCCCCACGCCTCAGGAGATTTCCAACAGAGATTAAGCAATACTAACACTTACCAATAGATCTTACCAACAAATCAATTGATCGAACAATAAAAGGATTTACAAGTGAGAGAAAAAGTCTCACTTTGAGTGCGCCGAACTAGGGTTTCAGAATGAGAGAGAAAACGATCTAAATCAGCAAGGGCATGAAGCTACCTTTATATAGCAGCAAGCAACCGGGCTGGACTGAGGCAAATCGCATAGGCCATATGAAAAATGGGATTAACTCATAAAATAGATCTCGGTCCAATGGCTAATGACCTATAAAATAATCAACAGATCATATACACATTTAAACTTTAATTAAACGTAAGAAAGATGAAACCCAAATGCATATATCAAAATGCAAACATAATGCACATAATCAAATATATAAAAATATATTTTGAATCATAAATCCTAACATCAATGATACTAGTAATTATTGAATTTTGTTACTTATTTGGACAAAATGGTTTTCTCTTCCATTTCTCAACACAAATCTTTTTATGCCATTTTTCAAAATTAAGATATTTTTTATTGCAAAAGCAGCTTGCGATTAATAATTCCCAATGGAAAGGGATTATAAATATTTTGCTATTATGTTAAACAAGGTTTTATAAATATTAGTATTCTAATATGTTACATGTTAGAAATTATAAAGATTATTTTTAGATGTAAATGCAATTTTATCCCAAATTTAGTCTAATATATTTATTTTATGATATATATATATATATAAAGCTCAAAACTCATCAAGTGCATACGTATAGTTGTTGTTTTAAAAGTTATTTATTATTTTACAAAAAAAAAATTATTTATTATCCTAATACATAAAATATAAACTAAATTCATAATTAGTATCAACACAATAACTAAAAGTAAGGGTGTGCAATCGGTTATAATTGAATCAAATAAGTCGAAAATTACTAATCGAACTGAATCGAACCGTATTGAAGTATATAATCGAATCGAATTGATCAAATTATCTAAATTAATCGAAATAATCAAAACCGAACTCATTGAATTTTGAGTCATTGTAACCGAATTGAAATTTTTATCAAAAATTCAAACCAAACCTAATAAAAGAGGGTTGATTTGTCGATTCAGTTCGATTTTTTGGTTAATAATACCAAAAAAATCGAATCAAATAATCAAAATTTTTGAAAATAAAAATAACCGAAGTGAAGCTAGAGTAACAATCGAACTGAATTAAATAATAAAAAATCTTGAAAGAAATAATTGGACCAAACCGTTATCAATAAAAAATTGAACCAAATCAATGAAATTTATTAGTTTAATTCAGTTAGTTTGGTTTACTTAAACTTTTGCTCATCTCTAACTAAAACATTATAACACAACATAATTATACCAAACGCGGCTTCAACTTTTATTTTAAGCCGTTATATTTGACTCAAAATTATTTCTCATTTTTTTAATTTTTAATGTGCTATTATTAATAAATAATGTGTAATTTAGTACACCGGAGGAACAAAAGTACAGTTACTTGCCATTTCGCTCATCGTCGATCGCACGGAGAGCTAGCGAGCGAGAGAGGAGGAAAATAATCGTTCACTCCAATCGACCAATAAATCCAAAAGAGAGATGGCGTTAGTACCATAAAGACGATTGAAAGGACGACCCCCCATCTTCATCGTCTCTCGGTCCATCTCTGTCACCTCCGTCTTCTATCCCCACCCCAAACCCTAAAATTGTCAGCGGACATTCAACAAAGCCAAACTCTTCGTCTACTCCCAGTTCCAGTCTATCCGCGGCTTGGCGAGGTTGCGTACTTCCTCGCAAGCGAATAATGGTGCAGGTAAAGAAGGGAGGGAGTGGAAGGGGGGTTTCGGAAGATTCTGCGGCGTTGGCCGCGGAAGTGGAGCTGGGCCGGGTGCCATTGCAGGCCATCCTATTGGCTGATAGCTTCGCCCAGAAGTTCCGTCCAATCACCCTCGAACGCCCCAAAGTACTCTCTCTCGCTTTTCTTTCTACTGACATACACTTGGAGGTGTTCTGTTAATTGTACATTTTTGTAATGTTGCATGTTTTCCCAGTTTTTTGTCCTTATCCAATTATATTACCTTAGTTATTATTACGATAGGCTATTCCCATCGCATTGCGTACAAGAATTTTGTGTTCGTGGCTTTTCTTACTAGCTTTGGATTTTTAAATTATCATTGGGCTCTCTCTGATGATTCTATATTTACTTATTCGTACTATCTAAGGATTTCTCTTCTTTTTATCATTGGGCTTCTTGCTCAAGTTTCTCATAATGCTTGTAGTGATCAGCTTTGTGAAGTTCATATCGTATCCGGAAGCACATGACATTGGTGTGGATAAGCACCGACTTTTGACTTTCTATCCGCCGGATACCATAATCTTGCGCACGTGAATTTAGTGGATCAAGTACAATGGAAGATGATTTTTTGCTCCCATACCATGCAGTTTATTTTAAGAATGGCCTTTCCGGCTCTCAGCTCGTTAAAGATATAATGGCATCTGCCCATAATTAGGAATAGATCCCTGTATGACACAAGGTTAAGTTTGGTCGACAGTTTGTTTGGTTATGGCTGTACTTCTGTTATGTATTTTTCTGATTATTTTAGTTATCTACCGATAAGGCAGCAGTCGGGTTGGATGACTGGTGTTTCGCATACTTGGACAATGTCATTTGGTCCCTGTAGTTTGGACATCATTCCATGACCATCAAGTTGATCCCTTAACATCATACTTTGGCATATCCTCCTGCCAGACCCAGACTGAACAGGTGGGTTTGGCAGTTGGCACCCACTAATAGTAGAATATTTTCCATGCTTGTTCTACATTCTTCATTTGGACCTATGTGTGTGAGGAGAGTGTTGAAATCAATGAGCCATTAGCTTTTTCGTTGCCACAACTGTGGAGGGACTTGAAAGTTTTCATTGTTTGATTCACCAATTGAAGGGAGCTATCCTTGTTTTCCTTTTTTTGTATTTGGTACTTCATTTTCTCTTGATTCTTTTATCTATGATTGCTCATTTCATTGTGGTTTCTTTAACATAAGTTTTTTGGAAGTGGATTTGTGAAGGAAAACGGAAGGCAACAAATAAAACTAATAGGAAAATTAAATGAAGGACTTGAAACTTCATGTGTTCATTCATTTGGTTGGGACATGAAATTAAAATTAAACTAATAATAAATTTACCCGTGTTACCGTGTATACATGCAGGTTATTTTATTTCTGTCTGTCATTTCACCTTCCTACAAGGTTTTTTTTTTTTTTTTTTTCTCTATCAGTAAAATAAGAACAAAGGAATTAAAGACGCACTCTGCTTAACCTGTTTTAATCCTGCTGACAGCAAAGCTCTTTTACGGTGTGAGTTCTTCGTTGACATCCCATTTTACTGGTGAAGGTACTATTACCATTGGTAAATATCCCTATGATTGATTACACCTTAGCATGGCTTGAATCAGCTGGAGTTGAAGAAGTTTTTGTGTTTTGCTGCGCTCATTCAAGGCAAGTGATTGATTATCTAAATAATTCCAAGTGGTTCGGTCAGCCAAACTTTTCGATCAAGACAATTGAATCTCACAATTGTGTTAGTGCTGGAGATGCGTTACGTTTAATATATGAGCAGAATGTGGTATGTGAAGATCACTCCGTATATTTTCCATATTTGTTTTCTTTCTGTTTGGGGTATGTGAGCAATGATGTTGGTTTTAATCATTCCTTCTGAAACTAAGCATGTGTTCTTTCTATTTTTGGGCTTTTGATGTTCTAGATGTGATGGTGTTTCTTTTAGCATTACTTAAGCATGTTGGGAATGTAAGAAAACCCTAGGGCAAGATCGAAAACAGAACATGAGAAGCAAGAATACCTCAAGCAGAATTTTACTGAAGGATCAAAATCAATTACAACTTCAAAAGAGATAGTGAGCTGCTTATATATGCAGCTCACTAAACAATAGAAAGGCACCGCCTTACAAGACTTAAGTGACTACAACATCAATAATCAAAAAACATAGTAACACATGACAACAACAATTACAAACATAACAGCAACAACAACAACAACTATCATAACAGAACATTAGATGCTTCCCCACTCCCCTTCAAACTAGTCTCTGTAGGCGACAAGGACTTGGATGGATCAACACACACAGGTGACAACTTTACACCAAGCCTTTTACATAAGAACTCAAACCGGTATCTAGGCAGAGTAAGTATATTTGCCACTTGATCAAATGTTGGGACATATCTGATTTCCACTTCACCACTTTCAACTTTCTCACACACAAAGTAAACATCAATCTCAACATGCTTTGTTTTAGAATGAAAAATCAGATTCTCAGCCATGCTCTTAGTAGCTAGGTTATCACTTCACACTATTGGAGTAGACACACACGGATATCCCAATTCCACAAACAATGACTTCAGCCACATGAGTTCTGTCACACCAAGGGCAACGACCCAATATTCTGCCTCTCCAACGGATCTAGCAACCAACAACTAACTGTTTCTTGGACCCCTCACACAATAAGATTTCGGCCAAAATATACACAAAAACCACTAGTAGATTGCCTAGTGACCTTGTAGCCAGCATGGTCTGCATCAGTAAAAACCACGTAACACATGATGACGTTCCTTGAAGAACTATTGGATAAAGTGAATGGGGCTGCTATTTTTTCCAAGTTGGATTTGAAATCGGGGTATCATCAGATTCGAATAGCACCTAATGACGTTCCTGAGACTGCTTTCTGCACATATGCGGGGCATTATGAATTTTTGGTTATGCCGTTTGGGTTAACAAATGCCCCTGCCATGTTCCAATCTTTAATGAATGAGGTCTTTAAGGAGCATTTGAGGAACTTCGTTTTAGTGTTTTTTGATGACATTCTAGTTTACAGTAAGGATATGGATGAACATAGGAAACATTTGAGGTGTGTGTTAGGGCTCCTAACAGTCCACCAGCTGTATGCCAATGCGAAGAAGTGTTAGTTTGGGCAGCGAGAGATTGAGTATTTGGGGCACGTCATCTCTCAAGACGGGGTGGCTGTGGATAGCTCTAAGGTTAAGGCAGTGATGGAATGGCCCAGCTCCAAATCCTTGCGTGAACTTCGAGGATTCTTGGGTCTTACGGGCTATTATCGGAGATTTGTGAAGGATTATGGAAATGTGGCATGACCATTGATAGATCGCTTTCGGAAGGGTAATTTCTTTTGGGATGAAGTAGCGGAGTAGGCTTTTCAATCCCTTAAAAGGGTAATGACCAATGTGCCCGTGTTGGTTTTGTCGGATTTTTCAAGGGAATTTATTGTTGAAACTGATGCATCTGGGCATGGATTAGGGGCAGCGTTGATGCAATAGCAGCAACCAATTTCCTTTTTCAGCCCTTCCCCAAGCTCCACTGGTCGAGTTAGATCTGTGTATGAGAGGGAATTGATGGCAATAGTATTTGCAGTGAGGAAATGGCGACATTACCTACTTGGGCGTAAGTTTGTTATTAGAACAGATCAACGAAGTTTTAAATTTCTTATGGAGCAACGGGTGGTTAGCCCGGAGTGTCAAAAATTCATGAAGCTGATGGGGTACGATTTTGAGATTCAATATTGTCTCGGATTGGAGAACCGAGCAACCAATGCTCTCTCACACCTCCCTTCTTCCGCCACATTGATGGCTCTTTCAATTCCCCAAATAGTGCAGCTAGACTAACTAAAAGAGTAGGTGAAAGGAGATGCTTCACTCCAACAGATTGTTAGAGAGGTACAGGTGAATCCTTCCAGCAGACCCAACTTTGCGCTGGTGGATGGCCATTTGCTATTCAAGAGCAGGCTGTATCTTCCTAAAGGGTCGGGATTAATTCCGTTAATGTTGAAGAAAAGGCATGATGGACTGGTTAGGTGTCATTCCAAGTTCCTTAAGACTTATAAGAGGATAGCCACCAGTGTGTATTGGGTGGGAATGAAGCGAGACATTCAACAATATGTTCAACAATGTTATATGTGCCAGCAAAATAAATATGAGGCTCTATCACGCGATGGATTGCTGTAGCCACTTCTAGTTCCTAGTTGAGTTTGGGAAGATGTGTCCATGGACTTCGTCGAGGGGTTACTTAAGTCAGTTGGGATGGATACTATCTTGGTGGTTGTTGATTGACTAAGTAAGTACGGACACTTTATTGCCTTGAAACACCCTTTTACAGCGGCTAGCGTTGCGGGGATTTTTGTGAAGGAGATAGTCCAGTTACATGGGGTTTCAAGTTCTATAGTTTTCGATAGAGATAAAATTTTTGTTAGCCATTTTTGGGAAGAGTTATTCAGGCTGCAAGACACTCAATTGAGAAGAAGCACATCCTACCACCCATAGTCCGATGGCCAAACTGAGGTCTTAAATCACACCTTGGAGACATACCTTCGATGCTTTTCCTCCTCCAAGCCTAAGGCATGGTGTAGCTGGCTGCCATGGGCAGAATATTGGTATAACACTTCTTTCGACGTCTCCTCTAGATTGACTCCATTCTAGATAGTTTGTGGGCGTGTACCTCCCCTACTGTTGAGGTTTGAGAAGGGCACCACGACTATTTCGATAATTGAGCAACAGTTGTTGGAGCGAGATTCTGTTTTGGAAGAGTTGTAGTCCCAACTGTGGTGGGCACAAGCAAGGATGAAGGAGACAATAGATAAAAGGAGGAGGGATGTGGAATTCGAGGTGAGTGACATGGTTTATGTTAAAATTCGGCCCTGCAGGCAGAAGACTTTGGCTACTCGGATGAATGAGAAGCTGTCACCTAAGTTCTACGGGCCCTTTGCAGTGGAGAAAAGGATCAGGAAGGTGGCCTACAAGCTGTCTCTACCACCTTCTTGTGCGATGCACCCGGTATTCCATGTCTCCTAGCTTCACAAAGCGGAGGGAGTGGTGCGGGAAACGACTGAATTTCCTGACCAATTAACAGCTGAGTGGGAATTGAAGGTGCATCCAGAATTTTTGTTGGGTGTAAGGCCAGGCCGAGGAAAGAATCTACGGAGCCTTGAGGTCTTGATACAATGGAAGGGGTTGCCACCCCTAGAGGCCACTTGGGAACCCTATCATCAAATCCTGCATCAATTTCCTAATTTTCACCTTGAGGACAAGGTGAAACTTGTGAGCGGGAGTATTGTTAGAACTCCCATTAGTCTCACCTATCAAAGGCATAAAAGGAGAGGAACAATAGCCACAACCAAGGGAATTGAATTAGGGACAAAAGGGTCAAAAGTTGGTTAGAGGGGAATATTCATTCACGTGGTTGAAACAGAATGAGAGATAGGTATAAAAGGGGAGGGAGGAGGAGAGAAAAGGCATCTGAAAATTGTTGAAGAAATTGTTGGAGAGTGAGACCCTCTTGAATAGGCCCGTTTTCTTTTCGTTTTCTTTCCTTGCATTTGCTAATATCCATTGCTTCAAGTTACTGTAATTGAGGAGTTTCTACTGTGAGAGCTAAAATTCAATCAATTGTGTAAGTGTTCTATCAAGAAATTTGGACTTGAAATGAAAAACAGAACTTGACTTTGATACAAAAATTTATGACAATTTTTAGGGACTTTCCTCGGTATACCATTATTACACCCCATCTTGAGTGACATACACTGAGGCATATAGTGAACTTTTTTAATACTTTAAAATGGCAAAATTTCACTTACACTGAACTTTTTTAAGTGCAAAATGGTTTATATTCCCTTTATGCAGAATTAGAAAATATTAATATTAACACTTAATCAAATAAATTTTCTTCTGAATTGGTGAACCTAAGAAAACTAAACCTCATCAATCCATTACCTCCTAGCACTACAACAGAATTATTACCCTTTTTTTAAATCCAACTTCTATCTTAATTTCAAAAACCAAGAAATATGAAATATAAAGAAGTAAAATTCTGTTGGCGTAGTTCTTTTTGTTATTGCTCATTAGACTAGAACCAGAAGTTAGGATCTTAAAATGGTGATGGTGGTTTCACAAGGTTCTTTTGGTGCCTCCATGTCCCTTCAAGCATATTCTTATTTGATTTTTGTTACTAATTCTACTCTATTGTGCGGGCTCTCCTTTGCATATCTTATGCTTGTCATTGTTATTCTAGAATGTTTTCAGCTTATAGATAACCCAAGTGAGTGACATTGCAATTTCTGTCAGTTCAACTGATGTAAGCTAACAGAGTGTTGACATTGCCCAACAAAATGTTAAGGGGTTGATTGTTACCTGAAGTGTGGATAATGTTTTTAGAAATGGGGTAAAGAAATTTACCCTAATTTCATATTTCTTTACAACTAGAAGTTATGTTTCTTTTAAGTGAAGATGTTAGTAAATGTGCTAAACTTATTTCATTGTGGAATCTGTATATAAAGTGCAGTTGCGGGATAACATTCTTGACCTTGAGATTTTTTGTTGACTTCCCAATTTCTGTTTTGTTTCATACTGTTACAATCTCATATTTCTTCATTTCTCCCTTTGTGCCTAAGATACATGGAGATTTTGTCCTTATAAGTGGTGATACGTTGAGCAACATGTCACTTACTCAAGCACTTGAAGAGCACAAGGAGAGAAGGAAAAAAGACAGCAATGCTGTAATGACCATGGTTATTAAAAAGTCAAAGCCTTCGCTGCTTACCCACCAATCTCGGCTTGGAACTGATGAGCTGTTTATGGCTATTGATCCTGATACAAAGCAGCTTCTGTATTATGAGGATAAAGCTGACCATTTAAAAGGGACTATATCACTTGACAAGGTGTTACTTGCTGACAATGCTTCTGTTTCTCTTCACAATGACAAGCAGGTTTTTCTTTTCATCTTTCCCTAATGTTTTTCCTGGTTTGTGCCATAACCATCTACAATTTCTGTTTATGGTGAAGTTCACCCTTTTTGCTGGGATGCACATCCCTTTGCTTCCACTTTCCCTCCATAAAGGTTGTAGGTAGCCTTTTTATATTTATGGAATATTACACTTAACATGCTCATATATAATCTCATCTCAAGATTTACAGATTTGCAGTCATTTGATGGCGTCCATCCTTTTTGTTTGCATTGCGATCTTTAGTGCCAACATTTCTGTTGTTCCTCTTGATTTTAAATGTTTCAACTTAATACATGTTTGTTTTTCTCCTTTTCTTTTGATTACATAATGTTGTATTAGCTGGCCTATTAGTGAATGATTGACATGCTTGCCGCTTGGGTGAGTTGGATTGAGTAGTAGTGGTCAACCTGTGCTCGAATGGAATGTTATGATGCTTTATGTGGGTCTATTTCAGATTTTACAGAATCCATATCAAGTTGGGCTTGAATAATGACCTTGATTTTGTATCTTCGGTATGGTTGAGAGTTAATTAGGTCTAGTAGTCTGGCGATTTGAGCACAAGAAAAAGCCTCCTTCCATAAGCCCGTGGTCATTTTGAATGCATGGTTATCTGTCAAGAGGATGGTATGTGCTGCCTTTTCCTCTCTGCATCTCTGTCTCCGTTGTTTCCCTTACTTAAAGAGGAGCCACCCTTGTTCCAGAGTGAGGAACTGCCTGGACCCTATTGAGTAAGGGAGAACCACTCTTTTATTTTGACCCTAAATCTACTTTACCTTAACCTGCCACCTTTTGCTTCCTATACTCTCTCTTCCTAAAAAGCACTGTTGTTAGAATCTTACAATTCATGATTCGAATCGTACGATTCGACTCGATTCATATAGAAATCGATTCGAATCTATAGAGTGAATCTAAAATCCCTTAGAATCGTACGATTCATGATTCGAATCATACGATTCGATTCGATTCATATAGAAATCGAGTCGAATTTATAGAGTAAATCGAAAATTCCTTAGAACCAACTATGAATTGGACGAATCAACTGTGAATCGCATGAATAGCATGATTCGTCCGATTCATCCAATGTGTGCAACTTCGTCTGCATGTGCACTTCAAATATTCATTCGATTTGGCTATCTTTGAAAACAAAGAAGATGATGAAAATGATGAAGATGATGCTGCTTTTGAACTTGAAGATGAAGATGATTGATAACTAGTGAAGATTATGAACAATGGAGTTTATTAATAACCTTATAATTATAGGGTTTTTCTTCCTAGCTTGTTATTTTGAAAGTGGTTTGGTTTGGTACAATTTGAATTTAAAGGCAACATGAATATACTTTTGCCTTTTGGTATAATTTTAAATTTAGCAAATATATTTAGAAGTTTATTTATCTATTTATATTTAAAAGAATTGATCATGGTGGGCACATTATTTATTTTTTATGGATATATATTATATATAGTTGAAATTGAGAATGTGTACCGAATCTTACGATTCGATTCTCGATTCACGATTCATAAAATAAGAATTTCGATTCCCGATTCGAATCTCGATTTAACAACTATGCTAAAAAGGAATACTTGGCAGATGTGTTTCTATGGTGTGATTCTGAGTAACTGTAACCTGAAATATTGGGTCTATCATTGTTTGTGTTTGTGCTTCTGAACTGGTTCTTTTGAAGAGGTACAGGGTTGAACAGTTAGTAAAGCCAATTTCCATTGGAGAATGATACATTCCCAACTGCTATTTTTTTTGTCTTAGTCATTTTCAACCTCAATCATTATAATTTTGTGCTGATTAATGTAATGAGGCATAATTACTTCAATTTGTAATATAATATTTGGTCATTGCTTCTAGACTTATGAAGTTCCCCTTATTTTCTGTTCCTGTTGGCATGGTTGGAGCAGATCTCTATTAGGGTTTCATTTAGTTGCATCAGAGACCAAATCTTTCTTGTACTTAATGATCCATCCTTGTTAGCACTTGTCAATGCTTCTAAAAGATATTGTTTTAAATTGAGTTACAACAAGAAAAGGTTCTGCTTCTGGTTATGATGGTGTGGCTGGGTGACTTTGCATGCAGATATCTGCATGGTTATCTTATTTTTTAGACAACCTGAGTAATTAGTGGACTTGGCTAAATGAAGTCTTTCCCTTGACCAATTTAAATTGTCACTGATGTAATTGTTTTTTGTGGCCCAAGCAGCTTGTCCATTCTTTTTGATTATTTCCCCCTTAAAATCCTAGGTGTGAATAGTTTACTCCTATACTTGCCACCTAGTTTGTATTCTTTTAGCAACTTACTATCTTTTATCTGGCACATTGTTGTATTCAAACACTTATATGATGGGTGGAAATGCTCTTTGCAGGATTGCTACATTGACATCTGCTCTCCAGAAGTTCTCAGCCTTTTCACTGACAATTTTGACTATCAACATCTGCGTCGTCACTTTGTTAAGGGATTGCTTGTTGATGATGTATGTCTTTCACATTGTACATCTTTTAGATCTTACTCTCTCTCTCTATGCCTTCCTCTCTCTTGTGTTTCTAATGGGTTCATTGTAGCTCTAAAAACATTTTCTTAATTATCTAGCATGTATGCTTCTATATAAACACATAAAATATGTATGAATGTTTGGATTGCATTCACAAATGTGTGTTCCTGTGTACATAACACCTATATATGTTTACATATGAACATTAACCTATTGTGCTTTAATGATTCATCAGAATTTGACATGGTGGATTTCAGCCAGTTCTTTGTTAG
The DNA here is from genome assembly GCA_036245055.1 of Diospyros kaki. Lineage (NCBI taxonomy): Eukaryota > Viridiplantae > Streptophyta > Magnoliopsida > Ericales > Ebenaceae > Diospyros > Diospyros kaki. The sequence goes on along the minus strand of BSEG01000001.1, from coordinate 41,052,614 downwards.
GACTCCCATTAGTCTCACCTATCAAAGGTGTAAAAGGAGAGGAACAATAGAGGCAACCAAGGGAATTGAGTCAGGGGCAAAAGAGTCAGAAGTTGGTTAGAAGAGAATATTCATTCACGTGGCTGAAACAAAATGGGAGAGAGGTATAAAAGGGGAGGGTGGAGGAGAGAGAGGACATTTGGAAAATTGTTGAAGAAACGTTGGAGAGTAAGGCCCTCTCGAATAGGCCTGATTTATTTTGTTTTCTTTTCTTGCTATTCCTATTATCCATTGCTGTAAGCTACTGTAATTGGGTAGTTCCTACTGTAAGAGCTAAAATTCAATCGAGTAAGGTCCTATCAATCTGGTATCAGAGCAGCGATCCGTGGGGGTGACTGTCTCTGAGGGAGTGGGGGATTTGGAGGGAAGAATGAAGAATTATCAACAACAGATTGAAGGGAAGATGGAGGGATTACAAATGGGTTTAGAATCAATGAAAAAAGAGTTCTAGAGGGTGCAAAACATCGAGAAAAACATGGCGATGATGATGGAACAATTTGGGTTGCTAATGGAGAGATGGGAGGATCAGGAGAAAGGGAGGAAGGGGAAATAGTCAGACGAGCACATATCGGTGAGTTCGACCCTCACTGGGGAGGCCACGTCGGAACTGGGAAATCAGCATAGGGAAGCTGGCGGTGAGTTCGATTCGTATGGGAGGTTAGATGGAAGGGTCCGACGCCTGGAGATGCTAATGTTTGAAGGTGACAACCTAGATGGTTGGGTGTTTCGGGCTGAACGGTACTTCTCCGTGAATCAACTATTGGATGCGAAGAAATTAGATTCCGCTGCCCTTTGCTTTGAAGGAGCAGCTCTTGCTTGGTTCCAGTGGGAGCAGCGAAGGCGACGGGTGAGGAGTTGGGAGGAGCTTAAGGCGATGATGAGGAATAAATTCAGGCTCATGCAGGAAGGCACGGTGGACGAACAGTTCCTGGCGCTCCGTCAATGGGCGTCCGTCAAGGACTACTGCCTCTGCTTTGAGACTTTGGCTGCTCCTCTCGAGGACATGCTAGAGACACTGCTGGAAGGCCATTTTATAAATGGATTGAAGGCCGACATAAGAGTGGAGATGAGGGTACTGAGATCAATTGGGCTAGAGGAGATGATGGACCTAGCCCAACGAATTGAGGAAAGGAATCTAGTGGTGCGAGGGTGCCATTCCAGTCCAGTCGCAACCAAGTCACAGACCCCTGCAAATCCAGCCGCCAACCACCAACGAGTGCTGGTCTCGCCTCCCCCAGTGGCGTCGCCCCGATCAACTACCACCAATTCTCGGCTCTTCTCACCGGCCTCCTAATGTTGGTAAGTGGAACAATTCCCCGTTTAAATGACTAAGTGAGAGTGAACTGCAAGCTAAACGAGCTAAGGGGTTGTGTTTCTGTTGTGACGAGAAATATACGATTGGGCACAAATGTAAGAACAAGGAGCTGCAGGTGATGGTAATTCACGAGGGGGAAAGGGAAGAGGAAGAGGAAGATATAAGAGAAGCTGAAACAAGGGAGAATTTAGGGGAGGAAGGCGAAATGGTCAAAACGGGGGAAGTAGTGGAGTTGTCTATAAACTCAGTAGTTGGTTTACCCCCTCCACAAACCATGAAGATCAGGGGAGAAATAGAAGGCCAGGAGGTGGTGGCCTTCATTGACAGTGGGGATTCCCATAACTTTATAGCGTCGGAATTGGTTCAGAAACTGGGACTGGTCAAGTCGCAAACGAGAGGCTATGGCGTGATCATGGGGTCGGGCATGACTGTTCAGGGGACTGGAGTCTGTAAAGGGGTAACCTTAACGCTGCAAAATGTGGAAGTAGTGGAAGATTTCCTGCCATTGGAGTTGGGGAGCTCGGACATAATCCTTGGAATGAAGTGGTTGGCCACTCTCGGGGAAACACAAGTGGATTGGGGCTCCTTAGTCATGAAGTTTAGAGCAAGGGGGACTACCATCACACTGTATGGGGATCCTAGCCTCAACAAAACTTTGGTAACGTTGAAGTCAATGATGAGGGCGTTTAGAGAGAATGGAGAAGGGGTGCTGTTGGAGCTGGGGAGTTTAACTACCCAAGAAAAAGATGCTGGTTGGGCAATCCTCGGCAGCTTGCAGGAGCTGCTAGCGGAGTTTAGGCAGGTTTTTGAGGAGCCGTGTGGACTTCCCCCACACCGGAGGCGGGATCACGTGATTACATTGCAACTAGGAGTGTCCCCTGTGAATGTGCGGCCCTACCGGTACCTACACCTTCAGAAAAACAAGATTGATAAGACCTTACTCAATTGATTGAATTTTAGCTCTTACAGTAGGAACTACCCAATTACAGTAGCTTACAACAATGGATAATAGGAATAGCAAGAAACGAAAGCAAAAGAAATCAGGCCTATTCAAGAGGGCCTCACTCTCCAACGGTTTCTTCAACAATTTTCCAAATGTCCTCTCTCTCCTCCACCCTCCCCTTTTATACCTCTCTCCCATTTTGTTTCAGCCACGTGAATGAACATTCTCTTCTAACCAACTTCTGACTCTTTTGCCCCTGACTCAATTCCCTTGGCTGCCCCTATTGTTCCTCTCCTTTTACGCCTTTGATAGGTGAGACTAATGGGAGTCCTAACATTCTTCTATTTTCCTTTCTATTGGATGTCTTTCCCTGGATCTTTAATGTCATGCTCCATGCAACACTTGAATTTAACCATTATTTCATCGTGCTTTATCATAAATTATTGTGGCTTCAGGATTTTTCTTCACGGTTATGTATGTTGTAGTATGTGAAGTGAGTCTCTGATAGTGGTGGACTGGTTCTCCTTTTCCAAAGGAAGCAGGGAGTTTTTTTATCATTTGCCTGTCCATGGTATGATGGTTAGAGATACATGGGAGTGCTCTTTGCTATGGAATTTACTGATCACACAGGCACCTATCATGAGTGGAGCTGTTCTTTTTTTTTTGGGGGGGGGGGGGACATTGGAGATATCTCCTTTCCATGTGATTTCTTGTATCTTCAGCGAGAGGAATATAAGGCCTTTGAGGGATCATAGAGTTATGGTTCACAGTCAGAATATTGAATCATTCTCATTTTCCCTTTGTTGCTGAGAAGAAGGGAATTCTCAAGTATTTATTTTTCTCTTGTCCAATTATTGGATGGTTCAAAAGTAGTTGTTGGTATATACACTTCTTTAACATGGTTTACTTCCCTGTCCTGGTTACTTTGGGATATTTTACTTTTTGAAAAAGGAAGTTAGACAAGTATATCAATAACCCTTCTTTAAGGCAACAGCATATGTAGTGTACTTTTACTTTAGACAATGCAAGTCAAAAGTTGGAAGACACAAGATCACACACATTTGAATGGTGAATCCCATTCTTGAAATGAGTTGTTCATTACAATTGCAATTTTCTTCCCAATATTCTGCATTTTCACAGCCACAATCATTGTGTACTGACTGTTAAAAGTGTTTTCCATGGAAATGTGTGCCAGCACAGTTGCTAATAGGGTAGAGAAGCTTCAAAGAGGCTTTTAATTGGGGAGGGTTAAATGACGAGTTTAAATATAATTTCATTGATTAGGATCAGGTTTGTCTTCCTTGCCAAGGATAGAGATATTTTTTCAATGTTGTAATGTTTGGTTAGCTTGACAACAAAAATATTGTGGGAACATTTTGAATTTCAAGAGAAAAGGTAATAGAATTTAAAATGCGTAAAAATATTTGGAAATGTGAGTTGATATTTTTATAAATGTTAATATAAGCTACTAATTGAATGATTGAATATTTTATGAGCACATATGTCTTTCTATGTAAAGGTAATAGTTAAATAATTAGAAGCAAATTAAAGATGTGCTAAATTAATTATATGAACCACAAGTTCCTACATTTTTAAAAATGAATAAATTTTCTGCTAAAATTAAATTTACAAATACAGTAATAGTTATGATTTAATTTGTAAACAAATCGGACAACATTCCTGTGGTTGTGAAGTTCTTAGGGAACGATGGTTAATATTTCTTGTCCATAACAACATTAAGAATAAAATTTTGGGGGTATAATTAATGCTAAAAAGATGGAGTTAAAAAATGTATTTGATTAGTTGTCAATTGAGTACACATAAAATGTAGATTATATGTATTATTAGGATGAAAAAATAAAAAACAAAATTTGATATGGAAAAGGTACCTATTTTTAATATTAAAAAATAAGATTTACCGAGGAGAGCGAGTGTTGTTGTAAAAGTGTGGTGAGTTAAGTTTGGGTGCCCAAGGGGGGTTGGCATATGATTAGGGTTAGTTCTTCATAGAGGGTTAGGCTTTAGAAAGCTGTCATGGGAATTTTCTTTTTAGTTTGGGGGAGGGTTCTGACCTTATCCAAACCTCAGAAGGCAATTGGATGAGGTTGAGGTTTTGGGAGAACAAGTAGTGTGTGAGAGGTCCCTTAGGGTATTCTGGACCTGCTTGCTCTTGCTTTTGTTAAAAACAGGTGCCTATTATCAAGTGTTTCTCCTTCTTGCTTGTGATGTAGTGCAGTCTCCACCCTCTAGATGTAGTCTTTAGGACTAGGGATGGCAATGGGTTGCTTATTTAGCCATTTGCATGCCCATTTAGTAAATGTTCAAAATATGTCTTATGTCTATATCTTCAAATATGAAAATTTCAAACTTATTTCAATTTTAAATGGGTAATTAGGGCTTATTTAAGTAAATGTTCAAATAGATTTTATCTATCTGACTCAAAATATGAATTTTTCATAATCATTTTAACTTTAAATGGGTAAAGGGGACCCATTGCCATCCCTATTTAGGACTAGGAATTGATTCAGTGTGGTCTTCTGCAGCTTTTTTGGGGCTCGTTTGATTTTATTGCCTTTTCTAGCTTTTAGTTTTCAGTTTCACTTTTTTGAAAATAAAGAGAAAACAGTGTTTGGTGTGTTGTTTTCACTTCTAAAAAATGAACATAGTTTTCCTTTTTTTTTGGGGGGAAAAAAAAGACCTAAATTGTTTTGGGGATTTTTTTGTTTGGTCGATATAGAATAATTCTTTGCATACATTTGTAATCATCTGATAAAATACGCATTTTTTTTCCAACATCATTTTGAGTTTTATTGTCAAAATTTTGAATAACAAAAATATAACCAAACACAATGTTTAATTTTTATTTTTTTTACAAAACATGAAAACAAACGCATCAACGACAATATAACAAGCCTTAACCCCAATAGGTGGGATCAACTGCATGAATTTATCACTCTATATTGGCCATATCTTTTGTAAGGCCGACAACAACATACCAAGCTTTTATTCCATTATGTGGGGTATCTTCTGTAAGGCCATCATTATCATCACAAAACAACATTCCTTTCTGACTGGAAGGTCAGAGTTTTGATATTTGAGTTTGGAAAAATTTCGTTGTGGGGCAAAAGTAAGACTGTTTACAAAAACAACCCTCCCTGACCCTTGCAAAATAGGGAGCCTCGTGTACTTGGGATGTCCTTTTAGTAGGCGCTTCAAAGTGCAGACATATCTATCTCTTAATTTAAAGCAGATTTCTGTTGTTACTAAGTACATTGTTTTTGTTTCATATTTTTTTTATTAGTCAGCAAAATTTAATTTAAGATGTAGGCTTTTGTGCAATGTTGAAGTTTATTGATTTCCAGTGCACCCTAAATTTGAAATGTAATTGGCCTATTTGGGGGAAGAATGAGAACATCTAATCGTACTAAGATCCCACATTAGTGGGAGCATCATGGAGTAGACCATTTTTATTTTTGTCTGTTACATTCTGTTGGACTGCTACATTTCTGTCTATAGTAGAGTTGAATTTTTTACCGACATTGATATTTTTTTTTGTCTTGATCATGTTCATAAACCATCATTTTATTCTTTCAGATAATGGGTTACAAAATTTTCACCCATGAAATTCACTCTAGTTATGCGGCTAGAATTGATAACTTTCGAAGCTATGACACCATTAGCAAGGATATTATTCAAAGATGGACGTATCCATTTGTGCCAGATGTCCAGTTTTTTGGTAACACTGCTGCTAAACTTGAAAGGCAGGGCATGTACCGACCATCCGGTATGGAACATTAAAACAATTTTCTGTACACATTGCGTGTTTCATGTAGTAAACCTTCCCAGTTTTTCTGTCATTTATCTTTATCTGTATCATTGGAGCAATTTATCTTGATGATATTGCAAGTTTAGGTGTCATACCTTGGTAAGCATAAAAGGGCTTGTCATATTTCCTAATGTCTACAGGGCCAGCCACATTTCTCTCTCTCTCTCTCTCTATATATATATATATATGCATGTTTTCTGCTGCTGTTGTCCGTTTCAGTTGTTCTTCTCTTCTTTTGTAAGTCTGAATATAGACTGATGTATGGAGTCATCATATCTGTGTGAATCTCAGCAATTTGGGGCGTAATAAATTTATATGGTTTTTGATCAATATATGTATCTTTATACTGACGTCTTAGATGAGTGAATCCTTAGTTGTTGGCTAGTGAACTGTAAAATCTTGAAATCTGCTAGGATGATGGTGCCATGATTGTGGTAGATAGGGGCACTTGCTGGACTCTCTGACCTGTGTCGGACAACCATAAAAACCAAACATTTTATTTTATTACTTCTTAGAACTGGGTACATTTTGGACGGTAATGAGATGAGATATAAGAGTCCATGGCATCAGATGAAATATTGCAGTCTTGAATTTGAGTTCGTCCTATACTTAAGATAACATGGGAACATCATACTTTTTGGCAATTAGTATAATTCTAGCAGATTTGAGAAAGCCTATTTCCACAGCAATGGCAATGGAAAAATTATGCAGGTAGAATGCTTGCGAGCTTTATTTTGCTGGTACGGGTCAATTAAGAGCAGTGCAGGCAAACCATCTTATTTGAAGATGTTTGGGGATACTGTCTGCAATGTATCACTGTGCAAGGACAATGATAAAACTTTTGAGCTAAAATATGGGGTCACTAAAGTGGTAAAAGCTTGCTCTAACAAGCACATGGAATATATATGGGTTTGATTTTAGGATTATTTTGTGACGGGCTGTGTATTTGGTGGCAGAGACATCCAAGTCCTTATAATTGCAACAATTTGTTGCATGTAATGTGAAGTTATGTGATGGAATTTTATTGTGGATACTAAAATTTGTAAATCTATTGAACAATTTTCTCACTTCATGCGGGAAAAGGAACTGGTAGGGGTCTTAATTGGACATAATTTGGATTAATCCCTTAGCCTAATTTGTCCAAGGCATAGAAACTATTGTATTGAAAACCAAATTTGAGCTATTTTACTTATTTCCTAACCTTTTGTTCTCTCAACTTTATGAAATTTTTAGTTTAAAGATAAATTAATAATTTGCCTGGTTCATTGTCTTTCAATCTAATATCTGATGGGGTCTGATCAATGATGTTCTCTGCATGTCATTTTTCATGGCATCCATGCTTATGAAATAAGAAACCGTCCCTATTTTTTTAAAGGCATTCATTCAATGTTATTATTGGATTTGATTTCCCCAGGTATAGTGCAATCGCATTCTGCACAGATTGGCCCTTTTGCAGTTATTGGACGTGGCACCACTATTAGGGACAACACAAAAATTTCTAATTCAGTAGTGGGGGAAGGATGTTATATTGGATCAAATGTCATAATAGATGGCTCTTATATATGGAATAATGTCACCATTGAAGATGGCTGTACTCTAAAGCATGCTATTGTATGTGATGGTGTGATAATGAAGTCTGGAGCAGTTCTACAACCTGGCATAGTTTTGTCTTTCAAGGTATTCATGTCTCTAATTTTGTTTGATTGAAATTTCAGTATTGAATTAAAAAGTAAGCTATTGTTTGATTTTGAATTCATCAATCTTCTGGTAAGTTTGTTACCTGGCTCACAGATACATACTATAGTAGTCTAAATTTCTCCAAACTGATTAATAAAAAATTGCTTATAATTCTAGAATCATCTTAATATGTCAACGAAGGTAATTTTGTCGAAGTAAATGATTGTAGAGTGGATATTCACATGTGCACTCTAATAGCCTCAGTTGAATTCATTTTTTGAAGGTGCTATTAGGCCAGTTATGAGCTAAAGTATAGCTAGCCTCATTGGAAGTAGTGTCATTCCATTATTTTTTAACCCTTTTAGGGGTGTTTGTTAACGAAGATAAGAGGGAGAAAATGTCAGATATGGGAAGTATTCCGGATGTTTGACATTTGCAACGTGTTTGTTAAACTTATCTGACTATTTTCGAAAAAGCTCTCATGTGACCTCTTATATTCCATTTTCAAGATAAATTTATCTGACTCTTTCAAGATAAGTTTTAATTACCTATATGCTCCTTGTAGGATAGTTAATGCCATTTAATGCATTTTAAAGATTTAAATTTATTATTAGAACTTATTTATTTAAGTCTTATAATTAATATTATTTAATACATTTTTAAATTGTTATATGTTTTGACAATTTTTAAAATTTAAATGACATTATTCCTTTCATTGATTTTTAAAATTTAAATTTCTCTCTCTATATATATTTTATTAACTAATACAATTCCTTTCACCATTTTTTAAATTATTTTATTTAATTTTATATTTTATTACCTATTATGAAAATATGTTTTGGCCATTTTTAATTATCTAGGTGCAATTATTGCAATTCCAACAATAATTATTTCTACTTTTCAACTCTTCTTAAATCTATTTTTGAACATGAATTTAGAAAATAAAATATTTTTTTATTTTTATTTTTTGACAATTCATATTAATCATAAAATATTATCTTAATCATAAATTTGTTGTTGATGTTAACAAATAATTTTGAATGAATTTGGTAATAGGGATATTTTGGTAAAAAAAACTCTTTATCTTGGTGCTTATCATATGCACTAACAAACGCATAAAAGGAAAAAGTATAATTATTAGTGAATTCCAAAAAATTTAACAAACACTCTAATAAAAATCTTGGAATGCTTTCCAACCTTATCTTGACCATTCCATATCTTCATACCTCATATCTTTCTCATTTTAATAAACGCCCCCTCAATGTAAAATTGCATGATATATGTCAACAATACATGCAGCACAGACATGGGTGTTGCGATTGAAAGCTGCTGTTTTTGAGTCTAACTATTAAAGAACTTTAAAAAATTTCTTCTCTTTTCTAAGTATCATAAATGAGCTCCACAAGAGGTGGGGTGGGGGTGGGGACCCTTTATGAAAGGAAGAAAATCAAGCTAAGGAAATTAAAAAAGATAATCCAGATTCCAGAAACTGGGAAAGAAGGAAAGGAAAGAGGAGTGGAGCCAAAAGATCATAAAAATAAAGATTGGAGGATAAAGCCATTGAGGAAATGAAAGAGGATGAGTTGGAGACTATAAAATGAAGTACGGAGAATAGTTCTTTGAGGGAATAGGTGGAATGCTCTACTGCTCTCCTCAATGGAAGGCACTGCTGTTTTTGTGATGCCAAAGAGAGGCAATTCGGATCTTTTAGGGAAGCCATTCTGTGCTTTGAGCCATGTCATGTCTTCATATTAATTTGGCTAAGAGTCAGATCATTCTTATTGGTGCCATCCCCTAGTCTTCTAAACAGAGAAAATGTTGTTTTAGGATAATAGGGGATGGAAAGTCATGTAAAGTAATGCGGAGAACTTTCCTTCTTGTTTGGGAGAGTAGTCGAAATGGGACAATATTAAAGAACAAATAATGTTAATACCATCTTAATGGGATAGAGTTTTATTAAGTCAAGGGCAAATTTGACTTCTATAAAATTATTAAGTTTAATGTTGCCAATGCACCAAAGTAAAGTTCTCCATTCATTTTCATTCAATCCATTCTCCCCCAATCTGGGGGAGACAAAGTATAAGAAGTTGGAGGAGATTAGATGTAAAGTGTTTCTGTTGCATTTCATTATTATGGTTTTTCCAAATACACCCATTTCCATTCCCTCTCCCTATCCCAAACAAACAGTACTTTGTTAGCCAAGTTGGTGTAGGATGGTGTGGTGGGGAGTGAGAAGAGACTTTCCATACGGAAGGTTCATTATTTGGCCATTATGGATGTCTCACCTTTATCAAGAGAACTTTGTCTTGCCTCTTGTCTTATTTTTTGTCTCTATTCTATGTTCCAGAACTGGTTCCTAGCAGGTTACATAAACTACGATCAGAATTTTCTTTTCTGTTTTGGAAGAAAGGTGGATAGGCATTATCTTGTGAGTTTGGATAAGTTGGTTGGGTGCTAGGAAACTCTTTTCAGCAAAACCATTCCTTGCTAGTAGCTATGGATGTTTACTTGTGAGAGGGATAGCCTTTGGAGGAAAGTTGTTGGGGCCAAGGTTTTTAGCTCTTGGGTTGGCTGGTGTGCAGAGGCTATTTCTCTTTCTTAATGGTTGGGTCTTTGGTGGGGTATTATAAGAATTTGGGGGTGATTTCAGTTATACTATTTGCTTTGAGTTGGTAAAAGGATGAGGACTTGCTTTTCGTTAGGTATTGATGCAGTTTAATCACTTGTATTTGAATGAAGTGTTTCATGTCATTTTCCCTTTGGCCTCTAATTGTGAGGTTCAGTTAATTAGTGCTTCCATTTTCCCCTGGAAAGTGTTATTTAGTCTCTTTGGTGTAGGAGGAATCTTTGGGTCTGGGAGATTGACTTGATGAGAACTGTTCTAGGGATGCTTCAGGATCATCTTCAAATAGGGCAGGGGGAGGGAGGATGTATGGGGTTGGTGAACAGTGCATGGTGGGCCTTTTCAGTTTGCTCTTTTTACAGTGAAAGATTCTCTGGAGATTGAAAGCCTTACCTGATCTTCAATCATAACTGATGTTCTTTTTAAATTTTTTTTTCCATGTATTTGTGAAAATTTATATGGGTGAGCCTACTTCTCTTTTACAAATCTTTGATGCATTTAGTGCACATCTCATAAGTCCTCTCCCTCCCTCTCTCTCTCTCTCTCTATCTCTCTCTCAAAATAAGTAAATAGGTAAATGCAACATAAAAAATAGCCTGAAGTGGCAAACAATTTGCAAAATGATCCACTGAAAGTCATACCTCTTCCCATTTCTTTGATTAATTTGACTGCTTTGTCTAATTTAACAAGTAAAGTTTAAACATTTGCTCTTTGCACCACCCTTAATTTCTGAAGTGTTTGTTGATCTCCTGCGCTTCAGGTTGTAGTTGGGCAACAATTTGTTGTTCCTGCTTATTCAAAGGTGTCATTACTTCAACAGCCAACAAAGCAAGATAGTGATGAGGAGCTGGAGTATGCTGATGATACCAGTGGAATTAATGATATTCCATGTAAATATTATTACTTGGATCTAAGTTTGCTAACTTTAGATTTTTTTGAGAAACTGCTTTTGCAAAGTTGCGACTTCTTCTGCAATTTGTTTTAAGTTATGATCAGCCACTACACACAAGTTAACAATATTTTACATCTGAGATTATGTTTGCATGTCTGTCTTGATAACCACATAAGTCACATAGAAAGGAGAAAGCACAGGCCAAGGGGCTAGCCACACACAGATGAGTCTCGCTAGCCTCTTCCAAGCCACTAAACATACTGCAACATCATCCAAAAAAAAGAAGAAGGGAGCCAAAGGCAAAGGCTTTCCTCCCGTTACCACACAAGAGGAAACGTCAGAACCTAATTTAGTCCCACAGCCTTAAAAGCTTGATTATAGTTCAGATAGTTTTCAGTATTAGACACTTATAATAGTTTGTATGCCAATTGTTTACTGAATTTCTTGTTTTCTGACTTCTCGTGAAAGCACTGAGTCCCAGGACAGGTGTTGGCATCATCATGCCCATCACTATTGCATGATAGAACATGTTTTGTGCAATGTCCTGTGCTGTCATGTTGGTACCTTGCCTGAGGTGTCTAGCCAACCTTATATGTAACTTATCCTTTGGGCTATTTTTTGTGTTAAATTTTAGATTTGATAACTGATTATTATTATACTTGTTGCTCAAGAAGCAGGCGCACTTCTATGATGGTGTTCTATCATGCTTATTTATGTTGGGCTCAAACCCTCATTGGAGACTTTCAAATGCGTGTGAAATACTGATCCAACTATGCCCTACTGTTTGGTAGTCTTTCTACCACCAAACACTTTCATATATTCTGATATGTTGCTTGTCCATCAGATAAATGAATTAGAGTCAGATTGTTAGTTTCAAAGACTAAGATAACAATCAATTATTATGAAATTAAAATAATGTAGAGTTGATTTATTGGTGCTCTATCCTTTAAGCCTTTGAATCTTAAGGGTCTTAACTTCATAAATTTTTATGGAAACTGCTTTCTAGAATATATATTAAGTATTCTAATTCACACTTAATTCACTATTATGTAGAAGATTAGTTATTTTCTATTAACAACGGGCAACAAGCTTTATCCCACTAGGGGGGTCATCTACATGGATTCTTATTTGGCATGAGTTATTTCCTGTATACTTGTATAGGATATATAAGTTGTTATATGTTGCATTACATCTTGTCATGTATTAGATATAGAAACTGTTTTGTCGCCATGTTTGTGTCATTATGTTTATATCTTGCTTCATTATATGTGCTTCGTATCCTGTCCTAGAATATGATAGTAACAAATATCTCTATAGTCTTTTCAAGATGCCAAATTTTTTGTGGCATCATAATAAATCTTAATTCCACTAGGTGGAGTTGGCTGCATGAATTCTAGCTCCTTAATATCCATAATTATATCTTCTATAGGGCCATTGTGTCCCATGTCTCATCAAATGGTTTCGCACCAAATTTTATTTGGTCTTCTTCTACCTCTTTTGGTACAAATTTTCAATTCCATCCTCTCACCTCACCAGTGCATCTACTGGTCTTCTCTCATTCACTTTCATTTTTTTTGCTTGTTTTGGGTGGGATGGTTATTTCATGATCAGAGAAGGTTTTTTTTATTGAAAATGTTATAGTGTTTAACTTTAATTAAAATTTCAGTCTTTATGCTTGTTACATGGGAAGGAAAAGCCTATTACTTTTAGGCGTAACAGGTATCAGGTTTCCAAATAAATATGAATGTCTGTATGTATACACTCCTGTGCACAACTCATGTTTTCCCTTGATATATATAGTTTTTTGACTTTGGTATGCTAGTGATAAATTAGCTACATCTTAAACCCTTAGTGTTCATTGTATCCAGCAATTTCAAGTACACTGGATAAGTTGAATGGAGAATTAACACCTGAATCATCTGAGGCACAGCGGCAGACATCTGAGGTTAGATTTCTTCAGGTTTCATTGTTCTTGCACCTTGTATCCTCTGGGTTATATTCTGCAAAATCCTCCTGTTACTGTCTTTCATTTACGTGACAACTTTAATGCATTTATACGTTATACGAATAAGTGAGGTAATATTCATCAATTTCATATATGTGAGAAGTGGACTTCTGCATATTTCAAAGCTCCAGTCAATAGTAAAGAAACGATAAAGATTGCAATGACTTACTTTATCAGCAGACCAGTAGGGCTCCATTTCTGTGACCAAAAAGCAATATTACTGCTTAAGTGAAGAGTTAATTTACTGAATAAAGGAAAATGCACTGGTTCACCTACTTATCAACGGATGGACATAATAAAATGTGACCCTAATTTGAAATGAAAAAACATTACTGGTTCATGGCTTTATTGGAAAACTAGGATGCTGATTGTGGTCTATCATAGAGGACTTAAGCAAACATGGACAAGGTTGATTTGCTTACAGGTCTGCTTGTCTCAAGTATATTGATATTTGGACCTAATTTGTGGCCTGAAGGGGGAAAACCCCATTTTTCCCTTGATAACTGTCAAGTGTCCAACATGGGTACTAACTCTCTCTTTCAGAGTAGTTCACATAGTTTGTGTTTTTGTTGCAAAGGATGATTTGCTTACAGGACTGCTTGTCTGGAGGACATTGATATTTGGACCTAATTTGTGGTCTGAAGGGTGAAAACCCCATTTTTCCCTTGATAACTGTCTAGTGTCCAACATGGATACTAACTCTTTCAGAGTAGTTCACATAGTTTGTGTTTTTTGTCGCAAAGGATGCTTATTGCCTGTTAGTAGTAAGTTAAGAAAATAGAGAGAAACTTTGACCATTTAAAAGTTCATATGTGCACATCATATTTTCTTAGTGATGTTTATGTTATCTTTATCATGACTAATTAATAAGACTTCCAAATAGTTATTACTTGAATACATATCCAATGGTGTATGTTCATTGACTGAAATTGCCCCATGAAACATACATGATGGGGAGTTTCCTGAGTTGAGATAGCCTGTGGCATCTTTTATGTCCACTATCTTCTCCTGTTGGTGGTAAAATAAAATTATGACCTCTGATTGAGAGCACAATTTGATGCATATTTTTGTTTCTTACATCAATCACTACAAAATCAGGTTGGCACTGGTGGAGTTGGTTACATATGGTCAGTTGTTGAAGGGAGCTATGAAGAAGAATTGAGACATTCAGTTGCACCTATTCCTGCTGACAAGCTTGCTGAGCTTATACCAGCTGCAAATGATGAGGTTGATGTGTTAATGCAAGATGGTAATCTCTTGCCTCTGTCAGGAGAACTGCAACCCGAATCTAACAGTGTTTATTCTGATGATAATATTGAAGATACTAGGGATGACTATATCTACTTTGAGAAAGAGGTATGGTTTGATTAAGCTGCTTATTGTGGTTGAATCTTTTGCTTGAGTTGAACTTTAATTCTCTGTATCTGTTTGTAGGTTGAAGCAACTTTTCTGAGGGCTGTTAATGAAAATGTTAAAGAAGACCATGTTATATTGGAAGTAAATGCACTGCGGTATATAATTTTCACTATTTACATCAGACTAAGCTAGGGTATAGTGCAAGAGATCTGTATCACTGCTCACATATGTAAAATAATGTGCATGCATGTGCCTGATATGATTGCATGGTGTTATCTATTTCATTTTCTTTATAGAATCCAAGCTTAGGTTCTGGACTTTGGTTGGACTGTCAATGGTGTTAAGATATTGCTCAGATTGTTATCAGTTTGAATTTTGATTGGGTTTATCTCTTGGATTGGATTAGATATATCTCCGTTTTCTAGATTTATCTTTAGAGTCCAAATCAGGATTAGTTTGGTTAAGTTTATCTTTATCGTGTACTTTAGTCTATAAATACCTTGTACATCAGCCTTGCTATACACACAATTCAATACAATTTTTTACCATATTTTTTCTAGCAAACAGCTCTGTCAGGGTCATTTTATGTATCGCCACTCTGATGCTTTAATCAATCATTTGTATTGCTCCTACTTATTGTATTTATTAAGGATTTCTTTTTCAGCAATGTTGTATCATCATTCTTTGTCTATTATATGTATCCAGGTTGTCATACAATAAAACTTCTGTGGACTGTGCCAGTGCATTGTTCTATTCGATGATGAAATTGGCATTAGAAACTCTGCATAGTTCAACTAGTAAGTCCTTTAACACATTTGTTTCTTTGTTGTCTTCTTATGTTCTGTTTGCTAGATGTTTTCTTCTTAAGGAAACTTGAGAGCCCTTGAGGAAGTTGAGTCTCAGGTTTTTTGTCTTCACAGAGAAATTCTTCTTTCACTTTGTGTGTGATTGTTAAGGAGGATTCTTTTTTACTTTTGGAGTATTTTTTTGAGTTTTGTGGATCACCTGTCCCATTGGGTTTGCCTCAGATGATTCTTTCTTAATATATAGTTGTTTATGGGGGGGAAGGATGTTTTGTCAAATTTTTATCAGATAAAATTGTATCAGAACAACTGGGAAGATATGTCAAGTCTGATGCTGTAGTCTGCAGGTGGCTATTGTTGCATAGCATAGAATAAATGTAGCTAATCCATTTGTGATGTTACATTTTTTGTGTTATTTATTACCAAAGAATCATGGATGGCTCTCTGGTATCCATCATCTTGTCCTTGCTGGGTTAATTTTCTGCCAACTTTGAGATTCTTCTTTTTCTCCTTATCCACAAATAATGTTCAATGTTTCCGATTGCTGTTGAGATTGGCTGGCAGTATGGTCCGTAGCATTTTTTCAGTTTTATTCTGCAATGTGATGTATTGCTTATTTTTTCCTTCTTATTTCTTTGGAGAAGTTTGAAGCCCCTTTATGACTTAACTAAGCTCCCAACAGGTCGCCAGATCAATTAGAGTTTTGCCTGATATCATCAATTGGTTGCCAAATTTAATTGTAAAACGAGCGGCTGTATTGAAAATTGATATTGCCTTTATAACAAACAAAAAAAGTGAAGTTCTCAATGATTTAGATTTTTTTTTTTTTTTTTTGGGGGGGGGGTGTTGTTTGGGAATGTGTCTTTATCTCATTATATGTGTATCTCCTGTGTAATTTTTCTTTTTATGCTTTTCCACAGGGGAATTGCTTAATAATGCTGTAAATGTAATTGAAAGATGGCAAAAGCTTCTAAAGTATTATTTGCCCAGCCTAGATGAGGAGGTTGGTATTGTTGATCCTCTTGGCTTTTCTTGATATTTTATTAATTTCTTTGATTGTAAACTAGATTCCAGACCAAAGAAATTCAATAGAATCCCCCCCACCCACACGCACACTCACACTCTCCTGCACGCACACACAACAGACAATAGGCACTGACTAGATGGAGGAGTTAAGGGTGACCTCTGGTGATGCCTCTTATCAACTTTAGGTGTCCATTGGTTGGAATGGGGGATGGGGAGAAAAATAAGGAATAATAATAATAATAATAATAACAAACGCAAAACTGAAAACAATAATGAACTTGTTGAACATTGCAAGTTTTCATTATTTTAAATGAAAACTGAAAATTGAAAGCTCTGTCAAATGATTCCTAAGACATTTAATTTCATATCTCATCTGTATTCTGTTTACTACCTTGACATTTGCGTGTTGGATGACTTTTCTGCTGCTTATTCTTTGGTTCCCATATTACAAATGCAATTGTTTGCTCTGATAGCAATTCATGACTATTTCAAGTGTTCTTTCTTAATTTTCATCATCTACAAATGACACACAATGCCAATTTTCACTGTCATTCCTCCCAACTACTGACAATACTGCATTCATGCCTCATAACATGGGCAGCATGTAATGACCTACTAAGTTTCCAAGTCCACATCTGGCCTGTGTCTGACACACACTTTGTTGGACATGTCATTATGTGCTGGATGAGCTTCAGTTGTATTCAATTGTTTTTTTGATCAGTTAAAAACCATTTACACATGTGTTTCTATATTGTACTTGTTGGTTTCACCATGTCAACTAAGTTATGGAACACAACTATATCAATTATCCTCATTCACCACCATCTCATGAAATTTCTCCATGTGAAGATGGTGTTCAAACTTCATTTCATCATTACTCCACCAGGGGATATTATCCACTGCCGGTCCCAAGCCCGGATAAAGGAGGAGGGTTGCGTTAGGTAGCCGACAGCCAGCGTAAAACTTAGTCGGATCCAAATATGAATTCTAGACAAACTATCTGTTGGGATGTAACCCACATAGAAGGCTAGAATTCATGTAGCCAACCCCACATAGTGGGATAACGGCTGGATATGTTGTTGTTGTTGTTTAAAAACCATTTACAGTTTGTATAACTCCTGACATTAGCTGAATCTGGATGTTGCATAGTTAACCGCCTGCAAGAATGCATCATTTCACTATCGCTCTGATGGTGCAGAAACTGTGCAAAAGTTATCTTATATTCAATTTTTTATATGGATTATCCAAGCTGATTGAATAGCCAGTCTACAGAAAATTTTGTTCTGTGGAGCTTAAAACTTGTGTGCTTGTTTTTGACTTTGAACAAAAGAATTATTGTTAAAAGCTTGACTATTGCTTTTATTAGAGATCATACAAAATTTTTAAATCAATAGATGCTCGTACGAGGAGAGTGGATGGAATGAAATAAATTTGTAGCAAAATGGGTAGAGGAAGACTAAGAAAAACATGAGAGAGAACTATTAGGATGGCATTGTGCATACTGGCCTTATAAAAGATGTGATCATATATAGAAATAATTTTGCGTGCTAGATTTCATATAACCAGCCTCTCACCTAGTGGGATTAAGTTTTGATGTGTGGTTTTCTTTTTTTTTTGGTCATGCAGAACTTTAGATCTGGCCTGGTACTAAGAAATAACATTGAAATTTAATTCTAAATTTCTGATTTTTGTTTTGATCTGTCTTGTCAAGACATTGAATTTCAATTTTATTTTCTTCAATATTGATTATCTTTCAACTCTTGAACCCTTGGTCTACAATGCTGCACATAGTGCCTAACTTCTGATTTCTAGCAAATTAACATTTTTCTATACAAGTTAATATGCTTATGGACTGAAATTGCAGATTGAAGTTATATTGAAGTTTGAAGAAATGAGCTTAGAATCTGCCAAGGAGTTTTCTTCAATATTTTTGCCGGTATGCTTGTTGTCCTTGACGTGTAGGGTTATGCTTGTATGTCTAAATTCTCTTGCATTATATAATGATATGTGAAGGCATTGTCACATTGTCACAACAACAGTTCTTCTATGTACACTTTAAATGACTGTTTTTCTTGTGAATTGAAACATATTTATGTGTGGATCTGACTTAGATATGAGAATTGGATAAGGGCCTGTCTGTGTTGGACCTTTTTAAATTCGTAATCGTAGAATATTGGGACATGTCTCCTGACAGTTCAATATGGGGACTTGATTACGTTAATAAGAACGAAATATAGTAAGCATTGTGTAACTTTCTAAGATAAACTGATATTATTTTTCAATGATTTACTAAAATTACATTAAACCTGTAGGAAAGCAAGATTTTTCTCTGTTATCCATGTTAAGAGTTTTGAAAATTGCCTTTAGTGGAGTGCCTTTTGCTTCAAATAATTTTAAAATTAAACAAGGTTCTGAGAGTAAAGAGAAATCAGGGTCAAGAGTTACGAAGCTACTGCAGAGATTGAGCCTTTCTGCATTAGTAGAGTGGTTATCTAGTAAAAAGGAGATGGATTGACTTCTTTCAATACCGGTTCTGGAACAGTTAACAAGGTGGTGGCTCATTTCTGCAGAACAGATTTCAGGATGGAACTGCAGATTCATAACCTGGTGGATTTATGTGGGTAATCAGGAATTGGAAATTTTGTTGGCATAAGAGTGCCACCACTTGCTACGACCAACTAAAGTAGGGAGGGAATGGGGGATCTGTAGATACTGGACTCCAGATGGAGGAGCATTTCTCAAATCAAGTGAGATGAAAAATGGAAATGAACAAGAACATGCATCCTCAGAACCTTATATAAGAGAGGGAGACAACACTCCAAAGCCCAAACAGGAAGGAAAAATGAAGGGGAGATTATTATCGAGTAAGGAAATGGAATTAAAAAATTTTAGTACGGTGATTTATAAGAAGGGAAATAAGGACAGAAGATGAAAGGATGCAGTATTAAATGGAGTGGGCAGGCTTAGTTTGTTTCTGAGTGATGAAGATTGTACCTAATTTTAGAGATGTGCTAGGAAGCATCTTTTTACTCGATATGTAGACTGGATCATTTTGGTGACAGCCAGGATGGCTGGAGCACTTGCATTTGTTGGGACAAGCTGTGTCGATCGATCACAATTCAGCATTGCGGGTAACTGTTTGACCTGCTGTATCTCTTTCTCTCTCTCTCCCTGTCTTCTGCTTGCATCTTTTGGAGATGATATTCTAGGCTTTCTCAGGGGTGCTGTGCCTGTGCTTGGTGCATATGTATAAGTTGAGTTCTTATCGCATGATGTGGAGATGAGACAGGTGGACAGAATAGGCCATCTTCAGTTTCCTATGCCTTCTATAATTTCTGCCTTAGACTTTCAGAGATCTTATTTGTTTATTTTATGGAGAGAATTGGCTAGTACTTCGAAACTTGGATGAGTGTTGAGGCATACTAGATAGTGTAACGAAAATACTTGAGTACTTCAAGATAAACCACAAAACAGAGAAGCTATTTTTTTCATGAGGTGCATCATTAGTAGGATAAATTTTTGTTGGTAAATTTCTTTTGTTGGTATGATATTATTCTGCAGTACTCCAGAATTTCATTGATGCAATTTTTAATATCCTGCATTCTTTTCCAAGTTCTAATGAATGAGATTAATTCATCCATGTTAATTCTCTATTTACTGAACTGTCTTAGAAGTCAACGAATGGATTGTTCTTTCCTATGGTGGATTCTTTCCTACTTGCTTTCCTGCTGATTACATGCTGTTTTTTATTCTGATTTATTTCCTTGTATTTTATTGTATTTTATCTTTGTAAGATCTTTCCTTATTGTTCATATTTCCTACGGTAGTTTAGGAAGCTTTCTCTCATTAGAAAGCTGCCTATTAAGGTTACTTGACATGTATATTGTTGTGCCCTACGATTACAGAATAATGAGATTGGAATTCTGTTTGGTTCTTTCCTTTAACATGGTATCAAAGCCATAACACGATCCAATCGTTTTTTCAATTGCTTGAAATCAGAATTCTATTTTATTCAAGTTCATCATTTCTCGGTTATTTGAAAGCCAAAATCTCCTTTACCCTTTCCAAAATCTCCTTTATCTCATAACCTAGAGCCATGACCGAAACCTTTGAATCTGGGAGTACCAATGAGGTTCCTTTCTCGGGTAGTTCCAGTAGTGGTGGTGTCACTGGAGGAATCATCGGTGGGGAGTTGCAGAATATACAAGCTGCATACAGATTGAATGGTAAAAATTATCTCAATTCGCTCAGAACTGGACCAAAGAAGGATGATCTGACATATGCCTTGTGGGATGAGGAGGACTCACTGGTAATGTCCTGGCTCTGGAACTCGATGATTCCAGAAATCAACGACACAATGATGTTTCTTTCTATTGCTAAGGAGATCTGGGAATCTGTGAAGATCACCTATTCTAAGGTAAATGATACCTTCCAAATTTATGAAATTAGGACTAAAGTGGCAGCCATTAAACAAGGGACTCGGTCTATAACTGAGTATGCAAATTTATTGCAAACCTTGTGGCAAGAATTGGATCACTATCAATGCATCCAAATGAAGTGTAGTGAGGATGCTGTCATTCAAAAGTAGTTTGTGGAAAAGGAGAGAATTTATGGCTTCCTTGCAGGCCTTAATATAGAATACGATGCAATGAGGGTCCAAATCCTTGGTAAGTCTGAGTTGCCTTCATTAAATGAGGCAATTTCAATAGTCAAGGCTAAGGAAGGTAGAAGAGGAGTAATGCTGGAGGTACAACCTATGGAAAGCTCAGCCTTATTGACTCTAAAGGGTTCTGGTCAGGAGAAATTGGCAAGGGTGGAAAGAAAGACTCCAAATCTAGCTGAAACCACCAATAAGGACAACCTATGGTGTACCTATTGCAAGAAGCCCAGGCATACAATTGATAGGTGCTGAAATTTTCATGGTAAGCCAGCTAAAGGAGGGCAATCAAAGGGGCAGGCTTATGCAGTAAGCAGCCAACAAAGTGCAGATGGTGAGGCTGCAGACTAGGCTGATCCAATGGAACTGAATAAGGATGAAATAGAGAAGCTAAGGAGCTTGTTGGGATCTCTCAAAAAAGGACAAGGTACAAGCACAAGTTCATCTAACTTAGCCTTCACAGGTATAACTTCTTCTTCATTTAATTTACATGCTTCAAACATAGCTCTTGAACACTCTTGGGTCCTTGACTTCGGGGCAACCGATCATATGACACCCTCTTCTACTCAATTTTTATCTTATAAACCATGTCCTAGTACCAAGAATATTGTGTTAGTTTATGGATCATTAACAACCGTGGCGGGCCAAGGGGACATTCTCATTGACAAAAACCTAACTCTAAAAGATGTCTGACATGTTCCTAAACTTTGCACAAACCTGGTTTCTATTCAAAAGTTGACCTATGATGCTAATTGTCGTGCCATGTTCTATCCTTCCTCTTGTGAGTTTCAGGAAAAGGAATCGAAGAAGATGATTGGGCGTGCTAGGGTAAAAGATGGTCTCTATCATCTTGAAGATCTTAGTGGGCATAGTAAGAGGGGCAGTGTTTTCCTACTGTATCACTTTTAACTAAACCAAATAAGGATGTAATTTGGCTTCACCATTTTCGTTTAGGACATCCATCTTTTAAAGTTCTTCAGGTTATGTATCCCTTTTTGTTCAAGGGAGTAAATGCTAGGAATTTCCAATGTGAATTTTGTGAGTTTGCTAAACACAAAAGGGTTTCATTTCTTCTCACTAATAATAAAAGTTTTCATCCTTTTGACTTGATCCATAGTGACATATGGGGTCCTTCTCTCCAATCCCAATTATATCTAGAGCTAAATGGTTTGTAGTGTTTGTTGATGACTGTACACGGGCGACTTAGATTTATCTTTTGAAGTCCAAATCACAAGTGTGCACCACCTTTCCCAATTTTTGTAATATGATCAAAACTCAAATTTTGGGGTTGAAATCAAAATAGTAAGGACATATAACGTTAAGGATTTCTTCAATCAAACTTCGTATGGTTTCTTTCAACAAAAGGGTATAATTCATGAGTCCTTATGTGTGTATACTCCTAAGCAAAATGGGGCAACTGAGAGGAAAAATGGGCATTTACTATATTACTAGGGCCTTGCTATTCCGCAATAATGTTCCTAAACATTATTGGAGAGAAGCAGCCTTGACAGTAGCTTTTCTTATTAATAGACCTCCCTCTAGGAGTCTCAATTCCAATAGTCCAATTCAGCTTCTTTCTAAAACTTTTTCAGATTTCAAGCCCTCTAATGGAATCAGTCCTAAAGTGTTTGGAGTGTTTGCTTGTGTGATTTTTGTTCATAATCACTCACCTCATAGAAGTAAGTTAGATCCTAAAGCCCTTAAGTGTATTTTTGTTGGGTATTCCTCCACCCAAAAAGGATATAAATGTTTCCATCCTCCATCTAAATGTTTCCTTGTCTTAGCTAATGTTAGTTTTGTGGAGGAAAATCCATACTTTAGTAATTCTTACCCTAAGGGGGAGACTGAATTCTTTGTAGGAACCAAATAGAGAAGTATTCCTTCCCCTTCTCTATGAACCTTCCTCAAAGGATTCTTCATCTCAGCCGAAAAACATCTTTAGGGATTCTCTAAATGTAATACATAGGAAAACACACCAACCTTATACCAGTCCACTAAAGATGTATACAAGGAGAAAGACTATGGCTCATCACCATATGCAGGTTGAATCATCTAACCCAAATCCGGATTCCTGTAACCTCAACACTGAACTTGATTCATCCCCTCCTTAACCTATTTTGTCCCCTAACTAGGTTGCTATCGAACCTAACTCAATTCCTTATACTCAAGATGAACCTGAGCATAATGACTTGGATATTCCTATTGCCCTCAGGAAGGGGACTCACACCTGTACAAAACATCCTATTCATTTGTTTATGACATACTCTCACTTATCTCCTGCTCATAAGACTTTCTTGACCAACCTTAATTCCATTCCTATACCAAGAACCCTATCTAAAACATTACATAATGAGAGTTGAAAGGATGCCATGATGGTTGAGATGGCAGCCCTTGAAAAAAACCCAACTTGGGACTTGGTTAAATTACCAAAGGGGAAGTAGCCTGTGGGATGTAAGTGGATGTTTACGGTGAAGTACAAATCTGATGGGATTCTAGAAAGGTACAAGATAAGACTAGTGGCTAAGGGGTATATCCAAACATATCAAGTAGACTACCTGGGCACCTTTGCTCCAGTAGCTAAGATGAACATTGTCCGAGTGTTGTTGTCCTTAGCAGTTATGTATGACTGGCCATTGTACCAATTTGATGTAAAAAATATTTTTTTACATGGGGATTTGGAAGAAGAGATTTATATGGATGTTCCACCTGGGTTTGGGTTGCAAACAAGAGAGGAAAATATTGTATGCAGGCTGAAAAAGGCTCTCTATGGGGCTGAAACAGTCCCCTAGAGCCTGGTTTGGGAGGTTTGCTAAAGTTATGCTTGGATTAGGCTACAAGCAAAGTCAAGGTGACCATACTTTATTTATTCATCATTCAGTTTCAGGAAGGATAACAACACTTTTGGTGTATGTTGATGACATTATAGTTACCAGGGATGACAAAGAAGGAATGGAACATTTGAGGGGTTGTTTGGCAAGAGAGTTTGAGATCAAGGAGTTATGAAAGTTAAAATACTTTCTTGGTATTGAGGTAGCTCGGTCTAAGGTTGGAATCTTTATTTCCCAGCATAAATATGTGCTAGACATTTTAACTGAAACATGAATGCTGGGTAGCAAGGCAGCTGAGACACCCATTGAACCAAACCATAGAATTGAGCCTGATTCTCAAGCAGGGACAGTGGATAAGGGGTCCTATCAATGGCTGGTCGGAAGGCTTATTTATTTGTCTCACACTAAGCCCGACATAGCCAATGCTGTGAATGTGACTAGCCAATTTAAGCATGATCTTAGAGAAAACCACCTCAAGGCTGTGCACAGAATTCTCCACTATCTTAAGGGATCTCCAGGTAAGGGTGTGCTGTTTAAAAGGGCCAACAACTTGTGCTTAGAGTTATTTATGGATGCTGACTATGTTGGGTCACTTATAGATAGGAGATCCACCTCAGGCTATTGTACATTCTTGGGTGAAAATCTGATTACTTGGAGGAGCAAAATTTAGAGTGTGGTGGCAAGGTCAAGTGCTAAAGTTGAGTTTAGATCTATGGCCTTAGGTATTTGTGAACTTCTTTGGTTGAAGATCATTCTAACAGATTTGAAAATTCAGTGGGCAATACCTACGTAATTTTATTGTGACAACAAGTCTGCCATAAGTATAGCTTACAACCCAGTTCAACATGATAGGACCAAGCATGTTGAAGTTGATAGGCATTTTATCAAGGAGAAGCTTGAAAGCGGACTGATATGCACCCCCTTTGTTCCTACTGGAGGGCAGCTCACAGATGTCCTAACTAAAGGCTTATCGGGTCCTGTTTTCCAAAAAATATTAAGCAAGATGGGAATGCATGATATGCACTCTCCATCTTGAGGGGAGTGTTAGAAGTCAATGAATGGATTGTTCTTTCCTATGGTGGATTCTTTCCAACTTGCTTTCCTGCTGATTACATGCTGTTTTTTATTCTGATTTGTTTCCTTGTATTTTATCTTTGTAAGATCTTTCCTTATTGTTCATATTTCCTACGGTAGTTTAGGAAGCTTTCTCTCATTAGAAAGCTGCCTATTAAGGTTACTTGACATGTATATATTGTTGTACCCTACGATTACAGAATAATGAGATTGGAATTCTGTTTGGTTCTTTCTTTTAACAAACTGATTTAGCCATATTACTTCACAGATTTTGCATCTTTTGTATGATAAAGACATTTTACAAGAGGAAGCTATTCTAAATTGGGCATCTGAAAAAGAAGGGGCAGACGAGTCTGATAAAATTTTTCTTAAACAGTCAGAAAAATTCATCCAAGTAAGCCTTTCACTCTTATTATATCCGCTAGAATTTCATCACAATATTTTTACTGTATCATGTGGCAATGCAGTATGAATTGTTTGTTTGTTGAATTGACTTCTCTGTCGTCTCAGTATAGGCTGATGAGATTTGTATCTTCCCATTACTTATTGGTTTCTTTTCAAGCATGTGGTAGACTCCTTATACTTTTAATTTTGTGACATATAAAAGACATGCATTTTTTGTTTGAGTCTGCATGCATGGTAGTTAAAAAGGGTTTTCGTGGAGGTGGGACTAGAAGTACTAATTTGGTTGCAAAATTTTGCCAGGGTTTCTTTGTGTTTAAACTGGGATACAAGAGGATTGCTTTTACTGCTTCATAGAAAAGAAAACGGGTAGTCAGGAAAAAGAGATTTAACAATAACTAATAAAAAACCAGAAGTTGGAAGATATTTTTTTTGTGCTGCTAAACATGCACTGTTTGGAAGACTAATGAGGTGTAATAGGTCCACCTCAATGTAATGTAAATTCTTATATTTGCTTTAACTACACATCAAAGCATACAACAGAAATTACATTTTAGAAGGTTTTTTGAATTCCTTGTGAAACCTGGTTTGCATTTTAGAAACTTCAAACAGAGTAAACTGCCTGTAATTAATTAATCATAGCCCTCCTTTTAGAAATCTAAGGACTGTGAATACCTTTAAGAAATCCTTAATTCAAAAGTTTTTATCGCATATTTTTAACACTTAAAAATAAGACTTTCATTAGGAAATTTAATGGCTCATTCATATAATTAGATTAGAGATATATGAATGGAAATATGATTTTAAAATATGAAAACATATTTTAATATATTTGCAAGATTTACATCATTAGTGCCATAATACAACTGTTAGATCTCATCTAAATCTAGCATTAAGGCACTAACATTGTTGAGAAATTCGTGTTTTGATTTCTGGAGAAAATATTTTTTGGAAAATCTATTTTCGGTAAATTTGGTTTATTGATGATCTCCAAAATATTTTTCTATAAATAATTTTGAATTAGAGAACTTCATGCTCATATACTTGTGTATTTCCAAAATGGCCTAATATGTTCATATATCAATCGAGCATGAATGCCTTCTCTTGCTTAGAGGAGGCATATTCCATGTACTTGTTTTTCCTTGTTCCAACTACTAGACCCATAAAAAGAAAGGGAGACAATTTTGTAGTTTCATGCTGCCCCCAGTATGATTTTTCTAGCAGTTGTAAATATTTTCCTTCTAGTATTTTTTCTACCTCTCTTATTCTTATCAAATCCAGTACTGTGTTCCCGTCAGAAAACTAAGGACATTACCAGGTTATTATTTGTCAACAATTTTATCTTTCCCACTGACATGGGATGATAAATAATGAATTTGTTACCAGTAAATAGAGAAAAAAAATTAAGGTCATAGCAATTGATGTTATTTATCAGACTTTGTTTACTCAAATCTGGGGATTAGTAAACAATCTCTTTCCAAGAAAATAAAGGGTTAAAAAAAGGTTAGGTAATCACTTGCTTTGGATTTTGCTATTATAATGTCTGATGGTTTCCCAAAGTTAATGTACTTCACCTTTCAGTCAGAAGAGATATGTTGGGCTTTTTGAGAAAAGCTATAAAAGATAAAGAAAAGTGTAGTCTTAGGCATGCTGTCCACAGAATCTCAATTAATCCTTAACCAGTAACCATTTTCACTTCACAAGCTATAATTCAGAATTGGGGAATTGGTACCACATGTTCCCCAGTCGACTCTATTGAATAATGAATGATACACGGTCAATTTTCCACATCTATCTTTTTATTCGTCTGTTTATTTGTTTTGTTAGTGATATGTCTTTTAAACAATCATAATCAATTCCTGATCCAAAGAAAATGATCACCTCATCCCCTTCCCCGAACATGTGTAACTCCATTTCTTTTCCATCAAGCTTCTCTTATCATTCATGTTGTACTGGAAGATTCACAAATACTTCTGGATTTTGGTGCAGTGGCTGAAGGAGGCACCTGAAGAGGAGGAAGAAGAAGAAGATTAACAAAAAAAATTAGTTACTACTAGAGGCCAAGTTGTAACTGACGTGTCTGGCAATCCACTTGTGATGCAGTTTGTACCTCGCCCCCCAGCCACCGCCCCCCCCCCCCCCCCCCAAAAAAAAAAAAAAAAAAAGAAGCAAAAACCGTGTAGAGACCGCCTCTCTAATTCTGGCCGGGTGTCAAAGCCCTTGCAATGGTTTACTTGATAAAGCATGCAACTGATATAATTTCCCTTCCTTTTTATTTCAAGTGTTAAAAAGCTTGCCATATTTGTAGGATATCTTAACGTAATACGAAAAAGATCAATAATTTTTTATGGTTTATATTCCTCCTCAGGAAATGAAAATGGAAGGGCGCGATTGGGACGCTTAAACCTAACGTGAGGGGCTTGAAATGTGTTGTTCAACTGACTAAAGGTATTTTAGATTTAAAAAAAAAAAAAAGATGTTGATGGGCGCCAAAGACAGTTGTGAGATAAGATAGTACCATGAAAATTGGATTGCAAATCCATGTATACGCTCATTCCAAGTTTCTTTTTGTTTAGTTAGTCAACATGAGTCAGTTCTTGTTTCTGGATATTCGGTTTGTCTGTTCTCTTTTCGTCACATTATTATCTAGAAATGCATTTAACCTCTCTCTCTCTCTCTCTCTCTGTGTGGATATATACGCTCATTTCAAGTGATCAATGAATCAGTTTGTTTCGTCACTGCAATATGCACATCCATGTCAAACCCAGGACACAGGATTTCATTTGCATATGTCATGGTGCTGCATTTGTAGCCAATTTGTTTTTCCTTATTAGTTGATAGCAAGTCAAGTCATTTATGTTCTCCTTGTGATGATACTCGATTCAGTCAGTCGGTCGGTCAGTATGTATGTTTGTATGTATGTATTGCATATATTTGAGTCAAGATGGAAGGGAAGAGTAGTTTAAC
Source organism: Diospyros kaki (assembly GCA_036245055.1). NCBI lineage: Eukaryota > Viridiplantae > Streptophyta > Magnoliopsida > Ericales > Ebenaceae > Diospyros > Diospyros kaki. The sequence goes on along the minus strand of BSEG01000001.1, from coordinate 41,024,181 downwards.
ATATTGAAACCTTGTGTGGAAAAAGTGGTCATACAGGAACAGCGAATACTTGCATTTGAGTAGCTTTGCAATAACTTATATTTTAAGAGTGAAGCCATTACAGTAGTTTCATCATGCCATGCAGCAGGGAGGAATAGAACTACTAGTACATGGTGAACTTGGCTTTTGTTTTCTCAAATACTTGCTCTGCAAGAATGGCGTCATCACCATCAGCTCTTTTGATCTCCGTTTGTGCCTTTTGATAAACTCCGGTTCCCCTTATTGCATCTGCTATGAAATCATCAAACCCAATGGCTATGGCTGCTTCAGCTCTGGCTCCATAGACCAGCCTCTGCACCAAAGAGCAAAGCAGCCTGAGGGGCATTACATCATCAAAAAGTTTTGGGGTTTTAGATGAATGATTTGTTATCACATGTTAGGGATAAGGTGTTAAATTCATAAATATCTTCACATTATTATTTTTCTTGTTTAGTAAAATATGATTGGGTGGTGGCAAACCATTCAGAAGTATATATAAAAAAAAAAAGTAATTTAAAATATTTAAAAAAACCGTTTAAATGTTAGAAGTATAAAAAAATTAATTTCAATCTAGAATATTGTTCTATCAAAATAAAAATCTAGAATATTAGAACAAATGCTCAATAGAGAATTTTTTTTTTTTTCTATAATGTGTTAGAAAAGATGATGGAGATAATTTGAAATCTTTTTATAAAGAAACACATGGTCTAAATCTTCAATCCACCAAGGAAATTTAGAAATTTTATATTTGGAGTTTTTTAATTTAAGTATAATTTTTGAGAATTATGTTTTTAATATCTCCAATTTCAATTTACAAATTTTTTGCATTTGAATATGGTTTTGAGCATTTGATTTTATGTCAATTAATTATTAGAAAGTTCTATTTTTAATTATTAGTATTAATTGAGGAGTGAGACCACAAATTAGTAAGTACCAAAACAGGTGCTTGTGTTAAGGAGGAAGATATTTGGATGAAGTGCCTCATCTAATCCAAAATGTCTGTTTGATCCCACTGGAATCATCAAACATCATGACCCTTGTAAACAGCAGCACAAAACAGGGGAAGATAGAATTGTTGAACCTTTATTCTGGAAAGATGGATGGCTCCAAAGCACATTGGACAAGGCTCGCAAGAGGCATAAATTTCACAGTCCGACAGCTCGATTTGGTTAAGCTTCTTGCAAGCCTGACAAATATTTGACATTCCGGAGTCTAAGAATCAGAAGAGTTGTAACATAGAATTAACGTGTTTAGAAAAATCAGACGAAGCCAAGCCAAGCCACATAAGCAAAAATCCATTATCCTAACCTCTCTTATTGCAGTCACCTCAGCATGTGCGGTTGGGTCACTGTTTCTCAACACCATGTTGTGGCAGCTCACAACAACTTCATCGTTACGGACAACAACAGCCCCAAATGGCCCTCCGTCACCACATTCTACACCTTTATATGCCTCTTCTACAGCCTTTGTCAAGAACCTATCTTGCCCAACTGGTACACAAGCACCAAGACCGAAATGGAGATATTAACAGTGACACACATCAGTTTCATCGATGTGCCCACATGATTGGCAGATCAAATGATAATTTTACATCCAAAACCACAAACGACTCAGAGAGTAACACATGATACAATATTAGCTTGCCTGGAGAACCAAAGAGAAGGGAAATTATAAAACAGGTTCAAATCAAGGCAGAATGGCATGGTTTTGTCGTCTCTAGTCCGCACAAGTTTTTGTGTGCTTATTTGCTGTGCTGTACATGGTCTATATATAAGTGAGTGTGTTATTATCCAGCGTACAGTTAAAAGTTAGTGTGTTATTTTAAGCAGAATGGCATTTGTGTCGTCTCCTACCATCAGTGTTCCACTTTTCTATATGCTAACCCTGAAATTAGAGATACCATTCATTTTACCTTCCTGGTTGCCAGATAAGGCAGAAGCAACGACAGAAATGGTTCCAACCTTAGCTTCAACAGCTGGTAACAAGAAGGAGGCAACGTCAATCAATAAACTTTATACAAGAATGTATGCAATTGTACCTCGATCTACTGAAGAGGAGACAGTAAAACTGAATACAACTATAACCCCGAACACAGCATTTATATACAAAGACAGAGATAGATCATAGGAGAGGAACTGTTGACAAGAACCCCTTTTTCTTTAGTAACTGGAACAATAAACCTTGAGAGGAATGTCATCACATCACATATTCACATGGTAATTAAAAAACTAATACACACACACACACATACATGCACGGTTGCTTCTATATTGGAAATATTAAGGTCGAGAGACTACTTACGAAAACGAAAAAGAATTGAAATAGAAAACCATAATTGAAACCACCCTCATATTGAATAAAATATATCCCTCCCTAGATCAGAAAACTCAGATGTATTACCGTTGGCGTCTCCCATGGCGAAATTCAGATGAAATGCGAAAGAAGAAGACGACGAAAATGGTTGGCGGGTTCTGAATTATAACAAGGACTCCAGGTGGAGGGGCGCAGAGAGAACATATGAGAGGAAAGAAGACAGAAACCAAATTAGAATATCGATATATGTGTATGGTGGGCTCCCTTCGGGTTCTCTCAACAGGCACCCAACACCAACAACGCTTGACTTGGCTACACTACATTTTCTCGGAAAGTTCCAACTCATCAGCGGGAAAGCGAAGGGGAAAGGGGAATCAAAATCTGGCATTTGTTCTTTCCTTCCCAAAACTCTCTTCTCTGATTGGCCAGCTCCTTCACCTCTCGTAGACTCTCCAAGTCAATTGTTCGATCATAAAATCGAGAACTTTCCATAAAATATCACTTTTTATTTTTATAACATATAATTATCGGCTCAGAACATATGAAAATATTGCATTATCTGATAATGGTACACTCATCATCCTCTAAAAATAAGTTTTTTCTTTTGATTGATTCTTTCATTAATTATCAGACTGTTGAAATTATATTTCGAATTATTGCTTTCTTGTTTGGGAGCGAGTGGGGAAAGAAGGGAAAAAAGGAAATAAATATAAAAATAAAAATTTCTGTTAGTTTTATATTTTTGTTATTAGAATTATTAATATTATCTTCCATAAAAAAAAGGGGAAAAAATTTGGTTGGTTGTAACCTATTGTTTATAATTTGTTTGAAGAAAATGGGAGACAGCTAGAATTTGTTTGGAGGAACCCTAAGATTAGATGGTTGGGCTATTAAGTTTTGACGATTGGTTGGGCTGGTTGCCGTAACAAACAAGGTATTAGATTCATCAAGGATGTATCTAATTTTTCACCTTTTTTTTTCAAAAAGAAAATTTCTCTTTGATTTATGGAGTATAATCCGTTGCAATTTTCACATCAACTTAACAAGAAAAATCACAATAATAAAAATTTACTTTAAAAAAAAAAGATTGTTTGGTTTTCACATTACCGAATGTGTTCTAACTGTATGTCTTTTATGAGTGTTTTGTTACTTACTTAATAAAATAAAAATGATAACAAAAACTCATTTAAAATATTTTCACCATCACCTATGATACAAGAAAATTTTTTGAGTTACCGTTTCAACATTTGTGAGATGTTTTCATTTTTGAAATATCAAGAAATATTTCTAAACTACGTTTGCAATTTCAAAGAATTTTTATAGTCATTTTGTAATATTAAAAAAATATCAAAAATTCATTTCCAATGTAAAAACGCATTTTCATCCATGAATATAAATAAAAAAATTGTCTCTAATTTAAAATTCTTAATTTTTTAAAAAATTTATTTAAATACGTTATGAAATTTATATTTATTTTTAAATTAAATAACTATTTTTATAATTTTATATTAAAAAATATTTACAAAAAAATCCTTATATTTTTTTTGTTTACGTTTTTTCCCATAATTCCATTTCTTACTATTTTAAAAAATAACATTTTCCTTTTCCATTTCATATCATTTTCGTTTTCATGTAATCTAAATCACCACTAGAAATAACCAAACAAACAACAGGTTTAGTACCAAGCAAATCCATCTCAAAACTAGTTCCAAAATCATTCTCCCTTTCCATCCCCTTTAATTTCTCTCTGTGTAAACTGATCCAAAAACTAATCATTTTTAGTCACCAAAGTGATAAATCAAATAGGCAATGTGAAAGTTTGGGTCAATTTGATCATGAGATCTTGCAAGTCTCGGGGAGCAACTTTCCTTTATTTTCTCAAATCTGCATGTGATAGGTTTAACGACATGAAGACCTATAATGTCAACTAGAAGATTTTATTCACAAATAATAATTAATTTAATAATAAACATAAACATACATAAAATTTGCACTTTTTCATAGCTTTGAAACCAATTAACGTTTTAGGATTTTGTGTTTTAACTTTGCAACAGAAGAATGAGATGTAAACCATGAAAAGAAAAATTAAAATTAAAAAGTTAAAAAAAAAAATTACTTGGCAGCTGGTAACCACCCGGTATCTAAAGATTTTACTTGATACCGGCCCCGTTTGTTATAGTTTAATTAAAGAAATTATAGATTCTAACTTCTTAGATTATAACTTTTAAAACTTAGAATAAGTTGTAAGTTTGTTTGCTGCAACTTCTTAGAAGTTATAGTTAAGTAGTTGTGGTATTTGATACCATAAGCTGTAAAATAACTTATTTTTATATAATTGTCCATAATATCCTTAGTAGTTATAGAATGATAATTTAAAAATCAATTAGTGTATATATATAAGTTTCAAGTGTTATAAAAAAATTAATTAGAGTATAGAGAGAGGAAGATGGCGAGAAAGAGGAAGAGATCTGAAAATGGAAATGACGGTGAAGAAGAAAAACCCATGATTGCGTAGACAAGAGGGTAATTCTTTGTTAAAAATAAAAGTAAAATTGTCATAAAAATGTAATTATTTAAACAGAAGTTGTAAAAACTAGGGTACCCCAACTTTAAAAAAGCTAACTTCTACCCCTTCTAAAAGTTAGTAGAAGTTATAAGTTAGAATCCTATAAGCTGAAACAAACACTACATCTCAACTTTTTTGAAGCTAAAAGTTAAAAATTACAACTTTTAAGCTTCAACAAACAAGCCCACCATCTGATATACTAACTAGTATTTGAACCAAAACGATACTAAATATATTTAATATCATTTTATGACCATATAATACATATCTGCCAGTTTAGTATTGACAACTATAAGCATCACGCCTTTACTGGATATTTACAAGTAATTAGGGTCATCTAAATCTTCTACTTGAGCCTGCTAATGATCCAATAACGAGCTTGCACGGTAATCTCATCTAGCTGACACAACTAGTCGTTCCTTGCACACAAGCCAAAAGTTGCAGAAGACGCCACAAACGATAAAACTAAATGATGAAGCCATCTACCCAACGAAAAACACATCCATATCCGGATGCCATGAAAATGATGGAACTCGCATCCATGCTTAGGATCATCGCAGGCTTAGTTCCAACTATGCCAGCATTTCCAGCAAAGCTCAATTATGGATGAAGACAGGCAATTTCCAACAATCCAAGTAGAGATCAAAATCAGACAGAGAGACTGCACCAGCTTTTTTGTCCATATTATGGTTACTTCCATGCTAGTTAGAACAAACAGTGGAACCAAGAGCAATATACGGGTCTCAAAAAGCATATATAATTTCTCCTCAAAAAAATAAGGTAAAAAACAGTGCTTAATTCTATTACCTGACAAATTTCCACTACAGTCGGGCCTGATCCTATTCTTAACATTTCAAAAATATCCTCCGGACTTCAAACAAAACTTTAGATATGATAGAATAACTCAAAAACAAATAACCACCAAGGTCGACACAGGAGGCACCACAAGATAGTGCATTTCCTTACCAAACCAACTACGGCAACTAAAAGACCCCCAGAGCAACATATGGGTTTTACAATTATCCCCAAACATCAGAGAACTCACTTCTTCTTTCCTCCCTTGGCAGCATCTCCAGCCTTAGTCTGTAAAAAAACATGAGAAATCACATTAGCATAATCAGAAGTTCACTCTTCTTTTTTATCCATTTGCAGATATGCATATGTTCTTTCATCTTGCTTTTTTTTTTCCCTGTTGGGTGGCAGGGTGGGGATAGTAAATTAAAAAAGTAGAAAATAGCCCTCCTACCTTCTTCACTCCGCGGATTTTCTTTGCTCTATTCTTCCTTTCTTTCAACTGCTTCCTTGACTTCTCAACCTTGGTATCAAGTCCATTCTGCCATTGCAATATACAAGGGCCATATCAACCAAGCGTTTCATATATGGATACAAAAGCCAATAAACCAATTAGGGCCAGCACAAATCAATATAACACAAGTCCTAGGACCTCACCCCCACTACAGAATATCATATCCACAAAACATCATTTGGTCCATATCATGCACATTTTTCTTTTTCTTATAGAGAGGATGCAATCCCTTACAAACACACACCATACAAAATAATACATCCATTAGCCCAAACGTTCTCCAATACAAAGCAACATAATGTCTAACAGAACTTATAAACAAAATATAAAAGATGATCTGTCAAATCCAGCCTAGTTTGCAAACATGTCCAGTCTAATAAGAAAATTGGAACAACAAAGACATCAAGAACAAACTGTTCAATGAGCCAAACGAAACAAAATGGAGTGCTGAAGCAGAGTATGATTATGGATGAAAGAGTCCCCAATTAACACCATTTACATAGTTGTCTTAATAAATTTTCAAATAAACCTTATGCCTATGCCACACAATTACGAATGTTCTATACTTTTTTAAACTTTAAATGGGGTTAATTGGGATCTATTCAGGATCCATTTACCTCCCTAGTATGATCATAGGCCAAACATTAGAGGCCCAATCAAGCAGCACTATTAATTCAACAAATAGTCTAATGTACCCGTTCCAAGAACAGGGGATCCAATAATCAAACATCAAATTCAATTCTCTCCCAAAATCAATGACCTATGAACTAAACACGTCAGGGAGGGGTTCAATAGTTAGGATGAGATAATTCAAAACACAAAACATGACGTAATGGACTGGAATAGGCTCCATATATCCCTGGTCACAGGGCAATTCGTTCAGAAATTATCAACCAGCAAATCTTCGGCATAATCCACAAGTTATCATGAAAGGCTGCGCGTCCCCCCGGGGTGGGGGGGAAGAACCTAAGAGCAATCCAGATGAAGAAGGCCATCAAGAAGAGAGCATTTGGTACTAAGTTGCTTTCCATGGGCAGATCTTTCCCTACTGGCAGAGAGCAACAAATACTATTCAAATCTTATATGCAGTAGGAAATTATCCAAAATAAGTTGTCAAAACAAGGATGGGACCACCTTCGCCAGCCTTCAATGCTGGTAACGGAGGCCTTCCCAGAGCAATCCAACCCTCCAATTACAAAGGAATACAAACCAGAAAAAAACAACTATCCCAATGGCAATTGCCAAAATCACCTTATCAAGTTGTGGATTAATAAATCAGCATACAACATACAAGCCACCATACAGTCAATTTCCAAATCTAGAATTTCAAACTTTTTTAAAAGGATATTGCATGTAAAACAGGATAAGAAACATCAAGAGGAGACAGGGAGAAACACCCAATACAAATGGCTCCTTGTTTGGGGTTAGGTTAACTGAAACAAGACAACAAACACCACATATAAAGATTTATTCCCCCACCAACACTTGGGCCATCTAGGCCAAACTCGCTCATAAAAACAAAAAGAGTTTAAACATTATTTTAGCCACCCAATCACATCCATATGACTTACTAAGACCCCTCCCTCACAGATCATCATTCTGAGAAGCAACTCTCCCTAACTAGTTTCCAACTAGAAGATTCTAAAGAAGCATATATTTCAATACCCAACTGCACCTTGGTTAAAACAGTACAAACTTCATCCCAACAGACAAAATGATAGCTAAAGTCATGCCCTATACCATGCCACAAAGAATATCTCTACTTCCCAAACTTGATGACATCTGAGGGTGACACATAAAAAGGTGCCGTACAGGACGAGCATATATAACCCAAACATAATATCAACCTATCTAGAAGGAAGCACATTAACTTGAGATCCACACGTAACAAGAAGCTCTATTTCAAAAAGTGTCCAAGCAATGACCATAACCAAATTCTCAATTAGCAGATAAACCCAGCTCAGCACAACTCCAGAAGCCCAAAAACAAATCAATATACAAATAAAGACGTTCGTATACACACAGAATTAAGAGATCGATAATCAATCTTACCCTGATAAGCCTGTATTTTGGCTCATATTTCTTCGCATTATCAACAGAATCATAAATCAATCCAAACCCTGTCGACTTGCCACCTCCAAAGTGGGTCCGGAACTTGAAAACAAAAATCGCATTCGGATCCTTCACCTCGTACATTCTTGCCAACTTTTCCTTCAGCTCTACCTTCATAACAGTATGCATACGTAATGAGAGAGAACCCGAAACAAAAAATACATACCCAAAAAAATAAACCCAAGGAAACCTAAGATTCAAAATAGGATCTACCTTGGATACATTAGGTCTACCAGGATGAAGAACATCGATGACCTGCGCAAGTAAAAAAGAAAAACATTAAAAAATATTTACCTCCTTTGTTTATTTGCCAAAATAGTTTCCAGTTCTTAGAAAACATTATTAGCACAAAATAAAATTCACGGAATCTTCCTTTAAAAAATAAATGATGAAAACAAAAGATTTCTAAATGCATATACATTACGCGAACCAATCAAAAAATAAAACATACGAATTGTTTCCTGGACAGAAGCCTGTTGGTCATGAACTTCCTAGTACGAATGGTCACTGCCTTGTCCGCCATTGGATTTTGGTTCTGAGCAAATCGGAAGTGCAAGTGGGAGCGGAGCAGACGGTTGCAGCGTCAAAACCCTATGCTTTGTGTGCCCTCGCGCTGTCTGCCGAAGCCCTAAAGTGGAGTACAGTGCTTATATAGAGGATAACTAAGGGCCATGGGTGAAAGAATATGGGCCAAGCCCATCTACTTCATTCATTCCCACTTCCCAGAAGCGACGTCTCGCCCCGGCCCAATTACTCTCAACCCTTTTCTAGATTTTTGTTTTTTTTTATTAGAGGAAATATTAATTAATTAATATAATAAATTAATTTTGTCATTCCTAATAATTATAATTAAATAATCTTCCATGAGTATTTATTTACATTGGTACGGATAAAATACACTATAAAATGTTGAGATTTTATATTAATAAGCATTTCACTATTATTTAAAATTTTAGTTTATTTTTGTTATTTAATTTACTTTACATGAAATATCTCAGTTAATATAATTTTCAAAATATGAATGGTACACATTATAATTTAATAAAATTTTTAAAAAATAAGTGTAATTTACTTGAATTTAAATTAAATTAAATATTTATATTAATATAAAAAATAAAAACTTGTATATATATAATTTAATTTGGGGGTGGGGGTGTGGTGGTTTTACAAATTCACGTCAGAATTAGTTCCATAAAATAAAATATTTTCCATTATTTATTCAATTTTTTGTGATTGCACTCATCTCAAACCGGATCTGACGTGTAAGGTCACGTGCCGAAGGAGCAGAATCTCCATTGAAATATATGAGGTTGGAAGCTGAGGTAGCTGCTTGGCCAGAGCTTGCCCGTTGTCGTTCCCGCCGGCCCCACCCATCTCCGCCACCATCCTCCCCCTTCGAAATATCTCATCAAGCCTCGGATCATTTCCATCCAACATCCACTCCAATCACACAACGAAAGAATTCATCAATGGCCGCTCCGTTCTTGTTCCAATCCAACACCAAATGCAACCTTCTATTGCATCCATACCCATTTCCATTTTCGCCCCTTAAACCCATCACAGCATCAACGCGATTTAGCCGAGGACCCTCCAGATTGGCCATGAGACGCTTCTTCCCGAGCAATAATGATTCCAAGAAGTTGACTTCAGAAGTGGGTATCGAAGCAAGCAACGCCGTCGACAACCCACTCGAAATCGCCGCCAGCACCATTTTGAAAGCCCTCAAAGCCCTTCGAAAACCCGCAATCGCGGCGGTTTTGATGGGGCTGTTGCTGATGTACGATCCCAATTCCGCTCTGGCGGCTTCCGGCGGGAGGATGGGCGGCAGGTCCTTCTCTTCGAGTTCGTCGTCGAGGAGTTATTCAACGAGGACGAAGAGTCCGGGTTTTTCGTACTCGGCGCCGTACTATGCGCCATCTCCATTTGGGTTCGGCGGCGGCGGGTTCTATGTAGGCCCGGCGGTTGGCGTTGGAGTGGGCGCCGGGTCGAGTTTATTTCTCATTTTGATGGGTTTTGCTGCCTTCATGTTGGTTTCTGGGTTTTTGTCGGATCGTTCAGAGGGAGGTGTTCTCACTGCTACCGAGAAAACAACTGTTCTCAAGCTGCAGGTAGCCTATATGATGATATCATTCATTAATTTAGCCAAGTAGCATGTCGCTGTTTAGAAGAATTAAATCACTTCCTATTATAGTACGTAGTTATATTATGCATAGCAATGGGAGTATTGGTTCTTACATGGATTTGTGCGGTTGTCTGCTGGTGATTAATGTAGAGATTTCAATACTGTGTAGTTTATGATTACCCTTTGGGTTGTGGGCCTTTTCGGGAATGCTTCATTGGATGGCCGTGTCTGTTGAAATGGAAATATTTTAGTTCCTACCAGGAAATGCCCTGAAAATGCTTGGGAGCAATGAGGAGCTTTGGGAAACCGCTTCTCTTATGATTCAATGCTTCTCTATGTCCTTAGAATTGTTTGGTGTTCACGGATAGGCTTAAATTTATACCTCAATTATGATACAACCATTTGAGTGTTCCATATCAGTTTTTCCTAAGTTTGTAAGCAAATTTTACTTTTGAACTTCTCTATGATATTATCACATCCTGATCCTGAACTAGGTTGCCTTGGTATTTATAGCTTTCACTTAACTTTTTGGCAAATTATGTGCGAAGCTATTTTAGAATAAAATATTATGTAATGTTGAGTCCTTAACTAAATTTCCTTTTAACTTCTGGTTGTGCCGGGATCTAGTTGTCTAGAAGTTTAACTGAAATGTTTCAAAAACTAGGAATGTAATTAAGAAAATTTTTTCCAGGCTTCCAATATATTTCATAATTATTCATTATTAGAATAGTGTTTGGATAATTTTTTATCATACTCTTTCTCTCTCTCAATATGATATTTCTAATTGTAACTGCGGGAAATATGCAAAGGAGATAATAATATACGAAACAGGAAGAGAATAGTTGCGTGTAGAAATGGAATATAGTTATGGAAGAGAAATCTAGTAAAGGGAGGGGATAGGGTGATACTGAATCAAGCAGAGATTACTGTGGGGGAAGGGGGGGGGGAATTATGAAATGCTGAGAAAAAAAACAGAGGAACTTTCCAAGCATATATATTGAGGGCATATTCACGCCACCGAGATGTTTGAATGACTCTTTCGTGCTGGTGGGAATGGTCCCCTTTGGCCCTATGTTTTCTAGATCTATTATAAATTATGCATAAGGAGTTTTCCTGTTTGTGTGTTTGAAGATGGAATGATGCTTGAAAGTTATGTGGACTGTGAAGTAAATGTATTGCCTTTGATGAAGCATAAATTATGTTATTGGCTGGCCTACTACTCATTAACTTAATAATGCCATTCACCAGCTTGCCAAAGATATAATACACTGTTATGAATTTTCTCTTGGATTTGGGTGGAGTAGCCTCTTTGTAATCTCTGTTGAAAGTTTCTTCCTTAGGTTGGGTTGTTGGGGATGGGACGGTCACTTCAGAGGGATCTTAATCGGATTGCTGAAACCGCTGATACATCTACTTCAGAGGGTCTGAGCTATGTGTTAACAGGTAAAACATTTTCGTAAAGTGCTTCTATTGTTAGTTTATGTTGTTAACTGATAGATTTGGTTTGTGTTAAGAACATGAGGTGTAAGATTCAAAATTCTAAGTTAAGTGGAGCGTAGAGATTTAGGCCTTTTATTGGGAGTTTCATGTTTAAACCATGTTTTTTAGCTAAGACTTTTATTTTTCTGTATACTCATGAATAGTGGGTGTGCATGTACGTAACACTTTTGTACATGATTTTCTTTATACAATTATACATACATTTGCCATAAAATTGTTGTGTTTCTCTTTGGTTAGTGAAATTTTCATCTTAAAGTTTGCCACAGGTGATAAGAGTGTGCAAATTAAGGCACAAGGTTTCCTGGTGGCTTAGTTAGAGTTATCATCATACTCATTTTCCCTAGATATAAACAACTGCGAGAAGCATTTATCATAGGTGACATTTGACTGCTTCCCACTCCAAATGCTTGGATCATTGAAGCATGAGTGTTTGTGCTTTCCCATATTTGGACATCATCTTGTCCTGCTATCATGCTTCATGATTGTAAATTTAGACGTTAAGCAACCTGTTTTTTTTCTTTATGGATTGTAATAAAAGCCCTTAACAAGTTTTGGATTTTAAACTAGGTGTACAATAAATTAAAAGATTTTATAAGATTCAAAAAACAATTTGAATTATTCATAGAATCAGTGGTTCATGTGTTAGGGGTGCTCTTTAATAGAATCAGTGGCTGTTTACTTCTTGCTTAACATGCAGTCTGAAATCTTTAATCCAATCTGTTTGGATCATGAACTGGAGAGCTAGATAAGCGAGTTAATAATTGGGGTTGAGAACAACGAATTAGGTTCAGTTGGTGGCCATAAGTTGATTCAAAATGTTATTAATTCTCCAGAAATTGCAGTTCTTTACACCATTTATTTGCAGAGGTTCCTAAATGTCATCATATTATATTGAAATATATTTTTGTAGTCGAGACAATCCTTGACTACTAGGAAGCTCTTTATAACCCTGTATACAATGAAGATGCTTTTGCTGGAAGAGTGCAATTGGCTACTATGCAGATATGATATGATCATGTAGATTGCAAACAATTTGCATGCAGTTCAAGAAAATTCTCACTATCCTGTTTGGCTGTTGTGTCTTCTCTGTTTGTGTCAGTTGATGTAGTAGCCTTTCTGTCAACAATAATTGGCTGATTTTCTTTGGAACCAACGGCAATTTTTATTTTTGATTGTCAATGTCTTTTTGTTTATTTCATTATTATTCTTCTCTTTTTTTTTTTTGGGGGGGGGGGGGCGGCTGGGATTTAAACTAGGTAGTCTCTTGATGACCCCTAGCCAATCCAATGCAACATATAGAGATAGTGGCCAGGACTACCTTTTGAAAATGGTGGTTATAAATTTATTTTTTATTTGTCTTCAATTTGAAGCTTGGTCATATAACTAAAATGGAAAAGAAGCAAACAAACAAAGAAAAAAGAGGACAAAATATTTTTAGGAAGTGAGGGGTATGTGACAATTGATGATCTAGAAATTCTGAGACTGAATTATCTTTTGCCATGTCAGATCAAATAATAGGGATGAACTTGTTCTGAATCTGATCAAATGTATTGAATAATAATGCAATCTGCAAAATACTATTTTAGGTTCCATTTTAAGATACCATTGTGCTACTTGGTGAACGGTGAAACTTGTAGCAGCTGCCAACCCAATTGAAATTCTACAACAAATTTCTAAAAGATGGAGCCTTGAATTTTGTATATCCTTTTTCATCTTGTTGCAATGTCGGAAGACATGTTACTTGGATGCCTCTGAATTTCAAAGTTTATAATTAGGAAAAACTATAATATCTGAAGCATTGAATTTTCTCAACCACTGTTTGGTTATGACTAACAAGACTAATCTTCTGATTGTTGGTACTCATCTCTTGGGTGAGATCCCATTACTTATATGCCATTTAAACTTACATGATGCCCATACCCCATAGCCACTTTTCTCTGCGTAGGCTTACTTGATTAGTCCAATTTCTGTTTGAGGACATTACAAAAACATATATATCCAGCCGTTATCCCACTATGTGGGGTTGGCTACATGAATTCTAGACTTCTATGTGGGTTACATCCCAACAATAGTTTGTCTAGAATTCATATTTGGATCCGACTAGGTTTTACGCTGGTTGTCGGCTACCTAACGCAACCCTCCTCCTTTATCCGGGCTTGGGACCGGCAGTGGATAATATCCCCTGGCGGAGTAATGATGAAATGAAGTTTAAACACCATCTTCACATGGAGAAATTTCATGAGATGGTGGTGAATGAAGATAATTGATATAGTTGTGTTCCATAACTTAGTTGACATGGTGAAACCAACAAGTACAATATGGAAACATTATCTCACATTATAAATATACATTCTTGCTTACAAATTATGATATGTTTATAGGATGTTGGTTTTGGTTTTTATGTTATTTACTTCAATCAAAATTGTCATTTTCAACCTTTGAAGCTACCAATGTTCCCTTTGTAGTTCTATTACCTTGAAAATGCAGCTCCTAATAGTTGCCTTATGTTGCAGAGACAACCCTTGCTTTGCTAAGGCATCCTGATTATTGCATATCCGGCTATTCATCTGTAAGTCAAATAACATCTCCCCAAGTAGCTTGGAGCTCTATAGCATGATAGATTTGTAGTTCTTTTCCATATAGAGCTATTGTAGTTAGAATGAATTCTCTTCATATATTTTCTTTTACTCTGGCATTAGGACTTCTTTGTGCAATATTTGAATAGCACATTGAACCGTTGCAGTTGGACCTTTTCTTTTGGGATAATTATTAGAGGCCTCTATCAAAGGCATCAAGAGATTGCAACATATGCCCAAATGATCATAACTAAGCTGATAACTTATCATGCCATGAACTCCTTGTCACAGTGTTACGTCCAAAAATGCCATAAGTGAACTAGCTCCGGGTTAACTTTTAACTCCACGGGGCTTCACCCCAAAGTATTTGCTGAAGGTTACTCTTGGGTCCTTGGGACCAAGTAATCTACTTCAAAGGTTCACCTAGTCCCTAAGAAAGTTCCCAGGCTCATCAAGGCTCAAATAAAATCCCTTACTGTCTGCTATATCAGGCCTCTTCAGTTGGGCCTATTTAGAGCCTTCAGCATTTTTACTGGGGTCTACTTCTAGTTAGAAGTGCTCTGTTGATGCTTCAAGGGAGTTCTAAGTTTTGGGTTTCATTGGTTTTCTTGTTTTGAATAAAATAATTAAGAAACTTATCCCAGTATGCGGGGTCTATATGTGGATGTACAGTTTGAGACCATGATCTGTATATCTACAAACTTATGTTTTGTTACTTAAAAGACCCCCTAATTGACAAGTAAAAATGCTTTCCCTTTAGCCATGTTTTACATACTTCAAATAGCTTTGAGTTGTAACTGCATTCTAATGCAAGCCGTACCACACACATTTCTTACTTTTCTCTAACCCGATGCTTTAGTTTGTGCCTTCCACTTAAGCTCTAGAAAATTGATGTTATCTTAATCAATTGACATTTAATAACCATGTCAAAGGTGGTAGTTTGGATTCTTCAGTTGGAG
The DNA here is from genome assembly GCA_036245055.1 of Diospyros kaki. NCBI lineage: Eukaryota > Viridiplantae > Streptophyta > Magnoliopsida > Ericales > Ebenaceae > Diospyros > Diospyros kaki. Next base: position 41,008,709 of record BSEG01000001.1, on the reverse strand, counting down.
TTTGCTACTATGGACTTTCACAACTTCTTCAAGTATGGCTGGTTCTTTCTCTCATTACTGAAACCAATTCATTGTCCTGGGTCCTTTAATTAGATATTTGTTACCTTTGGTAGGGTTGAAGTTCTTTTTCACATGCTGTTGTCTTTATTTTAGTTAACCACTTCTTCATATTGAAGGGGCAGCATCTATTGAAAGTGGATAGACAGTCTTAATACTTTGAAAGCTTTAGCCCTTGTGTTGAACAGCTGATTATATATTAGTGTAATATTTCTAACCTCTGCTTAGTGTCTTCTCTTAATTTGGATTTTGGTATGGTTTAATCTTTCCTAATTGTCTGCTGATAATAGTTGTCAAGTGGCAATTTTGGTTAAGAATTTGCATGTGGATGTCATTGACTAGTTTTGAACAGGTGTTTGTCATCGCCTATGCAGGTTGATGTAAAGCGAAGCATAGAGGAAGGCGAGAAACGATTCAATCAACTTTCTATTGAGGAACGGGGAAAATTTGATGAGGAGACATTAGTTAACGTGAACAACATAAAAAGGCAAAGCACAACAACCCAGAGAGCCAGTGGATTCAGTAATGAGTACATAGTGGTAAAAATCAGAGATTGCTACTTTGAGAATGCACTCAACTTCTTTGATTTCAAATGTCAGTCCTGCTGAATATTTCAAATTTCAGATTACAATCTTGGTGGCTGCTGAAGGATTACATAAATTGCCCACCATCAATGGCAGTGGAGATTTAAAGGAAGCCCTTCAAAAGCTTGGCTCTATCCCCGCAAGCAGAACGCTAGTATGAATAGAAATCGTACTTGACACACTAACTTACAGATTGTGCTTATTCCCCATCTAATGTGGATTAATTTCCTCGCAGGCTGTTGAGGTATTATGGACCCCTCAGAATGAAAATGATACATTGTCAGAGCGTGAACTGCTAGAAGATTACCCACTCTTGCGGCCTCTATGAGTAACTTAATAGGCTGCCATACGTTGTACCAAGTGGTAATGATCATTTGCTTTTTCTGATCCTAGTACAGTTACTAAAGAGAAAATGTTTATAGCATAGAGGAGAAGTCTAAAATCAACTGCATATTATGTTGTATTTCACTATGAAACGAAAGCTTTTTGTTCACTACCATTGTAATTGAGGCCTGGCTTACCTTGGGAGTTCAAAACCCTAAAACTGATCCTTCATTAGCTGGAAAAGGAATTGCATGGACTGTTTTTTACTAATCTTTCTATTCGTTGGGGCACGTTGGTCTAGTTTTAGGATGATGATTATTCTAGAATTCTATGCTTATTAAGTCTGGCTGTTTCTTGTTGATCCCTCTTTCTGCACTGTAACAGGTTGAGCTTCACCATAAACACGGAACTCAATATTCTGTGACTTCCAAAAATGGCCTCTTTATGTAATTACTCGATTTTAAGAAGAATGCAATTAGGTGATTTTAGTGTTATATGCTGTTAGCGCATAGGCCTGGGTAGGGCTTGGTTTGGCCATTCAATTGTTTTTCTGCTAATGGGGTAGATCTGAGAAAATGCCGACTCATGTCACTTGGAGGGCATCTCCTTCACCTCTTGGCCCTGTTGGAAGCTGCACAAGGAATTATATGCCTGTAGGAGGTTTTATTTGGCTTTAGGTTGATTCCCGAGCAATCCCATGTCATGTGCATGCGCTTTAAAACAGCTCAGCACTAAGGAAGTTTGTCATTTGATGGAGCATCTTTGGGCAGTACTTCTGAATTATATAGAGCTAACAGTTCTCATGCTCAATGTAAAATGGAGCAAGGGATGACGCATAAACCATCAATTGTTTTTGCCCAGAAATTGAGGATCATGGATTTTCAGTTGAGCTTAAGCCAATTAATGGGGGGCAAAGGTTCCATAAAGAAGACACAAGATGGACGAAGCAGTAGCAATCAAGTTTAATCAAATATGACAAATGTAAATGGGCCAATTTGCTTTTTATTTAAAATAGGTCTAATTTGTCCGTGAAAATAACCTAATTTTAAGAACGATGAGTTGGGCAGCAAGCAAATGCTGATCTAAAGCTCATCCTACAATAAACAACCGAGTCTTAATTAACATTGCGTAAAGTCAGCCTCCATGAATTCTAAATTGAGATAAAGTCGATAAAATATAGATAGGAAAATGGACTGAACTAAAGTCAGCCTCCATGCGTAAAATACTCTTCATGTCACAAAATGATTGGCCTTATACAATTGAGATGTATTTTTATACAAAACAATTTTTATATAAAACAAAATAACGGATTTTATATCAATAGGGAGTGAACAAAACTAAACAAATAAAATTACAGTTACAAAATACCAGACAGCCGGCGGCAGTAAAGCAGAAGAAATGCAGTCAGTTTACTAAGTTTTCTACCTAACCCTCTTGAAGAGAACTAGACTCTTTTAACAAAAATTGTGATAAAATAAACTTTTTAAGATTATTTATGATAGAATTACAACATACATGCACAAGAACAGGGAAGTAAAACCAGAATTCACAGAGGAGGCTCAGTTTCGTTATCCTTCGTCTCTGCCCCGTCAAATATAATCTACTCCCATTGAAAAGCCATTTGGTGACAACAAAATTTTACAATGTGCTTCCGCTTAGTCAATGCATACTGCCCGCATATTCAAAGAAATCACCAACACATTCTGGACATGTTATCAACGGTTAATTTCATCTTAGGAAACAAAGTTTTATTTTAACATCTTATCAACAAGCTAAAGATGAAATACACTGACAAACTAAAATCTTAAGCGTAAGGGAGAACAGTAAAAAACCTTCTGGCCGATTTTGCTTCTTGTTCTACAAAAATACTGAAATCCTCTATGCACTCCAAATCTCCGTTCATGTTACTGGTTCAAGGTCTTGTGAAACGCAACCTGCAATGGCACTCCAAACACATAATTGTATGCATAACATACGTGCTTTTACCTTAACAAATGTCAATAGTTCCCTCGTGACACAAAGGCAACAAGGCAGAATCTGGAAACGTAAGAGACTCCATTTTAAAAGTCCTAATGGTTATAGACATAAAAGAGCATATCAAAAGTTCATCCTAGTATATGGGATTGGTTTCATGAATTTTATCTTATTAGTCTTTTCTACTTATTATTTTATCTTTTTTGAGTCCCTTGTTCTAATTTTTTCTTAGTCTTCCTCTGTTACTTTATTAAATTCTTGTTGCACACCATCCCACTCTCCTTACATGAGTTTCTATAGTCATTCTTCTCATAAAATCAAACAATTTTAATTGTCTCATGTATCTTATCTTTAAAAAGAATCACTCCAATTTTATTACAAATAACCTCATTTCTACTAGTTGAACATATATTTACAAGGAGATGTAAATATTCTTTACTTGGTATTTACACTCTGGCAAGTCAACCGAAGATGTAATTTCAGTAGAACTTTTGGGACCATATCCTTGGATTTCACAGTCAAATTAGCCCGTAATCTGTAATGAAAAGAGAGCATACACAAAGTATTGTTTCCATCACAGGTACTTACAGAAGTTGACGTTTTAAGCAGTTCCCTTATGGCCATTGTAGCGTAACAAGAAGCAGGAAGAGTAAAGCTCAACTTCAGGGCCACCTTAGGTTCATGAGCATCTGAGTGAGCTTCAGGTTGTGGCTGTGGCTGTGACACCTCTGCCACTCTGTCATCTTCTGCCTCTTCACTATGTGCCAAATGCATAGTAGCATTTTCTGAATTCTCCTGCTGACTGATGCAGATAGAAGGAACTTTTATGTCTCCATTTTCACTAGTCAATTCCCCTTTTTCACCTGAAGTTGCAGGTCTTGACTTTGCAATAATGTCTAAATCTGTCTCTGCCACTGGTAGGTTACCATCTGTATATGTGATCAGTTCCCTGCAACAAAAGGAAGATAATAAATGGAACAGATATTTTACAAAAATGGAGCATTTAGAGAATCATTCAATTTGAAACTCAACTGTACCAATCCAAGTCCTTTGGTTTCTGAAATACCCGCCTATAACCTCCAGTCATATTGGTTATTGAGAACTCCCTAAACAAATAGTCAATACAAAACAAAAATTATTATTAATTAATATCACAGAGAGAGCAGGAGAGAGAGATGTGGGCATGCTCTGTGAAATTGGCTGATAAACAAACCACTGTAGAGAAGACACAAAATCCAGGTGACTCAACATCAGTGGCGGAGGCACGGGGTGGGCAGGGGGGGCTTCAGCCCCCCCAATTTTTTAAAAAAGTAGATTTTGATAGTTAAAAAATAATATTTTTTTATTACAACCCCCCCAGCCCAGCTCCCTGGTTCTTCTCAGATTCAGTTAAAATTTTAAATTTTCCCTTCATTGCTGTAGTTGAAAAAAAAAAAAAAATTTTGATGAAACTCACGATTGAAAAAAATTGTTTTGAAGCCCCTCAAATTAAAAAATCCTAACTCCGCCCCTGCTCAACATACAAAAGCTGGTTTCACCCAGCCAAATCTCTCTAGGTTATCGATTATTATTTCACAGCCATTATTTCAAAGGACCCACTTTGAAGTGATGCAAAATTATTATTAGGAGACCCAGGGAAGTTTCCAGTTACTCACTTTACACCGTGTACACCCTTTGTCAAGCTAATGCCATCCTGATTAACAACAAAAAAGCAAGAAAGACAGGATAAGAACTTTGGATGTTGCATATATTGATTGAGAAGCAAAAGACAACCAAGAAGAAGAAGACGATCAATGTTTGGCGCATAATCATGTTGCTTTTTGCCCAACTTCACAAGTGGACATGTCTAATTTGCTTTCTCCTTTCTTTTCGAAACAAAGAATATACAAAAGTCAATAAACCCTTTAGTCAAATGGATGATCCTATGCCTGTCAACAGATCTGGGTCAGGACCAAGACCCAATCTGGCTCCAATCCACTTAAGTGTGTCTCATACTAAATATATATCTGATTACCTAAACCCAATTCAGGATCCAAATACAGATACAATATGCCCAAATATGAATTTATTAGTTCCCACTTGTTTATAGCCCTATGTTAGATGAACCAAAAAAAAAAAAAAAAAAAGATGATTTTTACTATTACTTTTTTGCTTGCAGTTAAAATTATTAGTCAAAATGGGATGACTTTTTTGGCCTTGAAAGTATGCTAACATCATATTTCTAAACCCAATTTATTGAATGAACTAGAGGCAAATTGTGTGAGGGCTAGCAAAAATAAATTCGTAAATAATTAATTTCTAGCCAGTATCATGCATGGAAATTGAACCATTGCTTATGCCTAGTATTTAGCAAGAAATTACATTCTATTTTCATTTCTTGTAATTATGCTGCCCTTTTTTGTAGCTGCAGGCTTTGCCAAAACCAAAATAAGACTCCAAAAGGCTCAACATAATGGGAGACCCAAAAAGAACATTAGCTCACTAGAAAAGGTTTCTTGAGGAGGAAAAGAGGCAAAGGAAGATGGTGAGTGATGAATCAGAGAGTGAAGGAAAATGAGGTAGAGAGAAGAAGAGGACAATAGAGAGGAGAGAAAAACTCTATGCAACCCACATTATGTAACATCATCAATAAAATAAGTTTTAATCTCTACAGCTCTCCCTTGTAATATAAGAGAGTATAATCCAAACAGGGGGGAAAAATAGGAAATCAGATTTCTAATGCAATGATATCCTAAATATATAAATCACTATAAACAAAAAATATCAAATAAATATTATTACCAAAATACGTGGATTCTTTGTTCCTTCTCCTTTCATGGTACTTGTAGAATTTCCCTTCTTAATCTCTGGTATATTTCAATGCTTATAGCTTGTATGGAAAACCTATCCTCTACTTAAATGGAAGGGCTAGACAATTAAACATAGAGAAAAGAAAAGAAAAATAAGCAGCAACATCTAACTTCTTGGTAGAGAGAATTTCCTCAAAAGTCTAAGCCAACTTGACTTTCTATCAAGGCTAGAACCTGCATGATTTTGAGTAAATTACACAACCAAACCTTGGGCTGATCTTTAAGCCTAACCTTGGTGCAAGCTACTTAAGCCCATGTCATAAATGTCAGCACTTCAAAGGTTAGAAATGACATAAATCTCCCTTAACACCATCACCACCACAACAGAATCAAGTAAGATGGACCAGATATTTTTTTATTCAAAAAAAAAAAGATGGACCAGATATTGAAAAGGAGAAGGAAGAAAAAAATGAAAGCTGCAAACTTGCAATTTTGGGGGAAATGACTTGCCTTTTGTGCTAAATCATGACAAATATTGCCAGAATCATTGGATGGATAAATAACTCTTGAACTGCATTAAAGGTAAATGTTAGAGCAGAAACAAAGGAAAAATACAGTTCATAGTTGGATAAACTAGAAGCTACTGCCAACTTACCCAGGCAGAGGAAGGATAACATCCTCAATAGTATAATTTCCAGTGGCTAAGTCAACTTCATCTATCGCCTGTCCAGAAGGAGCCAACTAATTTAGAATTCATAGACTCACAAAAAACCAAATGATTTCATTTTCTGTCCAGAGCATGCATTGCAAATGTAAGCTCGTGGCAGTCTAAAAAAAATGCTGCAGACTCGAACATAAATATTTATGGGCAGAAACAAGATTTAAGCAGGAGGAATGTACTAGATTTGGATCCTCATCGAAACCCAACTTCCGTCTGCCTATAAGATATCTGAACGGACTGCCTACAAGATATCTGAACGGGTATCAAAAAGTGGGTTCCGAACCCTATCCTTCCTGACAGATAAAGATTAGTTTCTGAAAAGTTGTGTCAGATATGACATGTTGAACACCCAAAATCTTGTCAATTTAACACACATACACAGCTCTCATCCAAATTGAATGAGTCCAGATATCAAACTCCTCATATAATTGTAACAATTTTGCCAATGATATGCACTAAAAATCAACCAGATTTCACATAAATTGTAAAACAAGAATGCAGCTGATAGTGCAGAATAGCTTTTGGATTATAGTTGTATTGCAGGTCATACTTCTGTCATGACAGTTAGTGATATGTTTCTCTCTCAGCCATTTACATTATCTATAAATGGTGTGAGCTACTAAACTGAGACTTGATTACGGTTTATGATTTACTATTTAAGAAATTCATTCGAACAAGATTTGTTTAAGAGAGATGGTTTACCATGTAGATATAATCACAAAGCAGTTTGAAGTTATAGAGTAAAATAGGACACTTCACTCATAATATAAAACATGCAATCTCTATAATAGTAGTGGGCTCCAAGCTGATGCATCAAACTGAGAGCACATTGAATTAGATTAATAATAAAAAAACATTTTTACCTCTGCCAGTCTTAAACATAGTTGTTACACTATCTTAAGAGTGAACCCAAAAGAAAAAAAAGAAAACTCTAAATCCCAGGGAATTGGAGGACACACTTTTTGCAGCTTAAGAGGATGAACTTGGGGAGGCACACGAAACAAGCAGTTCCCACTACCCAGGAATACTTAAGGAATACAGTTTCCTGCTAATGTTTAGTTAATGAGAGGGAAATGAGTATGGCCAATTTTTTGGGGATTTTAGATAGACATTTGCAGATAAATTCAACTAGCCTAGGTAAATCAAAACAAATTTGGGATCAAAGTATTGTCTATATAAAGGCAATAGGGATAGCCATATCAGGAGAAGAATTTCAAACTTGTTTCTACATTTTTCTCAAATTTGAAACAAATTTGGTTCCTTATTCATAGTGATCATGAGTAAAGGTTTCTTAATCATAAATCTGATGTAGTCTAGGATTACTTCCTCTTTTAGTTACTTATTTCAGTCACTTTAATTTTGATTAAATATGTTAACAAGCATTTTTAGAGTATGTCACTTATTGTAGCCTATCATGTGAGGGTACCCACAGCCACTTAATGGTCGGGATTCGCACAGGACAACTTAAAGTTCCTGACATACAAGTGTAACACTGAGCATAAGACGACTAGGGTTAGGGCTGATTTGCACAGCCACTTTCAGTTTATCTCTTTTTTATTATTATTTAAATACATGAACCTACTTCATTAGCTACAGATGGTTATGATCTATGATGAAGAAAATATGGATTGCCCATGCATCATTATTTGTGATGAAGTATTTCATAAGTTGTTTATGATGTTAGTATTTATTTTACAAATACTCACTTATTTGGTTTACCTTATTTCTCTTACATATTCTACTATTTCATATTTGATGACTTGTGATATTATAGTCGGTGGATGATGAGATGAAGTTGGGTGGGCTCTGTCGAGCTTGCGTATAAACATGAGTTTTAGGTGTTCATGCATTGATTGCAAACCTGAGTATAAGGTTTTCACTTGAGCTAAGTCTTTGACGCCTTAATTATGGATGTATTGTTATTTCTTAGTAGTTTGATGTTTTAATTCTTGGATAAGTTTTAATTTTTCCAAACTCATAAATGTATGGTTTTTGCATATGAGTTATGACTTGGACGTTTTAATTATGGTTGCATATTTATTTCTTAGCGTTTAGATGGTTTAATTTTTTGAACAAATCTAAATCTTAATATTGCAATCTTAATTTTGGTTGATCTTTTAATCTTAATTATAGATATATTAATTTAGATGTTACAATTTCTTTTTATTTTAATATTATTTGATTTTGATCACATGTTTGGGTAAGGTTTGGACACATTTGAGCCTGGTTTGGACACGTTTGAATAGTGGAATGAGTTCCTCACAAGGACAGGGTTGGGGTTGATTTTCCCCCTGACTGGGGTTGGAATTGGTTTTGGTTTGGGCTCAGGGTTTGAGGACAAGTTTGGGAGTTTTGAGTTCAAGAACAGTACAAGGATGGTAGTCCCAGCCACCAACCCCAACTCACACCCCAATACACCTAGGAGTAATTCAATACCACAAAAAGAGAATGAAAACCCCTGCAATTCAACGAATAAGTGGAATAATTCAACGGAAACAATCCAAAGAACTCTCATAGCCAAATTCAACATAAACAATTAACCCAAACAAATCCCATTATCAAGCACTTGGTAAATCAAACAGGCAATATACATCATGCAACCCAAGCAACATGAAGAATTTCAAATACATTTGACCGCATGAGATCTTTAAGTTGCATGCTGTAGGAATAGGCCACAAACTCATTTGCTAAGACTATTAGATATATATACAGCTAGGGAAGTCAAGCACCAGATATTTATTGATTGCTTTTTTTCATGAAGAACTGTTTCTGAATGTCAAATCAAACATGCATATATATAATGCAACACGAGCAACATGAAGAATTTCAACTATATTTTATCTGCTTGAAATCTAATAGGCAAAATTCATATGCTAAGACCAACAGATAGAATCATTAATGAGCAAAGGTATGTAGAATAGAGAATTCAAGCGCTGGACCTTTATTGAGTTGTTTTTCCCTTCAGGAAGAACTGTTTCAGAAATATCATCTAGTTGATTACACATATCTGTATCTGTATCATTACAGATATCTTCTTCACATTCAGAACTGCCAATTGTTGTTGCTTTTTCAGTAAGTTCTCTTTTACAATATACCAAATCTCCCAAAACTACTTGGTCGATCCCTGCAAAAATGCCAAATTCAAGGGGGCAAAAAAAAAATGGTCAACCTGAACAGAGCAGACGAGGATCTGATAATAGCAATCATTTACATAATTACCCATATATGGATTAGTTCTTAAAATAGCTAACTAGAACTGTGTAGTTGATAGACTATGCCATGACATTGCTCTGTACAACCATGCAGACTACATACCATATATTGCTCTGTAAAACCATGCAGACTACATACCGTATTTTTGCACTCTAACACTTGCTGCATGGTTCCATAAGTAGCTTTGGTAACTATGAACATACCTGCAGAATAGAAATTGAGATGCCACACTTAGGAATGATCAGTGGCAAGAGTTAAAAAAAAGAAGCAGCTGAACAGCAAAGTACCAGGTCTAGGATTCTAGTTTAAATTACTTCTGTAGACATTATTGAAAGCCTTAAATATATTTATATTAGGCTACAAAACCCTACGATCCCAGCCCTTTATCGATTATGATCTTATATACGCTAGTCCTTCAACCTTATTAAAAGTCACATGACTATTTAAAAAAAGAATTCCAAAATAAAATAACATCCCACTAACTGCAGTAAAACTAAATAGACTAAAAACTTAAAACAAATTATTCACAATAAAATATTAAACTAAATCCAGCAGTCAGAGACTTCTTAGCCTTTGATTTCTTTATTGGATATACTCCAGCATCAAATTGACAGCACTGCAAGAAATATATATTTATATATAAATGAATTTTTTGGGGGCAGTGTGGAGCTGCGAAGGAAGATCTGGTTTATAAATATTTTAAAATTATAAAAAGTCCAACCGTGCACCCCTCAACATTCCTCATTCAAGAAATATATATTTAGCATTTGTTTAAGGTGATTATGGCTTTTTGTATATGGCTATATAATTGTGTGCGATATAATTTTTTTTAGGCGATTAATTTTGAGATATAATTTTTGACCTTCCACTTTCTAATTGTTACTAACTTCGCTATTTTAAAAATGAATCTAGGCCAGGCCCAACAAGCCACGCCCGATGAGATGGACTCCCCAAGTCAGCAAGCCCGAGCCAGCCCAAGCTTTTTTCCAGGCCAGGCCACAGGCCCAAACATGCTGGGCTGAGCCTGACCCTATCTAAGGGAGCAAATCAGGGCAGGCCCACGAGGTTGCCTAGTCCGTTTGACATGCCTAACAAGCATGTTGTCTAGCCTTCTGTCACATTCCTAGGGTTCAACCTAAGGTTTAGGAGATAATAGGAAGGAATTGGGGAGAGAGATAAGAAGAAATGGGAGGGAATTAGAGAAGAACAGAAACAGAGAGAGAGAGAATAGGGAGAGAGAATAGAGAGAACCAAGGAAAAGAGGGAAACTGAGAGAGCCGAAAAATCAGATTTCATTCCTTAATTGGTTGTTCTTTGAATCAGATATAATCAGTCTTATATACTGATCCGGCAGCTAGGTTCGGCGCCAATACGACTGCCAATTATTCAAATGAATACAGCTGGAGGTTGTTACAATACAACTAAAGAAATTCTACTATTATCTAATTATTACCATGTCCTTGGGTCATGACACCTTCCTACCTATTTCATGTCTTCACTCACGATTACTTCTCCACTGGCAAGGAAGTCAGAAAAGTTGCAGATTTCCTTTCAAGTTGTTGGGAAAAAAGTATAAATAACTTCCCAAAAAGGGTTCCAAGGATAACTAGGTCAAAGCTTTTTCATCAAGCTTTTATGGGCAAGTGGCAAAGGAGATATGCTTGTGACACAAATAAATTCTATCAAAAATTGCGAAAGTTGCTGGGGTGTGATTGTGCTCATTAGAAGTTCAAATATCCCATTACATAACCTTATTAAAGTTTAAAAAATGGCCACAATTCAAATCTCAGTTGGCATGATGTCAAAAAACTCCAGTTCACTCAGTATAGAAACAAAAGCTGAAAAGTAAGTTGAATGGGGAATAAAATCAAGATGGTGGCAGATGATGCATTCAAGATATATACCTTGTGTATCATGAAAGTATTACATTGGTTCCTTTACAGAAACTGATGACCTAGTAATAGGATGATGCAAACAAATAAAAGGAACAATGAGATATTAAACTCTTGGGTGTTTGAAGAACTAATAGTTCGCTCATAAGTTGTGGTCGCTCCTAGTTTTGTTTCAGATAATACACAAGGAATCTTTTTATTGCTAGTACCCATTAGTGACTTAGAGGCTAAAGCTGCCAACAATAGTGGAGGAATAATTTGGAAACTCGACATACTTTTCATGATAGGAAGTCAATGACTCCATGTGAAGGAAGGATACCATGTAATATTAACTTTTGAGTGATAACAAAATCCCATTAGCACACATGACGTGGGAACAGTTGAGATTTTTAAATCACAAGGACTTAATAGGGCCACTAAGTAGCCCCCACTGTTGATGTAAAACTTACATCATTCTAAGGGTCCTAGGTATAGCCTTTAGAGCTTGTAAGTAGTTTCCAGGACATTTCTTCAGGCATTGAAGCTGGGAAAGATTGAAAAATAATGTCAGTAATGTAATCAAATTCAGACATACACATCAGAAATATGAAATAAAAAATTTAAGCATTCAAATGAAATGGAGGACTAACAAACAGTATAAATTATTGGAAATCTCATGCCTCAAGTAAGCATTCAGGCCCTAATCTGCAAATTATTCATTTAGGAGGTCTATGATCCATATATTGGCTTTTCCTCTTATATCTCTATGGTATAAAGACGGAAGCAGGCAGATGTAGACAGTTCAAGTTAGCCAATTTTTATTTACTTCTTTCCCCTTTTGACTTTTCTAATTTTACTTTCTATCCTGACAAACTAGTTTTAAACTTTTTTTCACTCTTTTATTTTTAAAAAAAATTAATGTATTCTTAACTATATTTCTACACTTCTTTTTTTTCCCTTCAGCAGCTCCAACTTTTTTGCTTTTACCGAGTTCTTTTTCCTTACTTCTGCCTCTTAACTTTTTCTTCACCTTTTATATAAAAAATTAAATCTCCAAACAAAAATTTCTAAAAACAAAAGATAAAATCTAAACAAATCTTATTAAAAATAAAATCTAAAATCTAAATTCCATAACTTAAATAAAACCTAAATCCTAATATCAGAAATTAAAGTTTAATACTTCAAATTTATCATCAACTTTCACTTTCTTATCCCAAATAAACAAAAAAAGAGAAAAATTAATGTTATTTATCTCTCATCTGTGCAACACACCTATTTGTGTGTGTGTGTGTGTGTTGCAAGTACATAAATATTACAAGTTTTGAATGTATCATTTGATAGATCCCTTAGATCTATGTTTCCCTTCCAATTACATGCAGTTTTTGGCATTCCTCAGGGTAAGCAGAGAAAGTATGGGTTTGAATTTCTTGTCAGTCCAAGGAATGGAATTTGAAAAACTAAGATCCAGTCACACTGTCATAGGTTTACCATGAGGACTTGGAGGGAGTGACTATAAACTCAATCAAGTACATGGAGCCACCTCAATTGCTATTCACAAATAGAACACAACTAGATTAACAGGTATGTGCAAATTTGCATGTTGAGGATTTCTAAAAATAAGTACATGCCATGAATAAGAGTGGGAAAAAGGTAAAAAAGAGAGTATGTCCAGAGTTGGAAACTTACAATAGCTCTTTCAGCCACCAAATGGCGAGGCAATTGCTTCAAGGTCCTATCAACATCACTACTTTCTTTATAGTATTCCCGTACCTTCCTTATGGAATCCTTTTGTATATCAAGACTTGAGTTGAGGAAAAAAAGTCTTACCATTCATTGAACATATCTTTTTCCAGAGGGATCTAAAATCAAAATCACTTTCTTCACAGTATAAACAAATGATAAAAGGATATCCCCTTCTCTTGGATCAAGAATCATATTCACTGCAGTTTTCCACTCTCCTCTAAGTAATGCAGCTCCAATGAGGTGAGTTGGCACTGAACCGCTTCCAAACCTCTAATCCATTTGCATGCACTCAATGAGTTAATTTTCAGACACAGAAAACAATGTTATTTCATACTCAAGACTATCCTTGTTTAATTTTGTTGTGAATTTCGTTTTATTTTAAACTAGAATTTCAGTTTTTGCTTTCTAGTCTCATTTTTTGGCCCAAAAAAAAGATATGTTCAATGCATAATTGCTGTTGAAACAAATATTTCCAATGTGGATGGTGCATGGGTGGCATAGGTGGCTGTGATGGTGGTGCACAGAAGTGAAAGTGGGTGTGTTGCAGGGTTATGTTGGTAGGTAGTGGTAGTGGGGAAGTAACCAACTGTAGATGGATGATCATACTGACACTGGCAAAGGATGAATGGTAGAGGGTGGCAGTGGTAATGAGTGACAATGTGTGCTATTGGTGGTAGACGGTTAGTTTTCAGTACAAGCAGAACTACATGTTTTCTTGTGTTATTGTTGACAGATAAAAAAAATGGTAGTGAAACATTCATTTTGGCAACTAGATTATTTTAAAACACAGAAAATAGTCTTTCTCCAGAGAGTACCTGTAGGCCAAAGTAGTTAATAAATCCATGCTTTCCTAAGGCATCCGCAGATGCTTTAATGATATCCTCAGAATCTGCAACAACACCCCTGCAAATTATGCAATTCCAGTTAGTGTATACCATTGGAAATAACACAATAAAGGTAAAAAGAAACATTGGATGCAGCAAGTAGTATTCTAAATAAAGAACCAGAATAACGTGCTTACCTGAGTGTAACTGTGAATCGATTTCCATAAAGCTGCCCAAGGAGAAGTCCTTCACTTACATAGCTGGACATTAAAGCAGTCATAACATCTTGTATGCTTCAAGAATTTCAATAGGGGCTAAACTAAGAAATTGGAAAATTATAGACCTTACCAAAAGTCACCAACTTTAATGCCAATCAACCTTTCATTAAGAGCAGCTAAGCGACTTGCACGTTGCTTGAATACAGTAACCTGTTATCAGCAGAAAATATATTCACCAACAATGAATTTTTGAAAAAGTGAATGCTGTAGTTTATCTTCGAAAAAACTTAAAAGAGCAAGTTTTCACATTTATTTCCGTTTTCATGTCATCAATTGAGGCAAACAAAATAATAGGAAAATGTTAAGTCAACAAGATGAAAAAAGAAAAAACTGAGCAAGGACCAGATCACTTCCCAGTGATATGTCAAAAGTTAAGCTTTTCATGTTAAGAACTCTGCAGATAAATTGTTAAAACCACTACTTCAAAATTAGCATTTATGCAATTTTACTACTTCCAGAGTCTCTTTCTCTCCTCCCTGTCCTAGACAATATGACAACTCATTCTTTTACAACCTTTGACTATATATGAACAACCAACAAACTGTGTTAATTGCATTCATCTATACTTAACATAAGCATTCCTATTAGGATGGCACACCGCAGAAGCACATTACTCAACTGATAAAAAAGTGTATGAGCCACCAGAACAAAAACAGCTTTATGCCAATATTGGCCTTGAAAAAATCTGTGATGCACATGTCCATGCGAACATAGAAGTACAAAACCACAACCATTACCATGACGTATAAGTTAGAATGTCCAGTTTGATGTTGCTGGTCCCTACACAATTCTTACTTTACCACCACACTATGTATTGTGCAAGATGGAATGAATTATTTCTTTGAACATCAGTGGCATGCTAAAAAAAAGCTACTACAAAAGTGTAGCAGGATAAAAAGCTAAGCATTAGAGGCTACTTCCTCCACGTCCCCAATTATGCTTGAGATTATAAGATCACTTGAAACATATTACTTTGGTTGAGGATTTTATGAGACCCAACGACTTCTCAACTTCCAAGTTTAACTAAAAGGCTACCCTTGACCAGGTGGCCTATCATAATTTCAACAATACTATTGGTCAGATAAGTAGTAAGAATAATGATTCTGAAAGAACAAAGCAAGGGTAAGATGGGGAATTATGCCGTCAGCCAACTGTTTCAGACAAAAGATGCAGTTTCCAAGTAGTAATAAAACCAATACGACTCGATCTGAACTCCAAATGATAGCAATTCTAATCTATGCCCAATGTTATCAATATTGTTTCATACGCACATACTGTTTGAAAAGCTTTCTGTAACAAAATTTATCATGTTCCAACCCATTTCTTGTTTCAAAAATTACTGGACGTTCAGGCTGGTAGAAAATGGTACAGCCAAAACTGAACATTACAGCCCAAAGCGGTACCAAAAAATTAAGGGGGAACAAGTTCTACACATGGAGAGGAGGAACAGAGCATTTAGGCTCTGCTGTGAGCCTGTGGAAGAGCCTAAGAGCTCTAGCTACTCTACATAGAGCCTAGTCCTATAGAAACTCTTTTCTTGTTTTTGTTTTTATTATACAACTTTAGATAGTTACTTAATATTAAAAATAAAATTAATTTAAAAATATTAATCATAGAAATAGTATTATATATTTATATTCTTATGTTAAATCATTTATTTATAACATATTCTTGATCATTCTTAATAATAATTATGGTTTTATCTATTTTTATAATATCATTTCATACATAAAATTATATTATAAACTGCACATATTTTGTGATATATTATTAATTTATGGTAGCGATATATCTGAAACAGTACATGATACCATATCTAGGATTGATACTGTATCGTACCAATTACAAATCTGATACCTTGTCCGATGTGGTATTGACAACTATGCTAAAGCCTAAAACAAAGAATTGAAAGGCAAACAAGTTACCCTTTGTGTAGATACAGCACGCTTATCCTTTGTACCAGCAAATCCAAATGACCTAGGCTGCCAAAAGGAAATACCACACAAACTAAATATAGCAAATTGAACAAGTAAAATAACTTCCAACAATACCATTATTCAACACGTGCATAGCTGCAGGTAAAGAACAACAGATGCATAATTTTTTTTTTTTTTTTGGGGGGGTGGGGGGGTTGGGGGGGGGGGGGTGTGGAATCTTTTAGTAGCATGAGTTTATAGTCAAACCAGCAAGTGAACGGAGCACACTTCAGCAAAATGAGGTTATACCTGAACACCTAGCATCTTTCCAATCAGTCCCAGTGCCTCCTGAGTATCCTTATTCTCCTTGTAAAGGTGGAACCTGAAAATGTTATTGACACTTTCTCATCTTTTAAGCAAGAACAACCAATAACACTTAAACCCATGAGTAAAACAGTTGGAAGCCGGCAAGGAAAGCTTTCACAGGATCAAAAGGATATCACTATAAGATCTTCCACTTAACTAAATTTTTAAGAGGTTAACTAAATGTATGCATTCCCAACTCACTTCAAAAGTATAACTAAGATGATTTTAGACATTTAGTCCTCGTCAAAGTTCAATCTGTGGAAGAGTAGTTACTGTTATTTCTTGTATTTGTTTCTTATTTAAATTCTGTTAACAGTTAAGTCATGCTTTGTCCTGTTAGGCAGTTGTTTTGTCTTTCAGTTTGTATATAAGGACAGTCTAAGTCCTTCGTCATTTTGGTCGATTGTAATTTTTCTGTTTTCAATATCAATCTGCTCGAGGTCTTCTTCATCTCAACTTTTCTTTTGTTGGACCTTGAAGCTCTCACTTCATGGTATGGTATAATAAGCTAAAGGGAGCGTTATAGCAGTGGCGTTTTAAGAAGGCAGTTTCTGATGCCTCTCTTTTCATTAAAAAGACTTCTAGTTATGTGTTGTTTGTTCTAGTCTATGTTGATGATATTTTGGTGACTTGTTCAGATTCCTTGGCTCTTCAAGGGTGTATTCAGGATTTGGACAAGAATTTTACTCTTAAAACTCTTGGATCGGTTAACTACTTTCTTGGGTTTGAAGTGTATAGAAACTCCACTGGTCTTTATCTTACACAGTCCAAGTATACTATGGATTTCTTAAAGAAAGCGAATATGGTTAACTGTAAATCTTGTCCAACACCTATAATTTCGGGTTTGTGTTTGACTGATGATGGTGATCTCTTCTCTGAACCTTCATTTTATCGAACTATAATAGGCTCCTTATAGTATTTGACTTACACTCGGCTAGATATTGCATTTACAGTCAACAAGCTGAGCCAATTTCTGTCAGCTCCTAAAGTTCAACACTAGCAGGCTTGCAAACGATTGTTGAGGTATCTTAAGGGTACACCTCATCTAGGACTGATATTTACACCTTCTCCTCAAGATATGTCTTTCACTGTCTTTACAGATGCGGATCATGCTAGGTGTAAGGTGATTCGCAAGTCTACCAGTGGGTTGTGTGTGTTTCTCGGTTGTAATTTACTAGTGTGGGGTTCTAGGAAGCAGTCGGTGGTGGCTCGTTCAATAGGGGAAGCTGAGTACCGAGCAGTGACCCAAGGAGTTACAGAAATTTTATGGTTGAAGTCCTTGTTGTTAGAGTTGGGGTATCCTTGTGAGAAGACTCCTATTTTGTCGTGTGATAACTTGGCAGCTAAGAGTATGACAGAGAATCCTGTTTTCCATTCTAGAACAAAACACATTGAGATTGATGTGCACTTTGTTCGTGAGAAAATTGAAAATAGAGATGTTGAACTTCGATATGTTCCTACTCCTCATCAGGTGGCTAATATCTTTACAAAGGGTTTGTCGAGAGATCGGTTTCTGTTTCTGAGTAATAAGCTACGGCTTCAACAGTCACCTATGAGTTCTAATCAACCTGCTGTTTGTGTTGATTCTAAAATACAGTTGTTATCTACAACAGCTGCAGATGGTTCGACAAGCTCAATGTTACCAAGGGAGCTTGATTTGAGGGGAATGTGGAAGAATAGTTACTGTTATTTCTTGTATCCGTTTCTTATTTAAATTCTGTTAACAGTTAAGTTATGCTTTGTTCTGTTAGGCGGTTGTTTTGTCTTTCAGTTTGTATATAAGGACAGTCTAAGTCCTTCGTCATTTTGGTCGATTGTAATTTTTCTGTTTTCAATATCAATCTGCCCAAGGTCTTCTTCATCTCGATTTTTCTTTTGTTCGACCTTGAAGCTCTCGCTTCACAATCCAGTCATTGAGAAGTAACATAATAATAACCCATAATACTATAATTGCAATTTAAGTTTTAATAGTATCTCGAATTCTCGATTTGGAATGGATTGAAGATTCTCCACTTCAGACATAGTAAAGTGCATAAATAAATAGCATGCAGCAAAAATTCATGGTAAAGTTAAAGGAAAATTGGAAATAAATACTCTCTAGTTACTCAATACAGTAAATGAGATGCCATGAATTGTGTAAAATGTCTCACAAGCAAAGGACCAAAGAACTATAAACTCTATTTCAAGCTTATTAGTGTTACTACAGCATAATGGTCAACTGCAATATGGTTTTATTACTAAAGAAGGCCTAAAATATACCTGTTTTCTTCAGGCAGCTTCAAAGTACCTTGAGAAAAGCTCTACTCCCTAAATTTCGAGCTCCTCAAATAGCCTCATTTACTATTCAAGTTGGCTTTCATTCATGCTGATCAAAGCACCAGGGCTTTAAATTTAGTAATATATAAACCTACTGCATACTAATGACGGAAATAGATCCTTTTGTTCAAGAATACTCATTCAAGGAAAATACATTCAATCCAAACAGAAAGAAAGAAAAGTGATTGCATGCATGCAAAATTACCATAAGTGCTTAAGTCTATTTTCTTGTTTTATCTTCTGATGCACGGAAACACCAAAATGGTGACATTTCGGCATTTCTGAAACATTTCCTACCATAAAACACCAAGAAACACACAAAAAAAAAAACGTTTTCAGGCCGTTTCCATATCTTTGGAAACATTTGGGGGCCATTTCGCAATATTGAAAATGCATTTTTATTCTGCAGCCACGTTAGAGACAGAAGTAATTCCATCTTTGCTATCCTGGCTACCACGTTAGAGACAGACACAACTTGTGTTTATGCTTGCTTGAATGGATGATGGATTTTATGTTTATGTTTGATTTAATAATTTTAATAGTTTTTTTATAATTTTTTATATTAAAAATTATATTTACAAAAAAACACTTTTTTTTTATTTACACATTTCCATTCCCTATTTTTTTTAAAAATGTTGTTTCCCCATATCTGCTTCCTATTTCCATTTCCGTGTAACCTAGGTTTTTTCACTCTCTTACCTCTTACACTTGATACATGATCTAATAGGGTTTAAATGAATCTATTCAAGAATGTAATAGCTGACATGAAAAAAGACTCTGACCTCATTCTTTTCATGCTCTTAGAACCATTCGTTTTAAACCTACATGACATTATTGACAACAACTTTTAAATCTAATGATCCCCATTATTGACAACAATGTTAAAGTAAGCATCTATCTACATAGACCTACCTATGTATAATTGCAAACACAATTATCATTTCCAAAAGCTTCATAAACAGAATAAATTTCACACAATCAGTGTAGCTTTATTTCATAAATGTGCACAACTCTTCTAAAAGATGAGCAGCAGAATAACCAGAAAACAAATCACCACCATGTAGAAACATGAGCCAAAAAAACACATGAAAATAATACCTAAGAAACTTATCAAGATGATCAGGCCAATCATCTGAACCTCTATTATCATAAGGCTTATGGCCTCTATCTTTACGTTTCTTGATGTTTCTGCTTCTGTCACCATTCCTACTTGCATCCAACCAAACACGAATGCATTTTGATGAGGGGTCTGGCCCATCTACTGTATCAGTAACAAGGAATTTGAAATGCTCCTTGAAAAATTTATGCACTGCCTGAAGAACATGGGTAATTGATGACCAAGATTATACAACTATGCAAAAAGAAATGAACAAATCAGCTTTAAATGAGATTAACAAACCATTTGACTTGTACTCAAAAACTGACCGTTCGATGGGATTTATCAGAACTAGGCGAAAGAATAATTGGTGGGAGACCATCTTCAGACCCGGTACTAATTTGATGTATAAAAGCTTTGAGACCTTCGGCATCAGAGTCTCCAGCAAGAGATTTAAATGATTCAAGTTCCATGTCATAACCTTTATTCAGTTGCTCCACCGTCAATATGTTTTTTTCCTCCACAAACTGGGATGTCAAATAACAGTCGCATTATTATCACATCATATGTGAATGTTGATGACACATACAAGAAAATTGTAGGCCAAGTGAACTGACCTCTGATGGCACATCTAAGTTAGTTAAGTGAACAACATTTCCATCGAAATCTACTTCATTTACAATGAAATCCGAATACCTAAAGAAATAAACAAAGGCAGCACTCAGAAAGAAAATGTGGTAACATATTATAATGGAATATGGAAATAAACAATGAATGCATTGAAAACCGTTACTTTTGGGAATACTGATAGGAGAGTCCATGAAAAATACAAATTAAGCAACCAAAACTTTGCACATAAACCTAGTGCTATAAATATATAAATAGTCTTGAAAACCATAACTTATAATTTGATCGTTGTCATGGTCCTAGGGTTTAGCCTAGGACTAGAATGGAAATCAGAAGGATCCGATCTAGTGAAGGTCAAGAACATAATATATAGAAGGGAAGTTGAAGAAGAATGGGGGAAGAAATTAGAGATAATTGAGGGAGAATGGCAAAAGAACGAGAGAGAGAGAGATTGGAGAGAAATCTTAGAAGAGAAATTAGAATTTCTATTATCATTCAACATGAGAATCCCATCCATTTACAGCAGCCTTATATAGGCATATTTGTCTCCTAACAGCCTTGCACATGCAGCCATGTGCTCCTACCTAATTACTAAAATATCTCCTAATAAGCCTATTAATACATTACCCCTTTAATGCTCCTTGAGTCATGATAATTCCCCCCTCCATGAGAGAATTCTTGTCCTCAAGAACTTGCAACAAGTAGCCATTGCTTCATCCAATTCTCGCATTTGCTATCTGATCTATCTTTCTTTTTTTCTTTCTCCTTCTAGGCCTCTTCTCCTTCCTCATTTTGAAGTGTCCAAGATCAACTCCAAGCCTAAGTTGCCCCACTTCCATAGGAGAAACTTTATTGAATGCAAGCCCCATACAACCACCTCCTCCTATAGCCGTCCAATCAATTTCGGTCTCCCATTGAAAAACATGATCAGCCACACCTAGCCTGATATGGTTAGTGTTGGAACTTGGAGTCTAAAGGAAGAGTTAACTGTTTCCATGGCTTCCTTGGATACTTTATCCCCGTCCCATACAAGTAAAGCAAGTATCCCTCGCTGCAGTTATTGCATTTCCATCCATCCCACTGCCATGTTCTATTGCAAAATTACCAGCAACATCCTGGAAATGCAGCAATGGAAAATTGTTGACTTGCCTTAGATACTTAGACGAGGCTTGCTTTTGAGCTTCAAAACTAGGTGTTGCCACAACCCCAATTCCAGCAGTCGGTTCCTCTGTCAATACAGTAGACAAAAACATGAATTTTCCCGCTGGAGCAAGAACCACTAGAGCAGTTGTAGTTCCATTCCTTACTACCAAACTTTTAACTTCTTCAGTTATCTCTCTCAGCTTTCCACCAGTTATCAATTGTCCCTGAAATTCCTTACCCAATCCACACATCCTCACAACGTTAGAAGATGTTTCCACCGGGGATACATGCTCAATCATGCCATGTCTAGTGATAGTAAGGGACTCAATCTTCCTTGCCAACCAAACCCAGCCCTGAAATTGCAGCTCACCAACCGGAATTTGAACAATTGCAACAAGGAAACTCCTTTCCCAGAGCTATTTCATGATCATTGTCGTACACCCCATATTTATCTTCCCCACTTTCCTCTTCCAGCCTTTCAGTAGGTGTTTCCTGAGGTATTATTTCTTCTTCTAACTCCTCAATCACTACAGCTGAATCCCTCTCCAATTCTAGAGATTCCTTGGTGTCTCTTGTCATTCCTGACAACTGATTGAATGCCTCAAACATCTCTTATTTTGGACTTCCAATATTATCATCTGGATCATCCTTATCAACAACCTTCTTTCCAAAGGAACCAAAGTATTCCTTTAATTCTTCTTTTATCCAAACACCTTGAACCAAGCCCTCAGACCTTTTGTTGTTGCTACCAGCACTGTCCTGATAGCCACCCTCTTTGTCAATTACATCGAAACCAATATCCTTCTTCCACTCCGCTCCAAGGAATTCTTCCTTGTTAAAACTTTCGTGATAATTATCAAAGTATTCCATCGGAAAGTTATAATGATACTTCTTAATAAGTATCATCGCAAACTCTTGCAGCTTCTCGCATACCATAAAGTCAAATTCCTTGCTCGTATCATGTATCTCATTGCTTGTTCCTTTGTCCCTATTGCTGCCAACTGAAAATGCAGCCTTCTTTGGCTGCAATTGAGGGCTCATCTGCTTCATGTATGCACTGCTCCCAATGGCCTCACGAGCAGGCCGTTCCCCTGAAAATGCAGCACCATTCTGTTGTGACTGAGACTCTAATGTCCTCGTGCGTGCACTACTCCTCCTAGTCGAAATCTCACTGGCTGGAAAAGCAATAGGCCAAGAAACTGCAGCTCTTTCTATCATAAATCCCCACACTTCCCTTCTATAACAGCCTCACCCAATCACCTCTAAAATTGACCCAATAAGTGGCAAATTGCAACCACTATTATGCTTCAAGGTCAAGTCTATTGTAGCAGCAGGAGAAGTCGCACAATTACAGCGACTTGATTGTCTAACTGTCAGCCGAAAATTACAATCGGAATCACAGCAATTGAGGATCGCCAGAATTCGCCAGATCTGTTGGATAAGAAGTTGTCTGAAATTTTTGTAAAACCACTGCAGCTTCTGAACCGAGAATTACTACTCCCTTTCGATTACGATCGATTTCAATTTCAACAGTCGAGACCAATCGAACTCGTTGGAATTAGCTATTGGAAGTTGTTGAATTCACAACCAGGAAACGTGGGTTACTAGATTACAGTGGCCTAACTTAGATCAACTCCACTTGTTCCTCCAATACTCGCCTAATCAAACCTCTCAATTACGCCTTCCGAACACGAGCCCAACCGTTAAGATTCGTCAGAATCTCAAACGGATCTGCCTGGCCAAGTCGCCTTTCAATTTAGAATCGCCCGGCCTACTAGTTTGGAATTCCTGACCAACACTCAGGAAATTCACAACCGAGAGTCACTCTTCCTCATCGTTTCCAAGTTCGCACCAAAGGTTACGTGAATTGCCTTATGGAATCGCACTCACTGTCTAATTCGCCATCAGTTCCAAGCCGAGTCACCTTGCTCTTTCTCTCGGTTGAATCGTTCTTTGCCCTGCAATCTATTGTCGACACTATTTAATCCGTCGGACTCACCGAACCTTGCTCGGTCGATTTCACAGAGTCTTGTCTTCCTACTCGCCCAATCACTGTCAAACTTCACCTTAAACCCCTACTCGATCGATTTCATAGAGAGTCGCATCTTCCTACTCGCCCAATCACCGTCATTGGTTCCGGAATTCACTCATCTTTGCCTCGGCCCGAATTTGCTAACTTTGCTTTAACGACTCTGATATGACTTTAGAAGTTGCCTGAATTCCACTTTGGAAACCACCTTTCGGAATCGTCCAGATCCAATTCAACAACTGAGGATTGTCGCTCAGTTATAGTCGAACTAATCAAAATCTTAGGATGGGCTTTGTTGCGATCTCTAAGGATTCAATCGACTCTATTGGAGCTCCCTATGAGTTCGATCAATTCTATTGCAGCTCCTCAAGAGTTCCCTAGAACCACCCGAAGTCTTTGCTCTATCGATTCTGCCGAGAGTCGTCGAAATCAACTGCTACCAATTGCAAGAATTAAAGCCAAGGAACGTTTGGCTCTGATACCAATTGTCATGGTCCTACGGTTTAGCCTAGGACTATAATGGAAATCAGAAGGATCCGATCTAGTGAAGGTCAAGAACATAATATATAGAAGGGAAGTTGAAGAAGAATTGGGGAAAAAATTAGAGAGAATTGAGGGAGAATGGCAGAAGAACAAGAGAGAAAGAG
Organism: Diospyros kaki; assembly: GCA_036245055.1. Lineage (NCBI taxonomy): Eukaryota > Viridiplantae > Streptophyta > Magnoliopsida > Ericales > Ebenaceae > Diospyros > Diospyros kaki. Next base: position 40,984,191 of record BSEG01000001.1, on the reverse strand, counting down.
AGATTGGAGAGAAATCTTGGGAGAGAAATTAGAATTTCTATTATCATTCAACATGAAAATCCCATCCATTTACAGCAGCCTTATATAGGCATATTTGTCTCCTAACAGCCTTGCACATGCAACCATGTGCTCCTAACTAATTGCTAAAATATCTCCTAATAAGCCAATTGCTACATTACCCCTTTTGTAACACCCTGCCTTACACGGGCGCGTCGCTATAAGGGAATTCCTGGGAATCTTTTTTTTTTTTTTTCAAGTTCAACACGCGCGGTGCTTCAAGAACAATCTTCACACGCAGATAAAAATCCCAAGAACCCCAGTCTTGCTCGTTTAACTAACAAGATCAGTAATCTTAAAAACTAAATGAGACATTATAACGCAACGGATTAAATAACATCAAAATGTCGTGGCCTACCACGAGTTTCATATAAGGTGTTCTCACACCGAAATATGTGTTACAAAACTACCATTTAACAACATTAACATACTATTGTTCATACATAAACCAAAATACATACTAGAGCCTCCAAAAGAATACAGCGACTATCGACTAAACACCATTGGCCCTCAACTGGCCACGTCCTCGCCCTCACAGCAATCCCTGGCTGGAATGTTGAATCTTCCAGGGACATAACCCAAATTAGATGATAAAACATCTAAGTGATGGCATGAAACAGTTTACTAAATGCATGAAAGACATACAAGCATGGCATATACAGACAACAACAACATGCAACACGTCTAACTTGAGAAATCTCCCTGAGATACTCAACCTCCTGAGGAAAAATCCATTCCACACACCATTGGGGTTGACCTTACCGCGACATACTTAATCCTCGAGTGCCCTACCGTGTCACCCGTTCACCTGGATTAACCTTGTCCCATTCTCAAAACAACCCCATCCCATCCCCCATGGACATAACAACGATACGAAATTCAATACCCTGATGATATGAAAAATCACACGCCATGCACCGACTCTTTTACAAGTAAAAACAATTGACGCAATATACCACATGTTCAATATGCATATGATGCCACAAGTACATAAGTAAAACACCGATACATAGTATCCCAAGTTCTAGAGGGTACAACCGCTCTCTTGAACTGGTTCAATCACGTGTATCCTAAGCTCCGGAAAGTAAAACCGCTCACCTAAACCCACTACACACACCAACACACTTCCAAACAAGAGTAAGACTAGAATCAAACCACTCACCTCAATTCAAAAAAGTCCGATATTCGCCTCAAAAAAACGTGTCGTACCTCGAAAAACGTGCAACCTTTTTCTTTAACAGTCCAGTCGTCTCTTGTTTACCATTATGACTATAAAAGTCAATATTTCTATTTTTCCCACAATTTCCTCAATTTTTTCCTATTTTTCCAAACATTTCTTCCCTTCAAAAATTCACAATAAATACCAAACACCCATTTTTTCCAAATATTTTTGCACAAACCTTCCTAAAATAATTTTACAAAAATTATAAAATTAATTTTGAAACTAGGATGTGCCTCACGCGCCAAGCGAGTGCGCTGCAACTGAAGTCCGCGCATGCAGCCACGCGCTTTTTCTTCCCCGATCGTCTTCTCCGATGACGACCACCGGCGACGACCTTCAACGGCCAAACAAGCTACAGGGTATTGAAGCTCTTGGAGAGGCGACCTCGATGGCACCCTCAAACGTCGACAACGGTCATCAGAAAACGCCTTAAAAGGCAGTTGCAGGTCTCGGTCCGGCGAGCCCTCGATTTTCCGGCCAACTTCTAAAACCCTATGAAATGCACACGAAACTCTTTGAAACTCTCCATAAATGATCCTTACAACTCAAAGAACAAAAGCCCTCTAACCTCTTTGCTCGATTCTTGCCAAAATGAGAGAAATTTTGCCCGATTGTGCTTCGAAACCCTCAGCCATCAACCTCCTTTTATACTCGTTCTCGACCCGAATTTCCACCAAATCTCGATTACTCTTATCCCTTAAGCCCCAAATTTAGCTTCCTAATGATTCAAATAGCCCTAAATCGTGAGCTTGATCCTTTGAAAAATCCAGCCGAAATCTTGATCCCATCCGCCATTAATTCTGATCAAATCTCAGGTTTTTCCAACCAATAGCAAGTCTCACTTGCTTCATCATCACCTAGAGGCTATCCCCGAGCCTCCAGGCGAGCTTCCCGACGTCCCAGAGGCGGTTGTCGACGGCCATGTGTGGTGGTCGATTTCACACCACCATTTTGCCAATTTTGCACTTTAGCCCCTTAATTATTTCCAAACCTCATATCTCCCTATCCGTGATGCCCCTTAATTTCTCGTTAATTCCTTGACTGCCCATAAGTTCCAATTTATTCATTTCCCTCAATAATTTCTTAAAAATTTATTGTTTCGACCTCCCTCGGGTAGTTTACAAAATCTGCACTTTTGCCCGAATGCTCCTAATCGCGTGTTTTTTATCCCAAACATTCGTAAATCACTTTGTTTTATCAAATATCACTTATTTGGACCACTTTTCCTTCATTGACTTGCTTTGACATCAACTCTCGCCTTTCGTTCATGTTTTTGAATATTACGCGTAGGCCTGAAACTTTGCTAAATTCTACTTTGACCCTGTAATTTCCGTAAATACTCTTTATATTAAATATTGGGTATTAGACCTTTAATGCTCCTTGGGTCATGACAATCGTGTTCTTTGGAAGTAGTGTTTCTAAAATGATGTTGATGCAATGATAAAACTCTAAGCCCTGGCAATTTAAAGAAAACCCAAATTATTTCTAGGCATTTCCTTCTCTCCAGAATAAAAACCAAGGAAAATGGAGTCTTAGCACGAATAACTAAGAAGAGTTTCAAGTAATCAATTCTAATAGCTAACGATTTCTGGAATGCACTTGTTAGAAAAAAAAATTCTATGTAAAAGTTATGGTATAGTCCCCTCCCTCCCCATGATCTACTATCATGCCTCTCCAAATGAAAAACAAATCAGTGTGTAAAACGAAAGATACAATATTTCCACGAGTTGTTGCAACTGGGAACTTGACAATTACCGCCTACATTATTTGCGGGCAAAATGGAAGGTATCCAAAAAAGTTGTATAACAAAAATTCCCTACTATTTTCTCGTAACTATAGAGGCACTGAACAGAGTCCAATGTTGGAAAGATATTCGTAAAAAGGACACATTCTTTCCACGAATTCGAACTAGTAATTAAATCACTAAGTATAAACTAAACGAAAAAACGCACGCAATAGGGACATATAAGTATAACTGCACATCACGCTTGTATATATTCATAATATTTTCGGAATACCGTTGCTTGAGAACACCGCGGAAGCCAGGAAGTTGAGAGATGTAGCAGACGATGCCAACGTCTGCTTCGTCTAGGGTTTTCATGGCTCCGATTCGAGCAAAGGTTTGTTCCTTGGCAGTGGAGGTAACGGACGAGGAGCAGTAGGGTTTCATCAGGGCCAAGAGCCTGCTAGTGTTTCGCGTGCCGGGAGAGCCGCATTTTAAATAGGGTTTTGGGTTCGATCCGGGATACCGCGCTTTGATTGCCTGTATTCGTAATTTTTTGATCTAATTTTCGGGTAAACCGGAAAATTGCATATTTAAAGGACCATCGTTAAAATATATTTTATTTGTAATTTTAAATAAATTTATTAACTGATGATAAATATATGATTTTTTGTAATATTTAAGTAATTAATAAAATTATTTAAAATTTAAAAATAATATATAATAAATACATATATTGTTAAAAAATAATATACATTTACTGTACCTTAATTCTATTTAAAATTTGAGTAATACCAACCATTGTCTTTAGTGCAATAAATACACTTTATTTCTACATGATATGTTTATTATGTCTTATTTTAAATTTTTAAATAAATTTATTGATTAATTAATATTTCTAAAATATGATACATCATTTATCAACTAATAAAATTATATACAGATTATAAATATAATATAATAAATAAATTTTATTTAAAAATATAATATACTTATTCATGATACAACAATTACCATTATTCTACTCAACCAAAATATGTTTAAGAACATGATTATTAAAATCAATATTTTAAGTAGAATCAAACGAGGGTCTATGAAATTAAATCGTAAACTTAGATGGTAAAATCTTAAGATTTTATAAATAATTAAAAATATCTTTTAATTTATGTAAATATAATTTTATAATTACTTTATTTTCTAAAAATTAATTAATATTACTTAATAACATTATTATTTCAACATTATTTATTATCTTGAACGAAATACATGTTATATATTTCAAAATAGTTTCATCTATCAATTTAAAAAATATTAAATACTATTAAATTTTTAAATATTAAGTCTATCCATAATACAAAATTTGAATATTAATTAATATAATGTAAATTCTCATAAATCATATGAGTTATAACGTAATATATATAAAAGCAACACATAGTGATAAATTTATACATTATAAGCAATAATTATAACAAATATTTTAACAAACATTCAATTATTTTAAAAAACTAACAAAAATTTACTTTCAAATTAAAGAAACCAACAATAATCAAATTAGTGAAGGTAGATGAGGAAGAAACAAATAAAGTTGTGGCGGACAAAAATCACCGAATCAGATAAAGGAATTGTAAAATAATAAACAAGCAAGGAAATTACAAAATAAAAAATAGAAGAAATTGTATACTCCTTTTAAGTTGAACCGATAACAACATTGAGAGAGTTATGAATTGATTCACGTTACAAAGAAACGACGACACCAAGCACTTTAGCACAAAAACGTCAATTTATATTTGTGAATTGATGACGGCTAGGCCAACAGTTTGAGTTAGTGAATCAATTGCAACACCAAGTAATCGAAATTGTGAATCGACAACAATATTGAACACCGAGCAACCATGCAATAATGGGGAACGATGAAAGGCTGTGACAAAAGTATTTTAGAGAAATAAGGGTTCGTAAACGCATTATAGTTTCAACACATTCAAATTAAAATAGGTAAAATCATTGTCTAAGTTGGAATTTTACCTATTTTATTAAGTTAAATCGAAAATCATTTTGATTCTACTACAATTTAAATTTTAAATGGGTATTGAGCAATTTAGAAGTTGTTGACATGTGAAGTGGTACGAGTTGAATAAGGATTTTGACAACTATGATTAAAAGATAATATAATTTTCCCTTTAAAGTACTAAGGTATCAAAATTAATTTATTTTTTATTTTAAATAAATATTCAAATATTAATTTCAATAGCTTGAGTTCTCTCTCTTTCTAATTCTTTTATCTTGTTTAACAGAATTAATATGATATAAAAGAAACGTATTTAAATATTGTATTATAGTTTTAATTTCAATTAATTTCATGTTCAGTTAAAACTACGTTAACAATATAATAATACTCGAGTTATTCTAAAACGACGATTCCTAAATATTATCTAACAAGAAACCTAATTATAAGTAAAATAGTATCTCCACTAGCCTATACAAATAAGAGAATCTCTTGTTTAGAATAAACATTAATTCTCAATGTTAGTTATAAATTATATTTAGCTTATTGATCTCTTCATTTTTGCTCCATGTTTGATTTTAATATCGGATGTAGCTTTCCTAACTCCCTCAAATGTAAGCTCACCATTTCACATTTTTACAATTTATCAACACATATCAATCTAGATGAAAGTTTCTCACCATTTAAAACATTAGGGCATGTTTTTTTACCGTTTTCAACTCGTTTTCAGTTTTTCAAAATAATGAAAATGTGGTTTATTTGCTATTTTTAAAAATATATTTTTGAAAATAATAAATTTGTTTGTAAAGGAAATGAAAAATACCAAAAAATAATTTTGGCTGTGTTTTAGCCAAAATATGGTAAAAATTGAAAACATGGAAGACGCGGGCATTTTCCTTCTCACGCAGTAGAAATAGCCATACTCCAGCTCATTTTCCTTTCATTTTCTTTTCCACACTCTTTCTTCCTTATCTCTTACAACAAACAACCTAGATCTTCCACCGCTACTGCCATTACCCACTACTGTCCTCTACACCTAGATCTGCTATTGCCACCGCCTTCCACTCCCATATCTGCCATCACCATTGCCACCATCAGTCATTTTTTCTGCCATTTTGCCATTTCTTCTGCCCTCGACGTCTAGAATATGTAATATGGTTTTTGTTATTAATTTTTATTTTCAATGATATTTTTAAAATTTTGGATAAATTTTTTCTTTGCTATTTTATGATTTATATTTTTTTTTAATATTTATGTCGTGGGTAATCTAAATCTCAAAATTAATGTCAAATTTTAATTTGTAGGTAAAAAAAATTTATTATAAAATTATTAGTTGAGTCAAATTAAAAATGACTTTAGAAAATACTTTGTAATTTTAATACATTATTATATATGATTAAATAATCAATTATTATTGGTATTATATTTTAAATTATTTAAATTAAATTTATAATTTATTAATAAATATTTACAATTTACTTTGAATCAAATTTATTGAATAAAATATTTTTTTTCTCTATAATAGTACTAATAAGGCAAATAAGATAACCTACTCATAATTAATTACAGAATTTTTCTTTCACGTGTTAAATTAATAATATTTTACGAGAAATCTACTCTACATAGTTATTGATTGACTATAAATTATTGACAAAATATGTAGTCACAATTATCAGCTATGTCTTTATATTTTTTAAAAATTAGCGGTGACTTTTCAATATCACTAATATAATTTAGTTTCATTTTTCATGTATATCACTAATATTTCAAGGGTTGAAAAGAAAGTCATCATATATTTAAATATATAAAAATTGCTACTTACATATTCTTATTGACACAACCAATTATTAATATATTAATCAATTAATATATTAATTGATTAATATATTCCTCGTTTATAATATATTAATAATTAATCAATTATTAATATATTCCTCATTTAAACTGTAATTTATAATTATCAATACATTCCTCCAATACATTCCTGCTTTATACAAAGATGTGCAACTAGAATTTTTTTAAAATATATTAAAAAATTAACTAACTATTTAATTTAATTTTTTTTAATTTTTGAATTAAATTAAAATAATTAAACCTAATCGACATTAGTTTGACTATTAATTCGAACCCTCAAATCAATGAACCCCAAATCGATAACCCAATACGACAAGCTGCCCAATTTTGATCTTTTCATCTAAAAATATAAAAATATTGTAAATATATTATTTTTAAAAAAAATTGATTTGGTTTATTAATATTTTATGTTTTTATGATTATTAAAAAACTCAACAGTCTACGAAGAAATGCATTTATTTAGCAGGTTTTATTGCACGATTTACCAGATCTCATTCACAGAATTATGAAAGTCAATGAAAAGAGAAACATATAATCCAACGGCTACAAGCCGTATAGCAAGTCGTTGGATATTTGCCCGTTACATAATCCAACGGCTCCATATCACTTTTCCCCTCCCGTAGTGATGATATTAAATCTTTTTCACCAACGGTCAAAAAACCTTCTGTTTAAACTTCAGATCCTGCGATCGCTTCCGGCAACTAGCCGTTACCATCTTCGAGAGAGAGAAAGAAAAGAGAGAGGGGATATCAGTGGACGATTCTCTCTATCTCTGCGTCAGATCATTTCCATTCAAGCAGCATCTTCCAATCAAAGCTTCCTAATTTTCGCTCCAGATTTGCTCACGGAAGAGATTTTCTCTTTTGTAGATGGCAGCTTCTGCAAACAGATCCCCTTCCCCGATTTCAGCAAGGCCGAATCCCAACCCTAGAGCCTCAGAAACCAATTCTCCCATGAGAAGAAGTTCCAGCGGCAATCCGTTTGCGAGGCCTTCGATTCTCACAAATCACCAGAGGAGCTGCGTTCCTGCTACTCCCGCCAACAGTCCTGCAGGTACCTTGTAATTCTTGTTTTCTTGGACGATTTCTGAAATCAATCTGCCTTGAGCCCTGCCTTAGGGTTCTTTTTGATTCATCATTAGAACCAGATTAAATTTGAATTAGGGTTCTTTCCTTCGATTTCTATACAACTCTTCCAAACAAATTGCCCTGTTTCACAACCATATAATTCATTTAAAGTAATACAAAAATCCAGTGTGTTGAATATCGTGCTTCTTATAGCAATCCTTGTGTGGCTGAATTGCAGATGTTGCAAGGAGACACTCCAAAGGCAAGGAGGGAGGGGTTTCTTCTTGGCCATACCAAGAGAAGGAAAACGAGTACGATCAGAATCTGAAGCCAGAGAGAGTCCGGTCACCGGCTGTTGCAAAGGGGACGAAGAACTTCATGACTCCCACAATCTCTGCCGCATCCAAGATCAATGCATCTCCAAGAAAGAAGGTCTTGGCAGAGCGGAATGAGCAGGTCCGGACTTCTGTCTCGTTCTCTGAAGGGGGAAAGAGCCCCTTTGGTTCCATGAATCTTTCTGATGTTACAGAGGATACTGATCCAAAATCCAAGATGGGTTCCAATCAAGACAAGGCCGAGGATTCAAATGAATCGGTGATCACAAATTCTGACGACGCAGAGGAGGTCCTTGAGACTACTCCTGTGGTTTCCAAAGCTTCAAAGAATTATTCAATCATCAACTCTGAGGTACCTCTGGATTCCCAGAATGCCTTGGAGCCATTATCAGATATAAAGCCTAATTGCAGTAGTGAGGCTGCTAGCTGCAAGAACAAACCTTCTGGTGCATTGATTTCGACTGTTATAGCAGCTCTTGATGCAGACCCTTCTCTTCCACCTTATGATCCCAGAACTAATTATCTTTCGCCGAGGCCTCAGTTCCTCCATTACAAACCAAACCCGCGAATTGAAGCTTATTTTCACAAGGAAATGGATAATGGGGAAGTTAAGAAGCTAGAAGACGGCTTTTTGTCTGAAAGCTTTTCAGACACTGAAGTTACAGAAGAAACCGATTCTGAGAAATCGCAGAAAGAAGCTGCCAATGCTTCTTCAGATGAAGATGTCAGTGAAGACGTGAAGCCCGGGGTCTGTGAGGAGACTGTAAAAGTAGAGATGGCCAGACCACAGTTCTTTACAAGATCAAAGTCGATTGCTTTACTTCTTGTTCTCTTGGTTGCTAGTTTATCAGCCTTGGTGACTAATTCTCCTGCCCTCGATTCATCATTTTACAAAGATTTAAACATTTCTAAGTTATCTGACCCATCTGAAATAGCTGACGTGGCCAAATCTAGCTTTGATGCCTTTGCTAGACATTTCAAGCAGTGCTCAACCAACTCTATAGGTTACCTCGGCAAACTATTTGGCATTTCAGACGAAGTAGACAGATTAGAACAGATACAATTTGCCAACCTGACGTCTTGGCTAGAGAATCCTTTTGTTGATGGTTACTTTGAAGTTGATCACATCGAGGAGCCACTCGGAGAAATACATGCGCAAGATGAGTTGGAATCTGCAGAAGATGTGGAAGCTGGTGAAAACGAGGAAGGGGCAATAGCACAGGACATAGGAGAAGCTGAGGCCATTGAACCTGATAGTTTGGAACCAGTTCAGGATCAAGAGCAAAGTGACAATCAAGAAAGTGACATTGGTTTTGTGGACCAATCAGCTCCAAATACGGTGGCTTCTGAGTTCAAGCAAGAAGTAGTAGAGCTTCTTGAACTCAACCCTGAAGAAGTGGTCGAAACAAGGGAAATCCAAGCGAGCGATGACCTCTCCGGTGCCGACCGCGGTAGTTCCTTGGAAATGGAGTCTTCATCTGGGGATGTCCAGATTTCCAGAACAATGGACTCTTCACTCAGTTGGTCAGACAACAGCTTCTTGGCCCAATATACGCAGGCAATATCTGTGCTTGCTGTGGCTCTACTGGCGGCAACAGGGCTAATCTGCTTGAAACAAAGGGAAAGGTCTGCTCCAAACACTGCTGCAGCTCTGGATGATCCACTTATAGCTAAGAACCCAATGATTTCAAGCACCAAGCAAATAATTGAGGACAGGCCATCCTTGCAGACTTGGGCGCCGGAGGGCGACGTGATGGGGGAGTCATGTCCCTCTGAAATGAGCAGCTTCCAGAAGAACTCATCATCATACAGCAGTAAGAGAGCAGTGGTGGGAGCAAGTGAGGCTCAGAGCCAGGAGAGGAAACAGGGGAGGAGGAGCTCCAAAAGGGAGTCATTGGCTTCTTCATCAGAGTACTCTATGGAAGGTTCGCCTTCTTATGGAAGTTTCACCACGTATGAGAAGATACCCAGCAAGCATGTATGCACTCTTTCCGTTTTCTTCTCCAATTCTTTTCATCTTTATTTTTTTTTTAATTTTTTTGGTGATAGTGAATGGATGGATTCTAAAACTTCGTGATGTTTGTGAATTTTTGTAGGGGGGATCGGGGGATGAGGAAATAATCACTCCGGTGAGGCGATCGAGCAGGATTAAGAAGCAAGTCACTTCTCCGTGACAAAGCTGCAGGGAAGCCGCCAATCTTCTTCTGCCTTGGACTTGTGGTGCTGCATAGCTGTGCAGTTGTGAAGTGGAACGTCGTAATTTGTAATTGGGGGCACCCCCCTAGTTAGGTTGTTGAAAGGTTACTTACCTCTTCTAGCCCTGTTTATCTTGTTTCTCTTTGTTTTAGGTTCAACTAAATTTCTTCAAAGGTGATTGCTGAGGCTCTTAACGGTTTTATGATTTAACATTATTTATTGGAGCCACCTTTTAAGTGAATCAAACCCCCCCGCCCCAGGGTTTCAGTTTTCCTTACTCGGCAGCACTTCAATTCCCTTTTCCCAGCAAGACGATGCTGTTTCAGCCACAAATTTCAATAACACAAACTTGTGGGCTATAAGAAATTAATATGCCTAACATGCTTATAATATATATATATATATATAACAAATAATGAATATTCTCGAACGAATATATAACACGTTCTGCTTCTACTAACAATAACAGAACCAATCATGAGTTATTGCATATCGCCAATCATGAAAGCAGGCAATATCTGAACAACCTGAATTCTGAAAAGCCCTTGCACATTGATAATACACGCCAGCACCAAAATAGCAATTTACTGTAAAACGATCAATCAGCCTTTGTTCGTGCGGGCGTTACTAAAGTTGCACAACAACAAAAAACCCCACTAGTAAAAAGAGACCATGTTCATCCCTCTTCCAGTTACTGTAAATAGGACTGCGCCCGGTCAACACCCCAGGAAGCCAAGAGGGGCAATCAAATCATATCTATGCACAACATAAATTTGCCCATTTTGCCTAGAAACAAGTACAAAAATATGGGTTAATGATACAACAAATCTTTGCAAATTATATACGATAAGGTGAAAGACATTCATACCGGTCAGTAAATAGAAACCAAAATCAAGATCTTTCCCCAATTTCTCAAGCAGTTAAAACCTGCAAGAAAAGAATGATATGCAATGCATATACATACAAGTATACAACCCTGGTCAAGTAGCAGGCCACTTCGTGTATTTGCTCTTCGCGAGGCTTAGAAGAAACTCTGTAAATATATGCTCGTATTCTGGCATCTTCCCATATCCTGCAATGGTTTGTTTAGAGAGTCTCTCTGTTAACCAGGAGGTAGCATTTGATAGGATTCACTAATTTATACTGCAAGACATTAAGCATCTATCTTCAAAAAGGACTACCCACAGGGCCACAAATTTCACAATTGCTTGATGCTTTTAATTTGTCAAGACCATATAAACAGGAATGCAACTTAATTGTGGCATCCTAGGGGATCAGATAGAAATCATGTGTCAAAGCTGCATCAAAATGTCTGTCCTGGCTTCTTCACATACAAATCAAACGGAAGTCAACAACTGATTGGAGAAAAATCTTAAAAAGTTTTTTGCACAAGAAAGGAATTAAATCTAGGATCCAAGGTTTCAACACCTCTATCTTGCCATTGAGCCAAGGTTTTATTGACTTAATTTTTATTTTTTTTACATCATTGATTCTATTTTATTTTATTTTAGACAAAATGAGCCTTAATTTTTATTTCTTTAAAATTACTTATTCTATTTTATTTTTTTGTAAGCAAAATTTGCCAAACATGTAGACACCCATCTTTTGGAATAAATTAAATGAATGAGTCAACAGCAGTCTTCCGGTGATTAAATAGTTATTTGATAGCCTACTATTATGAATTGATCTTCCATATCTAATAACTTTTTACTTTTTAATTTCTGTATTTTACATGAAACGTAAAAATTCCTTGTATTTTGGCATAAATTAAAATATACATAAAATTTATTAAATTTTACATGCATGTTTCACGCACTAATCTCACTTGAAAATATTTTAACTAAGACAGAAGCGCTGGAAACCTAGAGGCCAGAGTTCAGTGCACGGAGTATGCTGTTTAACGACATGCATGTTTAATGCACTAATCTAACTTAAAAGGGAAAAGGCAGTGTACAAACATGAGCACCCCCCGTGTGGCGCCACAAAACAAAGAACCTCATGCACTGGGGACGTCCTTTTTGTCTACTAACTTATCTCCCAATGGACTTCGAAATAGAATAATAATTTCAGAACTTCCAAAGGCAGTCAGTACGCAGGAAAAAAGCAGGTGGCAGAGACATCTTATGAAAATATTGACAATTACCTTCACAAACACACCCTAAACTTTACCATAAACTTTTGCATTCCCAAGAATGATATATGTGTTTTCCATGTGCCCATGCCCCACATCAGAAGAAAGAGAGAGAGAACAGATAATAGTATATTTTATTAAGCTCAATAGTACGCATAAAAAGGGAACAGGTTTTGACTTGCCAGGGAAGTAGTTGATATCAATAACATAATATAGATCTCTGGTTCCAATCTCTCGGATGATATCTATGTTAAACAAGTGGAGACCCTGAAAAACACAGCAACAAACAGTTAACAATTGGCCAAGTAAGACCATGCAATAAGTAACATGCCTCTCTTACAGTTAAACTGAACTAACGTAAATAACACCAGAAAATTACCAATCGACAGCGAAGCTCCTTTGCAAGCCTCTCGAGCAAAGGGGTAGGAGGAAGTTCTGCCAAAAAAAACTAAATGCATTTAGACAAAATCCACAAACCCAAGAAACATCTATTGTGCAGTTATTCGCATGCAAGAAGTTAAGCATACAAAATTCTCTAGCTGTCCTATGCAGTTGCAGTGGCACTTGCAGTCAAAGGTATCCAACTATTCTAAAAGCTAGTTTTTAGAGCGCAAATTTACCAAAACAATAATAATAATAATTGAGAGAGAAGCTCAGAAACCAAACCTGCTACAGCGGGATCCAGATCAGCATCATCTGCAGAAGCTGCAGCACAAGAAACCCGTGGGAAACGGAATACGCCAACTACTTTTGACAAGTCAGGTTTACTGACATCAGGTAGAGAGAAACGCCTGACAACCTTTATATTTTCCCCAATAATATAGACCTTAAAGAGAACACCACCTACAAGCAAGTACACGATGAGTTTCTCATTAGGAAGATATTATTTTTGGATATGGAGGAAAAAGGTGATCATAGTATGCAACAAAATATACCATGATTGATGAACTCCTGTACAACCAAAGGAGGTTCAAGTTTTGAGAGGGAGATTTCATCATAAGCAAGAAATAATTCATGTGACTTTGCACTTCCATCTGCAATCAGTGGTTTCACCACTAAAAGGATAAAAGCCAGAAGAAGAATTAACAATCTTCAGTTCACAAGGGTCAAAGAAGAAACAAGACATCCGTTAACACCAAATTTATCTAACTGTTCCAATAGCCCCAAAATGGTGATCAGCAATCAGAATGAGTTTACTGAGGTATTACAGGGGTGCAGACATTAGCCCCAGTGACACTGACGGCCCAATAGGGCTATTACCCTGTAAACTAAATTCCAGGTAGATCAAAATTTAAACCTGCAGCTTTAGACAGTAAGGAACAAGTGCAGCACTATGAAAACATACCCAGAGGTAGTCTGAATCCAGCCCTAGTAACTTCATCAGGTATGGATAGTGGATCTTTTGTTATAACCAGTTGCTTTGGGACATCAATTTTTCCTACAAAATAATTTATCATAAACACTAGGAAACAGGCCATTGAAACATAATCTTAGCTTGAGTCCTTGAAATTCAATTTCGAGCAACCAACATGTCCACAGACAAGCTAGTATATATATGAGAATTATATAAAATACAGGTATCTTAAAAGTAGGTATAAGATTAATAAACAGTATGGAAACTACCATGGCACTCAGGCAAGTCCAGCGCAACCACATTCTCAAGCATGGACTGACGGTTGCGAACATGTTGTATGGCATATGGAGGATCAAGAACAGTAACTTCTGGATATTTTAATCTGTAATCCTTTATGGAAAAGGAAAAAAGAAAAATAAGCGAAGAGAGAACAAATGCCTGATATCAAACATGTATATCAGTTGTAACATATAATAATTTGTAAGTAGGTTGAGTATCAAAAAACGTGTATGTTATTTCAACAGGGAACTACTAAAATTCCTACATAATTATGCAACAGCAGCAAGTGCTTCTCAAAGGCTCCTGCCGAAAAATAGAGCTTCTCTATGAATGCAAAGTGTGAATCAATTTTGAATTTTTAGCAAAGAATTTCAAACAAACAAGTTAATAAGCAGTATACTCCGCCAAGAACAACCAGAGTCTGGTATAAAAAAAGATTTGAACAGCTACAGAACACATTAAGACACCAAATTTAAGACCACAACATGCAGTAAAAAATGAAATTGTGTGATTCTGACTTAACACGAGCGTGGTCATGATACCACACATTGGGATGGACAGATAAAATTGCTTGGCTTGGCTTCAGAACCTAATGAAGCAGGGATTTAGAAGCAGATAAAGCTGTTTCTCTCCATCATCTTTCTTCAGCGTGGAAATCATCAGGCACAGAAAATGATGGGCAGTAAGGTAAAACTGTCAACCCTTCATCACAGAAAAATTGACAATGCTAGCTGCAAACTTTAGCCTGCTCACGTTGAAGTTTGCAACCCTTCTTACTCAATCAACAGTAACAATGATTGCAAACAACTAAGCTTTCTATCATCTCCATTTTTCTGTCATTTAAAAACTGGTGTTGGCAGTTAAAAAACCACTTCATGTGTCTTCAGGTAGAATTATTGTCTGGCAGCTAGTGCATTAAATGAAACTTTGTTTAGCAAACTATAAAGAATAAACAATCCCAAAACCTTCCATAAATTCCATTGGTAATAGCAGTACAAGGCAGTTCAGAAAGTGTTACAAATATTAGTGCCTTGTAGTTAGTCAACAACATCTGTTAAATCCCAGAAGGGTAATATAAGCACATACTAACTTTTTTGACAGACTGTCCACACAAGTCACACCTACACTTCATAAAACATTCCATAGGTTATCTTATCATAACTACACACCAGAAAACCATAGTAGTGCGCTGGAAGACATGAATAATAGTGAAAAGAACCCATGAAATCACTCAACCTGGAGCTCAACTAAGAAACTAAGCGAGCATATAATAAAGAAAAGAAAAAATTCCATAAAATTAATTAATAATTAAAAAGGGCCTAGAGAAGAAACCAGATTTGGTGCAATCATAAGTAAGAGTGATTAAACAAAAAAAAAAATCAATTATTTAATTTATTGAAAGACCAAGTTGATAAAGTATATTGATGGAGACAACAAGGATTTTGCCAACTGTGTTAGATAAGAATGAGTTTTCCACATTAGGAGATCTGATTGTTTAACTAGTGGCCATCAGTTGACATCTCATCTCTGACGTGAAAAGATAGATCAATTACATCCCACTATTGGCATCAAATAACGAATTCCAAAGGACACACCATACAACTAAGAGATAGACTATGAGGAGGATCACAAGTTTGGAGCAACGGACCTCAACAACCTGGCACCAGTCCTTCCCTGACAACTGGAAAGGACACAATAAAACTAGTCAAATGTCTAATGGAACAAAAGATTTACAACAAACCATATATATAAGGACCTTGTGATGTGATCCAAAAACCATGAGAAAAAACTATATTCCAGACCCACGTCAAGAAAAGAAGAGAAAGGAAGAGGGGGACCAAACACAAATGCAGCAACACCACTTTTTTTTTTTGTTTAAGAAAAGCTAGGTTGTTAAAAATTCAGATCCAGGACGTTTCAAGAAGAAATCAATACTAACCTTATGCAAGACAACATCAAAAGGACCTTGATCTGACAGTGGCCTATTTCGATCAATGGCAACAAATAATATTCCTTTATTTCTGCATTGAGGTATGATAATACATAGTCAGAGAATAACTATGAAACTTATGAGTAACCCAGTAGTTGCATACAAAATTATTATTGTTACTACAGCCGTGTAAACACACAATAAATGGACTACAATTACTGTAGATTGGATTTTAGTTATGAAATATTAACAAAATGCAACTGCAGAACAAAGCTATTCTGTCACATGATATACAAACTAAAATGTCTGGTTAAATTTTCAAGCTGATTTATTTAATGTTCATTTTGATTTATTGTCCCAGAAAATCTATACATTTACTCGCATAAGGAGGGTGCCAACTTCGGGAAGGGAAAAAAAGGGGAAGTCTTCAAGAACCATGGTTTGAACTGCAAGCCTGCCCATCATTGCAGCGGTAACGTATAATTTCCCCAAAAAATCACCCAGGAAACAGAAATCAGAAAAAGTTTGAGGAGCACCTGAGAAAAGATTCTCTTCCTTTTTTTTCCCCTTATTTTGGGTGGATTAAGTAGAATGATGGTAAACAGATACAAGTTAAGTCAGCATGGACAGCTCTGGCGTTATAGGTTTAGCTGACAGAAGAAAATATGGGAAATTGACTTTCAATATCACTGTATACTTGTCTGAATGGTATAAAAGATGGAATATTCCCATTAAACAACAGGAAGAAAACACCCAAGATTCCAGATGCCAAGATATGATACTGGGGAAATAAGTCAAACAAACAGTTGCCCACATCAAATTGCAAATATTTAATCACTATGGATAAGGACGTCATATCCCCTCCAACTGTACAATCCACTGTTACAAACAAATAGCACATAAATAGTAGGAACTCACAGGGAATATACTTGCACCACACCCAGAACATGAATAACAAGAAACTAAAAGGATTTCCACACACAAAAATATATTTATATGATTGCCTATAGTTATAAATTCAGAAATTGGGGAAGAAATGATAGATGCACAGAAATGTGAAAACTCTGGCTGTTCCCTTTCTTAATGCGAAGAAAAAAAATTAAACCTCGGATAAAAAATATTGGCAGACCCAAATTGGATGTAAAACTCGTCTGGAAGAGAGAGATGGGAAAATATCATCTCCCTTCCCTCTTTGTTTGGAAGATAAGAGTCAAGTTCTTTCTCAATTTTCCTTTTACCTTCTCTTCTTTGTCCAAGGGCACATCTACATAATACTTTCTTTCCTTTTTCTTAATTTGTATAATTGAAAATAACGCTTTTTTCCAACTTAAACATATATCTTTTCTTCGATGAAGCTTCTAAAGATATGTTATTATAGAACTTGCGATTCCCCATGTAAAAACACACACACATGTTTGCGATTGTAGTTATACACGCACGCTCATAAGCATAATTCAGTGTCTGTGAAGCACATACATACCGAGCCAAGGCCACAAGTTTGGGCTGTAAGAAGCTGGTCTTCTTCTTGGAGGTGAGAGCGTAACCGACCACGAGTTTATGCGGCAGTGTTCGAAAGCCAACACCGACCGAAAGCGCAAGCGAGTCGATTTCGGCTTCTCTCCTCTCGTCATCCTCATCAATCTCTCCGTTCAACCTCATATCCAAAAAACCCCTAATTCACAGATCAGGCTAGGGTTTTCCTCGCAACTCGACCGCTTATCTTCTTTCGGGCCGACGAAACAATGTTCAGCTTCACAAAACAGCTTCGATCGTGGCGCATCCTCTACCTGCAGTTTCTTTCTCTCCCCCTCCCTCTCGGCCTCGGAGTTGGAGGCGGAGAAACGGAGGAAAGGAAGAAAAGGTTTTTACAGAGCAGCAGCGACAGCGAAGAGCAGATAGATAGGACTGAGAGCGCGCAGGCGAATGATATTGCTTGCACCACCGAGTTATTAAATAAACGTGTGCAGACGAAGAGAAGACTTGTCAGCTTGGTTTTGTGCTTGGCGCTTTTCCTACTTTACCCCTGCTGCCTGGCCTTATTCACGGGTTCGGGTTCGGGTTCCCCCGGGGGGACAATTACAATAATATATATTATAATATTAGTATTGCTATATTTGCCCATTGCTTGCATCGATCCTCCACTATGTTTTCTAATAATTTAAGAATGAATAAGTTAATATTATTTCATAAGTGACCATAATTTGGCCTCACCCTGCTGTATGTTCAGTCCAACAATATGGGTAATGGATCAATTTTACTTCATTAACCATATTTTTTAACTAAGCTAAGGGAGCTAGTCATAGAAACAAGTTATAAGAAAGAGAAATCATAAAAATAGAAGGTAAATTACACTTAAATTTGAACATTATTATTTAGCAAACAAACAATTCTTGTGATTTATTCTTAGTACTTTGGGGTTAAGCAATTATTTTTTTCTTTTAAAAAAAATTCACTTCAGAAGCAGTGACTGTAACCAAAATATTAAAATAAACCACAAAAATGGTTGAAGATGGAATTTGCCCAACAGGATTAGTTGTTGGGCTCAAATGTATGCATCAGTTCAGAGAGCAGGCCCCAACCCAAATTCCTTTTTCTTTTTCAATAACAGCTCAAATTTATACAGATCAGGGTCTAGTTCTAGATGCGTATAAAATTAATAATAATTGATTACCAAAGAAAAGAATTGGATCATTTTATATACATTTATATATATAATTTATTTTTATTGGTATATTATCGCAAAAATTATAATTTATATTATCACTAGAGAACCATAATCAAGACCTTCATAAAAAAAAAAAGGTTATCCAAAGCCTAACAAATATAAGAAATCTTAATAAGAAATTAATAAAATGACATTGTGAGGATATGATAATTTATTCTACTATTTTTGAAGTAATTGAAAGAGTTAAAATCAATGTGAAGTGACCATTGCATGTATTAAGCTTTTGTGGAGTCCATGAAAATGCTGTTGAAGTCACTGTGTATGACTTCTTATGAGCTAGCTAGTTAATTTCATTATTTTTTTAAAAATCAGACAATCAAACTCAAAGTCTTTAGTCTCCAACTCGCACTTTACTCAACAATCCTAATTTGGAAATTTGGTAGAATTAATTCATGCTAAAAAACACTAGAAACATGAATACAAATCACTGCAATGTGTTTGTTTTGAGTTTCAGATAATTAGAACTCTACCAAAAAAGCATCACATACCAAGAAAAGGTAAAGATTATTTGAGTTTCAGATAATTAGAGAGAGCCCTACCGGAAGAGCATTTCTGCCTGTTGTTCTTCTTAACTGACATTTTCCTACAGCGAAAAGGCAATGGAATTGGAGGAGGCATTCAAGACACAGATTTGAAAGGCTCATATTTTTGGGCAGACTTGACAAGGCCACTAATGGATCCGGCCGCAGCAACAAGTGACACGAGCGCGCACACTAGGCTGAGCAGCTGCATCCAAATCCAGGTGAAGGAAAACCGTCGGATCTTTGCCCGGGAGATGTACATGGCAATCGGAAAATACACAGTCAGCGGCCAAAAAGAGGCGGCACCGAGAAGGCCTAGAAAGTCGTTGAAGAAGGGGAGTAACATGGCGATCACGGTTGTGAAGATCACATATGTTGTTCTCCAGACTAGCCGAAAAAGGTTGAAGCTCATTGTCCCTCCGCCGCATGTGGCTATGGGGTATTCCTTTGCAATGAATTCGCTCCCAGGCCATTGCCTTCGACATCGACCCTCAACGTACCCGAAAATCGGTTGGCCAAACACCTACCCATCCGCCATCCCCGATGAAACAATTAATTCAATATAAAAACTTACGTTTATAATTAAGTCATTTTATTTCATCAAGATATATGCTCACTGATCATAATATTATTATTACAAGCGATCGATATTAATATTTGTACCTGATAGGCTCCAACAAGATGGACGACGATGCACATGTTGGCGAGGTCGATAAGCCAAAAGGGTTCGTAGAAGCCGAACCCAGTGAGGAAGTTTCCCGGCGCGTTGTTCCCGAACGCGGCATAACCAATGACTCCACATAACATGTAGAACACTGTAGTGATGAAGATTCCTGCGGTGGTCGCCTTCTTCATCGCCACGGCCTCCGGCGCCGGGTTAGATTTTAGCGTGTCCTGAAGTGTGGTGACACAATCAAATCAACTCTTCATGATCACATAGATAGTACGTAAATAGAACATGATACCTAGCTATCATTAATTATTCAAGACACATATGAAGACCAATTTTCCAAGAGCTTAATTAATTGCCTGTATTTCGACAAGGACCACAGCGTAAGAATATGCAAAAGCAATGTTTCCAAGAGCCTGGGACGCGTTCCAGATTTTCTGCGCATTTGTCACTCCGTTTTCGCCGATCGGAACGCCGGTCAGGCTGGTCTTTCCAAGCCCCCCTCCTTCAATATAATCAAACAGCAGCACCATAAACTTATAAAACATATAATGATCACGAGTAGTCGAACTCAATAGAATGACGTGAATCTCTTAACATGCATGCACATAATTAACGATAGTCAAGACCGAAAAAAAACGGATGTTATTGTTGCTAGCTACCTGCGAGTTTGGCAATGCCAAGGGCGAGACCGATGCCCGAGTAGGCGAAGGACATAACGGCGGCGATGACAGACAGAATGGAGAGCTGGTGGAAGTTAGGAATCTGGCAGAGGATAATCTGTACAACCGCGAAGATGATCATGAATGTGTTGTTGGATGTATGGCAACCCGCTTCATGGCCATGCTTGTGGAAGCAATTGGATCTCTTGATGGCCCTGCGTTTGAACCAGTACAAATTGGAAGATAAAAGATGCAAAATGATATATAGCTACAGAGATTAATGTTTCAGACAATCAAATTGTAACTATAATTTTTCATTATAATTGCTTAATAATGTTTTCAAGTTTAAGGACAAATTTGAAAAACAGACATAAAGAAATTTTAATCAATTTGTTGATTTGAAATTGATACTAACGACATGCTAATGGCGGTAGTGATTGTGTATCCGATGGTTGTCCCGACGAGGTTGGTGAGTTGAGCAAGTCCGCACAACCCAACATTGATTCCCCCTGCACAAGCACATCAACAAATAAATATAAAATTATTTATTTTAAAATGCTATTTATCCTTACTAAAATTACTGCAAGGTTAATAAATCGACACTTTTTTTTTAATAATCCAAGTCGCAGCAATTTGTTCTTCCAAAGCTTTAAAAATTATTAAATGAGTATATATAGATCTAATTTTAAATTAAATTAATCACATATTATTATAATCAGAATAAATTTATAAATATACAAAATTTACATTATTGATTATATTTTACCTTTATGGTAAAGATATAATAACACCATGTAATTAGTTGAGGAAATATAAAAATGATGTTTCCAAAACATAAAATACTTTCTTAATAAATAATTCACATTTTTGTTTAGTAACAAGCGAGTCAAAATACGGTTCTCATGATTTGTGGATTATTAAGAGTATTTAAATATATCATAATTATTTCATTGGATCATATATTCCACTTATTCAATTCTTGGATATGCATTATATGCAAAGAAAGTAGGTAGAAAGGATTAAGCGGCATTAAAATATACCCACATGCAAAAACACTCACGAAATAAGCAGGTAGGATGGAATTTTTTCCTTCTTTTTTTGGGATGAAATTAAAAGGTCAATAAAATATTTGATAATTATAGAGATATCATTGTCCCCAATGATGAGAGTTTTTTATTCATTTTTAAATTTATGTGTATAGAGATAAAGTAACCAAATGCAAAAATCCCTAACCATGATATATGATATTGTAACGATTTTTATCATATAGATAAGAATAATGGGATGGGAGGATTACAATGAATTCATGCAAGTAAGGATAAATAATGCAATAAAAATATGAATACAAGCAGGTACCTAGATGTGATTTGACAGCGTGCATGTAAGTGTAGTTTCTGATGGAGAGAGAGACAGGGCCTCTATAGCAATCGGCAAGGAGAAGAGAAGAAAACCAAGTGATGACAGAGAAGGTCAAGAGAGCAAAGGGGCCGGCGATCCACCCCAACTGGGCCAAGGCCCAAGCCAACGACAACACCCCTGACCCGATCACTGCTGTTATTATATGTGCACTCGCAGTCATCCAAGTCCCTATAACGTGGGGGACAAACAAAATAAGCATATATTAAGTCTCTTCCTCACTTCTATTGTATAATAGAAGGTGGTGTTAAGAAAACAAAGAGAAATCTCTTAAATTGGTACTCTTGTGGAAAACCCCCGTAGTTACTTGGAAAGAAAATGAAGGGGAAAAAGACTCGAATGTTTTCCTTCGAGGAAACAAAATTTGAATATTTTCCTTCGAATCAGTGAAACTCATCTCTGCAAAGGAAAATGGCATGCACATTCAAACACAGGCGCAAGAAAGAGACGCGCCTGTGAATATATATATACATACAAACCAAATAATACCAAAAAAAGAAAACGCAGAAAAGAGAAGGGCGCAGTGAAATTCAACTTCAGGCTAGAGAATAAATGAAAAATTGAAGGAAATTTAGATAGTTGGATGAAATAGGTACCAGTGCGCTTAATCTGGCCGTCATCGTCGAACTTTGCACTTTCTTGGGCGGATTCGAGAGCGAAGCTCGTGCTTCCGTGCATCTTCTCTCTCCCTCTCTCTCTCTCTCTCGATCTTTCTTTTCTTTTATCTGTGAAGTTCGTGAATGTTTGTTTATGCGGCCGCGAAAATGAGGTTAGAGGTTGGAGGGGCAATAAATGAGACAAGGGAGGGAACATAAAAAGAAAGTTGTAACGGTTGCAATGGCCACTTGACTGGGAGGGCGCCTACAAAACAGCCACCTCTTCTGAGTCTTTTCTTCTTATTTTTCAAATTGCTTTTGACTCTTTAATTTCATGGCTAGAATCGGAATTCTATTCTTTCTTTCAATCAATTAATTAATGGACTTTGTTTTGGTTCCCAACCGCAAGCAGAAGCAGAGAGCACACTACTATTAAAGCTGTGTTTGGAACTCGAGAAAAGAAAAGAAAAGAAAAGAAAAAAAAAAGAGAAACGAAAAGAACAAGAAAGCAACTTAATTTGGTACAATTAAAAATTTGTTGTTCATGCAGAATTTTTGAAGAAAAAAGTACTAACCAAATGATGTCAAATGATATGTTTGTAATTGCAAACGTTTTTTATCAATAAGATTTTGTATGAAAATTATATATAGAATGATATCTTTGCCATTTTA
Source organism: Diospyros kaki (assembly GCA_036245055.1). Classification (NCBI taxonomy): domain Eukaryota; kingdom Viridiplantae; phylum Streptophyta; class Magnoliopsida; order Ericales; family Ebenaceae; genus Diospyros; species Diospyros kaki. The sequence continues at coordinate 40,960,776 of BSEG01000001.1, read as the reverse complement.
GGTAAAAAAAAGGAAGGAAAATAAAATAGAAAGAAAATGAAAAGGCGTTAGTCTTCTTCTCATTCCTCTCCTAAGTCCTATCCTATCTCAACTCAATCCCATATTTTTCTTTTATTTTATTTTCCAGAAAATAATAGCTTTAATTTTGCCTATCTTATCTCTCCTCCATTCCAAGTTCCCAATTTCCTTTTCATTTGCATTATCCTCTTCCACAGCCACAGGCTGCAAACAGAGCCTAATAGAGAATCTAATTTCATTGTTCTCTATATGGTGTATGTAGTATGGTGGATGGATATTGCTTTTATTATACAATCACTCTTTTATCTATTCATTGAATCTCGACTGATGATACAATGTATTATGTCGTCTCACTTAATACAAATTAATACAGTATTAGGAAAGATTGATTGCCATATTTATTAATCACCCAACAACGATCATGACCGTCACAATTAATTGGAGATGAGCTTAAATTGCATATGTAATTTTTAATATTTCAAAATTAATGATAATTGTAAAAAACTAATCCAGAGACGAAACAACTGATGATACTTGCAAGGGACAAGCAAAGCAATAATTCATTCAGAAAAAGACGAACAAACGAAGGGCCCTCAAATTTCCACCAGTTTTGGATGCCATTCAGATTCAGAAACACAACAGGTGACTGAAACCTAATACGGTACCACGAAGGGAAATGCCACAAAGAAAGCCAAACAGCCACAGATGAACCCTATCCCTCTTCCTCAATCCTCAGTACTCATCCCCTTCGTCACCCTCATCTCCATCAGGCGACTCAGCACCCACCTCCTCGTAGTCCTTCTCCAGAGCAGCAAGATCCTCACGAGCTTCAGAGAACTCTCCCTCCTCCATTCCTTCACCCACGTACCAATGCACGAAAGCGCGCTTGGCATACATCAGATCGAACTTATGATCTATGCGGGAGAAGACCTCGGCAACACTAGTAGAGTTGGAGATCATGCAGACGGCTCTCTGCACCTTGGCCAGATCACCTCCCGGAACAACTGTAGGTGGCTGGTAGTTGATACCGCACTTGAATCCAGTAGGGCACCAGTCGACAAATTGAATGGTGCGCTTGGTCTTGATCGTGGCAACGGCCGCATTCACGTCCTTGGGCACAACATCACCGCGGTACATCAGGCAGCACGCCATGTACTTGCCGTGGCGGGGGTCGCACTTTGCCATCATAGATGAGGGCTCAAATGCACTGTTGGTGATCTCCGCAACGGAGAGCTGCTCGTGGTGTGCCTTTTCAGCTGAGATAACTGGTGCATAAGATGAAAGCATGAAGTGGATTCTTGGGTAGGGTACCAAGTTTGTTTGGAATTCAGTCACATCCACGTTCAAGGCACCATCAAACCTCAAGGATGCAGTCAAGGACGAAATCACCTGAAAGCCACACAAATGATTTTACTTCAGGGCAGCCCACTAAGCCAATACACAAATTATCCAAACTTCAAAAGCCAGCAAGTATATCTAACCTGGGAAACAAGGCGGTTCAAGTTGGTGTAAGTGGGCCTCTCGATGTCAAGCGAGCGCCTGCAGATGTCATAGATTGCTTCATTGTCAAGAAGGACGGCAACATCAGTGTGCTCCAGAAGCGAATGGGTTGAGAGGACACTGTTGTAGGGCTCAACAACAGATGTGGAGACCTGTGGTGAGGGATAGACAGTGAAACCAAGCTTGGATTTCTTTCCATAATCAACAGAAAGCCGCTCAAGGAGAAGGGAACCAAGACCAGATCCAGTGCCCCCTCCAACAGCATTAAAGACGAGGAACCCTTGGAGGCCAGTGCAATTATCAGCAAGTTTTCGGATGCGATCCAAGCAGAGTTCAACAATCTCCTTCCCAACTGAATGGTTATGTAAAAGCATTGTCAAATACTTTGGCGTGTAAGGTTGATATTAGTCAATAAATCTTAATTACACCTACACCATAGACACCCACAAAAGAAAGGAGAAAATTAAGATAAACTCGTACTTGTGTAGTGACCACGAGCAAAGTTGTTGGCAGCATCTTCCTTGCCGCTGATCAGTTGCTCTGGGTGGAAAAGCTGGCGGTAGGTTCCAATCCTAACTTCATCTATGACAGTGGGTTCAAGATCTACAAAGACAGCACGGGGAACATGCCTCCCAGCACCAGTTTCACTGAAAAAGGTATTGAAGGCATCATCACCTCCACCAACAATCTTGTCACTTGGCATTTGGCCATCAGGCTGAAGATAAGAAGGCAAATCTTTAGTGATCTTTTTAACCATGCCAAAAATATTGACACCCATATTGACTGCAAATTACAGATTATGGAGTATAATTCACAGCTAGAAACTTGGAACCCCATGATCCCCAAAATCAGCATTTTTCTAAATAAGTTCTACCAAAAAGAATAAGACAAACCAAACCAAATTCAGCTGGAGCTAATCCATGAATTCATTAAACTTGCCCCTGCACTAAACAGGAGCAGAAACATCAACAAGCTTATAAGTTATAGAGAAGCACAACATACCAAGGTTTCAGAGCATCTAGAACCAGGGATGAAAAGTCATTAATCAAGAAGTACATATCCGGGTATTGGGAACAAAATGTACCAGAACCAAATCTTCCACAGATTATCAGACTGAAGCAATGATATTATTTGTTTGGCAAATATACTCGGGCACATAACAAATTCCAACTTATTTTGTTTTCTGTAAGTATCCCTATAATTTATAATTCAAAGGAACAAATTTGTGGAATGACACATTTCTTCAGCAATGTGCATGCTGAGTTCTTGACAATTCTTACATCTCGTATGGGATCAAGCCTAGACATGATTATTTCAGAAGGCGAAAGCCTTAATAGACAAGCATCCGCAGTTAACCATGTTTCGTGGGTATTTTTGTATCAAGAGTCGCAGATCCCATCAAATTTCAAATATTATGCAACAGATTTTAGATCTGCGGCATAGAATCAGAACAAAACAAGTAACAGATTTAAAATGAAACAAGAAACGTTAAAAGAACTGACGTTCATCTGAGATTACATAATTTCCCATTCAAGCCCAACGGATATGCAAAATAGCATCAACACACACAGGGATTCTGACTCAGTATGAACAGGTACAATAGGTTTCAAAGAAAATAAGCATACATTAGATAGACGGTACCTGGATGCCATGCTCGAGGCAGTAAAGTTCCCAGCAGGCATTGCCGACCTGAATGCCGGCCTGACCGATATGGATCGAAATGCACTCTCTCATTTTAACTGTTCAGGTGGAAGGAAAATGCAGGAGAAACAGGGAGAAATCGAAGGAAAAACAAAAACAAGCGCAAACAACGAAAGGCGTTTATCAAGACGCCTCCGATGGATTGATGCTCGCTGTTCTCCCGACGAGCCATTGCTCTCTGAATTTATAGCGGAAGCAGAAGTCCGCCGTTAACCACGGTTAGGTCCCGGGGAGGAAGCGAACGGCTGAGATCAATTTTTGGGTTCGATCTGTGATCCTAACCGTCGGGTTTCAACCATAGTTTAGCTTCTCTGCTTTCAAAACGTGAACTTTGCCGCCCGGTGTCAGGTTTGTCCTGCGCCTGGATTTGGATTTGGATTTGGATTTGCTAAATATATTGCATTGAACTCCTCTGAAAAGTTTCATTTAATTACAATTGGAACTTCTAAAATTGCGCTTCGCCCCAGATTTTATGGCAATCAAATCAATACCCCGGTTTGCTTTGGCATCAAATTTTTTCAGTTTTAAAAATATTTTTAAACTCTCAAAATGATGCCTTGATTTGTTGTATTATTATATTATGAATATCTATCTATCTATATATATTCTTAAAATGTTATTTTTAGAACAATCTTCCTAACTTTAATTCATAATTATACAATTATTTTTATAAATTGAACATTTATTCTTTCAGTTAGCAATTTTATTTTAATATAATACAATCACAATAATAAAATTACTCCTTTTTTTTACAATTAGAATAAAATCTCAAATTCATACAAACACAACCCTTTAAAGCAAAAGATCTTATTCACTAACAATATAAGTACTAAAAATCAGATGAGTTCATTTTGTTATAGTTATCATTTATATATAATAATTTAACCACTACAAAAACAGTAGAGAAGTTCATAAGAATGAACCCAACAGCTTGCAAATGCAAAACAGACAACCAACCTTACACACCTGGCCTACCATGATAAGGTGAATGTTAAGCAATGGGCACTCATCAAAATGATCTTTCATTGCACCAAAAGCAAGTATAAGAGAAGAGACAAACAGCTTTGCACCAATCAGTCTATACGTTCATTCTCTTTTGAATATGTACATGCCACAAGCATCAAAGCACAACACAGATATTGGTTTGCATCTCCAACCTGTTTTGAACATATTTTTAGTTTATGATAGCTAATTTCAAAACAGACACATTCTTTTACCAAAAGACATGTATTCTAATAAAAGGGTGTGTCCTTCAGAATATAACTACCATAAAAATTTCAAAAAGAAATCAATAATGTTTGAAACTTGTAATTTTAAAATATTTTTTTCCAGCACAGACAGGATGAGCATTTCTCAAAGCCTGAAGCCTCCGAAGATTTCCCGAAAAGATGTGAAGTCTATCCATCATCCTGCCTCTTTTATCCTTTTCCAAGACCATGTTTGGAATCATCTGTGGTGATTTACTCTACTGAGAGTGGAAAGAATCAAGATGCAGGCTGTGCACCATTCCATGCTTGGTGCTCATCGTCAAATTCATTTGCCCCATATCTGCGGGTTTCTTGCAAATAGGAAACACCGGACCATATACCACGGATAAGCAAGATGCTTACAAAGACTACGCTCCCAAGGGTGCAGACCACCTGCACTTGATACATAAACACCAAGAAACAATTAACACGATGGAATGATGCGGTAATCTATCTAAAGAAAAATTTCATCTTCATCTCATTCCAGATGTAATCATATTTTCATTAGCTTCCACGTTTCAAAAAGAACCATCCATCCTTTTCAATCTTGTGATTGTTTTTTCGTAAAGCTTGCACAAGAAAATTAAAGAACAATTGCTAAACTGCAGTAATAACCACATTTTAGATTAGTGACTTGGCCAGTCGGACTAACCACAAACTAGAATATTAGTGTCCACTTAATGGTTTAGTCAAAAGTTTAACTATTAATCATTAATGATCCTCATGAAGTGCACTGCAGCTAATTACTTGGAACAATTTCTGCATTAAACATGAACAAGAAATCAATTAAAAGCAACAACTAGAGAAACTATATTCATGAGTAGAAAGTCCTAAGTATCGATGAAGACCACAAGTTCCACTTGCACAAGAGAGTTAATTGTGTTGACTGTAGAGCTGGATGAAGGGCAAAGAAAAGATAACAAAAAAACCAATCATTTTGAAGCTATTGTTACTTCAAATTGCTGAAGGTGCATGATTTGGGACTTTTAACCAATAAATGCCCTCCCTCCTCCAATATAAGGACCCCACCTTGCTAAAATGATTTGGACAAGGTAGCAGAATATGACAATACAGAGCGTGGGTGAATTCATTAATAAAAGTCAATTAAATGAGTTCATTGTCCTGTGATGGCTTATTTTACCAGCAAAAGACACATTTTATCTTTGTTGAATTTGGAATATACATATTGATTTTGCAGAAGGTGATTGATGCCAAATCAAAATAAATCCATTAGAGTTCTTTAATCTGGTAATTTGGCTGTGGGAGGGAAGCACATATATATACAGACCTTTTACCAGACTAAAAATAGAATCACATTTCCTACAAGGTGAAGAAAGAATTAATTATAGTTTAAAGTAAGAAAAGAGAAGGTTAGGAGTCAGTTCAACCAGTGCAGATTCTAAATCTGAATCCAGATTATGTCAATTCAGAGCCTAGCAAACTCTGAAAGTGGACGACCAGAATTCATGGGTTCTTAGGAAAACTGACCGAACTTTAAATAGTTGCGCGTATTTGGACCAATTACGCATAAAGCCTGGCCACATGTAAAGGGGGATGTTGAGAATAAAAATAATAATATAAAAAATAAAGTTAATTTTCTATCTACCAGTTTAAACTTTTAGATGACAAGGTGGTTAACAATTTAATAATATTTTTAGTCCATCTTTCTTTCTGGTACTATTACAGTAGCAGAGGTGTCATATCCTACCTGAATAGAAGCACCCTGGATCTATCTCTTACTCATCCCTCACTGATATTCTTTGGAAGTGAAGTCTTCTTCAGAACAATCAATCTGTGAAATTTTTGTAGTATTTCATTGAAAAGCTACTTAGCTACATGCTATGCGTATGCTAAAAATAAAAAATAGGAATCATGCTCTTTAGGGCAGGTAAATTATGGGACACTGTCACATCAAGGGGCTCAGAATATCAAGAAAATGGAAGGGAGAGGGACTGAGCAACCAGTGGAGGTGGGAAGCCCTTATATAGGGGCCTGCCATGGTAGATTGAGAGGGGGAAATTTTGAGTCATTTAGCCAACTATCAGGCATAATGTCTAATGGGACTGGTTCCCTTCTCGTCAAATGTCATGATATTCTTTGGAAGTGAAGTCTTCTTCAGAACAATCAATCCGTGAAATTTTTGTAGTATTTCATTGAAAAGCTACTTAGCTACATGCTATGCATATGCTAAAAATCAAAAATAGGAATCATGCTCTTTGGGGCAGGTAAAATATGGGACACTGTGACATCAAGGATCAAAAAAATGGAAGGGAGAGGGACTGAGCAACCAGTGGAGGTGGGGAGCCCTTATATAGGGGCCTGCCAGATTGAGAGGGGGAAACTTTGAGTCATTAAACCAACTATCAGGCATAATGTCTGATGGGACTGGTTCCCTTCTCATCAAATGTCATGATGATACCAGCTTTTGAGTTCGGAAGATGTCACATCCAAAGCATGGCTGTGGTGTCACTACCTACCCCAGACATTCTCAAGTTCTAACCTCCAAGACATAGGACCAAAGCAATTCCAAGCAATAAGACGAAGAGCAGGAAGAAGACTCAGGATTCTGCCTTAACCTTTGTCTTTGGTGAGATCACAAATCGAGAAAACACTGCTGAAGGAAAGCACACTTGAGCTCAACACTGATCTAAGGGTTCTGAAGCATGCAGATCACATGGCAGTAGTTGGCTAAATGAAAATTCAGAAGGTTGTCCATGGGGAGATTGTCCGGAGGTTCCATATGGCTGTTAGTGGTCACGTGGATTACTGATCTAGAATCTTGATTGTGGAAATTAAACTTTTTTTTTTTTCTCTTGCGTTAATTTTAAGCAGAATAGCCTCATCCTTTTTCAGATTGTCACAATGAGCAAGTAAATTGATAAAGCTAAAATGTACAAGAAAATTGTCTGAACTCTGAATGCTACACAAACTTTGATGAGTAGCTTCAGAGTTCAAACCAACTTAACCTAGGCAGAAGAATAGGTCCAAAACCAAAACTATGGAGAGTTAGGGCATACAGTTTCTATTGAATACATATATGAAAAGAATGAAGTGTGAATAGTGAAAACGAGGAGTCAACCTTGTAACTGAGGTCAACATCTATACTGCAAAAATGCATTTCCACCCCACGTGACATGGAAATAAAAAGGCATAAAGCGATGATCATGATTCATGAGAAATATATAACTATGTGTTATGCAAGAATGAATGACTCTGAATATATCTATATATATATTACCTCAAGGAAGGCCTTCAAAACCCACAAGAAAGCAAGCACTATGACTCCATTGACAGCAAAACCCACCTATATTAAATGGAAATAGGCCACTGGTCAATGACTAAACTAGAGGCTTACCATGTAGAAAGTATCTAGTATCATATAAAGCCTCCAAGAACAGAATAACATCTTACTAAACCATAGTAGAAATGTAGAACATTGAACATGTCAATATCTTAAGAATACAACATTGAATATAATTATAAACTGTTCACTTGAAAATTGAATAAATGTCAATTCACGATTACTTGTTACTGAGACTTCAAGTGAAGAAAAGCTATCTTATTATTTTGGATAAATTTAAGAGAAAGAGGAATTATATCAATCAAAAAATAAATAAATAAAAGAATTTATATGCCCATTAAACACTGCAATGCTTGAACTAATTAAAAAATAGTTCAAATGAAAAGGATAGTCATTTTAAATTTTCCATCATAATACCATTTTCGCTTGGCTCCACCTAACGGGATTAAAGGTTGAGATGTTGTTGTTGTAGTGCTAGTGCCATTTTTGCTTGCGCGAACCCTAATGTGCTGATGACCAAACTTTAAGCAAGTCTAGGGACCATGTATACATTGTCCAGAAACAACATATGCCAAGCTTTGCACTTTCGCATATAGCTTTATTTAACTTGTGGAAATAAGTCTAAACCCATATTAGAAGGCCAACAGAAAATCATCAAAAAAAAAATTGGAAGAGAAGAAATGAAGTGCAAGAATGGATGAATATCAGTAGAAGAAGGCAATGAAGCAAAAAGCATGGAAAGAGTTTCTATTGTCTAAAAGGAAGGGAGAGGAGAATTGTAAGTCAATACAAAATCGATATCCAAATAAGTCCTTTAACTTTAGCATTTTCACATTATAATTTGTCTCAAAACTGGTTAAAAAAATAAAATAAAACTGTGCCTCCTCATGAACCTGAAAAAGTTTGAAGGATCCTGAGATAAAATATTGGACATACTCATACTGAATCATGAAGATAAGACCATAGATATAATTTAATAGGAGGCCAGAAAGAATGTAGCTGACTCAACATGGTGCAGATAAAGGCTTGGAGTGTTGTTGTTGTACACTTGTGCTCGTACTAAATCCTAGTTTACATAAAAAGAGTTGTCATTGCAGAATTTTTTTTTTTTTTTTTTTTTTTTAGTATCATCCTCATCCTGCACAATTGCACGATAACCATTTTACACTAATTTTTTTTTTTTTTTAATTTCCAGAAGCAGATAAGACAGCAAACCAAACTAATAACAGTTATCCTTCAAAACAATGAAGAACTTCAGTGGACCTTTCCATGCTGGTTGCACCTGAGGTGGAACCCTCCCAATTGACATTCATAATAACTAATAGAACATAACAAAACCTCATTTGCTTTAACAACTCTATCACACTCAACTAATTTAGGCTGAAAATATTCATAACCGTGCCAATTTTCAGAAAGGGATACAGAGGCCTATGTACCAATTTGGTAGAGATGGTTATAGGCAGAACAGAACGGACGGCCTTCCTGGCTTTTCTGGAGATCTTCTTGAACACATTCTGAACGAACCTCACCAGAAGATCCAAACTCCGATCTTCTTCTTCCTCATCCTCCTCCTCCTCATCCTCCTCATCGTAATCGACATAGTCCTCCAATCTGCGACCCCAATTTCGTGGGTCGTTGACCAAATTACCACCACCTTCCTGGGGAAAATTGGAGATTCTTCTGGAAGCCTGAAGACGAGGATAGATTCGATGAAAGCGAAACTGGAAGACGATCGTATTGCGATGAGTGTAGGTGAAGTTTGAGTGTGTTTCTGGGCAAGAAGAAAGCGACTGCGGAGAGAGAGCGACCGACGAAGCCATGATAGAAGAAGTGGAGATAGGCTGGTCGAGTGTTGGGAACTTGGGATTTTCAGCTTGGGAAGAACTGTTCTCTTTCGGGAAGGCCGTGTTTGGAAGAAGAAAAATGGGACTGCCACGTACTCAGGAAAAAAATATTATTAAACTGATTTAAATTATACATATAGTATTGCTATATATTATTCTAAAATTCGAAAAATAATTCGGTCAGATTATCAAGCCTAATGGCTTAATTTGTGTTTATTTTGATTTGATTTGTTTTGGTACCGTTTAAATTTTGAATAATATTACTTACATATTTAGATTGACATTCATGTTACATTTTATTAATTAATTATTAATATACTTTTTATTTAAATATATTAATAATTAATTAATAAAATGTTAACGTAACTGTCAACTTAGATGTGAAATAACATTATTCTTAAGTTTTTGGCTGAAAAAATGAAAACATAAAGAAAGCTAAATCCAAGGCTTCCTCGCGGGGCAACCCCATGAGCAACCCGAATCCCAGAATGCGATTATGTTGAGCTGAGCATCAACCATGTGTGAATTGCTGCAAAACAGTGCCAATATCATTGAGCAAGCCATGAGCATGAGGAGAACTTTATACTTCTCCCTCAATTTGAACCTGTAGAGGGCAGACGTCCCAACTCCAAAGCCAATAACAAACCAACCAACCAACCATCACTGCATAGGCTATGAGAAAATCCCAACTTTTTACCTTTTTCACATTCCAGCCGATGAAGTAGAAAGCCACGTCAATACCATCTCCAATCTGGAAGCAAGATACGTATACTCACCGGTCACCGTGCCAAATCAATTTATCAGGATACCTGCAATCACACTGTCGCATCCGACTTCAAAATAATCCATCTAAGTAGTGGGAGGTTCAGGTCCTGGATCCAATAAGAGGCTGTTTGGCTTACAGTTTTTTATTGGAACTTTTAAGTTATTTAACTCTTACCGTAAAAATTATGTAGTGTTTAAGTTGATAATGTATTTGAATAAATGTGTTTTTAAACTGTCAATTAATAATTATGTGTTTGGTTTCTAAAAGCTGATAAATTGTCAAAACTTGAAAAAAAGATTAAAATAGATATGATACTAAATAATATAAATAAAATTTATAAAATAAATTAATTTCTAAATATTAGATAAATTATACATACTTATTAAAAATTATATTAATATAATATATATACATCTTTTTTTTTCTTAAAAAATATTACCATTAATTTATATATAATATATATACACTTACAGATATATATATATTGTATATATACTTATAGGTCGGGGACGCCACCGGTGATGGAAGAGGAGGTGGTGATCAAGGCTGGAGGCGACGCCTGATGGCGACGGTGGTAATAGAGGAGGGTTGAGGGTGCCCGGCGACTTGGGACGGCAGATCTAGAACCAGACAAAGCGATGGCGCAACCCAGCTGGACAACGGCGATGGTGGTTATGAAGGAGGGGCAACGACGACAACGACAATGACAATAATGACTGAAGCGAAGGGAAGATTATGGGATACTAGCTTTTATGGGTAGAATAGTCTTTTACTCGATCAATGTAGTAGCATTTTGTGCAAAAATTTGAAAGTGTTAGCTTTTGCAAAACACTATTATAATAGCTTTAAAGCTATTTAGTTTTAAACTGATTATTTTGTTATTGCCAAACACTTAATCAAAAAAACATTACATAGCTCATCCACTTATAAGCGGTCAAACCGCTAAGCCAAAAGAGCCTCTAAATCACCTCACCTACCCCCGCTTCCTCCGCCCCCAGAAGCTGCTACAATAATAGAGGTTTAAAAAGATCATTTTTTTTGTTTTGTATTTTCGATTAATAGAAAGGGTTAAAAATTAAGTTAATAAGGTGGACTAAAGAACAAGATGGTACAAAAAGTTGAGTTGACCTCAAAAGTACCAAGAGAAACCAAATGCTATTTTCTTTTCTTTTTGCTTAAAACAAAATAAAAATGAAAAATCACGACGAAATATACCCCAAGGAAGTTCGAAAGTGAGCATCTGTAGATCCTGTACCTCAGCAACTGGTGGCAGGAAAAGTCCCATGCCCAATTTAAATTTTTAAGGCATTCCAAAGTAATCGAACTCAGATAAAAGATTCCGAATCTCAAATGTGAAACATATAGTTCTACAGCCAAATAAACAATGCAACAGTAATTTGGAAGCAAATCAACCATACAGGAGTCGTCAGAAGCAACCACATGACTAGTGAATCATGAGATCAGCTCTGTAGCCCAGCACAATGTATCGGATGCGAATTCCAATCAACATTTAAATCCAAAATGTTAACTGGCATTATCCAATCTCCAGCATCACTCACTGGATATATTATGAAAAGGGTCGAACTATTAACAAAATGCATTAGTCCATTGAAAAAATCACAGAATAGTTTCTTGCCATTTGTCAAAGAATGATACCATATGGACGTGGAAGCTAGAATCCAAGTGTTGAATGGAAAACACAGCAAAATATACAAACATTTTAACCTGTCAAGAAGACCACAACAAAGAGAAAATGAAGCTGCGCAAGATTCATTTCATGTAAACATCAAAAACCAAGTAAATAACTAACCAAAAAAAACGAGTAAAAAGTTCTCCAGTACAACCTGGTCTGAATGCTATTCTCGGCCGGGAGATCTAGCAAAACACGCACTTGATATGTACAGAAACTTATTAACTATGTAAAGAAGATAAAACGGTAACCTAATACCGTTAAGACTAAGCACGCCGTGCTCCAATATTACCATGAGGAATAACATTCCGCCGAGGACCTGTCCGGACGTTCCGCCCAAGCGGAAACGGCACGATGTCGTATTCTCCACCGATAACTCTTGGACCCAGAAAGGGATAAGGGTCTCTGATGATTCTGGGTGGCACCATACGTGGAAAAGGCTCTCTTCTCATGAACCTCCACCCAGTTGACACTTCAGTCCTCCTCCTCTTTCTAGTCGACTTTACAAACTTCTCTTTCCAGTTGCTCCCTCCCTGCGAGCCTTCGGCATCACCAAACCGCTCGATGAACTTTTGCTTCCATAGATCATCGTTCGAAGATAAATTGCACAACTCTGAACAAACGCATTCCAATTTAGCAACATCAGCGCCAGGTAGAGACTCCAAAATCTTGAGTTTAAGGTCTGTTGGCAGGCGCATAAAGCACGGTGGAGGATCCAAACCAGCCTTGTCACACAAATCGATCAAGAGGGGCAGGGCAAGCCTATCCTTTACAATCTTCCAAAATTCAAAAACTTCATTCTTGGGACGTAAGCCCGAGACTCTGTTTTTCCCATCCCCCTCGTCAATTCTTGCCCACATAAGGTTCAAGCAGAGACTCAATCGCTCCTCGTCCAAGCAAACCCGGTAAACCCGACAACCAGTCTTGGCTAAAGATCCATAGACATTAAGGAACTTACCCAAACTCTGGAACTTCAACACAACTGTTTCAACGCCATCAACTGCCCCATCGGCAATCTCCGGAAGGGTGTACCACAGGGAAATAGTGAAAGCAGAAGAAGGCCATTCATCTGGAAGATGAAACCCCTCTACCTTCGTCCTCGTGATGGAATTGAATCCTACAAATCCAGACTCCAACAGAACAGCATGAACAGCAATCGCCAAAAGCTTGTGATCGCCACCACCGCCTTCACCCACCTCCTTGCTAAACACCTTCCTCAAGAAACAAGGCACGGAAAACGACTTCCCGGAATCTCTCATCGACGCATCATCATCAACATCCATACTCTCCGTTCCATCCATGTCTAAATTTTCCTCTATCTGGGAATTCAAATCTTGGGTTCGATCTTCGTCGGGTATAGTCCCGCTCATCCCAGAATCAAAATCTAGGGTTTCCTGCTTTTGGGTATTTGAAACTAGGGCCTGTTCTTTCTGCGAATTGGGTTCTAAGGTTACGATTTCTTGCGATACTGATGCTTGATGATTGCTATTGGATTGGACATTTTGCATTACGAGGGCAAAGGCATTAGGGTTGAGAGTGAAGTAGATTAGATCACCTGAACAAATACCGAGGGACTCGAGAGCGTCGTGCGGCGATGAAGCCGAAAGCTCGTGCTTGCGATTGAGAGAAAGATGCACAGAAGCGGGCGAAGAAGAGACTGCCTGAGAAATCAAATCCTTGAGTTCTTGAATCGAGCACGTTGGGGGCACGTCTAATTTTAGGGTTTCTTTGGTTTCCAGAGGCCTGAGTCTCAGTTTCATGGTGTGAATCGGTGAAGCGAACAGAAAGATCGTCGAACGATGGAATCGCGAAACGGCCACCCTCGACTGGGGATTTTTCCCGAGAAAGAGAACGAAAATGAATGAAGATGGAAAGTTCTCAACTTCACAACCCGGTCAATCGCGTTTCTAACTACGGGTGAAGGCATATAAAGGCGTTTCACAACAACCCCTTCCCCCGGATATTGTTATTTTATAATACTTTGGTCAAAAAGTTGGGACAAAATAAACTGTAACCCCTGAAATTTGTCTAAGTTACACCACTTCCTAGACAAACCAAATAAATTACATTTTTTTATTGTCTTTCTCGACTAATATATAAATGAATTGAATATTTTTTTTCATAATTTGCAGTAAAAAGTTATACAAATAACGATCATGCTGCTGGTATATTATGAGTTATATTTTAAGTTATATACACGTATAAATAATTAAAAAATTTATTGTATCTTATTATCTTATCTTATCATCTTAAATAAAAAATATTTTAGTCGCTTCACGTTATGTCACTTTATCAGTGAGAGATATTTTATACATTTTAACTATATTGTATAGTTTAAATAGTAACTCATTATATATATATGTATAAATGATTAAAATATTTATTGTGTCTTATTGTCTTGTCTTAAGGTTTTAGGTAATGAGTATTTTAGTTACTCGCTTCACACTTTGTCCCCTTATCATTTTGACTGAGAGATATTTTACATATTTTAACTATATTATATAGTTTAAAGTGTAACCCATTATGTATTGTTTAAACTTTGACTGTTACGGTTTTCTGATTTATATCATTTGTTAAAATTATGAGGTTGAGCAGTGAGAACGTTCGTGATGAAGCGCCATAAAAAAAAATATAATTCATTATGTACTAATGATATTTTTATACAAATAAATTACATTAATCATTATTGATCTGTTAATATATTGTATAAAATATTTCTCTCAACTTATTTAATAACATAAACCATCTATACATTGAAAATTAAATGTTAATTAATTATTTTACCTTCATGCATGATGTTATATCCTTACATATTAATTTTGTTACCTTACCTTTAGATGAAATAAATAGAATATGATTTTGTTTATCCCTTTAATTGCGATAAATTTGACCCCTGATTAGTATAAGGGTTAAAAAAGTCAATTTAGAAAGTGAGTATTTTTCTTTAAGAAATTTATTATATTTTTCTTTCTCATTTCATATATTTTATTTCATCTATCTTCTTGTTATTTTTCTTATCCAATAATTACTTTTCATCGTTGTTGGCTCGTCGCATGGTGCCCTGTGCCCTCTCTGTCGTGAGAGAGGGTGCGTGGGTGCTAAGGCAAGGTGGCGGTGATGAGAAATTTGTTGGAGGAAAAAAAAGAAATGAAAGAGCTATGAAAAAGGAGAAAGGAAATAGACTGATGAGAAAGAATGGATACTCAAAATTAATGAGGGCCCATAACACTAACCGGGGTCCGTTCACCCCAGGGAAAAGGGTGAACAAAATCGCACTCGAAGAAATAAGCTTGACGTGTGAATTGAGATACGAATCGGGTTTGACGCGATTATTAACTCAGATAGCATTTCCGTAAATTATTTAATTCTATTTCTCCCGCTCTGAGATTAGGGGAAGAAAGAAATATGAAGAGGATCAGCGGAGACATAGAGAGAGAGAGAGAGAGAGTGTGTTAGGCCGCCGCATAATAATTTCACCTATAAATATCACCACTACATTCTCTCTCCTTCAGTTTCACCCGTAAGGCTGTAAACCCTCGATAGGATTTCCCCGACCCCGACCGACTCACTCTCGCCTACTTCGAATTGGGGAATACCTTCTGCCCTATTGAGTAGTCACCGGTTCGATCTCATTTTTTCTTTCTTGTTTCTTCTCTCGCACTGAATCATTGACACAATTTCTGTAGGCTCAATTGCAATTTCGAACGACCACACGAGCACAAACTCGGTCCAGTATGTTGAATTCGAACTCTGCGGCTATGCTTTGTCAAATTAGTGCGGACTGTTTGTTTTCCAGGGTTTTTCCTGAGTTCATGTATTTGGGGTTTCTGATTGAGTTGGGTTTAATCGACTACGAAGTGATGATCTTCGATACCATTTTCCGCGGCATAGCTATGATAAGGGTCTTGTGCTCAACGTAAACCCTAATCGTACAATTCAGACCCTGGCGTGTGTCGGGTTGGTTATTTGTGACCGTGACTTCTCCTGTATCTTACATTCCGGTCGCTTTCAATGGATGGTTTTTCCACAAGAAAGATTCAGAAGAGATAAAATATTGAGAATTTACCGGGAGGAGATTTTGTTTTCGAGACACAGTGAAATGACATGATAAATGGTTTTTAAGCTCAACTTTTATACGTTCCACCTATGATCTCTGACATTTGTTCTAGAGCAAAATTTTACATTTGTAGCTATGGTTTTAAACAATACAATTCTGGCCTTTTTTGATTTTACAAGTTGATGCAGGTCCAGTTGATAAATATCTTGAGCATTGAGTTTGGGGGTTTTCATTGAGTTGCTGGTTTATTTTTTGGCTTTGACTTCAATGATAGATATGACAGTTGAAAGGTTTTTAAGTTTTAATAAACCAAAGAATGCAATTAGGTTTTGTCAGTTCATTGCATTTAGGAGAATGATTTTGTTGGTTGACGCACATGAGCTTGTGTGTGGACAGGGGTCAACTCCTGTCGGCACACGTGTTCAGACACGTGTTTGGTTAAAAAATCACTACCCTTGCATTTATATCCCAATATTTTCTTGATGTGGCGGGAGTGGTATCATGATGGTTCATTTTGTCGATTACTGTTCGTTCCTTTTGGTATTGACGAGACTCCATGAAAAGAATTTAGAAGAGAGAACAATTGAAAATTAAACTGGAAAGAGATTTTATTTTCTTAGCCAATAAAATGATGCATTAGCTTCCTTTGAACTTTTTTTAAGATGTTTATCAAGAGAAATGAGAACTTAAAGTTTCTATTTTATGTTCTACTCTATTTCTTTTCTGTCAGAAACATTATTTGTGGAATCTACATTCCTTAGAAACAAATGGAGCCATGGGAGATTCACATTATTTGATGAATTTTGTTCTTATGATTTGTAAATTAGAAATATGTTAATTTTTTTCCTTGGAACTTTAGAAATGTGGTTATAATTAATACGATATACTTGTTATGAATTAACTAAATACTTCTACTAATTATACAAACAAAAAGGATTCGTTGCATTCTATATTTGCTACACTAAGTTTCTTTCCTTGACCTGTTTGATCTTTGAGAAAGTTGAGAAAAAGATTTAGTAGTCAAAAACTTCTTTCCTTTTGTTTTGGCATGAGGTATCAGGAATATTTTATTGGCATTTATGTAGTTGACAATGTGTAATAAACCTGCCTTTCAGAAAATACAAATAATTTAGATTTGTTTTCTGGGTCCGTCTCACAATCAGATCATCTTAAAGTAGTTTTCTATTTTGTGCTTTTTTAATGGTACTGTCCTCTGTTATTATTCTGTGCTTCTATGAAGATCCCTAGCATGCCCTGATGGAGGTGTTGTTTGTTTTGCAGAGTGGCATTGATAGCTTTCATGGCCAACAATGCTCCATTTCCTGGCATGCAGGTAGTTATTCAAAGGTTGAGCTTTGTGGTTCTTGTATGCTGTCTAAATATTTGTTCTAGATAATTAACTTGTATGCCAATGCTTTAGAAGGTACGTAATTGGTTTTTGTTTTTGATGTAGAGGAGTTGACCTAGAGACTGCTTTATATCAGATCTATTTGTTCTCTTACCTTAAAGCTTAGAGTAAGATGTTCACTTTTCTGGGACACATGTTTTTAGAAGGAAAACTGATCTGCCTTGTACCTTGTTTAAGAAGCTGGGATGATATCTAAACTATTTATTGGAAGCTGTTTCTACAATCTTCCAGAGCATGTCTAAAACTTGGGAAGCTGGTAACAATTTCTTGGTGGATATTAAAGAACTTAAAGAATATTTATTCTTCATTTCTAATAATGACAAACAAAATTTATGGTGCCGTAATCTATTCCCAGTGAACTTGTCTGGTTCAGAAATACCTAGAGAGTACAGTCAATCAATTCACATTCTTTTTCTCAATAAATCATTTGATAAATAGCAATTTCCTTTCAGCCATTACCTAAATATTCTTTTCTATCCCACAAATTTTGTTGTGTTTCTTGTCTGTTTTTAAGAACTTTCTTGTTTGTGTTTTTCTATTTGTCTTTCAATTGTTTCCTAATGTGGCATTTTGCCCACATTTAAATTTGAATACTAGTGATTCTGTGTGGATATATATATATATATTTTATGAATTAACCAACATCTCATGGATAAATTCATTTCAAAGAAGAGAAAGTGATGCAAGGGCATGCACCCCCCAAAACTGTAGTTACCAGGGGGAGGGGCACACCCACATATAAGGCGCCTGCTCGTAGGTTGAACAACCGATGTGGGACGATTCTCGTTCTACATCAAACACTCCTACCCAGAAAGCTATCGACTGGACAGCGGAATTCTCACGCCAATCAACCGACAAACTCCCCCGGCTAATGGAATCCTCACGCTAAACCGTTTGGGTGGAGTGCCATGAGACAAACCTCGCTTTGATATCAAATGATGCAAGGGCATGCACCCCCCCCCAAAAAACTGTAGTTACCAAGGGGAAGGGCACACCCACATATAAGGTGCCTGTTTGTAGGTTGAATAGCCGGTGTGAGACGATTCTCATCCTACATTAGAAAGTTGAGCCACTTTTTGCACTTACATGCTTCAAAATTTTGGCATATTAGCGTATTATGAAGATTTTATTTATTGACATGTTTGATGTCAAGATCTGATTATTACAGTCATAGTTGTCAAAGGTACAAGGTGGACGGAGGTGTAACTATGTGTGCCTCTGTTGAACTGAGGTGGGGAACCCTCTTGTAGCCCCCTTGCCTAGTGCATGCATCATGTGTAGGCACAAGGCACACGCCTTATATGCTTTGTGGAGGCTCTTTTTTTTTTTGGGGGGGGGTGTTAAATAAAACATAAAAACTACCAAGCTTATCTAGTTGAGTTCAACAAAGAAACCCTCATCAATTGTCAATCTAAGCTTCAGAGAAACATTTCAACTGACTTTGTTAATCGTCAAGCGCTTCAGCCTTTGTTTTGTTTTTAAATTTGTCCGAAGACTGCAATTCTATTTGTCATTTTGCTTCTTTTTGTTGGGATGAGCTCATGTACCTCTAGACATATGAGAGGTGAGTGGAGGTCCACCGGAGTCATTATGTGCTGAGAGACTCCATCGACTGGGGTTCACGTGCCAAGGAAGCTTTTGTGCATGGGGGCATGTGGCCATTCTTCTGGCAACCTGGTCTTCACTTACAGTATTGCCAGAGACAGGTGCACACTCCACTGGCTGGCTGGAGGCCGTCACTCCCTTCTGGTGACCTGTTCAGCTATATTCTCTCTCTCACTTTATCTTTCTCCCTTGCTGCCTCTTCTTTCTCTGTTGCTACTTGCTATTTCACAGTCTAGATAGTTTATCTGGAAGCTTCTTTGTTTTGTTTTGTTTTTTTTTTTCTTTTCAAAACACTGTATGTTAAATTTATATTATTAAAATAATTTATTTATAATTTATTTAAATTGTGTTTCTATTTCATATGTTTAAATTTTTTTTACAGAAATTTCTTTAGTTTTTATTTAAATTAGTTTTATAACTAATGTTTTAATTTTTGTTAACTAATGCATGACTAGGTGCTTGTCTTTGTTTATTTTTTATAACATTTACAAAATTTGTCATTCATGATTTTAGGATTTTGCATTTATCTCTTTATAGTTATAAATTGAAGATAATGGAATGTAAGTATTTTATACACATTTTTAACAAATGTATGCCTCGCATTAAGGGCGTGCTGCACTTGCACATTAGCTCCAAGCAATCTTTGTGCCTCAGTGCTCCCTACACCTTTGACAGCTGTGATTACAGTGAATCTCTGCTGTGCTGTTAACTTCAGCAACTTTTGCTAAAAATTATTTAGTGGTATATCTATAGTGCATTGATCATCTAGCATGATTGGAAAGGCGCTTATATACTCTATCTCTATGTTTGTGTTTTTAAAAAATTTTCTGTCAGTTCTTTTATTTTCTCCAAAATTATATCTGATGAGGAATTAAAATTATTAAAATTTAATGTTTGATATTATAATTTAGGTTTGATTTGAGTTTGGAATTTAGATTTTTAGAACTTCTATTTATTTTGCTAGAATAATTATAGCTAGGGTAATTATGATAGGATATTTAATTATTTATCTTATTTCATTTAGGTTCTAACACTACTATGAAAATTGAACTGGACTTACCAATCCAACCCAAAAAAATTGGGAACCAGTTAGGCTATTGGAAAAAAACTGGTTGGTTTTTTAGTGAGTTTGGTGGTCAAAGTGGCAATTGGCTAAACCAGGCCAGTTCCACTGCCCAGCCCTTTCTTGGAAAGCAACAAACCAAATCAGTAAAGATGTGTCAAATAGATTTTCAGGTTTTGATTTTGCAATCAAAATAAAATCAGACTGATTTCCTATAATTGGAGCTTGAGGATGACGAGGTTGCAATCTCCTTTGACGAATCCACAACTGACACCTGTTTTTGGCACCAACAAGGACTCAAAAAATTTACAAAGATGGACCAAATAGCGAATATGAAGAAATGGTGGATGAGAGGGTGGGAGGATAATTAGATAAGTGTATGGAGGGAGCGTGGGCGGGGGAGAGGGAGAGATAGTACAAATTCTCTCTCCAATTCCCTCAATCCACCATTTCTCTCTGTCCTCTTTCCTTCTCTGCCATCATTAGTTTACCAGTTGTTCACCATTCCCCAACATTAGACTCATCCACTTTCTCTTCCTTCCGTGTGTTTTTGTCTGTTTGCCTAGATTTTAGTGTCATTTTCTTTATGTTTTTGTTTCTGAGACATTTTTTTTTTAAATTTCTTTCCTTGATAAGCTTTGATATCTTTCCATTATTTAGCGTCCTAGTTTGGGTAAGATTTATAGTCTATATAAACCCTTTTTAGATGTTCTTTGGCAGCCTTTGAATTATTGAACTGATGTTGATTGAGATTGAGTTGAGTTTGGTTGAGTTTTTTTAATTGTTCTTTTTTTCTTTTTTCTTTTGGATTCTGCCTAAATATCGTTCTGCCTTTATGCTGAGGCTTAACACTTTCTTGTTGGATAATCAAGTGTTGGTTCTAGTTCTTGTCTTCTAACTCCATGCACACTAATATTGTGAGTGTACTATCTGTTTGCTCATCACTGATACTTTTTTCTTTTTGTTCTGTTGTTGTTGTTGCTGGGAAAGCCCCCTCGTCCTCCCATGTCCCTGGGTCCTGCTCAAGGTGGTCCTCCATCCATGTCAATACAAGTATGGTCATCTTCGTTGAATTAATAAAGTCCTTCAGCTCCTGCTAAACTAAAACACAAGTTTGCAATTTTATTAACTGAACGTTCTGCAGTTCCGGCCTGCAGTTCCTTTACCTGTAGCACAGCAATCACAGCCCTATGCTTCAGTACCTTCTCATCAATTCCAGCAGGTTGCTCACACAAACATTGGGTTGCCTTCTCATAATCAGCAATTCCAATTTTCTCAACCAGTGCAGCAACTACCTGCAAGACCGAGTATGGTAGGACCTGGTTTTCTGCCACCACAGTCAGTTCCTACCCCAGAGGTTCAATCAAACAAATCAAGTATATCTGTATCACCTCAGCCGCTGCAAAATGCTCAGGTTCCTAATAGTTATGCAGCGGGTTTAGGTGGTCCACAAATGCCTCTATCTGCACCATATACTGTAAGATTCTATAAACTCATGGTTAATAATTTGAAGTTAAGTATCTTCAGCCTTCATGTGTTCATTTTCACAGTTTGGTCCCCCATCTGGCGGCCAATTGCTAAGAAATGATAATAGTTCGGCCCATTACCAGCCACTATCACAGATGAATATCTCTAGTTTTCCTGTTGGGGGGCAACCTTGGCTGTTGGCTGGAAGCCAGGCTGTGACATCTGTTGTTCCTGTGCAGCAGATTGGTGAACAATCTTCAGCTACCACTGCTGTAGTCCGAGTAAGAAAATATTGTTTGTTTTATTCTCTTCTGATGTGATTATGCTTTCTTTTCTGCTTGTGCAGTACTGCATTTCTGCATGATAGACACAAGATGTTATAGTATGGATCTTGTTGAAATTTTCAGGCAACGACCTTGGAGTCTACACCTGCTAAAAAGCGTGCATCATTTTGGTTGGAGCATACTTCTTGTGCTGGAAAAAAGTATGTGATTCTATTAGCTGCAACTTGGTGGGCGCTAATTGATTTATTTTGATTAGTTGGTTTGCACTATACATATGAAGTTCATGTTAGCTTAAGTTGTGTTTTCTTTAGATGGACAAGTTTTTATCAATAAAAGGAAGGCCATGTGAGAGCAAGATCAGGGGAACCAGACTAGGAGATATTTTTACCATTTGTTGCAACACAAGTAGTGACATCAGGATCCATTAAGAAACCAAAACAAATGATTCATTTAGCGTAACCCAGGTAGGTGTGGTTTCTTTCTGTGGTCTTTCCACAGATTTTGGTGTGTAAGAGGCACCTCCCATGTTGAAAAGACAAAACAAAACATGGATTGGAAGCCCAAATCAACATCTTAAGCAGTTGCCAGTTGTCTGATTAGAATGACTCATAATGATAACTAGTAATTATTAAAAAATAGCTCTTGCTAAAATCAGGACATTCTTGTGTATGTATATTTATCTAATAGTGGAATGATTCTGACCAACATGGAAACATGGTGGTTAGAATTGACCCATGTATCTTTCTATTGTATTTTTACCCATCAGACATTCACTCATTTCATTCTTCCTGTACATGCTACTTCCACATGAACCACAATTATTACCCTCTAAAATACTGGTAACCAACACAGAAACCTAGTGCTCAAAATTAACCATTTGAAGCCTATGATTGGCAATAACAAAGTCTTGCAATGGAGACTAAAAGTGAAAACTCCAAACAAATAAAAATACATCAAATGTAAGTAACTATACCATATTAAGTCCCCCGCATTAGGGACTGAATTTTGTGCATAAATGATTAGTTTGATTTTACAATTTATCTTCTGGACATATTTTCTGAGGCTATTTTTTCATATTCTTGTCCTTCAGACGTCTCGGCATTCAACTTTTAGATGCTTTACATTCTTCCCTTCATGCTTAGCCTGCTACCAGAACCATTTGTCAAGGGTTTTTTTTATGGATAATTTTGTTCTACTAATTTGCAACCAGTTTGGTTATTTATTTCTTTTCTGTTTTGTTGAGTACACTTATTTTCTACATTATTCATTCAGGTATTACTATAACAGAAAAACAAAGTTTTCTACATGGGAGAAGCCTATAGAACTGATGATACCAATTGAGGTGAGGCACTGATGAATGGTCTCTTTCATCTTAACATCTTCATGCCCATTTGTTACTTTGTTTCCTTTTTGGTTGTGGAAAATATTAGTCCATCAGATTTCTTGCTTCCTTTTGCTGCAATGTTTTAAATGCTATTCTTCTTCAAATGGGGTGACTGAAGGAAGGATCGTTTAATGCTTCTCACTTGTTTGTAATTAGCATTATTATTTTGGTTGGACTGTTGGACCACGTTGTTTCTGTCTGTTTCAGAGTGTTTTTTGAAGAAACTGTTAACCTGAAACTAATCTGGTACTTGTATTAGGAGTGTTACTCGCATCTTTTGCAGCCTAGATACCAATTATCCTTTTGTACTTGTCTCAACAATGAAATTCTTATTTCTGTTTAATCTGAATGATCTCTTTTTAATAGGAAAAGGTATTTTTATCACTTCCCCCCATTGGGGCTGCCCATGAGGGACTAGTACTTTAGGACTCTGCTTATAGCGTGGTGTTGTGAGTAAACAGGTAACAAAAGCTGTTTGTTAATCCAGGAAGTTACACTGCCTACTGCAGAATATTGCAACTATATGCTCTGTCTTCTCTCCCTCCTACATTAATTAATTTGTTTAGGATCCTTAATTGTACTTTCCTCTGTGCGGTTGGACTTGTCTCTCCATCATCATCACAAGCCTTAATCCAAGTGGGGTCTGCTACATGCCTAACTTTTCAACCATCTCTATCCATGGCCATATCTTATGTAAGGCTATTGTATCCTGTATTATGTCTAACGGTTTTCACCGTTTTTCTTTTAGTCTTCCTCTACCTCTTTTGATACAAACTTCTTTTGTACTGTACATTCATCTTATAAGTGCTTCTATTAGTCTTCTTTTCATATGCCCAAACCATCTTAATCATGTCTTATGCATCTTATTTTTTTGTTAGTGCCATTGTGACCTCATTATAGATAATCTCATTTCTAATTGTCTTTTCTTATATGGCCACATGTATCTATTTTATAACATCCTCATTTAATTACTCTCATACCTTGCAAATATTAGTGATTGAATGTCCCAACATTTTGAGTCATACAATAAAGATGGTCTTATAGCTGTCTTATGAAACTTCTCTTTTAGCTTTAAAGAGATTTTATGATCACATAAAATACCAGATGCAAGTTCTTTCACTTTAAATATCCTGCCTTTACTTTGTGAGTAAAATTCTCAATAAAATCTTTTCTTTTTGAACAATTGATTTGAGATATTTACACTGTATTTTCTAAAAATAACTTGATCTTCAAGTGTCAACACAACATTGTTCACATTTTTATTTTTTCTGAATTTACATTTCATAAATTTGATTTTCAATTGGCTCAATTTGAAAATTTTGGATTTTAAGGTGTCCTTCCATGTTTTTTTCTAAACATAACTTGATCTTCAAGTGTCATCACAACATTGTTCACATTTTTATTTTTGCTGAATTTACATTTCATAAATTTGATTTTCAATCGGCTCAATTTGAAAATTTTGGATTTTAAGGTGTCCTTCCATGTTTTAAGCTTAGTATTTATGCCTTTTTTTTTTTTGTCTCATCCACCAAGATAATATCATCTACAAGTAACATACAACAGGACACTTTTTTTTTGGATGTGCTTTGTGAGTTAATCCATCACAAGAATAAAGAGGTAAGGGCCCTATGTAGATATTTGATGTAATCTAGTTGCAATTAGAAAAGTTTGTCTCTCTCCCACAAGTTCAAATGCATGCTTCTGCTTGATGATATATATTTTTAGTGGCATGTATATGAGCAATTCAAACCTTTTCTTCTCTAAAACAATTATCAAGATTTCTTTAGAGACTCTGCATAGGATTTTTCCAAGTCAATAACCATCATAGGCAAATCCTTTAGATTATCTCTGGATCTTTTCACTGGACGCTTCAGGGAGTAGGTAGCTTCCATTGTTGACCTACCAAACATGAAACCAATGGGTTTGAATGACTTTGGTTACTCTCAACTTTTGCTCAATCACCCTCTCCAAAAATTTAATAATATGGTTTATTAGCTTTATCTGTCTATAAGTTTCATAATTTTGATCATCTCATTTATACTTGTGAATGGGTACTAGAGTTTCTTTTCACTCTCAGGCCTTCTCTTCAGTCTTAGGATCACGTTAATACTTTCATTAATCATAACATGGCTGTTTCTTTTATACATTTTCTTTTCTTCTATAGGGATGTAGTCCAATTGTTTTCTATTCTTTATCTTTGTCATAGCTGGGCTTACTTCAGCTCGTTAGGATAAATATGTCTATAAATATTTAATTCCCATCTTATTTGGAATTATTGAGATATTCCAACATAGCATTTGTTTATTCATATTCATTTAATAATTTCGAGAAATACTCTTTCTATCTCTCCTTGATCATGTCTCGTTTGCTAATACTTTTTGATTTTCATCTTTCATATGCTTCACTTAGCTCAAATTTTTTGTTTTTCTTTCTTTTATTTTAGTCAGTTTATATATATCTGTTTTCCCATTTTTGTGTCAGGTTACTGATACAAATTTTCATAACTTTGACCTTGCTTCACTTACTTCATTCTTTGCTTCCTTTTTTGCCAAAACATATTCTTAGGTTTTCTTCATTATGACATGTATGTAAAGTGTTGCAGATTCTTTTGATTTTGAATTTTTATTTATACCTTTGTGCTCTACCGCCATGACTCTTTTTAGTTTTGATTTGTTCTTTTTGACTCTCCCAGAACAGTTTTCTTTGTGTTTCAAATAACAGTAGCTAATCCAAATCAATTCCCATTAGATTAGACTTACCTTCTACAGTTCAATCTCTTCTGTTGCACGCTTCTAGTGTTGAAGGTATTTCTCCTGTTGATAGTTGCTCCCAAGCCTGGTTAAAGGAGGAGGGATATGTTAGGTACAAATGACAATTAATGTAGAAATCGTAAGACCTTTCCTGTTAAAGTTTGGATATGCTTATCCAATATATAGAAATTAGGATATGGACGTGCTATTCACTTAGGCGCCCCCCCCTCCTCCCTCCCCCTAAAATTTCACGCACGTCATAATTCTTACATGTTCTGTCACTGCCCATTTTCTTTGAGTTCTACATCAGCATGTTGGACTTCTCTTACTCTAAATATAATTCTGGATTAGCTTCTTCTCCCTATATGAGTTGGTTGACTTCTATAGATTTCAAGGTGCTTACAGGTACATGCTGTGCTTCTCTATTGAGAGGTAGGATATGCCATGGGTCTTTGCTGCTTGCACAACCTACTAATTGCTTGAATATTAGTAAATTCTGACATCTATTACGTCTTTGATTGCTACAATTTTTCCTGTTTTGTTTGCATATATCTTCATTACTTTCTCTGTAAATAAGGTAGGCTGTAATTTTAGTGCTCATTTTGTTTCTGATTTTATTGTCTTTTCATGTAAAGGAAGAAAAGGAGTTTATCAATATGGACTTCCTATTGCTAAATATGAGCTACATATTCCAGTGTTAAAGTACAGCAATCTGTATGTGTCTTGGAGATGTCAGCAAAACTTTTATGCACATATTTTAAGCCGGTATTTTAAACACTCAAAAAAAAAAAAATATTTATATGCCAAATGTGATTACTTCATGTAGTCTTTAGATTTGAATCAGGTCAGATGTTTCATGGAGCTTGGTTGGTCCTATACATAGGATTAAGTTGGGGATGCAGAATGTTAAATACTTTGAAATACAGCATGCACGGGTCTGGCTTAATAGTCAATACATTGACTGTGTTGTGGCTTTATTGATTTATTTTTGTTGATTTTTTTGTGGTACTTCTGGTAGGAGAGTTGCTTTCTTTTCAAAATGGTTTTAAAATGTACAAGTTCTATATTCACTCCCTAGATTATGATTGAAGTAACCTCTTAAGATACTGCAATATCTATTTTGGAAGTTTCGTATGTTGGTTGCTTGAAAAGATCTCATCTTGAAATTTGGTCAGTTGCATTTAGTTTTGGAATGTATCTCACATTTGAGAATTTGCATCTGAAAACATAAATTTATTGTGGTATGAGCTTGCTGGTTTTTACTTTCTCCTAAGTTGTAGTATGATGATCAAATATATTTTGATCTATCAATGATATTGAGGTTTGATAAATGCAGTAATAATTCTCTTCTACTGTGATATAGTTCTAATCAATTGACGTGTCATCTTGAATTCCATGGCATCCTAGGATAGATTGAAATTTTTAAAAAACTTGTTTTGTGCATCTCCTGGAGAGTACTCACATGCAGTTCCATTATTGTATTGGTGACGAACTAGTGGTAAAGTCTGGCCCTGCTCCAAATAGGATGAAGTAAGGGATTTTAGGTTTAGTTGATGTACATGGGGCATCCCTGTGTGTCTGCTACTTTTTAGTGAACTTTTACTTTCAACATGGGGGAAAACAAAAAAACTAACTGGAGTTAGATTGTTCGCTGGACAGAGTGGTCATAACAGCGACCAGTTGATCTAATGAAATACTTTTGAGTGAGAGCACTGGCATGCTATAGTTTTTGTTAGTTTTGGGCTTGATTTGAGGGTTTTATCCTTTTAAGTACACACAAAGATTTAGGGGTGGTGTGACCTGGAATGAGTTTCTGTAGCAGTAGAAGTAGAAAGATAAAGATGGTAAAATACCGTGGAAGGTGGCAAGTAAGCAATAATGCATTGTTGTTATGAACTTCATGAAAATTTGTAACTTGAGCTAATATTGTATTTAGGTAATGTTTGTTAACTAAGATATAGATCGGAAAAGGTGAGATATGGAAAGCATTCCAGATAAAAGTACTTTACATTGTGTTTGTTAAATTTTCTGGAAAGAAGTCATATGATTTCTTATCTTGAACTTTCAAGATAAATTTATCCTTTCCCCCTCTTCAAATAACTTATCTTGAACTTTAAGTTATCTTGGTAGAGTCTTATCTTACTCATTTTAACAAACACTATCTTAGTATACAGTTTGAGGCCCATTTTTGGCTGACTTTTGCATTTGTCTGGGCAGCCTACTAGGCCTACTAGGCCTTCTAATCACGGAAGCCATCTGGTTTATGGTCCCAATCTTTCTTGGTATAGCCTCAGGTTGGTCTGCACCCGTTTGATAGCATAATCTTTTGACTGTTCTCTTTGCATGCTCCGCTGGTGAGTTCAAGTTTGAGGCATGCATGGCTGGTCAGCTTCATGAATATGGTTGTGGCTTGCTTTTGTTTAAGTGCGAATTGAGTAGATGGTTGAGAACTGAATTTGGGCTGAACATATGGTCGCTGGGAAATTAGATTAGGAAAGTGGTTTTACATATTTAGCTGTAAAAAAATAAATAGATCTCTATTATTAACGTTCAGGGAATTCTTTAGATCAAACAATTTGACAGGGCTTCACTGACCAAACCTCTTTAGTTGTTGGCGATGACTTTTCTTTAGCCTCTTCAATTTATTATGGCTGCCATCCTTCCTCCTTTCCAATTTTCAAGTCATCTGAATCATTAGATGTAGGACTCGAGTATGGTTTAATGGATGACTTGGGTAAATGGACGTGATTCACATTTTTCCCATGGTTTCTGAAGTCTCAGGTTTGCCTCTTTCTATGTTGGTTAACTTCAACGGCTGCTGGTTGGTTGATTTGTTTTTTCCCCAAAATCATTGCTTTTATTTTTTTGATTCTATCTGGTTTCCATTTATTGTGAGATTCCTATTTGCTCTTGTGCTTGGCGGTGTTCTTCTACTTTGTTTAATTCTTTTATCATTGCCACTTTTAGTGAAGATTTGAGCCAATGACAATGGGCTTGAGTGCAGCTGAACACTGCTGTTGGCTGCATTTTACATGTACCCCTTGGCACTTTCTTTGATGTTATAGTGTATGGAACTTTGTATTTACTTTTGATCTTGCTGTGTCCTATTATTTAGACAAACAATTCTTATCAAAATTTTCTAGATTTATGTTAAGGCTGTCCTCACTGTCTCTTAACCGACTTTACTTGATAATGGCCTATTTTTATATGTTTGCTGTCTACACTCTGCATCTCACCTTCATCGCATGGAATTAACTCTTCTTCAAATTGCTTTTTTGAGAAAAATTTTCCTTGTTCTATTTTCAGTTCTTAGATCATGTTTTCATATTGTACAAGTTGGTTTCACAATATCAACTATGTGATGGAATACAGTCATATCAATTATCCCATCTCTGTAAGAGCTAGAGAGAAAATGAAAATTGAAAGGAAGTGACGATAGAGAATCAAAATTGAATTAATATTACAGCAAGAGCAGTGAGTTTATATACTGCTCTCTGTTATTCAACAACCTAACAGACATGCCAGCTGGCAATAACAAACAGAAAACTGGTTCTGTTTTCTATTTGCAGCCGACTGCCACATAAGCTAAGCTATGAAACTGAAAATAAACTGTCTAACAAGAAACTGAATAAACTCTCCGTCTATTCTACACTTCTTCTATCCTTCTTAATTAGAAGTGATATTCTTCTTAACATTCCCCCCCTCTCAAATGACACCTGGTAGCTTGCATATAAGCATTGTGATATGCTTGTTCTTGAATCTAAATCTTTTAAACTTCCCTCTTCAGCACTGTACTTCAAAGGAAACTGAGGAGAAATCTTCAAACATAAATTGTGACACGAGGATAAGAACCTATCCTGAGAAAGCCCCATTGTAGAAATATCTGCTGTCTGATGCTCATATGGCACATATCTGATCTCAACATCACCATCTTCAACTTTTTCCTGGACAAAATGAATATCATTCTCAATATGTTTAGTCCCAGAATGAAAAACAGGATTTTCAGCTACACTTTTCGCTGCAGTATTGTCACACCACAGTACTGGGGGTTTGGAAAAAGGATAACCAAGCTCAGAAAACAAGGGCTTCAACCGCAAGAACTTCTGTGATTCCTTGAGCTAGAGCTCTGTATTCTGCTTCACCAATTGATTTGGCCAATACTGACTGTTTTTTAGGACTCACAAATAAGCAAATTTCCACCCAAATAGACACACAAACCACTTGTAGATTTTCTGGTAATCCTACAGCCAGCATGATCTGCATCTGTGTATGCCTCAATATTTAAATGAGATGAGGGAGTGAAGAAAAGTCCCAGTCCAAGGGTACCTTTAAGATTCCTTACTAGTCTATTACAAGCCTGCCAATGCTGCTGTTCAGTAGTCTATCTGGCCTTGTATAGGTCAGATACTGAAGGGAACCAACAAGTTTTCTATTTAAAGTAGGATTAGAAAAGAGATCACCCTCATAGTAAGCTGAGTACCAACCATAAAAGGTGTAGAACTAGGTTTACAATTCCCCATACCAGGCTTGACCAACAAATCAGTAGTGTACTCGGACTGTGTGAGATATAAGCCTGTAGAATTCCTATGAACTTCAAATCCCCGAAAATAACTCACTGAATCAAGAGCTTTGAGGGAAAAAGGAGCATCAAGATCATAAATGAAAGATTGTAGGAGTGCAGACTCTGAATTAGTCACAAGGATATCATTGACATACACCAAAACAAACAGAACAACTGACTGCACTCTTTTAATGAACAAAGAGGCATCAGGAACTGCATTTGAAAACCCCAAGATTTAAGAGCAGTCTTTAATTTGGTATACTATGCTTCTAGGGCTTCTTTAAGTCGATAAGAGACTTCTTAAGTTTACACACATGAGCAGGATACTTAGAATCTTTAAACCCCTTAGGTTGAGAATATAAACTTCTTATAAATCTTCATTAACAAAGGCATTATGTACATCAGTCTGTTGAATATCCCAGCCAAATGTAACTGGAAAACATATAAAAACTCTAATAGTATGAAACCTTAATCACTGGACTGAAAGTTCAGAATAGTCTATGCCATGTGTTTGATGAAAGCCTTTAGCAACCAATCTAGCTTTGTACTCAAGAATTGACCATCCGGCTTATACTTGACCCAAAAGACCCATTTACAACTAATCAGATTCATATCAGGCGACTCTGGAACAAGTTCCCAGGTCTTGTTATTCTGAAGGCTGCTGAAGGCTGCAAATTCCTCTTGCATATCCTTGAGCCATCTAGGATCTAATAGAGCATCACTAACTGAACAAGGCTCCAGTTCATTCACTAAGGCAACTGCTGAGGGAGTAACAGATGAATCGGTAGGAGGAAACATGAGTAGCTTGCTCTTTGATCTGGTAACCATAGGATGAACTAAGCAAGGAAGAGGATTAGTTTTAGTTGGATGGGCTGAGGTGGAACTGGAACTGAATTGAGAGATTTGTGATGCAAAAGAAGATTGTCTTGTTGAGAAGCAGAGGTATGAGAAGGTTGTGTTATAGAAGAACAAGGAGATGAAATCATGAAAAGGATTGAAGATACGTATTTGGTAAATTAGAAACTGAATGTCGGTGAATAGGAGATGTTTGAAACAAAGTCTTAAAAGGAAATTGAGACATTAAAAATGACATGTTAGGAAGTATAGATTATTCTTGAAGGATGTAAGCATTTATATCCAGCATGCATTTGGCTATATCCAAGGAAAACACACTTAGAAGAATGAAAGTCAAACTTATGATGGTTATACGAGATAAGGAAAACAAGCACACCCAAAAGGTTTAAGAATGAAATAATCTGGATGCTTGTTATATAACAGCTCAAAAGGAGTAGAAAACTTTAGAGCTGAAGAAGGTAATAGGTTAATGAGAAAAACTGCAGTTTGAAAGGCTTGTACCCAGAATTTAAAGGCATACAGGCATGTGCAAGCAGGGTTAAGCCTGTTTCAGCAATGTGTCTATGCTTTCTCTCAGCAATCCCATTTTGTTGGTGAGTATGAGGACAAGAAACTCTAGGAAAATTCCCATGTTGCTGAAAATAAGGAAGAAAGACTTTAAACTCCCACCCTTGTCAGACTGAAGAGAAGATTTAAGTTTAGTGTTATACCACACTTAAGCAAGTTTATGAAACTGAACAAAGGTAGAAAGGGCTTCAGATTTTAGTTCAAGGGATACAACCATGTATATCTAGTATAGGCATCGACAAATACGATATAATACCTGTAAAACAAAGCTATATTGCTGTAATTGTATTTCATACTTTGTATTGAATTTAGATGGATATTTATACATGAGCTAGGCCATGGTTTGCTCCTAAAAAATAGGGATAGGATACAAAATACAAGTTTAAATATGCTATAAACAGATAAGGTTATGTAACCACTTGTCTCTTTATCTCTATCTTCTACATTATCTTCTCATCTTTCTTATCTCTGTAGTTTCAAATACTCCTTATCTTCTATTCAAACTTGGTTTCTCCAACACATTTTCAAATACTCTTTTATCTTCTATTCAAACTTGGTTTCTCCAATACATCTCATCTCTTTCGGCTTCTATTTAAACTCGGTTTCTCCAACAATACCTATACCCTTAAGTAGAAACATAACGTGCTGATCCCCAAAGATCAGAATAGACAAGTTCAAGAGGTTGTTTAGCTGTAATTTCACAATCAGAGAATATTAATTGATGTAGCTTACCAAACTTGCAAGACTCACAAAATGAGAGAGATGAATGAGAACAAGAAACATTCATCTTATTCAATTATTTCTGAAGTACATGAAAATTTGGATGACCTAGTTTGGCAGGCCAAATGTCATGTACAGATTTATTCTGTACTGCACTAACAGTAAATGAACTAGCATACAAGATTTAGTGTCTTCGAGTACAAATTTTTAGAAAAAAGGCCTTAAGCGTGAACACATATTGGAAATCAGCAAAGGATCTTCAGTTGCAGGAACTGAAGCTGCATTGAAATGAGAAACTGGAACAAAAGTTGGAACTGGTAAGGAAGAAGTTCTTGAAGAAACATCAGGTGGAAGTTGATAAATGCCATCTTTAAGTTGACCTTGAGATAATCCTCATTTACCTTCTATCTACCAGGATTGCCAGGATCAGGATCTGGGACATATTTTGCAAGAGGTTTCTCTGATTTCATGATGAAGGAAACTAGGTCAAAAGCTCAAATTGTAGCCAAAATTTGAGCTTCCCAGATTAGTTAATTTTCAGTCTCCAATTTGGTAGGATTGAAATTGAGAGCTTTCACAATTGAGGAGAAATCAATTTGTGATCGAGAAATAACAGGAGTCAAGCTTAGGTTTTGAGATGTTTCACTCAAAGAATGCTCAGGATCTCTTGCCATTTATGTAGGTCATTAGCTTTGATACCATGTAAGAGCTAGAGATAATGAAAATATAAGGGAAATGAAGAGAGAATCAAAACTGTAGACTGAATTGAATTAATATTACAGCTAGAGCAGTGAGTTTATATACCGCTCCTTGTTATTCAACAACCTAACAGACATGCTAGCTGGCTGTAACAAACAGAACGCTGGTTATGTTTTCTGTTTGTGACAAACTAACTGACTGCCACATAACATAAGCTAAGAAACTGAAAATATACCATCTAACAAGAAACTGAATAAACTCTCCTCCTATTCTCTACTTCCTCTATCCTTAGTAATTAGAATATTAATTCTCCTTAACAATCTCATGAAACTTTTCCTTATGAAGATTGTGTTGGAATGTTGTCTTATCATTTCCCTTGGAGGGTTGCGTCAAGAAGGGCATCCGGCATAAAAATTTTCCACATCATTCTTTTGCATGGTTTGCATTGTCAATGTGATGTTTAAAAGTCCATTGGTTAGGGTAAGGTGCCAGATGATATCGATTTTGAATGTCTGTCAGTTCAGTTCTTCTTACTTGAGTTTTTTCCAATGAACAGAGGGCAGATGCATCCACTAATTGGAAGGAATATGAGAGTCCTGTTGGAAGAAAGTATGATATTTATTTGTTTATTTTCTGACAAGCAAGAAAATATGCAATTTGTAAAATTTCTTCTGCTCTCTTTATTTATTGTGATAATGTATCATTCTTAGGTATTACTACAATAGGGTTACCAAGCAATCAAAGTGGATAATCCCTGATGAACTCAAGGTTTTATTTCCTAATTCAACCTCTTTAACCAACCTCTCTCTCTCTAGTAGTTTTTCATTCCTCCTGCTCTGGATATATGTTCTTGCAGTTGGCTCGTGAGCAAGTGAAAAATATGGCATCGAGTCGAGGACCACAGGCAGGAAAGGATAATTCTCCTGCTCTGGCTCCCGTCGCTTTGTCTGTAATCAAAGAAAAACATTTTAGTGGTGCCACCTCATCTTTGTTGGCTGATGCAGCAGTGTCAAGCCCAATTGAAGTGGCAACTGTTTCTGATGTTGCACAGGGAGTGGCAGCTTCTGAGCATTCGGCCTTACCTGTTGTTCCCTCTGTGGTAACAAGAAGTACTATTGATGTTGAGACACATGTGGAGACTGTCACTGAAGTCACCATTGTTTCAGATAGTGCTGAAACTTCTCACACTTCGGTCACTACTGTTCTGGAACAAATGTATTGCCTAGTTTAACCAACTCTGTAATTTGTAGATATGGTTTTCCAATTTACCTTTGTTCTAATTCACTTCCAATACAATTTTTATTTTAGGAGTGACATGAATACCAAAACACCTCAGGATATTGTTGATGCTGTTGATGGTATTTCCCCTGGGGTCACTGAGGTACTTTTTGCTTCTTTGCTAATTGAAATTTTAAAGTTTGAGCTATAAATACTTAAAATATTTTGCTGCTTTGTTATGGTTTGAAGGAAACTGAGAAAGGCAAGGGAAGTGCCGGGCAAGTCACTGTTCCAGCTGTGGTCGATAAGACAGTTGTTCAGGAGGTTTTGGTCTATGAAAATAAATTGGTACTGCTAAGGATTAGACTCTTTTGCTATAATTAATTGTCTGTACGATTGCATAATTTTTCTATCACTTTGAAGGAGGCAAAAAAAGCATTTAAAGCACTACTGGAATCTGCAAATGTTGGGTCTGACTGGACCTGGGATCAGGTAAAATTTGCCATATATAATTTTGAGTAATCATCAAAATTAAGAAAATTCTTAATAGCTAGTTGTTAGGCAATGCGAGCAATAATTAATGATCCGAGATATGGTGCTCTGAGAACACTTGGGGAACGGAAGCAAGCTTTTAATGAGGTATAGCTCTTATATTGATGAAACTCCAAGTGAATTTATTTGCATGAACCGGTTGTTGTATTGCCTAAACTGGTCGAGATGCTGTTCCTTTGTCCATTCTTTCACCATATGCTTGTAATAAGCATTTTAACATCATGGCTGCAGTTCCTGGTACAAAGAAAAAAGCAGGATGCCGAAGAGAGGCGCGCCAGACTGAAAAAGGCACAGGAAGATTTCAGGACAATGTTAGAGGTAAGCTGTTACTGCTTTCAAGAATTTTGGTTTATAGATTTTGAAATATTTTCTCTCCTACTTTTATTTTGATATTTATCCCTTTATGTGGAATATTGACAGGAGTCTAAAGAGCTGACTTCATCCACAAGATGGAGGTATGGAGGTCCATATCTATTGTTATGTGTTGTTGGATTGCCTCTTCTCAGTAGCATTGTTATTTGGGCTCTCATAACTTGGTATGATCAACATAATTGTAATTTCATAATTGACTGAGCCTATCAATTATTTTTCAGCAAAGCAATAGCTATGTTTGAAGATGATGAACGTTTCAAAGCTGTAGAACGAGCTAAAGACAGAGAGGACCTTTTTGAGGACTATATGGAGGAACTAGAGAAGAAGGTAAATTCTCTGAAGTTAAATTCAAAACTTCTATGCAACTGTAGAATTTATACTTGTTCCCCTCTCTCTTCTGGCTCTTTATTTAACTGCAGCCATCTATCCATTCTTAGCATCTCTATTGCTGTCCCGTTATCTGAAAGGAATGTTTGCTTTGGTATGACGTCAGTCTCGGAATACTTTTCCCATTAGCTCACCAGTTGCAAGGAATTACTGTGTAAGGAGGGAAGATGTGATTAACCAACACATGATTATGTCCCTCCAGTACACTGGGGAGTATAGTACTAGGGAGATTTGTGCAACGAGAAATGTTCAATGTCAAAAGTGCTAATCTGTGTTGCACAAACCTGGTTCACGAGGCTCCTGCCACCGTGGGTTCTGTGAAAGATCAGTGTAGGGTGACCTTTTCCTAACAGGTGGAGAGAGTATTTGTCTTTTCAGCCTGTGATGCCCATGCTGTGAACACGTAGATGCTTAAAATCTAGATAAATCGAACTCCATTCAACAGGATGGACTGCATAGATACTGGATTGGCTACTGCTTATCCTGCTCCATTTGATTACACAAGGTCCAAGAATACCGTGTGTGGAATCTCTGATTTGGTTCTTGTCTTATGGTAATTCTCTTTACGCTTCCTTAGCATTAAACTGTAAGGAATCTAATTTCCATCTCTCAAGAAACTTAATTGTCACATGATTTGGAGTTGTTGCATTGTGATCATAATGAAGTTCTGAAATTGCTTTATTATTTACAGAACACTCTGAAATTTAAATCTTTGGATAGTTTGGTTGGGAAAACTTGGGCCAAGCTAGTTATTGTATTTTTAGAAGTGTGGATTTTGGTTTGATCATTATTACAATACTTGATTTTATGCACTATCATTTATTAAATTCTGTTTTGGAAGCAGAAGCATATTGTTCACCTACTTAGTGTAGTATTTGTTAAATTGTCCTTATCAGGAAAGGGCCAAGGCACTGGAGGAGAAGAAGCGAAATAGAATAGAGTACTTGAACCTCTTGAAGTCATGTGACTTTATTACGGTATGCTTTTAGCTTTTGATTTCATGGGCATGTTCTCATCTGCCTTGTTCATTTGATCCATATATTTTGGAATGTGTCATCCTTAGGCAAGCAGCCAGTGGAGAAAAGTTCAAGACCGCTTGGAGGATGATGAAAGATGCTTGCGTCTTGAAAAAATTGATCGTTTGGAAATTTTCCAGGTAATATTCGTCATTTGAGTACCTATAGCACCATATTATCTGTTTAGCTAATTCTGAATTGTTGCAGGAATATATACGTGACCTAGAGAAAGAGGAGGAGGAGCAGAGGAAATTACAACTGGTACCTCAGTGAAAATCTTGAATTGCTCGTGTAATTAGCCTTTTTCTTTATTTTGATTTGTTCTTATCCCCTGAAAAAAATTAAACAGGATGAGTTGAGAAAAGCAGAGCGTAAGAATCGTGATGATTTCCGCAAATTAATGGAAGGGCATGTGGCTGAAGGCATACTTACTGCTGAAACTCACTGGCGGGAATACTGTATGAAGGTCATTGTTTCAGCTTGATTCTGTTATTGGGACAGTTATTTGACTTGCTGAATTGGGTGGTTGATTCCTAGGATATATTGTCTATTTTTTTTTATATGTTTTACTGCTGTATTGACTTTGTTTTGACTCTTAGGTCAAAGATTTACCGGCATATCTGGCTGTCTCATCAAACACCTCAGGTTCAACAGCAAAAGATCTTTTTGAAGATGTTGCTGAGGAGCTACAGAAACAGGTAACTATGATTCTGTTCTTAAACTCAATAGACCATAACAGATATAACTAAGGCCGTAGTCTGCTAGAACGGGTATTATGAGATATTGTATCTGGTTGTGTTTTCTTGATGTGCTTCTAAACTGTTTCTTTAGAAGGATTGGAATTTGGATGTTGATGAAGAAGTGTGGGCTGCGTGATTGAGGCTTGATGGAGGTAGATTGTTGGGTTGAAAAATAAAGGGATTTACATCTGAAGCAGAATATTAGTTGATTTAGATTCAAGAGTAGACAGAAGTTTTGAGGGTTCTCTAGTGCCTTCCCTTAAGCTTCCATCTCTTCAGATTGTAGAGCATGTTTGTCTTTTATGTACTGAAACATGAATAAAAATGGAGATCAAGAAATTTAGTTATTTTAGGATTCAATTTGCCTAGGATTTTAACTTTTGCATGAGATTAAGAATTTTGTTCTGTTTTGCTTTTGTTTTCCAGTTATGTAAGATTAGTGTGTATACCATACCAATATAAGGAATAAGCAGGTAGAAAATATGACCCGTTGAATAAATTGGAGAACAGTTGACTCTGGAATATCTCCTGACTTGTTTTCTTCGTCTTTCTTTCTCTGTTTGTTCTTTCCTTCTCTCTGTTATCTGCTTCTCTTCTACATTTTGCTGTTTTCATATTTTATTTTTTAATCATTCTCTTGCCCTTCTATTGTGCCCATCTTCCTTGCCCCCCATGTCCTGTTACACCATTTTGCTCTTAGTTTTAACTTTAAGTTTTCTATCCAACTCCAACTATGCCGTGTTCATTCTTTCTCCAAAAATTTCATCACAAATCTGTGTTTAAGTCTTGCCATACATGCATGCATTTGACACACGAATGATAGAAATTGAAAAAGCTTTCTCAACAGAATCTTTGCCACAATTGTGTGTGAACTATAATGCTGTAATTCTCGTGGGAGCCTGGCCTGCAGTGATTTGGTGCTCAGGGTCAGATAAGTATTTGAGGGTGGTGGAAATTTGGGGTACTAGGAAGGAGAGATGAATGATGGCTAGAATATTTGGCTTTGGAGGCAGCAGGTTTTGTAGAGCTCAAGGGTTAGTGGTGTTTTCCTTCAGGTTGCTTTGGGGGTGGGGGTTTCCTTCAGTTTTTTTGGAAGGAATGTCTTTTGAGGCATGATGTAATACTGTGAACAAGACTCTTCTACTGGTTGGTTCGAACACTTAGTCTATCTATTTTGAGTTTCTGTTTTTTCATTTTTGATTGTCCCAGAATAGAAGATTTAAAGCGTACTTTCTGTTTGCACCATTTTGCATATGTTACAATTGCAATAGTACAACTCAAGTTTCAAGTGCAAATTTGAAGTAAGTGGCACTAAAAAAGAGTTGATACAGCTGGTGCTTAATGTGTTCCATAGAAGACTGCTATTTAAACCACATCACTCAGTTCAAGTAACACAGAATACTTGATAGTATCACTTTGGTGATCTGTGCCATCTCCTGTATGTTTGTTGAGGAGGATTGAAGAATAGACCTGAAGACTACTGCTTGCAATATAATTGAAGAAGAATAATTCTCTGACAGAGTAAGTGTTTATACAAGTGTATGGCCGTGAAGACTATTGCCACATGATTACTTAACTATGTATTACCTGCTCAATTTACTGACCTATGCTGTTTTCCATCGTTTTATGCTTGCTTTATTTAATTTGATAATAGTGGATTAATTTGTAACTGAAAAAGAGTTTTCTTGACATGGGGAAAATGGAGAAGAAGACATTTATGTAGGTCGGCCTTATACATCAAAACCTCTTAATAGTAACAATGCCTTAATGGGCACAGATATGCCATCATGTAGTTTTCTGATTCCTTGACTTGTTAATGTGGGTGCTATGCAAATTTATGCCTTATCTATGTTTATACTGCAGTACCTGGAAGACAAGGATTGGATAAAAGACACAATGAAATTGAAAAAGGTATAGTTTTTACATTTTTGATGTTTAAATGCATTAGTGGTTTAGTTGGCTTCGGGCTTGTTATGTTTCGTTATGCTTCAGATTGCTTTGTCATCAAACTGGACACTTGAAGATTTTAAGGCTGCAATCATAGAAGACATTAGATCTCCACCATTAGCAGATACCAACTTGAAGGTTTATTTTTTATCTCATCGCTTACCCCCTCCCCCTCTTTTCTTTTTGCTGTATTGTAGAATGCCTGTTCATCCTTCAGGACCCTTATTGGTGCTTGATTGTCTGTGCTTTTGAACAGTAGATCATTCTGAGAGTCAGCATTAAGTGATGTGGCATTACTTCCCATAATGGTGCTTTTAAATCTAATTTTGGTACTTATAGCAGCTTTTGTTTCCTGACAAAATAATGTAGCCTGGAAGATCTTAAATTTGGTACATTCTTTCAGGGTTCTGATCTGGTTTTGATGGAAATTCTTCTTATACTTAATTATTTTTTAGTTTATTTTATTATTGTTTTTTTTTTTTTTTGGGGGGGGGGTGTTTGTCTTTAAGTTGTACTTGCTAAGGTGCCTGTATAGAAGTTACTAAAGAAATGCATTATGGAGTAGAAACATGTGTAAGAACATGTGGAAGAGATAATTGAGATTTTTTCAATTACGATTAGATTACATCACGGATTTGCTTTAAGTCATTACCTATGTGCCCAAAATAGTAACTGATGAACTCATTCAGCATATCTAAGCAGAGGTGTGTTGGTGTATGCCACTTGTAGATGATATTGTGTTGATGGATAAGACTAAAGAAGGTACAAGTACGAAGCTCAGGATATGGAGAAACACTTTAGCATCTAGATTTTTGAAGTTAAGTAGATTGAAAACTGAATATATGAAAAATAAAGTTTTATATAAGTGTGGATGATGTTATTGTAAAACTAGAAGATCAAGTCATATTGATAAAAGGTGAGTTTAGATATCTTGGATCAATCATCTAAAAAATAGGGAGATTAATGATGATGTTACCCATAGAGTTCAGAGAGGATGGTTAAAATGGAAAAGTTTATCCACCATTTTATGTGATAGTAAGGTTCCATTAGTGGTAAACGCAAAATTTTATAAGACAGTTATAAGTTCAACTTTGTTGTATAGCTCATAATGTTGGGCAATAAAGCTCCACCATATGCAAAATATGAGTATAATGGGGATGGGGATTTTAATATGGATGTGTGGCCGTGCAAAAAAAAAATAATAAAATAAAATTAGGAATTAAGTCATTCATAATAAGGTTGAAGTGGTTCTTATTGAAGATAAGATATGTAAGGCACTATTAAGAAGATTTTAGTCATGTGAGAAGAAAATCGATAATAGCTTCTCTAAGGAGAGTGGTTAAAATGAAACAAGTATCTAGCAAAAAGGTTGAGGAAGACCAAGAAAAACTCGGTGAGAGACTCTTAGATATGCTATGAGCTATAAGGACCTTACAAAAGATAAGACTATAGATAGAAATAAATTGTGGGCTAGAATTTATTTATGCAGCCCCACAAAGTTGAATAAAGACTTGATATGTTGTTTTGGAAGGTGGGGAGGGTTCGTTGTCCCATTTTCTATTTCTACTACATTTCTTCTAATACTTTCTTTGTTGGTTGCTCATGCCATTTGAGGATGCACTTTGGTAGCACTGGTATGGCTATTCCTTTTGAAATGGAAGGTTACACCAAGGTAGTGTTATTAAATGCCCAATGCGCAAAAGGGTGTTAGAGCCTAAGGCGCAAGATGATGCGTATGCTTGATGGAACTAGGCGCATGCTAACTAAAATATATATATATATATATCCTAGTTGAAGAATAAAGTATAAAATATGTCCTAACTCCTAATAACATGTTCACAAGCATGTTATCAAGGAAATTAAAAAATTCAACATATACTAAAAGTGCAATCTAAACAATTTATAGTTCTTAAATTAAATCTTAAAACAATTTATAGTTCTTAAATCTTAATCAAGATTAACTAATTATGCATTTTAAATAATCTAAAAATCATCTTCATTATCAAGGTCAAACATTTTCATATTTTCATCATTAAAAACATCATCTCTGATATCTTCTTCCCCGTCATCTCCCTCTCCATTTTCATCTAGTTCAAATTCAATTAGAGCATTTGAAGTGGTACTCCTTTTATTCATTGCCAAATTTGTAGTTAAAGTAATAAATTTAAACATTAAACAGTAAAAAAATTAAATAAAGTAATAAACAATAATATAAAATTTTAAAAAACAGTTAAAAAAGCCCAGGCACGCCTAAGCCCAAGGCGCCTTGGGCCTAGACACCCCTTGATGGTCTGCGCCCAGCTGGAAGCACTCTAGGACCCCAAGGTGCGTCTAGGTGCGCCTTTAATAATACTGTACCAAGTTATGGTTATTCCTTTTGAAATGGAAGGTTACGGGTTTGAGTTGTTAAAAAATTCTCTTTGCAAAGCGTGTGTAGACAATTGGTAGAATCAAAACAAATAGTACATGTTTCATGACTAGGAGTTTTTGATTTTATCTAAATTTTAGTTTTACTAGGACTTTTAATGGATTGTGTGATAAATTTTAAGTGGTGTTAGGTTACCATATTAGGTAAGAGTAGTTTAACAAGGGTAAATTGCAAAAAAGAAAACTGAAAATTTACCCTTTTTTTATTTTGGACCAGACTTTTAATTTTATCAATAATAGCATCCAACTTTATTTTTTTTTAATTATTTTGGACCACTGTTACTCTTTTAATAAAAGTTGTTAAATGCTGATGTGATGTTGCTTCATCAGATTAAAATGTTGATGTGGCATAAATTCATACGACATATATATATTTAACAAAAAATGTAAACTAAAGACTTACAGCATAAATAAATATATATCTTTGGCAGTTAGTGTCTACTAATCTGCTGCAAGATTCCAGCATCCAGCCAACCTAGAACAGCATATGTGTGGAGAGAGATCAAAGAGCAGCTTGTGGAAATTGGAAATAGATTACTTCACCCACCATTTTCAATCCACAAACTTGCTTGATCAAATTGAGAATTTTCTCTTGAGGTGGTGCAATCACCGTTGAAAGCAATGCTGGCTGCTTTCTCTCCATCAATGAAGGTGTTGGCTGCAGATGAACTTCTAAGGCCATCCAACCACTCACATTATGGTTAGGTGATTGTTTCAGTGTTGACTACAAATGTGATGGGTGTTACACAGCTCAAGCGTTATTTTCCAGTTTGTGATCCTCAGGGATTTGTGGATTGAAGGCTGGAATTGATGGTTTTTGTATGGCATTTACTTTCTGCATCAGCAAACACATACATTGGCCAGCCAGAGAGACTAAAAGACAAAATTGACCCTTGCCATTCACAGCATTTATAGAAGACAAGCTTGCTAATGACTGCACCAGCCTGTGCCTGCAGTGCACCTGTCTTCTTTTAATCTTATTGATAGCTAAAAAAGGTGCCAGTTGTCCCCTGGGCATTTTATGTTCATATCGTACATGCAGATTGCAGTCCCTGCCTCAGCAATCCATTCTTTCCTTATTCTGTCTCTAAATCAGTCCTCGCATAATCCTCAGACCCTAGAACACATAAACTGCTTTTTGACCCTACGGCTAGAATACCTTCTGCCTTGCTTTCTCATGTCTTCTTGGCTCTCTCTCTGTCTCTCTCTCACACACACAGAGGATCTCATGCTGGCTTTCTAGACCTACTTAGCTCAGCTTCTCTGACATAAACAGATCCTTGCCCTTTCGTTTGCAATGCAATTGAATTGGTATCACCTTATCGGTAGGCTTATCGGCTGCAGAAGGTCCTCAGTTTGAGTCTATGGCATGTGTTTGTTTCCTTATGCTTGTGCATTTTATGATCGTTCACCCTGTTTACGTGTTACTTTGTTTGCCTCTCCATATATAAGAAACTGTTGCATCTACTGGGAATGTTGGATTAGTATATGTGTACAATTGGGGCCCAGTTTCCCAGATTTTTATGTTTATGGCATTATCATATAAAATCTTAACTTTACATTCAGGTCATTGGTGTCAAATTTGTCTCTTAGGACCTCATGTATGATTTATCATTTTTTGCAGCTTATATTTAGTGAATTACACGAAAGAG
Source organism: Diospyros kaki (assembly GCA_036245055.1). Classification (NCBI taxonomy): domain Eukaryota; kingdom Viridiplantae; phylum Streptophyta; class Magnoliopsida; order Ericales; family Ebenaceae; genus Diospyros; species Diospyros kaki. The sequence goes on along the minus strand of BSEG01000001.1, from coordinate 40,916,978 downwards.
CGAAGGAGAAGGAGGAGAAAGAAGCTAAAAGGCGCAAACGCCTTGCTGATGACTTTAATGTTATCTTGTGCACTTCAAAGGTCCAGAAGCAACCTGTAGCTTCATTGTTTTAATTTCTGTGGCTGCAATGTAATAATTCTGCTCTTTTTTTCATTTCATTTTTTTACTTCATGCAGGACATTACTGCATCTTGCACATGGGAGGACTGGAAACAAATCCATGAATACAAACAAGAGAGCTGGTATTCTTGTTAAATATTGAGATGTCTAATTAAGCCATTAGGCTGTTACAGAACTTGTTCATCTACATCTTATCATATTTTATCGTCTTATGTATCTTCCTTGTAAGAAGTAGAAGTCATATCACCTTTATGCTACTTTTAGAACTAGGATTTATGGGAAGAAAAGACAAGAAAAATAAACATTTCTATGTGCAAGAAATTTTATTTTCATTTTCCTTTCCATCACAAAATTCTGGTTCTGAAATAGCCCTAAGGTTTTGCATTTCATTGAGTTTCTACAAGAATGAAAACCACCCTGTGTGACAGGTACTGGTGTTTGTTGGAGTTGGGTGTGGACTGCATTTAGCGGTTAGTTGTGCGTGTCAGCTGTTTTGATAATCGAAATGCTGCACCTCATACTTGCTTTTGAATCATTCAGAAGGCTTCATGTTTGCAGCCCTTTTGTTCAGGATCAAAAAAATACTATTGCTTTCCTTGTAGGTCAATTTTTCCTTGTGCACTGATGGATTTATTTCATGTCTTGTTGGTTGTTTAATCATGATCATCGATGGAGGTGTTTTACCTTAAATACTAAAAGAAACTATAGCTGGAAGTTTACTTAGCCAAACACACACACACACATTGCTTAAATTTGTTGATAAACTGTGAAGTTTCCATCTGATACTCGTGTCCATGTACAAGTGTGACATGATTTCAATAGCAGAAATTGCATCCAAATTTAGTCTACCATTGAATATTGAAGTACTTGAGGGCTATGATATATGTTTTATCTGCTCAGAAAGTTTCTGTTTCAGTGTTTCTAGACATGACTGTCATGTTATGACGTGTGCTTGTGTATAGGTTCATTGAGGAAGAGAGCTTCTTCAGGGAGATCTTTGAAAACTATGTAACTGAGCTGAAAGAAAAGGTGAAGGAGAAGGAAAGAATGCGAAGGGCTGATAAGGTATCCAAAGATTTAATACAAATAAGTTTTTTCTTCTCAGTACGTTATGAGGTTTTGATTTTGCCACATTGTTTTGCATGGATTTGTATTTTCATTCCACTTTTAGGCTGTGTTTGTTTCCTGGAAAACAGAAAGTGTTTTCCGGATTTCCCTGTGTTTGGCGCCAGGAAAACATCAAAGTCAAAGGAAAATGAATTCTGATCAAGGGAAAATATGTTCCAACATATATATAAGAAAGATGGAAAAGTGAATTCCCTAGTTGAAAACATGAATTCACTTTACTAAATCATAATCTACCACGTTCTACACAAATCACATAACAACAGATCTCACATCTCAGCACCTCCGTCAGCTTCATCAACTTCGCCGCCACCCACCTCTGTTGACTGTTGCTGCGTCATCGGCATCTGTTGTCTCCAGTTTCGTCATCGCCGTCCTTCTCTGCCCGTGTCCATCGGCCTAAATCACCCTCTGCGTCATCATCTCCAGCCAGATCTGACATTGCTGTTTCCATCCTCCAGCATCCAGATCTGCCAGTGTCTGTCGCTGTCTCCACCTTTGTCCATCTTGGCCTGGGTCGTCGTCGCCCTATCCACCTGCATCCAGTTGCCGTTGCCATCTTCGCCTTTGTCCATCTCAACCTGGGTCGAACTCCCCCCCCTATCTGCCTGCATTTGGTTGCCATCTCCGGCTCCACCTCTGTCCATCTTGGCCTAGGCTGAACTCGTTCCCTATTTGCCTGCATTCGGTTGTCCTTGCTGTCTCTGCCTCTGTCCATCTCGGCCTAGGTCGAACTTGCCGTCGTCGTTGCCCTATTTGCTTGCCTCCGGCTTCTGTCGCCATCTTCCATCTCTTTCTCTATTCAAAACTCAGGGTTTTTTTGGTGATTTTTTTATTTTCTTCAAGTGCCTTCCAAACACTAGAAAAGGTTTTCCAGCAATATTTTCAGGTTACAGCCAAACAACAGAAAACACATTTCCGGAAACTATTTTCCCTCAGGAAAATACTTTCCTGCAAACAAACGGAGCCTTAGAAGTCAATTGGCATTATGAATGTCATGCTACTAAGCATAACTTGGTTAGGATATGGTATTGCTGATGATAATAAGTTATGAGGGTTGGCATTTTTTTGTCATTGTTGCTATTAACATTTTTCCTACTTAGGTGCATTTTCTTATGGTGGAATTTCAATTTGATAGAAACCTCACATTAGCCAAGCCAAGATAGTCCTTGTTGCGATCTTGGGGTTGCTTGGTGTAGGTTCGAGTCACATTAACTGCATACAAAAGGCTTTTTCCAACTGTATTCTGGAGGGACCATCCCTGTCACAATGTATGGTGGGCTCTGGGTGGGCTTGCGCATCACTACTGTTGATGCGTGGCCTTTCCAATCATGTTGTGTGGTGGGGTTTGTGCAGGCACTGCATGCCCCTTGTGGCTGCTACAGGGCTCCACTTGCCAGGTGGTGGAGCTTTGCTTGACTCATCTGGATACGGCAATTTGCTTGGGCCATGGAGGTTAGTTAGGCCAAAGGTCCAGATACCCCATGTTAAAAAAAAAAAAAAATTACCCAAGCCACCTTCTTATTCTTTCTTTTCTTTTCTTTTATTTTCTTTTTTTTGTTTGTTTTTGGTGCATTTTGGCCATGGATATGACCATAGACAATGATGATTGACGAATTAAAACCCATGTAGATGACCTTATCTAGGGGATTAAGGCTTGGTACGCTGTTGCTACATTTTGGCCACAACATTTTTTTTTTTTTTTTAGAATATGCTTTCTGAAAATTGTTTTGTGCTTATTGTTTTTCCACTCCATTTAGCCATTTGAATACTGCATTCTAATACAAGATAGGATAAGGTGCAGTTAGTGATGCTGATAATTCTAACACTTAGATAGAGTTTGAGGCTTCAACTTTTTAGTGCGTGCTTCTGATCTTGAAGAAGTAATCTTTACCACATCATAGTAGTTTGTGGCTATACTGTTCTTTTGTTGCTTGATTACTGGAGGACTATTACTTGATCATGACCCAGCTTTGGTTTATGGTTATAATTGTATTCATTTAGCCAACCCTGCCACTTAAGTGTCCGATTGGTATTGTTGTAAAATCTTTTCTGCTGTTTGAATCACTTTAAAATATAACACTATATATATATATATATATATAGCTTAGCTCATTACTCCGCCAGGGGATATTATCCACTGCCGGTCCCAAGCCCGGATAAAGGAGGAGGGTTGCGTTAGGTAGCCGACAGCCAGCGTAAAACCTAGTCGGATCCAAATATGAATTCTAGACAAACTATCTGTTGGGATGTAACCCACATAGAAGTCTAGAATTCATGTAGCCAACCCCACATAGTGGGATAACGGCTGGATATGTTGTTGTTTATATATATAGCTTAGCATTTGGCCTAATCATCTGAGATAGGCTTTTAGTTTTGTTAAATGCATTTGGATAATGGTTAAAGGAAAGTGCTTTGAATGATAAAATTACCAAAAAAAAAAAGTGAATGAAGTGTTTATGTAGTTAAGACCATTTGATAAATATGATTTTTGCAATTTTAAATGTTGATTGGGGATAATTTTGTTAAAAAATAATTTTATTTTCTACTGCTTTTGCTTTACAGTAGAAGCTTTAAATTTCTGCTTCTGCAAAAAAATAGCTTTTTCCATCAGTAAAATGCTTTTGTAATTTTGGCACCACAAAAAACTCATGCAAGCACTTCTGCCAAAAAAAAAAAAGAAAAAAAGAAACACTTTCCTGCCTCCTCAGGACAGGGCCAGAAAGCCTTAAAGAATTCTTATGATGACGATTCTTACCTGCAATACTATTGGGCAAAACACTGAAGATCTACTTCTGAATCTGACCTTCTACTCAACTTTTTGGCCCAACCACTGATTATCTAAATGAATCCTGTTGTGGGTACGTGTACCATAGCCCTCCTTGTGGCACTAACATCTCTATGATTGCTCTCACAATTGGCACCAGATGCCAGCCTTGAAGAGGTGGCCCATGAGCCATGAGTTTCTGTCCACAAAAGTCCCGTCATTGGGATTAAGCTTAGAATAGCTTGCTCATCTGGTTGCTTATCTGCAACACAAGTTCTGCAAGCCCATCTGTCATCCTTGAAAGGGATGTGCTCAGTATATCATCAGCCATCAAAGAACCTTGGCACAACCATGCCTTGATTCACTCAATGATGCCTCTACACATGCCCTTTCCATCTAGGCAAGATCTCATCCACCATGGCATGAGTCAAATCACCTTGGCAAAGTCCTAGGTTGGATTCAGGGCTACCCCTGGTATGAGATCCTTAGGGACTTGTGCACTGGTGTCTAGAGTCAACTTGCTTGCCTCACCACCCTCAAGAGTGCCCTTGATTGGTTAAGTGTCAAAAGAAGAAAAGTGAGCATTCCGGTAAAGATTCATAGCCTTGGTAGGCTGACTGACATTTGGAGCCACTACCCAACCAGGGTACAGGTGGCAAGTCTGCAGGTTAGTTCTCCTTAGATGCTATCTGTTAAGATGGATGAGCCACCTTTTCCATGTTGCTCTCACCTTGGGATGAGGGGCTGTTGTCTTCTGAGGTGCAGGAGCCTACAAAAATGGTCCTTTCCGTCTTTTTAAATGTTTGACCTGCTTGGTCACCATAACTCTCCAGATTCCTGAAGTTTGATTATCTTGGCTCCTTCCTTTCCTGCCTGGTCATCTTACTAACCACTTAATGGCTTCAAAGCACTGACATAAACCCTAAACGTACTCTCTAGTGTGCTCTTAATTGTCCATGTTATATTTGTTGGGAAAAGTGGTACTCAGATATATGCCCAAAAAGACCCGTGAGCCAAAGAGTGATTGACCTTCTCAGAGACCATGTAGACTAAACCAGCTTACAACCATCATCTGAGCTCAGCAGGGGCACAATCAATAAAAGTTATTGTATTTCTGTCGTCGTTTCTAATGATTTCACCTGTTTTTCTTATCATTTTGTTCCAGTTTGATTTCTGGAGAAGTGAAAACTTTAATGGTAGGTGTAGCAGGTAAATGGTCTGAAATTTGGAACTTGCTAATAATTTACTCTATTTCAAAATGGCGCACAGCCACAACCATCCAGAGAAATAATCACGTGCACATATACGTGGATAACTTTGTAAAAACTACTTGTTTATGGCAAAGCACATACTCACGAGGGAATCAAATCCATTATAATTAAGCTATACAGTGTTATGGTCCATTGCAAGGTATGAGATTTGTCCTACATTGGAAGTTTAGGCTCTTGGTGTGGGGTTTATAACCTCTTGGACACTCTTCCCTTGACAGCTAGCTTTTGAGGGTGAGTTCTACCCAAGGGGTGTAACATACAGTTAGAAGAATTAATTAGTATGGATATTGCCCAGTTTTATTTACCACCAGTCTTCTATCTTGATTCCCCTTCATGCAGGCTTCACTCCTGTTTCCGTGGATCATTTTTGCATCAACATTTTGATGTCTTCCACCACTTCAGATCTCCTAGAAATGGACTTTCTTTCAACCTTGAAAGCTATGTGAATATTTTCCCCATGGATTACCTGTTCAGATTGTTATCCCACCTATTTATGGACTTCTTGAGATTCAGAGGAGATTTCTGTTCTCTTTGACCTTGTCAGATTGGGTTAGATGGGTTGGGAAAGTCAAAACTTGTTATTTTGCATGCAATCTGAGGAGCCATTTCTGGCAATTTTTGTGCTGCAAACCTGTGAGAAGCCTGTGTAGAATTTTGCAGCTGTAGCTTATCCTCAAGGAGGCTGTGAAGCATACTGAAATTTTTCCGGTGGCAGCCGGGAGCAGCCCATGTGCTAGCCTCAAAGGCCTTAGTGTGTCCTGCAAAGTTTGCCTAGGCGCTCCTTGATTAATGCCCAAACTGTTACAATTTAGAGCCTAGGTAAAGAAACCTAATCATTTAAATTACAACTCAATTATTAACAAGAGAATATACTTGTGCCAAGTGGAATCAGCCACCTAGAAAACTAGCAAAGTCAATCTTTCCTGGAATATTTTGTCGAATAATTTTATAAATATTTATAAGCTAAAGCTTCTGCCAGGCTTCTGATGACTGCAAGATGGTGGACCTGCAAATTCTCCTTCTTTCAATGGGGAAGACATCGGACTGTCCTTGTCACGCAAAGTTCTTATCTTTGGCATATGATCGTTGTTAAATGTTTGCTGTGCAATTGCTGAACTTTCTGGTGTTTAATTCTTTATCAGATGAAAATTTGCCCTTAGATTTCTAGCTTAGCAACCTAAAAAAAAAAAAAAAAATCCCCCTCATGAACAATAACTTGGGTTTCATAATGTTCGTGACTCACTATAAATTCCGTACTACTTACCTGCTGAAGAATTAAAGGTTTGAGTTTCCTATTCTTTGAACATGCAGGCCAAAAGAGAAAAAGAGGTAAACGATAGGGAGAAGGAGAAACATCTCCAGGAGAAAGGAAGAGGATCTGAAAGGAAAAATGGTAAGGATAGAATGCGGAGTGAGAAGTCTGATGATGAAACTGAGTCTTATTTTCTGGAAGAGAATAAAAGATCTGGAAAAGATAAGGAGAAGAAACATCGGAAGCGGCATGGGAGTTCTTTGGATTATTCGAGTTCAGATGAAACGGAGAAAGATCGGTCTAGAAGATCTCACAGGCATTCCAGTGAGCGAAAAAAATCAAAGCAGGTTTGTCAATTTCTTCTTGTTTGTAGTGAATAATGAATATTTTCCTGTAGTTTACATATGTAATGAACTGTAAGAAACGGTTCCTCTTTGTCTTTTTAATGTTTTTCATCATATATGGAATTTGGCAATGAAAAGATGTGAATCATATTTTTCCCCTTTCTGGGTGATATAGATGGAGCGCCGTAGCACTTCCAAGCCAGATAGTAGCCAAAACAAGCATAAGAGACACAAGAAAGATCGCCGGAGTGGTTCTCACAGGAAGAGTGATTATGAGGACAGGGATTTTGGTGAGGAAGATGTGGACGTTTGGTAGGTAGTTATCTTCATACCACCATGAGAGAGCTGCATGGTTGCTTGCTTGCTTGCATTGCATTGCATCTTTGTAAATAAATATCTTCCATATATATAACTGCATAGTTTTTGTTTTGTTCTAGTTTACATATAAATTTTATTGTATTTGCAACAAAAAAACATTCATTCTTATTTAACTTTTACAGTTGCCGTTGCTCCATAAACCATAGAAAATTAATGGGACGTCCCCTTGCTCTTTGATTTTGGTGGTTGGTATGTTTAAACTGAACCATAAGATGTTTGTTAAACACTATTGTACAATTATAATTTTCTTACACATTTTTGATATATAACAAGATGCAACTACTCTTTTCATATTATCTCAAGCTAAAAACCTAAACAATCACCATATTTCTTGTACAAGAAGAAGTAAGTAAATACTGCAGTTTTCTTTTTATGTTGGCTATTGCACTGATCAGTAAGCCAGCTGTCTTGTCTGCTCCTCAATTCTTGTTAGCTTTTATTAGAGAACTATTAGGGGAATTTTATTTATATGATACCCAATGCAATATATAAAACGTAAAAATGTGTATTATATGCCTATTAAAAGTAGAAGTTGAAATTTTTCATGTATATTAAATACACAGAATATTCTATATTATTGTACAATGCATCTTTTATATTATACAAGACATTGATGTCATTAAATATTATGTAATTTCCCAATAAACCAAACGGAGTAGGGATTGAATTAAATGTAATTAATTAATAGAAAGAAACAAGCAAGCTAAAGATTCCCTCCTTTAAATGGTGACTTGTCGGTTCCACTCTCTCTCTCATCTCATTGCTTGTTTTCTCTCTCCTCGGATTCAAACTAATTGACTCTATAGCGGAATACTTTACAGTAATTTGGTTTGATATTTTTATATTAACTAAGTTACTGTTTGTTAATGAATATATGAAATAAAAAAATAAAATATAAAAAATATTTTAAATAAAAATATTTTTTTGTTATATTATTTAAATTTATTTAATAATTTTTAAAAAATATTACCTAACTTCTTATTTAAATAAATTTAACTCTCTTCATCTCTAAATATATTTACTTTGTACTTTATAGATAAAAAAATTATTCATTTATATAAATATATTTTAAAAAATTTAATAAATAATTTAACAAAAAAATTTAAATATTTTTATGTTATATTAATCATTTTATATCTTAATTTAAAAAATATTTTAATTTAATTTGTTTTAATAAATATTATCTAAATTTATAATATAATATATTTATATAAGATTGTAAAGTAAGGAACAGATCAATGTCTCTTCTTAAATGAGAGGAAGCAGCTGGAGAGATGGAAGAGAGAGGTGAGTAGGTCTTCTCGTAAAATAAAAATTAAAGAGAAAATAGATAGGAGATAATAAAAAGAAGAAATTGAGTAGTTGTTGCTGCTGTTGTGTTTGAAATATACTTCATCTTGAGATTATTGTATTTACGTGATTTTGTTTATTTTTAATTTTTATAAAAAATAAATTATTAATAAAGATCTTATTTTATTACATAAAATAAAAAATTAAACTCATGATAAAAAAATAAATTACAAATAAAAATCTTATGTCACTATTCAAGACAAAAAAATTAAACTCACCATCTATTCTTACAAACTCTCTTTCTTTCTATATCATGCGGGCGGAATTGGATTAAAAGGGTCACATGCCACTTTTCTCTTTCTTTCTAGATAGAGATGGATGACGGGCGATGATGAAGGATTGGGCCAGCCTAAAGCCACCCCAACGAAATTACCAATCTACCCACCCATGGATGAATGAATGAATAGCATTACTATAAATGCATTCCCCAGTCCCCTCCTCTTCACCAGCTCGCAATCGGAGTCGGAGAGACGATGGCCAATTTCCCCACCCTCTTCATCATATCCCTGCTCCTCTTCCCGGCCCTAACGGGCGCCGCCCGCCCGGAGCCCGCTTTTCTCGGCAAGACAGCCCAACATCGCCCCGTGGTGCGTTGCGTTGCGTTGATTTCCTCGGATAAAAATCAAAATTTATCTTGTCTATACATATGCGTAACGTACGCCGGTCGCCATTCATTTCTTGTAGGTTTCTGATAAATTAATGATTTTTTTTTTCTGTCTGTTCTGTTCTTTTGATGTAAATTAAGGTTGTCGAAGTTGATGATTCGGCGGCGGCGGCGGCGGAGGAGAGCTGCCAAGGAATCGGAGAAGAAGAGTGTTTGATGAGAAGAACACTGGCCGCCCAGGTTGATTATATCTACACCCAGAAGCAGAAGCCGCCATGAATACACACACACACACTGACGTATCTCAACCTCCCTGTGTTGGTGATTAATTAGTTTGAGTTTGTTTGAGACATGTGTTGATGAGTAGCTGTCCGGTTTCAGATCTTACATACATGGTTCAGTTCGTATGTGTTAGGATTTTGTGACTCAAAATGAATTGGGTCAAATAATTTGGGTTTGGGCCATGGGTTTATGAAGCCCAATAAGCCCAGCCCTTGCCTGGTTCACTTCTTGGTTAATTCCAGCCGTGTCCTTTGCCCTAACTATATAACCTCTCTTTGGGCAATAGAACCGTCTCTTCTTGCAAACCCAATATGTTCACACTGTTATGCACAAACAGATCTGAGAATCGAGAGAGAACAGATCCAAGAAGCAATATCGGAAGAAGAACTTGAAGATCACAAAGGTAGGAAACGCAAGGTAAAATCTATTCTTATTCCCTGTATTTGTATCACATGTTTACTGTTTTACTTGGGAGAGAGAATGGTGAGTTTATGAGTGCTGGGATTGCTCGGGTTTTATGGAGCAATGTATTCTGTTATTTGCGTTTGTATAGTTTACGTTTTTTGATCTTGATGTATTATTCCAGTTTTTCCATAGGAGCTTGAGAGAGGTTCTTGTGTCTCTCGGTGTAATCGATTATGTAAATCTCGTGTGTATATATTTCTAGTGGATTGACTAGAGTAGGATTCTTTCGAATCCGAACACGTATATCCTGCGTTCTTTATTTTCTGTTGTGTGTGTGGTGTTGTGGTGTTGCATTTATTTTTCGTTTTTTGTTCGATTATTCGTTTTGGATCTTGCTACTGCCGAATCTGGTTGTGTGTTTAGTTCACAGATTTCTCAACAGTATGTGTGTGTGTGTGATTGGAAGCATATATAGATCGTATTAGTGTGTTTGGTTGCCAGCACAGATTTGAGTGTTTATGGATCGTATGAATGTGTTCAATTGTAAGCTTGGAATTTGTATGAAAAGAAAATATTTTTTTTTGATAAATGTTTAATTAATTTTTTAATATAAAATTATTGTATTTTTTTAACTGCAACTGGCCGATCCTTCTCTTTTCTGGGTGGTGAAAGGAAGATTGCATAGCCCTGCTCCTCTTCCCGGCCCTAACGTGCGGGGCCCGCTTTTCTCTGCAAGACAGCCCAACATCGCCCCGTGGTGCGGTGCGTTGCGTTGCGTTGCGTTGATTTCCTCGGATAAAAACCAAAATTTATCATTTCTATACATATACGTGCGTAACGTACGTCGGTCGCCCTTTCATTTCTTGTAGGTTTCTGATAAATTAATGATTTTTTTTTTGTCTGTTCTGTTCGTTTGATGTAAATTAATGTTGTCGAAGTTGATGTTGCGGCGGAGGAGGAGAGCTGCCAAGGAATCGGAGAAGAAGAGTGTTTGATTTTGGATACTGGTCGCTCTCTCTGGGTGGTCAAAGGAAGATTGCATGGTCCCCACCCCACCACCCAATTCGAATTGACCCATCACGTGTGAAGGCCCACCCCCACGTCCCTTTTTCATCCCCCTTTTTACATCTGCCTTTTTCCACTCCTATTTTCGTTTAACAAGGGCTACCCAGAACCAGAAGAGTAATTATCCATTTGACGACCTTGTTTTCTCCCGCTTTCCTGAACTTCAGTTGCTGGCTGAGACTGTCTCAGCGATGCTATGGTTGATCTGCAGGTCGAGCCCCAATGGAAGCCCTATTAGCACGGCCTCGTTTTCCGCCCATTAATCTGAGCCGTCCATGGCTGAAAGCGTCGACTCTCCGAGCATTCTCTTATTCATCAACTCCTTCTGATTACTCTAACCAGTCGCGTGGCGGAATACCTCGCTTCATCTCCGAATCCCTCCCTCTCTCCAAGGCACACATACTCTCTCTCTCTTTCTCTCTCTCTCGCTTTCTTTGTACCTCTGGAGTCACCACTATTATGGATATATGTGATTAGAGGATGCCTGTTTGTTGGCGATGGGAGTTTGATGGCAGATTTCTAGATTCGGTATAATAGTACTTTTAAGTGAGGGATTGACTTTGCGGAACGTTACTGAATTATTTGAACCCAGCGTTTTATTATGGTTCTGAGATTGGGGGCTTCAATTTTCCAGAAAGGATGAAATAATCGCTAGAAATGTTGGGATGATTTATTTGTAAGAAAAAATCTTTTAAAAGTGGGATTATATCATTCAATATAAATTTAGATAAAATTAAAATTGAATCATTATTTTATAAATTAGTAAAATCATATAAACATGTAAAATTAAATATTTTTGACGAATTTATAAGCACGTTTAATATTTTTGAAAATAAGACGGATTTAGTAAGGATTTGTGATCCGAGGAATCCAACCAGCCAATTGAATTCAGTCTAAATAATTGTACTGTTCACTGCCACACGACACGAGAGAGCAAAGTTTAGACGTCAACTTTGATTATACTCGCAAATATATGAGATAATTTGATGAAGTCGACTTCTCTTAAATGGAATGGAAAAGGTGGCAATGTACAACCAGAACCAGCAGGCAGCTGATGATTGATGACTCTTCCCAGTTCAAACCATAAATCACGAAAGTCGACAAGCAACCGACCATTTATTTTTTAATTTGAGTGGCCGAATAAATACAAAGAAATATTATTATTATTATACTATAATAATGACAAGATTCATCCCTTCATAATTTGTATACGTTTCAAATTAAACCAAATTCTCAAACCCATTTCATACGTCCAACTTCTCGGCAAAAACAAATTATTGAAAAAGGAGAGTTCGACCATTAAAACTTCTAGAAGTTGCTTCGTCTCCTAATTGAAATTCACGTATATTTTTACTATTTGCTAAAATAGTAAAAACATATTTATTTTTAAATGATAAGAAGAAAGAAACATCGGAAGCAGCATGGGAGTTCTTTGGATTATTCTAGTTCAGATGAAATGGAGAAAGATTGGTCTAAAAGATCTCGCAGGCATTCCAGTGAGCGAAAAAAATCAAAGCAGATAACAGCAAGAAAAAAGAGTTTTAACGACGTAAAAATCAATCATTAAAAGTTGATTTTCTGCTATTAAAAGATTTTAACGATAGGATTTTTTCTATAGTCCCTCGTCGTTATTATCTCCGCTAATAAAAGCATTTAACGACGAGAATGATAAACCCATTATCATTAATTGTATTAGCGACCGCATGATTTCTGTTGTTAAAAATAATGATCAAAATATAACCCAATAAAGATAATATTTTCTATCGTTAATTGTGTGAATAATTAACGACCGTATGATTCTTGTCATTAAAAATAACTTTTAAACTATCAAAATACAAAATAATGGCACTATTGTCTTTCGTTAATAGTGTAAACAATTAGCAACTGTATGATTCTTGTCGTTAAAAAATATTATTTAGCTACCAAAATATAAATCAATAATGATATTATTTCTCATTGTTAATAATGTAAAAACGACAATTAGTAATCAATGACGAGGACATCCTGTTTTGATATAAACCACCAAACCTATATATCATTATCTATATCAAATTGGAATAAAACTCATAAAATTAAACCTGTCAATCAAATAACTTCAAAGTAATATATGTTCAACCAAAATAAGAAGCATCATTATCCATTAGCATTTACACAACAAAAGTAGTATCTAGTATCTATACAAGTGTTAATTGCCAACATGCTACACCAAAAAAGATGTTCAACTAAAAGCAACACTTTCACAATTGTATATACTATACAAAAATGCACACCAAAACACTATAGTCAAAGAGTTGATTGAAATTATAATCATAGAACTGTTTATTTAGTCCAAGATTGCTTCTTTTAGAATCCTGTTGTCTTATTGACCTGAAAAAAAAAAATAGAACATGAAATTAGAGTAAAAGAAGTATTCATGCTTTCTTTATAAAAGGTTAGAAATAGAATTTACAAAGCCCATAATGTTTCCATCACAAACTACATAACATACAACCACTAAAATGCACCAAAACACAGCAAAATTCGACAAACACACTCTAAATTTTATAATTGATGCTAAAAGAACATAAATTTAAAAATAGTGGTGCAAATGATAATGATTAAAGATGAACTACATAATAAACTTGTATCTCAAGCATGTATATCTTGTTGGATAATTCAGGTCCGAACACATGCATGGTGCCAAAAACTCCATAGGCTAGATGTATAGGAATATTATGCCCAAATATTTTGAAATTAGCACTATAACAATCATGAGAATATTATGCCCTAAATTTTGAGATTCACTATATTCATTGCACATGCATCAAAGATAAGCGTACAAATTTTGAATTGAGACATTAATAGTCAGAATGAAGTTCTGCCACAGAAGTTGGAATGTTGGAATTATTAATAAGTATAACAAGATGAAAATTTGCCACACCATAGAATACCTCCCTACATCACAACTTGATGGTAAATTCTATGAGAAGCTGCATAAAATATATGAAAAGAGAAAATATAGAATTAAACTTAACAAAAATGTGGCAAAGGCCCATGCCAACAGAAATTTAAGAATAAAAGAGAACATTCAACTCCCAAAAATGAAAATCAACATCAAACTTGCTCATCAAGTTTAAGCCATGCCAACCTTTACAAACAAGAGATTGACATTAATGGTACCCCAATTTGAGAAAGATGAAATGTTGACAAAAGAAAGATTGATAGATCAGTAGAATGTTTGCTCACAAGCCTAAAATGCAATAGAAAGATCAGTTTCCCTAACAAATGAACTTAATCTCAATTTAAACTACAAAGGTGTGCTGATCATATGCAAGCCAAAAAGTGCAAGTTTACCATATTGACCAAGTATGGAAGCATATACACTTCATAACCTTTCTATTTGTAAATTAACAGCAATGACAAAGAAAATGAAAGCATACCATTCTCTGGGATAATCAATCCGAGCAATTTTTGAGATGAGCACAGCCAATGTAAGTGCAATCTATATTTTCAAAGAAAAGTGCAAGATACAGGAAATTAGTCAATTTAGCTTCCAGGCTTAAGTAGGTCGATTAATGCCCTCCTCCTTCCTACTCTGTCAAGGTGTCAACATGAATAAGAAGAATTGAACTTTCAACAAAATTTAATTAGGCACACCTGATAGTTCTTCTCTCTCAAGTATGATAGAATTTTTTGTCTCAAATGTATTTTCTCTTCATTGTTGATTCCCCTGCATAGGCATAAAGAAGACTGCAACTTAGAAATTGATGGCTTTTGGATGCCAAGATGTGCTTTTAGAAAAAAGAAAACTAAACATTGGGGAATAGAAGTAGATTGTGAATACCCTGCATAAATTGAGAATTCAAGAAAGACCCCGTGCAACAAGTTCAAGATACAGATAAAAAATAAATACTCTGTCCATCCGAAAAGATATTTTAGTTAGACAAAACACACAAATTAGTGAAACATAATTAATACTAGGGCTAACTCCCTTTCTGGTATACCAAATTCCGCCTAGTACACACAATTACTTTACAACAAATATACATAAAAAGAAGAGTAAATTGATTATTTAATGAGTTTAGATCATTTAAATGTGTAAACAGTTAACTAAGGGTAGAATGGAAATTATCAAATTGAATATTATTTGAATTGATAAATTGGACACTATTTTGGCATGTCAAAATGAAAAAATAAAAACTTGGACTATTATTTTGGTTTGAGTGAATAAAAATATAAGCAGTAAAAATCAGAAGATTCAATGATTATCAATTGTATAAGCTTTAAAGGGACGGGAACCGTTAAACACCAACAAGTAATGTGGTTGAGTTGAAACTAAGATTGACACATTTGCTATATTATGCATGATAATCTATCTAATACCCGGTTAACATTAAAAACACAAAATGAAATTAAAGAGCTAAAATAGAATATTGTTACAATATTGGCATTAGACTAACATTTTGAGCCTTACACCCAACAACAAAATCTTTCGGAGAGCTATTTAAAAAATAAAATTAAAAAAATAGATGAGTTATAAACATATATAAACTTAACACAAAAAAAAAATCATATATCAAAAAGGGGATGATGTTCCGTGAAGGACTGCACTGTTAGATGTTGGTCACAACATGATAATGAAAGAAGATCATATTAAATGTATAGAACATACAAATATTCTGATAAAAAAATTGACAACCATCAGAATTTTGTTGCAAGAACATCCCCTGGTAGCCTCTTTTGACTAAAAAGAGTAAAATGAGACTTCTAGATCACAATTAGATATTTAACTGTTCAAGAAAATAATTCTTATATAACAAATTGATAAAAAGAGTAAAATGGGACTTATATAATTCTTCTGCTTATTCAAGACATTACCATTTTCAGAACAAATTGGTAAATAGAGATAGGAAGATTTAGCAACAATGATAATAGTTAGTATTTAAGTCATTCATAACAAACATGTGCATACTCTATTTACTTAACAATGGTTTTTTTTTTTTTTTTTTAAGGACAAACAAAAATGAACAAATAGTGCAAAGCTGCCTCATGCATTGAGACAAGTTAAGAGTAGAGACTCCAAAGAGCAATCAAGAAGCCACGGCAACAAGAGGCTTCAAACTCCTAGGGTATTTAGAGACTCCTACGTTAGCTTGAATCACAAAAAATAATTTCAAACTGACGAATTAAAATTCGAGTAATCAAAAGCGAAAACTACCAAAAAGAATTATATCAAAAAGTATAACTTTGAAGTTTAAATAGGGTAATGCTAAAATATTAACCATGTTGTCTCTCCTGCGAAACCCAAGGCCACAAAAAGGCTCTTGCATATGTGTAATATATATTATCACTTAATATAAAGATCATCACACCTGGATGCAAATGAATTAGTCTTACTAATCCTTATTACTCAAATTTGAACATAAATGCACGTTCTGGTTCTATGTCAACTAGATGCTTGATTTGGGCTGCTTTTGTTCCACGTGAAAACAATGCATACAGGTCTGTGCCACATTACATGCACAAGCCTTCTGAATTTCCTGAATTCCATTTCTTACTTAGCAACCATCATTGCTGTAAACATTTATTTGGATTTTCAACAGTCCACAAAGTACAGACTCATGTTTTTCTTTAGATTTGATATAACATGTGTCAGCAGGGTGTAAAACATGCAAAGTTATACAAAGAGAAATAATTAAACAAAAACAATGTATTTGTCAAAGAGGTTAAATTAAAATTATAAAATAATTTAAAATTCATTTGTATTCTTTTTTTTTTCTTTTTTGCTTTCTCAAGAACATTCGAGCTCAACGATTCCCATTGAACCGACCCCGATTGATGATTAGCTTAGCCTCTATGTAAATTTTTATTATGATATTCTTAATTACACATTTCGCTTCAATTTTTATCATCTTGTTTAATCAATTATTAACCTTTCTAATTGATTAAAGAGTTACAGAGCTTCAAGTTAACTTTTATTGTGCTGCATAAAGTCTATAACATACACATGCACGATTTAAGAAACAAGACTGAAAATTAACTACGATTCAAGCGTTTCCAGTACAGAAGAATCACATAAGATTAATTATCTTGAGATAAAATTAGTATTGACTCAGCAAGCATTCTTTCAAGTTAACTAAGCGGTGCTTCAAGAGTTATAGAGCTTCTCTCGTGTAACTCTGTAATACATATACACACAGAATATATATACATACAGAATATATAAATACACAGAATACATATACACACAGAATATATATATACATATACCTTAGAGGTTGTAGAGACGGATCTGGCAGCGACAGACGCGAAGGCGAAGCCCAACCGAGCTGGAGGCAGCGACGACGGCGACCAGAGGCGGAGGTAGCAGCAACGGCAGGAGGTGGAGGCAGCGGCGGATGGGTCAACGCACAGGAGTAGTTCACAGACAGAGAGAGAGAGAGAGGGGAGAGGGGGTGAGTTAGGGTTAGATTTGGGGATTTGCTGATTTGGGGAAGGAGGAGGGGGGAGAGAGAGAGAGAGAGATAATGGGAGTAGTTCCCGCTCACTTTTTAGTTTTTTTTTTAAATATCTATTTGTTAAATAAAAATAAAATAATTTATGAAAAAAATTAATTAGTTTGATATACTATATTTGTCGATGTTCGAAATTGATCGAATGTGATTCGTTGGCCCGTACTGGTGTAACAAATCTGAGAAGGAGAAAATGAGTTATCTGGTCGATCTATTGACCAGTCGGGCGATCCCTGCAAAGCACTCCGATACTCAAATAAGTGAACGAGTGAGTAAAATTGCAAAGTATTAATAAGTTGGTAGGAAAAACTATACCATGGCTTTAAAAAGAGCTGACTGATATATAAGAGGAGATCAGATGTCCTCTAGCCTGTATTGTACATCTATAAGTGGTGGGATAGAATATCCAGCGCCGGCGAAAACGCCCATGCAACAGCAAGGTGCAGATAAGACCCTCCTTAATGTGGATGAGATTTGTCATTAATGAGGATGGGATCTAAGGTGAATGCGTGAAAATCCAGATGCAGCTATAATGATGTTGTTGCAAAGGGGCCAAGATGGGACTGGTGTGGGCCAATCAAATGGGCCAAGAGGGTAGGGCCAGATTGGACTTCAATAGTCCAATTGAGACAGCCCCTAGTCCATTAATATTCTCCAGCATATGACCTCTCGTTATGTGAGCTGATCGACTAGGCCGACGAACTACAAGAGTTGTTGGGAGCTTGCTCGAAATGTAGTTGGGAGCTTGCTCGGATAGGCCGACGAGCTAGGGGTATTCCTGAGAGCTTGCTTGGGCCTGCGATACGAGCTTGGGTTTCAGCAATGTGTGAGCTCGCTTCGACAAACTCAGCTTTAGGTCTACTAGACCTTATGTGATTGGGCCGGCCCGCTGAACTGAGCCAGCTCGTAATGAGTAGAGCGGGAAATACCCGTAACAATATTATTTTTATTATATTCATAATTTTTAATATATTGTATTATCAATAAATAAAATAATTTATGAAAAAAATTTATTTATAAAAATAAATTATGAAAAAAATAATTTATGTTTATGGGATTATCATATAAAATCTTAACTTTACATTCAGGTCATTGGTGTCAAATTTGTCTCTTAGGGCCTCATCTATGATTTATCATTTTTTGCAGCTTATATTTAGTGAATTACACGAAAGAGCGAAGGAGGAGGAGGAGGAGAAAGGAGCTAAAAGGCGCAAACGCCTTGCTGATGACTTTAATGTTATCTTGTGTACTTCAAAGGTCCAGAAGCAACCTGTAGCTTCATTGTTTTAATTTCTGTGGCTGCAATGTAATAATTCTGCTCTTTTTTTCATTTCATTTTTTTACTTCATGCAGGACATTACTGCATCTTGCAGATGGGAGGACTGGAAACAAATCCATGAATACAAACAAGAGAGCTGGTATTCGATCTTGTTAAATATTGAGATGTCTAATTAAGCCATTAGGCTGTTACAGAACTTAATGTTCATCTAAATCTTTTCATATTTTATCGTCTTATGTATCTTCCTCAGAAATGATATGTTGCCCACTGGCGGGCAAATGATATGTTGCCCGCCAGTGGGCAACATATCATTTCTGGTATCTTCCTTGTAAGAAGTAAAAGTCATGTCACCTTTATGCTACATTTAGAGCTAGGATTTATGGGAAGAAAAGACAAGAAAAATAAACATTTCTACGTGCAAGAAATTTTATTTTCATTTTCCTTTCCATCACAAAATTCTGGTTCTGAAATAGCCCTAAGGTTTTGCATTTCGTTGAGTTTCTACAAGAATGAAAACCACCCTGTGTGACAGGTACTGGTGTTTGTTGGAGTTGGGTGTGGACTGCATTTAGCGGTTAGTTGTGTGTGTCACCTGTTTTAGATAATCGAAATGCTGCACCTCATACTTGCTTTTGAATCATTCAGAAGGCTTCATGTTTGCAGCCCTTTTGTTCAGGATCAAAAAAATACTATTGCTTTCCTTGTAGCTCAATTTTTCCTTGTGCACTGATGGATTTATTTCATGTCTTGTTGGTCGTTTAATCATGATCGTCGATGGAGGTGTTTTACCCTAAATACTAAAGGAAACTATAGCTGGAAGCTTACTTAGCCAAACACACACACACACACACGGCTTAAATTTGTTGATAAACTGTGAAGTTTCCATCTGATACTCGTGTCCATGTACAAGTGTGACATGATTTCAATAGCAGAAATTGCATCCAAATTTAGTCTACCATTGAATATTGAAGTACTTGAGGGCTATGATATATGTTTTATCTGCTCAGAAAGTTTCTGTTTCTAGACATGATTGTCATGTTATGACGTGTGGTTGTGTATAGGTTCATTGAGGAAGAGAGCTTCTTCAGGGAGATCTTTGAAAACTATGAAACTGGGCTGAAAGAAAAGATGAAGGGGAAGGAAAGAATGCGAAGGGCTGATAAGGTATCCAAAGATTTAATACAAATAAGTTTTTTCTTCTCACTACGTTATGAGGTTTTGATTTTGCCACATTGTTTTGCATGGATTTGTACTTTCAGGCCACTTTTAGGCTGTGTTTGTTTCCTGGAAAACAGAAAGTGTTTTCCGGATTTCCCTGTGTTTGGCGCCAGGAAAACATCAAAGTCAAAGGAAAATGAATTCCGATCAAGGGAAAATAAGTTCCAACATATATATAAGAAAGATGGGAAAGCGAATTCCCTAGTTGAAAACATGAATTCACTTTACTAAATCATAATCTACCACGTTCTACACAAATCACATGATAACAGATCTCACATCTTGGCACCTCTATCAGCTTCACCAACTTCGCCGCCACCCACCTCCGTCGACTGTTGTTGCGTCATCGGCGTCTGTTGTCTCCAGTTTCGTTGTCGCCATCCTTCTCTGCCCATGTCCATCAGTGTAAATCGCCCTCTGCGTCGTCATCTCCAGCCAGATCTGACGTTGTTGTATCCGTCCTCCTGCGTCCAGATCTACCGGTCTCTGTCGCTGTCTCCGCCTTTGTCAATCTTGGCCTAGGTAGTCATCGCCCTATCCACCTGCATCTTGTTGCCGTCGCCGTTTTCGCCTTTGTCCATCTCCACCTGGGTCGAACTCCCCCCCCCCCTATCTGCCTGCATTTGGTTGCCATCTCCGTCTCCACCTCTGTCCATCTTGGCCAGTTGGCCTAGGTCGAACTCGCTCCCTCTTCGCCTGCATCCGGTCATCCTTGCTGTCTCTGCCTCTGTCCTTGCTACCTCCACCTCTATCCTTCCGATTTTTTTGGTGATTTTTTTGTTTTCCTCAAGTGCCAGCCAAACACTAGAAAAGGTTTCCCAACAACATTTTCATATTACAACCAATGTAACAAACAACATAAAACACATTTCAGGAAATTATTTTTCCTCAAGAAAATACTTTCTTGTAAACAAACAAAGATTTAGAAGTCAATTGACATTATGAATGTTATGCTACTGAGCATAACTTGGTTAGGATATAGTATAGTTGATAATAATAAGTTATGAGGGTTGGCATTTTTTTGTCATTGTTGCTATTAACATTTTTCGTACTTAGGTGCATTTTCTTATGGTGCAATTTCAATTTGATAGAAACCTAACATTACCCAAGCCAAGATAGTTCTTAATGTTGATCTGTGACATCGACCATCATGCGCTGCCTCGATAAATGAATCTCTGAAGTAGAAGTTTCAGACTTGGGTATTCTTGATCTCGGATCTGTGGGATTGTAGCCTGCAAGACAATGGAGCAACGGGACTGGTCAGGTTGGAATTCCCTGGTCTAGCTGGGATACCCTCATCAGGCTGGGATTCCCTGATTTGGTTAGGCAGGCTAGGATATTCCCTGATCAGGCTGGGATCCCTTGGTCTGTATGGTCAGGTTGGGATATCCTTTGGTCAGGCTGGGATTTCCCCTAGTCAAGCTGGGATATCTCTTGGTTAGACTGGGATCCCTTGGTCAGACTGAGATTTCCCTTGATCAAGTTAGAATCCCTTAGTCAGGCTATGATAGCCCTCGGTCAAGCTGAGACCGACCACTACACATTGCCTCAACGGATAGATCTTGGGGACGGCCTAGGGCACCGAGCTCAGCCTTGCCCAACCCTAGCAAAGCTCAGGCAAGGGGGCATTCCTTTATGGAGCTTTTTGCCTTTCCACCCCTCTTTTTTTTCCGACCATTAGTCCACATTTAACTTGGGGACGGCTTAGGGAACTTAACCCTTGAATTTTAGTCACTCCCACATGGAGGAGGGTGTTGAGTTTCTTCTGACCTTTAGTTCATCTTCATCTTAGGGACGGCTTAGGACTCTTGACCCTTGGATTTTAACCACTTCCTCGCAGAGGAAGATACACTACAAGAAACAAGATTTTTAGTGGAAGCCAAGACCGTCACTAAAAGTTTTAGTGGCCGCTAAGTTGGTTTTCACAAGCTGTCACTAAAAAGTCTATCACAAATAATATTAGTGGCCATTATTGGCTGGCCGTCACTAAAAATACCATTTAGTGGCGGCCGGATGTGACGGTCACAAAAAAAATTTTAGTGACAACCACACTTGTCTGCCACTAATATCATTTTTTGTGACGGTCATGGCCGTCCCAAATAATGACTCTTCAGTGACGGCCACCGTTGTCACAGGTAATGAATTTTTTATGACGATTTTGCTGGTTGTCACAAATGGTAAGATTTTAGTGATAGTGTTGGTCGCTAAAAAATGAACGTTTTTTAGTGACCACATTATATTGGTTGCCACAAAAAGTGTTTGACAGATACTTTTAGTGAGAGTCATGGCTGCCACAAAAAAAGACATTTTTAGTGACCACTTTTTGTTGGCCATCACAAAAAATAATTTTTATAAAATTTTCTCACAACCCACTGCTTGTTTTTCTATATTTTAAACTCTATTAATTTAATACATTGTATCCAAAATAAACACCATTCTAATCATCAAAAACTTTAGAAAACAACTCGAGTCAATTAATAATTGACCAGCAATTTACATTTACATTATCATAAAAAAAAGATATCTAACAATTTACAATCACATTGTCATAAAAAAAATATATTTTATTCTTATTGTCTTGTAGAACATCTTCCCAACGCTTGCAAGAAATTGGTGCATCTTCACATACTTTAACAATCTTGCCAATATGACTTGTAAACACATTAGCATTTGATCCAATGGCTTGACCATAATTATTGAATTCAAATGGCAATTTTTTACCAGGAGCCAAAGATGTTAGTATTTTATTCTTTGTTTTCTCTTGACCTCTTTTTCTTGCATTAGATGATGATGATCCTATACAATAAATATATGATAAATAAAAACTAATAATTATTTTATCATTTTACAGATGAGAAAACCAAACTATTAAAACATAGATAATTATTTCTTACCAGCGCAACTTTGTCTTGTAGATGGATCAAAATTAGGTGGTGTGACGAGAGTTTGTTCGTTAGTTTCAGCTATACCCTCCATTGGCTACAACATAGACTTATATATAGAAAGTGACTAAAGAAAAAGGAAACACTGAAATACACTAAACTTTAGAAAAATAGAGGGAAAAAAAAAACACATCAAAACTAAGCAAGCAAGACATATAAAATCAATCATCATCACTTAAAACTGGTTTTTGTTTCCTTCTTCCTCTAGTCTTTCTATTTCCCTTAATTGAAGGATACATTCTTTTCCTTCGTTGTCTTGATGTCCCTTCTTCAAATGTAATCTCTAGCAGAATGTCACTTCTATGGCATGAAAACTCACAGTCATTTAGATCCGCATCTTGGGTTGAACATTGGCTAATGTTTGATAGATCATTTTGTTGAAATAGTTAATCACTAGTGGCTTCATAGGCATTCATATCATAAAAGTTTCGAAGTTGTGATCGTTGAACAACATACCAATTAGGTTCCCCTATTTCCCTAACATAAAACACCTGTTCAGCTTGGCAAACAAGTATAAATGGTTTATTAGTTTGTAATGATCTCCCACCACATGGAGGGAGTGATAAAATCCCCCTCACTCACGGGGCATGTATATATACAATGTCAATGTACATATATATATATTCATTAATATTCTATACCTATAAATTATGGTGATCTCCCACTACTCGGAGGGAGTGATAAAATCCCCATCACTCATGGGATATGTACATACACAATGTCAATATACACATATATATATATATATTCACTAATATTCTATACCTATAAATTAGGGTGATCTCCCACCACCAGAGAGAGTGATAAAATCCTCATCACTCACGGGATACATACCTCTTACGATGCAAATACAATCCCAAATAATGCAACGATTTGAAAACAAACTAACACTGCAAGGGAAATGAGAAGGGTGACAATATTAGATTAGCAAAGAAATTATTTCACATTGCACCTCTATTTAGATTAACAAACATCAGTAATAAAGTCAGTCTAATTTCTTGTACTCATCCATAATAACAAGACAATAAAGAAAATTTTGAGCTAGGAAAGCAAGAAAATTTATGTGCAAAAGATCTAATAGACGAAATTAACCATATATCCAAAATCCACTATTATTTCTTGATTAAAAGGAATTCCTATTCCTTCTATAGATGAATAGATCCAACAAAGAAAGTGAAAGTAAATAGGGCCAATTAACACGATATTATCTGATTCATAAGTGTTCTTATTATCAAAATGAGTAATATTGATAAAAGTTTGTTTCATAACTGATTTTTTTTAGAGTACTTAGATTGGTTTAATTATACTAATTATTTCAATTTTTTCATCACTATTTATTAATTTAAGATTTTAGATAAACTCCAACAAAAATTTATTACTATTATTAAATTATTAATGAGTAATATTAATTTAAGATTTTTTCATCACTATTATTTATTAATTTAATTATGCTTAATTCATTTGTATTTTTTAATTTCAGATAATAAAGCTACCGGAAGATGCACCTAAATTCATCAATGTCAAGCAATCGGTGCTGACTATTTTTCCTTTTAACGACGATGATGACCTCTTGTGGATTAGTTATTTGCTGAAGGCTTTTCCTCTGTTGCACAAACTACAACTAAATGTGAGTAGATGCTTCCTTTTCACCAAATAAAAACTTAATAAAGGTTCCAAGTCCATTGTTCTCCATTGTTTTGTCAATTGCTATGTGTCTGTCGACAATTAGTAAAGGATCATACAGCAAATCACCCGACTCTATCATCTGTTCCTTATAGTTATTTTGCCCAAGCTTTATCATACCGAGGGACAACCGAAGAAACCTTCCCGGTTGCCCAAGTTTTTTCGTTAACACACAATGTAAAGCATCAGGACAGCAATTATTAAAATGATAAGTTGGGACACAGCAGGGATATGTTATAATAAGATTACATACATTCATGTGCAACACACATAAAAATGAAAGAAATATTTATTTATTCAAAAATAGACTACTTTACATTCTAGGAGATGGTTAATTAATAATATATGTATTTTATTTTCAGATAAAGTGTATCTCTGGTATCTTGTTTTCAATATCTATACAATCTTATTAGTTGATTAGATAGTTTAAAATTTAATATTATTAATTAATAAAATTATTTAATGTTAAAAATAAGATATAATAAATTTATTTTACCATTCTATTATATCAAAACAAAAGTGTACTAAAATGATGATGAATATAATGATCATTTCATTTCTATTTATACAAAAAAATATACAAAAACTACACAAGTTTGCACAAAAAAGCAGAGATAATACAAACCCTATACAAGTACTACAATGACAGCACCCTAATACGAATTATATCGTATACAATTGGGTTGCCACCAAAAACTACAAACATCAAACATTCCATGGATGAATTAAGAAAAGTCACTTAATACCTAAGTACATAAGAACAAATTTTAACAGATCAGCTGACTTAACAAACAATTGGAGGAAAAGCTTACTGGAACCATCATCAAGATTTAAGCAAGATCACTATTTGAAGATCCTTTGAAGTGCTCATCCATCAATTTCACTTAATGTTCCCCACCGAATACAAGCAAAAAATGACAAGCTTCCACACTTTCAGGAAATGAACAAGTTAACAAAAGTGTGACATAAATCTGGAATAAGATTTTTACAAGCTAGAGGAGGGAACAGAAAAACACAGCATAATTGTTGTTTCATATCTTCATTATGGCCAA
The DNA here is from genome assembly GCA_036245055.1 of Diospyros kaki. Taxonomy (NCBI): domain Eukaryota; kingdom Viridiplantae; phylum Streptophyta; class Magnoliopsida; order Ericales; family Ebenaceae; genus Diospyros; species Diospyros kaki. The sequence continues at coordinate 40,891,351 of BSEG01000001.1, read as the reverse complement.
AATGCCCAAACTCATCAACTGATAAAAGAACTACTACCTGGGTGCCTGAATGATTCATTGGATAGGCACACCTAGCAGAAAATATCTATAATAAGTGAGACGTAAAAACCTCAAAAGCTAAGCCCCTGTCAAAACTTACCCTTCCAAAAGGACAGACATGAAACAGGTTATTTAAGGAAAAAATGGAAGCAAAGGTATCTTTATATAACACGTGAAATTCAAACTTTAGTAACTAGAACTAACCACCAGACGACCAACAGCAGTTCAAGCTTTTAAGAATTCAAATATTAGTTGCAATTACATGGTACTCATGGTATTGCTTGGAGCTTATTTCACAATGAGGGAAGTTCTAAAATATTATCCAAACCCAAATAAAAAAATATATTAGTAAACTCCATCTACCCATCAGAAAATGTAAATTAACTGTCTCCAAGTTCAATATCAAATCAAACATCATTACCTTAGAATTTTCATGGCCTACATTTTGGGGAATTCTTATCATTCTTTGAGCATATGGTTTCGAATACATTTTGGACAGCTTACCTTCTTCTATATTCATAGGTTGATTTCAATAAATTCAACCAAGTTGTTGAGAAAAAAGACCAAGATCAAACCAGTTATAGCTTACATTTAATTAATTTAAAACCTTAAATCTGAAACTCTAAATTCCCCAAATGAATTGATTGAAAATTGAAAACACAAGAAATGTATGCTAATACAATATGTAATAAACACAAAATAATTTCTCATGAGTCGTTGCCCTTCCAAAGAAGTACCAGAAAGGGTAAGAGGCAGTGGGACCATGTGGTCCTAAACACAGGTAGATAAGTTTTTATAATAATAAAGGAATGTTCACAATTAGACTTTATCCAATTTCAATAAATTTAAAACCAAGGCAGCACTATCTGATATAATAGTCAAACTAGTATAGACTAGCAGTAAACGGTCCAAGAACAAAGTACCAATCAATCAAATAGATCCAACGTATACAAACCAATCCAATGACGGCCAGTAAACAACATCACATCGCAAAAACTAAAGCCTACACGTACGAAATAACAATGCACTTGCATATCACAAACCACACACACATATTTTTTTGTAATAATTTAATTTATATTTTTAATTATTAATCAAAATATATAAATATAATAAAAATGATAAAGGATACAAAGAGAATAAATTATTTTGAAATTATATAAAGAAGAGTAAAATTAAAAAAAAAATAAAAAAAAATTTAGTGTTGATGAATAATATAACATCAAATTTAATGTTATACTATTCACTTAAAACTAAATTTAGTGATTGAAAATTATGTCAAACACTATCTTAATATATTCGTTAGAGATATTTGTGCGTGAAATTACAATTGGCGCAGGAGATGCTCTAAGTGTCAAAAGAAGAAAAGTGAGCATTCCCGAAAAGATTCATAGCCTTGGACAAAGGGCTGACCTACCTTGTGTGACATTTGGAGCCACTACCCAACCAGGGTAAAGGTGGCAAGTCTGCAGGTTAGTACTCCTTAGATGCTCTCTGGTAAGATGGATGAGCTAGCTTTTCCATGTTGCTCTCACCTTGGGAAGAGGGGTTGTTGTTCTCACCTTGGGATGAGGGGTTGTTGTCTTCTGAGGTGCAGGAGCCTACAAAAATGGTCCTTTCCGTCTTTTTAAATGTTTGACCTGCTTGGTCACCATAACTCTCCAGATTCCTGAAGTTTGATTGTCTTGGCTCCTTCCTTTCCTGCCTGGTCATCTTACTAACCACTTAATGGCTTCAAAGCACTGATATAAACCCTAAACGTACTCTCTAGTGTGCTCTTAATTGTCCATGTTATATTTGTTGGGAAAAGTGGTACTCAGATATATGCCCAAAAAGACCCGTGAGGCCTCTCAAAACAACTTGGTGGTCCCACAGTCCTTTGCCAAAGAGTGATTGACCTTCTCAGAGACCATGTAGACTAAACCAGCTTACAACCATCATCCGAGCTCAGCAGGGGCACAATCAATAAAAGTTGTGTATTTCTTTCGTCGTTTCTGATGATTTCACCCGTTTTTCTTTGCATTTTGTTCCAGTTTGATTTCTGGAGAAGTGAAAACTTTAATGGTAGGTGTAGCAGGTAAATGGTCTGAAATTTGGAACTTGCTAATAATTTACTCTATTTCACAATGGCACACAACCACAACCATCCAGAGAAATAACCACATGCACATATACGTGGATAACTTTGTAAAAACTACTTGTTTGTGGCGAAGCACAAACTCATTAGGGAATCAAATCCATTATAATTAAATTATACAGTGTTATGTTCTATTGTAGGTATGAGATTTGTCTCATATCTAAAGTTTAGACTCTTGGTATGAGGTTTATAACCTCTTAGGCACTCTCCCCTTAACGGCTAGCTTTTGAGAGTGAATTCTACCTAAAGAGTGTAACATACACAGTTAGAAGAATTAATTAATATGGATATTGCCCAGTTTTATTCACCACCAGTCTTCTACCTTGATTCCCCTTCATGCAGGCTTCACTCCTGTTTCCGTGGATCATTTTTGCATCAACATTTTGATGTCTTCCACCACTTCAGATCTCCTAGAAATGGACTTTCTTTCAACCTTGAAAGCTATGTGAATATTTTCCCCGTGGATTACCAGTTCAGATTGTTATCCCACCTATTTATGGACTTCTTGAGATTCAGAAGAGATTTCTGTTCTCTTGACCTTGTCAGATTGGGTTAATTAGATGGGTTTGGAAAGTCAAAACTTGTTATTTTGCATGCAATCTGAGGAGCCATTTCTGGCAATTTTTGTGCTGCAAACCTGTGAGCAGCCCGTGTAGAATTTTGCAGCTGTAGCTTATCCTCAAGGAGGCTGTGAAGCCTTCTGAAATTTTTCCGGTGGCAGCCGGGAGCAGCCCATGTGCTGGCCTCAAACAAAGGCCTTAATGTGTCCTGCAAAATTTGCCTAGGCGCTCCTTGATTAATGCCCAAACTGTTACAATTTAGAGCCTAAGGTAAAGAAACCTAATCATTTAAATTACAACTCAATTATTAACAATACAATATACTTGTGCCAAGTGGAATCAGCCACCTAGAAAGCTAGCAAGGTCAATCTTTCCTGGAATATTTTGTCGAATAATTTTATAAAATATTTATAAGCTAAAGCTTCTGCCAGGTTTCAGATGACTGCAAGATGGTGGACCTGCAAATTCTCCTTCTTTCAATGGGGAAGACATCAGACTGTCCTTGTCACGCAAAGTTCTTATCTTTGGCATATGCGTTGTTAAATGTTTGCTGTGCAATTGCTGAACTTTCTGGTGTTTAATTCTTTATCAGCTGAAAATTTGCCCCTAGATTTCTACCTTAGCAACCAAAAAAAAAAAAAATCCCCCTCATGAACAATAACTTGGTGTCGCATTACATTTTCTCTATCTGGGTGGGGTTTCATCATGTTCGTGACTCACTATAAATTCCGTACTACTTACCTGCTGAAGAATTAAAGGTTTGAGTTTCCTATTCTTTGAACATGCATGCCAAAAGAGAAAAAGAGGTAAACGATAGGGAGAAGGAAAAACATCTCCAGGAGAAAGGAAGAGGATCTGAAAGGAAAAATGGTAAGGATAGAATGCGGAGTGAGAAGTCTGATGATGAAACTGAGTCTTATTTTCTGGAAGAGAATAAAATATCTGGAAAAGATAAGGAGAAGAAACATCGGAAGCGGCATGGGAGTTCTTTGGATTATTCGAGTTCAGATGAAACGGAGAAAGATCAGTCTAGAAGATCTCACAGGCACTCCAGTGAGCGAAAAAAATCAAAGCAGGTTTGCCAAATTCTTCTTGTTCGTAGTGAATAATGAATATTTTCCTGTAGTTTACATATGTAATGAACTGTAAGAAACGGTTCCTCTGTCTTTTTAATGTTTTTCATCATATATGGAACCACCATATTTCTTGTACAATAAGAAGTTAGCAAATACAGCAGTTTTCTTTTTATGTTTGCTATTGTACTGACCAGTAAGCCAGCTGTCTTGTATGGATTCTTGTTAGCTGTCATTAGATAGCTATTAGGGGAATTTAATTTATATGATACCCAATGCAATATATAAAACGTAAAAATGTGTATTATATGCCTATTATCAGAAATGGCACAATTAAAAATAAGATTTTAATTGTAATAAAGGAGGGACAACAAAAAAAGTATGGAAGATGTGATTAAGATAGTTGAGATGAGGAGGTGGAGTGGAATAATAAATAAAAATCTATTGGATATATTATTATTATTATTATTAAGTGAAATAGAATAGGATTATATAATATAATATAATATAAAACTAAAATATAAAATGAAATTGAAGTTAGTAATAGTTGTTTTGAGTGTTATTTGCTAAGGAAAAAAATTGGCCATTAATTGTTGATTGGTAGATCATGTGGGAGCAATTGGATTAAAAGGATCACATGGCATTGGCTGGACCAGTTGAGATTACCGTCTTTGTGTGGTTTTCTATCATTTGTGTTATCGATTTCAATAGAAGAGATAAATTGCAGATAAAGATTTTATCTCATTGTACAAAATAAAGAGTCGAACACACGGTCTATTAGTATAAATTCTAATTTATCATAATCTAACTAGCTAACTTGTGTTCTGAAATCTTGAACATTCTACTTTCTAGATGAAGGATGGGCGATTACGATGGAACGTGGAGAATTATCTAATCTTATCTTGTGGGGGACCAAACAGCAAACCACCCCCACCACCACCCATAAATCTATGTTTATTGCTGTTGGAATGTGGCTGCAAGCGCTCAACCGTGTGAGAAAATTCTTCACGTCTGAAAAATGGTTAGGAAGCTGACTTTATTATACCATATATCACGTCTTTATTATGCCCATAACACCACCAAAAAGAAGCTTCCATGGATGTAGATGCAAATTAATATACATTACACTTTTTTCTAATTTATATATTATTATTATAAATATAAATACTATTTTTAATCCTATTTATCAGAAATTATATATCACTTTTCAAAAACACTACTCTCTCTCTCTCTCTTCTTAACTCTTCGGTTGACAAAATTCATTTCACTCACGCAGATTGAATTTTGAATGCTAATGAAATTCGCCTCAATTCTAGAAGTTTTTACTTTTTTGAGACAATGATACGCCCAATATTAAAATCCTTCCCATTATTTACCATCCCATGATGCCACTAAACCATTTCATAATACCATATTTGCCCCTCCCTTTGTTTGAGAATATTGCATCTATAAATGAATGCATCCCCCCACTCCCCTGCTCTTCACCAGCTCGCAGTCGGCAGTCGGAGAGACGATGGCCAATTTCCCCACCCTCCTCATCATAGCCCTGCTCCTCTTCCCGGCCCTAACGTGCTCCGCCCGCCCGGAGCCCGCTTTTCTCGGCAAGACAGCCCAACATCGCCCCGTGGTGCGTTGCGTTGATTTCCTCGGATAAAAATCAAAATTTATCTTGTCTATACATATACGTACGTAACGTACGTCGGTCGCCCTTTCATTTCTTGTAGGTTTCTGATAAATTAATGATTTTTTTTTTCTGTCTGTTCTGTTCTTTTGATGTAAATTAAGGTTGTCGAAGTTGATGATTCGGCGGCGGCGGCGGAGGAGGAGGAGAGCTGCCAAGGAATCGGAGAAGAAGAGTGTTTGATGAGAAGAACACTGGCCGCCCATGTTGATTATATCTACACCCAGAAGCAGAAGCCGCCATGAATACACACACACACATCTCAGCCTCCCTGTTTTGCAGATTAATTAGTTTTGAGTTTGTTTTGGCACATGTGTTGATGAGTAGCTGTCCAGTTTCAGATCTTACATATATGGTTCAGTTCGTATTAATTAGTTCTTCAGATCTCGCATAGTTTGTTTGTTTGTTTGTTTCTTCCTATCTAGGAATAGGATTAATTAGGTTTTATCATCATTATATATTGTTCATGTATATACACACAGACACACTTTAGTTTAGTAAATCATTTGTATTGGCGTGTACTATATGTTATTATAATTATGATAATGAAAATTGATTTGTGTTGCTTGGTGTAGTCAATTTGATTTTTTCTTCCTTCACTGCGAAGCTTCCAAGTGAACAATAATTAATTAATTTTTCGGGGGTTGAGGTGAGGGTGAAATCTCCAATGAATCTTGACCGGCGCTGACCATTAAATGAAGCGTGTCGCCATTACCAACCTTTGTTCTTGTTCTTGGGTTAGTGGGAAGATTCTTCTTCATTTTCCTTTGACTGAATCAAGGGGCCAGGATGACTGACTGACGAGGGAGGCGTCTCTGTACGCCTTTGATGAGACCGATGGTGACATTTATTTATTATTTAATTATAATTATAATTATAAGTTATCATGGAAACTTACAAATCTATCTTTAATTAATAATTAATAATATTATTATTTTAGCAAGCATGCATGATGCTGTTCTCTGACTTATGTAGATATGGTCAACAAACATGAATAATTTTATATTTAGTAATAATGGTATTAAACAAAAATCAGATTTATCGGTTAAAAAAGAAAATAATTTTAATGTCTCATTAATTTTAAATAATTATACATAATTTATTATTATAAATTAAAATACTAAACTTACCGGCATCAATTAATGATTTAAGAAGGAAATTACAGAAAAAAGTGAGAAGATATAATCTTTAATTCTGATTAATTTGTTTTAAACCTAAACAACACTTTAATTTATTTTTTAAGCAAAATCTAATTCATATTTGAATCATATGAACAATTTATTAGTTTTTCATTTATTCTTGAATCATGAAAACAAAATAATTTTCAAATGACCCAAATTATGCTTTGGAAAGAAAATTATAATAATTCAATTTAATAACTTAAGCAGTTGAGGTTTTGGTTGTGTTTTGCACAGTATTATGACACCTAATGAGTTATATATATATATATATATATTTTTTAATTGTACTTGATAGGAGATTATTCGGTCTTTTAACACAAATCCCCTCCATACATATAAGGATTTGGCTTAGTCTCTTAAACGGCGCCATATGACGATGGGGAGAGAGAAGCAGTACTGGTTGCTGAAGACAGAGCCAGGGGAGTGGTCATGGGAGGACCAATCCGCCAACGGTGGCCTGTCGAAGTGGGACGGAGTGAAGAACAAGCAAGCCCAGAAGCACCTCAAGTCCATGCGTCTCGCTGACCTCTGCCTCTTCTACCACTCCGGCGCCAAGGCCCGTCGCGTCGTCGGCGTCGTTTCCGTCGTCCTAGAATGGTACTTGGACGGCGAAGACGGCGGCGCCGTCGACGTGAGGGCGGTGGGGGAGATGGCGAGGCCGGTGGACTTGAAGGAGATGAAAGGCGACGCGGGTTTGAAGGGCTTTGGTCTGTTCCGGCAGCCCAGGTTGTCGGTTGTGCCGGTTCCGGCGGATATTTGGGACCGCATTTGCGAGCTTGGGGGTGGATTCAAAGGGGAAGATGGCGATGGCGGTGAAGATGATGAATAGATGGCTGGATTTACTTGCTGTGTAAATAAACGTGTTCACCAGGTGTTTGTGTTTTTGTCCCAGTAAGAAATCAAATCAGCAGAATGCATGTAATCAATCGTTTTGGGGTTCTGGAAATGCATTCATGTGCAATGCTGGGCTGCTTGTTTTGCGCAAATGTTGGATCTTTTGACGAAGTTAATGCTTGATCTATCTATCGTTTGTCTTATTGTAATTATATGCACTAAAACATATTTAGTCATGGGTGCTACCTTTACTTTCTCATTTTTTGTTTGTTTGTCTGCCCCTCTTTTTCCTAGGGATTTTCAGCTCTCATAGACGACGAGCATAATCAACAAAAATTGTATTGTTACCAAACGTCTAGTTTGCACAAAAGACGCATAATTTTGAAATTTAAGTTAAAACATTTATGGATGCTTCTTCTACGTAAAATATAAGCTAAAAGTAAACCTTGTGAGAGGGATTTAATTGGCTTGCATTGGTGACAAAAGCAAAGGGTTAAACCAGTGTTAAAAGAGAGACTTGGATGCTTGCTTGCTGGCAAAAGTCGTTGAAGCCATAGTGAGTAACTTTTAACAGATGAGAGTTATGTTCGTGTTGAGCTAACGAGGGGACGGGGTGGGATTCATGCTTTTCTTCTTACATTTGTCTTAAAACGTTAAAGCAAATATTATGTTATTTGATGTAAATAATATAATATTTTTTAAAAAAAAATATTATTAGTATATCATTGTGTATATTTTGGACTACATAATGATGTTAAAATGTTCAAAATATCTCTTATCCAAGTTAGTAAAGTGAAGTGGTGATATAATGTGAAGCGTTGAGATGTATGATTAAAATATCCTTCATCCAAGATGATGAGGCACCACAAGACGGTGAGGTGAGGTACAAGGAGTATTTTTATCATTTGTGATGTATTATGTAGCTCATAGTATAGTTCATGAGGTACTAATAACATGATTCTTTTTCTAATAGATGATTGGTAATATTATAAAGTTAATAGATTAGTTAATAAAAGATTTTAACATATTGATCGTAAGCAATAATTAGTATTAATTCTAGCTTTAGTTTCTATAATTTGTTAGGGTGTTTAATATTAGGAAATATTATAGGTAAAGTAGACAAAATTTAGGGTTTAAATTTGATTAAATTTATGTATTCTTTCATATAGCATTTGTAAATGAGTAAAATAATATTATATTAATATAAAATAAAAATATTTTTTGAATTAAGATATAAAATGATCAAGGTAAATATATAAAATATTTTAAAATTTTTATTAAATTATTTATTAATTTTTTTAAAATATATTAATAATATATAATTTATTTTTTATTTATTACGATAAATTTATCAAAATGAGTAGTAGGTAAATTTATTTAAATAATTTTAAATAAAAATTGACCTGATTTATTTTTTAAAAATTATTAAACAAATTTAATAAAAGAATATTTTTATTTAAAATATTTTTACATTTCCCTTTTTCCACTCCTATCTTCGTTAACGAAGGCTACTCAGAACCAGAAGAGTAATTATCCATTTCACGACCTTGTTTTCTCCCGCTTTCCTGAACATCAGTTGCTGAGATTGTCTCAGCGATGCTATGGTTGATCTGCAGGTCGAGCCCCAATGGAAGCCCTATTAGCACGGCCTCGTTTTCCGCACTTTCTGAGCCGTCCATGGCTGAAAGCGTCGATTCCCCGAGCATTCTCTTCTTCATCAACTCGTTCTGATTACTCCAACCAGTCGCGCGGCGGACTACCTCGCTTCTTCTCCGAAGCCCTCCCTCTCTCCAAGGCACACATACTCTCTCTCTCTCTCTCTCTCTATACACACACACAAACACGCACACATTGAAGTTTACGGTTATCGCTTTCTTTATTCAAATTTCCGGCGTGCTTTGTTTTGCATAATTGTGCCAGAGAAATTTTCCGTAGCTGCAGTCTTCATTCTTGGGAACGTCGAATTTGTTCCTCTGCAGTCACTATTATGGATATATGTGATTAGATGCCTGTTTATTGGCGATGGGAGTTTGATGGCAGATTTCTAGATTCGGTATAATAGCACTTTTAAGTGAGGGATTGACTTTGCGGAACGTTACTGAAGTATTTGAACCCAGCGTTTTATCGTTCTGAGATTGGGGATTTCAATTTTCCAGAAAGGATGAAATAATCGCTAGAAATGTGGGGATGATTTATTTACTAAATAGTTCCCTTGATGGGCTCCGCAACTCTATAATGGATCAATTTTGATTCATTTATTCAATGTTCTACTTCTTGTGCTTTGTCTTGGATTCTGTTGCCTATTAGTTATTTCTTAGCACTAATTTGGAGTTATCCAATGTCCACCTGTTGTCACTACACCTACTTTTTTTTTTGGGTAAGAAAGCAGGGTGGTGTTGTTCGCATACAAGGTGATGAGTTTTGGCATATGACTAAAGTTCTCAGGTTGGACACAAAAGACAGGTACTGATCAATTCCATAAGTTCTCCGTAAGTGCACTTGGTAGGTTTTTGACATTGTATGGTTGCAGCAAATACTGCATGAAGAATTTGGTATCAATAAATGCTTGTGTAGAAGGGATTGCATCCAAGCTATTGAAGTAAAGTTTTCCTGGAAAGAGTAAATTTATGTAAGATATGAGTGGAACCATTTTAGTGCTACCTAGATTGACTCTAATTTGTCTCTTGCTTTCCTGGGTCCCAGTCTTATTGTGAGACCGTCATTACACCACAAAGGAAAACTGGTTTATTTACAGTGTGTGTGATATAGGGGAACTCCAGTACAGACACAGTGGCATGTTGTTCGATTAAAATTATGCCTTGTAGTGTAATAACGATCCAAAATTGAAAACTTAGTGGTAAAATCTCAGGTATGATGTGAGTTATAAAGGCCTGACAAGATATGACTATAAGCATGGATAATTGACAAGTTAGAATTCATGTAGCTGACTCCACCTAGGAGGATTAAGGCTTTATATATTGTTGTTGTATCTTGTCCCTGAGAAACTAGATGGATATTCATCAAGTCTAGTGTTTTTGCCTTCTAAGGCTGTGTCTAGAGGATATTGCAATTGTGGAAGCATTAAGCTCAACTTATTTTCTTTATAAAGATATTTATTAAATCTTCGTTTCTTGAACTGAAATCAGATAATTAATGGGAACTCATTCAAGTTTGAAATAGGGCCTGATTTACAGAGGTTTATACATGAAATACATCTAGCTGGTTTGGTTACGAACTTATGATACATTTATGATTTTTCTCATCATGACATGCAAGGGTAGAGCTTTTCAATGGGAAAGGAGGTCTAATTGAAGGATGCATTCAGAGAATTGACCGGACAGGGCTGGATTTTGTGGCACTCGAAGATCCAAAAATGGTTCTGCCTCAGACCACACAGTGGCATGTCTTTGCAGCTTTTGGTGAGCTTTTGATCTAATGAATAAAATGAATGAGTATGAGGGGTTGTGCTCTATAGAATAGGACGTGACATGTTTTGAACCTTTTCCATTCAGGAACTTTAAAGGGTGGTCGAGCTGACTGGCTTGTTGAAAAATGCACGGTTTGTCTTGGATGAATTTGTTGGTGTTGTGTCTACAATTCATTTAGTTTTGTTCTAGCTGTAAACTTTATTCCTTTACCCTATCTTTTCTTTGGTCCTAGGAACTAGGTGCTAGTAGTGTAACACCTCTTCTGACAGAACGTTCTCCTTCAATATCAGAAAATCGTGTTGACCGACTGCAACGCGTCATTCTAGCTGCAGCTAAGCAATGTAAGTTATTGGTTCCTTTTTACTTTTCCTTCTGCCTGAAGTCTTTAGACTGATTTGAATCACGGTCTCAACTTTTCAATGTGACTTTGCTTTTAATTTGGAGATCTCCATTAGTCTGCTTGTGGCTGATGTTCAGATGTTGTATGAGTATTTAGCTATAGGTATTTGTTAATTTGTTCTTTGGGCATTGATGTTTCTTGTAGGTCAGCGGCTGCATGAAATGACATTGAAACCCCCAACGACAGTTGATGGCCTTCTATCTACCGTGAGTTACTTCTTCATCCTTGCACATACAAGTGATCAGATTTCCTTAGTATGAATTTTTTTGGTGTTATCCTTTTAACATTAAAAACAAAATTATGGAATATGTTGATAGATTTCCTTAGTATGAAATTTTTACGGTGCTTTTGCAGTTCAATCTTTGTGAGACTTGTGCTTGTATTATCTGTAGGTTGCCCAGTCAAAGCTATCTTTTGTGGCTGTGGCAGAGGCTACTCCCGTTTTTAGAGCACTGAGTTCCTTCACAAAAGAGGCGAGTGGGTCAATAATAGTCGGACCAGAAGGCGGTTAGTACATATGAATTCTCCCCACCCTTTCCCACTCTTCAATGTCCCTTATCACGTAATACCTAAATAGTCATATTTTCAAGCACAACCTTTGTTTATTTGATTTTTTTTGGGGTGCATAATGTTCAATGAGTATATACAATGCCGGTTGCATTTAGGGCCTGTTTATTCAAAACTAAAGTGACAAAGGTATTGCAACTCTTTAACCTCACCAGGTGGGGTCGGGTTCCTGGATTCTAGACCTCACAGAGTCTCTATCAGTGGCCATATTCTCTATGAGGCTATATATCCTATCGCCATGTCTAAGGTTTTCCAGCCAAGTTTTCTTTGGTCGTCTTGTTCCTGTTTTGCTACAAATTTCCTCCATTATTAGAGTTGCGTCTACAAAGCATCAGGGATGCAGTAGTTTTTCACCAAAGAGAACACATAGCTTAAATTGTTGCAAATTCATCTCAAAATGGATAAATTTTAAAGCCATTACAATTAGCCCTGAGGTTCTGTTTTCCTAACTTGTTCTATGTTACTCCCCCTTTAAAGAGAGGGAGCAGCCACTGTTGTTTGACTGATGCCAATTTTAAAGTCCATCCTAGTAGACAAAGAAAAAGATGCAGTAATTGAAAGTTCAATTTTCGTCCAATCATATTCGATGGCTGAATATCCATTTACTGAATGCGAGGAAACAAAGCATATGATCAACAAATCCAAAACATGATTTCAAATAATGAGAGCATTTCAAAGAATCAGCTTCAATGACTGTATGTATAAGGTCAACTTCAACTAGTAATTAAGAAACTATAGTATAAACATAATCATATGCTCTCAAATTGAAGCACAATCCTAAGACTTAGTTGCAAAGAACTGACCTGTAGTGTTGCAGTTAAAAACCGCAGCACGCACTCTTCCCAAACGGCCTTGGAATATTGTCTCGGTAGTACATTCATTTGCCAACCCTATTTGACATTGTGGCGTTCCCCTTCTTTGCCATTGCTATTATTTTCTGCTTCCGTATTTATTTATATATCCACGTATGAAAAGGACAAATTTTCCCTTGGTTGAGTTTGAGCATTTAAATTAGGCAACTTTGATTATTTAAATACTAATTCAGCTTAATTAAAGGGTGATTCTTCTAAATTTATAAAATGAACTGAATTCTTCTTGATTGCTTGGAATGAATTGTTGAACTTATTAAAAAAAGTACATTTTGAATCAAGAAATTTCGCTGTTTTCACCTTAGATTGTAGATTTTGAGAATCACAGAGAGTACCTCATCTTCTTAATTAATAAGATTGGTAATTGGGCCTTTACAGACTTCACCAAGAAAGAGTTAGATTTAATCATAGAAGCAGGTGCAGGTGCAGTGGGTCTGGGGCTGCATCGCCTACGAGTTGAAACTGCGACAATTGCACTTTTGGCGACCTTAATGTTGTGGTCCGACTCTTAATAACCAGTGACTTCTTATTTGTACCCAGAACCGGAGGTGAGCCTTGCTCTTGCATCTCTGACTTTGTTTACAGTTTCTGTTTGTTTGAATGCTTTTGGTTTGGATGCTTTAGACGCCTTATGCTTTCTCAGTACAATATATTAATTATACAAGGCATATATTAGATTAGATTAGATTAGATTGCTTCCCTCTGGCCTCTGGTTTTCAATTTAGGAAAACTTAAAAACTTGTAGTACGGCACGAAATTGTTGTATTTTACCTTTTTGAGTCCCAAGGACTAACCTTTTGCTGCATCTTTAATGAACCGGTAACGTTTGTTTCTCTTGTGACAACTTTTCATGTCGTGGTCAAAGTCGGGAAGTCCGCATGATTGGATTCGAATTCGAATTCGGATTCGGATTCCTCCTCACATGCACTTGTCTAGAATTATTTAACTATGGAATTTGCAGATAAAAACAGCTGGTTTAATAAGAAGCTTTTCACCAAACACTTGAACAATTCCATAATGACATGTTATGTTGTGGCGCCAGTAGCTGCTTGCTGTGCTCTAGATATGTTATTATGTTACTATGGTGAGATTTGGATGTTATTTTAATTCATATTATTTAAATATCCATGTAAGTAGCAAAATAATTTCTAAAATTGCTTAATAAATTATTTCTTTTCATTTTGATTTATCAAAAGATATTTTTAACATTTTTATTGAGTTGGTCTTGGTGTTTGTTATACAAACCTAAAAAAAAAAAAAAAAAAAAAAGTATTAGGGTTGAGTTGTGACAAAATATTTGTTAATTTTATAACTAAAATATATTCTAGCATTTAATGTTAAAAAAATGATATTATTTATTTTTTTAAAAAAAATTCATGAAACATCTATTTTTGATTTGTTTCAATTTGTAGTATAATAATAAAGTTAAAACATTATAAAAAGAAAATTCTTAATAGATTTCAGTATTCAATAAAAAAGTAATTAAAATTCAAAATATGTCACCCATAATAATTCTAAAATTCTGAACGAAAGTAACTAAATGAAAATGAGGCTTTGATTTGTTTATTCTATCATTTTAAAGAAAATTTTGTTAGCTGTTATACAAAATCAAAATTAATGGAGGGTGGCATCACCCCGTAAAATGTCTCGCAATGAAGGGCTTTTGTTAAGAACTCCCACGTTTAAAACGCCAAGCAACGGTAGCAGGCCTGAGAAGAGAAGGGAGAACAGGGCGAGGGAGATACAGATCCATAGATGATACAACTAGTATAGTTGCTCCGCATCGCATTCCTTGGTTTTAGCCAAAGCATATTCGAAATCCCATCTCTGCGAGAGCCTGGGGTAAGCATCGACGAAATGGCGAACCAGTTGGAGAGGTTGGTGGAATCGATCAAGTCGAAGGTGCGGTCGCTGAAGCAGAGGAACTCGAAGAAGAAGCTGTACGCGCGGATGGACAAGAGCGCCAGCGCCAAGGCCCGCGATCTCATCGACAAGACTCTCAAGGTTGCCGATCGCCCTGGCAAGCGTACCATTTCCTAATTCCAATTTCAGTTTTCATCTCCCCCCCCCCCCCCCCCCTCTCTCTCATTCTGAATCTAATGATGTATTGCCTGTGTAGATGTAGCGGATGGCCGATTCTGCGTTTCGTGTTTTGGAACCGTTCGGCCATCGATTTGATAAACATACCGACGATTATGTGATCTTAATCGATTTTGTTTCGTTTTCTAATTTTATCAATTATCATGAGAAAATAATTTTATGAATTGCCGCTGCCTAGTTTAATTTTGTAATCATCTCTGTACAATCGTTTAAGAAAAATAAAAAATTTCAAAAAAATGTAATAAATAATCGGTAGTTTTAATTCTCCAATTTAATAAATTGGGCAGGGGCAGAACCAGATTTAAAGTTTTTAATTTAAATTCGAATTAGAAATCGAATATTCATCACAGAAAGCAGCATTGGTCTTTAAGAAAAAACACAAAAAAAGAAGGAAAGCAGGCATTGGTGTTATTAAAAAGAGAAATGGTGCCCCCAAGCCTAGTGATAAAGTACAAAGAGAAATATAGAAATATCCAAGATTTAAATTTTTGTGAGGTTCTAAAAATAAAAATTATTACTAAAATGAATTATTAGCTGAAAGAAAATAATAAGATTAAAAAATAAATCATTAATGTGAAAATAGGGTCATTGTGCGTCTTATCATTCTTTTGAAAATTTAGTTTGCACGTAGGATTTATGAGAAGGATAATTATTTTTTAAAAATTTATTTTAAATATGTATAAATTATAATTACATTTAAATTTATTTAAATAATAAATTAAGAGAGAATCTCACTCTTCGGAGAAGTTGTAATCTAAATTTGTTAGATGGTAACTTCTTGGCTTTTGTACTTACTTGACAGTGTCTCCGAGCATGCACGCCGGGACAAGGTTACACGTCATGTGTTCCACACATGGACGGTGATCAGCTCCGTTGTTTGGAAATTAAATTTAAGTTTTTATCGGACTCCTCCCGTGATACCCCCCATATCCACGGTGGACACCTACGTGGGTCCCACTTTTTCACTGTTGTCTCCATCCATAGAGGGACTTGTTGATTTAGAGATTATTTTAAACAATCTCTAAATCAACAAAATTATTTTAAACAATCTCTAAACTATAATGCGTCACATTATAGTTTTGATTTCATACAATCTACAAAATTATATCTTTCCAACACTACCGTGTAATATTTCATGTTAAAATTCAATATCTCCAATGTGGATTATAGAATACTAGTAGATAAAGTCTCTCACTCCTTGGGATCCTGATTAGGATTCTTAGATTTATCTCGAGGTATTCTTCGTCACATTACAATAAATTTTAGATTAAGAGACATTTAAAAATATCTTAATAAATATTTTATTGAGACATTTTAACTATTAGGACATTAATAATAATGTTGCGTGTAATTGTGCTCTCAAAATGTATTGAGACATTTACAAATATCTCAAAAATAACTATAAATTTAAGTTTATTGTCTTAAAAACTTATTATAAATTTATTCTTCACATCTCTCACAAGGGTTTCTCTTAACTCTAACTTACCCCTTCTCTCAATTTGAATCTTGAACCTTTCCTTCTTCTTGCACACATGACCACCTAATCTACACATCATCTTATTAATATATGTGTCTATATTAACTCTATAGTATATTTAAGTTTCATTAGAATTATTCTATCGGAATACTTAAGATTTGTTTATTAGAACACTTCATTAAAGTGTCTTATTAGAATTATTTTAATAGGGCATTTTAAAAATTCTACCCTATTAGATTTGTCTATTAAGGCACTTAAATTTATCTATTAAGGCGTTTTATTGTCGTGCTTCATTAAAATTATTTTATTAGAATACTTTTTTAAATTATACCTTAAAATAATATTTTATATGATACTTAGATTTATCTAGTAGAGTACTTAATTATTGTATTTCATTAGAACTATTGCATTGAGACACTTTTTTAGATTGTACCTTAAAAAATACCCTAAAAAAATATTTCAACAAATTATTTTTGTTATAATGTCATCAAAGTTTATCTTGAACCCTAGTTAGATCGTCCTCTTTCTCTCATTGGGCTCTTTTTCCTCGGGCTTCGTCTATAACACCTCAATGTGGGTCCTTTTACTAGCTTGAGATTGCACCTCGGCCTTGCCATCATTGGTGTCACTCCCATCTCAATGGACTGATAGGGGTAGGGGTTTGGTGTTTGCGATGGGTAGTTTGGTGCGTAACGTCCCTTTGGAGAGGGGCTTACGTCCTTGACTGGTAATTTTATTTTTTTTATATATTATATATTTAATGATGTATATATATATATACAGAATTGATATGTTGCCCGAGGGCCCCACCCACCACCAAATTCCTTCCCCCACCCATGTTGCCATGCAAGCAATCCCCCCCTCCCCCTCCCCAGCTCCCAGTCCCAGACACCCCACCACAATATATATAATAATTTTATATTTTTTAAAAAATATTACTATAAATTATTATTTAAATACATTATTCATTCTTTAATTAGAATTATAGTTATAATTATAATCATAGTTAATAATTTATTTATTTGTTTGATCATAATAAAATTTATACTTATTTTATATTTTTTAATTTTATCTATCAATGGAGATGTAACTGAATCAATCAAATATCTAAGTAATTTGATTGATTCAGTTATACTTTTATTTGACAGACACGATAACGATTCAATATCTAGGCTACTCAAATATTAAACCGTTTGTTATTTGACACTAATGTAGCCTAGACCATAACAGATTTAAAACTTCCTTTCAATTAAACCGTTCATTTCATCCCCTCAATTAAGTGATGTAGCCCAAACACTGATATAGTATAAATTTTATTATGATTATTGTCTGGACTACATCAGTGTCGGATAACATAAACGGTTTAATATCTGAGTAACCCAGATATTAAACCGTTAATCGTCTTTGTCAAATAAAAATATAATTGAATCAATTAAATTATTTAGATATTTGATCAATTCAATTAAATCTCTATTGATAGATATAATTAAAAATATAAAATAACTATAAATTTTATTATGATTAAATAAATTATTAATTATAATTATAATTACTAAAATAATTCTAATTAAAGAATGAATAATGTATCTAAATAATAATTTATAGTAATATTTTTTAAAAAATATAATATTATTATTTATATTGTGGCGGGGTGTCTGGGAGCTTTTGGGGGGGGGGGGGGTGGTTTGTCTGCATGGTGGGTGGGGGGAGGGAATTTGGTGGTGGGTGGGCCTGCTTAAGCTAACATAAGGTTGCTCGACGCAGACAACATATCTATTCTGTATATATATAAAAAATATTATTGATATACTTTTGTATATATCTTGGACTATATAAAGGTATATAGTCATTATACCTCTTATATAACTCAAAATATTTTAGTCATTATACCTCTTATATAGCTCAAAATATTTTAGTCATTATACCTCTTATATAGCTCATAATGTACAAAATTGTTGTACATTAGCATCATCCTTTTTAATTACTCTCATTGACTCTATTAATTAGCTCTCAGAATACTCTGTTCTTGGCAAAAGCAGATGCAGAGGAAGAGGCAGATGGCGCTCAAGAGCGGCTGCCGAGTTATGAATAATTTGGCGCATTTACTTCTTCTATCAGTATTGGGAATAGTTTTCGGGGCAAAACCGGCGCTCAGCGGCCAGATTGTCCAGTATTTGCCTGGGTTTGATGGCGAACTTCCTTTCAAGCTTGAGACTGGGTAAAGCCCTTCCCCTTTTTTATTTAAATCTATTTGCTGGCTTGCTTTGAGCTGAAAGCTGGCGTTGTGGGTTATGTGTTTGATTGTTTGCTTGTCTGTGATTTCTCAGATACATTAGCGTGGATGAATCTGAGTTGTTCTATTATTTCATTGAGTCAGAAGGCGACCCACAAGGGGATCCCCTTTTTCTTTGGCTTACTGGCGGCCCTGGCTGTACTGCTTTCAGCGGTCTCATCTATGAAGTTGGTATTGTTTCTTTATCCTGTTACTTGTCCTTTTTTATTGGAACAAAAAAAAGAAGAAAAGAAAAGAAAAGGGCTTTACACTCTTATGCCAGATTGTAGGTCATATTATAGAGTGGTCTGTAATGCTATCCAAAAGAGAAATGATTTTTGGCTACTAAATTCCCTATTGTGGACTTAGGTTGCTATTTTTTGTGGTGATCTCTGTTAGTCATCTTTACTTGTTTGCCCTATGGCCAGACCCTTTTGCTTTCCAGTTTGGCGTGTTCTTGTTCACTTGTTACGGTTTGCTCAATACACCAATGGATTTCCGTGCTATTAAGCCCTCATATGATGAGGATGTTACTACCCCAAGGATGACTTATCTTCTCACTTATGGTGCTGTGCTTATGAGTGTATAGAAATGGCAGGATTATGTTAAACTTTGAGAATAAAAAAGTTGAGATTTATACTTTGCTTACAGAAATTAGAGATCTTTGAATGAAACATTTGTTGTAGCGCAATAATTCTGACCAATTAAGTGCAGTTTCCATAAATAAGGGACTGTCATTTGTTAGTCAACCTTGGACCAAGGCTGGATTGGAACTCATAAATATCAATGAGAATGCTGATTTTATGAAGTTAAAAATGGCAGGAGACTACTCTGGGTATAATTCTTAGTATTGGTTTGATTCCTCTTCTTCTATATTGAACTTTGATTCAGATAATAAAAAAAATAAAAAAAACAGTAGGAAAAGGTTAATGTTTGATTGGGTAAAATTCATTGTTCAATAAATTAATACTGTTCGAGCTTGTTATAAGGTTTGTTGGGGATCTATTGCTTGACTTGATCAATTGCTGGTCTTTTGTTGATCAAGCTGAATGTTGCAGCTTCAATTTCTAAATGTTTCAAAATTTTATCAGTTTAATTAGGCAATTTTGGTTTTTTCCTTCATCCTCACATTCTTGCCTTGGCTTCAACAGTTTTGCTTTCTCAAATCAGCTTCATCACTCAGTAGTGTACAGGGGCATCAAATTAATGAAATTATCAGATAGCTCATGCATATGTGTGCGTCTATACACTTAACTTTTTATATTTGAGTAGTTTTTAGCTTCTTATGTAGCTTGTTTGTACAACCCTTAGGTAGGGTGAATTTGTAGTAGGAGTCTAAAGTACCCGGCACAAGCCAGCTTGTCCTTGTGTGGCAAATGGGAACCTCCAAAAGATTCACATATTTATTGACCAATCTCTAGTTTGAATCCTAATCTGTGTTATTAATTTTCATCTTCTCAAAATCTAATTTCTTGGCATTTTGATGCCTATATCTGTGGCTTTCCCAAGTAAGAGAGAATGAGTACTTCTTACAGGTTGAATGCCTTAATTTTTTTCGTGTAGGTCCAATGGAGTATGACGTAGAAACCTACACCGGAGGATTACCAAAACTGAGATATTATCCCTATGGATGGACAAAGGTGAAATACCTCATATTGTATTTCATTGTTTGCATGTTTTCTGCATTTAATTATTTATTGGTTTCTTTTTCCCGGGGGGGGGGGGTTGGTTGTTTTTAATTGATAACAAACTTATGCATAATTATGCAGAGTGCTAGCATGATATTTCTTGATTCACCTGTGGGTACTGGTTTCTCCTATGCAAGAACTCTGGAAGGTTGGGCTTCATCGGACACGAAATCAGTTGAACGAGCTTATCAGTTCCTAAGGAAGGTGATGAGTTGGATAAGGAAAAAGCAAGTCCCTTACTGTTTTCATAGGCATTGCCATGCCTTTCGAACTTGGAAAATGCTATTCTAGCAAAATTTTTATGGAGACATCATATAGGATGATATGACGGTAGAATATAGGACACTTTCATGGTTATTTATTTCGAAAAGATTGAATTCAAGTGTTTTCAATTTATATAGAAATTACTAATGAAAATTAGATTGTTAATTCACTTATTTCTCTGAATATGATGCAGTGGTTGGTTGAACACCCTCAATATCTTGCAGTTCAACTATATATTGCTGGTGATTCTTATGCAGGAAAAGTAGTCCCATTGATCACTAAGAAGATAATGGATGGTATTGTATTTTCATCACAACTACTTATTAACATGCAGTTGCTTAGATAATAAATCTTCCTTTCATTTTTATCTGATGCTTGGTGTTTGGTTTGTGGACTTTCAGGTAACAAAGACAAAGCTGAGCAATTTATGAATGTCAAAGTACTAACTAAAACACATAGATGGCTTTCAGTTTAAATTGTTTTGTTAATTTAACTTTTTGCTGCCTTTCTTTTTTGGGTGCTATAAATCCATGATTTTAATAATGTTTCCAGGGATATTTGGTTGGGTCTCCTCGTACTGATTTCCTTACTGAAGAGAACTCAAAAGTAGAACTTTTTCATCGGTTGGCACTTATATCAGATAAGATCTATGAGGTGATTCAAAATCCTCCATTGTAAAAAGTCATTTACTTTCTATTCTTTTCTTGTGTGTGGGAGTTATCTCAGCTGGTAACAGGAATATACTGATACTAAATAAAGATTTCACTGATGGGCAAGATTTAATATTGCTGGTTGGGGTTTACCTGTAGCATCATTAGTTGCAGTTGAAGCAAGCCCCACAAAATATTACATGGTTTGACACAACCTGCCTGCATCCATAGGCAAGGGAGATAATTTCACCATATTGAAAGGAAAAACTGCAAATTATCATACAATCTCAAAATAGTCCCAAAAACTCACACCAATATCCTAGGCCCAAAATCATTTTTCATGTACTAACTTTCTGGTGTCTAAAAAATTCTCTCTTTTTTTCTCAATGCATTTTTTTCTCTCAATCTCACTCTTCCCTACCACGCTACAATACATGCTAGATCACTCAATTTGTAATGAATAGATTCCATTACTTATTACTGTATCATCATGATTTGCACTGAATTTCCATGTGTTTCTGCCAAATGTATACTGTAATTTGTTACTGTTCTTAAGCACGTGCTAATTGTAGAGGTATTTGCTTTTCCAGAATCTTAAAAAAAGTTGCAATGACAGTTATGTGACAGTAAATCCATCCAACACACAGTGCTTAGCTGCTCTTCAAGATTTGAAGAAGGTTGGAGGGATTTTCTTGTGAAGAAATGGTACAAATCAAGGTTATGGCTTTCAAGTTCAGCAGGCTTACAATTTGTTGAATTTGCAGTGTGTCAAAGATCTGTCAACCAGGGATTTTCTGGAGCCAAATTGTGAACTATCATCCAATGATCTTGCAGAAGTCTTGGACCGAAGATCTGTTACAGAAGGTTCTTTGGACTCAGAGTTCCTTCTACCACCAATGTCAATGGCTGCAATTTCTTATTGCACTGTAATCTCTCTCTCTTTCTCAATGCTGCAATGCATGGTAATTTCTTACTTGGTTAGCTAATTTTACTTCTTTGACATAGGCTTTTAGTATTACGCACAACAAAATATGGGCGAATGATGAGAGTGTTCAAGAAGCACTGCATGTTCGAAAGGTATTTCTTCAAAATATGTTAATACACGCGATAATGGCAAGATATTTTGCTTGTTATTTGATTTTGATGATAACAATCAGGGAACCATACGGCATTGGGAGAGATGCAACAATAGCTTATCTTACACCAAGGATATAAAGAATGTCGTTCCTGTTCATAAAGAACTCAGTGGATTAGACTTGGAAGTACTTGTAGAGAGGTCAGTATACACGCTCATACTCATATGCGCGCTCTGTTGAGCAGGGCCATCATGATTTCAGAAGTTCTCATACTGGGGAGGCAAAAGTATTGAATTCAAAAACTTAGGCGCTGTGTGATGGGTGATTATATCCTTTGCCACTGTAGGAGCCTGCCAGTTTGACCATAACGGAACTTCACCATCCTCTCACAGCTGGGTCTTGTGAAATTTATATCTTTCTTAATCTAGTGTCATTTTTTCCTGAAACAATGAGTTTGATCGAATATGTGAAGAATGTTCCAGTCCTGTGGTTATACACAAGACTAACTAACAACACTAGTGACGAGCACCCTCATCTCAATATTCTTGGCAGTGAATTGTGTTCTAGGATGGACCTAATGAAGTTAACTTGGCTTTCTGTGAGTATTATTTGAACTTTCCTCACAAACAGTTTTCTTTCTTTTCCACAGTGGTGATCATGACATAGCTGTTCCATATATTGGTACTTTGAAATGGATAAAGTCTCTCAATTTGTCTGTAGTTGATGGTTGGAGGCCATGGCATGTGGACAATCAAGTAGCAGGGTGGGTTTCTCTTTCCCTCTTTCTTTCTATCATAATTTTGCAGCACTTGAAGTTAGCAAGAATTCGAACGTTTCTGTTTCATGATGCAGGTACACGACCAAGTATTCGGAGAAAGGGTATCATTTGACTTTTGCAACTGTAAAGGCAAGGGAAAAGAAAAAAAAAAAAAAACTACTAAAAACCCTTTTTATTATTTGAAATCAAGTTCGAGCTTATATAGAATTTTATAAAATCTGTTATCTTGTGCTTTGTACAGGGCGCAGGTCACCCAGCCCCGGAGTTCTATCGCAGAGAGTGCTTTTACTTGTTTGATCGTTGGATTAAACATAATACGATCTAAAAGGCTTAAAGATTGTTTTGTTTTCTTTCTTTCGCTATGTAAACAGGAATGTTTATGTGATACCATGCATGCATCTTGTGAAAACTTCAATCTTATTAGGAAAATAATCATGGAAGGTTACAAAAATTCTTGCACACTGGAGTATTTTACTGTATAGCACTAGCCTTGAAAGGAATTGGGGGTGGGGGGGCATTGAGTGGGATTGTAATTTCAATTTGAAACTGAAGAAACGTACCGGCCTTTCAAAGCTGGGTACCAACTAAAAGTCAGAATGTCACTCGTCATGCGTATTAGTTTGGATAGTTTTGTTTGGTAGGAGCCTCTTGCATGCAAACTGAAGTTTCAATGGACGCCCTTGGCGTTACCCACAATGTGATATGATTGTCAAGAAATTTTTTTTTTTATTGAGGAAGAAGTGTACAACAAAAGGGTCACCAGGCTACGTTATCATGGATTACTTTTTGCGGTATTTTGATTTTTGACCCATTTGAACCAGTTTTAAGATGATTTTTCTTTAATAATATTACTACTAGTTCTTTTAAAATTGTGGACCATTTGGTGTGGAATTAATTTTTAGGGCCAGAAGGTGGGGAGACAACACATTACCACCTGGGTCCATGTATTAATGTGCACTCCCATCCCAATTCCCATGTGGGAATTCACCTTGATATTGATGTCCGCAAATACACAACTCACAAATAGTTAACTTCCCTATACCTATTATTGAAGATTTATTGGATTAATTACATGGGTTCAAGGTTTTTTCTAAACTTGACATTTGATCCGGATATCATCAGATTCACATGCACCTCAACGATATCCATAAAACTTCCTTTAGAACTCATTAAAGGCACTACGAATTTTTGGTAATGTCTTTCGGATTAACCAATGTGCCAGCCACCTTTCAAGCCCTCATAAACCAAATATTCAAACCATATCTTCGCCAATTCATTTTAGTATTCTTTGACAACATTCTGGTGTTCAGTCTTACCATAACTCACAGCATCTAAAGCATTTAAGGCTTATTTTACAAGTCCTCAAACTCAACAAGTTGTACATTAAGAAGTCTAAGTGTGCCTTCGCACAATCCCACAATCCCAAGTAGAATGCCTAGGCCATATCATCTCTGGTGCAGGAGTGAGTACTGATCCTGAAAAAGTTGCAGCAATGCTTGCTTGGTCGCGACTTGCCAGTGTTAAGGCTTTGAGGGGATTTTTGGGCCTTATGGATTTCACTGGAATACTAAAGCGAAAGAAGCCTTCAACAAATTGAAAGTGGCTATGAGTAAGGTGCCCACGTTGGGTCTTTCGTATTTCGGCCAATCCTTTGTTCTAGAGACAGATGCTAATGATTTTGGTGTGGGAGCAGTATTGACATAGGGAGGCTGACCCCTAGCTTTCATTAGCCAAGCCTTAGCTCCCACACATTTGGGTCTAAGAGTCTACGACAAGGAACTCTTGATTGTCCTAATAGCAATGGAGAAATGGAGGCATTACTTAGAAGAGAGAAGCTTTATAATAAAAACAGATCACAAAAGCCTTAAATTCTTGTTGCAACAAAAACTTCACACCTACCTTCAGAGGAAAGGGATGTCGAAGTTAATGGGGCTCGATTACATAATTCAATACTGAAGGGGATACGAAAATAAACCTGTAGATGTGTTGTTAAGATGTTTGTAAGAAGAATGAACAACAGTTATTACTGCCCTAACACTTGACTGGTTCCTGGAAATGACCTCCAACTATGACCAAGGTGAGTGGATAAAGAAGTTGCTGGAGCATCTCACCATTGACCCCAATAGTAGACCGTGTTTTACTCTCAAAAATGGAATGATTAGACATAAAGACAGGTTGGTAATCGAAGAAGATGAACCTTTAAGGAGAAGAGTGCCGAGGGCTTTCCATGACTCTTCTGTGGGTGGCCATTTAGGGGAGCTAAATACCTACAACCAGGTAAAGCAAGTGTTTTACTAGCCAAAACTGACAGTAAAAGACTATGTTAAGGCATGTGATGTTTGCAGCAGATGCAAACATGAGAACATACACCCTCCGAGGCTCTTGCAACCTCTATCGATACCTGAGCAAGCATGGACCAATATTAGCATGGATTTTATAGAAGGTTTGCCAAGATTAGAAGGGAAAGATTGTGTGCTAGTGGTGGTTGACAGGTTCGCCAAATATGCTCACTTCATCAACTTAACCCACCCGTTTACTGCTCAGGAAGTGGCTAGAGTATTCCTTGATCAGGTTGGTAAGCTACACGATTTGCCCCAGGTGATTGTTTTCGATCGGGATAAGATCTTCACTAGCTTGTTATGGAAGGCGCTCATGCGGTCTTTGGGAACACAACTCCACATGTCTTCCTCTTATCACCGTGAAACAGATGGGTAAATCGAAAGAGTAAATCAATGCTTAGAAACCTATCTCAGGTGTGTATGTTTAATGTATCCTACAGGGTGGCATAAATGGCTCTCTCTAGCACAATGGTGGTACAACACTAGTTATCACTCCTCCTTAAGAAGAACCCTATTTAAAGCACTCTTCGAGTACCCACCACCTATTTTGCCTTTGGGGGAAAGGGGCCATAATTCCATAGCCACAGTGGATGATTACCTTGCCTATCGACAACAAATGTTACAAACACTCAAGAAGGAGTTAGCCAGGGCACAGAATCGGATGAAACAGTTTGCGGATAAAAACAGGAGTGAGAGAGAGTTTGAGGTAGGGGACAAAGTGTATTTGAAGCTGAGATAAGTACAGTTGAAGACCATAGCACCCCACAAAGTAAACAAACTTAGCCCAAAGTTTTATGGCCCTTACGAACTAATTGAAAAAGTTGGGAAGACTGCATACAAGTTACAGCTTTCGGGGGAGTCTTCCATTCACCATGTATTTCATGTGTCTTTTCTACAACCCTCACATGGCAACAATCCAGCGAGTCCTACCTTGCCTCCTGTAACACCCCGCCTTCCAGGGCATTAGTATATGTTAGGATTTTTTTTTTTTATTTACATCGAGCATAAACCGATAATAAATCCTCAACATAACATTTATTTAATCACTCCCAAATATAACAAAGGAATGAAACATTTATTTTACATAAGCGGAAGCAAGATCAGAACCTTAAAAACATAACTTATGCGGGTACATACATACTGTTCACCCGACATAGCATTAGAAACAACATAAAACTCTAAACGATACATCCGAATAAAATATATAATTCTAGTCCCACATGGGACCCTCAAAATTTCCACCACGATCATGCCTCGACCACTTCTTTGCCCTTCCGGCCGCTTGCCTCACCTGGAACGTGGAATATTCCAGGGACACAGTCCAATATTAGAAGATGAAATCTTCTAAGTGAGGGTTAGATAAACATGTATGAATGATGCATGATGCACTTATATGAACAATATATACCCATAATGTAACTTCCCAGGCATCCCTAGCCCGGCTAGGAATCCTAGGCAAATCCCGAACCTCTGCGGAATAGGCCTAACGTTATTCCCTCAACGCCCTAGGGGAATTACGGCTACACTCTGAGGGTATCATCCCAACCCCATGCACAAGATCAATATGACAAATAAATATCGTGTTGTGCATACATCACGCTTTTCCATGCAACAGTATATGAATGAAAATGATCATATCATAAGAAAATATCATCCATGAAAAGGAAATTATATCATATAAGGGCTAATAGGACAAAACCACTCACCTTTTCTGATTTTTGGGTTACCTCGAAAAACGTGAAACTCGTCTCGATTTGCGTGCCAATCTCGATTTTCGCACCAAATGTCTCACCACACTTCCCAAAGCACCCTAGGCAAGATATTTATTTATTTAATCAATAAAACCTATTTTTCCTCAATTTTCTTGCCTTTTTCTCTATTTTTCTTTTATTTTTCCTTACTAATATTCCAAATTAAATACCTACACTTAATTTTTTTCAAATATTTTTATATAGAAAATTCTAAAATAATTTTCCAAGACATTTAAAAAAAATTGCACAAAAAACCAAGCTTGCACGCGCCCACACGCGCTGGCGCGTGTTAGGGCGAGTGAGACTGGCGCGTGGGGCCCACGCGCCGGTCGTCTTCTCCGGTGAAGGCCTCGCCGGAAAATTACAAAACCGATGCCAATTGAAAGCTTATGAAGAATCGATCCTAGGGGTACCTGATTGGGCTCCAAAAGAGGTCCGGAAGCCGTCCAACGAAGCGATTGAAGACTCGGCCAGGCGGTCCGCCTAGGGTTCCGGCGAGCTTCGATTTCCCCTTCAAATCGCAACCAAAACGCCTGAAAATCTCCAGAAATGGCCTTCAAGCTATGGGCAACAAAAGCCCTCTATCCTTTCCTCTCAATTTGTTCGAAAAACGGACCGATTTGAAGCTCCAAATTTGAAAACTTTCGGCCACTTCGTCCGCTATTTATAGGCAATCGTTGGGCTACCAAATGGCCTTGGGCAGCTTGCCCATTGCCTTAAGCTTCTTCCCCTCCCCCGGATCGACCCAAAACCATCGTCACCCGACCAAAACATCGGGTTGCAGGTCGCGACATCGCGACCTGCATTCTGGTCGGATTTTGTTTCCAAAATCCGACCAACTCGAGGCCCAACGATGGCACTCGAGTGATCCTTGGCCTTCCCCGACCATCCCTCGTGAATGCCCATGGCTCATTTTGGCCGGTCGGCGACCGTGCGTGGCCTGGTCGATTTTCATGGCTGCCATTTTTGATTTTTTACAGTTTTGCCTCATCAGATTTGGTTTTCACGATTTGGCCCATTTCCTCACAACCCCTAGACTTTTGGTAATTACCATTAGGTCCCTTAATCTTTGTTCTTTCAACTTCTTCTTTGCAACTTTTTCAAAAAATGACATTTTGACCCCCCTCGGGCAACTTTGAAAAATTACACTTTGGCCCGTTTCTTCGTTTTGGCTCTAAATGTACTTGTTTCTTCCTGAAACTTTCGAAGGGTTGTTCTACTCGACAAACCGAAGCTTCCCTTAGCTTCCGTTATCATTTCGGGAGTCTCCTACGAAGATTCGGTTTTATAGCCTAAATGGCAGCTGCATTTTTGCTGTACCGAAAACCGTTCTCAATTCCATTTCTTTCAGTCCTTAAAATCACGCCTTGGTATGCTCGTTAAAGGCGTCCCTATTTCCTTAATCATTTAAGCTTCAGGGTACTCCCTTCGACTGATTCGGTAAATTTTTCAGGCTTTTCTGATACCGAATTTCCCCGAATTTTTGATTTTCTTTCAAATTAATAACCCAAAGTTCTTGGGTATTATATTCTCCCCTCCTTAAAGAAATTTCGTCCTCGAAATTTTCGTATTCTTACCTACTAAGACATCAGTACTGGACTAATAATCTCGCAAAAACAACGACTTTTATCTCTTAATCGAGCTTTATCATTTATGCATTTCTAAACACATCAATTGCATCTCTAACATATGTAAGGTCTATCGGGTATATTGGGTTTTTGAACAGAATATCCCGTTGTAGCTCTTTACCATCGGCCACATACATCAAAAATAACCATTAATATCACAAGTACAAACGTACTATTCGCAATCATCTCTTCATTTCACAATATTTTTGACAACCTTACATAGAAAATTACAAACATTTGCTACATTCATTCTATTTCCTCGAACAACAGAGGATATTTTTCCCTAATCGTATCCTCGAGTTCCCACGTAGCTTCTTCCTCAGTGTGATTTCTCCATTGGATCTTTACCAGCGGTATAACTTTATTCCTCAAGATTTGGTCACGCCGATCTAAGATTTGCTCGGGCGACTCTGGATAAGTCAAATCGTCTCTTAGCTCAATTGCTTCCACCCGAATTTCTTGGGTCGGGTCCTGAATATGCCTCCGAAGCTGAGACACATGGAAGACATCATGGATGTTGGACAAGCTAATAGGAAGTTCTAGACGATAAGCTAATGGTCCGACTCGTTCTTTAACAAGATAAGGTCCAATAAATCGAGGTCTCAATTTACCTTTCTTCTTTCCTCGAGTTGCTAAGTGTTGAGGCGATACTTTTAGGTACACAAGATCTCCTATCTCGAATTCCAAATCTCGCCTCTTTTTGTCCGCATAAGACTTTTGACGACTCTGTGCGGCTCGGATTCTCTCTTGGATCTTTCGAATCTTTTCTGTAGTCTGCTGAACCAACTCTGGTCCCAGTATTTGTCTCTCTCCTACCTCAGTCCAACAGATAGGTGATCGACATTTTCTTCCATATAAAGCCTCATAGGGTGCCATTCCTATACTGCTATGGTAGCTGTTATTATAAGCAAACTCTACTAAGGGTAAATGCTCTTCCCAGTTACCCTCAAAATCTAAGGCACATGACCTCAGCATATCCTCTAACGTTTGAATGGTCCTTTCAGACTGTCCATCTGTCTGCGGATGATAAGCCGTACTAAGGTTCAATTGCGTCCCCATACACTCCTGCAAGCTTCCCCAAAATCTTGAGGTAAACCTCGGATCTCGATCGGAGACTATGCTTACTGGCGTACCATGAAGCCTAATTATTTCACTAATATATTGCTCCGCAAATTTTCGTACCGGCTTATCCATCCTTGTAGGCAAGAAGTGGGCTGACTTCGTTAGCCTATCTACGATAACCCAAATTGCATCGTTGCCTTTCTGACCCTTGGGAAACCCTGTCACAAAATCCATCGTGACATGCTCCCATTTCCATTCTGGAATATCTAAGGGTCTCATAAGTCCAGCTGGCCTCTGGTGCTCGATTTTTACCCTCTGGCATGTATCACATTGTGCCACTTTCCTTGCCACACTCATCTTCATTCCCGGCCACCAATAGATCTCTCGGAGGTCCCGATACATTTTTGTAGCTCCTGGGTGTACTGTATAGCGAGTTCTGTGAGCTTCATTCAAAATTCTTTGCCTCAAATCCTTTGAGTTTGGCACGTAAATCCTTCCCTGAAACCTCAGTATGCCATCATGCATTTCAAAATCAGATCTTTTAGGCTGGCCATGCTCGTCCACCCATAGACATAACCGTTTGTCATCCACACATGCCTCTCGTACTTCGTTCATCAAATCTAGTTGAACTACCATGCCAGCGATAAGAACGGACGATTCCTTGGGCACTACACTCACCGTTAGATGGCTAAAAGCCTCTAACATTTGCCACTCACAAGCCATCATTCCGGCCATAGAGATAGGCACATTCCTACTCAGTGCGTCAGCCACCACATTGGCACGCCCTGGGTGATATCGTATGGTGCAGTCGTAGTCCTTCAGAAACTCCATCCATCGTCGCTGCCTAAGGTTCAACTCCTTTTGTGAAAACACGTACTGTAGGCTCTTGTGGTCTGTGAACACCTCAAAGGTTTCACCATATAAATAATGTCTCCATAGCTTCAGAGCATATATCACAGCCGCCAATTCCAGATCATGAGTCGGGTAATTTACTTCATGCCTTCTCAACTGTCGTGATCCATACGCGATCACTCTGTCGTGTTGCATTAACACACATCCCAAACCTATTTTAGAGGCATCCGTATACACAACGAATCCCCCGGGCCCACCCGGCGTTGCTAAAACAGGTGCCGTGGTTAATCTATCTTTAAGTTCTTGGAAACTTTCTTCACATTTGGCAGTCCATTCGAACTTGACATCTTTTCGAATG
Organism: Diospyros kaki; assembly: GCA_036245055.1. Lineage (NCBI taxonomy): Eukaryota > Viridiplantae > Streptophyta > Magnoliopsida > Ericales > Ebenaceae > Diospyros > Diospyros kaki. Next base: position 40,860,287 of record BSEG01000001.1, on the reverse strand, counting down.
AGCTTTGTCATCGACGCAGCTATCTTCGAAAATCCCTCCACGAATCTTCGATAGTAGCCTGCCAATCCCAAGAAGCTCCGTACCTCAGTCACATTTGTTGGTTGCTTCCATCGCTGAACAGCCTCAATTTTTGTCGGATCTACCGAGATTCCTTCCTCAGAGATTACATGTCCAAGAAACGCAACTTGAGGTAGCCAAAACTCGCACTTCGAGAACTTGGCGTACAATTGATGTTTCCTGAGAGTTCCTAGTACCAACCTTAGGTGTTCTTCATGATCGCTCTCATTTGAGGAATATATCAATATATCGTCTATGAAAACTATCACAAACTGATCTAAATAGGGTCTGAACACCCTATTCATGAGATCCATAAATGCCGCTGGAGCATTCGTTAACCCAAAAGGCATCACGAAATACTCGAAATGGCCATACCTTGACCGAAAAGCGGTTTTCGAAATATCTTCCGGCTTAATCCTTAACTGGTAGTATCCAGACCTTAAGTCAATCTTTGAAAATATTTTCGCTCCTTTCAATTGGTCGAACAACTCATCGATCCTTGGAAGTGGATATTTATTCTTTATCGTGACCTTGTTCAACTGACGATAGTCAGTACACATCCTTAAACTTCCATCCTTCTTCTTTACGAATAGCACAGGCGCACCCCACGGCGACGTGCTTGGTCTAATGAATCCTTTATCAGTAAGTTCTTGCAACTGACTCCTCAACTCTCTCATTTCAGCCGGAGCCATTCGATATGGAGGAATCGATATCGGTTTGGTTCCTGGCACCAGTTCAATTGAGAACTCAATCTCCCGAGGTGGCGGTAGTCCTGGTAGGTCTTCTGGAAACACATCTTCGTAATCTCGTACTATCCGCACCTCCTTGATCTTTGGTATTTCTTTTTCTTCCAAATGTGCGTAGGCTATATATCCACGAGCTCCTCGATTCATTAACTTCTCTGCCGTAACGACTGAAACTATGTTTCCATTTTTGGGGTCTCCCTGTCCCCGAAATTTGACCCATTCCCCTTCGGGTTTCTTTATGGTCATTATCTTTCTTCGACAATCTATATTGGCGTCATATCTGGATAAGAAATCCATTCCTAAGATTACGTCGAAATCGTACACCTCTAGCAAAATTAGATTGACTTTAAATTGAGCATTACTTAAACTAATTTCGCATTCTTCTACCACTTTAGAAGACATTTCACTCTTACCCATGGGCGTCGAAATTATCATCGAAAATTCCATAGGTTTAGTCTCTACCCCCAAATTTCCAGCCAAAGCATAAGACATAAATGAATGCGTTGACCCAGGGTCTATCAATGCATGAACAGGGGTATCCAATATGAAGAGCGTACCTTGAACGACTGTTGGATTGGTCCCCACATCTTCCTTGGTGAGGTTGTAGACACGTCCCTGACGAGTCCCACGAGCCTCGTCTATCTTTTCTGCTGGTCCAGTAGCTTGTCCAAGTTTTGGCCTTTTCGGGCAGTTACTCGAGTAGTGCCCAGGTTGATTACACTGAAAGCACACTACCCTTGACAGATCTTTTGTTGGCATTGGAGGCGTCTCTTTTCTTTTGCGGCAATCCCTGCTGATATGCCCTTGCTTTCCACAGAAGTAGCAGACAGTCGTTCCTGCTAAGCACTTTCTTCCTGGATGGTTCTTTTTGCACTTAAAACAAGGCTTGCCACTTTGAGGATTTTTGTTTCCCGTTTTCTGTTCTGGATCCCTTTTTATCTCCACTGACCTGATCTGTTTCACCTGCAGAAGGTTTCTCTCTGTTGTTAAAGCTTTACTCAAAGCTTCTTCGTACGATTCAATTGACCAGGTGCTCAGAGCCTGCAACAAATCCACTTTGAGTCCTGACATGAACTTCTGAGCCTTCTGCCATTCATCGGCATCGTACATCGGCACATACTTAATGAGCTGATTAAACTTAGTGTCGTATTGAGATACCGACATTTCTTCAGTTTGCTTCAGATTTGCAAACTCCCAGCTCTTCTCTTGCCTCCAGCTAAGAGGGAAGTATTTCTCATTGAAGGCTTTCTTAAAGGCCTCCCAGACTGACGTTGGAGTCTCATCAGTTTCGGATCCATGCCTCGAGCGGGTCCTTTGCAACGCTCGTTCTGCAGTCTGCCACCATTTTCCAGCTTCTTCTTCTAGCATGAAAGTGGCACAGTTTAACTTATCCTCATCGTTAAACTGGAGATGTCGAAACAACTTTTCTGTCTGCTCCAACCAATACTCAGCCATACTAGGGTCATCATTGGTTTTCCCCTTAAATATTGGTGGTCGTTGACGTCGGTATTGTTCCAGCACTTTCTCGGTAGGTCTGGCTGGTTCTCCTCTCGTCGTATGGGTTAAGAGGTTCTCTATAACCCTCTCAATACGATCCAAACGTCCTTCAGGCACTGTTGACTCTGTCATTGGTTCATCTGTCCTGATGCTGCCACTGTAGCGGCGATTACCACTACTTCTTACGTCTTCTATTCCCCGATTGGGGCTGACAGGAGTCATATTTCCTTGTTGTCTTGTTGTTACCATCTGAAAAGGCAAGGCAAAACAAAATCTTATTCCACGAGAATTTCTTTCAACAGGAAACTTCTTTTTATATATATAACATGATATATAACATCGTTTTATGGGAAACGTAAAGCACACATCTAAAACATCAGTAAGCGAAGTAAATCGTCCACGATTCTTTTTATGGGTTGGCTGGCTTCCAGACCCAAACATCATCGCTTATAGTATCGTCATCAGACTCGACCTCGGGTCCTTCGAGGTTATCGTGCTCGGTCACTCCTTCTTCTTCTTCATCATCGTCCGAGCTAAGGTAGCCGGCGGCCATCATATCGGCTACCACCATGTCCTCCCAATCTCCTTCGGACTCGGACGATTCGTCTTCCTCAGGATCTTCATCTCCCTCGAGTTCACCTTCATCTTCGAGCATGTTGAGGGCATGATCACGGAACTGCTGGCAGAAGAAGAACAAAGATGCATAGTTGCCTTGGAGGTAAAGTCCCTCAGCCAAGTCTCTCCATACTCCTTCCATATGATTTATAAGGAAGTTTACTTGAGCGGTCATTAGGGTTGGCCGAACAAAACTGCTTGGCGGCACATCTCTTAATATCCCTTCGAGAAGGTCCAAGCGTCCGAAGACATCCACCACTATAGGCTCGTTATCTGCCCAACGACTGATCCAATGCGTTACCCAGAACTGCTCAAGATAATCGTTTTCCATGCTGCATCAAGAAACCAGTTAGATTTTCTACTATTCACCGAGAACAGTAGCCATTCAGTGTTCCGTACAGAAATAGTGCACCAGGTAAGTTCCCAGGAAAGAGTGGTGGGTCACAATGGACACACTTAAGTACCAAATCTTTCCTTAGCCAGAACTAGCCTAGACATGCACATCCCAGTACATCACACTTAAGTCATTTAAGTCATAATCTCTATATCATCGATCTCCTAATCTATAGATAAGGATTTCTAAGTCTAAGTTATCTAATCATCAAGTTCGAAAATTCCTAAAGATCTAACCTGATTCTCCAAATAAAAATTTGGCTCTGATACCAACTGTAACACCCCGCCTTCCAGGGCATTAGTATATGTTAGGATTTTTTTTTTTATTTACATCGAGCATAAACCGATAATAAATCCTCAACATAACATTTATTTAATCACTCCCAAATATAACAAAGGAATGAAACATTTATTTTACATAAGCGGAAGCAAGATCAGAACCTTAAAAACATAACTTATGCGGGTACATACATACTGTTCACCCGACATAGCATTAGAAACAACATAAAACTCTAAACGATACATCCGAATAAAATATATAATTCTAGTCCCACATGGGACCCTCAAAATTTCCACCACGATCATGCCTCGACCACTTCTTTGCCCTTCCGGCCGCTTGCCTCACCTGGAACGTGGAATATTCCAGGGACACAGTCCAATATTAGAAGATGAAATCTTCTAAGTGAGGGTTAGATAAACATGTATGAATGATGCATGATGCACTTATATGAACAATATATACCCATAATGTAACTTCCCAGGCATCCCCAGCCCGGCTAGGAATCCTAGGCAAATCCCGAACCTCTGCGGAATAGGCCTAACGTTATTCCCTCAACGCCCTAGGGGAATTACGGCTACACTCTGAGGGTATCATCCCAACCCCATGCACAAGATCAATATGACAAATAAATATCGTGTTGTGCATACATCACGCTTTTCCATGCAACAGTATATGAATGAAAATGATCATATCATAAGAAAATATCATCCATGAAAAGGAAATTATATCATATAAGGGCTAATAGGACAAAACCACTCACCTTTTCTGATTTTTGGGTTACCTCGAAAAACGTGAAACTCGTCTCGATTTGCGTGCCAATCTCGATTTTCGCACCAAATGTCTCACCACACTTCCCAAAGCACCCTAGGCAAGATATTTATTTATTTAATCAATAAAACCTATTTTTCCTCAATTTTCTTGCCTTTTTCTCTATTTTTCTTTTATTTTTCCTTACTAATATTCCAAATTAAATACCTACACTTAATTTTTTTCAAATATTTTTATATAGAAAATTCTAAAATAATTTTCCAAGACATTTAAAAAAAATTGCACAAAAAACCAAGCTTGCACGCGCCCACACGCGCTGGCGCGTGTTAGGGCGAGTGAGACTGGCGCGTGGGGCCCACGCGCCGGTCGTCTTCTCCGGTGAAGGCCTCGCCGGAAAATTACAAAACCGATGCCAATTGAAAGCTTATGAAGAATCGATCCTAGGGGTACCTGATTGGGCTCCAAAAGAGGTCCGGAAGCCGTCCAACGAAGCGATTGAAGACTCGGCCAGGCGGTCCGCCTAGGGTTCCGGCGAGCTTCGATTTCCCCTTCAAATCGCAACCAAAACGCCTGAAAATCTCCAGAAATGGCCTTCAAGCTATGGGCAACAAAAGCCCTCTATCCTTTCCTCTCAATTTGTTCGAAAAACGGACCGATTTGAAGCTCCAAATTTGAAAACTTTCGGCCACTTCGTCCGCTATTTATAGGCAATCGTTGGGCTACCAAATGGCCTTGGGCAGCTTGCCCATTGCCTTAAGCTTCTTCCCCTCCCCCGGATCGACCCAAAACCATCGTCACCCGACCAAAACATCGGGTTGCAGGTCGCGACATCGCGACCTGCATTCTGGTCGGATTTTGTTTCCAAAATCCGACCAACTCGAGGCCCAACGATGGCACTCGAGTGATCCTTGGCCTTCCCCGACCATCCCTCGTGAATGCCCATGGCTCATTTTGGCCGGTCGGCGACCGTGCGTGGCCTGGTCGATTTTCATGGCTGCCATTTTTGATTTTTTACAGTTTTGCCTCATCAGATTTGGTTTTCACGATTTGGCCCATTTCCTCACAACCCCTAGACTTTTGGTAATTACCATTAGGTCCCTTAATCTTTGTTCTTTCAACTTCTTCTTTGCAACTTTTTCAAAAAATGACATTTTGACCCCCCTCGGGCAACTTTGAAAAATTACACTTTGGCCCGTTTCTTCGTTTTGGCTCTAAATGTACTTGTTTCTTCCTGAAACTTTCGAAGGGTTGTTCTACTCGACAAACCGAAGCTTCCCTTAGCTTCCGTTATCATTTCGGGAGTCTCCTACGAAGATTCGGTTTTATAGCCTAAATGGCAGCTGCATTTTTGCTGTACCGAAAACCGTTCTCAATTCCATTTCTTTCAGTCCTTAAAATCACGCCTTGGTATGCTCGTTAAAGGCGTCCCTATTTCCTTAATCATTTAAGCTTCAGGGTACTCCCTTCGACTGATTCGGTAAATTTTTCAGGCTTTTCTGATACCGAATTTCCCCGAATTTTTGATTTTCTTTCAAATTAATAACCCAAAGTTCTTGGGTATTATACCTCCCACAGCCCAGAGTAGCTAGCAAGAGGTAGAACCTACAACGATTGTTGGAAAGAGAATCATCTATAAACATCGAGCTCTCATCACACAGGTGTTGGTGCGTTGGTCAAACCTCCACATCGAGAATAATACATGGGAGTATTTGTCGGATCTGCTCTAGCAATTTCCTCGAGTCGTAGGTTTACTCTAACCTTCTTGGGGATAAAAAGAGTTTCTAACCAGGGGCAATTGTCATAGTCCATCGGTTAAGGGAGGGCATTCGGGTAATAACAGAGGAATAACTAAGAGAATGGCACTATTGTAATAAGAGAGTAGAAGTCGTTACAATTCAAATGTAAAATCAAATTAAGGCGCTAAGGCTGGCTATATAAGCCAAGCCTGCAGCCTAGTTGCGCATGAATGAGAAATATAGATTTCATTTTCCTTCCCAACTCTGTTTCGATCTCTTTCTCTCTCAGTTCTTTCCCTCATCCCTCTATTCTCTCGGTTGTACTTCAATTCACTGCAATTCTAAATTGAATTGTGAGAGAATTCCTTGTTAGAAAATAGAGTTCTGATAGTAACATGTAGAGACATTGCATAGTAAACAAGGAAATATGCATGGACTATTGCTTTTAGTATTTTAGATATACATAGTATAAAATTAGTTTGATGATCTGCTACTTATAATTGCAATTGTCTCTCAAAATAGCTAAATCAATAGATTTTTTTGCTTTCATACCGTAGAACCTAAGAAGATTATGTCAAAGCATGATCGTATGGTAGATGTTTCTAAGATTCATGTTCCTATATCAAGTCATTGTTTCTTAAATCCAAATTCAAACCTTTGATTTCAGAACTATTAACAGTAAAAATAATAGTATAAAAGATAAAGGTACTCATTTCTTTAACAACTTAAGTGTTGAAAAGTCAAAGCACATGGCAATTGAATGAAGTGGTAGGCAGCCTACCAAATGTGAAGAGAAGAAAGAATTAGGCAGCAGCCAAAATTGGCTGCTGCTCATGCGTTTTGCCTAACGCATTTGGGTGTGAGGGAGGCCTATAAATAGGCCTCCCCAATTCATTTCTATCCCATCTCAATCCCTTCATCCCATCTTCTCCTCAAGTTTCTCAATTGTAGAGAGAAAGAAGAAAAATAGAGAGATTGTGAGAAATAGTATTTTCTCCTATTTTGCAAGAGAGATTATTTTGTTGTTATCTCCTTGTAATTTAGAGAGTAAGTTGTATCTCCTATTATTTCTCATAGTGAATTCTTCTATCCTTGCCCGTGGTTTTTACCCTAATTTGTTTGGGGGTTTTCCACGTAAATCCTTGTGTTCATTTTATCTTCATTTTATCTCATTTCAATTATTAGTTGCAAGCCATCTAGGACCCATCATTTTCCAACAAGTGGTATCAGAGCTTGACTTGAGTGTTGATATCTACTTATCGTATGCTCTGTGGTTGCCACTGAAAAGTGGATCTTCCACATCAGAAAATAAGTTAGATTATTATTCACTCTTTTCAAAGTACTGGGCGCGTATACGCATTGTTCACGTATACGGTACTGTTCACAGTTTAAGTGAAACGGTTGAAATATAGGTGAGCAAAATGACAACAAAGTTCGAGATAGAGAAGTTTAACGGGAATAATTTCTCGTTATGAAAAATGAAGATAAAGGCGATCTTAACAAAAGAAGATTACATAGAGGCGATCGGAGAAAGACCGGTGGAGATCACTGACGATAGCAAGTGGAAGAAAATGAACGACACTGCTGTCGCTAATCTACACTTGAGTCTAGCCGATGAAGTCTTGTCAAGTGTGGAAGAGAAGAAGACTGCAAAGGAGATCTGTGATACTCTCACAAAGTTATACGAGGCCAAGTCACTACACAACAAAATTTTCTTAAAAAGAAGACTCTACACTCTTCGGATGTCGGAATCTGTTTCAGTAACAGATCATATCAATGCCATCAATACACTATTTTCTAAACTTTCAAAGTTGGGTTACAAAATAGATGTAAATGAGCGTGCATAACTTCTACTTCAAAGCATGCCAGATTCGTATGACCAACTCATCATCAACCTGACTAACAATATTCTTACTGACTATTTAGTCTTTGAGGACGTAGCAGCCGCAGTTTTGGAAGAGGAACAAAGGCGCAGAAATAAGGAGGACAGGTTGGCAAGTTCGCAACAAGCGGAGGCATTATCGATGACGAGAGGGAGGTCAACGGAACGTGGTCCTAGTGGGAGCCAGAATCATGGTAGATCAAAGTCAAGAAGTAAGAAGAATATAAAATGTCACCATTGTGGCAAGAAAGGGCACATCAAGAAGGAGTGTTGGCATCTTCAGAAGAATGGAAAAGGTCCCGAGTCATCAAAAGCTCAGGGCAATGTTGCAAGTACTTCAGATAATGGCGAAATCCTATACAGCGAGGCAACAACGATTGTTGAAGGCAGAAAGGAACTCACTGATATTTGGATAATGGATTCAGGAGCATCATGGCATATGACTCCTCGTAAAGAATGGTTTCATAAATATGAACCCATCTCAGGAGGATCTGTGTTCATGGGTAATGATCATGCCTTGGAGATCGCTGGTATTGGTACTATCAAAATAAGGATGCACGATGGTACGGTTCGCACTATCCAAGAAGTACGACATGTGAAAGGCCTGAAGAAAAATCTATTGTCTTTAGGGTAATTGGATAACGTTGGGTGTAAAACCCGCATTGAGAATGGGATCATGAAGATAGTCAAAGGCGCGCTTGTGGTGATGAAAGCTGAAAAGATAGCCGCAAATCTATACATGCTTAAAGGAGAGACACTGCAAGAAGGAGAAATGAATATTGCTTCAGCAAGCTCTGTAGAAGAATCAACGATGATGTGGCACTGTAAACTTGGCCACATGTCAGAACGAGGTTTGAAGATTCTCTCAGAATAAAAACTTCTCCCAGGGCTCAATAAGGTATTACTACCCTTTTGTGAGCATTGTGTTATGAGTAAGCAGCATAGATCAAAATTCAACAGTTCTACTGTTAAAAGTAAAGTTATCTTGGAACTAGTTCATTCTGATGTTTGGCAAACACCGGTTTTGTCCCAAGGAGGTGCAAGATACTTCGTATCATTTATTGATGATCACTCCAGGAGATGTTGGGTGTACCCAATCAGAAGGAAGGCCGATGTATTCCCAGTTTTCAAAGTGTTCAAAGCGCGGGTAGAACTTGAATCGGGAAAGAAGATCAAGTGTTTGAGGACTGACAATGGAGGAGAATTTACTAGTGATGAGTTTAATGATTTCTGTCAAGAAGAAGGCATCAAGAGACAGTTCAGTACAACATATACTCCACAACAAAATGGAGTGGCAGAGCAGATGAACAGAACCTTGTTGGAGAGAACAAGAGCAATGTTGAAAACTGCAAAACTAGCTAAGTCATTTTGGGCAGAAGCAGTCAAAACCGCCTGTTATGTGATCAATCGATCTCCATCAACTGCGATTGATCTGAAAACGCCGATGGAAATGTGGACTGGTAAGCCATCTAACTATTCTCACCTCCATACATTTGGAAGTCATGTGTACGTGATGTACAATGCCCAAGAAACAACGAAGCTGGATTCAAAATCCAGAAAGTGTATTCTCTTGGGATATGCTGATGGAGTCAAGGGGTATCGCTTGTGGGATCCCACTGCCCACAAAGTTGTCATTAGCAGAGATGTGATATTTGCAGAAGATAAACTGCAAGGAAAAGAAAATGATGGCACTACAAAAGAAAATCCAGAGACTGTAGTGATACAGGTAGAAAAGGAATCTGAAGAAAGTGATCTTTCTGAAGCAGCACCAGAGCATGAGGAACAAGAACCAGTTGTGTCTGAGGTACCAGAAATTCGTCGGTCAAGCCGCTTGACAAGACAACCAGGTTGGCACTCAGACTATGTCATGGAGAGCAATGTTGCATATTGTCTTCTAACAGAGGATGGAGAGCCATCAACTCTCCAAGAAGCACTGAACAGTTCAGATGCATCTCAGTGGATGGCAGCAATGCAGGAAGAAATTGAAGCTCTTCATAAGAACAAGACTTGGGAACTTGTATCGTTACCACAAGGAAGAAAACCTATCGGAAATAAATGGGTGTACAAGATCAAGCATAATAGCGATGATCAAGTGGAGAGGTATCGTGCAAGACTGGTGGTAAAGGGATATGCTCAGAAAGAAGGTATTGATTTCAATGAGATATTTTCTCCTGTTGTTCGAATTACTACAATTCGAGTAGTCCTGGCAATGTGTGCTACAATTGACCTACATCTGGAGCAGCTAGATGTGAAGGCGGCTTTTCTTCATGGAGATCTTGAAGAAGAAATATATATGCTCCAACCAGAAGGTTTTGAAGAAAAAGAGAAAAAGAACTTGGTTTGCAGGTTGAACAAATATCTATATGGTCTCAAACAGGCGCCGAGATGTTGGTATAAGAGATTTGATTCCTTCATCATGAGCCTTGGATACAACAGACTTAATGCAGATCCTTGTGCATATTTTAAGAGGTTTGGTGGAAGTGATTACACTATCTTGCTGTTGTATGTGGACGACATGTTGGTGGCAGGCCCCAACAAAGATCGTATTAAAGAATTGAAGGCACAGTTGGCTAGGGAGTTTGAAATGAAGGACTTGGGACCAGCAAACAAGATTCTAGGGATGCAAATTTATCGAGACAGAAATAACAGGAAGATTTGGCTTTCTCAAAAGAACTACCTACGGAAGATCTTGCGACGCTTCAACATGCAAGATTGTAAGCCAGTTTCTACCCCACTTCCTGTTAATTTCAAGTTATCCTCAAGTATGTGTCCTAGCAATGAAGCAGAGAGGAAGGAGATGTCTCGAGTACCGTATGCATCAGCAGTGGGAAGTTTAATGTTCGCTATGATTTGCACAAGACCAGACATTGCACAAGCAGTGGGAGTGGTTAGTCGGTATATGGCGAATCCAGGTAAAGAGCATTGGAATGCCGTGAAAAAGGTCCTAAGATACATCAAGGGGACCACAGATGTTGCATTATGTTATGGGGGATCAGACTTTACTGTCAGAGGATATGTTGATTCAGATTATGCAGGTGATCTTGACAAAAGCAAATCCACCACAGGATATGTTGCACTTACTGGCGGAGCTGTAAGCTGGGTTTCAAAACTGCAGTCAGTTGTGGCCATGTCAACAACAGAAGCAGAATATGTTGCAGCTACACAAGCTAGTAAAGAAGCAGTATGGTTGAAGATGGTATTGGAGGAACTCGGGTACAAACAAGAGAAGATTTCTTTGTTCTATGACAGTCAGAGTGCCTTGCATCTTGCAAGGAATCCAGCTTTTCATTCAAAGACAAAGCACATACGAGTTCAGTTTCACTTCGTTCGTGAGAAAGTGGAAGAAGGAACAGTGGATATGCAGAAGATTCATACAAAAGACAACCTAGCAGACTTTATGACAAAGGCAGTCAATACTGATAAGTTCATTTGGTGTCGATCCTCTAGTGGCCTAGCAGAGACGGAAGCAACAAGGAATGGCAGGGAAGAAAGAATGGTGTGAAGATTGTTTGATGCTCAATCAAATCATCAAGTGGGAGATTATTGAAAAGTCAAAGCACATGGCAATTGAATGAAGTGGTAGGCAGCCTACCAAATGTGAAGAGAAGAAAGAATTAGGCAGCAGCCAAAATTGGCTGCTGCTCATGCGTTTTGCCTAACGCATTTGGGTGTGAGGGAGGCCTATTTATAGGCCTCCCCAATTCATTTCTATCCCATCTCAATCCCTTCATCCCATCTTCTCCTCAAGTTTCTCAATTGTAGAGAGAGAGAAGAAAAATAGAGAGATTGTGAGAAATAGTATTTTCTCCTATTTTGCAAGAGAGATTATTTTGTTGTTATCTCCTTGTAATTTAGAGAGTAAGTTGTATCTCCTATTATTTCTCATAGTGAATTCTTCTATCCTTGTCCGTGGTTTTTACCCTAATTTGTTTGGGGGTTTTTCACGTAAATCCTTGTGTTCATTTTATCTTCATTTTATCTCATTTCAATTATTAGTTGCAAGCCATCTAGGACCCATCATTTTCCAACATTAAGTTTTTAGAGGATAGGTGGTTAACAATTTAATATGGTGTCAAAATAAATAATGTTCTTAGTTAAAATCTCATTGGTTACATAATATTTAAATAATTGCCATGTGTTTGCTTTGCGTCACACGAGGGGGAAGATAGAGTTACCCCTTGCTTAACAGTTCATTCTTTTAGATGAAGTTAATGGTTAACAATGCAATATGAAGCATTAGACCTAATCTTCTTTGAACTTTTTTGCTACTTCTAGACTCATACTTAATGGCCTAGTCTTTTTTCAGCATTTTCACTGCTTCTAATCCCATACTTCATTTGTCTGATTGGTAATATTTTACTTATTATGATAGTTTTCTCCTCATGATATTTTCTTTTGCCAAGGATGGGCAGTCTTTAATTCCTACCTCCAGGGTCAATCATATCATTTTAATGATGCACATCTATTCAATTCTTGCTTTTCTTGCAACATGAATTAATTTTAAGAAGTTCTACGGAAGGTACAAATTTAGAAAGTAGCAGATTGGAATCCTATTCTATTTCTTGATTAGTTTGTTCCCTAATTTCAATTGTTTCTTGTTTGTAAAATAGGGCTTGTTGACATCCTATAATAACATTCTTATTATATTTTGAAATCAGCTTTGGATTGAATATCTAATTATTACAGAGACTTAGAGAATCTTCTGGTGCAAGAATATTTGGAGGAGCCCAAGACTCCTCTCTCTGTCTCTCTCTCTCTCTCTCTATATATAAATATATATGTATAATATGTGCTTTTTCTTATCTGTTTTGCTTGTGGAGTGTTATGAAATTTGATTACTTTTCATCAATATTATTTGCGTTCAAATTAATATTGTTTACCCTTTTAAACAATAGAAACTATAACGATGAAAAAAAACTATTAATTATGTCATAATTGTAGATAATCGAGACACTGATTGGATGATTATCTAAAAGAACAATGTTGCCCAAACTATGGATAGGATGGCTGGAGGTGGAGAAGAAGATCTCATCGAACCGAGGGAAGTTAACAAGAGTTATGGATTTTTGAAGTGGGATGAAGGAAAATGTAGCAAATATGACTCGGATAAATCAGATAATAAGGTCTACACTGAAGATTTGGCCTGACTATTAAAAATGTGTGCATAGATAATTGATGAAAATGACATGGAGATATTCTTTAATATAACCATTCGAAAGAGTAATGGAATTGTGCACGAAAAGTGAAAAGAAAAGTTGTAGGTAGGAGCAATTTTAGTTGTAGTTGTGTTGTGAATTGATGCAATGTATTTGTATTTAAACGGAAGACATTAGACCTGTGTACAGAATTCCTGCATCAATTCCAATCATCATAGTCACTTGTATGCCATGAAACTTTCATTATGCATGCATGTAATATGTCAGAATTCCCATTCTTTCGATGTTACACGATGCCCGTACAACAATTGCAGCTCCAGCCTGTTCTGTTGCATAGATGAAAAAGTTTTCTATTTTAACTTGGCAAAAATTAAAAAAGCTGTTCTATTTCATGTCAATCAATTTTTTATTCACTCACAATTCAAATGGACACCACCATTTCGTCCAGGTAGCTTACAAGACCAACCATTGTAACCATTGCTCCACTGCTTGGGCTTGGAAAGTCGGCTTTTTTTTGAGGAGCAACTTTTATTTGAATAAGAGTCTTGACTTCTAGAGCTGGAAGTGGAAGTTGACTTCCCTGGGCAAGAGTAAAAGTGTCTAAAAAATTAGAGTCGTGTTAAAAAGGTAGAGCCACAGATTTATCAAAAAATTGTTGGGCAGACCAGTGGGCAGACTTCATCTGTCCCGCACTGTGTGGACGGATTGATGAAATCCGTTGGACGGACTTCAACAGTTGAAGTCTGCCCAATTCACTTCGACGGATTTTATTATAGATGAAATTCGTTCGAATTTTATTTAAATGTGCATGCGATGTTTTCGAGGTGAGGATATTTTTGACATTTGATATTTTTAGTCATTCCGTACGTCAACTAATTCGGACAAAGTAGAATAATCTAAAAAATTAATACTTGGCCACATCGACTCTGCATAATATATTCTCGATCAAGTTGAATCTAAAACTTTGACCAAGTTGACTTTTAGTATATCACAAGTTCAAAAAAATATTTTATAAATTAAAAAAAAATAATTAAAGACTATAATTTATACATTATTTAAAATATTATTTTTATTAATAATTGAAATTTAATTAAAAGCTAAATAGAGCAAGTCGCTCAACAAACAGCGGTGCAATCCCACCTCAGTTGTTATATTTAATTGTTAGTAAATGAGTTGAGGATTCCATCTAAATAACATGGACTCAAAAAATTCACAGCTCATGCAGCAAGTGATCAACATCTCATGCAAACCCAAAAGAGAGCAAGAACAAATAATTAAGATCTGTATTTATACCTAGGAATAGGATAATCTCTCTTAAAAATTCATCAACAAGCTTAGCACATTACTAGCCATTTCGACTCCTCACCCACCTTACATTAAACATACCTATATCAACCAAGGCAACCACTGAATCAGGAAGAACAACCCACAGAGAGGATGGTCTGCTCCAGTCCAATCAACCAGTTCCTCACCCCATTATCACTACCAAAATTCCTACCTCCACTAGTCGCCCACATCCGATCCCGCAAATCGGACTCTGGCAATCCATCGTCCCTACTCATTGAAACCCTAGCCCTAGCCGTTCTCCGATGCCCATGCCAGAAATCGAGCGCAACATTGTCAATAGATTGAATCGGGACTCTGTTCCTTCATCGGACTCTCCGTATTCTGACGAAGCGGACAACAAAAAGAACATAAAATGGAAGATTATAGTGGGGGAAAATAGGAAGCAAGCTTACCTAGGTCCGACATTGTCGCCGGCGGCAAGAGATTCCTTCCACCTTTTTTTTGAGATCTGGATCTTGTCCCGGTGGCGGGTGGAGGGAGGTGGCCGGTGGTGGTGGGTTGTGGCTGTCGGCGAGGAGGAAGAAAGGTGGGCCGGTGGTGGCGGGTTGTGGCTGTCGGAGAGGAGGAAGAAAGGTAACCTCGAGAGAAAGCAATGGAGGCTTCGATTTCAGACTCTGGGTTGTGTGCAAAATTTGGCGCTTCTCTTTCATCGGGCAGTCGCCCAATTGCAATTTATCGCGATATTTTAATTGTCAAAATATCGCGATAAATTTGTTTCGGTAACCCGATCGGTGAGGCAGTCGGGCAAAATAGAAAAATCCATTAATTAGCTCTCAGAATACTCTGGTCATGGCAAAAGCAGAGGCAGAGGCAGAGGCAGAGGCAGATGGCGCTCAAGAGCAGCTGCCGAGTTATGAATAATTTGGTGCATTTGCTTCTTCTATCAGTATTGGGAATAGTTTTCGGGGCAAAACCGGTGCTCAGCGGCCAGATTGCCCAGTATTTGCCTGGGTTTGACGGCGAACTTCCTTTCAAGCTTGAGACTGGGTAAAGCCCTTTCCCTTTTTTATTTAAATCTATTTGCTGTCTTGCTTTGAGCTGAAAGCTGGCGTTGTGGGTTATGTGTTTGATTGTTCGCTTGTCTGTGATTTCTCAGATACATTAGCGTGGATGAATCTGAGTTGTTCTATTATTTCATCGAGTCAGAAGGCGACCCTCAAGGGGATCCCCTTTTTCTTTGGCTCACTGGCGGCCCTGGCTGTACTGCTTTCAGCGGTCTCATCTGTGAAGTTGGTATTGTTTCTTTCTCCTGTTACTTGTCCTTTTTTATCGGAACAAAAAAAAGAAGAAAAGAAACAGAAAAGAAAAGGGCTTTACACTCTTATGCCAGATTAGAGACCATATTATTGAGAGTGGTCTGTAATGCTATTGCTATCCAAAAGAGAAATGATTTTTGGCTGCTGAATTCCCTATTGTGGACTTAGGTTGCTATTTTTTGTGGTGATCTCTGTTAGTCATCTTTACTTGTTTGTCCTATGGCCAGACCCTTTTGCTTTCCCTTTTGGCATGTTCTTGTTCACTTGTTACGGTTTGCTCAATACACCAATGGATTTCCGTGCTATTAAGCCCTCATATGATGAGGATGCTACTACCCCAAGGATGACTTATCTTCTCACTTATGGTGCTGTGCTTATGAGTGTATAGAAATGGCAGGATTATGTTAACTTCGAGAATAAAAAGGTTGAGATTTATACTTTGCTTACAGAGATTAGAGATCTTTGAATAAACATTTGTTGTAGCGCAATAATTCTGACCAATTAAGTGCAGTTTCCATAAATAAGGGACTGTCATTTGTTAGTCAACCTTGGACCAAGGCTGGATTGGAACTCATAAATATCAATGAGAATGCTGATTTTATGAAGTTAAAAATGGCAGGAGACTACTCTGGGTATAATGCTTAGTATTGGTTTGATTCCTCTTCTTCTGTATTGAACTTTGATTAAGATAATAATAAATAAAACAAAAAGTAGGAAAAGGTTAATGCTTGATTGGGTAAAATTCATTGTTCAATAAATTAATACTGTTCGAGCTTGTTATAAGGCTTGTTGGGGATCTATTGCTTGACTTGATCAATTGCTGGTCTTTTGTTGCTCAAGCTGAATGTTGCAGCTTCAATTTCTAAATGTTTCAAAATTTAATCAGTTTAATTAGGCAATTTTGGTTTTTTCCTTCCCCATCCTCACATTCTTGCTTTGGCTTCAACAGTTATGCTTTCTCAAATCAGCTTCATCACTCAGTAGTGTACAGGGGCATCAAATTAATGAAATTATCAGCTAGCTCATGCATATGCATGCGTCTATACACTAACTTTTTATATTTGAGTAGTTTTTAGCTTCTTATGTTGCTTGTTTGTACAACCCTTAAGTAGGGTGAATTTGTAGTAGGAGTCTAATGTACCCTGGTACAAGCCAGCTTGTCCTTGTGTGGCAAATGGGAACCTCCAAAAGATTCACATATTTATTGACCAATCTCAAGTTTGAATCCTAATCTGCGTTATTAATTTGCATCTTCTCAAAATCTAATTGTCATGAACCTAGGGTTCATAACGGGCTGAAATTGGCAATCGGAAAGATCCGATTGAATTAAGGTCAAGAGTAGAATGTATTAGAGGGAAAATTGAAGAAGAATGGGGGAGAAATTAGAGAAAAATGAGGGAAAACAATAGAGAGAAACAAGAGGGAGAAGGGGAAGAATTGTAGAGAGAATCAAAATTTCATTTCATCAATTCATGCATAATCATCTCCTCTTACAATGGCCTTTTTATAGGCATAGGTAGCTCTTTAACTAATTTCTAACAACACCGATGTGCTCCTAACAAACAACCAAATATCTCCTAACAAACTAATATTAGCCTATTACAATATTATCCCTTTATTATATCCCTATCACAATATTACCCTTCTAATCCTCTTAGGGACATGACAATTTCCCCCCCTTGAAATGTTTCTTGTCTCCAAGAAACTTATTACCACCTAACCGTTGCTTCTTTATCCAATGCCCATCTTCACCCAGTGGTTTCTTCTTCGCTTTTCCTTTTTCTTATCTTGTTTTTCTCTTTTCTTTTGCCTTCTCTTTTCTTTCTCCTCAGCAGCAACAACATTATGGCTTGCTGCCACACCAATGGAAACATGAATGAGCAAAACATCAAGGGTCTTGACCCCTTCAATAAAGAAGTCCTTCCCTTTCTTCCTTTCATCTTGTTTCGCTTTATCCTTCTGCGTCCTCCATTGCTTTAGATGCGCTGTCAATCCTACAACCCCATCCTCCAACTCTTCGGGCTGCAATGTTAACTTTGCTTTGTCTTGCGTGCCCGTGCCAATGACATACATGTGGGATGTTCCAAGCAAGGTGCCCGGTGCAATTCTTTGTTTCTTCTCTTTAGACTCGTTATTTTTCTATTTAGGAGATCAATGGCATCAGGAGTCTCAGCACTAGTGACAGTGCTTGAGAGATTGTCCATTGATTGAGTGTCATTCTCCATTTTCTCCTCCCCAATCTTTTCTTCCATGTTCTCCTCAGCCTTCTCCATAGCTAAGACCAAGGGAGTAGTATGTTTAGACCCTTTCATATCTTCAGTAGGGGCCTCATCCAGTGGAAATTCTTTTACTTGCTAGAAGCTGGAGTATACCAAGGATTTATTTTTAGCAAGGGTGTCCTCATTCGGCTGCTCTACTTTAAGGAATTCCTCCTTGTTAAAACTCCCGCGATAATCATTGAAATATTCAATAGGAAAGTTGTAATGATACTTCTTGATTAGTATCATTGCAAACTCCTGTAACTTCTCATGGAACATACGGCCAAATTCCTCGCATTGTTCATCAATCTCATTGCTTGTTCCTTTGTCCCTTCGGCTAGACTCATTCTCAAACTTCTTTCCCTATGTTTGATTCTTCCGGCTACACTGTTGCTTATCCTTGTTGCTGTCAACTGAAAATGCAGCCTTTTTTGGCTGCCATTGAAGCTCCATTCCAGCTGAAAATGAAGCATTCATCTGCTGCAATTGAGGCTCCAATGATCTCCTACGTGCACTGCTTCCCAAGGCTTCATGAGCAGGACATTCCATTGAAAATGCAGCATCCTTCGGCTGCTCTCTTGCATGAAAATTAACCACTCAAAATGCAGCATCATTCGGCTGCAATTGAGACCCCATTTGTTTCATGTGTGCCCTGCTTCCCATGGTCAACATCTCATGGACATGACACTTGGAAGACCAAGGGATAGGGGTTCTATACATACCGCTCTTCATTGATTCGCTGCTATTAGTTATTGAACTTCTAATCACTGAAATTGATTGCCTCGACCTTCAACTCTTATCTCTCGAAATTGCTGGAGCTCACTGGAATCTGCTTCGCAGTTCCAAGTTTGGCCTCAACTATCAGCCTAAGCTCAATCTCCGTGCGTCGGAATCGAATTTTTGTTTCGTCCTCAATTGCGCATGCTGATCAACTCTGATGCAGTCGACACCATTTGCCAGATTCAAGCCGAAATCCGTTTGACCCTCCTTTGCACCCCAATTCCGAGTAAGACTTATTAAAATTCACTGCCGTTCATCAACATCTTGCCTCGCCCATTCCGAATCTGTTGCTAGATCACCTTCGTAAATCACTGTTGGAGATTAACATCTCCCAACATCAACCACCTTCCTAGTCACTAGAATCACCTAACCTACTTTGCCTAACCATCGACTGCAATTGACAATAGGTCGCCTCTCCTACTTCCTTGTTTGACTCACTCGTGAACCTCTTGGCCATCTGCGTCACCGCCTTCGACGGACTCCTACACTAATCACGAATGCTCCTCAGTTCGTGTCCCACCTAACTTTTGTTTTGCCTTCCCTGTTCGAACAACCCGTCGGCAACAATATCCCAAAAATCATAGCGACAGCTCAACCTATTTGCCGTCAATCCATATTTGCAACGGTCGCGACTCTTATTTCCGCGTCTAACCCAATCTCTATCACCTTCCAATTTCGAGTCCGACAGTGCCTTCCTTGAGCGATTGTGCTGCACCCACGGAATTCTCCGGAGTGCAAAATCGTTGGCTGTCGTAATTTGTGAAGTGGCTTCCCAATCGTTGAATCTGCTTTTCCAACCCAATCACTGTCCACTGGACCAATGGAGTCGCCTCAAGCCCCGCTACCTCAATCGCGTACTTCCTTTAAACTCTCCTGCCTGAGTCGCCTAAGTCCGCGACAATTGCAGCTTATGTCGTCGGATTGTTTTACCCTCCCAGAAAACTGACTAATGAGAACTGATTCTCGTTGCTTCAGTCGCTGGTTATGGGCTCGGTTCCCTCTGGGTTGATTCTTCTAGATTGTCGGAATCCCTTTCCGATCAAGGTGGGTAGCTTGCTTCACCCTTACGGTCAGAGTTGCTTCTCGACCCAAAATTGTAGCATCGCCGTGCCTTCCCGAACAAGCGGCCACACCCACAAAACTCCAAACAGAATAATCAAAGAAGGTACAGAGCGGAAGGCGATTGTGATGCAACCAGTGGAATTCTCCAAAATTGAGAATCAATGGTTGCAGTTTCTTTGAAATTCACCTGCAAACAACTTCGAGGAATGACTGCTCTAGTCGGAATCACCTTCTGATCCAAATGAGCAACACACCGCTGAGCCCCAATCGGGTTCGCCTTCAAATCAGAACTACAACAGAATCACAACCAATGATGGTATTGCTCTGATACCATTTGTCATGAACCTAGGGTTCATAACGGGCTGAAATTGGTAATCGGAAATATCCGATTGAATTAAGGTCAAGAGCAGAATGTATTAGAGGGAAAATTGAAGAAGAATGGGGGAGAAATTAGGGAGAAATGAGGGAGAGCAATAGAGAGAAACAAGAGGGAGAATTAGAATTTCATTTCATCAATTCATGCATAATCATCTCCTCTTACAATGGCCTTTTTATAGGCATAGGTAGCTCCTTAACTAATTTCTAACAGCACCCATGTGCTCCTAACAAACAACCAAATATCTCCTAACAAACTAATATTAGCCTATTATAATATTACCCCTTTATTATATCCCTATCACAGTATTATCCTTCTAATCCTCCTAGGGACATGACACTAATTTCTTGGCATTTTGATGCCTATAACTGTGGCTTTCCCAAGTAAGAGAGAATGAGTACTTCTTTCAGGTTGAATGCCTTAATTTTTTTTCATATAGGTCCAATGGAGTACGACGTAGAAACCTACACCGGAGGATTACCAAAACTGAGATATTATCCCTATGGATGGACAAAGGTGAAATACCTCATATTGTATTTCATTGTTTGCATGTTTTCTGCATTTAATTATTTATTGGTTTCTTTTTCCCCGTGCGCGGGGGGGGGGGGGGGGGGGGGTTGTTTTTAATTGATAACAAACTTATGCATAATTATGCAGAGTGCTAGCATGATATTTCTTGATTCACCCGTGGGTACTGGTTTCTCCTATGCAAGAACTCTGGAAGGTTGGGCTTCATCGGACACGAGATCAGTAGAACAAGCCTATCAGTTCCTAAGGAAGGTGATGAGTTGGATAAGGAAAAAGCAAGTCCCTTACTGTTTTCATAGGCATTGCCATGTCTTTCGAACTTGGAAAATGCTATTCTAGTAAAATTTTTATGGAGACATCATATAGGATGATATGACGGTAGAATATAGGACACTTTCGTGGTTATTTATTTCGAAAAGATGGAATTCAAGTGTTTTCAATTTATATAGAAATTACTAATGAAAATTGGATTGTTAATTCACTTATTTCTCTGAATATGATGCAGTGGTTGGTTGAACACCCTCAATACCTTGCAGTTCAACTATATATTGCTGGTGATTCTTATGCAGGAAAAGTAGTCCCATTGATCACTAAGAAGATAATGGATGGTATTTTATTTTCATCACAACTACTTATTAACATGCAGTTGCTTAGATAATAAATCTTCCCTTCATTTTTATCTGATGCTTGGTGTTTGGTTTGTGGACTTTCAGGTAACAAAGACAAAGCTGAGCAATTTATGAATTTCAAAGTACTAACTAAAACACATAGATGGCTTTCAGTTTAAATCGTTTTGTTAATTTAACTTTTTGCTGACTTTCTTTTTTGGGTGCTATAAATCCATGATTTTAATAATGTTTCCAGGGATATTTGGTTGGGTCTCCGAGTACTGATTTCCTTACTGAAGAGAACTCAAAAGTAGAGCTTTTTCATCGGTTGGCACTTATATCAGATGAGATCTATGAGGTGACTCAAAATCTTCCATTGTAAAAAGTCATTTACTTTCTATTATTTTCTTGTGTGTGGGAGTTATCTCAGCTGGTAACAGGAATATACTGATACTAAATAAAGATTTCACTGATAGGGAAAGATTTAATATTGCTGGTTGGTTTTACCTATAGCATCGTTAGTTGCAGTTGAAGCAAGCCCCACAAAATATTACATGGTTTGACACAACCTGCCTGCATCCATAGGCAAGGGAGATAATTTCACCATATTAAAAGGAAAAACCACAAACTATCATATAATCTCAAAATAGTCCCAAAAACTCACACCAATATCCTAGGCCCAAAATCATTTTTCATGTACCGACTTTCTGGTGTCACTGAATTTGTAATGAATAGATTCCATTACTTATTACTGTATCATCATGGGTTGCACTGAATTTCCATGTGTTTCTGCCAAATGTATACTGTAATTTGTTACTGTTCTTAAGCACGTGCTAATTGTAGAGGTATTTACTTTTCCAGAATCTTAAAAAAAGTTGCAATGATAGTTATGTGACAGTAAATCCATCCAACACACAGTGCTTAGCTGCTCTTCAAGATTTGAAGAAGGTTGGAGGGATTTTCTTGTGAAGAAATGGTACAAATCAAGGTTATGGCATTCAAGTTCAGCAGGCTTACAATTGTTGAATTTGCAGTGTGTCAAAGATCTGTCAACCAGGGATTTTCTGAAGCCAAATTGTGAACTATCATCCAATGATCTTGCAGAAGTCTTGGACCGAAGATCTGTTACAGAAGGTTCTTTGGACTCAGAGTTCCTTCTACCACCAATGTCAATGGCTGCAATTTCTTATTGCACTGTAATCTCTTTCTCTCTTTCTCAATGCTGCAATGCATGGTAATTTCTTACTTGGTTAGCTAATTTTACTTCTTTGACATAGGCTTTTAGTATTACGCACAACAAAATATGGGCGAATGATGAGAGTGTTCAAGAAGCACTGCATGTTAGAAAGGTATTTCTTCAAAATATGTTAATACATGCGATAATGGCAAGATATTTTGCTTGTTATTTGATTTTGATGATAACAATCAGGGAACCGTACGGCATTGGGAGAGATGCAACAATAGCTTATCTTACACCATGGATATAATGAATGTCGTTCCTGTTCATAAAGAACTCAGTGGATTAGACTTGGAAGTACTTGTAGAGAGGTCAGTATACACGCTCAGACTCATAAGCGCTCTGTTGAGCAGGGCCATCACGATTTCAGAAGTTCTCATACTAGGGAGGCAAAAGCATTGAATTCAAAAACTTAGGCGCTGTGTGATGGGTGATTATATCCTTTGCCACTGTAGGAGCCTGCCAGTTTGACCATAACGGAACTTCACCATCCTCTCACAGCTGGGTCTTGTGAAATTTATATCTTTCTTAATCTAGTGTCGTTTTTTCTCAAAACAATGAGTTTGATCGAATATGTGAAGAATGTTCCAGTCCTGTGGTTATACACAAGACTAACTAACTACACTAGTGACGAGCACCCTCATCTCAATATTCTTGGCAGTGAATTGTGTTCTAGGATGGACCTAATGAAGTTAACTTCGCTTTCTGTGAGTATTATTTGAACTTTCCTCACAAACAGTTTTCTTTCTTTTCCACAGTGGTGATCATGACATAGGTATTCCGTATATTGGTACTTTGAAATGGATAAAGTCTCTCAATTTGTCTGTAGTTGATGGTTGGAGGCCATGGCATGTGGACAATCAAGTAGCAGGGTGGGTTTCTCTTTCCCTCTTTCTTTCTATCATAATTTTGCAGCACTTGAAGTTAGCAAGAATTCGAACGTTTCTGTTTCATGATGCAGGTACACGACCAAGTATTCGGAGAAAGGGTATCATTTGACTTTTGCAACTGTAAAGGCAAGGGAAAAGAAAAAAAAAAAAAACTACTAAAAACCCTCTTTATTATTTGAAATCAAGTTCGAGCTTATATAGAATTTATAAAATCTGTTATCTTGTGCTTTGTACAGGGCGCAGGTCACCCAGCCCCGGAGTTCTATCGCAGAGAGTGCTTTTACTTGTTTGATCGTTGGATTAAACATAATACTATCTAAAAGGCTTAAAGATCGTTTTGTTTTCTTTCTTTCACTATGTTAACAGGAATGTTTATGTGATACCATGCATGCATCTTGTGAAAACTTCAATCTTTGTGGAAAAATAATCATGGAATGTTCCAAAAATTCTTGCACACTGGAGTATTTTACTGTATAGCACTAGCCTTGAAGGGAAGTGGGGGTGGGGGGCATTGAGTGGGATTGCAATTTCAATTTGAAACTGAAGAAACGTACTGGCCTTTCAAAGCTGGGTACCAACTAAAAGTCAGAATGTCACTCGTCATGCGTATTAACTTGGATAGTTTTGTTTGGTAGGAGCCTCTTGCAAGCAAACTGAAGTTTCAATGGACGCCCTCGGCGTTACCCACAATGTGATATGATTATCAATAAGTTTTTTTTTTTAAAAAAAAAATTTTATTGAGGAAGAAGTGTACAACAAAAGGGTCACCAGGCTACGTTACCATGGATTACTTTTTGCGGTATTTTGATTTTTGACCCATTTTAACCAGTTTTAAGATTATTTTTCTTTAATAATATTACTACTAGTTCTCTCAAAATTGTGGACCATTCGATGTGGAATTAATTTTTAGGGCCAGAAGGTGGGGAGAAACACATTTCCACCTGGGTCCATGCATTAATGTGCACTCCCATCCCAATTCCCATGTGGGAATTCACCTTGATATTGATGTCCGCAAATAGCCAACTAACAAATAGTTAACTTTATTTGTGATTATTAATTTCTATTTTTTTATGGAAGGATGGATAATAATACATATTATAAAATGATAATAATATGATAATTTTAATTTTATGTTAATTGTCGGCTACCTAATTTAGACTTGACGAAAAAATATAGATAAAATTATACTTCTATAAAGGCCACAAAAATATTATTATTATAACAAGTTTATGTACTTAAATTATATCACTACAAATAAAGTTACATCTCTTGATGATTATATAGAGCACAAAAATGTTATTATGTACTTAAAAGTGCGGTCAATAAGATTAGACCATTGATCTTCAATTGGAAAGGTAGCTTGCAAGGCACATGCCATATGCTGATATATACCATATCCTAGCTAGCCTACCCAACTTAAACCTTCATTGGCCATCTACTAACATATATACATACAAAATTCTATATGCTGCAGATAATGAATGGAAAGTTCGTTCATTTTTGTGATCAAAGTAGCCACTCACTTTCCACCCCCATCCTTCAATTTGAAAAACAAGTAGATTCTTGACTTTAAGGTGGAGCTACACTTTGCTGGACCAAACCAATTCTGGCCCCCTGTCTACCATATAAGCTGCTTGAAACATAAATATGCAGCTGAAGCAAAGACAAAAAACTTGCAACATTCTCAACAATGACGAGTCTCTGCATTCTGCTCCTCTTAGCCCTCTCCGGCGCCATGGCCATGGCTGCCTCTCCCTCCATCGTCAAGTTTCTGCCCGGCTTCGATGGGGAGCTTCCCTTCAAGCTAGAAACCGGGTGACAACACTTTACATCCATTCCAACTCGCCATTTTTGTTTTCTTCATTTTCTAAGTGGAGGCAAACAAGTTAGAGCTCACACGGATGATTTTATTTATTTTTTGGGCGCCCGCGTGTAGGTACATTGGCGTGGGTGAGATCGATGAGGTGCAGCTGTTTTACTATTTCGTCGAGTCTCAGGGGGATCCCTCTAACGACCCTCTCATTCTATGGCTCACTGGAGGCCCTGGCTGTTCCGGTTTCTCTGCACTTGTTTATGAAATCGGTATGTATTCTGCTATTATATATAAGGTCATCGAATGAGGCATGTCGATGTCGCGCCCAAGAATACTGTCTTATCCCACTTGTCTTGTGCTTTGCTACAGGTCCACTTTTGTTCAAAGTTCAGTCCTGGAAACCTGGGACATTACCTTCTCTTAGGGCAAGCAAAAACTCATGGACAAAGGTCGCCAACATTATATTCATAGATCAGCCGGTGGGAACTGGATTTTCCTATGGCACAACAGCTGCTGCCTACAACAGCTCCGACACCGTAGCCGCGGCACAAGTCTACAAATTTCTCAGAAAGGTCAGTGAAAGCTAGATAGTATCTACAGGCTACGGATAGCTAGCAATAATTTGTCTTTGTGAAGTTCTATTTGGACTTGTTCTGTCAAACAGTGGTTGATGTACAATCCAAAGTTTGGAGCAAACCCTCTCTACGTTGGTGGTGATTTGTATTCAGGCATCACTGTTCCTCTGCTCGTTCAAACAATACTAGATGGTATTCTGTTTTCGTGGGAATTAATTGAGCATTTTGAGGTTGGGATTCATAAAATTATGTTACATTAAGCTTTAATAATGCATTGGAATTGCAGGCATTGGTTCTGGCTCCCTCCCAAGGATGCAACTCAAGGTGTGAAAATTGTACGAGGTGTTACTGACTAATATATTTTGCCTGCAACGTGTAAGAATGAGACAAGATTTAACCCTTTTTTCAGGGATACTTGCTTGGAAACCCGTTAACAGATGATTTCATCGATGCAAACTCAAAGATTCCTTATGCTTTTCGAGTTAATCTGCTATCGGATGAACTTTATGAGGTGATTCTAACGTCCAGTTTGCTTCCTTCCCGTTTGTTGTCTTGGAATCAGTTCTCAAGTCGTCTACATTTGCTCTAAGCTTTATGCAGGATGCGGAAGTGAGTTGCAACGGAGACTTCGTGAACGTAGACTTCAACAATACTAATTGCGTGGCAGTGCTTCAGGGAATCAAAGAGGTAATTGGAGAGAACAAACCAAAAAGCAACCATTTTGGCTGCAAATTAGATGACACGAGTATGAGATGCTGTTCACTTTGCAGAACCTGCAACTGTTAAACGAAGCACAGATTTTGGAACCTTTATGTGCTCTAGCAAAGCCGAAAGGAGAGGGGATCCAATGGGGGGCTGAAGAAGCTGAGTTCACGGACTCCCTCATTTTACAAGATATCATTCCTGAATTAACTTGTCGAGTAAATCTCCAATCCCGTCCTCTCTCTAGCTCCACACCCACATCGATGAATTGAAGCTGACATACATAAATCCAACTTGTTTTCGTTGCAGAGTTCCAGTTGGATGCTGTCCTACATATACATGAACGACGAAGGGGTTCAAAGCGCTCTTGGAGTCAAAGAGGTATTTGTCAGAATTTTTGAGTCTTGAAGAAAAAAAAAAAAACAGAGCTGTTAAATCAGATATTATATATATATATATTATAAGGTTATGGTATGGGCTAAGCACTAATTATTCTGGGCCTCCTGCAGGGCACTATGAACAGTACTTGGAGGCGATGCGCGAAAAGCCTACCATTTTACGAAGAAGACGTGTCGAGCACAGTTGCTTACCATAAAAATTTCACTAGGACAGCTCTTAGAGCTCTAATCTACAGTGGTGATCAAGCCCTGTCCATTCCATACCTTGGTACCTTGAAGTGGATTAACTCTCTCGGAGTCCCCATTTTTGACACATGGCGTCCATGGTTTGTGGACGGCCAAGTTGCTGGGTAAGTACAGGATTCATCATCACCAACCCAGGATCTAGATTTTGGGGTTAGAACGAATATCTATTCTAAATTTTATGTATTGGGCATACAGATACACACAGAAGTACGAGAAGAATAGCTATTCTTTGACCTTTGCAACCGTTAAGGCAAGCATGATTGTGGGATTAATTTTTTCATCATCATCATCATTATGTTTTTGTTGATTATGGAGTTTTATGCAAGCAGGGAGCTGGAGAAACTGCACCGGAATACAAACGAAAAGAGGCTCTAGCCATGGTTAATCGATGGTTTGCAGGCTATCCCGTGTAATTTGAGGAGAGTTGTTTTGTCTTGAAATTATTATTATGAAGCATAATTTAATTTGGTTGAGACATTAATGTGTGTGAAAGAGAGAGAGAGAGAGCGAGCTTGTAATTGTTATCTGTAGATGAAATAATAGGAGGACCTAGCCGGGCCTGTAGATGCATGTATGTTTGCAGGCAGCAGTAACTTTGAAGTTTGAGGTGCTAGCTAGTACTAGTAGGCTGGTAGCTAGCTATTTTTCACATTAATTGATGTTGTACTTCTACTGCTAGTACTAGTGCAACTCTCCCTTCCACAAATAAATGAATGAATCAATGAATGCCAATTGCTTCTCTCCTCCATTATTTTGGAGTGCAAGTGCCAAGTGCGATCCATAGCCTTATTTTCTCCACTTTTGTTGTTAATTAAATTAATAAACCTTCTGCAGTTATGGCTGAAGCCTGAATCCATTCAAATGGGTCATAATTTCATTTGGCCAATTCAGTTCAATTATTGAAGGACTACATTAAATATTAGTTAATGATTTAGTTAGGTTTCGTTTGGTTTGACTAAATTAAATTAAATTGGTTGAGTTGACCCTTTATCAGTAAAGTATTAAAATAATATGAATTAAAATAACCCTAAAAAAGTCTGAAGGTATAATTATTTACTTGATTTTTTAAAAAATAACAATTTCTAAATTTAAAAATAAAATAATTAATTTAACCTTAAATCAAACTATCAGTAATATCAATAATAAAAAATAATAATACTAATAAAAACAAAAACAAAAACAGTGATTGCATTTTTTTGTCTCAACTTTCAACTTTACCTTTCTAAAATTAGAAAAAAAAAAGAAAAAGAAAAAAGAATAACATCCAACGGCCACTCAAGCTACGGGTTAGGAAGATATCCTCGCATTGTAATGAAAAGCAAATTTATGAGTCTACGGGGGGGAGAGAGAGAGAGAGAGAGAGAGATGCAACAGTGATGAGGGGCACTCATCCGCCGCCGCCGAAATCGGGCTTAGCGCCGCCAGAAGATGACGGCGACGCGGTTCGAGCAGCGGCGGGGCCAGGCGGAGTTGGCCTGAGGAAGAAGGCGGCGGGGGTGAGGCCGTGGCTACTACTGGACGCCACCGGCCACGCTCAGGTTGTGGAGGCCGGGAAGCACGCAATCATGCGGCGGACAGGCCTCCCCGCACGTGACCTCCGAATCCTGGACCCGCTGCTGTCCTATCCCTCCACCGTCCTTGGCCGTGAACGCGCCATCGTCATCAATCTGGAGCACATCAAGGCCATCATCACCGCCCAGGAGGTTCTGCTCCTCAACTCACGTGACCCTTCCGTTATGCCCTTTGTCGAGGAACTTCAGCACCGTATCGTTCGCCACTACCACGCCAACAACTCTCAGGTCTCTCTCTCTCTCTCTCAAAACTGGTGAAAACTAGAATTTTGGATTCATTCTGATGTGTTCGGTATTGCTATAAAGTGAAGGTGTTTAATAATTACTTTCTAATTTGCTCTCTTTCTTGTGATAACTTCCAAATCAGTTTCCGATTCACGCACTTATTTGTTCCATTAGCGTAAATTTGAGGTGTCTAATCCAATTTATTCGCTTATTAATATATATATATATATTTTTTGTCTTCCTGATTGCAAAATTGGAACTGGCAGCAGCCTAATCATGCACTTTTTCCTCCGTTAAAAATTGTTGAAGAGTGTATTGACTAAAAACGAATTTGGAGATGACATGATTATCTGAAGCAAATTACCTCCAAGAAAAGATTATCTGAAGCTTGTACAAGTTTGGTAAACAACTGACGATAGGAAACACGGAAAACAAAAAAGCTATCTTGTCTGATTCAATTATTATTGAATTATAATCAAATGCAATCATCATTAAGCGGGCAAATTATTTGCTTACTGCTTTCACATTTGCTCTAAAGTTGTGAGGGAAGTTATCACTGGCCTAGGTGCTTAAGTTGGAGGGAGCTAGATTGATCTAATTTGGAAGTTATGTAATTCTTCAGACAAATGGGAAAACAATCTCCTAGAGGGGGAAATGAAAGACTATGATGGCTATTAAAGAGAGGGAGGTAGAGTGCCTAAACTTTTGAATTTGAGTTCTAGAGAAGGGCCATTGGGTTTGGGAGTTTATTCACTGATTGTTTGGGTATATGAGCATGGATCTCCATGAGGTCTGGGAATCCGTAAAAGCAATGAAACTCCTTTATATAGGTGAGGAGCGTTCACTTAGCCTTTGAATTTCAACCAAGTTGATTATAAAAAGGACGGGCTTATCTAATTGGTCATCAAATGGAACAAAAAATAATCAAGTGCATTCCTTACTGAGTTGATTCTTCCATTTTGGCATGCCTTTGGTTTGGCCTAATGCATTAAAAGGGAGTTAAAGGCACAATGTAAGGATTTCAAGAAAACCCTACTTTGTGTTTGGTGTATTTCTCCCAGTTACCAGCTAAAGTATGGGTTTTGCCTTCCTGCCAAGGTGAAAAGGACCAACTAACTTAGTGCTACTCTTAATTCTAAAATCTAATTTGTTGTCTAAAAAAAATCTAATATCTAATTCGCAAGTCTTTTAAGGGCCTGGCTTGAAATGGCTTGTGCCTTAGACCAAGGGTATTCAAGGTAGAAGAATGCAGGTAGATTGCCAAAGACATAGTCTTGCTGATGGAGATACTACATAGTTCTCTTCTGGAAACATTACTTGAGGGAATTTATCGAGCTTATGTTGACAATCATTATGAGGAGATATTCTGAGGTGATAGATATATCAAAGAGTTAGCTTCAGGAAGCGAAGACAAGTTCCAAAGAGTCCAAGAGGTTTTTGCTAAGGTGGAGCACCATGTGCATTTTCCTTTGAATGAGTCAATCTCCTTTGAGGCGAAGCTTAAGGAAGTGGAAATGCCTTGTGAATGACCTTACTAGGTTGGCTTGTGAAACTTACACAAATCTGGCATTGCTGAGTGGTGGACTGTGTCACAATTGGAGATAGTTGGAGTATCATCTGGAGAAGGCATGATACATGCATCCACAAGGCTAAAGTATCAAATTTCTGATTTTGCACTAAATTAACTTCGTTTTTTTTTGTTTGGTTGTAATGCCTTTTGGGTTATGTGCTTTTTAATCTTCACAATTTTTAATATATCTATGTTATTTATTTCAAGCATTGTAGGCTAATTATATCATCTCTTGTGTTTCTGACTGAATAGGAGGGTGCGGTAAATGCTGATGACACAGCCTGGAGGAATTTGTATGATCTGGAAGAGCCACATTCAATGTCAAATAGCCCTCAGAATTTTTCTGGAGGTTTCCCAGGAAAAGATGAGGAAAGTAAGGCAGATGGGAAACAAGCTCTAGAGAACCAAGATGGATTAAAAGCACTTCCATTTGAGTTTATTGCTTTAGAGGCGTGCCTTGAGGCTGCTTGCAGTTGCTTGGACAATGAAGTAAACTTATGAATCAATTAATTGACTTATTATTTATTTTCACTATTGCTGTTACTATCATCACTGTTGTCATGATAATCATGTACATTTTCTTGCTCTCATATGTTTCTCTCTGGCATTAATTTTTCTTGCAATTTTAATCCAGGCGAGGACATTGGAGCAAGAAGCTCATCCAGCCTTGGATAAACTGACTTCAAAAATTAGTACTCTTAATCTGGAACGTGTGCGTCAAATTAAAAGCCGTCTAGTTGCCATCACTGGGCGTGTTCAAAAGGTAAGTGGTTTAGGTTGCACTTCTGTTTCTCCCATTTACTTAGCATTCAGAGTTCTGATTTATTGGCATTTGTTTCAAGATAGTCTAATTAGGCCCTGTGAAGAACACACAGGTTGGGAAGTATCTTGAACTTTCTTGCTTCCGTTTTAGTTCTACTCTATATTATATATCTCATACTGATATACAAGGCAATTGTTGAATTCATGTTGAAGAAGGAATTCTTTTCTTCAGTCTGTTACTTTTGATATAGTAAATAGAAGGACAAAAATTTCTTTCATTATCTCAAACATGACTTCTGCCTTGGTAAAACTGGTCAAAGCTTGAGTGTTTTTTGTTTTTAGTGCATTCAAATCCTTGGTCCATTCATTCCAGCAACAGAGTTTTGGTGGTACTTTTGAGGGCATTTAGTTGGTCTAGATGTCCTGACTCCTGAGAGCATGCTTTTTCATTCTAGCAGGGCGTTTGGATGCCACCCACCATGTTTGAATAGACAGTCGGAATTCTGCCAAGCTTGCCTAACTGACTTTGGATTGTGTCGTTTGAGACCAAAGGCTCTTCAACCTCTTGGAACGTATAAATATTTTGCTGTGTGATTATTTAGTTGATTAATCATACAAAACTATTTTTGTGTTCGCTAAGCAATTCTATCACATTCACAGTTTTGAAAAGGTCAAAGACATGATATATGAAATTGACAACAAGAATAAAATACACATCATTTATATACACCATCATTATCGCAAGTCTTAATTCTTTAGCTAGAGTGGGCTACATGAGTTTCAGCTCTCTAATCATCTTTACCCATGGCTGTATTTTTTGCAAGGCATCATGTTCTATATCATGTTTTCAAAGATTTTTCACCAAGTTTTTTCTGATCTCTATCTCTTTTACTATAATCTTTTTGGTTTTCCTTTGTTCATTTTCTCCACCTTTCTTATAGGTGTGTCTTTTGGTTTTCATCTCGCGTTTCCAAACCATATTAATTGTGTTTTGTACAACTTATCTTCAATAGAAACTATTCTAATCTTATTATAAATAATTTTGTTTCTACACAATAATATCATTTGCAAATAACATAACATACACCAAATCAACCTTTCTTGAATGTTCTTTTGAGTTTGTCCATCAATACAACAAAGAGATAAGGGCTTAGTGCATACCTTCAATATGATTTAATTGTAATTGGAAAAACCTCAATATATCTTTCATAAGTTCTTACACTCATTTTTGCTTGATAGTACATGTCTTTAATAAGTTGCATGTAAGTAATCTGAGCTACTTTATTCTCTAAATCTCTCTAGTTTCACGAAGACATTGACCACGCCTTTACTTTTACTAAACATACTTCCTATACATTTGGTTTTCAACTTGCTTAATTTGAAGCATTTGAGTTCTAAGGCATCTTTCCATAATTTGGGTTTAGTGTCTACACTATTTTTGTCTCATCTACTGAGTCATCTGCAAATAATGTTAGGTAATCAGCTCTAATACCATTTATTAGGTAATCAAACTGGTATCACTTGATGCTGAATTAAACAAACACAGAAATAAATTCTGCAACACCCACACAAGATCAAAATCATACACACAGATTTAGTGTGATTCAGCAAATTACTTACATGCACGGGCAAAAGTGAAACAAAATTTGCTATGTGAATAATGGGTCACAAAAGAGACAAACCATCTCACTCTCAACCTCAAAAATTCCAATACACCCTACCTACCTTCAGCATATTGATCGATGCTGCCCAGTCTATTTACTAAATTTCCTTTTATTCTGTTGTAATGCTTCCTGATGAAGATGGATGCGTTCTTTCTTAGGTAAGGGATGAATTGGAACATCTACTAGATGATGATGAAGATATGGCTGAGATGTATTTGACTGAAAAAATGGTACAACAGCACCTTGGAAATTCTTCTCAATCATCTATAAGTGAGCAAGATGGCATCGACGATGATGTTCTGCAATCAGACATGGATGACAGGCATGTAACATGGTTCCTATTGCTCTCGTCCTTCCCTGCAGGGTTCCCATGTCTTGTAGCCTGATAACGTGCTCTTAAATATTCTTTTGTAATACTCCAGGATTCCTACTGAAATTGCATCTGAAGGTAAAAGGGGTTCCACCAGTTATGTAGGGGATCTTCCAAATATTGACAACCCCCATGAACATTTGTATGATTCATCTAATGTAATCATCAGAGACAGTCATGGGACTCGTACGAGTACCACCCGTAGTGCTATAAGCAAGAATCTTGATGTGGAGGAGCTTGAAATGCTCCTGGAAGCATACTTTGTCCAAATTGATGGTACCTTGAATAAACTCTCCACGGTATGCACCTCAACCCTCAACTTGAGTTTCTTTACATTTTCTTGTCAATTTAATTGCATGTAATTGCGGTTAATGATTCCTTTTGTTTTTGTTATTTTGATTTTTTAATTGTTGCTCTTGGTTAAATTACTTAAAAGGGAAAATGCTAAATAACAATTTATTTGCTGGAACAATAAGAAATAGGCTGTTCATTTAATTGTGGTGAAACAAAGTAGAAAGGCAATGGCCTGTAAAATACATAATTTCTGGAAGGGAGTTACTAATACTGCTTTCATGTTTGATTCTTTTAAGTCTTTTAAGCCTTAACTTCAATGAATTAACATCTGATTGATGCAAGTTCATCAATAATGAATTTTAGGGTTGTGTAAAGCATTGAATTTTTGGAACTGTTTTCTTCAAGCATTTTCAGGCTTTCTGTTACTTCTAAGTAATTTAAGACGAACTGGTGATGGATTTGAAGTGTCAAGCTGAAAATGTACTTTGGGATATGCCTTCACAAGTCATTATCAATCTGGTGGGCACTTGTATAATTTTCATATACAACACTCAGTATCCATCAAAAGTTGGGAGACCAGATTTCGTGGAACATTTTTCCTGTTCCCCGAACAAGGATTTGTGCAAGGGAAAGAAAAGACAATAAAAGGAAAATGGATATTAAACATGTGAAAATACATAATCATAAATTATGTCATTTTCTTTCCCATTAATGCTCTGTTCCTGATTCATGATTCTCAAGAGAATAGTTTTGCAGCGGTCAACAACACCCCAACGTTGTTCTACTTTTGAAACATTTGGTTTTTTTCCAATTAAACACATTACTGACATGCAGCCGTTTATCCTTTTGGGTGCTCTTCGAAGCTGAGGGAGTATGTGGATGACACAGAGGATTACATTAACATCATGCTGGATGACAAGCAGAACCATCTCCTTCAGATGGGGGTCATGTTAACAACAGCAACCCTTTTGGTGAGTGCATTTGTTGTGGTGGTTGGAATCTTCGGCATGAACATCAAAATTGATCTCTTCAACGAAGAATACGCCGGGATGCCACAGTTCTTGTGGACTGTCGGGGGCAGCGCCACTGGCAGCATATTCTTGTATGTGATTGCTATCGCCTGGTGTAAGCATAAACGCTTGCTCGAGTGACCGAGCGCTGTGCCCTTCAGAGCTGTTTGTTGTACAACATTATTCCTGAAAAACTGATGTGTGTTCTTAACATCTATATAAATTCCTGAAGCAACGGCGGGGTTACCAGAAAATCATAATTTGGAGTTTTGATCTTCAGTGGCCCGACAAAGTGCTTCTGCTTAAGGATTCTGTGAAGCTGTTTGTATAAGGGTGGGGTATGCCATCATAAAATGTAACTGAACTTGTTCATTAGAATTATGGGTTAATTTTGAATGTAGTCTTTTGAAATGCGCTACTCATTATAAGCGGTTATAATTCTCTTCAAAAATATTGTCACCCGACAATCTCAAAGCTTAATTCTACTTGGCGTTCAACTTATGTATAAAAAGAGTTATTTTTGTAGCATTATAGGTGTAGGTATCATCGTCTCACTTATATGTACTTGCGTAGACAACATGGTTGGACCGGATTCACTCCAAAGGAGCATGACCCACAAATAAAAAAGAACCCTTCTCTCTCTTTTCCAATATGCCTAATCTTCATCACAAACTGGTGGCTCAGAGGGAGAGAGAGAGAGAGAGCAAAAGATGGCTCTAAGAGCAACTGCAAGCAGAGCTGGTTCATCTAATGCAGCACCGGCTGAAAGAAGAAGAACAGGACCAAGGATACTGGAATTGGGAAGAAGGAGCCTCCTCCTATCATCAACTGCAGCTGCAGCTTCTTTGCAACCCAATAATAATGAGTCCGGGAGGACTGAGCTTCTTAAGAGTATTTTCCACCTTCAAAGCCTCCAATTTGGTACCGCTTTCTAATCTCTCGAATGGATATCTGAATTCTATTAACTTGGAAACTTGTCATCATCAGAGTATCTGAAGAAATCAGAAGAAAACAAGGCCAAGAATGACAAAGAGGTAAAGGAAACC
Organism: Diospyros kaki; assembly: GCA_036245055.1. Taxonomy (NCBI): domain Eukaryota; kingdom Viridiplantae; phylum Streptophyta; class Magnoliopsida; order Ericales; family Ebenaceae; genus Diospyros; species Diospyros kaki. The sequence goes on along the minus strand of BSEG01000001.1, from coordinate 40,824,569 downwards.
ATGGTGGTTGTTTCACAGCTTTTGAGCATCCTCTGATTTTGTGCCTTATTCTTCTTCTTCTTCTTCTTGCATGAACAGAGATTGGACAGTTATTACAAGCGAAACTACAAGGATTACTTCGGTTTTGTGGAAGGCTATCTCAAGGGGAAGAAAGAGCCGCTCACTGAATCAGAGAAGGGAATTCTTGATTGGCTTCGAAGTAACAAATGAAAGATGAAGCAAGCACAGCTCCCCATCAACCTCATTTGTTCTTCACAAGTTCGGTTGTGATGGAGTGATTACATTTGAGATTTTCTCCCTTTATCGTCATTGGATCTGGACTCTTCCGTGAATACGTTTGTTCTTAATTTTGTTTGATTTGTTACAGGCCACTGTCTTGTATCATCCTAATGTTTGACTAAATTACAAGAACAGGATTGTTTATTGTTTCCCCAAAGCAACTACACATCACATGCTTGGTTTAGTTAGCTTCTTAGAAAATAGATTGTAATTAATTTTGAAAATTTTCTATTAAACTAACTGCTACTCAGTGTTTGTAACTAACCAGTAACCAATCTAGAATGAAAATCTTGTTTTAACGGAAGTCTATGAAGCATGCCTCCACCTCCACCTCTCCACAGAAAACATCAACTCAACACCCAATTAACAATCAAATAATTTTCCTGATAATAATTAAAAAAAAAAAAACCAAGTTATCTCGTCTGCTGCATAAATTCAAAAAAGAGAAAAAAAATCAGAATTTGTTCCTTAGAAAACATTCAAAACAAGACATTTCATCATATGTCAGCCCAAATGTCCACAAAACATTAATTATTGGTGCATCGTATGTCAGCCTAAATGTCCACAAAACATTAATTATTGGTGTATGTCAGCCTAAATGTCCGCAAGTCATCCCGTCTGATCAGTTAGTGCAGTTTGCGAATATCAGTGTTGATTATGCAAAAGATGTCTGACGAATTAGATGGTGCAGTGGGTATGTATGTTATTTTCATCTCTATTGCATTTCACCTGCATTCTTTTCCACCAATGTCGTTGGCTTTATCATCTTTGATTTTATTTGAAGGGGCTGCAATTATGTTATGGAAATGCTTTAATTGTATCACACAAGTTTCGAGATTGATGAGAGATGTTCGGCCGGCTCACAACCTCTTCAGAAAGGAGTCTTTCTCAATGTTTTTGGAAGGAAACATTCAAGAATACGAGTCTAGTGATTTTGAAGTCGGCGACTATTAAGTGGTGTGTCTGAAACAAGTTCCGATTTTGCCCTTATACCATAGAAATAAGTAATGGCATAGAAATTGAAGTCGTTTCAATGGGTTTCAGGGGATTGTCCCTTTTGTCCAAATGAAGAAAAGTAACGGAAATGGTCACATATCCCCCTACCCAGTCCCAGTTTTGAGGGATACACATAAGCTTCCTTCTGGTTGGGAGGTTTATGCGCACTTCATATTATTTGCGTTTGATCAAATACCGGACAAGTACCTAACTGTTCAAGGTATCCAATTTTCGTAATTTGTCTACATATCTTCTATTGTGATGTGGAGTTTTAGTTGCATACACGTTTATGTAGATGTTGAAAGGAAAAGTGAGATGCTTTCGTGCCTTGGAAGACGGAATGGGGTTTTGTCCGGTTCCTTTCACCGGAGACGTTCAAGAATCCACCAAAATGGCTACCTCCTCGGTGACTCTTGTGAGTTTGGAGCTGAAGTTTTCATCATCAATTGTGCTGGAAAAGGGGAGGGGTTTGCCACAGTAGAAGATCCTCCTAGGAATAACACTTTTACTTGGAAGATTGACAAGTTTTCAGCAATCGCTGACTATTATCTGTAATCTGAGTAGTTTAAAGTGGGGGAACACAAGTGGTATGCAGTCTTTATCCATCCTGTTGCGAAAGACAACTAATCCAAAACAGCAAAAGGTTAGAGCAAACTATAACCAAAGCAAATAGATAACGAATAAATCAACCAAGAAATCGATAGAGTAAAGAAGAGCTCCCTGTAGGTAATCTCGTCAAGGCTCAGATCTGGGTCTGTCCAGATTATACCACCCAGGTAACACCAAAATAGGGACACCAAGCCTCACGGAAGCTAACAAGGGATGAGCCACACAAAACCCCCAAATAGGAGCCCTAAACCCTCTCGGCCAGAACACCAAAACTTCTCCCAAAACCACACAGGTAACGTTCACCACAAGATCCACTAAGGAACAAGAACGATCACAAAGATATGAGACGAAGAACAGTATCCGAGAGCTTACCTCAAAACGGATCTGACGGGCCAAGTAAATAGAGGCTACTCACCGACCGACCATAGGCTTTCCAAAGGAAAGGAAGATCACTCCAAGAAGAAGAGATCTGATCGAAGAAGGAAAGAAGCAGCTTACGGATCTCAGCCATCGAAGGAAAGGATCGGGAGAGCAAAGAGAGAAAGAGAGAGAGAGAGGGGGCCGTCAAATGAGGGTAGAAAAGGCAGAAACTATGCCTTTTATATGGTGGTGCTAGGGCACGGCTTCAAGGGGCCATTTGGCTTGGGCTTGGGCTCGGCTTGGGCTTCCTTAAGCCTTGAGCAAATGGGCTCAGCCCATTTTTCCTCCAAAGGCCTAATTAAGGGCTTATGGCCCGACTTTTAATGGGCTGCCAATGGGTGGTAATATTTGGACGGTACTTCAATCCCGGGCCGGAGCCTATGAAGATAAACCCGAATATTTCGTCATAGCCTTGGGCCTCTTTGGGAAACAAAAAACAACAAATCTCCACCTGATTCCCAAAGAGGCCAGCAAACACAAACAGAAAACATGTGCAGCAAGATGCAACATAAAGCAGATAATGCATATGCAACTATCAAGTAACCTTGCCAATGTTAAGTAAATCTAGGCAGCTTTTAAATTTAGCCACAGGCAAAATTTTAGTTCCCATATCAGCAGGATTATATTCAGAAAGCACTTTTTCTAATCTAATAATGTTTTGAGATACAATATCACGAATAAAATGCAGTCTCACATCTATATGTTTGGTGCGTTCGTGAAAAACAGGATTTTTACATAAATGAATTGCAGATTGACTATCAGAGAAAACAGTCACATTTTCATTAAGAACACATAGTTCATTTAGCAATCCTTTAAACCATAGGGCTTCCTTAATAGCTTCTGTAGCAGCAATGTATTCAGACTCGGTGGTAGAGAGGGCAACAATATGTTGAAGCTGAGACTTCCAACTAATGCATGATTCACACAAAGTAAATACATAGGATGATGTGGACTTCCTATTATCTCTATCACCAGCATAGTCTGAATCAGTAAACCCTTTTAATATCACATTATTAGACTTATGCTTATATATTAATCCTACATTATAGGTGCCTCTTAGATACTTTAACAACCATTTCACTGCTTCCCAATGATAGGGACCTGGGTTTGTCATAAATCTGCTGAGAGTACTAACTGCATAGGCTAAGTCTGGCCTAGTACATACCATGAGATACATGACAGAACCTATAGCATTTGAGTAAGGGATTCTATTCATATATTCCTTTTCTTCCTCATTGTCAGGAGATTTATCTTTAGATAATATGAAATGGTTTCCTAAAGGCAAAGATACTGATTTACTATCATGCATACCAAATCTTTTTAGAATTTTTAACACATATGCTGTTTGATGCAAAAATAACATAGAATTTGACCTATCTCTTTCAATTTCCATACCTAGGATTCTCTTAGCCATTCCTAAGTCTTTCATGTCAAATTCTCCACCTAATGCAGATTTTATGCTATTTATCTTTTTGACATCAGGACCAATAAGAAGCATATCATCAACATAAAGTAAAAGAAACACACAGTCATCATTATTTTTATGCTGAAAATACAAGCAATGATCAAACTCACTTCTTTTAAAACCAATTGTTTTAACAAAGGAGTCAAAACGTTTATACCATTGTCTTGGGGACTGTTTTAAACCATATAAGGATTTTTTTAAGAAACACACAAAATCAGGCTTTCTTTTGTCTTCAAAACCTTTGGGTTGATACATAAAGATTTTTTCTTCTAAATCACCATGCAAGAAAGCAGTCTTTACATCTAGTTGTTCAAGTTCCCAGTCAAAATATGCAACTAATGCAAGCATGACACGAATGGTAGTGTACTTGACAACTGGTGAAAAAATCTCATTATAATCTACCCCTTCCTTTTGTGTAAATCCCTTGGCTACTAACCTAGCCTTAAACCTTATTGGTTCTCTATTAGTTGTGCCCTCCTTAACCCTATAAATCCACTTGCAACCTACAATGGACTTATCCTTAGGTCTAGGGACTAATTCCCAAGTTTGGTTCTTGTTGAGGGAATTCATCTCCTCTTTCATTGCTTCTATCCATTCTTTTGAATATTTACTTCTTATGGCTTCCTCATATGTGTTAGGCTCATTTTTAGCTAGGTCTTGATAGCTTGCATAGGCTAATTCAAAATCTGAGGCTAATCTTTGAGGTAACCTATGAGACCTTCTTTCCCTATCCCTAGCTAGTTGGTAATCAATTACTGATGGCTGGTCATTTTGAAAATCTTCTACTATTTCTCTCTCCTCATTTACTTCAGGCTGATTTTGACTTTCTACTTCACTGGAGGTTGAAGAAGTGTTCTCCACCTCATCTGAATTTATAGGGGCTTGGGTGCTTGAGTTTTTCAACTCTTCTTGAGGACTCTTGTCCTCATTAATTTTGTCACCACAAGTCTTTGTACAAGGCATTTCTGACTCATTAAATGTGACATCCTTACTAACAATAATTCTTATTCCCTTTTGATTTCTATCCCATAGCCTATACCCTTTGACTCCCTCAGGATATCCTAAGAAAACACATTTCTTAGCTCTCGGCTCTAGTTTTCCTTCATTTTGATGAGTGAAGTCTGCACAACCAAAGGTTCTAAGAATTGAGTAGTTGGCACATTTTCCATGCCATTTTTCATAAGGAGTATCACCATTTAAGGCAGCTGAAGGAGTAAGATTCACAAGGTAACATGCAGTCATAACTGCTTCTCCCCATAATGACTTAGGTATATTAGAACTAATCATCATACACCTAACCTTGTCTAAGAGGGTCCTATTCATCCTCTCAGCTACCCCATTCTGTTGAGGAGTGTAGGGGACTGTTCTATGCCTAGTAATTCCATACTCCTTGCATAAATTATCAAAATCAGAATTGCAGAATTCTAAGCCATTATCAGTTCTAAGGTATTTTATTTTCTTGTCAGTTTGATTCTCTATTTGAGTTTTCCAGTTTTTAAAACTTTTAAAAGTTTCTGATTTATCTTTTAAGAGAATAACCCAAACTCTCCTAGAGTAATCATCAATTATAGACAAAAAATACCTATTTCCACCTGATGTGGGTTTTGATGCTGGCCCCCAAAGATCTGAATGAATGTATTCTAAAGCTCTAGAGGCTCTATGAACATTAGAGGAGAAAGATAGCCTATGATGTTTTCCTAGGACACAATGATCACAGAAAGGGATGTTAGACACAAAGTCTTTACCAAAAGCACCTTTATCACTTAGCAACTTAAGCCCTTTAACACTCACATGTGTTAATCTGTTGTGCCACTTAATAGTGGCATCAGGATTGATTGATGCTATTTGGGAATTATTAATTACCTCAGCATTTAATACATAGATCCCATTTCTCCTTACCCCTTTACATACTACCATTGATCCTTTAAACATTTTTAACACCCCATTTTCAATTTTTCCAGTAAGACCACTCTTTTCTAACTCTCCAACTGAAATTAAATTTCTAGCCATTTCAGGTATATATCTAACATCTTTTAAATTTAAGACATAGCCATTGTCTAACTTAACAGAGATGTTTCCTACCCCAATGATTTTATATGCTAAGTTACTGCATACTATGGCATGCCCACTTTCAGATTCATGCAAGTTTTCAAACCAATGTTTTTGTGATGTAACATGAAAAGATGCTCCTGAATCTAAGATCCATTCATGCATGTATGATTTTGCAGCAACATTAATTTCAGTGGAGTCAGAATCTAAGAGCATGTAGACTTTACTAGGATCATATGAGGTTACTACATTAGCTTCTTCTTGATCCTTACCCTTTTCTTTATTTTTATTTGCATAGCAATCTTTAATAAAGTGCCCAATCTTACCACACCCATAGCACTTTTTCCCTTTTCCTCGGTTTTTAGATTTGGACCTACTTCTACCCTTTTTCTTGTTACCTCCCTCTTGATTTTTAAATTGGGACCTACCTCTCATCATATGGACCTCACCATGCCTTTTCTCATGTTTAAGTTCCATTTCTTTACTTCTTAAAGAATCTATGACAATTTCAGGTGTCAAGGTATCCCTACCATACTTAATGGCATTTTTTACCTCTTTATAGATATCTGGAATTGCATTTAATAAGATCACAGCCTTATATTCTTCAGATACTGTTTCACCACAATTAATGATATCTTGAACTAATTTGTTGAAGACATCTAAATTGTCATCTAGATCCTTAGAGGGGTCAATCTTAAAACTGAAAAAATTTTCTAACAGATACAGTTTATTTGGTGTAGACTTCTTTACATATAATTTTTCCAGTTTTTCCCATAGTTCTTTAGTTGTGTTAAGTTTTCCTACCTTTCTTAACACTGAATCTGAGAGGTGTAAGATTATTGAAGTGTATGCCAATTCATCAGCTTCTAGTTTTTGTTCTTCTTTAGTACCTTCAGGGTATTTACCATCTATAGCCTTAGATACCTTTTGTTGTACTAAAATTCCCTTCATTTTTTGTTGCCAAATAGAAAAATCCCCATTCCCATTGAAAACCCCTAGTTCAAAGTGTGTAGTCATACTCACTAAGTATATGAATTTCACACAGAATATGCGGCCTAATTAAAGTTAATATAAACACACAGTTTTTTAAAAAAAATTTAATTCAGGCAGCAAATTCTCAAGAGGATAACAGAACTGATCAGGGCTAAACAGAGTAGTGAAGACTGATTTTATCAGTATTATAGATTTGCACACAGCCAAGAATAACTGATATCACACACAGTAAATTATCAGAATGCACTAGGGATGTATCGACAAAAAGTTTGAGAACAGTAACAGCAGAACAAATAAATGAAGCTGATACAAAATTTACCGAGCTAGATCTCAAGAGAGAGATCTAGAATGGAGTCGGGTTGGATCTCGCGAGCCTGCCAACCTTCACGCGCCAAAGTCTGTCACTACACGCGCTGTTACCAGCCGGAGTGTAGACTGGCACGCGCCGGTCAGGGCGAAGCTACTCGGACTGATGATCACGGATCTGGGGTCGGTTTACCCCGAATCATTCACTGCACAAAGCAATAGGAGTTAACCGATTCGGGTTTCAAGTAAACCCTAGAACCACTTACCGTGAGAAAAAAAAACCGATCGAAGAAACCAGAGGGCTTTTTCGATTAGGGTTAGATTTTGCACAACCCAGGAGCCACACAAGGCTCTGATACCATTTGTTGCGGAAGACAACTAATCCAAAACAGCAAAAGGTTAGAGCAAACTATAACCAAAGCAAATAGATAACGAATAAATCAACCAAGAAATCGATAGAGTAAAGAAGAGCTCCCTGTAGGTAATCTCGTCAAGGCTCAGATCTGGGTCTGTCCAGATTATACCACCCAGGTAACACCAAAATAGGGACACCAAGCCTCACGGAAGCTAACAAGGGATGAGCCACACAAAACCCCCAAATAGGAGCCCTAAACCCTCTCGGCCAGAACACCAAAACTTCTCCCAAAATCACACAGGTAACGTTCACCACAAGATCCACTAAGGAACAAGAACGATCACAAAGATATGAGACGAAGAACAGTATCCGAGAGCTTACCTCAAAACGGATCTGACGGGCCAAGTAAATAGAGGCTACTCACCGACCGACCATAGGCTTTCCAAAGGAAAGGAAGATCACTCCAAGAAGAAGAGATCTGATCGAAGAAGGAAAGAAGCAGCTTACGGATCTCAGCCATCGAAGGAAAGGATCGGGAGAGCAAAGAGAGAAAGAGAGAGAGAGAGGGGGCCGTCAAATGAGGGTAGAAAAGGCAGAAACTATGCCTTTTATATGGTGGTGCTAGGGCACGGCTTCAAGGGGCCATTTGGCTTGGGCTTGGGCTCGGCTTGGGCTTCCTTAAGCCTTGAGCAAATGGGCTCAGCCCATTTTTCCTCCAAAGGCCTAATTAAGGGCTTATGGCCCGACTTTTAATGGGCTGCCAATGGGTGGTAATATTTGGACGGTACTTCAATCCCGGGCCGGAGCCTATGAAGATAAACCCGAATATTTCGTCATAGCCTTGGGCCTCTTTGGGAAACAAAAAACAACACATCCTCTGGACAAGCATCTTACCATCCGTAGTAGTTAATTTTCCATGGTCTGGCTGCAAATAATCTTCTATTATTACGGATGGTATCGAGTTAATTAAGTGCTTAAACATTATTGAGGTGCTTTCATGCCATGAAGACTGAATGGAGTTTTTTGCCGGGTTCCTTCCCTTTCTTTGAACACTTTCAACGATTCATTGAAGGCGTACCTCCTGTTATTTTGGAGCTGAGGTTTTTGTCGTCAGATATGCTGGCAAAGGGGATTGTTCATCCATGATTAAACAACCTTATAATAACGGGTTGCCTTGGAAAATTGACAGGTTTCCATTCAAAGTCGGGGAACAGAAATGGTATATAGTCATCGCCTTCTATCTGAAACCAAGGATTTAGGAAAGAAAAAGAGGAAGGAATTAAAAAATGGATGTTACTGTATCAATGGAAAAATACATGTATATACAAGAAGAAGAAATTGAGTGAACTGAATGAAAGACCTGTCAAGTGGATACATAGTGAATGATACTTTAATTATTGAAGTAGAAATTGTGGGCATGTCTGTGCTTAAAAAATTTACCATAACTAGTCAAGAGAACAAGATTAAACACCCATAATACCCCAGAGCAAAGCCACCCAGCCCAGGTTTTCTTTCTGTTCTTTTGTCATCGGAGGTGTGACAGAAAATGAGCGACACTTTCATTCTCTTTCCATGCCAATGTATGTTAGCAAGGCTTAAAAGTGTCAAGAGCAAGTAAGAAGTGGTGAAATGTCATCAAGATGCTTGCCTCTCTTTGGATAATTGAAAGTTTCATTTGTCAAATAGTGTCGTTTGATTTGAAATTAGTTCCCTAGCTATGAAGAAGGAAGTCATTTGCTTCCTGCATAAACTCCAAATATAACAGAAAAAAACATGAATTTTCAATAGAATATAATCTGTTTAATTTGGGTACTTTTTAGTCCATCCAAGCTTACTATGTTGTCCATTGATGGGCAACATAGCAGGTGCCTTCCAGTGGGACGCGGGCTCCATGCACGTGGAGCCTGTCTCTACATATGGACCCCATGTGCATGGGTCCACACCCCTCTCACTAACGGACACCTGTTATGTTGCCCGATAACAGGCCTCTTAGTCCACTACATCCACATCGGCTTGGACTTGCTGTAGTAGCATGGCAGATCTGTTACTGTGTAAAAGAATTATTATCATAGAAAAATTAAAGAAGAAAAGTATATGTAAATAGTGTGATTTTTCATACGTTTGTAGGTATTATCACTGGTCCAAAAATCAGACAAATAATTGTGCTGTAAAAGTCAATGCAAGTCCATGTCAATGGTGTGACACTCTTCCTGCTACACCACCACCAATTTTATTTTATTATTATTTTTTTTTAGATTACACTCTATTACTGGCGTCTTCAACCACTCCGCCCCTAGAACTACATTGAGGAAGTAAATCAAGAGATGTGCCCAAGTGATCAGGGTGATAAGCCTAAGCACCACTAATATCACTCCTAAGGTCCTTCCTTAGAAGGAAGCATTCTGCTTCTTCCAAGAATCGAACTCACACTAGGAACCTCTAAACAAGCTTTTCAGCCTACTCCTTTACCACTTAACTATGCCCCTGGAGGCAATTTCATTTCATTATTAGTTCGCCCTTTAATTATTATGACTTAATAACTTAATTATATATATATATATATATTAGATGAGCAAATAACTTCATTATTATGTCATAATTAAAGAAAAACAATATATTATTTTAAAAAATCGACTGACTCGTCGGGTAAGAAAAGAGAAACCCGAGGCTCCTTTGCCACTTCAATATTTGTAGTAGACAAACCGAGGCTCTCAGGAGGAGAGTGTAAGGCCCGATTTCTGGGCCTTATCATCGAGAAGGCCGATAGGAGCCGAGCCCATGTGCAAAGGGAGCCCTAGGGCTTCAAGCTCCCTTCCTCTTCTCTGCAACAGCCGCCGATTCCTTCCTTGGAGGCGTGGATCAAGCTTCCCCCTTCTCATCCCCCATTCACGAATCGGCAATCTCGCACCTTCCCTTCCATGGAAGCAACGTCTTCCCCTCTTGCAAGATTTATTCAGCAAACCAAATCTCTCTTCTCGCTCTTTCTCTTGCGCTATCTTCTGCCCTCTCTCTCTCTCTCTCTCTACTTCTTCTCAGTGCTGTGGGTGGCCGGAAATCGCAGGTAAGAACGTAGCCCTGTGCCGTCATTCAATTGATTTTGATTCTGTGTGGGGTTGCGCCATGGCCAAGATTGATGGTATCTTCGTTCGTGGCTTCGAATCCCCTTTGCTCTCCCTCGCTTCGTTCTCGTCTTCTCCGACGCCATGTCCGATCTTGCTTCTTCTGCATCATTTTCTTCTTCTGCTTCTTTGGCGTCGGCTTCTTCTTCTTCTTCTTCTTCGCGATGAACCCTAGCCCCAAACAGCAAGATGGCCGTGCCTTGGCGGCCTCCAACGACAGTGATAGGAAACCACCGCCGCTTGCCGGCACTCCCTCCCCTAACACTCACACGCGCACAGCTTGGCAGCCAAATTTCCAAACCCCAAAAATTAACTTTGGGTGTTTGTTTGGTTGGTGCAAGCCTAATCCAATCCATGGATAGGCTGCAACTATTGCTCTAAGTTATTCCAGAATTAATTTAATACCTAAATTGATAAAGAATAATTGGGATAATCAATTTCAATGGTTATCTAATTCTTGATTCAATACAATTCAGATTTATTTAATGTCTACATTGATAAAGGCAATTGGGATGGTCAATTCCAATAGTTATTCAATTTTTTATTTATAATACATAATATTGAGACTATCTTATGATATTTTTGTTTATCTAATTTTCAATATATTGATGTCCGTTTGACCAATTTTTGATTTATTGGAATTATTTTATGATATTCCTAGTTTATTGATTTTCTAAATAGATGTAGTTTGCTTTAGTTAGTCAAATTCATTTGTTAACTAATTCTTATTTTAATTTTATAATTAAAATAAATTTAATTTGGACGAAGTTCAATTTTATTTCAAATCAGACTTAAGTTTATCTTCAAAAAAATTAAATTTAATTGGTAAAATTTAATTTTCACATTCCATTAAAACTCAATTAATTTTCTTAAAAGCCAAGCACTAGAATTAGATTCACCTTATTTTGTTTTTTGCACTCATTCTATCCGTAGTCCGTTAGTCAATTAGGATAAACGTTTTAAATTGTTGAAAATATTTTAAATCTTCTATTTTTTTTAATTTGATCTTATGTAGTTAATAATTTTATTAAGTGATTTTAACATGATATAGCCAAGAGACAATTGAGAGAATTTCAAATTTAATACAACCCTATAAATAGGTCATTTGTATCATAATAACATTTGTTGTATTTATATTGCTAATCATCCTTGTACTCTTGATATACTATCACAATGATATTTCTTAAAATTGCATTTGGGGAAAATAAAATTCATGTTGCTTGACTTATGCATGTTGACACCTATAGCTAATTTATTTCCTTTAATTTATATTTGAGAAAAATAAAATCCATGTTGCCTTGATCTATACAAATTGATACTTATATCTAATTCATTACATGTGACACTTCTGACATTGAATGGTAGTATAAAATGTATTTTAAAGAGAATAACTAGTTAGAATCTTGTATTACTAACTATAGTAAAAGTTAATTTTTGGTGCATCACGTTTATATTAGGGTAGGAGTTGGTCAACCCTTGTCAACGTAAGAGGCTCCATTGTCATGTTCACATCAAGCATGAAAGGTTCTCTCGTTATGTTCAAATCATGTATGAGTGATTTTATCGAAAAATAATTTGTAGGTAAGAATTGTTCCACCCTTAAATTAATGGAATATGTGAAGTTTGATTCTAACTTGTTTATTCCTAAATGTGCATGTTTATTCGTTATCTCCTACATTGTCTTAATTATTATTTGACATGATATGGCAGGATAATTTATCTTTCAATGCATTGATGCTATATTCCCTTTATTATAATGCTCTTTACCTTCACTAAGTCTGTAGTAGATTTGCCCTTTAATATTTTCAAGATCATGGCAAGCAATTTTAATTGTATCTACTCTAGACATGGTCCAGGCTACAATCTACTATTAAGATTGAATACCAATGGCATCAATGTTTAAGATGGGATAAATTGAGTTATTTAAAAATTTAATTAAACTTTAAAATTCTTTTTTATGGAAATTGATATTTTGTTACAAGAAAAAGTGATTTGCTAAGCACAATAAATGAAGTAAAGATTAAAAGTGATTTAAGGATACAACGATATATAGTGGTTCGATTTAAACTAAGTCTAATCTACCCCTTTAGCTCCTCACTAAAGAATTTAAAAATAATTCACTATAATTCTCCTATCACTCAAAATAAGTTCTCTAGCAACAAGTTAAAAATATACATCTTAGTTAAACAAGTAAGTCTTCTAGATACAAACTAGGTATTACGAATCTCTTCTTTAAACAAATAAGTCCTCTAACTACAAGATAAATAAAATAAAAAATGATATAACAAAATGGAGGATTCAAGAAACAAAACCCTTAGATATAAATCCTTCCAAAAAAAAATGAATGTAATAGCTTATGTTTCTTCTTTGTCGGGAATGTTTGATCCTTCCTATAATTTTATAATAATTTTATTTCTTAATCGCCTGGGCCTAGTTTAGGACTCTGTTTTCTCTGCGAGTTCCATAGTTTAGTAATACATAAGCTCCCATCAATTCTTCGTTCTTTTGATGACGCGCGCGCGCACAAACCCTGATGATATATCTATGAACTAATTTAATATTTGTTCCAGTTACTTTAGTAAGCAAATGTCAGAGAAGGGTACACAAAAGATGTCTGACCTTGATGGTGCATTAGGTATGTATGCGATTATGAATCATCTTTATTAGAGTCACTTCACACAACAACAACAACAACAACAATAATAATAATAATGCATTCTTTTCCATCATCATATGATATTTAATAAGGTGCAATTTTGTGTTGGAATTGCTCTGATTGCATCACTCACAGAAGTTTCAAGATCCACGAGGCATGTTCGACCGGCTCACTACCTCTTCAAAATAGAGTCTTTCTCATTGTTCTCCGAATTTGACGTTGAAAAATGGGAGTCTGATGATTTTGAATCCGGTGGCTATAAGTGGTGTGTCTGATATTTTTCCAACATAATTTAGTATTTAGTATTATTTAACTTGGTAAGTAAGTAGTATCCCATAGAAATTGAAGGCTTTCTTTAATGGGTTTCAGGGGATTGTGCCTTTATCCAAATGGAGATAAGAAGAGAAATGGAAATGGTCACGTATCACTCTACTTAGTTATAAGGGATACAAATCGTCTTCCTCCTGGTTGGGAGGTGCATGTGCAATTCAAATTATTTGCCTTCAATCATATACAAGACAAGTATCTAACTGTCCAAGGTCATTATTAATTTTCATAATTTCGCTGGATTATTTTTATTTTTTATCTATCATATTGTTGCCTAAACTTTTATGTAATGTAGAAGTTGAAGGTAAAACGAGATGCTTTCGTGCCATGAAGACAGAATGGGGTTTTCCCCAATTCCTTTCGCTTGACTCCTTCAAAAACGCACAAAGCGGGTACCTCCTTGACGACTCTTGCGAATTTGGAGCAGAGGTTTTCGTCATCAAATATGATGGCAAAGGGGAGTGCTTATCCATAGTGAAAGAACCCAGTAATAACACCTTCACATGGAAGATTGACAAGTTCTCAACAATCACCGACATTTATCTTCTCTCTGAGGAGTTCAAAGTGGGGGAACACAAGTGGTAATATATGCAGTCTTTACCCAATGTTTAATTTGGAATTAGAGAATTAATTTATGGTGGCAAAAGGAAAGGAAAATGCATATTGATCTTGACGTGATTGAACTGTTCCAAGGGAGGGCATATAATGTGGCTTTTCCTTTTAAACTCAGGAAGCTATGGTTGTATCCTAGAGGACGACAAAATTCAAATGGAGAGAATATATCCCTCTTTTTGGTTGCGGTTGATCATACAAAGCTTCATCCTCATCGAAAACTGTATGTCAAATACAAGCTGCGGGTAAGGAACCAGGTTGGGCATGCGCACCATGAGAAACAAGGTAAACTATATCTTCTAGTTCTAAGCTAGCTAGCTAGCTATATTGTAACTGGATAATATAATATAATATATATATATAATGGATATGACTAGAAATAATAGAAATGCACTTTGATTGAATGGCGTCTCAATTTCTTCACCTTTTGGATTGAGCAGAAAATTGTCTTTGAACTTGCATTGGCTTTTCTCTTGCAGCTTCTAACGGGTTCTCTACATCAGTTGGCAATTGGGGATACTGGGACTTTAAGGAATTGAGCCATCTGAAAGACCCATCAAAAGGATACATAGTCAACGATACTTTAGTTGTTGAAGTTGAAATCATGGCCATGTCTGTCCTTAAGAAGTTTCCTTAAACAGAACTATGTACCCAAAATAAATGTTCTTCTTTCCACCCCGTAATTCTTATTTGTTTTCTCTCTGTATAGAAATCCATCTACTTGTACATACATTAAGATGCTGCAGAACATTTAACCCACAACACGGGAGTATCGGTTTCCTCTTGCCCGCAAGCTTAAGCACTTGTATTTCAAGTTCCATCTCATTTGATGCACAATATATAAAATTGGTGTGTTTTGTGTTTAAATATTGAATAACATGAATAATATGGTAAAAAAATTATTAATTTTTGAAACAAGTCACAATCGAGCTTGTGAACGAGTTTATAAATGTAAACAAGTTAGGACTGAGTTTATTTATTAGTTTTGTTTGTAATTTATAAAAGAGTTTGAAATTATAAATAGTTTAAAAAAATATGATAAAGCAAAAATGTTTTATTAAAAAAAAAAGAGAAAATTGTGATCTCAAATTCTCAATCCTTTCATATATAACTTTAGTTGTCATTGGTGCACGGCACATGAGGTGCAAAGAGTGTTCAGTCATACAAGCTCATAAAATCATGAATGACATATAACTAATACTATAATAATAATAATAATAATTAATAATTAGTATTATTTCAACATAATAATAAAACTCTTACATGACATGAAACATTGTTTCAAATTCAAAGTCCCAGTACTAGTCAAGTAACACAAGCCTAAATGTTATAAAATAAATAAATAAACAATTAGAAGAGAGAAAAACATAAAATTGCTTTATTGTTACAGAAAAACAATAGAAACAGAGCATATTGACCAAACATAAAATTGTTAAAAAAACAGCAAAAGAAATAGAAAAAATTGCAACAGAAAAACAAAAAAGAATATCTTTGAAAAGAAAACTACTGCGAGCTGGACAACAAAAAGAGAATTATATTGAAGCAACGATTTAATATAATATTAAAGCAATAATAAATATAGTATTTATGTTCTGTTTTATACACTATTCAATGACTGGGTTCTGAAACTATACGTTCCACCAATATCTAGTTGTGGGTAAAGATCAGATGTTCAAGTCTGATTGGGTGACACTCTGCAGATAAATTGGATCTTAAGGCTATGTATTATCTACTTCCACCAAGCAAGATGATAGGATCAGAACTGGGTAAAGACCTTGGTGACTTGGATAAGATCTTGGAAACCTTTTAGGATCAGAATTTAAACAATATTGCATCTTCACTTTGCTAAGTGATGCCATTCATCAAAGTCTTTTAAAGTTGCGTGGATCAGTTTACTAAATTGCTAATAGAGGTCATACCTACTGTTCACTTGCTGAAAGATAAGTATTAGCTTTCTGTTCCTTCTACTAAATCATAGTCAGGTTTTACTGAAGGAACTTTACAAATTATTAATGAATGAGATTGGATGAAGTCTAACATAATCCACTTTAAGTCAAGAAATTCAAGTAGGATATTTTCTGTAACAGCTAAATTTGGGTTGGCCATTCAGTGCCAAAATATCAATGGCTTTGTTTCACATTCACTATTTCGACAAACAGCAGAACTTGGAGCTACCCTGTTAATCCAAGCCCATTCCAATTGGTGAATAAGAACCTAAGAGTTAGGTTCCAAATTTTTACAACCCTACCATCCCAAAAAGACGGATTCAAGGCTTGCTTCATATTGAATGTATTCAGGCTGGCTATAAATATAAATTTGCTAACAGTTTGGTAACCACTGCGCAGGATTGAAGTACGGAATGTATACATTAACATGGTTATGACCTTGTAGAAGCACTTGAACACCGCATAAAAACTCCAAATTTTAACACCCAACAAGAAGAAAGAACAAAAACACACTAACCCTAGAAATTTTTGATTGATCACAGCACCCAAAAAAAAAAAAACCCTCACAGCTTTTCGAGGAGAGCATCAGTCATCTCGATTCCAAAAGGGTCTTCTGGGTCCATCTCCTTCAAAATATTCACTAGCTACTGCACACTCCTACACAGAACTCACCTGTGCATTGCAAATAAACATTACTATAATCGAGAAGGGAGAGAGAGAGAGAGAGAGAGAGGGGGGGGAGGGTGATATTATGCGAACTTCTTGTAATCGTCTCGGTCGGTGACGTGATAACGCTGCTTAACAAGAGCTTCCCTGTGGCCTCCTCCTCTCCTCCATTCCAGAAAATTAACCTTCTTTAACAACTTCTTCTCGTGAAACCTTAGCTTTCTCATCCTTTCCCCTTTTACAACGCACAAACAATAGAGAGAGAACGGGGCCCACACAGGACTGAACTCTGGAAGGGGAAGAATGCCATGGTTTTCTGAAATCGGAGAAGCCAAATGGGTTTGCGGTCATAACTATTGGGCAATTGCGGTAGCATCCCCTATTACTTTATGACTGATATGGTAACACACTTTAGCAAAAATATAAAATAAGAAAAAGAAAATTGAGCCGAGCCGAGCTGGCTCGGCAGAAAAACATTGATCTCGAGCTCACGACAACCTTCGGACAAGCCAAGCTCGGCTAGAGCTCGAAATCAATAAATTATACCTATAAAAAAAAAAAAAGAGACAACAATAAGAGAAAATGACAACAGCGGCAATGCTAACTGCGGCGAATATCAGTGGATGGCGGAGACAACGAAGGCAACGGCGGCAGACGTGTAGGATGGCGGAGTCGACGGAGGCAGCGGATATGAAAGCGACTGGCAGCATCGACGGTAGGGGAAACGAACGACGGCGATGGCAGCAACGAAGGGCAAAGAGAGACAGTTGAGATTCGACAAAAATGGAGAAGGAATGAAGAGGTTGGGGATCAAACTGCAATCTGTTGTTGAGACGGAAACTATGTCCGTCTCAAAGACAGAATTTCAGGTTATGGAGACAAAATATATTCTTTCTCTATTAAAAAATAAATTTAAAATTTAATAATTTTATATTAAATAATATATTTACAAAACTATAAATAAATTTATTTACAAACAAATATGTTCGTGAGTTTCTAATTAAATATATTTATAAACATCTAATTTAACATATTTACAAACTATTATTCAAATTTGTTTGTAAACTTTTATTAGTCAAGATTTACTAAAGTCAAACTCAACTTATTTATAAATTAAGATTCAAAATTAAATTCAAATTTGACTTGTTTATTTTAATGAATAAACTTGAACAAGTTTTTTATCAAATCAAAATATTGAGTAACTCGCGAATAATATAGCTCATTTGCAACCATACAATTATTTTGAAATCTCAAGTGATAAAAAATAATAACAATAGTTTAGTATTGTTATATGTATTTCTCGCACCACTCTTTGTGGACTAAATTCAATTTAGTAGGCTGACCCAATCGCCTGAAACCCAGAAAATCCAAGCGATCTTATCAAAGAAAGCCAATACACCGCTGAAATCCGAGTTCATATCGATGAACCAAGCGAGCTCCTAGTGAGCTTCAGGCAAGACTTCTAGCGAGCTCCTAGCAATCTATTCAACGAGCTTCCGATAAAGCTCATAGTTCGTTGCCCCAAACATTCAGCTCATTGGCCTAAATCTTTCAGCTCGCATAGATAACAAAGCTGCTGAAAATCCAGAGGCGGGGACCCACTCACTTTATCTGAGGCAACCAATACTCCTCGTAATGAGGATCCCACTCTTGATTTTATACAGATAATAAGGACTGTTTGTCCCCCATTAAAATCATCTTTTAATTTTTATACCTTATGCAAATTGTAAACGTCTCTCATTATAAATAGGGGTCTGAAATATTCTTAAAAGGACAAGAAGAATAATCAGATACTGTCACTCTGAAAGAATAATCAGGGTACAGTCGTGGAGTAGGTATCGTTCTGGACGAACCACGTGAAAACTCTTTGTGTTCTTCCTATCTTGTTCTTCCTCCTTGCATCTTGGACTCATTCACTGCAGGCCTAACGAACCACGGTTAGCTAAAATTGAACATCGACATTTTGGCGCTAGAGGAAGGGGCCGCTCTGATCAATAACCATGGCAAGATGAAGGAATACTTGAAGTTTCGATGCGACAGTCGACCCACCAGAAAATCACCGCGATCAATGAAGAGATTTTCCACCAAATGGAAGGCTCATTGTTCAGGTAAAGGATATCCCTTTACCACCACTAACCGGAAACACCGTCGGCATGCCCCCACAGGTTGCTATCCAACCCACTATTTAAACCGCCGGAGTAGGGGCGATCCAGGATTGGCAACAACGCTAGGAGGCATTAGAAAACACAGCAATGCAGCTCGTTGACGCGATCAGAGTCTTAGCCCAACCTCAAGCGCGAGCTATCCCTGATCAACCAGCTTCGCGATTCGCCAACCATGGGAAGAGAGACCTCTGCTTGTAGAGGAGAATATCAGAGATAATTATCCATTTTCGAATCACCCTTCTCTTGAACAGGAAAGAAGTAGGCGATCGCAGGCCCAGCGATCTGTGGACCTGGACTCAATCGTGGAGGAATTGTATCAAAGAGTCCGACAGTTGGAAGCACAACAAGGAGTCCGTAGCCAAAATAATGACAGTGGGGACATGATGCCATTCATAAGAGAGATTCAGCTCAAACCCCTCCCCTGAAGATTCAAAGTCCTGAGTATGCCCCAGTACAATGGGGACAGTGACCCCTATGATTACTTGGATGCATACAACGTTCAGATGGATTTGCAGACAATCAGCTCGCTGGTCAAATGTTGTGTCTTCCCAGCGACCTTAGGTGACATCCCCCGAGCTTAGTTTAGGAGCCTTCCACCCTGTAGCATCGGTAGCTGGGAGGAACGCCAACAGATATTCCTCAATCAATACAGGGCGTTGAGAAAGCAACTCGCCCCTCCATGTCACCTTGCCATGGTGTTCCAGAGAGCAAACGAGTCTTTGAAGGACTATATCGCCAGATTTAGGCACGAAGTGAGCAATGTTGAGGATCCCATCGATGAAAGCATCCTGACTGCGATCTTCGCAGGCCTCCGCAAAGATAGGAAGCTCTATGAGAATATCTATATGACCCCAAGTAAAGACTTGGGGGAATTCTATGAACGAACTGCTAAGGTGGTCCGATGGGAAGAGACATTTGGCTCGAAGAAGCCTGCATGACCAAAAGAAGAGGCTGGGGGCTCCAACCAGAATAAGAGAAGAAATAACAGACACCGGGAGGGAATGTAAAACCCAGTTTTTGAAATAAATAAAAAAATGAGAAATATTTCGTAATTCGTAGCATTAGAATGGTTAAAATTAAGGCCTTATAAAGTAGATCGTCACTGATATAGTCGAATCAATCGAAGGGAGTATCCCGAAGCTCGAAAGATCAAAAGCAATATCACATCATCGTTTCCCAAGTCAAGATATGATTTTTAGCGCCAAAAGAAATCTGATCGAAGATAGTTTTCGGTACAGTTTCAGTTTGAGCTGATAAAATCAAATTGTCAAATGGGGCTTCCGAAAAAGTGACGGAACCCTTAGAGGGCCTCGATTTTTCAAGTAGAGCAACCCTTCAGTATTTTCGGATTGAAACGAGAAAAGTTTCTATAAAATAAGTCAATCGGGCCTAAGTGCAGTTTCCAAATTTACCCAAGGGTGGTCTAAACGTTGTTATTTCCAAGTCCTAAGGGTGTGATGTAAATTTCTGGTTTTGGGGGTCTTATTGGAAGCAATGAAAATTTCAGGGGCTTGTGTGAAGGACCAAAAGTGCAAAGGTCAAAACAAGGGGGGGCTAAAGTGTAATTTCAGGAAAGTTGAATCTGCCATGGTCGATAGCAGCTCTGGACGGCCATCATTCGATGTCTTTGACCCTGGGAATTCTGAGGAAGTTGGTTGGGAAAGCTCGAGCATCAACCCATGCCTGCAAACGAGCACGCAATGGGCCAAAATTTTGAAAAATTCGGGCAAGGCGTGGCCGAGTTGCAGCGTTTGTAAATGGGCTATTGGGGAGGTGGTCAGATGCTTTTGAGGTCACCCAATGGAGGTTTGAGGTGTTAAGGCATTGGGTAAGTGGCCATAGGCATTTTCGAGGGCCGATTTTCAGCTATAAATAAGAATTTGTGGTCGAGGGTTTTAAGGCATTGTGGCTTAAAATCGAGTTCGTTAGAGGCCGAATCGAGCGTAAGTAATAGAGGGCTTTTGCTCTAGTGAGTGTAGGGATCATTTCTGGAGAAAATAGAGGGATTTCATGTGCGTTTGGAAGGGTTTTGAGGGCTTGTCGGAGAAGGAAGCGGTGGTGTCGACCAAGAGTTTAAGGCTTCGGTTGAGGCCATTCCGAGTGTCCTTTCGAGCCATTAGAGGCACCAACGTGATCGACTGAAGGAGGAGAATCATCCAGACCAAGAAACCAGAAGCTCCAGTGTGCCGTTGCTGGAGAAGACGACCAGAGCGTGCCTTCCACGAGCCTCTCCCACTCGTAGTCCACGCTCTAGGAACGTGAGAGCGCGCGCATCTCAGGTTTTTTTTAAATTTTTTTTAAATGTTTAGAAAAATATTTTAGGATTTTTCATGCAAAAATATTTAGAAAAAATTGGACGTAGATATTTATTTTAGAACTTTAGTGAGGAAAAATAAAGAAAAATTAGAGGAAAATGTGAGAAAAATAAGAAGAAAATTGGTTTTGATATTTATGGATTGAATATGGTGTTTAGGGTGCTTTAGGGCTTGAGTTTGGGTGTTGGTTTGAGTTTCGAGGATATTTACATGCAAATCGAGGTGAAGCTTATTTTGAGAAAAATCTAATTCGTTAAAGGTGAGTAGTTTCATACCAAAGACTTGATTCAATATGAGTGCCTTAATTTAAAACCTTGGTAAATGTGATAATTTTTATCTAAGAATTGGATTTATTACGAGTGATTCTACCCTAAGCTTGATTTCATGAAAATGATTTTACACCATGTTGACATGTCTTGATATGCTATACATCACCTAGATTGCATTACATGTTATGATGATATGTGCATATGTACACGATCAGATTATTGAACATGCATCCGCATAAGGGTTTGAGAGTACGGGCTGGGACCGCTATTTTTTCACATGTGCACTTATACACCTCGGCTTAGGAAAGAAGCTGTAAAAATGGAGAGTAGCATAAAGTACGGTCGGCTCAAACCGAAATGAAAGGAAAAGACATTTTGCATTCATACATGAAAATTCTCACTTAGATGATTCATCATCTAACTTGGGCTTTACCCCATGGAATATTCAAACATTCCAAATGTTGTTGTAGCAGATATGGAAGAAGCATGTGACAGCACTTTGCAAGTGCAAGATGAGTTATGAATGCAAAGTTAAAGTTAATGTAATTTTTCTGCTACTTAACATTTGAGCATTTGAAGGATGTTGATGTATTATCGAAACTATGGTTATGTAATATTAGGTTCGATTCTTAGCTTCCACATGTAATGTTTTGATGACTCTATTCAAAATGGATGGAAATTTTGAGAATGAGGAATGATGTGATTTAGTATGTAATTTGAAAAAAAAAAAGAAGAAAAAAAACATATTCATATTACCCCGTATTGTTAGTTACAACATACCCGAGAAAGTGGGGTGTTATAGGGAAACTCGGGGAGAACGCTCGAACAATGAGGCCTTCAAGCGAGCTCACAGGGAGGAGAATGAAGAGCAATCTACATGATCACGGTGTTTCGACAGCTACTGTGTCATGTCCGATCCCCAAGAGAAGATCTTCGCCATGGAGAGAAATAACGAGATGGGCCATAACATCTCTGAATGCTGTGCTCTAAGGGACGCCATTGAGGACCTGATTAGAAGAGGTCGACTAAAGAATTATGTGGTACGACCAACCAAGCAGCCGAACCAACAACCGGCACAACAACCGCCTCCCTCCGATGATGTACGCTCACCGGAGTGTGAACAATCTACACAATTCAAGGCGGGCCTCACCTCGCTGGAACTTCCCACAAGTCCCACAACAGGTACGTGCGTGAAGCCAACCATATCTTGTTGGCATAGTCAAACGAGCAGTTTGCCCTCACGAAATGAGCTAGGGAAATGCGATCACAGAAAATATCATTTTCTCGGAAGAGAGGCCGGGAACGGCCACTGGTCACATAATGACGCACTCGTTATGCGGGCCCGGATAAGCAATTCAGAAGTGTTGAGGATAATGGTGGACACAGGCAGCTCGATGAATGTGATGTACAGAGCATGTTTTGATCAAATGGGACTGGGGCCGGAACAGTTGAACTCATCCCCGGAGCCACTTTATGGGTTCACGGGTGATGCAGTGGTCTCTGTCAGGCGTATTACTCTTCCTTTTACTATTGGAGATCCAGATCGGCAGGCCACCATGTTGGTGGAGTTCCTAATTGTAAACTACCTTTCGGCGTACAACGTCGTGCTCGGGAGGCCGGTAATGAATGACTTGGATTTGGTCACCTGAACCAGGTTGCTGATAGTCAAATTCCGGACCCCCAATGGAATGGGATGAGTGCAAGGTGAGCAACACCTCGCAAGGCGTTGCTATGAAAACGCTCTAAAAATGGGGGCCAAAGGGAAGAAAGTAAATGTCATTACAAGAAGCGACCCACGACCTACTACCCAAAAGAGGGTTAGCCATAGCCTGGACCCCTGCGAGGTGGATTGTAACAGGTCTACGGGCCTAGTGGAAGGGCTCGAAGATATTCCAATTAGCGAGGCAGACGAAGAAAGATGTATAAAGTTGGGAAAAAATTTAGCCCCAGAGGTAAAGTCCTAGCTTATCGATTTCCTTAATGCTAACCTGGACGTATTTGCATGGAACCACGATGATATGGTAGGAATAGCCTCAGAGGTTATGTCACACAGCCTTAATATAGATCCCAACTACAAGCTAGTGCGTTAGAAGAGAAGGCCGATGACTCCTGAGCGTTATGTCGCTCTAAAAGAAGAAGTGGACAAGCTCTTTGCAAACGAGTCAATTAGAGAAGCCCACTACCCAGTTTGGGTGACTAATCCAGTCTTAGTAAAGAAGAAAAATGGGAAGTGGAGAAACTATGTCGACTTCACAGACCTAAACAAGGCTTGCCCTAAGGACAATTTTCCCCTCTTAATGATCGATCAGCTCGTGGATGCAACAGTTGGTCACCAATTCCTCAGTTTCATGGATGCTTATTCGACCTATAACCAGATCCCCATAAACGTTAATGACGAGGAGCACACCTCATTCATAACCGACCGGGGGCTTTATTGTTATAAGGTTATGCCCTTTGAGTTGAAGAATGCTGCCGCGACCTACCAAAGATTGATCAATACAATATTCGAAACACTGATCGGCAAAACCATGGAAGTCTACGTCGACAAGTATAAATCTAAATGAGAAAAAAGTACAAGAATATTTAATTTAATTAATTAGTAGGTTAAGGAAAAAACTTCATTTCATTTTATTTTATCATTTATAAAATTAAAAAAAACATTATTTTTGTATCTCTAAATTTAATAAATAACAGAGAAGCACACGTAGGGTACCAACTCCTTACTTTGTGAGGGTTGAAAAGGTTGTTTTTGCATAGAATCTTACTTTTGTTTAGCAAAAATTTTCTTTACAAAACTCTTATAAACATGACATGGATCAACTATATTATTAAGGGGTAAAGTGAAGAACAAAATAATGTTGGGTTCTCTGATAAGTGATCATCTGAGTACACTTCGTGTTTCCCTTCTTTCTTTTCCTTTTCTTTTCTAACAAAGCAGAGATTGCTTTTATGAATGGCTTTGAATTTTGGGAAGGAAGATGAGTTTTTGTGAGAAATCACACCTTCCCCCAACTTTTTCTTTCATATCATTTAAGTCATAGGAACATATATTTGTTCCTTGGCGTTAAGTGACAAGAGAGTGCATGGACAAGCTATTGCTGTGATGATTGTGACAATTGCAAGATACAAGCCCTAATCGCCATTGGCCCTACTCTTGCTCTTCTGCTTAAAACCCGTGTCAAAACAGATGCTTTCGCATGAATTCCACGTGTTGAAGCCGCAACAGAGTAGAAAACTTGGAATTCTCAGATCTTGAAAGTTCATACTCTTGTCCCCAAACCTGTAAAAGTTATTTGGTTTCCGAGAACAGGTCTCGGTTTTGGCAAGAACACACACAATCTGCTAAAGAGTTATTACCATTTTGTGTTCGCTGAGTTCTTTCATTAGTCTTTCAATCGGAAATTTAAATTTGGTTTCAGTTTGATATTCTACAGATTTCAGGGAGGAATTCTGTTTTCTGTCTGTAGTCTAGGATGTTTAGAGGGTTCTGTTCTAATAAAGCCATTTGAGAAACCAACGTATATTAGTAGGAAAATGTCTAGGGATATATCTCTCTTTCTATCCTTCTTAATGACAATGACATCCCACATTTCTTCATGTGATAATGTTAGATAAACTAGAGCTTGGGAAAACAAGCAGCAGATCCACGGAAGAGAAATATTTTATAAAACTTCAGTCCATATTTTTGTGTTCACTCTTTTGAACTGTTACAATCTGAAATTATAGACTTACGCAACAACTCTTGACATACCTATCATTAACTCATCAAAAACTCATCAAATACATGAACTTAGATAATGAATGAAGTAATTAATGTAAGACTCTTCCATTCTTCAAGTCCATTGTATCTACTGCACATTATCAGTAACATTCTCCCCCTTAATGTGTTGTTTCTGAACTCCCAAAGCATTCCTTAGTTGCTGGAACTTGGCTCTTGGTAATACTTTTGTGAAAATATCTGCCACTTGTTCTTCTGTCTTGCAATACTTCAGCTTCACAACTCCATCTTCAATAGCTTCACGAATAAAATGATATTTAATTGCAATATGCTTGGTGCGGCTGTGATAAACAGGATTCTTTGCAATAGCAATTGTTGATTTGTTGTCACAATAGAGTTCAATAGCTCTCTTTTGTTTTTCACCAATATCTGCTAAGATGTGTTGTAGCCAAATAGTTTGTTTAGTTGCCAAGCTTGCTGCAATATACTCTGCTTCAACAGAAGATTGAGCAACTAATTCTTGCTTCTTTGACAACCAAGAAAACACCCCTGAACCAAAACTGAAAACGTATCCTGAAGTACTTTTCATATCATCTGTACAACCTGCCCAATCACTGTCACAATACCCCACTAGCATTACTTTATTCTGCCTCTCAAATCTGATGCCATAATCTACAGTGCCTTGAATTTACCTCATCACTCTTTTGGCTGCACCAAGATGAAAATGACTTGGACAATTCATGAATCTGGAAAGTAAACTTGCAGCAAACATGAGATCAGGCCTTGTAGCAGTGAGATAAAGTAGATTTCCCACCAAACTTCTATAATGGGTAGCATCCACCTTCTTGCCTCCATCTTCTTTCATCAATTTTTCATTTACAATAAGTGGAGTAGCAACAGATTTGCAATCAGCCATTCCAAATTTTGTTAGAATTTTCTTGGCATAATTCTTTTGACAAATAAAAACTCCCCCATCATCTTGATAAATTTCTATGCCAAGAAAGTGATGCAATAGTCCCATATCACTCATTTCATATCTCCTCATCATATCAGCTTTGAATTTTTCAATCATGCTCAAATCATTTCCAGTAAATACCAAATCATCAACATAAAGAGCAATGATGAGAATTTTAGTCATACCTTCAGTTTTGACATATAAAGTAGGCTCATTTAGACTCTTTTCAAAACCTTGCTCAATCAAGTACTTGTTGATTTGGTTGTACTCGGCTCGTGGAGCTTGTTTCAGCCCATAGAGAGCTTTTCTTAACCTATATACTTTCTCTTCCTTGCCATTAACCACAAAGCCTGGTGGTTGCTCTACAAACACCTCTTCTTTTAACTCTCCATTTAGGAAAGCTGACTTAATATCTAGCTGATACAAACACCAACCTTTATGAGCTGTCAATGCAATAAGAGTTCTAATTGTATCCAAGCGTGCCACTGGAGCAAATGTCTCATCATAATCAATACCGGGTTGTTGAGAATAGCCTTTTGCAACCAATCTAGCTTTGTTCCTTTGCATCGAGCCATCTGAGTTATGTTTCACCTTGTAAATCCACTTCACACCAATGATATCTCTATCTTCTGGTCTATCAACCAACTGCCATGTCTTATGCTTCTCAATTGCATCAATTTCTTCTTGCATTGCCCTTCTCCAAGACTCTTCTTTCACTGCTTCTTCATAGCTTTCTGGTTCAACAACACACATATTACATCTTGCATAAATTTGAGACAAAGATCTCACCTTTCTCGGAGTTGAAGAGTTAGATGATGATGCTAGTTCCTCTTCATTTGCGTTGTCATTATCTGAGTTTTGTTGCACTAAATCTTCAGGATTAGAGTCTCCTT
Source organism: Diospyros kaki (assembly GCA_036245055.1). NCBI lineage: Eukaryota > Viridiplantae > Streptophyta > Magnoliopsida > Ericales > Ebenaceae > Diospyros > Diospyros kaki. The sequence goes on along the minus strand of BSEG01000001.1, from coordinate 40,797,456 downwards.
CAATCTGATTTTGCTCCCAATTCCAAACAGCATTTTCAGCAAATATGACATCCCTGCTGATAATCATCTTGTTAGACTTCAAGCTATACAGCCTATAACCTTTAGACATTGAATTGTAACCCACAAATATACACTTTTCACTGGTCTCATCAAGTTTTTGTCTCTTTTCTTTTGGAATTTGAGCATAAGCAACACAACCAAACACTCGCAGATGATTCATGGATGGCTTCCTCTTACTCCAAGCTTCAAATGGGGTTTGGTTCCACACTGCCTTGGTAGGAGATCTATTAATCAAATACACAGCTGTATTTACAGCTTCTGCCCAAAATTCTTTTGGTAGCTTTTTCTCAAATAACATGGATTTAGCCATTTCCATTACAGTTTGATTTTTTCTCTCAGAAACTCCATTTTGTTGTGGAGTATAGCCAACTGTAAGTTGTCTTACCACCCCTTCATCTGCACAAAACTCATCAAACTGTTTTGAGGTATATTCTTTTCCTCTATCACTTCTCAATATCTTAATACTGCAACCACTTTGTTTTTCAACAAGATTTTTGAATTTCTTAAAGATGGTGAAAACTTCAAATTTTTGTCTCATGAAATAAACCCATGTCATGCGAGTATAATCATCAATGAACAAGATAAAGTACCTATTTCCAGAATAAGATGTTGTAGTCATTGGACCACAGACATCAGTATGCACCAATTCCAGCTTCTCCTTAGCTCTCCATCCTACTCCTTTTGAAAAGGGTTGACGATGATGTTTTCCAAGTACACATCCTTTACAAACTTCTTGTTTTTCATGAATAGCTGGAAGCCCTTGAACCATTCTCTTCTGATGCAGCAATTTAATTGCTCCAAAATTCAAGTGACCAAGGCGTTTGTGCCAAAGCCAAGACAAATCAGCTTTATTTATTATCAAAGCAACATTCTCTGCACACTTTATATCAAGTGGAAAGCATCTACTCACCATCTTCAGTTTTGCCAGAATTTGAGTCATTTTCTTTTTGTCATAAATGGTGCAATAATTATCCTCAAAATGCAAAACATATCCATGCTCCATAAGCTGTCCAACGCTGAGCAGGTTCTGATCCACCTCTGGCACATAGAGTACTTCATGAATAAGCTTGATTCCTTGTTTTGTTTGTACTCCAACACTTCCTTTTCCTTTCACTTCAATGAGATTTCCATTTCCTATCTTCACTTTGGATTGAAAACTCAGATCCAAATCCTGAAAAATGCTTTTATCCGCTGTCATATGATTGCTACATGCACTGTCAATGAGCCACTTATTTTGTGCAGACTCTAGGAGACTTTGACATGCATAAAACAAGCTTTCTTCACCTGCTTGCTGCTCCACTGCATTTGCTGCTCATTCTTCATTCTACAATCCTTTCTCAAATGGCCAAATTTATTGCAATTATAACAACGTGGCTTGTCTTTAAACCAGCATTCTTTTGCAAAATGGCCAAGTTTGTCACAAACATGACACTTTGGTGCTGAACTTTCTGTAGTTGATTTACTATCAAAAAATCCTCTACCTCTTCCTCTTGAGTTTCTGCCTCTGCCTCTGCCTCTTCCTCTTCCTCTTCCTCTTGATGAATCTTCAGGCTGTTTTTGATCTTGAAGAGTGAGTTGAGATTGAAACGCACTTTCAATTGATTTTTCAGAGTGACGTGCCAATCTTTGCTCATAAGTTTTCAACGACCCCATCAAGGCTTGAATGCTCAAGGTGGAGAGGTCTTTAGTTTCTTCTATCACAGCAATTATGGGATCAAATTTTTCTGGCAAGCTAATCAACACTTTTTCTACCATTTTCTTATCTTCCATCACTTCATCATAACTCTTCATTTGGTTCACAATTTCAATAAATCTTGTAAAATACTCCTCTACTTTCTCATTTTCTTTCATTTTCATATTCTCGAATTCTCTTCTTAAGGATTGAAGTTTAATAACCCTTACCTTCTCATCTCCTTGAAATTTTTGCTGCAGAATTTCCCAGGCTTCTTTTGCACTTGTTGCTCTCATGATTCTGGGAAAAATCACATCAGTAACTCCCCTTTGAATCATGGCAAGCACTACTGCTTCAATACTCTTTTTCTCTTTCAATTCCTTCATCTGGGCTAATGGTATATTTTCATCATCTGATGGTATTTCAACTCCAGACTCCACAATTTCCCAGGCTCCAAGTGAGTTGATCAAGGTCTTCATCTTTACACACCAAAAATCATAGTTTTCTCCGCCAAATACTGGAACTTGGGTTGAATTATAATTGGAAATATTCTTAGTCAACATTATTTTGCTGGCACAATGGCTCTCTTCTTCTTCCAGCTCTGATACCAATTATGTTAGATAAACTAGAGCTTGGGAAAACAAGCAGCAGATCCACATCCACGGAAGAGAAATATTTTATAAAACTTCAGTCCATATTTTTGTGTTCACTCTTTTGAATTGTTACAATCTGAAATTATAGACTTACGCAACAACTCTTGACATACCTATCATTAACTCATCAAAAACTCATCAAATACATGAACTTAAATAATGAATGAAGTAATTAATGTAAGACTCTTCCATTCTTCAAGTCCATTGTATCTACTGCACATTATCAGTAACAGATAATCACGTCAGTGTATTAATACAGGGGGATATGTATCCGGAGAACTTTCTTTCCTTGGGGCTGTGTTGATTGATCAGTATCTATGAGAGTTTTTCAACACCCTCCTCTCATGCATGGTGGGATTTTGGAGCTATCCTGCTGCCCATGCAATTATGAGCCCTTTCTGTAAGCCCACCTATTCGTTGATATTTGTCATGCATCATTCACTCCCCCTCTGCATGAACGATCAGACCAACCAGTGGTCCTGTGGATTTTCTTTTGTCACAGAGAGGTCCTAAATTCTGTGAACTCCATATGGGTGCTAGCTGTCTCGATCGAAAAACTTCAAATTTGATCAAGCAATCTGAACTCGGCTTCTCCCTTTTCCGGAATTATTATACCAAAAAGATGGCGATTTGATTTGTCCTTTCTGTATGTCTTTGCTCTTTGGAAGCCAATTTTTCTAGTACAGACTTTACTACTGTTCTTGTTTGATTCTTGAATTTGTAGGGAACTTATTTCTAGTATCAACTTGTCCTAACATGAAGAATTAACAGAGTTTGATGTTGAACTGCACACACAAGCTAAATAGTATAGTTCCCGGTCATTTCTGATTTCTTACTAGTTCTTTTACAATTGGTATCAAATCAGAGAGTTGAGAGAAAAGATATTCATTCAGTTTCAGTTCCCATTTGAGACCCTTTTTAACTCCACTACCATCATGGGCAACCTGAAACCGTAATGCCATCAATGGAGTCAGATTCATTCCCTGTTAGAACTGTGCACACATGGTGCGGTCGATCCGAGGCCAAATATCAGTAGATGGGGCAGCGAGCGACGTGTACACTTTGGCACTCACATGCAGCTGACAGAGTTGTGATGAGGAAAAAGCATAGAATGGGAGAGATAACAAGCTAAATGCACAGTAGAGCTGTGTAGGAGACTTGGAGGAGAGAGATGTCATGAGAAAAGGGAACAATCCAGGATGAAAAATTGGCCTCAGCAGTGCCTTCCCCTTCCTCCTCAGAGTTGCAGGGGATTGAGAGCTCTGTTTTGGTGGTAGTTGGTGGGGCAGAAAATGTTCCCTCCATACCCTTTTAAATCCTTATCCTGGTTGATGCAAGGCAATGAAGGAAATCACAATCATCAGCTTTGTTTATTTGCTTGCTTTTGTCCTTATTTCCTTTCTTTCCATTTCCCTTTCAACATTGAGAATTTTTATACAGAACCATGTAGATGATTCTAATAGTATTTTACTGTACAAGTATTTTGAAAACATATTATAATGGGGCCTGAGATATCTACATATATAAGTTGAATGACAGTTTCAAAGCATTAAGGATAGGTTTGATTAAATAATAAGATCCTTGCAAGGGAGATAAAGAATGGTGGCTGGCATTATTAAAATAAATGGGGGCATGTTAGATTGGGTCAGGAAGATCTGAGGCAGGATCTGAGGACTTTGAAAAAGGGTAATGAAGATGCATATGAAATATTCCAACACACCAACTTTGGCATTTCCTCATCTCCTTGCGCTCTGCATGATTGCCCATCACTTCATTACACCTCCTTTCATAATGTGACATTATGTTGCAGCTGGATTAAAACCCTAAAAAATTCTTTCATTGTGAGTACTAAAACTATCAGGATGGAGCCCTGTCTGGTACTCAGAGACATTGAGGCCTTCTTGTCTATCTTATTAGAGCCAGAGTCTCTCTTGAAAGTCTTGCTTACTTAAAACATGATGAAATCTCAGACCTGTCAAGTTTAACACTGTTTCATTAATAGAGGTGACTTTAAAAAGTGTTTTAAGATTTTCTACTTTTTATTGATTTTGAAAATGTTCTAACATTTCTGTCCTTAGATCTGATTTGCCGTCAAGGAAGTAATGGTTGTCCTTGTATTACCCTTCCTTCACTTGGCCAAAAAAAAAAAAAAAAAAGGAAAAGAGCTCCTGAATTTGAAGTGATCTTTTATCATTTTGCAAATGACAGATGAAATTTGGTTTGGATGTACTGATTGTCCTCTTTCCATTAAAAAATGCAAGTGTAGGCATTGAAGAGACATTAAAAGCTGTCATGAATTCAATTGTCAAATGGGGTAGAATTTATTTGCATGTGCTCCTGAAGTCTAGGAACTGGTAAAAAGGTTCCTCGTTAGAGTTGTTGATAAATTAGATTTTTTTTTTCTTTGATGGAGGAATCATTTCCATTGGATGGTTAATTCCTAATGCTTGTGTGATGTGAGTTATAAGAATCTTACAACAGATAAGATTATATATAGAAATAATTAATAAACAAAAATTTATGTAACTAAATCTATGTAATATGATTAATACTTGATATACTGTTGTTTAATTCTCGAAGCATGGGGCTCCATGCATGGCATTGCTTTGGGGGGCATGGTGAGAGGGAGACTGCTCAAAAGACTAGATCTCATCTGTACCACTTTACATTGACAAGAAAGTTAAATTCCAAGAAACAGGAAATTTATTTCCCAACTTTTCCTTTCAGGTTGTTTCCCACGGCATTTTGATAGCAAAAAAAGAAAAGAAAAGAAAATGAAAGGGGAGATGAACAAGATCAAGATCCCTTTCCGAGGCCCAGCTCCTTTTGTTTTGACAATCCTGCTGCCGCCACCACCTCATTTATCTTTTTTCTTTTTTTGCTTCTAAGCAACTTATACAGCATAAAAGCAGGCTGCATCAGCAGCGGCAGCACTGCTGGAAATCAACTCATCACATCCCCATCTTTCCTCCATACCACCTGCAAACCAGGAAACTCGAAAGTTTAGTCACACATTAGGAGAAAAATTAGCCAGTTCATGATTTGTTAGGAAATCAAAGCCACAAGCCAAGGACATGACATTCACAAGGTTCCAAAAACTTTTTAGAAAAGATGTCTGAAACTGTTCCAATTTAAAGAAACAGCCAAAACAAAAAAAAAGAAGAAGAAGAAGAAGAAGAAGAAGAAAGAAGAAAGAAGAAAGTTTTTTATTGGTTTTGAAAATGATTCTCATAGAAAAATGGAAGCTAATGAAAGTAACTGTGGATCATAAGAGTCAGAAGCACAAGAAGCATAACTGGTTTTGCTGCATGTGGTTTCCAGAGGGAGAAGTCTGGAAGAAACCAAAAGGCTCATGGAATGTAGATCTCCCCTGCAAGAATCCATTGCTGGTAAGAAAACTATTACAGAAGCTCAAATGAAATGACCAGAGGATACCCAGAAAAAGTAAGCCAAAAATACCTCAAAATGAGTTCCGGAGCAGACTTGTGAAAAGCCCAAGACACCCTCCATGGAAGCTTGGTTGTTGGTAAGTGTGAAATTACTCTGCCAAATTAATTCCAAGACCCACTAAAGTTACTCACTCCTAAGAAAAGGAAACAGTTGAATCTAATGGCGAATTCAACAAATCAACATGTGAAGTCACCTGGGAGAAGTCGAAGACTGGAGAGCTAGCAGTGTCGTCAAGGCAAGAGGGAGCATTTTCTTGAACCTTTACAGAGCCACTTCCTCTGACGCTTTTCTTGTTCTTCTTGCCACTGCTCTTTGGGAATGCGGCACAAACAGGTGGACGGCGTAAGAACCCTTCATCTGCATTGCGAAAATACTCATCTTCTTGAAAGATAGGAGGGCCAGAGGAGGCATCAGACACCATTGACAAGTCCTCCTCTTCAACACCCTCTTCCTCTTTATTATTGTTACTGTAAACAGCTCTTGCATCAGCATCAGCATCGCCATCACCATCGTGAAGAAAGTGTTGATTGGAATTAGGATACGAAGAAAGGAGAGAGTGCTCCAAGTAGAGAGTCCAGCCAGATTCACAGCCACTGCTGCATTGTGAATCATTCATATTTGGGCTATATTGTTTGTTTGAGGCTGCAGGTTGGGTTGAGCTAGTGAACAAGTATGTATGGATGGATATAGGTATAGGAGGAGAGTGTAGTGATGTGGTATGGTGTGGTGAGTGTGGAATGAGAATCAAGTTCTAGGCCAAATTTGTCCTCATTTTCGCACCCCCAATTTTGCTCTCCCTCTCTCTCTCTGTGAATTAATGAAACATGATGCCAGTTGGGGGTTGGTTTTGTGGGTATGTGTGGGAGAGAGAGAGAGAGAGAGAGAGAGAGAGAGGGGCTCATCACATGGTAGACAGCGAGGCAGTGTGTACGCTCTTACCAAAAACGGGCACACGTTCAACTTCTCTTTCTGAGTACTTTTGGACACTATTCTTCTTTTGTCCACACTCCAAAGTCATCATCTTTGGGATATATATATATATATATATATATAATATGAGTGAATTCACAATTATTATCTATAATAATAATAAATAGTTCACAAAGCACAATTTGGTGGTCTTGTGAGAAGTTTCTTGCTGTCTCTCTGTGTGTCAAAAATAAAAAAGCCTGCCTAAGTCTAAGTCTAAATATAAAACATCATCAAATGTTTTAACAAAATATATTAGGCATGGCTCTTATGTATATGCTTTGGATTAATTAAAAAATGACAAAAAATTCACCAAATAGAAAGCCAAAGATGAAATCTCAATTATTAAATCCTAATTATGCGTTATTTACAATTATTTAAATTCTACGAAAGACATAACACTTAAACTCATGACAATAAACTATTGATTTGTTAGTTTAAAATATATAATAATTTAATTTTTCTTTAAGGTGTCATAAGAAGTAAAGAAAAATTCGACATCCAAAAATTTATTTTTTCTCAAGAGTAGACCGACCAATAGAGAAAAGAGGATTTCCACTTCTCTTTTTATACATTTATGTTGGAAGTACTTTGTTACCCCCATTACTGGAAACTAGTTTGTGCATGACATCTACCCCCAAATGTTGGGCTCAAAATACTCACCTCTTTGTCGGATTATAAATTTGTAGAAAAGCATTTTTCAACAAATAAAAGTATAAATTTTTTAATTTTTTTTATTTTATCCTTTGTTTTTGCTTCATAACAATAGGGATTTTTATTTATATATGAATAAAAAAATATAAATATGTTGGGATATCAAGTTTTACCTTTTGATATTTTCTCTCTTGCTCTCTCAACTGGGAAGTAGGGCTTGCTATGGTGGTGTGGTGTGGAGTGCAATTTGAGTCGGCTTTTATAAATCCACGTGCCTAAGTAACCACACGTGACACGTCCCTCCCTATTATATTTATTTATATATAATACCAAAAAACATTCGTATTTTTGTGTAATACAATTAATTTTTTACAACATAAAAGGTACGTTTAATGTTTAATGTAGCCATTTTTTATTTTATGTTATATAAAAATACCTATGCGGTTGTTGCGTACAATAACGCTCGCACTCGCACACACATGTCAGCACGTGTGGGGTAATCACGTGGGATCTCACACACATGTTTGCACGTGCGCACGGACTTCAACCTTAAATCCCTGTGTGTGTCAAAACTCCAGGTTTTGACTGATTTAGTACTACTCACTTGCCTTTTAACGTTCTCTCCTTGCTGCAAACCAATAAATAAACCACACCATTATTATAGTATTAACTTTCTTTTGCTTTTTTATTTTAAAATTAAAATTCTATAAAAATATTTTTAAATTTTATCTCATTCCCCTCAGAGATAGAGATTATATGAGGAGATGATTCTTTACTACTAAGGTTCAAATAATGAGTTCATAAATAAAATTTTATGAATTTATTTTTGTCACGTCACGTTAGATATGTAATTTATAAATTCATCTGTTAAATATCTAAAATTTTCATTTAGAGAGAGATGAATTGTTTTGATTGTGATAAAAGCATAATAGAGATTTTGGAAGCATTGGTTTGGTTTGTCCTCAACACCCACTCTAAATATATAATATGACCAAGTGGTCTGAGCTGTATATCCTTGCTATTTAAGGGGAAAAGGGTATTCAAAAATGGGGAAAAGGGTGTCCAAAATGGACTCAATGACTTGATTGAGGGCATTGGATTGGAAGTAGCCCTTTTTGTCCTGTCCAGCTCACCAATGGGCCCGTTAATTTGACAACTCCTCATCTCCAAAGCCCTTTGGGCCCCATTTCTGGCCCATCATAATCCGCACTTCATTTCAACCTATCCATTTCCATCCATCATTGCACACACATCCTACAAAGGGCCAAAACAACTGCTCCCATCAGGAAAATAAAATTTATAATTATTTTTGTTTTAATTTAGATTAATTAATTAAAATGAATAAAACAGATTAAGATTTAAGGAAAGTGTGGAATGGGTTTGGTTGAGCTGGAGTGCCAACGTAAAAGAAGTAACTACTTAAGACGAATAAATAAATTAAAATAAATAAATTAAATAATGCACCGAAAGCCGTAAGGATTGGGAGTTGGAGGAACTGGATAGCATTTAGTGATGGGTGGGTGCCACGTGGAGCTGTTGGTGACTGGAGGTGGACCCCACTCCGGTGATCCCCAAATCCAATCATTGACCTTGTCGTGTAGCCAAGTACAACGTACGGAGATGCAACCCAGAACGCTGGATCATTACGCTGCCACGTCGACATGCCTACCCATTTCCCATCAGTCAAATCATTCTGATCAGTGGGGCCCTCCCATTCAATTCAATTCACCATTTTATCCAATTTTTTTTCTACGTAACATTTGCATATGCACCAATGGTGGGCTTTAGAGGGGATAAAATGGGGGCCCAAGAAATCTCCCTTCCAGAGATCGTGGGCTTCTTCTATATAACATACAGATAGATAGATGTGCAAGTGAGAGAGATGATGGGCTGGCTCATTGTACCACCATCTTCCATCTTCAAAGCCTCTCTTCACCACTGCAAAATTAACGTCATTTCATTTTATTCACATATATTTAGTATGTTTTTATTTTTATTTTTTAAACTCAAACTATTTAAATTTTTAAATAAAAATAAAATTAATTCTCCACCAAAAAAATAAAAAATTTATATAATTGAAAAAATATTTTTTCTTTGTGGAACAAAAAAATGTGTAATGCAAAAAGGCTGAGGTTGCAAAAGGAGGAGGACAGTCTAGCCGGGGAAGAAGAAAATGAGAGAAGATATGATGGTACCAGGTTGTGTTAATGGCAGCGACTAGATTTGGTTATGGAAGGAGGGGATGGACGACAGCAAAAGGAGGACAACGAAGAGGTAGGTCAGCAGCGGAAGAAGGGCGGCCTAGATCTGGATCTGGTTGCGATTGTGTAGGCAGTAGTGATGGCAACCATATCTGGTTGCAAGAGGATTAGATGAAGTGTAAAAGAAAAAGCTCAAGGAGGAGGCGGGTCGACGGTGGTGTGGAAGAAGGGGTGGCGACCAGATATGGCCGCCATAATGCCAGCGGCAAATGCGCGACGACTATATCTAGTTACGGAATGAGGAGGCATAAGATTTTTGAATCCTTACTAGAAAAAGGACTCGTGAAATATGGCAAAGGCCCAGGCCCAGGCCCATTTCTGTTTCCTTGTTTAGTAACTCATCAAGGCTTTGAAATTACATCCCATCAAATCAACCACTCGATAAATAACATAAGAGCATTGGCCAAACCCCTTTGTATAATTTTATGTAATATTGGACCTGTCACATGCTTCCTACAAGTCAATCAGAGTTTTGGCCCTTCTCTTTGGTTGGTGGTGACTGGTAATTGGTAATCAGCCTTCTCATCACTCACTCCTTAAAAGTTTGATATTTTGTAAGTATAAAATATTACAAAAATGTTATTTGGAGGAGACTCTTGAGTTTTATGAAAATAAGTAACATACCCTAAACCATCTAATTTACCTACCAAAATGTGTCAAAAACACAGAAATCTGACAAAATAATAATTTTTAAAATCTTGGATCTTTCTTTAAGACTTTTATATACCAGTAGTGCTGTCCATAGGAGGAGGAGGAGGAGGAGGAGGACAAAGTTGATTTCCTTTGGCAAGAAGACAAATAATTTGCCAAAAGTAAGTTTTCATTACAAGACAAAAGGGTCTAATATCTTTCTTTCTTTTCTTAATCTCAACTATGCAAATGTCTTGGCATTATTTGTTCAGCCATTGCAAACTCAAATGCATAGCTGTAGGTGTGTTAATGGAAGCACTTGTCAAGGTGGTGTCTCTTGTCTGAATGCGAACTACTGTATTTGCTAAAGAAGAAAACAGATATTGATTTTAGATTAACAACAAGGACAGATGTTTTCTTGCTAATTCTAAAAATTACATGAACATAAAGGTGTCTTGAAAAGTTGGGGAAGAAATGGGCGAAGGTTGACAAATTGGAAAGCTAACTTTTGAGTATAAAAATGGAATGATTACTGGATTTTGTTAATATCTTTTAATGGGGTCTAGTAGATCTTGCTTTTGCCTTTTGTTCCCAATGCCTATATAGGCACCGCTTTTAAGCACATGTGTGCCCCTCAATTGCATTCCAATTAATCCATGCTTTGCCAAGAGCTCAAGATCAATGCCAGCCCACCACTCTCAATCAATCCCCATTGGACACAGACCAGACCAGACCAGAAGAAGCTCCTCCTGTGCCATCATCTTATCACCAAAATTTTAGACCCCAATTTATCATCAGATGAGACTCTAGTTGAGCCCCTAGCCAGCTCATGCCAATCACCCGCATAGGATATGCTAATTTTCAATTGAGATTGCTCCTTTCATATGGTCAAATCAATATTCAATTATTTGCCATTTGATTATAAATTTTAAAGGGATATCTTTATTAAAAAAAAAAAAACAAGGCATCAACACATTATTCTTCTAGCACTATTCTCAAATGACATCAACGAGACTATCAATACTCTCTGCTAGGTTTCATTAGGCTAAAATTCAAGTTAGGCTTATGACAAACAATAAATCAAGTCTCTAAGAACAGCAGAGGAAAACTATTTATATAGAGACTTCTCATGTCTTTTATTTTTTTGTTCAATAAAAAACAAGGGTGGTGCAGCTAGTGCAACAACCCCGTTCAGCAGGACCATAAAGACCCTTTACTGCTAAAAAATGTTTTAAATTGAACTATAATTACTGTTAATAAAGCGAACATATCACCTTAGCCCAACTAACGTGCACATTGGCAGGCTCCAAGTCCTACATTGCAACCATGTAAAACCACTCTACCAACTAACTATCACCTCGATAATCTTCAAATAATTCTTCTATCACTTGAACCACGTACAGTGCTAGTGGGGGTTTTGATTTCACTTTGAACAACCCTAAATCATGAAACAGGGTGACAAGTAATTTGAAGTTGGAGGAAGATAGGGGTTGATCATCAGAGAAGGGGAGGGGCGTGGGAAGCAAGGGGAGTGTTCTTCCAAATACTTAAATGCTGATTTGTCTCATCCATTGGCAGCTTCATAGGAGTCCTTTGTCCTTGGCATTGGAAAAAAAAGCCTGCCAAAGCTCCATTGCCTTGCTTCTAATGGGGGACCCCTAGCTAGTCCCATTTCTGATGGGGATTTGTGTTCCATCTCACGTGAGTCTGCACTGCATTGAATCATTTCTTTTTTCATTTGCAAATAAATTTATTTTTTTATTTTTTTTTAAAAAAACTAATTAAATAAAGACAGGGGAAGGGGGAGGGGGATGAGATTCAGGACTCAGGAGTGATGAAGTGCGGGAAAGTGGATGAAGTGAGAGAGAATAGGGGGGTCACAATCAGAGAACTTGAAAGATGGATCTTTACAGGCTGGGAATAGGACCCAGCAGCTTGACCATTGTAGCAGAACAAAATCCCAGCCACATATCACTTACCCAAATCTCTCCATCAAGCTTGTCTGCCATTCTGCACACTCTTCACCAACTTTACTCCATTTAATTGGCGCATCTGCATCTCCTCCTCCTCAACAAATTTACCCATTCCTTTGTGGCCTTACAATACTGAAAAAATATACATAAATGATTATTATATTATCTTACTCGTATTAAATATTATAATATTTATTCGAAGTAAATAAAATAAGAAAGGAGGGAGACATGGCCTCTTGTATGCCTACGATAGACAAATCTAATACAAACGCGCCACCCCCTCCAATTGGGCAGCCTCCCTTGTCATTCAACTACTCGAAATTCATCATCTATACACCAGTTGAGCATTAGTGTACGTTGTCAGATATTATTGTATTATTATTATATGTATGTATATTATTGTATTTAGTATACCCAAGTCTCTTTATTAGCTCCTCCATCCATTTAGGTCATACGACACAATCCTTCAAATTTGAATTTAAAAGATTAAAAAAGTTTACGAGATTGTCAAAAAAAAGTTTATTAAGATCAACTTAATTTCGAATGAACCCTTTTAGACTTGGCAGAAAATAAAATCACCTATACAAGAATCCAAAATTGATGGGTCACAAGAGAAATCATTGATGTTATAGACAGGGTAAATTTATCCTACAAACAATTCCTAAATTATATCTGTTGCCTCCTCCATAATAAGACTCACTCCTATTTCAATATTCACAGCATAAGAAACCCAACTAAACTTTCATAAAAAAAAAAAAAACTATCATTACTACCTTCTTCACTCTTTAAAATGGAAGAAACATACAAAACAAACCATGAGACGCAGACACAAGTCACACAACAATCAAGTTCAAGACCCAACATCACCAATAATATTAACTATCACCAGACCAGAGTGGCAACCATCAGCCACCACCCAACCCAATGCAGGCAAGTGTAATGTTATGTTTTGAGTATTGTAACACCTTTTAAGACATTCATGACCAGTGTTGTATTCTAATGTATGGATCTTACGTGACGTGACAACCTAATATCCACGAGTCAAATCCCATGCCCCCCTGTAATTTTACAGCTGTATCGCTCACATTGGTTTTCCCCCCATGCTTTTCCCGCCATCCTCCCCCCCGCCTAAACCCAAATTCTGACGTGTGTCACCCTCCCCACGTCATCACGGAGTGAACTTCCAAATCGTCCCCCATGCTCCGTGGTGTCACCGAAATTCGGAGAACAGCCGAAGGGTAATCTCGTAAAAAAAAAGAAAAAAAAAAAAAAAAGCCTGAGCTGTCATCCTCCTCAGTGCTCGCACAACAAAAGAAAACATATTTCTGGACACCTAAGACTTAAAAGGCTAAATTAAAATGCGTCCAAAAAGTGGACACCCAGGAAATGGAGGCCCCACCTGTCGTACTTTTGTCGGACACGTGTACAAATGGCAATTCCGTTCGATACCGAGGACGTGAAAGTCAATTTGCAGGTTTTGCCAATTGGATCGAGCAGTGCTTCTCTCATGCTGGAAATGATTGGATAGCCAACCAAAGTGTTTCTGGGAGTAATTGAAACATTATATGGAAGGTAATTCACATCATTGCAAGGCCGCCGAAATGACTGAAAACCCCTCCCCCACATCCATCCATTCATTCATTCATATAATATATTAATATATTAATTGAAATTCCAATAATAAAAATAAAAAATATATAGAATAGGCTCTACCGTCAGGTGCTGACCCTTGATGGCATGTAATCATGGACAAAGAGAATTGAGATCAAAAGAAAAGAAAAAGAGTAGCAGAAAAGGTAGGTGGCGATGGATTTTTATCTACGGTCCCTGTTGTTGCTGTTCCTGTACATCCGACACAGAGGATCGAGCCCGTTTGTTCTGCGGCTCGGGGGCGCTTGAGCCCCAGCCAGAGGCCGTGCCGGAGACTGGGATTTCGGAGCGCGTGTCGCAGCTGCCGCACGCCGCCGCCGCGGCGTCGAGCACGCCAACAGGGCTCGGCGGCGGCTGCGGCCCCGGAGGATCGGCTGCGCCTGCGAGGTTCTTGTGGTCGGCGGACGGACACGTGTCGACCAGATACTCCTCCATTCGTTGGTGACAGCTTCTCACCATTTCCTGTCCCCAAGACACAAAGAGAAAAAATAAAACAAAATTACCACGAGATTTAAGATGATTTTCAATGCTTCGATTTTCTCGCCAAAAATTTATATTCCCATAACGACCCCCCGTAATTCCACAAATATTACGTTTCGGACCATATATGTGAAAGGCAATTCAAGTTACTTTGTTTGCCCTCTCGTAAAAGGCCTCCTCCGGCGCGTCGACCGTTTCGCCGGCGGCAGAGAGCACGGCGGCGGCGGCAATTGTCGATGGACGGAAGCCCAGAAAATCGATCACTGTAAAAGCCACTCAAGTTAATTCCCTGTTGCTTTGTCATTTAAATACGATATGAACAGTTAATGAACGAGCAATCAATGCGGTTTTCAGTTTAGGCGTGACTTCGATTACCACGAATGGTGTTGAGAACGAGATCGGAAGACGCTGATAGAACGCAATGAAGGGCGTCGGAGTTGGAGCACGAAGAAGGGAGCTTGGAGGCGTAGTAGTCGAGGAAATCGAATGGTGTAACGGATCTCAGCCTCCAATCGAGACTCGCCATGATCCAGAGCTCCATTCGCTGAACCGTTCTCGGTTCGAACACGAAGCGAGGCTCGAACACCTGGAGGTCTACGAGCAACGGCACGTAAGGCTCCTCCATTTTCGCCGCAAGCGACAAGCACGCCACCGACAGCAGCTGTAACGGCCATCCATTTCCCTGCTGTTTCCAAATCACCATTAGCCCCAATCCTTCTACTCCATGGAACCAATGCAGGCCAACAAATAAATAGACATTGATATCAATGTAATGTGTATATATCGATTTACAGTACCGGAAAGGAATGAGAGGAAAGGACACGATCGAAGTAGTTGACGGAGAGGTACGCCGTTACCGGTCGGAACTCATAGTGTGCATGCACCTAAATTCAATACCGTCAATACACAGATATATATATATATATATACATATACAGATATAGATATATAATGAAATGAAAATACTTTGAGGATCCAGTTGATGGAGTCCTGGCGCGCGGTGAGATCAATCTGGCGGTGGCTACAGCGGGAGAGGTAGTCGGGGCGGGCCACGTGGTGGAGCTCCGACTCGACGAGGAAAGCGATGACGCTGTCATCAGGCGGCGGAGAGTGAAGGACGAAGGGGAAGGGATGGGGATCGGAGCCGGAATCATCGGGGCAGTGCAAGCTAGCGGCGGAGTGATCCGGCGAGAGGGACATTGTTCCGGCGGGGGAGTAGCACGGAGGCGGCGGCTGCGGCTATCGGCGAGAGGAAACACATGGCCGCAGCATTTATCGTTTGGGCCTCTCCATCGTCTAGTCTTCCCTGACTCAACTCTTCTCTTCTGGCTCGCTCGCTCGCTCGCTCTGTGGGAGCAGCGTCTCTTTGTGCTGGAGTGAGTGAATACTCTAGACGTTTTCTTTTCTGGAAGCACAGAGAGCGGGGAAAGAGACGACAGGTGGAGAGCGATGCGGAGATCAGCGGGCGGGGGTGGAGACGTGTACGGTAGAGATTTGTCTGTGAGGTTTCAGATGATCACCATGTCTCTCCTGGATTGATGTTTCTTTTATTTATTTTTTCTTCTCCGGCACCGTGTGAGTTGTTGTGAGCAGTGAGGGTGAGCGTGAGTTCTGCCTCTCTTCTCCCATCTCTCTCACTCTCTCTCTCTCTCCGTTTATATATATATATATATATATAAACATGGGGCTTCGTGATGGACTAGTCGCCTCGCCTCTGACCGGTTTCCTCTTCCTTGTTTAATGATCTACAAATTTTGTTTCTGGGTGCTCATTAATTTCCTTATTTATTGCTGGAAAACCTTCAGAATTAAAAATTCACTTTGACTGTAATTTTGTAAATTTCGTTTCACTGTGATTCAAATAGAATAATAAAGTTTTTTTTTATTTTATGTTTTATAAATTAAAAATAAGGTGTAATAAATATATTTTATTTTTAATTTTAAAGACTCTTAATTAACTGGACGGTGGTGAGGTGGATTGGAATGTATTTATGGTTTTAAAATAAAATACATGAAATATGAATGATTGAAAATTTAAAATTTATGCAATTCATCCATAAATTGCTATTTTAATTTTTTTATTCAGTTTATATATACATATTATTTTTAAATTCTAAATGCGGATATTTTGGGGGTAATCTAGGATAAATTTTGTAATTAGATTTTATTTCTGTATCAAATTGAAAATGATATATATCTTTAAATTTGATATAAATTCATGAAATACTTTTAACGCCTGTATATGAACATGAACTTTTTAATATTAACTTAACAAAAAATGTTAACATAATTTCCAAAACCTAAGTACTTGCACTAAATCAATATATGAATATAATAGATGAATATATACTCCAAAACTTCAAATTAAGGCATCATCATCAACATATATATATATATATATATTCATCTATTATGGCATTGTCAAAGCTGTAACACATCCAGATCAAGTTAATCTGTTTTGTCATCCCCTCCATATAAAGTGTGCTATACCATGATTATTTCCTTCTTTCTGATATTCCGAGTTCAAGAAACACCACGGTATATATTGACACAAAGAGATTGAACAAAATTAATATTCCTCCTCCTCTTTTCTTGGTGCCAGAATAAAAAAGGCTAGACAGAAGGGAAGTGTCTGGTAAGGCCCCAGGGGAGTGCATAGAATTCTTCACTTCTGGGATCTTTATCGAAATATCTGAACTTCTCCCACCAGTGCCTGCCACTGTCAACTCGAGTCAAGCTGTGGCGACGGGCAATTGTGGAGTCCAGGAAAACACCGACAATAGCTGCCACTGTGGCCGGGGATGTGAAAATCACTTGCATGGTTTCATTAAACTGCAAAATTATGGATGAGAGCCAGATTTAGTCTACTCATGCATAATAGTCTCAGCAACTACCAAAATCAACCGATCAATCAGAAAGTAACTATGCTTGTGCATACCCACGATGATCGAGTGTGAACAGGACCATGGCCAGAAGTCACCACGTACCCATTGAAGTATTGTGGCACTGAGAGCCCCATGAAGAGTGAGAAGCCTATTATAAACATTGTTCTAAAGCTGTTGAGGTTGCAGTACTGAAGTAAACCAAGACCAGCTGAAGCTGCGTTCCATAGTGTACAATATCAAATGTCAACCAATAGACCATGGAAAATGGTTGCATTAAAGTGGAAACAAGCACTTGTATGTGTCTTCCCTTTTCACAGAAAATTTTACTATCAAAATTGTATTGACAATTAGTTGCTTAATAATCAGTGAATCAAAGCCAGAATCCTTGTTGAACTTGATACCCCAGCAACTGTTAATTTTGATAGCCAACAGAATTGCAAACACAAATTTCAAATCTTCTGCGATTCAGATTTGGTGATCAATATTACCACCGGGCTTTAGTACCATGAGTTCCGAAGGAAAAACGCAACATGCTAAATATTTACAATCTAGTAAGTTATTCCCTGCAGTTTGAGAAATAGGTCCTTTCTACAATTTGCCACCCAAAATAAGTTCACCAGTGGATTGATTCTTGAGGGAAAATAAATCTAATGGTTCCCAATTTTTTTCTCAAGAATTGATTACAGTACTAACCTATTGAAACTTTTCCTGTGTCTTAATTTTGTGAGTATTTTTTCACTCATTCAGCCACTTCCTCTTTCAACATCCAGTTCTGTCCAATTTGGTACTTACGCTCTTAAAATGCAGCAAGGAACTGAAAGGAATTGGAAACATCAAGATCAGAGAAAGGAAACATACCCACATAGCCAAACAAGATGCAGTACAGAGCTCCGAAGATTGGCAACGGTATAGATGCAAGAACAGCTCCAAATTTTCCTGGTTATTGACAAAGGAATATGACACAGTGAGAGTAACTAATAAATCATCATAGTTCAAGACTACGAGTTTTATGGTAAGGAAGATGTAAGATGATTAGATAAAAATATAACGCACCAAATATAGAAAAGAAAATCATGAATACAGCTGATATTTGTACCACTCTTCGGCTTCCAACCCGTGTGAGTGCCAAAAGACCTACATTTTCACTAAACAAACAGCAAATAGTATAAGATCATGTACATAGGTAAGCAGATGGCAGGATAAAAAAGCTGCTCTCAAGTGGACCCAGATGCGAGAATAATCTAAAGCTAATGAAAAGAACTTGAAGGCTCGTGACACTCTAAATGGTTGCAGAAAATTTGGGTGTAACAAAATCAATACAACTAAATGACCTGCAAGGGCAATTCTCAACTTTTCTAAGGCATCCTACCTCTACCTTGTAACTTTGATTCCTTGGGAGTGCACCAGGGGATGGAGAATATGAAATCAATTATTTGCAAATTCATTGTCTATGGAAAAGTGTGATTCAGAGATTAGAGTGACCACTTTCTTCATCTAAGTGTATCATCCGCACCAAAAGAAATTTGTGCTTTTCGTTCAAATAGTATAAACTTACACTGATACAGTTGAGCCACTGACAGTACCAAAGAAACCATCCAGTAAAATGGCTATTCCCTAAAATTTGCAAACAAAACAGGAGTGACTTAGGTTTTCAGAAAAATGTATGATCGAGGAACCAAACATAATAATATATCATAGGGTCAGTTGCTACCAGCCACCCAGCACCACGGCTAATGACAGAAGGTGGAATAGGTGTAGCACTCCCATATCTTGCCGCTGCTTTAAATGCCCCGGTAGACTGCGGTAACAAAAATAAAAAAGAAATCAAAATTTAGCATGAATCTCAAATTCAGCTCCAAAACAAAGGAACAAGAATCATGTCATACAGATAGGAATCTGGAAACAGAAAGGATATCATTCTTATTACTCCTAATTCCTAATATTAAGATCTGCCTCATTAGTCATATACATACACAACCACTGTGGGCTATTTTTTTTCCACCCCTAAGTAAGATAATTGGGGAGGGGGAAATACACATGGCAAAGGCAGAGTTGAATAGACATCACATAAGCACATAAAGGCCCACCGAACTCTGGCTTCCATGCAATTCGTCAGCGTGCTTTACCGAACATCAAATTAACATCCTACTTTTCTTCTAGAGAAGAGCATACAAGTAAGGTGAGCAGCTGTTTTTAGGACAAGACTTTTAAGGTGCAATTGAATAAATCAACCTCAATAAGAGCAACAAATGCTGCAGCTGCCATCACAAAAACTTCCCCGGCATTTACAGTGGGAGCTCCCCATTGCCATGGATATGGAAACCTTATCCTGCATATTGAGAAGTGATAAAAAAATTACAAGACGGAAAACGTAAGACTTACATTACCACCCAAAAACATGAAATGAGAATTCATTTTTAACACACTTAAAAAAGTGGGTCTGAGCATGATCTGCGCCAAACAATTCGTTAATTTCATTAACAAGACCTAAATTGGGCTAATTAACACTGGAAATAGTTCTTTGTTCTGTCAACAAATTTGAGTCATGAATATGCTCTGCATTACATTCTCAGTGTCCAAAAATCTGCAGAACAACGTCACTCAAAATTCATTGTGTTGCTTGATATCCTTGGTTCCTAGCACTGAAATCAAGTTTTCCAGTTTCTAGGCACATTCAACTAGTATGGCTGAACTAATAGTTCAAGTTGTAGGGCGACCAGGCTAATATATTGTAAAACTGGATTTCAAGCAGAACACAACTGAAAAATGGAAATATAACATGTACAAGACGCTATATCAAGATATGTCACCAGTTCAAAAGCAAGCCATAGAATGAGCTTACCAAGGAGCACCACCTATTAGCCCAGCACGGTCAACACGGCAACTAAACTGAGTATTTGGAGGTCTATTTTTGTATGCACCTGCTGCAGTCAGAAGTGCTGCATACGCCCATACAATTGCTATTGATATTAGGACAGCATATCGTTCAAAAAAACGCTCAAATATGCCTCCTTTGGTTTTTATATACTGAGGAATGTACTGCAAAAGATTTAATTACCAAAATAAATAGTGGCTCGGGAAATTCACTTTAAACATGTTGCAGGAAACAAGCATTTAAAACAAATTGGCAATTTCTTAATAAAAAAGAAATCATATCACTCCTCTTGGAAGATATGGTAAATGATGAGAAAACCTGAAACAAATCATCATACTTGAAAGTGCAGAGAGAGTCAACCCTAGGAGGGAATTTTTGAAAACAAGCTATGCACACACTGTTGAATATTTGCTGGTGAACATGATCCATAGATCATGACCATAGGTCGATAACCAACCCAAATTTCTTCAGTGATTTATTTAAAGGATCAACCAAACTGGATGATTATTAACTCTGAATTCATGGGCATTTAATTAACATATTTTGTCTACTTAAAAAATGTGATCAGTTATACGTTCGAGTGGATGCTTAATTCAAGACCCTTACATCTTCAGCATTGTTTTATAGACACACAAATCATCCAAAAATGTTAACCATGGCTTTTACATATGCACGTGTGTGTATCATTGCACATATGTGTGTGTGAGTGTGTGTGTTTATTAAATAGGAATTGGTTGAAAAGCAGTAATCAAGAACAGCTCACCTGAGATAAAATAATCAGTATAATCAACTCTGGAAGCCCAATCTCAACACATTGTGCCAACTAAAACCACCAACCAAAAATGGAAAGTGAAAAGTAAACAAATGAAGCCCAAAAAGAAACAAATGCTATACAAGTAAAAGAAATAAAGAAGCATAATACGCCACGGCCACAGCCCACACAAGCTTAGAAGCAAACTTGCAAAGAAAAAAACCAATCTGTAAAAACCTCAACGTGGATTTCCAGGCCTGACAATTTTAATCAAACATTGACCCTACAGGTTCTATCTTCCCATTGATGCTTGAAAACTCATACGGCGGGTGGATATTTTAAAATCTTGCTATAGATTTCTCATTTCTGTGAATTACCCTATTATCGGATTAATCTTGTTAACTTTAAGATCTATATATATACTAGACAGGCACCATGCTGATTAACAGCTAAGAGCTGGCTTGAATCAAAGCACTAAATATGGAAAATATGTGGTTTGTTCTTGACAGAAATCCCTAGCTACGCACCACAACTACTTGTTTTGTCTGTAGGTAAGAAGACTAGACAACTCTATCAGTTAGCTACTCAGGATTCACTTATTGGGCTGGTCAATTGTGGAGTAACCTGCTCCTCTCAAAGAGATCTAACCAGGACGAGGTTCATTATTCGTACTTAAAAAGAATGAATCACCAATCTCCCTTGGACTTGCAACGGAAAACAAATATTAATTATCAAGACAGAATAGTATCCTGTCATCAGCATGATTACTATTCACAAACCAACCTGGCTAAAGGCACAGATCTATTGAAGAGCATAAATAGCACAAAATTTTTAAGAATTAATTAACAATCACCATATTTTGTTATATGAAAATGAAGCTCAAGTCTCCTACCTGTGGGAAACCATGCGCATAGAGTCCAAGTCCAACTAATGTAATAAGAGGAACAGAAGACAGAGGACATAGTAACCTATAAGATTAGCAGACAAATCAGGAGCGAAGAGAAAGCTCATTACAATAACAACTTGCTCTGCAAGTGTGGCATTTCTGAAAAAATACCCACCTCACCAAAATTCTCCAGACACCAAAGAAACCAGCTAATATTGGGAGAACGGATGCGATCAGGAGAGCTCCTTGTATTCCTCTCATTGACCTTATAAACCTCTGAACAAATCAACATATTCTTGATGATACAACAGGAAAGAACAATTGACGCAGTTACAAAACTTAATAGACTTGAAAATGAAGATGGTAAACTCACATCGTGAGGATCAATGTAGATGCTATATCTATTGGCCAAAACAACAAAGAGAGCTGGAAAAACAAATGTGTATGAGGCTCCTATCACCACAGGAAGCCGAGTTCCAAACCATGTTTGCAACAGAGTGTTGATTCCAGCAACGAATAGCAAAGTCTGAATCACTTCTGCCTTCTCACGCTGCCAAGAAATGAAGAGAATAATTACTCAAACTGAAATAATGAGAGAACCAGTAGAGCAGAAAATGAAGGGCCAATATATGCAAACACAGCCAAGTGTAACAGAATTTTACGTTGCCACCACCCATTAGAGGAACGATGATGGAGGGGATGAGAACAGTAGTCCCAAGCATTACTATGTAGTGCTGAAAACCAACAATTATGGCTGCAGCTGCAATTATAAAAGAAAATGTTAGAATTCAGATGTTCAATCTCTTTGAATTCAAGAAAACTTTAACATCCACTTGTAATTAACTTGAAGAGGTCATTTCCATTTGTACAAAGCATGACTTATTGTTCAGGATAGTTTTTCCCTTTCCTTCAGTTTTTCTCATGGTTTCTGAGACGCCGAACAAGGTAGAGTTCTTAGCAATTAAAAGTTGAAAACCTTGATTAAATAGCGAATACAATTAAGTCACGTAGAAAAAAATATGTTAGCAGTATAAATTCATGAAACCCGACTATAAGAGATCATTTGGACCAACATCAGAACACGAGAGCAAGCCTTCTGTGGTAAATTCAGAGAGAAGAAACCGCAGAAAATGATTGACGCAGAAAGGAAATACAAGAAACTAAGCAGAAATGAACGCAAAAATCGACCAGAAAAGCAGTGGAACAAAATTGAGCATCGTCAGAAAAGCACAAACGTGAACGGCATTGTTCTAATAAAGCCAGGAGGGAGGAAGAAGCAGAAATGAAAAATGTGTGAGAGAGAGTCATCATTATTTTGGATATACTGAAATGCACAGACACGTACAGTACAGTCCACTTGTAAATAACACGTTCCTCCTAATGCGAACAATGGATGATTACAGCTGAAGATCAGTAGGAGAAGTAGATAATTCAAATTGAAGACAAAACAGACGTGCTAAGAGAGAGAATAGAGAACTAGAAGAATGAATACATACATACATATATATATATATATAGAGAGAGAGAGAGAGAGGCTTACGCCAAGCAGGATTGCTGTTAACACAGAAGTCGACTCCAGGTAATTGCTCTTTCACGGGATGTGGCACTAGAGCAGCCATCTCTCTCTCTCTCTCTCTCTCTGTCCAATTCTTCCTTCCGCTCTGCAACTTTCTGATCGTCCAACAGATATGTATTTCTATCCCTATAGACGCATGTTGCGAGAGAGGGAGAGAGAGAGAGAGAGAGGGCGAGAGAGAATGATGTATATGATGGGGAAAAAAGAAGGAAGATTAGGCGAGCGACGTGAGGACTATGAGAATAACCGTGATGATGATGATGAGGATATCGATGGTGACGGGAAAAAAGCCCAAACGATAGGGAAGCAACCAAACCAACCAACCAACCAACCAGCATCCCTCACTTCACTAACACCCACCCACAAGTAACACACAGTCTCTCTCTCTCTCTCTCTCTCTCTCTAAATGTATGTATGTATGTATGTAGACAGAAATGGTGATGATGATTGCATTGTCAGGCTCTCTCTCTGTGTATTTCATATTTACATTTGAATTGAAGGCTGAAACGAAACAGAAGAAGATATTCTCTCTCTCTCTCTCTCTCTCTCTCTCTCTCTCTTTCTCTTTCTCTTTCTGACGTCTCGCTCTCCCTCCACTTCGCCATAACCAACAAACCAAACAGACAACAAATCCCATTCATTCATTAGTCATTATTCCCTCCAGAAACAATTAATTATTCCTCATTAATATTCCTCTTAATTTGTTATTATCCCCTTTGTATAATAATAATAATAATAATACAACTTTATTTGTTTTGCCGCATTAATAAAATGTATCATATATATATATATATTCCTGAAAACGTATTTTCATATAATAAAACTATTTTTCATAATAATATTCCTAACTATTTTTACATTTGAATAGATAAAGGTTAAGTAAACATCTGCTTCTATCTGCAATCTTAATAATTGTTAATTATTAAGATTATGTTTGTGACAATGTTATTGACCTTTTCATTATTAATTAGAAGATGTGAAGATTATATAATTAAATAAATTATTGATTATGTTTGTGAATGTTATAGTTATATTGAATATTGATTAGAAGTTAAATTTTATTATTTTTCTTGGGTCCTAATTATTAATTAGCATCAATTTTATATATTTCTAAATACCTTTTTTCAAAATAAAAATAATAACATAAAATAAATATGCCATTTAATTAACTCATTTGATAATAAACATTATTTATATTTGGAAAACCATGCATGAGATATCGTTGCAACATTTAAAACTAAAACATTCGTCTTTCTTGTTTCAAGAAAAAAAAATTCAAAAATACTTTGTCACCGTCTTCACTCTGCCTCCCTTTGTCTCCGTTGTGCTTTACGTATTTGTCATCCAATTTTAATTTTGTAGCTTTACGTACAAATAGAAAAGGGGCATTCTAGTCATTTAATTGGAAATTTTTTTAAGATCCTAATAGTGATTCTTAGAGGAGAATTTTTTCCCACCATGGCTGTCAGCAAATCGCAGACAAGGAATGGATTAGGGGTATCTCAGCCGTCAAATCCCCATCACGTGACATGGGAAAAGACCAACCGATATTCTCACCTGATACGGGCGACTCTGGCGGTGACAGTCACGATAAATCACGTTTGATCGGACGTGTCAATGTTTTACGATTTATTTAAAACATCATTTTTTAACCCAAACAAACACCCCAGTAGGTTTGGTTCGCCAGATAACATTAATAATAATGAAATTATATAGGGTTGTATTTTAGGGTTTAGATATATTATTTAAGATAAAATTAAATTGTAACCACTAAATAATATTTTTGAAGATGAACCGTATTTTAAATTTTATATTTTTTTATTTATACATGAACCCTAATTTTTAAAAATGCACATATTTATGTATTTTTATTTTCTTATATTATTTTAGATTTATCATCACATGCATGATGCATCTAATAGCATGTATATAAAAGTTATTTTTTCATATCTAAGATCTAACTTACATAATTTAATATTATTTAATTCAACACTCATAAAAGTTTATAATTATTTAACTACTGTTTAAAAATTGGACCATAAAAAAATCTGTATAAAAGTTTATTTTTCTAAAATTTAATTAATATGATGGAGCAATTTTATATATAACTAAGTTTAAAGAGTTAATTATATGTAAAAAAAAAAGAGATAAATGACATATACAACTATTTTATGCCTTAAATTTCAATTTGTGCCGGGTATTTTTTCTTAAATAATCAAAAAATAAAGAATCAATATTATAAATACTCAATAGACAACTGGAAATGTCCTCAAAATAAAGAATCAATAATAATATATTGTAACCATTGAGGGTATGTACGTATGTATGTATTATATATATGTGTGTGAGGCGTGAAATTAATTTGTCAAAGTCTGTTGCACCAACAAAACAAAGCCTGCCTTCATTAATTTGGTCAATTGCTGGGGAGCAAACTTGGCTGCATTTTAAAAGAGCCTTGCTTGTTGCTCAAGGTTAACAAGGGATGGCTTATAAAACTGGTTTATGTTAAAACACAGCATTCAGTGCACGTTTTGTCCAATAACAGGGATTGGGTTTGGGCTGACGAGAGGATTAGATTTGTGGGTTGAGCTAACATTAACAGAGAAACAACAAATCGTGATGTATGATCATAAGCATTTGGTAAATGCATTAGGTGGGGTTAGGCTTAGGGCAAGGGCAAGGAAGGAGGGAGATGGCCCGAAGATTGGTTCAGTGATTTCGCCAAACAAGTAATCATAAGTCATTCAAATTTAATTATTTTGTTAGATTTGCTTGGACTTGAGTACCCTCCACTTAACATTAACATGTCATTTTGTTCAATTCGGCATTATTGGTTTCTACTTCACTTTTAGATTGGTTTTAGTCAAAAAAAAAAAAACAAACCAATTATATGATTCTCAATTATATCCCTTAAATTATTGTTGTGCACCGAATAATTAAGACATTATTTATATAATTTTCTGTTGTGTCTAATTGCACGTGCATTTCAACTTGTTACTTTATTTGAATTTAAGGATAAGAATTTTTAGAGTCAACACTGCAATAGTTAAAATTAATTCTATTTAACCCCGAATATGAATATAAAATAAAAGGAGAGCCGATTAATATAACAATCAAAATAAAATATCAAAAGATAGTTAATCTTTTACCCTTCATGTTTATCGTGTTCTTCTCTTATTCTCAACTCACATCTTTCTCATTGATATAATTTGTCAATAAAAGGGTATAATTTTTTTCTTTTTGTACATACATTACTAAATCGTGACATATACAGAGGGTTTGATTAATTACATACAATCTTTCTTTTTTTTTTTTTTAATGAAGAGATGGTGATGCCTTGAACATCCAATAAAGAGAAGATATCAAGCCAATAAGTGGGACCCTGATGCGATATTTTGACGAGGAAATTGGGTTGGTTCAAGGGGTTTCTGCACTGCCCATTTCCACTTCTTCTTCTTCACATTATGCGCTGCTAGTGCTGGCCATGGAGTTAATCTGCATTCCAATGCAGCCATGCATGGCGATTCAAAATACACCTTAATTTTCTCTTGTACGTACGTAGTTTCATATATATAACATTCAATAGATACGTGTGTGTATATATATCGTGGGAGATTTATATTCATTTAAAATGAAAAAGAGGAAGTAACTTAAGCTCAAGAAGAGGGGTAATGTATAGCGCCGGTCCGAATGCATAAAATGTCTCCTCATCGTCGTCCCTGACTGCATGCATCTTCTATCACTTTTCACCTTCTTCTGTCTTTCTTCTTTTTCAACCTTTTATGATTCTTCTTCCTTTTCGTAGCAGTTCAAAACCAAAGATGGATTATTGATGTGGCAGATCAGTTAATCTTGTAAATGAAATTGTGAAACAAAAATAAAAATAAAAATAAAAATAACGCGATTGATTGGATAATGGATATAGAATGCAATGGACTGATTATTTTTTCACAATCATTTCCTAGTGCTTCAATCCTTCATGATCTTCTGGTTTTTGCCCAAAATAACAGCAAAATTCAATGCCCTTTTTGCACTCTAAGCATATACAAATGCGTAGGAGAGACCGTTAACGGGAAAGCCGACCTCTCTTCCTCTCCTAACTTGTTTCTCTAATATTTATCTAATTTCTGCAACACCCATCTCTTTCATCCATCCTTACTTTGCCCCTTGTTCTTCTTCGCCTTCTCCATTCTTCCTCTGTCCAAACCCAGAAGTGCCTTCCTCCGCTTGTTGTAAAGACTGACAAGAGACCACCCACACTGCAACCAAATCAGAACCGCAAAAACCCCAAACCGAAAGCCGACGGGCCAACTTTCCAGACAGGCATTATCGTCGTGTGACAATCGCTACAGATTTTTTCATTCGAGTGATTGAACTTGATCAACTGCGTTTGATCTGCGCCATAAAATTCCAATCGCCTTGTTCAGCGCTTGGCATCAGAGCCAGATCTTCGATTGCTTCTTCTTTGGAGGGAAACGATCTTGACCTTAATTGGGTGTGATTATCGTAGTTGCGAGAGGGTGAAGAAGGAAGAACCGAAAAGGACGAAGGGAAGAATTCAAGGAAAGGAGGAAGAAGAAGAAGAAGAAGAAGAAGAAGTGAGAAGTGCCAAAGATGAAGTCAGTCAGAGTGGTAGGGGCAAAAATGTCATTTTAATCTTCCGGACTCTCAATCGGGCTAGCTTCTTCGGACCATATAGTATTATCCAAAGAAGAGGGCCGAGAGAGAATGAACAAACGCAGCGTAAATGCAATAAAGTTATCGACAGATCCTCTGGTAATTCATCCAGCTCTCGTTTCACACAATCACGTGCACCTTTTCATCTAATTTTAGCTGTTGTTTAGCTTCCTAATTCCCGTAACTGCAGGTGCTCATGGTATTATTAGGGTTCCAATTTGTTTGCTCCTTTATGAGACGCCCCATTTGTGCTGTAATATGAACTTCCTCTGTCTCACAGTCTCATACGCCCGTTGCGAACAGCTAATTATGATACTTTTTTCAGTGAATGCTTTTCTAATAGTGGTTTGTTTGATCTACTTGTTTCAAAATATCTTCTTTCATGCCTCAGAGAGTAAAAATCTAATTGTCACTGACGCCTAATTTTTGCCTGGTTGTAGTGTTTCCTTATTCGATTCAAGTCATTGATATTGGAGAGGAACTGATTCATTTTCAGCTGGTCTAGGATAAACGTCTAGCCAGTTAACTGTTGCAGTTTTTTTATTTTTACCTTCCCCATGTATGATGTGTCATAGCTAAACACTTATTGTTTTACAAAAGTATTATTTTATCTCATTATTGAATTTTCACATTGTAGTCTAATTCTCAATAAAATATCCAAATTTTTTTATGCACTGGGCATTTGAATGGTCAAGCCATAATTGTTCATTATATGATCAATCTACAAACAGGTGCTCCAATTCTCGAGTCTTACCCAGTGTGAACCCATGACGCTCCAGCTGCTGCAGTGGTGCAATCTTAACCTGCTCCAATATGCCCATCTTCCAGGTTTAATCTACTGTAGAATGTTTTATGATGATTGTATTGATATTATTCTTGGCACACTTTCTGATAAAATGACCTTTCTGAGCCATTGATCAGCCTTTTTGTGAACTGTAGTTCAGAAAGTTAATCAATAAAGCTTAAGCTCATTTTGACAGTCTTCTGGAGCCTTATGGCCAATTGAGGTCTATCAGAAATGTGTGATTTTGGTAGATGAACCTCATTAAACTAATTATTACAATCATACTACTTTTAAAGGCTCTTTACATGACAATATTCCACATATATACTCTTCTGAAAAGAACCATGCTAAAGTGTATCCTGTGTCAGCAAGCTTGTAGATGAAATTTTTGGTTTGTTTTAACCTTTTTTATGCTAATGATACAATAATTTTTCGGGGGTTGATGCCGAGTAATTAGAATGCTAAGATGTATGTTCCCTTGTTTTGAGGCACTGTCAAGCCTAATGGTGAATCCTGGCAATCTAGAGCTTATGTTGTGACTGAGGTGGCAAATATTGAGACTTGATTGTTATTAAAAGTAGAATAGAAACCTTATCCTCAATTTGAGGTGTAAGCTGGAATTTTTACCTTCTTTTCACATTTGGGTTTAACACTTCATTCCTCCTCCAAAATCTACTTTAATATTGAGCCCGTTTTTTTTGGAGGTTTAAATAAGGCAACTGGTTGGAATTGACTATAGTTTTTGAAGGGGTCTATCTTTAACTAACAGTAAGTTGTCTAGTCTCCCCACCTAGCTTTTATCCATGTTCGCTTTCCATTCTCGTTGGAAAGAGATTCGAGAAACTTCAAAGGAATATAAGAGAAGCCTTGTCTTGCCATTTGATAGAGTGGGTGATGTATATTATGAAAAAAGAAGAGAAAACAAAAATAGTTGGATCTAGTACACTCACCCCATTAAAAAAAAAGATGCTTAGGCTTTAGAAAGTGGTATTTCTCAATCATTCTCTAATAGTGAAGTGCTTTGGACATATTCACATGAAAAGGATGTACCTGATAAAGGTAGTTGAGTTTGAGTATGCATTGATTTGGTGTCTACTTACTACCAGGATAATCTTTATGGCCTGTGGTAAGAGTCTTTTTGAAAGATTATTTTAGGAATGATGGGAGGCTTTCTATTAGTGTACCCATTCAATTAATGGGGATTTGGAGGGAGGCACTGAAATTGGAGTGACATATGATCTCACTACAAGAATTGAGGCAAAAGCCTAAAAAAGAATAACGTCTTACTTTAGACCAAGTCCTTTAATCTTGAGCAAATCACTTACTTTAGACCCTGTTTGGAATCATAATAGCTTTCTTCCCACGTGTTTTGATAATTGATATCTTCTGCTGATGTTTGCTTATATCCAGGTACTAAATGTGCTGGATTCTTCTGCGCATGTACTATGTTGGATGGATGCCCCTGAGGAAAAATGAACTCTGAAGCAGCAGCAGCTTTTATTGCTGCTGTTGTTAAGCATGAGGTAGGCAAGCAGCATATAATACTCCAAGATCCAGCATTTGGTGGTATCTGGTACCACTGTTCAAATTTGGATACTAAGGTATATCTTAAACCATTAATTGTTTGTTTAACATGGTCTATTTTCACGTGGAGGGGAATGAACCGTATGATTATCAGGGTACTGGCCAATGGCCATTTATATAATTCTTTTGCAATGTATTAGCTATCCACACAATTTGTATGCTGTATCAAGTTGGTGTTGCGTGACTTAGGACACAAGTGGAGACAGGAGCATGATGGCCTAGAGTTGGGCTGAAAAGAGAAGGCTAGGTTAGCCCTTAAAAGATTCAACTGTCCCTAAACAGGACGAGAACCTGTGGCTCTTAGTACTTCAAAGTGATGAAGAAATTGTTGATGCTAAGCCTCCTGCAGTTTCTAATGTTTCCCCATGTATTGGAGTTCTAGAAAGATCAGTTGTAAAGTTGTACATTATTTGTATCACATGAGGTAACAAACTATAGTTTCTGCACTTTTTGATATAGTTAAAATAAGAATTTTTAAATTCTTTTATTTTAAATTTTAGTTATACATTTTTGTACATTAGGATTTTGAATTTTAATAAATTTTGTGATGGGATTAGCTTAAAATATAGTCCCAGTTTTCTTAGGGTTTTTAGTCTACAAATAAGGATTATTGATGTAAAACAAACACGGTTGGATGTTAAAATAGAGTCAGGCTACAGTGCCCGAAAGAGGTTGACACACGGGTTTACCAAAAAATTGCCCGGCGGACTTCAACGTTGCCCGAAAGAGGTTGGCTTTTACAGTGGGTGGATGATGAAATCTGCCCAACACTGTGCTGGGCGGACTTCATCATAGATGAAGTCCACCCGTTCAGTTCGGGTGGATTTCATCTATGATGAAATCTGCCCAGACTTTATTTAAACACACGCGCGGTGTATTCAAGGCGAGGCGGCAATTTCAAGATGAAGATATTTTTGTCATTTGATGTCTTTAGTCATCCCGTGTGTCAACCAATTCGGGCAAAGTAGAATAATCCGTTAAAATAATATTGATTGCCTCATTTTCTCTCTAATTTTGTTCTCCGCATCTCCTCTTTGGTCTCCCTCTTCCCCGGCCTGTCCTTTTTCAACTTCATCTCCTCTCTCTGATGTCTCTTGTTTGTTCTCTCTCTGGTCTTCTTTCCCTTTCATCATCTTCTTCCTCTTCATTTCACATCAATGTTGATATTAGAGCAAACTTCAATCCACCATAGCCATCATGACACCACGACATCACAATTCCTTCTTCTTTGAACACTACGGATTGTTGCAATCCTTCACCAACCCATATAAACTTCATCAACAACAGTCCAATGGACACATCACAGGATCACTGCACAGTCAAGAAGCCCACCATGTGATCCGAGCCTTGTTCCTGTTGATAGACGTTACCCATAGTTTCATGTAGACTTGTCGGCCTTATTCAAAATTGGAGCTTTGATTGAGAGTGCAACAGTAATAATAATAATATAAAGAGTAACTTATGCTGTGCACCCCTGAAGTTTTACAAAAATATAGGGAGCACCCTCACATTTCAGAAATTACCTTGACCGCTCACATTTCTAGAATTCACATAGTTGACCCTACCTGATGGGAGAAAGGTTTGGTCTTGTTGCCATTGCTAGACATTAGTTCCTTTCTGTTTCTATCTTTTATTGATTATGATAAATGGCTTCATGAATGAATGTCAAGTTAGGTTGCATCCCGTTCCAGGAAACTAAGAACATGTCAAACTTCTGCTACAGTTAGAAGACTATTAGATGCAGGGCTTGATTAATATGGCAATCAATTACAGTAGAGTCGACTCATAATCTAAGTTATAGGCTAACCATTCTGTAACTTATTGTTTCCTATGATTGACTGTTAATGTAATTTATTGTTATATTAATACTTATGAGCTTTTGCTCATAGAACAAGTGCCCTTAACAATTTTCAGACCAGTATAATCTGTTAAAACAGAAGTTTTTGACTGCAAATGTGAAATTGATTAAGGTAGATTACACAGCTCATATGAGCTGTATGGTTCCAAATTTTGCAGTGAGCATAGTATAGCTTTACTGAGCCAGAACACATCATTGTCATGCTGACCTCGTTTTCTATAACTTTCAGCATGTTGACTTGGATTATTTCTTTGTCTATCTTCCATATAGTTCTGAAGCAACCTGTGGGCTGAAACAAGGTGAAAATAAGGGAAGGGAGATTTCTATAGTTGCAATTTTGGGCCTTGTGTTTCTATGTTGTACAGGTTGGTTTCACATTATCAGTTATATAATGGAACACAACCATATCAGTTATTGCCATTTACTGCCATCTCATGAAATTTTTCCATATGAAGATGGTGTTGGAACTTTTTTTTATCATTCCCTCACTCGAGGGTTGCGTCAAGAAGGGCGTCTAGTGCAAAATTTTGCCATAATGCCCTTTTGCATGGTTTTGTATTGTCAATGTGACTGTTAGAAGTTAATTGACATTACAAATGTTGTGCCACTGACCTTAACTTGGTCAGGATAAGGTGTAATTGTTGATGATGATAATAGTTTCAATTTTGGAATTTACTTGATAATGAAGAATTTCTTGTACTGATGAAATTACTGCTACTCACTCATCGATATTTCTTTTTATGTTAATATGCTTCTGTCAGGATCTTGAACCTAACGGAACCAATTGTCTTCAATTGATGAGAATTGGGACACAATTTGGGTGAGAAAATGAGAGAAGAATAGAGGGAGATAAGAAGAACATGAGGGAGCAAGAGAGAAAGAAGGTTCGAGAGGGAGAGAAACTGAGAGAGAGAGAGAGAGATCTGAAATTGACTGGAAATTCTTGATGATTCTCCTTAGGCTGGATTAGTTGCTTATATACTAATCCCAGATGCAATGTGAAGTTGGTGCCAAGCCAATTTACAGGGTCCAACCCAAACAACAACATGAAGGTACAACCACCTACTTAACTTCCATACAAAAATAATAGGGAAAATAATAGAGAAGCCCTTTATAGAAAATTAGGGTTCCTGACAATCTCTCCCCCCCAAAAAAAAAAAAAAAATTTCTTATCCTCAAGAAATGGACAGCAGCATGAGGGAATTAAGTTAGCAAATCTGGTAGGTATTCCCACATATTGTTATCTGGGTGTAGGTGAGTCCACTGCACCAGCACTTGTGTCAAGGGAGCACCATGCTTGTAAATGACCCTCCTATCCAAAGTAAAAGCCGGTTCAACTGGAGGTGAAGTATCATTAATAGAAGTAGGCAAGGAAGGACTAACTGGCTGTGCCCCCACTGATTTCTTAAGCATTGAGACATGAAACAGTGGGTGAATCTGAGTGGTAGGAGGCAGCTGGAGCTTATAAGCCACAGTCCTAAACTTAGCCACGATAAGGAATGACCCATAGAATTTAGGGCTCAGTTTGGAAATCTGTCTGTGAGAAAGAGCCATTTGTGAGAGTGTTTCAGCTTGAGATAGACCATATCCTCCACCACAAACTCCCGTTCACTTCTTTTTCTGTCAACAAACTGCTTCACTCTATTTTTAGCAGTTGCTAATTCTTTGCACAACACCTGTAGAATTTCTTGTCATTGCTGTAAATGGGAGTCAACTGCAGCAACGGTTGTAGATTCCAGAGTGGCAAGTAGGAGAGGGGGTTTATACCTGTATGGGGCCTTAAATGGGGACATCGTGGTGGAGCTGTGGTGACAAGAATTATGCCACCACTGAGCCAATGGAAGCCACTTATGCCATCCCTTAGATTGCACAAAACAGAGACAGCGTAGGTAAGTCTCCGAACACTAATTCACCCACTATGTTTGGCCATCAAACTTGGGGTGATATGCAGAAAACATATGTAACCTTACTCCCAGAGCTCTAAACAGTTCCTGCCACAATAAACTTGTAAAAACCTTGTCCTTGTCTGAATAATGGACTGTGGTACTCCATGTAGTTTGACAACAATATCCAAAAATATTCGGGCCACCTCTTGTGCTGTAAATGGATGTAAAAGGCTCAGAAAATGAGCAATTTGGTAAATCAATCCACCACCACTAGGATACAGTTCCTAGCCTCAGATTTAGGCAATCCTTCAACAAAGTCTATGGATATACTTACCCAAGCCTGCACAGGCAATGGCAAGGCTCAGAAAATGAGCAAATTTGGTAAATCAATCCACCACCTCTAGGATACAATTCCGAGCCTCAGATTTAGGCAATCCTTCAACAAAGTCCATGGATATACTTACCCAAGCTTGCACAGGCAATGGCAATGGGTGCAATAGTCCAGAGGCTGCCACCGTCTCATGTTTACAACACTGGCACACGACACCTGCCATCATAAAATCTATCACAAATTTCTTCAAATTAGGGCAGCAAAATATCTGCTTTACCTTATGATAAGTATTCTGGATAATCGAGTGACCTCCCAAAGGGGACCCATGCAAGGATTGTTGGATTGTGGTTTCCAGTTGGTCACAGCCCCTATCACCATTCTTCCCTGAAACGTATTAAGCCATTGGTTATTGTATGCCCTGGTCTGCTGGAGGGATCAATAACCAGCTGCTCCAATAGTTCCTTAGTCCAGGTAGCCTTCTCATAGCTGGCTGTAACCTCCTGTAACCAATTTGGAATGATAGCAGTGATGGCTGAGATTGTTCCATTCTCAAAGCATTGGGACATGGCATTGGCAGCAAGGTTCTCTCTTCCTTTTCTAAATTGGATGGTGTAGTCTAGACCCCAACAACTTGGTCATTCCCCTCCTTTGGAGCTGAGTTTGTAATTTCTGCTGCAACATGTGTTTCAAACTCTCATGATCAGTCCAGATAATGAACTGATTCCCTTCGAGATAATGCCTCCACTTGTCAATTGCTATAAGTACAGCCAATGACTCCTTGTCATAGACACTTAATCCCAAGTGTTTTGGGGCTAAGGTCTGGCTTAGAAAGGCAATAGGACGTCCTTCCTGAATCAAAACAGTCCCTACTCCATAATTACTGGCATCAATTTCTAACACAAACGGTTTACTAAAATCTGGTAAAGCCAACACTGAGGCTTCACACATGGCCTGTTTTAGTTTAACAAAAGCATTATCCACCTGTGCATTCCAACAAAAATTTATCTTTCTTCAATAAATCTGTCAGGGGCTTACTAATGATTCCATAGTGTTTGACAAACCTCCAGTAGTAACCAGTGAGCCCCAAAAACCCTCTCACAGCCTTGACAGCAGTGGGTTTAAGCCAATCAAGTATGGAAGTTGCATTCTTGGGGTCAGTACTTATCCCAAGATTAGAAATGATGTGCCCCAAATACTCCACCTACCTTTGGGCGAAGGCACATTTCGATTTCTTATCATGCAATTGATTAAGTCGGAGAACTTCAAGTGCAGGCCTCAGGTGGGCAATATGTTGAATAAAAGTGGGGTTGTACACAAGGATGTCATCAAAGAATACTAGAATGAACTAACATAAATAATGCTCAAAGATATGGTTTATAAGGGATTGAAAAGTGGGTGGGGCATTGGTTAGCCCAAATGGTATAACCTTGTATTCATAATGCCCATGATGGGTACGAAAGGCTGTCTTTGATATGTCTTCCGGTTTCATCCGTATTTGATGATAACCAGCTCTAAGGTCAAGTTTAGAAAAAACAGAGGCATGCTTGAGCTCATACAAAAGGTCTTCTATAATAGGGATAGAGAACTTGTCCTTGATGGTTATGGCATTCAAGTGATGATAGTCAATGTAGAAACACCAAGAACCATCTTTCTTTTTGACAAGTAATACAGGAGAAGCAAAAGGGCTATGGCTAGGTTGAATGATAGATTGTTGCAGCATATCTTCTACTAATCTTTCAATTTTGGACTTTTACCTTGGAGGATATCCATATGATTGAACATTGATAGGTTCAGCATTTGGTTTGAGGGGAATGGAATGGTAAAAAATTCGGCTAGGTGGTAGGGTAGTGGGTTCTGCAAAAAGGTCCTTAAACTCATTCAAAAGCATGTTTAAATAATCGAGTTCATGTACCTGCCAAATTGCTTGGGGCTGGCTGCTGGCAGTCACCCTCAACTCTCCTGCATGCTCCTGCACTTCTTCCATTTCCTTTATGGCATGTGTGAGAATAGCTGTGCCACCTGCACCAGCTTATTCTTCAATAACTTCTGCAGCTTCTTTCCAGTAGTCATTTTACATAGGCCTGTGTCGAGGCTGCCAACAAGAGTCAGTTTCTTTCCATTCGTTTCAAAGGTGACCTCCAGCTTATTAAAATCAAAGCTGATTGGACTGATGGTCTTCATCCAATCTACCACCAAAACTATATCACATCCTCACAATTTCAGCAACCTCAGATCTATCACAAATTGCTCCCCCATATCCTATTGGAAATCAACACAAGCAAACTTACTGATCACTTTCTCTCTGTTAGCCACAGTTACTGACAGTGGCTGTGTGCTGGTGAGATGGCATCCTAGTTTCTTGGCTGTGTTTTCATCCAAGAAACTATGTGTACTTCCGGTATCAATTAACACCATCAGCTTGTGATTTTAAGCCTTTCCTTCAACCTTCATGATTTTACTGTTAGTTAAGCCCCTCAAGGCATGTAAGGATATCTCACCACCACCAGTTTCTTCCAATTCATTCTCTGCCGCTGGAGTTTCCTCTTCCTCCTCTATTTCCTCATCTCCTTCCAGCATTAGCAGATGCTTTTTACACTGATGGCCTGGCACACATTTGTCCCCACACTTGT
Source organism: Diospyros kaki (assembly GCA_036245055.1). NCBI lineage: Eukaryota > Viridiplantae > Streptophyta > Magnoliopsida > Ericales > Ebenaceae > Diospyros > Diospyros kaki. The sequence continues at coordinate 40,760,282 of BSEG01000001.1, read as the reverse complement.
AACATAAGCCAGCTTGTCTCCTCTGTTCCACCATTACAGATCTTCCAGCTGCAGGTTGATTCAACACAGCCGTTGGTTTAATTGCTGTATTTCTGTAACCCTGATTATTCCTTACAATCTCCCTATTAGCTCCCTGGTTCACCATCCCTGTTTGAGCTCCTTTTTTATTTGAATTCACATGTCCCTCTCCAAGCATTTTTCTGTTTTTTCATGATTGCTTCTACCGATAACTCTTGTAACCTAGCTCTGTCTGCAGCCTGTTTAACTGTTCTTGGTTGTAACATCTTGATTGTAGGCTGTAGTTTTTCACTCAAGTCGCTGATGAGCTTGAGACAAAGTATGCCTCAGTTAGATATGGTGAGGTTAAGCATTAAGGACTTCAATTCCTCGAACTTAACCTGATATTGTTGAATAGAGCCCTCCTGTCTCAGTTTGTTAAATTCTTCGACTATATCCATCATGTTTCTTTCCCCAAATCTGCCACAGAAATCTTCAACAAAATCTGGCCAATTGTAATTCCCTTGCACTTGTATCCAACTTTGAAACCATGAATCTGCTACATCATTGAAATACGTAGAAGCTAGGGTGATCCTTTACTAATCCGATATACAATACAATGAGAAGAGTGTCACGGTCCTAAGTCACCGTGACAATGAACTAACCAATGGTTCGGTGATTTAGAAAGGGAAGGAGAGTAGGAAGTTGAGTACGAGGGGAGAATGATAAGAAAGTTAGAGAGAATGCGAGAGAGAGAGATAGGAAGAACAGGATAGTTTGTGTATTCAATATTTTTTGGATATCGTCTCCCATGGAATGGGAGTATTACATATGGGCGCTCAAGGTGGGAGAGATGCAACAGATCCTTCCCTCCCCAGCGGTTACAACAGAATATTTTGTCTTTTCTTTAGCCTTTACACGTGGCCTCTTAAGCTAACAGAATCTGTTAGCTAAAATACACCTAACAGCTGGAATATAAATGCAATAAAAGAAATACAGCAAAATAAATCTAAGAAAGAAATGGAAATAATACTGAAATTAAATGTAGAAGTATCCCAGCCGTGACAATTTTCCCCCCCTTGGAAAATTTCTTGTCCTCAAGAAATACTAAGTAGGCTTGCTGTTCAGGGAAAACGCTGGAGTAGGCCTGGCAGGTATTCCCATGAGTTGTCCTTGTTACTTCCTTGTGTCCATTTTACCAACACTTCAATTAGAGGAGCCCCTTGGTGGTGGACCACCTTTCTGTCTATAATCGCCTCTAGTTCCAGGGGATCTTCTGTACCTCTACACGGTGCTGGTAAGGCCGTGTCTACTAACTCCGTCCCAGTTGATCGCTTGAGCAAAGATACATGGAAGACAGGGTGTATGTGAGAGCCTTCGGGCAGTTGGAGTCGGTAGGCTACCTTACCTATTTTCTCTGTTATGTTGAATGGTCCAAAGTACCGGGGGCTCAACTTAGAAACTGCCCCTTGGCTGAAGGCCTTTAGGTGAGGATATCTTAGCTTGAGATACACCCTTTCTCCCACTTCAAATTCCCGGTCACTCCTTTTTTTTGTCCGCATACTGTTTCATCCTATTCCGGGCTGATGCCAGATCTTGCTTTAGTTGTTGCAGGACTCTCCTTCTTTGTTGTAGGTATTCTTCCACCGATATCTCTGTTGCATGCCCTCCAGTAGCTGGTAATAGTGGCGGCTGACAACCATACAGTGCCTCAGAAGGGGACATTTTTAAGGATGTATGGCTGGTGGTATTATACCACCACTGAGCCAATGCCAACCACCTATGCCAATGTTTGGGCTGTTGTATACACATGCATCTTAGGTAGGTTTCCAGCACTTGGTTGACTCTCTCAGTTTGTCCATCTGATTGGGGGTGATATGTTGTTGACATATTGAGCTTAATCCCTATAGAACTCATCAATTCTTGCCAAAAGTGGCTTGTGAACACCTTATCACGGTCAGATATGAGGGTGCTTGGCACCCCATGCTGCGATACTATTCTGTCCATAAACATTCTAGCCACTTCCTTGGCTGTGTAAGGGTGAGCCAACCCTATAAACTGTGCGAACTTCGTGAACCGATCTACTACAACCAAGATACTATCCTTTCCCTCTGATTTAGGTAGCCCCTCGATGAAGTCCATTGATACACTAACCCAAGCTCGATCTGGCACTGGTAGAGGCTGTAAGAGACCTGGATACGCCACATTCTCCAGTTTACACCGCTTGCATATATCGCAAGCCAACACAAAGTTCTTCACCTCCGCCTTCATCTTGGGCCAATAAAACAGTTGCCTAACTCGGTGGTAGGTATTTTGGATCCCCGAGTGCCCTCCCACAAGTGAGCTGTGCAATGAATGTAAAATTCTTTGCTTAAGGTCCCCCTTGCTCCCTATGAAAAGCCTACCTTTAAACCTCAACATACCTTCCTTTAGAGTATAGTTCCCAGTCCCATTAGGTTCCATAACCAGCTTCTCCATTAGCTCCCCAATCTGCTCATCGTCGGCATAACTGTCTACCACTTCCTGAAACCATTCGGGTACTATTGTGGTAATAGCTGCCAAACTGCCTTCCTCTTGACACCTTGATAATGCATCGGTAGCTATGTTTTCCTTGCCCCGCCTGTACTGTATGGAATAATCGAGTCCCATAAGTTTGGCCATGCCTCTCTTTTGTAGTTGAGTTTGTAACTTTTGTTGTAGTAAAAATTTGAGGCTTTCATGGTCTGTTTTGATGATAAATCTACCCCCTTCTAAGTAGTGTCTCCACCTTTCAACTGCCATCAACACTGCTAGAAATTCCTTCTCATATATGCTCAAACCCAAGTGCCTGGTGCTCAAAGCCTGGCTCAAGAATGCCAGAGGTCTCCCCTTCTGCATTAGGACTGCCCCTACGCCCACTCCACAACCATCTGTCTCCAGAACAAAGGGTTCATTAAAATCGGGTAACCCCAACGTTGGCACTGTGCTCACTGCCTCTTTAAGCTTCTCGAAGGCTGCCTCGGCCTCCTCACTCCATTTGAAATTTCCCTTCTTCAACAAATCAGTTAGGGGCCAGCTGATGATGCCATAACCCTTAACAAACCTTCTATAATATCCTGTGAGGCCGAGGAAACCTCTTAGAGCCTTCAAGTTCGCCGGTTTGGGCCAGCTGATCATGGCTTCCACTTTCTTTGGGTCTGTCCTCACTCCCTCCCCTGATATTATATGGCCCAAGTATTCAACTTGATCTTGGCTGAAGCAACACTTAGACCTTTTTATGAAAAGTTGGTGAGATTTGAGGACTTCTAAAGTGGTTTTGAGATGGGATAGGTGTTGTTCAAGGTTTGGGCTGTAAACAAGGATGTCATCAAAGAAGACTAACACAAATTTTCTCAAATAGGGTTCAAATATTCGGTTCATGAGGGATTGGAAGGTAGCTGGCGCATTGGTGAGCCCAAAAGGCATCACCCTAAATTCGAAATGCCCATGGTGAGTTCTGAAGGCAATTTTGTGGACATCTTCAGCCTTCATTTTGATTTGGTGATAGCCCGACCGGAGGTCTAGCTTGGAGAAAATGGTGGCATTATGTAGTTCATCTATTAGGTCTTCTATCAAGGGTATGGGAAACTTGTCTTTTATGGTGAGGGCATTCAATTGGCGGTAGTCTACACAAAAACGCCAAGATCCGTCCTTCTTCTTGACTAGAAGAACCGGTGAGGCAAAGGGGTTGTGGCTAGGCTGTATGAAAGATTGATTTAGCATTTCTTTAACCATCTTTTCAATCTCCGTTTTTTGTATGGGTGAATACCGGTAAGCCCTGATATTTACTGGTTCGGATCCTGGTTTGAGGTTGATGGAGTGGTCTAGGTCTCGGTTGGGTGGTAAGGTATTAGGCTCGACAAATAAGTCCCCAAATTCTACCAACAGTTCATTAATAAGGTGGCTAGAGTGTACCTGGTCAACTTCTTTGTGATGGCTGCTGAATGACAAGGTGAGCTACCCGGTCCTCCTTGTCTCCTGCTCCTCCTCCACTACTATAATGGAGAACAACTGGGTCAGTTTACTCCAATTGTGCCGAAAGACCCGCTGGAGGCTCCTTCCTGTCATCATCTTGCAAGTCCCAGTTTCTCTACCCCCCTTAAGTGTCATTTTTTTTCCTCTTTTTTCAAAAGATACTTCCATACGATTGAAATCGAAGTTGATGGGGCTGACTTCCTTCATCCAGTCAACTCCTAGAACCACATCACAGCCCCCAAGTTGCCAAAGCCTGAGGTCAGCTTCGAATTCCTCCCCCTGCATTTCCCAACTGAACCTTGGGTAGGTCGAGTTGCTAATCACTCTACCCCCATTGGCTACTGTCACGCTGAGGGGTGGAGTATCCGAAAGCGGGCTTCTCAGTCTTCTTGCCGTGCCTTCATCAAGGAAGCTATGGGTGCTTCCACTATCTATCAAGATCATCAGGTTCTTGTCCTTCACCTTTCCCTCGACTTTAATTATCTTGTTGTTAGTCATCCCCTTTAACGCGTGGAGTGATATTTCCCCATTGTCTTCCTTCCCCGTTTCTTCACACTCATCAATATCCTCCACTTCTTCTATTGTTTCATCTGGATCTCCTTCTAGTAAGAGAATCTGCCTCCTACATTGGTGCCCTGGGAAGTACTTATCCCCGCACTTGTAACACGTACCTGGTTGCCTCCTTTGTTCGTTAAACCTTCCCACTGCCTGTGGTACACTCGATTGTTTAGCTCCAAAATTACCAACTGCCCATTCCCGATTGAATCCTCTGCCTCCCTGATGAGAGGTCTCAGCTGCCAGAGCCTTACTTTGCTGCTTCTGCTTTTTCATCAAGGCCTCCACCACCATCTCCTGTAGTCTCGCGCACTCTACCGCTTGCTCCACCGTTCAGGGTTTAATCATCTTGACCATATGCCTTAGGTCCTCACTCAGTCCACTCAAGAAACTGGACACGAAGTAGGCCTCCGAAAGATGTGGGTCATGGCTGCTCATAATGGATCTAAGCTCTTCAAACCTTTTTAAGTAGGCTGTCAACTCCCTTATTTGTCTGAGCTTGTTGAATTCTTCAACAATATCAGACATACTTCTTTCCCCGAATCTCTCACATAATTTCTCAGTGAACTCACCCCATGTAGGATGGTTCCTTACACTAGTCCACCCTTGATACCATGCATCTGCTACATCATTAAAGTAAGCGGCAGCTAAGGACACCCTTCTACCCTCCGGGATATCATACCATTCGAACATTCTTTCGCATCTCCTTACCCACCAGCGCGGGTTATTCCCATCAAAGATAGGTATCTCCATTCGAGGCAAGGGAAATCCTGGCTGTTGCCGAGGTGCCTGCTCCATGCGACCTCCGTGCAACATTGACTCCCCCTCTTCGTCTTGTCCTCCTCCGATATCGGGAGTCACTGGACGATGTACTGTTCTATTATTCCTTATGAGGGGTTCGGTTCTATCTCTAGGAGGAAATTCAGGGGCCATGCTTACCGAATTTTGGCGAGTGAACATCAGCATGAACTGCTGAAGTTGCGTCCCGAGTTCCTCTTGCATTTGTGCCATTTCTTCTCGTATCTGGACTAGCGTACCATCCAGCCTTCTCTCCAAGCCGTCTATTGCTCCTTCCAGTTTGTGGTCCAATGCCATGATTGCCTCATGGTTGCGACTGTTTCCCAGCTTCAGCTGGTCGACGCGTCGCTGGACCTCGGTAATGGATGAGTTGGCTTGTTGCAACTGTGATTCCATATTCTTCATGCGGGTTCCGTCCGCCATAGCTACTACCAATCTTGGCAAGAATCGATTCTCTGATACCAAATTGTCACGGTCCTAAGTCACCGTGACAATGAACTAACCAATGGTTCGGTGATTTAGAAAGGGGAGGAGAGTAGGAAGTTGAGTACGAGAGGAGAATGATAAGAAAGTTAGAGAGAATGCGAGAGAGAGAGATAGGAAGAACATGATAGTTTGTGTATTCAATATTTTTTGGATACCGTCTCCCATGGAATGGGAGTATTACATATAGGCGCTCAAGGTGGGAGAGATGCAGCAGATCCTTCCCTCCCCAGCAGTTACAACAGAATATTTTGTCTTTTCTTCAGCCTTTACACGTGGCCTCTTAAGCTAACAGAATCTGTTAGCTAAAATACACCTAACAGTTGGAATATAAATGCAATAAAGGAAATACAGCAAAATAAATCTAAGCAAGAAATGGAAATAATACTGAAATTAAATGTAGAAGTATCCCAGCCGTGACAAAGAGCTTCTCACAGCGCTTTATCCATCATCTTGGATTCTGCCCTTCAAACATTGGAATATCCAGCTTTGGCTTCGGAAACTACAGCGGATTTTGTGTAGCCAGTACTTCTTGTCACCTTCCGACAATCCTTTCCTCCAAATTTTCTCTAATCACAGCAGGTTCCATCTCCAATTCTACAGAACCAGCTGTCTTAGGAGGAGCTGGTCTGAATCCTGGAAGAATTGGATCAGTCCGTTCTCTAGGAGGGAATTGGGAGAGATACTTCCTTGAGGCTGCCTCGCAAACATCATCATGAAGCCATTGAACTTTCATAATAGGCCCTCCACTGTCACCTTGATTGATTCTCAACCCTCCGATCCACTCTTTCAATTTTCTGATCCGTCACGAGAATTGCTTCGTGATTCCTGGTGGACCCAACTTCCAGAAAATTCACGCGTGATTGAAGATCGGTTACTGTCGAATTCATCTTCTGCAGTTGTGACTCGAAATTCTTCATCAGTGTACCATTAGCCCTGGCTATATCTCACAAGCAGGGGAATTCGAAGGCCTAGAAATTGCCTTGATTTGCTGGAATTAAAGCCTAGAATCACCACTGCTCACCTTGCTTCGATCGATCACCGCAACAATTGCCAAGTGATCACCGCAACAATTGGCGGACTCACGGTCGAAGGATGATCAGCTCTAATACCACTTTGTCAGGATCTTGAACCTGACGGAACCAATTATCTTCAATTGATGAGAATTGGGACAGAATTTGGGTGGGAAAATGAGAGAAGAATGGAGGGAGCGAGAGAGAAATTAAGAGAGGGAGATCTGAAATTGACTGGAAATTCTCGATGATTCTCATTAGGCTGGATTAGTTGCTTATATACTAATCCCAGCTGCACTGTGAAGTTGGTGCCAAGCCAATTTACAGGGTACAACCCAAACAGCAGCTTGAAAGTACAGCCACCTACTTAACTTCCATACAAAAATAATAGGGAAGCCCTTTATAGAACATTAGGGTTCCTGACAGCTTCATATTCCTTGCATGCATTTTTCGATCATGAAGCAATGATATTCCTAATAACAATTAACGAAAAGGTCAGAAGAAGTTTTAAGCAAAAGAGGTAGAGGAAGACCAAGAAAAACTTGGTGGAAATTCTTGGGCCTAAAATGTGTTACAATGGTCTTACAAAAGATATGATTATGGGTAGATTGGCAAGCTAGAATCCATGCAGCCGACTGCACCTGGTGGGATTAAGGCAAAAAAGTCAAACGATTGCATTTGTGCGCTGAATATTGTGAATTAAACATCAATTATGAGAGAAATAAGAACTAAATGCAAGCACAAGCTGAAACTGCTACATGATTGCATTTGTGCGCTAAATATTGTGAATTAAATATCAATTATGAGAGAAATAGGAACTAAATGCAAGCTGAAACTGTTTACTGCAACATAAAAGTTTCCCTTTAAATTTCATCTTTCTTTTCTCAAAAAGATCTTTTTCTTTTTTTCCTTATTGATTTTTGTGTTTCAAAGGAATGCAGATTTCTCTAGGATGTGTGCACATGCTTGTGTGGGAGGGCAGGTTAACTCGGATTTTTTTTTTTCTTTTTGCGCTCAACTTTTCCATTTTCTTTTTACATGGTTGTGTCTTGTAGGTAAAATAATATAATGGTTTCATGGTATGGACATGTGAAAAGAGGACCAATAGAAGCACCTATGAGGCAGGTAGATGAAATGAGGGAAATTTTTAGAAAAAGAGGGAGAGGAAGAGCAAAGAAAACTTGGTGGGAAACCCTTTGACATGACATAGCATATAATGGTCTTGGATATGGCCATGGATAAAGTTGGTTGGAGATCAAGAATTCATGTAGGTGACTCCACTCCACCTAGTGGGATTAAGGCTTGCATAGATCTAAGAGATGAAACTTAGACTTTGCTTGACACATGGTAACATAGAATAATGACAGTTGTGGTGGTACAAGTGGTAATATTCAGACCGGGAAAGTTTGGGTATGATTGGCAGGTATGAGTTATCCTTCCTGATATATAATGTAGCTCCCAGAGGTGAAATTATAATTTCAACTCAGGTTGCTTTATAAATTATGGTTTCACTGTGACCAAGCACATAATAACATTTCCTGGCACATAAAGTGAGGACCTCTCTAATATCTTTCTGTTGCAGCATTTATTGTAGTTTTACAGCTGGTTATTTAAACATGCATCTAACATGTTGCAGATTCCTTCCTTGTTTAGTAGCCCCTACGTCCGTGCGTTTATAAGGAACCTATCTATTTTGGTGGGTTCTATCAAACTTCTCTCAGAGATAGGGCCAGCCCTGAGGGTAGGCAACCAAGGCAGTTGCCTTGGGCCCCCCCACCAAGGCTGGTCCTGGCCTTATTGACATGGGCCCAGGTGGCCTTGTAGGCATGGGCCCATTTCACATTTTAATAAATTGGTTTAGCCCATTTTATGTTTAATTAATTTTAAATTAAAAAAATTAAACTAATAAAAAAAAGATAATAAATTGATTTGATTACTCCCCTATTCTCCTCGGGTTGCTAGTGCCACTTTTATATATATATATATAGTATTATATAATATTAGGAGCCCTGAGATGTGAGGGGCCCATATAAAATTTTGCTTAGGGCCCCTAATATCTCAGGGCCGGCCTTGCTCAGAGAGAGAGAGAGAGGGGGGGGGGGGGGAGAGAGTTTTGGAAGGCAACCACAGAAGACAAAAGGTAAATGTGCATCGACTGAATGAATTTTATGATGAAGAGAAATCGTTTGAGGTTTCTCTTCTTGTTTCTTTTTAAATAACCCTAATTTTCTTTCTGCGATGCCTTTGGTTTTGAGAATTAGGGTTTGAGATTTTTTTGATAAAGGCTTGCGATATTGGTGAGCAAGATTTGGTCTTCATCTTTCCTTATTTCTCTTTGTTCTTTTTGCTAGCATTTGGTGATAAATTTATAGATGGAAGTCTTGCTAAGGGATTAATGGTTTTCTACTTCTGTTTATTCGCCCTCCTGATGGATTCCTTCTCAGGGTTTCGCCTTTTCATTCTGATTATGTGGTACACATAGGGCTGAGATATATTTATAGATCCAAATGATACATCATTTAGAGCTTTAGCAGGCATACCAAAATTTGATTTGAGATAATCTTGTGATTTTGGCTCATTACCTTTAAATTTACAGGCAAATATCCAGTCCCCAGGTTAGTCCATGATTAATTCTTTTTACTTTGTCCATTCAGGAGCTTTCCTGATCCTCTTTATCCTTTTCTATAGTTTGTAGGTGATCTGACCTTTATGGTTGGGGAGATTTTTTTTTTAATTTTTTCTGCTTATATATATTCAACCATAATGTTGTGTTTCCATAATGTTGTGTTTCCATATTGTACTTGTTGGTTTCACCATGTCAACTAAGTTATGGAACACAACTATATCAATTATCCTCATTCACCACCATCTCATGAAATTTCTCCATGTGAAGATGGTGTTCAAACTTCATTTCATCATTACTCCGCCAGGGGATATTATCCACTGCCGGTCCCAAGCCCGGATAAAGGAGGAGGGTTGCGTTAGGTAGCCGACAACCAGCGTAAAACCTAGTCGGATTCAAATATGAATTCTAGACAAACTATCTGTTGGGATGTAACCCACATAGAAGTCTACAATTCATGTAGCCAACCCCACATAGTGCGATAACGGCTGGATATGTTGTTGTTGTTGTATATATATTCAACCATGAAGAGGAATGATTGGGTGCTAGAACTTATGTTACCAACCCCACCTACTGGGTATGTAACGTATGTTGTCGTTCTGTTTTTATATACTACCCATCTAGTGGGATTAAGGCTTGTGATCATTGTTGTTGTTTTGCTTCTATACATTAATTTTTTAAATATATGGCACTTGAGCAGCTTTTGCTACTTCTATCATGTCTACAACTTATCAAACTAAATTGAAGGAAAGCAAAAGAGAAGTCTCACAGTTCAGGAATTTTTTATGGCATCTATCACTTATCAAAGTAAATGTTATCTGTCAGCTTTGTAGTCAAAGCCATTGTCATCCACCATTGCAATTTCCATCAAACCAGCATGGCAATAGATGGAAAGTGTACCTATTACAGATAAAACAGTCCTAGGCTTGTGGATAAAGCATGTGTTGCTTGATCCATGTACTGGAAAGAAGTTTCCCATATGCAGGTGCAGTTCTTGTATTTTTTATATCGGATTGTTATAATCTTTGGGCAAAGCACTTGTAAGATTCCCATTCTTTTCATGATGTGAAATTTTTTCCAAAAATTGCTCTGCCCCTGCCTTGACTATGAACTTATCAGGAACAGAGAAAATAAGATAAAAAAGTTCCTTAATAAGGGAAGTACAACCTTACATCCATTTGGGGGTTGGGGTTGGGGGGGAACTGAATTGTTTCTATGCAACTTGATCACATTCAGTTGAATCAGTGGGATAAAGGCTTGATATGCTGTATGCTGTATGCTGTTGTGGATCACATTCAGTTGATGTTGGTAAACAACTTGCTAATAGCTTTGTTTTTTTTTCTTGCAGATGAAGCGAAAATCCAGGGCACTAAAATCACAGGCATCAAAATCACTAGTATCATATGGAAGAAGGCAATCATCCATGTCACTCCTGGAGGGAAGACCAAAAGCATCTCCAACAGGTGATGAGTATCTTATTGAGATGGCAATTAAAGCTGAGATTGATTTAGAGGTAGAGGAGATAAGAAGGATGCCTGCAGAGGAGGCTGCTGCAGCTGCTGCCCAAGCTGTTGTGGAGGCTGGAATTGCTATAGCAATAGCTGAAAGGGCAGAAAGAGAGGCAGCAGAAGCAGAAGCAGAAGCTGCCGCTGCTGCTGCACAAGCTTTTGCTGAAGAAGTAATGAAGGAATTAATGAAATTTCGAAACAAATGCACCAAGGATGGTAAAAAACCTTTTAACTGTTTTTCTTAATGTTGCGAACAGACAACAAAAACCCTAGGGTAAAACAAAATAAGTTCAATCACAGAATAAATATTGTTGAGGCTGGAAGCTTGCACAAACATACACACAGAAAATGAAACAAAACCAGAAAAGAAAAGTAAAAGAAGAGATAAGGATTTTTACCGTGGTTCACCCCAAAATAGGGCTACGTCCACGTTGAGCTCCGGTGAGAAGAGTTCACTGCACTATAATGAAGAACGGAGATTACATCCTCAAATCACTCACAAATACTCTCTGTACATCAATGGTTCTCTACCAAAATGCCCCAATAATCATAAATACAGATTAGAGGCGGATCCTATAGAACTAGAGAACTCAAAAGAAAAACTATACAGAGCATGAGAAAGAAACCCTCCAAAAACCCTAGCCTGAAGACGACAACTTACCCGTTCTCCCTCTCTCTTTCCTTTTGTTTAATCTAACTGTTCACATCCTAAGGAGAGAGTTTAATAGTGAATTTGGATGGCTGGGATGGAGCCTCCTAAAGCTTGGATGAGCGGCTGAGATTAGATCGTGCAACATGATCGATTATTCCAACAGAAAGGCAATCGGGCAGAGAAGCAATCGGACATCTCCAAGGACAGAGCGGATGGTTGACGCATGTGACCATCCAGCAGGTGCCACATGGCAACCTGCGGTTGCCGCACGTGGCCTTCTAATTCGCTAAGTCACACGACACCGTTTGGTGCTTCAATTCCATCACTTAAGTTACTTGAGAAACATACTGCATGCTTTTAGTCTCGTAGGGGAAACATCTGACATCAATTCATCATGATCTTCTTTGTCTTCTCTAGCAATCCTTTCCATTATTTTATATTGTTAAATCAAGAGCATGCTTTGCCTGGTAAATTTGTATGAACCTTATCCTCATGTAGCATTCAGCTCATCACGCATGCATAGAGTATCGGTAGTTCATGTTTGCCAAATGTTTGGTTGTGGTCAAACATTTGTATAAACCCTGGTGCAACAGAATCAGTTTCTGTTCTATATTTATTTTCTTCTTTTTCTTCATAAGACCGGTTTTTAAGAACCTGTATGAACCTTTTCTGGTACATTTGTACTCTGTTTTTTAGAATCATCTGAAATGTGGGAAAACTATTAAATTAAGAGTTAGAAACTATATGAAGTCATCAAACTGAAATGACTAAGCTCTGATATGAGGGCTGAATCGAACAGCGAGAACTATGTTAATATTATCCTTATTGATTTTTCTTTGGACTTAAAATGTGATGGCATATGATGCGGACATTTTATTTGGACATGTGATTAGAAGACATAGATGCGCCGGTGAGATGAGTGGAGGACATGGGATATAATGGGCCTTACAGAAGATATAGCCTGGGATGTAGATGACTTAGGAGGTAGAATTCACGTGACTGACCCCATTCAGTGGCATAAAGGCTTTTGATTGTTGTTTTTGTTGTTGTTGTTGCATATGATGTGGAGATTTTTTCATGATCATATACATCCTTAACACGTGTTACACCTGTGAGATAACACTGCCAGTTTATACCATTCTCTTTACAATCGGCTTCTTTTTGGTGCTGGGAGGGAGGGTGAATTTTGTTGGCATTGTATACCAATTTCTGATCCCTTCTTTTTTTAATTGTTTTCTGGAAACTTGCAGGTGGTTCAAGCTCTGGAATTTGCAAGAAGAACCGTTCAGCGAAGATGGGCTAGTGCTTTTCCTTTTCTTTTTTTTTTTTCTGACTAGATCAGTGTGCAACATATTATGCCAGTTGCCGACTTTATCTGATGCTTTAGATATGGTAATGCTTCTGGGGTGTGCTTTTACCTTTTGAGTTTTAGTGGATCAGTGGATTATCAAAGAACCCCTTAATTTGCAGTTCATCAATTTGCAGAACTTTTCTCTATTCTCATGCCTGTTGCTTCATGTCTGTAAACTTCTTGTTTTGGGATCAGAAACCAGTCTGATATTTGTTTGATCTCTAGTCTAATTCTTTCTTTCATCCCATTGATAATTATGCCGTGTTAACTTGGTTTATAGAGGAAGTTGGATGGGTCCTTTTTTGTTCACGTCTTTATCCTTACTCTGCAAAGAAATTGTTTTCTCAACCATACAATCTCAAAGGAGCAACATTGCCAAGGCTCATCCCTACGGAGTGGTATTAAACCGTCATGTGTTGTTGTTTAGAGGAAGTAGGACTAACTGGAACTTCTACATTACCCACTTACTCTCCTGATCATGTAGGGCATAAAGTAGTCTCAACTCTTGAAGTAATCTCGATCCTTCTGAATCTTCAACATGACTGAAGGCTGCTTCTTTTAATTCCAAAATGGATAGAGTTGAAGTCTAGACTATAAGCTTTATTAGGTTTTTGGTTCGACTACTCATGCTAGGCCTAGGGTTAATTGATGTTACTAATTAGCACATTCAAGTTCCTTACTAGTAAGAATTATTGAGTCTTAATCTCATTAAGTGTTGTTGATTACATAAATCATGAACGTTCAACAATCTCTATCATAATTATATTTTTTCTAAAACTATTATATCTTGATTATAATTGATATGATATGTCTAATGTGATAAATGGTTATGTTTGGTTTTAATTTTTATCTATTTTTAATATATTTATAATAGTTATTTTGTCTTGCCACGAGTAAAACTATAAGCAGAAAGACCATGCTTGTTTCAATCTTTATATGCAAATTAAAGAAAAAAACTTACACAAAAAAATAAATTTTCTTTTCTTTGAACTTTGGATTTTTTTTTTTATCGTATCATATATTTTGATATTTAGTTATGATTAAGAAAATTAATAAATAAAGATTTTCCCTTAAATAGATTTACCTTTAGTTTTGCATTTATGTGTAAAATATTTTGTTAAATGTTTAAAAAAATATTTTACATGAAAAACGTGTTTTAATCACATTTTTATGTTAAAAAACTAATAATGTTGCATGTGTAATGCTTCATGGATTAGTGAAGTCAATCAAATCAGGGCAATTTTTTTTTAAATATTTTCCTTTATTGTTCAAATACTTAAAAATAAGTTAAATGATGTTTAAAATATATATTTGATTAATAAATGACTGGTTCATTTAAAAAATATCCACATTTTTAATTAATTCAATAGTATCTAAATATATTAACACTAATTAAGTTTTATGGTACTTAGAATAAATACAAAAAATACATCTCTAACATTTTCAATTCTTCGATTGGATGGATGCCCTGTGACAAAAAATGATTTAATTATTAATTGATACTATACATTTCAAATAAATTAAACATATCTCTAACATTTTCCATTATTTTATTAGGTTGACACTTTGCAACAAAAAATGATTTAATTACTAATTGATACTATACATTTCAAATAAATTATTCAAATTTTTAATTAAAAAATTAATTTAATTGTTAATTTTTATTTAACGTAATATTTGTTTTTTTAAATTTAATTAGCAAAATCAGGAGGGTAGCCATGGTATTTCACTACAAGCAAGGGTGCATTTTGTAGAAGAAGGGCATTAACTGAAATGCAGCGATAATTTGAGGGGTGTTTCTGCAAATATTCCTTCAACAATTTCCGTCTGGTTACAGCTAATCATACATTTGTGCGTTACTTCGATTGACGCGGATATTTTTCTACTCCAGTCTGGGTCTTCCTCTCTCTCGCGATTTTTGAACTTATCCCAGGTGAGCTCTACGATTGACTTCGATTCTCTATCTTCTTCGCGTGTTAGACGTAATTGCGCGTAATATTCGTCTTTGTGTTGTTTCTCTTTCGATTGACGGTCTGTCGACGTTCGCCCCTTTCGGTTTGGCCAAAAAAGCTTTACTCGGAGACAACGGCTTTTGAATTCTAGTTCGATTCACAGCATCAACTCCGTCGACGATTTTTATTTTCGAAGATAGTAAAATCTATTTTCGACCCATGAGTTTAGTGGATGGTTCATGTTGAGTTGGTTATACTTTCTTCTTTTGCCTAATTTGATTGGATGAAAGATTTATTCGAAAGTAGAGTTCGGTTGACGCAGAAATCAATTTTCCTTCACTGAAATACATTAGCAAATTGAATTCACGAAGTTAATCAAACCGAATTTCCGTGGAAAGTGACGGATTAGTAGGTGATTCGAAGGAGAGAGATGGGACGATCAATTTACCTGTTATGTAAACTGTAAATTTCTTGAAGCGCACAATTTAGATGCCACCAGTTTTGCTTATATAATCATGACTGGGCAAGGTCAATTTTGTCTGATTTTAGTTGTTGGGGATTTTGGGTGTCTGTACTTGGTAGGATGATAGATATTTATATGCTTGGTTTTATTTAAATTTTATGTAAATATGACCATTTTTCTTTCAGAAATGGATGAGCAATTAGACGACAAGGAGTCCTTGATTGCTCGTGTTCTACAGTTGGAACATGGTATGCACATCTTTTCTTCCCTGTTTACTTGTGCTGCTGACTTTTTTAGGTCATTGACCTTTTCACTTATGGCTTTCATGTGAGCCTCACCTGGAGAGCGTGTCTTATCATCTCCTATAAAAGTTACCAGGAAAATGAGTTTATATGTGTGTATATATTTACATCTTATATAGGCAATTGGATATGTTAGAACTGTTGGTATCTTTCTGTGTTATTGCACATGCCTTTAACTTTGTGTTTTGAATTTATGTATATTTTGATCCGACACTCAAGGAGATTAGTTTTAAACTCAAAGCCTTGGCTTGAGCTCTCTTGTTACTTTATAATCTTATATATGGAAGTACTTATAGAAAATGGATTGAATAATATGCGTGCTTCTGTAATCTAATGATACCACAATGTCACTGGCCATTACCCAACAACTAATATGCTAGACATTAAATGAAGCAAGGCATCATGAAAGTCGAGTTGGTAGAAATATGGTGCACTTGAAAGGTACATATAAAGGCTCGGCGAACAACTAGAGAATTTACTGCAATGGAGGAAACAATTTCCAAATGTATAACAAAAAAACAAGATTGCGAAGCAATATTATTTGTGGATGACCTCTTAGAATAAGTGAAAATCAATAGCAGCTCTTGTTGTCAAGCCAAGATGACATTTATTCCGCCCTGAAGGAAAAGTTGAAGCATGAGCCTTCTTGGAGGAGTGGATCAGGGATTATGTTGGGCTGGATATTGGGTCACAGTTGGGCCCATGAAATGAACAATTAAGTAAAATAAGAGGGGGAATCTGTTTCAGGGTAGAAATGACAATTAAGTGTACACCCCCTAGAGGTCTTCAGCAGAATGCCCAATTTAAGCTTTTGTAGTATCATCATTGCTTTTACAGTTCCCTTTAATCTCTAGAAGACATTGGAAAAGAGATCTTTGGGAGATTCACAATCCTCATTGGATGTTCCTTCCCTTTGGTAGTTGCATCAGATTGGTCATTCTTCATTCATAGTTTACTTTTCTGTGGTAGCAAATGGAACTTTTGCGTCCTGTCCGCATTTCTTGCTTTTGGAATGCACAAATTTTACTATCATTTCTGAAACCTGGTAATTTTCATTGAGTGGAACTTTTACATCATCATCTGCCTTATTGTCTGGAATGATTTACGATTGTATTTGGTACATTGCAATAGATATTTTACAGTCCTATCAAACATACACTAATATGATTCTTGTAAGTTCTGCTCATTAGGTGGATTGTACCACTTTGCTGCTCTCAGCTTCTGTTCATGTTGGACATGACTCTTTGATTTTATTCTGATGTGTTAATACTGTTATGTAGAGCGTGATGAGTTGCGTAAAGACATTGAACAATTGTGCATGCAGCAAGCTGGACCTAGCTACCTTGCAGTGGCTACTCGAATGCATTTCCAGAGGTACATAATTTATCTTCATTCCTTGAGGTCAACATTATTAATGCGTTCTAGCAGGGAGTGGGTTAGTGTTATCTTTTGAACTTCAGCAATAAGGATTCTTTCTGTTGAATTTAATTCCCAATTAGGACAGCTAGCTTGGAGCAGGAGATTGAGAACTTGAGAAAGAAGTTAGCTGCTTGCACAAGAGAGAACTCAAATCTTCATGAGGAGCTTTCAGAGGCTTATCATATCAAAGTGAGGTCCCTTGCATTTATTGAAGTTGCTTGCTCAATCCCAATGCCAATGGTCTTACAACTTTTCTTCCCCTCCATAGGGCCAATTTGCAGATTTACATGCTGCAGAGGTCTCAAAGGTACTTTGTTATCTTCATCTTTATATGTATGCTGGTCCCATACACCAGAGGTTTTGTCAGAAAATTTAGGTCACTAAGATGGTCCAATTAATGTAATTAGCTATTGGTTTGAGTGGCATCACTTCCACTCTATTCGGATGCCAGGGTTTGTTTGTTATTTGTTCAGGAATGAAGAAAAAGAAGTAAGAAAATGAGGGACATCAAAATCCTATCTGATCAGGCAGCCATATTGGCATTTGGATTAATGTAAATATGTGTATGTGTGGCTAGTTGGACTTGGACATGGGATCAATAAATATGGTAAATTAAAAGAGATGCATCTACTCTCATTTATGCATTTAAAACTCCAGGCTAGTTAACAAATAAGTTTCATGTGGTTAACTTAGGGAAAAGCTAGAATTTTAACTCTTCTGGTTAATTTAGATGAATATGATAATTTCTTTAGCTTATTTATTTTTGTTGAATATTCAATTGTAACATCTTTTTTGTGTTGTTTCCCTTCAGTATAGCTCAAGTAAGCCCCAAGTTGTAATTGCTAGTAGAGCATTTGAAACAAAGGGGTGGGATTTGCACTTATGGGGTGGGGTTGGGCTTGCTCGAGTTAGGGCCATGTTTGGAGGGGTCATTCCTTCTTTCATGTGATACATCTAGTGTGAGAGGAATAATAGAGCATTTGAGAGTATAGACAAGTAGGTTTCTCTCTTAAAGAAACCATTCTGATTTCTCTTTTTTGTTTTTGAGAGAGGATCTCTCATTATCTTCAGAGTCAGTAGTTAATTTTGTGAATTATCTTTTTATTTAAGTGGGCTCACAGGTCCTCTTTCTATTGTATTTATTACTCTTACTTATCAAAAAATGATAAGTCTCCCAATCTCCATTATTATGATGGCCATTCTGGATTTACCAAAAATTGAGCCAGTCAATGTGCCAGTTGATATGTACTCTCCTCAGAGTGTTGTCCTATGCTTCTGACAAGAAGCATGGTTAAACTTGAGGAATTCTAATATTAGGAGCATGATGAAATAGTCCAAAGGGAATGCTTATCTTATCTTTGTCTGGAACATTTGGATTATATTGTGGATGTACACACACTCTTCATGCGGTGAGGAAAAATTATAAAGGTCTTGAAAGAAAATGATTAACTGATATATCATTGTGGTCTACAAGCTCGGAGACTCATTATTTCTTGATAATTCCAACATGCTTCTCATTGTTTTCCAGATTCTTGTATGATTAACTTATGAATTTCTTCTAGGGAAGGAAAGAGGTTACCATCTGAGTAAAGTTAGTGAAATGTATTTTTTGTGAGAATACCATTCCTTGAACTGGTAAGTTCAAGTTCCAGAGTAGAACTTGAAAATTTCAGCAGCTAGTGACGTATGCCACTTGAAGTGCTACAGCCCTCAAGGGCTTTGCATTTGGCTGAGCTATCAAAATCAACTGACTTTAAGAATGCTATTGACTTGATAGTCACTTTGTTGTGTCAGCTAAAAGAATTACTGTATCAGCCAAACAATCCATTAGTTTTCCTTCTTCGGTTTCTGTTTACATGCAATGTATGGGTTAATCTAGACGAGCATTCCTCATAATCACTAATTTACTGGCATAAAATTTAAAACTTTATATTAATATAAGAAAGCTACCATGCTATCTCTATAGAATATTATTTTCAGCATTACTCTTTAGGTTTATGGCTACAGAATACCTGTTTGGTTTATTCTTTTAGACTGCAAATGCTGGAAAGCATTCTATTGGTTGACTTTTCTACCTTCTGGAGGGATTTTTTTTTCCAATTATTCTTCAAAGATATTATTAGTAGTTTGTTTCATTATGAATGATAGGCACTATTATCTTAAATAAAAAAAAGAACAAATCAATCAATGATTAGCTTGCTTATCACAGACAAAAATGGAAAGGAATGAAACAACGGTCTGATTGTCATGTCCTATGTTTTCAGTAGTTATTAAGAAAGGCATCTAATAAAAATATGTTTTTTGTTAGTTTACCCAACACTATTTTTTAATCTAATACGATCCATTTACTCCTTGCTTTTCAGAATATGGAAGCAGAGAAGCAGCTTAAATTTTTTCAAGGGTGTGTTGCTGCTGCATTTGCTGAACGTGATCATTCAGTGATGGAGGTTATGAGAGTTTCCTTTCCTGTTTTTGAGTTTTATTTTCTTGGCTTGGTGTTGGAAGTAGGTGTTAGGACAGTAGAATTAGGATAGCAAACAAGTCACTTGAAATTATTAACCTTTGAGCTGAGCCAAAAAAAAAAACTCGTGAAATATGATAAGCCAAAGAACATAATTAAAACCACCTTGTGATGGTAGCTAACTTTTTGTAGGTGTTTGGGAACATACACAGGGATCTCTCTGACTTAGGAGCGGAGAGAAGGATGTTGTAGTCCAATCAATCATGTTGTTTAACACTTTGCAGTTAACTGCATGTCTCTGTTTTCATTATTTTGGTTTCACCGTAGCTGGAAACACCTCGGTGTAACTAAAAGAAGCCTAACATTAATAGTTAAATTTAATGAGGAATATGATCTTGCACTTTCTTTGTTCATTAAAATAGGTAACTGTAGCAAAGAGAAATATTGTTGGAATTAGTTACAGCCAAATACATATTTTAGCTCCTGTACTCGTACATTTTTTTTTCATTTAGACACTCGAACTTTTTGTTGTTTCAAAAACTTCCTTGAACTATGCAATTTCAAGTCAATCGTACCCCTGAACTTTTTGTTATTTTAATTACACCTCTGAACTCATTGTTTTTAATAAATTTGTTGAGGTGTGCAATTAACTCAAAATTGACTCCAACTTGGAATTGACAAATTTGTTGAGAACAATAAATTCATGAATATAATTGAAACAACGAAAAAGTTTAGGAGTGTAATTAACTCGAATTTATAAGTTTAGGAGTGTCTTTGAAATAACAAAAAGTTTGAGTGTCTAAATGGGAAAAAAAAAATACAACTACAGGGGTTAAAATATATATTTTGCCAATTAGTTACTAACTTATTACTAGATGAATCACCAAGGAAAAGAGATTACAAACATAGGGTTTTCGGAATTATTTTTCAATTCACTCAAACTATAGGGTGCCACATTTTAAAGCCATAGGTCTGTTCAACCCTCCCAAGACCATTCTGGCAATCATCTTTGCAATCAGCTGGGGGATTCAATTCCTTTCTGTTGATTGATCTACTATAATTTTTTTTTTGAAGCATTATGTCTTTGTCAAAAACAATGAATATAGACACTGATCATACTTTTATTATAGTCATCACTAGTGAGCTTCATGAACTAATAATGACTAGAATCCCGAAGTTTGCTACCACTCTTTGATCATAGACCACATTAGTAATTTATTCACATGGTTTGATGTTTAAAAATTTCATAATGTTTCATAATGTGTTCTATGAGCCTCTCTTTTGGTTTTGTTTCCTTCTGGTGTCAGTAGTGAATGTGAAAAATATACACTTCCCCTTTCAGGTTCTTCATTTTGTTTACAGTATTTGATGGATTGCCAGTAATGGGGGCAGGTGTGCATCCTTCCTAACTGCCGTTGACATCTAATTGATTGTTTTGGGACTACTAAGTGCTTCACCAGTGCCATGTCCTTGAGCTTTTCTTATGCTTTACCAGGAAATAGATATGTGCATATGCTATTCCAAGTTTCTTTGTACTTAATTAAGCATTAATAGTAATGCACCATTCATGGCACCTTGGGGATTTTTAAACAAACTTTAATCAAGGCTCTAAACTAAATCATGAACTTATCATGGAATTTAAAATGTTGAATCACATGAGTAACATCTACGATTATGAAGCATGGTTACATGGACTCCTTGACATGCAATGTACAGGAAAAATTAGAGAGAACATGACAAGGACATGTCATAAAGTTATGTTTTATATGTGTGCATGAAAATACCAAGCATTACCTATTTTTTCATTACAAATATATTTATAAACTTTTATGTTTACTTAGATTGGTAAGAACGTGTCAATACATATATTTTATGCTTGTAAATAAAACTATTAATTTATCATATTTTTTCATCACAAGGGTGAGGCTTGGTAGCAATGGTGAGGTTACTTCTTTGTGACTGGTAAGTCACATGGTTGAGTTGTGAAAATAGCCTCCCCCTATCCATGCAAAGTGGAGAGCCTTGTTTAGTAGGCACACTCTTTCTATTTTTTTTTTTTATTGCAACGTATTTATATTTTGTTACATCCAAGTGGTAGGTAATTACTTATCACATGTGACATACTAGCAATAATGCGAATGACAATTTTCTATATCTATTTCATAAAAATTTAGTCCTAAACAAATAGAAGGTTTTGGGTTCCAAAAGCCTAATATTGAAAAAGATAAAGGGGATGGAACTAATAGATATAGATTCATGTTATTTTTATGTGAATATTGGTTCCAATCTCTCTCAGACTTGTAATTTGATGCAAGCATGTTAAGTGATTGAAGTGTGTTACCAATCCAAGTATTCAAGAACTGCTCTGTTCCATAAGAGATTAAGAAATAATAGGAGATGTTGGACATGCATCTTATTGCGTGTTGGCCTTTTATTAGCTCTCTAACACAATGTGGCACTGTCTTGGAAATATCCTGGCTTTAGAATAGTATCCTGATATGGTCTCTTTTATGGTTAGCATGTAACCTGAGCTATGCTAGGCCTGATTTTATCAAATTTTATGTGTACTTTTTGGGGATTTTGGATTACAAATTTATTATAAAAGTTTTCAGTCTTTATATTCTTCATATATTTATCTACTTTTCTTCTTTTTTTAATGGTATTTGATGGATGCTTGTTTATAGATGGTAAGTCAGCCATTTAAGAAATCATTTCAGTTGCTTTTGCTGAGAGGTTGCTTGTTTATATTCATGGGGTATATCATTGGATCCAGAGTGTTTTTTAAAACAAAAGAAACATGAAAAAGAAAAAAAGGAAAAAGGGAAAAATGTTCCTGGTAACTGGAGTTGACTCCTATTGGCTGGCATACTATGTTCTCTCTCTTTGTTTTTACACCTAGTTTTCCGATGTTGATGTGAATGATGGTGCTATGGCCTTCTAGTATTTGCACTTCTGGAGAGTCAGGGTGCCAAGGCAATAGTGGCAATTAGCATCGTTAACTTTCACTTTGTTGTTGGGCTTATGTTTGGTTTATCTGCTTGTCAAACCTGAAACTGTTTTTCAACTCACAGAAAGAATACCTGAAATTGTTTTAAGATACCATATTCCTAATAACAGGCAGAGAAAGCTAAGGAGAATGAAGAATTCATGTTGCAGAAATTGAACAACTTCAAGAGAAGGTAATATTTTTTAATTGATTTTTGGTCTTTTATATACATTTTATAGTTTGAATAAGTCAGAATGACTTTGTCTATTAAAAAAAGTGTCATGTTTTATTGAGGCTTGCTTATATGGATCCTGATTATATGCTTGGAACTCTAATAGAGATTTGGGAGGAAATTGTGGAAATATCTGTTTTGGTGAATTCATGATCATCTTGTAGCATATGTTTGGTTTTGAGAGGTTTCACTTATATTCAGTGAAGAATTAACTCCTAGCATATAAGTTTGGTGTTCCCCAGAGATGAAGACTGATTACATGTAACTTTCTGCTTGATGTGAATTTTTTTTTTTTTTTGGGGGGGGGGGGGGGGGACTTTCCTAGAGCAGCAGCAGCTGAATGAATTTAAAAGTTAAATTTCATCCATTTCTATGGTTGGGTTCACCCAACTCTTGACTGCTTCATTGATATTTTTGGTCATTACCTTTCATGCATGTTAGATTTTCTACCTCTTTTCTGGCTGTGTACATACTCTTTTTCCTTTCACCCCTTAAAAGTTTATAATATGTTAACCTGTACTGTTCATGGGTAGCATCCCCTGTTGGCACTCTTTATTAAAATTAGTTCTTACTCATCCAGAAAAGAAAAGGCGGATTCTAGTTAATTATTTTGCACATACGATCAATTTCTTTTCTTTCTCATATTTTTATGAGCTTCCTCCAAATAATTTCATTTGACTTTAGAAGGATTATGTCTGTGACAATAAAAAATAGTTGTGGCTTTCGTAACAGCATTCCATGAAGAAATTTTGTTTATTTGATTTTCATGTCATTTAAGTGGTGGAAAACTTAATAGATTGTGATGAAATAGGATGTTTGTGATCTTACTCCTGTTTTATGAGATCATTTTATTGGTTGTTCACTGAAGCTGTTTACAGTGCTGTTGCTACATAAGGCTGTTTAGAGTCATTACTACTTTGCAAAATTACTCTTCTTCTATGTCTTTTCTTTTGCTCATTTTTTCCACAATTTTCCAGCAATCAGGAGTTGTTATTTTCAAGGAAGTGATTATTTTTTCATGATCTTAGCATCTTGCTATGCATGTTTGATAGGATCCCAATAGAATTCCAATGCAATTCAATATCAATATATTCCAATCCTTTCAACAGAAAAACAAGAATGAAACAGGGCATTCGAGAGGCCCTAACTCTCCCAGTTCTCTACCAAAAGCTAGCTGTCCAATTCTCCATCTCCTTTCCTACTTATACCCCTTCCCGATCCTTTCTAACAGAATTCCCCATTCACACTGCTGATTATTCCTTCAGCAGTGGATTACAACTTTACCCCCCCTCCCCCATGCGCACATGCTGGTTGTTACACCTGCATGTGTGGGTCCCCCTAATTCCAGCTTCAAGCCTTCAATTGCTTGTTACGCCTATGATAGGTTTGTTGCACCGGCGGCCTATCATTACTCCCCTCTCGGACTTTCACCTTGTCCTCAAGGTGAAAAGCTGGAAATTGTTGCTGAATCATGTTGTAGGGCTCCCAAGTTGCCTCTAACGGTGGTAAGCCCTTCCACTGGATCAGGATATCCTGCCCGCGTAAGTTAGAACCCTTCCCAGGCCGCACTCTCAACACTGCTTCTGGTTCAACCTTCATTTCTAAGTCAGCCTGCAGCTTGAGGGGAATCTGCTCCATTGCACTGGGCCTTCCCTTAGCTTCTTTCAACTGAGACACATGGAAAATCGGGTGAACCCGGCAGTGGACTGGTAGTTTAAGTCTATAAGCCATTGACCCCACTTTTTGTTCAATTTCAAATGGCCCATAGTACCTCGGAGCCAGCTTCTCATTAGGTCTGCCAGTTAGGGACTTCCTTTTATACGGCCTTAATTTCAAGTAGACAAAATCACCAACTGCAAACTGCACATCCCTTCTCCTCCGGTCAGCCCCCTTCTTCATAATCACCTGAGCTCGTTCCAGCTGGTTCTTGAGCTCGTCCAATGCTAAATCTCTCTCCAACAACTGCTGTTCCACTGCAGATACCGGGGTTGATCCCTTGTCAAATCGGATCAAGGTTGGCGGCTCCCTCCCATAAATAGCTTGGAAGGGAGTAATCCGTGAAGCAGTGTGGTATGAGGTGTTGTACCACAATTCCGCCCATGACAGCCACACATACCACCCTAAAGGCCTTGCTGATGCAAAACAGCGCAAATAAGTCTCTAGGGTCCAGTTGAGTACTTTCGTTTGCCCATCCGTTTGTGGGTGGTAGGCCGTACTACGTTGAAGCTTAATGCCTTGGAGTCGAAATAACTCCTCCCAAAAGTGGCTCATAAAAACCTTGTCTCGATCCGAAACAATAGTCCTAGGCATACCATGCAACCGTACTACCTCTTTTATGAAAATTCCAGCTATTGCTCCAGTTGTAAATGGGTGTTTGAGACCAATAAAATGGCCGTATTTGTTGAGTCTATCTACAACCACCAATATAGCATTCATATGACCCGATTTCGGTAACCCTTCAATAAAATCCATGGCTATATCCTCCCAAATCTGGCAAGGAACCGGAAGAGACTGCAAAAGACCCCCTGGAGATAAAGACTCATATTTACTTTGCTGGCAAATGACACACCTTTCCACATATTGGCGTATATCCCGCTTCATACCAGCCCAAAAAACACTCGCTGCAATCCGTTTATAAGTCTTTAGGAACCCGGAATGACCCCCTATACTGCCATCATGACCCTCTTGGAGCACCAAGGGAATTAGGGAAGACTTCTTAGGCAGGAACAACCGCCCTTTATAGAGGAGCTGGTCACCTACCAGCTGAAAATCTGAGCTGTAAGCTGGATCTGCTCTTAATTTCTGTATAATACCCTGTAAATAAGCATCCTTCTCCACCTCTTGGACCAGCTGATCGAGTTGCACCACCCTTGGCACCGTTAGAGCGAATAGAGCTGTTGGGTGGCTGATTCTCGAAAGGCTATCTGCAGCCTTGTTCTCCAATCTCGGCTGGTAGTGTATCTCAAAATGGAAGCCCATTAGTTTTAGCATCCACCTTTGATAATCTGAGCTCACCATTCGCTGCTCAAACAAAAACTTCAAGCTTTTTTGGTCCGTTCTTACTATGAACTTCCTTCCCCAAAGATAATGTCTCCATTTCTAGACTGCAAACACCATGGCCATCAACTCCCTTTCCCGCTCCAGCTCATCCCACCTCGTTCGCATGAAAGCAAACTGTTCAAGCAGCATCGCTACATTATGCTCCATCGATTGGACATTCCCTCTAATGTCGTCGACCCCCCTTTTGACGCCTTCCACCGTCGACTCCAACTCACCAACACGCTCTGTCAAGTTCACCATCACGTTCGGATTGTCTTTGATACCAAATTGATAGGATCCCAATAGAATTCCAATGCAATTCAATATCAATATATTCCAATCCTTTCAACAGAAAAACAAGAATGAAACAGGGCATTCGAGAGGCCCTAACTCTCCCAATTCTCTACCAAAAGCTAGCTGTCCAATTCTCCATCTCCTTTCCTACTTATACCCGTTCCCGATCCTTTCTAACAGAATTCCCCATTCACATTGCTGATTGTTCCTTCAGCAGTGGATTACAACTTTACCCCCCCTTCCCCATGCGCACATGCTGGTTGTTACACCTGCATGTGTGGGTCCCCCTAATTCCAGCTTCAAGCCTTCAATTGCTTGTTACGCCTATGATAGGTTTGTTGCACCGGTGGCCTATCAATGTTACTGTCACGACCCTAGGTGTAAATCCGTAAAGGGCTGATAGTTGGTTAGCTGGGGTTAAGAGGTTAGTTAGTTGGGCTAACTGTACAACAGCCCATTCCTTACTGTTACGTTAGTTAGGATGTTAGTTAGGTTGCTGTTATACTGATATAGGCTCTATATAAAGAGACATGCGACTGTGAGAATGTATGAATGGAAGAATAATAAGCTCTTTCCTTTCTCTCATATCTGTCTTTCTCTCCCTCTCAGTCTCTATTTCTCCCTCTCTCATTTTATCTGTTCTTTCTCCCTCCCTCATTCTATCTGTTCTCCCTACATTCATTTCATCTTTCCAGAATTCTGCTAGAATTCCTTCAATTGTCCAGCCCACAACTTGAGGTCTTGACAGTTACTTTTTTTTTTTCTTGGACATTTTACTTTGTTCGGTATATTTATTCTCTCATGGTATCTTATAGCTGTACATGGTGAATTGGTTGACAATTGGTGAGCAGTTTTTATCTAAATTATAGGTTTTTCTATAATAGATATTACTGGCTTTTCTCCAACAACAGGATCTTTTAAGCAACATATTTAGGGTGTATATTGTATTATAAAATATGTAGTTTTTGGTGGCAAAGCTCATCCATAAAGAATGAAAGAAATGAAATGAAACGAACAAAGATGCTTAATGCCTTCCAGGTTCTATTGTTTGACCTTTTGTATCGTCAATTGTTATTTTTGAACTGGAACTAGCATTTATTTTTTACTCATTGTAATGCAATTGGTGCTGATGGATTTTATTGCTATTTAGTAATGGACACGTGTTGGTTTGGTGTGACAGGGTGGAAGAGCTTACCTCTGATTTTCTTAAAGAAAAGGAACTCACAGCTGAACTGCAGATTGATCTAGAGGAGCAGAAAAAGCAGAATGATACTTTCAAAAAGGTTTATTGAATCAGTTCATCTTGCATAGATTATACGCACTCTCTTTTGCACTAATATTTGAACCATATTCCTAGTTGCTAGTTTGAGTCTTATTAGATAAAGAATCACTGCAAATTAAAATGGAATCAGATTTGCAATTTGACGACAGTTTATGTGATTCGTAGGTAACTAGCTTGACAAATGAAAAAAGATGTTAACCTGTTGCTTCCTTCAACCCTCTTCAGTTGCCCATAACGATGCACATATCCAAAATCTAAAGGAAAAATGAAGAGGAATAGGTACCTGAATTCATTCAAGGACCTTGGTGGCACATCATACCCATCCTTCGACTGTCTTCATTTCTAAATTCCATTTGTCTACACACTCTTTTCCAACTATTCCATCTGGCAACCTCTAAATCAAAGACCACATTATTATCATATGTTAGAACTTGCTTTATAAAACATATTGTTCATGTTTGAAGATTTCTTGCTTTAACCTTTGTGTTAATACTTATTTAGCCCTTTTATTCTCTTGGTTTTCCATATTAATGATACTAAGGGGAAGCAGGTGCAGATATCAACATGCTTGTACTTGTGAGAAGATAACTTCTATAATGTATATTGTGGTTGCATAACAGATGAAACTTGATAACTGACAAAATGTTTGTGATTGTTTATGGAGAGATAGATTCCCAAAGTAAATGTTTTAATTAAAAAAATTAGAGTAGTTATTTGCAGAAGTGATCAGATGGCATATTTTTGCTTTTATTTCATATCTTTTAGCTAAAGTGGAATGAATTCGGCAATTTATTTCAACTTTCTTCTCATAATGGACTAAGGCCACTTCCATTAAAGGAATAGATAATAGCATGCATCTTTTGGAGAACATTGAGGGGAGAAAAAGAAGAAATCCAGGATAGCCAACATGCATGCCACTGATATGAATGTAGAGAGGTTTTTTACTGAATGATCAATTAACTTGAGCTAACGGAGCCTAGATTGGTCTTGTTCAGTCTTTGGCTCATTTTATAATGGAGCTTGGCTCAGTCTCTTTACATTCATGAACTACAAAAACCTTAACCCATCTGATGTCCAACTTTTTGCTATCTGCTCAGTCCATTCGCAGCCCAATTGTGATGATATTAATTTACAATTGTGCCTTTTGTGTGACAAGTTGTGAGACCTAACAATCATTTTGATCTGTAGAACTTCTTTTTTCAACTTTCTTCTGTTTGTTCAGATGGATATGATCTCTGTTATGACAGGTTACTGATAAATTTTATGAGATAAGGCAATATTCTCTGAAGGGCTTTTGTGAGGAGAGAAGCTGGGAAGATAAATGTGACTGCCTTCTGAATGATTCAGCAGAAATGTGGAATTTCAGTAACCATGGGGAAACTTCCACCTCTAAATACATTGTAAGTTCCGACAACAGCTTGCATGTTTAGTCAAATATGCTCTCGAAATCTGCAAGTGGATTGGATTATATGCTTGTGGTGGGTTGGTACACTTCATGTCATATTAATAGACATGCACTTGAATCTTCTTGCTTTGATGGAAGCTATTAAGCTACTGCTGCATGTAGTCTTAGAATTAGGGGTGTAAATGAGTCGAGCCGAACTTAGCTCTACTCTGTCTCAACTCGTTTACTTATGAAGGCATTCAAGCTCGGCTCATCTATTAACCAGGCTCTATAAGGAACGTTTGAACTTGGTTTGTGAACAATTTTTCATGTTTGGGCTTGTTCGGCTCAGTTAAGCTAAATGAGCTGAATTCGAGCTTGTCATCAAGCTTGTTCATGAACAAGTTATTGAGCTTCTTCTTGAACAAAAATACAATCATTTATAGATGAGCTATTTTTTAATGAATAGTTCATGTAGTTATATTATTTAACAAAATCATAGATTTTGAAGCAAGAAAAAAACAAAATAATCCCCAAAACATCTTAGATATATATATATATACACTTATTAAATGAACAAACAACCAAGCTTTTAAACAACAACATATCCAGCCGTTATCCCACTATGTGGGGTTGGCTATATGAATTCTAGACTTCTATGTGGGTTACATCCCAACAGATAGTTTGTCTAGAATTCATATTTGGATCCGACTAGGTTTTACGCTGGCTGTCGGCTACCTAACGCAACCCTCCTCCTTTATCCGGGCTTGGGACCGGCAGTGGATAATATCCCCTGGCGGAGTAATGATGAAATAAAGTTTGAACACCATCTTCACATGGAGAAATTTCATGAGATGGTGGTGAATGACGATAATTGATATAGTTGTGTTCCATAACTTAGTTGACATGGTGAAACCAACAAGTACAATATGGAAACACAACACAAAACAACCAAGCTTTTAATGAATTTTAAATGAATTATAAAGGAGCTTGTTCATAAACATAAACAAGCTGAATAGGCTTCTGTTTGAGTTGGATTTGTTTTTCAAACGAGCTCTAAATTTTTGTTGGAATTTGTTTACTTAATAAGTGAACATAAATGAGCTCAAATCAAGCTCATTCACAAACTGTTCACCAAACATATTAATTCATTTACACCTCTGCTTTGTCAAATTGAAATGTGCTTTGATGTTAATCTGTTATAAGCCTGCAGTACTTGTAGGTAGGTATGTGATATATGTATTCCCTTTTTGATGAGTATCTAAATTTGCTTTGAACTGTAGAATGTTTACTGGATGCGGAAATTGATTTAAGCCTTAGAAAGATGGACTAGTTTCATATGCCTAAGGTCTTCTTGGTACCATGGAGAATTACTATGTTTCTGCCGCTAGGTTTTCATATCTTGTATAATAGAACATCCTAGTTATCTTAGTAGTTATGACAACTTGGTAAAATCATATTCATAAAAGTTAAACAGTAATTGCATTATTTATTGATCAAGATTATTTATTTACTGATACTTCTTAGAAGCTTTCTTTTTTGCTTTCCTGTTTGCATGAATAACTTTTTTGTTCAGACAGAATGCTTTAGAAGAAGAAGTGGAGACATTGAGAATATCTGTGGATAGTCTTCAAAACAAGCTTTCTATGGTAATTAGATCTAGATTCTGGGGCCATATAATTCTTTATTAAGTAGCATGTTAAGTTTCTACTGCTTATTCATTAACAGTGACAGTTTCTTTTTGGGACATAGGGATTGGAAATTGAAAATCATTTAAAGAAGAAAGTCCGTGATTTGGAAAAGAAGAATGTAAGACCTTGATTAAGCTTCAACAGTTGAGATACAAGCTGCTTCTCGTTTGCATATTCTTGATTATTTTGACCTAAATGCAGACTGTTTCTGAGAAAAAGATCAAGAAGGGGATATCAGGGTTACTTCGTTACCATTCTCAGCACAAGGCTGAAGTCATGGGTTTACTTGATGAGGGATATTCCCATATCAAATCAATTATTCATGCTGTAGAAGAAAAGATGAGGCAACTTGATGCAAGCAAACAGTCAAATTGGGATTCTCCTCATAAAGATGTAACAGTAGAAGAAAATGGCTGCCGAGATGTGCACGTGAGTAATGCCGCTGGACCAAACTTGACCTATAAGGTTTGTTCTTGTTTGCTTATGCTACAATTACTGTAGGTAATCCCCCGTGTGTGAGTGTGCTTGCTCATGTGTGTGTGTGTGTTATTACTGTAACTCGACAATAAAGGTAATACATGCAATGTGTATCTCAGTATGTTCTGTGTTCCATTGGTGAGAAAGCATATGAATGTTCTGTTAGCATTCAGTGAATTCAATGTGATATGAGTTTCCTAAAATCGGTTTAGGGAATCTTGCCTAAACCAGTCTTAGGAAACTCTCATAAATATACAGCTGCTATCCTTTCCTATTGTATAGTTTCCTATTGTGTATAGATCTACAGTTTCCTATTGCATAGATTGATTGCTTTCCTTTTATGTAAATATCTCTTAGATTGATTGCTTTCCTTTTTATGTAAAACCTCTTCTGTAAAAGAAGAACCCATGAATTAGATTGATGATTTGAATAGAAACAGAATTTTTATTCCATTGTTTTCATGGTATCAGAGCCATCACAGCCTTACAAACCCTAGTGCCTTCATTGCACCTTTCAGCACCGCAATACCTTTTGAAACCCTACCTGCATCACATGCATTCTTCCTATCTTGCTGCCGGCCTTTTTTCATTTTTTTTTTATTAAGATCTCTACAGCATGTCTGAACTATCTGAAGGAATGATAACCGGAGAAACCTCACCAATAGTAGATCAAGTTCCATAAGCAATCCTAGAAGCTGGGCATGGAGCAGCAGCAAGGGAGTTGCCCAAT
Organism: Diospyros kaki; assembly: GCA_036245055.1. Lineage (NCBI taxonomy): Eukaryota > Viridiplantae > Streptophyta > Magnoliopsida > Ericales > Ebenaceae > Diospyros > Diospyros kaki. The sequence goes on along the minus strand of BSEG01000001.1, from coordinate 40,728,598 downwards.
TTCCACCTGTCCTATCGACTAGATGGGAGAAACTACCTGCTATGGGCTCAATTGGTAAGGACATTTCTTAAAGGAAGGGGTAAGATCGGTCATCTCACTGCCTCTCGTCCAAGAGCAACTGATCTTGTGTACCCAAAATGGGATATTGAGGATTCCCAAATAATGTCCTAGTTGTGGAATGCTATGCTTCCAGAGATAAGTAGGAATTACATGTTTTTGGGTACTACTAGGGAGATTTGGGAAGTTATGAAGCGAACTTACTCCAAAATTCAAGATACATCAGTCATCTATGAAGTGAAAACTAAAATTAGTGGTTCTAAACAAGGGGGACTGTCTGTCACTGAGTATTATAATCATATGAATGGTCTTTGGCTTGAGTTAGACCACTACCAAAATATAAAAATGATTTGCAGCATAGATGCTGCAACCCTTAACCAAATAGTCGAATGGGATAAGATTTTTGAGTTTTTGGCTGGCCTTAACCCCAAATTTGATCAAGTGAAGGTGCAGCTACTTGGTCAGGAAAAACTTCCCTCTCTTAATGAGGTATTTTCTGTGGTAAGAAGTGAAGAAAATAGGAGGCTAGTGATGCTAAGGGAATCTGCCACTGATGGATCAGCAATGACAGTGAACAAAGGAGAGGGGACACGGCCTAGATCTGGGCGAATAAGGGCTCAAACTCAAGCCAATGGAAGAGGGGGACTATGGTGCACTCATTGTAAGAAACCCAGGCATACCCGTGACACATGCTTCAAGCTTCATGGCAAAGAGGTTGTCCTAAATAGGAGTGGAGGAGGATTCAAGAATCTGGCTACAAGAAATCAGGATTATCTATCACACAAGGAGCAAAAGGAGGATCAGCCAGGAGTGAAGGCCGAGGCTGACAACAGCTCAAATCTCACTCCATTTAATGCTGAGGAGATCAACAAGCTGAAGTCTTTCCTCAAATCAATGCAAGATGGATCCTGCTCTCTAGCACAATTGGAAATCCCAGGTAAATGCACTCATTCTGCATTCTATTCTACCTTAAAAACTGATCGAAATGATGTTTGGATCTTGGATTCAAGAGCAACAGACCTTATGACACCTAACCCCTGTATATTTCCCACCTATCAACCTCTTAGGACCACCAAAATGATCACAATTGCTAATGGCACAACAAATCCTATTGTTGGCCATGGTAGTGTGGATCTTAGCCCTAATTTCTCCATTAAACCAGTCTTTCATGTCCCACACTTATCAGTTAATTTGCTGTTCATTCATCAACTCACTAAAATCTTAAATGGCCAAGCTGTTTTTTCACCTAATATGTGTGAGTTTTAGGCACTAAAGACAGGGACGAGGATTGTTGTTGCTAAAGAAAAAGGTGGGTTGTACTGCTTTGTAGGGAAGGCTTCTTATCCATTTAGAAACCAACCATCGGTCGCTTGTTCCTCTCAAACTACAACATATCATCACAATATATGGTTGCATCATTACTGCCTTGGTCACCCTTCATTTACTCTATTAAAAGTTATGTTTCCTACTTTATTTCATTCTATTGATCCCAATATCTTTCATTGTGATGTATGCATTCTTTCCAAATAGCATTGTGTTACTTATCCCATGAGTAATAAAATCAGTTCTAAACCCTTTGCTCTAATTCATTCTGATGTATGGAGGCCTTGTAAAATTCCTAATTACTCTGGGGCTCGGTGGCTTATCTCCTTCATTGATGATTGTACTCGAATGACATGGGTGTTTTTGCTAAAAGATAAGGCTGCCATAGGAACAGCGTTGCCAAATTTTTGTAAGATGATTACTACTCAATTTGGAACACCTATACAGAAACTTAGAACTGATAATGCCCGGGAGTATTTTAATCACCATATGCATAAGTTTTTCCAACAAGAAGGAATTGTCCATGAATCTTCCTGTACAGATACTCCACAACAAAATGACGTAACTGAGAGGAAGATGAGACATCTCCTTAATGTGGCTCATACGCTACTTCATCATCATAGATTTCCTAAAAGTTTTTGGGGAAAGGCTGTCCTCATTGCTGCCTTTCTTATTAATCGAGTACCCACAAATGTCCTCACTGCTGCCTTTCTTATTAATCGAGTACCCACAAAGCTCATTCACCAACAAAGCCCTCTTGCTTGTCTAACTACTCATTTTCCAGATTTTAATGTGCATAATCCTCTTCCTCTTAGAGTATTTGGTGTGTATCCTTTGTTCACATATCCAAACAACATCAAGATAAGTTGGATCCAAGGGCACTTAAGTGTGTTTTCCTAGGGTATTCTTCTACCCAAAAAGGATATAAGTATCATCCTTCTACTCGCAAGTTGTATGTCTCCAAAGATGTTACCTTTGTTGAGTCCCTTTCTTTTTTTGGTTTGTCTCCAGCTGGTCCCCAGGGGGAGAGACTTTCCTATGGGGACTACAGCTTCGATGAAAGCTTTGATGATACTCTTTTGTTTGCCTCTCAGGATGCCTCTGCCTCCAGTTTTAATTCTCTTGACCACACCAGCCCTACTACCGCTCAAACAACTCAGCCATCACCAACCCAACCTTCTCATCCTCTCATTAGTTTGTCCCCTGGCAATCACAAAGAAGTGCATGATTAGGCTGAGTTGGGTGAACAAGCTGTGTTAGAGATAATGAGGCATTGCGATAATGCCTTTTGTGTGCTTGTGTGCGAGCTTATTATTTCCGTGTACTTAGTGTGCTAATTGTTGAGTTTGTTTTCTGTTGTAATGAGGCGGTTGAGTTGTTATTTGGCTGTCTATATAAAGACAGCTCATGATGTATCATTTGGTGCGCTTATTCTAATTGAATCTTTTTCCAGTATTGCATTTTCTTAAATCTTGATTCTGCAACTCCTCTCTAGGGTTTTAATACTCTTTCATGGTATCAGAGCCACGATTTGTTTAATGGCTTCGAATCAAGCTAACAGCTCTTCCTCTACTCCTTCTCTTCCGCAATCGACATCAATTCTGTCGACTGCCTCTCAATCGGATTTTGCTGCAGTCTCCAAAGCATTTAGCTTCATTCCGTTGAAATTGGATTCTAAGAACTACATTTTCTGGAAAGCACAAGTTCTTGCGACAATTCGTGCGTTTGACCTAGTTTCGTTTCTAACTAAGTCTTCTTCTCCGTCTAAATACATTGCGAATTCAAATGGTGATGAAATGACGGTGAATCCTGAATATATGGCCTGGCTTCGATCTGATCAGTTACTACTCGGTTGGCTTTTCTCTACAATTATCGAAGAAGTTTTGGCGTAGGTGATTCAATGTGAATCATCTGCTGAGGTATGGCTCTATCTTGAAAATTTGTATGCTAGACAAACAATAGCCAAGTCTTTCCAATTGAAGCAGCAATTAAGATCGGTTAAGAAGGGCGATCTGTCGATTAATGACTATGTATTGAAGTTAAAAACAATTAGTCATTCTCTTGCGGCTATAGGAGAGCCTTTAAATGATAATGAATTGTTGTTAGCTATTTTAAATGGTCTAGATCAAGATTTTGATACTGTCGTTAGCTTGATCACTTACCAAATGGACGAGATTGATCTGGAGAAAGTCCAGTACTTACTACTTATGCATGAACAGTGGTTAACTGTTAAAAATGCACCAGTAACAGCTAGTCAGTTTGATTCGTTGCATTCATCGATGAGTGTTAATATGGCATCACATTCTTCTGGTGCATCAAATACTGGTAATACTGGTTATAAACGAGGTGGATTTTCAATGCGAGGTGGTGGTTCTGGTTTTAGAGGAGGTCGAGGCAGAGGTAGAAATTCTAATCGACGGATTTACTGCCAATTATGTGGCAAACCAGGACATTTTGTAGATAAATGCTATTTTCGGTTTGATAAGAACTTTACTCGACCTAATCAAGGTTTTGGTCGATCTTCAAATGTTGGATTTAATACTGGAAACAATTTTGGAAACAACCTTGGAAACAATTTTGGTCCAAGTGGTGCTTATATGGCAACCTTTAGTGATTCTAGTGGAGGCTACACTCAGGACATGGGTTCGGTAACAGCTTCACCTTGTGACAACTTTCCGAAACCTTTTACTCCTCATGAACACTATTCTACAAACTCTTCTCTATCTGATCCAGCTTGGTTTGTTGACTCCGGTGCTACAAATCATATTACCTCAAGCCTTCAAAATTTGTCTTTACACTCACCTTATCATGGTGGTGACAGAGTTACAATCGGCAATGGTAAGCAATTGCCCATAACTCATGTTGGCACTGGTATTTTACATACAAAATTGCCTTCTAATTCTTTTCTTTCTATTCCTAACATTCTGCATGTTCCTAGTATGCAGAAAAATTTGCTTAGTGTTTCTCAACTTACTAGAGATCATAATGTGGTAGCTGAATTTCACTCTAATGTGTGTTTTGTTAAGGACAAATGTACCGGGAAGGTGCTTCTTCAGGGACAACTTAAAGATGGGTTATATCGGCTTGTTTCAGCTTCTTGTTCAGCTGAGAACAGCACTCCAGCTCCATCTCTTGATTCTTATCGCCCTCATTCAGCTTGTGTCTCTTTGAATACATGTAATAGAAATAAGTCATGTAATAGACAGGTTTCATTTTCTCATGAACTGTCCAAAAATGTAAATGTAGCTCAGCATTCTCATGTTTGTCAGGATTGGCACAACAGATTAGGCCATCCTTCGTTACATGTTCTTCAAAAAGTATTGAATAAAATTGGAGTTTCTTGTTCTTCTTCCAATTTATCATTTTGTGATTCTTGTCGAGTTGGAAAGTTACATCAACTTCCATTTCCTACACACAACATTACAGCTACTAGTCCTTTGCAACTAGTATACTCTGATCTTTGGGGTCCAGCACCTATACTGTCCACAAAAGGATTTCTGTATTATATAGTGTTTGTGGATGCTTATACTAGATACACTTGGTTATATCCTCTCAAGCTTAAATCTGATGCCTTGTCTGTTTTTGTCACCTTTCATAAACTTGGTGAAGTTCAATTTCAAACAAAAGTTCAAGGTTTTCAAACTGATAATGGAGGAGAATTTAGAGTTTTCTTACCTTATCTTCATACTCATGGCATTCAGCCCCGTTTTACTTGTCCTCATACTCATCAACAAAATGGTATTGCTGAAAGAAAACATCGCCATATTACTGAAATGGGTTTAACCTTGTTGTCTCATGCTAATATACCTTTGAAGTTTTGGGTGGAAGCTTTTTCTACTGCTGCCCATTTGATTAACGTTCTACCTTCTTCTTCAATCCAGTTTGTTACTCCGTTTGAAAAGTTGTATCACAAACCACCCAACTATCATTTTCTTCAACCATTTGGCTGTGCATGTTTTCCCTTTCTACGTCCCTATAATAGACATAAGCTTGATTTTCATTCTACTAAGTGTGTATTTCTAGGGTATAGCTCCACACAAGCTGGGTATAAATGTCTTCATCCCTCTGGTCGAGTTTATGTGTTTCAACATGTTCAATTAATGTTCATGAATTTCCCTATTCACAAGTTTTTCCTTCAGCTAATGCTTCAGTTCATATGCCTTCTGACATGACACAAAGTAATTTGTCCTCAGATTTCTTACTGCCTCTTTCTTCTTCATCTTCTCACTATCGGTGTCCTCTTGAAGTTTCATCCTCTCCTGCATCAGTGCTTTGTCCTTCTAATCCTCCTACTTCAGCTGCCACATTCTCTAGTCCAGTTTCTAATCCAGGAACTTCCACTTTTGTCTTACCAGCCTCTCAGCCTAAAATTCCAAAGTATAAACTTCCTCCTGTTCCTTCAATTCATCCCATGGTTACTCACCTAAAAGCAAAACATCCTACCTTTCCTACCTCTCCTCATGTACTGGTAAGCTCTCTTGAACCCAGTTCTGTCAGTGAGGCTCTATTAGACTCACGATGGGCTCAAGCCATGGAAGAAGAGTACACTGCTCTTCACCAAAACCATACATGGGACCTGGTACCTTACTCAAAGGATATGAATCTGATTGGTTGTAAATGGGTTTTTAGGGTTAAGTTTAAACCTGATGGATCCATTCAAAAGTACAAAGCTCGATTGGTTGCTAAAGGATTTTTACAAAATCCGGGTGTAGACTATACAGAGACATTCAGCCCCGTAGTGAAAGCACCCACAATTCGTGTATTGTTTTCTTTAGCTGTTGCGTTTGGCTGGGAAATACAGCAAGTGGATGTTAATAACGCCTTCTTGAATGGTGATTTGGTTGAAGATGTGTTTATGGCGCAGCCAGAAGGTTTTGTAAGTTCTGCTGCTCCTACTCATGTCTGCAAATTAAGAAAGTCTCTCTATAGCTTAAAGCAAGCTCCTAGGGCATGGTACAACAAGTTAAAGGCAGCTTTGCTTGGTTGGGGTTTTATTCGGTCTGTCTCAGATGCTTCTCTGTTTATTAAAAGGACTGATACTTATGTACTGTTTGTCCTAGTTTACGTTGATGATATTCTACTTACCGGATCTGATCCTATTGCTTTACAAGCTTGTATTCGTAACTTGGACAATCAGTTTGCTCTTAAGACCCTCGGAGCTGTTAATTACTTTCTTGGCTTTGAGGCTCATAGAACTAACAGTGGGTTATATCTTACACAGTCTAAGTATGCTCTTGATTTGTTGACAAAGGCTGGTTTGGCAGATTGTAAACCATGTGAGACTCCAATGACTGCTGGTATGTCACTAACTGATGAAGGAGAGACGTTTACTTGTCCAGCAATATATAGAACCATCATTGGTTCACTCCAATATTTGACCTACACGAGGCCAGATATTGCTTTTGCTGTTAATAAGCTAAGTCAGTTTTCAGCTTGTCCTAAGTCCCAACATTGGGTTGCTTGTAAAAGATTACTGCGATATATTAAGGGCACAGTTGATAAGGGTCTCTTCTTCTCTTCTTCTCCTGGTGATTTGTCTTTGGCTGTGTTTACCGATGCAGATTATGCTGGTTGCAGGGTTACTAGAAGGAGTACCAGCGGTTTTTGTGTGTACTTGGGTAGTAATCTCATTGTTTGGGGTTCTAAAAAGCAGTCAGTGGTTGCCCGTTCAGTAGGAGAAGCTGAATATCGGGCTGTGGCTTTGGGAGTAACAAAATTGCTTTAGCTCAAGTCTTTGTTTGCTGAATTGGGCTATCCAGTTAGCACAATTCCTATTGTCTGGTGTGATAACTTGGTTGCCAAAAGTATGGCAGAAAATTCAGTTTTTCATTCTCGAACTAAACATGTAGGTGTTGATGTACATTTTGTTCGAGAGAAGGTTGAAAATAGAGAAGTAGAAATTCGGTATGTTCCTACTTCGGATCAAGTGGCTGATATTCTCACCAAGAGTTTGTCTAGGGATAGGTTCAAGTTTTTGTGCAGTAAGCTTGGACTAATTGGTACTCCTATTTGTGCTAGTGGAATTCCAGCAGTCCAGAAGTTACCAGAGCTTTGTTTGAAGGGGAATGTTGAAGACAATGAGGCGCTTGATTTGAAGGGGAATGTTAGAGATAATGAGGCATTGCGATAATGCCTTTTGTGTGCTTGTGTGCGAGCTTATTATTTTCGTGTACTTAGTGTGCTAATTGTTGAGTTTGTTTTCTGTTGTAATGAGGCGGTTGAGTTGTTATTTGACTGTCTATATAAAGACAGCTCATGATGTATTATTTGGTGCGCTTATTCTAATTGAATCTTTTTCCAGTATTGCATTTTCTTAAATCTTGATTCTGCAACTCCTCTCTAGGGTTTTAATACTCTTTCAAGCTGCCATCAAAAGGTTGCCCTCTCCAGTTCAGTACAAGGGGTCTCCTTACATCTACAAGCGAAGACAGCCTATCCAAGACACATAACATACACCACTCTCGAATTCTGGTCCAGGTATGAATCTCACTCAGAATACTTTCTCTTCTGATGGCCTTATCTTTGATGATTTAGACCTACCTATTGCAGTTAGAGAAAAGGGTTAGGAGTTGTACACAATATCCCTTAACCAATTTTCTCTCCTATCATCATCTCTCCCAAAGGCATAAGAGTTTCCTAGTTTCCTTGGATTCAATTATCATTCCTAAGTCAATAAATAAGGCATTATAGGATCGGAACTAGAAACAAGCTATGTTGGAGGAAATGAGTGCCCTAAAAAAGAACCATATATGGGATCTTGTGTCTAGGCCTAAGGGGATCAACCTGGTGGGGTGTAGATGGATTTTCAATGTAAAATACAAGGCTGATGGCACCCTAGAGAGATATTAGGCCAGGTTGGTAGTTAAGGGATATACACTGTAACACCCTGTCTTCTCAAAAGGCGTGTCACTATGCTGGGGCCCATCATATTCATACATAATCTCTTCCCTTATACATTTCTCATACATCAATTACTGTATTTCAAAGGGAAATCCTCCCCCCCCAGCATATCATTTAAAATGCGGAAGCGATAATCGAAACCTGATATGGTACATAATCAATTTACTTTATTTATAACATAAGAATTCGTACCATCTTTAATATCATATCCTCAATATTGAAATACATAAATACATGGAGATTTCATAATATTCTAACAAGACTAATCATTAATAAAGCATCAGCTAAAACATATCCGAGTCAGCTCGCTGAATCCATTGGCCGTGCCATCACGTTCCGTCTCATCTCAACTTACTCATTGCCTAAGTTGCAAATCTAAACTGGAACATTGAATGTTTTAGGGGTATAATCCATTAGAAGATAAAACTTCTAGTGAGGGTCCAAAAACATATATATACGAATGCATGATGTAATAACATGAACAACATTTTTGCCCTTTAATGTAACTTCCTAGGCCCACCAGCCCGGCTAGGAATCCTAGGCAAATCTTGAACCTCTGCAGGATAAGCCTAACGTTATTCTCTCAATACCTTAGGGGAATTACGGCTCCACTCTGGGGGCGATATCGCATTCCCATGCACAGATATCAATATGACAATAATATCGTGCCATGCAAATATCATGACTTTCAATGCAATATGACAAAATGAATATTGCATTTATAAATAGGATGCATATAAACAATCATATCATAATTATAAATTCTTGTGAGAAAACCACTCGCAAAACCATAGTTAGGATAGGAAAACTCACCTTTTGAGATAAACTTGTCTTTTCTCGAAAAACGTGCATCGCCTCGATATGCGAGCCAACTCTCGAAAGTTACATCAATCACATCATTTCAATTACCTCAATCATAAAAATGATATTTTATCACTAAATATCTCAAAACTCTATTTATTTTTTTTTCCTTCATTTTCCTTCATTTTTCTTTCTAAAAATCCCAATAAATACATCGAGACTATTTTCTCAAATTCATCTTCACAATAATTCATATTAGACTATAAACTTCCAAGGAAAAATATCCGACTTACCCGGATGCTGCATTTTCACGCAAAACGAGGTTCTTTAGCTCTAAAACTGAGACATCGGGAATCCCAACTTCAGATCTTTTTGCACGGACCTCCGTAAAATATTTTTCTGGAATTTCCAGGATTTTTTCTAGCAGCTCATGCGCCCACACGCGCCTGCACTTTCTAGGGCGAGTGGTGGCGCGTGGATGACCGTGCGTGACTGGCACGCCCCGGTCGTCTTCTCCAGCGACGGCCGTGCCGGCGATCTGAGCTGCCTCGACCTTCCTCTTCCTCTCATCCAATCGATCACGATGGCATACTTCTTGGCCTGAAAAGAGCTCGGGAAGGGGTTCGATTTTTCGGTCAAAGGCTCGGCCAAACTGTCTGCCTCCAACTCCGACGAAGCTTCGAAACACCCTCTAACCGCCATGAAAATACCTCTAATTTTCCAGAAATTCTCTAAATCTCATGGGCTTCAAAAGCCCTTATTCTTGAGCCCCAATTCATTCAAAATCATGGCCAATTTGAAGCTCAAAATCTCTCCATTTTCGGCCACCATTGAACGCCTATCAAACGAGCACCAAAACGCTCTAAATTTTCCAGAATTCTTCTTCAAGCCATGGGCAACAAAAGCCCCATGGTCTTGACTCTCAATTCGTTCGATAAAATGGCCGATTTGAAGCTTTTTTCTCTCTCGTTTTCGGCCACTTCGAATGCCTATTTATAGGCGAAATCGAGCCCTCAAACGCCTTTGGCCACTCAACCCACTTGCTTTAGAGCTTCACTCACCCCTGGATTGACCTTGAGCAAGCCTTATCTGATCACAAAGGTGCTTCATCGCGCAACCACTTTCGGTTGCTTTTTCTTGCTTTTCTGGCCACCATGATGGCTGTTGTCGGGCAAGCATCTTTACAAAAGATGCTTCCCCAACCAAGGCTCGTGCAACCATGTGGCCAAAATCGGCCATGGCCGACTAGCCATGTGCTGGTTATTGGCCAAACTTTGAAAAATTGCATTTTGGCCCCTCAACTTTTGGCCTTTCACAGTTTGGCCCTTTTCACTTAACCCCTCTACTTTCCATTATCGCCATTAGGCCCCTAAGTCCTAAAACATCCATTTAACCCCCGACGATTCCGAAAAATTATCGTTTTGACCTCCCTTTGAAAATTTCAGAAAACTGAACTCAGGCCCAAATCTTTGTTTTGGTCTTAAACATTTTCGTTTCTTCCCGAAACCACTGAATGGTTGTTCCTTATTGAAAACCGAAGTCCCCTCCAGCTTCCGTTGACTTCCCAGAAGTCGTCTATAACAATTCGGTATTGCAGCCTAATTGGCAGTTGTATTTTAGCTGTACCGAAAACTGTTCCCGATCTTATTTCTTTTGATGCTATAAATCATATCTCGGCTTGCTCGTTAATGCCACATCATTTTCCTTTGGCATCTCGGCTCCAGGGGACTCCCAACATTCGATTCAGTCATCCATACGGTAATAAATTACTCTTATACCCTCAATTTATCCTTAAATTTCATTTTTACCCCAAGATAAATTACCCTTGAGTCGTTTAGAATTTCTCGGGTATTACGCACACAATCTTATGGAGTCGATTATCTTGAGATATTTGCTCCAGTCGCAAAAATGACCATGATACGAATCCTCCTCTCATTGGCAGCCTATTTTGGGTGGAACTTACAACAGCTAGCTGTAAAAAATGCATTCCTCCATGGGGATTTGGAGGAGGACGTATATATGGAATTGCCACCAGGGTTCTAAGAATTCCAAGAAGGGCATGAAGGGAAGGTATGTTAGCTCAAGAAAGCTCTATATGGACTTAAGCAGTCTCCTAGGGCTTGGTTTGGAGGGTTTTCCAAAGCTATGAAAGTTTTTGGGTATGACCAAAGTAGATGAGACCACATTCTCTTCATAAAACACTCTAAAGAAGGTAAAGTGATAGTTCTGTTAATATATGTAGATGATATGATTGTCACAGGCAATGATAAGGAGGAGCAAGGAAAACTCAAGGAAAGGTTGTCTAGGGAATTCGAGTTCAAAGACTTGGGGGTTTTCAAGTATTTTCTGGGAATTGAGGTTGCCTATTCTAAAGCTGGGATCTTCCTTTCTCAAAGGAAGTATGTGCTGGACTTGTTGGCAGAAACATGGTTGATAGGTAGAAAAGGGTCTAAAATCCCTATTGAACCTAACAGTAGGTTGTGGAACAACCCTAGTAGCCAACCAGTGGACAAGGGAAGGTACCAAAGACTTGTTGGAAGGCTGATTTATCTCTCTCACATAGGGCCTGACATCGCTTTTGCAGTCAGCCTTGTGAGCCAGTTTATGCATAGCCCAACTGAGGATCATATGTTTGCTGTAAGAAAAATTCTAAGTTACCTCAAGACCACTCTAGGCAAGGGAATTCTATTTAAAGTAGGGAATGAGCTGGACATCAAGAGTTTCTCAGATGCTGACCATGTTGGGTCTATTACAGATAAACGGTCAACAAGTGGTTACTGTGTTTATCTAGGCGGGAACTTAGTGTCATGGAGGAGAGTAAGAAGCAAAATGTTGTAGCAAGATCAAGTGCAGAAGCGGAATTTAGGGCTATGGCCCTTTGCCTATGTGAAGTTTTGTGGCTAAGAATTATCCTTGAAGACTTGAAGATTCAAGCCCAAGGACTAATTGGCCTTTGGTGTGATAATCAATCAGTAATTAGCATAGCCTATAATCTTGTCCAACATGATAGGACTAAACATGTTGAGATAGACCGACATTTCATCAAGGAGAAATTGGAAGCCGGCCTAATTCGTTTACCCTATATGCCATCCGAAGAACAAGTTGCAGATATCCTAATCAAAGGGCTACTAGTGAAAGAGGTTTGAGGACTTGGTAAACAATCTAGGAATGTGGGATTAGGAGTGTTCAAAAAAATCACTGAACTGCGATTTCCGGCCGAACCGAACCGGGCCAGACCGAACCGGTCGGTTTTTTGAATTGGCAGTTCGGTTTGGTTTGAAAAATTGCCAAACCGCACAGTTCGCGGTTTGACAGACCGGCAGTTCGGTTCAAAACCGAACCGCCCGCATAAAATATATAATTAAAAAAAATAAAAATTATAAATATAAAATCCGTCCCTCTTCGTCTTCGGCTACGGGCTACCTCTCCTCTTTCTCTTCGTTTCCCCCCAACGAAACCCTAACCCACCCACCTGCTGCATCGTCTTTCTCTCCCCCCTCCCTCGGACATCCCCGATCGGCGCCAACCCACCGGCAGCCCCCACGTCGCAAGCTCTGGTTGCGGCTGACGCACCTCAAACTGAGCGTTCCACTCGCCCAACGCCCGTCACCTTCTTCCTCCTCGCATTCCAATCATCGGTTGCGGGTATGCCGAGTCTCTCTCTTTCTCTCACAGTTAATGTTTCTGTTGTTTACTTATTTTGAGTCACAAAATGCTTCTATAAAAACACTTTCAGCGACTGTCGATCCTTCCTTTCAACGACGTCTTGTATTTTCTGCATTTTTACTTATTTTTTAGAAAATGCTATAGCGTGTATATCTGTATTAGCTTGGATTTTCGATTTGTTTTGTTAACATTATATTGTTTTGGTTATTTGTGAGTCTGTTAAGTGCCTTGATCCAAATAAAGTAGTCTAAATATGTTGTATTGAGAATGCATTTTGCAGTGACTTTGTTCAGCGAGTCGATCATTGTGCTGAAACCGTTGAAACCGAACCGCAAAATGCAGTGCGGTTCGGTTCGGTTTTCCACACCAAATCAAACCGCTCGGTTTGATTTGGTAGCAAATCGAGCCTGCAGTTTAGTGCATTAAACCGGCTCAAAACCGGCCAAACCGAACTGCGAACACCCCTATGTGGGATATACATTCTTCAGCTTGAGGGGGAGTGTTAGCATTCGAAGAATTCAATGTGATATGAGTGTCCTAAAATCGGGTTAGGGAATCTTGCCTAAACCAGTCTTAGGAAACTCTCCTAAATATACAGCTACTATCCTTTCCTATTGTATAGTTTCCTATTGTGTATAGATCTATAGTTTCCTATTGCATAGATTGATTGCTTTCCTTTTTATGTAAAACCTCTTCTATAAAAGAAGACCCCATGTAATTAGATTGATGATTTGAATAGAAACAGAATTTTTATTCCATTGTTTACATGTTCTGTAAAAGGAAGATCACTTTTACTCTTGATGATTATGGGTTATTTCTTGACAGAAGGCATGTGATTCTTCTTGAAAGGAGGCAGGGGGAAACCTTATTAATGGTGGCTCTGCCAAATAGCTAGTTGAAATGGATATCTCTTGATGATTGTTGCACTTGATTCTTCCCCTGGGGCCACTTTCTTTTTATTTATTTTATTTATTTATTTATTTTTTTTTTTTGGGGGGGGGGGGGAGGGGACCTTTCGTTGTTGATCAGGCCACTCAATTCCTCTTTTGAGGAAGGGAGATTACCTTTAATGCTGGTAGGGTTTAGGATGCCTGCTCCAATAGTTGGTTCAAATTACCATGCTTGATGATTGTTGTTGAGAGGGAGAGAGGCTGGTAGAAGAAAACCCACCTTAATGGCTGCTCTAAGAAAATAGGTGGTTGGTGTGAAATATCTTGGCAACTGTTACACTACAACCTAGACATATGCATTTATCCCAATACACAGGCTTCAGGGTTTGATTATGCCAAAGAATAGCATGGCAAGGAAAAGGTGTCATCCAAACTCTTGCTAGTATATTAGCCAATTTGGATAATGTTGCATGCCAGAAGGGATACTCTTCTCACCATACTGGTGTTTCAGTTTTATTAATGTGGTAGATAGTATGATTTGACTTAAATCAAGCAATCTCTTTTTGTTGATCTGATTTAGTACTACAGAACTATGAAATGCTATCAGCTAATTCCAACATTTATGTTAATTTTATCTTAGTCCATGCCCATATCATATAAATTAAACCAATTTGCAAATGCTCAGTGGGGCAGTAGTTCTATTTAATAGGTCATTTTGTGTGGTTGAGAGGGTGCTGCAAATTCAAATTTGTTATAGTGCTTCTGCAAGAAAGTAAATTTGCATAAAATAAATGGAGTTAGAAGGAAGGAGATGAATGTAGCAATAAGAGAGTGAGAGAACAGGCAGAAACATGGACTCCTGCTGATGAAGTAACTTGGCACAGATTGAACAGAATCGGTTCCTATGGAATGGAACCTGAAACTAACAACTGAGTTTGTGGAAATCAAACTCCTTATTTGAATTTCCGAGAAAGGAATAATATATACAGCATTCCTATACTATCTTCTCCTAAATTCTAGCTGATAATGTTATCTCTTCCTAACACCTAGCAGATAGAATACACAATTATTTGAAGTTATTTACAAGATAATGTACAAAATCCTATTCCTACAATTTCTCCTGATTTTTAGGAGGTTTATCCCTTCAGTTCTTCTTCTCTATCTTGATGCAACAGCCCATAACCGAGGCCCATATCTTCATTAGTCTCCTCTTTTGTTTCATACTCTTTCTTACGGAAAGACTCCTTAGAGTCTTGGGACTCTCCAACACAGATCATGTACTAGAAGATAAGAAATAGACTTAATATATGTTGTCTAATTGGGGAATGAAATTCGACAGAATGCTTGGAGCTTAGCATGTCAGAATATAAGATAAGAAATACTCTGTACATAGTATAATTTGGGATAAAATCCAACATAATGATTGGAGATAAGCACTTTGTTTCTGACTTTGGTTGGGTCAGAATCCCCCCTGCTAGGCATGTTGAATTTCAGAGACAGTAGAATGTGATGAGGAAAATAGCTCCTAGGGTGGCCTCCACACTGTGTCACAAAAAGCATGCCAAAAAAATTCCGTCCCCACAAGTGCTTGTATTTTCTCATCAATTTACTGCAGACTTGGATCAGAATCTTGAAATGAACATAAAAGACATTCTACTTTTGCGAAGATTGATTGGATAATTCTCTACTATTTATATGCTTAGCCATGACATGATCTTTTAAATCTTTACCAAGGAAACCTGAAATAGCAACATCCCCTCCCTGGCGGACTGTTGTTTTTCCTCCTGTGTGTTTTTATTCTTTTTAGTATTTAGTGATTCTTTAGACTGTATCAACTTTGAGGAGTACATCTATGATAACTGAAGGTGGAGGACAACATCAAAAGTTTTCTTCAAACTTTTTACTGTTCCTTTATCATAAATACTTTTATTAATTTGATTAGGAATTAAAAGTAAAGTAAAAGATAATATCTTTTTTCCTTGCACATGATCATCCATTTTTAACTCTCAGACTTGATTTCCTTTCCTATAATGGAGACAATACTTGAGTTGACAGTGGAACACGGCCAATTTACAAGTTTCCTTTTCACTATCCAATTTGTTATCTTCAATATTGATTTTATTTTATTTGTGCAGTGGAACAGCCCTGATTTATCAAATTCTATGACTGCTGATCTAACTGATGCCTCTCAAGCTCTTTCACAGGCATTAAAAGAGAAGGTTTTATTTACATTATCCCATTATTCATGTTCGCATTTTTGGTTTACTTGGCTTCTGTTTTATTTCTCATCTACTTTTCTTTTGATTGCTATTCTGTAAAGAGTGCATATGTGCCCTATTGCTGTATTAAATCGTTGGTTTCATTGCTTATTTTTTTTATATTCTTCAGGTTGCTGCTTTATTACTTTTATCCCAGCAGGAAGAAAGGCATTTACTGGAGAGAAGTGTAAATGCAGCTCTTCAAAAAAAATTGGAGGAACTTCAGAGAAATTTATTACAAGTAATTTTTGAAAATGCTCTCTGGCTTCCCCTTACATTCAAAATGTTGAATTCTCAACCACCATTTGATCTAAAACTTAAGTTGTTAGATAGAGGGTTAATTTTATTTTTCTAGCTATTATTTTTACTCTCAACACACCCCTTCACGTGTGGTCAGGCTTCACTAATAACTAGTCCAACAACATACAACAATTTAAATATTGGGTTGGTGGTGAGGTTTGAAATTAGGACTTATGACAGGTTTGAAATTATGTTGAATTGTTAACCATCATCCGATCTAAAAACTTAAGCTGTTAAATAGAGGGTTAATTTTATCGTTTTAAACTATTTATTTACTCTCAATAAAAAGATTAGTAGAATAAATTCTTTCCAAGCCCACTATTCAAAAATCCCAATAAGGCTTGCATATATTTTTGGGTATTCATGGTAGAGAAGAGTAACTTGGGTTTCCTAATGCATGCTTATACTATCCTATTGTTCCAGTGTTTTCACTTATCTTCATTTATTCAAAATTTTCAATTAGTCATATAATTCCAAAAGGATCAATCATCCAAAAAGTTGTACCAAAAAAAGATCAGTTCAAAAACCTTGGATCAATAATCCAAAAGATGGAGAGATTAATGAGAATGTTACCCATAGAATGGGGGTAAGATGGAAAAGTGCATCAGGTGTTTTATGTGACGTAAGATTTTTTTAAAGCTAAAAGAAAAATTTTATAAGACAACTGTAGACCAACTTTGTTGTGTGGCATAGAATGTTAGGATAGTAAAGCACCAACATATGCAAAATATAAGCGTAATGGAGAGGAGGATGTTAAGATGGATGTGTTGCCTACAAGAAAAGAGAGAACTAAAAATAACGTTATTTGAAATGGGATTGGGATGGCTCCTATTGAAGATAAAATGCATAAGACAAATTAAAATGGTTTGTTCTTGTGAGAAGAAGACTGATAAAGGCTCTTGTGAGAAGAATGGATGGAATGGAACAAATATCTAGCAAAAGAGGTAAAGGAAGACCAAGAAAACTTGTTGGGAGACACATAAACTTAGGTATGACATATACTGTTAATTGGGGGGAGCATTGTTGGTCCAATAAATCACCCAATAAACCAACAAATATGATCACTCTTTCTCACTCTTGTCATGACCCTAAGGATTTTTCAAGGATAGATTAGTAAATATAATAGTAGGAGTTTACATTTCCTTTGTATTTTCTGTTATAGGTCTTTGTCTTTAGCTACTAGGCAGTTGGGCCGTTTGTTATATTGCACATGGTGCAAGTGGGAGGCTATTAGGCTATATATAAGCCATAGGTGAAGATGGAAGATTTTATGCTTGAATTGATATGGAATCTCTCATTTTTCTCTCTAGAATTCTCTCCCATTCTCCCTCTCGTTCCCTTTTACAATTCTCCCTCATTTCGCTCTAATTTCTTCCCTTATTTCTGTCTCATTTCCCTCTCCAATCATTATGTTCTCAGTTCTATTCAATCAGTTCCTTCCGATTGCCAATCCAACCCTGTTATGATCCCTAGGTTCATGACAACTCTCTCACCAATTCAACAAAAGAACATAAATAGAAATTTAAAGAATTGACAAAGATAAAGATAGAGCAATCAAACCACACGAGTATATCGAGAATTATCCTGGTTTGAACTGGTTTGCACCAGTCCTACATCCAGCCTTTCGAGAGAGCAATCCACTATGATCTTAATGAAGAACAGTATAATCAATTCACTCGCACACCCCAACAACCCTCATTGGAACACTTGAGAACCCTCACTACAGATTACAAAGATCTCTCTCAACCTTTTCTCTAGCAATACAACTCTCAATACTCAATGAGAATGATCAGATTTTCAAGGCTTTGACAAACTGCCTCTCGCCTCTTATTTTTAGACATAATAGGCATGAGTTACAAGAGAGGGAATACTCGAAATACCCTATCTACCCCTGACTTAAAAACTAAAATGGTACCTCACATCAATATGCTTAGTTCTCTCATGGTGAGCTTGATTCTTAGTTAAATGAATAGCACTTTGGCTATCACACATTAGAGTAGCCTTAATATTTTACTCTAGGAGTTCACCTACTATACTTTTCAACCACAAGGCTTCTTTTATAGCTTCAGTAATAGCTATATACTCAGCCTCAGTGGTAGAGAAAGCCACTACAGATTGTAAATTGGTTTTTCAGCTAATGGTTGAATTCAATAGCTTAAACATATATATCCTGTAGAGGATCTCCTCTTATCTACATCCATTGCATAATCAACGTTAGTGAATCCTAGAATATAAGGCTCTACATCTAAACTAGATCCACCATAAACTAGAGCCATATTGATTGTTCCTTTTAAGTACCTAAATATCAACTTAATGGTAGTCTAATGGTCTTTTCTCGGATTAACAATAAACCTACTAGCCACACTCATAGCATGAGCTAGATCCGACCTTGTACACACCATACAGTACGTAAGACCACCTACAACACTAGAGTAGGGAATTTTCTTCATCTTTTTTATGCTCTCTTCATCACTTAGTGATTGAATGTGGGACAACTTAAAATGTTGAGCAAAGGGAATATTGACTTCCTTTGTCTCAAGCATGTGAAACTTCCTAATGAGCTTCTCGAGATAGGATTTCTGAGAAAGATGGACCTTCCTAAGCTGTCTATTCCTTGATATTTCAATACCTAACATCTTCCTAGCCTCTCCTAATTCCTTCATTTCAAAGACTGAATTTAATTTCAGTTTTAAACTTTGGATTTCTACATGTGATTGGCTAGCAATCAACATGTCATCCACATAAAGAAGGAGATATATGGAAGTCTTAGAAGAAACATGCCTAAAATAAACATGGCTATTAAAGTTACTCCTCTTGAACCCTTTACACGACGAATGTGTCAAATTTTTTGTACCACTGTCTAGGGGATTGCTTAAGTCCATACAAGGACTTTTTCAACAAGAAAATTTGTTTCTCCTTTCCCCTAACTTCAAATCCTCTTGGCGGATCCATTAGAATATCTTCTTCTTCTAATTTGCCATGGAGAAAAGTAGTGGTCACATCCATCTTCTCTAGGATAAGATCTGAATAGGCACTCATAGCAAGTAAAATTCTTATAGAAGTGTGTCTTACCACAGGGGAGAGCACTTCATTAAAATCTACTCTTTCCACTTGGGTGAATCCTCTTGTTACTAACCTAGCCTTGTACCTAGGTTTTGTTTCATTTCCTGCTCCTTCCTTCTTATACAACCATTTGCAACCACCACCCTTTTACCTAAGGGTTTATTGACAAGGGTCCAAGTTTTATTCTTCCTTAGAGATTCCATTTTAGATTCCATGGCTGCAAGCCATTTCTTTGAATCTGTGGATCTCATAGCCTCTTCATATGAAAGAGGCTCATCCCCAGCTACCTCTAATGCACTTGAAAGTGCATATGCCACTAAGTCTGAGTATCCAAACCTTGATGGAGGTCTTACTACTCTCTTTTGCCTATCTCTAGCTACATTATACCTATTTAAACTAGGGCTGCTATCTGAACTTGAAGAACCAGCACTATCAGTGTGCTGGTTTCCGTCATAACTTGAGGAATCATCAATGTCTGATTGCTGAAAGTGATCTAAACTAGAGGACCTTATACCAGCACTATGCTGGCCAGCTGCTAAGTCCATAGGACTGTCATAAGCAGCAGCATCCAAGTCTCTGCTGTCACTTGCAGCATCATAACTGCTGCTGGCAGTATCATGACTGCCACTAGTTGCCTCATAACCAACTCTTACAGCATCATGAGTCATGACTGCCACTTGTAACATTATAATCAAGCTGTTTCTGAACAGCTTCTTTTGTCTTTCCCTGCTCATCCTCTATGAGATCATTTTCCAAGAAAGAGTTTTCTTTAAAGACTACATCCCTACTAATGATAGTCTTTGGCATATCTTCTTCCAAACACCAAAGTTTGTAACCCTTCACCCCTATAGGATAACCTATAAATAGGCAATGTTTGGCCCTAGGTTCTACCTTGCCTTGCTTTACATGAGCATAAGCAATACATCCAAACACCTTTATGTGCTCAAGGCTTGTCTTATGACCTTTCCACATCTCGTATGGTGTTTTAAAACCTATAGCTGCCGAGGGGGACCTATTAATCAAATATGCAGCTGTAGTTATAGTTTCTCCCCAAAAAGATTTAGATAACCTTGCATGTATCAACATGCATCTCACTTTCTCTAAGAGGGTTCTATTCATCCTCTCAGCCAAGCCATTTTGCCTAGGATTTCCAGGGATTGTTAGGTGTCTCACTGTGCCATTTTCACTACACATATGGGAGAAGTCTTTATTACAATATTCAAGTCTATTATCTGTCCTAATTATTTTTATTTTCTTGCCCATTCGATTTTCTATTATGATTTTTCAAGTTTTAAATATTTCAAAAGTTTAATCTTTTGATTTTAAAACAAAAACCCAAACCATCATAGAGAAATCATCTATTATGGGTAAGAAATATCTTGCCCCTCCATGTGTCAAGGATTGACTAGGGCCCCATAAATCTAAATGGATATAATCTAATGGGGCTTGAGATGAGTGGGTGGCTTTCTTAGGGAATTTGACTTTTATAGACTTTCCTAGAATGCAGGCTTCACACTTGTCTAATGCTGTAAATTTTTCAGCACTTAAAATTCCTTGATTAGACAACTCCTTAAGGCCTTGATCACTTATATTGGCCATCCTAAAGTGCCATAAGCTAGACTGATCACTACAGTTGGCTTCTCCTAAGGCTGCATCACCACTTAAGTGGATGCCTGCAGCACATAAATGCCATTCTTAAGGACAGCCTTCATACACACTAGGGACCCTCTCAATACCTTAAGCATTCCACTATCTCCGTTATAGGAGTAGCCATTTTTATCTAATTCTCCAAGTGATATTAAGTTCCTTTTTAAATCAGGAACATACTTAACATTAGTTAAAATTTTAACTAATCCATCATGCATCCTAAGTCTAATATTTCCATTTCCCACTATTCCACACTCATGGTTGTTTCCTAGAAGGACTCTACCTCAACCAATTTCCTTATAGTCTAGCAATCATTATTTGTGAGGAGTCATATGAAATGAACACCCCGAATCAAGCACCCACACATCCTTTTCATCCTTACCGGACACTATTAGTGCATTAGCACTATCATAGTCACAAATGGAGTTTGAAAATTCTGGACTGGACTTATCATGGTACTCTTTCTTTCTCTTAGGACAGTGCTTCTTTATATGCCCTTCCTCATGGCAATGGAAGCACTTAATCACTTTCTTGCCACTTCTAGACTTTGACCGAGACCTATTTTTCTGTCTAGTCTTTCTTTTCGGTCCTAAATTTCATTGTTAGTACATCACCAGCAGTCTTTTTTACCATCTACTTTCTGTTGTAATCTAATTCCTTAGAATTCAAAGCTCCTCTAACATCAAGAGCCAATTTGTCTCTACCATGCTTTAAGATGTAAACACAAGTCTCATATGATTTTAGTAGTGAGTGCAATAAAACTAATGCCTTATCGTCATCATCATACTTAATATCAATATTTTCAAGATCTAATTATAATTTATTTAAACTATCAATGTGATCTTGTAACTTTTGACTCTCAATCATCATGAATGTTAACTTTGTTTTCAAATATAATAAGGTAGAAAGAGTTTTAGTCATATAGAGTATCTTTAGCCTATTCCAAAGGTCTTCTGCAGTTGTCATCTTTGACACCTCCTGCAATACTTTGTCTTCAATGCTAAGAATTAAAGTGTTAAATACTTTCTTGTTGATTTCCTTTTTCCTTTCACAAATTTCTCTTTTATGTTCTTTAGAGAGAGACTCGCGTATTTTCTTTTCTACCTCTAAGGCTTCGTCCAGACCTAGGTTTCCCAAGAAGGCCCTCATCTTCATCTTCCATAGGCCAAAATCGTTATGGCCATTGAATTTCTCAACATCATACCGTGCAGCAAAGACTGTAGAAGCTATTCCTGCGGGTATGTGTTCAATTCTAATGAATCTTGAAGGTTCTTGATGAGAGACCTGACTCTGATACCAATTTGTTATAATTGGGAGCACTGTCAGTCCAATAAATCACCCAATAAATCAACAAATATGATCACTCTTTCTCACTCTCTCATCGATTCAACAAAAGAACATAAACAAAAATTTAAAGAATTGACAAAGATAAAGATAAAGCAATCAAACCACACAAATACACCGAGAATTATCCTGGTTCGAACTGGTTTGCACTAGTCCTACATCTAGCCTTTCGAAAGGGTAATCCACTATGATCTTGATGAAGAACAATACAATCAATTCACTCGCACCCCTCTACAACCCTCACTGAAACACTCGAGAACCGTCACTGCAAATTACAAAGGTCTCTCTCAACATTTTCTCTAACAGTACAACTCTCAATACTCAGTGAGAATGATCAGATTTTCAGGCCTTCGACAGACTGCCTCTCGCCTCTTATTTATAGACATAATAGACATGAGTTACAAGAGAGGGAATACTCGGAATACCCTATCTACCCCACTTAAAAATTACATGCAATTAGCCTCTTTTTTCCTAATTTGCCATTGCCGAAAATTAATCTAACATGACCGAGTTCTTCTGGATTCTTTAGCCACTCAATGCAAAACTTGAATAACATATATGTTATAAAGGCCTTACTAAAGATAAAATTACATGGAGAAATGACTTGTGAGTTTAAATTCATGAACCAACCTCACATGGTGGGAAAAGGCTTAATATGCTATTGTTGTAGTCATACAACTCCTTGTGATATGAAAAATTGCTCATCTTAGGTACCTTATTCCTTTTCCCTATGCAGTCCTTTAAATTAAGTGTTGTTTCCAAATCAATTTTCTTGTTGGTCCTAACTGACTGAATACACAATAAAGTCATGTTAAAAATACAGTAGGACAAAGTATCAGTTGCATGCAATAATAGTAACCTATTCAAGTAATTTGTAGAGTGAATATTGTATGTTTCTAGAATACATAGAACTATTCCACAACCTTATCATTTGAAGTGCTGAAATTTTGTTAGTAGTGTCGTCGCGCGTGCGCGCGGGGGGGGGGGGGCTTAGTGTTAAAAATGGTGAGGACTCTTCTCCCTCCTGTCATGACCCAAGGAATAATAGAAGGGCATCATTGTAGTAGGGTTGCAATGGGTTGTTAGGATATTTTTACAAGTTGTTAGAAGCACATGGGTGCTGTTAGGATGTTGTTAGAAATTAGTTAACTATCTACTATGCCTATATAAAGGCCCCATTGTAAGAGGAGAGGATATGCTTGAATTGTTAATGAAACTCTCATTCTCTCTCTAAGAATTCTCTCAAATCTCCCTCTCATTTCTCTCTTCTGCTCTCCCTCATTTTATCTCTAATTTCTCCCCCATTCTTCTTCAATTTTCCCTTTGTACATTCTGTTCTTGACCTTACTTCAATCGGATCCTTCCGATTGCCAATTTTAGCCCATTAGGAACCCTAGGTTCATGACACCTCCCCCCTTATAAAACCATGAAGAGACTCTTTTATGATTTTCAGGAAAGTTATTTGTATTTTCTGCATGATATATGGTTTTATCTTGGAGGATTTTTTGGAAGTCAAAAGCCCCACCATTTCCACCTGTTAAGGGTAGTTCTTGTTGTATATGAATAAGAGAGGAAGAAGAGAGAAGAAGATGAGGTTGTTAGTTGTTAGTGGTAAGGCAGTTTATTTCTAGCCTATGTGGCAAGTTAGTTTGCTCCGTTCCAAACAGAAAGCAGTTCACTGCACTGTTTGTTACTGGCAGCTGGCATGGAGGTTAGTCTGTTAGAGAATCAGCTGGGTAGTATATAAGCTCACTGATCTCATTGTATTTTCATGTTTTTAATTCAGTCTCCAGATTTTTTATTCTCTCTCTTCAGTCTTCTGTCAGTTTTTTTCTTTTTCATTCTGCATTTACAGCCCTTGGCCCAATCCCCATCCCAGAAAAATAAAAAAGAAAAAAAAGTGGCATCCATAGAATCGACAGCCTTTTTTAGTTTTGTCAGACTCTTGACAATTTAAGAAAGAAGACTAGGTAGTGATGGAGTGTTTATCTACGAAGGGAAGTGATTTAGTGAATCATTTTCTTTTTTATTGCCTTGTGTCTCAGGACAGCTGAAGTATGTTTTCTCTTACTCGGTTGATGATGTTAGTGTCGGGGATAGAATTTTGCTTCTTGTCATTATTGGTTTTCCAAAGTAGGAGACCACATTGTGTGGACAGCTCCTTTTGTATGTAGCATACTTATATGGAGATGAATAGTAGTGCCTTGGCGATATAGATATTAATAGGGGAATAATTCTTGCTTTCCTTTTTTGTGGATGAATGAGAACCTCCCCTTCTCCTTAGTCTTTACTTTTTTTAGAAGTTTTTCATTTTTCTTTTTTGTTTTTTATGTTATCTTCTGTCATGTACTAACAAGATAGGGGGTGCTATTGTAATTACACTATACTAGAGGTAGGAAGTAGCATATTAGAAAGTATGCAATAAAGAGTTGTATTTTGTTTGTTACTGCATTAGGCAGCTAGTACATTCCCAGCAGCGATAATTTGTTACCGCACATGGGGAAGGTTTGGGTCAGCTATATATACAAGCTGATCATTCCCCCATCATTATGAAATGAATATTCTTTGAATTCTCTGAAATATCTCTCCCTCTCTCTCTTCCTTTCCTTCCTAAAATTCTCTGTTATTGCTCTTGATTATCCAAGCGATTGAGTAATTCCCGTCAAACCATCGGGAGCTGACATTTGGTATCAGAGCGTTGCTCTTGGGTGTCAATAGAA
Source organism: Diospyros kaki (assembly GCA_036245055.1). Taxonomy (NCBI): domain Eukaryota; kingdom Viridiplantae; phylum Streptophyta; class Magnoliopsida; order Ericales; family Ebenaceae; genus Diospyros; species Diospyros kaki. The sequence continues at coordinate 40,703,629 of BSEG01000001.1, read as the reverse complement.
TAGGAGAAAATTATTGCCATGGCCAATGGAACGAGGATGGAGCAAATGGAGTTCCAGCTGCAGCAAGTAACCGCAGCGATGGCGGAGATGCAAACAAGAATGGGGACTCTCGAATCCTCTATTAGAGCAGGGGTTGATGCTCGAATTGATCAGGCGATGGAAAGGTGGCGGGGCGAGAATCGGGAACAGAGTGCTCTGCTTCGGGCAGGGGCAGAGCCAAGATACTTAAGTAGGGAGGGCGAACAACGATGACAAAAAATGTAAAATTTAAAGTTATACAATAATTATCCATATTGATAAAAAAAAAAAAGTATTATAATATAACGTCAAAATATTATATCAAGCATCATTATAGTATTTATGTATTTAAAAAGTACTGAAAAAGTAAAAATAATTGCTGAAAATTTTAAAAGACTTACGTTCTTATAGATCGGGCCAGTTTATGGTAAAAATATGATCAGATCCAAGATCAGGCGGTTAAATTTTATAAAATTAATAATTTATAAATGTATTCTTGAGAGAAAATAAAAAGGAGAGAGATTGGGGAAATGGCGTTTTGGCTTTCAGATTTTTTACTGGGGGGTGGAGGAGACGGTGGGTGAGGGAGGAGAGAGATTAGTGTTGGATAAAATTTATATTAAATATAATTATTATAATTTTTAGTTTTGTTGGAGTGGGGGAGAAGAGAGTTTAGTGGGAGATATTTAAAGTAAATATAATATTTAGTTTGGTTGGGAGGGGTAGTTTTTCCATATTCTCAGTGAGGATAAGGGTGGGGGGGGGGGGAGGGGAGAGACTTTGGGGGGGGAGAATATATATTGAAAATAAATATAATATATATTCTTTATTTTATCTGAGTTTGGGGGGCAGCCGCCCCCCTGCCCACACAGTAAATCTACCCCTAGCTTTGGGAGTAGATGCACCAGTTCATGAGGATGTTCGCATCCCAACAACCAATAAAGATTTCACCTGAGTTTCCTCATAGGGAGAGGTCAGAGCCTATTCTTCCTGGAGTGGGAACAGAGAACCAACCAATGGGGACATCGGAGTTTGAGTTTGAAGCGGAGGTGACCGGAGAAAATATATAAGAAAGGAGACCAGGAGCACAGGCTAATCGTAACCAGCCGAGCTTTCCAGTGCCCAAACTGGAGATCCTGCTTTTTTATGGAGAAAATCCGAGATGGTGGGTAAAGAGGTGTGAGCGGATGTTTGCCTTATATCAAGTATAGGAACAACAGAAGATCACCTTGGCTTCTGTTTACCTGAACCATATGGGTGACACATGGTTCCAAGGTTGGATTGCGGTGAAGGAAGGAAGCCCGTGGAGTGTGTTCGTTGATGACTTATGTGAGAGATTTGGAGACAAAAGTATGAGAGATATAATTGAGGAGTTCAACAAACTCAAGCAAATTGGTACAGTGCAGACCTATCAACTCAAGTTTGAGGAGCTAAGGTCCTTAATGATTCTAAAAGGCGGTCTGGGTGGTTGGCAAGGCGCTAGGCGGCCCCTAGCCACTGCAATTTCCTTCAAATCGCCACCTTAGGCGCCGGGCTTGATTAATCGGGCCTGGGCAGTGCCTAGGCGACTGATGTGGCCAAGGCGACGCCTCCCAGATGTGTTTTTGTGCCCGATTTTTCCCTCCCTTTTATATCCTCTCCTCTCGTGACGGTGGTTTGGGCTCGTCGATCGCTCGACTCCATCTCCATCCCAGATTAGATGGATGGATCTAACATTCGATAGCCGGATCTGAGCGACGATGATGGAACAGTCGAATTTGGCGGTGCTACAAGAAGGAGACGAAGATGGAACAACGGCGAAGCAGTGGCGAAGATGGCCAATTGGCATGGGTCGGCTTGGGTTGTGGACGCACTGTAGTGGACTGGACGATGGTAGCGACCACCCTGCTACTGCTAGGCTCTGATGAGAGCCGAGGATTTGCTAATAACTTTATATATATAAATGGAGATAGATTTATATATATATAGCCTACATATGTATGATTTATTTATATATATATGAACATATATGTATGCATGTATATTTGAGATAATATAAATTTTATTTAAATAATTTTTTTATGCACCGCCTAGCCTAGGTGCTAGGCCCCGCCTAGGTGGCCTAGGTGCTAGGCCCCAGCCTAGTGCTCCTAGCGCCTAGCGCCTTTTAGAACACTAATGATGGTGCACTATCCCCATCTATTAGAAGAATATTTTGTGTCAAGTTTTATTAGTGGCCTCGAGGAATGAAGTGAGACCCATGGTGAAGATGATGCAACCTGCGATAGTCAAGCAAGCAAGTTGCAGAGAGTGCGAGATTGCAAGAAATGACTATCAAGACACTGTTGAATAAGCAACGGAGTCAAGTGAAAGGAGTGATCTCAAGAGGTTGGCAATCCGGAAGCAAAGCATTAGGAAAAGAGATAGGGCACACTGGCAAGGGTGTCCTGGCATTACCCCTTGCAGCCCCTAACCCAACAGATGGAGGGAGGTTAATAGAACAGAGACGTCAAGCAGGCCTATGCTATAGATGCGAAGATGGGTACTTCCTAGGACATAGGTGCAAGTGCCAACTCTTGTTACTGGAAGGGGAAGATGATGAAGAAGAAGTAGCAAAAGAAAACTCTGAGGTTGAAAGGGAGGATAAAGGAGAAATCTCCCTACATGCACTAAAAGGATTGGCGCACAGTAAGATTATTAAGGTGGAAGGAATCGCCCACAATTGTCCCTTAATGGTACTCATCAATAGTGGGAGTACCCACAGCTTTTTGGATGAAAGCATGGCAATGAAGTTGGGCTGTGAGGTCTCTAATTCTCACCCTCTTTCAGTGATAGTGGCAAATGGTAATAAGGTTTTAAGTCAGTCCTCATGCTTGGGGTTTTGTTGGGTGATGAATGGGGAAGAATTCGTGGCAGATTTGAGATTATTGAAGTTGGGGGTTGTGATGTGGTACTTGGAGTGGATTGGATGAGAGGGGAGAGCCCTATTAGTTTTGATTTTAATAAAATGGATGTGACTTTTGAGAAAGAAGGGAAAAGAAGGGTTCTAATTGGTAGCCAAGAATCAAGAGTGTGCAAGATGATATCGGGGAAGAGGCTACAAAGAATGCTCAAGAGCAAGTTCTCCCAAGTGGCACAGCTATTCTCCATCCATGCCTTGGGAACCATCAAGGGAGGGCAAGAGCAAGAAGGAGAATTGACAGCAACTGTGAGTAACTATTCACATGATCAATGGAAGGTACACGAAACTAACTCTCTCAACATGCTATTAATTCAGTTTAGGGATCTCTTTTCCAAGCCTAACTCCCTTCCCCCTAAGAGACCTTGTGACCATACTATCAACCTTAAGCCCAACTCCGAACCAATTAATGTGTGATCCTATCGTTACCCACCTAAATAGAAAACCAAAATTGAAAAACTCATTAAAGACATGTTGCAAAATCGATCATCCAACCCAACCATAGTCCATTTGCATCAGCCATGTTACTTGTCAAAAAGAAAGATGGTTCATGAAGATTTTGTGTTGATTATTGTCAACTCAATACCATAACCATCAAGGACAAGTTTCTTATACCCATTGTGGAATACTTACTTGATGAGTTGAAACATGTTGGGTTAGACTTACCAGTTTAGGTGCATTTAGATGAATTAACCTCTCTCAAATACTCTTTCAAACTCTCAGATTAATAAGAAATCGTATATCAACTAAAACAGAAAGTAAAGAAATCACAATGCAAGATATAAACCAAAAAGATCAAACCATAAGACACTGATTTATGTTGGTTCGGATTGCAAGAATTGCAACCCTACATCTAGCAATCAAAAACACCCCCTGAACAGCTTTGTTATTCTGTTTGTGCGATCAGTATACAACAAGTTCCCTCCCTCCTATTCTCGAGTACATCAAGCTCTCATTCCCTCAAGATTACAAAGCTACCTCACAATCACTAGCCTTTCTCTCTCAGAACAGAATGATACTCGTTACAATAGAAATGAGAACTCTCTTGTGCATGTCTCTCTCGGCTACCCCCTTGCCCTTTATTTATAATAGAGGGTGAACATTCCAATATAACCGACTAGGATATTACAATTACAGTTTAACCCCTAAATCTATACTAATAACATTTAGGTATTTTCCTAACTGTCTAATTACATTCTAGTCGATAAAGCCACTGTTGTCTTCACTGATCTTCTGGGATGACTCGAGGCAAACATATCAACAAAACATGCATCCGTTTTTACTAAGCTAGACCTTAGATCAGGGCATCACAAAATTCGGATGGAGCCTCAAGATATTCCTAAAATCGCTTTTAAAACTCACCAAGGGTACTATGAATTCAAGATAATGCCCTTTGGACTCACCAACGCCCCAGTTACCTTTTAGGCATTGATGAACCAAATCTTTGAACCCTACTTGCGTGAATTTATTATAATCTTTTTTTATGATATTTTGATTTACAGTTCCTCATTTGCCGAGCACCTAGACCACTTGAAAATCACCTTTGAGGTCCTTAGACTCAATAAATTGTATGCTAAGGAGTTCGAGTGTGCCTTTGCATTGAGACATGTGGAGTATTTAGGCCATATAATATCTAATGCAGGGGTAAGCACCGACCCTAGCAAGGTAGAAGCAATGGTGGAGTGGCCAAGGCTTCAAAATGTTAAGGGATTGAGGGGATTTTTGGGCTTGATTGGTTATTACCGCCGGTTTGTCAAAGATTACGGAGTAATCAGCCAGCCATTAACAGAATTACTGAAGAATGATGGATTTCTATGGAATGATAAGGCGGAGGAGGCCTTCTGTAAGATTAAGCGGGCTATGAGTGAGGTGCTAACATTAGGGCTGCCAAATTTTGATAAGCCATTCCTCTTGGAGACAGATGCTAGTGCTAATGGAATTGGGGCCGTGTTGGTTCAAGAAGGCAGGCCTCTAGCCTTTCTCAGCAAGGCACTAGCTCCTCGACATCTCGGGTTAAGCATATACGGGAAGGAACTTCTTGTAGTGCTGATGGCTTTAGACAAGTGGAGACATTACTTAGAAGGGAGCAAGTTTGTGATCAAGACAAACCACGAGAGTTTGAAATTTTTACTACAACAGAAGTTACATACGCAACTACAGCACAAGGGAATGATCAAATTAATGTGATTGGATTATGTAATCTAATACTAGAAGGGGAAGGAAAATCTAGTTGCGGATGCATTATCTAGGTGCTATGCAGAAGGAAACTCTGTTGCCCTTACAATAGTAGTTCCAGATTGGTATCGGGAAGTGGTCTCGAGCTATGAAATTGTTGAGAATATTCAGGAGCTTCTACAGCAGTTGGTGGTGGATCCTAATGCCAGGCAAGAATATACCTTGACCAATGACCTTATCAAGAACCAAGGAAGGTTGGTGATAGGGAAGGATGAGAATTTGAAGAGGAAGATTGTGGAGGCACTGCACAGTTCACCGATAGGACACTTGGGCATAGTTAATACTTATCACAGGGTCAAACAGCTCTTTCACTGGTCAGGGTTAAAAAGGTATGTGATGGAATTTGTGATGTTTGTAGAAGGTGCAAATCAGAAACAGTGGCCAGTCCAGGGTTGTTACAACCCCTAGATGTACTAGGAGAACCTTGGGAAAACATCTTAATGGATTTCATTAAGGGCTTACCCAAGTTAGAAAGGCGAGACTGCATTATGGTGATAGTGGATAGGTTTACAAAATACACCCACTTCATAGGCTTGACCCACCCCAACATAGCTCAAGAGATATTTAAGGTGTTTTTGGATTAGGTGGTAAAATTACATGGAGTCCCTAACGCTATAGTATTTAACCAGGACAAAAATTTTACCAGCCTATTGTGGAAGGAATTTATGAGCTTATTAGGGGTCAAAGTTAACATGTTAACGGCCTATCATTCCGAAATCTAATGGCCAGACTAAAAGAGTAAACCAATGCTTGGAGACATATTTGCATTGGACTTGGCATAAGTGGCTTACGTTGGCTCAATGGTTGTATAACTCCAACTACCACGGCTCCATCAAGGGATCCCTATTTGAAGCCCTGTATGGGTACAAGCCACCCTTGTTGCTAGAACTAGGAAGTTCCTCTACTATGGCAGCCTTAGATGCATACCTATAACAAAGGCACCAGGCCTTTCAAGTGCTCAAAACGGAATTGGCCAATTCAAGGAATCGTATAAAATAATTTGTTGACATAAGGAAAAGTGAAAGAGAATTCCAGGTGGGAGATTTGGTATATTTGAAGCTTCAGTCAAGCCATCTGAAAGCCTTGCTTCAGAAACCCAGCTTAAAGCTCAATCCGAAGTTTTATGGGCCATTTCCAATTTTAGCACGCGTAGGAAGTGTGGGCTGTCGACTACAGATACTGAAAAATTCCATCATACATCCATTCTTCCATGTGTCACTCCTAAAAAAGGCAGTGGGGGTGCAACAAGTCAGTCCAACTCTACCCTACTTTCCAGATTCTGATGGTAGTGCAAGGGAGCCTAAGGTTATAATTGATAGAAGGGTCATCTACAGACAAAGTGCTCTCATCGTTCAAGTTCTCGTACAATGGTCTAACCTTTATCTGGACAACCACACTTGGGAATATCTTCCAGATATTCTCAAGCAATTTCCTCAAGCAACAGATCTTCTCAACATTTCTTGAGGACAAGAAGATTTTGAAGGGAGGGGTAATTGTCATGTACGAACGAGATAGGGGGTGCTATTGTAATTACACTATACTAGAGGTGGGAAGTAGCATATTAGAAAGTATGCAGCAAAGAGTTGTATTTTGTTTGATCATTCTCCCATCATTGTGAAATGAATATTCTCTCTCTCTCTCTCTCTCTCTCTTCCTAAAAATTCTTTGTTATCGCTCTTGATCATCCAAGCGATTGAGTTATTCCAGTCAGACCATCAGGAATTGACATCTTCCTCTATAAGTAAGATTTAAGGTTTTCTTTGCACAAATTTACCCTCTTGAGACTATTTCCTCTTCGCATACTTTTTTTCTTTTTCTTTTTCTTTTTCTTTTTCTTTCCCTTCTAAGCTCTTCATATACTTGTAAAAAAAAAAAGAGTATGGTTTCAAAAATTTTGAGTTATATCAAAAACCTGCATTTATGCTATAAACCATGTGCATGATATAGTAACTTAACATGGTGACGGGTAGGAGTGTCCAAAAAAACCGCTGCACTGCGGTTTCCGGCCTGGTTTTTTGAATTGGCGGTTCGGTTTGGTTTGAAAAACTGCTAAACTGCGCGGTTCACGGTTTGGCAGACCAGCGGTTCGGTCCAAAACCGAACCGCCCATATAATATATAATTTTAAAAAAATAATTTATATATTATAAATATAAAAGCGGCAGTGGCAGGCGACCTCTTTGCCTCTTCCTCTCTCTTTCTCTCCCCTTTCCCCCCAACAAAACCCTAATCCTAAACCATTAGCAGCCACCCGCGCCCTCTTTCTCTCCTTTCCCTCGGACATCGCCAGAAACAGGGAGGGCGACCAGGAGAGCTTCTGGGTCTTGGCAGCGAGGCAGTAGTACTTCTCCGTGGTCTTCCACCACCCTACAACTGAAGGACTGGAAGAAGAAGAAGCGGGCAGGGAGCTGATGAAATCGGAGATCACTAGGCGTGCTTGAACTGGCCGTACCAGATGAGATTAACGGAGATTTTGCCGTAGAGAAGGGGGCCATTGTGGACCTGTGGTATTGCAAGGTGAAGCTTGTCTGGTCCTGAACCAGTTGCTTGAGGTTTCTGGCAGCCATGGACAGATGAAAGAAAGAGATTAGAAATAAGCTGCGAGACAAACTGTAAAACAAACGAAGCCATTTTTGATTTCTGAACTGTGAAATGATCGGATTGAAGAGTAGAACCGCGACAAGGAAGATGAGTGATACTATATAAAAATATTTATGTGGTTTTTTTTTTTTTTTCCAGTTAGTGTAGTTAAAATTTGAAACCGTGAAACCGAACCGAACCGAACCGCAAAATGCTGTGCGGTTCGGTTCGGTTTTTCGCACCAAATCAAACCGTTCGGTTTGATTTGGTAGAAAACCGAGTTCACGGTTCGGCATATTAAATTGGTTCAAAACCGGCCAAACCGAACCGCGAACACTCCTAGTGACGGGCACAATTTGTTGATATCACCTATGATGTTATTGGTGTTTCCATGTAAATCAGAAGATTTTCTGGTCCTAATTAGAGGGTTTCTGGGTGCTAATTATCTCTTCTGTTGTTTGGTTCTTACTGCATTACTTTTTAGTTTTATATTTACTTATGTCTTTTGATATATGTTATGGTTATGGTTATGGCTTAAAATTTTTAAATAGTTAATCATGGTGAAAATATTTATTTTTCATGGCACTATTTGGAGTATAACATTATGCAACAATATCATTCATGGAATTGTTGCAATAAATAAATAAAAGGGTAAATTGCTCCCAAACCCCTGTGGTTTCGGTTATTTTCATAGAAACTGTGGTTTAAAAATATCTTTGAAGGTCCCTGTGTGTTTTTTTTTTTTTTTTGGTGCAGCCCCCTCTCCATTAAGTCAATAGCCCAAATATGTTTTTTTATATTGGGATTTGAATTATGAAAATTTAAAGTAACTCATAGGGGGCCTGTACAAAAATACCATGGGGAATCAATGGGGGCTTTTGACTTAACGGAGGGGGGTCTGTGCAAAAAGAGAAAACCTCAGGGACCTTGAACAACATTCATAAGCCACAGCCGGTCTCCATGCAAATGGTCCAAAACCACAGGGATCTGGGTGCAGTTTACGCTAAATAAAATGGTTCCAATAAATTTTAGGCTTTAATTTCTATTTGTAAATTTTAACAGTGGTTGATAGAACTTTTGCTTTTTATTTCTAACAGCAATAGGTTACGGAATGCAGGGATAGCCCTTCTGCTACCAATTATCTCCTTCACAGTATGATCACTGCTAACTAGCTGGCATGTTATGTCTAGAAGCCTTTTCTGCTGGGTAGAACATATTTGACAATTAATTGTAAAATGATCCCATGATATAATGTCCAAAAGCCCTTCATCATATTTCCTCTTTTCTTCCTGAAATCGAAACTAATATGACTGCAGAAAGTTAATGAGGGAAATCCAATGAATTTCTTTCAATCTGAGACATTGAAGATGTTAAATGTACTGAAATGTTCTGGAAACAGTACATTTAATGAGTTTTGTTCCACTGATATTAATTGATTTAATTTGTGGACTGAGCAAATGTTTTTGTTTCCGTAGGTGACAAATGAGAAGGTAAAGGCTCTTATGGAGTTGGCACATGCAAAGCAGGAATATCAACTTCTAAAAGAGTATGGGTATCTTTGTTGAGTACATATTTATTTATAAATTGTATGTAGGATAGATTAAACCAAAACCCCTAGAGATTAACCGCCCTGAGACTACTAAAATAACATCCTTACTTCTCCGGTAATAATGCTATGGGCTGCTCTGTCAACAGTTCATTGAAAATATAATTGGCAAACTCTGATGTTGTTGCCTATTTCACATGGCAATTTAATATCGTTCCGAGTGTCTTTTTGTTTCTGGAAATCCGAACAAGCAAAATATCTATATTCAGAGAAGGAAGAAGAGCTAAAAGAGGTGCTGGTTTAACTCATCTCACCCGTAACTCTGGGGGTTATGCATCGTATCTAGAAAATTCAAGTGTTGCTACTGTTTTCCCTATTATGTATATTGCATTACCCCTAGTTATACGTTATACTGATACCTTTTATGGTACTCTGTTATATTCAACCTACTACTATTTTTTTTTTTGCCAAGTCAACTTCCTGGTTTTATCTAGACTTCGTAGAAAGCTCTGAACAATCTGTATGGTAATAATAAGGAAAAAGAAAAATACACATGCATGGTTGCAATTTTATGACAAGTTAAACCTCTAAAGAGCTAAAAACCATACAATTGAACTCTGGCTGTGGACCTGGGTCCAATTTGCCAGCTTGGTTTTTGTGGGTTAGGGCACTCAGTAAATTTAGGTTGTCCAAATAGTATTAAATTGTTGCAACTCAAGCTGGTTTGGCCTTCATTAACATGTCATCTATGATGACCTAAAGAAACAAAAAGAAGCAGATAATATAGGTATTACAAGCTCCCAGAGTAGCATTGCTACATTGCTAATGTTTTCCTGAAGCTTGCTTTTTGGAAATGTTTTCTGTGGTTTCACCATGTGTGGGTGTGTGTGCCCTTATTTTATTCCAAAAAAGAAAAATCTTCTCTCTCTATCTTTAGGCCCAATAGTTAGGGAGCTCTTTTCTTTCATATGGAGATTTGTGAATGATGAATATGACCATTATTACATAAAGCAGTTCCTCTCACTTGTGACCAAACATTATTATTTTCCCATTGCAGTTCCAGATGAAAATATTTACTTTCTGTTCTACTGGATTTTGCCTGTGATGACTGAATTTTATTATTTGATGATAAAGTTGCATGTTATGCAGGAATATCAATGATTCATCATTGAGACAAAGAACACTCTTGGCTGAAATTGGGGGAAAGAAGATTGTTTGGGAAAAAGATGGAAGGTTAAAAAACTTGTTGAAGAAATCGTATCTGAGACGCTGGATTGGCACATTGGATTCCCCTGGAGATGAAGCTGAAACGCACATGAATTACGGAGGATATGTTGGTGATAGAAGGTCTACGTATAGCATGGATATTGCGAGGTTTGTGCAAGCATTTATGATACTTTCATGCTGTTGCATGCTGAATGTTCAGCCTGGCCCGTTGATCAAGAATTGTATCCCTCCATTATCTGATGCATCTCTATCAAGTTGTGTCCTAATCTTTCTGGAAATTGCCGTCTCCATGTCTGCGTGGTTTCATGTGTATGGCCCTTGTCCAGATTCATGCTTCTTAGTCCTCATTCTTTGGAAGGAGTCGAAAACACAGATTGCAATGTGAAAGGCTTGGTTTGAATCTCCTCATTTTTAGGTTTCAAGACACCACCTCCTCCTTGCTGGATTCCTCAAGACTTGAGCCCCTTTTTTCATTTGATTTCTCTTTTTGTTTATCATCATGTATATCAGGTTGTGTGCCCTTTGGCATTTGAAAACATGTTCTCACCAAATATGTATGTATATATGCCTGGAGGATGAAGATTGAAAATGCAACCCTTAAGGAGAGCGTAGAGAGTATGGAGCATCTCACGTCAGCTGTTCGTAGACTTCGTCTTTCACTTTTAAAGGTAATCATCTCTCCGGCCACTGTTACTGAACAAGTGTGTTTAATCTCTCAAACTGAAGAGGTCTACTCTCTTTGACCTTGTGACTTGTTCAATAATGAAAACTACATTTCTAAATACTCATATGGTTCCATTATCTCTGATGTCTGCTGTTATCTTTAGCTTCTGTCAGTAGTTGCTGAAACAGTTTAGTATTCGGGTTTTAGTTACTGCCAGTGTCTTCTTCTAACCCAAGTTTACTGTTTTCTTGTGTTTCTTGGGCTAAAAATTAGAACTCGTTTTTACTGTTGCGTGATATTTGTTGCAATTATCACCATCTGTTTCATAGGTTAAAGAATCAGTACCCTCTCAAGATACAATTTCTGGCATGTCTCATTCTCTTGATGATGTTCTCAATGAGGCAAAACTTTTGAAGATGGCTATTGGCAGCTCTCTTCCTGTCAGCTGGTCAGCTGAGGCAGGTGACCAATCAACCGATCAAACTTTCGACCATGAGGCGAATGATTTTAGCACCAATTCCAGCACCGAAAAAGTAGATTTTGTTTGCGCCGCAGGGTTTGAGATGGTGGAGAGCCTAATCTTTGCAGTTCAAATATTGAAGGAACACACAAGTAAGAGAGAGGCCCCAGAGGTGGAAGTTGCTACCTAATTACAAAGCACGAGGACAGCCAAAGATTCAAGTGACACCTTGTACAGCTAGCTTGTGATGCCCGGTCCATTATTATGTACACGCGTGTTCATCTTGTAATAGTATAGGAGGTAGAAAATAGTATTTGCAGCCAAACGCTGATGTTCCCCTTTAGATGAATGAGTGCTAGGCTATGATTGAAGTAGATCCGGGGAGAAAAACATTGAGAAACTAATCCCTGGGGTGTCAGTTGTACAGTGGCAATGTTTAGTGGGTCCTTTTGCTGCATAGAAGAACATCCCAGAGGTTTAAGATTAACACTAGACTTTGTATTCGTTATTTTGTATTGATGATGATGATATTAAGAATTGAGTTTACAATTGGTTCTGCTTTCTCTGGTGGATAGATTTGCATATCATTGTATTTATTTAGGAAAAATAACGTGTGGTATCTCTGAGGATTGGAGTAATTGTAAAATATATCCTTGATATTCAAGAAAATATAAGAGTATTTTTAAGATTTAATGTTATGTTATAATTTTTCTTTCATAACCTATTAAATTTTATAAAAAAATTTAAAATATTTTTATACTTAAAACTCAATTCTTATGGCAACAAATAAGGCATAGCAATAGCATTTTTTACCCTCTATCTTCTTTAAACCCATATTCGGATTCAAAATGAAAGACTTTATTATTATTTTTTTATTTATACTCAAACCTAGATTTAAAATGAAAGGTTTCGCTCTTTCTCTTTTATTTATTTTATTTCTTATTTTTTTTATCTCTTTTTGCATAGCCTGACCAAGTTTATCATTATCATCATCATCTCTTTACGCAATGAATTGAGACATTCTTTCTTTCGCTTTTACATGGTGAATCTAAGCCTAATTTAGGTTTATTTATTCATTTATTTTTTTTGAATGGCCTTTAGCGGTTAGTAACTTACAGCTATTAATTAATTATTTATTTTTATTTCTTAAATTAAAAAAAATGAGTGAGAAAGAGAAGAAATGAGAGTGAAAAAAGTTAAAAAGTTCATTTAAGTATTTTTAAGAGTAAGAGTGATCATTGTTATTTTTAATATATTAAATCAGTGCAAGTGAACTTCAGCATAATTTTTTGGGGATTATTCTACTTTGTCTGTATTAGTTGAAGTATGAAATGATTAAAAATATCAAATGTAAAAAATATCCTTACCTTGAAAACACTGCACGCACGTTTAAATAAAATTCGGGCGGATTTTATTTATGATGAAATCCACCGAAGTGAATTGGGGAGACTTCAACTGTGATGAAATTCGCCCACACAGTGTGGGCATCCGCCCATTGCATGGTGGGTGGACTTCAACAATGTTGAAGTCCGCTCGACAATTTTTCTGTAAATCTGTGCATCAAACTTTTTCAGGTACTGTAACACGGTCGGACAGACTTGAAGTTCGCCCACACTATGTGGACGGATTTCATCATAGATGAAATTCACTCAAATTTTATTTAAATGTGTATGCGATATTTTTGAGATAAAGATATTTTTGACATTTAATATTTTTAGTCATTTCATACACCAATTAATTTAGACAAAGTAAAATAATCCCACATCCAGAGAACTGAATGCATCTCTTGCGTTAACTAGCTCATCATGCACCAATTCAATCTTTTAATCATTATGTGATTAATTAAACAGTTGTGGACTATTCCAAATTAATCAACTTTATTTATTCAGAAATCAGCTGATGTGACACATGCTATTATTTCTCTATTCATTATCGAATCCAATTTCACGCGGAAACTTTGATCACACGAATTGTTTCTTCCTGGGATTCTTCTTCTGCTTTGGGGGCAACCTTGAATCTCTTGGCCACTGATGAATCCGTCTTGGTCGGGTGCTGGACGCTGACCCGGTAATCTCCATGGAAGAGTTTGGTCTGGAAGTGGCCCTGGGCGTCTGTCTTGCCGGAGGAATCCCCCTCCGCAGCGCCGCCCCACTCCTTGAGCAGCTTGTCCACCACATCTCCGGTGGCCAAGTTCTCGAAGTTGGTGTTCGTCAAACACATTCGGTAGCAACTGCCTTGGCTCATCGCCACCCACATCACAATCCCTTTCACTTTTGGGTGTGCGTGTCCTTCTCTCAGCACCTCCTCAAAGTATTCCGCCTGCCATTATTTTTTAAAATTCTACCGTGAGAGAGAGAAGTAGTTTAGCGATGGAGGATGGTATAATTAATGATTACCTATATACCCTGTTGTGTGAAATGAATCAATGATTCACAGAGAAAAAACAGAATAGTAGTATCAATCACCCAGCCCAAATTTTTGGAAAAAATATCAGGTTCGTTCTTTTAAGGATGGGGGAAAATTCTAGATGATTATATAATTTTCCAGGAAAATAAAGAGAAAAGAAAAGTTTACCTGATTGGGGACGTTGGAAACATCTACTTCTGTGAGCCAAATGGGGAGACCCGTAGTAGCAAGCTTGTCAATGGAGGCTCTCATATAAGCCAAGTTCGGAGCGCCGGTGAAATGGCCCTCCAAGCCTATCGCTAGAGGCCCCGCGTAGCCGCCGGCGCGAATTTCCTGAATCTTCTTCAGGTACTTACCGGGGTTCGAATCCGGGTCGTTCATGTCCTCCACCGTGTTGTAATCATTCAAGAACAACGTCGTTTGACCGTCGATCTGGTTCACCAGCTTGAAGAATCCCGGCGAAGCATTCTCCCCGAGCTTGCTCTCGAAGAAGTTGAAATGCAAGTTCTCGTTCTCCACGTCCCAGGCTATAACCTGGCCGGCGTATCTGCTCACCAGCGATCGAATTCGTTTGTCGACTGCGAGGCGAAGGCTATACGGAGAGAGGGATTTGACCCATTGGGCGAGATAAGAGGGGTCGGACCAGAGAACGTTGTGGCCGCGCACGGCGATGCCGTGCTGCTTGGCGAACCCAAGCATGGCGTCGGCTACGGAGTAGTCTTCGTGGCCCTGGGAAGTCTCGGTGCTGGACCATTTCATCTCGTTCTCGAACGTGGTGAGTTTGAATCGGGAAGTGAACCAGTTCTGGTAGGCGGCGTTGGTCAGAATTTCATGGCTCATGGCGGCCCCGAACGGAAAATAAGGCCTGCTTTCCGTCACGGAGACGGTTGCGTTCGCTAGGGGCCTGCCGGCGGCGTCCACCGCCCGGAGGTTCACCACGCCCTTGCGAGCCTTGTCGATGCTTTGACGCCGGTGAGATCTCCATTGCTGTTTGGTGAATGGTTGAAGAGAAACGCTATCCGCCCATATCTCCGCCTTTGTGTCGTTGCTCTGAAGACGACAAAGCCCATTATTCATAGAAGAAATTGACGAAGTCTTGTCATTACGTTACAAAGAGCTGAGCCTATCTCTTGAGTTAAATCCATGGCCAATATTTGAGTCGAAATGGAGCAACTTAATTATGATTGCGTTTAAGAGTACTCAATTTTATTGTAAAAACAAACATAAAAGACATTTACCTCGAAATAAAGGAGGCCAGGGCCCGAGACATTCACAGAAAGGCCACCCTTGAGCATGGACCAGCACCCGGACTCAGCGACAACCCATCCGGCGCGCTGATCAAACCCGGATGGTGTTTTGAACAGCGCGGCTATCTTGGCGCTTCCCTCACTCACTTGCAACCAGGCTGCAACCAGACCCCACCCCACCCCACCCATTGTCAATTAACCCTGCATGGATAGTCAAGAGTTAAGTCAATTAGACCCCGTGACTTACCGGATAAGGTGTAGAGCCTGTCCTCGTCCAAGTAGAGTTTCTGGGAGAAGCTGTCATCAGGCTGTCGCCTGGAGCTTACAACAATGAACATGTTGTGGCTTCCATTTTGGGATTCCCTTTGCTCTATTCGGGCGTTCCCCTTGGCAGTCCAGCCCTTCAAGCCATGGTTTAGTTCTGGGTTCACTACCACTCCTCCACCATATTGGGGCTTCTCAGGGTTGGCCAAGCACTGGAGATGTGAAGAAAGTTAACTAATTACTCTTGAGCTTTAATAGGCACCATGATTTGAAAAATGACAAAGAAATACCAAATCTTACGTACCTCAAGAGTGTAGCTGTAATCGTACAATAAGCCATCGACTGCTGCCCCTGCAAAATAAGTAGTAATTAAACAGCTGATAGAACAATGAGCAATTAATTCTCTTAATTACAAGCAGCCTCCATCTCAACGAAAGACTCATCACTTGGAATATTATTCTATTCCAGATGTAAAGAAAATTTTGCTTTCTTCCCTGGATTTAAAATTAAGCGAATAAAATTCTATAAAAGCAACTCATTAAAACAAAGAGAATATATGAACAGTGTACGTAAGTAGTGACATTTGTATGTATGGATAGCTCTCCACTTCATTCCGAATGAAAATGCTGTACCTAGATTCTGGTTATTGAGACAATGCAAACCTAAGCAAGAAACAACAGCAACGAAGAAGAAGAGCAACGATAGAAGAGCTTTTCCCTTCTCTCTAGCCATCTTCCTCCTTTCGATCGGCTCCTTAATTAGTCCTTACTGTTCCTGAAGCACAACCCCCCCCCCCTTCAATTTAAATAGGGTATGATGAGAAATCATTAATTAATTAATTGCATGTATATTCACATACTAACAAAGTATCTTACTGATAATTCCGTCATGAATTAATGTTGTGCATTTATTGAGGATATTCATATTACTATTATTGTCTACAACTACTATAATAATAATAATAATAATAATAATAATAATAATAATAATAATAATAATAATAATAATAATAATAATAATAATAATAATATTGTGCATCAAAATTATAGCATATGCTAAAATTTGCATAAAATTATATATGTCCTTAAACAACAGCTTGGTGTATGATTTTGTTTCCCATCTTATAAACATTAAATAGAGACACTTCAAGGCCAATTTGTATAGAAATTATCATCATTAAAAGCCTTCATTTTACTAATTAATTAATTATATGAATTCCACATCTATCTTCAAATATTTACTAATTTTCATATCAGAGAGAGAGAAAATAGAGTAAAAGTGATTTTTCACCTCCTGCTACGTACTGCTAGCTGACAGCATACTTGTGTTTTTCAATGCCAGGGAGAGAAACACTTGTATCTTATATACGCCAACAATGCTTCACGTAAATCGAACTATATATGGTGGCCATGCAATAATATAATACACATATCCATACATACATTTATACACGAATTGGCTTGCTTGTAAAATAAATAAAGCTATCATTTATATATACATATACATTCAACATAAACCCCTCAAAATTAACTTCGATAACTTCCAACCGTGTCACGTACGTGTTCTATACACATTATTAAATTTGACTACATCAAAATACCTTAATTACCTAATTACAAAGAAAAATAAGGTAACCCTAATTGGAACATAATTTCTTACCATTTTCTAGAAATAGAGAACAAATCACAAAACAGGTCTCACGTTATTTTAGGATTATTTATCCAAAATGTGGTTATAACTTATATTATTATTGCAGTGGATTTGGTTTGCTGTTGAGACGTTTATTTATATATTATAATGTTGTCTAAAAAATATGTTTGGCTCTTGGCTCTGTCTCTTAACCTCTAAAAGTGAAGCATCATACAAGAGCGAAATGTTGGGATCGTAACACCAATATATATCTCGAGTTTTAATTAGTCTCTCAATAAATTCTAATAATATAATATTACTTTAAAATTAAATTCCCTTATTGGTTAGATAATCTCCAGAGGCTTGAATTTGTTAATGTTAAGAAACGAATTGGGCCACTCTCTAGTCAGGGATGGGCTCGGCCATGTCATCACCCGAGGCCCAGCCCAAGACCCCACATTCTTACAAACCCTCTCCCCCTTGCAGCCTTGCTTTGCTGCATATACAAGAAGCTTTCCCTTGTTTTAACGCATATATGCACCAATCGAAAATAATTTTCCTTTTTATAATTAGTTTTATATAATAACCAAAATAAGACAAATAAATTTGTTGTACACAAATATTAATTTTTTGTATATTTAAATTCTTAACATGATATTATATATACACTTATGTTTTTATTTATGATTTATATATTTTTATTTATAATTAAAAAAATTAAATAATTATGTTATGTTGTGCACTTCGAACATAGTTTGTTCTGCAAGTCTTGCTAGGTAGGGGTGTTCATAGATTTGGGTAAACTTGACAATCAATTAGAACCAATTGGCTTGGTTTTTCTAATATATCTTTGGTCTTGGGTCCAAAATGTTGGGCTTAAAAGAGATTGGTTTGGTTTTTATACCTAAGTCTTCAAGACAATGAACTCGACTCGATCAATATAAAAATAAATTAAAAATATATAATACGAATTATAAACATTTAATATTTTTGACATATTTTTATAAATTTATTAATTTTTTATTGTGAGTTAAATGTCACTGTTTAAAGTAAATTGTAAGTGCATTTAGGTGCAAATTATTTGTCGAATATTGATATTATATATATTTTTTAAATTTGATATAACAAAAAATTGAGATTAATAGATTATTATATGTAATTGGAGTTGAGAATCAAATTGAACCAACATAACTTTTAATAGTCCGTGAAATTTTATAATATGCTCCTATATTAAATTTCATTACAGAATGAGATTATGTTCAACGGATGGAGACTATTAATATTAGATTTGATGGTTCCCCATTCCATGTTTTTCACCCTTAAGACTCTTTGGAGGCTTCTGGTGGGTCAGCCTTCATTATCCACCTCAGCTGCTAGCCTTGTTCAGTGATTCTTCACAATAGACCACCATTTCACATTTCACCATGGTATGAATTAAGGATGCTCTTAAGGAGGAAGATTATGGCTTAAGAGTCTCTCTTTATTGATCCTCCCATGATCTCTTGAGCCTCTATCACAATATGATGCTCGTTGTTGCTGTCTCCCGTAATCATATGTTATCTCATGTTTATTTACTCTTTTATCCCACATGTTTGAAAATGTTTTTGTCTTGCATTCTTTTCTAGTGTGAGCATTGGGCTGTATCTTTTGTTTCTTAGCGAGGTATATCCGGGTTGTTTTCTTGTTAAAGCTTGTGCGCTTTTTTCTTATTAATATATTTTCATTTACAGAAAAAAAATCATTTTTTAAATTTTAAAATTCGGAATGTAATTCAAAAATCGTAGGCAAAATGGGCTTTAACTTGGGCCATGGCCCATGGACCTTTTTCGTGCCAATAAGAGCCCACCATAAGAACAGCTAAAATCCGTTCTTATTTCCCCATTTTCGCGGTTTCTTTCGTTTTTCTCATTCTTCCTGAAGAAGCAAAACAGAGTCGCCGAGTCGCAGACATGGCGAAGGGCGAAAGCTCCGGCGATACTTCTCGCCCATGGCAATCCTATCACACAGCCTACACGAACGCCAAAGCAGGTACTCACTATCACTCTTCGCATCTGATATATCCGAATTCCGAACTGAAGTGTATTGCGCCGATAACATACAATTTCAACCGATAAATAGTGAGAGTAGTTTGAATTGTATAAAATTTTATGGGTTGTTCTGATTCGCTCCACGATCTCACCGTGATCAGACTCTGTCTGTTTCACGGGCTTATCTAATTGATTTTGGAATTTTATTTGTTTTGCGGTGTGTCGGCATGGGATTAGGATATCAACGCATTTTCTCTTGGTGTTGTAGGAATGGAGGGAGTGGACAAAGAAAAAGTGCAAAAGATTGTATACGAAATGAGCAAGGGTTCCAAGTATTTTGAGAATGAGGAGCGCAAGATGGCTTTCATAAAGCAGAAAATCGAAAACATGCGTGCTCATCGCGCGAAGCTCACTGCTTCTGATATATCTCACTATCAGAAGGTATTTTTGGAAGGAAATGTTTAGGGCTTAGGGTCCTCTTCTCATATGATCAAATTATCTTAATTGCATCTTGTGTATGATATATTTTTATCTTGGCATCACTTCAACCCTATTAAAGACAATTTTATATCAAATTATGTATTTTACTATTTGGAAAAAGGAATCACATACTAGATAGAGAATGAGGGAGCTAATTCTGGAAAGCGTATTTAGAATATCAATTCGGCTTGTCAATGAACCCTAAGGTTTATCTCCTCAGATGGATCAAACGGGTGGAAACAATGAGCTAATACTCGCTTTATAACCAATAGAGGAGGAGCATTTCTAAAGGAAAGAGTATTGTGTTTGTACCCCATGGAGAATGTACATCATTCCTCACAGAAATGACATTTGTGATCAAATTCCTTGTCTAAACCCATTGAGGTCCTTAATTCAGCATTTATTTGTTTCTGTCCATCATTTAATAAATCAGACAATTGAAATGTTTAAATATCAAATCGTGAACTTGATTGATTTTTATGTTATTTCCATTTTATGGTTATGATGATACGTTTCCTCAAGGAAAACAATGCTATGCATTGTTGTAAATTAAGGGTAAGAAGGAAACATTTATAGAACACTGCCTTAGGAGTCATGTTGACCTTATTTAATCTCTTTAAAGTTTATATTTATTCTACATAATTTCGTAAGCACACATGTTGATTTTTGAAAAAGGTACTTATGACTCTTCTTTATGGTTTATGAAAAATTTGGAGGTTGCTGATAAAAGAATTTTGGAGCTAGAAGTTACTCGTGACCTCAAGAGGATTTGGCTACATGTGGATATGGATGCCTTTTATGCAGCTGTTGAAACATTAAGCAATCCTTCACTAAAGGGAAAACCAGTGGCTGTTGGGAGCATGTCTATGATCTCTACTGCTAATTATGAGGTTAAAATTACTAGCTGTAATTTCTACAGGGATAGTGTCTAGATTTCTGTCCATTGCTAGTGTGCTTTTATCTTGCTGTGGATACTTTTTGGCATGAGATTTATTTTGCATTCCCATTTAAAAATCTTAATGACCAGAAACTCATACCTTAAACATAAATGGTTTCCATATTATGTAGGCACGGAAGTTTGGGGTTCGTGCTGCAATGCCTGGTTTCATTGCACGCAAATTGTGTCCACAGCTGATTTTTGTTCCCACAGATTTTGAGAAGTATACTCATTATAGTGATTTAACTAGAAAAGGTAAATATTGTAATCTTAAGGAATCTTCTTTGCAGCCAAGTAATTTAGCTGATTCTAATGAACTTCACTTGGATGCACGCCTTTCAAATAGTTTTCCAGAGATATGATCCCAACTTTGTGGCTGCTAGTTTGGATGAGGCATACCTTAATATAACAAATGTCTGCACAGAAAGGGGTATTGCTGCTGAAGAAGTAAGTTAGAAATAAACTAAATATATCACTATAAATTTATGTTTTCGGTGTCAATTTTATGACTTTGTTACAGTGTTTGGTCATTATGCATATGGATGCAGTTCAAATCCCTCTTATTGTTTCCTCTCTTCAGGTTGCTGAAGAGATCAGAAGAAGTGTTTATGAAGAGACTGGCCTGACATGCAGTGCTGGAGTGGCACCAAACCGCTTACTTGCGAAGGTTCCATTACTTTTATAAGTGATTTGTCCAAAATTAAGAAGCACAGGCACTTTTATGGAGGTGTCCTGTGTCAGGTGGCAACACTCCTTAGCTGCTTATAAATGCATGTTAGACACTTCTTCAAACATGTCCTTCGTATCTTTTTATTTTTTTATTTGTTACATCAAATACTTGGTGGACACTAGTGTCTATATGGGATCTTGCTTTTTCATCTCTTAAACAAATAAAGACCACATTATAAGTTATTAAGAATAAGCTGACCAATTTATAACAAATTGGTCACTGAATTTGTATTTGTTTAACAATGCCACCATCCACACAAACAAAAAGGCACAATTATAGATGAGAAAGACTTTACTATATGATGATTTTTCGCATGAACTATAGTCCTTGATCTTTTATACAAAGACCCATCATGTAGTAAAGCCTTTCTCATATGATTATCCTTTTTATTAGTGTGGGGGGTGACATTGTGATGCAAATGGTAGTTCAGTGGCTAATTTGTTACAGACTAAAGTTTATTCGCCCATTTGAAATTTACATTAAAGATTAGTGTCCACTAGTGATTTTTATCCATTTAATAACTATTTGATGTGTCCCTGTCATGTTCTTTTGAAACTCTCTAGAGAATAACTGCATTAGTGTTTCCATGCTACTGTTATCCATGTTCTAGATCCGCATCCATGATTCATAGGTTCAAAATAATCTTATGCTTACAATTGGAAAGTGTTAACAAATTGTATGCACCATGTGTTCCTTTTTTTTTTTTTCCTTTTCCATGTCTTTATAATTCATAAGAAAGAAGAAAAATTGTTCTGATTTTTACTAGTAGATCAAAACAGAAATTATTGAGTGCTTTTCTTGGAAGGTGAAGTCAGTAATAAAGGGCACTATCTAATTTAAAGCATCTAAATAGAAGTGTCTTTCAACTATTATTATCCATTAACAATGTCTAGATTGATTTGAAATGCTTTACAATCCTTTGAGAAAGGTCTGCTTCTTAATATATTTTTATGTCTTTCTTCTTTGCATGTGTTTTTGCTTTATCAGGTTTGTTCAGATATTAATAAGCCAAATGGCCAGTTTGTTTTACCAAATAACAGGATGGCTGTCATGACATTCATATCCTCATTCCCCATATGGAAGGTAATTCTCAACCTACTGATTCATCTTAGCAAGCTGTCATCATTAGTTTGGATTTGTTATTGCTACCAAATTGTTACTTCTGATATTACATGAAAGCCTTCAGCATATGCTGTGTGTGAAAACACTTTGAAGCATTTTGTTGCAGATTGGGGGCATTGGTAAGGTCACTGAACATCTTTTAAAGGATGTTTTTGGAATTACAACCTGTGAGGAGATGCTGGAAAAGAGGGGTTTCCTCTGTGCACTATTTTCTCATTCTTCAGCAGGTTTGTTCACTGGTTGATCCTCCTTTTTTGGTAGAAAAATGCTCTCAAGAGTTATTATATCGTTGTGGTTGGGTCTCTGCTGGTAATTCATATGTTCATTTGTTCACATTATCTTTCTTTTTCAAATAAGAGAAAATAATTATTTGAAAGCTTGATAAGACTGAGTATGTTTTCCACATTGTCATTTACTGTTCTTCCTTTTTGACATTTAGTAATTTTCTTTTCATTTCAATATTTGTCACCGTTTTAGACATCTCACCATTTTATTGCAGATTTTTTCCTCACTGTGGGTCTGGGACTTGGAGGAACAGAGACCCCTGAAGCTAGGTTAAGAAAAAGTATAAGTAATGAGAGAACATTTTCAGCTACAGACAATGAGGCCTTGCTGCATCAGAAATTAGGTAATTGTTTTGGGCTTTGATTTTCTTTATACAAAGCACTATTTGAGGTCCCACCTAGTGGATTAGGGCTTGTGATGATGTGCATTCTTCATGGAGATGCTAATACGCTATGGCATGAAGCCTTTGCTTGATATTGATCTTATTAGTCTGTCATGCTGAGTAGGTGTTTATTTTCATTACTGCCAATGGTTTTGCATAGATCTGTTACATTTTTAGACTTCATAGTGGAAATTACTGGGAATCTGATTGACATGAGTAGAAGTCAAAATAATGAAAAGTAATTCCTTTTGTTTTAGCACCCATATGATTTCACTTCTGAATATTAGCCTTCTGCTCTGGTGAGTGGTAATTTATCAAATAACTATAATTTCATTTTAAAATAATAATTTGGTGAACAAAAGTAAAGGAGATTTTTGCCCAATTTACTTCCCACTTTAAGGATTTATTTCCTGCTACCTCATTTTGACCCACTTGAACTTATCAATAACCTATTTGTTTTGCAATTATTGTGATAGAAACATCTTAACTTTTTCTTCATTCCATCGTTTGGATGTAAAGCTCTTTAACTTTTGAAATGCTTCAACTCCGTGCTTGTTTTCTTACTGCCAACTAAAGTATCTATTTTAGTTTTTGATTGACTAGTTGAGGTTCCTGCCCCTGTTGTTAAACATGTTTCCTGAATTGTTTTATCATTATGTGAGGACCCTAGGGTTCAAGTCTAGGGATTCTAGTAGATAATCGGGAAAGAAGGAAGAAAGAGAGAGAGAAATGAGGGAATTTAGGGAGAATTATGAGAAGAATCAGAAATGGAGAGGGAAAGCAGAAGTAGGTGAGACAGAAACAGGATCAAGAGAGAGAAGAGCAGAGAGGGAGATCAGAGAATTGAAGATAGAAAAATGAGAATTCTTTACTTCAAAACCATAATGATGCTCGGCCATGTGGTTATAGCTTTATATATAAGCTACCCACAGATTTAAGGGGCAGTTACCACTCCTCCACTATCAATAACTGCTTTTAAATGACTGCATACCCTCCTAAATCAATCCAAGACTGAGAGTTACAGCATTAACTAACTCCTTCTGGCTTCTGCAGACTAAAACAATTTGCAAAAATAAAAATAAAAGACAACTAGCCTAAGTCGTTACACATTATGTTATTTCAATTGAATTTTCTTGATTATTTGAGACAGTGAGTGACTGGATGGGAGATATAGTTAAAAATGATGTGTGCCATGTGATTGTCATCAAATTTTATCTCAGGAAATATTGATAAATTTCTTTCCAATTCCCCACTTGTACTCTCTGTGGGGCCAGACTCTCTGAATTCATACTCCACGCATGCTTGCTTTCTGTGCTTACTATCTTTGGTCTTCCCTATAATATGTAGGATTTACCTTTTCTGGAAGCTAGCATGTCAGTGCCTGTTTGGATTTGAGGATCCACCTATTAATTGCAAAAATGCTTGTGCCTTGCTGTGCTGGAATGTGTTGTTCCATCATTGCTCCACTGTGGTGCTTTAATGCACAGAAACAAACTTCAAGCTGAATGTAGTAAACAAATAATCATACAATGTAGTAAGTTCATAAACACAAATATTCCATGCCCATTTATCCATGTTTAGACGATTTTCTGTGTCTAACACCATACTTGGAAACAATCCCATCTCTGTCTATAGAATGCAGAGTCCTCCTTATGATGCCTTCATCTGGGGCCAATCAGTCTCACATACTAGTTCTCTTGTCCAAGTGATGAATTTTATCCAGTGGGTATCTTTTATTAAAGAAGGTATTGGCATTATCTTTAAATGACATCCTGTGTTAATCAAACCTCATATTTCTTCATTAGAACTTCAGAAAAGCTTTTCCAGTTTTAGACCTGTTTCTGAAATTTGGCATTGATATTCTGTTGTGAGAGGGTTAATATTTTAACACAACTTGGTTCTACACAAGTTGTTTTCTTCCCTTACTAGAGCTTTCAGAGGCATACTTTTTATATTTTCTTGGAAATATTCTTTGTGAGGCATGTTTGTATCACTTCTCTAGCCTCATAATCATAGTAGTGATACTTCCTTTTCTCCAGTGCACTTAATCTTTGACACATCCATTATTTTATCCTACATTCATAATGAATTAAAGCAAGCAAACAGACTTTTTAGGATATTTTTGGATCACTCATCATTTCAGAGGGGCTAAGATAAATGATGTTTCTGAAAATTAGTTTCCTTTCATGTAGTAGGCTACCATGGTTTTTGGTGTCTAATATTTGTGGTAAAACATTTTTCTTTCACGAGTTCAAATGCTTGCCCGCAGCATGTATAAACTATTGTTTATTTATTTATTCATTATTTATGTTCTGCAGCGGATCTTGCAGATATGCTTTCTGCTGACATGAAAAGAGAAGGTGTTTGGGGCCGAACATTAACACTAAAACTGAAAACTGCATCATTTGAGGTACCTTCTGATGCTCTTAATAGGAACCTTTAGCCTTGCTGCTTTGAAGAGTGATTTAATGAATCACTAGAAAATTGCAAGATCTGAAACAATGGATCCTTGTTTTGGAAATGGGTACCTGGTGGGAGCTGAAGGTTGGCCAACCTAGTGGTTATCCCTCCAAGGATGTCTCAGTGTAGTTGAGCTAGGTACTACAAGGAACCTTGAGTTGGATTAGGAAAGGGATAGGACAGCCACAAGAGAGTAAGTTGGAGGGAATCTCAATCGAAGTCTTGGATAGTGAGCATTATGGATATTGGTAGTTGTTTACTAATAGTGGTGATGATCCTATATTTATGGGCTTAGTGGTTATTGCTTTTGATATCCATCATTATTCCACTGGACAGGTCAGTCAATGGTGGTTCATTGAGGGGAGATTCAGATGTGTCTACAGAGTTGGCTTATCAATAAGGTTGGGATGGCTGGTTATCCAATTGTTGAGGGCTTGTGCTCATCAGTGGGCATGAAATCCACCATAGGATATCTAGTTGGACCTTTTTTTGCCCCTCTTTTAGAGGCTGAGGCCTAGATGGTCTCAAACCTTGAGGGTCTCCATGCCTTGATGTTGTCCTACCTCTAGTCCCAATTCATAATCCCTCAAACATCCTGTGTTATGCCCTGCTTGGTCTTTAAGAGCTGAATCTTTCAACACAAGGTTTTTCATTCTGATTGGAACATGACTGGAGGATGGGGTGCTCAAGCACATAGTTTGACTTGGAGAGAGATAATACAATTGTTGATCTTGGCAAGTGGTGTATCTTTTTGGAGGAGGATGGGGGAGCCTGAGCACATTGTTTGACTTGGCTAGAAGATAATAAAAATGTTGATCTTGGCAAGGGATGGATCTTTGTGGACGCTAAGTTGAGTTGTTCACAAAATTAAAACTTCACACAAAATTTCAAACTAAAACTCCAACTAAACTACGTCCTTAAATAAAAATCCCCTTGTCAGTTACAAGACAAATTGTCAGAGCCTGAGAGGACCCAAGAAATAACTGCTAATTGGGCCAGCAGTTCTCAGGAACTGCTGGCCAAGCTAGCTGTTCCCATTGAAAACTGCTGATTCAGCTAGCAGTTTTCATTGGGAACTACAGAGTCATTGCTGGGCCATTGATTCCCAAAAATTGGGAACTGCTAAAAGGAACCAGCGGTTACCATTAATAAAATGGAAACCGTAATATGTGATTCCCTTATCAAAATGGGAACCTCTATGCACTACTGGTTCATGTTTTATTAATTGGGACCTGCTAGTTTTGTTTGTTACTGCTAGCCCAGCTTGTGGTTTGGAAATAAAACCGCTGTCTGAGTCAGCAGTTCTCATTTGGAACTGTTGATTCAGTCAGTGATTTTTCTCTGGCTCCATCTGCTCCTCACCTGATGTGCATGTGACTTAGTGTGAGAGTTTTATGTTGGGAACAGTTTGGTTGGAAATTTAGTTTGAAAACTTTTTTAATGAAGAGTTAAGATTTTGTGAAGAACTCCCAAGTCAAGTGAGTATCCACATATCACCTTCATGAAGCTGGCATGTGGGGGCCGAGTTGGAGTGACAGCATGCCATCTTTGAGAGGCTGACTCATGGCAGTCACCAGAAGATCCCTGTAGTGTCCAAGGTGTGTCATGCGGCAATCTAGAGTTGTTACCCATACAACATATGTTATGTTTTCTTTCCCTTTTTCTGGCAAACTTTGTGTTAATAAAATGTCTCCCTAACAATGTAGAACAATATTACTAACTTTCCATGTCATTTTTCCAAACCTTTCTTCTCATTTTTAGTTGTTATCACTTACCAGATCTTTGTGCTTTTGTGGCTGTTGGCTATTTTTCCATATCCAGGTTCGAACTCGAGCAGTGACTTTGCAGAGGTTCATTTGTTCGAGTGAGGATATCTTGAAACATGCTGCAAAGCTTCTGAAGGCTGAACTTCCCATATCTTTAAGACTAATTGGTAAGAGAATGATACTGTGTTTATTTATGATGAGAATGGTTCAGTACGGTGCTCATCATTATCTTGATTGCTTTTAACATGTGTGCCCTACAGTTCCATAAGCAAATGGATTCATTTCTAACAACCCCCCCCCTTTTCTCTCTCTTTCTCTCCAACACACACACGCACACACAAGAAGTACTATACTTGTGGAGAATTTCCTTTCCCGAGGTGGAGTGAACAAACTGTAAACTATATTATGGAGCCTGCTATATCAAGTATTCATTTTAATAATCTGGACTGATGCTTAAGCAGGATAGAACATTCCCATGTCTTACCTGTTTGTTAGAATGGAGTTCAGTCTTGTGAAGTAGCTTTGCTGTTGAAATTTCAGAATGTTTGACTTTCTTTTTGGGAAGTCCATCTGGAGAATTTTCAGGAATATTAGTTCTGTTGCTTTGCCACATAATTGCACTTTTAGGAAATTTCATGGTGTTAGCTTTTTGGTTTTTTGCTAAGGTGATGGAGTGTTTGCCTTCCATCGTTACAAAAGAATTTTTGGTTTCAGTGTCTTTTTTTTTTAATTTCAATTTCTTTAGTTGTTGTTCATGTCTGTGTTAGTATATGTTTTCAAATATATTTGTATGGGTATTCTTTTTATGTTTTTATTGTAAGAGAACAAATTGTTTTTTCAGCAATCTAAATTTGGTCATGAGCAAGTAGGTCTGAAGGTTGCTTTAAGTTTAACAATTTATTAATTGCATTTGTCAATTTATTGTTGTTGTTGTTCTTGTTATTTTGACTGTTCAAAACCATCACTGTCATTGGGGTATTGGTCTGTCTGGTTAAAAATTAATGGGATCCTAGAAACTTTTAAGTTCAAACCATTTAATACAGAAGTTTCATATGACAGTTCTACCACCCAAGTTTTATATGCACTTCGAAACTTGTGCCTTTACAGGATATGGGATTGTGCAGAATCTGGAGGCATTTGCATTCTGTCCTTCATGACTTGTTTGTGTAGTTTGTGATGATGATATTGGTTTTTGTCACCTCTAACACAAGGGTATGTGATGAAACATGTGCTTATCCTCTGGTAGGATTGCGAATGTCTCAGCTCAACGAGGACAGTGATGGCGCTCCATCTGATCCTACACAAAAAACTCTCTCCAACTTCATCATGTCAAGAGATTCTACTGGAAGAAGCATGGATGACCCAGTGTCCTGTGGCTCAGATCATGGTGATGGCCATTTCCTAATTAAACCAGAACTTACTGACAATTATGAAAAATCTCATACCGATTTTAGAGATGCTTTGAATTGCAATGAAGTATCAGATCCTACCAATAGTACCTGCAATTTTCACAACAAAAATGACGCAACAGAGGAAACCAGTGGATCACCTGAGAACAAATCTGGGGCCAAGGTATGTTACTTTTTGTTAATCCCACAATCATCTATAGTTCCTCATCTTTGACTGACATGGTTGGCGTATCTTGTTTTTGATGCTTAAAAATTCTTGGAAGTTTTCTGCCTTTGGCTTAGCACTTCTACACTCAGTTGTGTGCATGATATTTTATCAGGCTGATACTTTTGAAATAATGCGGGGCCAACAAGTGTCTTGTGAAGCTGAATCAGCAAAAGTGATAAATGGAGATACTTTTTCGTTATCTGGACAGTTTGAGGGAGGTGGCCTGGATGGAGTGAATAAGACGGCCAATCTTTTTGATGATGGAGCAGTATCTTCATCAAATCAGAAAGAGCAAGATCTGTGGGTGGATGACTACAAGTGTTCGCTCTGTGGCGTTGAACTGCCTCCAAGTTTTGTTGAGGAAAGGCAAGAACATTCTGATTTTCATTTTGCTGAGAGGCTGCAAAAGGAGGAATCAGATTGCAATCCCAGAAATCTCACTCTTAGTCAGAGGTGCTGTATCATTCCTGCTATATGCATAGTAATCATTTAAATACTTCATTAACTGATTTACGCTGCATAAATGCCCGGCATGCAAGTCACCAAGTTCACCAAGTTAGTTCATGCTTGCACAGGATTAGGGTAATTGTTACTGTCTTCTGAAAAATTGAATTGTTATCAGGTTTACTCAGAAAGATCGAGTTACAAGCCAAAGCAAGCAAAAGAAGAAACAGAAATTGTCCCCTAGAGGTGGGAAACATCTGCCAATTGATATGTTCTTTGTAAAAAAACGCAGTGAAAACTTATAGTGTTGCATGTGCTTATCCATAATAACAATGCATATCATAGAAACAATTAGTATATTTAACATATCAACTTCATTTACTTTTCCCCGATGTATAGTATTTCAAATGTTGTATCTTAACATTATCCAAATTGTTGGGACGAGACATGACTTGGCCAAAACACAAAAATAGAACCCAAAAAATCGAGCCTCACGAATCAAACAATAAGACTTGCATGAAATAGAAATGAAAAATAATATAAGAATCAACACAAATAATTTTTATCGTGGTTTGCTCGATAATGAGGGTTACGTTCACGTTGAGCTCCAATAAGCAAAGTTCACTGTACTGTCGGAAGAGATGATTACAGGGTTAATGTATAAATTTCACTCTCAAATACTCATTGTACATATAAACAATTCTCTAATAAAAAATATCTCAAAATCACATGTATATCGATTAGAGGCAATAAAATCTTAGAGAAAAAAACATAGATAACGAATTATACAAAGAGCAAAATCGTAGTAGAGAATAGAAAGCAAACCCTAAAAGGTAACACAAATCGGAGGTTATGTTGCTCCCGATCTTGAGGCACTGTAGAGGATAAATAATGAAAAGTAACGGTGACGATTTAATCGTATAAAGACAGCGTAAACGATTGGGATAGTAGCAAGCTAAATGGCAAAAAAATAAAGCAAGCCTTGGTGAAACAGCAGGGATTGGTTGCCGTTTTGGCCCTTCAAATCATGGCCCCAAAACGCTGCCATTTTGGGCAGCCAATGATGGTTGCCAAAAGACCATCCAAACACTCTGCAAAACAATATCGTTGAAGCTTCATATTAATCCAACACAAATAAAGCTATATTCATTTACGTATTATGCTTTCGCTATGCCTTTTCTTGTATACGTATCGTAGCTGTGTTTCTCATGTTGAACGAGAACTGTGACATAGCTGGGACTCGGAGTAACCTGGAAACTCTTTGTATCAAATAATATCTTGCCTTTCAATTATAAATCCTGTTTTCCTATTTTTCTTGCTTCATGAACGTGTAAACTTTTTTGATCTTAGCAATTAAGTGTTCTGGAATGAAGCATCTGCCTTCTGCCACGTGTCATCGCAAGTATTAGTTTTACTGGTATTCCCCACCCCAACACACACACACACACACACACACACAGCTAGTTAGCTGTTTTTACAAGTTGGGATGTGAAGAGAAATGCTTTGTTCTCCTTGAAACAACCATCTCTTTCCTGTGATTTCTGGGCTTTGCAAACAGTTGCACAGAGAAGAAGCCATGGGCTTAACTCACATCGTCCCAAAACCCAAATTCTATGTTCCGAATCCATGGATAACAAGTAGAACTAGAACCAGAACCAAAATAACATCATTTCCTCGCACTAACTGCCCAATTTCCGAGATCTCTCCACTCAGCCAATCCTCTCCCAGCAACCCAGCAAAAGCACAATTGAATTTCCCCCACAAAATCATCACATGTAGCAAGATGGATTCCAATATACCAACCATGGCAGAAATCATGGAGGCATCAAAAGCCCAAAACCTTGAGCTTCAGCTCCAAACACTGGGACCCTTCTTCAGAATCACAGCCAAGAGCTTGGATAGCCAGAGAGAGGTAGGGAGAGCCGAGGGGCTGATAAGGGTGTGGCTGGGAGGGAAGAAGATCCTTCACCTGGACAGCATCAGATTGAAGAGGGAGACGATGGGAATGAAGAGGTCAATATTTGGGACAGGGCTGTTCATTGGAGCTGTTGCTATCAGATATGGCTACGACTGTGGTTGCAGGACAGCTGAGCTGCTTGCCATCAATGACACTGATCTTTACCACTCCAAGGTTCTTTCTCTTCCT
Source organism: Diospyros kaki (assembly GCA_036245055.1). NCBI lineage: Eukaryota > Viridiplantae > Streptophyta > Magnoliopsida > Ericales > Ebenaceae > Diospyros > Diospyros kaki. Next base: position 40,672,020 of record BSEG01000001.1, on the reverse strand, counting down.
TTTTACATTTTGATCTGGATTTGATTTCCCGAATTTGTTTAAAACCCAAGCTTGTTCTAACTGATGATCCTCTTCTTTTCCTTCCTTTCTGGAGGGAAGAAAATAAAGAGAGGAAGAACGAACTAGCAAGTGATAAGGCTTGTTTGGTCATGGTTGCGTTGTTTTTATTTTCTCTGTTTTGTTAATTTTGGGACTTGGGGTTTGAAGTCGATGTTTTTATTTTTAATTATTTTTTGAAAGATTGTGATATTTTGAGATTAATTATTAAAAAATGATTTTAAAACAGTATGTGAAATACATTTTCTTGAACTTATTTCGTTGTAGAACCAAAAGGGAATATTCGGGCACATATTTCTTTTTTTTTAAAAAAAAAAATTAAGAACATATTAGATATTTTTGTGTCGTAACATAAACTAATTGGGATTACTAAATTTGAAGAAATGCCATTATCCCATAAATAATCTCATTGGGTGGCTTTTATTATTTGATTTTTGTTTGTTATGATGCACAGCTAGTGAGGTTTTACACAAGAATGGGGTTCAAGGCAGTGTACGAAGTGAGCGGGTCGTGGATAGGAGACGTAGCCCACATGTTGGTCTGGGGTGGCGTCGGCACCCGAATGGATGCCGATATCTCATACCTCCTACACAGATGGTGCGCCAGATTCAAGTCCAAGTCTCCTTGATTTCTTTACCTTTTTCTTTTTTTTTATTTCTGTTTTCCCCCCAATGGAATGGAAATTATTGGAGTGGACCCTAAAATATTATATATATAACTGGAAGTCTCGATTTCATTTTATAAAATAATTATGTTATGTAATTCTTTCAAAATTCATAAATTAACGAAAGTGAGAGGGGAAGATTCATGATTATATAATTTTGATAGTATTTGTGTATTTTCTTTTTCCAAATTCCATTCTGGTCTTACCCTTTAATTAAACTAATTCCTAACTAATTACAAAATAGTACGAATAAGATCCAAATTAATAAGCACATTATCTATTGAATTCAGATAAAATGATTAAAATAAAAAAAAAGGTGGTTATGGGGTTTTAGGCTATAATATAAAATAATTTTAGGATATAATATAAAAAAAAAAAGTGAAACTTAGATCATTTATGATAAGATTAAAGTCTCTTATTAAAAATAAAATAAATATGATTACAATAATTTGATTATGTGAAAAAAATAATAAAACTTTCATAAAAGGGTGATGGAATTAAACGAAGTCTTTAAATGTATAGTAAATTATTAAATATTTATTTAATAGTAATTTTGTTAATTAATAAACTATTTTGAAATATAATATATTTATTATAAACTAATAAAATTCTTTTAATATTAAAAATAATAAATATATATATTGATTACACCTAACCATCACACGTTAATAAATGATACAAGTCACATTCAAATACACACATACCTTGAAGGGATTGCACAAAAAATAAATTAAAGATACTAAAAAAAATTAAAAAATAATTTTTCTGATAATTTAATAACTTTGTCTCATAATATTACTCAATGCTGATATATATATATATATATGGTGGTGGTGGTGATGATATTATCGTAAAGACGCAACCCTAGTCTAGCAGTGAGTCCTGAAAGATGTCTCGGCGAGAGGATGGCCGAGAATCCGAGTCCAAGCGCCACCGTTCCAGGTTTGATCGAGAACCCAGGTAACCTCTCTCTCTCTCTCTCTCTCTCTGGTGCTGTACATAGCATTTCTGGGTTTTTCATCCACCAGAAAATTGATAAAATCGAAAATAATTAGTCACTATGTGCATATCCATGTCTTCCGATCGGTATAAATGCGTATTCCTTTTCTAACTTCAAATGGGTATTTCCAATGGATCGAATTTTGGCGCTATTAGTTATTTCATAAAACAGGAGTCGTCGAATTTGAAATGTGTGAATGGATGAACATGGAGGGTACACGCTCAGGGAGGACCGACCTTTTCTTTTGAGGAGTCTTTAATTGGTTTTCAAAACCAGATACAGCTTAGGGTTTGTATAGAAGACAATTATATCCGTGATTACGAATGTAAGACGTGTCTGAATTGGAAGAGCTTTTAGTTCTTCACTGGAGGACTGCCTAATCAAGTAACGTGAATAATTTCTTTTGTCCGGACAATTGGTTGCTTCTTTGGAGTAGTAAGTTAAGATGTGCTTTTAGGAAAACAAGTTTAGATTTGTTTTTTCTATTTGCTAGGCAACAAGTTTTAGAAGAACAAGTTTTGATTTGCTTTTATGGGTCAATTTTAAGCCCGAGTCTAGTTGGGTTTTGTCTATCTATCTTGTTTTTGCAGGGTGTTATAATCAATTTAGTTGTCTTTTCTAAGGATGATGTCGTTATATGACCATGGAAGTTATCATATAATTTGTGACACTGCTTCATGTACTTGCACAGTGTTGTTCTCTTTTGAATTTTCTTTATATATACAAGTTGTTGTAGAATACTCTTGGTAAAGAATCCATAATTTTAGAGCAAAGGAACTGACAACTATGTTTGCATTTTGACTTGTAGTGACTTTTTAAAGTTTTCCACACTCTGGTGGTTGATGCATTACTTAGCTTTGAGCTTTAATTCTATTTCTATGGGAGTTTTTAACAAAATTAAAACACCCTACGAAAAAAAAAAATATCTAATTATTACTTCCACTAAACTATTTTCCAGAAATAAAACCCCTTGCCACATGCACGCCACTCCAAGCATCATCAGAGCCTTAGAAAGGCCAGGAAAACCAACAGTTTCAGAAGGGAACTGCTGGCTTTCCTGAACGGCTGGCTTAGTCAATGGTTATGGAACTGCTGGGCAGGGGTTCCATTTTCTGGGAACTGCAGTTATGATTCCTTTTTTAAAAATGTAAAACCACAGTTGCGGTTCCCATTTTAAACTGGGAACCACAACTGTGTATATGGAACTGGTGGTTTGGTTTTTCCATATCTGCTCCCTCTTTTTGCTTGACATGGAGTGTGTGATGTACCGGGAGATGGGAAGTAATTTAAAGGAAGTTTTAGTTTAGAATTTCTTTTTCTTTTTCTTTTTTGTTTTTGGTTGAGAGTTCTGGTTTGGTAAAAATCTCATGTTGTGGCTTTATACTTTTTATCAGGATATAATGTTAGAAGTTCAGTATCATGTGCAGTTTGGGATGGATCCCTATAATAACTTTTCTAGTATTTGCCTATAAATATTATAGTCCCAAGAGATCAAGAAGGGATGGAAAACCAGCCACTGAGAGGCCCCCTAGCAATCTTAGTTTTGATGTTCGTGACCAATCAGATCGGGATCAGAAGCACCGACGGCGACTGCAAGATGCTTTGCCTCTTGAGGGGCCAGAAGCTGATTCTAAGCTAGAAGCTGGGGCTGGGAGAAAAGAATTTGACAAGAAAACCAATGCACTGCGTGATGGAACCAAAAGTTCTTCCAATCCTACTGAAGTCCCCAGATCTCAATCATATTTCCAGGTGCTTTGAAATTTATGAATATCTTATCAAAGGTCATTTAGTTTCCATTGTGATTTTGCAAAGAGAAATTTTATGAATATTTTTCAAGTTGACTGTTCTGGCCTGCTTATGTATTTTGAACTGATCTGAGGCGTTACTTTTTTCTTCCCTACGCCTCAAGATTCCCAGGGAGTTTTCCTGCATAAAAGTACTGGAAGATCTTGTAAATTAGCAGTTGTATTCTGCACAGATGATTGTTGAAGGTATACTTGATGTCATAGGTTGTGATGTTATGTAGCATACTCAGCACGAATCCTTTGACAACAAATCTCCATAGATTATAGGTATGGATTATTTCATTGGTTTGTGTTTGTCTCCTTTTATGGTAGTATGGATGGGAGGTATCATGGTTGAACTTTGAGAGGCAACTGCAAGGATCCAGATCATGTTTGGCCAGATGGTTGGGTAGAAGTTGTTTCTGTGGCTGTGCTATAGATTTGACTTGTGGGATGGTGTTGTGGATATCTGAGAACTTCAGGGTCATCAATTCAGTAATCATGGTGGACACATTTTCCCCGGATAATCTCGATGTGTTGCACTTACTCTTATAATTAGTCCAAGCTTTAATAGTTGAGAAAAAAATTAAGAAAGTATCATGTTAGTGGATAATTGCAATCATTTAGCCATGTTCTTATTTTCTTCCTGGTTTTGATTTCTTTGGTTTTTGCTATTTTCAGAATTAGCAGAATTGAAAATTTGAGAACACTCTTGTTTCATATAGCTTTCATTTTTGTGTGATAATGATTTTGAAAATTAGTGAGAATATCTCTTGTTATTTGTTAAAACTGGGCAAGGTTGTGATTAGCTTTTTGAAATTGGTTTGCAAAGTGTGTTTTCTTGACTTTATCTGGTTTGGAAAAAAAATTTGAAACCATAATCAAACATGTCCTTAGAAACTTGACAATTCTTTCATTGACATTTTTCTTTGCTGCCTCATGTTCTGAGGACAGCTGAAGTGAGGTTCACTGCTCTGTGTAGTTGTGCCTACTTTTTGATGTAAACTTCCTTGACAATCGTACTTGGATTGTTATACAATAAATTCAGGAAAGGAAAGTTATATGGTTATATTTATCAGAAGCACATACATTACTTAAGCAATCTTTGCTCAACTAAATTAACTACAAAACAATTATGTAGCTTCTGCCAATACTGAGTAAGAAAGCTAGCGTGTGGGGGCAATAAACAACTCCCTGGAGCTCGGATTTGTAAATACTCTGTATCAAGAGCTGAGGCCTAAAATAGGAGCAAGAAAGCAAAAAATGTTGTCTATTATTTGTTATGAGATAGTTTTGAGGATATAAACCTAAGCCTTTTTTTAATCTTCTTTCCAAGTAGACAAAGTAACTAGTGACTTTTATTGGACAAAGTGGTCAGGTAGGACGATTATGGTAATCATCTTTAATTACATACTGTGGTCCTGATATTTGTTTGGTCCTATTTCAGGTTAACTTAGGAACAGCTTTGCTGCATCTCGATGATAGTAATTTTTAAACTATCTAGCGGTTCTGTTGAGTTGATTACTTGATTCTTATTCAGTGTTTACAAACCTTTTTTGGTGGGCTGATGTTGCGGGGTACTTGTCCAGCCTGGTGTCTTCCGGTGCCTCCATGTATATAACAATCTTAGTCTTGCCTGTGCATGTCTTAACAGCATGATGAACGTGGTAATGCCGGGCAAGCTGGTCGAACTGCCAGTCGGGGAGCTGCTACTGGTTAGCATCTAACATCTGATTGTTAGAATTCTTTGTTTTCCTGGAAAAAATTTCTTTCTTGATTCACTTTTGGTTCAAACTGCTTGTAACATTCTTATGGTAGTTTTCCACATGAAACCCATGTAAGTCAGGATATCTGTCTGGGTGTATATTCTGTGAGAGAGAGAGAGGACATATGCACGTATTAGGCATTTGGACATAATGATGTATATTCTATAGACGACAGAACCGAGTCCGTCCTTTACAAACATGTAGAGGAACTGTTTTTTATGTCAATGGCCTGACTTGCTTTCTTTACATGTGAAGAGCGTGGGTGGTGGAGGGAAACAAAGGATCAGCATGGGGAAAGGGCAAAGGAGAAGACAGCAACTCGTGATGTGGCGCCAAAATTTGAGAAATCCCAAGGCCGAGGCGATGAGAATCGTGTTTGGCGTCATGATGGGTTCTATGAAATAGAGGCAGATCGACAACCACCTGTAAGGAAAAGACCTTCCTTTAGGGAGAAAAAGGTTACTGACTCTGAAAATGTTAACAAAACTGGAGCTGATCCTGTGAAGCCAAGCCGTCCAGACCGCCCTTTCTTAGGAAGTGAAAGAAGGGAGGATAGAGGATCCCACTATCCTCGCTATTCAGATGGACCGGAAAAACCGTCTGTAGGGGACAGGGAGGTAAAGAGGGGAGATGTTTGGAGGGGTAGCTTTCAGTCGAGGGATAGATATGGTGGTGGCAACAATTACAGAAGAAGAGATCGATTCAGTGGGAGGGGAGGGGGAGGGTACCGCCCAAGTACTGTCCGTGTTGTCGAGAAATGGAAGCACGATCTGTTTGAGGAGGCTAATCGAAGTCCAAGCCCAAAGAACGAAGAAGATCAGATTGTCAAGGTTGAAGCACTCTTGGCCTCTTAGCTCTGGCAGTTTCTTGAAGAGCAGCATCATTTTGTATGTCCATCGCTTTACATTGCGTGTTTGTTTAGGATTCCAGTCAAAACGTTTCCCCCTTTCCCAAAACCTCAAAATGAATGTTGTTCTGAAGAAATACTGCACGTATGTGCAATTTGTTTTAACATAATCATGTTTTATGCGGCCAGATTGGAACTATTTACGTTGTACTTTTAGGGATGGCAATCTTGAGATGCTTCTGGATTCAATAGTTTTATTGGGTAGCTTTTTCCTTTGCTGTTTCCAGCCGCCCTTGGTATGTCTAGCTTCTTGCTTGCTTCTGATTTAGGTTAACTAAGAGGTTGTTTGGCTTAGCGGTTTGACCGTGTATAAGCTATTAGTGCAACTGATCTGTTATGGTGCGTTTGATGGTTAACTGTTTGGCATATATCATCAACTTAAAGCTATCTCACTGAAAAGTTGCTATAGCAGCGTTTAGCAAAAGCTGGTACCCCCTAGATTTGCCAGAAAATATTGGTAAGTTGACCAATAAAAATACCAAAATGCCTTAAAATATTTTTCATATTTACATGCATACCTTTCATTACTCGTTACATGATACATCTTCTCTCCCAAAGCTCTCTTCTCTCATAATCTTCTCTAGAATTTCTGTTTTACCATTATTGTCGTTGCGCTGTCACCCCTCCATACCGTCGTTGTTGTCGTCTAGTTGGGTCACCGCAAGCATTCTTGTTCCAGATTCGAGTCGCGCCATCATCGATCATTCGTCTAGATTTGTCACTGCAAGCCACCTTTGATTTTTGGTCGCGCCATCACCTACCGCCTCCTTCTTCTCCGATCCGTCGTTGTCGCCTCCTTCTTCTCTAGATCTATCGTTGCCGCCTCCTTCTTCTCTAGATCTACCTAGCTTCCTCTCCAGATCGGGCGTCATTGCTGGTCGGTCTCCTTCTTGTCGCGCCATCGCCGCCTCTACTTCCGGTCAGGCCGTCGCTAGCCACCCGTCGCCGTTATCTCATCATCTCCAGCGACCTCCTTCTCCCAACCACCTCTTTCTTCTAGATCCGTCCCTATCTAGTATATCTCATTCTTTCATCAGTTTATATGTTTATATATATATATGTTGTGTATTACGTAGCGTGCCTGTATTTATATGTATATATTTTTTATATACAACTTATTTCATCAGTTGTATATATTTTTTTATTTTTCATCAGTTTTATATGTATATATTTTTTTATATACATATAGAATAATATGTTGTGTATTATGTAGCTTGCTTGTATTTTCTATTATATTATTTGCAATATGTTGTGTTGTGATTAATATATTATGTAGCTTGCTTGTATTTTTTTATATGTATATATTTCTGGTATATTATTTGCAATATGTTATGTTGTAATTTACTTCTTGTTAATAATATATTTTTGATAGCATTTTGTGATTTCTAATTAGTTTATGCAAATATTATGTTTTGTGATATGCATTTGTAATTTTGGGATTACTTTCTGGGCACTTTTGCTGTAATTTTTATGTTCAATTTCTGAGAGAAACAAATACTAAATATTTTATTTTCTGTATGTCTCTCATATTGGTTAGGAATTTAGGTACTATATTCAAGTTTATACCTATGTTATAGTTTATACATATGTTTACCAATGCCTTTGAATTTTTATATCTCCCACATTGTATATTGGTTATGATATAGATGGATAAAGGAAAAAAAAAGATGAACAATATTTTTAATACGGGGCGATACTTTGCTAAGTGGGATGACCAAACACATCTACAATTTATAGAGTTGGTAGAATAAGAAATTCAGAAGGGAAATAGGCCAGGATCATTTATAAATAAGGATGGATGGAAAAATTTAATCAAAAGTTTTAATGAACTATTTGGAAAATGTTATGGCAACAAATAATTAAAAAATCATGAGCCGTGCTACAGCGTCCAAATGATTGACGCATAAAATGATCGAACGGAATGAAGCCTGCTTGGTCAAGGTTCGGTGGACTTCATCTAAGATGAAATTCGCCCAGCACACTGCTTTTAAAATTAAAATTAAAAAAAATAAAAAAATAATTAAAATTATAATATAAAAATTAAATTAAATTAAAATTATAATATAAAAAATAATTAAAATGAAGTCCGTCCGCATAGCAGTGGGCAGACTTCAACATAGTTGAAGTCTGTCGGTTCAATTCAGGTGGACTTCATCCATGATGAAGTCTACCCGACCTTTATTTGGATGCGTGCTTCGAGGTGAGGCAACAATTTCAAAGTGAGGGTGCTTTTGTCTTTTAATGCCTTTAGTTATCCTGTGCGTCAATCAATTTGGACAAAGTAGCATTTTTCAAAAATTTTTGAGATTCTATGAAGAAAAAATACACTTTTTAAGCAAATGATGCGAGAGTTAGGTTTGGGGTGGGACAAAAAAAATAAGACTATTGCGGCAGATCACGATTGGTAGGAATAAAAAATAAAGGTATTTCCATTTGTCATCCATATATTATATTTTGATATCTTATATGCTATTTCATACAATAAATGACAATTAGTTTGTGAGTTTATAAAAAAATGAAAATTTTCGAAAATTCAAGAGCAAAGACTTGTCTATCATATGGTTTCGTTATGATGGCTTGTTCTCTGATATTGCAGCAACTGGGGAAAGAGTACAAGCTCCATGTTAATACGAAACTCCAACCCAACTTTCGAGTATCGATAAAAAGGATGATGCAATTGACAACACTCAAGAAATACATGATTATGAAGAGTCATTCGCTAGGGAAAATACTCCCAATGATGTCAGAATTGGTGAGGATTTGTTTCCAGAATCAAGCTAGCAACAAGAGACAACACCGAGTGCTAAAAGGGTTAGGAAGGAAAAGATGTTGAGTGCAGCTATGTTGAGAACAAATATTGAAGAACATCGCATTTATGTGCACTAAGAGGACATAAAGAGTCATTTAATTACTTACATTTTTTTTGCAGAGTGGTTGTTGAACGCATTTTTTGAGTGTGGAAGTTTAGATTTAGGATTTTAGTAAATATGCTTACATATAGTTTTGATATCCAACAAGACATAATTCTAGGTACAATGGTTATCCATAACTATATTAAAAAGAAGAGAGTATAGGATAATGCATTCATAACAGCAAAAAACGAAAATTATATTCCTAGTGCACAATTTGTCTCCTCACCTGACAGTCAATTTAATGAAGAAGTGGACCGTAGTGATAATTATTAGATGGCAATGCGGGATGCTATAGCTCTAGATATTGGACAATTATAATAATTGTATATAATTTTTTAACTTTGTTCTACTAATTCTTTTTATATTTGTATGGAAAAATTGAATTTCAATTCAAATATTGTGTCTTATTTACATTTATATTTTATAAATATTAAGTTTATTTAATTATCAATTAAATAGTCTTATCTAATTTATAATTTTGTAATATATATCAAATTTATGGATGAAACAAATCCACATTTTAGAAATAATTTATTTAAATATTAATGCTTTAAATATATTGATAAAATGCAAAAAATAAATAATTTTTTATAATGTATCAACATATATATTTAATATTATTATGCACTAAACCTAAATTTATAAACATAAAGTATTGTATTAATATGAATTTTTAATAATTATGTATAATTTATCAACTTGTAATTGTAAGTATTTTATTAACATTTTTTTAATAATTATGTATAATTTATTAACTTATAATTGTAAGTATTTTACATAAAGTATGGAAAAATTGAACTTCAATTCAAATATTGTGTCTTATTTACATTTAGATTTTGTAAATATTAAGTTTATTTAATTATCAATTAAATAGTCTTATCTAATTTTAAAATTTTGTAATATATATCAAATTTATGGATGAAACAGATCCCACATTTTAGAAATAATTTATTTAAATATTAATGTTTTAAATGTATTGATAAAATATAAAAATAATTTTTTTATAATGTATCAATATATATATTTAATATTTTTATGCACTAAACCTAAATTTATAAACCTAAAGTATTGTATTAATATTTTTTTTATAATTATATATAATTTATTAACTTGTAATTGTAAGTATTCTATTAATTAGAAATTAATTTATAATTTATTTGATCAAAAATAGTATTTTTATCCTTTTTAATTGTATTATTCAACATCATTTATATTTTAATCTTTTTGTCAAGTTATGACAGTTTATCAGTTTTTACAAACCAAATATATAACTAATAATTGATAGCTTAAAAACACATCTATCTAAAAACATTATCAACTTAAACACTATCTAACTTTTAAGTTAAAAGTTAAATCACTTAAAAGCGATTGAAAAAAATATTGAGCCAAACAACCTCTAAGAAAGATTGCTTTGTTTGCTATTTTGCCCATTCATTCAACCTTCCCGTATTGTATCCTGTGATCAGCAAGGTTCGAACTAGAAATTTTTTAACATGGATTCAAATATACACATAGGCCGGCCCAAGGCTTAGTGGGGCCCTAGGCCATAATAATTTTTGTGGCCCTTCAAAAGATAATAAAAATTATTAAAAATTTCTTTTATCAATTTTTTAGTCTTCTTCTCTCTCTCTTATGCCTCTCAATGGTCAAACTTCAATTTTTTATTCTGCTTGCTCTCTTGGCGAGAATGGCTGTTAATTTACTTGTATTTTTTGAGGCCCCAACCAGCAGTTGCTATATTTTTTAGGAGCCCCAAAAAATTGGGGGCCCTAGGCATAGGTCTCAGTGGCCTATGCCTTGGGTCGGGCTTGTATACACAAACCTTTTTCAAGTACATTTTTTTAAACTAATATGAGATTGAGAAAATATCCAAAGCTCGAGCCAAGAATTGGAACAACTCAAGTATTCATGAAGAGCAGGAGAATAGAGGAAATTGTCGGAGATGTTCATAATCAACTATCCTTCATCACAAATGGTTTTGTTGTTCTCGTTAAGGAAAAAAGGGTGTTGCGAAAGATGGTGATAGCTTTGGAATGAAAAGCCAGGCAGATGAAATTGACATTGTTGCGTTTGGGATATATGATGGCTGCTTGTTCCAACATCATTGGAGGCCAGCCTTGTTAGAAAATGACGTGTTGTTTATGCTTGTAGATCAAATTAATTTTGTCAAACACTCGAGAGGCTGTTTACATTGGGTGTTAATGCGTGGAGGCCAAATCATATTGTTGAGTATTGTTTTAACTTTCCATTGAATATTTTTATTTATCCACCATAAGGCGTCCAAGCTGGAGTAGCTCAGTTGGCTAGAGCGTGTGGCTGTTAACCACAAGGTCGAAGGTTCAAGCCCTTTCTCTAGCGCGGTTCTCTATATATTGTTTTTCCTTCAATGATAATCTTTTTTACCTTCTTTCCTGGCGAGTTTGTGGTTTCCTCTGTTTCTGGCCGAGAAAAAGGCATCCAAGATCAAGAGGTAAAATGTCAACAACAACCAATTAGCTCATTTTGGCAATTCCTTTTTTTCCCATTTATTCTTCTATTAGTAGCTGTCCAAGATGCCAGCAATTGAGTGTCATTTGCTGCTCTACACTAGACTGAAGCACTAATATACATTCTTCATCTTCATCTCTGTCAGCTTAATGTTGAAATGGTGCTTCACTTGGCGCTCACTGGCAGAGCCAACCAAAAGGGTATGCTGCCCAGTGACCAGCTTCCTCTGCCCTTCTCCATCCGCCACACTCAGGTCCTTGCACACATCTATCTTTACACTCACTAACTCTGTCTTCCCCTTCTTCACCTCCACCCTCTCAAATCCCACCAGCTGCTGGTTCGGCACCCCAGCCACCCCCGATGAACTAGCTGACTTCCAGTACACCAGCACAACGTGCGTGCCATCCATTGGACCGTCATTCCTTACTCCAACCACCACTTGGAACTGCAGGTTCTTGCAATTTATGGCTGAAACGTTGATTTCTTGGCCGCGAAGAGCATTAGGCAGCAACTGTACGAGTACAGTGGAAGGTGCGGATGTTATGAATGCAGAAAAGCGGGAGTAGCTTAGGCCGTGGCCAAATTCATATATAGATTTCCCCGTGTAGAATCTGTAGGTTCTTCCCGGGAAGTTTCGAGTGGCATTGGCTCTCATGTTCATGTCAGTCATTGGCACCGTATCTGCATACTCCTGTGGGTACCAAGTGAATGGGGACCTTCCACCTGGAGCGCAATGGTTTAGCTCTTATCAGTATTTGATAAAGGCCTGTCTGTGGTTATTAACAATTTCAGTGCAATAGAAAGAGGTGATGTGATCAAAAGAGAAGAACCTGGATTATAGTCCCCGAATAGGACTTGAGCAATGGCATCTCCTCCAGCTTGACCAGGATAGCCTACCCACAAAATAGCCCCAATCTTGGCGTTATTTTTTGCAAAGGAGATATCGATTGGGCTGGCTGACATAATGACAAGAATCACAGATCCATTTGTCACATTAGCAACATTGCTTACAAGCTTCTCTTGAAATCCTGGCAAAGTCAAGTTCACTCTATCGACCCCTTCTCTCTCGATGGACTGATCAAGCCCCACCACCAGCACCACTGCATCAGCCCCAGCTGCAGCTTTGGTTGCTGCCTCAATTTGGCTCTCATCACTGCAGCCAACATTTGCACATCCTGGCTCATATGTCACAGTTGGAACATACTTCTGCATCCCTTGCAAAGGGCTAGTATAGCGACAAGGCACACCAGCATAGTTACTTATCATGGCTTCAGTGGCATTAGCATTAGGTCCTATGATGGCTACATTCTTGATGGTGTCTTTGTACAAGGGTAGAGCTCCCCTGTTGTCCAGCAAGACTATTCCCTGTTTAGCAGCCTCCAAAGCCAGCATTTGATGATCATCAGTGCATACATCAGAGGGACCAAGTTCCCCAAATGGGAGCTTGGTGGGGTCACCATCGAAGAATCCAAGCCTCATCAGGACTATGTAATTGTAGATCAAGGCCTGGTCCACAACAGACTCTTCTACTTTGTTCAGTTTCACTGCATTCTGTGTGTACTTTCCGAGGTAATCTCCACAATTCATGTTCAAACCTGCACGACCATGTATGAATGTTATGCAAGAATGAAAAATCTACTACTTCTCAGAAAATGATCTTTAGCTCTAAATGTGCATATTTTCTACCTGCTTTCAGTGCTAGGGCTACTGCATCTTCAGGCGTGGCTGTGTAATGTATCGCATTGTAGTATACCTCGATAGAGTCACAGTCAGAAACAATGTATCTGCACCAAATATTCTGAATTTTCAGCATATCCACGAAGAACTTTAGTGGATAAACGTGAATAGTATCAGAGAGGAACAAACCCGTCTAGATTCCATTTATCTCTAATAATCCCCTTGAGAAGGTTTGGATCAGCACAAGTTGGGATACCATTTACCCTGTTATATGAGCACATTACACTGCTGACATGTCCCTCCTTAACACAGCTCTTGAACGGGGGCTGATACGTGTCTTCCAGGTCCTGCAAACTTACCTGCAGCAACCCAAACAAATGTGCATAATCTCATTTATCTCTCATGCTAGTTAGGAGTTTCTGATTTTGGAATTGTCTATTATAGCATACCTTTGCATCAAAGTGAAATCGATCAATGCCTTTCCAGTTATCGAGATCATATGCAGTGTAGTGCTTGCAGCAACTGGAAACCTTGAGCTTATCACTGCTGAAGTTCCCCTCTTGACCGAGCTCCTGCAGCCCTCGAACATAATTCACAGCATATTTTGACACCACCAGAGGGTCCTCTCCGGGGGTTTCCTGTCCCCGTCCCCATCTGGGATCACGAAAAACATTGACGTTTGGACTCCAAAATGTCAAACCGGCCAACCCCACATTATGCATAGCTCTAGCCTCTGTGGACACAACCTGCCCCATCTTATACCACAGAGATGCATTAAAACTAGCACCCGAAAGAATGACTGCTGGAAAACTAGTTGCACCAGGCACAGTGGCATTGAAACGTACACCAGGGCCAGTGTTTGACACTCCATGAAGGGCTTCAGACCACCACTCATAGGCAGGCACACCGAGCCTAGAAATGCCCGCGGCTTTGTTCACCAACTGCTGCACCTTCTCTTCAAGGGTGAGGCGCGACACTAGGTCCTTGGCTCGGGCTGCATATGATAATGTTTTGTCACAGAACTGATACGTGCTCGTGTTAGGGACACTCTTATCGCAGGCATACTGGTTAGTGACACGCGGGATTGTGAAGAACAACGAGAAGAAAAGAGGTAAAAGAAAATGATTTTTCATGACTTCCTTTCCCTCTCTATCTATTGCTCTCCTCTTTACCCCTCAGTTGGATGAAACATTGGAAGCACAAGTACTGGTTTAATACTCTTAGGAAAGAAGCAAAAAGTTCCTTGCAAATTTTGTTTGCCTTGCGCACTAAAACAGGATGTTGGTTTCTTGTTCTGGGAGGCCTCGTATGAAATCAATTGATGCTGCTTAAATAAACCAAAACTAAAGCTTCTTTAGCTCTTAATGTATATGCAATAATTTAATATTGGCTTGAGACTCTGACAATTAATTGATCTTTGTGATATTGAGAGAGATTGAACTTTCAAGCAATGGAGGTATTGGCGTAGTACAAAGATACAGTGATGAGGTAAAGGCTGCAAAGCAACAGCCCCATCTCAAGCAAGCTATGAGAGATGGAAAGGAGCTTTGGCAGAGGTGCCTTGGAAGAAATTGCAAGATGGAACAGCCAAAGACAAGGAAGAAAGAGGAATTATATTTGGAAATTTTAATCTCAATAGAATTTTCATTAAAATGATTTTTTTTTTATAAATCTAGTTTAATGGGCATTTTCTTTTTAATATATAAATATTAATAAATTACATAATTGGATGTAAAAATTCTATATGAAATCTGTTGTTCTTATGTTATTACTATTGTATTTTTATTTTTGACTTTTGGGTGACTAAAATTTAGAATATTACAATTATTTTTATCATTTTTCTTAATAATATTACTACAAAGACAACTAATAAATATTTTTTTTTAGCAATTATCGAACATTTCTTTGTAACTTCACGATTAAGTCAAAATTTTCAACTATTTTTTATATTGAGAAACAATTTAAACTTTTTTTGTAAAGATAAGTCGCGATTAACCTCACGATTAACTTTCTTTTTATTTTTTTTCCCAAATAAGGGGAGAAAAAAAATAAAAAGAAAGTTAAGTCTACACCAACGGTTTTAACTTCCTTCTCCCCTCCCCTGGCGATTTCCCCGCTTCAAACTTCAAAGCCCTAACACTGAATAGAGAGAATGTGCGCTACACTAGGATCAAACTGATTCCAGCCCAACCATTCTCATCAATGAACCTTCCAAAAGTCCTCCTTAATTTCAATTAATCAATTAATCTGGCTCTTAATTCATTCCCTACTACAAATCCTAGGTTTCACTCTTTTTTTCGAATGCATATTCTTTCTTGGAATTTCAAGATCCAAACCATCTTCTTTGCAAAATCAATTTCATATTTTCACCTATTTGATCGATTTTTTTTTCTGGGTTTCATTTGCATGTCTCGGGTATTTGAGCCACTTCGTGTAGAGGAAGAGCAAATTTTTAGTTCGATCTTATTTCTTCTAGGCTTTCAAGATCCCAACCATCGGTTTCTCCAAAACCCATTTTATATTTTCGGAGTATTATGCGATTTCTTTTCTGGGTTCCGTTTGAATGTTTCAGATACTAAAGCCATCTTTTGACTACAATAATTCATATATCTTGTTTCGTGTATATTTTTGAGTGAAATGGCCTCTCTGAAGTCTGGGGGACTTGCAAAACTTCTTCAAGACATGAATGCAGATAAAAAGATATCATCAAAAGATGTCAAGAAACCTGTGTTGTTGCAAATAAGAAGCATAATTCCGATGCTGGAAGAAGGGGATTTTTGGCCTAATAAGGGCTTTTACTTGAAGGTAGCGGATTTGTCACATGCAATGTATGTCTTGTTCCCTCGTGAGCAAGATGAGATGATTTTGAGCAACAGGTTGCAACTTGGGCAATTCATTCATGTGCAGGAGTTGGAGACCGCCTTCCCGGTTCCTTCCCTCAAAGGTGTCACACCTGTCCCGGGTAGGCATCGCGGTCAGGGAGCTCCAGAAGACATCGTGCCAGCGACAAATTTGGTGAAGTTCCTTGAAGCATCTAACTTGGAGCCAATAAAGGACAAGGGTGTTATTTCAGAGAAGAAGACATCAACTGCTGGGTTATCTGGTTCTGAGCCTTTGATGGACAAAAGTATTGATGGTGGGAAGGGGAAGAGCCACGGTAGGTTGCGTTCTCTGAGTGCTTCAAGAGCTCATTCTCGTGAGCAAAGAGGCGGCTTGAATTGCATCACTAAAAGATGTGATGATAAGAATAGAATTTCAGATCATTTTGACAATGATACAGATTCTGACATTCCTAAGCCTACAAGGAGGATGTCAAAGAGAAGAAACTGGACTGAGGTGGAACTTTTAGATGTTAAGGAAATTTTCAACTCTTCCATGGCCAAGCAGGAGACAGTACCACGGGCATGCAGTCGCAGTGCTCATGCGATGTGAGTGTGTTCACTTTTGTTTCTCCAACCATTTGTATGGAAAAATCTCTGGTTCTAAAACTGCTGAATTTGGAAATATTTTAGGAAATGTTTCCTACTTAACCAGACTTCAGAAATGTGTGGGAAGGAACCTGAGTTGGTATGTTTTATGAAAGTAGCTGAACATGAAGATGAATAATCATGGAATTTTAGGGAAATTTGACATTATCTTTAATTACCCAATTTAGCTTGTGTAATATCAGTCAGAAGCATAAAACTGCAAATTAAGTGTGCCATGAGGATTTAGTAGGCTAGAAATTATAGTCATAGTTCATGGATAAGAAAATAATGTAGTAGGGATGGTTACTACTATTAGTTTTAGAACCTTAGAATAGAAAGGAGGAGCACATTTTTCTCTTTTTCTGAATTGAATACATCTATATTCCTTTCGTTGATGTTTGTTGATATATATATATATATATATACACCAAAGACATAATTCCATGATTTAAGGAGGGGTCATACCCATTACAACTTACCCTTTAACAACTTTTACAAAAAACTTTCCATAAAACAAGGACATTCATTCCTTTTTACTAACCCTCCACAGCAAAATAAACAACAACATATCCAGCCTTTATCCCACTATGTGGGGTCGGCTACATGAATTCTAGACTTCCATGTATTTCTATCGTTTGTCATATCTTCATTTAGATCCATATACTTCATATCGAACTTTAATGTATCTCCCAAAGTCTTCTTGGGTCTACCTCTACCTCTTTTTGTGACTAATTGTTCCATTTCATCAACTCTCCTCACAGGAGCGTCTCTTAGTCTCCTTCTCACATGACCAAACCATCTTAGTCTAGTCTCTCTCATCTTCTCCTCGATTGGCACTACTCCTACCTTATTACGAATAACTTCATTTCTAATTTTATCCTTTCTTGTATGTCCGCACATCCATCTTAACATTCTCATCTCCGCTACACTCGTCTTTTGCTCATGCTGGTATTTGACTGCCCAACATTCTGAGCCATACAGCAAAACTGGTCTTATAGCTCTCCTATAAAATTTTCCTTTCAATTTTAATGGGATTTTACCATCACATAACACTCCCGATGCATTTCTCCATTTTAGCCAACCTGCCTTAATTCTATGTGCGACATCCTCGTGAATTTCTCCATCTTTTTGAATCACTGATCCCAAATATCGAAAATGGTCTTTTCTTTGTAAGATTTGGTTTTCTAATTTTATTATAACATCATCCACTCTTGCATTTTTACTAAATTTGCATTCCATATATTCTGTTTTCTTTCTACTTAATTTAAATCCCTTAGATTCTAAATTGTTTCTCCACAACTCAAGCTTAGTGTTCACTCCTTCTTTTGTTTCATCCACCAACACTATGTCGTCTGCAAATAGCATACACCATGGCACATCTGTCTGAATATCTTTAGTGAGTTCATCCATTACTAAGGCAAATAAGTATGGACTTAGTGCAGAACCTTGATGCAGTCCTATTGTAGTTGTAAATGGTTCAGTATCCCCTCCGCATGTTCTGACCCTTGTCTCTACACCATGATACATGTCCTTAAGGGCTTGTATATAGGCTATTTTGACTCCTTTCTTCTCTAAAACCCTCCATAATACTTCTCTAGGGACCCTATCATAGGCCTTTTCTAGATCTATAAACACCATATGTAGGTCCTTCTGATGATCCCGATACCTTTCCATTAGGCGCCTCAGTAAATATATAGCTTCCATTGTTGACCTACCAGGCATGAAACCAAACTGATTTTCTGACACATTTGTTTCTTTTCTAAGTCTCTGCTCTATTACTCTCTCCCAGAGTTTCATGGTATGACTCATTAACTTAATTCCTCTATAATTTTCACAGTTTTGAACATCTCCTTTGTTCTTGTATATAGGAACCAAAGTACTCTTCCTCCACTCATCTGGCATCTTTTTTGATTTAAGGATCGCGTTAAATAGTTGCGTTAGCCAGGAGATGCCCTCTTCTCCCATGCATTTCCATGCTTCTATTGGTATATTATCTGGTCCCACTGCCTTATGATTTTTCATCTTTTTTAAAGCTTGCCTTATTTCATTTGAACTTATGCGTCGATAGAATGCGTAGCTCACATTCCCTTCGGAGTTACTAAGATGTCCCAACCTAACTCTTGTGTCACCACCATCATTGAATAATTTTGTGAAATACTCCTTCCATCTCTCCTTAATCGCTCCCTCATTTACTAAAACATTTTGATTGTCATCTTTTATGCATTTCACTTGATTTAAAATATCATTGCAAAATATCATTGCAAAATATTCTGATCTAACTTGGAAGTATCTAGAAAAATCTGACTTCAACAACTGCAACTGTGACATTTAGTATTCTTCTGTCATCTGTACTAATGCAGCTGGTTCACTAGTTGTTAGCTATTGAGCATAAAGCATAGTGTTTTTGTGGATGGTAGAATGTAGTCTTAATTCTTTCTCTATAGACAGGTTTCTCCCGTTTGTTGCCTGACAATTCTGATGACAATTCAACTTCCAGAACAAGGAGAAGAGTTGTTGATTCATCTACAAAATCAGTTAAAAGTTCAAACAGAACCACAACCTATGCTTCAAAAAAGCATGAGGAGGCCTCTTATGCAAAAGCAATGTGCAGTGCAGTCAATGGCAAGGAAGGGGCAGAAAGTAGAATTTCATGGGACTCTCTCCCCTTGAGCCTGGCAAATCTTGGCAAGGTACAGACTTGTTTAAACTTCTCTTCGTAGTTCTTAACCGTGCTTGCAGCAAGCTCGCTCCCATATTTGTCTTGAGAATTCAAAAACTTGTGGCGCTGCAGGATATGGTAAGACAAAAAGATGTTGCCATGCTGGCAGCTGTCGAGGCTTTGCAGGAGGCTTGTGCTGCTGAGAAATTTATCAAATGCCTAAGGTGAACAAATATCTGGTTTAATCTGCATGGTTTGCGATCCATTTATCAGTTACTGCCGAGAAATTTGTCAGATGTTTTGACTTTAACTAGTTCATTATCTTGCAGTGATATACAATTTCTCTTGTTCTTGTTTTTGTTTTTTCTCCAGGACATATTCAGATTTCCTATCAGTTAAAGGGGATGATCCACAACCATTCGTTGAAAAGTTTTTCGATCTCCAGGACCACTTGGCTCAGGCCAGACTAATGGTGCAGTCACTAACCAACATTAGTCCAACCGATATGACGAACACACGTTCAATAAAGGAAGTGCTGAATTTGGCAGTTGAAAGGAAAAAAAATGCAACTTCATGGATCAGATCAGCCGTGGCATTTGATCTTTCTCCGTGTCCATCCTCTCCCACGCTCACAGCCACCACAGCTGCTGGTAACGCAGCAACCAGGTCGAGCACAACCAATCGAGTTTCCAAGCCAAAAGTCGCGTGTATAGTTAGGAAGCAGAGGAATGACAGTACCAACAAGGAGAGCCAAGTGGAGTGGACAAGGGGAAATACTTTTCATGGAGCTGCCAAGTTAGCCAGAGCCCTGCAGGACGAAAGCCGAAGGTCATTCATTGGCTACATAGAGAAATTTCTAGATGGGGCTGAGAGCAAAAGCTTTTCGACAAATTCAGGTAGCTGGATAGCTGGGATGATGTGCCAGATGAAGAGAGTGAATGACTGGTTGAATCCTGTCACTAGAGAAGCCAACTTTGAAAGCAGTGGATGCAAAGGAAGCCCCACAATGGAGGATTCTGAAACAGTTTTGTGGAAGGGTGAGAACAAAATATATGAGGTCCTATTGAAGCATGTTGAGAGGACAGCCATGGCATTGGAGAAGATGAATTTTGCCAATCAAGCTTAATTGAAGAGATTACTATAAACTCTAGGGCCTCTATAATTTTGCAATATATAAATAACAGTGTACTTGTACTTCTTTCTGTGACCTCTTTCTTTGTGTATTGTGAATTGTGATTGTTGCTGGACAAATTATACAATACTTATAATGTGTGTTTGATTATATATTCATTATGTATTTAATATAATTCTTTCAAGGATAACAATGTGAACAAAGTTTTTCTTTTCCTATTCCTTATCAAATCAAAATAAAATACAAAATTACTCTTTGTATAAATTGTTAGATCATGTAAAAATAAAATCATAAAGAAGAGTAAAATAACTTAATCAAATTCAAGTATAGTATAGATTATAATAAGTTTTAAAATAAAAAATACAATATTATCAAATCATTATAACTTGAAATTTATATTTTTTGTTAATTTGCCATTATAGTTATAAGTTAATAACTATATTATACAATATTTCCACAAGTTATTTACCATTTATGTAAACATAAAGCAAAAAAATCCATACGAAGGTAATTTTAGTTAACTTATGTTAGACAAAATAAAAAAAAAAAATCAAAGGAAGAAACTGTCATTAGTTTGACTCAGGTAAAATACTTTATATAAATAAATTCATCTGAGAAAACTAATATATTTTGGTTGGGCTGAATATAATTAAACACTTTAATTTTGATTATTTTTCTGTTAACACATAAATATATGAAATTTTTATATAAATCAATGTAAATAATTATATATGGAAAGAAAATATTAACATTGAATAAATTTTGCAATCATAAAAATAGTTTTATTATTACACCATTCTAAAATCATCTTTTTATTTCCTGAAAATCATGTTGACTTAAAGGAGACAAAATAAAGAAAAAAATCTATGGCAAATAAAAGTCAGACCACAGTAGACTCAAATCTAAGTTGAGATTAAGACTCGCAATTTCTCGACACCGTTTCCACTATTTAACTTAATTAACTTAATCGATTTATAGATTCTAAGATTTGATTCTTTACCACTCTTATCAAATCGATCGAGAGAGAGTTTGACTGTTCAATTTCTTCTTTGGAAAGGTTCACTTTCAACAGAAAATATATAGATAGATCTCTCTCCTCGGTGATTGGAACTCGTTCTTCCTTCCTGGACTTTTCTTTTTGCTCTGCAACGAGTGCTGAGAAAATGGGCCTCCAGAGACCAGTGCTAGCACTGTTTGTGGGGTTTCTGATTTTCGATCTGTGTCCTTCTGTAATTGGTCGGTTTGTGGTGGAGAAGAACAGCTTGACGGTGGCATCGCCGGAAAGCATCAAGGGAACTCACGACAGTGCGATTGGTAATTTCGGGATTCCTCAGTATGGCGGCAGCATGGCCGGGACGGTTGCGTACCCGAAGGAGAACCGAAAAGGTTGTCGGGATTTCGACGAGTCTGGGGTTTCCTTCAAGCCCAAGCCCGGTTCTCTGCCGACATTCGTTTTGGTTGATCGTGGCGGTGGGTAGCCTTTTCGTTGTTTTGGGTAATTCACCTGTTCTTTTTGTTTTGGGTAACGCTGATTGGTTGGGTTTCGAGGTACCCTTTTGTCTGTTTTTACTGATTTTAGCTGTTCTTTGACCTTTGTATTGATTCTTGAAGTTACTTGGTTGATTTTCAAGGGTGCCCTTTTGATCATTTCTGTTGATTTTAGCTGTTCTTGATTTTTTGGCTTCGATGCCTGAAGTTGTTGGCTTTATGGATACACTTTTGCCAATTTAGCTGTTTTCTTCTGATTTTGGTGGCGATGGAGGGTTGAATTGTTTGGCACTGTGGTATCGTTTTCTCACCTTTGATTAAATTAGGTGACTTTGCTTTTTAAGTTTAAGGTCTACTTGGATTATTTGATTAATTTAGTGTTTACCCGTTTTGGCTAACAGTTGGGAGCTTGTATGTTAGTCAATGATAGGGTTGTTACTTTACCTGGTAAAACACATAGATTTACATTCTGGGATAATTACAAACAGGCATATGAGACTGTTTGTTGTCAAGCTTGTCATAAGGGGTCTCTACTTTTGTAGTTGTTTCATTATAACAATGTATAAGCCTAGATTTGATTTGTTCCATCAGGTGGTGACTTGAATATAGATATTATGTTAACTTGAACGAGTAGGTTCCTAATGAATTTTGTTCTTAATTTTTATTTTCCAGATTGTTTTTTCACTTTGAAGGTATGGAATGCCCAAAAAGCTGGTGCTTCTGCTGTGCTTGTTGCTGATGATACTGAAGAAGCATTGATAACCATGGACTCCCCTGAAGAGGATGGTGCATCTGCAAAGTATATTGAAAATATCACAATACCATCCGCATTAATTGAGAAGAGTTTTGGTGAAAAATTAAAGAAAGCACTTAACAGTGGGGAAATGGTAAATGTGAATCTTGATTGGAGAGAAGCAGTTCCACACCCTGATGATCGTGTAGAGTATGAGTTGTGGACCAACAGCAATGATGAATGTGGCTATAAATGTGATATGTTGATGGAATTTTTGAAAGATTTCAAGGGTGCAGCTCAGATTCTTGAGAAAGGAGGCTATACTCAATTCACACCTCATTATATTACTTGGTATTGCCCTCAGACATTTACGGTAAGCAAACAGTGCAGGTCCCAATGCATCAATCATGGAAGATATTGTGCACCTGATCCTGAACAGGATTTCAGCAGAGGTTATGAAGGGAAAGATGTGGTTCTTGAAAACTTGAGGCAGCTTTGTGTTTTTAGAGTAGCAAATGAAACCCGCAAGCCCTGGATCTGGTGGGACTATGTGACTGATTTCCAAATTAGATGTCCCATGAAGGAGAAGAAATACAACAAGGAATGTGCAGGCGAGGTTATCAGATCCCTAGGTAAGAGCTTATCATTGTGTCATGTCATCTGAAGAATCCAAGTGATTTTTGATGAACAGTCTTTATATTTTGACTGCACAGGACTTGATGTTAAAAAGATTGAGAAGTGTATGGGTGACCCAAATGCTGATTCTGACAACCCTGTACTCAAAGAAGAGCAGGATGCACAAGTATGATTTCTGTTTTAAGTTGTGTTGCTGAACATGTGAAGTGCCTCAACAAACTTAGCATTATAAGAAAAACTTGGAATTAGTGATGCATTTTAAAAATATGACTGCTTAGCCAGTATATTTCCCTGTAGATTGGAAAGGGATCGCGAGGTGATGTAACAATATTGCCAACCCTTGTTGTCAATAATCGTCAATACCGAGGTCCATCTTTGGCTTTTTTCTCTTCAATTAGAGAAGCTGTATGTTCTTTTGTTTCTAAAATATGTGCTTACAGGGAAGTTGGAGAAAGGTGCTGTTCTGAAGGCCATTTGTGCAGGATTTGAGGAAACTACTGAGCCTGCTGTTTGTTTGAGTGATGGTAAATTCTTACTCCAGATTTGATATTAAAGAGTAATAGATGATGTATTTCTGATTCAGAAGATATGATATATACACACAAACATATTGTCACTTGCAGATGTTGAGACAAATGAGTGTTTGGATAACAATGGAGGTTGCTGGCAAGATAAAGCAGCCAACATCACTGCCTGCAAGGCATCTTTCCATTACTAGTGACTGATTGGGTTTTCATTCATCTATTTTCTAATTACTAATTGTTGTTTTTATAATCTCAGGATACATTTCGTGGGAGAGTTTGTGAATGTCCCTTGGTTGATGGTGTGCAATTTAAGGGAGATGGTTACACTAGCTGCCAAGGTATATAATTGGTTGGATCTCTTTGTTTGTGTGTGAACCAACCGATTCTTTTGAAGTAGGCATTGAAGTGAAAGCTTCTATGAAGAAAAAGAAAGAAACTGAAAAGAGAGAACTAAACTGAAATTTGCTGAAAATGATTCTTGACATTAGAGATACTACTAACCTTAATGACTAACCTTGACATTATAGGTAGTTGAGTATTTAGACTGTGAACTCAACTGATTCTGTTAGAGATACTACTAACCTTGACAGCTCTACAAAGACAAGTGGCAAGTCCTAACGAACAAACTTAACTAAACTATAACTACACTTAACAGAACTGCAGCGAATATTCCTCTGTACAGGAGGAATAGAACTACTTCTCTCAACATTCCCCCTCATATTAGGCTCTAGAACTTGTGCAGATCTGAGAGTCTTCTGTTGAGTGCACTAGAGAATTATTCTTGAATCATCCTTCTTAGAAGTCTGCTGTAGTTTATCTTGAACAACATAGTTAGGAGACAATGTTAGGCAAAGTCTATTATATAAAAAGAGAAACCTGTCTCTAGGCAGACCTTTGGTGAGAATATCAGTTGTTTGATATTGTGTGGGAATATATCTGATCTCCGCCTCACCATTTTCAACTTTCTCTCCAACAAAATGAATGTCAATTTCAATATGTTTGGTGTGTGAGTGAAAGCTAAGATTTTCAGCAATACTTTTAGCTGCCATATTGTCACACCAGATGATAGGAATCTTAGAAAATGAATAGACCAGTTTAGTAAATAGAGCTTTAGCCGCAAAACTTCAATAACTCCCTGTGCTAGAACTCTATATTTGACTTCTCCAATTGACCTTGCAATCACTGATTGTTTCTTGGAACTCCAAACCTAGAGATTATTACCAAGATAGACACATAAGCCACTTTTGGATTTGCGTGTTACTCTACACCCAACATGGTGTGCATTAGTATAAACCTCAATAGACAGATCAAAGGAAGGAGTGAACAATAAACCTAATCCAGTAGTCCTCTTTAAGTATCTGAGCAACCTTTGCAAGCCAACCAATGTTACTGTTTAGGAGAATATAAAACAACAACAACATATCCAGCCGTTATCCCACTATGTGGAGTTGGCTATATGAATTCTAGACTTCTATGTGGGTTATATCCCAACAGATAGTATAGAATTCATATTTGGATCCGACTAGGTTTTACGCTGGCTGTCGGCTACCTAACGCAACCCTCCTCCTTTATCCGGGCTTGGGACCGGCAGTGGATAATATCCCCTGGCGGAGTAATGATGAAATGAAGTTTGAACACCATCTTCACATGGAGAAATTTCATGAGATGGTGGTGAATGAAGATAATTGATATAGTTGTGTTCCATAACTTAGTTGACATGGTGAAACCAACAAGTACAATATGAAAACACAACATGTTTAGGAGAATATAAAACCTGACTTATTTTATTCACCACAAAAGCAATGTCAGGTCAGGTGTAAGTCTAATATTGTAGGGAGTCAATAATAGTTCTGCATAGAAAGGGATCTGAAAACACTTCACCATCATCAATTAGAGGAGTTCTTAGATTAATGTTACAACTCTCGAGTAGAACTCACCCTCAAAAGCTAGCTATTAAGTGAAGGGTGCCCAAGAGGTTATAACCCCACACCAGGAGCCTGAACTTCCAATGTGGGACAAATCCCATACCCTACAGTGGACCATAACATACCACCACGCTCCGTAGCCCGACGCCCACGACGATAGGCTGTGCACTAGTCACTGCTAGTCTCAGGCGAACACTACAATGCGGGCGTCACCTCCGTCGTCACTCGCTTGCACTGGGAGCCATGGGTTGGCTCTGATACCACTGTTACAACCCTCGGGTAGAATTCACCCTTAAAAGCTAGTTGTTAAGGGAAAAGTGCCTAAGAGGTTATAAACCCCACACTAGATGCCTGAACTACTAATGTGCAACAAGTCTCATACCCTGCAGTGGTCCATAACAATTAACTGGTGTAGAACATGGCTTCTAGTCTTACATACTAGCCTTTTCAACAAATCAATAGCATATTTGGACTAAGTAAGATAGACACCTTTGTCATCCCTGTAGGCTTCAAAACCTAGAAAATAATTCTTAGAACCCATAGTTTTGAGAGAAAAATTAATGTCAAAATCATGAATAATGGACTCAAGAGCCTTAGGATCTAAACTAGTGATAAGAATATCATCATCATACAATAGAATAGAATGAATAAACTTCTTATTGAAAAAAGAAGCATTAGAAACTGCTCTTACAAAGCCCCATTCTTCCAAAGTTGTCCTAAGATTTGTGTACCAAGCACGAGGGGCTTGTTTAAGACTATTGAGAGACTTCTTTAGTTGACAGTTATGAGAAGGAGACTCTAAGCTAACAAAACCTTTAGGTTGAGACATGTCATAGTTCTGAAAGGTGAGAGGCGCAGCGAGGCGCAAAGGGGTCTTGGAGCCTGAGGCGCGAGGCGCACGAGGTGAGGTGCGCCTTTGCGAAGCGAAGCACCTTTTAGAAAAACAACTTAAAATATTGTAAAATCATAAACAACTATCAAATTATCAATAATAATACATTGATATCATTCATGATTCATTATCTTCAAATTCTAGACTAACAACATCAAAATTGATTCATTCATCATGCAAATTCTAAACTAGAAATATCATCAAAATTGATTCATCCAGCTGCCAGCAAAAGAAATTAAGCAAGAATGCAAGAAATAAAAAAATAAAAAACAAGTAAAAAACTCACAAGATAGGAGGCAAACTCACAAGAAGAGGGAAGGCTGGACTGGAACCGAGATTGGCAACTACTTCGGTGGGCAGCAGGCTGCTTAACAGCTTGAACTTGAAGAGCAGATGAGAAGAGAGGTGAGGAAGAGAGGAGAATAGAGGAAGAGGGTGCGGCTGGAGAGGAAATTAACAAGATAGGAGGTGGGCGTGGCTGGAGAGGAGAGGAAGAGAGGAGGCAGGCGAGGCTAGAGAGGAAAGGAAGAAGAAGACCAAGTCGAACTGGAGAGGAGAGGAAGAAGAAGATCGGGGTGAGCTGGAGAGGAAGAGAGGAGGGGGTCGCGGCTGGAAAGGAGAGGAAGAAGAAGATTGGGCGAGCTGGAGAGGAAGAGAGGAGAGGAAGAAGAAGATTGGGCGAGCTGGAGAGGAGAGGAAGAGATGAGGCAGGCGCGGCTGGGGTTGGAGAGCAGAGGGAGAGGAAGAGGAAGATCAGGCGAGCAGCGAGCTGGAGAGGAGGCTGGTGCGGCTGGATGTTGGAGTCGGGAGGAGTGAGAAGCGATTGAGCGGCCAATTTTAATTAAAAGAGTAAGTTTCATGAGGCGCGCATAGGCGCGCAAGACGAGGGCCTTGCCAAAACTGCCTTGCCTCGGCCCAGGCGAGGTGCCAAACTGGCACCTTGCGCCTAGGCGCACATTTGATAACTATGGGACATGTAGACTATTTCAGTCAAATCTCCATTGAGAAAGACATTTTCATATCAACCTGTTGAATATCCTAACCAAAAGTCATAGCTAATGAAAGGAGAATACATATAGTGGGTGTCTTAACCACTGGATGAATGTTCCAGTATAGTCTATACCAGGATTTTGATGAAAACCCTTAGCCACTAACTAAGCATTAAACTTCAAAATTGACGCATCTAGGTTATACTTAACACGAAACACCCACTTACAACCAATCAAATTCATATTAGGAGAAAAAGGAACAAGCTCCCATGTACCATTATGCTGCAAGGCATTAAACTCTTCTTGCATAGCCTTAACCCACCTAGGATCCAAGAGAGCATCACTAATTGCACTAGGTTCTATAGTACTCACTAGAGCATGAGGTGAAGAGGCCAGAAGTTGTTTAGATTTGGAACGAGTGATCTCCCATGAACAGAAGGAAGAGGATGCTATTGAGGTTGCTTAGGTTGTGACCTAGATAATGTAGGTAATGAAGGAGAACTTTGTGGATGCACAGTAGTTATCCAGACTAAAGGAGCAGGAGATTGTACTACTTGAGGATTAGAAGAAGAAAAGGAATGAAGAAATGAACTGGGAAGAATGTAGGAATAAGAAGAAATAGACTAAAGAAGATGGAAATAGGGTAGGAAAAATAAAATTGGAAGGATTAAACTAAACATGTCTAGAAACAAAGACTTGACCTGTGGGATGTAAACATCCATATCTAGCTTGCTCGTGACTATATCCAATGAAAACACATTTGATGGAATGAAAATCAAAATTGTGTTTTTTGTAGGGTCTAAGGTAAGGAAAACAAGCACACCCATTGGGTTGTTTGTGATAAATAAGTTCAAAAGGAGAGAAATTTGAGAGGAGAAGCTGGTAAAAGGTTAATTGTTTAAACAACTCTTTGAAAAGCTTCTACCTAGAATTTTAAAGGCATGTGAGCATGAGCTAACAGTGTAAGACCCATTTCAACAATATGCCTATGTTTCCTTTCAACAACCCCATTTTGCTGATGAGTATGAGGACAAGTCAAAAAAGATTGAATGCCATGACATTTAAGATATGGCAAGAAGGCTTGAAATTCCCCTCCATTATCAAATTATAGAGCCTTTATTTTAGAGTGATATTATAATTCAGCAAATTTGTGAAAGGCAATGAAAGTAGAAAGGGCATTAGACTTTAGTTCAATGGATATAACCATGTCTACCTGGCATAAGCATTCACTAAGATGATATAGTATCTACAGCCTTCAGTAGATACATTAGGAGCTGGACCCCTGACCAGAGATCTGAATGAACTAATTCTTAAGGTTTCTTGGTTGTAATTTCACAATTAGAAAAAGAAGCTGATGCAGTTTGCCAAGTTTGCATGATTCACAAAAAGAAAGAAAAGAATTGGAACAAGGAATATGAATTTTATTCAAGATCATTTGTAGTACAGAAAAGATGGATGCCCAAATTTCACGAAAAGAAGGATGTTCCTATGAATTTTATTTGTTACTGTGTTTATTTGTGTCAGGCTGTCATGACTGACAATGGAAATTCTTGTGTGGAAGAGAATTAGGGCTGGTTGAGGGAAGAATGCAGAGAGGGAGAAACAGAGATTAGAGAGATTGAGAGGGAGAGAAATTGAATGAGATGAAGAGAATTAGTTGCTATGAATATTCATCGGTGCTTCTCATTCAGTTGGGAAGCCTTTTATAGCTTCTTCTTGGTGCCAACTTCCTGGCGGTTATCCAAGGTACAACTTCCAATAGCTGTTTTAGTACAACAGCTTCTAACCACCTTACAAATATAACCCCAAAGGACAAAAATACCCCTAATACAACCATAGGGTCCTGACAATTTGGAATTGATAGTAATATGACAAATGCTTCTCAATCACATGAATCTGCAGGTATGGACAAAACATTACTTCGAAGGTTTTTATCTATCTAGGAACATTTGGAAAACATATGTTTACTCTCTGACATGATGAATCATTAGCATTGTATCCTATGGTTTCTTCAGTGTTTTAGTTAACAAAAGAGATAAAAGCATAGTTGTCAATACCACACCGAGGAGGTATCAGATTTGTTTTTGGTACAGTACAGTACTGCTACTGGACAATTCTAGGTACTGTTTTGGACATATTGATATAATAAATTAATAATATATATTATAAATTATATATTTATAATAAATTTCCAATATAAAAGGAAATTATAGAATTATATATAACTATCATTATTATAAAAAAATATATTATAAACATATAATTTAACATCACAATAAAATAATGCACACAACTCAACATAAAAATTATACATAGAGGTAGATTATACAACTGATAATATAACTCATTAACATACATGAAGACAAAATAACTAATTTAAGTTGTATAGAAAAGATGTATTTTTCAATTTTTATGAAGTTTTTACAAAAAATTTGCAAAAGCAATTAAAATGCATGAATGATAAATTAATACATACATATAGTATTGTCTACAGGGAGAAATTTCAATTTCATTAAGCAATTAAGTATTGTCCTTTTTTATGTTACTTTAATCTAGTTTTTCTTTTTATTTTTTTTCCAAGATTTTAATTTATTTACATTATTATACATATGATATAAATATATATTGCTAGCTGCAGGCCTATGTTATTGTTGGCTGCGTTCCTGTTGTAAACAGGGAGGCAGCACTAGAGCTTTAATATTGGCTGGCCGGTACTGACTGGTATTTTGACCAAAACGAAATAAGGTATAAGAGAGTATATGTACCAATAGGCGCCCGATGGTATTATTCACTATGGATAAAATTGTCATTTACTCCAGACTAACTAATGTCTACAGATACAATAAATGAATATATCAATGGATAATGATGTCCCATGGTAGGTGTGCTTATAGTATTTCAATATATGACGAGCCACGTGTCTTGGTTTAAGGCTTGAATTTAACTTTAATTGTGTTAGAAATTTCACGAAGGCAATCTTAAGCTTATTTGTTTAAGATGCCAATATTTCTGTTTTAATATATGCAATAAATATGCCATAACCGTGTGTCTTTTCCATGTACAGCAAGTGGGATATGGCGTTGCAAGATCCATGATGGAGGTTGTTGGCATGAAACCCGAGATGGCCGAACATACACTGGTTGCCTGGTGGGTCTTGTTTCAGTGTAGATGTTTTATTTTTTTTCATGAGCAAATAGATTGAAATATTGATTCTATTTTTTGTTGTCAGCAGGATACAGATGACAAATGCATGTGCCCCCCTGGCTTCAGGGGTGATGGTGCCAAAAGATGTGAAGGTGAGGAAACTTGCATAGTCAACTTCTTGTGTTGGTCTATTTTTGGAAAAATGGTTTTCTTGCTCAAACTGGAACTTCCATAAGATACTCTCCAACATGACTGATTTTATCTGTAATTCTTTGTTGGATTTGGGCAAAATAAGGATAGTCCACAGATGAAGTATATGAGATTTATGAGAGGGCACTTTCACTTATGATTCTTCAACCCCCTTATATCCATGCTTTTGCCTCTATACGGTTTCTTGCTATTGCTGAACCTTTCCAGATATTTGGACATCATAAGAGAAATGGGCATAAAAAGGAGATACTATTATTATTGTGTATGAAACATTCTACAGACAGAAATAACGCCTAAATGCATGACAACCCCACCCTTAATGACTGCAATCTAGTTAAACAATGTACATCATTTTCTTATGTATATAAATGCATATATATTGAACACACGCTCAATTGTAGCAGTACTGGACTTTTGCAAGCACATGATAAAATTATATATATAAACTAATGGTTGATAATTATATACTATCCCACTTATTATCAAAAATTGTTACATGACATGTTACCCAATGGTATGCGTGCTTCTTGTAACTAAAAAGGTCACGGGTTCAAGTTGTAGAAATAGCCTATTTGCAAAAAAGTGAGACGGTTGCATACAAATACAACTCTCCCCTAACCTCTCACTGCAGAGAGCCTCATGCACTACAGACACCCTTCAATTCATTTCCTAGCTATAATTGATAAGTAAAAAAAAAAAAAACAAACTGAGACATGATGAGCTAAATATAATTTATATGCATATTTTGGATCAATATATGCTAGATTTTGATTTGAATTAAAAAAATAAGCAAGCTATTAATCACATACGGATTATAGCAATTATATGAAGTGCTTGCTATTATTGCATTGTAGGGATCAAGTGTGTAATAATATTGACTGAGTTAATATTTGTGTCAGGATTTATAACGTTTTTGTGTATAGAGATGAATTTTCCAGTTGTGCAAATTTTGTTTCTAATGTTTCTAAGTTGGTGGATTTGATTATTTTGATTGTACTTTGCTCAAGGCACAATGGCATACTTTTTCCCAAGTAATGTTTTAGAGATTTATAGTCTGTTTCTCTATTCCATAAACCCCATTATTCTACACAGCCCAAAGGTATAAAACAAGGAGTGGCCATTCAAATACATCCCAGTCTTTGTTTCAGGTAAGCTCAACACCAAACACAAAACATCCAAAGTTGAGTTGGCATAGGCCACTTTATAAGATAAAATGGATCCATATCCCGAGCCGCTTTATAGTGCAAAAGAAGATGATTTATAGATTTCCTATTCCTTATGAATGTTTTGATGGTTTCATGACACACATCCTATGTTTAGTTCTTGATATCATTAAAGCTGATGTTAAGTTGAATTGTATGGCAACTTTCAACGAAAAAAGATTTATAACTATCTGTTGATCTGGACTTGATTTGTGGCTTAAATTTGAGCTCCTGACTCAATCCAACAAATTAGTAACTCTTACCTGCTTGAATAAATTCTTGACTTGATGAATCTGATTATACGTTGCTTGCTCTTGCTGCACAGATATTGATGAATGCAAAGAGAAGACAGCGTGCCGTTGCCCCGAATGTAATTGTAAAAACACTTGGGGTAGCTATGAGTGCACTTGCAGTGGAGACCTCCTGTATATCAGGGACCATGATACTTGCATAAGTAAATTCCTAAGCATAAGCTTTTTGCTCAATTAATTTGTTCAGAAATGTTTAAGTGTCCTTGTTTTTAAGTCCTCCAAAATGGTCATCCACAGGTAAAAAGACTGTGAGATCTTCATGGGCTGCTGTTTGGGTTATTGTGATTGGTTTGGCTCTAGCTACTGGTGGAGCATATATGGTGTACAACTATAGGTTGAGGGTAAGTGTGGTGCAACAGTACTGCAGACATTTTCTCTTTGTTCTCTTTTGAGTATTAGTTTTGAACTTTATGGTTTCTTGGATCTTACGCTAGTACTTCTATTAAGAGCTTAGTTTTGTCTTATGTACAGTATTAGGGTTTGCTGCAGGCTTTGTGGATAAGGTGATATGTAGCCTCTCGTGAAGTTTCCTAGTTGTGTAGGGGAAGATAAAGTAAAATACCACAATTGAAGTAAAATATGTGATAACAAATTGTGAGGTCGGCTTGGATGCATTGTCAAAGTAGTGGCTTTTTTTTTTTTATTCAGAAAACTATTTACAATGTTTTCTTTTCCATAAATAATCTTTGAACAATATTCAAAAGATGTGACCATGAAGAGTGAATGATCGGAGAGCTAATTCATGTAGTAAACTCCACCTAGGGGATTGAGATTGTGTAATGATTGTGATGTTTAACTTTCGGAAGAATATAATATTCTGTCCTTGTGGAAATTTAATGACATAAAATTTCTACTCTGAACCATTTGTTATGTTAATCTAAGTAGTTAGCATCATGAGCAAGCTTGTAGTTATAACCCCAAAGCTATACCTGTATTCCCTCTGAAAATGCACAAGTTTTAGTGTATAGTGTCATCTAGAAACTCAAAAATCAGGGAAAGCATTAATTTAGAATAATTATCTGTCACTTTGGCTTAGCTGATGGATTGTCTCAGAACTTGAAATATGTGGCTTAGTGTTGCGCTTGCGTATGGACACCTTAAATTATTGAATGAATATTTATCTGTAACTTTGGTTTAGCTGATGGATTGGCTCTGAACTTGAAATTTATGGCTTAGTGTTGAGCTTGTGTGTGGACACCTTAAATTATTGAACTCCATTTAGACTTGGCCTGACACTAAACATAGGGCGCCTAAATTATTGAACTTCATTTTTGAACTTGGCCTAGCTTAATGATTCTTTGTCGGATGTGTTAATTGAGTACTGGGATATTTATTTTAAATCTGTTTTTGCAGTCATACATGGACTCGGAGATTAGAGCTATAATGGCACAATACATGCCGTTGGACAGTCAATCTGAGGTTCCAAATCATGTCAACACAGATCATGCATGAGATAGGATTCGCCATCAGTATTTTTTTTTTAGAATTTCAGGTGATGTTAGATGGCCTAATGCAGCTGTATCAGAGCCGAGATTTCGAGGGTGGATCTAAAATGTACTTGTAGAAATATGCTGGACGGTAACACATTGCAAATAGGAATGGCCCTCATGTTTAGGTGGAAAGCTGACACTCTGAACTGAAGTAGGGCTTGGATTTGGGAGAGATGAAGATCAATCGGCCGTTACTTGTCAGAGTTCTGTTAGCTTCTGCTTCTGGCTTCTGTGAAAAATCTTTTTCCATTGTTATTTAAGCTAAAACTAGATACGTAAACGTGCGTTCTTTAGATTGCTTATTGTTGGGATTGTGTTGATGTGGATTAATTAATATAGCTAATTAATGACTTACAGTTGTTTATGTGCCATGTTAGGTGATGTTTCTTTGTTCAAGAGTTTGTGTATTGTATGCCTATGAAATCCCTGTTTTATTGTTAATTAAGTTAAATTCCTTTTTTTAATTGTTTTTCTGCCTTTTCCTTTATACCATTTCTTGAGAAGACTAAAAAGTCAAAAAAACATATTTGAGAATATTAAATCATAAAGTAAGAAAGTCACTCTATATCAAAGGTAAAATGAGAAGAATTTTTTTTTAAATCCATCTTGAAGGTCTTTGATGTAGCGTATAGTTTTTAAGGAATGTGATTTGTGTAAAATGTGTATAGAGTTGGTAATCCACTCCACCAAAAAATGTCTTAAAAAGTTTATGGTGAAAAGTTTCTGTAATGAAGATGACTATAATCGATTGTCAGAGATGCATGGCTAAATATTAAAAAAAGAAAAAAAAATTATAACACGTGATGCTATAAAAATATTTTTTATATAAGTTGTTGATGTTAGATTAAGAGATTTTTTTATATACTAAGCAAAGAAAATATTTGTTGAATTTTGTCAAAAGTTACTTTTGTTAAAGTTAAAATTTAGTTATAAAATAATAGAGATCTTGAGATTATTGCTCTTGCGCGGTCTCCTATCGTTTGTATCTTCAATTTCGACAGAGAAAGTAAATTACAGGTGAAGACTTTGCTTCACTGTTAAGAATAAGAAATTAACTTATGACCTACTAGTGCGAATTTCACCTTATCGTGACTTAATTACTTGACTTTTACTCTTAGGGATAAAAAAATTGGAGATCTTTGTTTTAAAAAATGTTGTCTCGAATCAATAAAATTATGAAATTGAGTTTAATATTAACCAAACAGTAATGTAGTTGAACATTTCTTGTATATATAACTGAAAATGAATGGTAGAAGAATTGTTCTTTTTTTCTAAAGATTAAGCTCATTTCTCTTCTTTGAGTTTCTTTGATATTATAACAATTCAGAAGGTCTTTGAGGGTGGGCCTTAGCAGAAATAGCAAAGGCTGCATTTTTTAGACTAGAAATCACAATTTTGAGTTATGGAAAGAATCTCTTTATAAATCAAGGATAAAAGTTTATAGAGAAACAATCATCCTCTGACCTTCATCATGGTGAAGAAAAAACCAGATCAATATCAGGATTGGGTGGCTGAAACCAACCCTATGACAGAATATATCAGACCTAGTCGAGTGTACTCCTTCCGATTCCCGTCTTCATTATCAGTGTGGTATGGAATTTCAGAGACCTGGCTGTCAATTTGGAATAATCTTCCGAGTTGTAGCACCAGGCTGTGTCGTGTTGCAATGCAAAACCAAACTATGTGAGACAAAAATTAATAGGAGATAAGCCACCAGGCACACTTGCATGTTCATGCTGAACAAAATAGCAAATATCCCCAGCACCACCCCCCCCCCCCCAAAAAAAAAAAAAAAAAGCACATACAAATGAAGACAACAAATATTGTAGATAACATTTTACATGCAACAAATAAGAGCAGAAAATCCTCCTAAACCAGCAGGACTTGCAATCTTCACGAAATTAGACTGCTGATTTGATACAGATGGATTTACTGGACCTGGACCACCTATCTCCGTGCTATCACTAGGGACTGTTCCAGTTGTAGCTGAGTATCTTTCAGCATCCTTTCCTACTGTTAATGGGCTGCCTCCAGTAGCAGATGCATGCATTAAGGGAGCTGAATCAAAAGCATGAGGAAGTGCTACGGGACTGTGTTGTCAGCAAGGAACCTGGATGAATTCCAAACAAGTTTTTTTTCGAGATTACTCTGCATAATAGCAAGGTTACTAGAAACAAATATATAAGAAAATTAGAAGTCTAGCTCCCATGTAAAGAAGCAACAAGTAAATACATTAATACTATGGAACGTTTTCTATTTTCTATCAACATTTTCATTTAAAGTTGGGGATGTCCAGGGCATTGTTGTTAAAATCCCGATTTTATGCGTACGATTTTACGATTTTACGATTCGAAGACCCCTAAACGATTCAAATCCCATGTAAAATCCAATTTGGGATAAAATCCTATAAAATCTCGATTTTATATATACGATTTTACGATTTTACGCTTCAGAAATCCCCAAACGATTTTACGATTTAAAGACCTTCATTGATTTAAGTTGCAATTTAGAGGATACTTCCAATGTCTCAATGTCACATAGCATCTGACATTGAAACTTATGCAATGAATTGTTATATTTTGCCTCTAAATTGGGACTTGATTTAACATTGATTGCATAAGTTCCAATGTCACATAGCATCTAACATTGATTGCATAAGTTCCAATTTACTTGATTTAAATTATAATTTTTACTTGATTTAACATTGATTGCATAAGTAAATCAAGACAAACAAGTAATTAATTAATGAACCCACCAAACCCCAAATCGGGATTTTACTTGATATTAACAATGTTAAATCAAGAAAAAAATGCAACATAAATCTAATGGAAGACGTTGAAAGAATCCTCTAAAGAATTTTAAGCTATATTTTTCCTTTAAATTACCTATATTTTGCCTCTAAATTGCCTATACCAACCTAATATTTTTTTAGCTATATTTTGGAAGTATCATCTTTTGAACTATAATAAGGAATAATCAGGTTATTAAAAGATATTAATTCATTTTCTACAAAATTATGTTATTATAAACATATATTTACAAAAATTGAAGGGTATTTTTAATTATCTCTAAAATCTTACGATTTTACGATTCGATTTTACGATCCGATTTTATAGACACTTTTTCGATCCCACTTAAAATCCCGATTTTAACAACCTTGTTCTACGGTAAAATTATAGCTTGATAGCTAGTGCAATCACAAGCCCCTTTTGTGGGCTGTTTCCGGATCTCTTTGATTTAGCTGAGGATAGAGATGTATCTGTAAAGAACTATTTCTCTTTGACAAAATGCGCAGGGAGGGGGGAATTGACTCCAGCTCAGATTGTTTTGATGAGTTATCTATTACTGGGCAGGGGCAAGATAGATGGAATTGTGTCAATCAAGAGGGGGATATTCACTGAGGTCCTGCTATTAGGTCCTTATTGGGTGGAAGACTCAAACAGTTTTCCTTGGAAAGGCTCTTTGGATAGAGAGTGCCACCAGGGTGGCTTTCTTTCTGTGGACAACACATCACATAAATCTATTCCCACAATAGATAACTTGAGGAAGAGAAGGCATGTAGTAGCTCACTAGTGCTTTATGTGTAAGGAGAGAGGAATCAGTAGATGACATCCTCTTCGATTGCTCAATGGCTGAACAATTGCAATGCCTTGTTTTTCCTATTTTTGGGGTTAGTTGGGTAATGTCTGCATATTTCACTTGGACAAGGAGTTGTCTATAGAGAAGATTGAGATTGTCGGGGAACATCACTCCTTGGGGATGTGGTACATATGGTGAGAAAGAAGCAGAAAAGCTTAACCCCCCCCCCCCCCAAAAAAAAAAAATAATAATAATAAATAAAAATAAAATAAAATAAAATAAAAAGCACTCTATTTTTCTGCTGGCCAAGGAGAAGAATGAGAATGTTGTGGAACATCACTCCTCAGTGATATGGTGCATATGGCAAGAAAGAAAAAGAAGATCTTTAGAAGGTGTTGAAAGTCCTTTGCAACTTTTAAAGGATACACTTCTTGTTTTCCTTTTTCTCTAATGGTAATTGAGTTAACTTACATATTCCTTTTCCCTCTTTTGTTAATGAGATTTCCTTTTAGATAAACAGGTTGACAGTTTTTTTTTTTTACTTTGTATAGGTGCCATCCCCTTGATGTCCCCCTTAGTGAATCACATTACCTATCAAAAAAGGAATCATCAATGCAACACTTCACTACAAGAGAATGCAATTCATTCTGACATTAGGATGAGCACATCTCCTTTAGCTATTATCATATAACACATGCAAGTAACACAGTTGCCTTAGAGGGTCCCTCTCAACAAATGGAAACCTGCTACATGATTATTGTTTTCCCATCTCTGTTTCTACGGCCTTATTTCCAGTCAAAGCATTAACTCTCCTGTCTTGCTTGACTTATTAATTACTTATAAACTTCAAACAGCAATGGAGGTAAATCACTGAGAATCAACATATGTATTGAACATTAAAACTTGGTGTACACTCCCTGAAACATGTCAAACATGCACCCTAACATGTATTATTAACTTCTTAAATTTGGATGCTTCCAACACTTGGAAAATCATGTCTCCATCAGTTGCACATTAAACACACTTTTCAGTTGAAGGAAATAATTTCCTATCCAATGATAAAATCAACCAGTGTGGATTTTTTACCTATTGATTCCTCTTAATTTTTTAATTTTAGGATTCTGTAATGAGTAACCTTATTGCAATGCTTCTTTACCATCAATATTTAACTTTCCAAGTACATAGTTCAAGGAAAACCACTACGAACTATTATGGCATTTCCTAAATCTTTTATCACGGTAGCATCTTGTGGGGTTAAAATGTTTTAGCCACAACTGAAAGGAGTGAAGGGTAAGAAAATAAAATGACTCCATCTGAAATTTATTGGCAATCCATACCACCGGTAGCTTGAGTTGATATCTCCTGCCACATCAAAGAGACGTGTATAGTACAGGATTTAGATCATAGGATGTCTTATTGAGGAAAATATCCGTTCTCTAAACCCATGGAAAGTCCACACCTCGATGTGTAAATTGGACAGAATAGCTTTTGCGATAAACAACTCAAGAAAATTTTTATCTCATTACTAATTCTCGTGCCAACTTTACAGACTAATCCCTCATGTCTGAATCCCACTAAAACTGAATTTGTTGAGAATTTCTTAGAAATTTGTTTCACCAGGACACACTCCAAAATCGCCTTAATGCTAAATAACTAAGGCAGGGAAAAAGAGTACGGGAAAAGTAAAGAAAAAGGATACCAAGTCTTCATCCATCTCATGCAGCCATCACAGGTATTTCACGA
Source organism: Diospyros kaki (assembly GCA_036245055.1). Taxonomy (NCBI): domain Eukaryota; kingdom Viridiplantae; phylum Streptophyta; class Magnoliopsida; order Ericales; family Ebenaceae; genus Diospyros; species Diospyros kaki. The sequence goes on along the minus strand of BSEG01000001.1, from coordinate 40,632,642 downwards.
TACTAACTTGCGTGCAAACTCGGTACAATATGAAAAGCGCAAGTCCAAGAAATGTAATAACCTAGCAAGAAAAAAATGTGACAAGTAAAAAATAAAGCATGAGCTCTACTTGAATAATTGAATCCTTTAGCTTTGAATGAAGTCGGGATCCAGAATCTTTGATACTTTATAGAGGCGCAGTGGAGTTATTTTTATATAGCAAGATTGACAGTGAGCAAGAATGATTTACTGTGTGTCAAAAGAAACTATACATTTGAGCATGCACATCTATTTCCTGTTCCATTTATCATCCATTTCCAATCAGTCCACCAGATTAAGTGATTAACTTAGACTTAGCAAACTAAACAACAACGTTCGCACCACTGAACACGCGAATTAGACCGAAAAACACACAGATCACTCAGATTTCAATGTTGTGAGCTTGATCAAACGGTAACATAACATTCTCAATAATGCACTTCAACAGTGTCATAAAGTGCATTTCGAAGCAACGGTGAGCGCAGTACTTGAACTAATTCTATTGCGTACCTTGCGGCATTTGCAGAGCACCATCGCATTGACAGTCCTGTGACTCCTGTCGTTACAGAGTTGATAATAGCTCCAGCAATTGGAGTATCCAGAAGCTCACTGCACGGCTTCATCAGATGGAAATCACAGTTGTTTACCATGATTTTACGGGCCTTGCGTGATTACATGAGAGCCGAAAAGATTTGCAAGTCCCTAAGAACAGATGAACAATTGGAAAGGTGCATTGCCGTATGATTCGTGTTCAATTTGCTGTAAATTGTAAATAAAGAAGAGAACGAAAACCGATCCTTTTCTATGGTTTGCCTGCCTGGGCTTTCATTTTGGCAAGGATTATTTACGTCCAGACCCCTCAACTATTATTCTTTTTCACTTTAGCCACTTTGCACAAAAAAAGGCTTAAGTCGGTTGCGCCCCTATTCCCTTTTCTCTGGTAAAAAGAAAAGCTTACATGGTGAAGGTGAACGCACTTAAATCTGTTTTAATTTTATTTAAATTTCAATTAATAAGATTGTTCTGTACCTAATAAAGATATAATAAATAAATATTATATTTAAAATAATATATAAATTATATTTTAACTAAACTAAGTAATTTTTTGTTCCCGATTTCAATTCACAAACAATAAATAAAATTCAAAATAATTAAAAAGATGATCGACGATTTGAATTCGAACTGCCATTTTGAAATCCAACCGTACGTGCTTGCATCTTCCATTTTCAAAGCACCTTCCCTCCCCCACCCCCCGCCCCCTTTCTCTCTCTAAAACCCTAGTTCTAGTTCTAGTTCAGCCCAGGGGATACCGGCAAGATCATGACAACGGTGCCACAGGTCCCCGGACGGGAGCTATCGGACCCGCCATCTGATGGCATATCGAACCTCCGGTTCTCCAATCACAGTGACCACCTCCTCGTTTCGTCCTGGGACAAGGTCACTCCGGAACTTTGATTTTGTGTGTATGTTTATTTTATGCTTCTTCGACCTTCTTGGTTTGGAATCGAACTCCAGTTGATCTGTTGGGTGTGTTTCTCAGAGCGTTCGATTATACGATGCGAGTGCCAATGTGTTGAGAGGAGAGTTCATGCACGGAGGTCCCGTCTTGGATTGCTGTTTTCACGATGACTCCTCGGGGTTCAGTGCCAGTGCCGATAGTACTGTGCGGAGGTACGTGCAATCGGTGCCCCGATGCTTTGATTTGAGCCATCTCTAGGTCCTTCCTAATCGTTTAGGGTTTAACAGTTTGTGCAAAGTGTAACTTAAATTGTTACCATAGATCACCTTGTCTCTGGTCCTCCTGCGAGCTACTGCGTTTGTTATCAACAGAGCGTGTGCAATTGTGGTTGTCTTAATATGACATTTTGGTTATCTATCATGGATTTAAAGCTTTTTCTTCTATTTTTTTCTGGTGAAAGAGATGGAGTGAACTCTTGGGCAATGGGATTTCATTCTTTAGCTGGCTTATGGGTTCATTATGCATGAACCTATGGCCTATAGATTTTGTGTATTGCTGTAAATCAATGACGACTAGAGGCTTGTTGAAGGTTGGTTTGAATAACTTAAAATGACTGTCAAATTGTGTTCAAGCTTGGTTTGTTTAACTTTATGAACAATCCTGAATGAATTTGAATCAAGTGAACTGAGTTTAAGTAGCTTAGGGGTCGTTTGATTCTGATGTTGTTTTTAGTTTCTATTTCCACTTTCACTTTTTTGAAAAGAAAAATAGGAAATGTGTGCACTATTTTCATCCCCCCCCCCCCCAAAAAAAAAAAAATACACCAACATGGTGTTTACAGTATGTATTTTTGTTTCCATTCAATTAAGTAGCCACCTTTTCAACATCATTCTCAAACATAATGTTCGCTTTTTATTTTTTTTTTAACAGAAATAAAAATGAGCAGGAAATAAACAACATAAACATGAAAACTTAAAACAAAATTGGACAGGCCCTTAGTTACTTTGCAACCACAAGTTTACTGGTACAACCAGCCATCCTTTTTCATATAAAATTATACTTTTGACTTAAAATGGCAGGCTATGCGCATGAACTAATCCTTTTTTAAAGATTGAGTAGAAAGCATGTATGGACATTGTGTGGGCATCAAAAGTCATCATCATAGCAGACCTTTTGTTGAAAAAGGTTTTTCTATCATTTTACTTGATGTTTGGCACATTCATACAAGCATATCAAGCAGTACATGTTGGATATTTACCTGGTGGATGTCAGTTCATGGTTCAGGTAATATGTTTTATTTTTCTGTATAGGTGGTTCCCTTATACATTATATGTAATAGAAAATAAACAAGCAAGGGGCATTGCAAGTCCCACATGGATTGCTCCACTAATTGAATGTAGGCCATCAAATAGCAGTCTAATAAGGAGGAAAAGTTCCAATTAGTTGAGGGTTTTATAATTCTATTGTGTTATGATTTTTTTGTTTAGAGACTTTAGATGCACATTCAGGATTCTTTGTTTTTTTCTTTTTTTAGTTTCATTAGGACTTTTATTAGATTTTGTGATAGAATTTAAGTGAGATTAGGGTATTATATTATGTATGAGTAGATTTAAAAGAATTCTAGGTGATTAGGAATTTTTTCAAGCCTATAGTTATAAATTATTCATGTAATCCAAGATTATAGGTTTGACTATAATTAATAAAAGTAAAATTTTAGAAGAGTTTTGAACTCCTTCCCTCCCCCCTCTTTTTCTTTCTTCCTCTTTCCTTTTAACTACTATACTCTTGTCTTCCATTATTCTCTTTATAATCTTTTCTGCTTCGTACTCTCTTCTTCTTTTTGTTCATCTTTTGTCATGTTCTCCTTTTTCTATCCCCTGAATTTCTTCCCTCTTTCCTTTATTTTTTTCTCCTATCGTTCTCTTCTTTTTTGGATTTCTCTTTATTTCTCTTGCTCTAAAAGTCGTCCTCTATTTTTAGGCTTGTCTCCTTTCTTAGATTCAATCTACAGGTGTGATTTCAAGCTACATCAGTTTGGCTTTCCATGTGCCTGGCCAGCCATGTGGCTTTGGAATACCATGAGATAACCTCCCTGTTTAACCCATTAATTTCATGAAATCCTATTTGAATTCAATAAAAATAGTAGTTTGAAAGTTTTGGGATAATATTTGGAAATTTTGAAGTTCTTTATACTTTTAGCCATGAATTCTTTTAGGATTAAAGGTATTTCTCCTATCATAGCCAGTTCTAAGTTCAGGTGGAGGACGACAAGGAGGATTGTGTTCAGTAGGCGATGACCAATAAGTAACCCGTCAGATCTTATAACATGGATTATGTACTGGTAAAAAACTAATTGAATTTTTGGCTGCTTGAAGCATTCATTTGTAAATTATTTGTTCTTAAATTTCAACTAAGCATTCATTTTGCTTTAAAGGTTTCATTCAGGTAGGTGTGGCATCAAAGTTTCTTAGGGGTATTCTTTTAAGTTTCCCAATTTGTCTATTTTTTGGTGCTGCATTTCCCACCTTTTTCATTGTTAGTTCCTGCTTCAACTTCTTATTCTGGTTACTGTGGATTAACTGCTCTATCTGCATAGTAAGCTGCCTTCTTCTTGTTCTCCAATTAAGCATTTTCTTGATGCAACTTGGGGAGACTGGTTTATCTTTTCATCTCCTAGTTAATTTCTTCTCTCCCTTCCTCCTAAGACCTACTCACTTTTGGTTTTTCTATTTCTGTTGGCTCTGGCCATCTTAGCATCTACTGTTGTTCTAGAAGCTCCATAGTTGGATTACTGAGCCTCCAGCCACATATTTTAATTAATAAACTTTCTGCAGATATTGTTTTATCAAGCTTTAATGCTGATTGTTCTTCATTCATGCCAGGCTTGTTTTCAGCTTGGGCAAGGAGGATATTTTGGGAAGGCATGATGCACCTGTGCGCTGTATTGAGTATTCATATGCAACAGGTTGGTTTCAATGGGCTACATATAATATACTTCCCAAAAATTTATTCTTCTTAATGCTTGTATAAGATGACTTCATGCTTAACATCATCAATTGTTTGAGAGTCATGGGAGCTTTAATGCTTTCTGATAACTGAAATGTTTCAATGGCAGAGTAAAAAGAAAATGATTTATTCAGATAAAAAGGGCATACCAGGTGGCATCTATTTGTTATGAGATAGAAAAAAGGAAAAAAGAAAGAAAGAAACAAGTTCACTCAACAGTATATGTTAGCAGAATGTGGTACTTTATTGCTTTGAGATACTTCATTCTTCACTCAATATTTCTCGGAATTTTTATCTTAATGTCAATTTGAAGGTTTTTCAGATGAATGACCTGGATTTAAGTTGGTAACATGATTTTTTCCTTGTTGAATGCTATTGATTATGATCTCAACTTAATGTCTGATAATTATTTGTTCTCATGTTGTTAATTTTTATGAAACTTAATAGTTATGAAGCTCCTTTTTGTGCTATTTACTATTTAACCAAATCATCTGTTGCAGTTTGTATGAAATCTCAGATGTAATGACATCGATTCTATCTTTTCAAAATACCTGCTCAATTCCAAATGTGATCTGAATGTGAAAATAGGGCAAGTGATCACTGGTAGTTGGGACAAAAGCCTGAAATGTTGGGATCCTAGAGGTGCAAGCGGGCAGGAGCACACTCTTGTTGGGACATATGCACAACCTGAGCGTGTCTACTCTATGTCTCTTGTTGGCAATCGTTTAGTTGTAGCAACAGCAGGAAGGCATGTTAATGTTTATGATTTGCGGAATATGTCCCAACCCGAGCAGCGAAGAGAATCTTCATTGAAATATCAAACTCGATGTGTACGCTGTTATCCTAATGGCACAGGTATAGAACATCTTGAAATGTGAAAAGAATTTATTTCAAACTCTATTATCAGAACTGGTATTTTTTTATTGTTTGATGCTAGAATTGTATGGCAAAGTAAAACCAATCTCTTCTATATTGAAATTTAGGTTTTTGTTTCTTGTTCTCTGTAAGGAAATTAATTTTGTAGGCTATTAAGAAATAAAAAACCAGTGAATAGTCCCTTTAATGTGTTTATCTAAGCTGTGAAAGTTTACTGCTTATCATTAGATAGTCCAACGTATGCCTCTTTGGAGAGAGCATATACCATTATTTGAGTTAATCGACTAGAAGGCAGATACTTGAATTAAGTATGGCCAAACCTTCTGATGAATTATTCAACTAATTAGTTAAATGATTATTGAACATGCAATGTATTCTTGGTTTCATTTTAAAAACAAACTATCATGTGCAGGCTATGCTCTTAGCTCTGTCGAAGGTCGGGTTGCAATGGAATTTTTTGATCTTTCTGAGGCTGGTCAATCCAAAAAGTACGTGTTTTATTTGCTTACAAGCAGGTGGCTTAGCCACTGGTCTTCTTGATTTCTTTTTCTGGACTTCATTAAATTATGCACTATTAAGGTTTTTGTTGAATTTTGCTGGATTTCATGAGGATGACGGTTAACAAATAGGTTGATAGAAGTTCTCTTTGATCTTTATGTGACAATTCTAGTGAAGCAAAGTTCAGCCTTCCCTTGTCAACACTTACGGGATTTTTCTGTTTAAGAATATTAACTACATGTCCTAATGTGCCATGGGCTGTCCTTGGTAAAAAAACTGATGGTTTTCCTTTGACATTTATCTGGTTTTTCCATTAATATGACAGTAGTGCCCTTTTGACACTAGTGTAAAACAGTGTAATTTGACTGGACAAATGGGGATACAAACTTTCTTCCATTAGGGCCTTATTTATAGCATGTAAAGTGGAAGCATGTTCTATGTACGTCACTAACAAACTGTATTTGGAAAGTATTTCACTATGTCATGACCTGCAGATATGCGTTCAAGTGTCATCGAAAGTCTGAAGCTGGAAGAGACATTGTCTACCCTGTAAATGCCATTGCATTTCACCCCATGTAAGTTCCTTAAATTCTCCTCTTTATCTTGGCAACCGATATTTAAACAATGGTATGATCTTCACTTTTTTTTTCTTTCTGGTGTTGATTTTATTTGAGCAGCTGTTTTCTTTTCAAAATTTTCTATAAATGATGAGAAATATACCATAGTTATGGTATATTTCTCATCATTTATAGAAAATTTTGAAAAGAAAACAGCTGCTCAAATAAAGATTCAGTTACCTCATAATTTGTTGTCTTCAAGCCCAATCTGTTGCTTCTTGTTTTCTTTTCTTCGGGAAATAAGCTTTTAAGGTGTGATTCGTGCTTTAGTTGATTGAAGGGTCGTCAATACACAATACTGATTGGTGCTATGATCCTCCCATTTTGGAATTGATCTTTATTTCTTTGTCCATCGTCCTGTCCCTAGTAGTTTGCTCAATAATTTGACCACTTGTGTCACTCGCTTTACAGTTTACGTAGGTGCACAGTGCACCAGTTGGTGCAGTGGGATGCAGGATTTTTTTTTTTTTTTGGTTTCTTTCCCTGTGAATTTGTGGCTCTTGATGCAAAACACAAGATGGACTCAATGGTGTTTGCATGTTTTATGTCAACTTGTGGACTGTGATTATTAAACCACGAGAGAACGTTTTGAATATGAATTAACAGTTTCCTTTAGTTAGCTTTGTTAAGTTTGTTTAAAAGTTTAAGAACCATGAATGATGACTTTTTAAATCACATTAGAGTCGGTTTTATCATTTATACAACATGATATCACGCAGTTTGAATGACACTGATGTTAGCATGATGCTTATGGCTATTCCTTTGTATCTTTCCTAAATACTAAACCATTTCTTACTCAAAAACAAATACAATATACAGCTACGGTACATTTGCAACTGGGGGTTGTGACGGTTATGTGAACGTATGGGATGGCAACAATAAGAAGAGGTTGTATCAGGTAAGCTGTATGGAGAGAGACGAGGCCAACATTGTAAAGCTAATTAGTGCTACAAATTCACTGACATTGCTCTTTTAACGGTTTTCTGCATCATTTTCAATCTGCAGTACTCAAAATACCCGACAAGCATTGCTGCCTTATCATTCAGCCGAGACGGTCGACTTTTGGCAGTTGCATCCAGTTACACATTCGAAGAAGGCGACACACCGTAAGAATCCCCCTCGTGTGTGTATTGGTTTGGTTTTGCAATGGCTGACTGCTCTTTCTTCCCTGTTCAATATGCAGCCATGAACCGGACGCCATCTTCGTAAGAAGTGTGAATGAAGTTGAAGTGAAGCCGAAGCCAAAAGTGTACCCCAATCCTACAGCTACATAAATCTGAACCACGTGCAGTCAATAGTAGTTTTAGCTGGGCCATATTTGTGTTTATTGTGTAAACTGCAAAGCTTCAATTTATTTAATGAAGCTTCTCAAACTCAGAGAAGGACAGCTTATTTCATTAGTTTGTTCCAAATGTATCTGACTCTGAACTATTTCAAAGATCAGCAACGTGCACGATGAATCACCATATGCCTTGCATCCCTACTAAATAGGGCAATTGTTTGTTAAATGTAGAAATTGAAAATAATAATTTTATCCTCTTTAATTAAAAGGGTTAATTACAGCGATTACTCTTCATCTACTTCTTTATCATTTAATTCTCTTGAACGTAATTAAAATGTCATCAAGAACCCCATGACGGTAATAAAAATGCCTCCATTTCATAAATAGTTTTTTTTTCTTTAATTTTATTTTGAATGGTAAATCCAATTAATTAGCCAGACAACTACAATTACAACTACGACTGCAACATCTCAGGTGTGGACGAGAAATTATACCTTTTTCCCGAAAACCAAAGCGTGCAACATTTTGCATAACTAGTGTACCCATCTATGCAATATTGTACATGAGACAACTGCTTAAATGCCACTTTGCAACAATGGAACATAGTTGGACAGTAAGCCGTCTTTACAAATTCCATCATAACTATTTTTGCCATTTTAAGTGTCAAGTGTAACCAACTGGTCCAACTCTTCCATTATGCAAAGATACAGATGATCACCGTAGGCATGCCAGCTTTGTAATTACCTAAATCCAGAAGGAGCTACCTGTGGACCAGCTCCTCCTCTCCTCATGGCTTTTGATTGGGCAAGCATCTCATCATAATTCTAGATGAACAAAAGTTCAACATTAAGATGGATGCACAGAAGGCCAAGTTAAAGAAGATAATAGGACAGTGTATGATAACCCTTACCCGTTTCTCAAAAGCAGCATCCCTTGAGTCAATAATCTTGTCTGCAATGCCATAGGCAATCGCTTCTTGTGCTTGAAAATATTTGGGGCGCTGAACGTCCTTTGCAATTTCTTCCTTTGATTTCCCAATTCCTTTGGCTAACAGCTCTATGTAATACTCGGTGTTTGCATCCAGTTCTTTGGCCTGAAAGTATCATCTCCAAGTCAATTCACACATTCATACACGTGTGTTTGTGTGAGCAGAGAGAGAGAGAGAGCGAGACCTTGATCCACATATCTATGACAGCCCCACTCGATTTGTTGACTTTAGGGAGATATAGTTTTGCTGCAATGAAAATAATGTGAGTGAAAAACCATTGCTTTCACATGATATACAGGCCATAGGCTTTATTTTGGGATTTTGAAGTGATAAATTCAGCCATTGCTTTCACATCAAATATGCATGATCCACATGAATTGATGAATACATGCTTTATAAGAGCTTCTAGTGATGTAAATAAATATCAATCTTGAGCTAGTGCACACTAAAGTAGGTCAGGTTGAGGAAATAGCCCAGGGTAGCTTGAAATAGTTTTGTGGTGCATTTAGGGGAAGAAGAGATATAGGATTAAGGTTCAATTCAGAAAGCAGTAAATTGCTGAATTTTAACATCTAAGCCATGCTACTGGCTTATATTAGGCTCTCAAGGTTAAACCATTGAACTCAAGACCAGAAAATAAGGGAGGGGCTAAGATCAATTTAAGCTCATTTTCAGGTCAGGGGCTAAAATAAACTTTTTGGGGGACTGTCACAGTAATCCAAGTATATAATGCTTTTGAGTTTTAATAAAAAGAGAAGAATACTGTTAAGTGAAACTTTTTTCATCTGAAACAATTTAAGATGATCCATATAGAGTAGAAATGTAGATATCTGTAGTCTGAAAAGAATTGCTCTAGATTCTACTATGGCAATACATAATGATTAGCAATTCAAGAAAGTTTTAACTAATTAGATATTCTAAACAACCTATAAGACACTTTAATTGATCTACAATACAATAAGGGGGTAACCCCTACAGCCCATGCCAGCAATTGCAAAATCACCAATGTACTCCTGCCTCATCATCATGACCACCACCATCACAAGCTTTAACTCAACTACACTGGGTCAGCAATATGAATTTGAACACTCCAATCATTTCTATATTGCCCATAATCCATGTAGAAAACATCCCGCAATTTTTAAGGCACTTATCAACTAAGACAACATTCCTTTATTGTGGTTTGGGACTGACTTTAATAATGAGGAATACTTTGTTTCAAAATTAAAAGTTCAATACTCCTGCCTCTATAAATTTCAAGGCATGGCTCATTTGAAATTCCAAATTTCCCTTTTTATTATTGGAAACCTCTACTTAGGCAACCAGAGGTAATGGAGATACAGATTTATCAGAAGAAAAAAAGCTGAGAATGTAGAAAGCAACATCATCATATTCTTAACAATTTCTATGGGCAAATTATAAATATTTCACAAATAAAAAGTTATACTGCTCTTAAGGGAAAAATGGATCATACTGGAAGAATTTGGCTGTAAAGCACGGTAGCCCTTGGTTCCAAGTGACAGAAGCATTGCTGCTTGACCATATGCCATGCCACAATTCACTGTGTACACATCTGATTTGCAGTACTTCAGAGAGAGAGAGAGAGAGAGTCAATTGGCCCATCAAATAAACTTTGAGGGAAAATAAACACATATGCCAAGAACAAAATTGAGCATCTCCTTTTGAGTATAATCTAGAATATCTAGGGATCTGGGCATTTACAGATATCTCATCTTACCAGTTCGGGTACAATTTCTTCTGTTCTCTTTTATTTTCAGTAGCATCTATTTCTTGTTAATCCATAAAACTTCAACAGAATTCATGAATTCTTTACTTAATTTCCAGGAACATGTTTATAGAAGTATTTCAACATATGAGCATAATCCTTACACCCATGGTGTCAGCAATTGCATATGCCTCTGTTTCAGATCCAACAGTCTCCATCTTCTCATTCTGGTCAAATGCATTGCGGAAACAAATCAATAAAACTAAGGAATACCAACTTTAAACATGACGAGCAAGTAGAAAGTAAACAAATATAAGCAGCATAGTAGCCAAAATTCATGTAATGCAGTAGAGTCTGAAATAAATGAACAGAGAGAAGCAAAAATAAACAGCGAGAACTTCAATATTTTAAAGTATCAACCTGGGTGCCAGGAGAATTTATATACAGATATATAGGCTTTGATGGGTTATCATAATCCAACCACATGAACTGAGCAACAAGGAGCTCTGTTACTGCTGGTACAATCTGTATTTATCAGAGAAGAATATTATAGGGAACAAGGTCAGCAGACATGCATTGCAACAGAAAAAAGGAAGCCATGGTCATTAGGGAAGGAATGATAAGGGGAAAAAAGTATGATTCAGTAGCTTACTGGCATGCCTAGGTACACAATACGAGCATCCAAAAGTAAAGAAGGCAAATCAGGAGGAGCAGTCCTGGGTCTTCCATATCCTCTAGCTCCTCCACGGTACATGCTTACACTCATGCTGTATTTTGAAGGACCCCTTTCAGTCATGCCTCTTAGGCTCCACATTCCCCCATGATTCAAATAATTGTTAGCAGATGAGATGCTTTCCTGTCAAAAGTTCTCCAGGACTAAGTTAATCACAGTGAAAACAGTATTTGGATCAGTTAGTTTGAAATAAAAAACAAAGGGTCTGTTTTGAGTTTTTTTTTTATGTGTTCACTTTTATTTGTTCTTGTTTCATTTTCATTTTCTATTAAAAGAAATAGAAACTGAAAATTTTGTTTGATAAAGTTGTCATTTTTCAAAATTTTAAAAATAAACACTGAAATGATGTTTAATAAAAGATATTGTGCACCTATCTGATGATTAAATGTGTAAAAATTACTTACATTGACAAAAGTACCCTTTCCTTACAGGGAAAAAAAAAATGGCTAGTTGGTTGCAAGATGTTTGGCTGATACAGAGGTATGGAAATGAAAACAGCACACTAAACATTGTTTTAAAGTTTCCTTTCCAAAAAAAAGTGAAAATAGAAACAGAAAGCTGAAAATGACAGCAAAATTAGATGGGCCGCCCTAAGCAATAGCAAATATCTAAACTTTACCTTTCAACAACAGCAAGGCTGATTAAGATTATCAGTAAGCAACTTAAATGTAGAAAAGAGAGCAAACCTCTGTGACACTTTCAGACTGCCGGCGGACAGGGTTATCTTCAGTCATGAACATGTCCATCTGAGAAGGACTAAGTCCATAAAGATATTGAGGGGCATTCTTGTAATTTTCAATCACTGTGAGGAGGAAGATGGAAAAATGTTAAGTTATCAACTTATCATTAAAGAATGTCCAGATAGATCATAAAACAAAAGTTCAGCATTGACTAGAATTATATAATGGAATCAGATGAAATATCTGAACTTGATAGCTTTTTAAGTTCTTGAACAACATGCCACTTTATAGTAACCATAATACTCAACAAAAATAAGCCCTTTTCTATTCTAGGGCCATAAGTTTGCTTACATTATAGCATATCATATCATGACATCATTTTCTCAATCCAATTTAATTTTCACCTCCTTTCATCCCTAGGATTACCCCTCAATCAGGGTATTCATCTTTTCTATGGGGCACTTGTTAATAGTTGTACATGCCCAACGATCTTGATAATTTTGACCTCCTAGTTGTATTCTAAGTTCTTTTCCCTTTAAACTTTTCCTGTATAAGTAGCCACCCAAGGGGAACTAACAGTACTTACATCGTGATGATTCCAGAAAATGATAGAAAAAAAATACCCTACAACTCATCCCCACCCCCCTACCCCCCCCCCAAAAAAAAAATAAATAAATAAATAAATAAATAAAGAGTTTGAAGAACTAACCAAATCCCCCTAAGCCACAAAAACAACACAAAATAAGAAAGGTTCCTTTCACTTTCACAGAGAAAGTCTTATTCTCTATGCCCTTAAAAGATCTCAAATTTCTTTCATGTCATACAAACCACATAACGCTGAAAGGAATCAACCTCCAAACATGACAATACCTCCTGCGTGGACAAGCCCCAGCCAAGAATCCAAAAAAATCGATAACAGGAGCTGGTATCACTCACTGCAAATCAGAGGAGGATAAAAAGCAATTCTAAATATGCCTGGTCAGTTCTGTAATTCAAGAGTAAATAATAAACTGACCTCTCTTCCCTCTTACACAGACAACGCCATCTAGCACAACGTAACTTCGACTCCCCAAATTATCAGATGCAAAGATGGAGTCAAGCAGGGTTGTCAGTCACCCAAAAGAAATAGTAGGATGTTTATTGCGTTCAAGATCTATTTTAGATCGTCTGAAGTTTAATATTTCTAGTTTCTAGTTAATGAATTCCAAGCCTAGGATTTGGTTCCCATGGAGAGTTTTAAGAAATCGTAGGAATTCACTACTACTGTCAAAGTGTCTACTACATAAACCCAGCAATCTAGTGCAATAACTCACAAACCAGGAGTGCTGTCTAGATAATGACCAAGGCGCAACACACAAATTCTGTATGAGGTCAATCCTAGTAACAGAGTACTATATCCCTTACACTAGGTTAACCTTGGGTGGATGGATATACTTTTAGTGGTATAATTTTTGGCATATGCGGAATCATTTTCTACTCGTCCTCTCACAAAAAATTTAAAGAAAACAACTCCAATTCCTCATTTTCTTTTACAATCATTTCCCCTTAGGCTTAATTTCTTTTATTGAGCGTTACCGCGTTCGTATTTTACCAGGTAGGATTACTTCACGTAAAAGTTCAGGTGCATACAGGAAACCCTAAAAGTATCTTTCCAATTCGAACCAAAGAATAGCAAGAGAACAAGGAAACAAGCACAAAACTATAAACGCAAAAAGGCCAACAAAGCAAAGATAAGGGTTTTGATACTGACATCCATCCTTGAGGTTTTCTTCTCTGAATTGCTTGGGGATGTGGTCGAGATGCTTCGCCGACACTGGCGACCTGAAACACCATCTCCGAGCTGTGGTAGGCCTCGCATTGGTAGGAGATAGAGCGAAAGAGAGACTTGTACCGTGAAGAAAAGGCGTCTTGGGGACGCCAAAAGCAGTCCCGGCTTCGTGGTTCTCGATGGATGAAGCGGAGAGCGAGGAGAGAAGCGAGGTAGCCATAGAGAGAGAGAGAGGAAGAGAGAGAGAGAGATTCTAACTCAAATGAAAGGCGAGCTCAGAGCTGATTATGCCAAAATTGTGAATGAGAATGGTGATGAAGGCGTGATGCCTGATATAATGGGTTTGGGCCCAGCCCATCCCAGCCCATTTTTTGGTTTGATAATAACTGGCCCAGAATATAGATGGATCGTAGTGACGTCAAGAACGGTGCCCCGACGCCACCACGCATCTTCACCTGCAAAGATAAACAAATTGAGCTCTCAGAATCTCTCTGTTATCTTCTCATTTTTTTGTTTTTTAATTATAGAAGCAGTAATAATAAAACTTCATAAATTATTATGTGTAATTTAATTCAGTTCAGAAATGTTGAAATGTTGGGCATATCTCAAGCTTCTACATTTCTTTTTTCTTTTTTTTTTAAACGAGTTGGATTTGGGTTAATTAGTGGATAATCAGGAATTTCTTCTCAAGTTTGTGGGTAATTTGAGCACCAAAAATATGCTGTTCTAAGTTACAACGTTTTAGACTCTTCATGAATAATCATAGTGATTTTTTTTTAATATATGTATTTCATTTTCTAATTCAATAAAATATGTATGTGTTAGAATTTATGATTCAAAATGTATTTTCATATAATTAATATGTGATGTTTAGCATTTTTTTATATATTTGGTTTTCATCTTATGTTCATTTAGCTAACAGTTTAAATATATATATGTTTAATCTGCTGATTATTTTGTGGGTCAAATAGTCATTGGGTCGAGATCAATTTTATGAGCGAAGCCCATTTCATGTGGCCCATGCGATTTGCCTCAGCCCAGCCTAGTTGCTTGTTGCTATATGAGAGCAGCTTCATGCCCTAACTAATTCCAGATTTGCTATTGTTCTCATTTTGAAACCCTATATTTAGCGCACTCAAAGTGAAACTCTCTCTCGCTTGTAAATCATTCTCTCGTTCGATTGACTTCAGTTTGTTGGTAATATCACACGGTAAGATTGTATTGCTTTAATTTTGTTGTTGAATCGCCCGAGGCGTGAGAGATTTGGTGTAACTGATAGATTAGATTCTTGACACAATTTTGAGATCGGTAGAACAGATCCTATACTTGTTTTTGTATTTTGTTTCTGATTTCAGTTGATATATTTGCAATACATTTTTGTTCTTGTTGTGATCTTGTAATTTGGTTATAATCAAAAGTTATTAGTGGATTGACTAGAGGCGGAGCCTCTACTGTGAGTATGATCTATTGATCCGAATATGTAAAAGCTTTGTATTCTTGTGTTCTTTACTTTTCTCGATTTATGCTTGTTCTCGATTGGTTTGGCCGATTCAAATAGGTTTAATACATTAACAGTATGCTTTATCAATTTTGTTTAGAAAAATAACTTATATCTAAACATAAAAAAAAAAAAATTCATTTAAGATGCATTTAATACACTTTATTTTGAACGAATACTTTTATTGATTAGTAAAATATTTTTAAAAATATTTAATGTTAAAAATAAAATACATTAAATCTACCTTAATAACTGCCGCTCCTTGAGGTTTTGCTAATGAATGCCTCCATTTGAAAAGAGAATTTTGTTAACCTCCAAACCCTATACGAAAAACACGGTGCATTTAATGTTCTTTGCTTTAAACATTCAAATATTTTTTAGCGATTGATAAATATTTTAAAATACGATATATTTATTATTGATTAATAAACGTGTTTATTATTAAAAATGAAGTACATTAAACGTACTTTAATATTTTCAAATAATATGTATTTATTGTATATTATAGGTACATTTGTTATGAACTAATAGAAATATTTTGCAATTGAAATTAAGATATAATAAATATAAGTTTTTCAAAATAATATACATTGATTTATGGTGGCTTAATCATTAAATTGAATGGATAATGGGTAGAATTTCAATTTTGAATAGATGATGATAATGAGTGATTTTTAATAAATTTAATTTAATACTGTAAGCAAAGCTCTGTGTTTGGCAGCCAAGAAAGGCACAGGAAAGTGAAATGGCACCACTTGGTAAAGATTCCACTAGGAAGTGATTATTATGCCAAGGCATGCCTCTAAGCTAAATCACTTTGCAACATTTAAAGCTCTGCCTACTTTTTTTGACGCCTTTAATTGTCATTTCCAAATCATCAATTTGAATGGTAATATAATTAATTATTATTATTATTATGCATTCAACGGCAGCTGCAGCTGCCTGATTTGAGCCGCGACTTGAATTTGAATGGGTTTTATTATATAATAATAAAGTTGAATCACATGGTGGTTTCGAATTCATAAAGGCCCAAATCTCCAACAGATTTTTGTTTGTTTTTTTTAGTGGATTATTATTAACATTTAACAACCTTACTGCTTAACCATTATTGAGTATCATTTTAATTTATTTTTTTATTATTATTGAGAAACGATGTGATCAGCCACATGAAAGTGCTGCTGCTGCCGCCCCACCCTCGTACGAGTAACGAGCCATCCATCAATTAGGAGTTGTACGTACCCCACGACGCATATCATTTCATTGGTCCTCATCAATTGTATTAACATCGAATATCAAATCATCAATTCGTCATGCATGTGACTCTGCAAGGCCCATGTACTGTACATGTAATGTATTGTAAAATTATATTAATAATAATAATGCCCCACCACCACCAGAGATAGTCCTGCTTCGGACCCCTTCAGTGAGATGTCCCTTTAATATTTAAGTTATGAAAGGTTTATGGACAGCGTTGAGTGGCTTAAGAATGGGTTAAGTACGGGAAAAGAAAATAATTAAACGTTTGTAAGAGAAATTAAAGATTTAAGTCTTTTGTGCTTGTCACCAAAGTTTGGCACCATCTTAAATGTCGTACCTTATCAATTAAATTCTTAAATTTTTATTAGAGTTTCCCGTAAGTTAAGATTCTCTCGAATGTTGTTGTAGCTCGCTCGGCTCTCATCCAAATATCTCATCAAATAATTATATTTTTTTTAAATAAAGTTTTCCCAAAGAAATCCTGATTTTTGACGTAAGCATCGCGGCTTTTTCTTCTCACGTTCTTATCCCTGTTCGACAGAAAGTAATAAAAAAATCCACGTGGCCCGACCTCGAAGCGTCAGCTTGAAACGAATGGCCACGTGTTACAGAGAAAGGGTCCTCCTGGGCGTGTATTCAACCACTCGCAGGCCTGTCCCGAACTGGAGGAAGCCAAAGCCCTGTGCTGCCGCCAAGTGCGCAGGTCTAAATCTACGCAACGTGTCAGCATCCTAACAGCATAGCGCGTTAGCGTGCCGTGTGCCAGAGGATGTTCCGGTCGGTGAAGTGAAGGAACAGCCCAGTCTGCCACTCCCATACTTAAATTGACATAAATATCCTTGCCCTTGGGGGCACGGATTAGCAGAGAAGAGGGATGTTATGGTAATCCCGCGCTTGGACGTAAAATGATCAGATAATGAGAACAGATAGACTACGGGCAATGTTTCTCGAGAAAACTGGTGGCGTCTTCTGGGCAGCCAACCAGAAAGAATTCCTGGAATTGGTGGAAGGTTCGGATAAGTAAAAAGAGAATTCAAAAAAGAAAATATCCCGTGAGGACGGAATATTAAAATTTATTTATTTAAAAAGAAGAAAGGCGGCAAATGTGCTTAATTAGCCAATTTGGGTTCTCTGTGTTGCGTCAGTGATGAAGTAAATAATACTCATAGTGGGCAAGAAAGTACAGAAGAGGGGAAGAGCATATTGCCGAATCATCAGAGAGTCAAATCTTCTCATCGCGGTGCGTTTGGGGAGGGGGGGGAGTTCAGATGAACCGTTCAACGTGGTTGTTCTGTATTCTGACTTTGGAACAAGTCAGTCAGTCACCAACAGAGAGAGAGAGAGAATCAATTCAAAGGATAATATCGCTTATATTACTTCACACAAATTAAAATTATCAGTCTAACAACCCCTAACTCCCACCTCCCCCATAGCAAGTGTCCTACCATAACTCCGACTCTTCTCTGCCCACTCCACACCAGACGGCCCATGCATCTCTATTTGGGTTGTACACGAGATATTATATTTCAATTTTTAAAAAAAATATTCATAATTCCCTCTTTAACTCACAAATTGACCCTATATGAATATGTGGATATGTGTTTGTGGACGGATAGCATAAGAATAAGAATATCGTCTGAAAATAAAAAAATTGGGTTGGACATAACCCACACAACACCTCCACCGCCATTCCCCACGCAACTCCCCAGTCCGAGCTGTCTCTCTCTCCCCCCCCCCCCCCTCTCTTTATAAACGCCATCTTCCCCCTCACTCATTGTTTCACTCCGTTTTCTTCACAATCCCAAAGATGGCTCTCGAAGCGATGAACTCTCCGACCGCAACCGCCGCGCCCTCGCGTTGGTTCGACGACAGCGCCGCCGACATCCACAGCCTGGAGCCGTGGACCAAGCGGAAGCGTTCCAAGCGCTCTCGCAGTGAAACCCCATCAACCGAGGAGGAGTACTTGGCTCTCTGCCTCATCATGCTAGCTCGCGGCGGCGTCGCCGCCTCCAGCGCTACCGTCAACACGACTGACCGGCGTACTGATCAGTCTCCTCCTCCAGCTGCGAACCAGTACAAGTGCAGTGTCTGCGACAAAGCTTTCCCCTCCCACCAGGCGCTCGGCGGCCACAAAGCCAGCCACCGAAAACACGGCGGCGCCGAAGAACAGGCTTCCAGCTCCACCGGCGCCTCCGTCAGCGCGCTGAACCCCAGTGGCAGGACCCACGAGTGCTCCATCTGCCACATGAGCTTCCCCACCGGCCAGGCCCTCGGTGGCCACAAGCGCCGCCACTACGAAGGCGGCAACCACCACCACCACAGCAGCGCCCCCGCTACCTCTTCAGAAGCGGCCGGCTCGAGCCACAGCATCCGCGAATTCGACCTGAACCTGCCGGCCAGCCCCGAATTATGCTTGGAGCTGAGCGTCGGCTGTGACGGAAAAAGTCAGCTTTCCCCCGACCAAGAAGCCCAGAGTCCTCGACCCACGAAGAGATCTCGTTTGTCCTCTGATTCTTCACAAGATTGATTGAGTGATTGATTAGTTTCAGATTAGGAATAAAATTTCTAGTAACGTTTCCCTTCCTTTTTTCTTTCATGTAATTATTTAAATTTAGTCATTAGTCATCAGGGCATTCATTCATTTGTTGGTTCCTTGGTCGGATTATTATTATAAATTCTCATTTTAATGAAGACGTTGTTACAGTTATTATCTTTCTATTTGGCTCCCCATAAAAATGTAGAGAAGGGTAGTTGTTGTACAGCGCATGTTAGTTGGGGATGAGAAGAAGTCAGAATATGACGAGCGGATTCAACGCTGCTTTATCCGGAGGAACGTGTCCTTTTAATTAGCTAGCTTAAGGTTGAGGCGGCAGTGGGGTGGGGTAGATATAATATATAAATGATGGATGATTCCAGGAGCTTGGTGTTTGTGGTGGACTTTCAAAGCGTCCGCTGTGATCCGGAAATTGCCAGGCAACAATGACGAAGCTTCGATTCAATTGCTTTGTTTGGACGGCTCTTACAGCCAGCTCAGCTTGGACATCAACTTTGTTACAGAGATTTTTTTTATTTATTATTATTTTTAGATAATATTTCATAGAGCGTCCTGGTTGAACGGAGCCTAATTGACGAAAATAAACTATTGAGATTAGTCATCACAAACCAATTCAAGTTGCGGTCGCGAAAAGATTAGCTCAAAAATATGTCTCCTCCTCAAACCTCCTAATCCAATCCGGTCCGGTATTTAGATATGGATAGGCTTTTCTGTGGGATTGACGAGACCTGATAGCTAAGTAATTTTTTATTATATAAAAATACTTACTATAGTAAATTAATTAATTTGAGTTTAATTTTAATTGTAGTTTTTTTATAAATATTTAAATTGATCTAGGTAAGGTTGGGTTTTCTAATGATGTACTTACAGTTGAATTGGGTGGGTTGAAGTTTATTAAATATCTTATTTATTAACTCAGCTCAAAACGTACACCTTTAAGAGATTCAATAAATTTTAATTTATTGAAATTTCTAAAAGATTAAGGGTAAAGTGATTTGAAAGAAAATTCAATAAATTTTTACGAAGAATAAAGAACCAAGCGATGGGTTCTTCCGCAATTCCACCACTCGTTCGAAGCAGCGGTTGTTGGCTGCAACAGCAGGCAATTGCTACTTTAATTTGTGTTTTTTTTTATTTTTTATTTTTTTTATGTACATGCTAAATTATAATTTTTGACAAAATTTTTAATAAATAACTAAAGTGTAACAAGATTAAAAAATTTAAACAAAACATATAATTTAGGGATCACTAATGTTATTTACCTTACAATAACTATTTCTTATTAATCATCATATAAATGATATTTATCTTGATAAAAATTCAATTTACTTAAAACTTTTCATTTTGGGTGATGTATACAAGTATGATTTATCCGTTAGGTTGTACGGAAATGAAAATAAAAAATATTTTTAATACGAAATGAAAACGTAAAAACGAACATTCTTATAAAAAATAGGCATAAATATGATTCGAAATAAAATTTGAAAATGTTTTAAAAACGGAGAAACAACTACTCTGAGCCGTTTCCGTGTAACATAATTTATCCGAGACTCCTAAGCTTAACAAAGAACTTATTCTTACTGAAGAATTATAGGATGAGAAATTAAAAAAAAAAAATTCTCATGACTAATAAAATAACCCTAAATTTATAATTTTAAACTATGCGAAGTGGAAAGAAGCAGCCATTAGAGAGACATGAAAGCAATTAACTTTAAAAGGCCGCAACTTGCAAAGGAAGGAGAAACCAACTCACATACCCCTTTGAGAGTCACCAAAGCAATTCTTGGGGGAGTGGGGGAAGAGACCAAAACACTGTGAGAGGCCTTTCTTAAAACCACTAGTCGAAGTAACAGCCCTTGAGAAGGAGCTTTAGCAAAGTGAGTTTGGTGGGAAAAAGCAATGCAAAACACCATGAAGGCTCAATTTGGGATTAAAGTGAGGTGAGATCAATTAAATTATAAAAAAAATGTTTGATAAATTTATTAAGTTAAGCTATAATAGTAAATGACTATTATAAAGGAGCTTGATCTGTATTCTATTTTCCCTTCAAACTTCAAACCATGCTCTGATTCATCTCTGAAGATGAGATAATTGGGCCTTCAGGCTCATGGGCCAGGTGCAGAATTACTTTGGGACGGAACACCGACAGTCCAAACAGGCAAACACATATTAACTTTACATTAATCTTTGGATTTACTGATTAAAAGTATATCAAGTTCCCACACATTCAAGCTTAATGAGTTCCCATGTTTGCTTGACTTGAAAAAATTTCGAATCAGATGTTATTTTAAATGTTGTAAATAACTTTAAATAAATCAATGATTATATTGACCCTAAATTCATAGAATAAGAAATTTAATAGTTCAGTGTCATGTAAAGATCAATTAAAATATTCATAATCACCGTAAAAAAGTACCCTTTGAGAATCAAGTAAAAAATTGGGTAGGGCTTGTGAACAAGTTTACAAAACATATACGAGGCACAAAATGCTCAAAATTTTTATATATTATATAATCGTTATATTATATATTACTCCGCCAGGGAATATTATTCACTGTCGGTCCCAAACCCGGATAAAGGAGAAGGGTTGCGTTAGGTAACCGACAGCCAGCGTAAAACCTAGTCGGATCCAAATATGAATTCTAAACAAACTATCTGTTGGGATGTAACCAACATAGAAGTCTAGAATTCATGTAGCTAACGCCACATAGTGGGATAACAGTTGGATATGTTGTATGTTGTTGTTTATAATCGTCATACATTTTTTTTTTTAATTTCTATTAGTAGTCCTAAACGTAAACACTTTAAATAAAACTTAAATTTTAATAAAAGATTTGAGTGAAGCAAGCTTTGCTTCTTGTTCTAATGAATCGTCACTTTGAATGTAAGATTTTCCTAAAATTAAAGCACAGTTGTTGTCTTTATTTTTATTTTTCCAAGTTCATTTGATTGGCATCTCAATGAATTGTAATCACGGTTATTTTATTCAAACGGGGCAATGAAAGACAGAGACAGAAGGGATCAACTGCCTGTGTTCTTTCATTGTCCCCCCATAAGCCTTGGTACTTGTGGATTAACCCAATTTCTTTGATCTCATGGATTTGACTTTTGTTAACTACAAGATTGGCATTTTCTTATAGTAGAAAGTTCTAAAGTTTTTATAATTAAAAATATAATAATTTGAACAAAATTAAACAAAGGGGGTTAAATAGATAACAAGTGTTATATGTTAAGTTGGTGTATTTTTAAAATGATTATATGTCATATATTTTAGTAATTTTAAGAATTTAAATGAGAAAATTAATAATATTATTAAGAATGTTCTCTAGCAGGGTAATCATTATATGTCATATACAAATCTTTTCCTCTTTCTTCAATAACAATCGAGTTGGAGACATAGGGAATCAAACTTCCATGCAGCATAGTCGGCACCATGTGTGCAACTTTAGATCTATTTGGGGATTAATACCCAGAAAAATTACCTTCACTTAAAATTGTGAACTAAGCAAAGTCGGAAGATATCACTTTGAGATTTGGATACAATTCCTAGTCTTGCTAATATTGAGTAGTCATATATCTTACAGTTTATAAATTTAAATAGAGTGATAAATGACATTATCAATGAAATGTTATCAAATTCTACGTTAACAAATTATCTTGATATAATTTTTTTCTCATTTTCTAAAGAAAGAAAGAAAAGATCAACTTCTTATTCTCTTCCACGTATTCCGAAGTCCAAACACAGCCATAGTGCCTCAAACTAGAAACAACTTTTCCCAATGGATTTTTTTTTTTTAAATTTTGTTTTTGTCTTTTTGTTTCATAAAAGAAAAATAAAAATTCCGAGGTGAAAGTTTGGCTACTGGAATGCCAAGAAAGAATTGATTTTACTTTCATTTTGTTTTGAATGGTGTACAATTTTGCTGTGTTTTTGTGTATTTGGAGGTTCTTGTGTCAATCTTATGGTAATGTGTTCAACCAAGAGGCTCAAAATGCATTAACTACTGTGTTATTGATCTTTGCATTGTAGGTACTCTCTCTTTCTCTCATACAAAAGCTCAGAAAGGGATGCATTATTGTGATATATATTACTTTATTTGAATGGTATTTCTTGTGTTTGTAAATCATTTCAGGCAAACCAACAAAGTCTTGGGTTTTGTTGGGGATTACATGGAGAGTGGCTTTTGGGTTTTGTCCACTGATTACAGGTTTGATGATGGTGAATATTCTATTTTGCTTCTATTGGCTTTAAATTACCATTTTCCATCACAGCAAATAACGATGATGGGTTCATTTCCTTACCAGATTTTTTGGGATTTCTCTGAGATGATTCTTTAGGGTTCCTCAGATTTTGTTGGTAGCCGACGTTTGATTGTTCATTAAGATATTCTGCAGCATTATGTTCCTGATCTTCTCGCGTATTTATTCCTTTACTTGGAATAGATAATAAAGTGAGATACTCTTTGTCTACCGTTTTGGTGGGTTTTCTTCAACTGATACCAAGATGCTGTTTTCAGTTGCAGGTTTTTCAAACTTCAATGATAAAATTATATCCACACACACACATATATATAGATGTGCATTATTTATTCCATTTCTAATATTGCATACGGGTTTGGAACTTGAAAACTTTGAAGAGCATTTGTTGGTATGAATAAATATTCATGGTGGCGTATATTATAAAGAAAACAAAGAAACAGAGAGGAGAGCGTAAAGAGAAGTCAGTCTTGTGCTTGTGGGTGTCTCTGGTTGGGAATTATTTGTGTGTTCAAGAGAGTCTGTTGGCTATGTCTGTCTCCTTGGCTGACTGGCTGCTGCTTCCAGGGTCCATGGGCTTTGCCGCCGGCCAGGGAAACAACCTCTTCTTTGGCACTCAACCGAACCCGCATCCTGCTCCAAAAAATTAGCTAATTTCATACTGTCACCTCTTTGATCTCTCTCGTTAGTCCTGCATCTGCATGCCTCGATTGCTGCTAATGCTAAGAGTCGGTCATATCGAGATCGTCCAGAGAATTGGTTGTATTGAGAAATCTGGTCCCCACCCCTCCTTAGATTTAGTTGCCGTTTACAGGAGGTTTTTGATTGAGGCTATGTAGGATAATCACTGGTCCCCACCCCTCCTCAGATTTAGTTGCCGTTTACAGGAGGTTTTGGATTGAGGTTATGTTGGATAATCGGGATGCGTAGTGAGGAGGGATTGTTTTGGAGTACGTACTGATAGAGGAGTATCATCAGATTGATTGATTGATTGCCAAGATGAAGTTCATGAAGCTTGGATCAAAGCCGGATTCATTCCACATTGACGGCAACAATGTCAGGTGAGATCTTAATTAGATAATCTGATTATTCCCCTTTCCCTTGCACTGAAAATTTTAATTTTGTTTGGGAAGATGTTTGAAAACTCCATCTTATTTTCCTGTTAAAATTGCAGATAAATGTTCCCTACGAACAAAAATGTCGTTAAGGTCCTTTGTCATCTCCTTCTGGTGACTGGTGTTTAGTTAACTATCAGTTAATTAGGAAATATATATATTTTAGCATGCAGTTCATCGGAGGCTCGTGAGTTTGGCTTGTCGATTATTGTTTGCCCACCCTGGCCCATGTTCTTGCCAAAACTATTGTCATTTTCTCTACTTTTACTACTGACCAGCTGTTTTTCTATTTTGTTCTTCTCTTCATATTACTTGGTCCACTCTTGAGAAATTGGAGTCGCGATGAAGGGCTAAAGAAATTTACTCTCGCCATCCTGCACTGCACTGGTGACTAGCCTAGTTGTGTTTTGCTGGGAAAAAGAAAGAAAGTTACAATCACAAGGGCCTTCTCCACTTATTCAAACTAAAATATGCAACTTCCTGTTAACTGCTTATGCGCCTTAAGGTGACTTAAGTGAATACTAATCTGGAGGAATGATTCTTTTAATTAACTGGTAATTAAGACCAATGTTATGCAACTAATAAGACTATAATATAGATGATGCAAGAACAATATAATTAAGCTTAAGCTTGTCAATAAAAAGAAGACCAAGGCAATAATATATAAATGCCACCCCAAAATAAGAAGAGGAAGAAGAATAAAAAAGTACAAGAACAATAAATAAGGATCATATTACTAAGATCTCACGGCAAATAAAAAACTTGAGCCTTGATTCCCACTTTGTTTGTGAAGTGCATTGAGTTACGTAAGATATTTTGCAGTTGTTCTTTGGTGATGATAACTATTGATTGATTGATAAATCTAATTTGTGAGGTTTCATTAATAAATGGATAACATTTTTCAAAATATTTTCAGGTGTGTAGCCTCTGACTTGGCAACTGACTTCGTTATTAGCTTGGGGAACGCGACGTTCCATCTACATAAGGTACATTTATGGATCAAAATTTTACTACCAAACCACATATAGCTTTTATGTATGAAAACATATGCATATTCCAAGAAGGTGAGGTGTAATTTTAAGCAATCCATTTTCTAGAATTTGGTATATTCAGTCATAATCAGAATTTATATTAATCGCATATATGTATATAGCTGATGATGGATTGAAAAAATGGGTTCTTCAGTTTCCTCTTTTGTCCAAGAGTGGCCGCTTACAAAAGCTAGTGGCGGCATCCACAAGCGGCGCGGAAGTCTACATCGATGACATTCCCGGCGGAGCTGTTGCTTTTGAAATATGTGCCAAGTTCTGCTATGGCATGACAGTCACTCTCAACGCTCATAACGTCATTGCAGCTCGGAGTGCGGCTGAATACCTGGAAATGCATGAGACAATTGAGAAGGGTAACCTTATTTACAAGATTGATGTTTTCCTAAACTCTAGCATCTTTCACAGTAGCTGGAAGGATTCTATAATTGTTCTTCAGACTACCAAGCCTTTCTTACCTTGGTCTGAGGAACTGAAGCTGCAGGTCAGTCTCTGTATTGATGCTATAGCTTCCAAGGCCTCCGTTGATATTTCCAAGGTGGATTGGCCGTACACTTACAACAGGGAAAAGCTTCCCGAGGAAAGCGGGAATAATTCTAACTGGATGGTACCCAGGGATTGGTGGGTCGAGGACTTGTGTGATCTAGAAGTAGATTTATACGAGCGGATCATAGCTAACATAAAAAATAGAGGGATCATTTCTGGGGAAGCTATTGGAGAAGCCCTCGAGGGATACGCTTCAAGAAGGTTGCCAGGATTGATTAGCAGGGGCGTGATCGAATCGAAATGGAAGACTCAGACTCAGACTCAGACTCGGTTGACAGTGGATACCATTGTGTGGCTATTGCCTGCAGAGAAAGGCTGCGTGTCTTGTAGGTTCTTGCTCAAGTTATTAAAAGCAGCTACTTTGTTGGATTTGGGGGAAATGACAAAGCAAGAACTCATAAGGAGAATAGGACAGCAATTGGAGGAGGCATCTGTAAGTGACCTCCTAATCCAAGCCCCAGGTGAAACTAGGATGTATGATGTAGATATGGTGCGTAAAATACTAGAGGAGTACTTTAGGCTGCAAGATGAGAATGCTCATCGAGTTCAATTAGTAGAGAGCCGTCAGATTGTTCAGGAGATAAGAAGGGGGGGTCGGATTTTGTCAGAAGCATCAAAGCTCATGGTGGCAAAGCTGGTCGATGGCTACCTGGCAGAAATCGCGAAGGATCCCAACCTCCCTTTATCAATATTTATGGATCTCGCAGAGATGGTGCCCAGTTTTTCTCGTCCTGCTCACGATGGCCTGTATCGGGCCATTGACATGTACCTCAAGGCAAGACTAGTAGTACTTTTCCCGTTGCTTTAACAACATTACACTTACATATATATATATATCAACTTGCAACTGTACGTACGTGGTGGTTACTGGTTAGCTACAAATATATATATATATATGTAATTAATAATTAAGATAAAGTACATGCACGGGTGTTAATTTTTCTGCAGGAGCATCCTGGGATTAGCAAGAAGAAGAGCGAGAGGAATAGGATTTGCCGGCTGATGGACTGCAAGAAGCTATCAGTAGATGCATGCATGCACGCAGTCCAGAACGAGAGACTGCCATTGCGTGTAGTGGTTCAGCTTCTCTTTTTCGAGCAGATTAGAGCCACCAGATCCTCGGGCAGCAGCCCCCCTAAAGGCATTATTATTAAGGATTTAAACAGCGGCTCCCACTCCCATGGCAGCTCCAAATCAGCAAAAACCAATACAAATGCAGACCAAGATTTGGATGCTGTTGCTACAGCCGAGGAGAAGCTCCGGGCCCTGAAAGCTGAGGTAGCCGCCGCCTTGAGGCTGGCAAGCGACACAAACAGTAGTTCAGACACAGGAGGAGGTAAAATGAAAGGGTTATTGCTTATTATGTCTAAGAAGATCATTTCTAAAATCTGGTCGACCAAGGCTGGGCATGGCTCTCACTCGCCGGAGAGTCAGGGTACTACAGCCAACGAGGAAGAAGCTAAAGCCACGCCTTTGCGACACCGGAGGAATTCAGTCTCTTAGCAAACTAGCTAGTGATTGAAGAATATGAATTGTTTGGTGGGCTTCTTCCCTTTTTAAAAGACATGATATTGGTAAGTGCAGAATTATAGCTTGTGTTCACTGGAAAAGAAATGAAACAAATAGTATTTTGGAAGAAGAATTTGAATCAGCTTTTAGATAGTAATCAACAGCCTAACACTGATTTGCTTGTTGAACATTGGAACTAGGGTTTTGAGTGGTGAATCTCTAAGTTGCACGGAAAAGAAAACAGAAAACGTTTCCAATAAGAAACGAAATCGGGAAAACAAGATTGTTTTCAAAAAAGTAAAAATCCAAAATACAGGGTAAAGTATAAATTAAAAAAATATAGAAATAAAGTGTAAATTAAAAAATATATAAAAATTAGAGCAAAGAATTAGAACTCTGGCCGAATTGGAGATGACAATTGAAGATCAAAATTGGAGGAGGTTGAAGATAAAGATAAAGAATAAAAAATAAATCTCAAGGGCACGACCGGCAGGGGCCATGTAAGGGCGGTCATCCTAAGAATAAAAAATAAAAAATTATAAGAAAACAGATATCACATAGAAGAACAGAGTAACAGATATCACATGAATAAAAAAATAGAAGATTATGAGATGGTGCAACGAAGCAGCAGAACAAAGGAGGTGAACATCATAGGGAGAACAGAGTAACAACCCACACAAACAGTGACCACACAGTGGAAAGAAGAAGAATGCTAAATTGAACACTAGACGAAATTTTTTGGTAATTTGTGACATGCCCCCAAAACATTTCACAAATTACAAAAATAGTCCAAAAAAAGTTTTGGGTCGTTTTTGTCATTTCCAAAATGGGAAACAATTTGAAATGCTGAAACGACGTCTCCAAGTTGTTTTCGTGCTTTAGAGATGAATCTTACATTTTTATCATGTTCTTAGGGTTTGAATATGAAAATTGGAAGGAATTGAAAAGATAGAATCAAAACTAAAAAAATTACGGAAAGAATTAGACTGAAAGAGAGGGAGATAACAACAAGAATAGATGGAGAAATGCAGACAAAACAAATAAAGAAAAAGAATCAGACAGAAACAAGGGAGAGATCCGAGAAGTTGAGAGAGAAATCAAAATTCAAATTATTATTCAACTATGACATTCTTTACCTAATTTAACCTATTTATAGGCTATTTTTCAATTACAATATAACTGAAAGGTACAATTGTGATAATAACAATGTATAAAAAAAAAATACATATAAGACATAATTAATTACTATTATATCTTTGGAGATCCTTGGAATCATGACAATTCTCCCCCCATCCTATCATTTGAGAGAGTTCTTGTCTCCAAGAACTTGGGGAGATTGACTAGCCCTATTCTTCGTGGAGTCCATGCTTTCACTATTTGATTTATCTTCATTTCCTTCTTTCTTCTTCTAAGCCTATTACTCTTTACTTTTAAACTATCTCTTTTGTTGTTTCTGCAATTGTAAAATGTAGTCCTCAAAGATATCCATGACAAAGCTCTATTCTCCAATTAATCTGTAAGTTTCAATAATTTTCTAGACCTTCATGCAATCATCATGTCTTCCTTAGTCTCATTCCTCTTGTCATTGATGATTATTCGGATTGTCTGTTTCCAAATCCCATTAGACTCTACATTTACAGACTTCAACAGTGCTTTTAAAGCATATGTGCTTCCTACTTACTAATGTACACCAAAAGTTCATCTGTAACAAATTTCTCCTCTAATGTTGTTGCAATAACTTTTCCTACAACTGTTATTCCTTGGCATCCTAACTATCTTCATCTCCTGTCTAATTTATAGCCAACATATCAATTGAATCAATGTTTTGTTCCAATGCTACTTCATCAACTTCATGCAAATATAAAATGTGATCCTCGCATATCTCCTTGTCCAATCTCTTTTCCTTGTTGGAGTCTTGAGTTATAATTGTTTACGGACCATCTGTAACAAGATTGCTAGCAGAAAGCTACAGACCATTGATTCTAGCATAAGCTACAGTCTAATTTATGAGCATTGTTTACAAGATTGATCGTTTACAAGGAATTTACAAGATTGATGTTTTCCTAAACGGTCACATATCTTCTTCCTTTTGGAGCTGCCATCATAGAAGTCTTTCAGGAGTTATTTCTTGTTCAGGCCCTCGCACCTCGACGCCACTCCCCGCCCTCATTAGACCGCCTTCTCTAAGGGACGGTTCTGATACCACCTGTAACATCTCACATTAAGCGATAGGAAGAATCGAATCAACTTATCCTGATGAACCTACGCGAACTTTTCAGGGGTCACCCGTCCTTGAGCTACCCTAATTCAAGCACGTTCAACCCGAGAGTTTTTTATTCATATTTAGTACAAATGGTATCTAACTGATATTGTTTCATTCCTTACTATCCTCGATATATATATTAGCTTCTTTAAAGTCCCTTCTTGAACATGACATTGGACTCTCAAGGTATTATAACTTAAGATTTGAATAGGAAAATTGGAAAGAATTGAAAATATAGAATCAGAACATAGAGAATTAGAGAGAGAAAGACTAAAGGAGATGGAGATAACAATAAAAATAAATGGAGAAATACAAACAGAACCGAGAAAAAGAATAAGAGGGAAACTAGGCAGAGATATGAGAAGTTGAGAGAGAAACTAGAATTTAAATTATTATTCAACTATAACATTCTCTACCTAATTTAGGCTATTTATAAGTTGTTCTATCTTTCAATTAGAATACAACTGAAAAGTACAACTATGATAACAATATTATACAATTAAAAAAAATACATATAAAACATAATTATTATTATATCCTTAAAATCGTGACACCTTCTAACACAAAATTTTTTTCATTTGTTTAGTGACGTAGCTAATCAATACTAACGAAACATACCAACATTCCATCAACTAAAAATTAAGTAGGGATTAAGTATATCTTTTTTTAAGACTATTATATCTTACTTGAAGCTTGAATTAATGAACATATAGTTTTAAGTTCAAAATGATTTGAGGAATGCAATAATTATATGATTTAGAATAACAAGAATATGCTAACATATTATTTTAATAATGTTTTTATACAAAAATTCTTTAATGTTTGAGAAATTGGTAGCCGAAGAGCAATCTTTTGTTCTTGAGATTAATATTGTAGGAATAAAAAAGGAGACATTATCACATTTACGAGCTACATCATTTTGTATAAAAATTCGTATAAAATCCTTATGCATATATCATAACTCATAATTATTCCTCGTTCTCTGTGAAAAGTAGAAAGATACTCACATAAAATTTGTATACAAAAGGTGCTACTAAAATATCATAGAAAATAAAATTTTCATAATTATTTGCTATTTTGGTGGATTTTTTCTCTTCAATCCGATTATTCCGAGTAATAAATACGTATCATACCCTCTTCACATTAGTGAAGCTTTTCCAAGCTAGAGAAAGTGGAAAAAGTATGCCTTCCTTGCCTGGCAAATTCATTTCCCAATCTGCCATTCCATCTTCACTAAGCCACTCGGGCCAGTCTGTAATGTGCATTAAACCTAACATAAGGGCCACCTCCTGGCGAATGAACCACCCGGAATCCAAGGGAATTTTGCTGGAAATCAGAAGACGTGCGATATGTAAGATCAAGATCGTCAACATGGATTCACTAAATTGAGCCAAATTTACGTTACATTCAGGCTTGCATCAAACACTAGAATGCATATGCAAACTCAGCCAGAACGATTACAGAATGGACGGCAGCATTCAGATGACAAAATGAAGGATTTCCCCAAGAACTTGCTTAATAACAGTAATCCAAGTATTACATATATACATATACGCGAGTTTTTGTGTCATGGGGCATGTATACAGCTCACTAGCAGGAGGAAAAGATCATTTCCTATAATCCTTTGGATACAGAAAGATATATGAAATGCATGACAGGGAACACCTCCAGAGGTTCCAAAATTTCTAAATGAGAAGCCAAAACTAGTCATTCAGTCAAAAGTTATTATTACCTCCAGTGGCGTGGGATACCTCTGCTAGGTCGGCAAGTTTTAGTATCAAGTTAGCTTTTAGATAGTCAAATGAGATCAGTTCTGCACACTTGTTGTCAGGCTTTAGGTAAAGAATGAAGTTGTAAAACATGAGTTTTCAGACTGCAGTCTCTAACCTGTTTATGGAAAAAGCGGAAGGGGGAATTATCATCCGGCCATGAAGCACAACAAATTTTCTGAAGAACAAAACAGGGGCCAAATCTACCTGCAGGGCTGCCAAAGCAGACAAGAAATCTTTGCATTGTTCAAGCAAAGCCCGCTCTTTGGCAATCACTTTTGCAAGTTCAGCCACCAAGAAATTCACTTCCTCCACCTGGAAATGATGGATGGTGTAAGATATATCACGCTGGATAAAATTAGCTATCAGCAGACATTCAAATCTATGCATGCTCCAACCTCTGTCTTCAGCATAATATCCAAATCAATTCAAATTAACATTAGAATGAACTGAACCAAGAATGTCAGGGAAGGGGGGGGAGTGGGAGAATTGCTTGACAACTGCAAAATGTGATGGAGACCTGATTGCATGATTGGTCCAACTATAAACCAACTTTATGCCAAACTGAAATATTAAACACTTCACAGAAACATCCAAAAGAACTGCCAAATAGTTTTTGGGCAAATTTAGAAAACCCATTTCTAGACATGTTTTGACATTGAAAATAGGTAGAAAACATAATAATGGTAAACATTTACTACTGGTAATTTCCTCGAGGATTGTGCCCAATCTAGTGGGAGGGAGGACGGAAAAGTGTGACTTCCTCTAGCTGGAGGTGGTTTGGAATAAGAAATTGAGCATTATTGTAGGTCTACATAGTTATAGAGGCTTCTAATTTGGCGGGGTATATAGTCTGTGGAATGGAGTTATTGTTGAATACTATGGTCTGAAATGGGGAAGTTGGTCTTGGGGTTTGATACGTTCCCTCCATGAACATCTGGGTCACTTTTGCTAAATTTGGTTCCTTTTTAGTTCAAGGGTACTAGGGTTTCTTTTGGTCAGTAGAACAATTAGGTCATGGGCAGTTGTACAAGTTTGTTTCAGGGTTTGTTTAGTTCACCAAGGATTATATGTTCCAGTGACTAATTCTGGTTGCCACTTTCAAGCATAATCTTGTTGATTTGGAATTGGACTCCTTGATGGCTTTCCTCAACATTTTGCATAACATATAAAAACAAGGCAGGGTGAGGACAAATGAGTTCACCAGCCGTCAGGTTTGGAGCATTTTCTATTTTTAGGCCCTTTGTAACAAAGGTAGAGTCTTGCCCATGGAAATCTTTTCGGAAAATTAGAACTCCACTTAGGGTGTCCATTTTCACCTGGACAGCTTCTCATGACTCTATTCATTTTGGATAACTTCAGGAAACAAGGTTGGATGGTAGTTAACTGGGGCTTTCTCTGTCAAAAGGATGGGGAGTCAGTAGACTTTGTGCTCTTAACTTTCATAGTGGCTTGTGACAATTTGGGGCCTTTTTTTACTTTCAAATGCAGCAGGCGATGCCAGTTTTTGTGACAGGTATTTTTGGTGTGGTGGAGTTCAACTTGCCCAAATAGGTGACATCCTTGAGCTCAGAAGACTATTCTTTTTTCTACTTTGCCGCATATTTGCCACAAGACAGACTTGAAGCCGTTGAGGAAGTAGAGGATTAGTTTCTCACGTTGAAGAAATGATACAAGTTTCCTTTATACTCCTTGAGACTTTTTGAATTCTATTGACAATTTATCTTCATGAGTACCTTGCTTTGGTCTCTGTATAGAGTTTGCCTGCTCTTCTGACAGTATGGTTCTGATATATATATATATATACACACACACACACATATACACAGCAATTTATTAACATAATATCAAATCTCAATCCCACTATGTGGTGTCAGCTACATGAATTCTAGCTCACCAATCATTTCTATCTGTAGTCTCATCCTCCATAAGACCCTTACAATTTGTATAATATATAAGAGTCTCTCATCAAGTTTTTCTTGGTTGTCCTCAAACCTCTTTTGCTAAATACTTGTTCCATTCTATGCACTCACCAAAAGGAAAAATCTGCCTAGGTTGATAGAAGATCCAAATCTCTCATGTATATTGGCCATCCTCATCCCAGCATAACCACAATAAGAATATGTCAATTATTAAGCTAGTGGATTGTAACAACCTCCTACTTAATACAGCTGTTGAGAGTGATTTCACAAGAATGCAAGACAGTTAGGTCAACTGAATCTGACTGTTCTATAACTTATGACCCAGGAAAAACCATTATGACTGGCACATATCACCTCTGTAGCCATTCTTTGCCTTACTTCTACCTAAGAAACTTTTACCAAACATGTAAATAATCCAAAATAAAGCAGGACCAATCAGAATTTGGAGAAAAATCCCCTTATGGTTGCAGCTTGCTGGGAACAACACTGTTGAATGCAAGGTGAAGGATGGCCCCAGAAATGACCAAACGAGATTACCTTTGACAAAAGTGAGCACACTGAAGATGCCATCGCTTGTGCCACATCAACTGCTGAACCAACAGCATCCTTTATACTTTGGATGTCAGCCTGTTAAAATAAGGTAAAATGTTAGACTTTTCAAGCTCTAATATGAGAGTTAGCTCAACTCTTGAGAAACAAAACAATACTGAACGCAAGGAAAAAGAGTAAAATAACCAGAAGACATACAATTGCTCCTCCAACAACTGGAAGACGAAGGGTGCTAGCCTTCAATGCTTCAATTGCTCCAAGCAAAGAAACAGACTGGTCTTTATCCAAAGAAGCCCAATCTTCCAAACAAGTCATCTACATTTAGCATGCATGAGAAAGTTCAGACATGTTAACAGATTATCTGAGGAAAGAAAACACTGCAAAACAAATGTTCATAAGCCGTCATCTAAAATAACAATTAAGACACATGAAAACCTAACAGAAACTTTCCACTATTAACATGTCATATGCTTACTCAAGTAAACCCAAGTTCCATGTTATCTTTGGATCCTTCAGTTGGCAAGGTAAAATTGAACATAACAATGTGAACCCTCCACATAAGCAGCTCCTTCCCAAAGGGTATAGTGGCGATCCAAAAATAATCAACTAGTATGAAAGGAAACAAATAGTGAGGCATCATATTTCTTGGGGGAAAAATGAAACTGCTGTACTGTCGAGGCAAATTTTACAAAAGAATGACAACTTCTCTGACTTAAAAAACCCTATAACATCTTGAAGCATGGTTTGAGATATGTCCATGACCAGATTGGGTATTTCAAGATCCCCAAGTTCACCAGCCTAACTAATGGAATTGTCAATAACAACACTTACATCATCCAAATGCCTTCAAATCATAAACAATTCCTCCAATTATTGGCCTAGGAAGCTTGCCATCAAAACAAAATTCTGAAGTATTACAATGCCTTTCCCATTGATCAACAACAACAACAACAACTTATCCAGCCGTTATCCCACTATGTGGGGTTGGCTACATGAATTCTAGACTTCTATGTGGGTTACATCCCAACAGATAGTTTGTCTAGAATTCATATTTGGATCCGACTAGGTTTTACGCTGGCTGTCAGCTACCTAACGCAACCCTCCTCCTTTATACGGGCTTGGGACCGGCAGTGGATAATATCCCCTGGCGGAGTAATGATGAAATGAAGTTTGAACACCATCTTCACATGGAGAAATTTCATGAGGTAGTGGTGAATGAAGATAATTGATATAGTTGTGTTCCATAACTTAGTTGACATGGTGAAACCAACAAGTACAATATGAAAACACAACAAAGCCTTTCCCATTGATCGGTGTTCTAAAATGCACTAGATGTTGGTCAGGCACCAAATTGGGGCCTGAGAAAACTGTGTTTTTAAGAACTGAAGCGGCCTCAGACGATGCTCCCGTACTCCTAGTCCCATCCGACATCATTAATTTATATATATACACCTGTAATCGAACAAGCCTGCAACAGATACCTATATATATATATATATATATATAAACAGATCAGAGATCGGACTGGTTGCAGGTTTGTGTATGTGTATACGATTGATTGCAGAACATATATACCTGCAAACAAAATGGTGATAGTGGGTTGGGTTTGGAGAAGAGAATGATGATGCGTTGGGTTGGAGACTCTGCACAATTCAAGAAAATGAAAACCAAAAGAATGACGGCAAAGATGGGTTGGGTTGGGTTCGGAGAAGAGAACGACGGCAAGAACGATTCGGAGAAGAAAACGACAATGGCTTGCAGACTTACTTGCAGTGATGACAGGGGAAAGAGACGACGGTTGTAGGTTGTAGCAGCAACGGCGAAGGGGGAAGAGTGATGAGAATTAGGGATTTCTTTGAGGAGAAGGTATCACGCAAAGTAGGGGAGGGGGGGATTTCTTTGGGGATCAGCGTCATTTTGTGCTTTGGCCAAAACGACGTCCTCAAAAAAATTAGGCGCCCCTAGGCCCGATGCCAACTTACATGTATTCGTGGTGACAAGGGGCCGCCCAAAGCTTCGGCGGTGCCTAGGCCACGTTTTAGAACATTGCCATTGATTACTTAGAGAATCATAAAAAAGGTATTAATGTATCTTGCTTGAACAATTATTAAGGAGGCAGTGGACTTGGCTCATTAATATCATTCATAATTGGGGAAGCTTGATTATAATTTTATATAGTTGTTGGTCATTTATATTATCCTGCCTCGTTTGGGGTAATGTCCAAGGCATTGCTTTGGAACATTACTCCTCCTTATGTGATGTACATAGAAAGGAAGAAACAAAAACGTTTCCCAAAGTATATCAAGTTCATACAATTACTAAAGGAACATCTTTTTTCCCTTTTTTTTTTTTTTTTGGTGGGGCGGGGGACAGGAACCAAAATGAAAGGGATGGCAAATGGTTGTACAAATGGAAGCACAAAAATTCTACAAGGAAAGCTCAACAATACTAACCTTAATCCCACAAGGTAAGATCAGCCAATGGATTCTAATTTGCCAAATTTTGGGAGAAACAATTTTTGCACCAAAAAAAAAAGAAAAAAATAAAAGAGAGAACATACAGCAAAACTGCTAAACAATTTTTTTCTTAAATTTCTTCAATGCCTGTTTTCAACAAGTATTTTTTAATTAACCTATGAAGAAAGTTATTAAAGTATCCAAACCTTTGACGTAAATAGTAATGGACCTTTTTTACATGAAATAAAAAAAAAAAAATATATCTCCTATTTTCAAATAAACGAAAGCAATACTTGTGTCATCACTCCCATAACATTATGCAAAACAGCCAACAAAAATTTTATGGCTTTCTAGACTAAAAATTTCACAAGTGCAATTGATTTTCTCTAAGGCTTATAAGTTATTGGAAACTACAATTTTTGACCCACAGCTCGTATGTCTAGATCACATTTTCTGCAGAAGCTGATGCATTTCTTACCAACCTCAACTTCTGAAGGACTCTTTATGCAATTGTTCAGCAAAAGAGGTAGATATAGATTCAACTTCCTTTACCCATTAGTCTAAATGTGAGAATCAGTAGTAATTTTAAACTTTAAAGTGTTCTCACAAAGAAGCACCTAACTCAATGATTCCAGGCATGAAAACAGACATGGCAATAGATATGATATACAATAATTTGGAGAAGATAAGGATAAGAATATGGAAGTGATACAATAAATCTATATATAATTTTTTATAATTTATATTAGCAGCATCCATAAGCATAATAACAAAGAGGCACAAAAATATTTAAAAAATACGACTAATAAAATATGAAGATACCATCTAACAAAAAATCATTTAACTTTAAAAAAAATAAGTAACTAGCTTTGCCGTAGTAGTAATTAGGCTTCAATTTTGTACTTTACCTTACCTTACCCTTAACTTATTGTATTTGCAACTTTTCCACCAAATAAAGTTTTAAAAACTTAAAACTCTATTAAAACCCTGTCATGTCCTCAGGTATATCCACCATGTATCCTAAAGTATCCATAGTAGTAGTAGTAGTAGTAATAACAACAACAAAAGATTAGGACATACCATTTGGCATGTCTGATGTGTATCTCAGCGTGCCCGACAACTATCCTTGTCTAACATGTGTCAAATACTAACAAGATACCTAAAATAAAGTGTTTTTACTTCCTAGGCTAGTGTTTTCAAATTGAAAGTGATTCAGCAAAATGATGTCAAAGTATAAGATATGAATATACTGAGGGAGATCATAGATGGAACTTTAATTTCAGCAAATGAAGGTGTGGTCAGGATTCAATTTCTTCTGTCAATTTGACTGTGTGAGCATCAATATTAGGTTTGGTCTTGGAGTGTTATCAAATGGTTAAGACATCGAGGAGAAAAAATAAAAAAAGAAAAACCATGATACATAATACATGCCAAAGCAAGTACAAATTGCAAAAAAAAATACATGCCAAAGCATTTCTAAAATAATGCCAAGAAGAACATAGAACTTTGTCCCAAAAATACCAGCAGGATTCATACAAAGAGAATGAAGACACACAAATTTTACCTGCCGCTTCAGAATAGAAGCAAGCTTCAACTTTTGTCTCAATAATTGTAACCGATGTCTTTTTTTGGTGACTGAATCACGTAGATCTGAGATTGTTATCCATGCATTCCACATATTTTTCTGGTATAAAGGAAATCATTAAGCCAATAACATCACTAACAGTACATGATGCCATTTTTGTGGGCAATACGAGCAAGTTCAAGCATCAACCATCAAGACAATAAGCATGAATTTTTTAACAGAAGTGCAACAATGAAAACATGCTATCAAGACTTCAGGAAATACAGAACACAGTTGCGCTCAAGACTCACTGACAAGGCACTAAAGTTTCTCAGACTTGCTTTTTAGCATGTTACAACATCTTACTACACCATGCTTCCACTATTCTTCTATAGTTCCAAAATATGAAGCCAATTTCCTACGCATACCAACATCATGAGAAATTATGGAAATCAAAAGTTGGATGAGCAGGACAGCACATGAAGAAACCACATGTTTGCATTTTCTCAAGGAAAATGGCATTAGAAAACTAGAACAAATTTTTAATAGATTTTCCTGTCTGATAAGTACCCATACGATAGCCCCATAAAATAGCTGCAATTGGCTACTACTATCCTTCTCCAGCATTTTGCTCTATCTAGGCCCACATACTTCTTTAAATATAACTAATAAAAATAGCATTGTCAAGCAAGGTGAATACCTTAGCAGGGGTTCAAAAGTATTGAGTGTTAGATAGTTTGATATGAATTGTTGGGCCCATTCCTAGCAACTTATGCTTTTGGGGCAATGGATAACATATATCAAACTTTGGTTCTAAGAGATTCTACGTTCAAGTCTCGTAATCCTTTGCCAGCTCCCCCATGGTATTTGTTATTGTACACTAATTTTATTTTGTGCTTGTGCAATTTCCAATTTAGAAAGTTGAGACAGCTCTACATACATTATTTGGTTCATTTCTTAACAGTTTAAACTTTTGGGACAATTGATGACATAACAAGAGGCAGATACCTGAGGGTTAAAGTTGAACCTTATCATTCTCAGGAAATCATAAATTATCACTTCTTTGGAGCATATATAATTTTTGTCACAACTTATCCAAACAACTAATCAAAACTTCACGCAGATGCAGTAATCGCCCTGATCACAGATGCCCAACCATTCAAGCCAATTTTTTCAATACAATCCTTTGTTAAATCAAGTAGAAAAATGCACCTATTAAAGAAGGAGATCTGATAATCATAGACAGTCAAATTAAAAGCAGAACTAATAAAGAAGGATCACATGCAAAAAGCAGACTTTGTAAAAGGAGAAACTCATATCCCTTGCCCATCTCAAGTAGAAACATAAGAAGAAAAAATCACATTCAAAGGAGGAAGGAAGGTGAATAAATATATATAGTAATAGGAATCAGGAATCATGAAATAATGAGACAATCAAACAAAAAGTGTTAGGTGAAAAATGAAACTTTAGTTTGAAGCATTAGGAAGTTAAGAAGGTTTACCAATTATTATCTTAAAGCTTGTTTCATACTTGGAAGCAAGTTTCTAGGAAATGATATTTCCTAAAATTCCTTATAACTGACCACTAATGTAAACTCATTGGATCAAACATCATGAATTCTAGAGAAATGGGCGAGCTAGAATCATGTAGCTGACCCAATCTAATGGAATTAAGGCTCTATATGTTGTTTTTTGAACTTTGGGTCAATAAAGATCTGGAAAACCTTAACGAGGCAGAATCCCCAATGTTCTTGGCTGGGTCAGCAACAAAAACAAGCTACCAATCTACCACTGTTTTTACAATCACAGCAATGACGCTTAATACCTGTTGAAATGTTCTGAGCACTTATCGTAAATTATAAGGCATCTAACAAATTTATTTATGAGAAGATGAAAGAAAGCTCAATGCATTTACCTAAGATGAGCATAGTGACTGAATACTAAACAATCATGTAAGAAAAGAAGCACAAAGGTTACCCACATAAAAGAGAGGTAAGATCAATTTATTTAATAATGAGCATTGACCGCTTCCTCATTACAATGTTGCGTCTTAAAGAACTAAGCTAAATCCATCTAGAAAGCTAGAATCCATGTAGCCAATTACACCGAGTAAAACTAGGTTTATTATGTTGTTGCAATAACTTGAATACGAAACTAGTTAACCAACAGATAATGTCATCATGATTACCAGTAACATAACAACAAAGAGTGCATGTTATATATAAGTACATGTAATTGAATATAAATACAACACAGAGTCTCAGATTGGGAACTGATAAGCCAAATTAAAAATATTCAGACAAACAGAACATACTCCTAAATCCCTTACCTCTGCATTACGTTTCTGCACCAACAAGGCAGCTTCTGTCCTAGCATTTACAAACCGCCATTGCAAGTGTCGATTGTACAAAAGCCTTAACAAATGCGCTTCAATAATGCGGTTCTCCCCCACCTTCCCCCTCCTAACGTCAACAGCAAAGCTGAGAACTGAGGGTGTCTCAATATAATTACCATTAATGATTCCAGAAACTGAATTTCTAACTCGAGATGGACTAGGCATTCCCCTTGAGGGTGATGATCCCATTGACGTCATAAGCTTACTTGGTGATGCAGGCCTCATGGCTCCCCTAATAGGAGACGAAGTTGTCCGTGGAGAGGACAACAGATT
Organism: Diospyros kaki; assembly: GCA_036245055.1. NCBI lineage: Eukaryota > Viridiplantae > Streptophyta > Magnoliopsida > Ericales > Ebenaceae > Diospyros > Diospyros kaki. The sequence continues at coordinate 40,592,019 of BSEG01000001.1, read as the reverse complement.
ATCACACTTCTTTGGATGAGCAAACTTTGGTGGAACCATCATTTTCGCAGGACTCGTTGATAATGGAGAACCTGGATCCTGCAACCTCCTCAAACGACTATTTGTCTCTTGCCAAAACCTCGCCGAAACAAACATTCCACGGGGTGTACTCCGTGTCCTTGCAAGCCCACCACATTCTTGCACCCCAGAGGTGCTACCAGAAGAAATACTGTCAGTGTCAGACGCTGAGAGATCAGAAGGCACAGAGGACTGATTAAGTGAGTTCCCATTAACTGAGTTCCCATCTAAGCGATGCTGGATTGATTTCAAGAGTTCAACATTGCTGAAATCAAGCCCTAATCTACCATCAAACGAAGCCCTCCTGCTTTCATCAATAGCAGATTGCTGCAATGGCCGAACAACATTTCCAGATCCAGCCAACTTCTTACCATCCTGAGAGCAATCTAAGCTCCTTGACAAGGGATTTGGTTGCCGGCTTCTTGCCGGCCACCGGTGCTGATCAATCGGCTTAGAATTCTCCACCTGATCTCCATTCCCCCTCGCCGGAGTACTATTCCTCTTCCTCTCCGGCGTCCCCTTCCTCACATTCCCCAAATTTGGCGTCGGCGGCGCCGCCTTAGTCTTACTGACCGGCAGTGAAAAGGCTTCTCCCTGAAACGAAACCGACAAACTCCGAGTCGAAGTCACCAACAGCTTCGCCGCAGCCGACATCCCGATGCCCGCATTGCCGGCGAGATCCGGCGTAATTTTCCGAGAAGGCGTCGCCCGCCTTCGGTCCACCGACACGGACCGCTTCGGCGCCGAGGCCGGCGTGCTCGGGACGGAGCCCGAATTTCTCGAAACTAGAGGTGAAGGGCACCGCCTGGAGGTGGAAGACGCGGAAGAGATTGAAGAAGAGGCAGTGGAAGAGGAAGACGAAGGCGACCTATACCTCGAGGAGACTTGCCTGGATTTAGGTCTTCTAGGAACAGAAACGCCATTATCTCTCTCGGAGGGCAACAATGGCGGCCTTCTCGGGTTCTCATCTCGCGAACCGGTTTTGGGGTTTTGCGGGTCTGCTCCAGAAACAGCAGCCACCATCATCACAAACACACTCACTCAAATCACAAATTAAAAGGACTCGCACCCTCACATTTTCCGTCTCAACGAACAGACGAAGACACCGAGGGAATACAGTGGTACTGCGACTGCGACTGCGACCGCAACTTCCATGGCCAGAACCTGCAAAAAAGAAGATCAAAACATTCTCGCTGCAACTCGAAATCCAATGATGCGCTTTTGAGGGCTTCCCTTTCAGCTAAATTCGTAGCAGAGAACACCACAGTGTAGAGAGAGAGGCGATGATCTTCTTCTTCTTCTGCTTCTTCTTCTTCTCTCCTCTCCGGTGGGAACAGTGGCAAAGCGATTTGGGGCACACAGCGTTTGTACCACTGGACGTAGGCTTCTCGTGGGTTTGGGGTTTTCTGTACTAAAATTGGGAAGAATATCCAAAATAAATATAACCATTTATTATTTATCCTAATTCGTAATAGTAGTAAATTTTAATAATAAAAGTCTTCGATTCCAAAATCGTATGTAATTTCTTAATGCCTTAATTTAAACTAAAAAATTGAAGACAAATTAGATTTGTTGACTTTGCATTGGCTAAGCCATAAACATTTGTGATTTGTTAAACTATTTTATTTAAAGTCAAAATGATGTAGTTTTAGATGGTTGGTTTGGTTGAGAATAGTACTTAGATACTAACGGCATTATTTATGACTTTAGAGAAGACTTTTGAGATTTTCACAAATATATTTTTATTATTATTATTATTTTTTAAAATTAGTTAATTTGATAATCATTTTAGAAATTCTAAACAATTTCTGTATCCTTAATGTACTCTTTTTTGGTAAGCATATTAAATTATATTATGTCTGACCCTTTTAAAATTTTATCTTTTACCTTTTAGCACAAGTACAAAGACAGCTTGGGTTGGGTTTAATTAGTGGGTACCTTTTAAAATGTCCACCAAATTAACTCATCACTAATCCTATCATCACATCACTGAGATAAAATAATTGACTCGTCATGAAATTATATATTCTTTTTAATTTTATTTTATTTTATTTTACATGACGGTTGTACCCACAATAAATTACCATAAATTTTTTAATTGATATATTTGGTAAATTTGATAGTAAGTCTTGGTAGTAAAAAATAAAATTATACTTCTTTATAAATAGGAACAAAAGATCACAAGCAGGAGTTATCAAGATAACTTCCCACTCAGATTCTCATAAAGTGAAAGAACTTATTGGGCACCATAAATGAAAGGAAGAAGAAACAAAGGAAGAGTGGTTGATGGATTTGTGGGGGAGAAATAGCAAGAAAGATTGGACTTGTTTATCAATGAAAATAACAAGTTTGCAATGTGAGTTTTGCAAGCTAAGACATGAAGAACGTAAAGCCAGCCAATGTTGTTCAATCTTTCCCCTTCCATGAGATACCCTGTCCCATTCTGTCTCTCTCATCTCCACCGCACTTGCTTTTCATTTAGAGTTAATTCTAATTTTTTACTTTATTTTAGAAACAAAAAGAAAAAAAGTAGTAATAAAATAATATCTTAGACAAGATCCTTGAAAGAGTCAGGTGGCCAAACCAAACACATTTTCATGAAGATCAAAGCTTGAAATCATATCACAACAGTTGACATCCAACAGAAAAAGAAAAAAGGGTAGAAACAAAACAACTTTGCTGACATTCACATCAGTAATCAACATATATTTGGAAAAGAAAAGAAAGGAAAAAAAATAACTTTCCAGACATTCACATGAAATTCTGTGCCCTCCATACAACCTGTGATCATATATATATATATATATAGATAGATAGATATATATAAACAACACACAACAATTTCATTCATCATGCACACAATCAAACCTGTCTCTGTTGCTGGATTAATTGATTTTAAGTGTCCTGTGATTCTTTAGCAAGGTGACTGAAGACTAAAAACAAAAGAGTTTTGGCCACCTTTGCTGAGCAAATCAGAGAGAGTGACAGACAGCTAACCAGTTTTCTCGTTGATACAAATGCAAGCAAAGGAAACAATCTTCAAAAATGTTAACCAAAAAAAAAAATGAGGAAACTAGAAATTAATAGAAAAAGGAGTAGTAAAGGTCATCAGTGAAGATGAGTTTTAAATATGGAGATAGGTTGGAAATGTTGAAACGAAGCATGTGACATCGCTCGCCATGTGTAGTAAGTATTCAATGGATCAATCAGAGACACAACTACCCAGTAAGGGATGTTTTCTAAATGTTAGTTGGCCTGCTTTCAAAGTAAGTGCAAACTTTGAAGGAGGATTTTGACTAGACACTGTATTCCCTCCCTTCAGCTTCGGACGCAGGAATGAAATATAAAGCTATGAAATGATTCTCACATACTAGAGTGAAACTCTCTGTGCTTTGCTTGTCAACGCAAAACCATCAGTTATTCAACAGGCGCCATTCCAACCCCTGCCTGCAGTGACTGGGCTTGGGTACAAACTCAAAACAAACAAGGGTGAAGGGTTAAATTCACATCTGGGCGGTTGGCATGCTCATAACTTTAAATACGAACAGCTAACTTTGTGCAGTCAATGGATTTGATGAATTTAGTGCCTGCTTTACACCCTAACAGTAACATCTGATCTGTCTTCATCTCTTGAGAACTCGACTTTATTATAAAAGAGAGTTGTGAACTAGCTTTCTTTGAGAAAACTCACTTTTAAGGACTTGGAAAAGTAGCTATAGATTAATGATAGCTATGCATCAAAACAATCAATCTCCCTTCTTTGCAATATAGGTCTTTTCTTTTAAAAAAAAAAGAAAAAAGGCTTCCATCCGCCACAGAAGAGCTGGACGCACGACCAAACAACACCCATTGAAGTGGATCCGTGTTAATGAGGAGGGACTTTTGCTGAAAACCTGGGTCAGCATTTCACCCAACAATCAATCTCATTGAGGTAACCAACAATTCAGTATAATGAATTTATATAACTGATTAAATTGAAAACATCAAATTGTTTACCCAGCCCATTCAAATCCAAGTCCAGAAAACTAACGCACCAAGTTCGCACCAACGCAAGCTGGGAATTACCTCGACTCATACCAGAAATTAACTTTCTTCAGGACAGTTCACTTACAGAGGAAAAGCAAGTATAGTTCTGCCAATAAACATACTATGGCTATGAAAGTAGCTGAATGTTGGACAGAAAATCCGAACTACTGTATCGTAGAAAATTTTAAGGCCAAGGCGCAAACTGCAAGAAGAGATAAGTTTCTCAGAGAGTATTAGCAGCCAAGAAGCAAACTAGCCATCGCCAAGGGCAGCTATTTATGGAAATTTGCTTTTGATTTAGCTATGTAATGAGTAAAATAAAAGTTTAAAAACTGGTAATGGTGATGGTGGTAGAAGCTTTAAGAGACCAGCAGCCTTTCAATTTCAACCCCAGAATGATTCTATGGACTGACATTCAGTTAATTAATTGATTGCTACATAAAAATCTAGAAGCAACGAGCAACCAAGCAAGATTTCAACGCAAACAATTCTTCATCCACCAATCGATCACATTCAACTGCAACTCGAGTACCATTTCAAAATCATGGCTTCTGAAAGATTTAGGAATAAGAAAAATCTTAATTTGCTCAAACAACAGCAAAACAAAACAGCATTACGCCCGGGCAGCATCCACTTCCCTTCTAGAATCATTAAGATCCTTCAGCGGTCCTGCAAAGACAAGCTGTAACACAATAAATAATCATGAAATCATCCCAATAAATAAACAAGATCAGAGCATGAATTTCTGTTACAACAATAAATAACAATATATCAAGCCTTAACTCCACTGAGTAGGCTTGCCCACATGTATCTAACTCGAGGATCATTATGTTGAACATTGGACAGTAAAAAAATGAGTTTATTACAATTACACACTGAACTATGACTTAATGAAAAGTGCACCGGATGACCCCTGAACTACGACTATTATTTTCTTTATCAAATTAATGGCTCTTTATCACTAACTCCTCCTGTTAGTGAATTATGAGAAATTTGAACAATAATTTAATGGACTTCCTGCTAGGTGGGCTTGGCTATATGAGTTCGAATCCTCCAACCATCATCTCTATTAGTGGTCGTATTCTCTTAAGGCCATTAAAAAAAAATCACAAATCCACAACTTAACATGCTTTACCAAAAAGCATATGCATTGTTATTTCAGCTGACCAAACTAAAGGTTGTGCCATTTCAAAACTGTCCATCACCTTGTTGTCTTCTAGTCGAAAGACAAAAGGGTTAGTTACATCGACTCCCACTGAACCATCCCACTCAACCAAACATGGTGTACGAAACTGTCCCTTCTGTTAGCGTATTTAGTATTAGGGTAGTTTAGTCTTTTTCTCTTTTACCTATTTGTTGTATATATACCTTAAACCCTAACGTTGATATGTGTATTTTGTTGTAATCTTGTCTTCTTCCTCTTTATTTTTCTTCTTTGTTTTGTTCTTCTACATTGAATGTGGTTTGGCTAGATTCTTCACATGGTATCAGAGCATTAGATCTGCAATTGTTCTTCATCTTCTGCAATTTCTTCTTCATCTTGGCTGTTCTTCGACCGCCAACCGACGCCACTGCCATTAAGCAATTTCTTTTTCATCTTCTGCAATTGTTCTTCATCAGACCGCCGCTGCCCTCACTGCCGGACGCGACCATCACCGCCGCCGTCGTCGTCCGACTATCGCCGCTGCCTCTGTTCGACAGCCATCGCCTCTTCGCCGGTTCCGTCTCTTCCCCAGCGCCGTCTGCCGCCATTAAAATCGGCCTCCCCGTCGTTCATTGCAGCTTCTTCCTCGCCTCCTCTGTCCGCCATTAACGATCCTTCCCCAAGCTGCTGATTTTTGGCTGCTGCTGCCCAGATCTAGTCTCGTCGTTCGTTGCAGCTTCTTCCTCGCCTCCTCTGTCCGCCATTAACGATCCTTCCCCAAGCTGCTGATTTTTTGGCTGCTGCTGCCCAGATCTAGTCTAGGCCCAGATCTGACTGATCTGGTCTAGATCCAGATCTGACAAATCCGACCATCAACAGATTTGGTATTTTGGCTTGATCCTTGAGATTTCGTTATCTGATTGTTATATTGGCAGTATTTGGGATTATTTGAAATTTTGGTGTATTGTGTTGATTATTGGTTGGCAATAGTTGTTTCTCATTGACTCTAGAATGGCAACTGACAGAGATGATTCCTTACAATCCATTAGTGTAAAATTAAATGGAAAGAATTTTTCATATTGGAGCACTGTAATGAAAAATTTTCTTAAGGGTAAAAAATCATGGGGCTATGTTAGTGGAACAGTTGTGCAACCTACGAGTACTGGCAATAATTATGCGACAGAGTTAGATGTTTGGGAGTCCAATGATGCAAAAATTCTTACTTGGATTCACAATTCTGTTGAGCATTCTATTGGTACACAGTTGGTGAAATATGAAACAGCTAAGGAGGTTTGGGATCACTTGCAAAAGTTATTCACTAAGTCTAATTTTGCTAAGAGGTATCAATTGGAAAATGATATACGAACATTACAACAGAAGAATATGAGTATCTTGGAGTTTTATAATGCTATGACTTCGATTTGGGATGAATTGGCACTTACAAAATCGACAGGATTGAAAGAATGTAAAGATTATATTACTTATAGAGAAGAGCAGCGATTAGTTCAATTTTTTATGGCACTTCGTAGTGATTTTGAGGGACTTAGAGGCTCAATTTTGCATCGCACCCCACTTCCCTCAGTTGATTCAGTGGTTAGTGAACTTGTGGCTGAGGAAACACGTTTGAAATCTCTAGCATGAGAGGTATTTCTTCCTTCATCTAGCACCTCAGTATTGGCTGTACCTTCTCAATCACCTATGCACAATCAAAATAAAGGTTATATGCGAGTTGCTAGCGATGAGTGTAGCTTTTGCAAACAAAATGGACATTGGAAGTTTCAATGTTCTAAATTGTTGAAGAAACCACAACATTCACAGAGCCAACAACAATCACAACAACGATTCTATCGTCCCAATGCTAACACAGTAGATGTTGTGCCATCTCCTGGTTCTTCTGTACTTGGAGCACCACCCCTCTCTGGTCCTTTGTTGACTGATCTAGCAGAGCAGTTTCAGAAGTTCCTAGCCACACAACCACGTGCTATGTCTGCCAATTTGTCATCCCAATCTCCCTCAGGTATTTCTTCCTCATGGATTTTTGACTCAGGTGCTTCCAAGCACATGTCACCTCATATATCATCTTTTGATTCCTTGTGTCCCTCTAATTCATCTATGTCTGTTATGACTGCTAATGGCACCCCATTGCCTTTGGCAGGCGTTGGTTCTGTTAATACACATAATTTATCGCTTTCAGATGTTTATTGTGTTCCAGCTCTTACATTGAATCTTATATCTGTTGGTCAATTATGTGATTCTGGTTACTTGGTTCAGTTTTCTTCTACTGCTTGTTGTGTACAGGATCCTCGATCTCAAAAGGTGATTGGGATAGGCCGTAGACAAGGAGGGCTATATGTTTTAGACAATCTGAGACCACCGCATGTTGCAGCCTCCGGTGTTGACTTGTCATCCTTTTCTTTGAATTCCTCTTCTTCTAGTTTTTATTTGTGGCATTCTCGCCTTGGCCATGTTTCAGCTAGTCGTTTAAATTTTTTAGCTTCTAAAGGTCATTTGGGAGATTTGAAAACTCATGACATTTCTGATTGTAGTGGTTGCAAATTAGCTAAATTTTCTGCTTTACCTTTTGCTCGCAGTGTCTCTCGTTCAGTTGCACCATTTGATCTTATTCATTCTGATGTATGGGGACCTGCTCCAATTGCTACAAAAAGAGGGTCTAGATATTATGTCTCTTTTATTGATGATTATAGTCGTTATTGTTGGGTTTATCTTATGAAACGTCGTAGTGATTTTCTTCCTATTTATCGTTCGTTTAGAGCACTTGTTAAAACTCAACATTCCTCTGTAATTAAATGCTTTTGGTGTGACTTGGGTGGGGAGTATACTTCTATTGATTTTTCTACATTGCTTGCTTCTGATGGGACAATTCACCAAACTTCTTGTACTGACACCCCGCAACAAAATGGTGTTGCTGAACGAAAACATCGGCACATTGTAGAAACTGTCCGTTCTCTTCTCTTGTCTGCCAACGTTCCTAGTGAATTTTGGGGAGAAGCAGTTCTCACTGCTGTTTCTTTAATTAATAAGATTCCATCTTCTCATACTTCGGGCTTGTCTCCCTTTGAAACATTATTTGGTCATCCTCCTGATTATTCTGTATTGAAAGTTTTTGGATGTACTTGTTTTGTCCTTCGTCCTAAAGTAGAACGTAGTAAGTTAACTTCACGCTCTGCTCTCTGTGTCTTTTTAGGTTATGGGGAAGGCCAAAAGGGTTATCGTTGTTTTGATCCCATTAATAAAAAATTATATGTTTCTCGTCATGTTGTGTTTCTTGAGCATATCCCATTCTTCTCAATTTCTGATAATACTCATGATGTGACAAAGTCTGATCTCATTCGTATTGACCCATTTTCTGATGATTTTGATAGCTCTCTTTCCCATACCCCATATACTGTTAGTCCTCCATGCACTTCAAGTACGCATATGCCACCTCAGATTGCTTTCACTCCTTCTATGGCCTCTCAAGCACCGTCTGAGATTGTTGATCCTGCTCCTGCCCCTTCTGCTACTCCTCTACCTCCTCCTCCTCCTCGATATCCTCAACGCCTTCGTAAGTCCACTCAATTACCTGATTTTGCTTATTCTTGTTATTCAGATTCCTTTCGTTGTTTCTTAACTTTTATTCACCAGCTTTCTGAACCTTCCTCCTATAAAGAAGCTATATTAGATCCTCTTTGGCAACAGGCTATGACTGATGAACTTTCTGCTCTACATAAGACAGACACTTGGGACTTGGTTCCGTTGCCTCCAGGTAAACATGCTATTGGTTCTCGTTGGGTTTATAAGATCAAAACCAAATCTGATGGTTCGATCGAACGTTACAAGGCTAGATTGGTTGAATAACTGTTAGTCCATATACTGTTAGTCCTCCATGCACTTCAAGTACGCATATGCCACCTCAGATTGCTTTCACTCCTTCTATGGCCTCTCAAGCACCGTCTGAGATTGTTGATCCTGCTCCTGCCCCTTCTGCTACTCCTCTACCTCCTCCTCCTCCTCGATATCCTCAACGCCTTCGTAAGTCCACTCAATTACCTGATTTTGCTTATTCTTGTTATTCAGATTCCTTTCGTTGTTTCTTAACTTTTATTCACCAGCTTTCTGAACCTTCCTCCTATAAAGAAGCTATATTAGATCCTCTTTGGCAACAGGCTATGACTGATGAACTTTCTGCTCTACATAAGACAGACACTTGGGACTTGGTTCCGTTGCCTCCAGGTAAACATGCTATTGGTTCTCGTTGGGTTTATAAGATCAAAACCAAATCTGATGGTTCGATCGAACGTTACAAGGCTAGATTGGTTGCTAAGGGGTTTACTCAACAGTATGGTCTTGATTATGAGGAGACCTTTGCTCCTGTTGCCAAGATAACCACAGTTCGTACTCTTATTGCAGTTGCATCTATTCATCAATGGAGTCTCTCTCAGTTGGATGTTAAAAATGCTTTTTTGAATAGGAATCTTCAAGAAGACGTTTATATGGTTCCTCCACCTGGTGTTTCTCATCATCCTGGATATGTTTGTAAACTCAAGAAAGCTCTTTATGGTCTCAAACAGGCACCTTGTGCTTGGTTTGAGAGGTTTTCCACTGTTGTTGTCTCTCTTGGATTTACACCCAGTCATCACGACTCTGCTTTATTCTTTCGATGCACTTCAGCTGGTCGCATTCTACTTCTCTTATATGTTGATGACATGATTATTACTGGTGATGATGGTAACGGGATTGCTGATTTGAAATCTAAATTGACTTCTCGTTTTGAAATGAAAGACTTGGGTCCTTTATCTTATTTTTTGGGGATCGAAGTTGCTTCTTCTCCTAGAGGTTATCTTCTCTCTCAGTCGAAGTATGCTACTGATGTCATTGCGCGTGCTCGTCTTACTGATACAAAAATTGCTGCCACTCCTCTTGAGGTCAATGCTCGCTACTCACCTTCTGATGGTGAACTCTTGACAGATCCCACTTTGTATCGTACTATTGTTGGATGTCTTGTTTATCTCACCATTACCCGTCCTAATATTGCTTATGTTGTTCACATTGTTAGTCAATTTGTTTCCGCTCCTACTAAAGTTCATTGGGCAGCTGTTGTCCGTATTGTGCGCTATCTTCGTGGTACTTGCTTTCAGAGTCTTTTGTTCCCCTCGACATCCTCTTTTAAGCTCCGTGCATACTCTGATGCTGACTGGGCTAGTAACCCCACTGATCGCAAGTCCACTACTGGCTTTTGCATATTTTTGGGTGATTCTCTTATCTCTTGGAAAAGTAAGAAACAGATCGTTGTTTCTCGTTCTTCTACTGAAGCAGAGTATCGTGCTATGGCTTCCACTACTGCTGAGATTGTGTGGTTGCGTTGGTTACTTGCAGATATGGGTATTCCTCTCTCCTCTCCAACCCCTATGTATTGTGACAATAAAAGTGCTATTCAAATATCTCACAACTCCGTATTCCATGAGCGCACGAAACATATTGAGATTGATTGTCATCTTATTCGTCATCATCTTCAGCATGGCACTATCTCCTTACCCTTTGTATCTTCATCGTTGCAGCTTGCTGATTTCTTTACGAAGTCTCATCCAGTTCATCGTTTTCATTTCTTGCTTGACAAACTCTCGTTGCTTCTTGTTGTAGCATCGTGAGTTTGAGGGGGGATGTTAGCGTATTTAGTATTAGGGTAGTTTAGTCTTTTTCTCTTTTACCTATTTGTTGTATATATACCTTAAACCCTAACGTTGATATGTGTATTTTGTTGTAATCTTGTCTTCTTCTTCTTTATTCTTCTTCTTTGTTTTGTTCTTCTACATTGAATGTGGTTTGGCTAGATTCTTCACACCTTCTAGCTAAAGTCCAAATGACTAATTTCATCTTCAATCTCGTTAATGGTATCAACAAGATTTTTTTTTTTTTTTTCCCGATAGTTAAAAGAGTTTGTACACGGTTCTTGTTGAAGGGAGTTTAGTGATGCTGAGTTGTAGTTCAGAGAGAGTCTATGTCGGTGAAAAGAGGTTTCCATCGACTAGAATAACCCTAGCTTGCAGCTAAGGCGACACTATCTAACAAAAGATTCACCGACCAGGAAAGCGAGACCAGTAAAATATGATGTTTCGTCGGTTACTTACAAGTCTCTGCATTTACCTTAACGAATCCAATGTCCTTAGCGTTGCCTGCAGCACATAAGCCCATACTTCCGGATCAGACGGTGAGGGTTCCCACAAACTCGACTGCCAAATATCATATTAGTAATGAGAATCAACAGTAACTTTTTATCTATTTCAGGAAACATTCTTCAACAAGTTTTTAAAGCAATGCAATAACTATAAATGCGAATATTTTTCTCAAAACTATGCTAGGCCCCAAAAAAGTGACGCATCCAGGAATAATCAAGATCTTTCTGGAATGTCAAAAATATTTTTCTTGAATATTTTTCTCAAAATTATGCCCCAAAAAACTATTTCAAGAACATAGTTTTACTTGGTGTTTCATTGCATAAGTTTTAATGTCAAATGTTATGTGACATTTAGGTATTGGAAGCATTTTTAAATTATAACTTAAATCAATAAGGGTCTCTAAAATATAAAATTCATTTGGGGATCTATTAAGCATAAAATCATACGTGTAAAATCGAGATTTTATAAGATTTTATTTCAAATTAGATTTTACATAAAATTTGAATCGATTGGGAGTCTCAAAGCGTAAAATCGTAAAATCATATATGTAAAATCAGAATTTTAACAATAATAGTGACGATTACACCTTTTACTTCTACAGTAAATTACAGAGTAAAATATATTTTCATTCTTTTCAAATTAGATAGGAACAACCTAAATTTGGATTTGCTTTGAATTGTGTTATAGATGTACGTTACCTTTTAAGTATTCATTTACACAAAACATCTCATGTTAAATTTATAAAAAGTAATAACAAATATTTTTTTTAAAATTGAGAATGATTTAAAGTTTTACATAAATGATGATAAGGATAAAATTAATAGCAACAAATATTATTATATTTCAATTTCTTTTGTGTAAAACAAATTAGAGGATAGAAGGTATCACGTATCATCTTATCTCCTTTCGTCCCATTATAGTACTTTCTCACATATAAGAGAAAGGACATCTCATCCTCTTGAGACTTTCTCCCAACAAGACTTCTATTTGATTATGTACACAAGTATTCATACACACACAAATCTAGACGATGATTGAAATCAAAATCAAAACATATTAAGATTCTAGAAGAATCAGAAAATGGCTAACACAATAATAAAATAAACAAGCTAATCTAACCATTCATGGGGATAAACAAAAAAAAAAAAAGCACACATTCTCTCTGGGGATAGAATTCAGCGGTCTAAGATGCGTATGAAAAATTTTTTGTCTTCACGTTTGCGGTGTGCCCGTATTCAACTCTTGGCTAATGTAAGTTTCAAATCTCAACGGGAGTTTTGTACTTTTTCAAACTAGAAATATGACCACTATAATTATATCAAATTTAGGGGTGATTAGTGTGTTTTATCAAAATTATTCAATTCAAATTTCAATTTTATGAATTGAGATGTGGGACTTTTAAATTTATTACAACTAGTATAGATTATTATTAAAGTTAGTTATGAAACGTTAATTTAAAATGTTTGAGATTAGGTGATAGTCACATCATCATTTTTATCCTTATTTCTCTCTTTTGTTAGTGTTGAATGAAGATATGATAAACGATAGAAATATATGGAAGTCTAAAATTCATGTAGCCGACCCCACATAGTGGGATAAAGGCTGAATATGTTGTTGTTGTTGTTAGTGTTGAATGATACCATCACTATAGCTGTAAGTTTGATACCCACCACCAAATGACCTCCACCCAAATGAGAGATTTTGTTGATTTATAAATATCCTGAAATTTAATTTTCTAATTTATTTTTTATCAAACTCAATCTTTCATAATAAGTGGTTGTCAAATGATTCCCAAGCAAAACCATTCATATATCTCATACTCTTGTCTTCGTGTATATTTTTTTGAGATGCAACCTCTACCAATTATCATCTTTTTATTAAGACAACTTTATTTCTATCTTTCATTTTATTTATTTTTATTTTATAATATATCTGGAATGAATGAATTTGAAACATGGATTTTATTTATAAATAAATTCTCTTGTGTTACATGACACAACTTATTCCATCTTATCAGACTAATCTTACTAAGTTATAATGATAACTTATATTTGAAGTGAAATTGAAAGCTGGACAATCTAATTGATAAATTAAAAGTTCAATCTAAATTTAAAACACAAGGTAAATGTTGGATGTCTTTGATAATTTACTCATAAATAAATAGGATATTTATCAATTACTTAAGATAAAATTATGATGACAACTCTAGAAATTTGTCCCAATTGGAAGGAAAATTCACGAGATAGAAAATAAATCAAGGAGAAGAGAGAAAGAGAATTAGGGATATTTTAGTCATTTTAATAGTATAACAAAGGTTAAGTGATGTAATGAAATTAGTGTAACCAAATTTATAAAGTCAATGGAAATGTTACTTTTTTAAGAACATTAAGGGTATCATTTATTTTTAAACCAAACTTTATAAATATTGAGTGTTTTTTACCTAAATACTAAAATATATAATTTCGTAGTAAATATATACATAATTAACAAATTATGTTTGTTTTTTATTTTTAAATATTCAAATTATTTGTAAATTTTTAACGCTTTATATATTTAGTAAATAAAAAAAAATTAGGTGAAATCATGTTAAATATAATTTTTTTTTTTATTTCACACCATCATGAGCCTCCAGTCCAATCCCATAACATGATAGGAGATTAAATCAAGAATGTGCCTTGTACTGGTCAGGGCTCAAACACAGGTGCATAATCAGGGCTCCAAGAACATTACCCTGACAAACACTTTTTGCATATTCTTATTGTCAGTGGAGATATGTCCTTGGGGGTAAGTTAAGTATAATTCTTGATTGACTTGAATTGTGTGTTAAACTCTTGACCTAACACAGTATGAAAAAACACTAAATTAGCTTGTTTGAAGTTTTATTTTAATTAAGAATGGAGAATTAAGTAAATTAGTTGATAAGTATCTAAAGAACATACGATGCAAGGACAGAAATAGAAAATAAAAAGTACATTAGCTCAAGTTCAAATAACGACAATTACAGGGGGCTAGAGTGTGATATTTTTAGTCAAAGGGGTGCTGGTGTTATTATTTAATTAAGTTGATGCTTCGTTATCAACAAGGTAATGACAATAAAACGACCCTTCGTTCTCCCAGCATCTGCTATTTATACCAACAAATCGGAGCGCGAAACAGCGAACGTCTTCAAGTCCCGTCAAATGGCCGGTAGAGCCTCGTCTTCGTCATCGTCTCTTCTTCTTCCGGTAGCGGAAGATGAAGAGGGTTTCATATTCGGGTCGGAGTCTGGTTGGGTCGAAGCCCGTACCCGTTGCGATCATTTGGATTCTTTGTCTTCTGATCTGTCCCATATCCCCACCCCAGATACTCTCTGCTCCAGGTCAGTAACCCTAATTTGAACCCCAGCTCGATAATCTCAGTTTAGGTTTTGATATTTGCAGTGGCATATAAGTGAATAAACGTATTTCCGAGTTGGTTATATCTTTAGATTGTCTTTTCGGTATTTCGACGAATCTCATCGGTTATTTGAACAAATGTGGATGATTTTGATTTTGGGTATCAATTTGTTTACGTTATTGAAATACGTCTGTGGCAAAATGCCAGTTTGTTTGCCGAGGAAAAAATATATGGAACCTAGTAGACAGAATCGTAATTAACTGAATTCGTTGCCGAACAGTTTGGCTAATGTATAAAAGTAGGAATTGCTGTTGCAGCTCCGTTGGGGTGGTCGTCTTTGCTGAATAGTCATCCGAGGGAAAAGGAATGAGGGGAAGACGATGTTTATTTTGATCGAATCATTTGGATTTCATCTTAAATAATTTGACTTCATATGATGTTGCAATTAATTTAATTGGATTACCATTTTTCCTATCCCAACAGTGGCAATGCTTAACATTCCTTGTCTATTTAATGAAAACATATTCCTCATAGATTAATCAGCTTTCCAGTTCAGAGTTTTCAGGTTCCTGATTTAGCAGTTTGATATATGTATAAAAGTAGGAATTGCAACCCCTTTTTAGCGGTCATCTGTCCTGAATAATCATACAGGAGAGAAGGCATATGAGAAAGTTCAGGTTAATTTTAATTGAATTATTTGATTTTATTTGAGACTACAGTTAGTTTATTTGAATTACCATTTTTCCGTACCCAACTGTGTTAATGCTCATTGTTCCTTGTCTATTTAATGAAATCATATTCTCCTAAATTAGTCAGTTTCCAGTCCACGTGAAGGTTTCAAGTTCCTTTGACTTGTCTATCCATCAATCTCATGCTCTTTCATAGATCCCATTGAGATGACGTCTAGGGCTCATATCTTACCATTTCTTTAATTGAATCAAGTTTGGCCGTTGTGTGAATCCTTGCTTTCGAATCCAAAATTGAGATGACGTCTAGGGTTCATGTCTTACCATTTCTTTAACTCCCTGAAAGGTGCCAACATCCCAAAGAGAATTGGTTATGCTTGAGCTGCAAGGATGTTCTTTGTAGCCGCTTTATCAACAAGCATATGCTTGAGCATTACCAGGAGATGAGACACTGTCTGGCCCTCAGCTACAGGTATCATCACTAACAAAAACCTTTCCCTCCTTTACATTGGCTTCCATCAACCAGGTCAATATGTTGCCTTCCCTTCATGCTGGCAGTTTATCTTGTGAACAGCGATCTGTCGGTGTGGTGTTTCTCCTGTGATGCATATTTGGACGCTCAAGTGATTTCACAGCTTCGGCCTGTGTATGAAATTGCTTATACTTTGAAATTTGGTGAAGCACCGCCATTCCGGGCAGTTGAAAATTCAGAAGTGAGAAAAGTTGAAGCTGAAATTTCCTCATCAGCCAAATAGGTATATATGGTTTCTTTGTAATTTCAAAAGCTTGCTCCATGTAGATCTTGATGGTTTTTGTATTGTCTATGGGAGTGAAATGAGCTTTAGCAGCTTCAAATGTCCAAAACTTTGGTGAACAGATTGAACATGATTTACAATTTGTGCATAATGATAAAGCTGCTTGTTTGATTGCTTGATGTAGCTGCTTGGATTTTATGTTCAAGAGTTGATCTCATTTTTAAGGGTTAATTACTACGTTTGTTGACTGTAAATAGGAATAAATTGCCAAGTTACTTATTCTATGGTTAATTGGTTAAATCCAGGCGAGATGTTGATTGTCCCGCCGTCAGAGACTAATAGCAGCTTCAGGATTTCCGAAGCTTGCGTAGGTTTGGTTACCAACAGGTTGACTGGCCACCAGTCACAGTACTGTTTGGTTCATTCTTTTGAAAAATTTGGTCTTCAATTTTAGAAACTAATTGAAAACAAGAAATCGTGTTCAAAAGTCAAGAAATTTTCTTATTAACTAAAAAGAAAAGGAGGTCGGCGGCGACGGACGGTGGAGAAGCTGAAGAGGGACGGTCGGCGAGTCACGGTGGCGACCGATCTGCAACGCACGGCAATGGACGGCCAGCGACGGACCTGCAATTCTCAACGGTCGGCGACGAATCTGGGACTGTTGGCAACAACGTACGGTTCTGCGAAGTTGGAGGAAAAAGAACGATCACTGGAGGAAGCTGAAGGGCCTGCGACGATCGGCGATGGTCGCGACTCGGAGGCTCAGGCGAACGATCCGCCACGATGGCAGCGACGGATCTGCGATTCTAAAGAGGGGATGTCGATGGAGGAAGAAGAGAGGACGGCAACGGTCGGCGATGCACAGTGATGGTGATGACAGAAGCAACGGTCAGCGACCTCGGCGTGAAGAAGAGGACTGAAACTGGAAGAGAAGGCCTGTTTGCCTAAGCAGTTTGACAGCTTATAAGGTAGTTATGTAGCTTATAAGCTATCCAGCATTTATTCTTTTTAAAGTGTTTGGTAATACTAAATAACTTAAAAGTTTGTAACTTAAACACTAATACAACAGTGTTTGAAAAAAAAATTTACTCTTAGCTTTTGCAAAAACGCTATCACCAGTTTATTGTGTTGACCGAGTCATTTATTATTTTCTCCTCTAATATTTGCACCCCATATCCCTTATATTATAACGTTACCGCTTTTTTTTTATTGCCATCTCTTTTCCCATCTTCCCTTCGGATATGCCATTATTGCTATTATCGTCGTCGCCTCTCCTTCATTACCGTCGTCGTCTAGCTCGACCGCAAACCGCCTCCTATTGGTGGGTCTTCTCCTTAGTCGCGGCATTGTCGCCTCTGTTTTCAGATCCACCACCACAAGCTACTCATTGCCATCGTGTCTCCTGTCGCCTCCTTCTCTAGATCGATCATTATCGTTGCCATTGCCTTATGGGTTTCCTCCTTGGTCGTGCCATCACAGCCTTCTGTTTCTGTCGCAAGCTACTAGGATTCTACTCCAAATCAGTCGTCGCCATTGTCGTCGCCTGGTGGGTCTTTTCCTTGGTCATACCATCGCCGCTTCTGCTTCCAGATCCACCATCGCAAGCTGTCCGTCGCCGTTATCGTCTATTGCCACCTCATTCTTCTAGATCGTCTATCACCCTAATGTGTTATTTAATTTTATATTTTGTAATTATCAAATTTATTTGATTATCAATTATTGTGTCTTATCTAATTTTATAATTTTGTAATATATATTAAATTTACGGACAAAAAAAATATATATTTAAGTATTAATATTTATTTGCATATTTATACTTAAAATATATTGATAAAATATAAAAATTAAAAAATTTGATATAATGTCTCAACTTATATATTAAAGATATTTATGAATTAAATCTAAATTTAAACATAATTATATATAATTTATCAACATATAATTATAAGTATTTCATTAGATATTAATTTATAATTTTTTATTAAAAAATAATATTTTATTAATTTTATTTATATTATTTAGTAACACGTTCATTTTAATCTTTTTGTCTAGTTTTGACAATTTATCATCCTTTACAAACCAAATACATGATTATTAATTACATTTATCTAAACACGTTATCAGTTTAAACATTATCTAATTTAAAAGTTTTAAATAGGTTAAAAGATGAGTAGCTTAAAAACTCCTTAAAAAAAAGTTTAGCTAAACAAGCCCTAAGGAATGTGACAGCAAAGGAAAGATGACATGAAGAAAATCGGGAGATGTTATGGAAGACAACAAGAAGAAGGGGCTATTTGACTGAGTGCTTTGAATTGCAACTCTTAACCTGCTTAGCTTTTAAGAGCCTTTTTGGGTAGGCAATTTGACCGCTTATAAACTAGTGTTATAGCTTTAAACTACCAAGCTTATTTGTTGTAAGTGTTTGGTTTGAACGCTGGTACATTAGTGTTTTGCAAAAACTTTCTCTTCCCAGTTTTTGCAAAACGTTACTACCAAATAAGTTGCATTGACTGAGTAAATAACTATTTTATCCTCAACCTTTTGAGTAATTTTTAGCCATTACCCTTCTTCTTCAACCCTTTACCTCTTGCCCACCCTTAGCTTTTTCTACCATTGCCATCGCCCTCGTCTCCTCCGTTGCCCCCACCATTCGCCATCACCCCCGTCTCTTCCATTGCTGTCTGTCCATCCATCTCTTCCGTCGTCGTCTGTCCATCCATCTCCTTTGTCGCTGTGTGTGTATATATATATATATAGAACAACAATATATATCATATTAATATATTTTTTAATTAATTTTAACATATATATAACAACAATTTATAATTAAATGTATTAAAAATAAGTATTTGATGCATTTTTTTTATTATTCACAATAACATGTTTATTTTCATTTTTTTATCACATTCTGATAACTTATCAACTCTTTCAAACTAAACACATAACTATTAACTAATAGTTTAAAATCATATTTATTTAAACATGTTATCAGTTTAAACGTTACCTAATTTAAACGTTTAAATAACTTAAACACTATCCAATTTAAAAGCTAAAAAAAAAAAAGTTTAGACAAATAGACTAGTGGTGTAAAACTTTTAAGTTGTATAGCATTTAAACTGATAATGTGTTTGGATAAATGTATTTTTAAGTTATCAATTAATAGTTATGTGTTTGGTTTGAAAGAGCTGATAAGCTATTATAACTTGATAAAAAAATAAAAATAGACATGTTGCTGAATAATGTAAAATTTTATCATTATATATTGATAAATTATACATAATTATTAAAAAAATATATTAAAACAATATATATACATATTTTTATTTTTCTTCTTCAAATATATTGTTATTAAATTAATATATATACACACTTACAGGAGAAATGTGAACGACTAGGGTTGGGACAACGACGACAGTGATAGGTTGGGGTGATAGCAACGACAAGATATGAATGGCTAGGGTTGGGGGGTCAATTATGATGACGATGAAGGTGGTGGCTGAAGATGGGTCTGACAGCTAGAGATCAGCTGATGGAGAGGATGAAGATGGGGTATGGTTGGAATAACTTGAATTTAAAAGGGTAAAATCATCATTTAATTGATCAACGCAAATAAGTTGGAGGTGGAGAGCTTTTGAAAAAAAGTTAGTATAAAAACTTTTAAGCTCTTTAACAAAACACATAACAAAATAAATAAATGAGTTACTTTTAAAAGCTGCTTTCCAAACATGCCTGAAGACGGTCCCCAGGTTTCCATTTCTGAAACAATCTAAGGCCTGGGAAAATTTCGGAAAGCAATTGTAAATTTAATAAAGCAAACAATATTAAGTGTGAATCAGAAAATTTGTTTTTCGTTTTTTAATTTAGAAAAAAAATATATTTTGAACAAAATTTTTAATTTTTTATTATTGAAATTTTTTTAAAAAAAATTGGAGTAATTTTCTGTAAGTGAATATCTCCTTGTTGTTTTTTTATTTATAGAAAATAATACCGAGAAAATAAAATTTGATATTCTTGGCAATCTTTATAGTAAAAATGCAACATGGGTATTTAATTAATGGTATTTCAATAACGATACAACAGTATAAAGCAGGAGAGAATTTTTAATAAATATTTTTGGAAACACGAAGCAGAGAAAAATCTTAAAGACTTAAAACAGGAAACCAAAAGAAAAACCACCAAACGCGCCCTTACATATGGGAACCGCACGTGCGAAGGCATGTTGGCAATTGGCTACAAAGGCTGCGCCATGTTTGTTTGTTCTGGCTCCGTCAAAATAAATCAATAACCTATGAAGGAGCACCGATCCAACGGACGATTGGGGAACACTCAAGCTGAAGATTGAACAACGCAATTCGCCCTCAACAACCTCGAATCAGGTCCCTTTCTTCCTTACTCAACCTTCGTCTGTTGTCTAATGCGCTTGTTGGGTCTTCGTTTGTGATCGGAATCTGAAAAGGGATGCAATTCCTTATCAGGAATCGCGCTTTTGATTTCTCTCATTTTTGTTGGAATTCTAATTCGCAGCTAGCTTTCTTCTTTCTAGTTCTTTCTCGCTGTAGTTTGTTTAATGGCACGATCTGCGTTCTGGGCTTTCGTTTCTCGTTGAAATGTCAATTGGGCTTCGATCGTTAAGTTATGGTTTTATCTTTGAGATTTGTTCGATTTGATTCTGCTGCTTTCCGTCTGTGCTACCTTATATTACATTTGATTTCAATTCTTTTTTTTTTTTTCGTGGTTTGAATTTCTACGCTAAGCTAAATTTCCAGATGGATTTTCTTATTTATACTTCCAAGATGCAATTAATTGTTAATTGTGACGACTTTACTCGTGGAACTCATGGAAATTGTTTTAAACATACAGATGAAAACAGTGTTTTGCAATTAGGCTTCCCAACTGCACATTGGAAATTTTGTTTTTATCCACATCTGGGTTTTCCTGGAATTTTGGTGGGTATTTGGTACTGTTAAGTGGTAGTTGCAAGAAAAAATGGTGGCGAATCAGCATCATTCTCGAGTCAATGCTTTAGAGCTCAAGGATCTTATTTATCAGAAGATTGGACGTCAGAGAGCAGAGAAATACTTCAGTTATCTGAGACAATTATTTAGCTCAAAGATCAGCAAGAATGAGTTTGATAAGTTCTGCATTCGGATAATTGGGAGGGAGCATATCTCTCTTCATAACCAGCTTATTCTATCCATTATCAAGAATGCTTGTGTTGCCAAAGTCCCGCCAACTAAAGTTAGAAAGGTAGAAGGGTCCCTAGATGTCAAAGTTACTTGTAATCAGAAAAATTGCCTTCAAACTCTTTACAACGATGGATTTCCTTCATCCCCTCGGAAGGGTAGGTCTCCACATAATAGGTACCGTAAGTTTCGGGACCGTCCAAGCCCTCTTGGACCACATGGGAAGACCCACAATGTTGCATGCGAGGAAATGGCCTCAAGGGTACAAGAGCAGCAAAGCGCAACAGAATTGCATTCTCTTGGTAGCAGACCTCCTGTTGAGGTTGCATCTGTTGAAGAGGGTGAAGAGGTTGAGCAGATGGCTGGGAGCCCTGGTGTGCAAAGTAGAAGCCCTGTTACAGCTCCTTTTGGTATTTCCATGAATGTTGGTTATGCTCGTAAAACTTTTGCTAATGGGTCTATATGTAATTTTCGTCCACGGACATGCCGAAACAGCAGTGAGCTACCTGATACTAGATCTCTTAGGAGTTGTTTAGAGCAGAAGTTGGAGATGGAGGGCCTTAGCATTTCAGTGGACTGTGCAAACCTGTTAAATAATGGATTGGATGTGTTTTTGAAGAGGTTGATGGAACCTTGTATAGGACTAGCTAGGTCAAGGTGTGGAGTAGATCACTATAGGCATGGTCAAAATGTTCATCATATGAATACGATTTTACCTGGAAGATACGTGCAAAGACCAATCCAATCCATTTCTGCTTCATTGTTGGATTTTTGTGTCTCCGTGGAGTCGAGTCCTTCTATACTTGGAGCAGACAGTGGAATTCAGCTTGAGAAGATCTGTTCTCGTGCCTATGATGAGTGAAGAGAGCATGATCAGAAAACCTTCTCAAGAGTTTGATATGGAGTGGACCCTGGGGGATAATTTCAAAGCTCACTATTAGAGAGGAGACAATTCTTTTCTTTAAAGATTCAGATTTACATGAATCTTAACCTCCAATGTTCATGTGGCATTCATCACCATTGCCAAAGAGAATCAATTACAACTGTTGTGAGAAGTTTTGGATTATTTAGCTATGTAGCAAGTAGATGTCAGTAATATAGTTGTTGGTGCTGGACACACATTTGTACGTGTCAATTTACACATTATGATACCATTGGAAGAGTTGAGATTTCATTCTTCAATTGATAGCTCGGCCCTTCTTTTGCGTTTTCCATGGAGTGAAACATTAGTTCCAAAATGGTTTCATTTACTTGGTCCGGTGAATAAAGTCTTTATAGGACTTGATGTGAAATCACCTTTTTTTGTTGTCTCGATTGTGATCATATCAGTTCATCCAACAAGTATAAGTTACGGGTTCCTTCTATTAATTTTGATGCAACCAATGTGACTCCAGACTGAAGGGTTATGAAGCTAATACTTATTCCCCTTGAATGTGAAAATTGAATACCTGGTTTCTTTAAAAGAATTATGTATGGGATCAAATGTTATTTAACCTATCTGTTAAAAATGAAGCCTGTTGACCTTGTATATGGATCATTCATTTCATAGTTTTTTTTAATTAAACATATTTAACACTGTTAATTCCTGATCAACAACAGAATGATAAACTCATCTTTAACACTGTCTCAGCATCTACCTTCTAACGATTTTCAACATACACATGAATGCTTTGAGTATTTTCTTAAATTTTATTTTGAAATGTCCATGAGTTAGGTTCTTTTGGTTGAGATTAGATGCTCCTATGCGAAGTCAGTGCCCCATTGAGTTAGAAATTAGCTTAGATGCTCTTGGACATTTGTCCCCACTACTTGTTACTTGGCTTGAAGATTGTCTGCAGGAATAATTCCAACTGAGGGCTTCATTTTCTCATTATTGGGTAGACACCTGTTGGTGATTGCAAGCTATGGAGTCACACATCAGTACAATTTTCAGTTGGACCACCAACTTCCGTGGATTCATCAGGATGCCAAGATCTCATGTTGATTCATATTTATGAGATTTTTATTTGAGCTGAGCTGAGCTCAATTGAAGCGTGATGATGGTTGTTAATTTTCTCTTTTCTTGCAGATTACATGTACTGGGATAGGCAAGACTCGTATTGCTAATGGCTAATGGATTCTTTGACCAATGACAAAATGGGTCGTGTGAAGTCATAAATAATCACATTCACGTACTTTGGAATGCAGTCCCTTGAATGGCATGGTAAGGACAGATTAACTTGTATACTTGGAAAATTTTCCGTGGTGTGGAATGATCTGCTGACGTTTTGTATGTAAAGGCTCTAGAAAGAGAAATACTGATGCAGAACCCAAAACAAAAAACACAAGTGATCCCAATTACTCAAACAAATTCTCAATATTCAAATTCAATAATCACTATCTACTTAACAATACATCTTTAGGTGGTTTATATAGACTACAAATCCTCCCTAATTAGGAAACATATCAAAGACCAAAATCATATCTTAAGTAGAATGAAAATATAATCTTTCTCAAACTGCTTAGGAAACAACCACTCAGGAAATAAATAAATAAAAATATTCTAAAACAAATAAAATATATATTGACAATATCTTCTAAAATATTTTCTTATCTCGTCCCCCATCAAATATGGTAATATACAAGTTTGTTACATGCTTGACTGTAGGCTGTAGACCAATCTCTAGTTTCCTTTTTGGCTATATCATTACTCCTGATTGAAATAGCAGAACTGATGCTTGTTTGTTTTTTTTTTTTTTTTTTTTCTCGCTATAATTTTTTGTACTATGTCATCTAATCTAAATTCTGTACTTCTGGAAATATGGAACTTTTTGAAGCAATGCCAGCCAAAGCCAGACGTTTATTGTTACAACCTGTAGTACTTAGAAAGTCTTCTGTCACGGTTTTTTTTTTTTTTTTCCTGGGTTCTGTACGATATGCAATTGTTATACACTTTATTATTGCTTACTATCAAAAATAGTAAAAATAGTAATGACTTCTTCGAGTTAAGGTGGTACTTAACGTTTTAGAAACATTACAATATCAACAATGCAATGTGTCTTAAACGTTATTTTGCCATGGTGTCAAACAAGTTAGAAGTTCATCATACGTACTTTAGCCTAGTTGGTAGTTTGTCAAGATAGGGCTAAATAGAGATGATCAAACTTTTCTTTTGTTGTCAGTGAGAACCCACAGTCATTGCCCTTCAATAGAATGATGCGATAATGGTATTTTTATAATCATTAACAGTTTAAGAAGGCATTTGACTTTGCAATATATTATTTTTGGTGGGCTAAATTATTTTATATGATAATTATGTATAAGATTTTATTATCACCTATATGGTAATGAAATAAAGGTTATCCCTAATGAGTTAAAAAGAAGAAAAGAAAAAAAAAAAGGTTTCCCTTTAAAACCAAGTCCACAACTTAGAGCCGGGGAACATCAATTCTAAAAACAAATTTCAGTTCTTCAAATGAAAGCTCTACCCCCTTGAACAGTTCTAACATCATAGATGCACCAAAAATACACCACCGCATGATTATTACTGCTTAACTGATGAATGTTTACAAAAAATAAAAAACCCCTGAAAAAAAGAATGTCATTGGCTCTTCTGCTTCAACCATGACTCTGCCTTCATTGCTCTGCAAATGCAGTGTAGGTTTGTGGTTTGCTTTGACACTGCAGGGGGGCCGGATAGGGTCAGCAAGGAGTCAGCAGCATTGAGATATTAGCTTATATGTTGTGATATTAACTGGTTCTTGCTTTCTCTGAGCTTGCTATGTATGTTGTGTAAATAGTCCACAAATATGAACATGTATTGCTTGCTAATGGCTGCCACAATCAAACATGAAAGACAAAGGGATGAGCTACAATGTTATGCCATAACATTCAGGAATTCAAAGTCCATTTCAAACTGATCACTGGCCCCAAACATTTCCTACGTTTCCTCATATGCAAATTAACTGTTCTCATGCTTACCTGCAAATGAACTGGGATGAATCTGAATGTCACAAAATCACATATGGGCCAGTACATCACGCCCATCATCAGTGTTGGAAGTAAGTCTCGCTTCAACCGAGCAATGATTTCTGTGCCATTTTCACCTGAGGTTGGCAACAATGTAAGCCCATCATAACAATTACACCTGATTCTTTGAAGCAATATGCAGGTAGCGCACCATTCCAGAGAACTAAGGGCTTTCTTTGAAAAACAAAAGGAGCATTTACAATGATGCAGAAAAATAGCCCAGTGTGTATTAGAATCGGCGTTCAGAAACCAAAATGCATGAAGGTAGGTTGAGGTTTTACATATCACACAGTTGAAATATTCTAGCATAAGAGAGTGCACAAATGAACTTCCTGTTTAGTGTTATTTTTCTGTAAGAGTCATCATGAATAGTTGTCATTGGTCACCTTATCTGTTCAGAGGCCTTCCTGTTTGTCGAAATGTTATTATTATTGGTATTATGCAGTCAATCTATCCAGCTTCTTGCTTGCACTTCCAACCCTGATGCTTATTAGCAGAGTCCTATCATCTCTTAATCAAAGATCGATTTCTAAATACTCTGCAGTCAAATCCAAAGGTTTTCTTCATTCTTGTTTGCAATATTATTATGAGCCATTGCTAATTTGTAAAAAAATCTTCATGCAGCTGAACAACTACTAAGAATGGTATGTTGTTATTGTTATTATTATGATCAATGCTGGTAAGCTGTTCCATCCATATTTTTAAGTTTTAATTCTGATATCATTAAGGTGTCAATGTCACAAAAATTCTACTAACTCGGATTACTGGATATTTTGATGGCATTATAGCTGCAATCTAGTTGACCTTGTTGGTCATTTAGACATCAAAAGATGCTTGATATACCTTTTTTACATAGACTGGAGAATTATCTGCGTGATTTTCTGGAGGAGACAGAGATCCAAGCAAGGATCCTAACTTCCTCCGTTCATTGTGGGCGATACAGTCGGAACATGTAAGGAATAGCAAGGTCAAATCAAAGTCTACAAGGTGGACTCACTAGTTTTAGTTTCGTTGGAGACTAGAGACATGTTCTTTTTGTAATTATGATTGTTTTGCAGCTTAGTTGCCTCCTTTTCTCCCTCGGTAGCATGCTGCAAAAACTAATTAACTATATAACCTTGTCCTCTTTTCAAATTGCCTCTAACTCTGGTTTCGTTAATAGGAATGGATCAAACGTAGGGCATAAAAGCAATGAGGTATTATACATGTTAATCACACCAAGTCTATAGCATGCAACAAATAATATATCTTCACAAAAAAAAAAAAAAAGAAGTATGAAGAGTTCAAACCTTGTAGGACTGCATTCGCGGAGAAGAAGACAGAAATCATGGCAGGTCCGTATAATGTTTGCCCAATGACGATCTTTTTCAATGTTGTGATGAGGTCACGGTTTGGGAGGACTTTTGACATAAAATTGAACCAAAAATGCAACGATGGCCCCAAAATTATTAGTCCGTATCCAGCCATTCGCAAGGTCCTCACATAATCATAAGGTTCTGAAGATGGCTGAGTAATTGTCTGAAGAAAGTTCTCATGTTTTGTCAAATCCACAGAGAATGAAATAGAGACAAATTACAACATGCACACGATAGAACTATATTACAATGTGCAAGGATAATCAGATACTAAAGAAATTAATGTTTTATTTGCTTGCTTAGAGCCTATGGTGGTTCAAATAAGTTACAGAAATCGAATCCTTGAGATAAATAGAGAAGGGAGGGAGCAGGGTTGAGAAGAAGTTTGATAAACCATTCAAGTACGTTTATTTCAAGCAACATAAGTTGGCTCAAGTTGCTTATTCAATTGGTTACTGAGAGATTCTACTTTCTAGGTTTATGCCATTTGAAAATACAACATTTTAATCCTAACTAACCTGAAATTCAAATCGAAGTAGTAACAAAAGTAAAAATTCCTAATCCTCTTAACGTTCCTAAATAGCTAAAAATCCTAACATAACTAAAATTATAAAGATCTAAAATAATTAAAACTCAAGATTTTCATCATCACCTTATCTAACGATTTGCTTCAAAATGTCACGGGCTCGACAAATAGGAGAAGCACACACTAGAAATGACACCATACTCTAGGCTCACAGATAAGACTTTACAATTGGGATCAGGCTAGTGCAAACTTCTGGTAGGATAGTTGGTGTGGGCATAGACATCTGAGTGAGATTCTCTAGAACCTTTCTCTATTAGAATCTTATGCTCTAAGACAGATCTTTAGATAAAATTCCAGCATTGGGAATTATTCATCATGCTGCCTTGGATAACTTGACAACCAACGCCTATCTAGGCAGGGGAAGGACAAGCAGACCGACACTTTCACTATCTGATCTTTATATGAGGCCAATTGGAAAGTGAGATTGCTATGCGTAGAACCTTTCTCTACGTAGACAAAAATAATAGGTTTCTTTCTTCTATCCTTCCTAGGCGTTGGAAAGTGAGATTGCTATGCGTAGAAGCTTTCTTTACGTAGACAAAATAATAGGTTTCTTTGTTCTATCCTTACAAGGCGAAGGCATATATATTATTGCAATGCAAGGGAGGATGGGAATCAGTTGATCGCAACTTTTACATTGCTTAGTGATGCCAATTGACCTCCTAACCACAGAAAAAAAAGATTAAATATAAAATAAAACATTTCTTTTAGGATTTTAATTTAGAAAGCCATCATATTGACATCTCATGTCTACCTCAAGCAAGGGCCAAATTTCCCAGAGAATTCAGGAACAAAAAAAAAAATGAGTCTTGTTTTGTGTGCTTTGAGATTTTGGTTTTACCTGAGAGGAAAAATCAGCGGCGGTGTAGATGAGGGCACAGGTGGCGCTTTTGGTGAGGATGGGGC
Source organism: Diospyros kaki (assembly GCA_036245055.1). Classification (NCBI taxonomy): domain Eukaryota; kingdom Viridiplantae; phylum Streptophyta; class Magnoliopsida; order Ericales; family Ebenaceae; genus Diospyros; species Diospyros kaki. The sequence goes on along the minus strand of BSEG01000001.1, from coordinate 40,563,762 downwards.
GAGACTTGACCATCGCCAAGTACCAGCCAACGAATCCGATCTTTGAAGACGACGACACAGCAGCCGCAGCCGAAGAAGAGAAAGACGACCGGAATATTGTAGCCGGAGGAGGAGAGAACAACTCTAATAGTCCGGTCTTTCTGTTGATTGGATTATGAGGAAGTCTGGACAGAGGTTTGGACCAGTGCCGGTGGCTTCGGAGGATCGGAGATCCGGGTGCCGAATGTCTGTGCAGTAGGCTGTGGTAGGAGAGGTAGCTTTTGCAGCCATTTCGCAGGAAGCCTGTGAGAGTCATCCTCTCTCTCTCTCTCTCTGGTTTCACGTTGTCCCCTGTGTTCTCTTCACGTTGTCCCCTGTGTTCTATTCTCTCCCTGAAACCAGGGGGAGAGAGAGTGCCACGTGAAATGAGTGGGAAATTAAATAAATGGGCAGTAGGTGGGGGTGGTTTCGGAGACCTCCAAGAATATTTGGCTTTGATTTCTTACCCACCCAAGGTCAAGCCGCCGCTCATGACCACGCCCCAACCCACCAAGCAGCAGCAGCCGCCGCCGCCTTCAGAATGCGAAATTTGGTTTCTTACTTTTAAAATAAATATTCAAATTATTTTTTATTTTTATTTTTTTTCTAAGGTGAGGTATTCAAACTTTCAAACGTATTTGATATACACCAAATTTAAGTTCTATTTTTTTACAAGTAAATCCAACTTTTTTTTTTTTTCCTATCAAAACAAATTTAGTCATGAATTATCGATTGATTCCAATGATTATATACTGAAACGGTGTAACCATTATTAGATAGAGATGGTTATGTATAATTCAGGTGCTAAACATTCCTTAATTGATATTTCAGCCCCAATGACTTCAATATAAGATTTTATGCCTCAAATCAAAGGGCTTGAGCCCCCGTAAACCAGTTGTAAACGAGATTTTTTTTTGTATTAATTTTGTGTTTATAATTTGTAGACGATTATAAATGTTCTATAAGTTTATTTAATACGATTCAAAATAACTTTGATCTTATGCCTATGGTAAATCAAGAGCTCTATTGTTGTACAATTGTTTTTTAAATAATTGTCTTTCTATAAAATCATTCGATCTAAAAATATAATCACAGTTGGAGAAGAAAATATCAAAGCTTTCTCATAAATATATATGCGCCACAATATTAACGGAGATTTCATCTTGAAGCCAAGCCACAAAAATATCGTACACAACAATATAATTACATTGTTTCTCACTATCAATTTTATTTTTTTTTACTGTTTTAAAATATTCAACTCTACTTAAGAACTAACTTATGCGGACACATGATATATATATATATATATATATATATCTTGTGGCTTCTATTCATTATCAATCTAAAACATGACCTATACATATTTATACAAATCACGCATTTCATCCCTTGTATTCTCAGATTAAGAATGTATATATGGTCTAACATTTATATTTTGGAAAATATTTGCCTAGTTATTAGTGCTTAGGCCAAGAAGATCCAACATTTATGTTTTGAGAAATATTTGCCTTCTTGTTAGTGCTTAGGCTAAGAAGATTCAATATTTATGTTTTGGGAAATATTTGCCTTGGCACGGCATGCTTATTGATAATTTGATGGTAATTTCTAGATGTCTTCAGAGTTAATTTATTTTTGAATCAAATTATGGACAAAAGTTTTGTCTTTTAGACGAACAATTAGAGTTAACTATAATTATTAGAGGTAAAAATTGATAAATGTCTTCAAATATAATATTATGCGTCTCTAAATCATTTAACTTAACGTGTAATAAAAATAAACTATCACTAATGCAACAACATAAGAAAACATTTTACTCTAATCATTTAACTCTAAAAAACAAATTTCTCATAATGTTTAGGGTTTGCTACTTAAGATTTAAGGGTGATAATTCATTCATTTACTCTAATAATAATAATGGCCATATTGCGGCATAACCATGGCCGCAGTAGGGGTCAGTTTAAAAACCAACCCCACCCAAATCCTCTCACCCCCAAAATAGTAAATCTTGCTAACATACTCGATTGTTAATATGTTTTGTTCTCTGAAGGCATTCTCCGTAAAGCTACATAATCCAGCAGAACAAAAACAGTAAAAAGAATTAAAATTAGATAATGGCCTTTGCAATTAGAGAAAATTCAACTCAACTGTCCAAAAATTATGAAATAGAAACAGTTTAATTGAAAATTATACTCACAGGGTAACTTCTTCGAGTAGAAAAATGAACATTAAATGTTGAAATATAACAACCCAAAAAAACAAACCAGTCCATTACTAAAACAATCAATCATTCGAATTCATTGTCCATTATTATTATCTCCCAACTGTAATCCTATCACCTTGTCTTTTCTAGGACATCGATATGACATATAGGTAGGCATAAATGATTGACCCATTCCATAAGTTAGCACCCAATTCACTCTATAAACTGCATTCCAAGGTTCATAATGAACAGGCTGTAAAAAGGATACAAAATTTTAGTTTAAATTTCAAAAATCACAAAGTATAATATAGAAGTATACAATCTAGCAATTGCACATCATTAACTGTTGTGAGGAAGTGAGTAGGGTTAGGAAGGGATTTACTGCTTTTGTGTTGCTTGTATTAGGGCTTGATGTAGCTGTTTCCTTTGCTTGACTTCAAAGTTACTTGCGCAAAAAAACAATCTCAGTCATTATATGCGAACATTTGATAGTACCAGTAGATAACAAATAACTAAAATAGAGTCGTAAACATACCTTTTGTTTATTGGTACTTGTTTCCAATGGCCTATTCTAACGAAGTTTTCTAAGAACTTCATTTGTTTTTGTGCATTGTAGATCCAAAATAGGACTGGATGATGTCCTTGTAGCTTAGCCACAATCCGAAACAATTTGAACACTGCCTTGGGAGAGGAGATTATTGCCATAACTTGTTCTCGGTATTGATATGGTTAGGTGAGTTATTTGATTTTCGAGCAACTCCATTAACTCGCAAGTGTGTTCATCATCATCTACTACCAAATTTGACCTAAGTAAATAAACTTTGCAATTTATCGTATCTTATCTACTCAGGAATGCTAAGCTAATCATTGTAATTGATCTTGACCCTTGTGTATGCTCTAGGCACATCTCTCCTCCATCTCTTCAAGATAAAGATTTTGAGAAGTTATGTCACACAATTTCGAATGAATACCAAAAGAGCATGTCTGCAAAGTATTCCTCGAAACTCAAACAAGTGACAGTTGCAAACAATGTGACACTATTCTCCCTCAAACGTAATCGTAAATCATTTTCTCCTTGTTGTTTTGTTGAGTATGATATCTTTTTCGACTTCATACATAGTTCCAAGACAACCAACATCGGTAGAGATAATATCGCAATACATTTTTCTAGTGAGCTTTTCTTGAAATTCTTTGAATTTTGTGATTGTGTAAACCTTTTGGAACTATTTCTCCATACAACACCAAGTTGCGCATGGTACCATCTGTGAATATGACTTAAAATCTGCCTAGAACTCTTTTTCAACCTTACACCTCCAAGCCCGCTCGTACTGTTCAACAAATTGCTTCAATAAGGTTTTCGAGGTGACGTATCCGTCAAAGAATGCTTTCTCTCACTTCCCTACGTTGTTAACATCTCGGTCAAGAAACCATTTTCAAAAAATATGGTACCTAATGGGCTCTTTCAATGAAAAGCCCAAACAACCACTCTTGTCATGCAATGAGCACATATCAATTAATGAACTCCAACCCCACTCGAATTCGTCCAGACTTTGTGGTTCATAGACCACTTCGTGCACATCCGAGAGTCACCCTTATGAGCGTGGCCCCCAAACTTTTCAGACAACTTCATTATGTGCCACAAACACCATCTTTGCCTCATGTTAGCAAAAACAATTTTAATGGCATTTTGCATGGCCTTATTTTTATCAATTATTATACCAATAAGGGCCTAAACCTCCATACACTCAAGCCAAGTTCTAAACAACCAAACGAAAGTCCCAGCCTCACTAGATATTAAATCACAACCAAACAATGTCAACTATCCGTGATGATTGACACCAACAAAAGGGAAAAATGACACGTCGTACTTATTCGTCAAGTGTAATATCTCAAAATTTTGGAGATGATAATAATTATTAAATTTTGATATTTGGGGTCCGTATTGAGTATTTGAGGATTTAAGGTAACCAAATAATAGTAAAAATAATATCAATAATAATAGAAATCATAGTAATGGTAAAAAAATAATGCTAATAAAAGAGATAATAATGACAATAATAATAATAGTTATAATAATAACAATAATAAGGATAATGCTAATAATAATAACAAATGTGTAAAGTAAGTTAACTTAACTTAAATTAATGAACTAATATATATATATATATATATGTTAGGTGCGTGGCCCCCAAGCATGCTACAGGGAGCCATTTTCGTTCAAAATAAAGAAGGAACAGAGGAGAGAGAGAATGAGAGCTGGCGAGAGAGTAGTGAGCCGAGAGGTTGGGAGAGGGAGAAAGCTCGGCCAAGAGAGAAGGGAGGGAGAGAAAAAGTTCGAGAGGAAGAGTAGGGAGATGGTCGAGGAGGGTAGCCGGTTGCAGTGGCAGCGGTAGTGGCGACCGCGTGCTGGTGCAGGTGTGGCAGCCATGGCCGGCGCTGGAGAAGGGCGGAGTTACGGCGGAAAGTGAGGGCGGCGTTGGCTGGTAGAGGCTGGGCATGGCGCGCGGGTTTGCAGGAAGAAGAAGACGTGGGAAGAAGAATGAGGAAAAGAAGAAGAAGAAGAAGAAGAGAAGGAAAGAAAGAAAATAAAATAAAAGAAAAGAAAAAGAAATAAATTATATGTAAAATAAAGGGATTTGAGGATTATTTCGGTGTGTAAAGTGATTAGATACGTGGGTAAAAATTAGTAGAAGTGTTATATGTTTAAATTATAAATTTTATGCGATTAGATTTAATTAATTTAAGCCATGGTTCTATTAAATGCAGTTAAACATTTTACTTCGCATTGGGAACGTAGAAAAGGCAAGAATCAATCGTTTACAAGTAAGCTCCTAACCCTCTCCTCATGTTCTTTAATTCCCGTGAAAGTTTTCATAGTTTTTCGTATTTTATTCCCACCCTCACCGTAACTCGGTTCTACGTATTAATAATAATACTCCACGTGGTAACCACCAATGACTTATATTTTATTAATAGGTTTATTGTTAATAGAATGAGCTAAGCAATGATGTCTTGGTGTCTTTCATTTCAACCATCACGGAGCTTTGTATCGCTCCGCTTCCCTTGGGAATGATGCCGAACCCGTTGGGGCTAGGTTTTTAGAAAATGATATGGTTTAGACTATAGAAATATGTTAAAAGTCTATTTTGTATGTTGAGATGGTTTTATGAAAATTAGAAGGAATGAGAACAGGAATGGTATATTAATTGTTATGTTACGAGTGCATGAGATGTCATGGGAGTGGTTTAATAAATGTTAAGTTGGATGTGTATAAGTGGATGTTGTCAGTAAGGGTGTTTAAGGATATGGGGTACAAAGCTACTGACTGTCGACCGTGGGTCGTGGCAGTTGATGGCTGGATGTATGGGCACCAGTCATCAACTGTTACGATAAGCGTTAGACATGCCAGAAGAGCTGGTACTCCAGATTCCCGCCTTGGTTTGTGCATATCATGATGTGTGTGCTACAAGGGGCTGAGTTGCATTCATTTGGGGAACCATGCTTTGTGAGTGATGGGATGTGTGAGCATTTGTATGACCTAGTTGGTCTAAGAGCCAATTTGGGTACCCTAGGCGAACATGTGCACACATGTGTGTACCCTAGGCGAGCATGCCGCATGTGTGTACCCTAGGCAAGCATGCCACATGTGTGTATTTCTATGTGGGCGTAGCATAGCCTGATGCTTCGTTTATAAGGGTCTTGTCATCACGTTTATGCTACAGAAGCCATTGCATTTCTTATGTGTTGCATTGCATGGTTCTATTGTTACTGTTATTCTGGGCGGGAGTACCGTCCCAGTCCGGGTGTCGGGAGTACCGACTCGGGAGACCTTCGGCTCAGCTTAGAAACTAGCTCGGGGAAGGTCCGAGGGAAGACCAAGATTCCAGAAGGATATGACAATGTGATGGATGACAGGAAGAACATATGAAGGTATTATGGATATCAGGAAGAACATATAACGAGTGTCAGGAAAAGCCGAATGAAGTCAGGAAAATGCAAGTCTTTATGGATAATGATATGGTAGCCTAAGTTAGGTTGCAACAGGTTTGTATACAAAACTTGGGTGCCAATGTGTGGCTTATGTGGGCCCCTAGTTCATTTATGTGCAGTTAACTTTATGTTATGCATTTAAAAGTAAGGCACGCATGGATCATGATATGGTGTGGTTGCATTAGCATGATTTGCATTAGGATGTCATGGGAAGAGTCATATCCTTAACCTACAGCCTTTGCTTGCTGAGTCTCGCAACTCATGTTTGCTTTTCATCATTCCAGGTGAGAGCATTCCGAGATCGCAGGTACGTACAGCAGAATTGGGTCCAAATCGTCGAGTTAAGATAGCAAGTGCAGAGTTCTCCCGAAATTAGATCCTGGTGTCATGTGTCTGGGTCAGAGTAATGCTTTTATGTTTTTAAGTCAAGTGTATGTTATGTAAGCCCAGGTGGGCTCAAGTGATGAATGGTTTTGTAAAGATGATAATGAGATGCGCTATGGTAAAAAGATCGTGAGTTTAGTAAAAGTGTAATTGTCTTATTGTTTTGTATCGCTCAAATAATGACCCTTTCACGGATCCTCTATGCTAGCGGGGGCTCCGGGAGGCGGGCCGTTACATCAAGTGCGTGGTATCGAATGTGACAACGTCGTCGAATTCCTTGTATGCTTGTCTACACCTATTATCGGTTTAGAATACATTATTCAGTCAACACTCATCATCCAAATCCATATTAACGAAAAAATTAGGACACTGTGCTTATATTTTTTATTAGTAGACTTGTATCGCAACTACATCTCTTTCCCCAAATCTTAATCGCCTAATCTTATCAATGTAGTTTCTATAGTCATTTTCGACAAATGATAGATTCTCATATCCACCCGCTTCAATGACAGCTGAGTTGTAACTTTTGTATATTGAAATATCAACTATGTCGTTTACTTCAAACCTTCGTTTCACCTATTGACTCAATTGTTGATTACATCAATGCACCCTGGATTTTGAAGGACTTGTTGGGTGATTATGCTCTAAGATGACTTTGGTAACATGCCATGTTCTTGTCAAATCTGTTGTAACTGTCAATCTAGCTAAACACCCTATTTGAATGGTTTGTTGAGGCTTTAAATAACTACTTGTATCACTAGTTCTCCAGTTTTCTCGACTACAAGCAAATGTCACATATTTGAACAACCCATCATCACCATTTCTTGAACTTTTTTTTCTAACAAGGAAATCCACACTATAAACATATTTTTTGTAAAATTCAAAAACTTCGTTATGGTCTCCAAACTTCATCCCAACCACAGGCACAATCTCATTAGCCTTTAATGTGCATTCATTGCCTACCCTTACTTCAATCTCATCTGCAACAACTACATTCTCTTCGTTAGAATACAAAAATTCTACGAAACAAATTCATCAGCCTATTGAATTCTAAATCAAAAATTTAATTTGCTAAAATTCAAAAAATCAGATAAAGTTTGACCAAACTTCATTTTCACCTGATTTTCTCTTTGTCTAATCAGATGAGTACATAAATTTTATATATTTTACTTTAAAATAAAGGAAGCAAGCTTACCTAGGTTCGACATTGTATGTCGTCGGCGGTTTGGATCTTGTCCCACTACAGATCTGGTTTCTTCTATAGCGGGTGGTGGCCGGTGGTAGTGGGTGATGGCTGGAGGTGTTAGGGACGCACACTAAAGCTATTGGTCGCGAACGATTGCTGGAAAAGGAAACTGGTTGCTAGGGACGCCACGACGAGATGCAGTAAAGAGAGAGAGAAAGTAAGTAATGGGAGGTTAATGGGGAGAGAAACTTTCAAACAAAGATTGGTGCATTCTCTTTCATCACTCTTTCAAAACAATCAAAATATCGCGATATTTTGCATTGTCAAAATATCACAATTTCTCCTTTCGACCATTTTTTCAATAACTAGGTTTGTACAAGTAACATTTTTCTTTTCTCTATTTCTTACTTCATGAAGAACCCAGTTGTCTGTTCTCCTCATTTTTGTCTCTTCCCCTTTCAAGAGCAATTGATCTATAGCTATTTTTTTTTTTTATCTCATTTGCCTTTTATCTCTCTCTTTTTTTTTTTGGGTACCCCAATCACTAAGCTTGTTGACCACCCACCAATATATTTTTTTTCTCACTTTTTGGAAGTTTTTAAATGATAGAGAGAGGGAGAGGTGAGATGAAATTCCAAAGATAATCATTTTATTGTAAATTTTAAATCTTAAACCTTAAATCACTTTATTGTAATTTTTAAACAAGGGATGTTCTTGTAATTTATTAAAATAAAGAGGTGTTCTTGAAATTTATTAAAATGATAACATTTACACGTGAATCAAATATAAAAAAGAAAAAAACTCTTATATATGTCTATATTTCCAAATTTGTTAATCACTGCAAAAACTACTTAAAATTAATGCTACACAAGTTATTATAACTTTTTTTTATTAGATTAAGAATGATATGGGTTTTTTTTTTTAAAATAACACATTAAAAATAATAAAAATATTTTTTCTTTCCCTTCTTTACACCCTAAATTGGGTGAAGATGTGGGGATGTAAGGGGATGGGAGGATTTCACATACCCTCCTCTTTCTCCCCTCTCCTATTCTACTATGGAATTGTCTCTCAAATAACAAAAAGAGTCTCCTTTTTTCTTTTTGATATCATTCACACTTTTCACCCAAATAAGGAATTATGGATCAACTGATAATTACACCACCAATAATCACAGATTTAAGAAAAATTTTCTATGTAATGTACCGAATCAACCAATTTATTCGACAAAAAAAATAACATTGTTCAAACTTGTATGTAACAGGACATATGTCTGGAAAGAACTTAATTAACAAAAGGCATACACTATTCAATATTTACACAGCTTTGAAGGCCTCAAACTGCCTTGGTAGCTCTCCTCCTTTCCTCTTCTTCAGCTTTGAGCCAAGCAGCCTAGAAAGATTAAAGTTACAATTTCACACCATTTAAAAAAGTTAATACAATCTCAATTAACGAATTCTCGTAAAAGTAGTATAGTGGTATAATTATTAAAATTAGTGTCACAGAGCAGAAATTGATGGTTCACTTGTCAAATTATTAGTTCAAAAATTAATATGTAAAATATAATTATATCATTTTTTTAAAATACTAAAATAACATTAAAACATGAATAAACTAATTAAATGTTTAAATTAAAAGAGAAGAAATGAGAATACTCGCCTTGTCTCGTTCAAGCCTTGAGAGATGTGGGCGCATGGAGTTTCCTAAACCCAAGCCTCCCCATGCTTCCTGCAACTCTCTCTCCCTCGCTTGTCGCCGAGCAACGGACGGCTTCATCTGCTGCTCATCATCTTGTTCCTGCTGAGCAGCAGCCATCTTTGCCTTCTCTAACCTTGACATTGGCCTTAATACCTGGTCCAAACCACCTTCGCCTGTGGAGGAGATGTTTCCTAAACTCAGGCCTCGCCATGCTTCCTGCAACTCTCTTTCCCTTGCCTCTCGTCGCGATACTACAGCATTTTTAGCCTGGCCGTCTGGTTGATGAGCAGCAGCCATCTTTTCCTTCTCCAGTCTTGACCTGTGCTTCACTAAAATTTGATCCAAACCACCACTCATCTCAGAAGCTGAATTGGGCTCCCTTCTCTTCACTTGCACCACTTCTTCCTTTGTTCCTAGAGCCATTTTCTCCTTCTCAAGCCTCGAAACATGCTTAACTAGAACCTTATCCAAGCTTTCATACTCTACATTGGTGCTTTCTGGCTTCAAAACAAGAGTAGCTTCCTTTTGCTGATCCATTTCTGGCTTCATATTCTCTTTCCCCACTTCCTCTGATTCACTACGTTCTTGATTAACTGAAGTTGTGTCGGTTTTCTTCAAATCACAAACCTTTGCTCCTTCACTTGGTTCAATTTTGTTCCTGCTCTTTGCTTCTTGGATCTCTCTTTCAAGTTTGGAAACATGTCTCACCAGAAACTTGTCCAAACTAGGCAGATCCGTGGCCTCTTGTCTTGGACGCCGAAGCGACCTGCTGTTCTTGCCTTCCGTCTCATCTGACTTTCCAGAATTCTTCTTCGCCTCTTCAATCTCCCTCTCAAGCTTTGACGAATGCTTCAAAAGGATAGCTCCCAAGTCTGGAATAGCCTCAGCTGAACTTGTATCCGTAACTGAATCTACCTTATGATCATTAGATTTTTCTGGCTTCTCCCCATTTCTTTCCCTAGCCTCATTCATTCTCGCATTTTTTGCTTCCTGCACTTCTCTTTCAAGTTTTGTTAAATGCTTGACAAGAAACTTGTCGAGACTTGGAAGTTCTGCCTCAACTTGTTTCCTTCTCATCTGCCTATCCATGGTTGACTTCCTTCTGGCTCCTGCTGCTGTAAAGGAAGATATCTTCCTTGGATACTTGAGAGTTGGGATCGAGCCATAGTCAGCATCAGAGCCTAAAGTATCCTGATTGTTGCTTTCTGCTTCTGCTAAAGCGGCATTTAAACCACAAGTGGCAACTATAGTGGCAAGGGAAGCAAGTTCATCTTCTCGCAGACATCTAAGCCTTTCCAGCATCAGGTCCACAAGCTTCGTCATATTAAACCTTTCACAAAGCTGCCGTTTCTTATATTTTCTTAGTCTTACCTCTGCCACTGCTGCCTCACATTTTACATCTTGAGAGCTAAAATCATCTCTGTGAAATCCTGATTCTAACTCTGATCCAGTATCTGATTCACATTCTGAGGAAAACTCTGACAGTTCCTGATTATTCTCACTTGTATCTGGGTTTTGACTGATTTTTTGCATAAGTTCTTTAAATTCCTTCTTGTTTATCGAAGGGCAGCTTGCGAGCTTAATGAATGCAGCTTTCACCGCTGCAGCTACTTGTTTGTCTACCTCAAATGCTGTCTCGAAAGAAGCCGCAACCGTATGAGTCGTAGATCCTCCTCCATTGACAGATAATGATTCTATCTCATAATGTTTACGAGGGCAATCAGGTGTATCATACATGATCACACCAATAGCAGTTGCTGCTTCAAAAGCTTCTACTGCACTTTTTTCAGCTTCCCACATCAGAGCTTCTGCTTCTTTACTTCGGATCCTGCCAAAAGAAGATGAAGTTAAGCGATCAAAATAAGATATACATGTTTACTCCCAATTTGAATGAACTGGTACATATATACCTTGCCGCTTGAAGTATTCGACACCAAGACGCTTCCACCATTGCAGCCTTTCGAGCCTCCATTGCCTTGTGAGCAGCCTTGCTAACTGCAATCTTTTCTCTCAGAACTCTTGAATAATGAGGATTAGTGTCGCCTAGAGTCTCATCAAGAGTTGAATTCATGCCCTCTGCTTCCTGTGTCAAGTGTGTCAGTATGAACCATGTAACCACAGATACAAATTTAGCTAGTAATGGTCTTTTTCTAAGTCATAAAGTGTGCAAGGGAAAAAAATTTGTAAAAGATGCAATTTGCTCCTTAATTTGTTGACAGTGAAGACGATAAGAAAACGTTAGAGGAGCAAATGGAAAAAATAGAAAAAGAAGTTATTTCTGGATATCCTTTCTCCTTGTTTCTCATAATTTCTTATCATCGAGCAAAAAGTTTCCAGTCAAACAATAGGTCCACAAGATGGGATAGTACCTGCAGCAGTTGTATTTTCCTTTGCAAGTAGGAATCCACCTTTTTGCGAGGAAACCAGTTGAGAGGTGAACTTTTACGATGATGGGGTTTCTTGATTTGTGATGTAAATTTGTTGAGAGCATTCATATTTGACTGACCAGCCTCTTTCAATGCCTTATTCTGCATAAAGAAGAAAGAAAGCAGGGACCATCAAGAAAAAGGAAAGTGAGAAAATCTTGATTAAAGATGACGAGGAAGCACACCAATGTAACATTTATGCATATTTCTCTGCTCGTCAAATAGTATCTCAGAACCAATAAGATATAGAGTTTACAATCCACTCCAAACATTCAGAATCTCAGATAGCAAAGTCGATTTATAAATTCATGAATTCAATACATGCCACATTATAGAACTACAGTTAAGAGCTGTCTAACCAGAACCACACTCAGCACCAGGGAAATTCTGAGTATAGAAGAACGATAGTAATATGCACCAATAGAACCACTTATTTGTCTAAACATAGTTCAAGCAATCATATATGAAGCTAGGGACAATCAACCAAAGAATCGTACCACCACAATCAAGCAGAAGGTGTCGGTGAACAACCCTTTTTACCCTTATTGAGAAACTCACTCCAGCATCTGACCTGGGGACTTAATTAATGATATAACCTCGAAATATTACTTTGCAAAAAAAGGAATAATATAACCTTCCCACTGAATAAACATTTCTGTGACACCAGCACAAGGAAACCGAAACTTAAATACTTGCTAATGAAAATAATTTTAGTGAATCGTGAAGTCGTCTATAAAGGAGCCTACATATTCTTTGAGCTAAGATGAGCTGTGTTGTTTACACCAATGCATTTGTAGAGTAACACCTTTAAATGTAACTTCCGAAAACTCCTCCTAATGATATCTGAAAACAGATGGGAATAGTTCAATCACTGTATGTGTATCTGAAGGTGCCAATCTGAAACAGATGGGAATAATTTGATCCAGTGCCACTGTATCACAAGGTGTTAAAGTAAGCACACAACTCACACCATTGCTCAAGAAGAGTGTCCTCAAAATACAGAGCAAGCAAATTTAGAGAAAATATTTTAACAAAGTAGTTCGAGCATACCAGACTGCAATGGCTTCCGACAGCATCAAGTTATAAAAACTAAGAATATAACCAAACATATCTAAGAGGGTGTTTGGCTTATCGGTTTGGCCGCTTATAAGCTAAGTAACTTATTTTGTATGTGTTTGGTAACATCTAAGAGCTTAAACACTATTTAAACTTTTAAGCTAATTCAGTAGTGTTTTCCAAAATCTCCCCACCCCACCCACCCACCCACCCCAAAATAAGCTCTTAACAGTTGATCAAGCAAATGACGAATTTATCCTCCAATATTTCAAATATTTACACACTATCCCTTCCCCTCTCTCTGTCTTCTCTCTCTCCATCCCTGGCTTCTTTGTTGCTGTCAGTGCCTCCATCTCCTCCATGGTGGCCGCTGGTCGTCGCCTCCAGCCCCATCCCCATCAGCCACCACCGACCCATCCCCAGTGGCTGCCACCTCCAAGCCTCCATCGCTGGCCTCCTTCCATATCCGTTGTTGTCGTCCGCCTCCTCCATCAGTTTCTTCATCACCCGTTGCCTATGCCTCCATTGTCCACTGCCTTCTCCATTGTCGGTGCCCCCATCCCCCCATCAATGTATATATATATATATAAGTCACTTTTATATATATTGTATTAATATATTTTTTAATAATTATATATTATTTATTAACATCTAATGATAAAATCTTATTAGTTAGACATTAATTTATAATTAATTTTTATTAAAAATTAATATTTTTATGTATTTTATTTATATTATTAAGCAATATGTTTATTTTAGTCTTTTTGTCAAATTCTAACAGTTTATCAGCTCTTTCAAACCAAACATGTAATTATATAACTGATAGATTAAAATATATTTATCTAAACACGTTATCAATTTAAATGTTATGTAACTTTTAAGTTTTATACAACTTAAAGTTAAACAGCTTAAAAGCTGCTAAAAAAAAATAAAGGTAAGCCAAACACCCCCTAAAATGATGCTGTAGTTCTTTACTTTTATTTTTGTTTACATTCCTCTCCATTTTTGTTTTTTTCAACCTTTTGGTTCCTAGGTATGACAAATTCTGTATGCATCTCCAATCTATAAAGTTTAATGGACTATCCATCTGATGTTTTATACCCATGTGACACAAGACCCCGTTTCCCCATTACCATAGTTTAACATGGCTCCAACCCGCTTAATTACACAATCATAGAACAATATGTTCTCGTTGTCAAGTGTAAATCATGCTGTACATATCTAAGGAAGAATTTTTCGATTAGCCAAAAAATCCTATCAAAAACAAAGAAAAATAGAAACAGAAACATAAGGTCGAATTCATTCTCCTAGAATCCAAAGAGACTCCAATGAGAAAATCGTATCTATATAAACAGTGTCCATTTAAAATCAAAGAAAAAACGCAAACGAGCCACCAGATTGGCGAATTGAAGTGTTAGGGTTCACAATTCAATTTCAATAGCTAAACTAAATGCACCGGAACTCATTTGAAAATCTGAAGTCGCAAAACAAAGAATAAGACAAGAAAAATTTTCAAGAAACAGGTTTGGATACAAGAGAGAGTACCTTTCCGATCTTGGAAGTGGCCATTACAGGCTCGTTAAGATTGGTTCCCGAATCAAGAAACGCCTCATTCCTATGCTTTTCGATGCAACCCAAATCCAAGCAACCTAGATCCATGGCCCAAGCAACTTTTCCAGATCGCGAATTAATGCAGAGAATTAATCGCCAAGATTTAGATTACTCCCCAAAATCTCTGTGATTCTAGTACGGTATCTACCAAATGTTTGGGAAAATGTTGAAGATTGTGCGTGTACTGTTGTGGAATTCAGAGAAAATCAGAAGAAGATAAAGAGAAGAAAGAGAGAGTTCGGCAATGCGAGTGAAGACGTCTTAGATGCACAATTCTTTTAGCCTTTTTTTTCTTTTCGTAAGGAAACTAGCCGTTACACGCGATTCTCCCTTCTAAAACGGTTCTTTTTCCTCACGCTCGGGGATTTATCCGGTGCATCCGGGTGTAACAGCATCATATAAGGAGCCACCACTAACAGGACACGTGGACTTATGCTCTCTTTCTGGGAGGGCCCCCCCTTCAATCCTGCGGCAGAGATGTTCGAGTAGGTAAAAATTACAGTTCAGTGTCCCAGTAAAGATGAGGGGATGTCATTTTAGTATTTTAATTTTTAATTTTTAATTTTAAGTTTTTAATTTATTTTTAATTTTATATTTTGAATCTCTGTTTTGAGATTATTAAAAACGTATTTTTTTTTTCTATAGTATTTTTTGTATTTTAAAAATTTTGAGCGTGTTTATAATTAAAACAGGTCAAATGAGTTTTTATTATTTTGAGTTTTTTTTATAAAAATTTTATTTATTTTCAAAAATATATATTTTAAAATATATATTTTTACTTTTTTAAAAAATATTTTTTTTACTTTTTTAAAAAATATATTTTTACTTTTTTTTTAAATTAAAAACTAAAAATAACAAAAAAAATATGACCAAAAAAGTTAAATCACATATAATTCTTTTACAATTTTGTTAAGTTACCCGCGTCAGGCAATATAACATTTGCCTAACGTAGACAAATTAAGAGAAAGGGGGATGTGGGCCCATTGAGGGGTGGGACCCACACACTCACCCCCATGTCATCTGACACAGACAATAGATTATTTTTATATTATTTTAATACCAAAACAATGCAATTATATGTTATATACTAAGTTTTGTCATCCTATTAAGATTAGAATTTACTATAATTTCTTGAATTTAGAGATTATTTTCTTAAAGTTTAAACTTATCTAGTTAATTAAATCAACAACTTGGACAAAAAAAACATATTTTTTTTTGTTAATTAATGAGAAAAATGTATTATTGGGATATTTTTCCTTGTGAGGCCCTTATCGTTTAATCTCATGATTTTGGAAAGAGAGGGAAATCTGAATTTGATCTACAATAATTGCACAAAGAGTGAATTTAAATTTGAAAATTGAGGCTGTTCACCATTCTTTATTGACCACTAGAGCAACTCAGGGGATGAAAAAAAAAAAATCTAATTATATGGATGATTGACACAAGAAAAGAAAGATGGCTAGCTAGAAGCCTTGAACAATTAATATTTGGCACCTGATCACGACGAAATTAGTGGCATGAATTGCTTGTATAATAAACTAATTAATGACATATACTTAATTTGTAGGAATCAAAGAATTGATAAAATGCACTCTAATATTTATACACCATCCATCAGGCAACTCCGTATAGCAAAAGAATATGTCCACCAAGTATTTCCAATTTCATATATTCAACACACTTGGAGCTAGCAAACACTACGATAATAATGGGATTATGGGTAGCTCAGTTGGTCACAATTGGGGGCATAAAATGTCTTCAAGATGAAGTTTGAGATAAGAATCAAGAATCGAGTTTCGTCAGCGACAATGTGGGTGTAATCTCTTAAAATGATGAGAGCTCTTTATGTACAGTGAGCACTGATCTAGCCACTATACCTAACTGAGTCACCATGATTAACTCCCTCATATTCTATCAGACCAGATGTGATGACGTCTGAAGTAAAGAATTCACCTTTTGAGACAATAATGAGACTATGGGAAAGAACATATACAGTGACAGTACTCTCTCATCTCCTTTCTCTGCCCCTGCACCAAGGAGACATGATTTTAACCAAAGATATCAGAAGAATATTTTTCACCAACAAATCATTCTATAAGAAGAAGTATTCGTTAAAATAATTTCTGTGATTGCAAATATAAAAATCATTAATTAGAACAAGGTGACAATAATATATTTGCAATTATCTCGATATTTAATATCGGAAGTGACGTGAGGGGCATCTTAATTAGAAATATAAAACTAAGACACTGATGATGAGAACCTCAAACCTCAAAATATTCTTTCGAAGTGCCTACAAATATATATAATTAATTCATAGGCTCAGTATAGCCTTTTGGAAATTAATGGACCAGGTGATCATAAAGAGGAGAATTTATTCTGTGTTGCAGCAGGCGTATCTATATATCTCCATCACTCAGGAATTAACTTATTTATTTATTTATTTTAATACTTACTATATATAAATGAAATGAGCACAATTGCCTTTCATCAGAAGCCGCCATTCTCATTATTCACCGATCGGCAGTCCGTGTGACGACCCAGTTGAAGCCATGGCTAGATTGGTCGCCTGCAAGCCAAGCCTGTCTTTGCTTAGGTGATACATATTTTATAAAACCATTTGTATACTAATTAATCTAGCTAGTCATGTACAGTACTTTGTCTGCTAATTCATCGTTAAAGGAAACCCTAACTGAGCTTGAGCAGCTGGTGCCAAATATTTCAGCTCATGCAGGCCAATCAGACGGTGCACGAACAAGCTGGCAAATAATGCAGATCACGACGATAATCACAAGCTGCGTGAGGAAATGAAATGGAAGAATATTATTAAGACAATTGAAGATGGCGATAGATCAATATCATCAAGGAATTGGAAGCCACACCCTCGCAACGGCATATACTGTCCAGAGGGCCATGAGAGGGTGATGGAAGATGTGCCGGCCGGCGCCGCCTCTTTTGGTGACTGCACTTATTGGCTCCGCAATGTGGATGGCGTCAACGACAATCGCTGATCACTTCCAGTCCCAAATCCAGTCCGCCCTCACATTCCTTACGATGATCTCTAACTTTTGGTATATATATATACATGATTGGTTTGATAAACGCGTTGAGAATAATAATAATAATATATCTTTTTTGTTTTCAATAAGTTATAGATAATAATGTCATATTTTGAACTATATATTTCTCGTATATGATGCATGTTTTATTAGGCATATTAATTAAAAAATAAAAATAATAACATTAACATTAAATTTATCTTTGTCTCAACAAACTTATAGGGCCTTTGATGAGAATATTGTGCATGATTAATGAATGAATGATTCAGTAGTAGCATTGATGATGAATTTTATGAATTGTAGTTTTAATCAATTGGGCAAGCTAGCTAGCTAGTACGAGTTAGTGATTCTATTCTAGTGAATTAAATGTCACACTCACACTAGTGTCTGTGAGAGTGTTTTCATTTTTTTATTCTGATAAAAAGGGAAGTGAATCTTTTTGGAGTGTATATTAACTATATAGTATAAATAAATAATTTCTCAAAACTTTATATATATTTTATTTGAAATTGATATTCTTAGAAAAATAATTAGATTGTGAATAGAAAATATATATAGATAAGTATTAAAGATGTAAACCATATTAGATTAGAATGGTCATCTAAGTAATCTCTAGTTTAATCTATCACGCTAAAAATTTATAAGATAAGTATACTGAGAATATTATGATTTTGTATTTTGAGCATGGATTATAATAATTTGATAACAAGAAGTTTTAGAGTGTGTGACTAGACTAGATACTTGGAACTCATGAGAATTTAAGATAATTTATATGTTTTGCTAATCTAAAAATTGTATGTATATATTTGAAAAAATTTGTAATTTTTTATACAAAATTATTTATTAATGGATTATCTAATAAGAAATTCTATTTATAGCCCACATTATTGCTCTTCACAACCACTCCCACCAAAATTTACCAACATCTTTTAAAAGTCCTATTTTATCATTCAAAGCTCGCACTCACAGCTATCTTCTTTCCTTTCGACTCCCTACAACCACAACCACCTATCTACTCCATCTCTCTTTCTTTCTTATTACACCTATCTCTTTCTCTCTTACTCTCTCACACCCCTCTCTGTCATACACACACACACATATATATATACACATATACTAACAATCAAGGAACCAGGTTCCATGGTCGCGACTGCCATGGCCACGGCTATGCGTTTTCATATGTGTGTGTGTGTATATATATATATATATGTATATAGGTGTGTTTGTGTGTGTGTATTCGAGGGGACAAATAGAGAGATGGAGAAATGGTGCAATGAGAGAGAGACAGAGAGAGATTGAGTAGATGGGTGGCTGTGGAGAGTAAAAGAGAAAGAAGATGACTGTGAGTGTGGGCTGTGAAGGGTAAAATAAGATTTTTAAAAAATATTTATGAATTTTAAGAGGAGTGGCTATAAAATAGTGTGGGTTGTGAATAAAATTTTTCTTATTTAATTAGTGGAGATTGTGGACATAAATATTAAAATAGAAAATGATGTGGGGCGGCCCAATGCTAACAAATGCAATGCAATGATTAAATTTCATGTTTTTTTTTTTTTTTTTGGGGGGGGGGGTGGTGTGAGTGATGATAATTTAGATTTAATTCGAATTTTAACTCCACCATTCCTATAAGTACTTATATGTAGATTTAACTCAGATTTATAATTGGGTTGTGGATGAATTTAGTTGAATTCAATATTAAATTAGATGTATTATATAAATACCTTACTCCATCCAAAGACATTTTTCCAAGTACCATCACTTGCAACAAAATCAAAACATGGTTCATAGATTTAAATTTTAAGGTAAATTGCACTTAATTTGACCCCCAATATTTCACTAAATTACATTTCATATCCTTTGTATTTTGAAAATTACACTTATTTCTAATTCATGGTATGAAATTCGTGTAAGTATATATGTATGATATATTTTGTTTAACATAAATCTAATAACAAGAGGGTTAATGCAATTTCTAATATGTCAGAGATACTTCTTGTATTAGGCATGTTAATCTTAACATTACCAAATGAGTTTGATGTCATTTTGGGTGGATCCGTTTTTGACTCAAAAGTCTAATTAATTTAAACCAAACCTATTAATTTAGTGTCTTTTTCTAGTCATGTTAATATGTTATGAACGTATTTAATACCAATATATACAATTGCATGCTACTCAGATTCATTTTAGTTTTTTATGGCTTACATTATTTTATTATTTTCCAATTGGCTAGGTTAATTATTTGTTTCCTAGTTAAAAGTTGGACTTGGAGAAGTTTCATGAATTTCTTCCCCTTTTTTTACTTAGTTGTTGAATTTCTGTATTAAATGTTTATACAGAGGATTTATATGAACAAAGCCATAGAGAGAGTAACATAAAAGAAATTCCCAAGTTAGCTTTTACTCAGAAGGGATTCAAGAGAATGTGATATGCCTCTCTGTCTGTGTACAAGTATAACAAACAGTGGCAGTGGCAGTGGCAGTACACACAAATCTTCCACACACGAGTAAATTAAATCGTACCATCCCTGAATCTGCGTAAGCATTAAATGAAGAAGATTAAATGACAATTCCTAAATTTCTAGCTCACATGGAACCACACCATCTAGTAGACTCCCTTTGCCATAATCAAAAAAGGAAGCCACCCACCCTCATTCCCAATATATAAACTCAAGAGCATAAGGATTTACACCAACGCAAAGGTTTAATTGCAAAATTTATGTGATAATCCGCTTACAATTAGACAATAAACTTGTTAAAATATTCGAAATTTCCCAAACCTAACAACTCCATCAGCTTTCAACCATGGGTTCAGGGCCAGATACTTCCGGTTGAGACCTGCTTACCTGACGAACTGAGTTGAACAGTATATCCTTTATGACCTTAAATGAAGGAGAGAAGGCGTCAAAGATGAATTACAGACAGCAGAACAAAATCAAACATATAATTCATTCAATTAGGAAGGAAGACTGAAATAAAACAAAAATGGCGGATAACCTGTGACATTAGGCCATGGACCTGCTCAACTGTTATCTTTGCACTATCTCGAGTAATCTTAGCAAGTTGAGATTCTTCCTGCAAGAGGGTAATTATTGTCCATTAAGAAATTTTATGGACTGACTGACAAGGAAGCGATTACGAGGCATAAAAAATGCATCCATCACATAAAATTAAAAATCACATCATCTTTGCTTGTTTGCTACTCTCTTATACATAGACTGCTTCAGCCCTGCTCACCATGAGAATCAG
The DNA here is from genome assembly GCA_036245055.1 of Diospyros kaki. Taxonomy (NCBI): domain Eukaryota; kingdom Viridiplantae; phylum Streptophyta; class Magnoliopsida; order Ericales; family Ebenaceae; genus Diospyros; species Diospyros kaki. The sequence goes on along the minus strand of BSEG01000001.1, from coordinate 40,542,889 downwards.
GAAATACAAGCGATGTGAAGCAACTTATCAATTCAAAAATCAAAAGGTGGAGCAGTAATACAAGTATCATTGGGCAGTTTTATCAATTTCCAAGCAGAGAGCACAATGCTATGGCGTATAGTAGATCCAGGATACAGCGTATTAATAGATTAAAGGTCACAAATTCCCCAAAACAATGGAAGGAAAGATAAAAAAGTAAAACAAACATGTAGGAAGCAAGCCATCCAATCAAAGAAAAGATGGTTAGATGACCATCCACTGACCTCTTTCTTCTTTTGAGGGGGTGCTATTAAGGGTCCAAAGCGAGAGTGAGCCAATTGATTTTCAGCTTGCTCCAGCTTCTCAGCTGCATGATATAAATGATCATTAATGTACTGATAAATATTAATTTTCCACACATCTAATTTTGAATGAACATCAAAACAGGTCCACTCTTCTCAAGTCATTGGCAAAATTTAGCCACTGCAGTATTTCAAACTTACTCCATTATACTAGTTCTGATAAAGAAAGTAGTATTTCAAATTTGCACCATCATATTAGTTGTCATCAACTTTATAGATATACCTAGATCAGAAATTTGTCCTGCAATGTAGTCTTTGTTCCCGAGCAAAGGTGACGAGGAAAGAGTATTAACCCAGTATTTATTCCATAGCAGATCCAAGAGGTGGCTATCAAGTGATGACTTAAAATATGTGATATCCAATGAATAGTACTGCCAAAAGATAGCCAAATCAGGTCATCCAGCTCTAAAACATGATCCATGAGTTCCGAGAAAGAAGCAGATATTAAGTCACCCCATAAAGCCATCCCATACCCAGGAAAAAACAAAGGATGACCACAGAGGAGAACAAGCCAAACCTGTTTACAGTGTACACCAAAGTCTTCAATCTTGTTTAGTGGGATGGTCTGATACTCAGAAACAGGTTCATCTGGTGGCTTGTATCCTTCTGGGTATGTTCTGAATGCTCCAATCTCTACTTTTCCAGCTGACACAGTCCTTGTCGGATCAATAACAACTGCCAAAAATGGCTCTTGAAATTGTTGATTGAGCATTTGTGTAGAGACATCAATACCAGAAAGCCAACATCCATAACCAGGGTGAGAATGGTACCAACCAACCACATTCTCCAGCCTCCCCACCTATATCATGGAATTCTTCATGAGAAAAACCAATGATAGATGGTAACCCAACAAGCTTAGTTGTGCAGTCAAATACAAGAATATACATACATACATACATATATATCCAACTATGAGAAGGAAAAAAATTACTATTGAAGCCCTACAATAACATCACCAGCCTAAATCACACCAGCTAACTCTCCAATTGAACATTATTTAACAGTTTTTTTTTTTTTTTTCAGGAGGGAAGGGGGGGAGTAATACAAAATCTTGAAAAAAGTGCGCTCACTCTCAGAATGGATGATAGAGCCTGATATTTATCGATTCAATTAATCATAGCTACCAAGATATAATTTTATATCAGAGAGAACTACAGTAAAATAAAAAGTAAAGAAATAGAAAAGAAAACATAAACACATTAATTTGGATTAAATAAGCCAGACAACAAACATAAATATACATTTATATATATTTACCCCATACAAGTAAAATAATTAGAATACAAATAGGGTTTACTAGTTATAAGAGTACTACAGAAGTAAGGCCACAGATAGAAATGGGTGGCAAGCTAAAATTAATGTAGCTGACACCACATGGTGGGATAAAGGCTTGGTACGTTGTTATACAAATAGGGTTCACTATAGTGCATCCAGATAAACTGCAATGGCACTGAACTCTAGGATTCATAACTAACAATTAGGTCTATACATATAGCATTCATGTAGATATTACGTAAACATGAAAAAACACACAGGGACACATAAATAAGACCATAGGTTCAGATGTATATAGCATCTTTGTGTAAAATCTAGGGGCCTGTTTAGATGTAGAAAAAATTTCTAACTTTTCAACTCCAATTTTACAACTAAACAGGCCCTAAGCTTTACATTTCAAAAACCAATAGCATTCATTTTCTGAAAACTTAGAAAACATCTTTTTATGTTTTCTTATTCATGGTACAGTATTGAAAAATTAGAAAATTGAATTTTCTAGTAATTGGAGTTTGCTAGTTGATTCAATAGGAAACTGGAGTTGAAAAATTAGAAAATGATCTCTACAAATTAACAGGCTCTAGACTTCTCATATCACATAAACTTAAACGTATGCACGAACACCTGCAAACACACACACGCACGCACAAACTAAATACACAAGTAAATAACACAAAAATGAATATTGAATGGAAAAAAGTCAACTCCTCAAAATTTGATCACTAACTACTGCTCCTTTCATATTATAAATTTGAAACCATAGTACTTCGACAATGATTCCAGAGAAAAGGGAAAATAACTAGACATACAAAGAAAATATCAAGTTAAATGTGAAATCTGAGCATAAATGAAAGAAAGAAAATGAAAATGCAAATAACATAAAAAATATTCAGGCAATAACATTCCCGAGTTTGGACTGCAATATAAATCAAATAAGCTTCTTCAAGAAGATAAGCACTGCTAATCTCCAACATCAACATAAAACTGACAACAATTTGCAGACTTGCAGTTGCTACAAACCATCCAAAAGAAGAGGTACCCAACTTAGCAACTAAAGGAAACATATACGAAATAATAAGATAAGACAGTGAACCAAATGCAACAATTGGAAGCACAAAATACATTACTTCAATTTGGAATTCAAGGCCGTCCTAGTACGAATTCTGGACCACGTTCCTCCAATTCCACCACAAAGTACAAAACACATGGCCATGAATATAGAATCCAAGGCCATCAGATATGGATTTTGAATTGCATGCTTCCAATTTCAATGGCGAAGCACAATTACTTCTAATCTCAAGCATTACTTCTAATTTTTCCTAACAAAAAACAACAATCCAAATAAGCAAACAACAAAAGTTTTCTGGTTTAGGGTTTCACAGTGGATAGAGAGCTTTAAGTTTAGGAATTTGTTCATGCTCCCAATATTCCAAACTATAGAAACAAAGCACTCAAAGACTATAAATTTGTTATTCTTTTTATCTCTTTACAGGGGGGGAAAAAAAAAAGAGCCCCGAACTAGAGTTTTGGCAAAATCTATGCCTTTGGAAATTAGTGCCATCTTAGGACTGCATGCCTCCAAAATTCCAAAGAAAATAACAGATGCCACTATCTCAAATACTTAATAAGATCCATCCTAAAACAAGTAAAAAAAACTTTACAACTAATTTATCATAATCAAGATCAACAGGCCAAGAAACTAAACAGCGAAGAAGACTTCTAGCAAGGTATTCTCAAGAAAAGGAGTAGGACGGGTAGGAGGAGGAAGCAGAAGTAACATTTACCCACTCTTAGTATGGGAATTATCAGCCATACACTGTGTAAATCCCAGACAATGGTCTAATCAGTAACCCTAGATTTCACGGCCAAATATTACATCTATTGAAATCATCAACTGTCCAACTAACCAAACAGAAAACAAGCTCTTATCCCCTCCATCACAGCCCCTTGTTTACAGAAGAGTCAGATTTTGATATTTTATTTAAACTGCATGATCCTTTCCTTCGCTTTACAGAGGAAACGAAGAGTAAGCACCATAAATTTGAGGTTCTCCCATAAACAAAAAAAATAAAAAGTATATATAAACCTAGGTCTCACCGTTGAAATCACCTAGTCTCCTCGGCCAAACATTTCATAATCAATTGTAATCAAAAGCAAAATTTAAAAATGAAGGGGTAGCGAACGTGCCTTATAATTAGGTTTCCCAGAGTACATAAAAGGATCAAGAAATTAGGAGAATTTAACAAGAAGAGGCGTACGTGTACTACTAGGGTTTACCTGCTTGTTAGTCTGGGAATAATCAACCATGTACTCGTAAGCATCGGCCTGAGCATTGACCCTAGTCTCGGTACCTTCGACGGGCAAAGCGAAGGCGTCGATAACGATGATGGCATCGCCGTCGGTCTTGCCCTGCATGAGGCCCATGACCTCGATGGTGCCGCCGGAGCGGGCATGGACGACCATCTTGAGGAGAGCGAGGGCGGAGATCTTGACGCGCTTAAAGTAGTGGGGGTCGGTGGCCCAGGGCTTCTCCTGCTGGAACTTGGTCTGGGCCGCCTCGTCGTAGTGGAAGATGGCGTCGGAGTCCGCCGAGGACGACGGAGTCTCCATGGTGGTGATGTTGTTCTCGAGCTCCCAGGTCTGTTGCGCCATGGCCGCCGACGAAGAGAACGGGTAGGGCTCCATGGCAATCGGACGGACTGGTTGATTTGGGGGAGAAGTGGAGTGTGCTTACTGGAAAATGCTACACGAACGGAATGTTAAACAACTTTGTGAACAACTTTGAGTGTAAATTACAAATTTGTCCTTCCTTTTTCCCTCCCAAATTTTCTACCCTACTTTCTCTGTTGCTTCCTCACCCTCTCACTCTCACCATTTTCGTTGCCCTCCAGCTTGCTCTCTCTGACTCTCTCTCTCTGACTCTCTCCCACACTCTCACTCTCGTCGCCCTCCACCAGATCGATGGAGACCCCATTTCGCTTCCTTCCACCAGATCGATGGAGACCCCATTTTTGCCGCCCTCTGTCAGCTCTCTCTCTCTCTCTATCTCTCTCGCTCTCTGACTCTCTTCCACACTCTCACTCTCTCACCGCCTCCTCCAAGTCGGCCACCGCCATATCCGCCCTCCACCGACGATTCATCCGTTCCATGTACATTTCGCTTTTAATTTTGCACGAATGGGTTAAGATTGTCCTCCGCCTTGTCAGAGATTTAAAACTTTCCCGCATCAGATTGAAGAACACGGTATGTTTGAAACTAAAAATTTTCCTACTGACAGAATATGAACGCACAACTAATGACATTGCATTAGAGTTATTATATATAAGAAACACAAACAAGCATTGTCAATATATAAAGGAACAATAAAATGTCGAAGGCAAGGCAAAAATGTTTGGCTGAAAAGCAAAAGCATTTTGGTGGGTTCACAACCGAGCTAGGTTGTGCAGTTAAGTAAAATCTTTCAGAGCGTGATAATAAGAAATTTCCAATTTGTAGATTCCGCCTGTGAAGTTGCAATTGGAATCTAAAGGAACATTTATCCATTTTATTATTCTTTTTGCTTGAAAGAAGCTTTTAGGGGTGAACATTATGCTGCAAGTGAACTAATGGCACTACTATGCAGTGTGAACATTTTCAAATCTCATCAAAAGGATGAAGAAGGTTTCTTTTTACAGACAATTTTGAGACAAGCCTGTGACTCTTTTGTGTGCCCAGAACAAAAGTTGAAAGTCTTTTAACTTTCTGGATTGACATGAATAATTTAGATTTGAATGTTTCCTTCTACAAATGAATATTATTCAGACAAATGAATAATTTAGATTGCTCAGAGACAGTGAGGCGATTAGAGAGTGAGAGTGTGGGAGAGAGTCAGAGAGACAGAGAGAGAGTTGACGGAGGGCGGCAGAAATGGGGTCTCCGTCAATCTAGTGGAAGGCGGCGGAAATGGGGTCTTCGTCGATCTGGTGGAAGGCGGCGGAAATGAGAATGTAGGAGAGAGTCAGAGAGTGAGAGAGACAGAGAGAGCAAGCTGGAGGGCGACGAAAATGGTGAGAGTGAGAGTGTGAGAGAGTGAGGAAACAGAGAACGTAGGGTAGCAAATCTGGGAGGGGAAAAGCAAGGACAAATTTGTAATTTACACTCAAAGTTGTCCACAAATTTGTTTAACATTCCGTTCGTGTAGCATTTTCCGTGCTTAAAACTTCTCAAAAACTAGGAAATAACACTCAGACATAGGGGCTGTTTGGCATTCATTTCTGAAAAACATTATTAATTTTGTGTTTATTTTCGTGCAAAAGGACAAACAACGACTGATTAAGTGAATATTAATTTTTGCTTAAATTCGCATTTTGGATTAAAATGTTTTCATAATTTCGGCATTGTGAAAGAATTTTACAAACAAAATTGAAATATCAGTATAAAACAAATTAAATAGAATAAAAGAAAAATGCAATGAAAAATGAGAAAAAAATAAGTAAATTAATTGTACTCAGATGCAACAAAAGATGGTACTTTTATACAAAATTTCTACAAGATTACACTCCGATGGACATGGAAACTAAGAAATGGTGATATTTTCATTAAACCAACAATTTTTGTTACTCAAATGGATAATAAATCGAGCTGCCGCTGGACTGGAAAGTGGAAGTCATTGGGCCAATACGTCAATGACATTAATCAATTAATGCTCGGCTGAAATTGCTATTTGAGACATTCTTGGTACCAAAAGGTGATATCCCTCACCCTGTGGGCCCCCCCCAGACTACCCCACGCCACGGGGAGGAGGTTAATCAGGAACTCGGAGGCCTCGGTTATGCTATTTGAGACATTCTAATACCTGTACGTAATAACCCCCTAGCAATAGCTTAGCTTAGCTTGTGTCAGTAACTTCCAGATGTTGTGGCCCTCAAATAAACACAACATATAACAAATGATTTTTGAGATAATTGAATCAAATAATACTTGTTAATAACCAAAACTCTGCCAAACCAAACCTCACGAGTGGGCAAGAATATTAACAAAACTCTGCCAAACCAAACCTCACGAGTGGGCAAGAAAGGGCTAAATGTAACTCCCAAAACATAAGTTAAACAATCAAATAAATAATATATCAGTATCAATGCGATAGATCATAAATTTAATATTCATCTTACACAATGAGATAAAGTCTTACACCTGTAATTTATCTTTCCTGACCATAATTGAAACCGCACGAGAAACTGCGCAATGACTGTCATCCCAAGAAAGGGTCAAATCTAATCTTATCTGTATATTTAAAAATTCCTTAAAATATAACTAGCTATTTTACCAAGAAAAAAAAATTAAGAAAAACTAGAAATTGCTAGGAGAAATAGAAGATAAGCGCAAACTATAAATTGACAGTAACTTGAGAAATTGCATTACATGGCATGGCAAATTCAGAGCAAAAACACCAACTTAAACCAAAATAGGGCAAGCACCCATGTCATGCATATGGGAAGAGACTTGCAAGCAAAAAACTACCTACGTCCCATGTAGATGGATCCTATTTCCTATTGGTATCATTCATGAGTGCCGAAACCCATTTACAAAAAGAACAGACTCGTGGATGAATTCCAAAATCGAAATCCATTCTCCCGCAATAGGCAAGGGCTCACTTAAGGAAGTGAGGGTTGATCAATCCTGCAATCTCAAGAAACCCGACTCGGTCTCTCCCACCAAAAATTTGCTTCAGCTTTTCATCACAGATTATGATCTTCTTGTTCTCAGGATCCTAACAATGGAAAGAAAACATGAGTGTCAGCGCATAATTGAGAATGCAGGCCAAGATTAACCCAACTGCAATGTAATTGTCAAATCATAGGAACATACACATTAATAGTATCATGGATGTTGTTCTAAATTAATCACGGCTGTTATTTTTTCTGGTTTTGTCAAAAGGCCTAAAAGTTGGAAATCAGCCCACATTCATTTTTCCCATGGAATAACCCAACAGCCAGATTGACAGCAACAAATCATAAAATAGCAAACAAGTTGGTTTCGAGATGACTGCACATTTCAATTTATCAAAAAGATTGCACCCACATATTGTGGCTACTTGTGTTGGCACCCCACACCTTTTCTTTGTTGTTATTGTTCTTTATTATAGCAATTTCAACTCATGAACCACTTTACTCCTATATAAGCAATGTTTTGCAGTTTCTTCAGATATAAAAAAACATCATGACATCAATGGTAACAATTATCCTACATCCTCAAAACATTATAATTACAACCAATAAAAGATCTATCGTGAAAGGAAACTGCAAAACAAACTTAACCAGAATAAAATTTAGGACTGGTTAACTAATTCAATATCCTTCAAGTGTATTCCAAAAATAAGCCAACTATTCTTATCTAACATGAACAGGCACAAGGCAAATGGTGGACAAACACAATGGCACACTTCAAATTAGAAAATCTGCACACATCAGCTAAATTGTGAATGCAACACAAATATTCTGCAGACCATTTCAAAGACAGCTGAAAACAGGACGTCATAAACAATGTGATCCACTTGATGGGTGAATGGCATATATACAGGTTAATAAATGCAGAAGTATGTATATATTGTAAGTATGACTTTTTCCTGCAAAGCGAAAGCACAACTATATTTATCCACTGCACTAGTAGCCGCTTCCCCTCTCACAGTATTTCTCAAAAGGTTTCACAATTCCTGATTATACCATCTAGGGACACGAGTTACTTCAGATGTATGCGATTTGTAGAAAAATTACGATAATAGCAATCCAAATCCTTAAATCCCACTAGATAGCTAAAATCCTTAAATCCCACTAAATTTACAAATGAGGAAAAAATGGGATTAATAAAGCAATTAAACATTGACTAGCACCTTTTTGGGATGAAATTTAAATCAGCAAGATACCAAATAGCAAGTGCCCTTCTGTCTACTTGATTATTTTCTTCACAGGCTACACCAGTGTTTAAAAAGGAGTGCAGTTAAGTGCAAAGTGCAGAATGCTTGAGGCTTTTTGTGTGAAGCTCGGCAACTTTAGCTAAGCATGATTAAAGTGCGCTTAAGTTGCGCCTTTTGTTAGTGTCATGCCCTAGAGCCATAGAGGAGTCTATGTAAAACATTATTTTACAATGAGCCTTTTTAAATACATATTTGTGTGATTGTTTGATAAAATCCCTAGAACGAATGCAGTATAGAGGAAATCAAAAGTATCTATGATAGTGAATTTCTTATTATACAATGCAATGCTCTGAAATATCACTAGTGGTAATACTATCAAGACAAGATATCAACAGTGCAGAAAGACTAACACGTGTTATGTTCTTTTTCTTATGAAGAAAAGTAACTATACTCACAAGTTAAAGTGTGGCGACACTTGAACATGTGGATGCTTGTTAGGGAACAAGTTCATTGGATGACTCGTCAAGAGAATTCCATATGGAGCATAGCTTGTGTGTATATGGAAGATCTCTCATAATGGTGATGTAAGTGATCCTTAGACTTGAAATCACCATAGTATCTTGTATGTGGACTGTTATACTTTGATGTTATTTTCGGTTGCACTACCCAAGGGTCACTCATAAGGTAGTACTTGGGTATAGCATGAAGCATATGGAGGAAGGTGAGTGGTCAATATAGGATTCATCACTCTTAGCTATAAGAGAGTATATCCCATGACCTCTTGATGAATTGGTAACTTGGAATTTCTCTAGCCGGGGTGGAATGGAAATTTGAAAGCAATTTCAAAATTTCACCCTTCATTAGAGTTGATCAATTCGGTATCAAGGATAAACTATCATTAAGCAAATATAGAGTTGACACTAATTTCATAGTCTATGCTTAATGGGGATATAATATGATAAAAGGATTGAATTGCACAATAACCGTTTATGGAAAGGTCTAGTCAATCAATTGACTTTCTTATCTAGTGGTGGTCATGACACATTGCTAGATGTCAATCATGATCTTTACGTATAAATTGATTAATTCGAGAATTAATGATAAATTAAAGTGTTTAATTTATCTAATCCTAATTTTAATTAGCATTGTATTTTATACTTATTGCCAACTTGGAAAGACCCTAATGGGTCACACACAAAAGGAAGTTAAGTAACAAATTAATTCGGATAAATAAAGAAAGAAATTATTATTTAAATATGTGATATTTAAATAAAAGGGCTAATGGTGTAACTAAATACACCAAAGTCAAAAGGGTCAAAGGTAAAATCAAATCCTAATTAGGTTAGAATTATAACCTGACCCTAGACTTAACACTTATAAATACCCCATTATACCTCCACTAAGTATAGGGAGAAACATGTGAGACATTGTGATTAAACCCAAAATTTCCTACACCTTCAATCTCAAGCGAAGAACTAGCATTCTTCAAGATTGAAGATCTGCTCCAAGATTAAGGAGTTCAAGCTTGGAAATCTATTGGTGGTTTCTCTGTGGATCACCATTAGAGGCTCAGCATTTGTGCAACTTGATTTGACAATATTAAAGATCTATGAAAAGCTACAAACGAGGTAACTCAATTAAATACGTTCTTAGTTTTTAAACTACACAATGAATATAAGGATCAAAGATCTGATGAGTGGGAATAATTGTTTTAAGATTTTAATTTTTCACTGTGTTACATGTATGAGATACACAGCTATTCCAAAAAACTTTTACAGCTTCCTAGCGCAAAAAAGTGACCTTCAGAAATACTCTTTTTTTTTTAATCAGACAATATGAAAGATTGGATTTGTTTAAATTTTTGCAATGACGAGGCTACTTGAATAATAGAAACCTTACCCAAAAAAATCTATTAAAGATCTGATAAAATCATATATACATTTAACCCCCCCCCCATTTCCAAAAAAAGACTCAACTATATTTTACCGAGTAAAAAATATTGATGGAATCATGTAATTAGGTGTAAATTAGAGATTGCTAATATATTCTTCATTATTGTAAATTAGAATTGATGATTGATTCTGATTGATGCAAATTATAAATTGTTGATTGATTGTAAATTAGGGTTTAATTGTCTAAGGATTGCTATGGAGGTTGATTGATTGTGGATAGGGGTAAATTAGGGATGTTCTTTTTTCCTTCTACCATTTTTTATGATTGTATGAACTTATAAACAAGTATAAAATATAAATGAAGAATTGTATCTAATCATTTGTTAAATTTGCAGCGCTCATTTTTATTTAGTGTCCAATGCAGTGATGCACAACAACTATGGACTTGTGTGAACATACAACATATCTAAGCCCTAGATCCTTATCATGACTAACAATTGGACTTGTCACAAATGTCCAACTTCAAGCAAACAAAAATGGACTGTGTCTTAATAACTAAGATAATGTTTTAAGTGCATAATAGCCAGTGTCGGGCAAATAAGCCTTACAACTGTCATCCCAAATTAGGACAGTCCTTCACCATTTAGGCATTGCCACTTCAGAGCATTGCCTAATTTTGTTAGCAAGGAAAAAGGAGGGATATTCAGTTCTGGAGCTACTTTGAGACATTGAGTCCAAGAAAAATGGAAAAAGTCCTATCTTCACTCTCAAAATGATTTTCACAGTAGGTTTCATTCCTAGAATGTCTACTTACAAAATCAATTTTTAGAAAATAAAAACACTGATCAAATTTCTACAACATCTATATACAGAATATAAATTTATCAAGTCCCTTCTATTCTGTTTGTTAAGCACAGAGCGTGCATAAATCCCTTTACGAAATTTTAATAAGATTGGAACCACCACGAGAAGATTACCATTCATCCAGTCAAACATAAACCTATGTATACAGCCAATATGGCCAACTTAGACATGCCAAATCTGAACCACATTTTATATATTGGCAATTTTATTCATGCAAAATACACCTCAAGAATAATCATGCGGGTCTATCTATCTAAAACCCTAAAACGACGTGACATTTTTATACACTACGGTAAAGAAATATAAATTTCCTTCAGTACAGGAACACAGCATTGTCCACAAAAATAGAATGTCCTAACAATGACTTATATAACCAATGAAAGGCCCAAATAGCATCAAACAAGATTGGATTAATGGAGAAGGGGAAAAAACTCAAACAAGTAAAAGCAGGAAAAGAAATTTTCAATGACACTTCGACAATATAAACTCATCCAGCAGAAAGATCAGAAAATCGTTAAATAGAACTAAATTTTGAAGCAGAGGAACAAATAAAGTAAACTTTGACGTGAAACTGGACTACAAAAAAAGCATGTCCAAGTTGAATATGCACAAGTAGAGGTTTTAAGTGTTTAAAGCTCCAACCGTATAGAACTCCCAATAAATCTTGAACATATTTACAGACACAAGATTAAATGATTAAACAAAACAGAACGAGAAAAAACACAGAAAAAGGAACGGGGGGACCCACGAGAGAAAACAGTTGGCCCTAATATTTACGGTTTCAAAATGCTTATAAACAGAGTAAGCCCTAATATTTACAGAGTGTGCGTGTGCGTGTGCGTGTGCGTGTGTGTGTGCGTGAGAGAGAGACAGAGAGACAACCTGAAGATTGTGTTGTTTGATGTAAGCCCAAATCTGCTTCAAGGCTTGGGTGCGAGGTATCTCGGGTACCCCGTCAAGGAACGCCCGCATTTCCGGGGACACTCGCCGGGGTTTCATGATGCCTCGCGGCTCTCTCTTTTTGGTCTCGGTGGCGGGCTTCGACGCCGTCGCCAAAGTTACCATTCGCACCGCGGGCAAGCTAACCGGAGAATGAACCCCAAGCCTAAGAGAACACGACAAGGAAGATGAGGCCGACTTCATCAACGGCGCCGTCTCACCGATCAAAAAGCCCGAAAACACATTCAAAGACACGGTCATTATGTCCGAGGATCTCTCTCTCTCTCTCTCTCTCTCTCTATCTGGACAGTGAGCAGATAAGAGCCGGGAAGGGTTTTCGATTCGGGTATGCTGTGCTGAAGTTGAACCCCCCCGCCTAAAGCTGAAATCCAAATTTTGTTTTTATTTTTATTTTTAAACTTTTTGCCTTTTGGTACGAATAATTAAAAAAAAAAAAAAAAACTTTATCCGTTGCTGCGTAATGAAATGGACAAATGGAGGGCCTCCATCCTTGGACCGCAGGAATATCAACCAGTAAACGCCGAGGAGGCCTTGTCGGGATAGTAAAGATCTGTTCCCTTCGGGCCGGGCCAAAATTCTCAATAACGTCGGCCATGAAATGGGTTTCCCATAGGCAGGGCCCGCCACCACTCCGGGCCGTTCCATAAGTCAGGCCCTTTCACCCAGCTGCACATATCTAACAGTATACTAAAAATTTATTAGTGTAAATTTCATGATTATTTTTAAATTTTATTTAAATTATGTTGATTATTTTTAGTACTTTTAAAAATAGCATAAATCTTCTTTAACTATAACAGATTTTAAGAAATGATCATTTTGTCCTTAATATAAATTAATTCCTCTATTCTTTCTCTCCCCTTCTCCTTCCTCTCTTACTTTCTATTTCTTTCATCATCTTCCATACGAAAAATGCAGGTGGTCTAGCAACAACTGTTGATTGGCCATCATTGCACCAAACTCTTTACTGCCTCTTTCTCTCTTTTTCCCTGTTCTTTTACTCTCCTCTTCTCTCTGTCTTTCTTTTTATGTCATTTGGAAACTGAAACCATCCATTTGAGCCTTGATGGTTCAATCGATTGGTGGGTTTGTCGAAGATGGTGGAGTTCTGATCTGTGGTGCCCGTTGGCTAGGATAAATATGGCTCAATGAGTCTCTCTCTCACTCTCTCTTCAAATGTAACAACCTATATTTGAATTTGAAAATTTAGAGTATGTTGTATTTCAATTTTTAATTTTAAATTTATTTTCAATTTTATGTTTTAAATATTTATTTTGAGATCATTAAAAATACGTTTTTTTTTTGTTCTTCTAAAAAATTATTTTTCAAAACTAAAAACTGGAAATCGCGTCCACTTTAAAATTTTTTAAAAAAAATTATTTTATGATATTTTATTCAACGAACTTAATTATTCATTAAATTAAAACAATTTAATGCTAGTATATTATTAATAATATATACATTTTGAAATTAGTAAATTTATAATAGTTTTTTCTTATTACAAAAGAAAATACAAATAAGAAATAAATTAACTTTGACAAAAAATATGAAATATAAAAATCAAAATTAAAGATAAGACTATAATTGATTGATGAAAGACTACTTTTATTATTATAAACGAGGGGTATGGTCATCTCCCTACCCAACATCATCAAACCAAATATAGTCATATTTTATATCTATCATTTTAGTTGAGGTGAGAGTGGAAAAACTAGATTTAGGTGTTTTCATTATTAACCAACAATTCTCTTTATGATTTTATTTTTTATGAATCCAAATATGCATTTAATTATTAAATTATGTGAATTTTATGAATTTTATAATTTTTAGACTTAATATTTAATTATATAATATTTGTACATACAATATTATAGCTTTCCTGTGGTATTAGAACATGCCTTTAGAAAACTCTTGTAATTTCTGTTTGAAATTATGTTTCTTGTATTTTCTGTAAATTAATTATGAGTGAAAATAAAGAAAAATGAAGAAAAATAAGCACAATGTCAATAGTGTGTCAAGGGAATTATTGAACTGGCATAGTGGGTGGCTAAAAAAAAGGATCTACCCTATTGCGCACGTTGCCAGCGATGGTGCAATCTTGGTGGCAGTGGATTTATGTGTTCCTCTATGGCCATCGTTTCTTTTTTTTTTTTTTTTTTTTTGCATGGCGATAACTGTCGTGTGCCGACCATAATTGTGATTTTTCCTATCGCCTTACGTGGGTATCGGTCAAGGGTTGTATTTTTTCTAGTGGCCAAAGACAATCACATATCTTCTTTTTCATCGTGTGTGTCATTGGAAAGGGGGTCTAGGTTTGCCATGACCTATTTTTAGTCACAGATCTTCTTCATCACATGCAAATCGGCGACGTATTCACCATGGCCAGGACGACTAAGTGATTGACAACCAGTAAGGAAGATTTGAAAATGAGAAAAAAAGGAGACTAGAAAAAAGAAAAAAGAGGGAATGCATAGGGAGCCTGATTTGTTCAAGAGAAGGAATGGAAATGGAGTCTGGAAGAGAGAAGAAAGAGAGGAGTCACTGCTCGAGTGTCTTTTGTGATTTCAATTTTTCAGTTTATTTTGACTGAAAACAGCTAAAATGGTTTTTTACTATTTTGAATTTCTTTTACAAATTTTTTTTTCTTATTTTTTAAAATGTGTTTTTAAAAATAATAAAAATATATATATTTTTATTATTAAAAAATTAAAAACGACTTAAAAACGATAAGAATAACAAGTCCTAAAGTTTTTAATATTATCTCTTTATATGCTACTGACCGAGTGGATTTAAATCATCTCTCTATTTTTGTCACAAAAGCACTTCTTGAGTTCGATTGAAAGTTTCAACCAAAATGTGGGCAATGGATTTTAATTGCTTTTCTTCATTTCACTCTGCCAGCAAAAGCATTTGGTTTATGATTAGAATATAGATACGACAGTTCCAATTAAAATCCAAGTATGATCAATAGATTTGAACTAACTCACTCTCTCTCTCAATTAGGTTTTAATAAAAAAAAACTAGAGGTAATGTTGGGTTTCAATCAAAAACCACTAACAACTTTTTGGTAATTTGTTTTACTTTTTACCAATTTTCTTGGGTTTACACCCGCTTGTGGGTGTCCTCCCAACTGGCCCCTAAAACACAAGAGAGAAGATTAAATAGGGTCTGAGCTTCCCTTTAATTTCAATCTCAAAACACAGTCTCAAATATGATAAAAACGTTCATAGGAGTCGCCAGTTTACCACTCGAGATAACCCTCAGAGGGCACTTTTTACCAATTTTCTCAATTCATTGGTGGCGATCCTCGAAATAGTTCCTAAGATGGTAGTAGAACGTGACCATCATTCATCTTTTTTATTTATTTTTCTTAATTATAGGGATATTTTAGGTTTTTAAAAAAGTTAACTGTTGCTATTTAATAATAGGACATTATGTGATGCATTATAATTAACCTTTTAAGTGAGGCTAGAATCATTTAAAAAAATATAAAGGTGATCCATAGAATTTAAACAAATATTAAGAATTGTTTATGAGAGGTTTTAAAAATACTGGACTGATTAAGATCAGCTACATGAGAAATTCACATCTCACTCCAACATAGTACCTTATCTTTCAATTGAAATAATTGAGAACAAATAACAATTTAAAATTAAAATATTAAAAAGTTAAATTTTAATTAAAATAACAAATTAATTAAAATTAAAAATTTAATTAAACTGAAATTCAAATTTTATTACAAAAATTGAGGTAATAACAAAAGTAAGGCAGGTGAGTCTTTTAAGATTTAAAAACAATGTTACTGTTAAACTGATACGATCAACAACATATCCATTGTACTTTATACTTTTTAGGGACACATAGACCTTAGAGGCCTACGTATTTGTTCTACTCATTATTCTTTTTGATAATTAGAATTAGAACCTTCTTTTTATTTTAAAATTAATTAAACACTTGAATTATTGAATTGTATTTTAATGTGGTGTCTCTTTATTGAAGAAAATTAAGGAAATCATACATTATTGTTTCTTCTGCTTAATATTTCTTACAATTTAGATGTAATACGTGACTAATAACACTCTCATCAATATTCATAATATTATTCTTTAATTAATACTATTATTATTTAATTTTATTATATTAAAAACACACTCCCGAATGGAACAAAGCCTTTGAACGAATCCTATGATGGGGGTGGGATGAGCTTAATAAGTGGGGGGCGCCGTGAAAGAGCTTTATTTACCCCAATCATAACTAACTCCAAACAACCATTTAACGCACTCAATAATAATTAGGTTAAAAACACATTGAAATAGTAAGTCAACAACTAACTACCTAACTACAAGCGCCTTCGGCTTCAACTTATATTATTTCTTTCACAGCAAATCTTTTTTTTTATTTTTTTATTTTAGTTTCCACGTGTAGTTCCATACCATTTATAAAAACTCTCTTTTCTTTGCCACCTGCAAAAACCTCACATGACATCATCCATATATAATTATTATTAAGTGTATGAACTTTGGACAGTCATTAGTTCTCTCTCTTTCGTTGATTTTAAACTTCATATAATTATTTTACGAAACCAGACAATAATTTATAATTAAAATTAAATAAAAAATTAAGAGGGTTGATCAGTTGTAGAAAATATTTGTGATCTATTAAATTTAATTTTTTATTAAATAATTGAATCTCACACTACAAAATAAAAAAATTAATTTTCTATTTTCTTAACTTTATACTATGAATTATAAAGTATCATTTTTTATATTTTCTAGAATTTTAAAAAGAATACTATGACTTATTTGAAACATAAAATGTCAAGACATATTTAGTTGTAAAATTAGAAATAAAAAGTAGAAAATATTTTTTAAAACTAAACAAATCCTATATATTTTTCAGAAGGAATAGAATTAAAATTAAAATTTAAAAGTAGAACGAACTTTTAATAATAATATATCTTAAAAATAACTCTCTAAGATTAACCTTTACATATGTCAGCAGGAGCAGATCTAAGAACGGATCAAGAAGGATTAAGCTTCAGATTTATAGGTCATTTTAGTCTTTCACCTTCCAAATGGATGGGATCTGCAAAACTGATACGGGGGAACGCAGTCGCAGCACCCATAGTTACAAGCAATTTATGTTAATTATACCGAAGCTGGGGGGGGGGGGGGGGGGGACAATGGAAACTTAAATTGATGTACAAGCAACTTACACATGATGGGAACCGAACCACCACCCAATCTCTTGTTAATCTGGACCACACCCAGCACGAGCAGGCTCCAGGAGGCCTACTAATTAAAATGTGTTATTTTTATAAAATCCTATAACTAATAAACGTGTCAGATAACTTCAGTCACAACAGTGACGCTTCTAACAATTTAAAAGATCACGATACGAGTTATGAAAATATTTCATATTTTAATTAGAAAAAAATTACATGTAGAAATAATAATCTGGTACTTTTACAGAATTCGGAAATTTAAAAAATAAAATAATTTAATAAACTATGCCAGGCATGCTGCCCTGCTCTATTGTTTTTTTTTTTTTTAAGTGTGTTGCAAGTGCCTGCCTCTTAGTTAATTACACTTATAATAATTAATCATTATTATCTCACCGAACTTAGAAAAACAAAAAATCATTGTTGCTTTAGACAAACAAAAAGAGAGAATAATCATTCATCTCGCTTGTCCTCTAAACTCCTCCCCCAATTTGTTTTCTTTCTCTTATCTACCGTCCCTTCACTGTCCCGGGAAAGTTAAGGATGTCAAATCAAACTTTATATTTAGTTTTCTTATTTATTTATTAAAAGGACAATGTTAATTATGCTGGATAATTGTTAAGAGATTATAAGTATAGTTTGTTTTTAGATAGAATATATTTATTGTATTTTATTTTTAGTATTATAGAATAATCTGATTAGTTAATTAACTATTTTAACGTATAAGTATTTATCATTAATTAATTAAATTATTTGAATGTTAAGAATAAATATGTATTATTTAGTAATAATGTATATTTATTATTCCTTAATCATCATCTTAAAAACTATAAAATTAGCATTGTCTTTATTATAACAGTCACACTTAAATAAGTCTAATAATAATTGCTTGCATGCACCGTAATTGGTCGAGTTTGAATTAATAAAATGTTATTAAATTATTTAATTGTGGCGTTTGGCTTTAATATATTATATTAAAAAAATATTAAAAGAAATGTTGGTAGCATTCATTCGGCACTAGAATTGTTGCAACGTGCAAATTAGCTATTGGGTTAAGTAATCACACGTACGATAAAACAGAAAGATTTTAAGAGAGAGGGCAGCCGCCAGCGTGTGAAAGACTGGAAGTAATCGAAATTCCTTGCAATAGAAGCTACAACAGCAGGAGCTAACAGCTGTAAGGGTGTGATTGGGAGTGTTAATGAAAGGTAGGGCCACTTGATTATCATTCCCCCCAACCGCCGGATCGCCGAACAGCAATGCCTCAACAACAAAAGCGTTTGGTGCGATGTTCATCACTCGGCTGACAACCCAACTACCACAGCTCCGATCATTACTTGTTTCCACAATTAAGATTCAGCAGATCAGCAAAATTATATGGGATTGAATAAGAGTGCAGCTATTTTATATTATTATTATTATTATATAATAATGTGAATATTATATGTATATACTTTTTATAATATATTAATTTTTTAAAATAATAATTTATTTAATTATTAATATATATTTTATTAAATTATTTAAATAAAAAATATATTAATAAAATATTAAGCTGAATGTAATATTATTTTTTTATGTTATATAAGATATTTTTTTTTTGGAATTATACAAAATGTTAGTGTCCTTAGATATTATAAAAATTCCCTTCAAATTATTTTTACGTTTTCTTTCAGTAAGGGTGTGCTTGTATGTTACGTTTAGTTGACAAATTTACGCAAAGCGTGTAATATAATAAAAAATATTTTTTAAAAAAAAAAAGAAGAAAGAAAAAGGAGAGAAGGGATTAATTTATGCATAAAGAAATGCACGTAAGAGTAAGACGCCTATTTATACAGTCCTTCGCTCTAGTCCTCTCTCATCGCTCGCCCCTTCCCTCTCCCCGTGTCCATTTGGCTTGCGGTGCGCAGGTTAAGGACGCGGAGAGTGTGCACGCTCTGGCACAGACATGATGGATCCCAAGGCCGTCTTTGGCGTCTTCTTTATCTTAATCGTCGTCTCCGGCGTCGGCGCTCAATCCCCGCCCACTTCTCCTCCTTCAAATCAGGCCCCACCAGCTACTGGCACTCCTCCGGCTACTTCTCCTCCTCCTTCCACTCCTGCTCCGCCAGTCTCATCTCCGCCGCCGGTTTCAGCCCCTCCACCTGCATCTCCGCCGCCGGTTTCAGCTCCTCCACCTGCATCTCCGCCTCCGGTTTCAGCTCCTCCCCCAGCCACCCCGCCGCCCGCCTCTCCTCCACCGGCAACCCCGCCCCCAGCCTCTCCTCCACCGGCATCTCCACCACCGGCTAGTCCTCCACCAGCCACTCCTCCTCCAACACCGAATACTCCTCCGCCATCTCCTCCACTATCTCCCCCACCACCCGTACCATCACCTCCGCCGCCTGTCCCTCCACCAGCACCACTTGCTTCTCCCCCTGGTCCGGTGCCGGCGCCGGCTCCAAGCAAGAAACCCACATCTCCGGCCCCTTCGCCACTCTTACCAACTCCTCCGGCGCCACCCACCGGGGCACCGACCCCGGCTTTGGGACCAGCATCGCCCGCTCCAGCGGCTACCGATCAGGTACGAACTCTTTTAGTTCACTTCAGTACTAGTCCATTGTGATTCTCTATCGTACGCCGGGCATGCATTGAGAGCTTGATCTGTGACAGATCGGAATAGCTATGGTTTAGTTCAGTGGAACCAGTTCATGTCGTTGGGTCTTTAGCATATGGTAGCGTTTCAACATATGATTTGCTAACATGAATGAGCACGTTGCCTACGTGAGCTCAGCTTTTGGTTTTGGACCAAAGGCCGCGTATGGTTGGGCCTTCAGAAATTCTTTCCCGGGCCTTTATATTAATTAATTTTCTAGAAACGATATCTGTAACTTTATATCCTTTAATTTTTGTAACGGGATAAAAATAATCCTTTTGTTAAGTATTTTTTGTTTATCAAAATTATAGCACTTTAAAACAAAAACAGATATAAGAAAGACATTCAAACGCATCCTAAGATTATTCATGTGATTGATTCTTTGTGCCGTGGGGGACCCATTTTTTGACCCGGATCTGACAGCCCTCTACGGGACGTACTAAAGTGAGCATCCTACTTTAAAACGGAGCTCAAGT
This sequence comes from Diospyros kaki, assembly GCA_036245055.1. Classification (NCBI taxonomy): domain Eukaryota; kingdom Viridiplantae; phylum Streptophyta; class Magnoliopsida; order Ericales; family Ebenaceae; genus Diospyros; species Diospyros kaki. The sequence continues at coordinate 40,522,339 of BSEG01000001.1, read as the reverse complement.
ATCTTTTTCCCTGCCCTGGAAATGGAAGGTCACCTCCTGGGGCTAAACCCAAAGATGGCCACTGGGCCTTCCTCCTATTTGGGTTGGTTTAGAAGGGTTTGGACTGGCTGCTAAGTCTCCCTCCCAAATAGTCTAGGATAATGGGAAACCTAAAGAAACGACATTTGGAGCCATGATCTCTTAAATCCAAAACTTGCAGCCTTTTGTTTTTCATAAGAAAGGAAAAGAAAATGGTGCCTAAAACACTCCTGCCAGTTGGTTTTCAAGACCGCTTACAGTATGATGACTAGCACTGTTTGTTATAAAAATGCCAGCCTTTTCTTCCTCTTCCCAAATGTTAATGCTAGGGAAAAAAACAATGCATATGCAGCACCTATTTGCTATTGTTCATGATTTTTTCATCTTCTCCATAGGCCATGAGTTCGAATTGTTAAAACAATCTTTTAATGAAAAAAATTATGTGCAAATATGAATTCTTATAGAATAGACTCTCACAAAACAAAGAGTCTCATACATTGCCAATGACCCGTTTGTTTTTTCTCTTAAGAGCAAAGTTAGAATATTACTTCCTAATTTTGCCGCATGTTGCTCTAATACTTACTACGAGCTGAAATTGCAGAGTGGGGTGGAGAAGTTGTGGACAATGGAGAAGATGGTTGGGAGCATGATGCTTGGCTGGGCTGTTGTCTGCTTGCTATGAGGGAGGAGACCCCACTGCCATCTCTTTCATTTCCCTGTTACTGTTACTTTTTTATGTTATTATTATTAATTAGCCCATATATGGATGATGTGGGAGCAGACAGCATGTATTTGCATTACACACATTGAGCTGCATTCTTGGTTTGGGAGATTTTTTTTGGAGAGAGCTTTTGTATTTCAGGGGAGTTCTTTTTGAACTATATTACTTACTGTGTAGTCTATTTCTTTCTATTATAATTCCCTTTCCTTTTGGCTTTCTCACTTTTTCATGGCTAATCACATCCACCGTCATCAATCCCATATAAAATTTTGGACACTAACAGATGTTTGGAACCCAAAAATATGGATTTCAGTTTTATGAAATTAAATTATGTCCACTTTCAATATTAGTAGACCGTGATTTGTCAGGATTGCAGTGAATGAGTGAGTTCAAGATATTAGGAGGAAGAACAAAAGGGAAAGAACACAAAAAATTTTTTCGTGGTTCGATCAGAACAATACCTACTCTATAACTGTACTCCGATTATTTTTTTTAGAGTGATAGTGTTTGATTATTCTTCTTGTTGTTGTTATCTTCAATGATATTTCTAACTCTTATTTATCATGAGGGCTTTTACAATTGCATACGATATAAAAATATAAAGATGATATAATGGGGGACAAACAATTCTTATCATTTGCATAAAACCAGGAATGAGATCCTCATTACAAAGAGTATGCTTCGCCTCAGATAAAGTAAGTGGGTTCTTGTCTCTAGTTGTTTAGCAGCTTTGTTGTCTATGCGACCTGGAGAATTTAGACCAGCGAGCTGAACGTTTGAACCAGCGAACTAAGGGTTTTATTGGGAGCTCGTGGAATCGATTACTGGGAGCTTGCTAGAAGTCTTGTTGAAAGCTCGCTAGAAACTTGCTTGGTTTCGCGATGTGAAGTCGGATTTAAGCGATTTATGGGTTTGCCTTGGTGAGCCCGCTAAGGCTTCCTAGGTCTTAAGTGATTGAGCTAGTCTGCTATATTAGGTCTAGCCCATAAGAAATGATACGAGAAATACATGTAACAAATTATAGCTAACTTAAATTTTATTAAAATAGCTAAAATTTACAAATAAATATCACAAATTTAAATAAGCAGAGTTCAAGGACAAAAATGCTCGTAACTTTTTATTTTAATTATAAATTTGTGGGGGTACAATTAAATTTTAGATTTTAAATTAATTATATTAAACATACAAATTTATTTACAAATGAATTATACGGAATTTTTTTTATAAATAAATTGTAAATTTTAAACTCATTAATTCCAAACGTAGTGCAAAGGAAAAAGCTATTAAAGTGGCTACTGATTATAAAAGGGTAATGATATTTAATATTAAAGTTAATTTGATTTAAATTTAGCCTAGTTTTCTTCACTTACAAGCTAAGCAAAATATGATTTAATACTATTTATGTCAAGTTTTCTCTGATCAAATAACTCAACTTATTTTGCATTTCTAAGTTTTGTTTTCATAGCAAAGGGGTCAATGATTATTGATTGTGTTTTGAGGTGAAGAATAAAATTACCCAAACAAGGACCATGAGCTCCAGCCCAAATTCTTTTGTGTTTACTGATGAGGTTGATGAACTAGAAGTCGGGCCATTTCCTCAAATATTTGGGCTCCGAACATGTTTTTTTTATTTATTAATTTCATGTATTGAAATGGATATTAGGTCATGACAAATCTCGGCCCAATATATTATTACAAGGACCATCTTCTGGAGTAAGAATTGGAGAAGCCCAGATGACTGGCCCGGCCTAATAATGCTCTTAAAATTTTCTAACTCAAGGGCCCTAACTCTAGTCCAATTTTGATATGGATCCGCTCGAGTGACCTATGGGCCCATGAAATCCATTCAGATTTGGTTTGTTGGACACAAACACAAATTTTGATGGACATAAGATTCATTTACTTCGCTGTAATTATCATACCATATCATGTCATTTAAATAAAAATTTTGTGTACTAAATATTTGTAAGAAAAAGACAAGGATTAAGAAATTGTACCATCTAGATGTACTCTACTTATATCATGACACGGTGTGTCGAGTTTTATATCAATCTGTGTTAAATTTCAAAATTTAAATTTTATAATTTAAAACTTGTGACGTACTAAGATTTATAAAATTATGAAAATAATAACACCAATAAGCACAATAAATTGGCAGAAAAACATATTAAATAAATAGCATAGCGTTGATATGTTGGATGTAACACGAGGGAGGAGGCTGAGTGAACTTTGAAGACCCACCCAATAGTCTAATTAAGATTCTAACTCCAAATAATAGAGCAATAATAATTGAATCAAGTTGGAAAAACCCATCATCAATCACCATTGAGGCAACGGCATCCATTTCAATCAGTTTCCAAAGTCTTAAACGTGGGCATCCATTTCATCAGTGCATTAATTAAGTGTATTTAATAAATTGTATTTTTTAATATTTAAATATTTATATTAATCAATAAAATATTTAATGCTAAATACGCCTTAAAGAATACTCATTAAAAAAGAAAAAAAGAAAAAACCCAAACACTTCTGAAAATCTAGTATGGTTCGAATTAATAAGATTCAAATTGCAAGGTTGACTAGAATTTGCCACCGAATTGAGAATTAAAATAATAAGAATTGCATATAATGCCACTGTTGATATGAATGCACCGTCGAATTTGAAGAGATATTATTATTATTATCATTATCATTATTATTGTTCTGTCTAAATGCCAATGAACAATTCCCATCGTGGGGCTAGTGGCTAGTGACTAGTGGCTTGGTCAATTTCAACCACCTCTTTGATTAAAATGCTTACGAGTATTGAAGGCAACCGTATGGAAAATATTATTAGTATGGCTTGAGCTATTCTTTAAGTTATATAATATATATAAAATAATAAAAATATTCTTTACTTGAAAGAGTGAAATGTAGGATTAAATTATTTCTTACGATAATGAGGTGAATTGGTGAGGTGTGAGAAATATTTTTATCATTTTATATCTATTATGTAGTCTAAGGTAAGTTTTTTTAGAGAAAAATAATGTAGATTTTTAAGAATAATGATTAAGAAGAAGTAAATATATTTTATTTTTAGATAAAGTGTATTTATTATATTTTATTTTAATATTTAAATAATTAAATAGTTTAAAGTACGAAACATTTGTCATCAATTAAAAATAAAATATAATAAATTTATTTTATTTAAAAATAAAATAAATTTATTATTACTTAACCATTAAGCTTAGAGTAATGGTTAATATTACCTAATTTTTAACAACATAACCATTATTCTAAAGATAAATGTATCGCATTTTAAATTATTATCTAGACTTTAAAAATAAGTGTAATAAAGATGCATTTATTGATGCTTAACTAATGTGCTTATAATTTATACGTTTTTATTTTTTTTAAACACATTTTTTTCCACTTAAGCAGAAGAGTTTTAAATATAAATAAGAATAGTAAAATTGTTATGTTGTCCATATCGAACGAGTAACTTAATATTTGTCCGATCTAGATTAAATCAGAGAGAGGGCGTGCACCTCTTTATATGTTGGCGTTGGACAAATCTAATGCGGGGAGGAGAACATTTTTGTAAGAATAGAATGAAAATGTATATATCTAAAAAAAAAATTAAAGTGTTCAAATTTTGATACCAAAAATAAGCCACAAAAATCAATCTCTTTGAAATTGATCCAAGGCACGTTATGCTTGGATGGAATTGATCCAAATCAATGAAAATTATCATTGCAAAACACTTTTTCCAATGTAATTATGGCACATAAATACTAAATACAAATTTTACATAAAATGATGATTATATATTTATAAAATTCTAGTTAGAATGTATCGTAAATTATGGAATTTTTGTCATCATGGTCATATTTTAAACATATTTTATGTCCAAGGAAATTTAATAGAGATATCACTTGACAGCATTAAATGTGCAGAGATGGGGGTGGGGGGGGGGGGGGGGTTACAATAGTACAATCATTTTAGGGCATTTGGAAATGGACCTTGGTCTATGCGTCGAGTGAAGAAGGTACACTCTTGAATGAGCAAACCATTCATATATACATATATGTGTAGCAGTGGTAGCACAGCCACAACACAAGAGCAACTACAGTAGTTGCCGACAAACTTTTGTTATTTATTTATTCGTACATACATGTATCTGTGTGTAAGAGCATTAATTAGTTAGTAGAGTTGGGTAAGATCTAAGTTTGGCTTGGGAATTGCTCGTCGTGTCTTGTAATTCATCAACACTTCCTAAATCTCTGGCACACTAGTGATAAATTAATAGAGAGGAGGGAGGGGTGAATAGTCAATATAGAATAATAGATGACATTTTAGTGATAATTATGAGTTAATTTTTATATCTTCTGTTTATATGATTATTATTAGTGAGTGGGTCATGTTATTTTCAGTCAAAATCTTGTATAAATATTTTATTTTGCTCATCATTATCATAAAATAATGAAAGAAATTAAGAATCTTGGTGTTTTGTCAAAGGTTGGATTGTGAAAGGTTGCTAGGATTTGTTGTTGTTCATTGCTAGGCTTAACCTACTAGGAAGCACATGACGAGGCATGTGGCTTAAACCAAATCAACTAAATAATTACATGTGGCATTGATTATATGAGTGCACTAATTATTTTTACCTTTTAAAACTTGTGTTAGATTCTACTTCCATTTCGGCCACTGTGTAGCAGGTCAAGAGAAAATGTTTATATCATATATGTGAATTTTGTACCCAAAAAAGAGATAAAACATGTGAATTTTACCTCAAAGCATTTACCTTGTAATAATAAGGAATTAAGATAGAAAGAAATCTTAATGACCTTTTTTACCCAAAATTAAGAAACTACATTTGATTGTTCCTTTGTTTCTTATGCACTTGGTCATTTGGATCTAAGTTTAGTTTGAGTTAATGAACTAATACTGCTAGTTAAAATAAAGAAAGAAAAAAAAAACATCGAGATTTAATCCATCGATATTGATGAGCAATGGAATAATTTCTATTGCTATCAACTACTATCTCTTCATTTTCTTCTTTATTTGGTTAGTAGGTTCATTACATTGGAATCAATTATTAGTTAGGTCTAAATTTTAGTTTGTCAGTCTAAATTTACCAATTGAACTTGGATTGGGATTTCAACAATAGAACAAGTGGGTTTATTTATTTTGAAAAATACAACAGATGAAAAAAATGCGGCAAAAAAAAAAAGAGAAATGAAAATCATGTATCGGATTATAAAGGCGATAGATTGATTAGCAAAACGGAAGAAGAGTTATAAAGGCGATAGATTAGTTAACAAAAAAAAAGAAGAGTATAGAAGAAAGAGGGATAGATTAAAAGAAAAAGAAAAAAACCAAGCTAAATGACATTTAGTCATTTATCTGAATTAGAAATATTTTCTAATTCTCAAAATATACACTTTAAAACATAACCACAAAATAAATAAAGGCTTATTTATTTCCCTCAACCAAAATTATCTTCTATTTCTAGTTATGAACCATGGTGGGTACGATTCCTTGGGCTGAATGGAAGTTTTAACCACGTACACATTGAATTAGTGCTTAAAACAATTATGACCGTCCAAAGAGGCGGTACCAACCTTGGACGTAAAGGTCCTTTTTATTTGTAAGGTAAAATAGGAGATCTGAAACTTTCAATATGAAAGACAAGATTCCAACAAATCATCAAAAAATGCTTAAAATCAATGAGCCACAACCACCCAAGTACACCATAATTAGCTTTGTCTCTTTTAAGTTGCAAAAATGACAGTCTTGGATGCAATCTACATTTAGATTTTGTGGTCCTTCCCACTACCGCAAACCCCATCTCTCATTTGATGATGAACCAAATGACCCCAAGTTTGTTGAGTTTGGAGCCAACCAAATTGCATTGCAACCCTTTAATCTCACCATTATTCACCCAAGATCCAAACTTTGATATAATCATTTAAAATTTAATATCGCGTCGTTAGAGTTGTTTTTATCTGTGAACTTTTAAGATAAAATGGGTTAGTTTGATTCTAATTTAGATTTGACCATAATTAAGAAATTGTGTAGAGTGGGTAGGGTCAGATGTTTAAGGGGTTTGAATTGGTGGCAAGTACCAGCCAATGAGGAGGCTGGTGCGGTGCCTGGAGGCATTGATTACACAAGGACCAACATGAAACTTGAGGAGCAGGGCATCCATTTGGAGTGAGTGAGCGAGCGAGAGATAGATTTCATATTCAATGTGTGACGTGGCCCTTCTTGATGCAGATGCTCACTCAAATGCTCCTTACAGCATGCATATCTGTTCTACTTTCAAAATTGATATTTCTTCCTGTCATACTTTAGCATGTGAGATTTTTTGTTTTATGATAATTGAAGATGAAAAAACGTCATGTATATGATTTTTTATAAAGAAATAATAATAATTGTACTGTTGCCATCAAAACTAAGCACTCTCCTGTGCTATTTATTTGCGTAGTTTACAGCAATTGGACCAACAAATTACATCCACACCTACCCACTCTCTATTATTGTCTCATAACCTTCCTTATGATACAGTTCTACATTTACTATTCTTTTACCAAAATCATGTATCTTGAAATGGATGCTTATTTTCTATATATATACAGGCGTTGGTTCTGGCTGTTTATTTATAATTATGGGATGAGTTTCTTTCTGTACGTGTATTTTTATATCTGCATTAAAGTACTTTAATTTATTTTCCTTCTAAAAGCTTTAGTAGTTTCATAGGCAGAGTTTAGTAGTGTTTAGTATCTTAACCAAACTACGCATTTGGGAGCTCATTTCTAAGTAAAAGCATTTTCAAAGCGCCACTTTAGAAATCATGTGAGAAGACAAATTCCCTAAACCATTGGAATTGGTTTAAAAACCATCCCACTTGTAGTTGACTTCATGTTCATTCAGTCAAAACTCTCCCCATTATGATAATGCCCATCTTGTCCCCAGTTCTGTCTGTCATACGTATATGCCATATTCTTGAAATCCAAAATTTATGGGCTTTTCTGACTTGTAAAAAAAAAAAAAAAAGGTTCTCGCTCCGCAGTTGGGGCCTATGGAAATAATTGCTTGTAAAAAATGTACCTCAAATCAATGATGAAGTCCTAGGCAAATAAATACACAGCTTGAATGCACCTCTCCCTCAAAAGCTAATAATGCAAGCGCTCATAAAAAAGGGCATTTGACTATTCAGAGACATCATCATAGTGGGCGGAAGCTTCCCCACAACAGCTATTATGAATTTGCAGGTAAAAGAAATTAAAAACACCTAGTTGGGGTTAAAGAAGAGAAGAGGAGCACCATACCTGTAAAAGAAGGTGGCATTCAAAGGGAGAAAGAAGAAAGCACCTGAAGAAGGAAGAGATGCCCTAAAGAAAAGAAACTGGGCAAATCACATGGGTGGGGGGTGGTGTGTTGTGCAAGGGGAAGCTTTTTTTTTTTTTAAACCACACCTGCTTTCCATGCAATGATATTTCTCCCATGAGCCCATAAGACAACGAGTGCAATTTTTTTTACCCCTTCAACGGAGTGGACGTAATCCTTGTCATTTTTTCATAAAAAAACAGAGAAATACACATTTATATTCCAATATTTTGAATGCCTACCCCTTGTTTTTTTCTCTCTCTCTACATTCTCTCTCTGTGCATAGTCTATGCAATGGTCTCCAACCTTTATCATCACCTTGTCTCTCGTACATCGACCATCGAAGTATCCTTTCTTGTCACGAAGAGGCAGTGATGTGGCAACAGTAACAAGCGGTTGCTAATAAAGAGGAGATAAGTAAGGGAAGAGAGAGAAACAATGTGGGTTTTTTAGAGAAACCCCCTCCCCCACCTCTTAAAATAACTTGTTAGTGAAATTAAGTTTACCCTGTTAAAGAGGTGAACAAAATCGCACTCTAGGGCAACAACTCAAATCCAGCCCCAGTGCTACATCTTTTTATGTTATAATAATAGTTGGGGTTTGGTCAAATGGTCAGAGAAGTGTATTTAAAAATGAAATATGCTGGTCTAAAAAGTTGCAAGAGCTGAGGAAAAGGGCTGCAAAGGCATCCACTGCTACTCAACTTTCCAACAAATGGCCCTAGATGCTGTCAAACAAAATAGAAAAGACCACGAACAAAAGCCACATGAATTGGGATATATGACAATAAAATTTTAAAGATACCCAGAGAAGTTTTAACAGATAATATAAGAATCCTAAATCACATCTTATCATCAAAGGTCTCAGCATTCAAGGAATCAAGCTGTAAAGTTCATAAAGATCAAAATGGAGATGAGGGAAAGATGCTTATCTATACATTCATATGCATTCAATATCTGATAGACTCAAAAGTTACAGTATACATATCATTTCAACTCAGCCACACTGGGCTGACAAGTTACAACCAGAAATCCATATGTAATAGCAGTATTTGCTTGCGCAGGCTAGTTGAACCAGAAAGGAAAAAAAAAAACATTTCTCATCATCTTATCCCTTACATTTCCCTCTTTCTTGTACAGCTAAGACTCTTTTTTCCATCACCAATCCCCAGAAGAAATTAAAAAAAGAAAAACTTCAACAGCAGCAAGGAAAAAACACGCTAGTGAAACACACTCAAAACAGATTGGAACTAGAGAACCAAAATATTAGAATCAATCCATGTAGCAGCTTTTACCCTCATCACTGCTACAGCTGTATACATCAAGGCAAGAGAATCATTTGAAGGTTAAGGTTCTGCTACAGCAAGCTTCACCACCCTTCTCAATACATGGAAGGTAAAATAAAAACAAACCTCCATTGCTCCATCCGTTACCGGGAAAAACCGAGCTCCAACTCCATAGCTGGATTCTGCATTAAGAGTATAAAGATTCATCTAGGCTCCGGTGGAACCCGTGAATGATTATGCTCTATTTACAGATTGATAGAGGGACACCCTAATATATAGAATTCCTCAATGACTCATCTGCTACTTGTAACTTCTGATGTGTCAGTGAATTAAAACCTACCTATTGTATGAACAATTGCCCTAATCTTTTCCTACCCTTTGTTAGACTTCCATCTTCCAAACCGTGTTGTCAATGTTATGGTCGTGTGCTTTCTCCAGCGCTGCAACCTTAGCCCGATGGGCTGCCATGGAAATTGTGCTCTTTCCCCTTTCATCGTGAGGCAGTTCGCAGGCTTCACTGATGGAACCAGATCTCAAATCAGCTGGAGGGATGAAACAGTCTAGTGACAAGCCTGGAACATTGAAGGCCACCTCTTCAATTGTCCAAGCTTCTTCCATCCTTGTTTTGGTATGGCTCATTGCCATCTCGCCAAACCTAAAAAGGGTCACCACAGATCTGCCAGAGTGAGCAATCATGATTCCCTCAACAGGCCTGTAATCGTCAAGGAAAGAGTTAATGGTGGTTTCCCAGTAAACTGCATCGCCACCATTGGACTGGATACGGGTCAGATGAGAATCCTCCATATAAACAAGAAGGCCCGTCTTCTGACTGAAGTATCCAAACAAAACATGCCTTATGATCTCTGCAGGACCCTCACTTCTTGCCCTTAAGGTCTGAGGATCAGCACAAAGCTTAAGGATAAAACAATCTTCGCCATTGACCTTTTTCTCCCCAATACATCTTGCATCAGCAAACATGCTAGCAGTGGTTCTGGGGTCAAGACCCTGCAAAGAACATAGCAGTCCTGTAAAATGAGTAACTTACTAGTAAAAGGTAATGGCTTAGGCAGTCAAATAAACAGGAATACAGTTTCACCTGAAGGGCTCGGCGTAAAGGTCTAACAGGCCCTTTGGCAGTATGGGCACCTAGCCATGGGGTGTGCCTCCAGACAAGTTTACCGTTGCATCCGGCATGAACCTTGCTTCCTCCCACCGCAAGCTCAACATACCACATGTCTGGATTCATCTGCCAGAGCACAAATCCGCCCGACTCAGCATCTCGCTCTGCATTTCGATTTTTCATTACCCTTGTAGCAGTTTCAAACTCAGAAGCTAGCATCTTCACCTTCCCCATTGCATATGCATTCCTAATTGAGCTTTGCAACTTCTGGCCTCCTGATGCAGCAGTATATTGCTGCAATATGTACTGAGCAGATGAAGTTTCCTGCGATAGTACCATGCATGCCAGAGTCAGTTTAGTACCTTGGTAAAGTGACAAATGAGCTAGATCCTGACAAGAAAGCAGAAGGTTGAAGAGGCACTGTAATTAGAGATGAAGAAAAGCTGAGCCAAGTCATAGAAACTTCAAGATTGCAAAACCCTTGAGGGTGCTGTGAAAGCAGTCACTACGTGCTAAGTTGCTCTTCTATCTAGCCCATGAAAACGGCACTCTTATTTATGAATACAATGGCCTTATTCACACACAAGTCAACCTTCCTAATAAGCAACTAGAGTTCAATTTTTGATTAATTTAACTAAATACAAGTATCAAAGCACAAATGCTGTTAAAATTTCAACACTTGACACTAAACTAAAACAACAGAGAAGGCATATATATTGTTTGGTCCCAAGCAACCAGAGGACTAAACCAGATTTTAAAAGAAATAATTTGCATTTTCACAAATGATGTTCAAGAAACCAACTAGAATTAGAAGCAACAACGCTCGTTCCAATTGATTTAAAAAGACCTTAGTCAAATTCCGTAAGCAATCACTAAACCTAAACTGACGATGTGATTGAAACTTGGGGTATTAAGTGGATAAATAAAAGAACAAATCTTCTGTTTGATCTTCTATATGTTTCCTTTGTCCTTCGAGATCAACCATCTCAGTCAAACTTTCTCTTCCTTTCTCTTTGCCCCAACACTACATTCCAAACAGAGGCTACAAAACCGATGCAGTCCAAAACGTCACTGATAAAAATATTTGTGTGTGTGTGTGTGTGTGTGTGTGTGAGAGAGAGAGAGAGAGAGAGAGAGAGAGTTACGATTGGAGTGTCCTTGATGCTGAGGTGAGGCAAAGGGTCGCTGGTGCTAACGTGCACTGGGGCGAGCGGTGCGCCCATAACGCCAAGCAACAGTCTCAGATCAGACCGCTTGTAAGCACTCGACGCTGACGACGGAGCCCTCGAGAGCTGACCCTTCATCCAATGCCCGATCCCTGACCCGACCCGCTTCGAATCTCCGACCAGGTCGCCGTCCGGATCCGGCCCTTCCATCAACGGCGTCAGCGTCTCGGTCATGAACCTCAGGCTTCCGGATCTCGCCACCACCTGCTCCGGATTCCCTACCCCCTGCTGGCGATTCTTCCTCCGGCGGAGCAGCCCCGACATCGGCGACCCCGTCCGACCCGGACTCTTCGCCCGCGACCTCGCCGGCGACAGGCCCCGCACCACCTCGTCTTTCAAAGCGGAGAAGAAACCCTGCTTTTTCTCCATAATCAAAACCCTACCGGAAACTTACAGGAACCAAAGCAAGAACTCTGCTTAATTAGAGAGACGATTTACAGGCGCGGAGAGGAATGTGGCTGAAGTCTCCTCATAGAGGCTACAAGAAAAGCATGGGCTGTATTTGGCTGGGGGGAAAGGAAGAGAGTGCGAGCGGAGAAGTCCCTGTTTGGATGGAGACAGAGTTTCGTTTTCCGGGGGGGAGGAAATGTGGATTGCTCGCTGGAAACTGGAAAGCAACAGTATGAAAATGGTGCGGGAATAACGAATTTGAAGGCGCAGAGAGAGAGAGAGAGGAAGAGGGGAGCAGCGAGAGAGAGAGAGAGAGAGAGAGAGAGAGAGAGAGAGTGGCAGTGAGAACACTGGGGAGTGGAAATGGAGAGAGAAGAATGTGATTTTTTAGAGGGAGCATGGGGCCACCTGTCAGTGGTGGAGACTGACACTTTGAATCACGCGCCCTTATTGAGCGTTGGTTGTACGCGCGGTAGAGTCGATTGGATGGATGGATGATAAATCATACAAAACTTTGATTTCTTTTCAATTTAATTATTAAATTTTAATTCTTTGTAAAGTAATTATAAAATTTTAAAATATTTTATAATATGATCTCTACAATAATTTTTAGATAATTTTTCACCAAAATTACTGACGTGGTAATGGCCACATCATTGCCACATCAACGTCATATCATCGCCACGTCAGCAATTTCGATTAAGAACCATAAAAAAATCATTTTAGTGAGTACATTGCAAAACATTTTAAAATTTTGTTATCACTTTGCAAAGAATTAAAGCTTAGTGACCAAATTAAAAAGATTGCCAAAATTTTATGACATTTAATATGATTTATTGAATGGATGGATGGAAGAGAGCCGAAATGGGCTGATAATCATAAAAAAAAAAAAAAATTCTTCTCCAACGTAATTGGAGCTTATTAGAGTAGAGATAGGAGATTTATGTAATTAACAAATATATTTTAATTAAATGAATAAAAAAACACCTATTAGAGTGGAGATTTACGTAATTGATATGTATTAAATGTAAATAAACACCTATTTACTCTTATTGGGGCAAATTACAAAGAATAATAGAATGTGCAAATAATAATATAATAATTGACGTGTATAATCTGCAATTACAAACTAATTTGAATAAGGGGGTTATAAACTTGATTTGCCATAGTCAATATCAAACAATATGCAATATGTAATTAAGAAAATAAAAATCGTGGAATTATAATAAGCATTTTGAAGACCCACTTTTAAGACATATTTTATCATTTCATTTCGTGTTTAGTATTATTGTTAGAGTTTGAAATTGAGTTTAATTTACTAAACTTTTTCATTCTCATTATTTGGGGCTTGAAATTCACGTTATTATTAACTCACGAGTCCATCTCCCCTGTCAATTATACCATGCAAAATTTACAATCAAATCCATTAATTTTATAAAATCATATAATAATTTAAAAAAAAAAAAACAAAACAAAGACCATGCATTAAATGTACCACTAAAAATACCTTGTCACATATATAAAATTAAAAATGCAGATATGGATAGAGTACAAGAAGAATGAAGCAAATGGAATTGGTGCCTAATTATATATATATATATGTTGCATTGTTTAATATAGTTAGTTAAACTTTGCGTAGGTTGTTATCAAAATATACTGAAAGGGCTAACTCGTGTGCCGTTGCATAATGCTCTAGTTGTCCTGTCTTTGGGCTCATGGGTCATGTCGCGCCCCGCCTCGCCCGGCCCCTTTTTATCTTTATTGTGAACTCTCTGCATCTGCTTCATATAATAGTGCATTTGCTTTTATTTGAACCCCACCTAATTAAACATTTCTTTATAAATATAAGTACAATTAATATTTGTTAGCAACACTAAATTGCATTTCCATATAAGGTATAACTTTGTTTTTTTTTTTTTTTTAAAAAAAGAACAAATTGTTATCCACTTATTAACATTAATCTCATACTATAGCATTGACTATATAATCTATATCTACTTAGGTCACGTTTGATTTACGAACAAGGTGTCGCATTGTTTGCTTATTTCTAGGATTTTCAGTCTTGGACTTGAGAGTGTTTGGTATAGAATTACATTAGAAAATATCTTTAATCTTACATTTGATTTGGTTGATGTAATGATAGACACATGATAATACAAAAATACTCTCATTATAATTTTTTAATTATTAAATGTTTATTTTTAAAATATTTATAATTGGGGGGCAAAACAATTATTTCGTCCATTATCCTATTTTCTAGGAATCGTGCTAGATGTACAACATTTTTGTACATCTTAGAGTACACAAAAAAGTATTATGATCAAAATATCCCTCGTCTTTATGCACCTTACGCGTCTCATGAGAGACATTTTTGTCTTTAGTACACTTTTGTGTAGTCTAAGGTGTACCAATAGCATTATTTATTTTCTACATAATGTATCCAAATCTTGCCAAGACTATATTATCTTACATTTATACGATTATTCATTAATGAACTCATTCCGTTTATTATTCCACGCTAATAAACACAAATAAAACATATAATAATTTTTTTATCCACTAATTTATCTTATTTTATCCCATAAACCAAGACAGCCTTTAATCTATAGATAAAAACCCATAACTAGCTTTCTTTTAAACATTCACTCATATTTGACTTAATGTTAAAATATAATTTAAAAGGAAAAAAAATTAGGGCAATTATGTAAACAAGTCCAGTTATGATTACCTGCACATACACAGTGTGTGTGTATGGCCATAAAACATGTTGGGGACCAACCAAATGATATATAGTTTTTTTTGGTATTTCCACAATTCACATGCTCTGTGCTCCACCGTTTGTTCTTTTGTTGTTCTCTTCTCCGTCCATCTTTCATGGAATATTGCGTCTCTCTTTAATTTTTAAAAATAACATTTATACTTTTTCTGCGCCTTTTATTTATTATACTTTTTCACTTTTTTTTTTTTAAAAAAAAAGTGGAAGCCAGAGACAGAAACGTTCGTAAAAAGTCAAAAAGTGATGAAAAAAGTATGATGGAAAGTTGGTTCCATCCAAACACGGCCTCCAACGATAATGGTTACTGGTTACTACTGGTTACTGGTTCTGTTCTATATATAATAATAATAATGCTGGGGGCATTCGGTGATTGACTCATTTGATTGAGCTTATAATTTCCACTTAAAACACTTTCAAATTTCAATAAGAAGTCAAAGCCAAAATTAAAAGTCTATAAAAAGACAACAAAATTAGATGGGACTTCAACCAACAAACACCCTGATTAGATTATTTTCTTTTCTTTTAATAAAAAAATTAAGAAGCATTTTATGTAATTTTTTTATGACTAAATAATTGCTTATCATATCATATGATAGCCTCCATCGTATCGGTCATAATAATGATTTTTCCAATTCTCTTTAATGGCTAATAAGCCTATTCTCACTTTTACCTTTGAAAAATTGAGTAGACGTACATCTTGTGGGACTTATAATTTCTATTTTCTGTATGTATATATATGAGTGATGATTTAAAAGTAAAAATTTATAGAAAATTATGTGATTCATCAATGGTTATCAATTAGTTTTGTGTGTAAAAAGTGTTTCACATAATTAATCTGGTTTGAGTAATTACCGTACATAATTAGCTAGTAATGTCTCAGCATTGAAATTTTGATATTAAGAATCAAAATCAAGAATCAAATATTTGGTTGGTCAGCCGGATCTAAAGCAAATTCAACAGAAGCTCCAATCCCTCCATAACGCGCACGCTTTCTGTTATTGGTCGGCGAATTCAAAGAAATTTTGGTCCAAAAGACACCCATGACATGAGCGAGTAGGTCTGTCCGTCCGTCCGTCCACAAATTTCTGACAAATTCTAATGTATTCAGAAACGCAAACGGAAAAGGTGCAGCTGAGCCATGGATGAACAGAGAGCATTATCATTCGGGGCCAGGCCAGGCCAGGCCACGAGACAGCAAAACAGGCGTAAAGATGCATTGAACATCTTAATTACCATGATTGGTCCAACTGAGGGACAACTTTCTAATTTCTCGTAAGATTATGCAACGACTACGACGAGACGACTATGATAGATATGCTTTCATTTCATCCTTCCTTCCTTGCTTCCTTCCTTGAGAATCAAGCATCCTCAAAAATAATAGAGAGATGACAGACAGGGGGGATTAATTAATTAAAAAAAGGAAAAATACTTGGAAAAGATATGAATTGATATGTTGGGCCGGGTTGGGTTGGGATATCAAATGCAAAAGATTTAAACAATGCTTTAAGGTTTTGTTTGCATTATGTCTTTTGCTTTATACGAAGGAGGAGGATGAAAGGGAAATATCTATGTAAATTGTAATGGAGAGGGGCATATCTATCTAAAGCATATGGCCTTCCTCCGTGGGATGGAATGGATGGGTCCCCAACACATACACTTACCTTCTCATTTACGCGGCATCCCACGTCACTGCATCCCCTTTCTTTTTTCTTATTAAAAAAAACTAATTTTAATGCTCGACATTTTTATTTTATGTAATTATATATATATATATAGAGAGAGAGAGAGAGAGAGAGAGAGAATGGTGACCTCTAGTCACTTCTCTCCTTTTGGAGAGCTAAAGTAAGGGAAGAACATGGTGCTTTTGTCAAGTTGGGGCTTTGTCTCGTCTCCATGACAAGTGGATCAAAGATTTTTCATCAATATTTATATTCCTATAAAACTTTTGAACAAATTTGCAAACTGAAAAACAATTTTTTTTTTCTTAAAATGGACTACAAATCCAATTGGTTTGGTGGTTAGGATGGCTCAGGCTCAACGAGTAGATGTTCTTGTGGTCCGTTTTCTCTTCAACTTTATAATATGTGACATATGGGCCTCTCTAGGCCCATCATCAAGTTGTCTTTGTGGCCAAGAACTATTAGGTCCAATAATATTTGGGCCACTGCCATAAAAATTTAGTATTTAATCAAATTTTTTAATTAAAAATATTGAGTGTTGTCAAATAAAATGAAACATATATTTTTACAAGTATTTATGTGACATTATTATTACGATCATGATATTCTTTAATTAAATATTTGAATAAAATAGAAACTTTAAGGAGTTCCTGTCCCTGTTTCGATGAATACAAGTCATCCATGGTCTTGGGCTCTAAGAAGCCCCTTGGCCCAGAAAGAGAAGCTTTTGTAGTGGGCTACCCATTATATTCCTTGAGTAGTGCCCCCATTGTTTTGAGTTATTAGGCCTGTTTCGGATGATTTTTTTTTGAAAAAAAATATAAAAAATAAATTAATGCTATTTCAAAGACAAAAACTCATAAAAAAATGAAAATAAAAACCTCGAGTAACAACATCATTCCACGATTATTGCATATTAAAAAATAAAAGTTATTGTGTCATAGGTAAAAATCTATTAAAAGATAAAAAAAAAACTCAAAAGTAGAAAATAACTTTTTAGATTAAAAGGTGTAAATATCCTCGTATATGAAAGTCCCATACAACATGCAAACTAGATAACTCTAACATATGAAATTTTTTTCAATAAAATAAACGTTATTTATAAAAGATAGATATTATCCGAAAGAATTCTAATCCTAGCAAAGTTAGGAAAAATTAAGATAAATGTCATCCATAAGAATTTTAATCCTAATGGGTACTAAAATATAAGAATTATAACCCTAACAAAATTAGAAAAAATCAAAATAAGTACGAATGATAATTTTGGATTACTTTAGATTATTCTATACCCTTTTATAAATAAGTAGATACTCATATAAAAAAATGTACGGTTCTAATATTTATTTTAATATGGCTTTTATTATTTTCAATATCTAACTTAAGTATTAGAGTATTTGCGGAGAGATCTCTCCACACTCTCTAACTATTTTCTTTCTTATAAGTTCAAACGACAACATTTTTTAATCAAATAAAAAACAAAAGTAACAACATCATTCCTTGACTATTACATATTAAAATAAAAGTATTTATAAATTAATTCGTATATAATTGCAAAATATATCTATTACAACTTATAACTTACAACATTTTAACAATATTTTCACACAAAAATATTATAAAAATATAATTACCGAATTCAAATTATTGATTTTTTTTAAGAAATCATGGGTGACAAATGGTATTATTCATTCTTTGGGATTACCATTCGTGTGCGATCCCCTACCGCTTGTATCTTCGATTTCGATAAAGGAAGTAAATTATAGATAGAGATTTTGGATCATTGCGCAGGGCAAGAAATCGAAATCACAACCTACTAATGTGAATTCTAATTTATCGTGATCCAATCACTTAATATGTGCTCTAAAAGCTGCTATTATTTATTCTTTGTGTCAACATATGGTGGCTAATTGCAAAGCACATAATATATAAAATACATGATTTAGAACATAACTTTTAGGAACGACAAGGCACATTGAGAGGCCATTCAAGTTCTTACACTTTCTTTTTGAGGGCGTTTGTTAAAATAGTAAGATAAAATTGTATTAAAATAAATTTAAAATAATTTTTGAATTAAGATATGAAATGGTTAAAATAAGGCTGAAAAATATTTCAAAATTTCTATCAAATTATTTGTTAATTTTTTAAAAATTCACTAATAACTATACTTTTTTGTTCTGTATGTTTGTTAGTATATATGTTAAATATTAAGATAATTTTTTTTTATCAAAATATCCTATTACCAAATTGATTCAAAATTGTTAATGACAATAACATGTTTGTTATCAAAATCATTCATATGATAATTGTTTGTTTACCTTACCTATTATAAAGGGAAATGGAATAGTAGATTAACCTTAGCTATCTTAAGATGAATCAAAATTTAACAAATAAGGAGTGAGAGTTCACCTAATGATCAAATAGAAAAGAATACAATAAGATCAAGGTTGGACATTTCATGAGGCCCATGAGACGGTTGTCTTAAGGCCCATGAAATTTGACTATTTGGAGCCCATAAATTAGAAACCCCCATTTTTGGTAAGGGCCCAGCCGCCCACGGTCTACCCTCTCCCCCTGTAAAGCTCCGCGTTGGCCCTTGCCTTTCTCTCTCTCGCTTTCGCTGCCCCTTTCTTGCTTTGTCACTCTCTCCGTCGTCCTCGTCCTCACGCCTCACCCTCGTTGTCGGTGGCTAGCCCTCGTTCTCGTTGTCGATGGCTCGCCCTCGCTCTCACCTCTCGTTGCCTCTCTCTCCTTTCGTTGCTCCGTCAGACTGTTGCCCTTTGACAAAGAGATAGATGCCAAATAGGCTTTGAGACAAAGAGTTCATATGTATGTGTGTGTATACATATATATATGTATGTGCGAAGATGACTATTGATTCGTTTGTTGAGAAATCTTCGACTTTCTAACTACCATTATGATGAGACAAACAATCATCATTTACAGAGAGGGGCAACAACCCTTTCAAATTGCTAGCTCTCCGTGAAAAAGTGAAAATTGAAAAAAAGATGAACAATAAACAATAATGAAAATAAAAGAAAAGAAGATAGAATAGGTGAAGGACATTTCATGGTGAGATTTTATAAAAGGAGATATGTGTAATTTATATTTATATGTAAAATGTCAGATAAATTTATTTGAATGAGAGTAAGTTAAAAAGTCACGTGATAAGTTTTTTCAAGAATGGTTAGATAAATTTAACAAACACGTTAGAAATGATAGAAGTCTGGGATACTTTTTATATTTTGACTTTTGTATTTTGTATCTTGATTAAAAACGCTCTCTTAATGTTTATACCTGTGCCATATTCTTCTCAATTAATATAATTATTTTTATGCTTCGGTCGCATCAAATAATCAATATGCATAAAATATTTTACCCTTTTAAGTAACCACAGAATAAAGAAATAATAACGCCAATAAAATTTCATTATACTCCTAGCTCTTACCATCACCGAACGTATTTGTCAGTAACACTCAAACCAGTAAAAATTCAACCCGTAAAATATCCTAATACTTTGTCTGTAAGAACTCAATGCAAAATGAAATCATAATAGGAGACTCGATGCTCTTGACACATGCCACGTGATGGGCCATCGCACCCCATAGCCACAGCTGTCATTTGTCCTCTCTGCATCGTCCATCTGCTCCCCCAAGGCCAAACGCAAACCTAACCAGCTTAGTGATGGAGTTAATGAACGAGCATCGTTAATTTTACTGTTGATTTAATGGCAAAGAGCTATAGCAATAGAAGTTTTATTAGGCAGTGAGGTTCAAAATTTTTTGCACATTTTTTAAGTGGACGTGATTTGTTAGTTACTACACTACGCATACCCCATAAATTTCTTTAGCAGTTGCGAGTTTAAAAAATAAATAAATGAATGAATACGATGCAAAATCCGGGCAGTGGACAGCTGTGCTCCTGCACCTGCTTGTCCCCACCCCCACATTCACCGTTCCGTGATGAAGCTTTCAGAGACACAATTTCATGTGTATTCATGTGCCGGAGTCAGAGCCAGGCCCAGCCTTCTATAAATGCCCGCATAGGAGCATTAGGCCTCTCACTGCACAGCCTACCCTAGTTGAAGATGATGAAGATGGAGAAGCTCTTCTTTCCAGCTCTGCTGCTGCTTGCTCTTCTGCTCTTCTCCTCCTTCTTCGAACCCACCATGGCCAAGTCATGTAACTTAATTAATTAAACGCCTCGCCTCAGTTTCTCTTTTTGATGGCTATTGACTTGGAACAATTTCATCAGTTATTTCCTATAAACGTGTGTTTTGCTCGGATTAATGTGGGGTGGTTAATTTTAATTTGCAGTGTTTTGTGCATCCAAGTGCAAGGCAAGGTGCAGGAAGGCTGGGCAGAAAGAGAGGTGCTTGAAGTACTGCGGGATATGCTGCGCGCAGTGCAAGTGCGTGCCGTCTGGCACTTACGGCAACAAGCACCAGTGCCCTTGCTACCGCGACATGCGAAATTCCAAGGGCAAGCCCAAGTGCCCCTAATTTAATTTCTTCTTTCTTTATTAATTTATTACCAATTAATTAATGTATGCTCTCGTGGGTAATTAGTGTGTGTGTGTGTGTGTGGGGAGAGAGAGAGAGAGAGATTTCAAGTGTTTTTTGAATAAGAACAGATTTGGCCGTGGAGAGAGAGAGAGAGATTTCAAGTGTTTTTAAATAAGAATAGATTTGTGTATGGCTTGTTTTGTGCTGCCATATACGCTGTGGATCATATCCTATGTTCATTGGATTTCCATATCAATTGTTAAGATATATATTATGCATGTATGTATATAATGTCTTTTAATTTCTTTTTGCGGACTATTAGTTCACTAATGACAGTTGACCGGCCGAGTCAACTAGTTAATTTCTATAAATTTTAATTTTAATTAGAAATGCTTTTCTAGCGGATCTATTAATTAGTTCTAGCTATCACAAACACTCTCTTAATTTCCTCCTAATTATTAATAAATAATTCTCTTTAAACTGTTTAATAACGCACTCGTAGTTGTTCGTCCCCCTCTTGCTTTACCTTCCACTCGAAGACAGATCCCCACCAAATTGAGATCGGTTGGCAATAGATGTCAGAATGATGTTACTATATTCCTAAATAATTACTAAATATATTTTAACATTTGACCCTATATTTGGGATTTTAAATTTTAAATTCAATATTTGAGTACTATTTTTTAAAAAAATTAAACTAAATCCAAATCATCATGAATTTAAATTTAAAAAAGAAAAAGATAATTTCAAATAATTCCACCAGAAATGTCATTTGAATTAAAATATTTTATTCTCATTAATTTATTACTAACAAATACTTATCTATGCATTTATTAAAATATTTACATATATAATATATAAGCATACGTATCCATATAAATACGCATAATATCTATACATGCGTACTTTACATATTTAAAAACATTAGAGTATATTTGTGTGTTATTCATATGTATATATACATGTATGTACATATACTTATTATTATATACATGTACTATTTACATATGTATAATATGACTATATTTACATGTATACATATATATTGATGATGGTTTTTGAGATCGATCACCACGTGTCATTTCTGCGAATGAATCTCGGGAATAGAATTTTGGACTTGGCGATATTAGATCTCGGTGATAAAACTTGCAAAACAATGGAGTAACGGGGCTAGGGTCTCTTGGAGTGAATTCCGACACTCAAATTAATAGAGTAAATGCAGGTAGTAATAAATGTAAGAGTTCTAGAGTTTTTTATACCTGATGAGAACTTTTATTTTTTATAGGCGGACCCGCTTTGAGGTACCTGAAATAAAACCTGAGATGGGTGGACACGACTCCCGAGGACCCTGATCAAGATGGAACGGGTTTCGCGGTCTGGCTCGAATCTTTTGGACTCCACACCTGATTGTTGATTTGCCACGTGTTAGCCTCTTGAGCAATCCACGTGGGGAGCGATGCCATTAACGCGTAGGGGTATTCTTGTAATTTTAGGTAGTGTCACATCATATATATATTAATATTTTTTAATTTAAATTTTCTATACATAATAATAGTTATCCAAACACTTAAATTTTAAATAATATCATTTCAGATCATGAAATTTAAAATGCAAACATTTTAAATTCAAAATTTCAGATAACGGATATTCAAAATACCTTCATCTAAAATTTTAATTTATCCAAATATATCTTATAAAACTTTTAATTTGAAATAATCAAAATTTAAATTATTCTATTTTCAATTTTTAAATTTAAAATTGAATTGTACAGATAAATGTAAAATTTTATAGGTTTGTGATGAGATGTAAATCCTTACCCACTAATCACTTTATCTATATATTATATTTAATTATCTACTCATTTTTATATTAAAATAACTAATTTTCATATTACAAAAAAATAATATTAAAACATAAACGATATAAAGTAAATTGCTAAGAAGTAGACACGATTTTTTATATTGCAAGTTATATATCTTTTTTTTGTTAGAATATGTTAATTTGAAATTAATTTTATCAGGTAATTTATAAATTGATTAATTATTTGATATTAATACAAATCATTTTACACATTAATATATATAGAAAGCAATATACATTTTTTCAGTAAGGTAGCGTTTGTTAACCAAGATACAGATCAAAAAATGTGAGATATGAAAAGCATTTTGAACAAAAGTATTTTTCCTTATATTTGTTAAATTTTTTACAAAGAAGTCACATAACTTATTATTTTAAACTTTTAATATAAATTTATTTATTTTCTATCGGATAATTTATCTTGAACTTTACAGATAAATTATTTTAATAGAATTTTATTTTACTCATTTTAACAAATATTACCTAAATAAATAAAATAACATACACTATACGGTACAAACTTAATAGTTGTTGTTTTTAATGCCATTTTATAATTTTGTTACCAATAACATGACTAGTTAAAATTCTCTCTACGTAAAATGATTTTTTAATTAATTTTTTTATTTTTATAATTAATATTAACTTTTATAAGTTTATAGTATTATTTTAATTGGGAATAAAGTTGACATTATTAATAAAATAAAATGTCATTAAATAATAATGTTAAAAAAATCTACCATAACTAGGCATGACATTTGTTGTGAAAGTATGATGTCTTATTTAGTGATTTAAAAAATATAATAATCAAATTAATTTTGAGTTTAAAAGTATAATAATTTATTTATTATTTCTTAAACTATAGGGGTAATTAATACTAAAGTGGATGATTTGACTTTTGCCCTAATTAATATGTACCGAATAATAAAATTTAAATAATCAAATATTATAAATGAAAAGACATTTTAAATTTGAAAAAGGAAAAAAATTGATAAAATCTCAAATATAATATAATATGTAATAATTCTATTGGTACAATTGATTCTTGAAAATCAAAATAAGATAGAATCTTGTTCGTACCAGAAGGATAAGAACTGTGTTTAAAAGGGAAAGCAAGCAATTAAGCTGACAGTTATCGAAAGGAAAACATATATAGGAGAATGATATACATAGCTGGCTAGCTAGAAAGAGATAGACAGATATATGAGAATATTAATCTTTTAAAAAGTGTATACACACATAAATTACTCAGTAAATTTAATAACTGGACTTAATGAAAATATTTAATACAATTGCTTAATTATATATGTAACGTACGTTTCCAAACTTACCATGGACTTGCATTCCATCCGCCTGCCTAGTAATTTTCTAATTTACTTACCAAAAACAATAATAATTTCTAATTTAATTCCACGTACGCGAACTCTCTCTCTCTCTCTCTCTCTCCCCTCTTCCCACTTCCCGCCATTAACCCTTCCCCTCTCCGTCTCTCTGAGAAAGAACCCTTTTGGTTTTCTTGGTTTTCTCTTCATTCAATTCAATTGATCGTTTCTCTTCATTCAATTGATCGTTACAACTGCAATGGAGAGACCAGAAGACGATACTTTCTTGCTTCAGCTTCTTGCAACTTCTCCGTTCCCGCAAAACCAACTTCCTTCTCCGGCGAGATATTCTTCGTCGACGGAGAACAACCTTATTAACACGTTACCATGTTTGCCAGACGCCCCTTTTCCGAATAACACTCTCCATGCAAACCCTAATACTCCTTTTGGCTATGATCTTCTCAGTATGTCTGTTCTCGACGGTGAGTTCCGTCGCTTCAATTTAACAACCCCATCTCTTCACTCTCCTTCTTCTTCTTCTCCTTCCTCCATAGGATCCGGACGTCGCAGTCCTGTTCGTCAAAACAACTCGCTGATTGGATACTCGCTTGGCACGGGCTCTCTCTCCATATCTGATGATCATAACTATGAGATCAATGTTTTTTCGCGTAGTTTGAGAGTTCAATCTGCAGCAATGGCACAGAATTGGGGAAATTTATGGCAACCATCTTTCACTACTGGGACTGATAATTATCTGCACAGCAATGAAGGGCGGCGAGGACCTGTTTCCTCAATGAGTTTTAACACGGGAGCAACCCAATCTTTCATGTACCAAAACCGGTCTCAATCCGCCTACGGCATCATTGGCGGTTATCAAGCTCCTGTGAATTCAAACAGGAACCGGTTAGGGCCGGAAAACAGCTTTCAAACGATGAGGAGATCAAGATTGACGATCAGATTGGAAGATTGCAGGGGAAAGATGATGTATTATCTGGCGAACGATCGGCGGGGAAGCAAGTACTTGGAGGAGAGGCTTGGGGAAGGGAAGGAAGAGGAAATAGAGATGATTTTCATGGAGCTCAAAGACCATGTTCGAGAGTTAATGGTGGAGCCGTTTGGAAAACAGGTCGTCTGGAAGCTGTTTCAGGTTTCCACGCCGGAGCATATCACACAGATGCTTCTCGTCGTGTTCAGCCACAAGGGTTACCTCTTTGAAATCTGCACAGATTCACATGGGTATGCACCTATATACATATATTTATATATACACCTATATAGTTGATATATATAGCAATTGGTTAATTAGGGAGGACGTTATAAATTAGGCGAGATGCTTAAGATAGATGGAAGAGTGTGTTCAATATTTTATACCATCAAGAGATATGTATTCCTTTAAAATTGGGAAGCAAGTTTTATAGAATCTTAAAAGAATGTTAGATAGTTAATTAAAAGTATGTAATTGAAATGAAAATGTTGTATTGTGTGTAAATCATATAAAAAATAGAAAAGAAATTAAATATTACATATAATAAGGTTAAAGTGGCTCTTTAATCAAAAATAAAAATTATAAGACAGAGTTAGACGATTAAACTGATTTGAAAATGTAATATGCAGGGAGACAAAATATAAAAGTACTTGTAAGACAAGTGAATGAAATAGAAAAAAGAAAATTGTAACAGAAGGGATTAGGAAACCCAAAAATAAAAAAGTACAGTGATAAATGGTAGAGATAATCAGATAAAATTCATGCGACTAATCCTAAGGCAGAGCATAGGATAATGTTATGGCCATGTTTTTGCAGATCAAATGCAATGCAGGTACTACTGCAGCGACTGACCACCCAGGAGCAAATGTTAATAGTAATGCGGGGTCTGCCGGAGATTACAGAGCAATTGTGCATGACCCTCCACGGTCATCACGTCATTGAACAATGCTTGAAATCCTTCCCTGATGAACACAAGCAGGTGATATACCCTACTTGAGTCCTCACACATTATATGCTTGCATCTCTTCCGGCTATATATATATATATACATATACACACAGAACATATGAATATATAATTTGCAATATTGAGATTTTGGAAGTGTAAAAAGAGAAAAAAAACGTGGAGGGTATGAAACCAACATAGTGCAAGTCTTTGATTGCTCCTTGAGAAAAACATCGGTTGCCTTGGACTGTGTATAATTGCATGTTTGCTTTCAGTTTGATAGTCTTATCATTTCAAAGTAAAGCCTCTTCCTGAGACTGCCTTGATGGTATCACATGCTCACATCCAATTAAATTTGTAGTTTGTATGGTTAGGCCAAAGAAGGCGTGCGGAAGTTGCTCAATAGACTTAAACATGACCTCCTTAAGCAAACCGGTTCAACTTTACCAACGGAGCTACGTCCTTGGTGAATGGTGATGATGCTCCTAGATTAGTTAAAATAGCAATTTAATTTTGCAAATTTAATATTTCAGGGATGTTCAAAGTATTTTTGAAATTTAAAAAGATTGATAAGATTTCAACATCAGATTTATGTCCTGGTTTCTAACAATAGGTGTTAATTAATTTGTTGTGCAGCAACTTCTAAACGTGATAGCCCATAACTGTGTTGAGATTGCGATGGATAAGAATGGGTGTTGCCTACTGCAAAAGTGTTTGCCAGCTGAGGGAGAGGTTATGGACTATCTCATGGCTGAATTAACTGCCAATGCACTTACTCTTTCAGCAAATCCTTATGGGTTGGTCATTCTAAACTGTGTCCTTTTACCTATTATTTCCAGCCTTCAATTAGCTATATATTTATCCTCTCTCTTTTTTCCCTTCTCTGTTTTGCAGAAACTATGTTGTCCAACACATACTGCAACTGAGGGAACCAGATATTAATGCAAATCTATTGGCAAGGCTTTGGGGGAGTTTTGTGGCTCTCTCCACCGACAAATATGGCAGCAATGTGGTGGAGAAATGCTTGAAGGAGCTTGAGGAAGATCAGGTGACACAAATTATTGAAGAGATCATTGATTACCCAAATGCCTTGGCAGTTTTTCAGGATCCCCACGGCAACTATGTGGCTCAATCTGCTTATGCTGTGTCCAAGGTTTGATCTTAAGCCCACTTCCTTATCTATGTGTTTTTTCCATCCATCTTCCTTACCAATACCAGCCCACTTCCTTATCTCTCTGTTTTTTCCTTCCATCTTCCTTACCAATACCAACCCATAACTTGAGTTGTTTGACAGAGCTTTTAGTTTTCACTTTCAATTTAGATTGATAGAAAATTACCCAGATTAACCTAATTACAAATCAAAAGAGAAGGGTGGAGATCTAGGATTAGGTCTTGAGGCATTGAAGCTTTACTTAAAGCTTGTGTAACCTTTATTATTATTATTATTATTATGATGATGATGATGATCATGATCAATTTGTTTCGTTGATCATCTCGGAAAATGTAGGGAGCTCTTCGCCGGAAAATTGAGAGCCTGGTTCAGAGCAATTACCCGTTCTTGCACAGCCACCCCCACGGCAAGCAGGTGCTGGGAAAAGTCAGACGGGACCGGCATGAAAGGCAGGGAAATAAGGGCTCCAAAAATATATTGTGAAGTTTGTCTATTCTAGTTGAAGTTGCTTGTAGTGCACAATGTAAGAAAATAATGAATGGGTGTTTCTTATGAGGCAGTCTCCAAACTGTCACTTGTTAGTTGTTATAGATTAGGGGTAATCTTTCTTTTGAGTTTAACTGAGTTAATTATTTGGAAGCTAGTGTCGCTACTTTGTGCTTCCAGTTTTTGTTTGCGTGTAAACTTGGTCGTTCGTGTGTTACGTAGACATGTTATTAGCTTCTTTTTACTTCAGTTTTGAATCTTTTGCTGAAGCTTCCCTTTTTGGGCAAGACCATTTGACAAGCAAGAGACTCAAGTATATACGCCTCAGAAATAAAACATGGATCATAAATGGTAACTTTTGGGCCGAAGTTGGCATACGGTAATTGCCGAACTCTTAACGCCCAGTGAAATTTCTCTTGTTCATGTGCTGTAAATATGATTAAGACAAAGATGCCGCCGAAAGTAGGAGAAAGGGAAATTACAACAGGATGGAATATATTTGCATTACTCAGAATCTGAAGAGTGTGAAGTTGAGCTTTGCCTTACGCTCCTAGTTTTGGCACTGGACCTCGATGGGTTATGAGATGATTCACCCTCAAAGCAGATAACTTGCGCTTTGGCCAACCTCTCCTCCAGATCCTCCGTGCTGAACTCGTCCGTTCCACCGAGCTCATCAAATCCAACCTGCATTGCATCATTGAGTAGAATATTAACTTCAAAAAGTGTCAAATTGGTTATGGGTGCATAGACGTTGGAAAATAACCCAGATTCTATTCATAGTTT
Source organism: Diospyros kaki (assembly GCA_036245055.1). Lineage (NCBI taxonomy): Eukaryota > Viridiplantae > Streptophyta > Magnoliopsida > Ericales > Ebenaceae > Diospyros > Diospyros kaki. The sequence goes on along the minus strand of BSEG01000001.1, from coordinate 40,493,709 downwards.
GCACATCCTTTTTCTTTCACAAGTAATTGACAGTTTAGACAGCATCTCATCTAACCCACCACGTAATCATCCACTTTGGCATTGTTTATGAGGGCTAGGGTTGGGAGTACAACAATCTTGAGCTTCTCGGCCAAGAATGGACTTTTCTCGGCATCTAATTTCACAAAGCGTGTCTCTATGTGCTGCTTTGCAAGTATGCTCAGGTGCTTGTCCATCACCTGCAATGAGACTAGTCATTGGTGAGAAACCTGTAAACATGACATAAGTACAACAGCCTTGCAGAAATATGGTTGCACGAGTTAGATTAAGGTTGGAGAATGATGTTCTTAATGGATATACCAGACAAGTATAGCGACACACTACATTGCTTGCATATAGTGTCAAGTGAGCTAGAATCGCTACATCGGTACTTGAATGTAGTGACAAATGAGCAAAAGTCCTCGCATTTGCTTGGACGGATGTGGGTAAAGAAACTAGTCCAAAATCAAAACTAAAAACAAAATCAAAATCAAAACCAAAGCCAAAATCAAAATCATAAATTAAAGATTGGGTCATGGAATATAAGAACATTAACAAACAAAGCTATAAAAGTGGTAGATGTGATGATTAGTAAAAAGATTAATATTATATACCTTCAAGAGATAAGATGGGTAGGGAAAAAAATAAAAACTTTATCAAAATCTGGATATAAAATATGATACACAGGAAATGATCGAGCGAAAAATGAAGTGGAGATTATTGTAGATAAAGCTTAGTAGATGAGATAGTGAATGTAAAGAGAATAAGGAATATGATTATTATGGTAAAGGTTAGCTTATGAAGAATGACCATAAATATCTTTAGTACATATGCACCACAAGCGGAGTTAAGGAGATAAAAGCAAAACTCTGGGAGGACCTAAAGGGACTCATACAAATGATACCAAGAAGAGAGAAAGTGATTATAGAAGGTGACTTAAATGGTCTAGTGGGTAGAGACGGAGACGGCTATAGAGAGGTACATGAAAAGTATGGATTTGTGGAAATTAATAATGAGTATAAGTCTATTCTAGATCTTGCTATGACACATAGGCTTATTATCACCAATACTAGGTTAAAAAAAGAGGGACGAACACTTAATCCATATAAAAATGTCACATCAAGCACTCAAATAGATTATTTCCTCGTGAGACAAGAGGATCGGTTATGTTGTAAGGATTGTAAGGTGATACCAAGGGAGTGTTTGACTACTCAACATAAACTTTTAGTACTTGACATCCATGTAAGAAATTAGAAGAGAAAAAATCACATAAAACAAAATCCAAGAATTAGGTAGTGAGATTTAAAATGGGAGAAGTAATTAATCTTCAAAGAAAAATTAAGGGGTAGAAGGGAATGAAATGGAGAACGAAAGAAAAACCAAATGTAGAGGGAAATGGCTAGTGTCCCGAGAAGCATGACAAAGGTAGTCCTTGGAGAGACAAATGATAAAGTCTCAAACCTTAAGAAGTCCTGGTGGTGGAATGTAGAGCTCCAATTGAAAATTAGAAATAAAAACTTGCTATACGGCTGTATATCAATGCAATAATGAAAAAACTAAAAAATTATAAAGCAAAAAATGTAGCAAAAAGAGCTGTTAGTGAAATAAGGTAAAAAAACATATGAGAATCTATATAAACGACTCGATACAAAAGATGGAAAAAGATATATATATAAATTAGCTAAAACAAAATAAAGAAAAACAAGAGATGTAAATCAAGTGAAATGCATAAAAGATGAAAATTAAAATGTATTAGTAAATAAGGGAGCAATTAAGGAGAGATGGAAGAAATATTTCACAAAATTATTCAATGATGGTGGGGACACAAGAGTTAGGTTGGGACATCTCAGTAACTTCGAAAGGAACGTGAGCTATACATTTTATCGACGCATAAATTTAAAAGAAATAAGGCAAAGATTAAAAAAGATGAAAAATCATAAGGTAGTAGGACCGGATAATATACTAATAGAGGCATGGAAATGCATGATAGAATGAGAGAAGAGGGCATCTCCTGGTTAATGAAATTATTTAATGCGATTCTTAAATCAAAATAAATGTCAGATGAGTGGAGAAAGTGTATTTTGGTTCCTATATACAAGAACAAAGGAGATGTTCAAAACTGTGAAAATTACAGAGGAATTAAGTTAATGAGTCATACCATGAAATTCTGGGAGAGAGTAATAGAGCAGAGGCTCAGAAAAGAAACAAACGTCTCGAAAAACCAATTTGGTTTTATGCCTGGTAAGTCAACAATGAAAACTATACATCTACTAAGGCGCCTAATAGAAAGATATCGGGATCATCAGAAGGACCTGCATGTGGTGTTTATGGATCTAGAAAAGGCATATGATAGGGTCCCTAGAAAAGTTTTATGGAGGGTTTTAGAGAATAAAGGAGTTTGAATAGCTTATATACAAGCCCTTAAGGACATGTATCACAGTACAGAGACAAGGGTCAGAACATGCAGAGGGAATACTAAACTGTTTAAAATTACAATGGGACTGCATCAAGATTCTGCACTAAATCCATACTTATTTGCTTTAGTAATAGATGAACTCACTAAACACATTCAGACAAAGGTGTTATAGTGTATGCTATTTTCAGATGACATAGTGTTGGTGGATGAAACAAAAGAGGGAGTGAACACTAAACTTGAGTTGTGGAGAAACAATTTAGAATCTAAGAGATTTAAATTAAGTAGAAGGAAAACAGAATATATGGAATGTAAATTTAGTAAGAATGCAAGAGTGGAGGATGTTATAATAAAATTGGAAGATCAAATCATACAAAGAAAATACCATTTTCGGTATCTGGGCTCAGTAATTCAAAACAATAGAGAAATTCACGAGGATGTCACGCATAGAATTAAGACAAGTTGGCTAAAATGGAGAAATGCATCGAGAGTATTATGTGATGGTAAAATCTCATTAAAACTGAAAGGAAAATCTTATAGGACAACTATAAGACCAGTTTTTGTTATATGACTCAAAATGTTGGACAGTCAAATACCAGCACGAGCAAAAGACAAGCGTAGTGAAGATGAGGATGCTAAGATGGATGTGCGACCAACATATCCAACAACAACATATCCAGCCATTATCCCACTATGTGGGGTTGGCTACATGAATTCTAGACTTTTATGTGGGTTACATCCCAACAGATAGTTTGTCTAGAATTCATATTTGGATCCGACTAGGTTTTACGCTGGCTGTCGGCTACCTAACGCAACCCTCCTCCTTTATCCGGGCTTGGGACCGGCAGTGGATAATATCCCCTGGCGGAGTAATGAAAAAATAAAATTAGAAATGAGGTTATTCGTAATAAGGTAGGACTAGTGCCAATCAAGGAGAAGATGAGAGAGACTAGACTAAGATAGTTTAGTTATATGAGAAGAAGACCAATAGACGTTCATGTGAGAAGAGTTGATGAAATAGAACAATTAGTCAAAAAAAAAAGATAGAGGCAGACCAAGAAGACTTTGGGAGAGACATTAAAGTTTGATATGAAGTGTATGGGCCTGAATAAAGATATGACAAAAGATAGAAATACATGAAAGTCTAGAATTCATGTAACCGACCCCACATAGTAGGATAAAGGCTAGATATGTTGTTGTTTATTAGTAAAATTAGATTACAATCTAGAAACTTGTCCGCATCAACTGCACTCACACATAAAGCACTATTTGCCCACTTAGAATGTGTTCTATTCTGTGGGTACTAGTTCTCGATGGTCCAGATTTTTCCTTCTCTTGCTGGAAGAGGAACTCCAAAAGGCATAAACAAAGTCACTAGACCAGACTCCTGAGTCCCATATTATGCATTCAGCTCTATCCCTATGCGTTCGTCGGATTACCCCTCTCATCCTAGTTCTGCTTCCTCTTCTCTTACTAGTAGCACTAGATCTAGATCTAACAAAATAAAAATATAAAAAAAAGATCTCCTTGCACTGGAGCCTTTTCAAATAAATGTCTCCTTGTTCGATCCAACTATGTCTTGGCAAATCTCCCTCCCTCATTGCATCCTCATCTCTAGTTATTTTCTAGTTTCTAGAAAATTATCAAAAAAAATACTTCAAATTGATGTCTGTTTAGGAAAGACAGGAATGGGACTGAACTGCGTCAATTTCATAAACCAAACTTATATTGGTACGAAATAATGACCTGGACCTTGAATCAGATCAATTAATTTTTTATTTTGCTTATACTTAAAATCTCAAACCCTGAACCATAGCCATAGTTATTTTTTACTTATTACACTAGATTTTGTTTTTAAAATTTCAAAATGGAATTGGGGTTGCCCTATGTGGCAATCTGGTGCACGAATGCACCTGTATTCTCATTCCTGTGACCTGGATTGTGATTCCTAGGTGCCACAATCTTGTTATCTCAGGGGCAGAGTATGAGCACTGAAATGCTACTGATACTTAGCCATGTTCCTCATGGGGCTAGAGTCCTAAAAGATATAGAGAACAATAATCTATTTTTCCTGAAATTTAGTTTTTGCCAAAGGTAAATAAAGCCTAGGCTGCTATCAAAAGGGAAAATCAGTGTTCTAAAAATCGGCTTAGGCGGCCATTGGCCGCCCCGAAATTGCCCTAGTCGGGCCTCCTAGGCGCCGACCCGAGTAATCGGCCGGCTTGGGTGCCTAAGCGGCCCAGGCTGCGCCTAGTCGGCCTGCGCGCCTTGGCGCCCAATTCGTTGGCTTAGCCATTTTTAGGGTTTTTTTTGCTAAATCATTAAATCGAACCTCTCAACATCTCCCCATTTCTCTCTTCTCACCTGAACGCTGTCGTCGCCTCAACGCTGTAACCTCAACACCACCAAACTTCATCGGCCTGCCAGTAGCTCACCGCCGTGGCTGCGTCTAGCTCGATCCTCGCCGCCAAGCTTCATCATCACCACCTCTTATCTGTCGCGTCCTCGTCGTCCTCATTGCCTCAGCGTCATCGTCATCGTCACCACCCCCGTCCTCGCCGTCGAGCTCCATCTCTGCTGCAGCAAGCTCCATCTATCGTAACCTCTCTTTCTCTCTCTCTTCATCTCCCTGTGTGGTTATTGGGACATTTGCTGCGTTTTTGTTTCTGTTTTTGTTTTTTGTTTTTTGTTTTTTATTTTATTTTATTTTTCTTTTCTATTTAATATTTATATATAATTATAGATTTATATTTAGTTTTATTATTAATTATATATATTCTATAATATTTCCAAAAAATCTACTTAGCTGCTTGCTTATAGTATTGATTGTATGACAAAAAAAAGGTGATTTATTAATTACAATAATTTACTTCTTATACTTAATTCTATATATTATTGGTTTATGTTGCATTATTAATACTTTTCAACTTTAATTTAGTTGAAAATAACATCAAATTATATCACAAAGTTTAAAAAATAAAAAAAAAATAGTAATTTTCATAAGCGCCTAGGCGCCCTAGGCGCTAGGCCCCAGCTTGGCGCCCTAGGCGCTAGGCCCCACCTAGCGCCTTTTAGAACACTGGAAAAAGTTCTCCTTGTGTGGGGAATTAGGGTTGGGTTTGAGATAGACAGAGAGAACGAGAGGGAGAGAAGGAATAGAGAGAAATTGAGAGAGGGATACGCTGTAATTTGATCACAAAATTCACCGATGCCTTTCATGAGAGGGAGGCCCCTTTATATAGGCCCATCCTCTGCCAATCATCAGCATTACATGTTAACAATCGACGGTTACTTCCCAACCCTCTTAACAATCTGTCCAACCACCTAACTGCTAACAGCCTATTGTTATTTGTAATAGATGTAGCTAACAACCTAACTAATCCCACTGTTACAACCATCCCTACTAACCATCTAACTACCGTAAGGCCCTGACAGCTGCATATAAGATGAGTCCAAACCTCGTGAACAAGCTAGAACTATCTAGCACATATGTTTTACCCTATAAAACCCATTCCTGGTATAATTATAACAAGAACATCTTCTCCAAATCAAGTTGGCCTATTGGCAACTGAATTAAAAATTTAGCAACTGTGACAAGATAAACCTTTGTCTTAACACACCAAGTCGACCAACCCAACATATGATTTATCTTAGTCTAACATATTCAATGCCTATATTGACTTGTCTCCAAAATCTAAGCCTATCACATGCTTCCATCCCTCCACCCTACTTGAAAAACAAACAGAGACAAGCATCCATCAAATGTATGGGCCTATTAGCATGCCAATGACCCAAGTCCAATAACCTCCAGAGTCCAAACACGTCACAAAAGAAAATATGGTCTGTGAATGTGCCCCAATGACAGAGATGGATACTTAGTTATTTCTGAATTTCATAGCTTTGATCATTCTAAGGTTGTATTTATTTAGGAGCTTTTGAGGATTATGAATACTTGGTCTGTGTTTCCTACTTATTTTGGATTTCAAATTTGGTAAGGACTGAGTATGTAAACACCTCAGAAGTCTATGTCAAGCCCTCAGATTATGGGCTGGACAATTGAGGGAATTCTAACTGAATTCCAAGAAAGAAATGAATGTTGGAAAACAGATAGAATGAGGGAGGGAGAAAGAGAGAACGAGAGGAAATGAAAGAGAGAACGAGAGAGAGAGAGAGAGAGAGAAAGACTTTTGTATTATTCTCCTATGATACTTCCTCCTACTACTGTAGGTCTCTTATAGAGCCTCCAGCAACCATAATAGCATTCTAACAATATAACAGCTAACTAACATAACAGCCAAAACAGTAAGCTAATTCCCTAACCACTTAACCCCCATCTAGTTAGAAACTAACAGCATATACAAGTAGTTATTAACGACCATTTACTGATTCACGCCTAGGGTTGTGACAGTCTATAAGTTATTTAGATTTTGTATATTGATTATTGAATAGATAGGATATTATTATTCTCTCTCTCTCTCTCTCTCTCTCTCTCTGTACTGCTGGTGCGGGTGCTACTGCTTCATCTTTTCTTCTCTCTTTCTGCATTATGTGCTATTCCACCCTATCTTAGGCATAAAACTTTAACCATATTTGGGCCAATGCATGCATAGCATACCCAAACTAAGATGAATGACAAACTAGAATTGGTTTATTTGATCCTACCTGGTGGGATGGTAAACAAGAGGATGCATTGAATGATGAATCAATCTTTTGAACATCCAACCTCATCTTTTGCAATACATCATTTAGCTATTAGGAATATGATGAAACAAAGGGCCAGGCAAGAATGCACCAAAATCCTGATGCTGCATCTGGGGCTTCTCTCCTATTCCTTTCCTCTCCTAATTCTTCTTAAACCCATAATTCATCATTTTAAAAGAGATGGCAACTGGTTTGGGAGGGTGCTGAGAGAGAAGATCCTATCTAAGGTTTTTTTGTTCTTTTTCCTCTCAGAGATACGGAACACATGCCAGTAAAGCCTGGGCATACTTCGCGAGGAGATGGACAGCATTCACATATCAGATTTTAGTATACTGTTCAGCAAGACTGAGAGTAGAATCTTCAGCTGGAATATCTACGTCAAACAAAATTAACCTACCCTTGCAAGCAAAGTTCTAAATCCACAGTAAATCAAACAAGCAAAAAACCCATGCATACAAAATAATCACTGAATAATTTCTCTAAAACCTCTCTTCTAACAACATAAAGATCAAAAAGTGAGAAGAACAACAAAAAAATAAATAAATAAATAAAATAACAAATCCTTCCCTCGAACTCTTCTATGACTTGGCCATGGATCTACTTATCCAAAACCCTGACTGGAAAAGAAGCGACAGGGAGGACGATACCTTGCAAGGCCAATTCTCGCGATAGAAATGGCAAACAACGCGATCACTAGCTTTGACGACAGAGAAGAAATCCTTCTCGACGGGGATCTCGGAGTACCCGCCGTGGCCGAGGGCCATCCAACGGCTCCGCTTCTCCGCCATCTTCTTCATTTGTTGGAGCCTCCGCTCTCTCAAGGCTTCCAAATCGTCGATATCCAGCCGATCTAGGGCAGCTATCTCCTCATCGATCTTGTCTTCTACGGCTTTGGCCACCGTCAAGACTCCCTTCTCTACGATCTGCAAATATAATGCTCAAATTGAAGTCCCAAATTGCTATGGGAAACAGATTAGAGAGAAATCGAACAAAATATAACAGATTACCTCTTGGACCTTCGGATTCTCCATGGATGAGTTGTCGGAGCTCTCCCTCCCTCCCAGCAATTCAAAACCTTCGAAATGAATAGAGAAAAGGGTCAGATGTTTCAGAGAATACATTCCTGCGACTTCATTTGGTCATCCATCTCAAAAAATAAAAAGGAATCAGAGATGAACTAAAAGCAAGATATTTTGGAGCTACCCCACAACACAGTGTTAGTTTTCTTACCCAACCTATGTCTTGGCCAATCACAAGATCAAGCATAAAATATGAAAGATAAAATAGAACTTTAAAGAAATCAAGAACACGAGATATACGTGTTTGGATCCGAAAAGATCCTACTCACGGTAGAGCCTCCGCCTCTAATCAATCCACTAATATCTCAAGATTACAATCGAATTACAAGATCACAACAAGAATAAATCATATTACAAATACAGAACTGAAAAACAGAAAACAAGAACAAGCGCAAGATCTGTTCGACCGACCTCAAGATCAAGTCGTATATGTTCTTTTCAATTTCTACCAATCTCAACACGCCTCAGGCGATTAAAACAGCAGAGATTACACAATACCTTTACCTTTTCAAGTGATCTTACCACAGAAATAAAACCAATTGATCGAGAGAAGAATTCACGAGAGAGTGTCTCGCTTCAAGCGCCGAACTAGGGTTTCAGAAATGAGAGAGTGAACAATCTGTCGATTAGGGCAGCATAAGAGCCCTTATATAGCAGCAACATCAGGAATTGGAATGGGCCGAGCCAACTGAGGCAACACGCATGGATCACACAATTATGGGCTTGGCCCATAACATATCTCGACCCAAATGAAACTTGGCCCACATAATATAACAACAAATTATATACACATTTAAATTCAATTAAATGAAAGTTAAATGTAACCCAATTTCATATAAAAGAAATGCAATCAGATTGTACATCAAAATATAAATGATAAAACATTTAATGCATTTTGAATCACATTAATCAACAAATTCCACCTTGATTCAAGAATGGATTAAATAGTGAATTTTTTACTAGAGACCCCTGCAAGTCTTTCACGGCTACGTAGGAAGAACATTGAGCAAATCTAAAGCTCGCTCAAATTTAGCTACAGGAATAGATTTAGTTAACATATCAGTTGGATTAATTTTTGTAGAAATCTTTTCCACCTTAATCTGTCTTTTAGATATAATATCCTGATAGGCCCCCGGTTTACTTGACTTATCAAAAGAAGATCCAAGAGGGCAAGGGCAAGGATGTAACTTGGATGGCTGGCTTAACAGCCAGCCATGTGCGTAGGGGTAGAGGAGGGAAATCGCTGGGTTGTGTAACAACCCAGCGAGTGCATAACAGAATTCTGTTGAGGGGAGGAAGAAAAGAATATATAGAGGGGGAAGAAGTTGGGGGAGGGGATTATCATTCTTGTATTGAGTTTTGGGAGAGTGAAGGGCCTCTCGAATGCCCAGTTTCCTTTCATTTTGTCACTTTCCAGCCTTGTAGTTCTTTCTATTATCAGTATCCTATCAATTGGTATCAGAGCGTCTCCGATCCTAATGGAGGACCTGACCGATCGAGTGGGTGACTTGGAGATTACGATGGAAGGCATGCAACGGGAACTTGATGCCATGAGGGGGGAGGTTCAATCGGTGGGGAAGAAGGTAGCGAGCTTGCTGGAACGGTTCGCTTGGATGAGAACGAGGCTTGAAGAGCAGGAACGGGAGAGGAAGAACGAGGAGAGACGGGAAGACCAACAGCGAGAGGGGAAGGGAAAACAGAGTGAGGAGAACCTACCTGTGGGATCGTCCCTCACTGGGAAGGCCACGTCGGAAGTGGGAAATCGGCACAAGGAAGCTGGCGGTGAGTGCGACGTCTTTGGGAGGTCGGACGGAAGGGGCCGACGCTTGGAGATGCCGGTGATTGAAGAAGACGACCCGGATGGTTGGGAGTTTTGGGCCGAGCGATACTTCTCCGTGAATCAGTTGTCGGATGCGGAGAAGTTGGACTCCGCTGCTTTCGGCTTCGAAGGAGCTGCTCTGGCTTGGTTCCGGAGGGAGCAGCGAAGGCGACGGGTGAGGAGTTGGGGGAAGCTTAAGGCGACGGGTAAGGAGTTGGGAGTTGCGGTGAATGGATTGGCTGTCGAGGAGAAGATGGACACAGCGGCACTGTGTATGGAGGGTGCTGCACTTTCATGGGTCCAGTGCGAGCAACGGAGACGAAGAGTGAGAAGCTGGGAAGAGTTGAAGGGGCTGCTGAGGAATCGCTTAGGTTCCATGCTGGAAGGCGCGGTGGATGAGCTACAAATTGAAGGGGGATTGGCGGTTGAGCAGATCATGGTGTCGCGAGGCAGAGTGGCTGCCGATGACGACGGTGTTGGGGAGTTCCACGACGAGGCAGAAGGGCAGCCGACGATCGGTCCATTTAAAAGGCCACGGACGACCGATCTGGTGACAACCAAGGAGAGCATTCCGCAGAGGAAGGGGGCGCCATCAACGATCCATGTTGTCTGGGAAGATGGTGTGGCTCTTAGCCAGGTTTCTCAGAAATTTTACATGGGGTTGGTTGATAATGGAGGGCCCCCCATGTATTCTCACCATCATGAGGGGGTGGGTGCCTCGTCCAAGCAGGTCATGATGGTGGAAGGGCAGTATGTTTGGCTCAATTTGCATTCTGTTGTGGAGCCCAATGATACAAAAGTTTCGCTGGTTGTTGGAGATATTACTAAGGAGAGCACTTTGGTCCCTGAGTACTTCAAAGGAGTGAAGAAAATTATTAATGCTGCTTCAGTCATTATTGGCCCGAAGGAAGGAGACACTCCTAACAGGGAAAAATACAGCCAAGGAATCAAATTCTTTGAACCAGAGGTAAAAGGCGATTCCCCTGAAAAGGTAGAATTTATTGGGATGAAAAACTTGATTAATGCTGTAAAGGAAAGTGTTGGACTTCGAAGTGGAAAACTAATATATGGATTTGAAGGAAATTCATCTAGAGATCTTGCTTGGGGTGCTTTAGATGATGTTGTGATGGGAGGAGTTAGTGAAAGTACAATTCAGTTTGACCCAACAGGTGGTGAAAATGGCGGACCAACTGGGGTTTTCAAAGGTGTTGTTTCGACTGCAAACAATGGTGGTTTTACCAATATAAGGACGCGGAATTTCTCAGCACCTGAAAATCTCTCTGCTTATGATGGTCTGGAGCTGCGAGTTAAAGGGGATGGCTGTCGGTATAAACTTATCGTGCGCACTAGCCGTGACTGGGATACTGTTGGTTATACATCAGGCTTTGATACTTTGAAAGGCCAATGGCAGTCAGTACGAGTGCCTTTTACTTCTTTGAGGCCCATATTTCGAGCACGAACTGTAGCAGATGCTCCTCCCTTTGAGCCAAGCAACATCATTTCCTTGCAGCTCATGTTTAGTAAGTTTGAGTATGATGGGAAGCTGAATCCAACATGCAATGGAAGGGGCTTCCCCCATTGGAAGCTACTTGGGAACCTTACCGTTGATCCAGCAGCAGCTTCCATTTTTGTTTCCATTTTTCCACCTTGAGGACAAGGTGAAAGTTGGAGGGGGGAGTAATGATAGGCCCCCGGTTTACTTGACTTATCAAAAGAAGATCCAAGAGGGCAAGGGCAAGGATGTAACTTGGATGGCTGGCTTAACAGCCAGCCATGTGCGTAGGGGTAGAGGAGGGAAATCGCTGGGTTGTGTAACAACCCAGCGAGTGCATAACAGAATTCTGTTGAGGGGAGGAAGAAAAGAATATATAGAGGGGGAAGAAGTTGGGGGAGGGGATTATCATTCTTGTATTGAGTTTTGGGAGAGTGAAGGGCCTCTCGAATGCCCAGTTTCCTTTCATTTTGTCACTTTCCAGCCTTGTAGTTCTTTCTATTATCAGTATCCTATCATATCCCTAACAAAGTGAAGATGCACATCTATGTGTTTTGTTCTCTCATGAAACGCACTATTCTTAGAAAGATGAATGGCACTTAGTGAATCACAAAATACCCTAGGAATTTGGTCACCTAGACTCAATTCTCTAACTATTCCTTGCAACCAAATTGCCTCTTTCATGGCTTCTGTTAAGGTAACATATTCTGCCTCAGTGGTTGATAAAGCCATTGTATGCTAGAGATTTGATTTCCAGCTCACCACATTTCCACCTATGGTGAAAACATATCCAAACAAGGACTTTCTCTTGTCTAAATCAGCTGCAAAATCAGAATCACAATAGTCCTGAATGCAGCTGGAATTTTTAGTGTTAGAATTGAAGACTAAACCCTTATCCAACGACCCCTTTAGGTACCTAAGAATCCATTTAACAGCTGACAAATGTTCTTTAGATGGATTGCTCATGAATCTACTTACTAGATTGACTCCATAGGCTATATCAGGTCTAGTTCCAATCATAGCATACATTAGGCTTCCCACTGCATTAGAGTAGGGAACCTTTTTCATATATTTAGCTTCTTCCTTAGGTAAACCATATTTTACAGCATGAAGCTTAAAATGTGGGGGAATAGGGGTAGAAACTGCTTTGCAGTCTTGCATATCAAATAGATTTACTACCTTCTTTAGGTAACCAGATTGGGACAGAGTTAGAGTACCTCTTTTTCTATCTCTGTTAATGTCTATTCCCAAAATACGCTTGGTTGCACCTAGGGTTTTCATTTCAAACTCTGATTCAAGGGCTTGAGTCAATTTATTTATTTCTCCCTTTTCCTTACATGCTATAAGCATGTCATCTACATATATAAAGAGATATATGAACAACTTCCCTTTAAGCTGTTTAAAATAAAAACAATGGTCATTTGAGCATAAACTCATCAAACCTCCTATACCACTGTCTAGGAAACTGTTTAAGGCCATACGGAGACCTTTGCAACAAGTAAACTTTATTCTTCTTTCCCTTTTCTACAAAACCTACAGGTTGCTCCATAAATATCCTCTCTTCTAGGTTTCCATGTAGAAAGATAGTCTTGACATCTAATTGTTCAAGCTCTAAGTCATGTAAAGCTACTAGGGCCAAGACTAGTCTTATTGAGTTATGATTTACAACAGGGGAGAATACTTCATGGTAGTCTATGCATTTTCTTTGGGAATACCCTTTAGCTACTACCCTTGCCTTAAATCTGGCTAGTTCTACACCTAGTATACCTGGCTTCCTTTTATATATCCACTTGTAGCCCATAACCTTTTGATTTTTAGGTTTGTCTACAAGTATCCAAGTATTGTTATTTTTAAGAGATTCCATCTCTTCCTCCATTGCCTTTAACCAATTAGTTTTATACTTGTTAGAGCAAGCTTCTTGATAACTAGCAGGTTCATTATGCTCAATTGAATCTCCAATGTTAAGAGCATAAGAATAACATCTGCATGGGCATACCTTGTAAGTGGTTTTATCTCTCTCCTTATCCTATCCCTAAATAGGATATAATCATCCAAATTAAGAATCGCTTCAGCTGAACCCTCATTCTCTTCAATCTCTATTTCAGATTTAGCATTTTCAAGAGACCTAAAGGGCTAAGATCCTTCTAAGTTAGACTTGATAGTCTTATCATTAGGGCTATCCCTTTCCACCTCAAATTGAAAATTTTCAATTTGATCTGCCTTAAGATTTTCCACCTTCTTTGGCATATAGTATTCTGATTCCTTGAATACTACATCCCAGCTGATGATTGTCTTCTTTTCATCAATCAGCCATACCTTATATCCTTTTACCCCTTGAGGGTATCCTAATAATACAGTCTTTTTGGCTCTAGGGTCTAGCTTCCCTTCTTTCTTATGGACATATGCAATACATCCAAACGATCTAAGATGGTCTAATGAAGGTAATTTCTCACTCCAAAGCTGTTTTGGAGTCCTAAAGTTTATAGCAGAAGAAGGGGATTTATTTATCTGGAAACAAGCAGTTGACACTGCTTCAGTCCAGAATTTCTTAAGTAAGTTAGAGTCCCTTAATAAACATCTTACCTTATTTAGAATTGTCCTATTCATCCTCTCAGCAATACCATTTTGCTGAGGTGTCTCATTGCAAGTTCCATACCTTGCAATGCCTACTTGTTTGCAAAAGTTTGTGAATTCATGATTGCAGAATTCCATCACATTATCTGTTCTCAGAGTCTTTATTTTATTGCTTGTCTGGTGTTCTACATAGGTCTTTCGTTCTTTAAATTTTGCAAAGGCTTCATTTTTATGCTTAAGGAAATAAACCCATACCTTCCTAGAATAGTCATCTATTAGAGAAAGAAAATACTAGGCACCTGATAAGGAACTAGGAACTTGGGGAGATCTCCAAAGATCAGAATGAATATACTCTAGGACACCCTTGGACTTATGTGTTGTAGGTGCAAACTACAACCTGTGAGACTTGTCCATGACACATGTCTCACATAAATTTAAGTTATTAATCCTTTTAGGATCCAGGATGCCTTGTTTACTTTATTCTTGGAAACCTTTCATTCCTATGTGACCTAGCCTCTTATGCCATAATGCAGTGTCATCATTTTCTATAGATGAAATTGCAACACTTCTAGAGATAGTCTCTGCTTACAAAACATATAGCCCTTGCTTAAGGATACCTTTAAGAACTACCATAGATCCTTTCATAGCCCTGATGATAACATTTCAGACTTATAAGATCCTCCATTTGAATCTATCATGCCTAGAGAAATTAGATTGCTGCTTAGGTTAGGCATAAATCTCACATTATCTAAAGTCCTATAAGTTCCATCCCACATCTTAAATCTAATTGACGCTATTCCAATTATGTTACAGGATTGGTTATTACCCATAAGGACTTTACCACCCTCAATATGCTTAAAATTAAGCAATCAGTCTTTCTTAGGTGTCATGTGAAAAGTGCAACCTGAATCTAAAATCCACTCATCTCCTGAAGCATGTTCAGAGAGTATTAAACCACTTGCACTATCATACCCATCTGACAGATTTGTTGCTTCTTGATTATTATTATTCTCATTTTCTAAATCTTTCTTTCTTTTAAAACAATTCTTTCTTAAGTGCCCTTCTTTCTTACAATACTAGCACGCTCTTGTTTTTGAGGATCCTCTACTTGTTCCTCTACTTTTAGAATTAGACCTCGTTTTACTTCTTCCCCTAGAATGACCTTTGCCTTTAGGCTTTGGTTTATGTTCCCAATTTCCTTTTACACTTAAGCCTTCTACATTATTTAATTTCTTATCTTTCTTATCCTCCTTCAGATCTCTTGATCTTAGGGCTGACACTACATCCTCTAATGACATAGAGGTTTTGTCATATTGCATGGCTGTCCTTAGATCTCTATATGTTAGAATGTTGTGTTAAGTAAATCCAAAATATTTGCAAATAGAATGTATCGGATTTAGTAGGTATATACAGGCGATTGTCCAGCTTGTAATTAGATGTAAGTTCGAGGGATAAAATCGAAAATATATATACCAATTATAAGCCATAGAGATTAACACCCTATTTTCTATAAATAGGATAGGGGTCTAGGCTTATGTGATGTTGTTCATTCTCACGTGAAAGTAGAGAGAGAAAATGTTGTGTGCAAAAAATAGTCTTTGTAATCTTGGAAAGGCTTGTAATCATGAGGGTGAGAGTTGTACTACTATCATTCTGAGTTAAAGAAGGCTACTATCGAGAGGTTTAGAGGATTGATGTAGGGTTGTCCTAAGGGGCAATCTGAATCAGGATAACTGCTTGTGTTCTTCTTGTGGTTTGATTTATTTTTTATCATTTTCATTCTGTTTTCATTGTCATTCTCTTTTGTTTACGTTATTGTTGGAATATGAGAGTGTGCAAAAGGGTGAGGTAGTGAAATCCGATCAAGAAATCTAGTTCTAAATGCTCCTAACTTAACAACTTCGTATCAGAGCCAGTCTTTACGATCAAGAAAGCCCAAAATTTTCATTATTCAAAGTTTTTGTCATAGAAATAGTATCAAGAATGTCGACCACTAGATATGACATTGAAAAGTTTGATGGCCAGAATGATTTTGGCCTTTGAAAAATGAAAATGAGAGCTTTACTAGGGAACTTAGGATTAGAAGAAGCCTTAGACAGTGAATCAAAAATGCCTAAGTCATACTCAAATGAACAGAAAAAGGAGATTGTTAAGAAAGCCTATAATACCTTGATATTGAGTCAAGGGGACAAGGTGTTGCGAGAAGTATCAAAGATGAAAAATGCAGCTGAGATTTGGCTTAAGTTAGAAAGCCTTTATATGACCAAGACCCTATCAAGTCGATTGTATTTAAAAGCTAAGTTCTTTACTTTTAAAATAAATGAAGGACAGAAGCTTCAAAATCATATTGACAGTTTTAATAAGTTGTGCCTAAATCTGGAAAATATAGAAGTCAAATATGATGATGAGGACAAGGCATCAGTCCTGTTGCACTCTCTTCCAAAATCATATGAGACTTGTAGATATATTAAAGTATGGCAGAGACACCCTAACCCTAGATGACGTAATAGGGGCATTAAATTCAAAGGAATTGCTACAAGAACACAGTTGGGGATGTTTTAACAATCAGATCTAGATCCGATAAAAAGGACTCTAAGCAAAAGGGAAGATCGAGGTCACAATCCAAGAATGGTAGGAAAATTATAAAATATTATAACTGCCATAAGAAAGGGCATATTAAGAGAAATTGTCTTAAGAAAAAGAAGGATTTCCTAGATAAACCTAAGACTAAAAATTCCTCATCTATTTGTGAATATGACTATGATAGTGCCGGTGCACTAGTAATATCTGGAAATACAGATAAATCTGTATGGGTATTAGATTCTAGGTGCTCTTTCCACATGTCACCCCATAAGCAATGGTTCTTGAATTTTAACGGAATAGGAGGAGGAAAGGTGTAGTTAGGAAATAATCATGAATGTAGGATTAAAGGTATAGGAGATATAAAGATCAAACTGCATGATAGGTCTATCAAAACATTAAATTCTGTAAGATATGTTCCTGAACTGAGAAAAAACCTAATTTCCCTTGGAGAGCTAGATAGAAATGGCTACTCCTATAGAGGAGATGGTGGAGTCCTAAGGGTATCTAGAGGCTCTCTAATAAGTATGAGAGTAGTCCTAAATAATGGCATTTATGTGCTACAAGCCTCCATAGTATGTGGAGAAGCTTCTGCCACTGAATTAAAAGCCTGTGATAAGACAAGGCTTTGGCATTATAGAATAGCTCACATTAGTGAGCAAGGCCTTAAGGAACTATCTAAGCAAGGGATATTAGGGAAACTTATAGATTTAGATAAATGTGAGTCATGCATATTTGGGAAATCAACCAAGGTAAAATTCTCCAAAACTGCCATACACTCATCTAAAGCACCTTTAGACTATATTCATTCTGATTTGTGGAGTCTTGCCCAAACATTGACTCATGATGGAGCTAGATATTTTCTATCAATAATAGATTATTTTTCTAGGATGGTTTGGGTGTATATTCTTAAGTCAAAAGACCACACTTTTGAAGCCTTTAAAGGCTGGAAAACCATGGTAGAAAAACAAAAAGGTAGCAAAATTAAAATCATTAGAATTGATAATGGTTTGGAATTTTGTAATAAAGAATTCTCTCATCTATGTAAAGAAAATGGGATCCTAAGACATTTGACAGTCCCTGAAAATCCAAAGTAAAATGGGCTTGCTAAAAGGATGAATAAAACCTTGCTAAAAAGGATTAGATGCATGATTTTTCATGCTAAATTACCCAAATCTTTTCGGGGAGAAGCTGTAAACACAACAGCTTATATAATAAACCTATCCCCCTTAGCCGCTATAGGTTTTAAGACCTCATATGAAATGTGGACTGGACATAAACCTAATTTAGATCACTTAAGAGTGATTGGATATTTGGCATATGTCCATGTTAAGCAAGGGAAACTTGAACAGAGGGCTAAAAGATGTATATTTATAGGGTATCCTTCTGGTGTAAAAGGGTACAAATTGTAGAGTCTAGAATCAAGAATTCCTAATACAATAGTATCTAGGGATGTAACATTTGATGAAAACTCCACTATAAAAGACATAAACTTAGATATATATAAGGGAAATGAAGGGAAATTTAAAGCTGTGGAAGTTGAACAGCAATTAGACTCTTCAGAAAATGACATTGATAACTCGATGAATCTAAATCCAGAAGAAGAGGTGTCAGTGGACTCTCCAGACAGTACTCTAGGACAGGATTTAGATTATAGTAGAGAGAGTGAAGAGCCATCCAGTATAGAAAGTGAGCTAGACCATGAGAGGTATAATGTTGCAAGAGATAGGCAAAGAAGAACCGTAAGGCCTCCAGTTAGGTATGGATATTTGGATCTGGTTTCCTATGCACTTTCAAGTGCAATGGAAGAAGCTGGTGATGAGCCTCTCACTTTTGAAGAGGCTATACACTCAAAAGGCTCCAAGAAATGGCAAGCTACCATGAAATCTGAGATGGAGTCCCTTATGAAAAATGAGACTTGGACTTTAGTAGATAAACCCTTAGGGAAATGGTGGTGGGTTGTAAGTGGTTATACAAGATTAAGGAAGGTGCTGGGAAAGAAGATAAGCTTAGGTAAAAGGCTAGGATAGTGGCTAGGGGCTTTACTCAAGTACTCGGTATAGATTTTAATGAATTATTCTCACCGATTGTAAGACATACTTCAATTAGAATTCTATTAGCCAAAACAACACACTTAGACTTAATGCTTGATCAAATGGATGTCACAACAGCCTTTCTACATAAAGAGTTGGAAGAAAATATTCTTATGAAACAACCAAAGGGATTTGAGGTTAGAGGGAACAGAGAGCAAGTGTGCTTGCTTAGGAAGTCTCTCTATGGATTAAAGCAATCCCCTAGGCAATGATATAAGAAATTTGACTCTTTTATGATTGTCCAAGGGTTTAAAAGGAGTGCATATGATAGCTGTGTATATTTCAAACATATGCCTAATGAGGTATCAATATATCTTGTGCAATGGAAAGTGAGCTAGACCATGAGAGGTATAATGTTGCAAGAGATAGGCAAAGAAGAACCGTAAGGCCTCCAGTTAGGTATGGATATTCAGATCTGGTTTCCTATGCACTTTCAAGTGCAATGGAAGAAGCTAGTGATGAGCCTCTCACTTTTGAAGAGGCTATGCACTCAAAAGACTCCAAGAAATGGCAAGCTGCCATGAAATCTAAGATGGAGTCCCTTATGAAAAATGAGACTTGGACTTTAGTAGATAAACCCTTAGGGAAAAGGGTGGTGGGCTGTAAGTGGTTATACAAGATTAAGGAAGATGCTAGGAAAGAAGATAAGCCTAGGTATGAGGCTAGGTTAGTGGCTAAGGGCTTTACTCAAGTATCCAGTATAGATTTTAATGAAGTATTCTCACTGGTAGTAAGACATACTTCAATTAGGATTCTATTAGCCATAACAGCACACTTAGACTTAATGCTTGATCAAATGGATGTCACAACAGTCTTTCTACATGGAGAGTTGGAAGAAAATATTTTTATGGAGCAGCCAAAGGGATTTGAGGTTAGAGGGAATAGAGAGCAAGTGTGCTGGCTTAGGAAGTCTCTATGGATTAAAGCAATCGCCTAGGCAATGGTATAAGAAATTTGACTCTTTTATGATTGTCCAATGGTTTAAAAGGAGTGCATATGATAGCTGTGAATATTTCAAACATATGCCTAATGAGGTATCAATATATCTTCTCCTATATGTAGATGATATGCTGATTGCAAGCCAATCAGCCATAGAAATCCAAAATTTAAAGTTGAGATTAAGGTCAGCCTTTGAAATGAAAGAATTAGGAGAAGGTAGGAAGATATTAGGCATAAAAATTAAGAGAAATAGACAACAAAGACAGCTTAGTCTATCCCAAAAGACATACCTTAGTAAGCTGGTTAGGAAGTTTAATATGCTGGATGCAAAAGAGGTTTCTATCCCTTTTGCATAGCACTTTAAACTCTCGGATGAGCAGTCTCCAAACAACAAAACAAGCATGAAAGAAATGAGTAAGATTCCTTACTCAAATGTAGTGGGCAGTTTAAATGTATAGCATGGTCTTTACAAGGACTGATTTGGCACACTCTATGAGTGTATCTAGTAGATTTATGGCCAAACCAGGGAGAGCTCATTGGGATGCTGTAAAATGGACACTAAGATATGTAAAAAAAGTAGAGTTGAAAGGTAAAAAAAATTTCTATGAATTTTTCTAAAACAAAACAATCTTTCAATTTCCTAATTTTCTATGAATTTGAAAATATTATACAAATATTCTGCTAAAACAGACCCTCATTTTTTTAATTTATATTAATTGTTACAAAACTTGATTTAATGTAAAATAATCTATTAATAATTATAATATAATATTGAAACATTAAAATAATTATAACCCTAAAAGTATTTCTTAGACTATATTAGATTGAGAGGATGGAGGATAAAAGAGGATATGGGAAGGGAAGAGGAAACACTACATCATTTGAAAGAAACTTAAAAAGAAGAACGAAAGGGTATCCAGGGGACTCCCCCCCTTAAGTCTCATACAATACAAGTTAACGTTTTGTATTTTTAATTAATTTTATTTGTTTATTTTCATTTGTACTTTAAAGAAAATTATGTTAAATTTACAGAAAAAATAAATCATTCTCATTTGCCTTCGTTTTTATTCTTCTTTGTAAGTCATTTATTTCCCTTTTCTTCAAAACTCCCAAATATGGGAAATACTTAGATACAGTCGAGCCCATTTATACACTAAATGACTAGAATTGTGTCATATTAATGAACAATTTTGAACTTAATCAAACAAAAAAATAAGTATAAAAATAAAATAAAATAAGAATTGGCCAAATTCACAATGATTTGTTGGTGTGTCACAATTATAGCCATCCAATGAATGAGACCCATACACCTAGTATGTAATCAAGCATATCCCCCAAATATAGCTTTAGATAATACAGGCAAACGGTCAACAAATATTGTTTCCCAAAATAATTCCTACAAAAACCTTTTTTTTTTTTAAATAAGAACGAGCTAAAGGAATTACATGCCTCAAAAGGGGCCAAAAGCAGGCTCCAGTTGGCCCGGTCCACTTCAGGCTCCAATTGGCCCAGTCCACCAAATCTACTATTCTTAGACCAAATGCGTCCCTCAGCGGCACCATTCCCTTCTTGGCGTTGGTGGTGGGCAAACGCATTGGGAACACAAAAGTTGTGCATTGTTTTCAACTGAAATAGCAAGATGCTTCTCTCAAAAGGTCTCCCAGCGACTTACTCACCAGAAAACCCTAACCACCATTCTTCACGATCTGAGAGGCGGAACCCTAAAAGGTACGTTACTAAATCAATTTGGCATTTTTTATGCATCTGATTAGGCCTTTTTTTTTCCCCAATTTGCTCGGTTGCTCGTGCAACTGGATAGGTTATATCACAATGTCTAGTTGGGCATCTTAGATTCTTGTACTCTCGCCCAACGATTCTGCTATATTCGGGACCGGCTCTCAAGGACTAGGAAAGCAAGCTTACTTTATGTCTGTAATCTTTTATGAATGGAGTCAAGAGTCGATTTTGCCCGCAAATTCTGTTAATTTTCTTCTAAATTCCTAAATTTGTGAAAAGAATTAAGATTAGCTTCAATTTAAGTGATGAGAGCTGAAAGGCGTGTTTTCTAACTGACTGCATTCCAGTATTGGATATATGCTAATTTTATGGCAGAAGAACTACAAATAGAAACACTTGATAACCTAATGCAGCATTGTTAGATGCACACGAGGTATACACTTTACACCGTAAAAGATGTAAGCATTGATATTCCTTTAAATGGATGTCGGAATAACCTCTCTTGTGTTAATTTCGTGCCTGCAGTCCATTTCTTAGTTAATTTCTTGAGTTTCATTTTCACCTGTCGTGACCGCTAGTCTATCCCTATTCATCTATTTTTAATTTTTTTATTTTTCTGTGAAAAACAAGAAAAAAGATTTATGTCCGCAATAATAATGTAGAAATTGTTTGGGAGAAAAGATAAATGTCATAAGTCATAACCACAAAACTTAATCATCTCAATTAAAAATCCTTGAAGTTACAAAGACAATGGGTGCACTTATTTTTTACTATTTCACGTAACTAACATGCTTTTATGTATACATTAAATGCCATGTCAAAATCAATTTGATTAAAGAATTGAACTCTTTAGATTCCCAAAAGCTCTTATATTACTCTTCCTCCAAATATATCGCCTCATACAAAAAGGATTGACCAGAATGATTTCTGATAGGCCTGTAATCGAATCGAGCTGAGTCGAGCCGATCCTGGCATAGCTTAGGCTCGACTCAATCTATTTTACTGGAGCTCGAGCTCGAAATCTTGTCCGAGCTCGGGTTCATTTTATTCCTCATGAGCTCGAGCTCGACTCGCTTAAAATTTGTTTAGATCCGTTCACGACCCAAGCTCGAGCTTGGCTCTTTTAAAATTCGTTTAGATTCGTTCGCAAGCCAAACTCGAGCTCAGCTCGGTTAAAATTCATTTAGATCCGTTTGCGAGCCAAGCTCGAGCTTGGCCCGCTTAAAATTCGTTTAGATCTGTTCCCGAGCCAAGCTCGAGCTTGACTTGTTAATTTTAAAATTCATTTAGATCCATTCACGAGACAAGCTCGAGCTTGAGCTCAACTCGACAAAAGCTCATTTATGAGCTCGAGCTTAAACTAATAATAAAATAAAACTCAAATTTAAATAACTTTTCTTATATTTGGACTAAATAAGCATTAAAATAACTTTATTCAATGCTGGAATAGAAATGAGATTAAAAGACAAATTATACATAACTAGCAGTCTGTGTGAATAGTATAGTCACATAACTAGCAGTCCTAACACAATTTTGTATAAAACTAACATATGTATATTTAAAATATTAATTCCATAAAACTTTTAACATTACATAGAAAAAAAACAATGTTCAGAGATTTGAAAACACTGTTGGGGTTGCATTTGGAGTTTTGAGAAATGCATTTTTATATTAATAAAAAATTAGAATCAAAATAAATATATATACAAAATATACGAATCAACAAAGAAAAGAGTGGGAAAAAAAAAACTTACCAGTATGTGTGAACAGTATTCAGATTCGGTGAAGTGTGTATTCAGATTCCGTGCAAAAAACTCCTAGGCGACGACCGGAGGCTGAACTGGAGGTGGCGACGACCGGAGGCTGATCTGGAGGCGGCGACGACGACGACGACCGAAGATGGAGGCGGAGGCGGAGGGGCGGACGACGACCGGAGGCCGATCTGGAGGCGGCGATGAAGAACGGCGGCAGATCTCGAGGCGGCGACGACCACCGAAGACGGAGGCGGAGGCGGTGGGGCGGAGGGGCCGACGACGACCGAAGGCGGAGGCGGAGGCAGATCAAGATGCGGCGCTGCGACCGGCGGCAGATCTCGAGGCTGCGACGGCGGCCGAAGACAGGGGCCGACGGCGGGAGTTCAGGGAGTGAGAGAGAGAGAGAGAGGAGGGGAGGGGGGGGGAGTTTAGGGTTTTCAACTTTTCGCAAAGAAGGAAATCGGAAATGAGAATTTGGGGGGGGGGGGGGAGGGTGGTTTTTTCAAATTTGGCATTTTAATTTTTTTAAATATTTAGTTATTGAATAAAAATAAAATAAAATAATTTATAAAAATCATTTTAATAATTATTTAGGGGGTTGCGTTTTCAAATTTGGGATTTTAATTTTTTTAAATATTTAGTTATTAAATAAAAATAAAATAATTTATAAAAATCATTTTAATAATTATTTAATTGATACAAATAAAATAATTTAATATTATAATAAATGATAAAATTATTTAAATTATGATAATTAATAAATAATTTAAATTATAATTTATGATTATCATCTAAAACATGATGATAGAATAATTTAAATTATTGTATTAAATTAATATTTATTTAAAAAATTAATTATATAATAAATTTAATAATTATAATAAATTAGTTTGATATATTGTATTCTTTTTAATATGTTTGTAATTTTTAATATATTGTATTATCAATAAATAAATAATCTATAATTATATTTATGCATTTATAAAATTATCTTAAGAATTGTTTATAATAATGTTAGTTAAATCTTAATAATTCTTTTTTATTATAATTAATAAAAATAATTTTAATAAAGAAAATTATAAATATAACCCTAAATACAAAAAAATCAAAGAAATATAAAAAATAAAAAATATGATATGGGATCATAAACAAGGTTAGCAGAGACTGATATAAACCCAAAAACTAATCAATATGAGAAACGTTACAAATGATGGGAAAAAATCTAGAGTTTCATAAATTTGTCTCTATTTTTATATAAACTTTTTACGAACTTAATGGTATCTTGTATTTGTTAAAGTTTTAGAAATTTTAAAAATGAGCAGATGAGCAAAAGAGGGATCTTAGAAATTATAAACCGGGTAGGGATTTAATATTTTATTTTTATATTTTGTGGGTATTTAAACAAATATTAAATAAAAACGTCACAAAAATAATTTAATGCATAAAAATGAAAAATATAAAAAGAATAAGATTAGCGATGAAAAATGTTTAATAAAATATATAAAAAATAAAATAATAATTTGTAGTGTATAATATTCTATTCAAAATATATATAAAAAAAACGTCAACTTTAGTCCTCAAATCCTGATTCCTGAATAAACTAATTACACCACAAGTTCAAAACTTAAAAATATATAAGAAATAATATTCTTCTTAAGATAATTAAAATGTAAATTGTACAAATATAAAAATACGGAGGCATTAATCTTACTTACAATTTCATATTTTAGTATATAAGGAGAAAGATAAATTTTATTATGATATTTAATAATTAATTAATTAATCAATATATAAGATGACAATGTAAGTGTTTGATTAATCAAATATAATGTATTTATTGATGGTTAAACTACTAAAAATAATAACTGGTATTTATTGATTCAATTAATATATCTATATTTGACAAGAAATTCTATAGTTAATTCAATTAATTTTTTATATTTATATATATCTAAATCTAATTAAATGTAAATATAACATACGATATATTTTTATATATAAACAAAAACACGGAACTAAGTGTATATTATATTTTTATATAAAAATATGTAGCACAAATTGTGAACTAAATGTGCTTAGTTTAATGGTAAAAATGCTATTTAAAATATAAAAATTTAAATGTTGTAGGTTTGAATCATCAAAAAAATAGTATTTTCTTTCTTGGAATTGTAATGTTTTGATATTTATTTACTTATTGACTTATTTAAAAATTATACATATTGATATTCAATTTATTATATAAAAATTCAAGTGGTTGTCAAGAGATTATTTTTAATATAATGTTAATATTTTTATAAAATTAATATTATTTAGTCATTTAATTTAAAGGAATAAAACATTATTTCTTTATATATTTTTATTTTATACATATTAGCATATTGTTGAATTTACATAATTAACTCTAATTATTAACTCAATTCATTATATTCACGAGATCATAATCAAACTAAGCTCACGAGCTCATTTTCAAGGCAATTGGTGAACTTGATCACGACCCAATTATCTAGTCAGCTCACGAGCATTATTTACAAGCCCATTTGTTGAGCCAGCTCATGAGGTAGTTCACGAGCTTACAATCGAGTCAGTTCACGAATTTTGTTTACGAGCCTATTTGTTGAGCTAGAACTTGAACTGATTCACGAGCGTACAAACGAGCTAGCTCGCGAGCTAACGAGCCGAGTATTGGGTTGCTCAAGATCGGCTTGTTTAACTTTCGAATTTTAAATCCAAACTTAAGCTGGGTTTGTTTATAAATCGAGCCGAATACGAACGAGTTTTTTTCGAGCCTAACATCGAGCCGCTCAGCTCATTTACAACCCTAATTTATGACAATTAGTTGGCTAGCTTTGCCCCACTGAGACACAAAATTCTATTAGTCTTTGGCATGACTTATTGAGTGCCATAATTTTGCAAAAACTAGTGTCATATTCTAGGGGTATTTTTGGTTTTTTGTTTGTCACATGGCCAAGGGTAGCTAGGTAATTATGTCCCCATATTTTGTTAGGATATTTTTTTCCTTTTGTCTTTTTCCCTTTAATCTTATAACTAAGACAGTTACGATGTCTTGTCTTATAGCTAAGGAGGTTACAGCTGTGAGCTAATATATTAAAGCCACAACCTACATTTGATGGTATGAATGAGAATAAATTGAAAATGATTACTTCTCTCTCTCCCTTATCCTCATCTTCTTGTTGTTTCTCTCCCTTCCATCTGATCTCTCCCCCAATTTCTTCTCTTAATCTTCCCACGTCCCTTTTCATATCGTAGCTTAACCCTAATGGTGTGATTATTGGTATCAGAACTGCTCAATCATCGACTGGATTTTTGCAAATCCATAGTAGTTACGTTCAGATTTATGAAAACTAATTTCGACTGTGATTTACACTGGCAATTCATGGCGGCTGCTAGAAATGGCTTCAAATTATAATTGTTGTGTGCTACAGTTTTGATCGGAAGGCGATGATTTTCAACCCTCCCCAACTATTAATTCTTGATGGTATTAAACATACTCGATCGTTACTTCCCGACAATTATTTTTTGATTGGTCCTCGGCTATGAGTCAAGCGATCTGTAGGCGACCCTTATGCTTAGGATAAATTCAAGTGGAGATGAGTCACTCTTGAGAAAAATGGGTTGCAATAAAAAAATGAATCACGGAAGAATGCACTGCGACAAGAAAATAAATTAAGGAAACACGCAATCAACTCGTAGACCTCAAACACAAGCTGGATGTGGATGACTTATCGATTATGTTTTCACAAAAGTTCCAAGTTAGTATTCAACTGAATTTTTTTCCAAAGAACATTGTAAGTCGTTAAAAAAGAAAAGTTTCGGAATATAGTTTGTTTGTTTGGGATTTTTCTACTGTAGTTGAGTAAATACCTGAATTGGAGCAGACAATCCAAGACGACAAAGAAGGAATGGTAGCAATCGAAGATGTTACTGAGGCTCTACTAGGAAAGGAATGTGTTGAAATGAATTTAGTTACAATTGTTAATAAACCAGAAGAAGAGCTAATATATCAAAATGTGCCTATTAAAAGGGTACTTGGGAAAAAAATAAAGGAATTATTCGATGAATTGATAAAGGAAACAAAAGCCATTGCAGTAACCTAGGTGCATAGTCTAATGTTTGATCCCGAGCAATATGACAATCTTGTTATCATTTCAGTTGGAACAGACTAGTTTCTGGTGCTGGTCCTAACAACGGAAGAGCAAGATATCATAAATGTAAAAGAAAAGAGGAAAAAGCCTAGAAGAAGAAAGAAATAAAGAAGAATAAAATAAATAGAGAAAGCTATGATTAGATGAATAACAACGGCTCAATGGTAATAAGTTTATTGGCAATAAGAAACATTTCAAGGAGGGAAATTTGTCACATTCCAAGAGTAGTATTTCTAATTTTGGTTTTCTATTTTTTAATTTCTATTTTTGTTTTTTAACACAAACTCACCATATACACACAACCGCATATTGGAATGAAACTTAACTAATTTGGATCGAAACTTTTGATCAAAGTGGGCATCTATTAGCAACATATAGGCTGCCAAAAAGCTGGCTCTAATATCAATTCTCACACCCTTAGAGATGAGCTAGGGCATGAAGGGAGATTATGGAATATCAAGAGAAGAATTTGGGGGAGAGATCAGTTTGGATGGAGAGAATAGCAAGAATGAGTATGAGAGAGAGAGAGAGAGAACATAAGGGAGAAATTAGAGTGTTGAGTTGTATATTGTTGTGTGTGTATATTTCTCCTAGATTAGCCTCGTGCTTATGTCATGACCCATGCATTTGTATATATATAGGTGTAGAACCTATTAGTTAATAAGAAAATATACAAAATATATTTTTCTCTCTCTAGCTTCACATAGAGAACGTTCGTCATTTCATTATTGCCTTCTCCCTATAGTTGAGGCTTAATATATAGCCTCTTAATCTACAACCACCTAAGCTACAAGACAATAAAGGAAAAGACAAAATGTAACCATCTAAGCTACAATACAACAAAGGGAAAAAAAAACAAAAGAGAAAATATCCTAACATAATATAGGAACATAATTACATAGCTACACTTGGCCATGTGACAAACAGAAAACCAAAAATACCCTTGGAATGTGACAATTGGTATTAGAGCCATCTTTATGGCTGCCTATACGTTGCTGATAGATGCCTACTTTGATCAAAAGTTCCGACTCATATCGGTGAAGTTTTCTTTCGGTGTGCGGTTGTGTGTGTGAGACGGGTCTGTGTTGCCCGTTTTAATCAGAAATAAATTTCGACCGGGGTACCACACTGTCCACCTTAATCGAAAGAATACTTCGACTTATTCTGGAAAGGCGATTCTAAGCAACACAACTAGGAGGCAACGATGGCAAAAAGGACCAGGATGAAGCAACTTGATTTCTAAGCGAGAGAAAAGCCCTCAGGTTAGATGCTTGAATTTAGGAGGCGAAGCAGGGTGGAAAGAGCTCTAGATTTTTGGCCTGTGGCTTGTTCCGCCAGTAAAAGTTTTGCCAAGACAGGAAGTGCACGCGTAAGGCCATGGGAGTCTCAATTGCAGAGGAAAAATGTTGCATTTTCAGTGGGATGTCCTGCTCGTGAAACTATGGGAAGCAGTGCACGCATGAGGCAATTGGAGCCTTAATGACAGCAAAAGAAGGCTGCATTTTCAGTTGGAAATAACATGAACCATAAATAGTTTGGCCAAAAGAATTAGGCATGGGAATATTTTATATTTTTACGAAATTTTATACTAAGTAATTGAGCATTATATTGTTGTATGAATTGTGTGTGATTTTATTTATTATTAGGAAATTATCCTATTTTGGTAAAAGAAAAAATTAAAAGTGATTAATGGTATACTTATTACTTCTGTTGTTGGAGAAGAAAGGGATACACACCCATGATGCGGCTTGCTCTTGCCTTGCTTGGTTAGAAATGAAAAGAGGTAAAGACAAGAAGAAAGGATAAAAAGGTCGTTATTCTTCATCTATCAAATGATTCAGAAGGTCTTATCGGACTGTTAATAAAAATTGTTTATCGAAGTTAGATGCCATTGGAGTTTAATTTTTCTTTTTTCTTGAGACTAAGAAATGGAAACAAGCAGCTGTTTCTCTGGAAAAATTATGCCTTTCAAGCTTGCTAGATTATTTAAAATCCTACAGAGACAGGAGACAACAAATAATCCTCTGTTGGTGTGCAGTGTAAAACAGACTACGTGTCTAGTGTCAGTGCTTCTTTGCCAATTTTCATCACAAGAATGTAAGACAGGATGACATGGTTAGCATGAGCTCCTAATATCATTCAGGATCATGGAATTGTTGAATTAAATGATGATGTTTGGTCAAAGAATCAGCTCAGATTTGGAGTCCACAAACGTTGATACCAACATGGCAGGAACATCAAAATCAAGGATGAAGATAGCATTGCAAAGCCAAAAGATATATCTGATGAATAATAATATCTTAGGCATAAGTTTCCATAGCAACACCAAAATATATTAGAATAAATGGGAAGAATTTTGCAAAATTTTGTAATCCCAAGTTTTGAGCTAATTAAGGGCTGTGTCATCTATGCCAATTCCCATCAGATATGGTGGCACAAGCAAGAGAATGAATCAACCATTGTAGTTACCGTTTTAAACAAAACCAGAAAAGCATGTTGAAGCTTTGGCACAAAGCCTTGGCTATAATTGCAAAGATAATGGACTTCCATATTTAAACATTTCAAATCTTTGAAGCTTATGTTCTCTCTCTCTCTTTTTTTTTTTTTAACTATGGAAAAAAAATGACATAGCCCATAAAAGTGCAGGAAAATATAAATATAAATATAAAGTGACAATATGTTGGTAATTGACATGATCACTAGCTGGGTCAATATAGTATCGATGACAAGTGAACTTTTTTAGTATAATTCACTCTTATGTTTTTGACAATTTAAATGGACTTTTTAACTTTTTTTATTTTTTTACTGTATAGGTTAGGGTTATATTGGTAGTTCTGAGAATTTGTTGGATATGTGCCATTATAGCCCAGCGGTTGACGTGTTTGTCAACTTATATAGAGTTTTTAGTCAGAAATCAGATGTCTACATTTTCTTATAAGTCAACATCTTACTGCAATGAGTTATACCTGTATGACATTATCTAATGCTTCTTCAATAATGGTATACAGAGGCCCGGACCTTTCATGAGGTCCATGAGGCGGTTGCCTCAGGCCCATGAAAATTTGACTATTTAGGGCCCATACATTGAAAATATCCCTATTTGTACGGGCCCATTTCCCAGGCCCAGCAGCCCATCCCCTCCCCCCCTGCAAAACTTCGCAGCCCTTCTCCCTCTCTCGCTTTCGCTCGCTGCCCTAGCCCTACCTCTCTCGCTCCGTCGCGCCTCGCCCTCGCCCTCGCTCTCGCCTCTCGCTGCTCCGTCGCCGGTCGCTCGCTGCCTCTGTCTCCTCTCGCTGCTCCGTCGCCCTTCGACCTCGCCCTCTCACGCCCTCGTTCTCCCGCCTCTCGCTGCTCGGTCGGCGGTCGCTCGTCCTCGCCGGCTCGCCTCGCCCTCGTGGCCGGTGGCTCGCTGCTTGGTCGCTCGCCTTCCGTCGCTCGCCCAGGAAGCATCGCCTCTCGCTTCTCTGCTCGGTCGCTCGCTGCTCGGTCCCTCGTGGCCGGTGGCTCGCTGCCTCTCGAATGTACGAGGGCCCAATTTTCCATTTCGCCTCAGGGCCCCAATCTCAGGTACGGCAACATGATTCAAATTTTATTAGGTTGTGAAGATCTTGGTTCTGATCCAATTGCACAATCAAATTATAATCTAGCTATATGCTTGCGGGATATTGGCTCAATTCCAACAAACTTTTGCCTTTGACTGATTTTCCTTTTTAATTTTCTTGACTTGGACTCTTCAATCACCTGAACCAGAATCTGTTTTAGGCATTTTCCTGGCCCTAAAACTACTATTTCACAACCGGATTCCTTAACATTGTTGACTACTCTATGATGGTGTCTAAAAGGAGCACGTGGCTAGTTTGGCTGCTCTTCCAAGTGCCTAAGAAGCTATCCTTTCCTCATATCTTAAGCTGGTGAAAGTTTCTTTAAAGAATACGAAACTAAGAATTTTGATGAATGGGAAATTTATTTATTTATTTATTTTTTTTTGGGGGGGGGGTGGGGTAGGTGAGAAAATCTAACCTTAGTTAAGGATAATACTTAAAGGTCACCACCATAGACTTTCTATGTGCGAGAAACATGATTGATTGGCGATTCTGATGGTATGTGCTTGTAAAACATGAACTTTCTAAAATTCCTGTTGCGCTAATAAGACACAAAGGAGGATAAGTAAACTGATGAGCACTATATTAGCTTTCGAACTCATTAAATGAGAAACTCAACCAGATTGTAATTTATATGGTCGCTACTTTCTGACATGCAACTACCACTGGTGTGTGTGTGACAATGTGCAATGCTGGTTGACTTTAACTTTACAGATTCTGATGTTGAGTGCTGATCTATAGATTACCTCTCAACTTTGTCAGATCTAGTCTGTCTTTGGAGTTTGGCTGGTTGATTTCTGGGTGAACATTTCCCAGAATTTGATATTGAATTGTACCTTTGTTTTATTGTGGCATCCTGAATGATAGAGACTGGTGAAATTTGGCATTATAAGCTTTCTCACAAATATGGATGTACCTTCAGCCCAAGAAAAAAGTGAGACTGGACAAGGATCAAATCCCAGGAAAACAGCATCCGTACAAGAACTTTTGTTTGATTCCAAAAATCTATGTAGTCAGCCAACTGAAGAAAAAGTGGGAATCGGCAATGAAAACATAAACAAGGACTTAGCAGGACCCTGGATTGCTAATTGTGATTGCACTGGTATTGAACAAATTATCCCACTTCAAGAAGACTTTACCAAAAATTCAAATTGTGAACAATTTGGACAACTAGAAGTTGTTGTCCCGTGCTCTAATCCTGATCAGTTAAGTTTACTATCAGAAGCTGCAGATGGAAAAGAAATTAGTGCTAGACAAGTTATGGAAGAACTGAATGATGAGCTTGGTTATGAAAACCTTAGTGATACAATTGTAGGAAAAAACATACATGGCATTGCAAATATTCATAGTGGACCAGCTGAAGCTGAGATAGTAGAACCCAGCCATTTTGTCCTTGAACAACATAGTCCACCTTTGGCAGATGTGAGCAGAAATTCTATGGGGGAGCAATTGACACCACATCCGAAAGATGATAGGAAGCCTGGTCTGGAACAAGTGGCATCACTGCCTGAAGATGAGACAGCAAGTATTGCTTGTGAACAATTGGAAGCATTACCAGATAATGAGCCCAAGAATGTTGATGAACAGTTGGAACAATTACCGGATAATGAGTCCAATAATGTTGACGAGCAATTGGGACTCTTACCAGATAGCGAGTCCAAGAAGGTTGATGAACAATTGGAACCATTACCAGGTCATGATGAGTCCAAGAATGTTGACGAACAATTGGAACCCTTAGCACATAATGAGTCCAAGAATGCTGATGAACAATTGGAACTGTTACCAGATAATGAGTCAAAGAGTGTTGACAAGCAATTGGAATCGTTACCAGATAATGGTGAGTCCAAAAATGTTGACAAACAATTGGAACCATTACCAGGTGATGAGTCCAAGAATGTTGATGAACAAATGGAACAATTTCAAGGTGATGAGTCCAAGAATGTTGATAAACATATGGAGCAGGTGCCAGAACATGAGTCCAAGAGTGTTCACAAACAATTGGAACTGATACCAGATAATGAGTCCAAGAATGTTGACAATCAATTGGAACCATTGCCAGATAACAAGTCCGAGAGTGTTGATGCAAATGCTAGTCATGAACCATTATCAAGTCAATTAGAACTGCAGCCAGAAGATGCAGCAAGAAATCCTAGAAATCCAGGTGGCAGCTATAGAAGATCTTCTGTAAAATTAACAGAAGGAAAAAGTGCACATAAATCTTCTGTGGACACTACCAGAGTCTTACGTTCAAGGTTACGTGAGAAAACTAAAGCTCTTGAGCCAAGTAATAATTTGACAGAGCATGCTGATGGTGCTGATGGAGAAAAGCAGAGGAAAAACAGCAAAAAGAGACAGATGAAGAAGATTTCAGTTAATGAATTCTCAAGAATTAGGACACACCTGAGATACTTATTGCACCGAATGAGCTATGAGCAAAACTTGATTGATGCCTACTCCGGTGAAGGTTGGAAAGGACAAAGGTTTGTCTATTGCTGATTCAGAACCTTAGCATTTTTGCTTCTTTTTTTTTTTCTCGCTATGATGTTTGTCCGTTGCTGATTTGGACCCTTGATTTTTTTGCTTTTTTTTCCTGCCCTGCTAGTAATTTAGTGGCAATGTTGCAGTGTCTGCTTCATCCTTGCATCATTTTGATGGTTGCTTTGACTGGCTTCTGGGAAAATGGAATCTAAAGTTCAAGCTATTAGGGATGCAATGGTAGCTTTAATATAGAAGCTCACCATCTTCTATCATTGGTGGTGCAACTGAGCTTATGCTTCTTGTTTTATCTTCTATATTTTTTGCTACTATACATGGAAAGATCATAAGACTAGAGATTCGCAATAGATTTAGTTTTACTTTTCTTTATACAGTAGTTAAGCTTCCTTGTTTTTGTTTCCATCGTCCGTCATCTGTATTGTTATTTGCATTATGTAGTTATGTGTAATCAGTTCATATCTCTGGTCTGCAGTGTTGCCCTTTATTTTTTTCTGTATAGAATTGAACTGTCATTTTTTTGTTGTCCTTTGTGGGGGGGGGGGGGGGCACTGTCAATTTCATGTTATTGAGCAAGATGCTTTTAAATATTTCTGTGTTAGATCGCCTGGCCAGTGCATCATAGGATTATGCATAGCCATATATTGTTCTGTGATGATTGTTGGAAATCTTGGACATCTGTTACAAACAACTTGGATATTCTTCTGTTTTTATAGCACCTATCAAAACTATAAAGAAAAAAAATATGTTTTTTTGTGAATGTTGTAACTTAGACAAAGGAAATGAGAACTCTCTTGTTAGTGTATTCAAAATAGGTGACCAAATGCTTGTTGAAATGAATGATTGTTTTTTTGATAGCTATCTTAAATTTCTGTCAATGAGAGGATTACACTGCTTCCCAGTTTTGATGTTAGGTTGTGTTTACTGAAATATTCATGGATTATGTGGAAAAAGTTGATATGGATATTCTACAATACTAATACTGTTATTGCAAATTTTGAAATTAGAACACAGATGGAACAAGATACTTCAGTAATAGACATATGCTTTATATATATTATATTTGTGGAGACATTGTATATGCACCTTTGGTTATATACAAAGTTAAAGGCTTCTTGCAACTGCATAAGTTTGATTAATGGCCTGAGTATTGCAGTATCAGTTACATAACAAGATCCGACTATCATATATTCTGAATTTATTATGTTTGTCTAGTCTTATTCTGGTTAATATTTTCATCTTTATAGTCAGTGCTTTTGCAAGGATGGGAAAGTGTTCATCGGATGCTTGAATTTTGGCAGCGATACATGTAATGTTGGAACTCTTTGTTTTTTTAACCTTCTTGTTAAGAAGGATGGACACTTAGGGTTTTTTGCTTTATATTTGAGAGGAGCAATTTGAAGAGGGCAGAGCAACATTCCTATATGCTGTTGGAATTACTGCCAATAACTTTTAATAATTTCTTTTATCTAAGTGGTGGTGCCTACCACATTTCCAACATGGAGTTGGGCCCTCTATTGTATGCGGTGGTGTTAGTTTTGTTATTGTCTGTATACCTGCTGTTATCTGCCATAAACCTTGTAATCATTGTGATTTAAATAACCCTAGATGATTTGTGTATGAGGGCATGCCTCTATAGCAATTAAAAGGTTTTTCTTTTGTGATTGGAAGATCATGGGTTGAGTTGTGGAAATAGCCTCTTCACAGAACAAGGGTAAGGTTGCATACAAATACGACTCTCCCTAACCCATGCAAAAGAAGGAGCCTTGTTGTTTGGGGATGCCCGTTATGTATGATTTGTGTATCAGCTTGATTGAATTAGTGGCAAAGTGATGTTTGGGGTCCTTGTCATGTTCTCTCTGTTTTAGGTTTTCGGTACTTTGTTATTTTAATCGACGATTACTATCATTGTACTTGGGTGCTCTTACTGAAAAATCGTTTAGAGTTATTTACTATCTTTAAGAACTTATGTGCTGAAATTCAAACTCAATTTAATGTTTCTATCTGTGCCTTCAGCAATGACAATGCTAGAGAATATTTCTCAGCTCCTTTTACTACTTTCATGGCTTTCAAGGGTATTTTACATCAATCATCCCGTGCCTATACACTCTAGCAGAATGGAGTTGCTGAGCACAAAATCGTCATTTGATTGAAACCGCTCACACTCTTTTACTGCATAGTCATGTTCCTTCCTATTTTTGGGCTGATGTTGTTCTCATTGCATGTTATCTCATTAACTGGATGTCTTTCTCTGTCTTATAGCATGAGGTCCCTAACTCCATCATTTTCCTTGCACAGAGTGTTTTATCTCCTTCCAGTTTGTGTTTTTGGGTGCATTTGTTTTGTTCATGACATGACCCCTTGTCGTCTCAAACTTCTAGCCAAGGCTATCAAGTGCATTTTTTTTTTTTGTTACTCATGTTAGAAGGTTGTCTCGAGAAATCCATAATATTTGCAGTAAGGATGCATCGGATTTTAGGGGGTATAGATAGGTAGTTTTCAGCTTTGTAAATAGATTTAAGTTGGGGGGGCAAAATCAGAAATGTCTATACCAATTATAACAGTTCTAGATATTAACGCCCTATTCTTTTATAAATAGTGCAGAGGCTTGGTACAAGCGGGGCATCCATTCTCACGAGAAATTCAAGAGAGAAAATGTTGTGTGTGTTAGAATAGTCTTTGTAATCTTGAAGGCTTGTAATCGTGAGGGTTGTATTGGTCATTTTGATAATCAAAGGAGGCCGCTCTCGGGAGGTTTTAGAGGCTGGATGTAAAGCTAATTCAATTGGTTTGAATCAGGATAAATCTATTGTCTCATGTGGTTTGCGTATTTCTTTCTTGTTCATTTTATGTCTTCAAATTTATGTTCTTTATTATCTGTTTGTGTTGTGGTTTGTTGGCTAGTGAGTTGAGAGTGTGTTGGGCGGTGTTTGATTGGTTTCTTGGGTGTGTTTAAAGGCTGTCAGTGCTCTCAATTTATAACAACTCACAATTTCAGAAAAGTTATCGATGTTACTCTCCTGATCAACAATGTTATTTTATCTCTGTTGATGTTACCTACATTGAGGCATCCCTTTTCTTTCTCTCCTCTCTTGTCGAGAGTCGTCTAGTTTCTGAGGTTCTTCTTACTCCTTGCCTTTGTTCTCCCTCATTCGTTACTGCTCCTACTGTCCTTGAACGTCCCCTTCAGGTTTATCATCACCGTCCAGATCCTCCTACAACTACTGACAAAGAACTTGCTAACTCACCTCATGCTCCAACATCCTCACCTATCTCGGACCAACTAGTTCCTTTTGAGCTAATTGTTGATCCTTTTCGTAAACCCATTACCACTCGAAAAGGTACATGCTCTACTCGCAACCCTCACCCCATCTACACCTTTCTTAGCTATCATCGCTTGGCTTCATGCTATTATGTTTTTGTGTCCATTTTATCTTCTATTGTTGTCCTTAAGGCACATTTGGTTGATCTAGGGTGGCGCTAGGCCATGGTTGTTGGGATGGATGCTCTACATTCTAGTGGCACTTGGGAATTGGTTTCTCTTTCTCCTGGTAAATCTACTGTTGGTTGTTGTGGGGTCTATACTGTGAAGATCGGTCTAGGTAGGAAGGTTGATCGTCTCAAGGTACGTTTTGGTCGTTAAAGGCTACACTTAGATTTTTGGATTGGATTATATTGACTTTTTCTCTGGTGGCTAAGATTGCCTCTGTGCGCTTGTTTTTATCCATTGCTACAATAAATCATTGACCTCTCTATCAGTTGGATATTAAGAATGTTTTTCTTCATGGGGATCTTCAAGAGGAAGTCTATATGCCGTCTGGCTTTATTGCTCAAGGGGAGTTTGGATTAGTATGCAAACTTCGCTGCTCTCTTTATGGGTTGAAACAATCTTCGCGAGTTTGGTTTGGACAGTTTAGTATAGTTTTTCAGGAATTTGGTATGAATCGCAATGAGGCCGACCACTCTATTTTTTATCGCCACTCATTAAATGGTCAATGTATTTATCTAGTGGTTTATGTGGACGATATTGTCATTACTGGAAGTGATCAAAATGGTATTCTTCAACTGAAGACACATCTCTTCAACCGTTTTCAGACTAAAAGCAACATAGTTATTTTACAAAGGAAATATGCCTTAGACATTCGTGAGAAGGCTGGTCTGCTTGACTGTAGACCGGTTGATACTCCCATGGACCCAAATATCAAGCTCTTACTAGGATAGGGGGAGCTATTTTTTGACCCTGGTAGATATTGTTGACTTGTCGGAAAGTTAAACTACCTCATTATCACTCGGCCAAACATTTGTTTTGTTGTGAATGTAGTTAGTTTATGCAGTCTCTATATGATAGTCATTGGGATGCTGCCATTCATATTCTTAGATATATCAAAGGTGCACTGGGTCAATGATTGCTATATGAAGATAGTGGTCATACCCAAGTGATTGGGTATTCTGATACTGATTGGGCAAGATCTTCTTTAGATAGACACTCTACTTTTGGGTAGTGTATTTTAATTGGTGGCAACTTGGTATCTTGGAAGAGTAAGAAGCAGGATATGGTTGCTAGGTCTAGTGCCAAAATAGAATACCATGCTATGACCTTGGCAACATGTGAACTTATATGGTTGAAACAATTGCTTCAAGAATTACAATATAGTGAGGTGACGCAACAACAACAACATATCCAGCCGTTATCCCACTATGTGGGGTTGGCTACATGAATTCTAGACTTCTATGTGGGTTACATCCCAACAGCTAGTTTGTCTAGAATTCATATTTGGATCTGACTAAGTTTTACGCTGGCTGTCGACTACCTAACGCAACCCTCCTCCTTTATTCGGGCTTGGGACCGACAGTGGATAATATCCCCTGGCGGAGTAATAATGAAATGAAGTTTGAACACCATCTTCACATGGAGAAATTTCATGAGATGGTGGTGAATGAAGATAATTGATATAGTTGTGTTCAATTGCGATTCATATAGTGAGGTGACGCAAATGAAATTAATTTGCGATAATTAAGCCGCCTTGCATATAGTCTCTAATCTTGTTTTTCATGAGGACCAAACATAGGAATTGATTGTCATTTCATCAGAGAAAAGGTTTTTTTCAAATGTATTGCCACTAGCTTTGTCAATTCAGTCGATCAACTGGTAGACATCTTCACTAAGTCTATTCAGGATCCTTGTATTGGTTTTATTTGTAACAAGTTTGGTGCATATGACCTATATGCTCCAGCTTGATGGGGAGTGTTGGAATAAATGTAATTAGCTATCATAGTTGTCAATTAGTTTTCAATTAGGTTGTCAATTAGACCTTATTTTTAGGAGTAAATTATTGTACATTCCTACTATAAAATCTAAATGAAGAGGCGAGACCTCAATCAAGTTCTCTGATTCAACAAATTTAAATTCCCCTGAGTTGCTTCCTACTTATTGTTGCTTATTACTATGGTAATTTTGCAGCCTAGAAAAGATAAAGCCAGAGAAGGAGCTTCAGCGTGCAAAATCTGAAATTTTCCGCTGCAAACTGAAAATTAGAGATCTATTTCAACGTCTTGATTTGTCAATTGCTGAAGGAAGGCTTCCTGCATCCCTCTTTGATTCTGAAGGACAGATTGACAGTGAGGATGTAGGGGATTCTTTCTCACACAACAAGCCCTTTTTTACTTTGCTATGGCATATTACTTCTGACTAGAAGTTTGCTTTTTGTTATTGATAGCATTTACTTGTAAGTTGAAATGGCCAATTTTTAAGCATCTTTCTTCTTGTGGCAGATCTTCTGCGCGAAATGTGGGTCTAAAGATCTGCCAGCTGATAATGATATCATCCTCTGTGATGGTGCTTGTGAGCGTGGTTTCCATCAATTCTGTTTGGAACCACCATTGCTGAAGGAAGACAGTATGTCCTAGTGGTTCACTGCATAGTACTACCCCAGTTTTTTTTTATTTTTTTTATTTTTTTGGTTTTTATCTTCAAATTTTTTTCCTCCTGGCTTGCAGTTCCTCCTGGTGATGAGGGCTGGCTTTGCCCTGGATGTGATTGCAAGGTTGACTGCATTGGTTTGCTTAATGATTCTCAAGGAACTAGTCTTTCAGTTCTTGACACCTGGGAGGTGGATTAAGAACCCTAGTCTTTAATATTGTATATTATTGACTAATGAATGTGCTTAATATTTCTTCTTTCCTCCATTTACAGAAGGTGTTTCCTGAGGCTGCATCTGCAGCAGCTGGAAATAAGCTGGATGATTTTCTGGGACTTCCGTCAGATGACTCAGAGGATAATGATTATGATCCTGATGGTTCAGAGGTGGATGAGAAAGCTGAGGGAGATGAATTGGGTTCTGATGAATCTGATTTCTATTCTGCTTCCGAAGGTTTTGGGGCTTCCCCAGATAGCAAGCAGAACTTTGGGCTTTCTTCTGATGATTCAGAGGATGATGATTATGATCCTAATGCTCCAGATATGGACGAGCAGCTGAAGCCAGAGAGTTCAAGTTCTGATTTCGCATCTGATTCTGAGGATTTTGGTGTTGCATTCAATAACATATTTCCAGGAAAAAATGAACCAACACTTGATGAAAGCATGGCTACTTTATCTGCCCATACCAAGCCCCACAAGGGCTTTGACGGGGAAAGATCTAATGCTAGTGGGAGGAACAAAGAGTCTCTAAATGAGGAGCTGTTTTCTCTATTACAGTCAGATCCTGGCCAAGAGGATTCTGCACCTGTATCTGGAAAAAGGAATATAGAAAGGTTGGACTACAAAAAGCTATATGATGTGAGTCTCCTTCCCCAATCACATGACTTCCTTCCTCGTGCCATGTTTAAATTTAGAATTTTAAGTTTATTATAGTCATGCATATATGCGTGCATGCCCAAACGTATGCATACATTGATGCCTTCCCCACTTGCATGCTCAAATTTATAATTTTGAGTTGAAGGAAGTCATGCATATATACATGCACGTGCATACATGTGTGTTTATGTATGTATCGAACTGGCCTACTATCTAATATTTGTTTCTGCTGCCTCTTTTCAGCACGTAACCATCACGGTCATTAGTACTGATTTTCAATTTTAAATATCTCCCGATTAGTTAGTTGGTCACTTCAGTAGTGTGCATCATGAAATGGGTAGTTCTAGGGTGAATGTGTGCTGATTTACACGACTTTGTGTAATTGATACCATTGAAAATTTTCTATTCTCCTTAAGGCAGGCTTATTGTCTCTCAGAAAGTTATTGCCCTTTTGAACTCCAAGGTAGGCCTTACCTGTATTATTATAACTCTAAAGCTCAGCAATGTTTTCTATTAACTGTCATTTATGCATGGAAATAATAATTTTTATGAGAATCATGCCAAACTTCTTTCAATACCATAGTAAACAAAATAAAAAAAAGTGTACTTGCAGAAAAATTATGCAAAATAGAGAGAAAAAATCCAATGAGCACGATGTGACAATCTCATTCTTGAGCCCATTTTGATTTTTTTTTTTGGGTTTAAATCAAAGGCTTTGGGTTTTGATTCATTCATATCATTCATGATGGAAAAGAAATTTTCAGCTTGTATATCATTTATAACAACAGCAACATAATCCCCAGCTGTCCAGCCTTAACTCCATGGTTCTATATCCATTATTCTTGGTCCTATATTAAGAAAAGGGTCTACCTAGCACTAGGCATGGGGCAGCCCTGCTGCCCAAGTGAGCCTAGGGCATATTGAATTAGTTAACATTATGATGTCCTTTCATCAATTCAAGCTGAAAGCTGGGATCTTATGACATGGAAAAGTGCAATAGGCCAAATGGTTCTTTTCTTGTCATTGAATGATGTTTCTCCCAACCTTGCTCACATCAGATAAATCAAACAGGTGGACGGCTGCCGTGCTGAATCATTAAATTTAATCTGTATGTGAATTGCTCTTAATAATTGGGGGTATCCTCTTTTCTGTGGGGGAATGAAGAAGGCTGAGTTTTACCCTTTTCTTCATTCTTGCTGTCATCTTCTTGTTGCTTAATGGTGAACATTGTGGGTGTAGAAAATGAAGCATCCTGCTGGAACTAAATCTATCTGTAATATCAAAATTGCTTTCTTGTGCCCTTTGCACATAGGCCTTCAGGGTACTTGCATTAGCACCTAGTCATGGCAGGAGATGCTCTGTGTCATCTTCCCTTTTGTTAAATATTCATGTGTTTCTATAAATTATATTTTTGTAGATATTCTTTTGGAGTGATGTTGGTTTGGTTATGCTGCCATATTATTGCTGTACTACTCGGCATTTACCCTCTGCCTGTTCCTTTTTATTGTTATCCTTGTTATTCTTCTCTTGATCTTCTAGTACACACTTGCATTTTGACTATTATTGCCTACCTTTGTCTTACTTTCTTGTGTTCTTATCTTTTTCACTTACTTATCTGTAAAGGAGACATATGGAGATGTTACACGCGATTCAAGTGATGAAGATTGGATGGATGCTGCTGAGCCCCCCCAAAAAAGAAGGAAGAACAGTAATGATAAAGTTGTTTTTGCGTCATCTGGTGAGAAGACTCTAGTCAAACAGGGGACAAATGCTGAGGCTATGAACCTAAGTCAGGAAGATGGTGAACATGCTCCGAAGAGAAGAGCTCATAAGCAGCTTGATGTTGAAGCCACAAATAATTCACCTGGTTCTGAGCGTAACAGTACTAAGAAATCGCCTTTTAGAAGACTTGGAGAAGCTACAACACAGGTATGATATACACATCAACTAATATTATTTTACTGACTCCTGATAGTAGTCTTATTACATATTAAGTTTCCTTATGTACTCAAACTACAGAATGAGTTATTCTGCAACTGCTTTCCTGTTCTGCAAATTGTAGTTATAACAAACAAGTAAAATTTACCATGTGACAGGCCAATGAAACTTGGTAGAAGGGGCATAGTAGGGGCTGGACATTGGCTGGATAGGTTTGGGTTTGCATCAAGTTGCTTTGCCTGTATGTATCAACTATTGCACTAGTTCAAGCCTTGCTAACTCAAGACCTGGTGCAAACTTCCATTTGCAAGCTGGCAACTGCAACAAAAAAATTATTTACTAAAAATATTTATCACATTTTAAGACTGAAATGACTACTTTGGTGATTTGGGTATCTTTGTTTCAAAAATACAGTTAAAATTTCAAGCCCACAAGTTGTTCATAAAAGTTGTTTCTTTATGAACTTGGTACCATTAACATTTTGGTATTACAAAAGGAAAAAAGGTTAAAGGACGTTAATATGTAATACATATGTACTCATGCAAATACGTTCAGAATCAGGCAAAACATGATGGATATTTGGAAAGCATATTTGATTTTGATGATGCATGAAATGAATTAACCATTTCTCCCCTATGGTCTCTAATCTTAAAATCCTAAAGCTGTTTATCTAAACTTCGCAAGTAGAAATTGCAGGAGCTTGACTTAAATATTGTGTTGACTCCACTCATAAATCTTTAAGAGTTGCATTCTTTTGATCTAGCCTTGTCCTACTCTTTGTATTCTCCCCCCGTTGTCACTATAGCATTTCCAACTCCTGAATAGAAATGAAGATGTCTTTTCTCATCTCGTTGCTATCATTATTTCTCAGCTTCAGATGAGATCTTATATCACCCCTTCCTTAGTCTCAAGGTGTATACTACATGGATGAGCATTATGGGTTGGGTTCTATCTCAAAAGACTAGCCTAGTAGGTAGAGTTTCCACCTTACTTGTATTCTCAAAATGACTTGGTACCCATAATGTGGGTTAACACCGTACCCCTTGCTGAATCCTTAGTGCCCTTTGCCATGTAGGAACTTTAATTTTTGATGTCCTGAACCACAATACTACTTTTGAGTTGGCAGTGATACACACTTCATTACGAGATGGGCTTTGACCCAACAAATTGGCCTATAATGTAGGGTTGACACCTTATATCTTCCAGATGCACTCAATATACCTGCAATGCGGAATCAACATGTGCGTGTGTGTTGGGGGGGGGGGGGGGGGAGGACCTTCCCTAACTTTCAGCCTCTTGCTTGTACAACAACCCCCCCCCCCCCTTCCTCCACCAAACTTATTTTTCAT
Organism: Diospyros kaki; assembly: GCA_036245055.1. Taxonomy (NCBI): domain Eukaryota; kingdom Viridiplantae; phylum Streptophyta; class Magnoliopsida; order Ericales; family Ebenaceae; genus Diospyros; species Diospyros kaki. Next base: position 40,450,172 of record BSEG01000001.1, on the reverse strand, counting down.
TCACCCCCTATACCTTTCAAGATTTTTTCATTTACCCCACTTTAACTTTCAAGATTTTTTCATTTACCACCCTATACCTTTCAAGATTTTTTTGTTTACCCCCTATATCTTTCAAGATTTTTTCCCTATACCTCCATCTTTTAAGATATTTCATGTACACTATGTTTTTCATGTGAAATGTATAATTTATTTATAGTTTTTATAAGGGTGACCCATGTCTTAATCTAAGGAAAAAAAATAAATGTAATAGTTTTGTAAAAATAAAGAGGTACATATATTTTCTATTTTATTCTTATCCTTGAGGATTATATTTGATTAAGCCTATGCTAATATATATGGATGCATATAATTATATTTATATATTTACTCTTTTGCCCAAGCAATAATATTCGTCATGCTCTGCCCTTGTGCGACAGTGGGCCTTGTGAGTTTGCAATGTCCAACCCTAGGCAAGAGTGATCTCCTAATATTAGATCCAAAAAGGGACAACAAAAACACTAGGTCTCAATCTCACTAGGTGGGGTTACCTCTTTCACTTCAAATTTCTTCCTGTCTAACCCAATATCCACACTCCGCATAAATCCACAAACCATCTTAATTGTGTCCCATCATTTCAGTAGGCTCCAGTACTATTTCATTACGGATACCTTAATTTGTAATTCTATCTGTTTTGTGTGGCATATCTACCATTACATTCTTGTTTCAGTTATGTTCATATTTTGCATATGTTAGGACTTACTATCCAACATTCTGATATACAACCAAAAAACCATCAGGTAAAAACAAGGCGGCATAGAATGCAAAACTAATTAAGCACATAATTCTGAGCCTACCAAGCTAATGCTCAACACTAGTCAGTGCTGAACTTTTTCAATACCGTGCCCAAAATGGAGAAAACAAGAACTTGTAGAATATAAAGGCAATAACTTCGTACTCAAGGCTCTTTATTCTGGTGATGAACCTACGTCAATAACATTTGGTCATATTCTGTGTACTTGCTGCATCTTTCTTCTTATCCTTTTAACATTTCAATTGACAAGTATTATGGTATATTTGGCAGGTACTTTTGAAATCGTTCAAGGAAAACCAATACCCAGAGCGAGCTACAAAAGAGAATTTGTCAAAAGAACTAGGAATCACTGTCTCTCAGGTTAGCAAATGGTTTGAAAATGCACGTTGGAGCTTCCGTCACCATCCATCACGATTGAGATCAAATATGGTGGAAAATGTTGAAAACAAGGTCACTCCACCTCAAAAAAATCTGTCAGAGTCTGGATCAAAAATGGCTACAGAAAACCTCAAGTGTAATGGAGCTGAAAGCAAGGAACTGAACATAGTGAATTCTAGTCAGACCACAAGCACTCTAGTAAGTAGCAGGCAGAGATCTAGAACTCCAAGAGGTTGCAAGAGGAAAAGTCAGTCAGATCATCAAGCATCAGAACAACTTTCGAGTAGTAAAGAGGCAACAAATCTTAGTGAACCAGTTGATAAACCAAAAGCTCAAGCATCACATAAGAGTTCTAGACGTAAGTAGGAAATCTTCTTATTGACTGCTGCTGGGATATGCTTTTTATTGGTTACTGCTTGGAAGAGTGGAACAACTGAGTCGTCATGGATGGCTCTCGCATATTTATCTTATCCAGATCTGTTGCCCCATTGGGTGAGTGTTACGAGGTTCTGCTGAATCCATTCATATGGATGCTTGACAATTTGCCAATTCAACCAGCCTCAGATTCAACATTAATTTAGTGCATAGCATGAAGATAAAACCTTCATATTGATATGCTTATCGTGGAGAAATTTTCCCCAGAAACCTAGAAGAGGTAGAGCGACAAGGCACTATTCTCCAAACCAATTGTACCATATCTAGTTAGTTCAGGCTTTTGCCTGCTCCAGTCGAACTATATTCCAACCATCTGTTTTAGGGAAATTATTGGGAAGAAGGCATCTCCTTGCATTGTACACTATGTTCTCTGTTCGCCTGGAATGTTGTTAAGAGTGCAATGGAGTTCCAAATTTTAGTGAAATGAACAAAATTCTGTGTCTGGATTTTAAACAACTGAGTCTCAAGTTATGTTTTTCTCAGGAAGTTGGTCACACACTCCTCATCTCTTGCTGATTCTTTACAAGTTCTCTGCCCGTAGATCACTACAAGTTGCTAAACTTTGACTTCCAGTGCATTTAGTAGCTATTTGTTCCATAGGTACATCATGTTGTTTGTTGTTTTTCTAATTATTTCTGTGAATAGATCATGGTGAATTATCGTCAAAATGGAAGTAGTTTTGTAGTTTTATATAAGCCAAGCCAAATGTGTATATAGTTGGTTTAGTAAAAACAGGCTTGTCTTTAAAGGTCGGATAAAGGTTTCGCTTTTTTGTCTATATATTTTCGCAATAAAATGAAAATCGAATAAATCGCATTTATCTTCTAAGTAAGTGGAGGTCGCCCGCTAACCAAGACATTTGTAAAAATTCTCTGAGAGTTATCAAAGATGATGATATCATCATATTAGTAGATGATATGAGGAGGGATCACCAGGACACAATTGTTTGGTACTTGAACCTAGACACGAACTAAAATAGTTTGTTGTATCAAGTGTTTCGTATTTTCTTTAGTGTCCATTGTCCAAAGCCCAATTTACTTTGGGCCATGCTGCACGAGGCCCGCGTACGAAGGGCTCGTCAGGGTTTTCACTTGGGCCGGAGAGATTATACTTTGGGGCCTGCTAGTCCTAGTTTTGCTAGTATGCGACACCACTGCACATGTCCACGATTGCATTCAATTCAAGAGGAGGGGGAGAGATCGGCCGGAAATCGGATTGGTGGCTTCCAAGATGGAGTCCAGAATGGAGGAGAGCGAACTTGTAAATCCACCGGGGGACTGTTGCTTTCCGGTTGGCGCCATGGACTCTCGTCCAGGTTGGGATCCAGTCTCTCAGGCGCCTCATTCTCAATTATCTCCATACGTGTGCGATTGTGTGTGTGTGTGTATACACTTATATGCACGCGCACGAATTTTATTGATTTCGTTTTTGCTGTGTAGGTCGATTTGCCTATGCGTCTTGCTCTGTGCGATTAACTTATTGTGTGAACGGAAAAATCATTTCCCTGAATCCGGCATTTTTTGATAAGCATTCGGTAATTTTTTGTTGTACTTGAAAGAGAGAGGATTCTGCTGAGACATGCCGATCATCGAGAAATGATTGTTTTCGCTGCCGATCAGTGAGGCAGCTGGTGCCAGTTGTTGGAAAATTATCTCTATTTATGAAGATTGAGCAAGTAAGAAGCCAAATGAAAAGAACTATCTATTAAATCGCCATAAAGAAAAGATCTAGGTTGAAATAAGTCAATTGTGCCAATCTTGGTTCTCTTTTTTAATTATTTTTTCTAGAACTATAGAAATCTGCTGCATTTTGCAGGTAATGGCTGATAGGAAATTATGAGTACCGACTCAGAGACTCTTATATAGCGGCATTACCTGCTTCAAATAGACATTTTTGTCCCCTAAATGCTCTTGCAGCTATTATGAAATTCCTACGCAGGGCACTTTTTTATCTCTGAGTAAATTTCCTTCTGCTAATTATGAAGCTTAATTATGGCCTTGATTCAAACAGGCTATAATTACTTAACAAAGAATATTGCTTCAAACAGGCTTATATAAAATTGATTTGTGAAAGTTTTCTAGAACTCTAGATACCTTAATTGGATTATGATTATACAACATCTTCTGGTGGCAGTGCAACCATCGAGAAATATACAGAGGTGTCCTCTTTACTGTGTGTGATGAAAATGAGTCATTGTACTTGGCCAAAAAAAAAAAAAAAGTCAATTGCATCACTATATTATTTTTCTTCTCTTGTTCTCACTTGGTGATTCATGTTCCAATATGCAATATGATGTACTTATGCATAACAGAGTTAATGAAATATTGTTAATTATCTTTCTGATTGTTGTCTGTTATATTGTGGTTCTTTAATATTTGATCAACATCCCTGTTATCTGAATGGTCAACTTGGAAGAGGAGAAACCTTTGAAGAAAGTGACTATGGTCTTTATAGGGATGACTGCTCGGGGCAAATTGATGTGGCTGCACTGACATCGAAAGGACATTTTATTCTATTATTTGATGATTGGCAACACAGAAGATAATTGAGCAGGTAGACATGCATATCTGGTGTTTACATGCTTCCCTGTGTACATTTTTGTTTGATGGCCAAACTTATGTTTATACTGTAACAGGTAATAATATTGACTTAGCAAATAATGGAGTTTCACTTATATTTGTGAAAGTGACAAATAATATTGACTCTCCGAGTTCTATGTAGATAAAGTGGGATACAATCAGCTTCAGACATGGTGTTAGGATGATTAAGGATTGAACATATTTTTACTTTTTTAGAGATTAATGCCACCTACTTGGTTCCTTACCTTGCTTTTCTGGGTAGTTCAGCACTTTGAATTCATTATGTTTAGTATAAATCTCTAAAAGACAATTTGATCATTCAGTCATTTTCTAGTTAAACTGTGGGATCCAGCTTTCCAATGTAGAAAAATGTCTAGATGCTCAAAATGAATGGTATTTTAGTAAATCAAAGAGAGCTAATGGTTTTCTTCTTAGAGCTTAGAGTTGATGGAGTGCTTATGGGATTAAGGGACACATATTGATTGAGCTTTTCCAAATGGTACAAACCCATTCTTCTTCCGGAAAAATGTTGGAGAGAAGCGACATTTCAAGCCCTACCTGCATTAGGTGACAATCTGTCCCTCATATGTGGGTATCCATAAGCATAGGTCTTATTTCTGTTGATGTATAATGATCATGTCTATCTCGTGGTCATCTCAGTTTTGCCTGTCAAGTTTTGTTTGATTTCGTGGAGTTGAAGATATAATTGTGTGTTTCCTTATTTAAGCTTTTTCCATCTGGGTTTGTATTTATGATTCGGTTGGGATTCTGACTGATTAAAGGGACAGCTTTCTTCATTATTTATTTATTTTATGAAGGAAGAACAGCATTTTTATTTTTCTGCCCTCTAAGGTTTCTAATTCTGCCATCCACTTCCCCTTAATCTTTGCAATTTGTCTGACAAATCCACTGGAGGTGGTATTATGTTAGTTTGAAAATAATTCTTATTGTCCTTTTCAGTTTCTAATATTGCTGTAAACTCATATCAGTTGCTTGCCTTCTTAGCTTGAACCTGTTGTCATTTCATGTGTTGAGCATAATGTGGCTTGCTGCTTTCAAGTTTTCAATTATAAGATTCCTTTCTTTTCCGCTTTGTTACCAAGTCATCTGCTAATTGATGGGAAACAGAGCATATTTATTTTCTTCATATTTCAAGTTCTGACTTTTATAATTGCATTGACTGGTATCATTAAATGATACAGAAAGGATATCCTCGTAATCTGTTATGAGCATCTCATCATCAGACACAAGGGCCAAAAGCATGAAATTCCTGGTAATCTGTAATCCTGTAATTATTTCTTCAGATTATTATAGAACATAACTATACTGAATCAGACCCGAGATGCTCACATTTCCCTTTCCATTTACTTAGGAATTGTAATTTATGGATATTTCTATGCTGCTCCAATAAACACTGCAGCGAGAATGTCTGATACACATTTGTTTGGCTGTTGCGAGGATATAGGGTGGAAACCAGAAGCTAAATGCTGTGAGCCTTAGAGATTAGCAAACAAGGAAGAGGAATGTGATTAGGACCAAGAGTGCTGATACGGCAGCAAGACCTGAACCAAACATGAAGCTACCCATTTTGCGAGGCTCATTTTCATAAACAGCCTTGCCATAAATTTGCCTTTACAAGGAGCTATTTCTACAATTCAAACATACAACCTTTTATTCACAAAGGAACAACCTCGTTACCACTAAACCTCACCCTCTCAAATGAAACAAGACATGCCTTTTAATTTAATAGTGAAGATATTAGTCAGATGTCAATTTCATGTTATCGAAATGATAAAATAACCAACAAATCATTAATAAACGCATTGTTCTATCAATCCAGGAACTAAATGTCATTGGGTTGCATCCAAAAAAAAAACCAGAAATATACAAGGAGCTACATTTTAGAATTGTAGCTACAAATGCGGATCTCTAGAGCATATAAGATGCATACGGCATCCTACACAGTTTATCTGGCCTTCCTAGGATTTGAGTACTTATAAAAAAAGAGGAACGTGATTAGAGTTTGATGGGAAAGAGAAGGACCACCGAGCAGGACCATTGGCAATGTAGAAGCTTGGGTCTTGAAGGAATTGTTAATTTGGAGAAATATCATGTAGAAGTTAAATCTGATAATGAACATATTAGAAAGTTAAATGTGCCACAGATTAAATTATCAAACTGGTGCAAGTTTTTTAGCCTTAGGCCCTTCATATTTTTTTGGGACTCGATCCTCCAGAACTCACCACTGAACTTCACACTCTTGAGGGAACTTCAAGCTTGCAATAGTTCAGTTCAACTAGTAACATTCCACTGAAAAATGTAAAAAATGTGAATGAGGTGGTTTCTATTTCTAACTTATTTGCAGTTTCAAAAGCTTAAAAGTTTTTTAGAGCATGAAGTCCATATACTGTCAAAGATGTTAGTGCCACAATAGCAAATTGTTGTTGCAAGAATAAAGTTTATTACACCAGGTTTAAATTGACCTGGCCCCAGTTAGATTGTACTACATGCTCAAAAGATTTTCTTACAGTTGGGAAGAGTAAAGTGCAGTTACAGAACTAAAGTGGAGTCACTGGAGTGGACATAGTGGATAAGCTTTTTAGAGCTCTGTATGACATGTTTGATAATAGGAAAATTTACTATTCCCATAACGCTTTATGGCACACATTTGGAAAGCTGGGCCATCTCCACTGAGTAAATAGTCTAGGGATCTTCATTCTGGACATTTTTCAGAACATGGTACAGTTCTCTTCCATTAAACCATATAGCAGTCCCAGAAAATCTTTTCATTTATCGACTTTGTTCTCTTGCAGAATAGCCATGTCGAAAAGATAGTGGTTCATAATCAACTGCAACAAATAAGATCGAATTTTGTGGGAGAATGAACTTTACCAACAGAAGAAAAAGATAGAAATTCGTGGGAGATGATTGAGGAAGGAACTACAGCGCATAAAAAACTAACTAATTTTGTATACATCTGCGTCCATGTTTCAAGTAAATGGTTAACTTTCAGTGTAAGAGATATTGAATAGTGAATTTATGCATTTTATAACGTGGCATTGTAACTGAAAACTTTTTCCTTTCCTCTCCAAAAATAGGTAACATCAAATGCCTCAACATGTTAGCTAAGTGATCTACATTAGCCTATCATGATGCAATGTTTTAAAATATGTTTCTATTTTCATTCTATTCAATGTACTAGAACAATCTACATCTCAGGTACACATTCAGCCTACATGATTCACAAAACCCTGAGCTATTTCATGGCCTATGATCCAATGAAAAATGAGTTAACCATACCAAGCTGATTGGTGGGATGAGTGAGTTTTGGTCTTTCTTGACTTTGAGGTAGAAATCTACATTTATGAACACAGGCTTTGGTTACTTAATGCTATACCTCTATATGTAGTTATCAAAAACCCAAAATGGTTACTATATTCTGTTTAGTGTTTAGTTATTCTGCCTTTACTGGGTTATTAGGAAGGAAACCATGTCTAGGCTGCGCGGAGGCACCTCTGGTGTCCCATGGCCAGAAACAATATTTGGTCAATCATTTATGGTAATGGTAGTCATTAAGCAAGGAGTGGGAGTGTAAGTCTCATAGACAGACGAGTTTTGCAACTGGCTTATTTGCAAGTCAGAAAGTCAGAATCCTTAATATAATCTCTGTAACATTGTCTCAGGAAAAAAATAATTAGATTTTAAGTTTGCCATCTTCCTCCTCTGCTGCCACCCGCCCCACCACCCCTACCCAAGAAAAAGGGGGGAAAAAAGTTTTTCCTAACAAAAACATAATCTTCTAGGCTGACAAGTTGTAACAATTGGGTTCTTTGAAAGCTAGAGAACTTTACATTTATCTCTATGGCATTGCAAGAGGAGATGCATTTAAGCGTTTTATTTACAAGCTCCCTCCTAAAGTCATAGTGTTTGCACTTCTTGGCAGAACTACTGGCATATTCAAGAACGGTTGCCCCATTTATGAGTCATTTGCAGCCAATTTTCTGAAGCTTATAACAATTTAGAGAGTAAGATATCTTTATCGGGATTCTTCCACAGCCTCCTGCTGCTGCTAAACATCCACACGATTCCCATTTTCTCCTTTAGCAATATGTGGTCTCTTCGAGTTAGTAGATGAGGCTACCCATCTCTTAAACTTATGCCTTCTCATTCAAAGTATCACCACTCTAACGCTAGGCAAAATTTTGATGAGTTCAACAGGAACAGAAATTGAATGCCTTAGCAAGGATGAGATACCCTTACGAATTTGCTCAAGGCTATAATGCGTACAATGCACCATAATTTAATTTAAGCACGTGTAGAGTGAAAATAACGAAATATGAGAATACATTAATTTGCAGGAAGAGCACTAAATTCTTTGTTGCTGCTTTGAGTTTATTTGGGAGATCCACCTTCAAGGATCTTGAAACTTCTAAGGTGTGCTCGCATGTAACTTTAAGTTAGTTGGAGTTGTTGATATAAAGCTTGAATTCAAAACTTCTGCAACAGGGAGAAATGAAGCAGCATCGCGGAGTGAGGCTGCTGGATGGACCAATTAGAGCCGGAGATTTAAGTCGAGCTTACCGGGTTCTGATGTCTCTTCCTGTGGCTGCGGATCTAAACGGAAGCTTCCTGGCCACATCAAATCCGTTGCTTCCTCCATGGCATGCGGCATCAGCCATGGCATCCATAGGCCTTTATTAGCATCACTAAATCTTCCCACAAGTCCATCTCTACTTGGTTTATGGACAAGTGAGTGAGGCCGGACTCCAAGTGATCGTACCATGGGAGTGTTAACCGGCCAACCCATCATCGCCATCATCGTCTGGGACTGATATCTTCTAGCTGCGCCTCTTTCCCTTTTGTGGGCATTCTGGTGACCTCCTAATGCTTGTGAGCTGAAGAATTTCCTCATGCAGAAATTGCATGAAAAGACCTTGCCAGAAACAGCTTTTGATTGTGAGTTGGGTTCTCCTAGTGTTGTTTCCAGATTCCTTCCCAAGCTCAAATTCAACCACTCACCCCGGTTAACGTCTAGGGATCCTGGCTCACTGTTATCACTGGTTGTCATTCTGCTGCAGTATTCCTTCTTTCTGGAGAAACTATCAAAAACTAGAATATATAGGATCTTGCAAGAAAACGAGTTGCTAATTGATAGAAGGACTTCCAGATCAAAGAGGAAATGGTAAATGAAGAGAGGTACCTATACGACTTGTCTGAAATTTTATCTCAGTTCAAGTCACTGTCCCCACCTAGTGGTGATGCTTGGCGTTGCAGGACAATGCTGTCGTCATTTTTTACTGTTCCCATGTCAATCTTAGGATTCTCCACCTTCCCATCTCTCTCTCTCTCTCTCTCTCTCTCTCTCTCTCTCTCTCGTGTTCCAATTTTACCTGGTTCTCCTTGGAAGCAGCTAAGGGTAAAAGGTTGACATCCAAGAATTAATCTATTAATGATCTAACCATAATCGTAAGCTTTATCTGAACTGCTTGCCATGATATGTACTTAATCATGAAATGAAATAATCACTCAACTTTAGTTCTATGACAGGTAACGATAAAGTTGAGATTTTGGAATTAACTGATAACTGGTTCTTTCTGAGCCTTTAATCGAGGACCTAGCTTGGAACAGCTGATTCTGGTTCTTGCATCTAGGACCAATGGCAGAATGGGACCTCTTTATGCAAACTCTTGAGCGGACAGCCGTAACTGATTTCTCAGGTATGTCGTCGCCTTGAATTAATTTCTAAGCATCAGTGAATTATCCTATTTCCCAAAACACAAGGGTTTTTACATATTTTGGAAATTCAAGCTACATGTTGAAGAAACCAATCTGAATTTCAGAAGCCATCTAGGTCTGGATTCTGCACTATTTTAAAAGCAATCTGAATTTGAGAACCATTAGCTTTTGGGAATAATAAAAGAACGGGAAAAAAATAACTCTCATTTCCTCTGTTATATTCATCTTGATAGTTGCCGGTAGTATTTAGAAATAAATCCTTTCATGTCAATTAGGTATGTGGTATATAATATAGATGGCACCCACCAGAAGAGATTTTTTTTCTCCATAAAGAAGTTTGTGATCAATATGCTTTACTGCAGAATGTAGATGTTGAATTGATTGGTAGTTGAATCATCTATATTGATATACTCTGAGAGTGTTTTTCTTTTTTGGGTTTTATGGAGAGTGGGTGGGGTCTGGAGGAATTCCCAATAATGGAGATAAAAAGTAGGAGACAAGATGAGGTGGTATCTTACCAGTTTTACATAGTGTTTCTTTTTGAACAGAGAGTATCTGTGATGGGTGTCTTCTTGCTGGGGCTTTCTCAGCATCCCTTTCGGGCATGTAGTGGGCTGTGTGTATGTACAGTAGAAGTGCATTAATAGCTACTTGTGCCTTCTCTTTCTTCTTTCTTTTATCTTTTCTTGACATTACTAGAAAACAAAGAATGGGACAGATAAGCGGATATCAGCCTGCCACGAAAATGTCGGTTTTCCTTTTCATTTTTTTCTTTTTTTCATTTGGAAAATGATATTTCTAAAAAGTTTTTATAGAAAATATTTTGATAGTGCCATTTTTGGCAGTTATATGCTATTTTGATGGATATGTTCATTTTCAATTTATGATCATTATTAAGTCATTATTCTACAGGCAAATTCTGTACAGAATTTGTGTTGGGTATTCGGGAAGACCGTGAATATAGGACCCACCTCCCTCTATATCTCCCTCTCACACAGAGTTATGGCCTCCACTGGGAAGCAATCAAGGTTCATGCATGTGGACTTGAAGAAACTCCAACATTAGTTGACAGTTGAAACCATGAAAATAACCAGTTAAGATTACCCCATCTTTGCAATTGAACTAACATGCTGTAATTATGAAGAAGACTTGAACTGTCTACTCTATTCTTTTATTCCGAGTGCAACTTCATTTTTTTGTGTGTGTGTGTGTGTGTTTAAATGTCAAGTTACCATGAACCAAGTCAATTTAATCGTGAACCATAATTTTTACGTTTGGGCTTTATCAGTAAAAATTTGTAAACCCTCATAAAGTTGTTTCCCAATTTCTATCACTTCATTAGCTGAATATAACCACGAAAGTGAAAAGAACCATTTTCTCACTTCTCAGGGCTTGAAATGCAAAGAGAAACGGGAGTGGCTTGAGAAGGTGAAAGAAAGAATAGTAAAAATTGGAGACATGGGTGACACTGCACCAATAGAAAATCATGCAAAAAATTCTTAAACCCAATAATGATATAGTTGACTATGATTCTATAAACTTGATTCAAAACTATCATTTTTATATTATATGCTAAAAGATTATATAAAAACTATGGATAGACACCCATAGTAGATCTAGTCCCAGTTGGGATAGGAGAGAATCTCTTAAATACCAAAAAAGGGAAGGACGGACAAGGGAACAACAACCATCAATCCTTAATCCCACTAAGGTGGGGGAAGAAAATAAAATAAAAACAAGGAGGAAAGAGAAGTGATGATAAAGTCCAGAGCAAGTAACCAGATGGGTCTGAGTCATCTGACCTAATCTTAAACATATCAAGTATTCCACTCTCAGGAATCAGGATCAAAGCAAACTGGGAGCATGGAAGTACATTGATACAGTGGCTTTGTGAGAACCTCCAAAAAATTCTTTAGATGGTAATTGTGACTGAGAATGTTGACACAACTGTCTCTTTATAAAAGAACAAACACTAGAAGGCTCCTCCTTTTCCTTTATGTTACCCGTAATTTCCTCCCTGACACCCCTTAACCACTTGATGTACATACAAACCAACCTCTCCCAAGATATTATTCGTTTCAATCCATGCCTTACGCATCAAATCAAACCTTAGACAATACAATCCCAATGGTTTTCAATTCTTATTATGCTAACTCATTTTAGTACTGCATATATCTTTTCTATGGAAAATAATATCCTCAGGGAATTTTTGTACAAAAGATGCCATCCAAATAACATCAGCTCTAGGAAACTTTTGCATGTCATTCATTTCCCACTTTACTGTAACCTGAGTACGAGAGAGAGAGAGAGAGAGAAATGGTCAGTGGAGGTGCAGTTGCAAAGCGTTCTAAAGGAAAATTTTCCGTTCTCTACTTTAATGACCATTGGCTACCCTCCCAGAAAGATTGCCAGGGACCATTTGTGGCATCAAAACAAGGGACCACACTTGTTGAAAGAGGCCAGGTACTGGCAATTCTCTTTCGTTTCTTTTCCTTCCCTCGTGGGATCGGTTCTTCATAAGAATCATAACCCGCAAGGCATTTCGTGATTTTGACAGCCAACAACTCCATCAAACCCCAAAACCGCCGGGCTAGTACGGTGGACGCATATGCTCAATGCTCAGATTATGAATACTTCAAACTGGTCCAAACAAATAGTTAATTACAAAAGTCTTGACTCTTACTACTTGATCAATCAGGTCGAACTATATTCTCGAACGAGAATTCTCAGACTTCCAATTCACTTCCCACTTCAATTAATTTCCTCCAGGCGGTAAAAAAATGTTGGGTAGAAAGGCTTTCTTATGAGAGCAACAGCCCGGCACAGGTTACAGTAAAATATATCCGAATCAACAGTGCGTTTCATGCACCTAGTTGATGTCCATTTCCAATTCAGTAATTGTATCATTCAGAGGGTGTTTGGCTTACCCTTTTTTAAGATTGCTTTAAGCCTTTCTATTTAAAAAATGTGTGAAAATTTAAAATTGATTGGCGTTTAAATTTATAATGTGTTTAGATAAATATATTTTGAACAGTCAGTTATATAATTATGTGTTTGATTTGAAAAAATTGATAAACTATTAAAATTTAATAAAAAAATTAAGGTCTTTTAACATGAAAAAATTAAACATTTTTGTTTTTTTACGATTTTATACAAAATTTTTAATTTTGGAAATAAGGACTCAATTTAAGAAATTTGGGACAATTTTATCTTGCGATCAAAATTGATGTGACACGTCATTTGACAATTTGAGTGGGTCGCACATTGATTGTTGTTGAAAAAAATAAATAAAAAATAAATTAAAACATTTAACTGGGTCAACCTATTTGGGTCAAGACCCATTCTTGCCTCTGCACTGCCATAGCCTTTTTTCTCCATTGCTAACCACCCCTTCTCCTACATCCTTCATTGTTAGCGACCACATGAAACTAGCAATGATGGCTTGATGATATCGATGGCCAAGCCAAAGAAACACCAAACCAAATCGACATCTTCCATGGCGAACCAAAGAAGTCGACTGATTGAGAAGACAAAGGGCTGCGAATGTGGGAAAAGATCAGAAGCCATGGTGACAACAAACACCATCGACGATGAGAAGACAACCACAACAAATCAGTGCCCAAGGTGAGATGCGGATTGTCAGCCATGGCAGACATTGACTCTGGCCACGGCCGTGGTGAATCGTCGAGGTGAAAGCGATCACGACAACCCATCACCACGGTCACAGCCATGGTGCATTCACGACGGTGAGCCATGACCAATGAGGAGTCGGCCACCGTCGTCGACGGTCACTATACGCTTGGATTGATCGACCGTTAGCATAGGGAAAAAGATCAATGTGAAGTCGATCATGGGAAAGACGCAAGGTCGCGGTCATGGCAAAACTGGCTAACCATCAGCCATGGGAAAGACGCAAGGTCGCGACCATGATGATGAAAGATGTAGGAGAAAGGGGCTGTCGATGATGGAGGAAGAAAGCAGCAGTTGCACAGAAGCAAGGCAAACCGATGGAGAGGAGAAGATGGGTCTTAATCCAATTAATTTGATTTTTATTTTATATTTTTTTCAACAACAATCAACGTGAGGTCCACTCAAATTGCCAAGTGACGTGCCACCTGGGCAAAGCTATACGCCTCTCTAATCAATTTTGATTGCGGGATAAAATTGTACCTAATTTCTCAAATCAGATCCTTATTGTCAAAATTAAAAGTTTTGCATAAAATCGTAAAAACGCAAAAAGATTTAATTTTTTTCATGCTAAAAGGCCAAAAATTAAAATATATATGTTGCTAAATAATATAAATAAATTTTATAAAAATATTAATTTTTAATTAAAAAATTATAAATTAATGTCTACCTAATAAAATTGTTATCATTAAATGTTGATAAATTTTATATAATTATTAAAAAATATATAAATACAATACTTTATGTTTAAATTTAGGTTTAATTTATAAAAAATGTTAAATATATAAATAGAGAGAGAGAGAAAAAAAAAAAAAAAGGGCAGGGTATGGAAGAGGTGGTGGTCACGATGGAGATGGTGTCAGTGATAGCAATGAAGTAATGACAATAGATGGTGATGGACAGAGATGAAGGTGATGACGATGGGAATGGAATCAGAGTCGGCAATTGCGATAGATATGGATTCAGCGATGGCAATGAGGTGGCGATGAAGATGGAAAAGACAACGATGGAGGCAACGACGATGGGGATCGGGCTAGAGATGGCGACCACCATGGTGGAAATGGAGGCGACAACGAGAAGGAGATGGAGGGAAGGCAAGGAAAGTTTTGAGAAATATGGAGAAAGAAGGAGATTGAAGGAGAACGAGATGGATGGTGTTGAAAATATGATAGTTGTTAGAGGATAAAATTGTAAAATTCTTAGTCAACTAAATAAGTTATGGACAAAGTTTTAAAAAAAGGCTTAGAGATAATTTTTATAAAACACTGTCAAATAACATTTAAATTTGACAACATTTAAACTTTTTATTTTTAACAAACATATAATTAAATAAATTATGCAATGTTTAAACTTCACTGACATCTTATAAGCGGTGAAACCGCTCAGCCAAGCACCTTCTCAGCTATCTCGTTTTCATTGGGCATTAGGTGGGCCCTGGAATCTTTATTTCTTAACAAATCTGTTGCTATTAACTCAGGAGGAGAGTAGATCTAAGAGAGAGTTTAAGAATTAACAACGGCAGAGAGATGACTATTGATATGTAAAGTACCAATTACCATCATAATTAACACGTTAGTATTGCTGCCCAGGATTCACCCCTGAGAATGTCCCAAAGGAAACTTCGAGTGTGACACTCCCATATTATACAGAAGAGGAAATATATAGATTATTCATTTTTCCCTACCTCGAATCAAAATTCCCACTGGATACACCTGCTTGCTATGAACTTCCTCAAATATGGTAGCAACCATTGCGCTGATCCGCTGTTTGATCAAGTAACTGCAATGCCAGAACAGAGGTACCAAAACCATCAGCATCTTTTGCCTAAATTTGACGGTGAAATATCGCATTGTGTTTGAGAGAGAGAGAGAGACTCAAAATGTGGGAGAACACCGAAAAGACCCCCAAAAAATATCCAATCTAGGCAAATATGACGAATGCAGTTTTTCCGTCTATATCCCAAAAGCGATAGAAAATAGCTAAAAATATTGCCCCTTTAAGAAAATATAATCAAGATGCCAAGTAGAAAAACAGGATTTCTAGGAGGCCTACCGAGGAAAGAAAATTCTAGAAACAACAAAATCAGTACCCATAAAAGGAGGAAAGCACTCCCTCTTCACCACCCTCCCCAACCTGGGCTCAATGAAAATTCTTTTTTTTGGTTTAATCATTCTATTTGTTAATCATTCTCTTCCATTCAACTGTGCAGAAAGAGAGAGTCTTGCTTTTCCATTTTCTCCTATTTGCTAGGTTGCACCCAAGAAAATCCAAACCAAATATGCACAGATACATTTGACTAGATGAATTGCCACTCAGAATCCACGGGGCCATGTAGTCTTCCATTTCAACTTTTCTAAGATGGGCCATGGCATCAAGGTCAAAGCATCACCGCCTTTCGGACAACGCACCCACTCCTTAATGGGCCTAATCTATGCTATCATTTGGTCCAATATCACAGGTTCCAAAACTTCAGTGTGATGGTGATGGCTTGTACTCCACCAGTAAGAAACTAATCCGTACAAAGGCATTTCAAACTTCAATTTAAAAAAAAAAAAAATGCCGCATCACACAAGGTCAAATTTGATTACGCTTGGTTGAATTCATCCCGCATGATCGGGACGATACAATAAGGTTATTATTAGAATTCAACGCACAGACACTAGATAGAAACCACAAACAGAAAGATGATACATATAACTGGTTAGCTATAATGAATGCACAAGCTTGCCACTCCATCAGAAACTTCTCTTTTGTCCTCGTATTTCAGTTGATTAATTTAACTGGGACAACTTTGATTTTTTAGCATAATTAATGCAAGGATGAAATCCAAAAGGAAGAAATAAGGCACCTAGATTGCAGCCCCCGTGCCCCACCTTGTGATCGCTGATAGTTTCATTCATGCATCACCCATCTTTTCCACTCCCCCGTGCCGCCAGTCTCTAATCCCAATGCGTTTTCCCAAAATTTCCGCCTATTTACCAAAAACATTCAAAATAAAACTCTAACCAAACTTTCTCTCAAACTAAAACACCCTTCCTTTGTCACATCAAAGTCATCTCATCGTCCACAGAACTGGAAAATATCACACAGAAAATTTCCGCCGGACAAAAACCGCCAAGGCAGTTTTCAGAAACCGGCTTTCCTTGATATTTCTCTGGTGGTGTTAGATGAGGTGGCTTTGATAGGATTGAAGAGTTTTAATTTGAGAATAAATTTGGTGGGAGTTTGATTTGCAATTTTTTTTTTTATAAATAAACTTAAATTTTGAAAAGGAAAAGAAAAAAACTCCAATCCTACTCCCAATCTTTCTCTGTCTTTAGCCAAAATTCCACAAGCTAACAACAGTAATCCAGCCCACCCCTTTTGTCAATCAGTTCACAAACTTATATAACTAACGTTTAACCACTAAAAATTACGTTCAAGTGGAGGATCGATCGTTGCATGAATGCCGGAAATGAATGAAATGAAAACGTTCTTGTTTTCTTTGATTTGTCATTTAGTAGGACTCGCAAAGAAACCACTAGCGATCCTGACAAGTACGGCGGAAGGTACCGGGAGACAGCTCGCAGCAAGCCCGCGCGCCGATGGTCCAGAGGCGGGCTCCGAAGCCAAGCACTGCAGCGGCATAAGGGAATGCCCGCATCCTAATTCCCCCAATCTCCTACATAAGCCGATCGAAAACAATAGATGAAAACAATCAATAAACAAAATGTCTTGACAATTTGATCCCCGTTTTGATCTGGCACCAAAATAAAGGACGAAGAAAGCATCTGAAAGAAAACGTGGTTACTTCTGTAGTTCCTGGGATTTGCGAAGGAAAGGCGGCGAGAACCAGGGAGCCGCGGTGCACGAAGGCGGGGGATAGTGTTGGAAAAATTCAGAGATTCAAAACGCAATGAAATAAGAGATATGAGAGAAAAGCAATCTATTACTCATGAATAAATTTACATGAGAAATCTCAATCAGAATTTCTCACAAACAAAAACTCTCAAACGATTTCTCTGGATTCTTCTCAATCTTCTAACTTGGGATTATGCTGATGAATCTCTAACCTGGATTCATACATTATACATGAAGAGGGCATAGCCTTATATAGGAGATGGAGGAGAAGCTTAGTCAACATTGGTGCCTAACTTCCTGCCTAACTCCCTAATAAGCCAAGGTTGCCAAACCTTCCTAACAAGCCAAAACAGCATTCTTTGCCTAACAAGACAAAACCCATTGCCTAACAATGGTGGCTTGACTCCAACAATTCTCCCCCTCAAGCCACATTTGAAACAATTGTTATCTAAAAAACATCCCAGCTATGTCTCTGCATAACTCTAGCTTTTCTCGAGTGTCAGTTGGATTCTTCTTCATATGGATCTTAACTAGTCTCGACAGTTGTTGATCAATTACCTCGCATATCCAAAGATAGCGAATACCAATGTACTTTGTACGAACAGCTCCCCCGTACCAAAAACATGTTTTCAGCGTACCTTTCAAGTACCCGAGAATCCCTTTGACTACCTCCCAATGTTTCTTTCCAGGCTTAGAGAGAAAAACAGCTCACTGTACTCACAGAGTGAGCAAAAAACTGATCTGGTACATACCATTACCTTGGTACTTGCTTCAGATCATACAAGCTCTTTTCTGGCTTGCAACCGAGGTTCTTACCTATGACCTCAACACCTTCTGGTTTCCCATCTTCAATAAGTAGAGTATACTCGGATTCTGGATATCTCATCGACGGAATCCGACCTCGTTCTGATCTACGAACTTCTTGGTTAGGAGTTTCACCATCATCTGATCCCTGTGATGGTCCAACAGCTTCTGGTGGAGGGGATTGTGGATCCCCTTGCTCAACACTCTCTGTTTCTTCCTCCTTTTCTGCTTTTGGCATTTCCTCAGGCACCGAATCGTCTGCTGTGACAAACTGTGTTGGTCCTGGTCTTGAAATGTCTCCATGGGATTATCCCTCTCACTGGGGATTCCTCTTCAACTGGGAATACGCCTCTAACTGGGGATAGATATTCTAAACTGAGATGATCCTCTCACTGGGATATCCTCACCGATCCTCTCTTGGGATACACACTGATCCTCTCTTGGAATACATACTGATCCTCTCTTGGGATACACACTGATCCTCTCTTGGAATACATACTGATCCTCTCTTGGGACCCATATCCTCTTACCAGGGATATATACACATGATTCTCTTACATGGGACCCATATCCTCTTACCAAGGATATATACACATGATCCTCTTACATGGGACCCATGTGGCTAAGTCTCTGCTGCCACAAAACTAAGAAGCCTCATTTTCAACTGTGTTGAGGCTGTCTGTACATATCTTCACGTGAGTCTTGTACAATGTGCCACAAATATGTCCTTGGGCGACTACCATAGCGCCTCTTATCAACTTTCATGTGCCTTTACTAAACTGGTTACCATAGCCCTGTTTGTCAATGGCTACTCCAGAAAGTAGATTTAGCCGAAGATCTGGCACATGTCTGACATCCTTCAAAGTGATTGTGCTCTCGTTGCTCGTTCGAATCTGAACGTCACCAATTCCTACAATCTCAGAGGAACTGGAATTTTCCATCTTCACTGCTCCAAAATCACCTGTTTTGTATGTTGTGAAGAAATCTCTGTGAGGAGTCACGTGGTAAGATGTTGCAGGTAAGATGTTGTAGTATCTACCACCCATTCCGTGTCTTCTCTTGAGACGTGAAGGCATGTCTCATCTTGGATGGAACAATAAGCTACCTCTCCATGGATAGTCACTAGTGTTTCTCCATCCTTGTTCTTCGGCTCGAAACTGCCTTAACCCTGCTCTCGTTGCAATTTTCTGTAGTTCTTCTTCAAATGGCCCTCTATACCACAATGGTAGCACTTGTACTTCGGCTTTCCTCCATCTGTGGTTCTGCCCCTACTCTTGCTCTTTCCTCTCCACTCGCCTTGACTACTTCCCTCTTGACTCCATCGGTTCTCTGATACAAAGGCATAAGTCTGGTCCGTGCTCATGTCTTTTCTTCTAGCCTCTTCATTGAATAGGGCATCCTTCACCATTGTCATGGTAAGTTTTTCCTCCGGGGCAGAATTGCTGAGAGAGACTACTAGCGTCTCCCAGCTATCAGGAAGAGAACTGAGAAGTAAGAGTGCCTGTGTTTCATCCCCAAGCAGCATCTCTACAGACGACAACTGGTTTACCAGGCTCTGGAACTCACTGGTGTGCTCGGCAACTGAAGTTCCACTTTTCAACTTCAGATTGACTAACCGCCTCATCAACAGGGCTTTATTCCGAGCGGTCTTGGCCTGATACATCTCCTCTAGCTTCGTCCAGAGGGCATACGCGTCTGTCTCTTGTGCTACATGGTGTAAGACACTATCATCAATCCATTGCTGGATCTGACCGATAGTTTTCCTGTTAAATTTCTTCCACTCTGCTTCTTTGGAAGGATTAGGGTTGACACCTAATAACTCCAGAGGATCGTACAAATCTCTACAGCTGAGAAGATCTTCCATCCGAGGTCTCCACAGTGTGTAGTTGGTGGATGTGAGCTTTATCATGGCTCCTGATGATGTTCTCTCCTCCATTTTCACTAATTTGATCAAAATCGAAGTTG
The DNA here is from genome assembly GCA_036245055.1 of Diospyros kaki. Classification (NCBI taxonomy): domain Eukaryota; kingdom Viridiplantae; phylum Streptophyta; class Magnoliopsida; order Ericales; family Ebenaceae; genus Diospyros; species Diospyros kaki. The sequence goes on along the minus strand of BSEG01000001.1, from coordinate 40,429,958 downwards.
AATCTTCCAAAACAGACAGCACCGTTGCGTCCGGAAGGGTCGAAAATGGTAGATTTAACTCTTACGGGGTCAAATTCTGATTCTTGGAAAAGATCAGGGCTCAAATGTAATTTTTTGAAATTTTAGGGGCTAATGTGCAATTTTCAGAAAGTTCAGGGGCTAAATTGCAATTTTTAGAAAGTTCAGGGGTCAAATTACAATTACTGAAACGTTCAAGGGCCAAATTGCAATTACCGAAAAATCCAAGGGCCAAATTGTAATTTCACAACACTTCAGGGACCAACCTGCAATTTTCAAAAGTTCAACAGTGTGCTGACGTGGCAGACACGTGGCGGATGACGTGGCGTTGACCAGCTGACGTGGTCGCTGACCGGATGACGTGGTGCCACGTGGTCGTCTTCAACCTCGAGACGGCGCGTGTGGCGCGTGCAGCGCGTGAGGACCACGCGTAGACTTTCAGGCGGCGCGTGTGGGCGCGTGCAACGTTGTTTCAGCCTCCGAAAAATTTCTCCGTGCTCGTCTTGGCACAAGGAGTCTTCTGGTATGATCAAAATACCAATTGGACAATTTCGAAAAATCTGGTTTGAAGAACAGAGACCTGTTCTTCAAATTTCCTCCAAATTTCTCTTACCAGCACTCAACCTTGGCTCTGATACCACTTGTTGGGGAAATCCAGAGATTCAAAACGCAATGAAACAAGAGATATGAGAGAAAAGCAATCTATTACTCATGAATAAATTTACAGGAGAAATCTCAACCAGAATTTCTCACAAACAAAAACTCTCAAACGATCTCTCTGGATCCCTCTCAATCCTCTAACTTGGGATTATGTTGATGAATCTCTAACCTGGATTCATACATTATACATGAAGAGGGCATAGCCTTATATAGGAGATGGAGGAGAAGCTTAGTCAACATTGGTGCCTAACTTCCTGCCTAACTCTCTAATAAACCAAGGTTGCCAAACCTTCCTAACAAGCCAAAACAGCATTCTTTGCCTAACAAGACAAAATCCATTGCCTAACAATGGTGGCTTGACTCCAACATATAGGCAGCAGCGACGGGCGAATGGTTGATGTCCTAGCCGTAGAAATCAGCGACCTGGAAAGCGAGCCACGCCAAGCCATTATCGATCGCTTGCTAGTTCCAGTGGCGAAGCAGAGAAGCCTCGCCGAAATCCGAAATGGTTTAGCTTTTGTTTTGATATGATATGGGGAAATTCTAGCTGTAGCCATATTTTTGCTATTCACATCTACATTTCATTAAAATTTTACACTTTACTTTTCGCAATTACCCTTATTACTCTTTGCACCTATTATTTTTTAAAAATACTTTTACCATCGTGCACACACACAACAAACAGGCGTGAGCGACTCACATGGAGTAGACAATGGCCATGGCAAGGAGAAGATGACAATAGCAAGCAGTCGCCCATTATCGCTGACGACCACGATGAACATGACCACCATTATCGCACTTCAACCCATGGGTTCAAAGGCATTTACACCAGGTACATACCTATCAATGAACTGAACATTAACTCAGTGATAACGACACCTTGTCACGAAGAGATATTGTTGATAAACTTATGGATGATGCAGTGACCATACACATTGAGAGGCTACGCATATTTCGATGAGTGAGCTGTAAGTATTTAAGATCGAAAATAATCATTAAAATCAATGTAGTGTGTTTTTCCAACTTCATTTGAGATTCTTCGTTTTCTGCGCAACCAACTAAACAGGTAAAAAAAGATAGATTAATTAATTAATTGACTGTGGCCGTGGATTTGTTATTTTGATTTTTCAATTGTGTGTGTCTGTCTGTGTATGTATATGTGTGTATGTATCATCGCAATACGGCTGCCCATCATCGACAGTTGCGTCACTTTCACTGGCAACAAGTGCGTTCAAGCGCCATCGAATCCAAGGGTTCGAGGGCACCTGAACACCCCGAATAGATATGATGGCAATGATGGTTGTGCATTGCTCCCATCAGTAATGACAACATCGAGGATGGAGCGATTGGCGATGATGAAGAAAGATGATAGCGACCAAGTCTGAACGCACCTGAACGAATATGATGGCGATAATGACAGTCATGTTGTTGTTAAGGAAGTAAGTCAACGACAATGATAAACAGAGAAAATGATGAGAGAGGCCAACGATAAGAAGAGTAGATGTATGGCAGCAAACAAAGGGCAAAAATGAGTTTTCATTTAAAATTATTTTAGTCATACTTAAATGTGGCTATGGAGAGTAAAATATTAGCCTATAAATAAAACTTTTCTTATTCGGATGAGAAAATTTTGGATGGGATTTGGATTTAAAAGGGTGTGTCATTTCACTAAAATATTTAAATTCATATTATTTTTATTAAATAATTACATTATTAATTTTAAAATATTTTATTTTAATTTATTAATAACAAATTATATTTGTTAAAATATTTGCATATATGTATTTTGTACATGTATCTTTTATCTATCTTTATTTATATTTATTTGTTTAAAAATAAAAAAATATATGAATTTAAACTACTAACCTCTAAAAGTGCTTATATATATAATAAGCTTAAAAAATTAATTTTGGCCTTTCAACTTTTTGTGATTTGTCAATTTAATTTCTAAACTTTTTTTTTTTTACTCAAATACACTCATGTGCTTTATAAAACAATCAATTTTTATTCTACGACTAAAGAACTGTTAATAATATGATAAAAGTGAACCGATTTATAAAGTATATTAATATATTTGAGCTAAGAATTAGTGAACTTCTCCTTTTTGGGTCAAATACACCCTTTTATTTTACAAATTAGTACATTTTGAATCTATAATAAATAAATTGTGAGTCATGTAAGTGTTTATATATGAATATCTATAATACATATATATATGTGTACACATATACATGTATGAAAATAATATTTTTTATGTGATGTGAAAAATATTTACCCATATGTGTTTTTTTTAAAAAAAAAAAAATTCTACATTTGCTTTTTAGATTAGAATGATTCAACTTTCAAATCTCATTTATATAATTATCCAAACACCTAAATTTTAAATAATATACTTTAAATGATTAAATTTCAACTGACATCATTTAAAATCTCTTCATCCAAATAAAAAAAACAAGACGACTGCCAGACGTAACTTATTGAATTCTCAACCAACTTTCTTTTACATTTCCAAAGAGAATTCCAATTATAATAATTGTAGAAGAAAATTGTGTAATCCAAGCATCCTGCTGCACGTTCAGCAGGAAGAAAGAGAGCAATGCTCTGATGTGCGATTTCAGAACAATGGAGAGTACGTCTTCACACAATTCAGCTGTTTATTGAACGTATAAGCCGTGCCAGATGAGATCTCTGTAGAAACTGTAATTCCTCCATAGTGCAATCTTTTAATGGAGTTGCTGCTCTTTGACCAAATGGAAACTTCATGAAGATCTCCTTCCTTCCAGCAGATGTTGACTGTCAAATTGCCGCGTGCCTTCAGTCCTTTAACGCAGCCATTTGCCCATTTATCTCCAGGAAGAGCTGGAAGCAAGTAGAGGTCCTCCAAGGTGCTCTGGACAAGCATTTCTGCTACTGCTGCACAAAATCTACCGCCAACAATAACGAATCAAGTTTTTATTCTACTACGTGGGGGTTGGGTACATGAATTCTGCCTAGCTCATCAGTCATTTCTACTTAGGCTCGAATTCAAAAATCTAGCATCCCAAGTCACCAAAATAGAATTGGGATTGATTAGTTGGAGTTGGTCTATCCAAATTGACACATAAATGGAACCGTGCTTACCCGAAGTTGGCATCAATCTGGAAAGGAGGATGTGCAGCAAAGAGGTTACTGTAAAGCCCACCTCTAAAACTGACTTCGTGGTCAGGATCTACCAAGTTGAACAAATGCTTGACCATCCGATATGCATGCTCACTGTTGTGAAGACGAGCCCAGAGAGCAGCTTTCCAAGTGGTTGACCATCCTGGACCATCCTCCCCTGGAATTTTGAATATCACTCTTGGTAGAACTTATATCAGGATCTATAGAATAAGGATCTCAGGTGACAAGAAGATGTTAAAAAAGAGATGATGAAAGAAATAGTTAAAGCCTGGTAAATTGGTAATGCATGTTAAAGATTCTTTTCTTCTTCAAATGGTAGTTACGAATTGCCAAAGATTAGGGATCTTTCTCATAGTCTAGCAGAATGCCCTGGCTGAGTGGGTTTCAGTATGAGGGAGCTCTCTGCCAATGAGAGCACATGCAGCTTTAATTCTCCCATTCTTTTTTTTCCATTTTCCAGATTAAGCTATAACATATTGAAAGGGATTTTCAATTGAAGTTGTGACAATTTTTAGTTCAATTAGATCATAAGTTCAGATGACCCCTTGAGATGACAGTAAATCTGAATTTGAACAATGTGACAACTCCACAGCATGCACGTAAGAAGAAATGACTGCCTCAGCTCCCAGCTGAGGGTGGAAAAATATGCATGCACGGTGTGCCGACATCAGCAGCAAACGTAAAAAGCTCTTCCTAGCCATATTTTACGAACAAACCTCTTTTGTAGAGGGTATAAGTGGCAGCTTTACATAGGTCAGCAGTATCCTCAGGAGTAATTGTGTGTCCTGGAAACAAGCCAAATAGGTGTGACAGATGCCGATGATGAACTTCTGGGTCTTCAAAATCCTGGGCCTTCCATGACACAGACAAAAGTTTATTTCCCAGCTTAGAATAAAAGCCAACAGAACTTCTCGATAATTACAAGCAAATCTTCTGGAAGCACCAAGTGCAGAATCTTAAGAGTGCACACGGTTTTTACATACCCACTCCATAATGGATCCATCTATGGCAATTTTTGTTGGATAAAGCCGTAATTGAGCTTTGCGAACTCTGCTGATCAGATCATCCTCACTTTTATCCAATACCTGTTCACAATTATTTCTATAAAGCATCTAGTGCAAATAGATAAAGCCCGGGGGGGGGGGGGTTGAAAATAAAGAACCAAGAGGAAAAAATAATAATTTTGGACAACTTGAAGATTTTTACCTCAGCAGCGCTAACAACTGCAGAGAAAATTTCTCCTATGATTGCCATATCCATTGTTGACGAGTAGCTCACACCAGCAAGCTTGCCATCAGGAGCAATAAAAGAATGTTCTGGGGAGGTTGATGGGTTCGTTTCAAGGTATCCCCCTTGGCCTTCAAACAACCAGTCCAACAGAAATGAACTACATCCTTCCAGCAAGGGGTATGCCATATTTTCCAGAAAACCCTAATTATGTGAAAAGTATTTGCTATAATCTTGCCTACCAGAAAGTTTCGAGAAATTATTATGAGCAAAATCAATTACAGAACTTATTGCAAGCCCCAATAACGAGTACAAGGATAACAAAGGCAAAACTATTACGAGCAAAATACGGCAAGATCCAAGCATGTGTTTACAGGAATGATAGAGAAACTATTCATGCCAAGACGTTATTGAAGAATTCATGCAAACAGTATGTTTCATCTCTACTTGAACAATTTAACTCAATTCTATCAAGGCCTTAATCACAATAACAGCTTTAAGTAATAAGTAACAAAATTAGCGACTTCTAATTGCTCAGGGGCTATTCATATGAAGCACTGGAAGGAATACCATAAAAATAAGGAAGGGGGGCATGAACACTTGCAAAGACATTGCTATCAGGAACACGTGAACAGCTATGACGGAGATATAGCAAGCTGCTGTACAAGGATCCACAGAAAAATCTCAGGGAAAAACATAATACTGCAAGAAAAGGAAAGGTCAAATCAAAAGAACAAGGTTGCTCACTTTGTCCTTTGTGTAAGCATAATGCTCCCACAGATGAGTGCAAACCCATGCTCCACCCATTGGCCATACAGCCCAGACAGGCTTCCCTTCCTGTGGAGATGTTCTTGCCCATATATCAGATGTATGATGTACCACCCAACCACTTGCTTCATAGTTAACCTGCAACATTCTTGACTGACTGAAAAACGGTTTTCGTAGAGATATGCAAAGCGTAAGCATAAACAACTTATCATAGAAAACACCAAGTCACAGAGTTCATCCTGGGATTGGACTAATTACAAGAGACATCAAAGAACTTTCCAGACATGATTATTTTCTCTGATGGTGGGCGCCTATTACTTTTCTTACAGAAAATTAAAAAGGATCATACACACTTTATACAGCTGTGCCCAGTAATACTGTTCAAAAGAACTACTACCTTCAAATTATGACTTGCAGCGTCTCTAAATTAGTAAAAGCATTACGTGTAAACACATTATGTGTTATAACACATGATGATTAGAATGGATAGTTTGTGACTGTGAATGAAAACTAGGAAGAGAAATCCTTACTTGAGCTGTTTTCCTCCCATTGACTGATAGAAGCGAGATGTAATCAAACAGAGGCTGTTGGCACTCATGAAGGTTGCATGGAAGGGAAGGCCAATAGTTCATTTGAAGATTAATATTCAAGTGAGGAGCACAGCTGAGAGAAATGGGAAAAAAAAGTCAATTAATTAAATGTTCCCATAGGCGATTGATGTAAACACATGCAACAGGAAGCACATTGGTCATTTTACAGAAAACAAATAAAATTAAAAAGCCAACACAACATCGCTTCTTTAATGGCTTTAACCTTCGTGGCTCTAGTTCTCGCAGGCAAACTATTTACCGAACAGCAAAAGGGGCAAAATGAAATAAAAAGCCAGCTGTACATTTGTATTTTTATCAGGGTGAGCAATGAGAGAGAATTTCCATGCTACCTACCTATAAAGAAGGCCTTGGACTTGGAGTCTTGGACAGCAAATGTCTGTTTTGTTACAGAATATAATTTTCCACTTTGTGCATATCCAATTTTCCACTTCATCTCCAGTTGTTCTTTTTCACAGAAAATTTGATATACTCATTCAATTGTTGAATATAAAAAATTTATTTTCTTATCTTGAAAACAGAAAATTTTAGTCAAAATGGTCATCCAGAACCAATGTTCAATTGTTATATATGCAATATCAAGTTAAAATAGTAATATTAAAATATTAAAATATTGATAATTATATTATTATTGTTATAGAAGCAATACTATCAATACAATATTCATGATACTGCTAATATATAATTTAATAATAATTTATTAGACTTATTATTATATTAAAATTGTGAATAAATATGATTGATAATGTTATAAGATTACTATTACCAATACAATATTCATGATATTGCTAATATTTGGAAAGCAACATTTTTTACGAAGAAAACAATGAAAAACATCCCACAAATATTTTCCAACTATTTGTATAAATTTAAAAAACTAAAAAAATAGAATTTTCTATTTGAAATTTCTTTTTCCCATTTGAACAAGGTTTTCAGTTCTTTATTTTCGATAGAAAAGAATTATCTGAAAACAGGGTCTATTTTCCACAACTAAACAGCCCCAAATGTTATATCAACAATGGAGTCAAATTAGACAATGCACTAATGCATCTACATATGAACTTTTTTTTATGATATATAGGACATTTATTTATGGTATGATGATAAACAGAGAAAACTTGAGCCATTTGTTCATGAAACTGGGAATTAAATCATTAGTGCCCATGATTACTGGGAAGACACTGGTAAACAATTTATGGACCAAACAAGGTAGCCTAGAAGTTGACTTGTCCCACCCAACCCCAAAAAATGGGGGAAAATATTTTTTCAAAATTTTAAACCAGTAATAAACTAATTCAAAATATAGATAGCATCACCATACTGGAAAAGAAAAATCAGAAGGAAAAGAAGATAATAAACAAGATGAGAGAGAGAGAGAGAGGTCACATACTCCCACTTCGGCTCAATATCCTTGTTCCATATACCTTGCAGGTTTGCCACCTGAGTTCCAGGCCGTGAACAAGAAATAAGCAGATATCGACCATACTGGAATAGTAGTTCCACCAATGACGGGTCTTCGTCAGTTTGAAAAGATTTCACCCTCTCTGCAGTTGAAATTGTCTCGCTATTGCTACCTTCGAAAGGTGGATCAGTTGCACGAGACAAAACCTTCTTCATCCCTAAAGTCTCTTTGTTTCCTACACTCTTGGAGCTTTTTGAAAGCTGCAGCGAGACACGATGAAAAAGGTATTGATAGTCACCCAAATGCCGTGCCCAAAGATCGGCATATGACAAGTTTCTAATAGAATTCAATGTGCTTTGACACTCAGAAGCTGGGTCTCTTTTTGAATCGGAAGGTTTAGTGAATGGCCCTGCAAATGAAGATGAGGTAACCAGAAGCATAACAGCCCAATCTGAACCCTTAACCTTCAATTTGCCATCACCCAGATTTTGTATACCACCCACTCCATTACTTATCTGCAAATCAAGAACTGCATAAAACTGAATTCCCTTGGGATTATCATTTTCATTCCTTTTTGGTAATCTTTTGCCAGGACAACTTCCTTCCATAATAATCTGATTATTGCCATTTACACGTGATTGATATTGTAACTTGCTGTCTAACGACACTGTAAAGGAGATAGACCCTGATTTGCTTCCAGAAACCTTTGTCACAACCACTTGATCGGGATTTGAGGCAAAATGTTCTCTCACATATTCAACTTCACCTACAGAATATTTTACTCTTGCTGTTGCAGTATCCAGGTCCAGCTCTCTCATGTACGTTTCTTCTTTATATGCTGCATGAGAAGCATCAAACTCTATCTTGATATCACCCAGAAGCTGATAAACCTTCATCATTGCAAGAAAATCATTAAGGGATGATCCAAAAAAATGATTTTAAAAAGTTACTTTTATACCATGAATTATCATGATTTTATTTGAGCTTGGGAATATCAATCTAGGAGTGTTATAGACTGAAAACTGCTTGAACACTAAATGTGGACCATGCATCAGATGTAATGTAGCTTCAGTGAGTGTAGCAGGTACCCGATTAGATTCCTTTCATGTAATATTATTGTTTATATCTTGCTTCTACGTTCTGTAATTTTACTTCCGCATGAGACCTGATGAGGGGATATTTTACTATGGGCAAAATTACTATATTACCCTCGGAGACTACCAATGTGGTGTTGCCACGTGCCTGTCTCAAGAAGCGCCACGTGTCATCCGGATCTTCATCCTTCATCTCATATTTGATTTTGAACGAGGTTGACTAAGTCAACTGAGATTCTCTCCAACGTCTGATTTAGAGGTTATCTTATCTCTTCGGAATATGCTCTACATCATCTTTAAATAGAGGTCGACTTCTACAGGTACGGATCATCTGACTACTGGTTCACTTTCCATTTTAGGCATATTCTCCTACTGACTAGAGCGTCGGAGTTCTCCCGGGAGATTAAAGCCCCGCCCTTGCAGGTACTTGGTTCGAGGCAGACCTCGGTGATCGATCCAGTATCATCATTTGGCGCCCACCGTGGGGCTGGTTACTTCATCTGCTCTTATTCGTCGAGTACCTCGGCCGAGCTCAAGTTTCCTCCTGTTATGGCGGCAAGAAGAAATCCATCACGAGCTGCTGGGACCCAGCCCGTCCCAGATCAGAGTCAAAATCATCCACCTGAGAGCGGCCCCGTAGGGGGCCATCCCCCGAATCCCTCGCCACCTCAGGATCGTGTCGCCCAGCTAGAGGGACAGGTCCAACATCTGACGGAATTGCTCAACACCTTTTTGGCCCAACAGCAGCCCCCGGAGATGAGACCGGTGGAGCATTCCAATCATGATAGTCGACATCAAGGGGATCGCCACTTTAGTCACAGAGAATTCCGAGGAGACGAATCCCCCCGCGCTGGGAAGGAGTCCCATCGGGACGAGAGACGGAGCGGACCCTCTAGGCGTGGCGAGTATGGGAGGCTAGGCTCGGAGGAGGAGGAGTCCTCTAGTCCCGATTATGCCCGGGCTGGAGGGGCTCAGCGAGAAAGACGGTTGCGGCATTTGGAGAGGGAGGTTGCAGAGTTGAGACGGAAGGAGGAAGAGCCACACGACATTGTTTCTAATCAGCCATTAAGTCGGGAGATCATGGCGGTTACCCCATCCGAGCGCCTTCGAATCCCAACTATTAAGCCATATGGAGGCACAACTGACCCCGCTGATCACTTAAATCTCTTCGCCTCTCACATGATGGTCCAGGCGGCACCTGATGCTATGTGGTGTAGAGTCTTCCCGGCCACTTTGGAAGGACATGCACGGTCCTGGTATTCAAGTCTAGCACATCGGTCGATCGCTAACTTCGGACAGCTTCGGAATAGGTTCTTGGCTCATTTCGCTCCCCTTCGGAGGCACCGGAGGTCTACCATGACCCTCGTGAATCTCAAGCAGAACCAATGGGAGTCGTTAACAGATTTTGTGGCCAGGTTTAATATGGAGGCATTGAGAATCTTGATCAGAGTATCGCTATGGTGGCCTTTCAGAATGCCTTAAGGGTTGGCCCTTTTACCCAGTCACTGGCTAAGAGGCCTCCCCAAACATTCACAGAGATCCTGAGCCGAGCCACCAAGTACATTAATGCCGAGGAGGTGATGCGGGTCAAGAGAAGTGAGTACTTAGATAAGAAAGAGAAGAGAAGTCAGAACCGAGAGCAAAAGCCTGAAGATAAACCGGGCCGACGGGGGGAGAGGTCGGGCCCCCGATGGAGTCCAGTCAGGTTCACCCTACTTAATACTCCTCGGGCTGAGATCCTGGCCACAATCGAGAATAAGGATTACTTGAAAAAATCGAGACCCATGAAAGCCCCGGCTAACAAGCGGAGTAAAGACAAGTATTGTCGATTCCATCGAGATTATGGACATGACACGGAGGAGTGCCATCAACTTAAAGAAGAGATCCAGGAGCTCATCAATCGGGGTTTCCTGAGGAGGTTTGTAGCTAAGGATACAAAACCACAAAGGGGTGAACGAAGGAGATCAAGGAGCCCCCCTCGCAGGCGCGGTAGATCTCAGGAACGGCGCAGAACTAGAACCCCGCCCCGGAGAGAGAATCGCCAGGGGGATGGGAGTCCTCCGCAACAGTTGATTTTTCATACTCTAGCGGCTAGGGTGGTGCCAGGCAAGGAGTCGGAGGAGAGTTCTAATCTGCATCGACGTGCGGGAGTCAAAAGGGCTCGACCAGGGGATGTTATCTCCTTTACCGATGACGACTTGCCCGGATATCCGGTTTCTAATGATCCACTAGTCATCACAGCAAAATTGGGAAAATGGGAGCTTCGGCGGATTCTCGTGGACCCGGGGAGCTCTTCTGAAGTTTTATATCGACAGGCCTTTTTAGGCATGTGATACGAGATGGAACAGTTGAAGCCCGCTCGTGTCCCCTTGATTGGATTCGACGGGGAAGTTGTATATGCGGATGGTGTCTTTCAGCTCTTGTTGACTCTTGGAAAGGGTTCTCGGTCTGCCCAGGTCATGTTAGACATTTTGGTAGCGGATGTCCCCTCGGCCTACAATATGATCCTCGGAAGATCGGGGCTAAATGCTCTGCGGGCTGTGCCGAGTGCTTATCACATGGTGCTTAAGTTCCCCACTGCGGCGGGGGTTGGAGAAGTCAAAGGAGACCTAAGGTCTACCCGGGAGTGCTACATGGCATCCATCAGCAAAGCTAAGGGTGTTGTACAGGAGCGGTTAGAGCCACAAGAAGATTCAAGACGGAGACGGAGCCCTACTGTGGGGGAGGTCGGGATTTCCCCTCCCGCCACTGTCAGTTTTTTACTAGAAGGTCCAGAAGACCCAAAGACTGCTGAGCCAGTGGATGAGCTTGTAGAGGTACCATTGGACCCGGACAGAGTCAATAGATGCGTGAGGGTGAGCGCCCAATTGAAAGACCCTATTCGGACTCGGATTGTATCACTTCTTCGCCAATATGCAGATATTTTTGCATGGTCGGTCCACGACATTCCAGGCATAGACCCGGCAATAATGACGCACCGTTTGGGAGTGAAGCGGGGGTACCGACCGGTGATACAGAAGAAGAGAAATTTTGCCCCAGATAGGGCAAGAGCCATAGAGGCCGAGGTGGAAAAACTGATGGCGGCACGATATATTCGGGAGGTCGACTATCCCGAGTGGCTCGCCAATGTGGTTTTGGTTCTTAAGGGGGAAGGTAAGTGGAGGTTATGTATTGACTTCACTGACCTCAACAAGGCTTGTCCGAAAGATAGTTACCCACTTCCCCGGATCGATGCCCTAATTGATGGCACGGCCGGATGCCACCTCATGAGTTTCCTAGATGCTTTTCAGGGATACCATCAGATCCCGTTGCATAAAGAGGATCAGGAGAAGACAACATTCATCACTGATCGGGGCACTTATTGTTATACTGTTATGCCTTTTGGCTTAAAAAATGCAGGGGCTACATACCAACGGCTCGTGAATAGGCTCTTTCAGGACCAGTTGGGTCGCAACATGGAGGCCTATGTGGATGATATGCTAGTGAAGAGCCTGCTGGCAGAGGAGCATCCGACAGATCTAGAAGAGTGCTTTAAAACCTTGCGCAGGTTCCAATTGAAACTTAATCATTCTAAATGCGCTTTTGGTGTCTCTGCAGGAAAGTTCCTTGGGTATATCGTGCATCATCGTGGGATCGAGGTGAATCCCGAGAAGATTAAAGCGATACTAGACATGCCAACCCCAAGAAGCATTAATGAGGTCCAGTAACTCACTGGAAGGATAGCGGCTCTAGGGAGATTTCTCTCCCGATTGGCAGAAAAGGGCCTCCCTTTTTTCAAAGCTCTATCCAGGACCAAAGATTTTGTCTGGGACGTCGAGTGCCAGGAGGCTTTCAACGAGCTCAAGGAATGTCTAGCCTCACCGCCAGTCCTCACTAAGCCAAAGATGGGTGAGCCGCTCTACCTCTACTTGGCCGTGGCAGAAGAAGCAGTGAGCTCGGTACTGGTGCGTGAAGAGAATAAGAGGCAGAGGCCAGTATACTACACGAGCAAACGATTGTCTGTGGCAGAGGCTCGGTATTCCCCCATGGAGAAATTAGCATTTGCCCTGGTCGTTTCAGCGAGAAAATTACGACCCTACTTCCAGGCACATTCTATCATCGTGCTTACTGACCAGCCTCTAAGGCAGATTTTGGGGAAGCCAGAGCTCTCAGGGAGAATGTTGAAGTGGTCAATGGAGTTAACAGCATTCGACATAGAGTACCGACCTCAGTCAGCTATTAAGGCCCAGGCCTTAGCGGATTTCATCGCTGAAGGATTTGGGCTTGGCGGACCTCCAGAGGACAGCCTAGGACCATGGATGTTGGCAGTAGATAGCAGCTCAAACGCTGGGGGCGGAGGAGCTGGGCTAATGATAAAGAGCCCTGAGGGTCAGTCCTGGTTGTACGCTCTGCATTTCGAGTTTCGGGTGTCCAACAATGAGGCAGAGTATGAGGCCCTCATAGCCGGGTTGAGGCTCGCTGCACAGCTTGGGGCAAAGCATCTCAACGTTCAATCTGATTCTAACCTCGTTGTTTAGCAGGTGAAGGGAGAATTCGAGGCCAGGGAGGACCACATGTCTAAATATTTGGTTTTCGTTCAGGAATTGATGAGTCGTTTTCGATCTGTAAAGATTGAGCATGTGCCTCGATCCCAGAATATGGAAGCAGACACCTTGTCCCGGATCGCATCGGCCTCTTTTCCAACCAATTCCAGACAGATTCTTATCGAGACATTACCTCAGAGAAGCATTGACGAGATGGTGGAGCAGCTATGTCTCGACCTAGAGCCGAGTTGGATGGACCCTCTTGTTAGTTATTTGAAGGATGGCAAGCTACCAGAGAGTGACTTAGAAGCCCGGGAATTAAAAAGGAGGGCCCAGAAATTTATACTAGTCAACGAGGAGTTGTACAAGAGATCTTTCACTCAACCGCTCTTGAAGTGCGTGAGGCCACGTGAGGCTGACTATGTTTTAAGAGAGATCCATGAGGGAATATGTGGGAGTCACATAGGAGCCCGAACTCTTTATCAGAAAGCCCTTCGACAAGGGTACTACTGGCCGACTATGGTGTCTGATGCAGAGCAGCTGGTCAAGAAATGTGAAAGATGCCAACGGGTCTCCAACCTAATTCATATTCCTAGCGCCATGCTCACCCACCTGGTTCAACCGTGCCCCTTCGCCTAATGGGGGATTGATATTCTAGGTCCGTTCCCGCCTGCCGCAGGTCAAGTAAAATTCTTGATCGCAGCTATAGATTACTTCTCCAAATGGATAGAGGCCGAGCCCCTGGCCTCCACCACTGCGCGAAAAGTGAAGCAATTTTTATGGAAGAACGTGGTTTGTCGGTTCGGGATCCCACGGGTGATTGTTTCAGATAATGGGACCCAATTCACGGATCGGACGGTCAAGGAATGGTGTCAAGAATTGGGGATCAAGCAGCACTTCACCTCTGTAGCTCATCCACAGGCTAACGGACAGATTGAGCTTGCCAATAGGACTATGCTCCATGGACTAAAAGCCCGGGTTGACAAGGCAGATGGAAGCTGGGTGGACGAGTTACCAAGCATCCTTTGGTCTTACCGGACCACGAGGAGGGGGTCCATCGGGGAGACCCCATTCAGCTTATGTTACGGCTCAGAGGCCCTTATTCCGGTTGAGATCGGGATCCCAACTCTTAGGGTGGAGCATTTTGACCCAGAATCCAATGAGCAAGGCTTGAGGAATAACTTAGATACAGTGGAGGAGCTTTGGGACGAAGCAAGGGTCTGCTAGGCGGTTTATAATCAGCGGATTGAGAGGTACTATAATCGAAGGGTGAAAGCTCGAAGTTTTCTACCTGGCGATTTGGTCCTTCGACGAGCGAGTGTGAGCAACCCCCGAGACTCCAACAAGTTGTCACCGACTTGGGAAGGCCCCTATCGGGTTACTGAGACCCTCAGCCCTGGGGCATACCGGCTTGGAACCATGGACGGCACTTCCATAAAGAATGCGTGGAATATTCAGAACTTGAGGAAATTTTATCAATAAAGGGTTACTCCCAAGGACCTTGAAGCTATGTATGTTTCTCAATAAAATCTTATTATTGTTCTTTTTATATGTGCAGACTGTCCTACAAAATATAAAAAATAATGAGGAGCAGGAGGCAAAAAGGAAGGAAATGTTTTTCCCTTTCCCGAACTCAGAGGCCTCCAAATGGATTTTTTGAGTCCTTTTATCCTCGCTGGAGGTAGCAAAAATAAAGGTCAGATATGACCTCGGGGGACCACCCCTAATAAAAAGGAAGAGTCACAGGTCAAATATGGCCTCGAGAGGACCACCCCTAATAAAAAGGAAGAGTCATGGGTCAAATATGGCCTCAGGGGACCACCCCTAATAAAAAGGAAGAGTCACGGGTCAAATATGGCCTCAGGGGACCACCCCTAATAAAAAGGAAGAGTCACGGGTCAAATATGACCTCGGGGGACCACCCCTAATAAAAAGGAAGAGTCAAGGGTTAGATGTGACCCTAGGAGACCACCCCTAATCAAAAGGAACCAGTATTTGCCATCGCGTCAACATGCGAGCGACGGTGGAAGGGCGAGAAATCAAGTAACAAAGATCACTCGGCTCAGATTATTACAAAAACAGCATAACTACGAGGCATTTTATTCAATGAGAGATCAAAAGTCTAGTACAACTCAAACTTATGGAAAGAAAATACATGCAACTACAACTAGGCTTCTTCTTCTTTAGACTCCTCGGATTCGATTGCTGGGGCTCGGGAGAATGATGCTTGGCGGAGCTCGGCGATCACTTCTTCCATGGTCTTGACGGGAGCAAAACTGAGGTCAGGATAGGCCTTTTGAACTTCCTCCGTGCAGCGGGAGAAACCTCTCCTCCATACCCCTTGCAGCTCATCTCTAATAAATCCTCTCACCTCATGGAGTTGGGTGGGGTTTGCATACTTCTCCTCAAGCTCCCGATTGCGCTCCCGAGTCCGTCCTAACTCTTCCTCCATGGCATGGTGGCTAATCTCGAGCCCCTGAAAGCGTCCTTCAAGCTCCTCGTATCGCTGATGTTGAGCCCTCAGATCCTCGTCCCGCTGCTCGATGGTCCTATGGCAGTCGGCAAGGGCATTATCCATCTCCAACATTCTTTGTGAGTTTCTCGCCATTCGCCTTTGGAGCTCATTATGAGCGACAATACTCTGTTCAAATAGCACAAAGTTAGAATATAGGGGACGAGAGTTCTCTATATTAAAAGTCTGAAAGGCTAACCTGAACCAAGCCCTGACCGTAGCAAGACTCCAAGGTCTCCGAAGTCAGGTCGGCGGCCCCCTCCATGTCAGCCCGAGTGGGAAGGCCCTGAATAAGCTGAGTCGCCACCCAAGCCTCGCTGCTGTGATCTGTCTCATGGACATTCCAGTTGGGACGGTGAAGAGCCCTGGCAGGAATAAGCGCCTCTTCTTCAACCATGTCAGAGAGGGGCTCGGTGCCCTGAGAGCCTCCTGCCTCGGTGTGGGGCAGAGAAGAGCGAGATCCGGAGGCTTTTTATTTCTTGTGCCGAGGTGGGAGCCTGGAGTCTCAGGTATGCCTCTTGGCATTTTTCCGGGCCCGTTTGGCCTCTTCAGCAGCCTGTTTGTCGGTCCCCCACAACTCCGCATCATCGATCATCTTGGCTGCAAAACAAAATAAGATCAAATGTCAAAATAAGGAAACAAGCAGAAATTAGAAACAAGAAGTGGAACGAGAGAGCGGGAAAAATCAACCTAAGGAAGTGTCGGCTGCTGGGCAGGGGTATCGACACAGACCCCCGAGAAACAGGGTTTGCTCGTTAATCAACCGGGTGGTACTGACGTGCTCCAAACCCATCAAAAGCTCGGCGTCCCTCCTCTCTAAAGGGGACATTTCACGAGGAAAATTCTTACAGGGAGGCCGACGCCAGGTGGTGGGTACACCCATAGTAACTGAGGCGGATCCCATAAAAAAATACCGATTTTTCCAACCTTTTAAGGAGGACGGGGTGTCTACGAGGAACTTGCAGGCAGGGTACGCCATGAAAGAATAGCGAAACTCGGACTTGTCAACACATACGAGGCGAAATAATTTTAAAAAGAGTTTAGCTTTGGGGACAATACCTCTCCCCCGACAACATATAACGAAAGAGACTAAGTTCCTCCACCCGTTGGGCACTAGTTGAGAAGGAGATAACCCTACGAGTCGAAAGATCTCGGCTATGGGGCTTTCGAAAGGGAACCGACACCCTGCTTCAAGAGAGGTTTCATAGATGGTTAAACCCCCCGGAGGGGATTGATGGGCACTAAGATTGGAGGGTGCTGAATACCAGTAGCCCTTAATGGGGAGATGATATTTCCGAGCGAGTCCAGAGACCTCATCCTCGGACAAGGAAGAATAGGCAAGGGTTAGGTCATCGGGGAGACCGTTACGATGGAGCTCTAACTCTGTGTCGGTATCATTATCGAAAGAAAGGGCATGAGGACGGGGCCGAGAGGTCCCAGCGTCTACTATTTGCCTACCAGACTGGGAAGATGAGCTAGAGGAGCTAGATGAGCTAGAAGAGTCAGAGCTATTCCCATCTGAGTTGCTAGAGGAGGCTATGGAGATCGACTTACTAAAGCAATGTGACATGGGAAGAGAGACAAGAAAAAGTCACAAAAAATAAGAGAAGGGAGGCAAAGGAATACCAGCTGATGAGAAGAATTCCAAGGATGGAAGAGAAACGCACGAGAGAACCCTTAAGAGGGAGCCGGTCCGTCCCTTGGAAAGCAGGAAAGCTTAGAAGACTACTCCTTCAGCTGCCCGAACTCCTCTCCCTCGCAGCTCAAGGAGTTGGGGGGGCAAGTGATGAGGGGATATTTTACTATGGGCAAAATTACTATATTACCCTCGGAGACTACCAATGTGGTGCTGCCACGTGCCTGTCTCAAGAAGCGCCACGTGTCATTCGGATCTTCATCCTTCATCTCATATTTGATTTTGAACGAGGTTGACCAAGTCAACCGAGATTCTCTCCAACGTCCAATTTATAGGTTATCTTATCTCTTCGGAATATGCTCTACGTCATCTTTAAATAGAGGTCGACTTCTACAGGTACGGATCATCTGACTACTGGTTCACTTTCCATTTTAGGCATATTCTCCTACTGACTTGAGCGTCGGAGTTCTCCCGGGAGATTAAAGCCCCGCCCTTGCAGGTACTTGGTTCGAGGCAGACCTCGATGATCGGTCCAGTATCATCAAGCCCCAATGTTTGCTGCATAATACTATTAACTTTCCATACGCACAACTGAACTTCTGAATGATCCAAGCATTTTGGCAGCATGCAATGTATGAGGCCTAAAAGTAAATTGCATGAATGAAAAATCCATACGACAAATAATTCATTTTGTACATGTATCAAATCATCAACACAGAAATAGAGGTTGCAGAACTAATTCTTGCTCTCACTGTATAACAACTAACGTGAAAGAAAAACTCAAATATTAAATCTTGCAGGGGAGTATTAGTTGTCATGAGATGAAGACGACCAAATACTCAGTAGTGAAAACGTCAAAAACTATATCCCCAACCAACACTAGAGTGCCAATTGTCCCCCCTTTTCATATTTTGACCCCACTGCAATCTATCTGTCAATCAGAACATCTACATATCATTCAAGTTGGTGTACATATTTAATTACAAGCAAAAGCTTTAGTAACATATCAATATTCTATTTTTTCCCCCTGTTAAGATAGGATCACACAAATAACACAGAAATCAAGAGAAAGAAGACCCTCTCACAATACAGTTTTCAAACGGACAAAATTGAAAACCCCCACAAATCCTCACAACTCTAAATAACTAGGTGGCACCTTTGACAAGCATTGATATGCCACCAAAATGCTCAAACGTATAAAACTGACAGAAATTGCCAACCTAATAATATTCAGCAAGGTCAGACAATGTTTAAGTTCTGCGAATTCATAAGATTTACCCTTTGCTAAACGTGTGTCAAACATTAAGCAACCAAATTGACAAAAACAGGTATAAAAAAACAGAGAAGCAGCATACTTCAGGAAGACCGCTGAGCAGGTTTACGCTTTCCTTAGTCGCTTCAACATATTGGCCAGCATCAACAAGCTTCCTGACCTCAGATAATGCCTTTGGAGCATCTGGCTTCGTGTAGTCCCCAGGAATCCCGGTCCAAAGCGTGTCCTCTACAAAAGAATTCATAATTTGATATGACCTGGGGTGAGAACTGATAGAAAGAGAGAGATCGCAATTGACCTCAAATTACAACACAACATGATAAATCCTTAGTTTAGTAGCTATAAGAAATAAAATTAAATTTTTATTAAAACATTAGGCATTCACTTCCATCAGGCTTAGGCAGTAAGCATTCACTTCCGGGAACTATAACAACACAAAAGAATTCAAATTATTTTCTAAGTATAGAAACTGGTGAAGTGCATAATTGACTCAACCGATCACCGGAGGAGACCACGAAACAGGCAATGAAATGCCAAATTAATCTAATTCCAAGAAAAAAGAGACGAGATAGATCAGATTTTTCTTTATTTATTTATTTTCTTGTTTACCGTTGAGATTGAGAGTTTCGGAGGCAACGCCGCC
Source organism: Diospyros kaki (assembly GCA_036245055.1). NCBI lineage: Eukaryota > Viridiplantae > Streptophyta > Magnoliopsida > Ericales > Ebenaceae > Diospyros > Diospyros kaki. The sequence continues at coordinate 40,410,435 of BSEG01000001.1, read as the reverse complement.
CCAAACCATAGCACCAACGCGCCCATTGCCAATGGGAATTGCGTCGGTCCAGTGCTGGGCCGGCCCCGTGAACCTAAGTTTCAGATCGTCGGAAGTCTCGGTTTCGGCCAAGCCTGGTTCCCAGAAGTCCCCGTCCAGGGGCCGTCGCACCAGAACCCAGTCACTGTCTTCCATTGGACTCTTCTTCTCGGAGAAACAGAGACGAGAAGCTTGGGGACTGAGAAAGCGCCGGCAACTGAAAATGAAAAGAGGGATATTCTAGCGCCGCGTTTGGATGGAAGGATTTGGAAACAGTGAAAATATGTTACTAATTATTATTATTATTTAGATAAATCTTTTTAAGAGATAGATTAGGAAGTTTAAAATGTATGAGCATTTTAGGTATTTTTATTTCCTTCCACTTTTGGAGGGGAAGTATAATTATTTTTTATTAAAAATAATTTTAAAATGTTAAGTATATTCTTCAATTTTCATAATAAAATTTATTGAAATTTTACTTATTTAACCTAGTCAGTTCATTTTATATTTTTATAATAAAACTAATATAGAATTGTTCCTTCTTTTTTTTCTTAACCAGACATTTCACCTACCATTATATATTTTCATTCAATTTCTCTCATTAAGAGTAAAAAGAAAGAAAACAAGAGGGGGTTTATTTGATTATGATTAAAATATTATTTAAAAATGTATGAAAGAAAATAATATTATTTTTTGAAAAAAAAAAATAAAGCCATCATTATTTTCTTTTTACTTCTTTTTTTCTCATTTCTGGTTGGCAATAAAGAGAACGTAACAACTAATTTTTCTTATTTTTGTTTTCTTCACAAAAATAAATAATATACATTCTTTATGATTTTTCCTTCCTTTGGTCTCCTTGCTTTCCTTTCCATTTTAAACTTTCCAAACATGCCCTAAACCTCTTCAAACCCTGTCTCTATCTCGCTCTCTGTCTGCTTTGTCTATTAGGTCACGTCGTCTTCTCTATTACCTGTTTCATTCCGGCTCTCAGCAAACGTTCAATTCATATCCATTTATCTATTCTCTATATATTTTTTTAATTTTACTTATTTCTTCAAATGAAATATTCAAGTAAATATGATTGGTGGTTAGAAAAATAAGACAAAATATTAAATCACCAAAATAATGTTAGACGTCAGTGCTTCCGATAAGGCTTCTAAATGACTAGCAGAAGGTAAGGATTTCAGATTAATTATATCACTAAATTTTTTTAGGGTAAGTATGATAAAAGATTCTAGGATGATGTCTTTATCGATAAATCGCAAATTAGATTTTTAGTTTTTGCGCAGAGTTAGAATCGAACTCATAATCCACTAAATTAACACTGACATATTGCTCATCTGACCAATCGATCTATGATCTAAAAGCGTATGATAAAAGAATTTAATCTAGGTGGAAGATGTATGTCAAAATATTATCCAAAGCAAGATAATGATAACTATTTGGAGTACAATGTGAGTGGGAGATTCTATCAAAAACTTATTAGTTAAATTCTTTTTTCAGATATTAAACCTTCAAACTCGAGATAATCCTTAAAGTTCAGATAACATATAAATTTAAACTTAACATAGTACGAAAATAAGAGAATGAACATTTAAAGTCTTCTTAACATTTATAAAATTAGATATAGTTAAATCACGAAAATCTAACAATTCTAATTAAATTCAATCATAGACTCATGAAATAAGATAAAATCAACTAATCATTTATAATATGGATAGAGCAAACTCATTCTTATCATCATTTTCACTACAAAACTCATCTTATATGGTATAAAAAGACCTCTTGAAATAAGCCAAAATTGCTACATTCAACATTATTCTCTTATCTTTTGTTCATTTTGAACTCTTTACTAAGCTAGCATGTGGTCAAGATTTTGCCTAAATCCTATAAATTCAATTTGTGACTAATCTGTAAGTCATTAACATAGAACTGATAATTGAAACTACCCCACATTTCTCTTATGATCTTATCTAGATGCCTAAATACACCAAAACTTTATGTGAATAAATTTATTACATGCAATAGTTACAATTCACATTTATCAAATAAATACACAAATATTAGTGAGATTTATCACAGTAAGTTTTGGATCAAATACTATCACAACATAGTCTATATACGTGCATTATGATGCAATTACGTAGTACTTACTAAATACTACAATGAAGCTAACTATTTTATTGGACTACTGTACTGGGAATCAAAGGGAGATCAACCTCGTCGCACCACTCCACGCATCTGGTCTCCCAGTACGAGGTCTTGACGCAATTAGGCCAATAACTCACCCAAACCCGACACCCTATTCTCCACTTCAACACACTCCCTTCCATCTCTCTGCTCAATCTCCACCCCACGCTCTCTCCACACTCATCCCGGGCGAGAACCAAGCCGCCGGACTTCGTGAAAGCCCTACGCGCCCCGGCGTATCGATTCCGAACACTATTTTCCGATTGTCGGTCGTTGGGCGGCTTCCCCGTGGCGATTTCAGTGCCGGTCATATTGTCGCAAAAAACCGATTCAAAAATCGCCGCGTTACCTTCCGCGTCTTGATCCCATCTCCAATTCCTCGTCCTCGTCTTCGTCGACGTCCTTGACATCGCCTTCACCTTCGGGACTTTCAGTTTTCCAAAACTACCTTTGAGGATTTTCTGTGTCTCGTGTTGAGTCTCCCCGTTTTCTGTGGACCGTCCCAGGCTCAAGCTAGCCGCGGAGCTTGAACCGATCTCCGGCCCGACCCAAACCCGGATTCTCGACGGGAAATGCCTCTCGTCTGCGTAAACGTCGTCGTCAGTTTTGTGAAACCCCAACTTCGCCATGTTGAAGCGTAGATTATCGATACGTGCATTGACGAGAATAAACCCGTCGTTAAATTTCACTGAATATTCGAGCTGAATCACAGCCTCCAGCTGGTGGTGTGCCAGGGCGTATCTTAGCACGGACTCCTTTGCTTCGATTATATTGAACTGATTCTTTTGACCGTTGGCGCCGCCAGTTCTCGTCATGGCCCAAATCGGCGAGTAGCCTTTCATCACCCAGAGCCCGTGAGACTCTGTGGCATAAGAAAACCCGAGATTTTCAGATGGCAATGGGGTTAGAGATTGTAATCCTGCGCCCACCTCTCTTACGAGGAACCACTTTGCTAACATGTACCCAATGGTGCGCATGAGGCACAGCTCCACGTCAACCCCGACCAAGATGAGAAAGGTTCGGAGAATAGGGACTTGCATGGACGTCGTGAAGGTTTTAAGATTCGGATATAACAAGGAATGGAAGTAGAAGGATCCGACTTCAGATGGCGCGTCGAATACGCACAACCAAAAAAGGCGCGCGAGGAAGATGAGACTGAAGAAGCTCGAGAGCGACTCGGATGAGTGGGAGTCCAAGAACCATGAGACTGGGTAGGGTTTGAGCTGCTGGAGCTGGGAACGGGGACAGGTGCTATTGTTCGGGGAGGGTGAACGGGAGACGATCTCTTGGAGGAGCTGCAGAACCAGAGGCAAGAAGGGCTTGTCGGAGGAGAGAGGACACGCATCAGAAACCCAGAGAATGGTCTCCATCTCCTGGCTACTCGAACGAAACCCTTGTAGACAAACGGAGAAAGTCAAGAACTCGTCCGAGTCGGCCCCGAAGGACCGCGATGCTCTGAGCTGGATTGACTGGGTGGAACTCTCGTCCCGACTCGGCCGGGAGCTGGCGAGTTCGAAGACGAGTGGGGAGTGTGACTCGGCCCACTCGTCGGAGTCGGTGAGTTCACAGATCCACGACCATACATCCATGGGAGCTAGCTAGGTTAAATTCGGTAGCTTGATTTTTAGGGTTTCTGGAGCCTGTGGAGAGAGAGGTGATGACTGAGCTTGCTGCCAGTGAGATATATAGATAGAACGAGTGATGGAAGGTTTGCCAACTTGGCGGTGGTTTCAGCCGCGTAAGAAGCAGAGATGCAAGCAGCCGAACTGGTGGTTCTGGGCGAGACTTGTGTTTCCGATATGGACTTTGAATTTGATTGCATTAATTGCCTAGACAAATTCATTCTTTGTTTCTATCATTGAATATCGGTGTTTTGAGGTTCAGAAAACACATTTGCAGGGAGACTCTCAAATTTTTCGTGGTTCTGCTCAGATCTTTTTTTGTCTCCGTGTGAAAAATTTATATATATATATATATATGATTAATTCTTTTGTTCCGAGACATGCATAGAAGAAATCAATTTGATAGTAAAGAATCATCTATTTATATCTTGATTTTGTATACTCAATTTTAATAAATTGCATATTCTATTATTAAAAATATTGTTATAATCTTATTTCTATATGAAAATTGAGTTATATGATTATATGTACAAATTCGCATGCTAATAGAATTTTGGTTTTTTAAGGAGTTGGCAAAACATTTTTTTTATGAACAATATATTTTTTGGGTTAATTAACAAAAGGTTACTAAATTGTGGTTAGTATATTAATTATATAAAAATTTTAATATTTATTAATTAGAAATCAATATTAAAGCATCATTGAATCTATATATAACCTAAATATTTATATAAAAAGTATTTTGTGGATTACATTTTTAATTCTTGAATTTTATATTTCGTAATAAATTAGTTATTATATTTTAATTTTTATCATCCTAATTATTAAATTTTAAATTTTATTATAATTTAATTTCTCTTTTAATTTTTATTACATTTTGTTAATGAAGACTCATGTGATTTATATTAATATAAACTTCAAAATCACTTAATGTTAAAAATTAATATAAACCCTATAATCAAGTGACCTTGAAGTTTATAGTTATGTATATTATATTAATTTTTATCAATAAACTTTGATAAAAAAAATTAAAAGATAAACTAAATTGTAATAAAAATTAAAATTTATTAGTTCTGATGATACAAATTAAAATATAATGACTAGGTTATCTAAGAACTAACATAGTAATTTATTCAAAAATTATTTCATATTTAATTTTCTATTCATCTTCAATTTTTATTTTTAGAAAAATTAAAAAAAAAATGTTAAACACTAACATGGTAATTGATTATACCAATTTACTCGTGAAAAATAATCTTAATTTCTCAATGATAACTTTACAAAAATAAAAATTAAAAAAATTGTCATACGCAGCAAAATTCTAAATAAAAATTAAAAAATGTATTTTTGAAACGAAACTAAGTTAAAATTTCAAATTTTTCTTACTAATTTGAAGTTTTGGTAATGTAGTTTTCCACAATTTTTTCCCAAATCATCTCACTTTCTTTCTCTAACAAACATTACAATTGCACAAAATAAAAACTTCTTTTTCTAATTATATATGCTAATTTTTTATATTAATAATTTACTTTTTGATTTTTTTAAATTTTACAGAATATTTGATATAAAATTGAAAAACATTTTCCACAACTAACTATCCTCTAAAATAAGAAGAAAAATAATTAATACATATAAGAGGATTAATTATTTAAGTTTAACTTTTATTGTAGAATTGGTAAAGAATTAAAATTTTCAAATATAAATTTTTTTATTAAATTGATTTAAATTAATTATGTATAATTTTTTAATTTATAATTTTAAGTTTTATTATTTTTAATTTAATTTATATATAATTAATTTAAAATGTAAATTTCTACCCGATATCAATTTTCCAAACAAGAAGTTCTATGCAGGACCGATCCACAACCCCACTCGTAAACCAGGCCAATAGGGGAACGCCACATGTCCTGTGGCACGCGTGCCCCGTGTTACTTCTCTCTTCCTTTACTTTTCTCTCCCCCCCCCCCCTCCCTTCTCTCTCTCTCTCTCAAGCTGTAAAAAGGGTTTTAAAGGTAGCCGAAAAGATGATGCTCTCCTTCCCCATGCATGTTGTGAAATTTTATTATTATGTAATATTTTATACATCTTACTATATCATGGAAAATATATGAAGAAATTTATAATATTAATTATTATGGTAATAAAATCTTTATCCAAACCTCTTATTGTAATTAAATATATGTTTACTTAAAGTTTGACATTATATTTACTTTCTAATATTTTTTATATTCTCAACTTCTAATAATTTAAAATGTAATAAAAAACTTACTTAATGTTGATTTAAAATAAAAAAAATCTACTTAAAATTAAAATCCCTCCGGATTAACAATTATAGAACAAAATTTAAATTTAAATATTATTTATGTGTATGTTTATGAGTCTCTTGAATCATTTTATATATATTTTTGTAATAAATAACAAAATATCAATATATGTTAAAACTGAATTATTAATATAATCAAATTTTTGCATTTACAATGAAATATAGAATAATTTCAAGTATTGATACAATCAAAATCCTACATATACAATTAAAATTATGCATTTTTAATGAATCCAACAATCAAAATCTTACATTTTTAACCATAGTATTTGAAATTTTGCTTATATAATCAAGATTGTACTTATACAATCAAATATAAAATATCATTTATGATGCAAAGCATAATGAACTAGTGAATGGAGGGATGCAATTGAGGATGGATAGAGACGAGACACTGGAGGAAACACCGAATAGAGAGAGAGAGAATGTTAGAGAAAAGGGAACTGAGTCTTAGTGTTTGAAAAATTTTTATAATTGTAAAAAATTAAATGGTGTTCTCATACAATGATTGTGATTAATGTTTTGATATAATTTAGAATTGGAAAGAGAGAGAGAGGAGCAGTGTAAGGGCACACCTGTCACAAAAACACATGATATGCCTCTATTGAGAAGTAAAGGAAGAGAGAAATAGCGTAAAGACACACTTATCACAAGATACATGGTGTGCCTTATGTTGGACCAGTCCATGAGTCCCGTAGATTGGGTCCATCATAGAATTTTCTCAAACAAACAAAGGGAGAAATGAAGTTGGTCATAGAATTTTCTCAAACAAAGGGAGAAATGAAGTTGGTCAATTTGAAAATAAAATATATAGAAGGTGTTGAGAGCTTTATGAGGGAGTGCTTAGCTTGGTGAGGCGTCTATTGGTGGACATAAGGCCATATTATGCCAAGTACACCCAAGAAAACTTCATCCACACTCACAATGCTCTCTGTGAACTTTTTAGCCACTCTTACATCCATTTCTTTTGGGTCCTCAACAAAGTCCCCTTACCTCTCTCTCTTTCTTTCACTAGCACTCTGCATATACGTATACATAAAATTAATATACTTAATATTATAGTTTGAATGATAATTACAGTATTCAATGCATGAGTTTGTGACGAACAAGTTGAGCAAATGAGTACCAACTGTTCAATGTTATTCCTTCATGAGCTACTTTTGATTTTTTTTTTATATTTTTTGAATTTTTCCTCATCTTTCTTTAGTTTTGTTTTACTATCACTTAAACTCATATTTATTAAATAATGATGAGGTGAATTTAAGTCTATATATGGATACATAATTAGTTAGAGTTATTTTACAAAAAGCAAAAGTAATTAGAGGAAGTCCACCGTTTACTATTAAGGTGTGTTTGATTGCATTACCTAGAATTTAATTCTAGGTAATATTGGTTAGAAAATAAAAATCATCATATCCCCTTAGAAAATGAATTCCATGGAAAAAATCTTTAAATGCTTGTACCTTATACATTTTTCTATAGAAAAATTAAGAGTGTTTGATTGCTTTTCATAGAAAATATATAATAATTACATATTTTCTATGAAAAATGTGTGCAATCAAATACACTCTTATGGTTTTAAATTATTTTCTAGTCACAAAATTAAATAAATTTAAAGATAAATAATGTATAAATTAGTTTTTATTTTTGAAACTCAATAGAAAAATTTATCTCAAGATGTTATAGTATATATAAATAATTAATAATATTTGTATTAATTTAAATATTATTATTGAATGTGAATGATAATTACATAAAAGTAAATCTTTATTTTAAGTAGGCCATAAAAGCAGATCTCATATTATAATTTTAATTCAAAAAATATAAAAAAACATTATAATGAAATTTTTAATTCCATAATATACACACTCCCTCAAATTATTAAATATTTAATGTTTTGAAATCGAATACTTAAATATTATAACATTTGATACATGAATATGGGTTTTATCATGATTTTTAATATTTTAACATCTTTATATAAAATAGTAAAAAACTGAGTTAATGCAATTGTATTAAGAAATTTAAATTAGTCAGGAAAGTCCGTGTTTTATTTAATGATGTGTTTAATTAATTATATATTTTATTAAAATTTCATTAATAGTGTTTATATTTTTTTGCATATCAACCAATTAAAAATAAATTTAACTTTAAAACTAAAGGCTAATGCATTGCACAACAAGAGATGTGATCCCGAGAGCAAGCCCACGGGCCACGGTGGCGGCGGCCGGTGGGTTCCCTAATTTCCCTAATTGAGGAAATTAGAAATATAAATTTAACTTCGAAGCTGTGACTCATCATGCATTGCAAGGCAAGAAATGGGATCGCGAGCGCAAACAAGCCCAAGGGCCACGGTGGCGGTAAGTGCCCAGTTGCCGCTTCATTCAAATCGCGCTTCGTCGAATTGCATTCTTCACAAGCAAGTTTCGTTCCTCTCTCTAGCGGTTGAAAATCCTCCATATCTCCTCTCGATCCCAATTTGTTCAAACTGACATTGACAATGAGCTTCAACTCCACTCGCTCTGCCAACTCCGGTTCCAGATCGAAGCGAAGCTTCAATTCGCTCTCTTCAAACCCTTCGAGTAACGGCGACAATAAGAAGAGGAAGACTACTCAGAAAACCCTAGGCGTGGGTTGGGGTTCCAATTCTCGTTCTTCCTCCCGCTCCTCCTTTCGCAATTCGCCTTTCTCCGATTTTGGCAGGTCCTCTTTCTCCGTCTCTGTACTTTGATTGCTTTTGTTGATGGTTTTCGCATGGTGGCATAGCCAAATTACTCACATATCCGAGTACAAACGGAATAACTGGAAAAAAGTTAGGAAAATAAATAAATAATTGAATTAGGAAATAAATAATTTCTGTTGCAAATTTACGAGTAGTTCAAAAGTGTTCCACTGTATTTGATAGCTTTTTGGTTTTGAAAGTTGAATTCTGGCACTTAGCAATGGCGGAATAGGAGAGCGTAAATTTTTCCTCTTTGTTTCTTTTTGTATATGAAAAGACCTTCAAGTTGGCTTTTTACTCATTAGTAGTTTCTTTTTGGTGTTTCAGTTCCGTGTTCTCTTTTGGCCCCCTGGTTATACTGAGATTCTGAATTTCTATTGACCTGTTATGACATCCGGTTTCAGTTACATGGAGGTGAAGAATCGGAAATTACAGGAACAGTTTAATGCTGAAGCTTCGAGTTCTTCTAATTCTGGTTCAACTAGTGGGAAGCCTATTTTTCAAGGGGTTTCTATTTTTGTTGATGGGTTTACTGTGCCATCTAGTCAGGTCTCGATGAACTTGGCAATCTTCATTAAATGCACAGAGGTGTTGCCAAAAAATTTGAAAATTCTCTTTTATGTGGAATCTTAACAGGAGCTGCGAGGGTATATGCTAAAGCATGGAGGACGCTTTGAGAACTATTTTTCAAGGCATCATGTTACTCATATCATATGTAGTAACCTTCCAGACAGTAAAATCAAGAACCTGAGGTGCACATTGCATGGTCTTAGACATTCAAAACTGATAATTTTTAGCATTTCCTGAACTTCTATAATTTTTATTGTTGGTGATTTATCCAGGTCCTTTAGTGGTGGATTACCAGTAGTGAAACCTTCATGGCTGATGGATTCTATTGCTGCAAATAAACTATTAAGCTGTATGTTTTAATCTTTGCTTGACTTTTTTTATTTCCTAAGCAGTTTTGAATTGACATCCCTTTTTCTAATTGCCACACTTGATTCTATGTAAGTTGAGAAAAGAAAAGAAGGTTGATGTCCAAATGTTAGGGAGGGAAGCCATTTTGATTAGTTCTCTATTAATTCCATGTACTGTATTTTCAACTGCAGTGTTTCTGTTATGCGGATAATTCTTGAAGCACGATCTAAGTGTATTGAAATGGTGAAGAATGAGTTGCAATGGTTACATGGATTGAGAAACCTTAGGATGATAGATAGGCTAGCATGTTTCAAGACTATGTTTCTTATTGTCTTGATTGCTCTTTCAAAAATTTATTTATTTTGGTATAAGAGCCATGTTATAAACTTTGCAGTTTATGATGCTTTGCATATATAGGATTTGATATAATTCATGTTTCTTTGTGTTATATGCAGGGGTTCCTTACCAACTGGACCAGATTGCTAGTGAAGCTCATAACCAACCAAAGATATCTGTTTTTTTTGCTTCAGAAAGCAGCCTAGTCTCCAATGATTCTGAAACTTGTGTGACAGGTCAAATAAAACCTAAATTGGAGGATCCGTCTGCAAAAGCTGGCACAGTTAAGGAGACTAATTTATCTGAACCATGTGGATCCATGCAACACATAAAACCAACAGGCAGGGAGTGGGATGACAATGTGGGCAAGCATACTGCAAGAGCAGTCCCTCAGGGGCCGGTGTGCATTCAAAGAGAATGTAGTGAAGGGAAGTCTGATAAAGGAAGTGATGTTTGTACAATTGGTGGGAACACAGGTGAAATTCATGATCAAGCTAGCCCCTCTCAACCTTCTGTTTTAGTTAGCAGCTATATAACTAAAAGATCAACACGTCCAACAGTTGTTGAGCCTTCTAACTGGCATCGTTCAACTCTACACGACCCAAATTTTGTAGAAAATTATTTCAAGGTAAAGATTATATTTTTCTTTTAGTCTTTTTCTGGGTTAGGCAGGTGTGTGGGTGGGGACATCTTAATGGCATATCAGCTAATCACTTGCTTGGCTGTGGCACATCAGCTGCATGAACTAGATGGCATAATTAACTGGTACTTAATGAATTGTTTCTGGTTCATCTGTAATTTGGTATGTTGTATATAGTCTGTGTGTCAAAGGTGTTCCAGTTGCTTTTAACATTTTCTATGATTGTGGACCATGTACAATTTTGTTAGGTTTGCATATTTGTAGTTTTTTTTTAAAGGTCTAAGCAGTTTGTTAATTATTTTTATCTGGAGTTTCAATAGTTTTAGTTATTAGTTATACTCATGATCATTTCAAAATTCATAACCATGTGGATTGTCATGTTATTAGTTTTTCGTGATTGACACTCTAGAACTTTCATCTTTCAGATTCACTTGGTTCACCAACCTGAAATGAAAATTGCCATGTTACATACACTTACTAATTTCTTATGCATGCAACCTTTTGCAATGATCAGATTATAGATTACTAAATTACTTGATGAGGCTATACACCCTAATTGAACTTTGATTTTGTAGAGCTCTAGGCTACATTTCATTGGAACTTGGAGAAATCGGTATCGCAGACGTTTTCCCAGTTTTAGGTACACAAGTCCCAGTGTTAATGTTTCTACTCGAAGAACATCCATAATTCATGTGGACATGGTAATCTTTGTACTCACTGTTTTTAAGTGCTATATTGTAGTCTGTATCTTTTCAGTTATTCTCAATAGTTCATTTGTTATGATGTTTATTTGGAGTCAATCATCATTGACACCAAAAGAAGACATGCAATCACTGTTGTGGAATTTGTATGTCCCTTTTTGGGGCTATCTTTTCCCCCTCCCTTATACATGTTAATTTTGTTGTTGGAAAATTCTACAAAACCAAAAACATAAGTTTTTTTTTTTAATTTTTATTTTAGAGATGATTTTGAAATATTTAAATTCATGGTACAAGTCTTCAAGGATTCCTATTACAAGCAAAAAGAAATTTGAAGTCAATTTGAAGAAAATGAAAAATTTTAACTTTATATCTTTGGTTTTTTGGTCAACCTTTTAATTTGATGTCCAGGGGATTTGAATGATCATATGATTTGGTGTATTGGGCTATGTTGATACTTAACTTGAATCCAAAATGTTGAGGGTTTTGAGTCTCAATTTTTTGTTGTTTGAGGATAGATGGTAAATTAGTTTCTTTGTTATAGCAAATTTATATAGTGTGACCTGGAAACATGAAATTAAGCTTGTCAGCAAATTTGATAGTTTTTGTGTTATGAGTGTCCAAATAATTTATTATCCATATAATAATGCTTCATTTGATTTCAGATTTGCATTAGTCTATGATTTTCCAAATAAATCATGTGTCAATTTATGTGTGACTATTTTGTTTCTTTCTTTCATTTGATTTTGGATTACTGCTTATACTATAATTATGCATGTGATATTTTGGAAAAATCCATGACGTCAAATGCAATTTTCAGTTGGTATTAGAACATATTGTAAAGTTTGCAATGTCTTTGTGGGTGGTTCTTTTCCAGGATTGTTTTTTTGTCTCAGTGGTTATTAGAAACCATTCGGAATTACAGGATAAGCCTGTTGCTATCTGCCATTCTGACAATCCGCGTGGAACAGCTGAAATTTCATCTGCAAACTACCCTGCTCGTGGTTACGGTTGGTTTCCTGACATAATTACCCCAGCTATTTGACTTGGGTTTCTCTTTTCTGTTCATTAATATTTTTTTCTACTCTCAGGAGTACGGGCTGGAATGTTTCTTCGAGATGCCAAGGCTCTTTGTCCTCACCTTGTCATTTTTCCTTACAACTTTGAAGCATACGAGGAGGTAAAGAGTTGACATTTAATTTGATTGGCACCTAAACTGCTTGTACGGGAAGGGGGTCAATGTTTTTCTCTTGCATTTCTTGTACACCGTGTTATTCTATCAGGTTAGGTTTGGTGGAGTTATAGTCTTTTGATAAATTGCAGGTGGCTGATCAGTTTTATAACGTTCTACATAAGCATTGCAAAAGAGTGCAGGTTTGCTAGATGAAACAAAAACTTTCGGTGGCACTAAATTCCATATGCCCACTTTTAACTTGCAACTTTTTTGAGAACAGGCTGTAAGCTGTGATGAAGCATTTTTAGATGTCACAGATGCTGAAGTTGAAGATCCTCAGTTTTTAGCATCATTAATTAGAAAAGAGATCTTTGAAACTACAAGGTGCACTGCAAGTGCTGGAATTGCTAGTAATTTGCTTATGGCCCGCCTTGCCACTAGAGCTGCTAAACCAGATGGTCAACGCTACATCCCTCCTGAGATGGTACATCTCAGAAATGTTTGACATCCATGCTTGTAACACATTTTTTACTTGAGTAAAAAACTTGTATGGTCCAAAGTTCCCTTTTGTGTTATATCTAGTTATATCCGTTAGTTCTACTTGTAAATTTGTTGATCCTTTTTTTCTTTTGCAATGGTATTTTACTTGTTTTTATGAGTTTTCTCATGATTTCTATGTTGAAGCTATTCTAGTATTAGTACAAATATGTGATTCCATTTATCCATTTATGGCCACACTTAAGATTAAGTTATTAGAAACCATCTTTATCCTGATTTTCTCCTTGTAACTCACCCTAATATATTCCATGTCATGTTTAAGGGCTTCCCACCAGGTTTTATTTTCCCTTCCTCTCCCTCTTTTACTAAAGCTTCCTTCATTTCATTCACTTGTGTCACATGTGGTTCAAAAATTCCTTCCTAGATTTTTTGTTTGAAAGAGCACTTGGCCTTCCTCTAAATCCTTCTTTTTTTTTGGCCCCAAATGATGGCAATGGAGATTCCCATGTCATTGTTCTTTTCATTTTATGAATTGTAGTTAATAATTGTTAAAGAAATACTCTTGGCCAGTTACCTCTGGGAATGTAGTAGTACTTGGAGGAATAGTGCGGAACTTATTTTTTCATGGAATTATGTTGTTTCTGTGCACTCAAGACAAAAGGCAATGAGCAAGGGTAGAACCGTGCACAAGGAGGGCTGAGTGGAGATTAAGATGAGGCAAAGCAGGGTAAAATTGTTTAAATAATTTAGTTGATGAGCTGCTTTTGTGAACGAGCTTGAAGTGTTTGTTGTATATGACAACACACAATGAGCAAGCGTAGAGTCATGGCTCTGGGCTGCTTTATAAAGGAGCCTGAAGGCTCTGTTTTTTTGTATAGCATGAAACTTCCTTTCTTTCTTTGCTGTCACCTTGGAAAATTCAGTTTCAAATATTCTTCTTATTATGTCAAACCAGGAGTTATTTGAGCTATAGGACTATTACTCGTAAAAAGACAATGTTTTTCTTGACAATGAGCATTTGGATACATCGTTTGATAGAGAGCATTGCTCCTTAAATTAAGAATGATTTGGTGACTACTATATTTGAATTTAATCACCACTAGCGGATTTTGTATTTCAGGTGGACGATTACTTGCATGAACTTCCAATTAAGGAACTTCCAGGAATTGGGCATGTTTTAGAGGAGAAATTGATGAGGAGACATATTCGGACATGTGGCCAGTTGCGCAGGATTTCTAAGGTTTTCTTCTGTTCTGTTTCTGTTAGAATTGGGCATGTTCTAGTATGTGGTTGTTTTAGAGCAAAGAGCATTGGTTATGGTTTTGTTTGGTTTTCTGGTCTAGGGTGGTCTTAATTGTGAAGTTCTATTTTATCATCCCTCTTCCCCTCTTAGGTCAAGGCCCTTGTGGGAATAGGATCATTACAATCAGGCATGTTCTTTGTAGTGGCTATTATTTTAGGTAATTATGAGTTGAAGTAATCTTACTTGTGCACCCTTTGCCTCTCCAGGAATCTCTTCAAAAGGAACTTGGGATAAAAACTGGTGATATGCTATGGAACTATTGTAGAGGGATTGATAATCGACTGGTTGGTGTAATCCAGGTTCATCAAGCAATGACACTTTTAGTAGAATATCATGGTGCTAGAAAAATTGAATGCTATTTCATGTTGCAAGTTGAGTTCCGTACATCTTTTCCTAGGTATCCATGTATTTGTGCAAGTGTTGATCGAACTATTGGGTTATCGTTTTGGTTCACATATATGTTGTTTTTGAGCTTGTCCTTTTGTCAAAATTGTCAACTAAATATCCTCTTTTTTTAGTTGTAGTGTGATATTCAATTATCTAGCCAATTCCCTTACTAGTTTTAGTTTGAAGTGTAAATCTTACTTTTACTACTAATTACTCACAGACTTATGGTAGGATGGCAAAAACAAAGAAGTAGATTTAATAGATTATAAAATTCCTTTAAAGCTAAAAGAAAAGTTTTATTGGATAAGTATAAGATTGCTTTGTTGTATGGCATGGAATGTTTAAAACATGGGAACAACTAAGCTGAGGATGTTACAATAGATGTGCAGCCATAAAAGAAAAGGAAGAACTAGTAATGAAATTATCCATAATAAGCTTGAAGTGACACCTAGTAAAGATAACATACATGAAACACAATTAAGATGGTTTGGTCATGTGTGAAGAAGACCAATAGATGCTCTTGTGAGGAGAGTGGAAGGGATGGAAGATGTTTGTGGCAAAGAGACAGAAAAAAACTAAGACTTGGTTAGAAACTATTAGGCATGTCTTGAGATATAATGGTTGTGGTCTTACAAAAGATGTGAATATGATCATAAATACAGATGATTGATGAGCTACAATCCTTGCAACCAATCCCACCTAGTAGAATGAATGCTAGGGGTGTGCTGTTGCAATTGAAGGATGGTAATGTTTAACACATACCATCTCATATATTTGTGGATAGAAGGAAGTTGTCATCCTATAGTTTCACAGCTTGAGTAGTTGCAGGTCCTTTCTAAACAATATATTTTCTTTGTTATCTTGCCATGTTAGCAGTATTTTTGTGTTGGTTTATAAAAACATTTAAACATGTTTCTTTACCAGCTAACATCAACTTCTTGTTGTCCACAGGAAAGCAAGTCTATAGGCGCTGAAGTAAATTGGGGTGTAAGGTTTAATGATTTGAAAGATGTAGGTATTTTGATGTTGTGGAAACATTTATTGTTCTTTTCCCTTATTATATCAGGTGACAATAGTGAACTTCTTTATTCCAGTGTCATCATTTTCTCATGAACCTTTGCAAGGAAGTCTCGTTGCGCTTGCAGGGATGTGCAGTACAAGGACGCAATTTTACCCTTAAGGTATTGCCGATCCAACCTTTTCAATTAACTATTATTATTAGTCAAATATGTCATCCTCGTAAATATATTATGTTACAAGGACTACATTTACAACTGCCTGTGCCAACGTGATATGATATAGCTTAGGGTACAAGATGTTTTTCTGATGCGATAGCCATATTAGACACATGTATTTGCTAATTTTTTATGAGAGGTAAATATATGGTTATTTGTGCATGGATAAGGAACTAAAAGATCCTTCTTTCTCATTGACGTCCCGTGCAATTCACCTTCCTATATATCACAACATCTTGAAATATGCTATTTTCAGAATGTGATTTCTAAATTCCAGATATATACCTTGAACACTATGGGCTGGGGTTTGGGGACTTGTGATAGTTAGGAACATGCAAGTTCTGATACTCACACTTGGCTGGAGTCCATTAAGAAAGTGAGAAAGTTTATATGTTAGTTGATAATACTATGTTTCTTATAATTATCTTACTCACAATAACTAACATTACTTTGGTCAATGTGATATGTGGATATAGATAAAGAAGCGAAGAAGTGATGCTGAGGAGCCAGCGAAATATATGGGGTGTGGAGACTGTGAGAACTTGAGCCATTCCACAACGGTAGTAATGATAACAACATATTCTCTTTATCGGAAATTTTAAATTTTCCATAGAAGATGTTGAAATTGGCATTCCATTTGAACCTTATAAATGAATAACAGGTTCCTTTGGCTACTGATGATGAGGATGTGATCAGAAGAATAATGGCACAACTTTTTGGCTCCTTTCATATGGGTAAGTCAGTTTTGGCTTCCTGACCTTCCTCTATCATTTGTTTTCTTTTTGGTACTCGGTTCAAGGATACCACAAACTCTATTCACTTATTTATACGAACCTTCTATTTTCATATTTTAGAAATCTAGTAATCTCTCGCAGCAAGAGCCTTCCAGTTTCATTTTGGCACTGGCTGTTATTTCTTCTGTGATTGGATTGAAAAGGGCTGAAACAGAAAGGATTTCCTGACCAACTTAGGAAACTCGGTAATTAGTGCTTCTTGAAATGAAAAGCTAGTGAAGGCAATGATTAAGGAAAAGATGAAGCCCTCTATGGTGTTTTAGTTACAGCACTGAGCATCAGTAGACTGCACCTTCTAAGGTGGTTGATTTGGTTCAGATGGAGCTAATATATGGGTAAGTTGAAGATAAAACAGTTTTGAGCTCTGATGTTTGGTTGGTGAATTCTGCAAGGACAAGATGGAGGTAGAAAGGATAGTAACATCTTGTAGAACGAAGAAAGGAAGCACATAAGATATTATGGAACATGTAGTTTTACTATATGGAGTTGAATGGATTCACTCATCTAAGTCCAGATGGCTGGTGTGAAAGGCTTACAATGGTGGTGGTTATGACTTCTAATGTTTTAGGTTGTGATCAAAACAAATGGTTGTTGACTGAAAGCTAAAGAAGAGAAACCTAGTATAAAAACTAATTTAGTTTTATGCCTAGTAGGTCAACAACAATAGTTATCTATTTGCTAGGGCATTTGATGGAGTGGTATAGAGATAAACAGAAGGATTTATGTTACTAAGTACGGTGTTTACTTTTGAGGGTTTTTGTTAAAAAGGGAGTTTGGGTTGCTTATATTCAGATCATCCGAAACATGTACCATATAGCATAAATGTGTGTTAGGACTCATGAAGAAGATACTATGACTTTTTCAGTTACAACTGGATTAGATGAAAGGAACTGCATTAAGCCTTGCCATTTTGTTCTACTGATGGATGAACTGATTAAGCATGCCTAAGAAGGTGTGTTGGTCTATACTATTTGCAAAAGATAGTGTTAGTGAATGAGATAAAAGAAGGTGTGAACACTAAGATGGAGTTATGGAGGCACACATAAGAAGGCTTCAAGTTGAGTGGGTTGAAAATAAAATATATGGGATGTAATTGTAGTA
Source organism: Diospyros kaki (assembly GCA_036245055.1). Lineage (NCBI taxonomy): Eukaryota > Viridiplantae > Streptophyta > Magnoliopsida > Ericales > Ebenaceae > Diospyros > Diospyros kaki. The sequence goes on along the minus strand of BSEG01000001.1, from coordinate 40,392,476 downwards.
AAAATAGGAGTATGGATGATGTTATGATAAGACTTGGATCAAATTATTTCAAGAAAAAGATTAGTTTAGATTTCTCAAATCAATTTTTTAAAAAATGAAGAGATCATGAAGGTATCTTATGAAGAATGAAGCCAAGATGTTCTGAGTGGAGAAATGCTTCCAACATATTATGTAATTACAAAATTCCCTTTCAAACTTAAAAGAAAGTTTTATTGGATGACTATAAGATCAGGATTGTTCTATCTCATAGAATATTAGAGCAAAATATGCATGTAACTAATTGAGGATGTTACAGGGGATGTGTGGGCATACAAGGAAAGATTGAAATTGAAATTAGGTTTTCTGTAATAAGTTTGGAGTAAGGTCACCTGGATCACGGTAGATCAGGGTAGGGGATAAGGTACGCAACTTAAAATGATAGGCATTACATGGGGGCAGGCTTAGTTAGTTTGCTAGTTTATAACAGTGACTGAGGGGTTGAAAACTGGTGCAGTTCGCTCTGAAGATTTTATGTCATGGTGACTTATTCCTTCTAGGTTACACGACTACCGTTTCTATGTTGCTTTTTAGTTTTATCCCCAAAAAAAACCCTTGCTAGTTTTCTCCATCTAGTGACTTGCTAAAATCTAGCCTTATACTTTTTGTCTATTTTTGCACAGATGTCAAGGATATCCGAGGCATGGGCTTGCAAGTTTCGAGACTTGAAAGTACGGATACTGCTAAGCCAGGTTTTATTTTCTATTTTTCTTTGTATTCCAGTAGTTTCATCTAGAGATCACACACACACACACACACATATATTTTAATTTTTTACAACCTCGGTTTATCTTTGGTTTCTCTGAAAGTCAAAACTGTTTGTCTACTTATGGGCTTAAAGGTCATGAAAGGAACTCTATTCGTTCTTGGCTCACTTCAGCCTCAGCAAGTACAAAAGAACAGTATATAATTGCTTCTCCGGCAAAAGAGAGTGCCAATAGAGGTAGCGTAATTTTTTAATTTTTTTCAATTGTACAATTATCAGCAAGATGTGATTATGGCGGGCTGTTCTCTTTTCTGGATTACAGTATGAAAACTTGTAGGGCTTTGAGATGAGCTGCTGGCAATGTTATACCAGAAGTTCCAGTCATAGTTTCATATTTTGAGTTTGATTTGTGAAACAAGTTTTATTGCTGTGCATCTTTCAGTTTTATTCATGGACTTCAAAACCTTTGAATGATATGTTTGAAAAAGTAGAATGGAAAGAAATGCTTATGATTCTTAAGGTCATGTGATACAGGTTGTCAGGTATGATTTTTATTTGATGAACTGGGAGCTGGGATATAACCAATCAAAACCATGTGTTCGTTTTGGTGGAATTCCAGATCAAATATTCTCTTGAATTTATTATAAAGGCAGTGGAAATGTTTTTTGTCTAAAATATCTGGCATTCATATGTAAAGCCATAAACATGCTCAAATTACCAAAAACATATTTTGGGGAGCAAGCCTGAACTTTGTTGCCAGTCAAGATTTTGGGTGTGGCCTTGAACACTGGCTTAGTGCAACAAGTCAGGGAACTTCGCTTCATTCTATTTAAGGCTGAAGAAACCAATGATCATGCGCAAATTACTGCATGCATATTGAAACAATAAGACAGCCACACGAGTTATGAGGAGCATATTAAACTAATTTTTATTGTTAAACAACAACTTTATTTGGTTACTAGCTGTTGCTTAATTTAATGTTGCTTTGCCTTTGTGTAGATAATGCAAAAAGTAGGGTATTTAGCTTTATGATATATTTTCAGCCAAAGTCCATTTATGCAACTCTTACAGCTGGGTAGCAGGGAAGCCCTATTTATTCTAAGAATTTGGTGTTTAGGTTTCTTGAGTTGCCCATGACCTATTATCCTATTTTTACATATTAAACTAACTTGTATTTCCATATTTCATCCTAAGTTTTTCTTGATAGCATCTTTGGGGTGGTGAATTTTACTATGCTAGTAACGTGGTTGATGCACTCTTCCTTAAATATACATTGTGCTAGGAGCTTACAGAAACAACCTAGGTCACTAATGTATTTTTCTATAGAGAACAACCAAAATTTAAACTTGGCATCAGCTCCTCACTTTAGGCTGAAGAATTTTATGTGCTGGATTGGAGCAGTTATAACTAATGTTTCCCTGTATTTTTGGTTTGTATCTTCATATTATCGAATGGCTACTGAAGTTGCAGCTCTCTCCTTACTATTTCTTGATACAGATTTTGGGGAACAAAGTATTGATGTAAACCAAGGTTGGTTGTCCACTGATTCTACAGGACCTTCGGTTCAAATTGGGACTAATCCTTCAAATGCCAATGTGCATTTGGACCAGGATTCAGCTCTACCGTCTATAGAAGATCTTGATCTGGGAGTAGTAGAAAGTCTGCCTCCAGATCTTTTTGCAGAAATTAATGATATGTATGGTGGGAAATTGAATAATATGATTTCAAAAAAGAAATGCCAAAATGTTGACATCTGCAATTCTCTATGTAGTATGTTGCAGGGAAGAGTACAAGGTATATTTTCTGACCCACTTCAGGAGTAGCTTTTAATGTTACCGCTGTTACCTAATAGGCTTGTTAATTTTCTTAATTTAGTTGCAATAAATGAGGTTAGGGAACCCTTTGGCCTTGATCCGGACAGTGCCAATGTAATCTCAGTGGAGGATAAGGTAATTCTGACTTTGCTTACATAGCTTGTAAGGGACAATGCTTTCTTTCTTTTAAGTGAACAATGTTTTCTGTCTCCTCTCTTCCTTCTGTTATTTTAGATTTTCCACCCACAGCTTTGAGGGGGGAAAACAAGGAAAAGAAAATAGTTGCACCATATTACATGAACATAGTATTAAGATTCACCTGTCATTTTATTATAATTTCGGGTAGTAGTTCTAAAGTTCATTTTTGTGGGGCCTGCATCTTCCTTAATTAACTAGTGACAATTTTATAAGGCTGCCTGCTCAATACATATTCATGTTGCAAAAACCTAGAATAAGGACCTCTTCTAGGTTTTAATTGATTGTTATTCTTCTGGCATTCATGTTGGTTAGTTTTTGGTGTCTATAACAGGAAGACAAATATGAGGTTGAGAAAATTCATGCAGAGCCTGTTTCTGGAGTGGAACCTTCAAAGGCAGCCATTTCCAGTTCAATTCCTGATAAAATGGATTTGATGCCTTCCTCTCTAAGCCAAGTAGATATTTCAGTGTTGCAACAACTTCCTGAAGACCTGAGAGTTGACGTACTGGGGTTGCTTCCTGCCCATAGGAGGCCAGAAGGTGCATCATTTGTTGCTTTGGGTGCCACATCCAAATCTGAGTCAGATAAGTGTCCTGAGAATCAGACTGGGTCAATCAATCCTATTTTGAGGAAAGAACTTTGGTTTGGTGATCCACCAGAATGGGTTAAGAAGTTCAAGAATAGTGATTGCTCGGTGTTGAAAATTCTTGCAGACATGTATTACAAATCTGGATCAACTAGCTGCCTCTCTTCTATTTTGCAATGCACTCTTTCAGATTCTAAACATTTTGTGAATGCAAGTAGTGATGCAGAGGAGGAGGCTATTAGCTGCTTGTGCGATCTTCTCCAGCAATATATTGAACTAAAGATAGAAACAGATATTGAAGAGGTCTATGTTTGCTTTCGCCTTCTTAGAAGGTAAACACGAAAATTTGAAGGAGAAAACCATGTGTGATGGAAATCTGCTGTTATTTGTTTTTTTCATGTGTGGTTTGTCTTTATTGGGCCCCCTACAAAAGATAAATAAATAAAACAAACAAAAAATGAAAATTGAAGAACTTGCGTATCCTCACCACAGGAATGAAAGTGTATGCCATTTTATGGAGGAAGAAGAAATAGGAAAAATCTATACTGTTTTGGTCTCTTCCTCTAACATTAATTGTGTTCTAATTCTGATTTATATATTAGTAATGTTATAAGTTGCATTTCATTCTCCTTTAAATACCAAACCTGGAACTAGGTTTTTGAGGCATATAGGGTAATTCATACAAATAGCTATTACTGTATGGTATAATTTTGTGAAGGTTACGTGTGCTACCCCTTAATGCATATTGAAAATGGGAAAAGGAGGAAATAAAAAATAATAAAAATATCATAAATATAAAGGATATGCTTTAATAAAGACTTGCAGAAATAGTTGTTCCCGAAATAATTGCTGACAACTTTTTTCCTTGGGTGTGTAAACCATAATCAAGAAATGCATGTTCTACATAATCTGAACACGCTGAAATTTCTTCCTTGCCAATGGATTAGATGATTAGCTGTCTCATTGACCAACTTCATCAGTATGAGAGCTTTTTCAGCAGTCAATACTTTGACCAATTTCATTGATATCTGATGTTTTTGGGTATGTTTACCCCAAATCTGAACTTATACGGGCAAGAATTTATGCAAAGAAATTTATGATTTCCATTGAGTGCTTCTCACAATACGAACAGAGCAGTTTACCATTATGGTGTGCATCTCTTTTTCTTATTGTTCAGGTAAACTCTGTTCATTGAAATTTAATTTTGTTCCAGCAGGTTTACTATGAGGTCAGAATTTTTCTTTCAAGCTTACAATCTTATCTATCCTCACCTGCAGGTTTGCATCTACTTCAATTGCTTTGTTTTCTAGGTGTTCCATTCCATATGCACTTTATGTAATACTTTGCCAATGTCTCCTCAATGCTTTCCTTCTTGGTGTTTCTGATATATAATCTTTTCATGAAATGTAGATTTTTTTTTGCTGTAGCTTTTCTTGTTGCCCAGGAAAGGTGGGGTCTTTGTTTTAATTATAGTTTGCATTTAGCACATAAGCTGAACATCATTGCCGAGAATTGTGCTTGGAATTGTGTTTTCATCATAGTCATTCCATAAGTTTAGCTAGCTAGTTTGGTTGTAGCTTGCATGAAAATTAGGCCCTCTGCAAAAGATATCAGCTTGAAATATATTTCTTTTATCGATTTTGTTGTTCTTGGGTTTGGGAAAGAACTACTTTTGCTCTATACCTATAATACAAACAAGACAGACAACTTGACTTCTTCCCCCCCTCTCACCCCATCTAAAAGTAGTGGGTCCCACATATTTAATAACACAATCACAAGCTTTACTCCCACTAGGAGGGTCTACTACATGAATTTTAGACCTTCAGCCATCTTAATCCATTGGTCATACTCTCTATGAGGCTGTTATATCTTATGTCATGTCTGAAGGTTTCACACCAACTTTACTTTTGTTTTCTTTTTGTACTTTTCCTACAAATTTCCTCCATTCATCCACTCTTCTCACGAGTGCTTCATCGATCTTTGTCTCACAAGTCCAAGCTAGATTAATCACAACTCATGCATGTTATCTTCACTAAGTGCTTTAACCTTATTGTGTATGATCCTATTTATTATTTTGTGTTTAATTATAGCCACACATCCATCGTAACATTCTCATCTCAACTACACTCATATCTTACACATTTTGGTTCTTAATTGCCTAACATTATTTGTCGTATGACAAATATGGCCTTATAGCCATCTGCAAAAATATTCCATTTTAAGAAATTTTACATCCCAAAAAATGTTGGATGCACTAGCATATGCCAAGGCACTTCTTCTTGGATGTGCTTTGAGTTCATCCATCAAAAGAGCAAAGAGATAAGAGCTCAATGCAGAAATTCAATTGTTATTGCCAATTGGGAAAGTCTTAATATCTCCTCCACAAGTCTGTAGACACACTTCTGGTTGATGATGTATGTCCTTAATAACTTGTATATGAATCATAAATCCTTTCTTCTCTAAGAAAAACTTGGTGAGAGACTCTTAGGTACGAAATCAGTTCTAAGGGCCTGATAGAAGATAAGGCCATAGATAAAAGAAATTAGCAAACTAGACTCCATATAGTAGGATTAAGGTTTGATATACTGTATACATTTATTTGACCTGAATACATTGTTTTCTTTCTCTTGCTCTATCTTGTTTATATATATATATATATATTTCATCTCCCATCTTTTGTGTCAAGTTGTTGGCATAATTTCTCATAAACTTTTGACTATACTTCATTAATTGCCTTGTTTTTTTATTTGTTTGCCAAAATTTACCTTTTCGAATTTTCCTTGTTTCGCATGTATGTAAAGTCTTATAGCCAACTCTCATGGTTATGATTCTTTCTGCACCTCTTTATTTTATACCACTAAGACTCTTTTTGGTTGGGAGCTTTTTCCTCAACTCTTTTAGATTCATTTTTGCCATATTTCAAATTGCAGTAGCCATCTCAATCCATATTTTTTAAGCATCTATTATTGCCCAGTCTCTTCAGTCACATTTTTTCCTTGAAAATTGCTGTTGCTGTTTTTTTCTTTTTCCATCTTTTAAATCACACAAGAGTATAACTTCACAATCCTTACCTCATAAATGATCCTCTTGTTTGATAAGAAAGCAATCTATTTAGGTAGTTGATAAGCCATTTTATATATGACCAAGTGTTAATCCTATTTTTTTGAACCTAGTATTAGCTACAATAAGCTCATATGCAATGACAAAATCCAAATTAGCTTTTCCATCAAGATTTCTTTCTCCAAATCAAGAACTTCCATGTACATCTCTATACCTGTTCACTTCTTTGCCCATGTGACCATTAAAGTCACCTCCTATAATGATTTTGAGTCTGTTTGGCCGTGCTGTGATTGAGGAAAAAAGTGCTTTTTTAGGGAAAAAAAATGTAATAAATTTTCTATCATTTTAAATAATCATAAAATAATGTTTCATATACAATCAGTTTTAACTATAAAAGTATATTTGTCAATATCCTTTTTGGTAATTTGATTCTTAGAAGTACTCTTTGCATTTGCTAGCTAAACACACATAACAATATTAAACACGTGTTTAAATAATTTGGGCAAACACAAAGATTACTTTTTATAAAAAGTGATTATTGTAAAAGTGCTTCTCAAGACATCAAAAATTTTACAACAATACCAAATAGAGACTTTCTATCCTTTCTGTATTCTTGTACCAGCGCCTCTTAAGATATCCCAAAATTGTCCTCATCTTTTCTCCTAACTCAACTCCATTTCTTCCACAATCCTAGGAAAAATATGGGTTTGTTTCTTAAAAATATGTAGTTTAAAAGCACAAAGTTTCAAAAAGTATTTTACACCATTTTCTGCTGGAATTGGCAATTTTCTAGCAGCCTAACTTCAGGGGTAATATGGTGGCACTACATGTTTCAAAAAATCTTGAAAAATAGTTTGTGCTCCAAAAATAGTTTCAAATATTCTAGAAATAGTTCATACCCCCAATTTTTCGAGTTGAGCCAAGGTTACAATTTTAAATCAGTTTGGGCATAGCATAGCAAGGGCTACCCACCTGACTTCTGAGTGAATTGCTAAAGTTAAATGTCACATGAAAAAAATTATAAGTTAAAGAAGAAATTGATTTTTTCTTGTAGTAGGTTCATCACATCAACAATGTGCAGTGGTCGCCCACTTAGCATTTGAGGCCATAAACTAATACCTTTTTGAGGGATGTCTTTTAGTTGGTGTATATTTATATGGTACTTATTTATTTATTGCCCTGAAACTTTTCTTTTCAAAGTAATGCTCTTATGTTTTAGGCTTTTGTCCGTGAAAACTATGGAGGAACCTTGCTTATCTCAGATGGGAAGGACTAGTCTTTCTAATCCTATGAATTGAATGCTTCGGTAAACTCATTTAACCTTTTAAGAGGCCTGCTTTATTTGTAATTGCATTATTGTTTTGCTGGTACATCTGATTGAACTGGTGATAACTTCATGTTTTTAGCATTATTGGTCACATTTTCTACATGTGGACTCATACCTATTATCTTGTGCAGTGTATGCTCTAAGAGCAAATTTTGTCACCCAACAATGCTTTGTGATAATCTAGACTGGAACTGTTAAGTCACCAGTTTGGCTTCGATGATTTGGTATTTGATCATCAATCCAAGGGCATTAGTAAGTTCTTGCAAGATATCGAATAGATTAAGTTATTAACTTTAAATATGTGGCTAAATTCCATGAATATTTGGCATTAGCAGTATGCTGGGTGTGTATGTACGGACGTAATTTGGCAAGAGGTTTAAACATCTGCATCCACCAATTAGTTTCTCAACTCTCTCACAAGATCAATAGTATCAGATGACAAGTTCCAAAGGACGAATAACATCATCGAATCATACAACAGACAAAAAAGGTGGTGCAATTGTGGAACTCCACTTGCAGTTTTATGCTTTTTATTTTTGAGACCTGCATTTATGGACTCAGATAACTATTTATGTTTTATGCTTTTGTTACTTGGACTTGCAGACCATGACAACTGTAGTTGTCATGTAAATAATCATGTATGTGGTGTTTTCTTCGTATATTAGTTTTTATTTTTGAGTTTTGAATTCATTTTTAGTTTTATGCTTTGAGATTTTAAAAATGCGTTCTTTTTATCATTCTGAAAAATTATTTTTTAAAACAGAAAACTAGAAAACGCATTTGTTTTGAAATTTTGAAAAATAATATTTTATGATATTTTATTTAATAAATTTGATTATTAAATAATAAAATTAACTCTTTTTAATATAATATTTTATATTAAATATTATTATACATAATATGTGTAATGCACTTAATAATATACTATATGTTATCTTATATTTTTTATTATAATATATATACTACATTTTTAAAATTTTAAATAAATATATAATTTTTTTTCTAAATTTAAGAATAATTTTTTCTTTTTTTCTTTTTTTTTTTTCCTTTCCTTTTCTTTTTCTATTCTCTCTAGTGCTTGCATCTTCTTCGTTGCCAGCGACCACTGCCGGCTGGAGATTCACACGATCAAATCCTCCCATTAGAAATGCCAAGTTAAGGGGGTTAACATACACAAAAATGGGCTAGATTTAATGGTTGGATTTTCAGAGATTTGATTTTTAATTTTTAACCAAAACGCAAAAAACACAGTCAATCGCCATCGGCCACCATGGCCGGTGGTTCTAGGGATCAGAGGCCTTAAGCGCCTTTGCCATGTTTGACCGACCATGGCCTTATGCATCGCCATGGTCGTCGTTTGGATGTTGCTTGTCCATCGACATCATCAAGCCATCATCGCTGACTTCATGTGGCTGCGGACGATGGAGGATGAAGGAGAAACGAGGAGTCTTCGTTGGCGGTGGTGGCGGGTGAGGTTGACGACAGCTTGAGAAGGAAGGGAAGAGAGGAGAAAGGAGAGGAGAGAGAGAAAGACGATGGGTTCTATGCGAGATTGGGTTTGGGGGGGGGGGTGGGTTTGTTTTTCGCGTTTTGGTGTTTTCAACTAGTTTTGGTTGAAAACACCCAAAACAACATTGGGTTTTCTTTATAAAATTTTTCTTTGTTTTTGAAAGTGTGTTTTTGAAAATAACAAAGTAAATATGTTTTTAGTATTTTGAAAAATTAAAAACTCAAAGTGAGCTGAAAACAACAAAAAGAACAGTGCCTTATGTTCATGAATATCTGTAGTTCTTGGGGGAGATTTGGGTTCTTGACTTGACCTGAGGAACAAAAGTTATTGATATCCAAAGGTTGTTATTTATATAACATTTTTTACTTCTTAGATTCTTCTTGTTCTAACTCCACTACCCTCAATGACTTGCCAGTTCTAGTTAACTTTTGGCTCCTAAGATTATATAGCATGTGCAATTGCCCCCAAGAATCTAAAATGTGATTGGATAAGTCTTTTGGTTAAACTTTAGACTCTTCAATTCTCATCGAGACATAGTAATTCTGACATACGATTAACCCTAGAATTCACAATAACCTCTATGCATGATAGTGGATTTAGACCATCTTGAGTACCATTCATAACATGACAATATTCACCAAAATTATGGCCTTTTAGGATGGAATAATATAGAGTGCACTACTAATGAGAGAGATGGTATAAGAGTTGTCCCCAACCACTTCTTGTCTTCCAACACCCCCCTCTCCCCCTCCCCCCAAAAAAACACACACACACAATTTCTTGAATACAGTGGGTTTGATAATCAATTTGGTATTAGTTTCTTGAATTTAGGGGTGGGGGGATGTCCATTTTTGTATAGTTTTATTTTTTATTAAAAAAAAAATCAAGGGACTTAGAAATATTGCATCTCGCAGTATTAACAATGCAAGGTATGCAGTTAAGTAGATATATGTTTGCTTGAAGCTATGAACTCGACCTTTGTTACACATTTATTTATTTATTTTTTTGGCTCAACCAGAATTTATTTTCAAGTAATAAGCTCTCTTTGTTTTAGGCATGTGTCGGTGTAAACTATGGTGCAAGCTTACATATTTCAGATGGGAAAGACTACACATGCTTCGGTGCAATATCTTCATTTGGAAGGAATCCATTTTATTTTACCTTCACTCTTGTTTCACGGGTAAATATCTTTTTAAGTGATGCTATGCATCATTACATTTTAGCCTATGTTGGTGAAATCTATGTACAAAAGCATGTCTAGCGCCGAGCTTTGTATGTCAAAGGGCCATCAACTTCTTTGCCCCATGATGCAATTCAATGTTCTGGATAAGAAACATATTATAATCCTCTAGTTTTCCATGATTTAGGATATGATTGGCACATCAAGGAGCGTTATTATTTTTTTAGAGAAGATAGAATCTATATGGTTTATATGTTAATTTTTCACTCAATCTTCTAAAGATACAGATGGTTAATGTATTATGCATTTTGGTTTGAATCTGAGTTTGTGGCGACTGGTGAGCTTCTCTGGATATATAGTATATACCCATGATTTTCTTGGCGCCTACTTTTGGAGTCCTCCTTGGTTTTGCTGATATACAAACAATTTATGCTATTTTTGACTCGATTGTCTAGTTTGACTCTAGAAATATTACTGTTCAGCATTCATGAAAATTGCAGTAGTTCTGTAGAAGCAGCCTTCAAATTCCTAGGCTTTAGAAATTGGCAGTTGTCTTAAGTTTTATTCTTGATGTGTAAGTGATATTCCATTGCTAAGGACTATGTTTGTGCATCATCTTTTACATGAATTTTTTAAACTAAACTAATCCTAGGTTCAGCATTATACTTTGTATTACCACCATTAAATTCAAGGGAGCCATCAAGATTTTGTTTCTGCCTTACAAATTTGTATAATAAATTTCTATACAAATTTTTAAACAATAAAATTGGCTAAACTTATCATTAAAATATTCTTTAGTACAAATTATTTTTTTGAAATGTTATATATTATATAATATTTGTATCAATATCCGATTTATTTTTTAATTTTTTAAACAAATTCTATTAAACCATAAATTATTTTTCTTAATTTTTTTAAATCAAATCGTTTTTACTTGAAAAATTTTAACTGAATCAAATTAACCAAACAGGGAGGCCTTTATGACACGTCAGAAACCTACAAATTTCATTGTGATTGGCTAGGCTTTGTAGTTTTACTGTCAAAATTTCAATGTGTGGCCTAAGTCGCAGAAGCAATCATGAAAGACGGAAATGCTCATTTTTTTAAGAACCCTCACACCAATTGCAAAAATTCTTACTTGCCTTGTTTGTCTCCTCTCACTCTCTCTCCCTATCTTTCTATGGTTGTCGATCGTCGCCTTCTTCTAGTTGTTTTGTTGCATTGACCATTATCTCATCTTACCTCGAGTTGATTGTTGTAGAGGGAGAGGATGCAACGACGATCAATGTGAGATGAGACGAGGCAATGGTTGATGAGGCAAGACTACGAGAGAAAGGCAGCAACCGACAACCATGGAAAGAAAATGAGAGAGCGGAGAAAGGAAGTGACCGAGGGTAGGGAAGTAATTTTACAATTAGTGTGAGGGCATTTTAATCATTTGCACGAGGTGTATAGCTTAAGATGTAACTCTTTATGTATAAATAGTATTTTCTTTATTTTAATTCACCTATTTGTGTGTTGTATTTTTATGTTATATTAATGTGAATATGTAATATATTAATTAATATATAAATATAATTCAAAATGTTACAAATAAATGTTAAATTATTACACAGGAATAAAAATAGAAAACATATATCATATGAAATAGAAATAGAAAAATACTATTTTTTAAAAAAGTAAGAAATAAAATTGTAGGTGAATGCGTAAATAAAAAATTATATAGATTTTTTTAATAAATATAATTTTTAATATAAAAATAAACATAAATCATAATATTTTTAAATAAATTTTGAAAATAAATTTTAGAAAAAATTAAAAATTTTAAGTAAGAGATGAAAAAAATTTCATCTCTATTCGTGAGTGAATGGAAATGTATTTTTAAATTAAAAATGTATTTTTAATATTTTCTTAGTATTAAAAAACGGTTACAAAGAGTTTTTAAAATTATAAAAGTAGTCCAAAAATATTTCTTGGTGTTTTGAAAATGAAAACATTTCGAAAACGCTAAAACGGCACTCTAAAGAAATTTTCGTACATCCTAAGATTTGGGTCTTCTATATATGTTTTTAAAATAGAGTTTAAATAACTATAATATGATAATATATCTTGCTGGAAATATTCAAGGATAAGATTAGATTAAGAACGAATCAGTGTAACAGCTTAATTAATGGCTTGAAAGTAAAACTTTGGTGAAATCAATTATTGTTTTTTTTCAGCTTTACTTTCATGGTGTGGATTTTTCATCTATCCAATTATTGTACCTCTTGGAAAAAAATCATACCATATTAACAATCAGTCAACCACTGACATTAAATTTTAAATTATTTAATCAATCACAGCATATTATATATATATATATATATTAATTAAGGTTGAACCTAACATTTTCTTTGATTAGTATTTCATTTTTCTAATTTTATGATAATAAGTAAATATTTTAGATTTTTCTTGAATTAGTATTAATTTTTTCTAATTTTGTGGTGATTTCTAAATTTTTAAATTTTAAATTATTTGTAATTTAAACATTATTATTTTATTAATTAATTATATATACATTCTCTAAATGTAGTTAGATTCATACATTGAATCTATATAATCTAATCTAATAATATTATTAAGTCTAATAATTTTTTATTCACTTGAACTTTACACATCCAAATCACACTTCGTAATTTATAAATATTTATTACTATTAAAATAAGTTGTACCTATATGACTATTCTCGCATATTCTCAAGTCTAAACTTTTGCCACAACACTTTCATTTCTTTTGAATAATTTTTCCTCAAATTTTCTTGATTTTTTAGTATAAAATAATCATATGTAAATTACAAACCTGTGTTCATTCAGACCATCACGTGAATAACAAACGTGAGATCATTTAAGCAATGTAGAAGAACAACCAATCGCTACAAATATATGTAACAATGTTATCAGATGCATAAAATCCATAACATTTAGAATTTAGCCTAACTCATTTATTCTATTATTTTCCTTCATTTTTATTCTATAGATGTAAATTTATGGGTTAACGGGTCACTAGTTAATGTATTATGCATTTTAATTTGAATTTGAGTTTCTGATGAGCTTCTATAGATATATACCCATTGTAGGTTTTATAACCAACCTATTTCTCGGTCAAACATAGATCAAACGCATTAAACAAAATACAAAGACAAAAAGTTCAACCACAACTCACACACACAAATAGTGACACAGCAAGATACGTGTTCGAATCAAAATAGATCCTACTCATGGCAGAGGCTCCTCCTCTAGTCAATTCACTAATTTCTCAAAGTTACAATCGGTTACAAGATTTCAAAAGGAAGTACAACAGTATTGCAAAAACAACAACTGAAAACAGAATCCAAAACAAGAACAAGTATAGATCTGTTTAAATCGATCTTGAGATCAAGATTAAAGGATCTGTTCTTTTCAATATACCAATTTCTCACGCATCAGGTGTTTAAACACAATAGAGATTAAAAACAACTTACTTATCAACAGATCTTATCATAAAAACAACAAATCAATTGAACGAGAGAGAATGATTCACAGGATGTGTCTCGCTTCAAGAAGGCGCTGATTTAAGGTTTCAAAAAGTGAGCGAAGAAGATAATGAAAATATTCTGGAGATTAGGGCATCGGACTGCCCTTTTATAACAGTGCCAAATGGACAGATGGATGGGCTGAGCTAGGCCAACAACAAATGCAACACGGAAATGAATATGGATTTGGGCTCAACTCAAAACTAATATCAGTCCACACAACTAAAAAGCCACATAACATATATATAAACATAATATATATACAACATTTAAATTAAAATCAAATAAAAATTAAATACAACTCAATTTCAAATAAAAATTATGCAATCAGATTTGATAAATCAAAATACTTATAAAAAATTATTTAAACAATTTTAAATCACACAAATCAACACCCATGGTTTTCTTCGCCCCTGCCTTTGGAGTCCTTTTCTTGCTTTTGCTGATGTACAAACAATTTATGTTATTTTTGACTCGATTGTGTAGTTTGACTCCAGAAATATTACTGTTCGGCATTCATGAAAATTGCAATAGCTCTGTAGAAGCAACCTTCAAATTCATAGGCTTTAGAAATTGGCAGTTGCCTTACAGAATAATTCTTGATGTGTAAGTGATATTCCACTGCTAAGGACTATCTTTGGGCATCATCTTTTACATGAATTTTTTAAACTAATCTAATCCTGGGTTGAGCATTATACTTCTTGGTGTTGCCACCCTTAAATTCAAGGGAGCCATCAACATTTCTTTTCATTGTGATTGGCTAGGCTTGGCTAGGCTGGGCTGTGTAGTTTTACTGTCAAAATTTCGATGTGTGGCCTAAGTCGCAGAAGCAATCATGGATGACGGAAATGCTATTTTTTTAATTCACCCGTTTATGTGTTGTATTTTTATGCTATATTAATGTAAATATATAAAATATAATTAAAAATGTTACAAATAAATATTTAAATAGGATTTCTGAATAAATAATTAGTCTTCCATCCAATACATTTCCCAAACACAAAGGTCAAAAAGTCAACTTTTTTTACTTAATTTTTTTTCTAAATTAAAGAACCCAACCTGGAACAAAAATGATAAACGAGTATGATATAAAATAAAAATAAAAATATTATTTTTTTAAAAAATAAGAAACCAAAACATAAGAAGTTACATAAATAAAAAAATATGAATTTTTTTGTAAATATAAATTTTAATATAAAATTATAAAAAATAATTATTCAATATAAAAATAACCATAAATTTCATAATACATTTAAAAAAATTTTGGAAACAAATTCTAGAAAAAAGAACAAAATTTAAGTTAGAGATGAACAAAATTTTATCTTTATTTGTGGATAGAGATTCATTTTTAAATCAGAAACGTATTTTTAATATTTTCTTAGTATTACAAAATGGTTACAAAAAAAATTTAAAATTACAAAAATAATTCATAAATGTTTTTTGATATTTTGAAAAAGGAATATTTTGAAAATGTTGAGATGATACTCTTGAAAAAATTTTGTGCATCTTAGGATTTAGGTATTCTATATATGATTTTAAAGTAGATTTTAAATAACTATAATATGAGAATATATCTTCCTGGAAAGATTCAAGGATAAGATCAGATTAAGAACGAATCAGATTATAGTTTTTATTCAGCTTTGCTTTCATGGTGTGGATTTTTCATATATCCAATTATTGGACCTCTTGGGAAAAAATCACATAATATTAACATCCAGTCAACCACTGCCATTAATGAAAATATATATTTGGCCCATTCTCTCTTTCCTTCCTGGAAATGAGCCAAGGCCAGCATAGCCAAAACTCCAACTTGGCCGCTGACCAACAGCCATCTCTATATAAACGAGGCTGAATACCATACGCTTGTCCAAAAACAAGACACATACATAGAAGCCATGGCTAACTTGTTCTTCTTTCTGTCTTATCTATTGATCCTAGCAGCCACACAGCCGACGGATGCCGTGACATACGTTGTCAACAACAAGGCCGCAACATCTCCCGGCGGTGTCCGCTTCACAACCGAAATTGGAGCCAAGTACAGCAAGCAAACCCTGGCGTCCGCCACAAGCTTCATATGGAGGATCTTCCAGCAGAGCTCTCCGGCCAAGAGGAAGAGACCACTGCCGCAGCGGGTGACCCTGTTCGTCGATGACATGGACGGTGTAGCCTATTCCGTCAACAATGAAATTCACCTCAGCGCCAAGTACATTGGAGGTTACTCTGGCAACGTGAAGAGGGAGGTGACAGGAGTTTTGTACCACGAGATGACTCACATTTGGCAGTGGGACGGGAAGGGGCAGGCACCGGGAGGGTTGGTGGAAGGAATAGCAGATTTTGTGAGACTGAAGGCTGGGTATGCGCCAAGCCATTGGGTGAAAGCCGGGCAGGGAGAGAGATGGGACCAGGGCTACGACGTTACAGCCCAGTTTCTGGCTTACTGCGATGGCTTGAGAAGCGGGTTTGTGGCGGAACTTAACAAGAAGATGAAGAGTGCGTATAGTGCCAACTACTTTGTTGAGCTGCTTGGGAAGACCGTTGATCAGCTGTGGAGCGACTACAAGGCCAAGTATAAGAACTAGGCAATATATGCATGCGGATGTTAAATTATAGAATAATGAAGCAGCACGTCTTGTATGTTTCTGGGTTTTTTATATATTACGGGTGCAATGTAAGAGTGTATCAGAGTTTGTTGTGATTTTGTATTTTGTTATGTTGATATGTTTTGTTGTTGTATGGTTTAAGTTTTGCATAGACCAAGTTAGTGGCATTTTCGTAATTAGACAATGTATTAGATTTTTGGTATTTGAAGAAAGGGCCAAGATCTATTGGGTCGATGGAGCATTATTTTCACTTTTTATCTCATTTGCAATATGGTATCAAAGCAAAATTAGGGTTTTGCTTCTTCCTACATTTGTGTTGATTAATCTCGTCGCTGATTCTGAGTTTGGTGATTTGTATCTTGGTTTTGTTTTCTTCTCTGACGATTCTTTTCAATATTGTCGTATTATCAGGTTTTCTTATTCTCGTTTTATCTCATCGCAATTTCTGGTTATCCCAATCGTCGATTTTCTCTGGTTGATTTATCTTGTTTCTCATCGATTTCATTCGACAATCTTGTGATTTTGAACAGATTTATTTTTCTTTTTTTTGTTGTCTACTAAAAATTTATTTTCTTATGGCGTTTGTCACTCTCGATACATCTCCCTCGTTGATGAGCCATTCGGCTATTGACGACGGTTCCAGTCCTTTCTTCATCCATCATTCAAATAGTCCCAGTCTTATCCTTGTCTCTCAGTCGCTAACTAAGAGAGAACTATGCTTTTTGGAACCATTCGATGATGATCGTTTTGTTTGTGAAGAACAAGGTAGGGTTCATCAACGATATAATTGTACGACCTTCAAGTGATATCACTCTACTTAATGCCTAGATCAGGAGCAATAATATTGTCATTTCATGGATTTTAAACTTTGTTTCATCTCCCTATTTGACTTCTTCTTCCATTCCATCTCCTCATACTATACAAGTTTATCTAATGATTTGACTCTAGTCCATTCCTCTGATTTGGGGTTTGTTCTTGGTTCTTCATTTACTGTGGTTCTTACTGTTCCTGTTCGCAGGACAAACCTGAGTCATGAAGCCTCCATCTTACCTTCAAGATTTTCATTGCAGCCTCTTGACTAGTAAGCAATTGTCCCATACTCAAGCTCTTTATCCCTTGAATGATTATCTTTCCTATGACAAACTTTCAGCTTCTCATAGTTATTTCATTTTATCAGTTTCTTCTACTCCAGAGTCGCAACATTATTCCCAAAGTAGTTTAGTTTCCTCATTGGAGGGCTGCTATGGATGTTAAACTAGATGTTATGCATGAAAATCAAACCCGGTCAGTTGTTTCTCTTCCATCTAATAATCATTCTATTGGATGTAAATTGGTGTACAAGATTAAATATAAATCAAATGGCTCTATAGAGTGATATAAGGCTCATTTAGTGGCAAAAGGATGTACTCAACATGAGCGTTTAGATTTTTTTTATACATTTTCTCTTGTTGCGAAATTGGTAACAGTTAAGGTTACTTGCTCTTGTTGTTGTTCATCAATGGTGCACAACTTTACGTAAATAATACATTCTTAAATGGTGATTTGTTTGAAGAAGTGTATGTATATGGACTTGTCCACTGGTTATTAGCCTAAAACTCGTGTTTTGGGAGGGAGATTGGTGTGTAAGATGCACAAGTCTTTTACGGCTTGAAGTATGCTTCTCGACAATGGTTTTCGAAGTTTTCTAGGGTTCCTTATTAAGCATGGGTTTCATCAGTCTTGGTCTGACTATTCATTGTTTACTAAGGGTGCTAATAGTTATTTTGTGGCTTTACTCATTTATGTTGATATTATCATCACCGGTCCTAATGTTGTCATTATTAGTTCTCTGAAGGAGTTTCTTCATAATCAATTTAAACTGAAAGATCTAGGTCGGTTGAAGTATTTTCTTAACTTGAAAATAGCTCGATCTTTTAAAAATATTTCTCTATCTCAACGTCATTATACGCTTCAGCTTCTAAAGGATACTGGTTTTCTTGCTTGCAAGCCAACTTCATTATCTATGTTGCCTAATACCAGATTATGTTCATTTGGGGGTGATTTATTACTTGATCCTTTGGTGTATCGAAGGCTTATCGGTAGGCTATCTTATGGTTTCTCAACCTGATATTACCTTTACTGTTCATAAGCTCAGTCAATTTATCTCACAACCTTGTCAGTATCACTTAGATACTACCCATCATTTGTTACGGTATCTTAAAACAGCCCTCGGTCAAGGTTTGTTTTTCTCTATTAATTCCTCACTTAAGCTTAGAGCCTTTTTTTATGTTGATTGGGGATCCTGTTTGGACTCAAGGCAGTCTATTATTGGATTTTGTATTTTTCTTAGTGATTTTATGGTCTCATGGAAGGCTAGGAAACAAAGTATTATTTCTCGTTCACCTGCAAAGGCCGAATATTATGGGGCACTTGCGTCCACGGCAAGTGAACTGGTCTAGATCACTCAATTATTACTAGATTTTCATGTTCATACTTCACGTCTTGCTCTTCTTTTTTGTGATAACCAGGCTGCTATTCACATTGCTAACAATCTGATGTTTCATAAGCACATGAAGCACATCGAATTGGATTGTCATTTTATTCGCGAGAAGCTAGTCGTAGGCCTTATTAAGTTGCTTTCCATTCGATAACGACATTAGCTGGCTGGCATCTTCACCAAAGCATTACCAGCAACTCATTTGTTTCCTTTGTTAGCCAAGATGGTTGTTTATGACATACACATTCCATCATGAGGGGGCGTATTAGAGTTTGTTGTGATTTTGTATTTTGATATGTTTTGTTGTTGTATAGTTTTAGTTGATAAACCAAGTTAGTGGCATTTTTGTAATTAGACAATGTATTAGTTTTTGATATTTAAAGAAATGGTCGAGATCTATTGGGTCGATGAGGCATTATTTTCACTCTTTATCTCATTTGCAATAGAATGACTACATTAATTAATTATAGGGTAAGATATAAATAATTCAGTTGAGATTTTGCACGCACAAGATTCAATATAAAAAAAAATGTTTAAACAAAGGATTTTTATTGTTCAAAATAGGAATTTAAAAATGCCAAACAACCAAACGAGACAACATTCATTTAGTCAAGATGTTAGAATATGATGTAAAGCAATAATTTGATTTATAGTTGACAAGAAAGGCCAATGGACGATATATAACTCTTTTTGTTCATGAGCATAATCATTGATTGGCAGCAAGGGAAGATGATCGAAATTTGAAAAAAAAATAAAATACTAACTATAAACAATTGTACACAATCACGTTCTCGAAAATTAGCCTCAAGTTTATAAGTTGGATGCCACCGTGTAAGATGATTGAAATATTTTGTAATTATTAATTTTCTTATGTATATGGTATTATTATTATTTTTTAATAAATAAATTTATACCACTCATAATATAAAGAGGAAGTCAAAGATTCAAGATTTTGAATTCACCAAAACTATAACTTACTATCAAATTCTAATTCTATTGTGAATAATCTAAACTAAAGTAATTTCAATATGTAAATCAAACAAAGGAAGAAGAAAAAGAAAAAGAAAAAAAAAAGAGGAATGAGAACAAGGTTGCTATTGAGCCACAAAAGTTAGGGTTTAGAAATAGCAAAAATGTTCTCTCGGTGGGGGGGGGGGGAACACCTCCCTTTGATATTGTTCACGTCGGGCAAACGGTATGTTGTCCAACATGGATAATATAACAATATCGTTAGAAATAGAACACAAAAAGAATATATATACATGACAATGTTATATTACTCGTGTCGGACAACATAACGTTTGCCCAATGTAGGCAAAATGAGAGAGGGTGTGTGGGCCCTACCCCTTGGGAGAACGAATCTGTATATATACAACAATAAACAAAAGACCAAAGACTAAACTACCCACTACCCTTATTATAAAAGACTAATTACGCTAACATCCCACCTCAAACTCACGATGCTACAATAAGAAGCAGCGAGAGTTTGTCAAGCAAAAAATGAAAACGATGAACTAGATAAGACTTTGTAAAGAAGTCAGTAAGCTGCAATGACGAAGACACAAAGGGTAAGGAAATAGTGCCATGTTGTAGATGATGGCAAATAAGATGACAGTTAATCTCAATGTGCTTTGTGCGCTCATGGAACACAAAGTTGTGAGAGATCTTAATACCACTTTTATTATCACAGTACATAGGGGTTGGAAAGGAAAGAGGAACACCCATGTCTACAAGTAACCAACGCCACCAGACAATTTCAGTGGTAGTGGATGCCATAGCACGATACTCTACTTTAGTAGAAGAACGAGAAACAACAGTCTGTTTCTTACTTTTCCAAGAGATAAGAGAATCACTCAAAAATATAAAAAAGCTAGTAGTGAACATATGATTAGTGGGGTTATAGGCCAAATCAACATCAAAGTATGCACAGAGTTCTAAATGAGAGGTTGATGGAAACAAAAGACTTTGAAAGCAAGTACTACAAAGATAACGCAAAATACAAACAACAACTGCCCAGTGAATTATAGTAGGTGTGGAAACAAACTAACTAACAATGTGTACATCATAAGCAATATCGAGACGTGTAATGGTGAGATAAATCAAACATCCAACAATAGTGCGATACAAAGTGGGATCTGTCAAGAGTACACCATCAGAAGGTGAATATTGAGCATTGGCCTCAAGAGGAGTGTCAACGATTTTTGTATCAGTAAAACGAGCATGCTCAATAACATTAATAGCATACATAGACTGAGAAAGAAGATAACCTCTAGAAGAATAAGCAACTTCGATCTCTAAAAAATAAGATAAAATACCCAAATCATTCATTTCAAAATGACAAGCAAACTCAAACTTCAAATCAACAATCCCATCACTATCATCAAGAGTAATAATCATGCCATCAACATATAATAAAAGTAGAATGTGACCGGCTGAAGTGCATCAAAAGAATAGGGCAGAGTCATGATGATTAAGTGTAAACCCAAGAGAGGCAATAATAGTAGAAAACCTCTCAAACCAGGCACGAGGTGTCTGTTTGAGACCATAAAGTGCATTCTTGAGTTTGCAAACATATCCAGGATGATGAGAAACACCAGGCGGGGCGGAGGAACCATATAAACGTCCTCTTGAAGATTCCTATTCATGAAGGCATTTTTAAAATCCAATTGAGAGAGACTCCACTAACGAACAGATGCAACTGTAAGAAGTGTACAGACAGTGGTCGTCTTGGCAATAGGAGCAAAGGTCTCCTTATAATCCAGACCATACTGATGAGTAAACTCCTCAGCAACTAATCTAGCCTTGTAATGTAATTCAATTGAACCAACAGATTTTGTTTTGATCTTATAAACCCAACGAGAACCAATAGCATGTTTACCTAGAGGTAGTGAAACCAAGTCCCAAGTGTTTGTCTTATGTAGAATAGAAAGTTCATCAGTCATAGCCTGTTGCTAAAGAGGATCTAGAATAGCTTCTTTATAGGAAAAGGGTTTAGAAAGTTTGTGAATAGAAGTTAAGACACAACGAAAGGAATCCGAATAACAAGAATAAGAAAAATTAGGTAATTGAGTACACTTACGAATACATTGAAGATATCGAGGAGGAGGCGGAGGTAGAGGAGCAGGAGAAGAAGAAGAAGCATGAGCAGGATCAACAGTCTCAAGCAGTACTTGAAAGGCCATAGAAAGAGTGAGGACATCCTGAGCCGGTGCATGTGCACTTGTAGTGCATGAAAGACCAACAGTACATGGGGTATGAGAAAGAAAACTATCAATATTATCAGAGAATGGGTCAATACAAATGAGGTCAGACTTTGTCACATCATGAGTATTATCAAAAATTGAGAAGAATGGGATATGCACAGGAAACACAACATGACGAGAAATATATAATTTTTTATTGATGAAATCAAAGCAATGATAACCCTTTTGGCTCTTCCCATAACCTAAAAAGACACAAATAGCAAAACGTGAAGTCACCTTACTACGTTCTACTTTAGGACAAATGACAAAATAAGTACAACCAAAAACTCCCAATAAGAAATGATTAGGTGGATGCCCAAACAATATTTCAAAGGGGAACAAACCCGAAGTGTGAGAAAATGTAATCTTATTAATTAAAGAAACAGTGGTGAGAACTGCTTCTCCCCAAAATTCACTAGGAACAATGGTACAAGAGAAGAGAATGAGAAGTTTCTACAATGTGCCTATGTTTTCGTTTAGCAATACCATTTAGTTACGAGGGGTCAGTACAAGAAGTTTGGAGAATTGTTCCATCAGAAGCAAGCAATGCAAAAAAAAAAATCAGCCGATGTATACTCCCTAGCCAAGTCACATTGAAAGCACTTAATTACAACAAAATGTTGAGTTTTTACAAGTGCCATAAACAAAAGATAAATAGGAAGAAAATCATTACTTCAGTTCATAAGATAAACTCAACAATAACGACTATAATCATCAATAAAAGAGACATAATATCTAGACCCTTCTTTTGTATCAATAGGAGCTGGTCCCTACACATCATAATGAACAAGATTAAATGGTGCAACTGAACGAGAAACACTGCAAGTAATAGGTAAAGCAGGAAATTTAGCTAATTTGTAACCACTATAGCCAGAAATGTTATGAGTTTACAAATTGTCCAAATGACCCTTACAAACTAAAAATTTTAAACGATTAGCAGAAACATGTCAAAGACGAGAATGCCATAAATAAAAACTAGAAAAAGAGGAATTCAAAGAGAAATATAACAAATCAACACTAGAGGCGACAACATGCGGTGGTCTCAGATTGTCCACAACATATAGCCTTCCTTGTTTATAGCCTATCCCAATCAGCTTCTAAGATCGAGGATCCTGTACACAACAAGTAATAGAGGAAAATTGAACTGAGTAACCAGAATCACATAACTGACCAACAAAGATAAAATTCAAGCTAAGAGATGGAACACAATAGACGTGATAAATTATGTGTGTTAACAAAACCAACGCTTGCCAAGGGTAATGGGGTGTCATCGACAATCATAACAAACAGAGATGAGTTAGAGAGACACAAGGAATCAAAAGATGTTAAGTCAAATGACATGTGCTTCCTCATGAATCAAAAGACCCATGAGGAAGAAATACCCGAGAGACGCTGAGATGACAAACCTGTATGAGTAGAGGCTGACATAGCATAGGAACTTTTGAAACTGGTTTGGTAGATCAGTCAATGAGGGACCAGAGGAATATGGTGCTCCAAGTATAAAAGAGTCACAAGGTGGTATAATAGCTACTGTGTTAGCATTGGAATGATAAAATCGCTGTTGTGATTGTTGTTGGCTCTATGAAGATTGATGTTTCTTCAATAATTTAGGATCATATTGAGACTTCCAATGTCCTTTTTGATGGCAAAAGCTTCACTCATCACTAGCAACCCACATATAACCTTTATTCGGATTCTACACAGATGATTGAGAAGGTACAACCAATACTTAAGTGCTAGGTGGAGAAAGAGATACCTCTCCTAATAGAGATTTCAAACGTGTTTTCTCAGCCACAAGTTCACTAACAACTGAATCAACTGAGGGAAGTGGAGTGCGATACAAGATGAAGCCTCTAAGTCTCTCAAAATCACTGCGAAGTGGCATAAAAAACTAAATCAATCTCTGCTCTTTTCTATAAGTAATATAGTCCTGATAGGCTTTTAATCTTGTCGATTTTGTAAGCGCCAATTCATCCTAAATTGAAGTCATAGCAACATAAAACTCCAAAATACTCATATTCTTATGTTTTAAAGCCTATATCTCATTCTCCAATTGATACCGCTTTGCAAAGTTAAACTTAGTGTCTAACTTCTTCAAGTGATCCCAAACCTTATCTGTTGTTTGATACTTTGCCAACTATGTATCAATGGAATCCTCAAAAGAGTTGTAAATATTCAAATAAGAATTTTTCCATTGTTTCATTTGCAAGTATCTAATTATGTCTTATAATTAGCAGAAATATTCTTAAGTTGCACAACCGTTCCATTAACATAGGCCCACAATTTTTTATCATGTGAATAATCTAAACCAAAGTAATTTCAATGTGTAAATCAACCAAAGGAAGAAGAACAAGAGGAAGAAAGAGAAAGAAGAACAAGGTTGTTATTGAATCACCAAAGTTAGGGTTTAGAAATAGAACACAAAGATAATATATATATATATATAACAATAAATAAAAGATTAAAAGACTAAACTACCTTTATTATAAAAGACTAATTACGCTGACATCTAATAGTACCCTTTTGAATGATTAATTTACAAGAGTAGTATTTATCAATTTTCTTGTAAATGCATAAAGATTAATATGATGATGACCAACGACCATAATCAAAAGGTAACCCTGGCAAGGGATAAAAAATCTAACCATCTGGGATAGTTTGGCAAGTTATCACAAAAGAGAATTAATGGAGTATTAAGTAATTAATTAGTAAAGTGTATAATTGTAGTTAGTGGAGATACAACTCGATTTACACTAAGAGCCTTTTTAATCTCAACTTTAGAATTTGTCTAATCATCTAGACAAAGTCAATGGCGAATAATTAAATCAACTAATTAGTAAAGTAAATTTATTGAGTATATCTAATAACCTGGGAACTTTACGCATTAGCTAAAAATACAAAATTCATTTATCTTTCTTAATAGGAAATGTATTTTCCCAAAAAAATATTATCATCAAAATTATTTTTTAATAACAATTTTAAAAATATAAATTATAATTTATATATATCAAAAAAATTTATTTGTCATGAAACTTTCATTACATGTTATATAAGGATCGCTATACTCGCAAATAAATTTAAAAAAAAAAACCTCTCAAATTGATTGATAATAGTTTTACTCAAAATTAATAATAATTTATAATAATCATAGACAAAAGTTATTTATCTATTGTTAATTTTAAATAAAATTATTATAAAATTTTTATCAGTTTATAAGAGTTATTTATCAAATTTATTTAAAAGTATAGCATTTTTGTAATGAAGTTGATCGGTAGTCTGGTTGTCGCAAGTGAGTTGGTGATAACGACTTTAATTAAATTTGAGAAATTTATTAGTTAATTGAAGTTGAGGTATTAGATTAGAAAATGTCAAAGTCCTAAATAAAAAAAAAAATACACGTTTGTACTTTGTAATTTTGACTAAATCAACATCTATCTATCTATCAAGATTTCTCATTTTATTGAAAGGAATTAAAAACTTACATCATACATGCATACATACAGAAGACTCTAACCTAATTCCTACCCACCCATGACCATGAGATTAAGCTTTAAGGGTTGCTTTGATATTTGTTGTGTATGCAAAAATTAATTGAGATTATAAATCGCAGGCAACTTTCTAAAACACCTTTTAACTGTAATAATTAAATAATGCCACTTACCCTCTGATGCCATTAATGATGTTTACAATGGAAGTAAAGTGTCCTAGTGTTTAATTTGCCCTTTCCCTTGCCCTTTTTGTCTGAAATCAAAAGCCAAGGGGACAACCATGAGTCCGTGACATTCACGTGGGTTCCAAGCAAACAAGACACCATCCTTCTCTTTATGCTAACATATTTTATTATTAGGGTTCAAGTGTGGTTTATGCTACTTTTAAAACTGAGTAATTATCCCCTGTTATAAAGGAGTTTAAACGTATAAAATATGCTTATACAGAAAATTACATTTATTTTTTATTAAATATATCTTTGGTAATGGATTAATTTAAATGAATCTGTCTCCATTCATAAAACTCTATATATTCCTTTGAATTCATATAAACCCATAATAAAAAGAACATGAAATAATGCTCAATTAAATAATTTAATACGCATTTACAAAATTATGATATTTTTATTTGTCAAGTTTACTACCCACAACTAATTTTAATTGTACTAATACGTAACGTTGTGAACATAATACAATACAAGGATATTATTATTATTATTATTAAATAATAATAATAATAATAATAAATTGAAAGTTTAGAATTATTACCATTATTAGTAGACCTTAGACGGTTGGACTAGCTTTCAACGCCGAGCCCGTCCTAACCTCATCTAGAAAGGCTTTGAAATTCCGGTCGGAGGTGCCACCTTCCGCCACCGCTTCCTCTGCCGCCTTCTTCCACTTGAGGGCATTTGCCTTCATCTCCACCGCCTTGGGGCCGACAGTCGCATCGCGCAGGCACTTCTCGACCTCTTCCCTCGAAATTACTCGGTTCTCCGCCTCGCCTCTGCACAGTCTAATCCCAACCTTAAACACATCAACCAAGTACTTGGCGTCGGTCACTTGATCCCCCCATTGCGGGAACGCCACCACCGGCACACCGCTTGCCATCGCCTCCATCGTCGAGTTCCAGCCGCAGTGTGACACAAAGCACGCCGTGGACTGATGGGCCAACACCTTGATTTGCCAGAAAAGAAGAAAGATCGATGAAGTCGATGTCGATATAAAAAATACACGAAAAAGGACTTGACTTTGCCATTATTAATTCTCGAATCAAACATTATTTGTACGGCCAAATTCATATTTTTTTAATTTCTTTTGTTGACGAAATTATACTCCTTTTTTTTTTTGATAATTTAAATTTCTAAATCTATATTTTTAAATAAATTGAACTCTTATATTTTTATATATTAAAAAAATAAAATAAAATAATAAAATACATATCAAATTTTATTCAAATCAAAATATAAAAATTAAATTGATTCAAAAATATAAATTTATAAATATTATTAAAATAATAAAAAATTAATATAAAAAAATATAAAAATTATATTAACTTAAAAATATAACTTTAATAGTATAATTAAAATAATAAAAAATTCAAATCATAACCCACAAAAATATATAAGTTGTTTTGCCTGGTTCTTACAAAAGAATCATATGGGTAATAAGAAATTTTTGCCGAGTAAATGGCCGGATACCCCTTGTCAAGTAAGTAACATTCCTATTTTGCCCTTCCCCGACCTGCCAAGTGAACAAAAGGGCAAGAGCAAAAGGTATTTCACGGGCTCTGTAAATTAATCCGGGCTATTGGATTGGATGGCGGGCCAAAATTACTAGTGTCCAGAAAATATTTTAACAACCTGCTCTTGTGGGCTCCATTGTACCACTTTGCCCTTGTCGCCGGTTTTCTCCCAGAACCCATCGGGTAAATCGATCTTTTCGGAGCCAAAACCCTCGCTAGCCGGAGGCCTGATCACCCACAAGAACGAAACTTCAACTTCATCTCCAGAAAGCAAAGCCAGAAGCCCGTGAGCAATCTCGTTCACTTGCTGTTGATTCAACCTCACGACGCTGCCAAACGATATATAAATCACCGACGATGGCGGCTTCGAATCTAGCCAGGCGGCGCAGTCATCCGCCTTCAAGAAATCGCCAGTAATCGTGGAATTCGTCTGTTTAGTGAGCTTGAAGAGCGGCCCAACCGGCTTGATGGAGCAAAACCTCGACATGTATTCAATGTTGTCGTTCTCGAGCTCCTGGAAAGAGTCCATCAAAACGCAAAACGGCTTCGACAGGTTCTTGAATTGGCCCAGGATGGCTCGCCTGAGAAACAGATACGGAGTCGAAGGGTGCAAGAAGCTGGGGATCTCGTCGTGCTTCAGAAGTGGCATGGATGGCAACTGGACGTCGATTTCCATCTGTGTTTCGCTAGGGAAAGGAACCAAGCCGTGGAAATAATGGTAATAGGCGGAGAAACAGGCGCAGGATTGGACCCAGAGCATGGCGCTGGGGAGGCCGAGGCTCCCGGCCAAATCGCAGACCCAAGGAATGAACGGGTTGTTGATGAGACAGGAAACCGGACGGTTCTCACCGGCGTATTTCAGGAGCATCCGGCCAATCAATTCCTTGCCGAAATGCTCGAGCTGAGGCAAGTACTGGTCTAGGTCGTGGCGCTTGAGGTCCTCCTCATCGAGGCCGTCGTCGAAGAATTCGAAGCGGATGAAACCGTCGCCGACGGGGGTGAGCTCGCCGTCGACGATGTTGGTGGCCTTGCGCATCTTCCGGCCGAAGGCTTCGGTGGTGCAGAAGGTGATGAGAAGGCCGCCGGAGGCGAGGAGTTTGCCGAGGCGGAGAAGAGGATTGACGTGGCCTTGGCCGGGGAAAGAGACGAGGAGGACATGAACGAGTGCTTGGTCGGAGCCCATTCCCGCGCCGGAAAGGCAAGAGGGCAAATTAAGGAGATAGCGTACGTGTATGCCAACGACGGGGCAAGAAACAACTTATATAGACACAAAAGTATCGCTTTCCCAGTTGCCATCATTGTTTTCTTAGTCAAATATTATCTCAAGAGGATACTAAGTATCGCCAATCACAATTTTTACCCCATTCCACTTGTAAAAAATAAAAACATATAAAAATACTCACTAACTACCCCATTTATTTACGTAGAGATCAGATGGCAAACTAATTAAGTATCAGTCAAGAAATATAAGAAGAAAAGTGCATTCCATTTAGAATTATAAATGGCAGTAAAGTCAAAGGAGAGGAAAGTGCATCAGTGGCCCCAACCCTGGACCAACGTTGATTGGAACCAAATTCGAAATCGACGCATTAATTAATTAATTGGTGTGGGACAAAAATTTTCATGTGCATGTGCCGTAGCCCATCAATCGCAACAGCAACTGTTTTTATGAGTAATTCCACAAAGTACAAATATTCTTCTATTTTTCTTTTAAAATAAAACTATCACATGCAATGGATAGCTTGCAGCTAGCTAGGGTGGCAAACCCATCAGATTAACATACACACGCGCGCCCGCGATGATGCTAATTATTATTATTCTAAATATATATATATATATATATTATCTTTTTAATAATATTTATTTATTATGTTATATTTTATAAAATTCCAATTATATATGAAGGCTTTTGAAGCCATAAAGTGAAAATCTAGCAGGAGATGTAGCTGTGGAGTTCATTTATTTATATTTATTTATGTTCTTGAATTATCATTTTGTGTGATTTTCTATTATTCATATTTTTAATTTTTATAAAAAAATAAATTTATAATTTATTGGCGTAAATTTCTACGTGAAACAACCACTATAGTACATATTTATTTATATTCTTATATATATCCAAACTGGATAGGACGAAGCTGGCGAAGCGGTCGCTTTCCTTATATATGCAAGTTTGAAGTTTCATCGATTTTAACCGGTCCTCGCACGTCCAACGTTTGTTTTGGGTGTAGTAGTCATTATAGTACTGGAATATTTCTTCCAACTTTGTCTATATTTTAATTATTAATGTCAATACGGCAAAGCGACTTTGCTCATAATGCCGAAGTGGTAAAAAGGAACACGGCAAGAAGCTACTGGCGATCTAGATTTGTCTTGGATTTTAATTGGTGGGGTCGGGAGTGGCTAGCTTAGCTAACGGGCCGGCCAGCCAGGCAACCCACACATGCGGAGAGCTACATACATGTATTTAGCTGCCTTACAAAACATAAATTTAAGTGGTTGGTATTCCTTTTAAAACTTTTTTTTTTTTAATTACAAGTTAAGCATTTTTTTTTTAATAGCACAGGCTCTTAATGTTTAAAATTTTTTAATTAATATTTTATCGACATTCAGAATTGATCGACCGTGAGTTGTTAGTCCACACTAATGTAACAGATCTTCAGAAGAGGAGTTGGACGGTCTGGTTCGATTGATTGACCCGCCGGCTCGTCCCTGTAAAATACTCCGATGCTCAAGTCAGTAAGCGAGTAAAAAGGTGCAGAGTATCAGGAAGTTAGCAGGAAAAAACATACGTTGCCTCTGAAAAAAGTTGGCTGATATATAGGAAGAGATAATATCTCCTTTAGTTTGTCTTGTATGTCTGTAGGTGGTGAAGGGACAGGAATATTTGGCATTGGCGGGAGCGCCCATGCAGTGACAAGGTGCCGACTAAACCCTCATT
Source organism: Diospyros kaki (assembly GCA_036245055.1). Lineage (NCBI taxonomy): Eukaryota > Viridiplantae > Streptophyta > Magnoliopsida > Ericales > Ebenaceae > Diospyros > Diospyros kaki. Next base: position 40,362,018 of record BSEG01000001.1, on the reverse strand, counting down.
AATATGGATGAGATCCATCATTAATGAGGATGCAATCTAAGATTGACGCGCGAAAACTCAGACACGATTGTAATGATGTTTGTTGCAAGAGGGCAGGATGGGACTGGTGTGGGCCGACCAAATGAGTCGAAAGGATAGGGTCAGGTTAGGCTTGAATGGCCCAGTCGAGACGACCCTTAGCCTATTAATATTCTTTGGCATATGTCTTTCTCGCTATGTGAGTTGACCGGCTAGGCCAACAATCTGCAAGAGTTTGCTAGAAGTTTACTCGGAATATAGTCGAGAGCTCGCTCGAGATAGGCTGGCGAACAAGGGGTATTTCTGGGAGCTCGATTTAACCTGCGATCTGAGCTTGGGCTCCAGCAATGTGCGAGCTCGCTTTGACGAACTCAGTTCGAGATCCGCAAGGACTTATGTAATTGGGGCCAGTCTGCAGAGTTGAGCGCAACCCATAAGGAATAGAGCGGGAAATACTCGCAACACTTTTTAAGTTAGTATTTGTTAAAAAGTGAGATTTAAAAATTATTCTAAGTAAAAGTAATTTTTATTGTATTTATTAAATTTATTTGACAATTTAGTGAAAAGAAATTGGGTGATTTCTTATTTAAAATTTTATAGATAAATTTATCTTTTCTCCTCTAGATAAATTTATCTCAGACTTTACAGATTATGAAAAATAAACTATATACCCCCGTCTCATAAAAATATAATTCTCAATGCATTCTAAAAAAATTAATAAATAGTTTGATAGAAATTTTAAAATATTTTTCTAATTTTATCTTGATAATTTTATATTTTAATTCAAAAATTATTTCAAAATTATTTTAATATAATTTTATCTTGCTTATTTGAACAAATACTACCCAAATTAATACACCCAACACTGACTATTTTTCATGAGCTAATTTTTAAAAAAACATTTCACATCTCATAATATCAATGAGATTCAAGTGCATAACTCATCTACTACTCTAAATACTGGTCTCAAAGGGATTAACTAGTCCTATTACCAGAGATTTGCATGATTGAATAAAGGAGTGTTACACCTTACATGCACATCACAAATGAATCTTTGTACACATAATTAATATATCAGTGAATCAATAATAATAGAGAATATTCTAGATGTGTAACTATTCTTGTACGTGTTGTAGTAATATAGGAAAAATGATATAATATAATTGAGGAAAGACAAAATAAGAAATTAAAATATATTAGGTAAGGTGTTTTTAGAAAATTATCTTTAAGATAATAATTTTCTCACTAAGTACAAATAGTTTGTTGAAAATTCTAATCTCATGATACAATGATTAACTCAAGAAATTAGAATTGTACCACTAAAAACTCAAACTCAATAATTGAGAGTAATAAGAAATAAATTAGAGAGATAGTTGATAGCAAGAGAACGAAGAAGTGTTGACATTTTTATATATCTTTGCATCTCAAATGTCCAAACATTTTATAGACAATGAACGGGTACTTTTAATAAAAATAAAAAAAAAATTAAAGACCGCAACTTATTTGAAAGATTATGTTCTTTAAGAACATATCTATTTGTTGGAGAAGTCATAACCTTCAAATTTAATGACATGTCCCTCAAATTAAAAATTACATTAGTTCCTTTTCTATTCGTTACATTTTTAACATTTAAATTAAAAGTCAATTTTTTGCAATGAAAGTCGCCTCCCGAATAGGAGTTAACTCTCATAGAACAAAAGTCAACTAAATCTTCATAGTTGGCTTGATCAGAATTTTTTATATAGAGTCGATCTAATCAAGAACCACTCTCTTAGACAGATGATTCCAATGACAATCGACATTTCAAAAATCACAATACTACTAATATTATTATTATTAAATAACATTAATATATATTTACATATAACAGTAGGTAGTGCGGGTTATGAATCCGAACACCATATTGGTTAGATGGCTTATATATTGAATGTGGTAAATTAATACACACACATATAAATTTACATTTAGGTGGGCAAGTAAATTGATTTTTATTTTTGAGTTATTACACCAAATTAGTACTTATAATTAACGTACAGATTGGGGATGGATGTGGCAGTACGTAACTGGGGAGGAATTTTGAGTTGATGACGAGAGAGAGAGAGAGAGAGAGAGAGAGAGAGAGCGACCAACCATTCCAGCCGCTTATATATATACATCAACGAGCGAGGGCCACGTGGCTTTAATTACTGAGTGGACGAGGTGGCTTCGATTGTGCCATCCCGATGTTCACGGAGAGTGACTGAATTTTAATGAGTTTTTTAAATTCGTATAAGGTGTAATGTTTTATTGGATCGTTAAAGAAATTATTAAATTTCTCCATCTTTGTCTGATACATCATGCATGCAGTGCTGATGCAGCGCTGCCTCGTCGCCAAGCGAATTAAGATTTTCGAACACACCAAACAATTAATTAAAGCACTTTGCGTCAGGTTCAAAAGTCAGGACCACTAAAATGGCTGCTACAGCTTTGCCAAGCCACTCGCCGGCCAACTCATATAAATCTCTCGTAAAACTCCAAAGGTATACAACTTAATATCTTTTTCATTAAATAACTGTTAAAATTCTTAAAATACTGAAAATATCTTCCCAATTTCCAACTCTCTCCCGTTTCTTCCAATTGAAAGAACCCTATCAATGAAAAACCCAACCCAGACCTAACTAAACGGATCGGGTGGCCCGTAATGAGCCAAGCTCAGCCTCACTCGATGTTATAGTGAGCTACACTCAAGTCAACTTGTTATTATTTATATAGAACTAGGTTAAATCTAATATTTTTTTACTTGCGACCCAAGTCCTCTAAGGACTCGAGCTCTTAGATTGGATTGAATTTTAATTTTATAAAAAATAAAATTATAAATAATTTAATTTATTAATATTTAATTAATAACTTTAATATTTTAGAAATTAATATTAACAAAATATATAACCCTGAACCCATAAGGACTCGATCCACCCCACCTCGATTGGGATGAGTCAAATGTTATTTGACCAAGACAGGGCAAGTTTAGAGAATCTTGGATTGGTTTTCAAACAAAATCGAAACAAAAATGATATTTAACATTTCTCTCCCACCCTTTCTTTACTCCCTATTCTACTCCCAATTCTATATATATATATATATATATATGAAATCTTGAATTGGTTTTCAAATAAAGTCGAGACAAAAATGATATTTGAATATCATTTTTGTCTCGACTTTATTTAAATATCATTTTTGTCTTGATTTTGTTCGGTAAATATCATTTTTGTCTCGACTTTGTTTGAAAACCAATCTAAGATTCTCCATATATATATATATTATTTATTTTATTAAGCATAAAAATATATATAGTATTTTATATTTACACTATAAATTTTTATTAGTTTATAATTAGGTGAGGTATTAGGGTTTGAGGTTGGGATCGAGATAGGATTGCCCAGACCTATGCCAACCTGTCACAATCACTATTTACAATGATAATCAATAAATTTTAAATAACTTATATCTTAAACACAATTTTATACTTTTTTACAAGAAAATTTATATTTCGTAAACAAAAAGGCGTAATCACTTTAAAAAATTCTAAATATATAAATGTTGTTATCTAGATATAATAATAAATTTATAACTACAAGTGAGTGTTTATCTTGAATTTTTAATTTTTGACAGACTTACAAAACAAAAAATAGTTAGAGGCGTGGGATGTCTCTCACAAGGCTTTTGATGCTTAATCTAGTCTTTGGGAAAGTATGTAGAAATAATAGAATAGAAATATAGTTTTGAGTAAAATTTTGATCATACCTCAATCGGAAGAATCAATTTTTATTTATCAAGATTGAGACTACTAAGCAAAAATACATCCAAAATTTTCAGGATTGTTAGTTATGAATTTTTCATTGAAAACCTTGTAAGGGAATGGGCTCCTCTGCTTTCTCTAGGCATGCAAATATATTCATTGCTACTAAAATCCCTTTGAGGATTTCCTTTTATTTTTGGCCTGAGCTTTAAAGATTCATATCCATATGCTCCACTTTGTTGTAATGCTATATTACTTTACTTGATGGAATTTGAAGTCAATTTTGAGTAGATAGCAAATTATTTACATGAATTTTAAGCATGTAACAAAGCTTTTTTTTTCCCCCTCTAATATTATGAAAATCAGGTCAAGGTATGAAACCGGAGAAGGGCAGCAATGGTTAGATAGGTGTTGAATAGAGTTTTAAAATAATTAACCAGTTAAAGACAAAAATATAACTTAAATAAAATAAATTAAAATACATCCAGTAATAGACTTCGAGTATATATTATGTACTAAAAGGCAAGAAACTGTGAGCGCACATCTCTCTCACCCCACAGATTCTCTATCACCTTTACATTTTCTCTTCTCATTGGAAATCAGATCTAGATTCAATGAACCTGAGATGAACTTAGTCTAGAAGGTGTAAGAACACTCATTGGGTATTAATATTTATGACATATCTTGCAAGTTACAAGTGGACAGATTCAAGGGTTATTGATAAGACAGCCAGCAAAAGTAGTGACAATTTTCTCACGAAAGTTTCCAAGAGGATTTTTGTTTCCTTATGCTGATTGCTCTCTTCATTACTTTAATCATTCCTAGTCTGACCTAATTTATTCTTAATTTATTCTCACATGGCTGACATGTTCCTTGCCCTGCCACTGTGTTTGTGGAGAAGTAAATATAAAAATGAAATTTGACTTATCAATGATATATATATATATATATATTTATGAAATTAAATGCTTGTCCTTAGAATTTATTATTTGATTTTATTATAGTGTGGGACTAAAATCTAAGTATTTTTTTTTTTTTTTGTGGGGTTTTCTTTAGAAAAGAACCCATCAATATTTAGAAGAAACACAAAACAGCGATGCTAGGATCTTAATATTTTTTGACAAATGATTAGTCTTTATATGTAGCTGGTCTTAGATCAACAGAGATGATTGACAAACTAAGTTTATGTAATTGATCTTAGTCTAGTGAAATTAAAATTTGATACCTTGTTTTATGGTGTTTTAGCAAATTATGGGCAATAATATAACAAAACAAAAGAGTATGAAGTAATATAGTTGAAGAAAATTACAAATGATTACTGAGTGTTTGAAACATTCTCAGTAATCAAACTTTAAAGCGCAAGCTAAAAAATTATTATTTTAAATAAATAAAAAAAATTATATATAAATTATTTAAATTATTTTAATTAAATACTTATTCTTAATTCAAGTTGTTTCTCTTATTTAATTGAATCATTATTCTTATCAGATTTGATATATAAATTATTTTAATAGAACTAAATAAGAGTTGGATTAACATATCGAACAGGCTAGATTCTCGATACGAACAAAGAATTCAAGAGTTTCTTCAGTTTATTTATAGATATAAGGCTCCTGGGTCAAGCATATATTATATGTATATTAAATGTGTTAACAGATATTTTCATAAACGAAATGTTGTGGAGGAAAACCTCATTCTGAATGAATTTGACACTAATTACATAATATGGACAATTTATGGAGACCTATATGGTGGCAATGAACAAAGATCGCAATGAAAATTACTATCAGCAATGGTGGATCGTCAATGAGAAGCAAGACGACCATTGCGAAGAAATAGGCGATCGGAGGAAATGTGGTCTTTTGACAGCGATGGTGTGATCAAGGGGATGGTGAGGGTCACGCAATAAACCACAAGTGACAGAAAATAGTTTCAGATCTAGCGAAGACTTTGACAGAGAACTCCAAGCGAATAGCAAAGGCCAAGCAAGATGAAGAAGAACAACTACAAATCTAACAATTATGATTTGCCAATGTTTAATCCAATAGCTTTGATATCATATGAATAATCTAAATCAAAGTAATTTCAATGTGTAAATTAAACAATGGATGAAGAACAAGAAGAAGAAAGAGAAAGAAGAACAAGGTTGCTAATGAGTCACCAAAATTAGGGTTTAGAAATAAAACACAAAGAGAATATATATACAATAATAAATAAAAGAACAAAAGACTAAACTACCTTTATTATAAATAACTAATTATGCTAACATCTAATAGTACCATTTTGAATGATTAATGTACAAGAGTGGTATTTATCAATTTTCTTGTAAATGCATAAACATTAATATGATGATGACCAACGACCATAATCAAAAGGTAACCTTGTGAAGAAGGGATAAAAATTCTAACCCATCTAGGATTGTTTGGCAAGTTTTCACAAAAGAGAACTAATGGAGTATTAAGTAATTAATTAGTGAAGTGTATAATCGTAGTTAGTGGAGATACAACTCGATTTACACTAAGAGCCTTTTTAATCTCAACTTTAGAATTTGTCTAATCATCTAGACAAAGTCAATGGGGAATAATTAAACCAACTAATTAGTAAAGTAAATTTATTGAGTATATCTAATAACCTGGGAACTTTACGCATTAGATAAAAATACAAAAAATCATTTATCTTTCTTAATAGGAAATGTCTTTTCTCAAAAAAAAAAAAATTATCATCAAAATTATTTTTAATAACAATTTTAAAAATATAACTTATAATTTATATATATCAAAAAAATTTATTTGTCATGAAACTTTCATTACATGTTATATAAGGATAAAAAATGATACACTCATAAATAATTTTTTTTAAAAAAAAGACCCTCATAAATTGATTGATAGATAAAATTATTATAAATTTTTTATCAATTTGTAAGAGTCATTTACCAAATTTATTTAAAAGTATAACATTTTTGCAATCAAGTTGATCGGTAGTCTGGTTGTCGCAAGTGAGTTGGTGATAACGACATTAATTAAATTTAAGAAATCTATTAGTTAATTGAAGTTGAGGTATTAGATTAGAAAATGTCAAAAGTGCTAAAAATTGTGCTCTGTAATTTTGACTAAATCAACGTCCATCAATCTATCAAGATTTCTCATTTTAATTAAAATTAGTATTAATAGATTATGAATTCAATACTCAAGTTAGTCAAGAACTAAAAATTTACTTGTAATTTATCTCTTTTATTGAAATTACGAACACGAGTGATGAGAGACCAATTAAAAGTGATAATCCTAAAATTTCTCATTTTAGTAAAAAGAGTTAAAAACTTACATCCTAGCATTTAGAAGAATCTAACCTAATTGCTACCCACCCATGACCATGAGATTAAGCTTTAAGCGTTGCTTTGATATTTGTTGTGTATGCAAAAATTAATTAAGATTATAAATCGCAGGCAACTTTCTAAAACACTTTTTAACTGTAATATTTAAATAATAATGCCACTTACCCTCTGATGCCATTAATGATGTTTGCAATGGAAGCAGCGAAATTTTATTCACAGGTAGGGTTGAGCATAAATTCGGTTAAATCGATTAAATCGAATCGAACTGATTGATTTGATCAGTTCGATTTGGTTAGCCAATGTGAACGGTTCGGGTTCGGTTAATATTTTATAAAGATTTTGATTAATCGGTTCGGTCCGAGTATTTAGGCAAAAATGCCCACAAAATCGAACTGACTGACTCGAGTAGCAACACTACCTCACTCCAACCAAGTTCATGTTCTGTGACTTCTGTCCATTACCTTTCTTCTTCGTTCTTACGCAAGCGCAACACACCCGAGATACTGCCTCACTCGAGTCACCCCCCACCCATCGTCAACCTTCATCTCGTCTTCTCCCTCACCCAGCCTTCCTGCACCTGATAACCCGAGACCCAGCCCCTCTCCACCCGTGGTCGAAGCATCAACCCTAGCCCAAGTCATTAGTGGCTAACCCTCACTTTGTCGTCGCCTTCAAACCCAAGCGCCTTCACCGTCGACGACGGCTTCTCCCCCACCCAACACCCAACCCTCCCTGCACCTGATAGTTCAAGACCCATCCCACTCTTCACCCCGTCGAACGCGACGACAAACCCTAAGCCATTTCACCCTCCTCACTTCACCATTAACGATCTTGCAGGTATCACCGTCATCAATTTGAGAAGGTAATACAATTTCAACAACTTAATCGTGGCGTGGTTTTGATTGTCATGTTCGATTTGGTTGGTTTCCCTTGCGGTTTGTTTAATCTTTCAATGCGCTTTACTAATTCGTTGTTTAACTTGTTTCTGTTTTGTGATTTGGTTCGTTGTTTATTTGTTATTGTTTTGTGTTTTATGATTTGGTTCTGTTTTAGTGTTTTGTGATTTGCTATTTGTTTAACCTATAGATATCTTCGATGTTTCTATTGGCTTTCTTCCATGATTTGTTGTTTGATTTGTTGTTGCTATTTTGTTTAACTTTGAGCAATTAAGTTTTTCTTAGCATATGCTCTATGGAAAAGAAATTTGAATTTGGTTTCTTAGTATAGTAGGAACTCAATAATCCATTGTAATTGTCATGAGTCAAAATCAAAAATCATCTCATATTTTCTGTTTTGTTAGTTTTTAGTGTTTGTTGTTCCTGATGATAGAGGGTTAGAAATCAAGATGTATTTGGAATTGACTTGGAGGTAAATTAAATTAATACATCAGGATGTCAAGGTATTGAATAAAGATGTATTCGGTTACGTCTTTGGGCTGTTTTTCGGTTTAATTTTTGGTTCTGTTAGTTTAAGGGTCAAATCGGTTAATTCGATTCGATATTTGGGCTATTTTTTCGGTTCGATTCTCGGTTCGGTTAGTTCAAAGTTTAAATCGGTTATTTTAGTTTCGGTTAGTGTATCAAGTTAGTTCAGTTCGGTTCGGTTATTTTCAATGGGGCGGTTCGGTTCGATTAGGTAAAATAGGGCGGTTCGATTTGGTTATAACCAAATACACACCCTTATTCAAAGGTCGTGTTTTTAATCTTTACAACCCACATCCCATAAATTTTCACACCAATTTTAAAATTCTTATTTTACCCCTCCCACAACCCACTTTCTTCTCCAACCGCCAGCCTCCGCCTCGCCTCTCTCTTTCTCTCCCACACACACACATACACACATAACACATACATATATATATATATACACACACACACACATGCGACCATATATACACACACACAAAGAATGGTCGCGGCCATCGCAGCTGCAGCCTTGAAACCCAGCACACACTTATTGTAAGAACTCCCGCCTGGATATCCCAACCACCCGGTCTATCTGAACGGGAGCACCTACAAAAGGAAAAAGAATGAGAGGCAAGACAAAAATCACCCTGGCATGCATACACGAAAATAAGAACAACGGAAGCGAAACTAAACACATGCATGCACTACGGGTACCCCGCTAACACAGCGGTCACAAGAAAAATAAAAGAATACAAATTCCTGTGCCGATTTACACGAGACTCGAGAAATGACCCGACACAGTCAAAAATAATAGAGTAAACTCTACTCAGACATCAGAGTTGACGGGCACTGACGAGACTGCTTGTACACCACACTGACTCGGCCGCTAGACGTTGACTCCCTTGCTCGGATCCACGCTGGCACTACCTGGAATGATGGAAAGCAAAGTGAGTCGAGAGACTCAACAAGCATAAAGAAAAGAAAAGCTAAAGGCTGAACAAAATCAGAAAACTCTCCCTAAAACAAACCTCCAGGTACACACAAAGTATGAGATGCTACAACACAGCAGAATAGCATAATAAAACACATACCGGTCCTTGGGGCCCACACAAGACACACTACACCCAAGTTCCATACCAACCTGCCGCTGCCTGAAAGGCAACAAATATCTCCTCAAACCTCCACGCGTGATCCCGGGTCGGTACTCCCGTTACCCGTCCATGTCGGTACTCCCGACAACGGAGCTATAGGCTCCCTCGGAACGATACTCCCGTCCGAGAATCAATAACTACCAATAGCCATGCAATGCACATAAAAATGCAATGGCGTAGTGAGCATCAACGTGATACACTGGCGCCCATACATCCAGGCATCAGGCCATGCTCCGCCCACATAGTAAACCACACACCATGCATATGCTTGCGCTAGATGCAACCTAACCAAACCAGAATGTCCGTGTCCAAGCATATTCAATAAATGATTATCCCAACATACATCCCGTACCCATGTGCATATCAAATCATGAACAGTAATACAATATATCTGATCATGTAATAAATCACATACCAGTAGAGCTAGTCAGCAGTGCCTGGCACCAGTCAACGGTCAGTGACTAGGAGTGTCCGCCTGACGGTCCACTTCAGGGTCGTACAATAGTCTATCCCAACGTCACCAAACAGTCGACCCCTGCCCCACTGCTTAATAGCTCTAATCAAATCATAAGTAAATTCGAGAAAAATAGTAAATAAACCCGCACGTCTAGGAACCTAGTCCCCAAGCTGGTTCAGCATCATTCCGAAAGGAATGGGGGCGATACAAACCCCCGTAGGCTCACAACGAATAAAATTATAAAAGTCTCGAATTTAATTTAAATTAAAACAAATGAATAATAATTCAACAAACAAGGTTAGGTGCCGAATTGAAGTAAGGGATATGATAAAATACAGGAAATTGTGGGGTCTTTCACGAGAATTAAAGATCAGGAAGAGAGGGTTGGGAGCTTGCCTTAACACGACCGTTCCTTGCTTTTCTTGCACACCCGCTGCGAAGTGAAACGTTCGCTGACAATAAATAAAATTGCAACTTTAATTAAATAAATCTACCGTGTAATATAAATAATTTAATCATTTAAAATCCCCCGTAAGCGCATCACAAATAAAATCCCAACAAATCTCACATTTAATTTAAATTAAATCACATTACTAAAATCCTCGAAGCCAGCTTAATAAATTAAATTTAAATCAAACGACTCAAAATTCCATAATTAGTAAACGGGCCGAAACAGACGAAGTGGAGGTATAAAATATGAGAAATCATAGGGTTTCTCACGGGAATTAAAGAATACGAGGAAAGGGATTGAAACTTGCTAAAATCGACTAATCCCTGCCTCTTTTGTGCTCCCGATGCGAATTAAATCATTTTCTAACAAATAACACAATCGAGACTCAAATTAATTAATTTTAATCGCGAAAAATTTATAATTTAAACATAACATGCTTTTATTAATTTTTACCCACGTACCTGATCACTTCTCATGCCGAAAAAATTCTAAAATTATTTTATTTTTCCTTATTTTCTTTTATTTCCTCTCTTTTCTTTTCTTCTTCTTCTTCCTCCTCCTCCTTCTTCCCCGCCTTTGCTCTGCGCGCCACTCTTCTTCTTCTTCTCTTCTTCTTTCCTTCTTTTTCTCCCTTTCTTCTTTCTTTTCCTTCCTTCTTCCTCTCCCTTTCTTCTTCTTCTTCTTCTTCTTCTTCTTCTTCTTCTTCTCCCCTACGCCTTCTTCCTCGCATGCACCAGCGACCACTGCCACTGCCCAGCCCCACCAGCCGTCGCCGCCCCCTGCCAGCGGCTTCGCTGGCCACCCCACTGCTGGCGCCGCCACCCACGGCTGCGCTGCCGCTTGCGTTACCCCCTCGCCCAACTGCGAAGCTCGGCTGCCATGGCCGAGCTTCACTCAGCCAGCCTCCCATGGCCGCAACCTCATTCTCTCTCCCTCGTTCAATCTCTCTTTCTCTCTCTCTCACTCTCGGTTTCTCCCTCTCAATCTCGATCTCTCCCTTCCTCTCGACCGAGCTTCCATGGCTGAAGCTACATCAAGCCTCCCTCCTTCTCTGCTTCACGGCCACAACTCTCAATGCGAGAGAACAAATCAGATTTTTGGCCACTGTAGATAGCTTGGCCTCCAAGCTCGCGCACCACAGTCACAAAAATACACAATTTAATTAGTTTAATTTAATTTAATTAATTTTATTTTATTTATTATTTTTGTAATTATATTATTATTATCATTTTCAATTTCTTTCTTCTTTTTTTTTTGAGATATTACATTTATATATATATACACCTATATATATACACACTCACACATATCTATATAAATATATATATATACACACAGCATGGTCGTGGCCATGCAACCTAGCACACACTTATATATATATATATATATATACACACACACACTAACACACAAAAGCATGGTTGTGGCCATGAAAAGCTCCGTACCTGGCAGTGCGGGGGTTGCTGAAACTCCCGCACAACGAGGTGTGGGGAATTCTCAAATCCTTGCACCTCGTGGTGCCTAGGTTTCAGCAGCCCCGCATTGCAAGTTGCAGGGGTTTAAGCAAGCCTTGTACCGCGAGGTGCAGGGATTTCTCGAACCTCTGCACCTCACGGTGCAAAGGATTCTCAAACCTCCACACCGCAAGGTGTGCGGGTCTTTTAAATTTTTTATTTTTTGTTATTAATGTATTTATTTTTTATTTTTTTAATTTTAGGCCTTTTAAATTTTTTTACTCTTTTTTTAAAATATCATTGATTTCATATTATTCTCACACATATATTTAAAATGTGAAGTGTAAAAGTATAATTAATATGAAAAATAACAAATATAATTAAATTGCCAAATAATACAAATAAATAAATTTTAAATATCTGTATTTTAAGTAATTATAATTTAACTAATTTTAAATTTTAAATCATCTTGTTGAATTTTTATTACTTAAAAAAATTTAAAATTAATTAATTTATCTTATTGATTACTTAAAGATACACATGATTTAAGTATTAAATCATCCTAATTAGATATTGATTTTTTTATACTTAAAAAAATTAAAATTAATTAATTTATCTTATTGAATTAGGTAAAGATACATATATTTTAAAAAAATATTTTAAATGATGGTAGGATTTTTAGATATGTGTATCTTTAAGTAATTTAATAAGATAAATTAACTAATTTTAAATTTTTTTAAGTATTAAAAATTCAATACGATGATTTAAATTTTAAAATTAGTCAAATTATAATTACTTAAAATGTAGATATTTAAATTTTATTTATTTGTATTATTTTTTAATTTTATTTTATTATAATAAAAATTTAATTAAAACAAAAAATTAAAAAAAGGCCCCCGATTACTGGCAGTGGGGGAACCCATCGTTCCCAGACTTAGGCCAGTCAGGGAACACTGGGTTTTCCAACTGCTACCATAGCTGCGGTCATGATTTTCGTGTGTGTGTACCTTCGTATATATATATATATATATAGATAGATAGATAGATAGATAGATAGAGAGAGAGAGTGTGTGTGTGTGAGTGTGTGTTTGTGTGGGTGGGGGGTCGACAGTAGTTGGGTCGGTCAAAACAGCCGCATATGTGTGTGTGAGTTTATGTGTGTGCGAGAGAGAAAGAGAGAGACGAGATGAAGACTAGCGGTTAGAGAATAAAGTGGGTTGTAGATTTTAGGAGAGGTAAAATAAAAATTTTAAAATTGGTATAAAATTTTATGAGGCATGGAGTATGAAGGGTAAAAACACATACTATGAATTAAATTTCCCATGAAAGTAAAGCGTCCTAGTGTTTAATTTGCCCTTTCCCTTTCCCTTTCCCTTTCCCTTTCCCTTCCGACAAAAGCCAAGGGGACAACCATGAGTCCGTGACATTCACGTGGGTTCCAAGCAAAACAAACACCATCCTTCTCTTTATGCTAATATATTTTATTATTAGGGTTCGAGTGTGGTTTATGCTACTTTTAAAATTGAGTAATCATCCCCTGTAATAAAGGAGTTTAAACGTATAAATTATGCTTGTAAAGAAAATTATATTTATTTTTTATTAAATATATCTTTGGTAATTGATTAATTTAGTCAAAATTTTAAATTCAAGTATTGTATTATAATCATGTGAACAAAAATTGTCCATTGTGTGTATGTATATAATACTTATTTTCATAATCCAAATTATTATTAAAAACTAAAATATCACTCAAAATAGTATGTCACTTGGATAAAAATTGTTGCTCCCTGGCATATATATTTTATTTTATGTATATACTATATTGTGTCTATTTACCTTTTCGTTGTATATATGTCAATTATTTAATTTATAATAAGAATATTTGCTTAAACCTTTTTTTATATTTATTTACTTAAACGCCTTAAAATAAATTTTTATATATTTATGAATTTTTTTAAAATTTATTTAAATCAAATAATAATGTAATAAAAGTGCTCATTAAAATCATTTTTGTGTGATTTAATGAAAGTAGTAATTAATACTTGGCAAAAGTAATAATAACAATAATGTAATATTAGAACTCATAATTCAAATAATAGTTTTAAAAAGTTTGGGGCAATAAACATATATGTAAATGAATATGTCTCCATTCATAAAACTCTATACATTCCTTGGAATTCATATAAACCCATAGTAAAAAGAACATGAAATAACGCTCAATTAAATGATTTAAAACGCATTTACAAAAATTATGATATTTTTAATTGTCAAGTTTACTACCCACAACGAATTTGAATTGTACTAATACGTAACGTTGTGAACATAATACCATACCAGGACATTGGTATTATGCATAAATAAATAGAAAGTTTAGAATTATTACCATTATTAGTAGACCTTAGACGGTTGGACTAGCTTTCAACGCCGAGCCCGTCCTAACCTCTTCTAGAAAGGCTTTGAAATTCCGGTCGGAGGTGCCACCTTCCGCCACCGCTTCCTCTGCCGCCTTCTTCCACTTGAGGGCATTTGCCTTCATCTCCACCGCCTTGGGGCCAACGGTCGCATCGCGCAGGCACTTCTCGACCTCTTCCCTCGAAACTACTCGGTTCTCCGCCTCGCCTCTGCACGGTCTAATCCCAACCTTAAACACATCAACCAAGTACTTGGCGTCGGTCACTTGATCCCCCCATTGCGGGAACGCCACCACCGGCACACCGCTTGCCATCGCCTCCATCATCGAGTTCCAGCCGCAGTGTGACACAAAGCACGCCGTGGACGGATGGGCCAACACCTTGATTTGCCAGAAAAGAAGAAAGATCGATGAAGTCGATGTCGATATAAAAAAATACACGAAAAAGGACTTGACTTTGCCATTATTAATTCTCGAATCAAACATTATCCAAATGGTTCATATTTTTGTTGTTAAATTTTTTATTTTTTTTTATGATTGTTTAAATTTTTTATTATTTTAAATATATTTTTAAATTAATTTAAAATTTATATTTTAATATATAAAAAATGAAATAAAATAAAATAATAAGTTACACATCATATTTTATTTATGTCAAAATATAAAAATTAAATTAATTCAAAAATATAAATTTATAAATATAATCAAAATAAAAAAATCACAGAAAAAAATAAAGAATTAAATTAATTTAAAAATATAATTCTAATAATATAATAAAAATAATAAAAATTTTAAGTAAGTTTTAAAAAAATTAAAAATATAATAAATTATTTTGCCTTACTCTTACAAAAGAATCATATGGATAATAAGAAATTTTTGCCGAGTAAGGGGCCAGATACCCCTTTGTCAAGTAAGTAAAATTCATATTTTGCCCTTCCCTAACCTGCCAAGTGAACAAGAGGGCAAGAGCAAGTGGAATTTCACCTGCTCTGTAAATTAATCCGGCCTATTGGACTGGACTGGATGACTGGGCAAAATAATTAGTGTCGAGAAAATACTTTTAAAAACATTTTAACAACCTGCTCTTGTGGGCTCCATTGTATCACTTTGCCCTTGTCGCCGGTTTTCTCCCAGAACCCATCGGGTAAGTCGATCTTGTCGGAGCCAAAAACCTTGCTAGCCGGCGGCCTCATCACCCACAAGAACGAAACTTCAACTTCAGTTCCAGAAAGCAAAGCCAGAAGCCCGTGAGCAATCTCGTTCGCTTGCTGTTGATTCAACCTCACGACGCTGCCAAACGATATATAAATCACCGACGATGGCGGCTTCGAATCTAGCCAGGCGGCGCAGTCATCCGCCTTCAAGAAATCGCCGGTAACCATGGAATTCGTCTGTTTAGTGAGCTTGAAGAGCGGCCCAACCGCCTTGATGGGGCAAAACCTCGACATGTATTCAATGTTGTCGTTCTCGAGCTCCTGGAAAGAGTCCATCAAAACGCAAAACGGCTTCGACAGGTTCTTGAATTGGCCCAGGATGGCTCGCCTAAAAAACGGACACGGAGTCGAAGGGTGCAAGAAGCTGGGGATCTCGTCGTGCTTCAGAAGCGGCATGGATGGCAACTGGACGTCGATTTCCATCTGTGTTTCGCTAGGGAAAGTAACCAAGCCGTTGAAATAATGGTAATAGGCGGAGAAACAGGCGCAGGATTGGACCCAGAGCATGGCGCTGGGGAGGCCGAGGCTCTCGGCCAAATCGGAGACCCACGGAATGTACGGGTTGTTGATGAGACAGGAAACCGGACGGTTCTCGCCGGCGTATTTCCGGATCATCCGGCCAATCAACTCCTTGCCGAAATGCTCTAGCTGAGGCAAGTACTGGTCGAGGTCGCGGCGTTTGAGGTCCTCCTCATCGAGGCCGTCGTCGAAGAATTCGAAGCGGATGAAACCGTCGCCGACGGGGGTGAGCTCGCCGTCGACAATGTTGGTGGCCTTGCGCATCTCCCGGCCGAAGCTTTCGGTGGTGCAGAAGGTGATGAGAAGGCCGCCGGAGGCGAGGAGTTTGCCGAGGCGGAGAAGAGGATTGACGTGGCCTTGGCCGGGGAAAGAGACGAGGAGGACATGAACGAGTGCTTGGTCGGAGCCCATTCCCGCGCCGGAAAGGTGAGAGGGAAAAGCAGATAACGTGCGTACGTGTATGCCAACAAGGGGGCAAGAAATAACTTGTATGTATGTACAGACACAAAAGTATCGCTTTCCCAGTTGCCAACTTGCCATCATTGTTTTGCTTTCTGAGTCAAATATTATGTCAAGATACTTAGCGCCAATCACAATTTTTACCCCATTCCATGCATATCTTGTAAAATAAAAACATATAAGAATACCCCCTCACTACCCCCATTTATTTATTTACGCAGAGATCTGGGATCAGATGGCATAACTAAGAGCAACTCGAATGTAACATCAAATCCAGCGCCAACTTCATTTGCTCTCCAAGGAAGACACCATTTTGGTGTTAGCCACAAACTTCAATCACTAAATTTTGTGTTAAGTGAAGGAAAAGGAAATATTTTTTTAATTTTATTTTTAATTTTGTCTCTTTTTTATAACTTCAAAATAATTTATTTTCTTTATATTTTTTATCACTTTTATTATATTTATATATTTTGATTAATAATTAAAAATATAAATTAAATTATTATAAAAAATATATACCTATAAAAATATTTTATTAAGATCTATAAAATAAGTATAATATTGAATATATTTTATAAATACCATATTAATATAAAATAAAATAACTTTGTTTATGTATATGAAATTTTTTATTTTAAACGTCAAATGATTTTTTTTTACTTTCGTGAAAGGTTGATGATGAAATAGATGGTAGTGTGTTGCCTTTTATAATAGAAAAAAAATTAATGAAAGGTAATTAAGTTATCATAGATTGGATAAAAGTTAGGTAGTGTTACGTAACAAAGTTAATTTTGAAATAACTGAGAAAAAAATATATAGATAAAAGAAAGTGAGAAAATTAATTGAAATATTAAGTGAAAAAAATATTTATGGGAAAAATAGTTTGTTTGATTTAAAATTTTAGTTGAAAAAATGAGATGGATAAATAATTAAGTGGACAAACAATTAGTTTGATAAAAATTAGGTGAAAATAATTAATTAAAAAATTAGTAAGAAAATTAATTAGAATAACATATTTTGTAAAAAAATTTAAAAAATATAAGAGTAATTATTATTTATTTATAATATGTGACTAATTATTTTTAATAATATTATGCTAAGTTAAATAAATTAATTAATATTTAATAAATATTTATTTATAAAATATTCTTTAAACATTCTCTTTGCACCAATTTGGTGTTAACGAGTTGGAGACAACACTAATTTGGTGTAAAACACATTTGGATACCAAATTGGTGTTGAATTTGATGTCGAATGTTGGAGATGCTCTAAGTAAATATCAGACAAGAAATATAAGAAAAGTAGGCTCTAGGGCATAAGTCGGATGGTAAAAGAGCGAGCAATATGTTGGTGTTAGGGGTGTGCATTAGTTCGGTTAGATCGAACTAACTGAACCGAACTGATCGGTTCGGTTCAGTTATTAAAAGATTATTTATCAGTTCGGTTATTAAAAGATTATTTATCAGTTCGGTTAATTTTAACAAAAAAATCGGTTAATTTTATCTGTTCGGTTACACACTCGAAATAACCGAAACAACTGAACCAGCCCCCCTCCCTCCCGCGCCCGCCAGCAAACCCACCCACCCAGGGCGACCCCTCAAAAACCCCAAACTCACCCCCCAGGTTAGTTCATTCTTCTTTTTTTATTTCAACCGTGCCCCGTCCTTACAGGAGAGAAATCTCCTTCTTCTTTTCTGTCGGTCACCCCCCACCGCCATCCACTGTTGTCGTCACTGCCACTATCCCTCAGAGACGAAGACAAAGGTCGAACCGATATCCCTTAGAGACGAAGACGAAGGTTGGAGAGATGAAGAAGGAAAGGTTAGAGAGGTTGAAGATTCAAAGACGGAGGGCCGACTAGTTGGCCCTTCGTCTTCGGCCCTTTGTCTCCCTTCGAGTTGCCGACGCCACCGCTAACCTTTTCATCTAAATCCGGACTCCCAACTGAGAGGCCGCCACACCTCGAAACCCTATGTTCCTAACACTCACTCTAGATCTGCTGCTTGGCGTTCATCTCTGAATCGAGCAGCTAACTCCTATTCTTCTTCCTCGCTGTAACCTTGAGGTTAGTTTTATCTCCAGATTTGTGCTTCTTCATTGGCCATCGGTACAATCTTGAGCTACCATTTTTTCTTGTTTTTGTTTCTCTCATCATGTTCATTTAATCTCATTTTGTGTCCAACTCCATGCATTCCTCCTATATGTTCGGCCATATGGTAGTCAGTTTTTGGGTAGATTTTCAGTTCGGTTTTTAGTTCGGTTAGTTTAAATTTAAAATTGATTAGTTTGATTTCGGTTACTTCAATTAGTATAATAGTACAGTTCAGTTCGGTTCGGTTATTTGTTTAAGATCAGTTCGGTTCGGTTAGTTAAAATCGGGTGGTTCGGTTCGGTTATAACCGAATGCACACCCCTAATTGGTGTAGTTTGGTAAATCGTGAGTTCAATTTCTCCCCTATACATATGTAAAGCATAATTTACTATTTATCTCCCCTTAAGTAATTGAGAACACAAGTATAAGAGATCGTACAAAAGTGATCATCTTAAAATTTATAAGAAAAGTGACCTTGAAATCTTGAAGCATAATTCAGATGACAAAGATTAAAATTAAATTATAATATACTAATGTCACCTCAATAAATTATATATTCGATCATTGATCTCTTCAAAACACATTTCACAATTTATCTCCCTGTTACAAAATTCAGGGCCTGAGGACAGGAAGACCCGTGCAAATATAAGAAAGTCATTCCATGCACCTAGCTAGCTAGCTAGCTGTCGTCATTTTGAAAATGGAGATTTTCTAGAATTATAAACTACTGTAAAATCAAAGGAGAGGAGAGAGCACGTCAGTACCCTGGGCCAACGTTGATTGGAATCCAAATTCGAAATCTATTCATTAATTAATTGGTGTGGGACAAAAATTTTCATGTGCATGTGCCGTAGCCCATCAATCGCAACAGCGACTGTTTTTATGAGTAATTCCACAAAGTACAAATATTCTTCTATTTTTCTTTTAAAATAAAACTATCACCTGCAATGGATAGCTTGCAGCTAGCTAGGGTGGCAAACCCATCAGAGTCACATACACGCGCGCGCCCGCGATGATGCTAATTATTATTATTATTTTAAATATATATTATCTTTTTAATAATATTTATTTATTATGTTATATTTTATAAAATTCCAATTATATATGTAGGCTTTTGAAGCCATTAAGTGAAAATCTAGCAGGAGATGTAGCGCCATGAATTTCATTAATTTATAAAAGAAATGATTTTTAAAATTATTGGCACAGGAATCAGGTCTGCACATGCACATGCCACTGTTTAAAATTCTCACTCACTCTCTCTGCACATGCACATGCACGTGTCACTTTTTAATATATATTTTTTAAATTTTAACCAATATATATGATATGTGGAGTCAATTACCTTTTCTGTCTCGACCAAGTACCTCTAAATGGATTCA
This sequence comes from Diospyros kaki, assembly GCA_036245055.1. NCBI lineage: Eukaryota > Viridiplantae > Streptophyta > Magnoliopsida > Ericales > Ebenaceae > Diospyros > Diospyros kaki. The sequence continues at coordinate 40,341,902 of BSEG01000001.1, read as the reverse complement.
GAGACTTATTCTCTCATAATCACTCTGACGTTCAACTCAGTTCATAAGATTATAAAAATTGAAGTATTTAGTAAAAGTTAAGAAAAAAATCCTCTTTTACCTATCTTGGTCGCTTGAATTTATATGATGACTCTCTCTACTCTTGTCAAAATAAGACTTCTCCTTTCAAACTTTCGAGATCAGAATTTCGTCTTTTGTGGAGCCATGATCTTAATGAAATGGATATGATAATCAATTTTTGAGGGACTCGAGATAATTCCTACTCCCATGAACTTCATAATGATGGTTGAGGTTGAGGAATTCAAAAAATGCTTGTTGAGCAAAAGGTTAAGATTCCTAATTAATTTATTGAGACGTATCTATTATGTGTCTATCTCAAATTTGGGCTAAATGACAAGTTTGGCTTGAATCTCTGATCAACATCTCTGATGAACGCATATATTTGCTATTATTGACTATTTTTTTGAGATATTAAAATAATTATGTGCCCAAAAACATTTCCCTCATCAATATATAACTCTGTATTCAAGCCACTGTCAAATTAAATGCTCGTAACGATAATGTTTGGATGAGAACGTGATAGGTAGTCAAAGTCTGAGAAGAAAAGGACGACAAATTAAAATCCCCTGCAACGGTCAAATATGTGAAATTTTACAAAAAAAATATATTAAAAAATAAATTTTTATGATAATATTTATTTCATATAAAAATAAAAATTAAATATCTTATTTTATATATATATAAATTATAATCGTATCTAAATTTACTCAAACAAGGAACTGAATGAAAATTGCCAGTTCTTAAAATTAGGCTTCGAAGCTCAAAATTTGAGTTATAAAAAAAAAAAATCTCATGCAAAAACCACAAACGAAGATGAGGCTGTGGAGTTCATTTCATTATATATATATTCTTAGAATAATGTTATTAATATATTTTTATGTATATTTTAAACTATATAAAGGTGTACTAAAGAAAAAAATATTTCTCATAAGACGGATAAAAGTGCATGAAATGTATTAAGACAAAATTTTTTGATCATAATACCCTTTTATCTTTTATGTAGTCCAAGATCTATAAAAATATTGTACTATCTGATTCATATTCTTATATTAATATTCTTTGTCAATTGCGTGCGTCGCTGTCATATCTCTATATATTAATTAATTATTAATGTCAATACGACAAGCGACTTTGCTCAGAATGCCGCAGTGGTAAAGGAACACGTGAAGAAGCAACTGGTGATCTAGATATGTCTTGGTTTTCAATTGGTGGGATCGGGAGTGGCTGGCTTAGCTAACGGGCCAGCCACTCAGCCAGGCAATCTACCAAAAATTCTATTTCAGCCACCCAATTTATTCTCTACAGTGATATTTTAATATATTTGAAATATCTTCATTTAAAAAATTATTTAAGTTAGTGTTGGTTAAAAAGTGAGATTTAAAAATTATTTTAAATAAAATTAATTTTTATTATATTTGTTAAGTTTATTTGACAACTCACTGAAAAGAAATTGTGCAATTTCTTATTTAAAGTTTTACGAATAAATTTATCTTTTTCTTTTCAAATAAATTTATCTCGAACTTTACGAATTATGAAAAATAAACTATATATCCCGTTTCAAAAAAATGCAATCCTCAATGCATCCTAAAAAAATTAATAAATAATTTGATAAAAAATTTAAAATATTTTTCAACTTTATCTTGATCATTTTATATCTTAATTTAAAAAACATTTCAATCTTATTTTAATACAGTCTTATTTTAATTATTTTAACAAATATTATCTAAATTAATACACTAAACAATGACTATTTTCCATGAGCTAATTTTTAAAAAAACATTTCACATCTCGTAATAACAATGAGATTTGTTGTCGTATAATTTCAGCCGACTGTGATTCGTTTTAGGCCACAATGGGTAAGTCCGAAAATGATAAGAAGAAGAAAAGCAAAGATCTCCGATACAAGTGAAGGACACCTAGTAATTTTCACGTGGTTCGGTCAGAACAATACCTATTCCACACCTACACTCTGATTATTCTTTCAAAATGGCGGTGTCTGATTATTCTTTCTGTACCCCTCATAATATCTTTGACTCCTATTTATGTTGAAGGGCTTTTACAATTTGGATAACATATATAAATATAAAGATGATGTAACGGGAGACAAACAGTCCATATTGTAAAACCCAAGAATAAACTGAGGATAAAAATGGTATTTGATAAAGGGCATAATTGGAATTTCGGAAAAATAAGATTATAAGGCACACTAACACAGGTTTGGAAGACCGAATTAATCAGAGGGAGTACCTTGGACCCTAGATAGCCAAGGAAAATGGTATAGAATCGACGAGCAATTAAAATTATGATTTTTGGTGATAAAATAAAGAAGATCGGGAACAGTTTTCGGTACAGCAAAAATGCAGCTACTAATTAGGTCGTATTACCGAATTGCTGTAAATGACATCCAAAAAGTCAACGGAGAGTGTCGAGGACTAGTATTCGATGTATAGAACAACCCTTAAGTGGTTTCAGGTGAATCAAGAGGATTGGAGGTCAAATAAATCAATCGGGCCTAAGTGTAATTTTCTAAAATTGCCCGAGGGAGGTTAAAACGGTAATTTTTCCAAAGTTTCAAGGGAGAAATGAGAAGTACTAATCTTGAGGGTCTTAGTGAGGATGCTAGAAAGATCAGGGGCTTGAGGGCAAGAGCTTAAATGTAAAAGAAAAATTTCAAAGGGCTAAACTGTAATTTTCAGAAATTCGCACGCACATGGCAGTCTAGCCGCGATTTTTGGCCGAAAAATCTGGCCATTTGGCAGCCAAATCTAGTCAAGGGATGGCCAACGACAGTCCTGGTGGGTGAAGGGGAAGAAATGGCCGGAAATCGGCCACGTGGGGGCTCGTTTTTACCTATAAATACCTAGGGCTTTTGCCCGAAAATGAAGCACCAAATCTCTCAAGTTTGAGGGCGAATCGAGGGAATCCAATAAGGGGCTTTTGATCCTTGAGGCGAGTAGAGCTTTTTTGAAAATTTTGGTGAATTTTCGAGGTGGTTTGAAGTGGTTTCGAGGGTCGCCAAAAAGTCGCGGGCGGAGGTCGATCCGAGCCTGATTTTTCCCAATTTGGAGGCCCTCTGGTGGTTGTTTCAGGCACCTAGGGGTACCATCGTGATCGACAGAGAGAGAGCTTCCAGGAGGTGTGGTCGGGGTCAAATTCCGATCACCAGTCGGCGACCAGCTCATCAGAGAAGACAAGGTACGTGCAGTGCACGCGCTGTCCTCACTCGCAGAAACGCGCCTAGGCCCGTGGGGGCGCGTGCCACGTAGGTATATTTTGATTTTTTTTCAAAATTCTTGGAAAATTATTTTATGAATTATTGTGTAAAAATATTTGAGAAAATAGTTGGGTAGATATTTATTTTAAATTATTAAAGAAGAAAAATAGGAGAAAATGAGGAAATGTGAGAAAATTAAGGAGAAAAAATTATGTTTTGATAATTATTGGGTGAATAGGATACCTTGCGGCTCGAGGTGAAGAAATTCGTGCGAAGTGGGAAGAGGGCACACAAAACGAGGCAGACACGCAAATCGAGGCAAACCACGCTTATCAATTGGAAATTTCGTCTGAAGGTGAGTGGTTCTACCTGAAAGATTCCAAGTAACATGTGAATAGTTTTACTGTGAGTGTTCATCCCTGTGGCTCGATGGATTGTCCAAACTGTTATTTATACATGCATTAAATTTCGTACGGTAAATTACATACATCGAAATGTTGATTTTAAGCTATGCATGTTATGATTTTCGACATTGGCTTGTTTGGTGTCGTCCATGTGGGACGTGAGTTGTTAACCTGTGGCGTAGTCCAGAGTGACAGCACTCGGGATGCGTACCTAGGATTAATGCTAGGAGACCCACTTGGAACGGGGCAGAGACGAACTTCACCCTACGAGACCCAAGTGGCAGGGTTGAGAGTGGACACCACCCTGGTTGTTGGCTCAAATGGCGGGGCTACAAGTGGACACCACCCCAAGTTCCTTTGAGCGATAGCATTAATGCCGAGGTGACGTCGATTCCGAGGATGGTGCTGATGTGATACTTTTAGGGCTAGAGTTGCATTGGGGTTTGAAATGCTTTTAAGTGGGAGCGTAAAGCCTAACGATGACAATGGGGTGATTCCTGGGTTCATATGTCGAGGTTGTTCCTCTTAAGTAGGATCGATTTGCCAATGGGTTGATGTGGTCGTGTCGCCTTTAGAGAGATTACATTTTCCCCGATTAGGGCTAAATGCTGTGTGGGATTCTCTTAGGCTGGTGCATGTTGGGATTTTTCGATTTTGAGCATGATTTTGCATACATTCATGAAAATATTTGTGAACTCTCACTTAGACGATTCAGCATCTAATTTGGACTGTGTCCCTGGAATATTCAAACGTTCCAGGTGAAAGCAGTGACGCCAAGGGAAAGAATGTCATCGAGATGTAGTTGTTATGTTCAGTCTTCGTAGGTTTTGTCTATGATTACGATGTTCAGAGATTATGTAATATATTTTCATGTGAAACATCGATCTAGTTATTATAAAAAGAGTTGTCAGTTATATATATATCATTGAGGTTTCGATCTTGCTTCCGCTGATGTGATTGATAATGTATGTCTTAGTCTATTATTAAATTTTAATATACTGAGACGGTACGATCGGGATTGTCGGGAGATGATTATGATGAGGGTACGGATATCGAGAGATTTATGTTGTGTTTGATAAAAAAAAAAAATCCTGAAATCTCGAGTTAACGCACGCTTGGGGAAAAGTAGGGCGTTACACTTATCATCTATACAAAACTGCGAGTGGGATCCTCATCACGAGGAGTATGGGCTGTTGCAGATAAAGTAAATGAACCCTACATGTGACTTCTCAGCAGCTTTGCCTTTTGTGCGAGCTGGATACATTAGGCCAACGATCTGATGGTCCAGCGAACTGAGGGTTTTACTGAGAGCTTGTTAGTCGATCGGAGAGAGCTCGCAAGAGGTTTCATTGGAAGCTCGTTGTGGAGCTTGCTTTATAAGTTACAGATTTTTGGTGATGTATGGGCTTTCTTCGATGATGCTGTATGGGCCTTTTTAGGCTCTAGGTGATTGAGTCGGCCCATTAGACCAAGTCTGACTCGTAAAGAGTGATGCAGGAAATGCGTATAACAAGATTCAAGTGCATAACTCATCTACTATGCTAAATACCGGTCTCAAAGGTATTAATGAGTCTTATTACCAGAGATTTGCATGATTGAATAAAGGAGTGTTACATCTCACATGCACGTCACAAAGGAACGATTGTACACAATTAATACATCATGGAATCAATAATAATAAAAATAATAGAGAATATACTAGATATGTAACTATTCTTGTACGTGTTGTAGTAATATAGAAAAATTGATAGAATATAATTCAGAAAAAGTACAAAATAAGAAATTAGAATATATTAGGCAAGGCATTTTCAAAAAACTATCTTTAGAATAATAATTTTTCCACTAAGTACAAATAATTTGATGAAAATTCTAATTCCAGGATATAATATTTAACTTAAGAAATCAAAATTGTACCACTAAAAACTTAAATCCAACAATTGAGACTAATAAAAAATAAATTAGAGAGATAACTGATAACAAGAGAATGAAGAAGTGTTGATATTTTTATATATATATCTTTGCATCTCAAATGTCTAAACTATTTATAGGTAATGAATGGGTGCTTTCAATAGATATAAAAAAAAATAAAGAACACAACTTATTTGAAAGATCATGTATTTTAAGAATACGCATATCCATTAAAGAAGTCACAACCCTCAAATTTAAAGATATGCCCTTCAAATTAAAAATCACATTGGTTCATTTTTTGATCGTTCTATTTTTAACATTCAGACTAGAAATCAACTTTCAGTCATGAAAGTCTACTCTCATAGAGCAAGAGTCGACTATAGCAAGCCTTTAGTTAACTTGGTCGAAAATAATTTATACAGAATCAATCTAATTAATAATCACTCTCTTGGACAGTCGACTCTTATTTAATAATAATAGACACTTCAAAAATTACAAAACTATCAACATTATTATTATTAAATAATATTAATATATATTTACATATACAGAGGTTGGATAGTTTATATATTGAATGTGGTAAATTAATACACACACATATATATTTACATTTAGGTGGGCAAGTAAATTGATTTTTATTTTTGAGTTATCACACCAAATTAGTACTTATAATTAACGTACAGATTAGGGATGGAAGTGGCAGTACGTAACTGGGGAGGAATTTTTAGTTGATGACGAGAGACAGAGAGAGAGAGAGCGACCAATCATTCCAGCTGCATATATATGTATACATCAACGAGCGACGACGACGTGGCTTTAATTACTGAGTGGACAAGGTGGCTTCGATTGTGCCATCCCGATGTTCGCGGAGAGTGACTGAAAAATTTAATGAGTTTTTAAAATTCGTATAAGGTGCAATGTTTTATTGGATCGTTAAAAAAATTATTAAATTTCTCCATCTTTGTCTGACACATCATGCATGCATGCAGTGCAGATGCAGCGCTGCCTCGTCGCCAAGCGAATTAAGATTTTCGAACACACCAAACAATTAATTAATGCATTCTGCGTCAGCCTCATAAGTCAGGACCATAAAAATGACTGCTACAGCTTGGCGAAGCTATTTTCCGGCAAACTCGTATAAATCTCTCATAAAACTCCAAAGGGACACAAGTTAATATCGTTTTCATTAAATAACTGTTAAAATTTTTAAAATACTGTAAATATCTTCTCAATTTCCAACTCACTCCCGTTTCTTCCAATTGAAAGAACCCTATCAAAGAATCGAGTGACTTGTAATGAACCAAACTCAACCTGACTGGTTATAGCGAGCTACATTCAAGTCAACTCATTATTTATTTAGAATTAGATTAAATCTAATATTTTTTGACTTAAAACCCAAGTCCTCTAAAAACTCTGAACTCTGGATTGAATTTTAATTTTATTAAAAAATATAAAATTATAAATAATTTAATTTATTGATATTTAACTTAATAACTCTAACACTATATAAATTAATATTGACAAAATAACCCCGACTCATAGGGACTCATGGGACCCCGCCCCCACCCCCCGGCCGGTCGATTGGGACGGTGTCAAATGTTAAATTATTTATTTTAGGGAATCTTTGAATGGTTTTCAAACAAAGTTGAGGCAAAGATGGTATTTAACATTTCCGCCTTATCCTTCTCTAGTCCACTATTCTCTCTCTCTATATATAAATTATTTATTTATTTTATTAAGCATAAAGATATATATATATATAGTATTTTGTATTTATATAGTAAAATTTTATTAATTTATAATTCTATTAGGGTGAGATATTAGGGTTTGAGGTTGGGTTCGGTGCAAGATTGCCCACACCTATCCCAACCTATCACAATCACTATTCATGATAATCAATAAATTTTGGATTTATACTCTTTTACAAGTGTCTTCCCTAGCTGGCTCAAAAAATAGAAGAGAAGGTTAAATAGGGCCTGAGCTTTTCCTCGGTTTCGATTGCAGGACACTGCCTCAAATGTGACAGACGCGTCCATAGGAGTCACCAAGTTGCCACTCGGGATTTTAAATAATTTATATCTTAAACACAAATTTATGCCTTTTTAAAAGAAAATTTATATCCCATACACAAAAAAACATAATTACTTTAAAAAATTCTAAATATAAAAATATTATTATCTAAATATAATAATAAATTTATAACAACTACAACTATAAGAAGAAGATGAGAGAGAGGAGAAAGGTGGCGGCCAAGGGTAGAGAAGCAATTTTTGCAATTTGGTGTGAGGGCATTTTGGTCATTTACAATTTGATTATTTTAGTGTAGAATAATCATCTGTAAATAATAAACCTTTGGTCATTCAAGCCACTATATGAGAATAACAAACTGGGGTCATTTAGGCCATGCGTAAGAACAACCAATCATTGCAAACATAGATAACAATATTACCTTCAGCATAAAACCTACAACATTTAAAATTTAGCCTAACTCATTTATTATATTATTTTCCATCATTTTATTCAACAGATGTAAATCATTGGGTTGACGGGTCAGCTTCTACCGGCATATCCCCATGGTTCTCTTGGCACCTACTTTTGGAGTCATTTTAGTTATGTTGATATACAAACATTTTATGCTATTTTTGTCTCAATTGTCTAGTTAGACTATTAACAACCAATCAACCGCGAGTTATGTGCTCAAGAGGTTGATCAATTGGTTGACAAAATTTGATCAAAATAATAAAAATATCTCTTATTTATTTACAAAATTATTTTTTCTTATTTTTCATGGTCTATCTCTTCTTTCTTCTCCCTCCCTTTCTTGTACAGCATTTAGCAACCCCTTTTGCCTAGTTGCATCACTCATGAAAAGGAAAAATATAATGACAATCGAAATGAGGCGAGACAAAAGAGATTGTTAGAGGTAACTATAGAAAGGAGAAAGAAAAGAGGAGGATGATTATAAAAAGAAAAATGAAATAATTTATAAATGAGTGGGAGATATTTTTATCATTTTAATTAGATTTTGTCAACCAATCAGATTTTATCAATCAATCAGTCAGACTCTCCAACGAAGTGGCAGTCTCCATCAACCAGTGCCACTAATGCCAATATATATATATATATATATATCTCAAAAATCGAACACGTCCATCCATTAGGAGCACTTTGACGTCTAGAACCCACTTAAGAAAAATCTTAACAAGACTTTTTGAGCGTCAGGTCGGCACAATTTCAAACGAACAAAATGCAAGCTAGGCAATTTGGCCCATTCTCTCTTTCCTTCCTGGAAATGAGGCAAGGCCAGCATAGCCAAAAATTCCAAATTGGCTGCTGACCAACAGCCATCTCTATATAGACGATGTTGAATACCATTACGCTTCTTGTCCAAAAACAAGGCATACATAGAAGCCATGTCTAACTTCTTCTTCTTTCTCTCTTATCTATTGATCCTAGCAGCCACACAGCCGACGGATGCCGTGACATACGTTGTCAACAACAAGGCCGCAACATCTCCCGGCGGTGTCCGCTTCACAACCGAAATTGGCGCCGAGTACAGCAAGCAAACGCTGGCGTCCGCCACAAGCTTCATATGGAGGATCTTCCAGCAGAGCTCTCCGGCCGAGAGGAAGAGCCCACTGCCGCAGCGCGTGACCCTGTTCGTCGATGACATGGACGGTGTCGCCTATTCCGTCAACAATGAAATTCACCTCAGCGCCAAGTACATTGGAGGTTACTCTGGCAACGTGAAGAGGGAGGTGACAGGAGTTTTGTACCACGAGATGACTCACATTTGGCAGTGGGACGGGAAGGGGCAGGCACCTGGAGGGTTGGTGGAAGGAATAGCAGATTTTGTGAGACTGAAGGCTGGGTATGCGCCTAGCCATTGGGTGAAACCCGGGCAGGGAGAGAGATGGGACCAGGGCTACGACGTTACAGCCCAGTTTCTGGCTTACTGCGATGGCTTGAGAAGCGGGTTTGTGGCGGAACTTAACAAGAAGATGAAGAGTGGGTATAGTGCCAACTACTTTGTTGAGCTGCTTGGGAAGACCGTTGATCAGCTGTGGAGCGACTACAAGGCCAAGTATAAGAACTAGGCAATATATGCATGCGGATGTTAAATTATAGAATAATGAAGCAGTACGTCTTGTATGTTTCTGGGTTTTTTATATATTATGGGTGCAATATAAGAGTGACTACATTGTAGAAACTGCTTCTCTCTGATCATGATGGTACGTGCAAAGCCTACATCCATATTCATGTTAATGCTCGACTACACAATTTGCAATAATCTCATCCACAAACAGCTGAATATTCCGGTCAGACGAGCCGCCGTTGGCCACCGCTTCTCGAGCGGCTACTTTCAGCTCCGCCGCGTTCTTCTTGAACTCCTCCGAACCGGGCCCCGACATAACTTCTTCAATACATCTTTCTACTTCTTTGTGGCTCACCAAACCGTCTTCTTGGTTAGGCCGGAGCCTCACACCGACCCGCAAAACATCGGCGATGAGCTTGGCGTTGGTCGGCTGGTCCGTCCACTGCGGGAAAGCAATCACCGGCACGCCGCTGGCGAACGCCTCCAGCGTCGAATTCCACCCACAGTGGCTCAGAAAACACCCGACTGAAGGGTGAAGCAGAACCTTTGTTTGGGGACTCCATAGCACAATTAGGCCTTGGCCTTTGGTCTCTTCTGAAAAACCCAGAGGCGGCTGTCCGTGATCTCCAGACTTTTTTGGGCCATCCGGCGGCTTCACCACCCAAAGAAACGGCCTTTTAATGTTTTTCAGAGCCGTTGCAATGCTTCCCATTTGCTTCTCCGATAACGCGACGAGGCTTCCAAACGAGACGTAGATAACTGAAGAAGGCGGCTGCCGGTTCAGCCACTCGATGCATCGGTCTTCAGATTTCCACATTTCGATTCCGACATCGTGGTCCTGGTCTTCTCCAAGAATGGCCGGCGGCACCAAAGGGCCAATCGGTCGGATTGGATTGATTAAGGACATCGAATCAACGGCATCTTTCTCGAGTTCATAGAATGAGTTGCATAAAACCCACTTCATCTTGTTCATGTTTTGGAACAATCCGGCGAGTAACTTCTGGAAGCTGCCGAAAGGATTCGAAGGAAGAACAAAAGAGGGAAGGTCCTCGGTTTTTAGAACTGGGATTCCTGGTAATTCCACGGTCATGCTATGATTTTCCGACGTGGGAAATGGATTGAGGTTGTTGTAGAATCGGTAGTATATGGCGAAAAGCATGGCGGGTTGAATCCAGAGCATGGCGCAAGGAATTCCATGCTCGGCGGCGACGTCGGCGACCCAGGGGACAAAGGGGTTGCAGATGATGCATGAGAATTTTCGGCCAGCGATTAAGGCGGAGAGGTTGACGGGTCCGGCGGCGCCGAAGGTGTCCATGAAGTGGTCGATGTTGCTGCCGCGGTCGTAATCGAGGCTGAAGCCGTCGGAGAAGAAGGCCAGCTGGATCCCGGCGGCGGTGGAGATGGCGGAGGACGAGGATTGGAGCATGCGGTGGCGGACGAGTTCGGTGGTAGCTAGGGTGACATGGAGGCCCTTGGAAATGAGGCGTTTGCCCAGTTGGAGCAAGGGATTGATATGGCCTTGAGCTGAGAACGATACCATTAGTACGTGAATCTCTTCTTTCTCAGCCTCCATGGCTGCCATGGGGATCTAGACAGAAGAAAGAGAGAGCTGAATGGCCAAGAGACAGTTGGGGGATCTATATATAATGAAGGAAACCTGCAGCCTTCGAACCACAACCTCAAATCTGTTCACACTACCCGGTCATCTGTACACTGTGCCATCTTCATTGCTTTTCTCCTAAAATCCAAATTTAAGAACATGGTGGGCCGCATCATGAATTGAAAGTTAAGCCATACCCACTTTATTTCTGAAAATAAAATAAAATTAACTTGTCGTTATTGGACTTTTTTTAGGAGTTTATTTATAAAAAAAAAAAAAAAAAGCAATTTGCTTTTTTCCTCGTGCGTTCGGCAAAGAAGTCTAGGAAAAACCAATATTTAATTGTAAAAAAATATTTTTTAATTTTAATTTTTTATTAAATGAGATTTATTAAATTAAAAATAGAATATTTATTTTTTTTAATGAAGAAAGACTTTCTATTCTATTTTACAGTTATAAAATATATATGACCGAACGTTACATTATTTTAATATTTTTTTGGGCTCAAATTTAATAATAGTAGCCAGTTCTGGTATCACTTGTTAGGCATCAAATGGATACCATTTAATACGTAATAAATCAAACATAAAGAATTGTTTCTATAATGTTACACAATATTAAAATAAAAAAAAATGTATAGAATAAATACTTACATAAACATATATGAAAATTTGTCTAACTACTTAAAATCATTTGTTCTAAAATCATTCATAATAATCATAGTATAAGACCAACGGCATTCTCAAATGTTATAAGTTAGTGCTAATAGTAGTAAAAAAAAATTGTAATTTAATTATAATATTTTAATTTTGATAATTGTATTTTAATGGACTCGATTAGTTATAATTTTATCTATCATTCAAAATTAATTTAAAATACATATGTCATTGTTGATTTAACACACTATCTACCATTAAAAAATATCTAAGTGAACTGAACCTTACCTGTATATGTATGAATAAAATAAAAAATAAAATATATGGACCTCCATCATCACCTCTTAACTTCCAATGCCATATCCATTCCATGACCTTCCTTCTCTCTTTATATATTTATAACATATATATATATATATATATATTTTTTTTTTAACATAGTATTTTTTTACAAGTATAGATATGGGACTCATTCAAATGTTTTTTTAATAACAAATGGTATGACACATTACTAATAACGCACGCAATGTCAAATTGACTTTGAGTGCAAGATAAAACTTCACCCAATCAAGTTAATTGGGATACAATTATCAAAATTGAAATGTTTGAATTAGATTGTAAAAACACAAAAAAAATTAAATTTTTGCTGCTATTAACCCTACAATTTATATTCTTTTAAATCATGAATAGTTAATCATGAATATTAAAAAAGGAAAAAGAAAAAAGCAAACTAGCAAATCGAAAAAGAAAAATATAATAGAACCTTGTAGTGGCAGCAACTTTGTTTTCTCTCCATAGCCTTTTCTTTCCCCTTTTCTTAGGAGCCAAACTCACTCGATGCCTTCGTAGCACCACCCGACGGTCGGTGAGTGACGGAGTGAGAGAGAGTTGAAAGAGGCAATAAACGAGAGATCGAGGGAACAGCCAGCGGCCAGCAAGGGGGCGAGCTAGCAAGAACAACGGTGAGGCTGCGCCGGCGAGCGACGAAGCCAGAGAAAGGCACAGAGCTCGTGACTAAGCGAGGAGAGCGAGTGACTTAGGGACCTCAGGTCCTTAGTGATGGTCCAAGTTGTTTGGCGAAGGCATGAAAGGCACAGTGAGTCAGAGTGAGAGACAAGTAGCCTGCAACCGATAGGGGTGGACAACGGGCACTTGAACGAGAGAGCGACTGAGAGAGGGTTTCTAAAATTTATACCAAGCCTGAGTACAAGTCAAAATTAATAGCAGACCAAGGCTTGCACTGGGCCTACATGGACTCCGCCCTTGATGCCATCCCCTTCCATAATAGTAATCACTATAAAATTAAAGCACAGAACATATCATCATCCATCACTTGATACACTACCCAATCAATATGGCTAGAACTCTTCAAACTCTCTTATAGTCTCTCTTCTTTTCTTCTTCTTCCTCTCATTTTGGCAACAACCTCAAGAAGTAGAGAGATAGAAGGCTTTCATGACAGATCTTCTCTGGCGACCCTGAAGAATTCTGCGACACTGAGGGACGTAGAAATGCAAGGTCTTGGTGAGATTGAGAATTTTATATCTAAATAAAAATAAAGGATAAGTTGTGTCCTCCTATAATTTAGGTTATTTACAAGAAAATTTTTGTGATTTAAAAATATTTTTATATATTACATTTTTTACTTGAACATGTCATTCAAAACATTTTTAAGTTCTTGTAATTTCAAATTTTTTAAGGTCCACATTGTTTTTATTTTTATTTTTTTTCAGACATCTCATCTAGACACATGTTAAAAGGTGTCTGAATAAAAAATTTATAAAACATAAGAATCTGTAAAATTATTTTTAAACTATAAAATATTTTCTTATTAATTGTCTTGTGTCCAGTGATGTAACAGCTTCGTATTTTAAAGAAAAATTTATTCTTGTGATTGAAATGATTCCTTGGTGATTAATTGGCAACCCGCGGGATTGAGAGCTTAATTGGGATAATTAAGGAGGATTATTGTGGTTGAATCAAGAGGTGATTTTTGGAAAATTTAATAGAAAATATTTAATTTTTTTTTAAATAGAAGAGAATTGGAAAAAAAATATTATGGTAATCTAGACTTCAAATAAGTTTATAAGAACTTCTAACTTCATTGTCACTAAAATCGTCTTGAGTCCCAAGTAAAGAATACTTAGGATCTTTTAGCATGCTTCGAAGATATGGAAATATCCTTTTAATAAATCGAAGTGTTCAATCGACGTCAAAGAGTTTATGTGTCCTGATTGTTACATTACTGTAAACCTAAAAGATCACTCTAACACCCCGCTTTCCCAGGACGTTAGATAATGTAAGATTTCGAGAATATATTTTTTTCCAACATAAACTCCACGCACAAATCGTTCATTGAAGATCCCGTTAGACCTTCTCTGTATATCAACTCAGAATCATTAATAAATTAAGACAACTAAATCATCTCAAATTCGAAAGCTAGATCGAAACCCCAAATGGTATACGACCGAAACCATCTTATTCATAACTTTAAAATCAAACCAAAACGACATACAATAAACTATCTACTAATCACCATCATTCCTCGGCAATCCTTTTCCTTTTTACACAGCTACTTTCACCTAGAACGTTTGAATATTCAAGGGATAAAGTCCATATTAGATGATGAATCATGTAAGTGAGAATTCAAAACACATTTTCATGAATGTATACAAGACATGAACAAACCGACAAACCCTAGCCCAAGAGAATCCCTTACAACGCTTAAACCAACCACGTGGAAATAACAATCTCTCTAATAGTAACATTATCACACCGACACATTGACACAACACGGTCCTAGTTTAAGAGAGACAAGGTCAACGCATCTCCCAAACATCTCGAGAATAATCGTTATCACTCCGGGTCTAAGACGGTCACATCAACGCAGGAACCCGGCTGACCACAATTACGTCCGGGATTATGTTCCTACTTAAAAACATTCAGGAACCATTATCCAATCCCAATTCAAATCTCATATGAACCACCAGTTGTCCTAGTGCAACTTCCCTGGTCATATGGCCCAGCACAGAAACCTAGGTGGTTATCCTAGGATGCACTCCACCACAAGATACCCCTATATATTATTCTGTCAATACCATTGGAGAATTACGGCTACATTATCCAAACAACATTTCAATCTGACATCCCATATGAACAACACAAAATGTATGACAATGTCACATATTATAACTCAATGCCTCATATAAATAACATTTTAAAAAATACAATGCACATGTATAAAATATTTAGGAACGAACCTCCCTTATGAAACCAACTGTCACCGATTACCTTTCGCATGCAACAAAACCATTTTGCATGAAATTACGACACATTTAAATAGTACAAATACCAAGTTTTTGGAATAGAAACTCCCACAATAAATCAAGGTTTGGGGGCAAACACTCACTTCAAAAGTATTCAGAATGCATCGATTCTCGTGCACAACCTCGATTTGCATGCTACACCTCAAATACTCGTACTTATACTCAATCTCGAGCCACGATACTCCCTAAATATCATATTTATTTAAAAGAGCATCAAAATCTATTTTTCCTTAATTTTTCATAATTTTTTCTATTTTTCTCCTAGTTTTCACATCGATAATTCTAACATAATTATCTCCTCAAACATTTTCTCAAAATTGTCAACATGATAATTCCTAAAATAATTTTAGAAAAATATTGAAACAAATTCCAGAAATACCCTTGGTCCCACGCGCCCAGTGCGTGTCTGCTCATGAATGATGGCACGTGCAGCCCACGGGTCAATCTTCTTCCTCGCTTCCAGCCGCTAGCAATTGCTCGGATGCTCGATCTTTCCAAGTCATTCCATATGACACCATTTGTCGCCCAAAATCTCATTGGAAAAGGCCTCAAACGGCCAGTTGTAGGTTCTTCCCTCGGCGTCCACCTCATGTTTCTGGCCAAGCTTCGTAATAGCTTCAAACGAGCTCCAAAATGCACCAAATTCTCCAGATTTTATCCTTGATCCCTCGAGAATAAAAACCCTCTATCCCTTTCCTTCGAATCACCCTCAAACGAGTCTAATTTTTGTGCTAACTCTCAGCCGAAAACCTAACTATTTATAGGTGAAATCCGGTCGTTCTTCAACCAATCAGAGGCCAAGACTTGGCCTCCAAGTCTCTCCACGCCGTATACGACCTTCCTTAACCCTCTCTCGGTCATCCCATCACCAGAAAATGGCTCCACGTGTGGTGACAGTGCGGCGGCCATTTTTGGCTGTGTTCACATTGTTTTTTGATTATTTACACTTTGACCCCCTTGTTTCTTTCAAATGTCATTTCGACCCCTTCCATAGAACCCTTGATCTTTCTAACAATACCACTAAGACCCACAAGTTTTATACTCTTCATTTCATCCTTGAAATTCCAAAAAAGTTATCCTTTTGACCTCCCTCGAACAAAATTGACAAATTACACTTATACCCGATTGATTGATTTGACCTTAAGCTCTTTCATTTCAACCCGAAATCGCTCAAGGGTTTTTTTACATATAAAATATTGGTTCTTAAAATACTCCATTGACTTTTTAGAAGTTTTTTACGTCGATTCAATTTTTCAGTCTGATCCACAACTATACCGAAAATCGTTCCCAATTCAATTTCTTTTGACACCTAAAATCATGCCTCAAATCATTCGTTAGTACTAGTCCATTTTCCTTAACTATCTAGGGTCTGGGTACGCTCTTCGGTCAATTCGATCACTTTAAATTGTGATAGTATACCCTATGACCCAATTCTTTCAAAAATTTCACTACTCTTCGTAAAATCCCATATATAACATCAAGAATTTTTCGGGTATTACAATCACTCTCTAAGTATGTAATATGTTGAACTAGTGAATCTAATTTGGTAGACTGTACTTCTATCATTAAGAGTTCATGATTGATAAAAATATTATTAAGAGTTAAAGAGATTTTAGTGAAATATTAAATATAAGAATTGTTCTTAGTGTATAACTAATTTTTGTATAATATTAATATGTATAATTATTATACATGTATTATATAAAATTAATTAATAAATCAAAAAAAGAGTAATTGCTTATGTGGAAAGTAAATTTGAAAAACCGCAATTGAAATTGGCAATTGAATGATGCGCCTGGAAGAGAAAATTCAAAAGGAGGAGAAAAGTTCTCCCCCTTCACTGCCGTGATATACATGAGTACTGTTATCGTTTAGATTTTGAAGTTGAATTTTCAGTTTAAGAGACATTTTTTTATTGTCTAATAAAAAAGTTTAATGAAAATGTGCTACTTAACACTTTTTTATTGATATGTATATATAATAATATTATTATTATTATTATTATTATTATTAATAAAATCAGAAAGAGGCAACCCCCTCTCCCTCTGCGTGGGTGAGCTTCCGATTCCCTTCTTGTCTTCTTCATCTCGTTCTGTCCGTATTCTCCTCCTCTCTCAGCCACACTCACATATATATATAGAGAAGGAGATGTTGGATGGTGCAGCATTTTCACAAGGAAGAAATTGCAAGGAGTTGCCCCCAGGGGCATAGTCAAGTGGTAAAGGGGTAGGTTAAAAAGTTTGTCTGAAAATTTTTAGTGTGGGTTCGATTCCTGGGAGAAGTAGAATGCTTCCTTCTGGAGGAGGACCTTAGGAGTGATATTAGTGGTGCTTAGGCCTACCACCCTGATCACTTGGACATATCTCTCGATTTACCTCTTCAGTATAACTCTAGGGGCGAGGTGGCTGAGGATGCCAGTAATGGAGCGTAATCCAAAAAAAAAAGAAATTACAAGGAGTTGCAATCAGTGTCAGTGTCAGTGTCCATTTGTGATTATGTTTTTATATGCATATAGTTGCTATCATTATGTTATACAAGAAATGATCCGTTTTCACATTTTATTTATTTAGTTTTTGAAAAAAGTTTAAAAATTGATTTGGTATCCTTGCATCTACTACTAAACGTTAAAAGGTGCAATCGTTGCTTCCTTTCAATAGGTTGATGTCAATTGTCATTTGATACCATGTTTTTCGCAAAAAATTTCAAATTCATACGAGTTTCATTCCCCTTCATGATCTGTACATACTTATATTGGACTTCCTATTTCTTTCTCAACCATTGCTTTATAGCTTTTGAAAACTATTGAAGGTTCGGACTTTTCCTGTAAGGAGTACACCTAGGTTTTCCAACTAAAATTGTCATAGAAAGTAATAATATATTCTTTACATCTATTGGAGACATGATTCTAATTGGTCCACAAATGTCGAGAGTGCACAATCTCCAACAACTTCCTTGTTCTTTGTGTTTTTCCCTTTGAAAATGATCTCGATATTGTTTTTTAACAACACATTCTTCTCAAACATTTGAGAGACTTGTAAAACTCAGAAGATCAGCTACCATGTTGTTCTAGTGAAGCATTCTCAGACCACCAAAATTCAGATGACCATAGCAAAAAAGCCATAGCCAAGCCACATCGATCAATTTTGCTAAGAGACGTAACCAATGAATGTTATTGAGATAGAGAGGGAACAATCTGTTATTTGAGTAACGTTGCCTTTGGTTTGAGTGGTTACTTGTCATTTTCCTATGACCAAGACTTTCGAATTGTCTCTAAACTTCACTTTATCTAGGAATGGATCGTCTAGAGTGGAGAAAACTAACTTATCCCTACACATATGATTGGTACATTGAGTGTCTAGATACCACAAGTTCTTGTTGGCATCTTCTCCGAAATAGCAAGCCATTAACAGGGATATTTCTTCCTCATTATTTGTAAAATTTAAATTTTTGCCATTGTTCTTGGATAGATTAGTTGGACATTCAAAATTGTGCTGGCGTCAAGAATGAGAAAGAAGTAATTGGAAGAAAATGAGAAGGAGTTTGAAAATTTCTGGGTTAAAAAGCTCCCTTTTATTTATCCCACAAACTTGTTAATATAGTCTGTTCTGATAACAAACTATATTGATGGAGTATCTCCCATACAATAAGGAAACATCTCTCATACAAATAGGAAAGATAAAATGTGGCTATTACACCAGCCTTAACAAGCAATAAAATAGGAATAAAATAGGAACCCACTAACTAGAAGCTGCTACTCGTGCGCTTCAGTTATTGATCAAGTCATCTAAATACTAATAAAAATAGTGAGAATTGCAATTGCCTTACATTGCATAACATTTCCCTCTCCTTAAAAAATCCTTGTCCTCAAGGATTGAATTCAGGATAGCTACGACGAAGCCTCCTAGTGTTCTCCCAAGTAGCATCTTCAATTGGAGCACCCTTCCATTTGACCAAGACTTCTTCTTTAACACGATACTGCCCCTTCTTGACCACACGTGTGTCAAGAATTGATTCTGGCTGAGGAAAGATGGTGTTGTCTGCAAAGACAGGAAGGAGTTGCACACTTGCTGGAAACGGTCCACAATGAGGCTTGAGCAGGCTAATATGAAAGACGTTGTGGACAAGAGACCCCGTTGGTAAATCAAGGTGATACGCCACTGGTCCAATGCGGTCAATAATCTTATACGGGCCATAAAACATGGGTGACAACTTGAGTGAATGCCGAAAGGCTATAGTTTGTTGCCGATAAGGTTGTAAACGAAGGAACACATAGTCTCCCACCTGAAAGACCACCTCCCTACGATGCTTGTCTGCTTGGTTCTTCATGTGATTCCTTGCCAGTTCGAGATTGTGACGCAACTTAGCCAAGATGTCATCCCTTGTACGTAAGTTCTCATCCACAGCTTGAACTTTTGTAGTACCCGGAACATATGGTAGTAACTTTGGTGGTGGAACCCCGTAAACTGCTTCAAAAGGAGAAAGCTTTGCAGCCGAATGTGTGGAAGTGTTGTTACTGTATTCAGCCCACAAAAGCCATTCTGCCCACTGCTTTGGACGATCATGGGTGAAGCATTGCAAATATTGTTCCAAAGTTCGGTTGACCACTTCCGTTTGACCGTCGGATTGAGGATGATAACTCAAACTCATACATAAAGAAGCCCATTGCAGTTGAAAAAGTTTTTTGCCAGAATGAACTCACAAATATTTTGTCTCTATCACTGACAATCAACATCGGCATTCCATGTAGGCGTACTACTTGTTCAATAAAAACTTTAGCTACAGAGATGGCAGTAAAAGGATGTTTAAGAGTAATAAAACGGGCATATTTGCTTAATCGATCCACCACCACCAGTATGACATTGAACCCATGTGAAAGAGACAAACCTTCAATAAAATCCATCGATATCTCAGTCCAAATGTGACTCGGAATGGATAAGAGCTGTAGGAGACCTGCTGGGCGAACACATTCAGACTTACACCTTTGGCACACAACACACTCCTTGATAAAGTTTTTAACTATTGCACTCATTCCAGGCCAAAAGAAATTGTTACGGATACGATGCAGAGTTTTTGTGAACCCAAAATGGCCACCAATTGGGGAAGAGTGGTTGTCATGTAAGACACTTGTAATAAGAGTTGAGGTTGGACTTAATAAAACCTTTCCTTGTTGTATCCAAACTCCATCTCTCATTATTAAATTGCTGGCAGTATTTGAAGAGGAATTTAATTTTGCAAAAAAAGGATTAGTTCTCACCTCTTATTGTGCGATAACCTACCAATCCATCTTAGGCGTAAAGATAGCCTGAAATTGAAATTCTGCCACCCTTGACAAAGCATCAGCCCCTTGATTTTCAGTTCCTTTCTTATATTCGATCACATAATCATAGTCTAAAATTTTAAGAAGCCACTTGGTTTGCGTCGGGGTTGTTATTTGCTGCTCTAGTAAATATTTTAGACTTCGTTGATTAGTCCGAACGATGAAAGGTCTACCCAGCAAGTAAGGTCGCCACTTTTGAACTGACTTAACAATGGCCAACATTTCCTTTTCGTAGGTTGATAGCGTAAGGGCTATCCCCTTAAGAGCTTCATTAAAGTATGCAATGGGGCGATTTTGTTGACTTAGTATGGCTCTTATACTAGTGCTGCAGGCATCACTTTCAACAACAAATGGTTTGGTGAAGTCAAGTAGTTGTAAAATTGGTGGGGAGATCAATGCATGCTTCAAGTTGTGGAAGGCAGCTGCAGCTTCATTAGACCACTGGAAACCCTCATTGGAAGTGAGCTTAGTAAAGGGTGCTGCTATGCTTCCGAAACTCCGCACAAATTTCCTGTAATACCCGGCAAGACCTAGGAACCCCCTCACCCCTTTTACAGTTGTCGTCCTTGGCCACTTAAGGACAGCTTCAATTTTCGAAGGATCCACAACTACCCCTTCGAAAGAAATTAAATGACCCAGATAATCCACTTGAAGAACTCCAAACTTGCACTTTGATTCTTTAGCCACCAATTTATTTTGTAAAAGGATAGAAAGCACAGACCTGAGATGTTCCAAGTGATTTGTCCATGTTTTGCTATACACCAGAATATCGTCGAAAAATACCAATACAAACTTACGTAAGTATGGTCTGAAAACAGCATTCATTAAACATTGGAAAGTGGAAGAGGCATTCGTCAAGCCGAAAGGCATTACCACGAACTCATAATGACCCTCATGAGTCCGAAAAGCAATCTTCTATATGTCACTTTCTTTTACTCGAATCTGATGGTAATCAGCTCGCAAGTCAATTTTTGAAAAATACTTGGCACCAAACAATTCATCCAACAACTCATCAATTACGGGTATCGGGTACTTGTCCTTGATGGTAACTGCATTCAATGCCCGATAATCCACGTAGAAACGCCAGGTGCCGTCATTTTTTTAACTAGAAGGACAGGCGATGAGAAGGGACTTTGGCTTGGTCTGATTACCCCAACTTCTAAAAATTCTTTGACCATTTTTTCGATTTTAGTCTTCTGATAATGTAGATACCTGTATGGCCAGACACTAACTGGTTCATGATTTTCTTTGATAGGTATCTGGTGGTCTTGAGGACGTGCAGGCGGCAACTCTGTTAGTGTTGCGAACACTGCAGAAAATTCTTGGAGGAGATCACGGATGGCATCAGGTTGCGCCCCTCGGTCAACAGTTGTGTGAAGATTTTCTACTGTTGGTACCTGCAGAAAATATCCCAATCCTGTTAACTATAATAGTTCCTTGGGTGTCAATAGCTCCAGCCCATCCTTATGCAATCCACGGAAGGTAAATTTCTGCCCTTCTTGCTGAAACGTCATGGTAAGTTGTTTGTAATTGGTTTCCACCGGTCCTAGTGTCTCCAACCATTACACCCCTAGCACTACTTGACATGCGGCCACTGGAAGGATGTAAAAATCAGCTTTAATTAGACAGCCTTGGATGACCAACAAACCCCCAAGCTTCTACCATTGCACTCGATTTGTTCACCATTACCCACCATTACTTGAAACGATTTGTCTCGAATAATTTGGAGACCAAGCTTGGATGCCGTATTTTGATCAACAAAATTATGTGTGCTTCCACCGTCTATCAATACGGTCACATCTCGATTTTTTAGCTTCCTCATTACCTTGATAGTTTGAGGATGAGTCGTCCCCGGCATTGCATGGAAAGATATCTCGGGCATAGTTTCATTCTCTTCATCCTGCAATGCATGCTCGACGCCTTCCACCTCAGGTTCTGGTGAGCAATCTCCAATCATGAACAATTGAGGTCGTTGGCATTTATGCCCAAGTACAAACTTATCATCGCAGTAATAACAAAGGCCTCGTTCGTGTTGTTCTCTAGCCTCCTGGCCCGTGATTCTCCGGATTGGAGCAAGACTGTTATTATTGCTTAGTTTTGGTGGTGGTAGGGGTCCAAGAATGCCTGCAGAATTGTTGTTTCCAGTTTTTTGAGGAGTGCCAAGAGTAGGTGTTTTAAAGGTACTGAATCCCTTTTTCTACAACCCATTACGTTCTTCCACCAATCTAGCTATTCCTATTGCATCAACTAACGTCCTGGGCTGTTTGATTTTTACATCCAATCTAACATCATCTTTCAAACCTGCAACAAAGCAACTGATAAGGAATTTTTTAGGTAAATCGTCTACCCGATGAGACAATTTTTCGAACTCATCCTGATAGACAGCAACTGTAGTATTTTTTTTAAGTCAAGTAAGGGCTTCAAAGGGGTCTTCATAATCAGTAGGACCAAAACGGAGCAGTAAGGCTTTAGTAAATTCTGCCCATGTCACTGGCCCTTTGAACTTGGCAAACCATCGATGCCATTGGAGGGCTATGCCTTCTAAGTGGAAAGAGGCGAGCTGAACTCGATAGTGCTGGGCAACTTCCTTAAACTCAAAATATTGTTCCGATTTGTAGATCCAACCCATAGGGTCTGCTCCATCAAATTTCGGAAAGTTAAGTTTCAAATGGTGGTTATTTGGATGAGCGGAAGGTTGTGGGTGGCCAGAGGAGGCGTGGTTGAATGGATGAGAGGTCTCATTTTGAGCAAAAGGGTTGACATTGGGATTGGTTGTGTGAGTTTCTTGAACTGTTTCTAAATTCTGGAGTTTGGCCAAGATGGTTTGTAGTGTTGAGTGCACCTCATCAAGCTGGATTCATGTCGTCCCAATATCTCTTGTACCTCGTTTCGAAACTCGGTGTTGGTTTGATTCCACGTTGCCATGACAAGCCTAACCTGTCTCTGATACCAATGTTGGCGTCAAGAATGAGAAAGAAGTAATTGGAAGAAAAGGATAAGGAGATTGGAAATTTCTGGGTTAAAAAGCTCTATTTTATTTATCCCACAAACTTGTTAATATAGTCTGTTCTGATAACAGACTATACTGAGGTAGTATCTCCCATACAATAAGGAAGCATCTCCCATACAAATAGGAAAGATAAAATGTGGTTGTTACACCAGCCTTAACAAGCAATAAAATATGAACCCACTAACTAGAAGCTGCTACTCGTGCGCTTCAGTTATTGACCAAGTCATCTAAATACTAATAAAAACAGTGAGAATTGCAATTGCTCTGCATTGCATAACAAATTGTAATGACCATACCTGTGGCAACGATAACACTCAACTTTAGACTTGTCTTTTGGTCTATGAGTGGTTTGAGTTAGATTAGTTCTCTTGATGGGCTTTGCAGCCTAAGTTTCCTCTGCCTCCTCTATCCTCGACCTCTATGTGCTTTATTTGATGTAGAAGAGTAGTTGCCATTTGAAGCCTTTAACGCTTGCTCCTCCATCTCTTGCAAATTGAACTTCTGTTCATGAACCAACAATGAACTCTACAATTCATCAATTGAAAGCCCATCGATATCATTGGCTTTTTCTATAGAGCAGACAATAAAATTAAGGCTGCGTTCTCTTTGTTTTTCAATTTTCAGTTTTGAGTTTTGAATTCATTTTAATTTTTTTGTTTTGGTAGTCTATTTTTAGAAAATTAAAAACACGTTCTCTTTGTTATTTTGAAAAACTATTTCTCAAAACAGAAAATTAGAAAATGCGTTCTCTTTGAAATTTTGAAAATAATTTCTTAATAATATTTTATAAAAAAAATTGATTATTTAGTAAATTAGAAATATTTAATATTAATATATTATTAAAAATATATATACATTTTAAAGTTAATGAATTTTGTAATATTTTTTCCATTACAATAATAAAATATGAATAAATACATAAATAAATGTGTTTTGAATTTAGAGTTTGTTTTGAATGAAAACACTCAAAACAATTTTTTGTTGTCTTGAGTTTTCTTTATAATTTTTTTTTTATTTTCAAAAATATATTTTTAAAAATAGTAAAGAGAACGCATTTTTATTATTTTAAAAAATTAAAAATTAAAAATAACTTGAAAACAACAAAAAGAACGCAATCTAAATTTTGGTATCATGAATCGAAAAAATCTTCTCAACAATGGTATGTCCGTCATCTTGTCACCAAGAATCTGCATTTTGTTAACAACTACCTCGTGAAAAGTAATTTGCGACTGACTTTCCCGATTGCATCCTCAATGTTTCGAATTACAAATGAAGTGTCTAAAGCTGCTGCCACTTTGCCATTGCTAATCGTTGATACTTTTTCTTCAAGGAGTCCCATATATCTATCCTTGGAGGTATCCTTGCTAAGAATGGTTTTCAAGATTGAGCAATCAATTGCTTGGAAGAGATCATTCTTGGCTTTAAGATCCTTCAATCGCTGCTCTTCTAACTTGGTTGTTTGCGTCGCTGTCAACACAAGTCCCTCTACTGGTTCTGCTACTCCCACTCTCAACAATGTTGAGTTATGTTTTGGTGATGAAAATTAAACACAAAAGTTTTAATAAAGTATTTGATAAGATTCAATGGGGTAACTAAATACTTGTAATTGTGTAACACATAATGATTAAAAAAATTAATTGATTATGTGCTTATTTTATTGGAGTATTATGCTGAAAAGTCTCAATAGAGTAAATCAGAATGATAAACAAACAAGTATTATAATAGTCAATTAATTATATTCATTAGTCGAGTAATAAAATTAAAACAAAATGGAAAGTCTGAACTTGCATCATTAACCAACTAAAAAGAACATGCCAATTGAATATTATATAAACTTAGTCGAGTAAGAAATATAACTAAAATAAAAAGTCTTTATATTTGATGTGTCATTGATCAACTAAAAATAAGCGTTAATTGAATAACTCATTTTTTAGTCGAATAACTAAAAAGTCATACTCGAGTAATAAATATAGAATAAAATGTCAAATCTCTATTAAAAAAAAGTTAGTCGACTAAAAAGATATTTTAGTCAAATAACATACACACTTAGAGAGTGAATCTCTACATCTAAATTATTAGCCAATTAAGTAAAATTTGCAGTTTGAATAAAATCACATCTTACTCAATTAAATATTTAAAATAAAATAGATGGTACAGAGCATTAAATGCTCGTAGAATTATTTTTTTTAAAAGCATTCAATTTTATTCTTCTGATATGGCATAAAATTTGAAATATATGTATTAATAGGAATGTTTCTAATATGGCATGAAATTTGAAATATATGAATCAACTGTTATCTTGACAAAGAAAAAGTAATATTTCTCATATGACATGAAATTTGAATTATAAAAAAAAATGGAATGAAATTTGAATGGCCAAATAAAAATGAATGTTTCTTATATGGCAAGAAATTTGAAATATTTGTATTAATTGGAATGTTTCTAATATGACCTGAAATTTGAAGTATATGTATTTGAAAGATTTCTTACGGTAAAATAGCGGTATAGAAATCTTTCTTTGAAAACTCTAAGATAGATAAATTTACCTTTTAAATGTTAAGATCGATTTGATGAAAAACACAACTCCACACTAAAGGTAATTTGATTATCAAATTAAAAAAATAGCAACCAAAATACTTTCACAACCCAATATGTCTTCCTTGGTAGTCTCTTATTCTTCTCACTAAAAGAATACTTGTATATTCTTTCAATCCTCCTCTCTTATCTTTTACTTTGTAATATACAAGTAAAAAGCTCTCAAATTGATGCCTTTGATGAAATGGGTAATGCTCTATTTATATTTGAGTGACACTCCTTCCCAAAGGACTTATCTTTGGAGAAATGATGCATGGAACCTTCCAAGTAACCACCCATAACCAACTTGGTGTGAAAGAATGTGTGGTAACCTTGGTGTAACCACTTATAATGGTAACCTTTCATCCATAAGGAAGAGAGAGAGATTTATGTGTTGCCATGTGTCAGCACGTGGTTAAGTCATATGTCAATTAGCTAGTAGTCCATATAAGCTGCTATGTCAGTACTGAATGACATGTCACTGCCACCTCGCTTGATGACACGTGGCTCAGTTAATGTCACTCCCCCCAGCTAGGTCCAACTACCTTGAGTTGACTTGAGCTAGAGTGAGCTGGGTGAGCTAAAATGAGTTAACTTAAGCTGTTGTGAGCTATTCAAAACTCACGTTGAGCTCTCTCTAGCTATCTCATGAGCACATTGCTGCTAAGTTTCAATTTATGATTCATCTGTTCAAGTTTAACTTGTGCGTACACAATCATTCGTTCAAATTCCAACAATATTAGCTGTTATTTTTACAAAGAAAAAAATAAATATTTTTCATATGGCATGAAATTTGAATTGCCAAAGAAAAATGAATGTTTCTCATGGGGCATGAAATGTGAAATATATATGTATTAAATGGAATGTTTATAATATGACATGAAATTTAAAATATATGCATCAACTATTATCTCTACAAAGAAAAAATAATATTTCTCATATAGTATGAAATTTGAATTACATTACCATAAAAAAAGAAATGAAATTTGAATTGCCAAAGAAAAACAAATGTTTTTCATATGGCATGAAATTCGAAATGTATTAGTTGTTATCTTGTCAAAAAATAAAAGATTGTTTGTCATATAGATAGCATGAAATTTGAAATGTATCCATATGACATGAAATTTAAAATATATGTCAAAGAAAAAGAAAACAATTTGTTATTCTCCCCTACAGTATAAAATTTGAAACATACTAACCATTATTTTGTTAAAGGAAAAAGAATATTTCTTATTCTCTCGTTATAGTATGAAATTTAAAACATACCAATCTTTATTTTCTCAAAGAAACATAAATGTTATGTAAAATGTTAGGAAAGAAGATTTTACCAATAAATGAAAAATCAAAATATATATACCCCCAAAGGTACTTGTTTGTGGAAATTACCACTGGTAGGTGGATGTTATGTTGGTTCGGTTGCTTTTTTGAGTAGAGTTTAGAGTTGAAGCATAAGAAATGAAATGTGAGGCGTGCAGCAATCCAATTGGTTAGCGGGTGATGCAGGCGTGACAGTAGCGTGACGCCGTTCCCCTACTCCTACGCCCCGCCTGCCATGCCATTTCTATCAAATCAATTCCTTCAACCGATGTGATGTCAAGTGCCCCGTAAGTCCGAACTCCCCGCCTATATAAAATACAATGACACGACGCTGACGCTGACATGTCCAAGTCTCTTTTCCTTTGCGATTAAATTGAGATAAGTTTAATCGTATTATATATAATTGTTTTGAAAGTTAGTTAAAGCTAAGTTTGAATTATAATTTTTTAATAAAATATTTAAACTCACTACCCAAAACACTCGAGTTCTCATGTGAGGCGCAGCACACCCAATGGTGTGCTGCCACCTAGTGTCATGACTGTCATGACACTAAGCATTACTCATTTTGTAAAGACCCTGTTTATTGTATTTGACATTAAACACACTTCAACATTCCAAGCATGGCGAGTTAAAAGTGGAGACGTTTTACCTTCAATTAAGCCTAACGCTGAGTGTGCTGAGAATTTGGGCGGGCGCTATTGGTTTCGTTGAGGAGTGAGTGAGAGTGCAGCAGGGCAACTCAAAATATGAGTAGGTTGGAAGAGTTAGTCTCCTGCTCCACTTTGAAGCATCCATAAGTGTTTAAGTAGATAAGCTTTCCAAATAAAAACTAAAAAGAAGAATATGAAAGAGAACGACTAAAATGTAGAGAGATTAACGTAAATAGTGAGTTTGCCATATAATCTTCTTCTAAATGAAACGTCCCGTCAACCTCAACCTCAACCCCAACCCTTACCCTTGAGTTTAGCCATTTGACGTTTTGCTTGCCCTTTAAACCAGTTTGTGTAATTGTGCAGGTAGTCTATTATTTAATAATATTCAAATGTTACTATTAGACAAGTGTTACATAAAATAGTAATATATTACTAAAATGATAAATAATAATAATAATAATAATTTTAATTTATAATCTTTTTGCTAATATTTTTAATTAAAATTGCTTTGGTATATTTTATGTTAAAATTTCATTTCATTTAAGAAAAAAGGTCAAGTGAAAATTGAAAAAGATGCCGACCCACCGCATCCTTTCTCCACCCACCACAAGCTGAGATGTCAGTTTTTGGTTGCCCCAACCCGCCTGCTTTCCCCGTAATCGGGTGCATCGCCACTTCTCCCTTGCATTTATACGCGTGAAGCCGTCCTCTCTCTCAAAACCAACTTCCCCATCTTCTCCGTCTCCGTCTCTGAAGAAAGAAAAAGCATATATCTTCTCGGGAAAGCTAATCATCAAAAGAAAGAAGAAATGGGCAGTTTGCAAGCGGAAAGAACAATTACAGGATTTGCAGCGAAGGACCCATCAGGGATCCTCTCTCCCTACACCTATGATCTCAGGTACGTAATTTCATTATCAGAAATGAAAAAAACCCTTGCTCTTCTCTCGATCCCCTGGCCCCCAGGCCCTAGCTAATATGATCATCGATACTGTTCTTGATAGTGCTTAGTTTATGAAGATTTTTGGTACTGATAGTGGGGAAGATGAGAAGAGGGTTATTGAACATCCGTCGTGAACAATGTTTTTGAACTTCAGGAACACTGGGCCGGAAGATGTTTACATCAAGGTGATATGCTGTGGAATCTGTCACTCTGATATTCATCAGATCAAAAATGATCTTGGCATGTCCAATTACCCCATGGTTCCTGGGTACGTATCCCTAGCATTATAATGGTAGTGGAATTAATGATATTAGTATTAAATTTTAACCAAATATTAGCACAAAACTCATTTTCACTTATTAAAACTTAATAAGTGAAAATAATATGAATATTATTATTATTACTACTACTTTATTAATAATATAAAATTTTGTTTATATATATAATTAGCAGTGACTTTAACTTTGATTGTTTGTTTAATTCTGCTCTCTTTCAAAATGCTATTTGTATTTATCTTGTGATCAACAAATTTATGTCATAAAGGCACGAGGTGGTTGGCGAAGTGGTGGAGGTGGGATCCAGTGTGAGCAGGTTCAAGGTAGGGGACACCGTGGGAGTCGGCTGCATCGTCGGATGCTGCAGAAACTGCAGCCCCTGCAAATCTGATAAGGAACAATATTGCAACAAGAAGATATGGTCCTACAATGACGTCTACACTGACGGCAAACCCACTCAAGGCGGATTTGCACCCGCCATGGTCGTTGATCAAAAGTAATCTAACGCCCCCCCAACAATAGCCTCCATTATTCATCATGCATTAGCTGTAAACCCTACCAAACCCCTTCTTATAAAAAAAAAAAAATCATAACAAATTACAATTTCTTTTATTCTCTCAGAGTATTAAGGTGCAATAAATTTAATTTGTTTTTGAACAATATATCCTTATTATATTTTAAAACTATTTTTATAATTACTAATAAATATATTCTATTTTTATCATTTTATTATTTAATAAAATTATTTTAAAAATTTAACCATTATCTTACAAAATAGTTAACATATCCCTTAAATTAGACAAAATATGCAATATGATATTACCGTAATTTAACACTTATTAATAATTATTAAAACCAATGTTAGGATGCATTGGATGTTTTATTCAATCAAACTACCAATTAAATCAGCTAAAGTTGATATTTCATCTACTTGTTGGGCCCTTGTTCGAAGATTGGGATAGAAAATTATTATTTTTCTGTTTTTTATTTTAAACGCTTTTAGTGATTATAATAAATAAATCTTAATTCAAAACTGTTTTTATTTTAAGAACATGAAAATAAACTGTTTTAACATTTATAATAATTATTGATTTATTCCCTTTTTCTTTTTTTTAGATTTGTGGTGCATATACCGGCGGGGATGGCGCCGGAGCAGGCGGCGCCGCTGCTCTGCGCGGGGGTGACAGTGTACAGCCCTTTGAAACACTTTGGTTTTTCAGAGAGTGGGCTGAGGGGAGGGATATTGGGTCTGGGAGGGGTTGGGCACATGGGAGTGAAGATAGCGAAGGCGATGGGGCATCACGTGACTGTCATCAGCTCGTCGGAGAAGAAGAGGGTGGAGGCCCTGGACCACCTCGGAGCCGACCAGTACGTCGTCAGCTCCGACGCCGCTAGGATGCAAGAACTCTCCGACTCGCTCGATTACATCATTGACACGGTGCCGGTGTTCCACCCACTGGAGCCTTATCTCTCTTTGCTGAAGCTTGACGGAAAGTTGATTTTGATGGGCGTCATCAATACTCCACTACAGTTTCTCACCCCTCTGCTCATGCTTGGTAACTCTCTCTCTGTCTCTCTCTCACTTGTATATCAGATCCTTGTTTCAAATATGATCTTAATGATTTATTCATTTTAAAAATGATAAAAATTCAAACGTGGTAAACCCTACAATTGTATAGAATTTGGAAAACATAAAAATGATTCTTAATTAAAAAACTGCAGCCATGACATAACTCTAATCAACTTTTCCTGATTTGAGTGTTCCTTACAGAATTCAATTATAGTGCATTATTTTTTGTGTAAAAAACAAAAAGTGACACGTTATCATGCTAATAATGTTATCCTGCTATTATAAAAAATAAATAAATAAATGATGTTGAGTTACTCCTCGTTACATTGTTATGATAGATTGTTTAAACGTCTTGCATAATTGCACCCACCGAAAGCCAACATATCTGCAGTATGTGTGATGATGGTGTTATAAGTGGATTTGGATTGGTAGTGGCATTAGGATAATGTTCAATTTGTTGATGGGTGAAGCCTTTTGTGGGTTGGAGATGGTGTTGCCTCTGATTGCTTTCTTCTTTTTTATGTATCAAATCAAACGAAGATAATTATCACTATTCACTAGCAATAAGATATCATCAAATGATGCGTTTGAATTGAAGGGCACTCATGTCATATTCTGCACCCACAGCCACAAACTCTTATCACCATTGCGTTGGCATCTTTTCTTCAAAGGAGGAATAAATAATTAACACTATTTTATTTCTTTAACAATTTAAGTTTTTCTTTTTTTTTTTTTGGGGGGGGGGGGTGAATGATTTATGTTTCTCATTTCAGGGTGGGGAATCAAAAGTCTAGTAGTAGCTTGAGATTTTGTATAATTTTTGGGTAAAATATATTATATGATCAAAAAATTAACCAAAATAGTTTGGAAAAATGCGAAAATAATAGCATACGTGGGACTGACTGATGGTATTCCTGTTAGGCTTTAGTATACCTTTCATCTTAAACCTCATGGCGGGTGATTAACTAGGCCCCAAAGGATAGAACGGTTGTTCAGAAAGGAGCTTCTCTCCCGCCGCTTGAATTACTACCCACACAATAATAACAGAGTTTTGACTTGTTTGAACGATACAGGGAGGAAGACAATAACAGGGAGCTTCGTAGGGAGCATGAAGGAGACACAAGAGGTGCTGGAATTCTGCAAAGACAAGGATGTGAGCTCAACCATTGAAGTGGTGAAGATGGACTACATCAACACTGCTTTTGAGAGATTGGAGAAGAATGATGTTAGGTACAGATTTGTGGTGGATGTTGCTAACTCCAAACTTGACAATTGATCCCCTTTACAAGAAAAATCAAACCAAAACAGTTCCAACTCAGTGGCTGTCTGCCTTTCAAATTTCAAATCCGGAGCAGAGCTTTCTCCAAGAAATTACCACACGCTGGATGATAGGCTATGTATGGCCTAGCTATTGTTGCTTTCATTAATAAAACAATGGTGGTGGTGGTGGTGTTCACGACGTTTGGTTCCTAGATGACCTATTGACGACACTTTTGTCTTCTTGTTTTGTATTGTGTTGATATATCTGCATATGTGGAGGATGATAATGTCATTGTGAAACATAATGCAAGGCCTAGTTTTGCAGTGTGCAAGCTAGGCCTATTGGCTTGTCCTTTTTCAGGTTGTTGATAAGTTGATGACTTTGGTGGGAACTCCTTTTTCAATGTTTGGTAAGCTTTGGGTTGGTTGTCCATTGAGTCGCTGTCAAAACCTACCACGATCGTGTTTTGTTTGGGAGGGAATGGAAAAAGAAAGAGGGGAGCCGACGCTAATAATAAAGTGGAGTACAAATAGAGTGAAACAATTAATTCAATTTGCAGTTTTTTTATCATCTGAAGAAAAAGGCTCTTCTTCATGGATGCCCCCCTCCCCCTCTCCCTTCTCACCTTGTGGACGACGGCAACTAATAAAGCAACAACCCATGCTTCAATTTTCTTCTTCTGCTTCTTCTCTGGCTTTCAATTCTTCCACCTACTACGATGCTTGTGGTGGATTGCCACTCAGTACTCAAAGCCTCAGGCTGCTGCCACGACTTTTCTAAACAATTCTAGACCCCACCCCCACCCCACTGACAAGAAGATGGGGCCTATTTTGATGGTATTTTCTACTCAATAAATGATGAGTTATGGTATGGGCCACATCCTTTCATATGAATGTTCCATATAAAACCTCTTTGAAATTCTACATGCAGTCACGCGTTTTGATCTTTATAGTAATCTTTTATAAGAGCACTGATTAGTTGCCCGTGTCGGCCAACAATTATGTTGTCCGATGCTGACGTGACTTTGCCACATCCGAGCAACAGCTTCAATTCCTCCACCCACCACCCGCAATTCACCCCAGTCCCTGCCCCACATGCGCCCCACCCTCATCATGACCTCATCCCCTCCCCAAGTGCGATTTTGTTCACCCCTTTAACGGGGTGAATATAATTAGGAGTGGATGTAGAGAGAGCCTCGGGACTGGGCTATATTAAGATTTAGTTAAGGCTCTGTTGAGTTTTTACATATATATATAATATATATATTATTCCTATTTAGCTAGGGCTGGCATGGACTTCAGCCCGTGCTAGCACCCCTCTACATCCGTCCATGAATATAACCCTCAATCCTTTGAGGGTTAAAACTCATAGAGAGATAGTACTTTGATTATTATTTGACTGTCTCTTTGTTAGTTTTAACTCTCAAAGAACGGAAAATTATATTCACCCCGTTAAAGGAAGTGAACAAAATCGCACTCCCCCTCCCCCATTTTCCAATTAAGCCCCCAGCGCATCACGTCACCCCCCCCCCTAACACACACATATATGTTATTAAATTTAAATCTCATGAAAGCTTAAAATAAATCACTTCAATCCTCTATTTTCCAATTAAATCTCTAAATTACATAACTCGTTCAATTAAATCAAGTAACTGAATTATCTTTAATAAAATATTAAATAGATTGTATAAATTAAAATTTAAACTCAATAATAATTACATTCAAAGATAATAATGGTAGCTCAAACTCAGCTTATTTACTAAATCATTTAAATATTTGAGCTCAAACTTGATTCATTTGTATCACGAGTTAGTTTATTGAACCAATTATCGAGTCAAGTCTTCAGCGAGCTCACAAGTAACTCGGCTTATTACTAGCTCTAGAGGTTCAGAATGAGAGGCTTAGACAAGATTTTGAGATTTTTCATACAAAGGAGAAGGAGTATGAGAAGAAGATGAAGGCAATGGAGGCTATTGAGAGAAAAAAGATAATATAAAATTGATATAAAAGAGAGTAAAGTAGTTGAATACGTTAAAAAGTGTGCGAGTTGCCTAAAAAATAAAAACTATCCTCACCATGAAAAAAATGTTTTATAGCATTTGGAGGAAAATTAGTGTGAGCAAAAATTAGAAAATAAATTGTGTAAAAAAAAAAAAAAAAGACAATCAAACACTCTAAAAATTAAAATTTAAATAAAAAATTAATATTTTTCATAAAAAATTTGACCAAGCACTTCTGTCGAGGCAGGGGGTTTGAGTAATATAGACCTTTATTCATCTCTAAATTATTTCACATAATATAATTTATATATTTAAGTACGTTAAGGTGTCAAGAATTTTATTGTAGTAAAAATAAATAAAAAAACATTCTTGAAGTCACGTTACGAGTAAACGGTATTTAAACGGTGAAGATAAGCTTTGCAACTTAAAATAAATCGTAAGAATGTAAGCTTAAGGCTTATCATACCTTTTTGATTAGGGAGGAAAATGTAATTAAAAAAATGACATTCTTTCAAAATTTATCCACAGAAAATAAATAGAGAATATAAAATTCACATTTCTCTTTCTTTCTTTCTTTCTTTCTATTTATTGAAATATCTTCTCTTTTCTCTTCATTGGGCAAACACTCGTTCCGAACAATGAACATGGCATTAGACAAACAAAATTCTGAGACCAACACAGCAATTCCAGCTTTTTCTCACCTCACCTCAACAAAAAAACCAGTCCTTTTTTGCAAAGCATCCACTGTAAAGTAA
This sequence comes from Diospyros kaki, assembly GCA_036245055.1. Lineage (NCBI taxonomy): Eukaryota > Viridiplantae > Streptophyta > Magnoliopsida > Ericales > Ebenaceae > Diospyros > Diospyros kaki. The sequence goes on along the minus strand of BSEG01000001.1, from coordinate 40,306,967 downwards.
AATGGAAGACAATTCCAGCTTTTTCTCACCTCACCTCAACAAAAAACCAGTCTTTTTTGCAAAGCATCCACTGTAAAGTAAAATGGAAGACAGAATGCATCTAAATCAAACTGCTACATCTAAACTACACTCAACCGGGCTTCCAGAGATTTAGCGAAAAATCGATGCGAAGGAAATCATGAGTACTGATTGACAAGAAGAAGAAGAAGAAGAAGATGGGGGGCCAAAATCACTGCAATCAACAAATTCATTGCTAACAGTTTTAGGCCTTCACATGACTCATGTTGGCTTTTTACTGGCTGGCTATGAGAATACCTACAAACAACCTTCTTGTCATTCTAACCTCCTCCATTTACATGTGCATGAATCCATCGATTTTGCAGTTGTGCAATCCCTTGTGTTCCTCCGATCTATCAACTATACCCAATTCATTCATGTTTTATATGTGCCGACCAGATGCGTTAGCCATGTTCAATCATAGCCGCCGGCTGAAGTACATGTTCATGAAGTATCTTGACGGATTGAAGCCACTAAGAATCACTGCAAAGCAAACCAGAAATTTGCATAAATTTTTTGGTAATAATTCACAGAGAACAAAGAATTTAGGACTGGTGGTGATAACTCACAGATAGGTGAAAGGACAATAACGATGCCAATTGGATACAAGAAAAAGGTGGTCCGCTCTAGAAAGGGCAATACTTCATCATGAAACACCAGATCAGAAGAATTGTTAGTAAAAGTAAATCAAATACTGCATCATGACACACCAGATCAAATAGTGACTCCAATGAGATGATAAGTGCAACAATGGATCAATGAGATGATACTAGTACAACATATCAAGCCTTAATCCCACTAGATGGGATCAACTACATCCATGAGATGATAAGTGCACCATTTAGACGAAGCAAGATATCCATATTGAGAGTAATGTCAGGAGATGTGATAGGCCAAAATTAAGTTGGGTTGAGAAAATAAACAAATAAAGGAAATGTTATGATTTAACCAAAATGAAGGCCTTTGTAAGAGTGAAATATAGAAAAAAATATCCACATAAGCAATCCCAAGTTATGGATGGAAAATTATGAGTTGAGCTGAGCAATTTATGTAAGATCCATCAACATTAGAATCAAACTTCAAATGGTTGCAAGTATATAAAAAAGAATTCAGGACTTGCCATACTTCTCCCATCATGCTAAGAAAGTTTGGAGCATCCTCACAATCTAGATTGGACTTCCCTAGAGATAGAAGACTGATTTTGCAGGCATATTTGAAGGTACTTTGATGAAATAGCCATGTATTCCAGTTTAAAAATTCAAAAATTCATATCAATAGAATGAGAAAATCTCATTAACGTTTGAGTGTGGTTCTAATGGAACCCATGCCATTAAACTTATGAACCCAGATGTTTGCCATGGCCAGTGTACGTGAGAATGCTCAGTTACTAAGCATTCCTCATTTCATTCAGACAGAAGTAATAACATAAATGATTTAATTTAACTTACCATCATAACCTAAAAAATTTAGGTAATGATAATAGGACACGGTCACCATAAAAAGCAAATTTGACAGCAAAACTGGGATGAAACCATGAGCTAGCAGAAGTGGTGATAGGAAATAATGTAACACTGCATCCAAAAATTGAATTGATAAGTAACATTCTGGTTCATATTTGGGAATTGAAAAGGCAAGAGCGAGAAAGAATTACCATAAAGTGCCACAAACACTGGGAAGAAAGAGTTGCAGTGTACATCAAAAGCATACAGCCTTCAGGAGTGTGAAACCAAACAGAGTGAGTAATCAAAATAAACTTCATTAGAAACAGACATATGAGTAAAACATGGAAAACCCTAAATCCTAAACTTTAAACTAAAATTAAAAAACATAATCAAAGATATGGGTTTGAAAAATTGGCTTGATTTTTCAAACCTGCACAACATACGGGTGAAATTGAATGGTAAAAGGTACATAAAAATTCAATAATAACTGGGGAGAAGTCCAAAGTTCTAGAACTTGCCATTCAACCCTTTGCTCCACCACATGACTATTTGGAGCTTCCTCTCTAAGATAATTATTTGTCAGGAACCTGCAGAGACATTGGCAAATAGATTTTCAAGATGGTTATGAGGTTAAAGATACAGTGTATGATTCCTGAACATGTTACAGATATACTCCCTTCAACTTAAGCATTATAAATGGTATCTCTCTCTGTGCTTATAAGTTTGAGCAAGTTCGTACTGCTGATGAAATATTGAGTTCACAAGCATTTATAAGCTTAAGATTGAAGTATTTTTAAGGTAATAGGGTTTGATGTTTAGAATTGTTTCTTTATTTTGGTTCGTGGGCATGGTTTATGGACAAAGCATGCCTCAGGTTGATCAATAAACTTGGAACTTTTGTCTTTCTATAATGGTCTTACCAATCCAAAAAAGATGATGTTTCTGTATTCTGTTATAAAATTCTGTCTTATTGAGACAAAATAAAAAAAGAAATTGTAATAGTTTTAACTAGCTGCAGAAAACAAGAAGCACAAACATCAAATCTTATATATCAGGGTCTTGTTATTGGTGCAGTACTAAAGGCATCGGCCTCAGACAAGAATTCAAGCTCAAGCACAAAAACAATTGAAAAACAACATCAAAAGACCTAACACCCACTTTAATTCTCATAGCAACCAGTCAACCACACTATGGGACAAACAAGCCAGCTTCAAGTACCAACTTCCATTTTATGGAGACATTGGTGCTGTTAACAAGAAGAGTACTTTCCATAACATGACAGTAACAAAGTATTTTCCACATTAGCAGTGGCTCTTACCAGCAACATGTAGCCACAACTACTCCAGTAAGCAAAAAATGGATGAGCAATACTGAAATAATGACAAAAGCTGCATGTGCCGTGCTATGGTCATATCTGAAATGCATAAGACAGCTATAAAGAATCAGAAACAGCATGGAAAACATAATCCAATAGAACCAAAAATTTTGAGCCACAAATTTCACCAAATATTTAGAAATGATTAATGCATTGACCCTTGTACAAACAAATGTCATAATTGCAAATAAAACTACCGAAAGGTTAATTTTATCGTGATTTGCAAAACATTAATTGTACAGAAATTAGCATCAACTGATGGGTACATGAAAAACTTACGCAACACAATAAGCCAAAGCAGAAATGGCCAAAAGAAGACTGCAGATTACAATGAATGCTGGATCATCACGTGCCCACTGATTCTTAGTTTCTGAGACCAAAAAGACATGTGAACAACTATCCAATGCCAACTCCTACAAAGATATACTTGGGATCTCTGCATATTCAATTAGCTTAAAGACACAAAATTAATGCAGAAGTAAAGATCAAGCAGAAATTTTAGCACATAAAGTTAGAAAAATTAGTTGTTGAGCTGAAGTTCTTGTTCAAGCAAATATCAAGGAAAGGAGTTGCAGAGGAGAACCCTTGAAAGAACTTTGCTAAAAGCTATGCCAACTTGAGGACAAAAACAAAGAAGACAAACTCCATAAACTGACAAGATTCTACTTTCAGCTTAAATTTAATATTTTATATTAAATGAAAATAATACAAAGAGAACCTAGAGCAAAAGTTAACACTTCAAATATCAAATAAATCTGTTATGAGTTGTCAACAAAAGCATAGTGTGTAATTTTTATGTTTTTGAGAACATAAAAAAAATGTCATTTTTTTTCCCATGCTTCAATAAATTAACCTTTCCTGGATCCAATTGCATGCTTTAAAGAAAGTAAACCCTATCCATTCTTAACATTAGGCAATGACTGTGCTCAATTCCCATTTGGTTCTAGCAGCCCAAGACTTTGGTTTGGCATGTGCTAGATGATGCTGGGATCACTTGACACTCACATCAAGTTCACAATCATTCAAAGTCTGTTAATATGTTTCTGGTTCAATTTTCATGTCCCCTGATATGAGGGATAAAAGGTAAAAGTTCTTGAAAATCTATTGCAAAATGCTTTCAATTAAACAAGTTGGAGAACTTTCCAATTTCTTTTCAAACTCTCTTGGGATTGTATAATGCAATTCTATCCCCAGGAATGATGAATCTAGAAATTTAGTCGTAATGCAACTTATTCTACTAATCCTTCTCCTTAATCCTTTTGACATTTTCAAGCTTTTTTTAACCATAAACAGATCTCTGTATCCTTTTTCTGCCCTTAGATAAACTATCGTACAAGCTCAACCTTTTGAACTTTAAACTGTAGCGCCAAAAGAATAACAAAGCAGCACAAGTTCTGTTCTTCAGTATTCTTAATGGATACTGCTCAAAGCTGAACTCTCCAAAGTTTCCTTCCTGAAATTTCGACTGCTACATCTGGACCAAAAAGGATCTACCTTTTGTACCCATATACACCAATGAAACTTCATAAATTTCCTTACATTATCATGAAAACTAACCAGAAAAGTTTCTTAAATTAAAATAAAAGGAAACCACTGCCCCTGTCAGTTGAGATAACATAACTTGAAAAATTGTGTTCATTACACTTCTCGACACCTAGTTTCCATATTTTAGTATAATAAAATACACACTGAACCAAATGCCACCTGAACTGGTGCGCACATCATTAAATAAATAAAAACTTAAGTAAAGGTTTCTTCATGTGCAGTATATTATGTTTATTCTTCTCCCCACATGCAAGAGAAAGTTACATGACGGACAATGTGAACTCTTAGTGTGTACAATTATCATAATTTGTTGTGCAAACACAATTTACCATTGAGATCATAAAGCCAAGAATTTGAATGGCTCTTTAAAAGCAAAAAGATTTCAAATCTCATGCAACTAACATGAAGCCCATCAAGAATCCAACAATGAAAACATGGAAAGAGAAGAAAAGGAAATGAAAAAAGCAAGTCACTTGGAGCGCAAGACATGCTGAAACTATGAAGACTACATGGTTGAAAACGTTGCACCACCTTTTATTCTATTAATACAATATAGAAAGGCCACTCTGACCAGGACAGAGAATTTGCAAGCATCACCAGTTACAACATAGATACATTGCTTGTGTTATAATTTTTTTTGCTTGCAATGCCACACTGTCAGGACATCCCAGAATTTCCAATAACTAGGAAACAACTCCATGATGTTAGAAGTTTCAACTATTTTCTGTACTGTTTCAGGCAAAAGACACTATTAAATAAGAAAACATTTAATAATGGAAATGTTATCTTTAAATAGGAAAAAGATCCCTGCTTCTGTAACTCCAACAGTTCCTTATGGTGCTTTGACCAAAAGCCATTCAAGATGAAAGGTAATACTGGTATTTAAAAGGAAAAATGTGACTGCTATTAAGTAAACAAACATAAAACATTTACACACCAGGGCCCAATAAAATGTTATCAAGATTTCAACACATTACAGATTGCCCACACAAATTCTCCAAAACTAACCAAATGACAGTTAGATAATGGAAGGCAGACTTACGCTTATGGTACTTCGTATGCTGATAGCTGCATCCATTGAATGGTTCCGCATGCAAAATTCAGGGAGAAACTAACGTTAGAAATTTTGAGATGGCCTTTCAGAACAAAAACCACACCATACAATTTATTCTAAATAGCCAAAATTTCATCAGCATACTGCTAGAAATATCTATGACAACACAATGACGCATCCATCCCTTTTTCGTAAAAACCTAAAACCACATAGAGATTTAATAATTGATCCTGCCAAATTTAGAAATTGTCAACTTGTGTCTGTTCGATCATCATATGCATTTGTGGTTATTTAATAAAGAAAATAACATTCTGGAAAACTAGAGACAGGCCACTTCTAGCCCTAATTGATATCGAATATAAATGATAGTGTGGATGAAAAATAAGAGTAACTACCACAACCACCAGTACAATTTCAGGATGACGACAAAAATTACAATAATGATAGAAAAGGACAGATACATACACAACTTTAGGTGAGGTGCATAGATGAAGCATCTGCCAAAAAGTATATTCGATATCCATTTGTTGCCACTACAAATATCCAATCAAACGAAACAAACTTAGAAGGGGGAAAATCAAAAACAAGAATGGGTGAAATATATCACTTTCATCTATATGTATTCTTGAGAGAAGGATGTAACAGTGTTGCATCATCAATTTAAGTTCAAGCTCAGGTACAAATAGAAGGATGTCACGTGATGTTCTGTTATTATAATCTATATTCCCATGCAACAATTGACTCTCTCAACCCCCCCCCCCCAAAAAAAAAAAAAACCCACCAAGAAAAAAGAAAAGAAAACAAATAATATTTTTACTTTAAAAGTGAACGGTGAGCCAAAAGAAGAAAAAGAAAAAGCTAAGCCATGGTAAGCCCATTTTAAATACGGCTTCATTGGAGAATCAGTTTCTTCTCGCTCAATTTTTTGGTTATGGGAGAGGGGGGGGGGGGGGGGGCATGCGAGAAGTGAGCTAAAATTTGGTTAAGATCATCAAAGATTTCAAGTTTGCTAATTGCTAATTTGATAAGATATCATTTTATTTCATTTTAACTTGTGTGCATAAGTCTGAGTGAACATATAAATTAATTTAACCATCATAATGTTTCCGCAGTAAACAAAAATTAGAGAAATATTTCTTGGATATTGTATCACATGAAACTATGAATATACTAAAAGTCTTCCTTCACAAGGCTCAAGACTCTGGCATCACACGCTACTGGAAACGCCAAGACACCACACATTCAGCACTCTTTAACTCTCAAAACATAGATCACGGAGCTGTAACTCTTCAAACCCAACATCAAAATCCATTAGCTGATCACATAATACAATCTCCCACCAAAAATATAGTCCAATAGTAATATGCAATCCTCAGAATTCCAAATGTCCTGATCATGGAAACTCCCAAAATTACCACAATAAATCAATTCTCACAAAGACCAAACTACAAGAGATTGTTATATGAATCTAGCGCCAGGGATTTAAATATATCTTCCCTTCCTATAAAATGTGTTGGAAATAAAAGGAAATGAAGGCAGTTTCTCAGAAACCAGATATTAAGGAGGAGATCTGATCAATTGGCGATGGTAGAAGCTTGAAATTGAAGATGGCCGTGTAATTGCGTGTGTGTGGGTGCGTGGATGTGTGTGGAGACAGAGAGAATAATGGGGAAGAGGCGAGCGATTGGAACCTTGACAATTCGTCGGAGGTACTGAGGGAAGAAGGGATTGGCTCGGACATTGGAGGCCGTACGCCCTTTCGCTGCGGTCGGCAACATTTCTTCTTGTTCGTCTTCGTCGTCGTCTTCTTCTTCTTCGACAACTCCTTTTGGTCGAAGATCTGTTGAATTCAATACTGTTCTCTCTGGTAGAAGTAGAACCGTAGTCTTAGACCTGACGGAAAGATTGATCCGAGGCTGCTCCCCAGATTCGTATTCGGGTGGGCTTGTCTCTCTCAAGACCCAAAAACATTGAGCCCGCTCCGAATTGGGCCATTCAATCAATGGTTAATTTCCAAGGTATATGATTTTATATTTTTAAATATAAATTAGTTAGACAAGTGTGTTGTTTTAGGTAAATTATTATTAATTTTTTAATTTTAAACTTCGTAACAAATAAATCACTCCACTCTAATTTTTTGTTGTCATGGCCACTAATTTTGATTCATGTTAAAGCTGAATTTCTCTTTTAATTTTCTGTCAAGTTTTATTAATTAAAATTGATATAACTTATATTAATATAAATCTTAAAATCACTTTATACTAAAATTAATCTAAACCCACACAAATAATTAATTTTGATATATATATTAATGTATTTTTTATATTAAATTATAGCAATTTTATATTTTTCTCAACAGCCTTATTCCATTAAGTTGAAAGTCTTTGTTAGTTTTACTTTCATTTTTCATAATTTAAACCTAAAATTAAAGGAGATTTCATTTGAGTTCTTTACTTAATAGGAGTTTATCTAAAAAGACAAATCAGGATGACTTGAAAAAAAAAATAATTAAATGATTAGATTATTTGAGCAATTTATTAGAAAGTTTAAGAATAAGTTTGCCATGGCAGCATGACATTTGGTATTTAATTTATTTTTTATTTTTTGAAAAAAATATTATCTCTTCTCTTCTCTACCATGGTTACCTTATCTCTCCTCTACCATGGCAGTTTCTCACCTTGTCTCGTTGATGCCCAAGGTTACCTAATTACCTCATTGCTTCCTTTTTACTTTGCACAAATTGATTAACACACACACACACAACATTATATATATATACACACACAAAACAAAATATACAGTGGTTGACGGCGTGGAGCAACGAACAACTGATTGAGTGACTGTGGGGGGGAAGGGGTGACAGTGATGCTGGCGAAAAGGATAAAGAGGGTGAAAGAAAGAAATTGATGATGAAGTCCGACGGCCTTCATTGGAGAAGTTCGATCAAACTTCTCCAATCGAACTTATCTATATGGCATTCATTATTGGACTTTTTCGATTAAACTTCTACAATTTTTATTATCAGACTTCTACAGTCTTCATTATTGAACTTATGTGACATTCATTATCAGATTTCTCCAATTAGACTTCTACAGCCTTCATTATTAGACTTCTACGACCTTAATTATCGGACTTATTTATCATCAGACTTATCTAATTGGATTTAATCGATCAAACTTCTTCGACCTTCATTATCGAACTTCTTTAATTGGACTTCTACAGCTTTCATTATTGAACTTCTCGACTTTCATTGTCAGACTTATATAGTATTCATTATCGGATTTATCCAATCATACTTTTCTAGCCTTTATTAGAGAAGTATGATATTTGATGAACTTCGATCGGACTTTAGATCAAACTTCATGATCTTTTTCACCTTCTCACTCTTTGTAGCGCTGCCATCACCCCTTACCCTTGCTCGATCTGTCGTCCGTCACCTACTATATATTTTGCTCTATGTGTGTATATATATATTACTGTGTGTGTTTATGTTGTCGTATGTGTATATGTTTGTGTGTGTGTATATATATATGTTGTTATATATGTGTTAACTAATTCGTGCAAAGTACAGATGAGGTGACGAGGTAAGACAGTGCTGGGTGGCAATGAGGCAAGGTGAGAAAAGGCCATGGCAGAGGAGAAGGCCACGACAAATAAGAGAAAAAAGAGTATTTTTTTCATAAAAAATTAAAATTAAATTAAATATCAAATGACATCTCATCTGAACAAAGTCACACGCCAATCAAAATTAATTTTAGTATTAACTAAAATTATAAATAATTTCAAAAATTAAACTCTTCTCATCAAAATTAAAAACATTAGATAAAATCATTAAAACTCAAAAAGTTTAATTTTTGATACTAATAGCCCGTATTTATATTATTTTTCTCATAATTTTTTGTGAACAAACAAAAACATTCCCCCTGTTTACCTTCCATGTCGAACCCTTAAGGGAAATTTGCAAAAGTAGGATTGCCGGCGAAGAACTTTGCAAAAATAGGACTCTTAATTTTTTTTAGCAAAACTAGGACTTTTCAGAGTTGAATGGACTAAAATGCCCCCGAATTAAATTGGCACATAGGATCCCTTCGTCTTCTTCCTCTCGCGCGCACATCCCCAATCGCCCGCCCGACAAAACATCTATCTTTCTCTTCTTCTCCGTTCTAAGCATCCAGGGTTGCTGCTTCTTCGTCGGTCTTCGCCTTCAAAGCCATTGCAGGTAATTTTCAGAGTGTTTTACCATCTTCGATGCGATCTTTTTTTATGACTACGTACTGGGTATGCAAATGAACCTCGCTCTGGTTCTGCATTCTAAAGCTAGATTGAGAGAAGGCTATGCATTTCACTATAGGTTCAAACCAGAAGCATACCCAATAATATTTTTTATATTCTTTCGGTTTATATATCGGTACCCAAAAAATGTTTTATGTACCGACACCATATATCGGTATTATTGTATCGGTTGTATTTAACGTAAACCGATACATTCTAACCGATATACATCCTATATCGGTATGATTTGATCGATTTTAATTTAATAAAAACCGATACATAGTAAAAGGATATACTTCCTAATTCAACTAGTATATTGGTATAACTGAATCCGATATAACCGATAACCTTTTTTACTTACAGGAATGGCAGCTCCTATATTTGTACCTGTGATGTATGGAGGTCGGTGGGATGTTGATAGAGGCGAATATAAGTACGTGACCGATAAATGTTGTTGTGTAATACGTGTGCATCTAGGCTTCACATTGGACCAATTGATAAGTTGCGTATATAGAAGGTTCAATTTTAGTCCTTCTGAGAAGTCGGTTGTGCTGAAGTACAAGTTTAGGACTCTAGATATATCGGCACCACCAATGGAGATTCAAAGTGATACGGATGTTGAGTGCTTTATACTGGAATGCTCTCAGATAGAATCCAGAAACTCATTGTGTGTTGATTTCGAGGACAAATTAAAACCGAGTACACAATCGAATGAAGAGGTTGCAGAGAATCAAGGATGCAGTAATTTGCCGGTGATCTGGTTGGGCAGCGATAGTCCAATATGGAACATGAACACCATAATGAGGCCCCAAGGAACAATGAAGAGGTTGCACGACGATGTTAATTGTGATGATGCAAGAGCAGGGTCTGAAGAAGTAGAAGTTTTCCATGGGATTGATGTTGGAAAATTGGTCCATATCGATGTACAAGTTGGTGATGGCGCTGAGCAGCCTACTTTTCTCCCATCTTCGAGATTATCAAGGGTTAGTGCGGGAACATCATCCCAGATGTCAGAAGTTGAGTTAAACCAAATTTTTGCTTCAAAATCTGATTTGCATCAAAAGATGAGTTTGTTGGCATTGAGAAAGAATTATGAATACAAGGTGGTAAAGTCAACTACGAAGGTATTGTACATGAAGTGTAAGCACGATAAGTGTCAATGGCGGTTGAGGGCAACAACGCTTGGCACTTCTTTTGGTTGGGTAGTCAGGAAATATATAAATACTCATTCATGTTAGTCTTTAATAATGCGGCCTGGTCATTGCCAAGCGAAGAGTAGAGTAATTGGTTCTCATGTAAAACCCTATTACGAGGATGTGAAGCGTATTCATAAGTCTAAGAACATTATCAACGATATTCGCAAGGAATTTGGTATCAACATAAGTTATTCAAAGGCATGGCGATCGAGGGAAAAGGCTTTGGACATGATCCGGGGGGGTGCGGAGGAATCATTCCAGTTGCTGCCATATTATATGTACATGTTGAAGTTGAAAAACCCTGGGACGATTGCTGAAATCGAGAGTGACTGTGAGAGCAGATTCAAGTACCTATTTATGGCAATTTGTGCATGCCTTGCTGGATTTCGTAGCCAAATGAGGCCCGTAATTGCAGTTGATGCTTGCTTTCTCAAGGGTAAATATCTTGGTAGTTTGTTTGTTGCCACATGCAAAGACGGTAACAACAATGTATATCCTATAGCATGGGGAGTAGGAGATTCCGAGAATGATGCCTCATGGGAATGGTTTTTCACTAAATTGCGATCAGCAATTGGCCATGAGATACCTGATTTGGTATTTGTGTCTGACAGGCATAAAAGCATCAGTAAGGCGATAGTGACAGTTTTCCCTAATGTACTACACGTACATTGTATATATCACATTGGCCAGAACGTTAAGGCTAAATTCAAGCATGAAAATGTGCATGCTTTGTTCTACAAGGCAGCGAAGGCTTATTGAGAATCAGAATTCCATGAATTGTTTAATGAGCTCGAGCGATATGATCCAGCCGTCGGGACCTATCTTAGAGAGGCCGGCTTCAGTCGTTGGGCACGTGCCTATTCGGATGGGAAGCGATTTGATATAATGACGACAAACATTGCAGAATGCCTCAACGTAGCTTTGGCGGATGCACGTAAATTGCCTATTCAATGTTTGATGGAGTATATTAGGAATATGCTCCAACAATGGTTTTATGAGAGACGGGGTCACGCTAGTAAGATGGGTGGACATCTCACCTCTTGGGCTGAAGGAGAAATAGCCAAAAGACTTGCATTATCCCAATATTGGCAGTCAGAACCGATTGATATGTATAGATTCAATGTCAAAGATGGTAACTCTGGTGGCATAGTAGACTTGAAGGCGAAAACTTGCACATGTCGGGTGTTTGATTTTGACAAATTGCCATGTGGACATGCCCTGGCTGCTGCACGTTCACGTAATATTGACCCATACTCTTTGTCGTCCGCATACTACCAAACAGAGGCTCTGTTATGTGCCTTTGCCGATTCGATTATGCCGGTGGGCAGTCAGGCCGATTGAATCATACCGGACGAAAGTGCATTTATTAATTTACTACCTCCGGCAACTAGACGAGCATGTGGAAGAAGCAAGACATGCCGAATTCCTTCAGCCGGTGAAGATAAGAGGAGGGTAAAATGTGGTCGTTGTGGTCAAATTGGCCACAATCGCCAAACTTGCTCAAATCCAATAAGTCTGGATGAAAAAGGGGAAGGCATCAAGAAAGGTGCAATAGTGGATCATGTTAGACTCGTCTGACACATATGCTTGTATTGAACCAATATATTTGCTTCAATCCAATGTTGTAATAAATATTTAAATATACATTCAAATATGGTAACAACCATGGAACAGGTCACATTGCAGTATTTAAAAAGAAATTGTTTGGTGATCGAGATCGGTTCGGACATATCGGTTATCATCACCATGTATGTAAACCTATGGAATCTGACAATCGGTAACCGACACAATGTATATGGAATCCGATATATTAGCACTAATATCCGATATGTATATGAAATCTAACAATCGGTAACCGAAACAATGTATATCGAATCCGATATATATTAGCATTAATATCCGATATGTATATGGATCCGATATCCGATCTATAACAGGTATGCAAGTCTGTAATAGGGTATAGGTCAATATGTATCGGTAACGTAACCGACGTAAGAAAACCGATTACAATAAACGAGAATATCGGTTTGTTTGAATCGATCATCGGCCGATATTTTACAAACGAATAACCTTTCTATTAGGATATCGGTGCGACCGATGTATGTAAACAGATGTAATCGAAAACAAAGGATATCGGTAATTTACGTCGGTATACGGTCGATATGTTGTACCGATATCGGATTATACGGTCGATATGTTGTACCGATATCGGATTATGATATCGGTTTCATGACCGATATAATTGCATGTAAATTTTAATCCTACAAATGTAAATGTTTATTACAAAAAAGTAAATGCATGTATAGCATATAAATTACAAAAAAGTAAATGTTTATTACAAATGGTAAATTTACAATTATTGAACTATAATTGAACTACTCCAACCTGTAAATATGTACGTAAAGAATTACAACTATGCAAAGAATGTAAATTTACAAATAACTACAAATATGATGGCTCAATTTTTATTAATCTTGACTGCAAAATCCTTTGCATCCAATACTGCAAACGCAAAAAGCTCCCAAGCCATTCGAGTTCTGAATCGTGAAGCTCTTAACTGGGTCATTTCTACAATTGGTTTGTTGTGGGCCATTAATTCCATCCACTTCAGAACAAAAATCCCACAATCACCACCCCTGCCAATTATAACAAGTTGCACAAATTAATAGGTATCGCAATCAAAAAAACTTTAACTAATAAAAATAAAATAAATGTTGTTTACCCAGTTTGCTGCGGAGCGTCCTCAATCTTTAATTCCCATTTATCCTTCACAATAAATCCAGGTTTCAAATCTCCGTATCCACATTTTGTAAATAGTTTTGGTATCATCTCTGCCATATATTGAAACTTCTTTTCATAACCAATGGGTTTGGTAGAGGAGTAAACATGAACACGTTGAGAGACCAAATCAAGCCTAACCAGAACCCAGTGATTTTTATCTATATTTGTTGGGCAGAGCACGTTATCCGCGTTCAAAAATGGGTTGGAGTAACCTGTCTCTGCCCAAAAATATACAACAGGGATGTCGTGATCATCCCACGTCTTCCATTTGCCTGCCTTATAAAGTTTCCAATCACTTTTCAAGGATTGCTGTGTGAGGTCAAAATGATAAATGGTTAATATCCAAAATAAACAGTTAATTCCATATAAATATTTTTGTATAACTTACGGCAAATGTTGTATCAACCAATGTTAACTTCTCATTGTATGTATCCGATTCCTTCATTCTCTTGTTAAGCATGAACACGTAGGCGTCCATGTGCTGCAAGGATTTAAACAAAATGTCATAAATACATATCGATTATAAAAAATTTATCGTAACCGACATCGAATACCGATATGTAAATACCAATACAACTATCGGTAACATATATCGGCCATTAACCGATACATAAATACCGATATATGAATGTCGATAAAGTTTTCATATTCGATATATACAAATACAACAATCGGTAACATGTATCGGTCATTAACTGATGTATGAATACCGATATATAAATGTCGGTCATTACCAACACAACTGTCGGTAACATATATCGGTCACACACCGATACATGAGGACCGATATATGACCGATTTATAAATACCAATAACAGAATTACTATTCAATTAGAGAATTACTTACCTAAGATTGGAGCCACTCGTCCGGCGTGGTGAATGTCTCAAAAAAGTCCTTATTCATTGAACAAGAACTTGTTATAATAGTTGATGTCCGACTATTTGGCCTCTTCAAATATCTCTGAAAAGAGTCCCAAATCACACCTGTTGGAGGACCGATGTCTAGAGGGTTCAGCTTGTGAAGTTTGGAGGTGTATGTGGGTGGTCCTTTGTCCTCTGTTTCAGCATCGGGCCTCAATATTGATTCAATATGCCTTTTTCTTTTCTGCCCCTTATGCGTACGTCTCTTTTTATACATCTCCTTAATAGGAGTTGTCGCAGTGACTATTTATAAGGACACATCTTGCATACCCTCCCCATCCTTCCTCAACTCCTCCTCCTCCTCCACCTTCTTTGCCTCCTCCACCTTAATCTCCTCTTCCACCTTCTTTGCGTCCTCCACCTTCTTCTCCTCCTCGACCTTCATCTCCTCCTCCAGCTTCTCCCACTCCTCCACCTTCCCCCCCTCCTCCACCTTATCCCCATCCTCCACCTTCTCCACATCCATTTCATTCCCCACCTCAACCATCGCCCCCTCCAATTCAATCCCCACCTCCACATCCTCCCCCACATCCACCTTCCCCCCATCAACATCTTCCCTATTCCCCTTCCCATCCCCATCCTTCTTCTCCACCATAATCTCCACCTTCCCCCAAAATATTTTTAATAGGTTCATAATGTTACCTATATCCCTCTTCACCTCCATCTTCATCATTCCAATATCCTTATTCACCTCTATCTTCATCGTTCGGATCTCCATTTTCAATTCTTGAACTTCCCTACTAACTTCTCCAACTTCATTCTTTATACATTGTAAATAGTTCTTTAGAGTTTTTATTTTCTTCGGCTCCAAATGCATTTTCTTTGATTCACCAATTCGTTCTTCTTTCTCTTCTGATTCAACCACATTTGTACCCCTTCATTCTCCTTCAACCATATTTTCTCCTTTTTCTTCTTCTTCTTCTTCATCTTCCTGTTCTTCTTCCGCTTCATCTTCTTCTTCTTCTTCAACCTCCACATCATGTGCCTTGTAAAAATAATCTGCAATCATCTCCTCTTCTGTTGGCTTCATATGGATAACATTTTTTTTTTAAAATCCACGTTTCTTTATTTCTTCTTGGGAGATCGTAGCATTATAAAGTTTCCATTTCTTTATTCTTGGAGCTTGAGGGCCTTTTATTCTTTTCACAATTCCCAGGTCAACCAAATGTGGCATGACCTCAAACAAAAAGATCTGCAATCGAAAAAAAGAAAACGATTTAAATTAGACATATATAATTTTGTATATATCGGTTGATAACATACATGTCGGTAATAATGTATCGGTTAAATCAATCGATCCTTTACCGATATTATATAACCGATATCAAATTTTGTATCGGTTATTCCGCATCGGTTTTCAAGAGATCAAGCATAATGTTCTAAAAATATACCTGTTCGTTACTAATTCTAAAAATATACCTGTTCGTTACCAATATCTGCCAATTACCGATATTGTATAACCGATAACATACATGTTCGTTATACTAAGCATAATGTTTAAAAGCAGACATATCGGTTATACTTACCGGTTATTAACTCGACCGATATTGAATTACCGATATGTATTAAAAACCGATAAGTCAGCAACGACAACGGCACTAATAGATATCTACATCACATAATAAATCCATACCTGTATGGTAAGTGGGAAACCTCTAATGGAATACGTCTTCTGCTTGTTTTTCTGATTGAACGCATTCAATATGCCTTTTCTGGCACTCTGTGTTGTAGTGATAAATGAGTCGGTTGCCCAAGGGAATCGGTTCAACTCATCCCAGTGAAAGGCCAGGTGAAGATACCTGATATCCACCCTCGTGGCATGAGCCTTGGAATTGATTTCACACATCATCATCAGATATGACATGGACAGGAGTTCGTCATCAGAACATTCCACCTTTCCGTTAACAATATCCTGATGAAACACCTTCATTAACCTTGACACTAAAACACCCGTCTTCAGGTTGCATTCGGAAAAAAACCTGGCAAACATTTGTGGGGGCTCCTTCAATTTGATTTTTCGCATCGCTGCTTCGCTGTTGCCAAACTTCAACCCCGTTATCAGAGCAAACTCCTCCCTCCCAAATTTTATATCCTGACCTCTGAGCCTGAAGAACAATGAACCTTCCTCGTCTCTCTTTTGCAACAGGCTTAACAATAGCCTGTGGACTAACTGAATGCTCCAAATTAGTCCATCTACCCCATATACAATCTGGCCAAAAACAGATGCCTTAAACTGTTCCTCCAGGCGATGATTGTGCTCCAGTATACTCCGAATGCCTTTAACGGTGCTTTCAAAATGATCAAGCCTCGTGACTCTGGCGGTGAAATACTTATTGATTTCGAAGTCCTTATCCCTTGCCATATTCTTCTCCGTGTTATTCGACGACGTTTCCATCTTATCAATGTTGTCCTTCTCGAACGACACACGACGTGAGCGGGCCATCAGAAGCAAATAATAACAAGCTAGCAATGATCGACGTCGATATAACCTCTTCAGAACTTCAATATCAGTCAGCGCACAATGGGAAGCAAGAGGAAGAGCGACGAAAGGAAGAGCAACGTAGGTGTAACCGTAGCAGAGCAGTAAGATCAAGAGTCCCCTTTTAGCGGGAAGGGCATTTGTGTCCAGTAAAAAGCAGGCCAATCGCTGCGTACATTGGGCAGTGCATATGTCGAAAAAAATTCAAATTATTTATTGATATCGGTAAAATTCATACCAAACCGAATATCCTTGACCGATATAATATAAACCCATATATCCTTGACCGATATAAGATATCGGTTCCGATATATCGATAAAAGCCGATATATCAAAGCCGATCGATGTCGGCAACCGATATATCGGTAAAAGCCGATATATCAAAGCCGATCGATGTTGGCAACCGATATATCGGTAAAAGCCGATATATCAAAGCCGATCGATGTCGGCAACTATTATCGATTTATTACCGATATTGTTTAACGGTTCACTTCCCAATGTCTGCACAGATGGGACACGTTACCGATATTGTTTAACGGTTCACTTCCCAATGTCTGCACAGATGGGACACGTTGGCGACTGGAATTAAACGCATCCCATATACTCAACAGATATGAATAATGATGTCTGTTGCAGACTTTACAGTACATAATCGGTGAGAATGTATCGGTTAAGTAATCGATATGGTTTAACCGACATCCTTTTTAACACATCGGTTACGTAACTTTTTGCATGTTACGCAACCGATATTGTTTAACCGACATCCTTTTTGCATGTTACTATCGGTGCGAATATATCGGTAAATTAACCGATATGTATACACCGATACCTATCTATGTTATATTAATGACGAAATTAAATATTTGTCCTTTGCCCTTCCCAATGTAAGCACCGATTGGAAGGACCGAGCACCGATTGGAAGGACCGCTCTATAAATATGGCTCTCATCACCGACTTGGAAATAAATCGCTTTCTTAGAAGCTCGTAATCTAGCAGGTTCATTTACAAACTGTTAGTGATTGCTCTGACCACTCGGGATTCTTCAACCTCCAAATACATTGTCAAGGAAATACTTTGGCAATGTACTGGGATGTTGAATAATCCAGAGTGGTCAGAGAAATCACTGTTTGTGAATGAACCTGCTCTAGGATCACTATTTTTCGTCCTTATCAGTTGCAGTTGAAGGTTCATTAACAAACATTTAACTGCAACTGATAAGGACGAGAAAGAGGGACCCGCAACAGAGGTGCAACACAACCAGCTTTCGTATCGGGACGTTCTCCAATGAACTTAAGCAGAACCCAGTAGAAGAGAGACATGCAACAGAGGTGCATCACAAGGGAGACACCAAATTTTTTTATTTATTTTTATTGAATTAATGATGTGTTAGTCCAATGTAATGTTATTTGTGTATAAATATGAAGTTTGTGTATAATAGATGTTATGATTGACTTCCAATTATAATGTAAACACAAACTGAAAATACTATCGGTTCTATTACACCGATATATTCGCACCGACCATGTATCGGTTTCAATTTTAATATCTCTGATTATATCGGTTGCCAATAACTATTTGATTTATACTATCGGTTATGTTATTCTAAATCGGCTATAAAATGATAACCAACTTGTACTTCATCACAACCGACTTCTCAGCTTGACTAATATTTTGAACTCTATATACGGAACTTACCAATTGGTCCAATGTGAAGCCTAGATGCACACGTATTACACAGCAAAATATATCGCCACCTACTTGTATTCGCCCTTATCAACATTATATTCCCACCGACATCTATACTGACAAATATAGGTCTATGAGCTGCCATTCCTGTAAATTAGAAAAATAAAAAAAAAACTTATCGGTTGTATAATGTTATATCGGTCGCGCAAGTTATGTCGGTTATTATATACAGCTTTATATAAAATTACAACCGATACATTTATACCGAAATAGTATTTGTTATAGGATTTATATCGGTTACTATGTATCGATTTACATTGAATTTATATCGATACAAATATAGCGATATACGATGTCGGTGCATAAAACATTTTTGGGTACCGATATGTAAACCGAACCGATATAAAACATTTTTGTTTATGTTTCTGGTTTGAAGGTATATCGGTTCGGTTGACATATATCCGTATCCAACCCATACATCAACCGATAGATGTATATCCGTATCCAACCCATACATCAACCGATAGAAATGCATAGCCTTCTCTCAATCTAGCTTTAGAATGCAGAACCAGAGCGAGGTTCATTTGCATACCCAGTATGTAGTCATAAAAAAAGATCGCATCGAAGATGGTAAAACACTCTGAAAATTACCTGCAATGGCTTTGAAGGCGAAGACTGACGAAGAAGCAGCAACCCTGGATGCTTAGAACGGAGAAGACGAGAGAGAGAGATGTTCTGTCGGGCAGGCGATTGGGGATGGGCACGCGAGAGGAAGAAGACGAAGGGATCCTATGTGCCAATTTAATTCGAGGGCATTTTAATCTATTCAACTCTTAAAAGTCCTAGTTTTGCTAAAAAAAATTAAGAGTCCTATTTTTGCAAAGTTCTTCGCCGGCAGTCCTATTTTTGCAAATTTCCCAACCCTTAACCATTCCACTTGGGGTCTCCGGGAGATTCGAATTCTCAGTGGCGCTTATCAGATCTTCATGCATTAAACCTGTTCCAGCTTGGAGCAATCCACACCTATATTTACTTATCGAGCTTCAATTCAGACTCGAAGTTGACAATCCATTCGCAAGATTGGGGTTTAGGGTTTTTCCAGCCAAAAATGTCATCGGGGAGACCGCCGTTGGCCACCGGCGGAGACAGGCAGCTGGTGTTGGCCCCGGAAAGGCTGAGCGCCGCACTCCAGCCGCACCCTCCGCCGGCCGGATCAAATGCCCTGGTGGAGTACGTTCCGCCTGGGCCTAATCCAGAAGAAGAGGACCTCGAGGTGAAGCTTCGACGGATCATCGAACACGTTCCAGTTCGCGTCAGCAATACCTCCGGCAGTTCCGCCGGTTCTGGCTCTGGCGACTTTCATCAGGTACCACCGTGTCAAATTTCCGTCACAATAATGGCATTGATTGGAAACTTAAAAGTATTTAAAATTTTTAAACCAATCTCTTATTAGATACACAATTTTTTTAAATGGAAAATCACATTGGGAAAGCTTTGAAATTACTGGGTTTGGTCTTGCCAAGCAATCGACCTTTGAAAAGAAATATACAAGATTGCAAGTTTGCCACTGGCAAAAACTGAACCCTAGCTAAATTCCCTCCTGCATATTAAGTGCTGAGTCCATGATTTTCTGACCTTAGCAGTGTCAAAGAATTTTCTTTGCCACCAAATCCCGTGGTATGATTGTTTTATGCTCACTCGTATATTGAATCCGATGATGCATTTAGAGTCTATGAAAAATTGTACTAGAACCAGTAACTTTCAATCTTGAATATACAACAACAGCAGCAGCATATAAAGCCTTAATCCCACTATGTAGGATTGGCTATCGACCTTGAATATATAACAAAGAATAATTGTGTGAATATTTGAATGTTCGTAGTTGCACAAAATATATCTCTTATGTGTTTTCAAGAGCTTTGAAGAACTTGCCTTTGAAACATAATCTCTCTAATATGTATCTACATGGTGTGTAAAATTAAACTCTCTGCCGCTCCCCCCCCCCCCCCCTCCTTTTCTCTCTTTTCTTTTGTTAGCTCTTTTGATCATGTATATATTATATAGTGGGACAAGTATAAACTTGTTGGATTTGCAAAATGAATACTTATTTAAGATAAAAAAAAGAGGAAATTTTGGATTGATTTTCTACACTTTTACTCAGAAAACATGTGAAATCTGCTCTGTGAATCTCATATTGATTTGGGTAGTGTTCCAATGAGAATGACTGGTGTAAAAATTTACTAGGGTTTGCCTAATATTCAAGGCCATACGCCTTTGTCAATTCATCCTAACATGCTCCTGAACAAATTATAATCACTTTAGGTAGGCAACTTAGGCAAGTTTATTTGACGTATAGAAGGATTTGTTCTTTTGACCATATGATGAAGACATTCTTATTTTGCCCACCAGGTGCCAACTTATACCCTGCAGAGGATGCCCTACTAATTTGTTTGGCTGAGTCAACATTTCTAGATGCAGTAATATGGGCATGATAGGTGCTCTACTGCTATACTGCCAGGAGATGGAAGGGAAAGGGTACTTCCATTCTTGAGCTACAATCCCCTTCTAGTGGCTACTAGCTGGATTATGATTACGACATGTTTGTTGGTCACTCTTAGGTTCATGCTTGAGGATGCAATGGCTAGGTTTTTGTTTTCTCTACCATTATCCATATTAATCATAGAGGGTGACATTATCATTTCATATATCTATAAGTTCAGGATAACAAGAACACATACTGTTGTCTTCAACTTAGCAATATCAGATGGTCTACCGTGACCACATATGATCGGAGTCAAGAGACGTTCTTATGAGGGGAATAACAAAGCATGATACAGTCTGGTGTCTCAAAAGAATTTATCCCTTTTTCAAATTGATTTTGAAGTATTAATTAGTCACCTCATAAGCTTTGAAATTTGTTTCGATGTTATGCTACTGTTAAAACTTTCATTGAGATATACGCCAACCAATTTGACTTATTGTTGACTATTCCAAAATCACATTAGAGCGCATAAGTAACTGTTAGGAATGGAAGTTTGATGACAACATAACATTGTGACAAATTTTAAAAATTGTATGCCTACAATTAGGCACGTGCACTCATTTGACTATTCAAAAAGTCACATCAGAACATGTAACTAACGATTAGGACATGATTTTAACAGAATTTTAGCTCATTATGTCTATATTGCAACAAAATTCAAAGATTATGAAGTGAATTGATAAAATTGAAACTTCACTCCTCAAAATAATTTTGCAAAATGGGTGGAAGTTTGGTAATTGCTTTGGTCATTTCCTCCTTGTTTTTGTTTTGGTTTTTTTTTCTAATATTTCATTTCTGGTTAAAGGATGCTTTGCCTATGAAACAAATTCTGTTGTAGTAGGATAAATGAGGCGGGGAAGCTTGGGGGAAGTCTGTAAATTGTATGTTTTGACTTAAGAGATAAACAGCTTTTTGTTGTACATGGACATAGGACTATCAATCCAATCTCTAGGTGATATAAAAAGAGTCAAGAGGATCCCTTTCAGGAGCTTTTGTAATGGAAACATTATGTATGATTGGTGTAATGGCAGGGGTAAGTAATTCTTGTAGTAATTCATATGCTAAGTCTAATCTTTGTGGTATTTTAGCAATGAACTTTTCCAAATATTTTTGTTTGCTGAATTTGACAATGGAAAAGACGGTTTTAGGATTCTTAATATGCATGAAGGTTTTGCCTGCATGAGGTAGAAAGGAAGGGGTATTTCAGTATTTGAAACATCTTCTGTCCATGCTTGCTTTGCATGTTATCCTTCTTCCTCTCCTCCTGTTTATCTTTGTTCATCCCCCCCTCCGTTTCTCGGGTAGAGGCATGCATAACTTTGTGCTTGCTTCGTTGTTGCCTACATGTAATGGTTGGCGGCAAAAGGGTGCTGTTCTTCGAGTCCATTTGTTTTTTTTTTTTTTTTTTGCTTATAAAAGATGTCAGAGCCTGCGTGTTTGTAAGCCACACACTTTCCCATGCTTCTTATTGGCTTGATTGCGCTGTAGATACATAGATGGTTAAAAACTTAAACCATGTACGTGATTTTGATTCCTTTGAAATTTTATGGACAGTATCGGCAAATGAGACGAAAAGAACAAGACCGGCTCACAAGGATGGATGCTGACTACCAGAGAAGAAAAGAAATAGCCGAATTCAATGTGAGGAGGGAGGAAAGAATGAGAGCTGCTGAGGAACGTACAGTCAAGAAGCGCTTAAAACGCCAGAAGAAAAAACAGAAGAAGAAAGAAAAGAAAAGCAAATCCGATGCTGCTGGAGAGGAGCATCAAAAGGAAGAATCCTCAGACGATGACGGTGGCGACTCCGATGACGGCGACGAGTTGAAAGAGTGAGATTTAATAAAAAAAAAAAAGAAAAGAAAAAAAAAATGCAGTCCCAAGTTTGTTCCCTGTCTGGGCTGGGTGGGTGGTGAGGGAAGAGGCACTCTCAGGTTATGTCACTGTTATTCTGGCATTTGTGTTATTGAGAACTTAATGTTAAAGCATGGTTTGTGAAGGAAGCAAGTGGATTTTAGGTGCAAATTTGTTTCCCTTTTTCTCAGTATTCAACTTCTCATGATTTTTAGCGTTATATGTGTTTCGCCAATAATTAATTTTTTTTTTATCACAAATGAAGTTCCTTTTTTTTGGTTAAATTTTATTTTTAATTATAGAAATGAGTTAAATTACACAATCATATTTAAGTAACAACAAAATCAAATAGAAACCCATACTCTTAATATTTTTATTTATTTATTTTTGGTCATCAATAAGTTAAATAATATAGCAGAAACATTCAAATCTTAATGTAAGTTAAAGACTTTTCGAGGGCAAATGTAATGAACTCTTGAGGATTGTAACAAAATCAAGAATAATGGATAAATTAAAATATAAGAATGTATATATTCGACTTCGAGAGTATTAATGGAAAATACTCCGTTAAAAAACGAAACAAGTAAAAATGAATTTATCTTAAAGCAAGATAACGTGATAGTTTATTAATTTTTCTCTTGTATTTTTATAATGGCACAAAGCACAGAGCAGTACAAAAGAAAAAGAGAGAAAGGAAACGAAAAACAAATCAATTCAACGCGATTCCTCTCTCCGGAACACTTGCTCTCTCTCTCTCTCTCTCTCTCTCTCTCTCTCAGTCCGTCTGTACGTTTGTTCTGACCGTAAAACCCTAATAGCCATGGAACAGTCTCGCCGGATTTCCGTTCATCAAGCTCTTGGCGGCGGAGCAGGTTCGGTCTATATGTATATGCACAAGTGTAAATTTGTAATGCATATATATACTTGCATATGGTTCCCTTATCTACTTAAGCACGCATAGATTTCTTTATTGTTCGTTTTCATCCGTAAATTGAATCCGAATCGGTCCAATCTTGGACTGAAACTGAACTTTAGCTGATCCACTGATTAATTGAGTTACTGGAACCTTGATGTGGTATTTTGTTTGTTATTCTACATGTATTCAGACGTTTTACTCAGCTTATGATACGATAGGAAGATATTTTACAACAGGATATGAGAGATCATTTGTAACTTCTAACTATCACTTGCATGTGTATAATATCTGGTGCAGTGGCGGATGTTTTACTTTGGAGGAGAAGGAGGGAAGGGGTTGTTCTGCTAGTCGGTTCCACCGGTCTGTGGCTCCTGTTTGAGCGGGCTGGTTACAACTTCTTGTCTTTTGTCGCAAATGTTCTATTGCTTCTGGTTGTCATCCTTTTCTTCTGGGCTAAATCCGCTTCATTGCTCAATAGGTGGGTGAGTTCACGTGCTTTTGCCTAATTATACTACTATGTACCTACTGGTTTGCTTTAACTTTTATCCCAACTAGTACAAACAAAGAAAACCGCATAAACTCTCAAGTGCTTAGTTTTCCAGCACAGAGGAAAAAAGAAAACTTCTGGACAGTTTTTGGATACAGCGGGAACTCAATTACTCAGAAGCTTAAATTGTCCCAGCAAAAAAAGTTCTTAATATAATTAAAATCATTACAACCAAGTAACAAAATGCCTGATTTAAGCATTTTTAAGATTACAGTGCACAGCAATTGTAGTTCAATTAGCTACTTATTCTGTTACTAAGGGTCGTACACACTGTGTGTGGGCCATATATATTTGAGAGATATACACAAGTTGGGAGGATAGAAATTGGGTCAGTTTGGATAGAAATTTCCAAACCTAGCAAGTTGCAATGAAAAGCATGGTGCTAAAACACAATTTAACATGCAATTGTGGTCCACAACCACGATTTTAGCCATCTATATAGGATTATCCATTAATTCAGCAAAGTTTAATAAGTGCCTACTGAATAGAATTGTTTCTAACAACTATTAAAACGTTTTAGGAAAGCATTTATTTGTTTTAGAACTTTCTGTGCGTTTATAACATAGCCTGTCTTCTTTCTCAACCAATTGTTGAATCCCTAGAACTACTTCTTCCCCAGCTTCGAAGCTCTTGCTTCTCCGTTATTTCTTCTACAGTAAATCTGTGAGCTGGTGAGCTCATCAGGCCATAAAAGCTGAAGATTGAAGAAGCTTGAAAAAGGTTATCTTCTAGGAGTCTGTGAGTCTGTGAGTGTGTGTTACAGGAGCTTGTAGGAGTCTGTGAGTGTGTGAGTCTGTGAGTGTGTGTTATCTTCATTGGCCAAGGTGAATGCCATCTCCCTTTGGATTGATGTCTTATTATTTCACACATCTTTCTCTCACAGTCAAGTGGTGCTCCCCAGATTTGGGTTTTTGTTGCTTCACAGGAGACAAGTGTTGCTTCTTTGGTTGAGAGTATTTACTGTCAACCTAGGCAAATTCATTTCAGGCATCTTGGCAGTATTGGATTCTGGTAGAATGAGTTGATTAGCATTCTAGTAAATTTCTTGTTATGTATGATAGTTTAGTATTATTTTCATGTGTCATGAATTTTGGCAATATTCATGCATTAGTAGTGTTCTAAAACGCACTAGGCGTTAGTGGGGCGCAAGATGGGGGCCTAGCACCGAGGAAAAATGTTTTTTATTTTTTATTTTTTTTATTTTAACATTTTGATGTAAATTAAAAATGTACAAATTTGTTTACTTGCTGCTTGCTGAGTATTGAACAATTTTTTTTTTTTTTTTTTTCTGAGTATTGTAATTTGCTACTTGCCATGGAGGAAGTTGGCTTGCTGCTTGCAGCAAGAGCAAGCAGCAACGAGCAAGGACTTCCTCCTTGCTGCTACAGCAAGCCATAGCAACAAGCAAGGAGGAAGATGGCCATATTTAACAGAGGAAGAAGAGCGAGAACCGGTGGGAGAAAATGGCCCGATCGGTAGAGAGAGAGAGAGAGAGCCAACGAGATCGGCAGCAAGAGAGACAGAAATGACGAGATTGACGACGACAAGTTCAACCAGAGAGTGAATGGGAAAGCGAGAGAGAAGGGGAAAGCGGCGAGAGACAGAGAGTAATGACGAGAGAGAGAGAGAGAGGGAAGCTGAAACATAATTGGCCCAAACCGCGCACGACCCAGGCAAGTAGACAGCCTAGGCCATGCCCTACCCAGGCAGCTAGGCGCCGATCAGGCCCGACGCCTAGGGGTGCCGACTAGGGCTTAATTGCAGTGGCCAAGGGTCGCCTAGCACCTAGGTTGCTGCCTTGGCCGCCTTTTAGAACACTGCAACATTAGTAATTTTTTTTTAATTGAAATGTTATGGTCCTTATTTTTTAACTTTTCTATAAGAAGTTTGAGAATGAATATTGTTCTTTTATGAATTTTTTTACTAAACTTCATATAACAAATTGCAGATGAAATTTCAGTTAAAATCTGAGAATGGACATTGATATCTAGTTGAAATTCTTTGTTTTGTAACCCATGCATGTTAGGGGACTGATTTTAGCTTGTTAAATGAAACTTGCTCTAGAAAGTTGATTCTTTAGATAGACCTATTGAACTGGGATTCCTTCCCTTTGTGGATTCTTGGTTTGAAGTCGAGTTCATTTGTCAGCTTGAAATTCATGTTTGATTAGTCTCTTTTTTATTTTTTTGGATGTTCAAAACTGATTGGACCTACTAAGAGAGTGGTAAATTTCTGAAACAAGGAAAAAGTAAACTCTGCAGGTTGAATAAAATTTGATACAGATCTTATACAAAAAAAGTTGTACCTACTCATATAGATCGATATTTTGGAGTATGGTAAACTTTATGTAGATTTTGTATAGAAAAAGTAAAGGCTGCAGATTAAAACAATTTTTTTTTTTTCCTGGGGGGGGGGGGGCATAATTTAAACTGTTTGATTGTTAATTAGCTGCGTAATACTGCATCAAAATGAATTAAATACAATTAGTCAACACTACATGTATTTAACAATTTAAAAACCGTAATGGCTACTTTCTTAATTCGCAAAGTTGTAAACTAAAAGCAAGTCATAAATTATCAACATGGGTAATTCTTATAATATAAAAATTTTATTATATATATAGATGTGTGTGTAGAGAGAGATTTGTTTGTTCCTAGCACTGCTGTTGTGTTGAATAGAATTTTTGACAGAACCTGACATATTCTAGTGGTGAATTGTCAGGGTTAGTAGGTGTGGAAAAAAATTGTAAAAAACCCAACCATCACCCAATGAACCAAACAATGACCATAATGTAATCAACAACTATTTCTACACTTAGTGCAGGAACATCAACATTAAATCACCCAACCAGCAAACAATAAATTCAACCAAATCAGGAATGAATGTAACAAAAATGACTTGTGCTTTCGCTAAAATAAATAAGGGTTTTGACAATGTTTACATTGTAGAAAGACTAGGAAAATTTAACAAAAGAAAATGATGTACCATAGTGGTACCCTATATAGTTGGGCTCTTGTATGGACAAAGCAAGTTGGGGGCTGGACTGTGGTGCTTAGGCGTGTTGTCCTCATGCATATACATTGCAATACAAGCAGTCCAAGGGTAGCATTATTATGTATTGCACTTGCATACCAAAGCTGCAGACTCAAGTTACTCAACTGTGGTCTGGAGGTCAACTACTAGCTCTACCTTTGAATAGGTACAGATAGTATTGGAATTCTAAGGCGTCTTAATTTGTGGGAAGACCTTCCAGCATGGTGAATGGGGGACAGGCCCTTTGGCACAGTGCATATGGAATGACCTTCCTACATGGTGGATATAGAAAGTCTCTCATTTATGGTGGATGTAAAAGTTCCTGCTGTGCTCTCTTGATGACCTCATTTATATTGTTGTTGCAATAAGCCTCTGAGCTCTCATGCTGGTGGTTGGAGCATAATTCTATGAGGGAAAAAGAACATCAACGGTTGTCTTGGTGAGTCAATGCTCTTCTCAAGTAGATGCAGTAGTGTTGGTACAAGTCTCTGATGGTCTGATGCTACTGCATTGAGTCATTGATATCTTGTGTTTGCAATACATGTTTTGAGGATTAATAGATGCTGACAAGGGTCTGCATTTCCCCACTATAATATGGAGAGATTAGTTCATGTGACATACACTCAAGAGTAATTTATGAAGAGATATGTTATCATACCAATCCCCAGCTGCAAGATGGAAACAGACTGTAGAAATAGCTGGAGAAAGTATTAGTAACCTTGTGATGCTCCTATTGATTATCATGCTCCATGTGGCCATTAAATAGCATTCCATCAGCTATACAAACTGTGTTACAGATCCCTCATGCTCTCTAATTAATTGTGCCCCAGCAATAGGTAGAATGCAGGTCTACACCATTGTTGCTATGTCCAGTCAAGTCTTAGGGCAATGCTGAACTATTCATGGAAGCAATCCTCAATGATAGGAAAGCAAGTCAGCGGGATTGTGAGACCTCTTGGTAATGTGCCACCTAGTTAGGCCATAGACAATTGAAAGATTAATGTAAGAAGTCTAAATATGTGAACACATACCAGTGAATTGGAAAAAAAGACATGAGTATGTATATTGTAGGATTGGGTGCTTACCACCAGGCCAAAAGGTTAACCTGTTAGCAAAGGCGTAACCTTATTTCCTTATAGCAAGGCAGCCCATTGCGCCATGGTTCAATTGTGACTTGGCCCAACCTGACCTCTGCCACATCAGGAGTTGGACTCGACCCAACTTGGCCTACAATACTTTTGCTTTCTTTATATAAAATCTGCAGAAAAATTAATTCTCTCAAGTGGTCCAACGTAATTTCTGTATGGGATCCTCATAGGTTCAATATGAAAACCTATAGAAGTTTTCTGTATAAGATTTAAATACAATTTTCTCCAACCTGCAGCTTTTATTTTTTTTTTCTTTCTTTTAGAAATTTACCACTCCTAAGTAGAAACTTGTTTCAAAGACAACCAATTCTGAACATCCAACAAACGCTGATTAGACATGACTTAAACTAACTAATGAACATAAATTTGTTAACCGAAAATTCCCCAAAGTCATGGAATTCCAGCTCAATTGGTCTAGCTTATGAATAAATTTTCAAAGCACAACACTTTCATTTAGCAAGCTAAATTAGCCCCTAAGATGCATAGATTACTAAACCAGGGATAGATTTAGAGTGGAATGTCAGTAATAATTCTTATATATTACTCAATTTCATCTCCAATTTCTTTAAGGAAATTATGAAAGAAGGATTATAAAAAGAGTATTCATTCATTTATCTGCAATTTCTTGTAAAAAATAAGGTTCAGAAATTAGTATTATACAATTTCAGTTAACAAAAGTTTATAAATGCATGAATATACTTTAACAAAAAATTTACCTAGAAAAAATACCAAAATTCATAATATCAGATCATTCATAACAAAAATTTACCAGATTGTATGAATCTCATAATACCAGAATTAACCCAAAAATGCATTAGATGAATTTACTTTTGTTTGATGGCATATTTTCTTAAAGCAAAGAAGTAATGCTTGTTTTTTTGTGCAAAAAGCCCCATATGTGAGTAACACAGCAATACCAGTTGAGAGAGAGAGAGAGAGGCCGAAATTCAACCCAATGGTTGAGAAAGAAGGAGAGGAAGAACAAGAAGAAGGCCCAGGGCAGGAAGAAGATGCCTGAAATCAGTATCATACATAAAGCTTTTATAGGCACGTTACACGTAATTGCTCTCATGAATTAATGGATTATCTGGGAGATGGCTAAAATCATGGTTGTGAAACGTGAGTTCATATTGCAAGTGTGGTCTAGTTTCATACTTCCACTGCATGGTAATTTCTTGCCAAACCTACTGACCTCAGTTATTTTACATTAAAATGATAGAGGTTCTGTCTAAAAGTGGAAGTGGTTGCCATTGAGGTATAAATTGTATATTTGGAATGAGCTTTCTAATATTTCCCTCAATGTAGATAAAAATAATTTTATGTTGTACTATGAGATTGTCAATTGAATAGCATTTTTTTGATAAAAAAGAAAATTGATAGCTTCACTCTTAAGGAGGGTTAGCCTTTTATGTATAATAATATTGATTTGAGAAATTCTATAGATATGTCATCTCATAGGTTTTATTAAATAGTAACACTAGGGGTTCTATGCATGATTAGGCTTGTGCCAGATATATTTTTCCTCTGAGGGGGCAAGCCTAGGTAGCAATGGTAAGATGGCTCCTTTGTGACTAGAAGGTCACAAGTTTGAGTTGTGGAAAGAGCCTCTTTGTAAAATGAATGTAAGGTTGTGTGGAAAAACAACCCTCCCCTAACTTAACAAATCTGGGAGCCTCATGCATTGAGGGCCACTTTTTTTCTTCCTTTCTTTAGCTATCTAATTTGCATCTGTTTTCTATTATTTCTTTCTCCTATGCTATTCTCTTATCCTCTCTATTATCTTTTTGCAAATTTATAAAAGAGAACTTGACAAATTAATGGAGTTAGTTATTGGTGAAAGTTACGACTAAGATAAGTTCAATTTTCATATTTATCCTTCAATTAATTAAAAGCATTCAGAACAAAGATATTTAAAAGGCTATATATTGTTTATATGAAATTGTGATACATCTTCAGAAGTAGGAAGCACCATATTGGTCTTCTCCCATTATATGATATTATTGATATAATGGTAATTAATGTGTATATCCCAATTGTCTTCTCACTAGATTTTTTATTTGATTTTATTTCCCAGCAATTTCTAATTGTATCTGGTATTGTTGATGTTATTCTAGTGGAAATTCTTTATCTTTTTCTAGTGCTAACGACGAGGTTTAGAAATTTGAATAATTAAAATTTCAGACCTCTGCCTCCCCTTCCTGATCTGGAAATTTCTGAGGAATCTGTTCTGAGAGCTGCTGATAAAGCACAAGGTTGGATCAATCAGATATTGTTGATTGCACATGACATTTCCGTTGGTCAAAATCTAAAACTTTTTCTTAAGGTATTAGTTGTGGATATATCTTCCTGTTCTTACTGGCAAAACTCTTTTTGCATATAAGTTGAATGTGCCAAGAAATGTGGAATTGGTCTTCAGGTTGCTTCGGGCTTATGGTTAATTTCGTACTTTGGTGGTTTCTTCAACTTCATTTCTCTGGTCTATATTGGTGAGTTTCTTTGAGGCCTTTCCTGAACAAGTGCACAAGCCTTTCTAAGTGTACTTGAATTCAATTTGTTTGTTTGCTTTCTTTTTCCTGTAGGTGTTCTTCTTAGTCTCTCAGTTCCTGTGTTGCACGAGAAGTTTCAAGATCAAGTTGGTGAAAAGCTAATTTTAGTGTGTGAGTTCATTCTGCCATTATACAGGAAAATTGATGATAGTATCCTGCGGAAGATTTCATTTCCTCTTAGTGGGAAAAAGAAGACTCAATAGATCAAGTGTGTATCTCTCTCTCTCTCTCTCTCTCTCTCTCTCTATTATATATATATATATACAGCATTCATGCTTTATAGGAATTGCATTCCATAAATTCCTGTGATTTTGAATTACAAAATTCTTAATTCAAGTGATATTTTGGTCTTGAAACCATGTCTAATTTCTCCTTTTGTTATCACATTCACTTATTCACAAATAATGATTGGGTACTGTTGTCAAAAAGTTGCATCTGAAATGAAAATAGAACAATTAATTTGGATTGAGGGGTTGGAATGGGAAATGAAAGATATGGAAGGGAAGTTTTGTTATTCATCTTGTATGAATTCATTTTGAGGGTAAATGGAGTGGATAGAGGGACCTAGAAGAGGGGGAGGGCTCACATTTTGAGTACTTCCATTCTCCTCCAAATTGGGAGGAAATTGAGGGTATTCGAGGACTTGATATTTATATATTTGTTTAGGAACAAAAATGTCTCATTTAGAAATAACAGAATAAAACTATAGAGTATTCCAAAGGTGGAGTATCCTATAGAAAAAAGCAAACTAGAATATGTGCCTACATGCAAATCCAAAGATCCAGAAACTACGCAAGTGAATAAAGACAAAAAAGAGTATCCCCCATTATCTATAAAAATTAGAGAAATGAGAATGGTTCCTTTCACGCTATATACTGAATTGATAGTATATTCCCCATTATCTATAAAAAAGAGTATCCCCCATTCTCCTATATCCTTTGAGAAGCTTTTATATTCTTTTCATACCGAAGAGCCAACGTTATGTACTGAATTGATAGTTTTCTAATGGTCGTTAGGTATACTTTCAGGTTTCTGTTCGCCGGAATTCAACATCAACTATCACACGGTAAGGTACTGAATCATTGAGATTGAGATTGACCCGCTTTCTTTTTCTACACTGATGAAATCTCCCCTTGTTGAGCTCGTGGTTTTAGAAGGGAACTTACAAATACGTCCAGGCTTACTTTCACTTGATTAGTTGAAGTGTTCCTCTGTAGCCTTTCTTCTGTAGACTATGTTCTCTGGGGATCTGTTATCTTGTGGGATAATTATGAACTTCACCTTCAAAATTATTTCTGTTCCTTCATAATATATCTACCTCCCTTATTTATTTCTGAACTGATTTAACATTATGACCAGTAGCCTATTGAAAACTTGTTTTTTGTTATTTTTAAATTATGGTATTTGAGATCATTTCTCTCTGAAATTCTGGAACCCGTCCGCTGCTCCATACCAAATTGGTCCTCAGGATTTGGACACGTGGGAAACCTTATTATGTTCTTTTGAGGTGAACTGCACGAACAAGATTGGAAGCATTTTGTCAGATGCAGGAGGTGAAGTCTGGGAAATCTCTCAAAAACTGATGCCTCAAGTTAGTGAGAGGTTGACGCGTGTTAATGATGAGATTAAGTTCAAAAATTTATTTAAAGGAGTTTTAGTAATTATTTACAAATTTAATCATATTATTTAATACAGGGGTTAGCATTTCATTGATTTGGGGCCCTATAAATTTTTGCTCATGAGGTCCTTGCTCGCAGCATTCAGATTCACTCACAGGAGAAGAGGAGAGGGCATCAGGTACTGAAAAGGCTAAAAATGCTTGGAACCAAACAACATTCAATCAACGTAAGCTTAAAGCCTTAAAAACACATCTTAAATGCAAAGAGGGAGCGCTGACGTGGCACTTAAATAATCAGCATTTTAGCTAAGTTAGTTAGTTTAGGCATTTACCAAGAGTCTTTTTTACGAAAAAGTAATGGCAGTTTAAAATTGAAATAAAATAAAAATGAGATTATTATTAAAAAATTATAAATTTAATTTAAAATTGAAGCAAAAATAAAAGTTTTGAATTCTTTTACGCAATTTACCCTTTCTAACAGAGATCGACTGTTGTCTTTCCCGAAACAAACGAATCAAGGAAGCAAAATAGAATTTTTCTCAATAAAAAACTAGGCTTGGCGACCAGAATAGTAGACGGCAAAAGAAAATTTCATGAAAGCTTAAGTTCACTCAATGCTCATCACCATGTTTTACACTGGGGGCCATTTCATTCCACCGAGGTAGCTTGATCCAACTGCACTCATACATTTGTATTAAACTGAACAAGGTAATTGAGTTTGTAGAATCTGAGAACAAAAATACACAAACTTGAAGTTTGTAAAATCATCCTCTGCCTGCCAAATGCCAATTGTGTTTGCTGAAAACATGGTTCTGCCCAGAAAATCTCAAACTAGAATTCGTTCAATATCATCCGGCAGAACCAGGCTATGCAATACTTGGAACTGGAACGGGTTCGGATGGCGGTAAAGTCACTGACCTTAAGAGCTCCAGTGAGCTGGCGAGGCCCAGGAAATGAGAAAGGATAGTGTTTGCTGATGCCTGGAAAACAAATATATGACTCAAGTGAGAACATTAGATCAATCAAATAACCCCAACTGGTACTGCACGTTTGTCTTCTGGTGTTACAATTTTTCATGCAGAGTAAAATGGATCTCTACTGACAAACTGGACAGACTTCTGGTCTAAAGACTACGATGAAATTTATATGTAGGACGAGGTTTTTGATAGGCAGCCCATAATATTTCCCTACTGAAGACCTAAAAAATAAGGGCAGAATAGAGATATTGAAATGGAGAAGGCAAGTGGTGCATGTGAAGCCAACAAATTCAGTTAAGGGGTAGAATGGGAAGAGCAAAGAGGGGGAGGCATGTGAGGGCAATCTATTCCTTTAAATAGAGAAGCAAATAGAGTAGAAGGGGGGAATTTTCTGGTGAATATAGAGGGAGAGCGTGGGCCTCTCGAAAGTCCACTTTTCTTTCATTTTGTTAATTTTAAGCTTGTAGTTCCTTTCGATTATCAGTGTCCTATCAGTTTTACAATTTTCTTTTTTTAAGATGATATCCTGTTATATCTTCTCTCAAACTATAGTGCTCCATAATGCTCAATACACTACAGTGAGATTGAAGGGTGCAAGATGGCATTTGAAAACCTATGGATGGTAAATCTGCCCATGATATGGAGGAGGAATACTAGCTCAAACCACATACAGATTTTAAACTGTCAAATGCTAAAATTTAAAACTTCATGGCTTAAAACTGTTTTGTCACATCCAGAGTACGACCAATGAGACGGAATTGGTTCAATTAAATATAGATCAATACCTGCACCAAGAATACATCCAATGCAAGGACGGGGCTGTAACCAGGTGAAATACCCTGGTAATAAGGATTGGCTGAAGAAGTTAGAGCTTTAGCAACCAACAATCCCACTGTGGCTTGCATGCCTAGCACAGCAGCACCCATTCCCAGAAGGTTCACTAGAATGCCATTTTTCAAGCTTTTCACAACATCAGCTCGAGGAGGAGCCTGAAAAAACAACCAGTTAGAATTATCAGTAACAGTACCAGAGTTGTCTGATACAGTGGCATACCTGGAGTTTTTACCTTGAACCAATTCATATATGCATGGGATACGTCTCCCAAATGGGAGAAATTAAGTGCCTACAGAATGAATTTGTCAAACACAATGCATCTGCTAAATTGTGGTCCCAAACTACAATTTCAGGATGAACTCGCAGTCCAAAACCAGAAGTTCACTCCGTACTAAATTTCCAAAATATCTGCACTTGGAATGCTATAAGAACAGAATCCTATTTGAATTCCTTTTAAGTCATTGCTTGAAGCAACAACTTCATGACGTCATGAAACCAGCTCTAATATTTGATAGGTTACTGATTTTATCAAAATCAGATCGTCAAAAATGGCTTGGAGAATATGAAGTAAACTAAGCACTGAATTTGCCATTGTGCCAAGGAAAGAAAAAGTGGGGGAATAAGAAAATTAAAGATACAAAAAGTCCTGGAAAACTAAGCTGAAAAAAAGAAAAAAAATAAAAGAAAAGTCAAACTGGCACTTGTGTAAATAGAGAGAACCAACAAAATTCAGTTTTAGGAAACATGAAACCAAAAGATATTTACCATATGTATTACTAATCTTTTGGCAATATAAATTATTACAAATTTTAAACCCTTAATATTCATGATGGCATATCAAGCTGTTCCTACCTATCTCCGCAAAACCATATTATATTGCTACATAAGGGAACAGCACATCAACAGAACCTCTATTTGTTTAAACTTTAAAAATGTAATCTCTGCTCTCTCTCTATGTAATGAATCTGCAATTAAACAAATTATGATAGAAGTGTGGGCATGCATGTGTTAAGAATAAAATGATGCCTTTCAAAAAGAATTACATAAAGAGATTTCATAGACACACACAAAAAAAAAAGAATGGCACTGTATACAACTAACAGGTGCAGTGGCCTTTACCCATTTGGGTCACCCATCTGAATCTTGTTTCATCATTATCTAGATCAAAGTTTCAGTTAAATTATATGTCTCAATAGCTTTCCATAATACCAGTCTTCACAAGTGTTAAAGACTTCTCCATCCCCTTAACACAATTATGGACGATTCCTTAAATACAGTTCCTAGACTTTGGTGTACACAGCAAACCATAATTTCTATAAGCTACTTCCATCTTCTCACTAAGTATTTATCTTTACCTTATGTTTCTTGTCTGGCCACATCCATCTTCATAGTTTGCATTTGTATCCAGCCCATTTTATAGAAGTGCTTCTAGGTATCTTACTTTTCATTCATAAGAAGCGGTAGTCTTGCAACCATTGTAAAGCTTTACTTTCAATTAAAGGAGCAAATATATATCTACTTCCTTATGGTACTGATTACATCTACTTATTTTCTGTTGAATTTCAATTAAGCCTTAACTGCTTTCAACCACTTCATTGAGGTTTCTAGCCTCTTGCAACCTTTCAATAGAATATACATTTTTCCTTTAAATATGTGATACTAGAAGGGCTATTAGCATGAAAAAACCAAACATATTTGCGTTTTTACGATTTTATCCAAACGTTTCAATTTTGGCAATAGATGTCCGATTTAGTCGATTGGTTGCAATTTTAGTCACGACTTGAATCCAATTCGAGAGGCGTGTGCACCCGCTAACGTGGCACGCTTGGCATTTTAAAACATTTTGAGTGAGTGCCATGTTGACATGTGGAAAAGAAAAAAGAGAAAATGTTAAATACACACACAAACACACACAAAGAGAAGGAAGCAAGCAGAGGGCGGGGATGATGATGAAGGAGGATGGCGATGGTGACGGTGGACGGCGACGACCAATCTAGAAGCTAGAGGCGATGACTGATCTAGGCTTCCTCCTATTCCTGGTGACAACGACCGATTTGGAAGCTGGATCGACGATCGATCTGGGCTTCCTCTTGCTCACAGCCACCTCACAGAAAGCGATCGACGACCCCCTACTCTTGCCGACTGATGATGTCCTTTGCCAGTCGCCTCGCCCTTGCCGTCAGTCGCTTAAGCCGGCCCCATCGATGTCAACAATCAGCCATCAAACTTCTAGATTCTAGATCGACCTCCTTCCAAATCGGCCTCCATTGCTGCCTCCAACCCAATGCCGTCGCTGGTCACTGTTGCCATCCTTCTTCGTCGCCATCTCCGTCCTTCGCCTGCCTTCCTTTTCTCTGTGTATATATCTATATATATAACACATATATATGTTATTTTCTTTTTTATTTTTTTTCCACGTGTGTCAATGTGAGGCCCACTCAAAATGTTTTAAAATGTCAAGTGGCGGGCCGCATCAGCAGGCACACATGCCTCTCGAATCCGATTCAGGTTGTGGCTAAAATTGCAACCAATCGACCAAATCGGGGCATCTATTGCCAAAATTGAAACGTTTGGATAAAATCGCAAAAACGCTTGATTTTTTCATGCTATTAGCCCATACTAGAAACATGGTGCATCAAAGTGTAGTATCGTACCACATCATTCACATGCTATTAGTTAATAGCTGCTATAGTTGTCAAAGTATAAACACAAAAGCATTCGCATAATAATATATATTAATTGGAGTATAGATGACAAGAAATATAATTCTAGAAACCATCATTATACAAATACAAACAATTAAACATACAAATTATGTAAAGGAAAATGCAAATCCATTAGAAATGCATAGTTATACACTTTTACAGAAAATCCCTTATTTTTCCTTTTTGTTACTCTTTTTTTTTGGGATGAGTGGCATAATATTCATTTATAAAGGAAGGAGAACGAATAGAAAGGAAGGTAGCAATTGATTTCTGTGTCTCACAAGTGCAGCAAGGGGCTGCTTTTATAGGTGAAGAAATGTGAATGTTCAAAGAGATAATCGGCCAAAGGATAAGAAGATAAGGTAGAAGGTAGTCAGCAGATGGATAAAGGATAAGAAGTAAAAGGCTTGGTCAACAAAGACCTGATCTCTCTCAACTGTTGAAGACCAATTGAGAGCAGTTTCGAGTAAGGCCAGAAAAAGAAAAAGAAAACTGAACAAAAGGTTGTAACGTGCGATCTAACTCGCGTGCAGGGGGGGCAAATTGTCGATTTTGCCTTGAATTAGCTCGGTCTCATGCGCGTAAGGCCCAACTCTCTAAGAGCTCTCATAAGCCCAAGTAGACTCAATGCATATATAAAGATGAGGAAAGCTTTCTATCCTACCAATGTGGGGCAAAGACTCTATAGACCAATTGAAATATCACGTGATTTACAACAGTAATACCAGTAATTACAAAATCACTCAAAAAAAATCTAGCTCGTCTATTCAAAGATGAGGAAAAAAGGAGTAAAAGTGGGCACACCTTTGAAGGGTCATTGGCACTTTTGCGAAGCTTGTCAGAGAGACGTATATACCCAAATGACCAAAACACTGAAATGAATGCAGCTGCTATTCCACCCGCAGTAGAATAAAATGTGACAGGTGACGTGATCTTCCCAGTAATAATAATAGAAAATGAAAGGATCACAGCAGCCACAACAGTGCACACTAGCTGGCCCCAGAAACCTAAACTACCCAACCTCTTGAAGTACCTTGCCGTACTCTCTAACCTCTTGGAAACCTGCATCAATATTGGAAGGCAGCCTTCAACTTCAATTGCATAACGCATTCAAAAACACTTGATTTGTGATTCTTGGTTTGATAATATACTAGTTCCCAAACACTTACCTTTAGGCATGAATGAATTCAATAGCGCAATGCATTCAAAAACCCCTGATTTCTGTTTCTTCCCTTGATAATATCCTAGTCCCTAATTACTTTTTTATTTTTTTAGTATGAATTAACTCGCTATATTGTTCATCAGATCAACAATCATATTCATTTCAAACATAAACGTTGGCCTGCAGATCTATGTTTGGATATTGGATTTCTGCGTGGAAAGGAAAAGATAGGGATAGGAAATGAAAATGAAGAACGATTTGTAAATTCATTTTTTTCTCATTGGCTTTTAGGAAAGTTGGTAAATTAGGTACTTTATTCACACACACACACACACACTTTGCTTGATAATTAGCAAAAGAATCATATGCAGGTGAAACCTCATTTTCTTTTCCCTTTAACAAATTGAAGATCCAAAATAGCACAAATCTATCCAGTACAGACTCATATGCCCTCAATTGTGAATAATCCAACTCCATTCCGTCGAACTCTAGACGTGAATGAGTTTGTGAGATTGCAAACTGAAAATCCCTAACGAACGGTTCAAAATTGTTCATAAATTTCAATTAAAAAAAGAGTGTGATCCATAGAAGAATTGACTTCCAGTACGACAAGAGAGAGAGAGAGAGAGAGAGAGAGAGAGAACCTGAGCGAGTTTCGCCTTCTCGGACTCGTCATTTGGGGAAGTGTAAGCCGCAGAAATTGGGGCAGAGGCGAGAATTTTGGTTTTCATTCTGAGCATCAGATAAGAAGAAGAAGAAGAAGGCAGAGATGTAGGTGAAGAAGATAGAGATTGTCGAGTGTTTAAGGAAGAGATAGAAAATGAAGAGAGAGAATGGAGTCGAGGGGCGTATGCGAGGGGACATGGCAACAAGGGCTTTACCGCCGCGGGTGACGGCGGAGCTCCACCGCACCGACCGGCCGGCAACAGTAGAGCTTGCATAGCTACTGAAGCAAAAGGGCCGAAGACTCCAGAGTTCAGATATTAACGGTGGATGTAAATAGCGAACGAAGGAAAGTAACTCTTGAAATAGGGCTTGTTTGCTTGAACCCCCTTTCCTTTTCCCCGACTTTTTTCTTTTAATTCCTCTAATAGTTCAAAATACCTCTCGGGCCTCTGCCGACCCATCACAAGGCCTGAGAGAAGTAAATTAAAGATGTGATTGAATAATTAGAATTTTATTTTTTTTTAAATTATGTTTATTGATATTTACTAAAAATTATTTTTAGAAATATGTAAATTTTTTGTTTCCTCCAAAAATCAATCTCTAACAACTTCTAACATGACTTTATAACCTCTTCCTCTGCCACCCAACTATGCGTCCGTGCCGACTATGGGTTTTTTTAATTTTATTGAATGCCAACTTCTAAATTAATAAATTATCGCACCAAATCAAAATTCAAAAGAAAATCCTTCTCCATTGAAAAAAATAATAATTTTATTTGAATATTTAAAAAAAAATTAATAACATTAAATCTAAACGACCAATATGTGCTCCAAAAAGAATTTGGTCATATTGGTTTTTATTTTTATCCATCACAACATGACAGGTTAAATCAGATCTTAATGTTGATTCAAAAAAATTATAGATAATTAAATCTATTCATGCAATTAGCCACATTATTATTTATCTCACAGAAGAAGTATAATTTATTTTCCAGTCAAATTAGATTAAAACTCGGACCAATGGGCTTCGGTTCTATCACAACCCAAGAGGGCCCAGTCTGAACCTTTTAGGCCTTAAAGCCCAAACCACACTGCAATTGCCTGGCGATCCAATCAAGTTTTAAAACTCTGACCGGACCAACCGGTTCACTTTACCCGTTACCGGTTCTCATCCTTGCAAGCCGGCCCACAAAACATAATTGGTTTTACCTACTGCCGACGGTAAGCCAGCTCATATCCGTTCCCAATTCTCATCTTCGGAATTCAACAAAAATCAATCTCAGATTCAACCCCAATATCAGCATGGGAATGGCCAATTCGACTCAGACGGAAAAACCACAATCCAACAAACACATATTCATCCTCTCCGGCCAGAGCAACATGGCCGGCCGCGGCGGCGTCACCCGTCACAAGCACTGGGACGGCGTCGTCCCGCCGGAGTGCC
This sequence comes from Diospyros kaki, assembly GCA_036245055.1. Classification (NCBI taxonomy): domain Eukaryota; kingdom Viridiplantae; phylum Streptophyta; class Magnoliopsida; order Ericales; family Ebenaceae; genus Diospyros; species Diospyros kaki. The sequence continues at coordinate 40,266,171 of BSEG01000001.1, read as the reverse complement.
GCCCCGACCCCGCCGCCGTCCTCCGCCTCAACGCCCAGCTCCACTGGGAACCGGCGCACGAACCGCTCCACGCAGACATCGACACCAAGAAGACGTGCGGCGTCGGCCCCGGAATGGCCTTCGCCAACGCCATCAAGGGCCGCGTCGGCACGATGGGTCTCGTCCCGTGCGCCGTCGGCGGCACGGCCATAAAGGAGTGGGAGAGGGGCACTCACCTTTACGAGAACATGGTGAGGCGGGCGGAAGCAGCAGCGAGGGGCGGCGGCGAGATCCGAGCCCTGCTCTGGTACCAGGGAGAGAGCGATACGTCGTCGGAAACCGACGCCGAGGCTTACAAAGCCAAAATGGAGAAGCTGATCCACGATGTGCGCGCCGATCTTCACTCGCCCTCTCTTCCAATTATTCAGGTGAATTCTTCCTGGATCGAAGACTGCTTTATTTCATCTCAACAAATTCGATTGGTTTATGAAGCAATTGTGTTCTTAAATTGTGTTCGTTTATCAGGTAGCAATCGCGTCGGGAGATGAGTACATAGAAACGGTGAGAGAGGCGCAGAAGAGCATCGATATAGCGAATGTGGTTTGCGTCGATGCCAAGGGCTTGGCGCTGAAGGAAGACAACAAGCACCTCACCACAGAGGCCCAGGTTCAACTGGGCCGTATGCTGGCCGATGCCTACCTCACCACATTTTGCTCGTAACTTCGATATTTCGGTATCGTGTTGATGTAACGTTATACTTCAGTTCGTATGTATTCATGATCGTTTCCTCTTTTTTGGGCAAAGACTTTGATTGAGTGTTATTTTTTATGTATAATTGTGATATGACATTATATTATTAATGTGATAATGAACAATTTACTTTTATTTAAATTTTTCCTAATCTAAAATAAATAGAGTATTTTAGTGGTTTCACACTCTTAGTGTTATTGTCAAGATATAATAATAAATTTAATTGATTGAAAATATCATCGTCAACTCATCTGACCTTGCAAAAAAGAAACAGTCAAAGGGTGAGGGGAAGTTCCCGCACATACAATCTAATGTTTAAATCTAATGAAAGAAATTGTATTGAAATCAGTATTAAAGATGTCGTATCTTTTTAAAAATAAGTGCTTGCTTATTTATATAAGAATATAAAATAATTTTTTAGTGTAACAAAATTATAATTCTTATAGATAATATTTATCTTGATTAATCATAGTCTGACTAAGATTAAAATTATTATTAATGACATTTATCTTTTATAAATGATATTTATCTTGATTAAACTTAGTCTGATTAAGATTAAGATTGTTATGGCTAATGTTTATCCGAATATTTCAAAATCTTTTTAGAATTAGAATTTTTTATGGATAATTATTTATTATTTTCTTAGAATATTCAGAAAGATTATCGAATGTCGGAGTTATATTGTTTGCGCGTTTGTGCGGGACCCCCCATGTATGGAAATTTTTGGTCTTTCAATCCAAAATATCATTTTGGGCTCTTAGACCTCTAATGGACTTTTGCTTATGACACAACAATTGCTCCTCACTATTTCATTTGAGTTTCTCGGATGGAAGAGTAAATTGTGTTGTGCCTAGCCTTTATTTTTTATAATAGATTATTCTCACTTTTTTTAGAGTTTTTGATTTTAGATCATTTGCATGCTTTTTGAGTTTTTATTTTTTTGAACCGTTCTCACGCCCTCATGATTCGATTTTTAATTCGTTCTTGAATGTTCGCATTTTGGTGTTTTTTGAGCATTTGTGTGTGTTCGGGGCGAGTCATTCGTCTGTCAACGTAAATGACCCTTAGTCTTCAACATCCACGTGTGTTTGAGGCGAGCCTTTCAGCCACTGACGCAAAATGACCCCTAAACATCTTAACAATCTTCAATATCCACATGTGTTCGAGGGCGAGTCCTTTATCCGTCGATGCAAGCGACCCCCAAACATCTTAACGATTGTCGCGTGTGTCCGAAGCGAGTCTTGTACGTTTACTAACTCCCATACATCTTAATGGTTTTTTTTCGTCACATGTGTCTGAGACGAGTTTCATTCATCTATTGAGCCTCAAATATTTTAACAGTTGTCACGTGTGTTCAGGGCAAGTCTTGTTCATCTACTAACCCCCGAACATCTTAACGGACTTTAACCTCCGCGTGTGTTCAAGATGAGTTATTCGTCATTTGACGCAAACGACCCCCAAATATCTTAATTGTTATCGCGTGTGTTTAGGGCGAGTCTTTTATCTGTCGACGCAATCGACTCTTAAATATCTTAACAGTTTTCAATATCTGCGTGTGTTTGAGGTGAGTCATTTGTCCATCGACAAAAGTAACCCTCAAACATCTTAACGGTCTTCTTGAAACAATTTTTGTCGCGACTCTCCAATTTCGTGTATATATACTTATTGGAATAGTGGACAACGTTTGCAATTTAAAAATAATATCAATATTTTGTTTTCGCGGTTCGACGTGACACACACATTCATAATTAAATAATATTCATATTTTGATTTTGCAATTTGGTGTAACGACCTATGTCTGCAATTTCAAAAAAATATCAATATTTTGTTTTCGCAATTTGGCATAGTGCTTACGTCTGTAATTTGAAAAAATATCAATATTTTATTTATGCAGTTCAGTATAGTACCTACGTCCACAATTCAAAAAAATATTAATATTTTGTTTTCGCTATTTAACATAACGCTTACGTCCGCAATTTAAAAGAATATCAATATTTATTTCACAGTTCGGCATATCACCTACGTCCACAATTTAAAATATTATCAATATTTTATTTTCACGGTTTGACATAATATCTATATCTGTAATCGGATAAAGTATTTTATTTTCAGAGTTCAACATAACATCTACGTCCGTGATTGAAGAGAATATCTATATTATATGTATATATAATATATAACTAGTGGATCACCCGTGCGATGCATGGATATTGTAAGAAAAAAAAATCGTTAAAGTGAAAATTGTATAATTTAGTTGTTGCAATAAATGAATATCACAATAAAAAGTAAAAAATAAACAAAATAATCGTGTTACAATTATGAGAATATAATAAAAGGATTACAGATTTTAAAAGATTTCTTTATATGCATTTAAAGGTAGATGAACAATTAAAAGCACATAACTCTATCCTGAAACTATATAAAAAATAAACCTAAATTAATATGTAATACAATAAGCAATGCGTAAAAAAATACAAAAATTACACAATAATAGGAAAAAAAAAAGAATAAACGATAATCAACCTCTTTATCCTGAAATATGCATTCAAGGGTAGATGTTTTTTTTTTTATTTTCACGTGTATTTGTCTCATATGTGCATATCACACGAGCCCTCGAGACCTAGTTTTTCTTAGTTGGATTCACATCACCCACTTGACAGAATAGTGGTGCTATGTTACACCTAAAGATAGGGGTGTGCATTCGGTTATAACCGAACCGAACTGCCCCATTTTACCTAACCGAACGGAACCGCCCCATTGAAAATAATCGAACCGAACCGAACCGACTTGATACACTAACCGAAATAACCGAAACCGAAATAACCGATTTAAACTTTGAACTAACCGAACCGAGAAGCGAACCGAAAAAATAGCCCAAAAACTGAACCGAATTAACCAATTTGACCTTTAAACTAACCGAACCAAAAATTAAACCGAAAAACAGCCCAAAGATTTAACCGAATACATCTTGATTCAATTCCTTGACATCCTGATATATTAATTTAATTTACCTCCAAGTCAATTCCAAATACATCTTGATTTCTAACCCCCTATCATCAGCTGCAAACACTAAAAACTAACAAAACAGAAAACATGGGATGCTTTTTTATTTTGACTCATGACAATTACAGTGGATTATTGAGTTCCTACTACACTAAGAAACCAAATTCAAATTCCTTTTCCATAGAGCATATGCTAAGGAAAACTTAATTGCTCAAAGTTAAACAAAACAGCAGCAGCAAATCAAACAGCAAATCATGGAAGAAAGCCAATAGAAACATCGAAGGTAGAATAGGTTAAACAAACAGCAAATCACAAAACACTGAAACAGAACCAAATCACAAAACACAAAACAATATCAAGTAAACAACGAACCAAATCACAAAACAGAAACAAGTTAAACAACGAATTAGCAAAGCGCATTGAAAGATTAAACAAACAGCAAGGGAAACCAACCAGATCGAACATGACAATCAAAACCACACGACGATTAAGTTGCTGAAATTGTATTACCTTCTCAAATTGATGATGGTGATACCCGTAAGATTGTTAATGGTGAAGTGAGGAGGGTGAAATGGCTTAGGGTTTGTCGTCGTGTTCGACGGGCTAAGGGGTGGGCTGGGTCTCGGACTATCAGGTGCAGGGGGTGTTGGGTGGGGGAGAAGCCGTCGTCGACGGTGAAGGCGCTTGGGTCTGAAGGCGACGACGAGGTTAGGGTTAGCCATCGATGACTTGGGGCTAGGGTCGATGCTTCGACCACGGGTGGAGGGGGGTTGGGTCTCGGGTTATCGGGTGCAGGAGGGCTCGGTGAGGGAGAAGCCGACGAGTCGAAGACGAGATGAAGGTTGACGACGGGTTGGGGGGGTGAATCGAGTGAGGTAGTCTCTCAGGTGTGCTGCACTTGCGCAAGAACGAAGAAGAAACGAAGAAAAAAAGCGATGGATAGAAGTCAGAGTCACAGAGCATGAACTTGGTTGGAGGTAGTGCCGCTACCCGAGTCGGTCGATTCGGTTTTGTGGGCATTTTTGCCTAAATACCCGAACCGAACCGATTAACCGAAATCTTTATAAAATATTAACTGAACCCGAACCGCTCACATTTGCTAACCGAACCGAACCGACAGAACCGATCAGTTCGGTTGAGTTTAATCGGTTTAACCGAATTTATGCTCAGCCCTACCTGAAGACCAAACTGGGTAAAAAAATACAATTAAAATTTATTAAATAGAAGTAAAGAAGAAGAGAAAATTTGAGAAGAAGAATTGAGGAAGGAGAAGAGAGGAAATTGAAGGGTTGAACGGGAATAGAAAGGAAGAAGAGAGAGATATTTGCTTTCTTTTATTAATTTATCTTCCTTCAAATTCTCTTATTTTTCTCAATTTATCAAATCACATGCCACCATTAAATTTTCCTTTTTTCCACGCTTTGCCATACAATCCGAATCTTACTCACTTAACATAATTTTCAAAATACAAATTTAACTTACATTTAATTTTTCCAAGTCCAACATATAACACATCTTTGGAGTAGATCAATGGAAAAAAAAGAGAATTAAATAAATGATAATAATCAATTAAGTTGAAAAATAAAATTATGACATTTAAAATTATAAAAAAATTTAAATTAATTAAACTATATGTAAAATAAAGATAATTTAAATAATTAATTAATTATATAAATGATAATAATCAAATTTTCAAAATTGATTATCCATACATGACGTTACATATTTTTCTTAGCAATTAATTATCAAATTTAAGATAGGTCAAATTTTTAAGGAAGCAACAAAAAAAATAAAGTTAAAAATAAAATTATAATATTTAAGTTATATATAAAATTATAATATTTAAAATTATAAGAAAATAAATTTAAATTAATTAAACTATATATAAAATAAAGATAATTGAAATAATCAATTAATTGTATAAATTATAATAATTAAATTTTCAAAATTGATTATCCATACATGACTTTACATATTTCTCCTAACAATCAATTACCACATTTAAGACCGATCAAATTTTTAAGAAAGCAACAAAAAAAAAAGTTAAAAAATAAATTATAACATTTAAGTTATATATAAAATTATAACATTTAAAATTATAAGAAAATAAATTTAAATTAATTAAACTATATATAAAATAAAGATAATTTAAATAATCAATTAATTATATAAATGATAATAATCAAATTTTCAAAATTGATTAGCCAATTACCATATTTAAGACATGTCACATTTTTAAGAAAACTACAAATAAAAATAAAGTTACCATATTTAAGACATGTCACATTTTTAAGAAAACTATAAATAAAAATAAAGTTAAAAAATAAAATTATAATATTTAAGTTATATATAAAATTATAACATTTAAAATTATAAAAAAAATAAATTTAAAATAATTAAACTATATATAAAATAAAGATAATTTAAATAATCAATTAATTATATAAATAATAATAATCAAAATTTTAAAATTGATTATCCATATATGACTTTACATAATTTTTCTAACAATCAATTATCACATTTAAAACATGTCATATTTTTAAGAAAGTAACAAAAAAAATTTAAAAATAAAATTATAACATTTAAGTTATATATAAAATTATAAAAAAATAAATTTAAATTAATTAAACTATATAAAATAAAGAAAAAATAAAAAATTTACTTGGCAGTCGGTATTCGACGGTATTACCTAATATTTCAAGATTTCTCTCAATTTAAAAAATTCTCATTTTTTTGTAATTTATTTCAATTACAATTTTTTGTTAATATTTAGAAATTAATAATATGGATTAAATCTTGACTCTTTATATACCAACATACTTACACATTTTCCAAACACTATTCAGCCATGAAACAAACCATTTACATATTCCAAGAACTACATATTTTTTATAAATCTAGACTTAATTAATAACCTATAAAAATTATATTTTGGGTAAGCAAAATAATTAAAAAAATATAATAAAATATCAAAATAGTAACTAAAAATGGACGAGAAAAAATTTGACGGTTGTTTTGTTATAATACATATATACATATATAGATATAGATCCGTTTTAAAAAATATGTTCTAGATCTTCTATTTCACAACCCAGATCCGTTCTAGATCTGGGTACTTCTTTAGCAATGCAGATCTCTTCAAGATCTACTCCTTCAGCAACTGGGATCCGCATGATAATCACTGCAACTGTTGGGAACATTACCAATTTACCAATAATCAGAGCGTTTTAAATTGGTGAGGGGCGTATTAACGATGGAACCCATGTGCCATGTTCAGCATCCAAAAAATCATAGCAACACGGCTCACCATGATTCTGCTTCCAAGTTAAAAAGAGGTGAAGATGGCCAGCCTGCAAAGCCTTTGCGTGTGTGTATATATATATATATTTTTTGTGTTGAGAAAATAGAACAATTTTTTCCAAAATTAAAAACACTAAAAATAATACCTAACAAAAATTATTGAATATAAAATAAATAAAACACCAAAAATTTAACGAGATTCAACTAATATGACTTACATTCTCAAACACCACCAAATTTTTACTAATATATTAAAAAAAAAATATAAAATATATAATAAGAGAAATACACACAAATGAGGGGTACAAGTGCAATAAGAGCAAACTTGTTAGAATGATTTAAAACAAATGGGGTATGGGTGCATTTATAGGTAAAAGGCCCTCTCAAACCCACTGCCCAGCCGATGTGGGATTGAAGAGAAAAGCCAAAATCCAATATTTTGCAATACTCAAGGAATTCGTAAGCTGTTGCAACAGGAGATGAAGTCAAGAATCCAAAAGATGGTGTAGGGAACAAGCGTGGGTGGAGATAAAGTCAAAAATCTTGTGGAAGGAGATTTGAGCTTTGGGGCGTCCATGGCAGATTTCACTAGATAAAGAATCGCGCGCCCGATAGGAATGGTTCACGAGTCGATACGAAACCATTCTGCCAGTTGATCGACAACGAGGAGAACAACAATTTCTCTTCCCCAGATGAAAGCCAAAGTTCTATGGAGATTAGCTACCAAAATTACCAACAAAAAAGAGAGAGAAATACCATGTATGTATGGAGGAACATTGCTTCTTGCAGATTTATGTCGCTGGTTGTTTGTGCGACCATCAGTTTTATTGTTGCCGGTCATCCTCACGACCACTGCCTCTGGCGTCTGCTCCAGTCGCCTCGACTCGGACGAGTCCAGCACGAACCCGAAGTCGCCTAGGATGGCTCGGAAGCTCACGTCGAGGAAGACGCTGCTAGTCTTCACGTTCTTGTGAGCGAGTTACTTCGAGTAGAGGTAGCTCAGCGCCTCAGCTACGTCTCTCACGACCTTGAGCCGCCGTTTGCCCTCCTCCATTGCCTCCGTTTAGGGTTTCCGCGGCCGTTGAATCGCAAATCACCGCTGTCCTCCGTTCGGCCATTGCCGAGGTCGGCCTTCTACGGCCGCCACTTTTGTTGGATTTCTAGATCTTACCCCCTCTCTCATCCCCAGCAGCCTTCTTTAGAAGCTTCTCATGATATAATAGAGTTATATGCTATTTGTACTGAGAGAGATTTACAAAATGTTTTACAGGGATAATGATGACTAGTTTACCTCTGATAAATGACCCAAATTTGAAGACCCAAAACACTCTCTCTCCCTCTATTTCTCTCTCGTTGTCAATGGAGTCATCAAATCAAAGATTGAGTTACTCAAAATGCTAAAAGATTAAATCTTGAAAATTAGCCACGAGAGGGCGACAGTTGCAAATTAAAGCATAATGAGACACCATTCAATTCATTTATTCGTAAAAATGGATTGGAATTGGTAGATTTACAAAACACCAACATGTTATTCTCTTCTTCACCCAAAATTTGTTCCAAATCAGGAATACTCCCAAATGGACCCAAAACCCACAAATTTTGTAAATATAAAAACAAGAATCAAAGGAAAAAAAATAGATTGAATCTGTACACAGCCATGAAATGAATATCTAAAAGAAAATGGAAAGAAGAATCAAATCAAATCAAATTTGAATGCGAAGAAGTTGATAACGGCTGCTTCAATCTGTGATGTTGCAGATCGTATTACTGCCAGAGATAATCCAAGGGGCACAGGTTCTTCATGTCGAGTCGGGCCTAAGGCTTGCCCGTCCTGCTCCAATAGAGCAAGCTCACAGGACCTGGGTAGAGCGACCGGTAGCTCTTGCTCTGGTTGTCGCGGCCAAGCCAGTGCTAGTTCCACTGATGGTCCACTGACTCCATGTCACCAGAGAACACAAGCAAGAACGGCAGTAGCGAACCTAGCTTGTAGATCAGCTGCTTCTTCTGGAGCTCCATCCAAATCTCGATCTTGCTCTGGTAATGACCCACCCGCCATTCATCTCCCTTTCCGGCATCGGAAAAATCCCTCAAGTGTACAGTTTCTGGAAATGAGGTGCTTTGATTCTAGCCTTGGTTGCCACTTTCAGTGGCATAATCACCAGAATCAAGCTTTTAGTTCTTCGATTCTGCAAAGGTAAGTTCTTATCTTCTTCAGGACCTCAATGGACCCAACAGCTCGACGAGGAGGACGATGAAGACCAGTCTTGCTTCTCAGATTCACCGGAGAACAACAAAGAGGATGACAATCTGAGTTCTGTCCTATCTCTCTGTCTCTCGCTTTTCAAATCCAATTTATCGTGATAAGTTGCTTCAATTTACATGTCAAATATCTCTAATTTCTCGCGATATAGCACACCTGCAAATGAATCAGTAAAAGTATTTCTGTACAAATAGTATAACTCTAATATAATATAAGAATAATGCTATTGGTACACCTTTGTGTACACTTTAAATTACACAAAGATATACCAATGACAAAAATACCCCTTATGAGGCACATAGAGGAGCGTGAGGCGCATGAATACAAGGGGTATTTTGGTCATAATACCCTCGTGTGTAGTTTAAGATGTACAAAAATAATGTACATCTAGCATGATTCTATAATATAATATGCACAACATGTGCTTAATGGTTTCTTTCTCCCGAGAAACTTTAATAAACATGTAGATATATATATATATATCTTTTTGTCCCCAAGCTTTCGTCAACGCTTTACCATATATAATGCCTGATTTCTTTTTTAATTTTTTTTATTTAAAACAATAATTGAAAAATGAAATGGTGACGAACGCAGAAATATTGAATGAATAAATGTACCATTAATGAAATTATCATATATGTATAATGTCTCTTTTATTAATTGATTTGATTAGATTTCATGCAACTTGAGATTGTGTAAGAGCTGTTGTAGTATTTATAGGCATTTTGAATGTTTCTCATAGACAATCAATTGTTGTTGTTAAAATATAATAATAAATTTAATTAATTGAAAATGTCGTCAAGTCATATGAGCTTGCAAAAAGGAAACAGTTAGAGGGTGATGTAAAGTTCTCGCACAAACACTCCGATATTTAAATTAGACACTGAATATGATAAAAGAAACTGTATTAAAATTAGTATTAGAAATGTCTTACATTTCAAAAAATGAGTACCTACTTATTTATAGAAAAATATGGAATAATCTTGAGTGTAACAGAATTATAATTTTTATAGATAATGCTTATCTTAATTAATCATAATTTGGCTGAAATTAGAATTGTTATAGATAATATTTATTTTTTATAGATGACATTTATCTTGATTAGTTATAATATGATTGAGACAAAAATTGTTACAGATGGAGTTTATTTTAATATTTTAAAATATTTTTAGAATTATAATTTTTTATGAATAATTATTTATCATTTTATTAAAATATTTCAAAACGTTCTAAGATATTTTTAAAATGTTAGAATTATCTTATTTGCGTATTTATGTCAGATCTCTTCATATAAAAATTTTATGACTTTCAGCTAAAAATATCATTTGGAGCTTTAATTTTTACTAACCTTTGCTTATAACACAACACTTTACATTTATACTTTCGCCTCGCCAGGCACCAGCCGACAGCCAGCTAGCCAATTACCCTACTACCCGTTGCTTCCCTTCCCGTTCAAGGAAAATCGAATACATGTACAAAATATGTGTAACTACTGTTTTTCTGTGATGGTTATAATTTACATTTGTAATTTGTTATATTTGTTAATGTGCACTAAATGAATATGCCGATTGCCGAGTAAAATCATTCACATTACAATGGTGCACCAAAAATTTATCTATAATCTTGCTTCCAAATGGTTTAATTAATTTATAGTGATGAAGAAAGTTAATGTGTGGCATCTTATCACTTAACCATGTCCATGCATCTCTTAAGCTGATGCAAATTTTTTTTTTTTCATTATTGGACTAATTAGTTAATCTTTTCATTTGACGCAAACACATAATGTACATTTTAATTTATTTTTAAGCGCACCACTAACTCTCCAATGCCACCAATCATTGCTGTGAATATTTGACATTTCTTTGGGACACAAAATATCTGTTTTGGATTTTATGGGAAAGTTAATGTAAAATAGAGAGAAGTGTGTGGTTGTAACTTCAGGGATACAATTAATTTAGAAGAACATTAGCCAAATTATTTCAAATTAACAAAAAAATTATCAGTTTTTGGACAAGAAATCCATAGGACATGTATGTCTTCTTATTCCTTGATTAGGTAAAACAGTAGCTTTCCTACCTCGCGCAGCCGAGCAATATATAGCCATGTATACAGCGAGAGAGAGCAGAGATTCCAAAGAAATTTGGCAATGGCGGCTTCTGCTTCGACGAGCTTTCTCTCTACGCCTGCTCTCCGGAAGTTGCGTCCATGCTCTCTTTCATGTAAGCTCCCTCTCTCCGACGCCTTCGGCGTCTCCGTCTCGCTCCGCCGCGGCAGACGCGCCGGGCCGTCCTTCGTGGTGCTGGCAATGGACGCTAAGCCGACGGTCCTCATCGCCGAGAAGCTCGGCGAGGCGGGGTTGAAGCTGCTGAAAGAAGTTGCAAACGTCGATTGCTCCTACAACTTGAGTCCCGAAGAGCTCTGCACCAAGATCTCGCTATGCGACGCCTTGATCGTCCGCAGCGGCACGAAGGTTACCCGAGATGTGTTCGAGGCGTCGGCCGGCCGGCTCAAGGTTGTCGGACGCGCCGGCGTCGGTATCGATAACGTGGATCTGGCGGCGGCCACTGAGTTCGGTTGCCTTGTGGTTAATGCTCCGACGGCAAACACCGTTGCGGCAGCTGAGCACGGCATCGCGCTTCTCGCTGCCATGGCTCGGAACATTGCGCAGGCTGATGCATCTATTAAAGCCGGTCAGTTACCTTTGACCTCGCTGCTTGTATTACTTTATTATTAGCATTTGTTTCTCTCGTTAGTGAGAAACGAACATTTTTTGCTGCTGTGTATACTTTCTGTCATGCATTTCTTCGAACTGGTGGTGTGGTCGAACTTTTATCCTTCTGCCTCAGTCAATACTCGGTTAGAGATCTAGTCCACGTGTGTGCAAGTGTGATGCCTTTTATTTTGTCTTTGATTTTTGGTTTGAAAAACTTGAAGATGTAGTAGTTTAGATTCTGATTGTGCTGGCTATTACAGAAACTTGCCAGATCTGATTTTTTTTTTTGCTTTTATATTTAATTTATTTAAAGATTCGACAGGATTTATTTAAAATGGCGAAAGCCTGGTATTGTGATTTGAAGAATCGAATTACATAATATCTTGTTACGTAGGCACACTTTCTTAGATTCGCGTACTGATTTGAATATTTGTTTGCTAACGTAGTTATCTCTAGTTATGGTGTTGAAAAATTCCGATTTGAAAGAGAACTTGTTGCTGAATGGAAAAGCAATGGATTTTTCCATCTCTACAGTTCTACTGGCTTTGCCACTATACCCCCTAGCTATGCCACCAATATCAAACAAATTGTGGTTCCAAAATTCTTGGTGAAACAGTTGATCTCCCTGCTTAGTACTTGCTTTGAAAATTATAACCATTAGTCTTTTGGGCAACATGGTGAGACATGCTATGATGTCCACTGTAAGACCAGTGCCATTGGTTTTTTGCTTCATTTCTTTTCACTTCTTGTTTCACTTAGCTTTCTAACTTGGGTCCATCCCTTCACTGGGATCAGATGCATCTAGGCTGTACATATATATCTTCCATCTATGACCTCCAATTTGTATACGTTTAGGCCTTTAATTTGCACCATGCAACTCCTCTATTTTAATCCACCTAATTATAAACAGCACTCTGGCATCACTTAATAGATGCGATGTATATTTTGTATAAATGAAAGAACATGTTTATAGCCTTGTTTACATGAAAAAATGAATAAATAGATAGAAACCAAATTTACGTCGAAAGCTGTTATACAGTTTAAGAGAAAAATTCATGGGGCAAATAAAATCTTTCCATAAAAATAAGTGGCATAAAATCTTACCAAAAAAAAAAAAACAAATAATTTCTCCACGAGGTGAGTACAAAAAAATTTTCAAGACTATTCAAAAACTTGAACGGGTACAAAAATTCTAACTTTCATATGCTACAAGAGATATATAAAATATAGAAATATTCTCTTTTATCAAGAGTAATTCTCTGTAGATTGACATGCTTCACTCTCCCTTTTGAACTCTATGTTTTAAGGAAAATTTGGTGGTTTGAAAATTGTGAAAATTTTGCAATTCCAGATTTCTGGATTGCATGAAATAAATTTGGTGGCTGCTAACAAAAAAATATCAGTAACTTGAACATGCAATAACGAGGCCAACCACTCCATTCAATGGGCTGGATCCATCATATACCGCAAAATAGGTGCTCTGTTTCTAAATATATTTGTTTACCAATGAGGAAAAGTTTGAGAATTTTCGTTAACTCGCTATAGAGAAAGCAGTTCTTATATCTAATTTCTTAAATCCATGCTTACTATCATTCTTAAAACTATGCAGTAGAAGTCATTTTCACAGCTTGCCTGAAGATTTTATCAAATTCAGTACTTTTTCTTTTATTCAAAACCTTTAACAGCCAATTGAACCTTGTGCTTTACTAATTTTCCATTGCTATCTTAACTTGAATACCCATTTGTTTTTGAGGTTTTTTCAACATTAGGAAGCTTCACCATCTCAAATATTATGATTGTTGTTCTTATTTTGCAAGAAATTCATTCCATCTAACATTTCTTCCATTCAACTACCCTATTAGTAAACAAAGTATATTCAGAAGCGGGATGGTTCATTGATGGCAATGGACCCATTATCCCTTATTTCTTCATAAGGGATACATGCTGACAGTTTTTGGTCAGCAGCGTCCAAATTTTGTTTTGTGCAATCTGCAAATACGTCATAACTGATTTCTTGTGGTTTTTGAAATACCAAATTTTCCCTATAAATGGAAAGCTCAAATGGGAGAATGAAGCACCTTGATCCAAACAGAATCCCTCTTGATAAAAGAATCTTTCTCATATTTTTCCGTATTCCTCTTGTAGTGTGTGAGATTATAGTTATATTTCTGTATTCTTAAGTTTTTGAGTATATTTTTGGGTGTGAATTTTTGTACCCGCCAACCCCACATTATGGGATAAATAAAGGCTTGGTACGTTGTAGATTTTTCATGCCCTGCTTGCAGAGAGAGAATTTGTTTACCTTTTTTTAAAGAGATTCTATACCCATTAGTTATATAATATATTTGTCCCGAGGGTTGATCCTCTTAAATATTGGAGATTTTTCCATGTAAATTTGGCGTCTATCCATTTATTCATTATTTTTCATCTTTAGTGCTGAGGGATGGTTTCTTTAATGTACATAAAATACATCCTGTGCCCAACAGTTTTGCGACTGCATCCACCATCTGTACCACCAATAGCAACAATGGATTTACCTCCTTCAAAACTGCCAACCACCACCTGCAACCAGTATCATCATTGAGGAACATACCCTCATAAAATGCCTCTTTGCTCCTACTAATTGACATCAGTTCAGGCCTCAGGCAACCAGCATTTGGTTCCAAACAGTTCAAATATTATTTAATCTGGCCTAATGGTATTCTTAATAATGTTTCTGTGGATTATTGATGCTACAGTGGCTTTAAATTGACATTGGAAGTAATGATCATGCTCTACTGTACATGCTAGAGGTTAACTCTAATCATTATGTGGACATTGGATTGAAGTAAAATTGAGAAGTGAAACCAGTTAATCTGTCATATTTTGGTCACTTCAGGGAAGTGGCAACGGAACAAATATGTAGGGGTGTCGCTTGTTGGAAAAACACTTGCTGTGATGGGTTTCGGCAAGGTAGGATCAGAAGTTGCCAGGCGTGCCAAGGGGCTTGGTATGCATGTGATTGCTCATGATCCGTATGCTCCAGCAGACCGTGCCCGAGCTATAGGTGTAGAGCTTGTTAGCTTTGATGAAGCTATAGAAACTGCTGACTTCATCTCACTTCACATGCCTCTCACTCCTGCTACATCAAAGATTCTCAATGATGAGACTTTTGCAAAGATGAAGAAAGGAGTTAGAATTGTCAATGTTGCTCGGGGGGGAGTAATTGATGAAGAAGCTTTGGTGAAGGCACTCGATGCTGGCATTGTTGCTCAGGTTCTTGCTTTTACATTTTTGAATCTCAAGCAATCTATTTATTGAACCTGGATAACATGTCCTTATCCTGCAGGCTGCACTTGATGTTTTCACTGTAGAGCCACCGCCAAAAGATAGCAAATTGGTACTACATGAACAAGTTACTGCAACTCCACATCTTGGTGCCAGTACTATGGAAGCTCAGGTCTGTTTTATGATAAGACTTGCCATCTGCACAGGCCTATATAGTTTTCTTCTACGATGTCATTAAATAATGTCTTGTTTGATTTATAGGAAGGGGTGGCAATTGAAGTTGCTGAAGCTGTTGTTGGAGCCTTGAAAGGGGAACTTGCTGCTACTGCAGTGAATGCACCAATGGTTCCTGCTGAGGTATCACTTTGGATGTCTGCATTTCTTAACAACTTTTTTCTTGGTATTGTCAAGGCCATGTTATCTTCTGAGCTGCATGCTGTTCATTACTTTCCCCTTGTTTAACACAATTTTTGGATCTTGGATTGGTGAATGGAGAGGAAAGTGAGATGGAAATCAGAACATATATAAATAGTTATTATTTATGGATTCAGGAAAAAAAAAGTTTCAACAAATATTAACCTTCTTGCATTTCTTTTTCCTCCTGGGTCTTTTCCTTTGATTGGTAAGTATCCAAACATAGGCATTGAATTGAAGTATATTTTCTGAGCAGTGTGTATTTTGTACATTTCTTGCTCTTCTTTTAAGAATCTATTATTTTTATGATTGGTGCATTTAGACAATTTTCTCATCTGGATAATTGTGGAGATTAACTTTAACCTTTGATTCACTGATAGCTTACTGTTTAACCTATCTGCGTTTGTGTTTGTGTTTGTGGCTAAGAGCACTTGTGTGTGTCTGATGAGTGCAGATGACCAAATTTTACTGATCTTATTGAATAAAGAGCCCTTGATCTTAACAGTTTACAAGCTACCTTCTTAGGGTCTTTTTTCTTTTGGCCTCTTACCAGAAAAAATAAAAGATGTCAAAATTTAACCACATTGTTTCTTCAATACTGCAGGTGTTAGCAGAGCTGAAACCGTTTGTTGAACTTGCTGAGAAGCTTGGTCGACTAGCTGTCCAATTAATAGCAGGTGGGAGTGGTGTTAAATCTGTAAAAGTGACGTATGCTTCTGCCAGGGGTCCTGATGACCTTGACACAAGACTGCTTCGAGCCATGATCACTAAGGGCCTGATTGAGCCTATATCCAGCGTTTTTGTAAACTTGGTGAATGCAGATTTCACTGCTAAGCAGAGAGGTATTCGGATTGCTGAAGAACGGATCATACTAGACGGTTCACCAGAAAGTCCCCTTGAGTTCATCCAGGTTCAGATTGCAAACGTGGAGTCAAGATTTGCCAGTGCAATGTCAGAAACTGGGGAGATCAAAGTAGAGGGACGGGTGAAAGATGCCACTCCACATTTGACAAAGGTTGGATCTTTTGATGTTGACGTGAGCTTGGAAGGTAGCCTTATTCTCTGCCGACAGGTTGACCAGCCTGGTATGATTGGGAAGGTGGGAAGCATTTTGGGAGAGGAGAATGTCAATGTGAGTTTTATGAGTGTCGGGAGAATTGCTCCGCGGAAGCAAGCGGTTATGGCCATTGGAGTGGATGAACAGCCTAGCAAAGAGGCGTTAAAGAGGATCGGGGACATTCCAGCTGTGGAAGAATTTGTTTTCCTCAAGTTGTAGCCTGTTCAACTTATCCACCATTCTACCTACGTATTTCGTTTGTGCCAATTTTGAGGACCCATCTATGTGTCATGTAGTAGCTTAAAGGTGAGGCAGAAACGATTCGGCTGTGCAATTATGAGGGTTTCTTGTGGATTTTGGAACATTTATCGTATCCTGAACCAATAAAAGAATAAGAAAAAAAAAAAATCAGCAGGTTACGTGATTTCTTCCTTCTCGCCTTCTTTTAGCTAACCTGTTGGTTCTATAGAGTGTACATGTGGCTTTTACTAATCAGGAGACATGGCTGTACATGCTTTTACTGCAAAATGGGTTCCATGATCAATGAAAATATTCCCTCCATATTTGCCACTGAAATTGTCTACCACCCAGGTTCAAGAAATATGCCCTATTGCGTTATATAGAGGACGCGAAGGAAAAGTTTATTATTCTCTACGGAAGTGAATATATTAACTAATGGCATTCATATGTTGCTTGATCTTGGGCTTCATATCATTCATTGATAATAATAATAATAATAATAATAATAATAATTGATCCATCTCTTTGCATAACAAAAATCATTATTGCAAGTAAAGGAGAACATTTCTCACTTTTTTTAGTCTCTTCATCCGGTAAGAATCTTATTCTCTTCTGCCCTTTCAAGCATCATTCATACAGGCTGATTACTTGGAACAGAACACGCCTCTCTTGCTATACATCTGCTTCTCCAGTTTCCTGCAGTTGAAACTTCTTTCAACTCCGTCGACCATTTCCTCGGTTGAATTGGACTTGACATGGGGGCGGCAATGTCAAGGCTTGCAAAACAGCTTCTTGGAAAGCGCGATGTCAAAATTCTGATGCTGGGTCTCGATGCTTCGGGAAAGACAACCATTTTGTACAAGTTGAAGCTGGGGGATGTCCTTACAACCGTGCCCACAATTGGTATCTCTCTGCAACTGCAACAAAGAGTTTAATTTCTCAACATGACACTAGTATATGTTTCAATAACACTTTGGGTGCATCTAATTAATTTCAATTTAGTAAGTTGACGAACAAAGTTGCCTTCAGGTTTTAATGTCGAAGCACTAGCATACAGAAACATCAGCTTCACCGTGTGGGATGTAGGAGGGCAAGACAAGGTAAAAAGTTCTCAAGGAATTTCTTTACTTGTTCTGTTCATTCTTTTATTTTTAGTCAAGGTAATGGCGATTATGGAGACTTGATGTGGGAAAAATGAGTTGAATATGAAGTGAGACACCTGCTAAAGGACTTCTATTATGCTTGTGTTGGATATCTAAAAACTGAAAATCCAGTGGCTTGATCTATATAGCCTGTGTACTCTGAACATCAACTAATTAATTGTGCCAACAATTGCAAGATAGATTCGGTCTTTGTGGCGACATTACTTCAGAAATACCCAGGGGATCATTTTTGTGGTCGACAGCAATGACAGAGGAAGAATCTCAGAAGCCCGAAGGGAGCTGCATCAGATTCTGAGTGAGGTTTGTGATGTCATAAATGTGGGACAAATTAATTGAAGGCATAAGTGCTCTCATCTGAAGTTTCTTTCTCATGAATAGAGATCAAGCTTCCATTTTCACCTTTTGTTGCAGGATGAACTAAAGGATGCTTGCTTGCTTGTTTTTGCCAACAAGCAAGACCTTCCCCATGCCATGCTTGCTTCCGAGGTTGCTGACAAACTCGGCCTGCATTTGCTTCGCCGGCATCGATGGTGAGGATCACAGCATCCTTCTCATTCTCATGCATTCTAAATTTTGCTGCTTGCCATGAACAACAATTGTGTTCATATAGGTACATCCAGGGAGTTTCTGCAACCTCCGGCCGAGGTCTTTACGAGGGTCTCGATTGGTTATCCAGCAACATTCCCAGCAAGACAGCAGTGAGCAGCCTGAGTAAAGAAGTTGGATCTAGTCTCACCAGCTGACTGATATTTTTAGCCCATTCGTCGTGGTGAGAAATTATTTTATGCCTTCGAAACACCATGTCAGCCAAAAAAAAAAAAATATTTAGCGTCCTAAATCAGTCAAATGTTATTGCATGTTAGTTCATCTCTTCATTTTCCTCCCTTTTTCTGCAGAAGAGAAATTGTATCTTCTTGGTGATTAGTCGTCCTCTTCCATCTCCAACTCTAAAGGTGGTAGTAGATCATGGCATAGGTGCATTAGGATGCCCGGGAGGTCTCAAGTTTGAATCTGGAGCAGCCTTGCTTTGCCATTTGAGACTTGTCTAGCCGTTTGCTATGAGATTATCTTAGGTGGCTTAACTTATGAAGAATATAAATCTCCAAACATTGTGCATTTTTTGTGCATAATTTATGGTAGCTCTAACTAAAAGAGGATCCACAATGATTAAACTACTTGTGTGTTAAAATTTTTCCATGTACCTACCAACCCAAATCAAATGGAGATTATGATTTATAAGAAACTAATACATGATCTCTATTTGTATGAAATCACCCATTTAGAAAGATATAATGACAAAGATAAATCTTAGGTTTTTATGACATAAAGGTAAAGAAATGGAGCAACTGTTAGTTATGATTCAAATTGAACATTTTCTAGTAACAAGAAATTTTTATAAGTACACTAAATATCAATAGGAATTATAAGAAATGTATCAAGAGAAAGATAATCTTCTTATTTAAAAAAAAAAATATCAATAGGAATTTTAAGCTAATGAGAGATATGTTGTTTGTTTGAATTTATTTTATTTTTTTATTTTAAGAAAGATATCAAAAGATAGTCTTCTTATTTCAAAAAAGATGTCAACAGAAATTTTTGCTAAAATTCTAAAATACTTTTATTGCATTCTGGAAATTATTTTTCATCTTAAAAAAAAAAAATAACAACAAAATCTTGGGCCTAAAGGAAGATAAAGAGAAATATGACCTTTCCTCTACACTGTCGAAATGGAAAATATTTTCCTTTTCTGTCAGCTGGCAGCAGATAATTCATGTAATTTAGAAATTGAATATATACATGTAAGTGCAGGAACAAATTTAAGTTAAAAAAAGAAATGTTTATGGACCAAATTGACCAAAATCAAATACTTGTTTTGAAGGTCAAGTTGGCCTTTTTCTCCATGTATATTTCTTTGTTTTCTACTATTGTGTTATTCTGTGATCAGTAATTCAGAAACAATTTCTAGAATCAATTCATTGAACTATTTTCCCTGGAGTTTCTTTGGTTACCAAACTAGAAAATGGCTGGACACTATTACCAGACCTGCCTGGAAATTATCTTGCTATCATATTTCATTAACTTCCTTCCATTAACACACTGAAAAGGTACTGTGGCTTCATTAGCGTGTTCCAGCATTGGGACTTTCTTTGTATCTACACGGAATCACCCCCATCATATTTAAGCTTGAAATTGCTAGACCTCAAGAGATTGTGATTTTGAGATTTATACTAAAAGGACTGTAAAATCATTTAAACTGCAAAAAAGATTACAATACCATCATTCATTCATTATTATTGATAATATGCATTGATCCATCTCCCTGGCATAACAAAAATAAGCAGTTGATGCCCCCAGGGCACAACCAAGTGATAAATGAGAGGGTTGTAAAGATGCAGCCATACTAAAGACTGCTAGTGTGAGATCAATTTCTGAGAGAAACAATTTCTTTTGAGGGTGGTCCTTGATAAGTATTAGTGGATGCAACCTCAAACCCCGACCATTTGAACATATCTCTCGATTTACCTCCCTCGTGATGATTCAGGGGCGGATTCGTGAGGGGCGCAAGTGATGGCGCGTAATCCAAAAAAAAAAAAAAAAGCAATTGATGAGGGAAATATCCTCGGATCCATAATTACCTTAATACCTTGAAAGATATAACTATTAGCCTCGTGCCCTGTGCCCAAAAGGAAATAACTCGCTGATATCATCCTGCTCGAATTCAAAAGAGACAAGTGGCAGGCACATATCACCACGCTAACTAGTCTGTTACTAAGCAAGGATTCTCCAGGCTTCTCGGGATTGACTGTCCCGCTAAGGATCACGGAGGTAGGAGCTACCTCGAACTCTTCAGAGACGATTACGATTATGGAATTCCTATCAATAAGATTTCGAGAAGAATGAGATAGAGATCCTAAGGATTTCAAAAGAATTCTTATCTCAACAAGAGAATAAAAGGAAGGAGACCAGAAAGAGGTAAGAGATTGAATTCTGAAGCGCTCAAAACATTGGAGATTATTCTTTTTTAAGTTTATTCTTGTTCTGGTAATCTAACTTGAGCATCGGAGGACGATCGGAAAAACAAGTCCTCGCCTCCATTACAGGTGCTTTGGTAGAGGTAAAAAGAAGGTGATCGGCCACCGCATCATCAACAGTTTTCACTTGTTATGTTTGTGTCATCGTCTTCTATGCAAGACCTTTCTCATGCCATATCTGCTTCTTGAGTAAATATAAATATCAACATATATAGTTTTTGGGTGAGAGAGGAGTTAAATGGTTGCTATGTCACAATATTGTGAAATTTTTGTAAGTAGAAAAAGTTTAGTATATGGTATATAAATAGTTGGATAAAAATTTGTGACATAACTAAGATTTCAATTATTTTATCATATGTATGGTTTTCACGATTTTCTCTTTTTATTTTATATAAAATTCTTGAAATTTGATATATGTTTTCAGATAAAAAAAAGGAAAGAGATTGCAAAAAATCGTGAGAAGGCTCAAAATGCTAATTTACAGTAAAGGAGAAAAATATTTATTTATTCTTTTTAGATAAAGAAAAATATTTGTCTTTTGGTTAACGGATCACAAGTATCTTTTACTATTTGACATCATAATTTTAACAAAAAATATAAATCAAGAAATTCCACATGCAAATTTCGATCTCAGTATAAAGTATGTAGGTGAGTTAATATAGGATTGCATTTATCTAACAATTTTATATTTGGGTAAATTATTAATTAAATAAAAATAAAAAAGGCCACCAGAGTATTTTTGGTGTGGGTAAAGGAAGGGTTTTAGGTTTGAGTGGGAGCAAACGAAATCGGTCGCAGGCGGAGAGAAAGGGGACGAAGATGGAGGGCGCGTCCTACCAGCGATTTCCGAAGGTGAAGATCCGAGAGATCAAAGACGACTACTGCAAGTTCGAGCTTCGGGACACCGACGCCAGCATGGCCAACGCCCTCCGCCGAGTCATGATCGCCGAGGTTCCCACCGTCGCCATCGACCTCGTTGAGATCGAGGTCAACTCCTCCGTCCTCAACGACGAGTTCATCGCCCACCGTCTCGGCCTCATTCCCCTCACCAGCGAGGGCGCCATGGTGATGCGCTTCTCCAGGGACTGCGACGCCTGCGACGGCGACGGCCAGTGCGGGTACTGCTCCGTCGAGTTCCACTTGAGCGCCAAGTGCCGCGACGACCGAACCCTAGATGTCACGAGCAAGGACCTGATGAGCTCCGACCCTGCTGTTGTCCCTGTCGACTTATCCGATACCGGCTCTGGCTACGACAATCCCGAACAGAGGTCCCCCCCCCCCTTCTCTCTGCGCGCGCGCGCGTGTCGTACCATTCAATATTTTATGTTTCATGTTAGAAATGTGTCTTAGGTTGAAGAATCTTGTGATAATGTTCTAATTGCTCTGTTGAATTGCTTTATTTTCAAAGCTATAATGCTACAAAATACTTTCTTTTTACTATAGTTTTTGTTCAACTTATTTCTGCATTTATCAAAAATGGACATTATTTAATTTCTACTGAGATTATATAATTGCACCACATAAAATTTAGGTTCTATGATTTTATGTATCAAAAAATTGGCAGCTATTTGTTTTATGCGTCTCCCTACTTGCATTTTATGTCTATATATCTAGACTTCTATTTAATCCATTTTTTTCTTATGGTAAAAAAGGGCATCCGATGGGCTGCACGCCTTACAAGGGTTAGGGGATGATTGTTTTTGTATGCAACCTTCCTCTTGGTTTTTTTATGCAAAGAGACTATTTACACAACTTGAACGTTTCCTTTTGGTCACAAAGGAATATCCTAATCGTTGCTACCAAGGCTCACCCTTTTCATTTTCTTTATGGTGTTCAATTTTTTTAAATCTAAATTTTTCTGTCCTTCCTTCTATTTTGGGTTTGTATTAAACCTTTGGGTGAGGATGCTCGTCATGTTGTAACTATTGTCATATGGATGCTTTTGACTATGACTATCATACAACTGCTTTTCCTTGATTAAAAATCTTGTATAATGTCCAATCGTTGTTTCTGTTCAGGTAGTGTGCCCCAACGTTTGGTATTCCAGTAATTTTGACGGAAAAGCCAAAATTTGGGAAAATAAAATTTTGGGATTTAGTTTTACTGTTTAAGAAGCCAAAAAGAAAGCAATAAAACAAAATGGTAATCCACAAAAATAAATTGATTTGGTCTTTCTTTCATATTGAAAGAGGAAATATTTTCCCCTTTTGTCAGCTGAACAGCAGAGAAAATTGAAAAGGAAGATTTGAAGAAATGAAGTCAGCTTCTATTGTTCCACTGATATTACAGTTAACAGCAATTGAAAAGACTTACTAGTCAAGTAACCGTATTGGCCTTTGTGTAAGTTGTACTTTACTGAATTATGTATAGGCTGAAAATTGCATTGTCTTCCTATTTTTTCAAAATAATTAGCCAGAGCATAATGTAATAGGGTTTCTCTGTATGTTTGTTTTCTTTTACTTTGCACATTTTTTGTTGATCAGCAAATTTGTACATTGAACATAAATATTGATATTTAATGTATTTGAGTTGTCGTTGGAGCTTCTTTTTCTTTTATGCTTGTGGGCATATAATGTGTCCTTTCATGTGGTTCACAACAGCATTAAGTTTCTGAAATTTAAGATTATTCATCTCTTTTGTATCCAGGGGAATTCTAATAGTGAAACTACGTCGTGGACAAGAACTGAAGTTGAGAGCCATAGCCAGAAAAGGCATTGGCAAAGACCATGCAAAATGGTCCCCTGCAGCTACTGTTACTTTCATGTATGAACCAGATATTCATATCAATGAAGATTTGATGGAAAGCTTAACATTTGAGGAGAAAAGAAGTTGGGTTGAAAGTAGTCCTACCAAAGTGTTTGATATTGATCCCAATACTCAGCAGGTTGGTTGAAGTTTCACAATTTGCATTTCTTGTAAAATGATGTATGACATGGTAGATAGTTTGATGTTAGACACTTAAATCACCCTAGCTAGACAATGTTACTTGTAAGAAATATGCTATTTTTGGTTTTGGCATGAAATTTCACTTGTGAGGATCAAACATTGGAAGATTGCCAAACATGGCATTGTTAGTGTAGGGTCTTAATTGGCGTCTAAATAAGTAACTAACCTAAACAAATTTTGGTCATCAGGAAGCTGGAGAATGCAACTCCTTCTTGCATCTTATATTTTGACATTGAACCTCATCTTGGATCACTTTTTCTGCCTCTTGCTTGGAAATATTACTTTTTCTACTATTCTATACACCTCATCCTTGAAATGTCCATTTCATGCATCCAAAATTGCTGGGATATTCCTGCTTGTTCTCTCTCTCACACACAGCACAAAGAAAGAGAAAGGAAGAAAAGAGAGTTGCCTCCACAGGCATAGCCTAGCGGTTGAGACCATACATGTATTGGTCCCAAAGAGCCATAGATTTAGCTTCTATATAGTCAGTGAATGGTCCCGTGTTCGAATCCTGCCACTGGGTTCCGTGATTTAACCCTCCTATAGAAATCTTAGGGCTGAGCTGCGGGGGCTCCCGGGGTGAGGGATTTCACCTTTTGGTCCCAAAGGAAGTAAAGAGAGTTTTCTATAAGTGGTTTGGAAGGTGTTTTGTCCTATTTTGTAATTGGTAGAGAAGGAACAAAAGAGAAGGAAAATTTTTGCTTGGCTAAGTAACTTAGCCCTTCATTTCTTTTGAGTTTCTATTTATTAGTTTCATGTACTTGTCTTTTCATATTAATTTGTTCTATTTGGTTAAAGTTGGTAGAACTTCATTACTAGCTTGGTTTATGTAGTATTCACATTTTAAAGATCACTTGGAGTATGTATTTGCTGAAGCTTTGCATAGGTAATCTAGAGTTTTTGCCTAGGTTTTATGATGTAACTTGATATATCATTGGCTCAACTTAGAGGTCACTATTACTCCTGGCTTAATTGATGTATCGGTTCTAAAAATTTGTCTTCCTGTCGCTCTTGTCGATTCCATACTTGGTAGGAAGTCAATGAGTTACTGGCTCTTCTGCTTTGGATTATTGATTAAAAATGGAGTATCAGAGCTGCCAGTTGTACATTGAATAATACCCATCCTCATGTCTCCTCATCAAGAGCAAAAGCCTTTCATGAAGTGATGGTTTTAGTTCTCAGTACTCCTTGTGAACATCCCTAAAAGGCCTCTGGTCGGCTGATGTTCTGTAGATTTGTAATAGGTTCACCAAGCTGACCCATTTTAGTTGCTATATGATTTTGTTCTGATTGTTATTTTTCAGCATATTTCACAGGCGAACAATAGATCTCCATCGATGTAATCCCATCCTCCTCTGCACCCCATAATTTTAGGTCATCTCAAGCAAATTATTGCTTTCTTTCCTTTTTGTCCTAGGTCGTAGTAGTTGATCCTGAGGCATACACATACGATGAAGAAGTGATTAAGAAAGCAGATGCCATGGGAAAGCCAGGTCTTGTTGAGATCAATGCCAAAGAAGATAGTTTTATATTCACAGTGGAATCTACTGGGGCGATCAAAGCTTCTCAGTTGGTGCTCAATGCAATAGATGTTCTTAAACAAAAGCTTGATGCTGTTCGCCTTTCAGAGGATACTGTGGAAGCTGACGACCAATTTGGCGAGTTGGGTGCACATATGCGAGGAGGGTGATTTCTTTGTAATACCGCTGGATTCCTTGGTTCATTTCCATGAATTTTAGTATTTGTATTTATGTCTTGAAACTTTTGGTAACAACTGTTTTTGTTTTTTGTACTCGTCCAACTCAAACATGCATCCTTTGTGAAACATGCAAGAAGGGCATTATACCGTTAGTTTATCTCCTGCTCATTCTGTTTAAACTTCTTCTGCTGCCTTAGATGGTATATCTCCTCCTGGTTGATTTGATGCGTTTCTTGAATAAATAGTACTCTCTTTTCACCAGGTTTTACACCTCAGTAACTTATATCTCCTCCTTTCACTGTTTCCAGACCAAAAATTTGATTACTTCGAAGACCTTTCTTTTCATGAGATGACAAAACTTTTAGAACTAGCTAGTCAAAACATATTTATTTCTTTGTTTTCTAAAATTAGATTACATTGAGATCAGTTCTTCGATATCAATTTGCTAAGTCAGTTCATTGAACTTCTCCCTTGGATTTATTTGGTTACGAAATTAAAAAATAGTTGGACAGTATAACCAAACATGCCTAGGAAATCCCCTTGCTATCTTACTTCATTGAACTTTTGTTTTGACACTGAAATGGTACAGTTGCTTCATTGGTGCGTTGTAGAATTGAACTTCATGTTGTGTGTCAGCCCGAGTTATCTTGCTATCATATTTCTGATTTGTAGGCCATAAATTGAGCCATGTTTTCTTGCAGTAACATCTTGGTTACTTGATCTTGAAATTGCTACTCTTCAAAAGATTATGATTTTGATGCAGAGGCTCGAACCAACACTTTGTACATTTCATCACTCTTATAAGAGTCTTTTGAAAGAATAAGTTCATCATTTCATTGACCTCTGTTTAAACAGCTTTCTTCACGTTGTTCAGAGCATGTTTCCCTTCCTTTTGCAATTCTCGTCTCCAACATTGTTGAAATATGCAATGAAGAGAATAAATTAAAGTTGGATTATAAAAGTAAAATTTTTACAAAAGATTGTTGTGATTGGACTATAAAATTTGGTATGTTCCCTTCCATTAATGTCTTGTAAAAATCGAAATCATGCACCCATTTACCAAAGCACGGTGATACAATTGCCAAGATAAAGTACCCGAAACAGACAGATAACCAAACAAAAAAGATCATAGTGTCCTTATTCTGATTTTCACAATTACAGTTACTCGTTATCAAATTTAAGATCATGATCATTTGTCCAATGCAGGGAAAATATATTTTTTTTATCTTGTTTTTTTCCTATTTGATTATATTTATGTTACAATGATATTTCCCAACATTCATCTAAAAAAGAGTCAATTTAATTTTTAAAATATAAAAATTATACATAATTAAACTAAATATATAAGGCGTATCAAGTGTAAAATTTTACTCAGTAGAAATGCAACTATGTGCTGCATGCACACTGCCGTACTACAACACTTATTCTGAATATTTTCTCCAAAACGCCGCATAGACTGACAAGATTACTCCTCGGCTTCACGTACAATCAAAATCTCTCTCTTTGTATGTATCTCTCCATTGACTGTGCACACCTGTGTAAAGGTCCATCGCATCAGGGAAAATGTAATGGTATTTCAGGCCATCGGTATTTTAGGTAATTAATATTGCTATTTGTTTAAGTTTTTAATAATATGTACTTTTTTTTTACTTCCATTATAAACTTTAAATTTATTACGCTAAAATTTAAAATTTTAAGCATCATTATTGAGATAAGAAAAATCATTATAGAGATAATAATTGTCGATCGTTGTTGAGATTGAAACTCAACACACACAATGGTAGGTTTCGGTCACCCATATGAAATTTGAGTTTGAACCTAAATTTAATCTAGATTCAAAATTTATTTAGAAACAACAAAAAAAAAGAGAAGAATAAAAAGATAAAAGAGAGAGAGAAAAAAAAGAACTCAACTCCTACGATGACGTTTTAACCGTTTAAATCAAAATATGGGATTTTTGAAAAAATTAATCATGTTGAAACTTTTTTAAATTTGAACTTGAATCTTTTTGAAACCTAAGTCTGCATTCTATTTGCGTTTTCAATTTTTAATTTTGACTTTTAAATTTATTTTTAATTTTTTATTTTGATAGTCTATTCTCAGAAAATTGAAAACTTATTCTTTTTGTCATTTTAAAAAATTATTTCTTAAAACAAAAAATTAAAAAATACCTTTATTTTAGAATTTTGAAAAAAAAATATTTTATGATATTTTATTCAATGAATTTAATTATTAAATAATAAAATTAACTCTTTTTAATAAAATTTTATTATTAAAATAAAATAATAAATTATTCACATCTAAATGATAACTTATATTAAATATTATTATATATAATATGTATAATATACTTAATAATATATTATACGTTATCCTAAATTTTTAATTATAATATAGATATATTATATTTTTAAAATTTTAAATAAATATATAATTTTATTTTTAAAATTTAAGAATATTTTTTTTCTTTTTTTTTTTAGAGCCAAAATATAGAAAATAGATTGTGTTTTTCATGTTTTGGACTTAAAAATTATTTTGGCTGAAAACAACCAAAATAATATTTTGTTGTTTTGAGTTTCTTTTATAATTTTTTTTATGTTTTTGAAAATGTATTTTTTAGAATAACAAAGTAAATACATTTTTATTGTTTTAAAAAATTAAAAATTAAAAATAACCTCAAAATAAGAAAGAAAACCAGTCTAAGTTTCGAGATCAATTTCTCTAAAAACCCATCGTTGCTGTTGGATTTCTCTCTAAAAACCTGTTGTCGGCAATGAATGAGATTTTGAATAGAAACTTACCGGCTATACCACTCTTCATTCCTGTAGACTTCTGATCTTATTGTCGTTCAATATGTTACAACCCAGCCTTTGGTTTTGTCATTGATCTTCTTCCATCTTGTTTATCCATTGATTTTCTTCCGTCAAACTCACATAGTTTCATTGATTGAAACCAATGGGTTCTACTTCTACATGATCAAAGCCACTAAAGACACGCCATAGACAGAGAAGTTTGCCGCCAATAGAAACCCATTGTGTTTCCAATTATCAAAACCCATTGTGCAATGATAATTTGTTGGAGACTCTATTATAATTATTTTAATTTTTTGAATTGTAGTGTAATAAGAGCCTATAAATCATATCAAGGCCACCATATAACTAGTTGAGTAGGTCCCAGTTACAAAAATCAAGGTCTCAAATTTGTTCACGCTCATCCAATGGTGAAAATGCAAGGTATTAAATATAGAATAATAATTTTTTAGTCAAATTGGCTAATCCAAATTATGAGTTAGATGGACAAAAGAATTATTCTACTCATGTTACAGGTTTCACAATTAGTAATCCTTAAATTTATTTAATTACTAATTAACAAAGACTCTGCTAAATCGGCCAACTCAATAGAACTGATTGGGTCAAGTGACCCATTCACCCTTGCTTAAAAAAGCAAGGAAAATGGTTTTAGTAAATGGGCTATTTTACCCTACCGGTGTAACTGGGTTGTCTTCATTCTAGCTGCTAACAACTGAGAATAAGAAGTTGAAGATATATAAATGGGAACATATATCTATAGTCTATAGATGTGAACAAAAATTGCATTGCCTTGGCTTTCACCACAAAAATCAGAGATATGTGTCATTTATGAGGGGAAAGTATGGTCTGAATTGAGAGATGAAAACAGAGGAACAGAGAAAGAGAACCATAAATAGAGATGCAGAGCTGCAGAGCTGCAGATTCTTCATTGCTTTTCTGTCTTTCACTCTCTCTTTCTCCCTCTGCAACCACCAACCCTCCTTTCCACCTCCAGTGGGGGAATCGGACCACAAATGAAAAGACAACTTAAACATAGTAAATTTGTAGTTTTATGTGGAGAGAGAGAGAGATCAATGAGGGCTGCCAATGAACTCCACAAAAAGTGGCACACTCATTGGCTGTTCTTGGGCTCTTTTTCCCTTCTTGATCAGTTGACTCTGCTGAAGAATCATTTGAACAATCATCAGAAGCAAAAAGTGCATCAATCACGCCATTTGGGCTGCCTGGAATAAGAATTTGTTGATTTTTTGCGCTTGCGAGAGTTGTTAGTGCTTGATAATTCAACTACGAGTTCGCAGCAATCTTCTACTTTTTCCAGTATCATACAGCATGGTTTTAATGCCTTGTTTTTGTACTTCAATTCAATCCGAGACGTGAACAATATTTAAAGACAAATTAAGCACCACAGCCAACAAAAGAATAAAAGTACAAACCTTTCTAATCTTGAGCACGCCCACAAGCAGGTTTTGACGTTCAATGCAATCACAAGGCTCAATTTCATTCATAACGTGAAGCATTGCCGCCGCGGCCAACACAGATGGCAGATAAGCTGCAGATCTCGAATCTGTTTTGTCACAAGAAAAGCGGAATTCAAAACAATGAAGTTTTTGAGTGAGTCATACAATGGAGACCTATTCATAGAGAAATAAGCCACATCAAATTTGATCTGAGTTTATCTAATCCAGCCTAAATATGTTGATTGTTCTTTTGCATTGATTTGTATTCTTAATATGACACTTTTACAAGTCAATTGCCATGATGAACATGTTTAAGGAAGATGAATGTGAGCGAGCAAGTGACGATACAAGAAGAAGGGTTGTTCTGTTTATGATTGGTCAATGGGGTGGACAGCGGAGGCTAAGGCGGAGCTTACCGGCGGCGAGAGAGAGGAGGAGGCGGTGACACCGCCGGAGAAACTCCTGGTGGATGTGGTGGGTCTTCAGTCCAAGCCTCCTCATAACGTGATCAAGAAATGAAATTGGGGTGACAATGTGCATCTTCCATTTGAGAGTGGACAGCACCAACAGCTCCATTCTCTGGATAGTTTTGGCCTCAAACAGATACTTGGATTCCTCCCCCTAATCAACAAACACAAAAGCAAAAGAGTACTCTAAGCTTGAGTGATCAAAATTATAAAGTTCGGAAGGCTCTGCAAATTTTTCCTCTTGACTGCGGATATGGACGTCAAATTTCTGTATTATCTTTTCTCATGATTTCTACGCATGTGCAATCCGATCCTAAGATGTGCATATATATATACCTGAAGGTTGAGGAGGAGAGGGACTTGGGTTTCTTCAACTTTGGCGGCCAAAGAGAGGCAGCTCACAGCAGCGAGCTGGATCATCCATGGCTTCTCTCTCTGAAAATGGAAGCCAGAGAGAAGCCTGTCCAGATAATTAATGGCTAGAACAGGAGTGACAACTGTGAATCCACAGCGAGCGGTGGCACTTAGAATCCAATCCACAGCCTCGGCGCGAGCAGAGCCGGCATCTCCATTAATGTTGCCAACGTTGAGGTGAGGAATCTGCTCTTCTTCTTTGGAGAAGAGAGAGACGAGCTCTGCATCTTGGCAGAAGAGATCTTGATCTTCCAAAGGAATTAGTAGAGAAGGGTTTGATTCAGAATAGGTTGCTGTGGTTGCTCTCTGATCCTCCTCATCATCTGCCTCCCAGTGGCGATCCATTTCCTGGCAGTGGAGAACATCTTCTAAGCTGAGAAAGGAGTGGTTTTGGTGGATGGCCATATCGAGCTTTCGGTACTCTGCTCATCATGCAAAAGAGAAAACAAGAAGAAGTAAAAAGATTTTGGAGCTCATTCAATTGATGATTCTCTCTCTCTTTCTGTGTCGCTCTCAGACTCGTTTCTCAAAAACAGAAAGAAAAGGAAGGGGCGTTATCACTTCTCAGAGTGGGCTTCGCGCTTGGCCTTTCTTCTTTCAAATAATAATTTGGGATGTTTTATATTTATTATTTTTTTATTTAATTTCTTATGATGAAATTCTCTCCTCATTAGTAATATTTAATTTTATTTTTTAATCTAAATTGGTGATTATTCCCTCCTGACTAAAAGACAATGATCAAAGGGGGGATCGCAATGGTAGGGTGCAGGCTTTGGTGACGGTTCTGTCTGAGAGATGGTTAGCACCTGCAAACACTTCAACGCTCGAATGAGTAAGAGAGTAAAGAAACGATAGTGTATCAGTAAGTCAGAGATCAGAATACATCTTGGCTCTGAAAAGAGTTGGTTGTTATAAGAGGAAGAGACGTTCTCCTACATACATGCGTCGTGCTTTTGCAGGTAATAAGACTGACTATCTGGCACCGGTGGAGATTCTCAAGTGGTAACATAGTGGCGGCGGTACTCTTATTAATGTGGATGAGATCCGCCATTAATAAGGATAGGATCTGAGGTGACCATGCAAATATTCAATAGAAGTTGCAATGATGTCGTGGTAGACTGACGTTGGGCCGAGATTGGGCCCAAAAAAAAGACCAAGATTGGGTCTAGAGGGAGGGCAAGATTAGGCCCGAACGGTCCAATGATTAATTACTAAAATTAATGTAAGAGCATATTAAAAATTTCATGTAATATGATCATTAATTCAAACTATAAAAAAGAAGATTAAATATTATCATTCTTTTCTTATTTGTTTACCTAATAAATGAATAAATCTAAAATCAAATATAGCTGTGCATAGAACAAGTCTACTAGTCGTCCTCCTCACTCATCCCATCCCATCAATGAATGAATTAATGGGCAAAATTCATTCACACATTCAAGGAATTAATAATAGAATTCTTATTAGATATATATGATCTTTAATTTCAAAAACTGATCATTGATTCATTAAATTGGATGAATAGTTGATAATGGTGAAAGACCACCAACTCCCTCCCGTATATTAAGAGAATGCATAAATAGATTTTAAGTATGTAAGTGAGTCTATAGCTTAATTAAAAACTAAAGATTTAATCACATAACTCATTTTACTTAAATTCACCTCTCACTTTACGATATTATATTTTACATTACTCACTCAATCAATCTTACACCCTTAAAAGCGAGATTAATTTAGTGAATAACATAATCAAATCTTAATTTTTGCAAGTATAAACCTACATATACATATATATATATATAGGTGATCTACTTAAGCTTTATCTAAATAATAAAGAAAGATATTTACCGAATTTGAAAGCAGAATCTCCCCATCAATCGCTCACTAGTTGAGTACCACCCCACCCTAGAGGTGGATGATACGATTTTCATTTGGTGGTGTGAACGGCACGCACACCAAACTGGACCCCAAGAAAACTGCCTCTTATGGAACCAAATTTAAGGACACCCTGTCCTCCAGATTCACTTTGATTTACACGCACCTTAATCTTATAAAAAAAAATTAAAATTCTATGCAGAATAATGTGATTTATTAATTAATAATTGTATTCAAAATATTTATACTTATATAAATATTAATATATTAGATTAATATAAATTTTTTACAATTATTTTCGTTTGTAATTCAACCAGCTTCCCATAAAAAATAAAAAATGGATGAGCGTTTATCTAGTTAACAGCAGGAACCAGGGTGGGTGAGGAACAATAGAGGTGGAAGTGATGGCCAGCTCACCAGAACAGAATCATTTTTATTGATTAGTTACAGCAGTTATTATATTAATACACAGTTAATAAAGTAAGACACAGTTATTATCTCCTCATAATTCACTCTTAACCGCAAACACAGCTGTCGCTGCTTCCTTTGTTCTTAGCTTTTAAAAGTCAAAACTACACTTACACTCCACCTCCACCTCCACCTCCACCTCCACCTCTATATGGCAATTTTTATCCTACTCCCATCCCACAAATTAATCATTTTGGGAGGATATATATACACACAACAAAAGAGCACCGACGAAAAGAAAAATACACGCATTGACATAGGCATAAAAAGGCTCTCGACTCATATTTAACCTGCATGTATTATTTTGTCTCAAATGACCTGCCTAAATCAAAATTAATTGTTAGGTATTATTACCTAGTACATCTATTCAGTCCACTGCTGCGATCTACCTTGGTCTTTTCAATAAAAAATCAATATTCAACAAGCACCCTCACCCTAAATTGCAGTCACTCACTGTCCCCCTCTCCCATTTTATGAGACTGAATTATCTAGCGGAAGTCCGTCGTCAAGAGACTTCCACGAGAAGAGTAAATGGTTAAAAGCTCAACAGGGGGAAAACTCGTTTACTGCAGTTGTTCTTTAAGAGGACACCTCTTTCCATTCATCACCACCGTCCATGTGGACTTGTGATCATCATTTCTTGGCCAATATCATGTAACTCCATACTTGAAAGAAGCATGAAAGCGAATAGTCAAAATGGACTCTCAACAGAAAACAAATCCAATCCATCCAGCTCAAAATATCAACCCTACACGCCTCACCAACACATTTCCAGAAATAGGATACATTACTAATTTGGACTCAATTTGTATGCTGATAACAAACAAGGTTTGACTTGCCAAAATTTTGAGAAATTAAGATATCATATTAAGTGGAGAGAGCTTGAGTTTGTTCGCTATGGATTCACAGTTGTAGGCAAACAAATGGTTTAAGCACATTAGTTTAAACAACTTTGTCTGTATAATTTCATATATTAACAGCTCTTACAGCAAAATCAAACAAGATATGCCCTAGTTGAAGGCAAATAAAATGACCAAACGAAGATATGTGTCACGGACACATTATTCAAAATACAACTTATCAACAATTTCACTGACAAGCACCAGAAAAATTTGTCATGAGAAGCATTGAAACCTTGATGTTAGAGTCAACCAAGGCCGAAAACATACATGGCTATTGGTGGATTGGAAATCTTGTTCTTCGACCTTGGATACAGAGGCGATTTGACTCAGTATGGTGGCGGAGGATACATGCCAGTGTGTGGGCCTAAACGAATAGCAAACAAAAGATTCAGTGAATTTTGACAGTGTGGATAGTGAAAATAAGTGTGGATCACAAGAGTTACCAGGAACATAGAAGGGCGCCGCCTGTGGAGGTGGTGGATATGGAGGTTGCTGTTGGTATTGTGGAGGTATCATGTATGGTGGAGGATAAGCAGCTGGCGGAGGGGGAGTGTATGGTCCCGGAGGAGGATAAGTAGCTGAACCGGGTGGGTGCAAAGAATACTGGGCCTGTGTCGGGTTAGCAGGGGGTGGTGACGAATAAAGAGGGGCCGGAGACGAATAAAGAGCTGCAGATGGTGGTGGTGTAGAGTACATAGGGACCTGAGGGGCTGATGGTGCTACATATGTTGGAGCTGACGGAACGCAGTTTGTCGCTGTCTTCTGTAGCAAACTCGGAAAAAGAAATATATATTAGAAGCAATAATCATAGCATCTTCGTTTTAGAAAACGCGGCAATTTAACTGAGTATTGGGTAATGGTATTTCACAACCTTGGCATTTCCACAGTACAGTATAAGTCTAACTTCTCCTGCATGCCTGTGAGGAGGAAAAATGCATTAGGAGAGTTCTAAAATATTTTCTGTTCCTAATGCATTGCTCACAATAGTAAAAAAATTATGCACTCCAGAAGAGCAAAAAAATCATGAGTATTATAGGTTTACATGCTGGATTGGTACACATGAACCCACTTGCCATATTTTCATTTGGGACAAAAAGCAAAAAAGTACTGAGGGGAAGAAAAGGAACTCCTCTCAATCACAGTAGCATAGCCTTCACAAGAACAACTGAACAAGTTGCACCTCTTCATAGCCCCTTAATTACACCGGGTCATCATCAGAATAAGCCAAGGTATGACAAGAAATGAAAACTCTCCTCTGGAATAAGCAGCAATGCAACTGGGAATTTTGTTGAGGGCCCAAAATAAACGGCCTAAAATTTAGGGGGCTCAAACAAACTTGCTCGTGTATAAGCATATATACATATATATATGGGCAACAAGCCATTTTGTAAAGGATAAAACTTCACTCTCTGCCTCTCATTATGATTGCTTTCCCCAGTCACCACATTGTGCATACTTCACTTTTCTATAAGCACTTAAAACACCATGTCGTAAATGTGAACAGAATATTTCTAGCTCTTGTGTGTAGAAGCAAAAGAATCTTCCCCCCCCCCCCCCCCAAAAAAAAAAACCCAAACAAATCGGCATTGCACAATATTCACTTTCCTCTATGAACGCTTAAACTCTTTGTCATGAATGCACAACATAATATTTCTATGTTGTGCAAAAGAATCCATAAAATTTAGAGAGGCTTTATAAAGATGGAGGAAAAATTTCTGATTCAACAAGTTTAATCTAAATGACATTAATAATATAGGGGCCTGAGAACCAAGTGCTCTAGTAAGTTTCTGTACTATTTTAAGAGTGGTAACTGGTAAATCTATTTCAAACAATAAAGCTTTTTTGGTATTGTATATCCCATGTCTACTACATGGATAAGCTTTTTTGCCCAGTAATGGCCAAGCTCAGAAAATAAATTGAGATACAATTTTTTCATATCAAGGATAGCTGAAGCTCAAGTCTCTGGATTATTAGGAAGAACTGAAAATTCACCTCAAAAGTAGTAACAGGAAATCTCAGGCATAAATGTGTGACAATCAATCAGATTCTATATTACAAGTTTGTTCCTGGAATAACCAAGTCAAAATTCATGCATGTATATGGTGTAAAAGGATACTTATTAAAACATGTGCCTTTAATAGGTCAAAATGCAATACATATTTATACTGCAGTATAATGATCCATCACGGAGCATATTTACCAGTTGTAATGAAGCAACAAGTTCACTATTTCAAGAAGTCAAGCATGCCACTGCCTAACTCAAAACTTGTGATAGTACTGAACTCCATTCAACACCAGAATTGACCTGAAAACTTTAGAAACTTTCTGGTTACTACTGCTAAACAAAACTAGAAAGGGAAGACAACACTAACTCCACAGCTCTGAGGAATGAAACATCTAATAGTCACATGAATGCAAGACCGGAGGTGCAACTTTGCGAAGCAGCTGTTTTTACTCTCCTTTGTAGCTCTGGTTAAGCTAAATTGATATTATAAGGTAACCACTAGTAGCTAAGATCAACCTTGTGCAAAGTTCTGTTTAGAAAAGGGGTGCATTGATACAACAAATGACTAAAATCTCAACCAACAGAAGTTAAGAATGTTAAAGTAGAGAGATTAGTTTTTTCTCGTGAACAAGATAAGGAGGGGATCTAACATTTAAAACAACATTAAATATAGCAGATCAAGCTAAATATGGAAACCAAAATTTTGAATTTTATCTTCCTTGGACTGTCCATACTCTAGTCAGAATCCACCCGGATTCTTTTTGTTTTCTTATTCCTTTAAGGACACTGATGGAAAGAAACCATCCATTATGGCTAGTTCACATTACAGTTCAGCCTATGATTTCTCACGTTCGACAGAGTTTATGAGAAAACTTATTGTGCAATTACTAAAATTATAACACAAATTAGCCCAAATTTTTTGTACTATCTTCAGAATGCGTTAATTCTTCATAAGTCAGTAGTCAAATGGAATTCTGTTACGGTTCAGGGTGCATGACTGAGAGGGTTTACCTGCCGGATCTAGTCTGCAGCGGCCATGTGCTGTCCTCGTAGCCCTCAGTCAAAACCTTTTGCAATTGAACCCTATAAATAGAAAAGATCACCCCAAACAGATGAGGCAAAACAAAACTGTAAGTTTAGGAGAAATGCATGGGCCTGTTTGATTGTCCTCAAAATTCTAAATTGAACATTAGAAGATTAGTTCAATTATTCAGAGATAGAACGCCTCAAGAACTTCTAAATTACACTGTCATTTCTTTTGAAGCACACATTCAATAAACCAAACAATAGGAGATCCTAAGCTAATTTTTCGACGTCTCAACAGAATGACTTCGTGTTAATTAGCACAAACAAAATCAAACATGCCTCCAGTAAACCAAGACGAAAGAGCAAATCCGCTTACTTTCCGCTGCCAATGAAGGCGTCGAGAGTGACCGTGTTGCTGTTCCAAACCCTAACGTCCAGCTCCCGAAGCCCCTCAATCATCTTGAACGTGAACTTATCCTGAAATATAGGGTTTTTGCCGCCGTCTTCATTTAAAAAAAACACAAAAGATCCAAATTCAACCGCATCCTATATGTCAAAGACATATGAAGAAGCAAAACAAAGAGATGTGAACAGTACCGGTGCAGGTCCGAGTGCGGAACTTGGTGCTGCCATATTCCAGGCAAACGTAGGGATCCTGCTTCGAAATCCATTCCGTGTCCTTCAATTTGCTGCAACCAACCACCGTGACTTCGAGGAGGCGATCTTGAATGCCGGCGACCGACGACATGGAAGGCTAAGCCGAGGATAGGGAGACTAAGCAAATCGGACTTTCACGTGTGCTGGCTTGGCTGCTCTTTGATTTGGCGGTAAATGGTCTCTTGTTATAGTCGTTAACCGGATTTCGACTCAGTGGCTAGCTGGTTGGTGGGTGCCGAGTCGTAGTTGACGCCACCAATACAGCAAAGCAGGCCACGTGACTGACTGACTGACTGATTGGTTACGGAATAATGGAATTATTATTATGTTATTCTCCGTCAACCGTGGAAAATTGAGCCTTCATAGCATTTTGTGACCATCGGTCAGTGACCTAGTGATAGAGTTTAAAGTGTCAAAGAGTAGCGTAACGGTTTTGTCATGAATATATTTATTAAATTTAAGAAATAAAGAAATTAATAAGATTATCATTAAAATCTAATACCAGATATTAATATTACCAGTTTCGTAAACATCAACTAAGTATATTTAGAATATCAACTTATTGTTATGTAAATAAATCCTGTCAATACCTAACTCAAATCGATAATTTAGATTAGAGTATATAAGTGTTTTCATTTCAATAATTACTTCAAATTTAGTTATTTAAAAATTAAAAATTTAAATTTTTAAAAAATAAAAATAATTAATTACCGATATGACATTTCTTTTATTTTCTGGGTTATCTTTCTTGCGAGATCTTCCGTCGCTCGTGTTCTCGATTTTAACAGAAAAGATAAATCACAGATGAAGACTTTACTTCACTATCTAAAAATCAAACTCATAATTTACTGACAAAAATTCTAACTTATCATAACCCAACTCCTTAACTTGTAGCTTAAAAGCAGCATCTCTTTTACTTTTGCTTGTACAAAAAGAGAAAATTGGTACATTAATATACAATGAGAAAACACATCTTCTCAAAACAACTTTAATTAAAACAACAATATTGTTAAGATAACAATTTCCGTCTAATAATTCAAAACACACTTAGAACCAAAACGATTAAACCACGGTACTGCCTACTCTGTCCAAGAATGTGAATTTTGAATTTGAGGGGTTATATTAACGGTTTGACTCCTTAAAATGTGAGATAAATCATTGACTTTAATAAATAATTGAACAAAGTGAATGGTTTGGCAAGATCATATTTAATAACATCTACCTGATATTGTGCAAATACTAAATAAAAAGACATGGATTAGTGCAACTAGTTGGGGTTTGTCAATTCTATGCATATTGTTCTACTATTTCATTCAAATGACTAAATTAGCCTTTTTATAATTGTCAAAGTGATATTTCTTTCTTTCTTTTTTTTTCCCTTAAATTTCAATGAATGAAAGCTACAGCTACTATCTGCATATGCATGTCAAAACGATGTAATTTAATTGCATTAACTTACAACTTTAACAGATTCTGGTGATTAAAAATAAATAAATCATCACGCCTTACTTCAAAGTAACTCAAAACTATTTATAAAGTCTATGGATAATTTACCAGAATCTTAATTTTCATTCCTATAAAGCATTTTTTATCACAACTTACATTATAAGACTAGAGGGTGGTGGAAGCTGCCAAAAGCTTCTCAAATTCATTCATCCATCCATCAAATCAGCAAATACATCGTATCAATTCAAACTTGCCTGATTTTGAAGTCAAAAATATAATTTTTAAAAACCAGGATTTTTTTTCCTCTACCACAAGAAAGTTAAAAACGACACAAAAAAAAAAAAAAAAAAAGAATCATCCTTAAGGTCAATGCTTTGCAAAATCCATACACAAACCAATAATAATTAAAGCAAATAACAAATAATTATAAATAAAATAAAACTGGCAACTTGGCAATGAGTAATGGGCAGTGCATTGACAACCACTAAAAAAAAAAAAAATCACTACAGGCAGAACCAGAGTGTTTACAGCCAGGAGGAGGAATAGGCATAAAGTTGGTAAGTCTAGTAAACTACAATTTAATTTATTCCTTGGACAACTTGGAACTGATAAAAAAAAACAAATATGGTCGAATAATTCAACACTGCTACGAGTTTATGCAGTCATAGTTTTGAACTCCACCTGCACACTGATTCACATTAACAAGGCGGCCCAAACAAGATTTGCCACATTTCAGAATAGAATGAATGGAATGAAGATGTCAATATAGAAGTGGGGGCACTAAGACTGCTTACAGACCATTTATATACACATCTTACTTCCAAGCTATCGGTTCACTCGCTATCGTAGTCGTCTTCATCTCCAAATGTGAAAACAGAAGCATCAGCGGCCATTGCCTTGAAATCGCTTACCTCCCCTTCTGGGTTAGGGGCTGCAAGTCCCGGCACAGCTCCTGCGGTTGCATCATTTTTTGGCTCACTTGCAGGATGGCTCTGCATGGAGTTCGTCTGCCCCAGAGAGACTTGCTCGGTTTGGCGACTCAAACTTGCTACTTGGGTTGCATTAGTAGCGTCTGAATTGGATGCCTTTGCATCGTAAGTTCCTCCAGTGTCAGATGCAGCTGCAGATTGCCGGCTTTTTGAAGACCCTGTTTCCTCGGCTTCACTGTCTGAGAATACGTCATCCTTCTCATTGCTTCCCGAGTCTCTGTTTGGGTTCTTAGTGGGAGTATCTCCAGCAACTGGCACAGGAGTGGTGCCTGAACTTTCAACAGATGCATCAGTAGCAGGCTCTGTTTGGGGCCTTGTGGGAACGGTTGCACTGTGGTCCACGAGCACGACTTCCACTTGAAATCCAGGAGATGGCAGTTTCCTCTGTGGGCAGTCCATACCAGAAAATATAGCTTAAAATTGGTGAAAAACATCGCAACAAAAGACAATGAGATGAAAAACAAAAAAGTGTCTCTCAATCAGCCAAAAAAAAAAAAAACACTATAGCTTGCTTAATTTGTCTTATCTTTTCCAGGAAAAGACAATATTTAATCCCCAGAAGTTGAATTCTTAAAGGTACCACCAGCATGGACTGTGGAGCATCTATTTCATCATTATTAAAAGGGCATCCCTGATGCACAAGGCTACTCAGCTTGGTGAAGGTGGTGGTGGTTTTGTTTGTGTGTGTGTGTTGTGGTTGGGGGGCGGGGGGGTTTCATTTTTGTACATAAGTTTAACTTTGTTTTGCAAAAAGCCTATTTCATGTTACCTTGTCAAACCCATCAAGATCACTTGTAGTCAGAAATTTTCTATTCTCGATCATTGTTGTGTTTAACCAACTGCAGAGTCAATAGAACCAGTAAGTTGTATAATCAATTAAGGATAATGTGAAATTCCAGGGACCTTAGTGCTTCTATTTCCTTCTCTTTAGACAAAAAAATAAAAAATTGTTATTCTGGAGAAACAAGGAGGGGAGAAGGTATACCAGTAAAAATCTCCTTGTCGGTCATGAAAATGAACTTTGAAGTCACCAGCCAACTCTGTCAAACCAGGTTCACCAGGCAAAGCAAAAACCATGATCCCTTTCTTTGGGGCACTAAACCAAAAGTCTTCAGGCTGCATAAACATGCAAGGGTGAAGCAAAATTTAGCAACCAAATTCAAAACAAAGCAAAATCATCACTGTTACAGAAGTCAGACTTGGTTGTCACCAAATTATTGAATAAAATTATTGAATAGACCTACCGAGAGATCCTTTGTTCTTGGATGCTTCTTTGTGCTGAAAATGGCACCTGCAATAAAGGAAAGCATTACAAATAGATACACTCTAAGTACACAAACAAGTCTTGATGGTTGAATTACAGTGAGATGAATTTTGGGGCCATAAAGGCCACAAAAGTGTAAAATATCAAGATCTGTAATCCGGAATCAAATTGCCTCTTCCTGTAATCATACTATAATCTGTGCTCAGTCTTATAAACAACAACAACAACAACATATCCAGCCTTTAAACCAAGCAAATATACGATACATTGGAAAAGGATAAAATAGGATAAGAAAGTAATTTTACTGTGGAAAGAAGGTATACATAGTACAATAATAATCAAGCCAATTGTTTATTAATCCCAGAAAGTGATTCCGTGGAGACAAAACTAACTAGTTTTTCTACAAGAATGACATGAACCATCACCATAGCTCCAACTAAATCAATTGTTCAAGGTTTGACAATATAATTGAACTAATTTGCAAGTTTGGCACAACAATAGCTCAAATACTGATTTGAAAACAGTATTTGACAAAAACTGGAAAAAAATTAAATTCATTCCTTTACCCAACTGCATAATCATATTGCAGATCTGTGGTCCACATGCTAGGAAGCAACTAAATTGCAGCTCCTGGAAGCAAGTTTTATCACTAGAAACGGACAATCAGTCAAAGAATAAGAAAAAAATTCCCAATTAACCTCTTCATTTGGGTCACTTT
The DNA here is from genome assembly GCA_036245055.1 of Diospyros kaki. NCBI lineage: Eukaryota > Viridiplantae > Streptophyta > Magnoliopsida > Ericales > Ebenaceae > Diospyros > Diospyros kaki. The sequence goes on along the minus strand of BSEG01000001.1, from coordinate 40,223,844 downwards.
TCTGAGATTTTCAAAGAATATGCCTACTCTCCTACCAATAAAACTAATCAGAACCCAGACCAATCCATACCATATTGGAAAGGGGTGTACAACTGGTCTTCCTTTCAAAATGAAGCCATGTCAGTAATGTCCCTGTTTTTTTCTAAATTTATCCTCAAAAAATAAATGTCACAATTTAAACAACTCCTAGTACATTTAGTTAAAAATATATATATAATTAATTATCTAAATTACTGTCTACAGTTTGAGAGAGAGAGAGAGAGAGAGCCTTGACAAAGTAAGGGGAGAGCCAATAATTCTGTGGCACGTAGCAGATTTGTCAAGGAGGGAGAGAGAAGCAAAACCAATGAGGATTAGCACGACGACAGACTATAAGGTTTAGGATAACCCACAGTATAAGATACATGCATATGCAGTGCAATCACGTTTACCAGAAGGAATTGAGAGAGCTAGACAGAACTAATCTAACAAAATATGAATCATGAAGCAAAGTTCAGAAATATGATCAACTATTATTACAAGAAAACAAGAACTGTAGGAAATAGACATACCATTATGATCAGAGACAGTAATGGAGGGCCTAATCCAATAAGGGCACCGGTGAAGTCGAAAACCCCTGAGCATGCATCTGCAAATGGTTTGAATTAGTTGAAATCAACAAACTGAATCCCAACTTGGAGTTGCCTATGCATTAAACTCTATTCTCATAGAGAGAAAGCCTACAGTGAGATTGCTAATTTTCAAGGATTAATACTCATGAGACAAGACATTAGGCTTTTCATACAAAAAATAGAAACTAGACGTTAAAAATGCGCATAGCAAGAAATATACCTTCGTCCTGAAGGGATTTCTCCACCAAAGTAGGTTAGGACTCGTTCAAAATATTTGACATATCTCTATAAATGCGGAGGGAAAACACAATTATGAGATAAGATGGAAAAAAAAAACCCAACTATAGAGAGAGAGAGAGAGAGAGGGTCATATAGAGTAAATAGACTAACAATCTGACTTGGGAGAACTAGCCCTTTCCCATCAATACATCTTTTCTGGTTGTAGTAATCAATGGACTCCTCAGCTGTGGGAAAGAACTGCAGATAGATGCAAATGCAAAAATGCAGTCGGGAAAGTGAATAATTGAACCAAAAGGCATTTAGAACTATTGCAATATACTTGTGCCCACATGTTAGGACATAATTTACCTTCAAATATAAGAGGAGGCTAGAAATCATTAGCCCTGTCCTGGCCATTCCAGCCTTACAATGCACAACCACAACATTTTCAATATCTTCCTTCAACCATGAGTATGCACTTTGACAAAACAACGTTATGAGTTGAATAGGAGGGCAATTATGGTCATCAAATGGGAAACTAGCCACCTGCGTAGAGCATAAGATAATTGCAGTTACCAATTAAAAATCATCCAACTAAAACCCTTATTTCTACATGGAAAGCATCCTCTGCAAAAACAAACCTGATATTTCCCTCCTATCAACTGCCAGTCTCTTTCAGATGTAACTAGTAACTAGTAATGGAACTAAAAGTTAAACAGAAAAACGTCTACCACAACAACCCCTTTCGAAGTACCGGTAAGAACAAAATCTTCCAGTCATAATTTAATTTGACACTTAAGTAATACCAACAAATAGATTACATCATAAACTTTCATTTGCAACCAGTGTGCCAAAATTTTAGATTCAATAGACATTTGAAGTCCAGCAAAATGCACTGTGGGCAACTGCAAGAAATCCTGGCAAAGTTGAACAGTTTCCTTCCTGGAAACTCATGGAAATGTTGATGAAATACTACAATTTTTAGAATAGCAAAACATTAGAAGGATCAAAAAAGAAAACTAGAGGCTTCATTCTGCATAAAGCAGAACAACCCATTCCTTTTAAAGGTTATGCAGAAATTGGGCCCATAGACAAGTGAATCCACGATTATCAATCATAAAAATAAGGTGTTAATATTGCCCAAGCATGTCTTGGCTGTCAAAATCACTAAAATGCTTCACAAAAGAGACATGACCACAGGTTTCATCATCAGGCTAATTAACAATTAAACGTCATATAACGCACCTTTCCTTCAAATAGTGATGCATCATACAGCCTCTCAGAACAAAGGTTGTACACTTTATATTTACCCTGCATTCATAAAAGTAGAGAAAAAAATTGAGGCACGCTTATCCTGAGAAATATTAAATGCACCACTAAGAGTACTGGACTATTTAACAAAACTATCAATTTTCTTTTCTCCTAACTTTTGTAGGCATTTTTAGGTGCACAAGAACCATGTGGTTAGCTTGGAGTACCCACTGAAATTAGATTGGATTGGGACACATGTCAAGATCATTAAGTGGTAAAGGTGGTTTGGTGGTTATCTGAACCAGATTGTGGGTAACCAAGACATGCAGACAGTGCCTTAGTTCATTCATTAGGAGAATAAATCAGGTAGGAATAACAAAGGCAAGTAAGATATGCACTACCCTTTAAGACAACAAACTGCAGGTCCAAACACCTCAAGATAAACTAATTGGAAATTATGTGGTTATTTGGTTCAGATGTTTGGGATAGAGGTTCACCTTGATGTCAGATGAACTTGATGTCAAAATAAATCGGTCGGCAGAGGCCAACTTGATTTAGAGAGGTAATTTATGTTCCGATCCTATTGGGAAATGTGTTACAAGGCATAAGCACATCAACGGATAGTTAAAAGTGTTTCATATGAATTATCTGTATTCTTTGCAGTAACCATTATCTAGGACATTTGTGTTCACCTTAATATTGCTTTGTGCTTTACTTTTCTACATACTTTGTATACCAAAACTTTGATAAATGCAAGGTCTCAAATGGTAGGTGCACGAAACAAGCCAAATGTACCAAAGTTCAAGCATTCCACTTTTGAGCCAAAAGTACCAGGGTACGTTTTCGCTTTTAACTATCTGCTGATTTAGAGGGGTATGATAATTAAAAGTGGTTCATATAAATGCAAGGGTATTCTAGGACTGAAATGTACCAAAGTTCAAGCGTTCCAGTTTTGGCCAAACAGGTCAAAATACAATCAAACTTATGAGAAAACATTAATACATCTTCTAACATAAACTAATTATCATATTAAGATCAGGACAGAATTCAGAGACTGGCCAACTACCAGAAATCACCAACTTACCATTTACAAACAGAGATGTAATAGATAACATATTCTAGATCAGAAAGCAAACAGAAACATACAAAAATAAACTGGTGTACTTTCTTTATCACAAAACACTCTAAATATAATTAAGAAAAAACTATTCAGTTCAGACCAATCTGGCTAAAACTGATCATATTCAGATTGAAGTATCACGTTGCCACCAAGGGGGGCCATTTGTAAGCCTGGCACAGCAAATAATGAAGAAAAAAATCAAATTAGACAGTTCATACCCAAAGCCAACTGCAAAAAATGAGAAAATCATTGCTTGTTTCAGAATCAGCAAGAATGAAGGCTCAATACAACATACAAAGCTTGTTTTTTCTTTCTTTAAACTTGAACTAATTAGTAGAGCGATAATGTTACAGGTACAAATAGGACTGTTGCTTCAAAACATCAGAGACAAATTGTTCTGGCAATCCTCTCTTACTAAAAGCAAACTATTCAAAACGGAGACTGAAGTGGTCATGAAAGATACCAAAATAGCAAAGAACCACGAGCTAAGAAGCAAGGATTTGGATTTTTCACAGTGACATCTGGACAACATAATTTTTGGAGAGATTAAGGACAAGACATAACAAGAACATCAAATAATAAATAACATTTATACACAAGAATTATTGATAATCAACAGAATAGAAATTATGCACTAAAAAGGTACTAATCTATTTTAGAGCATGCTATTCATAAAAATTGAGAGTTTCAAAATTCTTGAAGCTAAAAACCCCAAAGGGGAGAGGATTAGTAAATATGGAGCTATATGGTATTTATTTTTAATTGATTTTAACTTACTGAAATAACTCACAACATGGTTCTGAATTTCTTAAATGGTTGATGCATAAGATCCTTACTATGATTTTGGTGTCACTTGAGTGCCTGTAAATTGTCCTTTTTTTTAATAATAGGACACGTTTGGACAATTCTCCAGATGTAGTATAAACTGCCAGATGAGGGCCAGTATTCAGTAAAATACAGCATATTTTTAGAAGTGTCCATGCCTCTTAAAAGTAAATATGATTCGCCAATATCATATAGAAAGAATTTAATCGATCTTTGTTGTTGGGTTAGCAAGCAACATAGAAATGAATATGCATGTGCTTCTAAGCTGCAAATTTTGGACATGTCCCACAAAAACAATCTCAAGAGCAATCTTTAGAAGTTTTTGATATCACTGTATTAGACATTGAACATTTTGAGTAACAACTGTTACATATTATAACTGCAAGACAGGTTTTATTAATATTTGTAATGTAATGCTGCACATTCAGATTTACATGTGCATGCATTGTGAACGGTTGCCATTACCTTGTGATGGGTTTCAAAGAACTTGATCACTTCTTCCATGTGGTTTCGGTAGAAACCCTGCATCAAATTTTCAAATAGTCTAAATGTTGAAATAATATTGTACACTATGAGTGTTTCCCTGTAAAAAACTCAAGTTTTCTTACCTCAACATATCCAAAAAACCCAGAGCTCATATCACCAGCAGGGAAATCCATAGCAATTATATTCTCTGTGATGTATGTCATATCTAGATCGAAGCCTCCTTCCTAGAAAACGTGAAAGGATTATAATTATAGATCAACCCATTACTTTTCTGTATATCATGATTCATAATAGCAAGAAAGACCAAGAAATACAATTCCATCCATGTAAACTGTCAGAAAACAGTCTTCCTTTGTAGGCAAGCATCAAGTTTTTATGTCTTTCAATGCATAAAGGTTTGAAGGTTTTCATGTAGAGAGAGAGAGAGAGAGGTGGCAACCACGTTATGTCCACCTCAGCTTGTGACATCATCAATTAAATAAATGGAAGCAAACAATAGTCTAAAACTGAAGCTAAATGGTAAATGTCCCTATTGAACAAATTAAGAAGTTGAGTCTAAATTTGAAAGCTCAGTGAAAGACTGAAAGTTGGGCATTTTTTTGGTAATTTACTCTATAAACAAAAGATAAGACCATGGATAGATATGACTGGGATAAAGGCTTGCTAATTGTTGTATTTATTTTTGTAACCCTCCCCTGACCCTTGCAAATGAGGAGACTTGTGCACTGGAGACACCCTTTTATTTTATTTATTTATATTTGTGATTGGAGGTCAAACAATCTGCCTCAAACATCCCCCCCCCCACCAAAAGCAAACAAAGCAGTAATTATACAAGGAAGCTACCTGGTATCTTCGCTTGTTCTGAGAGACAACATGCCGAGCCTTGACTTGCACAGCCTTCACGGCGTTCTTAGATGAGTCAACTAAACCCTTAGTCAGATTACCAATAAAACCAGGTTGTGCTGTAGGTGAAGCTTCATCAGAAGTATTTTCTGGCGGAGAAGATTTCGGAGATAAGCGCAATCCTAACCCACTAGTGAAACGAGCAAAGGTTGATTTTCCAGGAGTTCCTGATGGTAATTCATCTTGTGTGCCCCCCTGTGACTGGGGAATTTTCAAATTTTTGGCCCATGTAGATATGCCAGAAGTCGACAGCCGAGATGGCGCATCATGTGCAGAATTATCTGGTCCAGAATCTGCAGTAATTGTAGATTGTGCATCTGGAGTTGTAACGGGTTGTGGAGTTGAAGAATTGAAGGATCCCAAATCCATTTTAGCCCAAAGATATCAACAGCAACAAATGGCAAGTACTTAGCACATCAGATGTTACAAACCCTGCAATCACAAACACACTTAAAATAACCAATAAATAAATGGTGGAGAAAGAGGAAAGATATGAAAATACATGAAAAAATAATAGGTGAAATCACTTGCTAAATAAATAAATAAAAATGTAAGTCAGCAAAAGAAATGAAACAACACAAGCATCAAGGCAATTTTATTTCTGCGCGACCTCTAAAATTAAGGGAGAGTTTCTTCAAATACCAACGGGCAAAAATAAACAAATAAATAAATAAAGGTACCATCTATTGACCACTTTGGGGCATGTTTTCATGTTAAAACTTAACATTTACGTTAGTACCAAATCCAGGTGGATCTGTATGGTAGAAATAAGTGGAGAATTACCACATAACCATATTAAATATATATTCCCAACAATAGAGGAAAGAAGCAGACTGTGAAGCTAATAGATATATTCACAGGTGAACAAGATAAAATGAATATTAGGTTTGTCCAAGAAAGGGAGAAGGATGCATCTTCGACACTCATGGGAAAAGACCCTGCCTTGGAGGGATGAACTAAAAAAACCAATTTATCTGACATGCAATATCTAGTCAACTTGTCAGGCACACTTAAGATTGCAGTTCATTATGAAGCTCGTAACCTGAATAACAAGATAATACTAAGTAATTTCAGAAACTCAATTCTGACAATTAGTCTGGTCATAGAAGAAGGTTCCTCAAAATAAAATACCAAAATTTATCACCTCATCAAGCTGACTTAAGGATAGACAAAAGACATTAGTTACGGCCAATATTCAGTCCAGCGAAGCAGACACAAGCATGTAATTTTGGTTCAGTGCCTGGTCAGTATCGCAGTGATAGAAAACTCACAGAAGTCTAAATTAAAACAGTCGCCAAAACCCAGAAAAAGTAAGTTTTGATCAATTGTTCAAGATAATGAACGAAACAAAAAACAAGGATGTTTGATTAGAGTGACACCTGAATTAGAGTGATATTGTTATCCTCTTATGTACCATGATTTAGATGTTTGATTCATTATCTCGACAAAATTCACAAGTCCACAGAAAAAAAAAATGTCATCTAAATTGACAAGTCTAAGGAAAACCTTCAGGTGAGTGATAAAAGGAATAAACAATAAAACCTATTTCCATTCAGGGAAGTTTCTAGTACAAGCTACTTATTGCAAATGAAATTGGAACAATAGGTAGCAAGAAAATTTCATGATTGGACCAAACAGAGAAACGATCCCCGATCTGAATCTATTTTCTCACTCCCGATCTCCAAACCTCGGAGATTTCATCAAATTTGGACAGATTATAAAAGCACGTGCATATATGTATATGTAAATACCGTGAACTTCTGATTTGCAGCAAGGAGAGCATGAGGTTACCTGAAAGGGCAGCGGTGGAGATGGCGGTGGCGCCGGATACAGTAGCCGGAACGGCGAGTAATATGGCGGTCGTCGTCCTCCTCGTCGTTTTCCTAGTTCGTATCTATCCCTACTCTATGCAAATGAAGCGGACAGGTTGAACAAGCCCTTGATTCCATTTCCGTCCTGTATTCGACTTCGAGTAGTGTGTCAAATTTCTTATCTTATTTTAAAATGGACCCCTGGTGTTGCGCTAATTATATTAGAACCCCATTATTTTGTTTACTCTCCAATTTCTTTTAATTGGGCCGGGGCGGTTGTCAACTTATTTATTTGACAGACCAATGACATTTATTCTGACTTATTTGCTTTGTTTTAGCAATGGTTAGTCAAATAAGTGAAATGTTCAGTATATCTTCACTTGATTTCAGGTTTTGACAATCAAATATAGTTGTTTTATTTAATATTTGCACAAGTTAAATTATTGTTAATAAGATAAGTTAATGGTAACAAGATTTGGAACCCTATTTTAAGAGTTAAGATTATGATTTTTTTTGGGTAATTAAGGTATGTCATATATTCTATGTTTTTAATAAATAAATAAAAATGGTAATGAGATTTTAATGGGTATGGGCATGTTCATGTGTATTGCAAAAAACATAGTTTATTGAAATTGGATCAATCATTAAACTAAGGGGAGTATTAGTTCACTAATTTGTTTAATAAAATTATTATTATCACAAACATAAGGGCTGTGTTTGCACTTTCATGAAACCTCAGGGTATTAGGTGTAATTTACCAAAAAAGTCAATATCAAACTAATTTTTGTATGTCTTCGGACAACGAGATTTGAATATTTAATCAGTGATTCATTCTTTTTTATATTATTTAATCTTTTTGAATGCTAATTTGTAGTGTTTGTATAATTTGAGCAACGATATTGGTACTATTCATTTATTATTTTGTATGGTAGTCAAGTTTTAAACAATCTTTAATATTGTCACATGACCTTTCTAATCTACTGCTTATGTTCTATATTGGAAATCAATATTTCCTGCCAAACCCCAGCTGTGGCTAGCTAGGTCCTAATGAACCCAGCCAATAGCCATGGCCATAACCGAGTTAGAGATAGAGTTGACTTCGTCGTAAAATATTAAGATGATATCTACGTAACTCTTGATCTAAAAATATAATAATTTATTTGATAATTTTTGAAAAAAAAAATGATCAATTTGATCCCCAATTTAAAAGTACAAAAACTTATTTAGCAGTTTTAAAGTATAATAATAATTAATATAACTTTTAAACTAAAATACAATAACTTATCTGACATTTACATTTCTCTTTAACTTTTTTTTGAGAAGCTATCATTAAACATGCCTTTATGAATTTTCAACTCTAGAATAGAATATGATCCGTCAAAATCTAAATCCAGTTTAGTGCTTACGTTAAAAAGACATCAGACAGTCAATGTATCGGAATTAAACTGTTAAATTGAAACTTATATAATTTTAATACTTTTGTTCATTTTCCTCTGACTTTAAATTCAATCTAAACAGAAGCTTGACCATAAGTCATCTAGGCCTCACACTCCCACTCCTAATCCTCTTCAGATTTAAATCCATATTATCTGCTTTGGGCTTTGTCTGGCCCAACCCGCCAAAGAGACCACAAAGGAAATGCCTTGTCTGGCCCACTAAAACCACAACGTATTCGTAATTAATTTATATTTTATTAAGTTAAAATGTCAATTAAAAAATTATAATTATTAGAAGTAAAAACGAATTGTGTAAATATTTGGGTCAAGAAGAAGTTGATAAGGAAACAGAGGAGGCTCATACATATCCCATACGTAACGGCACCAACAGGCCGCAGATGTCCTCGCCTTTAATGATGAGAGGACCACCTCACCTCTTTCGCCTTTCAAATTAATTCATTAATTAATGACTTGTGTTTTATAATAGCAAAAAAAAAAAAATCATAATCACTACATTTTCAGTATTCCGACACACCTAATCATCAAAATTAAAAATATAATAGCTTAAGTATACTTAATAATTTATACTGTTATTAATAATATGTAAATTAATAACTGGAGACATCAAAAAATATCCCAGTCTCGACACGAGAGCAATTTTATTCACCTCCTTTAATGGGGATGACCATCACCTTTACTGTTTTTGTGAAATGAAAAATAACTGAATGACATTTCATATCATTCCGTTATTTTTTATTCTTATAAAAATAATAAGAATGAGTATATTATTTTATTAGTTTTCATCTTTACAGAAAGAATGAGAATGATGATCACCCCGTTAAAGGGGCGAACAAAATCGCACTCCCTGGACACGCCTCGCTTTCCCCGGTGTCGAGAGCTGTTTTAGTTAGCGTATGCATGTGGCGTAACGTACGCTTTATTCACGTGGTTCACTGAGCTCGGCGTCAGCGTCACTTCAAACGGTGGCTCTTCCGCTGCCGCTTCTCCTATACACCGTCCAGTATAAATAAATTCTAAGAGCATCAACTATTATTATACTATTATTTTAAGATAGTTTATGTAATGGTACTCCCTATGAAAAATAGAACATCTATTTAATTACTTTATAGTTGGAAAAAATATTGTGGTTAATGAGACAATGGGAATTTTGTAAGCATTAAACAAGAAGGTTATGTTTAAGAATTTAAATGATAATGGATAACAACAATTACAGTAATTTTTGTCATAGCGAGCATTTTAAATATTATAAAATCACGTCTTTTCGTTGCCAAATAAAAAACATGTATTTAAATTTGGAATTGTTTACGTGTCTTTCAGCTTTCCCTGTTACTTTGACATTTATTTCTTTCTTTTTTTCACATCCCCTTAATTACCGGGGTGGGAGGGGGGGGGGGCACGTGACTCTAGGCCAAATATGTCGCCCGGAAGGATACGGAAATCAAGCCGCTGAATTGCGGCCCCATCTTCCGAATTCCAATCTGATCCGATCCATCCCTCACCGACACCCATCAGCCACCCACCTAGTCCCTTTCCATAACCTGTTTGATTGCCCAGAAAAGTGCGCCATTAAAAGGAATCTTACCCATTTGCTTCATTTCAAAATTTCAAATAATGGCACTCCTGCATGTTTTGCCTTTTCTTTTTGCTCTTAATTCCGAAATCAAAGCAAACACAAATTTGTAAATCATCATTATAAATATGATTGCTTGTTGAAGATGCAATTTGGTTCAACGAAGCCGAAGGAAGTAGTCCTATCTATGTACAATTGAACGCCCATAACTTTCTTTCCCAGATTCGCAGAATTTGCCACCTTTTTTTGCAGGGAACCAAACAGAACTAAAGATTTGAACGCCCAAAACTTTACCCATCGTCACACATGCTCTCAATAATCAAAAGCCTATGAAAATTACATATTTATACTGTAAATTTTGAGAAAGAGAAAAACGCATTGCGTCAGAGACTCATTAAGTAATTAATCACAGTCCTGTTTCTAATCATCTGCCAATGATAATGGCGACGACGATGACGAAGACGAATTAGGGCAGAATTCAAAGCTATTTGGATCCCCCTTTTCCAGCACGAAATGAGCCAAGGAGTCATTGGTCTCAATCAAGTTATCCCTGCACAAGAACTCGTCGCTGCATACTCTCTCCACTTCCCGGTCGAACTCGTGCACGAACACGTGAGTCTTGGCCGCACCGGCCCGCTTGCTCCTCGCCAGCACGCCGGCGGTGAATATCGCAGCCATCCTCCCCGGTGCCGCCGCGAAGTATCCGCGGGGGCCGTCCACCAGAATCACGTCCCACGACAGTTCGTAGATGTGGTTCGGGAGGTCGTTGATGGCGAGCTTGCAGTCGGAGAAGAGGAGATTCTGCACCGGCCGGCACTCGGTTTTGATCTCCTCTCTGGCGTGGTCGACGAGGCCGTAGAGATCGCTGACTCTGGTGGTGAATTGGAGGTCGTAGGCTTCGATCTCCGGATGCTTCTCTTCGAGTTTGGCGACGAGGAACGAGCTCTCGTCGACGAACACGGTTCGACCGCGGTGGTTGAGGGAGTTCCAGAGGAGAGTCTCGTGGGTTAGGCCAAAGACGAGGAAGTTGCAGGGAGTGGAGGGACAGCGGCGGAGGACGGCGGCGATGGACTTGAGCTCGGCGGAGGACAGCCGGCCGGAGGCAGGGCCGGTGGTGTTGGAGGCGGCGGCATAGTGGAGGAGGGCATCGAAGACGGGCTTGGGAAGCGGCGAGGCGGAAGAAGTGACGGAGGCGGTAGCGGCGGCGGCGGCGGCGGCGGCGTCTCTGGTGGTGATGAGAGTGAAAAGGAAGGCGAAAGTGAAGAAGGCGAGGAAGGCAAGGAGCCAGAAGCGGTGGGAGGCACCGCCGTGCTTGTTGATTGCAGGGTGGAGAACGATTAGCTTTGGGCCGCCCTTCATTTTGAGAGAGAGAGAGAGAGAGAGAGATTACGTCAAGGCCATACCCGTCTTCGATCCTTGGCTTTCTCTCTCTTAGTTGGTGGAAGCTCTCAGAGAAACAGAGTGGAAGAGTTAAAGAGTGAGACTGAGAGCAAGGGTTTGTTATTAAAGATAAGGGAACTGGGGACGCATTAAATAAATAAATTGAAAATGATTTTTCTCTAAAACGAGTCCGTACATATCATTTGTGTATTGAGTCTGTATATTTTCAGACATGCTGTGTGTTTTTTAATCTTATTTAAAAATAAGGTACCTTTAATATTAATTATTATACAACAAATGCATCTATTTTTTAAATAAGTGTTATTATTGACCTTGTTTGTATTTTAAAACATTCGTAATAGTTAATAAATAATGTTTTCATTAACTAATATTAATATTTTATTGCACCTTAACCGTTATTTTAGAATAATAATTAAAAAATGTACAATAATTACACATTTTTTAGACAAAATTAACCTTTACCCTTAAAATAATAATTAATATTTCTTTATATTATATGATTCAATACATTATATCTTACACCTTGATGCCTAATAGTTAACTATTTTATGCCATAAACATACTTCATCTCATATGAGTAACATTAATTATTATCTTAATAATAATAGTTTAGTAATAATAAATATTTATTATTATTTGATATGAAATTTTAATAGTATATATTTTGAAGAATAATATATATCTTATTTAAATATTAAATAAAATATAATAAATAGGCATTAATAACGGTTAATCATATTTATTTGTGCTTAGCTTAGCAGGGCAAAATGGGAAGAGAAATCAAGTAGAAGATAATGTTCATGTGAGAGAGAGAGAGAGAGAGAGAGCGCACGAATCGCGAGGTATGCCGATGCGTTGTGCAACTTCTAACGAGATCAAGATTACGATCCGACGGGATGTGGGGCCGGGATTTATTACAGACTTGGTGAGACTGGGGAATGGTTGATTTGGGAACGACCGACCGACCGACGTACGTTACCAGTGACGAAAACGACGTCGTTGTCCGTTTGTTTGATTTGGCGGTGACCTCCTTCCGTACCAATAATTCCCGCCTGCCTTTGGTCCTTTGGTTAGGCTTAGCCTGTCTTTGAGTTTAGCATGAGCGGAGTGATATTGGCATCTCATGGTCCATATTTTAAGTTACGGTATTCATATCTCATTGTTTATATTTTGAATTATATAATATAATTAAAATATTTTTTTATCTAAAATAATAAAATAAAGTTGTGAAGTACGATAAATATTTTTATTATTTATGATGTATTATATGATTTAAGATATAATTCAAAGAGTATCAATAATATGGTCTTTAATATAAATAATTTTATTTTATATGTCTTTTTATTATTATTTTCCCTTTTGGAATTTAATCTTTTGCAGATTTTGGAAACGTTTTTTATTTAATTTGTTTGCTGACATTGACATTTTAACTAAAAAAAACCCAATAAACTAAACCAAATAAATGAGGGTATTTTCGATATTTTGGTATTTTTAATTGGTAATTCAACGGTGCAGCTGACAGTGTAACCTTCTTTCTGTTGTCACATGATGACGAAGTGTGGTTTTTTAGACCAAAAAAGCAACCAATCTGATTCTCATTTGGAACAATTTTGTTTCCCTTTTTGAGAAACTAAACAAATTTTTCCTCCATTTTGAGAATCAAAATACATACACATTATTCGATGTATAAATTAATAAATTATATTTTTATTTTCAAATAATATTAAAAATTATAAAATAAATATTATCAATCATATATCACATCTTTATTAAAAAAAATAATAGACAAATAAAATAATGATACATAATTTCTTTAGTCTCTTTTAATAAAAAAAAGTCACATAATTAATAATACCATAATAAATCATCTCCTAACATTATTTTTTATTTTATATAGAATGATCATTTTATCAGTCTATTTTTTTATATTTTGAATTAAAAATGTGGTTTTTGATAAATGTTTTACCAAACAAACGCAGCTGACAGCTCAAGTAATAATTGCTTTCCGTTTGTTTTTTTGGTGGGCAGGAACAGGATGTCAAGATGAATTAGGAAACCATGTTTATTCTAATTTCTTATACACTTAAAAAGTTTATTAAAATAAATAAAATAAGAAAATATTAAGATAAGATTGAAATATTTTTTAGATCAAGATATGAATTTATTAAAATAAGAATGAAAAATATTTTAATATTTATATTTTGTTAATTTTTTAAAATTCATTAAAAATTATAATTTTTTTTCATATATTTATTAAATGTATATGATAAGTATCAAGACAAGTATTTTTTTATCAAAATATTCTTATTATCAAATTTATTTAAAATTTTATGTTAATATCAACAACCAATTTATGATTAAAATAGTGTTTTATGATTAATGTAAATTATCAAAAAAATAAAAATTATAATTAAAATAAAAAATAATATTTTATTTTTTAAATCCATATTCAAAAATAAATTCTAAAATAATTATTGGTGGAATTATAATAATTCCACATAAATATTTAAAAATTACCAAAATATATTTTCATAATAAATAATAAAATCAAATAATTTAAAATCAGTGAAAAGAATAATTTCATTTAAATTTTAAAAATTATCAAAATATATGACAATTTAAAAATATATTAAATGATATTAATTATCTTACAAGCAATATATGAGTAATTTAGGGTTATCTATAAAAAATCAAATAAATTTATATGGGAATCAAATAATTTTTTTTGTAAAAAATAAAATAAGAAATCATGTGAGAATTTTTCTAGTGAAGGTTATATAAATTTAACAAACGCATTTAAAAGAACAAATATTTGAAATACTTTTCACATTTTTTTACCACATATTGTGGTTAACAATATTTAAATTTATTAAATTTATTTTAATTTTAAACAATGTACATTATTAATAATACCCTTTATTAAAATTTTATTAGTAATAGTACTAAAAGCTTTCATTTAAACCCATAAAATTTATGATATAAACTGTTAACATTAATAGTTAGGTTTTCATTTAAAGCATTTAATAATTCAAACTAAAAAATAATCAACCTCTAAATATATATATTTTACGATTATGGTAGGATGTCTAATCCTCACGTCAGAAGACAATCGGATGGGAATAATGTGGTCTGAGCTTTTGGTGGTAAAAGGAATTTTAATTCGATTAGTTAGGACTATGTTGTGGGGCTTTCTAATTGAACCGTGTGCCACTGCCACCTCAAAGATTAGTTTCCAAAAGGATTTTAAATCCAACTTTAACTAACACTAATGATGAAGTATCCGCTCTGAATCCAAATTATGATTTTAATTTAAATTTAAATGGGTGTGAGTGAGTGGGATGCCAAAGTGACCTCCCATCACCTAACAACACAGCTTTAACAAAATTCAATTCTTCTGACCAACTCAACCCTTTAACTTTACCTTTTTTTTTCTAATTAAGATGTCCTTTTTGTCCAAGTATAACCTCCTTTTTTTTTTCCATCCATCCTCAGTAAAGGGTACTCAAATAGCTTTTTATTTATTTTCTAATTAGAAAGAGTAAGAAGTTAATTCAAAATCATGTAATAGTCTAATTAGCAATCAATAACTACCGTAGATTATTCTTTTATTTTTTGATAACATCTCATCACAAACGTTCTCATTTACTTAATTTTAGTGTTCGATAAACGAATTAAATTAGAAAATTTGACGATCCTTAATTTCAATTTCAAAACAACACTCTAACTATAATGAAACAGGTTCCAAACGGATCGTAAGACTATCAAATTATGTCCTTTAGTTACTGTAATGTATTTTTAAAATAATATAAAACAGAGATAAAAAAAAAAAAAAAGTAAGATGCATTCATTGATAAGTAAGAAATCATCGACTTGGGTGTTAGGCAGTAGCGATAATAAAATATCAATAAACAGTCATAAATAGCCACTCTGCATCTTCTTTGCTGGGATAATCATTGTTAGTTAATTTGAGTTTAACGTAGAGCCGAGGATGAGGGTCGAGGAGGGAATAAATTAACAGGCGTAGATGATTAATGATACATCTATCCAAATCACGTGATCAGATGCTGCAATCAAATAAAAGTACTATTTTGGAATAAGTACTATTTATGAAGGTACCAACCAGATAGATCCTTCCAAATCGATATTTTCTATCTTGATCTTATCCTTACACATAAATAATCCTGGTTCCTGGACGGGACTGCTTTACAAAATATTGTAACGGTCTTTCTTATTGCTGGGTCAACGACTGGACACGTGACATAAGAATACTATTTCAATACACAGTGCACCATTTAAGGGAACATTTATGTACATTTAATATCAACTCACAGCTTATCAGACTATAATAACAATCATCGCAAAAATTAGTTAAGATCATCATTGAAAGATTGTTGTAATTTTAAAATGTCACATACGACCCTTGAAATCCAGAAACTTCACAACATAATACATATTAATTATTATTTCTACGTATATAGTTCCCCTATGAAGAATTTTGAGTAACCAAACAAAATCTAAATCTCCAAGAAAATAATTTCATCCGCTCATAAATTCTTCATTCTTCTTGCTTTCGTTAGAATTTACTGATTTTATTGTGTTTTAAATAACTATCACAGTTTTAATAAATAAAATAACCAAAAAAAAAAAAAAACACATTTGACACTTGGAACTTTTAAAATCAAAGTAAAACATCATGGACAAAAGTATTATAAGGTCAAACTTGACGAGGAGTAGATCAAAACATCAAAATAAATTTACTTTTTAGGCAGAAATGTATATCTATATAACAAAATTATATGTACCTGCTGAAAAAATAAAATTATAAGTACATAAAATAAAAAAATAATAATTTAAAATGTGCAAATCTCAGGCAGGTTGGAGGACCCAATGTCCCATCTTTTGGCGAGAACATTTTTTTTTTCCCCCATCGAAGCCAAGGCTTGTTTGATGGATATGCAATGACATCTCCAACTAATCTCATTAAAAAGACAGATGAAATGTTCATGAACGACGCAAAACTTTTCCTATCATTTCACAACTTTCGAATTTGTACGAAAGATAAGATATTTAGGAATTTTTGTCGTAGTCCTCATGCACCACCACTGCCATTTATGACGACTGGCGAGTATTTTGCCTCTTCAAGGGACGTTTATTAAAATGAGCAAGATAAGATGGTATTAAGATAAGATTGAAATATTTTCTGGATTAAGATATGAAATAATCAAGATAAGGTCGGAAAGTATTTCAAGATTTCTATTAAACTGTTTGTTAAATTTTTTAGAATCCACTGATAATTGTATTTTTTCTTTCTATATGTTTGTTAATACATATGATAAGCACCAAGATAAGGATTTTTTTACCAAAATATCCCTATTATTAAATTTATGATTAAAATAATATTTTATGATTAATATGAATTGTCAAAAAAATTAAGATTAAAATTAAAAATAATATTTTATTTTTCAAATTCATGTCCAAAAATAAATTTAAAAAAAGTTGAAAAGAGTTAAATAAAATATATATAGAGAGAGAAATTTAAATTTTAAAAATCAATGAAATGAATAATGTGATTTAAATTTTAAAAATTGTCAAAACATATAATAATTTAAAAATATATTAAAAAATATTAATTATAAGAGTTAAATAAATAAGGTTTTTTAATAAATTTAAATTTTTAAAATGTACTAAATGACATTAATTATCTTACAAGGGGCAGATAAGTAATTCAGCCTTATCTTGAAAGAGCAAGATAAATTTATCCGAGGGGGGAGGTCGAATAAATTTATCTTGAAAGGGGGAGATAAGAAGTCATGTGAGGCCTTTTTCGAAAATTGTCAAATAAGATTAACAAACACGTTGGAAATACCAAACATCCGGAATGCTTCCTATATCTAACCTTTTTTGGAAATAAGAACTCAGAGCTGCCACAAAGCTTCGAAGAATATGCCATGTCATATTTAATAATCTCATATAGTAATATTTGTTTGATCACTCAAAGAAAGTGTCTAACACATATAAAATTACAATCCTAGATGGGTATTTTGCAGAGACTTGTATCCAATCAACCCTAATCCCAACTAAAGTTGCTCCACAACACCCAAGCCAGGAAAGAATATTATGCAACTAAAATTACAGAGGAGCACAAGAATAAGTGATTTGTGTGTAGGAAAAAGACATAGGCAGGAGGGGGGTCGACTCCTACTTGCCTCAAAATGCTATGATTGAGGTGAAGACATGGGACTTTCATTATCCAAAAGCAGTTTTCTTCAATGACCAGCCAAAATCTTTAATTGAGTCATGATCTTCAATTGTGGTATTTCGCACTAGCATGTTTAATCTGAAGGGCAGCTCTAACGACATTTCCCCTTGTAATGAGTCCAACCTTTTACAAAAAGAGGTGGATTAGAAACTACTCACTGCAATGTGCAACCGATAAGACTAAACCTTAACCAGCCAGATATAGAGATGTATTACCAGCCTGCCATCACCATCCACAACAGGCAATCGCCGGTATTTTGTTTCGAGCAACAACCTGAAATTAGAAAATTTAGTTTGGTCTAGTTATGGTTTCTAACTTGAGGGAAAGAAACAATCATTCTCAATCTTTCCTTTCGTTTAGTAGGCAACCCTGTTGTCTCTAAGCAGAATATAAGAGTTTCCACAGTGCACAAGACTTCTCACTTTGGACGAGTTGAAGGAGGGTTACTTTTCTGCAGGCTGTTTCCACAACCCAAACCCATAACCTTCTTATTATTAAGAAATAAATATTAATGGATATCATCTCCAGCAACAAATTAAAAGATCACGAGGAACATGAATTTTCCTACCAGTAGAAGATGAAGACAGTTCAGAGAGTGGATAATTAAATAATTTAAGTTGAAGCACGTGAAAGCATAAAAGGAGCAAGTACCTTGCAGCATCTTCGAGATTGGTGGTTTCACGGACAACAAGTGGAGCGGGGGTCATCAAATCGCCAACAATTTTTCCATTAGTTTTTCCAAGCAGTCTTTGGATCTCATTAAATGTCTGCCATAATGACCATGATCAATAAACTAATGGTTGGTGAAACCATTTTTTAGAGTTCAGGGCCAGAAAATTTAATTCTCGAGCACCAATATTTCAAAAATAAAGAACGACTGCAGCCTTCAGCTGAGTCCAGGGAAGTTAGCTAGAAAAATTTAATTGTTGATTAACTAAACTAATATTTCAAAAATAAAGTATGGCCACAGCCTTCAGCGATTCCAGGGAAATTAGCTTGAAAAACTAAGGGTGCATTTGATAGGCATGGAAAATGAGGGTGGAATTCATTTTCCATGTAAATTTTAGGAAATTCTATCAAACAGCTTTTCAATTCCATGGAATTCGAATTCCATCTTAGTTCAAAAAGTGAATATTTTCCTTGAAATTAAAGAATTGGAATTCCTAGGGGTTGGGGTGAGAATTAGAATTCCACCCTCATTTTCCAACTCTATCAAATGCACCCTAATTGTTGGTTAACAACTAAACCAATATCTCAACAACGAAGTACAACCACAAACTTCAGCCATCCCAGGGTGATGTCAAGAGGATTCTCAAATCATATCAAGGTTTTATCAAGGGAGTAGGACCATATGCAATTGGTCCCAGCAATATTGATTGCAGAGAGAAGCAAGGAAACCAAGATGAGGACAGAATGAAGGTTTGTAGGATTTTTTTTTTTTTTTGGCGGAAAACTCTTAGTCATAACATGGAATCTAATGGCTATGGATAGAGATGGTTGGAGGGCTATAATCCATGTACCTGACCTGACTTAATGGGATTAAGGTTTGCGGTGATGGTGATGATGATGATGATGATGATGATGATGAGAAGGCAAGGAAACTATGACAGTTAAAAATGATTTATAGGTTGTACAGTGATATATTAGCTATAAGGTGACCAAAAGTAGTTTAGACCCGCCAGGAAGGTCTAAGACATGAGCCGGACATCCTCAGTTATTTTAAGAAAACGTAAATGAACAGCTATCCGTTACTTTTTATCTCCTGTGTGGTGGATTTTTTCCCTAAAATAACTAATGATTTATAGATTGAAATGGCACAAAGAGAAGTTGAGCCAACTAATTGGGATCCAGAGATTCTTTAGCAAATGATAAAAGCAGAATGAGAGCAGAATTGCACTCAGAAGACACCTTACAATAATCAGAATATTACATTATTTGTCAAAAAAAATTACAGCATCAAGAAAACTGATAATGGAAAAGATGGGAAAGTCTAGAGAAAATAAAAAAATAAGGTTTCCCTTACATACTTTCCAGGAACTATCGACATCAGGAAACAAATTTGTGTCTGCTTGACCACCACCTAAACGCCAGAAAGAAGAGAGAGAACTAAATTGACCAATAGTATCACAAAACCAGATGACTGAAGACACATAATCTAAAATGGGAAGACAACTTGCAATAATCAGACAGATGCACAAATTTTAGAACCATTATTCTTAAGACCAAATGTATCAGAAACAAAAACAACCTGTGTAAACCATGCCTAGATGAATATCAAAATACGGAATAGTACCTGAGATAGAGTCAAGTGCCAAGAGATCGTAGTCTGAAACAACACCAACCTACAGCCACAATTTACACTCCAATCAATATGTAATAAAAAAAAAAGCTCATATAGGGAGATTAACTACTTTAAGAACTTAAACAACACTCCTCACCCTGAAAGAAAAGAAAATCCAGTTAATAACATAATAAATTGCTCACTGCCGGGGAAAGCACCTGAGAACTACAAAACAAAATGATGGCCGGCACAATATCCTCAAAGGCTCAAGATATTGTTCCCTAACAAAGCAAAGAGTCCTCCATAGACATGACCATCACCTTAAACCATCCAGCTAAGGATTGACGAACAACTAGCAGAACAATCTTCGAAATGATCATTTTCCAAACAAGCAAATTCTTGAATATTTATATTATAAATTACCCTGAAGGTTTGTCCATGAATCCCTATCCAAGGAATTTAATAAAAATCTAATTTGGGAAATGAATTTCACATGAACCATCAGCACCGTTACATACTTGCCAAGGATTGGGGCAGAAGCATTAATTAGCGATGGATTGTATAGATGATCTAATACAGCTTGATCAACCTAAAGTTGCAGAAGGAAGCAGAATAGTAATACATCATAAGTATGCCTGAACTTTCCGCTGAGTTAGTTACTAACTCTTAATTGGTGGCTTGAGCACTTCTCCAGAAGTGGGGTCAACTACTTGTCTACATCATGCTTAGTAATCACTAAAAGATGGATTTTTGTGTTACCTTATGCAGCTCCAAATTAGGTTTTCCAGTGATAGATTGACACATCAATCAACACTTTATGCTGTATTCCTGACAGAGAGCAGTGTCCTGTCCATAAGGATGTCTAATTGCTAGAAATACAACCAGATAAACGTGATCCATGACACCAAACAAAATTGGCAAGATTAATATGTTCTAATAATTTAACAGACCAGGACACAACAACTTGTATCAGAGAAGACAATAAATTCTGTCCGCAAGGTGCAATGTTAATGTTAAAAATACAAATAATAACATTTCCTCTCTAATTATTTGAGCTTTCAAATGAAATAGTAGCAAAACAATCTATTCACAGATTCTACACCAAAGCAACAGCATTGCTGTGTAGAAATAAAATAATAACATAATTCCTCTCTCTAATAGTTTAAAAGTTTCCACCAGATACTGATTTGGAATCATTTGTATGAGAGCATAGAGCGCATGTTATCCAACCCACTTATATTGGGATTAAAGCTTGATATGTTGTTGTGCTCTGCTGTGGTTGGAGCATACAGTGGATCCTACAACAACTCCAGCTCACAGTCTACCAATCAACAATAATTATATGATTGCGCTCACTTAGACCTCTCTTGAATGAGAAGTTGGCCTGACAAGTTGGGCTGATATTGTGATAAATAATTGAATACGTACCTCATAAAATCCAAGCTCTAAGTTATTAATAAAAGAAAAAAGAAAAATGCGGCCTCAAATTATCCTTTTGTAAGTCCATCGAGGAAAAGAATATGATACATGTCTACGACCCAGGGAAAGTAAAATTACCAATTTCCAATCATCATCGATCACAGGGAAACCAGTAATTCGCTTGTCCACGAGTTTTTCCAGAGCTGTAGATAACATAGCTGATGATGAGAAAATGAAAATACAACCCCCCCCCCCCCAAACACACATACACACACATTCATATATATCAACGAAGCATATCGACAGCGGAAAGCAAACAACACGTCTCCAATTACCTTCATCAACTGTTGTCGTGGTCTTCACCACATGTAAATCCTCCTTTCCGGTCATGAAATCCCCAACTGTGTAAATCCCAGTCCTTTGCTGCAAATTAAACCAAGAGTAAGAACCAAACCAGGGAAATACACACGGATGAGTGAGGCGGCCATTTACTGGAGTCGAATTGGCCGTGCCAGAGGCGGAAATATCGACCGGCCGTCGGCGAAACCGAGATGAGCCAGTCAAAGAAGGCGGCCGATGTAGGAAGCTTCGAAACGGAAGGACGCACAACAACTGAGAGGAACGGTGGTGCTGTACGGGTGCGGAAGCTCCAGGAAGGGGAGCGGCCGCGTGAGGATTGGCAAAGTGACGAATCGAATTCATTGCCGAGTTCGTTTCTGCGAGGAATGAGGAGAGGGATTTTGAATGATTGCGAAAAACCTCTGTATGCGTCAGATTCTGGTATTAGGGCGGCGAATGTCGGCAGTGAAAGAATACGTTCCGTGCGAGATACAAAGTACCGCCTCAGGGAGAGAAGCTTCCATCAATTAGGTGTGAAAGAAAGGCAACTATTACGCCGCCAATGCAGGGCTAGTCTTCGGCCCCACTGCCCACACTCTTCCTGTGATGGATAACCTTCCCCCAGCACGGCAGTGATTTATTTTTTTGAGCAGTGACAGATCTATTGAGGGCTTAACGAAGTGCATTAAAAAGACAAAATAAAAAAAAAAAACTCTTGTTCAAATTATAAATTTGTAAATTTTGTCACTCTTGCCCGCTTGGTCTCTCATCTCTCCACTTCTCATGATTGCTGATGCAATCATCGATCATAGTTGCTTTTGCCTTCCTCACCAACCACCACTATTTCCTCAATGGAGTGAGGATGCAAGGAGAGACGACAAGGAGAAGACAGTAGTGATTGAAAAAATTGCATCAGTGATCATGGAAAGAGGAAAAGGAAGAAAGCACACAAACAAGCCAATGGTAGAGTTTGTAATTTGTAATTTGGACAAATATTTTTATTTTTTTAGTGCCCTTCAATAACCCTCTTAATAGATTTGTCGAACATAGCAGATTAATTCAATTTTTTTTTTTTTACAATGACAAACAGAGTTTAAAAATGATATATTCATTTTATTATTATACAAATGTGTTACATTGACTAGAGTTTTTAAAGATAGGTACATTTAATATATTTTATTTTTAATAAAATATAATAATTATAGATCTATTTTCGTATTTAAATATTTATATTAATTAATAATAAATATATCATATTTTAAAATATTATATCAATTAATACAAATATTTAAATATTAAAATAATATTTATTTATTTTAAAAAATATATTAATATATATTATAACGGGTGTCTATTTGACATTATTGGGTGTTTTTAAAATTTTTAAAAGTTTATTTTACTTTTGTCAAAGTTCAGAAATGATCAACCGAGATTCGTCAGCCTGTACTGATCTAATAGTCATGAATTTGTAGGAGAGATAACGAATAGCACCATCAACAAACAATGCACAAGGGTTTTTTACGTGGTTCGACATAAATGATACCTAGTACACGACTGTTCTCTAATTCTTCTTGTAAAGTAACGGTATGTGTTTATTTCTTTTGTCCCCTCCTCAATGATATCTTTTACCCTTATTTATCATGAGAACCTTTATAATTACATAAAATATAAAAATATAAAAATGATATAATAGGGGATAAACAGTCTTTATCATCTACTTAAAATCAGGACTGGAATCCTCATTACGACGAATATGGTTCGCCTCAGATAAAGTAAGTGAGTTTTTGCTTCTGATTGTTCAGCACCTTTATTGTTTATGTGAGCTGGAGTGTTTAGGCCAGCGAGCTTAATGTCTGAGTCAGTGAACTAAGAGCTTTATTAGGAACTCGCTTGCTATCGTAATTAGAACTCGCGCTTTAACAATTATGTAACATTGCAAAATCATCTTCACTTTTGGTCCTATTGGACTCCAAGAGGTCTAACCTTATCATTGGGTCATTCCCATCCCAAAGTAGTTATGTCAATAGTTTAAGGCGGTTCAAGAAATGCCCACAACAGCTTCAGCTTCAGAGTTATATTTTGCTTGAAAGATTAAAACTTATGTTAACAAATGACATCAATAAATACTGATTAATTTATATTTAATATATTTTGTTTTTAAATGATGTATAATAATTATATATTATTTTTAACATTTAAGCACGTTCATTGTTTTTATTGTATCTTATTTTTAATTCGTAATAATTTTTTTACTTAGTAAAATATTGTAAAAGACAATACATTTATCATTAACAAATAACAGTATTTTTGAGCTACAGGACAATATGCATTTACAACATTTTAGAACAATGGGTGCCATTACTTTGTGTTGATAATAAAGTGTTACGATGAACAATTATTATACTTTGTAAGGAAACAAATTACATTAATATACCTTAAAAAGTGTCCAAAAATATTCATTAACAAACCCATAATTAATCATTCTATTTTTGGTAAATTTTACAAATAGCCTTTAAAATTTGCCTAAATTGCCCCAGTCACCCTTGAATTTTCAAAAACATCACCATCCTCCCTTACCTTCAGGAGAGTACATCAATTGACAATTTTGTTCCTATAAATTTGCCCTCTCTTTCTGTCTCCTCTCTTATTTTCCTTGACCGCCAGCATTTTTAATGACCACTATTTCTTTCTTCTATATATTATCTAAGTTATGATCATAAACTAAGTTATAGATCAATTTATTTCTGGTAGATTCAAATCCTTTTTATAAAAATATTTAAATCCAAAAATAGGTTCGAATCAATTTAAACTTTTATTGCAAAAAAAGGTTTGAAAGACAAAAGAGATGGTATCGATGCCCAACTAATTATTATTTTGTATCTTGTAGTAATTTTTTTTATTTTTTTGATAATTATATTAAAAGAATTGAGAATAATATTTTAGACATATATAAAGAATTAACAATACAATAGGAGAAAAATAATTCAGGGTCATTAAACTCAAAGATAATGTATGAAATTTATTTATTATTTTGCTAAGACATCATTTTTATTTTTTTGTTTTTTTTTAACTAAGCAAGTGTGAGTGCACTTCCCCTTCTTGTATTTTAAATCACCCTTCGTTGATCTCTTTATCTCGATCATGAATTTAATTTGATAATTGTTCAGAACAATTGCAATTCCACTATTGCTAACAGAATTAACTATCATTGCTTTTACACTAAAATAGGTTAATTTTATACGTTTTCAATGCAAATGAGTTTTTAAATTTTGTGTTTAATTGTTCATCTTATATAGATTAAAAGGTAATATGTCATTATTTGCTGAATATTAATATACAAGTCGTCAAAATTAGGGATTTTGAAAATATTAAATTTAGTGTTAGATACTTAATACTAAATATTAATTTAATTATCTCTTTTCTCTTTCCCGCCATGGAAACACCACAAATCAATTGTCACATTTCACTCCTGACCTGAATCCTCTCTCTCTCTCTCTCTCTCTCTCTCTCTCTCTCTCTCTCTATATATATATATATATATCTGTTGTGGGGGGCCGAATAGCATTGTCCATGTACGCATATATGAAAAGATATCTGTACTTGGCCTTCTCTGCAGAGGACGGGACCTTCCCCGCGCGGTGCAATATAGCTCCTTCCCTCAGAATCGTAATTAGCTTCTAATTTTTAAATCTGTCGCTTCTCAATCTCAAATCCTTCTTGTTGTCTTCACTATTCATCATTTTCTTCAATTGTGCTCATGATTCTGCACTGGAATTTGTGGCCGTGAGTAAGTAATCATTCTGCTGGAAGTTGTTTCGAGAATTGAATCTGCCTGCGACTGGTAGAATTACGATTGAATATTCTATGAATTTTGAGGCTTAGATTTGCATTTCCATTATTCTTAACTTCGTCATGATGTTTGATGAAATTCCTGAATGATTGCATTGTGATATTTTGCTACTGTCTAGGTTAGGTCATGCTGTACTTTATGGCTACCATATTTGATGCATATCCTCCAAAGCCAAAGGCTTAGCCACTATGTTGGCCATCTCTGAACTGGCAAAACTTGTTCCAGCAGTTTGATGCTTGAGATCAATCCTGTTTCAGTTAAAAACGTTTGGAGATCAAGCATTGGAAGAAATCTCACCGTTATCACTGAGAGACTGACTCTAACTTTGACTTCTAGGTACCATCGGAGAGGGGAAATAAATGGTTACCATTGTGTGATGATAAATAGGCTACAGATTTAATGCATTTATGTACTTCATATGACATATCATCATATTCCTTCACCCGGTGTATTTCACCTATGCTTATTTGTAGCATGAAAAAGTACATTTATAGAAATAGACATAATGTTCTTCTGAATTTTTAAAATTTTGATATCATTTTGCTTTCTGCAGGAAGTTTTTGCGCTTTTGCAGAATTTGAAAGTGGCAAACAGCCAACAGAAAAATTGATGAATTTACTTCAGGCTCGTGCAAATTTTGCCAATGATGGCAGATTCCCTGCTCAGGTATCACCAGTTTTTATTCAATCAATATGACACAGTTAAAAGTAGCAAATTTGTTTTATTTTCTAGTGTAACAGAGATACAATCAAAGTATGTTACACTAAATTTATTATTTAAGTAAATACTAAATTTGGTATATGAAATCTTAAAATATTCAAAATGCCCTTAATATACTTTGCTAAAAAAATGACCAAAAATCTATTTCTTGATTTGAACCTATAATCTCTAAATCATAATAAAAGAAGAGTAACCTTACCCAAGTGAGTGCTAATGTAGGTTGGAATGTACTTTTTACTCATTTTGCTCACTAATTTGGCCCAGAAAATTGGGCTAAAAAACAATGTCTGTGTGGTAATATTTATTTTCATTTAAAATTTACTTAAAAGAATTAAATTGTAATCGTTAAGTGTCATCACTTGAAATGAATATTTTATTTTTTTATTTATACGTATATAGCACAGGCTTAGCACATACATAACACAAATCTAGCACAAGCCACCCCTTATGTTAAGCAACAAGAAATAAATTATACTCTCCATTATTTGGCAATAAATGGTAGGATCAGTAACAAAAACCTCCAAGTTAAGAAAATAAAATTGAAAAACTAAACCTTAAGGAAGTAAAGTGGGGTTTCCTCAACTTTTTGAGTTAAACCCAGTCCATTGTCATTTCTAGATCCACAAAAATGTTATCAAGGCTTATCCTTATCCAAATTAGATGTTTTTTAAGAAAGTCATGTGAGGTCAACTTGATTGTCATTTTAAGATTTTTCTACTTTTTAGATTAAACTTAATTTGTTGTCATTTTAAATCTGTTAATTGATAATCATTTCTAAATCCATTGGTTAATGTTATCGAGATTTGTTCTTATCCAATCTAAATGCTTTTTAAGAAAGTCAAATAGAGACGCTTGAAATCTAGTAGCTCAAATTTTCTTGAATTTTTTGGGTTAAATTTGGTTCTATTGATCAATGTTACTAAGGTTTGTTTTCATCCAAACTAAATTAGATGGTTCTTCATGAAGTCAAGTGAGGTCATCTTAGATTTGACAATTGAATTTCTCAAGATAAACTCAATTCATTGTCATTTCTAGACCTATTAATTAATAGTTATTCTTTAATCCACTAGTTAGTGTCGTCAAAACTTGTCCCCAGGGTGTGATCGGGTGGCTCTAGCAAACTGATATGAGTATTCACAAGTATAAGAGGTCTGTGGTTCGAAACCTAAAGTGAACGCCTATTCTGGACGTTATTAGAAAATTTGCCCTTGATCCAAACTAGATGCTTCTTAAAAAAGTTAGGCAGGGTCACTCTAAATTTGTTGGCTCAGATTTTCATGAACTCCACCAATTAGTGCTATCAAAACTTGTCCTTGATCCAAACTAGATGTTTTTTGAAGAAGTTAAAAGGGTCATTCTAAATTTGTTAGCTTAGATTTTTGTGAACTTTTGAGGTTAAGCTTGTTTTATTGTTATGTCTAGATTAATCCATTAATGTTATCTAGGCTTAACCTTATTCAAACTAAATGCTTTGTAGAAAGTCAAGTGGAGTCACGTTAAATTTGACCATTAAAATTTATTTAACTTTTTAGATTATTCTATTATCATTTTTAAGTCCATCAATTAATAGGCATTTCTAGATCTATCAATTGATGTTATCAAGACTCATCTTTATTCGAATTATCCTTTAAAAGAAGTAAATGCAGTCAATTAAATCTAACAATCTAGATTTCTTTAAACTATTTTGGTAAAATTTGTTCCATTGTCATTTTAGATCCATTGACCTATAATTATTTTTAAAACTATTGATGAATGTTATTGAAGTTTGTTTTTATTCAAATTAGATGCTTCTAAAGAAAGTCAAGTGGGGTCACCCTAAATTGACAACTTAGATTTTCTTGAACTTTTCAAGTAAAACTTGATCCATTGATTGGTAGTCTATTAATGTTATGGAGTTTTGTTCTTATTTGAATTAAATGTTTTTTTTAATGAAATCAAGTGAGGTGCCTTAGATCTAAAGACCTAGATTTTCTTGAATTTTTTGGGATATATCTGACTGGCTTGAGAATTGAGATATATCTAAATTAGATGTTTATTGAAGAAGTCAATTGAGGCCATCCTAAATTTAATGGCCTAAAGTTTCTAGATTCATCTATTTATAGTTATTTTTAAATTTATTAATAAATGTTATTCTATCTAAATACTTTTTAGGGGAGTTGTAGGGTTATCCTAAATTTTGATGACTTAAATTTTGTAAACCGTAAAACCCGATCCAATATCGTTTCTAAATTCTCCAATTGATAATTGATTAATATTATCGAACCTCGTTCTTATTTAAACTAGATTATTTTTTTTGAAGGAGTCGAGTGAGGTCATCCTAATTCGGACGGGAGAGATTTTCCTTCCTCTGATAATCTGAGGGCCTAAAAAACGACGAGGACCCCACTATAAAATTCACAGAACTCCAAGGCCATCAATTTCACAGTGCGCAATTCAAACTATCCTCTGAACCTGTCATCCTCCGATCACCGGGCCCGCCGCCGCCGGCGATTTAACCCACCTCGGTCGAGCCCTACATTCTACCTCTCTCTCTCCTCCCCCCTCCTCTCCCTACCACTCAGTCCAGCAAAACAATGAAGACACAAGTCTCCCAAATATTCACTTTCTAGGGTCTCGTTTTCTCTTTAATTTGTGTTACTCTGGTTTTCAGGTTAATAGGGTTTGGCATCTATAAACAACAGCGCGGAGGCGAAGAGAAAGAAAAAAGGTGACTGTTTACGGGCAGATAAAGGTTTCTTTTGGTAGTTGGTTGGTATGGCACAGGCACAGGCTCAGGCTCAGGCTCAGGCTCAGGTTCAACCTCAGGATGTGAATGGCGCGGAGAACCAGTTGGCGGCGGCATCATCGCTTTACATCGGTGATCTAGATGTGAATGTAATCGATTCACAGCTCTACGATGTATTCAACCAGGTGGGACATGTAACGTCTGTTCGAATATGCAGGGACTTGACTAGTCGGCGGTCACTCGGTTACGGTTATGTTAATTATGGCGACCCACAAGATGGTTAGCTCTTTTTCTGGATTCGAAATTCATGTTCTTAATTGAAATGCGCTTCTTTGGTTCTTGTATTTGCTATTTAGTTGACGTTTTGTTGCATAATTATTGTTGAGTTACATCGAAATTTATAGCTTCTGTTGAAGGGACTTCTTGTAGAAAGCGTAAATTATAACCAATAAAACTACTGAAAGAAGGAATGGAGTTCTTTGTTTGGTGTGAACTTATTAATGTAGGAGTTAGTTGTCAACTCTTTGTAGGAATCTCACGGAGGTTCTTGAGACCATTTTCATGGTTGGATTGTGTGCCCAGTAACCAAGGACTTGGGTCATATCTTTCTCCATTGCTTGTAGTTATTGCTACAACAAGTTTTGCTTCAGGTGATCCTTTTAATGGGGTTAATTATTGACATTTGACAATATGGTGGTCCATGGGAGTCACTAGTCAAACAGGCAAATGGCTGTTTTTCATTTATCTTTTGTGATTTCTGTGTGGGGCATTTGCTTGTATTAAAAATAAAATAAATAAAAGGCCTAGGCCTGTCATATGAGGTACAGGAGGGGTGTTCGGCTTGTTCATATCCCATTAGACTTTCATTTGAATGTCCAGGGCTTCGAGATTTTGGTTGTCCTAGCACAAAGGATGAATTCTTTCCTATTGTTCAATTGAGAAATCCAAGGTATGTGCTGATAAGAGATGGGACGGTTTCTAGGAAACATAATACCAATAAATGTAGAGAAGATAAAAGTTCGGACATGAGCAAGCAGGACTTAACTGAAAAGTGCATGGGTACCCATTAGAAATGGCAGACTCTCTCATGCTAGACTAACTCTGCAAAAGCGCACATTAAGGCTACTTGAGCAAACCCACCGAACAGGCTTGAAGGGCCAATGCTGCACAAAGACAATGTGGCTCTCATCATTTCACATGGCCATCTTGGCTCACCTAAGGAACATTTTGCATGAAGAAGTTTGTAACTGTGAAACTAACTGATTCTAGTATAACTTAAGAGGACTTAACTCCACAGCACACAATTCAATCACCAATGAAGGTTTAAAACTGATTATGCTTCTGTTCATGTCTATGATAGTCAACTGTGATTGCCATTTTTTTTTTCCTTGTAGCATAATATAATCCTTTGCCTTTTCCTTCTTGAATGTCATTATGTTCTCCTGGGCTTTTTATGAAACTGGGGTCTATGTTGCTTTTTTAGATTGGCAGTGAAATGGGTAACATTTCTTCTGAATACTGAACTTAGACCATTTTGGCCTTCTTTTTTCTGTTTTACATCTCTGATTTCTGTCAATTTCAGCTGCGAGGGCATTGGAGTTGTTGAACTTCACTTCTCTTAATGGGAAGCCCATTAGGATAATGTATTCTCATCGTGACCCTAGTTTGCGTAAAAGTGGGGCTGGAAATATTTTTATTAAGGTATTGATATGTTTATTCATCCTTTTGGTAGTTGTTAGATGTGAGAAGTGCTTTACTTGCTAATTTTTGCATTTTGTTCTTGACAGAATTTGGATGAGGCAATTGACAACAAAGCATTACATGATACATTTTCTTCTTTTGGGAATATTCTCTCTTGCAAGGTGGCAATAGACTCCTCTGGTCAGTCAAAGGGCTATGGTTTTGTGCAGTATGATAGTGAGGAAGCTGCCCAAAAAGCTATACAGAGGCTTAGTGGTATGCTTTTAAACGACAAACAAGTATATGTGGGTCCTTTCCTTCGGAAGCAAGAACGAAAAATGGCTATGGAAAAGACAAAATTCACTAATGTCTTTGTAAAGAATCTATCAGAATCAACATCAGAAGAAGATTTGAAAAAAATATTTGGTGAATATGGGACAATCACTAGTGCTGTGGTGATGAGGGATTTGGATGGAAAGTCTAAGTGCTTTGGTTTTGTCAACTTTGAGAATGTTGATGCTGCTGCTCGATCTGTAGAGTCTCTTAATGGACAAAAAATTGATGACAAGGAGTGGTATGTTGGTAAAGCCCAAAAAAAATCTGAGAGGGAATCTGAACTAAAACTTAGATTTGAGCATGCCACAGAGGAGGCATCTGATAAATCTCAAAGGCAGAATCTGTACCTTAAAAATTTGGATGATAGCATTGGTGATGATAAGCTCAAGGAATTGTTCTCTCCATTTGGTACCATAACTTCATGCAAGGTTTGCGTGTCTATATGGTGTGTTTAAAGGCATCGCTGCAGTTGGTTCTGTTAGTATGTTGTTTAAGGCTTGACTTAAGTTTTATTTCTTTGATAAATGAACAGGTTATGCGAGACTCTAACGGAATGAGCAGGGGATCAGGATTTGTTGCCTTTTCTACTCCTGAGGAGGCAACCAGAGCTGTGGGTTCATTTATTAGCAATTACCTTACATTTTATCATTAAACTTTTTTTTTATTAGCAAAAGGAAAAAAAAAAAAAAAAACTTTTACTGATGCTTTTCCTGTTTATGTTGTTTTTGGGATAGCTCATGGAAATGAATGGCAAAATTGTTGTCTGCAAACCTCTGTATGTTGCCCACGCGCAAAGCAAAGAAGAAAGAAGAGCAAGATTACAGGTAAATCTACTTATTGTTTTTAGCTTCTAACCAACCTAGAGGTACTTCAAAGGAAGCATAAAATGGGGGCAACAGAAGATAGTTTTAGTGTCTATATCATGTGAACATGTAATCGTCTGATGCTGCATTGATTGTAATTTCCCACTTTCTGCCAAGTAATTTTATATTATTTTCCTGAGTTGTTTTATGTAAAAAGTAACATGTATCTAGGTGAGGCATGCATTTAATGGCTTTTCAATGTATCAAGTTTGTTTTGTCTCTGATTCTCTTGGTGCAGTCATGCATATGGCCATGCATTTGAATACACGTTTACATGTAAGTCTTAATTCTTTTGCTTGTGTAGGCTCAATTTTCTCAAATGCGACCAGTTGGCATGACACCTTCAATTGCTCCTCGTATGCCAATCTACCCTCCTGGTGCTGCTGGTCTTGGGCAGCAAATTTTCTATGGACAAACTTCTCCAGCTTTCATACCACCCCAAGTAATCCACTCTTCATGAGTCTTGTTCTGTTGTATGTTACTGTGATGTATTTCAACTTTAACCATCACGTCTTCATTGTAAGTAACACTCTCAATAGTCTTCTTTGGAAAATTGGTTCCTTAACTAATTTTTTACTTAATGTAACTTTCAAATCTCACTGACGTTATCTACCTTACTATTTTACCATACTTCCATTCCACAATTCAATTTTAATATTTACACTTTCTTTTGTCTTATTTATCAAGACAATATCATCCACAAATAATATATACCAAGGCATATTTTCCTGTATATGTTTTGTGAGTTCATCCATCATAAGAGCAAAAATAAGGGGCTCAGTGCAGATCCTTGATGTCATCTAATTGTGATTGAAAAACCTTCAGTATATCTCTCCCACAAGAGCTAACACCAGTTTATGGATGAGCAAGCTGGACTCTTTTCTTCTCTAAACCCTCTGCAAGATTTCTCTAAAGGCTCTGTTATAGCTTTTTAGTTCTGTGAATGCTATATGCAAATCTTTTTGTTTATCTCTGGACCTTTTCATTAGATGCTTCAGTAAGTAAATAATTTTCGATGTTGACCTGTCAAGCATAGAACCCAAAATTGATTTTCAAAAATTCTTTGGTATCTCTACTCAAACAGATACTCAATCACCGTTTTTCAAAGTTTTATAGTGCGACTATACAAGGTGTGTTCGTAATTTTGTTTGCTTGGGTTTATATTTCATCAGTCTGGTTTTTGGTAATAGATTCAAGCAGTGATTTATGACATGATGTGTCTAAATTTTGTATGGTTCGGTTTATACTTGACAGCCTGGTTTTGGATATCCTCAACTTATTCCTGCCATGAGGCCTGGTGGGGCTCCCATGCCAAATTTCTTCATGCCACTGGTCCAGCAGGGTCAGCATCCGGCCGGGAGACATGCTGGAGTCATGCCACTGCAGCTGGGCCAACAACCTGTTCCGCTTGTACAGCAGCAGGTGCTACTTGTTTCTTTTGTTCCAATTATTTGAATTTCAAAGTCACCTTTGTTAGATTTTTTCTGATTCCTCGTTCAACTGATAGATGTTTCCTAGGGGACGGGTCTTTCGTTACGATCAAGCTCGTAGGTTGCTTGATGCTGCCATGTCAGGAGCTGCTGGGCGCGGGCTTTCTGTGCCTTTGCATGATGGTGGAATGTCTCAGCCCCCAGTCCCAATTGCAGCTTTGGCTTCTGCCCTTTCAAAGTCTTCTCCTGCAGACCAAAGGACGGTACGCATCTTGTTCATACTATTTTATTTATTTGCTTTTCAGGTAAAGGGAAACTCTATGCTTTAAAATGTTGCAGTACCGTGTTTTTGGCAAAGCCAATATCGAACTTACATTGCAGATAACAGCCAGATTATGAAGTTGGATAATCTTTATAAATGACTTTAGATTGCTATGTAGTTTACATAATTATCATCTTATTCTATACTTAATCTGAAAGTTGCTCAAGGCTGCCGCCTATAATCAAATCTGTTTAGCTCAATTAAAATAACTTATTATTGGGATGATATTCCAGAGATATGAAATACTAAAGTTAGAGAAGGGATAGTGGCCATGGATATTGTAATCATATCTCTGCACATATTATTTAAAGAGCTCTCCTTTTTCTCTGATCCATTAACTATGGTATTCCAATTTCCAGTACTGCCTTCTGATATATTCCCAAGTATTCAGTGTCGAGTGCAATTACAATGCCTGGACCTCAGCGTTGTTTGTTTCTTCTGTTTGGTGTTAATTGTAGATGCTGGGTGAACATCTTTATCCGCTGGTAGAACAGCTGGAGCCTGAGATGGCTGCCAAGGTAACTGGCATGCTTCTGGAGATGGATCAGTCTGAAGTTCTGCACTTACTTGAGTCGCCGGAAGCTCTGACAGGCAAGGCTGCAGAGGCCATGGAAGTTCTTAAGAATGTTAAACAGCAGCGGGCCACTGATCCAGCTGAACAATTGGTCTCCTTGTCATTAAATGATGGAATCGTTCCTTGATTTTTATACCCCGCAGTTTTGGAGTTTGAACAGCTTGGCAAGACTTTTTTAGATGTGATTTTGACATATGTCTTTAATGAATTCTATCGTGTGGTTTGGAAAGCACTTGTTCTTGGTGCAACTTGATATTTTTATGCTTTTTGGGTGTTTGGATGGTGCAAAATTTATCATATGCTTTTTGTTACAGCGTTGCTAAAATTTCTCAGTGCAAAAGCAAGTGCGTAGACAGAGGCCAATTCAAGTCGATCATATAACCGCTTAAAACTGCTTGCCTAAGAGCAATAGGTACACACTATTGAGGCTGTAAACTTAAGAAGTCATCCATCCCCAAGAATTGGTCCTACGTACGTGAGAGACTATGCTAGTTTCATTTACATTCAGGGTTCATAATTTTTTTTTAGGACGAATTATCTTTACATAAATTTTTGTGCATTTATTGGGTGATCGCAATTTGTAAATTATTACCCAAAAAATAGTAAATTCAAATCTCGTTGTGGTGAACTTCTCACAAAAATTTGTGTGTGCTTGGTATATGTGTGTGTTTTATGAGCAATCCAGGTCTCTAATTAGAGGTGTGGTGTGCTATGCGGGCAGGAAAACTGAGAAATCAAGCCAAAACAATCATTTCACAAGCTCTTCTTAAGGCTAAAAAGCATGCCTGACCCTGACAATAATTATTTTTTAGTGCAATTTTATTTTTATTTTCGTAAACAAATTATTTCAGTGATTTGAATCATAAATAAAACGACGCGTTGCTACCCAAAGTACGTAATGGCTACAACTGGAGTATTGCTCTTTCCCCGCAAGAGCATATATGTGTGTAAAGCTTTGTCAATTACTGGGGTAACCAGTAGCCACTAGCTAGTCTACTTATGTTTATCTATCGTTCTTTCAGTTTTTCACCCACTTTGCAACGTGAACACAAGAAGAGAAAAGTAGCGCGAGAAGGGCGTCAACATAATTTCTGGAACAACCAAAAGGTTCTAGAGCCTAAAAACCGCTATCCAAGTCGTCTTTGGTAAACAAGACTCGTCGCTTTCATTCCCAATCCATCTGAAAGAATCAGAGCGAGATGTTCTCTCTTGGCACATACAACTCTGGCTCTCTGCATGAAAATTTATTGGACATGGAGGCGACTCGCCCCAGCAGCTTCCTTCATTTCGAGCAGGGCATCTTCGAAACACTTTGCCAGAACTTCTGGGTCAGGGATGATGTCTTTGGCCACCAGGATTTGCATCTCAGCTCGGCCTGCGTAGCTCATCATGTGCATTGTGATCGCCTGCATTCGACAGACACACAAATTTATTGTTTCGAGTCCATCTCTCACTTGACACTCGATTCTATCATCCAGCGAGTGCTAGCATTGGAGCAAAAAGGAAAGCAGATGGGAGTTAATTAGAAGCTTTACGTGAGGCAGGCTCGTGTTAGTCACCCTCACGCAAGTTATACGATTGCCTGCGATCATAATCTCCTCGCTGGGGCCAACCAAATTCGAGATGGTAAAGGACGTGTTACAGATAACCCTGTAATTAAGCCAGCTTGCAGCCTACATATATATATACAAAAGAAATATATAGAGATTAGAAATCAGAAAACTTGTTCCACGGAAATTTGATTTCCACAGCTAGCACCGACCCCACCTTTGCTCCGAAACAGGCTATCAAAAAGTCCAATAATCTGTACGAGAAATGAGCCTCCAAAGACTGTTTCTTCCGGTCAATCATCTTCTTGGCTCTCTTCACATACTGCAGAGGATCGTCGCCGCGTGGATGGTAATGGACAGGCAGGAGAACTATGCCGAATTTGTTACCCCACCGCAATCCAGAATTGCCCCGCATCAGATCCGGGAGATCCTGAATTCAGTGATGCATTTTCATGTTTCATTGAAATTGAAGAAGAAGAAGAAGAAGAAGGCATGGAAAGAGAAGTGGGAAAAGGAAATATTGAAGGGTTCAAATGACCTGTAATCCGGGCAGTGTTCTTAAATTAACCATGGCCAGACCAGTGATTTGGAGCCCCTCTGGCAAAGCTGAAGAAACATGGAAGTGAAATTTAGTAGATGAATTTATTAGGGTGCAAGATGCTGGATGGCGCGCGGTAAGGGAAAGCAGCAGTTATACCTTTTGGTGATCTGATATGGAGGTACCTTGATAGCCCGGATGACACAATCCCAAGAAGCACATCGTTAATGGTCTGCATATACATTCAATATATATATATATATATTGAATGGTGATCAGATGAAAGATTGATCGAATTTAGTGAGAAACTCTTCTAACATCACTAAGAATGAAAACGTTAATCAAGCCCAGAGATCACATTACATAATAGTACTCTAGATGACTTATATTTCATTTAGAGTTCTACTACTATACTAATAATATATAATACACTACTTCCCGCTTTACCTTCTTCTTCTTCTTCTTGTTATAAATATATAAATAAATATAAATATTGTTACAATTATTTATAATATAATTTTTAACAATATTTATTATTATTATTATTATTATACTTATTAAATATGTAAATATCAGTATCACGTCTAAAAGTCATTCTTATTTGGAATCAATCTATCGGAAGAAATAAATGTAGTAGTAGTAGTAATCCACGTTTAATTCCGTTGTTAGACACGTGAATTTGGGTTGCCACGTGGCATAAGAATAAAGGCTGAAAAGTAGAAGGACGACTTTTGTCAGAAAGAAAATAATAATAATAATTAAAAAACAAATTTACCGCTTCCTTTATTTGTCAGAAAGAAGAGAACATCAATTAATTAATTAAAACTCAGCAACTTACCGCGGCAGGCACAGCTTTTTTCACCGCCTTCATGTGGTCCAAGCGGAACTTCGCCGTCACCAGCTTCCTCGGCCACAGCTCCACCCCCTCTCCGCCGCTTACGGCGGTCCTCCGGTCCCTCACCCAAAGCGTCCTCAGCATCATCTGAACCACAAACACCACCGTCCACCACGCCACACTCACCACCCTCCCCAGCCCCCACCCGCTGCCGCCGTCGTTCACCTTCGAAACGCCAGAAACGATACTCGGCCTCTGATCGGGACGATCGGCCTGCCGACACCCTGCCAGCAGCATCGACATCAGCGACACACCGTCGCCCAAGGCGTGGTGGAGCCTGAACACCGCGCATTTGTGGGCTCTCAACACGTGTATCTCCCAGAGAGGCTTCTCCGGGCTGAGCGGCGACGACACAGCCAGATCCGCCACGTAGTCGTTCACCGCCTGCTCGTCGCTGCCTTCTCCGACCGGCTCCTCGAGGACGATGAGGTGCTGGTCGAGGTCGATTTCGGTTTTCCGCCAGTGTTCCCGGCCGTGACGGTCCCGCACCATTAGGCTGCAGAACCTGGGGTGCTTGATCATGACGGAGTCGGCGAGTTCGGACCGGACGGCGGCGAGATCGATGGGCTGTGTGCCGTGGATGATGCAGTGGATTACTTGGAGCATATCTTGCTGCAGAAAAAGGCGGCCGGCCGGCGTGACTGGCTCGTCGATGTGTGTTCCCGACGCGTTCATGCTTAGAGACCACCACAGATAGCTCCTCCAGGTTTTTGGGATTTGGCTCTTTTGCCGAGGAGTTCCATACCATACTTAAAGGGAACACGAGATTACGAATTAAAATTAATATTGTAATATTTTTTATTTTATAAATATAAATAAATAAATAAATTTAATATTCATTCTTATATCATTATTTTAAATTAGTCACACATTATATTATATATATATATATATTGGCGTCTTCTCTTCACTTCTTTCAGTAAATCTTATTCTGATGCGCCCAATCCCAAAGCTAGTAAAAGTAAAACATTTGGGAAGTGATTTATGACATTAATTAATGGATTATTAACATTCATACATTTCGGGACTAGCTGTGACTAAATATACACTGTTCTGTTCATTATAATTTATAATTAACTTCTTCAATCACAAAAACCCGCACTACTGAGCTGTCAATTTATTTGGCTTACTTCAATATCTCTCTCTCTCATATTTTTAACTCAGTTCAGTTCATCATCATAATTAACTTCTTCTCTCCCACAATAATCTCTCTCGCTCTCTCACATTAGCTTTATTACTATTATTATTATTATTATTATTATTATTTTGGGTATAAGTCACAGACCTTTTAACTATTTCAAGATGGTGACGGATGCTAAATACCTCTTGAGAATATATGACGTAAATACAAAGAGAACATCAATGCAAAAACCAAATTGAGAGAAAAAAAAAAAAAAAAGACGTGATGTGTGTGGCCGTACAATAGCAGTAATGCAGCTCAGCTGCCGTAAAAGTTCACAATAATAGATAACCACCTTTCACCCATGTGCCACTGCCCGCCTACTCTTTCTCACCTACGTATCATCAAATCACAAGAAAAACCAAAAAAAAAACAAAAATAGAAATTTTCACTAATTTGTCACTTCAAACAAAGATATAAATGCCACCCCCCTTTGAAAACATTATTGTTCCAATTTCAGCTGCCAGACAACATTTTCAGAGTTGTTATAAATTAGGGTTGTCCAAAAACTCAACTGAACTGCTCAAACTTTTCAAATCTATAAACATCAAACCAAATATAGTTTGAACATTTTTAAATGAATCTGTTATTTATATAATACGGAGAGTGTTTAGGTTTAGGCTTAGATTTAGACGTATCATAATAATAAAAGATAAGTTAGGAGAAAAAAACATGATTGATGAAGTATCATCATCTCGTAAACATTAAAAATTATTTTATCTTTTCATATAAAATTATTTTTTAAAATATAAATATAAACAAATATGCGTAAATATATAAAGATAGTTTCTGAAGATTCATTCTACAAAAAAAGGGAAAAAAAAAAAAAGGGGGCAAGATAAAGAGAGTGTTTCATCGACATCGCTGGGGTTGGGGTTCCTGATGATGATGCAACGAGGACAACAGGGTTTTTCATCTCTACTTAATTAATATTCCTAGAAAATCAGATCAGAGGCCATTTCCCATTTACATTTACAGGGAGATGACATGCCAATGGAAGATGGAGGGAGATGAGGATAAAAGATTGAACGATAATTAAGCATTTTTCTAACTGTAACTAACTACCCAGTTGAATGAAAAATTAAGAAGAAAATTGCATTTCTTTATAATTCGTCCACCCTTTCCAATTTCTATGCCTTCCACTGAATGGACTTTCGTAGGCATTTGGGAGCATTTTTGTCTGCAAATCCCATCGATGCATCTCATCTCATTTTTGTAAACATCATATTTGGTGTGTGAAATTCTGCTACTTCTTTTATATTTAATTTACTCTTTAATATTTTACTTAGATAAAATAAGTGAAGAATTAATAATTAACCAAGAACAAATGAATAAAATCATTTTTAACCCTTTCATAAAAATAAAAAAAACGTTTTTATCCCATTAAACAAACTAATTACACTCTATATGTAAGATACCTAAACTATCCTTTTTAAAATTTACAGTGAAAATCTCAAATTGTCCTTAACCTCATTTAAAAGATAAAAAGGAGAGAAATTAAAGATAATGTGAAAGAAACAAACGTGTTTTCATAAATGAGACAAAGAGCAATATAAGCTTTCCATTGTAAATTTCATCAAGGTTAATTTAACTATCTTACATCCAAAGTGAATATAGTATAATTAACTTGTTTGAGAGAGTAAAAATGATTGTGTCTATTTA
This sequence comes from Diospyros kaki, assembly GCA_036245055.1. Classification (NCBI taxonomy): domain Eukaryota; kingdom Viridiplantae; phylum Streptophyta; class Magnoliopsida; order Ericales; family Ebenaceae; genus Diospyros; species Diospyros kaki. Next base: position 40,183,567 of record BSEG01000001.1, on the reverse strand, counting down.
TTTTTGGTTAATTATGAATTCCTCACTGGTACCACCAAAATTAACCAATATTTGAGGTAGAACAAAATTTATATTTTTTGTACCCATTTTGCATTGGTACAGACGTACTGAACAAGAACATATCAACTGGCATGGTGTAGCAATAATCCAGCTATGATGCGGGTAACTTTATCATGTCTAAAGAGGGGGGGGGGGGGGGGCGGGGGAAGGGGCACCAAGAGCCTTTCAGTGATTGGCAGAAAGCCCCCGAGGATCAGAAGCCGTTGAACTCAGATTTCAAAGCTGGGGATTAAGTTCTACAAGAGATTTATCAATAAATATGAATCACACTAGTTAGTTGTCATCGTCAGAAAGTAGGAGAAAGTGTCCCTACAACAAAATTGATCCCTCCCCTCCCCCCTTCAAAAAAAAAAAAGGTTAATTTTCCCAAGTCATACTACCCCCCACAAAGAAGATCCCACTCCCAAAGTATCAACAGAAGAAAAGAAAACATTAACTACAGCAAGGACAAAGACAATCAAGATTAAATCTTAACAGGCCAGATGACAAGCCACTCAGGAAAAGACTTCAGACAACTGCAATCCATACAGTGTGATTATCAGAATTACAATTTTTCTTTTAATCAGATTCCTAATACTACTGTTCCTTCATTACTCCATATCGCCACGTTTCTAGTTTCAGCAATTAAAACAAAGCAAAATTCAAAATTGCCCCTATTTGACTGAAAAGTCGCCTGTTCAATTTGTAAAAACTGCTTCTTCACACAACAAATGCAAGGCTACGCACAAAAAAACTATTCTTCCCAACCCTCTTGCAAAACAGGGAGGGAGCGCCGCACCAGAGACGCCCTTTAGCATTTAAGGTAACATGTCTGACTGAATTCAATTTCCAAACAATGTCACCTTAAAACAAAATTACTTTCAGAATCATTTAAATAAAATCAATTCTGCCAACAACAGAATAAATTCCATTCTGTTGGCTTCCACTAACTAGTAATTCATCAGTGCAAAATGGATTGTAAGATCCAATGGTATAGTCTAATCGGACATGCATGACAGACCAAATGTTACTGCAGCAATCCATTGTAGAAGACAAACGCATGCGCCTTATCACGGGTAAAGGGCAGCAAAAGCACACAAGGGCGCTTTTACCTAAAGAATGCGTTTTAACCCTCCATGAGAGATGGAAGTCACACTTTAACCTACATTCAAGAATATCTTTAAGTTTATGCATCGAATTTTAAATTTTATTACAAAACTTCTATTAATTTTGTAACAAAAAAAAATACGCTTTTCCCCCCCACTCTTACACAAGTCTCTGCCTCCGTCGCGGATGTCAACAAATTTCCAAAATGAGGCTTCAAATTAACTCTCACATAGCTATCTCCAGTTTAACAGTTCAAACAACTCTAATCCCATATTTGTGGAACATCACAATGGAAAAAGCTTGTTATCTCAAGAAACAGAACCCAGTGTTGCAAAACATTTTAATGTAGACACATGCTTAAGATGCTATACAAATTACAACACCAAAAGAATTCATATATCATTTTATGTATTCAAATAACTCTCAGTTACGGCATCTGTAAAAAGAAAAAAAAACAAAGCATGATTCTCAATTAAGGTTTTAGGGGAAAGGCTTCAGCAGCAACAAGCTGTAATTTTTGCATGACCAACACATGTAATATCAAACAACAAGTTCATATTAAAATAAAACACCTAATTATTGAAGTTTTGATTAACTAAAGACGCATAACTATAATCCAAAACAACTTACTTCACCAAATGTAAATGTAATGTCGCCAAAAAACTAAAACAAAATCTCGCAGAAACATGACCAAAACGGATGAATAGAAGCATACTGACGATAAATCGCTCAACGGTAGGACTTCTGGAACCTAGCACGAGCACCGCGACCGCCGAATTTCTTGGGCTCGCAACGCCTGGGATCGGCCACAAGAAGAGTGCGGTCGTACCTAACAAGGATGTCCTTGATCTCCTTCTTGGACTGCTCGTCAACGTACTTCTGATAGAAGGCGACGAGGGCCTTAGCGATGCTCTGGCGAATCGCATAGATCTGGGATGTGTGGCCGCCTCCCTTGACGCGGATACGCATGTCGACGCCGGCGAAGCGGTGGCGGCCGAGCAGGAGGATGGGCTCGCAGGCCTTGTAGCGGAGGATCTCCGGCTCAACAAGCTCGATTGGGCAGCCGTTGATCTTGATGAGGCCTCGGCCGCGCTTGCAGTAGGTGACGGCGACGGCCGTCTTCTTCCGGCCGAAGCACTGAACAGACTCGACAGTTGGCGCCATTGTTGTCGCTGGATTCGGAGTTGGTAGGCCCTCTACGCTGTTTAGAAAACCCTAGAGTGAATGAGAGAGAAGAATGTGTGCATATATATATATGGGGTTATATTAGGGTTTTGCATTCGAACAGAAAGAACCCCGGATTTTTTATTGGAATTACGAAGTGGCCATTCGAACATTATAACATTGTTTTGTCGCCTTCAATTATTTTTTTTTCGGTCCCGTCCATCAAACCATGACGATCCGATTTTCTGGTCTGGACCGCAAATCAAGTATATATATATATATATATGTATGTATGTATGTATGTATATCTTAAAAATATTAACTTACTTGATACAATTTTAGTTTGGGCGTGTGGTTGTTTATTTGGTATTATTTTTTGAATTTTAAAATTTATTTAATTAATTTTTAAAATTAGTCATATTATCACTTTGTTGTTTCAAAAAGAAAAATTGCTCACCCCGAGCGCTCCTCACCCCCGACTTGACAGGACGTGGGGGGTTTAACCATGGTGACCCAATCGGACGCAGTGGCTTGACCGTTCTCACCACGCACAAGAATATCAAGTAAGTTAATCATATAATTTTTAAATTTTGAGTTTTTAATCTAAATATTTTTAAAATTTTTATTTTTTTATCAAATTATTCTAACTTCATGAATTAATTTGGTAAAAATTTAAGTTCATAGAGAGTTTGAGTCAAAATTTTTGAATAAATTTATGAATAATTTACTTAACATTATTAATAACAGAGAGAATCAATGGTTATTTTTTTTATTTTTGAATCTAAGTCATAATTATCATGCTTTACTTATTTAATAAAAATAAATTCTGATTTCACTCATCATGAGCTATAAATAAAGTTATAAATGAGCCACATCATTTGTGAATAGCTCAATTTTCGACCAATAAAAATTTATTTATTAAATAAATAAATTAAACTTGACCTTAATTTTGAAATTTGATTATTAAACAAATTAATATTAAATTTAGTAAAACTTAGTTTGTTAAAACTCACAAATATATTTAACTAAATATTTGTGAACACGCTCGATTAGAAGTTCGTAAATAACTCGTGAACAAATTCTTTTATAAATATATTAATAAATTTATTTATAATTTTATAAATATATTATTTAATATAAAATTATCAAACTTTAAATTATGACCAACGGTATTATGTTTATTATAACTTAGAATTATTATTAATTGATTATTATGTTAATGTTATATTTGTTGATTATTAAGTTTTATTTAAAATCATTATTTATTAATTATTTATAATTATATTTATATTTTTAAAAATATTTCTAGCAAATCAGAGCCCAAGCCGAAACTCAAACTCATTAGAAACTTGTCAAGCTTGAACTCAGGCTTGCCAACAAGTTTTTTTAGAGCCTGAGTTCAAAGTTGAACCTAAAAATTTGGGGAGCTTGAGTTTCAATTCAATTGCTACCATAACCACATAGTGTTTCAGTTTGGGTACCCCAATGGTCCAATCTCGATTTGAGAACATTGCTTTGTGGTATAGATTGGTTATTCTACAAATTTATATAAAAATCTAAAATATTAATTTATCTCTAAAAAATAATTATGCTTTTAGTTATGTTTTTTTTTACATCCTAAATTATTGCTAAAATAAAAATAAATAATTACAAAAAATATATTGATAGTTGACTACTTGACATAGTAGATTCAATGATTTTAAAAATAAAAATAAAAATTTAAAGTCATTTACTCAAGTTTAGCAGGAAAGCACAAATTAAAAGATAAAAAATAAATAAATTTTAGGGAAAAAGCCTCTATAATAGAAGAAATAAAATTATATGTAAATAAAACATAACAAGAAACCATTAAAATTTATGTTTGGGTTAATAGCAGACTTGGGGCCTTTTATTGTGCTTTAAGTCGGATATTTTTTAAAATTTAATATATATAAGAGGAGTTTAGATTATTAAAAAATGTGATTTAGGCTTTCAACTAAAATTTTGTCCTATTTTTTCTTTTAACTATTTTATTCATAATCTTAAATCCCATTCAAAAGTTTGCAATGCGTGTGTAATTCACACTTTAATGGAGACAAGGCCAAGACTTAAGGTGACTAAAAAAAATGGTTCCAAGAGAGATTATACAAAAATTTTAGTAAGGTGATCTCAATTGAAAAAAAAAAAAAAAACACTAAACTTCCACCAAATTCTACCCCACTTGTCTCCACGAATTCTGTGCTGACATCGACTATGCCTAGTTGATGTCACTGCTAAAATTGAAAGTCTAAATCTCACAAAAAAATTAACAACTTCTTCTTCCTCTTTTTGTATTTTTAGTCATCCCATCTCTCTCTCTTTCTCTATTATTCAAGCATCAAAATCATTACAATCACCGACACTCATCCTAGGCTGACCACCACAACCAACCACTTTATCTTAAACAACCATCATTACCGCTACAACTATTCGCTCCATCTCAAACAACCAAAAGCGACGCAACCATCACCACAATTAGCCACTCGCATATTTATCTCTCCTTGAGCAGTGGTGACGTGTAGTGAATGAGTCATGGTCCTTAGAAGAGTTAAGATCTTGATTCAATTTTTGTTTCTTGTATTGAATATCTCATTTTTTTATGAGGTCTAGTTCTTTATTTTTCTTTTAAGATCACAATTCTTTTACTTGTTGAGGTTATTGTCGTTGATGAATAAGGTTCGTTTTTTGTTAGCTCTTTGTTTGGTTCTCGAAAGAATTAAGCAAAATATGTAACTTTGAATTTTTGTAATTTTTCTTTAATTTCTGTTACAATTTGCTATTTAATTGTAATTGTGTTGTATTGGAAATTTATTTAGTCTTATATCTTTTTGGCAAATAGGTTTTGGTGTGATAGAGTCATAGGTGGAGCTTTGATAGGTGGTTTTTGGTGGCATAGAAGCTATTGGTGGTCCGAGAGGAAGGTCTACTAGATTGGCTGGTAGTGATGGTTGTAGTGACTGGGTGGATTTTGCTTGGTGATGATTGGTGGCCGGCGATGGTAGAAGTGGTGGTGTAAGGCTGAGAGTGAGATAGTGAAAGAAAGAAGGAAGGGAAGAGAAAAAACAAATAGATATTGTAGTGGATGGACAACTAGAGAAAGAGGAGTGATTGTGATGGTGGCGATGGCCAGCCAAAAAACATAAAGATAAAGATGGTGGTTGTGATGTGTAAACGTTTAGTCTAACATGTATAATTTAATTTGATATGTTAGAGAGATTTAGTTTTACGTGTTAATATTAATTAAAATTGAACCATTAACTGAGAGTTAACCAAAAGTCACATTTATTTTCACGTGGAATATATATACGCTAACTAACTAGAGTGTACACACTCTCTTTTTGAAATCTTTCAAATTTGTCTTAAATGGGCAATACATATGTATAGGTAAGGATAAAAAACTACAACTGAGCTGTATGCTTAAGCTTCATGAGACCATAATTAAGGTGACATAATTATAGATACATGTTTGCATTCATTAAGTGAGTATTTGTTAAAATGAACAAGATAAGATTAAAATACTTTTTTGAATCAAGATATGAAATAATCAAGATAAGATTGAAAAATATTTTAAGATTTTTATCACTGTTAGTTAATTTTTTTGAAATTAACTGATAATTATACTTTTTCTTTTTATGTGTTTGTTAATGTATATAATAAGTACCAAGATAAGAACTTCTTTTTTTACCAAAATATCCCTATTATCAAATTCATTTAAAATTATTTGTTAACATGAACAATAAATTTATGATTAAAATAGTATTTTATGATTAATATGAATAGTCAAAAAAATAAAATTAAAATAATATTTAATTTTCTAAATTTATGTTCAAAAATAGATTTAAAAAGAGTTGAAAAGTAGAAATAATTATGATTGGAATTACAATAATTCCACCTAGATAAGTAAAAATGGCCAAAACATATTTTCATAATAAATAATAAAATATAAAATTAAATAAAATAATTTAAAAATTGGTGAAATGAATTGTACCAGTTAATAAAATATATATATATAGAGAGAGAGAGATTTAAATTTTAAAAATTAATGAAAAGAATAATGTCATTTAAATTTTAAAAATTGTCAAAACATATAACAATTTAAAAATTTATTAAATAATATTAATTATAAGACTTAAATAAATAAGTTCTTTTAATAAATTTTAATCTTTAAAATTCATTAAATGACATTAATTATCCTACAAGGGGCATACAGGTAATTGAATCTTATCTTGAAAGAATCAGATAAATTTATCTAAGGGTGAGGTCAGATAAATTTATATTAAAAGAGGGAAATAAGAGGTCACAGGAAGAGTTTTTTGGAGATGGTCAGATAAGTTTAATAAATACGTTGAAAATGACAAATATCTAAAATACTTTTCATATTTGACATTTTCTCCCTCTTATTTTGCTTAACAAATACTCCCTAACTTGTTCTTCTCTTGTGGCTCATTTATTGCTATGAGGTCCATTGAAATTAGTCTTTGTATATTGAGAAAGAGTTTTTTTTTAGACTTTAATTAGTTTCAAGTGTATATTGAGAGAGAGTTTTTGTATATTTATTAACTTATATCGTGTTATATCAGTTTTTTACTAAGTTATTTTTTTTTCCTCTATTTTGCAACAAAATTTTCTTTATTTTGGTCATAAGTATTTCTATCTAATTTTTGTTTACATGTTTAAAACATCTTCATCTCCGCTACAATTACCACTACAACTAACTTTATTACTATCTTTTTCGTTTTAGTTATCTCACAGATATAAAATATTTTATCTTAATAGAAAAAGGACGTGCCCGTTCTTAATTTGGGGGAGTGGAACCGTACATGGAAATAATTTGATCTCTGTTATCTAGATTCTTGACTTCTTGTGTTTACTAGTAAAACAACATCCTCGATGTTGCCATCATTAAGTCAATGGAGTAGTCCACGCACAAGCAGATAAAAATGCCGAAGGAAACTCATAATTCAGATTCCAAATCTTCTGTATCCCTTTGTCATCTCTTCATCTTCATGCATCAATATTACTTATAAACTTATGTATCTGTATCCTACACCTACTACACGTCTGAGGATGAAAATTGCCGGCCGATAAAAAAACTTTTCAGATGGGATTGTCGAAACAGACATTTCTAGCCGCCTTCGAGTCGTCCCCTTACTATGAACCACTAGTTTCATATTCATAACGTATCTTACCGATCATCTCCAAGCTTCATAGTCAACGGAAGCAGAGTAGAGCTAGTAGATAATCGAGATCCTCTTCTCTTCTCTTTCATGCTAGATCACAGATTGTACTTGAAAGAATGGACTGTAATATTGGCAACCTTTCTTGTTACCTCATCCTTTCCTTTTCGCTTCTTCTTGTAACTTCCATATCATCCTCAGCTGCAAATGATCGTCGAAGCTATATCATCCACATGGATGAGGGTGCTATGCCGGCTCCATTCTCCACGCCCCGGGGATGGCACCAATCGGTTCTGTCATCGCTCTCATCGACAGACGATGCTCCCCCGATCCATCTCTATTCTTATAGCCATGTGATTGATGGCTTCAGCGCGGTTCTTTCAGAGTCCCAGCTAGAACAGCTCGAGAAAATGCCCGGCCATGTTGCCACCTATGCAGAGACATTCGGACATCTCCACACAACCCACAGCAGTGAGTTTCTTGGCTTGAAAAATCATGCCGGGTTGTGGCCGGAGGCCAGATTTGGGGAGGGCGTGATTGTTGGCATCATTGACACCGGGATATGGCCTGAAAGTGAGAGTTTCAACGAGGAGGGGATGCCTCCCGTGCCAGCACGATGGCGCGGTACCTGTGAAACCGGGACTGAGTTCAACTCTTCTCACTGTAACAGGAAACTTATTGGTGCCCGGTCTTTCAGCAAGGCTTTCAAGGAGGCCGGGCTGAACATATCAACAACATACGACTATGATTCTCCGAGGGATTTCATGGGGCATGGGACACATACATCCTCTATAGCTGCCGGCAGCCCAGTGCAGTGTGCCAATTACTTCAGATATGCCAAGGGAAAGGCGATTGGCTTGGCTCCAAAAGCCCACCTAGCCATGTACAAAGTGTTCCACCATAATGAATCTGATGCAGCTGCAGCTGCAAGTGATACTCTGGCCGGGATAGATCAGGCTATAGATGATGGCGTAGATCTCATTTCTCTGTCATTAGGCTTCCCCGACAGTCCATTCTACAAAAACCCAATTGCACTTGGAGCTTTTGCTGCAATGGAGAAAGGGATCTTCGTGGCCTGTTCAGCCGGAAATAGTGGTCAGTTTAAGCTATTCAATGAAGCTCCTTGGATTACCACCGTTGGTGCTGGGACTCTTGACCGGAATTTCGCAGGTTTTGTAACCCTTGGCAATGGAGACTTCACAATCACTGGACGGTCCCTTTACCCAGAAAACCAGTTAGTCTTCAGAGTCCCTTTATACTATGGACACGGAAACAGAAGCAAGGAGACCTGTAAATACACTGCCTTAGACGCTGAAGATGTTGCGGGAAAGTACATCTTTTGCTACTTCACAAATAGAACATCAGTACTATATCAGCAACTGCGTGAACTTAACAGATCAGGAGCGGCTGGAGCTATCTTAAGCTCAGATTTTGGGCTGTTGATCCGTTCCGGAGACTTCAACTTACCATTTGTAATTGTGAACCATAAAGATGGAAAGCTGGTGAAGGATTACATAATCAACAATGACAATCCAATCGTGTCCATTTTGTTCCAGAAAACGCTACTGGGCACTAGGCCAGCTCCCCAGGTTACAGACTTCTCATCGAGGGGGCCAAGTCTAGTGGCTCCATGGGTACTGAAACCCGATATATTCGCTCCTGGTTATGACATCTTGGCCGCGTGGGTACCAAACAAGAAGGGGGCATTTATTCGTGACAATTTTTTGCTCACAGATTATGTGCTTTTGTCAGGCACTTCAATGTCCTCTCCCCATATAGTAGCCGTAGCTGCACTGCTTAAATCAGTCCACCCTGACTGGAGCTCAGCTGCAATCCGATCAGCTATGATGACCACTGCTGATGTCCTTGACAACAAAGATGGTGTGATCACTGACATGGCAACTGGCGCTCCGGCTACCCCTCTAGATTTTGGGGCAGGGCATGTTAATCCCAACAAAGCCATGGACCCTGGCCTTGTGTATGACATTGAGATCCAGGACTACATTGATTTCCTCTGCGCCATGAAGTATACAACAAAGCAGATCAGGATAATCACAAGGAGGTCAGATTTCAACTGTGACAATGCCAATCTTGATCTTAATTATCCTTCCTTTGCCATCATCTTGAACATCACCAATGCCATTAGCACTTACACGTTTAGGAGGGTGCTGACAAATGCAGCAGATTCAAATTCTGTTTATAGAGTTCAGGTGGTGGTTCCATCTGATATGAAAATTGCTGTGCAGCCATCGGAGATCTATTTTCCTGGAAAATACAGCAAGGTTGAGTTTAACTTGACAGCAGAGATTGATCTGGGACATAGTTCAGAGAGTGATTATAATGGGACACACGGGTTTTTGAGCTGGTGCGAGGTCAATGGGGCGCATGTAATAAGAAGTCCAATAGTCTCTTACGTTCTTTCTTAAGCAGTAGGAGTGGTTCAAATAAGTGTACTTCTAAGCGCATGCTCCAGCAACTTTCAGGTCTATTATATATAAATATACTACATGCATGATACATGCAATTGAATCCCTCTTAAAAATATCAAGTAGGATATAATATTTTTAAATTTGCACACCCATCAACTCTTTCCGGGAGATAATATTTGAACAGAGCATAGCACAACATTACCCCCAATGGGAATATATATAGTGGCGTGCTATATTCAAAATAGAACCAAGAGAAAATCAAATGTCTCTATATCAACCAATTCCTGCCATTCATGGCAGCTGATGAGACAAAATGGTTTTGAATGCTAAACTCGAACTTCAGGTTGTATGTTACTGCTACTACACATGGTATTTAAGACCTGAGACATCTATTACATGGAAGGACCACTGTTGTTGGTTCAATATCGGAACATTTCTTAATTAGAAACTAGGCAATTTGGATAAACAGCAGAATGTGTTTACTAAACAACCAGGAACATGCAAGATTACTTCAGATGATAATTAAACAAACTGATACAATTTTCTCAGTCTGGGATTATGACTTATTATGTAGTAAAGGAGCGGTCTAAGGCGAAAAAAAAAATAAAAATACTACTGCTAAATTCATGGAAACGGTGATTCTATCCTCCCCAGCACCCTTCTCATAATGCAAGGCCAGACTACAGACAGCAAAACAAATAATAAAGATACTGCTACCAGCTTCTATCTTGTTTATTAAATATATCTATGTATTCCTTTCTGTTTTTCTTTGAAATTTCTATTAAGTAGGAAACCAAGCACAGGTATCCACGATGCCAAAAACAAGAAAAAAAAAAACTGATGAAATATATTTTGCAATGCGAAATCAATTCCGACAAAAACCAGGATACAATCAACTGAATTAGAGTACAAACCACAACTCTCCAAAATTGAAGTACAGAACCAAAACCAGATGCCACGCCGACCAAAATTGATGTTCTCGATCAGCAGCAAGCAATTCCTCGTTGATCATGACCAGATTCCCGAGCTCTATGAACCAAAAACCTAATTAAAGAAATATACAACAAATATATACCAAAAAGAAAAAGGAACTGAAGCATTTAATTTCAGTTCTGAACATAAGCAGGAGAATCCAATAATTCGAGATACCAAAAACCGAGAATAAGATTACTAGGTTACCACATTATACAGAATGAATAGAGGGAGAAAGAGAGAGCGTCAGGTCGTCGGTCGATGGCAGTGATATCAGTGAGAGGGAAGGGCTCGACACATAGCACAGCAGCGGTGAGCTAGCGGGAAGGCTGCGGCCGCCGGTTTGGTTCTTCGTGGATTCCATTAATATTGGCCTTTTGCGCTTTTGCCCACCAAACTCAATTTAGATTTATCTTGGGCCGTACTTCTAATAGCACATTGATAGGAGTTGGATGACCATTTTTGCGTGAGTTATGATATTTATGTTTTTTATTATATTATAAGAGATAAATTATAAGTTGAGTTTTTAACTTTTATGTAAGATAAAAATTAAATTTATAACCCACTGAATTGATATTGACATGTTATTCATTTGATTACTTGATTTATATTTTGAGATCGCACTTTAATAAAACTTAAGATCACACCCAGACATGTTCAACCACAAAAATTAATACTAATAAATTATCTTAAAAAGGAAGATCATAGTTGAAATGCTGTGTGGCTGAACGGAATTGATTTCACATTGCAAAATATGTTTCTTCAGTTTTTTTTTTTTTCTTGTTTTTGGCATTGATTGCAAAATATATCTTAGAGAAGAAGATCATAATTAAGATACATTTTTAGAGATAATGGTGTCTTCAACCTAATAAGGATACTTTCGATTTAGTATCTTAATGCAGTGTGGCTGGCTGCTGTGAATACGTAAATTGAAATGTGGCTAGCTAGCTCTGCTGACCCACTCTGACTGAAGTGTGCGAAGCGAGAGGTCTCAACCTGTTAGCTGTTCTATTTACACACATACGTTCCCGAGTCTAAAAAAGAAAAAGAAAAAATAAAATTGCCCACAGCAATGGATTAATTGGAAAAGATCGAACAGTTCAAACCATGTGCAAACCTTAGCAACCCGAAGAAATCATTCACCTTTTTGTTCATCTATTTATCTAGTAAAAACCAGGTACGTGTGAAAAATTTTACAGATCGTGCACCAAAACAGCTGAAAGAACTCATATGATGCGAATCATGTAACATGCAGAAAACATTTGATCAATAATTCTCCACTTATATTAGTCATAAACAACTATGAAGCTAGGATCCTCTCAATGGCAGCCACATAGAACTCCTTTGGCATGGTACCCACCACGCATTCGCGTCTGTCTCCATTCTTAAACAGCAAAACTACAGGCACGGCCTTGATGTCATAGTTCTCTGCAACTTCTTGATCATTGTCCGCATGGAGTACAAAGCACTTTAGTCTCCCAGCATACTCAACCGTGAGCTCGTCAATCACCCGATGAACCATCCTGCATGGCCCACACCAGCTCGCGTGGAATTCTACAAGGACCGGAGTATCACTGTTCAAAATCAGTTTGTCCCATGATTTCCCAGTAACAACTGCAGCTGCAAGTTCCAAAAATAAGATTTCAGGTTTTTCTCATGTTACATCATATCTAAACAAGCGTCCTACCTCAACAATATCATCTTGCATAACACAAAAACAAGAAATAGGATAGCTTGCACTAAATTCCTTGCTTCTCTTGCCTCTTTAATTTTGTTGTAATGGAATTTATTACAGTTTATTGGGTTCTAATCTTCCTCACTCAACCACCACTGGTAGTTAGAGTTGTCCTGTGAAATTCGATAAAAAATATAATAATTTGCAACACCAACCATTCATCTCCTAAACTGATGTTCAACATTTACACTGATTAAAGACTTTTAGAATAGATCCAGAAACTCTAATCTCAGCACTGAAAGAAGACTACATGTTTCAAAGAGTTGCTGTCTGGACATTCTAATACTCACTCTTTCTTTAAATTTAGTTTTCTAGTTTTATCAACTACTACTGAACTCAACTTGACAAATGTTAATTAGTTAAGAAGGTATTAGCATGCATTTAAACCATCAGTTTGCCTCTCTTTGTAACGTGATCGACTTGGGATAAGTTCGGTTCACAAATAAATTTAATGCTTGGCAAATACAGCACATAATTTCTGATAAATAAAAACTAGAGATGATGGTATTAGTGAACTTGAAGAACCGCTACCATACTTGAAGAAACTCAAATTTGATTCTCTGACTACATAAAATAATATACTTCAGAAAAAGAATGTTAAGTATTATTATGAAAGATCTATAATAAAAGAGAGCCAAAAAAAAAACAAAAATGCTATTGAATCCATAACAACTCCAAAGGCTTAACATAGAGGATCTTACTAATTGACAGGTTTCTCTTTGCTAGTGCACATGAGCAGTTTCACTTCCGCCACATTGTTCAAGGCATGCCAGTAATTGGTGTCGGAATAGCGCATCCATAGCAATCTGAAGATTTAACTTCAAGACAATATTATCAATAATAGACTTGGGACTTTTTTCTTTTATGGGGGGATTGATAACTTACGAAGCCTTTTAATTTCTTGCCTCCATGCAATTCTTCAATGGAGCAACATCATCTCAAATTAGCAATTTTTAGTTTGGTGATATCAATATCTGGAGTTCTTACATGGTCTTATTAGTTATCAAAAAGTATATATAGACGTAAAGACATCAGACATTATGGTTTTAAGCAACCTCAATGCACTGTTGGGTGTGCAATCTCCGCTAAAGAACCCCCAAACTAAAATCTATCCTTCCAGACCACAATGCACGGATAGCTACAAATATTATTTCCCAAACTCTGCACTTCAAAGTCTATTTTTTAATCAAATTCACCAAATTGGCACCGGTACCCAACCCTTCTGAAAATCCTGAATCACCTTACCTCTGGCCAAATGTAAAGATCTGATTTGATCCTTTTATAGATATTTTCAACCAAATAGCTATATCTAGCAATTTTTGCACCACTATAGGTGCGCACAGTTTGGTCCAAACTGTTAAACTGAACCAAACCAGCTAATTTGGTTTGATTTCGTCTAGTTAAAATTTTTTGAATAACAGTTTGGTTTGTAAATTTTGGAAAATGTAATTTACGGGTTTGGTTTCAGCTTATGTTAAAAAAACCGAAATCAAACTGTAAATCATATTATTAATAATATATAATATTTGTAATAAATATTATATCCCCACGAAAATATCTTGTAGCAAAAACTATTTTAATGATAAAGTTTTTACCCTTTTTTGTTTAAAAACTTGTATAGAATTTTTTTTTTTACAAATATATGTACAAAAAAATAAATGTGTGATAAAACAGATTTTGAACAAAGAAACCAAATAATTTTTTTATTATAATTTCTTAAAAAAATTTATATAGAAGCTCATTTGCCTAAAATAAAACAACAGCAGTAAGAAAAACCCACGCACACAATTGTTCAAACATTTATGAGTTATGAGTTGAACTGATTTTATAAGACTTAAGTTTTATAAGTAGTAAGTACATCGTAATTGTTTGAATACTGTTGAAGCACGTCTGGATTTTTTCTTGTGTGATGAAATATTCAAAATTTTGAATCTGCATTTGTAATTTTGGTTATTGCATTGGTTGTTACATGATTTTTTAATTATGTTTGAATATTTTTATGCTATCTTTTTTTTTTTAGTTTGCACTATAAGGTACAAAACTAGATATAATTTGTATGCTGTTTAAACTGTGGTTTAAACCGCACCAAATCAGAATTTTGAATATGTGTTTTGATTTGACTATTAAAAATGGTTTGATTTGGTTTGGAACGTATGCAAACCATAATTAAAGTTTTGTTTTCAAATTCTTCCAAATCGGACCATGACACCACCCCTAAAAGCCATCAAAAACAGCACCGCTGTAACTCTAGATAGATATAATTTAATGGACCAGATACCACTCAGGATGCATCATCATGTCCAATACAACCATAAGGCATCTCACTAACACCCAAAGTTTGCAATACTCATATGGTACCTAAATGTGCAAAGCCATGGTTTTTTCTCTTCCAAAACATTCCTTTCAAAAGCATTTCAAGTATATAATAGAGTCTGTACCATGATTTTTTTTTTTCCATACCATGATACAATATAATCTATCAATAGGTATAATTTTTTGGTAGGATTTCTTCAATAACTATATCCTCATTCACAAAATGTCATCAGCTTAACATGAGGATAAAGACTATGAATACATCCCTGAAACAAACATAAGACTATCTATTTTAAGATTACAGAATATTAACACAAGAATGTGATGCTATAATCATCAATTGAGGTTAGTGGCTTTTGGCTTTGTTCGCTTAGGCATCTACAAATTCACAACCATACCATTCTTTCAAGTGGGGCTTCAAGCAAATCAATTATCATAAAGAACAAGGTAAACATTCTATTGAGGTGAAGATACTTCATTCTGGCACCTACTTCCATTGTTTCCCCAACCAATAATTTAGGACTTACATTTTATCCAGGAAGGTAGGTTTCCAATTTGAAAGTTCTGCTAAAATGGAACTGAATATGTCCTATAATTCACAACTTAAAACTTCATAAGACAACTAGCAACATCAACACTTCTGCAGTACTTCCGAATGAAATAATGTAGATAACATATTACTACCCAGGAAATAAATTGAGACTGATGCTAATCTCAGAAAATGACAACACAGAGATCAAGAAAAATGGTATTCCAAATCACACAAGTCCACAAAAGCGTTTCAGCTGTGAAAATCCAGACTAAACATGTATCCAGGAGCATTCTACTTAACATAAAACTAACTCAATTAAACAAAATCCTAGTTAGACTAGGAAAGTTAAAAAGTTTCAATTTTCGAACAGCCAGCCCCCGCAAAAATTAGCAAGGCCACTGTACAGGCGGATCTGAATAGAAACGTGATCCAGTAAAGACTGCATTGATATCAGAAGCAATCAACAATATAACTTAAACATCTTCAACTTCTTTGAATCAATCTGAACGTGTCCTCCACTAAACCCTAGATTACCATATCGCATCAAGCATTTGCAATAAGTAAATCAAAGCATATTTTGCAAATATCGACGACTAAACATCACCAGAGTATTGTAAGGATTCAACAAAAACGAAAAGACAATGAAAAAAGAAAAGTACCTTTGGTTTCACGGATGCAGAAGATTCTTAGACTGGAACGGGAGTTTGGAGCGATAATTGCTCTGTCGCGCTGGAAAGAGAGTCGGTGAAAGAGGGGAGGGGGGGAAGAGAGGCTAGGGTTCGGGGAAGCGGAGAAGGAAAGACGAGATACGACAGAAGAAGCCATTGAATCATTACCAAACGCCCAATTCCACAAACTGGACAGCGATCACTGTCTCTGTGGGAAACCGTAATGGTCTGATGCAATGAACTTTCTTCAGAGATGCCTATTTTTCGCGAGAATCAAAAGATGGAGAGAGAGAGAGAGAGAGAGAGAGAGAGAGAGAGAGGACGATGGAACAGCGACGTGTGTGAATGGGTACGTACGTATCGTTGAATGATCTGCGTTTGGTGGGCAACGGAAAATATCACTTCATTTCACAAACGTGCTTCCTTCCTAACACAACTCAAGTCTTACCCTGCTGGATGGGATGGACGTTCTTCTGTTTTCTTCGATAAAGTGTCTCTGCGCGCTCCTCCGTTTGCACTTTTAATTATGTGAAGGAAATAAATAGTAGATGTGAGATTTTTATTTTATTATATAAAATTAAATTAAATTTATGTCTCATTAAATTAATATTGACATAATATTTATTTTTGCTAATTTATTTATGCTCTGGGACCGAACATTTTTTTTGTTTTCTTTTAATAAGAAAAGATACCAATAAGTCACTAAATAACACATCTGATTTGTTTGAACTACGAATGGGTGCAGGATGTTTAAATTGACTTATGAGTATATTACCTATGTATCTGTTACAACTTACAAATATATGTGTAAATTCTGTTGCTCACAATTATATGAGAGACCGTTAAATGATAATATCTTATGGGCCAACCTTGGCTATTACAGTAATTTGAAAAATTGCAACACAAATACTGAAAGCATTAATAATCTTGTACGAAAAATAATATTTACACACGCCCAGTGGGACTCGAACCCACAATCGCCTGATTAGAAGTCAGACGCCTTATCCATTAGGCCATGGGCGCCTTGCTGCCTTGAGTCTCGACAAATTAATATAGTACATTTAACACCAACACCTTAAACTATAACCCAAGCTCCCCACTACTCTCTACCTGTGTACTACAACTTTGATGGTAAATATCGTAGTTTGTATAGCATGAATAAACATATATAGCCCTTAAATTAAAACAACTGCTAAATGCCTAGCCAAAAATTAACAAAAAGAAAAACAACTTTCAGAATCTTTAGTAAATATTTAAAGCTTGATAAATCAATTAAAAAAAATCTACAAATTATAAATAAAAATTTCAAGAATTCTTATTAAAAACTCATAAACTTGAGAAAAAAAAAAAACCAGATATTTAACTAAAATTTGACCCACTGAATAAAAGTGAACAATGTCATCCCTTCTTCAATAGTATAGCCCTTTCCAAAGTAGGCATTATTTACAAAGCAGCAAACGCAAAACAGTGAAAGGTTCAGAGCTGCAAAGAGAGATCACGGTATTTACACGCATAAGAACCCACAACGAGCCTCTTAAAACAGCCATTTTGATCGTTAAGAAACAACTGTTTGAATGCCAATGATGTTGCACCACTACATTCTAAATACACCAAACTTGGTAGTTTCCGGGGCACGGTTCATGGAAGCAGATAAGCAGAGGCCTATGATTTTTCTTGTATCGGCTGGATCAATTATGCCGTCGTCCCAGAGCCTTGGCTGTGGAGTAGTAAGCACTACCTTCTCTATCATAAGCATTGACAACTCTTGCCTTGAAGTCTTCCTCCTCCTCCTCTGTCCACTGCAGAGCCCGATCACAGTGGCTGAAGTTCAGTCACGTACCCAAGAGACAATAGAAAACACAAAACAGAAAACGAAATTAAGTCATAGTGGGTAGATCGTTACCTGGATTCCTTGTTTCTTCTTGTTGCCCCTTTCTATTTGAGCCAGCACACCAGCAGCCTGGACTTGGCCACAGTAAACAAGTAAATTGGTGTGTTCATGCTTAGTTTAAAGGGATAATGCTTAACAAATTATGTAAGGATCTATATCTGTTTGGCACCAGCTTTTATGAGCTGCTTTTTTTCTTCTTTGCTTAGAAGAAGCTAAATAAATTTGGTTGCTAGCTTTTTTGGCTAAGAAAACATTCTTTTTGGAATGAAAGAACAGAAGAAACTCAAAAAGTAAGAGGAGTAAGAAATTATGCTTTTACAGGTTTTGATCTTTACCATACTGAAAAAGATATCATTTTACTATTTCACAATTTTATGCAACTCATTTTGTTGGAGATAACATTTACCTTATTCTATGGATATTTCGTATCATATTTTACATCATTTTACCACCACAGATGATGCAAACAGACCCGATCCTTTCTAAGGAGAAAAGAATAGGAAACCACCTTGATTGTGAAAATTGACAAATCAGGTGGAATTAAAGACTTGCAATATTTTGATAAAAATAGCACATAAACAATAATGGATTTGCGAACAAATAGTAATGCAAACGGTACACGACCTGAGCACCGCCCATTACTGATATTCTGGCATTTGGCCAGAAGAACAGAAAATTGGGGCTATATGCACGCCCACACATAGCATAGTTTCCAGCTCCAAAGCTCCCACCAATAATAACAGTAACTTTAGGGACCAGTGAAAACAGTGATTAGAGGAGAATTTTAGAGAGAGAGAGAGAGAGAGGAGAAGAAATAAGCACTCGCATTTCATGATCTTTTGTGGCAAAACTCTGCAGACAAACTTACCTTTGCACAAGCAACTGCCATCACCATTTTTGCTCCAGATTTTGCTATACCATTTGCCTCAGATTTTGAGCCAACCTACCATATCAGAAGTTTTATAGTTCAATTTTTTAAGAATTAAAAAACAAAATCAAGGAAAGTTTTGGTAAAATGATATCTAGATGAAGGATGTCATCTATACAGGTTGTTCTAATAGAACTAATAGAATAATGGTGAAAAGTTAGTGCAATCTCTTATATTATCCAAAAAATTATTCAAGATGGAATAAGAATCATTCTCTCCCCTCACAATTCCTTTTATTTGGGAAATATTCAAGTAACAAGGAGTATGAGAATTTCATCAACATCAATTTTATTTGCATTCCTTATTTGAAATTTAATGACACAACATCAAAATAAATCTTCATCCAAAGATTAAATACAATAAAACCTTACATAATACATACCATAAACCCTGTGATATTCTGAAGGAAGATCAAAGGAATGTTACGTTGAGTACATAATTCAATAAAGTGGGCGCCTTTCAAAGCAGATTCATTAAATAGTATTCCATTGTTTCCAAGGATTCCAACAGGTTGCCCCAAAATTGTACCAAAGCCAGTTATGAGAGTCTGCACAAAAATGACTGCGGTTAGCATAATGTTAAATATAAAAAGCAAAAACAATTAATAGTCTTTCAGAATACAAATGACCTCACAGTGCCATACAGTTTCTTGAATTCATCAAATTCACTCCCATCAACGATGCGAGCAATAACTGATCGTATGTCAAAAGACTGCTTCAGGTCCGTTGGTGCAATAGCACGAAGTTCCTTTACATCATATAGAGGTTCTTTATAATCAGAAATAAAATTATGCAATCCATCTCTCATCCCTTGATTGCCAGCCCTGTGCAAATTCTTGATGATGTTCCTCCCTATTGCAAGTCCATGCAGTTCATCTACAAGATAGGCAAAGAATCGCTTGTTTCATTGATTATATGAATGGAAGTTTTTTCCATTTTCTTCTCTCTTTTTTTTTTCTTTTTTTTTTTTTTTTTGGGGGGGGGGGGGGGGAGGTGGGGGCACGCAATTCTTTTATTCAGGGCTTGAAAAACATTAGGGGTTGTTTCGTCATGAAAACAGCCCCAGATTTCTAGAAAATTAATCCCCAGAAAATGAAGATTTGGATAATGCAGTTCAGAGTTCTCCTAATTTGGAGATTTGTAAAATGCAGTTTTCCACAATTTTTCCCAAATCATCTCCAGTTCCTTCTCTAGCACAAGTTACATTTACATGAAAGAAAAACCTCTCTCTCTCTCTCTCTCTCTCTCTCTCTCTCTCTCTCTCTCTCTCTCTCTATTTTTGAACATATGTTACAATTTTCTAGATTGGAAATTAGTTTTCTACACTTCTAGCATTTGAAAGTGTTTCTCAAATTTTCTATGGAAAATGAAAACTAGAGACTTTATAGAAAATTAGAGATAGAAAACTGGAAAACATTTTCCACAACTAAACAGCCCCTTGCTATCTCTTCCTTTTTCTTATTTTCTTTTCTTTTATATTTCTCCAATCAAGAAGAATGCAAACCCATCAAGTTATCTTCAGCATTTGTTCTATCAAATGACCCATCTAATCAACAAAAGTTGCAAATTTTATATGATACAATGAGTTAAACTTTATTGTTTTTGTAGTACTCAGGAAACCTATATGAACTCCATGAATTGGACTTAACAATAAGATTGATTACAATAGTAAGAACAAAAACAAACAATAATTTAAGAACAACAACAACAAATAACAATAGCAATAGCAAAAACCAGCAGCAGCAATAAGGTTGAAAGACCATTTGTTTTCCATGGCACTCTTATCAGAATGGCTTCTAGTGCTGAAAAAGGTTTCTAGCTCTATAATTACAATGGTGATGGAGTCTTGAAATTCAAATTTCAAACATTTTAAGGAAGCAGCATAGCTTGTTGAAACTTAATGATTGCCAATGTTTAAGATATGATCATATTTAACGCAGAACATTTTTGGCCAATGCTTGATGAGATGGTTCAAACAACCAATAACATGCTAGGACATCATACAAAAATTCAAGGGGTTCATTAAATATCATTTTTTTTTTCCTTGTTCTGATGGATTGGTCTCATCAAATATTACATACATAAATTATGTCCATTTTAAGTTGTTCAAATTCTTTTCCTTTCTTTTTATTTATGTAACATGCAGTGTGGTGTAAGTGTAAAATTGTAAATCTCCAAAACGAGTACCTTGAGCAAAATGATCAGAAACACCTGACATCTTACAATGCACATTTGCACCACCCAAGTCCTCTGCAGAAACTTCCTCCCCAGTAGCAGCCTGTCAAGACTTGTTTTAGACATAGCCTACAGCTTTGAGATATATGTGCACACGTAGGCAACAGAAAAATGTATATGACAACACTTGAAATGCTCATGAATAGAACATATCATGCACAATTACAATTATTGCATCGAACATGAGCTAAGAATTTCATAGAACACCTAGAAATTATGAAAAGAATAATGGAACAGGCATGAGGCATTATGGGACAACAGAAGGAAAAGAACAAACCTTTACAAGTGGAGGTCCAGCTAGAAATATGGTACCATTTCCTTTTACCATTACACTCTCATCAGCCATTGCAGGTATGTAAGCACCGCCTGCTGTGCAAGAACCCAATACCAGTGCAATTTGGGGAATACCTTCAGCAGACATAACAGCTTGATTGTAGAAAATTCGACCAAAATTTTCCTTGTCAGGAAATACATCGGCCTGCTTTGGAAGAAAAGCACCTCCACTATCAACAAGGTATATACATGGTAGTTTACATTGAGCTGCAATCTCCTGTGCCCTAAGATGTTTTTTTACAGTAATAGGATAATAAGTTCCTCCCTTCACAGTGGGATCATTTGCCACAAACATACAAAGTCTCCCATGCACTGGTCCAATTCCAGTCACGATCCCAGCAGAGGGCAAGGGTTCATCATATAGTTCATGCCCTGCAAGCTTAATCCACAAAACACTGAAAGCTATAAGTGGAATAATCAAAAGAATGCATCAAGCCCAATAAATGATAATGAGAAATTCGAGTAAAGAGATACAGAATTATGAATGTTTATCAGGTAAAGCTGTGCAAGCGATTTTGTGTTTGTGTAGACCACAAATACATAGGACTAGAAGCATTTGCTTGACTAAAGTACGAGTTCCAACAGTAAATGCTTTCCTACATTCCTCTTGTAAGACATGTATAATT
Source organism: Diospyros kaki (assembly GCA_036245055.1). Lineage (NCBI taxonomy): Eukaryota > Viridiplantae > Streptophyta > Magnoliopsida > Ericales > Ebenaceae > Diospyros > Diospyros kaki. The sequence continues at coordinate 40,161,401 of BSEG01000001.1, read as the reverse complement.
GAATTTACCATCATCTTGGTGCCCATCATGCAATTTTGTGGACTAGATAATTTCCCAAGTATACCAAGAAAGAAAAAGGATTATAAAGAGAGACAGAAACTTTTCCCCGTCGTCCGTGTAAAACCAAATTAAGGAAATTTACTACGTTCTCGAAGACTCGTCTTCCTGTCACCTTTTCATTTTTTTCATTTTTATTCATTTATGTTCCACAAGTTCCAAACAGAAGGGTCAGAGAAGTGCATAGAAAATGAAGAAAAAACTGATAAATTTTGGTAAGAATTCAGGAATGGAAAGAGAAGAATTTTCGCATGTTTTATTTTAGGAGAAAGAAGGATTACAACAATAATAGGATGGCCATTATTCTGAAATAACAGCCAAAACAAAAGCAAAACGATTTTTCTTTGAATTTCTCTCCTCTCCCATAAAACCAAGAATCAAACATAAAGGAGGAGGAAAATAATATCTCCCTTTCTTTCTCTTCCACGAGTTAGAAACAGAGACTTGAAAAAAAAGGGAGGGGGGGGGGGCAGGAAAAACGTATAAAAGCAAATTAGAACCTGAGAAAACTCAACAAAAGAAGAACCAGGGTCAATCAAACGGTCAATTCTCTCTCTGGGAAGAAGCTTATTCCTCGCCTTGTTTCTCTTCACCGCATCCGCGCCTCCTCCGGCCATAACCTATCCAAACAAACAAAACCTAATAAGTTTAGGAAAAACACGTTAAACTCCAAAGTAGACACAAACAAATTAAAGCGGGGCAAATGAAGAAGAAAGGGACCTTGCGGACGTGGGATTGCAGGTCGGATACGAGGCTCTCCATGACGGCGGAGTTACGAGCGAAAAATTCAGAGCTCCGGTCGACGACATCGGAGAGGACACCCAGGCAGAGAGGTCTCCTGGCCTGGAATAGAAGCGCATTGATTGGGCTTTGGTTCCGTGTAATTGATTTGGAAACGGCTGCTTTGGCTGCAATTCTCGCTACCACTCTGTTCATTTTCTTGACCGCTCTGGTGCTTTCTTTGCTTGGATCACTGTCCTGCTCTACCCTCTTCGCTTATCCATTTCCTCGCCATCAATACGAAGGTATATCATTGTGCAATTTTTTTATTTAAAAAATTAAGGATAATAATATTTTTATAATTATATAATTTTTAATGACAACTTTTTCTAATATTTATTTCTATTAAATTTATGTTGCATTGTCCATTTTATAACAGAGAAGGCTTCTCATCAATTTGAGAGAATTGTTAATCCATAATTAATTGATCGTTCTATTTCTTTGTGATAACAAAATAATACTTTGTAATATTTTATAAAATCGGTCTCTATTTGTTCAATCAAACATGACTTAAGTAGTATATAGATATATATATTTTTTTAAAAAAAATATTTTCTTATTATTTTTTCACAAACCAACAAATAAAAACAAGGACAAATAGTAAGAAAAAGAAACCCAATTTTTTTTGCGTTTTTACAAATTTATCCAAATATTTTAATTTGATCAATTATATCATAATTGACATAATTTGGTGCAATTTTGACATAACACGTCATCTCTCATAACAAAATATGTGAGTGTGATTCACATATAAAAAAAATAAAAATTAAATAACTAATTAGGTTAAATGAGTGGGGTTTAACTTTAGGGATTGGGTGAGAGAGCCTTGATTGAACCGAAGCAGCACTAGCAACAGTCGCAGTCACCATTTTCTTCTGCTTCTTCGTCTTTTTCTCTGGGAGCAAGGGTCAATCCCAATCGGCCCAACCAGAGGGAGCGCCCAGCTGATTCGATACGACCGCCATCTTCTTCTACTTCTTCGTCTTCTTTTTTGGGAGCGAGATCAATCCCAATCAGGCGCCCCAAGGGGAGCGGTCAGCTGATTCGGTACAATTCGGTCCCAGGTTCCTTACTCTCTTAACACCATCGACTCCCTCATCACTCGTGACCTCTCTGCCCTTGGCGGATCCCACCACCATCATCTTCACTGTTACTTCTCAGCTGCAGACGAGACCACCTTGTCTTCCTCTGGTTCAATTAGGGTTCTGATTCCTCTAGTTTAATTTGGGTCACTCACCCAATCCCTAAAGTTAAACCCCACCCATTTAACCCTAATTAGTCATTTAATTTTTTTTATTTTTTAACCCTAATTAGTTATTTATTTTTTTATTCTTTTATAAATATACGTGAATCTCACTTATATGTTTTTTTTTTATGATAGATGACGTGTCAGCAATCAGATATGCCTCTCAAATTAATTTTAAATGTTAAATAAAATTAATTGAAATACAATTGTTAAAATTAAAAAGTTTGGATAAATTTATAAAAATATTTGATTTTTTTGTTGTTGTTATTTGCCCTTAAAACAACAATAATAAATTATAATCTCATTATCATATGAATCTAGTATATAAATTCTAGATAACTGACTCTCTCATAGATTTTTCTTTCTTACTTTGTAAAATAGTTCATGATGTGCAAAATGAGCTTTGCTCAACTTCTACACCTCTCATGAGACTTGACTTCGTGAAAGTCTTACTTACACAGGCTATTGTGATTACTAATAGGTCATCAATGGCAACAATATCAACTTTTTCATTCTTGATCTCAATTAAGTATGAAAATCAGCCATTCAAGTTTTATAGAGAATAACGACAGTTGAAGTAAAGTGTCCTTTATTCTTCATTGGAGCTTGACTCCAGCTGGGCTGCTATCTTTGGCACCTCTTAAGTATATTTCAAACAAAACTAACGAAAAAGGTAACCGAACTTTATGCACCATCTTTCAACAAACTCAAACGGAGAGGCGGACAGAGCTCACAAAATTAAGAACTTTAATCTCAAGGTATTATTTTCATCCCCAATTCGAGATTCTACAGCACCACACTGTTTCCTTATGTACATACAGCTGCTTTATCAAATCCTAAGACAAGGTTTGCCATGGATGGCAAGCTGTTGAATCCTTTTATCTCACAGCGGGCAAAGCATTCATACTGAATCTCCAATCCAAATGCTCGTAATCTACAACTCTGATCTACTACTTCAACTACATGCATCCGCGACTCATGTTCGTTCTCTCTCTACTCTACCAGGGGCCTGTCAGCGTTCTCCTCAAGCATTGCCTCTTGCTCCCCCAGGGCAGTGTCATAGTCTCCAGGATCTGCGCACAAACCAAAAAGGGTGCTTTCAACAGATAAATTCTATTGCCAATTCATGTTCTAAAAGAATTTTTGGCATTTCTGATATTATAATTTAATTTACAGGCATTTCTTCCCAATACATGAATATGAACAAAGCACATCATTCTATATTAAGAATTCTGTTGAAAAGTTCTATTTTTACATGGCATTATCCAACAGTTGCCACAAGTATATGTAGCAGAATAAGATTATATAGAAGGGAAAACCAAATACAGAAGTCGCTAATTTTAATCCACATGAGAACAACTGCTCGGCAACAACTAGATATGTGCCTGAAGGAAAAACTCGTGTTTCCATTAGTTTTCAACGAGTTCACCCCAACTCCACATACTTGAGGCTCAAAATTTCCAGATTGCAAAAGATACAATCAGCTGTAAAGGAGTTGAAAGTTGTTTATTTCTTGGTACACTGCGATTTTTCATCATAACCCATATCATAATAACTTGGGTATCCAACTAGTATTCGTTAATTGCAAAGAGTGGGCATCCATGGATACATGCATTGAAGGTTCCAGCAAAGCTATGTCTATTTTCCATCTCTTTTTCCTCCCTTGTTGGTCTAACATTTTATTGGATATAGTACAGTGATTTTTCAGCTTAGAAGATCATATGGCAACCAAAGTGTAGCAGCGGACAGGTACCTGATTTTTCTGCCTCTCCATAGCTTCTTCCTGCAGAAATGATAAAACAAATATTTGTCAAAAACATGTTTTTGGAACTTAAATTTTAGAAGCACAGAACTTTGGATGCAAATGCCTGTTCCAAAGGATTTTTGGAAGTAACGTTTTAAGAGCACATAAATTTGGATGCAATTACTAGTATACCTGTTTCTTTCGCAACTCTTGATTAATTTCTTTAAGTTTTGCAACTTCTGCTTCCAATTCTAAGGTATACGCCTGCCCAAAACAGAAGAGAAAATTAACATCAGTGGATATCAGCCAAGCAATCCTTTGACATAGGAGTTGGCCACGAGAATAGCTTTACACAGAAATCTAGTTATGTACAAGGACTCCCCATCTAGAAACATTTTATGCTTGACAAATCCCTTCAGAATGATAATTTTTTAAACATTTCCACACAATTTGATACGGAAAAAAGATTCAACTTACTGTTATCAGCATAAATATTTGTCCCATTATGTTCTCGTTCTCGTGAATTGGATATAGTGATAGATATTTCTTTCTTAATTGCAGGGTGTATCCTAAAGTGCCGAGAGCACGAGATTCATCTCTAGGACTAAAAGTTAAAGGTTCAGGTAACAATACAATGTCGATCAGCCAATTTGTACATGATCTTTCATTCCAACGTACTAATTTCTTCATGGATAACAATCTAAACATCATAACAAGAATTTGCTCATCAACCTATTTTTTTCCTACAACCATCTATAGGCATCATTGCAAACAGGAAAGAATAATTAATAGCTAAGGCTGGTTATTCAAGGCTTCTGTTTAAATCTAGAAGACTAAGAACGTGCTTGCATCTTAATAAGTTATCAGCTTATGAGTAATAAGAGTTTTTCAAATATATTTGCAAGAGCACCTAGAAGAAAATACTAGCCATATCTACTAATGAGCCTTGTCATAAGGATATAAAAGTCATACTGGTGCATAAATTAACATGACCCCGGACTTTTTTTTTTCTTTTTAGACCTTATCCCGAAAGAACTCCTTGACTAGCTTTAAGAATGACATGGAAAAACTAGATGGTACAGAACAGCTATAAATTCACCTGCTTCCGGGCTCGTGATCTTGCAGCAGACTCCCTGTTTTTAATCATTCTCCTATGTCGTCTCTCCATTGCCTTCTCCAAAGTCCCACCACATTTCCTTCCACGTACTCCTTCACTAAACATGTAAGGCGAAGGTGACAACGAAGAGGTATCCACATTACTCTGTGCAATTGCATCTGAAGATAATTTACTGGCAGGAGATCCTGATGCAACCATTGTCGTCCCAGTAACTATACCTGTCATGCCAAGTGATCCATTCTGTATGACAGTACCTTGAATCGATGGATTGTTTACAGAAGGATTCGGCATCCTAATTCCTGGGCTAGCCAGCTGAGTATTGTTTACTAAAGGAATAGGAGTGCCAAAAGCCAAAGTGGTTTGCTTGGGGAAAAGTGGCTGATACTGTTGCTGCTGCAATTGTTGTTGAGATGATCCTGTTCCACTTATATTGACCACTGACTTATTATTTTTCATAATCTCATTAGTCAGAACTTCATTGTTTCTAGCTGATTGCTGAAAACCAATTGCCAGGCCACTGTTGTTATTGCTTGGTTGTGATAGCTCACCAAAAAATGCACCATTATTTGCCCTCCCAATTGGTTGGGGATCTTCTTTTACCACACCTGCTCTCGCCAAGAATTCCTCCAATGTCATCTCTCCTAAAGTAGGCTGCCTCTGCTGAAAATGCACTCCACCATTGCCTGCCCCATCTCTTGCTCCGCTACTTTCTTTAAACAAGTCTCTCCAAACTTCATCCACTGTTTTCTGGCTAAGCGTGCGTGGCAAAGTTAGTGATCCCTGTCTTTGCAAATTCCCACCGGGCATACTGCCACCTCCACCACCACTAGAAACTCCCTTGGCTTGAGTCTCCTCAGCTGTCCAAATGTTCTTTAAGAGTTCATCCATGTTCATCGAGCCAAAGTCCTTTCCAAATCCACCCAAGGTGTTCTGGAACTCATCAAAGGTCAAGGAGTACAGAGAAGGCTGTCGAAGCAACGGCATATTGCTTGCTGGCTTCATCCCACTGAGTTCTGACTGTGGTATGTCACCAAAGTTCTTGAAATTCACATGGGAACCCATCATTTAAGAACAAAATGAACTCCTATGTACCAAATTGGATCAAACTCCTGGGTTCCCTAATCCGTATGGCTTGCTACCTTCAAATTTAGGCCCATAATTTAACAAATCAAGAAGAGAGGGTCAGTAACTGACAAAAATGACAAGATATTGACTTCCCACACATTTGAACACACACTATTCAAGGACCCACAAATGTGAGTCAGCATATATAGTCGTCAGTCTCCACTAAGCCTCCTAATCAAAAACAAAACCACCAATAGTAAACGGGACAACAAATTCAAACAGGAAACTTTCCTCTGAGGTCAAAGCCAAATCCACCGGAAAAGAACAACTGAGAAAATGTCAAAAAACACTTTCACACGAAAACCCATCTAAAATCCCAGTTGTATAATCAATCAGGCGGTTCTAACAATTAACCATCACCATATAAATAGCTCCCATTCAATCATGGATCAGATCGTAATTTTAGGCTTTAGCCACTCCTCTGTGCTTCACATCAGATCCAGAACCAGTAAACAAGCAAACGAAAAACAAGTATAGCAAACTTAACTTCAAAGAAAACCCAACAGAAAAAGAAAAAGACAAATAAAAAAGCACGCCCGTTTGAGCAGAAACAAACATATAATCAGTAGCTCACATCCATGTGCATCACTTCGCAAAAAACCCAACCCAGAATTTCAAATCATAAACAGCACAAAACCTCCAAGATCGTTTAAAAAAATAATCATATAATTCCCAGCCCTTTGGTTATGATTTTCACTCTTTTTCTTTCCTTCAACCCACGAAACACTTCAATCGAGGAAAACCCAACTCTGGATTTCAAATGATTAACAGCACGGGTCTACAGACATCTTACGATCCCAGCTCTTTGTTCATGATTTTCTTCTCACCCAAGCAGAGCCCAAACGAGTAAGAGTCCTTTGTTTCCAAAAAACTTGGAAACTCATTTTAATTATATCACAAAAAAAAAAAAAACCCACAAAAGAAAAAAAAATAAATGAGAGGGGAGTGGACTTTTTACCTTTAACGTATTTTTTTTTCCTAATTTTCTCGTGTTGGAAAAAAAAATGGAAAATGGAACCGTAGAGAGAGCAGCGTTGGTGTGCCGGTGGAGGAGGCGACAAGTGTATTGTGCCGCCTCGACACGGGTCGGTATTTAAGCCCTCTTGCTTTGGGCAATTACATCAATTAAATATTTCATCGGATATTATTTTAATTTCTACCGCCAATGGGGCGGAGCAACGTGGGCCAATCAGAGTGGGGCGAGGTTCTTGATGTGACGTTTAGCAATGGGAGCGCGCAAGGTGGAAGCATCTGGATCGCTCGCTTGCGCTTTCCGGCAACCTATTAGATGTCGATCCTGGATTTGTCCGCTATCCGGTCTCGGGCACTTCTGGCTAGAGTGCGCCCCGGTGCTTACTGCGCACCACCCTAGTGCGAGGGATCTTCTAGCCGCACGTGAAAGCCGCCCTTTCTGCAGTTGGGATTTGGGACTTTGATGTTATTCCTTTGAGCTTGAATTACGAGAATATATATTGGTTTGATTTGTTATTGTAAGATGATAAGTTTTTAATATTTTATTTTGAGTAAATTATATTAATTATTTTGAGATCAGATTTAATAACAGAAATTATCTATCTATTTTTAAAAATTATAATAAACACTCTTACTATTACTATTATAAAGATATATATATATAGTAAAAGATTATTTTAATTATATTTTTTAAACTCCCTCCCCCTCAGAATTAATGACTTTAAAAGTGAATTCAATTGTAACTTTATCTACTTTATTTGCTCATTGGCATAGCTAAAATAATCAAATTAGTTGGAATCAACTACAAAGATAAGAAAACATATTTCAAAAGTTAAACAAAATTATAAATATGGTTGGATTTGATTTTATACCAAGTAAGAATGGGAGAAGTTGGGTTCAGATTTTACTCGTTTTGTGCTTATCTTTAATTGGGATATGAGTCCACTTATATTAGACCATTAATATTTTGTAATATCAATCAATAATTTTATATTTAACCAATCATAAGAATAAAATAAAATAATAATTTATCAAATATTGTATCTAATTAAATATTTTTCATTATCTCATCTCTTGCTTTTGATATGTTGTGAGTTTTAAACCTTATCTCCAATTCCAACTAAAAATGGAAATACCTAACTCACCCCTTGCTTAAAACAAAAAACAAATAATCCCTCTCTTCTAATAAAAAATAGGCGAAACGCATAGTTCTTGATGTGAGTAAGAAAAATAAACGAGAGTATTAATTATTTAAGTTTTAATGGTATTATTATAGAATGGATATGAATTAAAAATTTAAGTATAAAATTAAGATAAATTATAATATTAATTTTAAAATTTTATATTTTATAACAAATTGATTATTGTAGTTTAATTTTTCTCACTATAACTATTAAGTTTTGGTTTTTGTTAAAATTCAATGAGAATTGACATGATATGTACTAACATAAATCCTATAATTATGTGATTGTGAAGTTTAATTAATTTTAATATCAAGTGATTTAAAAGTTTATATTAATGTATATCGGACAATTTTCGTTAATAAAATATGATGAAAAATTAAAAGGTAAACTAAATTTTAAAGGTTAAAATTTAATGTTATAATGACAAAATTCAAAGCACAATAATTAATTTGTTACTAAATACAAAATTCAAGATCAAATACTATAATTTACTTGTAAAATTATAAATTTTAGAATTCATTATAAAATTAATACAATGACCAAAATTTAACCATTTTTTGGGTAACTAATCCTAAAAAAAATAATTATAATTATAATTTTTTTTTTTTTTTTACCTTGTCGATGGAATGGGGAAATATCATGGCACCAAATTTGCATCACCAGATTCGGAGTAGTGGCAAACTGGAATATGAAAGGAGGATAAAACCACTGGCGTAATGGTCGGTCAATCGCGACACGCGTCCCCACGTGATTGGGGAAGAACAGATGGGAATGGTAGCGGCCTTTGCACAATCCCACGTATCGAAGCACATTGTCAACCATAAAACAAATAAAACAAAGAACGCGTGCACCTGCCACTTGCCATTTCTGGCAAGTGCCGACGCCTAAATGGTATTTATTAATTTAATGGACAGCCAATAATGGAAGCGGGTTGGTGAGATTTAGATTAGTTGTATAAACGAGGATTCAGACACATACTTAAGATAATATTTATGCATTGATATATTATGTTTTATATTATATTAATTTAAAAGAAGAGAGAAGCGTTTTTTGTTTGGGTATTAAGACGACAACGCATCACTAGTAGCACTTGTACTTCTTGCTTTAATTTACAATATAAAGTATTATTGGGATACGTACAGTTTGTTTGATTACACTACTTTGTTACCATAAGTCATTGAATGGTTTAATAATCTATAAATTCTATAAAGATTATTTATAAATTATTTTTTCTTTTTTCACTTTGAGCCAAAAGGAGAAAGAGAGAGAGAGACAGAGGGGATTGTCATTGTTCCCTTCAATTTTTACTTCATTTATTTTGCCATAATTTTTAATTTTTTTCATAGAGGAAACTTTGATCTCTATTTATATGTCCATGATGCCTCCAAAGAGGTTTTCATTGTAGTTACTGTACGCATAATTGTTTTGTAAAATTAATAACTTAAATATTATTTTATTCAATTGAGAATAAAATATATTTTCACTTGTAGCAATTGATTTTTTTTATTTTTTATAGTTGTGTATGTATTAAAAATACTGAGTTGAGTAATGACCAAATCTTTTCCTAATTCAATTTGTGTTACGGCAAAGTGAATTGAATATATCAACCACCATTAATCTATTTATAAACTACGGATTTTAGAATTGGAGAATAAGTTATTTAAATTCAAGCAAATAGCAAGAAGATTTCAATTTTTTTCACGAATTTGTAACTTTATCCAATCATTTTAGTTTTGATAATTATATCTCAATTGGTTTAATTAAGTGTAATTTTATCTAATATCTAAAATCAATTTAGAAGGCGTGTGTCAACGCTAAAGTGACATAGTATATGTTATTTAATAATAATATTTATAAAACTCACATATACACATAAATAAAAAAAAAGAATTCATCATTGTGTCACCATAATCAGTTATGTGATTGTTCACATTATTTTTATTTTTTTTATATTTATTTATATATATAGATCTCATAAATATTATTATTAAATGACACTTGACATGGTATGTTAGCATTAACACGCAACTTCTAAATCAATTTTTATACAAAATTATACTCAATTAAGATATAATTGTTAAAATTAAAACGATTAGATAAAGTTATAAATTTGTAAAAAAAATTGAGTTTTTTTTTATTATTTGCCAATTAAATTCTTATTTTTACCTCTTCGTAGCTAGCTTTAGTTTTATATTTTATATCTCACTTACTGTATTAGTAAGATAGACCCATATCACACATTTCATGTGTGACTCTAGTGGTAAGAATATGAGATAGACATGTTTGAGATTTTAAGTTTGAAACCTTTAAGAGACACTATATAGAAATTATATCCTTGGAAACTAGTCGAGCAAAGTTCAGGATATCCCTGATTAATACAAAAAAAAAATCACAATTTTAATAAGCTTTACCAAAATAACATTTAACTCATTATTTTTATAAATAGAATAATTAACAAATTTTAAATGTAAAAAATAAAGATGCAAAAGAATGATAATCATACGTACACCTTATCGTTAGCATGCGTAGTACACAAAAATGAAAATATATTTAAAAGATGACAACAACATCAATCAAAGTAGAGTACACAAGCCCCTAAGGCATAAATCAACTGATAAAGGAAGAATGCACTAGGGTGTTGCTTTCTAAGCCTTCAGGTTTCGTGTTCAAGTTTTGACCAAGGGAAAAAACTCACTAGTTAGAGTAATACTGAAAGTTAAAAAATCATCTATTGCCCTCATGTTTGTAGAAAAACTAGGAATTGAACTAGCTGCTGGGTATCCTAATTTACCTCCTTCGCATAAATCGTGGGGTCGAGTTACGGGGAGCATTTGTGATGGTGTGTTAACAAAAAAAAAAGAAGAAGTAAAATACACAAATAAAATCGAAAAAAAAAATACCATACACAAAGAGAAATAAGCCTAATTATCAATTCTATAAAAATAAAAATAACTAATCTTTATTCATTTGCTCTATGCGGTGATTATTCTTTGAACAATGGCAATTGTTATTTTTATTGCAGTGTTAGTGCTGTTATGTTAGATTGTGTGATATCTCATTGATAATGATAATAATTATAAATGGTCTTGCGATAGTATTTGTATAAATTTTTACAATATATATTGTTATAATGATATATCAAAAACAATATGAAATAATAAATTTTAATGAGATTGATTTTGTATTTTATATTAATGACAAATGACAAATTCAATACCTTATTTGGTGTGGTATATAATAATAGCTATTCGTTAATCACAAAACTTAAAATTTTGGCAGGCATAAATATATGCAGTGGCTCTTAAATTTCAAAAATTATATATATTGTCTATCTCTATCATACAAAAATTCTATCAAATTATCTGAATTTATTAGCATATGATGAGAAAATAATGTAGTTTTTCAAAGATAAGATATACACGGAATTTAATAAAACCTAAAGATGTAAAGTGCAATTTACCTTAAATTAATTTTATTATCATCTTTATAGTACATGACAATTTCATAATGTGTAACTTTTGCAATGTCAGAAACGCATCACATTTCTATATAACAATATGCACAACCAGAATGGAAGAAAGAGACTGTGAAAAAGAAAAAAAGTAAGATAGGGTTTGAAGTGTGAATTTCTTACTATAATGGGGTTAGTTCAACATAAATTATAATCAGAGGGTCTAAGCGTAAGCGTAACCAATCCATTTATTTCCAACAAACTGGACCGGTCTCCCGGTTCAATTCGGTTCAACAAAATCCTTCTGTCTAAACTAAAACCCTAACCCCTCAAGCCCATCTGAGTTCTCTCCCAGGCGTGTTCTTCTCGCTGTGCATCGTCTTCAGAGGATCGCCTGATTACGGCACTGAATTTACATGTATGTTCAGGTACTTATGATTTGCTTCTATTCTTTCAGCCACGTAATTTTCTTATCAGAACTCTCATTTTTTTTTTTTTCTGAATTACAAGCCGATCTCCCATCCGGAGTAACTTTCCCTAGTTTTAATGATTTTAGATTGCTGCCCGCCTGCAAAGCGAGGCATTTTCCGCCTTATCGTCTATCTATTGGAACCAGCCGCCAATTATATTCGACGGCTGCAAATTGTGTGCAAGTTTTGTCCAATGGCGCAGAGGAGGCGAACGGAGAGATTGATTTCGAGTTCCTTTTCCGGTCATGTACGAAAGTCCGCCTCGCTAAGCGCCTCCATGCGCTTCTTATTGTGTCGGGGAATGCCCAAGGCATGTTCATTGCCACTAAACTTGTCAATCTTTATTCCAATCTCGGCTATGTTACGTTGTCTCGCTTGACGTTTGATCAGATCGCGAAGAGGGATGCCTATACCTGGAACTCAATGGTATCGGCCTATGTTCGCAATGGCCAATTTCGTGGAGCCGTGAATTGCTTATATGAAATGTTATCGGGCTCTGAAGTTAGGCCGGACTTTTATACTTTTCCTCCGGTGCTCAAAGCTTGTGCTAATTTGTTAGATGGGAAGAAGTTACATTGCTGGGTGTTTAAATTGGGTTTGCAATGGGATGTCTTTGTGGCTGCGTCTTTGGTCCACATGTATTGCCGCTTTGGCTTTATTGCTGTTGCATATCAGATATTTGGCGATATGCCATTCAGAGATAGGGGTTCCTGGAATGCGATGATTTCTGGGTTTAGTCAAAACGGCCATGCTGCAGAGGCGTTGGGTGTTTTGGACGAGATGAGGTTAGAGGGAATGGAGATGGATTCTGTCACAATTTCAACTATTCTTCCCGTGTGTGCGCAAATGGATGATATTTTGCATGGATTGATGGTGCATTTGTATGTCATAAAGCATGGGCTGGAGTTTGATGTGTTTGTGTCCAATGCCTTGATAACCATGTATGCTAAATTTGGAAACTTGGGGCATGCACAGAAGGTATTTGATGAAATGGTGGTCAGAGATTTGGTTTCATGGAACTCAATTATTGCTGCATACGAGCAGAATGGCAATCCGGAAACTGCATTAAATCTTTTTGGCAACATGCAGTTTAATAGAGTTCAGCCTGATATGCTGACACTGGTGAGCTTGGCTTCTAGTGTTGCTCAATCTAGGGACTGCCAAACAAGCAAATCTATTCATGGTTTTGTCCTTAGGAGATGTTGGATTATGGAAGATGTTGTCATTGGAAATGCAGTTGTGGACATGTATGCAAAGTTGGGTAATATTGATTCTGCACGTAGAGTTTTTGAAGAAATTCCTTTAAAAGATGTGGTTTCTTGGAACACTATGATATCAGGCTATGGTCAGAATGGCCTTGCAACTGAGGCCATTGAAATATTCCGAGTGATGGAAGGGTATCAGGATATAACACCTAACCAAGGGACTTGGGTAAGCATTTTACCGGCTTGCTCACACCTAGGGGCCTTGAAACTGGGTATGAGAATTCATGGACGAATTTTAAAAGCAAGTTGCCACGTAGACGTCTATGTTGCTACCTGCCTTATTGACCTGTATGGAAAATGTGGGAGACTGGGTGATGCAATGTCCTTATTTTATGAAGTTCCCAGGATAAGTTCAGTTGCTTGGAATGCTTTAATATCCTGTCATGGGATTCATGGGCACGGTGAGACTTCTATGCAGCTTTTCAAAGCTATGCGGGATGTAGGGGTAAAGCCTGATCATGTAACTTTTGTATCTCTGTTGTCCTCTTGTAGCCATTCGGGCTTAGTTGATCAAGGGCAATGGTGCTTTCATGTGATGCAGCAAGAGTACAGAATTGAACCTGGTTTGAAGCATTATGGCTGCATGGTAGATCTGCTTGGTAGAGCTGGATATTTAGAAAAGGCATACAGTTTTATCAAAAGTATGCCTTTGCAACCTGATGCTTCAATTTGGGGTGCTCTTCTTGGAGCTTGTAGAATCCATGGAAATATTGAACTGGGTAAGTTTGCTTCAGATCGCTTGTTTGAAGTTGATATTGAGAATGTTGGATACTATGTTTTATTGTCAAATATATATGCAAATGTTGGAAAATGGGAGGGAGTGAATGAAGTGAGATCATTGGCCAGAGATAGGGGATTGAAGAAGACTCCTGGTTGGAGCTCAATTGAGCTGAACAATAGGATAGAAGTCTTTTATACTGGAAATCAATCTCATCCACATTGTGAGGAGATCTATAAGGAGTTGGAGACTTTAACTGCTAAAATGAAGAGCATTGGCTATATTCCAGATTATAGCTTTGTGTTGCAGGACGTTGAAGACAATGAAAAGGAGCATATCCTTATGGGTCATAGCGAGAGATTAGCTATTGCATATGGAATTATTAGCACCCCTCCTAAAACTCTTATTCAAATCTTCAAGAATTTGCGGGTTTGTGGAGATTGCCACAACACAACTAAATTTGTATCAATGATTACAGAGAGGGAGATTATAGTGAGGGATTCTAATCGCTTCCACCACTTCAAAGATGGCGTTTGTTCTTGTGGGGATTATTGGTGACATGGATTATATGTAGGTATTCAGAAATTGACAATTTGGATAATTGACATTGTCATTAAATTGTTCTGGGTCAGAAGATCAACCACAAAGATCATATCAATCATTCTGATGACTAGTGGTTCTAGAACTTGTGGCTTTGCTTGTATTTCCTCTAGATTTTTTGGACAAGCCTATATATTGCAGATACTATTAAGAGTGGGTTTTGAGACGGGGATATGGGTGAAATCACCAGAAATTGATTCGGGAGCTTGTGGTTTTGCTTGAAGTTTCTCTGGGTTTATTTGGACATGCCTACAGCTTGCAGCTAGCAGTGGGTTCTGCAACAGGATGTGGGTGGGAAAAAGAACAAAAAACAAAAAAAAAAAAACACGACCGTTGCCCTCAATTATTGCATTTGAACATTTCTGGGAGAGCCTTCACAAGGGAAAATAGATAAGAATGTGCTATTTCCAATTGAGGGTTAATGGGCTATAAGAAAATTCTGGAGTTTGACCCTGATGAGCATGAAGAGTGGCTAATCATGATATTGCTCTTGAAGAATTAGAAGCAGATACTAACAACAAAAGTCACAAGTCTTAATCCCACCAGGTAGGTCGACTGCATAAATTCTAGACTTCCAGTTAATTTTATCCGCTTTGAATTAGATTCATGGATTTTGAAAAATTAGAAGCAGTCCAAAGAATTTAAAACAACCGTGGTGATAATATTAAGATGGTGGAAATTCAGTTCCATGCTCAGATGATGAAGAATCGGATGAAGAGGAAGAAGAAAAGACAAGCAAGGATTAACTTGTGAAGTCTTTGAACGACAATATATATATAGCATGTTGGATTTTAAGGAAGGCTATTAAAAACTAATGAGAATTGAACTGGCTTGTAACTTTGTGTTATGCTGTTGTAACTTGTAAAGTTGCAGTGTAGAGTGAACTTATCCGGGGTAGTGGCCCTCCCGGGCAGTGGTTCTACATGACCACCAAGATCTACTAGGAAAATTATGGAAACTGCTTTATGCAGCAGAACTCCATGATTCATCACCTCCAGATAATGTGGCAAAGTTATGCTTGCCTATTTACATAGCCATAATACGTTCAACCGATGAGGACATGACCTCCCTTTCGGCTAAAGGAAAACTCCAAGGACGCATCTTATTCTTCAATTTTATTTTTTTTTCCTCTTCTATTACAGTTGGCTTATGAGTTATGATGCAAGTGCAATACTAGGACCAGAATTTGAATTGGTGAGAAATACGGAAGTTTTGGTTCCTTTGGTTCTGAGTTTGAATGGGGGTCATCATTCCGTGGGGAGGTGAATGAAGTGAAACTGAAAATCATTTGACAGACGATACAAAGAAGCATATGGTGAAGAATGTGTCAAAGGTACCAGTCAAGCAAAGCTTCGTGAAGCAGGTTAGTTGCGTAGCATATCCAATTTCATAATTTATCGCACTAGTCGTAGTGTCGCATCCCTGTATTTATTGGAAGACTGGCGGACAGGCAGAGAGGGACGGCAGCATTATCATGTTCCTGTCGTCCGCGAAGGGATCGCGAGAAAGACCATCGGGAGCTCAACACGCGTCGCGTCCTGACCGCGACTATTACCAGTCTGTACCCACCAGGACTGCGCTGAAACCAACTTCACACGATCACGGAGAGGAGAGTGTCCCATATGATACTTGCGCAACTTCCACGTCGACGTTTTCCATTGTACGTCACTGACGTTGGTCCCCATCAGTCGAAATCCAACATCATGGGGTGTTGGATTTTCATTCGCTTCCAAGCGCATGATCATGGGAAGGCTCGAGATTACCATTCTAATTATGACAAAACACACGCCAAATCACATGAAAGGCTTGGTTCGCATGTAATGTTATATTATTATTGTTAAATTTAGAAAGAATTATTACGTAATTTTTTTATTAGTTTAATTGATTTTTTTTTTTGTTAATGATTAAAACAAAAAATACATAATAATTCTTCTCATATTTAATAATATTTCTTCACAATATTAATAACATAACATCATGCATTATCAATATATCTACAAATTAATTTTAGTGGAGGGCTATGTTAGGTTATAGGTGAATTTGTGGACATAGTATTTCTGATATTCTACTTATATTAATATGACGTAAAAGAATTAAACGTTAATTTACATTCGGCTTCTAATATAGAAAGCACACAGATTAAACTTTTTCTACACTATGATGTTTTTTCATTACCATTAGAATTTAAAAAAAATTCAAGACAAATTAGACAATTAAGCTACATATTATTTGATGCATTTAATTATAATAGCCTAGCATTATTTTCCTTAGGTCTGTGGAATGATATATGCAATTATCATACCAATTCTAACCAATACAAAGCATAAAATTTGTTTTAAGTTGATAATACAGAACAATCTAAATTAGAAATGCTAATTTGACAATGATTAGTCATCTTATCTGGGTTGGAAAATATCTAATTTCAACATAAATTTTGTGTACGGATAAACTAGATCAAACTTGTTAAAGTTTTCGCCTAAAGTTTTTGTTATTTAAATGAGTTGAACTTCATGTATTTCAAAACGTGTTTTTTTTTTTTTTTTTTGTAATTGGATAGAATTAATTACAAAAATACCAAATTATTCAAGCTTAGATCCAAATTGACTAACTTGTTTGGTGTCGGTGTTACTTTTACCCGTTTTGCTGTTTTCTATTCATATTCTTCTCAATGTATGGTATATATAATTCTATTTGTACAAGAGTCTTACTATCAATGTCTTCCCAACTAATCAGAGAAACAAGATCATTTTGGATACCTGATTCTCAGATATTAGGAGCATATGAATGTAAGATACTCCAAGCTGTTTGCACAACCAACACCTGCACAATGCACATCAAACAAAAGCTTAGAATAATGAACTTTGAAATTTATCACTTTCTCTTCACAGGATTTATTGATATTGATCAGACAGAAATCATCAAGAAATTGCATGTTGACATATTTTGTAAGTTTCTGAAACTAAATAATTTGTAGAGAAAGTGCATGTTAACATATCTTGCAAGTTGCTGAAACTCGTAGAGCAAATCAATGTCAAAGAATGCTAGCATGCCCTTCTTCGGCAGCCATACACACCAACTGTTGAGCAAATTGTCTACACATAATGAAAGTAGATCATTGATTAGAGGTTCCAGCTTCTGAAACCATTTCTGGTAAATGTTTGGTTCTCTACGTAATCGGGTACCACTCGATTATGACATAATAATGTGCAGCAGTACATCTGCCTAATTATAATCCCATTTCTAGTGGAACTAGCTCTCAGGAGTAAGCTAATCTTTGAACACTAGATAGCCTAGATTATTCTCTATCCACATCCCAGCTCTTCACTATATAAACACCTCTCCCCACCACTAAATTTTGAACTAACATAAACACAGTATTTCTGCAACATCAACGGCTCAGCCATAGAAATTTTCCCTTGGGGGAAGAGGTGCTTGCTTGTGACACAGGCGATGTCTACTTTTATGTACATCCTGCTCTTTCTCTGTTCTCTCTTCTCATATTTTTATTCAAAGAAACAAAAGAGAAAACCAAAACAAAAGGCTAAACTTCCCCCGGGAACAATGGGATGGCCTTACATAGGAGAGACTCTCCAACTCTACTCCCAAGACCCAGATGACTTCTTTACTAAGAAGCAGAGAAGGTAATTAAACACCATCTTTAGATGCTACCCTTAATCTCTTACTCTCCCATGCAAGCTTTTCTTTGAATAGGTTCCTAACATCCTTAGTGCTGCTAATTTCTATATTCAGATACGGGAACATATTCAAAATACGCTTTCATGGCTGCCCTTGCATCATGCTAGCTTCCCCTGACGCTGCACGGTTTGTGCTGGTGACTCATGCCCACTTGTTCAAGCCTACATACCCCAAAAGTAAAGAGATGATGATTGGCTCTTCTGCACTATTTTTTCACCAAGGTGACTACCATATTCGCCTGAGAAAGCTGGTTCAGAGTTCATTGTCTCCAGAAGCAATCAGAAAATTAACTTGTGATATTGGAGCCATTGCCATCTCTGCGTTGGAGTCATGGGCCAGTGGCAAAGTTATCAAGACCTTCCATGCAATGAAGAAGGTTAGTTTGACACCAGCAGTTTAATGTAGATTTTATAGAATACATGCTTAGTATCTGAAACTCATGCTATTTTGGTTACCTAAGTTAATTGATGATGTGGGGTCGTGATCATATTGTCTGTGTCCACATCTTACTCTACTGCACTTCCTTTATGCTCTCAGATTCTGCTTCTATTACATTGGAGTTCTATTCTATTGATCTTCTACAGTACTCTTTCGAAGTTGGCATTCTCTCTGTGCTTGGTCACCTGGACAGAAAATATAGGGAAGAGCTAATAGAGAACTACTGCATAATGGACAAGGGTTACAATTCTTTCCAACCAAATTTACCAGGAACCGCATATAATAAAGCAATCCTGGTAAGTAAGGTTCTTATTCTTTTGCACATTTGGTTTTTTACGTTTTTTGGACAGACCTTTTCTCTAAAGCTTGCCCTGTGATTAATTCTTCAAGGCAAGAAAAAGGCTAGGTCAAATGCTGAGTGAGATAATTTCAGAGAGGAAGGAGAAAAGGCTGCTGGAGAAGGACCTATTGGGTCATTTCCTGAACTTCAGAGATGAAAAGGAGCAGAAATTGACTGAGGTGCAAATTGCCGATAACATCATTGGGGTGCTATTTGCTGCACAAGATACAACAGCTAGTGCCCTGACATTCATTGTCAAATACCTCCATGATGACCAAAAACTTCTAGAGGCTGTTAAGGTAACAAAACCAACCAGGGCCTACAAACTCCATTTCCGGCATTTCATCAACTAAGGATACAAAACCTTGGGTCATCACTCAAAAGTATATTGAAGCTAAAACTTTTGGGCTCTTAAACTCAAAGTAGCCTGCCCAAAACCTATTCATTACACTCTTGATGAGGGATTAGTTCACTGATATAAGGTTTCTCCATAAATGTTTGTTCTTTTCATTTGCAGTTTTAGTAAAACTTTCTTGTTGCAGGCAGAGCAGAAGGCGATACACGAATTGAATGATGGAGGAAACAGACCTTTGACATGGGCTCAGACTAGAAATATGCCATTCACGTATAGGGTATGCAATCTCACACTTTCTATATTATGTTTGAGAGCATATTCTTGACAGTTCCCCTTTTTTCTTTTTCTTTTTTTTTTCAGTAACTAACTTGACAGAATGTTCATCTAAGTCATATTTACTTGTATTTTCAGGTTATACTGGAGACCTTAAGGATGGCAAGTATCATTTCTTTCGCCTTTCGGGAAGCAGTGGTTAATGTAGAATATGGAGGTAAGGACTTAAAGAGAAGTTTAAATGGTCAGTCTAAGAGCCTTTAGGCTATTCTAAGATTCATGGATCTTTTTTTATATTTGACAGGATACCTAATTCCAAAAGGTTGGAAGGTGATGCCATTGTTCAGGAATATCCACCACAACCCTGAATTCTTTTCTGAACCCCAAAACTTTGATCCATCAAGATTTGAGGTGTGTCATAATGAAGCTGTTAAGTCTAAGTAGCTTCTCTCCCTCCCTCTCTCTTGCCTGAAAGCAGTCTCAGGTTTCCTTAAACAATACTAGTTTTTGGTTGTGGTGGATTCTGCAGGTTGCTCCCAAACCAAATACTTTTATGCCATTTGGCAATGGGGTACATGCTTGTCCAGGGAATGAGCTTGCCAAACTGCAGATGCTTATTTTGGTCCATCATCTGGTTACCAAGTTCAGGTATGACACCCATGGTAAAATTTTTGTCCGCCGTGAGAAAAGGAAGAAAAGAAATCCATATCCTCAGGATCATCTAGGATACAGCAAGACACAATAAAAATTTCTCTTAACACTGCAGCCATTAGACAGCGTCATTGCTTACAAAGAAAAGTAAAAAGAGATATAAGATTTTTGGCTAAGAAAGTACTTAACAAAATTAGGTCAGTAAACATTGCTCTCAAGAGTCAGAATGAAAAAGATAATGTTGATTGGCTGTTCCCATTTGGTGCCATGTGATTGATTCTGGTTGCAGGTGGGAAGTGGTGGCTTCCCAAGGTGGAACTGAGTATAGCCCTTTCCCAATCCCTCACCAAGGGCTACCGGCCATGTTTTGGAAAGATTTTAGCACCAAATAAGTGGGTTTCTAGCAGAAGATGATACCATGTTCAGCTCAAATTAACTTTCACGTAGCATGATACTAAATCAGTAGCAGAACAACAGTTTGTCTTGGAGCAGCATTTCATGCCTATTAATCATATATTCCTGTCTAAGACTTAATGAATGAGTTGCATTTCCATATAGGATTCAAGATAATCATATATTCCTGTCTAAGACTTAATGAGTGAGAGTTGCATCACCATATAGGATTCAAGATTTGCAACTCCCTCATCCCTCCTGCATTTTTATGGGTCTGTCATTTGTCTCCATCTCATTTCCTACCTATAGTAATATTAATTGCATAAGTTGTACTTCATGATTATGACTATAACTTTGTAATAAAAGAGGAGTATTATGTCTTATTTAACGCTAAATTCCTCCTCATTTTTCAAGAATGTGTCTTGCAGTAAAGTCTCACTGGTGCTGGTATAAGAAATGTATGAACTCAACCCTACAAGCATTAGTTAAAAAAAGAAGAAGTTTAGGCTCAAGCATGTTGCTCTAAAGAAGCAAACTTATATTATCAATCCACTAAATGAAAGAAGAATAAAAGGTACTTTCTTCTACAGAAAGTAATTCCACATAAAGTACATGGGGAAGAAATTAACTAACTATTGGCATTTCTCCTGTGTTAGAGAAAACCCATGTACAAGAAGCTCCTTGCAAGTTCAAAATAATACAGAAGTCATGGAAAGAAGACTACAGAGTACAGCATTCATTTGTTGTCAAAATAGTCTAAAATAAGACCTCAATCAAATGAATACACTTCTACTTTTTTTTTTTTTCTTTTTTTCTTTTTTTTGATAGGTAATGGGAAAAGGAGGAATTTTCACACGGCATAAGTGGAGCTAAATAGAGACCAAAAAAGCATTTGAATAAACTTACTTTCCTCATCAACAATGTTATGAAAATTGTCACTGAGCTTTTTGCGTCATGAAATTCGTATGTCGTGGATACATCATTCATCATAATTACAACATGCTGTTAATTTACAGGGAAATGGGCAAATCATTGCCACAACTTAAGAGCCATCAACGTGATGCAATTAGCATAGTCGTCATTAGGTCCTTAGAATGAAACATAAATGATAAATACATGGTAAGGTTCTCGTGATAGGCTCATCAAGCATCAGTCGTCACAATCATTACAACAAACTACTACCGCTCTAAACTCTGAAATTAATATCATCAACTACATGGAAAAAAGACTATAAGGAAAGGAATTTGCTCTAAAAAATTTCGTCTCAATATTTCCGCTAATTTAAAGGGCAGTACATTCTGATAGTAGAGATGTAGTGTCTGAGTATTTGGAAAGAATGATTCCTGTATTGGCAAAACTTCACAAGGCCACATACTTGGTATTTCTTATACAGATTCACCGAAACTAATCTACAATTATATGATTGAGATTCATAAACAAATTTGCAGGCATCAAAATAAACCTCACTGTGACCGTAATAGCATTTAATGAACCTACCATGAATATTTTGAATACTAATAGGAAAGATGAGGAGATAATTAAGCCGTTTACTTTTCATTTATGGACTAGGTTTGCCGCTAAAACTAATTGAAACACAGAGAATCTCATCTTGTAACAAATGCTGTTTTCACAATAATTTTGAGCACCTTCTGCATATGTAATATTTCTTTCAGTACCCATCACATTTGAATTGATCAAACTGGCAATACTTCATGCTCTAGAAACCATTGCCTTCTGTTCTTTCCCAAAATGGCTCAACAGATCACATGAAAACCATATATATTTCATAATCAGTCTTAATTATAGAAGGATCACGAATCTTCGCATGTGCGACAAAAGGATTGGATGTGGTTCAGATATAGTACAACCACCACCATGTAGCTCTCAGTAAATCAACAATTGCCTCAGTAGCAAATTTTGCTTTCTATACCAATCACAAGCTTTTGATCTTCACAGTCTTAACTCTTTAAGTTACCGAATGTGTTTCATCCTAGATGTCAAGTCTTTTTCATTGACACTGATTTCAATTTCAACAAGATCCTGATTTGCTGAATGCAAAGGACAGCTAAAAATAAGATTTAAGTGCAACACTCTCGACAAACCACATGGAAACATTCCACCACATGCTGCAATAAAAAGATAAGAAATGTTCTACATGTAGCTGCACGCAATCTAGCTTAGCTAACTCTAGGATCACAAATGAGCCGAACCTTTCATAAGTGTGTTCGACTCGACAAAAATTTGTTTGAGGTCGTTTGTTAGAATAAATAAGTTGAGATTAAACCTAACGTTGAAGATCGATTTGTAAACTAATCGACCTTAAATTTAGTAAAGTTCGATTCGGTAAAACTCATGAGTATGTTCAATTAGAGATTCGTGAATACTGATAGACTCAATTAAAATCTCCTAAATATAATCGATTAGAAATTTGTGAATAACTTGTGAACAAACTCATTTATAAATACATTAATATATTTATTTATAATTTTACAAATATATTATTTAACATAAAGTTATTAAATTTTAAATTATTATAATAATATAATTAAATTGAATATATTTAAAATTATTATATATATTAATTTAATTATTTAATATAATATAATATGTATATATAATAAAGCAAAATAGTATACGCATATATTTAATCAATTAATATATAATATATATTAATTATTTAATTATTCAACATAATTTGTTTTGACGAGGCTCGTCAGCAGGCGCTTGAGCTCTAGCTCGTCTCCTTAATCTCTTGACAAACCGAACTCGAACTGAATTTAAGTTTAGAAATTGATTCGCAATTGGGCTTAGTAAAGCTCTGACTTGACTTAACTTTTGGATTGTAACTTTAGCTAATTGATTATTCACTTCTCTTGCAAGTTCTTCTTTCCATGCTAATCTTGCACCTTCAGCCTTCACAATCAATATTACAAGACAATTTTGGTTCTTAATCAGTCTTTCTCAATGAGTTAAATTTCAATTGTTAGGAATTCTAGAGTTGATAAATTTTTCAAGGAATGAACTTTGGTTATAATCTTTAAAATCATGTATTGCAGCTGATTTTCAAGTGGTTAAATTCATGGCAAAGAATTGAAGAACATCTAAACACAGAAAAACCAAGTTTGTCTTATAACTTTCTCATCTAGTATAAAATGGAGATAATTCTTGTGCCACTCCAAACAAGAATTAAAGGGCTACAAATTAGTATCTCACAACAATATTCAAATTCCAATATTTTCGTGGTCAAAAGCCAAGTTCAGATTGTTATAATGCTCCTGATCCATTTGGACAGATTTTGGATCCGTTGGGAACTGCCGGTTCCATGACCTGTTTAAATGGTTAGGAGATCCAAAATAGCTTTTCCTCTTTCTATTTGGAAGATACAACCAAATAAACTCATTCTGTGAACAGAATGCGGGGTGCACCAGAGATCTAACTTAATTGTGTACGTAGGACAAATTGCTTTCCAGAAAATCCCTGAAGATGGTCTCGATAGTACCATTTGGCAACATGCCAAAGGTCAAATTACCAGTTCCTTCTCTTTTCAGTGGGAGCCACAGCTGAGGTGCTCATAAAGCAATTGAGATCAATCCAGCTGCAAATGCAGGTAACTCCAATATAGCACATAAGAAAATCGGGTTAGTTATCACGTAGGATCCAAGTGGGCACAGCACGTGCTAATCTTTCTTCTTATTATTATTAGAACATTATGAACATAAATTCTTCCATTCCACAATAAGGGAAAAAAGAAAGGGGGCTGAGAGCAAGAGACTTTATACATATATATATATATACACACACACACGCACATATGTCATTTACGTTTAGCTGGACTCTATTTGACTTGCAATGAAAACACGCATAGTTTTTTTTTTTTTTTCCATAAAAAGAGAGAAAAGAAAAAGAAAAGCTAAATTGGTCGCTACTATCATCAATTAAGTATACTTAATGAGCAAATTAATTTATATGCAAGTTTTAACTATTTTGAAGGTCATTGATTCACGCAGTGGTCGAATCTTTTATTCCATAAACCTGTCCGACGGTCCCTATCTCCGGTCTCCACAAGAACAAAATCGTTCCGCGCGAGATTGTCAATTTGTAACTCCATTCCATGAACGAGTTCAAGGAGGGGATCAATGTGGAATTATCCAAAAATCAGAATTCCCCTGGGGTCGTTTGGAGGTAACTAGCATCGAGAAAATGCTGAATGTTATAGTACGTACCCGTAGTGGTGACCTTGGTCTTCGACCGATACGACACCAAATTGGAAAACACGAACCGCTTCTCGACGGTCCTGCAACCTTCCAGTAAATGCGTGTCGATCGGGATCGCCAACGTCAATTGACAATTTCGGGAACAAATTGAACTTGCTGATCAACTTCTCAGCCTGAAAGTTCGAAGCTCGGAAAAAGCGAAGAGAACGGCAGATAGAATGAGACAGAAAAGATAAGCAAACCGAGTTTTATTCATCAAAATCTCTGATTATTTGCAGAAAGAGAACGAAAGTGTTGCTGTTAACAGGTTTTTTGCGGGAAAGAAAAGACTCCGTTCTTGGAGGGGCATATCATGCAAATACAAGCATAAAATACAAAATTTTAAATGCATAGTTGTAGTTTAGTTTTTTAATTAAATTTTAAATAAAATATTATGATTGGTTCAATAGTATTGTTATTTTGCTTTATTATGAGTTTTAGGATATGGTTTTAAATTAATAAATATATATATTTTTTGTTGCTGTTTTTAAACAAAATATAATATGGATAATTTAAAAAGGTTAATGGATTTCTTTTAATAATAAATTTGTTTATCTCGTGTGATTTAAAAATATTTCTAAAAATTATTTTAATTAATTTTTTTACTGAAACACTCTACTCATTACAAATCCTGTTATTTAAATTATAATTAAGCTAAATTGTATTATTTAAATAATAATTATGTTAAACTAAATATAAACTTAACCAAACAATAAACAAGAAAAAAATAAAAAAATCACTAAATAAAATCCTAATCGATAAAAAATAACAAACAAGAATAATTTGTATGTTCAATAAACTATTGTTGTGTTATAGGTAAAAGTCCATTAAAAGGTCTAAAAAAACTCAAAAGCCTAGAATATTTTTTGGGTTAAAAAACATAAATTTCCTATTAACCTCAAGGGTAAGTAAATACGATTTTGATGATAACAAAAATATTTTTATGATATAAATGTATTTTTTGTTCATACAAAAAAGTAAATTTATTTTGAATTAAAAGTGGTACAAAAAATAAATTTATTTTGAATTAAATATTGATTGTCTTTAAATCTGTTTCTTTATTTTGTTCATTTATGTCTCAAAAGTTTATGTTTCAATTTTCATTTCTTGATAAATGCATTTCTTACTGATGAAAAAAGTAAATTTATTTTAAATTAAAGGTAAATTACTTTTAGACATGTTTCATTGTTTTAATAATTTATGTCTCGAAAGTTTAATTTGAATTTTCATATCTTGATAAATGTATTTCTTTCTTATACAAAAAATAAATTTATTTTGAATTAAAGTGAATTATTTTTAGTCATGTTTTCTTGTTTTAATCATTTATGTCTCAAAAACTTAATTTGAATTTTCATATCTTGATAAATGGACTTATTTCTCATATAAAAAGTAAATTTATTTTGAATTAAAGTGAATTATTTTTAGACATGTTTTCTTGTTTTAATCATTTATGTCTCAAAAACTTAATTTGAATTTTCATATCTTGATAAATATATTTTTTCTTATATAAAAAGTAAATTTATTTTGAATTAAAGGAAAATTACTTTTAAATATATTTTCTTGTCTTAATCATTTATATCTCAAAAGCTTAGGTTGCGTTCTCTTTATTGTTCTCAAGTTATTTTTAGTTTTCAATTTTCTAAAATAATGAAAACATGTTCTCTTTACTGTTTTTAAAAATGTATTTTTGAAAACAAAAAAAAAATTATAAAAAAAACTCAAAACAACAAAAAGTTGTTTTGAATGTTTTCATCCAAAACAAACTCTAAACTTAAAACATATTTATTTATTTATATTTTATTATTATAATAAAAAAAATATTACAAAATTCATTAACTTTAAAATATATATATTTTTAATAATATATTAGCATTAAATATTTATAATTTACTGAATAATCAAATTTATTGAATAAAATATTATTAAAAAATTATTTTCAAAATTTCAAAGAGAACGCGTTTTCTAATTTTCTATTTTGAGAAATAGTTTTTCAAAATGACAAAGAGAACGTATTTTCAATTTTCTAAAAACAAACTATCAAAACAGAAAACTGAAAATAAATTCAAAACTCAAAACTGAAAATTGAAAAGCAAAGAGAACGTAATCTTATATTTTAATTTTCAAATCTTGATTTCTCATGCAAAAAGTAAATTTATTTTGAATTAAATGTGAGTTATTTTTAGACATGTTTCCTTGTATTGTCCCTTATTATTTGAAAAAACCTAAATAATTTTTGAATTTCAAACTTCATATTAATATTTTCATTAATGGCTAGTTTGTTTGAAAAATGTATACATATATAAGGTAAATATGTAAGCTCAAGATTAACAACAAATTTGATAAAGCATTCAAACAAGAGTGAGAAAACTCAAAGTGCTAGAAGTGTGCTGACTGGTAGAATTCTCAACCGTTGGTAATTTATTTGTTATTTTTACTCACTTGTTATTTTTACAAATTTGATAGAATTCTCAACCGTTGGTAGTTCTTACTTACGCAAGAGATTGTATGTTGGTTTTAGTTCCAATTAAAAGTTAATGTTGATTCTCCTTAATAGAATCTCAATCTAAGTCTTGAGAGCCTCAAGCTAAGTCTTGAGAGAGATGATTAGACTCTTTAGAGTCGAACCTCTATAAATTTCTTTTGTTCATTGTGGTTGTGTGATTTTATTGTTATCAATTCTACTGCAATCACCACATATTAAGATAACAAATTTAAGAGTTTTAAAAAGGATAAAATTATTAATTTTAGAAAAATCCAATTCACCATCTCTTGGGTATTTTTCTAAACAATATTTCTTATATGCGAGAGTCCCACAAAAAAAATGCAAACACAACAAGTTTGACATTTAAAAATCTTTTTGAATATTTTAAAAAAATAATAAATAATTATCCATAACGAATTCTAATTCTAAAATTAAAAATATTTTATGGATGATATTTATTTTGATGCTGAGTGCAGATATCAATGTTGTGCTTACTATTGAAAAAATTCAAAATTTGTCATAAAATTAAAATTTAAGACAAAAGTCTGATATATAATTAAAAAATAAAGTTAAAGTTCATTATTTTTTAAGTAACTTACTTATATTTTAAATTTAAATTGAATGAATTCAAGTGATTAATTGATTTCATTTACTTGATTAAAATGAAGATAGCTAGCCCCAATAAGAAATCATGTATATCAGTTTGACTGAATACAAGTAGAGTGTGATTTTGTTCACTTGGGGGTAAAAAGATTAATAAAATTGCACTCTTCCTTCTCTACTCTCACTCCATTTCTCTATCATCTCTTTCCCTCATTGTGTCGTTGACTCGCTGACTGCCGTAAACTTGCTACATCATTACCTCACCGCTGCTTCGTCAACCCGTTGCGTTACAGCGGTCGACGCCTCGACCCACTGCAAGGCAAGGCGACGATGTAGTAAGTCGTTGGCTAGGAGAAGAAAGAGATAGATGAGAGAGAAATGAGGTGGGGGTAGAAAGTGAGGAGTGTGATTTTATTGACCTTTTTACCCCCAGGGTGAACAAAATTGCTCTCATACAAATATGTTAGTGCAGGTAAAAATAAAATTTTTACATACATCATATATACACAACGGTAGTTATATACACACACTATACACAGTTTGAATATTTAAGTAATGCGTTGTTTCATCAATGAAATACAATAAATCAGTACTTGAAATTCGATGTCAAGTTAAGGTACATAAACTATTTCTGTATTAAGACCGTTTCACCTCACGTTGTGGTGGTTCTAGATTGTCCACACCTAGCATATTGTCCGGTACTATTCCAATCATCTCTTCTCATGTTAGACTGAGAATCCCATATCACCAACACCGTGTCTCAATCAGTGCATGACACTCAAGCTTAATTTCTTTATTGGGACAACAACAAAAATTGACAAAGAAAGCATAAAGGAATAGAACATAAGCAAGTAGTAAAAACCTTCTCTTTCCAATTTCACCTCCTATCTAATTTCTTCCAATTGGCCACCTCCATTAGCAGCCCCAATTTTGTGTCGCATGGAACCCATCAACTTGGTTGAGGTGATACTAGGAGTCAACTCCTGCCCACTGGCCTCAGACCTAAAGTAGTCGAGTCTCAGTGCTCTAGCAAGTCAACTTTTGACCCGTCACGCCATTAACTCTTAATGACATAACCGAGACAAACTGGATGCACAATGTCGACACCAGATGTAACACTACATAGTGTGTGACTTTTTATGTCCATCGTCTGCTAGCAATCAAATAACAACAAAATCTATTTTGACACCGACCAACACCTTGACCCATCATAAAATCTCTTCATATCTCAGTGATGATTTGAAAGGTCCTGGATAGCGCATAGCAACAATCCAGGACAATATAAGTGATAGTAAAGTCTTACTTCAAGTGAACCTATTATAGTTAATGATTATTGTATGCTATAATCATTCCATTACTTAATATCCTGATTGAACTAGAGCCATGGAGTGATAACCTTACAAATTCAGTAACAATGTATCTGACCTTGTTAATGTAACTAAATGATATCTTAGGAAACATTTTTCTTGATAATCAATTTGCCCTGGCTAGAGATTGTTCCATCACACTGACAGTAGATTATATAGGACATTCACCCCATTAGTTACGATGAAGGTGACAAATCCTATCCTCAACACTTGTCTTCATATATCAGCAATATGAAACCACATAGATGAACACCTCAACTTCGCAATTAGATAGTTTGACGTATTAGTAAATCTCGTACATCGATATACAAAACAATCGTGTCGGTTCAAGTCTGAGGATCAGTTACAGTACTATCGCAACTAGACGATATGACTATTATGCACAATGTCATATGGTCAGTTATCAACGTCATATTCAGTGTGTTGTTCCCTAACAACCACCCATAGATTTACTAGAGACATCCCTATATCTTATGGCATGTGACACTGCATCCTCCCATCTATATTTCATATTGAACAAGGTAGTAAACATTGTACTAATTCATACTAGACTAATCAGTGTCCTTATCCAATTAATCTAAAGATCATGAATAATTTAAGAAGTGTTGCCCAGAAAAATACCTAAGAGGCGGATAAATTGAGTTTTTCAAAAATTAATAATTTTAGTTTTTTTGAAAACTTTTAAATTTGTAATTTTAATATGTGACGATTGTAACATGATTGATAATAATAAAATTACATAACCACAAAGAATAAGAGAAATTTATAAAGGTTCAGCTCTAAATACCCCAATCCTCTATCTCAAGAATTAGCTTGAGGCTATCAAGACTTAGATTGAGGTTCCACTAGAGAAAATCAATATTAACTTTTAGTTAGAGTTATAACCAACGTACGATCCATTGTCTAAGCAAGAATCACTAGTACACTGTTAGCAAATATAATTTCCTCACACAACAAGTGAGTAAAAATAACAAACTTACAACTAGAGATAATTACAAACAAATCACCAACGGTTGAGAATTCTACGAGTCAGTACACTTCAATACTTTAAACCTTCCCACTTTTCTTTGAATGTTTTATCAAGTTTGTTTTATCTTGAGCTTTCATACTTACTTAATATATATATTCCAAATAAACTAGCTGTTAAAGAAATGATTAATATGAAGTTTGAAATTCAAATTTTTTTAAAAACTTTTTTAAATAACAAGGAACAAAACAAGGAATCTAAAAACAACTCACATTTCATTGAAAATAAATATACTTTTTGTATGAGGAAGAAATATATTTATGAATATATGAAATTTAAACATAAGCTTTTGAGATATAAATGATTAAAATAAGGAAACATGTCTAAAAATAATTTCCTTTTTATTCAAAATAAATTTACTTTTTACATGAGTAAAAAATGCATTTATCAAGATATGAAATTTAAACATAAGTTTTTAAGACATAAATGATCAAAATAAGAAAACATGTCCAAAAATAACTCATTTTTAATTCAAAATAAATTTACTTTTTGTATGAGTGAGAGATACATTTATCAAGATATGAAAATTCAAACACAAACTTTTGAGATATAAATGATTAAAACAATAAAATATGTCTAAAGACAACCGACATTTAATTTAAAATAAATTTATTTTTTGTATATATTTTTAATTTAAAATAAATTTACTTTTTACACGAGTAAAAAATACATTTATATCATAAAAATATTTTTGTTATCATCAAAATCTTATTTACTTATCCTTGAGCTTAACAAGATCACCAAAGAATCTTATTACACAATCTCAATATGTTGAAAATAAGATTTTCAAATAGGAGATTTAAGAATTCATTCATATAGTTGGAGAGTTTATGAATGATGATAAACTTAATTTTTATTAATATATGCAAAGATATAATAAATATATTAATTACAAGTTCGTTATAAGTCATCTAAATTTAACATTATGATACATAACATTAACACGGTTAATTTTAATTAATGATTAAAATTAATTTTTATCGCTTAACGAAGTGCCAAGTTCACCAATTACAAGTAAAATAAACTTATTTAGAATGTCCTCCTTATCATGGTGATGTCTCTCAATAAACTCATAATGTATATTTACATTAACATGCTCTCTTAATTTAGTAAATAAAAATGTAATTGTGAGATTTAGAGTTTTCTTAAATGCAATAAAAATTAGATATATAAAACCAATTGTTAAAATAAAATATAAAAAAAAATACATCAGATTTGCCCACTTTTTCTTAAAATTACAGAGCACAACTCTATATTTATTTCTACATTTATTGTTATCAAAATACAACAATAAATTTATTTGATTAGAAATGTCATTATCAAGCCACTTGAGTTTTGTAAGAGAATAAATAATCAGAGAACGTAGAGAAATTTTCGTACAAATACTCTGATATATAAGTCAAACCATAAAGATGATGAAACTCATATTGAAACTAATACTAGAAATGTGTATTTTTTAAAATAAGAATTTACTTATTCATTGAGGAGTGTGGAGCAATCTTGAGTTTCTTTGGATTAGGTTCATAAAGATAATGTCTATATACATTTTAAAACTCACCAGGATTATGACTTTTGTGTATGATGTTTATCTTAATATTTTAGTTTTTTTTAGAATTAAAATTATTTATGAATAATTGCCTATTATTTTTGTAAAATCTTCAGAGGAATTTTTGAATATTAGAGTTATTTAATTTGACATTTTGCGGAATCCCTCGTTTATAGAAAAATTTACACTTTTTTAGTCTTAAAAAGTTTGTTGTTTGTGATACCAAACTCCCAAGGCTGTGATGATCTTGTGTGGGCCACTGTTGTGTGGATACAACCCAATTTTGCAGGTCACCAAATGAGAGAGGCGCCCAAAAGGCCTTTGAGGAGGTAGGGCCAACTTTGGCCCAGCAGCTCAGGCCCAAATGAAGCCCAGCTTGGTACCAGCTCCTCCCAGGTATATAATACGCGTTTCTCATCATTTTGTGACCTATTTTCTTCTCTGGCCGTTTGCGACTCCATCCAAACCCTAGCCTATCCTCTCTTCCTATCTCGCCATTCCTATCTTCTCCGAAAACCAGGTTGCTTTATCCCCATTTGACGAATTTTTTGCTGGTTTCGGTTTTATCTCTTGATGGCTATAAATCCTATGTGGGTTTGATGGGACGAGGGTGTGGAAACTAAGAGAAACCTAGCTGATCTCGTTTGGTCTCTGTGTAAACCATCTCTGTGTGATCTTCTTGCTGTGTGCTGGTACCGAGCTGGGCCGATTGGATTTCGGATTTGGGAGAGCCTCTTGTTGGTTCGCTGTAGGTGACGATAAACAGATCTGAGCCTTGAATAAAGCAGTAACCTTTTCGTTTACATTTTTCAGGGAAGTTTATACTTTCTGTTCTTGTTTTTGTTGCTATCACTTGTGATTCGATTTGTTCGCTACTAACAGAAAGTGTTTTGGCTTTGTGCGAGATTATACTTTCCCAACAAAGTTATTTTGGGTTTTTGAATTTTTTTTATCCTTATTACACAACAACATAAAAAATGCAAATACATGCTTTTTTTAGCTCTAATTATTTTCTTATAGACTAATAAGTTATTTAAGCTTAGAACATGTACCTTACTAATATAGCTATATCTCATATAAGGATTACGTCTTGTTGTAGTATTTGCCTTTTCATTTATCCAAAATAATCCAATAGTCAAACAACTAGCTTTACTATTCGAATAGAGGACATATAATTGGCTTTAATTTCATATATTTTTTACTATAATAAATAATAATTTAATTTAATTCAATTAAGCATATTACATAATTACGTTGATGTCAATTCGCATTTCGTTAATAAGATGGTATATTATTTGTATTATGTAATAAAATAATTAACCTATAATATTTTTATTTTTTTTGGGTAACGCCCCATCATAAACGCCCTCACCTATTGACCCCAGAGTATGGTGAAAGAGTTAAATTAGGAAACCTGGTGACGTATATAATTGTTTCTCCTTTCCTATGATAATTTATTAAAAATAAGATGAAAGTAAATGATTTTAATATTATAATGAATTTTTAAAACTTACATAGATTTCTTTATCTCTAGGCATAAATATTATGAAAAAAAGGATCTAATTACGACCTCCCGCGCAAGGGATGGCATCCCAAAAAGAATCTAATTACAAAAGAAATAAAATTAATCTGTCTTTAATTAATTTTTTTAGAGTAACATCTCATCATAATTTAGTTTTTATGATTAACTATGGTCTATTCTGTGCAAAATCAAGATCTGAAGAAGCCAAGAAACCAGACATCATGTTAACAGAGAAAAGAAGAAATGAATAACTTCTTTCTTATTCATCAATCTGGTAAACAAACATTATCAAGTCTATTTACATTATATACAACTTATTCCTGATCCTCTACAGCCATTCTCATTTTATATACATACTACCACTATACAAATCTGCTCTGCTTACTATGCTCTGCCTAATATAACCAAGAGCCCCCCCTCAAGTTGGAGATTGTGGAGAACACAAGCCCAACTTGACAACCATAGAATGATGATGAACTGCAGTCAAAGGTTTAGTGAATAAATTTGCCAGTTGCAAGTAAGAGGGAACAAACTGAGGAGCAATAAAGCCTCGTTTAAGATGATCACGTACAAGATGACAATCAATATCAAGATGCTTCGTACGTTCATGAAAAACAGGGTTAGCGGCAATATGTAAGGCAGCTTTGTTGTCACAATGAAGAGGAATAGGCAGAGGGATAGAAATACCAAAATTCTTGAGAATATTAGAAATCCAAACAAGTTCACAAGTAATAGAGGCCATACTCCGATATCACAATAGGCTGAAAGAGAAAGTTCAGCTGTAACTGGATAAAAGAGGCCATGAGATGCTGTACCTTTAAGATATTTAACAACCCGAAGAGCAGCATCGAAATAAGGCTGACAAGGAGAAGACATAAATTGGTTAAGATGCTGCACTGAATGACTGATATCAGGCCGGGTGAGATTGACATATAACAATCGACCAATTAATCTTCTATACTGATCAGGGTTGGAAAGAGGTGGTCCTTGATTTGGTTCCAAAACCAGACCCTTAGACATAGGGAAGGAAGAATTCTTAGCATCTTGCAAGCTGGTTTCTAGAATAAGGTCCTTAATAAACTTGTGCTGTGACAAAAATGTTCCACTAGAGGACCTAGCAACCTCCAACCCAAGAAAATATTTGAGATAACCAAGATCCTTAATAGTAAACTTGGCATCAATCAATAACATCAATATTGTCTCCAGCAATAAGAACATCATCAACATAGACCAAAAGAGCCACAAAATGAGAACTGGTCTTGTGGGTAAACAAACAGTGATCATAGGGAGACTGAACAAACCCTAACTGAATTAGAAAACCACTAAATTCTAAGTTCCATTGACATGAGGCCTATTTTAAGCCATAGAGAGACCGTTTCAGCAAACATACTTTACACGGATCCACAGAATAACCAGTAGGTGGGGTCATGTACACTTCCTCATCTAGATGACCATGAAGAAAGGCATTATTGATGTCAATTTGATAGATAGACCAATTTCTGGAAATAGCAACAGCTATGAATAATCTGACAGTAACCAATTTTGCCACAAGAGAAAACCTATCTTTGTAATCAAGACCCTCTATTTGATTATATCCTTTGGCTACCAAACGTGCCTTGTATCTATCAATCTCACCATTGGGCTTATACTTCACACGATACACCCATTTAGAACCAATAGGCTTCTTACCCTTAGGTAAATCAACAATTTCCCAAGTATGATTAAGTTCCAAAGCCTGCAACTCATTCTCCATTGCAGTAACCCAATTATGATCTTGAGAGGCTTGACGAAAGTTACAAGGCTCGGGAGTGGAAGAAATATTATTTAAGAAAGAAGCATGAGTTGAAGAAAAGAAAAATGAGTCAGAAATTTTACCTGATGACGTAGAAGTAGCAGTAGTGACAGGTGGAGCTTAAACCAAACTGACAAAGTCATTAAGTCAAATGGGCCTTTGTGGAACACGAGTACTTCGGCGAGGATTAAGTAAAGGTAAGATTTGGTTTTGAGAAGTAGCTATTGGTAAACTTGGAGAAACAGAAGATATATCAAAGGTCCTATCAGCTAAAGGAGATGAAGTAGATACAGGTGTAGAAACAAAATCTGGAGTAGGCAAGTTGATAGGAACTTGAGGTAATGGTGTGTTAATGGAAAGATCAGTAGAAACATTATCTTGGAAATGAAATGTGGATTCAAAGAAGGTAACGTCCCCGCTAACAAAAATCTTCCTAGTTGAAAGATCAAACAACTTGTATCTTTTTTGATAGTAAGAGTAGCCAATAAAGACAGATTTAATGGCTCTTGGAGAAAATTTATCTTTGTGAGAAAAGGTATTTGTGGCATAACAGAGACATCCAAATGTTCTCAATGAGGTATAATCAGGATTTTTATGAAATAGGCGAAAATAAGGGGTTTCCCATTTGAGAATGGAAAGAGGCATTCGGTTAATGAGGTAAGTGACTGTCAATATACATTCGGACCAAAATGATTTAGGTAAATGGGAATGTAACTGTAAAGCTCTAGCCACTTCAAGCAAATGCCTATGTTTGTGCTCAACAACCCCATTTTGTTGAGGGGTATATGTACATGTTCGTTGGTGAAAAATACCTTTGGATTGCAAAAAAGTAGAGACTGAATGATTGACAAATTCAGACCCATTGTCAGTTCGAATTGTCTTGACTGGAGTTTGGAATTGGTTTTCAACTAGCCGAAGAAAGGCTTGAAGAAGAGAAAGACTTTGACTCTTATGTTGAGCCATATATGTCCAAGTGGCTTTGGAATAATCATCCACAATAGTAAGGAAAAATTTTGCTCCAGTCAAAGAAGGAATTGAATATGGCCCCCAAAAATCAACATGTAAAAGTTCCAACGGACTAGTGACTTTAGGTTCATGAACAGGAAATGGTAGCCTAGTTTGCTTTGCCAAGGGACAAGTTTCACAAGAATAAGTATCACTAAACAAATGCCTCAATGCTGGTATATGTTTCAAGTTTCTAACAGGCATATGCCCCAATCTATTATGCCACAAACTAGAATTAGAAATTGTAGCAAAAGAAGTATTTTAATATTGCAAAGTGATAGGAACAGTACAAGAAGAGATATCAGCAGTTGCAGTTTTATTCTTGGAATGGAAAAAATCAGATACAAAACGTAGATTGAGAGACTTTAGCTGGGAAAAGAATTTGGTAATGGTGTCCACATGAAAACTTGACTTGTCCAGCTTGTACAATCTCCCTTCAACCTTGCCCACAGCCAACACTTCATGCATCTTCAGGTCCTGAATAAAGCAACCCATAGGAAGAAAGGTTACTAGTAGTTGATGATCAAAAAACAACTTGCTAACTGACAAAAGATTAAATTGAAATGAAGGTATGAACAAAATGTCCTGAAGCTCAATAGCAGGGTTTAAACAAACTGATCCTACTTGTGAAACAAAAGTGGTTGTGTTATTTGGCAAATGAATTGAAACACGGTGTGATAAGACATGTAGGGAACGAAACGACCTTTTATGATAGGTAATGTGGTCAGTGGCACCACTATCAAGTATCCATGTACCTTCATCAAGCATACCAAAATAACAAGAATTGATATAATTTGGGTTACTAGCAAAGTCAATCAAGGCTGTGTTAAGACTGGCACTTCCAACTCCAGGAGATTGCTTGAGCATTTTGAGAAGAGCAGCTGCAATCGAACTTCCCAAGTCTTAATTCGCTATTATTGCTGCATCAAGTGGTGTTTCTGAAACTGAATCAACTTTATTTGTAACATTTGCAATTATCCTTTGTGTTGAATCCTTATTTATCCTCTCCTTATACCAGTCAGGATATCCAACTAATTTGAAGCAAGATTCCTTCAAATGTCCATTCTTTTTGCAATACTCACAAAAACCCTTGTTCTTAAACTTCTTCGAATCCTTTCTATTATTCACATTCTGCTTAGAAAATAATGCAACTCCTTCATTTGTTTCAGTTAGAGCTGAAGTTACCTACCTTTGTGACTCTACTCTTAAAATCATCGAGTAGGCTTTGTTAACACTCGGCAGTGGTTCAAGCAATAAAATTTGGCTTCTCACTTGATCATAACCATCATGCAGTCCCATAAGAAACTGCATCAACTTATTTTCTTCAGCAAACTCTGTTACTGCCTTAGAGGCACCACAATTACAATTTGGTAATGCCCTAACTGCCGCTAACTCATCCCACAATCGTTTCAACTGAGTGTAGTACACAGACACATAAAAATTTTCTTGACTAACAGAACTAATCCGACGTTGGAGCTGGTATACAAGAGCTCCATTACTCTCCCCAAATCTCTCCTCTAATTCAAACCAAAGTTGTTTAGAATTCGTAGTGTATATAAAAGCATCTACGAGTTCCTTAGAAATGGAATTCAACAACCAAGAAGTGACCATGTAGTCACATCTTTTCCAAATGTGAAACTCCTCGCTGTTCTCATTCGAAACTGAAATTTCACCATTTATAAACCCTAGTTTATTCTTAGCTCCTAGGGCAATTTGAATCCCCCTACTCCAAGATCTGTAATTGAGTCCAGTTAATGGAGCAGAAACTAGGATCATACCTAGATGATCCGAAGGATGCAATTGCAGCAAATCTCCAGTTGCTGTATTGTTTCCGATCGAAGCCATAAGAAACTGATTCAACGAAGAAAAATGGAATCGAGAACTTATGATTGCTCCGACGATTAATCCGACAATACTGATGAAAAATCAGCCTTCAGATCAAATAAACTCCACGGATCTCCGCTCTGATACCATGTGCAAAATCAAGATTTGAAGAAGCCAAGAAACCAAACATCATGTTAACAGAGAAAAGAAGAAATGAATAACTTCTTTCTTATTCATCAATCTGGTAAACAAACATTATCAAGCCTATTTACATTATATATAACTTATTCCTGATCTTCTACAGCCGTTCTCATTTTATATACATACTACCACTATATAAATTTGCTCTGCCTACTACTCTGTTCTGCCTAATATAACCAAGATATTCTCCTTAGGTGATACTAACTAAATGCTAGTATTTTTAATATTTATTTATTTTTTAAATAAATAAGATTAGAACACAAGTAAGTTAGTTAAGAGAGATCTAAGATTTACAAGACTTAAAATTTGAAATTTCAATAATTAATATTTTGATTTCCAACAACTGTAAACAACATATAGTCAACATAGTTAAGTTTACATATACATTCAACACCATGTGTAATACCAAAATTTATATGTTCAATAATAATATTAATCTCATCAAAGACAAAGACGTTTTTATTTCATATTATTTTAAATCTAACTTGTGACATGTTTTTTAGTATTTCATGAAGCCAAAGAAAGTTGATAAAAAAAATCTAAACATTTAATGGATATTATTTAACAGGGGAGGCAATAGTTCATAATTGAAATTAACTTAAGTTTACATGTGAGTATTAAAAGAATTCAGTCTAAATTTGAAAAAATTAGGAAAGTTGATTTTTATAATTAACGAAAAAAATACATTAAAAAATGATTAAAAAATAGTTTTACTGATAAAAGGGGTTTTTTTTAATAATATTATTCATATATAGTATAGATAAATAATAGTAGTGTGACAGTCTATGTAAATTATATTTATTAATGCACATTTATATGAACTGCATTGACGACAAACAAATACAATAGACATGAACTATCACATTACTCTTATTTGGAATAATAGTATTATTCCTTTTTTTTTTCTTCTGTTGAAATATTGACTGCCCAAGAGTCTGCGCCACACCTCCAATGGGCGCCGACGTGCCGTTATACGCTCATTTCGGTTATCTTCAGATGCAATCACGCAATCTCCACCGGTGCATACACTTGCGATCCTGCCACAACAAAATCAACAATCTCTCCCCCGCAGTCGCGCGCGCACACACGCAAATCTCAACCCTTCCGCCTCTCTATTTCTTGTCTCTATCCCTCCCTCAGCTTCCCGCGCTCTCTCTCCATCTCTGAACGCGTTGCCAATTAGGAGATTAGAGAGTTGAACGCGCGGCAATCTTTTGTTGTTGCGCGGTTTCGGAAGTTGAGATCGGGCGCGTGGCGGTGGATGGATCTGTTGATCGAAGCGACTCTCTGAGTTCAGCGTTCGAAGTCACTAATGGCCTGGATCGGAGGCGACAATGACGTCCCCAGCGCTTCGCATTTCGCCTATGCCGTGTGCTTCGCTTTTGGCTTCGTCGGCGCCAGGTTATTGCTTGACAGATTTGTCTTCCGTGTACGTCTCCTTAGTCCTCCTCCTCGCGTATATGAATTACAATCTATTTCTGCCTTTTAATTTCGTTCTCGGAACCGAGGATTTTGAGTTATTGTTCTGTGTGTCCTTGTTTTTTGACTTTGATTCTCAAGATGTTGAAAGTAAACGCAAGAAAGCAGTAAAGAGAATGGGCTGCCGAACGCTATTTACCAATCGCCTGGTCCATATCGTTTTTATTTGCCTCTGGAATTGGAATTTTGCGGTACAGCAGAACCTTCTAATTAGGTTTGATTTTGATTGTTTCGAATTTTTATTCACAAGAAAATAGAAGAGGGATCTACACAAAACTGAGCCTATAAGAATTTTGTCAATCTCTAGAATGCACACCAGAAAGGAAGGAAAGGCCAGCAGAATAAGGTTAATTCGACACTGGTTATGTTCAATTGGGCAAATGTATGCTCTACGCTAGTGCAAGACACTCGATGCCTGTACTTACACAGTGCAACTTGGCACGTAAGATTAGGTGTATACAACCAGATTGCCTTTTGATTGCAACTTCTTTGGACTTGATATTGCAAGAAAGCCCTAGCACAGCCTTAGGCTACGGAGTTATTCTCTTTCTTGAAGAGAATGCTATTCTTTAATAAGCTAACTGCGTTTTGATTTTTCAATCAATACTGATTTGGTTTCAGGATTATTATTTTTTTTTTCTCCATTGGAGGAATTTAGCTCTGGCTTTGGAGGTACATCTACTGCCTTAGCGCACTTTAAGCTGTGGATGAGATATATATTTATTCTATCCATGGTTTTTTTTTTTTTCATATGTTATCTTGTCCAACTAAATTCAGGAGAATTGGTTGAGGGATTGCAAGTTGAAAATGTAGGTGCTATGTAACACTCTACTTTCTCGGGCATGTTATAGTTTAGGAATCTTGGGATTTTTTTTTTTATATAAATATATAACTCAACATAATATAACTCCCAAAATTTCCACCTTTCTATCTAGCATGGAAAATCATTATATATCAAATAAGCTAGACTAGGCATTCAGAAATAGCGAAAGCAAAGATCGAACCTAACATTTCAACATTGATCATACATTAGTTCTTACACCATGGACTTTCAAAACGTTCAGAGTTCAAGTAGCAGAAATTTAAATACATCACTTTCAAAATCAAATACTTTATGCACTTAACAAGTGCCATCGCATGCCTTATCCGCACAACATCAGCTATAATAACATCTGGAACGTTTGAATATTTCAGGAGTAAAGCCCAGGTTAAATGATGAATCATCTAAATAAGGGTACAAAATATGTTTCGTGCATGAATGCAAAATGTCATTTTCTATTTCATTTCGGTTTGAGTCGACCGTACCTTATTGCTACTCTCCATTTTTACAGTCTCATTTTCAGGCCGAGGTGTATGGGTGTGCACCCTTGGAAGAGTAGCGGTTCTGGGCTGTACTCTCAAACCTTTATACGAATGCATGATCAATAATATCATTGTGTACATATGCATATTTCATCATTAATACATGTAAATGCAATCTATATGACATACTCACATCAAGGCATGACAACATGATAAAACATATACTTAGAATTGGGTTTTAGGGTCGAACCACTTACAAGCCCTTTTCGTAAACTAAATTTAGTTGTGTAGTACCACTTACCTCAGTCTCACTTTTCAAAATTTCTTGAAGTGTGTGTCGGCTTCAAAATCGTGCAAATCTACAAATCCTATAGTCAAATATTCTCCATATCAATAAATATTCCACCAAATCAACATTTCTGA
Source organism: Diospyros kaki (assembly GCA_036245055.1). Taxonomy (NCBI): domain Eukaryota; kingdom Viridiplantae; phylum Streptophyta; class Magnoliopsida; order Ericales; family Ebenaceae; genus Diospyros; species Diospyros kaki. Next base: position 40,119,700 of record BSEG01000001.1, on the reverse strand, counting down.
TTTTTCCTATATTTATCCCTATTTTCCTAATTTCTTTCATTTTCCTCCTAAATAATTCAAAATTAAATATGCTCATAACGTTTTCTCCGATTTTCTTTTACGAAAATTCATAAAATCTTATTCTTTCTTCTCTGGAATTTTCTCGGAATTTTTCTCAAATTCCTCATAATTTTCCTATTTTCCCTAAGCCCATTTTCTCTTAAAATAAAAGCTCCTAAACGTTTTTCTCCAAATATTTTTTTTATAGATATTCCAAAAATATTTTTCTAAAGAAAATAAAAAAAAAATTTAGAAAAAACCAACCTCACACGCGTTGACCACGTGCCTGGAAGGTTGACTGGTGCTTGAAAGCTATGCGTCGGTCGTCTTCTACCTTACTCCGGTCGCCGACGATGCTCCGATCGCTGGTGATGCTCCGATCTCGGATTTTCTTACACCTCTCGAAAGCCCTCCTCTAGTCGATCCCCTTGGTACCCTTCTTGGCCTGAAAGGACGATCGGAGATAGCCCAAAAAACCAATAATCAGATCGGTCACAGCCATTGCCTCGCGTCTGCAGCCTCCTTCAAAACACCTTCAAAACAACCCTCAAAACTCCCAAAATCTCCAAAAACGAACCTCACACCCTCTAGAGCAAAAGCCTCTTATCCACAACCTCTGATTTGCCTTAAAATGAGCCCGATTTTGAGCTTTAATTTTTGAAATTTTCGGCCACTTTGGATCTTTATTTATACCCGAAATCGAGCCATAAAACGACTAACCTCGCACAACCCAAGGCCACTAGGGTCCTCTCGTGCTCTAGATCAGTCCAAAACACACCGAAAGTTGTCCCAAAAGCCGATTTACAGTGGAAAAAATTTTGGCCGTTTTCAACCGATTTTTGACCATTTTAATTGTTTTTGTCGGCCATGGATTGCTCTAGTCCAAGCTCCGAGGTCCTTTAGCCCTTTACCTCGAGCTTCTCGTGGCCGAAAGCGGCGATGAAGTGGGTGACCAAAAGCTTGGTCGGCCATGGCTGCCAAGCTTTTCCAGAAATTGCACTTTCACCCCCCCAAACCTCTGAAATGCATTTTGGTCCTTTCCATAAGGCCTCTGAGTTTTCCAAAACTTCTGTTGAGACCCTCATGATTTAAACTTCTCTTTTGACCCCCGAAGTTTTAGAAAAAATGTCGTTTTGACCCCTCTCTGGCATTTTCAAAAATTACGCTAAGGCCCGAATATTTATTTTTGGCCGTAAGCCCTTTTGTTTTTTCCCGTAACCATTGAAGGGTTGTTCCTTATATAGTTTTTGACTTTTGCGAAGGTTCCGTTGTCTTTTCAGAAGCCTCTTATGACAATTCGATTTTCTAAGCCGGTCCGCATCTGTACCGGAAACAGTTCTAGATTCGGTTTCTCTCGATATTAAAAATATTGTCTTATTATGCTTGCTATGGATATCTCATTCTTTTAAGTCACGTGCATCTTGGGGTGCTCCCTCCTATCGATTCGGCTATTCAGTACACCTAAATTGTCTCCTAGATTCCCTTATTGCCACCAAATATGCAACAATTCATGAAATAATTATATAATTATTCATTCAGGACATTACATGCTAAGTATCAAATTGTATGTTAATCAACTGAGAAGTTTTTAAAGTCCTCCTTTAGTTCTTGGAAAAAGTAGTCCATGAAACAGCATAAAAGAGCTCCTTATGTGTACAAATTCTTTTATTAGCTTTTGGCATATTTAGTGGAGCGCAGTTACATTGAGGAAGAAAAAACTTGGTTGGCCTAATTAATGGACATCACTATGTAAGAGTTGGCCAATGCCCTTAGGATGGACAACCTATTCTAAATCTTTGTCTAGCATGGTTTATCGGTTCTCCATTTGTTGTTACAGGATTCATTTATTAATTTAATATGGTTTATTCAACTTATAATATAACACTTGTTTATTGGTTATTATGCTGTTACATCCAATGCTTCTCTCAGTAGTTATCGTTTTAGGAAACTATTTACTGAAAGAAAAAATAGCATTTATTGTAACTAGAAAACTATAGAAGTGACAGATGCATCGAGCTTGAAAAAAAAAAATTTCTTATTCCTGGTTCCTTTTTTGTTCCATTTCATTTGTTATGTCAAGTAGAAAAGCTTGGCATGGTTAAATCAACTATTACTTGCAAGTGTAATAGGAAGTTAGAAACAGCTTGACATCACTTTGTTTTGAAGCATCTGAAAATGAACTAATAACAAAACATTCAATTTATTGAGCTCTAAGTTTCAAGTTGAAGTCTGGTGCATTTGAGAAACCTTTAACAGTAAGTCATAATAAGGAAGCAAGAGGTGTTGCTCTTTTTTTTTTTTTTTTTTTTAGTTTCTTTATTCAATTTAACGGTAATATATCCCATCTTATCTGCAGCTTTGCATGCATCATGTCCTTTTTTGGCCTGTCTCCCTTTCAATCACTTTTTTTGGGGGATGGGGGTAAATTGACTGTACACCCCTAGAACGTTTGAGTCTTTCTCCTAGACGGCGCATGAACTTAATTTTCCATCAAATTGGTCCCTAAACCTTTCTAAAATAGCCACAACACCCCTGTCCAATACTCATGGCATTAAGTAAATTAACTGTACACCTCCTGTACTTTAATTTTGGCCAAGTAGGTCCCTAAACTTTCCCAAAATGGCCATGAAACTGCATCCATAAGAAAAGGCGTCAATTAAACTAAAATTAAGTTAAAATTATTTCTAATCTCTATTTAATTATGTTAAATTAAGTCAAATTTAATGCAAAATAATTCTGCGTATCTATGTACGAACACAATATTTCTGGTTTTTCTGTATTTCTGATCATTAAACTGCCTCACATTTTTTTACATTTCATATTTTCTTATTATTCTTGCATCTTTTCCAGAGGTTAGCCACGTGGTTGCTGTCCAATGGTTCCATCCCATTAAAGATTAGAAAAGCTACAAATACAAAAATAGTGAAATGCTCAGAGTCTATGTGGAAGTTGACATACTATGCCACAGTTGAATTATGTGTTCTAACAATTACCTACCATGAGCCATGGTTTGGGGATGGGAAGGGATACTTCAGAGGCTGGCCAAATCAAGAATTGAAGTGAGTAGAAATTCTGTTTTGTTGGACTACTGGATATATGAAGTCTCATGTCTTAATTGTTTAAAAAAAAACTACTATAAATCTGAAGCTTGCTAATCTTTGACATGTCATACGTTATTGTATGAGCCCATGAAACACAAGTACTCTGAAACTGGAGCCAGTGTGTGCCAGTATTGGTCATGCGTACTCGTTGCATGTCATTGTACATGCTAGCCCTCTGGTTTGCTGGAGTTGGGTTTCCTTAACATCAGGAATTGTCACTATTTTTTCTTTTGTTTTTGAGGCTTTTCTCAATAAAAACAGGATGAGTTGATCTTCTTAATATTGCAACGATGTATTTGGTGCTGCTTTTCTTGAGTAATGACGTTATCTATTTTTTCTTGATTAGCTGTTCATGGTTGAACTTAAATACTTTCAAATTTGTGGTATAATGGTATTTGGTTGTTACAAAATTATACTTTTGTGTTTCGATTAATGTTTATATTTATGCATTATGGTATATTCTATGTTGATTTAATGCTATGTTTAGTGTTTTTTCTAATAGGTGGATTTTATATGTGTAGACATTCCTAAAAAAAATTTTCAAAACATATTTCCTCTCTTTTTCTTGTATGCAACATGCCATGTCCGTAACAGTATTCTGACCAACCATTGCAGGAACTCGCATGATGCTCTTTTAGGTCCATATTTTTGTTATGAATTCCATTAACGGATGCAAAATTAAAGGAGGAAAAAAACCTGTGAACTATCTTATTCAACATTGTAGCAATGTGTGGATATGGTTGTAGATGATTGCTGCTTTGCATGACATTGATGCTAAACTGATTGTGAATGTAGAAGTTGAAAGTTTTTCTCTTGATGTTCATTTTAGCTGGAGACATATTTTTCCCCCCAAATTCTATGATTTTTTTTATACATCTTCAAGTTTTGATCTTTAATGTGGTTGATGTACCTTAATAATGTTTAAGTTAATTGCAGACTATTTTACCAAATTCTAGATTATAAGACCTTTGGGCCAACTTTTTCTTCGTGATGAAATTGTGAGCTTTCAATCATTTCCTGCACTGGACTTTGAATAAGGATGTGGATATATTTGTTTCTATCTTAAGTTTTTTCAATGTTATTTGGTGGCATATGATATATGCTGGGAGTTTTCACCATGTTCAGTTTGCATATATGTTATAAACATTTTCAACACTGGTTTCATCTCCTATGATAATATTCTGACTAAAATATTGATGAAATTTTGTAACTTTTAAGATAGACATGATGAAACATTCATCTTTTCCATCAGCTTGCTAATGAAGTCAAATTGATTGCCCCTTGTTAATTTCCTGAGATATTATTTTTCAACTTAAATAGATTGATTTGTTTTTTTCTAGGTAAGAAATTGAACAGATTGATTGACTTTGATATTGTTGCTCCTGTAATCATTTTTAACTAATGTCTAGTTAACGCTATCACAAACTGAAACTTTTCAATTCCATGTTGCATATTTGCTTAAGTATTGAACTGCAATCATTGATTTATTTTTTAATTAACTAAAATTGAAATGTTTGATTTATCATTTCAGGCTCCCCCTAAAGCTTTTCTATATGTGCCAGTGTGGGTTCTACATATATAGCATTGCTGCCCTTCTTACATGGGAAACCCGAAGGAAAGATTTTTCTGTGATGATGTCTCATCATGTGGTCACTGTAATTTTGATTGGGTATTCATATATTTCAGGGTTAGTCCTCTTTTATGAGATTATACTTGCATGTCTTAATTAGTATTTGACTGAGAATTTCTACATGTTCTATTTTGTGAACATTGTTTTTGTTATTTGGCTTGATATTATCCCTTTTTATGTCTTGTGTGAACTTTGAGCTATGCATGAAAAATCATGAATCTTTCTGCTTTAGTTGTTGAAAGCATGGTCCCTTTCTTGTGTTTCTCATGACAAAATTTAGACCAAACCTGAAGATCACAAGTTGAAATTCAGACTAGCAGTGGCTACTTCTTGCTCCCTTGTCAAACCAAAGCAATTGGCCAGCATATATTCATGTAATTTACAATTGGCAGTTCAACAACTGTGGAAGAAGCCAATAGGACTTGATGCTTCATCCCAATACTGTTACAACCCTGGGGATTATCTTGTAATTACTTGCCTCTTATAGACTGTTGGGGAGGTTAGAAGGTGGGAAGGACTGTTGTAACAGCTAGAGTAGGCTGTTAAGTGGTAAGAAGAAATAGTTGTATGGTTAGAGGTCCTCTTAATAAGAGACCGATGGCACTCAAGAGGATTGACCGATTGATTGAATGAACAAACTTCTTCCCTCTCTCTCTTGTTCTACAATTGGAATTATCGAATTGCAAGCCTAATTCAAGGGCTTGACAATTGTGGTATCAGAGTTGGACGATCCAGCTATAGGAAAAATTACTGAAGTCGCGCCACAACGGAAAAGTGTCAAACGAAGTAGGGTGCTTCGATGTGGAGAGGACAAATTTTGCTACACCAGGGCAACCATTCGGGCACACAAGAGATTCTTGATGAAGTAGATCAGGTTGCAGTTCAAGAAGTTTCGAGGAGGAATCAACAACAGTGGACTCGAACACATGTATCGATGCCAAGATTGGAGATTCTAATGTTTGAAGGAAGAAACCATGATGGTGGGTAAGAAGGTGTGGAAGATTTTTTCAATTCTATTGAATCCCTGAAGATCAAAAGATAAATTTGGCGTCAGCCTATTTGAATAAAGAGGCAGATTCTTAGTATCAAGGATGGATCCAAGATGAAGGAATGCATGGAAGCTGAGCAAAATTTGTTGAGGGGTTATGTGATTGCTTCGGGGAGAAAAGCATGGCCAATGTAGTCAAAGAATTCAGCAAGTTAAAATAAGAAGGGATTGTGGTTGAGTACCAAGCTCGATTTGAGGAGTTGAGATCCATGGTGAGTACAGTGCAACCAGGACTCACCGAACAATATTTGGTATCAATCTTTATTAGTGGATTGAGGGAAGAATTGTGATCAATAGTGAAGATGATGACCCCTACATCCATGAAAGAAGTTGCAGAAAAGGCTAGACTTCAAGAATTGGCCTTAGAGGCCATCTTCAAGAAACACAAGATTCCCTACAAACCAAATATCTTAGCAGGACAGTATGGAGAAGGAAACGCAAGGCCCTTGCTCACGTGGCATAATCAACTAGCTCCCAAGGCACCAGGGAGTAACAATGGAAGTAAGGGGAATTTGATAGAACAATGAAGGCAGCTGGGGTTGTGCTTCAAATGCGGAGACAAATATGGCCTTGGTCACCGGTGCAAAAGGCAACTAATGAATATGGAGGGAGTTGATGGAGAAAAGATAGAAGAAGAAGCAGAAGAAGAAGAAGTGGCCGACAAAGAAGGGCTGGTGCAAGAAGAAGAAGAAATGCAAAGAGAGGAAGGAGGAGAGATTTCCTTCCATGCACTAAAAGGAAGCCCTATGGGACAAATTATAAAAGTGAGAGGCCAGGTGGGGAAACGAAGATTAATGGTGCTTATCGACAGTGGAAGCACCTGCAACTTCCTTAGTGAAGCCACAACTACTAGCCACAAGTGTCCCATGAAAGTCGCAACCCCCTTGTCGGTAACTATAGCTAATGGAAGTATAATGTACAACTACTATAAATGTATAGGATTTACATGGATCATGCAGGGTCAGGAAATTTCTTCATTCACCACCATCTCATGAAATTTCTCCATGTGAAGATGGTGTTCAAACTTCATTTCATCATTACTCCGCTAGGGGATATTATCCACTGCCGGTCCCAAGCCCGGATAAAGGAGGAGGGTTGCGTTAGGTAGCCGACAGCCAGCGTAAAACCTAGTCGGATCCAAATATGAATTCTAGACAAACTATCTGTTGGGATGTAACCCACATAGAAATCTAGAATTCATGTAGCCAACCCCACATAGTGGGATAACGGCTGGATATGTTGTTGTATGCAGGGTCAGGAATTTGCAGTTGATTTGTGAATTTTAGAATTGGGTGGATGTGATATAATACTTGGCGTAGACTGGATGAGGACTGTGAGTCCTCTAACTTTTGACTTCAACAAGTTAGGAGTCACCGTGGTAATCAAAGGAAAGAAGCTGACTTTGTTGGGCAACTTGGAGCAGGGAGAGTGTAAGCTAATTGGAGGGAAAATACTGCAGAAGATGATGTTGAAGAAAGGAGGGCAGATATCCCAACTCTATTCTATATAGGCTATGGAAATGGAAAGTGACAGCCAATCGAGGGCAGAACTTTAGCCTACCACTGCCAGCATTGATTCCCAACTCACAAATAAGGTATGTTTTTCAGATGACTTGCATTCACTTTTGGTAGAATTTAAGGATCTATTTGCTGAACTGAAATCTTTATCACCCCAAAGAACCTTAGACCACTCAATTCACCTTAAACCAAACTCAGAACTTGTCAATGTTAGAGCCTATTGATAGCCTCCTGCTTAGAAAATAGAGATTGAGAAGCAAGTTAAAATAATGCTAAACTCAACCATCATTCAACCCAACCAAAGCCTCGATGCTTCCCCAATCCTCCTTGTTAAGAAAAAGAATGGAACTTGGAGGTTTTGCATAGACTACCGACAACTTAATTCCAACACTATCAAAAATAAGTTTCCTATACCCTTGATTGATGAGTTATATGGTGCAAAAATCTTCTCTAAACTGGACCTTAGGTCCGGTTACCATCAAATTCGGATGGCCCCATTTGACATTCATAAAACAGCTTTTAGAACCCACTAAAGGCTATACGAATTCACTGTTATTCTCTTTGGTTTGACTAATACCCCTGCCACCTTCCAAGCTTTGATGAACCAAATTTTCCTACCCTACTTAAGAAGTTCATCCTTGCTTACAGTCCCACTCTTGAACACCACCTCACACATCTCCGCACTACATTTGAGATCCTTAAGTCTCACCAATTGTATGTTAAGCTCTCAAAATGTACCTTGGCTGCGAAGGAGGTGGAGTATTTGGGACATATTATTTGTGGAGAAGAGGTACGAATTGATCCAAAGAAAGTGGAAACGATGTTGGAGTGGCCTAGACCTAAAAATGTGAAGGAGTTGAGGAGTTTCTTGGGATTGACCAGTTATTACTGCAAATTTGTGCAACACTATGGCATTATCAACAAACCTCTCACTGAGTTGCTAAAGAAGGAAGGATTTCAGTGGAATCCCAAGGCGGAAGTAGCATTCTTAGCCCTTAAGAAATCCATGTCTATGGCCCCGGTGTTAGCTCTTACGGATTTTTCTAAACCCTTTATAGTTGAGACAGATGCATGTGAAACCGATGTTGGAGTTGTGTTGGTATAGGAAGGGCGACCATTGGCTTTTATAAGCCAAGCCTTATTTCAAAGACACTTAGGGTTAAGTGTTTATGACAAGGAATTGTTGGCAGTGCTAGGGGCAATTGATAAGTGGCGTCATTATTTGGAGAGCCAACCATTTGTGATTCACACAGACCATAAGAGCTTGCAATTTCTAGCCCAACAAAGGCTGCATACCCAATTATAGAGAAAAGGTGTTTCCAAATTCATGGGGCTGGATTATACTATTCAGTACCGGCGAGGTAAGAAAAACGTAGTGGCTCACGTACTGTCAAGACGAAACGAAACTACAGCCTGCCAAGCTATTACAACTGTAGTGCTAGAGTGGATGATGGAGTTAAAAGCTAGCTATGGGCAGTCTGAGTGGCTTCAGGGTATTATGGCACAATTGGTTGTGCAACCTACTGCAATGGCATATTATACATTGTCCAATGTGCTGGTCCGGTACAAAGGCAGGTTGGTAGTAGGAGATGACAGTGCCTTAAAAGGATAAAATATTACAGGCCCTTCATTGTTCTTCCTTGGGTGGTCACTCAGGAATACGAGCTACTTATCAAAAGGTTAAGCAATTATTCTTTTGGCCTAAGCAAAAGGCAAATGTGGTGAAATTTGTTATGTCATGTGTAGCATGCTAGCGATGTAAGCATGAACATGTGGCTTACCCTAGATTATTGCAGCCTCTGGCAATGCCTCAACAAGCATGGGAGGGGCTTTCCATGGATTTTGTGGAGGGTCTATCACGGTCAGAAGACAAAGATGTAACTATGGTGGTGGTAGATCGTTTGACAAAATTTGGGCTCTTCATTAGTCTCTCTCATCCATTTACTGCATAGGAAGTGGCACAAACATTTTTGGATTGGGTGGCTAGCATACATGGTGTTCCTAAAACTATTGTCTCAGCTAGAGACAAGGTATTCACAAGTTCGTTTTGGCAGGAGTTGTTCTGGAAGTTGGGAGTAGGCCTATGTCTGTCCACTGCCTATCACCCTCAAACAGATGGCCAAACGGAAAGGGTCAACTAATGTCTAGAGGCATACTTGAGGTGTATGTGCTTCACTAACCCTAAGAGTTGGAATAGGTGGTTGCCGTTAGCACATTGGTGGTACAATACCAACTACCACAGTGCTATTTGGAGGGAGTCCTTTTGAAGCCACATTTGGGTATAAGCCCACTTTACTGCCTGCCATTTCAGAGTTTTCCCCTACTATGGCTGAAGTGGAGCATTATTTCTAGCAGAGGCAACAGTTGTTAATAGTATTAAAAAGGGAATTAGCTACTGCTCGTAAGCGGATGAAGCAGATGGCAGATAGGAGATGGAGTGACAGGACCTTTGAGACAGGCGATATGGTTTACCTCAATGTTAACAGGTTCTTGCAACAGCCCTATACTTCCTTACCAGCTTCTAAGTTGAGTCCAAAGTATTTTGGACCTTAGCCTACTATGGCCAAGGTGGGGCTAATAGCATATCAGTTGTAGCTATCAGAAGGGGTTACCAGCCATCTAGTGAAATGTTTTGCTGTTGAAGAGAGCTATAGACCCTGCTGCTCTTACTCAGATAGACTTACCACCAAATGCGGAAGAGGCAGAAGAGGTAATTGAACCCTGCACTATTGTGCAGAAAAGAGTGTTGTACCAAGGGAAGTTATCCAAAACTCAAGTATTGGTCCAATGGTCTCATCTTCATCCAGACCACACTACTTGAGAATACCTCTCAAATCTTTTGAAGCAATGTCCCCGAGCCATGGGAGTTATCTAAATTCTTGAGGACAAGAATTATTTCAAGGGGTGGGGATTGTTACGACCCTGGGAATAATCTTGTAATTACTTACCTCTTATAGACTGTTGGGGAGGTTAGGAGGTTAGAAGGTGGGAAGGACTATTGTAATAGCTAGAGTAGGCTGTTAAGTGGTTAGAAGAAATAGTTGTATGGCTAGAGGTCCTCTTAATAAAAGACCTACGACACTCAAGAGGATTGATCGATTGATTGAATGAATAAACTTCCTCCCTCCCTCTCTCTCTCTCTCTCTCTCTCTACAATCGGAATTACTAAATTGCAAGCCCTAATTCAAGGGCTTGACAAATACATGTCCCATTTCTGTCTATCCCTAGTCTTGCATGCTTGGAGGCTTCGTGTAGGTTAACTAGTCATGCTGATAATAGCCATTTTTCTGCCTTGACAAGTTCTCAAACGAGCAATGTGTGCTGTGCAACCAACCCAGCAGCATATGCTAGCAACAAGGCATGAGCCACTCACTAAGCTCCAAGGGTCTAGGTCTGCACAATCTATTGTGACATGCTAGGCACAAGCCTTCTCCAAAGCTATGCACTTCGCAAGAAATTTGCAAACAAAGTGAGTCTCATCTGAACACTGCTTGTAAGTATGGTGCTCATTATAGACTTCTATTCCACACCCCAAAATTTCAGCTCACATGACCAAGCTTAAGCGTAGAGTTTTGTAAGCAACCAAGCACACTTGTTCTAGGCCTATCTACTTGGTCTCCCGGAGGCTGAAATTCTCAGTTTTACCAGGATACACAACATGAAAGGCATCATGCCAATAGTCCATTTTGTTCATAAATCCTTCTTGGTCATGACAAAATTGTATCCTAGTTTCAATGCATCCCAAGCATATCGGCCTTCCTGGGTATCCATGATATTGCCCACTCAACCTTGGGCCTGCATGTGAATTACAATGCTCTCTTGGCAACTTCTGTATAAAAAATACAATTTCTTCAAATTAACCATGTAAAATATTTCTCAGAATATGATGGCTATTTTTCTGCTTTTTCCTACCACAATTCAGTTTCTTGTAAATTATTTACAGAAATTTTTTTCATGTGGAATGGAATATGCCTTGTCAATTTATAAATCACTATGGAATTAACATTTTCAGACATCATTTTTTCTTACCCTTTAACATGTAGTTCTGGATTCAATGGACCATAGTCCAGATAGAATGAAAGAAATGCACAATGATTAACAGTGCCTCATCTCTAAAGATTTTTCTGTACACTTCATCAATTATCTTCATTTATCACCATCTCATGAAACTTCTATATGGAGATGATATTGGAACTTGTCATCATTTCCTTGTTAGAGGGTTGTGTCAAGAAGGGAATTTGAGGTTAAATTTTGCCACATTGTTCTTCTGCATTGATTTTTATTGTCAATATGATTTGTAGAAGTCAATTGACATTATGAATGTCATGCCACCAAACCTAACTTGGTCAGGATAAGGTGTAGTTGATGATAATGATAATTGGCATATGTTATTGTTGGCAATGAAATGTCTAGTACTGTAGTGTGAAGGTGTTTGAGGGATGGCCATTGGTCTTAAACTGTTCTTCATTAAACATGTCTTGTCTTAGCATTATCATGTCACTCCCATCATGCCAATACCATGTGGTCTTTACAGTTTCTTCCGGATTGGCTCAATTATCCTTGCACTGCATGACGGAAGTGATGTATTTATGGAAGCTGCTAAAGTTTTCAAATATTCTGAGAAGGAGCTTGGAGCAAGTGTTTGTTTTGGATTGTTTGCTATTTCTTGGCTTCTACTAAGGCTGATATACTTTCCATTCTGGGTTATAAAGTCCTCAAGGTTTGTCCCCCAAGTTGATGTTTTCTTTCACTAGTTGGTACCATTTTGCCATTCTTGAGCTTAACTCTTTAAATGTTTCTTGTATCACAGCAATGACCTCTGTGAGTGTTTGAGGTTGCCAGAAGCATATGACATGGTATTGTACTATGTCTTCAATACAATGTTATTGACCTTACTTGTGTTCCACATATACTGGGGGATTCTCATATATTTGATGATCATGAGGCAGCTGAAAAATAGGGGGAAAGTTGGAGAAGATATTAGATCTGGTAAGGATTTTCCATATCAAATATCTGTTTGAGATTCATCTTCATTTTATGCAGACTATTATTACTGGTGCTCACATATCAATTGCATTGCCCCCCGCACTGTCTGTTTATGCGAGCACTCCCCTCTTGGGAACTTGTGGCCTTTTCTTTTTATTTTCTTTTAAATGTTTTTTCCAGATAACAAATGACCTACAGGTTATAAATTCTCATCATAAAAGTTGCATTACCAAAAACTTAAGAGTTGGTCTCTCCAGGATTCAGGATAGTCATAACCTAATCCAAATGCCTGAAGGCTGCATCTGATACTCGTTATCGGAAACTGGCCCATCAAATGGATATTAGTATCTGCTACTCTTGCATATTTTCGTTAACACACAGTTGTCGTAGTACATGGAATGCGGTGAAATGCTGCATCTCATTAACCAGAAACGTGGCCTCCTTGTTTTTACTCTATTGAGTGGTAAATAAAACAGAGATCCCAGAAAGGTGCCTATTGGACCATATTCCAACATTTAAATTTCATCTGTCGTCTTTTTTTTTTTTTTTTTCCTTCTTTTTCTTCCTAATACTGTCATCTTTTTTTTTTTTAATCCTATTGAAACATAACAACTTGATTGATTCTACCTTAATGCAGATTCAGAGGATGATGATTAGTTGGAATTGTAGTCAAATCTTTTAGCTGAAATATATATTGCCATGAGAATGTCTGTGTCTTGTTGACTCAAAAGTTGTTGCATCTGCCATGAGATATGCTTAAGCCATGGGAAGACTATTGTCAGTGTCAGACTGGTTTGCAAGCTTTGCTTGCCTCGGCATTTTGTTGGTTCCAAAGAGAGTTTGGAAATTCTGCATTTGTACGTAAAATATTTTTGTTGGGATGGAAAGGAAGTTAGAACCGCATACTTTTCCCTTTCAGACCAAGTCCGATGTAAAAATAACAGGCAATTCCGTTGTTGTAGCTTTTCCATATGACCCTATACACCTTTGATAAAATAGCAATCAGCGTTCAATGAAAACAACGCTAACCATTTTTAATTAGTTTTTAGCTTTATTGAGGATGATAGTTGAATCAATGAAAATGACATTTTCTCTGCAAACTTCTAACATGGAGATGTTTTAAGATCGTTTTTCTGAAGATTATTTATAGAGTACACTAAATTATCAAACGTGTTTGAATGTTAGTTGCCAAAGTGGTCGTTATCGTATCAAGAATTGCTCTCCTCCACTTGAATAAAATCCTGTAAGGAAATAATAATGTCCTTTTTATATCCATGTTTTAAATTTTAGGAATAATTATAGAGATTGACTAAGGTTTGATGTAATATATGTACAATTGGAAAATAATATGTATTCAATTATCCGTAGCCATGGTCTTTAGAGCAAGGGTTAACATTATTCATCTACCCTACTTTCAGATTTATATAAAAAAATGTTTACAAAAATAGTCAATATATATTTTTTTGTGAAAATATTGTTCATAAAATTACAAGTGCAGAAAGGGAAAAAAAAATCAATTAACAAAAAAGTAAATTATACAAAAAAAAAAATGTCTTTGACAAGTTTTAAGTATTAAAAAGTTAGTTAAAAAAAGAGTTTTAGAATGATTTCATACTTAAATAATTCAAAAACCAGGAGATATTGCAAGAGACTTAAAAGACCATGTAAGAAAAATCAACAAAGATAATATACAAGTGGGTTGATCTAATTTGGTTTCATAAGTTGACACTTAGCTTATCATCTAATTATTTTTAATTATTATTACAAAGATCATCATTCAAAATTAAATTAAAAAATTTCCACTCACATTAAAATCCCACTAACTGTCCTTTTACCTACTTAATATATTTTTTCTTTCTAATTTTTTTTTCCACACCAACTTTGATTGCTCACCACCTTTCTTATTATTAATATTAACATGAATATTAATATTTCCCCAAGTTAGCCTTCAAATCATTCCTCCTTTGTTTTTCTTATTTTTTCAACTATAATATATGCAAGTAATCGTGCCTTCCCCCTTCTGTTAAGTATATTTTTCCTTTTTCGTTTTTTATTTACTGGGAATAACACACTTGTATCCATTATATATACAAACTTTCCCATAAAAATTGAATCTGTATTAAAAAAAACAATGTATCCAATTGCGGGCAATATGGGACGTACGGACCAGCATGACACCTACGGCCAAGAGCGACCGGGCGGGCTTGCTAATTGCCATACAAAGAACAAACTAAAAGACAAAAAGAGCCCCCCCGGCACCCCCGGGGTGGGTTGTGGATTATGAAGGCCAATATGGGCAAATAATAAAGAGAAAAAAATAAAATAAAAATAGGAAGGATGGTGATGTGAAAAAAGAAATTAAAAATAAAAAATATATTAAGGAGGCAAAACGTCAACTATTTAATGTGAATTGGGATTTAATTATTTAATATTAAATAAAATAATGTTTTAAAAAAGTGATAGTAAAATAACAACTGGGAAGAAGAGTGGTGAAAGAAAGTATTATAATAGATTATGTGGATAATATTTTTCTTTATAACGTAATATAATACATAAAAAATTAAAATTATTTTCTTAAAACTTGATTATCTTTTTGAATTAGTCTGATATATATATACATAAATCGAATATTCAGCCAATATTTAATTCATTCTTATTATAAATTTCAAATGAAAAAAAATTAATTTAATCAAAATCAAATATAATATAAAAATAACAATAATATTTATAATAAAAGAATGTAATATAATTCAATCGTGTTGAATGCAATAAATAAAATATACAAGTTATATCTATAAATAACAATTTTTTAAGAAAAAACAAAGGGTAGCTTAGAACAACAACCAGGTACCACCCAAGTACAAGTCACTTCAACCGTACGGGCTCCGAATCAAGGGAATTTTGGGGACGACAAGGCCACGTCAGCCCTTGTCTAACTAAAAGAACATTGGAGCAACACCGCGTGCCTCCAAAAGAAGCAAAAGGCCCAATCCACCCCGTGTGTGAGCAGCGTACAGCTGGCATCAACGTAGGAGGCCAACCGACCCCGTTGTGTCAGAATCCTACAGCTGGCATCCACGTAGGCTCCCATATATATATATATATATATGTATAACCCCCCTCTCCCCTTCCTATCTAGCTACCTCGCCCGCCCCCACAGCACCCCCCAACAAAATCGAATCCCAAAACGTGCGAACGATCCGAAGACCAAAGAGGTTTTTAACCGTCGAAACATGCACTCCCCCATGCAGCATAAGCCAACCAAAAGAGTCCGACACCGCGGAGCTTCCACGAACCACCCCCCACCGCCGCCGCCACCGCCGCCTCCGCCTCCCCGTATCACACCTGAGCAAGAGGCCGCCGTCATGGTCGCTGCCCTCAAGAGTGTCATTGCCGGCGTGCATGACTTGAGGCTGCTGCCACCCGGCCAGGACAGCGCCTCCACCAGCGGCGCCGCCTCCTCCGCCGACCAGCTAGGCACGTTCTTGCCCATTCCCGGATACCCCGACACGTGTCAGTTCTGCAAGATTAAGGGTTGTTTGGGCTGCAACTTTTTCCAGCCAAGTCAAGAGGAGGAGAAGGGAGTCGACGCCGGTGATCAGAAAAAGAAAAGAACGTACAGAGGGGTGAGGAGGCGGCCATGGGGGAAGTGGGCGGCGGAGATTCGCGACCCCCGGCGTTCGGCGAGGGTGTGGCTTGGGACGTTCGGGACGGCGGAGGAGGCTGCCCGGGCTTACGACAAGGCCGCCGTTGAATTCCGTGGGCCTAGAGCCAAGCTCAATTTTTCGTTCCCTGACGGCACGTCTCCGTCCTCCAGCCAGAGCCTAAGCTCGCCGGAATGGCCGCAACAGCAGGAAAATAAGATGAAGGACGAAGCCGTGACAGAGATAGAGACGGAAACGAGCAAGGAAAGGAAGGAAGCGTTGGAGGTGAATGGAGAAGAAGAGATTGAAGAGTGGATGATGATGATGACTATGGATTTGAACGGTGATTCTAGTAGTAAGGCCGGAAATCCACTCAATCTTTAGCTTTTAGAAAATTTCATTCACTACTATAAGATGATGCAACGAATGCATCTCATTTTTAGATGATATAAATTTAACATATTTTATTTTTAATTACCAATTTCCCCATTTATAGCTAAGTGAATAGGGTTTAGAAACTAGCTATAAAATGAAAGGGAGGAATTATTTTAGAAAAATAAAAACAAAAAAGAGGAAATTAATGCGGTTTCGCTGATCAATTGATTTGGACATATATTCAATACTCTTGGGTTTTGTTGAGATTATTATTTTATGATGATATTTTTTTGGATTCAAATGTTTTGTTTCTATATTGTACTTGTTGGTTTCACCATGTCAACTAAGTTATGAAACATAACTATATCAATTATTTTCATTCACCATCATCTCATGAAATTTCTCCATGTGAAGATGGTGTTCAAACTTCATTTCATCATTACTCTGCCAGGAGATATTATCCACTTCCGGTCCCAAGTCCAGATAAAGGAGGAGGGTTGCGTTAGGTAGCCGACAACCAGCGTAAAACCTAGTCGGATCCAAATATGAATTCTAGACAAACTATCTGTTGGGATGTAACCCACATAGAAGTCTAGAATTCATGTAGCTAACCCCACATAGTGGGATAACGGCCGGATATGTTGTTGTTGTTTTATTTTTTTGGGTTCAACTTATATTATATTATAGGTTTTAGCTTAATTTATTTAGGTTCTCTTTGTAAATAGTTGGTGCATACAACAATCATGTAATTCATTTAAAATACTGAAATATTCATTATATTAAGTTTCATAATTCTTCTAACCAAGAAAATGGTTCTGCTACAAGCTGCTGCTGCTAATCAAGCAAACAATTTTAATACCTCAAATTTGATTGGTAGGAAAATAATTATACCTATATATAAAAAAAGATTTTTGATTGAGAAAAATAATTGCATAAACCCTGTTATGAATTTAATCTAATCATATCATTAACGCCTGGATGAAACTCATTAGTTAGTTTAGTAGAGCACTAAAATTTGTTGTGATTTGGGGACTGGAGCAATAATATATTTAATCTAAATTCATAAACCCTGTTATGAATTTAATCTTATCAAATCATTAACGCCTGGATGCAACTCATTAGTTAGTTTAGAGCACTAAAATTTGCTGTGATCTGGGGACTGGAGCAATAATTTTCTGGAGGAAGAGATGGAAGATGACTTCTTTGACCAATTCTATCCTTAAATCACATCACAATAGACTATGTCCAGTCAACTGGTGAGAATCCCAAGGTCAAGAAGGAACGTGGGACAGGTTTTATAAAATAAAATGGTTATTTAATTAAGATGGTACGGCATGCTCTTTGAATTTTTGTCGCTCTTGAAAATTCACACGCTTAAAATCCGCCAAACAACCTTTTACATGCCCCCTCGCACGGGAATAAGTACACGTGATTGGACGGCTGGAGTTTAGTTTAGTTTTCAGTATTAATCAATTAAATTATAATTTTATACAAATTATAAAATAAAATAAATAAAATGCATTACTCTCCCAAATGATTTTACATTTCATTCAACACTAAATCCCTCCCAAACAAAGCCCAAGGGATATTCTTCTTATTTTCCTGCACACAACTGGGTTCAGAGAACCAGCCAGTTCGCAAGTCACAACACAGGCAACTCCAAAAGGACAATTTAATTAACAATCCCCATGACCTTATTTAAGTGAAACTAACAGCAGCAAAACAGAGACATACAGGCTTAACAACACGAGTAAGACCAAGGTAAAATCTTGGATCTACACGACTCTTTTGTTTAACAAAACAAGTCTAACAAGAAACTCAACATCTCTTAATTTCTCTTACAACCCAAAGTTTCATCAGCCCTTCTACATTTAGAACCCAGAAAATCATGGAACAATGCACTGGCGTGCCTGAATTCAAAATTATCCACAACTTAACTGAAGCAACTATTTTCTATTTCACAATGCATCCCGGGCAGCAATCCTGCATGTAATAGCATCTTCCAGGGTGGATAAACCCAATTCCGGGCCAGGTATTTTGTAATGCTGAAATTGCGAAACCATTGGAGATGTTGTAACTAACTGATAATCAAGCACAAATGTGAAGACAAAATATTATTGAAATTTCCGGTCCAGATTTCTCGAACCTTTTGTATCTGGGTTTGGTTTGCTCTCCCTAGCAACTCCTCCATATCAATCTCCTTACCCTTGATCAGTTTCTTGACGGCTTCCATCTAATAAATAGCAAATTCCATCTTTTACATCAATATCCAATTTATCAAACTTTTACTAAAATAAGGGAAGGGACGAAGAAACAATGTTATTAATACCCTATGGTCTCACCTCATCAACAGAAGCACCAAAACGAGCCACAAGGATGTAAGTAGAGCTTTCAGAGATGCCACACCTTTTCAAGGATTCTGTGATCTGTTAAAAGTAGAAGTGTAGAAGTGAAATCTATTTGAGGAATAGAAAAACAAACTGCAAATAAGGGTTAATCAACGTGGAAGTTACATGCTTGGAGCCTGAATAATTGTAGACAAGCTCAGAATGAATGGTGCGTGTTGTCAAGGATTCTCGTTGCTTGGCCAGAAGCGTCTTATGTGCAGCTGCTAGAATAGGGAAGACATCTGGGATCTGCCATGTTTGTTAATAGGAATGTTACACAGAGGCTGTCAAGAAAATGCTCAGCGGAGCACATGAGAGAAGATAAAAAACAAAAAACGGAATGCACAAGGCAGGTAAGTGAATGTATGTCGGGCACCCTACCAGTGATGCATTAAGAAATGCCACTTCTGGTTCCAGGGTTCCAGCTTGCATCAAGTCCAGTAGTTCTCTGCAAGAAAATGAGTTTTATAAGATAATTAAAGCAAAAAAAGCATAAGGGGCTGTAGCTCATATGGTAAAGCGCTCACAGGGTTCGATTCCCTGCACCTCTATTTGCCATTCTTTTTTTAAGTTTAATTAGCAGAGAAAGAAAGGCACAAAAAAATTCTTTTCCTTTACTTTCTTTTTTAATCCCTGTAAACAACGCCGTAAATCTGGATAGATATTAATGGCCCAGGAGTAACATTAAATATAAGCACAGATGACAGAACATCATCAGACAAACCACATCCATTCTTTCTTTTTCTTTTCAGGCATTCATATTAGAAAATACGTACTTTCAAGAGTTGATTAATAGATCAGGGTTCTGCCAAATAACGAATACAATTAAGGCTTAGAGGACTATGCTGTAGCTATTTCAAGTAGCTCTATGGTATCTGGAATGATCCAACAAGGATGAACTAGATAGGGCAAAAAAAAAAAAATTCTTCTTTTTCACTACAGTTTACCGGAACCTTGTCCATTACCAAATGGTTATGAGACTCCGAACTTGTCAAACCAGGATGAACTGTCAGATCAAAATGGTTATGCGACCCTGTCTATTACCAAATAGTTGTAAGTTCATGCATATCTACATGTCGTTGCATTTCTATTTTCTCTTTCCTTCATGTTTAGAGTCAAGAAAACTAAGCATAATCCACCTTTCAATTCTTCAGCTTTTCGAGAGAAGAGTAAGTAGAGAGTCAGTTTTCACTGTTGCTGATGCTTAGAACACCATACGTAAGCATAAGATAGAACGAACAGCTCATCGAATTCACCTCCCATCTTACTAGTAATCACCAAATAATTCGGCATTTTGGTTTCTAAAAACTCGTAAATTACTCTTCTCGACACACGAATCCATAAATCAAACGTAAACCGCAGAAATTAAACGTCGAAATGCAAACAGGGTCGCAAACAGCATAAGTCGTTTCTCGTGTCACAATTATACAGAGTAGGGAAAATCAGTAAAAACAGAGCGATGCTTCAGCACGAGATAGAGAGTACCTGGAGTTTGTGACGTCTGTGAAGAGGGCGAGAGAGAGAGTGCTTCCGTCGACCTCGAAAACCTTCATTGCTCTTCCTTCAAGGATGAAGGTAAGCAAAAGCTAGGGTTTTCGTTCGTTAACAAAGGCGAGCTTGAAGTCGAATGGCTGGCAATTGGGCGGGTTAGAACCGCTTTGAGTTAAAATGGACCAACTCAGGCCGCCTGTTTCCATTTGAGGTTGGATGCCAGCGAGTTTGGATTTTAGAAAAACCCATAAATCCGAAGGAGCCCAAATTCGACTTAGCCTAGTAATGACTAATTACGATCTTATCAATCATATGTTATATTTTTATTAAAAGATATATTTTTTAGGTAAAAAAAATAATAATACGTAATTTTTTTAATAAAAATGTGCCACATTAAAAAGTTTGGACATAAATTTTTATATTTATCATCAACGAGTTATTATTTAAAATTATATTTATAGACATTTGATTAGTATTATTAGGTTAGTTTATGTATGATTAAGGGTAGTTCATACTTTAGTTCAAATGGAATAAAAAAATTTATTTTATTTTAAAACAATATTAATTAAAAGAATATTTAAGTATGATATTAGGCTTATAAATGTTAAGTTTATTTGAAATGTCAATTTTTGTTAAACACATTCTGAGATATAATATCTCTGAAAAAAATACAAAAGATGAAAAAGCACCGAATGCTCCTTAATTTATTTTTTTTTTAAGAATTTTCATGTTCAAATTAAAAATGATCGCATTTTAAAGAAAATGTGAATGACCCGGTCAACTCTGAAAAGCAATGCGCTCTATCTTCATGCACAGCCATAGACCCATGTCCAAAAACTTCCTTCCCCATTCCAATTTCCCATCCATCTTTCTCCCCTCTGTATCTGTCCCTCTCCCTGACCTTGCAACCCCAAGCTTTCTGCAACCTCTTCCGACCCTTGCAATGGCCGTTCATGTCTTCCTCCTTTGGCTCGTCAGCATCCCCCTTCTTGTCCATGCCGTTCATCCGCCACCTAGAGGTAACAATTTTCCTTCTCTTTTTACAAATCAAATACGGAATGATGATTTCCTTACAGAATTTTGTTAATAGAAAACTCCGATCTATTGGAATTATAAGTAGTAATGTTTCTGTACTCTATCTTCATGGCAAGCGTCAACAGGCTTCCTGCTGAACTGCGGCTCATCGGAGGAGGTAAAACACGGTGCTTTGAAATTCGTTCCCGACGACAGCTTCGTCTTCGTCGGAAACAAATCAACCATCAAAGAACCAGATGTAGATCCTATATTGTCCACATTGAGATATTTCCCGGACAATTCGTCGAGAAAACACTGTTACGTGTTTCCTGCGATAAAAGAGGGCAAGTTTCTCATCAGAACTACGTATTACTACGGAGGCTTCGACGGCGGGAAGGAGCCGCCGGTGTTCGATCAGATCATCGACGGCACCAAGTGGAGCACCGTCAACACCACCGAGGACTACGCAAACGGGCTCAGCTCGTACTACGAGATCATCGTCACCGCCCACGCCAAGACGCTGAGCTTGTGCCTGGCTCGAAACGGAAACACGATTTCAAGCCCTTTCATCTCCGCCGTTGAGGTTTATGTTCTAGAAAACTCGCTCTATAACGCCACTGATTTTGTCTCCTATGGACTGGCCACTGTCGCTAGAAATAGCTTTGGCTATGGCGGGGATCCCATCAGGTAACATCACTTGACCCGATTAATCTATTTCAATTGTTCTGCCACATTACATCGATTCTGGTTCTGCTCTGCATCTGAATTTCAATTGCTGTCAAATTAGTTTCCCGGACGACCAATTCAACCGCCTCTGGCAACCGTTCAAGGACGAGAATCCGGTTGTTTCAACCCGAAGCAACATAACTTCGGCAGAATTTTGGAACATGCCGCCGGAAAAAGCCCTGACGAGTGCTCTCACAAACAGCAGGGGGAAGACGTTGACGATCAAGTGGCCACCATTCCCGCTGCCGCAAAGCAACTACTACATTGCGCTCTACTTCCAGGACAACCGGAACCCCGGCCCCTACAGCTGGAGAGTTTTCAACGTCGCTGTGAACGGAAAGGAGTTCTATAGAGAGCTCAACGTCTCTGCATCAGGCGTCACTGTTTATTCACCACAGTGGCCGTTATCCGGCCAAACTGAGATTGTGCTGACTCCGGTGAGTGATGCCTCGGTTGGGCCGGTGATCAACGCCGGGGAGATCTTCCAGATTATGCGGGTGCAAGGAAGGACTCTCACCAGAGATGGTAAAAAAATTAGGGTTTATTAACAGCAAGACGAAAGAAAAGAATAAAATAAAGGAATAACAGCAAAAACTTATCTAAATTAAAATTTGTCATAATATTTATTTTTAATTAAATATGTAATTTAATAAAAACTTACCTAATGTGTAATTTCTCATGAAATTCTTCTAGCAACTACAAAATGACTTTTGAGATTTGTATATTATTTTTTAATTTTTTCCACATTTTTTCTCGGCCTCTAAGACCATTTTTAATTTATATATGATTTTTTTTTTTTCATTTGAAATGGTTTAGAAACTATCCCTTTATACTCGAGGCTTTCAAATGATTTTTCTAATTGCAACTTTACTGTTACTTTTTTCAATACTAAAAAGTATTAACTATTTTTGCAAAGATTTAGACTTTAAATATATCTTTGTTAATATAAGAATAGTAAAAGTAAACAATGTGACAAATTCTGCGTGTTTACATAATTATTCCTAAAATAAAATCATTAACCTCCATAAATGGAAAATATAGTCAGTTCTGTAATTGATCAGTTGGTTTGTGTGAGAGCAGTGATGGCTTTGGAACAAATATCAAGAGGCTTTAACTACCCACCTTCAGATTGGCATGGCGATCCCTGTCTGCCCAAGAAGTTGCAATGGACTGGACTTGAATGTTCTTATCGTGGAAAATATGCCCGAGTTATTGCTCTGTAAGTTCATTCAGCTAGTTCATCCAATCTCTTTTAACAAGTTCTTATGGGCAAATAATATTTTTACAGATAAACAGGTTGAAATTTAAGCAGATCACTCTCAGCATAGTTGAGGTTCTATATAAATACAGAGAGTTTGTAAAATTACATAATTTCTTAATAGTCTTTTCATTAATGGAGGATCACTGTAATATTTAGATGTATGCTGCAATTTAATAAAAATTTAGAGGTGTCAAATGAAATTTACTTCTTATATTATATATAATAATTCACTTATATATTTTTGGTTTGAGTTCATATATTATCTCTGCTAGCTAAATGTGATTTTTTTGTATCTTATGTGTTTTTTTCTGTGTTTTTCTATGTGAAGAAATCTGACGGGCATCGGCGTAGGCGGGCAGCTCTCGGGAAGCATAGATGATTTAACGGCAATTCGGAGCATGTAAGGATTAGTTAATTCTTCTTCACAATAAGTGTTTAATTATTTTGACAAAGGAACTTTTTACATTATCAATTGCTAAATTGTCATACATTGTTTTTAATCACTTGTAAAATGTTCTTAATTTTAAAATAATAATAATACATAACAATCTAAATACCCACATGTGCATACAGTTGGCTTGGGGGCAACAAAATCAAAGGCTTATTCCCAAATATGACCGCCTTGAAGTCTCTTGAATCTCTGTAAGTTCCCATAGAAAAGTATGTTTTCAGTTCTTAATGTGACTGAATTAAAAGAATCAAATTTAATGGGTTTAGAATAAAGGATTAATCTGCTCATTTGTCATTACTATTTCATTTTACCTTCTATGTAAACTCATTGATGATCTGAAACTGCAGGCATCTCGACAATAACCAGCTTCAAGGACAAATCCCCAAGTCTCTTGAGCAACTTCCTCGACTTCGCGAATTGTATGCTTTCAGCAGGACTTATTAATAATCATACACTTATCGTGTTATTTTTTTTTAGTCTAATAAGATCTGGTTAGTTAGTGGCAATTTGATGTTGCTGCTGCTTGAGAAGATGGTTTGTTTGGTGGATGACAGGTTTGTTCAAGGAAACAACCTAGAAGGAATGATACCCACGCACTTGGGTATGAGGACGGGCATGATCCTTCAGTAAGAGGAGCTCTATTCTTCCATTGATTTGATTCCACAGCCTGTAATATTATATTATATTAGAACTTCTTCTAGCTAGCCATTGACGGCGTCGCTTTTTGCTGCTGCTGCTGCAGGTATTCCCCTGGAAATGAAAAGTTGATTTATGTAAAAATTATGGATCAGACGCAGGCTGGATGATACTGGAGAAGAGTACTGTTGCAGGGAGTTGGGGGAGAGAGAGAGAGAGAGAGATCCAATCTACCTTCTGAATTGGGACAGGTTTTATGTGCATATACACTTCTGTTTTCACACTTCAACTACATGTGGGGACAGGTTTTATGTGCATATATACTTGGACAGGTTTTATGTGCATATATACTTCTGTTTTCACACTTCAACTACATGTGGGGAAGCTAATTAGTACGTAGTGATTATACAAGTTAATGATTAAATGTTAAAAGTGTTTTTGATGGGTTCGTGTTTTTCTTTTTCCTAATTGTTCTTTTTGGAAAGACAACGCTAAAATATTTTATAGTATACAAAGAAAATATCATATCATACAATATTATTATATGAAATAATGATATATTAAATATTTAATAAAATTGGAGTGACATTTATTAAGTAAAATGAACTAGACATGATAAAACACCAACACACTTAAAAATATGAAGAAATAAAATGAAATAAGTTCATAATCAATGGATTGGAATTGTATTAAAAGACTAAAAGAAAATTTGATAAATAAATCTTTAAACATGATACCATAACTTATGAGTTAGGATGAGAAAAAAGGTCAAACCGTTCAGATTAACCAAATTAAATGGTTAAATCGATAAATCTTTAAAGAAGTAGTCAGTTATTGTTTGATAATTTTAAAAATTGTCTAAAATGATTTGATTTAGGTTTTTAGTTTTGGTAAGTCCAAATCCCAAATAAAATTATATTTTTTATGATTTGAATTTTTTATTTAGTAATAAAACTTTAGTTAATTGTCAAATAATTAATAAATTCACATTTTTTGTTTTAATTATTTAAAGCAAAGCCTCTCAAATAATTAAACTGCCGTCAGTTCTTTTATCTTATTCTAAATCATACTAATTAGTGGGTTTGTTTAATGGGTTGAATTCACATTTGACCAAAATCAAATGTATAAAATTGTTTCTGTACTTTTTATAGAAAAAAAACGTTTTTAACTATTCAAACAAACTAATTACACTCTATAGCCATTTTTATGTAAGATACCAAAAATACCCTTAATGAGATTTTAAAATAGAAAACCCACATTGTCCTTAGTCTCTTTTACCAAAATGTCCTTGTCTCTTTCATATAACTTTTCTTCTCTCTCCTCTTCCAACATTCATGTTACTCTCTTTCTCTCCATTATCAAACTATCAAAACTCAGTAATTCTTCATACATTCAATCTTTTTGCTTGTTGGGTCATTCAATCTTCTTCATCAATCGCAGCAACCTTATAGAAGTTCTATTCAACAAGTTTTTTTCTCTTCAACAAACAATTTCACTCAATCTCAAGATATAAATTTGATTTGTATTTGTTTTATTTTTTAAGATAATTTTTGTGTTCACATTGCTTATTAAGGCTGTATAGAATTATTATGATTGTGAACTGAATATATTTTGATATATATCATTCTAAATCTGTACTAATTTGGGTGACAAAAAAAAATTTCAGACCTGCACATCGTTATCGGGCTTTGTGACCCACAAAGTCCCCCATCGGGCCTTGTGGTTCACGAAGCCCGATCGGGTTTTGTCCCATCGGGCTTTGTGGGCCACAAAGCCCGAAAATACTTTTTTTTAGTTTTCTTGATTTTTTTTTCAAATTAATGTATTCCATTAGTATTAAAATGATGTATTTTTACTTTTATTTGATTAATTGAATGTATATATCACAACAAATATTACTATCTTTCAATTTGTGTGAAAATATCCATCCACTATCAACACAATCAATACATGATAAATTGTTTTAGTTAATATTGGAAAAAACAAATATAATGCTACGATAATAAATTTACTCAAGAATAAAAATGTAATTTCTTAACAATAATTTATGTTTTGAGACTACTAGTGGACAACTTAAAAAATCTCATTGCAAAAAAAAATAAAAAATAAAAAAACAAAAAAAAAATCAGGCTTTGTGACCCACAAAGTCCGCCATCGGGCCTTGTGGTCCACGAAGCCCGATCGGGCTTTGTCCCATCGGGCTTTGTGGGCCACAAAGCGCGAAAATATTTTTTTTTAGTTTTCTTGATTTTTTTTTCAAATTAATGTATTCCATTAGTATTAAAATGATGTATTTTTACTTTTATTGGATTAATTGAATGTATATATCACAACAAATATTATTATCTTTCAATTTGTGTGAAAATATCCATCCACTATCAACACAACCAATACATGATAAATTGTTTTAGTTAATATTAGAAAAAACAAATATAATGCTACGATAATAAATTTACTCAAGAATAAAAATGTAATTTCTTAACAATAATTTATGTTTTGAGACTACTAGTGGACAACTTAAAAAATCTCATTACAAAAAAAAAAAAAAAAAAAATCGGGCTTTGTGACCCACAAAGTCCCCCATCGGGCCTTGTGGTCCACGAAGCCCGATCGGGCTTTGTCCCATCGGGCTTTGTGGGCCACAAAGCCCGAAAATATTTTTTTTTAGTTTTTTTGATTTTTTTTCAAATTAATGTATTCCATTAGTATTAAAATGATGTATTTTTACTTTTATTCGATTAATTGAATGTATATATCACAACAAATATTATTATCTTTCAATTTGTGTGAAAATGTCCATCCACTATCAACACAATCAATACATGATAAATTCTTTTAGTTAATATTGGAAAAAACAAATATAATGCTACGATAATAAATTTACTCAAGAAGAAAAATGTAATTTCTTAACAATTATTTATGTTTTGAGACTACTAGTGGACAACTTAAAAAATCTCATTGCAAAAAAAAAAAAAAAAACAAAAAAAAAAACAAAAAAATCAGGCTTTGTGACCCACAAAGTCCGCCATCGGGCCTTGTGGTCCACGAAGCCCGATCGGGCTTTGTCCCATCGGGCTTTGTGGGCCACAAAGCGCGAAAATATTTTTTTTTAGTTTTCTTGATTTTTTTTTCAAATTAATGTATTCCATTAGTATTAAAATGATGTATTTTTACTTTTATTGGATTAATTGAATGTATATATCATAACAAATATTATTATCTTTCAATTTGTGTGAAAATATCCATCCACTATCAACACAACCAATACATGATAAATTGTTTTAGTTAATATTGGAAAAAAAAAATATAATGCTACGATAATAAATTTACTCAAGAATAAAAATGTAATTTCTTAACAATAATTTATGTTTTGAGACTACTAGTGGACAACTTAAAAAATCTCATTACAAAAAAAAAAAAAAATCGGGCTTTGTGACCCACAAAGTCCCCCATCGGGTCTTGTGGTCCACGAAGCCCGATCGGGCTTTGTCCCATCGGGCTTTGTGGGACACAAAGCCCGAAATTTTTTTTTTTTAGTTTTCTTGATTTTTTTTCAAATTAATGTATTCCATTAGTATTAAAATGATGTATTTTTACTTTTATTCGATTAATTGAATGTATATATCACAACAAATATTATTATCTTTCAATTTGTGTGAAAATGTCCATCCACTATCAACACAACCAATACATGATAAATTATTTTAGTTAATATTGGAAAAAACGAATATAATGCTACGATAATAAACTTACTCAGGAATAAAAATGTAATTTCTTAACAATAATTTATGTTTTGAGACTACTAGGGGACAACTTAAAAAGTCTCATTGCAAAAAAAAAAAAAAAAAAAAACAAAAAAAAAAATCGGGCTTTGTGACCCACAAAGTCCCCCATCGGGCCTTGTGGTCCACGAAGCCTGATCGGGCTTTGTCCCATCGGGCTTTGTGGGCCACAAAGCCCGAAAATATTTTTTTTTAGTTTTCTTGATTTTTTTTTCAAATTAATGTATTCTATTAGTATTAAAATGATGTATTTTTACTTTTATTGGATTAATTGAATGTATATATCACAACAAATATTATTATCTTTCAATTTGTGTGAAAATGTCTATCCACTATCAACACAACCAATACATGATAAATTGTTTTAGTTAATATTGGAAAAAACAAATATAATGCTACGATAATAAATTTACTCAAGAATAAAAATGTAATTTCTTAACTATAATTTATGTTTTGAGACTACTAGTGGACAACTTAAAAAATCTCATTGCAAAAAAAAAAAAACAAAAAAAAACAAAAATCAGGCTTTGTGACCCACAAAGTCCGCCATCGGGCCTTGTGGTCCACGAAGCCCGATCGGGCTTTGTCCCATCGGGCTTTGTGGGCCACAAAGCGCGAAAATATTTTTTTTTAGTTTTCTTGATTTTTTTTTCAAATTAATGTATTCCATTAGTATTAAAATGATGTATTTTTACTTTTATTGGATTAATTGAATGTATATATCATAACAAATATTATTATCTTTCAATTTGTGTGAAAATATCCATCCACTATCAACACAACCAATACATGATAAATTGTTTTAGTTAATATTGGAAAAAAAAAATATAATGCTACGATAATAAATTTACTCAAGAATAAAAATGTAATTTCTTAACAATAATTTATGTTTTGAGACTACTAGTGGACAACTTAAAAAATCTCATTACAAAAAAAAAAAAAAATCGGGCTTTGTGACCCACAAAGTCCCCCATCGGGTCTTGTGGTCCACGAAGCCCGATCGGGCTTTGTCCCATCGGGCTTTGTGGGACACAAAGCCCGAAATTTTTTTTTTTTAGTTTTCTTGATTTTTTTTCAAATTAATGTATTCCATTAGTATTAAAATGATGTATTTTTACTTTTATTCGATTAATTGAATGTATATATCACAACAAATATTATTATCTTTCAATTTGTGTGAAAATGTCCATCCACTATCAACACAACCAATACATGATAAATTATTTTAGTTAATATTGGAAAAAACGAATATAATGCTACGATAATAAACTTACTCAGGAATAAAAATGTAATTTCTTAACAATAATTTATGTTTTGAGACTACTAGGGGACAACTTAAAAAGTCTCATTGCAAAAAAAAAAAAAAAAAAAACAAAAAAAAAAATCGGGCTTTGTGACCCACAAAGTCCCCCATCGGGCCTTGTGGTCCACGAAGCCTGATCGGGCTTTGTCCCATCGGGCTTTGTGGGCCACAAAGCCCGAAAATATTTTTTTTTAGTTTTCTTGATTTTTTTTTCAAATTAATGTATTCTATTAGTATTAAAATGAT
Organism: Diospyros kaki; assembly: GCA_036245055.1. Classification (NCBI taxonomy): domain Eukaryota; kingdom Viridiplantae; phylum Streptophyta; class Magnoliopsida; order Ericales; family Ebenaceae; genus Diospyros; species Diospyros kaki. Next base: position 40,090,063 of record BSEG01000001.1, on the reverse strand, counting down.
GTATTTTTACTTTTATTGGATTAATTGAATGTATATATCACAACAAATATTATTATCTTTCAATTTGTGTGAAAATGTCTATCCACTATCAACACAACCAATACATGATAAATTGTTTTAGTTAATATTGGAAAAAACAAATATAATGCTACGATAATAAATTTACTCAAGAATAAAAATGTAATTTCTTAACTATAATTTATGTTTTGAGACTACTAGTGGACAACTTAAAAAATCTCATTGCAAAAAAAAAAAAACAAAAAAAAACAAAAATCAGGCTTTGTGACCCACAAAGTCCGCCATCGGGCCTTGTGGTCCACGAAGCCCGATCGGGCTTTGTCCCATCGGGCTTTGTGGGCCACAAAGCGCGAAAATATTTTTTTTTAGTTTTCTTGATTTTTTTTTCAAATTAATGTATTCCATTAGTATTAAAATGATGTATTTTTACTTTTATTGGATTAATTGAATGTATATATCATAACAAATATTATTATCTTTCAATTTGTGTGAAAATATCCATCCACTATCAACACAACCAATACATGATAAATTGTTTTAGTTAATATTGGAAAAAAAAAATATAATGCTACGATAATAAATTTACTCAAGAATAAAAATGTAATTTCTTAACAATAATTTATGTTTTGAGACTACTAGTGGACAACTTAAAAAATCTCATTACAAAAAAAAAAAAAAAATCGGGCTTTGTGACCCACAAAGTCCCCCATCGGGTCTTGTGGTCCACGAAGCCCGATCGGGCTTTGTCCCATCGGGCTTTGTGGGACACAAAGCCCGAAATTTTTTTTTTTTAGTTTTCTTGATTTTTTTTCAAATTAATGTATTCCATTAGTATTAAAATGATGTATTTTTACTTTTATTCGATTAATTGAATGTATATATCACAACAAATATTATTATCTTTCAATTTGTGTGAAAATGTCCATCCACTATCAACACAACCAATACATGATAAATTATTTTAGTTAATATTGGAAAAAACGAATATAATGCTACGATAATAAACTTACTCAGGAATAAAAATGTAATTTCTTAACAATAATTTATGTTTTGAGACTACTAGTGGACAACTTAAAAAATCTCATTACAAAAAAAAAAAAAAAAAAAATCGGGCTTTGTGACCCACAAAGTCCCCCATCGGGCCTTGTGGTCCACGAAGCCTGATCGGGCTTTGTCCCATCGGGCTTTGTGGGCCACAAAGCCCGAAAATATTTTTTTTTAGTTTTCTTGATTTTTTTTTCAAATTAATGTATTCTATTAGTATTAAAATGATGTATTTTTACTTTTATTGGATTAATTGAATGTATATATCACAACAAGTATTATTATCTTTCAATTTGTGTGAAAATGTCTATCCACTATCAACACAACCAATACATGATAAATTGTTTTAGTTAATATTGGAAAAAACAAATATAATGCTACGATAATAAACTTACTCAAGAATAAAAATGTAATTTTTTAACAATAATTTATGTTTTGAGACTACTAGTGGACAACTTAAAAAATCTCATTGAAAAAAAAAAAGCAAAAAAAAAAATCAGGCTTTGTGACCCACAAAGTCCCCCATCGGGGCCTTGTGGTCCACGAAGCCCGATCGGGCTTTGTCCCACAAACCCCGAAAATATTTTTTTTAAATGGTCTTGATTTTTTTTTCTAATTAATGTATTCCATTAGTATTAAAATGATGTATTTTTACTTTTATTGGATTAATTGAATGTATATATCACAACAAATATTATTATCTTTCAATTTGTGTGAAAATGTCCATCCACTATCAACACAACCAATACATGATAAATTGTTTTAGTTAATATTGGAAAAAACAAATATAATGCTACGATAATAAATTTACTCAAGAATAAAAATGTAATTTCTTAACAATAATTTATGTTTTAAGACTACTAGTGGACAACTTAAAAAATCTCATTACAAAAAAAAAAAAAAAAAAAAATCGGACTTTGTGACCCACAAAGTCCCCCATCGGGCCTTGTGGTCCACGAAGCCCGATCGGGCTTTGTCCCATCGGGCTTTGTGGGCCACAAAGCCCGAAAATATTTTTTTTTAGTTTTCTTGATTTTTTTTCAAATTAATGTATTCCATTAGTATTAAAATGATGTATTTTTACTTTTATTCGATTAATTGAATGTATATATCACAACAAATATTATTATCTTTCAATTTGTATGAAAATGTCCATCCACGATCAACACAATCAATACATGATAAATTGTTTTAGTTAATATTGGAAAAAACAAATATAATGCTATGATAATAAATTTACTCAAGAATAAAAATGTAATTTCTTAACTATAATTTATGTTTTGAGACTACTAGTGGACAACTTAAAAAATCTCATTGCAAAAAAAAAAAAAAAACAAAAAAACAAAAAAAAACAAAAATCAGGCTTTGGGACCCACAAAGTCCGCCATCGGGCCTTGTGGTCCACGAAGCCCGATCGGGCTTTGTCCCATCGGGCTTTGTGGGCCACAAAGCGCGAAAATATTTTTTTTTAGTTTTCTTGATTTTTTTTTCAAATTAATGTATTCCATTAGTATTAAAATGATGTATTTTTACTTTTATTGGATTAATTGAATGTATATATCACAACAAATATTATTATCTTTCAATTTGTGTGAAAATATCCATCCACTATCAACACAACCAATACATGATAAATTGTTTTAGTTAATATTGGAAAAAACAAATATAATGCTACGATAATAAATTTACTCAAGAATAAAAATGTAATTTCTTAACAATAATTTATGTTTTGAGACTACTAGTGGACAACTTAAAAAATCTCATTACAAAAAACAAAAAAAAAAATCGGGCTTTGTGACCCACAAAGTCCCCCATCGGGCCTTGTGGTCCACGAAGCCTGATCGGGCTTTGTCCCATCGGGCTTTGTGGGCCACAAAGCCCGAAATTTTTTTTTTTTAGTTTTCTTGATTTTTTTTCAAATTAATGTATTCCATTAGTATTAAAATGATGTATTTTTACTTTTATTCGATTAATTGAATGTATATATCACAACAAATATTATTATCTTTCAATTTGTGTGAAAATGTCCATCCACTATCAACACAACCAATACATGATAAATTATTTTAGTTAATATTGGAAAAAACGAATATAATGCTACGATAATAAATTTACTCAAGAATAAAAATGTAATTTTTTAACAATAATTTATGTTTTGAGACTACTAGTGGGCAACTTAAAAAATCTCATTGCAAAAAAAAAAAAAAAATAAAACAAAAAAAGCAAAAAAAAAAAAATCGAGCTTTGTGACCCACAAAGTCCCCCATCGGGCCTTGTGGTCCATGAAGCCCGATCGGGGTTTGTCCCATCGGGCTTTGTGGGCCACAAAGCCCGATTTTTTTTTTTAATTTTCTTGATTTTTTTTCCAATTAATGTATTCCATTAGTATTAAAATGATGTATTTTCACTTTTATTGGATTACTTGAATGTATATGTCACAACAAATATTATTGTCTTTCAATTTGTGTGAAAATATCCATCCACTATCAACACAACCAATACATGATAAATTGTTTTAGTTAATATTGGAAAAAACAAATATAATGCTACGATAATAAATTTACTCAAGAATAAAAATGTAATTTTTTAATAATAATTTATGTTTTGAGACTACTAGTGGACAACTTAAAAAATCTCATTGCAAAAAAAAAAAAAAAGCAAAAAAAAAAAAAATCGGGCTTTGTGACCCACAAAGTCCCCCATCGGGCCTTGTGGTCCACGAAGCCCGATCGGGCTTTGTGGGCCACAAAGCCCGAAAATATTTTTTTTTAATTTTCTTGATTTTTTTTTTTCAAATTAATGTATTCCATAAGTATTAAAATGATGTATTTTTACTTTTATTGGATTAATTGAATGTATATATCACAACAAATATTATTATCTTTCAATTTGTGTGAAAATGTCCATCTACTATCAACACAACCAATACATGATAAATTGTTTTAGTTAATATTGGAAAAAACAAATATAATGCTACGATAATAAACTTACTCAGGAATAAAAATGTAATTTCTTAACAATAATTTATGTTTTGAGACTACTAGGGGACAACTTAAAAAATCTCATTGCAAAAAAAAAAAAAAAAAAGCAAAAAAAAAAAATCGGGCTTTGTGACCCACAAAGTCCCCCATCGGGCCTTGTGGTCCACGAAGCCCGATCGGGCTTTGTCCCACAAAGCCCGAAAATATTTTTTTTAAATGTTCTTGATTTTTTTTTCTAATTAATGTATTCCATTAGTATTAAAATGATGTATTTTTACTTTTATTGGATTAATTGAATGTATATATCACAACAAATATTATTATCTGTCAATTTGTGTGAAAATGTCTATCCACTATCAACACAACCAATACATGATAAATTGTTTTAGTTAATATTGGAAAAAACAAATATAATGCTACGATAATAAATTTACTCAAGAATAAAAATGTAATTTCTTAACAATAATTTATGTTTTAAGACTACTAGTGGACAACTTAAAAAATCTCATTGCAAAAAAAAAAAATGCAAAAAAAACAAAAAATTGGGTTTTATGACCCACAAAGTCCCCCATCGGGCCTTGTGGTCCACGAAGCCCGATCGGGCTTTGTCCCATCGGGCTTAGTGGGCCACAAAGCCCGAAAATATTTTTTTTAAATTTTCTTGATTTTTTTTTCAAATTAATGTATTCCATTAGTATTAAAATGATATATTTTTACTTTTATTGGATTAATTGAATGTATATATCACAACAAATATTATTATCTTTCAATTTGTGTGAAAATGTCCATCCACTATCAACACAACCAATACATGATAAATTGTTTTAGTTAATATTGAAAAAAACAAATACAATGCTACGATAATAAATTTACTCAAGAATAAAAATATAATTTTTTAACAATAATTTATGTTTTGATACTACTAGTGGACAACTTAAAAAATCTCATTGCAAAAAAAAAAAAAGCAAAAAAAAAAAAAAATCCGGGTTTATGACCCACAAAGTCCCCCATCGGGCCTTGTGGTCCATGAAGCCCGATCGGGCTTTGTCCCATCGGGCTTTGTGGGCCACAGAGCCCGAAAATATTTTTTTTTAATTTTCTTGATTTTTTTTTTCAAATTAATGTATTTCATTAGTATTAAAATGATGTATTTTTACTTTTATTAGATTAATTGAATGTATATATCACAACAAATATTATTATCTTTCAATTTGTGTGAAAATGTCCATCCACTATCAACACAACCAATACATGATAAATTGTTTGTGTTAATATTAAAAAAACAAATATAATGCTACGATAATAAACTTACTCAAGAATTCTCATGGCCAAGAAATGAAAAAAAAGATCAAAAATACCATTTCAATAAAAAAAATCGAGTTTTGTGGGCAACTAAACCCGGTATCGGGTTTTGTAGGCCAACAAAACCCGGCTCCGGGTTTTGTGACCCACAAAACCTGATTTTTTTAAAAAAATGAATTCTTTGATCTTTTTTTAATTTTTTTTGGGCCATGGGTTTAATAAAAGTTACCCAATAGAAAATGATGTTTTTTTACATTTTTGGACTTAATTGAATTTATACTTGACAATAAAAAAAAATGGAATGATAATAAAACACAACCAATATATGATTAATGGTTCTAACTACTAACAATATTGATTTAAATTGATGTAATGATTATAAATTTACTCAAAAATAAAAGTATAATTCTTAAACAATAATTTATAATTTTAACTATGGGAGAACTTGAAAAATTCCAATGGCCAAGAAAAGAAAAAAAAAAGATCAAAAATATCATTTTAATAAAAAAATTCGGGTTTTGTGGGCAAACAAACCCGATTTCGGGTTTTGTGCGCCGACAAAACCCGGCTCCGGGTTTTGTGGCCCACAAAACCTGATTTTTTGAAAAAAAATGTAGTTTTTGATTTTTTAAAAATTTTTTTGGTCTATGGAATTTTTCTAATAATCCATTTTTAGTTAAAAATTATGATTTGCAATTATTATTATAATTGAAAAGTAAAATAATAATAACTGAATAACAATTTTTCAATTATTTAATAATAAATATATATAAGTCACTTTTTCAATTTTTATTATTTATATATGTAATATAATTATATATATATGTTTAATAATAAAAAAAAAGGAGAGGTATTGAACGTGCGTTAGAGACCCAAGCAGTTATTAAATTAATAAAAAAAATAATAATTATTAAAAATAATAATAATAATTAGAAAATAATAATAATTTAATAGTTGAAAATTTATTTTATAATTATGATTTGCAATTATTATTACAATTGAAAAATAAAATAATAATCATTGAATAAAAAATTTCAATTATTTATTTCATAATACATATATATATTTATAATTTTCAATTATTATTATTTTATTAATTTTATTTATATGTAATAATACATATAAATTTAATAATAAAAAAAGGGTGGGACCCACCATGGGTTCAAGACCCACCTAGTTTTTAAATTATTAAAAATTAAGAATTATTATTGAAAAATAATAATAATACTTTAAGAGTTAAAATTTATTATTATAATTATGAGGGGTTTTTCGGGTTTGCTGTGAGTTAAATACAAATTCAACTCTTTTGTTTGTTTTGTAGGGAGGATAGTTTGGTAATTTATTGTCTTTATTTTTATTCTTAATTTTTAATTAAAGTGGAGAGTTGAAAAGTCAAAGATTGAGGTCAAAAGTGGGAAAGTGGCTATTTCTTGCAACTATTTATTTGTAAGGGATAAAAACGTTTTTTTGTCAAAAAGGGGCTAAAAACGAATTTTGTATTTGTAGAGGTGTTATTTTTTGTAATTTCCACTTGTGGGTAATTGACAACTCTCAATTTTTTTATTTTAAAATAAAAATATTATTATTGATATGTTTTATTTTTTATTAATTATTATAATTGAAATTGTTTAATTTTGGTTATAATTTAAAAGACAAGCAAAATGTTAGTAATAATAATTTAATTTAAAAAACATATTTCAAGTTGTTTAAACTGAATATTACACATTCCTGTTAATTAATACATATAATGATAAATGCATTTTCATGTGACTGATGGCTTTATAAAAGCAGAATATAAATATCTTTTAAGAGTTGAAAACAAAAATATGAGCAAATTCCATTTGATTTGTTAGGATTCACAAAATCCTAGGTAACGTAACGGGCAGAGACCCTAGTGACCCTACCTATCTCCATCTTCCTCGCAGCTCTGCTGTCCAAACCTTTGCACTTTCAGTTTCCGTTTCTCAGGCATCGGCCACGCTTCCTGGTGTTTTCATATACATGCTTGTATGTAAGCATATCGAATGTTGCCTTTAAACCCTAGCTCACTCTTTCTTACCTCAAAATCCCCATTCCTCTCATTCCCTTCTCTCTCGCCTCTTTCTTACGTCGCCACAACCACCACCACCGCCACCGTCCGTTGCCAAGCCGCCGACCTCCCCAGCGGTCAGCGGTGGTTCTTCAATTCGCCGGCGGCTGCAGCAGAGTCCTTCGGCATCCCCCGCGTAAACCCTGACTCCGACGATGCAGCCGGAGAGAGGCGAGTTGCGAGTAGCAAAAGCCACACGAAGGTGAATGCGAAAGAGAAGCGTTGGTCGCGTAACGGAGAGAGCTACTTGGCCGACGACGGCGACGCTCTTCCTCTTCCCATGACGTATCCGAACTCGTCGCCGGTTTCGCCCGACGAAATTGATCGTCGACTCAGTTGCGATCCTCAAGTCCAGGTCTGTTTGATTTGGAGTCGGCTGGAACTTGTATTAAAATGGAGGGAACTAGAAATTAAACATCAGATTTTGCATACAATTGGTAATGTACATCTGATTGCAACTTGTGAACTTTGTCGGTCCAAATGAGTTCTGCGAACTGGGTTTGGTTTATTTGAAGCAGCCCGGTTTGAAAGGGAATAGAAAGTTAGTCATAGAGATTAATTTTTGGGTTTTTTTTTTTCCCCGGGAGTGACAAAAAAAAAAACAGCTCCTGGAATTACAATTACCTTGCGAATGGTAATGTGTAAAGAAGTTTTTGCAAATTTTGTAAGCATTGAACCTATCCACCAGGTTCCTGAGTTGGCTCCCCCCGAACCTTTTACAACAGGGATCTGCATTTCAAGTGATCCACAGCTAGGTTGTAATGTAACAATCAATTATTATCTGAAGGACGTCCTCAATGCATAAGACTCCTCACACCGACAGAGAAATTTTATTAGAGAATTAGTCAAATAGATAATTTTCTGTGTTATTGAGTGTTATCACCAAAACTTTATAAAGGAATGTTGAGTTTTCAGTTGACATTGATGAATTTGTCACTACTGCATGGTATGGGCATGAAAAACCTTTAATAAAAGGCTATCTGGAGGTGGATTTACACCATTATCACCATGGGATGGCTCATCACGTTTAGTTTCCGCAGTTCCATATCCTTCTTGATTCTTCTTGGGGCTTAAACTTGAATAGAGGTCTACAGGAGTTCCTTGCTGCTGATACTGCTTACTTGTGGAGTTGTAGGACTGTAAGGAAGTGGTGTATGAATGGACTGGGAAGTGTCGGAGTTGCCAAGGATCAGGATTTGTCAGTTATTATAATAAAAGAGGGAAGGAGGTTGTCTGCAAATGCATACCTTGCCTTGGAATTGGTACTATTCTGGTTCCTTTCTCTTACTTCTGCATTATCAATGTTTATATTGAATGCATTTTTTGTTTAAAAGGAAAATGAGCATACTGCCCTTCTGTAGTACTGAAAACTCACATGGATTTGCCAATGTCCATAGGCTCGCAGTTTGTGGTTTCATCTCACATACAGCATAGTACAAGCTTAACCTTATGAAAGATGTCTTTCCTTGGAATTTTAGCTTTGACTATAACCCTAATAATTTCCTTTGTCTACGATCTGTTTCTACTAATGCTTTCTTCTGAGGACGCCAGCTGTGATTGTGGCTAGTGATTTGGTTTGTTTCAACTTAACATACCGCATACTGATATATATTTAAGGCAATGGAAGATATTCGTTAGAATCCCATTGCATTAATTCATACTGTCAGGTTGTCGTGGAAGATATCCACAGAATATGATTTAAATGTGGTAAATGAATTACATCTAATGGAGTTTTATTTTATCTATCAACTATGGTAAAAGCAAGAGCAGATTTTTCTCGTCTGCTGGCAATATGTATTAGCAGTTTACTCTTTGCAATTTTACCCTTGCTCAATGGCCTCCAAAACCAATCAAGTTGGAGCAATTGCCATCCCTGCCTGTCTTGTATGACTCCAACAACCTATGTGGCTCTGACTTTCTTGTTCCACATTCCTCTTCTTCAGTTTGGATATGGATTTGAATGTCTTTGTTTGGTTCTACTGCCACCCTCCTACCTTCATCCAAGAGTGACAACCATCTCAAAACGTGGTGTTGATTATCATCTGGTGGATGACGTGCCAGAAAATCCTCCTAGGCCATTATCTAAATGACTACATGAGTTTCAACAATTTTTGCTCTAAAAATGTGTGGAAACTTTGTGTTCCTTCATTTGTTAGATCGGTGATATGGTGGAATGTCATGTGCTTACTATATAAAGAAGACGAGAAATAATAGTAGCTGTAGCACATGGTAGTTAGCGGTTGTATAGAATTTTGGCGGGAACTATTCAAATTGCCCACTTGATTGTCCACTTGGTTGGTGAGATCAGTATAAATACACTAATCTCACTCGAAGAAGGCATGAATGAATTGAATCCTGAATTTCCCTCTAAATTCTCCCACTCTCTCTCTCCGATCAAGTCTCTTCTACACAATTCTCCAAAATTCCTTGCAGAATTCTTGAGATAAACTGGTTAGATCTGTTGGACTTGACAATTTGGTATCAGAGCGATCCAAGCCAAGCGAAGCTGCGAGAAAGATTTGGTGATGGCAGATGGCATGAGGCTAAAGAATATGGAGGCGCAACTACACCAATTCGGATCCACAGTATCGGACTTACAGGCAAGGGTAGATCAACTAGAATTGGAATCGAATCATAATCATGAGGCGATCATCTCCATTGATCACAAAATGGATGGTGCAGTCAATCAAATCCGAGAAGTAGGAGCGCATATTCGTGAGCACTTACAAGGCGATCATGTTTGTGTGACAACAACCAGTAAGCCTCTCCCCAGATTTTCCTCCTAGGGAAAGAGCAGATCTGATCCTTCCCAACCATGGGATGAGTCAAAGGAGACCAGGAACCTCTGAGGTTGGGGAGGAACTGGGGGAGAATGTGGTTGGTCGAAGGCAGGGGGTGAATGAAGGCACTGGCTACCCGGGGATACCAATGTCAAAATTGGATATCCCTATGTTTGATGGAAGTACACCTCGCTGGTGGATTAGACGATGTGAGAGGGCCTTTGAGTGGTTTGGAATACCAAAGCATCAGAAGGTGACCATGGCTGTGCCTTACCTTAACGATGCTGGGGATGATTGGTAGAAAGGATGGGCCAAGACAAAGGGGAATGTCCATAGGCAGAATTTGCAGCAGAATTCTGCTAGAGGTTTGGGGAGAGAGGAATGACAAATGTGGTGGAGGAGTTTTACAAGATCAGACAGAATGGATCGATGGCAGAGTATCAAAACAGGTTTGAAGAACCAAAGGCGTTGATGCTCAACCATAATCCTTACCTAACAAAGGCTTATTTCGTCTCTAGTTTTATTAGTGGATTAAATGAGGAGTTAAGGCCCATGGTGAAGGTGTTGTAGCCACAAACCCTTAAGCATGCCACTGATAGTGCCTGGTTGCATGAGCTGACGGTGGAAGCGCTCACGAAGAAGCAACAAATTGTGAACAGGGGAGAAACACACAATGTGTTAGCTCCCGTTGGGAAGATTCGGGGAAGGGAGAATTGGAAAAGAGTGTAAGGGGTGAGGAGCTTAGCAATTCTAGGCACAATGTGTTGGATGTGTCTGAAGAAGAAGAAGAAGACAATGGGGAGATCTCTCTACATGCCTTGAGAGGGCTGGCCAACAACAAAATCATCAAGGTGGAAGGAAAGATAAGAGAAAGTAAGTTGATGATCCTCATTGATAGTGGGAGTACCCACAGTTTTTTGGACGAAAGTACTGCCAAGCAGTTGAAGTGCTCACTGATTAGCACACAACCACTTTTAGTAATAGTGGCTAATGGAAGTAAGGTGATGAGCAAGTCAGCTTGCGCTAATTTTCGTTGGGAGATGCAGGGTGAAAAGTTCGAGACAGATTTGAGGTTATTAAAACTGGGGGGATGTGATGCGGTCTTGGGGGTCAACTGGATGAAGCAAGTGAGCCCCATATGCTTCGATTTTAACATGATGGAGGTGACTTTTGAGAAAGAAGGGAAGAGAATGACATTGGTGGCAGCAAGGAAGTTGGCGTGTGCAAGATGATCACGGGGAAACATTTATAGAAGATGCTTAGGCAGAAGCTAACTCAGGTGGCCCAACTCTTCTCTATACAAGCAGTGGAAGAAGGGGAGGAGGAGGATCAAAGCATAGATAGTAAACTCTTATTGGTGGTCAACAGCCCCTCTCAAGCAGAGTGGGAAGTAAATCAACTCAACCTACTTCATATGCTTTTGTTTGAATATGAGGATCTCTTTAGGGAGCCAACAACTCTACTCCTCCTAGAACCCATGATCATTCCATCAATTTGAAACCCAATTCTAAACCCTTTAATGCACGAGCCTATCGATACCCCCCAGCCTAGAAAACACAGATAGAGCAAATGGTCGAAGAAATGTTACAACAGTCCTTAATTCAGCCTAGCCACAGTCCTTACGCATCCCCGATATTACTGGTAAAGAAGAAGAATGGATCATAGCGTTTCCGTATAGATTACCATCAGCTAAACGCCAGGACCATCAAAGACAAATACCCAATTCCACTCATTGAAGACCTCCTAGATGAATTAAGGGATGCAACCATTTTTTCTAAGCTTAATCTACGAGCTGGCTATCACCAGATTTGAATGAGCCCTAAAGATATACTCAAAACTGCTTTTCGAGCCCATCAAAGCCATTGCGAGTTCTTGGTAATGCCCTTTGCCTTACCAATGCCCCAGCTACTTTTTAATCCTTGATGAACCACATTTTTTAACCCCACCTAAGAAACTTTATCCTGGTATTTTTTGACGATATATTGGTGTATAACCGTACTTTTGACTAACATTTGACACACCTTAAGGCTACCTTTGAGATCCTTAGAGTCAACCAATTGTATATCAAGAGGTCGAAGTGTGCTTTTGCTCAAAGGCAGGTAGAATACCCCGAGTACATTATCTCGAGCCAAGGGGTCAGCACAAACCTAAAGAAGGTAGTGGCCATGCAGTCTTGGCCGAGGCCTAACACCCTTAAAGCCTTAAAGGGGTTTCTAGGCCTAACGAGGTACTACAAGAGGGGTTCGTGCAGAACTACAGGATCATTAGTAGGCCTTTAACTCAATTATTGAAGAAGGAAGGTTTCAAGTGGGATGCTCAGGTTGAAGCAGCCTTTGAACAACTCAAGAGGGCTATGAGTAAGGCCCTAGTGTTGGGCTTACCTAACTTTAACAAAACCTTCGTGCTGGAAATAGACGCCTGCAAGACTAGAAATGAGGTAATGTTAATGCAGGAGGGAAGGCCCCTAGCATTTCTTAGCCAAGCCTTAGCTCCTAGACATGTGGGGCTAAGCATTTACGAGAAGGAGTTTGTAGTTGTGTTGATGGCAGTGGACAAGTGGAGGCACTACTTAGAAGGGGCTCAATTCGTGATCAAGACTGACCATCAAAGTTTAAAGTTTTTGCTTCAACAGAAGCTACACACTCAATTACAAAAGAAGGGTATGGCAAAGTTGATGAGTCCTAACTACACTATACAATACAAGAAGGGGAAGAATAATGTAGTGATCGATGCCTTGTCCAGATGTTAGGAGGAGGGAGAAGCAGTAGCCATAACTGCCTTGGTACCAGATTGGTATCAAGAGGTGGCCACCAGTTATGATTCCAATGAGTAGATCAAAGGGTTATTAGAGTAGCTGATCTTGAGCCCCACCACTAACCGGGATACACGCTTAAGAATGGGGTGATCCGATACAAAGGAAGAATAGTGATTGGGGACAAACAGGACATCAAGTAAAAGATACTCCAAACTCTCCATAAGTCCCCACTGGGAAGGCACTCGGGAATTCAAAACACATACCATAAGGTAAAGCAGCTCTTCTTCTGGCCTAAATTGAAGGAAGTTGTGGTTAAGTTTGTGATGACATGCGATACTTGCAAGAGATGCAAGCATGAGAATGTAGCCACCCCCAGATTGTTACAACCCTTAACTATTCCAGGCCAAGCATGGGAGAGCTTGTCAATGAATTTTGTGGAAGGGCTACCTAGATTGGAAGGGAAATATTGCATACTAATGGTGGTGGATAGGTTCACAAAGTTTGCTCACTTCTTGAGCCTCTCTCACCCGTACGCTACATAGGAAGTTGCTAGAGCATTCCTTGATCAGGTTGTTAAGATACATGGGATTCCAAGAACCATTATCTTTAACTGTGATAAGGTATTTGCTAGTCTATTATGGCAGGCTCTACTGAAATCCCTTGGGTCTAAGCTAAGCATGTCATTAGCTTATCACTCCCAAACTGATGGACATCAGAGAGAGTCAATCAATGTTTGGAGAACTACTTGAGGTGCTTATGTTTCCATCACCCCACGAGCTAGCACAAGTGGCTATCACTAGCCCTCATTGGTGGTATAACTCCAACCACCACACTTCTATTAGGATGTCACCATTCGAAGCTCGGTTTGGGTATAAGCCCACCCTACTCCATGCTATTCAAGAGATTTACAATGTGGCAGCTGTAGAAGATTATCTCCAACAAAGGCAAGAAATTTTGGGACAGCTAAAGAGGGATTTAGCTATGCCCATAATAGAATGAAACAACAAGCTAATAAAGGAAGAAGCGAGAGGAAGTTTGCAGTAGGGGATGAGGTTTATCTGAGACTAATGCCAACCCGCATCCGGGCATTGACTTCAAAACTAGTGTCCAAGCTGAGCCCCAAGTACTATGGCCCCTTCCCTACAACAACAACAACAACAACAACATATCCAGCCGTTATCCCACTATGTGAGGTTGGCTACATGAATTCTAGACTTCTATGTGGGTTACATCCCAACAGATAGTTTGTCTAGAATTCATATTTGGATCCGACTAGGTTTTACTATGGCCCATTCCCTATTGAGGCTAAATTGGGTAAGGTGGCATATCAACTGTGGCTACTGGAGAATTCCCTTATTCATCCAGTGTTCCATGTATTGCTATTGAAGAAAGGCGTTGGAGGACAATAGGTGAGTGCCAGTCTGCCTTAGGGTACCAGCAACAATGTGCTTCAGGTAGAACTCGCAATTGTTCTAGATAGAAGGGTCATCTATAGGCATGGAGCCCCCATAACCCTAGTGTTGGTGAAGTGGTCTCATTTTCATAACGACCACAACATGGGAATATCTCCCTGATTTGCTCACATAGTTCTTGAGGGTAGCTAGTCTACTTTGTATTTCTTAAGGACAAGAAATGTTTCATGGGGCAGATAAACTGTCCTGTGTTTACTAAATAAAGAAGACGGGAAGTAATAGTAGTCGTATCACATGGTAGTTAGCGGTTGTATAGAATTTTGGCGGGAACTATTCAAATTGTCCACTTGGTTGGTGAGATCAGTATAAATACACACTGATCTCACTCGAAGAAGGCATGAATGAATTGAATCCTGAATTTCTCTCTAAATTCTCCCGCTCTCTCTCTCTTTCTTCTTCTTCTGTCTCTCTCCGATCAAGTCTCTTCTACACAATTCTCCAGAATTCCTTGTGGAATTCTTGAGATAAACTGGTCAGATTTGTTGGACCTGACATGGAATAACTTTTTGGATAGCGTCACCTAGAGCTTGAGTCTGCCCGGGCAGAAAAAATTTCAACAATTTTTTGCTGCGAAACACTTAGAAGACTGAATGGGTATAAGTGTTTCATGATTGAAATGCAAAGCACTGGGCATTTGATGAAATATGCCTTGAAGAAAGATGCTTGATTGAAAATTCTGGTGAATGGCTTATCCCCAGGGTGATTTAAATGCTGAAGAGAAGGAAAACTATTGAGTGGATGATAACTGCATATGATAATTCATGATGGTGAACATCCACTTCAGTGAAAGTCAGAGTTTACTGCCTGCATATGGATATAGTTGGTTTCCTGAAAAATGAAGTGACTGTTTCATGCAATTATCATGTTTAAACCATAAGGAAGCATTTTGTGAAGAATTTGTATATGGGGGAACATCGTGTTGGCTGTCAACTAGGTATAAGGAACACCTTATGACTTCCACAAAATGGGGATGATCAGTTACGAATTATGTGGCTGGTTATGGGCATTCTATTTAGAACAAGGAATTTGCTATTCATATTAAATTTATAAGTATAATGTGGAAATGATATTTTAAAAAATATAAGCTTTTAAGATGATAGGATCCCAATTTTGCTTCTTCATAATTATTTGGTTTCTATAGCATTCTTAAACCAAATAACCTACCAAAGTGTCCTTTAATCTTGAAATGCCACTGCCATGTCTAAAGATGGAACAGTCTTCTGGATGTTGGGTAAACATCACACTTTGCATGAGTAGGGCATGGGGTGATGTTGAACAAGTTAGGGCAGGTTTGGGATTGGGTACGTTAAGCGAATCAGGTTTACCTTGGGGTTGGGAAAAGGATCCCTTAACCCTATCTTAACCATATTGCACCTTTGAATGCTAGCTCTTATTTCTGAAAACTGCTGTTGATGTTTGCCCCTGGTATGAACCTTATTCTCTCTCTATAGAGTGAGCACCCCTTCCTCCCCATCTACCATCCACATTGGACTTTCATTCTAACCAAAGACCCTTGACAGTCTTTGGGCTCCCAGATAACCTGTGCTCAAGGAGAATAAATATGTTTTGAAACCTTGATTTGATGGAGTCCTAGGCTGCTTCTGAACTGTTTAGGAATACGTTGGTAACAAGAATAAAAGCTGTGGAGTTAAGAGGTATTATCAGTCATTTTATCCTCTCTTTTATCTTTATTGCTCGGATTGTCATTACTGGAAAAAATGTTTATAATATGTGAGGATGATGTTTGACTTTGTGAAGTATCCCTCATCGTAAAATTCATGGCACATAGTGCTGAGGGCAAGGCCAAGGAGGAAGAGATTAGTTAGGTAGGAAGGGTGGGGTCAGGGAAAATGGTTTACTTAAGTGGCAAGGGTCAGTTCTTGGCAATGGATCCCCTGCATGTTAAGAGCATCATGACAGCATTATTCTGAAATTATTTAATAAATATGAAACATTTTTATAATGACGAACAAACAAATAAAGTTTGAAATTTTTATACAGAATGATTTTGTTAATTGGAGGCCTTTCATTTTGAAAGAAATATCCTACCAAGATTCCTTTTAATTGCTTCTCTTTGCTTTATTTATTTCTTTTTTCCCCCTTGTTTGGGTTTTGATATTCTCTCTTCTTCTTCCCAAGTATATTCTTATTAGTTTTGGATGAGCTTGGCTAGTGAAATACCAATGGAATCTTAAATTTTAGTATCTATAAGTTATAACTTAATCTATTTCTGAATCTGGGTATAGAGATATGACATATAATAGATGCAAATTGATATGGTTGAATCATATTCTTGCATGGAGTCCAACATTCATAGTGTATGCAGTTAATGTGTGATAATCAAAAAGCAACTTGTCATTTTCACTTACATGTCATGAAAGGACAGGGTGCATTGAGGTTGATTGTCACTTTATTAGGAAAAAGATGCAAAATGTGATCAATATTTGACGTCTGAATCAGCTAGCAGGTTTGTTTACTAAAACTTGAGGAGTTAAAGAGTGACTTTCTTTATAACAATTTTGGAATATATAGCATGTGTGCTCTAGCTTAAAGGATAGCATTAATAGGCACTTTTGTAATTAGATGTATTTTTAAGGGTATAATTTTAATATTTATATGTTGAGCTTCTTGAACAAGTTGGAGTGATTTGACTTCATCAGGACAATCAACAGAGGTGGGTGCACCCTTCAATTAGAAGAAAAGACCATTACCATGTTAGATTACATGTAAATAAGGATTAAAAAAGTCTTTCTCTTTATTATTTATTATATAGATATGTACAACTTTTATCAGCAATTCTATTTAGATAAAGTAAGGGCTGAAAAGATCCAATATAAAGAAAAATCAAAATAAAGAAGCTTTCTTTATTTTGATTTTGTTTGAAAGTGATTTTTTATTCCCATGGCCTAGTTAGGTCAGTACCTAGCTGGGCCCTTTTTTTGTTCAAACGAATCCTAGGGTGTGTTTGATAGCATTTAGTTGGAAAAGAAAACATTTTTCAGTTTGCATGAAAAACAAAAACCACCTCCCTCCTAGATAGAATTTTTCATAGAAAATAGGTCAAAACATGCTTTAATGGTTATATCTTAGAATTCAATTCCATGAAAAATACAGTGTGTCAAATATTGAAGTTGAAATTCAATTCTTCAGATGTGACATTTTTCGTACAATTTCCATGTTATCAAACACACCCTTAGATAAAACAATTTATCTGATTTGAAAACAAAAATACTTGTTATTAAATTAAAGCAACAATGTTTTAACAATTTTGAGCAGGTTTGACGGATTAACACTCTAATACCATGTAAATCTTTGCATGAAATGGAAGGATATCGAACACCTAATTAGAGTTATCTTAGTATGTGTTTATACTGAGAAACTTGATACATGGGTGTCACATTTATACCTCAATCATACATCTATGCCTTTTTTTTGCTAAGAGTACATCCATGCCTATTAACAAGGGAAATTATAGTCCTTTAATTGTTGTTACATTGTAAATGGAATTTTTTCTAACTAAATTCCTTTTAAATGGCATCAACAAGGGAATTTCTTGTTAATAGGCAAAAGATGGACAACCATTCGTCTCATAAGAAGGAATATGTAGGCCTGAAACTTTTATGGAGCTGATGTAATTTACTCAAAATATGTTAACACCTAGCCAAAAATAAAAGATTTTCCAGCCTCCAATTTCAGTGTGGTGATGATTTGCTAGTTGACCAACTGGCCTTTTCAGTGATGGGTATGAAGTTTATACCAGCTCTTTATGATAAACATGTTGTTGCTGATGTTTTGAACCTGATTTTTAAGATAATTATTCACCTAAAAAAAATAGTATGGCTGTCAATTCTCAGTTCTAGATGAATTTTCCTTCTCGTTTTTGTCCTTTGGAGGTCAGTATGAGGATATAATGTTGGTTTCCTCATGGAGGTGCATGGAAGCTATAAAACTAGATTTTCTTGTTGGAATTTTAGTGTTTCTAGGATGTCTTGTAGGGACAAGGCTTTGTTGTATAGCCGTCAGTTCTATAAGTTTGTGGACTTGTTACTCCTGAACCAAATCCATTCATTAATGGAATTTTATTTGATTGTTAATGCTCAATACAGTAGCGTGCAACTCATTCAGATCTAGGTTTAATCACATCTTAATGTAACTTAACTCGTTCATGCTCACCTGTGTTTCCTGTTTGTGGGCGGGTATGCTTTAGGGTGATTTTCCAAGCTTCTGACATATAATGAGGCTGACTAAGATATTTTTTACACTCAACTCTGATTATGGATGCAGAATACCTTAGTTTAAGTGTCTAAATTTCCATACTTTCTGTATTTGCATACTTTCAGGTTATGTGCAGAAGATAACGGCACGCAAGGATATTGAGGTGATGGAGGATTTGGATAATGGAAAGCCACCGTCACCCAAATAAATATAGAAACTGTCTTTCTTTTATTTTCTTACATCTCTTTTACATCTTTTTTCTTCTTTCTGATCGGGAATATTGCTACAAATTTCTATCGAGTCCATCTCCTATCCAGTCGTCCAGCATTATTGTAATTTTCACTATTTTGATCCACATGTTACAAACTTTTACCATTTAAATATAGGATCCATTTATAGTTGGTGAAAGGAAACCCTCCAAAAAGGATATGCTCCAGAACTGATTCTTTCCCTATGTCTAATCCATTTTTCTGATAAAATCCTCTTCCTCTGACTTCAAAATCTTTCTATTCCTTAATTGCCATGGATGCTGTCGAGGAATGAAATTAACTTGCTTCTTCTTCCTGACAGCATTGGAAAATGTGCATCATTTTGTTTCTCATCACAGGATTAAGAGGCATCTGGATCTGCCAGCCTATGCCAGCTATCATCTAATATCTTTTCCTGGTCTTAAGCTATTGCCCAACGTGCCAGTGGGAAATGTTGAAGTTGAGTTTTCGTGAATCCAGTGCAAATTGAATGCTAAGATCTCTCCCGAGGAGTACGAGGCCATAGTGAGCTCCCAGAAAGGAAGACACAATGAAAGCGGTATCCAAATTAGGTTGTTGATTTTGATGGAATGTATTCATTCTTAGGAGTTAGCGGCAGTGCAGTTGAGATGAATTATTAACATTCCAGCATGAATCGTAGGTGCATGAATCGTAGCTTTCTTCAGTTCTGAAGTTGTCTCTGATACTCTGATCTTACGGGTACTCGACCCCAGCTTCTCTGCTGCCGCTGCTTTTTCTTTTTTCTTTTTTTTTTTTTATGTTTTTTTGGCTAAGTCAGCTTCTCCGCTTCCAAAATCAACCATTTAGTAGATGATGTCAAGCTTTATATTTTGCTAGAATGCTGATCGGGCAGGCAGTTTATTATAATTAAGAAGATGGTATAGAATTATGTCTCTGCTATATAAGCATTGTTCTCCCCACATTGTTAATCTTCCATTGTTCTTTATGTTCTTTCTTCCCTGTTTTGGCCTTTTATTGTCCGTCTGTGGATGATTTGACATTGAAAATTAGGGCCTATAACACTCTTGTAACACTTGTGAAGCTAGTTTTTTTTTAATCTTAACTTCTTATACACGTCTGAACGCAAATACATTGAAAATGTGAAATTATTTTTATTATTGTTTTATTTTTAAAAATTAATTAATGTTTTAAAGATTAAAAATAAGTTTGAGAGGCTATTTTTATTTTCAAAATAATCATCAAACTGAAAATAGAAAATTGAAACCCAATAAGCATGCTAAAAATCAATGAGGAATTCGTTTGGTTTGACTTAAATTGAGCATTTTAATTATTTCTCATCATTTGGATTGTAAAAAAGGGTAAATATATTTTTTAAGTAAAATATTTTACAACAATGACTTACCAAAAATTAAGACAATTTAATTTTTGTAGTCATTCTTTTATTTTGAAATTAAAATTAAGAATTTATTATTTTAATTAAAAATCACACATTTGCACATTTGCCAAATAATTCATATTAAGCTTTCCACTTAAGATAAAAAATAAAGGCGGCAAGATAATTATATATTTCTATTATTATTTTTATAATTTAAAATATAATAAATTATTTAATTTATTGTAAATATATAATAATTATTTAGTTTCATAAAATATAGTGATTATTTACATTTTGCCATATTTTTCTTGGTAATAATAGAAAATAAATGAGATTAGTCTAACCAGTGAGGAGAGGATAATAACCCGGTAGCCAAACAGGGCCTATCGGCTTGAAATGTACCGCCAAATTTGGACGACTTAAAATGCATCCCACCCAGTAAAGCCGACAGTGACGGTGTGCGAAGCGCCAGTCGGACGGGTACATTATGAACGACGACGGCGACGAACAAGTCCCTTCACTTTCCGACTCCACCGATTCAAACGACGAATTCACTTGCGACTGCGACGAATCGGAACAATCTCAGTCTGAATCTGAACCTGAATCTTACAATGATGAAAATGTTAACTGTGACGGTGATAATGTTCGAGAACCATCTGCGATTCGGCGACCTCCGCCAAATGACAGCCGTAAATCGAAAAATATAGCCGCCCTCGTGAGGTAGGTCCTGATTTCCAAATTTTTTGTTGAACTTCGTCTCCGTAACCTGTTTGCGTACGGTGGAAGCTTTTTGGTTTTGTAGGGTTTCCAACATTTAAATTAGACAGATAACATTACGTGGATGAATATCTGTTTTATCACCAAAGCAAGGTTTACTTCATTGTTTAATTTGTATGTCCTCATTTCCCGCTTCTGCACTCTCAATATTGTGTAATCTGATAAGTTGAAAATGGTTTTTAGTTAGTGCATAAAACTCCACAAAAACAGACTAGTATTCTTATAAATAAAGGTAAAAATATAGTTCTCTCCTGTTCCTGGAGGTACCCGGATAAATTAATGACCAGTTACTGTGGTTTTATCAGAGGCAATCTTGTTGTGAAAAGACAGTCTTTAATTCCAAGGGTGCTTTCGGTGACTGAAGGAGCAGCTGTAGTTAGGAAACCCTTTAAGCCTCCCTCTTCTAATGGATACAGTAACAAGAATGAGCAGCTCTTTCGTCGTCTTTGGGCTCGCAAGCGGTTTGTCCCCTGGGGCTCTAAGAGGCCTGCACTAATTTCAATTACCAATACATTTAACATTCCCTCTATTCCTGAGAAAGAAGTGCCGGAAGAGATTGTTAGTCTTCCACCAGGAGTTGAGTCATTGGTCCTGTGGCAACCAGAGGAACGTGAAGAAGAAATTGGTAATTTTGTGCCAGTAATAGTGGATCCTTTGCTTGTCCGCTTCCTTCGTCCCCATCAAAGGTATTTCTTCCAACTAAAAATTCTGCAGTTGGTTTTGGTATCCATGGTTTTAATTCAGCTTATAGAGACTGATATTTGTATGTTTGTTCATGCTTACACATCCAATAGTAGTTACATAATTAATTTGGAATCTTTTTATATAACTACAATATCATTGTTAAAACCTCCTTATATTATAAATATATGCTCATGTTTTTATGATTGCTAATTATATGCTCCATATTTTGAATTCATTTCCGTGAATCAGATTGCAACTATTCTATACTGAGAAGGTCATTTTATTAATTCCTATGCAGGGAGGGTGTTCAGTTCATGTTTGAATGTGTTTCAGGGTTATATAGTGCTGCCAATATAAATGGATGCATTTTGGCAGATGATATGGGGTAAATACCTGACCCTTCTTGACCATCCAGCTCAAACACCCTTGTGGTTTTCCACCGTACTTTATCTACCAGGATTTTGGGGTTTTTAATATTTAGTGTTTGCTTTTGCAGTTTGGGAAAGACTTTGCAATCAATCACATTATTGTATACTCTTCTTCATCAGGGATTTGATGGGAAACCCATGGTTAAGAAGGCTATAATTGTAACTCCAACCAGCCTTGTGAGCAATTGGGAAGCTGAAATTGAGAAGTGGATTGGAGAAAGAGTTCATCTTGTTGCTTTGTGTGAGAGCACTCGAAATGATGTTGTCTCTGGAATTGACAGCTTCACCAATCCTTGCAGTCATATACAGGTAAATCAATATAATTATCTGGGTTTTATCTGGAGTCACGAAGTGATAACTTGTTACTCTCCCAGGTATTGATAGTTTCTTATGAGACATTTCGGATGCATTCATCAAAATTCAGCAGTGATGGATCCTGTGATCTTCTCATATGCGATGAAGCTCACCGACTGAAAAATGATCAGACATTGACAAATCGAGTAAGATCTAAATCTGATATTTTGCTCCTAACTTGTCTGGTTTGGTGAATATATTTAAGAAGTCTTCTGGCTCAGGCATTAGCTGCTCTCTCGTGCAAGCGTCGCATTCTATTGTCAGGAACTCCAATGCAGGTCTGACATATTTGATTCTTGATATATTTCATGTTATCAAGATCTTCCTCATCTTATACAAGTCTGCCTCTTCTCTTATTTCCATATCAACCTCAGAATGACCTAGAAGAGTTCTATGCAATGGTTAACTTTGCTAATCCTGGAATATTGGGTGATGCTGCATATTTTCGACGGTACTATGAGGTGAGCTCATTGCCACACATTCTGAACATTATGGCATAGCCATAAATTTATGTTACCAGTTGATCTGAAATTTACTATGATTTAATGTTAGAGAACTATCACCTAATCTACCAAATATATTTTGGCTCTATTTAACGGTATCAATATGATAGGAAAATCAAGTGGCAGGAAGTATTGTTTGGAAATTGCTGTTTTTCTATTGGACTTCCTCAAATTTCAATTCATGTATAGTTTGCAATTACCAAGATGCTGTTTGCTTATCCCTTTCTACCCCTTGGCATATGTTTGTGCTAATTTTTAACTCTAATTCATGGTAAATTAAGATGCCAATCATTGGTGGAAGAGAACCAACTGCCACTGAAGAAGAGAAGAAACTAGGTGATGAGCGTTCTGTGGAACTTAGTGCAAAAGTAAATCAGGTGATATTCTCTTCCTGGAATGTATATAACTCTTGCAGCTGACTCACTTTGTTCCTTGAGAAAGCAATATATGATCGTAATGTAATTTATAAAATATCAACTAATTTTATGGCAAAAAAAGAAAAAGAAAAAATTGTTTTGATACGGTGTGTAGGTTAAAAAAGTGTGCAATTAGCAGACTTCAGCTTTACATCTAATTATGACTCGTATGCATGTTTTCAGTTTATATTGAGGAGGACCAATGCCCTGTTATCCAATCACTTACCGCCAAAGGTATGGGCACTTGACCAGTTTGCCATTTGAATTCTTGAAGTTGCCATTATCCTTTTGTGATTTTAGTAATTCATTTTTCATGCTCGATCCATTGTTTAGTAATCAGTCTTATTAACAGTATATGTCTTTTTAAATTCAGCATTTCAGATAAATTGGACTCTTTATTTATTTATTTTTGTTCATATGGTTGTCATGCCCTTGAAGTAATTGCTCACCTCATATTAGACTGCTGACTTGATTTTATACACATCCTTTTGGGCATATATAAAGGCATAGTTGTTAAATCGAGATTCGAATCGAATCGTAAGATTCAGTACACATTCTCAATTTCAATTATAAATAATATATATCCATAAAAAATAAATAATGTGTCCCCATGATCAATTCTTTTAAATATAAATAGATAAATAATACTTCTAAATATATTTGCTAAGTTTAAAATTATATCAAAAGGCAAAAGAATATTCATGTTGCCTTTAAATTCAAATTGCACCAAACCAAACCACTTTCAAAATAACAAGCTAGAAAAAAAAAAAAAAAACTACAACTATTAGGCTACTAATAAACTCCATTGTCTATAATCTTCACTAGTTATCAATGATCTTCATCTTCAAGTTCAAGAGTATCATCTTCTTCATCATCTTCTTTGTCTTCAAACATAGCCAAATCAGACGAATATTTGATTAAAGCGCACATGTAGATGAAGTTGCACGAATCGGACAAATCATGCGATTCATGGTCGATTCTAAGAGATTTTCAATTCACCCTATAAATTCGACTCGATTTCTATATGAATCGAGTCGAATCATATGATTTGAATCATGAATCGCATGATTCTAACAACAGTGCATAAGTTTTCCATGTTAATCAGCTCTAGACAATTCTTGATTAGCTTCCCAGCTCCGAAACTGTTTATACAAGAACTGGAAGAATGATTATCCTAACATAAAAAGTTCCAGAGGCCAAGATAATCTAAAGGAATTTGATTCCCAAACCATAGGGAAAATTTAATTAAAGGAAAAAAGTGACTCTAGACTGCATGTAACATGGCCTAATGAGGCTAAATAGAGCTCAAGAGAGATGCTATTGAGTATTTTGCTGCTCCTCTCTCTCTCTCTCTCTCTCTGGGGCATGATGGAAGGGCAAGCATTTCATCACTGGCTTAAAAAACAACAAAGTGAAAGAACATCATGAATAATTCCTTGAGCTCTATTTAGCCTCATTAGGCCATGTTACATGCAGGCTAGGGTCACTTTTTGTCCTTTAATTAAATTTTCCCTATGGTTTGGGAATCAAATTCTGTTGGATTATCTTGGCCTCTGGAACTTTTTATGTTAGGATAATCATTCTTCCAGTTCTTGTATAAACAGTTTCAGAGCTGGGAAGCTAATCAAGAATTGTCTAGAGCCGATTAACATGGCAAACTTGTGGAGTTCTAAGAATTGCCAAGCTGAGATTCCTTTTTCTTTTTGGAAGTAGGGTAGATTTCTTCCTCCATTTTGTTTAACAGGTTGTATTATCAACAAATGTTATATAGTTTTAACAACATTCTTGCCGTTTTAGTAGAGCTTGGATGTAAATGTAACATTCATTGGCTGAAACTCAAAAGAAACCAGATTAGGTTATATTCTATTGGTTGGGTGGGGACTGTAGGGGGGATAGAATTAACATTCTGCTCTTTAAGTAGATTCAATTATTAATTGTCATTTTATCAGATTGATCCTTCTTCCTGTTGGCCTGTCAACATAAGATTTTTCCTTGGGACAGGATATTGTGTTCTATACCCCTCAATTTAGATTTCCATAGTTTTTAAATTCCTTTTTTTATATCAGCATTGCTTTTTTATCCTTTTGCACTGATCATATGCTTATTGAGTAATTGTTCTTGCAGATTGTTGAAGTTGTTTGTTGCAAGTTGGCTCCTCTCCAACTAGAGTTATATAACCATTTTGTGCATTCTAGAAATGTAAGTTCTCATTTTTTTGTGTAGCTATTTTCGCCTTTTGAGATTGCATAAATGTATGAAGTTCACAACAGGAACTGTTAGATTCTACTGACTACAGGTTAAATACAGGTTAAACAAGCAATCACAGAAGAGATGAAGCAATCAAAGATATTGGCTTGCATCACAGCTCTTAAAAAGCTTTGCAATCATCCAAAGGTATTTACTGAAGGATAATATCTGTGAAGTATCTTGTTTGTGGTGTGGTGTATTTCATACTGGAGATAAATAATGAAGATACAAGTTTGTGTAATCTGACTACAGATTTTAAAACTTGCACAAAACAATCAATGCATGCTGTCTATTTCCTCTGCAAGTAATATATAGTTCTTAAGAAGCTTTGCAATCATCCAAAGGTGTATTTCTTGAAGGATAATGTGTGTTGGGAGTTTTTTTTCCTCACTTTTCTTTCTGGCATATTCCTTCCTATGAGTAAAAAATGAATACTAAAAATTTTGTTGAGTATATGAGATTCTAAAATTGCAAAAGCCCTTTCTTTCTGGCATATTCCTTCCTATGAGTAAAAAATGAATACTAAAAATTTTGTTGAGTATATGAGATTCTAAAATTGCAAAAGCCCTTTCCTTCTGGCTTATTCCTTCCTATGAGTAAAAATTGAATACTAAAAATTTTGTTGAGTATATGAGATTCTAAAATTGCAAAAGCCCTTTCCTTCTGGCTTATTCCTTCCTATGAGTAAAAATTGAATACTAAAAATTTTGTTGAGTATATGAGATTCTAAAATTGCAAAAGCCCTTTCCTTCTGGCTTATTCCTTCCTATGAGTAAAAATTGAATACTAAAAATTTTGTTGAGTATATGAGATTCTAAAATTGCAAAAGCCCTTTCCTTCTGGCTTATTCCTTCCTATGAGTAAAAATTGAATACAAAAATTTTGTTGAGTATATGAGATTCTAAAATTGCAAAAGCCCTACAACTTAATATTCTGCTTTTATATTTTGGCTGGCAATAGCATAGTTTTTATCCTCGAATCAGAAGGTTATGCACTATTAAAGATGTTGAAGCACATCCAGACCCTATATGGTATAACATACCCTTGGCGACTTACATTGTTAAGGGACAAATTATACCATCAAAGCAAGGTTACTTCTTTGTTCTGGAGACCAATAAATTCTCGCAATGGTTTGGCTATATTATAGGTATAGCTCTTTCTGCTAAAGAAATTTTACATCAACAAAATAATGTGAAGGAAACAGATGGTTTAGGGTTATAAATTTGCTATAAATCCACATATTGAACCCTTACATTCTGTTTAACATATTATGAAAGTGCAAAATCTTGTGAAATTATTATCTACAACAAATGCAGGTAATAAGTCACTACAAAGCTGATAGTTAGGTACCCCTTTGCCAACAAACGATCCTTGTTCTTTTTTCTTTTCCTTGATATGGTTGGCATGAGTACTTTGTTTGCTATATTAGTGAATATCTGAGCAGTGATCCTTATCTTCTGAAACTGGCATTGGTTTTTGACTGTGAGGAACTTCACCAATCTACAGCTGTGGGCTTGGATTTGATCTCCTAGGCTAGATTCTGACTAGCTCTCAGTGACATCATTTTACTCCGACCACTTTGATATATTTCCTTCATGCTTAGCCTTGACGCTAAATAAGATAGATACTGTGTTTTCATGCATGTTATTTTACTTTGAAGCTCATATATGATACCATAAAAAGTGGTAGTCCTGGAAAATCAGGATTTGAGGACTGCTTGAGCCTTTTCCCTCCAGAAATGTTCTCTGGAAGGTAAGTCATTCCTTTTTTTCTTTCTTTATTTTTTATCCTTGTTCTTTTCCTGTAGTTCTGAATTTCTTGTCCAAATATTCTTGGCATCACAAAATTATCTCTGTTTTTGTGTTAGATCTGGATCTTGGACTGGTGGTGATGGGGTTTGGGTTGAGCTATCTGGGAAAATGCACGTCTTAGCTCGGTTACTGGCCCAGCTGCGTCAGAGAACTGATGACCGGATTGTCCTTGTCTCAAACTACACACAGGTAGCTGTAGCTCTTAGATTGTGAATCTTGCCAACTTAAGTAGTTTTATCTGACCCTTCTTTTCTCTTTGGTTGTTGAGATGACAAACTCTATGATGGAGAAAATATAGAAAAAAAATTCAAAGAGCATATCTCAGGCAAATCAATGGTGATGGAGATAATCCATAAGACATAGTAGGTCAATCACACCATAAAAGCACGTCTTGTGTTTTTTATCTGTTGCAAACACAATTCTTGTATGAACTTTCAGTGTAAAACTACCGGGACTGTGTATTTTTCACTTTGGAACTCTCACAAATTGTTCTCTTTAAATTGATTTTTCGTGTTTCTGATCACATTTACTGCTGTATAACATCTGCTGATTTTGTGGTCTCTTGATATAACCTTTCATGTCATTTACATTAAATATTTTTAGTTTTACTTCTTCAGACATTGGACCTTTTTGCTCAATTGTGTCGCGAAAGAAGATATCCCTTCTTAAGGCTTGATGGAACTACATCAATCAGTAAACGGCAAAAGTTGGTCAACTGTTTCAATGATCCATTGAAGGTACCTAATTTGGTCCAAGAAAATTAGCATTGCCAGAATATGAGTTGATGAAACAAATTCAATTTCCGTCTTGCAGGATGAGTTTGTCTTTCTCTTGAGCAGCAAGGCTGGTGGTTGTGGCCTCAATTTGATAGGTGGGAATCGATTGGTCTTGTTTGATCCTGATTGGAATCCTGCCAATGACAAACAAGTAATTACTTTCCCAAGGTCTATCACAAGGACTGTAACATGAACTAAAAAAGAAATATCATATTGTTTTTGGATGAAAATTGAGTTTTTGTTTATTATGTTCTCTCTCTCTCTCTCTAACCTATATGCAGGCTGCTGCAAGAGTCTGGAGGGATGGGCAAAAGAAGAGGGTGTACATCTATAGGTTTTTGAGTGCTGGAACCATCGAAGAAAAGGTTTTGACACAGCAGCAATTTATTTGATATTACCATTTCTACTCTCTTTTTTGCAGTACATGTATTATAAGGATGTAATTAGTGATTTATTGCATATATTAGTGAAATAAATTAAAGACAAACTACGCTTGAGCTTTAAGGACTAATTGTATGCATGCAGGTGTATCAGCGTCAGATGTCAAAAGAAGGGCTCCAAAAAGTTATTCAGCAGGAGCAAACAGAAAAAACAAATGCCCAGGTACTTGCTCTGATTCTGTGATGCTATTGAAAAGCCTTCAACTGTATAACACTAAAAGTTGTAATTACAGGGCAACTTTCTGTCAACAGAAGATCTACGGGATCTGTTCACTTTTCACGAT
The DNA here is from genome assembly GCA_036245055.1 of Diospyros kaki. Lineage (NCBI taxonomy): Eukaryota > Viridiplantae > Streptophyta > Magnoliopsida > Ericales > Ebenaceae > Diospyros > Diospyros kaki. Next base: position 40,061,082 of record BSEG01000001.1, on the reverse strand, counting down.
GGGAGGTAGGTTCCTCTTCCTGTAAAATTTCTTCTTAAAATTCATTACTGGATGATCTTCTCGTTCGAACAAGTTGATGAATGGAAATCAATTTACTATTTTGTTGACTGAACAGAGAGTTGTCATTTTTTTCTTGATGAAAGCTAAAGAAGATAAGGCACCTTCTATATGCTATCTTAAACAATATATATTACTTATTGATGGCTGAAAGCTTTGATGTCTCTCTCATCCTTGCCGTTGCTTAACCTAATTGTATTACTAACTGATTTACTTGCTTGAGTAACTAATGTCTAGGATCTTATCGCACAATATGGAGATATGCCTAACCTGCCTTTCTTTCTTTCTTTCGTTTTTTTGTTACCCATGCAGATCTGATATTCATGAGAAGATGGGTTGCATCCGTTGTCCAAACTATGATGCAGTCTTAGATGAAAGGGCTGATAAAATAGACCAGATGGAGGGCATCAGTTCAACAAGTGAACATTGTCAATCAGATCAAGATGATATAGGAGGATTTGCTTGCATTTCGGGGTGCCTCCATAAGTTGCGAAGCTCAGAGAAACAGGTTAGTTAAGTTCACTTATTCATAGAAATGGAGTTGGTTTATGTTTTTCGAGACTCAATGTTACTGATTCCAACAATCTCTCTGAAATTCTGTGCCTTATTTTTTCAGGTAGGAACTCCCCTGGAGGAGGATCTGGGCAGTTGGGGGCATCACTTTTCTGCATCATCGGTGCCTGATGCTATTTTTCAAGCCTCAGCCGGAGAGGAGGTGCTAAGAGTTGCAGTTTTGTATATTATTGAGTTTTTTTTTTTTTCATTGGAAAACTCTTTGCTTCCCTTTGTTACAGCAACTTCGTAAGATACAAGTTCATGCTTCCTATAGCATTAATCAAATATCTTTACCATGAAAGTAATTTTAGCATTAAAGCATGCTTAAATGTCACCAGGAGAATTTTTCAATTACAAAATTTCATGTTTGAGGATGTTTGTTTTGTTGTTTTAGAAGATTTTGCCTCCCTTAACACAAACCCCTCCCCATTCAGAACAGAGGGTGAGACAAAACTCAAAAGAGAGAAGAGAAAAGAGATGAGGAAATGGAAGAAACTAGAAAAGAAGAGGAACAGAATACCTAAAATAAAATAAACATAGCCAGATAACCCTAATTTGTTTTGAATTACTCTTACTTCCAAAATATATTTCCTATTTATCTTCCCCAATCCTTATCAACACCCCCCTCCCGAGCCAAAAGAAGGAAGAGAGAAACAGAAAAACAAAAAAATAGGAAGAGAAACAAAAGTCTGGTACTGTGTATTATCCTTTTCTAGTTGGTAAGATGCAAGCTAGTTTATAACAGCATGGTTTGCTTTTACCCACTATACGCATGTGATAAATCATTGCATTCACTTAAACTAGAAACACAGGAGAATGTTAACATGATTACCATTCCACAAGTGATATACTATCCTCATCTTAGGGCAACCAGATTGCCTAGATCTAACACTTCTAATGTTGTTGCAGGTCACATTTGTTTTCACAAACCAAATAGACGGGAAGCTTGTGCCTATTGAATCCAAGACCAATGTAGTAGAAGGAAATGGAAACAAGTCCAGTTCAAAGGAGAACTTGAGGCACAATTCAATGCCGTCAGTTTCTTCGAATATTGCTTCTGTCAAGAACACAATTCCTACATTTTGCAAGAGCTTGCAAAGCGTGAATTTGAAATCAGTGAGAAGTTCTCTGAAAGGTACACAGAGTCTAAAATTAAATCATAAACTCTCTCTTCTAAATCAATTACCTCAAAAAAGATCTTTTCCTAAATCTATAGATGATGACGATTTTGAGTAGAGTTCTGGATTTTTCTTATATTGTTTTTCTGCTACTTTAGTTTCTAACTACCAAAGGGACTTGTCAACATCCATAAAGGATATCTAGTTGTACCAAGTCTCATTGTAGGACTCTATTGCCTTAGTTTTTTTTGTGTAATTTTGAGTTTTGTGTTTCCCTTAAAATTTTCTTTCTAATATAGTGGAAACACATGAAACTTGTCAGAAATTTGAAGAAATGTTGAGATGTTTTTAGCTGATATCAACTAGTAGGGAAAAATAACAAAAACACTGAATGCATTTGGCATTCATAAAGAGAATTATTATATCAAGTTAGAATAAAAGAGAAATAATCCAACTACTGTTTTTCCACTCTGGTTGTCATTGGAAAGAAGCTTGCACAGTTTTTGACAAGATTCTGACCTGGCGTGATACGCTATTATTGTCATTCATAATATAGATTGATGGCCCTTTAATGGTAACGTAGGCAACAAATTTGTTATTCATTTCACATGCAATCTAGTAGGTCCAAGTTCTAAAACAAAAGTTTATAGCAGGGTAAAAATGTATGGACACGAAACACCTATGTTTGTGTAACTGAAGAAAGAAGAAAGATGGCTGTAATTAGACTCTGGCCTTTTTACCATTGAGTATGAACAACCACGTACCTTTGAGCTGTATGACTATTTAACTTGAATATTAGGGAATTTAGAATGACATGAATTGGTTTATACTCCACTCATCTGTCGGGCATCGGCTGCCTCATGGATGAAATGACAGTCCGTATAAGGATGTTGATGGGTTTGGTTCTCATTGTTTGCCACTAGAATTTCATTCAACATCAGCTTAACTTGCAAATCTGTTTGAGTAGTGATTGCTGTAATTTTTGGACATTTACAAGAATTATGCAGGGGCATGAATCAGGTTGACCCTTAGGTGCGTCGTTCTCAAAATTGAAAATAATGGAAATTTTGAAAATCTTTTTTTTTTTTTTCATTTTTGCATGACTAGTAAAAGTATTTTTATTTTATTATTTCTTAAAGATAATTTAGAGCCAACTAAACAAATTCATTTTCTTGAATTAATATGATTATGAAGACAGATTTTACCACTATAACCAGGTCTGATATACCTTCATTATCTTATATTTTTTAGAATGAAGATAAACTTTCTTATCAAAAAAGTAAAATAGGATAATTTAAAAGTCAGCATAGTTTGTTTTCTTGCAAAATATAACATTATCCCATTTGTTATGGTGAAGAAGGGTTTGTTTTTATGTCCATTGATGTGGGCAAAATATGATTATGCCTTAAAAAGTATCTGTTTTGAGTTGGATGCATATGGGCATAATAGCTATATGGTTTATCATGAGAAAAACCTTTTGTGGAGAAGGGAGAGGCCCTTTACTGATCTAAATTATGGTTCACCTTTAATTTGTATTATGTGATATTATCAATTCACAACACCAACGTCCAACTTTTGAGACAGAGAGATACTCCTATCTGCCTTGCAAGAACTGGGTATTTGATATCAATTTTTGAAACCTAATTCTTTATTTTCAGAATTAGTAGCAAATAACTGTATATTTGGTTACTTGCATCACACTGTACCCGCCACCCTATTATCCATTTGATTTTCGGAAGCGCAGATGACATTTGCTAGTTCAGTTTGTTGCATTCTTCTCACTGGAACCAGTCAAGAAAAGCATTTGTCATGGAAACAAAAGCGATAATATTTAAACATTTCTAATTTCAGAATGGGTTTCAAAAATAGAAAAAACATTTCAAAGCTTAGAGTATGCGTACTTGCTCGAATTTGTGTACACTACTAGCACTACTGTTGTGCAGCTTCATCACTGTCTTCGCCTGGGTTCACCCTTATAATATAAACCTGTTACAACTAAAAATGCATGCATTTAGGGCACACAAGGATGCATCAATCAAAGCATGATAAAATCGGGTTCAGAAAGAACATCACCACCTTGAATTTTGTAGGATGGATTAGTTGGAAAACTAATGCATCACCATCAACTAGTTGGTGATCAATAGCAAAACCTCTCCATCCGGCACTAAGCCCTGTTTTCTGGGCGAGATACTTGGTGGAGGTCTCGTTACCATCCTCGTCCAGTAAGGTGATGAACTCGTCATGGTCTGGAAGGTGTGCTTTGGAGAACTGGACAGGAAGTCCCTAAACAAATTTCCGACATGAAATCCAAAGCGGATTATGGATTGAAGAACTCTTAAGATCATGTATCTGGTATCTGTATTGTAAATCGAAATCGGGATCATGGAGAGCTTTACCAGCCAAAATCCTCCAGTCACATGGGATTGGAGCATTGGCTTCACGAAGCTGGGAAAGTCGGGTTCTAAACCCGATTCGAGTTCTTCTGCTTTCTCTATGGCGCATGCCCTGTCTTCATCCGAGGCATATACTCGATTTGCCAAATCCCTTCGCCCATGGCTGTAAGTCCTTAAACTGAAAATATATGAAAGCAGCAGCAGCAGCAGCAGCTTATGTAAATGATAAGCAACTAATAATTAATATTGGCACCTGGTTTTTATAGACAAAACACTAAACATATGAACCTTCTAGGCCTGCCCAATGCTTCAATAGGCTCCTGCTATTCACCATGAGATTGTCAGCATGTTTTCGTGAGGAAATGAAGCTTTCTTGAATTGCAGAATCCAAGTATTAGATTGTAACAATGAAATAACTCTAAAAAATAACAAAAACAAAAAATTAATGCTATGAGGCCATTTGGTTTTTGCTGTTCCTTTTCAAGCCATTGGATGCCCATTAAAAAACCTTCAATTGTGTGGATTTTTATCGAGTTTAGATATTAGAATTAGTAAGGTCATAAACGACTTAAGTCGTTCACAAGTAATTTGGTGGTCAACTCAATAAAAACTTTTTTAAATTTCTTCATAAAGATAAACAAGCTAAGATGAAACTTAATTTTGAATTTCAATTTGTAAATAGATTGAACATGAGTTTAGTAAAACTCGATTAGTTAAAAGCTTATAAACATGTTTGATTAAAAATTTATAAATATTAATAAGTTTGATTAGAAACTTATAAATATGTTCGATTAAAAATTTATGAATGACTTGTGAACAAATTCGTTTATAAATATATTAATATATTTATTTATCATTACTCCGTCAGGGGATATTATCCACTACCGGTCCCAAGCCCGGATAAAGGAGGAGGGTTACGTTAGGTAGCCGTCAGCCAGCGTAAAACCTAGTCAGATCCAAATATAAATTCTAAACAAACTATCTGTTGGGATGTAACCCACATAGAAGTCTAGAATTCATGTAGCCAACCCCACATAGTGGGATAACGACTGGATATGTTGTTGTTGTTGTATATTTATTTATAATTTTATAAATATATGATTTAATATAAAATTATCAAACTTTAAATTACTATAATAATTTAATTAAATTGAATATGTTAAAATTATTATATATTAATTTAATTATTTATTATAATATAATATATGTATACATAATAAAATAAAATAACAAATTAAGTTTAAGCAAAATAATAGGTTTTGGCAAATTTGAGTTTAGCTCGTCAACTTTTGACGAGTTGAGCTCAAGTTTGGTTCACATGAATTGAGATTGAATTCAAGTTTAGTCGAACTTTAAGACTCGAGTTTAGAAATTGATTTGCAAGCAAGATTGAACTTAACGAAACTCAACTTGACTTGATTTAATTACAATCCTAAAGAATAGATTATGCTCTTCTCATTAACGTCAAATCTCGATCTTTCTAATAAATGAACTGTTGTCAATTAAATATACTTAAAAAAAAAAAGTCATCAAATAAATAAAATAATTGTGTGAATGTATTTATAAACCTAACCTTTACTATTACCATAGTAAACAATTAATCTGGGATATTAAAGGCCTATCGTACAAAATATTTTTTATTTTTCTAACTTCGATTTTACAATTAAATATATCTGAAAATTTTATATTTCTTCTTTTTTAGAAAAATGTAAAAATACCAAAAAGATATTTTTTAATTCATAGTATAAAATTTAAAAAAATAAGTTTTATTTTTTAGCTAGAGATTTAATCATATAAGAAAAAAATTAGAATTAAAATTTTTTTAAATATTTTTTATAATTAAACAAGTCCTAAAATTCTCTTAAATGATAATTTCTTATCTTGTGGAGAAAATGGCAAAATGTGAGAGTAAGAGAGAGAGAGAGAGAGAGTGCTCACTTCCTTGTAATTGCTTGGTGGTTTGTCTGCAATACGACTGGATCTCCTAAGCACGGAGAGATCCGCTGGTAGCTGGGGCGTCCGAGGCTTCACCCGCTTCATCTATTCATGGAAACATCCAAATTATACATTCATATATATATATATATACATATATTTATATAGAGAGAAAGGGAGGGGGAGGGGGAGCGGAACGAACTGGAGAGGACTTGGGGCTGGGAGTGGAACGGAGAGCTTGAGAGAGCTTGTTGAGATTGAGTTGCTCAATCAATTTCTTGTTCTCCTCGACCCTATTCCGGCGGATTTCCTCGTATTTTGCTGCTTTCTGCGCCACCATTGTTTGTTCGTCGGACTGGGAGACTCTCTCTGTGTCCAGCTGAAGAAGACGTGGGGTTGCAGCAGTGATAGAGAGGAGGAGACAGTTGAAAAGGAAAAGCAACAAACAACGAGAGAAGCCGGCCGTTAAAACCCCCTGTTGTGTAATTAATATATATAAAATACAAGAGGAAGACCGTTAAAACCCTTCATAGGACGCTGGAGGCTGGGCCTGGGCGCCAACTTTTGAATTCAAAAAGGCCTGGGGTTGCCTTTGCCTTTCTCTCTCTCTCTCTCTCTCTCTTTCTCTACTCTATGATCCTGATCCTTTTTTATTGCTTTTGCTTCTTTCTTTTCTTCCCTAGTAATTGTGACAGGATCAGGATGTCATGCTTGCTGCTGCATTAGCGGCTAGTAGGTTGTATACGTGCATTAGGGACTAATAGGTTATGGACCGCTACGAAGGCCGCCCCAACACCCTCTTAAAATCAAATTCCAAAAATGAGAATAAATATTCTCAGAACTTTGTTAGGTAAAAATACGCATGTGTATCCGTTATTAAATATTTGAAGCTTCTCTGTTGCTACAGAAGAATTAAAGCATCTTCGCTCCGCACTAAGACAACACAACATTATTTAATGTTCCCACTTCCTTTTGTTTTTGTTTTTTTTTTGTTTTGTTTCAAGTAACTTGATTAATGTTCCCCACTTCTAAAAGCCTAGGAATAATGAAAATCATATTTTTACAATTTTTATTCAAAAAAATCATTATCATTATCATTTTTCATAATTCTAATTTTTTTTTTAATTTACCAAGTACTGTAGTGTACAATTATCAATCACACTTGATATAAAAATGAAAATTATGGAATGAAAAGGAGGAGGAGGAGGGGGAGGATGGTTGGGTTAAGTCATGCAGAGACAGGGAATCGATGTCGTCCGCAGCATAACATGAAGAAATTGGAGTTTCAATGGAATTTGACGTCCTCTACGAATAAATTGGAATTTCAATGCTTGCATGCGTCAACAGATCGAATTTCTCCTTTGCTTTGTCCTGTCCTGCCCTGCCCTTTGATTTGTCCTTTTATATATATATATATATATATATAAATAAAAGTAACGTTTATATGCAAGCAAGCAAGCAATTTTTGGCCAAGCGATATGGTAGATGTAAAGCGTGGTCAAAAGGTAATATATATACACTTCAACTGGGCGAAAAAGAAGATAATAATTTGGCATGGAAGTAGTAGAATTGCCTCCAGTGACAAGAAGGGTGGTGGTTCTTTTAGCAGAGAAAATGGGGGCTTGCTCAGACGCAATGATCTACGCCTACCATTGGCCATTGCCAGCTTTTTTTTTTTTTTTTAACTTTTTATTGTTTTAAGTGGTGTTTATTAAAGTTGTCGGCAATGCTACGCGACTAAAAACCCAATCATCCATTGCCTCTATATATATATTTTTTCCTTCTTTCCATCTATCCATCTCTCTTATTGTCGTGATGCCAATTTTATTGTATAATAAGACAGACTCATTGATTCATCATTAAATTCTTGTTAAGGGTAATATACATATAGAATTGAATTGAATGGGTGCGTGGGTCCAGCCAGCATTAATTTTGTACAAGATATATAGTCGACTGTTATTGTTTAAATTAAAATTTTAATCGTGTCTCTCGCTCGCATATATATATATATATATAGGATTTTGTTTCGGATAGCAACACTTGCGAGCGAGTGTGAAAATTTATGTTTTTATTTAAAATACAAAGTATATATGAGGCACTTAAATTATCTCTCATTTTTTAAATATTTTTTGTCCATGAAAATGTAAATAAATTTTTAAAAAATGTATAAGAATTAATGTACGCTAGCTTTTGGCAGTTCACAAAAGAGATTAAACAATAAACTAGCGTACGTCCAAAAGATTCTTCCTAATCAACCTTAAGGGTATAATTGAGGATGCATGTACGTACCAAGGCACTGACGAAGAAGTCATGACAGAATAAGTGTTTTGGCGAGCTGTCCGCATATATATATATATATATATATATTTTAATATCCGGCCTGTTGAAGTTTATTATATATGTATGTAATGTATATGAGAGATTCTATTTTCGGATAAGTATGTTTTTCAATTGATTTTAGAATCAGAATTTAATTAGGATTGATTCGGAATGGCTAATCATGATATGATATATTGGAATAAAACCGAATTCGACATTTACTAATGTCTGTCTGTCTAATGGAAGTCTGCCCATATATAATATGCATGCAGCATCCATAAGATTAGGTTTACTCATCCCTCCAATTCTTTCTTTCGAATCTCAATATTCCCAGTGAAGGGGGAAAATTCCAGGAATCTGAAGATTCTGTGGAAAATGGAAGGAAACACAGACAATTACTTACTTGGAAACGTGCATAAAATATATATATAAATTCATATATAGAACCCAATTGGGTAGAATCCAAACCCGGACCCAGAATATTGGAATCTGCAAAAGTTCGTGGGCAGATCTCGTCGTCCATCAAATCAACAAATGTCTTTGTGGGTGGGAACTAATTTAAAAAAGTTATTTTTATAAACTTTTTATCAAAATATTAATAAAATTAATTAAATGGTACAATATTTTAAGATATATTTCACCAGTGCTCCAAAAATAATCGACTTAATTTGTTGAGCTGCAAAAAGTTATTAGCGTACGTTTTGATAAACAAAAGACCTAGCTAGCTAGCAAGCAAGCAAGCAATTATGAGTGAACTTTGTCTGCATGTTAATCCTGTTGGGTTAAGAGCTAGTGTAAGTGTCTGTTTGGGAGAACATCTAATCTAATTAAGTTTGAGTTCATCTGTAAATAGGTATTTTTTTTCTTTTATCTTTTTAACTGATTAAGGGTTTGAATATTAACTCTTAGCCACACACAGTAGTTATCTTGAGTTTAATATTAATAATTGAGTTGATAACACTACTGCAACTAATTAAAGCAAGGATGATACTCAAGCACGATGAGAAAAGTTAGACAAATGTTAGTTTCATGATCAGGAAGTGGAAAATGAAAGGTATATATATTAGGGTACAATCCAAAAAAATTAACGTGAACTTAGCCATATCTATCAAACTTTAACTTATTGAGTAATTAAAATGTGTTTACAGATTCATTTTGAAATAAGAAGAGAAAATGAGATAATAAGAGAAGAAATGCGACTAGTTACTTTGAGGAGGAGCTGGAGAAAGATGACTTCGCCCAAGTATAAAGGTCACCGAAGATAACATGAATAATTGAATTTGATGATTATGGGTGAGAGTTTTTCGATCGTTAATTTTGTTAAATAAATTAGGATATAATTTACTTTTAGTTAAGATAGAAGAGAAAATTGTCTAAATTATATGTAAATAATATAATAATTTAATAACTTGATATAAATGTAACTTCAATAAATTATTTAAATTATATATAAATAATATAATAATTCAGTAACTAGAACAATACATACAATGGCGATCGATCTCTCGGAAGCATTGTTAATTTGTTGTTGCATTAGTCAAATCAAGATCTGTGAGAATCAAAGGGTGAATCTGATAAATTGTTTGATGTGAAGGGGGCAGGTGGGTCTCGGTCAAGCGACCATCGCTTCAGGCTTCGGCCAATCGATCCCAAGTGCTAATAAAGCTAGCTACCCTATTCGATGTATAGGCTCAGAATCTCTGGAATTCACGAGCTATTGCTTTGAATCAATAATTGAGAATAAGTTCATCCAATCAAAAGATTCCAGAGTTTATATATGATTACAAAAATCATAACTCATATAATTTTTGTGTAAAAATGATTGCAAACATATATAGTGCGCACGATCGTGATTTAATTTCTATATCATTATGAATTGTTTTAAAGAGTATTTGTCTTGTTATGATTAATATAAATATATATATAATGATCATTAGTGAGTGAAATTATTATTATTATCATGTATCATTAATATTACCAATACAAAATTAATCTTTTATGTCATTTTAAATTAAGATGGATAAAATAATAACTCTTTCGCTCGAGTAATACAAATTCATTCAATGTGTCTTAATTTCCACTACACATTCTAGCTAGCTAGCTAGCTATTGGTATTAATTATTGCAAAAGTATTGCCATAATTACCTTATTTTGATGGTGTTATTTATTTAATAAAAAATATTATCTCTGCTGATGGTGATTGGTGGAACATGAAAAATAATATCCTGATATGAATCATTCATAAGGGTTGATAATAATTTGTAACATAAATTATTATATGAGGATAATTATTAATTAGGTAACCATATGAATATATATATATATATATAGGATCGAGTTTGCAGGTTCATAGGAGAGCAGCAATTGTAATGTTAGTGGTATCTGTGTCAGATGTCAGAAATGTGGCACGTGGAAAACAACAAGTTGGAAAGGGAGGGGTGGTATATAGTGATAGTGATAGTGATAGTGGAGCAGCAGGGGCACGAACCAAATCAGAAAAGGAGATTCCGATTTCTCTTATAGTGCTTTTAGTTATTACAAGTCCTTGGAAATTTTAGCTTACATTAATTGTGGCCTGTGGCTACCAAAAGCTCCGCTCCATTTCGAAATTAAATTAAAACCACAAAACCCAAAACCCAAAAAAAAAAAAAAAGTCAAATGACCAAAAGTCCAATACAAAAGCCCAGAAAAAAAGAAAAAAAAAAGGACTAAGAGAGATAGATGTGGTTAATGTGGTCTGTGGCTCAGGCATCTTGGCTGGCTTTGGTCGGGTTGTCGGATATGGGTAAAGCAATGGCCACTGAATTAGGAAGCTTGTTGCTGTTGGCTTCTTGTTTCTGCAATTCCAAAACATTGGCTTCGATGTCTCCGATTCTCGGCAGTACGACGGCGCCGCCGCTTGCCGGAGTTCCCTTGATGGCTTCCGGGATGGCGTTGGCTTTCTCCATTGCTTCTTTCTCCTTCTCTTCTTTGTGCTTCCCCCACAGAACCGAGTAAAGCCCTATAACTATCAGGAGCGACCCTAATACACTGCATGCATATGTAATATATAATAATTAAGTTAAAAATCAATCAAAAATTTGATAGCGATTTCGGAAGAGAAGATGAAGTTGAGCTGAGGAAATTAATGAATATTAATTAATTACCCTCCAAGGAAGATCTTCTCTGCGAGGATGAAAGAACCCATGACTGCAACGATGATCATCATCAAAGGGCTAAAAGCCGTCGCGAAAACAGGCCCTTTTGTCTTCATGACCAACCCTTGCACATAGTATGAAATGCTTGAAGCCACAATACCCTGAAGAGATCGATCACGCATATGTATTTATATATGTTAATGTCATATAAAACATTAATTATATTGCGATCGATATAGATACATATATGTATATATATATAGAGAGAGAGAGAGAGAGAGAGAGAGAGAGTTACAGCGTAGGCAGCAGCGAGGAGGTTCAAGTCCCAGCCGATGGACCAAACAGAGGCCTTGTGTTCCATAACGAAAGTGACGGCTATAGACTGCAGAGTTCCCACGAAGCATACCAGTGATGTCAGCGTCAGCTGATGTTTCTTGTATGTTTTCAGCGCCACGGTCTGCAGTATAGAATAAGAATTATTAACTTGCAACACTATGCCTGTGGTTGAGTCATGAGTAATTCTCCTTCTTTAATATGTAATTCAATTTTGTTTCTTTTCTTGGTTATTCTTTTTGAATAATGACTAGAGAACTCCCAATCACTATTTTTTGAATGTCTTTTGTGTAATTAAACTTCCGAATTTATTACAAAATTCATGCTTATCAGCTATATATGTAAATATTTAATTTGTTGAAAGATCGATGAATATGTATACACACACACACACACATACCTGCAAAATGAAGAAAGAGGCCCAAGCAAGGGTGGCGATGATGAGGAAGATGGAGCCCTTGAACCAGCTCTTATCATCGGGAGTTGCAGTGGCAGCAGAGTGAGGCGCGGCGGATTTGAGAGGATGGATGTGTTTAGACCACAGCATCTCCACCACCGGACCCTTGTACAGCGTCATCACCATTGCTCCCCCCACCGTAAACACCGTCCCGATCACCTTCGCCTGGTACTTCACCTTCGTGAGGTTTATCTTCTCCATCCTGATCCATTCATCGTCATGTCATGATCAAAACACAAATTAAGAGAATTGATGAAAAGCACATAACTTTAGTCTAATTCATGAAAATATACATACCGGAATATTACTGCCATTACAAATGTCATCGCCGGCAACATGTTGCTTATCGCACAGGAGAACGTCGGCGACGTAAACTTCAGACCGGCGTAGTAGAAATTCAGGTCAATCACCGGCCTATATATCATAATTTCACATGTATTCACACATATCAGTTCATGCATACATATATATATATATCTATATATATACGAGCTAGGTTTTGAGATGCATAAACGTGTTCAGGTGCAGGTGCTAACCCTAGAAGGCCGAGAACGAAGATTTGCATGAAAATCGGGAATGTAATCTTCGGCCGAGCTTTCCTGAGATTAACCAAAATGGAGTTAATTACGAGTATTAAGAAGGAATTGATTCGACAAAAAAAGGTGGAGAAAATGAAGGCATGGATGGAGATGGAGATGGATACCTCTCGAAGAAGAGAGCGAAGGGGACGATGACGGCGGTGGCGATAATTTGGCGATAAACGACGAGCACGTAGTGGCTCATGCCGCCATTGAGGGAGACCTTGGAGATGATATTCATGCCGGCATAGCCGAACTGCAACGACATCATGGCTAAGTAGGGTTTCGATTTCTGGAGGAAGCTTCTGCAGCAACTCTGCTTCTCCATTTTCACAACTAATCAAGTTGATCAGGGAGAAGGAGGGATGAAGAAACTAAAGTGGAGAAAGAGGGAGGAAGCACAGTTGGGTGTCTAGTTGAGGTGCTACCTACGGAGAGGCCATGTCTCTCCCCCTATATATATATTAGTGCCAGGGGAGCTGTCGACTTCGATCGTCACACGGCAGAAAATATTCACTGTGACGATGATACGGCAGCGTCACAGTTTTAATCAAAATTATTATATATAGGAAATGCATAAATAATAAGAGTTAGGGGAAGAAGAATAAAAACTTGATTTGGGTTATCCTAATGGTATGGAATCCGATGGAATATGGGGGAAAAAAAAAAGGGAAGCTGCAATTATCCATTCACTATAAAATATCTCTTTCTTTGCAATGGTTGGGGCTGACAAGAGAGAGAGAGAGAGAGAGAGAGAGAGAGCAGTGGGTTACACGTAGCCGCATCAAATAAGGAAATCTGAGTCACCAAACTAAGAGAGCTTATGATGTAAGCTCCTATATGAACAGATCGATGCTGTTGCACTAACCCTGCTGACTGAGACAACCAATTACTCTGGAAAAAATATGACGTTTTCATTTAATTTTTGTATGAAAACACAATATAATTATACCTTGGTATGTATAGTATGTATCTTTGTATTATTATAGCTAATTTTTTTGGTGGATTTTTTACACTGCTAATTATTACATCTCTTGATTTGGCAGACCCTAGCTAGTACATTTGTGTTTTTTTCTTCCTTAATCGAAAAGGGTTCTCATCACAATAATATTTTTACCCATTGGAGAATTGGAAAGATCAAAAGAAAAATTGTCTATGAGCAGTATGATGATGTTTACATATATATCCTAGAAAATGTAAGCTTATAAACAATTGATCATTATCACTAAAATATAAGTAGCTAGCAGCTAGGGTTCTGACAACTACAAGATTTTTTGTACAACTATTAATATAGAGTAGATATACATCTTATAGATTGGCCATTAATATCTAGCTCTTCATATATTTCTTAATTTATATGGTATGTCATTGTCAACAATATGAAAGGACCATATATATAACAAAGGCATAAAATAATTTTGCATTTTTTATCATCTCTTAGCATGCATGCAAACATAAAATATAGCTAGTCGAGTGGCCATTATTGCCTAGGTACATGCTTAAAGGCTATTCCTATGCTCTAATTAAATTGAAAGTTTCCTTAGTGGTGAAACAGAGAGTGGGTTGGTAGGAAATTTTTGGATTTTTCTATTTAATTACACAATTTTTTTTAAAGAGGTTTTTGGGTATAAAGTGGCTTATTGTTTTGTCACGTGCAACTCACATTACAAATTTTTGTTCTTCCTTTTTATTTATTTGTTTTTATGATCAACAAAAGTTTGGAAGGATTTAAAGATTATTTTGTCCGAAACTCTTTCAAGGAGACTTGACTCACTCAACATATTTTAATCATCTTTATGATAAATTGTTATATAGGGGTTAGTTTTAGCTAGTAGCATTACTGATTATCAATCCCTTCCATTGAAAATTGTAGATCATGCATGTAGCTAGCGTGAGCCCATTCAAGTAAACCTATATAATCTTATACTTGTCTTAAATTATTAACCAACCACAAAAATTTTGGGTAAATTTTTTTCAAACTCCTTGTGGTTTAATTCATTTGTACAGAAATTTCATGTGATTTAGAAATGACTATGTTAATCCATGTGATTTGAATTTTTTGCTTGTAGACCACTTCCATCAATTATGGCGTCAGTTAAATTTAATTAACAAGAAAAATAAAAACTCTAAAAGCAAAAAAAGCTAAATCTATCAGCTAGCTGAAGGAGCCCATTGTCATAAACCATCAATGACTAACATAAAGAGAGATAGAAAAAAAAAAAAAATATATATATATATATATAGAGAGAGAGAGAGAGAGAGAGAGAGAGAAGAAGAAGAATAAGAAGAAAAAGAAGAAGAAGAATGGGCAAGACATTCTCAACAATTTCAGTGGATTCTACATTATGGCTACCCATCGTATGAATCGATAATGAATTCTATGGTAGGAACCCATTGTTGTTTCTAAGCAAATGACGGAGTTACATAGAGATAGGGTAAGATACTGAGGTCACAACGTCGACCATTACAGCAAGAAGGAGGAGGAGTAGTGGTGTTTAGGGTTTTCACCAAAGAGGAAAGAGTGAGCATTAAAAGGAGAAGGTTGGAGATCGAAAATGGAGAAAAAGAAGAACAGAAAGAGGCAAAGACGATGGTAACGGCATTAGAGCCAATATGTTCTAGAACCCATCAACCACTAATCGATTTTTGGGACTGATTCGACTACAATTTACATTGATGGGTTTCATCAGGAAAGTTTCTTTTGTTGCAAACGATGAAATTAAAAGGCTAGACTTGACAAGAAATGAGCTTTTTCTTTTGCTGAGAATTCTGACTCATAGCTACCAAGGTTGCAGCGTCGAGATAGGTGCATGTCATCGTCGATGACGGTCATCTCTCCGTTCTTCCTTGATTTCACTTACCGATCTCTACTCTTTTCCTCCTTCTTCTTCTTCTTCTCTCTCTTCTTCTTCTTCTTCTTCTCTTCTTGTCTCTCCATCAATCCTAATAGGTCCACTGATCACTAGAACCTATAATAGGCCGATGCTTGGCAATGGGTTCTAATGATAGGACCCATTGTTCGCAAATAAGTCGTTTTATATATATTTTGATTAATTTTAACTTTAATTAGCATTTAAATAGTTTAATTTTAATTTATTTATATTTAATTACTTTAATTTGATTAGTTGTTGTTCAACTAAGGGCATTTGTAATCAAAAGGGTGTCTAAAAACACACACACAAAAAAAATGGCAAAGACTTGAAAAGGTTTCCAAACAAATGTTTCAAATCACAAACTAGAAATACGATTTACCCAAAATTTTTCTTAACAAGCTGATAGAAGAGAGCAAACACATAGAAAATTCATTATTTCAAGGTGTGGTGGCATCCAACTTTTTTAGTTCTGATGTGATAAACGCAACTAAGTGAGCATTGAGTGGTCTCCTTGTAACTAACACAATTTTATATACTTGGTTTAGGTAGGATGGGATACAAATGGATGGTAAAATCACATGTTTAACCATCCACTAAAAGGGCACAACACTGGTTGCTCAATCTATGCGTCGTTATCGATCCTTGGACAACAACATTTTTTTTTAAAAAAATTATATACTACAAACCAATTAACTAATTACACAATTGTTATCATATATTACAAACCAATAGGATACGATCATATACATTATTACTTCACTATTGTATCAAAACATATACCAAATCGTAATAACTATGAAATTTAAATAGTTATAAAATGAATTAGTCATTGCGTAATAGAGTAGACTTATTGTCATAATTCACAAAATCGGAGAAGATGATTGTTGTAGCATAGGTAAAAATTCACCTCTTTTAAGAATTTGATATCAACATGACACATAAATACAACTTCTCTCAGTATAATTAACTAAAGCGTTAGTAGAGGGGGGGAGATAGAAAGGGGGAGAGAAAGAGAGAGAAGAGAGGGGTTATTGGTTAAAATTAAAATGTGAGAGAGATGGGGGGAGGGTCAAGTGTCAATCAAATGGACCACTAGTCCAAATGGGAAATGGGAGTCTAATCATCTCCAATCATCTACCATGATTTGTCACACCTGCTGTTCCAGTGTATTCCATTTCCCTCCTCCTCCTCCTCCAGTGGATCCTCCAAAACTCCATCATCTTCTCTCCCTGCGTCCCTATCACCCCAAATATATATATGTATATATTTAACACTTAAATCTGTTTTGTTAATCCAAATAAATACAAATTGCGGGGTTCGATTGTTATCTCTCTTGTAACAATTGTTGTGTGACTAATCAAATATGTTGAAATTTGTTATACTCTAGATTAGTTAATTTTTTATTAAGAATGACAATAAAATCTCGTCGCATGTTATTAAGAATGGCAATAAGACACTGAAATAAAGAGAAAAGAAGGAATATATAGTTAGAGATCTATATTCAACCCAATACATTTTTTCTGATTGTCATTTAAGATGACATCTAAATCATAGCACAAGTGAGTTGAATGAATGGTGAGGAGATGAATGGTGAGTTGATGCAATGGGGAAAGAGAGGGGTGAAGGTGGGGTGGCCTTAGAATGAAGGGAAAAGTTGAAGTCCTGAGATGAGAAGAGGAAAGAAAAGAAAAACATATATGGGGACATAGGCAGAGGCCAGAGGTGGGGATGTCTGGTCTCTGTTGGAGCATGAGAAGGCAGGAGGCAAAGATCAAACCCATCCATCCAGAGAGAGCAGAGACCTTCTTCCTGGCACACGCCCATCAACTTAAATTAGTTGTCCACAATCCGCATGCTTTTGCTGTCCTGTCCTACCACCATTTATCCAGCACTACTACTCCCAGGTTTCTTTTCTTTTCCTTTTGGAAAAAAAAAAAATGTTATATCTGTTATTTTTTTTTAATGAAGATACTGCTTAAATCATTTAATAATGATTAATGGTGACTTAAGTTAGAACTTAAAGGATACTTGTGTGAAATTGAGTTGTATCACATCAGCATCTTGTTATATACCACTTAAAACTTATTTGGTCACATACTTTTGCTTTTTAAGTTAAATTTCCTGCGTTTAGTAATTAGGAGTGTGTACATCCTTGATGTTCCTCCAACTGGGCCTACTCAAGTAATGTTATTTATTATTTGCCTTGGGTTGATGGGCTCTGTTGTTGGTTTTGGATTTAAGCAAAGGCCATTTGGTTTGGGGTTTGTTTCTTTACGTAAGCCCAATAGACTTTGGTGTTTAATTCGGACAGACCAACGTTTGCTTGCTTGTTTCTTAGAACATGAAATTAGCAATCTTTATTATATACGAGTACACAAACACCATTTTGATGTTTTTTTCACTGAACTTTTAAAAATGGAAGCCTATCCATTAGACTGTGTGTTGCTTCTATTGAAGCATTATACACACACGCGCACGAGTTGATGGGCTCATAAATAGCAAAGCTATATGTATGGGCTTAAACCACTGAAGAGCAGGAGCGACAAAGGCCTGTTTCGTTGTTGAGTTGTAGTTGTTCTCCAAAATTGAGCTAATAAGTTTAGAAAACTCATTTAGGTATTGGGAAGACGCAGCTCTACATAAAATAAATTTTTCTGATGGTTAATTTTTCTGATGGTTTCTACAACAAAAAATAAATAAATCAATCAATCTCTCTCCCTCTCTCTCTCTTTGGAACATATGTTAGATTAAAATTTTAATTTTTAATTATATTTTTAAAATTGTCAATGAAAAATAAAAACTAAAAATTCTATAGAAAATTAAAGCAGAAATGAAAAGCACAAGACATTGACTCACCATTTGATTATATATTTTTGAAGGGGGGTGGGTGAGAATCTTTTTTTTTTTTTTTTTTTCAATGTGAGAGTATCATCGGGGGTTATTTATTTATTGAAATGCTTGCTGGATAGTGGGTACTTGGTTTTGATTCTGATTTCATGCATGTTCCACACCCACTCCGAGCAATATTTATCAAAACCCCAAATAGTTAGTTGGATTCCCTTGGGTTCTATAAGGGGAAGGGGCTAATTTACCTTACTTTATCCAAATTAATTTATTTTTTTTTCATCCGGACAGGCCGACTGGAAACAGGCAAAACACCAGCTTATCATGCTCTGCACCAATCTGGTCCCCCTCCTCATATGCAGACTCGCAACTCTAGTCGTACAAAATTATAAATTTATAAAATCGTATACCACTTAATAATTATTAATGATACCGATACTCTCTGCAACACAAGAGAGAAGATATTATTAATGATGATAGAATAATTATTAATGATGAAATGTTATCAGAGTTTTTAAAAATCCTAGGGCTCTTTTTTGTCGTGTCCTAAATTTGATAGAATCTTGCGTTTTCTTTTAATCTGCAAAATTGTTCGTCCATTTTTTATATGTGGCCATGGAGAATTTGCCATCTTCCTGATGGCCATGGAGAATTTGTCATCTTCCTCATCAGGATTCAATTTTACCATTGATGACAAAATGAGTTCTTTCTTCTTATATCATTCTGATAACCCTCATCTAGTCTTAGTGTCTCAACCATTAATAGGAGATAACTACGTCTTCTAGAGACGTGCTATAGTGATCACTTTGTCGATGAAGAATAAACTAAGGCTCATAAATGACTCAATATCGAAATCTACAGGTAATTAATCTTTACTTAATACTTGGATAAGAAACAATAATATAGTCATATCTTAGATACTTAACTCTGTGTCTAAGGAGATTTTTGTGAGCGCCATATACTTTGAGTTGATACAAGATATCTGGACAAAGCTTAAAGATAGGTACCAACAAAGTAATAGTCCTTGAATCTTTTAGGTGAGACAAAAATTAATGAACCTAACTCAAGGTTCATTATCTGTAAGTGTTTACTTTATCAAATTGAAAACTATTTGAGATGAATTTTATAATTTTAGGCCTAGTTATACATGCGAAAATTGTTCATGGAGAAACTAGGACATTAGTAGAGCATCACCACATAGAGCATGTGATATCGTTTTTAATGAGTTTGCATGACTCTTTCACTCAAAGTCAGGGGTCAATAATTTTTAATAGATCATATTCCCTTGATTAATAAAGTTTCTGCTTTGATACCATTTCGTGGGGAGAGAGAGATATAAAAGATATTAAAATATTTCATTGAACTCAATTCATGACCTCATCTCTTATATGATAAAACTATAGTCTCAGTAATTACAAAAATGCCATTGTGCCTGCAAAACAACAAAATACAAGTAATACACTAAAACAACTAATACAAGAACTAATATTCTGTTAACATCATTCATGGAATTCTAATCATATATTTAATTTATTGCCATTGTTAAACAAGTACATGAACAGTCCAAGTAATTTCTCATGCTATATGTAATATATCTGAAAAAAGAGGCTGCAGAGAGAAGATGATTAATCAATCTCTAATCAACAAGCTGCACCCTCATGTGACCCGTTCAGTAATGGCCGCGGCGGCCGATGAATTCTGCAACGGCGGCTATGAGTTTGCCGGTTTCGGTTCCGGTCTTAGGATCCATGTCCACTGCCAGCTTGTTCAGGTAGAAGCTATGCCCCATTCCAGAGCTGATGAACAGTTCCACGTCCTTGTTCGCCTTCTTCAACGCCTCGTAGTACTCCATCTCCGTGTCCTTGATCAAGTCATTCTCTGCCACGCAGAACATCATCGGCGGCAGCTTCAGTCCTGCGAGAGGTGGCGCAGCTGCACCCATCGGGCAGGTTAATGGGTGGTCCTTGGTGGTGCCCACCGGCAACCCCAGCTTCAAGAACTTGTCCACCATGTCTAGGGTCAGGAACGGCGACTCGGGCTGCTCCAGCTCCGACTTGCTCCGCTGCGACCGGACGAACCCCGGGTGGATCGGGATCGCGCCCGCTAGCCTCACCCGACCCAGGTCCACGTCGCCGGCGCGTGCGGCCACTTCGTGCACCAGGTTCCCGCCGGAGCTGTCTCCGATGAGGAATACTCTGCTGAAGTCGGCGTAGGTGTCGAGCCACTGATCGGGTGAATTCGACAGCTGGTCAGCCAGATCGCGCAGCCAGAGGAGAGCAGAGAATCCTCTATCGGCGGCGGCCGGGAGGCGGTGTTCGGGGGCCAGAGGGAGGTAGACCGACACGAAAATGGCGCCGGCCTCCCGAGCAAGCCGAGTGTAGAAATGGTAGTACATGAACCAGTCGGCTTGGCTGATGCAAAACCCGCCGCCGTGGAAATGGAGAACAACCGGCAACTTGTCATTCCTATCACCGCGAGTCTCTGGAAGGTAGATTCGAACTCGAAGCTCCGGATATACGTCGGCGACGACGTCCCTTACGGCCACACCTTCGATAAAAGCGTCATGAGGCGGCACCGGCTCCGCCATGAACTTGACCTGGGGAGGACCCCGCCAGGTCCGGTCCACAGAGCCGTCATCGAAGACTGTAAGCCAGCCGGAGACCTCGTCGACGATGTTCTTCTCGTACACCATTGTTGTTGGTGATAATTAATTAAGGAACGGATGGTGCATGGGAATTTATAGAGAGATGGGAAGCTCTAGTAAGTTGCAGGGGAATGAAGGAGAAGTTTCAGTAGTCGAAGACTTCAAACTTGCCCAAGCCAATATTTTTACCCTCATATTTTAATATTTTAATTTAACTTTCATACATTAACATTTTTTTTTTGTATCAATTAAATTTTTTTATTATTTTAATTATATTTCTATATTTATATTTTTAAATTAATTTAACATCTTTAAAATGTAAAAATAATAAAATAATTTATATTATTATTCTCGTATTCTATTAAGATTTTGACTCTGATAATTTTATATACTCTATTTTTATCAGTCTTGATCTCCTGTCCGCGTCGGACATTTCTTATCTTGTCCGACGCGGACGAGTCACACCAACGCCCCCCCGTCCCCAGCTAGTAGGTACAGAACCCCCCCCTCCCTCCCTGAACACCCCCCCTAGACACGGACACCCCCGTCCCCACTTACATCCATGCATATATATACATATAATTTTATATTTTTTTGAATATTTTTATTTAAATAAATTATTAATTCTGATTTATTCAATTAAAGTTATAGTTATTTTAATAATTATAATTATGATCATAATTAATAATTTACTTATATTTTTAATCATAACAAAATTTATATATATTTTTATATTTTTTTCTAATTGTGTCTATTAGATAAGAGTGTAATTGAATTGATCAAATTATTTAGAGAGATTTGACATAATTTAATTTAAAGGGGTTGAAATAAGAGATTTAATTAGAGGAGGTTTTTAATATGTAAGGCTGGACTACGTCAATATCGAATAACATAAACGGTTCAGTATTTTTAATTTTTTTATTTTTCAATTTGTTTGATTTAATCATCTATTCAATCAATTTGGTTTAATTTTAGAAAAAAAATTTATCTATTCAATTTAAGTAATTCAATCAATTTGAATTAATCGAATTACTCAAATTAAATAAACTATTTTTTTTAGTTAAACGAACTCAATAGAATCAAAATTAATAATTTATTTAGATAAAAATTTATAATAATATTCAAAAAATATAAAATTATATGCATGTATGTAGAGATGGGGTGTCTGTACATGGAGGGTATGTGTTTAGGGGGTTGGTTCTATACATGGAGAGGGGGTGACATGTCCACGTCGAGAAGATAAAAAATGTCTAATGCGGGATAGGAGATCAAGATCGTTATTTTTATAAATTTAAAATTTTTTTATTAATAGATTTGTAATATTACCAAAAATTAGACTATTTATAACTTTTTTTTTTAATGGGTTAGTGCTCCATTATCTAAAAGACCATAGTATATTTGGTGAAGAAAGTATAAAAGCACGAGAACAAAAGAAGAGAGTTATTGATAATGTTTCTAACTTAACAAATTATAAACATTTCATTTTGACTTAAAAGTTCTCACCTAAAAATCTCACCCAAAGTTCTCATCTAAAGTGTTGACTCATTTCATTTTATTTTATTTTTTATTTATACATTAAAATATAAAAGTTAAATTAATTTAAAAATATAAATATAGTGAAAAATTGAGTTGTCATACCAAAAAAAGTTTAAAGAAGAAAAATTAAATTAAATTAAAAATATAAATATAGAAATAAAATAAAAATAGCTAAAAATTTGGATAATTATACAATAAAATATAAAAAGTATAAGAATAAAAATATGAATTTTGACTTAAAACTTTGGCAATGGTGCACAAGAAGGATGTGATCCATTTCTCCCAAAATTCGACTAGAAATTTAAGAGAAAGGGAATGCTACTTAAATAATTTAAGTTTGATATTTTTTAATTAATATTTTATATATTTATATTGATATAATAAAAAAATATAAAATATAATTACAAGTGTGAAGGTAAGTATTCAAATATCATTTCCAATTTAGAAATAATTCTTTCTCCAAAGTTGTTGTTCCATCAAAAGCCATTTGCTATTTCCAGCCAAATCTCCATACATGCATGTACCCCGCCGAATGCCCTTCAAATATCATCTACATATTTTTTTTTAGGCTTAATCCATTTTTTAGTTCTAGACTAATCAAAAAAATGATTTTAAGGATAGCAATTAAATCGTACTCATTATTTATTGTTAAACAAAATAATTTTATACACTTTTAGTCTCTGACTTAACCGACGTTAATTTTGTCTCGTCAAATTGTCACGTCACTCCTCAACATTGCCACATCATCACGACTTAATGCATTTTTTAGTTCCTGAACTAATAAAAAAATAGTTTTAAAGATATCAACTAAATTGTACTAATTATTCATCTCTATACAAAATAATTTTATACACTTTTAATTCCTGACTTAATCGACGTAAACTGAGATCTTAACTTTGCCTCGTCACGCTGCCACATCATTATTACGTCACTTATAATATTCACGTTTGATATCCATATTTTTATAATAATAATAATAATAATAAAAAAGTCTACACACACCCAGCCATGACTGTCGACGACCATAGGGAGCTATTTTTCCCCCTTCTTTCTCTTTCCTCGTTATAGACCATTCTTGCCTCTGCACCCGTCGTCGATTAAGTCATTGTCGGTTGCCTCAGAACAGTTGGGGGTTAGGGACACTAAACTCAGCGATCAAGGAACGGCTAGGAGTTGGGAACCAAGGTTCTGGAGTTTCCCAACCCCCAACAACCGATGGCAATGGCGGCTAGTCGCTCGACTAATAGGTTCCTCGACCCAGCCACAGTTGGGTCCAGGAACCTAGCCTCCCCAATTATGGAGACTTTTTTGTTATATATATAAAAATATAGACAATAGACGTAGATTTATGAGTGACGTGACAGCGCGATGAGACAAAATTAACGTTTCAGTTAAAGTCGGTTAAGTTAAGGACTAAAAGTGCATAAAATTATTTTATCTAGTGATGAATAGTGAGTACAATTTAGTTGATATCCTTAAAATTATTTTTTTTATTAGTCTAAGGAGTAAAAAATGTATTAAGCCTTTTTTTAATGAGGCAATGCAAAAATATAAAAAATAAAATAAAATAGTACAGTGTAACACGATATAAAATATCCTGTAATTCAAGGAATGGGTACGACAATAAGCTGTGGTGTGGACATACAAGTAGTATGCAGGCATGTGACCACATGGATCATTATAATAATAATAATAGCGTTGAAAACGTGCACGTACATGAATTCCATGAATTAATAATCTAGTATCCATATGAAATTAATTAACTATATGAAATAAGTTTGATTAAAATTTGATATTGTTGCTGAAAGTTGAAAGTCATCATACCTATTTATTAATATGATTTTTTTGAAGTCATTGACTTCAAAGTTGACACATATAATAAAGTCGTGTGTCTGCAAACAAATGAAGCTAGAGAAATAAATAATTTATTTGAAGTTGCTGTGTAAAAGATTGGAGATGAGAGCTTGGTATTAAACTACTAGAACGTCAACTTAGACACCAACACATAAATGAATGTATAAAATAAATTGTGTAGTTGGGACACCAAACATGAAATTAGTTGGAAAAAGTACAGGAAATTTATCAAACCAGACGTGTGGACCAATCTGCCACCCCCCGGCCCCAACTTTTCCGTTGTTCAAACAAAAAGACAAAACAAATAAAGAAAGAAAAATTAGCAACTGGTGTCATGAGTCGTCGCGTGTTTCGTGCATACAATGCATTTAAAAAACGAGTGTCATGCTTTCACAGCCTTAATAATTTGTACGACACTCTAAAAGTAGGAACCGATCGAACCCAATTCAAGTTGCGAGCCGATCATGCATGAGCCAAATTCGCAGTTGTTACACCGCTCCTTTCTTCACTTCCTAGAATCCTCATCGTGTGTCATTTTGTTTTTTAAAAAATAAATAAATAATAAAATCAGGGTGGTTGTGGAATGAAGGTGAAGAGAGTTGGGATTAGACATCAAAATTAACGGGAACAAGACGGGCTGGTCGGCCTTCATTGTTTTGCTTTTATTTTTTTGACCAACTAAAGTTTGGGAAGAAAGACGAGGAAGACTCAACACAAAGGATAGTTGGGTCGCCGATTGAATTTTTGCGCCACAATTTCCTGGCACGTGGCATTAGCGTCCTGTCAACTCAATGCATGCCCAGCAGCCCCAGCCCCCCTACTGCACCACCAGAGACTTCGCATCCACTTGGACTTGGTGCGCTCAATTCAATTTCTCTTTTTTGCTTTTATCTGTCGCCCCAACTACAGCGACACCATCACTATGGTCCATAACAACATTTGTCTGGAATCCAACCCTTCGAAGCACGCGTTCATACTATGGCTGTGTGCTAGAGGAGGTATCTTAACTAGAGATAAGTTGTCGTTTTTGGATATCAATGGAGAATGCCCTTTATGCCTTGGGGCAGAGGAGACTACATTTACTTTTTCAGTGCCCTCTCTCGACAGAGATTTGGAAGCAGATTAGGTGCTTACTGGCATCTGTCCTGGCTTAACCTCAATTTATTTGGTGCATGATGGTGAAATCTTTCATCTTAAAGGTCCTCACATACTGCTCTACGTAAATAGAAAGGGTTAATCACAATACACAATGACTTCCAAGACATGAGACACAATACATGGTGCAGCTTAACCTCAATTTCTAGTGCTATCAGATGGAGGCTAGAGGCACGGGCTGCAAAGTAATGTCAAAAAGAATTGCTCTTGACTGTCCCAGGATATAATTGAGCGGTCAGATAAATAATATATAAATATCAATTCAATATATTGCGAGTTTAATCTTTATTCTAGGCAAGAACCAAAAGATTCAACTTACGATTTATTTCCTTTGACGTAATCGAGGGTACTAACACAAGATTGTGCAAGGACAATCATTCCAATAATTATGCTTAGCAACTCCATTTATCACATTTGAGTTGCTAGAAATTGCAAGATGTTTCACAACGTTGTGCCCCAAATAGAGTCTATTATTAGGAGGATTAAAACCTTTGTATACACTGTAATATTTACTATTTATTCCTATATTTTAGTCCAGTATGAGGTGGTAGTTTTGGGGTAATTTGTTGGCAACCCTCTCTTGTTTTGGCCAGGATATGCCCAATGATATTTGTACATAGTTTTTTGATCTATTATATTATTACTGTTTATGATTAAAAAAACAATATTTGTCATTCTGTCAAAAATTATTTTAATAACTTTTTAATAATATAAATAAATATTTAAAATTTATTTTTCATTTTTTGACATGTAAAATTATTAATTAAATTTTTATATTCAAATTTATGAAGTATTTTTTTAATTTATAATATAACTAAATTACTTTGATGCTCAAATTAATGCAGATTCTCTAAAAGAATTTTCATCATTCAAAAAATCATTTTATCAAATTATCATCTTAAAGTTACACTACTTCTTGCCCCTTTTTTTTTTCTTGTATTACTAGTTTACACTCATTATTTATTGTCTAATATTGAAAAATGATGCATGAATTTTGAGAAATTTTTTATCTAAATAAAATTTCATTATTTATTATTTAATATTAAAAAATAATCCATAAACTTAGAGAGTTGGAGCATTCCCATCTAAATATAATAACAAAATAAATATAATATGAATTCAAACAAAAAAATGATCATAAAATATAATTTTAAAGATAGGAAGTTGGGTCCTAAGCATAAATCTTAGTGCCTATGTCTTAAGTTGGCCCTTCTATAATGCAAAAGTTTTGTATAAAATAAAAGTTGTATTCTACAATATGAAAAGCCTTTATATAATCTAATGTATTGTATTTGTATAATATATTATTCATGTAGTAAGGAATATTATTATTCACATCATATCTTGATGTGTTTAAATACAAATTATTTATGGAGTATTGATATTATTTTTTATAATTAATATAATAAAAAATTAAAATTAAAAAATCATTATATGTAATTAAAATTGATGATATAACCAATTTGACTTTTATATAATATGAGTGGTTGATTCAATTTTAGTTCTAGTTTTATAAATATAATGAAAATCAATTCAATTTTATATTAATGTTAAAACTCTAAATAACCCAACCCATAGACACTCCTCCTCCCCTTTGTCATCCCATTGATATATTCTTTCTTGATTTTGTATTATTATAAAATTAAAACTAAAAATAAAAATTGATATATTATGAAAAGATTAAAAATTTGTTACAAAATTAAGACTAAACACAAAAATTAACATATTAGAGAAAAGGTGGTCGTGTACTTGTAAATTAAATAAAATTTTATTAGATATTCTAATAGTTGCAGTTTAATTTTTATTTTTTAAATAAGATGAGGCATGATGTATTGATAAAATTAAAATTATTTTCAAATTAATTTTTATTTAAATATTATGAATTTAACTTTTGCTAAAATACATAATGTTGGTTAATAATATATATTATTAACAAATTTTAGAAAGCCTTGAAAAATTCAACAATTTTTGGATAATCTAACATCATCACCGCTGAAGTTGTCGCTCGCTGCCACGTCATGCCCGTGTGGTGCACCGGACGGAGGAGGTTATTCTGCCGCGTGTGCGTTGAGGGCTGCCGCGAATTCATCGGGACCTCCCACTGGAATTTAACCAAGCGAGACGGCGTACGCTCCACTCAAATTCAACAACCATCGATCGGATCTTTTCGGATTCGTAGCCAGAAACCGGTTCTTCAGCAGCTTAGTTTGATTTTGGTTTGATGAGCCGGTGAATGGGATCTGTAGAAGAAGAAAATTCCGCGACGATGGCGATGAATATCAAGAGAGAAAGTACCGACGGCGGCGGTGGTCGGAGCGTAGCGCTGGCGGAGGCGAAGAGAATTGTGAGATCGCTGGCTTCCAGCTGGGGCGACACTGTCGATATGGACGAGATGAAGGTGATCCCTCTGAAAGGTGCGATGACGAACGAGGTGTACCAAATCAAGTGGTCCAGAAACGATAAAGACGAAGATGGAGATGTTCGGTCCCGGAAGGTTTTGCTTAGGATTTATGGCGAGGGCGTCGAAGTGTTCTTCGATCGGAATGATGAGATCCGGACCTTTGAGTTCGTGTCCAAGCATGGTCAAGGCCCTCGTCTTCTCGCTAGGTTCCCTATTGGCCGAATAGAGGAGTTCATTCATGCTCGGGTACATTAAACTTCCAAATTTGCATATGAAACTCGTTAATTTTCTTTCTCCGGATCTGTTTGGAATATTTGCGTTTTCTTTCAGACACTGTCAGCATCTGACCTACGAGACCCTGAAATATCTGCTCTAATAGCAGCTAAAATGAAGGAGTTTCATGATCTTGACATGCCTGGTTTGAAGAATGTTTTCCTTTGGGAGAGAATGCGGTATGCCACCTTCTCTTTGCTTGATTGATTTTGATGAATGGAGATCAATTTATATACATGCTTTCTTTTTTGTTAACTGTTCCTAATATTCTTTTCCAATTCCTCCAGAAATTGGGTTAATGCTGCCAAAAGTTTGTCTCCCCCAGAAGAAGCTGAGGCCTTTCGCTTACATTGCCTGGAGGAGGAGATATCGTTATTGGAGAGGCGTCTTTCACGTGACAATCAGAGCATAGGATTTTGCCACAATGATTTACAATACGGAAACATAATGATTGACGAGGAGACGAATTCAGTAACAATAATTGTGAGTCTCTTCTTATTTTTACTAAACCATTTTATGACTTCAGTTGGTGAAATTCTTTAGGCCATGCTCAGTGTTATTTCTTTTTCTCTAAAACCTCTCTTTAGATGTCTGATTAGGTCCTCGTAGCACATTGAAATATGTTTTTTTCTGTAAGCACTTGCTTGACCAATTTGTTAGCTTGCAATGATGTATGCCATCAAGAATGTGCATAACACTACTAGTTCTGTAATTAGATTTTTGATGTGTGTAACATTGAGTCATTTTGCAATCATTTGGCCAAAATGCATATTTGGGAGACACGGGGAGGCAAAGAGAGCTTTTATATATTTGTTGGGTCTAACTTGCTCTGTGCAGAACCCTCATCTTCTATGTGGCCTGTCTTGTCGTTGCCAATCCATTATCTCCATGAATCATGGTCTTGTGTCTCAGGTGCTTGGGATGTGCATGTGAATCTGAACATGTTTGTCTGTCATGCTACTCTTCTCTTAGGTTGAACCATGTTGTCTGAAAGCCATACACAATACCTTGTAGCCTCAAGCCTAGGCACTCAGGGTCGGACAACCTCCAAGGCACTTCCCTGTATGTTCATGCCAAGCATGAAGCACACCTCCTCTGCCTAGAAGAGTGAACCTTGAATCTGACCTCCAATAAAGATGCTGTCTTTCACTCAATATGAGATCCATACTTTTGTCTTCAGTAACAATCCATTGCTATAGCATGTTGACCTTGTTCTCATGTACTTTTGTCACCATTGAACCTTGACCACTCTCACCAACAAAAGGTTGTGCCATGTTCTTCCAGATATCCAATCTCCAGGGTCATGCAACTTTCTGGCTAGAGTAGAGAATTGTTTAAGGTGCTCAATGGATCCGAATGGATGTATACGGGTCCCTAATGGACCCCCAATTGCCCCATCTAAAATTAAAACAAGCATGAATAAGGGATATAGGTATAAGGTTATTTGAATATTTATTAAAACATGTATGTAACTGGGGCTAATTGGGGCCCAATTTACATCCCTACTCTTGCTCAGAGCTAGGCACCTTGATGAATGTTGGAAAGAGATAGCTCCATACAAGAAGACACCTCTGGACTACCAAAAATACTGGAGGGGGGTTCTTATATTTCTTAGCTATGGAGTACGTCTGGAATCTCTTCAACTTTAGTGCCTTGAAAAATAGTGGTTGTTAGAGTTAACTTCACTTTTGCAGCTGCTCAGGCAGCAAGGACATGTGAGTTGCCTCCTTTGGCCTTGCACCTTTATGTATAGTGCCACCTCAAACTTTGTTCCTAGCAAGCACCCTTCCCTGGCTACTCAGGAACTCTAGTTCTTTGTGTCCAGGTTGCTGTTATTGGAACTTTTATATCCTTTAAGACACCCTTAGATCTCGTTTTTTCCAGCCCCAGTGATTTATTGCCATTCAGAGCTAGCACACTTTTTCAAATCAACATGTCTAGCCATTGCATGTGTTCATTCCTCAACTTCTTTAACTCCAATGATTTGAGATGGTCACAAGAGGCCTTTCTCCAAGTGAGGGCAAATAGTTAAAACCATGAAATTGTGGGCTCAAGATAGCCGTGACTTCTGTTGGATTGTTCTTGTTAGTTTATAACATTGGTGGGGACTTATTAGGAAAAATTAATTTTTTAAGTTGAGTCCTTGATTCTGTTAGGTCTTAGAGATCTGATAGAAGTTCTCGGGAATTCTGTGTAGAATTCTCGAGAACACAAAGAAATTTGAAGAAGAATGAGGAGGGAGAGATAGAGAAAAGAGAGGGAGATAAGAGAAACTGAGGGAATTCTCATATTTTAATTAATACTACGGATACCTTTTCCTTGGGCGATCAGTCTATATTTATACTGATTCTCCAGTCACATGGAGCTCATTTGCGGATTACCTTCCCGCCAAAAATGGTAACTGACTCATTATTTAAAGAATTACCTACTACCCTTCTAGTGATTACAATTCCCCGTGTTTCCCCTTTGACTCTTGAGTACAATCTATGAAGTAGGTACATAACAATTTCCCTTCCCTCGAAAAATTTATTGTCCTGAAGAAATACAGAGTAGATTAGCCACCCTAGGGAATTGTTGCAGTAGATTTGGGAGGTATTCCCAAGTATTGTTGTCTGCATGTAGGGTAGACCACTTCACCAGAACCTGGGTAATAGGGGCACCATGCTTGTAGATGACTTTCCTGTCCACGATAGCTGTTGATTTTGCCACTTCTTCACGGCTTCTCATCCTTGGGGCTAAGTTGGAACTCACAACCTAGTTCCCTACCAACTTCTTAAGCAAGGAGACGTGAAAGACTGGATGAATTTGAAAATTCTTCGAAAGCTAAAGCTTGTAAGCCACACTTCCTAGCTTGGCTATAATAGGGAAAGGTCCATAGTACCATGGGCATAATTTGGATACAGGGCCAACCATCACCGCTTTGAGATAGGAGGGTCGTAGTTTCAGATAAACCTTTTCCCCCACCTCAAACTCCCTTTCACTCCTTCCATTATCCACCTGCTGCTTCATTTTGTTTTAGGCCATAGCCAACTCCCTTTTTAGGTGCTGCTAGACCTCCTACCTCTGCTAGAGGTGTTCATCAACCGTTACCACATTGGTAGTGTTGTGAATGGTGGGTATAAGCAGTGGCTTATACCCGAATAAAGCCTCAAAAGGTGACATCCGTATGGAGCTATGGTGGCTAGAATTGCACCACCACTGGGTTAGGGCTAGCCACTTATGCCACTCCTTAGGGTGTAGGAAGCACAAACACCTCAAGTAATTTTCTAGCCATTGGTTAACTCTTTCCGTTTGTCCATCGGTTTGGGGGTGGTAAGCTGATGACATACTTAGCTTAGACCCTAAAGCTTTTAGCAAATTCTGCCATAGGATACTCGTGAAAACCTTGTCTCTATCGGAGATTATGGTGCTGGGGATTCCATGCAGCCTGACTACTTGGTCCAAAAACACTCTCACCACCTCTTGAGTTGTGAAAGGGTGAGTTGGACTTAGGAAGTGTGCAAACTTTGTAAGACTATCGGAGATTATGGTGCTGGGGATTGCAGCCATGCTCGATGATCGGAGATCTAGCTTAGAAAAAATGGTGGCAAGTTTAATTCATCTGAAAAATCTTCAATGAGTGGGATGGGGAATTTGTTCTTGATGGTCATAACGTTTAGCTAGTGATAATCCACGCAAAACTGTCATGTCCCATCTTTCTTTTTAACTAATAACAAGGGCATATCTTTGACCATAGTTTCTATTTCAGTTTTCTGGATTAGGTAATAGGCTTAGAATTGGGCTTCAGGACAATAGAATGGTCATGCGGTTTGGGAGGGGGTAAAGTGTTTGGCTCCCTAAATAGATCCTCAAATTCAATTAATAGTATATTATATTAAGTCAAGTTGTTTTACCTCCCATTCCACCTGAGGTGGGGTGCTAACTACTAGCATGAATTCATTCCTCTCTTCTGACTGCTCTTCCTCACCGTCTTCCATAGCTTGAATGGAAAAGAATTGGGCCATTTGAGCCACCTTCTACCTGAACATTTTCTATAAGTGATCATTTTGCACACTCCCACTTCATTACTGCTTGTCAATGTCATTCTTCTCCCTTCCTTCTCAAAAGTAACCTCCATTTTATTGAAGTCAAAGCATATGGGGCTCATATTTTTCATCCAATCGACCCCCAACACCACATCGCAGCCTTCTAACTTGAGCAGTCTCAAATCAGCTTCAAACTCTTCTCCCTGCATTTCCCAACAGAAGCCAGCACAAGCTAATCTACTCAACACTTTGTTCCCGTTGGCTACGGTGACCATGAGGGGTTGAGTATTGATCAGAGGACATTTTAGTTTCTTGGTTGTCCCTTCATCCAAGAAACTGTGAGTACTCCCACTATCAATGAGAATCATGAATTTGCCTTCGCCAATCTTCCCTCACACCTTCATAATTTTGCTATTCGTCAATCCTCTCAACGTGTGCACAAATATTTCCCCATTATCCTCCTTTGCTCCTCCAAGCATCTCGGTCATCTCCTCCTCGTCTTCATCACCTTCTTCTCCTTCCAATAGAAGCAGTTGCTTCTTACACTGGTGGCCAGGAAAGTATCTGTCCCCGCATTTGAAGCAGAGACCGGGTGTTCTCCTCTGCTCTGTATTCTGGTCCCCTGCCATCTTAGGAGCTGGTAGGGCCAAGGTCCTACTCCCATGTACATTCTTATTGGTTTCGTTGCCCCAATTTCTACTCAAAGGGGTTAACACATTGTGTGTTCCACCCTTGGTTAACAATCTTTGTTTCTTCATTAATGCGTCCACGGTGAGTTCCTGTAACCTAGCACTATCCGCTGCATGTTTAAGGGTCTGAGGCCTTAAAACTTTAACCATTGGTTTCAGCTCTTCATTCAATCCGTTTATAAAACTCGAAACAAAGTATGCTTAAGTAAGGTGGGGGTGGTGGCTAAGCATAAATGCCTTAAACTCCTCAAACCGAAGTTGATAGTCCAACACAGATCCTCCTCCTTGCCGGATCTTATTAAATTCCTCCACCACATCGGACAACCCTCTTTCCCCGAACCTTCCACAGAGTTCTTCAGCAAACTCCTCCCATAGGCATAACTCTTTCACGTTGGACCATCCTTGATACCAGGCATCACCCGCATCGTTAAGGTATGTCGTCGCCAAGGTCACCCTCTGATGATCAGGAATTCCATACCATTCGAACATTCTCTCACACCTTCTAATCCACCATCTAGGGTTAACCCCATCGAACATAGGGATGTCTAGCTTAGGTATAGGAAATCCCTGATGGTTGTGCCCCCCAATTCCCCTTGGCCTATGGTGTCCTACATTCTCCCCGCTTTCCACCGGTTCATCTCCACTATCGGAAGCCCCATGCACCCCCTGATTCATCCCTTGCCTCGGGAGAATCGGTTCAGTTCTCTCTCTAGGAGGGAAGTCTGGAGAAAGTCTTACCGAATGTTGGCCGCAAACATCAACATAAATCCCTATAGTTGATCTCGGATTTGCTCTCCGACCTCATCCTTGATTTGAATAATAGCTCCGTCCAACTTCCGATCAATGGCATTGATCGCTTCATGATTGCGATTCGATCCCAACTCCAGTTGCCCTACTTGATTATGCAATTCAGTCACCGTGGATCCAAATTGCTGCAACTGCGCTTCCATATTCTTCATACGTGTTCCCTCTGCCATCATTAGGAATTGTCACGAACCTAGGGTTTGTGATAGGTTAAAAGAGGAATTGGGGAAGAAATTAGAATTAAAGGAATGGGGAAATCAGTAGAAAAAGGGAGACATATTAAGAAGGAAAGGGAGGGAGAAATAGTAGAGAGAAACCAAAGGGAGAAGGGAGAGAATTGTAGAGAGAGAATCAGAATTTCATTTTATCAATTCAAACATATCCATCTCCTCCTACAATGGGCCTTTATATAGGCATAGTAGCTAGTTAACTAATTTCTAACAACATCCTAATGGCACTCATGTGCTTCTAACAACTTGTAAAAATATCCTAACAACCCATTGCAACCCTATTACAATGATATCCTTCTATTATTCTTTGGGTCATGACAATTCCCCCCTCCTTGAGAGAGTTCTTGTCCCCAAGAACTTGCAGCAAGTAGCCATTGCTTCATTCAATTCCCACCTTCTCTATCTAATTTATCTTTCTTTCTCCTTCTAGTCCTCTTCTTCTTCCTCGTTCTTAAGTGTCCGAGATTAAATCCCAGGCGTAATTTGGCCTAGAACTTCAATGGGAGCAACCTAATAGCGTTCAAATCCAATACACTCACCTTCTACAATAGCTGCTCGATCAAGCTTGATCTCTAATCTATGGACATGATCAGCAAATTCCGGATAGACATACATATAAGATGTTCCAAGCAAGGTGCCCGGTGCAATCCCTTGTTCATTCTCCTCAAGCATAGTTATTAAAGGCGCACCTAGGCGCGCGCCTAGGTGCAAGGCGCCTCGCCTGGGCTGAGGCGAGGCGGTTTCTGCAAGGCGCTCGCCTTGCAAGGTGAGGCGCGCCTCATGAAACCGGCGCCTGCATCCTCCCTGCATCATTTCTTCCTCTCCTCCCCAGCATTCCCTCTTCTCAGTTTCAGCATGTATACATCACTACTTATTTACATTTTCTTTTATTTATATTTTACCTTCCATTTACTTTAATACATAAATGTAAATAAGAAAGTACCCCCCATTTGGATTCAATAAAAATATCTAAAAATTCAAAATCCATAACAATAAGAAAATAGAATTTTGATTTTAGTACAAACTCAGAATTTAGCGATTTTACCACCCCAAAATACATACCTACTATTTCTTGAAAAATTCATTAAAAATCATTTTAACAACAATGAATATTAACTATCAAAATAACGGGAGTTAGTTTTTCAAAATGAAAACATTTTCTTATATGTCTCCTTATAATGTCCTAATCTTCCAGACTTAGAAAAAATGCGCTAATCTTCCAGACCTAGAAAAATAGCATTTTTCAAAATGAAAGCATTTTCTTGATTGTGGACTTGTAGTGTTTATTGATTGTGGAGAATACTAAAGCTATTCCAAAATGTCCTCCATCAATAAAACAAGAGATTGGAGAGTACATTCAAAAGAAGAAAAATAGCAGGGAATCAGGGATGAGCAAAATATGGCACCGTAAGATGATTTTCAATTTGGTGAAGGGTATGATGATGATGATGATTAAAACTTCTTTATTGATTGTGGACTTGTAGTGTTTATATGTTCGTTTAGAACTTTGCACGATGGTTGGTACTTGTTTGAGTTTGAGACTTTAAATTTGAACTTTAATGATGTTTCTAGTTTAGAAATTGTATGATGAATGAATTAACTTTGATGTTGTTAGTTTAGAATTTGAAGATAATGAAACATTAATGATATGTATGTGTTATTATTGATAATTTGATAGTTTTTTATGATTTTACAAGATTTTTAGTTTTTTTTCTAAAGGGTGCGCCTCGCTTCGCAAAGGCGCGCCTCGCCTCGTGCGCCTCGTGCCTCAGGCTCCAGGACCCTTTGCGCCTCGCTGCGCCTCGCGCCTTTCAGAACTATGTCCTCAAGTACTTGGTGAAGAGGCTTTTCTAGCTCCTTCTTCTGCTGCTTCCAGAAATCAATAGAATCAAGTGTCTCAGCACTAGTAAGAGTGCTTGAGAGATTGACATTCTCCAATTCCTCTTCCTCACCCTCTTCTTCCATGTACTCATCAACCCTCTCCACCTTCTTGCTGCCCATTTTACCCTAAGCCAAAGAATCCTTAGCTTTTGGTAGGTCCAAAATAGGAGGAATGATTCCAGCCCTAATATCTGTGTAA
The DNA here is from genome assembly GCA_036245055.1 of Diospyros kaki. Taxonomy (NCBI): domain Eukaryota; kingdom Viridiplantae; phylum Streptophyta; class Magnoliopsida; order Ericales; family Ebenaceae; genus Diospyros; species Diospyros kaki. Next base: position 40,024,792 of record BSEG01000001.1, on the reverse strand, counting down.
ATTGAGGGTCCTTTAGTCAGATTTTCTTGATCCAATGAATCCATTTCCCACAAACTTCTGATCCGAAACACCCCCAAGTCCTTCAGCCCATGCACTAGCCAACAAGGGTAATGAGTTGGCATCTTCCTTGTCAATTTCGCCTAAATCGGTATACTTCTTCTGCTCAACATTGGAGGTGAGCAATGAATCTGCTTCCCGCCCCCTCAATTTCTCCTTCAGCGGCTCTATTTTAAGAAATTTGTCTTTGTTAAAACTCTCGCGATAATCATCGAAGTATTTAGCAAGGAAGTCGTAATAATACTTCTTGATTAGTATTATTGCAAACTCCTGTAACTTCTCTCGGAACATATGGCCAAATTCCTCACACTCTTCATCAATCCCACTTCTTTTTTCCTTATCCTCATGGCTGATCTCCTTCTCAAAATCCTTTCCCAATGTTTGATGCTTCTGGTCAACTGAAAATGCAGCCTTCTTTGGCTGCCATAGAGGCTCAATTTCAACTGAAAATGAAGCATATGCTTCATGGATATATTGTTGCCCCTATCTTCACAAGTAGGATACCCCACTGAAATTACAACACTATTCCGCTGTAATTGAGGCTGCTCTCTTGCTTGAAAATTAACCACTGAAAATGCAGCATCATTCAGCTGCAATTGAGACCCCTTTTGTTTCATTTGTGCCCTACTTCCCATGGTTGACATCTCACAGACATGACACTTGGAAGACCAAGGGATAGGGATTCTATACATACTGCTCTTCTTCAAACAAGTTAACAAAAATTCAAAGCCGAAATTAACCTTTGTTTCCCTTTGCTCACAGCCTCAAGCAACAACAATCAATGAGCTAGAAGCATCCACTTCTCACACGGAATCTGCAGCTTACGGCTAATGAGTGCCACCTCACCCACTGCTTCAAGAAGTCGCCCAGACTTAATCCGCCTCAAACGGAACCCGCCAAGAGCTGGTTCTGCTTTGCCTTCAATTCTGGACTCAAATTAAATCAAGCATAAGGAGTTGGCGGCCAAGACTCTACTTGATTAACTCAGTTGGAAATTTCTCTAGACTAAATCACACTCGTCGATGTTCAACGATTGTTCCTTAGGTTCGGCAGGCTTGTGCTCTCGAATGGAAAGTTTCACACCCAATCAATCGGCAAATTTTGCTTAGCCTCTCGTCTCCTTCCTTCGGTTTCACTCTACCTGCAATCACTTCCAGTCGCGAACCTCTTGCCAGTGATAACCCAACCAGTGATGCATCAACACTTCCTTCCTCTAGTTTGGCCTAGTCACTGACCAAACCACGATCGCCCGAAACCTGCTGCAAAACCGCGATCGCTTGGAACTCCTGCGCCAATCGCGACCTCCTGGCCGTTCACATCAAACTCTGGTCACCCACTCCAGTCACGACCTTCTAGGCCGAGGACCACTAGCAGATGGCAACTCCTTGAATTTGCCTGGGTTGCCGAGAATCGTGGTCGTATCTCACCTCGTCGTGCCTTGGAATCAATTCTAAGATTCAATGGTCATCTTCGTCTTCAGAGTTCGGACAGGAGTGTCTCTGATCTGCAACTGAATTGCTGATCAAATCCACCTGCGGAATTCGCTGCTCCAATTGTTCACTCCAGTCGCGGCCCTCCTTAGCCGTCCATGTCACCACCTTCAACGGACTCCCACACCAATCGCGAACGTTGTTTGTTTGCGTCGCCTCAGGTTAGCTCACCTATTGACCCACTCCAATCGCAAATGCTCCTATGTTCGCATCGCCTCCGATGCTACTTGAATTCGCTGGAATGACCCCCGACTTCTGAAACCGTTGTGCGCTTAGCTTCTCAATTTCGTACCGAGAGTTGTTTTGTTCTCTCGGTTATGACTCGTCCTTTGATTCCTCAGAATCTGATCGGAATCGCTACTTGTACTCATCTATCAAGAGTTGAGAACCCCTAGTTTCGACCACCGTCTGGATGCAGTCATTCAACCAAATTTCTATGAGTTCGCTGGAATCACAGCCAAGGAAAGATTGGCTCTGATACCATTTGTCACGAACCTAGGGTTCGTGATAGGTTAAAAGATGAATTGGGGAAGAAATCAAAATTAAAGGAAGGGGGAAATTAGTAGAAAGAGGGGATATTAAGAGGAAAAGGGGGGAGAAATAGTAGAGAGAAACCAGAGGGAGAAGGGAGAGAATTGTAGAGAGAGAATCATAATTTCATTTTATCAATTCAAGCATATCCATCTCCTCCTACAATGGGCCTTGATATAGGCATAGTAGCTAGTTAACTAATTTCTAACAATATCCTAACAACACTCATGTGCTTCTAACAACTTGTAAAAATATCCTAACAACACTCATGTGCTTTTAATAACTTGTAAAAATATCCTAACAACCCATTGCAACTCTATTACAATGATGTCCTTCTATTATTCCTTGGGTCATGATAGGAATTCACCTCCAATCGCTTCAGCCTAGGACTCGCTCTGATACCAAATTGTCAGGTCTTTGAGATCTGATAGGAGAAATTGAGAGAGGGAATTCTCATATTTTAATTAATACTTTGGATGCCTTTTCCTTGGCGATCAGTCTATATTTATAGTGATTCCCCAATCACATGGAGCCCATTTGCGGATTACCTTCCCGCCAAAAATGGTAACTGACTCATTATTTAAAGAATAACCAACTACCCTTCTAGTGATTACAATTCCCCGTGTTTCCCCTTTGACTCCCGAATACAATCTATGAAGTAGGTACATAACAGGTTCTTATTTGGTTAATGCTGATGGGAAGCAATTTTGCACCTGTATTTTGTTTAACAATTGCTATTCATTCCATTTGGAGTCTACTATCAACATAAACTTGAGTCCAGTTAATGATTGAATTCCAGGATGTGGGGTTGGCCCCTGAAATATTTCCTTCTGCATGAAACAGTGAAGCTAGTAGACTCCTGAAACCTAACCTTATGCGTCAATGCCCAACTACTCCAGAAACCTAACCTTATACATCAGTGTTACTAGCTTCTAATATTTCTTGAGGTAGGAGTTATATGGAGAAAAATCTGACTGCCAAGTCTTTTTTGCATCTTGTTTTCTGGCTATATAAGATTATTTCATAATTTTTGTTCGATCAATGTTACAAAAGACCGTAATCCCTTGTCCTGCTCTCATTCAAGTAAAAAGAGGAAAACTCTGATGTTAATTTCTATGAACTTTTTGGCTTCTTTAGTTGTTTACTGTATTGTACTGTTTTGTTGTTAGCCCCCCTAACTTTTATCTTCTTTATCAGGACTATGAGTATGCTAGTTACAACCCTGTTGCCTATGACATAGCAAATCACTTCTGTGAGATGGCTGCCGATTATCATACAGAAACACCCCATATTTTGGACTATAGCAAATATCCAGGTGGGTTATCCTGGATTAAGATTTTATTTCATCCGTTTCCTGTTTCATCCTTTAATTGTCAATTTAATTATTATTTAGTCCTTGAGTCTATTTTATTCAAATAAATTCTCAAATAAGTTCATTCAGCAAGTTATCTCTTCATTGATTGTGCCTTTTCGCTGTTGCCTCTTCCATGTTGACTTTCACCTTTTCTCTTATATAATACTGTTGCCAACAATAAAAGTTCTCTTTTCATCTAAGTACATGCTGCAGGTTTGGAAGAGCGTCAAAGGTTTATTCGTCTTTATCTGAGTCGTGCAGGTATGATTGATTCTAATCTCATTTTCTTGTTTTTGTGGCTCTTAATCATCTAGCAAGCAGTTTTGCTGTTATTATTATATTTTACACTTGCACTTTAATGGGACAAGATTAACAAACAGATTGAAAGAACATGCTGACCGTAGATGTCCCTTGAATCTCTTTGACAATAGGCATCATGATAACTGTTTGAGATCACAGTTAAGGAAGAAGTGGCTTTGTTTTTGCCGTCCTCTAAATTTATAAGGTTTCTATGCAGCTGTTGAGCTAAGTGATGAGGAAATTGAGCAGCGAATTCAAGACATTGAGAAGTATACTCTTGCAAGCCATCTGCTTTGGGGCTTATGGGGAATAATATCGGTATCTTACACCACCTTATTGATTTTTGTGATTGGTTTGATTGTACAAGCTCTCTCTCCTTTTGTTATTTTTCTGAAATAACTGAATATAGTAGCATGGATAACTGGAAAAAGATATGAGAAAGATGATAAATCTCTATAGAACAAAGGTAATAACAGAGGAATGGAGAAGGAGTGTCAAGGTTAAATTTGTTAGCTAGGTAGGAACTTTGTTCAAACCTCTATAGCCCCTCCTTGAGACCATAAAGATGGATGAAAATGATCTGCCTTCACTTTATCTTGGGTGGTGTGTGTGAGGAGTTGGATCTGGGGCAGGTGGATGGTGACTATCTTCAGTGCTGTGCTGGTGGTCGGGGTGATTATATGTTCTTGAGAAGGCAGTGGTCAGTCAGGTGCTTAAGTATGTGCCTGGGATGAGCATCTATCTGGGAATACTTGTTACAGGTTTGAAGATGATTTGTTTCAAGTCTTTTAGGATGTTGAGGCAAATTGGAGGCTGATTATTCCAGAAAGGACAGGTCAAAGCATTAGGGGCAGAAAAACAACTGTGCAGGTAATTGGAAATTTTGGATGGGGGTTATTTAATGGTCGGACAAGTGAGAGTAATGGCTGAAAAATGCTGAGCTTGAATGCTTATGATGAGGTGGATGATATTTGCTTTCAGGAGTCTAGAGGAATTACAAACAGTGTGCTGATGTTGTGTTGCATTTGTGGAGGTAAGTGGGATGGGAACATTTTGTGGTGATTGGAAGTTTGGGGAAAGTGAGATATATTACTTGTACCAAAATTAATCTGCCTAACATGCTTTTTTTCCCCTATTTTTCCCCAGATATTGTTTGAAGTTAGTTTCCAAAAATTATTTATCAAAATAATGATTCTAATTTGTAGATAAATTTAATATATTTCGTTTTCATTTTCTATGAACGTACAAGACAGATAACTTGGTTCTTGTGCAATGTATGAAATTGTAATGTTTGTACAATTTTCTTGCACATATTACTCCCCCTCTCTAAAAGAAAAGAAGAGAGGAAAGAAACAAGACCTGCCACTGACCGGGAAATGATTTGTTAAGGTGAAGTGGCCCAGGGCATGGTCACTTGTATGAGGAGAACTGCGATCTTATCTCCCACTATTGCAGAAAATGAATTCTCAATCTTGTCCTGTATATCTTATCTTCTTCATGCCTTGTTTGAATTGTCCAAATGCAAAGAAAAGTAATTAATTTCTGAATATTGATCATTGAGGAAACAGTGGATAGTTTCCTCTCAATTTCCACAGAAAAGACTTCTGCAGACCAATTCACAGGTCATTAGGAAGGGCCTTCATGGACTATGATATGAACCTCTATTGTCCAATTCTTGGACTTTTGCACATGCTTGTGGGCGTGGCCTTCATGTAAGGTTGATGGCTATGTTACTTGAATTCTTCTAGAGTGATGATGTAGGGAACATTTAGACACTTCGGATAGCATGTGGGATGTGTCTAGTTACACTTGTATGTGACAATTATATTGAAACAGAAAAGTTATATCCTAGTTTGTGAATGCCATTATTGTTTAGACACAATATATATATATATATATATATTTCTGAATTATGAAGTTTACCCTAGTCCTAGTGTCATTGGGATGACATGCAACCAGGAATGACCGGGGTTACATGGAATTGGGTATTGAGGTTAGGTGTAGGTATGTTTCTCCTTTTTTTCCTTTTTTTACTAGGTAGTGTAGTTATGTTTCAAAGTGACACTTAGATTGAGTCATGTGCATTGATACAATGATACAACTCAATTCCGCAACTTTCAGTTTTCTTTTTTAAGGGAAATAGGGTTTACAAATTAACATAGAGTTGAACATGTAAATAAGAGTTTTATGCATAATTTATGAAATACTCTTCTACTTCTATTTAATGATTGCATGTCTAACTAGCCATGTTAAATGCATAACAAATATCTATGTTTAGTATCAAGTATCTAACATGGATATTTGAAATTCTGGAACAGTCCATTTATTACGGCATCTGATAACTGCATCCATTTCTGTTCAATTTGGGTGTGCAAGAAACCAAATGTTCTCTGGTTAAACACCAGAAGCCATCCCAAGTCATGAACTAAGGGAGGTTATCTTGATTAGTTGAAAATTATGTTGCCAGGCTGGTGCATGAAGACTACACTATTAAGGAATGCCATGTTACTAATTGCTATGCTTGGTACTTTTATTTCAGGAACATGTCAACGAAATTGATTTTGATTACATAGAGTATGCAAGACAGAGGTTTGAACAGTATTGGTTAAGGAAGCCTGAGCTATTAGGTTCCTGCTGAGCTACTGCTGATGGTGTTGCTGAAGGTGAGAAGCCTTTCTGTTCCTCTCACTTTTTTAACTTTTGGTCATGATTTATGCATGTCATCTAGGTTTCATACTGCAGTAAATTTATTAAAGTTGGTTCTTGACGAACTTGTGCTAGGTTCTATTGTGGACCATGATCTTTGTTTGGGGAACACATCATCATTTGTTAGTTTTTGAATAGGTGAATGATCATTTCTGGTTGTTTACTCGTTTCAACTACTTTAATCAGTGGGGACCTACACTAGGTTGAATGTACACCATGTAACTTTCATTTATCTCTATAGCAGCTTTGCTTTCAGCGGACATTTTTTCTTTACAAAATCTCTGGAGCGCTCATTCCATGGCTGTCGCCTAAACCTAGTCATACATATACTTCATGTTTCTAACCAATGGAACTGCTGTACTGTTGGTATTAGTGCCAATGTGGGAGATTTCTTTAAGGTTTGTGGTGTGATACATAAGGTTATTTTGTCATGCAGGCAGGTAACAAGGGTCAGTAGTGTTGAAGCCATGAGATCTGTTCAAGGAAAATCCTGTGAAATTTGCGGAGCCTAGAACGGGAAAAAGGAGGAGGTAAAAGCAAAAAGGTGTACAAGAAGGCGGACATGTAGACAGTGTGTTTTGGGTTCTTGTTTTTAAATTTGTTTGGCATCAAATCCTGCCATGGGCGTTTGGTGGATACTTCTGAATATTTGGATGTACATAAGAACTGTTTTTTTATTTTGAAACGGTACAATTGATAATCCTTAGAGCTGTAAAGTCTCTAATTTTATTTTGGTACATTGTTATTCTGACGCTTTCTATGTACAAATGAATAATTTATATAGAAATTTCAATTATGATGGGGTGATTTTTGCCATGCATTTGTTTAGATAAAGTTACCATTATCATAATTATTTGAACAATTACATTACTTTTTTTTTTTATCTTTTATTCAATAGAAAGAGAAAGTAAAAGTAGTTCTACCCCTTTGCATATGTTTAGAGCTCTCTAGAAATAAAATTCGTTAAAAAATAACAGAATAGGAAAAATAGATTGTCCAAGTTCATGTGTTATTTTACTCTTTATTTTTTTAAACTGTGATGTAAAAAATAACTCATTTAACCATTTTAATGCCCCTATTTAATTTACAAGCGCACACGCTATTGAGATAAAAAAGTAGAGCTTATAAGAAAAAGCATTTGCTAGTGCCCCAGTGATGGAGCCAATTGTTGTGTTAACCTTTATATGAATTTTGTAAAAACTTGAACATGGCTTGGCTTGGCTTGACTTAGACTTGTAAGCATTTTCATCTTAGAAGGAGAATTGACAAAAACAATAATAATTTATGCAAAATGACTTTCACTATAAAAGTTGTATTTAATAATATAAAAAATTTATAAAAAATGTCACATTTGAAAATTTGAATTCTATTTTAGTTATTTCACATACTGTATTTTTTATATAATTGAATTTTATAGTACAACCCTTTAAAGTATGTTTTAGTCTATTTTTTATAAAAAATTAATTTTAAGGGGAGTGGTTTTTGTTTTCTAAGTTGAAAAATATTTATTTTCCAACTAAATGCAACCAAACATACCCATTGTTAAATTTCATAATTTTTATCTCAAAAAAATAAAATATTTTCCATTATCGAGCTCTCTAAACATACATTTGTATATTTACTGGTCTTGTGGAGTGAAGGTGGGAAAGCACAGAGCATCAGAGTCATTTCCCAAACACCAGTTCACATATCTTTAAAGTTTAAACAATTGTGTTGTGTTGGGTTGTGCTTTATCATGAAATATATATATATATATATATATATTGTGTAAATAGTGTTAATAAAATAGTAATAATCATGCGTCCGTGGTATATCTTTGAAATGGCTCTGACTATTTTAATGCCCAAACTTAGATTATAGGGTCACGCTTAGTAATTTTTATCTCATAAAATAAAGTTTATAAGAAATTGAAAAATATTTTTTACTGTCCAGTAATGTGACGACATAATAATATTCTAAAAAGAAAAAAAGTATATTTATTGGTTGAAGAGGAGACATCTACAATTGGAGAGGTCAACCTAGTTTTTTGAGATTATCGCTCTTGTGCAGTCTTTTACTGCCCTTATCTTTTATTTTGATAAAAAAATAAATCACAAATAAAGACTTTATCTTATTGTATAAACTAAAAAATTAAACCCACGACTTATTAGTACAAATTTCAATTTATCCAAGTTGAACCATTTTTTGCTGTAGTATAACAGACCACAGCCTCGAATGGATTTTGCAAATCTTTATACATATAAAAGTAGGATAGTCATTATTAATACATATAAAAGTAGGATAGTCATTATTAATAGTTGATTTTCACAGTTTTCGCCTAAATTGTGTTAATTTTTTTTTTCAAACTATTACTCTTCCTATATTCAATTTATTAAATACTACAGATTCCAATATACCAAAAAATGAATTATTCAATAATGATTTATTCAATTTATTGAATACAGTAGATTCCAATGCATTAAAAAATGAATTATTTAATTTATTGAATACAACAATTCCAATACATCAAAAAATAAATTATTCAATTTATTGAATATAGTAAATAAATATTTAGGAATTAAAAAATAAAAAAATATATCTTGGACACATTAAATAGAAGATAAATATGATTAATGATGGTTTCAATGTTAATTTTTCAAACAGATAAATATTACCGAATGTACAACTATCAATTAAAACTAGGAAGGCAGAGACTTAATAAGTTGACTATACTAATTTATTTATTTTTTTTTCAAACTATTACTCTGCCTACATTCAATTTATTGAATACAACTTGTTCTAATGCACCAAAAAATAAATTATTTAATAATAATTTATTCAATTTATTGAATACAACAGGTTCAAATGCACCCAAAAAAAAATTATTTAATTTATTAAATACATTAGTTCCAATGCATCAAAAAATAAATTATTCAATTTATTGAATACAACAAATAAATATTTAAGAATTAAAAAATATATCTTAGACACATTGAATAGTAGATAAATATGGTTAATGATGGTTTCAATATTAATTTTTTAAGCAGATAAATATTATCGAATATGCAACTATCAATTAAAACTAGGAAGATAGAGACTTAATAAGTTGACTATGCTAATTTATTTTTTTTTCCCAAACTATTATTCTGCCTATATTCAATTTATTAAACCTGACAGATTTCAATGCACAAAAAAATGAATTATTCAATTTATTTAATACAGTAGTTCCAATGTACCAAAAAAAAAGTTGAAGATGCTAATATGTGATAAAGAGAGTGAACAAGCAACTTCGACCACAAATGTTGTATACAAAGAAATCTTTCAAAATTTACTTTAATCACAATAAAATAAAATTGTTGTTTCTTCACTAATTCATGTAACATATTAAATTTGTTGTAATGTTGTAAGGACCCGCTTCCGAAAGTCCCATAAACACAGGAGTTTCAAGAGTAAGCCCTCACGGAAAGGATACAGATGCAAACTTCAAAAGAAAACACCTCAAAATAGATTTTCATTAATATACACAACGGAAGCAAAAGTCTTATAGCATACATTCTTCGATGATAACATTAGAGCTCACATGCCCGCACACACAAAAAGACCATGTCTAGCATAACAAGACAATATCCTTCCTAGACTCAAAACAAGACAAAACGTCCAAGAATTTTTCGGTTAGGGTGCCTCTGTACACAACATTTAACATACGGAGAACTAAGCTTGGTCCCACCCTCAACTGCTTTTCCATGCTTACCTGGAATCATGTAAAGCAAGAGTGAGTCACAAGACTCAGCAAGTGTTTATATAAAAAAAATAACAGGGTTGATAGCTAACTCGCCTATAAATATACCCACTCATGATATGTATCGCATATCAAACCATGCCATGTACCGCGATGCCAAACCATAATGTAAATGCATCAATGCACACACATAGTCCTTGGGGTCCACATAAAATAAGACACATATTGGCCCCCAAGTTCCTTATATAAAGCTGTTGTAACCCAATATAGGCTACTATAGACTTCCGAGGTATACACCAGATCATTCCCCGAAGTCTAAAAGTACACCCGTGGAGTATACAACAGATCATTCCCCACCGAGCTCAAACAACTTCCACATCCAAAGACTCTCGAGGTATACACTAGATCATTCCCCAGAGTCTCATATCCTCAACATGCAATGCAACAAATAAAGAAATGTATGGCTTATGCAGCATAAACGTGATGTCAAGGCCCCCATAAGCCAAGCATCAAGCCATGCTACGCCCACGTAAGAACTCACACATACACATACTCCATGTGTCCATGCTCACCTATAATATAGAGGTTGGTACTCACAAGCCAACCACGTCATGCCAATGCTCACGCCACCAATGAACACAAAACATGATCCTAGATGTATGCAAACCCATAGCCCAATGTCACAATGCATCACCATGCAATGTGTAATAATAAATAAATCAAAATATAACACCACCCCAAATAGAAACCATCTGGAACTTACCCCGATAAGGTTCAACATCATTCCACAAAGAAATGTAGGGAGAAATAGCCCAACTTAGCTAGCAAATACAAAATGCATCAGCAATGCTCAAGAAACCTTTTCTATTCTCATAAATAATTACATCTAAAAACATTATAACCTTGCATATCAGTGAATCTCATCATACTCCAATGATGCCCCAAAATAAACTATTTATCTCCCAAACATTGGGGTAAAGCAAATTTCTCAAACGAAAGGACTCCATATTGCATGCTAAGATTGGCTAGATTGCTACGGCCTCAAAACATATTCAAATGATCCAAGATACATTATAAAACAAAGCTTAATAAGCCTAGTTTTTTGTACAAAAATTGGATTTCAAGTTGGACAATGCCACAAATAGTTATACCTCAAACACCAAAGCATTATTGGATTGGAATTGAAGATTTCAATTTCAAACTTCTAGTTCATCGAGCTTCAACTCATCCAAATTTTGTCCAAATACCCATAATTTATATACCCAATCGATGCTTATTGAGTCTAGTTTATGAAACTTCAAACAGTTTGTCAATCGGATATCTACACAAAAAGTTATGGCTAAAATAGTAGAGGGTGCGCAGTGTAGTCTATTGCGTGAGTCGACTTTTAACACCCTGGGAGTCGACTTTCGAGGCACAGTTGACTCCTACATCCCTAGAGGCGACCTAGCCAAGAACTCCATTATGCAGAGTCAACTCTTAACACTCCAGAGTCGACTCTTAAACCTCCAGAACCCAAAAATGACGAGCGACACACCCCCAAACTTCTTCAAACCCCCTTCCAAACCTTCCAATACTCCAATAAACTCAAATTCCACCATAATCCCTCATCCCAAAGGGTGCTACAACCACTATTTCAAGACCCAAATGAAATCAACACAATCAAACAAAAGGTTTGAGAGATTTACAACAAGTTTTACATAGCTTTCCAAATCAAGCTTTACTTGAAAAATACCAAAGCTAAAGGAATCAAAAGGAAGAAAAAGGAGTTTAGAACTTGCCTTTAGAAGTTTTTCCTTTAGGATTTCACTTGAAGAGCAACCACAACAAAAGCAATACTTCACTCTACATCCAAGAACTAAGAAAAATAAGCAAAGAAAGAAGAAGGGAAACAAACCCAACTTGATCAATCTCTCTTGGAAGCACAAAATCAAGAAGAAATAGGAAAAAAGAGAACCCTAGCTCACCTTGGCTCTTCTCTCCTTCTCTCCCGTTCGGCTCTCTTTCTCCCTTCTCCAATTTTCTTTTTAATCAATGCAAAACAAGCTCTCCTCATTTCTATATATATATATATCCCATATTTCCATAATTACAAAACTACCCTTACACACAATAACTTAAATGGAAAATGCTTACATGCAAATAATACCTTGATTTGATTTAGACACCACAAACTTTTCAAATAATCATCACACACATACCTTGCTAATAATTGTGGGTCCCACTTCCTCTTAAGTCAAGCCTTTGACTTCTACACATTTCCATTTCCTTTGCACAACACTTGAAAATATCATGCATAATTCCTCTCAATTCTCTAAGATTATTATTCAAATAAATTAATTAGTTCGAGTTCATACACTTTACTGATACTCGGAACGGGTCGTTACAATTTCTCCCCCCCTTAAGGGAATTTCGTCCTCGAAATTCTTATTCGATTCCTCCGATGTTTGAGGGCTCACATGACTTATTATTCTTGTGATTCTCTAGTAACTGTATTCAGGCTATGACGTTACTTTGCCATTGAACTCTCATATAAAGGCTAATGCAGTTTCTCAACACTTTTCATTTTTCTTTTTTTTTTCCAACCTCAATTACTAATAGGTAACCCTTTAGGTATCGTCTCCTCAAAATTTTCAGTGGGTTTTCCCTCCCTCGCTTGGTATGCTAATATATTATCCACAAAGTCAATATTGAATTTCACCAAACACTGTTTTGTGTGGTTCATAAAGTTACCAACATAGCAGTCAAATCGAAGGCTATCACCAAATTATCACAATCATTTTGTTACCATCCAACATCATTCCAAAATTATTCATACTCCTATCTTATTCACAATACCTCACATACACTTAACTTAATCTTGAAAAGTATTTCAGTTCATTTGCAATTAACTGCTTAATTGTGCCTTTCCTTTAAATACAATAGTCTAATTTCATTCTCTCTACCCCACTCAAAACACATCAAGGGTAGCTATCACAATCCCCTCAAGTCTCATTATAAATGTGTTACTATAGACACCTTTCGTCATACCATTTGTAACCACTCTCAACACATTTAGTCACCCAATGATCTCAAACAATGTATTACTACCAAGGTTGATTTTCTCACTAGCTAAGTTTAATGTGCTTAGTATGTTCATCCTAAAGACATAGTCAATTATTCCATTACTATTCCACCGTTCATGTAGCAAGGATCCATTAGCATGTATATATATATATATATTTTTTTTTTGAATTACTTCAACTCCCAAGTTTCCCACTTCACTACATCGTTATATACCATACGCCTACCTTTATTTTCTTATAACCACAATTGAAACAATACGCGACTATAACATCCACTCGAGCCAAAAAATCGCCACGCCACTTATAGTGACCTCATCTCTCACTAATCGCATATGACACTTTTAAGAGCTTGTTTGGCCAGTTATAACTCTTGCCTATCCAACTTGTGTTTCATTACCTCAAGTTCCCATAACTTTTCCCAATTTTCCTTACATTTCTTCCCTATGAGTGTACCTCTATTCATTCAGTCAACTTCCTTGGTTACTTGGCCATCTCTCAACTAATTATGGATAATTTACTAATCAGTCCATGATGAGTCCTATACATTCCGCAAGTCATTACATTAAACAGTTGAAGGATTCTAAGTCTTATTTGACACGACACATACATATCCTTCAAAGCCTCATATACACATGCTCCATAACCTTGAACATTAAATCACCATTTAACTTAACATTACTACTAAGGTGTAGTAATTAATTTTCCTTACCCAACCTTTGGATTTGCTAATCCATTTTAAAGCCACTTGCCTATGACCACTTCACAAACAATTTCCATCTTAGACCCTTCTCCACCTTTAAACTATTCCCCACACTTCAATCTAATGATACAGAATATAACACACACGTAATAAATTATCACCAATCGCTTCAGATTTGCTATTGGGTAACCACAGTTTCTTCCTAACGTACCTCATATCTCCTTAATTCCAACTTTACAGGCATTCACATTTAATCCTTCACTTCCTTACAATGGCATGAGACTTAGGAATTCAACCCAGTAGCAAACAGTCGACGGAATAAAGGAAACAGGCGACCATTCACGACCAGTCGACAGCTCCTCACCATCAGTCGACGGCCTACTGTGTCTTCTTACCTCTACCTTCCCTTTTCAAATTCCCAAATTCTTTTCAATTGATTGCAAACTCAACCATCCTCCTTACTTCATTTTTGCATTCACTCCTTAAATATCCTATGTATATATATAATCCACCAATGGTTTCAAACCCATTAGAGCACAATCTAATTTCTTGCTTCCATACATCTCTTATTTCTGTAAGATTCACGTTACAAGTATCCACCAAGTATGTTCGGGTCGAGACAACACAAAACTCTTATTTCATTCATTTATATATACTATACCACATCAACGCATACCTAGATCTCTAACTAAAAGAAGATAAGCACATGTGCTATCTGTGGTGCTCAACTCAACACCTTCTAGTCTTCCTTATATAGATATGAACGCATCCCCACCACCTCGAACTCTTTTCACCCTCGTCAGCTTGAGGCATGACCTCATTTACAAGGTAGCTCCTTCTTACGCACTTCTTAGCCTCCAATTAACTAATTTCTCATCTGTACCCGACCCCCTAACGTAACCCCAGTAGATGGTGGCACCACAAAATCCTAAGAATAAGAACATATAACATATAACACATGACACAATAAGAGAATGTATTGTATCCACATCATAAGGGACACTAACATCAATTGCTATACAACAAAAACATACCTTAGGTAGGGTTATTCCCTTCTTCCATATCCATAGGTTGCACCTGGGACCTATAAACATTAGAAGGACAAGGTAACTGAGGCAATGCCAGCTACAGGGTTGCTCCTTGGACTATGGGTGTTGTAGACCCTTGCCATTCGTACTGCGGTGGGGGAGCCAAACAAGTGTTGGCTTTGTGGCCCTCTTGTCCGCATCGAAAACATATCACATTTCGAACAAGCGTCGCACCTGGATTCTGAGGGCAACTCTTCCTAACATGTCCTGGTTGACCACACTGGTAGCAAATCCTTTTACTCAACCGACAAGGTCCTTTATGCATCTTACTACAAAAGTTACATGTCATTCCTTTCACTATATCCTTGCTTGTCCGTTTCCTTTTCCTACCATCATCATGGCCCTGGAAGATGGTCATCCCCTCCTGAGCTGCGTACCGCCTATTACCTCTGGCTAGGTTACCCCTGGCCCTCTGCTGTTCTGAATTCTGCCCTAATTGATTAGTGGCGAACATATCCGCTCTCCCTTTTTCCACTACTGAGGTCCTCTGCACCCCTGTTATCACCTGACACAAGTCTCCCTTCGACTCCCCCGGAATCTCTGGTGTAGGTGCTTGCACAAGTTGGCCATGCCCTTGACCCCAGGTAGGTGGCTCTCCTCGTTGTGCACTCATCTTTCCTACACAGTTAGCACACTTAAATTAAAATCATCTTTCAGATTTATAATTGATCACTCGACACATTCTTAACTCTACCCATTCTTCCTATGTGTACAGAGACAGATCCTAACCTTGCTCTGATACCAATTGTAAGGACCCGCTTCCGAAAGTCCCGTAAACATAGGAGTTTCAAGAGGAAGCCCTCACGGAAAGGATACATATGCAAACTTAAAAAAAAAACACCTCAAAAGAGATTTTCATTAATATACACAACGGAAGCAAAAGTCTTATAGCATACATTCTTCGATGATAACATTAGAGCTCACATGCCCGCACACACAAAAAGACCATGTCTAGCATAACAAGACAATATCCTTCCTGGACTCAAAACAAGACAAAACGTCCAAGAATTTTCCGGTTAGGGTGCCTCTGTACACAACATCTAACATACGGAGAACTAAGCTTGGTCCCACCCTCAACTGCTTTTCCATGCTTACCTGGAATCATGTAAAGCAAGAGTGAGTCACAAGACTCAGCAAGTGTTTATATAAAAAAAATAACAGGGTTGATAGCTGACTCGCCCATAAATATACCCACTCATGATATGTATTGCATATCAAACCATGCCATGTACCGCGATGCCAAACCATAATGTAAATGCATCAATGCACACACATAGTCCTTGGGGTCCACATAAAACAAGACACATATTGGCCCCCAAGTTCCTTATATAAAGCTATTGTAACCCAATATAGGCTACTATAGACTTCCGAGGTATACACCAGATCATTCCCCGAAGTCTAAAAGTACACCCGTGGAGTATACAACAGATCATTCCCCACCGAGCTCAAACAACTTCCACATCCAAAGACTCTCGAGGTATACACCAGATCATTCCCCAGAGTCTCATATCCTCAACATGCAATGCAACAAATAAAGAAATGTATGGCTTATGCAGCATAAACGTGATGTCAAGGCCCCCATAAGCCAAGCATCAAGCCATGCTACGCCCACGTAAGAACTCACACATACACATACTCCATGTGTCCATGCTCACCTATAATACAGAGGTTGGTACTCACAAGCCAACCACGTCATGCCAATGCTCACGCCACCAATGAACACAAAACATGATCCCAGATGTATGCAAACCCATAGCCCAATGTCCCAATGCATCACCATGCAATGTGTAATAATAAATAAATCAAAATATAACACCACCCCAAATAGAAACCATCTGGAACTTACCCCGATAAGGTTCAACATCATTCCACAAAGAAATGTAGGGAGAAATAGCCCAACTTAGCTAGCAAATACAAAATGCATCAGCAATGCTCAAGAAACCTTTTCTATTCTCATAAATAATTACATCTAAAAACATTATAACCTTGCATATCAGTGAATCTCATCATACTCCAATGATGCCCCAAAATAAACTATTTATCTCCCAAACATTGGGGTAAAGCAAATTTCTCAAACGAAAGGACTCCATATTGCATGCTAAGATTGGCTAGATTGCTACGGCCTCAAAACATATTCAAATGATCCAAGATACATTATAAAACAAAGCTTAATAAGCCTAGTTTTTTGTACAAAAATTGGATTTCAAGTTGGACAATGCCACAAATAGTTATACCTCAAACACCAAAGCATTATTGGATTGGAATTGAAGATTTCAATTTCAAGCTTCTAGTTCATCGAGCTTCAACTCATCCAAATTTTTTCCAAATACCCACAATTTATATACCCAATCGATGCTTATCGAGTCTAGTTTATGAAACTTCAAACGGTTTGTCAATCGGATATCTACACAAAAAGTTATGGCTAAAATAGTAGAGGGTGCGCAGTGTAGTCTATTGCGTGAGTCAACTTTTAACACCCTGGGAGTCGACTTTCGAGGCACAATCGACTCCTACATCCCTAGAGGCGACCTAGCCGAGAACTCCAGAGTCGACTCTTGAACCTCTAGAACCCAAAAATGACTAGCGACACACCCCCAAACTTCTTCAAACCCCCTTCCAAACCTTCCAATACTCCAATAAACTCAAATTCCACCATAATCCCTCATCCCAAAAGGTGCTACAACCGCTATTTCAAGACCCAAATGAAATCAACACAATCAAACAAAAGGTTTGAGAGATTTACAACAAGTTTTACATAGCTTTCCAAATCAAGCTTTACTTGAAAAATACCAAAGCTAAAGGAATCAAAGGGAAGAAAAAGGAGTTTAGAACTTGCCTTTAGAAGTTTTTCCTTTAGGATTCCACTTGAAGAGCAACCACAACAAAAGCAATACTTCACTCTACACCCAAGAACTAAGAAAAATAAGCAAAGAAAGAAGAAGGGAAACAAACCCAACTTGATCAATCTCTCTTGGAAGCACAAAATCAAGAAGAAATAGGAAAAAAGAGAACCCTAGCTCACCTTGGCTCTTCTCTCCTTCTCTCCCGTTCGGCTCTCTTTCTCCCTTCTCCAATTTTCTTTTTAATCAATGCAAAACAAGCTCTCCTCATTTCTATATATATATATATATATATCCCATATTTCCATAATTACAAAACTACCCTTGCACACAATAACTTAAATGGAAAATGCTTACATGTAAATAATACCTTGGTTTGATTTAGACACCACAAACTTTTCAAATAATCATCACACACATACCTTGCTAATAATTGTGGGTCCCACTTCCTCTTAAGTCAAGCCTTTGACTTCTACACATTTCTATTTCCTTTGCACAACACTTGAAAATATCATGCATAATTCCTCTCAATTCTCTAAGATTATTATTCAAATAAATTAATTAATTCGAGTTCATACACTTCACTGATACCCAGAACGGGTCGTTACAAATGTGCATTTCATATTTTGAATTATTATTTTATACATATTTTTGTTGGATGCACGGGTCGAGAACTAGTAAAATAAGATAAACGACGGTCGGTCGTTAAGTTCCTTAATCATGGGCCTCCATACGTTACAAGCCCATATCCAAAAGTTGAAGGGACATTTTAGCCTCCAAGGGCTCCCATTGAGTCGTTAGGGCTTAATTGCCTCTGTATATGTATCAATTGATTTGAATTTCACGATTCATCTTAATCCGTCGAACCGAGCGATCTTCGAATCCTCGATCAATTTTCTTCCTACTTCTCCTGCAGCTATGACTGAGGTCTCTCTCTCTCTCTCTCTCTCTCTCTCTCTCTCGGTGTGTGTATAAGTGCGTATTCTTATTTATGGGCTTTTCTGTTATCTCCTTTGGGTTTGTAATTTCGGATGAAGAGTTTTCAATTGAATTTTCTCTTCTTTTTTTCTTTTCGGAGTTTGATAAGTTACTTTTATGTGAGGTGTCAATTTTGTGAAGAATGTAGTGTGCTTATAGGAATGTTAACAAATTCTTGTAATTTACCGGGGCCCTGAATTGTGAAGTAGATGTAGGTGAAGGGTTTGAATTATGGTTCCAACAAATCCATTATCACATCTAGAGCCCACAAGTACATGGTGATGGAGATTGAAGAAGATGGCTGTTCGAAGGAAGTTTAAAACCCCTTTTCGTTTGAAGGATTTAGAAGGGGAGGTCTCCTCTGGATTTGTAATTTTCAGATGAAGGGCCTCCTATTTGAAGCTTTCCTCTTCTTTTTTTCCTTTTCGGAATTTTGATAATTGATTTTTATGCGAGAGGCATCAATTTTGTAAAGCATGTAGAGTGCTTCTAGGAAATTTCCAGATTCCTATAATTTACCAGGAGCCTAAATTCTGAAGTAATTGTAGGTGAAGGGTTGGGGGCATCCAACTGAATTAAGGTTCCAAGATATTCACTTTCACATCTAGAGCCCACAATTACATGGTGATGGAGATGAAGATCATGGTTATTCAAATGAAGTTTAACACCACTTTTTGTTTGAAGGATTTAGAAAGGAAGTGAAGGATTTGCAAGGGGTTAGGTTGTTTGGATAATGTTTAGCAAGGACGTGAATGGAGAGCTTAGAAACTGTCAAGAGGCTTGATCATTTTGAGCATTTGTTCTTTTTCTGCATTTCCTTCCCATTTTAGGAGAAAAATAAAAATGGAGGAGACCTAAGTGTATGATGTTTCTATATTGTTTAAATTTCAAATATACACCAACTTTTGGAAAGTAACAATAAAATTATGCTTGAAATTTATCTATTTGACTTAATTACTTCCCTTTTCTTCATTTTTTTTTTTCTAACCAAACAAGAAAACTGATACTCCCGTTTATAATTATGCTTCAGTTAGCTTGCCTTCGCTTTAATTGGAAAAGTGAAAGTAGATATGTCATAGTTTAAGATAGTCATCTACCTGCTAGTACTTTTTTTGTTCTTTTCTTTTTGATATTTTGGAACTTGAATTTTGGAGAAATAGAAAACAAATAAAAAAAAAAAAGAGAGAATGATGGGATTAAGATATAATTTATTATATTTAATCTGGTTAAAAAATAGGAATGAGACGAATAGATATTTGTTGAAACAAAATCATTTGTATTTCTGATCAAATGTACAAACCACAGAATTTCTGAAGCTATGGAACGAATTGCAATATGTTGTTCTCAATTAGTCTGTTGACTTCGCATTCCTTAAATATGTCTTAGTTTTTCCACCTTATTCCAATCTGTATGTTCCTATGGTTATAGCCCCCACCCTTGCAGCACAGATAGTCTCTTGCAGTTGGGGCGCCTTTTTTTATTTTTTTCATTATTGATCTTTTATAATATATCTATAAGTAAAGTCCGATCAAATCTGGAGAAAGTTCTATTTGCTTCTCTAATTCCTATCATCTAATTGAATGGAACTTTTACTGCCATTTGCAGTACTGGGTTAGTCAAGGCAACAAATGGTGTGATTTTTGCAAAATTTATATATCCAACAACCCTGCTAGTATCAGAAACCACGAACTTGGTCAGCGTCACAAGGATAATGTTGCCAAGAGGCTTACTTCTATGAGACAAGAGAAAGCTGCCAAAGAGAAGGAACAAAAGGAAGCAGCTCATGCCCTTGAACAAATTGAAGCGGTAAGTCTCTATTGAGTTTTTTTGCTAATAGAGGACAATTTTCTTTACCGACAGCTACTAAAACATACTTCACATTTATTATTGATTGTTGACACAACAATTTAGCTTCACAACTTTTCCTCTATGGAAACAGCTGTCTAAATATGCATAACGTTAGCCTGGTAACATGATTTGGAAAGTTGGTCAGAAGATGTTTCTGCTGCTGTAATCATGGGGGCTTCCTTGTCATGCATTCCTGAGGATATTGTTTTCTGGATCTTGAAACAGAATATGAATTTATCAACATTGTGATCAGTCAAGCATGCCAGAAAATTCTGTGACATGCTTTCTTACAGTGAAATTCCGTACCAGAAAATTTTGTCACATGTTTTCTTTTCTTTTTTTTTCCCTTGACTGAAAATATTCTGCATTACATTGTATTATTAACATCTGTGGAACAACATTCCAAATTCATCTGGAAACTGAAAATTAAAAGCAAATTATACCTGGATTTTTTAAGCTAGAACCTTGCCCGTTTCTTGTGAATTGATATGAAATTCAGAAATGAAATATGCTTTCTGTTACCCACGTATTTTGATGCATTAGTTACATTATTTCCATCATTGTTTTTGTATGTTGACTCGGGGTATTGATGCTTGTGACTTATCTATCCTTGTTTTATGTCAACTCAAATTTCTGTCAGAAAGCCAAGCGCAGCTACCAGAAGGATATATCAGCTGTCAGAGAAGCCAGAGATTCTGATGCAATTCCTGGAGAAGGTAAGCCATTTATAGTTATAGTAGTAATATATGTTTTAGCATTGTATATGCCACGTAGTTAGAAGTCATACCTCTGGTATTGAGAACTTTTATAAGGATTATCTTTGAAATTTTCATTTTAAAGATGTTTTTACCACCAAGTTCTAGTTTGGAAATTGAACTTGGGAGTTACCTTGCACTAGCTTGTATGGTTCATACTCCCTTTAAGTTATATTAAACTAATTAAGTTGCAAGGTGAGAAGTCCAAGATCAGCAAGGCAAAATGCTTGTTGAGGCATTTCTCTGAAAAATGATCTGAAGTCAACTAGAGTCTATACTTTGATTGTCTAAAATCCTAGATTCATTAATTATGGGGTTAGCTTGATTTGGCTCAGCAATGGTTGAGAAATCACCTTTAGAATGTCATGACCTTGAACCCTGAAAGAATCTTTTTCTTTCTGTCTTTCTTTCTTTCTTTTTTTTTTCTTCTTCTTCTTCTGGTTGGGGGATGGCGAGTGTGTGGGAAGGGGCCTGGCAGCAAATAAACTGAAAGTTAAATGGGATAGCTAGTTGTAACATGTTAAAAATTGTGAACATACATAAGTAAGCTTACAATTTTAGAACCCCAGGAGTGCCCAGATAGAATATTATATTAACCTAATTTAATGGTGTCAGGCTTCCCCAATCATATAGAAAACAAATCTTGCTTTAGCTGGGTGGGTAAATATAGTGGTGGTATACGTTATCTTCGTGGAAATTTAGTTACTTGAGGTGGATATGGAAGATCAATCTATCAGTCGGTGAAATAGATGAAAATTCCTAATGATTGTTTTATATCATCTACTTAGGAACCTTAGAGGGTTAGGGATGTTGGAATTTTGTTTCCTACTTTAAGTTGAATTCCTAGTATGGTAAGATTGTTATCATCATCATCACAAGCCTTAACCCCACTAGGCAGGTCAACTACATGAATTCTAGCTCTATGATCATCCCCAACCATGGATATATCTTTTACAAGGCTATTATATCCCATGTCATGTCTAAAGGTTTTCTATGAACTTTCTTTGGTCTTTCTCTGCAAACTTCTTTCATTCTATCCACTCCCTACATAGGTGTGTCTATTGATCTTTTTATCACATGTCTAAACCATCTTAACCACATCTTATTTTCAACAGGTGCTACTCTAACCTTATTACCAAAGTAAAATCATTGTTATTGGTTGATTAGTTAAACATGCAAGGTTGCATTAGAAAATTTGATTCTTCAATGATTTAGAGTTTATTATTGTACATGACTGATATGTGATGGCAGAGTGGGAGTATGATGGCTCTTCAGGCTATTGCTACAATCAAAGTAATGGCTGTTACTATGATCCAAAGTCTGGCTTCTACTATACTGATGCTTTAGGTATTGAACCGTAAAACTGGATTTACTTGAGCAATTCTCTATGCTGTCCTTCCAAAATATCCTTTGTGGTTTGTATTCTTATGGTCATATCTGCTCCCATGGAGTGAAACAGGCAGGTGGGTGACTCGTGAAGAGGCACTTGCTGCATCTCAAGCTTCTTCAGGTTCAGTACAAAAAAAGCCAATCCTGAAAAGGCCATCATCATCTTCAGAGGGTGGGCCATCTTCTGAAAACAAAGTGACTGCAAAATCTAAAAATGGAACTGCACCTGGACCAGTTGTTTTGGCAGCTCTGAACCCCATGAGATCTGTTAAAGCTGCACCTTCATCTCTGACCGTTAATAAGCGAAAAAGGCAAAATCAGAAACCAAAGGTTGTATCTGAAGAGGAAGCAGCTGCACTTAAAGCAAGGGAAGCTGCAAGGAAAAGAGTTGAAGATAGAGAGGCACCATTGCTTGGCCTTTATAGACACTGACTGCAGATGCTCCTGCAAAGACTTGCTACCTTACTGTAAGAGAGTTATACTTTATGCCTGTTAAAGCGTCTTCTTTAAACCATTTGCTCATATTTTAAATTGGAAGATATTAGTTAGCCTCTTGTCTTGTTAATTGCCTAAAAGGATGACCCTACCAGGGTTCTTGGATGAGTCCTCTTTCTGACACTTGGAATCCTGTTCCAGTGCATGATACTTTTCACTGTTGGCATTGCTTTTGGTTTTGTGCATATGTTCCAACTTGGAAGTATTGACAAGCAATTTTTTTCATCTATGGTTGCGTTACTGCTAAAGAATGGAAATATTCCCAATTTTATTACTAAAGAAACACTAAAACACGTGTACTGTTATTCATCCTTTAGATGACAGTTCAAAATTTTACCTTGAAAGTTGGACCAAACACCTCCTAATTGAAAATGACTCTCTTATGTGGTCATTGAGCCAAAGCTTGTACTACTTTGATAGCTCAAGATGCATGGTCTTCTAAGCTTTGCTTAGTTTGCATCCAGGGAAGTGCCTCTTGCTGCGCTGATAGAATTGTGTAGAGGAACTTTGGGCTATAGTTTAATAAGTTATTTCATCTCCCTCATCCATGTCCTTTTTTGGATTTATCTACAATATAGGCTTGATGTACAGTGTACTAGGAGTTGTGCTTGGTTGTCCATGGGCATGATTTAAGAGTGCTTTTTTACCCGTCTCTCTCTCATTGGCATCTTTCTATCTTGTTCTTCCTTGCTTTCCCCGCCCTGCTCATTCTTTTTCTAGTTTTTGTCTGGTGCCTGTTGGGCAGGCTTGACTTCTGTTTTCTTGATTGCCTTTTCTTTCCACTTTACTTCTTGTTTTCTCGGTTGCAGTTGGTCATTATTAAACACGGAATAATGAATGATGAGGGTGTTGATTTCATTATTTGTTCTTTTGGAAATGCTATTTAACACTCAAATTTGACATTTATGGTGGCACCCTACATGGATATCTTGTACATTTGCATTGATATAATATGAAGTAGAAGACATCAATGCAAAGTGCCATCACAAGTGTGAAATTTGAGTATTTAAATAGGATTTCCATTGTTCTTTGTCATGAATAGGATGGAATTTCTTTTGATGAGATGGGAATGTAGGTTTCCATCAATTGGGATTTTGTCAATATGCAACAACTCATCCTAATGGTCTTGGAACGCAATAGAAATGGTGCCTTCTATTAATCTGTAAGCATGTTTATGGGTTTCGTCTTTTGTTTTGGTGTAATGCAGGTCATGGCTGCCCTCATATTATCTGGACGAAGTCAAGGCCAACCGCTTTTTTTCTGGGTCAGGTATTAGTAGTTCTTGATTGAGATAAGTGAAGAAGAGAAATTGAGTCTGTACAATAAATCTGGTAGACAGGTGTGTTATGTCATGGAAGATCTTCATCTTCCTGCGTTGTGTATTTTCATCTGTTGGTCAAAGGCCTTTTGCCGTGTAGATTGGCTACTTTTATGCTTTGGGTTCTGGCTCTCGTTCAGTCCCCTCTGTTTCACCAGGCGCATTTCAAGAATGCGAAACTGAAATATTTAGATCCACTTATTAGAGCTCGTCTCTACTCCCAAAGACTAGTGAGAAGAAGAAGGGAAGAAAGAAGAGGGTTGTTTGTATGGCAACCACTACGTTTTGAGTTCTCAGTTCTCAGCGGTAGGACCCAAAAAAACATCGGAGCAGATGAAATTATTGAAGGATGACGAGTGGGGACCGTTCCAATCTGGGCAGCGGCCCGGAAGGAAGGTGGAATTTCTGAATTTGGGGTTTTATTTTGGAAACTGAAATTGAAAGGAAAGGAGAGACAGTGGATTTGAGGAAGGAAAACGGAGGGCAGGTGCACGAGGAATGGTTTTTGTTTTTTGGCGGGGTTGTTAATTAAATGACGTGGGTGGGTGCGTGGGAAAGCTCTTTGATGTTTGACGGGCTGGAAGGTCAGATACGGCGGCGAGGCTGAATGAATTGCTGCCATTAATGAAGGAAGGAAGGAAGCAAGCAAGCACCCCTTTCTCGCCCCCCTCCCACCCCGGCGACGTGGTTCCAGTTCAGCCCCACTCCCACACCGACACCGGTTATTGAGAAATTTTAACAAAAATATATACAACAATTTTATTTTAAAAACATGCTACAGCCTTTTAAGTTATTTAGAAAAATGTTACAACTTTTTGGACACCGCATTCACGTGACGCATTCCTAGTCCCACAATTTTACACAAACAAACAACCCACTCCTAAACCCCACTTAAATTTTATTTACTTTTACATATTAAAAAAAAAAGTAATTATGTTGGGTAGATTAAAGCTAAACAGCTTAGATATCTTAGATTCAGGATATTTAATTTAATTTAAATTAGGATAATATCAATTATAATACATGTATTTTATTTTTAAATAAGGTATGTTTATTATATATATTTTGTTCTCAATATTCGTATAACTTTATTAATTGATTAAAAATAACATATAATAAATGTCTTAATTAAAAATAAAATATATTTATTAATATTTTAATTATTATTATTATTATTATTATTATTATTATACTGAAAATAATAATTAACACTACTCTTTAAATGATTATGTTTAGTTAAAATCCTCAATTAGAAGGTTATAATATATACCAAAAAAAAAAACAAAAGCTAAAACCCAGGTAAAGTCTTGCCTCCAAATTCAGTCACCATTCACCACTTTGAGCAAAGGAGTCGGTGGGTTGTCTCTTCGTGTTCCAATCCCAACTTACTCTCTCATCATTACAATTTGACTCTATCCCTCTTCTCTCCGCTGTGTGTCTCTTTCATTTCACTACTTCACTTTTTTACAAACACCACTTTTTTCTCACTTTGTCTTTCCATCGCTTCCCAACATCACGCACGCCCCTCCCTCCTTTTTCCCCTTTTCAGTTTCATTTTTTAACAAAACTAAAAATTGAGTTTAATTAAATTAAAATTTATTAAATAATTTATTTTAACTTCAAGCTCAACTCAATGCAGGGCGAATTTCAAAAGCAAACAAAGTCTATGTCATGTCATCGGAAAGGATATCGATCCTACGTGTTCGGTCATGTATCATGTACATGTGTGTTCATGGATAAAAACACACTTACATAATCAGGTGGCGGACACATGCGACCAACCATTTTTATCGTATCAATTATTTGATAACTTTGAACTCATGCTCTTCAATTTTTGAATTTGAAATAAACACACACCTCACTTTGTAATTGGGTATGTATTTGATGTAAGGTATGAAAGAGAATTTGACGTAGTGAGATAATGATCACCGACCATTGATCATCGATGTGTTAATATTTGAAAGAAAAGTGACTAACGCGTGTATCTCACGCACACCCAATTACAAAATTAGGTGTGTATTTATTCTAAATTCAAGAATTAAAAAGCATAATTGGTTAAATCCAAAGTTGAGAGGCCAAATGACAAATCAAGGCATAAATGCATCCTTATATTTTAACCAAAAACTCTTGTGGCATCCTAAACATTCAAAAAGTCCTTTTAAACATTTCTACTTTAAAAAAATAGAACTATTAAACTCTTTTTAATTTATATTAAATTAAATATATCTATATACTTTATCAAAAAAAAGTCTTGTGACACCCTCAGGTTTTTTGATAAAGTATATGAATATATTTAATTTAATATAAATTTAAAAATATTTAATAATTTTATTTTTTGTAAAATAAATATATCTAATGACACATTTAAAAAATTTGAGTGCTACAAGATTTTTTTTACTAAAATACAAGATGTATTTATGCCTTTCCCCGCCAAATGACCCTTTGCAAAGTTTGACGGCATTTTTTTTTTTTTTTTGTTGGCCTTTTGTCCAATTATTTTGTATAAAATATACTTTCTCATGTATCATTTAATCATTGGATGCATGCATGCAGGCTGGAACCATAGATATATAGGACAGTACCATCATTATCATCAACTACCATGCAAATTGGCATCTAAATATAACAAACACCATGATCGGACATATATATGTGTGTGTGTGTATCATCATCACATTATCATCCATCCATGCATAAACGAGACAAGTCAGTATATGTTGATCAAAACCATCTTTGTCATTGTCAATTATATATATATATATATGATCTATGTAAAATAGTCAATAGGCTTTTGATGATAAAGCTAGTTATAGTGATTGCATGCAATGTGGCATCATCTATCACTCCTTTTGCTTACGAAGAAGGGTATAATTGGGTTTTGATCAAAACAAAAAGCAATAATACCCCACGCAATGATGGCCCGTTCCCTTTACACCCACATCTTCCAATCTCATCTGATTCCCTTACCCTTAGAATATCTAAATTTACTTTCCTGCTTTTTAATTATTAATTAGTACCAACAACTATCATATATATATAATAGCCCTATTTTTGTTTGTTATCAAAAGTACATTATGACCATTTTTTTAATACAAAGTTTTGTAATCAAATATGAGCCAGGTAAGTTGCTCCAACGCTAAGGATAATATTATGTGTATATATCAGAAGTCAGAAGCGTTACACCTGCTGCCTTATATTCTTTATTTTTTTATTATAATTATCTATATTATCCCCTGTTAGACAAAATTTTAAGTTTATAGTTAACTATATCAAATACCTACTAAATTTGAGTAAAAATTATCATCTTTTACTATCGCAACAACGCCCAAACAAATGAGGGATGACACCAGTCAGAGTCCTTAGAAGATAGATAAATTATAATAACAATATAAATAAACATTAATTTGAATTGTAGATATGACAAAGTATATTCAAAATAAATATCATTATGACTCACAATGCTATGTACCACTGCCTGCCACTTTACGTGACACAGCACTAAATACTAACCAACTTACATAAAGAAAAATAGAAAATAAATCAACGTGATGACATTTGCTGTATTATACTCACAAATAAGAACAGCCCGAATGACGCTATATATCTGTTAAAATCCAATTTGGGCACGCAAAGTACATCCAAGAAATAAGCGCAAAAATACAAAAATAGACACTAATATATAATACATAATATATATATATATCTGTTTGTGTGTGTGAACAAATCTAAATCCTTTGAGAAAAAGGGTGGAGGAGGAAAAGCTACACAGATGTCACAGCAGAAGACTGAGAAATCTGGATCATCCACGTGTCAGATGACCAAGACCCCTGGAGATCTCGTGAACCGCCGGATTGAACCCCAAGCAACCCAAAAATCCATGCCTGTACGGCAACACCGTCTTCCTCCTCATCTCTTCCGCCACCGCCCTCTTCGCCGTGTAGTGCCGCTCGTGGGCCGACACCGCCGCTCCTCTCCGCCGAGACACCGACCCGCCGCCGCCGCTGCTGTCCGTAGACCGGAAGCTCGAGTTCTTCACCTCCTCTTGCTCCTCCACGCTCCTCTTCAGCTGCGAGTACTTCTTCAGCGATTCCTTGCTGGTCGGTCGCCCCTCCGACGCGCTCCGGAACAGCAAGAGATCCTTCAGCCGCCACTTCTTGTAGAACGACGAAGACGAGGACGACTTTGTTTTTGAAGAACCGGAGCTGTTTTGATCATTGCTTTCGCTTTCAAAAAAGGCATCGAAAACCTTGAATGGAGACAGAGATCTGGTGCCTTTCTTCCTATAGCTCGACGTGCTGTAGGTTCTTTCTCTTCCTCGCTCCTGGCTTGCGTTTTCTTGGCAAGCCCGCTCCATCGCGGCTTGGAAGGGGTCGAAATCCTTCTTCTTGTGTCTTGGCGAGAGGGATTCTCTGATAGCTTTCTTGTTGATCGGCGATTTGGGAGAATAGGCGAAGTCGTGATCGGGGAACTGCAGCCGAGGCGGTGGCTTCAGGGGCTTGATCTTGCCGCCGTCGAAGAGCTCGTCGGCGGCGGAGACCGAGGCTCGCTCCAACGGCCCGCTGAACTCGAACTCGAAATCGTTGTCATTCTCTTCATTATTATCTCTCTTGGATTTCGGAATTCCGGGCTTCTCTTCCCATTTGAAGGGGATCGTGGACGGGAGATCGCCGCCGGACGCCGCGGCGGAGTCGCGGAAGAACAAAGACGAGCGGGTGGGGCTGGTGGGGGCACTGAAGAAGAAGTTACCGAAGCTCTGGGGACTGGACGGCGCGCTTATGAACGGCGAAGTGCACGCGCTGTCGAAGTTGAAATCCCCCGCCGGCGACGGTATCATCACCTCCATCTCCATTTCTTGGATTCGGAAGAAAGAACCGAAAACAAATGAATCTTAAAGACTTCACAACAGTTGACAACTGAAGTTTGGTGCAGAGAAAGAAAGAAATAAGGAGGAGGAGAAGAAGAAGGAAACAGCAGCGAAGCAGAGAGAGCAGAAGCTGCAGAGCCGCCTTTTGAACTGTCCTCAGTGTTGTGCGGCCTACTTTGAAGGCTTTACGCTACTGTCGGGAAGGTGAGATTACCTTTCACACTAGGCTACGAAGGCTGGAAGATGCTGACGGGTAGGGGCCAATGTGTCCTTTCCTCCGAAAACGAGGTTTTCGGGGTGCAAATGGAATACAATTTTTTTTTTTTTTTTTACCGTTTGCTTACGTTAAAATCCTTTCAAAATTTAAAAGGAGAGGAACGATAATTATGATGGACATGGTGGGCTGATTGGTTTACTAATTTGATGGCAGAATACATGAGGTTTTTTCTTTGGATTATTAAGAAATATAATTTTAATATATTTTCTCTTTTAATTATTATTTTAAATATTTAACATTAATCTCTAGTAAGGTGTAAATTATATATATATATATGTTAGAAGCATGAGAGGACAGAAGACAGACACGTAAGTAAATTTTAAATAATTTATGAATTAAAAATTAAACTCTCAAATTCTTACCACTATCCGCTGGCCTATTTTCACTTGCCACTAACACTGCCACCTGGCCTATTTGTCTCTCACTACATTCTGCCTTATTTGTCTCTATGAACCTTTTACTAACATAAGTCTCTAGATGAGTCAAGAAATTTAGATTTTTTTTTTATTTTTGTGATTATCATAAGGGATAATGTGTAAATGTTAATTTGATGTGTTAGAAAAGTTCAATCTTACTTGTTATCATTAATTGAGCTGTTAACTCTCAATTAATTACAAAATTTAAAGTGACGAAAAAAATAATTGGAGAAAGGAGTAAAAAATTGTTTATTGTGAGGTATTCAAGTAGATATATATATATATTTAAGTAGACTCAATTTTGTGAGATTTTTTTATGTTGTTTAATTTAAAATTAAAAAGCTATTTCATAGAAGATAAAAATTATTCCAACAAGTTAGACCAATTACAAAATATTTGTTATTTGTACCCTATCATCTAGGTACCCTATTTCAATTTTTAAGTAGGATTATGCTATTTGTACATAAAAATTTTTTATAAAATAGTTTATAGGGATGATTAAATCGCGATATATTGGATATGAGTTAGAGCAATTTATCGCGAGAAATTATAACAAAATGAAAGCGATAGATAGAAAATGGGAGAAGCTCGAGTAATTTGTCGATGTATTCTTTGTTGTTCTACCCTAATTTATTCTGACCACGAGCAAAATCGAAGACAGGAGAAGCTTGGCCAAATCATCCTCCTTTGTTGCTCTATCATCCTACCATCATTCCTTCCAAAAAAAATATCATTTTCCTAGTAGATTCATTCACTTCGTCTTCCTGGAAGACCAACTAGCATAATTTCCTTTTTTTTTTTTATAATCTAAAGGATAGTTCAAGAAATACAACTAGCATTTTCCTAAGGAGGTGTTTGTTAATCAAGATAAGAGGGAGAAAAGGTCATATATGAGAAGCATTTCGAATGCTTGGTTTTTCCAACATGTTTGTTAAATTTATTTGATAATTTCTAGAAAAGCCTCACGTGACATCTTATCTCCCTCTTTCAAGATAAATTTATCCGACTTCCCTCATTACATAAATTTATCTGGCTCTTTCAAAATAATGCTCAATTACTTATATGTCCATTGTTGGATAGTTAATACCATTTAATGCATTTTAAAGATTTAAATTTATTAAAAAAAATAATTTATTTAAGTCTTATAATTAATATTATTTAATACATTTTTAAATTATTATATGTTTGGATAATTTTTAAAATTTAAATGACATTATTCATTTAATTGATTTTTAAAATTTAAATTTCTCTCTCTCTCCATATATATATATTTTATTAACTAATATAATTAATTTCACCAATTTTTAAATTATTTTATTTAATTTTATATTTTATTATCTATTATGAAGATATATTTAGGCCATATTTAATTATTTAGGTGAAATTATTGTAATTCTAATAATAATTATTTCTATTTTTTAACTCCTTTTAAATTTATTTTTGAACATGAATTTAGAAAATAAAATATTATTTTTATTTTTTATTTTTATTTTTTTGACAATTCATATTAATCATAAAATAGTATTTTAATCATAAAAATATTTTAGTAAAAAAACTCTCATCTTAGTACTTATCATATATATTAATAAACACATAAAAAGAAAAAATACAATTATCAATAAATTCTAAAAAATTTAACAAATATTCTGATAAAAATTTTAGAATATTTTTTAATCTTATCTTGATCATTCTATATTTCAATCTAAAATGTATTCTAACCTTATCTTAATATTTTTTATTTTATTTATTTTGACAAATGCGCCTAAAATGAATGCATTTCGTTTTCAACAAGTTGTGGGGGTGTGGGCGCGGCAGGAAGCAATCAACGTTTTTAATTGGGGCCCATTATGGCATTGGCATGCATGTGCTCGTCCTACGTACCTTCTTCTTGCTGCTCTTCAATATTATATATATATTATTAATTTTTGCAAAATCAAATGAAACCCACACCACAACCCCCACTTCCCAAATTTAATTTATTATTATTAAATTAAATTGTAGACGATTCCATTTTAATGCTGCAGTTAGTAAATATCAATTTCGCTTTG
The DNA here is from genome assembly GCA_036245055.1 of Diospyros kaki. Lineage (NCBI taxonomy): Eukaryota > Viridiplantae > Streptophyta > Magnoliopsida > Ericales > Ebenaceae > Diospyros > Diospyros kaki. The sequence goes on along the minus strand of BSEG01000001.1, from coordinate 39,992,555 downwards.
TACAAACATATATTCATATTTTAAGATTTTATATAGGGTGATTTAATAAGGTGATTTACCCAAACTTCGAGTTTGAGGGAGCGATGGGGGACTTTCATCATCATCATCATCATGTCTTGCACCAGCATTAATTAGTTTAGTTAGTTAAGTCTTTATTAATTAGTGGGTGATTTATGGTATCATTAATTTGAGGTTAATTCTTGAGTTAATCATGATTGACATTTCTCCAACTAAATAGATGAAAATTCAAAGTGATGTGTATGCTGCTGTAATAATTATCTAAAATAGATTGACAAAGAAATATTAAGATGAAAGCAAACCGCCACTCTTTTCTAAACACCATCTTTTATTTAAAAAAAAATAATCAAAATATTATTTGTTAAGAAGTATTTGTCAAAATAAAATAATCACAATCAATCGATTATTTTATTTGTCAAAATAAAAGAATAGCCCATTTTAAATTTATTAAACTCCAAATAAATTTAAAACCAGATTAAATTTCTCAAGTTTTATCGTTGTTATATCATAGGGAAAAGCTCGTTAAAAGATCAAAAAAATTCAAAATAATTTTTTGGGTTAAAAGGTGTAAATTTTTCTATAATCTAGAAGTCACGCACAATGTACAAACTAGATAACTTTGACATTCAAAAATTCCTTCAAATATTTCAAGAAAAGAAAAAATAATTATGCATAAAGAATTATAATTCTAAAAAGATTTTTGAATATTGAGATAAATATCATTTATAAGAATCTTAATTCTAATGGATTCAAAAATATAAAAATTCTATTTCCAATAGGTTCCAAAATATCAATATAAACGTTATGAGAATATTAATCTCAAATTATTTCGAATTGTTTCCTATTTCTCTATAAATAGGTAAATATCTATTTCAAAAAAATATACGCCTTTAATACTGATTTCAATATAGTTCTTGTCATCTTCAATGTCTGATTTAAGTATCAGAATATTTGTGCGAGAACCTCCTTACACTCTTTAACTATTTTCTTCTTTGTAGATTCAAGTGCCTTGATGATGATATTTTTAATTAAATAAATTTATTATTTTATCTCAACAATAATAATCATCAAATATTATTATCTAATTAAATCATCTCAACCAACTAGCACATTAAAATGCGCTCTATTGTTGCTAATTTAATTAGCGATTTGTGTACAAATGTTTTGTATGTGAACTCAAATAAAAAAAAAAGAAAAAGAAAAGAATATCTGGCGTGGTAATTAATATATTACATATATAATAATTAAATCTAATGTGCTGAATGTGGAATTATTTTATACCAATGTCAACGCAACCAGACGCACGGGAAAATTTATTATTAAAAACTGTTCAGAGTTGGCGGCCGAGCGATAGCCTTAGTTGCAGCCTTGCAGGCGAGTATGTACAGATCTGAGATGATTTGTTAACACTCATTTATAATATTTTTATAAAGTTTGTGTATTAATGTATATTAATACAATTAAAAGTGTTATTAGTAAATGTACAAATAATATTTGTGTGTGGGTGTGTGTATATATATATAAGACCTAAATTAAAATTATACTATAATTTATTAATTTACGCTTCTTATTATTCTAAAATTATGAGTGTTAGCAATAGTAGCCACCATAAAATTGGTTGTTTAAAGCAGCCCATGCATTCAGAATGTGCTGCTAACTAACTAAGAAGAGTATAAATTATTGATTTTGCTAAGTTATCTTGAGTAGTGGGTAGTGGACTTTCTTCTACATAATTGAATAATTGGCCACGTAACAACCGGATTAGGTGTTTCAATTTGTACACTTTTAAATGTTTGATTAGATTAATCAATTGAATTTGACCATCATAAGCATACAAAACAAATAAACATATCATAATTTTATTTTAACACGTGATCAAATTTTTCTTTAAAAAAATACAAAATTCAGTAAGTGAATAAACAAATATGTCAAATTGCTGGTGCAGTTAGAACCCAATATTGACTAGTTTATGATGTACGATGAGGACTATATACATATGCACATCCACAACTCTCTCTCTCTCTCTCTCTCTCTCTCTCTCTATATATATATATATACATTGGAAAACATGTGCAATAGATTTTAATTGGCATCTTTCATTTATGAGGCTCCTAATCCTATTACACCTGTGGGCCTAGCCAGGCAGAGCAATTGGCCCTAGGGGCCCTCGGCCCATCCCCTCCACACTAGTCAGCGCTATTCATTGCGAGGATATGCTGAGAGTGGCACGACTTGTTTTAACAGTTTTAGGTCAGACATTAAAAAGAAAGTTATTTACAGGAGAAAATTTGAATTGAATAGTCTAATGAACCTGCAAATGTCCGAAGGAATAATAAGGGAGCCTTTTATCTTCCTTCGGTTTTGCTCGACACCTACCACATCAGAGTTGCGTCGCATTTCTGGGAAAGACTCCCAATCTATTATTGGGAGTTGGGGGAGAGTTGAGGCTTCGTTCAGCCTTCTTCAACTTCTATTGGCAATATCTTGCAATCAAAGAACTACTTTTCACTTTTTTACAGATTAGTACAGACTTTTATAGACCATACAAATTGACATGGATTTTTAGTCCGGTGGGGTCCACTGCAATAATTTTCCCGCCATAATATCTTAACAGGCCTAAAGTTTTCTGATCAAATATTACAACTTAAGAGGAAACATATTACCTGTCAATTAACCAAAAAGAAAACATATTACCGATCATAATAATCTTTTATAAATTTACTCACACCGGCACACAATGGTGGGTTTAAGCTTAACCTGATGTAGAAGGAATGAAGGGGAGCTCGAGTTTAACAAGTGAGCGGTGTAAGTGATACAAAATGCATCCTTGAAATTATCATTCTTTGATAATTTCTTACTGCTCGTGTCTTTGATTTCAACAAAAAAGATAAATTACAAGTAAAAATTTTGTTTCACTACGCAGGCTAAGAAATCGAACCCATAACCTATTAATACGAATTACAGTTTATCATGACCCGACCACTTGGAGCTATAAAATGCATCCTAATGATTAAAATAGTCAATAAATTAATTTCGACATCTGTTCTTTGGAATTTTTCCCATGTGCTTGAGAATCAGTTATAAATTGTTCTGTAAATTCTCGAAACCTGTTCTTATACAGACGCAGTAACGAGAGCAGTTGCAAAACCTTTATTTCCGCGTCTGTGTAAGAGCAGTCTTGAGAATTTACAGAACAATTTTATAATTGATCCTTAGTATATGGGATGTGTCCAGAAACAATTCCAACAACAGTTCTCGAAAGTAATATCATTCTTTGGAGAACACAAGAGATAGGCAAATAATATCCATTCCACATTCCGCACAATCATGCCTGTAAATCTATAAAAAGCTCTTTCACCTACAACAGTCACCTCAGCATTATCAATCTTAAAAATCCAAATAAAATCCCAGAAGAAAACAAAAAGACTATGAATTCAATCCGGCTACAAAAATCCAACAAAGATTAGTTCTAAATCTATCAGGCAGTTCAAACACACTGCTAGTTCAATAACTTCAGCTAACTCGCTGCCGCTGTTGCTGTAGATTGCCATGTCCTGTTGAAGAAGCCACCGGCTGCAGTTTACATGCTTGGATGCTGACGTCGAAGCACGGCATATTTGTCGCTTCAGAGCCTTACCTTCCGTAATAACCCCCATTTGGTTGATTAGTGACTTCTGTTCTTACCTAATAGACCACATGCAAGTTTTCAAAGTGAAAAGATTATTGGAAAACCTCTCAAAATTATTTGCTCTATCTAGTTACAAATAATATTGAGCATGCTGAGAAATCAAAGTTATGGTTTTGCAATTGAACATCAACAACAAATACCTGAAGAAACCAGGGGAAAGTTAAAAAAACGATGACATTTAAGCTGGGGTGCAGATACCAAAAAAAAAAATGGAGAGAAAACAAAACAAAACCAAGGGGCCTGTGTCTCATAGAAGAGTATTTTCTAGTATCTTCCAAGACCCAGGGACATTAATACTGCTATTTAATAAACATTTATAAAGATCCAAATTTCTCTTGCAATGCCGTGCTCCTTAGCCGTATCTATGATCACATGAAAGCAACAATTATAATCATCATCACAAGCCTTAACCTTACTAGTTAAAGAAGAATTTCATATTTTATTTATGCAGAATTTCTCTCCTTCCAATACATCAAAGATTTTAAGTAAATTACACTCAGCAGCCCTGAGGTTTGACAAAAAGACAAAGACACCCTTGATATTTGAGAAATGACAGTAACCCCTCTCGATCTTACTACTCTAGCTACACTTTTCCCTTTACTGTTGTTAAAATTGTTAATATGATAAAAATACTCTCATATTTTCTCTCCCTCTCCCTTTATCCTCCTCTTTTATCCAACGAACTAGCCAGAATTTAGCATTTTGTTGATCTCTCTCTCTCTCTCTGGTTCAACAATGGCTAAACCATCATCGAACTGGACAACAAGAGACTAACAGACAGCTAGATTTTGGCTAGTTCACCATACAAGAAGAGAGGGACAGGGAGAGAAAATGTGAGGGTATTTTTATCATATTAAAATTTTTAACATCCGTGAAATAACACTAAGGAAAAAGTGCAGTAGAGTTGTAAAATCAATAGAGGTTTCTATCATTTCTCAAATATTAGGTGTCTCTTTATCATTTTATTAAACCTCAGAGTACTGAGTGTAACTTACCCAAGATTTTAACAGGCTTCACCATGTAGGAGAAGTAGAGACCAGAGGGCAAGCATCCCTATCCAAACAACATTTTATAAATCACAATGTGACAGATATAATAAGTATCAATACAATCTAATCCTTTTACATTCAGAAGTCTGTAGAAACAAGCAACTGCTGAGCACCTTGTTGAAACACCCCTTTTTTGCTGTTCAAATCAAAATTGTTAAAGAGTTCCAACATTTTATGGGGCTAATATTTCAAAACATATCTTGCATTGAGATACTGTGTATGACAACGTGCTACAAAACTTACAGGACCATATATGCTGTTGTTATTAACAAGTACACCAAAATGCAAAACTGTGTATGCCATTGATTATCCATTCCCTTAAAGTTGAGAAAATTTACCTGCCTGTTCCCAGGGCTTCGACCCCAAGAAAGGCGAACTGACTGCTTCCCAATAACTGCCCCGTTAAGCTTCTGCATTGCATCTTCTGCGTTACCCCTGCAGATAAAGACAATAAAAAGAGCAAATGCAAAATCTTCACAAGTTAGCATCAGTATTTTCAACAGTAATTGCAACATACTTTACTTTGCTGTGTCCTGCTGTCAATGTTGATACAACTGTGACTTCATTAAAAAAAGAAAAAAGAAAAAAGAAAAGATGATGTGTCTCAACATGAGAATAAGAATATCACAAATGATGGGCTATTATAGCATTAAACTCCAATAAAGCTGATAGGGCAGATTTGCACCTGTTAGCAAAATGTACGAAGCCACATCCTTTTCCAGAAGGGATTTTTACAGAGACAACCTCACCATATTGACTAAAGGACTGCCTGAGTTCTTCATCAGTGACATCAGAGTCAAGCCCTCCTACAAATATCTGGAATAAACAAGGGTTAGTTAAGAAATTAAAGTTGCTAATAACAAGCTGAGCAGGTGAAACTTGACTCACTGTTGTATTGGACAAGTCACCATCGGACTGGGCACTTTGGGGAGTGGCACCATTTGATGCATATCCACCAGCCAATACCAGAGCTACAAAACAAAGTAAAAGGCAGTTTCAATTTCCTCATCCATTTATTTATTTACTTTATTTGGAGTGGAAGCGAAGGTGGAGATTTTTTCTTTCCAGAGAAGGCAAATACAAATGAAATAGACAGCCTTGAGACAATAATAATGTTAATCAGACAGAGGCTAACTCAGCAGTTTAAGAGTAAAAATATTTTTTTATGTAAGCTGTTGATAACTTGATGATTCCTAGAAACTTACGGTATAACATATGAATCAAAGATAAGTCATTTGAATATTTAGAGATGCAAGCAAATATATACTAGATAAGAAATAAAGCAATGCATCGCATCAGAATAACATGACATTTATGAATGGAATGATACACTGATATTTTCTTGACCAAAAATGACAATGATCCAAGAAGAAAATCAGAGCACAACCACAAGCCCAGAATATAGATAATAAATTATCATCAGTGGTACTGGTAACAGAAAGTGCACTCTTCCGCTGAGCAAAACTTTGAAGGAAGTATCATTTTTATGCAGAGAAGGGAACACCGCACTATACCTTGCGATGAATACTGCTGAGTCCCTGGTTGCTTCTTTGGGGTTGCAACACCTATGCGCATAGGTCTGGTCGAACAGTACATGCCATTCATTTCAGCAATGGCCCTTGACCTCTCATTTTCATCTCCAAACCTAACAAAACCATAACCTTTTGAACGGCCACTATTTGAATCAACAACTACTTTGGCTCCTTTAACAGATGGATATCTACTGGCAAAAGTTTCATGTAATATTACATCAGTAACATCTGAAGCCAAATCTCCTACAAAAATCGAGAGATCTGAACCGGCAGTCTCACGCCTATCACCAGTGCTGAAGGCAGCCCAGTTTAGGCGGAAGCTTTGGTCTGTATTTGGCATTATAGTACCATTGAAACTCTGCAGAACTTTCTCAGCTGCTGCATGAGAAAGGAATTCAACAAATCCATATTTCTCTGATTGGCCAGTCTGCTTATTGCGAATAACCTTTACAGAAGAAACCTGTATATTCCACAATATTACTTAGTCAGCAAACAAGGGGATTACTACACATGATGAGCAACATAAATTTGCAAGATAGTCATCTCTATGCCTAATGAAAAGCTGCCAAGACTGAAATCCATATCCTACAGTTCCAACTAGAAGCTAAAATTTGAAAATAGCAAAATCAAAAACAGATGGAATGCATAAACTGAAAACTTACACAGATTCATTAACATGTTTGCACACACAGCAATCTAGGTGTTGGAACTTCTCTCCTATAAAATGGAAGAATGCCTAGATTGTCCAAGTGTCAGATGTGCACACACCTTGAAGGCTATATTTAGAAATTATCCTCTCTTTTTTTTTAACTCTTTTCTAATAATAAACAAAAAAAAAAAAAAAACAAGAAACAAGGTGTCGTAGAAAATTTATATGTAGTCCATAATCCATTTTCAATAATATTACATCAATTCTTCTTCTTAAAAAAAGAATTGCACCCAACTGTGTAGAAATGAGAAATTAGAAGAAAGGAATTCAATTTTATCATGTTTTGTCATTGTGACCAATGGTTTTATAGCATGAAGTCACAGCTTCTATCAGTTATCTTTGGATGTGTTTGTCCCATACATATTGTTACACGCACTAACCTTAATAGAGCTGGTCACCCTAACAGCATAAAGTCTTTTTTCAACCACCTGTTTTAACCACCATAGCCGATATAGATGGTCATATTTCTTTTAAGACATTTTAGTTTTAACATTTGAATATCAAGCCGATCACTCCTTATACTTGGTACAATCCTACCCATCTGTTATATTCCTTTAATTTGTACCTTAGTAATGTTTTTTGAAATGTTGCAATAGTTAGCATTTGAGGCCAAGAAGAACATAATATCAAGTCATTTTGCTATCTGAATTATGTTCTACGAAAGGATGAAGAGATCAGTGATAGAGTTACTGATAGAAGCTGATGGACTACATGACAAATGCTTCAGAAGTTTGCCTGATCATATACCTATGACACTAAAACAAAAGTTCCACAGTAGCAATACTTTATGGCAAGAGATCACATACCATTGAAGGGAAACACATATATGGTGGTACGGATAAAAATAATTTTTTTTACCATGTATCAAATACATGCAGCGGAAAAAAACGTACACACATACACTAAATTGGGTACTTAAGCAAAACACATATTCAACAATTAAATATAAATAAATGCGTATCTACTGTTCGATGTAGGGATGGAGTACAAAAATTATTTCTGTACTAAGACTGATTCCACCTCAAGCTGTGATGGTCCTAGTTTGTCCACAGCTAGTATGCAGAATGGTACCATTCTGGTCACCTCTTCTTATGCTAGACACAGAGGTTTCGTGTATCACTAGTACCCGTATCTCAAAATTATACATGTGACTTTCACACGAAATAATTTCTGACAGCAGAATTACAGAGGAAGAAGAAGACGAGGATTGCGTAGAGAGAGAGAGAGATTAAAATCAATTAAAGCAAAGGCCCTGCCCAAACATTAACTTCTCTCTCTCATTGTAATTCCAATTATTAATTCTTTAATTCTTCCACTATTGGTTGGGGGGTCAAGAGTCAACTTTTGACCAACCAATTTCTAAGACACTTTGGGCACACGATAGCAATACCAAACGCAACATTATATGGTGTGTGACTTTTTAGGTTCCCTGCCCCTTAGCAATCAGATAATACCAAAACTCCTTTCGATACTGATCAACCCTTTAACCCGTCATCAGAACTTTTGCAAATCTCGATGACGATCCGAGAGTTCTTGAATAACGCCTAACAGCAGTTCAGGATAATATAGATAGCAGTAAAGTTTTACTTCAAGTGAACCTATTACAGTTAAACAATTACTGTGTGCTATAATTCTTCCATCACCTAATATCTCGATTGAACGAGAGTTATGGCGAGACAAACATACAAACTTAGTAACTATGTGTCAGATCTCATTAATATGACTAGATGGCATCTCAAGAAACACTTTTCCTGACTTGCAATCTGCCCTGGGCAAAGACTATCTTGTCATACTAATAGTATATCACATAAGACATTCACCCCATCAAATACCGACGAGGGCGACAGATCATATTCCCAACATCTGTCTCTATATACCAGCAATACGGGAACTGCATAGATGAATGTTTCCACCTCCCAATTGGACGGTTCGGATCATTAGCAAATCTCGTACACCAATACACAAAACAACCATGCCAATTTAAGTCTGGATCAGCATACCATCGCAACCTGATGACTTGACCATAATCCACCACGCCATATGGTCTGTCATCAGCATCACATTCGACTAATCGTTACCCAACGACCACCCACAAGTCTACTAGTGACATCTTGTGTCATATGACGCATGACACACCACCCTCCTATCGATATTCCCATACCGAACGAAGTAGTAACCCCTGTGCTAGTCCATACTCGATTAATTAGAGTCTCAATCCAAAGAATCTAAGGACTAAGAATAGTTTAAGAAGTTCTAATCTTGTCACAGTTTCAACACCTTGAGAATAAGATTCTTACACAGAAGATTTAGAGATTCATTCATATAATTGACTAGAAAAAATATAAATAAAGAAAACTTTGCATTTTATAAATTTATACAAAAATACAATGAATGCATAAAACAAGCCCACTAGATGTCATTTAAATCTAGTATGAGGGCACACAATACTAACAATCTCTCACTTGTACTAATGCTAATTTACATCACATGTACATCTAGTGTTGCACCATTAGCAAGAATTGGAGACTCATTTTCTCAAGATATCAATCCATCTGTGATTGAATCATAGCCTTAGTGAGTGGGTCAGCAGAATCTATTCTCTGCACCTGCACATCCCTATATGCTATAATTTCTTGAATCAAATGAAACTGACGTTCAATGTGTTTGGGCTTCTGATGAGACCTGGGTTCCTTCGTCTATGCGATAGCTCCATTCTTCTTATATAGTTTATCGATGAAGGAGATACATAAATTGTTCTTGTATGTGGACAGTGATAAATTAGTTAACCCTACCACCTATGAGAAGGTAATATCTGATATCGAATCTAAGATGAAGTCTATATACTCCAACCACGTCTGGGTCTTGGTAGATCTACCTGAGGGAATTATTCCCGTCGGGTATAAATGGATCTTCAAGAAAAATATCAGTTATGATGGACAGGTTTCCATTTATAAAGCTCGATTGGTAGCAAAAGGTTATCATCAACGTCAAAGTATTGATTATAACGAGACTTTATCACCTGTTACGATGCCAAAGTCCATTAAGATGATGTTAGTTATAGCTCCTTACTATGACTATGAGATTTGGCATATGGACGTTAAGACGGTTTTTCTAAATGGATTTCCTGAAGAAGGGATTTATATGGAACAATTAAGTGGATTTGAGTCTGCCAATCCACGTCAGGTGTGTTTGTTGAAGAGATCAATATATGGTCTGAAACAAGTATCGAGGAGTTGGAACATTTGTTTTGATCATGATATCAAAGGGTTTGGTTTCTTGAGAAATCCAAATGAACCATGTGTATACAAGAAGGCTAGTGGGAGCAAGATTATGTTCCTAGTCTTACATGTGGATGATATTCTTATTATGGATAACAGTGTGAACATGATGATGTCTGCAAAATCCTGGTTGTTTAGAGTATTCAACATGAAGGATCTGGGAGATGTTACTTATATTTTGGGAATTAGACTTTATAAAGATAGAGTCAGAAAATTGATAGATCTCTCCCAGAGCTTGTATATAGAAAATATGCTAAAGAGGTCTAATATGTTGAATTCCAAGAAGATGCAGTTATCTGTCCAGATTGGAGTTCATTTCTCTAAAGAAATATCCCTTAATACTCCTAAAGAGAGAGATTGTACAAGTAATGTATTTTATGCTTCGACGGTTGGGAGTCTTATGTATGCAATGATATGTACGTGACCGGATATTACATACGCTATAAGTGTTGTAAGCCGATATCAGTCCGATCCTGGTAATAGTCACTAGCTCGTAATGCAACATATTCTAAAGTACTTACGAATGACTAAAGATATGCTACTGATTTATGGAATGAATGATTTCCATGTAGATGGATTCATTGATTTGGATTTTCAATCGGATGTTGATAATCGTAAATCAACCTCTGGTGGTGATGTGAGCTGAAAAAGTTCCAAACAGACAATCACAGTGGATTCAACCACGGAAGCCGAGTATGTTACGGCATGTGATGCTACTAAGGACCATTCTATCGCCAGTACTTTTGTATTGTGACAACAATGGAGCTATCACATAGGTGAAAGAACCCAAGTCTCATCAAAAGTCCAAACACATTGAATGTCGATTTCATTTTATTCGAGAGATTATAGCACATGGGGACGTGCAGCTGCAGAGAATAGATTCAACAGATAATGCAGTTGACTCACTCACTAAGACTATGACTCAGTCACAGTTGGATTGACATCTTGAGAAGATGGGTATAAATTCCTACCAATGGTGCAACACTAAATGTACATGTGATGTAAATTAGCATTAGTGCAAGTGAAGATTGTTAGTATTGTGTGCCCTCATCCTAGATTTGAATAATATCTAGCGGGCTTGTTTAATACATTCATTGTATTTTTATATAAATCTATAAAATGCAAAATTTTCTTCATTCATATTTTCTCCAATCAATTATATAAATGAATTTTTAGATCTTCTGTATAAGAATCTTATTCTCAAGGTGTTAAAACTATGTGACAAGATTAGAATTTCTTAAACTATTCTTAGTCCTTAGATTCTTTGGATGGAGACTCTGATTAATCAAGTATGGACTAGCACAAGGGTTACTACCCTGTTTGGTATGGGGATACTGATCGGAGGGTGATGTGTCACGCGCCATATGACATGAGATGCCGCTAGTAGACCTGTGGATGGTCGTTGGAGAATGATCAGCAGAATGTGACAAACCACATGGCATGGTGGATAATAATCGAGTCATCAGGATGTCATGATGTGTTAATCCTTAAACTTAAATCAACACGGTTGTTTTGTGTATTGGTGTGCGAGATTTATTAATGAACCGAACCATCCAATTAGGAGGTAGGAACGTTCATTTATGAAGTTCCATATTACTGGTATATGAAGACAGGTGTTGGGAATAGGATCCGTCACCCTCGTCGGTATTTGATGGGGTTAACGTCCTATGTAATCTACTATTAGTGTGACAGGATAGTCCCTGACCATGGCATATTGAAAGTCAGGAAATGTGTTTCCTAAGGTGTTATCTAGTCACATTAATGAGGTCTGACACATAGTTACTGAGTTTGTGAGTTTGTCCCACCATGGCTCTCGCTCAATCGAGATATTAGGTGATGGAAGAATTATAGCACAAGATAGTCGTCAACTGTAATAAGTTCACTTAAAGTGAGACTTCATTGCCACCTATACTGTCCTGAATTGCTATTAGGCGTTATTCAAGAACTCTCGGATCGTCATCGAGATTTGAAAAAGTTTCGGTAATGGGTTAAAGGGTTAATCGATACCGAAAGAGGTTTTGGTATCATCTAATTGCTAGCGGATAATAAATCTAGAAAGTTACACACCATATAGTGTTGCGTTTGGTATTGCCATCGTGTACCCAAAGTGTGTCAAGAATTAGTTGGTCAAAAGTTAATCCTCCCCCCCCAACTATCAATAGTGGAAGAATTAATAATTGGAATTGAAATAGTTTAATTAATATTTAATTGCATAATAGAAATTATTGGAGGTGGGGGTGGGTAGTGGAATTGAAGGAAGATTAAATTGGAAGAGGGAATAAATTATGAAGAGAGAGATAAGTTAATTATGAAGAGAGAGAGAGAGAGAGAGATTAAAAAAAAAAAGGCAGAGCCCTCTGCTTCAATTGATTTTAATCTCTCCCTTTCTCCCTACACAATCCTCCTCTTCTTCTTCCTCTTTAATTCCACTACCATAAATTATTTCGTGAGAAAGTCACATATAATTTTGAGACGCAGGTACTGGTGATACATAGAATCTCTATGTCTAGCATAGAAAGAGGTGATCGGAACAATACCATTTTGCATACTAGGTGTGGATCGACAAAACCACCGCATCTTGAGATGGAATCAGTCTCAGTACAGAAACAATTTTTGTACTCCATTCTTACATCGGACAATAGGTACGCATTAATTTATATTCAATTGTTGAATATGTTTGTTGCTTAAATACCCAAGCTAGTGTATAGCGTGTATGTTTTATTCCGCTATGCGTATCTGATGCATGGTAAAAAAAATTATTTTTGTCCATACCGTCATATACATGATTCCCTTTAGGCTTCTTATTTTAAAGTCTCATCAGATTCCATCATTCATTCCATCACACAACCATTACATAATAAAACGAACAATATATTAAACGCGATGACCATAGGCTGGCACACAGAATAAACTCGATCTTCCAAAATTTAAATCATGTCACTTTATCTACTCCTTAATGAACTGGTTGCTTCAATGCTTCCGTTGCGATCAACTCCTTAACGTGGTTTTCATTTACAACATTTGTAAAATAAAGACTAAAAGAAGCTACTTAAGACTTATACTTCTATACAAGCCCAAATGAATAAATTATTACATATTGATAAATCAATTGAAACCTGTAACATTCATTCATTCACACCAAACCCATACTCATCCTGAACATACATCCGCTTCCGCTAATTCAAAACAATTTTGAAAATATTTCTCTTACATATGTCAAATAATATAATCCGACATCCAAACAAGTATATCTACATCCCCATATTAATATTCAATGCGAATTACTGCACAACCATAAAAAAACAAAGCAATTAAAGCATGTTGTCTAGCTGTTGAAAACGGCACGTCGATTAAATGCAATATTTGACACATACAACTGCATATATGCATTAAATACCAAGTTGATGCCTTGATACAACTAAAAGTAATCACATATATGGCGATAAGGGCAAAAATAATTTGTTTTTACCAAGTATTAGATATATGTAGTGGAATAAAACATATACGTCATACACTAGCGTGGTTATTTAAGCAACACGCATATTCAACAATTAAATATAAATAAATGCATACGTACTGTCTGATGTAAGGATGGAGAGTACACACACTGTTTATGTACTGAGACCGATTCCACTTTAAACTAAGGTGGCCCTAGTCGGTCCACACCTAATATGTAGAATAGTACCGTTCCGATCACCTCTTTCTGTGCTAGACACAGAGGTTTCGCATATCATCAATACTCGTGTCTCAAAATTATACGTGTGACCTTCACATGAAATAATTTCTAACAACCAAATTACAAAGGAAGAAAAGGAGGAGGAGGAGGAGGATTGCTTATGGGGGGAAAGAGAAAGAAAGAGAGATTAAAATCAATTCAAGCTGAGGGCCCTTTTTTTTTTTTAATTTCTCTCTCTCTCTCTCTTGATAATTAGCTTTTCTCTCTTTTTATAATTCATTCCCTCCAATTTAATCTTTCTTTATTGCCGCACACCCCCACCTCCAATAATCTTTACTATACAATTAAATATTAATTAAACTATTTTAATTCCAATTATTAATTTTTTAATTCTTCCATTATTGGTAGCTAGAGAGTCAAGGGTCAACTTTTGACCAACTAATTCCTGAAACACTTTGGACACACGATGGCAATACCGAATGCAACACTATATGGTGTGTGATTTTCTAGGTTCACTACCCGCTAGCAATCAGATAATACCAAAACCCATTTCGTTACCGGTCAACCCTTTCATCCACCACTAGAACTTCTCCAAATCTTGATAACGATCCAAGAGTTCATGAATAACGCCTAACAATGGTTAAGAATAGTATAGGTGGCAGTGAAATCTCACTTCAAGTGAACATATTACAGTTAACGATAACCATGTATATAATCCTTCCATTACCTGACGTCCCGACTGAAATAAAACCATGGAGTGACAAACTCAGTAACTATGTGTCAGACCTCATTAATGTGACTAGATGACACTTCAAAAAACACATTTCCTGACTTTCAATCTATCCTGCCCATAGACTGTCCCGTCACACTAATAGTATATCACATAGGACATTCACCCTATCAAATACCCACAAGAGCAACGAATCTTATTCCCAACACCTGTCTCCATATACCAGCAATATGAAACCACATATATGAATGTTCCCACCTCCCAATTGGATGGTTCGACTCATTAGCAAATCTCGCACACTAATACACAAAACAATCGTGCCAGTTCAAGTCTAAGGATCAACACATCATTACATCCTGATGATTCAACCATTATCCACCATGCCATGTGATTTGTCATCGGCATTACATTCGACTGTTTGTTTCTCAATGACCACCCATAAGTCTACTAGGGACATCTTATGTCATATGATGTGTGACACAACACCCACCCATCAGTATCCCATACCGAACGATGTAGTAACCCCTATACTACTCCATACTCGATTAATTAGAGTCCTCATCCAAATAATTTAAGGACTAATAATAGTTTAAGAATTTCTGTTACAAATGTACCTAATATGGCAGTGTTATAGTGAATGTGGAAAGACTAAAAGAAATATAGACAAGAAAAAACAAAGTCATAAGATGATATAAATGCCATCTACTGAAATATAGTAATAGAATCAGTTGAAATGTTTGGACTTGGGAAAAATAATGGCACTTAATAGATGGGCATGGAGGAAAAGGATGCATAATAAAACTAACTCAAAGTAATAGGGAAAAGGCTTAGTTGAGTCAAGTATCTAATCATCCAAGTCTAACCTTGCATGTAAAGCATTATTTCTCACCCCTCATTCATGGATTATTGACACAAGCCACAAAATCACATGCTTTAACTTGCTTTTTAAGATGATAGATAGAGGGTTAATTATATTGTTTTTCCTCTCAACACACCCCCTCATGTATGGCCAAACTTCACTATGTAACTGATCCAAACACATGCAACTATTTAAATATTGAGTTAGCCAAGAGATCTGCATTTAGGATTTTTGACTACTCTAAAACCATGTTAGAAGAAATAAGGGAAAGAAAATAAATAAAAGACCACTGAATTGTGTATATAACAACATTGATTAGAGAGGTATTTATAGTGAACAAATACACAAGATAAAGATAATGACTAAACAATATAACAATAAACCTAATCCATTTGGGATTGAGTTGAGGTGAGGGGAGGGGAGGTAAATTGAATCCATCCTAATCCATTATTTATTATTCCATCCATCTATTCCTTTCCTTTATATTCATGAGACAATAATAGATTAGTTATTTGCTCATCGTTTGAACTTCCCTATTTCAATTAAGATTTTAGCAGTAGCAATTAAAGCAATGCCTTCCTCTAGCAATTTCACCTGTAATGGCATCAAAACTTAGCTCCAATAGCAAAACTGTCAAACAATCAAATACTTCAATCATTGTCAGCATCTAATACTTCAACAGTCCTTTATAGGCTTATGCTCAATTTATTTTTGAAACCATACAAAATTATGAGCTAAGTCAGCTGACACAGAAGTATGAGTTTCAGTTTGTATAGAGTCCCCCTATTTCAGGTGAACACTCCGATAAAAGAGGCCCAATGACTTGGTTACAAACTCTATTATCACGAACTGACCACATATTTTACAGCTTAGCACTCTAAGAAAAAAGAAGGAAGATTTAAAAATTAAGTACATTTACTACTTTAGGCTCCACTGATCCTCATACCTTTAATATGAAAATTTGGAAGCAATATTAACTGTCATTTATGCGTACGTAAGCTTTAATTTACAATTTGGAGGCACCATGGATGCAAGATAGGGTAACTACAATTGGAAGGATCACGCATCATGAATGGATTATACAGCTAGAAGCAAGTTTCAATATAAGAAGAGACGCCATTCGACATCTTAATGAATCGTTCATGGAATATAAAGAATGCATCATTGTTTAGTAAATTTTAAATTTTAAACAGAAGGCAACAAAATTCACTTCATCGGTAAATTATAATATTGATCAGAGAGGGAATTTTATTCGCAGCTTCGCAACTATTTACTAGAAAATAATGGAAGAAAAACCCTAACCTCGCCGGTGTGAGCGAAGCAGCTATGGAGATAACCTTCGTCCATCCATTGCTGGAGGTCACCGATCCAGATCGTGCGATTCTCGTCGCTGGATCCCTGAATCTGAGCCTGAGACGGCTGTTTCAGCAGTTGCTGCTGCTGATAAGCCTGGTGATGGTAGTAAGGCATGTAATGCTGGGGCTGGTACATGATCTGGTGCTGCATCACCATTGCGGCCGCGGGATACTGCATCGCCATCCACTGCTGCTGATACTGCTGCATCCACAGCTGCTGGTGCTGCTGCGGCTGCTGTTGGTTGCTCAGATCAGCACCGTTGGTCGCCGTCGCCGACTGCATCATCGCCTCTCCCTCTCTCTCTCTCTCTCTCTTCGGAACGAGTGAATTGTAAAGAGAGCGAGAGGGCAAGGAGGCGCCTGGCGTGAAGAAGAGGAACCACGGCGGAAGAAGGGAAGGAAAGAGAATGTTTGAGTCGGCGAAGGAGGATTTAAAAAACACGGATACGGATGGATGGATCTTTGTTTTTAACGTTTACTGGATTTGGGGCCGTCAGATCGACAGTCAGTGATGGATTGTTGACCGTAAGATTGGGGGAGACGATGATTATAGCCAACCACCGCTTCATGTGACGGCGAGGCCTGTGGGCCCAGAGTTCGGCGTTCTTTTTGCCTTTTAAGCGACGTCCAAATCTGGGCTTGCTTGCGACCAGATCCGAGTCTGATTTGGCGTTTGGGGGGCGCAAGATGTACGGTCGTGGTTGTCTGGCCTGGACAAAGGGCAGAGGCGCCCGGAAATAGCAATCCACGGCTGACTGGTCCAGTCAAGTTTGGGCTGCCACACAGGATAATGATTAGAATTCAAGTGGTTTTTAAACACATTTAAGGACCGGAGTTTGGGGTCACGTTTATTTAGATGTAAGTTTAGATATCATTTTTTAATTTGTTTAATAACTATTAAATATTAAAGGGTAATGTTTATTATTATTTTAAAATTAATGATTAAAATTAATAAATACATTTTAGTTTTTAAAACAAATATATTTTTTTAATTTCAAAATAATTTTATTAATTGATGATAAAATAATTTAATGATATATTTATTATTATTATTATTTGCCTATAACAATAAATTTTTAACATGGGAGTGAGACGTAAGAGGTCTAACGAGTTCGAAGTGTTGTATGGGTGTTAAGTGATCTTAAGAGTTCTAAATATAGATATAAATGATCTTCAGAGTTTCAAGTTTTGGTGCAAGTGATTTTGTGATCTCTGAATTTGGGTGCAAGTGATTCTAAGACCTCCAAATGATCTGGTGGGTTCAAGATAATCGAGCAAGTTCAAAATAATTGACTGGGTTTCAAATGATCAAAAAACCTATTAAGACATAAGTCGATTAGGGGCGCATATAAGTATCTTTGCATAAACTCTTCAATACTTAAATTATTTTTTTGAGAATGTTGGACTGTAATGAGAGAGTTTTAGTATCAAAGTGTGCATACCTAAAGAAGATGACCCTTCTATTTATAAATAAAGAGTAGGTAGACAGTGACATTATGTCTACATTTTTTAAGCTAAAATATCATAGGTATCTACATCTTTAAGGAATACTGGAAACTCTTTGACTAGGTTTCACACCACGAAAGAGTCTTGGAGAAAGGTTCATTAGCTTAGGGGGATCACGAGATAGTCTTGTATGACCAAGTAACTTGTGAGTCACCTCAAAAAAGTATTTTGGTCATGTTAATAGAGGCTTCTGGGGGATGGCGAGTTGTTGAGTCTCGTGTTTGAGGGATGTATTAGGTTTGAGGTAGCAAGGAGGTGGACCAAGCTATTATGACGAAGTAGGTGAAAGAGCCCACTCAATTATTGTTCTCTCCAATTTTTTTTATCTATCAATCTCCTTGCCTCAAGCTTTTTTTGTAATTTTTAGTGTTTGATTGCTTGATACAGGCCAACTTGTTTTGAGTTTGTTTTCCGTTGGGGGCTGGTGAGACGAAGGCCGCTCATGATTGAATAGATACAAGGCCACTCGATCATGGTCAAATTTCTTAGCCTTTATGTTTGTTTTGCCTTTCTTCGGCCTATTTCGCCCACTTGACATTGGTTCAGATCATTTTGGTTTGTAAGACAATTGATCATTTGTAAGTCATTTGACCATTTGCAGGCCACTTGATCATTTGCAATTGTCACTTGAATGTTTGTAAACCTAGCTCGGTTACTGGACATAACAATTATCAATTAATAAAATTATTTTCTAATTAAAAATATACCTTATTTTTTTATAAAATGTATTTATTAAAACTTTATTTAATATTAACACGTTGTTTCTTTGAGCTTTTTCCTTCCGGCCCATGGCCAAGAGTAAAATTTACATGTTTGTACATAGTACAACGAAATTAATGTCAATCTGGTTGTAAAAATGATTAAATGTTAATTCCACCCAACCAGTTGGTTACATCTATTTTAATTTGGAGAACTTATATGGTATCCTGTAAGTGTATTAAAATTTTGCTACAAATGAAGTAGTTAGATCATAATAAATTAAAATTCGTATTAGTAAGTTGTGAGTTTGATTATTTACTCTATACAGTAAAACAAAACTTTCACATGTAATTTATCTTCTCTATTAAAATCGATGGCACGAATTATAACATCATGTATCAAACGATAGGAAGGACCGGAACAATTTACCATGATGAGTATACGCAAACTTCTCTGGGGTTTACCCATCCTTGAGCTGCTCCAGGTCAAACACACTTAACCCCGAAGTTCCTTACCTACATTTAGCCCAAAAGATATACAGGTGGTGTTGTTTTCTTCCTTACTTATTCTCAATATATACTGCTCTTCTCTGGGCTCTTGGAGTATTACATTATTTTTCCCTTGAACACATGATGTCTTCATCATGCGACCTTATAACTGGTCCCAGATTTTCTCTCATTTGGGGGTTGCCATTCTAAAAGCCTACCAGAAGCCACTCTTTGTATAGGCCTTCGAGTCCCAACGCCATTCTCTGTCCTCATCAGACCGCCTTCACCAATGGTCGGTTCTAATACCACCTCTAACATCTCGTATCAAGCGATATAAAGAATCGGAATAACTTACCCTGATGGGCATACGCGAACTTCTTAGAGGATCACCCATCCTTGAGCTATTCCAGCTCAAGCACGTTTAACCCCGAAATTACTTGCTTACATTCAGACCAAAAGGTATTCAGTTGATATTGTGTTCTTCCTTATTTATTCTCGATATATACTACTTTTTTCTAAACTCTTGAAGTATTACACGAATGATGAAAATCACATAATAACGATAATTCAAAAGAAGAAAGATTTTTTTATACACTTTTTCCATTATACATCAAAATTTTCATGTTATATAATTTTTTTTTATATTATATAAAACATCTTGGGTATTATAGAACTTTCTTTATTCGGCAATGATAATGGTTAAAAAGAAATGAATATTTTTTTTAGATAAAATATATTTATTGTAATTTATTTTAACTTACAAATAGTCTTATTGGTTAATATTAAATGTATTGTGTTTTATAATATTTTATTAATGTATTGTGTTTTATAATATTTTATTAATTAATAAAATTATTTTAAGATTGAAAAGATGTACAATAAATATATTTTATGAAAATAAGATGCATTTACTACATCTTAACTATTATCTCAAAATCAGTGGTTAGCCTTACCCGTATTTATTATATTATATCTTTAGATAAAAATGGCGTTGAAATAAATATTTTGTGGGTAATGGTTAAAATAAATGTATTTAAAATAATAAAATCAACTAATAAAAATGCAAAATGCTATTTGGATGCTCAAATTGACACTTTTATTGATATTTTGTATTTATATCATATATATTTATATTAATGTAACACACAATACAAGACATCAATATAGAGTATCATTAAAAGTGTCAAATTAAAATTTTAAATAATATTTTTGCAAAAAATATATACTTGCAAACAAAATATAATAAATACGCATTATATATATGTATATATATATATATTTTATTCTCATTAAAACACTAGTTAATAAATGTTTATATAGGTTACGCTAACTATTGATTTAAAAAAAAAAAAGAGTCAAGATGTAAATATATATGTGTGTATATGGAATCAACTAAATGTAATTTAATAATTGTTTCAAATCTAAATTCGCTCATCATTGACATGAGAGTAAATAGGGTTCTCAAACATGCCAGTGTATTTTAGGGGAAGGCACGTAAATAAGCCAAATGTCACTCAGGCTAGGCGAACGTGCCAATGATGGAGACGAAGTTTGTATGAATGTGGATAGAGCGATGTGGATACGCCAAATACAGGTACAGAATATGATAAAATTAAAAAAAAAATTAAGACACATAGACACGATAATATTTATATTAAATCATTATTAATAATATATATATATATATATCACTCACAAAAGTTCGAGACGAGCGCCTTGACTTGCTCTCTCTCTCTCTCTCTCTCTCTTATGTTTTTTTCAAGGCAACCAAGAAATCCGTATCAAGCATTCTCATCCTTGGCTCCTCTCCAAAATCTCCTTGCTCCTCCTTGTGAGATAGAAAGTTGAAGCACACGCTGGTGTTGCACAAGACACACCCCTTTCCCTTTCTAGTTGATAGATTTGCCTATTTTTATCTTTCTCTTTTATCTTCATCGTTATCATAATCTCTCTTTTCTTCTTTTATCTTTACTCCATTATCATTGTCTTTGTCCATTTTTAATGTTGTCACTATATCATTATCGTTTTCATTTCAAATATCTCAAATAGACTAGTCTCTATTCGTCATTATTTTAGAATCATCACTCTACCTCTCAGATAGATTTGTCCATTTTCATCTTCATTATCTTCATAATTTTCACTTTGTCCCTCAAGCAGATCTCTCAAGTGACACATCTTCTCCTCTTTACCTTTCTTTTTTATTTGTTTTCTCTAGAAATTTCTCACAAACTCGAGCTCATATCAACATAAATTCGATTTAGGGTTTCTTTATTTCATTATGATTTTTTAATTTTCTAACTCTATATATATAAATAATATATATACGTGTCAAAACATGTACAACATGCCTATTTAGAGTGTCAAACACATGTATTCATTTTATTTTTTTTAATTTTTTTTATAGAATATAGTGTCAAACATGACTGAAGTTATATCAACCGTCATGTTTATGTTTAATACAGCATGAACACTACATTTTATTATGATCCATTGTGTCCATACTTCTTAGACTAAGATAAAGTCAAAGTCGTTGACTTATATATAAATAAAATTATAGATATTCTAACAAAATTGCAATTACTATGAATATTACGAATATTTATAATGTTATTAATCTCCAAAATCATGACTTGAATTTCTTGACCCCATAATTTTACAGATGCCATTTATATTAAGTGACAACAAAAATATGAGATCCAAATGTATGAAAAAAAATATTGATTCCTTCGTTTCTTAGATATGATCGTTTTGAAATTATTTTTTTTTAACTTAAATATTAGAAAGTATTTCCAATGTGCTCCCCAAAATTCTCCTCTGTGATTACTAAGTTAGAATTACCCTCGTGCCCTCGGTAGTGATATTCAAACATTCAACCTCTCACATGTATTCAGTAATTCAACATTCAACCACTCGCATTCATTTAACTGCATACACGTCCTTATTCATGCATGTATCATGTACATTTTTTAAATGTTGTCACCGGCCAAATTAATGTACATGATTGTTATCATTCATGGGACTCACTACTCAGTTGTTGCTTTCGATCTAGTCATTCAGGTCATCCATGTAAAAGAAAAAAGAATAACAATAATAATATATAATAAGAACATACACATACATGAAATTAGTGGTCGAATTGAATCACCGGGTCCAACCAAAAAATCAACTACAGGATTGACAATTCGATTTTTTTAGTATACTTTCCTTTAAAAAACAAATTATTTGATCACCCATTTGTTATGTTTTTGGAAAAATTACCTCAATTAAAATGTAATTAAGTTATGATTAACTAATTTTTGTCTAATGTAAAGTTCTAATAACCCCAAAAAAACCCGGTGTTGGAAAAATGCACCGCAGATAGGTTTCGTTGCTGGCAAAGTTAGGGAGAGAAAAGAAAAAAAAAAAGAAATAGATAAAAGTTTTCAAAACTCATATTTTGGATGATTGCCTTTGTGTGACTCTCGTCGTTCGTATTCTCAATTTTAACAAAAGAAATAAATCGTAGATATAGACTTTACCTCACTACACAAAGTAAGTAATTAAATTTACAACCTATTGGTATGAATTTTAACTTATTGTGACTTAACCACTTGACCTATACTCTAAAATAAATTTTATTCCTTTTTTCTTTCTCATTATATCTCTTTTTGAATGTTAGATGCAAAGTCACATAGGGTTTGATTTCATTGTGGGCAAATTAATTTGCACTCTTTTTTATTTTGGGGTGTTAAAAGAATAAATGAGAGGTAAAAAACAGTTTCTTATAATTTTAAATTATATTAGAGATGTGTTTCGTGTCTAGCACATTCGAGTTAAAAAATAAAAAGTTTTAAATTATAATTCATTGGATGACAATTGTAATTTAAATTTTATATTATTTTTTAGTCAAAAACTAAATGAAGATTATATTTAATGTAGTGGGAATTTTAAGTATATATAACTTAAAAGTTCATAAGTTAAAATACAATTTTTTTTATTTTTCAAAAAAATATATATAGTGGATATTTTAGAAATTCACTCTATTAATAAGGTTTTATAACATGAAATTATCGTATTTGCTTATATAATTGTCTAAATATTTGTCGACGTTCAATTTCAGTCGAGTGTGATTCGTTTTGGGCCGCACTGAATAATTATGGACCACGGTCAGAAGAGAGCCCGTTACAGAAGTTAACAAAGAACACTTGACGATTTTTCTCGTGGTTCGGCCAGAACGATGCCTACTCCACGCCCGCACTCTGATTATTCCTTCAGAATGGCGGTTCTTCTCCTTATCCTCTTTTTCTTTTGTTCCTTCTGCCCCCTATTTATCAGGGGACCTTTACAATTTGGATATTATATATAAATACAAAGATTGTGTAACGGGGGACAGAACGTCCTTATCCTCTGTACAAAAACGTAAGTGGGATCTTCATCTTCGAGGAGCATGGGCCGTGGCGATGGATGGTCCCTACCTCTGACTTTTTAGCGGCTTTTACCACTTTATGCGAGCTGATCGTTTTCGGGTCAGCGACCTTGGTGGTCCAGCGATCTGAAGGATGCTTCCTAGAGTTCGCTTGCGGGTGGCTTCAGACTCGCTTAAAGGCGTGTCCGGAGTTCGCCAGGTGTCGCTCCACAAGTTCGGTTTTTTGTGATGAAACGACCTCCTCTAGTGAGGTCGTTTTGGGCCTTCTTGCTTCTAGGCGATCGGGCCGGCCCATCAGAGTGAGTCTGGCCCATACGGGAAACACGTATAACATAAGCCCCCCAGTTCGCGGTGCGATCCTCGCGCTGGGAACTGACGCGTGCCAGTTGTCCTTCCGCCTCTTCGGTGTCTGCCCAATCGTTTTAAATCTCGTCGTTCCACGTAGCACGTCTTGTCTGTAACGCATTTAATGCGCACTTTCCCCCATTACGGCGCATGATTATGCCCAATGGGACCCATAGGCTGTCGTGCGGCCGCTGGATGCGGAGTACACGGTGAGTCGCATTTGATCCGACGGTCGACCCTCTCGTACCATTGGTATAAATAGTAGCTTTTACCACTTTATGCGAGCTGATCGTTTTCGGGTCAGCGACCTTGGTGGTCCAGCGATCTGAAGGATGCTTCCTAGAGTTCGCTTGCGGGTGGCTTCAGACTCGCTTAAAGGCGTGTCCGGAGTTCGCCAGGTGTCGCTCCACAAGTTCGGTTTTTTGTGATGAAACGACCTCCTCTAGTGAGGTCGTTTTGGGCCTTCTTGCTTCTAGGCGATCGGGCCGGCCCATCAGAGTGAGTCTGGCCTATACGGGAAACACGTATAACATAAGCCCCCCAGTTCGCGGTGCGATCCTCGCGCTGGGAACTGACGCGTGCCAGTTGTCCTTCCGCCTCTTCGGTGTCTGCCCAATCGTTTTAAATCTCGTCGTTCCACGTAGCACGTCTTGTCTGTAACGCATTTAATGCGCACTTTCCCCCATTACGGCGCATGATTATGCCCAATGGGACCCATAGGCTGTCGTGCGGCCGCTGGATGCGGAGTACACGGTGAGTCGCATTTGATCCGATGGTCGACCCGCTCGTACCATTGGTATAAATAGTAAGGGGCGTTTTTCTTTTCTTTTTCCCTCTTTTTCGCCATTTTCGAAATCCTCCCCAGCTTTTGTCTTCCTGCTTTCTCCTTCTCTTCTCGAACACTTTTGCGTTCCCAGACGGCGATAATCTCCGTCATTCGCTTGTTCCGACGTTTCATACAGGCGTCAGGCCCGTCGTTTGGTAAGTCTGCTATGACTTCTTTTATTTTTTGTTCTTGATGGGGGCCCTTTCCTCGCTGGTTGACTATCGACGGTTCTGCCGATCGATATTGCCGCTGTTTATGGGGAGACGGCTCAACTTGGTTTGGCGTTTGCTGGGCTTTCCTGTTCAATGACCTTAGGATTAGTACCCCTTGGAATACCGGGCTTATAGTTGCAGCCCCCTCCGCTTTAGGCGGCATTCTGAAGCGCTTTGACCTGAAAGATTTTTAGGGGGTGTTCTTAGGGTTTTTCTGGGCTCTTGAGGTCTGGTCCGCGATTTGCGACCTGACTGTTCATTCTTTTTCTTTGTAGATGTCCGACCAATACTGCGGAAACTCAGGTCAAAAGCGCTGCAACTATACCGTAGGAGAAAACGACACTTCAAACTCGGAAGATTGCCTTATCATGGAGGGTCAAAACTGTGAGGGTGCGAGCTCGAGGTCTAGGGAAATCGTCGTTCTGACCTCTTCGGAAACCGACCTGGAGGTTCACGATCAGATCGCTGAAGGGAGCGCTGGTCGTGCGGTCTTCAAGAGATTCCCCTCCAGAGTCAAACCTCGTGAGGTGGTGGCTTGTGTCCGGGAGTTCCGTCTTCCCAGTGTCTGCGAAGTATATATACCTACTTCGAGCTCTCATGCAGCCTACCCACCATCCAAATACGTAGCTGTTAGTCATCAGCATCTCGAGTCCGGCCTTAGGTTCCCAATAGCTCCGTATCTTGTCGCTCTTTTAAACGACGTCAAGCTCGCCCCTTTTCAATTAACACCGAACTCGTATGCCCAACTTACTTCTTTAGCCCTTTTGTTCCTTATAAATAGACTTCCTCTCCCTTCGCCGAGACTGATAAAATTTCTGTTCTCTTTCAAAAATGCCAAGGACGGCTTGTACTACCTGGCAGCTCGCCCCTCTTCGTTCAAGGCCGCCCTTCCTCAGGGTAAAGCGAAGGGGAAGTCCAACGTGGGCGATTACAAGTCCAGTTGGTTCTTCGTGTCCTGCCCTTCGCTCTCCCTTCTTAGGAACTGTAGCTTCGTACTGACCCCTGGTAAGCGTAGATCAGCCCACATAGATCTTTCTTCTTTTGAATACCTGTTTTAACTCGTTCGTCCCTTGATGCAGACTTTGGGGGTAAGAGACCGACTTTGTCGGCTGAGGAGACCGACGTCCTCGGCAAACTTCTGGCTACGGGGTCGAGTTCAGAGATCCTTGAACTTTCGGACGAACTCCTCCGAGAAAACAAACTTGCCCCTCCTCTCGACGTCGAGATCGTTCAGTTGGACCATATCAGGGACTTGGGCGCCGAGATCCCCCCGTTGGCTTTCCAGACCGCAGGGGCGAGTAGTTCCAGAGAAGCTGATCAAGGCGGAAGCATGGTTGAACTCGACCTCCTCCAGCCGAAGCGATCTAAGGCGAGGTCGGGTTCCACCTCGTCAACGCCCCCTAGCTCAAGTTCGTTAGACAGCAGGTCGGAGCAGACGCAACTGCGCCCCCCGCAACAGCAACACCAACAACTGCGGGGGGGGCAACAGGAACAGCGGCAAAAAACTCTGCCCTGTCAATCCCAACAACAGAGGGAAAAAAATAAACAGCAAGGGCAAGGGCATCGGCCCCCTTCCTCCCGAGACCATGGTTCGAGCGGGGCACGTGGGAAAGAGGTCGCCGTTGCTCGAGACGCCCCTGCTGCCGGCTCGAAGAGGGGGCCAGACCATCCGCAGCCGAGGGAGGATGCCAGGGGCAAACGGGCCAAGGTCTCTGAGAAGGATCTGCCCCTGGAGGCCCTGCCAGGAGGGATCTATGTTAACTCCCTTCTGAACTCCGCGCCCGACCTCTTGGGCGCGACCTCAAAGCCTCTTGACGACCCCAAGCTAAAGGGGATTGCTCTCTGCGACTTTATGGCCCGTCATAGCTTGGTGGTAAGAAACCCCCCCCTTTTTTTTTTTTTTTTTTAAATAACCTTTCTTCTTTCACAGGCTTCCCTTACCGCCATGAAGCTTCGGGCTCAGTACAAGGATTTTGATGACCAGCTCCGCACGGTGAGCACATCCCTTCAAGCCGAAGTAGAGAAGCTTGAGGATGGGAAGAAAGCCCAGCAGGTCGAAATAAAGAAGCTCTCGGACGAAAAGGAAACTCTCCAGGCCGAGCTTCTTGCAGCTCGGAAAGTCGTGGAGGGCTCCGAGATACGTCTGAAGGCGGAGGCTCAGAAGAATAAAGACCTCGAAGAAGGGCTTCGTAGGTCAAAGAACATGTGGGAGTCCGCCAACTCCGGGCTTACTGCCGAGCTGAATAAAGCGAAGGGGGAGTTGCGGGGGGCGCAAGAGCGGCTTAAATCGATCGAGGCGGAGCTAAAGACGGCGAGAGAAGAGCAGGCTCGGGCGGATGATCGTGCAGCCCGATGTGAAGGACTCGCCCAGAGGGCCATAGAGGATGTAAGGGGGGAGGTCGAAGCGCGGATGGATGCTGTGCGCCGGGAGGCCAGATCCGACACCTGCTCGGCCTTCCTGTACACCCTTTGGGTGAACCATCCCGAGATGGATTTTTCTTTCTTTGGCCCGCAGGCTGTCGAGGAGGTGAAGCGGTACGCTGCCGAGGCCGCGGAGGATGCCATCGAAGTCGACCTTCCCGACTCGTCTGCGGCTCCCCTGGTCGAGGTCGAGCCATCTGGGGCTGCCGATACTCAGCCCGGTGAGGTCACCGAGAAGCCCCCTGCGGATTCTCAGCCGTTTCTTCCTTCTGCCGAGATCGATCCTGCTGAAGCAACCGTCCCTCCCAGCTAGGACTTTTTCATGTATATTATTTTTTTTTTTTTTTAAACACAAGCTTCATTTAATAGAGACGATCATTTTCCGTACTTTGTGTATGTTTGTTTTAAATTTTTTTTTTTTTTTTGTTACCTCAAATGAATTTAACTTTTAAAGAAATAATAACTCAGAGCATTTTTTATGATATATCTCGGAATAGAGTTGGTACCTTAAAAACAATCTCCTCCGGGGAAGACTTCAGAATCATAATTTCAAAACGAATATAGGCTCGAACCAGGTCGTCCATAATATTTGTAGTAATAAACGCGAGCACTTATACTTAGGCAAATCCTTCTTCAGCATGTTCTGATAAGGATGCATAAAAAAGGCAGATTGCCTAGTAGCCGAGCAGCTCGTGATAAACGGTCAGGACGCGCATCCAATAGGTTGCGAACGATCTTATTTATTCAAGTTGAGATAGATCTCAATTGACTCGTTTGAATATGAAGAATTCGCCTAAATATGGGATCGTGCCTCGCCCCCGACTGGCATATCGAAGTACTTGTCGCCTTTAATAAATTGGGGATAAATACTCAGGTAGGTCGCAGTTCAAGGCCTCCATGGCTTGTTATTTTATTGACTTGCTGAGCCAAGATATGTGTCCAGGTAGGAAGCGTTACGGCCTCAGTTGACACACCGTGGCTTTTGCAAATTTTAATTGAACCGAGAGAGAACACCCAGGTAGGTCACGGACCGTAGCTTTAGGCTAAGATGAAAGGACCTCGGCTAGCGAACTCAACTCTGGGTTACTCGTGGAGGTCGTTGCTCGGAAATTTCCAAACCATGACATTAAGTCAAGATGAATGGTTCCGGCTTCTGACCAAGACCTGAAGGAAGGACCAAGGTGAATGCTCAGTTGAGCCGCAAACCGTAACGTAGTGGTTAGGTTATTTAGGCTCCAGCTCGCAAACCATGGCTTTTCAATTCCTTGTTTCAGGGATGTTTAATCAAATACCAATAAGGATAAAGTCCAATGAAAGTTCATGGATCTTAAACAGAATCACGCAAAGTATTTGTAATAAAGAAGACGAAGAGTAGGTGGGAACCATTACATTTATTTGAAGTAAGGACGGAGGTGCTCCGCATTCCAGGCTCGTGGGAGGGAGAAGCCGTCCAAGTTTGCCAAATGGTATGCTCCGTTACTTAGATTTTCCTTGATGATAAATGGACCTTCCCAGTTAGGACCTAGTGTGCCGTCACTAGTCGTCCGTGCCCCTGGGAGTACCAGACGTAATACCGAGTCTCCGACGTTATAACGCCGGATTCGGACCTTCTGGTTGTAGTATCGTGCTACCCTTTGCTGATAAACGGCGACCCTTATGCGAGCCATATCTCTTGATTCTTCGAGCAGGTCAAGGTTAGCTGCCAGAAGTTCATTATTGCGACCTGAGCTGAAGGTGGCCCTTCAGTGGCTGGTCACTTCATTCTCGGCGGGGACCATAGCTTCCGACCCATATGCCATTGAGAATGGGGTTTCTCCAGTGCTGCTCCGAGCTGTTGTTCGATAGGCCCACAACACCGTTTGCAGTTCGTCCACCCAAGCCCCCTTTCTGGCTTCAAGCTTAGTTTTCAAGGTCTGCTTGATTATTTTGTTGACAGCTTCAACCTGCCCATTGGCCTGGGGGTGATCAACTGCGGTAAAGCTCTTTTGGATCCCCATCGATTCGCAGAATTGGATGAACTGCTCACTGGTGAATTGGGTTCCGTTATCCGTTATTATTTGCCGCGGCACCCCGAACCTGCAGATTATGTTATCCCATGTGAATGCTTGTGCCTTCGCACTGGTGATCTGTGTGAGCTCTTTGGCCTCTGCCCATTTAGTGAAGTAGTCAACCGCTACTATGGCGTGCTTGCACCCCCCGCGAGCTGTTGGGAGTGGTCCGATTAAGTCCATCCCCCAGATGGCGAATGGCCACGGGCTACTCATCTGCTGTAGATAAGCTGGTGGAGCTCGCGGAATTTTGGCGAACCTTTGGCATTTTTCGCATTTCTTGACCGTTTCTACGGCGTCTTGCTTTATGGTGGGCCAATAAAACCCTTGTTGGAGGGTCTTTTGTGCCAGCGAAAGTGCCCCTGCATGATTACCGCAGTGTCTTGCGTGAATTTCTTCGAGTACAGTCTGGCAATCGGTGCCGGCAATGCACCTCAGGAGCGGAGCTGAGAACCCCCTTCTGTATAGTCTATCGTCGTAGATGCAATACCGAGCTGCTTGAGCTCGTAGACGACGTCCTTCCAACTTGTCTGCAGGTAGTTTGCCATTTTGTAGATATTCTAGGATAGGAATCATCCACGAGTTTTGGGATACGGTGATCGTCATTGTTTCAGCTCGTTGTTCTGTACTCGGGGTAGCTAAAAAATCCATGGGTACGTCGCCCGAGAATTCTGCATCCCGGGCAGTTGCTAGGCGAGCTAGAGCGTCCGCATGGGAGTTCTGGGAGCGGGGGATTTGGTGTATTTCATATTTTTCAAAGGCGGCAAGGAGCTCGCGTACCTTTTGCAAATATGCAAGCATTTTTGTATCTCTGGCCTGGTATTCTCCCCGTACTTGGTTGACAGCCAGTTGGGAATCACTAAAAATCTTCAGGGATTCGGCTCGTATTTCTTTTGCCAGGCGGAGTCCGGCTAATAAGGCTTCATACTCGGATTCGTTATTGGTGGCTGAAAAACCGAACCTCAGGGCACAGAGGATTTTGTGACCCTCGGGACTTATCAGCATAACTCCGGCTCCTGCTCTCTGTTCGCTTGATGACCCATCGACGTATAGCTCCCAGGTGGGTCCTTTCAAGCTTTCTGTATCCTCGTCAATTGGCCCAGTAAACTCGGCGATGAAGTCTGCCAGTGCTTGGCCTTTTATCGCCGTCCTTGGTTTGTATTCTATGTCGAACTGGGCGAGCTCGATAGACCATTTCAGTAAGCGACCCGAGGTATCTGGCTTTTGCAAGATTTGCTTCAGCGGGTATTTGGTCATGACTTCAATTTCGTGAGCTTGAAAATAAGGTCGCAATTTTCTTGATGCCACTATTAGACAGTAAGCCAATTTTTCGATTGGTGCGTACCTTGTTTCTGCGTCGATCAGGCTTTTGGAGACGTAATAAATGGGGTGCTGCACCCCTTTCTCCCCCCGGACGAGAGCCGCACTGAGAGCCTGTTGGGATACTCCCAAGTATAGGGTCAGCTTCTCTCCTTCCTTTGGTTTGGCGAGCAGTGGAGGTCGTCCCATGTATTCTTTCAGCTGCTGGAACGCGTACTCGCATTCTTCCGTCCATCTGAAGTCCTTATCCTTTTTTAGCAGTTCGAAGAACGGGGTGCATTTATCGGTCGCTTTTGAAATGAAGCGGCTCAAAGCTGCGACCTTGCCATTAAGGCTTTGTACCTCCTTCTTTCTTACGGGCGATCTCATATCGAGCAAAGCCTTTATTTTGTCCGGGTTGGCTTCGATGCCTCTGTTGTTTACCATGAATCCAAGGAATTTTCCGGAGGCTACCCCAAAGGCACATTTGAGTGGGTTGAGCTTCATCTGATAGCTCCTGAGGATTCCAAACATTTCTCCCAGATCGGAGACGTGGTCCGTTACTTGCTCGGATTTTATCAACATGTCATCAACATATACCTCCATGGTTCTTCCGATCAGTGCTTCGAACATCATATTGACCAGCCTTTGGTAGGTCGCGCCAGCATTCTTCAATCCAAAAGGCATGACCTTATAACAGTAAAGCCCCCGATCGGTAACGAACGAGGTGTGCTCTTGGTCAGTGGGATTCAAGGGGATCTGGTTGTATCCTGAATAAGCATCCATGAAACTAAGGAGCTGGTGACCAGCCGTGGCATCCACGAGCTGATCGATTCGAGGGAGAGGGAAGCTGTCCTTAGGGCAAGCCTTGTTCAGGTCGGTGAAGTCGATGCAGGTCCTCCATTTCCCGTTTTTCTTTTTTACCAGGACCGGGTTGGCCACCCAGGCCGGGTAATGGGCCTCCTTGATGAAGTTGTTCGCCAAAAGTTTGTCCACTTCTTCCTTAAGGGCGGCATAGCGCTCCGGCGTCATTGGCCTCCTCTTCTGTCGAACTGGCCTGTAGCTCGGGTCTATGTTAAGCTTGTGTGACATTACCTCTGGGGCGATTCCCACCATGTCCTCATGGTTCCACGCAAATACGTCAAGGTTAGTTTTAAGGAAATTTGTAAGTTGTTCTTTTACCTCAGGGGCTAAATTCTTTCCTAGCTTGAGGTGCCTCTCTCCATCCACTTCACCGACTGGGATATATTCGAGCTCTTCCATGGGACCGGTGGGTCTGTCGCAGTCGACCTCGCGGGGATCCAGATCGTGACTAGTCTCCCATTGGCTGGCTGGTCGCGGGTCATCTTTTGCGATAATGTTCACTTTCTTTCCTTTTGCTCCCATTTTCAGGGCGTCTTCATAACAACGTCTCGCGAGGTGCTGCTCTCCCCGTACACACCCTACTCCGCTTGAGGTCGGGAATTTTACTGTGAGCGACCTGGTGGAAGTAACTAGGTCGAGGTCGTTCATTGCTGGCCTTCCGAGCACGACGTTGTATGCTGAAGGGCAGTCTATAATCAGGAAATCCGCCAAAGTAGTGGCCTGGTGTTTTGCGTCCCCGATGGTGAAAGGAAGGCTGATCCGCCCGGCAGGAATTACCGCGCTCCCTGTAAATCCATAGAGCGGCTCGGGGGACGAGCTCAACTGTTTTGGTTGTAGACCCATCTGATCGAAGCACGCTCTATACATTACGTTCACCGAGCTTCCTGTGTCTATCATTATCCTTCGTACTTCGGCGTTACCGATCTGGGCCCGTATAACAAGTGCATCGTTGTGCGGCCAATGAACGTCTTTGGCGTCTTCTTCTGAGAAAACCATGTTCCCCGGAGTTGGGCCACCCCTGGATCGCTTCGCAGGAACTGATTGTTCGCCTGACCTTGCCACCAGGACATGGTTAGCTTCACGTACGTACTTGTCTCGGGACTTGTGGGAGGATCCCGCGAGGTGAGGTCCACCATGAATCGTGTAGATAGTCCGTACGGTTGGCAGGCGTTCATCGTCGGAGGGGGGTGGCTGCTGTGCCGGCTGCTGGCTCGGTTGATTGGTTGGTCGCACCACGTAGTCTTTCAAACGACCTCTTCTTATCAGATCTTCAATGGCGTCCCTAAGGGCCCAGCATTCAGAGGTGGTGTGACCTGTCTCATTGTGGTATGCGCAGAACTTCTCTTTGTTTCGGAATTTGTTGGGGGTTCTCAACGGGTTGGGCTTCCCGAACTCCTCCTTGTTTCTTTCCATGGCGAAGATCCTATCTTGAGAGTCAGATAGGACGCAATAACTATCGAAACGTTGCGGCCTAGGAGGTCGTGCTTCCCTCTCTGCTTTGTGAGCCCGTTTGAACGTTTCACTGTTGGAGCGATCTCCTCGAACTTCCCCTCCGGTGTCTCCGTTGTTCCTTCTCTTATTTTGGTTGGAGCCCCCTACTTCTTCTCTTGGTCCTATGGGCTTCTTTGACCCGAAGGCGTCTTCCCATCGGACCTCCTTGGAGGCTCGTTCGTAAAACTCCCCCAGGTCCTTGACCGGGGTCCTGTAGATGCTTTCGTAGAGCTTGCCATCTTTTCGAAGGCCGGCGGAGATCGCCGTCAGGACGCTTTCATCAGAGGGATCCTCGACATTGCTCACCTCGCGCCTGAATCTAGCAATGTAATCCCTCAAGGGCTCGTTTGCCTTTTGGAATACGGTGGCGAGGTGGCACGGTGGCGCGAGCTGCCTTCTTAGGGCCCGGTATTGGTTGACAAATCTTTGTTGACATTCCTCCCAACCGCTGATGCTGCGAGGCGGAAGATTTCTGAACCAGGCGCGGGGGATATCACCCAGGACTGCTGGGAAGGCGCGGCATTTGACCAGCGAGCTAGTCGTTTGTAAGTCCATTTGTACGTTATATGCATCCAGGTAATCATAGGGGTCACTGTCCCCGTTGTACTGTAGCATGCTTGGGACTTTGAATCTTGGGGGGAGCGGTTCAAATTCGACCTCTCTGGTAAACGGCGTTCTGTCCCCACGGCCGTTACTCTGGCTGCGGACCCCTTGTCTCTCTTCCAGCTGCCGGACTCTCTGATATAATTCCTCCACAGTCGAGTCTGGGCCTACCGATTGCTGGGCCTGCGACCTCCTGCTTCTTTCCCGGTCCGGGGAGCGGTGATTTGGGAACGGGTAGTTGTCTCCAATATCTTCTTCTTCAGGTGGAGGTCGTTCTTCCCGTGGTTGGCGGATCCTTCGAGGCGAAGCCGGCGGGTCGTGGATGGCTCGTGCCTGGGCTTGGGCCAGAATTCTGACCGCATCGGCGAGCTGCATCACTGTATTTTCTAACGCCTCCTGGCGTTGCTGCCAGTCCCGGATCGTTCCGGTCCCGGCAATTTGGCTCGCGGGTTAAACAGGAATCCGCGGTGGTATTCCAGCAGCATCTCCGATGGGTGGTGGTAAAGGGTTGTCCATTGTCGGAGCAATGGGCCCTCCGTTTGGTGGAAAATCCCGCGGTCTGTCGCGGTGATTTTCTGGAGGGTCGACCGCTGCCTCGGAACTTCGAGTATTTCTTCCTCTAGCCATGGGTATTGATCAGAGCGCCCCCTTCCTCTAGCGCCAAAATGTCGACGTTCAATTTCAGTCGAGTGTGATTCGTTTTGGGCCGCACTGAATAATTATGGACCACGGTCAGAAGAGAGCCCGTTACAGAAGTTAACAAAGAACACTTGACGATTTTTCTCGTGGTTCGGCCAGAACGATGCCTACTCCACGCCCGCACTCTGATTATTCCTTCAGAATGGCGGTTCTTCTCCTTATCCTCTTTTTCTTTTGTTCCTTCTGCCCCCTATTTATCAGGGGACCTTTACAATTTGGATATTATATATAAATACAAAGATTGTGTAACGGGGGACAGAACGTCCTTATCCTCTGTACAAAAACGTAAGTGGGATCTTCATCTTCGAGGAGCATGGGCCGTGGCGGTGGATGGTCCCTACCTCTGACTTTTTAGCGGCTTTTACCACTTTATGCGAGCTGATCGTTTTCGGGTCAGCGACCTTGGTGGTCCAGCGATCTGAAGGATGCTTCCTAGAGTTCGCTTGCGGGTGGCTTCAGACTCACTTAAAGGCGTGTCCGGAGTTCGCCAGGTGTCGCTCCACAAGTTCGGTTTTTTGTGATGAAACGACCTCCTCTAGTGAGGTCGTTTTGGGCCTTCTTGCTTCTAGGCGATCGGGCCGGCCCATCAGAGTGAGTCTGGCCCATACGGGAAACACGTATAACAATATTAATCAAAGGTGAATTGTAATAAAATTCAAGGGAGACAAAGTTGGTGTGATTGCATTTTAGGAAAAGTACATCAATTTTTATTTAAGTGAAAAGTAAATTTACATAAAATCTCAAAAGTATAAAGCGTGTAATTTATCGTGTGTTTGATTGATATGAAAAATATAAAAAAAATATATTTTTTAATCAAATTTCAACTTACATGTTTGATTGGCAATTTTTTCTATAGAATTTGTTTTTCATCAAAATACAAAAATATTTTATTTTTCATAAAAATAAAAAAATCAATTATTAAAGTGACTAATTTTGATTTTCTTAAAATGTTGAAAAACGTTTTTTTTCCATGTGAAATCAAACACATTCAATTACCTGCAAGCCATTACCAACGTCGTGACAGTAATGTTAGATATTGACATCTTATACTAAAAGGGCAAATGGGGCATGAATTAAGTGTGATTTTATGCACCTCATTTAACTATGATAACTTTATCTATTGTGAACTTCTACTAACTTAACTTACACGCAGGAGAGTTATTGGAGAATTGGTTGAGAAGAAAATATGTAATTGATTTTCTCACTCTTTCATGCGCTCCAATATAGCACTTGCCCATTTATTTCTTCTTCATTTCTCTCTCTCTCTCTCTCTCTCTCTCTCTCTTTCTGGATGTGGGCTTTTATATTCGGCGTTCGTCCAACTCTTTGACTTGACTCTCTTTCCAGCAGCTCTTTCTCTCTTCGGTGGCGACCTTCCATCTCTGGTGTCTGTCCAATAGCGACCCTCTCTCTTTTACGCAACTCTCTACATTCTCTCTAGCAGCTACCACGACATCTCTTCCATCTTCAGCATCCTCTCCACTTCTAGCGTCTTCTCTCTCAATCCAGCATGTCCTTCGCTTATAGTGCCATAGAAATGGCCATCCATTTTCTCTGATATGTTGTCCATCTCTGCCTTAGCCTTCAGCTTCAGTCCTCAAATTCTCTTACTTTCACCGGAGGTGGAGAGGACGTTGTCATTATTGGAGGAGGCGAAGAAAGTTGCATGAGAGAGTGAGGGTCGTTGCTAGACGAACACTAGAGATGGAATGTCGTTGCTGAAGAGAGAGAGAGAGAGTTGCTGGAAAGAGAGTTGCGTGAGAGAGCTGGACGGGCACCAGAGATGGAAGGCCGTTGTTGGAGAGAGAGAGAGAGAGAGAGAGAGAGTTGTTGGAAAGAAAGTTGGGTGAAAGAGCTGGATAGACGTCGGAGATGGAAGCTCGCTTTCGGAGAAAGAGAAAGAGTTGCTGGAGAGAGAGAGAGAGAGTGTGTGTGTGTTGCGTGAGAAACACAAAATAGAAGTAAATGGGCAGGTGCTACATTGGATCGCGTGAGAGAGTCAAAAAATTAATTACATATCTTCTTTCGAACCAATTCTTCAATAACTTTCTTAAATTTACCCCAATTAAATAGGGTGCACAAAATCACACTCACATGAACGGAGGACTCATACACTTTGTTTCTTTTCTATCATATGACTTTCGTCAGGATTTATTGTCTCGGCTTTGGTAACGCGGCTTATGAACTACGTGTAT
This sequence comes from Diospyros kaki, assembly GCA_036245055.1. Taxonomy (NCBI): domain Eukaryota; kingdom Viridiplantae; phylum Streptophyta; class Magnoliopsida; order Ericales; family Ebenaceae; genus Diospyros; species Diospyros kaki. The sequence goes on along the minus strand of BSEG01000001.1, from coordinate 39,955,560 downwards.
ATTATATACTCATTATAAAAACAATAAGGGAAATTCAATTCGCAGCTATATTTTTGCTCTTCATAGCCACTTTTTAATATACCTAAAATAGCCTCAAATGAAAATCCAATTTTACCCTTCATTCAACTCTTTAATGCTCAATCACCCACTACTCCACAACCATCTATCATTACACTTTCTTCGTGAATAATAAAAGATTATTTTCTCCTCACCATAGCAGAGAGGTCACTCATTCCCTGTTGTTTCACGCGGCACGCCCACCATTACTCAGTCATTTTATCCTCAGTATGTCAACAAGTCAGAGTTTAGCCATGAATGACTAACGACATGGGCAGAGTTTGACGAGGAAATGAACAATTACTCAAGAGAACAACATTACAAATCATTTGACGAACAAGTAATTACACGAGTGTAATACCATCTGTCGTTGTAAGAGACTTGCAAGTCAGGGAAGTTAGAGTTCCATGAACTTTAGGGTTCAAGAGGTTCCTGAATCCCTAAACCCTGGGGTTCGGGAGACATGGACCCTGAACCCTGAAATTCGGAAAACTCCAAGAACTTGGAGTTGCCTAAACTCCAAGATTCGAAGAACTCTATCCTTGAGGCTTGACATGGGGAGTAGGGAATTTTTCAGGGTCGTTACCCTTTTCGTTATAAAGGTGATCTCTGTCTTAACAGTGATCTGAGAGCCGATGATTTTTTAAGCCAAACTCAATAGCCCTTACAAAAAATCTGCGTGAATCACTTTCTTTTATTTTATTTTCTTTTCGTTTGTATATTATGTGGCAAATTGGGCTCTTAATGAAAGACTTATGACCTAGAAAATGAATATGGCTTCCGCTAGAGAGATGAGATGTTTCTGAGGGTGGTTGCCCTTCTCTGCGCCAAACTGAGAAATTGGTGATTTCATCTCCAAAAATCAACCCCCATTTGGGCGTATGCGTTTTGCACACTGTATATTTGTGTGTGCATGTGTATATATATGTATATCATCACATTATTGTTCATTGCCTCTACCATCATCGCTTCCAAGTTTCAAATTTTGTTGAGGCTGTGATGATAAATTCTCATTACGACCTCTGTCATCACCATCGCTTCCAAGTTCCACATTTTGTTGAGGTTGTAATGATAAATTCTTATTACGCACACATACATATATATATATACATGTATGCAGGCGCGCGCGCACATACACACACATATATATATACACACGTGTGGGCGCGTGTGCTCGCACATGCGTGCATGTATATATATATATATACACGTACACAGATGCACGCGTGTGCGCACGCGCACACACACACACATATATATATATGTATGTGTGCGTATATATGTGTGTGTATGTGTGTGTCTGTGTATGTATATATATGTGTGTTATTGATTTTATAGTCTTCTCTTATGAAGCTTGTTTTGTAAATTCGAGTTGTTGGGTTGAAGATGTGTTTTAGAGATGAAGGTGTAGGGATGGCTATGGCTGTTGTTCCTTCTTGACCAAAAGAGTGTGATCGGAGGTAGGGCTCGGGCTCGGGATCCGACGACGGGTCCATCTGAGGGGCGGTTGATACCTACAAGTACTCCAACGGTCGAGTGAGTAAGAGAGTAAAGAGAGACAATGTATCAATAAGTTAGAGATCATAATATATCTTGGCTTTGAATAGATTTGGTTGATATATGAGGAGGAAATGTCCTCTTGCATGCATGTGTTGTGCGTTTGCAGATGATGAAACTAATTTCTAGCGCTGGTGGAGATTCCCAGGTAGTAGCATGGTGGCAACGAGACCCTCATTAAAGTGGATGAGATCTGCCACTAATGAGGATGAGATCTGAAACGGCCGCGCGAATATCCACTGGGATTGTAATAATGGCGTGGCAGGCTGGCGTTAGGCCAAAATTAGGTCCAGAGATGGGACCGAGATTGGGCCTGGATGGTCCAACTGTGTAAGAGGATATTTTTGAAAAATATTGGCTTCAAAAAAATTTTAACGTGGCTGTAAAAAAAAAGAGAGAAAATAAATTTTTGTTAATTGTAAAAAGTAAAAATATGACTACAAATAAAATTTTTCAAACAATAATAGTAAAATACTGCAAAGACCCATATCCCTTGTATCATTTTAGTTAAAAACTATTATTGAGTATTTTTGTATTTAATGTGATACTACAAAGAGGAAACAAGGGATTCCAGTCAGTGCCACTCCTTTTTGAGTTAGTCATAATTTTTAGGCAATTTTTTATCCCAACAAATTACATGCTAAAAAACTTTACAAAAAAAAATTATTGAATTTGGATATTTAGTTCCTTTTTTTCCATATTCTTTTCCATAAATGATATTTATAATCACTAATCCTAATAGATAAATTTATTATTATATATAATAACTCTTTAATTACACATATTGACTAAGAGTTTGTAGCAAACAAAAAAAAAAGTTGGTCTCCAAATAAATTAAAAGATAAATACAATGCGTAAATAGGACAAATTTTATTATAATAAGCAATTCACTATATTATTTTATATTTCTATATATAAATTTCTATTCTTATAATATTATTTAATTTTCATAGCTGGTCAACCAGCCTCGGTTTCAAGTTATCATTGAGTGAATGGTCCATCCATCAATCAACTAGCTCGCTCTCTCTCTCTGGCCACCAATTTGATCGGATATTCAGTTGCCTCGCAATGGATGTAACCTCATCAGAACTGGTCTTCGAATTCCCCTTCTTCATCAGAGCATACAAAGACGGCCGTATAGAGAGACTCACCGGCACCGATGTCGTCCCCCCGTCGACCAATCCTGCCACCGGAGTCCAGTCCAAGGACGTCGTTCTAGTCCCGGAGACCGGCCTTTCCGGCCGGCTCTACTTCCCCAAAACCGCCGCCGATCCGGGACACAAGCTCCCTCTTCTGCTCTACTTCCACGGCGGCGGCTTCTGCATAGAGACTGCCTCCTCGCCGACGTACCACAACTATCTCAATTCCCTCGTCGACGAGGCCAAAGTAGTCGTGGTGTCCGTCGACTACAGACGAGCCCCCGAGTACCCTCTCCCGGTAGCTTACGACGATTCCTGGGCCGCCGTCAAATGGGCTGCTTCACACTCCGCCGGAGGCGGCCCGGAGATGTGGCTGAACGACTATGTCGACTTCGATCGTGTGTTCTTCGCTGGAGATAGCGCTGGAGGTAACATAGCCCACAACATGGCGTTGCGGGTCGGGTCGGAGGGGATCGACAGAATCAAGGTCGTGGGTATGGTCCTGATCCACCCGTTCTTTTGGGGAAAGGACCCAGTTGGAGCTCCCGATCAAGGCGATGGCGGCGCTCCTCCGTCGGGGCTCGCAGACAAGCTGTGGATGTTCGTTTGTCCGACGTCAAGCGGGTCAGACGACCCGCTGATCAACCCGGTGAAGGATCCGAAGTTCGGAAGCCTGGGCTGCGTGAAGGTGCTGGTTTGTGTTGCCGAGAAAGATTCGCTGAGAGATAGAGGGAGGCATTACTGCGAGGAACTGGGGAAGAGTGGTTGGCGAGGGACGGCAGAGATTATGGAGGCCGCCGGAGAGAACCATGTCTTCCATTTGTTCTCGCCTGCTACCGACAACGCCGTGGCTATGCTCAAGCGCGTGGCTTCGTTCATCAACGATGAGGGTAATTCCTAGGGTGCCTTTTGTCCTTTTCTTTAAAATAATGGCCTCAAATATGTTTGATAAAATAATGAAATGTGATGACTTTTGCGGTTGTTGAAGAACGTTTGACTTTAACGATTGGAATCAAAAGACAGGCGTATTTCATGTTTTGTACGGGTATTTCTTTTTTTTTAAATGTTAGATTTTTTTTTTTATTAACACATTATCACGAGCACTACTATTTGACCTCACGATATCAGTCGAAGATGTAAATCAGAGGAGTTAGCGACCGGTTTGATCACTAGCCTCGTCGCAAATGTGAGGGCGTCAAGCGGCAAACGATTTTCACCTTTCAGTATCACTCTGATTGCTGAACTTTCTTTCCTACTCAGGACTCAAACATTGAATCTGAGGATTGAAATGACAACACCCTAGAGTGTATTTCCTTTACCAACGGAGCTATGTCCCAGGGACAACGTTAGGTATTTTATCAAATGTTTAAATATAGGCTTAATGCATTTTTTAGTTCCTAGACTAATCAAAAAAATGTTTTAAGGATATCAACTAAATTGTGCTCACATTTATCTCTAGATAAAATAATTTTATACACTTTTAGTTCCTGTTTTAATCGACGTTAACTGAGATGTTAATTTTGCCTCGTCACGCTGCCACATCACTGACACGTCACTTATTAGCACTGCCATGTCACCACATACACACACACGGCTTAATGCATTTTTTAGTCCCCTAACTAATAAAAAAAAATGGTTTTAAGGATATCAATTAAATTATGTTAATTCTATACACTTTTAGTCTCTTGCTTAACCGACGTTAACTGAGACGTTAACTTTGCATTGTCACGTTGTCAAGTCACTACCACGTCACTCATAATATCCATGTTTGATGTCCATATTTTTATAAAAATAAAAAAGAAAACAACAACAACGTCTACACACACCCAGCCATGGTTGTCGGCGACCATGGGGAGCCCTTCTTCCCCCTTCTTCCTCTTTTCTAGTTCTGGATCGTTCTTGCCTCTACACCCATCGTTGATTCAGCAATTGTCGGTCGCCTCGGACGCAGTAGCAGCGTGACTGCCATTGCTGTTCGCCTCTACGACCTCTGTCGTCTTTGTCGTCACCTTGCCATTTGATTGTCGGCCTCGCTTTTTGATCTCAAATCTGTAACTCGTGATTTCAACCACCAATCGCCGCTGCTTCTTGTCTCTGCCGACAACCATCGTCGGTCGATCTGCTCCCTACATCGACCACTGAATCTCTTCCTCATCCTCCTCTCTCTCTATTTGTCGCAACAACTAGCCATTGCGACCACCGACCGAGCTTCATCTCTTCCAGATTTGGGCGACCACTGACCAAGCTTCATCTCCATCAAATTGAGTCTTCTACCAAATTGATAAGTTCGATCAAACCCACATACAAACACACAGATGCTTCTTTCTCTCTTGCCCATATTTGTTCCCCGACCGCTAGGGGTCGGGGAAACCTAGGCTCCTCGACCCCCAACGGTCGAGAAACGGCTAGGGGTCGGGGACCAAGGTTATGGGGTTCCCCAACCCTCAACAACCGACTGCTATGGCGGCTAGTCGCCCAACCACTTGGTTCTCGATCCCAGCCTCCCCATGGTCGTGGTCGAGGAGCCTAACTATGGAGACGTTTTTTTTTTTTTATTTATAAAAATATGGATAACAGACATGGATATTATGAGTGAAGTAGCAACGTGACAAGACAAAGTTAACGTCGGTTAAGTTAGGGACTAAAAGTTTATAAAATTATTTTATCTAGGAATGAATAGTGAGCACAATTTAGTTGATATCCTTAAATCTATTTTTTTGATTAGTCCAAAAACCAAAAAATGCATTAAGCCTTAAATATATATACATATAAAGCATGATTTCATGATGACAAAAATAAGCAATCCTCCTAGATGATGCAACTTAATATATGCGGTGCTCACATAATCATTAAAAAATATAATATTTAGTTTAAAATATATAAAATATTAAGATTTAATATTTTAATTATTAAAAATTATAATTTTAAATTTTTACCATGAAAGAATATTATCACATGTATGAATGTGTTTGTTTCCGTAAGTGACATGTTTCATGGATGATTAGTTGATAGTGTTTAAATAGTTTGATTAATTTGTATGGTCTTTCAATAATTAAAAAATATGATATTTGATATTTAATATATAAAAACGTCAAAATTTTTTATTTAAATTATTAAAAATATTTTAATTTAAATATTATTATTTAATTTTTTTAAAAAATTGTGAACTCAGAATATTAAAAAAACACTGATCTACTTGCCAACTTGTTGGAATCTTTCAAAAGTTCCAATATATTTGTTTTTAGTAAGATAAAATTACTAGTTCAACAAGCAATTTTGCCTAGAAGACATCAGTTGAACCTCCAACCATTAATCAAATTAGCACGATAAATGAAAAATTGCGTTCATTTAACAAACGATGTCATTTCTTCCATCGTACAGTTGTGCTCGCAAAATAAAACACTAAACCCTAAACTTGATTACATGTGCTCATTTTGTTTACAATTACCATGGATAGACCGTAGAGAGGCGAAGAAAAGGTAGAAGATGGAAAATTTAACTGATTTTGCTCACACATCGTAACCCAAGCATTAAATCAACTAGTCAAAGGTAAGAATACATGGTTTATACGTGGTTTACTATGTATTTGCTCAAAACAAGCGTATATATTTTAGTGTGAAAGTTGATTTTTGTGTGTACCTTCGTGGAAGAATCCCATAGACAACAGAGCACCTAGTCCGGAATGTTCTTTGGCATTGCAGGTGATCTACTGAAGGAAGTGGAATTTTTTAAAATAATTTGGCTTAAGTAGCAAGTCTTTAATTTTTTACATAATAATATGGCTAAAAGCACATTTTTTCACCCATAAACCCTTCCCATTTAACCACTTGTACTCTTTAACTTGAGGGAGAACTAATGTGTCTCTCAAGTTGTAAAAATTCAAATTACAAAAGGAATCTATTACACCCCTCAAATTTCAATTTTTTTTTTTCTATAAGTGAGAGATTCATAGAATACAAACCAAAGTCAAAATGCCTACAAACCAAGGCAAGGCATACCCTGGACCGACAAAAAACCAAGAGCATGAACATAACAACGATCACCCACTAGGCCAAAAGAAGAAAAATAAGGTAAAAATAAGAAAAACATATGAGGAAACAAAATAAAAGACAATATGTACAGAAAATAAACAAAAGTCTGAAAGTAATTGAAAGCAACAATCCATCTCGGAAGAACAAGCCTGATGTACTAATCACGAGTAGGAAAATTGCAAACGAAACGAGCCCCAATTGGAGAGGCAACATCAAACACAAAGCACCGAAGGGACTGGCGTTGAATAAGATCACAAAAGCCAACCTCCAATAACAAGAAAACATCGACTCAATGGGGAGAGAGAACCTGGTTCCTCGGAAGATGCCAAATATGACAAAGAGCATTATTCTGAATAGACAGTTTGAGTTAGAGACTTGTCAAACTGGCTCACACAGTGCACTGAATTTGATGAGCCAATTGAGAGGCAAATCTTTCCTGATCACGAAAGCACCTCCCTCAAGATGAAATACACCAAAGCATGAAGCATCAGTTTGTTCGCCACCTGCCACGGACCCTTGCCACTTCATCTCGCAGCAGCCCAAAGCACTCCAGAATCCCATCGATGCCAAGGCCAATTGAATTTCTTTTATCTGTGAAAGAATGTCATCACCTCTCTAGAATAAGGGTACTCGAAGAAAATGTGACTATGTCTCTTCGTATTCATCTTGCAAATGAAACATCTATTTGGAAAAGACAAAAAATAGTTAATATAGTTAAGTGTAAAAAGACGCTCCCAAATTGCTAACCACAGAATAAAAGAATGAGCTGGAATACATTCTGACGACCACACGAGCCTATGCTAATGGACTTGGGGGCGCTGCACCTGGAAGTCTTTAAGAGCAGCCCTAACCGAAAAAACACCATTCGTAGTTGGGAGCCAAAAATTCTCATCCTGGCATTGAACGCAAAGGATACTAGGAAGGTGATTCCTAATAAGATTGTATGTCGGTCATGCAAGGTTGTTAAAATCAAGATTTCAAGTGGGATCTAAAAAGTTCCATAAAATTGGATCGTAAAATCGAATCGTAAAATCGTAAGATTTTAGAGATAATTAAAAATACCTTTCAATTTTTGTAAATATATGTTTATAATAACATAATTTTGTAGAAAATGAATTAATATATTTTAATAACCTGATTATTCCTTATTATAGTTCAAAAGATGATACTTTCAAAATATAGCTCAAAAACTAGCAGGTTGGTATAAGCAATTTAGAGGCAAAATATAGGTAATTTAGAGATAAAATATAGCATAAAATTCTTTAGAGAATTCTTTCAACGTCTTCCATTAGATTTATGTCGCATTTTTTTCTTGATTTAACATTGATTAAATCAAGTAAAATCCCAATTTGGGGTTTGGTGGTCCATTAATTAATTACTTGTTTGTCTTGATTTACTTATGCAATCAATGTTAAATCAACTAAAAATTATAATTTAAATCAAGTAAATTGGAACTTATGCAATTAATGTTAAATCCTATGTGATATTGGAACTTATGCAATCAATGTTAAATTAAGTTCCAATTTAGAGGCAAAATATAACAATTCATTGCATAAGTTCCAATGTCAGATGCTATGTGACATTGAGACGTTGGAAGCATCCTCTAAATTGCAACTTAAATCAATGAAGGTCTTTGAATTGTAAAATCGTTTGGGGATCTCTGAAGCGTAAAATCGTAAAATTGTATATGTAAAATCGAGATTTTATAGGATTTTATCTCAAATTGGATTTTACATGGGATTTGAATCGTTTAGGGGTCTTCGAATCGTAAAATCGTAAAATCGTACGCATAAAATCAGGATTTTAACAACAATGCGGTCATGGGAAAAGGTTAGGCAAATTCCAAGAGCCATTCTCAATGAAATCAGAGACCTTAACCAAGGTATGAATGCCTAGTTATCGAGGTAATTGGCGAGAGAAATGATCAATAAGCACACTCAAAGGGGGCCATTGATCATGCCAAAGGAATACGCTACGATCATCACCAATTTTCCACCCCACTCTAGATCGCACAACTCCCCTAAGGGAGAGCAACTTCCTCTAGTACCATGGACAAGAGTATGACACTTTAAGGAGCCAGAAACACGCCCCCTTAACTCGATAGGTATGCACTCACTTCACCCAGAATGACTCTTCATTGCCTGAGAGCAAGCTCCAAATAAGCTTAACAGAGTAGGTTGCTCTTCTTTGGGGGCCACTTTCAGTTAGCTTAGTCTATTCTTTTCACTATCTATGCGTACTAGGCCTTTGTGTTTATTTTTCCGAAATGGGCAATCCATGAGATTGAGCAATCAATTCGTAATTTCTTATGGAGTGGTGATAATGTTGACCCCCATAGAGCTAAAATGGCTTGGCGAGAGATCTGTTGCCCCAAGGCGCAAGGGGGTCTGGGTCTCAAGCCTTTCTACGCCTGGATTCAAGCCTTTGACATATACGCGTTTGGAAAAAAAATTATATTAATATAATATATATGTTAATAAATTATATATAATTATTTATCCAACATTTTATATTAATACATACATACACACAATGCACAGTGATTGTTAAAATATATATATATAGTGCACAATGATTGGGTAAACGTCGATGATGGAGGTGTGGGCGACAGACAACAGTGACGAAAAAGCTATGTGACGAAGAAAAAGATTATGAAACCCGATTGAATTTCAAATAAGGGTTAAATCTGATCTTTTGAGAAAACCTAATCAGATTTTGTCGAATGATGAAATCTAATCAAGTTTCTACGACCATTGATAGGGGCAGATCTAAGAAAGGGCTATTACCTGTGCCAGCCTCCCCGAATCCATGTATATATATATATATATACATATTAATATATATTTGAAGTAGCATATTTACTTTAATATATGTACCTTTTTCATATTTACTACAAATATGTATATTAGTTTCCCATGTCATGCGAGACGTGGGAGAACTCCTTCAAATATGCGTCTCAAATTAAATCCATAATCTAGCCCAAATTAATTTTTTTTGAATTGACCCAATACCCAATTCATATGTTCATTATATTAACTTTTATTATATATGAATTTATTATATTGACTTTCTTAATTTTTAGTTTTACATTTTAAATTCATGGATTCGTCCCTAGTTGTTGATCGATTGCAAACGTAGAGGTGAAGATCTTTGGCTCCAACATCATCTTGAGAATGATTTCTTGGAGAATCCCAAGTTACCAAGATCATCAGTGTTCTAAAGAAACTTTCCTCTGAGATTCTTCATTTGAGCATTAGTAGCATGGAAGAAGCTATTGTTCTCATTTCCTTTGTCGTCAAGGTATAAATATACATTTACACACATATATATATTTTATATATAGCTTATTTATTAGCATTAGTAGAATCCGTAAACGACATAAGAGAAACAAGAAATAATGAGAAACTAAATAGAACATATATATATATGTATGTATAGCTGGTGCATTGAATGGATGGCCCTTATTTTTCCATCTTTTACTGTGGCAAGACTAAACATGCATATTATATATGTATGTTAACACAATCAGATGAAGTCTGTCTGATATCTATGAACTTGTTAGATGCTATATTCATTTTGGAATCAGAAGATGAAGTTGCCAGCAACAAGGAAAGTGAAACGTCGCTCGTGCTCGAAATGAGGAAGAAGAAGATGATGGTGTTGCCTTCACACACTTCACTTGCACGTGAAACTCACACACAGTGCTAACTAGACAATGAGGTGCATAATATCCAACATTCACACTTAAGTGTGTAATAAATACAAAAAGACAACTTGAGACCTAAAATAAGTCCTCCTCAAAGTTTAGGGACGCAGATGATTAAAAGATTTAAAGTTTAAGGGCACAAATGTGTTTTAAGAGTGAAGTATGTGAAAGGTCAAAAATATCATTTTACCCTTAAATGCAAATATGAGTAATTTCACAACTTTTAAGAACCGTTCTCTTCGTATTTTAGTTTTGAATTTATTTTTAATTTTGTATTTTGAGTATCTGTTTTGAAATTATTAAAAATGCATCATTTTTATTTGTAACATTTTATGCATTTTAAAAATTTTGAACGTTTGAGTATATTTGTAATGAAAATAACTAAAACGATTTTTTATTATTTTAAATTTTTTTTTATAAAATAAATTTTTAAAAATAAAAAAATAAACACATCTTCACAATTAAAAACAATAATAAAAGCAGGCCTTTTGGGCCTTTTTTTTTTTTGGGTGGGGGGACCAATTCCCCAACACGAGCATTTTCATTTCATTTCAAATTTTGGCTCCATCTCTGAAGTCTGCTTCATTTGCCCGCAGACAGTGCCATGTCCAATCAGCCTTATTATTTTATTATTATTACAAATATTTTGTATGATTTAAATTTAATATTTGAAACATTTATAGTTTGTTTTTTAATAACTGATCCTATTTTAGTTTGAGTTAACATTATTAAATCATCTGCAAAAACTAAACCCAAATCGAAGATAAAATTTGTGTTATCGAAATTGGAAAGTGACCGTTAGATAAAAAAAAAAACTAAATATTAAATATTAAACCCCATAATATAGAATTTGTGTAAAAATCAGCTTAAACACACAGGATTTGGGTGCAATAATTTGTAGGGGCGAGCAGCGGGCTTCTAACTGTAGTAACTCTTCCTGTACCTTGGTCTTCTCTGGAAAGAAGAAACAATGGCTGACTCTCAATGCCCTGCTTCTCCTTCCTCAAGGGTCTGCTTATTCTACTACTCTTACTCTGTCTATGCGGAGATGTGTTTATGTATTGTATGTATATATTTGTAACAGAAAACTGTTTTGGTTCTCTCGTGGCAGATGGATGAGAAGAAGCCATTGGAAGCCAGTAGAAAGATGTTTAGGAGAAAGCCTTTGAATCCGAAACCTTCGTTGCAGAAGAGAAAAGTGAGGCATTTGTTTCTCTCTTCCTTCATAGTTCGTAGTTTATGCTCCGTATTAGGGTTGGACAGGTACAGTGATACTGAATCATTGATTGCTATGGAGATGGGAACGAGGATGTTACAATATATAATATAGATTGAATCAGTAATTTGTCTGGTTAAGAATTCAATACAATCTCAACATTCTGCATATTTATTTTCTGTGTTTCTTTTAGAAAAATCTTCATTGTTGCTGAAACTCGGAAGTTAGGAGTAGAGAAGATAATAAAGCTCACTATAAAAGTAGATGAAGTGTTTGGATATGTTTGGTGTTTGGATTTTTCAACTGAAAGGAGAATGGAATTGTTCATGTACTTACACCTTCATCATCATCAAAATCACCCTGACCAAGTTAGGGTTGGTCGCACAGTATTCATAATGTTAATTAATTTTTAAAAGTTATATTGATAATACAAGACCATGTACAGGAATAATGTGGCAAAATTTTATGTAGGAATAAATATGAAATTTATTTTCCTTTCTAGTTCCAATCATTGAATTAGAGTTGGTCCTATCAGGAAGGGGTTTATAAAAAGTGAAACGGAACTAAACCAAACCAGTTAAGTTACTTCTTGGCAGAGCCCAAAGCTGTTAGTTGAATTTGAAGCAGGAACTGTCAGTTTTGTGTTTACCTGGAAAGTTGAAGCTCCTTAGTTTTTCACACTGGTGGTGTTGTTTATATTTTTCTTTTTGTTTTTAACTTGATGGGTCTAACAGTAAAGTAGTATGGATTTGTTGTGGATTATTGAGCAGGAACGACCTTCAGGAAATACCAAGACATTCACAAGGTCAGTGAATACTATGTGAATCGTCTCCTCATCCAATTGCAAGATGATGGACACTGTATAATTCTAATGTAGTGCTTGTGTGTTTCTGATAAAACAGTGAATCAGAGGGGGCAGTGATCATTGGGCATAATGAAGGTATCCAATTTAGGTCCTCCGCTATGGAAAGGGCAAAAGAGCTTCAAGAAAACCTAGGAGTCGAATTCCCTTCCTTTGTGAAGTCCATGCTGCGATCTCATGTTGCTGGGGGATTTTGGCTGGCAAGCCCAATACCAACTTTTTCAGGCATCCGAATTATTCTAAATTGTAAGAACTAGATGGATTTTTGACAGTAATTCATCTGATGACAGGGTTTACCCAAGCGATTCTGCGATTTGAATTTACCCAAGCATGTTGAGACTATTATTTTGGTCGATGAAAGGGGCAAAGAGTACAGAACAAAGTATCTTGCAGATAAGACTGGACTGAGTGCTGGATGGAGAGGGTTTTCCATAGCACATGAATTGGCTGCGGGTGATGTTATAGTTTTTCAACTGGTTCAAGCTTGCAAGTTTAAGGTAACTCTCCTGTTTCTGTGGTCCTCCGCTATGCCTCAACTTCCTGAATCACAATTACTAGTCTGGCATAAGTTGTTACTTCTTAATGTTGATATTTATCATGATTGCACCTGTGCCCTGTCTACTCCTAGGTATATATTTTGAGAGCAAATGCTTTCACCGAGGTAGATGGAGCTACTGGCCTCTTAAATCTGGATGCTCAAATAAAAACAACAGATGCTGGTAAGTTGGCTAGCCTTTCCGTTTCATGATTCCATCATCTTCTGGTAGTCTGAAAATGGGAAGTTGGGAACTTAATTAGTCGTCTATTTTCTTGTTAACAAAGATCAAGATCAGAATTTGGAGGTCCATGATAATGAAGGCAAGGAATCTATGGACCAAGTTTCACTGGAATTCCATCATGATAATGCCCAAGAGCACAGCGCAATGATTTTGGACGCCAGTGCTGAGCCTGCCACAGATCAATCTGTGAATGAAAATGAAGGTTCTGGCTCCAAACTGTTGGCAGGCATTAGATTTGCAGAATCTGTCGTTGACTTCAAAGACATAAAGAGCATCGACGATTTCACCATCGTGGTGGATGGGCTAGTCGTCGACTCAGAGATACCCCGTCAAATATGGACAAAATATTATGAGCTTTGCCGCCATAAAAAATCGTTCCTCCATGGTCGTCTACTTCAGGGGCTCAACTGCAGACTAGTAGCGGGCATCATTTCTGAAACTGTCAACATTGCAGATGCCATTAAGGCTTCAAAGATTACAACATCTCGGTGCCATTTCACCACCTGGGACAAGACCCTGAAGGCATTCGAGGACATGGGTATGGACGTTGGCTTCCTGCGTGCTCGGCTTGATCGCCTTTTGAGCCTTGTGATTGAACAAGAGGTTTTGGAAGCTAAGAAACTAGAACGAGCTCAGGTAGAGGCGGAGATGAGAACTCTTGAGGTGAAGCTCTGTAACCTAGAGGAGGAGATAGAGGACATACAGGCGAATTGCAGCAAACTGGAGGTTATCTTAATGGAAGAGGCTAATGCTCCATGGTGAAACATTCTGCATTTTGTGACTATAGATGGGGTAGGGGAAGGGCCTTTTTGTTCTTTTTCAGTGGAAATGGATGAAAAAGGATGGAATATGTATAGTGGAAGCCTTCCCATGCGCAGGGAAGCAACTTGCAATTCACACGCAAGCTTTTGAACGAACTCATGAGATGACCTTTTCAACTTTTTTGTTTTGTTTTTTTGGCCAAACCAAGAGGAAATAGCCGGGAAGTTTTTGACAAATGTAAAGCATATTATTCAGTATAATATCAGGGGAGGGTGCTCTATAAGAGTTATATAACATAAATATTTGATGTACGTACAGAGTGTATTGTATATATTTCTTTTGTGTTGTACAATATATACTCTTTATATTTTACGATGTATTATTATCTGTGTTACACAAAATATTTTTTGTATTGTATAAGATAATTTTTAGATAATATTATTAATCAAAAATGCTATTTGAACTTAGAATTGAATACAACAATAAGTAGGTAGTTATCTATTCAAACAACGGGACGGGAGCGTCATGCGTAAGTGTCACTCTGGGTGGTAATATTAAAAAACAAAATAAAATTGCACAATAAAATCTGCATGGACGCAGGTGGCATGACACGTGTGCACGAGATACGTTCGAAAGTCAAAGACGCCGCTCATCACCTCACCATCCATCACAATTCACAAATGACTCGTGAAAGAAGAAAAAGGAACAGTCTCCCCAAAAAATCCCCTCTCATATAACTTGACTGAGAAACTCATATTCCCAAATTCAAGCGGATCGATGCGAGAATGAAGAAACCATGCGATGAAGAGCAATCCTTCTACTACTTCTGCTGCTCTGTGTTGCGTCGTCTTCTCTTCGGATCGTCGTCCAATTCCATGGACGGGGCCGATTCTTGCTCCGCCCAATCGGAACTGGAGTTGTTGTTCAGAGAGTACGCCAATAGAGAGATCAATATCTTGCTGTGGATAGGGCTCATCCTCGTCACCGCTCTCTTGCTCCGTAAACTCGCCGGACTGTTCAGATTGTGGGCCAAGGGCAGGCCCATCCCTGGCCCTCCCTCTCCCTCCTTCTTCGGCCACTCCCGCCTCTTCTCCGCGGCTGATCTCACCGGTCTGTTTTTCTTTGAATTTATTTGTTTTCCGATTAATCTTTGTTCTGTTTGTTTGTTTGTTTTTTTTTTTTTTTCTGTAAGTGTTCTGTTCTGTTTGGTTTTGCCTATCCACATTTGGGAATTCCCCCAACTTCTAGTCTACATATCCATTTTAGTGAAAGTTGAAATTATTTGGCGTCCTAAATAATCAATAGTTAAAAACAGTAGATACCTACTTGAAATAGTTTTAGGACTTCTGAAAGTTGAATATGGCTCAAAAAGTTAAAAAGAGTTATGGTTTATCGTTGACTCTGATTGACTAGTCATCTCATCTAGAAGGAGAACGCAAAAACTCCGTTTTTAGTTAAACAACAATTACTCGTGCTTATAATTTACGGCGTTAACACTTTTTGCCTGGCAAACGCTATAGAAGGGCCAACAAAGCGGTCCCTGTATTTCCCCCCTACAGTTGCTTCACAACCTAAAGCAACGGAATTTTTTCCTTACTTAGAAGGACTTCTTTTCAGTTTCCTTTGGTTTATTGTTTTAAAGTTTTTTCTATTTTTGGTACATAGGAAACAAATACAAATGTCCAAGTTTGAATCCACAACCTTGAGGACAAATTTTTTTTACTTCGGTATATCTAGTTTATCATTCAGAATATTACATGTTCTTCACCTTTGTGCCGCCGTTTTTAAGCAAATTGATAATTGCAGTTGAGAGGGATTTTCTAGGATGCAACGGTTATATCGACTTGTCCAGCAGACTAGAGTGAGGAAGAGAGAGGACTCAGTGATCATCAGGGAGAGAGACTGTGAAAGGTTGCGAGAAGGACCCGTTCTACATAGGAGGAGGGGAATTTTTATAGGGCCTCCTGGTGCACAAAAGAGGGTTTCCAGAATTTGGTCACCTCATGTGATAGGTGCCTCATGCCCCTTATTAGACAGGATAGAGACCTGGCTTCTTATTCTCTGAATGTGAGGATGGTTGCCATTCTCAGGACATTGTCTTTTCAACATGCTATGAATAGGTGCCTGTAAAATATGAAGGCACATCATGTTCTGCTTTTGGTGAATAATTTCTCTCTAGGCTTATTGAGACAGTGCTGTTTCTGAGGGGAAAAACATACCCTGATGACACCTTGAGTCCGGGCCTCCAATTGATAAGTCTCTTGATATCACCTTTGTAGGAGGTTAGACTTTAAAGGATGACTCAGGCTCTGCCTCAGCCTGAGTTTCATTGATATCTTTTAGCTTGAAGGGATTGGTTGTGTGAGTCCACAGCTCCAGGCATAGGGATGTAAATGGGGGCCCAATTAACCCCATTTACATTCTGCTCAAAGATAATTTATAAATAACCCTTATACCTATATCCTCATTTTTGTACTTTGTTTTAATTTTAAATGGGGTTAATTGAGACTCGTTTACATCCCTATACAGTTTTCATGCAAGCTACACAATACCTTACAAAGCTGGTGTTTGCTTGCCAGGTGGCAGTTAAGGAGTTGTCCTTGTGGCAGTTGGTATTTGGCTCCATGTGGTGCTTGTCGTCCACAAAAAGTAAAAAAGCAAATGAACCTTTTAAGTTTTTGATAGCTTCGGTTGCTTGGTAATAGACTTTTTTAAGTTGTTGATCCCTTTGTTTGGTGGTAGATGCCACAGGAATGCATCAAATTTTATCAATCCGTTGTAGAAGAAGTCAGTTTATTTGTCATCATATTAACCATTGTGGAGAGGAAGAGTTTTGAACAGTGTTAAGAAATAAAGCATGTAGTGTATGCATTTGTTATGGATGATTAATGAACATTCTTTATAGTTTGATGCTGATGACAGTGTCTCTATATAACATTTTGATTTTCAGAGTTTTTTTTTTTTTTTTTTGCAATGCCGTATTTTATTTTAATGCATTTTTTTAACAGTGCTAGGAAATAATGCATGGAGTATGTGCATTTATTTTGGGTGATGAATACTACTTGCTAATATTGTTTGTAGTTTTATCCTGAAAACAATGCATTGATATATCATTTTGGTCTTCAGAATTTTTGTCAAAGTCACACCAGATATATGGAGCAGTGGTCAAATTATGGTTGGGTCCTACTCAGCTTCTGGTATCAATAAAAGATCCAGAAGATATTAAAGATATGCTCCTGAAGGCTGTGGATAAATTGCCAACGGCAGGAAGAGCATTCCACTTATCCTTTGGGCGATCAAACCTCTTTGTATCCTCCTTTAATGAGGTATAGACATGAATTTTGTTTCCCTTGATGTATTATTGTCTGTTTGTTTGGTCTGCTTTTGGTTAAGTTTTTACCTGGTGCATGATAGCCAGTTAGCGCACTTTTGGAAGTATTTAGTTTCTAATCGTAATATCATTAGTTGTGATGCAAATAGTCTGATAGGCCGCCGGTGCAACAAACCTATCATAGGCGTAACAAGCAACTGAAGGCTTGAGGCTGGAATTTGGGGGACCGCACATGCAGGTGTAACAACCAGCATGTGCGCATGGGGAAGGGGGGGTAAAGTTGTAATCCACACTACAACAACAACAACATATCCAGCCGTTATCCCACTATGTGGGGTTGGCTACATGAATTCTAGACTTCTATGTGGGTTACATCCCAACAGATAGTTTGTTTAGAATTCATATTTGGATCCGACTAGGTTTTACGCTGGCTGTCGGCTACCTAACGCAACCCTCCTCCTTTATCCGGGCTTAGGACCGGCAGTGGATACTATCCCCTGACGGAGTAATGATGAAATGAAGTTTGAACACCATCTTCACATGGAAAAATTTCATGAGATGGTGGTGAATGAAGATAATTGATATAGTTGTGTTCCATAACTTAGTTGACATGGTGAAACCAACAAGTACAATATGAAAACACAACAAAAAGTTGTAATCCACACTGCTGAAGGAATAATCAGCAGTGTGAATGGGGAATTTTGTTAGGAAGGCTGGGAAGGGGGTATAAGTAGGATAGGAGATGGAGAATTGGACAGCTAGCTTTTGGTAGAGAATTGGGAGAGTTAGGGCCTCTCGAATGCCCTGTTTCATTCTTGTTTTTCTGTTGAAAGGGATTGGAATATATTGATATTGGATTGTATTGGAATTCTATTGGAATCTTATCAATTTGGTATCAGAGCCAATCCGAACTTGATGGTGAACTTGACAGAGCGTGTTGGCGAGTTGGAGTCGACGGTGGAAGGCGTCAAAAGGGGGGTTGACGACATTAGAGGGAATGTACAGTCGGTGGAGCGTAATGTAGCGATGCTGCTTGAACAGTTCGCTTTCATGCGAACGAGGTGGGATGAGCTGGAGCGGGAAAGGAAGAACAAGTCCAGAGAGCGGGAAGGGCCTTCGGAATTCACTTTGGATTCCGAAGTAACCCCTGGAGTGATGGGGGGTTGCAACCCGGGAGGGGGTAGTGGGGGTGAGTACCGGGCGGACTTACGTGGAAGACGATTGGAGATGCCTCTCTTCGAAGGAGACAATCCAGATGAGTGGATCTTTCGAGCCGAGAGGTATTTTGCTGTCAACCAACTCACGGATGAAGAGAAGATTGAATCCGCAGCCCTGTGTTTTGAAGCCGCAACACTGTCTTGGTTTCAATGGGAGACCAGGCGAAGAGGAATTCGGAGCTGGGAGGGCCTGAAGCAAGGAATTCTGAGCCGGTTTCGTCCCACTCAGGAGGGGTCGTTAGAGGAGCGGTTCTTGGCTCTTCGGCAGGAGGGATCGGTGAAGGAGTATCGTTTGAAGTTTGAGACCATGGTTGCGGCAGTACCTGATGTGCCGGAGGCGTTTTTGGAGGGCCAATTCCTCAACGGCCTCAACCCAGAGATACGAGCAGAGATCAGAGTATTACTGTAACACCCCGCTTTTCTGAGCGTTAAATAACTTAGGAATTTCGGGAATATTTTTTTTTTTTTTATAAACCATCTCCCGACAATCCCGTTTTACCTTCTCAACTCGATAAATAAGAATCAATAAGCTAAGACAGGTAATCATCATAAATGCGGAAGCTTAAAATCGAAACCTGATATGGTACATAATCAATTTCACTTTATAACCGTATAAGAATTCGTACCATACATTAACATCATCTCCTCAATATTGAAATACATAAATACATGGAGATTCCATAATGTTCTAACAAGACTAATCATCAATAAAGCATCAGCCAAAACATATCCGAGTCAGCTTACTGAATCCATCAGCTACGCCATCACGTGCCGTCTCATCTCAACCTGATCCTTGCCTAAGCTGCAAGTCTAAACTGGAACGTTGAATGTTCCAGGGGCATAACCCATTAGAAGATGAATCTTCTAGTAAGGGTTTAAAAACATGATACATGAATACATGATACAATAACATAAACAATCATGTGCCCTAGTGTAACTTCCCTGGCCTACCAGCCTGGCACGGAACCCTAGGCAGAATCCCAAACCTCTGCAGGATAATCCTAACGTTGTTCCATCATTGCTCTTGGGAATTACGGCTACACTCTTAGGGCGACATCCCCATCCCATGCATGAGTATCAATATGCCAATAATATCGTGCTATGCAAGAATAACGTATTTCCATGTAATATGAAATGATCATAACTTCAATAAATATCATGCATAATGAAGCAAAGGTTTCATATATAGGTTCTTGGGATAAAACCACTTACCTTTAGACGTAAACTCAAATTTTCTCGAAAAACGCGTATAACCTCGTTTTGCGTGCCAACCTTGAAAATAACATAAACCATCAAGATCCATGGCCAAATCACTTCCTGGCCAATCATTTCCAAGTAAAATCAATAATCTAATTTTTTCATACTTTTTCCTTATTTTCTCTATTTTTTCTCTATTTTTCATAGTCATAATTTCTTCCAAAATTCAAAATAAATACCTAATCAGGTAATTTATTTAATTTTTCTTCATGAAAATTCCTAAAATAACATTTCTAATCTCTATGAGTTTTCTGAGAATTTTCCAAAATCTCTTCCTATTTTTCTCTAATTAAGTTTTCTTTCAAAAATTCAAAATAATTATTTCATCATAACATTTCTCAAATAAAATTTTATAAAACTGAACTATTCCTTTTTCTTGTATTTCTGGATATTTTTCCAGAATTTTCTCTCTTTTATTTCTATTTTTACTCTATTTTTCTTTATTTCAGCATTTAAATAATATTAAAAATTATCTTCGGTCATCTTCTCCGGCGCCGGCACACCGGAAAATTAAACTGACTATACCAGAAGATAGCTTACCTTGAGTTGATCATTCTGTCCAAATTTGAGCTTGAAAGAACACTTGGAAGACCTCCCTCCGAGCAAAATTCAGTTCGGTTCCGGCGAGATCCGATTTTTCCGGCGAAACTCCGATCACCCCTCAAATGAACTCCAAATTTCTCAAACTTTCCAGAAATGATCCTCAGCTCATGGGCAACAAAAGCCCTATGGTTTGGTGCCTCAATTTGTTCAAAAGTGAGGTCGATTTGAAACTCAAATCTTGCAAAACTCTAAGCCACCATATCCTCTATTTATAGGCGATTTTGGCCCCATAAATGACGGATCTCGCTTCAATCAAGGCCTCTGATGTCCCCTATTGCCCTTAACAAGTCCAAAATCCACCGAAAGAGCTCCATTTTCGCGATCTAAATGGCTAAACTTTCGGCCACTTTTTCTTCAATTTCTGGCCATTCCATTGCTTGTTGTCGGTCAAGCCCTTTACAAAAGATGCCCCTTGAGCAACCCTCGTGCCATCCCTATGGCCAATTTCGGTGATTTGATGGGTTGGTCGGCCATGGTTGCTTGGAGATTTTCTTAAAATTGCACTTTGGCCCCTCAAACTTTGGTTTTCTCACTTTGGCCCATTTCACCAAGCTCCTTGACTTTTGATAATTTCTCTCAAGACCCTAAAGTCCTAAAACATCAATTTGACCCCTGAGGATTCTGAAAAAATATCGTTTCGGCCTCTCTTGAGTAATTTCAAAAAACTGCATTTAGGCCCGAATCTCCGTTTTGGCCCTAAACCTCTTTGTTTCTTCCTGAAACCACTGAAGGGTTGTTCCTTATGAAAAATTGAAGCCCCCTCAAGTTTCTGTTGACTTCTCGGAAGTCATCTATGACGATTCGGTATTGCAGCCTAATTAGTAGCTGTATTTTAGCTGTACCGAAAACTGTTCCCGATCCAATTTATTTCGATGCTATAAATCATATCTTGGGGTGCTCGTTAATGCTACATCATTTTCCTTTGTCATTTCGGCTCCAGGGTACTCTCGGCAGTCGATTTAGTCAATTTTTCAGACTATTCAGATACCAATTTTCTCTGAAACCTCATTTCTCTAATAAATTACTTATTTTTAATTAACCCAAATTTCTCGGGTATTACAATTACAACCGCGGGGGCTTGATCAAATTATGGTGGTGGCCCAAAACATTGAGGACAAGAACTTAGCTCTTTAACATTACCATCGGGCAGCTGGGTCAACCAGGAGCGGTTATTCCACCACAACCGCAATCGCAAGTCGGCTGTCACCGGTACTCGCGAAAGGTGTGGGTTCCTCCCAAAGGTCTGTGAATCAGCCAGGCCTTCAGATTCATTCCGCAGGTAATGGTGGCAATTTTCCTTTCAAGAAACTTAGTGAGGCTGAGTAGAAGGCAAGGCGAGAGAAAGGCCTTTGCTTTCGCTGCGATGAGAAGTACTCGATTGGCCATAGGTGCAAGAACAAAGAGCTCCAAGTGCTGATGCTCTATGATGAAGAAATAGGCGAGGCTGCGGCAGAAGAAGAAGAGAAGCAGGAAGGTGACGAAGGGGTGGAATATGGAAGAGAGGTGATTGAATTATCTATGAATTCAGTGGTGGGATTAACTACCCCTCAAACGATGAAGCTAAGGGGGCTCATAGAAGGGCAGCCAATGGTAGTTCTGGTGGATGGGGGAGCAACCCACAACTTCATCTCCTCCGAGTTGGTGCAACGCTTGAATTTACCGAGGACGGAAACGGCGGGATATGGGGTGATAATAGGAACTGGAATGGCGGTACAAGGTGCAGGAGTTTGCAAGGGGGTCAAATTGTCTTTGGATAACCTGCAGATAGTGGAAGAATTCCTTCCCCTTGAGTTAGGAAGTTCGGATGTCATTCTTGGCATGAAATGGCTGGCTTCGGTGGGTAAGATGAGTGTGGATTGGAGGAATCTGACCATGAAGTTTTCAGTAGGGGGGATGGCAGTGACTTTGCAGGGTGATCCTAGCTTAAGTAAGACATTAGTCTCCCTAAAAGCTATGATGAAGGCGTTGAAGGAGAGTGGGGAGGGAGTGTTGTTTGAAATTGGAAAGGTAGCTGTTGAATGCAATGAGCTGCAAGTGGGGCTGCCCGGAAGTTTGGAGGAATTATTGGCTGAGTTTGAAGGAGTTTTTTCCAGCCTGGTGGGACTGCCACCCACTAGAAACAGAGATCATGCCATCAATCTCCTACCTGACACCCCCCCGGTGAGTGTTCGGCCTTACCGCTACCCGTATCTTCAAAAGAATGAGATCGAAAAGATGGTACAAGAGATGTTGGCAGCTGGTATTATCAAACCAAGTGTTAGCCCTTTTTCTAGCCCGGTGTTGCTCGTTAAGGAGAAGGATGGGGGATGGCGGTTTTGTGTAGACTACAGGGCTCTCAACAAGGTGACAATCCCCGACAAGTTTCCTATTCCAGTCATTGATGAATTGCTGGATGAACTACATGGCGCGAAGGTTTTTCGAAATTGGATCTCAAATCTGGTTACCACCAGATTCGAGTCAAGGCTGGAGACAAACCAAAGACCGCCTTTCGAACACATGAGGGCCATTATGAGTTCCTCGTCATGCCCTTCGGATTGACAAATGCCTCGGCCACCTTCCAATCCTTGATGAATGATGTCTTCAGGGAGTATTTGTGTCGGTTTGTGTTGGTTTTTTTTTATGATATTTTAATCTATAGCCAAAATTTTGACCAACATTTGCAGCACTTACGTTGTGTGCTGAAAGTGCTGGCTGCAAATCAGCTGTTTGCCAACAAAAAGAAGTGTTCCTTTGGG
The DNA here is from genome assembly GCA_036245055.1 of Diospyros kaki. Lineage (NCBI taxonomy): Eukaryota > Viridiplantae > Streptophyta > Magnoliopsida > Ericales > Ebenaceae > Diospyros > Diospyros kaki. The sequence goes on along the minus strand of BSEG01000001.1, from coordinate 39,932,308 downwards.
CAATTGGAGGTTGAATACCTGGGCCATATCATCTCCCAACAAGGCGTGTCGGCTGATCGTTGCAAGGTGCAAGCCATGATCAACTGGCCAGCGCCAAGTTCCTTGAAGGAGTTGCGGGGATTCCTTGGTCTTACGGGGTAATATAGGAGGTTCGTGAAGGATTATGGTAAGATGGCATGGCCCCTCACCGAGAAACTAAAAAAGAACAACTTTCGTTGGGATGGAGAGGCTGAACGAGCATTCCAGCAGCTCAAAACAGCAATGGTGTCGCTGCCAATTCTTGCACTACCGGACTTCAATCAGCCCTTCATAATTGAATCCGATGCTTCAGGGCATGGAGTAGGGGCAGTGTTGATGCATAATCATAGACTGACTGCATATTACGGCCATGCTCTTAAACCATCGGAGAGGAAAAAATCGGTTTACGAAAGGGAGTTGATGGCCATGGTGTTTGCAGTCCAGAAATGGAGACATTATCTTTGGGGAAGGAAGTTCATAGTAAGAACGGATCAAAAAAGCTTGAAGTTTTTGTTTGAGCAGCGAATGGTGAGCTCGGATTATCAAAGGTGGATGCTGAAACTAATGGGCTTCCATTTTGAGATACACTACCGGCCGGGATTGGAGAACAAGGCTGCAGATAGCCTTTCGAGAATCAGCCACCCAGCAGCTCTATTCGCTCTAACGGTGCCAAGGGTGGTGCAACTCGATCAACTGGTCCAAGAAGTGGAGAATGATGCTTATTTACAGGGTATCATACAGAAATTAAGGGCGGATCCAGCTTACAGCTCAGATTTTCAGCTGGTAGGTGACCAGCTCCTCTATAAGGGACGTTGTTCCTGCCTAAGAAGTCTTCCCTAATTCCCTTGGTGCTCCAAGAGGGTCATGATGGCAGTGTAGGGGGTCATTCCGGGTTCCTAAAGACTTATAAGCGGATTGCAGCGAGTGTTTTTTGGGCGGGCATGAAGCGGGACATACGCCAATATGTGGAAAGGTGTGTCATTTGCCAGCAAAGTAAATATGAGTCCTTATCTCCAGGGGGTCTTTTGCAGCCTCTTCCGGTTCCTTGTCAGATTTGGGAGGATATAGCCATGGATTTTATTGAAGGGTTATCGAAATCGGGTCATATGAATGCTATATTGGTGGTTGTAGATAGACTCAGCAAATACGGCCATTTTATTGGTCTCAAACACCCATTTACAGCTGGTGCAATAGCTGGAATTTTCATAAAAGAGGTAGTACGGTTGCATGGTATGCCTAGGACTATTGTTTCGGATCGAGACAAAGTTTTTATGAGCTGTTTTTGGGAGGAGTTATTTCGACTTCAAGGCACTAAGCTTCAACGTAGTACGGCCTACCACCCACAAATGGATGGGCAAACGGAAGTACTCAACCGGACCTTAGAGACTTATTTGCGTTGTTTTGCATCAGCAAGGCCTTTAGGGTGGTATGTGTGGCTACCATGGGCGGGATTGTGGTACAACACCTCATACCACACTGCTTCACGGATTACTCCCTTCCAAGTTGTTTATGGGAGGGAGCCGCCAACCTTGATCCGATTTGACAAGGGATCAACCCCGGTATTTGCAGTGGAACAGCAGTTGCTGGGGAGAGATTTAGCATTGGACTAGCTCAAGAACCAGCTGGAACGAGCCCAGGTGATTATGAAGAAGGGGGCTGACCGGAGGAGAAGGGATGTGCAGTTTGCAGTTGGTGATTTTGTCTACTTGAAATTAAGGCCGTATAGAAGGAAGTCCCTAGCTGGCAGACCTAATGAGAAGCTGGCTCCGAGGTACTATGGGCCATTTGAAATTGAGTAGAAAGTGGGGTCAATGGCTTATAGACTCAAACTCCCAGTCCACTGCCGGGTTCACCCGGTTTTCCATGTGTCTCAGTTGAAAGAAGCTAAGGGCAGGCCCGGCACAATGGAGCAGATTCCCCTCGAGCTGCAGGCTGACTTAGAAATGAAGGTTGAACCAGAATCAGTGTTGGGAGTGCAGCCTGGGAAGGGTTCTAACTTACGCGAGCTGGATATCCTGATCCAGTGGAAGGGCTTACCATCGTTAGAGGCAACTTGGGAGCCCTACAACGTGATTCAGCAACAATTTCCAGCTTTTCACCTTGAGGACAAGGTGAAAGTCCGAGAGGGGAGTAATGATAGGCCACCGGTGCAACAAACCTATCATAGGCGTAACAAGCAACTGAAGGCTTGAGGCTGGAATTAGGGGGACCGCACATGCAGGTGTAACAACTAGCATTTGCGCATGGGGAAGGGGGGGTAAAGTTGTAATCCACACTGCTGAAGGAATAATCAGCAGTGTGAATGAGGAATTCTGTTAGGAAGGCTCGGGAAGGGGGTATAAGTAGGATAGGAGATGGAGAATTGGACAGCTAGCTTTTGGTAGAGAATTGGGAGAGTTAGGGCCTCTCGAATGCCCTGTTTCATTCTTGTTTTTCTGTTGAAAGGGATTGGAATATATTGATATTGGATTGTACTGGAATTCTATTGGAATCCTATCATAGTCCTCATGGAATTTGGTGCATCATATGAGTTACTGCTGGAGAAGATCGGCGACGTAGCGTGTAGCGCGTGTGTGAAAAAACACACACCAAAATAAACCCTTGAAAGAGCAAACTTTAATGGCCGAAGCTTGGCTTTCAAGAAGACGCAAAAACAAGACTGTTTTGCTAAGAAAATTCAAATAGGTTGCTGAAATTTGATTGATTAAAACTTGATTACAACCCCTAACTTGTAGGTATATTTATAGTATTTGGCCAATTCAAATCCATCTAATATTTGTAAATAAAATTCAACTAAAATCTTAATAAATCCTAATTAAAAGTCAACTAGAATTCTAATAAAAATAAAACCCTAATAAAATATGAAATAGAATCCTAAATCAAGTAGAATCATGAAGTAGAATCCTAAATCAAGTAGAAACATGAAATAGAATCCTAAATTAAGTAGAATCTTAAAACATATGAAGTATTAAAATACTATTCTGGCGTTACTATTTTGGTGATACTGTTCCAGTTTGGTTGGGTCGGCCTTAGGCCGAGTCTTGATTGGCGACCGCATCATTCACCTTCACTTAAGAAAAAATTAGATCTCGAATTTTGATCCGGGTAGGACAAATCCACATCCGGTAAGTACAAAGAGAGATTAGCCATATTGAATGTTTGGAAATACCCATATGATTAGGCAAATCCACAACAGAAACATTATCATCGATCTTCTTTGTAATCTTGCAAGGATCATACTTCTTTGACTTGAGCTTGTTCTGCTTTCCTACTGGAATCCGTTCATTCTTCAAGAATATCATGACTTCATCTCCAACCTCAAATATCTTGTGCTTTCTATGCTTGTCAATTGCCACCTTGTACTTCTTGTTTGTGCAACTTTTGCTTGACATCGTCCTGAATCGCTCAAACTTTTTTGCTAAGGGAACATAAAAAAGACATTCCTCCCCTTCTTAGCCATATTTGCGTTGGCATGGGTCCAGCCATTGCTATGTTTGTTGCCCTCTACCTCTATTGTATTATTACTGTTAGATTGCAGATGTTGAACATTCCATCTTGAGCGCTTCTCTAATTTGGTAGATCTTATCACAGATCCCTCTCCTCTCATTAGCTTTCTTGATTTTGACTCCTCATCAGCTTCTGAATTCATTCGTATATTTTTCTTGCCTGAAGAAGCATTCTTTTGCAACTGTTTTGAATAAAGGCTTATTCCATGACTATCAGCAGTCTCTTCATCACTTAAAATATTGATGCTTGAATCCTCCTCTGGTCTAAGCACTTGATCAGCTATAACAACAGTTGTTACAACATTCTTAGTTTCAGAATCTAATTTCAGATTTATATTAAAAGTAGTTGCACTACCCGAGTTAACTAGCGTGGGAGATCCAACGCCCCTATCCACAAAGAGACCCACATAACCATCTTGCTTTTGCAATCGCGAAGGTGAATATGTTCCTATTGACTTTGATTCAACAATGCTAGAGCTTGAATAAACTGTAGAAAGATTTGCTACCATGACCTCCATCTCCTTTACAGTTGCAAGTCGATTAGAAGAAACACCACCATCCATGGGTTGCGAAGCAATACCTGAGCCCTTGGGACTGAAAAATACCCCAGTATGAGTCAATAACTTTGGAGTTTCTGTCATGTTAGCAGCATAAATTAGATCTGAGTTTGCAAACGTTGAGGTTGCTGGGACAACATAATCTTTGAAATCAAGTTCCAAACTCATCGAAAAGTCATTCTTTAGTTTATACTCATCGTTTCCCCAACAGTTGTGTTGTTTCGCATTCCTCCTAACCCCTTTACCACTAGGGGTGGCTATCATACAGCTAAGATCATCCTCATAGTTGTTATCATCCATCGTTGGTCTTCTAGGATTAATGAGGGCAGGATTAATGGCTGGTCTTCCCGGTTTAACATAGCCGGCTTGATTCACGCCATTAGTCCGGTTCCGATTATCCTTAACTCGTTGTAAAACACTCAATTGGTTGCGGATTCGCTCCAATTGTTGCTCCATTATACGAGTTATTTCCCGTTGTTCTTTGATTGCTCTCCAAACCACAGGCAGCCCCCGATCACCGTCACGAGACTGGTTGCTACCGTTACTTTCAAGATTGGCTATCTGATTGGTTGATGAACTGCTTTAATACCACCTGACGCAATGTGTAGCGCGTGTGTGAAAAAAACACTTCAAAATAAACCTTTGAAAGAGCAAACTTCAATGGCCGAAGCTTGGCTTTCAAGAAGACGCAAAAACAAGACTGTTTTGCTAAGAAAACTCAAATAGATTGCTTAAATTTGATTGATTAAAACTTGATTACAACCCCTAACTTGTAGGTATATTTATAGTATTTGGCTAATCCAAATCTATCTAATATTTGTAAATAAAATTCAACTAGAATCTTAATAAATCCTAAGTAAAAGTCAACTAGAATCCTAATAAAAATAAAACCCTAATCAAACATAAAATAGAATTCTAAATCAAGTAGAATCATGAAGTAGAATCCTAAATCAAGTAAAAATATGAAATAGAATCCTAAATCAAGTAGAATCCTAAAACATATGAAGTATTAAAATACTATTCTGGCACTACTATTTTGGTGATACTGTTCCGGTTTGGTTGGGTCGGCCTTGGGCCAAGTTTTGATTGGTGACCGCATCAATTGGACTTGTTAGAGGTCTTTTTAATGTTGTGAATAGCCTATCTTTAGAAGACTAGGATTGACTCTCTTGCATAGTTGGTTTCAGGTGTTTTTTTATCCATGATTTGACCAACTTTTTTTTTTGTTTTTTTTTGTTTTTTTTTTTGGGGGGGGGGGGTTGTGGTTCTCTTTTGAACATTGCTGATCTTATGCGAGGCTACATCTTCAAGCCATGTGGATATCTTGATTTTGCATTTTTCTTTTTTGAGAACCAATGGCTCTTAAAATATGTAGCATACTTTTGCACCACCTGTACTCTTAACATATTAATCCCACTAAGTGGAGTTAGTTACATTGATTCTATAGCTTGTCAATCAGGTGAACTGCCTGCACCTGTAATTAATTATATCTTGTTGCATTGGTAATTTTGTTAAGGCTCTCAGTGAAAGAGGCTTGCCATATTAGGCAATAGGTCATGGTGTCGGAACGTTATTTCACCATTCCTTGCTAGAGGGTTGCGTCAAGAAGGGCATCCAGCTTAAAATTGTTCCACACTGTTCTTTTGTATGGATTTGTATTGTAGAAGTCAATTGGTTGTATGAATGCTGTGCACTGACCCTAACTTTGTTAGGATAAGGTGCAATAGACAACGATGATGATTAATTTATTATTACATTTTTATTTACATATTCCTGATATTAAAGTCTTAGATTTTGTTTGAAGTTTGTTATTTGAATTTAGTAGGTTTGTGATTGGATTTTTCCAGATTTTGTTTGAATTTTTTAATTTGAAACTGATAGATTTTGTGATAGGAATTTTTAGTCTACAACTGGGTATTGCTGATGTAAACAAAAAATATGATAAAGTTTGAATTTTTAGTCTCCCTAATCTGGTTTGTCCTTCTCTCCCCTCTGTGGCCTCCCTCTGTTTTCTTCAACTTCTCCTTCTTCAGCTGCTTCTTCTTCTCCCTTCCCCGACTTATCTCTATTCTCACTCTGAATTCTTCCCCCTCTCTTCCTTCCCCGGTTTTTCTTCTGTCCCACATCATATACATTTTGGTGAAATCTGACAGCTAAAACTGGTCCCCGAGTGGTAGCATGCTTTAAGTGTCTGAAGTGTATAAGTTGCTTCTGGGGTCCATTTGAATCCTCTTTCCCCTGTAGAGCTGTGAGAGGAGGTGCAAGTCTCTTGTAATCTCAAACAAACCATTAATTTTGACCTGTTAACCCTTGGGCCAACGGTATTCTAATCTTATGTGGTTTTCTATCAATCCTTCATAAGATGCAAAGTTCTGACACCAACCTATATCTCCACCAATTGCTCTTTTTTCTCTGAAGTCTTAAGCCTTGGGCTCATAGCCTGTATCGACACATAAAGCAGGTATACTTCTTCTTGATACTTCACCTAATATAAATGCTCGCATTCCGTATCAGAAATAGAACACTGGCTAACCACACCAGGAATCACTTTTACCCAAATAATAGTCGAAGGAACTAACATAACTATTCTCCAACTCAACCTCAACATGAACATTTTCAGAACACCCACTAACTAATGAGCTCCAAGCAGTGTCTTAGAGACCATCAAAGCCCAAGGATTATGCCCTGTTGGAAACTTATTGTCCAAACTCCCTTTGACAGCTCCATTTAAACATGTCTCAGTATCCTCCACACTATAGTCATCTGTAGGACTGTAGGTAATTGACACTCTCAGTTGAAATCGAACTATGGGTTGAAGCTTTCCCCCACTTCACAAGCTGTATCTCAGCAAGTCCACAGGTAAAGTGCTACTGTCAGAAGAACATATACACTTGAGATTCATAAGGTTGTTTTGTTTGATTAATTTTAATTATTTGTGTCCTTATATGGAAACATCTTCTAACATTTCTAGTATTTTAATCATTGGCTTTATATTTATAGTTTTTAGATTTTGTTATTTTGTAATGCATTTCCAATAATTTTGGTGGCTTCCCTTATGCTTGTGAAATGTTTCTGAATCATTTCCAATTTTTAACCAATCAAGATAGCACAGGGAAATGATATTTTGATCCTTTCTCAGGTACAGAAGAGAAGGGACTTATTAGAAACAGAAATAAATGGGAAACTGCTTGAGAGAGCAAATGTGATTCCCGCAAAAGTTCTGGACTGTGTGATGGAAAGGATTCTAGATGTCTCCAACAAAGGGAGTTTGGACTGTAAAATGGTTTCTCAGCATTTTGCTTTTACCATCTTGGGAACTACACTCTTTGGGGATGCTTTTTTGTCTTGGTCTGAGGCAGCTATTTATGAGGAACTTCTTATGACAATTGCCAAGGAAGCTTGCTTTTGGGCCTCATATCGTCTTATTCCTTTCTGGAGATGGGGATTCTGGAGATACCAGTATCTTTGTACAAAGTTCAGATCCTTAACCCAGGACATCATTCAACTGCGTAGTCACAATTTCAGGGTATTTTATGAAACGGATCAGAAACATAATGGAAGAAGAAATACAGTGGATGGTGCTGTCTCTCTTGCTCCACATTCTTCTATTGTTGGGATGCCTGTTAACTTACTATCACCAGAGCTTGGTGGCCATCTGAATCCAAGAGAGCCATGTGGAAATGTGACAAGCGTGATGTTCCATGGGTGTCTAACAACTGCAGGTCTTATTGGTAACGTCTTAGTGAGGCTTGCAACAAACTTTGAAATACAAGATAAGGTAGCTGTTTTGTTTAAATAGAAAGTATATCTACTCCTCTGGTCTGTCTTAAATATAGAGGGAAGGTTTCTGTTATATATACAATTTCAATGAGTAGTTTTGCTACATCCAACTCTTAACACCTTTTTACATCATGAGAATTGATAGATTACTGTGCTCTAAAATCTCTACTTGCCAAAATGTAGAACACCTTGTTTGACTTGGATGACTATTCCTTTTCTCCGTGCCATTTTTTAACCTGTGAGCTCAAACAGGTCTCATTTGTATGAAGTACAACAAGATCTACCAAAAGCAGAACAAAAGCTTTTTCATACTTTGGTTATTTCATGGCTTATGACAACTAGTTGTCGGTTTCTTTTCTTTTTCAAGAAAATCTTAAATGGTATAATTAGATATGCGAAATAAATTGCTGAAATATGAAAAGAAGGGGTAAGTGGAAGAAACAGGTGCCTCTACCATCCATTTAAGGGACAAGGTCAAATGAAAAGTATGCAACTTTACCTCTCTGAGACTGATCAATGAACCTTGCTTGAACTTGTGAGATTTCATTACGTCCGTGTCAACACTTGAACATTGTCTCCCGAGTTTTCAGTTGATCTCTTTGCAATCTTATGAATTGTATATTATGTGGCTGAAGACATTTAACTTCCAGGTCTCTGTGCCCTTTATTGAATAACATCATACAATCACTGTGCTGAATTAACCTAACTAGTCTATACTTTTTCCGAGCAAAAGCAAATGGATATAAAACTGTGATTACACTAGTAGAAAATTATATCCTTAGGAAGCAAATATATGAAAACAAGAATAACTAGTTTTGAAAAATCAAATCAGATATTGGATTTTTCTAAGGTTAACATTGGAGGATTTTTGATTGTTTGTAACTCTTTGAAGTCTTCTTAGCAGAATAAAATAATTACTTTATGTCTGGTAGAAAGAGATCTGAAATGTATGCAGCCATTTCTTGAAAAATTGGCCTACTAATCATGCCAATGATTTGGTGTTTATTGTTGAGAGTAAAAAATAATAATTTAAAAGATAAATTAATCTTGTATCTACAAGCTTAAGTTTTTAGATGAGATGTTGGTTAATAATTTAACATGGTATCGAAACAGGCAAAGAGATCCCGAGTCCAAACCTCACCGCTAACCGAATATTTAAAATAGTTGCATGTGTTTGGACTATTTATACAATGAAGTTTGGCCACATGTGAGGCGTCATGGTTAAAAACAACAACATATCCAGCCGTTATCCCACTATGTGGGGTTGGCTACATGAATTCTAGACTTCTATGTGGGTTACATCCCAACAGATAGTTTGTCTAGAATTCATATTTGGATCCGACTAGGTTTTACGCTGGCTGTCGGCTACCTAACGCAACCCTCCTCCTTTATCCGGGCTTGGGACCGGCAGTGGATAATATCCCCTGGCGGAGTAATGATGAAATGAAGTTTGAACACCATCTTCACATGGAGAAATTTCATGAGATGGTGGTGAATGAGGATAATTGATATAGTTGTGTTCCATAACTTAGTTGACATGGTGAAACCAACAAGTACAATATGGAAACACAACATAAGGCGTCATGGTTAGAGTAAAAATAATAATATGAAAAATAAGTTAACCCTATATGATGGTTAACAAGTTAATATTCATCATTGTTCAATGATAAGGTTTCTTTTGTATGACGTATCTGGGACATCCCTAATCATTGGGCTCTAGTCATCCATCCTATTTTATTTTTTATTTGCTACAGATTCACTCAGAGATTGTTACTGTGCGGGAAGGTTTACAAGGAAAAGACCAACAAGGAATTGGTAAGATGGTCCTTTTATTGGCAACTGTATATGAGTCTGCTCGACTTCTTCCAGCCGGGCCCTTGCTACAAAGATGTTCTCTTAGTCATGGTAAGAAGTTGCTTCTGTATCAATGGTTCTTGCAGGATCTGCTTTAGGTCTCCAGCATAGGGTTCTATCCTTAAGATTCATGTGAATTCCCTTGGACATAAAAGCTATTATTCCTACATTCTGAAAGTCTAATCTGAAATTTTTAATGTACCTGTTTGACAGCTGATACCATTATATCAGCCCAGCTTTAATCTGAAAGTTTTTAAATAGAGAACAGACAGATTAAAACTTTCAGATTAATGCTATAACTAGAACACATATATTTTATTCCTTTATACCATTCATCCCAGCTGATACTATTATAGATTTTGATTCCAGTTCCCATGTTGTAGCAACTTTCAGATTTATATAAGACAGTTTGTTCCTTAATATGATATTTGACAATTGTGCTTAGCTTACCGTATGAACCTCCGTTTGTATACATCGATCTTATCTATGTCTTTAATTTTCTTTTCTGATGTCCTCATATGGTAAATGCTGATTTTTCGCTTCTTGTAGACTTAAATCTTAAAACAGGAGTAACAATACCATCTGGAGCCATACTTGTTGTCCCAGTACAGCTGGTACAAATGGATGATTCCAATTGGGGGAGCGATGCTAGTCAGTTTAACCCATACCGTTTTCTGTCAAAGGCTGAGAAGAGATCTGATTCAGGTTTAATTCTGCCTTCACTTTCCCTATTTATTCACATTGTGCCTTGTAACCTCACTTTATTTAACCTGTCTTAATGTTCACTGGTAGCAAGTAGTAATATGATGCATTAAAACCAGTAGCTTCAGTAGCTTGCCTTTGTACCATGTATACCATGTTGGAAGCTATAGAACTTTTGCCTCTGCAAATTGTTGTCAGTTATGGGCTGTTTACTTGTGGAAATCAACCTCAGTTTTCTGGAAAATTACTCTGAAAAAATGGAAAATTAGAAAACTTGTTCAAATATAAATTTTTTCTAAACACAAAATGGGGATTTGGAAAATGCAGTTTTCCAAAATTTTTTTCCAAACCATCTCTGTCTCCTTCTCAACACAAGTTACATTTACACAATAGAAAAAATTTCTGTTTTTCTCTTTTATGAACACGTGTTATAAAGTTCTAGATTTCAAACTACTTTTCTGCACTTTTAACTTTTGAATGCGGTTTTCTATTCATTTTCCACAACTGAACAGAACTTCCCATATACCAGTACTGACTGACTTATTTTTCTGTTCACTTGCCCGTGGTCTGCACAATATAAGCAGTTCAATATTCCTTTCCTACTGTTATTTATTTTTTTTTTAACCTTTTTTTTTGGGATCAATGTTAGCTAGTGGTTGGATACGTGTGAAGATTTTTGGAGGTGATGCATCCATATTTAGATGCATGTTCATCCTGTTTTTATTTGAATCATTCACCCAATTTAGAAGAGAAGGAAGGAGAGTTTGGAGGATGCATCATTCTGAATGTGGAATCCAACCATAAAATGCAGTATTCATTCATAACAAATATTTGGTAACATGTGTTGTCTGTCTTCTGCAGAAGAATTTGTGGATACGGAACGGGACTCATATGTTCTGACGGATCCCAATGAAAATGCTGCATTTCTGCCATTTGGATATGGAACTCGAGCCTGTCTTGGCCAGAAATTTGCAATCCTAGGAGTGGCCACACTTTTTGCCTCATTGCTCGAGTACTACGAGGTTCTCTCTATATTATTTTCCTTCTACTAAATGCCTTTTAATGTTACATAGTTCATTAAATGTGAGGGAAATCATTCCTCGACTGATTTTGCTCTCTATCCGTGGTACCTGAAGAGTTGGAGTCTTGGCTCTGAGGACCATAATATCTCTTTCTATTGCCTGCAAAACAAAAAGGGTACTATAATTTGGCATTAGGAATTTGACTGCATATAGAGATTTGCAGAGAGAATGGCAAGATTACTGGCAGGATTTATTTGGAGTTCTTTTCTGTGTATTAGGAGTCAAGGAATTTCTTTAGGAGGATTATAATATTTCAGAGTCTTATAGTCATAACTCACATGGGATGTGTCGCAGGAAGATCTGTATTTACCGACATATATAATTAGGGCTGCAGACCTTTCCTACCACTAATATTTCTGGAGAATTGCAGAACTAATATTTCTGGAGGAAGAGTTTGGATCTCAGTCAAGCACAGTTTTCTTCCTTTTGATTCCTCAAAACTGAAAACCTAAGGGCCTGTTCTCTTTCGCGTTTTCAGTGCGTTTTGAGTTTTCAGTTTTTCAAAACACTGAAAACGCATTTAATTTACTATTTTCAAAAACACATTTTCGAAAACAACTAAAAATTTTGTAAAGAAAACTCAAAACAACATTTGTTGTTTTGGGCATTTTCAGTGAAAATACACTGAAAACTCAAAAACACTCACCCCCCCCCCCCCCCCAGTGGCGGAGGCAGGGGGTGGGCAGGGGGGGCTTCAGCCCCCCCAATTTTTTTAAAAAGTAGATTTTGATAGTTAAAAAATAATATTCTTTTTATTACAGCCCCCCCAACCCCCCAGCCTAGCTCCCTGGTTCTTCTCAGATTCAGTTAAAATTTTAAATTTTCCCTTCACTGCTGTAGTTGAAAAAAAAAAAAAAATTTTGATGAAACTCACGATTGAAAATTTTTTTTTTGAAGCCCCTCAAATTAAAAAATCCTAGCTCCACCCCTGCCCCCCCTAACCCCCCAAAATCTCGACGGAACTGCTCTCTCTCCTCTTTGCTCTCTCTCTCGCAAGCATCAACGGCCTCGCCATCTCCGTCGCTGCCACTCTCCTCTTTGCTCTCTCTCTCGCAAGCATTAGCCGTCGACTGCCTCGCCATCTCCGTCGCTGCCACTCTCCTCTCTGCTCTCTCTCTCGCAAGCATCGGTCATCGACTGCCTCGCCATCGACGTCACTGCCACTCTCCTCTCTGCTCTCTCGCAAGCATCGGCCGTCGACCTCACCCGCCACCGCTGAAAGTCGTTGCCGTCGATCTTATTAGTTCTATTGAAAGTCGCCACCGCCGTCGATCTTAGATCTACGGAGATTTTTCCATTGGATTTTGCTAGTTTTTGGGTATGTTAACCCCCTTGGCTTGGAGTTTCTAATGGTAGGCTCTGATCGGTGGTTGTCGATGACAGAACCGTCGGCCAGAGAAGATGCAGTGCTAGAGAATGGAAAAAGGAAAGGGAAGAAAAGGAAAGAAATAAAAAAGAAAAGAAAAGAAAAAAATATAAAATAATATTTTTCAAAATTACAAAGCAAACGCATTTTTTAGTTTTTCATTTTAAGAAACAGTTTTTCAGAATGATAAAAAGAACGCGTTTTTAAAAATCTCAAAACAAATATTCAAAACACAAAATTTAAAATGAATTCAAAACTCAAAACACAAAACTGAAACACAAAGAGAACACCACCTAATCATTTTGAGGAGTAATCTTTGTTTGGTTATTGACCACCATCCAATTGAGCTCTTAGGTAGCTGTAGGTCATCAGGAGAAGAACAAATCACGAAGCTATTTTATTTACTTATCTTTATTGAAAGTCTAATCTGTGAAAAGCATAATAAGTCTTAAAAAGGATCAGTTACCTTTAAAGGATAAATACCTAATTTTCTAATTTTCTACTGTTGGCCTGTACCTACTTGTTTGGTTAGTGGCACGATTATCTATGAGGACCTCTCCCATCTAGTTGTTGCACACCACTCCCCCTTGTCCTGTTTTCTTTTAGTTTTATTTTTGTATTTGTGTATAGGAGGAGGGGCTGATAATTTTATAAATGCCGGTGAATAAAGGCTAATGATGATAAAGACCCTCAAAACTGCTTGGTATATCAAAGTTTTATCAATGTTACTCAATCAATTGCTAGATGTTTTTCTTCAGCTATATTTTGGATGGTTTTGATAAGCCCCTGCCATGTGAGTGTTGATAGAAATGAAATGCTATGTCACACACCAAGGGGGGGTGAATTGGTATAATAATTTTTTTTTTGAGAAACAGAGATGTAGTCTGTTAAGATCACGGATTCGTTAAATTTCAAGACTTTAAAATGGCACGATGAGGTATCAACTGTGTAAAGATAATCTCGTATTGTGAATAATGAATATGAAATCTTTATGGTTGAGAGGTTAAATGTATAAATTAAGTAGGGAATAAAAAGATGCTGATAAGAACAAACACAGAAGGCACAAACACACGATAATTTATAGTGGTTCGGCTTTCCAAGCCTAGTCCACTACCTTAGCTACCTACTAAGGATTTTGAAACAAATCTACTATCAACCCCTTACTCAACCCGAGTAGGTCCTCTAGTCCTAGACTAGAAAACTTACAAACCTCCCAATCTAATGGGCTCTCTAGCTTACGCTAGGTCAAATACAAGAAAAATGAGAATGAAAATCTAAGAGTATAACTCTTAGTTACAAGTTCTCTCCAACTAAAAAATAGAGGTTTACAATGAATGTAACAATGTAGATGCAAAGCCTCAAAAATATAAATACAGAAAGAAGAATTTAACGCTCGAAGTAAACTTGAATGCTCGATAGTTGAAAATATTAAATGTTTCCAACTGCCTTCGATCGATTCTCCCAACTCCTATTTATAGTTGATGGTAGATAAATACAAAAATCCGACCATTGTGGTAGTTGAGCGAGTATTAAATGTGCCAAAAACTAGCGTTACAAGTTTCTGTGAAACAAACTGTCGATAGACTAAAGAGGTTAGTCGACTATATTTTTGAATAAAACTAAGGCATAGTTGACAGACAAATAAGCATAGTCGACAAATAATCAACCAAATCAACTGATAGTTGACAAACACCTTCACATTGTCGACACATTCAAAATATGAAGAGAAATTTATAACATCATACACACAAATAGTCGAAACCAGCACAATAGTCAACAGAGCAAAATATAGTCGACAGATGCACAATACATAGTCGACAGTTGCTAAGCATAGTCGACAGAACAAAAACACATGGTCGACTATTCACTTTAGAAAAACTGAACACTCAATATTTTCTTTGTTTATTTTGAAAGCAAGTTGAGATTATCAAAATGATATTGATTTTGAATTTCAAGAACTCAACACGCAAGATGAAAATTATCAAAATGATATGAGTTTGAATTTAAATACTCAAACTTATTCTTATAGAGTTCAAGATTGATTTTCATAACTGTGTGTCATTATCAAAACTATTTTAATTTTCAAGAGTAAAATATCAAGTGTGTTGCATCTTTGCTTGGGTTTTTCTTTGGGGTGCTTTCCCTCACCTCTACTCAAAGGTTCATGTCAGATCATGATATTGTTGGTGCTGCTATGATACGAATGGAAGATTTGAAAAGATGACCTATTAATTCTCCATCTTGCGAGGTGGAACGTTTGTGGCTTGTTTACGTCGGTATGTGGTGGGTGATGGAAGTTTTAACCCTTACTGGCATATGATATTCCTGGTTTGCCGCTCCATGACATTTTTAACTGGCATACTATTGCTGGTACTTGTCATCAAATTTCTGGATTACACTTCCATGACAATATTCGGCTTTCACACGGGCAAATTTTCTAGCAAAAATGATACTTACTGCCCAGATTTTCAGACTTTAATATTCTTTCTTATATTACTCTAATTTGCAGATAAGGCTTCAGCCAGGATTTGAGAATAACCCAAAGCCAGTGATGAACAACTGTGTTCTTCAGCTCCTTCCCAGTCCCAAGATAGTTTTTGTGAAGAGGAACCGCTGAAATAAGGCACAAAGTGTCACCCATTTTTCAAAGAAAAAGATCCTTCTTCTTCTTCTTTTCTTTTTCGCCTCCGTGAATAAACAGGGAATGCAAATTTTCCTTTGGGTTCATTCGCTAATAAAAATGGGCTAGTACATGAGCATGTTTGGCATGGCAACTCATGTTTTTCCCTTCTTGATTTGAATGACCCAAATGCAGTCTTATGCCATAATATCATGTTCCAACAGAGGAGTACATAGCATTTCTCAACTCTGTTTTTCGTCCCTGATTTGAATGTCCCAGCTGCTGTCAATATCATCCTTGCCATGATAGGTCTGTGATTTATTTTTGAGGCACTTGGCTGTTGCAACGGAGCTTGTGCTTTCGTTCCCATCTTTGGGTTTGTATCTCTTTTTTCCCCCCCCATTTTCCAACTCTCTTTTTTTTCTCCAAAAGGAGGTAATGCATCTCTCGACGCTCGTGGCTTTGGTGTCTGTCAGACATTTAATTCTAAAAAGTTGTTGATTCGAAATTTGTTGTTTGAGGCCATGTATTTTTCTTTTATAATTTCTGTCCATGGCAATACACACTATATATATTTCCACTGTGTAATAGGGAACATCCAAGAGTTTACAGATCTTGCGAGTCAAATAAATCCACATGAATTTGATATTTCTTTCTTCTTGATGCAGATGATTTTCATTGACATTTAGGACACTTGAATGATGATTAATCTTGTTTTTTTCATTGACATTTAGGACACTTGAATGATGATTAATCTTGTTTTTCAAGTATATTCGAATGATTTCATTTTAAGTACCAAGTAAGCATAAAACTCAGTGCATCTGAGTGATGACATTTAAGTACACTCTGGTTCCATGGACCAGTTCTTTTTTTTTTTTTTGTATTTGTGGATAAAATCAATGCACCAGTTGGAACTTAGTTTTAGTGACTATTGACTATGCTTAAGTTTTAAGAAAAGGTGTTGGCCATCTCATATTACTTGTGTAGAGGGGTTACATGTAGCAAGTGACCACAAGTCTTTCTCCCAATTAGGAATTACCTAAAACTGAATAGTCTTGTGAATTCAAGTGGTAATTTTATAAGTCCTATTTTCTTTTCACAGTAGTTTGTACCCCAAAGAGAAAAGGAAAGGTTTCTTAAACTGGCCCTAAGATTGCCTCTTATTCTGTTTTTTTCTTAATATTAGTTATATCATCATTCCGCATGATGTAAAAATATAATTAAAGTATGCATCACGGTTCCCGTTGAACACAAGCATTTTATTTATTTATTATTTTTTTATAAAAAATTAATTATAAATGCTAACACTAACATATGTAAGAAGGTTCAAATTTTGAATTTGTCCTGAAGTTGTCCCAATAATCCCAGTAGTCAGTAGAGAGTGGTGAGCAGTTTGATTTCTCAAGTTCGAATTCACTCTCTATGCAATTATTGTGAATTAGATTCAGATTTACCTATTATGTCAAAAATTATGAGTCCGAACAGCGAGAATTATCACAAGTTCAAACTCTAAACACCATATTTACTTGTCATAAGGTGTAAATCACAACCTGAGTCACACTTAGGACTCTTTCATTTATTATTTTAAGAGAAGTAAGTGCTTTTATGGATCCAAATACCAGTCAAGCATTAAAACTAAAATAATAATGAAAACATATTGAAATTGTAACTGATAGGGCCACACCCTGAACACCAGAGAATAGAAGCTATATCCTGTGCATACGGCAACACCGCCAATCACTTAAATCCCCTTCCAGATAGATAGATAATATGATATGATACTCAGAAGAAGCTTGATGAACAGGAACAGCAGGGGCAAAATTTTAGAGTGATAAGCTTGCATAACTAGCTCTGTTAAGACTGCCATATTCTTCCTATTTGTTAATTAGAAGTTTCACCACACGGATTGAATTTCCAGTCCAACTGGAAGAATCTAACCTAGACTACTGTTAGCAACGATAACCACATACATGATACGGCTACATAAAAAAGCCAAATAGCACATAAAAACCTAACCTTTCAAGGAAAGAGTTCATATTTCTCTCTTATTACATCTCCATCTTAAACTTTGTCTCATCGAGCTGTGAGATAGACATTTGATGCTGCAGCTGATTAAGCATGCCCGAGAAGCTTTTGCGCCATAGTTAACTAACCCTCTTCGTCATAATCTTCCTCATCTTCATCCAACCTGGAATTGAGATGTGCAAACTGAAGAGGGTCGATGGCCATTCTGCCCATCTCAGAAAGTGACCAGCCAGGATATTCCTCGGTTCTTACTTCAGTAGGCCCACTCAATGATGTGGAAGCAGCTCCTCCTGCTGCAGCAGCAGCAGATGCTTTATCTGTATTCTCATCCAATTTATTCTCATTCAATTCCACATTCAGATCGAAGTTCCGAACTTCTGGATTGGCACCATCAGGAACCTTAACATTTTTCACTGTTGTTTCGTTTGACTCCAAACCATTGTCCGTATGCCTCCCAGGACTCTGATGTTGCTTGATACTGTGCCGAGGACTGCAAGAGTCAATGTCAGCATCAGGCTCCCGGTATGAAGCTCGAACACCACGGGCACGGCCTCTCCCTCTACCCCTTCCTCTTCCCCTCCCGCTGCTACTTGCCTGGGTTATGCAGTGCAACAGAAGAAAAAAAAAAAGTGAGTAGCTCTCTAATGATTGATTGGTTTTATAATTAAGATGCAACAATGAATTTGTACTTCTCTATTTCATTCACAGACAATAAGATGTATTCCTCCTGATTTATGTACTTTGGTTTTTGCTTAAGATTGTGGTGCACTGGTTAACATACTGCTGCTAAAACAAACACATCTCAAGTTCTAATATCTATATTACTGGAAGATCGTTGTCTTATGGTTAAATTAGGGTCACCTCTCCTGGACATTTACATTGCATAGATACAGGAAAGGTCTCCCAATCATATTACAAAAATTATACCAAGTTTCCTCATTTTGAAATGTTGCTAACAAGACCCCCTAATGTTTTAATTTTTCAACAGAATCTAATGATGAAATTCAACATCCCTATTTACCATTTTACATATCAAAATTGCCCCCGCTAGTTATGTGCCAGTAACTATTTTAATCTTAAAATCTATATTAATATACAGTAAGGACATATACACCATATGCAATTCACTTTATCTACCATGGATGCAACATGACAGTGCCATCAGCTCCCCCAACCTGGCCACCCCTTGGCCTCTCACTTAGTCAACCTAACCTCCAACCAACTGCCCAAACCCCTGTCCTCGCCTTTTCTTCTATGTCTGATTCCAACCCAGAACACAGTCAGAAATAAAAAAGATCTTCAAATCAATAAACTTAGATACATTTCCTTACAATTCCCTGTTCAATCAAATAAAAAAAATGAAACAAGAAGTTAATTTTACAAGTAGGTTCAGCCCAACTTCCCACCTACCCATCGATCTAATTTCTGATCAAACTCTCACCATGAGGAGGGGGGGGGGGGGGGGGCGCTCTTGTTGGGTGGGGAAGACTGCTGATATCAAGGAGTGAAGTCAGAGGAGTAGTTTCAGTCAGAATTGGAGGTGATCAGCGGGGAAGCCACGGAGGAGGATAGCAAAAGCTTCTATGTTTCATCTACCACCTCTTGCCAGTTCCACGCAACATCAAGCATCCTCCCATTCCCTAGTTTGCGGCCATGGCAGTATTGGATGGGCTGGGAGGTGGAGGTCACCCTCATGGCAGTTACCACATACGAATGGCCTTTGTTCTCATTGCCTCCTCCGTGATTTTCCCACTGCTCTTGTTCTCCCCTGTATCTTTGGTTCTCAGAATTGATGTGGCAGCAGCACTGCTGTCTTAGGAAGGGAGACTGGGTGGTGGTGGAGCATCCACAGTGAGGTCAAAGAAGGTAGTAACAGGCTTGCTAGTTTAACCGAGGTCAAGCAAGGAGGCAACAGGGTTGCTGGGTTAACTGCATTTGTGTGAGGTGGAAGGTGTTGGTTTGAAAGTTAGCCATAACTGTAATCTCACACCAACAGTGCACCAGATTTCTTATTGGTATAGCACGCATAGGACCCAACGTGTATTTTAGACACACAAAAAAAGAAAGGAGAGTTAGAATTTATCTAGCCATCCCACCTAGTGGAATTAATGCTTGTGTACAGTATGCACCATTATTGGTATATTTCTACTACCATTTTGAATTTTTGCTATACCTAATATATTTTTAAAAATAATACTTTTCCTTTATAAAATTTAACTTAATATACCATTGCCTAGATCATTCTTGTCTCATTATTAAACAGTTTCAAAGCAATATAAGTGTATATTGTAAATATATATGCATGCATATAAATAGACTTAAAGACTAATACATTTTTTAGCATATCTAAAATTCAAATATAAATCTTCTTACTGTTCCTCATTATTATTATTATTATTATTATTATTATTATTATTATGGAAGGGGGGGGGGTGTGGGGAGGCAGCGGCAGTTACTAGGCTCTTCATTATATGCTGATATTAAGAATTTTTACAACTTCAATTAATGATTCACGGATAGATGTTAATAATGCTATAGAAGTGGTCTATAATGGCATGTCTATGTTGTAAGTTCTGAAGTACAGGATACTCTTACCATCCTAGTCCTCTTTGAATCTTCATCGCTATCATTGAATTCCTCAGCTGCAGCTTTCCTGGAAAGGCACATAAACTCTCCATCTGGTTAGCTTGGAGAATATAACAGGAGGAATAATCGAGGAAGAAAAGGAAGCCACATTTCCTAACCTTCTCTTTGACATGGTCCGATCCTCAGCAGTGGAATCAACATGACCATAGTCAGGAACCTTGCTAACTATTTCCCTCAGAAAATCAAACACATTATAGCTGTGGACGCAATGCTTTCTGCAGTTAAGGCACAGAACTTAGATTGAAATTCAATGATGGAGAGCTAAGAAGATGGAAAGAAAAGGAAAACAACAGGAAAAGAAGAAACGGGGATAATGAAAAATCTTTAAAAATATGTTGGCAGCTCCAGAAAAAAGAGCATTATCCAAGAAAGACAAAATATGGGAAGTTGAAACTACTTCACCCCCTCTTCTCCACATAAGGAAATCTTGTACTAACCTTCCTCTCAACCTTTTGCTACACAAAACAAAAAGCACCTATCACTAAAACAAACAAAAGAAAATGGAAACAAATAATCAACTTACAAACCCCTAGTACCATCAGAGAAACCATTGGGGACCCCACTAGCGCCCCGCCCCCCCCCCCCCAAAAAAAAAAAAATAAATAAATAAAATAAAACAAAACAAAATAAAATGAACTGAAGAAACACAAAAATGAGCCCACTTCCAGTTTGATTAACAGCCCAACTTCTACATCAGAAGAAAAAGAAATCCCCCAAATTTTAGAAGCTTGCAAAGTAGACCCAAATATATTACTCTAATGGGAAAAACTATACGACCATTGGAAATCAGGACAGACTCTAAAGTTTAACCAGCCCCACAAAAGCATTACGTAAATCCAGATATCACCCTCAATAATTCCATCAACCAAGTGGATAATAACTTAGCAATAATTGTATGCACACTATCCGCTAGGAAAACAGGCATAAAATCCTTTAATTCATTCACTACACCCATTTTATACATTAGAGGATGAAGGGAACAAATCAAGCTTCTCAGATGAGACCCAGAAGGATAAATCATGCCACAGCCTCCCCATCAACAAAATTCAAACACTAATGAAAGAAAAGCTCAAGGAAATTCATCAACTAGGGTCCTTATCCCCATGTGCTTGACTACCTCTTTCAAGAGGGTGTCTCATGCTAACCTTGTTGCTTCTTTGGCATAGAATGGCAATCCACCCTTAAGAGGTCAGCAGGCTAGTCTCCTTTTGAGAACAATAACAATCACAAACCTTAATCTCACTAGACAGAGTTGGCTTGATGAATTCTAAACCTCAAACTAGCTTTGTAAGATCATTATATCCTATGTCATATTTATAGGTTTCTCACCAAGTTTCTTTGGTCTTCTTCTCTCTCTTTTGCTATAAACTTCATCCATTTCATTCATGTGCTGCCTCCCAGGTGCATCTATTGATCTTCTTGTCACATGTCTAAACCATCTTAATTGCCTCTCTTGTTAGGCACCACTAACATTATTACATATAATTTTCATTTCTTGTATGGTTGCACATCTACCATAACATCCTTTATCCCAGCTATGCTTATATTTTACATGTTGGTACCTAATCCCCCAACATTCTGAACCATACATTGCACTAGAATTCATTAGAATAAAAATGCAAGGACAAACCTTATGTAGAGATACTATCTTTGCTTTTCAATAAGAGGAACGGTTGTTATCACGGTAAGATAAGAAAGCATAAATGGTCATAAATCTTGACTTACAGATGCAATGCATTCATTGTCTTTGCTCCTCTCCGAATAGTTATATCATACGTTCGATCGCAAAGGTCTTGCAAAAATAATTCCAAAGCTTTAGCTGCATCGGAATTGCAGAAAGTAAGCAAGGGAAAAGTTTCACTAAATAGCTGTTGAGGCTAAATGGATAAACAATAACCGCTACTTACAAACCAAAATAGGCACTGCCATGGCAATCTTCCCAATATCTTCATCAGCTTGCATTATTTTTTTAATCCGAGCCTGACAAAGTAAAACTTGCCATTAGATAACAAGAGTAAATATTAAATAATCCCTAGTTATTCCCCCAAAGTAAGAGAACTCCCATTCATTATCAAGACAGAATATGTAAAATGATTCAAACTCAGATGACCTGATCTTTTTCTCATTTCTCTACATACACCAAGAATACCCTGTGAAGGTATGAGGATCTTAGAATTCATTATGAAGTAGGACCAGGAGTAGGGACTACCCTCCTAATATGGTAAGCCCAAACTTTATAACATAGCATTATCAAGAGCTATCTAAGACTGGTTTTAATTGGCTTAGATAGGCTGTAAGCTGGTAATACAGAAGTTTTTTAGATTAAAAAGGAATAACAGAAAGGCTGTGGTTTCAGAATGAAACTACAATTAGGGGCAGCTCTGGGCACTACATACAAGCAAGCTAGTATTAGTTTGAAGAATTTAATGTGGAATAGTGTTTATGGTAAAAAGAATGCAGTAAAAAGATATGGTTTTCATATAAAAGCATTAAAATACACCAGAATTAAGAAACACTGAGAAAAGAGAAGATGAACAATGCCAAGCATCATCCTGGGCTTGTTAGGCATCATGTCTTGGGTTGGATGTGGCACTCAATTCACAAGAAAGGTTAAAAAAATCTTCATAAAATTCTCCACAAGCATTAAAACCTTAAAAAATTCATATATCAAACCAACTACAGACAACTTGATCAGCAAAGCAAACCATGGAGTCATGCTGCTGCAAGACCCCTCACGTGGTACCCAAACTTGACGCCCTCTCTATAAGGCAGCCAGCCTCTGATTGCTTTCTGAATGAACTGTATCAATAGACAGTAATGGCCGGTCACTTATCAGTTCGGATTAACTTGCCCACACAATGTCAGTTTTGAGAGATCAGGTCGGGGGGCAAAGTGAGGCTTCTTGTATGTCGCATTAAGAAAAATTAGATGCATAATAATTAAAGTAGATATGACCTACACACACCCACAACACTTGCTTGAATGCGTTAAACACCATTATTACCCGCACCAGCATCCACTTTTTCAAACAAAAGCCTTTTTGTGATCTTACCTTATAATTAGGGGAAAATTTTTTCCAAAGACCTAGACCATTTTGAAAAAGTTTCTTTATAACTTCTCAAGATGAAAGTTATGATGCACTAAATTTAGAAAGAAATCAATTCAATAGTGCTGCTAGATATTAAATAACAGAAATATTACGACAATAAAAAGTTGAAGTCTCAGAGAAAAGATGGTTAAGGAGGACAAAATACCCCCCCCCCAAAAAAAAAAAAGTTAAAAGCCCATTGTACGGTTCATAGTCCGAAAATGAAGGCTAGTTGGAGAGGTACAAAGGGTAGAAGCAGAGATCTGAAATGAAACAGTTGCATCAAGTAAAGATTGTTATGTGGTATCATAATAAGATATAGATGGAATTATGGGACTGTGGCCAACTTTCCACTCAAATGCCTTATTGACAAAGACACAATTGTCATTTCCTTTCAAAGCAAGGGGCTAGGCTAGTCAGGTTCGGATTCCTAAATGAATTGGATCTTTCCAATCCCCTAAATATGGCAAAATAAAAGCAACTATCCAAAAATGAAAAAGACCTTTTTCAAGTCTAGATAATATTTTACCTTAAAACCCATTGCATCATAAATGCCAAATATAGCATTATCAAAGAAATTGGTAACTCTACATACTAGACCTAGTGTAAATTAAAAGATGCGCTAGGTCTCCACTGAAGCTCATAGTAGATATTCTGGTGTAAGGGGAACTTAAAATGTTAGGTCTCATCAATTCAAGGTCACTGAAGGGATTCAGACTACAATAGAAAATTCCAAAAGCAAAGAGCCGATTTTAGGAGTAAAAATAGACCCTAAAATCAGCAGTGGTGAATGTATGGTAATTGCACAGCCTGAAGCCACGGTCATACTGAATGGAACCAAATAACTAGCTCTACAGAAGGACCAATTAATTGAATTGAGTCCAGCGGGGAAGAAGGAACCTAGACAAGTTCTAGAAGCAATCATAACCTCAAACCCTCGATGAAGCAGCAAAACTAATAATCCTCCAAAACCAAGTCGAGCAAGCAGACACACATATACCAGAAGAACTAGGAAACCAAAAACATCTAAAAATCTAGAACAGATGCGGAGGCAAGATAAAGAGGATAAGTATACCCCCAATCGAATTCGAGTTGAGGAAATACAAAATAAAAATTTTGCAATTATGCATAGAGCTTCAACACCAGTAGAAAAATTCAACGCTACCGAAAACCAGATCAAACTTGGCACAACAAGAATCAGAAACATCAAAACTGCAACAGTGCCCTAACCGTCAAAAAGTTGGATAAGAAGCATAATAGGAAAGACGGGGGGAGAGAGAGAGACTTACAGCGGGGAAACGGGTATCGAGCTTCTTCTTCATGGCGTCAGATTCGAAGCATTGAAATTGAAAGAAAAATAGAGAAAAGAGTGTAGTCGGAAGAGGGGGAGGCAAAGTAGTGAGACGAGGTGGAAGCGAATCGGACACAGTAATTGCTTTCTTTAATCATTTGCGATTATCATCTCTTCTCTGCGCGATATCAATATGCAACGATCCCATTTTCAGATCAGATACGACGCGATGCTTTTTATTTATTTATTTTTATTTTCAGGGACGGGGACGGCAAAATCTGGTGCTGGCACACGATTACGATTTACGAATGCCTTCCTAGTACCAACAATTTAATAATAATAATAAAAAAAAATATTAATTTCTTCATTTTTTTTACCATAAAAAAATAATAACAAAAAATAATTAACAAAAAAAAGTTGATATATTGTCTACGTCGACATAGACTAGCAGAAGGTGGGGTGTGGGCCTCATTTCCATGAAACTCATACCCCTCTTCTCTCAAATTATTTACGTTGAACAAATTAACAACATAATAATTCTGTGATCAAATTTAAAATCTAAAGAGTTTCTTTTTTTTAAATAATCTAATGAGTTTTAAATTTATGACATTCCTTATTTCCTTTATTAATGGTAATCAGTATATTATGTTTCAATAAAAAAAAAAATTGACTAAATAAATAACAGAACTTATTTATTTATTATTCATTCTCTTCCACAAATCTTTCTTCGAAATTATTGTGGTTATTTTATTTTCAATATTAAGAAAAAGGTAAAACAATTTTTACTGAAATATTTAATAAATTATTTGAGCCTTGTCCGGCTAAGGTTCATACAAACATGGAATTGCCCCCTCCAAAACCTTGTCAACAGTGACCAAAAGAGTCTTGACATATCGTTCTTTGTATGGTTGGACTAAATCGACACAAAAACCGTTCCATTCAACTAGCATGAACTTCGCAACAAGATCACTTGAAAACCATCTCAAAGTGCACATGCCATGGCCGCGGTCCTTCAAGCAACTTGCTACTTATGCATATCTGAATCTGATTGAAGGAAGCTCCATTTTAGTTCCCTGCCAATAATATTAAATGAAACCTCTTCTTGGCAACACAGGTCCACCGGTCACACCATGGCTGCACAATCAACTTCACT
This sequence comes from Diospyros kaki, assembly GCA_036245055.1. NCBI lineage: Eukaryota > Viridiplantae > Streptophyta > Magnoliopsida > Ericales > Ebenaceae > Diospyros > Diospyros kaki. The sequence continues at coordinate 39,906,620 of BSEG01000001.1, read as the reverse complement.
TGTTCCGTGATAGATATAATACACGGCAAAATGGCAGCTTAGCTATGACAAATTAAAAATTTGGGCAGGCCAACTGTGTTTTCGGCCATCAAGGGTAAGTCCTGCAATCTCCAAGGAGATGTCGATGCTGCGATGCTCAGAAGCACGGGCAATGCTGATGCGGGAGAGGATTTTTGAAGCAGGGCAGCCAGCAGAACCAACAGCAGCGGATCTGTCAGCATCAGGCTTTCCAAGTGCCATTGCAATTGGTTCCCGGAAGGTCAAAATTGTTTGCGACCAGTGTGTTCTGGGAGTATATGGGGATGTGGACAGAACAATTGGCATTTCTTTGCAAAACCTGCTCGTAAAGCCAGTCTCAAACCACAGGACAACTCCATAACACCAGGTTGTTCTACTCCTTGCATCTGGAGAGGAATTTGTTGGGCTATTATCGAGCAATGGTTCCAACTCAATCCTTGAAGTGAAATCCATTTCATCGTGCGTCATCCTCAGCAAATCAAATGACTAAGAGGAAGAGAAAAAAAGTATTACCACACAAATACTAACCAGATGAAATTTATGCATCAAACAACTGACATTAATAAGTACTTGGGACCGACTATCAGTAGCTGCCAATTAAATGCACTGGTGGCTATGAACAATCACCACTACCTTATCTCAAGAATAATCAAAATGACTTCCAAAAACACCATCTATTAATTGCTTGGTGAAAACAATCTTATCTTCTAATCCCAACTGAAAGAAATTAAAAACTATAAAAAAAATTCCAACAGATAAGTTCATCAGAAATTATTCAAATTTAGGTACTAAAAAGATAACATCTAGAAGTTTCAAAATTTAACCATGAGTAATTCAAATTATTAAAAAAAAAAAAATCCAACTTATAAATTCTCTCAGTTTCACATTTAACCCAGAGAACTCAAAAGTACTAAGAATAATTTAATCCCAACTGATAAATTCATCTCAAAGTTTTCACATTGAACCATTAGCATTTCAAAGTATGATAAATAATTTAGCACAATTCTATCAAACAGCTCCCATATAAAGCAATAAAACTTCCCATAAGGGCATCTAACATCGAGTGTTTGGCAAAGAACTCTTTCTAAAGGCTTGGAGGATTCAGTATGTCAACAAAGGGATAGAACAAAAGTCCTAAAAAAAGTGTTAGGAGTTTAGGACTATACCCATGAGGAGTTGACTCAAGAAAAGACCTATCTTGAATACAAATAAATCAATATAATAGAAAAGCAAGGAAAATTGAGGATGTTGCCATTCTTAATAAGGCCTTATTTTCTAGATCATTTGAATCCTGGGTGAATATAGAATATCCTAACACACCCTTAGGGTTGAGCTAGGGTATGAAAAGGGACTTGGGAAGATTATGAGAAGAATTTGGGGGAGAGATAAGATGGAAGGAAGAGAAACAACAACAAGAAGATGAGGATAAGGGAGAGAAGGTAACCGAGAGAGAGAGATAGAAATATTGGAGAGAAACAACAATATTCAATTCATTCTCATTCATCATAGCCCTTCCTATAGCTAATGCTTAATATATATAGCTTCACATTAGCTACCGGACAAGGCACTCTAACCGCCTAAGCTACAAGACAAAAGGGAAAAGACAAAAAAGAGAATATCCTAATAGAATAGAGGGGCACAATTACATAGCTACCCTTGGCATGTGACAAATTCCCCCCCCCCCCGAAATGTCTTTTGTCCCCAAGAAACTTATTACAATTTATCCATTATTCCCTTATCCAATTTCAGCTGGCTCTCCTCCTTCATTGTCTTCCTCTAACCCTTTCATATGTAGCAACTGTCTTCTGCGTTGGTGGCTCAGACTGAATTTGATTGCCTGAGGATGCTCTTTTCCTTGAGTTCGATCTGAGGCCGTCGTCCAAGCATTTTCTCCCACTTCCTGACTACTCCAGGGACACTTTTCTGTTACAGTCCGTGCTTCTTAACAAACGCCTCCAATGATAACTCATGCAAACAGGCCTTTTCCGCCGCTTGTCATACCGAAGTAGGTTGCAGTATTTTGGCCATTGGCCTTAGCTCATCACTCAATTCACTAAGTAAGCTAGACACGAAATAATGTTCATCTAGAGTTGGGTGAGCTCGTCTTATTATAGACCTAAGAGCCTCAAACCTTATCTGATATTCTTCCATTGTTCCTTCTTGCTTCAGTTTGTTAAATTCTTCCACCACATTAGTTAGGTTTCACTCCCCAAAATGAGCACATAATTCCTCTACGAATTCAGGCCACCGCCATTCCGTTCTCTGCTTGCTCCACCCTTGAAATCATGAATTTGCCACATCATTCAGATAGGCAGCTGTCATGTTTATCTTGTTCCCTTTGGCTATTCAACAGTTGTAAAAAACAAACACCCGCAACGTCTGACCCACCACCAGGGTTAATATCCCCTTCAAACATCAAGATTTCGAGTCTCAGTGTAGGGGGATTATTCTAGTTTGTTAGGGATCCCCAAAGAGATCCTTTAACAGCATACTTTGTTCGTTCTTCCACTTCTGGCCAGCCCCTTGGTCTAGAAAAGATGGGTGCTGCCGCGACTCGAGGAGGGAAATGCACTGGCAAGCTCACGTTGGGCTGTCGGGAGAAGATGGCGAGGGAAGCACTCAGTTGCTGGCTCAAACCCGAAAGCTCTTCCCGAATGTTCCTCTCCATCAGCAACACATCTGCTCGGATGTGGCTTGACTTCCTCCTGGGTGTGTCGAACCCCAGCTTCAACCATCTCCAACCTCTCGTCTACCTACTCATCATTCTGTCGAAGGGTCGCTTCCAAGGCGTCAACCTCGACTCCAGTTGTTTCGTCCTTGGGCCTTCAACCATCCTCACCTCCAATCCTTCCTCATTTGACATTGGTTGCGACCCCTTCCTCACCCACGTCGCCAACTTTGACGAAACTCCCTCACCTGTCTTCCGCTCTAGTTGCAACCCCCTAGGTCGTCCACTTCACCTCCGATTGACTCGCGATCACTGCAGAACGTCCGTTACAGTTGCGAACGCCTGTAGGTCTGCATCACCCCTTGACGCCTGGAGGTTCGTTACAGTCGCGAACGTCCTTACAATCGCGAATGACCACCGTTCGCGTTGCCTCTGGCATGCTTGCCGATCGACCCACCAGCCATTTGCATTGCCTTCGGCGTGCTTGCTGGTCGACCCACCTCCGTCCGACTTCCAAGGACGTCGGCTCTGGTATCAATTGACACACCTTTAGGGTTGAGCTAGGGTATGAAAAGGGGCTTGGGAAGATTAAGAGAAGAATTTGGAGGAAAGATCAGATGTTAGGGAGAAAATGTAACCAAGAGAAAGACAGAAATATTAGGAGAGAAACAGCAATATTCAATTCATTCTCATTCATCATAGCCCTTCCTACAATTAAGGCTTAATATATATAGCCTCACATTAGCTATAACACAAGGCACTCTAACCGCTTAAGCTACAAGACAAAAGGGAAAAAACAAAAAAGAAAATATCCTAACATAATAGAGGGGCACAATTACATAGTTAACCTTAGCATGTGACATCTCCCTCAACAATCCTTTCTTTGGTAAGCTCAGGCATGAATAAATATCTTCAGAGAACACAGAAAAAAGTACATGCAAAGATTTTATGTTTCATCAACTACAGAGCAAACCCCAGGCATGCAGACCATTGAAGACACCTTTTCTGCAGTAGGATAAAGAATGAACTAAAAATAGATGAATAATCAATGCAACACCTTATGCAAGGGCTTTTGCAACATAATTAGGTGTATTAAAGAACCCATAGATATTCTCCCAATCTTTTACAACAAAATGAGTTCATTGTTATGAGCAAGCTCCCTATAAAGAGGTAACAAAACTCTCCTATAGAAATTCAAACAGGACAACTGTGGGATCGTAAAATCCTGAATGGGTGAAATTTCTAGCATAAAATAACTAGGAAAACTGTAAAGAATAGAAAGACATTTTTCAGTGCACTCATCCCCTCAAACAAGTCTTAAATTACCAATAAATATTTCTTAAGCAAGTTTTGCAATTAAATTTTATAGAAATTTTGGAGACTTGGGTGAAATAAATCAAATAAAAGCTAATGCATTGCTTTTTAACAGAATTTAAGACCTCAAACTGGGAAAGAAAAGCCACAGGAATGGCTAAAAGATGATGAATGGGTCCAATCAAAAATCACTGGCTCTTTAACATGATGGCCTCCAAATAAGTCAAAAAAAAAGTTTATCCCTTAAAGATTCATGAGTAAAGCCATGGCAGCAATTGCCTAATATGACCGCAACCAACATTCAGAACTGCATCACAAAACTTGGGTAGTGAATTGTAAAATCTTGTGTAGATCCCATGTGCCCTAAGAAACTTTTACTACAAATTCTAACCAATCTACCAAATTATGCTACTTTACATGCTATATATTGCTGCAAAATAACAAAACTTTTCTTTTCCCATCCCTCAGGTGAGGGAGAATCCAACATGAAACACACTCATTGATAAACAGTCAATGAGTGTTTGGAGATAAACAGTCATTTGCTTATTAGTTTAAGCTAGAATAAATTGCACACCATGAAAGACACTAAAAATTGGTAGTTTGGCACTGTAGCCATAACAGATGACAACAATGAACACAAGCCTTAATCCCTCTAGGTGGGGAGGTATTGTGGCCATGATTGGTATACTGGACACAGATACTCTAATGAAAGACACTTTGAAATATGTGTTGTAGCAATAATTGATATATATTGGACACATATAGTATAATGAAAGAACTTTGAAATTGGTATCATAGCCATGATTCAATCACACACACACACTCTGGAAACAGATAGTCTAAAGAAAGAGCCAAACCTGGAGAACCACAGAATTGGTTACTATATCATGACTGTCAACAACATCAACTATTGGGATTCGAGCAGCTTCTTCAACAAGTTCCTTGCCAATACAAGACATGTTGAAACCGTAAACATCTTCCCAAAATGGAAAACTGGTACCACCCCGGCCAAAACCAGCAACGAACTGGAAAATTATTCCAGGATTGTTTAGTTAACTTAGAGAAGCACCTACCAGATTAATAAAGGCTAATAAAAGATCTAGATAACTCACTATGGCAGCTGTGTCTGGCAGAATAGCACCTCCAGGCTTCAACCATCGATCACGTGCAAGAAGCACAGAAGTCAGCATTGACTCATAAAGCAAGCAATAGCCCATCCATTCACTCAATAATACATCAACACTCTGAGGTTGAATACATTCCAATTTATCAAGCTCTTCAACCATTCCCTGGACCACCCTTATTACCCCAGTGCATCTACTTGTCCCATTATTTGGGTTTCCAGCCCGTAAAAAGCCATTCTCTTTTGCAATCTGCATTTTCCCAAACCAAAAGGGTTTTCAAGGGGAAAAAGAGTAAAAGGATCATGAAGAAAGGGCCAAGAAAAATAAGAAGCAGCACCTCAGTTGCAACTGCAGCCATCTTGTCACTGGCTTCAACTGCAATTACACTTGAAGCACCTGCTTGGGCAGCAAAGAGGCTAGCACAAATAGGAAGAAAAATAAGAAATAGTAATATTAATATCATACTTGGAACAGATTAACAATTCAGGTGGTATATTTAGAATGGTATTTACGATGATTGGCTAATTCAACTTGCAGTACTGTGATAGATTTATCAAAGAATGTGCACCTCAAGCATACAGAAAAAATCATCTCCCAATAAACCAAGAATTGAGCCAATATCTAATGCCTATTGACAAATTTACATGGTCTTAATGGATAAGATAGATTGACACGAAAAGGTTCGACATGAGAAGCCCCCATATGAAAGATGTGCGTCTAATAAATATTTATTTATATAGACAAATCAACAATTGTGGATCATACATAGGCTCTTTGGTACAAAATGAGCCACTTCAAATAGATAGTTCCTGCCGGATCATCAGCATCATCATCATAAGCCATAATAATCTCACTAAGCAAGATCTGCTACATAATTTCTAGCCCTTCAATAGCTATATCAAGGCCATTATATCCATGTCATGTCTAAGAGTTTTCCACCAAGTTTTCTTTTGTCTTCCTATATTTCTTTTACTACAATCTCTTGCATTTCATTTACTAGCTTCACAAATTTATTTTTTGGCTTTCTTTTCACATATTCAAACTATATTAACCAAGTCTCTGCATTTTATCTTCAATAGGCATCCCTCTAATTTTATTATGAAATTCTTTTGTTAATTGTCATTTCTTGTATAGCCACACATTCATTGTACCATCCTGATCTCGATTACACTCAGATTTTACACGTCAATAGTCAACTATCCAACATTTTGTACCATATAACAAAATGAACTTATAGTCATCTAATAGAATTTATATTTTATAATTTTCATAATCTCATGAATGTTGGGAGCACTTCTCTATGAGTAACATCCTTAACAATTTTTCCTTGTTTTTAAATAACCAACTCCAAATATCTATGCTGGTTTTTTGTAAAAGTAACTTGATTTTGAAGTCTCACCATAATATCATCCACACCTTTATTTTTACTAAATTTATATTCCTTATATTCAGTTTTTGACCTTTACATTCCATAGTTGCTTATTGAATAAATTGATCATTTCTAGTCGACTAGTCCACAAGAAAAACAAGTGGTTTCTTATCCATGATCCATAAAAGTAAGAAATTCAGTACCAAATCAGGCTTTAATATGGTGTTTCTGAATTCTGCTTGTGCAGAAAATTAGTTATTTTCCTCTTTTTTCTTTTTGCTTATTTCCAGTCACTGAAACTAGTTATTTTTTGGATTGAATTCATTGTAGGACCTGAATGTTTACTGGTGCAAACAAAGATAATAAAGATTGTGTATCAGGAATACAAAACCAGCACAACAGACATCAATATTTCAAGTTATACCACAACAACAACAATCACAAGCCTTAATCCCACTAAGTGGGGTCAGCTCTCACAATTTATACCACAGTGAAAAATTATTTCCATAGAAAAAGAAAAGAAAATTATTTCCACAACCTTCCACTCACAGAGAAACAACCTTACCATTGCTACCACTATAAACAAAACCAAAAAGAGAAACAAAACAAAAGGACAGGGAATAGAAACAAATTCTCAAAATAAAACATAAAAAGAGCAATTCTCACCTAAGTATGCCAGTCCCACATCCGACATCCAGAACAGCAGCACCATGAAGGAGAGAAGGGTTATTCAAGAGGGCCTGTCTATAAGCATCCGTTCTTACCTACAAAACCGGATCAGCTGATTTGCTATAAGCAAACAATAAACTTCCATTTTCCTAGAACATTCTTGCAAGAATTTAAAAAAAAAAAAAACAAAGATCCTTAAAAGAAAATTCAAGATTCAGCATTGTACCTTATCACTTATCATTTCCCTGTGGATCCCAAATGAACTGTATGACCCAAAATAATTCTTATTCACTTTTTTAATTTCATTTGCAACCACTTTTGCAAATGAAACTCCCAAATGCTCATCTTTTAACTTTCTGTCAGACAAACAACCATTTTCTTTTACAATGGCACCATTGTTGTTTGCCTCGTCCAAAGGATTTATCATGCTCAAACAACTGCTAGAAGTGGAGGCAATCTCCTTGCTTCTATTATCATCAGCAATGTGAATACTTTCAGAAGTAACCAGATCAGTAATTTTATCAACTGTAGCAGTATCCTCATCTTCTGGTTCATAATTTTCACTAAAACTGTATAAAAGTGGATCATCTTGTATGAAAGGCCTTAGATATTTGTCATCACTCCAAGGAAGGGTACCAACTTCAGAACTGAATGCTTCATGTAAATGATTCTGTAGATCTTCCCTTGACAAACAGGTAAACTCACAGCTCCAGCATCTGTTTTCTGCTACCTGGCATTAGATACAAGCAACCAAACCTCAAGCCATTAACATTTCTAACTTGTAATTAGGTGCCTGAAAACCAAACATTCAATGTATGAAACTTCCACACTAAAACATTGTGCTAGCAAAGAAATGCAAATGCATTTTAGCATATTAAAAATATTTTTTTCTTTTTTTTATTTCCTTTATGAGAATAGTTTTGACTTTTTTATAAATGAAAACAACTAAATGTCATTCTCTATTTTCTTTTCTAAAATTTTGAAAATGAAAATTGAACACAGGCGGAATGGGTACCAAAGAGGCCCTTATCATATACTCATTCTTCACCTACCATGTGGCCAGATCAAAGAAATAATCCCTAAACCATAGGCAAAGGAACCGGGGTTTAGCACAGCATGTACAGTACATATACCTGCACTATGAAGTTTTTATGCATAACAGTAAAAAAATACTCGAAGTTAGTTTAATTTGGACAAAAAGGAAGTTAGCAACTAATGAGCCTCAGAAGCCAAGGAGCCAGAGTTCAACTGAGGGCATAGGCACATGTTCAGTACTTGGACACATACACTGTCGTGTGTGTACATAAACGTCAAGTAGATGCTTGTCCTACTTTGCAGCACCATCCTCGTGGTTATCCAGAATTGATTTGTTATCGTCCTGAAGTTGAGTGCCATCCCAAATGGATAACTCAGACAAATTAATGTTTAACGAATTATGTATAGAGATCCTATAAATCTGAGAGAAAATGACTGCACAAACACTGTTTGGTTTGCGTTAAAAATCCTATAAATCAAGAGCAATGGATGGCACAAACTCTGTTTGGTTGGCGTTAAATCCTAAGAAAACGTGAGAAATCAAACTTCCCCATCCAATGAAGAAAACAACAAAAGGAAATGAAAAAGTTGCCTTCCAGATTATTTGTTTTTCTTGGTTTTTACCTGAGACCTGACGTAGTTGATGAGCTTGAAGGAAGCATAGAAATCCAAGCCTAGAGTTCTCCTGATAGCATGAAATTCGAAGTGATGAACGGATCGGCAGTGCTCAAAGAGCTCGCCGGAGGAACTGTACTTGGACTCGCAGAACAAACAGAGCATTAAATCTGACATCGAATCATCTCCCCCTTCCTCTTCCTCGTCATCGGCATTCCAATCCCCCCAGTCCTGACCTTCGTCGTCGTCGTCTTCTTCTTCTTCTACATAAACCAATTCTTCTTTCTCTGCCATCTTCTTCGCCGGCGGAAAGCTCCGCACACCCTAAACCCAAAACCCTCAAAACCCTAAACCCATACGGTGACGTCTGACACCTGTTTTGGCATGGTTCAAGCATAAGTGTGCTCTTTTGGCATAGGCAGTATAATTTTTAAACTGAACGCCTTAAACATTTTAAAAAATATATATATTTATAAACGTAACTTAACGACCACCACTTCTTAGAATTTTTTTACATTAATAAATTAAACACCTTATAGCTTTTTATAAGTAAATATATTTTTAAAAAAGTATTTATAAGCTTAACACCATTACTTCTTAGATTTTTTAAAAATACTTGACTGTTTTACTTTTTTCTTTTTTTTAGCTAAATGATCGTTGATATAATTTGTATGGGTAGAGAATGATCTAAAAAAAATTAATAAAATAAGCATACGAGAATTTATGTTTAAAAATTTGAATTATTTTGATTATCTCTATTTATTAGAGAAAATGGGTCTATACCAATTATATTAAAATTTTTAGCATTTTGTGCATTGATTTTATGTGAACATTTCAAGAGTCAAAAGTTTAATACAATTAGCCTTTTAACTTCTAACCACTTGATTTACAAATTTGAAAATTTTCAATTATGCTTAATTAGAGAGAGAGAGAGAGAGAGAAGAGTATAAAAAAGTCTCCTGTAGCTTTAACAGAATTGAGTTAAATTGCCTTAAAAATCTGTTTTCAAGATTAAATATTGTGAAAATTAACATAAGTTAAAGCTTCAATCTTGTCGTATGTAGAAGAATTTGGTTCCTTTTATGGCAACCAAGTTGTCCCAATTTTTCTTCTTAAAAAAAGGAAACTCCCAAGTGCAAGAAGCACCAATGAACCGTCGAGAAACTTGTTAAGTGATAGGGCCACACTCAGATCCCGAACACAATAGAATAGATGCTGCATGCTGTGCAGACTGCAACACCAATAACAATCACTTAAATCCCCTTCCAGATGGATGGATGGAGATATGAAGAAGCTTATTATTGAACAGGACCATCAGGCAAGATTCTAGAGTGATAAGCTTGCGTAACTAGCTCTGTTAAGACTGCCATATTCTTCCTATTTGTTAATTAGGAGTTTCAAACACACAAATTGAATTCTCCTTTCCAACTGGAACAAGCTAACCTAGGCTATTGTGAGCAATGATAACCACATTCATGATACAGCTACATAAAAAAGCCAAATAGCACATAAAAACCTATCCTCTTTCAAGGAAAGAGTTCATCTTTCTTTCTTATTATATTCTCCATCTTTTAAACTTTGTCTCATCGAGCTCTGAGATACACATTTGATGCCGCAGCTGATTAAGCATGCCCAAGAAGCTTCTGCGCCATAATTAACTAACCCTCGTCGTCATAATCTTCCTCCTCATCTTCATCCAACCTGGAATTGAGATGTGCAAACTGAAGAGGGTCGATGGCCATTCTGTCCATCTCAGAAAGTGACCAGCCAGGATATTCCTCGGCTCTTACTTCAGTAGGCCCACTCAATGATGTCGAAGCAGCTCCTCCGGCTGCAGCAGCAGCAGATCCTTTATCTGTATTCTCATCCAATTTATTCTCATTCAATTCCACATTCAGATCAAAGTTTCGAACTTCTGGATTGGCATCATCAGGAACCTTAACATTTTCCTCCGTTGTTTCGTTTGACTCCAAACCATTGTCCGTAGGCCTCCCAGGACTCTGATGTTGCTTGATGCCGTGCCGAGGACTGCATGAGTCAACGTCCACATCAGGTTCCCGGTATGAAACTCGGACGCCACGGGCACGGCCTCTCCCTCTACCCCTTCCTCTTCCCCTCCCACTGCTGCTTGCCTGGGTTATGCGGGGCAACAGGAGAGAGGGAAAAAAAAATGTTAGTTGCTTTCTAGTGATTGATTTAGTTTTATGCTTAACATGCAACAATCAATTTGAACTTGTCTATTTCATTCACAGACAACAATAAGATGTATTTCTCCTGATCCGTATACTGTTTTTTTCTTTTTTTCTTTTTGCTAGAGGGTTCATATACTTTTTTCATCACACATTTTTCGTGTGGTGAAATGCAGAAGCACACGTATTGGTGCATTGGTTAGTATACTGCAGCTTAAACAAATACATTAGAACACAAAGGACGCAATACAGCACATGGGACTGTAAATATTTAAATTTCACCTACAATTAAATTACAACCTCTGAGATCTGAGCTTGAATGTAATGATAAACCCCAGATAAAATTGAAGTTGAATCATGGATTGATATCCAAACTTAATCACTTAACAGTGATTATGCCATTTCAATTGGATTTACGTTCACATTCAGACTAACAGACCACATTAAAGCACCAAGGATGCAACAAATAGGCACACAACTAATGTAGATATTTTGGTGTGGCACACCAGCTGGTTTGTGACAACGGCAAAATCAAAGATTGCTGGTATTTACTGAATATTAAATACCAATGGAAACCAATGGAAATGGTATTTACTGAATATTAAATGACCTATAAGACCATCTAACAACTTTGTTATAGAGCTCAGAATGCCAAGCATCTAAGCGCAAACATGCACAGAATATAAGTGCAGCCAGAATGAGGATATTAAGGTGAATGTGTGACTATAGAAGAAATGACAAAATAAGAAACGGGGTCATATGTAATAAGGTTGGAGTAACACCTACTGAAAATAAGATGAAAGAGTCACCACTAAGATAATTTGGGCATACGAGAAGACAACCTATAAAAGCTCCTATGAGACAAGGGGATGAAATGGAGGAAATTTGCACCAAACGACATAGAGCAAGACCCAAAAAACTTGGTGGGAACCTCTAAGACATTATATAGAATATAATGGCCTCATAGAAGATATGACCATGGATAGAGATGCATGGAAGATACATCCCATTTAAGTGGGATATTAAGGCTTGGGATTGTTGTTGTCGTCCTTGTACCTAATTGTTTAAAGGAAAAAGATAAAAAGAAGTCCTGATAAATGTTCTCTTTAGATCCATTCTTATTTAATAATTTATTTATTATTATTTTGGTGGGGGCAGTTGCTAGGCTGTTCATTACATGCTGTTATTACGAATTTTTATGGCTTCAAATAATGATCCACAGAAAGATGTTAAAAGGCTACAGAAGTGGTTTAAAATGGCATGCCTATGTTGTAAGCGGTAGAGTACAGGATATTATTACCATCCTAGTCCTCTTTGAATCTTCATCACTATCATTGACTTCATCAGCTGCAGCTTTCCTGGAAAGCCACATAAACACCATATCTAGTTAGCCTGGAGAATATAAAAGGAGCAATAATCAAGGAAGAAAAAGGAAACCACATTTCCCCAACCTTCTCTTTGACATAATCCGATCCTCAGCGGTGGCATCAATATGACCATAGTCAGGAACCTTGCTAACTATTTCCCTCAGAAAATCAAACACATTATAGCTATGGACGCAATGCTTTCTGCAGTTAAGGCACAGAACTTAGATTGAAATTCAATTATGGAGAGGTAAGGAGATGGAAAGAAAAAGGAGATAATGAAAAATCTCTAAATATATGTTGGCAGCGCCACAAAGAGAGCACCATTAGCCAAAAAAGGAAAAATTATGGGATGCTGAAACCACTTCACCCCCTTCTTCTCTACATAATGGAATTTCGTACTAACCTCTCAACCTTTTGCAACATAAAGCTCAAAGCAGCCATCATTAAAACAAAAGAAAAAGGCTACAAATGATCAACTTGCCTGAACCCCTAGTACCATCAGAGAAACCATTAGGGACCCCATTAACCACCCACCCCCCCCCCCCACCCCCCCCCCCAAAAAAAAAATAGAGTAATAAAACAAAACAAAATAAATTAATGAAATACAAAAATGAGCCCACCTCCAATTTGCTCAACAGCCCATCTTCTACATTACAATAAAAAGAAATCCCCCAAAAGCATGATCATGAACCTTTAGACATCAAGCTTGCAAAGCAGAGCCAATATATTACTCTAAATTGGAAAAGCCATACGGCCATTGGAAATCACGATAACTTCTAGAATTGAACCATCCCCACAAAAAGAATTATGTACATCCAGATATCACACCCAATAACCCCATCAACCAAGAGGATAATACCTTAGCAAATAATCTTATGCACACTGTCCACTAGGAAAATAGGCGCCTAAAATCCTTCAATTCCTCCACTACACCTATCTTAGGCATTAAAGGATGAAGAAGAAGTTTGAGCTTCTCGGATAACACCCAAAAGGACAAATCATGGCCATAGCCTCCCTATCAAAAAAATTCAAACACAGATGAAAGAAAGCTCAAGAAAGTCATCAACTAGGTCCTCATCCCCATTTAATAATCCATGTAAAACCCCATGACTACCTACTTTCAAAAGAGTCTTGTCACAACCCAAGAGTTAATGAGAATAGTTATGTTGTATTTCTTTTACTTTAATTGTTGCACCTATATTCTAGCTATCAATTCTGTTAGAATTAGAAAGGCCACATGTGAGGCCTTAGGAAAAGGACAAAATAGTTTGTTGTACCTGCTGGAGGGGGGATGATCTGCTGCATCCACACCCACGCCAAGCAACGTCTATATGTATTCATCCCATTCCATGGGAGAAGACATTCTGATTTTGATATTGAAATTCTCAATTCTCTTCCAAGATTTCTCCCTCAATTATCTCTCTCATTCTTCTGCCATTCTCCCCCCATTCTTCTTCAATTCTTCCCCTAATACATTCTGCCCTTGGCTTTAATTCAATTGGATCTTTCCGATTGTCCATTTCAGCCCGTCATGAACCCTAGGTTCATGACAAATGGTATCAGAGCATCGTTTCTTGACTGTTAATGTTCGACGGCTCCTTTGTGATTGATTTCCGACAATTTAGGCTGTGATCTTTAGCGACCCAGGCTGGTTCAAGGAGCTACCATTTATCGGTGGTCCTCAGCCAGTCGTTAAGATTGTAGTGAGTAAGGAGTCGATTCTTCATGTTGATTGGAAATTATAGTCGAATTGAATTAGAAGACTTCCAGTCGTAGAATCCGCTGTGACTGGTTCTTCCAAACGTCGAAGCAGACTCAAGGCCAGACGATTCAGGATTGGAAGTGTTGTCGATTTTTGGAGGCGAAGCCAACATTGACGCTCGATTGTGAAACTCAAGCATGTTGCCGACTTCAGTGGCGACTTTGAAGGACGGTAACGGAGCCGACCTCGGCCATCCAAGCAAGCTTAAGGAGTGACAGCAGTGACGCGGGTTGGTCGAACGACTGGAGTGGGTGACCAGAGGGTGACGCGAACAGCCAGGAGGTCGCAATTTGGACTGGGGAGTGTTACAATCGTCCAAGGCGAGCGTAAGCCCGTCGGAAGTGAAGCGGACGGCCCAGACAATTACGACCCAGACCGGTAAGCTTCCTATAGGTGTGGTTGTGGCAATTTTGATCGAGAACTCCGTTCGGAATTTTGTGGGTGTGGCCGCTGGATCGAAAGGCACGGTGGTGCTGCAATTTTTGGGTCAAGAAGCAATTCTGACCGTTCGGGTGAGGCGAGTTGCCCACCTTGTTCGGAAGGAGATTCCGACCATTATAGAAGAATTAACCCAGAGAGAATCGAGCCCATAACCAGTGACTGAAGCAACGAGCAAGTGATTTTCGTTGGTGATTTGGAGGCGACTTGGCTGGGCGGTGTTCCAGCGACTCTAGAGATCTGGAAGGTGGTTAGGTGTAGGAAGGTGTGGAGGCCTTTATCCAACGCGACCAGTGAACGAGAAGAAAGTGTGCATGTGAAAGAGGCAGCAAATCAATCTTGGTTGTTGCAACTTGGAAGGTGGAACGGCAAAGTGGATTGCTGCTGTTTTCCGAATTACTGTAGTTGATCCAGAAGGGGAGGTGATCGCTTGTTTTTGGGCGACTAATGTGGAGCGGAATAGCAGGTTGTTTGCAGCTATTTTCCGAGGTTGGGCAGTGTAGGTCAGCAAGCTGAAGCACAACAACTAATTCCAGCTTCCGATTCCTCTTACTGCCGCTAAATTCTGTGGGGTCTTGGCTAAGAAGTGTAGCAATTCCGGTATCTAATTCCAGCAAGTCTTGTAGCAACTGGGAGTGTAGTTTCGAAGGCATTCCTAAGCCGGTGAGCATCAGCCATTGCGTGACAGAGCAACGGAAGTATGGTGAACCCTGCTGAAGAACCGAGCAGTGGATTTTATGTGTTTGAGATTTAAGTTGGAAGGAAACAAAGTTGATCGGAAATTGACAACAAGCAGTCCAAGGTGTCTAGGGTGCATTCAAATCGATTATTTGTTGTGATCCCTATTCAGATTTTGAAGGAGACTCGTAGAGCATTTCCGGTGATTTTCAATTGCTGCGTTTTCGATTGTGATTCTTGGCTAACAGTTAGACGGTCTAGAGGACTCTCGAAGGCCGATCAAGTCGCTGTAAGTGTACAATTTCTTCTGCTGCTACAATAGATTTGGTCTAAAGCATAACAGTGGCTGCAATTTGCCACTTATTGAATCAATTTTAGAAGTGATTGGGTGAGGCAGTTACAGAAGGGAATTAGGATGGAAAGAGCTGCTGTTTCTTGGCCTATTGCTTTTCCAGCCAGTGAGATTTCGGCTAGGAGGAGTAGTGCACGAAGGAGTCCAATGGAGTCTCAATTGCAACAGAAAAATGCTTCATTTTCAGCTGAAATGGAGTCTCAATGGCAGCCAAAGAAGGCTGCATTTTCAGTTGGCAGCAACAAGGAACAGAAGAAGGGGATCAGCCAATTGGACAAAGGAACCAGCAGTGGGTTTGATGAAGAGTGCAAGGAATTCAGTCGAATGTTTCGCGAGAAGTTGCAAGAGTTTGCAATGATACTATCTAAGGAGTATCATTACAGTTTTCTTGTCGAATACTTTGATGACTATCATAGAAGTTTTAATAAGGAGGAGTTTCTTAAAATGGAGAAGCCGAAGGAGAAGACAAGAAGGTGGGAAACTGATTCATCATTGACTTCTAAGTATGTGCTTGGGTATTTTGAATTAAGCAGCAATATCAAGAAGGATGTTGACAGCATCAGAGATAATATTGGTGATGGATTACATCCTTCAAATGGAACCTATAATGAACAAATTGATAGGGTAGCCAATGCAGAGGGATCATCTGATATTGCTGAAAAAGAAGTCCAAATAGAGGGGAATTGCAGCCAACAAAAGGAAAAAGAAGTTCTCAATGGTGATGTTTTTGGGATTCTGCAAAAAGAGCAGCCCAACTTTAAAGAAGAAGGGAAAGAGGAAGAAGAGGAGGAAGAAGAAAAAAGTGAGGAAAAGGGATTGGAGGATGACACTCAATCAATTGACAGCCTCTCAAGCACTCTTACTAGTGCTAAGACACTTGGCCAGGTGTCAATCATTGAGAATTCATTGGCTGGAAGTGAAGTTGCAGCATCTCCTAATGTTAATGCTCACAAACAGCCTTGGTATGAGTATTCAAGGAAAGAATACAAACCTCCATTGCTGCATTTTGAGGCTGCTGTTGATATTTCTGCAGCAAAACATGGTTGTGGGTTGAATGGGGATATAGTAACAGTAACAATGGTTCTAGATCTGCCCTTCTTACTTGTATTGGACGGTGATGAAGTTTTCTCTACTGAAATTCTGGGCCAATTTATGCTTGGATTTGATCTTGTAAACCTAATAACGAAGAACAAGAAGCCTAGAAGGAGAAAGAAAGAAAGAAGAATTAAACTGGTGGAGAAAGCGGGCATTGGATGAAGAAACAATAGCTTGGTTGTAATAAGTTTCTTGGGGACAAGAAACTTTTCAAGAAGAGGGAATTGTCACAACCCAAGAGTTAATTAGAATAGCTATGTTGTATTTCTTTTACTTTAATTGTTGCACCTATATTCTAGCTATCAATTCTGTTAGAATTAGAAAGGCCACATGTGAGGCCTTAGAAAAAGGAAAAAATAGTTTGTTATAACTGCTGGAGGGGGGATGATCTGCCACACCCACGCCAAGCAACATCTATATGTATTCATCCCATTCCATGGGAGAAGACATTCTAATTTTGATATTGAAATTCTCAATTCTCTTCCAAGATTTCTCCCTCAATTCTCTCTCTCGTTCTTCTGCCATTCTCCCCCCATTCTTCTTCAATTCTTCCCCTAATACATTCTACCATTGGCTTTAATTCAATTGGATCTTTCCAATTGTCCATTTCAGCCCGTCATGAACCCTAGGTTCATGACAAGTCTCTCATGCCAACTCAAAAAAATTCAAACACTGATGAAAGAAAGCTCAAGAAAGTCATCAACTAGGTCCTCATCCCCATTTAATAATCCATGTAAAACCCCATGACTACCTACTTTCAAAAGGGTCTCTCATGCCAACTTTGCTTCTCCAAAATAGAATGGCAATCCACCGGCCCTCAACAGGTTAGCAAGTTAGTCTCCTTTTCTTGAGAACAACAACAATTACAAGCCTTAATCTCACTAGACAGAGTTGCCTACATGAATTCTAGACCTCAAACTAGCCCTATCTATGGCCCTATCCTTTGTAAGATTATTATCATATCCAATGCCATGTTTATAGTTTCTCACCAAGTCTCTTTGGTCTTCTCTCACTTTTACTAAAATCTTCCTCCATTTCATTCACTTGCCTCATAGGTGTGTCCATCCATCTTTTGTCACATGTCTAAACCATCTTAATCACCTCTCTCACATATCTTTAAGTGGTGCCACTCCAACTTTATTACGTATAATTTTCATTTCTTTTTTTTTTTTCTTGTATAGTTACACATCTACCATAACATCCTTTATCTTAGATATGCTTATACTTTACATGTTGGTACCTAATCACCCAACATTCTAAACCATACATTGTACTAGAATTCATTAGAATAAAATTGCAAAGCCAAACCTAACGTAGAGACAACATCTTTGTTTTTGAATAAGGGGAATGCTTGTTAACTAGGAAAGATAAGAAAGCATAAACGGCCATAAATATTGACTTACAAATGCAATGCACTCATTGTCTTTGCTCCTCTTTGAATAGTTATATCATATGTTCGATCACAAAGGTCTTGCAAAAATAATTCCAAAGCTTTAGCTGCATCAGAATAGCAGAAATTAACTGATGGAAAGTTACACAAAATAGCTGTTGAGGCTAAATGGATAAACCAATCACAGATACTTACAAACCAAAATAGGCACTGCCATGGCAATCTTCCCAACATCTTCATCAGCTTGCATTATTTTTTTAATCCGAGCCTGACAAGGTAAAAGTTGCCTTTAGATAACAAGAATAACATTCAATAATCTCTACTTATTCCCCAAAAAGAAGAAAAATCCCATTCATTATTAGGACAGAATACATGAAATGATTCAAACTCAGATGACTTGATCTTTTTCTCATTTCCCTGATTCCTAAATAAATACCCTAACTATTGCAAAACAGAAGTAACTATCCAAAAAAGAAAGGTACCTTTTCAATCCAGATAATATTTTACCTTAACACCCATGCATCATAGAAACCAAATATAGCATTATCAAAAGGACTATATTTTGAGGACAATAAAGTGTCATACCAGAAAATTAAGAGCTAAATAAGAATTCACATCACAATGTCCCATAGAATCAGTACAGTACAAGGTAAAGATCACCTGGATGAAAAAGAAATTGGTAACTCTACATACTAGACCTAGTGTAATTTAAAAGATGCATAGGTCTTCTCAGCTGAAGCTCATAGTAGATATTCTGGTGGAAGGGAAACTTAAAATGCTAGGTCTCATGAATTCAAGGTCATTGAAGGATAATAGAAAATTCCAAAAGCAAAGAGCCGAGTTCAGGAGTAAAAATAGACTCTAAAATCACCGGCGGTAAGTGCATGGTAATTACGCAGCCTGAACCCACGGTCATATTGAATTGAACTACAATAGCTCTATAGAAAAGGACCAACTAATTAAACTGAGCCTAGCTGGGAAGAAGGAACCTAGACAATTTGTTATCTAAACTAAAGATAGATTACCCTCCCAACCTCAAACCCCTGATGAAGCAGCAAAACTAATAATCCTCCAAACCTAAGTCGAGCAAGCGCACACGCATATACCAGAAGAAGTAGGGCACCAAAACATCTAGAACAGATGCGGAGGCAAGAGAAAGAGAATAAGCATACCCCCAATCGCACTTGAGTCCAGGAAATACAAAATAAAAATTTTGCAATTACACATAGAGCTTCAATACCAGTAGAAAAAATCAACCCTACCGCAAATCAGATCAGAATTGCCACAGCAAGAATCACAAAAGTCAAAACTACAGCAGTGCCCTTACCGTCAAAAAGTTGAACAAGAAGAATAATAGGAAAGACGAAGAGCGAGTGAAAGACTTACAGCGGGGAAACGGGTATCGAGCTTCTTCTTCATCGTGTCAGATTCGGAGTATTGAAATTGGAAGAAAAACAGTTAGAGAAAAGAGTAAAGTGGGAAGAAGAGGAGGAAAAGTGAGAGTGAGACGAGGTGGAAGCGAATCGAACACAGTAATTATTGCTTTCTCTAATCATTAGCGATTATGATCTCTTCTCCGCGCAATATGTAACGATCCGATTTCCAGACGCGATGCGATTGCGAAGATGCTTTGCTTTTTATTTATTTTCAGAGACGGCGAAATCTTGGTTTGCGGCACTGCCGCTGGCACTGGCACACGATTACGACTGACTTGACTTCTTCGGACCAACAATTAATTAAATAATAATAGCGTCGCGCATTTGACTACCACATTGGCATAGGTTGCACCAACCAACTAGGATGCCCGTGAGAATGTAAGGTTCGGATTGATGGATGGTTGGTCGCTGCCTCGTTGCCATTGGTCAGATGATTTATTCATTTTGTAAATCTATTATTTATATATAGTAAATTGATGTTTATTTTTTGTATTTTTACTCAATGGATGTAGGTATTAGGTATATATTTGATTTATTTCACACCTAACTGATCATATGGGAAGTTGTTGGATATTATTGGACAGTTGGAGGTTGGAACTTGGAACTTGGAACTACTTGTGTACGTATATTATATTGCTAAAAATACACATCTATCTAACAATTAAAATGATATGTTTATGCTTTAAAAAATGGGCTATAAAAAAAATAAAAAGCCATGCATGGCAGCTAGTGATGGGAAATGTGCGGGTCGGGCCGGGCCGGCCCGCCTCCCGCTTGGCCCACCTATTTAGTGGGCCGGACCGAATTTGGCCACGAAGAAAATGGGCCGGGCCAAGCCGGACCAAGGAAATGAAAACTTAGGCCCGGCACGGCCCTGTGACCCTTAATAAATGGGCCAAAGTGGGCCGGGTCGAGCCATGGGTCTGCTGGGCTGGCCCGTGGGCCTGTTGGGTAGGGTCGACCCGTGGGCTTGGCTATTTGGGCCGGCCCATGGGCCATTTATTTTTAATTTTTTTATATATAATTTTTTAAATATATTTTTTTATTTTTTCTCAAATGTAACTAATATTTTTTAAAATATGTTTAATAAACATATTAATGTTTAAAATATGTTTAGTAAACATTAATAAACATTGTTTATTTATATTAATAAACATATTATGTTTACTTATGTTTATTTATATTAATGTAACTAATATTAATGTTTACTTATAATTTTGATGTTTGTAAAATTATGATGTTCATAGTAAACATTATGTTTACAAAAATTACACTAAAATTATGTTTACAAACATAATAAACATTATGTTTACAAATATAATTATGTTTACAAACATTACAATAAAATTATATTTACAAGAAACATAATTTTTAATTATTATGTTTATAATTATTAAATACAAATATAATTTTTAAATAATTTTTTATTTTTTAATGGGTCGGGCCGGGCCATTTTAGTGGGCCAGTCGATGGGCCGGGCCACGGGCCAGATATTGTTGGCCCGGCATGGCCCTTATTTTCTTAAGCGAGCCGGCCTGGCCCGTTTGTTACAGTAACGGGCCAGGCCAGGCTATGAGGCGAGCCGGCCGAGCCGGCCCATGGGCCGCCAGAGCCAGTTCCCATCTCTAATGGCAGCCCATGACGTGACTATGGGGCAATCCTATCTTTAATTTTAAGTCAAGGGTGATCACTATGGGTTTTAATAATTTATTAATATATTAATTATTCATGAAAAATGTTATTGTTGAGGTTCTTTATTTTGTATTATTATATTTTAACAACTTATTAAACATGGAGCCTTAAAGTGTCTTTTAATTTTTTTGTTATTAATGTACAATTGTTAACAGGTTCCATCATTTTCTATAATAATTTATATAAAGCATTATTTTCTATTAGATTTCTTGAAAGGAGGGGCACGAGCACTTTTTTAAACATTTGTTGTTTACGATTTCAAAAGTTAGGACTATATATTTTTATTTTAAAAAATTTAAGTTAAATAACTCTGCATTCAAAAAAGAAAGAAAAAAAACTGATAAGATTTTATGTTATGTAGATCATTTAAAATTATCTCCATCTTATAGTCAAAACAAGGTTAAGATAAATATGTAGTTAATTAAAAAAATAAAACTAAATATGAGGTTAACCAGAGTAAGTTTGTTAAATATTAGATGTATGAGACATGATTTAAATATTTTATTTTGAACATAATTTTCTATGAAAAATTCTTTAACAAAAAAGGTGAAATAAGATATATATATATATATATATGTAAACTTGATAAAACAATTTTATGAAATTATACGAGTCTAAAAAAAATTATCATAAACAAAAAATAATTAAAAAACTAAAATTTGAATAGCTAACCAGCTATCTAACTTGAAAGTCATTAATTTTTTAAGTTTTACATGTTTAAACTTAAAGATAGTTATTATTGAATATGCCTGTTGAAACAGACTTTAATATTACTTATGACCATCAAATAAGATTAAATAAGGTAACATCATAAATTAAATTAGGTTAAATATTGTCAATATCACATCTTAATAGATTGCACCAAATAGAACTTATCCTAAAGTATCAGGTGAGTGTTGTGAAAAGTGCTCATCTAATTCAAAACTTGCTTTGAGTTCGCATGCATATGCAGTTTTTGCCAAAGGGTCCTTGAAAAAAAAAAAAAAAATAGCACCCAACTGTAACAAGTTTTGTACGGTAACCCCCTCTCCATTACAATACATGAGAAATTAATAAAAAGAAAAACAAGAGCTTGGCTGGCAATTTACAAAATTGAACCAAAAGAGTCAACTAATTAAGCAAGGAATTTGAGCAAACATCTGCAGCATCAATATTGTTGATTGGGTTCTACCACACAAACCCAAATGGCCTCTGTTGAAGAAAACTAAATAACCTGAAATCAGTTGATGCAGATGCCACAGGTTGTGGGCTTGCACTCCAATGGTGAGGTTATGATGCCAGGGGCACTCTCGTCAATCAACCTTGATCCGGGACGCCTTCGCCTGTGTTCGTTGTTCTCTTGTCGTGCCACTTGGTGAAGCCTTCCAACAGAGCATCTCTCATCCATGCATGTCTGCAGTTCTCTGCAGCTTGAGGTACCGTTAGCCAGGTTCTACTTCGGGTGTTCTGCTCTGGCCAGAACTCGAGCTCCTGCTTCACGAGCAGAGCAAACATTGAAGCTCTACACAAGCCCTCTGGGCTGATAAACTCGTCTTGGTGGGTTTTGCTCTTGAAGTCGTAATTTCCCAGGAACCCCTGCAACACCAATTAATCAATGGTTGATTTCCCCCTTTTGTTATCCAATGATATTGAATAATGGTGCTGCCGAAAAAATGTAGCCATGCAGTCTCACATGATCACATCAGAATGGGCAGCCCCCCCAAAAATAGAAGCACATAAGAAAAAAAAGGGACTAAAATTGCACAGCCGAGGCATACCGGGTATAGAATTATTGAGCACTTGCTATTGCGACATTGACAAAGTGAAATTATAAGAAGAAAAAAGTCAGGGCTGGAGAATAAATGATGAAAAACCGGCACTAAGCTTATAAACATAGGAAATATTTAAATAGATATGCCATTGAAATTGTGGTGCAGCATAACGGGACAGCAATTAGAATTGTTTATAAATTATATAGACAAAGACTAAGACTAAAACTGATGAGAAAATCAAAGCAGGAAGCTGCTCATCGCCAGAAGCCAGCCAAGCCTCGCTAAAAATTGTGAAATAGACAGTCCATGAAACCCAGCATTTTACACACATTTACATAGATTTTATTTATTTTACCAGTACGACATACTGAGAGGTGAGAGCAGTGATAAGTATCAAAAAGCCTCCATTGAATGCCGAGTTGAGATCACAGGACTCATGCTCATCACACATGCAGCCCCCAACCACTGCTTTTCATGGAAAAAAGGGAGAGAAAGATGGGGGAGGAGGTTCTGGAGTTTTCACTTTTTTTTTTTTTCTTTACATCTCTGACACAGCCAATCAATAATAATAATAATAACAATTTTAAGCTCCTTGTAGAACTAGAACATCAGGAGAACTCAATAAAAAGGGGAATTTAAAAATGAAAGAGTGAGAAATAAAGCGTGTATCATACTGACAAAGCAGGTTCTTACCATCAATTCCCCTCGGACTCCAGCTTCTTCAATAGCTTCCCGTACTGCTGCCTCCTCAACAGTTTCATCATTCTCCCAGCCTCCCTGGAAGAGAAGCAATGAATCTCAAAACAATATTATTGTGATACTCTGTTGTTCTATAGCACAAGGAATTGCACAAGAAAAATGTTTTGATATTTTAAAACATTCTAAAGCAACAATTTCTTAGATCGCAGTGCAGAGTGATATGCTGGCAAAAAAAAGTAAGCGGATACAAACTTCAATAAAAAGATAATATGGTAGAGCTCCCTTGGTCAGGTCTCCAAGAACAAGTCAAATTTGTTTATAAGTAAAACAATAGGTTGAATAATTATGATGAAAGGAATACAAATACTGTGGAACTCTTTAAAGAGAAAAAGATGCTATATTTTCACCTAATTTTTACATTGCTATAGAACTTTTTTTTTTTTTTTCTCTGTACATTGCCGCAGAGTTAACAAGTAATATTTATTTCCCAAGTGGCCCTGCATTGAACAGAGTAATCTTCCTTCTTTTTCTTTTCCAATATGTAGATTCAACCAAAGAATTGTTGCCAGTTTAGACAAAAATCACAGGCATGCAAAATATACATGAAAACTGAGATTAAGCTCCAATAAGAGGTTTACATGCTCATGAACAACACAGAAACCACCACTTTAGAACACTTCCTGATAACCCAGATGAGAAAATAATTAGCATCTAACTCTTAAGGCCACAAGAGAATGTCCTCAAATCCTCCACTCTACACCTAAGTCAGTGTACTCATCTGATGGATACAGAATGACAGCACAAAAATTTAATTTTTTCTACCTCTGTTACTAGAAAATGCTAATACCCTAGCAAATCCCATACCGGCATGCATGAAAAAATGGTACATCTTCATTCCAAAATTATATCGCAATCCAAAACAATCCGAACATTGTTCCTGTACTTAGAGGTTATTTACTGGGGAAAGAAAACAATATAAAATATATAATAGACAGAGTTCTGATAGGGGAAAATGTAAAACAAAAATAGTCATAATGCATTGAGAAATTATGTTCTTAAAAGACTAATCTAAAGAAAAAAAAAAGAAAATATTTATAATGTTTATTAGATGTAAACATTAAAGAAATTTGGTATCAAAATTACCTTAAAAAATCTAATAGTAATATATTAGTATAACCTTATTCCGTTGTCACATGTCTACAATGGGTCTGCAATAGAAGTAGCTTCCACCCAAAAAAAAGTTAAAATGAAGAAGATATTATTTTCTCATCCTCGATCCTTAAGGATACAACAACAATTTGATGGAAGTTTTGTACCAGCTATAGGAATAGATAGGACAAAAATTGCACCATCCCACGTTCCCTTCAATTTGAATTCGGGACAACATTAGATTCAAAGACAGGATAAGTTGGAAAATTTGTTTATGGATCAATAGAAATAGCTAGAAAGGTTTTCAGTCCTCAGGTTATTCTTGTGCATAAATCATAAAATTTAATAACAAAAAAAGCATCATATGGGGTGCAAACCATATGCAAAAGCAGGGGAAAAAAGCCACTGAAGAAGAAATAATAAAGGTGAACCCCGTGTATGACGCTCTTGAATTGCATGCGTTGTAGAAGGTCAATTGTATACAGCCTTACCCTTGCTTAGCAAAGAGAGGCTGTTTACCGGCTTGAATCCATGATCTCCAAATCACAATGGAGTAACAATACCAAGGCTCATCTTTCACCTAAGAAGAACTAATGAATCAAAAAATTTGCAGCCCCCAAAAGGAGCCAATATATCTCATAATCTCATTTATAGATAGGAGACCCATCCCACAAAGTACCAAAATAACGTTAGATGACAAAAAATCAACAAGACTAGGACTTCAATAAAGCCTCTCGCAAACTAGGTGGTTCCAATGCACTCCAGCTTATAACCCATAAAGAATATCAAAAAGGCAAAAAAAGGGTTTCCCTAATGCTCAAGGCTCCCTGCTTTGCAAGAATCAAGAGAGAATCATTTCTGTACACAACTTTACCCTTGCTTTGCAAAGAGGCCCAAAATGCATCTAACATAAAAATTAATTAAGAAAAGTTAAAACATTTAGCTGCCAAAATAATTAATCTAATAAAACATGTGACTTGTATCTGGTTAAATAACTAAGTTGGCATTATAATTTGTTTTTTTTTTTTTTTGACTTGTAATATTCTCAAATTTTCTTGGCTGCCTTTTGCATCATTGCCACTATCATAGACCTTCTACGCAAAAGCAAACTCCCAATCCCCATCACTAGCAACATCATACATGATTTAGTAATGAAATAGATATTATTGTTTGTTTGAGGGTTGTACTACCACACACTTACTACAAGGACACTTGTGGTACCTCCTTGACACAACCACCAGTATTAGTCTCATGCTTCACTATAAAGGAGCTCTACATGGACCACACACCTAGAATCACCAAAGATGACATTCACAGTCTCTAAATATGAAATGACTTTAAGTGATAACCAAGGATGAATCGGGCCTAGGGATCTGCTTCCACATGGGATCTCTAGCAACCGGTGCATTGTCACCTAAGTTCAGTGCTCAATTAAGGTAACCTTGCTCCTCCCATGAAGGGTCATCTGCCTTGATCTTGGTCCGTCATATAGAGTATCTCCAGAAACAAAAAGCACACGATCCTTCCAGAACCCCTGTATCACCAATCACATCCTCACATTCTCCAGTCCAACTAATCAGCTTAGGAGATACTAGCTCCAAAATTGACACTCTCAGAAAGGGCAGTCCACTAACAAAGATACAACTCTAAATTTGCCTCTTCAAAGAGGCCTTCCATCTATGGTTAACCAAGAACATGGATCCTCATTTTATCCTCCATTACCCTTTCTTGATTACCTTAATTCTCTCCCTTTTCATGTATACTATTAGTCCGCTCACAAAGGTCTCCTTAGTCCATTCACACTTAGATCAAGCATACAGATGTGACAATGTCCTATAGTATCATTTTGCAGCTCCACTTTTATCTTTCCCATACCACATCTCCTTGTATTTCTACAAATAAACAAACAATTCTGAAGGGAAAACAGCCAAAAGTGAATTTCAAACTGCTGTTAACAGCCAATTTTTAAGGCATTCTCCATGAATGATTTATTTATCACAAGACACTACTCAGGATAGGTGGGACCTCATCACCAAAGATAAATTCTTAGATGCATAAGACAAAGAACTAAAAACTGCCCATAGAGAAAACAACAGTCATAGAACAGAAACAATAATAGGTAGAGATGAGCCAGGTACTCTTTCAATACACTGCCCTCATGAAAATTATTCAATGAACTAATGCAAATTAACAAGTGTCAATGTTGCTTGATACATTGTTTTACCATAGAAGGAATTACATCAAATGAATTTATTTGGTGCTATATCTCATTCTTAATGATGAGATATCTACCAGCATCAACAAACAAAAGCCATCACTAATGCTTTTTTTCTTCTTCTTGGCCACTAACTGTGACACAATGACAAAAAAAAAAAGAGCATTTATATCTGTACTGACTAACGTTCTCACTGAAAATTATAGGAGGACAGAATTAGCAGGTTGTATGCTTGCTAACAAAAAGAATCTGCTAATTACATGAATCACATATATGTATATCTACACAAATGCATGTATGCATACATGCAAATACGTTTCAAACAGTTTTTTTAACTTTCTGGCAATTAAAGAGCAAGAAAACTCTGCTGATTATATTCTTCTTCTGAAATCTATTACATGAATAAATTTGTCAACACATTTCCCAAATATACATTAAAACATGGTAAACTGGGATGAAGAAAACAATCGAATAGATAAGGAGGAAGAGGAGCAAGCATGATGAGACTAGTTACTTACCACCAATGAAAAAATAATTCTGTACCATAGAAAACTGTCATGAAACTAGGCCTCCCTACTTTGCCTAGTTGAAAGAGTAAAATCAACCATGGGAAACCAGATAGTAAATCCCAATGAATGTTAATTTGGTAACTTGTGGGCTTCAGAAGCAAGGATGCACTCTAAAGTGATTATCAAAAGCCAACATAAGGGCCACAAAAAGCAAATCCCTCTATTCCTCAACCAAGGATGAATATTCATTTTGATGAATTGTTTTTATTAGCTTGGATAAGTATATATTTCAAAAATACAGGGGGAACTGCAATAATGTCTGGGAACATAAGCTCATGCCTGTACAAGTATTATATAACAACAATCACAAGCCTCAATCCTACTAGGCGAGGTTGGCAAATGTTATACAAACTCAAAAATTAAAAATTGAATAGTTTTTGGGATCTATACATCTACTTAGATTTGGGGGGCGTAGACAAACAATTTCATAGTAAATTCTATGCAAATAGAAAGCATAAAGTTTCACCAAAGATAATAATAGCCATGATGCTAATGGTACACAAAGGGCAGAAGAGTTGTCAAGGAATTGGATGTCCCTGTGTAAAAAATAGTTATTTTCTTTATATATGTATAGCAAAATTGACAATCAGGTTCAATGAGGGACAACAAATACAAATACTCGTAATCAAAAGTCTTACATGGTTAACTACAAGAGGTTTACAAAGAAAAGTGGTTGATTTTAGTAGTAGTAGTAGTAGGCATTGCAACAACATAGCAAGACTTGATCCGACTAGGTGGGGTCGGTAGTACTAGTAGGGATTAAAAGAAAAATAGAAATGGTGGTCGTAATTATGCATATAAAGAGGAATGTATTTAGCTCCAAAAAACGAATATGAAAATTAACCCTATCAGCAGATACAGGTTCTCTCTCCATTCCCCTACCCATTTCTCTTATTCTCTAGCACGTAAAGACAGTTATTAACCACTAAAAAGAAATGGAACAAGAGGAAAACAAAAATGACTGTCATAACTTCTTCCTCATAGGTGTCTAAAGAACAAGTCAAGTCACTTTGAAATGTTTCACAGTGATTCAATAAGTTAGAATACATTTCATTATTTTTCGAGGGAATGTTAAAGTATACTTTTCCATTAATGTTTCTTGCCAATTTCCTTAGAAAGAGAAACATTCAGAATGCTTGAGTAAAAGAAAAAGAAAATTCGTAGCTGTCCTCTACTACCTCTAACAAGTCTCAGATTTCTATGCTTAAATATACAGAGATTACATGCCCCCTTGCATTCTATCAAAGTTAAAAAGACCTCGGAAGAAAAAACACATTTTCTAATTCAAACATAAAAGATTATATGCATAATTGAAAATGAAGCATGCTGGCAATTACAGATATGTATAACAACAAATATAGTACCTGAACAAAAGGAAATAGAACCTTATTTAGTTTAGATGACAAAAGCAAATAAAGTTTAACAAAAGGATAAAAATAGAAAATATATAGAATACAGTAAATATTAGGTACTATAAGAAAGGGAAAGCTCAAATTTGTCATACCTTTGGAAACAAAAGACCTGGTCCACTAGGTGAGCTGATCATAAGCACCTCAACAACCCTCTCCGAGTTTGCATCACTATTTTCCTCATTGTCTCTATATTTATATGGAATGCACCTGAATGAGGAGCTACTGTTACATGAGGTATAGAGAAAGAAAAGTAACTTTTTAGAATATTAATTACAAAATAAAAAAATACAGTAATCAGAATGATACCAACTTTTTACGTTCATCTCTGACAAAGTGCCTAAGATAAGTATGCACTCGGGATAAACTAGGAAGGAAGGCAAATGGTCCAGTTATGAAGTGGCAATGCTACAGTTATGGCGATAGACTACCAACAGTGGATAAGTGGGATTTGAGGCTGTCTTCAGATGGAAAGATAGGGAGCAGCAGTGCAGAACCAGCATCCTAGGAGCTTCTTTGGGAGGACACTTTTTCCTGGATGCCTGGAAGTGGTGACCTACCTATAGGAGGGGCAATTCTTCTGTGCCAAGTGAACAGTCTATGTTAGGCATATTGGTCGTTACCAAGAGACAGGAGGCTTGCCTTTGTTGCTGGCAATTTGGAGGTAAGGACTGCCAATATCAAAATCATCAAAGACTGTGGGGGATGATGATGTTCATGCTATCCTCTGGTGCAAAATATGGAGCACACTATATATCTTTGTATAGAAATTGACTATCTCTAGATATACAGATACGACTCATAAATGTGGAAGCCCTTCAGGCAGAATGGCACAAACCACCCTCACAACTTCTCACGGCTAAACCACATCATCACCCCCCCCCCCCCAAATGTATGGGGTCATGGATCAAATAAGATTGATGCAGGAGCACATTCTCTGATTTAATAATGTTATTATTTTTCTTGTTTGTTTATTGTTTATATTATTAACTTTAATAAGTAGTCCTGCAACTAGCATGTGATAAATGCTAAGTAGCTGACAATTACATGGTAAATGGTTGAATTTGGATTCAATTGAAAGTTTGAAGTTTGGAATTTCTTTTTCGACTTTTGAATTTAACTACTTTTAGATTTAACTAGGGTAGGATTTTCTGGTTTCTATGTCCTATTTCTAAAAAACAGCTAATGAAACATATATAAACATAACATTGTTTTGCAATATCCTTGCCATCTCCAGTCCTCATTTTTTCAAATTGTCATATCACATGTCCATATCCATGTTCAAGTCCTAGCATGAAACCCAAAAATCAACTATTTGACGTTGATTAGTCAATTAGTTCAGCAAGAGCAAGTCTTCTAAGCACAAACACTTTAAGATTTTCTAAAGATGTCTTATCTGAATTTGGATCCCTAGTAAATGACTAATGGGACTATCTTATGCCATTTTGCACTTTGAAGCTTTAATACATGATCTACTCAGAAAATATATTTAGTTACAAGAATGCTTGGTCATCATAAGCCCTTTTAAAGCTACTTCTCAACTTGATTTTCAACTGAAGCACAACATTATTAAATTAATCTTGAGAATTCAATTGACTAGAGAAAACGCATGATATGAGTTTTATGCCACCTGGTCCACAACCAATATAACTGCAATTGCGATGCATCTCTGCTGGTAGACTCACTATAGACACATTCCAACAAATTAGTTGAAGCCCAGTCCAACTAATTCTATCGCCAAACACTAACCAACTTCCATGACTTACAAGTCCCATCCCTCTCTATATCTTCCTTTCTTCTCGTCTCTCTTCCATTTTGTTCTTCTCTGACCAAAGGCACCCACACTACCACCAGCACTGTCCACCAGTCCATCTCCTCAGCCATAGAAATGGGTGCTCTAATGAGTACCTATGCCAATATAAATTTGTTGCCTGAACGAGAATGGCAGTATGAAATGGAAACATGCAATGTTTTCAAGCATATCTTTAAATACCGAACTAGCCTAAGTTCTAATCTAGTGGTTGGAATAATGAAAGGCTAAAGATGCCTAGGAAAACTAAAATAATCGAAATCAATCAAACATATTTTTCATAGGTTATTAAACCCGCAATGAACTTTGACAAATATCCATTTCTTTTCTCCTTATTTTCTAACCCAAACCAAATAAATAAATAAGTTTAACTTCAATTCCTTCACACCCTTTTCCCATTCTTTTACCTCCAAAAGACGAAGGTCCATAAATAGCCAAAGAAACCAACAACGGAAAAGAGAGAAACCTATCCCATCACAAAACTAAAAAGAACAGGCCATACCATTAATTAATTACACTCGCATCCAAAATATAAAAACTAACAAATAAGAAATAAAAGAAAGAAATAGAATAAGCCCCAAACATGACAATGAAGACCCACATTCTATGAGGAACGACAAAGAAACGCATTTTTGTGAAAATAATTAGATGGAAGAGAAGGGAAATTACCCAGCAACGAGCCGACAACCGTCCTGGTATCGCTGCTGATGCCGACCCGTGCGGGCCACCAAATCAGACATTACTGCGCAATCTCTAGAACAACAACAACAGCAACAATAACAGAAAGATCCTATTCGAAATCGACGACCATGAGAAAGAGAAGCTGTCGCCGGCCCCACTGGAAACGAAATCACAATCAGGAGCTCTGGTTCACCGGCAATGCGCTGGCTCTGACGCCCGCCCCCGCCAATGCCGTCGTCGGAGCAGGTTCGCCACCCATGCAAACGGAGAAACGCGATTCTGCAATAGGCGTTTGGATACGAGAGGGCTAGAGAGATAGAGAGGGAGATAGAGAGAGAGAGCGCGAGATTTGATCTTTCTTTGTACTTCTGTTCAGAAAAGTTTCTTCTATTTTTTTTTTTCTTTTTTTGGGCGAGAGAGAGAGAGAGAGATGTTGGAGCGGCAGAAGCGGATCGAGTGGTGGGGGTGCGATTGTCATTTGTCAACACTCACGTGGGGCTTGGTCAAGCGCGCGGGCCCCATCTGTAGAAGTCAGCCCTTTGCCTCGTAGACGTCTACTCTTTCATCCTCCGTCCTTTTTGTTTTTTAAATAAAGTTTATTAATTATATTTTATTTTTTATTTTATGAACTTAATAAATTTTATTTTAAAATTAATATTAATATTAATTAATAAGATTATTTATGTACTAAAAATATATATCTCTCTGTTATTTAAAAACAAAATACGTGTATTATACTTTATCATATAAATAAATATTATAAACAAACATAAATTACAATTTTAAAGTTAGAACTTATTAAATTAGGCAAAATAGAGTAAACACGTGAAATGATGCCTAGTTGGAGGAATCATCCCTTAGTTTGACGAGATAAACATATAGTACCAAAGTTAAAAGGCTCACCAGAAATTTACCCTTATTCTTAGTGAATCCTTTTTAATTTTTTTAAAGTGCCCTTGAAGTAGTTATCTAGCAATGGCAATGACAATGATAATCATGAACCCTTTCTCTCTTTCTTTTTATATCAAATTCAATAATTGAATTTGGCTTAATAATCTCTTACTTATTCATTCATGATAAATTTAATCTCTTATTTTTTTATAGTGATATTTAGAATGATCCCCAAATACTTAAATTCAAATAGAGTGAGCAGAGTCCTATCTAAATCTTATAGACTCACAACTAGTTATTGATTGTTAATTTGTTGTTTAAAAAAAATCAAATTAGAGAGAGAATGAAGAGAGTTAAGAAAAAAAATAATGATAAAATAAAAATATAAAAAAAATAATTGTTTCATTATTTATTTAATAACACTGCCCATCTCTTCTAACAATAACTCAAGTAATGATTCACCTTTCATTATAAGTGTTATTGTTTAAATATAATAATGAATTTAGTAGACTAAAAATGTTGTCGTCAAGTCGTATGAATTTACAAAAATAAGAAAACAATTAAATGGCACAGGGAGATTTTCGCGTAAATACTCCGATATTTAAGTCAAACGCTGAATATGATAAAAAAAATTATATTAAAATTAGTATCAGAGAAGTCATACATTTTTAAAAATGAGTATCTACTTATTTATAAGAAAAATATGAAATGATCTAAAGTATAACATAATTATAATTTTTATAAATAACTCTTATCTTGATTAACCCTAGTCTGACTGAGACTAAATTTATTATAGATGACATCTATTTTTACTAAATAATGTTTATCTTGTCCTTTTTTTATGATGAAATTCCTTAGGGATGATAATTGTCTCAATATTTCGAAATTCTTTTAAAATTTGAATTCTTCATGAATAATTACATATCTTTTAGGAGAAAAATTCAAATGTTGAAATTATCTACTTTGCGTGTTTATGTGGATCCCCTACATATAAGAAATTTACACCTTTTAGCCTAAAAAGATTATTTTGAGTTTTGGATTTTTTGTGTTTTTGTTCATGACTCAACAATAAGTATAAAATAATAGATTTAAACATTTTCATGTATTTTATTGTGAACATTATTTTTAAATTTTGTATATATAAAAAATTTTAAAATAATCCTTATAATGAAGTCTTATCTCGTGAGTATAGTTAGTATAATTGATTCTATTGAATTTAAAGATAAGTCTTTTAATTATGAAAGCCCAATGGAGGTTAGAGATTAAAGATTAGGTTCGATAATGGACCCGTTGGACCTCAAATTTCCAAGCTCTGATACACACAACTGTACGGCCTTTTGATTGCGAGGGCCAGAAAACCCGACCCCTGGCCCATTTTTATTCATGGCCCACTGCTGTTGCAGGAGACTAGTATTTCGATATTGGCGCCTATCAACTAACGTGGCAATTAATTTTGCCAACTATGTTGTCTGCCATTATGTATGCTTCCATTAAATTCATTCGATTAGTTTGAATTTTTATATGAGAATGAGAATTGGTTTGTATTTTATTTTATATTTTTGTAAAATCTTCTCAAAATCAATTAATGACAATTGATCTTATGCAACGCACTAGGCACAGTAAAGACACAATAATTAATCTTCAAACGAGTATTTAGTGTTTTTAGGAATGTTAATTTACCAAAAAATACAAATAGTAATACAAATATATATTAAGATAAGACTGTCTTTTATTGCACATATTTTTTATAAAAAAATATATAATTATTACACATTTTTTATAAAAAATAATCAAATATTCTTAACTTTTCTATGAAAAAATATGTATGGTACAAGCATTTAAAGATTTTTTCCATGGAATTCATTTTTCAAGGGGGTGAGATGATTTTTGTTTTCTAAACAATATTATCTAGAATTAAATTATAGGTAATGTAATCAAACACACCCCTAATGAAAAATATATGAAAAATGTCCCATCCAGAAAATTAAATTTCATTTTTAGTGTTTGACTCATTATATTAATTCTATGGTACAATCAATAAAGTATGTTTTTGACTATTTTCCATAAAAAATTATATCTAGGAGGAAGATGGTTTTTGTTTTCCATGTAACTTGGAAAACACTTTCCTTCGAACCTAAATGCTATCAAACACACCATAACATTTAGGGTGTGTTTGATAGTATGAAAAATGTTAAATCTAATGAATTGAATTTCATCTTTGGTGTTTAATACACTATATTTTTTATGAAATTCAATTTCATGGTACAACCATTAAAACATATTTTTGACTATTTTTCATGAAAAATTCTGTCTAAAAGGGAGATGATTTTTATTTTCTATATAAGTTGAAAAATATTTTTTTCTAACTAAATGCTATTAAATGCACCCTTATAATTAATGTTACACTTATTCAACGAAAACACGTATCATTTGAAATCTTTAATTTGATAATGTTAATTAAGTCTATCTCAATAACTAAAGGTTAAAAGAAAAAAATTACTCTATCTCTTTTTCTTTTTATAATTAAAGTTTTGGGTTTTGTTCGACTAGATCTAGGGATGGGTGCCGGCCTTTCTCTTTGATTCATCCGTTGGATAAATTTAAATATGGTTACAACTCGTACACATACAAAACAAAATAGGATATTCAGTTTACATCTTTGCATAAAAAAAAAAAAAAATCTTATTTAATTGATATAATATAAACACCACTATCATTATTGTAAATGGAAATTTGAAGTTTGAGACCCAATCAAACCCATACCTCTAGATGGCAAAGAAAAGAAGAACAAGCAGCAGCACATGCGAGCCCCATCCCTGCTTGCTCTTTATCCCTTCAATGAAGATGAAGAAATGTCAACTTCTAAAATGCATAGCGGTCATTTTCCGGGAAAAATAATAAGATTCAGAGATTCTGCCCTAAATCCGAGAAAGGGTGCCGGAAAATCATGGGGGCACGCTCACGTGGGATTGTCATATACAAGATCTGCTGATGATACTGCAGCTGCAAATGGCAAGCTATTCATGGTCTGGGTTCAGAGCATCATCAGACACCAATGCCAATGCCCACTCTAAACTAATAATAAACTAACCACAGCCAAGATTTCCACACTTAAAAATATTAACACACAATCATATCACTTGTTTTAACAAACAATATCTTCATATCATTCTGTACATATTACAAACAATAATAAATAACCTAATAGTCGTGTGGGTGGGTCGAGTACATAAATTTTAATTAATTATTTTATTTATAATTATATATATTCCATGTAATCATATCATATAATACAATATCAGGAGTTGTTTTATTAAATTTCTTCTAATCTTTCTCTTCCTCCTTTATCGTGAAAAATTTAAATCAATTTTTAATATTTATTAATAAATCACAGTACCCAAAAACTATGTGAGACAAAGATGAGAAAATGATGTTAATACCATCCATGCATGCATACTTCGAGAAAGATCATGTGTTATAGCAAGTTGGTTTGGTTTGTTCACAACTTACCTTAAAAATATGGTTGCATGCATCAATCCTAAGGTGCATTGAATTTGAACCATCCCTTCTTAGTCCAGTTCATAATTCTTCAATTTTTTTCATATTGATAGGTCCTAGGTAGATTGTCTCGTGAATTACACCTAGACGCCTCAACTTTTGACTTTTACGCGTACAGCCCCCCCTTATTTGGGACTTCGGGGGGGTTCTTTGTGCATTCAGTAATCCTCGGGGGCTTAAGCGTAATTCATCCAAATCTCCACAGAATCTTTTTAAGTTGTCTTGGAGCCTGGCCCTGTCGATTCGCATTCGCATCGAAGAAGATCGAACTGAAGCTTCGAAATCGAGGTTAGGTTTTGACGCAGCAGCCTGGCGACATTGTTCGGCCGAATTGCAGCGATAAATTGAGCCTTCGATCGACGAATTCTTGCGGAGAAGAACTTGAGTTTGATGAACTGTGATCGGATCAGGCGTGTGCGATTCAAGAGGGAGCTTCAGACTGGGTTACCGCGGATGAAAATGGCAAGGCGTTGGAGGGTGGGGTGGGGCTGGGCGGTGGTGCTGGCGGGGCTGACGGCGTCGCTGCTGGTGCTTCCACCGATGCTGCCGCCGCCGCCGATGCTGCTGCTTTTGTTTCCGGTGGGGATAATGGCGCTCCTGATGTTCTTGGCTCTGTCGCCAGACGATGCGCCCGCTGACGTCGTCCTTTACACGCCGTATTGATTGGACGGCGCTGCTCTCTGTGTCGCCAGGCTTTTGTTGCATATCTGATTGGATTTCTGAGCAACTTGTAGCGGATCGATCAGCTAACATAAGCTTAATTACAGTCTTTCTTTTATCTTTTTCACTTACTATGGAGGAAATTTGGAGCGCTCGAAGCCTTGAAATTTGAATTGATGAGCCGGCGAATCAATCAATTCATGCACCACCAATTATAATACTGGATTCGAAACTTCAAACAAAAATAAAATGATGTAAGGCATAGTTTCGTCACAATAAAAAGAGTAAATTACCGAATTTTAAAGATTAAAAGGTACTTTTGAGACAAGAACAATATATTTTTAGATAGAGTAAATTATATTATTAATTATTAAACTTTTTATCTCCTAATAAATTGGTCGTACTTTAATTTTTATCATAACAATCACTAAACTTTAATTTTTATCTAGTTTAGTTTCTCTTTTGATTTTTCATCAAAAAAAATCATGTGATTATGAGGTTTATATTAATTTTAATATTAAATTATTTTTATATTTATATTAATGTATATTATATTAGTTTTTCTTAATAGAAGTTGATAAAAAATTAAAGAATAACTAAATTATAATAAAAATCAAAGTTTAGTGGTCATGATAATAAAAATTAAAATAGAGTAACTAATTTGTAAGGAGTGCAAAATTTAAGGATCAGTAATATAATTTACCCTGTTTAGATATTATAAACAACATTATATTATATTAAAAAAAGAATACAAAAATAACACATGATACTTTAATTTTATTAGAACAAAACAAAAGTGGGAATTTTCATGAAACTCAACAAAACCAGTGTCCTTTACAATGCAAAATTAACCTCAATTGGTTGTGGGTAGTTTTTGATGTGTGTGCCAGTGTAGAATTATAATGTTGGGGCCAGATGCATCCTTAAAAATGGGCTTTGTATTGGTTTAATTTAAACATATTGATAATTGACCCAATCCATCGACTTAATTGTTATTGTATTTAATTTAATATATTATAATTTCATTTATTATGAATTAAAAATAGTTTATAGTTTGGTTTATTTTGTTAACTTGATAAATTGAAACCAAATTATAAATTGTAATATGGTATACATATATTTATAACAATGAAAATATATGTTTTTTTATGGTTTCTTAAAAACTTAAATTCCATGCACTTACTATTTTGTGATTTTTTTGTAAATGTTTGTATAAATACATTGTAATTGTATTACTTTTTTACTAGCCATTAATTATGTTATATATGTTTATATATTATTATTTATCTATATAGCTTTGAATTGAATATCAACAAATTTATGTAATTTTATATATTATATGTAATCTTATTTTATATTATGGGTAAATCATACCAAATATCATAAAACTTTAGTGTCATTTTCAATTTGTTCACTAAACTTCAATTTCTTACAAAATGATAACAAAATTTTAAAATATTTTGCAATATGGTCACCAAAGTGATTTTTCGACAATTTCTCGTCAAAATTGTTGATGTGGCAATAGCCACATCATCGCTACGCCAACGCCACATCATCAGCACGTCAGCAATTTCGACTAGAAATTATCAAAAAATCATTTTAGTGACCACATTGCAAAACATTTTAAAGTTTTGTTATCACTTTACAAAAAATTGAAGTTTAGTGGCCGAATTGAAAAGTTTTGTGACATTTAATATGATTTACCCTTATATTATTGTAATCCCATGTAATGAGATATATCTTTACCTAAAATACATATGTTGAACCAAGGGCGGAACCACATGAGCTCCCACTCGGTCAAAATTATTTTTGGTTTTTAAGTATTTAAAAAAATAATATTTTATATTAATAAATTAAACACTCAAATAACTTTTCATAAGTTATCTTTTAAAAAAAAGTTTGAAGAATTACAGGACTTAGTCAACTTGAATAAAAGTTCATTGAGATGAAAAAAAATATAGTATACCTATTAATTTACAAATTTCTGAGTTTGGCATTAGCTATTTCGATTGTTATTGCTACAGTTAAAAAAGTATTTCTCGCAATAAACATTATGAATAATCGATTGTGTAATATGATTAGAGACCAATAAATGAATGATAGCTTAGTTGTATATGTTGAAAATGATGTATTTAATAAAATTGATAATGAGGTCATTATGCGACTTTATCAAAATATAAAAAGTCGTAACGAACAATTGTAATTTTTTTTTATATTTTAATATTATTATAATTGTTTTGTTTTTTAAATTATATTTTTTATATTTAAGTTCACTCCCATTGAATTAAAATTTTGACTTCACCCCTGCGTTGAACCTAAGGGGCGTTTGGTATGGGAGAAGTTTTTAAATTCTTGAAATTCATGATTCTTGGGAATGTTCTTGGAAATTTCTTATTTTTAGGATTTATGCAATTTTATGTTTGGTTAGATTTAAACATTCTCAGGAATGTGGAGTATTATTTTATGAGAATTTTACATTCCTATATTTGATTAAATGTAACATTCTTGGAAATTTATGTTTTTTTTTAAATTACCCTTATTTAATTTTGTATTTAAAAATAATAAAATTTTTCTACTATATAAAATATTGGGACCCACAATATCTTTAAAAAGTTAAAAAATGTTTTTTTTACACATTATGTATATATGCATGTGTATATATATAATATATACACATAATATATATATTTGTATGAATACCTACTTTAATATATATAATATTTATATAATAAATATAATATATAATATATAAATATATTACATATATATCTAATATATATAATATGTTTGTATGAGGTTATAAAAGGGTCAGAGATGTTTTAGTTTTTTTATTTGTTAAAAACATTCCCAAGTCTATGGGAAACTTGGATTTCCAACCCCCCATGAAATCTTTTTGTAGAAAAGTTGCTTAAAAATTATTCTCAGGAATCTTATTTCTCATAATTCTTTTTATAAAAAAATTGTACCAAACATGGAAATACAGATTCCCAATCTAACATTCTCAAGAATCTTAAAATTTCTCCTGTACCAAACGCTCCCTTAATGTAGGGGTGGGGAGTTTGTTATAGTATTACCCATTTCGCCCTTTGATAAGAAAATATTTGTATTTATATGGAATATATTTTTTTAATTTTATATAAATACTTTATTTTAAATTACTAATATTTGATTGATTTCTACGACATACTCAAATAATCTTGATAGACTTTTATAATAACATCGTAAATTACTTGAAATGTAAATAAGAGAGTAAAAAATATTGAGAATTAGGATTACAATTGAGTCGAGTTTTGTTAAGTTTGGTTTAGGTCGATAAATTTTAGCTTAGGCTTGAGCTTAAGCTCGATTAACATAGTCCGAGCTTGGGCTCACCACCATGCCTTGCCAAAGCTTGGCAAGCTTGAGCCTGAATCAACCACAAAAGAGGCAAGACTATGGCAAAGATGAAGGATGCAATAGTGGTTGGCGGCGACAATAAGATCGACAACGAGAGTGGCAAGCACTCCAATAATAAGCGGCGGCGACAACGACAACCGACAATGGGTCTCTAGTAAAATACAATTATAAATTCTTGAAATGTGCATTTAATGCTATCTATAATGATTATTGTTTTGAAATTTAATGTAACATTAGTCGAGTAAATTAGATATTTCTTGAGTGAGATATGCAATTATTTGAGTAAGTCTTTTTAATATTTGAGTAAAATATAAATTTACTCAATTAATATTTATTTTGAATCGATTAATGATACAAGTATAGAGACTTGTAATTGTAACTTAGATTGATTACTTGGTTAAATGTTATAATTACTCAACTAATGTCCCATTTAATCGATTAACTATTTGATTATTCAAATAATGTTATTCCATGATATATTCGAATAAAATAAGTATATAATTGATTAATTCCTTAAATGTTTAGAGATTAAAAAAAAAATTCGATCGAATATAAATACTTGTTAGTTGTTATTCAACTAAATATTTTTGTAATTGATTAAAACAGTAATTATTCTATTAAGCTCATGCATTAATTGATAAATTTTCAAATCACAACATATCTTATTATCAACATGTTTTATTAATGATATTATAATAAAAATTTAAAATTTTATAATTTTATAAAATGATAAATAAATTTATTTATATACTTACAAACAAATCTATTCACAAGTTGCTCACAATCCAATAATCAAGTTTACTTTCGAATTTTTAAATGATCTAACTCACAAACTTATAATTGAACCTGCTTGCAAGTCTCTAATTAAGCTCTCGCGAGTCTCTATTTGAGATAACTCACAAGTTAACAAATTAAATTTTATTGAGTTTAAACTT
This sequence comes from Diospyros kaki, assembly GCA_036245055.1. Classification (NCBI taxonomy): domain Eukaryota; kingdom Viridiplantae; phylum Streptophyta; class Magnoliopsida; order Ericales; family Ebenaceae; genus Diospyros; species Diospyros kaki. The sequence continues at coordinate 39,865,686 of BSEG01000001.1, read as the reverse complement.
GATTTGTTTACAAATTGAGATTTAAAGTTAAGCTTAATTTTACATCACTTACTTTAATGAAAATTTTTAACGAATCGAGTATTGAGCCACTCGTGAACACCTTGACTCATTTACAACCTATTAAGAACCGAAATTTAAATTATTTGCATAACAATGTAGCATCAAACGTGCAAGACTATCACTATGGTAGTTTGCAAAATATTTTAAATGCTTGAAGCCATAACATTCCAATCACAAAAAATCAACTTTATTATTAACATACGTATATTAATATAAAATATGATATTCTTTTAAGAGCTCAACTTAGCAGTGTTTTAACTTTCCCTTAAATTCTGATTAAAATATTTTTTTGTAGGATAATATTTGCCAATTAAAAATATTGGCAATCATTATCTGTTTTAATTTTTTTTTTTAATGAGATATTGGCAATGCTTCTCTACGGAAGGAAGCATACAAAAGAAGGCAGAGTTGGAGTTGTGCGTGTGTAAACTGCCAGCGAAGCTTCCATGTGACATTCGAATGTTCAGTGGTCTCCAGACGCCATTTCTCATCCGGATATATAATATATAACTCTGAATTGTCCATGTCAATTTCTGCTTTTGTTACACGTTAGGAAAACCCTTTTTTTCCCCGCATTAGGATAGGGTTTGGATTCTTTCGAATTGCCAATTCGATTAAAGCCGTCTCGTTTTTCCATTCGAAATCAAGACTCCAATCATTGTACCCAGAAAGAAAGATTGATTCAATCTTTAATTGAAGAAATTGCTGGCATTTGATGGGTAAAGGCGGAGGCTGTGTGCCCAGCAAGAAAAAGTCGGTTCTCGGAGTCACATCCGATCGTGAGGCGCCAAACCCGGCCAGCGATGACGCTGCCGGTCGAGTCTCCGGCACTGATCCGGCTGCGACGAATCAAGACGGCGCTCCGCCGGCGGCGGACAAGGAGAATCTGAGGATATTCATCGTCTTCTATTCAATGTATGGCCACGTGGAAGGTTTGGCTAGGAGGATGAAGAAAGGGGTCGATGGGATTGACGGCGTCGAAGGGGTGTTGTTCAGGGTTCCGGAGACGCTGCCGCCTGAGGTTCTGGAGCAGATGAAGGTGCCGGCGAAAGGGGACGACATTCCGGTTATATCTGTGGAGGACTTGCTGGAGGCCGATGGGTTTTTGTTTGGGTTTCCGACGAGGTTTGGGTGTATGGCGGCTCAGATGAAGGCGTTTTTCGATTCGACGGGGGGGCTGTGGAGAGATCAGAAGCTCGCCGGAGTGCCGGCGGGGTTCTTTGTGAGCACCGGAACGCAGGGCGGTGGCCAAGAGACTACAGCGTAAGATCTTCTTTCTTAATAGCCATTGCTCTTTCTTTCTCTCTTTTTTATTTACTTATTTTGTAATGTAAAGCGTATTGGAAATTTTAGTGATTTCAATTTCTTGGCGTGTACGTTTGATGGTAGTCAGTATCATTATCCTGTTCTTGTATTTATTTTGTTAACATTCTGGTTGGATTTAAGTGAAGCAAAGTGAAAAAGGAAAAAGAAGAGACTTCCTCTATGAGAAGAAAGGTTTCTTTCACTTGTTTAGTTAGAAAATGAAGTTCTATGAGAGAGTGAACAAATTCATATGATATGCTTGACCTTCGCAAAAGAAAAATTATAACATCAAATGCTTCAGCTTCTCTCCGTATGCTTCCAAAATTGGAAGGAAATGGCAAATGGTTAAATGGATTGTATGCTTTTATGTCCGGCAATTTTTAATCCTCAATTCACCCTTTTTTTTTTCTTTTGGCTTCTTCATAAATGATTATTCAAACAGCCTAACCCTTACTATTTTCTTCGAAATCCTTCATGTCCCTTCTAAATCTTTCTATCTAGACGGGGTGTAAATTTATCTATTGAACTAGATCGTTCATAGATTACTAATCTTGCTATTTTCTGTTAATTGTCTTAGGTTGCTTAAAAGGTGTTGTGGTGTTGACTTTTCATATGACATGGAATGTTTGATAAACTAGTGCAGCATCTCATCAGAATGTGGAATCCTTAGGAAAAAACGTACAAGATATTACCCATTTATTCAAACAATAGGACTTTCTTAGTTTTATTTAGATAGTTTCCTAGACTGGTCTGTGTTCTTTAAGTGCTTTCATTTTTATCAGCAGTATTGTCCATATTGGGAGGGGACACTGGGGACTGAAAGAAGCAGGGATTGGCATCAAGCAATCTTGTCTTCCCGTGTATTTCTAGAGAATATAGAGGGTTCAGAACATCAGTGTCAAATCCTTCATGTGATAGTCTTCCCTTGTCTGATTGTGGAAAGGAAAGAAGATCAACTAAGGCTATGTTTGAACTAGAACTTCTAAATGGAGAGGAAAATGAAAAGAAAATGGAATTATTTTATGTACTTGCACTTCAGAACGATTATTTTTTTCATTTTGTGTTTTCCATCGCAAATCTTAATCCCAAATATAGAATAAATGTAAAGGTGGAAAAAGAAAATAAAGGGAAAAATGTTTCCCCTTATTATTTTCCCATTTCCTTTCCTTTTCTTTTCATTTATTCTCCTACTTGGAACCAAACAAAGGATAGTAAAAACTTTTATTATCCCATCTTTTCCTTTTCACTTCTTTCTTCAGGTTCCAAACATAGGGAATTTCTCTGTTGAACTTTTGTTCTTCTATTTTTTCCCCCTAATTGTTAGCAACAGTAAAGCTATGTTTTAGTTGCAAAGAGTTATGTACGTGGGAAAATAATTCAAAGTTCAGGAATTGTTTGGTATTGCATTCTTATCTCTGTTGGAATTTTTGGTGCTATTGTCCTGTTAAGGATAATAATAATACTTATGTAGTCTCTGTCCTGTTTGGAATTCACATATTTTATTCTTCTCCGTGTGTTATTGATGGCTAAACAATTGAAGGTGATATCTAAACAAGCGTGAAATCTGTGATTCCTGAAGTATTCTGAGTACAACAGGGCAAGCACTCTGTTGCTCTGGTCATGCTTTTTCACTGATAAGTACCAAGTATCAGTAAACGGGAATTACCATTCAGGGGTAACATATATGAATAGAAGATAACCTTGAGTTCAAAATGGGATTGAACTGATTAATTGATTCAGTATGTTTGTGGAAAAGCTTGAATTTGACTGGAAGTTTTCATTAGAAATTTGACAATTTTTCTTCTGTAGAAGAGGAAGTATCTTTTTTTAACCATCAATGAAGTATATCAGCATTGTAGTTGAGCCCCCAACCCTACTTCAAAACATTAATAAATAAAGAGAATAAATAAAGAAGAAGCAGAAACCCACATCAGTTATTTAGTTTTTTAATTCATCGCTTGGAACTATATTAACTATATTAATTCATAGTTATTTAGTTTTCTTTCCAGACTTAGATATTCAAAGTTTCTTTTTCCTATCTCTTTTGGTTTGTCTCTATGCTTGTATTTTGGCCACCAACTAGAGTTCTTGGGCATGAACTTCATTGATGCGTAACTGCACACTGCAAGAACTATGTTTACTTGGAGAAAGCAATTCTTAAGCTCATTTCTTAACCACTTATTACAGACCAATCATGTCCCAACCCACATACTTTACCTGTCACTTAACTGTTCCATCTTAAAGAAAAAATGTTAAAGAAGGAACACACCAAAAAAGAAAGGAAAAAAAAACGAAGTTTTTGCTGAAAACCAGTTCCAAGAACTATGGAATGGTTAATCTTGCTGTTGAAAACCCAAAAATGGATATTTATGAACAGAAAGAACCTTTTATAGTCGTCAAATATTAAGTATTGAATGTTCCTTTCTCTACTGTCAAGGTTGATGGTTGTGTGGAAAGGGGTGACAACATTTTGCTTCTCTCTCTTGCATCCATGGAGCTGAAACCCTTTGGAGGAGTCTAATGAACAATATGCCATGAGAGGGACCTTTGCTGCACTTGATTCTAATGGAGCTGAACTCAAATTTGTTATTAGTTTCCATTCTTTTCCAGTTCCCTAGCGGGAAGAGGCTGCCACTGAGCCATTATCATGTTGATCTCCTCCCCTTTCCACCTTCTTTTAATAAGAAAAAAAAAAGTTTCTTACTTCATTATCAGTTTTACACTGTGGTCCGTGAGTGATCACGTTAAGAAACTACCAAGATGAGTGCATAATTCTTTCTTCAATAATTCTAATTACCGTGGTAAAATGTAGGTATTTTTTCTAATTGGTTTTACCTTTAACAGCATTCTGTGATGTTTGAATGCCTTAGTTCTGAAGTGCAATCTTTTTATGGAGGTGTATACGTAGTTATGAATATTTGTGGAATCTGTATATTACTTAGATAGATATGCTGTCATAGAACTGTTTTACCTGTAAAGCACATATAGAGCCCCTTGGCTCAAGGATTAAGAGTGTGCTTGACTTAGCATGAAAGGTTATCACTCAAAAAACAAATTGGCTCTGTAATAGGATGCATTATTTTCTGAACCCCAGAAATGCAATTGGCGATCTGAGTTTCAACCCTGTGTTGGCACAAGGATGTTAGAAGTCTTATCCTCATTTAACCTTTAACAACGCATCAATTTTTTCCCCTCTTTAACATCCAAAATTTTTATTTTAACATATAATGTGTGTTTTTTCTTAAAATATAATGACATCTCGGAGTGGCTCTAATTGATGATTGATTGATAAATGTACTAAAGATTTGTCTTTCTGAATTCTAACCTAAACCACTAGGAATACGTATCTATACCTTACCAAAATGTTATAGGACCACCTCCTTTTCTTTTCCTAATGCTGTCATCTTTACTTGTGTAAAATGTGAAAAATGATGATGTCCATGAGATTTTTATCTGTCATGTCCATGAGATTTTTTCCTGTCAAGTGCTTTTCCTTTGTGGGGAGATCGGGGTAAGATTTTTGGTGGTTATATGGTTATGCGTGCCTTTTGAATGAAAATTACTGCTCCCTAAATTTTGTCCGATTTGTGTTACAGTTGGACAGCAATCACGCAATTAGCACATCATGGAATGCTCTATGTTCCAATTGGATATACTTTCGGAGCTGGAATGTTCAAATTGGACTCAATTAGGGGAGGCTCGCCTTATGGGGCGGGAGTTTATTCTGGGGATGGCACCAGGGAACCGAGCGAAACAGAACTGGCCCTTGCAGAACATCAGGGCAGGTACATGGCTTTGCTGGTTAAGAAGTTCGCCGAGCCTTGTTTACTTGCACCTGGAAACAGCATTAGGGAGCCCCACTGAACCAATTTCTTTGTTCATTGAATATAATATATCTTCCTGTGTGTATGGCATTCAGAAATCATGTGTTGGGTAGAGTTCAGATAGCCAAGCAGTCTATTCCTTATTCCGTTTGATCTTTCCTTATTCTCTCCATTCTTCTCAATAGTATCGTGGACAGGAGTGTAAATGTCTGTTATTCGTCGATCTGGAAGTGTAATATTCACAAATAAAGTTGAGCTGCTTTCTGTTGTACAATTTGCAAATAAATCTGTCTTACTGGATATATGTTTTTATGCTCAGAGGCTAGTTTTTACCTCTTTAAATAAGTGCCTTTTCTGTTGGCAGTGTTCAAACTTGATATTTGTGACAAGCAGTTCATCTATTATTCACCTTGCCCCATCACTGAACTGAACCCTATTTTTAAAACAAAAACCTATGATTTTGCTGTTGCTTTTCTGCTTCAACACAGCTACAGTGCCACAGACAATAGTACAATTGAATATGACTGACTTAATAGAGAAAATAGAAAGAAAAAAAGGAAAAAACAGAGAGGTCAAAGGATGTCCAAAGACAGTAGCAACACAGAAGAAAGGTCAAAATGCCACAAATGTGTCGCCCTTCCATATAATCCAATTTAGGCTTCACGCAAAGAAGAAAGAGACCAATCAACAGAGAATAATACAGCCAGCAAGGGGAATAAAGTACACTAGAGAATTCCCATCGGTTCTTCTTAGTTCACATGAGAGAAAAAACACCAACCCGTTCTACAGCTTCTGGACCTCTATTAAATTAGTTTGGAAAATGATAAACAAGAAGCAGATGTCACATGCACCGGGGGAAGAAGTTGTGTCCTACATAGCCACCAACCATCGCCCTTCTCACATTCGATTCAAACATCTTCGGGTTGTCTCTCAATACGGCAGCAGCATCGTGATTGAGGGGGTCTTCATAATTAGGTTGCTGCCCATACAAGCAACAGTAAGCCCAGATTGTAAGTGCAGTCTAATAACAATCAAGGTGGACAAAAGCCTTCGTGCGAAACAGATTTTAATTACCGTGAAGAGATGAAACAGTCCATAGATGACAGTATTTACGTTGAAGACAGGTTTCCAGTCTTCTCGGAGTATGTTAAGGCAGACATTTCCTTCCAAGTCAATGTTAGGATGATAAACCTGAAATAGAATGTATTGTTTAGCCTACCACAACTTCAACCCGCCAGCCAAAAGAAAATGGATGGCTTTCTTTACCTTAGTCTTGCACTTCACCTTCGGCGGCTCATGAGGATATACAGGTGGAACTTGGAAGGAGAACACAAATGTACCGCCTCTGTCAGAAAAAAAAACAAATGGTACGGTTAACCAATGAAGGTTCCACCCAACCGGGATGAGGATAAAACAATAAATAAAATGAAAAGGTAGAATCAAACGGAAAAGCACGAGACATGCTGATGCTGAATTTTGTCATCTAATGAGAGAATACCACAGAGATGTGTAGCACTTGAACCATATCAAACAAGTGAAACAAGGCAAATGGTTAGTCTGCTTAGCATTTGGGCAGATCGACAAATCCTTAGTTATCATAATTAGACCTTGTCTTACATGGACTCAAGTTATTACTGGCCCATGCTGCTAGCTGAGAATCTAATTCAAGGAAAGTGGTAATCCAAGCCTGAGCCCTTTGAAACTGATGTAATTTGTAGGGTCAATGGTTCATTATTTTTATTTTGTTTTGGCCCAAATGATGCAAGAATTCCCAATCAATCCCAAATTCCACTCAACAGTTCACAGTTCACCCTTGTGGTGGCTGCCTGGATGGGCTCCAAACAAGACACATTCATCTTTTTAAAAGACAGGCTAAATTCCTTGGTGCTTGTGTGTGTGTGTGTGTGGGTGCGCGCGCGCGCATGCACGTGTGTTTGAGAGAGAGAGAGAGAGAGAGAGTGCAATTTGCAAAACATTACTTACATGTAGTATCCTTCATCAGGTCGAATGACAACCTCAAAGTTCATCAGGTCATCCTTGCCGTTGGGAAATGATATGCCACAACTTTGTGGTAGGTTCAGTTCACCGATATCTGCAAGATCAGAAGCAAGAAAAAAGAACAAAAGGAAAAAGAAGAAAAAGGAAAACACCTCGCTGTTAAATCGGCTCACGAAATTATAAGGTAACCTAATTTAATGTGCCAACCTGCTTTTAGCATCACTCCATTTGCATCACAATTATTTCGACATAATGAAGGAAGAATTTGGTATAACACAACCCAATACATGACAAAATGCCAAGCAATTCCCTCAATGTTCTTGGAACTGTTCAACATGTATCATCAGGATTCAGGACAAAATACTAAAGAAAAAGCTGCTCAAAATGGTTAGCATCAGTATTGACTAGTGAAAAAAAAAATGCCACCTAACGTGTACCCGTGAATTTGTTGACATGTCTCAGATGAATTCTGTGATTTGCTACTAGCAGCTCTTCATTGTCAAGTCACACATAATACCATACAGCCAGTTGTATATCTTCTTTTTTAATCTTGAACTGCATCTTCTCATATTGTAAGATATGCTAGAAATGAATTTAGAAGATAATAACTAGCTGTTGTATGTCAACGAGTGCTGGAATATGAAATTCTTTATATACATAAAAAACTTCAACCCAAACACTTGGTGTTCTCTTCGTGTTTCAATTTTGAATTTTGAGTTTTAAAATCATTTTCAGTTTTGTGTTTTGAGTGTCTGATTTGAGATTTTTGAAAATACGTTCTTTTTATTATTCTGAAAAATTATTTGTCAAAACAGAAAACTAGAAAACACGTTTATTTTGAAATTTTAAAAATCCTTCTTTTTTGTTATTATGATATTTTATTGAATGAATTTGATTCAAAATAAATTATAAACATTTATTAGTAAATTATAAATTGATTCAAATACTTTAAACTATAAAATAAAATAAAATAAAATAAAATAAAATAAAAAATCGAAATCTTAGAAATATTATTAAAAAAATTAATTCAAAAAAAATCATATTACATATTCAAATAAAATAAAACAAAAAAAAAAATCAAATAAAACAAAACAAAAAAAAACCCAAATTGAGGAGGGGAGCCGCACCCATCTTTTTCCATCTCTTCCTCACCTAGGATTCCTCACCCACATTAGGGTTTTCAGAGCATCCTTGCGCCGCCGCCGCCTCTTCCTTTCACTGCCAGCGCCTCTGTTTCTCCTCCTCATCATCACTGATCGCCCATCTCCTTCCTCACCCATCATCGCGACAGCTCTAGCTGCTGACTTTCTTCCTAAACAGCAGCCACGAAGGCTGCTGTTTGAAAGGAAAGGGGGAAGGAGACCAACGCCATGGCTGAGAAGGAGCAACTCAACCAATTGGCCATGGCAGTGGCTTTAAACCATTGAGCAAACGATAACAAAGAGGCAGATGATAATGAAGAACACGATTGGATCTAGTTTCTGCCATGGCAAGAAGAGAGGAGAGAAAGACAGAGAGTGAGAAGAGATGCAAGACCTGGGGGGGGGGGGGTTGGATCTAGTTTCTGCCATGGCGAGAAGAGAGGAAAGAAAGACGGAGAAAGTGAGAACAGATGCAAGACAGGGGGGGGGGGAGGTGCTATGTGCGTTTTCCTTGTTTTGGTTTTTTGTGTGTGTTTTCACAGAAAACGTCAAAAACAATGTTGTTTTGGGTTTTCTTTACAAATTTTTTCTTTGTTTTGAAAAATGCGTTTTTGAAAATAGAAAAGAGAACACGTTTTCAGTGTTTTGAAAAATTGAAAACTCAAAACAGGTTGAAAATAACAAAGAGAACAAGACCTTAATTTCTCCAAATTTAACATTCAAAAGTTAGGCATTCGACCACATTTATTCCTCAACTACGTTAGTTATTGGAATGTGAAATTCTTTCTATTAGCTTGATCAACCAAGTGGAGAAATAATGCTATTAAACTTGGAAATACTTCTATAGAACTCCCAAACATACTGTGGAAATTTGACTGGTGAATATTCCCTATACTTTCTATTTCGTTTTAGTTTTTGTCCTACTTATAAGTTTTTATATATTTTGACTTCAAGCATGTTAAACAAGCATATATTTATTGTGCTTGCTGAATCTTATGTATCACATATGCAAGGATACCATGAACTTGGCTTACATTTTAGAGATACTTATGATTTATCACAACAAAAAAAAGAAAAGAAAAGAAAATTTATGTGTTGCATTTTTAAATCATAAGATATGAAAAACTGTGCTGTGACCATGGAGCAGCTAGTTGACTATATCAACATGCAGGACACAGAAAACAACCTATCATCAATGTACTTGTAGAGCAATGGTAATACCGACTAGCTAATAGCAAAAAACCATTAAAATAGCATCGGAATGGCATTCAATCTCATTGCCTTCGCAAGAATAGTCCACAATCTCATTGACACCATGCAATGGAGCTGGAGGGAACCTGAGGCAACAGTCTGTGCAATAACTTCATGCATAGCATTGGAGATAGCTGGAATTTTTTATACAAAAAAAGATGGTATGATGCAAAAATGCAAAATCAGGGAATAACTCAAGCAATGCACTGTGAACCATGTGCTGTGTGTGCAAAGAAAGCAGAAGGTTTAGAGCCAAGGAGTTTTAGAAAAGAGAGAACCTACAAACCAGCAGGAAAGCAAAAAGAGAAGAAGTAAGACGAGAAGGAGTGAAGAGAAGAGATTGAGAAGCACAGTAGGGAACAGACAGGGAAGAGAAGAAGAAAAGAGCAGCAACAGAAAAGCGGGAGGAAAAGAAATAAGAGGAGGGGAATTGAGAGAGCTCCTGCTCTTTCAAATATTCACTTTTATTCATTCTCAAAAATCATTTCTTTTTTCAGAAAAAAGAAAGTCAAAATTTCATAATACATGAATAAGCTACATTTATAAGCTTGACAAAACTCCTAAAACACCAAGAATTTTAAAATACCTGACCCCAGTATGGTAATCAAATATCACTTGAATTCTTCCACATAATCTATTAAAAGTCCTAAAAAAACTTAAAGTACAAATTGAAAAAAAAAATTAAAGAATCCTAATACTCTTTAGGGTTCCTAAATAAATAAAATCTAACACAACTAGAATTGTAAAGTTCTAAAATAATTATAACTCTTGATCTCCATCAAGGTATACCTTTATGAAGACGCAACTCCCCTGCACTTTGCTTTTTGATTGGTGCTGTTCCATTGGGGTTTTCAGCCCTCTGCTTTGCCTTCACTTTGAAGAGATTAATCATATTTCCTACAATGAAATATTGAATATAAGGAACTTATTAGAAAAGGGACATACTAATACAAAGAAGAAACGTGCAATATTGCCATCCTTCAACAAGATCAATGTAACAAAAACTTTTGAAGAAAATAGGAAGAGAAGGATATAAAGACGTTGCTGTAAGATTGATAAAAAATTTCAAATTTCTTGCATATCTGAGACAATTAACCAAATATGACAAAGTAGTCATCCTGGAATCAAATTGAAATTAAAATCAGTGAATTGCATGCCTTGATAAGGAACCTCACAACAAAGTTCTATAACAACATATTACAGTAACATTTTTTTATGCATTGCATGATTGGATTAGTTGCCATAGAGAACCACTATAGACCGAACATAAAATGTACTTGATTGCTTCAATTTGGAGGGTTAATCTTAAAATCTTATTTCAGGTGAGAACATGTTGGAGACATAAAGAAGTTAAATTACATTAGTACTTCATTTCTGCATTATTTCTAATGCAGGATCAAAGAAAATGTACTTCAAGTAGTTTTTCTCAGTGAACTCTACATTGTTAGCAGTGTATTTTAAACAGAATAATCTAGGAAGATAGTTATGCTCACAAGGAAGAGTAGTGAGCAAACAAGCTTCACCACCTCTTGAGCAACTATATGAACAAACCAACTTTAAATTTAGACGGCCGGCCTTCAATGGCTGATTCTGTATGCCCCTTGCATACAGAGATTTCCCCCTGTTGGAGCCTTTCGCAGATTACTCTCCTCTCAGCACACACACTTCTACAAAAAACAAGATGAGATAATCTGACAATAAGTGCCAAAAAAACAAAAAAAAATAGACAACCTGACACAATATGTCCAATATGTAGGACACTCCATTACATAATCAATCATTTAATACATAGACTATAGAAGCAGATAACTTTGAATTTCATAACAAGAAGTCAAGAACTCTCTGGTGTGGAAAATGTATGTCATTAATCTTCCAATCACATTATGTTATCACAATACAGTAAATACGCATCAAAAGGTGGTCAGGGGAGAGTAGTAGAATTTTTCTTTCTTCTCCACTGCTGTATCTGGGTGTGCATATCACTTCTTTCAAATGATATCTTTATTTTTTCTTCTTGTTGCTTTGCTGCAAATAGGTGGATGGTGAGGAAGAGGGAGGGAGTCGGTTCATTAGGGTTCTAAGTTCTAACTTGAACAAAAGTACTCGGAAACCTTTCAATCAGATTAGAACCAATTAATGAATACATCATCTCTTTTTGGTCCTATGGCCTATGGCCTATGGGAAACAGGTTGCCCATAAATCTGGCTGAAGACAAGATCTTCCCAATTAAGGCCACCGGAGATATATTTACCATTATGCAAACTAGACAGTTTTTTAGCACAAAGCTCCAGATATCAACCCCCAAGCTTGAGAATTCAATGATAGATACTGGCAAAATCCAGATCTTAAAACATCGAAACCCCTAAATATCTGCAAGCAGGACAATAAACACACTAAACATTTGATTCTTAGAAACATATATAGCAACTGAAAGTCGAAGACAAAACAATTGAGAGGAAGGGTTTACACTGTACTCAACGCACACCCAAAACCCAGAACTTAGAAATTCCAACGTATTATCAGGCCGATCAAAAGAAACCCAATTCTCAATATAGATCAATATTGTTAAATTTGGATAAGGTTACCATGTATGGTAGAAAAACAGAAGAGAAAAGAAGAACCAACAAGGAGAGGTGCAACATCAGATTGAGCTAAGACAGGGATTGAAGAATACCTGGCGGCAACAATCAACAGAGGCAAAGACGAAAAAATAGAAAGAAGCGCATACAGATGGTGTGTCTGTACGCGTTGAGATACAGGAACCTGGAAGCTGCTTGTCGGGTTATGTTATTGAGAGGAGAAAGAAGGGTTTTTGTTTAGCTCATTTACTGGGGGCGTTTCAGTCCACATATTTGCTGCTTCGGTTGGCTTGTTTGACAGCGGACTGAAATAGGGTGAAATTCACTAAAGTTTCCTCTTTCTTGAGTCATTTTTGTATAAAATATATAACTATGTATATAGCAAAGAAACCATACATCAAAATATAATCTTTTAACTCCAAAATCATTGTCAAATTATTATGCTGCCATTTTTGGTGTAAAAACTTTCTGAAAATTATAATCATACAGAAGTCTATTTATATATAAAATATTTTGATACTTTGTCACAACAACACAACATTACTAACTAACTAGATCTATGTATCTTATTTCAATTTCTTTTTTAATATTTTGTTAGGATTTCAAGCAAAGCAAAACCTAGCATTTATATATAGTATTACCTTAATTTACACACAAAATATGAATTACAACATCACTTCTGATCATTTTCATTTGCATTTGTTTTCTGATCAAATCATTTTCTTATCCGCTATGAATTAGCTAGAGATCTCAAATGTGCTGTGCCACTTCCCCTTTGTTGCATATTTACCCTATTAATTAAAAGTTATATATATAATAATAATAATAATAAATTATTTTTTTATATATATACGATAAACTTTATGAAAAAAATGATGCATCCATATAATTTATTTATTTATTTATTTTTATCTAAACTTACTTCTTCTGAAGATAATTATACATTGCACCGAATTAATTAATTACATATATTAAATAGGATGCCGCCCGTATATAATTTTGATGCATTGTATAGTCATATTTAATACCATGTATGAAAATCTTGCACAAAATATCAACATTTAAAGCGTAGAAACAAACTCTCTCTCTCTCTCTCTCTCTCTCTCTTTATGCAAGGCTAATTATAATTAGGTTCATGAACTTAATTTCATTCAGATATCAGATTTGTTACCATAAGTTTTCATAAACACAAATATATAGCATATATTGCATTAATTAAGAGAGTAAAAATTGGCATCATCTAATTAAAGATGATGAGTATATATACGTAGAGTAGTGGATGAAATTAAATTACACATATAGATAGATGCCTGTATATATATATATATATATATGATATGGGTGCAATGTATAGTCAATGAATATATATCATCTTCAAACTTCATCATCATGCATGAAAATCTTGCAGCAAAAATAAACATTTAAAGTGCATTTCATCAATTCGTTCATGAATTTGATTTCAGATGGGTCTAACAAAAATAATTAAAGAAAGTAAAACAAAATCACTGCCATTTCCTTTCCTTTCGATTTCCTATATATATATATTAGTAGCTGTTATATATTTACAAGAAGTTCTTAAACCCAAATAATTATATAGAAATACAAATACACGAATTGAAAATGTTAATAATCTGACCATAACTTAATTATATAACTACATTATTAGGATAAAGTTTTTATATATATATAATATAATATAATAAATGAATACTCAGCAAAAAAATATATGATAAACTATTTTTTTTAAAATTCATCTTTAAAAAAATATAATGAATTCATATTTTAAAATAATCCATGGTTCTTTTATTTATTTATTTATTTTTGTTTTTCTTAGGTAACCAATATACCCATCTATTAAGAAAAGAAATATTTAAAAAATAATGGTCCATTTAATACTTTTGGATGAATATTAATATAGACTAATTTATTTAATTTTACTAATTTGATCTGCTTACAAATAATTGGTTGATTTTGACCTATTAATTTATGCCCATGTTTTTTTTTTTTTGTTTTGAACTAGATCGATATATGGACTAATTCACAGTCCAATTGGTCAAATAGGTTGAGTCGATTTGTTTTACTAATTAATTTCATCAATTTATAAAATATTAGTCAATTTGATCTTTTTCTTAAAGCAAACCAACTATAGTTTATAACTCAACTAGCCCAACTAGTTGAAGTGAATCGATTTTAATAACCATGATTTAGTGAAAGGGTGGTAAGAAATTGTATAACCAATGGCTAATGGGTTAGAGGAGGCTTGATACGTAATAAGAATACGACAAGAAAGCATAAATAACGATTTATGAATTGAATTGGTTGGTGAAAAACGACAAGAAAATATAAATAATGGACAATCGATCGATTTTGCTAAGAAAACGACAAGAAGATATAAAAGATGTTAACGGCAATAGCCGATAAAATGACGAAAATAACGATTAACGATTAGAACAAAGTAAGTGAAATTAAAAATGACAAGAAAATATGAAAATAACGGTCGATGTTAACGACTACAATGAACTTAATCAAAGTATAAATAGCCTTTACCAAGTAACGAACCCTAACGAATTCGGTGGAAATGGGCAATTAAGAAATTTACACATAATTTCTTATAGTGTTAATGAGAATTACCGTGCAACGTATTTTTGGTTGAAACATTATACGAGTTATATTAATCCAAAAAATACACACATGTATAAATTTTTTATGAAAAATACACACAAGTTTAAGTTTAACACACGCGCTCGCGCGCGCACATGTATATATCTTCGTTCATTTTGGATTGAATGAAAGAATTCCAATGGAATTCCGATTACCGCCACGTAACGTTCAAGCTTATCTCTCTAGGAGAGGATTCAAACATATCTGGTAACAATTTTCATGCATTGAATCTCAAATATCATGAGCATTTTGCCCCAACGGATATGGAAAAAATTTCTGCAAAAAGACAAGAGAAAGAGGTAAATTAATGCATTTCAATCTTTTCACGTCTCTATACCGTCTATAAATTGCCTCCCATTTTGCACTACTGATCACTACCAATAAGCCTCTCATATCTTCTTCCTAAATTAATCCATTGGAGTTTTGTCTCATTCTTTTCCTCTCCGGCCGTCCAAACCAACCATGAACTCTGCCGCTAACGATTCCGTTCAGAAGCACAAGGTCGTTTTCATCATGGGTGCCACCGGCACTGGCAAGTCCCGCTTGTCCATTGATATTGCCACTCGTTTTCCGGCTGAAATCATAAACTCGGACAAGATACAGGTCTACGAGGGCCTGGACATTGTCACAAACAAAATCTCCAATCTGGAGATGAAAGGGATTCCCCACCACCTCCTCGGCCAGGTATATCATCAGCTTAATTATTATACATGGCTTTATCCTTACCAAGGGTTGGTTTTTGTATAACATTGTGTACTGTACGTGTTAGGTGCAACCTGCTGCTGATTTCACTGCGACTGACTTTTGCGTTCACGCGATGGTCGCGATGGAAGATATCGTGAAGCGAGGGAAGATTCCGGTGATCGTTGGCGGTTCGAACTCCTTTATGGAAGCCCTGGTGGAGGACGCGCAGTTTGATTTCAAGGGCAAGTATGAGTTTTGTGCCATCTGGCTCGACGTATCGTTGCCAATGCTTGACTCTTACGTGAGGAAGCGAGTCGATCAGATGTGCCAAGCAGGTAACCGCTTCATGCATTCCATCTATATCTTCCTTATGTATAAATATATAATATATATAAGTGGGAAATCCTAATTAAACCCGGTATTAGTGTTACTTATGAGTGGAGCTCTAAAAATGGTGACGCAGGGGTGGTGGAGGAGGTGCGGGGGATGTTTCAGCCGGACGCCGACTACACCAGGGGAATATACCGGGCAATTGGGGTACCGGAGCTGGACCAGTATTTCAGAGCGGAGGCGGTGGTCGACCAGGCAGCGAAGGCGGAGATGCTGGAGGAAGCTATAGAACAGATCAAGGCAAACACCTGTGACCTAGTGAGAAAACAGCTTGGTAGGATCCTTTGGGCGAGGGATAAGTTGGGGTGGCCGCTGCACCGCATCGACGCGACGGTGGTGTTCGAGAGCTCCGGCCTGGAGGCTGACCTTGTGTGGGATGAACTGGTGGCGAAGCCGAGCCTGGCGGTGGCGAATGGATTCCTGAAAGCATTCGATGGAGAAAATTGTGGGACGAAGGAAGTGGCTGAAGGTTCTGCTGCTGCTGCAACGCTTAAGGCAGCTTAATCTGATGCATGTTAAAAGGGTTTTGGGTGTAGTCTCAAGTGATCAATGCTTTTTGTTTTGCTGGAAACCCTAGCCCTGCCCTAGCGCTAGTCCTAGCCCTAGCTAGTTTCTCTTTGTAATTAGGGTTTGGTGACTGGATGGATGTCCCAAAATCATTATATTAATAAATAATAAATCAATAAATTTTTTTGATAAAATTAATCTTCATGTAATATATATGCATAATTATAATATATATATATATATATTCATGACTATAGTATATAATACATCAATACAAATTTAATTTAATCTTCATATAAATATGATTTCTCACTATTTATCAGAAAAAAAATATTATATATAGTCATGTATACACACACACATATATATATATAACCAATAAAAGGCAATGATACTGAATTTGTATATATATTTATATTAATTAGTAATATCCTATAGAATGGAACAATTATATATGACTTAATAATATTATTGTCTTTCCATATTCATTTGGTTAATTAAATTTTTTTTTGTAATGATTATAGAGTGAAAGGGTAACAATCGTGCGTGATATTTAGTTCGAATCAAACCAAACATCATGAATCGAGAGTGAATATTATTCATTTGGATTTTTTTGTATAAAAATGAAAGAGTTAGAAGAAAATTTCAATTTCAGTCCTATATGAGTTCTTATTTTGATTTAGATTAAGAATCATTATTGACAAATTAATAATAATTCTAGCTAGAGTGTCACAAGGTGCATGAATATTCACGGCTTATTACCCTGTTAATTTAATATTTAATTGGAACAATTATTAATTAATTAATTAAAGAGGCATAAATGGAAACTTTTTTATTTCTTTGCATACTTAATCAATATTATTGCTTTGATTACATTCTATATAGGAATTAATTTTAAAATTTTTGTACATTGAGTGACTTTAAGCACATCATCCAGAGCAATGTATATCAATACCACATGCATGAATGATAATAATTATGTACATTATATTTTTAAGTGAGAAATATCTTTTGTACATATATTTTAATTATATATTTTTGAATAAAAAGCTGTCAAGAGATTTTTTTTTTTAAAAAAAGGCTGATTCCCGATAACGGTCCATGCCTGGGAAGGCCCATGGGCCCAACAAGCACAGGCTCGATGGCCCGTTAATTAGAAATATATTTAATAAATTTACATGTTTATATATATAAAAGTAAGATAGTCTAGAAAAAAAAAAAATCTCTCAAAAACTTGCATTAATAATTTTTATTTAGTAATTTACATTAATAATTTAAAATTTTCAATTATTTTAAATAATAAGTACTAATTACTGTAAAATTAATAATGAATTTTAAATATATAAGTTTTATAATTCTAATCACGGGTTTTTTAATACATTATTATGTAAATATTAAATATTTAATTAATCCGTCAATCAATTAAAAATAAATACTATTTATGAATAATATAAATAGACACTTAAAGTATTAATTAAGTCCCAAAAAATTGTTCATTAAATAAAATCTTATCTTTATATAATATAATAATATATAATACATTATATTAAAGTAGAATAGTTTGCAAATTTTGTTTTCCTCTAAAAATCTGCCAAAGCTCTTTTTGCCTCTAAAATTTGTATTAAATTTGCATGGATTTTCTAAGAAATATTAATAGACAACTTTAACTATTAATTAAGTCATAGAAAATTGTCCATTTATTTAAAATTTTATCTTTATATCTTTATTCTATATATAGAATATTAAAATAGGATAGTTCAAAGTATTTTGTCAAGTGTGAATCAATAATGAATTTTTTCTCTCAAAAACTTGTATTAAATCAAAGGTAGTGATTAATTAATTATTATTTTTACTTTAATAATTATATTATAGTCTTGAAAATATGATATCTTAACAAATTCACAAAAAATTATTTAATGTTCTCAAATGTTTGGGTTTTTCAATACTAATTAATATTTAAGGTATCATATTTTTAAGACGATAGAAGAAATCAAAATTCATATTTTTAAAGTTTTGTTATTATTAAAAAACTTATTCTTACTCATATTTAAGAATTTTAATTTATATTTATAATATAATAAATAGAAAATAAGGAACTTCTTTGAGTGTATATATTATAAATTTTATAATATTTATTTATAAATAAATATAATATAATAAATAAAAAATTATAAGTATTTTTACCAAATGACCTACTTAATGTGTTAATTATTCCTTAACACATTAAATAACAATACATTGAATTAAGAGTGTTCTCTATTAGTATATTGAATAGCGAATAATTAATTAAACTTAAATTTTAATAAAAGATTGAGTATTAAAAGAAAAAAATTGTAATTATCAATTCTATTATAATTATTAAAAATAATGAGTTTAATATTTTATTTTTAAATTAAACTCTCTCGTGTATTGCATGGGTTTACCACTAGTTTATAGATAAATCTGTTGATGCATAATTTATTTAGCTTTTTATTTGTAATTTTTATGTTATATGTTGTAAAATATAAGTTTATACTTAAATCATAAGTTTTTATTTTTTAATTTTCAATAAAAAAATGGAGACATTACTCAGTATAAAAATTATATTATGTAATTTTATGTATTATTTTTTACTGAAATAATAAAAAAAATCAATACAACATTTGACTTATTAAAATTATTATTAAATTAAAAAGAGTAAAATACACTGCGCTGCTTCTTTAATAAGATGTAAATACAATTACATGGTTCATTTTTAAAGTTACAGTAAACACTTGAAGGTAAGTTAAAAAAAAATGTGGGGCATTTTAAAAATCGAAGAGTGGCCTCCATAATTAATTATGCATAACATTTAAGGGTATTTGGTGTATATTTTACCCAGTCCAAATTTATGCAATCAGAATGGTACATTTGTTAGATTTCTAAAGTTTTGGAGGAGAATGTGCTAAAAAAAAAAATACTTTTGAATTGCTATTGTTACCAAATTACATTAACAACAAACTACAATTAACCAATCAAATATACATGAACACAAAATTTATATGAAAAACCCAAATTGAAAAAAAAATCATGGGTAGAAAGAATAAAATATCACTAACTACATATTAATAATATAAAAATGATATAGTTACAACTAATTTTAGAATATTTGATACATATTTATAAACTTAAAATTATCTATAGATAAATACATGAAATCATATTCTAATAAGAAAATGATGTATGAGAATATTCCTCTAAATGAGATAAATCTCACATAAAATTGAATTTGACCACATCATAATTACAGTTAAATTTGAAGTCATAATCATGGTCAAATTAAGAGTTCTAATCTCAGTCAAATTTGAAATTTGGGTCACAATTGTAACAAGGTCCACCTTCACACGAAACTCAAATATAGAATTATCTAACATTCTTTATTCCAACAAAATTACAGATAATTAATTTATTGATAAATACCAACTAAAACTGCACCACAAAAAATACCACCGAAATCCCCACCAATTTTATTGTAGTGGATATCTTTAATTGCACTTAAAGCATAGTTAGAGATCAACCTCAACATATATTTGTTGATCTTAATAACTTTGCATTTATTAATATAAATTTTCTTTGATAACTCCACATTCATCTAAATCCACCTGTCCAAAATTATACGCATCTTAACCTGCACTAGTGAGAATCAAGATATTCTGATCCAGTAATGGAATAACATAGGTAATCAATACAAAGATTAAATAATCTCAAATAATGTCAAACAATCGATAAACAAAATTCCAATAGAAAACAAACCAGAATACTGGATCTGGACAATAAATCTGGGTAAAAATAGATCTAATTATGGGTTGGCAGATTGGATGGTCAGATATGGCCTAATGAATCAACCCTGAACTGACCAAATCTGAAGCGGGTCTAGACCTGGTGATTCGGATCTAACCAGATCTGGATAAGGATTTGGGTGTGTTGAAACAATGGTCTTCTGCAATGGAGAAACCTAATCGATAATGGCAGGCGAATGATGAAAGGCAAACGACTGATAATGTGAAAGAAGACGACTGGATCTGAAGTGACGGTGAGGGCAAGAGTGGTTGACGGTGAAGGCAAAGTCGTCAACAATGGAAGAGGAGGCAGACATGCGACGATGATGAGGGTTGAATGTGCTGGGCAACCTGAAACCAGCTGATGCAGATGATGATAATGCAAACCCAACGTTTGAAATCTGCCAAACACTGATGATTTGATCCAACGACTCTGATACCAGTTTATTATGAAATTGGATCGACCCAAACCACAATTAAACCAATCAAACACACGAACACAAAATTTACATGAGAAAACCCAAATTTGAAAAAATCACGTACAAGCAGAAAGAATAAAATATCATTAATCAAATATTAGTAATACAAAAGTAATATAGCTGCAATTAATTTCAGAGTATTGGATACCTATTTATAGACCTAAAATTTTCTATAGATGAATACATAAAATTATATTCTGATAAGAAAATGATGCATGAGGATATTTCTCTCTATGAGATAAATCTCAAATAAAATCGAATTTGACATCATAATTACAGTTAAATTTAAAGTCATAATCACGATCAAATTAGGAGTCTCAATCTTAGTCAAATTTGAATTTTGGGTCATAATTGTAACAAACTCTACCTTGACATGAATTTCAAATATAAAATTATTCAAAATTCTTTATTCCAACAAAATTACAAATAATTAATTTTCTAATAAATACCAACCAAAACTGCACCACAGGAAATACCACCAAAATCCTCACAAAGTTTATTGTAATGGATATCTTTAGCCGCACTTAAATCATAGTTAGATATTAGCCTCAACATATGTTTGTTGATCTTAATAACTTTGCATTTATCAATATAAAATCCCTCTTGATAACTCCACATTCATCTAAATTCATCCATCCAAAATTGCACACATATCTTAATCTGCAATTGTGAGAATTAAGATATTTCAATCCATTAATGGAATATCATATTTCAAGGTAACCAATACAAAGATTAAATAACCCTAAATAATGCCAAACGATCGATAAACAAGATTGTAATAGAAAACAAACCAGAATACTGGATTTGGGCAATAAATTTGGACAAAAATAGATTTGAATATGTGTTGGTAGATTGCCTAGTCGGATATGGCATAATGGGTCAACTCTGAGCTGATCAAATCTGAAGTGGGTCTCGACCTGGCACTACAAAAAAATTGATTTTTTGTGACGATTTTTTTGCGGCAGTTCTAAAAACCACTGCAAAACATGATATTTTGCGGCGGTTTCAAAATTCAAAAAATACTAAATTTAGCTGCGGTTCTTCAAAAACCGTAGCTAAATTTTAAAAAATTAAATAATTTAAAATTAAAAATAAAATAAAATAATTCATTAAAAAATTAAATTTAGCAGCGATTTTCAAAAACCATTGCTAAATTTAAAAAAAATTAAAATTAAAACTAAATTAAAATCTAAAACATTAAAATTCATTATTTTCATTAAAAAAAATTATATTTTGCTTAAGAAAATAATTAAAAATTAAATAAATATAAAATCTTAAAAATAAATATAAAATTGCGATTAAATTAATAACAAAATTCATTAAAAATATAATTTAAAAAAATTAAAAATTTTAATAATTTTTAAAAAATATATAAGATCTTCTTTTTTATTTTTAATCAATTAATTTATTTAATTTAACTCAATTAATTTATTTTTAATTTATTCGATTATTTTTTTAAAAATAATCAATTAATAAATATTTTTAATATATATTAAAAAATATAAAATATAATTCTGGAAATTAGTTGTTAGATTAGTATATAATATATATATGTGCATATATGTTAAGGAGTTCTTCGCAGATCAGGCGGTTCGCGTGTGCGCTTGGGGAGAGCATGCTGGATTTAATTTCCAGCATCGCCACGTGGCGCGCGCTGGGGCGGGGCGGGCTAGCTTGTGCGAGCCGTAAAAAAATTAATATTTTTATTTTAGCGGCGATTTCAAAATTGCTGCTAAAATTAAGAATTTAATTTTTTTTATTAATTTTAGCAGCGGTTTCACTTATTTAGCAGCAGTTTTTAAAACCGCCGTAAAATTTAAAATTAGCGACAATTTTTCCAGCGGTTGTTGAAAACCGCAGCTAAACGCTCTGCGACGACTAACTTAGCGGCGATTTTCCGCTAAAATACTAACCTCCACTAAATGCAAAAAAAATCGCCGGTAAATGCTGATTTTTTTGTAGTGGTGATTTGAATCTAACCAGATCTGGATAAGGATCTGGGTGTGTTGAACAATGGTCTTCTGCAATGGAGAAACCCAATTGGCAATGGCAAGCGAACGACGAAGGGCAAACGACCGACGAGAAGAAGGAAGACGACTGGATCTGAAGAAATGGTGGGGGCAATGGTGGTCAACAGAGAAGGTGGGGTCATCAACGACAGAAGAAGAGACAGACATGCGACGACGATAGGGGATGAACGTGCTGGGGCAACCCAAAACTAGCTGATGATAACGCAGATCCAACGGTTGAGATCTGTCAAACATTGATGGTTTAATCCAACGATTTTGATACCAGTTTATTATGAAATTGGATCGACAACAAACTACAATCAAATACATACGAACATAGAATTTGCATGAAAAATCCAAATCGAGAAAAATCACGGGCAAAAAGAACAAAATATCACTAGCCAAATATTGGTAATACAAAAGTGATATAATTGCAATTAATTTCAGAGTATTAAACACTTATTTATAAACCTAAAATTTTTTATGGATGAATACAAAAAATCATATCCTGATAAGAAAATGATGCATAAGAAGATTTCTCTAAATGAGATAAATCTCACATAAAATCAGATTTGATAACATCATAATTATAGTTAAATTTGAAGTTATAATCATGATCAAATTAGGTCCTAATCTTAATCAAATTTAAATTCTAAATCATAATTGTAATAGCTATAAATTAACTTATTTATTTTATGGCACAACACAACCTCATCACTTCATACCAACAAAATGAATTAAGTTCATTTTAATTAGGAGAAAAGTTAAAAAGAGTTAAATAGTAGACCCAACAAGCCATGCATAATTCATTAACCGTAGAAGCAGAGTTTCTACTTAGCCAAAAAAAAAGAAAAAAAAAACTCTTTCCATTACATCATAATTCAAAGACACACCCAATACTTTAAAAAGTACATACATTGCGACGACAACAGTAGAAAGAAAGCACACGACAAGCATACAACACAAATGAAGCACTTGTTCAACTCGTGCTCATACTTACTTCACAAGTTTATCCATCCCCAGTACATATTCGAAACAATAATTATTAACGAGGGAGGGGGCGGGCTCATGCACAGGGAACCCGCTGTGCCAGGTTGCACTTGGTGGGGAGCTGCATGACGAGCTTCCGGTCGATGCCCAGCGAAGCCAAGAGCTCGGGCTTGTTGTACTGGCAGAGGCAGTTCATGTCGGCACCGGAGAGAGCCGAGCAGCAGGCGGCCGAGGGCGGCGCAGGGTTTTTGCCGATTGCTACCGACGGCTTGCATGCAATTAGACCACCCGTGCTGATGCCGCACATGGCCGACACCGGCTCCGGCGCGGTGGCTGCGGCCACCAGAACCCATAATATTGCCAACATCGCGAGCTTTGCAGATCCTTCCGTCATATCTCTGCCCCTTGCTGCTGGCTTCAGCTGTACTTTATTTTTGGTGATGGTGGTAATGCTGTTGGGTTAGGGCTATATTTATATAAGGGAGACGATCATATATACACTCATATATTATATGGGAAAAAACATATAAATAAAAATATTATATAACTAGATAATATATAGATGGCGCAGATGCACCACACGTCGATCACGATCAGTGGGGGCAAAGAGTGGGCTGAGCCTAAGGTGTCCCTAAGCCCAGACTTACGCCGTGTGTTAAATTAATATTTCCACATAACATAATGATGGGTTTGAAGAGAAATAGCACCGAAGGAACAAGATCCCCCGTGACAAGAAGAGGTTGGCAATTTGGCATTATTCATCACGGGCTTCGCGTTTGAATTGGGGCATGGCAGCTGGGGTATAGAGAATTTGTTGTTGGCCTACTGCTCAGAACATTGACTGATTTTTAGAGGGAATTAATGTTATCCGTCTTTGGCTGGTTTACTTTTTGTAGTTTAAAATGTCTGGTGGATTTGCATCACTAATTGTAGCATGCATGTGATCCAATCTTGGACTGTTATATGACTTTTCTGGATCAGTCCACTAAAATTTGTGGACAAATTTAATTATGAGTTAATTAGGAGGTACAGAAATGATACTTTTGTATGATTCCTGTATTTTTATTTCGAATAATTACAAAAATTTATTTCAATTTTGTAATAATATTCACCATCTAGTAAATATTATCACATTACAGAAACCTATTTGAGCCACCTAATAAAGCCAAGCCTTGTGTGTAGATTTCAAGTCTTTTTTGCCATAAACCTTTTTTTTTTTTTTTGTTGAAATAGTTAGGTCTCAAAAACTTTATATACTTAAAACTTCTCGGACCACTTCTTTTTAACTGTTTTCGAGGAATTTTCTTGTGTCAGAATCTAGAACTTAAGATAAATTTTTATTAGGTTAAAAATGATTAACATAGGTTTTTGTAATATTTTGACAAGTTTTAAATAAATTTTTACAAAATAAGTCTCTCTATTTAAGGGGATGCCTCAGGATTGGGATGGCCATGGACACGGGTCAACCCGACCAGACCATGGGAAACTAGCATCTCAGAACTAGGTTAAGCCCATGAAAAGAAATGGAAAGATGGAGGAGATTTACACAGCTACCACACAACCACCCATCAACAGAAATAGCAAAGCTGCTCCTCAATCAGGACATGTGGAAAGACCAAAACCAAATCAAGTAACTGTAACGAAATTTTGTATTAACCAGTGGGAAAGTTTATACCCTCTAATGAGAATTAAGTGTTTGATCGATACACGTATTTGGCAGACATTGATGAAGCTGTCATATAGCCAGCAAAGGGCTAGGATGAATGTGAAAATAGGTAGCAGATGCCAGATATGCACAAACTAAAGACACGTATATTTTGAACCAGACAGATGAGAAAAGGGTCAAGAAGGTACATAAGCTCGTGAAGCTGATTACACACAAGCAATTTGTCAAGCACTTAATCATAGACAGGCTCCTTTCTGTTCCTTCGCTAGGGAAATGACCATGTACATAAAAGTCGGAAAGCAACTGATCCTTGAGCTGGAACCTATCGTGCAGCCATGATCCAGTCTTTTCTTCGGATTGTGGGATGTCACTGAGAGGGATGCGGCGAACATGAATATGTACTTCAGAAGGGTCCACACCGAAAGCATTGTCCAAGAAGGATGGGCAACGATGCTTGTAGCCGATGGTAATGTCATAAACTGCGGTGAATAGATGACATTAGATTAAAACTTTTCGCAAATATACCTAAGAGAAGCACCGATGCATGCAAAAGTAATATTAATAATATTTATTACACCCCCCAATGTGGTGAATATTGTGATTAACAAAGTAAGATGATATTCAGGCCTAAAATGTTGAAATGAAGCTCATCTTGCATTTCACAAGATTTAGGATTTAAATTGGGTTATTTAAAAAAAAAATAATTTTCTTTTCTGGCTGGTTGTAGGAAGGTAGAGTCAAAAAGGAAAGAAAAAAAGGAACGAAGAAAATGTAGGAGGAGCTGACTTGAAGTCTACATACAAGTACAATTGCAATATACTGCATGACGGAATTCTTTCCAATATGACACAGTACCCATCAGGTGAGTAACTAAACATTTCAGTTCATTGCAGATAAGTTGTGTCTCCCTCAAAAATATTACGTGTGTGTGTGTGTGTGTGTAGAGAGAGAGAGAGAGAAGGAAGGAGACGAAAGGCTTAAAAACCCAATTAAGCAACCCCGCAAAAAGGTAGAAAAAGAATCACAGAGCAATGTGGCATGATACCTGTGAAGAGGGGAATTTAGTTGTTCTCCAGAAGCAGAGAATGATAAATCAGGAAACTTGCAAATCTTCAACTAAGCATTGAAATTGTCATTTGACAAGCGGTATGTAGAAATTATTCTCATTAAACATTTCTGTGAAAGCAATACCAGTTACATGCATACAACTATATTTGCATAAAAAATCATGCTACTGAAATTAAGAACTAAAGATTTATATACAACTTCAATATGCAAAAAGAAGCATGTAGAAATTATTCTCATTAAACATTTCTGTGAAAGCAATACCAGTTACAAGCATGACCTACAACTATATTTGCATCAAGAATCATGCTACTGAAATTAAGAACTAAAGATTTATATACAACTTCAATATGCAAAATGAAGCATGGTTTCCTATCATACCATGCCTATGAGGCTAGCAATAAGTCCATTTGGCACCCGTTTTGTTTTCAGTATTCTGTTTTTGTTTTGATTATTTTAAAAATGAAAACAAAGAAAGGCATTTATTTGCTTTTTTTCATTTTCAAAAATTTTGAAAAAAATGTTAAGACAACCAAAAGGGCATTTTTTTCATTTTCATTATTTTCTCATACGTCTCTGCCACAAGACTTCTGGAGCCCCATAGGAATCGAGATCTAAGAGTCCTGTTAACTCCCAGAGAATCACCCGAGGATGACTATACTGGCAGCGAGAATAATGAAGAAAGAAAAATAGAAAAAAGTTTCACAATGGAAATTGAAAATCAATCAAAGTTATCAACCAATATAATCCAGTTTTCTTTTTTCCTTTTTTAATGAAAATGAAAGCTATACACAAAAAAGTGAAAAGCAAAACTGAAAGCCCTATTAAACAAAGCCCTAAACTGCAAGCCAGAGGAAATTGATTTCAATGGAACACAAAGAAAGACCGGATGACAATACAAACAATGCAGAGGAATACAAAGAACCTGCATCCAATGAATCTCTCAATTCCTCCAAGCAAGCATAAAAACCCTTTGTCTTTGGAAGCAGGACATTCTTAAGGATAGGTAGTCCATTTTCAGCTGCATATTTCTGACTTTGAATAGACTTCCGCTCACTGCAATAAATGGAGCAGCAACTTAATAAATTAATTGAATATGAAACAGAGGGATTATATTCAAGATAAATATTGAAATGCTATAAGATTTCTGAAGTCATTGATATGTTTTTTCCTTTAGCATCTGTAAATTTCCAAAGGAAATCAGTACAAGGTTTCCCTGTAATAAATGCCTGAATTTAGGAATAAGTATAGCATACATTGCTTGATTATTTAACAGATAACAAGTGGTTGAGTGAACAGGTCAAAAAAACGAAAATTAATGAAACCAAAAAGGATGTATGAAATTACGTGAAATCTGTGCCTTCGGGGAAAACTGCAAGCCAGAGATGATCTCGACAATCCTTAAAAGTTGAAAGCATTTGATGCACAATTGATCTATCAGCCTCCCACCGCCTCTCAACTGGAATGAACTCCATTATATGAAATGACCAGCCAAATACGGGTAATTTCATCAAACTACCCTTAAGGATATACTTTATGTATCCGAGCTGTCCCTTGCGCAATGCAAGGTCCCACAAATACATCCAATCCACCTCTGTTCTATGGTTTGCAATAAGCAAAACGCGTTCCCCTGCAGGAACACTTTCTCCAGAAAACACTACCTTAGTTTTGTTTATCTTTTCAAAGAGAAAAGGCCACAAAGCTAGCCAGGCACCAAAGAAAAAGGATGTCACTTTCCTGCTGTAGTGTACACTGAAAAATCGGAAGACGACCGCAGTCACAAAGCCAATGTACACTATCATCATAAATGCTGTTAAAAGTAACACTGATAGACATGCAACACCCCTTAGAACTCTTAGTGGAGTTAAAGGTTGGCTCCTTGGTCGATCACTTGATTTCAAAGTCCTCTGATTGTCAGTCTGTGAACTTGCATATGCATCCATTTGGCTTCAGGTCCCCAACACATACAATACCTTTTATGTTAGACGCTATTAAAAGGTCAACCAAAGGAGTTCCAAGCGATCAATAAAGATGCTCCTGAAGTCCAAACAGTAATCTGATCTTAGAGCTATTACTTCCCAAATTAATACAAGGCAATAAATGGTTCTTCTTCTCTCTGACAATAACGCTATAAAGTGAAGCAATGACTCCAGATTAAAGTGTTGATAATATAGTTCAACTTATAGGTTTCATAACAATAACAACTGGTCTGATTAAGGAAGTGAGAGGCGAAAATCTAGTAAAATCAAGAGGTCTCTATATTTATCCTGCAAAACATTTTGAATAAGGATCAGTAGTATTATGTTACTAATACCATATGAAGAAGCTAGCATTACGAGGCTGACACTATGCCACCTCTACTAATTTAATAAACACTAACCACCACTACTAATTTAATAAACACTGAGCATAAATTATGGTAAGGATGCTGCAGGGAATTTACGGACATGGAACATATCTACAAAATGACATTCAAAACTGCCAAAAAAACAGTGGTCTACCGGCAAAAGCACTTTCACAAAGTGATAACAAGTTGTACGGGCAAACACATGTAGTGTTTAATTCCATACAGAGCCCACTCCACTTTTAAATCAATAAAATTAATCAAAAACAACACATATGCAACCTTTCAGCACTATGCATTGACAACAAGTAGCATTTGTTGTTTTAAAGTGCCTTTATTCACAAATTCATCAAATATAATATATATTAGCAACTTCAGCTCCGATCACAACTTCCATCGGCGAAAATGGGCCTAAAGCATATAAATGCGTGAATTTGTGCATGAACAGTGAGATAGAAGACAAGTGCATAACGAGCTCAAATCAAATGAAGTGAACGAGAGACGTTACAGATTCCACAAACAACATATCCGGCTTAATCGACCGATCTGTCTCGAAATCGGATTAAAAGAGGCAGAACACCGTACAAAATTACAACTAATACGGATTTGCGTTTCTACTTTCGAATGCAGGAGATCCAAGTGAGTACCGGAGAAGAACAGGCGAGTCCGAGCCGTAAGGTTCTCGGTTTTAGGGCTTCGATTCGATGGTACAAAGAGACGAAGACCTCCCGACGTTCCAAAACGTACAAAAGCTCATAGAAGGAAGTCTGGAGCGAAGATCGAAGGAAGTCTGGTACGTTGTGAGGCTGTCGAATGCAGACCCATCCGGTGGGCTTTAGAATTTGACAAAAGGGGTACGGACTTCCTTCTATTTACTAATATGCCCCTACCGGCAACGGGCTGGAACCGGGCCGCTCCCGTTGGTCGGTGCGTCCATTTTGGGCTCCCCGGGGCCCGAGTCCAAATACCGTGAAGCTTTTGTGTTTGCTTTTAGGGTAAATTTAGAGAAGAAGGTGACGTTAAAGAATTTATTATGTATACATAAAATTTTGTAAAATATGGTAATGCTGAACTCGTGGTCACTTTTGAAATTTATGACCTTAACTTGTCCAAAGATACATGAGGGGTAAGATGGTGAGCGTATGAAATGTTTTATTAGACTTTATTTAGTGCTTTTTCAAAAAAAAAATGTGAAAATTGTAAAAACTAATCATGTTTAAAAAAAAAAAATTGTTTTGACCTTGTCAACTAATTTTATAAATTTGTCATTTTATTTAAATTTTAACCCAGTTAATTTTGATTTTGTCACATTTACAATTTAAGTACATTTCTTGAAAAAAAAAAATAACTATAGAGTGTAATTAGATTATTTGAGTGGTTATAAGGTGTAATTAGTCTGTTTGAATAGTTAAAAATATTTTTTAAAAAAATAATTAAAAAAAATTAACTGATAAAAGAATAAGAGTTAAAAATTTAAAAATAAAGAAAATATAATTAAAAAATAAAATAATAAAAGAGTTATCTCTTTTTAACAATTTGACCTTCAACTTTTGTATTATCGCTTTAACAAAGACCTTAAACAAAAGAATAGTTATTTTTATTTATCTGTGTCAACCCTCTATCCCAAATCTCAATATTATTAAGAAGTTGAGTTACGATAAGTTAAGATTCGCATAGATGATGGATTTGATTTTTTACTTTGTGTAATAAGGTAAAGTCTCTATCTACAATTTATTTCATTTGTTGAAATCAAGAACACGAATGACAAAAATCACATAAAAATGATCATCTCAAAATTATCATTTTATATTAATAAGAATTATCTTCCCAGTCGATATGGACTGAAATGGCTGAAAAATTGGCCAGTGCAAAACAAAAGAATGGCCATTCTAGTTTTAATGAAAAATCGAAACATTTTGACTATTCTGGTCAGAATAAAATGGTTAAGGGCGTTGAAAAAAATCAGTGTACCGCAAAAATCAGTCAAACCAAAACAAACCAGACCGAACAGGTCGATTTTTTTTTTTTTGTCTAAAACGGTTTGGAAGCTGTACAAACCACGCCGTTTACAGTTTGTACAGTTAGTAGTTCAATTTTAAACTGAACCACCTCAAAAAATATAAACAATATATATATTATATAAGACCGCAATAGCCTAATAGCCCAACATATTATAAAATAGAAAAAAATCAACAACCTAAAAGTAAACCTTATTATATATTATCTCTTTCAACTAGGGTGATTTTTTTTAAATAGAAAATAAATATTATTATAAAAATCACCTTGATAGCAACTCTTATTATTATAAAAACCATCATATATTTTTATAATAATATATAATAGATTTATAATAATATATAACTATTATAATCTGTTAACAATTATGATAGTTTATAATAATATATAACTATTCTATCTAATATTTTTAGAATAAGTTATAAATTATAACAATTTATAATAATATATTATATATTATTAAATTATTTTTAAATCACGATAAATTGTACCAAATTAAACCATAAATACGATATAATTTGATCGCATCCAAAGTAGACTGCAGTCTAATTTGATCAAAAAAATCAAACTAATTGTTTGACATGTTAAAAATGATTCATACCAGCCAAATCAGATAATGCAGACTCCTAATAATGGTATTGATATTGACAAGTGAGGTAGTAAGTGCACTCCAACAATTATAAGTTAAATTTTATTTTTTTCTTCGCGATAGAATTTTGTGTGAAAATGTATTTAAGAATATCGTTTTCCCATTGGCCAGTGTCTCAATCAGGCAACCTGTTTCCATTTTCCAGTGGGGTCTCTTATCATATCAACATGGAGTGGAGGTGCTACGACAACTAGATTGAGAGCCGCCACGGTTATCATTAAACTCTTCCCTCTCCACAAACTCCGAGCAGGAAAAAACCCTAGTAATGGAGCTCCACTCTCTGCAATCATCCTCCCCTGTAACAGGCATTCCCTCTGCCCTAACCCAATTAGGGCTTAGAGAAAAAAAGCTACTTTTGAGTGGTCAAGTTATCGGGACTCCCAATTTCAAGAGGAACCCAGAAACCAGAAAGCTCAAACTTCTAGGTTACAGAGCTCAAGCTTCAGGTATTTTAGTTGTTATATGTTTCTGGTGGCAATGTGTTAATCTGATTGAAAATGATCCCTGTTTGGCTGGTGTGAAAGTGTGGAAAGATGATTTTTTTTTTTTTTTAATCTTTTTCTGTTACGGGTGTTCCATAATTTAAATTCCAAGAAAACTAAAATGTGTGCTCAAGATGAATTGCTTTTGTTAGTTGTGGCTTAGTTGAATTCATCTTCTGGCCTCCTGCACCAAAATGACGTGAGATTAAGACAGCGAATTGGTTTTCCTGAAATTCTCCAGAAGCTCACAAAAAACTACTGTGCCTTTTGTATAGAGATATAACTTTTGGGGGGAATTTTTTCATATCAATTGATTATGCTCTTTACTCTTTTCTTTTTAGTATATATGTGGAAGAGTTCTCAGTTCTGCAGAACTGGTTAATTATTATTTTTTGGAACTATGGCTAAGTGCAAAGATTTATTTATTAGAAAGGATGTTAAAGGGCCAGCATCATTGCTGTGAACATTGTCATTATCTTTTGCAGTTTTACTACTAACTTTCCTTCTTACGAATTGCTTGTTTCTGGTTACAAATGCTATCACATACATTGAATCTGAAACCTTCAAGACATTCTATGATAAATTCATTATTTATGAAATTGAAATATTAAATATTCAGAAATTTTGGTATTGCAACTTCGATTTTGGCGTTTAAAATTTTGACAGGTATCCAGGATGGGTATTTCCCCAAATTAATCCATGTTAATCCCCCTCAATTTATGAGGGCATTACTGTCTTGTGCTTGATCCATGCAGTCAACTCATGGCATGAGGTGCCTCAAAATATATCAAAAAAACTTAGGACATACCTATGCAGGAACCTGAAAGGTAGTGACCCCCTGACTGCATAATGCCATAATTTGAGGCTGTCCGGGTGCAATTCACTCATTATCTACATGGCTAAAAATTTATTCAAATGCATGATCCAAGCCATTAGTCAATGTTTATAATCATTGTGGACTAACAATGATAGAAGAATTCATTGGTCATTCATTCCATATTTACAAAGAAAGCTAAGAAACTTCTTATGACTACCTGCAAAAAAATTACAACTTTTATTGAAAACTAAAACATATCTGCAGCATAAAAAATAAGAAAAGAACTTTTCCACTGTGTCTATAGACACATTTTTTTTTAATGTATAAGAAGCTTTGGTTTGCACCGAGGCACAAGAATTTGATGGTAAAGAAACAACCTGGAACCGAGATTGTAACCAAACAGGAAGACCCAGTATGAAAGAATTTTCCTACTCTGATAGAACATCTCATCATGCATTTGTCTGCTTCCATTTTTAATTGATGTGTTTGGGCATCTATCAGGCTCCATAAAATTCAGCGCAACTGCAGTGGAAGCAATTCCGAAGGATTCTGATTTAAAGGATGAGAATCTTGTATTTGTAGCAGGTGCTACTGGTAGAGTTGGTTCAAGGACTGTGAGGTTACATTCTGTTGCTTGCTTTATTAATAAAATAAGAGCATAGACAGACCTGGCAGTTTGTTGTTAAATATTCTGCCAAGTTCATTTCATTTTTCGTTTTTATTTTTATTTATTTATTTTTTCTTGTGCTCAGGGAACTTTTGAAGTTGGGATTCAAAGTTAGAGCTGGTGTAAGAAGTGTTCAGAGGGCAGAACCTCTTTTGCAAGTATGGCTTCAGTGACGGCCATGTTAATTTTCTATATCCTTCATGTACTGAATAATAGGTTTACCTGCAGAGTGTTCAGCAGATGAAGCTTGATAGTGAGGCTGGAAGTGAGGGAACTAAACGTAAGAAAGTATAAGCTCTCAAAACCTCGTTCTTCATATGTTTTTGTACTCTGAACTTCTATATCGATTAACTGTTTGGAGATGCAAATTCTATTTGATGAACGTTACTCCTCTAGCAAATAACAGGATTGCTTTGGTCTTTAGGCCAGCTATAGAGAAGCTTGAAATAGTAGAATGTGACTTGGAGAAACAGGATCAGATTGGACCAGCACTAGGCCGTGCATCAGTCGTTGTATGCTGCATTGGTGCCAGTGAAAAGGAGGTCTTTGATATCTCTGGGCCATATCGAATTGACTACCAGGCAACAAAAAACCTTATTGATGCAGGTAAAGAAAATTATGATTTGAGATATGTGCTTTATTGTTTTCAGTTTGGCATCAGGTGACTAATACATGTTAACTGAAAACAAGCAACAGTACATAAAATCTTTTAGATTTTCGTAAGTACACAAATCTAAAAGATAAACTAAATGAACAGAAAGAATATTAGTGACAGTTGTGAAAGGTAGAAATTTTCGAATCTTAATACTTTTTCTTCACTGCTTCATCCTAAAAGTTAGGGAACTTCTACTGGATTACATGAAGGAGAGGGTGATGGTTTTATTGTTCTTGCCATGTTACCTAAACCTGAGATTGTTGCTTGACTGCTAATTTTATATCCATCATCTCCCTAAAATTTCTGATGTTTGGAACTGAAACAAGCAGAAAGCTCTCTTGCTTGATTAAAAATAATGAATCGGAAGGGCAGAAATATATACAACATACATCCTTATCACGTCTCCTATAAAGTAGGAGATGAGATAGGATATGCTATCTCCTAAATATTATGATATTTTATCTCCTAAATTATAGAGACTAATTTAAACTTTAAAATATAAGTTTAAAATATTCAAACTACAAGACTAAAGGCCTTATCCATTCGGTTAACTATCTTCAAATTTGTATTTCTCTTCCTCGTCCAACACTCCCCCTCAAGCTAAGGAGTAGATGCACGTCATCCCCAACTTGCTAATTAGAAATTCAAAACCTGGTCTTACCATTGCTTTGGTGAGCACATCTGCTACTTGATCAGTGGTAGGAATATAAGACAAGATTAACCCTCATTCTTCAATCTCTCGTTTTATAAAGCTTCGGTCTATCCTAACATGTTTCATGTGATAATGTTGGATAGGATTCTTCACTATGCTTATTGCCGACTTACTATCACTGTATACCCTTGTAGGTTGAACCAACGGTATCTTTAGGTCTCCCAATAGCCTTTCTAGCTAGATTACTTCACATATTCCTTGAGCAATAGCTCAAAACTCTGCCTCAGCACTACTACGGGCCACCACTGATTGTTTTTTACTTCTCCATGTCACCAAATTTCCCCACACCTTGGTACAATATCCAGTTGTTGATTTGCTGTCTTCACTTGATCCTGCCTAGTCTGCATCCACAAACCCCTCAATTCCCCTTTCCTTTGTCTTATGAAACATCAACCCTTTTTCAGGGGTTCCTTTTAAATATCTTAGCACATGAAAAACGACATCCATATGTCTTTGTGTAGGAGAATGCTTATTTTACTTACTGCGTATGCTATGTTAGGCTTTGTAAAGGACAAGTAAATCAACCTCCCTACCAACCGTTGGTACCTCTCTTTATCCACAGGAACATCATCATCTTCTTCTCTTGATTTCCATCCTTTATCTAATGGAGTTCCAGTAGATCTACAATCCATCATCTCGATGTCTTTTAGCAAATCCATGGTGTACTTCCTTTGTGAGATAAATAATCCTTCTTGGCTTCTAGCAACCTCCATGCCTAAGAAGTATTTCATAAGCCCAAGATCTTTGACTTCAAATTCGGCCTTTAGCTACCTCTTTAAGGCCTCAATCCCTTGTATGTCATCACTTGTAACAATTATATCATCAACATAAACAATTAGAATAGATTTCCTTTCATTTTTCAAGGATTTTACAAACAATGTGTGATCAGCTTGCCCTTGTTGATACCCAAATTGAATTAAGGTCATGCTGAACTTTTTGAACCAGGCCCTAGGTGATTGCTTCAACCCATATAGAGATTTCTTTAGCCTGCAAACCTTGCCTATACCAGCCTCCCTTTCAAAACTTGGTGGAACTTTCATGTGTATTTCCTCATCCAAATCACCATTGAGGAATGCATTTTTAATATCAAACTGATATAATGACCAATCTGAGTTTACTGCAATTGAAAGGATTACCCAGATAGAATTTAATTTTGCTACAAGAGCAAAAGTCTTCTCATAGTCTATCCCATAGGTTTGAGTAAACCCTTGGGCCACCAATCGTGCTTTATATCTCTCCACACTGCCATAAGCTTTGAGTTTTACTGTAAATACCCATTTGCACCCAACTATTTTCTTTTCTAAGGGTCTTCTCACTATATCCCAAGTTCTATTCTCTACCAATGCCTTCATTTCCTCCATAACAACTGCTTTCCATTTTGTATCTTGCATTGCTTCTTGAATATCTTTTGGAACAACTATACTGTCAACTTTAGCAATGAAACCTTTGAACTTAGGAGATAACTTAGCATAAGTTAGATAATTTTTGATAGGATATTTTGCATAGGACCTTACCCCCTTCCATAGGGC
Source organism: Diospyros kaki (assembly GCA_036245055.1). Taxonomy (NCBI): domain Eukaryota; kingdom Viridiplantae; phylum Streptophyta; class Magnoliopsida; order Ericales; family Ebenaceae; genus Diospyros; species Diospyros kaki. Next base: position 39,829,408 of record BSEG01000001.1, on the reverse strand, counting down.
TATTGGCATTGCCCAATCTAGCCCATCCTCAGGGACTGCCTCACTGTTAGCCTCATGTTTCGGACTGATGATTTATGTGCTGTCTTTGGTCATTTCCCTGTCAAAGGTGCAGTCATCCTTCGATGGACCAGCTTTTGGTAGAGATGATTGGCACTGCTGCTGCTCTGTTTGGTTCCTTGGTCGTCGGGAATAGACAAACTTAGGGTCAACAGCTGATCTGGTTTTGATTTGTGGCTGGGAGGAAAAAAACTGACCAGAACAATGGTCAGAAGCTGCTGTTTTAGAATTGGCTGATTTTGAATGGTTAGAAGCTGCTGTTTCAGAATTGGCTGATTTTGACTTAGGGGTTGTTTCAGGAGCTGCTGCTGCTGGGGCTGCTGGAACTATTGTAGGGAGAGAATCCACTGGTAGTGAAAGTGGAAGAGCTGAGAGATGATCAGGAGGTATAGCCACATATGAGTTGGACTGATACAATGGAATATCTTCATAAAATGTGACATCGGTGGAAATGTAATACTTATGGGTCATAGGGCTGTAACACTTGTAGCCTTTTTGGGTAGGTGAATAACCAATGAAAAGACATTTTAGGGCCTTAGGATCAAGCTTTGTCCGAGATGTATAGTGGTTGTGAACATAAACAACACAGCCAAACACCTTAGGTTCAAGTGATTGTAAGAAAGGAGCATGAGGATATTGAGCACAAAGGGTCTCAAGGGGTGTTTGGAAGTTCAATGTCTTGGAGGGAAGACAATTTATGAGATAGGCAGCCGTAAGAACAGCCTCCCCCCAATAGGAATTAGGAACATGAGTGGTGAACATCATAACCCTAGCAACTTCTAAGACCATCTCCAACCCAAAACTTCAAAATGGTGCAACTTTTGCACTAAAATGGTGCAACTTTCACACTATCTTATCAAGTCATCTCCAACCCATTACACCAAAATTTACACCAAATAAATAGTATTATTTCTATTTCTTTATTTCTTTAATTCATAATAATTAATTTATTTCAAAAAATTATTTAATTATTTACGTAATTGTAGATTAAATATGTAAAAAAAAATTATACGTATTTACATAAAATCTTGTTAAATAGTTATAATCTTTTTTGCTTAATTTTAATTTATTATGTTGTTAAAAATAATAATCAAATTAAATACATAAATTAAGACCGAAATCAATAATTATACATACAAAAATAAAATTAAGAGAGGATATAAAATTAAATTAAATACAAAAATTGAAATGAGATGGGTAATTTGGCCATTAACTTCCCACGGCATTTTTGCCGTGGGTGAATAGTGGGACGCCAAATATGGCATCCCACTATTTATCACACCAAATTGGTGTGAGGTTTTGCCGTCTCAATTGGAGATGGCCTAAGAGATGCCTATTTTTTCGTTCAACCACTCCATTTTGTTGTGGTGTATATGGGCAAGAACTTTGATGCAAAATCCCATGGTCAAGAAGGTAATTGTTTATGTCATGAGAAAAATATTTCCTCCCATTATCAGTTCTTAGAATATGAATAGAGACTTGGAACATGTTCAAGACAAACTTGTGAAACTGTTTAAAAACGCTACTAGCTTCGGATTTCTCTTTCATAAGATATGCCCAATAAGCCCTAGAATGGTCATCTATGAAAGTTATGAACCATCTAGAGTCCGAAACATTGGGGAGTTTAGAAGGACCCCAAATGTCATTATGAACCAAGTGGAATGGGGATGAGGGTTTATATGGTTGAATGGAATGATGAGCTTTAGGTTGTTTAGCAAGAGTACATTGCTCACATGAAAGATTGTGATATTTATTAATGAAGAATTGAGGATACAAAAATTTAAGGTAAGGGAAACTAGGGTGTCCTAAATGTTTATGCCATAACATAGCTTTGGCATTTGAATGAACATTTAGAACAACTTTATTTGAATAAAATGGGTTTGAAGGACTTCCTTTCAACCAATAGAGACCATCCTTAGTTTCAGCATTGCCAATCATCATCCTTGAGTCTTGGTCCTGAAACAAACAAAAAAGATGAGAAGAAGATTACCTTGCAATTCATGTCTTTGGTAATCCGATTTACAGACAGCAAATTGTAGCTTAATCCTGGTACATATAGGACTGAATTGAGTTTTAAGTTAGAGACACAAACTTTCCCAAGTCCTAATGCTGGTGCAGTAGACCCACCTGCCATAGATATCTCAATCACTGTTTTACATGGCCTGTATTCAGTCATACAATCCATAGAACTAGCCGTATGATCGGATGCCCCAGTATCTATTATCCATAAATCCTTAGGAAGCTGTTTTGACATAAATGAGCAGTGAGGATTACCTTGTAAAGCAACTGATCCAGTAGGTTGATGATTAGAAGACCCGGCTGAGTTTGTACCTTGGTTTAGAAGCCTGTATAGGGTTTGGATTTGTTTCTCTGATAGATTGAGATCTGTTTTTGGTCCCTTTTCCACCGATTTTGGTCCACTCTCTCCGGATGTGGCAACAACATAAGTTGATCTGGTGCCTTCTCTCTTATTCTTTGATTTTCAGTTGGCTGGTTTACCATGGATCTTCTGACATGTCTCTCTCGTATGATATGGTCTCTTGCAATGATCACACCATTGCTTCTCCCTCCCAACATCTTTTTGAACAAAATCTCCTTGTCTAATAGTGGCTAGGGCAGACTCTTGATGGGATAGGTCATCGGCCGATTGAAGCATCACTTTGCGTTGGCTTTCTCCTTACATAACTTCTGCAAATACTTCTCTTAAACTAGGCAAAGGTTTAGTACCTAAAATCCTGCCACGCACTTCATTTAAATCACTGTTAAGTCCATGGAGGAAATCAAATATCCGGTCTTTTTCAACCATCTTATTATACTTAATGCTATCAGTCACATTCTCCCAAGTAATAGTATAGAATAAATCCATCTCATGCCACAATTCTACCAAAGTATTAAAATAATCTGTAACATTCAGATTATACCTTGTCTGGTATTTCTTATGGCTGACCTGATTTCAAAACTCTGAGATGAATTTTCCGAATCTAAGTACATCTCTTGCACTGAATCCCAAATCTCCTTGGCTGATTTGTGAAAGAGATATGTCCTTCCAATCCTAGGCTCCATGGAATTTATCAACCAAGCCATTATGGTTGAATTTTCTGCCTCCCAAGTTCCATAAGAAGCTACTATCGATGGAGGAGCAGGGGTAGCACCGATCAAATAGCCTGATTTTCCTTTTCCCTTGATCATCAATAAAACTGATTGAAACTATTCCCTAAAATTACTCCCATATAGCTTGTGGTGAGTAATTTGCAATGGATGGTTATCGATAGAATGGTTGGACAGGTTTGGGAAAGATTGAGAGGTAGCTGAGGGATGAATAACACTTGGAGAACTAGTGGCTGAAGTTTCTGTGAGACTAGGGTTTTGATTTGTATTGGCCATGATTTTGAGGAAGCTAGCAATTGGCTGAGATTGACTAGAGAATTTTCCTATTCTCTGATACCATGAAACAAGCAGAAAACTCTCTTGCTTGTCATACACCATACATCCTTATCATGTCTCCTATAAAGTAGGAGATGAGATAGGATATGCTCTCTCTTAAATATTAGGATATTCTATCTCCTAAATTATAGAGACTAATTTAAACTTTAAAATACATAGGAGATGAGATAGGATATGCTATCTTCTAAATATTAGGATATTCTATCTCCTAAATTATAGAGACTAATTTAAACTTTAAAATACAAGTTTAAAATATTTAAACTACAAGACTAAAGGCCTTATGGCCCTTATCCATTCGGTTAACTATCTTCAAATTTGAATTTCTCTTCCTCGTCCAACATGAACAATAGAGATTAAAATGAACCATAATAACTTTTAGGAGAACCAATTCATGCCATGCTAAAGCTTGGTACTCAGTACATACTTGCAGCGGCAGTGAAATGCTAAAGTCAGATTTGGTTTATGAATCCTTATAACCACTGCATTCATCTTCATTACTTTCATGGCTTCATCAATTATGGCTATGTTCACCCTCATTATTATTTCCTGCTTGTGGAAAAAGATAGGACATGCACTGTTGGAAGATTTTACTGTAAGGGATGAAATTTCCTCAAATTTGAATCAAACATATCATCTTTGGATCCGACATTTTACAACCTGAGTATTCTTTTAAAATGTGCAGCAACTACTGCAAGAGTTAACCATTTCATTTTGCTTACATCTTTGGGAACAAACAAGATTGGGTTTCCTGCAGCCATTTTAAAGTAAGCAAGAAGCTTTTGATCTTTTAAGACAATTTGCTGTTGGCTTCTCAAGTAATTTGTGTGTTAATGAAAAGATTTGTCTATCCTTTGCATCTGCTGCAAAAGTTTGTTTTGGGGAGTCCTGATATGGAAAAGAAAGGCTGAAGAAGCACTGCTAGCCAGCGGTCTTCCTTACACAGTGAGTTTCATAGATTTTTTGAAGATACAAGCATGGTGCTTCAGAATATACATGTCCACTTAGATATGATCGCTTATTCTAACCTTGTTAAATTTCAGATAGTGAGGCCGGGAGGCATGGAGCGGCCTACTGATGCTTACAAGGAAACTCATAACATTACCCTTTCAGAGGCAGATACATTATTTGGCGGTCAAGTGTCAAACCTTCAGGTTTTCTTCTTGAGGAATTATTTGCATGATATGTGAAACCCTTCCATTGCTCTTCAATTTGAGGCTGGGTGCCTTGTGCATTTGTGGTCCACTTTCCTTCATAGCATGGCGCATGATGCCTGCTTAGCTGTCTGATTAATGGCCTTACAATATTTTGACGAAAAGGAAGGACAAATTATTGTAAAGAAACTGTCTCCTTAGTGGGTAACAATAAGCAGAATCAGCTTGAACTAAGATGACCAGTTAATAGTGTTGCTTTCTGAACGTCACTGACGTTATCACCTGGATTCACCTCTGTTAGTAAAGGGGGTCCCAGTTGAAAGCTCTATAAGTTGGATTTGAATAGGTCAGGATGGTTGGATGTACTTTATGAGTAGCTGAGGAGGCCAAATTTACCATGATCCAAACTGCTATCTCAATTAATTAAACTTTAGTACTGACAATTGGAATCAAACCAGTCCATTTTAGCTAATCACTTGAAGAGAATTGAAATTTGCCTAATCAGCAACTAAAGTTAACTTTTTCTTGATAATGGCAGGTGGCTGAACTTATGGCATTCATGGCAAAAAACCGTAGTCTTTCATGCTGTAAAGTGGTTGAAGTAATTGCCGAAACAACTGCACCACTCACTCCCTTGGGGGACCTACTTGTGAAGATTCCATCTCAACTTGTTGAGGCCAAACCATTGAAGAAGGTAGTTTTCCTTTCTACTGTCAAAAGGACAGATAGACAACCATCTATCCAATCATTTTTCAGAAGATTTTTGAGAGGCTTGAGATGCTGAACTATTCATCCAACTTTATTCATAAAAGTGAAATATACTATATTTTCCAGTAATCTCTTTACCTAGATATTCATGGTTGTGGAGTATGGACAAAACTTTTTTTGGAGGGAAACTTCTCAGGAACATTTTCAAAATGCTCTCAAAGTTCTATCATATTGTAAAATGACTTGTTAGACGCTTTCATAACACTTCCTTTACCTAACAAAAAAATAAAAGAAAGAAAGAAAGAAACTTGTAGAACACTTGAAAAATAGTTCACATAGAAAAGGGCATGGAGGTTGGTTTGATGAGACCCCTTGTTCAGAGATATATTTAAAATATATTACTGCTGAAAAATATATTAGTAAATAAATTCTTAATAGGAAAAAAAAAATCCCTTTTGAAAATTGACCCCATGCTTGGTCAAGGGAACTGAACTATGAGGAAGGCTTTAGCTGCTATAGATTGCCTAGAATTGGTGCCAAACATCTTTAAACAAAAGTCAAGTGTATCCTATTTTTGTGTTTGAAATAGTATGTACCTCTTTGTGAGCATGGTTTTACTTTTACCTTATTTATGAGGAATTAGCCATACACTTCAATCCAGGCATCCCTTTTGATTTTTGAAATGTCTCTTTCTGAAAGCTTTGTTTTTATACTAGAGAAACATATTTGTTTTTACACCAATAAGGTATGCTAAAAATAACAAACCAAAATACCTATACAATCCATGCAACAAATTTACTCAAACAGTTCACCTAGTATGGATAGGCATACCCAAAGACCTACCATGTAAGTGACAATATTTTGCTCAGTAATTGGAAAATAGGTGCCTCAAACCCACTGAAGTCTTTCAGTTATGCTCCCGCCAAAACCATGGGTTTTGCATTTAACCTTCTCTTACCTACTTTTTGCTTCTATTTAATGCATTCAGGTAACTAAGAAAGAAGAATGATCTGTACTTAGTGACTTGCATTAGCTTTGAAACTGCAACCACTCAGCAGTAATATCTCTCTATGACAAACTATATAGCTCTGCTCAAATGGAAAAAGGTCTTGAGTAGCAATTCTAAAGTTGTGTGCTAACATGTCCGCAAGGGTTAGAAACTTCAAACTTTATGAAGGCTTTTGTTTGTAAGTTACAAGAACTTCCTTTGGGAAATTATCAGGAATCAGATGCTGTTGGCCGGTCTCAACCTGCAGCTTCCATGAGTGCTGAATCTGAGACTCCGAGTGCTCCTGCTGAGAAAGAACCTACTAAAGCACAAGCTGAAGCAGCAAGGCCACTTTCTCCATATGCAGCGTTAGTCATCTTAAGCTGTAATACATGTCAATAAAAATATTTTTGTTTGCAATATAACTCTCGTATTTTTGCGTTTTCCCATTTTCTGTCTCTGAACCCAACCAATAGATATGAAGATCTGAGACCGCCTACATCCCCCTCCCCAACTCCAAGCATTTCAACTGTTACTACTGTAACAAGCAGTACAGAGGCCACTCTAACAGCATTGGAGTCTGTAAACTGGAAAAATGGATATGGAGAAGGAAATCTCTTTTCACTGTGAATAGGATACAATGATTCCTCTCTTTCTTATAGAGGAAGAATACAACACAATAGGAAAGAATAATTTAGGTAAGAAGAATATACATAATATTCCTACAATAAACTCTATCAATCCAGGAAGGGATTTGGGGTATCAATCAAAGGATTGGAGATGATTCCCACTAATCAAGGGAATTAGCTCGTTTCCGTTTCTACAGAGTCCACCCCTCCACCTAAAGAAAATAAAACTTCAAAATCCACAAGCACTGTGAATGAAACAGAAGCTGTCCTGACAGAAGTGATTAAAGAACATCCTCTCTCGCCTTATACAGCATAAGCTTATTTTAAATGTGTTAGCATTTGCAGCATAAAACACAAATATATGATGCATTATGTGATCAAGTATGTAACAAACTAAGGTGTAAAGTGCTGCAAAGAACTGTCATATCTGCAACACACTTTTTCAAGGTGGGGATCTCATACATCATGTTGGAATGTGCTTCAAATTCCAAGAAATAAAAATGACTTTCTATCTGCTACGTTTTAAAACATTGTCCTCTGCTATTTTTATTAATAACTGATTCTGGTAACTGCTGACTTAATGATATCAACAGCTATGAGGACTTGAAGCCACCTAGTTCTCCAAGTCCAACCCCGAGTGGTCCAAGAGAGGATAATTTGAGTTCTTCATCTGCTGAAGTTGTACCAGAAACTAGTGGTAATGATGTTGCAAAAGTCATTACCACCAGTTCTGTTGAGACGGGTCCTTCCCAGAATCTAGATTCTTATCAATCACCTTACTATGCGTAAGGACATGATGATCTCAACTTTTTCCTGCATTGCATGTTTGGCTCTCTATTTTTCCTTTAAAGCTCAGAAAATACTAGGACACTTGTTTATCTGGAATTTTTGCCTCTGCTGCCGCCATGGATTCCCATGTTTAAAGTGTTCTACCTAAACATCTGTTATGAATCCCTGATGTTCTGAACCTTTGCTAATTCCTTGTCAATTATGACTTAACAGAAGCATGATTAGGTGGCATGGTGTTTTAATCCTTGTTCTTTCTGTGCCAAAAGGGATCAAATTATTTATGATCCTTCAATAGGAACCGGATTTTTTTCTCCTCGATTCTTCCATTCTCATGGAAAGCTTTTTCTTATCCTGAAGTTCATTTGCTTCTTGAGGTCGGGGCATGGTATTATTCTTCCACCACCTTGTTGACATCTCATACTACCCCTTCTTTTCTTTTTCTTTTGATTCTTCGTTAGCTCCAATTCCTATTTGCTTTATCTGTCAATATCTTTTGAATACCAATGTCTTAACTATATGAAGTCTTATTTTTAGGTGGTTGAAGTTTGTCTTCTGTCTAGCAGTCACTTTCCATGTTTGTAAAACACAGTTGTACTGATAATGAGTTAAATAAACTTTCTTTTGAATTCAATGTCCCGATCCACCTTTTCACATATTTTTGTTCTCAGATATGATGACTTGAAGCCACCTACATCGCCATCTCCTAATGCTCCAAATGGGACTCTCTTGGTACCATCTTCCTCAAATGATGGTTCTCTGATGGCCACTGTGCCAATAAACATCACAGCTGAATCCCCACCTGCAGATAAGCCACAGGATGAACGCCGTGGTGCTGAACCAAAACGAAGGCCGCTCTCACCTTTCACTATGTAAGTCATTTACAGTTCTTGGGTTCTCTTCCTCTTTCCTCACTTCTGCGCTTCAAATAGATTTGAAATGGGTGTTAATAAGACGCAAACCAATACGAGTTCCAACAATTCCCAGCGTCGTTTCACTAAAAATCATGCATGCCGATTTAACAGGTATCCGGACTTGAAGCCCCCAACTTCTCCAGGACCCCCAAGAAACTTATAAGAAGGCGATGACCGCCCGCAGATTCAAATTTCCTCGGGGACTGTCTGCAAAATACCCTATTCATTCAAGAAAACAAGGGAATGGTGTTTGACTTGCATGGAAAATTTTCTTGTGAGCCATTTCCTTCGCGTAGTTTCTCACTGTTGTTGATTCGATTGTCATACGCGGATCGACAGCGTGCGTCTAAACCTCAACATGATTCTGGTCTCATGAACAAGAACATGTAATGTTTCTCTGATTCAATTTCGGGCTCCATCTTTTCCATTATCTTGCAGCCTAAGTCGTGTAATTTCTCTGGGCCTTTTTGGCCTTTGTGTTATGTCTTCTGTGCTTTCTGAGGAGGAAAGGAATTGAATGAGTGTTCTGCTCATGTACCACTGCCATTACATAACTTCAATCTATAAATGATGCTAAAATTATCTCTTTAAGACTTAAATAAGATTAGATTCACAGAAACCACATAGTACATCTGAAATGTGAAATTGACAAAATAATGGATTGCCTTGAAGAGGGTTTTGCTTTGCTTTTGAATCTTTTGATGGTTTTTTAGTTGAGTTGCAAAATTGAATGGATATCCTCTTTTTTAAGTTTACGGTAAATATTTTTATAAAATATGATACATTCTGATTGGGAGTGAGTCAAAATAAAAAAAATAATGTTCAATCCTTTGTTTTTTAAAATAAAATGAGAACTTTAAACAAATAAAAAAAAAAGTATATATGTGTGCTCGGGCATTAGAATCAATCAAATTAAAATCATACAACTGTGTTTTAAAAAAATATAAATATTTCGTCTTGTATATTATTATAAAATTAAAATCGAAAGTCACTTGGATTGATCCCTATTTACCCATGTTTTGGAGGGGGGCCTGGAGGGAAGGGTGATATATATATATATATATATTTGGTCTTGTACTCGGTGCTGTCCTAAACATGGGCTAGGGTTTTCTCCGTCAACCAAATAAAGCCCTGCAGTACGGAGCTCGGAAGAAGCAGGGTATCTAACCGGAGACGAACACGGAAATGAATCAAGGCGGAGAAAACAGGCCCGGAACGCAGGAAACCTGCGCCGTCGAACCATCCACCGCTATGGCATACCTCGATCCCCACTACTGGTGAGCACCGACTCTTGACACTCCATCGTTTGGATAATAAGAAAACGCAGAAGGAAGATACAATCGATGCTCGCAGAGCGGCTTCTCCCCTCGTAATTTTGTTTATTCATTCTATGTTTCAGGGACGAGAGGTTCGGTCGCGAGGAGCATTACGAATGGCTCAAAGACTACTCTCATTTTCGCCATCTCATTCAGCAACACGTCAAACCTAATTCCTCTGTAAGAATTGTTCTCTTCCCGCTGTAAATTTCGTGCTGCTTTCTTGCTTCGTCAAGAAGTTACTGGTAGAGATGTTTGGGAAACGAATCATGCAGGTCTTGGAACTCGGGTGCGGAAACTCGCAGTTGTGTGAAGAACTGTACAGGGATGGAATTACTGATATAACCTGCATTGATTTGTCCGCAGTGGCTGTGGAGAAGATGCAGAAAAGGTTGCTGTCCAAGGGATACAGAGGTTTGTGGCTTCATTTTGACAAAATACCGAGCTACCTATTTGATATAGAAACATTATTATTCAATTGAACTTTGAATGGCTTAATTTGATGTAGATTTTCTTGACGAGCAAAGGAAAATAAAAGTGAAGAGCGTTTCTTTTTTGTTTTGGTTCCAAGAACTGATTTTTGGTTCCAGAACCAGAAAAAACTATTAACTGATTTCGAATTTTTTTTTTATTAGAATTGGTCGTGAAGTGTCCAATTTTAAGGAACAGCGAACATATGTTTTTACTAATTTGAAAATTGTTATTATATGAAAATAATAGCATTTTCAATAGCACTATGCCTTAATCCCACTAGGTGGTTCAAAAAACGCTGAAAACGAAAAATAAGTAAATAACAGAACCCTTAAATGACTGAGACCAAAGCTTCTCATGTTTTCACTTTATTATATATTTTGTATGGTTTGGTGATACATAAATATTTTCATCTTGAAATTCAAGATTCAGCTGCACATGTTGTTCTAAGATTACGGATTCTTAAAAGTTAGAACTGCTGCACTGGAATAGTTGGTCATTTAATTAGCAATGCAAAAATCTTTATGTTAGTCCTCTGACTTGTATCTGGAGAAGAGTGTTGCTTGGTAAGAGGGATGTTAGCTATTTTGACACTATTTTCTCTTTGTATTTATGCATTATTGATAAACATTATATTTTAAGACTGTTTCCTTAGTAGTAAAGTAAGAGCCACGATTACAGTAACTCTGATTCATAGCTGATTATCTCTATGATCAGAAATTAAAGTGCTGGAAGCTGATATGCTGGACCTGCCATTCACCAACGAATGCTTTGATCTGGTTATAGAGAAAGGAACAATGGTAAAGTAGCAAAACTTCATGGTTCTTTATTATAGTTTAATTGCTACATACTGAACCAGGTGTACCATCTGTTTGTCGCTTTTAGTCTCCGACCTTTGATAGTTGAGAATGTGTATATTTTGAATCCAAAGGATGTTCTGTTCGTGGACAGTGGTGACCCTTGGAATCCACGATCCGAAACAGTGAATAATGTAATGACAATGCTTCGAGGGGTTCATCAGGTTCTTAAACAAGACGGCATTTTCATCTCTATCTCCTTTGGCCAGGTAATATTACAATGCCATAAGACCTGGCTTTGCTGTTTCTTATAATTTTTTATTATGCTATTTTCTTCACCTGCAATTTGCATTTCTTACAGCCACACTTCAGGCGCCCTTTCTTTAACGATCCAGAATTCACTTGGTCCGTGGAGTGGAATACCTTTGGTAATGAATTTCACTATTTCTTCTACATCTTGAAGAAGGTTAGTCCTGTGAATGTCACGAGCTTGACATTTAATGCCTCTAGAGGCTATTCATGTATTGTATGACGTGGTATTTTTATGCCACGTGGAAATGAATATGTCAATGGTGTTTTGCATACCGTCTGTCAGTGGCCATTTTATTCCATAGAGCATTTGGAGACGGTCATTTTGTGTTGGGCAATCAATTCTGGTTGGTCATGGCACCATCTTAGAAGTTGAATTATGCATTCGAAAGCTATGCAAGCACAATGTAAAGTTTTCATGTCAAATGTGAAAGGCAATTGTACTGTCCCTACCCATACCGTGCCATTAATCAAAAGAAAAATTTCAGGGTTGCAGATCATCAGAGAACAATGACAATGAGAGGGTTGCAGTGAAGTCTATGTCTCTATTTCATGATGAACTAGAAGCTGAAGACTATATTTTCCGAACCAACATCCATGAAGATGATGGTCAGAAATCATGCTGAACCTTTTCTATTTTATTTGGATCTGCTTCTGTCCTTCTACCCCACCTACTGGGATTGAGGATTGTGATTGTTGTCTTAGTTGCTCGTACCGTCCTTTTTCTCTTTGTCCTAAGCCACTTGCAACTAAAGCTCAACATGCAATATATATATGTACGCTCCCAACTCTGTAGCTCTGAGCAATAATAATAATAATAGCATGCATTTTACTGTGAGCTTTGCCTGTCCGGTTGTAGCTGTTCACTTTATGGCGATGCCGTGGATTGCCTGATTTATCCTTTTCTTGTTGCTAAGTTGATGAAGGTCAAAGGAAGTAATTGGCTTCTCTGGGCTATATGCCAATGCAATCATTATTGGAAGGTTGAATGCTATTGCCATAAACTGAACCGTTATTGTAACGTGTAACGTCATCCGGGAAATTAAGGGCATGTTCTCTTTACTGTTTTCAATCCGTTTTGAGTTTTTTAAAACATTGAAAACACGTTCTCTTTCTTGTTTTCAAAAATACATTTTCGAAAACAAAGAAAAAATTTGTAAAGGAAACCCAAAACAACAAAATGTTGTTTTGGGCGTTTTCTGTGAAAACATGCCGAAAAAATCAAAACATGGAAAACGCACAATCGCACACAGCGCCTCCCCCCCAGCCTCCAATGTCGCATCCCTTCTCTCTCGCTCTCTCTCTCTCTCTCTCCCCTCTCTCAAGCCTCGATCGCACACAGCGCTACCATCTCCGTTGCTGCCATCTTCGTCGACCTCGCCCACCATCATCGAAAGTTGCCATCTCTATCGCTGGTAGACCCCATCTCTTTTCTCTCTCTCCTCTCTTCTCCGACTTCTCTCCAAAACCAAAACACCCAAAATCAGAAAAACGAAAGCACAACACCGCCTCTGCCATCGCTGTCAATCGCATCCGTTACTGCCATCGCGACCACCGCTGTCGACCGTGCCAGCCGCAGTTGACCACCCACCGTCGCTCCCTTTGCATCGCATCCAATATCACCGTCTCCTCTCTGATCGACTGCCAAACGACCAACCATTGGGCTCGCCACCGCCCACCGCTGTCACCCGACAACCCCAGCCGTCGCCTACCGCCGTCGGCCGACCACCCCAGCCACCGCTGTCGTTCGAATCGTGGCTCCCTTCACCGATCTTCATCTTCATTCTACGCCTCATCTTCTCTGTTTTATATTTTATGTATTCATTTTCATTTTAACATTAAATTTATTTTGATGCCTAATTTTCATTTTACTTCCCTCTTTAAATACTAAATTTGATTTTTTATTTCTTTTTTTAGATTTATAGTTTATTAAAAACTGTTATAATTTACTTTAAATGAAATTTTTTAAATAAAATATCATAAAATAGCATTTTACAAAATTTTAAAGTAAACACGTTTTTTAGTTTTCTGTTTTAAGAAATAATTTTTCAGAATGACAAAAAGAACCCGTTTTCAAAAATTTCAAAATAGACATTCAAAACTCAAAATGAATTCAAAACTCAAAATTCAAAACTAAAACACGAAGAAAACACCACCTAAGAGATTGGCGACTTTTGGGCTTTGTTTGGGAAGGTGCAATTTATTTACTTATGGACAGGTGAGGGGCGACATGCACTTGGTTTTTTCCCTATATTTTGGGGTTTCATGTATCAACGTTTCTAATTAATTTATTGCTCAAATTTGACATTTCTTTTTAATAAAACTATTTTCATATTCATGTTTATTCAATTCAATTCAATTTAATTGAAATGAAATGATTTAAAATGTGAGATCAAATTATAAATTGATAGGGAAATTTTAAATGATATCAATTATATTTCTAATTTAAGATACTTCCGAATATCTATCTTTCATTTGAAAGTTTTATGTTTAAAATTCAATTGTTTGCATAAATAAATATATAAATTCTATATTTATTTTTTTAATTCTATGAAGAAAATGTAAAAAAAATTAAAACTATAAAATATACGCTCAAACAATAATATTAATATGTAGAAACATGTGAATGAAGCAATCCATCTAGTCTACATGAAAATGGTGTATTTAATATTTTGGTACGAAAAATGGAATTTTAAACATAAATTTCAATTGAAATAATATAAATTTATTCAAGTTATGTTAACATTTTTAATTTGAGATGGCAACAGAGCTAATTTAATTTCTTATGTCACGCCGTCATTATTATTTTTTTATTAACGAAAAATTGATAGTCAAAATTGAAATAAATATCAAGTTAGATACTATTATTATTTTTCATCTTGAGATACTATTGATAAATTTAAATTTGAATATTATTATTATTATTAATAAAATTTTCACCCCCATAGAGTTGCATACATGCATGGTGATAAACAAACAGATGTTCTTGTCTCATTTTATTCATATACTATTTTGTATAAAAGTTAGTATATTTAAAAAATTAACTTATTTAAAAGAAAATTAACATATTTTTATAAAATGGCATGCAAAAAGAAAAATGGTAAAATAAAAAATTGGTATTAATGATTAATTGATAAAATTATTGGTGAAAAAAATAGGCAAATAAGAGATACCCTTAGGAGAAGAAATTGAAAAAAATATTATTATTAATTTTTTTTTCCTTCCTTTTTTTACTTTTGGCGCAAGGAATCCTTATTATAAATGAACTGTCTTTACAAATCACTTACATATAAATAAGTGAATCAGTAACCAACCAACCACGCTCCATCCTTATTATCTAAACAAACCAAATCAATCCGTTGTCATTCCACGGGATTTGGACTCACCGAACGACGACGTTTGTATCCCTGTTACGACGTCGCATCGCCCGATTTTTCACTCATTTTCTCACCGCAAAGGGTCCTCTCCTCTCCTCTCCTCTCTCTCGCAAAAGTTACTCTTTCGTCGCTTACGCCTCTCTCTCTCTCTTTCATCTAAAGCCAAATTTCTGTGTCCTCTCGCCGGCGAGCACTCCGGAATCATCCACGATCTCGCTGGAAACAGACGGTTCCATCTGTTTTCTTGTATCCGAAAACGATCGGAAGATCAAATTTCGGCACGATTGGCTGACCGATTGTATATATATATATAATTTGTTGCGTGCATTATAGGCAGCTTTCGACCTTCTTCTGCAGCTATGGACGATTCCATGGGCAGTGAGGAGGATTATTACTGCTCCGATCGAGACTCGCTTGACGGATTCGAGAACGATGAGTCCGATGTTCACTGGGCGCCTTCCAAGGGCCCTTCCAGTAAGGTATTGAATGCCCGCAATCATCTATCGCCTCGTATGGTTTGAAAAGCTGTTCGTATTGTTAGATTCTTTGTCTTCTCTACACTGTTTGAATCTCTGATTGGCGAAGCTGTTTTCGTTGTTCTAAACGGGAATTACTAATTTGTTATCTGGTTGCTGCCCAAACTGGTTTTGGTGATTCTAGGGTGTTTATTGTTTTACTGGTAATTTGTTGTAGCTCATGGTTGTGGAATAACGTCTTTTGCTGCGGTTTTGGATTTGAACCGTATTTTGACGCCGGCAAAACCTTTTTGGTTCACTTATGCTTCTTGTTTTTATTTCTTTAAGCACTACCAGGTTCGTCAGGCATTTATCAATCTGCACGCCTATTTTCCTTTGATTTACTCGGTGTTTATAAGTTCTCATTATGCCAATGTGCCCAACCATTATTAGAGTTTTGGACTTTTCCAATTTCAATAGCTAATTTCAGCAATATTAAAGAAATTTGTGCACTAAGTAAGCCCAAAGATAAGCATTGACGTCAAGTTTGAATAGGAAGATCGTGAAGAAGAAAATTTGCAGACAGTAATACTCCTTTTTGTTGATTTTGGTTGGAACACTCTAGGGATTTAACCCTTTAAAATACCATTATTTATGTGCTCAATTAATCATTGTTGTGTGTTGTACAGGTAATCACAAAAGAGTCTCTTTTGGCTGCACAGGTAAAATGGGGAAAAGAAACCTTGTTAATTGTAGATGTTGCATTCACCTTTTTCAGGGCTGAAATTTTAAATTATTTTGTATTGTTGTAGAGGGGAGATTTGCATAGAGTGATGGACTTATTATCTCTAAGAGAACACCATGCAAGGACCCTGCTTATACATTATCGCTGGGATGTGGAAAAGTTGTTTGCAGTTCTTGTTGAGAAGGGGAAAGCTTACTTGTTTGCTGAAGCAGGTGTGTCTGTGGCAGAAAACCATCATATTGACGACCCACCTTCATTGATCGTCTCCTGCAATATCTGCATGGATGACATTCCTGGTACTGAGGTAACAAAGATGGACTGTGGCCACAGCTTTTGCAACAATTGTAAGCATTCTTTTTTCTTTTTTCTGCTGGTTTCCTTTCTCAATTGTATCATGGTTGATATCTTGCAAAGTTTGAAAAACCACTGATTACGTCTTATAGGTCATTCAATGTTCAGTCACATAAAACTCATAAATTTGATCTATGATACTCCTTTTGAAATTTATTGGGCATAGGATTTGTTATTACGTCTATGTTTTTGATTCTCTCCTATGAGAGTTTTAAAATCAATGGTAGAAAATATTTATTTTTCATTAACTCATCATTTTATGCTGTATATTTCTTTGACAATATGCTTCATATCATATTGGACATATTATTACATATTTGAGTTTTATGTCTTTTTACTTTCTTTCAGGTTGGACGCAGCATTTTGTTGTGAAGATAAATGAGGGTCAGAGTAAGCGCATTACGTGCATGGCACACAAATGTAATGCTATTTGTGATGACGCTATTATTAGAAATTTTGTTAGTAGAAGGCAGCCTGATTTAGCTGAGAAATTTGACCGTTTTCTTCTGGAGTCCTATATTGAGGATAATAAAATGGTTAAATGGTGCCCCAGTACTCCTCATTGTGGGAATGCAATAAGTGTCGAGGAAGATGAATTTTGTGAGGTTGAATGTTCATGTGGTTTACAGTTCTGTTTTAGTTGCTTAGCAGAAGCTCACTCACCCTGTTCATGTTCAATGTGGGAACTGTGGACAAAAAAGTGTCGGGATGAATCGGAAACAGTTAATTGGATTACAGTTCATACAAAACCTTGTCCAAAGTGTCACAAACCTGTGGAGAAGAATGGTGGCTGCAACCTTGTGAGCTGCATCTGTGGGCAAGCATTTTGGTGAGAACACTTCATAATTATATTCATTTCATGCTTGGTTGAGCAAACTTTGACTTTGGTTGCTGAAGAACTTATGTTTTTCATAACTTAAATATTCTGCTACTGGATGTTATTGTATTTTGACTCTAATCCTTTTTGCTTCAGTCTTATTAATTCAGTCAACTGTCTTATACTTTGAGGTTTTTTGACTAGGTTTGTCTATATTGTTTTCTGCTTAGGTTTATCCTTGTGGTCAAATGTAGATTGTTCTCTTCTCATTAGGAGTGTGCATGGTTTGGTTTGGAGGAAGTTAAAGACCAAATCTTATATTACGGTTTGTTTATATTCTTACCCAAACCAAACTTTTCTTAGCAGTCACACAACAACAACAACATATCCAGCCTTTATCCCACTATGTGAGATCGGCTACATAAGTTCTAGATTTTCATGTATTTCTGTTTTTTGTTATATCTTCATTTAAACCCATACACTTTATATCAAACTTTAATGTCTCTCCCTAGGTCTTCTTGGGTCTGTTTCTACCTCTTTTTTTGACTAATTATTCCATTTTATCAACTCTCCTCACATGAGCATCTCTTGGTTTTCTTCTCACATGACTAAACCATCTTAGTCTAGTCTCTTTCATCTTCTCCTCGATTGGCACTACTCCTACCTTATTACGAATAATCTCATTTCTAATTTTATCTTTTCTTGTATGGCCACACATCCATCTTAGCATCTTCATCTCCGCTACGCTCGTCTTTTGCTTATGCTGGTATATGACTGCTCAACATTCTGAGCCATACAACAAGATTGGTCTTATAGCTGTCTTATAGAATTTTGCTTTCAGTTTGAATGGGATTTTACCATCACATAACACCCCCGATGTATTTCTCCATTTTAGCCAACCTGCCTTAATTCTATGCGTGACATTCTCGTGAATTTCTCCATCTTTTTAAATCACTGATCTCAAATATCGAAAATAGTATTTTCTTTGTATGATTTAGTCTTTCAATTTTATTATAACATCATCCACTCTTGCATTCTTACTAAATTTACATTCCATATATTTTGTTTTCCTTCTACTTAATTTAAATCCCTGAGATTCTAAATTGTTTTTCCACAACTCAAGCTTAGTGTTCACTCCCTCTTTTGTTTCATCCATCAACACTATGTCATTTGCAAATAGCATACACCATGGCACCTATGTCTGAATGTGTTTAGTGAGTTCACCCATTACTTAAGCAAATAAGTATGGACTTAGTGCAAAATCTTGATGCAGTCCCATTATAATTTTAAACGGTTCAATATCCCCTTTGCATGTTCTGACCCTTGTTTCTGCACTGTGATACATGTCCTTAAGGGCTTGTATATAGGCTATACAAACTCATTTCTTCTTTAAAACCCTCCATAATACTTCTCTAGGGATCCTATCATAGGCCTTTTCTAGATCTATAAACACTATATGCAAGTCCTTCTGATGATCCCGATACCTTTCCATTAAGCGCTTCAATAGGTATATAGCTTTCATTGTTGGCCTACCAGGCATGAAACCAAACTGTTTTTCCAAGACGTTTGTTTCTTTTCTGAGCCTCTGCTCTATTACTCTCTCCTAGAGTTTCATGGTATGGTTCATTAACTTAATTCCTCTATAATTTTCATAGTTTTGAACATCTCATTTGTTCTTGTATATAAGAATCAAAGTACTCTTTCTCCACTCATCTGTCATCTTTTTTGATTTAAGAATCGCGTTAAATAATTTCGTTAGCCAGGAGATGCCCTCTTCTCCCATGCATTTCATGCTTCTATTAGTATATTATCCAGTCCCTCTGCCTTATGATTTTTCATCTTTTTTAATGTTTGCCTTATTTCTTTTATACTTATGCGTCGATAAAATGTATAGCTCACGTTCTCTTCAGAGTTACTAAGATGTCCCAACCTAACTCTTGTGTCCCCACCATCCTTGAATAATTTTGTGAAATACTTCTTCCATCTCTCCTTAATCACTCTCTCATTCACTAATACATTTTGGTTTTTATCTTTTATGCATTTCACTTGGTTTAGATCCCTTGTTTTTCTTTCTCTTGCTTTAGCTAATTTATATATATCCATTTCTCCTTCTTTTGTATCAAGTTGGTTAAGGTTTGGAGCTCTATCATTTGTTTCTCCAAGGACTACCTTTGCCGTGCTTCTCAGGGCAGTAGCCATTTCCCTCCACATTTGGTTTGCCTATCCTTCCCCATTCCATTCCCTTCTATCCCTTAATTTTTCTTTGAAGATTAATTGTTTATCCCCTTTTAAATCCCATCACTTAATTCTTGGATTTTGTTTTATATGATTTTTTCTCTTCTAATTTCTTACTTGGACGTCAAGTACCAAAAGTCTATGTTGAGTAGTCAAACAGTCCCCCAGTATCACCTTACAATCCCTACAACATAACCGATCCTCTTGTCTCATGAGAAAGTAATCTATTTGAGTGCTTGATGTGACATTTTTATACGTGATTAAGTGTTCGTCCCATTTTTTGAACCTAGTATTGGTTATGATGAGCTTATATGCCATAGTAAAATCTAGAATAGACTTATCTTCATTATTAATTTCCTCGAATCCATACCTTCCATGTACCTCTCTATAGCCGTTTTCGTCTTTACTCACGTGACCATTTAAGTCACCTCCTATAATCAATTTTTCTCCTCTTGGTATCATTTGTATGAGTCCCTTTAGATTCTTCCAGAATTTTGCTTTTATCTCTTCACCTAACTCCGCTTGTGGTGCACATGTACTAAAGATATTTATAGTCATTCTTCCTAGACCAACTTTCATCAAAATAATCCTATCCCCTATTCTCTTTACATCCACTACCTCATCTACTAAGCTTTTATCCATAATAATCCTCCACTCCATTTTTCGCTCGATCATTTCTTGTGTACCATATTTTATATCCAATTTCTAATAAAGTTTTTGCTTTTTTTTTCCACCCATATTATCTCTTGAAGACACATAATATTAATCTTTCTACTAATCATCACATCTACCACTTCCATAGCTTTCCCTGTTAATGTTCCTATGTTCCATGACCCAATCCTTAATTTATGATTTTGTTTTTGCTAATAAGTTTTTTTGATAAAAAATTTATCATTATATATATATATATATTTCAAAAAGAAGAGCATATATAATAATTGGTAAATGTTATATAATATAATACTAGGGTTTATGATTTGGATTTCTTTTTTTTTTTTTTTTGGTGTAAGACAAATTAAAATTAAATGGTAAACCATATTTCTAAAATTTACAAACCAAACCATATTTTAAAAAATAAATCGGACCAACTCAAGCCAAACTAATTGGGTAGGTTTGGTTTAACAATTCATCCCAAATTCTTCACACCCGTACTTCTAGTGCAAATAATTATTGAGAAAGCGATAGAGGTGCCTTTGTAGTCTGTGTGAATGATAAAGTTACAACATGGTACCATCTTCAAGGTAGATGCACCAAAACATTGGTGGCCTTATTTGCCATTATGACATATATGTTACTTGTATCTTTTTTTATGTTTTTTTGAAAATGCCTTTTGTCTTCTTTTTTATAAAGGCGGGACTGGCCATCAGTTTAATATCTGAGACACACTATGGAAGTTACTAAAACATTACTGTTACCATGCAAGCTCTTTTGTCTTCTTTCTTGAAAAGGTGGGACTGACCACTGGGTTGGTCTCTGAGACATACCATGGAAGTTACAAAAATCTTACTATTACCATGCATGTGCCAATGCATCTTCTTGCATAGAGTCATCCTAATCTTGTTTTTACCACTCTGGCTGCTCTATCTTTGACACTCTTTGTATGACATTCTTGACATTATCAGAAAAAAAAAAATCTAGATGACCTGAATTAAGTATAATATTGGAATTCATATTGGGAAGTGTCTCATGCTTCTTGTGCCTCTGATCTGATTATTCTAACCTGATCTTGGTTCTATTCATAATTTAGATTCCCGCATACTGGTTCATTAACTCATTTGTTTGGACACTTTTCCCAATAGTATTTGCTTTTGATTAAAATGTGATGGAGATCCTTTTGACACTCTTTGTTCCTTCCCTAGCACTTTTGGGATCCAGCTGGTCTGATTGATATCATATTGGTCTTGTAGCTAGATTTTGGCAAAATATGTGATGAAACTATTCTGTTTGATGGATATATGATGAAATTTAGTAGAAATGTAGGGCAAGAACTTTCATATTTTTTTAATGTTCTCTATTTCCAGCTTATGAATTTCATCTTATATGGTTGCATACTCTTTCTTGGCCTGTGTGCTTGATCTCCCAGTCATTCATCTCCATAATTTTTCTCCGATGTGTTCTATTTCCAGCTTGTGAATTTCATCTTATATGGTTGCACACTTGTTCTGGCCGATGTGCTTGATTACCCCCTCATTCATCTTTATTTTTTTTTTTATCCCTCTTTGTGATGTCAATGTACTGAATGATAGTTTTAACTAACTTTTGATGCAGTTGGCTCTGTGGTGGAGCCACTGGCCGTGATCATACTTGGTCACAGATCAGTGGTCACAGTTGTGGTCGCTATAAAGAAGACGGAGAGAAGAAAGCTGAGCGTGCAAAGCGAGACCTTTATCGTTACATGCATTATCATAACCGCTACAAAGCTCATACAGATTCATTTAAACTTGAGTCTAACTTGAAGGAAACTATAAAAGAGAAGGTGTCGAATTTGGAGAATAAGGATTCAAGAATTCGAGATTTTAGCTGGGTTATGAATGGACTTTACAGGCTATTCAGATCAAGGCGGGTGCTTTCATATTCATATCCATTTGCCTTTTATATGTTTGGTGATGACTTGTTTACAGATGAGATGACTAAGGAAGAAAGGGAAATAAAGCAGCATTTATTTGAGGATCAGCAGCAACAACTTGAGGCAAATGTTGAGAAGTTATCCAAGTTTGTAGAAGAGCCATTTGATCAGTATGGCGAGGACAGAGTCATAGATATAAGAATGCAAGTCATCAATCTCTCCGTGATCATTGATAACCTCTGCAAGAAAATGTGAGTATGGCATTGGCAAACCCTAAAGCTTACCTTGTTTCTTGATATTCATGCACTTTGTATCTTCTTGCAGGTATGAATGCATTGAGAATGATTTATTGGGTTCACTCCAATCTGGCACTCATAACATAGCTCCGTACCAGTCAAAAGGCATTGAGAAGGCAGCTGAACTTTCTGCTTGTTGGACCTCTAAAGCCTGTAACACTGAGAAATCGCCAACTTTTGATCATCTCATGAATGGTAAGCTCTTTTGAACTATATTTTCTGCTACTTTGGATTATTCTGGTACATATTAATGAAAGTTGCCATGTGGAAAATTGGGAAACATGTACATTATGTAATCATGTAGTGTTGTAGCTTATGTAAAGATGTATTGCTACGTCATGGTATTAGTCAATTTATTTTGATTTGGGAAACAAAATTCTGAGGGCCTGTTTGATTTTACTGCCGTTCCCAGTTTTCTGTTTTTGTTTTCACTTAAAAAACCAAAAAATTGATCATTGGTGTTTTTTTTCGTCTCACAAAATGTGAACACAAATTTCAATTTCTAGAAAAACAGAAATACCAAAAGTGTGTTTCATGTTCATGTTTGTTTTTATTTGAACAACCATCCACCCTCTCCATCAACCTAACTTGGGATGGTATGCCAATGTGTCATTATTGGAGTAAATCTGCACTGGTATCTGATACCAGCCAGTAAAGAGATTGGCACCTTTTGGTGCTAGGAAACTCTCGGTTTTATTTTAGGTTTTGTTTGGGAGAGATTCAATGACAGAAAATAAAATATTTTCTTATTTGTGGGAGGGGATGGAAAGTATTTTTTCCTTGTTTGGGAGAGTTATGGAAATAAATAGAATGAAACTTTCTTAAGCAAATGACAATTATATGCCCTCGTAATAGATATATAACTAGATGAGATATTGGATTTTTATACTACTTGGGATGTTATTGGGGAGTCACCAAACCCCCTCCCCACATGGGTGGGTTTTGGGTATTGAAAAATACACATTGGGGTGAGTTCAGGAGGGCATTTTATGATAATCTATCAGGAACTCGAGATCCCTGACCAGGGTATACAAAAAAAAAAAAAAAAAATGACCCAAATCTTGTTTGTTGATAAATCTCCTAACCTTAACATGCATCATGCTAAAACTTGAAACATTGCAGTCTAATAAATGTTTGGCTATTTCGGTAGTCCTGAAGCCATCTCCTGCCAGAGAAAGCAGAGGGAAGATAACTAACATGGTGGAAATTTTGAAATACATATAAACATATCCCAAAATAATGTACTACTTACACCCTATGGGTGGCTCCAGTGGTAAGAATAGGAGGTAGACATGTCTAAGATCTTAGGTTCGAAACTTCCTGGAGGCATTATATATGGAGATTATACCATGATTTATCAAGGGATGTGGGTTGGGGTGAGGCCCACCTCCCTTAGGGACTAGTCAGGCGAAACTCAGGATACCCCAGGTTAATAAAAAAAAAAAAAACAATATATTGCTTGCAGATACAGAAAGCTGTAGGAGGAATTCGTGGCTCTTCAGCATGATTCTCAAGCTTCAGTCACATCATTCTGGAACAATGAACCATTTGGAATTGCATAAACACATCTTTACATATTCTTTACAACTACAGAACAACTGCAATATGCATGCCATGCGGTGATCTGAATTGCAGTAAGGATTGCCAACTACCAATTGTTTAGATTGGAAATAACAACACCTAAACAAAGCAACAAATCTATTGTTAGCCAAACTGTTGCCTATTGCCTGTATCTTTGTCTTATTCCTTTGTTTCTTGTTGTTGCATTGCATCAATAAATTATTATTGTATTTTTCTTTTGATTGTTTTTGTTTTCCTTGTAATTAATGAGTGAAATTAAAAAGTAGGATAAAAAATTGTTATAAAATTATTTAAATTATGAATGTCTTAGCTAGTTTTTAAAATGAAATTTATCAAGGATACCCAACATAGTCGGGGATGGGGTTAAACAAAATACCCGTTAGCAACAAGGGCATGCATGATGGGGATGGGGATGCAGTACAGGGACAGGGGTCTTCTACCCAAACCATTCCCATTGCCATCCCTAACCCAACCTCTAGTTCCAGAGTGCCAGACCAGACTGATGATAAATTAGGATTATTAAATTTTAGAGTAAATTACAGTAACCACCTGAGGTTTGTGTTAATTGCAGAGACTATCCCCCACATTTTTGAAGGGCAATGACTTCCCTTGTTAAACAATGGGGTAAAATGACCATTTTTTGCCTGCTTTCTCTCTCCTCCCTTATTTTAATTACAAAAAATATAATTAAAATATATTTTCTAACCTTTTTATATAAACCAAGAATATAAATATTAACTAATATATAAATGTTATCTTCGAAAAAAAGCTGGGCACTGAAAACTCCAGTATATATAAATCATCAACTGCACCCTTACCCTTACCAACTTATTGGTGGAAATATATATATAAGTAAAAATCGCTGGCCGCCTCCATTGTCTGGAACTAGATGGGTTTGGCCATCACAGAGAGAGAGAGAGAGAGAGAGAGAGAGAGAGAGAGGGGGGGGGGGGGCTCAACCATTGATGGACAAAGCCAATTCACTGGGTTTGGCCATTGCTGATTTGAACCCAGCAACTGGGGTTGGTTTTCTCTAAATTTTAGTGTTTAGTATTAGGATTTAGGTTTGATTTGAATTTTGGTATTTAGATTTAAGATTTTGGTGACTTTATTTTGCTAGAATATGTATAGTTAGGGTAATTATGATAGAATATTTAGTTGTTTATCTTATTTTATTTAGATTTAGATATTTAGACTTTACCTTTAGATTTTATCTTTTATTTATTTTGCTAAGATAATTTTAGGTTTTATAATTATCTTTTAATTAGGTTTTTAGCCTATAAATAGACTTATGAGGTTATTAAAAACCACGCCTTTGACAATTTGAATACAGTTGATAATTTTATCCCCCATGATCTCTCCTCTCTTTCTTGGTTCTTGCTTGCTATCAACTTCTCTTCTTGTTCCCACGATATCTTCTCTTTCTTTTTCAATCTGTCTTAATTTTCTGGCTGTTCAGTGGCAAATTGATGTCAGAGCAAACCTTGAATTCTAAGCTTCCATCGCTTTCACCCCTACAACAGCCATTATTTTCAGCAACAACCCTTCATTCATCTTGCAGGATTAACAATCAGTAGCCCATGTCATCATCAGTGAAGTCATCACAGAATTCAGGGTGCCATCATTAGAAAGTTTTCCTTGAAATACCAATGAAGACCACTGCATGCCATTGCCACAGGAACCTCCGACCATCATCAATCCACCAGACCAGTGAAGAACCCTTTGGAACCATCAACCTCTGGTTTTCTTGATCAACATCAACATGAATCTTCACCAAACTCAAGGAGTTCTTTTTCTTGGACGAGGGAAGAATGATGAGAAATTAGGATTAATAAATTTTAATGTTTATATTAGGATTTAGATTTGATTGAATTTTGGAATTTAGATTTAAGATTTTTATGACTTATTATTTTCTTAGGATAATTCTATTAGGGTAATTATGATAGGATAATTAATTATTTGTTTTAGATTTTCTTATTTTATTTAGATTTTTAGAATTTATGTTTTATTTATTTTGTTTAGACACTTGTAGTTAGGAGAATTATCTTTTAGTGAGGATTTAGTGTATAAATAAGCTTTCAAGATGTAATTATTAATCACACCTTTGATGATTTGAACAAAATTGAAGATTTTTTCTCCCTGGTTTCTCTCTTCTCTTTCTTCTTCAATCTTTCTCAATCTCCTAGCTATTCCTCATCACAGACTACCCCCTTCATTGACTGACATACAAAAAAAAATTATCAAACATTTTCAATCATCTGCTAAAATACACAATATTTTTTTTTATCAAATATCATTTTTAATGTTCAGTTTTTTTTTTTTTTTTTAAAAAAAAGGTTTTCTTGTGGGAATCTTACAACTATAAATTATGAACGTTGCTTTCACCATTGCAATGTTCAGATGAATTACAATGTTTGCTTCCAATTTTTTTTTAAAAAATAAAACAGCGTTCTGTGAACCTTACAAACATCAGACATCATTTTTAATCATCTGCTAAAATACACAATGTTATTGTGCAGTTTTTATTTTTCTTACAGAAAATAAAACCAAATAGAAACGTCAATTTAACAAATTAAAAAAATAATCTGAACATGATTTAATGCTTATGTGAACTTGATGGTTTAAAATTCATTTACTTATCAAATATATGCAAGTATGTACTTATGTATGTGTGGTTTAAAATTCAGTGATAACATGTGAAATTCTGTAAATTTTGGAATGGAATCAATTGACCAAACTTGAGATGGCCACAACTTTGATATAGAGATCAATTGAAACGTTGGATTATATGGTGAAACTCAGATTCATAATTTAGGGGAAAAGACAGATTTTTAATTTACTTAATTGAGATATCATCCAAATTTCTAAACATTTGGTAGGAATTGAAGTCAGAATTGGATAAAATTGAATCCAGACAAGTTCATCATATCAAATAAAAACTTGAAATCCCATCTTTTTATATATGCATCAAAGATAAACTTCATATAATCCTGGTACCTGGGTTAAAAAGGAAAATTTAGTTTCTCATGGCAGTGCCTAGTAGGATGAGCTGGTAGAAATGGTAAGGTTGCTCCCTTGTGGTCAGACAGTCAAGTTGTAAAAACTGCAAACAGCCTCTTTACAAAACCTGCAAGGGAAAGGCTGTGTATAAATAATGACCTTTCCCGACCCTCACAAAAGCTGTGTGCTAGGAACATCTGTTTTTATGGTAGGCCCACTAAATTAGTTGGATTAACTTGCATGCTATATTAGATAAAAAAATTGTAAAGGGCACTCCAGTAAGCAAGGTTTAGATATTGGTAGGCTAATTGGTTGGACTAGCTTCCAATACAAATAAGCTAACCTTTGAAATAGCAGTTCATTATTTGAGTCAGATGGTCATATGCATGCAGGATCATTGTTTCTATGCTTCCAGTCCATGATAGCCTGCCTTACCTTTGCAGCAAAGATTACCTTCACTAGCCACCAAACTTCAACACAACCCCATGCATTTTTTGGACATGTCAGGGTTGGTCATGGTGCTTCTGTTTTGTCATCCCTGTAAACTCACTTTTGGAGCTGGGAGTAGTTTTTTGTAGTCTGTGATCTGGTTTCTTGCTGAGGGCCGTTCTTGGTGCAGCTGCAAATTATCTACCGGAGTCTAGATGCTGAACACGACACCTAGGAATTAAACTTTAATGCTATCTTAAAATTGACTATGAGATTCCTGAAGTTAGTTTTTGTTAGCTTTATCATTTATTGTTTATCGGCCAAAGGATTTATGTCCGGATTGAGCTTGGAACATTTCACCCTTTAAATGTGGCCCTTCTTTGTGTTTATCTCTAATTGGGGTTGAGATAGGACTTTTCAATGGAGGTATCTATTAGCTTTATAGACCATGCGATTCCTGGTAATAGTTGTACTTCGTGATTGAATAAACTACCTCAGCTGATTTTCTTTGTTTCTGTTTGATATTACCTCTATTTCATTTCTATTTCTCATGTATGCAGTTGTTGTGACCTTTTTGTATTATATGCACCCTACATGGGCACTTAATTATTTATTTACTGCCCAGGATTATCATTTACTTCTATATGTTTAGCTGTACAAATAAAATATCTATTCTGATTTCATATTTACATTTCAATTACCTGACACATCATTATTTAAAAAGCATCCTCCATTCGTCAATGGAATATTTCTTTGTATGTGTTCACCAGATTCTAGTTGTTTAATACCTTACCTGAGTTTCATTTTTGTGGAAGATGGATGTACCATTCTGGTCCGAGTCATGTTCTCAGTACAATGTATAGTATAGTGGGATGAGGCTCTGTTTCAGGTGAAAATTGCTTTTCATATATGGTATCTGAGTTGTATGAATCATTATGTAATCCGTTATCATAGGTATGTGTGTTGTATAGTTAATATGTTGTACTTGGATCCTAATTGTTATGGATGCTTATGTAAGATCAACATTTCTTGAACTTTGATTAAAAAACTTGGTGGGAAACTCTTAGGTATTATAATTATATAAGAGTATAATAAGGCCGTAGATAAAATTATTGCTGAGCTAATTCATATAGCCAACCTCACATAGTGAGATTAAAATATTGATATGTTTGAGAAGATGCTAGTTATATTTGAATTATTTTGTAGCCTGGGCTTCTTGTTATGGATGCTTATGTAAGACCAACATTTTTTGAACAAAATCTTTTGATTAAAAAACTTGGTGGGAAACTCTTTGGTAATATAATTATATAAGAGTACAATAAGGCCGTAGTTAAAATTATTGCTGAGCTAATTCATATAGCCAACCTCACATAATGAGATTAAAATCTTGACATGTTTGAGAAGATGCTAGTAATATTTGAATTATCTTGTAGCCTGGGCTTCTTGGTTTTTTTTAAAGTGTTAAAATTCTAGAAATTGGTTTCACAATAGCAACTATGTGATGGAACATGACCATATTAGTTATCTTCATTCACTGCCATCTTATGAAACTTTTTTATATGAAGATGGTGTTGGAATGTTATCTCATCATTCCCTCTCTAAAGGGTTGCGTTAGGATGGGCATCCGACGTAAAATTTTACCACATTGTTTTTTTGTATGGCTTTGTGTTGTCAATGTGAGATTTAGAAGTTAATTGACATTATGAATGCCATGCACTGACCTAACTTGGTTAGGGTAAGGCACCTGATTGATGATGATGTTAAAATTCTAAGTTAGTTTGAAGTTGGTACCACTAAAATTAGATTAAGGTTCAGTTGACATTTATGTTTTTACATTTTGAATGACGTTCAGATAGTCATAATATTTGCAGAGACATTTATTTTCACATTTTGAAAGAAAATTTTGAGCAGGAGTCACTGTTGAATGTGGTCGGCCTTCAGGCTCCGGCAGCTCAGATGAAAGTGGATTCTCAGCACGGAAGCGTGCTAGAAAGGAAGGTCCTGGTGGAGGCATGATAGACCTGAATTTACCTGCTGAGGTCATTGACAGGACCTGATATTAAGCGCTGCCAGCTGCCATCCACCTTAAACATGAGCGTACAGGTCTAACTTAAAAGAGCAGCTCACTTGTTTATTCATGGATGAAACAGCAGATGTTTTGCCGTACTTCTCTCTCATTTTAGCTTTCTCCCTGAGTCGACAAGATCTCGTTGTCTTTTGCCGGTACTGTGGAATAGAAACTAGGATATGCCTTCTTACCGAATATGCTCCTTCATTCTGGAAATCGTGTTTTGTACATAGACTCCCATGGGAGCCAAGGGCTTCTATGCATATAAAACTGTGAATCCCCTAGTTTGAGACATGGGCAATAGAATTAAACTCTGTAAATCCCTTAGAGGATGGAATGGCTGGAATATATGCATGCTTATTACATGATTTCATTATATCTCGTTAAGTTAATGCAAGCTTAATGGGTCATTGGCTGAATTTGTTCTCTTTATGCTTGTTGACTAATGTTCACAGGCGAATTCATGCTCGTGTCCACAAGATTTCGTTATTTATTATCAGCCTCAACAGGATGATGCTTCCCATTTCTTGACCTAAAAATTTCTCGAACTGCAATTTTGTCTGTTATTGTTCCGCAAGCAGATTATTTCTTAATTATTGTACGCTGTAAACCCAGCCAGGTTTCATGAGTCTTGACATTGGAGATGAATTCTTAGATTCATTGGATGTCTCAGTTTTATGTTGCTGTGTGCAAGCATGGCCTAATATGTTCTTCAACGGCTTTGTAATTTCCCGGTGATGGATTCACTGATGTAATTTCTTGATACCCAAATGCCAGCTTATTGATTCCAGAACTGGAGGGCTTCCTCAAAATTGCCATGAACTCCTTATTTATGACCTTTTCTAATCTGAAGAGTATAATTTTGGTGCATTGTTGTAAATTTTTCTTGTACAAAATCAGGTTTAGGATATTGTATTGTTTTTAATTATTTGTTTATAATTGGAGTTGAACACATTTGCTCTGTTTGATTTAATATATAATATTTTGTATTTAAAAATATTTTTAGTATTCAAGAAATATACTTTAGATTTTTTTGGGTGTTTGATTTGTACATAAAAATATTTTTCAAAAGTTAGACTATGCAAATATGTGTATGTATGCATGTAAATGTATATGTATATACATGTATGTTTATATGCGTAAAAATATTTTAAGTGGGTGACTTGAGCAATTGAAGCCATCCCCCATTGATCTCATTGGCTCCTTCCTCTTTCGTCCTTTTTTTCATGTGTAAATTGATACAATTAAGAAAAAAATGAAGGCTTCAAAAACAAAAATAAAACACAAAGAAGAAAAGAAAGGAGAAAGTAAAGAGAAGAGGAAGCTTCTATGAAGACAATCAATGAGTGGTTGGAAAGTAGAAACAACATTTTTTCTAAAAAGATCTAATGTGAGTTTTTTTCATCTATAAACTCTTATTTTATAATTTTTTTTCATGTTGCATAAAAAATAAGTTTTAGAAACAAATTGTGTTTGACTTTTCATTAGTATCTATGATTATGTATGATCATATTATTTTGTTTTGCGCTATTTAGGTTTGAAGTGGTAAAGTCAATGACTTTTCAAGAAGCATTTATGTTGCCAACTAAGAAAACTCTTGAAATAATGTTAACACAATTATAAATGATATCATAGAGTAGAAACTTGTACTTTTTTTTATACACATATTTTATAGAAATGTTTTATTTTTAGAGAATATTTTACTTAAAAGGTTTATCTTCTAACTTAGATTCATCTCCTAAAATATTTAAATGTTTTACATGAAACATGTAATTCAAAGGGAAAAGAGGTTATTGAAGTGTAGGTTTTGAAAAATTTGTTATTTTTCTGACATGTTATGTTTTATAGATGCTATATGTGTTGCATTAAAAATATTTATAAGTTTTATGTGAGCGATATTAAGTGTATTAAACATATTAAAGTCATTGTACAGATTAAATTTATATTTAAGGCACACCATTTATTTTGGTGGGAACAAACGACTTTTACTTTCATATATTGGATTGTAGTAATTTAAAAATTTATTTTAAAGTTTTTTAAAGATTTGTAATTAGGACGTTCAAAAAGTTTTTATTTTATTCTAAACTTGATATTTTAGAATGAATAAAAAATTTGGACTATTTAATTTAAGTTCCATTATGAATTAAATTAGATTTGATCTATATAAATGAGTACACATAAAGAACTCTCGCATGATATACTAAATTGAATATAGAAGTTTAGGTGAAAAGGTAATATCACTAAAAATAAATTTTCTTAAACATTATTTATGAGAATAATTTTTAGTGAATTTGAAAAAAAAAATAAATGATAAAAATGAAGAGTGAAACAAGTGAATGTTTTGAAAGTAAGATGTAAATGGTTAGAGTTGGTGAAGGGTCTTTATAAAAATATTTTTGAAAAATTAAATTATTACATAAAAAATTATTTCACAAAAAGACTCAAGCTTGATCTTGATCTCCACTATCTATCCACAAGTACAACGTGGATCCATAAGCTTCGTGTATAGGCCCATTGAAATAATTATATTATTGGTAATTAATTATCTCGTTTAATTTTTTTTTAAATTATACGAAATATATCTCTTACCTTAATTGCTTACATTATGTTATGTGCTATCAAGATTGATTTTTTATTCATATCAATGCATTGGAGTCATGCAGAAACCATTTTATATATCAATGTAAAATTTTAGTTGTGAAGAATCCCCCCAAGTCAAAGCCCTATCCTAAAATTAAACCAAACCCATCTGCATTTCCTCTGACGAAACACAGCTTCTTTTATGTTTGATTTCTTGTAATCTGCAAGTTTACATGATTTAACAATGGAGCTGTCGTTTGAGTTTGACATCTCGATGACTCTTTTATGGTAAAATAAGGCTTCGGCTCTCGATATTGTCTCGAATCTTTCTCAGTCTCTCTCCTTCATCTCTTGCACTAATTCAAATTGCATTGAAGTTAGCCGAGTTTTGTTAGTTTCCCATTTAATGCAAAGCATTCGACCCAGTTCTAGTTTTTATTGTGTCTTCGAGCATGTCTGTCAGTCCCGTTTGAATATCGATGCTGGAAAGAGAGAGTGAGTTTGTCAACCGAGAACTCCAATTTTTGTTGACATTTTGATTATTTTGGATCTCGATGCGTCCGATTGATTTCCCAAACTAATCCATCTGTCACCTTGTTGATAAGTGTTAGCTGCTGCCTGCTGGGGACGAGTTTCTTCACACAAACAGACGAATTTGAGTTGAACTAAAAATTATAATCCAATAACTTAAGGATACGTAATTTATTTTAAGCGTCATCTTTCAGTCGCCGGCGGCGGCACCTAGAAGAGATTTGAATATTTTAATATAGGTTGGTTAGCTTAGATGTTTCCACTTTTATTTTTGTTTATTTATTTGTTGGGTGGATCAAGGGGCAGCCAATCCGAGGAAGAAGAAAGGCAAGAAGCTTTTCTTACTTGTGTGGTGTAAAACGACAAGAATGGACCACGTTTGGCTGTACTCCAAATTTTTTGTCAGTGATTAGGAATAGACAAAGGATTGATAGTAAATACCCGCCAAAAAACACCAGTCACTTAATTACAATGCAATTGCAACCTGTAGTTTTCCTTTGACACTTACACCTTTCAGCCCTTTTGAGGACTCCTTTATTTGTATTCTCTTTTGCAAGTGCTATCTCTTTTAGGTGTTTAAAAGGCCCGATGCCACCATAAGCGTCTCTTTTTATGAATCTTGCTGGCCCTTTTCACAGTGATTAAATAACATATTGTAACAAAATTTATAATAGAAATGTCAAATCATTTTCGACTGAGAATTCGTAGAATTACAAGTGGTTTTGCTTATCTCTAGATTTTAGTATGTTGATGGTTACTTCTTTTGTAATGGTTTGAATTTTGAACTTGGTCCATGGTCCATTTGTTTGTTGTCCTCTAATTGCTTGATGAATTGTCAAGGCCATGGAAATACTGTACTTGGAAGGATCGATGATGCCCAAGTTTACAGTATGACTTTGTTGAATCAAAAGCCACCCTCAACTTATGTACTCCTTTTAATGCAACAAAAAGCTCACCCTTTGTTAGAGAAGAAAAGCCAGAAAGGTAGCAGTGCTTTCAAAGACAAGTGACTAGTCAAACAACACCCACCCTGCTAAGCCCCACCCCTGCTTCATGTCTAAGATTTTTTATTTTTGAACAATTGAAATCGAAAATTTTTCTATATACAATGACAGGAAAATAGTGTGCAAGCCTTATATATTCATACGGATAAAAATTTGTTTGTAAGAACATGTTTTGCATTATTTTTGCAAATGTGTAAGCTAACACAGTGTACTAGTGTAGTCTCTTTTGTGTTTGAAATTTGAATTAGCGATACTAGATATATGAATTGGGCCATTGAAACAGTGACTCATGTGGGTGAGTAGTCTCTCTCTTTCTGAGTGTGTTATCTGTTTCCTTACAAGCAGAGTTCTTTCTGCAGCCATTTAATGTTTCTTGGATCTGTCCTGAAATTCTGCTCCTGTTCCTGAGTGGCCATTTGTCAATTTCTGTTGGAAACACTTGCTGCATTTAATGCTGTCTTCGTAAATTCTTAAAAAGTCGGGACTGAAGCCAACTGTTATTATACTGTTCATGTGCATGAAGGGTTACTACAAGCTTCATCTCTGAAGTTGTTCAAGCTCATGGAAGATACTACTAATGGGCATAAGCGTTCTAAGAGGTGAATTCTCTCCGCTTCCTTCTTTTCTTTCTTTCTTTTTTCCATCTGCGAGTTTGTTTTCGGCCTTTGTTTTTACTCTATTTCCGGTGGTTGCATGGAGGCATATGTGCATGTTTCTTCTTCTATGCACATTGTCCGGGGACAAGTTCATTACTTGTTGCTAATATGCCTATCTGATTCTACGAGACCAACACTTCAAGTAAGTTTTGCCACAAAATAGAAGCTAATTATGCGTTTGGAGCTAGGATTTTCTGATGGAAAGGAAAATGAAAAGAAACTGACATCCCTTGTGCATGTACATATTTACGTCCACATAACTACACTTATTCTTCTTTCCTTCTGAAAATCCTAGTTCCAAATGTAGCAAGCTTGTAGAAGGCAGTGGAAAAGTTCTTTTAAACTAAGTTTAGAAGTTGGGATTGCAGAAGGAAGAGAAAAGAAATGAAAAATTAATGTTCTTAAATATGAAATGCATGTAAATTGTAATGAAATCCACTGTAATGGTTGTGAAGTAAATAGACTAAACTTAAATTTATGTCTTTTAAAGAAGAATTAAGTTTAAGGTTACAAGATTTCCGTAGAGTTCGCAATGTGAAACCAAATAAATGAAGTCGGAACTTACTACTTCATCTGTTGCATATCAACCTGACCCTAGTTTTATTTATGGATGTTGACAGCGATTCTGACATGAAAAGAATGAGTAAGATTCTCGGGGCTTCTAACGGTCCTAAGTTGGTAAGAAATTTTCCTCTTATTTTCAACCTTTTACTCTGGTTATTTTCCTCTAACATTGATAAATAACTTTTCTTCTCATTTTCTCTGTTTTCTTTATATCAAATTTCTACTGTTTCCTCTCATTTTCTTTTCTTTTTCATTCTAGTCATATCTATGAGAAACTTCGTACGTTTCTTTCTGTTCATGACACTTAATTACACAACCATTTCAAATGGAACTCCAGGGAAAAAAAGATTGCTTCTGAATTAGTTTGAACTTTACCAGTGGATCCAGAGTGATTGATCTTAGAGTTTTGGTTCCTTAATTAACAGGGTATGGGAGAATTAAGCGGTTCTACAAAAGCCAAGAAACAGCAGTCTCTCAGCTTGGAGGTCCAAAATTCTTTGAAGCAAGAGGTAGGAATATGGATTTGATCTCACTTACTGCTGTCTAGATTATATTCAGAACTTGTTAAGGAAGAATTGCTTCAGAAAGGTTTTAAGACACCGCCAGTATTTTTATTTGTTTTTATTAATTAGATGTCCAACACCTCCGTGAAATTTGGGTTGCGCAAAAACTAAATACATGTAGAATGATTTGTAGAAATGCCTGCTGGTAAGCTTATTTCAGTGACAGGCATTGCTGATACAGAGACAATGTCTTCATAAGACATGAAAAAAGTAAAAAAAAAAAAAGAGAGAGAGAGACATAGAGGAAAAAAATGTAGAAAAGATAAATTTCCATGTGCTGAATTTAAGAATCCACAATTCAGAAGGTTGAGTTTTTATCTCTTGTTCTCCTCACAGGTTCTATATCTTCAGAAACAACTAGAGGCTCAATCTATGGTCAGTTCTGCACTAGAAAAGGGATTGACTAAGGGGCCTCTTTCTCAGGAGCCTTCAAAGAAAGATTCAGCCACCAAGGTTTATTCTTTCTCCTTCTGCATGACATTAATGAACCAAGTTTCTAGACAGGCAATCCACATGCATCTTTTGTGCTTTTCAGAGATAAATTTTTTGGTAATTGGTACTAATTTTCTTGCATTTTGCTTTTGTTTCTACTTCATCTCAGCCTGCCAAGGATCTGATCAATGAGATAGCAGTTTTAGAGTTGGAAGTTGTCAATTTGGAGAAGTATCTTCTCTCACTGTATCGAAAGACATTTGATGAAAGAGTCTCATGTATCTCCAGAGTGGACTCGCAATCAAAACCAAAATCTGTCCTGCATAAAGGGATGTATCAGAAGGTCCCTGGACATGATATTGCCACAAAGAATGAGATATTAGGGACAAAATCCAGCCATTTTCTGTTACCTCGAGATTTAGTTGATAATACAGTGAAGGAATCTGGTGAAACTTCAGGTGCAAAGACACTGCTGGACCCTAGTATTCTCCGCAGCCACTCCTCACTATCGTTACATTCAGTTTGTACTTTAAGAAATCCTCCTATGGGAACTGTTGCAGAGGCAGTACACTCATGCCATTCCTTACCTTTGTCAATGCTGGAGGTAAGTTAAAATTTTAAAGGCAAGTGTATTTAAATTTTATATTTTAACATATTGAATTGAACGAGCTATTAACAAGAGGTTATCAAACTCACCTTGAGTACAGGTTCTTCTCCCAAGCTTCTGTCAATGTGGTACATTTGCATATGGAAACTTTACTTGATAACTTCTCCATGATCTAAAATTTAATTTCTCAATCAACTTTATTAAAATCTGTGGGAAAAAGAAGCAGTATTCCTTGATGATTTTATTGATGTCAATAATAGAATTTATACAAGAAGTTCCTAAGAATTCTCCGATATTTTAGGACTAGATTACATTCCTATATTTTAGGACTAGATTACTTACCTTATATCTAGGACTAGATTACATCAATTTAAATATACAATAAGAAGATAAAACACAAAATAGATACACAAGATAAAAGAATATAAACAACCTATCTCTATCTTGACATTGGCCATAGCTTCCTATCCTCCAACAAAATCTTATCTGACAGCTTCCTCCATAATCTAATACGGTTCAAGTTCTCCATTAAGCTGTAGGTTCACTTTTGGAATGTTGGGCATTTTATTAAAACCGTTCTTGTAGTTAAGGAACCAGAGACCTTGGACATAAATTTAGGGATAAAACTGAAGCATTTCTTTCCATGCATGTTGACATAGGGGCCTGGATTTCATAAGGAATTTAATAAGAGACTTTGTCTACTACAGTTTACACCTAACTAAAATGTGAATTCCAATGTATCTAACCAGCGTGCCCGGGGTGCAACCATGAATGCAACCAGTCTGGCACAGCATCTTGGCACCAGCCTGGAGACTCCAAACTGGCTCTCTGAGGAGATGATTAAGTGCATATCAGCCATATATATTGAGCTTGCAGACCCCCCTTCAATTGATCATGGTTTCCCTCTCTCTCCAGTGTCATCTTCCTCTGTTGCTGACTCTTCGCCACAGCATCAGTCCAATATTTGGAGCCCAGAAACAAGAAAAAATCCATCTTTCTATTCGTCAATGGAGAGTGTTTTCAGCACTGAAGAATCAAATGAACTTGGTGGATCTTATAGGACAATGATTGAGGTCCAACGGATTTGCAGAGACAGTCAGAGTTTAAAACGAGTGAAGAATATGCTACAACAGTTTAGGTGAGTCAAAATCTTCAATTTTCATTACTTTTTCTTGTCCTTCTCGTCTATGAGATAAAAGCTGCTGTAATTTTTTAACTACCAACCGAATTTTACTGCATTCATATTGCATATTCAGATTGTGCAACTGAAATTTGTGGCTGCTTTGAATTCTACGTTGTGGATATATGATAATACTAGTTGGACACATGATGATTTCAAAGTAGCTGCAGTTCATTCCTTTTAACCATTAGAAACTGTTGTCTTGCCTTAGTCGTCATGGTTTCAAACGTCATAGTTACTTTTATCAAGAGGGACCTTTCCTATCACAGATCATTTGTTTTGCGCCTGGAAGAAGTCCATCCTGAAAAGATGAGACATGAGGAGAAGATTGCTTTTTGGATCAACGTACACAATTCCCTCGTAATGCATGTAATATTTTTCTGAACCTCTAGTAAGCTGATGGTCTGCTACCTTTATTGTGCAACCAACTTCATGTTTTGATGTTTCTGCAGGCATTCTTGGTTTATGGAATTCCACAAAACAATCTGAAAAGAATTTCTTTACTCCTCAAGGTGAGGACTCTTGATCTTCTTCTAAGAAGCAAAATACTGCCTAGTTTCGTTTTCCTAACTTCAAGGTTCTGAAATGTCCAGGCTGCATATAATGTTGGTGGCCATACCATAAGCGTAGACATGATTCAGAATTCAATTTTAGGATGCAGACTGCCTCGTCCTGGACAAGTACTTCTCTTCCCTGCTCTTCATTTTCATACGAAACCAGCACCATTTCATTCAAATACTGCTTTTAATCTCCAAATTGTGAAGTGAAGTCATCGGATTGGGACCTCCAACAACTGCCCTTTTAGCTGACGACAATTGTTTCTGATTGCAGTGGCTCCAAGCTTTGTTTTTCCCAAAGGCAAAGTCAAAGTCCAGAGACACATGGAAAGCTTCTGCACTCAAGCATCCAGAACCTCGCCTATATTTTGCACTTTGTTCGGGAAGCCATTCTGATCCTGCGGTATGGTGATCTCCATAACTTATATAAAACATTCACCCCTCTCTTCTTCTCTTGGTGCAAAAACTTCACTTCGAATGCAAAGTCTTACTTCTTTAATTGATTCATCCAACAACAACTGTTTCACCATTGACTAGTTTTAGCATGTTTCAGTACCTGATATTTGAATAGCTGAAATGGCCATGAAGTTGGCGAGTTATAGTCTCCATTGACATGTCAGCTCAATTTGATTTCTTCTCTGTTATGAATCGTGGCTTGCCAGGTCAGAATGTACACGCCCAAGGGCGTTTTCCAGGAGCTGGAGGCCGCAAAAGATGACTACATCCATACTAACTTAAGGGTCCACAAAGAACATAAGATCCTTCTACCAAAACTGGTGGACTCTTTTGCCAAAAAGTCAGGGCTATGTCCGGCTACTTTCATGGAGATGATAGAGCATTTTATGCCTCATTCTGCCAAGAAGAGGCTCATTCAGCAGCATCGACATGGAAGGTTCTGGAAGAAGATCGAATGGACTCCTCACAACCACTCGTTCAGGTATCTGCTGGGGAAGGAGTTGCTCAAGTGATGCCAAGCTCCTGGCCGGGTTAGTTAGAATTAGAATGATAGGTAAATGACAGCAAAAATAAGTTCTTGGTTTGAGTTTCTTTAGCAATATTGCGCATCAGAAGCATGTCTTGTGAACCAAACTGGCTGATGCAGACTGAGCCATAGAGACAGGACATTAACATGAATTCATCATAGAAGCTAGCATGCTCTGTAATGAATTGGTGTTAAAACCAGCAGCTTGTCTAGCTAGATGTTTCTTTCCTACAATGGCTTGCAAGTTTTGATTTGATTGTCATTCTTAATTTTGGGATACAAAATGTCTATATTATATAAGGGGTGATCATGAATGTTAATATGAGATGTTTATTGTAACTTTTGATTTTTTCTGTTCATTGTGTAATGAAAATATATTTAGTAAATTAATTGGGCATATTATAATTCGTGTGCACTAAGTAAGTATATAAAAATTGGGTTTGTTGAGTTTGCACGCTAAGTATATAAAAATTTATGTGTGAATTTGTCTAAAAAGATTTGAGATTTTGTCATTAAATAAGCATATAGTTTTTATTTTTCTACACCATATAAAAAAATAATATAGTTGGATATCTTTATATAATGGATATCATTAAAATAGATATATAAGAAAAAAGATAATCATTAAAATAACATGACGACAATATTTTTTTGTAAATTCTTTTAGCAAGTTTTTGCTACAAATATTGATTTAATTAACGAATATTTGTTTGAATTTTAATTTTAACCCTAATAAGATCGTCACAAATTTGATTATTCACAATTTAATAATATTGACAAAAATTCAAGTTGAGTCAGTTTTAAGTATAATTTTTTCTTTTTTCCAACTTGACTTGATTAAATACTTATTTTCAATATTTGTTAATAAAATTAGAATATTCCTCCATATAGAACATGCATCACTGAACTTGTTTATTTTATTAAAATTAAATTTAAATATTTAAAATTTAAAATAAAATATATGTTCTAAGGTGACAATTTGGGCTTAGCACATTCCCATACAATGTCTTGTTTGTCAAGCCCAATTAACATTTTATTTTTCCAAGTGATAAGCACAAGAAAATGGGTCTCATAAATAAAAGCATTTAAATAAAAACGACTGTGTAATAACATAATATACAACTAACCTCAAACGGTGGAGTCATGAGTTCATGACATGACGTATTTTTGAAAGTAAATTTAGATTCTATTATTTTGGGAGAAAGTGCTTTTTGAAAAATATTTTTTTATTTTTCAATGTTTGAAATAGGACATAAGAATGTAACTTAAAATAATATGTACATTGGGAAAAATGACTTCCCATTTATTAATTTTTCTTAACCTAAAACGTCTTTCTTAATTTCCCTTTTCCTAAAGTTTCTCAATTAGAGATTTATCACTTTCTATTTATTTGTCGTCGTCATCCATTTATCTTATTATTTGCCTTGTCATTATTATTTTTGTTCGTCATATGTCTCACTATCGTTGTTTCTATTTATTGTTATTGTTTATATCCGTATTATCATTTGCGGTATTATTTGACCCCATTGCCGGCTTAACACACTCTTTGTTCGATCTCCCTCTCACCTTATTTGGTCATAGTAAGCGTCCAAATTCTCAAGTTTCAGTTAAATAACAGAACGCATTCAATTTTTTTTAAAAAATAATATTTTATTTTTTGTTTTCAAAAAAATACTTTCCCAAATAAACAGAGAAAGATTGTTCTTTTTTCATGCGATGCGATGCGGTGGGGATAGGATCCGGGAAGCCTGTCCCGTTCCAATCCTTTCGCCATCCCTCCTGGTTGCCAGCAGTCATCACCAGTTCGACTGAAGCTCCATTTTTTTATTAAAAATCTTATAGTGATGCCATGGATGACCACTCAATGGTCAAAATCAAAAGATGCATCCATCGGCACCTGACTTTAATTGTATTTGGCCTCCATGCGCAGCACAGATGCATGCACTGCTTTGGAATCAATAAAATAAAGCCACATCTGATCTGGTACAACACAACTAAAACTTTTGCACTTAATCATGGCCGCCATCTGGTTCTTCTTCACCCTCTTTTACTGCCCTTAAAAGCCAGTTTTCTGTCTTTCCGATCCACAAAGCCCAGAATTCCTTGAACACCGAATCTACTCCAAATTCGACTGCAGATCAAAATGCTCTTGTCGCACGGTCAGTGCTAATTAATTCTTCTTCTTGTGGGTTATTTCTTGATCATTGACTTGTTGTTTAGTTGGTTTGGAACTGTTGGTTTTTTAGGGGCTTCTACGCGCGCTGTTGTGGATTTCTCCAATACTGTTCCTGCAACAGAGAAATCAGGCTCGAAATCCCTAGCTCGGTCCGTGGAGTTCTCGTGGGTCCGACGAGATGGGTCTGGCTCTGGGTGTATACTTAAATGCAGAACTGCTAGAATGAGTCCAAGTGAGTTCTAATTTTCAATTTGTTTCGCCATTTATGTTAACTGCTTGTGGTTTTTGCATTCTTGATTTCCTTTCGTCTTCCTTCCTTCTGCTTCGGAAGTTGCTGAGAGGAACAGAAGAAGATTGGAAGTGAGAGGCTTCACGGAAGAGCAGGAGGCTCTGGTGGTCAAGTCATGGAATTCGATGAGGAAGAATGCTGGGGAATTGGGCGTTAAATTTTTCTTGAGGTTACCCGATTGTTCGTTTAATTTCTCTGCGTTTTGTTCTTTCCATTTTGGATAAGCAGTTTTTTTGCGGTACAGGTGTTTGTAAAAAAATGACCGAATTAGGATTGCCATTCTAGCTGATGGGTTTGAGTTTGCAGGATCTTTGAGATTGCTCCTTCTGCAAAAAAGTTGTTTACTTTCTTGAGAAATTCAGACGTCCCTCCGGAGCAGAACCCCAAGCTGAAGCCTCATGCTACCACAGTCTTTGTTATGGTACGTAATTCCTTTTATTCCAGCTTCCGCCATTGATTATGAGCTTTGTTGATGAGTAAGGTTCTGTTTATATTAGATAGTTTTGTTTTGCATTTTATCTTTTGATAGCGAAAGCTTTAATCGCTTTCCTTTCATGAACATAAACAAAACGTGGATAAATTGCCAAACCGCGTAAATCTCTACATTCTTTCTCAATTCAGCAACCGTTTTGCTTGGCATGCTGCTAGCTGCTAATTCAAATTGACAAGTAGGAGAGAATTGTGAGAAATCCATTCTAGATCATTGTTCTGGCCGCTTGTTCATAATCAAATCTGCTAAACCTGGACCCGAATTTCTTGCTTTCTTGCTACCATTCGTGTTCCTTGACAACTCATAGAAGGGGAAGAAGAACAGCTTCGGCGCCATTGGTTGTAGGACTGGATGTTTATTTTGTATAACAAAACCTTTTAAACAACAACAAAACAAGTTGCTGAATTCTGAAATTAGACTACAAGTAGTTGCTTTCTGGGTGAGGGTGAGGGTTTTCGGTAGTCTTGGCTAAGTGTATTATACTCTTCTGCAGACTTGTGAATCAGCAGTCCAACTTCGGAAGGCCG
This sequence comes from Diospyros kaki, assembly GCA_036245055.1. Taxonomy (NCBI): domain Eukaryota; kingdom Viridiplantae; phylum Streptophyta; class Magnoliopsida; order Ericales; family Ebenaceae; genus Diospyros; species Diospyros kaki. The sequence goes on along the minus strand of BSEG01000001.1, from coordinate 39,786,780 downwards.
GCAAGGTGATGGTGAAGGAGTCGAATCTGAAAGATTTGGGTGCCACTCACTTCAAATATGGCGTAGCCGATGAACACTTTGAGGTGGTGGTGGTTATTACAAATTCAGTTTATTTAATGAAATTACACCATGCTGTTTGGACATGGGTATCTGTTGGAATTGTGATAGCTGGTTTGACATTGCCCGTGAAATTTCTGCCGCCGTGAATATGGGGAAAATAATTTAGCTTGAATGCATGTGTGTTGTGTTGTGTTGGTAGGTGACCAAGTATGCACTGCTGGAAACTATAAAAGAGGCAGTTCCAGAGATGTGGTCGTTGGAGATGAAGAATGCATGGGGAGAAGCTTATGACCAGTTGGCTGCTGCTATCATGAATGAAATGAAACCCTAATTATTCCTCCTCCTTAATTCCTCGAGGTTACAGCAGCATCTTCTCCTTCCTAGAGATTATTATCATTAAGAATAAGGAATCATGTTTCTTCTTCTTGGCAGTCTTGGCCATTACATTATCAAAAAACATAACAGAAACAATATGAGGTATCTATCTATCTATCAATTATGATTAGTTAGTACTCTTATTAATATGCTGGTTTACATTTAACTTGCTTTCATCTAGGCAAGAGCAGAGTGGGTGTCGCTTTGTCATGTCATTTCATCTCTCTAGATATTTTAAATGACATTATTTGTAAATCTTCCATTCAATTCCAACCCATAAGAGCAGAGAAGTGACTGACTGTGGAGGAGGAGGAGGAGGTTATGGAGTATTTCTCTTCTTCTTTTTCCTAAAAATTGGCCTTCCTTTTGGGTTATTATTATTGATATAGATAGATGGCTATTTTTTTGTTAAACTAAATAGTAAGTGAAACTTGAAATTTTTGTTTTATATAGTATTTTATAAACATGTGTATTTTTCTAATTTATCATTGAAATTATTATTTTCATGAGGTAGACTTAACTTGAGAATCATTCCAACTATTTTGTGTACTCGGTTTTAAATGAGGTATCCTTTGCATCTTTTGGATTGGATTTTGTACACTTGATGAGCCTGAATTTGAAGCCCACACAGCTGGGGCCCAATTACTTTCTGGCAAATGAAAAAGGCCATATGATTTTTTTTTTTGAAAAGTATTTATGATAATTATTTTGATTAAGAATTTAAGAGTATCTTTTTGTTTTTTGTTTTTAAATACTTTTTGAATTTACTTCTGTGAAAATTAATTTTAATATCATATAAAGGTGTTTATCTACACACACAAAAGTATATTTTGGCTCATCCATCTCATGGCCAAGCAATAGTCGCAGGTAATTAATTGATCAACGGAGTGCTTTGTCGTTGCATTTCTCATTTATTTAAGGGCTATTAGTAAGAAAAAAATTAAATATTTTTGTATTTTTATGATTTCATCCAAACGTTTTAATTTTGGTAATACAAGTCTAATTTGATTGATTAGTTGTAATTTTAGTCACAATTCGAATCCGATTCGAGAGGCATGTGAGTCTACGAATATGGCACGCTTGACATTTTAAAATATTTTGAGTGAACTTCATGTCGACACATGTAAAAAAAATAAAAAAAATATTAAATAGATATATGTTATATATATACACAAAGAGAATAAATAGGCAAAGGACGACGATGGCTATGGTCGATTTGGAAACTAGAGACGACGATTGATCTGGTCTTTCTTTCTCTTGCTCACGACAACAACGACAATGACCGATTTGGGCTTCCTCCTGCTTACGGCCACTTCATAGAAAGTGACCAACAACCTTTTACTCTCGTCGTCGATCGCTTAAATTAGCCCTATTGACATCAACAATTTAAGCTGGCCCTATTGACATCAACGATTGGCCATCAACATTCCAGATTCTAGATCAGCCTCTATTGCCATCTCCAGCGCAACGCCATCACCAATCACTATTGTCGTCTTCCTTTATCGCTATCTCTATCTCTGTCCTCTGCTTATCTTCATTTTTTTTGTGTGTATATAAATATAACACATATATATGTTATTTTCTTTTTCTTTTCTGTGTGCGTCAATATAGGGCTCGCTTAAAATATTTTAAAATACTAGGTGGGGTGCCACATTAGCGGCTTCACATGCCTCTTGAATAGAATTCGGATCATACCTAAAATTGCAATCAATAGACCAAATCGAGCATTTATTATCAAAATTAAAACATTTAAATAAAATTACAAAAACACAAAAAAAAAATTGATTTTTTCATGCTATAAACCCTCTATTTAATTATTTATACACAAATATATACCTTTTTTTAGAGTTGTTAAGGTTAATCAAGACCAACCCTAACAAACAAACAAAGTCTGCATACCCAAAGAATCTTTACAGATTTTCATGTTTATATATTATTTTAATTTTTAAACACAAATATATACATGTCATGTGAAGGACAATATCAATGTGAAGACCTAAATAGGAAATAAAAAATCAAAAGATTCAAATACAATAATATAACACCCAATTATAACTATGTAAATTATCATCCTACTCTGATTGATAAATAACAATTTTATGATATATTATTAAAAGTAATGTTCTATTATCTATATGGAATAACAATTTATGTTATTTGACATAAATATTGTAACATAACTTGTAATAAAATTGTGTGAGACCCACCCATGGGGTGGGTAGTAAAATTGTGTAGGACTCACCCATGGGGTTAGAATTCACCTACCCATTTTACCACATCAACATCGAATAACATAACATTACTCATATTATTGATATCCATTTTTACCTAAAAAATTAAATTACATCTTTAACAGTGAATATTCGTTTATGATTTTTTAAGCATCACAAATATGCAAGGGAAAAGGTTTGCATTTCAATGGTGTAGAGACTATTTGGTTTAGTAGTTTGATCACTTATAAGCTGTTTATAAGCTATGTGACATTTTATGGTTAAGTGTTTAATAGCAACAATTAGCTTAAGAGTTATTATAATAGTGTTTGACAAAAGTTGGTGTCCCCAAGTTGGTGTCCCCAACTTTGGCAAAAAATGCTACTACATTGATCGACTAGAATACTATTTTGCAATCAAATATTTTTCATATTTACATGCTTGTCCCTTCTATTACTGTTACATCTTATTCTCCCTTGCTCTCTTCTCCTATCATCTTCCCTACGCAACCATTATCGTAGCTGCCGTCATTGCCTAGCTAGGCTGCCGCAAGCAGCCTTGTGTTGGTGGGTCAACCATTATCGCATCTGATTCTAGATCTGCTGCCATAACCTGCCCAGCGCCATCGCCCCTTCTTCATTATCGTCGACGCCCTTCCTGCATTATCGTCGTCACCATCGCCCTTCTGGGGCACTGTAAGTTGCCCTCTTACGGTGGGTCACACCATCATCGCTTCTTTTTCTAGATTTACCATCACAAGCTGCCTTCGGGTTTAGATCGTGCCATCATTTGCCACCTCCTTCTTCTTCAGATCTGTCGTTGCCATCGCCTTGTGGGTCTCCTTCTTAATGGCGTCATTGCTATCTCGTGCTTCTAGATCCACCGCCACAAGCCATCGAGATTCTTTTCCAGATCAAGCATAGTTGTTGTCGTTTCTGATGGGTCACTTCCTTATCGTCGGATTCCTCTCAACTTGTAATTATAAGTATTTTATCAATTAAAAATTAATTTATAATTTTTTCATAAAAAAATATTTTTGTAAATTTTAATTATATTATTCAACATCATATTTATTTTAATCTTTTTGTCAAATTCAATCTTTTATAAACTAAAAATATAATTATTAACTGATAATTTAAAAATAAATTTATTTAAGTATATTATCGATTTAAACGGTTCATAAGTTTTATATTAAAAATTAACTACCTTAAAAGCTCAAATAAAAAAAAGGTAAGCCAAACATCCTCTTAACAGAACCTCTTCCTCTTATTCGTCGAAGGCGGTGGTTCGAAGTTCAAATCGGCGGGATCTGGTGTGGTGCGTTCTCCCAACAGGGCCTCTTGAATCGCGATCCCTCTGAAATCCAAGGTCTTCCCGGCAACGACTACGAAATTTCTCAAAACAATTTCATTTTATATTTTTTTGCTAGATGTTAGGTTCCTGCTTTTGATGCGCGTCTATAGACTCGACTGGTGATAGGGATATCGTCATCGATTTACAGACAAAGGGAAGTAAAAATGTCATAATTTGTGGTGATCTATAGCTCCTCTTACCGTAGAAATTTTCGATTTTGCTTGTGGTGTTGTAAGATTTCAGATTCAGATGCTAGTGTCAGTTGTTGTTTGTCGGACTTGTTATTCTTTGAACATGAATTATTCGCAATCTGGAGGCATTTGGATATCAATAACATGGAGAAGTATGTAGCTGGTCGCCCTGGGCCCTGGCTTTCTCTTCTGTTGGCCCTAGGGTTTTGAGAATATTAAGGCGGTGACGTCTTGAAGTTAATTGGGAACCATCTGAGATTAGACATTCACATTGGTGTAAATTGTTACCTTTGCTGGTGTTATTGTTATTATTATTTTTATTTTGTTGGCTAGTAGGACTCAAGTGTTGGTGCTCATTAAGGAATCAAACAAATGGTGGCCTATTTAAGGTTCCATTGCCAGATCCTTGCATGCACACTATAAATTATCTCTGCTATCTAGTTACATATTGTGAACATGGTCAATCCCTTGCTTCTTCGGTAGATTATTGCTGATTCCTTTTTAATACTGAATGAGTAGTAGTGCTCGTCTTTTATTACTAATTATTTGTATTAATGTTTTGGCAGAGAAACACAGGGAGATGGATCCAAATTCAGTTAAATCAACCCTATCTAATTTAGCATTGGGAAACGTAATGGCAGCAGCAGCTCGTGACTACCAAAAAGTGGGTTCTTAACTCTCTCTCTCTCTTAGTGATTATGTGCTCATCTCTGTTCTGTCTTATTTTTTTAATCATATTGCTTATTCAATTTAACTTGAATCAACCTATATTTGATATTTTTTGTTTGCCCATTTTCATTCATCTGTTGCTAGTTTGTTTATTGACTTCAGTCTGTCTTTGTGCCCTCAAACTTGGGATGATAAGAAATGTAGTCAGCTAGGTTGAAGTTCTTTCAGTCCTTTTCATCTTGACATTGTTTTTAAATAAAAAAAAAAAAACTAAAAGTTAAAAGGATTAATGAGTTTACGTTTCTTTCATGTTTCTCATGAATTGTATTAATGAATGACTATTCTTTTGTTTTAATATAAAACTCTGAGTGTGTGTGTACATACGTATATATCTTCTAGTGTTACCAAGCAAATTATAATCCTTAAGCCTCCTAATTATTTCAAAAACATAGCGTACTAAGTTTCTTTTAACAAGCTAAAGGTCTTCACATAATTCAATATCTTTTCATTTGCTTCTAGATGCTTAGACCTAATCAAGGGGAAGCTTGCCCTGCTAATGATAGAATGTGAGTTGTGGTATGCTTGTAGATAGTTCTTCTGTTTTTATGTGATGTATCTATGCATGGTTGGAGACAGCTTGTTAGTTTTGGCAGTAACTGTGACAGTATGTTTTAAATTTGCATGGGCTCTTTGAGACCTGAGATCTTTTTCTTTGTGAGATTTTGAACTTGAATCTTTTCAATGATTTTTGGCAAGCAGCCATGTGTGCAAGAAGTCAACAACATACGGACAATACTAACAAATGTGCAGTGTATGCTTGCACAATTTAGTTGAATTGATGCTCCTTATACCAGTTCCTGTCATCTTTTGCAACTTACTGAAAACAAGTGTATAGGGTGATTGTCTAAGTTGCAAGTCTACCAAAAACATTTTAAATAGATATTGCTCTGGATTTTTGTGTTTGGTTGTCTGCCTGATTTATTATGTAGTGATTCACTCAAGAGAATTTGGTTTGACTAGATATGTTTACGAAATAATGTACTACTAAATTGTTAAGGCAGCTTCTAGTTTGGAAAATTGTTATTGCTTCTTATGGTTCCATTTACTCATCTTATAGGAACTGTTAGCTCAAGGAAAAGCACAGGCTTCCACATCAGTTAATCAGGAGGTTGATCTTGATGAATTGATGGATGTAAGTTGAATTTTGCATCTTTGTGCATTTCACTTATCTACATGAATCCGGCATTGCTTTACTAGGTTTGGGTCATGCTAGGATCCTGAGCTGGAAAAATTGCACGCTGACAGAATTGCTGCTCTAAAGGTTAGATATTTTAAGCCTTCTTCTATTTGACAAGTTAGCATTCTTAGTCCTACTCAATTCACCTTCGTTCAGTTTTGGAAACATTACCAAGTTGGGAAAGCATCATTGTTTAATTTATTTGACTAGAAAGAAGCTGAAAAGAGACAAACATTGAAGAACCGGGGACACGGGGAATACAGAGAGGTTACTGAAGGGGACTTCTTGGGTGAAGTTACTGGGAGTGAAAAAGTGATATGTCACTTCTACCATCGGGAATTCTATCGATGCAAGTAATTACTTCACACTTTCACCTTGCTCTCATCATAAGCACATGCACAGCTGGATTCACCATTGACTGGGATCCCTTTTCCCTGCCTGTAAACATCCTTCTTACTAGTTCATTGAGTTTGAGCACAGTTGGTGTATCCATCTTACAGATTATAACACGTGCAGATATTTCTTTATTTATGTTTAGTCTTTTAAATACTGTTCCAGTCAAGTAACTTTGGGGTCTGAGGGTTTTTATAGACATGTTACTCATGCTTATCTATTAGGATTGTTACAGTTTGTAGCCCAAAGCTAATTTTCGCTATTCATGTGATATTTGCTAAGATACTAATTACACTCTTTTGTATAAATTATGGAGATGCCAAACAGATTTTCAAGCAAGGTCATACTCATTTGCTAAGCTGTAAACTCTCTGACCAATTTCTTGTGCAGTATGGAATGAGTGTGCTAGGTTTTGCATTTCTATGTTTTTCATTGGCAATAGTTGGTTAATGATCTTCTTAAAAAAATTGGCTAACTACCCCCTTCCCCTACAGGCATATGGAAGGAAAAAAATATTAAAAACAGCAACAAAAAACAGGAAAGAATCAACCATCTAGATAGAATAACCTGTTTTTGTCCTTTTGATATTTGACCATGAGTGGGTTAATGAGGATCTATTAATTCTATTGTTGTGGTTGTGCAACTTACAATTTTTCAATTTTATTTATGATGTGGATGTTGACCCCATTCTTGGGATTTACATATTTGTAGAGAGTAGTTGCGTCTTTCTGTGTAATGAAATTTCCGTCAAATTTCTTTTTCTTTCTTCACTGCTGTTTGCCGTAGTAACATTGTTCAAGGTTATTATAACCAAAGATATTAACTCTCTGGGTGATGTTATTGATTCAACTCAACTAAGCCCTTGTCCCTGGAGTTTGGGTTTGCTATGTGAATCATATTTCAGTATTCCATTATGTCAGGGAAAGAAATTTTTGCTAACTGGTGAAAACATGGCAACAGATTGCATGGTAGCTAACTTACAACTATCTTAACTATTTTGTTCTTATTAATCTCAAGACATTTTATTTTATCACATATGCTTATAGTGGCCAAAGTTTGGAGTTTGGACAAAGAGAGCATAATTAAAATCCTTAATGTCCAATTGGCAGATCATCCAAGTGGGATTTCTTTCTTTCTTTCCTATTTTTTCTGTTATATTTTGAGCTCCACGTAGTGTACCAAAGATTATTTTTGCAATATTATAGAAAGAGCTCCACTTATATGCTTAGTCTATATCTTTTTCTAAGGGTTTATCTTTCACATGATCTTTTATTCACATCTGAGACTTTAGGTAATCATTAGAATGCGTAACTTAATATGCAGGCAATTCATGCAGACTGCATGTGCATGTGACTTATATTACGAGTTTCATGCCACCATGTTGATGGATCTTTTGTAGGATAATGGACAAGCATTTGAAGCCCCTTGCACCAAAGCATATTGACACCAAGTTCATCAAGTTAGATGCAGAGGTCGGTTTTTGTGGGCATTTATGTTCTCATGCTCTAGTATATAGTACAATCTTCACTTTTTGGTTCCAATCATTTGTATAACCTTTGAAATTAAATGCAATGTTAAAATCTTATCATTTTAAATGCAGAATGCGCCTTTCTTTGTTGCCAAACTTGCAATAAAAACCTTGCCTTGCGTTGTATTGTTCAGGTCAGTCCATTTTCATTGTGTTCTGCTTTGTCCTACCTATAGCATTTCCTATGCCAAGGTAGATCAAATGTTTTGCCGTGTAAATTTAATATGGCTGCAACCTGGTTAAGCTAGAACTCCAATCCAACCTTTGTTCGCTACTTGATGGTAACACCACATATGCCACATATGCCCTAAGGTTTTGGTCAGGCTTGGTCAGAGTATCACGGAAGATGACCAACCTGAACATCTCCTGTTCATTTTGATGACATTGTTGTTATAAACATAAGGAAAAGGGGACAGAAAAGAAATGTGTCCAATTTAAATGTTTAGCTCAAATTTAAAAGAACATTAAAACTTAGTGATCAATAAATTATCTATATAATAGATATCACCACCCAAAAAGATTGTAATCTAATTTTTTGCTACAATTTTGAATGATTAATTATATAATATCCATAAAAAAGCACAACGGCAACATCACCAGCCTTATCCTACCACGCAAGATTGACTACATAAATTCTAGACATCTAGTCATTTTTATCCATGGACATATTCTCTACAAGGCTATTATATCCATGCCATGTTTAATTTTTTTTTTTTTTTCTCTTCCTCATTTGCTGCAAACTACCTCACATTTGTGCTTTATCAATCTTCCTCTCATACGTCCAAAGCATATTAATAGCATCTTCCTCAACTTCTCTAACAAAACACATAAAAAGGAAAAGAAAAATGAGCAAGGACTAGAAGCTTTCAACTTTAAAGTAGTCTATTTTTAATGCCACATAGTTGATGTGTCTCACAACTTTTAACACTGGATATGCCTTCAGGCTTGTTTGACAGGTTTTCCTTGGCATGCTTGACAAACAGACATGTCAGATTTAGGTTTGGAACCTATTTCCAAGTGCACATGCTTTATATCTTATTGCAAGTTCAAGATTTTATTCATGGAGACTTAAAAGTTATATTTTGATTAATAAGATATTGAGCCTGTTGCATGTGGATGGATGGAAAGCAGCTTCTATTCATGGTGCATCAAAAAACCTGACAAGTGTGTGTTCGTTTTCAATTTCTTTGCCTGATGCATTTCTTTTTGGCCTATCTAAAAATGTCCAATTTGATTTTTTTTTTTTTTTGAGTTCAGGTTGGGTAGTTAGGTTTAATTGTTGGTATGGCTTAATTCACATGCAATGCGCTTTAAGTTTTTGGTTTGAGCTAAGGAGTCACAATCTCAGATGTGCATTATAGTGTGGTATTGCATCCTTAAGCTTTGCAAAGACTTGTCACAAATGCCACATTTGCAATATCTCTTTCAGGAATGGATTTGCAACAGATAGGCTGATCGGGTTTCAGGACTTGGGGGGAAAAGATGATTTCACCACAAAGACTCTCGAGGCTCTACTAACAAAAAAAGGTAAGACCAAGTTTGAATTAGTAGCACTACATTTGGATAGAGGGATAAGTCCCTAAAACGACCTTATCGTTTCACAGGTATTATTAGCGAAGGTAAAAGAGATGAAGAAGATGAGGAAGAGGATTATAATGAAAACAAACGCCAGACAGTAAGATCATCGTCCTCTCTGAATATAGGTTCTGATTCTGACTGAAGAAGGTTAACTGTTATGTATTGATTATTAGTTGCCTTCCAAATGTGTACTCACTTGTGTTGTACCACATTTGTCTGTGTCTTTACCATTTAGACCCCTTCATCATCTAATTGTTTTTATGAAGAAATCTGGAGTTTCACTCAAGAACTTTGTCGAAATTTGGCCTTATCTTCAGCTTTTGTATAGCAAACCAAAATTTAACCATCTAGGTGGTGGTTTCCCCTCCTATTTAATTTAGGTGGCTTTGCTAGGGGGTGCCATAAGGCCTGTTTGGATGAAAGGAAGTGACACAATGGCACCGAGCTTTACCACACTTGTATTGAAATTTTCAGTTGTTCAGCATGCATATGTAAACTTGCTCCTGCTGCCCTTCGTCCTTGTCGTTTTATACGTTTTCATTCGGAATTCCGTTGGACCATGGTAGGTAGGTAGGCAGGTAGGTAAGAGGCCATGATTTTCGTACCCAATTGAAATTGCTTGCTATTTATTTAATTGTGGTTTCACCCTAGCGCATAACCTCTGATTGCACCATATTTTGGGGAAGAATTTTCGGATTTAAGTACATATTCTTGTATGAGATTTGTGTATGTTTCATCTCCATCAGATGAAATAAAAAAATACATAGTGTTAGCCCCAATAAATTGGTCACTATCTTCATAACGTTATCAACCGGAACTGACCCATTAATGACTAGAAAGATGTTTGCTATTCTCAAAATATCAGGTTAGTCTCCACAGTAAGACCAATTTGGGAAGGACTTTTCAAGTTAAAATATATTTCTTTAGAAAAAAAATTATTTAATAAGGTATATTTAGGGACAACAAAATTGAGAGATTAATGTCTTTAAAAGTTTGATAATTAAGATGGCAGGAAAACATTTTTAATATGCTGTGATATTATTATACTAAATAAAAAAAATTAAGTTTGAATCTAGTTATTATTAGTTAATAATATATAGCTAACAAGTAACCTTAGATCAGATAACTTGAATCTAACCTTGTATAAATTATAATAATACACTAATATTAAACTAAATATATATATTAATTAATGCAATGCAGCACATGGATGGATTGCAAATTAAGTTAGGGGCTTGTCCTCCTCTCCAAAAAAGTGTCACTTGTTCTAATAAAATAATAATGTTGTTGTTACATTTATTTATTTATATACAGGTAGAAGCTATTTTGTTGAATATTTTTTTGATGTAGGAATGATAGAAAATGCTAATGAATTCAATTCATTATATATAGTTTAATATAATAAAATTGATGAATAATAATGCTCACTCAAAACCGAAATTAGTTATGATCCGCACAGCTGGCCTACCAAACCAAACTATTATTATTATTATTATTATTATTATTATATGTGTATACAGACATGATATCATGTATCATATCCGTGGCACCTGCAATTATTAGACATGCAATTGTAGCTGCAGCAGCAGCATGCATGTATTTTGGCACCGTCATGCATGCATGCATGGATGGTGACGTGACTAACCAAACCAATTGCTTTGCCTTAAATTTGTGATGGGTGAGGCATAAATACTGTACTTTTTAGTAAAAAAGTCTTGTGTCATTTTAAAATTTTAAAATGTTTTATTGAATACATATTTTTTTTAAAAAAATTAAATTATTAAAATTATTTTTAATTTGTATTAAATTAAATATATCTATGTACTTTATAAAAAAAAAATCATGTGATACTATTTTTTTTAAAAAAAATTTAACAAGTGAAATTAATAAACATTTTTTTTAAAAAAAAAATCATGTATCATATCCTCGCCTCACCTCACTGGCAGCGAAAAGGGAGGATGTGGCGATGAGATGGTCAACAACGGGAGAAAAATGGGAAAAGTAAGGGTAAGGAAGAGAAAAATAGAGGAATTATGCTACACAAACTAATGGCTAGATAAACGGGTGGATAACTCTAAATTATCACGATATTTTCAAGTCAAATTATCGTGATAATTTGAAAGTAAAATAATTTAAATCCCCGTCCACTTATTCTCCCAATCTCTCTTTCTCTTTGAATGACCCAAATTGTTCCTCTCACTTTCTCCATCAAAAATCTCTCTCTTTGTATCTCTATCGCTTGAAAACCTCTGGGGTGACGTTGAGGTGCTGCTACCATCAGTCCTCACCAGCAATATGGTCCCATTCACCCGCCCCTTCACCTACTCTGTCTCTCTCACTTTGTTTCTCCACCGCGTGTCCATCTCCAGCGTGACGTCGCGGTGTTGCCGCTATCGGTTCCCCTTTATCTCTCTCTTATCTCTCTTTTCCCTCTTTCTCTCTCTCTTTTCTCGTTTTCGCTGGCGTTTGCTACGTTCCTTCTTACAAAAACCCCCTGAAATTTGGAGAAGTCGAAGGTTCGGAAACGATTTTGACTTTTAACGTCTCTTGCGTTCAAATGCTTCCTGGAAAATTTTCAAGTCTAGAAGAGAAAAAACAAGGGATGAGGAAGATTTACTCGAGATTAACTTGAAAAATGTTGTTCCTAGAGTCGAACAACCTCGAAATTCCACCGAGGAACCTAGTTTCGCAATACCGAATTCAAAATCGACGTTAGTACAGAAGCCGGAGTTGCTTGTAGACGGATCCAATCTTGCTTGTTCCGAGCATCTCTGTCTCAAAAAATTTATCACATTACTCTACATGGCTGAGGTGAAGAGAGAGAGAGAGAAGGAGATGGAGACATCAGTAGTGGCTGGAATGGCTGAGGTGGACAATGATGGAGGCTGCAACAGAGGCGAATGGCGATAAGAACCGTTGATGGCGAGGCTTCAACGGTGGCAAATGTGATGGAGCCAGCGACAAATACGAATGTGTTGAAGGCGAATGGTGACCATAAGAAGCGTAGTAGACGAGAGAGAGAGAGAGAGAATAAGAAGAAGAAGAAACTGGGCGGCCAAAGATGGATGAGAGAACGCGGTGGGGGAGAGAAAGAGAGAGGGAAAAAGTGGTTGAGGAAGAAGAACCTGGGTATTCAATTTGAGTTGAAAAGTTAAAGGTATATTTGTAATTTAAATTGAGGATACATCTGTAATTTTGTTGCAGTTGTCCACCTGTTTTTCTAGCCGTTAGTTCGTGTAGCATAATCCAAAGGGAAATTCTATTCATAGCCACATTTTTCCTTTTCACAGCCATAATTAAAATAAATTTAATAATTCCTTTTCATAACAACTATTATTACTTTTTGTAGCCACTTGCATTCCAAAATTACCCTCGATATATCCCATACATCATGCGCGCGTCCCCTTCTCTACAGCCACTCTCCACCGTTTCCTTCTTTATAGCTTTCGCTTCTCTGCAACCCCTACTCGCCCCCGTCCCCTTTTCTATAGTCGTTGCATCTCTACTTTGCACCTGGTTTGCCTCATCTCAAGTAATTTGTACATTTTGGGGTTGGAAGGTGATAAGTGTCTTTTATACACTTATTTTGGTTTATAAACTTAGCATTTATACATTCAATGAGCATGATTTCTACTTGATTTGGTTCTATATATGGTTATGTAGATGTGAAGCATGTGTTAAAGCGGACATGGAGCAAAAAGAGTGATTTTGGTGCATGATGGGAGTGAAATGAAGCTTGGAGGCATGGTCGAGTTTCGAATTAAAAGAAAGAAAAAGAGTATCGAAAGCAAGAAGTTGAAGATGATAAAGCAAGAGGCTAAAGAAGAAGGTTAGCGGTCTTACAGCGGAATGCATACCGCTGTAGCACCGCTATAAGGTTTGGTTTCTGGAGCTCACGGTCCTACAGCGGAATGCATACCGCTGTAGCACCGCTTTAGGAATTGCTTTCTGAAGCTCACGGGTCTGCAACAACAAGCATACCGCGGTAGGACCGCGGTAGGGTTCAAAGCTTCGAGACAAGGCCGTTTTAAGCCCGTTTTAATCCAAATAAAAGGGAAATAGACTCCTTCAAGGTATAGGACTTTGATAACCTAAAGAGAACTATATAAAGACTTATTCTTGAGAGATTTTGGAGTCTTTTGGAGGAGAGAAGAGAAACGGATGGAAGATTGAAGACTACTCTTAGGTTGTATTTTTCTTTTCTTTTCTTTTCTTTCTCAATTCTTTGCTATGGATTCCAACTCTTTTCCTTCTCTTTTGATTGAGAGCATGCATAGCTAAGTTTTATAACTAGGGTGAATGATGAAACCTCGACTTCTAATGGTTTGATTTAAAGTTATTCGATTTGCTATTTTCTTATCCATTCGGGTTGATTGTTTGTTATGTTCATGATGTTGTTTTGATGCTTGATCACCATTGGAACATATTTGTGATTTGTATTGCTTTCGAGAGATTCAATATGGATTAGACATGGTAGCAAACAACATAGGGTCCTATAATAGGTAGAGATGCCGTTATGCCCTATGAAATCATTTTGTGATGATCTCCGTGATTGAATGCATGTTTATATGTTCGAAGGTTAACTAGAGATAGTTAATCTCATATATATTCATAGAACCGAATGACCATCGAGAGAGGCTTTTGGTTGTGATTGGATCATCGATTTTCAACCTAAGATAAGGAATAACAAGACCCGAGTAACGAATAATTGAATCATAGAAGGCCGACGGTGGATTCACAAACCCTAGTGCCTTAGTCTTGTGAGTTTTAAATCAAAGGAATTATTTTGTTTGCATCTTTTATGCATAAATTAGTTTTCATTACAATTGAATTCTTTGTTAATGTGTGTGTTAGGTTAAGGTTAAATCAATTAGAGTAAACATCAAAAGTTAGTCCTCGTGGGTACGACACTCTATTCATCACTATATTACTTGTCACGATCCGTCCACTTGCGGGATAGAATTAGGCGGACAAGTTTTTGGCGCCGTTGCCGGGGACTAACTCTTTTGATTATTGCTTTGATTGACATTAGCTTTAACTATCAAATTTTGTTTTCATTATTTTTCTAGGCTAAGCTATTTCAATTTGTGTGTGTGTAGGGATTGAGATAGTGCATGAGCCGTTCAGAACGTTCAGATATTTGTGAGTTTGATCCTGAGATAGAAAGAACGTTTCATCAAAGGCGTCGTGAACAAAAAGCAAGAAGAGAAAAGCAACTAAGTAACATGGGTGACAACGCAAATCAACTTGTTCTAATGGCGCAACCTGTTGAAGTCAATGAAAGAGATATTCTGATGGGGGACTTCATGATGCCCCCAATGATTGAGAACCGGTCAAGCATAATCTATCCTCCTTACGGGCATGAAAATTTTCAGTTAAGGCCAGATGTGATCAATCTCTTCTCCAACAACATACCTTTTTATGGAATGAGCGAGGAAAATCCACACTATCACTTGTTTCGGTTTCTGGAGTATTGTGGGAATTTCAAGTATCAAGGAATTAATGAAGAAGCACTCAAGATGCGTCTTTTCTCTCACACTTTGAAGGATAGGGCTCGAGAGTGGTTAGACTCATTACCACCGGGCAATATTACTACATGGGCAGATTTGGTACAAAAGTTCACACTCAAATACTTTCCACCGGCCAAGATTAGCAAGCTCAAGCATGAAATTTCAACCTTCCAACAAGCCGAATCAGAAAATTTTCATGAGGCATGGGAACGGTTCAAAGAGTTGTTGAGGAAGTGTCCAAGTCACGGTTTTCCATTACCAGCCCAAAATCATTATTTTTATGCTGGTTTAACTCCTTACAGTCGTTCAGCAGTGGATTCTACAACAGGTGGTTCCATTCGAAATAAATCAGCCGGGCAACTTCATGATCTTTTTGAAACAATGAGTGAGCAGTTTGTAATGTGGCCGGATAGGAATTCACATAAAAGAGCAGCAAGAGTGCATAAAGTGGATGTAAGTACTTTAATGCTAGCTAAGATTGATATTTTGTCAAAACAGATGGAAGCATTCAAATACGCCTCATCTGCTAATATGGTGCAAGGATCTCATCCTATTTGTGTAACTTGTGGGGCAAATCATCTGTCGTTCGAATGTCCACTAGTCATCACAGATCCTTCTTTCACACAGCAGGCAGCATATGCACAGAACTTTCAACAGCAACAAAATAATCCATTTTCTCAGACGTACAGTCTCGGCTGGAGAAACCATCCTAACTTCTCCTATGGCAACAATCAGAATAGTCAAAATCCACCAAAAATGGGAAGACCACAAGAAGAAAGAGGAAGATGGGAAGAAGCGGTTTCAAAGCTTCAAGAACGAAGTGACCGGACAGATGCATCCATTAAGAATATAGAAAATCAAATTGGGTAGTTGGCAAAATTTCTCACCGAAAGGCAACCGGGCACATGGCCAAGTAATACGGAAGTTAACCCAAAGGAGCAAGTAAATGCAATCACAACAAGGAGTGGGGTGCAACTACCAGAAATTCATGTTAAAGGACCAAGTATGGCAAAACAAAATGGTATTGTTCAGGAGACAACAGATCAACTTGAAGAGCCCGAAGTAGTAGCTGAACAAGAGAAGGTAATTCTACCACCGGTTAAGCCATATGTTCCTCCAATTCCATTCCCTCAAAGGTTGCGCAAGCACAAGATGGATAAGCAATTTGAGAAGTTTTTGGAGGTATTCAAGAAACTTCATATTAATATACCGTTTGCGGATGCCTTAGCCCAAATGCCCAGCTATGTGAAATTCATGAAGGAAATCTTATCAAATAAGAGGAAACTAGAGGAGCATGAAACAGTCAACCTAACGGAGGAGTGTTCAGCCATCTTGCAGAAGAAGCTTCCACCAAAACTCAAAGATCCAGGGAGTTTTTCTATTCCTTGCACTATTGGTACAATTAATTTTGATAAAGTTTTATGTGACCTTGGTGCAAGCATAAACTTGATGCCATTTTCTGTTTTTAGGAAGCTTGGATTAAAAGAACCAACACCCACCACTGTTTCTCTTCAGTTGGCTGATAGAAGTATCAAATATCCGAGGGGAGTAGTGGAAGACGTTTTGGTAAAAGTGGATAAATTTATTTTTCCTGTTGACTTCTTTGTTCTAGACATCGAAGAAGATTATGATATGCCCTTAATTTTAGGGAGACCTTTTCTTGCCACAGGGAGAGCTTTGATTGATGTCCAGCAAGGAACACTTAGCCTTAGAATTTATGATGAGACGGTTACATTTAATGTATTTAAGGCTATGAAATATTCTAGTGGCAATGAAAAAGAAGTTTTAATGAGAGATGGCATTGTTGATTTAGTAGAGAGACCTGATGATCTTAAAGAAAATTGCATTGCTAACTCTTTTGATGAGCAGGAACAAAGTTTGGATGCCAAGAACAAGGTTGTGGTCGTGGGCTCTTTGGGAGAGAAGCAAAAAGGTTGTCCATCAAAAAGAGACAAATTGTGTTCTTTGGATGTTTCTTCTTCTTCAAAAGCCAAGCCACCAGGTCATGAAAAGGAAAAGTTGGTAAGGGTGTTGAGGGAGCAAAAGAAGGGGATTGGATTAAAGGTTGCTAACATTCAAGGAATCAGTTCATTAAATGGCACCTACAAAATGTTGATGGAAAAAGAATTCAAGCCTCCTTGAAGATGGAGGCCTAGTCAAGCTAATGACTTTAAACAAGCGCTTATTGGGAGGCAACCCAATTTCCTATCTCTTTCATTTATTAGCATGTTGCATTTGTTTTTTTTTCTCTTTTGTTCTTTACTTTGAGTTAGGTTAGAGTGTCATTCTTTAGGATTTTGCACAAAAACAATGTTGAGGTCATCATAACAGCATGCATATGATGTGCTTGATAAAATGTCCAAACCAATGTTCACTTGCATATTGCATCTTAAGCTTGGGATTGTGAAGTTTAAGTTTGGGAGGAGTTTGGGCATCCATGTGACTCTGTCTACTTCATGTCATTCGTATTCATTGTTGCCTTCTCATGTTCAAACATGTGCATTGTAGGTACATTTTCAAAAGTAATAATGCAATCGAAGAGCCATCCTACACCAGCTGCTTACAAGGACAAATCCATTGCCGAAAGTTTCAATACCTCAAATCGAGCGTGTGTTGATCTATCTACCATCACAACCTTGACACTATAGATCGGGTACACTCCTTCCTTTTCTTTCTCTTCGTTCCATTGGGACAATGAAACATTTAAGTTTGGGGGGAGGTTCACTATGGGTAGCTACATATGTTACATGATTTGGTTGAATGGTGTTAAAAAAAAAAATTGTCTTATTTTGTTGGGTAGACGTGCCATCAATGTTGAAGCTTATTTGGTACCATTTTGATGAAATGAGTAAAGAGAGTGATGCTATTCATTTTGTTTTGTGATTCATTATCCATGATAGACGAATGTGAGCACAAGTGTCAGGAGGTTAAATGCATAAGTTCCCATTTAAACTTTCGCCCTTAAACTAACTTTGTGAGCACCTCAATCATCAAAAATTATGAAAAGAAAAGTTTGGGGAAGATTGAGTCATGATGGTAAATGTTGAGGAATGTGTCGACTCCGTGCATGTTAAAATTTGTGTGGAATGTGTTAGACATACTAAGGGAAGCTAGACAATGACCATAGGCTAGTGATCTAATCCCTATCGCTATGTCGTGCACCAAATTAAATTTGAGCCTACATATATCTTATACCTTTCTTCGTAGCCTGAATGACTTGAGTGATTATGCCCGTAGGGGTATCTTAAAACCTGGTGTCCCGTGGTCATTTGGCTTGGGAGTCATCGGCTGAAAGCTCGTTACAAGGGTCATTCAGAAAGCTTAATGGAGTAAAGGCTTGCACATAAGATATTATAAAAAAAAAAAAAAAAAAAACGAGATGGAGCATAAAATGCACTCGTTCAAAAAAAAAAAAAAAATCTCAATAATGGTGCCGATGTTTGTAAACTCTTAAGGATTGAGAACACTAGTGGGTTTGACTGTCTAGTGGACGTTAGCATGCCGAAGCATTCAAAATAAAGGAGAGTCTTCACAAACCGATATAATGTCATTTTTGGCTGAGTCTAACCAAACTTGAACAAGAAAGAAAAGAGTGATTGAGAGCACCTAAGGATAGAATGAAAAGAGTGATTGAGAGCACCTAAGGATAGAATGAAAAGACCAAGTTTGGGGGTGGAGTGAATATCACGAGTGGGAAAGTGTACATGACCATCGAAGGGTCGGGATACCAACAACCTTATGCATGATATTGTACCTGACAGGATTCGCACACACACACGTCAAAACATGGAAGGTCCAAAACATTTGTGTAGCGTTACTAGAAAACTCTGTGTGAATTAAGAATGGTACCAAAATCTGAAGCTACTTGAAAGACTATCCAACTTGTGAGTGAGTTTGAAATATTAACTATTCTCTGCTTGAGGGATGATTTATTTGAGTCAATAATCTTGCTCGGGACGATCAAGAGTCTAAGTTTGGGGGTATTTGATAAGTGTCTTTTATACACTTATTTTGGTTTATAAACTTAGCATTTATACATTCAATGAGCATGATTTCTACTTGATTTGGTTCTATATATGGTTATGTAGATGTGAAGCATGTGTTAAAGCGGACATGGAGCAAAAAGAGTGATTTTGGTGCATGATGGGAGTGAAATGAAGCTTGGAGGCATGGTCGAGTTTCGAATTAAAAGAAAGAAAAAGAGTATCGAAAGCAAGAAGTTGAAGATGATAAAGCAAGAGGCTAAAGAAGAAGGCTAGCGGTCTTACAGCGGAATGCATACCGCTGTAGCACCGCTATAAGGTTTGGTTTCTGGAGCTCACGGTCCTACAGCGGAATGCATACCGCTGTAGCACCGCTTTAGGAATTGCTTTCTGAAGCTCACGGGTCTGCAGCAACAAGCATACCGCGGTAGGACCGCGGTAGGGTTCAAAGCTTCGAGACAAGGCCGTTTTAAGCCCGTTTTAATCCAAATAAAAGGGAAATAGACTCCTTCAAGGTATAGGACTTTGATAACCTAAAGAGAACTATATAAAGACTTATTCTTGAGAGATTTTGGAGTCTTTTGGAGGAGAGAAGAGAAGCGGATGGAAGATTGAAGACTACTCTTAGGTTGTATTTTTCTTTTCTTTTCTTTTCTTTCTCAATTCTTTGCTATGGATTCCAACTCTTTTCCTTCTCTTTTGATTGAGAGCATGCATAGCTAAGTTTTATAACTAGGGTGAATGATGAAACCTCGACTTCTAATGGTTTGATTTAAAGTTATTCGATTTGCTATTTTCTTATCCATTCGGGTTGATTGTTTGTTATGTTCATGATGTTGTTTTGATGCTTGATCACCATTGGAACATATTTGTGATTTGTATTGCTTTCGAGAGATTCAATATGGATTAGACATGGTAGCAAACAACATAGGGTCCTATAATAGGTAGAGATGCCGTTATGCCCTATGAAATCATTTTGTGATGATCTCCGTGATTGAATGCATGTTTATATGTTCGAAGGTTAACTAGAGATAGTTAATCTCATATATATTCATAGAACCGAATGACCATCGAGAGAGGCTTTTGGTTGTGATTGGATCATCGATTTTCAACCTAAGATAAGGAATAGCAAGACCCGAGTAACGAATAATTGAATCATAGAAGGCCGACGGTGGATTCACAAACCCTAGTGCCTTAGTCTTGTGAGTTTTAAATCAAAGGAATTATTTTGTTTGCATCTTTTATGCATAAATTAGTTTTCATTACAATTGAATTCTTTGTTAATGTGTGTGTTAGGTTAAGGTTAAATCAATTAGAGTAAACATCAAAAGTTAGTCCTCGTGGGTACGACACTCTATTCATCACTATATTACTTGTCACGATCCGTCCACTTGCGGGATAGAATTAGGCGGACAGAAGGTTTGAACTTGGAGGTTGGAGACGGAAAGTGCACCTCCCAGCAAGGGGGTTCGAAGAGTGAAGGCGGTGGCCACTTGGGTTCGGAGGCGGTGGATGTGGCGGTGGCCTTTGAACCCTGGGTTCGGATCGGTCATCACCACCGAACCTAGAGGTAGCATTGCCTCCAAATCCAAGGGCTCAGTGGCGCGGGCGGCCTTCGAACTCCAAGGTTTGAAAGGCACGATGGGTCAAGTTCGAACCCTGATAATGGAGAGAGACGTGTCTTGGGGTAAATACTATTATATCCACTCCGTATAGCTTCAATCCTGATAATATTGATAATGTTGGAGCATTAACATCTGGTACATCTCCCCCAAGATAATCAAGTTCAAGTTCACTTCGACATCAATACTAAATATATCACTAAGTATCGATAATTGCTTATAGTTGTTATTCGTAAATTATAATTTTGGATTGTGTATAACTTATAGTAATATTTTATTTTAATATTTACTGCTAAATTTTATTATTATTTATATAATTTTTTTACGATTTACACGAAAATTAAAAGAATAAATTAATGAAACAAAAAAAATATAATTTTTGATTATGGAATGTTGTGGCTTCTAACAAAGAAATATTACAAACAAATAATGTAAAACATGCATATTTATAAATTTTGATCATTCATCAGTTAAATCAAAAATATTTTTGTAATAATATTGTTGTTAATAAGAGACAAAAAAACTTGAGTTCGAGTTATATATGGTGTTTTCCATTTACGTGCAATATCATATCGATATTTATGATAGTTGTGTGCAACGGGAGGAATTGGTGAGTCTGATCTAAGAAACACCTGACAAAATGATAAGACAAAATTGTTAATAGCAAATTTATATTAACATAATGATATAAATACATAAATACATTATTAAATAATAATATTTGCACAAAATGACAATCATCCACAAGACCAATAGTAATAATCTTATGTTGTATCACTGAAGGGGCAACTAATCTCAATGAAAGTTAGGTAAGACATTGCATTCAAGACAAATGAACCAAGACAACATTATATTTTGAAGCAATAAAATATCCCATGTCAGATAAAGTTATCCAATGTTAGCGAGGTGCAACACACTCAAAGCAAAAAAGTGTGTGTATTAACTTATCTACACGCATAGTAGATCTGTATAACTCTATATACTCATCACGAAAAATATGCAACTCTCCAATCAGATTCATATGAATATCTCTCCAGTTGTGCTCGCTCATTCCAAGTAACGCAGCAATAACACGAAACCCATAATGTCCATCCGACTCCACATTAACAATATTGCGTATAAAATGTTGTATATTTGATGAGAATAAAGCATCATAGCCTAGCAATCTATGTTTGACATTGGTACGATAAAATTTACCTTCATTTGGTGTCTTAACTGAGCTCTGTGTTGTTGGAGATGTACTGTAATGAATAGACTATACTATTTCAAAATATGATGGATTGCGTCGAGTGGATGTATCAACCTGATTTTTATTCTTTAATGATGGCTTATCTTTTGTCCGAACTTTCACGCTTGGTGGCATTAATGAAGTCGTAGCTGGATCTATTAATTCTCTCAACTTCTGTTTTAATATGATTTTACCTGCTGTTGGTTCTGATTGAAATATATTATATATACTTTATACCTCTGGATCAATAGTTAGCGCGGATGACAAATCAACAGTCTGCACCAAATTTAATTTTGTCCAATGAGGGTGCACAAATGATAAAGGAATTAGTCATCCTTCCATCATTAATTCTGCAATTTCATGTGCACAAGGTAAATCATGTGTGCTTCTTATCACACATCCACATGCAACCTTATCCACCTTAATTTTTTTGAGCTATATGTGTTTGCTTTAACACTATATTCATTGCATTTCTTGATATAATACCTTTCAATTATCTCAAAATTTATGGCATAAAATTATGTTGTACCAACATTAAACTTTTCTCAAAAGACCCTTTGATCTCGGTATGTTACAACTCAATAAGAGAGTTGATAATTTTCTATGATGACTCAAAGTTACCTTGAGATGATCCCAGATATCTCTTCAGCTTCGCATGTGCACTCTCAACCCTTGAACAAAAGCATATTGATGTATTAGATTAATTATAGATATTACATTAAAAACAATAAGAATAACATTTGAGTTTACTAAGTAATACATGTTTGTAGTAACATTGGCAAAATATAACATTTTATTTGTCCACGCTGCAATAAATTTTTCTTTATAATCATTCAGCCTTGTCTTTTTCACATAATCAAGTGCATCCTCATATGTATGATACTCAACCATTAAGTCACAAAGCAGACGTTCATACTCAATCTCAGTAGAGGCAAAAACAAGAAGATTCCAACATAGCATAAACTTCTCCCATGTTTCCTTTCTATGAAAAAATTTCTTACACTTAGCAAGCACATTTTTTGATATATGCCACCTACATAATAAGGTGGTCGTAGTTGGAAATACTTTATGTATTGCATTCATCAATGCTAATTGTCTATCAGTGGCAAATACTCTTGAAAATATATTAGGTCTTATCAGATTCTTTAATCTCTCCATAGCCCATGTGTAGTTATTCTCGTATTCATGATTCATAAATGCAAATGTAACAGGAAAAGTTAACTCAGTGAATGTCACACCAACAATCTCAAAGAGTGGATACTTATACCTTTTAGTTTTGTATGTGCAGTCCATTATTAAGATATGTGGAAATACTTTTAATAAATCTATAAACATTAGATGAGTCCAAAATAAGTCTACAATACAATCTGTTGATCTATCGTTTCTATGCTACTCCACATAATTACATTCTCTTAATTTCTTCATCAACTGTTGCATTTGTGATCTACCACATTTCTCTATAAGTTTGTATATTTGACACGCATTATATATAGTTTTGATAGTAGTCACGTTGTGCTCATTCTCTGCCTTTAGGGTCGTCACAATATTTCTAGGTTTCACGAGATTCCTAGACATTATTTTTAAAACTACTTTCTCTTTTTCTGTAAGCCTCCCTGCATATGAATGACCCTCCAGTTGAGCTGATGGTGCATGGTTGTGAAGTCCACATACAACTTTTAACTCCCACTGCTCAAATTTCATACCAAGTAATTCAAATGGACAATCACACTTTTTTTAACTTGTGTACTTGTGTTTTAATTCTTCTATTGTTTCTTCTTTCTTTTTGGACGATTTATACTTCCCACTACGTTCACAAGCAAGACGAATTCTAGGTTTTTTTTCAGAACCCCTACATTCTGAACTCTTGATTACAATCACAATTCTATTTTCTTTTCCAATTTTCTTAGCCCTTCCAATGAGTGATTCTCTAGTATCAAATAGCTAATATAAGAAAAAAATATTTAGATATATTTTGTGTCTAATTAAAATAATTATTTCAAAAAAATAATTAAAATCTATCATACCTGATTAGTAGTAAACTGTTGAATAACATCAAATTGTTAGATTGCACAATTGGATTCTTACAAGAAAAAATCAATAAAATAAAACTAAGAAGTTACTGAACTTTAAGATTCGAAAAATACCATGCGTCCCAAAGGTGAGAGTTCGGGAAAAACCATGCTTCTCGAACCCTAAGATTCGGGAATCATGGTATTCTCGAATGGAAGAGTTCGAGAAGCTTTTCCGAATCATGGGATTCAGGAAAACTTGCGCGATTCGGGAAAGCTGGTGCTTCCCGAATCCCATAATTCAGGAAGGCTTGCCTTTCCTAAAGCTTGCAATTCGGGAAGCAACTTTTTTCCTGAATCCTACGATTTGGGCGGTGCTTCCATTCGGGAATACCTCCATTTTCTCAAGCATAGAGATTTCATTCTCAATCTCACAACACTGTTACAAACACAAATTACACTTTTATAGATTTACTTACTTGTGCGTAATATTCTTTTTCTGAATGGTTGTTCTGTTCTTCCTCAAACTTTTCCTAGTTCTTCGTCAACATTTGAGTGTAGTAATCCATGATCGATCGTAAAATGGTTGAATCACTAATACTTTGAGAGAAAATAGATGAGTATGTGTGTGGGTATCAAATAAGAAGGATGAGAAATTTGAGGAGAAAATAAGTTCGTTTGGAATATGAAATAATAATTGCTACGACGGTCGAGAAGAAATTGCAACATTTGTCGGTGGAAGACAGTGCGATGTTAGGTTGGTGGTTGAGTATTGAAGATGAAGGATAAAATTAAATTTTTATTTAAAGGTATTTTAGTTATATTGAAGAGTGACTGTAAAGAGTAAAAACATGACTGCAAATAGAATTTCTCTAATTCAAAATAGGATTATAGAAATTCTTTAAAATGACTTTTTTATCCCTAGTAGGGGATAAAGTTACCCCGTAGGGGGGGGGGGGGGGGACCAAGGTGGCACTCAGCCAACCGCACCTCATCATGCACGTCATGAGATGACACACCAACTCGCTAGCTTTAGCTTTTCGTGGGGTCCGAAGAATTTAATGACCCTTTATCAAATAATGCTATATATATGATATTTATTAGAGTTTTAGTTTCGTCCTAAGAGATTATATTTTATTTATTTTTTTAATTCGAGGTTTAAATTTTTATATACTTAATTTCTTAATTCACATGATTTGTAAATACTATGCGTTTTTGTAAGTTTATCTAATGTATATTTAAAGAATACATAATTGTCGTTTTTAGTTTTATCCATATATAGTATTATTTGTTTTTGTCTATATTATTATTATTATAAAAATATATAAAAGAAATCTATCACATAATATTATTTGGTAAATTTAAAATGATATGGGATTTACATGTCATTTAATAACACACAAAAAATATATATATATATATATAAAAATAATATACATGATTTTCCATTGCTAGCCAAAAAAACAGAACAGAGAATAACCATTGCATTGCAGAGAGAGAGAGAGAGAGAGAGAAAGCCCTGCCCTGAGCCGGTGAGCCCATCATATTTACTTGCTTTCCGCTTGTCGGATCTTATCAAAGATATATTGATCAAATAATAATAAAAATCAAAATTTATGTAGCCTCCGTCCCGTTGGTTGATGAATGAATATCATCTTCTTGTTACTGCTCTTCCGTAATCATACTCAACTCTCTTGCCAGTACACGCGCTTTCACCAACCCCTGTCGGCGGCGGCCTCCACCGGAAACAACCGTCGGCCTGAACTTGACATCTCTCTCAACGTCAACCCTTCCGCCGCCAGAATTTCGGGTACAGTACTTGCGTCCACCGCCACTCCGGGCAAGAGCCAGACTCGCTTTAACTGCCAGAGAAGCCATGTCCTCCGCCAGCAGCGGCCGAGACAACCACTGCAGCGGCAGCGCAAAGTAGAGCTGGCCAGGCTGAAGCTCCTCGTCGTCGTCCAGGGAGGAAACGAAGTCGTTGAAGTCCATTTGATCTGAGTTGCAGAGAAACGAACCCGGGTTTTGTTGCACTACATCGGAGACCTTCACCGGAGACGAAAACTCTTGAAGCTCGCCGTCGAAAAAGATCAGCTTGGCCGTGGCTTCCGCCGGAAACTGGCACGATCTGCAATTACCCATCAACGAATGGAGAATTCTTGAAGATCACAACTATGATTTCACTTAGAATACGGAGCCGATCTCAAGATGGCCCTTTTATATATATACATACAGTGACGCGTTTAGGGGAGAAAGAGAGACAGAGGGAGAGAGACGTTACTTCTTGTGAGCTTCTGGGTGGTCGTAGTTTTTTTTTTTTGTCTATATTCCACGTAAAAAATTGAAACCCATATCATAATAATATTTTTATAATTAAAAATTATTTTTATAAATATATTCTTTTTCATGTATAATCATTACTGAATTATTCATCACACATGCATATATATATATATAAAAGGAGAAAATGATGTTCAAGTGGTATTTATATATATATATAGAACAATTATTTAATAAAGTGATCTAAAAGGGGATTTTTTTTTTTACTAATTATTAACACTAATTAGATGGATGAGAATATTAATTACCATATATTAATCTTGAAAATGCTAATTCTATTAGAAACTTTGACGACAGAATGAAAAAGAAATTCTATAACAATAGTATTAATTAATTCTATATATGAATTATACAATAATCAACAAGCCCCCTTCAGTTCCATTAAATATATATATATACATTAAATATTAATCTATATATATATTTATAAGGTCTAGAAGCATGAGAATGTTCACACGCATTGGACTACAAGTACAAGAATTGTTCAAACAAAGGCTTCCATTAAAAAAAAGTCTGGAGGCCCACAAATAGCATGATGTATATATAGGTGCATGCATGATTTGATTGAACCCACCCCATGCCAATAGGCAATAGGCCGATCGAAGAAACAACCAAACTAACTAACATATACCCACATAATAATTATATATTATAGGTAGAATCCATGCATCATGATGAGATTAATTTATAAATATTGGATCAATCATTAGAAGCAAATTAAAAAGATATATAGATAGAGATTAATTAACGAGGTATATATAATTAATTAGGATATGATATAATTGAACTTGAAAAGTACATTTTTTATAACATTTTATGTAACAGTCAAACCACCTATATATCCATTTAGTCATAGTCATAGTCATGTGATAAGAAAAGCAACAAAGAAGAGATATGGACTTGACATTTTGAAGTTATATATAAATGAATATATAGATGCGTCGTCTAAGTCCCGTTACTTTAATCACTTTTATTTATTTATTTAAGAGAAACTAATTAATGTACACGCAATTACAATTTTTACAAATACAAAAAAAACTAATTAAATATAAATTTTCAATTTATCTAACAAAATAAAAAATAAACTAGTCTTCTTTAAAATAATAATGTATATAAAATGGTGTTTTCCATCCCAAACATAATCTTTAATTAATTAAAGATCCGTTCTTTTCTGGGCACTCACATGCAATACAAGTTTGTTTACAATTAAGTTATCAATTATCATCTTAATTTCTCCACCACTACCAGAGTAAACAATTTTACAGTAACTGATAACTTGCAATTGGATTTAGCACAGCGCCGAGATGATCAATACCAAACACTACTTGGAGATCAGTGAACCCACAACGCCTGCTATGATAGTCGTCGGATCTCCCAGAACAGCCGACACCACAAATTGCAGAGCCAAACCAGCCATTTCGCACCCTTTCTTCACCTTCCCTTTACTTTTCTTCTGATTGTGGTAGCTCTGAATCCCCCCGTTCAAACTAGGAATAATCCGACTACTGTCCACATTCCTACTACTACCGCCGCTGGCGATTCGATGGTGACCAAAGTAGGTGTCATGCCAGCTCTCTACCAGCATCTCCTTGACACAAGCAACGTGGAAATTGTACTTCTTGCAGGCGGACCGGTAGCTCCAGCTGCCGCCCTTCCGGCCGCAGCGGTTGCAGGAGGTGCCTACCTTCCTGCAGAGGTAGAGCTTGACGTGCCCGTCCTGGAGCACCTGTTAACAAAAATTAACATGCATATACGGTTTCAGGAACGTTAAAAAATAAAATTTACCATTAATTAATGTAAGCCCGCGTAACGGCTCCCGTACCATCGGGAGCTTGGCGCAGCAGGGGTGGAGGTCGAAACCGCAGGAGCGGCAGTGGTAGACGAAGCCTGCGACGTCCCGCTCGCAGGCGTTGCAGTAGCGGGGGATGGTGCCCGGCGGCCGGGGGAGGAACTGGAACGAGCATTTGGTGTAGAAAGGGTGGAGGAGGGTTGGGGGCGAGGGGATGAGCGCGCAGTGGACGTGGAGGTCGAAGTCGCAAGCAGCGCCACCGCCCCCACTACTGCCGGAGCACTTGTAGCGAGAGCCTATGCCCACCTCCTTGCAGCCGTCGCACTTGAAGGGGACCTCGGAGTAGTGGTACTTGAGCTTGTGCTGTGGGTGGCTGAAGTGAAACATCTCATTGATGTATTTCATATTGTCTCCTAGCTAGCTAGGCTTACAGCAAAATAAAACTCTGACCCCAACTGCCATATTTATAAGTGGAAATTACAAAAAATAACCCCCCTACAAATACAAAATTCGTTTTTAGCCCCTTTTTGACAAAAAAACGTTTTTATCCCTTACAAACAAATAGTTGCAAGAAATAGCCACTTTCCCACTTTTGACCCCAATCTTTGACTTTTCAACTCCCCACTTTAATTAAAAATTAAGAATAATAATAAAGACAATAAATTACCAAACTATCCTTCATACAAAACAAACAAAAGAGTTGAATTTGTATTTAACTCAAAGCAGACCCGAAAAACCCCTCATAAAGCCTGATGGGGGACCACAAGGCCCGATGAGGGACTTTTTGGGTCACAAAGCCCGATTTTTTTTTTTTTTGCTTTTTTTTTTTTTGCAATGAGATTTTTTAAGTTGTCCACTAGTAGTCTCAAAACATAAATTATTGTTAAGAAATTACATTTTTATTTTTGAGTAAGTTTATTATCGTAGCATTATATTTGTTTTTTCCAATATTAACTAAAATAATTTATCATGTATTGGTTGTGTTGATAGTGGATGGACATTTTCACACAAATTGAAAGATAATAATATTTGTTGTGATATATACATTCAATTAATCCAATAAAGTAAAAATACATCATTTTAATACTAATGGAATACATTAATTTGAAAAAAAAAATCAAGAAAACTAAAAAAAAATATTTTCGGGCTTTGTGGCCCACAAAGCCCGATGGGGGCTTTGTGGGGTCACAAAGCCCGATGGGGGACTTTGTGGGGTCACAAAGCCCGATTTTTCTTTTTTTTTGCTTTTTTTTTTTTTTTGTTTGCAATGAGATTTTGTAAGTTGTCCACTAGTAGTCTCAAAACATAAATTATTGTTAAGAAATTACATTTTTATTCTTGAGTAAGTTTATTATTGTAGCATTATATATGTTTTTTCCAATATTAACTAAAACAATTTATCATATATTGGTTGTGTTGATACTGGATGGACATTTTCACAAAAATTGAAAGATAATAATATTTGTTGTGATATATACATTCAATTAACCCAATAAAAGTAAAAATACATCATTTTAATACTAATGGAATACATTAATTTGAAAAAAAAATCAAGAAAACTAAAAAAAAATATTTTCGGGCATTGTGGCCCACAAAGCCCGATGGGGGACTTTGTGGGGTCACAAAGCCCGATGGGGGACTTTGTGGGGTAACAAAGCCCGATTTTTCTTTTTTTTGTTTTTTTTTTTTTTTGCAATGAGATTTTGTAAGTTGTCCACTAGTAGTCTCAAAACATAAATAATTGTTTTGAAATTACATTTTTATTCTTGAGTAAGTTTATTATCGTAGCATTATATTTGTTTTTCCCAATATTAACTAAAACAATTTATCATGTATTGGTTGTGTTGATAGTGGATGGACATTTTCACACAAATTGAAAGATAATAATATTTGTTGTGATATATACATTCAATTAATCCAATAAAGTAAAAATACATCATTTTAATACTAATGGAATACATTAATTTGAAAAAAAAATCAAGAAAACTAAAAAAAAATATTTTCGGGCTTTGTGGCCCACAAAGCCCGATGGGGGCTTTGTGGGGTCACAAAGCCCGATGGGGGACTTTGTGGGGTCACAAAGCCCGATTTTTCTTTTTTGTGCTTTTTTTTTTTTTTGTTTGCAATGAGATTTTGTAAGTTGTCCACTAGTAGTCTCAAAACATAAATTATTGTTAAGAAATTACATTTTTATTCTTGAGTAAGTTTATTATTGTAGCATTATTTATGTTTTTTCCAATATTAACTAAAATAATTTATCATATATTGGTTGTGTTGATAGTGGATGGACATTTTCACAAAAATTGAAAGATAATAATATTTGTTGTGATATATACATTCAATTAATCCAATAAAAGTAAAAATACATCATTTTAATACTAATGGAATACATTAATTTGAAAAAAAAATCAAGAAAACTAAAAAAAAATATTTTCGGGCTTTGTGGCCCACAAAGCCCGATGAGGGACTTTGTGGGGTAACAAAGCCCGATTTTTTTTTTGTTTTTTTTTTTTTGCAATGAGATTTTGTAAGTTGTCCACTAGTAGTCTCAAAACATAAATAATTGTTTTGAAATTACATTTTTATTCTTGAGTAACTTTATTATCGTAGCATTATATTTGTTTTTTCCAACATTAACTAAAACAATTTATCATGTATTGGTTGTGTTGATAGTGGATGGACATTTTCACACAAATTGAAAGATAACAATATTTGTTGTGATATATACATTCAATTAATCCAATAAAAGTAAAAATACATCATTTTAATACTAATAGAATATATTAATTTGAAAAAAAAATCAAGAAAACTAAAAAAAAATATTTTCGGGCTTTGTGGCCCACAAAGCCCGATGGGACAAAGCCCGATCGGGCTTCGTGGACCACAAGGCCCGATGGGGGACTTTGTGGGGTCACAAAACCCGATTTTTATTATTTTTGCTTTTTTTTTTTTTTGCAATGAGATTTTGTAAGTTGTCCACTAGTAGTCTCAAAACATAAATAATTGTTTTGAAATTACATTTTTATTCTTGAGTAACTTTATTATCGTAGCATTATATTTGTTTTTTCCAACATTAACTAAAACAATTTATCATGTATTGGTTGTGTTGATAGTGGATGGACATTTTCACACAAATTGAAAGATAATAATATTTGTTGTGATATATACATTCAATTAATCCAATAAAGTAAAAATACATCATTTTAATACTAATGGAATACATTAATTTGAAAAAAAAATCAAGAAAACTAAAAAAAAATATTTTCGGGCTTTGTGGCCCACAAAGCCCGATGGGGGACTTTGTGGGGTCACAAAGCCCGATTTTTCTTTTTTTCTCTTTTTTTGTTTTTTTGTTTGCAATGAGATTTTGTAAGTTGTCCACTAGTAGTCTCAAAACATAAATTATTGTTAAGAAATTACATTTTTATTCTTGAGTAAGTTTATTATTGTAGCATTATATATGTTTTTTCCAATATTAACTAAAACAATTTATCATGTATTGGTTTTGTTGATAGTGGATGGACATTTTCACACAAATTGAAAGATAATAATATTTGTTGTGATATATACATTCAATTAATCCAATAAAGTAAAAATACATCATTTTAATACTAATGGAATACATTAATTTCAAAAAAAAAAATCAAGAAAACTAAAAAACAATATTTTCGGGCTTTGTGGCCCACAAAGCCCGATGGGGGACTTTGTGGGGTCACGAAGTCCGATTTTTCTTTTTTTTGTATTTTTTTTTTTTTGCAATGAGATTTTGTAAGTTGTCCACTAGTAGTCTCGAAACATAAATAATTGTTTTGAAATTACATTTTTATTCTTGAGTAAGTTTATTATCGTAGCATTATATTTGTTTTTCCCAATATTAACTAAAACAATTTATCATGTATTGGTTGTGTTGATAGTGGATGGACATTTTCACACAAATTGAAAGATAATAATATTTGTTGTGATATATACATTCAATTAATCCAATAAAGTAAAAATACATCATTTTAATACTAATGAAATACATTAATTTGAAAAAAAAATCAAGAAAACTAAAAAAAAATATTTTCGGGCTTTGTGGCCCACAAAGCCCGATGAGGGCTTTGTGGGGTCACAAAGCCCGATGTGGGCTTTGTGGGGTCAGAAAGCCCGATGGGGGACTTTGTGGGGTCACAAAGCCCGATTTTTATTTTTTTTGCTTTTTTTTTTTGTTTGCAATGAGATTTTGTAAGTTGTCCACTAGTAGTCTCAAAACATAAATTATTGTTAAGAAATTACATTTTTATTCTTGAGTAAGTTTATTATTGTAGCATTATATATGTTTTTTCCAATATTAACTAAAACAATTTATCATATATTGGTTGTGTTGATAGTGGATGGACATTTTTACAAAAATTGAAAGATAATAATATTTGTTGTGATATATACATTCAATTAATCCAATAAAAGTAAAAATACATCATTTTAATACTAATGGAATACATTAATTTGAAAAAAAATCAAGAAAACTAAAAAAAAATATTTTCGGGCTTTGTGGCCCACAAAGCCCGATGGGGGACTTTGTGGGGTCACAAAGCCCGATGGGGGACTTTGTGGGGTAACAAAGCCCGATTTTTCTTTTTTTTTTTTTTTTTTTTTTTTTGCAATGAGATTTTGTAAGTTGTCCACTAGTAGTCTCAAAACATAAATAATTGTTTTGAAATTACATTTTTATTCTTGAGTAACTTTATTATCGTAGCATTATATTTGTTTTTTCCAACATTAACTAAAACAATTTATCATGTATTGGTTGTGTTGATAGTGGATGGACATTTTCACCCAAATTGAAAGATAATAATATTTGTTGTGATATATACATTCAATTAATCCAATAAAGTAAAAATACATCATTTTAATACTAATGGAATACATTAATTTGAAAAAAAAATCAAGAAAACTAAAAAAAAATATTTTCGGGTTTTGTGGCCCACAAAGCCCGATGGGGGCTTTGTGGGGTCACAAAGCCCGATGGGGGACTTTGTGGGGTTACAAAGCCCGATTTTTCTTTTTTTTGCTTTTTTTTTTTTGTTTGCAATGAGATTTTGTAAGTTGTCCACTAGTAGTCTCAAAACATAAATTATTGTTAAGAAATTACATTTTTATTCTTGAGTAAGTTTATTATTGTAGCATTATATATGTTTTTTCCAATATTAACTAAAACAATTTATCATATATTGGTTGTGTTGATAGTGGATGGACATTTTCACACAAATTGAAAGATAACAATATTTGTTGTGATATATACATTCAATTAATCCAATAAAAGTAAAAATACATCATTTTAATACTAATAGAATACATTAATTTGAAAAAAAAATCAAGAAAACTAAAAAAAAATATTTTCGGGCTTTGTGGCCCACAAAGCCCGATGGGACAAAGCCCGATCGGGCTTCGTGGACCACAAGGCCCGATGGGGGACTTTGTGGGGTCACAAAACCCGATTTTTATTATTTTTGCTTTTTTTTTTTTTTTTGCAATGAGATTTTGTAAGTTGTCCACTAGTAGTCTCAAAACATAAATTATTGTTAAGAAATTACATTTTTATTCTTGAGTAAGTTTATTATTGAAGTATTATATTTGTTTTTTCCAATATTAACTAAAACAATTTATCATGTATTGGTTGTGTTGATAGTGGATGAACATTTTCACACAAATTGAAAGATAATAATATTTGTTGTGATATATACATTCAATTAATCCAATAAAGTAAAAATACATCATTTTAATACTAATGGAATACATTAATTTGAAAACAAAATCAAGAAAACTAAAAAAAAATATTTTCGGGCTTTGTGGCCCACAAAGCCCGATGGGGGACTTTGTGGGGTCACAAAGCCCGATGGGACAAAGCCCGATCGGGTTTCGTTGACCACAAGACCCGATGGGGGACTTTGTGGGTCAGAAAGCCCGATAACGATGTGCAGGTCTGAAATTTTTTTTTGTCACCCAATTAGTACAGATTTAGAATGATATATATCAAAATATATTCAGTTCACAATCACAATAATTCTATACAGCCTTAATAAGCAATGTGAACACAAAAATTATCTTAAAAAATAAAACAAATACAAATGAAATTTATATCTTGAGATTGAGTGAAATTGATTGTTGGAGAGAAAAAAACTTGTTGAATGGGACTTCTCTAAGGTCGCTGCGATTGATGAAGAAGATTGAATGACCCAACAAGTAAAAAGATTGAATGTATGAAGAATTACTGAGTTTTGATAGTTTGATAATGGAGAGAAAGAGAGTAACATGAATGTTGGAAGAGGAGAGAGAAGAAAAGTTATGTGAAAGAGACAAGGACATTTTGGTAAAAGAGACTAAGGACAATGTGGGTTTTCTATTTTAAAATCTCATTAAGGGTATTTTTGGTATCTTACATAAAAGTGGCTATAGAGTGTAATTAGTTTGTTTGAATAGTTAAAAACATTTTTTTTCTATAAAAAGTACAGAAACAATTTTATACATTTGATTTTGGTCAAATGTGAATTCAGCCCTATTTATAATCTAATCTAAGTAAGATGATTGTTTTGGGTCGAACTTATTTTCACAACAATTAAACTCATCATCTGTCTTTCAAACGGATAAAAGATAGGATATTAATTAAGGTGGGTAATTAGGTGACATATATAGCTAGGTTTGGCTTTGGATTTGGCCTTGGCTTGTGAAGGAAGCGATTGTGGAGGGGATCTATATGCTAGATGGAAAATGAGGGTTCAAAGGAATTAATTTTCCGCCACGGACTCGTCATGATGTGGAAAGGACCGGCAGAAAGCATATTATTAATTGCTTCAAGGAATACGAATTTTTCACTTTTAATTTGGCTATATAATATTTATCCTTCTTTTGTATATATATATATATATATATAACTAATTGTGCTGTACGTAAATGGGTCTATATATATATTCAATAATATTCATTCATTCATTCATTCAGTTCAATGCAATTAAATTACAAATTCTGTATAATTAATTTCTGATAGTAAATATTATTAATTATATTTGTTTCAACGCAATTAATGAGATATATGGCATTTTTTTTTATCTATCGATCGGAATTGATTCTCTATTACATTGGACAAAGATCGAAGTTGGTTAATCCACCAACCAAAGGAAGTCATAGAATTGATTCCTCAATCAAATATTACGTACATATTGGAACTAGTAGTAGTAGTGTTTGAGAGAATAATTCGATCTAGAATATCATCTTAAATCAAAATTTCATATAATCTGACGTCATATGTTAAAATTTTAAATCCAAGATGAATTTAAAAAAATGGCATACACACAGATCGAGGTCATTTGAAATAACGTAAGGATTTAAGAAAAAAAAATGAGGGTTGGAAAAGAATGTTTTTTGAACGTTGAATGTTGAATGTTGGAAGAAGCAGAAGAAGAAGAAAATTAGGGGAAGATAGAGATAATATCTGATATGATATGAGGGGAAGGGAAGGCCTTTGACTGCTCTCTTTTTGTTTGTTTGTTTTTTTCTTTTTCTAATTCTGCCTTTTCCTTTTTGTTTCTTTAGGTACAATTAAAGAAACATCACATATGCAGCAGCATCGCATTTTTGGTACAATTTAAAGAAACACGCACACAGATATGGGTTGGATTTTGGAGACGGGAGACTGGACAGTTGGTTGGTTCATTTGCTCTGGACTGGAATAATAACAAGGGGAAGGAAACTTTGATGTCATCATCATATATAATGTCATATATACTTGCACACGTCCACTCATCATCATATATATCATCACTTGCATTGCATATATGGAATGGAATAATAAGGGGAAACTTTTTCATTTTATTCTTCCACCTCCCTCCCCCACTGTTTCCTTCCATCCATGGTTTTTAATCCCATCCCATCGCCCAAAGATATAATTTTTTTTGTAGTATATGTAAGATTTATAAACAAATTCGAATACGATATATAGCTAGGTAGACATATGGACCCCACAGCCCCCTTTTTACCCACAAAAAGTTTTATAATAATAATAATAAAGTAATGAATGCTTTTTAATTGTTTACATATTTATGTTTTTTGTGCATTATTCAACAGTTTATCCAAACTTTTTAAGGCTAATTAGCACTAAAAAGTTAAAATATTTTTGAGTTTTGATAATTTTATTCAATACTTTTAATTTTGATGAGAAGAGTTTAATTTTTAAAATTAGTTACAATTTTAACTAATAATGAAATTAATTTTGACAAACGTGTGGCTTAACATTTAATTTATTTTGTAATGTTTTTATTATTTTTTTTTAAAAAATATTATCTCTTCTTTTCTTTACCATGATTGCCTCCTCTCTCCTTTACCATAATCACTTTTCACATTACCTCATTGCCATCCAAGGCCACATACACACACAATAACATCTATTTATATACACACACAGAGCAATGTATACATACACATACATAGGGGGTATTTGGTACATGAGAAATTTTAAAATTCTTGAAAATGTTAAGTTGAGAATTTATATTCTCACGTTTGGTACAACTTTTTTATAAAAAAAATCATGAGAAATAGGATTTTCGTGAATGATTTTTAAGTAACTTTCCCACGAAAAGATTTTCATGAGGAGGTTGGGAATCCAAGTTTTTCATGGACTTGACAATGTTTTTAACAAAGAAAAAGACTAAAACACCCCTTACCCTTTTATAACCTCATACAAAGATATTATATATATGTAATATATTTATTATACAATATTATATATATTAATGTACATTTTCATACAAACATATATATTATATATAAACACACACACACACACATATATATACATAATATATAAAAAAAATGATATTTTTTTGACTTTCTAAAAATGTTGTGGGTTCTAATATTTTATATAGCAGAAGAAATTTATTATTTTTAAATAAAAAATCAAATAAGGATAATTTTGTAAAAAGAATATGAATTTCTAAGAATGTTGCATTTAAACCAAATATAAAAATGTAAGATTTCCAAAAAAAAATACTCAACATTCTTGAAAATGTTTAAACTTAACTAAACATAGAATTGTATAAATCATGAGAATCAAGATTTTCAAAAGCATTCACAAAAATTATGAATTCCAGAAATTTAAAAACTTCTCCCATACCAAACGTCTTCATATAGAAATGTTTACACATACCAACATTTATATATATAAACATATATACACAGAAACATATATATATATATACACACACACAACAACAACATATATATATACACACATGGAGCAAAATATATAGTGGCTAACCGATGGGGTGATGGACGACTAATTGAGGGCGGTGGGGGGTGATGACAACACTGGCAGGAGAGAGAGAGGGTGAACGAGAGAGATCGATAATGAAGTCCGACAACCTTCACTGAAGAAATCCGATCGGACTTCTCCAATTGAATTTCTTTATACGGCTTTCATTATTAGACTTTTTTTTTATCAAACTTCTACAACTTTCATTATCGAACTTCTATGGTCTTCATTACCAGACTTCTTCATCATTAGACTTATTCGATTGGACTTCTCTGGCATTCATTGTCGGACTTTTCCAATCAGACTTCTACAGCCTTCATTATCGGATTTCTTCGATCAAACTTCTCCGATCGAACTTATCTAGCCTTCATTATTGGATTTCTATGGCCTTTATTATCGAATTTCTCTGATTGGACTTTTCCAACTTTCGTTGGAGAAGTCTGATCTTCAATGAAGTCCGATCGAATTTTAGATCACACTTCATAGTCTCTTTCACCCTCTCGCTCTCCCTCTCCCTCCCGGCAATGTCGTCGTCACCCCTTACCACCGCTCGATCTGCTGTCCGTCAGTCTCTATTGCTACTAACCACTATATATTTTACTATTTATGTGTATATATATATTGTTGTTATTGTTGTTGTGTGTGTGTGTGTGTGTTAACCAATTCGTGTAAAATAGAGAGGAGGCGACGAGGTAATGCGACATCGGGCGACGATGAGGTAAGGGGGCGTTGGGCTGTGACGAGGCAAGGCGAGAAACGGCCATAGTAGAGGAGAGAAGAGACGACCATGACAAAGGAGATAAAATATAGCATTTTTCTTTAGAAAAAAATTAAATATCAAGTGACATGTCACCTAGGTAAAATCACACGTCAATCAAAATTGATTTCAACATTGACTAAAATTACAATTAATTTCATAAATTGAGCTCTTCTTGTCAAAATTGAAAGTATTGGATAAACTTGTCAAACCCAAAAACGTTTGACTTTTTGGTGATAATAGTCCAACTTTTAATTATGAATTTAAAAAAAAATCAAAAACAATTAAGCCCACCGAACAAACTTAGTCTACAGGCCAATTCATTCCACAGCTCTATTAAAATAGTTTATATATAAAAACAACCCTTTTAAACTCTCATAATGTAAGAGTTCGAGACACTTTTATAATATACCTTATTGATTTGTCCATGCCTAAATTAAAAAGGAAAAAAAAAAAAGGTCTATCAAGAGCACTCATGATCAAGAAGCTTTACTAATGAAGTAATAGGGTGGGTGCTCTTTTTCTCTTTTGGGTCCTAATTCTCATTGTTTCTTTAGTAGATATATATCTTGGTCTGGTCTTATTTTAATCTCTGCAAAATGGTAACTTTGTGGGTGAAGTTATTTGGCGGTATCACAGGAGGACAGAGCATGTTGAATCAATGCCAACTCCCCTTCACTTGGACTCAAATAAAAAGGAGAAAATGTCATGCATTGAAGTTGCACGCCTCACTCATATTAACACACACCATACTAAGCCGGTTATAATAGCTTAGATTTGGGGCTATTTTCTGTCAAAAATCTGAACAATGTCTATATACAGATTGAGCAACGAATGATCGATCACATGGAAGGAAGCAACCAAAGATTGAAAAGAGCTGAGGCCAAGGAGAGAAACCATGACAAGAATGCCATTCCAACCGATATCTGATATCTGCTGCACAACTTTGCCGGGCAGGAGGAGCTACCAGCCTTCAGCAGAACATCCACGACGCCGGCCGTCGAGCAGGCGGGCGCCAGCGTCAGAACCGACAAGACCTGCCGTCCATACATCGTTTTAGCTTCCGTATCCAGTTGTCAGCTAAAAAGCATTTAAAATGAAGTCTTCGGCTTGAAAAGTAGGACCAGGCACCAAAAAATAGTGACTGAATTCTCATGGATGGATAAGAAAAATAGAATAGAGACGACGTACCCAGTCTCCGACTACGACGATCAGCATGATGCCGGGCTGACGAAAAGGGCATTTAACCAAAACAGAGTATCCATCAACCAGAGCCAGAGTGAAACTCCATGGGATAACTAAGCCCATAATTGTCACCAAGAAGCTGCAGAAGCAATACGTTGATGAACATTGTCAGTGTAACAGCGATTAAAGAGAAACAAAACGGGTGTTAGAATGGGATTAAATATATTACTCAGATAAAAAAATTACAAACCCACTCATAACATAACATTTAGATTGACAATACAGACAAAATTTTAAAAAAAAAAAAAAAAAAAAACTTCACAACTGTCATAAGTCTCAAGTAATTATAATTAGTCACTCATTCGTATATAAATCACATCAATTATGGAATCGTAACACCCAACCCAATAACTTTGGTCGTACCCTCTACTGACTATTGGGATGCAGTTGTGCTGCCGTGAATTGCATCGCTTGATGAGGGAAATTAAGCAGCCACGTGGATTTGATCATTTCGTTTTTATAATACATATACATAAATGGTAAGGCTACCAAGACCAAGCAGCACTCAGAGAGAAGCAAGTTTTACGGTAATCCTAAAAACAGGGAAGTCATCCATCCAACTAGCCTAATTAATTCTGAAATTTCAATCTGTCACACCAAAGGAGAAGAATGAAGAAAACCAAAAAGGAGAAGATAAAAAGGGTTAATTCCTTATTGATGTGTAGGGTGTAATAGTAAGATCGATCGGGAAAAACTGCTTTTTATATTTTCCTGTTTTCATTTGATTAGGAAAATGAGGAGAGAGAGAAGTATTTTGATCCCATTTTTAGTCTTAATCCAATCCGATCCAGTCAAGCAAAATGAAAAAGGGGGAACTGTTACCAGAATGCAGTGTAGGTGTAGAACTCAACAGCCAAGGACATGAACAGAAGGGAAGCAGAGGAGAAGATCGTTTGGCCCAATCTCAGAGCAAAACTGGCGCTGGTTCCTACAGAGCCCGGCACCTCATCCATCATGACGATGACCGCGATCGTCCGGTTCTGGGAATTGGATCACCCTTTTGATCCACCACCATCGTCATCATGCTAGCTAATGCATGCTCAATCCAAAGTTTCCATCGATGTTTGCAAGAGCCCAACGATGTAAAATGAGAAAACCCAGTATTCCTTCAAACTTTCTCGCCCTTTGGGTCTTGATCGAGTGTGTGTTTGGGTGGGAAGAAAGCTGGGAAGGCGTGAGAGATGAAGACGGTGTCCGGCGAGTTTGTTGGCGATGAGTGGCTAGTATTACCATGCCCTCCCCTCTCTCTCTCTCAATAATGCTTTTATCATCTTGGATTTGACACTTGGACGCCAACCTTGCCGACATGACCGCCCACCAATACCATGTGCTTTTTTTCTTTTAATAAAAAAAAGATTTTTAAGTTAGAGAATGTTTTTCTGCTGCAGTGCATCCCCCCGCTTCTTTATTTGACGTTAATAATAATAATATTATTATAATAAACTATCATTAGTGGAGCAAACAGCAAAGTCCATCCTCACGCAACGTTCTAAGTCTTGAGCGTAAGATGTAAGATGTGAATCATCGCCACCACCGCACGGCTGGGCATCTATAAAATCTGGTTCTAATTCTCTATGTTTTTTCATTTGAAATTAAATGGGAATGGTAATTAGTGGCGACAACGAATTGGAACAATTGCTTTCCAAAAGGAGGGCTAAGGGCTAACCACGTGGCACGCCCCTCATTGGCTCCACGTTAGCTGGAAGGAATAAAAATTTCTCATTTAAGTACAAAGATGATGATCTATTATTACTAACGCATTTGAAAAAAGAGAAGTCCTTATAAAAGAGGATAAAATTTTCAATCCAGAAGAGATATCTTCATAAAGAAATGAAAGCCTACCATAATAATAATATAATAAACACATCATAACTATATATGCCAATTCAAAAAGTTTTTATTCTAAAAAAAAAAGGAGTGTACCATTAAGAGCATATGGTTAGAAATAAAAACAATCCTCCTACTAAACAATGCCAAAGCAGAACATTCAGTGCCCTTCTACAAATCCAAAGACTGAACAAAATTCCAACGTTACCCATAACATATAAGCTAGTCTGGAGAAAGGAACACATAATAAGCAAATCAAATGATGTCTCCAAGTCCTTCCCTGGCCCTGCCATACTAACTGCAATTGAAAACCACACAAAAAGGGCAAATGTTAGTCAATCTCCGAAAAATACTAAGGGGTTGTCTTCCAAACTTTTAAAAAATTACTCTACAAGAAATAAAAAATTAAAAACTTGTTTAGGCACTTAAGCCTAACAAGGATTTAGGAGACCGTAGACAAACATGATTATAACAAGTTAAGATTTTAAATATAGTGAACCAACAATTTGAATTGTTATTGTTGGAAATACGGATAGAGAAATCCATCTCAGTTGTAATACATAGAAACTCACACAAGCATAAAGAGAAATTAATAATAATCCAACCACTTGAACATTCCGTTGAAAAAAATATTTTTATTCCTAGAGAACAGTTGTCAAGAACCCAAAAAAAAATAAAAAAAAAATGAAACAATACTCTTTATCACGTGATGTATATGTGGGCAAAAGGTTATATTTCCCAACAACAAAAATCATTGAAAATGCATATTTAACATAAAAATCATTGAAAAAATTACTTTAATTTTGCCAACACCTGCTTCTCTGTTGGGAGTTGCAAGGCAGTATTAAATATCCTTTATGACACAAATAAAATGATCTCACTCCCATATCTAAAACTAAAATAACCTTCAAGTGAGAAAATGAAAATAATACTCCTAGTAAAATTTAAGCTTTCATATTAAAGCATCAATTATAATCCAAAAACTCCAAAGATTACATTATTTAAAAGGAACAAATATATTGTTACTTGTTACAAAAAAATCTCCAAGTTAAATAATTCAAAACAATAAAATATGATAAGGTAAAATTCCTAGAAAGAACAACCGGTCCACCTAAAATTTTGAATTAAAACAACAATATTAGATGCATACAATTTCTCCAAGCAGAAAATGCATATATTATATGTGCGCGCGCGCGCGCGTGTATAAACAAATATGAACTCCCACCTTAAAACCCAAAAGAGGAGAAAATGCGCTGCAAACAGCCCTTATAACCAAGAAAACCAGTTCCCACCTGAACAGAACAAATTCAAAACAACCCTAAAAGAAAATCCTGCTCCAAAAAGGACCCCAAAACTGAATAAAATCCTCCTTATAAACCAATTGGGTCCTTAGCACCGAATAAACAAAAGAACGATGCCAAGCTAAAAAGAACATCTCATCTCAAAAGGAA
Organism: Diospyros kaki; assembly: GCA_036245055.1. Taxonomy (NCBI): domain Eukaryota; kingdom Viridiplantae; phylum Streptophyta; class Magnoliopsida; order Ericales; family Ebenaceae; genus Diospyros; species Diospyros kaki. The sequence continues at coordinate 39,744,142 of BSEG01000001.1, read as the reverse complement.
TATATCCTTAAAAAAAACAGTTAAAAAAACCATCATAACAGCCAAAAACAGACACCCTCAAACAAACTCCATCAAACAAAATTCATTGCCCATAACAGCCCCAGCAATTGGTGCAGAAACCAATCAAAATTTAATCACAAATAACTCAAAAGTAATCAAAACAAAGTTAATTATATCACACCAAAGTAATCGAAGATAGTCATTTGCATTTAATTATATCACACCACAGTAATCGAAGATAAGTCATTTGCGTTTCAAGGAACCAATAAAGAATACATTATCACAAATAAATCAAAATTTAATTTAATTTTTTGTATAGAATAAGAACATATAAGTTACCTCATATAAGACGTGATAAATCTACATTCCCCCACTTCGCTTTGCTAAAGCCTTTACAAAAGCTGCTAGATTTTCCTATTTTAGCTTCAGCTTGTTGATTTTCTTTATCAAGTTTATCTTTCACTTCTTACAAATCGTTCTTGGTAACCTGAAGTCTTAATTGAACAACTTTAGCTCTTTTCGCTGTTTCTTCAATATTTGTTACAGCAATTTCAGCTCTTTTCATTGCTTTGTCAACCTTGCAATTTGCCTCTTCAATCATATTTCTTGATTGTTGGGGCTGGCCAGAGTGATGACTAGGCTGAGGACCAGCCCCTTGACAAAGAACACGACCACGCTTGTTTGCCCGAAAACCTCTCTAAAGATAAATTAACTCAACATTCTGGTCAGTTGCAACAACCAAGAAATATGATTTAAGAGGCAAATCATAAGGTTGACGAAGCACTGCAAAGAGATGAAATTGCTGAAACAAGGATTCAAGAAACAGAGAAAAGAGCTAAGTTGTTGGATTAAGGCTTCAAGTTATTGACATCGATTTCATGATGGGAAAGATAAACATGAAAGTTAAAATCAACTTGAAGTTCAGATCATCTAACAGCTTTTGGGTAAAGGCTTAAGGCAGAACAGAGTGGAGGGAATGTAGATTTAGCATATCTCGTGTGAGGTAACTTTTTTGTTCCTTACGCGACTTCTAATAAAATCAGCAACCAGCACCTACCATGCCAAGTGCTTACAATTATTTGAATAGGTCAGCATTCAGCCAGTCCCTGCAAAATTAACCAAATTGCATTATTCTTTCGGGCAAGTTCAATTGGTGGGGATGATACTGCGAGCACAATGGTATGTGGAAACTGGCACATCCACTCACTTGCTAATGTCATCAAGGTGGTCATCAAAATCAATGATTTCCTGCCATTTTTGAGATGAAATATAGTCCATTAGTACTATATTTGCTGATGGCTCCTTCATGATCAGTCTGTTGCTTCCTTCTGATCCAACAAGCTTCCAACTCTTGGATGAATCTCTTGTGTAAAGCTGATAGTGAATGGGAAACAAAATAGCCTATTAGCAACTTACAAATAACAAAAAGTTGACAGAGGGAGGGAAGGGAAAAGGTATAAAAACATGTACAAGCCCCAACTAACTTATCATGCTGTGGTTCTACATGCTATTTTAGTCATGCTTATAAGCAGTCAAAAATAAATAATAAAATGCCATTGAGATGAGGAGAACTAAAATAGTTCCATAAATACATGACACATATGATGCCTTCAATGAACCACACACAAGAGATGTTATGCATGTACCTATAGGATGACCCTAGGTGGAGGTGGTGAACATTCTAACATTGGTTTGCAACCACTGCTTATTGCAGCAGTGTTGATGGCAGTAGGTTAAGTAGAGAAACTGCAGTCAAGCCAACTTTGGCCTAAGATAAGAAGCAGTGTTGATGACAGTAGGTTAAGTAGAGAAACCACAGTTAAGCCAACCTTGGCCTAAGATGCTGGTTTCGATCAGATAGTCTCATAATTACAAAGAAATTGAAAGGCTATAACTAACTAGCAAATTTGTTGCACATAAAAACATTGATAAACAGTTGAATGAGGAGGTAGAATCATGAAAGGTTGCAACTTACCAACATCCTGAAGTTGTACAACAATCATCTAAATAAACAAAGTTACAATATCTTGCATGTACATGAGGTATGCATGTAAACAAGCACTTGTCCTATTACATGAAGCCATGAATGCCAAATCTAGTGCTCGAACTGTTAAAACTTCCACATTAGCTCAAAAACATCCCAAACATGTTCATGCAACATGATCTTATACTCCAAAAAAGTGTACATATAAAGTTTCATTCCTCGTGTGTGTGCACGTCTTTTTTTTTGGGTGGGGGGGGGGGTCAAGCAGTGTTTCCCCTATGACTCATTCCTTTAAAAAGATAAACAAATTAGTTTTTAATTCCATCATGAATTTTCCAGCTTTTCCATGATTTTAAATAATATCACATTCATCATATAATGTCAACAAGAAGTGCAAAAAAAAGGAATTAAATTTAACTCATTATAGAACTGCAAAAAAGAGAAATCCAAAATTTTCAACCTTTTTTTACCAGGTAAATCCAAGTCTTTACAATTATCCCTACTATATGTCCACCTACAGAGCTAAAATCAGAAAGTATTTGACTCTTCCTTGTCTTCTCTCATGCCCTCACCTCACTTGACCCCTCTTCGTGTTCTCCCCTTTCAAATAGATTGGATCTGTTAAAATTTTTAACATAATATTGTTAGGTCTAGTTCCTAATTCCTATTACTTAAATCAATTGGCTGCAGTGACGGTGAATAAACTTTATGAGGAGGCAGTAACAAAAGTCATGCAAAAATATCATTAAATGGCCAAGAAATGGGGGATATTAACACTGACTTCTTTTTTCAAAAAATGTACAGTTTGAACTGCAATTAAATTTTCTAGAATCATTAGTATTATTGCATATATTGTAATTATTGTATGTGTATTTTATTTGTAATTAGATTAAGCCCAAAAGTTAGCATATGGCCAAGAAATGGGGGATATTAACACTGACTTCTTTTTTCAAAAAATGTACAGTTTGGACTGCAATTAAATTGGTTAGAATTATTAGTATTATTGCATATATTGTAATTATTGTATGTGTGTTTTATTTGTAATTAGATTAAGCCCATAAGTTAGCCCGTAGGTGTTTAAGGCTCGTTATGCCTATTATAAATAACAAGCTAAGAGAAGTTAATTTCTTAGGTTTTTCTCTCATAATTATTTTCTCACATGGTATTAGAGCCACTAATGAGAAAAACCCAAGTTGTCGTTGTGTATCTTTTTTTAGCGACCTTCAAACCCTAGCCGTCACTGCCCATACCAGAACCCCACTATCCGGCCACCACTTGTCAACACTGCCACCACGCTAGGGTTCGCCGCCACCAGATCGGTAGACCGCCGAAAACTCATAGCTGTCAGACCACCCACGCGTCCCCACGCACTACCGCCATGCGCTGCCTCCACCTCCATGCGCCAGCGCGTGACAGCGCATCCACTACCCAATTCCCTATGGCTTCTCCAGATCTGATCTCCAACTACCCCTAAAGCTATTTCCAGTGTCAAAGTACTCACCATGTCTGATATCAGTGATGCGGTTTCTGCCGGTGCTACTCCCGCTCTGACATCTGTAGCCCTTGTTGCCTCTCAATCCTTTACTGTCTCTAATCTTGAGACGACCAATATTAACACTGTCAAGTTGATAGAGTCTGCCAATTATCTTTCATGGGTAGCTTCTATCAAAATATGGTTCAAGGGGCAAGGCCAAGCAGATCATCTTACCACAAAGGCTAAGAGTGTGCCCGAAGCTAATCAGGCTAGATGGGAACAAGTTGATGCCCAATTATGTAGCCTCCTATGACAGTCTATTAATCCGTCCATCATACAGCTCTTTCGCCATTTGAAACTTGTGTTGAGGTCTGGAAGAAAACTGAGGAGTGTTATACAAATGACATCCAGCGTTTGTATACTGTGGTCTCTAATATCAAGAATCTCAACCAGGAATCGTCCATGGAATCTTATCTGGGGCAGGTTCGGGCTATCATGCAAGAATTTGATACTTTTCTTCCTCTTACTATAACTCGCACCGGCCTGAAACCAAAGTTTGACGCCATCAAGTATCAAATCTTGACTAGCTCCAATAGTCCTACCATAAAGGACTCTTTTAAAAGGTTGTTGAATATGACAGATGTGCATGGTATGTCTTCTTCTTCTCATGTTGTTCCTCCAATTGAATCTTCAGCTTTTGTATCTCAAGCTTTCACCGTAGGAGGAACTAGAGGACACACTAATAGTCCCCCACGTCCATAGTGTATCTTTTGTAAGAAATTGGGTCATCTTGAAGACAAATGTTGGAAGAAACATGGTCGGCCAGCTGCTCCACCTGCATCATCTACCAGTGCAGCTCATGTATTTCAGAGCAATCCTAGTCTTGCTCAATCTCCACAAGGTTCGCAATTGGTACCTATATCTACAGTTGAGTATGATGTCTTCCTGAAGTTCCAGGCCACCCAACAGTCTCATCTTGGTAATCCCGTTGCTTGTGTTGCTCAAGTCTCATCCGTTGGTCCTTGGATTATAGATTCTAGCGCCTTCGACCATATATGTGGTAATGAATTTCTTTTCTCCTTGCTTACCTATTCTAATATCTTGCCTACTATTACCCTAGCTAATGGTACCAAAACTGTAGTTAAAGGGATCGGTTAAATCACACTCACCTCGTCTTTCTCATTAAATTCTATTTTATATGTCCCTGATAGTCCTTTTAATTTGATTTCAGTTAGCTAACTCACCAAAACCTTTAATTGTTCTGTTATTTTTACTCCTATCTCTGTTTGTGTTCAGGACTAAGGTACGGGACGGACCATTGGCGTTAGGCACAAGTCACAGGTTCACTATCATCTTGTTATGCCTAGTTCGAGGGTAGCTTGCACTAGTGTTGCTTCCCCAGATCTTCTCCACTATCGTCTTGATTATCCCAGCCTCTCCAAACTGAAGAAATTAGTTCCTAGTTTGTCGTCATTGTCCATGTTTAATTGTGAGTCGTGTCAGCATGATAAACATGCTCGTAATTCTTTTTCTCGTCGGATCAATAATAGAGCTAAGGCTCCCTTTTCCCTTGTGCACTTTGATGTATGGGGGTCCAGTCACGTCAATTCTACTATTGGTTTTTCATATTTTGCTACTTTCATTGATGATTTTTCTCGTTGCACTTGGTTGTTTCTTATGAAAAGTCGGTCCAAGTTGTTTTCTATCTTTCATACATTTACTGCTGAAATAAAAACACAATTTGGAGTTTCTATATGTGCCTTACATAGTGATAATGCCCCTAGGTATTTTTCTTCTCAATTTACTACCTTTATGACTGCTAATGGCATCCTGCATCAATCCTCTTGTCCTTACACACCTCAACAAAATCGTGTTATTGAGCATAAGAATCGCCATCTTATTGAGACTGCACGGACACTCCTTTTACATGCCAATCTTCCCACCAAATTTTAGAGCGATGTTGTTCTAACTGCATGTTATCTAATCAATCGCATGCCATCTTCAGCGTTACAAAACCAAATTCCTCATTCCCTTTTGTTCCCTACACAGCCGCTTTATTTTGTTCCTCTTCGTGTTATTGGATGTATTTGTTTTGAGCATTCTTTTTCACCTGGACAGGATAAGCTTGCTGCAAAATCTCTCAAGTGTATCTTCCTCGGCTATTCCTGGTTGTAGAACGGCTATAAATATTACTCTTCTGAGTTGAACCATTATCTTCTGTTTGTTGATGTCATGTTCTTTGAACAACAGTCTTTCTTTTCGGTTGCTCAAACTGATTCACAGAATCTTCACCAGGTTTTTCCTGTTCCTTTTTCCTTTCTTCCGCTGTCCTCATTGGGTCCATCTGTCTCTTCTATGTCGCCTACCCTACCATTTTTCGGTCCACCTTCCACGGCTCCTCCACTTCTTAGATATCACTGTCGTCCTCATCCTGCTATCGGCGCCAATATTCCTTTAGCCAAGGACTCTCTTGACTCACTCTCTCCGTCTATGGTCCCTCCTACTTGGATCCTGAGCCCGACAATCTCCTTGTTGCTCTTCACAAAGGTACACGGTCTACTCATAATCCCCATCCTATTTATAACTTTTTATGCTATGACTGTTTGTCTCCTTCTTATAATGCCTTTGTTTCAAGTCTTTCCTCTATTTCTATTCCTAAAACCACAGGCAAAGCTCTGTCTCATCCTAGTTAGCGACAAGCTATGTTAGATGAAATTGAAACCTTACATTCAAATGGTACTTGAAATTTGGTGCCTTTACCACCAGGAAAGACTCACGTTGGTTGTTGGTGGGTATTCACTCCCAAAGTGGGTCCTGATGGACAGGTGGAATGTCTTAAGCCCCGCTTAGTTGATAAAAACTTTACACAAATCTATGAGCTGGATTACAGTGATACCTTCTCTCTTGTTGCAAAAATGGCCTTTGTTCGACTCTCTCTCTCTGGTTGCCACGCGTCATTGGCCACTTTATCAGCTTGATATTAAAAATGTCTTTCTTCATGGTGAATTGCAGGAAGAGGTATATATGGAGCAACCACTTGGTTTTATTACTCAAGGGGAGTCAAATGTAGTCTGCAAACTCAAAAAGTCTCTCTATGGTCTGAAACAATCTCCATGGGAATAGTTTGGCAGGTTCAGCACTGTGGTTCAAGCCTTTGGTCTCACTCGAAGTGAAGTTGATCATTCGATTTTCTATCATCATTCTTCTTCCTTATGTATCTACCTTGCTGTTTATGTAGATGACATTGTTTTTACAATGAGCAATTAGGTTGGAATACAAAAGCTGAAGGAACATCTACATCAACACTTTTAGACCAAAGACCTACGCCGACTTCGGTATTTCTTGGGTATTGAAGTTGCTCAATCAGGAGATGGTATCTCAAATTCTCAGAAGAAGTATGCCCTTAACATTTTAAAAGAAACTAATATGGTAAACTGCAAACCAGTTGACACCCTAATGGATCCGAATGTCCGACTCTTGCCGGGAGAGGGGGAGCTTTATTTAGATCCTGGAAGGTATAGGAAACCGGCAGGCAACTTAAACTATCTCATAGTCACTCATCCCGACATTGCTTTTGCTATGAGTGTAGTTAGTCAGTTCCTTAGTTTTTCAAGTGATTCTCATTGGGATGCTGTTATTCGAATTCTAAGATATATCAAAAGAATATCAAGTAAAGGACTACTCTATGAGTATAAGGGACACATAGATATTTGTTATCATGCAGATGTCAATTGGGCCAGATCTCCTTCTAATCGTCGGTTAACCTCTGAGTATTGTGTTCTTGTGGGAGGAAATCTAATTTCTTGAAAAAGTAAGAAACATAATGTAGTAACTAGATGTAGTGCAAAGGCAGAGTATCGGACTATGGCTAATGCAACTTGTGAGCTCATCTGACTTAAACAACTCCTGCAGGAACTCAAGTTTTGTGAAGTGTCCCCTATGAAGCTTGTTTGTGATAATCAGGTTGTCTTACACATTACTTCCAATCCAATGTTAAATGGGCGGACTAAGCATATTGAAATTGACTGTCACTTTATTAGAAAAAAACTGGTTGAAGGTGTTATTGTTACAGAGTTTTTTAACTCCAATGATCAATTTGGCTGTCTTCACCAAGTCTCTAAAGGGTCCTCGAGTAGAATATATTTGTAACAAACTTGATGCATATGATATCTATGCTCCAATTTGAGGAAAAGTGTTAGAATTATTAGTATTATTGCATATATTGTAATTATTATATGTGTGTTTTATTTGTAATTAGATTAAGTCCATAGATTAGCCCGTAGGTGTTTAAGACCCATTATGCCTATTATAAATAACAAGATAAGAGAAGTTACTCTCTTAGGTTTTTCTCTCATAATTATTTTCTCCCAAAATTAACTTGAGATTGTACATGGAAAACATTTGAGTTAGGTAAGTGCACTACATTCCATGTATAGATTGGAGAAAGTATATAATTATGTAAATTAAACAAAGATCCAATTCCCTTTCACTTGACAAACTAAATAAGTAAATATAACATAAAAATATAGATCCAATGCTTAATAAACTGAACTAAAATGGCATCAGATAAAACAGATTTCTTTTTTCTTTTGAAGAACTAGATAGAATAAGCTTGCCCAACAAATTCAGAATCAACTCAAGAATATAAAAATAATAATCCAGAAAAATGATTTAAATAACAGAAAATTGAATAAACATAATAAATATAATGTAGAACTCAATAATACACTAACAATCCAGATTGCTTCCTGTGTGAATTTTCATCTCTCCACATCATCTGAATGTTATTTTATGTTCTTTTTTCCTTCTTGGTGTCAAATTTGCCATTAAATCAAAAAACAACAACATATCCAACCTTTATCCCACTATGTGGGATCGATTACATAAATTCTAGACTTCTATGTATTTCTGTTTTTTGTCATATATTCATTTAGCCCCATACACTTTATATCAAACTTTAATGTCTCTCCTAAAGTCTTTTTAAGTATGCCTCTACCTCTTTTTTTGACTAATTATTCCATTTTATCAACTCTTCTCACAGGAGCGTCTCTTGGTCTTCTCCTCACATGACCAAACCATCTTAATCTAGTCTCTCTCATCTTCTTCTCGATTGGAACTACTCCTACCTTATTACGAATAACCTCATTTCTAATTTTATATTTTCTCGTATGGTCGCACATCCATCTTAGCTTCCTCATCTCTGCTACACTTGTCTTTTGCTCATGTTAGTATTTGACTGTCCAACATTTTGAACCATACAACAGAACTGGTCCTATAGTTGTCCTATAGAATTTTCCTTTCAATTTTAATGAGATTTTACCATCATATAACACTCCCGATACATTTTTCCATTTTAGCCAACCTCCCTTAATTCTATGCGTGACATCCTCGTGAATTTCTCCATCTTTTTGAATCACTAATCCCAAATATTGAAAATGGTTTTTTCTTTGTATGATTTGGTCTTCTAATTTTATTATAACATCATCCACTCTTGCATTCTTACTAAATTTATATTCCATATATTCTATTTTCCTTCTACTTAATTTAAATCCCTTAATTCTAAATTGTTTCTCCACAATTCAAGCTTAGTGTTCACTCCTTCTTTTGTTTCATCCACCAACACTATGTCATTTGCAAATAGCATACACCATGGCACCTCTGCCTGAATGTGTTTAGTGAGTTCATCCATTATTAAAGCAAATAAGTATAGACTTAGTGTAGAACCTTGATGTAGACCCATTGTAATTTAAATGGTTCAGTATCCCCTCCACATGTTCTGACCCTTGTTTCTACACCGTGATATGTCTTTAAGGGCTTGTATATAGGCTATTCGAACTCCTTCTTCTCTAAAACCCTTTGTAATACTTCTCTAAGAACCCTATCATAGGCCTTTTCTAAATCTATAAACACCATATGCAGATCCTTCTGATGATCCCAATACCTTATCATTAGGCACCTCAGTAGGTATATAGTTTCCATTGTTGACCTATTAGGCATGAAATCAAACTGATTTTCCGAGACGTCTGTTTCTTTTCTGAGCCTCTGCTCTATTACTCTCTCTCAGAGTTTCATGGTATGGCTCATTAACTTAATTCCTTTGTAATTTTTACAGTTTTGAGCATCTCCTTTGTTCTTGTATATAGGAACCAAAGTACTTTTCCTCCACTCATCTGGCATCTTTTTTGATTTAAGGATCGCATTAAATAATTTCGTTAGCCAAGAGATGCCCTCTTCTCCCATGCATTTCCATGCTTCTATTAGTATATTATCCGGTCCCACCGCCTTATGATTTTCATCTTTTTTAATGCTTGCCTTATTTCTTTTGAACTTATGCTTCGATAAAATGTATAGCTCACATTCCCTTTGAAGTTACTAAGATGTCTCACTCCCCTGGTATCACCTTACAATCCCTACAACATAACCGATCCTCTTGTTTCATGAGGAAGTAATCTATTTGGGTGCTTGATGTGACATTTTTATATGTGATTAAGTGTTCATCTCTTTTTTGAACCTAATATTGGTTATGATGAGCCCATATGTCATAGTAAAATCTGGAATAGACTGACCCTCATTATTAATTTTCCCAAATTTATACCCTCCATGTACCTCTCTATAGTCGTTTTCGTCTCTACCCACGTGACCATTTAAGTCACCTTCTATAATCACTTTATCTTCTCTTAATATCATTTGTATGAGTCCCTCTAGGTCCTCCCAGAATTTTGTTTTTATCTTCTCACGTAACCCCGCTTGTGGTTCATATGTACTAAAGATATTCATAGTCATTATTCCTAGACCAACCTTCACCATAATAATCATATCCCCTATTCTTTTTACATCTACTACCTCATCTACTAAGATTTTATCCATAATAATCCTCACTCCATTTTTCGCTCGATCATTTCCTGTGTACCATATTTTATATCTAGTTTCTGATAAAGTTTTTATTTTTTTCCCGACCCATCTCGTCTCTTGAAGACACATAATATTAATCTTTCTCCTAGTCATCACACCTACCACTTCCATAGCTTTACCTGTTAATGTTCCATGACCCAATCCTTAATCTATGATTTTGATTTTGACTTTGATTTTGAATTTGATTTTGATTTTGGACTATCTTCTTTATCCGCATCCATCCAAACAAATGTAAGGACCCTTGCTCATTTGTCAGTACATCCGAACGCCGATACAATGGCCTTAGCTCACTTGGCACTGCATGCGGGCAATGTAGCGCGCATGTAGTGTCAAAATTTAAAGAAAATCTGCAAGTTCGTTTTGGTTTTTTCTTTTTAGACAAAAGGAAAAATGGAAAAAAAAAATTGGTCTTCAGACACGCTCATTAATTTGTTCTCAAAACAGTTAAAACATAAACAAATATTTAACCATCTTCTGAACTATCGAACTCACCTGCATCACGGGGCTCCTGTCCTTCCCTCCTGGCAAATCTTCGAGTTTCTTGTTATCTAACTGAAACCCGAGAAATCAAAAGAACATACAAATAAATACACTATAGAAACAAATTAAAGAAAATATAAAATCCAGAATCAAATTTATACTAACTGCATAAATTGAATTGAACTTAAGCGTACCAAAAGCAAAGCGGCTTGGGAGAAGTAGCGATAAATGTGATCACCAATGTTCTTGGCAACGTTACCGAGCTCAAAATCATCGAATCTCTCGTTGGCGTGGAAGTAGCCAACGATGCTCAAACCTTGAGCTCCATAGTGCTCCTCTATCTAATAAAATTAAATTCCAGTAGATCAAAGAGATACAAGAACAGTGCGACAAAAACCTAAATTGAGAGTGCGGGCAGAGATGAAGAGAAACCTGAATGAGAGCAATCTCAAGGGGAGGGAGGAGGGCGATGTGGGAGTGGAAGAGAGGGACGGCGTCCGTGATCTCGACGGAGTTGTCGGAGCCAGAGAGACGGCCGAGGAGGACGCCGTTGACGGCGGAGGTCTTGTGCTTTAGGGCATGGAGAACGACTTTGATGTAGGCATTTTGGGCGATCTCGTACCGCACTTCGCCGCCCATGACTCCGTTAGTCCAAGCGAGAGAGAGAGAGAGAGAGAGAGAGAGAGAGAGAGAGAGAATTACAGTGACGAACAGCTCGCAGGCCAGGGCATTTTGTGCTCCAGTGACCCGGCCCAACCTATTCTGATATTCTCTCGTCGGTTGAAGTTGTGGTTGAGATTGAGGGTCGGGATTTATCTTACTTTTTGAATTAAGTATATGATTTCTAAAATAAAGCATTTGAATGTAATTAAACAAAATTGTACATTAATAAATTTACAGAAACATAAAAATTAATATTATTATGAAGAAAAATTAACGAAACAATTGAAATTATAATAGGATCCGTAATTAACCAAAAAAAAAACAATTATAGACTTTTTGCTATTGCTTGATAAGACTCTGTAATTTATATTCCCAAAAAAACGTCCTTGTTTTCAGCTCCGCAACTGCAACTGTGAAGCTATTTCCTGTTGAGTTCACGTCTGTGCCACCATTCCATTTGGGTAATTTTTTTCTCTTACTATAGTACATCGCTGTCCTCTTAAATTACTCCGACCGGGAGTACCAACGACGTACTTAATTGTAATATATTATTATGACTTCATTTCTTTTTATTTAAGAAATAATTTTTTTAATTTATTATTTAATTCAGCTAAACAAATCAATCTCCCTGTTAATTCAAAAGATCATTATCCTTCTTGATAGACTACGTGTCATTTGCATTGCATTCACACATGGATTAATTTACTATGTTTGAAAACTTTATTAAAAACTTTATCAAAAGATTAATCAAAGAACGCAAAATAACAAAAATATTTTTACTCAAATTGTAAATTTATTTTTCTTGCCCCTGCCTCCTCTCTTTTCTCTCTCTTTCCATAATCGTCTCCAGTAAACCTTGACCACTGCTGCATTAGCTCATTGACCGTCGTTGCGAGACGACGGTCAACAAGACAGAAAAGGTGAAGACGACGAGGCGATGTAGCAACAGTTAGCAAAGTGATGCAACAACAATCAACATCTGCTAGGAGCGACCATGGAAGAATAGAGAGGAGTTAGGAACAGAAAAAAACAAATTTGCAATTTAAGTGATGACATTTTTGTAATCTTTGCGCTCTTTGATAAGCCTCTCGGTAGGGTTGTGTAGAAGGGTCCTTCACTAACTAGTATAAGCTACTTGTACAACCTAACCATTTTCTACAACTAGCATAGCATGTTATGAAAACATAAAATGGGAATTGTAGCATTTGTTTAACTCTGGGAAATTATCATTGTTAACATGGTTTCGCCATTAATGTACATCCAACACAGGTTTACATGACTCCACAGATTGATTGGCTCTGATACCAACTTTTGTCAATTATCTCCTCCAACTCGAAAGAGAGTCTTGCAATTCCAGTCCAGCTCCACCGGCAGCAGCAGCAGCCGCCGCCTAAAAGAGAGACATATCAGGGGGAGGTCCGTACACTGTCTGCCATGAATATGGTACCACCCATTTCCCACCTTGATTGCCTGAACAAACCAGTAATTAAGTAAGGATATTGTTGGTTAAGATGCTAAAGAAAAACAGACAGCAGCATAGCATGTAATGTACTTGACTGCAGTTCGGCTAACTTAAAGCTTAGTTCTCTAGTCTCAGGGTATGCGTATGCAAGCCAGGAATAGAGTTTTAAGAGATTGGTTGAGCCAATTGTAAAACAATGAAGTCAATGAACAGGATGCAGCAGAAGTAATTCAAGAATAGAAGCAGCCCATCTAGATCTTGAATGACCGAGCACCAAGAAAACATGTATTCCAAAACAAAATGTAACTTTCTCCAACCCAAAAAGAAAAAGGGGTGATTTTTGCATCAATAAGACTATAGAAAAACTTCAAAGTTATAAGGGATAACTTTGGGATTTTGAAAACGATATTTCCAGTTCAAGCATCATTGACATAAATGATAAAACATGCTCAACATTTGGAAAAAGAAAATTACACTGCATGATAGTTTTTTGCATGCCATAATGTGAGAAGAACTTGGAAGCATGGTTAATCATGAAACTGGAAGTGCTGCCAGACAGGAAACAGATTTTGGACGATAGGCCTACGGTACACAGTTCTAGAAACAAATATGACCTCTCATAAAAATATAGATGAAAGGAAAAGGAAAAGAAAGAAAAACAAAAAATGAATCAGTTTTTAGGTAGGCATTAATGCATTGAAGCCAATTATTCACCTAAACTTACCGGAAAAATTATTAGGGCTCAAATCCAGAAGCCTGCATGCAGCCTCAGCAAGGTGAAAGGCCTCTGGTATATTGTCCCCTTCTGAGCAATAGCAAAACAAGCAAGTCACCTTCAAACCTTTGGCCTGCTCCAAGATCAGAAAGAAAGCTCGTGAGGCAAAAATTGAAATTTGTCCACAAATTATAGCAGTTACAATAATATACAAACTACCAAAAAAGCCTCTTTCTGAAAACAGAAGACATTTTTAAGATCTACTGTAGTATTCAAGATCATATGTCAAAATTATGTCACCGCAAATAAAGTTAGGAAAAAAGTTCTAGGAAGTAAATGAGGTACATCTTCCAGATAGAAAGCACCAGTAGTATAACAGTGAGTCATGCCACACTAGCACTAGTTAAATTTTTGCAGAAATTCCTAATACAAAACCATATGGATTAAAAACAGGATGAATTCTGCAAATGGAGATGGGAGTAACACCGGCTGAAACACACAACAAATTGGTACTAATTAACCAACATTTAATGAACGTAACCAAAGAGCACCTAAGCAGTAATAGATGTAAGCTGAGGCCAGAGGGTAACACTTAAAACATGTGAGATTCATAGTTGAATCCCACTATATACCTTAAAACAAGAAAACAGTGAGGCAAAAGGTAAGCTTGGGTAGTAATCTTCATCTCCCAGTTCATCTTCGAAAAGCACATTATCATCTGGTTCAACGTTTCCTTCAGCCAAGGTGCTAAGATAATTCCAAAGCCTCTGAGCAGGGTTATATTCCAGAAGTCTTTTCCACCCAAGTCTCTCACAGTCATCATCTCTTCCATCCACTTTGGCACTGGACAGATAATATATCTGCAGACCACTGAAACAACCACCAACTGGTCAAATGATGTTGTCAATGCCCTAGCCCGTGAAAAACTCTAGACAATGGACCTTCCTAGTTTATTGGAGGCAGGACTTTGCACAGACAAGAAGTAACAAAAAGATGAGCACCCCAATCAGTCCATGATCTTATGAAGTAATAACTTTTTTTATTGTGTTATAGTAATTCAATAATCTCACAATGTTTCATATATATTCAGAAGACAGCACTTCATTGGATGCCACATGTCAACACCCATGTTTCACCAGTGTCAGCAACCAATCAAAAAATAAAAAGGATGGCCTTCAGAATTATCTTTCCTTCACCTGATATTATATTTTCCTTAGCTATTCAATAATCTTACAGATTTATTACAGAGTAAAATCCCAAATCCATATTAATCAGAACTCTCACTTAATCCAGGAATTTAATTTTCCAAAATTATTCACAGATCTGTGTCCAAAAACTTAACTTCTAAAAAGTTGTGGCAAAGAATAATAAGAATTATTTTATTTATTAGTAGTTTTTAGCTCTTTTCTTGAACTTTCAATCCAATGTTTCCTGTAGTAGGCCTGATATTCAAATTTCTGTTGTAGTTTGACTGCATGATTTGGATAACCCAATTCCAATGCATAACTCTATATTATAAACTGAAAGGAAAAGGGGAGGGAATAAATAAATAAAAAACTAGAAACAAAGTCCATATCCGTAATTCTATTTTTTAAAATCACTTTTTCCTTTAGCCTTCACCAGGAAGACAGCACAATTCATGAATTTCTGAATTTATTTAACCCCTAGATAACAGTTTTTTTTTTTTTTTTGGAGGGGGGGGGGGGGTGGGGGGACGGAGAGAGAAGTTAATCAGGTGCAAATTTCTGAGCACAAGTAAAAAAATGTAGAATTCCGCTCCACAGGTTTTCCTTTTCATTTTCACCTGCTTTTCAACTTCAGTTAGGATCCTGATGGCTCACTGTGATATAGTCCACATCAAGAACCTCAAGAGAGCCCAAATGTCAGCCACCTAGGATTTCCTAGAAGCTACAACACCTAGTTTTCAGGGTAACATGATTGACAACAATGCTCCAAGACTAAAGGTGAGAAAATTAACAACCCCCCCCCCCCCCCAAAAAAAAAAAAAAAACACTGCTGACTTTAGTACCTGGACATGTCAATTGTTTGCCAACGTCCAAAATCCAAGCTAGAAAGCACAATAATGTGCTTTTTCCCACTTGCAGCAGCAAAATTAGCCATATTCTTTGCAAATTCTACCATCGCACCCTGCTTAATCAGGAAATTAGAACTTTAATCTCTCAAGAATAGAAGATATTAACTCCAGATTAAAAGTAAAACCAAAACACAAATATGAACAGTAATTCTGGGGCTATGGCACCTGGGACACTTTTATAATACAGTGAAATGCCAAAACCCAACCTCAAAGTAAACCTTTTTTGTTTATGTCACCTGGTAGTATTAAATGTTTAAGTATCTAATAGAAGAATTGATCACAACTTATGATCTGTGTTTTTGACAGAAAAACATAGTTTAAATTTCATTCTGTATTGGCAGGTACAAACTGTTTCAGTAAAATTCTAGTGCAAAATCTTTCATATTTCGTTCCAGATAAAATACCAGTCAGTATCAACTGCATCCCTGGGATGCCCTCCCTTGCGGGGGGCCCCGCCGCTCAATCCCATGATTTTCAACAAGGAAGGTAAATCTGAATCTGATCCACAGTGGCTGTGCAGGGAGTGGATTCAAACCTGGGAACCCATGCCACCCACCACTCCCTGCTGACCACTGGGGCAACCCTAGGGGACATCAATCAATTGCATCCCTGAGAGGTAATAAGGATGGCTTGTAAATGTGTATATGATAAATATTATATATATATATATGGCTTTGCAAGTATTGTCAGCGCTTAATTTGGCATTGCACCCTTCATAATCCTCTTTTGTAATTCTATAATCAAGGATATCCTGTCAACAAATAAAAACAAAAGAATAACTTTTGCTATCTTGTATTTAGATGGTGATAGAAAATTTAATTCACAGATAGGAGTTAAATATTTCTTCTGCATCATTAGGTACCCAACAACCAGCATAAAATCGTCAAATTGAACAACATGAATTCTAGAAATAGGAGGAAATCATTGGAGCATAACCCTCTTAGAGACACACTGCATTACTTGATTGCAATGAGAAATAGGCTAGGGTCACAGTATAGGCTTCCAAATGTAGTGTTAAATCTACAAGGACTCTCACATTTTCAGAAATGGAAGCGAGTAAAGAAGTTTATTCCAGGATCTTAGACTAAGAAATATTGGGAGTTTGACAGGAAAATCTATGGAAGTGACTAATGTGATGATTAAGACAAAAGTTAATTTTATTTGCCTCCAAGAGATGAGATGGGTTGGAGAGAAGGCTAAAATATTGACAGAATCTAGATATAATATTGGTACTCAAAGAAGGATAGGGCAAGGACGCGAGTAGGAATTACTATGGATAAGACTTTAAAGGATGCGGTAGAGGACTGAAGAGAATAAGAAATAGAATTATTGGCTAAAGTTGTTCTAGGAGAACAGACCATGAATATTGTTAGCATATATACACCACAACATGAACTAGGAGGGAGAGAAGATAAAGACAAAATATTGGAGAGGAGTTGGTATAAAATATATTTAGAGGGAAGATCATTATAAGAGTTTCCTTAAGTGATCGTGTGGGTAGAGAAGGGAATAGGTACAGATATGTACATGGAGGTTATGCATTAGAAAGAAATAATGGGGTAAAGCTATTTTAGATTTTGCCGTAGCGTATGAGTTCATCATAGCCAACACTAGGTTTAAGAAATAGGATGAACATTAAATCACATACTAATTTGACTTATCAACTACCCAACTAGACAACTTTCTTATGAAACAAGATCATTTATGTTGCAAGGGTTGTAACAAGGATGCTGAGAGAATGCCTAAACCACTCAATATCGACTTATGGCTATTAACGTCCATATAAAAAAATGGAGAAAAATGCAAAACCAAGCCCAAGAATCAGGTTGTGGGATTTAAAATGTGAAAAACAAGCCATTTTCAAGGAAAAAGTGTGGCAAAAGAGATTAAACTGTAAGAGAGGCTAAATAAATGTGGACAGAAATGACTACTGCAGAGTTAGTGCCTTAGTGCAGAGCAAGACATCAGTCAGAGATCAATATTGACAGAGTTAGGTGCTTGGCCTCTATGAGGCACCGCACGGTCTACTACAAAGTGTCTTCCTCTCACTTTTGACGTGTTGAAGCAAGGTTATCAAGGCAAGGACTGGAGGTATGAGCGCCTCAACAGCATCCAAAATCTAACCTTCAATCCACAAGTTCCTCAAGCTCCCTAGCAAAATGGTATATTAGGTCCTGCATCAGCCAAAGCTTAAAGGAGATCATTTTGCACAATAGCATACTAGGCACTGGGCAAGAACAAAACATCAAATTGAGTGAATAAAAGTTTGAAGGCATTCTCTAGTGTCCCAAAGATCTACGAAGAGCACTGCCCGCTCTTTCAGTGGCAATTACATTGTCAGCCCATGTGTCACTTCAAGAAGCTGACACATGTTTGCTTGGTGATTTGTCCTCATGCAACTTATGGTTACTTGGTGATCTCCACAGGTCATGTGGTGGGGAGTACCAAATATAGCAGCATCATCAATCCAGCAAAAGCACACCGCCAAGTACCATCAAACAACAAAATACACAGTAACTCCTTGCTTTTCAAAATTGCATGCTATGTATTTCAATATGTTAGACTTGAAACGAAAGAAAGTCAAAAGGAATTTAGCATTATTTTAAGGATTCACAAAACAAGCAGGGTGCCTTGTGCACTGGGGTTGCCCTTATATTCAGATATGTTCCAAAACCTATGCGGTATTAGAAAACCAATATGACTTCCAAATTTGATAACTAGTGATTTATCACGTTCAATAGAAGCAACCACAAGCAATTGCAAACATAGAATATTCAAAAGTTACCTTCACAACTGGGGATCTTTGTTGGACAAGAGTCACTGAATTAGAAGAAGATGCATAAGCTGCACGTTAAAACTATGCTATCAGAAAGAATGCATAAGTTAACAACCTAAAAATTATGAAGTATGCAAGACCAATTTGATTCTTAGCTAATAGAGCCAATATAACAAGATAACCCTCCTCCCCTGCAACCCTCTTACAGCTGCAACTTATACAAGCATATTCAATTAAAGAAGGAATAAACACCATCTCAATAAGTGAAATTTAAAAAAAAAAAAAAAATGCATAAACAAACACAAATTTTACTAGTCTGCATGGTTCCACAAATAAAATTATTGTATTTTGAATGAATTATCTCAAAATTTGCTAATTTGGAAATAGGATATATTAAGATTCGCAGCCATCTGATAAAATGGTTTGTCCATATATACCAATTTTTTTTATCACATAAAATTCATATTTTGCAAGAAATAACTAAGCCAATATTTTCCAAAGAGAAAACATTCCATATTTTTCGAGTAACCTTATTTTTACAACCAAATAATAAACTCTTCCATTCAAAATTGGCAGCTTCACAAATTTTGGAGCGAGGAAACAGGCCCTAGTAATTTTCAAAATATTAGTAATGACTAGCAACCTACTATACCCTGACTTTAACAGAAGTAATGAGAGTTTAAAAATCAAGTTAGCTCACGGAATGAAGAAAAACGCAAGTGATTGGGGAAAAGCCCAACAGAGTTGAATTTTGTGAAGGCATGTATCAGTGGACAATAATTGTACATAAGCAAAGACACTGCATGTCAAGATACACGCATATAATGTCTATACATGTTTAAGATTAAGATAGAAGAAAACCTTCAAGAGGGAGAACGAGTTGGCCTTGAGGAGTTGGCCAGTAAGCATCGTTTCCGACGCAGGAAAGAACGTTCGGATCATCCAAATAACCGATTCTCTCCGCTCTTGTCGACGGAATCAATAGATCCACCGCCAGCTGGCCCACATTCCCAATCGACAGAGCCGGCTACACGCAAAACACGAAATCTTAAATAAAACGCCGAAAACAGAAAATCGAATCGAAATGCCTTGAGAAAGAATTTTATCAGGATTTCAGTGAGAGGGACGAACCAGAATAAGAGTCGAGCATTCTTCGTGAATCTGTTTGCCTTCTTCGACGATGAATATCATTTTCGCGTCGGGTAATTCGAATTTTGTGTGGAATAATCGAACTCGCTGCTACGAGTAGGTTTGAATTGAACGAACTTGAAGAGCAAGAAAAGAAATGGTATGAACGTCATTTGTTTTGTTGTTGGCTGGAAGTGAAAATTGTTGCAGTCAGGGCTCCAAGTGGGTCAGGCCCAATTCTTGGCCCGCAATTGCACAGAAAGAGGTTTATCAGTGGAATGTGAAGCATGGCCCAGTCATATGATTGATCAATCAATTAATATAAAATATAATATGGATGCTAATATATTTTTATTTATATAATAATAATATGTCAATAAATAAATATTATTAAAAATATCACAATTTAACAGTTTCAAAGATATATATATTTTTTATTTTTAAAAAAATAATAAATAAATAAATTTTAAGAGCCATAAGAGCTTACCGAAGGTATTTAAATCTTTTAATCTCTATCCAATGACCCTCTCTGTCAACCTGCCTGTAGAAAGAACCCATGATGAATGGGCTTAACAGATGTGGGGGAAGAATCGGTCAATTAACATGTGATGTGAAATAACTGATTAACTGATTGATAGAAGAAGTCAATTCAACAGTCGTGCACAATTTCCATCACGACTGAAACTATTATCATTAGACTGTGTGACCGAAAGCATCTCGAAAAGCATTTATTTGTTTTTCTTTATTTCGCTAAGACTCTCTCTGGCCTAATTATTTTAAATTAAATAATTCTACCATTAATCTCTCAACCCTAAAAATAGGGTCCGTTTTTAAGAAAAATTAAGGCTGCCTTTAAAATTCAGTTATAAACAGAGTTGAAAATATTAATTTAAGTATTTATTAAACTTGACCTAAGTTTAAGTTTGTGTTTTCAGTCTTTTATTATCTATAAATTATTGCTACAAATTTATTTATTTATTTATTTTATATTTTTATATAATTATTATATATTTTTTACTTGTTTAAAATGTTAATTGAAGTTATGCAATTTGATAAATTTATGAAATAATTTGGTCAGAAGTATAAAAATACAGGTGTGATCAAGAAAGGGCAAAGGGAGAGAGAGCGTTGAAAACGTCTTTGTGTTTGAACATTGGAGGGAGGTCTAATGGTGAGTTGGGGATGCTTCCACATTATTATTGTTATTATTATTATATAATAATTATTATATACATTTGGCCCCACCCAGCGGTAGCACATCACATGAATGATCCAGTTTGGGTGGCAACGCAACGCCAACAACAACACGTCTGCTCGCTCCCTCCCTCCCTGCCTCTCTCTTTCAGTTGGGCGTCCGTCAAGCGTGACGTGGTGTAATGAAGGCGTCCGTCAGTCAAGCGTCACCACCAGACAGACAAGAGAGACATATGTTATATCATGTGAAAAGGGTTTAATGGAAATGGATTACCCCCCTAACCCATTCACACTCGCCTCATTTACGACTCAAATCACATTATTATTATTATTATTATTATTATTATTATGAGCCCACCAACTCATGCTCTTATTGTAGAAAATTATAAATTATAATTGTATGAGTCAGTCATATGTATGTACGTATGTATGTTGGTAGTTGTAAATAGAATTAATGTTGTATTTATTAGAATTAAAATATCATTAGATAATATTAAAAAAGTATCAATTTGAATTAGGTTCAAGTTTAAAAATATAATAAATTATTCAATTATTTTCAAAAAATAAAAGTCAAAGTACAGTGACTTAAATAAAAAAAAAGATTGAAATCTCTCTCTATTTTCTCAACATATTTTTTTAGATTAAAAATTAATTTCATATCTATAACATTTGAACGCACAATTCATGTTCCCTATAGAAAATGAAAACATGAATCTAATGTGAAATTATAAATAAATATAAAAAGAATTGAAAGTATTTTAAAGTTTAAAGGTGAGTCGGTAGGTGGGCTACCAATTGACATTTATTTGGCGTGCCAAAATGTCTTCATGGCAGCTGCTGACTATTCTATTCTGTCGTAAAGTCAAAGCTTACTGTACCTAACGGCTAACACTATCAATATCAATATAAACATAAATATGAAACCAAACATGCCCCTGTTTTCTAACCACGATTATATATTTGTTTTGTTTGTTAATACAATATAATTAATAATTTAATCTAAATTAATTCTCTCTATAGCATCTTTAATACGTCTCTCCGCTGCGGGGGAGTACGAAATCTTCTTCGTGCTCCTTGCTTGCGGAAGACGTATCTGGACGCGTGTCACCATCCTCGCCATCCATATATATGCAGATAGATGGATAGATAGATGCGTACGCTCCTTACATATATATACATATATATACATATTATAGACAGCGGTGGAACAAAAATTCTCCAATTTCTCTGATCAGATATAATCTTCTTTCTCTCTCGTAATCACTCATTCTCTCCAATCCATTTCCTATTTCCTATTTCCTGTTTCCTGTTTCCTTTCTCCATCTCTTGCGCCGTATGACGAACGAGAAAAACAGCCTCCGGCGGCCCAAGTTCGGCGCCCTGTTGAAATCCGACCCCTGCATTCCGACCATCAACACTCACGACGAAACCGACGAATTCCTCCACCGCAAGAGCGACGCCTTCACGTCGACGCCGCCGGCGAGTCCTTGGACCTTCGTCGCCTCTCCCAGCGCCGGCGACGCCTCCCCTTCTCCTTACTCCATGTCGCCGTGGAGCCAATCATCGCCGTACTATAGCAAGTCGCCGTGGATTCGATCCTCCCCTTTGGTACTGCAATTTAGAATCAGATTAAATTTGAAATAGGTTGATTTTTTAAGTTTGTATTTGTCTCTTACATAGCAAGGATTTATTATACAATATTCATTCATTTGACTCGGGCATTTCTTTTATCAGGTACCGTTGGACTCGTCTCCAAATGGTTTGATGGGTTCGCTTGTTCGGGAACAAGGGCACGTCTATTCTCTTGCCGCCGCCGGCGGGTTGCTGTACACCGGCTCCGATAGCAAGAATATATGGGTTTGGAAGGATTTGAAGGAGTACTCGGGGTTTAAATCAAACAGTGGATTTGTGAAAGCCATCGTTATCGCCGGCGATAAGATATTCACCGGCCACCAAGACGGCAAGATCCGGATATGGAAATTCTCTCCCAAGAGTTACCGGAAACCGTACCGGCGAGTGGGGAGTTTGCCGACGACTAGAGCCTTCATCAAGAGCTCGCTTAACCCGAAGAATTACGTCGAAGTCCGGCGACGCAGAAACGTTCCATGGATTAAGCATTTTGACGCGGTTTCGTCCATGAGCTTGGATGAAGACCGGAGGCTTCTTTACACCGGATCTTGGGACAAAACCGTGAAGGTTTGGCGAATCTCTGACTCCAAATGCTTGGAGTCCATCGACGCTCACGACGACGCCGTTAACTCCGTCGCCGCCGGCTTTGACGGGCTACTGTTCACTGGCTCCGCCGACGGAACCGTGAAGGTTTGGAGGAGGGAGTTATTGGTACGCTACTGCGTCTCTAAGGCTATGTTTCAAACCCTTCGAATCACATTTTTCATAAAAACAAAACTGAAAACAATTCCAATTAATCTCTGAATACTCCATATCTAGTTTAGTAATAATTAATTCAATGGTTCTAATCGTAACAGGGTAGAACGCCAACGAACGTTCTGGTGCAGATACTGTTGAAGCAAGAGCATGCGGTGACGGCTTTGGCGGTGAACGCCGGGGCCGGGGCAGTTTACTGCGGGTCGTCGGACGGGCTGTTGAACTTCTGGGAACGAGAGAAGCGGTGGCTGCGCCACCGCGGCGTGCTCCGTGGGCACAAGATGGCCGTGCTGTGCGTGGCGGCCGCGGGGAACCTCGTGTTCAGTGGGTCGGCGGACCGGAGCATTTGCGTATGGCGAAGGGAGGCCGGCGGGGACCACGCTTGCCTGTCAGTGCTCGCCGGCCATAGTGGGCCCATCAAGTGCTTAGCCGTCGAGCAAGATGACAATGACGATGACGATGATGATTCGTGGATGGTGTACAGCGGCAGCCCGGACAAGTCGGTGAAGGTCTGGAGGGTCTCTGAGCATGCCCGTGGGGATTAATTTGAAGCAAAGTCGTCTATCTATGATGGCGGGCGAAGTGTGATGATCACGCGCCTCCGTGTACGGTGGCTGATTGCAGAAGTTGGCTACAGCGGGGAGACTCGAGTCGACCAAATACCAATTGAGAAAAAAATGGCCGTTGGGTTGGGCTATAATATTTTTCCAAACACCATTTTTTGTATTAAGGAAGTTAAGTTTTGACACTCACTTGTACGTAACATTAATACTCACTTGTTGATAACAATTCATTTGTTTATACTTAATAATTTTGATGTCATTTGATTTTGTAGTTTGATTTGTGTTCAAATTTTTAATATAATTATATTATCTTAACATATTATTACAAATTAATAATCATATTATTTAATACAATTATAAAAATGCTTGAAGAGTAAGAGTGGAAAGGGTTTTATTATAGCGAGGGAAAATGTTTTTTTTAAAAAATATATATATTTTTTATATTTATTAGGTTATTTTAATTTTTTATCAAAAATTATTATTTTAACTTTATGTTTATTTTCTAAATTACAAGCCACAAAATCAAAATCAAAATGATATTTTCATTTTTATGTATTTAATATGTTTTGAAAATAAAAATAAAAAAATTGAGAACGAATATGAATATAAATTCAATTGGGCCCTAAATAGAGAGAGCTAACTAGAATCCATTTTTGTCGGATTAGATTAATCGAATTGAGTGCTTCATAACAAACTTTGCCCTAATGATCCTAAATTTATAATATTTTTGGGGACAATGATCTAATTGAGACAAGCAAATAGTCATAGAATAGTTATCCAATCCACAGAATAAATGGTTTGTTCGGCCAAAGCTATGCTCCTTAATCACTACAAAATAGTTTTTGTTGCTTCACTCAGAATAAATGGCATTTTTGTATGATAGAACCTAAAGAAGAAATAGAAATTTTGCAATTCCATTTCTACTGAGATAAAAGTAAAATAAAAAATTATTTTCAAATTAATTATTTTTTCATACAAATAAATTATATATATATTTATATATAAAAGACTAAACCAGTTAAAAGACATGTTGACGTCTTGCCACTATAATATGTTGTAAACTACTAATCAATGAGTGCAATTTTGTTCACCCTCTTTAACGGGGGTGAATATCACCCTCACAGTTTTTGTGAGAGTGAAAAGTAATGGAACGACATGAAAATATTATTTGATTGCCATTCCGTTGCTTTTCACCCTCACAAAAGCTGTGAGGGTGATGTTCACCCCGTTAAAGGAGGTGAACAAAATCGCACTCTATTAAAATAAAATTGAAATATATTTCAGATTAATATATGAAATTGTTAAAATAAAGTTGAGGAGTATTCTAAAAATTTTAACAGACTATTTGTTAAATTTTTTAGAATACACCGGAGGATGCAAACTTTATTTTTTTTTATCTATAAAAATTAAGATTTACTTATCTTGAGAGAATGAATAGATAAGCATATCTGAAAAAAAAAATTCAGATAAGAAATCATACGATTTCTTTTTTAACGGTCGTCAAATAATTTTAACAAACATATTAAAAATGATAAAAATTTGAAATACTTTGCTTATTTTATCTTTTTTAGTCTAGATCTTGGTTAACATGCACTATCTAATCAAGATATAAACCGAAAAAAAGTGGGACATGGAATGTATTCTAAATAAAAGTACTTTCCATTGTATTTGTTAAATTTATATGATAATTCTTAAAAAAAAAAAAGTGATGTGACTTTTATTTGAATTTTTTTTCGATAAATTTATCTCTTTCCGTCCTTTAGATAAATTTATTTTAATCCTTACAGATTAGAAAAAATAATGCATATATTTTTTAATATATTTTAAAAAATTTAACAAATAATTTAATAAAAATTTTAAAATAATTCACAAACTTATCTTAATCATTTCACATATTGATTCACAAAATATTCTTATCTTATCTTAATATAATTTTATTTTATTTTATTTAATAAATACTATTACTTTATCTTACTCATTAGTCATTTTAACAAATACTAGCTCAAAGTGATGCAGTTCATTGCTATTCCCATCCATTCATTGCTATTCCCAACCATGCATGTTCTTCTGTAATAAAGTTAAAAGACGGATTGCCCCCATTATCCAAACCTCTAATAATTTAGGTTATTTGTACAAATATTCTTTTGAATTTAAAAATATTTTTAAAAACCCTTATAGTTTATTTTTTTTCCTTTTTTTTTTGTTTGGGTATCCCTCTATTACTAATATTGTTAATTAAAAATAATTACATCATAGTAAATTAAGTTTAACTATAAATAAGAATATAAGTTTAAAAAATAAATTAAAAAACTCTATCACCCCCAAAGAAAAAAGGAGAGAGGGAAATTTTCTTATTCTTTCTTTTGTATTTATTTTTTCTCTTTAACCTTTGAATCTGACCTAAAATTCATTGTTGCTACGAAAGCTCATTCTCTTTCAAATATAAAATTACATTACATAAAAATTGCCAAAATTTTGCCTAAAGTGAAATATTCGATTGGACGAATTTCAACATACAGGTCAAAGCATTACTTAGAGAAGATGAATTTAGACTATATGCTTCTCCCCTCTCCCCGATGTTAAGTTGGCCAAATCTTGGCCTTTAGGGACACAATTAAGTGATAAAGGATTGGGTTACAAAGAAACAATCATATTAAAGATTACTAGGATAAGATCGATTTTTAGTGAAACCAATTCTTTCTTGAGGTGATCATTGATAAGTGTTAGTAGTCGCAGTATCAAATCCTGATCATTTGGGCATATTTCTTGGTTTACCTCTCTCGTGATGACTCAGGGATGAGTTTGGCGAGGGACATAAGTGATAACGCGTAATCTAAAAAAATAAAAAATAAAATAAAAATTAGCCAAATCTTAAGTAAAAAGTAGAAGGAACTCACACGTTCATTATGGGTTGAAGTGATATCAAGTTGGCAAAGGAATGGAACTCACCTCCACTTGGGCTCGCGTCCTTGCCTTGGATATCAATGTCTCTAGAAACAAAGCAACACAAGTGACATATCATGATGGCCAAATTTAGCACATAGAAGCTCCGCTAACAGTGCCTCTCAAAGATCAAGCCTTTGCATCTAAATTTATTGAAGGTGTATAAGGAGAAAATTTATCCATCCTTAAATATCAGTCAGATAAAATTTAGACATCTCAAGTGAATAAAAAAAAAAAAATCAAATTTCCTGCAACATCAAACAAGATGAATTAAGAACTGGGAACATTTAGATTGCCCCTTAATATAATCTACATCTTGCTTAATTTTGTGAAATATAAACAAACTTCAAACTTCCTCTGTTTCTGCCTCATTCCAATAGGCACATTTAACATATTCGAGTTTTCTTTTGTCTTTTTCTGCCACATTTGTCACAAATTTCCTCTGTTTCACTGACTTGCCTGGCGAAAGTGTTTATACTTTTCTTCTCACATGCTAAGACTATTTTAATCATGACTCTGCACTTTTTATTTTATCTTTTCTTGTATAAGTAAACATCTATTATAATAATCGAATATTGCACACATATTTTACACATGGTGATTCTTAACAATTTCCAATTCTTTCTAAAGATCCAATAAATTGAAAATTAATTCTCTTTTTATTTGAATACTTAATTTTTAAGTCTCATAATAATATCATCTACACGTCTATTTTACCTAAATTACATTCCACATACCCAATCTCCAACCTACCTAATTTAAAGCTTTTGAATTCTAAAGCATCTTTCAATAATTCAAGTGTATCATTTATGCCTTCTTTTGTCTAATTCAATAATGATTTGAAAAATTGTTTTTTGGTTTTAAAACTAGATAAACTCGGAAAAATAAATTTGGTAAATCGGTTTTGGAAACTATTTTCAGGGAATTTATCTCATAAGACCTTTTTTTTTTAGGAAATAACAGAAAAATGTTTAAAATCATTGCCATACAACAATGAGAAATTATATAAAGGATAATGGTATTTTCAAATTTTTCATTGTTTTCAATTCTAGAAACAACAAAAACAAAACAACCAAATGACCTAGATTTTCTGGATATTATTGGTTATCACCACATTGCTTTTCCACTTCCTCCTCTTCTATATAATATCTATATATATATATATATAACAGGAACCACTGTAGAATTTAAAGTAGTCCCCACAAACAAGAATGGAGAAGAGATGGTGACCAAGAACAAGAATGGCCAGTGAAATGTAAAAGATTGAGAAGAAAAAATATGAGCACAACCCCATCCCTCAGGGCAGTTCAACTGTTCAAGTGGTCAATTGTATGGTTTCAGGTGTTGAGTATGTTAAGATTGTTTATTCAAATCTTAAGTAATACTGTAAATATCATTTAACTACATGAGGGGTCACGGACACGGGTCTTTGACCTAAATTTATCCGACTTGACTTTATTGTCCAATTTGGATTGGTGTCCGTAAGTTATAGAAAGACAACACTCACACCAAAGACGTCATTAGGCGAAGCTTTTCAATTCCTACATTAATATATATATATATATATATATGAACAGTGCTCAATTTACGATTCAAGTTATCAATAAGCTTGATGGCACCACCAACAATTATTTTCTGGGCACATATACAATAAAAAAAGAAAAGAAATGAAAAACCAAAAGGATCACACAGAATCATTCATTTTGACTACATTCCAACAGACTTCTCCAACCCTGTGTGTATCAAGTGACTGACAGAAATCAATCTGGCAAGTATTATTTTCCTAGCATGCCTATTAGCCACGACACTAACAGGCTGGCATGTTTTGATCTCTCTTGGTGTCACCAATAGGTTCTGGAAGGCCCGGAATGCTTGTCAAAACTTTTTATATCTTCTTCGAGAAATATTTCTCACTTCTAATGACTTGAATCAACCCAACCTAACATTCACCCTGCCTACAAGGAGATTGTTTCATCATTCAGCTCTCTAAGTAGCTGTCCCATTGGCCGGCCGATGGCAACCAATAGTGTTGCCATTTATTATTTCAACCAAGTTAATTTTTGGGTCACTTCTCCTCTAGCATCTTGGACACCTCTTATAACAAAGATTCAAAAAGGGAAAAGTAAAATAAATGAATCCACAACTTTGAAATCATAAGCATACCACTTAGAGATGGCAAACGGGCCGCGCCGGCCCGGCTCGACCCTCCACCAAGTGGCTCGCAGGCCCAATTGGCCCGCTTAAAAACGGGCCAGCAGATTGCTGGCCCTAGCTCGGCCCGCCACGGGCCAAACGGGCCCGCCCAGAAATTTTTTTTTTTTATACCATTTTTTGCCACAGAGGGCCGAGAGAGGGCGAGCTCGGCCGCGCTGGCGACAGAAGGCGAGCGAGGGCGGAGGTCAGCGAGCGAGGGCGAGGGCGAGAGCGAGGGTCGCGGCCGAGGGTCGTGGGCGCGGGCGAGGCGAGGGCTAGGGCCGCGGGCGAGGCGAGGGCTAGGGCCGCGGGCGCGAGCGAGGGCAGGCGAGGGCGAGGCGAGGTGAGACGAGGGCGAGGGCGAGGGCGACGACGAGACGAGGGCAAGGACGGGCGAGGCGCGGTCGAGGGCGAGCGGGGAGGCTGAGGGAGGGGTGTTTAGGGTGAGAGGCGAGGCTGGGGGGTGTTTGAGCGAGGGCCGCGGGCCGGGCCAAATTGGCTCGGCCTTAAACGGGCCAGCAAAATGCTGGCCCGAGCCTAGTGCCAGGCCGGGCCCCAACGGGCCAGCCCGTCGGGCCGGGCCCATTTTGCCATGTCTAATACCACTATTAGAATTCAAAACCCCTTATTGACAATATATGTATGTATATACTCAACACGATAGTGATTGGCATCCTGCAACTAAGAGCACCTTGAAACCTATAAATTATAGGATGTGGATTAATTGGAGTAACATGGGAAGGGGACCGAAGCCATTTTGCAGAGCGGAGGGCATTCAGATTGAACACTAAAACTATGTCTCTTTAGCACAAGTGACCCTTTGTTTGGGAATGTTTGCATCCATTCCATTTCACAAATTCGTGACTCGTTAGGTACTCTCAACAAATGGTCCTAGTTTTAGCTTTTGATTGGCAAGTTCATCAACAGCCGATTGCACTGAATTCACTTGTAAAATAATAAACTGAGTATTCATCTAAATATCCAGGAAGAAGACTGATGTTCAACCAACTCAACCGAATAGAAAAGCTAACGAGGTAGTAAGCGCCTTTTTGCAGATCACAGTTGAGACGATGAAACCACGGACAGACTCAGAGCGTCGAACGGTCCGAGCTGAATCCTTCCTTCGTCTCTCACTCATTTCCTACCTCTTTCTCTCAGTCGCCCCCATCCATTTTCCAATCTAAGCAATCAAATTCAAGAAAGATTACGAAAGAATATATGCATCACTATCAATAATACAAACAAATACGCATCAGATTTCGGAACTTGGTCGTGAAATGCTCCAGATTATTTATCACAAAACAAAAACATCAGCACAACCATCCTAAAAATTTCGTTTCAGTACATCGCAACCAATAGAGAGACCTACAAACCCTTTGATAAAGAGTAGACATAAGATGTTTTCGGAGCACATCTCAAGTGATTAAATTATGATAAATTGAGATTCGTACTAGTAGATCAGGGATTCGACTCTTTATCCTACGCAGTGAGGCAAAATCTTCACTTGCGATTTACCTTCTATGTCGAAATTAAAAATACGATCGATGGGAGACCACGCAAGAGTGGTAATCTCAAAAGTACAAATAACATACTATACAATGAAACAAAGTCTCAACTTATGATTTATTTTCTCTATTAAAATCAAAGATACGAGTTACGAAAATCATACAAGAACAGTAATCTTAAGAATACAGCTAACATAATAATTCTCGTTATTTAACTTTTCAGTTAGTTATGTGTTGGTAATTTTTATTTAATTATTATAAAAATTGATTATTATGAATATGATTTAATTTTACTATAAAATAATATATAAATTATTTTTATTTTCTTCGGTTAACCCCAAAAATCAGACGACGGCTTCAATTTTAAATTTGGTGACCTCTAAAAGTAAAAAAACCTTGAAGTATAAAACCTTAGGAGTATGAACCAACTTATGTGGCAGATTATACAGGAGTCGAATGGCAATTCCAACTATGGGAGCCGAATCGAAATTGAATTGGTTGACGTGATTAAAAATTATTTAATTAGGTAATAATTTAATTTAAGAAAAATCAAACACTATTTTAATAGGTATAATTTAATTATGATTTTCTTAATCCAAATCAAAACCAAACTAAATGTGTAGGTAATCAAATTAAACCAAATCAAATACATATATAATATATATTTATTTATTTAATATATTATATATACACATAATATATATATTGTCTAATATATTTTTTTACGAGTATTTTAACTAATGCATTATAAATATATAAAATATTTAATATTTATAAAATAATTAATAAATAAAAATAAAACTTAATCTTAAATTATTTCACTTTTATCAATTTAATAATTATTAATAAAAATAATTAATTAAATATTTAAAAAAATAAAATCTAACGAAAGATTATGGATCAAATTAAAAAAGTTATGATTAACATCGTATGATTTTTAATTTTTAAAATTAATAAATAATAATTTGATTTTAACATTAACAGTTTAAGTTTGATTTGATTATAATTTTAGTAAAAATTAAAATCAAATCCAACCATTGCTAGCCCTTTATGGGAGCCCGGGTGATTGGACCCTTCAACGAGGTTGTGATTGTGATGGCACATTGTGGACTGACCAGTGACCACCGCCCCGAAGCTAAGCAGCCGCAGCATGCAGGGCCGGCCTATGGGTCACTTGCGGCCTAGGCAGTAATAGGTTTTGAGGCTCTCTAAAAAATAATAAAAATTATTTAATATTTAAAAAGTACAATTTTTAAAAGGCGCAATTTTTTGGGACCTAGACTAGACATAGGCCATTCATGCCTTGAGCCGACCCTGGTACCATGCAGATGCAGTACATCGCTTTGGAGTATGTATACTTGAGGG
This sequence comes from Diospyros kaki, assembly GCA_036245055.1. Classification (NCBI taxonomy): domain Eukaryota; kingdom Viridiplantae; phylum Streptophyta; class Magnoliopsida; order Ericales; family Ebenaceae; genus Diospyros; species Diospyros kaki. The sequence continues at coordinate 39,712,305 of BSEG01000001.1, read as the reverse complement.
ATGTGTAAGTCTTAAATCTTAAAAGTTCAATTATATGCATTTGGCATTTATTTATATTGTAAATTAATAATCACGACCATCGTAATCGAGCATATCTCATCTGGCAAGATTCTGAATCGAGAATTAATTACGTACGTAGATGAAGCCCATTGATTGATTCAAGTTTATAACAGAAACCATGTTGGCACTTTGATTTCAATAGCCAAAGCTAGTCCAGTTCAGTTCTAGCTCAAATGAAGCAATTGAACAAAGGCACATGAATCCCATTCATTACGAAGGATTCAACCCCCTCCCCCTCTTATTCAGCTTCCTCGACCGATGATTCAATCCCCAGAAGCACAAACCCAACCGCAACTCCCACGAGGACAAGCCCGTTCATGATTGCCGCAATCGTGAATATCTCGCCGGCGGCGCTGCAGCTGGACGACAGAGCTCCGCCTCCGCCTCTCGACGGCCGCTTCAAAGAGCTGACTATCTTCGCAAACGACTGCTCGGTACAAACGGGAACTCCCAAAGAGACCACGCTGTCGTGAGCTTTAAGGCCCCCAAAAGAGTTCAGTCCGGCGACGTAGGTTACTCCGGCTTTTCTCCTCTGGGAGGCCCGGCCGGCGGAGCCAGCCGACGCAGCCGAAAATGTCGCCGGAGAGAGCGTTGCAGATGCCGTCGCCATTGCAAAGCAGCAATCCACAGCCTGATGTGTACAAGGAAGAAAAGGGTTGTAAAACAAACGACAAATTTAGATCGCCGGAAACCCTTCTCGCTGAAACAGAACTATGGCACGGAAAGAGCAGAGAGTGATTAGAAGAGAACAGGAAAGAGTGAGAAACTTACCTGATTTGAGAAGAGGGTTGAACTTTGAAGGGTACGGCGTGGGAATGGAGAGATAAAGAGAATAAAAGGAGGGATTGTGTGAGAGTTGGATAACGCAGGAAGGGGAATGGTTGGCTGTCAAGTAGATTACAATTTGCTTATATATTTGTGGAGAGGAGATTCACAACAGGGCTCATCTGAGTATATCATATGTAATTACGAGTATACATGTCAATGGGCTAGTCTATACTACCCACTTTTTGTTGTCAAGTCAGGCCAACCTCCAAGAAGTTCAGCCCGCCCGATACGGGTAAGTCTGTCGGGCACGGCCAGGCTCACCAGGCCTATTTATGCCCTCATCCCAGCACGGGCTCTAGCCTCTAGGAGGCAATGGATCGACCCATGGACACATCTAATTTCCATTGTTAAACATACCTGTAAATCCGAACCGAGTTGGAAGCCTCGTCAAGTGTTCATACAGCTGAGGTCTTAAATTTCTTCACCAACCAATGTACTGGGAAAATGATTGAGCATGGCGGATTTTGTTGGAGGAAAATGGCAATCATGGCAATCATCTCATGTATGAACAAGTGAAATTCCACATGTACTTGGAAATTAAGGATATGAAATGAATGCAACTTGGAAAGTGAATTAAGTTCCTCAAATACTTCTCAAATCATAATTATTTCAATTATTTGAGGAAGTTTGAACAAAAAATAAAAGCCACCGTGCACTATGTGACACATACACACATCTTTTCCTTGCTTTATTTGCAAGAAGCTAAAAAGTAATTACTTCTTGAAGGTGCAAACTGAGACAAACCTAAAGAGTAAAAAAAGTCTATAAGTAATAGCACCGAGAAAGAAAAGATTAGGAGAGAGAACTATTAAGAAACAGAAAGTGGAAAAAGATTTGTGCAAAAGTACGCCGCTTTCGGCAATATGATATGGTCACAAAGCACCTACTTGTTACCCAGCTGAAGACAAGTAAATCTGTATACAAACTCCCAAGCATCAAGACGTTCATAAAGTTTAACATTAACATAAGATCATATTTCTATTTTAACAAGCTGCCAGGCTATAGAAATAAATTTTACCACAAATTTCAACCATTTAGATCATGACTGCTGGAAAATTGGATGGTTCGGCTGAGATGTCTGTTTGGAAATTGGTTCGGTCCTCCATCTTCAGAAACGCGAAAAATGGAAACTTTCAGTACAACCTCCTCCACCCTGAGCCGCTCAAAGACACAAACGTCTCCTTCCTCCAACTTGTTGTCCCAAACAAATTCAAGCCACCCCTTGCTCAACTTAGCAGAACCATCTCTCCACATGCACCGGACAGGCCACTTTTCCCCATTAGAACCCTGAAGTGTGATGAATCCTGAAACCCCAATGAGATACTTTTCGGCAAAGGAGGAGGGCATATGCTGCGCATGAACAATGACTTCAAAGTAAGCACCTATTCAAGTTTAAGAAAGATCAGATAAAGCACATATAGTTTGATGGCTCACCAAGCCTATTCCCTTGTATATATACGATCGCCGTAGGATAACTCTGCAGAATGGATTTTCAGACTGAAACATTTTTGCTGCATTAAGCACTCTTTCCTTTTCCTCAGGTGTTACAACTCTCGACTTCCTCAAGAAATTTCCACTACTTGTTTCACGTCCAGGTATTTGTATTTCACTTCCAAGCTTAGCTGATGATTCAAGGTCAGCTAAATTTTATTGCATTAGTTATGAAATCGATAATATCTTAGAATACTACAAGAGGAAAGGAGGATCTAAGTGAAAAGAGCTTACAAGATCCAGTTCCACGTTTCCTTTTTCTGCTTTCAGCCCTTTGATGCAGTGACTGCAACTTAATTTCATAGGCAGATGTCACAAGTTCACCATAATTACACTGAATACCTATGTCTCGAGTGGATCGAGCTGCTGACTGTACAATACCTACATGTGATTTTTCTCCATCGACCTTATATCTAGAGTTTCTAAGTTCAGTCCCACTGAAGATACCATCAGCTTCTCTTATCCCTTTCTGAAGTAATGGTTGATCATAACTTTTACCAAGTTTTTGATGAGCCACAGTTTCACCAAACATGCTATTTTCCAAGAATGGGGATACTTGGCAGGAAGGATGGTACTTCAAGAATCCAACTGAATAATTATATTCTGCTCCATCTCTATAAGGTACTGCATATTGGTTGCCACCACTAGGTCCTACTGAACTACTCAGAGTATCACACTGATATTTTATCTCAGCATTAGCCATATCATAAATATTCACTCTGAACTTAGAATTTCCTTCAAATGTGAAGACTAAAAGGAAGCCCACACGGATAGACTGGTGCTCTACAAATTCATGCCAACCATCGCTGAACCAAACTTTGTCTTCTATTTTCTTTAACCTCACTCGCCAAGCACAGCCATTTGGAGTTGTGAGAGTAGCAACAGCAGGAAGTTCATAACCAAGCTTCTTGACAAACTTCCCTGGAATTTTCTGCAGGAACCAAAACCAATTAAGACTTCCTTTGTTTCAAGTGAAAATGAGAACAATAAGAAACATCCACAAAGGGAACTGTTCAAGAGACATACATGATTAAAACAGTTCAAAGTAGCAAAGGTCCAGTTCGATTATAGTTTCTGTATTTTTTCTCAGTGTTTTCACCATTTTTGAAATTGAAAATTCTGACAACTACAACACCATTATTCACATAATCTTCATTTTTCTATAATAATGGTTTTTAAAGTAAGTGAAAACATTCTTTTTACCATTTTCTTAGGTTCACGTTGTGGAAATAGTTTTTTTTGCAAAGCAAGGGTAAAGCAGCATACTAAAAACGTCTTTTCCCCGTTGCAAAACAGGGAGCCTCATGCACTAGAAGGCCATTTAGAGTGTTTTAATATCAATTCGCACGAAATAGTTCCTAGAACCAAGTAGAAAACAGTTTTTGGGACCATAATCCAACTGGCCTATAGAGTTTTAGGGCCCATTCAATTTTCTAGTTTTCTACTCTAATTCTATAACTAAAGGTGTCCCAACATTTTATGTTTCAAAAAGTCATAGCCTTCATTTTCAAAAAATTTAGAAAACATCAAAATAATGTTTTCTAATTCACAGTATAAAATTCAAAAATTAGAAAAAAGTGATTTTTCTACTTTTTAAAGAAAGATTTAATTATTCAATAGAAAATTAAATTTGAAAAAAGAAAATGTTTTCTACAACTAAACAAGCCCTTAAGGTTTCCAAATTCCAACCAAACAGACATATTATTTTGTTTCTCAAACATTTGATAACAGGATTACCAAATTATGGAATTTCACAAAGACAGTGATATGCAAACAAGACTTTAACAAGAGATGTGAAAACAAATATTTCATCATACAGGAAATAAATTTTAAAAAAAGAGGGATTAACCCTAATATAACAGAGCTGCCTGGTTCAGCTAGTGGGTTTACGGGAACAAAAACAAAAACAAGCATCAGATCCAGACAATCATTTCCGAAAAGCAAGGGTAAGAAAAGAAGAAGGCTAAACCTTGATCTTCATTGCGAAGCCAACAATTGTTCTTGTTTTTCATTGCACAGAAATGAGAACAACACAAGTCTCAGAAAAGAGTTCGAGTTACGGAGTTGATCGAGCAGTAAAAGGAAAACAAAAAACCGAAACACGATAAGATCAAAGAGAAGAACGGGATTGGATAGAGAGTTACAAGTTTCTTGTCCTGGATGATAGAAGAAACAATCATCCTGTAGAAAGTTGAAGACATATTCACCGGAAAATTCGCGCGCCGGCAATCGGCGTCTGCTAGTCCCCCTTGCTGCCCCATTGTTTCTGCCGCTTGAAACGTCAGATTCTCGATCACGGTCGTCGGCCGGATGGTCAATTCATCTCTCTCTCCCTCCCCTTCTCTCTCTCTCCCCCCTCCCTCTCTCCCTTCTCTATCTCTCTCTCTCTCTCTCTCCTTTTGAGGTTTTTGAGATTTTTAATAAAACGAGTCCTAAAATAGCTCACTACCGGAGCACAAGTAAAGTAGCTGTCTCCTGAGCAATTAACAAAAATAGTTAATTACATTGGTACCCGGGAACTATGCCTTTTTACCTAATAAGATCCAATATTTTGGGACAAAAAGGTGAAATCCTTCACCTTAGGAGCCCCTTTCAGACTGCCCCACACCACGGGAGAGGTTGTAAATCAGGTACACAGCGGCCATGGTCAATGGGAGGTCCAGTGCTGACTGACCACAAGGATCCCACCCCTGAGGAGCAAAAATCCCACACTGCGGCTGGCTAGACTCGAACCTAGCTCCTTGGGATCAACTCTACCATCCCACAACCAACTGTGCTACGCCCTGGGGGCATAAGATCCAATATTTTCAATATACAGATAGAGCCCCTGCCTTTATATATACGTAGAAGTACCCCTAACTGTTACTAAATTGCAGGTAATATAAAAATGGGTATTTTACTAATCAGTATGCAAATTCTGATTATATAATAATTATCAATAATTATAAACAAGTGGGATACACTAATAAAGTAGGTATATTTTTTGAAGATTCAACAACCAATGATATATGTTATTAATATAAGAAAATTAAAAACGTTAGGGTTTCAATAACCAAATAATTATTATATATGCTTTAGATATTGAAACAAACATTATGTTATATATGGAATTAAAGATCTGTACATCAAGTTAAAGTACAGTAAAGAAAAAAAAATTGAAGATATTGTTGATAACTTCAATTTTTAATTTATATCATAAATGCTTGGGACTGATCCCAATAAGTGAAATCATAACAATGTGAGTCATGATTTGACGCCAAAAGTTTCGAGAGAGGAGGCGAAGAGACATTTTGATCCCATTTAGGGACGAGCCCTTACAGTTCCCAATTTCGATCTTTAGTTAATTGTTTTATCTACGGAAATTTATATTAATTCGATTATTTCAATCAATTTTGATTACTATTTCAACTAATATGATTAAATTGATCATCCGAATTCCACTTTTACTAAAACGTAATTTATTTCTGTGAACAATTAATTTATTTGATTAATTCAGTTCAGTCAGTCACCCAACCCACATTCACCGATCAAATTGAACAGCAATGTTGTCCTGTGCACATCAGGTTTCTGGCATCAGGCAAATCTGACGCGGGCAGGGAGGGCCACGCCCAGGTGAAAATGTCTCTTCGTCGAATTGAATTGTAGTACTGATTGAATTCTTCATCCCAAATATAGGAGTCAAAACACAAAAAAACAGAAATAAAACCCAGAATTTCTCAGAGAATTTATGAACAGGGTAAATGAATTGAGGCAAGTACTTGTAGTTCTTCGAGCCTACAGCATTTTACATCGATACAAGATCCCCAGGAAAGGGGTTTCAATTTTGATCATCAAGGGGTACTTCTATACAAATCCCCTGAAGTACTACTTTTCTGCACAGTTAGAATGGAGGATAGAGACGACATACATTTACCACATCCTACAAGTGATTTGTGTACAGTCATGAAAAACCCAACCCTGATTGTTGTTACTCTTAACAAAAGAACAGAAAAAAAAAGAAAAAAAAAAAAAAACCTTGGTGCATAAATGATTGTTGTCATGGCAAACCACAAAACCCGCTACGATAGCCAACCCAAGGTGAATGATATTTCTTGCCAATCTGAGGAAGTCCAGTTTATCTAATCCACTTTCAAGCAGAATGATAATACGCGTGCAGAAGGAATGGAGCTCTTGAAACTGACTATACAGCAGGTTGGGTAGGCAGCTGCTTCCCGTGAACATCCAGCACAATATCCCCGAGCTCCGGGAATGCCGATATGAGTATCAATTCAAGTATTCGATATGCAAGTTGTTTCAAGCAGACCGTAGACTGCAGCATAATAATACGTTAAACCAGGTGCTACTTGATCACACTGTGTTATTCAGATAAGAAAAGAGAAAGAAACCATAGAACAAACGATTGCAGTCAATGCGGAGTGGATAGAAAATGCCATCCTACCTGAAGGAAATAATGTAGGTCTTTCGCACAACGCCTATACTGCTTGCGCCCAATTAAGCTGACAAGCGGAGCAGGAGCTCCATCTGGAAAAAGTAAGTGGCACAATTTAAGTTCCAATTCAGGACTACGCTATCCAATTTTCACATATGAAAACACGCCGATGAGATCAAATAAAGGGGACAATTGATTCTGAGTATTTACATCAAATTTGCTACCAAATTCCAGGATAGTGTCTCATACAACAGCCTGCCAGAACGAGCATATTGGCTAGTATATCATTCTCTTTCTTTGGGCGTGACAAAGCATGGAAATTCTCCCTTCCAATTCTTATAGGGATTTCTATTCCAATTTTTGAAGAAAAGATAAAAATATTCACCATAGCTTTGCTAGGAAAAGCCCAAGAGATTAACTTTAATTTAGAAAGTTAACACCACGCTGCCATGAAGATCTAAAACAAACAGACGGGAACCTTTACATGGCCAGGAATCAACAGCAAGAGATGAAGTAATTGCCAGCAAACAAATAAGTGCACACATAACCAGATAAAGAAGATTCCAGAGCTGCCAAACATGCACTCAATATAAATCCCATGCTAAACATATTAATCAGATAAAGAATATTCCAGAGCTGCCAAGCATACATAATACATATCCCGTGTATAACCTAATTTGACCATATATATAGTGTCAAACAGCCCCATCATTTTTTTTTTTTTTTGCTAGCTTTGCCCCGTCATACTCACTCAAGAGTATATTCAGATCTTTGCAATAAGACAACTTATGTTAGAAATACTTATCTGCACCTCGCATCCACCAAACTCCACCTGTGTACTGAGTAATTCCCTTAACACTTCAGTGTTGAAAGGTTTTCCTCCTTATCACAACTAGCTGCCTAATCCCAAGCCCAGATAAAGGAAGAGATGGTTGCACGGTGCGGCAAAGAACTAGCATAAAAATCGTCAAATCTTTTCAACATGGATTTTACACAAAATAAGATGACCTTGTTTCCACCGACCAAAGGAGAATTCTCTTTTTTCCCATTTTTTTCTTTTCACTACATAAACATTAAAGCCAGAGACTGATGCATCCAGAATACAGGTGCACTCCAACTTGGAACATTATTTTTATGAAAATGAAATCCAATATCATTGTCTAGTGAACAAAGAAACTGAAAAATCATGCCAAAAGAAATTCATCATATACAATTATTAAGAACCACGTCCACAAGCCCAAAAAACATAAAAAGTTTATTGTCACCTAGAGATGAAGATAAAGATCATTTGAGGAGATATTAACTAATAAGAAGTGTCCAAAGACCAAATAAAGAGTAAAAAAGAGAAAAAAAAAAAAAACACTTACTGAAGATCATTTTCTTGACATTGTGAGCCCTACGGGCAGCCTCACGCTGTTGTTCAAAAGACCCTGTTTCAGTTACCCTACTACGGCGGCTCGTAGTTTGAGAAGACCCCTCATTAAACTGGCAATCATCAACTCCACTTTGAGTATTTGAGCTCAGAAAGAATGTGCCATCAGGCCACAGAGCCTGTTAAAAAAAAAAAATTACAAAAAATTTGGAAGAAACAAAAACTTTGGTTAATGATTCTTCCAGACTCTTTCCCAAGCAAATGCATTAAATGTTCTAGCATAGCAGATAACTAAAAGGTATTTGTCAAATTTAAAGATCATGAACACTTCAACAGAATTTGATGAATTAGTATATTATTCTACATACTTAAATAGGGTACTTGCACCAGGCAATTATTTGGATGTATCGTCTAATGGGAAGGAATATTGACTTCTCCCTAATTAGGACAATGACACAATACATAGCCACAATAACTCAAATGCTTACATGATTTGGATGTCAAAACAAACTCTAGTATTGCATATAAGGTCATAAATACCAGTCATAGTTTTAAATGGAGTAGCAGAAAACCAGACACAGCTCATTTTAATTTACATTTAAAAAGGGGAAAAACAGAAAAGAGAAGAACAACAATAACCCAACTAAAACAAAAAAGAAGAAAAGAGTTCTCACAATTTACACTTTAAAAATTTGATGTGCCATAGACTCTAGACAAGCCAAAGGCCATCCCAATGTACAAAAGACATATTCAAAGAAAAGAATTTTGGGCCTGAAATGGTGCCCACCAACCTAGCCTTAACTGACTTGGGCACTACAAATCTGTCCTAGTGATAAAATGCCTTGGGGGAATTACGCCCATCCAAAAGAAACACACAGACAAGCAAAGATTATTAAATGTGGTATAATATTCAAATGAAGCATGGATTATGGTTCTCTTAATCTTCCAACACTGTAAATACGATCTTGTTTTCGCAATCCTGTATCAGTAAAATGAACTAGATTAAAAAATGGCTAAATTCTTACATCTTGGACCCATTGAATCCCTTGAGCAATAATATTGTCTCTCCGCAACTGCTGAATTTGTCTTAGAAGCCAGTCATCAATAGCATCTTCCATCATTAACTGCAATATTTGCTTTGATATCCAGAAAACTTGTCTTCTGCAAAACAAAAATAAGCATGTGGGATTATTAGTGATCAAACATGCTAAAGGAACATACACAGTTTTCAATATAGATCAATCAATTCTGGTTGTAAGCAATAAAAGAGGAACACAACCCAAGCTATATGGGTGATTGTTTATGTTAGAAATCCAGAAATCCATCTTATAATTGTTTCCTTCCTAGGATATCTTTATTCCCTTATTTCTAGAGTTCCCCTTTTTTATTAGGATAAGATTATGCTTCCTTATTCGTATTATTCCCCTTATTTTTCTTCCTTTATTGAGTTGACTAACCCCTAATTATTTGGGATTGGTTGCCTAAATCGGGGTTACACAATAAAATATAGAAAAGTATTATTTTCCACAGTTTATACTTGGGATGAGGGACAAAGAAACAGAGAGATCTAGAAATGTCTGCACGCCAAGAAGAGGTTGCAGCCCTCCTTAATCAAGGTGCATGCAATATAAACAACCATCACTACCTCGATTCTAATTGTGGTCACAGCACCAAATGGTGTCTCAAACCTGAAAGAGGATAACACTCATCCTCCACAGAAACCTAAGCGGGATGCCCAATCCATTACTTGGATGGCTTGGCCATCTAAAAATAGGCAACCACATCACAATTCCCAATAATATCTCCACCAAAACCCTAGAGGTATTCTCTCTCTATCTGTCTCCTCCTTGCCAAAAGGAAAGAATGCCTCAGTTCATATCTAACCTTGAATCCATTGGGCCTAAAATATCCAAACATGGTTCATCAACCTTCACCTCACTTTCTACCACCTAGTACTAAATATATTTGTTTCTACTTGTGCTGACACTCAGCTATTTGAGCAAAGACACATCATTGTAGTGCACATAATCAGTCATAAACAACATTGCTTTGGTGAGCTCAAAAGTAGTTAATTTTTATGCACATAATCAGTCATGAACCATGTTGGTTTGGTGAGCTCAAAAGTAATTAATTGCAGTGCACATGATCACTCATAGAACTGCATTGGTTTGGGGATCTCAAAAGTAGTTACATATCACAGTTAGGCTCCTGATAATGTAGGATTGTTCACAGTGAAAACCTTTTGAGTGAATACAACCCAGAAAGAATAGCCAATGGAAGATTGGTGAACAAGCAAAAAAATAAAAAGAATTACAAAGCTCAATAACCTAAGAAATCACAAAAGTAACATTTTTTTTTCTTTTGGCTCCAAAAATCACCTAGAAAGAGGGGCAGACACAAGAATCTTTATTCAGTTTGGTGCATGTGAACTGGAAAGTTCTGAAGGGATGCTATTGTTCACACAAATAACCAAATCAAGATGAAAATCCAATAACAGTGCAAAATCAGAGAGAGTTCAACAGGGTCTTTGTGTTTCATGAGCAGAAGACCTAGGTCTGCAGCGCACAGGTACAAATCACAGCAGGGGCTCCTCATTAACACACACCCAAAACAATAAAATAAATTAATGCAACTGAAATGTAGGAATTTGTGCATATATAAAGAAAGGTAAGAACTGAAAAGGATAGAATCTAAAAACTAAGGTTGTGATGAGAGAGCAATAATCAAGCTAGCACCTTCTCCCCCCCCCCCCCCAACAAACCAAAAAAAAAAAAGCTAATGACCAAGCCCCATTATAAACTCATTGATCTGACCTTGTTGATGGCCTTTCTGAAGTACCCATTTTATTTTACAAGGAAAAAAAAATCATAATTACAAAGGTGTCAAACCCTGCAAGTGTTCAAACAAAAGAGATATAATGGCCTTGCAAAAGATATGATCACGAATAGAGATGATTGGCAAGTTAGAATCTACGTACACAAACCCAAGTGGGATTAAAGGCTTGGGGGTGTTGTTGTTATGTTAAAAATATAAAAACATCATCAGACATCAAGGGGAGAAAATATGTTCCAACAATGTATCTTCTTCTTCCTCAAAAAACTCATAAATTTCAAAGTAATATTAAAAACATGAAAGGACTTCTGAAATATTTCTCACCTTAACCATCCTCTTCTCTTAAGCTGAAAGATTTCGTCAACTAAGTTCAAGACAGGTATGCTTAAATTGGGTGGTGTCCACTGCAGAATAAATCACCAAACAAAAGTTTAGGCAAAAACCAATTAGATGCATTCAAGACATGCCTAAAGATGCTCCTGAGAAGGGGAGATCTGAGGTGGTACATGCGATGGTCATGCAAAGGAAAAGGGAATACCAAATAAAAATTAAAAGGATACAAATCTGAAACTTAGGCAAAGAGAGCAACTTTGAAGGAAGAGAAATCTGAGGTATACGTGGCACTCATAGAAAGGAAAAGGAATGCCTAAAAATATAAACAAAATTTGTATCAGCTAAAGGTCAGAAATTATGCAAAAAATAGGCATAACTGGACAAGATTTACTAAAAACAATCTGCAAGGTGATTCATAAAGGGTGAAAGTGGTGTTGATATGCTTTGTCGAGAATCTTTTACAAATAAAGAGCAAAATTTTCCTAATCACACACAAGAAATAAAAGGCCTAATGATAAATATGCAGAAAGAATTTAAAAATATTTAAAAACAGGAATTGCAAACATCATCAATAGGGTTTCAGAAATAATCAAACATCATCATCATCATCAGGTCAGTCCACTGATTCTTGGTACCTCTGGTGGATCTTCCAGATGATCAGAGCTTACTGGTAGACTTGATGCAGGATATCCTCCCAGACTGACAGATAGAGGTTCTGCCTCTAAACCATGTTTTGTTCCATAATATAACCTTCTAAAATTTTCACCGTGTTTAACCACCCTTGGTGGCAAACCCTTTGAGTCTAATTCATTATCTGAGTGCCATCCATTAGCTTGAACATCAGGTCCTACTTCTTCATGGCCATGAGTTCCATCTTTATCAACATCCTCATCAGAAATGCTTTTTGCTGATCCTGTGGTACTATGCCAAGAGAGATGTTTACTATCCTCATCAGCATTCCAGGATAAGTTCTTGCCTGGAATTGCAGAAGAGGCTTCGCAAGGAAGGGAAGATGAACCAACAACTTTCCGCATTAAGCCATCTGAAACCCCTTTGAACTGGCGCACAATATCATCCATAGCCTCATCCACATTCACTATTTGAATAAGAAGAAGACAGACAAACATAAGTAAGAAAAATTTGCCAAAAAAATAATAATAATAATAAGAAGAAGAAGAACCAAATAAATGACATAATAAAAAAGGAAAGCCATTAACATCAAGAGCAGATACAAATACTTATACACCATTATTTTCAAGATATACCCATAAAGAGGTAAATGCAACTCATAAAAGCATGAATAACAAATAACCAGTACTATAACAACGACTAATAATATTTCAAACACCAGAATACCATGTAATATTATTTCAACAAAGTATTAGAAGTCTAAAACATCAACGTGCAGCATGGTTTCAAGTTTCGAGTTATAACACAAAGACACAAATTCATAAAATGAAGTGAAAGTAAAACGAAATGTAAATTGCAAACATAACAAATCACAGGTAACTCTTAAATCATACTCAAACTTCTCAATACATATTTAAAAAGTTACACATTACACCCATTTCTCAATCCTCATCAAGCTGAAACAGAAAGCTGCACACAAGGGATAAATAACAAAACACCATTAAGAAAGAAAGGGAAAATACGTGTGGTACCCCTAAGGGTTAGGATAAATGCAGGTACTACCCCTGATGTTTGACAAAATACAATGACCACCCTCTACTTTTAATATTATGTTGCAATTTTCCCTGACATTAACTTACCACTGCTAAATTTTTCTAAATACCCTCTACTACTTTCTCTGTCCAATTTCTCTCAACTTGTCCACCTTGCATTTGACAGAAACAACTTGGTAAGACTTGAAAATGCCCAACAGTTCTTCGACTCTTTGTCCGGTAAAAGGTCATGACTTATGGATAGGGGGTCAATGTGCCTATTACGCACATAATGTCATAATAAACTAGAAGTGCAAAAACTGAGTTTAACACCATATATAGACAACTAGGATCCAAACATGTAAAAGCTGGAATGGTCATCCAACCAGGAAGAGAACCTGCACACCTGCAAGGGTCCTAATTGCTGAGGACGATTTTCCAAAAGAGTAGTTCTTCACCAACAATAAAAAAGCTATTAGACTTGATCATAAAATACAATAGGAAGATTAATTGATGGGAAAAAAAGAAAACAATATTGGAAGAAATGCAAACCTTTGAGGAAGCACTCAAAAAATCCCACACTTCATGTTGCTCAGCAACATTAGCTATGGACAGGAGATCCTGGAAAATGAAGCAAAACCATAAATGGTGAAAGGACAGATAAGAGGATACGCATAAGATTTGTAGATGAGGGCTAAATTATACTTGCAGATATTTGTCAAGCTGAATACAGCGTTGATGAACAAGAGCATCTTCTGTGCTGGAGGAGAATATCCTTTTTGGAGGCAAATGTAATGTATAATTAGGAATATCCTTAAGGTGTCGATGTAGTCTCTCAAAATTGCTGTATCTGTGACCAAATATCCAAAAAAACATATAAAGAAGAAATGCATGCTGACAGATGATGGCAATAATGTAAAAAATAAAATAACTGAAAATCCAAAATGAGGATTAATAACTTGAAGCCTCAGTAAGTCTTGGTGAATTGAAGCACTAAAGCAACTTTAGTTAAATGAAGAAAGATGTGAAAGGATAATCCAGCAATTATATTGTATCAAAGGTGAAGATAAAAATAAGACCTTCTTTTAACAGACCAAGTGTTGTTATCTGCATCTGTCACTAAAATTGAATAAACTGCAAAGGATTTTGATCCAAGTTTCTCGAAGTATGCTCCTTCAACCTATAGACATTAAATAGCATCAGAAGCTAGTGATGAGGTGCAAAATGAATGAATCAACCTAAATCTGAAGCAAGTGCAACACCAAAAACTAACAGGAGATGAATGAAGAAATTTATTAAATATATCAGTACAGCTCTCTTTATAGTACTAGCCAAATGTGTCTACATCTCCTGAAGGAAAATGGAAGAGGGGAAGTTTACCTGGCACCTAAGCATGGGAGCATGCATTACTTCACTGTGGAACACCATATTTGAAGCGCCCTTGGCAGTATGTGCTTCACTTTGTCTGTCAAAATCTGGGCTATAAAATTCTGATATAAGAGGATGAACGCCTTCACTTCTGGATGCTTTTTCCATGTTGGTTTCAACTTTTAGAGCAGAAGTGCTGTTTGATCTTTTAAGCCAACCTTTATTCTCACCCAGAGTAAAAGAAGCAGTATTCTCCAATTCATTAATGGCTGCTTTCCCACCAGATTGTTCCTTGTCTAGTCCACGAAACAAATGTGTCATATTGTTGCCCCCATCGCTTGGTCGAGCCTCTGTGATAAATTTTGGTGGCAACCCAGTATCTTCTGTTGCAAAAGAAACTACAGGCCTTTGGGTTGACATTTCTGTCCATGAACTATTTGAAGGTTTAGCACTATTTATTTTCGAACTCTTTGCAGCAATCTTCTGAGCTTTCTTTTTATAATTTTTTCCTTTGGTCCACATGTTTTCAAGATTTTCAGGCATCAGAACCTCTGTTCTCCTCTGGGTTGCCGCCTCCAGTATTTGTGCCCAGACAACAGGATGTTCCTTACCAGAAAGATTAGAAGTCAAAATTTTTGAAGTATCCAGGGGAATATGTTTCTGGATGCCAGTTCCTGACACCAAAAGATCAGTTCCTTGACCATATGAAATCATATCCTGCCTTGAAGTATATTCCTTTGGTGGTATATCTGCAGGAGCAGTATGGTCACTGCTACCCATTACATTAGGTGAGTGGCTATCACCTGTCGCTTTATTTCCACCATCCTCAGTACTAAGAAAAACATACTCAATCAACTCATTCACATACCTGGAAACAAGTAATCGTTTGATCTAAATAGTTCATATCTCAAATATAGGGAAAAAATAAATTTGATATACTCATAACACACTAAATGATTATATGCTAGTTATGCAAATTTGGCATTAACATTACCTCATATATGGTTATCAAAATAAGTTACCATGAGACTTCACCAACCCAATTAATACTAATTAAAATTTATAAACTTATTTCCGAAATTCAATTCTTGTTGAAGTCATGTTTGCCAAAAAGAAATGACATGGGATTGAAGGCATGTTCAAGTACCCACTACTTCATTTTTTACTTTTTTTTGTATGTTTTCTCTTTTCCTGTTTTCGTGAGAATGTATCTTGACTACTTTGAGTTTATACTTTTTAAGGTGGAAGGCGGAAGGAGAATCAAGTTTTGGCTTGAACAATTGGCCTTTTCAAATTTGTTCTGATTCACAGAATTAACGGAAGCATAAAAGGATGACAGATGGTGCTCTTCAAGTTGTTCAGGCTCTACTGATTCTGGATTGAGTTTTATTGGATTCAGGATATTTTTCCAAGTCAGCAGTCAGGGTACAGAATGATATTTAGAATTCTATTGCATGATAACGATTTGGAAATTTGAAGTTCTCATTGCAAAAAGTTATAATATGCTCTAAAAATCAATAAACTACAACATTCATGAGGAACAAATAGTTGTGAGGAAATTTATTGGCAACGGCATGCTAGATTGGGGATAAAGTCTTACAGGAACTTACTCTGGGCTTGCAAAACTCATAACAGGTTGCATTACCAAGCAAGTTATAAGCTCTCGGGCAATGCATCGAACAAGGGGGCATTGGGCCTCTTGTGGTCTGAGGACCACAGCTAACAAGCCACCAACAAGATGCTGAAGAACCTGCAACAAGCAAAGGCATCATATGGCATCTGAATGGCAAAATCAAAACGTGAATTTTTTTTTATCAGAACACTCCACTCACACCTTGTACTCACTCTCGGGAGATAAACATGCAGGGTGAAGCTCCCTTGAAGCTTCAAGATGGTGTCTCAAACGATCATCCCTTTCTTTTGAGGATAGTGTTCCCATGACATCCACACCAATTGCAGCTTGGTTTCTTCTAAAAGTATCTAGGTGAGACCTAACCAAGTTAACCAAATCCCTGATACAAACAACAACCAAGTGACTCGATTATTCAATCATGAAACCATTTGAAACTTGACGGACACTTCCCACTCCAAGAAAATTGGCAACTTTCTCCAGAAAATACCTTGTCAAAAAGTCAACTAAGTTTATCTCTTTGACCCTTCCGGATATTTCACCGAGCACATCCATGATGATGGCACGCATGAGCTCCGGCGCCTCCTTGTCAGGTGTAATATCTGAATACCACAAATCGGTGACAAAATCTTGCAATAGTTTATTAACAAATCCCTCCATTGCAGCCTCCACAACAGGAGAGTCAATTTTTCTCTTCCAATTTGGGGGTGGCGGCAATGTTGAAAGGCAAGGATCATCCACAGGCAACTGCTTCTTTTCTAAATGCGATAAGTATGTCTGAGGGCGAACCTTTCGCACCTTCCACCGGAACTCCACCTCACTAAATAAAACCCGTAATGCAGAAACAAATAGAACTGACAGGGGAATATTCATCCACATAGATTTGCTCGTGTCTGCAAAGAACTCCCAATATGTAACAGAATTAATTGAGACGAGTAAAGTGTGAACTTCCAGAATGCCTAGTCAAAGACATGGAGCCAGCAGAAAACAAAAGTATCCCACGAGATAAATTTACTGAATCAACAATTTATAACACTTTTCACGACAACCAATGTTTAGAAGGTATATAGGTTTCTCCGGTCGCCTATGTTTCGCTCTAGGAAATACATTAAACTAAAATTTTGGAATTTTCAATGGCCTTTTTGGATCAAGAGAAAACAACGAAGTACTAAAAAGAGGATTCACTCCGCTTAGCTGAGATGAGTTTCTATATTTTCTTACCTTTTCAATTTCAATGCCTCACTGCAACTCCAATTATTTAAAAGAAATAACCAGAGGCCAAACAGTTCAGAAAACTGAAAACAAAACCCTAATTCAGGTCAAATTGACTCGAATTCACGTCGAGGATGCAAAATGAACAACAACAGAAAAAAAAAATTATTAATTCTACAAGAATTCTACAATAAATGCCTGATTGCAAAGCCAAGGAGAAGCAGGCAATTCGCTCCGTGTTTGAAAGCATCGGGCTAAATCGAGAACGAAGAACTTACGAGTCAAGAAGTACGACACAGCGAAGATACACAACGACCAATAAACCATTCGAAGCTTAGCCTCTTCGATCAGATCCTGCAAGGTCTCCATCGCCTTCATTGTATTTGTCCCAAACAAACCGTCACTTTCCTCTGTGACAACGGCTGGATTGGCCCCAAAGCCCCAATCCTTGTTCTATCAAAATCAGAAAACAACAAACTAGGGTTTGTCTTACAGCTTTGTTTGTGTTCCTTGAACTACTACGGTTCGATTCGCTCTGGTGGGGCTCTTTCTTTCTCTTCTGTCTCTCCCTCGAGTTTTTGCGTCGTCGAGCAGTTTGGAAGTTTCAACAGAGAGATTCCAAGAGAAGAGAAAACGTGACATTTGCTTCCGGTCTTGGAGCAAAAGTAGACGCGTAGTCTGGACTGGACTCGACTCGACTCGGCTACGTAGCTTTGCATTAGCTCGTCGTCTCGTCTGTTACTTTTAGACAAGATAAGCCGCCATCTAATTATCATCCTAATGCTCCTGTAATATTCCAGATATATTCGATTCTAAAATTTACAAATTATAAATAAAAAAAAAATGGAACATATAGCCGTTGCCCTGGTCCTTTGCCCTCCAGACATATGGTAAGTGGATATTTATTGACAGTTATTTCAGACTTGTCATTTTTCTATTTAATTTATTATTAATTTAAGTATAAATTTATTTAAATTAATTTTAACTTAATAAAGATATAAGTAATGCTTAGATTTTTATAAAAAATCATAAAAATAATTAACACATTTCTTCATTGTAAAGAAAAGTATTGACATAATTTAAGTAAGAAAATCATTTTTAAGGGCTTTACATATTTAAACTAACTTTCATACTTTATTTTCTTATACCTAATATCTCTTTATTTGAAATTTTGTCAATACTAATTTTCACCTTTAGAAAATATATTTACCTTTCTTCCTAATTTTTTATTAATATTTAAATCTTAAGTAAATTTTCGTCATGTTAAAAATGACTTTGGGTGCATTTTTTGTAGTTATATAGTTCAATTATTATTTTGTTTTAAATAAAAAATTAATAATGATTTATAACATAGCACTGAGGCTATCAAAATACTGAAGTGATCACGTAACAAAAGCTAAACTTAGGAAAAAATAAAAAATCTCAAGTTCCAAGTGTCATGATTCTCAACAAGAAGCTTATGTAGCACTTGGAATGCTTGATAAAGACTTATTTATTATTTTTTTTAACTTAAGAGACTAATGCTATTTTTGTACAAGAAAATAATTTTAATTACAGTTGTGCTGGCGGCTGCAATTATTTAGCAGCAATGAGTTTGCATTGACAAAATATACTTGAGTGAAATAAACAAATAAAAAATATAAAAGTGATGAAGTAGAAAAACGATAAAGTTCTCTCCAACATCTCAATGTTATGTCATGCTCTATTTATAGGCTATTATGGTACCAAATAGGTGCTTGCGCACGTGTTTGGGGTGACATTCGACGAGTGTGGGTGGGTCAGGGTGCATGGCTACTATGGGAAGATTTTTGTGTGATGTCTCATCTGGAACCAAGCGGCCTGCTTCTTCTTTGCCATTGTCCAAGATCATCACCATTCACTAAGATTTGCTGCTTCTTCTTTTCCTCGACGACATATTGTTCTTCAAGAAGCAATGCTTGCATGCCAAAGCTCGAGCCATTTTCCAAGTACATCTCGCAAAATGGCTGTTATCCAGATCTAATCGGCTTTATTTTAATTAATCAACTCGGTAAGCCAAGTATTGGAATTATACTACCCATCAGTGCCGGAGTAATCCCTGATCAGCTGTTTACATGGAAGCTCGGCAATTCATAAAGTGAAGGAGGAGGGCAGTAGATCTACCAAAACAATATTGAAGAAAGAGAAAAAGGAAGAGGCAGCTTTTCATGTCCCAGATGGATTACCAAAATCTGCCAAAGAGGTAGAAGAAGAAGAAGAGAGAGCGAGAATGCCGGATTCAACTTTTAACCAGAATGCTCAGAAGCGATGGGAAGCTCCCCGCTTGGTACTCCTCTCCACTTGTCGTTATACAGGTTGATACACATATGAAGTTGCCAATAGTGGCTTATATGTCTTTTTGGCTTCAGTGTTTTTTCCTGATTCATCTTATGTTCGAGGAGGATTTGGGATTTGGCTTATATGTCTTTTTGTCTTTAGTTTTTTCCTGATACATCTTATGTTTGAGGAGGATTTGGAAATTTGTTGGATTTCAGTGTTTAGGTGAATTAGAATTCATATAGTCAGGTAGATAATGAAATAAAGATTTGATGTATAATTAGTGACATATTTGGTGTTTTAGTTGCTTGAGGTATCATATTATTAGAGGTGTATAATCGGTTATAATCGAATCAAATCGATCGAAAATCATTAAATGAATCAAACCGAACTGAGGCATATAACTGAATCGAACCAATCGAATCATCTAAACTAATCGAAATAATCGAAACTGAACTAACCAAATTTTGAGCCGTTGTAACCGAACTAAAATTTTTATCAAAAAAATCAAACCGAACCTAATCTAATAAAAGAGGGTTAATTTGTTAGTTCGGTTCGGTTTTTCAGTTAATAATACCAAAAAAATCGAACCGAATAATCGAAATTCTTGAAAAAAAAAATCAAACCGAACCGAAACTAATAACCGAACCGAACTAAATAATCAAAAAATATTGAAGGAACTAACCGAACCGAACCGCTACTGGTAAAAAATCGAACCAAACTGACAAATTTGGTCGGTTAAGTTCGATTAGTTCGATTTACTCAAATTTTTACTCACCCCTATATATCGTAGCGATAAGTTTTGGTGTTTCAGTTATGTTATTTGAGACATCACAATATTTAAATTTTTTTCTTGTGTTATTGTGAGCCATTTTTATTGTTCTTTTTAATGCAATATTTTGGCTCGTTGACATATCTCATGATTCTGCGAGAAAGTTTTATGTAAATTTCAATTTGTATTCAATTTTCATAACTTTTGGATATTATTTATATAATTTATAAATGGGATTGTATGAGTTGAAGTCTTGGAGATTCTCCTTAGCATAAGATGGGTCGTCCATTTGGATGCACTATATATGATCATGAATGGAGTTACAATGACAATGCAATTAACAAAACTATTGCAATTGATGATTGAAGTGAGGTGCATGAAATTAGATTTAGGTGAAAAGAATGCCAGATCTGCAGCAATTTGTACAAAACTATGCTTCCTTATAAGCTATTTTAATGAAATTTATTTTCTGATGCATGGACATCTACGAGTTTAAGTATAAAGTCTGTATAAATCTTTATTTGTATAGCATTAGCTGATGGTGAAAGTAAGAGGCGTGTTGGCAGCTGGTTAAAGAAGACTTAGTCATTATCAATTTTTAGTATTTGCTTACTTACCTCCTTATGTACAAGCAAATTACACCAAAAATTGGAGCTGGCTTCCCTAAATTTATCTTTGGCAACACCCATATTTGAGGTTTAGAAAGATCTCTATCAATGGTTGGTGCTAAAATGGGGATGCTTTGGTCAACAACCTTTCAAAATAACTATCGTTCCGTATCTCCTTATTTCCCCCCTTATTCCCCATCCATCCATGACTCCTATAAGCAGGCCTTGGGCCTCTCCAAGGTTGTGGCCACCATGGCTAATATGAATCCCTTCGGCTGCTTCCTCCTCTTCTCTCTCCTTGCCCCTTCTGCCTTCTCATTTGGTTTACATCATGACGATGTAAAAAAATCTGTTTCCCAATTTGCGGATCATGTGGTTAGTGATGGTTCTCCCCCGGAAGTTGAATATGAGATTGAGCTCAAGGTCACTTTTGCAAATGACAGGCTCAAGAGAGCATACACGGGTCTCCAGGCATGGAAGAAGGCTATTCATTCCGATCCAAATAACATGACTGGCAACTGGGTTGGGGCCAGTGTTTGTTCCTACAATGGTATTGTGTGCGCTCCAGCATTGGACGATCCCACGGCTAATGTTGTTGCTGGGATTGATCTCAACCATGGTGACATAGCCGGGCACCTTCCTGACGAGCTTGGGCACTTGTCTGAGTTGGCCTTCCTCCACATTAACTCTAACAGGTTCTGTGGAGTCGTCCCTGAGAGCTTCAACAAGCTTCACCTTGTGAGTGAATTGGACATTAGCAACAACCGATTTGTTGGCAATTTCCCGAAGGTTGTTCTGGAGCTAACAGGCCTCAAATACCTTGACCTCAGGTTCAATGATTTTGAGGGACCATTGCCTCCAGAGCTCTTTGAGAAGGAGCTGGATGCCATCTTCCTCAACAACAACAGGTTCACGTCCACCATCCCTCTGACTATCGGCAAGTCCCCTGCCTCTGTGATTGTTTTTTCAAACAACAAATTCACTGGTTGCATCCCAAAGAGTATAGGTAAAATGGCAAGGTTGGACGAGATACTTTTCTCCGATAACGAAATGGGCGGTTGCTTGCCTGAGGAAATTGGGCAGCTGGGAACTGTCAGTGTGATTGATATCAGCAGAAACAAATTCACCGGGGTGTTGCCAACATGCTTTGGAGGGCTCAAGAGCATTGAGGTCTTGGATTTTAAATCTAACAAGCTGACTGGAATGGTTCCTGAAAGCATTTGCAGCTTGCCAAGCTTGACCAACTTAACACTCTCTAACAACTTCTTCAAGAAAGAAGGGAAAACATGTGCAGCACCTCGGCCTGGTGTTGCGTTTCATGATGAAGAGAATTGTTTGGAAGACAGGCCGAAGCAGAGGTCCAAGGCCAGTTGTTCGGGCATCGTGAATAAGCCTATTGATTGCAGCAAACTATGCAGAGATCTAATTGATGAACCGAGCCCCGTTACTCCCCACAAGCGTACACCACAATCACCACAGCCGTCTCCCCAAAACCCAAGACCAGGGCCTCCGAAAAGCAATGAGCACACCCCATCAATCCCTAAACAACATCCTCCACCGAAGCCCACATCGGATAAAACCTCATCACCAGCACCACCAACATCAACACCACAGCCTCCACAAGTACCAACCTCGTCTCCATCACCACCTCCAGTAGTCGACCATAATACCCCATCCACCCCCAAACAAACTCCACCATCTTCACCCCCATCAACACCGAAGCCACAGCCTCGACCACCCCCTACCCCAATCTCTAAACCCAACCCACCACCTACATCGAAGCCACTAAGTCCAGCACCAGTGCCAGATGCTACTTCACCTCCAAGACCTTCTCTTCGACCTCCTACTCCTCATCAAAAACCATCTCAATCCACTCCATCACAGCCACCTGCCTTCTCTTTTCCACCACCAGTTCACTCACCTCCCCCACCTCCTCCAACTTATTCCCCTCCACCTCCACCTCCACCAACCCATTCGTCCTCGCCACCAGCGCAATCCCCACCAAAAACTCCTCAAAAACCATCTCAACCTCCTTCACCATTACCACTACCACCACCATCTTCTGTGCCAAGCAAATCAACTCCACCACCAGTGACGACCCCTCCAAAGCCTTCTTCACCCAAACCAACACCGGCTAAGTCATTTCCACCACCAGCTTTTGCACCCATGCCATCACCTAATAAGCCGGTAAAATCAACTCCACCACCTAAAATATTGTCCCCATCACCCCTACCACCAGTTCATTCACCTCCAACGCCACCAACCCATTCATCCTCGCCACCAGCGCAATCCCCACCAAAAACTCCTCAAAAACCATCTCAACCTCCTTCACCACTACCGCTAACACCACCATCTTCTGTGCCAAGCAAATCAACTCCACCACCAATGACAACCCCTCCAAAGCCTTCTTCACCCAAACCAACACCGGTTAAGTCATTTCCGCCACCAGCTTTTGCACCCAAGCCATCACCTAATAAGCCGGTAAAATCAACTCCACCACCTAAAATATTGTCCCCATCACCCCTACCACCAGTTCATTCACCTCCACCCCCACCCATTTTCTCGCCTCCACCACCACCTGAATTTTCACCGCCCCCACCAGCTCACTCGCCTCCAGCTCATGTAGCCTCGCCACCTCCTCCTCCGGCTTACTTGCCTCCACCTCCTCCTGTCTTCTTTCCGCCACCATCAGTCCGCTCACCTTCACCACCAACAATGTCCCCACCGCCTTCATCATCCGTCTTCTCTCCACCCCCACCCCCATCACCTTCTTTATCTCCTCCTCCTCCTCCTGCTCCAGCTCCCGTCCTCTCTCCACCACCAACCTTTGCTGACTTCAACCTGCCACCAAACTTGGGGGCCGTGTACTCATCACCGCCACCACCAATGTTTGAAGGCTACTAAGGACACCTCGACATATTTCCATGTATTTTAACCATTCCTAGTCAATAAAATACACACTTCTGTGCAATGATCAATTGAGTTCATTCTCTCATTGGACATGCATGGATGTTTAGGCTTGCTAGAACTGATTACAAGCAATAGTGCCCTTTGTTGTCCTTTTTTTCCTCTACTTACCTTAGTATTTTCTTATTCTAAATTGTATCTATATATGTAGATGTGAGTAAATAACTTCGTCTCCCATTTTTGTTACTCAAGTTGGTGCATTGTACATGCAGTTAAGCCAAATTCCAAATTAACAATGACAGCTTTGGAAATTAACCATGTTCTTGTTTTAAGACAAGTGCATGTCTTTTGTCTCAACACATAAATGTTCATATATTATTGACAATTAACCGACATACAAGAGAGAGTAAGGTTTTGGACTGTGATAATACATCCAAAGTTAAGAACAACCTCATCGACAGCAGTGCTTATCATTGAACTATTATTGGAAATTTATCAAAAGACTACTTGGAAATTTTACTTAATACTATGTAAACGAAATAAACGGATTAATTCCCCATGGGAAAGGAAGTTATTTTATATATTTTTGTAACCAAACAAAAATAATTTTAACAAATATTTATCCCCCCTATTTCAACGCAATAAAAATAATAAGAAATGCATTCTATTCAACTGTAATATTGACTATTTTACTTTTATTTTCATTCATCTGTTTTGTTCACAAATTTTAGTTCAAAACATGGCATATATTTTAAGGTAAAAAGAGAAAATTTGAGTAATTGAGGACAAAATGTACTGCATTATAATTCATTCAAATATGATACTATATATATATATATTCAAAATACATCAATTCTTATATTGTTACGAACTAAAAGGGATGAAAATCTCAACACACACACTCACACAGTCAAAATCAGCACTGATGAATTCAACACAACTGACCGAGAGTCTAAAAACGATACAAACAATATTCAAAGCATAAACAAACAAGAGGCACACGATTTATAGTGGTTTACCCCAAATAGGGGCTACGTTCACTTGAGCTCCGGTGAGAAAAGCTCACTTCACTAAATATATTTAATCTGATTACAATAAATTGAGACCAAAACAAACCCTGATTTTCTATACAAAAATGCTCAGAATCACTAACAAATCAAGAGCTTATCTTAGATCAAAAAATCAGAGAACACAAAAGGGAAGACGAACTGTACAGCATTTATAGAGAGAGAGAGAAAGAAAACCCTAAAATGACAACTCTTTCAGCCACCCCCATTTTCTTTCGTCTTCGCCGATTAGATCATCAATCTCGAGACGATTGATAAATACAACAGCTGGATGACTGAGATCGCACAAGATAAAGGAAGCTGCAACGGCTTAGATAAAATCATGTAAAGGAACGACTGCAAGCTACACGACAAAAGCCAAAAGCCAAAGGCTTGAGTTGGGCCGAATATGGCTGCCAGATGGCCCTCCAGTGGTTGCCAAAATTGCAGCCCACGATTGCCTAAATGGCCTTCCAACATTGGGCCATTTTGATGTTTCATAAAAAATATAACATATATCTTTAAACTCACGAATGGTATAAAAAGTGACCACTCAGACAATTATTAGATTGCATATTCAAAATTGAAATCTTAAGGTTTGGTGTGAAAAAAAATAAAAAATAAAACCACATAGATAGTACTGCATAATAATAATTTAGTTAAATGGTTTTATCCAACCAAATTTAGTTTTGTAAAGGAAGAAAAGGGGAACAGTGAAGCCAACTGTATGTTTAATTAAGTTGTTTTAGTTAATTAACCATAATAATGGGGGGAAGAATTAACCTTGGAAATGAAAAGGAAGGATAATATTTCGAAATTAAGGGGTAACATGCATTTTATCTAAAATTAGGGAAATCGTGCAATTTACTCGCAATTTTACTATTCTTTCTGGCCCATTTTTATCATTTCCCAGAATTTGGTCAGTAACTCGTTTGGTTATCCTTATCTAACAATTTTTTGATGGGTAAAATCTAAAAATTCTACCAATCTTAGTAATTTTGCTCATCTTACAAATCTTCTTTATAGTTTATTTTTTAGTGTTTTAGATTTTTATATTTATTCCTTCCTTAATCTCGGATCTCCTTAGGTAATTTATAAAAATATGTGTCTAACTTTCTAAAACATGTTTTTAAATGTTGTTTATAAAGTTAAACACATATTTTCATTTTAAAAAACTTTCTAAACATGTTTAAAAAAATCGTAATTACTGAAAATATCAAAAGCTAGAAACAATATTAAGGGAGTTTATCATTTTTTGAGTAAAATACACTAATTTTTTCAAGATAAAGTTAACTCTACGGTCGTTCTTTTTATTTTCTTTTATATACAATTTCTCTATTTAAAAAAATTATAGAAAATATCATAAGTTAAAAAAAAGAAAAATTGCACCCAAATCCTTTTGTGATTTGAGATATTTATAAAAAGGCCCTTGTGATCTAAAAATATTTTTGGATAATTTTTACTTTTGCTAAAACCCTTTATTTAGAGATATTTTAAAATTCTCATGGGTTAAAATGTTTTAAAAAATTCACGTGACTTGAGTTTATTTTATCTAGAGATATTTTTAAGTTAATGGATTGGTGTCTGTGCAATAAAAGTAAATAAAAAGAATTTTAATGATATTTTTAAACTATAAAAAATTTCCATGCATATAGCTTAAACTATAGGAGGTAAAAGTGTGATTTAGAAAAAGTTAAACGATGAAAATTCGAAATTACGAAAATAAAAGATAAAAGTCGGTGGGATTTATTATTTATTTATTTAGTTGTTTTTCTCAATTCGGTACAGAAGTCTGACGTTCTCCCAAACGGCGTCGCTTGAGCATGGCCGGGGACCAGACGTAGCCGTTTGCCTCGGTATTGCCTTCAAACGCACGTTCCGTCAGATTGGTATTTTTTCTTCTTAGTTTCCAAAGTCCCAAAGGGCAAATCCGAAACCCCGGAAATTAATCGTCTGTAAGTTTCTCAGTTCACGAACGCACGGCGCCGATTCAAGGCTGATCTTTCCTTCCGGCTTCCGCTTTGTCCAATGGA
The DNA here is from genome assembly GCA_036245055.1 of Diospyros kaki. NCBI lineage: Eukaryota > Viridiplantae > Streptophyta > Magnoliopsida > Ericales > Ebenaceae > Diospyros > Diospyros kaki. Next base: position 39,685,428 of record BSEG01000001.1, on the reverse strand, counting down.
GGATAGCACGTCAAAGTCGCCGGCCGAACGGCCTACCGGAGAGGAAGAAACAGCAGCACCAACACATCCGCCTAAAGAAGAAGGCGGTGGTGGATGGGGCGGTTGGGGTTTCTCTGCGTTCTCCGTTTTCTCAGATCTCCAAAAGGCCGCCGCCGTCGCCGCCGAAGAGATCTCCCGCAATGTAACACTCTTTCTATCTTTGAGTGCATCCAAATTTCATTTCGTTTAGTTGGGGAGGAAAGGTGCTTAACTTTCGTTCCTAGGTCTACTCGATCTAGAGTTGCGAAACGACTCTACGAAACGAGCTTAATTCGGCTTGTTTGCTTTGCTGAGGACATCAAAAGATTTTAAACCGGCAATGGATCAAGCGTTAGGTCTCAACAACCCCTTTTCCCTCAATTTTCCGTGTATGGTGCCTGTATGGTGCCGTTGTTGGAAACTATGCATTGGGTCCAAGCTAATTAGTTCTCATTAACTCAAAATTTAGACAATCTAGTATTTGGATCTACTTGACTATGTATATTTTCATTTTCTACATTTCAGTTCAAATGAACTTATGCTATGTTTAGAATTGGGGTATTTCAAGAGAGAGAGAGTAAGTAATGTTAGTTAAGGGCATACTTTCTATGGATAACCCATCAAAACATGGCAATTTTTCTCGTCAATTGTCATTTTGTTTCCCATCTTTTGTCTTTCCTTTTCTTTTCCTCGTACAGTTCCAATTTCAAACACGGCAGGACTCCCCCACCATTTTGGGAAAACATATATGGTTGTAGTACTTGCCAAAATAAAAAGTGAAAAATGTAAGTTGATGGTTGGAGGAACGTAGCAGCTTCTGTTCACTGATAGAAATAAAAATCAATTGAATTAAACTGATAATTCTGTAAACTAGCCTTATATATACATAGTTGTTTGGGCTTGTGAATTGTGAAATTAAGGTGGTTATAGTAAAGTGAAAAGTTATAAAAGTCCATCTCATATTTTATAATACTTGAGATGCTTGGTGCGCTATTTGCAATTTTGTTGATTGCCAGTTCATGGATCATGGATGCAGGCTGCTGAGGTTGCTAAGACGGCAGCAAAGAGCATTACAGATATCCAGAATGAGTCTGAAGACTCAGAAACTTCCAAGGAGGATGATATGGAAAATTCGGCATTAAAAGAAGAAGATGAAGATGAGCATAATGAGCAGCGCAGGGCTGCTTTGGATAGACTGGAGAAGGCTAGTGGGGATTCATTTCTTGGACAGGCATGTAGTAGATTTAGAGTGTACATTATCTCTTGGAGTGTATTTGTCCTTTGCTGTTTTCTCACAGGTGCTTAATTTCATTGGTAATATGCTCATATGCTCCACATAACTTCAGAAATTTTTAGTTTTGGACAATGCATAATTGAAATTATACTTTGGTGTGTGTGCATGCTTGCATGCAAAAGGGCTCTTATACAGCAAAGGGCTCTCTCTCTCTCTTGCTCGCTCGCTCTGTGTTGCATGCGTGTGTGCCAAGGTAGAGGGTGAGGCTCTCTGAATGAAAATGAAGACACTAGTTCTACAATGAGGGCAACACCACCTCTGTTTTTGAAAACATCAATTCTTTTAGGTCCTTAACATTAATTATTTAGACGATTGTTTCAAAGAGTCTCTGTATAAAGTACTTCTATGTGTTTGTGTTCTTTAGGGTCACATAGCTTGAATTTTGTTTTCAGAGTCACTTTCTGAAATATTCTATATCATTGGCAAGGACTACAGTTGACAAATGCTTGGCGTGTACATTCTTCTAATTGAATAGCTTTACCATATTTTTGAAGGACCATGTTTACTTGTTATTTTAGGCATTTGGTTTGATGGTACAGTTGTCTAATTGAATTGCTTTAGATATTTGAATCATCATGTTTACCTAATTACTTTCTTACAATTGAGTTTAAGCTTAACAGTTGTTCCCTACTTAATTTGCAGGGTTTGAAGGTTCTTGACAGTTCTGTGGAGAATTTTGCATCAGGAGCATGGCAGGCATTAGGAAGTGCATTGAAAGGGGGCTCTAATTTTGTTCAGAAGTATGACTGCCTTTAGAATTCAACATTTTCAGGAAATTCTCTTTCTATAATAACTACTAAGTCTTATAAAGTCCTAAGAGGCTTGTTTTGTACTTTCTTTTTTCTTTGGTTCCCTTTTTTGAGATGTCAATCTTTACTAGTTATAGCACTTTTAAAGTTTCATGGATCAAGGTTCTTTTTCTTTTCTTTTCATTTTTTAATGGCCATGTTCCCTATACTTAGTATAATCTGCACCTTCTGCTCTAGGAGACAGCCTGGGTTCACTGCTCTAATTATTTAGATGATTGGGTAAGAAATGATATATTGGATGGTGATTTTGAGAGCAAGATACCTCTTAAAATATTTCTTGGTTTATAGATAGAAATGACTGGAGAGCTAGAATCCCATATAGTGGGATAAAGGGATAAAGGCTTGTTATGTTTTTTTATGTTTAATTCCTCATTGACACTTAAGGGGTGGATGCACAAGGATGGGATGGGCTGCTGATCATAATAAATATATAGTAGTCATAGCATGCTTAAAGTAGGGGCTTGACAAAAGTTCCAGGTCTGTCTTTAGGTAAATTATGATACTTGGGCCATCTTGTTTTGGCCCTCAAGTTATTAAAATTAGAAAGGCTGTGTTAAACAGTTTACATGCTTAATTGGCTTGAATGCTTCTCATAGCTAAGAGGTTTGAAATTAAGTCCTTATAGTTATCATGTTATAAATTCAGCACATTTAATATTTTCTTTTTTAGTAAATAGCATGAAACATGCATATTAATCACCATATATGCACAAGATTTGTGTGTCATCTGGCCTACAAACACTCTTTCCAAATCTGGGCCTAGATACAATGGGCATAAGGATTCTATCCAGCTTGGCAATATGGGGCTACATCCAAAGGCCTATGAATCATGGGTAAAATTGGGTGGACTTCACAAGGGTCAGATCAAAATCACCCCTACTAACAAAGATGTTGCAATTTGCAAAGATTTATAGAGAAAAAAGAAATGAAGGTTTCAATTTGAGAAGAATTTTCATATAGGGTACTGCCTTGCTAAGTGTCTGACTTGTTTTCTTTTCAATTTAGCACATGTTCAATTGTTAAGTTATTTATAAAAATGCAACATCTATACTTAGTAGAATAGTAATAGTAAGACTAATAATAAAGGGCGTTCCAACTTCCAAGTGCACAAGTCTCCCCACTTAATACTAATAATGATAATGTAAATCTTTAAGTTTGAAGTGTAAGTAGTTATAGATGTAGTCAGAGATTATGTGGCAGCTACTGTCATTTTTCTCACCATAACTCATTTTTGAACACTTAAAATTGTAGGGTAGATAATAATGAATGCTTTGGCTTCAGTCAAAAACATAGGAAAAAGGTGAAACCGGTGGAAGAGGCTCCTGTCTGTCAAATTTAAATGAGACAACTTGTTCAAGAGTTCTGATGATAAAACTTATTGATGCCTGAAGATCCTGGGGATAATGGTTTGGGCTGTGAGTTTTGGATACCTGCTGCTTGGGTTTAAGATCTCATTTTAGAAATGAAGATACTCCCGCATGGTATACAAAGAATGTCCATCTTTGGACCATATGCATTCCTCTAATGTATTCTTCAATTCCCTTCCACCATTGATTGCCAGTCTATTCTCACCTCTTCTCAGCTGTGTAATATGGATTCTGGGATATCTATTAGGCAGCTGAGTTGTTAATCCCAAAAGCTTTGGACGTTGTTGAATTCTCGGTTCCTTTTTCTTGTCAACTCTCATGCAGTTATGTTTGTAAGATGTGGCAACTTGACTTATTTTATGGCATTGCTAAGATATACAAACAAATTAATGACTATCTTTGAACCTATTTTGAGTTGAATATCATTTTGTTAACAAAATGAATTTGGTAACCTCCTTTCTTCTGCAATTTTCCCCCCAGGCTTGAGCATTCTGCAGCAAACCTTGCAGAATCTATACAGCATGGGGGTCTACCTGCAGCTGGTTCTGTTGCCCCATCCATCCTAGAGGTATTCATGACACTTGTTATCTTGATTATTTATTGTTCAAAGTAGCTTATTTCTTGGTGCTAGAAACTAAAATAGCTTCATATAGAATATTCTCATCAAACTAAGAGGCATGCAAATACTTCTTGAAGATAATTGAAGCCTCCTGTGTGCAAGGAATTTAGCAACTCTATCTCACTGAGTATTTCTCAACCTCTTTTCAAGATGGACAGTGAGAATCTTGTTTGTCATTGTTTTTTTCACTCTCATAACCTAGTCAACTTGTACATATATGTGTAAGTTATTAGATGTACGGATGAGGAGAATGATTAGATGCATTGACCTGACTATGCAATCAATGCATGCTTTAATGCAATAAAGTTTACAATTCATGAATGCATGCTGATATTTATGAATGTTGCTTTAATGCGATCAGGTTCAATTAATCTTTAAGTTAAATCATTTCCAACTATCCCCATCTTTAATTTCCAACACTTGGTCATTGTTTTACAGAGTGGAAAAGCTCTTACTGCAAAGGGAATGCAAGTGCTTGAGCTCGTAGGAAAGGAGACCATAGATCTTCTTATTACTGAAACTGGAATTGAAGTTGAAAAGAATTCGGATAAAGCTCACTCACAACATGATGAGGATCAATTGTTTGAAGAAGTGACATTTGATAGATGTTTCTACATTTATGGAGGTCCAGAACAGTTGGAGGTCACTTTCTTTATTGTCTTGATTGAGTATCTTCCACTGCAATGCACTGGAATGGTACTTATGGATTAATCTTCTAAATTCTTGTCACTTACAGGAATTGGAAGCATTGTCCAACCACTACACTCTGTTATTTAACAGAAGAAAAGCAAAGTTGTCATCTGAACAGAAGTCTTTTTACGATGTAAAACTAAAGCAGATGCAACAAGTTTTCAGTTTAGGTTCTGAAATTGATGAAAGCATAACAGAGACAGAAAAAGGAAAGAAAGTGGAGACTGGAACCAAGGGTGTTGCAGACGAGATGAAGACTTTACACGATTCAAGTGTCAGTAAAGCTGCTGAAATGGCTGCTGGGTAATGTTGCCTTGTCTTATTTAGAGGGGTATCTTCTTTTATTGTCAAGTTTCTATTATTTTTTCATGGAGATAATAATAATATTAGGATTTTAGATCACTGTGTATGTAGATAAATGCATCAACTCATGCTGACTTGTTTGTGTGTGCTCAATTTGAGATCAACCAGTAGAACACAGAACTTGTGCAACACTTCCTCTAAGGAAAAGAGAAATGTATCTTGCATAAAATCAGTATATTAAAAAAGAAAACAGGCATTAAAGCTTGTTTTGGGAATGCTTCCTCAACTAACTATTGGCTACAGAGGAAGAACGTAGCCATGATGCTTTTTTGTGTATGTAGTTTCAAATTGTCAGAAAGTAAACTTATATATATTAAGTCTATGTACACAGAATAGCTATTAAGGGTTGTTTAGGAATGTGCACTATAGTGGTTTGATATGCGTATAATTTAATATGTGAGTAGATGAATGTTTCAACATGTGTCTGATTTAATATGTGAGGTATATGTATGGAGGAGTCTATAAATACCTAGATATGAGGCTATGTGTTGTAGAGTGGAGTGATGTCTTTGGTTCGTGAAAAGGAAAGAGAACCTGCCAAGAAGGTACGAGTTCTAAGACAAGCTCCAGATAAGCCTGCAAATTAATCTTCTGTGGCGGTTAAAGATATCTAGTTTGTATTTTGATCCGTTTTCCCTTTTGCTTTCAGTCTGTTCATTATGTTTTCTATCTTCTCTGCTTTGCAATATGTTTGCTTCTTTGACCACTTGCATGCATAAGATAGATTAGCAATATGTTGGAGATTTGCTATCATACAACTTTTGCATGTATAAGATTTAATGTCAACTATCTTAAAATACTTGCAAATACTTCTTTGTTTTGTAATCTATGTACTAGGCCTTAAAAGTAAAAACTTGTAAAGATTTATCTTGTGGTGTTGTCCATATTGTTTGATATAAAACTTACTGGGTATGGGTATGCATTACTCACTGGGGCAGGGACGGGAATGGGGATGCATGGATAGGGAGAGTGTCCATGGTCCAAACCCTCCACATTGCCATCCCTAACAAGGGTTCACCCACTTAAAGGCACTTTTTTTCAATGCGTTTATGTATTCCATATTTAAAAAAAAAGAAGCAAAAGTGATAGCTAAACATAAAAAATGGTGCAATAATGAAAATTTCGAATATATTAACAAAAAAATATTTTTAAGAAATAAAGATGAGTAAATGGTTCTCGAGTTCCCATCTAAAGGAAATGGTATTTGCTTTTAAACGATGGTTTGCTTGGAAGATTGACTAGATCCTTTAATTGTTCCATGATGGAATGGTGTCATAAGCTAACTTCTTTTTCCCGTAATCTCTATTGAGGGACATTTGAAGGTTATTTTAGTGCTTTAAAGGGCAATTTTAAGGAATATTTTACTTTTAATGTAGGTTGATTCTTGACGTGCAATGGATAAAGTGCAGGGCTCATGAGGTGGTCCTTTAATAAAAGAAAGAGATGACATTATCTAGCAGGATTGTGATAATTAATATATACTATAAATGGTACACAACTTCATAATCTTTTGTACATAGGTGAGAAGTGACAACTTGTATAGACTAATGCATTACGCTAACAGATAATATGTGGAGTTTCTTTCCAACTACAAAATTTTAATTAGAATTGCCTGGCTACGAAACAAAGAGGACTCTATGAAGCCAAGGAAACTAGGAATTTGAGTCCTACATGAATTGGTAGTTTGGATTCAAATATTTGATGACCTTCCACTTATTTCTTTTATCTTTCAGCTTAGGCAAGTCAAGTGTCACGGACAGATGCTTGAAACTTGTATCGGGGGGCAAATTCACCATCTGCTTTACTTAAGTACTTTCTTCATTGTTTGCAGCTTCACAAACACACTGGCAGGACTAGCTACAAATGATATAATCCAGAGAACTTCTGGCAGATTGGATTCCCTTCATTCTGAAGGGGTTCATGTATGTTCAAATTTTGGCCTACTGCCATCTTCCTCTCTGCTTCTCTCTTTCTGTCTGTTGATAGTTACTGCTAAATGCATCATATAGTGTAACTGAAAATGCGATTTGTATGCTTGTTTATCCAGAGGCTGTCAGAGATATGCTGTCTTGCAGTGACTCAGCTTCTGATGCTTGGGAAATCCATCATATCTAATGCAAGCAAATTCCAGGGCCAAGATGTTGATGAGGATATGTTGAATATTGACTGGCCTGAGGATTCCCTTGAAAAAGCAAAGGTGATTAGAATACAGGCACAATCAATGACTGGAAATGTGGAAGCTGTGTGCAACAGTTTTATTATTGGTATGTTCTTCCAGAATTGCATCTTTTGAGTTGCAAGTATTTTAGGTTTTAAGTTTACAGAATGAAGTCTTTTCATTAAATCAACCCCCTTCACCTTCCCACCCACCTAGTGATGGCAATGGGTCTCCCAATGGGTCTCAATTACCCATTTAAAATTAACAACAACAACAACATATCCAGCCGTTATCCCACTATGTGGGGTTGGCTACATGAATTCTAAACTTCTATGTGGGTTACATCCCAACAGATAGTTTGTCTAGAATTCATATTTGGATCCGACTAGGTTTTACGCTGGCTGTCGGCTACCTAACGCAACCCTCCTCCTTCATCCGGGCTTGGGACCGGCAGTGGATAATATCCCCTGGCGGAGTAATGATGGAATGAAGTTTGAACACCATCTTCACATGGAGGAATTTCATGAGATGGTGGTGAATGAAGATAATTGATATAGTTGTGTTCCATAACTTAGTTGACATGGTGAAACCAACAAGTACAATATGGAAACACAACCTTACCCATTTAAAATTAAAACAGGTATAAAAATTGAGATATAGGCATAAGGCTTATTTGAAAATGTCAGGTCCTCAGATCTGACAGTGAAATTCTCAGCTAATTGAGAGAACTTAGGGCAGAATTTAGGGAGAAATTGGAGAGAAAAATCAGAGGAGAAAGAACAGAAAATGGCGAGTGAGAGAAGTAGAATCGAGAGAGAGAAAATCAAGAGAGAAAGAATATTTCGAAAAGTGTACTTCCATTCCTCTTTCGTTCAGCTGGATTAGTTTATATACTAATCCAGCATTGGTAGTAGTTAATGAACTGGCTGGATTAGTTTATATACTAATCCAGCATTGGCAGTAGTTAATGAATTGGTGCCAATGAGGCTGCAATTTCAAATGTACAATCTTTAGTAGCTTGCTATCAGTACAACTATTATAACTACCAAGCCAAAAATACCAAACAGACCTCATACAAGTATTAGGTTCCTGACAGAAAATTTGTTAAAAGAAGTATGTAAATGCCTAATGGGTCCCAACTACCCATTTAAAATTAAAATCAGTATAAAAATTGGTGTATAGGCATAAGACTTGTGTGAAAATTTGTTAAAATAAGTAGGGTTGTCAAACGGGCCAAGCCAGCCTATCCCAGCCCAGGCCCAACCCGTTTCTTACAGACCAGGGCCCGGTTGGCTCATGAGCCTGCCTAGGGCAACCGAGTTGGGTTGGCCTGTCGAGCTCCTGGGTTGAGTCGGGCTCAATCTTGAGAGCCTAAATGGGCCAAATCCAACAAAAGCCCATTGAGTCAGGCGATTTTAAAATCATTTTAAATTAATTTAAAAAATGATGATTTTTATTTAATGAAAATGACATTAAAATATTTTTAAACTTTCAAATTTCACTTACAAGTTAGTAGTTAAAAGTTTGAAAATTCCAGTTAGAAGTTAGTAGTTTTTGCTTTATAGTTTTTAATGATCCAATTCCAATTACACTTTAAAATTATTTAATTAGTATAAATATTTGAAAGTTATAGTAAATATTTTTAGTCATTTTAATATTTGATTTGAAATTTGACACATTAATATTGTATAACTGATCATATGGATAATGTTTATGTACATTTTATTGTCATTATGTTGTGATGTCTTTTTTATAATATATAAAGTAGACTTGTCAAAATTATATATCAAAAATTTAAAATGAAAGTTGCAATATAAAATATTATAATAAATGTATTTTTAAAAATACATTTATCAAGGCTGGGCCCAACCGGTCAGGTTGGTGAGCCAGTAGGCCCAAGCTGAGTCGGGCTTTTTCTTGGGCTGGGTTGCTATCCCAACCTGGCTGGGCCCAGCTCAGCCTGACCTACCTAGTGAGCTTGGCCTGGCCCATTTGACAACCCAAAAATATGTAAATGGATGACCTGTTGCCATCCCTACACCCACCCTCCCACCCACACAAAAAAACAAGTGAGATATGTATTTCTATATGTATTTTATTGCCACACTGGCAAATATGAAAATGAATAATCTTATTTTTTTTTTTTAATCAATGATTGCCAAAGATATTGAAACTGAATCCAGAACTCTTTGTGATGCAGCATCCGAAAGAAGAACAAAAGAATGAACTCAAATATCAATAATCAAGGATACCTTCAATTACATCCTAAACAACTAAATATAGGCAACTAATATATATAATCCTACTCTAATTAGGATTCTAATAGATTTACAAAAAAAAATTAGGATTCTAGTAGACGCAATCCCAATCTAATTAGGATTCTAATGGAACCTACTAACTATAGAATAATCTAAAATAAATTAGGAAATAAAAAAAAAAGAGGAAATAAACAAAAAAACTAAAATAAATAATACTCATTCCTAATATTTACACTGTCTGACATCAGTTTGACTATGTGTGGCCACATGTCTTCTACTATTTTCCATGGTTTCTACATGCATTGCTCAATGATTAAGCTTGTCTTGCTAGTCTTACACTTGCATGTATTTTGATGGTCCGGCGAATGTAACGTTTGAATTTTGTGATGCCAAAGCAGCAAGTTCCTTCTGGTTGGATAATCTTGGTAGTCTCTTTTCTTTTATTCTGCTTCTGCCCTGATGAGCATTAAGGTGAATAGGTGCATGGAACTTGGTATGCATGGGATTTTGTCCAGAGTTTTGTCCGTTGCATTAATGATTCGTGATCTCTCTAGTTCTTAGGTGGCAAGATCAGTTTAAATTTTGATTAGTTAAAAAATTACATGGAAGTCCATCATTGCTGAGAATTAGCTGGCTAGAGATGTTGGAACTCTATTTATCTGAAGTTACTTAAAATATGTGCAAGATGCTCGTTCTACATTAGCGAGGGAGCTTACACAAGCCATGCTCTGTAGAATACTATCTTGTCAATAATTTTTGTGTTCAATATGGCAACATATCACTTTTACTTTCTTCCATGTCTAAACTATTATGGACACTTCCAAAATATGGAACAAGTTCATTTTACTTGCTAGAACCAACTTTTGAAGTTACCATTTCTTAGATTATGTTAAAGATTATGGTTAGCATGCTCTTTTACACTTAATTTACAAGACTTCTGCATTTGTGCATGTATGCATTTCCTCCATGCCTAAATTTTGGTAAGTTGTTCCATTCTAATGTAGCATCTCTGCCCTTCTTAGGTGGTTGCAGTAATTACTAAGTAGATTCTTTGAAGATTCTGCAATTATTGTTCCATAACTACTGGGTCAAGCCATTCAAGTGTCTTCCATATCATCTGCACAGTGTTGATTAATTTGTCTTTATCCCACAAATCTATTGTCCTTGACATAGTGAACTCAGATATCGGCAATACCAGCTTTCTGAATATTAATTACCTGTTCTTTTCTCTAGTTTGGCAAGGGGTGTATTTGGAAACTGCAATATTTTTTTGCCCATCTTGCAATAATAGTGTTAGTTACATGTAAATACCAAGTTTCTGAAGAAGGTAACTGTCAAGACCTAGTCTTGAACCTAGGGTTTTCAGGATAAAAATGAGAGAGAACCGAGTGAAAGTGGAGAGGAAACAGAGAGAAAATAGGGAGAGAACAGAGAAAAAATTGAGAGAGAAATGAGAAACTGAATTCAATTCTTAATTGATTCTCCAAACAGGGTGGTTAGTTTTATATATAGCTAACCAACCAACAGTTACAAATCAGTTACAACCTGTAACTGATCCTTTGCAGAAATAATCTGCAACAACTGATATACAAAATACAATTCTACAGCCTACTTTAACCTACAAGCTTAACACTAACATGGCGAGCTAATTAATTGTGGTAGATGCCGGAAAATTGAAGATGAGTAAGGTGAAAAATGTAGTAATGTGATTGGGGATTGAGAAAGGGGCAAAAGTATATTTTGTGAAGGTCTGTTAGAATGTCATATCCCCTAAATTGGAACTAGAGCCCTGAACACATAGAGGGTATAGTCAAGTCGTAGGATTACTTAGCCAAATAAAAAAAAAAAGGTCCTAGGATAAGGTCTGTGAAGGATAAGCATAAAATGAAACAGCTCTGGGCATTTTCAACTCCATCAAAACTCAAGTGGAAATGGAATTACATTAGACCATCCTGGAACAAGTTTTGACCATAAAGTCCTTTCCTAATTGGTGCAAACTCCATTTAGATTAGATAATAGCATGATGTCTCTCTCCAAGGCCAAACTGACCTCCTTGCACTCAAGACACATTTGGGTATTTGTGTAAAGGCAAACTTTTGTCCTAAATAACCAAAGTTAAATGATCTCATGATTCCTGCTCGTTTCGTAAATACTGAACAATCTCATTCCTAGAAATAATCAAAGACAATTTGTCTTAATTGATTACGATGAGCAAGAACAACATCCTCTTTTAAGGAGAAGATTATGAACAAAAAAGGAAGGAAATAAACTAAATATTGACAACATCCTAATCTATATCCTTGACTTACTATATTTACATAATATTTACATAAAACTTAAATCCTAGAATATTCTAGGATCAAGGACAAATCTTCCTTAATTTGAGCATATTTCCAGCACTTCCCCTCAAGCTAGCTTGTAGATGTCTTCCATAGCTAGCTTGCCAATAAGTTTATCAAATTGCTTCTTGTGAAGACCCTTAGTTAGAACATCAACAATTTGTTCAGTTGTTGGAAGATATGGCATGCATATTATTCCAACATCGAGCTTCTCCTTGATGATATGTTTTGTACGATCATGCTACACCGGAGTATGAGCAATAGAGATGACAACTTTGTTGTCACAGATTTTGATTGAGGAAATTTCAGCTCTTCAAGTATCCTTTTGATCCACATCCCCTCGCAGATTCCATGAGCAACAGCTCTGAACTCTACTTTTGCACTATTTCTAGCCACCATATTTTGTTTTTTGCTTCGCTAGGTGACTAGGTTTCCCCCAACAAAAGAACAGTAGCTTGAAATAAATCTTCTATCATTAACACTTCCTGCCCAATCTGCATCAGTATAGATCTCAACTTGCAGGTGGCCATGTTTATTAAATATTAAGCCTCTTCCAGGAGTCCCTTTCAGATATCTTAGGATTCTGTAGACTGCGTCAAAATGCTCTGGTCCTAGTGAGTGCATAAATTGACTCACCATACTCCTTGCAAAAGCAATGTCAAGTCGCGTATGAGACAAGTAGATTAATCTTCCCACAAGTCTCTGATATTGTTCCCTGTTCTTTACTTCTTCAGTTTTGACAGCATATAGTTTCACATTAGGCTCAATGGGAGTTTCTGATACCTTGCAGCCAAGTAATCTTGTTTCTCCAAGAAGGTCAAGAACATATTTTCTCTGATTGACAAAGATGCTTTCTTTGGATCTTGCAAACTCCATTCCAAGGAAGTATTTTAGGATCCCCAGGTCCTTGATTTGGAACTCTTTTGCAAGTTTCTGTTTGAGGACTGCTAACTTTGTCTCATTATTACCAGTTAAAATAATGTCATCAACATAAACAATCAAAATTGCAACTTTACCATCCTTTGAGTATTTATAAAATATAGTGTGATCTGTCTGACTTTGAAGGAAGCCATAACTGGTAACTGCCTTTCCAAAGTGTTCGAACCATGCTCTTGGGGACTGTTTGAGACCATACAAATATTTCTTCAGTCTACATACTTTGTCACCCCCAAGTTTATTTTCGAATCCCGATGGTAAACTCATAAAGACCTCCTCTTTAAGATCACTATTAAGAAACACATTTTTGACATCAAGTTGGTGTAGAGGCCAATCTGAATTTATTGCAAGAGATAATAAGACCCTGATAGAGTTTATTTTTGCCACAAGAGCAAAGGTCTCCTCATAATCAATCCCATAAGTCTTGGTGAAGCTTTTAGCCACTAGTCTGACTTTGTACCTATCAACACTCCCGTTAGCCTTACATTTTATTGTAAACACCCATTTACACCTTAATATTTTTTTGTCTCTGGGCAAGTTAACTATCTCCCAAGTGCCATTTCTCCTTAGAGCATTCATCTCCTCTATAACTGCTAATTTCCAGTTTGGATCATCCAAAGCTTCCTGTAAATTCCTTGGCACAAACAAGTGTGAAATCCTAGATGTGAAAGCCTTATGATTCTTAGATAACCTGTGGTAGGAGAGGTATTTAGCAATAAGATATTTAGTGCAACTTCTGACACCTTTCCTAATTGCTATAGGAATATCAAGATCAGAAATAGTAGGTAAATGATTGGAAATAGTTGAAGAATCAATTTGGGAACTATTAGGTAAAGTAGAAGGAGGTGGACTAGAAGTTGAAGTGGGAGTTCTTGAACTTACAGTGTTATTTATCGGGTTTTTAGACTGGTTTTGTGCAGAATTGACATTCTAAGTCTTTGTTCTTTTGATGAAATCTCTTCCTGGTATAAACCTGAAGCTCAGAATTTAGATCATGATGATCAGTTTGTAGTAATTCTCCCCCTGCCCGAGAAACCCCTTTACTTAGCATCAAAGAACCAGAATCTCCTAAGTGACCATTATCAGAAACATGTGGTTCCTGAGTAGGACAGATTGCATTTGAAAGAGGGACAGAAACATCCCAAAAATTGTCTTCAGCTTCATGGTTCTCCTCCTGAAGGGAATTTTTGGTAAAATAGGGTTTGTTTTCAACAAATGAGACATCCATACTCACGTGAATCTTTTTTGTGAGAGGATCATAACACTTATAGCCTTTTTTATGAGAAGTATAACCCAAGAAAACACATTTGACAGCTTGAGGATCAAGTTTTGAGCGAAATTGAGTAGGTATATGAACATACACAGTACATTCAAAAACTTTGATGGGAAGGTCCGAATGTAATCTAGTATTGGGAAAAATGTCTTTTAGGCACTCAAGGGGTGTTTAGTACTTTAATACTTTAGTAGGCATCCTATTTATCAAATAGGACGCCGTTAAAATAGGTTCGCCCCATAAATATTTTGGAACATGCATAGAAAACATGATGGTATGTGCTACTTCGAGTAAATGTTGATTTTTACGTTCAACAATGCCATTTTGTTGAGGAGTATACTGGCAAGTAGTTTGGTGGTGAATACCTTTGGTTTTCAAAAAATCCCCCAAGTGCTCATTGAAATGCTCGGTGTCATTGTAAGAGTATAAAATGACAATTTTGGTTTGAAATTGGTTTTCAATCATAGTGTAAAAGTTTTTAAATAAATATTCCACTTCAGATTTTTTGTGCATCAAATAAACCCAACACAAACGGGTATGATCGTCTATAAAGGTAACATACCATTTTTTTCTACATAGAGTAGAAATTTTAGATGGACCCCAAACATCACTATGAATTATATAAAAAAGTTTGGATGCTTGATAGGGTTTTGGTAAATATGTAGAACGATAATTTTTTGCCAAGATGCAACTTTTACATTGAAAAAAAGAACAATCCATTCTTTTAAATAATTCAGGAAATAAACGTTTCATATAAGCAAAATTAGGATGTCCTAGTCTAAGATGCCATAGCATAATTGTGTCTTGAACAGGAATTGAACTAGTATGTCATGATCCACGTAGTAGGAGGGGGAGATAGAATAATTAAATGTAATAGGAGGGAGAAATAGCAATTAGCAATATAGAGTATGCAGTAAAGGGGGGTACAAGTTTGTTGCTGCTTAGGCAGGTTGTACATTCTTTGGCTGTAAGCGGTTAGCCGCACATGGGCAAGATATTCAGCTATATATTTAGCTAAACCTTGCCACGGATGGGTATGAATATTCTAACAGAAATTCTGACACATTCTCTCTCTCATTCTCTCCCTCTCTCTCGTTCTGTTCTCTCTTCTCCCTAATTTCTCTCCCTATCGTCTTTCCTTCTTCCTTCGGACAACCCACTGGACGGAGAAATTGCTAGTCAGATCCTTGGGAGCTGACATTTTGGTATCAGAGCACGACTTGGGAAATGTACGGAGTTGTGTTATCCTCGCCATGGCGGATGGAACAAGAATGAAACAAATGGAAAATCAACTGCAACAAGTGGTGACCTCCATGACGGACATGCAGACTCGACTGGGTACACTCAAATCCTCAGTAGGAGCGGGAGTGGATAATCGAATTACCCAAGCCATGGAGAGGTGGCGGGAAGAAAACCGGGAGCAGAATGCTTTGTTGAGGGGACAACTGATGGAGCAGATGCAACAATTCGTGAGAATGTTTGCATCTCAACAACCAGTCAGACTTTCAACGGAGTTTCCTCCTAGGGAGAGGACGGAACCAATCCTTCCGGGGGTAGGAATGGAACCTCCGCCTGCTGGTGTATCGGAATTTGAAGTAGAACCGGAAACGATAAAAGAAAGCCTGATGGGAAGAGGACTGGGAGTTCAAGGTCACCGGAATTAGCCGAACTTTCCAGTGCCGAAACTAGACATTCCACTATTTAACGGGGAGAACCCGAGATGGTGGACCAGGAGATGTGAACGAATGTTCACACTATACTAGGTTCCCGAATAGCAGAAGGTCGTCCTGGCATCTGCCTACTTGAATGAGGTGGGGGACGCCTGGTTCCAAGGATGGCTTGTTACCAAGGAAGGGAGTCCGTGGAATGTATTTGCAGGAGACCTCTGTACGAGGTTTGGAGACAAGAGTTTGAGGGACGTGATTGAGGAATTTAACAAGCTCAAACAAGAAGGAACGGTGCAGGCCTATCAGCTCAAATTTGAAGAGCTGAGGTCGTTGATGGCCATGCACCAACCCCACTTGACAGAGGAGTATTTTGTGTCGAGTTTTATCAGTGGGTTAGGAGATGAGGTGAGACTGATGGTTAAAATGATGCAACCAGGGACGGTGGAACAGGCTGCTGACAGTGCAAGGTTGCAAGAGATGACGATTGAAGCGCTGATGAAAAAACAAAGAAACCAAGTTAAGGGGGTATTCACCGGAGGATGGCAGCCAGGAAACAAAGCCACTGGAAGGGATACGGGACAAGGAGGCAAAGGGGTCCTGGCTTTGCCTTCAACAGTTCCAAATACCACCAATGGGGGACGATTGATGGAGCAAAGGCACCAGGCGGGGCTCTGCTACAAATGTGGAGATAAGTATTTTTTTGGGCACAAGTGTAAAAGGCAGTTGCTAATATTAGAAGCAGAGGAGGATGAAGATGATAGGGAGGAAGGGACTCCAGAGGTGGACGAAGAAAACAAAGGGGAGATTTCTCTACACGCCCTTAAAGGAGCAATCAGCAGTAAGATAATTAAGGTAGAGGGGAGAGCCCGTGATGCTCAGGTCATGGTACTTGTCGACAGTGGGAGCACCCACAGCTTCTTGGATAAAACTATGGCCCGAAAGTTAGAATGTGAGATCTCCAGCTCACCTCCTCTTTCAGTAACAGTAGCTAATGGAAATAAGGTTGTGAGTCAGTCTTCCTGTGTTGGGTTTTGCTGGGAAATGAACGGAGAAGACTTTGTGGCAGACCTGAGGCTATTGAAGTTGGGTGGTTGCGATGTGGTGCTCGGTGTAGATTGGATGAAGGGGGTCAGCCCTATTAGTTTAGATTTTAATAAAATGGAGGTAACTTTTGAGAAGGATGGCAAGAAAAAGACCCTAACAGGCAGTCAAGATTCAGGGGTGTGTAAGATGATTTCTGGGAAGAGGCTGCAAAGGATGTTTAAAAACAAGCTGTCCCAAGTGGTCCAGCTCTTCTCTATACATGCCATTAAGCTCGCACAAGAACCAGGAATGCAGGAAGGGGAGTTGACAATGTCTGTGAACAGCAGCTCACATGAGCCCTGGAAGGTACAAGAACTTGACTCTCTTAACATGCTCTTAATTGAATTTAGGGACCTTTTCTCTGAGCCAACTGTTTTGCCACCCAAAAGATCACTTAACCACGCCATCAACTTAAACCCAAACGCTGAACCTGTCAACCTAAGGTCTTACTGCTATCCACCTAGACAGAAAATGGAAATAGAAAATCTCATCAAGGATATGTTACAAAGATCCATTATACAACCCAGCCATAGCCTATTTTCATCTCCCGTTTTACTTGTTAAAAAGGATGCTTCATGGCGGTTTTGTATTGATTACCGCCAACTCAATGCCATGACCATCAAAGACAAGTTTCTCATACCTATTGTGGAAGATTTGCTTGATGAATTAAAAGATGCTACTGTCTTCACCAAACTTGATTTAAGATCCGACTACCACTAAATTAGAATGAGGCCGGAAGACATCTCTAAAACCGCTTTCAAAACCCACCAAGGGCATTATGAATTCATAGTAATGCCATTCGGTCTCACCAACGCCCCCGCCACTTTCCAAGCCTTAATGAACCAGATTTTTGAACTATATTTACGCAAATTCATATTGGTTTTCTTTGATGACATTTTGATCTATAGCCTCACTTTTACCCAACACTTAACCCACCTTAAAACTACCCTTGAGGTCCTTAGATTCAATAAATTGTATGTCAAGGAGTCGAAGTGTGCCTTTGCACAAAAGCAAATGGAATATCTTGGGCATATTATATCAAAAACATGGGTGAGTACTGATCCTAGCAAGGTGGCAGCCATGGTTGCTTGGCCCAGGCCTCAAAATGTCAAGGGGCTGAGGGGATTCTTGGGTTTAACCAGCTACTACCGACGGTTTGTAAAAGACTATGGGGTGATCAACCGGCCACTCACCAATCTGTTGAAGAAGGATGGATTTCAGTGGGATTCCATAGCAGAAGAAGCTTTTAAAGATCTTAAGCAGGCTATGAGTCAGGTACCTACCTTAGGGTTGCCAGATTTCAGCGAGACATTTGTTCTAGAAACGGATGCAATCGCTAAGGGAATTGGGGCAGTGCTGGTTCAGGAAGGAAGGCCGATAGCATTCTTAAACCAAGCTCTATCCCCTAGACATCTTGGGCTAAGCATCTACGAGAAGGAGCTACTGGCGGTATTAATGGCAATGGAAAAATGGAGGCATTACCTGTAGGGCGGGCGGTTTGTAATTAAAACAGACCATGAAAGTCTGAAATTCTTACTACAACAAAAGCTGCACACCCAGTTGTAAAGGAAGGGAATGACAAAGTTGATGGGATTGGATTATGTTATCAAATATAGGAAAGGGAAGGAAAATCTAGCAGCAAATGCGCTGTCTAGGTGCCTTGAGGAAGGAAGTCTAGTAGCAATCACCACCCTCGTTCCTGACTGGTGCCAAGAGGTAGCTGATAGTTACAAAAAAATTGGAAGAACCAAGGAACTTCTCCAGCAGCTGGTAGTAAGTCCCACCTCAAGACCAGGTTACACTTTGAGTAATGGAATAATCAGGTACCAAGGGAAACTGGTGATAGGCAAGGATGAGGAGTTAAGAAAGAAAATAATAGAGGCATTACATGCCTCTCCCATAAGGGGACACTCGGGGATTGAAAATACCTATCACAAGGTCAAGCAACTGTTCCAGTGGACAGGGATGAAAAGGTATGTGAAGGATTTTGTTTTAAGTTGTGATAATTGCAAGAGATGCAAATCTGAGAATATAGCCAAACCAGGGTTGCTGCAGCCGTTGAATATACCTGAGGGACCATGGGAGAGTATTTCAATGGACTTTGTTGAAGGGCTTCCCAAATCTGAAGGAAAAGACTGCATCATGGTAATAGTAGACCAGTTCACAAAATATGGCCATTTCATCGGGTTAGTTCACCCCTACACTGCTCAAGAGGTAGCAAAGGTGTTCTTGGATCAAGTGATTAAGTTACATGGGGCACCAAAGGCCATAGTATCTGATCGCGATAAGATTTTCACTAGTTTCCTGTGGAAGGAGCTGATGGGGCTGCTGAGGGTGAAGCTACATATGTCAACTGCTTACCACCTTGAATCCGACGGCCAAACCGAAAGGGTGAATCAGTGTTTGGAGATGTATCTAAGGTGTTCTTGCTTCCTACAGCCGAGAACTTGGCACAAGTGGCTTTCCATGGCCCAATGGTGATACAACTCTAGCTACCACAGTTCTATAAAAAGGTCTCCTTTCGAAGCACTCTATGGCTATAAACCGCCTCTACTTCCATCCTTAGGAGACTCCTCCATAGTGGCAGCTTTAGATGCTTATCTTCAGCAAAGGCAGCAAGCTTTACAGGTGCTAAAAAGGGAATTAGCCACTTCTTAGAACAGGATGAAGCAGTTTGCAGATAGAAGGAGGAGTGAAAGAGAGTTTCAAGTGGGAGAATGGGTGTATTTGAAGCTTAAACCAGGTCACTTGAAGGCATTACTACAAAACCCCAGCTCCAAGTTGAATCCAAGATACTACGGCCCATTTCCCATCATTGCAAAGGTGGGAAATGTAGCATACCGGTTGCAACTACCTGAGGGTTCCAACATCCACCCGGTATTCCATGTGGCACTCCTTAAAAATTTGGTAGGAACTCAACCAACAAGTCCTATCCTACCCGACCTTCCTAATGCCAACGATAGCATTAAAGAACCGGTAACAGTGCTCGATAGGAGGGTGATTTACAAGCACGGGGCCCCTATTCCTCAAGTACTCATCAAGTGGTCTCATCTACACTCGGATGGCAACACATGGGAATATCTTCCAGACATGCTTCGCCAATTTCTGAGAGTAGCCAGCCTCCTTCACAGTTCTTGAGGACAAGAAAATTTTTGAAGAGAGGGGTAATTGTCATGATCCACGTAGTAGGAGGGGGAGATAGAATAATTAAATGTAATAGGAGGGAGAAATAACAATTAGCAATATAGAGTATGCAGTAAAGGGGGGTACAAGTTTGTTGCTGCTTAGGCAGGTTGTACATTCTCTGGCTGTAAGTGGTTAGCCGCACATGGGCAAAATATTCAGCTATATATTTAGCTGAACCTTGCCACGGATGGGTATGAATATTCTAACAGAAATTCTGACACATTCTCTCTCCCCCTCTCTCGTTCTGTTCTCTCTTCTCCCTAATTTCTCTCCCTATCGTCTTTCCTTCTTCCTTCGAACAGCCCACTAGACGGAGAAATTGCTAGTCAGATCCTTGGGAGCTGACATAGTACTACTAAAGCCCTGAACTTTTTTATTACTAGAAGAAATTTCATCAAAGTAGTAAAGACCTTCAATCATCCTAGTATGCCCAATCATCGTCCCCAAGTTCTGGTCCTGAAATTCACAATGGGATTCAAAGAACGTAACACGACAGTTAGAATCTTTGCAAAGTTCACTAACAGATAAAATATTGCAGGCCAAGTTAGGAACATGAAGAACAAAATGGAGATTAATTTTTGCGGTTAGTTTAATAAGACCTTTTCCTGCAATAGATGAAAAACTACCATCGGCAATTCTGATTTTTTCATTTCAAGAGCTAGGAGAATAGGTATTTGTTGGAAGATATTGAGATCCACAAGCTGTCATTACAGATATGATGGATTCTTTCCAACTGTTAAGATATGATTATGTTTCCTAAATCATTGTTGTATATATAGTTTCCTTGTATGTTATGTAGAATATTTCTTTTTCCTTTCTTAGACTTTCCTATAAGTGTATTCTCTTCTCTCTTAATAGGGATGTACTCTATGGATTAATATATGATTTTAGATTGAGAATTTCTCCTACTTGATTTCCACATGGTATCAGAGCCAAACCTAAGGAAATTCTGAAATCGTTTTTCCTGTTTTTCCCTCGGCCTTCATTGCCTGTTCTTTGTTGTGTTCTTCCAGCCGTCATTCCCTTTGTTTGCCTTCTACTTCTTCTCAATTATTTCCAGAATGTTGGAAATCACAGAGGCTACATCTTCCACGCCAGCAAAGGAGACAATGCCGACTGTTCCTGCAATTGGAGGTGCATCTCCTGGCGAGTTACCCAGCATGCATCCATCATATCGATTGGATGGTAGCAATTATCTCCAATGGTCTCAACTGGTGAGGACTTTTTTGAAGGGAAGGGGGAAGATCTCTCACCTTATTGGAACAGCTCCCAAGTCATCAAATCCTCTGTTTACAGCTTGGGACATTGAAGATTCCATGTTGATGTCATGGTTGTGGGGATCAATGCAGCCCGAGGTAAGTAAAAATTACATGTTTTTATCTACGGCTAGGGATATATGGGAGACGGTAAAAAAGACATACTCTAAGGTGCAAGATGCATCTGCTGTTTATGAGATCAAGACCAAAATTCGTAGCACAAGACAAGGGGCTATGAGTGTGACCGAATACTATAACAAGATGAATGGTTTTTGGCTTGAGTTAGATCACTACCAAGACATTAAGTTGGTGTGTAGTGAAGACACTATCATTATAACCTCTATACTTGAAAGGGATAGAATAGTAGAATTTTTGGCCGGGCTCAACACTGATTTTGATCAAGTTAGAGCACAAATCCTTAGCCGAGACAAACTGCCATCCTTAAATGAGACCTACTTCATAGTCCGGAGTGAAGAACATAGAAGGATTGCCATGCTTAGTGATAATCATATGGAGGGTTCTGCTATGATTTCTAACAGAATGCAGGGGGCATGGCCTAAATCATCCCACGGAAAGGAGCAGTCTTCAGTGAAACAAGGTAGGGACAACTTGTGGTGTTCATTTTGTAAGAAACCTAGACACACACGCGAGACATGCTTTTGATTACATGGAAAAGAAGCAATCTTGAACAAGATGGGAGGTGGATCCAAGGAGACTAGTAAGTTGCAATCCAAACAACCCACAAGAGCCTACCTAACCACTAACGAAGGAGAAGATACTGCTGGAAGAGAGGAGGTTATGGACTCCACTGCTTCGGGGGGACTGAAACTTGAGGACATCAGCAAGGAAATCAGTAAGTTGCAGTCTTTCTTGCAGACTCTTCAAGGAAATTCATGCTCCTTAGCCAAAACAGGTATATGCCTAAATTCTGAGAGTTTTATTGCCTCCAAAATACCTAGGAATGAGTTATGGATCTTGGATTCTGGAGCAACTGATCATATGACTCCTAATCTACATTTTTTTGAGACATATGAACCCTTGAACAGTTCTAGAAATATCACAGTAGCCAATGGCCACCTTGTTCCTATTGTTGGGCATGGTAAAGTGAGTCTTACCCCCAATTTCAAAGTGCAGCAAGTTCTCTATGTTCCTAGCCTTTCTACCAATCTTCTTTCAGTTTATAAATTAACCCAAGACCTAAATTGTCGTGTGATTTTTTCACCCCATGGCTGTGTGTTTCAGGACTTGACAACGGGGAGGACGATTGGAGTTGCTAGGGCACACAAGGGGCTGTACTTCTTGCAGCAGCAGCAGCCCTATGATTTCTCTGTAGGAGAACAGCCGATTCTCTCCCATGTGTCTCAATTTAATTCCAACAAAGAGGATGTATGGCTTCATCATCTTCGATTTGGGCATCCTCCTTTTCCTTTATTGAAATCTATGTTTCCTAAACTCTTTCACAGTCTTAATGTTAGCAATTTCCATTGTGATGTATGTGAAATATCCAAACATCATAGAGTTCCCTATGCTATTAGTCACAAACTATCCTTGTTTCCTTTTTCATTGGTGCATTTTGATGTATGGGGACCATCAAAAACTCCCAATTGTTCGGGGGTTAGATGGTTTGTATCTTTCATTGATGATTGCACTCGCATGACTTGGGTCTACTTATTAAAGGAAAAATCAGCTCTTAGCAGTGTCTTGCAGTCTTTTTATATGATGATCCTTACCCAATTTGGAGTCTCCATTCAAAAATTCAGAACGGACAATGCTTGAGATTATTTTAATCAAACTCTAAATCATTTTTTTCAGCAAAAAGGCATTCTCCATGAATCCTCTTGTGTTGACACCCCTCAGCAAAATGGGGTTGCTGAGAGAAAGATGAGGCATCTTCTCAATGTAACTCGAGCTCTTTTGCATCAAAGTTCTGTTCCTAAAAATTTTTGGGGTGAGGCCGTGCTTACTGCTACTCACCTAATTAATCGGGTCCCCTCTCGAGTAATTGGCAATGTTAGTCCTTATCACTGTCTCACCACTCATTTTTCACATCTTACTCTCCATTCACCTCTTGCTCTTAAAGTCTTTGGGTGTGTAGCCTTTGTGCACGTCTCTAAGCAACACTGAGACAAATTTGATCCTCGAGCCCTTCGTTGTGTTTTCTTGGGATATTCTTCCACTCAAAAGGGATACAAATGCTATTATCCTTCTACTCGTAAAATGATTATCTCTAAGGATGTCACCTTTGTTGAAAACCAAGCTTTCTTTTGTCCTTCTACTTCTGGTCACCAGGGGGAGAGTCTAGGTGGTGACCAGGTCTTGCCCATGTTGGAATCATTTTTTCGGCCATCCCCATCTCCCACTCAATCTGATGTTACCTCTGATTCTTTGCCAATTGCCCCTGATTCCTCTCTTCCCACTTGTTCCTCTCTTCCCACTTGTTCCTCTCCTATTCATCTTGACTTAGGCTTAGTTCCTACAAAGGTAACATCTCAAGAGATACCTCCATCAATTCCAGATTCTCCTACAAGGTTCAGAGGGTCACCTTATGTATATAAAAGAAGGAATCAGCCTACTCAGTGTGCTCAGCAAGAACCAACTTCCTCTCCACAGTCAGGTATGGAATTCTCTCAGTCAATTGAACCTTTACCTACTATTGATCACACTGACTTAGACCTACCTATTGCCATTAGAAAGGGAGTCAGAAGCTGCACTAAACATCCTATAGTCAACTGCATTTCCTATCATCGCTTGTCTCCTAAGCATAAATGTTTCATCTCTTCCCTTGACTCTATAGCCATTCCTAAGACTTTGGACGAGGCATTAAAAGATCAGAATTGGGTATATGCTATGCAAGAAGAAATAAGGGCCCTAGAGAAAAATCATACATGGGACTTGGTGCCCAAACCAAAGGGGGTGCGACCTGTGGGCTGTAGGTGGATATTCAATATTAAGTATAATGCTGATGGCACTTTGGAAAGATATAAAACAAGATTGGTAGCCAAAGAATATACTCAAACCTATGGCATTGATTATTTGGAGACTTTTGCACCAGTGGCAAAAATGAATACTATAAGAATCCTTCTATCCTTATCCAGTTGTTATGGTTGGCAATTGATGCAATTGAATGTTAAAAATGCTTTCCTACATGGTAATCTAGAAGAGGAAGTCTTTATGGAACCACCCCCGGGGTTTAATAAGGGTGTTGCAGGACAGGTTTGCAAGCTGAAGAAAGCTCTTTATGGACTGAAACAGTCTCCAAGGGCTTAGTTTGACAGATTTTCGAAGGCTATGAAATCTATGGGGTACAGGCAAAGTAGGGGAGATCATACCCTTTTTATCAAGCACTCACATAAAGGTAATTTGACTGCTTTGTTGGTATATGTGGATGATATCATTGTTACAGGAAATGACATTCAGGAGCAACAACAACTAAAGAAAGATCTAGCTCGTGAATTTGATATCAAAGATCTGGGTAAGCTTAAGTATTTTTTGGAGATAGAAGTGGCCTACTCTAAAGATGGTATTTTTCTTTCTCAAAGGAAATATACCATGGATCTGTTGAAGGAAACATGGATGCTTGGTGGTCGGACAACAGGCACTCCTGTAGAGCCTAATCTAAAATTGGGAAATTCTGATAGTCCGACTGTGGAGAAAGGAAGGTATCAGCAATTAGTGGGACGACTGATTTACTTATCTCACACCAAGCCTGACATCGCATTTGCAGTCAGCTTGGTGAGTCAGTTCATGCATAATCCCACTGAGGAGCATATGCAAGCGGTGAGAAGAATCCTATGCTACCTTAAAGCAACTCCTGGAAAAGGCCTGTTGTTCAGACCAGGAAAGGAAATGGAAGTGATAGGATATACGGATGCTGACTATGGGGGCTCATTGGTAGATAGAAGGTCAACTACAGGATACTGTGTCTTTCTTGGGGGTAACTTGGTGTCTTGGAGAAGCAAAAAACAAAATGTGGTGGCCCGGTCCAGTGCATAGGCTGAGTTTAGAGCGATGGCTTTAGGTCTATGTGAGCTACTATGGCTAAAGATAGTGTTGGAAGACCTAAGGATATCTTGTAATGGATCTATGAAGTTGTGTTGCGACAATCAATCCGCTATTAGCATTGCACACAATCCTGTGCAACATGACAGGACCAAACACATGGAGATTGATCGTCACTTTATCAAAGAAAAATTGGAATCCAAGGAAGTTTGCATACCCTTTGTCACTTCAGCAAATCAGATTGCAGATGTATTAACAAAAGGCGTGCCTATTAAGAGGTTTGAAGCACTTATAAGCAAGCTGGGAATGATAGATATTCATTCACCAGCTTAAGGGGGAGTGTTGGAAGATATTGAGATCCACAAGCTGTCATTACAGATATGATGGATTCTTTCCAACTGTTAAGATATGATTATGTTTCCTAAATTATTGTTGTATATATAGTTTCCTTTTATGTTATGTAGAATATTTCTTTTTCCTTTCTTAGACTTTCCTATAAGTGTATTCTCTTCTCTATTAATAGGGATGTACTCTATGGATTAATATATGATTTTAGATTGAGAATTTCTCCTACTTGATTTCCACAGTATTAAATAAATAAGGAGAACTAATCATATGATCGAAGGCTCTAGAATGAATAACCCATGGAGAGGAATGTAGACAAGAAAGAGCTTTAGGTTTTCTACCTGTGTGCGCCAAGGAAACACTAGGAATTACCAGATGAGGAACTGGATTGTAACAGCTTTAAGAGTTGATCAATCTGCTCTTTGTTGAAGGGACCTGTGTCAACCTTATTCGCAGTAGGGACCCCACGGTTACTGCTCATCTCCTTGCTTGTTGCTCTTCCAGTTGGCAGGTTTGCCATGAATTTTCCAGCAAGTCTCTCGAGTATGGTGTGGCTTGTTGCAATGGTTACACCAGACCCGAGGCCGCTCATTGCTCTAACGCTGGTAATTTGTAGTCTTGGAGGCAGCAGTATCAGTAAACAAGGCAGAATTTTCAATTGACTCACCAACAGTTTTTTTGCCAAGCATGACACTCCTTCGACTTTCTTCCCTTCTAACCTCAACAAATACTTCACCAATAGGAGGTAGGGGGGATCGGCCGATAATCCTCCCTCGCACCTCATCGAATTCAATATTAAGGCCAGCAAGAAACTTGTAAATACAACCATCTTCAACCATTTTCTTGTGGTGGTTGCAATCTTTAGTAGATTTCCACTCATAAGTGTTGAAGAGGTCAAGATCTTGCCAGAGTCTCTTCAATAAATGGAAGTATTTAGTAACGGAATTGTCTCCTTGCCGAATATCTCCCAGCTTCAGAGTTAACTAAAAAACCTGAGATTGGTTGCCTAGGTAAGAGTACATCTGATTTACATTATCCCACAATTCATTTGCAATAGGATAACACATATAATTGGAACTGATATCTTCATCCATGGAATTGACCAGCCATGTCATGACCATAGAGTTTTCAGCATCCCAAACGGAGTGTGCTGGGTCATCCACTGCAAGTTCCTTCTTGTCTCCAGTAATGTAGCCAATTTTTCCTTATCCACAAATATACATCCAGACAGATTGAGACCAGCAAAGAAAATTATCACCATTTAAACGAATGGTGGTGATTTGGACAGAATGGGTGCTAGAATGGTTTGGCTGGGTCGCTGGATGTTTTGTTTGGATGACAGTGGCACGGTTCAAGGTGGTTTCGGAAGTGGAAAAAAACAAGAAGGAAAGGTAGCAAGCAGGGTTACTAAGATCTGGGAAGTGGCTGCAAATTGGTTGTTGTCGATGTAAGATGCCAACAAGCAGAAGGCGGTCAAGGCAGAGAGGCCGCGAGTAATCGTCAGTGGATGAAGCTGGTCAAGACAAAGAGGCCGCGAGCAATCAGCAGTGGCTGAAACAAACACAGCCGACCCAATCGGAGTGGGTGTCACCGTCCTGAATGGTGAGTTGGCACTCACCCAATGGAAACTTGCACTCGCAGAAGGTAGAAAGTGACCTGGCGATTGACAATGGAGGAAGCGACAAAGAAGACGACCTTGGGTGGCCGCGACCAGTAGATCTGAGCTCAGCGATGGCTGGGAATTGTTGAATCCGAGCGTTAGCGGCCAATCAAGAGGCCAATAGAGAAGGCGCAGGCAGTGGCGAGAAGGGCCTCACACGGAATGGATGGCTGGGATTTAATCCAGCTCTGATACCATCTTAGAAATAATTAAAGACAATTTGTCTTAATTGATTACAATGAGCAAGAACAACATCCTCTTTTAAGAAGAGGATTATGAACAAAAAAGGAAGGAAATAAACTAAATATTGACAGCATCCTAATCTACATCCTTGACTTACTATATTTACATAATATTTACATAAAACTTAAATCCTAAAATATTCTAGGATCAAGGACAAATCTTCCTTAATTTGAGCATATTTCCAGCACTCATAAACCTCAGCTTTGCTTCCCGAATTGGGTTATTCTTAATCAATATGCTTGGTCACTCTATTCCTTGGTCAATATTTGGTTCCCAAGGTTGTTTGTCCAGGCATTAGGAATCCTATTCTGTTGACCTTGATACTCTCACATTTTCGACAAGATAGTGATCATTTTTGTTCCTTCTTCAGGCTGACAGAGGGAGACCCTTCCTTAGGCATATCACACTGCCTTTCGTGGTTATTGTATATATCTAGAATATTCTTGTGGGAGTAGCACATGCACATGAGGTTTCACGTTTCAGCCAATTGCTCAACGTAGCAACTTCTGAGGATGGTTCCCAATCATAAAAAATTGGAAAACAAAATAATAAAGTTGAAATATTCTGGATATAGATAAAGAAAGGTAGAACGGGGTAGAAACTTGGGTGGGTTGGTTGCTTGTGAGATCAAGGGGAAGGATGTGCTCAATTGGTCAGAGAAACATGCTGAGTGTTTCGAAACCATACCAACTTGAAAGGGGAAGAAAGCAACATTTGCTTGCTAAAAGAATAAGAACAACCAAAACCAAATGATTAATATGTAACAACTTGCAAGAAGGATGCTTCATGGGCATTTCAGATGCATCTTCTGATGATCTTAGTTCTAGCAGAAGGAAGATTTTCTGAAAATAGATAAAAGCTGACATAATGACTCAGGAGTTTGCTGCTGACAATTTCTCACGATCTTTCAATTGGACTATATAATATTGCGTAATCCAGGAGCTGGAGATA
This sequence comes from Diospyros kaki, assembly GCA_036245055.1. Lineage (NCBI taxonomy): Eukaryota > Viridiplantae > Streptophyta > Magnoliopsida > Ericales > Ebenaceae > Diospyros > Diospyros kaki. The sequence continues at coordinate 39,656,915 of BSEG01000001.1, read as the reverse complement.
TTAAATTTGTGTTTCTAATACATGGTCATTGTTATGGAGCTGTTTCCTTTTCTGATTTGGTTTTATATTTCATATCATGTGAGGAGGTTTACATGAAAGCAAAAATGTTTCTTCTTCACTCAGTGGTTGTAATGGTCTGTCTTGTTGCTCAGGCATATCTGAGGTAGCTGAAGCTTACACGGCAGCTATAAAAGGTGCCACTAGTGACCCGAAAGATGTTTTGCAGAAACCAGTGCAGGAAAAAGCCAACACCTTCACCTCGAATATTCGTGCTGATTGTACCACAGCCGTTGGTAAGATTAAGGACGGGCTCCAATACCTGTCTTACGTAGTTGTTTCAACCTCCATGCCTTCTGCTTGAAGTTTTAATTCTTTTGATATCTTTGCCGGCACACATCCTCCATAATCCATCCCTGCCAGAAGATAACATTATTATTTCTGGTTGTAAATAGCTCCGTGCTGAGGTGGGGCTTGATTCAGATTAAAATTCCTTCATGCCCCTGCTGCTATGGTCTTTAAGAAAGGGAAAGACGGGCTAGGCTTCTAGTTCCTGCCATTGTTGGACTTATCTGCAATTAGGAGCTGGTGAAACAGTCCTTTTTTCATGATTTATACTGTGGGAATTAACCCCCCCAAAAAAAGAAGATTTGGCATATATTGTGAAGATGAGGTTTATGTTCTTGTGCATAATGTTTTAACCCCAATTACTGGTGAACTTTGAGACACATTTGGTGATTGACGTAAGCATACATAATATTCACTGCATTTCTGATAGGTGAAAAATTCTTATTATAATTAGTTGACTATTACTATCTAACTAATATTATACAAATAAGATTTTATGTTACACACTATATGACTCATTTATATGGGTAATGTTTTACAAGCATATGCTTCTTCTTCTTTTTTAATAAATTTTTTTATATTGGATGATGTTGCCTTGCTTTTATGTTTGTATAACATGATCAGTTTTATTTTAATTATGACTTGACAATGAATAAGAATTCACAAGGAGAATTTAAGCGCTTGATATGTTGTCATAGTTATAAAAAAAAAATATGATTGCCAAGCATGCATTCAATTCTTTGTATATGTAAAGGATAAAAGGCTGCTTCTATGGCGTGGTTGCATACTTTATTTATCATTTCGTGTAAAAAATTTGTTTTTATATAGTATTAAATATTAATCAGTTAAGAAGGGACTACCTAATTTCAAAACGATGGACTCTTGTCTCGGATACATTACTTGATTTGTAGTGCTACAATTGAATCATTTTAGTAATTTTTAATTTTTTTTTTTTTTTGTATCAAAGTTCTAAGGATGTATTTTTCTTAGTCTTGTTTAGGAGCAAGGATAAAACTTTTGTCAATAGAAAGAATTTAATTGGCTGGGCTACCTTGGAATATGCAAACACTAACAGTAAGAATCAAGGTACTGTTGTTTCTGGACTTTTTTAGATTTTCTTTTCATTTTCATAGGCGATCACGATCGTCGATCCCATCCCGGGAGGGCTATAAATCAAATTCTCATCAAACAAAATTCATAATTCATATAATTTAATAAACAAATCAAACAACTATAAGAACCCTCCCCTGGAAGACGAGAAGGCCAAAGTACGTGTTTATATCAAGGAAGATGGCCAACGTAAGGGACTGCAAGATAATTAACAAAGCAGCCGTTTACGCCTGCCGGCGGCGACGAGCTTTGATGCATAACTGTGTCCACTGCTTCGACGAAGACGACTACGAACTCCACGGCCAGCTTTATCACTTCCATGTAAATTTCCAGTTTCTTTATCACCATCAATGGCCTCTCTCTCTCTCTCTCTCTCTCTCTCTCTGCGATAATATATTGCTGCTTCTACCCAGTGAGTATATATATGTGTGTGTGTGTGTGTAGCAGTCCTTGCCTGATCAGTGATCAGTGATCAGTGATCAGTGATGAACTTTTATTAAATTGGCTTTTGGAAAGGCCCAATGGACACATTTTAAGTCATCCCCATCTTGCCACCTCATCCTCTTACGACATTCTTACAGAATTGATTAAATAAGAGTATTCTTGTAACAATATTGTTTATGAGTTAGTTTAATAAGTTTCCTTAATTATTCTATCTACTAATTGCTACCTCTCCTTCTCTTTAATTAGTTTATGCAAGTAGACTGTCAATTTCATGGAAATATATACATGTATATGATTAAATAAGAGGTTTGGGTAGAGGTGTCAAAAGGGCCGGCCCGGCCCGACCTGGACCGGCCCCAATCGGCCCGCGGGCTTTTTAAACGGGCCTGGCCGGCCCTTTTATTAAAAGGGCCGGGCCCGGCCCGGCCCACTTTGGCTTAGATAGGGCCCGGCCCTTGGGCTAGAGGGTCGGGCCGGGCCTTAGCCCACAGGGCCTAACGGGCCGGGCCCGGTGGGCCCGACCCCATTTTTTTAAAAATATTTTTATTTAAAAATATAGTATTTTGTTATTTTCTCTTTTTGATGGGAAAGCAAAATACTATCTATTATAATATTTAAATAAATATAATTTGTCATCAATTTGTCCTCTTAATAAAAAAATATTCATTATAAAAATTTATTATTCAATCTAAATTAGCTAGGCTTTCAATAAAGTTTTATAGAAAGAATAAGAATTTGATCATGAATAAGAAGTCATTTATTTCTATATAATTTTTTGCTATAGAAATTAATATTTTTAAGTTAGATATCTATATTTTATCTTAGATTTGTAAGATCATTTAGTTAGTTAAATAAAAATAATTTACTTCTATACAACATCATAAAAATAAAAATAATTTATAGGCCTGGGCCCGGCCCAATGGGCCACGGCCCGGGCCGGGCTGGGCCGGGCCGTGGGCCCAAATTCTTGGGCTCAGCCCGACCCCCATGAACAGTGACGAGTCGGGCCGGGCGGCCCACGAGCCGCCCGGCCCATTTGACACCTCTAGGTTTGGGGCAAGCATGGTGCCGGTGCGTACAATAAATATTATTGGCAGACAGCCGAAACCATACATATATCATCTAATGTCCCACTTGAAGTTGCGGACAAGGCTGTTGGCTGTCGCATGGTCCACCATGAATGTGACCTTTCCCATAAAATAGCAATTAGCATCCACTTGTGCTTGCAGGCATGGAAAAGAACTATATGGTATTACACTTTTAGATCATAAACTAAAATGTGGATAAAGTTTCATAAATGTAATTCTTTTTTGACAACGGTTATTAATATTGATTATTATTCATTTCATATAAGAAAATTTAGATATTGTCGACATTCAATTTCAGCTGATCGTGATTTGTTTTGGACTGCAGTGAGTGAGTCTTCAATGCCAAACAGAAGAAAACAAAGATCCTAAATATGAGTCAATACAAGCAATTTTCACGTGATTCAGGCAAAATGATACCTACTCTACGACCGCACTCTGATTATTCTTTCAGAATGGCAGTGTCTGATTATTTTTTTTGTTTTTTTTTTTTTGTGTCCTTTCTCTCATGATATCTCTGACTCCTATTTATAATGAGGGACTTTTACAATTTGGATAACATATAGAAATATAAAGATGATATAACGGGGGATAAACAGTCCTTATCATCTGTACAAAATCGTGAGTGGGATCCTCATCTCAAGAAGCATGGGCTGTTGCAAATAAAGTAAATGGACCATACTTCTGACTTCTCAACAGCTTTGTCATTTTGTGCGAGATGGAGGTATTAGGCTAGCGATCTGAAAGTCCAGCGAATTGAGGGTTTTACTGGAAGCTTGATAGTAAATCGCGGAGAGCTAGTAAAAGGCTTTACCGGAAACTCGTGATGAGCTCGCTTTATGAGCAGTGGATTTTGGTGGTATACGGAATTTCTTCGACGAGGTCGCATGGGCCTTCTAGATTCCGGGCAATTGGGCCGGCCATTGGATCGAGTCTGGCCCGTAAGGAGTGATGCAGGAAATGCCTATAACAGATATAATTAAAGTTATAAATTAAACACCAAACACCAACTGATACCAGTACCGCTGTAATACTCTAAGAGGTCAGAAAATGGTAGTATATATTGAGAATAAGTAAGAAATGAAATAATATCAACTGGATATCTTTTGGGTTAAATGTAATCAAAGAACTCCTAAATTAAGCATATTTGAGATAAAAAAGTTTAAGGATGAGTGGCGTCTGAAAAGTTCGCATGTCAGGATAAATTATTTCTTAACTTTGTCCAAGTAGTCAAGTAAAAGACACATTATCATTCATATTATTTTTCTTTTTATTCAACTAATCCAGCAAGCCATCATTTAACAATAAATTTAACAGTTTCTAACTGTATGCTATAATTATAACAATTTTAACAAATTCAATTAGTAAATTGTTAAAATTAAAAATTTATTTTAAAATTATGACAAATCTAAAATTTTATTTTTTTTTTCATAATTTACGCTTCATATGAAAGAAGGGTGAAAAGGTGATTTAAAGTTTCAAATTTATCTTATTAAGAAATTTGGAAAAAATGAAGAATACCGAATTTTACTTCCCGGCCCATTTAGCATGGGCTGCCCAATTAGGTATTTATGGGCTGTGCATGGCCAGAATTTTACTTCCCAGCCCAAATTTATCTTGTTTTTTAATAAAATATAATGTAATAACATTAATATATTAATAAAATATAATAATAAAATCACATTTAATTCATACCTGTTTTTTTACAGTTTAATATAAAAAATATTTTAAACACCCTTAATAATAATCCATTTAAAATATTTTCTATCTCAAATCATAAAAATTAAGTAGAGTTTAAATTAAAAATAATTGATCTATAAAATAATGTTAAATTAATACAGTGATTAATTCAAATTAATACGATGATTGTTCAACGTGGAACAATCACTTCACCCTTTGCCTAGAAAGAAAGAGATCACTTTTAACCTTTTTATTCCCCATTTCTCCGAACAGAGTTCGAAGAATCCGCCATTGATGCTCTAGGGAAGGTGCGTTCTTACTTTGCACTTGGGAGAATGAGCATCTATTGCTTCGTGACTCTTTTTCCACTTCTCTCGCTTCATACGACTCTGAAATCTCCATTCCTCTTTTTCAAAAGCAGCGCGTGCTGGCGCTCGCGCGTCAACATCGAGGTCTAACACTCGCCGATTTCTATATATATATATATTCCTTGTTTGGTCGTGAAATCGAAGCTGTTTGTATCGCTGTTCTGATTCTCATCGAAAATGAGCTCTGCAGCCGCCGCATACGGTTCCGTTTCCTTTGGCCGGCGATGCTTCTTCCAAGTAAGCCTAATTGCTTTTCTCTTTTGTCCCTGTGAAAACCAAAGCAGAAGCTACCCACTCGAAGGATAGAGTTTTCTTCGCAACCGAACCGCCTGGGAAGCGAGATCGTCTTTCTATTTGATTTTCCTTTTAAGGAATTTCTTTTTAGATTAATTTTTGTGGAAAAGGGGAAGTGAGTTTGAAGATATGAGATAGATAGTTTTAAGTTGTTGGTTTAGGCTCGTGTGAATGTTCAAATTCGTGTCTGAAATTTGCAGGATGAAGCGAAATGTTCAAAGGCAAGAAGTCTCTATGTTTGTAATTCAGTGGCCTCCCCACAGCCGGGCTTGCAATTTGCCAAGCCCAAGGCGGAGGTGGCTGAAAAGACTGTTCGAATTGGTGTTCTTGGAGCCAGTGGTTATACAGGTTCTGAGGTATTACTCTTTTTCTTTTCATAAGGATTATGCTCTCTGTTATCGGGTGTTTTCTGTATACACCTTCTTAAATCAATTAGTTTTTAATCTTTCATGATTTCATAGTAATATATATTTGTTTTGCACGTAGCTGATCTTTTTGTTATATATGCACACATTTGGTGTTTGATTTGCCCTCAATTTTCTCACATTCTGGAACTGTGAAAAAGGGATGTGGCAGTAGTTTGCTGTTTTCTGTCTTCTCCTAGTGATTTCTCATAAAACTTTTGAGGTTCCTTTAGCAACTATTTTTTTCATCTTATTCTTTATCTTTTTCCAGTTATATCGCATCTCATCCATCCTTAACAGGGAATAGCAGTATTGCACGGTTCGATTTTGCTTTAGTTTTATGCTATCCCCTCTACATGATATCATTTTGTTAGATTTTCACAGAACCAAATGAAATCGTCAAATGAAATATTTTTCAAGTAATTATTCAATGTACCGAGTAATAAAGGGAAGGGTAAATTATTAAATGACTTATCTAACTTTGTTTTCCCAGAATCCATATCAACCTTGTACTTCTGATTTTTATGTTTAAGCCTTACAAATGTTTTTTGATTTTTTCACATTTCATGACTTTTAAATTTTGACCTCTTAAAAACAAAATAACTTTTAACTTTGATTAGACTTTTGCATGTCAACCATGAACTTTTGATTTTTAATGTATGTGAATTTACCTTATTTCTTTCTAATTGAACCATTTTAAGAACTAAAGTAAAAATAACTATTAAGCAGAGAAAAAAGAGAGCAAATCATTGGTCATTTAGGTGAAAAATATCTTTAGGTGAAATCATAGATCATCGAAGTTTGAGGGATTGAATAATATGAATATTGAAGCGAAGTTGGAGGGAATTTAATAGTTTAGTGAAAAAATTAAAAATTGCAAACCTAGGGGCTTGTTTGTTTATGGTATTTGTGTTCATATTGTTTGTTTCTCCAGTGGTTTTCTGGAACCAAATCAAAGGGAAGAAAATTTAAAATTTGTGTTTTGAGAAACTTTTGACCCAGAACCTTAGTTTGGTTGGGATGTTAAAAAGGATATCTTTATAAATTAGGGGAGACATTTTTTGTCTTGATCTGGCAGGAGGCGTAATATCTGACAAAATTTATGATAAAGAAAAATAAGTTTTGCTAACTCTATTAGTTGTTAGGCATAAATGAAATGTGGTAACAGAGAGGACAAGAAATTAAGATGTTGATAAAGATTTTCTAAATTTAAAGCTTCTTGGTTGTTCCTTTTCCTCAATTTTATCAACTTCTGTTGGCTTTGTACCAGCACAATACAATCATCACTATAATTATATGCATGAACTCATCTTTGAGCTGCCTCGCTAAACAGAAGATATTCCTTCTTGTTCAGATTGTTCGGCTTCTTGCAAACCATCCCAACTTTGGCATCACTCTGATGACTGCTGATAGAAAAGCTGGCCAATCAATTGGATCAGTGTTTCCTCATTTGGCAACACAAGTATGTGCCACTTTATACTCATGGGCTTCATTTTGTTTAATGCTTCAAACCTGGGTTTGTTATGACGTAAATATCTAAAAAGGATTTATTAGTTCCTAATAGCATCTTTCTCTTTCTTTCTGCTCTGAAATTATTCTATAATTTCCTAGATGAACAATAATACCATTCCTTTGATGCTCATTAATCTGATTGTGGGACTTCAACCTTTTTGTTCTATTGAAATGTCATCACTTCTCTTGGATTACTTTTCCTAAGTTTTAGATTGTTTCACTTATCATAATTCCGGGAAAGCAATCAAATCTGTGCAGTATGCAGAAAATATAGTCACATGTTATGTTTTATGTTTGATTAATTTATCTTTTGCAGAATTTTCCACATATGGTAGCTATCAAGGATGCAGATTTTTCTAATGTGGATGCTGTCTTTTGTTGTTTGCCACATGGAACTACACAGGTAACAGGATCACATCTTTTCACTGGTTAAATTACCAGTTTTGATGCTTTGAAGTCTACTGTTCTTTATATAATGTAATTAAAAGAAAACATAAAATTTTCTCAGATCCTTGTTAATCAGATTATTGATGGGACGTATTGAAACCTTTCTTTTCTTTCTCCCCTTTAATATTCAATTTCTAACTTATTTAGTTTTCTATTCTTCTACAGGAAATCATCAAATCTCTTCCTAAAGAGTTAAAGATTGTTGATCTTTCTGCAGTATGCTTTACATTCCCAATCTTTCAGTCCAGCATTCTATGGTGTATCTGCATGCATCCTTTAGGCAATGTCAAGTCTGTGTGTACTCACTAAGAAGTTACTTGGGATGGTTATGCAGGATTTCCGGCTGCATGATATTGATGAATATGAAAAATGGTATGGGCAACCTCATATAGCACCAGAATTGCAGGTGGTCCCAACCTATTTTTTTTGTTTCTTATGCGCTACATATATAGACAAACTGGTGATGTGTAGTTGTCTCACCCCACCCCACCCCACCCCACCTAAAATACAAAAATTAAAAAAAGGAGCAAGAAAAACAAAAATTCCACCAGCAGTGTGCAGTATAAAATCTTCATCATCATAACTTTTGTCAATTATCTTAGTACTACTCCTTTCTTTCCCTTAAACTTACTTAGATCTTCCATGAACATGTCCTTACTTTGCTTGAACCCAGAAAGAAGCTGTCTATGGTTTGACGGAGATCTATAGAAGAGAAATCCAAGATGCTCGTTTAGTTGCAAATCCTGGCTGTTATCCAACATCTATTCAGCTTCCTCTCATTCCCTTGATAAAGGTTATTTTGTGTTAAACACTTTTCAGTAGGTGTGGTTACTATTAAAACACAAATATGCTACTGTGCAATTTTTTGTGCTATTTCTTTTCTCATTAATTGAATTAGAACCACACTTTTCCATGTTCCATTTGTTTGCAGGCCAAACTCATTGAAACTAAGAATATCATTATTGACTCAAAATCTGGGGTGAGCGGAGCAGGTCAGAACTATGTTCTAGTCTTGTTTTAACGTCATGCATGGTGGTGTTGGAGCATTTTCTAAAAGTTGATATACCATGTAGGGCGTGGTGCCAAGGAGGCAAATTTGTACACTGAAACAGCTGAAGGGATTCATTCTTATGGTATTGCTGGGCATCGCCATGGTAAGTCTTTGTTTGTTTTTTTTTTTTCGTTTCCTTTTCTGGAATGATCGTGCTTATAGGATGAAAAGGAATTTCTGTTTTGAATTTGATAACTTTTCTTGTTGGTTTGTTAACTGCTTTATTCACCTCCACCTATTTTACACACACGCACACACATTATATAAATACTAATGTTAGCCAATAGCCAATCAGAGCCAACATTTAATGGATTCCAGATGGTTATTTATCATATGGAATTTATCCTTTGCACTGTCTCCCCTCTGTTTCTATACGTTGAACTGCTTCTTCTTTCCCATCCATCATGGACAGTGTCAAGTAAGCCTAGAAGCTGCTTGTCATGAATGTAGCAGTAATTGGTTTCTGTTGGGGTTTTCAGTGCCAGAAATTGAACAGGGATTATCTGAGGCTGCAAGCTCAGAAGTGATCGTCAGTTTCACTCCTCATTTAATGCCAATGGTAATAGTTAAGAAGTTCAGATGTGCATAATATAGTTCATTAACTTCATCTTTTTCTAACTACATTCTCTTGTAGAGCCGTGGTATGCAATCAACTATATATGTGGAATTGGCTTCAGGAGTGTCAGTTCAGGATTTGTACCAGCATCTAAGAATTGCCTATGAGGTATGTCACCCCTATTATGACTGGACTAATCCACATTTTTAATCAAATATGTCAATGGTCATCACTGTCTTCTCCATGTTGGATTTGATTGTCTCCATTTGTTTTCTTTGTCATTCCTCGGGGTGGAGAGGGAGAGAAAAGTCACGTGTAGCCAATAACTTTTAATAGTTTGGTAGCTGGAAGAAGCTTCCTCTAAGCAACATAGCAGGAAACATGTAGCACTAGGTTTATTTACAATTTCCAGGATCTTCTATCCACTTCATAGCTTCAATCGGCTGATTATATAATCCTTAATTGTCTGGATTATTTCTAACGGTTTAGTGAGGTTCTTCTTTTTCGTGCTAACTTCTATAGACTGTGTGTAAATGGCTATTTTACTTTCTGTATGTATTTTTCTTGAAGGTTCTAGGCAATTCGATATTTTCCTCCTCCTGTCCAACCCTTACCAGATATGATGTATGAGTGGATTGATTTGCATAAATTGCTTGTCAGCTTTACAAAATCTTGTCTATTTTTCTTTCTTGACGTGTGGGTTTATCACATTGTTTTGTATAGTACTTACATTTGTACGGATGAAGAGTTTGTATTTATTTATTACACGGTTAATGATCCACCTCTCCAATCATTAATTACATGTGATACATAGTGTCGATCGTTGTTCCTTGTTACTGTGGGAGTCTTATCATATTTGTTCTTGTGTTATTATATAATTATTTTTTTTGTTCTTGTTTTGGTGCAGAATGAAGAGTTTGTAGTCCTGAAAAAGGGAAAGGAAGTCCCTCATACTCGACATGTTCGTGGATCCAATTACTGCCTTATGAATGTTTTTCCCGACAGAATTCCTGGAAGGGCAATAATAATCTCCGTGGTATGTTATCTCAAACGTGCCATGCTGTGTTTTCCCTTTCCTGTCACAACTGTACATAGAAGAATCCTGGTATTATTATATTTGGATGGCTAAACTCTAATAATAAATTCTGTTGCAGATCGATAATCTGGTGAAGGGAGCTTCTGGTCAAGCTTTGCAGAATCTTAATTTGATGATGGGAATTCCAGAGAGTACTGGGCTCAACTACATGCCTTTGTTTCCTTAGCAGCATCATCATATATGCTTGCTTCCACGTTATGTATGTGACTACAAGTCAAGTCTCATCTCAACCTCCCTCTCAAGTCCGGATTACCTGTTGCTGTAATATTCCAATTCCAAAATCAAGGCGGCCTCGTGGGTCATTATTATTAGTATTGGTAATCAATCCACCAAAGCAGCCTCCACACCACCACCCTTATTCCTTGGCCTTCTCCTCTCTTCCGAACCTTCCAACCCTAAAAACAATGCCACTCAACCACTCATTTTCTCCCTCCTTTCCTGGAACTGCCTTCGTTCTGCTCCTCTAATGTATGGTTGCAACCTATTTTGAGCCAAATCTGTATTTGGTCTCAAACCATAAATGGAATAATATAGGCACCAATAATACCATACATTATTTTGCAATAATTTTTGCTCTGTTGGATTTTCCATGCATTGCAATGCGACGTACATGTGATTTGATGACTTATGTACTCGTATTCTTTTACCACATTACTTGAGAGAATTGGGATGCCTTATACTAGACTCCAATGGCAATGGGGATCTCAGATATAGTGTGTGACCGTTAAAAGATGATGTGTTATGGTAATGGTTTCCTCGAGGATGTGAATTTTGACTTGACTTTTGAGACCTAATACTAAATTCTTACTACTTTGAACAAAAATGAAATTAATTCACATGTAGTATTTTATTCTTTATATAATTTAGTAAGTGTTGTCATAAGTTTAGTTTTATTAAAAGGTTAAGAGCTCAAAATGATATTTTGGGATGAAAAGCATAAATTTTTCATACGTTGGGGGAAGGGGGGATTCTCATACAAATGTGCAAATAAAATAATTTTAATATTTAATTTTTTTTTTGAAAAAATAATCAATTATTATTTATAAAAAAAATTAATTTTAAAATATTAGAATAAACATCATCTTTAAGAAATGTCATCTCCAAAAAAGGACAAGATAAACATTCTTTATAAAAGATAAATGTCATTTATAATAATTCTTGTCTCAATCAGATTAAAATAAATTAAGATAACCGATCTCTATAAGAATCTTAATTCTGTTACATTTTATATCACTTTCTATTTCTCTACAAATAAGCAGACACTCATCCCTGAAAAGAGACGAACGTTTTTTATATTAGTTTCAATATAATTTATTTCATCATTCTCAGTGTCTGATTTAAGCATTAGAGAGTTTGTGTGGGACCTTTACGCCCCCTCTAACTGTTTTTTCATTTTTGCAGATTCAGACGGCTTAACGACAATGTTTCTAGTCAAATAAATTTATTATTGTATCTAGACAACATCAGTATATAAATTTATAAAATATATTTTTATATATAATATTTTACAAGAACAAAAAACATGTGAAATAAAAGATTATTTTTTAAATTTCTCACATATATTTATTTTACATAAAAACTCAAAACTAGGATTTGCATGGATCTTTTTCTTTTCAAAGAATTATAAAATGATGTAAGCTAAATATCAAAAAATAAATAATGGAACCGTAATATTCAAGGAGGGATACTGCCCTGCCCTTCACCTAATGAAATGTAAAGGTAATATTATTACCGCCACAGCGTGTGGCCTATTAGCTCAGTTGGTTAGAGCGTGGTGCTAATAACGCCAAGGTCGCAGGTTCGAGACCTGCATGGGCCAATGCCAGTCTTTGTTGCATTTTTTTTTTTTGCATGGCTGTTGGGACAGGCTGGATGTTTTATGTACCTCAACTTCATGCTTGCATGGATCACTCTTCAATTAATGTTGTCTTTAGCATTGGGGGATCAAATTAATAAGTCAAATTGTTTGCCATAATATTTACTTTAAAGAGTAAATTACATTTGACACTATATTACATGTAAGTCTATTTCGTTTATTATTTAAAAAATTCGTGCCCATAAAATGGTATTTTCATAACATGAAAATAATGACAACGCGTGATGTGATGACCAAAATTTTTGAATAATAAGATATAATTTTTTAAACATAAAAGGTAATTTTTTATATTTAAATATAACATCTAGGATGCTACTATATATTCTCTTTAATTTAATTTATTAAACATGTGACACCTATGTGTAAATTAACAATATTTCGATGAGTATCTGTATCTATATATTCTCTTCTTGTTCTATATATATATATATATATATATATATGTAGCACATATATGATACATCATCTTCCATGGATGGAAGCAAGGCAGAGGATGCATGATTGCTGATCTCTTTTCTTCATGAATATACCTTCAATCATCTTTCATTAATTAAAGCCATAAGTTTGCTTTAGGAAAAGGCTACAAAAGTTTGCAGTATTTTCAAACTTTAAAAGCAAGCTTATCCCCTTCCTCATTTCTTTTTCTTTTTCTATTTCTAGCTTCCATACATAGAAGAAATTAACAGTTGCACTCTGAGAGGCTGAAAGATCAAATATCACTGTAGATACCATCAAATTTCAAGTGGGTGAACATGACATGACAATCCCACCAATTGAAGTGGGTAATCATGGAAAATTGCAGCTTTTATGGGCAAGAATGTATTCTTTTCTTCTAGAAAAAGAAATAAAGAACGTATTTTTTTAATTTTATCATCATGAAAATCTAAAAAATTACAACTTTTAGATTTCACAGTTATAAAATGAAACAGATCAACCATGAGAGATTTGGTGTAGATAGTATAAATCCTTTATATTTCAAAAATTACACTTATTATTACCTTTATTATTCAAGATAACTCTTACATTTTTGTATCCACGTATATAAGGCCAGGATGAAAAGTCAGAATAATAATTTTTAAGACATGAAGAACACACTTTATAATAATACAATAAGAACTCATAGAGAAATAGGGTAATTTATATATCCATTAAAAGTGAGTTTGAGAGAGATCAGATCCTCGATAGAAGAAATGGCGAATAGTAATGAATAGTAGTATTCTGTATTGAGCAGAATACAGGTGTGCCAACGAGTCCTGGAAGGAGGAGGGGAGAGAATCTGAGTGTCGGAATATTATGTGGCCTTGCTAGCAGCAGCAGCTGCTGATGATGATCATACATACATACAGCTTCATCATATATGATTCATATATTTCTAACCACAGAGAGAGAGAGAGAGAGAGAGAGAGAGAGAGAAAGAGAAGGGGGGGGGGGGGATGGGATGGATTGTGCAGAGGGAGGTTGGTTGGTTGGTCAGGAGGCTCAGAAGAGGTCTCAGGCATCTCAGAGGCTCATCCTCCTTTTCTTTCTACCGTGTCAACAGAGGGGTTTTCCACAGGCCATTCCAGTACCAGAAAAAGGTTCACGCAGAAGGCAGACCTCACCATCAAATTATAAAATAGAAAAGAAAAAAAAATTATCACTCTTTCAAAAAAGTTCTCTCTTTTTTTTCTTTTTTTTACTCTCCTCCTCTTCTTGGGCTTCAAAATCTCTCTCTCTCTCTCTCTCTACACTTTTTTTTCTTCTCTTTTCTTAATTATTCATTTCATTCATTCATCCCCATTACCTTTCCCCATGTGGTCCTTTCTTTCTTTCTTTCTTTCACATCCTTTCCAGAGTATCCCCCTTTCATTCCCTCCCCTCCTCCTGTAATCTCATTCTTCAGCATTAATTAGGTTTAGGGTTTTAGCCTTCGAAAGATATATATTTATATATAGCTCAATCATTTGCCTCCCTGTGGGGGATTCTTTATCCATCTTCCGATCCCAAATACAAACAAATCTTTCCACCTTCCACAACCTTGCAAAATTTTTACATCACTGACTTCGCAACTTTAAATCCAGCAGAACTCTAAAAACCCTGGTCCTGAACACTCGACAAAGAGAGAACTGTGTATAAATTTAATATATCCCGCTCAAATGTCTACAATGGATTCGTCAATACAACCGCCGCCGCCGCCGTTGGAAACGATTCAAGAAGCGTACACGGCTCGTTCTGGTCACGGGTCAGTCGGCCCCGTCATAGCGGTGCTCGCCGTGATCACGGTCCTGGGAGCTATGGCGGTGATGATCGGCCGGCTGTGTTCCGGCAGGTGGGTCGTGGGTAACCGGCGGTACGATTTCGAAGGCTGGGTCGAGACAAAATGTGCGTCCTGCATCGACGGCCACGTCGACGATCCAGCGCCTCCGCCGCCGCCGCAGCCGCATGGGGCCGAGAATACGACGGGTAGAGGAACGGACAGCGGCGGGGAAGCCGCGCCGGCGGAAGAGGCTCCGGAGGCAAAGGAGGAAGAAATAACCCGACCCAACAACCCGCAAGAGAGTGGTGGGTCTTGAATGAAAACGGGTGGTGGCTCATGCGTTTTTGGTTCCATTTCCATGCAGTCTGCTACCGCTACGCCCTTCATGCGCGAATGGTTTCTTTAGTAATTTTAAGCTCGAAATGATGTCTATTTTAGTCAATTTGTTTTCTTTATTTTTATTTTTATTTTTTTTTTTGGGGGGCGGGGGGGGGGGATTTCATGCTTTTACTTTCGTGCGAGTCTTAAGATCACAGCATGTACCGTCGGGAGCATATCATAATGAGACTGTTGACTTCAGTCACCATCAAAGGCAAAAAAGCTTTGGACATTTTGGGTCTTTGACATTTGTGTTCTTATTTGAAAACCTTTATATTTCGACATTAGCTCTTATTATTATTATTATTATATTTAAATTAGTAAAATATATTTTGTATTCAGTATTTATTTAACAATAATTCTCAGAATGTCTGCTCCTATATATTTGTTTTTCATAGCTTATATCTATCTCTATTAGAAATTCAAGCATGTTTAGGCTTAAGACGATTCTGTTTTGATGTTATAAACCAATAATAAAGTGCTCATGATTTGAACTTTAAACATAATAAGCTAGTCTCACTATTCTGTATGGACAACTCTCCAATCTCTATTTTCATGTTCTGATACTGATACTAGCGGGCTTAATTACTAATTATGCTTATGAAAAATGTTATTCTCAACATAATTTTCCATAAAAAAAATTATTAAATTCAAGTAATAAATTATATTTTTCTATTTTGGCTACTTCCAGTTCTAGGGACCAGGTATTATAATTTATTCTAAAGCTTATATGGAAAATATAATAGCAAAAAGAAAAAAACAGCAGCGAGGCATTGTCCTTGACCTGGCAATCATGAGGGAGGAATAATATAGTACCCGTGACGTGACAGAAATACCCTTAATCTAGTGATTATAAAACACAAAGGCATAGAGATTGGTGTGATTGCCTTAAACCGTGTGAAGACGAACAGCTTTTGTCGGAAAAGAAACAGTAAGCAGCCCCCCAATCCCTCTCTGCTTTTAGAACGACACGCTATTGTGAGACAAAGTTTAGTTTCGTTCGCGTTGAGGTTTGTGTGTAGGGCAGCAGCCCTTCAAGAAGAGTTTAGATTCCACTGTGACTCTGCTATGAAAGAAAGGAAGGACCCTATAAGTTGTAGTCATCAAGGCCCAGGTCTCTGAGAGCATCAGTGGCAGCATCCTTGCAGCTCTGATGGTTTTCCTTTGCCTTTCTTATGATCTTCTCAATACCACTGTTAAGCAAAAGAGTCCTATACAACAACCCCAAAGTGATCTCAAATTACTTTTGGATACAAATATTTAAAATGATCTCATTTGAACCCATTTTGCAGTCATTTCAAATTTAAGACCCGTAAATAGACATGGTGGGGAGCACGACTTGCCTGTTTTCTGGGTTCCTGACCACAAGATTCCGGATCATCATACAGGCATTCCTCTGCATCTGAGGTGCTGCAGGAAACCTCTGCATGGCTTGGATGGCAAGTTCTCCTGCTCCGGCTTCCATCGCTCGGGCTGCATTCTCTGGGGACCTCAAGGAGAGTACACATATAATGGACATAACCTACACCACAGAGTACTCTCTTGTCTGAATCCATTTCAGTAACTGATCTAATTGAATTCATTATAGTACATCATTAGCTTTGGTTGCTAAAATTGGATAATTCTAAAAAAAGGGGACCATTTACAACTACAATGATGTTGCTGAAATTTGCATAAACATCAACGTACCTCCTGCAAAACAGCGGGATCATCAGAAAATCTGGCCGAAAGTTTGATTAGCATATTGATTCCTCCCTTTTCAACAACAGCACTCTTGTTTGCATCACTTCCTGCCAACTAGTAAAGTAGCATCTTTCAGTGCAAAGCTAAAAGGCAGAAAGGGAAATAAATCAGGTTATAGCACTTTAGGTAAGTTATTACCATGGATCATAAATGTACTGTTAATAAGAGGATCCACATACTCTGATAGAAGGTTTGTTATGCTTCAAGGTTCAATTAGGTTTTTTTTTTTTTTTTTGAGCAACATTCAGAGTTTTACAATTGTACAAATTGAACTTGCAGGAACAACAACAATACCAAGTGTTAATCCGATTAGGTGAGGTTGACTACATGGATTCTCACATTTCAACCATCCCTACCCATGACCATATCTTCTATAAGATTGTTATATCTCATATCATGTTTTGGGGTTTTACACCAAGTTTTCTTTGGTGGTCTTCTACATCTTTTGCTAAAACTTCTCCCTTCTCTACCAGTTTGGTAATCAGAAAAAGACCAAATAGCAATAGTCATTGTCCTGTTATTTTCCTATTTTTGTGTCATCAAAGCATGACATGAAATTTGTACATTGTCTATTTGGAAATAATATAAAAACTTAGATTAGAAAAGTGTGTGCATATATCATTTTAAAAAGAGAAATTTGTTTAAATTTGTTTAGAACCTTTGACAGCAGAGAACAACAAACTCTAGCCACAGTTTTATTGCCCTGTTCACCACTGTCATCAATACACCGGAGAACTGCAACAACACCACCACTTTCAGCAATAGACCTACATATTTCATCCTGCAACCAGAGGGGTCTTTAAGTCAATAAATAAGAACAACTAATTGAATATAAATATGTAAAAATGTTTTTGATACTGCTATTAGTTCTAATTGTCCGAAATTTATATGTGGTAATAATGAATGACACTGGAAATTTTGACCATCAAAAGAATCCCCATACAAACAACTTAAGAAATTCAAGTAGTCATCACTCTATTTTGTTTTAAGCATCCTTCAAACTATACCACACCTCCAAATGGAAGAATGGGATTTCCGGAAAAAGCAAGAGCTAATTGATCTCGTATAAAAGCTTTATAATATACTATAGTGAAGAAAATCTTGAAATCACAATGATGATTAAATGTGCTCGAGCTTCAACATCTAACAAACATTTAAAAAAAAAAAAGAAAACTCACATTAACAGCAACAGCCTTTAATGCAGTGCTTGCTGATACTAGACTTGGTGAACTGATCCCTTCTTTAAGTGATTCCACAAGAGCTTCAGCAATTCCGGTTTTTGCAAATATTCGAGCATAACCATAGACCTACACTTTTTGTACATTAACAGTTAAATTTCAGAAGAAAGCTTTATAGTAAACATTAGTTCACTAATTTGGTCCTTAATATTAAGATCATGGCATGGTTTTGATCATAAGCAATTATATAATATATACAAAAAAGACATGCTTTTGATTACAACTTTCATTTTTCAGGAAATGCTGAATGGAAAATTTGCTCTTTCGCGAATTTGTTTCTGTAATTCAATTTTTCCTCCTTCTTCTCCTAAGAAAAAATGACTATTCAGCCTTAACCAATTAATTTTCTCACTCCAAATCTTTAGCAGCTTGAGAACTTTACTTTGAAATGATGGAAATGCCAAGATCTAGAATTATAGATATACGGTTTCTTTGACCTGTCAGTCATTACTTACTTGGGATGCCACAACACGATTATCATCAGGTGTTAGCAAGACTTGTATAGCATCATACAAACTAGCAATACTCCCTTTGCCATGTGCCCTCAAACTTTGGATTATAACCTCGCCAATTTTCAAGTTCATGAATGATTCCTTGACAATCTCATTACCAGTTGCAGCAGCAGCAACAACGGAAAAACCACTATTTAAGATGTTCAACTTTTGACTGTTGTTGAGAAGGAAATCCACCACCATCTTTGGTCCATCATTCTTCTGAAATATTTCACTACTCTGAACATCTGCATGGGAGAAAATTGCATATATCAGCTTGCCCCTTCAACGGTAACCTTTCCTTTTCGGAATCTATTCCTGGAATAAAACAGTCACTTAAATATTCACATATTACTACAGAACGCTTTCTATTATTACTTTTTCTTTGATATCAAATTTTTCTACATCATGCAAAATAGTAATGTCAAAATTCATACCGATTATGCGGTTGTCATACTAAAACACCCTTTTTGGCATCTGATTCAGATCTACTAGGTAACAACACAATACATGAAGGAAAAGAAAATGAATTTACAAAGCAGTGGGCACCACATTCCATGGGATCACTTATTTTTCTTCTGTGAGCTATTTCTTTTAGTCCCCTTTGGTCTTTTTCTTTTTTTTCTTTTTAAGTTGGAGTCTCTATTATTAAGTGAGAATAATCAAAGTCACCATGGGGACATACAATTTCTAGATAGCAAACTCCAACAAAGAGAACGATATCCAGTTTGGAGACTTCACAGCCCGGTTCAAAAAATGATCATCTTTATCCAAGTCTCTCTACCAGACATGACGTCAGAATAGACAATCTCAAGATGACAGCTAGATTGATGCTTTTAAACCAAGAACTACGTTTTTCCTGTAAAATGCATCTACTCGATCTTGATGCATAATTCAACATTCTTTCCGCATGTTTAGCCTAAAAAAGAGACTTCTAAAACCCAACATAAATTCCACAGGCCACTGCAAACGATAA
Source organism: Diospyros kaki (assembly GCA_036245055.1). Lineage (NCBI taxonomy): Eukaryota > Viridiplantae > Streptophyta > Magnoliopsida > Ericales > Ebenaceae > Diospyros > Diospyros kaki. Next base: position 39,637,585 of record BSEG01000001.1, on the reverse strand, counting down.
CAGATCATACCATGAACAAGTGATGCCAATGCCTTCAAAGCGGAAACCAGACTCTGATCACATTCACTTCTGAGCTTCAAACAAACCGAACAGACCAATTCGACCCCTCCATTTCTGGTCGCAATGGCTGCATTCCCAGATCCTTCGATCGAACACAGATCGGTCAACTTATCCAGCAACACAACCATCTCCTCCTCGTCTTTCAAGTCACCGATTCGATCAGTCCAATCAGAATTCAACTGTTTCAACCTATCCAAGGACTGGATCACCGGATTGTCAGCCACGGATCCCTCGCCCGGAACGCACTTGACGATGCCTGCAACAAGTAGAGGATCAAGAATGAGATTGATGAGAATGACATATGGCAACACTGGAAAACAGAGATTTAAAAGGAGCGCTTTAGGGTTTTGGCACCAGATAGATCGACGCCTTGGAGGATTAGGCTATCGATGGCGTCTTGGAGGGCTTCCGCGGGGTCCATTCCGAGGTCCTCGATATTCTCAGTCACCATTTCATCGAAGGCTTGCTGCGAAATTGCACGGCCAGTCTTTGGCGGGCCCATCACGGCGGGTCTGCTCCGGCGGCTTCGCTGAGTATCGGAGATAATAAACTGAAAATGAGAGTGGGAGGTTGAGAGTTGAGAGGGGTTTCGTTCTGCCGAGACTGACACCGAGACTTTGGCCCGGGGGGGTGGGGGGTTCAGATTTTTGAAAGATCAACCGGAGCTCCGGATAACTTTGAAAAAGGATCGGAGCTCCATATGGAAGAAATTGGGCTGCTAGTCTTTTTTCTGGGCCTGGTCCTGGGCCGGTATCCAGAAGACAGTTTTCTGGATCATCCAATAAGAAAGCAGAGTAAAATGGATATGAATTACGGATAGATCTCACTCACATATTAACGCCATCATATTATGTTATATATAAATAAGAGATGGAAATATTAATAATACTATCACCTGAATATAACGAGATAATATATATAAACCATTACATACTAATACCCTATAAAAAGAAGAAGAATTTGGAGGGAGAAGAGACAAAGCGACAGCTTCCTCAGCAACGTCGCCTAAGAAGGGCCACAAAACATCCAATCCTCTAACCAACCAAAAAATCTCTCTCTCCATCTCTCTCTCTCTCTCCCTGACACAGCCGTGCCTCTTAAGAGAACGAACCCACAAGACGATAGAAGAAGAAGAAGAAATTTGAAAGGGTGGTTGAATCCCTACTATAATTGAGCTTTATCCTCCCAAATAGAAAGAAAGATGGGCTGTGCTTCACAAGCGGCCATTAGCATGTTATCAGCAGCCAACTGTTACACAGTTGCCTCATCCAGCAGCCGCTTGTTCTTCTTCAACAAGGAAGATCCCAGGGTTATTACTAGGAACCAGAAGCAGAGTCTCAGCCTCTTCAGAATCCGAGCTTCCTCCGATGATTCTGACGACTGTAATGTCGAAGAATGCGCTCCTGACAAGGAGGTCTGATTTCTCCTCCTCCTCCTCCTCCTCCTACTTATTGTTTGATTGTTTCTGTTCTTGTTTGGTTCCCGAGAAAAATAAAATAAAAAGCAAAAGAGATCAAGCGAGACAATACATATTTCGGGAATTCTGGAAATAAATTTCACTTCCACTTGCTGGCATCAAGCTTCAATTACTGTTGGGTAAACCCACTTCCTTAGTGCAATTAGATTCCCCACATGACCCAAATATGTAAAACAAGATCCTAAACCAAAGAATTGCTAGACTAGAACAACAGAAACTGCTAATTTGGAGTGATGGTTTAAATTGGATGAATTACAGTAATCGCATGTATTCAATTCAACTGAATACTTTAGTAAGTTTCACAATTATAGGACCCTTCAAAGCTCCTAGAATTTTCAACCTCATGTAGTCTAAGAGAGAGACTACAGAAAGGAAATGAGTAAGATGAAAGTCGAAATGATGGGTTTATCTCATTACCTCATAATTTACTTATCAGGCTCACACACATATATTTGTGTACATGTGTATATACTTCAAGACTGAGTTTGGCACCGTGAATGGTGCCAAACTGGTGACTAATTGTCTTGCATAACTACAACAAATAAACACATTCCAGCAGGTGAACAATACATGCTATGTTGCAATGAGAGGTATAGATTTTGGCCAGTCGACCTAATACTATCAATTTCCGCCAAATTCATCATCAATGGTCACAAAATTCGGACTTTGGCATTTTTTATCGTTCTTATTTTAGGAAATTTTTTCCCACATAAAAAATTAGTCAACTGCAAGATACCTTATTACCTACAACTTATGTCGTTCAAGCAGGTGTCTATTTCCTTTTGAGTGAATTCTCTGTTCCCTATTTTTCAGCTTACGCCTTGTGGAATTATTTCCTTCGTTCCATCAGATTACCAATGCGACAAACCATATTCTAATTTCTGTTGTATCCTTATGCAATTTTACATATCTTGGTCCATAATGCCCCAAAACTGCTATCAGGCAGAACCAAGTTTGATTGCATGGCCACTGTATTGAAACGTTGGCTACATTCTTCAACGAAAACTTTATGAAGTGGCACTTTATTAGGTATTCTTTTCTGCTAACCTAGTGTACTTCATAATAAGGGGTGATGTGAAATCATTATCATAATAAGTTTCATATTGTCAGTGTTGTAAACCTATTTTTTTCATGCAAATCAATGCACTGAGCTAATCTTTAGTTTAGCAAAGTCCTAAGTTTTTCTTGTTTGTTAACCCTTGAGTTTTCTTAAAGTTTGCTTGAGGTGATGGATACTTGGCTTTATTCTGCAGTAGATCTCATCTGATTTGTTGCTATGGTAGAACAGGTCGGCAAGGTGAGCATGGAATGGTTAGCCGGAGAGAAAACCAAACTGGTGGGTACATATCCACCTCGTAATCGAGGTTGGACAGGCTATGTTGAGAAGGACACTGCAGGGCAAACGAACATATATTCCGTTGAGGTTAGTATCTACATTTTTTTTTTATTGACAATGTTTCAACATCCTAAAGAAGAAGAAGTTGAAGTCACTAAATTACGGCGAAGAAAGTGAAGAACTCTTCTTTTGTGTCTGTGGAAGAAGAATAGAAAACATATATGGGTATAGGTGTCCCTATCCAAAAGGTCAGGGGAATTTTAATAGATGATATTATGATTCTTTTTTTGTTTCATTTTTTAAACTCTGCCTCCCCTTAATATTTTTAGTGTTGAAGTTATTCCTTCTACTCTTATTATGGTCTCAAGTTCGGATAAAAGAGGAGGGTAGCTTTAGGTAGCCGAATAGCCAACATAAAAATCGTTGCATCTTTTATCATGAATTTTAAACAAGATGGTATTGCTCTTTCTCTCTCTCTTTCTTTCTTTCTTTTAAATGACTATGAAGCTATCATCATTTATCTTGGTTACAAAAAATTGGAGTATGAGAAGGATATTATGTAGTTTGAGATGATTAATGGATTAGTCGCCTCTGGAATTGGGAACATCCAATACAGCCTTTAATAACAGCTTGCCATCCATATATTACCTATGAGTTCTTGAGAATTTGTAGACAAAATCATCCATTCATTATCAATCACTCCTTGGCAGCTTCTGGCAACAAGGCTAAAACAAAAGCATAATGTTGCATCTGAAATTCGGTCATTGTTATTAGTTACTATCATTGTAATTGCTGTTTTTGCAGCCTGCAGTTTACGTGGCAGAAAGTGCAATCAGCTCTGGAACTTCTGGTTCTTCTTCCACTGGGTCCGAGAATACAGCAGCCATTGCTGCTGGCATTGCCTTCGTCTCCATTGTTGCAGCTTCGTCGATACTCCTTCAAGTTGGGAAAAGCCCACCCGAGATACAGACGGTGGAATACTCTGGGCCGTCACTAAGTTACTATATCAATAAGTTTAAACCACCAGAAATGGTCCAAGCTTCAGTCCGTCCAGAAACTGAAACTTCAGTCTCTTTGCAGCCAGAAAGCAATCCTACAGAAGTTCCTGGGGTTGAGGCTGGTTCTGGAAATCAGCCAACTGCATTTTCTGAGCTCTCTTAGCTTGGAAATCAAAGGACATCAGAGCTCTCTGATTTTCGTTAAAAAATGAAGCCCGCTCGAGTCTTGAGGGTGCTTCCTTCGATATATGGTTTGTATGCTATTTTAACGGATTCTACATGCCTGTATTTATGGTTCAAAATATTCTTGAGTTCCCGTAGGAATAAAATTTTTAGTACAAAGAGTAGAAACTAGAAAGCTGGAGGTCGACCCATCTCTTGGCAGCAACGATAATCACTAGGCTTAGGCTTAGGGAGTTATTGTTTTGTCTTCTTAAAATCACTGGGCTTAGTGTTGGAAACCGTGGTTTTCAAAACAAACTAAAAGACCTTTAATCATGTTCAACTAGAAAATATGGTTCAAATTAAAAGGAGAGAACTGGAACATACAGAAACAAATCCTATAATTCGTTCATTCACTTGCTACAAAAATTAATTAAAATGACCTCAAAAACTTTCAACCGGAAAGATTAGAAAGCTTCGAAAACTTTACTTTTATTTGAAAGCATCTCCAATCCCACCATATATATATATATATATATATATTCTACTAGCTAGCTATAAAACAATGCATAATTAACAAGCATAAAGAAAATCACATCTTTACAGAATTTTTACAAATAATCCGTTCTCTGTAGTACGATCTATATAAAAATAATAATTTCGCGTTTCAATTTGCAAGTCAGCCATTTCAGATCCTAACGAAGAAGATGCTAAGCTCCGGACCGGAGTTGCCCTCTGGATTCATCATGTAATACGTCTCCGAGTCCTTCGATCCAACCACGCGCTCAAAGTAGGCGCGCATGTACGTGAGCTCGCCGCCGGCAGCCGCCGGCAGCACCCCGGCCCCCATCGACACCGCGTTCAGCAGCTGCATCACGCCCATGTCGTCGTCCGTTGGCTCCCTCCTCACGGCGTACCCAGTTTTCCGGCCGTTGCAGTACATGCTCCAAATGGGCTCTTCCATCAGCTTCAACGGCTTCGCCTTCGACGACGCCGCAGCCTGCTTTTCGCACTCCAGAGCTATTCTGACGAGTCCCATTCCCATATCCTGCAGAAGCTTCCCGGTTTGAATGGAGAGCTCGAGAATCAGAATGGGGAGGCTTCGGGGCTTCTCTTGGATCACTAGGTTTACTCTGGACTTCCTGGACCCGAATAGAGTTCCAGTCATCTTGGTTCCGCCGCCGTGGATGAGGCTATCGTGGGGGTGGGGGTGGTTTCCGATGGCCACCATTCTGCACGGCGGATTGATGACCGGGAACGACCGGAAAACTGAGCGGAACCGCCGCAGAAGCCTGGCCCTTGGCCTGTTTTTCTTGTGGGTTGGCGGCGGCTGATCATCTGCAGGTGGTTCAGGCTTTGTTGCCGGCATCTTGTCGGAGAAATTTGGCTCTTGGTGGTGACGGCGGTGGCAGTGGCGGTGTATGTGTATAAGAAGAGGAAATTGGAAATGGTGGGAAGCACGTTCTTTGATGCTTCTTCTTCTCAAAGATGGAGAAAATGCAAGCCTGTTCTATTATGAATTTGGAGAACAAGAAGACTTTGCTCTCTCTCTCTCTCTCTCTCTCTCTCTCTCTCGCTATATATATATATATACACACACACCCAATGGCATGAATCTGAATCATTTTCAACTGACAGACAGACCAATTTTTAGTTATTTGTAATTTGTAAGTCAACAATATATATTATAATTAATGATTTTGTTTTGATAATAAATTACAATTAGTACAAAATAAATTAATTTATTCAAGAGGATGAAATTCAAACATTATAAGTTATTTTTTGTTTATGTAACATGGATGTGATAAAGAGTCTGAAATTGTCACATCATTGTAGGAATCTTTTAAAATAAATTCTATGTAATATTGTCATGCTGGACCTACACTTAGGTCCAGGAGGGGTTGCATCAAGACCCAAATTTTAGCCCTCAAGAATATAGTTTATTGATTGAGATTGTATATTAGTTTTAAAAAATTTTAGATTCTAATTGCTATATAATTGATCATAAGTCTCATGTTTGAATCTCATTATTGAGTTTCATAATTTATCTCTCCTACAGAAATTTTGAAACTGAGTTACGGAAGACCCTTAAGGTGAGAGATTTCACCTTTATAATCTCAAAGACCCAAAATTTTGTTATTTTTGAGATCCATAAATCTACAAAACAAATTATTAAGTTATATAAATTAGTTTTAAGAAGTAACTAACAATTGATTATGTGATTCACTTAATTCCAATTTTCAATCCAAGTTTGTAAGCCGAATACAAGCCCAAATCTAACAAAATGACCAAATCAAATTTTAACCCATTAATCCATTATTCTTTCAGACAATTTCGTCTCTTACTTTCTCTTCCTCTTGGCCTCTTTAGTCTTTTTCGCTCATATCTCTCTCTCACGATTTCCTTCATTTTAGTTTATAGTTCAATTTTTTCTCAATTTTAATATTTTATTTTCTCATCAAGTGATAATCGTGCCCAACTCCTCAAGTGACAATGCCCTAACTTGTAAGATTGAAAATTTTTGTGTTATTAGCATTTTTATATATGTTTCTTTTGAGTGAATAGAATAAATTTCATTATTTTTGTGTTGAATTTGAGTGGATAAATGAGAATTCTTGATCTTCTTTTTTTTTTGGCAAGAACAAGAGTTGCATGCTTCTTCCCCTTTTCAACTATTAGGATTGATACTTGAATTTGAAAAAGTAATATTGTCTTTTTCCTTTTCTAATTTGATCATTGTTTTTAATTTTAGATTGTTAAATAAAACAATATTTATTCTTGGACTTATACACTTTTTTTAGATTGTTGTTGTCTTGTTGCCTTGTCGCCATATAAATGAATCGTGTTGCATTGTCAACTTTTATGTGCTAGTTTTTAGATTGTTGTTAACTTGTTACCTTGTTGACAAATTATTAAATCGTTGTTGACATAGTTTTTGAATTTGTGAATTGTTCTTGACTTGTTGGATTATTGATGGATTTTTACTTTTCTTACCCTTTTTAGAATTTAAAAATTAAGTTTAACGTTATTATCGCTTAAGCGTGTCATGTATTGTTATAATATTTTTTTTCTTTTGTTAGGTTTAAACAATAGTCGTAAATCATGTCCTCTAAAGATATGTGTGGGCTCCAAAAAGAAACAAATGGAAGAATCATTAGTTTAATGTCAAGTCGGTGATATGTTTAAATATTTTAGTAGCAACAAAATAACAAAAAGGGAAGAAATATTTGAAAACTTAGATGAAACTTTGGTGGAGGAACAAGAAACTTGACTTGACAATGTTAATGAACAATGCAAAAAGTTGATGAATTGAATGAAAACAAAGATAATCACTGTTAATGTATTAACCCTGTTTAATCGGCCAAACCAACCAAGAGCAAGCATAAATCGAGAAAAGTAAAGAACATAAGAACACAAAGCTTTTACATGTTCGGATCAAAAGATCTTACTTGTAATACCCCATGTTTAGATAAAGTTGCAACGTAATTTCAATGAGTTTAGAACACCGAAAAATTGATTTTATAGCAATTACAGGTATCGAATCAACTGAAGAGAATGCCTCAGAGTGAAATTGTCCAAGGAAAATTATATGGTCTCGACGAAAGCATCGAGATAGGATTTATGGTATCGAAAGAAATCGAATTCGGAACAATTTTCGGTACAGCAAAAATACAGCTATCGTTTAGGCTGTAAAACCGAATCGTTGTAAGAGGCTCCCGAAAAATAAACGGAACCCTAGGGGGGCTCCGGTTTTGCGTAATGAGCAACCCTTCAGTGGTTTCGGGATTAAACGATAGTCCGGTGAGGACGCTAGGGCAAAATCGTCATTATTGAGTTAATCTTTGGTTATTAATTTTGTATTTTTAGCATTGAAATGCAAATTAATTCAGATCTGGATCTAGGGACCGGCATGCAGATAGTTGATGGATGGCGTGCGATAAGATACGGGAAGCTCGTTGATCGAAGCATCATATCAGACTGCCTGGGAAACGATAAGATGCTAAAGATTTGGGGCAGCCCAGTAGGATCTGTGCCTTGTATGGGTTTAAGTCCCAATGGTATAGGGTGCGAAGTGTGCCACTAGCTAAGGTTAAAAGAGGCCAGAAGCCTAGGGAATCAACCCGAAATGAAATCGGCCTAAGTGTCCTATTTAAAGAAGTATATTAGGATTCACGGTCATCCTGGAAGCAGGATGACACGACGAACAGTACGAGACTTGAGGAGTAGAATACCTCGGTACCTAGTATGACAATAGGGTCACGAATGGTCATACGTCGATAGTCAGCGAGATCTAAAGATCGAAATGCGAGAGTCAGTAAATTCTCGATAAACGAGGTTTCGGGAAGTATAACATGGCCAGTTCAAGGCCCTAACGATAAGTAGTAAGATATCAACCTCGATTAAGTGTGCCAAGTGGGCTTGAGGATTCGAAAGTTTGTGAGAAGGGACATGTGAATGGGTTGTGTGGGGACCTGAATCATTATTTGAGGTTTAAGGTATCCTTAGGTAAAGAGTCCAGGGAAGTTTTTGAGGCTCGGTTATTTATAAGAAGTGATTGGAGCCAATTAACGCGATCTGATTCGGGATTTTCAAAGATGAATCAATTTGGAAATTTCGAGGAATTTTCCCTAAGGGATGAGAATCTAAGAATTTGTGATGAGGCTTTAAAGTTTTTCAAAAAAAATAAATAAATAAATAAAATGGAAGGTCTTTAGGTAATCTCGTTAAGGAAATAGAGATTGATGAATTAGTAAGAATCGGGATATTATGGAAGACGTAAGTACCTACCCATTCCAGTTAGCAGGATGGTTACGAATTGATGTTTTTAAAAATCTTTGGCGTGTTTGAAAGAGACAGGTAATGACAAATGTGTCAGGATGTTAGTAATAGATCGAAATCTATTGGAGATCGGGAATTTTCGATTTAGGAGAATGGAACTCCTGTTGGGTTAAACGGTTAGTCTAGATAACCTTAATAGGCAAATCAGGAGATGTGTAGCTAGACGATCACTAAAGTGATGTAAGCAAGTTATGAAAATAAGGAGCTTGTCAATATGTGGTACGGCCACTTGTGGTTAATGAAAAGCCTTGAGGAAGTAAGAGAAATATCAGAATATGCTCTCGAAAGATTTAATAGGATTATTTCTTAATTGTCAATAAATAGCTTGAGGTTATTAGATGCTTAATTATAAGTAGCTTGAATGAGGACGTGAAATTATTAAGCTTTGAAAGAGGTGATAATTAAGAGTCGAAATCTTTATCTCAAATTTGATAAATTATAAATAGTTGCAGGAGGCTGGGGTAATTGCGATTGATGTGCGACCGAGAGATGAGACATTCCGAAAATCAGAAATGGAATCATGATTTGATGATTTGACCAAAGTACCAATTGCATTGAAGTCACGTGGTAATTGTGTCTATCGAGGATATATTTGTGTACTCCTCAGATAAGGAGACGCATGAGAAACATTGAGGATAATGTTCGGGAACGTTGCGATAGATGTTAAGACTAAGACTTGCTAGGTCATAAGCCAATCAAGAAAGAAATGATGAGAGCATGAGGCTCCGTGTCAAGAACGTGAAATCAAGGTCGAGGATTGAAAGTTTCGAAAGTCAGATGTCCCAGTAGGTTTCAAGAGACGAACCAAATGTTTTGAGTAGAGGTTGGTACAAGCAAAGGTTGGTAACTTGAGTAAGTAGCTCCAAAAAGGATCGAGCATGATTAAAATGAGTTGACATAAAACGTTATTACTAAAGGAGTAATTTGAGGATTAAATGATTAATTTGATGATATAAAATGTTATTTGTGGATCACTTCGAAAAGTTCGAGGAGTTATTTAAGTTATGGGTATATGGATAAATAGGTATTAGCTTGGTGACCAAGTAACAAATAAGCAAGCGATGTAAAGATATTAGTATTGCTAGACTCGAAAAACAACATTAGATTTCAGTCAATATTAAAGGTTAAGTTACGAAAAGAAGATTTGGAGACAGACTGAATCTATAAATTGTTAAAAAAAAAAAAATCTTGATGAAATAGTTATACAACATGATTAGCAAATGATTGTGAGAAACTTGAGATAAATACCCACAAGAATGAGAAAACAACATAAATCTCGAATAGATTAGCACAAGTAAAGATTTAGCAAATGACTAAGTTTGAGATAACCTAAGATGAGGCATAACTAATTTCGATGATATGTGATGACGTATATTTGTGATATTTGAGGACCCAATGATACTGAAATAGTTTGATGACATAAGAATTCTTCTATAAAAGTCAACTATATTAAGATCAAGAACTTCTGTGATAAGGTAGGTAACCTAAGTTAGTATCAAGGATTCATGAGATTGGGAGATCCAGGCTAGTATTGAGGTATGTTCTTCCCCAGTTAATTGATTAGTTCAAGATAAAGGACGTCGTAGAATGTCGTGATTGAGGAGATCGATTGGGGGACTTAGTAAAAAGAAAACTTGGAAATTGGAAATGTGGATATGAGAGCCATGGGCTTATTATGATGATGTAGGTACAAACTTAAATAGCAGCTCGAGTGGAGATTCGTTGCCCAGGGACCGAGTTACACGATTATAATTTGAAAGGTATGCATCGTTGACAAGTGTACTTGTCTAAAGGTTGAGCGGTATGGTCAGTCTAAGGGTTCGGATTTTGATATTGGTATTCACGAGTTTCGAGTGGGGTTTTATTTATTTGATCAATCAAGTGTTGATTCCGATGATGAAATTTTGAGATTTAGGACATATAGCAAATTTCGAGGACGAAATTTTTTGTAAGGAGGGGAGAATGTAATACCCCATGTTTAGATAAAGTTGCAACGTAATTTCAATGAGTTTAGAACACCGAAAAATTGATTTTATAGCAATTACAGGTATCGAATCAACTGAAGAGAATGCCTCAGAGTGAAATTGTCCAAGGAAAATTATATGGTCTCGACGAAAGCATCGAGATAGGATTTATGGTATCGAAAGAAATCGAATTCGGAACAGTTTTCGGTACAGCAAAAATACAGCTATCGTTTAGGCTGTAAAACCGAATCGTTGTAAGAGGCTCCCGAAAAATAAACGGAACCCTAGGGGGGCTCCGGTTTTGCGTAATGAGCAACCCTTCAGTGGTTTCGGGATTAAACGATAGTCCGGTGAGGACGCTAGGGCAAAATCGTCATTATTGAGTTAATCTTTGGTTATTAATTTTGTATTTTTAGCATTGAAATGCAAATTAATTCAGTATTTAGGGTTATAATTGTAATTACAAAATTATCTAAATAAAATAAATATAAAAAATATGATTTAAATATATAATATAATGTATAATTATATAATTATATATATGTATATAGATGGGCATGCGTGAGATATGGCTTTGTAAATCCCATACCCTGCAATTTCAACCCATGCGCTGCAAATTGACACCATGCCTCTGCAATCTCCATGCTCTGAAAATGTGTTGGCTGAAATTGCGTGAATTATACGCATTGAGGGATGGCGCCATGGCAAGCTCGAGGCAATGGAATTGCCTATAAATAGATGATAAATTGAGAGGTTTGAGCAAAGGAAGAAGAGAGCAACCAAGAGTTGCAGAGAAGGAGAGAGAGCAGCCGCGAGCTCAACGGCTGGTCAGCAAGCACAGAGCCGCTCCCACGACGGTTCTGAGGCAGCACGGGAGAGCTCGGTAGAGGCTGGGAAGCAGCCGACTGAAGCCAACTCGTCCATGGCGGCCATAGCCGCAACCGGGTGCACCGAAGCAGCAACCAGCCGCAGTTGCAGCAGCCACCAGTTGTTTCCAGCAAAGGCGGAGGGCGGTCAGCAGCTTCGGTGATGGCTCAACAGGGCGGCGGCGGTCCGGCGAGGCTGGAGAAGGTCGCAATGGCGGCTGGTGGCGACGGAGGTAGGCGGAGAGGCTGCTGGGCGTGCTGCCATGGCAGCACCCGCGCTTAGGAAGGAGAAGAAGAAGAAGAAGAAGAAAGGAGAGGAAGAAGAAGAAGAGAAGAGAAAAGAAGGAAGAAGAAGAAGAGAAGGAAGAAAAAAAAAAAAAAAGAAGATGGAGTTGCAGGCGCGCGCGGGAAGAAGAAGGAGGAGGGAGGAAGAAGAGAAAGAAAAAGAAAAAAAGGAAAAGAAAAAGAAAAGAAAAGAAAGAAAGAAAAGAAAAGAAAATAGGAAAAATGTGGGAAAAAATTCTAGAAAAATTCTGAAAAAATAGGAAATTATGTTTCGATGATATCTTGGAGATTTTGGTGAGAAAAACGATCCAGGCACGCTTTTCGAGATTATTGCACGCAAATCGAAGAAATCGGAGATATTAAGTCAAGGTGAGTAAAATCTTCTAGTAAATTTCAGAAATTCCAGAATATTATTTTATGAATTGTCGTAGTGAAATATTTGAGAAAATATTTTTAGAAATATTTAATTTGGAATTATTGAGGAAAAATAGGAAGAAATAGAGAGAAAATTATAAAAAATGCCAGAAATTATGAAAAAATAGGTTTTAATGTTTATTTAAATACCTATGATGATTAGGATGCTTTGAGGTCAAAGTTGAGGTGTTTGGCGCGAATTTTGGGGTTGGCACGCAAATCAAGGCAAGACACGAATTTCAAGGTAGCCCGATAAGCTTGAGAAGGTAAGTGGTACTTCCTCGAAAATATTTTTATCATATTGACATGCTCTGATATGTATCTATCACGTAGAATGCATACATGATTATGAAATGCATGATTACACGTTGATATCATTGATCACACGCATATGAGGCCGTAGGGAGTACGAACTGGCACCGCTGCCTTACCAAGGGTGCACCCATACACCCCGGCTTCGAAAGAGGTGGCCGCTAAAATGGTAGGTAGCATGAGGGGTGCAGTTGACACCTACGAGGAAAGACATTGCATACACTCATGACATAGCATTACGTACCCTTACTTAGATGGTTCATCATCTAACTTGGGTTCGCCCCTGGAACATTCAATGTTCTAGTCGGGATTTGCAGAAATGATTTCGAGATTGATGATGTGTGGTGACGCGAGACGTCAGGAAACGAGGAAATGTGCCATGTAAAGTTGTGATATGAATAGTTTAGGATTATGTACATCTGTTTTATTTTTCGAAGGTTATGTAACAACGTTTGTAATAAGTACTTGTCGAGTTATTCAAGTATATATTGCCATGAGCAGGTTCGATTCAGCTTCCGCTTTGTAAGTTGTATTTATCTCTAGTGTGTAAATTTAACACTAGATAGGCCTTAGGGAATTTCGGGATAGTGTAATGATAAAAAAAAAAAAAAAATAAGACCCAATTTTCCTAAGGTATAACACGCCCGAGAAAGCGGGCTGTTACATTACTCACAGCAGAGGCTCCGCCTCTAGTCAATCCACTAAATAGCTTTCAATTACAACCGGATTACAAGATCACAACAAGAACAAAATGTATTGCAAATACATAAACTGAAATCAAAAAATGAAATACAAGAATAAGTATAGAATCTGTTCTACTGATCTCAAGTTCGTGTCAAGAATCTGATCTATCAATTACACTAAATCTCTCATGCCTCAGACGATTCAACAACAGAAATTTAAAGCAATACAGTCTTATCGTATGATCTTACCAACAAACCGAAGTCAATCGAACAAGAAAAGAATTTACAAGCGAGAGAGAGTCTCACTTCGAGTGCACCAAATATAAGGTTTCAAAATGAGAGCAATAGCAGATCTAAAATCGGTTAGGGCATGAAGCTGCCCTTATATAGCAACAAGCAACCAGGTTGGGCTGAGGCAAATCGCATGGGCCACATAAAATGGGCTTGGCTCATAAAACTGATCTCAACCCAATGGCTATTTGACCCACAAAATAACCAGCAGATCAATCATATATACATTTAAATGTTAGCTAAATGAACATAAGATGAAACCCAAATATATATCAAAATGCATAGAAATAACACATATCAATTATATGAAAAATACATTTTGAATCATAAATCCTAACAATCACATTGATATCCATGAATTGAATGAGAAAGAATAAGAAGAAGAAAATATTGATGTGAATCAAATGAATGAAGAAGAATAAAACAATGTTCAACATGAAGATTTGTTGATTAATTTTTATGATTGAGGGTGTTGGGATAAAATTAACTAAAATATGAGAGATTTTTTAGTAGAGAATAGTCCAAAAAGAGTTGATAGAGTCTTATTTCCTAAAGATAATACTGGTAGACATTTTGAATTATCACAATATAAACAAGTATTGTCCAATGGAGAAACAAATGATGGCTAATATATTCTATTCATTTGGACATGATTTTTTTGTTTTTATTGCATGTTGTTTAAGACTCAAAAAACAGTGAATAAAATTGGTTAGTTGAAAAATGAAGGATACAAAGATTGACATAATATGAGTCAGAGTCTTAAAAATCATAAAGCAAATAAGTAGCATTTAGATTGCATGACTAGTCGGATTGAATTAGAAACACGATTGTGAAAAAATAAAACAATTGATCAAAGTGTGCAGATTGAAATCAATAAAGAAAGAAAACACTAGAGACAAGTGTTGAAGATGATAATAGCTGTTGTGCAAAGTTTGGCAAAAAATAATTTGGCATTTTGAGGAGATTGTGAGAAGGTTTATATGGAATGATTGAAATGATTACTAAGTTTGATCTAATTATGAAGTAACACATTTGACGTATTCAAACATGTGAGACTCATTATACATTTGGCCCCTAAAATTCAAAATGAATTAATACAAATGTTGGCAAATGAGATGAAAAGTTCAATTGTTAGAAAAATTGAACAAGCAAAATATTTTTCAATCATATTAGATTGTACTTCAAATGCCATTCATGAATAGCAAATGTCTCTTGTAATACGATGTGTGGATAATTCGATAAACTCTACGACGATAGAAAAATATTGAATAGAATTTTTGAAAGTTGATGATACATCAGGGCTTGGACCTTTTTGTTGAGCTTAAAAATATGTTGACCAATATTGAGCTTGACATTGATGATATAAGAGGTCAAGAGTATTACAACGAATCTAATATGACATAAAGGTGTACAGACAAACTAGTTGAAATAAATCTGAGAGCTTTCTATACTCCATTTGGTTGTCATAATCTTAATTTGACATTATGTGATATAGCAAATTGTTGTCCTAAAGCTATGTCATTTTTTAGAGTAATATAACGCATTTATATATTGTTTTCTTGTGAAAAATTTTCAAAGATCATGTAAAAAGTCTTACACTTAGGCCATTGTCACAAACACATTAAGAAAGTAGTCATGTTGAAAGTGTTAGGCCTATAAAAGAACAAACTGTACAAATAAGAGATGTTTTATTTGACTTGCCAAATATTAGTGAAGATCCTAAAACAAAGAGCAAAGTTGAGTCATATGCAACATATGAACTTCAAAATTTAGAGTTCTTACTTGGCATGGTAATTTGATACAAGTTGTCGCATGCAATCAACATTGCAAGTAAATTTCTTTAAGTTAAAAATATGGATATTGATATTACTATCAGTCTTTTAGAATGATTTCTTTTGTTTTTTGATGACTATAGATAATTTAGGTTTGATAATGCCATGATTGAAACGAAACAAATGACAAATGAAATGGGAGTTGAAGCTATATTTTAAGAAAAACGCATGATTCAAATAAAGAAATAATTTGATGAGGATGGCAGTGATGAGGTAACACAATTAGCAAGAGATTTTTTTAGAGTAAATTATTTCCTCTTCATAATTGATAGAGCTCGTTCTTCACTTCAAACTAAATTTGAACAATTTAAAAAATATGAGAAAATATTTGGATTTTTATTTAATTTGGAGAGATTAAAGTGTGCTGTTAATGATATTTTGCTTGGGTCTTGTAAGAATTTTGAAAATTCCTTGACGCATAATGGTCATTCTGATATTGATGGAGATGATTTATTTTCGGAGTTGACAGTCTTGAAATACTCTTTACCTAGAAAAATAAAAAAAACAATTAATGTGGTAAATTATTTGAAGAGAATGGATGGATGTTTCCCAAATGCTTGTGTTGCTTACAAAATTTTGCTTACCATACCAGTTACAATTGCATCTCCAAAAAAAAGTTTCTTCAAGTTGAAGTTGATCAAGACTTATCTCCGTTCAATTATGTCACAAGACAAATTAAATAGATTGCTATATTGTCCATTGAGAAAAAAAATGCTTGAATAACTTGATTATGTAAATTTGATTAATGTTTTTGCCTTCAAAATTGTAAGAAAAGTAGTTTTTAATTGATTATTTAGAAAATTTTTAATTTTATTGTTTAATATAATATGAATATTTATTTATTTTTTGATGCATTATTATGAAAAAATAAAAATTGAATGTACACTACAATTCAAGGGACTATTTTTACAATTCGATTCAAGGCTCCAAAATCTCAAATACAGCATTGAATATTATCCATAAAATTAAAAACGCAATCAAATAACATTAATTGAAAAAATTTATTTAACAATAATTAATCTATACTGACAAAAAAACCATGATGCATTTCTCTGTATCCGATTCTTCTCCAAAAAAGGGATGGAATGAGTAATGCATCAGCAATCATATTTTTTTTTTTTTTTGTCGAATGTATAAATACACATCTAATTTTTTTATTTTTTTAATAGTGGCATCCTTAATTTTATTTGATTCTATTTATACACTTAAAACTAATTATTTTCACACCATATTAACTCTTGGCCAGTTTTGGAGGTACATTTATTATGCACGTTTGTTGATGTGGATATTAGGCAAGAGATGTGCATTATCGAAATTCTCCAAATGACAAAATTGAAAAAATGAGAAGGTGTTGGCATAAAAATTGGAAAGCAAGGATGCAGTGGATTAGAGAGGAAAAGCTGGGAAGTGGTGTTTTCGGGGTAGTGTGCGCGGCCCATGTCTTGTAAGATCAATGCTCAATCAAGAACAACCTTTCTTTTAATATCATGGCCATCAAATCTGTGGAAGTTGAGAGGGTTGACTCGCTTTTGAATAAGAAAATACTATTGACTCTTTTTCAGTCTTGTCCCCACATTATTCACTGTTTCGAGGACGATATCAACAATGAGAATGGCATCCAAATATACAACCTTTGGTTAGAATATGTTTCAAGTGGTAGTTTGATCGATCGGGTTAAGAGGTTAGATCAAGAGTTATTTGAGGATGAAGTCAGAAAATACACTCAATCTGTTTTGAAGAGTATACACCATCGTCACATGCAAGGTTACGTTTAGTGCGACCTCAAGCCTCACACCTCACTAGTGCAAGAAGATGCTAAGATCACCAATCTTGGGTTAGTGAAGAAGGCTGGGTTTGTCATTTGGAGAGTTTTGGCACACAATCTCCCACCTAATGTAGACATCAGAGCACTTGCATAACAAACGCACCTCCAAAAAACTAGCTAAGGGTTAATATGCTTTAAAAATGATTAGTTTAGATATCTAAATGAAACAAAGGAAGGTTAAAGGTGTATAATAAAAAAGGTAAAAATTTAAGTACGTATTTATGCATTAGGCCTATTTTTCTTTTTCCTTGTATATTTTCATACACATGCACACAACTTTTATATACAATTATTTCTTAAAATAATATAGACTTCATAATGCTCATAGGGTCAAAAAAAAAAAATGCCTTCCAACACAGTTTATAATATTTTATTTTGCGATATTTTACGTACAAAAATTTTTGTAAAAAAAAAATATTTTTTTCTACTTAATTCTAATTTGTCAGTTCAATAAGAGCTGGACTTACATAACAGCTTTTAATTCTCATGGTATGGTGCTGGTTTTGATTCATTATAGAGGAGATTTCCTCCACAATGAAATGCCTTAATTCAACCCCCATTATAAGAGATTTTTGTGGGTGCCCATAAATTATAGACACCATTGAAAGTGTTCAATGTGTTTAATCAGTGCACATCTAAAGGATGATAATAACAGGTTCTCATCATTAGCAAAAAAACAATAACAGCTTATTTAAGGAGGGCCAAAATCACGAGACACAGTATTGATTAGTTAAGGAAACATTACCACAGATAATTTGTAATGCCCAACCTAAATCCTAGATACACCAACAGATCTGTTGAAAGCAGTCGCTTAATCGTACCAATTCAGCTCTAATAAGTAGTGATCGGTTCTAATCATTCATAGCTGTTTGAACTCAAGGTAATCAGTGAACTAAACGGGGTTTCTCAACCTACTGTATCAAATCAACCTCTGCATCTGTTTCCCCATCTATCACCCCCGTCTCTGCTTCCGCTTCTATCTGGCCTGGTTCTTGGCCATCTGTATCAGAGCTTTGCTTATGCTGTTCGTCAGGGGTCGGAGTTCCAGCCTGAGATACGCTGCCAGTTGTTATTGCTGCATCGGTATCCATTGGTGCTGCTGAGGCTTCGAGATCAGCTTTGGTTGCGTCACCGTCAGTCTCACTTGCAGGCGTCGCAATCTTGGAGGGAGGAAAAAACCGGAAAGGGTGAAAAGCATTAGAAGAAAAAGAAAACAAGAGTTTGAAATGTGTAATTTCTGTGCCCCAAGTAAGTTTCTTATGATTATGAGAAACTGAAGCAACCATGGTAACATGGTGAAAAAGCAAAAATAAAAATGACTCTGTCGAAGGTTGCATGCATATCATGAAACTTCTGGAGTCTGGCTTGGAAAATTATCAAACTGCTGGAGTCTTGACTTGGAAAAACACAAACCCGACAAGTAGATTACTAAAACACATTACAGTTGATGGATTCAGCCGCATGCAAGTTGACTTTGAAGGAGTGTAGTAACTAATTATGAGTTCCGGCAATCAAATATGTAAGCAACGTAAAATTTTTCCGGCATTATAAATTGCATCGGCAAACAAACTTTTAATTTATTAGGTCATTTTAATCAATAAAGCTAAAAAGTCTAGGTAACCACATGCCTCTGAGACATTTCATCAAAAACCCTCCTGGCATCCATCAATGTCTTGACATTCCCCTAATCACAGCTTTAAGGATGAAATTTTTCTCGCGTTCCTCCCAAACAGCATAGCATATATACATACACATGAACAAACACTGATTTATTATTGCCGACAACTCCACCTAGTAGATTAAGTCCGGTTTTTGTTGTTGTACGCAATATATAACACCTTCATGTATATGATAATATTAGTTGAATGTCAATCTGTACCTGCACACTATCGGGGAAAAAAGAGACTGCAACAACAACAAAAAGCAAAATCAAATCCCACCCAAGGTGATCCAGAAAGAGGCTGCGGGGATTCTGGCAGTTGAGATCAAAGGTGGTGGATTATAGTGGTGCTGTTTTTTGGTGAGTGGAAAAAGAGAGGAAGGGGTTGTGGGTTTGGGACTAAAGCAGTTGGGCAAGGTGGTGAGGGCTGGACGGACCTTGGGGGAGGGGAGAAGAGAGAAGGTGGTGGTGGGAGGCAATGGTGGTCAGGCAAGGCAGATTGGCGGAGAGAGAAGGGGGATCGTTTTGTTGGGTTCTTTGAATAGGGACACAACTCATCATTTGCCAATGAGATCATGGGCATCTCCATCACAATAAATTTCAATAAAAGATCTATTATCTCCAGTCTCCAATAAGGTGAAAAAAGCTGGAGAATAGTCTTGTCCATCTTTTTTGTACTGTCTTTATGAGCTAAAATAGCATAACTTAAAATGCATGGAAGAAATACATTTTTTAAGCCAAAAATCCCTGAGTTTGTTTTGCTCATTCTCTTTCTTCCCCCACCCAAGCATGAAAAAAAACAAAGAAAAAAGCATGTGGGTGTTTGGATAAATGTTTAACTTTTTTCTTTTCTTAAGAAAGCATTCAAGGATTTGCTACAGAAGGGAAAAAAAGGGGCTTACAAAGGTAAGAAGAATTAAGTGTGAAGCTTTCTAGCTTTTTTGAAACCACAAAAGGTGGATGGACGAGTTTTATGAAATTCTTAACACACCCTTAGAGAAAATACAAAATTATAAGGACCGTCACTCCACACATACAAAGCCCTCCATCTTATTGAGACTACAAGTTACCCTCTCACAAGATTTCTCCTCCTCTCTGGCTCACCTGGTTACCCACGCTTCCCTCTTCTATTGTTCATTGTCTCCAGTCTCTCCCACATGATCTAGCTATGTTTTTGTTCTCTGTAGATGGCAGTTTATATAAGGTGTTATTGGGCTTCTAGTTATGGTTTTTTATGTAAGGGATTTTAGTTGTTCATGCTTTTAAACTTCAAAATAGAAAATGGAGATAACTAGAGAAAACATTAGAACCAAGTAATATACCATGCATCTTCTCCGAAAATTCCTGCATGTGCTTCAATGATGACAAACTCCCCCCTCCCCCATTTGGACTCAATGTTCTTGTTTAGTTGTCACTCAGAAACCATTTGAATATTATACTTTCTAATTCAAAAATGTTGCTTAGTTAATTTACCCACAAGACCAAACAACTTTACCCAAGACCAGCATTTCAGTGTGGGGTTGTCATGACAAGCTTCTCCACTTTGGCCATAACAGAGATCACGCATCACCATCACTTCGGCCATGGTCAGCCTCGAACACATTATCATGATCTCTTTTTAAAATTAAAAAGAGATCAAGTCAATGGATGCTGCTCACGAGAAGAATCTGATAATGTTGATATTTAAAAGTTTGTATTTTTAAGTTGTAAAGTTTGTTGTAGAGTTTAAATTTATTTCCTAAGTTTTAGAGATAGATTATCTAGTTTCTAGGAGTTTGATAATCCTAATCTTCTCCTAAATTATAGGAGAACTTTTAGGAGATAACTTGTATGTATTTTCCACTGATTTCATAGAATTCAATCAAGCCTTTAGATTATTTTCCGGCTTGTTTCAATTTGAGGTACCACAAACCCTAAACAAGTAGTTGAAGCAAATTTTTGGACTCTTAGAACCAAGTAATACACCAAGAGTGTCCCTAAACACAATAAACGTGGAATTGGGCAGATTATAAACTCCACTACTTGCAGGTTTTCATTTAAATTAATACAAGTAAACATTCAAAATTAAGACAGATCAGAGAACTCAAATTTCAATGAAGTACCTGAGATTCTTCCGCTTGGTTTGCAGCACCTTTTGTTTCTTCCCTTTTAGCACGTTTAGACCTCTCACTAGGTTTAGTTTGGTATTTGGAGCGCGCATCAGGTGGCAAAAGTTCAAGGGGCACAACCCCTTCAATACCATATTCAGTGAACTGCAAGGAAGATGGATCAGTCTTTATTCTAGGGAATTTTGTCATGCACGACTGGATATCAATGCCTTGTTGGAAAAATATATCATACTCTGGAAAATCCTTCCAAGTCCTGGCGAGCTGAAAATCGGAGACCTTTCCAGCAATAAACCTGCACCATAAATGCACAAAATTTTGGTGCAAATGAAAGTGCATGCTGTGAAATACTCTGGTCAATAATTAGAATATAATTAACAAGAAGGAAGGATTTAGAACAAGATAATGATGGTGTTCATCCTTTATAAAGGCATATAACTTGGAAGAAACATCTGGGATATCTCCTGGTCAGAATCATCCATCCCAGTATGCAAAGAGAAAAACATAAACTACCATTGCCTCTTCTCCAAAGAAGCAGACATCAAAGACACAATACAATTATGAAGTTAAAACTACTTAAGCTCAGTTACATGATA
This sequence comes from Diospyros kaki, assembly GCA_036245055.1. Classification (NCBI taxonomy): domain Eukaryota; kingdom Viridiplantae; phylum Streptophyta; class Magnoliopsida; order Ericales; family Ebenaceae; genus Diospyros; species Diospyros kaki. The sequence goes on along the minus strand of BSEG01000001.1, from coordinate 39,615,880 downwards.
CTTACTAGGCTTCAGCTTAGAGACATGGAGGTTTGTGAGGGAAATTGAAGGATGGATACATGGTAGAACAATTGCAACTGACTTTTGCTCTTCCACAGCTACAAAAAGTTATGGTGTGGTCAGAGGGAAGGCAGTGATGGCACAGACCAATATCATGGGCTGGAATCATTCTCTTCACTTATCAACCTAACAACTTAAATTAGAGCCACCAACAAGTCATACAGGCTCTAGATTCGGACACACTTCTTCCCTACTTTGATGTCAAAGGATCCAACTCCCCTTAATCGTCAACATATGACCCATTTTAAATCATGTTCAACAGTTCTAAGGATGTTTTTATCAATTGCCTATGCTAAATATTTAACACAAACTAAATCTATAGATTCGTTTAGCTTTCCACATTAATTTTCTGTGAATATATAGGGTATATAAGCTTCACGTTGCTTATTATCATTTTGCCAGGGTTATGGTTGCACTAAAACATGTTTTATGTTAACATTGAAGTACCAAGAAATTAAGAATTTGTTCTCTTTGTTGTTTTCAGGCTGTTTTGAGTTTTGAGTTTTTCATAACACTGAAAACGCGTTTCCTTTATTATTTTCAAAAACGTATTTTTGAAAACAACTAAAAATTTTGTAGAGGAAACCCAAAAGGTGTTTTTAGTGAAAACACACTCAAAACACGGAAAACACTAGCCTCCCCCCCAACCCCCCAAAATCTCACAGATCTCTCTCTCTCTCTCTCAACCATCGACCGTCGACCGCGCCTGCCATCTCCATCGCTGCCATGAGCCACCGTCGACCTCGCTCACCACTGTCAAAAGCCGCCATCGATCGCCCCCCCCCCCCGGGGCAATTCAATCTTGCTGGCTCTCTCCCGTCTCCTCTCTTCTCTTGACCACCCCCTGCCATCTCCATCACCTCCATGATCCGTTGTCCACCTCGCCCGCCACCACTGAAAGCCGCCGTTGACCACCCCTTGCCATTCGATCTTGCTAGTTCTATCCTCTCTTCTCTTGATCGCCCCCCGACATTAGATCTAAGGAGATTTGGCAGTTGGATCTTACTAGTTTTTGGGTATGTTGGCAGTGTTCTAAAAGGCGCTAGGCGCTAGTCGGGCGCCAGACCGGGGCCTAGGGCCTAGGGCGCCTAGGCGGGGCCTAGGCGGTATATAAAAAATTATTTAAATAAAATTTATATTATTCTAAATACACATACATACATATATATTCATATATATATAAATAAATTATATATAGAGAGAGATTATATATATAAATTTATCCTTATTTATATATGTATAAAATTATAAACACATATATATTAATAAAATTATTATATTATATATATATATATATATTATTGTGCGATTCGGCCAGGCGATGGCAACATCGCACAGGGAGAGCAAAGTTGAGACGAGAGAGAGAGAGAGAGCAAGCGGCGATCTTCTGCAAGCGGCGATGGCGACTGCAACTGCAACTAGAGGAAGCAAGCGGCGACGGTGGCGGCGGCGACGTGCAAAAGACGGACTGAGGCACAAAGAGAAAGTGACGAAAGACGTCGGCGACGACGACAACAGAGAGAGCAAGCGGCGACGACAAGATGAGAGAGAGAATAGGTAAGGGGGAAAAAACCCTAAATCTTCTTAGCCGCCGCAACAGAGAGAGCAAGCGGCCGAGGCGGTTCATGGGGCTAGGCGGCCCATGCGGCTAGGCGGCCGCCGTGGCCGATTAGGCGCCGCTCGGCACCGATTAGCCGGGCTGGCGCCTAAGGGGGCCGATTAGGCCAAACTCGCGGCGGCCAGGGGCCGCCTAGCGCCTCGGCAGCGCCTAGGCGGCCGCCTAGGCCGATTTTTAGAACACTGTATGTTGGTCAATGGGCCCTTGGGTGTCAGGTGGTTCCCTCTGATCACCGGAAACCACCAGCCACTACGACTGGTAGTGCGTATACGTGTTGGCCGAAAATTAAAAGTTGGATCTACGAAAATCCAACCGTTAAACCTGACCCATTTTTGTGTATTACCCCCTTGGCTTGGAGTTTCTAATGATACGCTCTAATCGTGTGAATCTCCAGTCGGCGGTGGTCGCCAGCAACAGAGAAGATGCAGGACACTAGAGAATAGAAGAAGAAAGGGAAAAAAAAAAAAAAAAAGAAACACAAAACAATTTTTCAAAATTACTAAGCAAACGTATTTTCTAGTTTTCTATTTTAAGAAACAATTTTTCAAAATGACAAAAAAGAACGCGTTTTCAAAAATCTCAAAACAAACACTCAAAACACAAAGTTGAAAATAAATTCAAAACTCAAAATTGAAACACAAAAAGAACACCACCTAAGTTTTTCAAACAAGTCACTAGCATAAAATAAAGCCATAAGTATTCATCTTGCAGTAGGATCAAAATAACATTGCATTAGTGCTGTTTCAATTAGCGTGAGAAATGAAACACCTCAGAAAAGTTTCAAAAACTACATAAAGAACTTGAAAATAAACAAAAAAAAAGAAAAAAGAATGAATATATCTAAATGTATTACGACCTAATAAAATAATTAAACAGCCAATTATTATGCCAAATACCATTCTTGCTGTGCTTTCTTGTGTATCATGGAAATATTAGAATTATGGTTCCACCATGTTTTGTTTCAGTCCCGTAGAAAATGAAAGTTTCAACTGTTCCAAAGGACACGTATGGAAATTTTGTTACTTGACAAGGCATAAAGTTCAAAGGAATTAAGGACTCAAGTAGAAGTAGGGTTTCCTCTTGAGGCATGTTATAAGATATGTTAGTGAAACAAATATGATCAGGAAACTATCATCGCACCAGTCACATAAAATTTGAACATAAAGCTAAAGAAGGGAAAGAAAGAGAGCAAAACTAACCCGATTGTTTTTGTGGTGATATTCTGCTTCTATCCCAGCTGATTCATCCATCTGCAGGATTTAATCTCATTACTAAATTTCAAAAAAAAAAAAAAAGAAGAGAAATAGAAAGGGGGTAAGAACAAAAACCCTTTTCAAAGAAAGGACATAGAAAGGAATTTTATATTTTTAGTTTAACTTTGATGGAGGATTGTAGGTGCACTGACATCTTCTGCCAAGGGTTTCCAATATTCTGTGACAGCAGGAGTGCGAACTCGTTGAGCATCAGTTAAAGCATTCTGGAAATGTAAAGAACTAGGCATGAGTAGGATCTATAATTATCAAAGACATAGTATGAAGACGGGAAAGAAAGAGAAGAAAGTAAAAGATACCAAATCTGCTAGGGGTATGTTGTTTAGAGATTAAAACATCTTTTCTCTTCATGAAATTGGATGAAGTAATTATGACTAAAAAGCATAGATGCTTCTAAGAAGGTACTGTGCCCAAACAGACACACATATATAACACACAGGAGCTTGTCAAGCACTCCTACACACGCATCCAAACATGTTTGTTTTCTTCTCTAATCTTTTGGAAGCAGAAACACCTCATATACCCAGACAAATACTTCGATTAAGACATGCCCGTCACTTTAGACATGAAGCACATTGCAGCATTATGAGAATAACTTGAGACCAAATGATAAATAAAAACATTATGATTTTGTACCTTCTATTAGTTTTTCCAACTAGGCTTAAAATAAGTTTTGTCACATACTCTTTATTTCTGGATGTCAGATAATGTTGGTTTTCCTAGTGTGTGAGTGTAAGTGTGTGTGTGGGTGGTTGTCCCACATTGGTTGTGTAAAGAGGTGAGAGTGGGTGTTTATACTCCACCCTCACACTTGGGTTTGGGCCCTAAGGGGCACCCAGATTTTGTGAGCGGGCGAATCCCTTGGCCCTCGCGCGCGCCGCCGCCGTCCGTCCGGTCGGACGGGCGGGTCGTTAAGATATATTTTTGTATAAAGAAATAATAAATTAAATATTTTATTTCCTTTTAATTTTTTATTTCTCCTCCGTTAATCTCCCGAAGCGTCCCTATCATTTACTCTATGTATTGATGTCTGGCCGCTTTGTCTTCTCCAATCGTCGGCCATTCATTCCGACCTTCAATGCCGCTTTGATGGAAGCGTCGGTTCGGCCTCCTTAACCCGGCTATATAAGGCGTAGACGATCTTTGATAAGAGTCACAGATCTTCTTCCTTCCCTCTCTCTCGAGTGTTCGGTCGTCCAACAGAGAGCAAGCCCTAAAGAGTTCTGCAAGATCCGGTAGCGCGTGGTCCCCGTTCTCCGGAGTTGGCCGTTGAATCCTGCGTTGACAGACGCCGCAGCCTGCTGGTGACCGGAGCAGGGCGTCACTGTCTTCAGGACAGCGCTTCAAGCGTGCCTCGGCTTTCACTGTTTCAGATCTTCCATCATCTCTTACATTTCCGGGTTTGAGTTTCTGTCTACTGATATTGTTGCGATATATATATATTGCAATCGTTCCCAGTTTATAGTTATTGCTGTGACCTTTATACACATTGTTGCGTTGCACATGCGGCCCTTGTTGATTGTGTAATACATTTGTTATACACTGTTGTTCCAACATTCTGAAGACAGTGAGTTAAAAGGAAACTCAACTGGAAATTTTATCATCTGAAACATTTCATCATAACTTGAAATGGCTGCCCCCAACACCAACGTACCTATGGCCACTGCATCGGCTTCCGCTGCCGTTGGACCCGCTGTTTCCAAACCGGCAACTCATGTTGAGAAGCCACAGCAGTTCAATGGGGAAGACTTTAAGAGGTGGCAACAAAAGATGGTCTTTTATCTGATCACTTTGAACCTGGCACATATCCTGAAGGAAGCATGCCCAGTCACCCCGGAGAATGCAACTGCGGAGGAAGTAGCTGCCAAGGAAGCGTGGATGCATACGGACTTCCTGTGCCGAAACTACATCCTAAGTGCTTTGGCGGACTCACTGTACAATGTATATTGTACTGCTTACCCGACAGCCAAGGATCTGTGGGATGCCCTGGACAAGAAATACAAACTGGAAGATGCTGGGACCAAGAAATTCCTCGTGGGAAAATTTCTCGACTACAAGATGGTTGACTCCAAGTTGGTGGTCAACCAGTTGGAAGAACTGCAAGTGCTTTTCAGTGACTTGCTGAGTGAGGGACTGGTCATAAATGAACCTTTCTAAGTTGCCGCTGTGATCGAGAAGCTACCACCTTCGTGGAAAGACTTCAAGAACTACCTCAAGCATAAGCGGAAAGAATTGTCCATGGAGGATCTGGCTGTCAGACTCCGCATTGAAGAGGACAACCGGAAGGGAGATAAAGCTCCTCTCAGGATGGAAGCAAGAGCCAACGTGGTTGAAGCTTCAAAATTTCAGCCCAAGAAACAACAAGGCAAGAAGAAGAACGTGAACATGGGTCCCAAGAATAAGACCCCCACCAAGCGCATCCAAGGGACCTGCTGGGTGTGCGGCAAGACAGGTCATAGGGCCATTGACTGCCGTCACAAGAAGGGACAGGGCACTGCCAACAACCAGCGCAAGAACAATCAGGCCAACATGATGGAAGAAGATGTCGACCTGATAGCGGTTGTCACTGATGTCTGCATGGTGTCGAATGCCAAGGGCTGGTGGATCGACACGGGGGCTACTAAGCACATCTGCAGTGACAAGGCTCTGTTTGCCACATATGAAAGTACTGACGACTCTGAGAAGCTGTACATGGGGAATGCTTCTGCATCTCCTGTGATCGGAAAAGGCAAGGTCCTGTTGAAGTGGACCTCAGGAAAGATACTTACCCTCATTGACGTGTGCCATGTGCTAGAAATCCGGAAGAACTTGGTGTCTGGGACTCTGCTGAACAAGAATGGTTTCAAACTTGTATTTGAGTCTGACAAGTTCACTCTCAGTAAGGGGGGTATGTATGTGGGACGGGGCTATTTACTTGATGGTATGTTTAAACTTAATGTACTAGCCCAAGTTCCCAAGAATAATGAGAATAAGAACAAGGCTTCCGCTTATTCTGTTGAGTTGTGTGATGTGTGGCACTCGAGGTTAGGGCACGTCAATTATCGTTCTCTCCAAAGAATGGTAAACTTAGGACTATTGCCTAACTTCAGTATTGACAAAGGACATAAATGTGAAGTTTGTGTCGAGTCAAAGTTCACAAGGAAGCCGTTTCCGTCTGTAGAAAGGAACAGTGAGTTACTCGGTTTAATTCACAGTGATCTATGTGACATGAAGAGTACTCCTACTCGAGGTGGGAAAAAATACTTTGTCACATTCATAGATGATTGTAGCAAGTATTGCTATGTGTATCTATTACATAGTAAAGACGAGACCTTAGATGTCTTTAAGACGTATAAGGCAGAAGTTGAAAATCAACTTGGGAAGAAATTGAAGGTGCTGAGATCAGATAGAGGTGGTGAGTATGAGTCATCGTCTCTCTCTGAGTTCTGTGAGGTTAATGGCGTAATCCATCAAACCACAGCACCGTATACACCACAGCAAAATGGTGTAGCCGAAAGAAAAAATTGAACTTTAAAGGACATGGTCAACTGCATGCTTAATAGTTCAGGTTTACCCCACAACTTGTGGGGGGAGGCGTTGCTAACAGCAAATTTAGTTTTGAATCGAATTCCACATAAGAAGACTGACAAATCTCCTTATGAAGTGTGGAATGGGAAGCAACCCTCATATAAAATCCTCAAAGTGTGGGGGTGTTTGGCTAAGGTGCAAGTTCCGTTACCGAAGAGGGTCAAACTTGGACCAAAGACGGTAGACTGTGTCTTTATTGGTTATGCACTGAACAGTGCTGCCTATAGGTTCTTGGTGATAAAGTCAGAAATACCTGATATTAGTAATAACACCATAATGGAATCTATAGAAGTGGAGTTCTTTGAGAACATATTCCCTCTTAAGGAAGAAAGACACAGTGACAGTAGTTCCAAGAGGAAGTATGAAACGAGCTCTTCTGAGGGCCAAGTTGGTCAGGAGACCGAGGTTGAACCTAGAAGGAGCAAAAGAGCTAAGAAGGCTACTTCTTTTGGACCTGACTTCCTAACCTTTATGGTAGAAGATGAGCCTCAAACATTTACTGAGGCTATGACATCGCCTGATGCTCCGTATTGGAAAGAGGCCGTCAATAGTGAGATAGAGTCCATTATGCAAAACCAGACTTGGGTGTTGGTTAACTTACCTCCGGGAAGTAAGCCAATTGGGTGCAAATGGATATTTAAGAAGAAACTAAAGGCTGATGGTACTATCGATAAGTACAAGGCCCGTCTAGTAGCTAAAGGCTATCGCCAAAAGAAAGGGCAAGACTTCTTCGATACCTATTCTCCAGTGACGAGAATCACATCTATAAGGATGTTGATCGCAATTGCAGCATTACATAATTTGGAAATTCTCCAGATGGATGTAAAGACTGCATTTTTAAATGGAGACTTAGAGGAAGAAGTGTATATGGAACAACCGGAAGGGTTTGTTGTCAAGGGACATGAGAAGAAAGTGTGCAAACTCATAAAGTCTCTTTATGGACTAAAACAAGCACCAAAACAATGGCATGAGAAATTTGATCACACTATGCTTGCAAATGGGTTCAAGATAAATGAGTGTGATAAATGTGTTTATGTTAAAACCATAAATCACGAGTGTGTCATTATATGCCTATATGTGGATGATATGCTGGTAATGGGCACTAACAGAAGTGTCATAGAATCCACGAAAGGGATGTTGAATTCCAACTTTGATATGAAAGACCTAGGTCCTGCTGATGTCATTCTTGGAATTCGCATAACGAAGAATGCCGAAGGGTATATACTTTCTCAATCACATTATGTCGAGAAAGTATTGCGTAGATTTGGTCATTTCGAGAGTAAGCCCGCGGTTACTCCGTTTGATCCAAATTCTAAACTAAAGAAGAACAATGGTGAAGGTGTATCTCCACTGGAGTATGCTAGGGTCATCGGAAGTTTGATGTACATCATGAATTGTACAAGACCCGATATAGCCTACTCTGTAGGAAGATTGGCAAGATACACGAGCAATCCTGGACGTGACCATTGGGATGCTCTGGTCAGGATACTCAGGTACTTAAAGTACACGTTAGAGTATGGATTGCATTACACGAGGTATTCACCTGTACTGGAAGGGTTTAGTGATGCTAATTGGATCTCGGATAGCATGGAGACTAAATCGACCAGTGGGTACGTGTTTACCTTAGGTGGAGCCGCTGTGTCTTGGAAGTCTTCGAAACAGACGTGCATCGCACGGTCTACTATGGAGTCCGAGTTTATTGCTCTGGACAAAGTAGGTGAAGAAGCTGAATGGCTTCGAAATTTCCTTGAAGACGTTCCACTGTGGCCTAAGCCTGTAAATGCCATATGTGTCTACTGTGACAATTTAGCTGCTTCTATGAGAGCTAAAAATAGTGTCTACAATGGGAAGTCGAGACACATAAGGCGCAGGCATAATTCTGTAAGGCAGTTGCTCACCAATGGAATAATTTTCATTGATTATGTGAAGTCAAAGGAAAATTTGGCAGATCCATTGACAAAAGGAGTGACTAGGAAGCAAGTCACGTCTACGTCAAAGGGAATGGGGTTAAAGCCTATGAAATGAATTACCCGGTGGTAACCTGACCCAGTTGACTGGAGATCCCAAGATCTGGGTTAAATAGGCAAACTGGCTGGGATAATTCATGGTTTACACACTAAGGAAATTATATTTCCTTCCCAATTCCCGTTAATCAGAGTGTGTATTCTGTTGACGGTACAGGTAATATTGGTATCTTGTGACAAGAGGAGTGTTAACAGAGTACTCTTAACCAATGATTACCTATGTGAGAGTAGAAGTGGGTCGCTTCTATGAGAACTGTTCTAAAGGCTTGGGTTCTCTAGAGCTCTCATGAATACAGGATGCTGTCCAGGACCAAAATGGACACAATCGTATAGAACTCGAAGGTGTAAGATGAGTTGTGTGTGATATCCGTTGTCTTGATTTACTAATAGAAGGGTAGTTCAAGAGCAAGCTCACTACTTCTTCGGTAAGTTCGACAGATATTCACTAAGGGAGGTTCAAGTCCAAAAGACACCTTGCCTGACGCATAAGTTGTTGTCTGCTCTCTCTGTGGCGTCATGTCGGTCTATTTGTTTGAACACACTTACACTCATGTGGGGGATTGTTGGTTTTCCTAGTGTGTGAGTGTAAGTGTGTGTGTGGGTGGTTGTCCCACATTGGTTGTGTAAAGAGGTGAGAGTGGGTGTTTATACTCCACCCTCACACTTGGGTTTGGGCCCTAAGGGGCACCCAGATTTTGTGAGCGGGCGAACCCCTTGGCCCTCACGCGCACCGCCGCCGCCGTCCGTCCGGTCGGACGGGCGGGTCGTTAAGATATATTTTTGTATAAAGAAATAATAAATTAAATATTTTATTTCCTTTTAATTTTTTATTTCTCCTCCGTTGATCTCCCGAAGCGTCCCTATCATTTACTCTGTGTATTGATGTCTAGCCGCTTTGTCTTCTCCAATCGTCAGCCATTCATTCCGACCTTCAATGCCGCTTTGATGGAAGCGTCGGTTCGGCCTCCTTAACCCGGCTATATAAGGCGTAGACGATCTTTGATAAGAGTCACAGATCTTCTTCCTTCCCTCTCTCTCGAGTGTTCGGTCGTCCAACAGAGAGCAAGCCCTAAAGAGTTCTGCAAGATCCGGTAGCGCGTGGTCCCCGTTCTCCGGAGTTGGCCGTTGAATCCTGCGTTGACAGACGCCGCAGCCTGCTGGTGACCGGAGCAGGGCGTCACTGTCTTCAGGACAGCGCTTCAAGCATGCCTCGGCTTTCACTGTTTCAGATCTTCCATCATCTCTTACATTTCCGGGTTTGAGTTTCTGTCTACTGATATTGTTGCGATATATATATATATTGCAATCGTTCCCAGTTTATAGTTATTGCTGTGACCTTTATACACATCGTTGCGTTGCACATGCGGCCCTTGTTGATTGTGTAATACATTTGTTATACACTGCTGTTCCAACAGATAATTCTTATAAATCTTCCTTTCCTTTTACAGACAGACTTAGTAGGAGATCAAAATTTTGCTAAAGGGCGCTTTAGTTCATTTTTGCATACAGATTATATGTCAATGTCACATTCTTTTTTTTTTATATTAATTTGTTTCTGAATTATTAAAAAGAAAGGTTAACCCCATGATAGTGTCTGGAAACCTACACAGTCTTCGTTCTCTTAATTTATTAGTTTAAACATGCCTACAATACTTATTAAAAAAGAAGCACACTTACAATTTCCCTTGCCCTGTCCCTTTATTGTCATCTAGCAAGAATATTACCTGCTGCATTATAATGACTCATTTGTACCAAATAGAACTTATTCTAAATATACTCCATTCATCTAGGCCCTTGCATGACACAGGGAGAATAACAGAGTGGCATTTTGGTGAATTAGAAGCAAAAAGGTAGGTCAATTTGTAATAGGACTTTCAAAAAGATTTCACAAATTGTTTCATTTATTATTTATTAGATTTTGTAATATTTGACAACTTAATATCATTTTAAATTTTGCAATAATACAAGCGTAAAGCATCTATGATCTGCAGGAAAGATTCCAGCGAGAAAAGAAAATCCTCTCTCAATCTCCCCCCCCCCCCCCAAAAAAAAAAAAAGAAAGAAAGAAAGGAAAAAAGGATAGATCCCTGCACAATTCACAGTATAAATTGAAATCTACACCATTGAAAGGACCTTTGGTCCTTGTAGATCGTCCTTGTGGACCCTCCACATAACACAGAAGATCACTGTGTTCCAAACATGCCTCAAACACCTCCTTGGACAAGCACAAGCACAACCACACACAAAATGCAAATGCGAATCTAAGGCTGGATGACCCACTGAACATCAGAAAATAGAGTATATCGAGCACCAAATGCCCATAGTCACTATACAAGACAACCAAGTGAATCCAGAGCCATCTTGTACATCCAGCATTGTTCTTCAGTCGCAAAAAGACCCATAGATTAAATAACAGCCAAAGTGTAAAGATTAGAAAACATACAGGATTCTGATCTGCCCATTTCCACAACTGAGAGAGTTCTTTGTTTCCCAATCTCCACCGTGGCCTACTGCAGTAGGGAAATAGAAGAAATATTTTTTTATATTTTTTTTTTAAAAAAAAGGAATCAGAAGCAAATTTAACACTAGAGTTCTAATTCTTTTAATATTTCTGTTTCTATCCCCCCCCCCTTCCCCTTTTCGTGTGAAAGATCTGTCATACAGTAGAAAATCAGATTCTTGTATAAACCAGAAAATTCTTGGACTTCAACTAGGTTCACAGATGGTGATTCAGAAATCTTACAAACGGAATGCAAGGCCCAGGTTGGACCTTCTAGTCATCATATATTTGCAAAATCTACATGATTTTAGACTAATAATATCAGAATGATCCAATGCAAAAGCAAAACTTGAACTAGGGCTTGTGAAAGCAGATCACTGGGGGATGACAATATAAATCTTCTATATTAAGCATGTCCGCTGTAATTCTTTCACCTTAGACATACATTTATCAAAACACATGAATGACTGCCCCTCACAAGCACAGACGTGCACATAGGACATGGCATGAGGTGATCATGCTATCATGATAACTACTGAAAAGATTAGGACATTACAAAGAAAATGGATATCTTGTGTGTGTGTGTGTGCACACGTGCGAATGTGTGAAAATAACTTGCACTAAACTAAAAGAAATGAAGTGTTTTTCAAAGCTCTGACTATTATATTCTAGAAAACTATTACTGTCAAAAGTTTTGGAATGAAAGACACTTAAAAAGTTTAAAGAAGAGAGGACTAATAAATATTAATCTACATTGTTTATATTTCACAATTGATTCTTAACTTATTTAAACTTATAATGTATAATTTATTTAAGAAAATATTCCATGATACACGTCTCTCAACTGTTTGAAAAGTAACAGGTAGTGAAAAGAAATTATAAAATTTATAAGATGAAAAAAAAAAAGCAGAACAAGTTTACATTAGTATATGACTTGCATTTGAAGGTGCCCCACTAGTAGAGTTGTCAAACTCGACACTCACATATTTGTGCTAAACCTCAAATTAAGACTGCACATATTTTATATGATTAGCTGACAACAAAGAGAGTAATTAAGTATAATGAATACCGCTTTTTTGTTCCAACAAGAAATGATTTATTCTCAATTGATGGCTTTTCAAATGGTGGGCAACCATCACGTTTCCACCAAACCTACAAACTCCAACAGGGCAACAAAGTGAGCTAGAAAGTAGATACAAGATCAGCAAAGAGATGACTGTAACTTGTACAAACACGTAAATATGAGTGAGAAAGAGAGAGTACCCAATTCCTTTCCCGTTCTAGTATGTGCTCAATGCTATGAAGAAATTCGCTTCCTTTAGGTGGAGTCATTTCAAGAAGCTTCTTTACCCGCTCCTCACAAGATTTTATTTCTTCCTTCTAGAATAACAAGCATTATCTCATTAATCATATTTGCAGAACTAAAAGAATAGTTCTCTATAGATAGTAAAATTATCACATTATATTGGCCCTTCTCCATTCCAGAACCATTAAGCTTCTGCCTGACAGTATTTACAAGACATAATTAAATTCTCACTTCTCAGAATAAACATGCAACTGAACAAGACAACACAAACAACAGCCTAATTTAACAGGTTTGAAAACATGCAAGACATCCATTGAGTGAGTAAAATGTAAGTCAAATTATTTTAAGGTTGGGTGGGTAAGGAAGAAGTAAGTTACGAAGGGACATGAATTCTTGAACGCAATCTAGCATCACAAGAAGATTGGTATTAGAAGACCAAAAATGAACATGTCAAGCCTTTATCTCACTATGTGCAGTGGACTACATGAATAAGCTTGCCAGTCATTTCTATCGATGGATTTATCCTTTGCAAGGCCCTTATAACTAATATGAAACCTAAGTGTCTACCACCAAGTTGTTCTTGGTCTACAGGAGCCTCTGTCTTTTCTCATATGAACAAACCATCTTAATTATGTCATGCATTTTATCAATAGGAGGCACTATAACCTTATTACACATAACCGCATTTCTAATTCTACCTTTTCTTATATGAACACATCCATTTTAACACCATCATCTTCGTTACGCTCATATTTTGCACATGTCAGTGCTTTACTACCCAACATTTTGTGTTGTTAGAATATAATTGTATTTCCTGTAGTTTATTGGGTATCATTCTATTTGTAGTTTATTTGGTACATTTAGTTGTTATACATAGTGGTACAAGTCTTGTAATGCATTTTGATCCATGTATATATATTGGCTTGATAGATGAATAAAACATAACATTCTCTTGACATTTTATCAAATCCTGAGGGCTCTCTGGGTTTTCTCGCTTGTTCTTCTCCACCAGCAAGAATAGTCATTTCCATTACTGCTGCAGCAGATTGTGGCCACCTTCACCAGATCTCCTCACTGTCGACTGCCCTTGCATCGCACTTCAAATCCGTCGTTCAACGCTTCAGATTGCCAGATCTCCTCACTGTCACCTCAGATCCAGTCACCCAATCTCAAATCCGTCGTTCATCGCTTCAGATTGACCATTCGTCCCCTCAGATTTGTCGTTCGTCACTTCAGATCATCGAATCTCCTCACCTCTGCCTCAGATTTGCCTAGATCTGACCACCTCCAACTCAAATCTGCCCAGATCTAACGTTCGCCACTCCGATCCGGCCACATCCACCTCCAATTTAACTGTCGTCGCCTCGATCCACCCAAATCTGGCCGCAACCACTGCGTCCGCCGCTTCGCTGCTGCTCAACTTCTCAGATCTAGGAGAGATCTTGCCTCCAGTCGAACGTGAGGCACTAGATCCGACAAATTTGGTGATGTTGACCTCCAATCTCCCTCTTCAGCGGTCATTCCACATCATTTGCTCTAGATTCAATGTCGGGTGTCTTGTTCGTCGCAGCCATCACCGCTGCCACAGTCGCAGCTGTCTTCTTCTTTGCATCCCCTATCACTCCCGGCCACTAGATCTCTCCTCTGCTCCGCCAATGGATGACCCTCCAACTTCCGATGTTGCCAACCCCAATAATGTTGTTAGTCCCAATAGTTTTGTGCTCATGGTTGAACCGGTGAATCATTCCCATTTTGGTGGGTTACATAATCTTCATGTTTCATATAGACTAAATGGAAAAAATTACCTAAAGTGGTCCCAATTGGTTAAGACTTTCCTTAAGGGAAAGGGACTACTCAGTCACTTGTTAGGTACTGGACCACAATCCGGGGGATCCACTATTTACCGCATGGGATGAGCGTGACTCCATGGTTATGGCATGGCTTTGGAATGCTATGGAGCCAGTAATTAGTGATGCATGTATGTTCTTGTCTACAGCATAGGAAATTTGCGATACCATCCAGCAGACTTATTCCAAGAAAAATGACTATACTCAAATATATGAAATTAAGGTTAAACTAATGGCTGCTAAATAAGGTAATCTGTTTGCTACAGAGTATACCAATTCACTGAAAAATCTCTAGCAGGAAATGTATCGCTATCGTTCTCTTCCTATGAAGGACAAAGAAGATGTTGCGCTAGTGCGTCAGTATATTGAAAAAGATCGTATCTATGATTTTTTTGCTGGCCTCAAGCCAGAGTTTGATCAAGTACGGGTGCAAATATTTGGAAAGGAGTTACCATAGTTAAATGAGACAATTGCTATTGTCAGGGTCGAAGAAAGTCAACGCAATGTGATGCTTATGGATCAAAGACTCGGGTTTTGCACTGGTCATACAAGGTACAAAGGGTACTCCCACAACTGAGCTTAATGATTCTCCTCCAACACGTAAGAAGCTTGATCAGAGACGACAGAATAGATCCAATCTAGTATGTAATTACTGCAAGAAGAAGGGACATGTTAAAGATGAATGTTACAAGCTTCATGGCAAGCCATAAGGGGTTTATTGGACAACGAAAAGGGCAAGCAAATGTATCATTATCAAGAGAAGTGCACCAGTCCAAGGAAGAGATTGGATTTCATGAGTCGTCTACTTCTGCAGGGCTAGGTAGATAGGATATTGAAAGGTTGAAGGCTCTTCTTAACACTCTCTGTTCATCTTCTCTTAATCCAGGTGCTTGTTCCTTTGCTCAGTCAAGTATGTCACTTGTTTCTCATGATTATAGTGCCTCAAATCCTATTTCATGGATAATTGATTATGGGGCAACTGATCACATGACTTTTAATTCAACTTCATTCTCTACTTATACCCCTTGTTCTAGTTCCCAAAAAATTCTAACTGCTAATGGTTCTTCTATTACTGTGGTCAGGGTTGATGACATTCGTCTTAGTCCTTCACTTGTACTCAAAAATGTATTACATGTTCCAAAACTCACCACCAATCTTGTCTAAGTGTATCATCTTCTTCGTGATACAAATTGTGTCCTAATTTTTCATCCTAATGGTTGAGTTCTTCAGGACCGATGTTCGAGGAAGAAGATTGGGTGTGAGAGAGAAAGTACCTGGCTCTACCTTCTTGACATCACCAATAGGATTGGCGAGTTTGACAAGATTCGTGGCTCTACTTTGTTGTTGTCCCACAGTTCTACCTTGCATCAAATTTGGTTGGAACATCATCGTTTTGGTCACCCCTCTTTTAAAGTTCTTAAGAGTTATGTTTCCTTCATTGTTTAAACATGTAACTATTGAGGCATTACATTGTGATATTTGTGAACTTGCTAAGCATCGTCGTGCATTTTTTCCTCCTAGTATTTACTCGCTCTTCTGAGCCCTTTTTATCTTGTTCATGCTAATATTTGGGGACCCGCGCCCATATACAATTTATGGAGTACCACATGGTTAGTCACCTTCATTGACGATAGCACTCGAGTCACATGGGTTAATGTACTTAAGAAAAAAATCTAATGTTAGTTTAGTTTTTCCCATTTTTCACAATATGATCAGCAATCAGTTTGGAGTCAAAATTAAAAAGATAAGGTCTGATAACACACAAGACTATTTTAATCATACATTATCATCTTATTTCCACACTGAAGGCATTATTCATGAGTCTTTGTGTATCGATACTCCCCAACAAAATGGGGTGACGAAACGGAAAAATGGTCACTTGTTGTCTACTGCTCATGCCCTTCTATTTCAAACCAAAATTCCTAAATATCTATGGGGAGAAACAGTACTCACTTCAGCTCATTTAATCAATCATCTTCAATCCCCTACTCTTGGTAATCTGAGTCCATGAGACTTATTTGCTCAGTTTTATCCTCAATTCATAGCATTTGTCTCCCTGCCCACTCAAATTTTTGGTTGTGTCGCATTTGTTCATGCTCACCACCGTACCAAACTATCCTCGATCCTTTAAATGTGTCTTCATTGGATACTCATCCACTCAAAAGGGTATAAGTGTTATCATCCTCCTTCTCAACGAACTTTTATCTCTCTAATGTCACATTTGTTGAGCATGAGTGATTCTTTGTAAATCCTGGTCTTCAAGGAGAGCCTCTTCCTCTGGAGGACCCGGATTGGCTTCATTCTTTTTCTCTCCCGAATGTAACTTCCTCTCCACAGTCTAACCCCAGTGTCTCACAAAGCAAACCTATATTTGTGTCTCTACCTCTACCTCCTCCTTTAAAAACTGAACAAAGACCAGAAATTGAATCTATATACTCAAAAAGGAAAGGTGTCATGAAATCTCTTGAGCATGCCCAGTCGTCTGAATCAGGCTTTGGTCTTAAAGAAAACATTGAGGTGAGTGATTCTCCTTCTCAATCTCAATTCATTGATCATATTTCTGACTCCCAAGATCTTGATCTTCCTATTGCCCTTGAGAAAAAAGGAGCAAGAAATGCACTCAACATCCTTTGTCTCACTTTGTGTCATTTGATCAAATGTCTCCTTCTCACAAGAGTTTTCTTTCCCATCTTGTCTCGATTAAGATTCCTTAAACCCTGTCTAAAGCGCTAGAAAGTGAGAAATGGCGACATGCCATGAATGTGGAAATGGAAGCCCCTGGAGAAGAACATGACATGGGAGGTGGTTGATTTACCTAAAGGAAATAACAGTGTTTGAAAATGCACCATAGGCAGCCACTGGCCGCCGCAATTAAGGGTTGCTCAACACCCCTAGGCGTCGGGCCCGATTACTCGAGCCACAGCGTGCCTAAGGGTCGTTTGGGTCGCGCGCAGCCTAGGCCGCCTAGGTCGTGCACAACTTGAGCCGACTTATTTCCCCTTTCCCTTTCTCTCTCTGGTCGTTCATTGCAGGTCATCTCTCTCTCTCTCTCTCGTCGCCACCGTTGATCTTGTCTCTTGGTCGTTCTCTCTCGTCACAGCCGATCTCATCTCTTGGTCGTTCACTCTCATCGCCGTCAATCTCATCTATTGGTCGTCCTCTCTCGTCGCCGATCTCGTCTTCCTCTAGTATGTATCCATCTTCCTCCGCCTCTGGTAAAAAAGTAAAAAACATTGCTCCTTGTTGCAACAAGCAGCAACGCAAGCTTGCTGCTACAACAAGCAGCAATGTTCCCTAGCGAGCAACAAGCAACCTTTTTCCTAGGCACTACCCGTCTAGCGCCTGACTAGCACCTAACACGTTTTAGAACACTAGGAAAGAAATCGGTTGATTGCAAGTGGGTATTCTCTGTTGATTATAGGGTGGATGGATCATTAGAAAGGTATAAGGCCCGACTTGTCGCAAAAGGCTATGCACAAACATATGGTGTTGACTACCAACCATGATACATTTATTCCTATTGCCAAGTTGAATATTGTACGAGTCTTATTATCATTGGCAGTGAACTTGGATTGGAACTTGTCCCAATTTAACGTAAAGAATGCCTTCTTACATGGGGACCTTGAAGAAGAAATCTACATGGTTTGTCCACCGAGTTACGATCATTATGCAAAAGGGAAAGTATGTAGACTTAAAAAAGACTCTATGGATTAAAGCAGTCTCCTAGGGCAAAAGGGAAAGTATGTAGGCTTAAAAAGACTCTATGGATTAAAGCAGTCTCCTAGGGCCTGGTTTGGTAGATTCTCAAAAGCAATGTTATTAATGGGATACATGCAAAGCCAAGGGGATCATATATTGTTTGTGAAACACACGGGAACAGGGGGTGTGACTGTCCTTTTGGTCTATGTGGATGATACAATTGTTACTAGTAATGATGAACAGGAAGAGAAAAACCTGAAGGAATACTTAGCAAAAGAATTTGAAATTAAGGACTTGGGAAGACTAAAATACTTCTTAGGAATTGAAGTAGCACGATCAAATGATGGAATTTTCATATCACAACAAAAATATATTCTTAACCTTCTTCCTGAGACTGATTTGACAGGGTGTAAGCCAATTGACACTCCAATTGAGGTTGATCACAAGCTTGGTGATGCTACTGGTGATAAGCTTGTTGATCGGGGACTGTATCAGAGACTTGTTGGGAAATTGATCTACTTGTCACACACACATAGTTCTAAAAGGCGTGAAGCGCAAAGGGTCCTGGAGCCTGAGGCGCAAGGCCCACGAGGCGAGGTGTGCCTTTGCAAAGCGAGGCGCACCTTTTAGGAAAAAAAACTCAAAATCTTGTAAAATCATAAAAAACTATCAAATTATCAATAATAACACATGCATATCATTAATGATTCATTATCTTCAAATTCTAAACTAACAACATCAAAGTTGATTCATTCATCATGCAAATTCTAAACTAGAAACATCACCAAAGTTCAAACTTAAAGTCTCAAACTCAAACAAGTACAAATCATCATGCAAAGTTCTAAACAAACATATAAACACTACAAGTCCATAATCAATAAAGAAGTTTTAATCAATCATCATCAAGGAGATCATCAACATCAAGGTCAA
Source organism: Diospyros kaki (assembly GCA_036245055.1). Taxonomy (NCBI): domain Eukaryota; kingdom Viridiplantae; phylum Streptophyta; class Magnoliopsida; order Ericales; family Ebenaceae; genus Diospyros; species Diospyros kaki. The sequence goes on along the minus strand of BSEG01000001.1, from coordinate 39,597,058 downwards.
TATCTTCATCATCCCCTTCAATCACCCCTTCATCTTCTTCTTCCTATCCCAATTCTTCTCCCTCTTCCAAGTCTCCATCATCTTTGATCTTTGTCTCACTTTCCTCCTCCTCTTCAATCACCTGAGTTACTCGCCGCTTTGAAGTCGAAGTCGAAGTTGAACTCGATTGTGATTGAGTTTGTTTAATACATTGGGTAGATACATTGGGTCTTTTTCTACTTTGAGGCAACTCATCATCATCATCATACCCTTCACCAAATTGAAAATCATCATCTTACGGTGCCATATTTCGCTCATCCCTGTTATTCTTCGTCTTTTGCATGTACTCTCCAATCTCTTGTTTCACTGATGGAGGACATTTTGGACAAGCTTTAATACTCTCCACAATCAATAAACACTACAAGTCCACAATCAAGAAAATGTTTTCATTTTGAAAAATATTATTTTTCTAAATCTGGAAGATTAGTGCATTATAAGGAGACATATAAGAATATGTTTTCATTTTGAAAAACTATCTCCCGGTATTTTGATAGCTAATATTCATTACTATTAAAATGATTTTTAATGAATTTTTCAAGAAATAGTAGGTATGTATTTTGGAGGTGGTAAAATCGTTAAATCCCGAGTTTGTACTAAAATCAAAATTCTATTTTTTTATTGTTATGGATTTTGATTTTTTAGATATTTTTATTGAATCCAAATGGGGGTACTTTCTTATGTACATTTATGTATTAAAGTAAATGGAAGGTAAAATATAAATTAAAAAAAATGTGGACATTTACTTAAACTAAAGAAATGTAAATATGTTATGTTGTAAAATATGTTATCTTGTAATGTATACTTGTTGGAACTGAGAAGAGGGGAGGCTGGAGAGGAGAGGAAGAGGATGCAGGCGTGGCTAGAGTTGGGAGGAAGATGGAGTGAGGAGTGAATTGGGTAGGTTTCATGAGGCGCGTCTCTCGCCTCGATGCCTCATCGTGCAAGGAGAGGGCCTTGCTGAAATCGCCTCACCTCGGCCTAGGCGAGGCACCTTGTGCCTAGGCGCGCCTTTAACAACTATGCACACACCCGACTTGACATTGATTACGCTGTCAGCGTTGTGAGCCAGTTTATGCAAAATCCTAAGAAAACTCACATGCGAGCAATGTATCGTGTTCTTCAATATTTGAAAACACATATAGGCAGAGGAATTTTATTCAAAAAGAGCTCCAATATAACTCTAAAAGCGTTCACTTATGCTGATTATGTTTGTTCTGCTACAAATAGACGATCAACATTTGGTTAATGTACTTTTGTTGGAGGAAATTTGGTTACATGGAGAAGTAAGAAGCAATATGTTGTGGTCAGATCAAGTGCGAAGGTGGAATTTAGGTTTATGGCACTTGGAATTTATGAGTTTCTTTGGCTAAAAATCATTTTTGATGATCTCCGGATTAGGTGGGACGACCCTATGAAGTTATATTATGATAACAAATCAATTATTAGTATTGCTCATAATCTGATTCAACATGATCGTACCAAGCATGTGGGGTTGACTGACACTTTATCAAGGAAAAGTTAGATAGCGGGTTAATCTGCACACCATATATTCCTTTTGCAAAACAGTTGATTGATATCCTGACTAAAGAGATGTCTAGTCAAATATTCCAAAAACTTATTGGCAAGCTTGGGATGGTTAACCTATATTCCCCAGCTTGAGGGGGAGTGTTAGAATATATTTGTATTTTCGGTAGCTTATTGGGTTTCATTCTATTTGTAGTTTATTTGGTACATTTAGTTGTTATACTTAGTGGTACAAGTCTTGTATTGCATCTTGATCTATGTATATATATTGGCTTGATAGATGAATAAAACATAGCATTCTCTTGACATGTGTCTGTTGAAGAGATTACTTGAGCCTATTTCTGTTAGCATACTTGGCTTTATTTTTGTTATGTGTTTATTTAGTATATGTTGTTAATTGATGTTAGTTTGCGGTAATAATTTTTCTATTATAGCAATTAGGCACAATTGTATATAACCTCAATGAGCTTCGTTGTAAGGGTGTGGAATATATTATTCATCTTTGAAGAAGCTAAGTTCTGCAAGCGCTCCTTTTCTCTTTCTCGTGCCCAGAGCTTGCAACTTGCGTCAATGGCCTCGAATCTTGATCGGAATTCTTCTTCTTCACTTTCAATACCTTCTTCCACCTCGTTACCCTCAGCTTCACAGTCTGATTTCTCGTCTCTGGCGAAGGCGTTTAGCTTTATACCAATCAAGCTAGACTCGAGTAACTATATCTTTTGGAAAGCACAGATTCTCGCTACAATCTGTGCCTTCAACTTGTTGTCGTTTTTGAATAAATCGCCTCCTCCTCCTAAATGTGTCAGATCTGGCTGGTGATGATGAAGCTTTAGTGGTTAACATGGATTATATGAATTGGATGCAGACCAATTGCTATTCGGCTGGTTGTTCTCTATCATTGACAAGGAGGTGTTTGCGTAGGTGATTCAATGTGAATCATCTACCAAGGTATGGTCTGCTCTTGAGAGTTTCTATTCTCATCAAACCATAGCAAAGTCTTTTCAATTAAAGCAGCAACTAAGGTCTGTTAAAAAGGATTCTATGTCTATTAATGATACATTCTGAAAATTAAAACAATTGGTCATTCTTCGGCTACTATTGGTGAATCTTTGAGTGATAAGGATCTATTACTTGCAATTTTAAATGGATTAGATCATGAATATGAGACGGTTGTAAGCTTGATCACCTATCAAATGGATGAAATAGACTTAGAAAAAGTTCAGTACTTATTGTTGATGCATGAACAGCGATTACACTCTAAAAATATTGCACAGTCTATGGTGAATTTTGAATACATTATGCATGCTCCTGTTAATGTAAATATGACTTCTGTTGCATCACACAATCGTAACAATACTAGAGGAGATTTTGTACAAAGAGAAGGAAGGTGGAAGAGGTTGCGGTAGGGCATCAAATAAATGAATCTATTGTCAATTATGTGGAAAACCAGGACACTTTGTTAATAAATGCTATCATAGGTTTGACAGAAATTTCCAAAGGAATACTAGTGGTCAGAATTTTCAGAATTCTCAGAATTTTCAGAGGTTTCTAGCTGCTGATTCTAGGGCATATGTAGCTACCTTTACTGATTCTAATGAGCCCTACATGATTGATATAGATTCTTCACAAGAAATCACCTCGCATGGCCATTTTTCTCAGCCTTCACAAAATTTGTCTCCCCCACAGTTGCCTGATCATTCATGGCTTGTGGATTCTGGAGCCACAAAATATATTACTTCAAATATCAACAATTTGTCATTGCATGCACCTTACAACGGAGGAGACAAGGTCTTCATTGGTAATGGTAAGCAATTGTCTATATCTAATGTTGGTCTTGGACACCTATATACTCTCACTAAACCTTTTTTTGTTATTACTTTGCCTAGAGTTCTTCATGTTCCTCATATGAAGAAAAGTTTAATCAATGTATCACAACTTACTAATGATCACAATGCGATTGTTGAATTTCATTCCAATGTGTGCTTGATTAAGAACAAGAATACAGGGCTCGTGCTACTTCGAGGACAACTTAGGGATGGTCTTTATCAGCTGGTTCCTGCTTTTGGTCAAGCTGCCAGCATCCCTGAGCACTTTATTAATGCCACTCGTCCAGTGTCTTTTACTGCTACTTCATCTTCTATGAATAAATGTACTGATTTTTCTTCTGATTGTTGTAAAATACAGCTTCCATTTAGTCATGGACTGTCTCTTAATGTTTGTTTAGCTCAATACAATAAGACATGCCAGCAGTGGCATGCTCGATTGAGTCATCCTACATACAATGTATTGAAATTGGTTCTTAATAAAATTCAAATTCCTTGTTCTTCTTCAGCTCTTTCATTTTGTGATTCTTGTAAACTTGGTAAACATCATCAACTTTCGTTTGTTTCTCATAATATTACAGCAAAGAGACCATTAGAGTTGATATATTCTGATGTTTGTGGTCCTTCCCCTACTATTTCTATTAAAGGATTCAGATATTATATTATCTTTGTTGATGCTTATTCAAGGTTCACGTGGCTATATCCATTGAAATTAAAATCAGATGCTTTACCTACCTTTATCAGTTTTCATAAACTTGTTGAAAATCAACACCAAACCAAGCTTAAAGCTATCCAAACCGATAATGGAAGGGAATTTCGAGCTTTTTTTACCTTATCTACAAAGTCATGGAATACAGTCTAGTTTTCATGCCCTTATACTCACCAACAAAATAGTGTAGCGGAAAGAAAACATAGGCATGTAGCTAAGATGGGTCTTATGTTGCTTGCTTATGCTCACATGCCATTAAATTCTAGGAATAGCCCTTTCAAACTGCAACTTTTATTATTAACATGTTGCCTTCCTCTTCATTATAGTTTCGTACCCCTTTTGAGCTTCTCTATAATAAAACACCAAATTACCTTTTGTTACAACCTTTTGGATATGCTTGTTTTCCTTACTTGAGACCTTATAACAAGCACAAGTTTGATTCACACCCTCAAGTGTATATTTCTTGGATATATCCGTACTCAAGGAGGTTACATCTGTTTGCATCCTTCTGGAAAAATCTATGTCTCTAGGCATGTAAGTTTCAACCCGGATGAATTTCTTTTTCTAGGTTCTTTTCTCTTCTTTGTCCTCTACTTCATCTATATCCAATTCAAACAGTTCTTCTACTTTGGTTTTCCAGTCTCTTCCTTCTTCTTCTTCTTCCACTATTTCTTATCCTCGAGTAGCACAGTCTCCTGAGTCTGCACACACTTCTACAAGTTCTGATAATTCCTCATCTCAATCATTATCTTTTGCCTCATCTCAACCTATACAATCTTTTCCTCCCAGCACATCAGTTTTTGTTCCTAAGTACAAAATTGCTCCAGCTCCCTCCATTCATCCTATGGTTACCAAATCCAAAACCAAACATCTTTTAACCACCTCTCCTCAAGCCTTGGTGAATTCCCTAGAACCTAATACAGTTCATGAGGCCTTATTAGACTCACGATGGGTTAAAGCTATGGAAGAGGAGTTTGCAGCTTTGCAGAAAAATGATCCATGAGAACTTATTCCATTTTCTGATGATATGAATCTAACTAGATGTAAATGGGTGTTCAAAATTAAGTATAACTCTGATGGGATTGTTCTAAAGTTTAAGGCTCATCTGGTTGCAAAAGGTTTTCTCCAAAATCCGGGTGTTGATTATGCTAAAACATTCAGTCATGTTGTTAAAGCACCTACTATTAGAGTGTTGTTTTCTTTAGTAGTGACCTTTGGATGGGATATACAACAGGTTGATGTAAATAATGCATTTCTAAATGGTAATTTTGAAGAAGAAGCATTCATGTCACAGCCTGAAGGATTTGTAAGTTCTACATGTCCTTCTCATTTATGTAGGCTGAAAAAGTCTCTTTATGGACTTAAACAAGCTCCTAGAGCTTGGTACACCAAGTTAAGAAATGCTTTTCAGTCTTGGGGTTTCTTACGGGCTGTTTCAGATGCTTCTTTGTTCATCAAACGAACTTCTACCTTTGTCATTTTTATCTTGGTGTATGTTAATGATATATTGATTACCAGCTCAGATTCTGCTGCTTTACAAGCTTGTATTCATGATCTTGACACTCATTTTGCTCTAAAAACTCTAGGATCTGTTAATAACTTTCTAGAATTTGAGGCATATAGAGATAGCAATGGTCTCTACCTTACTCAGTCCAATTATGTGTTAGATTTGTTAAAAAAGGTTGCTATGTCAGATTATAATCCCTGTGACACCCCAGTTGATCCTATTGTCTCTCTAATTGATGAAGGTGAATTATTTGCTAATCTAGCCTTGTATCGAACATTGATAGAGTCATTGCAATACCTTACTTATACAAGGCCAGACATAGCTTTTGGAGTGAATAAACTTAGTCAGTTTTTGGCTAATCCTAAGCAACAGCACTGGTTGGCTTGTAAAAGAATGTTGAGATATCTTAAGGGTACAATTGATCTTAGCCTCTTCTTTTCACCTTCTTCTGTAGATTTATCTCTTAATGTTTTCACAGACGCCGATCATGCTAGTTGTAGGGTGTCTCGGCGGTCAACTAGTGGGGTATGTGTCTTTCTTGGTAACAACCTAATCATTTGAAGTTCAAAAAAACAATCAGTGGTTGCTCGGTCTGTTGGGGAGGCTGAGTATAGAGCCATTGCTCAGGGTGTGACAAAAGTTATGTGGTTGATATCCTTATTTGGTGAACTGGGTTATCCATGTGTGCATACTCCAATCATTTGAAGTGACAATCAAGCAGCCAAGATCATTGCTGAGAACCTAGTTTTTCAGGCTCGTACAAAACATATTAAGATTGATATTCATTTTGTTCGTAAAAAGGTGGAGAAGAATCAAGTTGAGATTAGATATGTGCCTACTACTCATCAAATAGCATATGTGTTTACTAAAGAATTACCACGGAGCAAATTCAAGTTTTTGGTGAACAAGTTACATGTGCAACAATCTCCCATGGTTACTGTGATTGTTGATTCTTGAGAATTAACTACTAGACAAATGCTCAAAGGGAAGTCCACTTTGAGGGGGAATGTTGAAGAGATTACTTGAGCCTATTTATGTTAGCATACTTGGCTTTATTTCTGTTATGTGTTTATTTAGTATATGTTGTTAATTGCTGTTAGTTTGCGGTAATAAGTTTTCTATTATAGTAGTTAGGCACAATTGTATATAACCTCAATGAGCTTCGTTGTAAGGGTGTGAAAAATATTATTCATCTTTGAAGAAGCTAAGTTCTGCAAGCGCTCCTTTTCTCTTTCTCGTGCCCTAGATCTCTCTAGCCCTAACCATCTTTACAGTGTCATATAACAAGGTTGGTCTCATAGCTATCTTATAAATTTTTCCTTTTAACTTTAACAAAATCTTATTCACAAATAAAACTTTGGCACTTTTCCATTTTAACCATCCTACCTAAGTTATAGCCTCTAGGGGCAAGATTCTCATTAAACTTCCCATCTTTTTAGATGATTAATCCAAGATATCTAAACTCAATTTTTCTTAGTATGACTTGATCATCCAATTTTACCATAACATCATCCACACATTTTTTTTTAATTAAACTTATATTTCATATATTTGGTTTCCAATTTGCTTCACTTAAGACCTCTAGATTCTAAAATATTCCTCCATCTTGAGCTTAGTATTCACATCTTCTTTTGTCTCATCCACTAACACAATGTCATCTGCAAATAGCACCAAAGCACCCCTATCTAGATATGTTTTGTGAGTTCATCCATTACTAGGACAAATAGGTAAATAATTAAAGCATATCCTTGGTGTAATCGAATTGTAATTCGAAAAGCCTGAGTATAGTAGTTCTGAAAAAAAAAAGGAGTTAGAAAGATCACTAACCATTGTTTCAGATGGCAAATCTTTATCAGTCTTCCCTGGTGCCTACAAGTAATCAGGTAAATAACAACAGCATTATATTTCATAAAAGAAAAAAGAGGAAACAAAAGATGCACATAGTGAGCACTGAGCAGACACCTGTGAAAATTTATAACATCATCCACGATATACATATAAGGAATTTGTACAATTTCCAAATGAAACAACAAAAGATCAAGTGCAAGTTATTGCAAGTCTGCATCTAAAGCAGCACCTCTTAAGTACTTCTGCAAGCCCATCTCTATGTTGCAATGATGCTGTAGATTATTTACTCAAAAACTTAAACAGTTATTTATTAAGTAAAATTAGTGTGTAATTTATTTTATGTTACTTTATCTATTAACTCCAACTATGGAGCTAATCACCTCAACACTTCTAATATTGAAGGTGTTCCTCCTATTTACAACCAGTCCCAAGGCCAAATAAAGGAGAGCTGCATTATGTATCCAACAGTTAGAGAAAAAATTGTCAAATTCTATATCATAAATTCTAGACAAAAGAGACTGGAAAGCTAGAATTTATATAGATGATCTCACCTAATGGGATAAACGCTTGTGGTGGTTGTTATTTACTTTATCTTATTCTATAAGTGATATTTGACGGTTAAAATTTGATTCTAGAAAGGGCTCCAGATCTGACAGCCATTAATACCAACCCTTTTATGATCAAATCATAACCTAATATAAACAAAGAGTGACAGACGACCTCATAAAACGAAAGTGTATAGTGATTAGTATACTCTTTACTGCTGTAACAGTAATTATCACAGTCGTATCAACAGTGCTAATAAAGAAAAGGTGAAAAGAAAATGCAGAAAGTTACCATATTGAGGATGCCCTTGCAATTATTTTTATACTAGAGAAGTTGGCAAGTCCAACACTTGTGGTCAGCATAATTCTTTTGACAAATTGAAAGTTTTTTCCAGATTTCCAGTATGTCACCAATTTATGTTTAATATAAAAAATTTCAGTTCAAATTTAAAACATTCAAATATCTATGCCAAAATCTTCTGTGAGGAGAGAGCTAGCAAAACTTGGAGCATAATATAATCTAACATCTCCATATATATACTCGTCAAATAAACATGCATATACGTGCATATTTAGTTTTTCCTTGCTCCTACACTTCCTTACACATTTTTATTTATTTATTTATTTCTTATAACTACTGTCCTTAAGTAATTGGTCAACAGAAAATGAAAACATCACCACTGGAAATTCTTCACCAATCAACCATACATCAATTGTGTTCCGTTCTTTATTTTCATTCCTTGATTTCTTAAATGTGCACCACCTATTATAAGCAGATCCATGTTGCTATTTCAAACTTTATGCTTTACAAGAATACCTTTAGATGAATGCTAAAGCTTTTGTCATCTTTTTTCTTTTCTCCCATCATTATTCATTAGGGGGCATGACATGAGATATAACAGCCTTATGAAAGGCATAGTTATGGATAGAGATATTAGACAAGCTAGAATTCATGTAGCTGACCCCACATTGTGGAATTAAGCCTTAATGTTGTATTAATTTATTGGAGGTCTGTGGTTAATGTAGAACAGACTTTTATATAAGAGAAATTATGGTTATCCAACAATACATCATAGAGATCTAAAAATTTATTGTGTGACAAAAATCTAAGATTGGGAGTTTAAGGATGGCATTCAGATTGAATAACTTGAAGCTTAATGCTTATTTTATTAAAAAATTGAAAGCCACAGCTGCCCGGAATATCTGGAGGGTAAGATAAAATCACGCTTCACACTATAATGAAGATATAACAGACTGGAGCTTAGGATAAATGGATTATGCTCAAGATCGCCATGGCTACAATTTTTGCAGCACAAGAAACCGGAAGGAAGAAGAATAAGAATGCATGAAACACTAAAAAGAATTAAAGAAGAATATGCAAACATAAATCATCAAACAAACTCATTCCATTGTCCATTAGAAATGCATGCCCTCCATACTAAAAGAACAAGAAAAGTATTATAATGTATAATACAATTGCCTATCCATTTTTAGTCAACTGCTTCCAAGAAAGTATAGGATTCACAAGTTCATAATCAGCAATTCAGCACTTTGATTGAACAATTAGTTGAACATGCATGAAGGTTTTCCCTATATACTCCTCCCAAGCATGGCTTATATATAGAGCGGTTAAAACTTTTGTAACCTTCAGAATTAACAATGATAGTAATCAAATTATACACAACATCCAGAACAATGAAAATAACCAAGTCATGTAATGCGAAAGCCATTACCTTCAGATAATCAAATAAGATAAGGCATTGAACAAGAATATGGCGCCGGAAACTTGGATCTTTTAACTAAGTTAGAATGGAAGCAAAAGCACAAAAGTTAGAACACAAATAATCAAAACCTCAGTATAAACTATACGTCCTAGAAGCTTTCTAATCCATTACAATTATCCTTACCTCTAAACCCATTAGTTTACTGCTGGTAAGATATTTTATACTGAAGGTGGCTGCCTCATCCTCAAGATTATTAGCATTACCCTCTTCATCACTTAAAGGCTGGGCTTCAAAGGTATTCAATACAACCTAAAGATCTCATAGTTCAGAATAGCATTCTTCCTGATACAAAATATCACTAGTCAATGTAGAATAACTCAAGCTTAAGATATATGTACCATTAAACTGGAAGTAAACTTCTGCCACTTGATCGGAGCAAGATTTAATGATACAGGGTTACAGAAGTATTCCTGAGGCACATACAAAAAAATTAATTCATCAAAAGCTAAAAAGGTTACAGCACAAGATATTTTTCATACCATTAACTTATCCTGTTTAATAGAAACCATCTTGAACAAAGTTAATTGCAGAATTAGTTAAAATCTAAGTCCAGTCAATTTGAAGACTTTTTATCATGAAACTATGTAACAAATTAACTATTCAAATCAATTTGAAGACCAGGGATTATGGAACTAGCTTTGATAGAAATGGATCTCGAAAACTATTGCTTTAAGGGGAAAAATGCTAGCAGTAATGAATTACCATATGCAGCTTCTTCTAGAAGACAAATATTTCAGCATCACATCACCAAGAAGGTCATCTTTTAGATTAAAGGAATATGGTATGATGCTCCTTCATCCTAAGCAGGAAGGATACCTTGACATAAGTTATATCCATCACCATCCTTTAACAGTTGATACCCTTGACCAAAATATTCTAGCTCAAGTGGAGGTGGTGATACTGTCTCAATAGAGCTTAATTACACATAAGAGGGTAAGCAAGGAGTTCAGTGTCACGGAATTCAGCCACTCTTGGAGTATAGCAGAGGAGATAGCTAAGACAAGCCCCTGCATTTTGGGGACTAGATTACGAAGAGCTTTTGTAAGGCATTGTTTACTGATCGTATGCTTTTTTCTATTATTTGATTTATATAAATATACACAGGGACCTTCCATATTCCTTTATGCATTGTCTCTCATCGTAGTTATACTATTAAGTCCTGATGAACATGGGTGGCTGTTGTTGTTGGCGGGGGGTTGATTAAGTATCAACCTCGTAAAAAAAAAAAAAAGGCGAGAAATACTCACTAAGTAAAGTTAGCCTTCTATCTGCTGACTAATCAACTTTTTTAGAATAACATCAGCATGAAATAAAAAGTGGAAGACACATGGGTTCCCAGGCATGCAATCCTCTAGTAAACTACACCCATTTCATCTACAAATTACTATAAGCTGCACCTTACTAAAATGTATTGAATTGTTAACCATCAACTTATCTAAAAGCTTAATCTTATACAGGGAGCAGTCACCTTATTTTTTATATTATCATTTTCACTCTCAACATGCTCCCTCACATGTGGCCTGTCTCATCCCTAACTGAACTAAACATGTGCATCTATTTAAATATCGCATTGACAATAAAGTTTCTAAAAGCTTAAGCTCATAAAGATGCGAAACTTTATTTTTAATTTTTTTTTTTCCTCTCAACAAAGTGTACTGCTCAAATTTCCCCAGTATTCATGCATGCATTATAACTAAAGCCTGCAAACCAGCCTACACTAGTTGCTTTTACTGAACAAGTCAGGTTGTTTAAGTTTTTGCATTTATCAGCTGCTGAACTGCAAGAAGCTTCAGAGTATAACAGCCAAAATTAGTAAATAAGTAACATTATCCTGGCCATAATCACAGTTATCAGAAAATTCATTTTTAAGTGGGGAAGCGTGCTTGTGTCATTAAGGTATAATTACAATACTCTTCTTAAAGTTTCAGGGACATGTTCCCAAAACTTAAGAAAACCATTCTGAATACTTTTTTAAGGAAATGTCATGATAAATGGAAACTCAAAAAGAAAAAAGAAAAGGAAAAAAAAAAAAAAAGACAAACACACACACACATGCACACCACAGTAAACCAGTAAGAACTTACAAATTTCATTTGAAAACTTGCTGCTTTTTTCAGTTATTTTTCCGTAAGTATGTACTACAATATAAGGAAGTATTTCTTAAGGAATAATACAAGTGTTTCATAAGATTGCCAAAAGTTCATTCTTAGTATTACAGACATTCGATCTAAGATAAAATAATTCTTATTTAATTCTAGATTGTTTCCTCATTTCCTATCTTCCCTGTATTTTTTAGCCATGTTTCCCTATTTTCTATTCATGTTTCCCCTATCATTCCCCATGGATTAGCTAGAATGAAGATCAAGATTCTGGGACTGGATATTAAACCTAGTTCTCATGATTTTGCAATGGAATGAAAAATAATCCATGAATTACAAATATATATATATATAAATATATCCCACTTTGGCACTACAGTGTTGTATGACTATAACTATGAGTCATAAGACTAATAGACAACATATTGAAGATATAAATATCATATCCATCCCACATATAGATCCAAGAAGCATGACCAACTCACCTGTAAACTCCAAAACGTTTTGTAGAAGTTGAAATCAATGGAAATGCCTTGACAGGGAAAAGTGGTAGTTAGTGTATAAAAGTGTTAAGGCAAAAGCTAAAGCTAATCTCACCAAATTAGACATGTGAGAGAGAGAGAGAGAAAGAGATTAAACAAAATAAATAAACAAATAAAATGAGAATAAGAAGCACAAGGATACCATCAGGGGCCTCTTTCTCATATTTTGTCTCATTTGATGTGTTGAAAACTCCCTTGATGTTAACAGCTGTAAGAATTGGCAAAAGGGCATCATAACACACATGACACAATAAAAGAGAACCAAACACAGGTAGACAGCACAATTGAAAAATAACATGTACCTGAGCGTTCTGACAATGGGAAAAAATGTGCAAGAAACATTATAATTCGCCCACAAAACACAACATCATTTGCCTACAAATTAAGTTTTGCAATGCATTAATAGAAACAGTGAAATGTTTATAACTTTGTAAAATTACAGTGATCATAATTTTTGAGTTAAGACAAAACCAATCCCATATTACGAAAATAGTTCTGCCCTTCATGGTCAGAGGCAAGAGTAAAGGAATGGTAAACAGTAAGAACATGGTTGGCACTATCAGGAACTTTACAGAAAATCAAAATATATTTACAATTTGCATTTAGAAAAGTAAAAACAGAAATAAAGAAATATTTTATATCTTAGACAAGCTATCTCTTTGAAGGGAAGAATTTATTTGAGGTAACAGTTACAAGTCATAAGGATAATCTTCTAGAGATCACATGGAAGAAGGGAGTAAACAGAGACATGGCCTCCTCGTGGATAGAAAGGGAGTGCATAGGGGCTGCCAAGCAGAGAGCTTGAAAGGATAGCTCCACCAACTAAGCCAAAAGGTGCCTCAAACATTCTCAATAGCAAGGAGTCTTTTACAACCAAGCCAAGTATGTGCTAGGTGATGCCAGCAAAGTGTGCTTGGACAGAGACTTCCACAATGCAACCATGGAGGTGCGATAAGCATTATGACTATACACAGGCCTGGCACAATGTCTTGGTACAAATTTGATCCATGAGGGAGACATTACGAAGATCTATATGCCACTCATGAGAATGACACTCAAAAATCATACCTAGACAGCCAACCGAGACTAGGTAGATTCTATTGTTAACATAAAACGACTGGACATGTAACCAAACCAAACACTAAACATATACCCATGCCATGTACCTTTGTTGTAGTTCCTAAAAAAGCTCTGATGTGATGAACACCAAAAGAAAAGAAGAAAAAAAAAAGTACCATAAACATAGCAAGTGTTTTATATAACAACATATCCAGCCTTTATCGCACTATGTAGGATCGGCTACATGAATTTTAGACTTCCATGTATTTCTGTCTTTTGTCATATCTTCATTTAGACCCATACACTTCATATCAAACTTTAATATCTCTCCCAAAGTCTTCTTGGATCTGCCTCTACCTCTTTTTTTGACTAATTGTTTCATTTTATCAACTCTCTTTACAAGAGCGACTCTTGGTCTTCTTCTCACATGACCAAACCATCTTAATCTAGTTTCTCTCATCTTCTCCTCGATTGGCATTACTCCTACCTTATTACAAATAACTTCATTTCTAATTTTATCTTTTCTTGTATGGCTGCAAATCCATCTCAGCATCCTCATCTCTGCTACGCTCGTCTTTTACTCATGCTGGTATTTGACTACCCAACATTCTTAGCCATACAACAAAACTAGTCTTATAGTTATCCTATAGAATTTTTCTTTCAATTTTAATGGGATTTTACCATCACATAACACCCCCGATACATTTCTCCATTTTAGCCAACCTGCCTTAATTCTATGCATGACATTCTCGTGAATTTCTCCATCTTTTTGAATCACTGATCTCAAATATCGAAAATGGTCTTTTATTTGTATGATTTGGTATTCTAATTTATTACAACATCCTCCACTCTTACATTCTTACTAAATTTACATTATATATATTCTGTTTTCCTTCTACTTAATTTAAATCCCTTAGATTCTAAATTGTTTCTCCACAACTCAAGCTTAATGTTCACTCTCTCTTTTGTTTCATCTACCAATACTATGTCATCTGCAAATAGCATATACCATGGCACATCTGTCTGAATATGTTTAGTGAGTTCATTCATTACTAAAGCAAATAAGTATGGACTTAGTGCAGAACCTTAATGCAATCCCATTGTAATTTTAACCGGTTCAGTATCCCCTCCACATGTTTTGATCCTTGTCTCTACACCGTGATATATGTCCTTAACGACTTATATATATGCTATTCGGACTCCTTTCTTCTCTAAAACCCTCATAATATTTCTTTAGAGACTCTATCATAAGCCTTTTCTAGATCTATAAACAGCATATGCAGATCCTTTTGATGATCCCAATACCTTTTCATTAAGCGTCTCAATAGGTATATAGCTTCCATTGTTGACCTACCAGGCATGAAACCAAACTGATTTTTCAAGACGCCTGTTTGTTTTCTGAGCCTCTGCTTTATTACTCTCTCCCAGAGTTCCATGGTATGGCTCATTAACTTAATTCCTCTGTAATTTTCACAATTTTGAACATCTCATTTGTTCTTGTATATAGGAACCAAAAAGAGGGAGAACATGTAAACACAGAAAGCCCAAAACCTACATGCAAAGATATGTCATCCAAAAACAGGAACATGAGAACGGCCCCCTTAATTCAATAAACTTGGCACTCTATACCCCATTGTTGTTAAAATCCCTATTCAATGTGTACAATTTTACGATTTTACATGTCAGAGACCCCCAAACGATTCAAATCGCATGCAAAATCAAAATTGGTATAAAATCACATAAAATCGAGATTTTAAGTGGTAAAATCACAAAAAATCAGGATATAAAATCGGGATGATATAAATTGTAAAATTGGAATTGTTGTTTTTATTAATACTAAATTATGGCTTATGAAAATTTACAGTATATGAACTAATATTTGGAGTTTTGATTATGGATGAATGAATGATGATAAATGATGGACTTAATATTTAAAAAAATTTAATATTTTTGAAATTGATAGATGAAGTAATTTTGAAATAGGTACAAGCATTTCATTTATAATAAGGAATAATCAGGTTATTAAATAATATTAATTTATTTTTTATAAAATTATATTATTATAAACATATATTTACAAAAATTAAAGGGTATTTTTAATTATCTCTAAAATCTTACGATTTTACAATCCGATTCTATGGACCCTTTTTCAGTCCCACTTAAAATCCCAATTTTAACTACCTTCCTATACCCTCAAAAACACTACAATTATGCTCACACGATAATGACCACATGATGCAAATAAGAATGATTGCTTTGCATATCTCAAATTCTTAGTAGGGCAGGCACAATAAACTTCAAAAAAGTTAGCCAATATAACCCAACATGACAAAATTTGAGACGCGACTATATAGTTCCCTCTTGCACAAAGAGCACCAATCAAATGTAAAGAGAGTTAAAAGAAGGGAATCACAAAGACCAGGGGAAAACTTTTTAACTCATTTCCAAATTCTCACAACAATTTCATATAGCAGACCAAAGCAATTGACCAATCATAATAGCATTTGCACAAACTCAAAAGTAGAAGGGTGACTTTGGGAAGCAAAGAAGACGGTGGAAAGGGGGACAGAATCGTTATACCTTTGATAGACGACGAAGAAGTTGGTTACATGTCCTCAACATCACAAGTTTTCCTCTTGCAAACAATTCTGGCTATCACATGCAAACACATGAAAGACAAGCAGGTGTATGTTGTCAATAAGTCAGTAAAAAAATATGATTGTATACAGTCAACTATAGAGAATACTTGGTATAAAACCAAGGCTTCTCAAATAGCAATTACACAACCAAATTAACTAGAGAGAGTAGGAAAGGGAATAAAAATAGAAATGACTAAAAAATAGCATACCTTCCCCAATATGTCTTGTTTGCTTTCTATATATCCAAAAATATCTTTGCAATTTCTCATTGTAGACATCTCTGTCAAATCTTCCAGTAGCTGGAAGATCATACCAGCTTCAACATGCTCATTCTCACAAAGATACAGCACAATGTCTACATGACAAGATTGAGGAGACGGAGTCGCAATTTCTCAATAATAGAAACTATTTGAAAAAATAACAAAGCTTTTCCACATGATGGTATCACTGAACAAAAAGCAGAACAATACACTTAGTGAACTAAATGCACTGCTCTCAGATAAACAAACACTTATAGATTACTTTGTAAATTCAATAATCTACTTCGTTACTCTCACACACTTCATTTTCTAAGAACAAGATTGCTGGAAACTTAAGGGAAAGAAGAGATTGCACATGGCCTGTAATGGCCTAACGAACCTTGCATTCACTAGAACAGTGCTGGAATGAATGGAGAGAATAACAAACAGAAATAGCACTTTTTCAGAAAGTCCAATGCAAATGTACATAATGAATGGTAAAGGGAAAAAGGAAGAAGAAACTGTAGAAACATGTTCCTTTGACACTGTATGAGGCTCTGCTGCAGTAGCCCGCTATTTCACAAATAGTTTCCAACCCCTTTTCCACAGCATATAATCTAGCTAAGGTACATACTGCATCCCCCTTTTGGGGGTATAATACTATAATATTCATTTTACCATGTCCATATATGAAGCCTAGATTTTTCTATCTTAATAGATTTTTCTATCTTAATAAAGCTATACCGGAATCACAGTGATCTAGTTCTCCAAGTTATCCTGATGATTATAGTGGAGTGTAAAAGATAACTAGGGGTCCTGAAATTATTACATTGCCTTTCTTGTCACCAAAAATATATAAATAAATTGAAAAAGTTAAAAAGTTTGGAAATTGGTTAGTTTCAAGCCATATACTCTTAGCAACTTCCTGTTTACATTTTGGTCTTAGAAATCTTTATATATATTTAGTTTCAGTTGAATATGTTGCTGGTCAGTTTTTACTTTCTAACATTTTTCTTCAAATTTGGTAGACCTGCAAACAGGGATAGAAATTTTGGGTTTGTGCTGTAATGGTTGTCAATGGACTGTAAACAGGCCAAGTAATGTTATTGCTTCTCCAAATACGTTTTCAAGAAGGTTCTAGATGGAGTTTTGGAAGTCAAAATCTTTCCTTCCCAAACTTAGAATCCTACTTCTTTTTGAGATTGAAGGGTATTATAGTCCATGCAAAGGCAAAAAAACCCTTTTCCTATTGTTGAAAGAACATATATCAGAGAACTTCTAAAATTGGGGTTGACTTGGAATGTATGCCAATGGAATTTTAGTGTAACACCTTGACTTTTGTAGAACTTCTCCTTTTAGGCACTACAACTTCAAAGAAAATAACCTCAAGGCTAAATATGTTTCTTCCAATAAGCATTCAAACATAAACACATAACACTGATCTAACCATTATTCCCAAGGACCGTTCACATCCCTGAAATTCATGGACGTGCCTACACTTCCTTTACATGCAACCTTAAAAACTAGGTTGAGGATACAAACAGTAAAGTTATCTCTTCAACAACTTAACTTTTTGGTGAGTTGATGGTTATTAATTCAACATGATACCAATTGCATGCAATATAATTCAATGAATCTGAATTCTACCCCAACAATACTTTCTGCCCATCTATGAAAAAGAATCTGGCCACATGGGAAATAGTGTTCAGGATGTATAAAAACAGTCCTCCATAAATATCCCCCCCAAAAAATGATATTGATATTAGATAAAAAAAAAAACTTGTGTTATGTGTTGTATACAAGTATGGATGATGGTTTCCGAACAACAAATTGCTATCAGCTTGCACTCTGCAGAGACTACCCATTTCCAAAGGTGCCATTTAATCTGCAAGAGTAGACTAAAGAAGGGAGTGGACGACGAAATGCTTCACCAAAATTAACAAGTGATAGCAAGTACATACCAAGAAGGCGGGGTATTTGACCCCTATTAGCTTCCCCAACAGCAATTGATTGCCCATATTCCATAATTTTCTCCCCTGATTGAACTGCAAGTGACTGTACCAATACATGAACAAATGATAATTATCACACATAATAAATCAAAGATCAATAATTTGTATCTGAAATGCACATGGTATGCAAGAAGCAAGTCTTGAAATTTTCTCAACAGCAAACTGCAATAAAGGATTATCAATTGGCAATAAGTCCTATAAATGCTTAAAAATTTTCCATGTTAAAATCTTATCACACATAATGGTTGTAGAGGTCCAAGTCAACAACATCAACAGCAATCTGTTAGGACCCCCATTAAACAAACTTATCAGAGAAGAAAGAATGAGGGGAAAAGTGGGGGGACCACAGGGGCAACCAAGTAAAATGACTCGGGTAAAAGAGTCATAAGTTAGTTAGAGGGGAATAACCGGGCATGTGGCTGGAACGAGCAGAGGAGTAGGTATAAAAGGAGGAGAGAAAGAGAAAGAGGCATGTGGAGAAATTGAAAGGATTCTTGGGAGAGAAGACAGCCCTCTCGAATGGGTCAACATCTAATATTTTCTTCTTTGAATTTGTAATCGTTTTCTTTTATAGAGGTTGTAAACCCAACTGTAATTGGGAGTTTTGTTTCAGTCAGGACCCGAGGATTGGGCCTGACTCGGTTGGTAATTAACAGCAAAGAGAGAGAGAGAGAGAGAACAAGAGAGAGAGTATACTGAAAATACTTCTTCTATTCGATACCTTCTTCTCTACACGAACAGTAGTTATACAATCAATCCCTAACAAAATAACCAAAGTTGGTTATGGCTAGCTTCCTGCCTTATAGCTCCTAACTAACATACAATGTAGGCTTTATTCCCTAACTACCCTTAGGGTCGTGACAATTGCCCTCCCCTTCAATCAATTCTTGTCCTCAAGAATTATAATAGTTCGGCAGTCCTGGAAAACTGCTGCGACAATTCTAGTAAATTTTCCCAAGTAGTATGCTCAGGTGGCCGATTAGTCCACTAAACCAGTACTTGTGTAATAGGTAAACTGCCCCAGTATATGATCCGTCTCTCAACAATGGCGCGAGGCTCCAGCTCCTCTTCCAGCTGCTCAGCTATTGGAGGTAATTCTACGCTGACATTGGCTAGGGGCCCTTTAGCTGGCTTGAGTAATGAAACATGGAAAACATGATGAACTTGCACTCCTTCTGGAAGCTGCAACCGATAAGCCACTGCTCCCACCTTGGCCACAATAGGAAATGGTCCAAAATACTTAGGACGAAGCTAGAATTATGGTGTAAGGTTGTTGGAGGAAGCGTCTGACCTTCAGATAGACCTGCTGCCCACTTCAAATGATCTTTCAATCCTTCTTTTATCCGCCACCTGCTTCATACGATTCTAGGCAGTGGCTAACTCCCTCCTTAGAATAGTTATCAACGACTGCCTTTGTGAGAAATACTCGCCCACTGCTGCCATAGTAGGATTAGGGCCTGAAATTGCAGGTAGGAGGGATGGTTTGTACCCAAACATGGCCTCAAAAGGACTCCTCTTAATGGTACTATGATAACTAGAATTGTACCACCATTGAGCTAGGCCTAACCACTTATTACAGCTCCTGGGTTTTGTGAAACACATGCAGCGCAAATAGGCTTCGACACATTGATTAACCCGCTCTATTTGGGGATGGTATGCAGTTGACATACGCAACCCTACACCCAATTTTTTGAATAATTCCTTCCAAAAGCGACTGGTAAAAATGGTATCCCAGTTAGATACGATGGATTTGGGCACCCCATGGATCTTGACCACCGAATCTAGGAAGACTCAAGACACCTCTGCTACTGTAAATGGGTGAGTTAAGCTGATAAAATAGCTGAATTTGGTCAACCGGTCTATTATCACTAATATCACATCCTTCCCCTCCAATCTAGGTAAGCCCTCCACAAAATCCATTGATATCTCCTCCCATGCTTGCTCCAGAATTGCTAAGGGCTGCAATAACCCAGGGTAAAGGACCTGTTCATGTTTACACTACTGACAGATCTCACATGACAGCACTAATTGTACCACATCCCGTTTCAATCTTGGCCAAAAGAAGAGTTGCTTCATCTTTTGATAGGTGGCCCTTACTCCAAAATGTCCCCCAATTGGTGAGTAATGTAAGGCCTTCATAATCTACTCTTTAAGCGTTTGGTCCTCTCCAACCACCAATCTGCCTTTGTAACGAAGCACCCCCTTTAATTAAAGTATATCCCTTAGGATTTCCTTACTGCCCTGCTGGCTGCACTACTAATTGGGCCACCCTCTCCTTAATTCATTCTGTGGTGTCATAACTTCGTACCAACTCTTGAATCCACATAGGAAGAACAGTAGATATTGCATGACAAGTGCCCTTCTCATCCCTCCTTGACAATGCATCCGCCACCACGTTTTCTTTAACCTTCCAATATTGAATTGTAAAATCTAACCCCATCAGTTTTGATATGCCTTTCCACTGTAATTGTGTGTGCAATCGTTGCTGTGATAAAAATTTAAGGCTTTCGTGGTTTGTTTTTATCACAAATGAAAACCCTTCCAAGTAATGTTGCCATCTCTCTACTGCTGCCAATACCATTGGTAGTTCTTTATCATAGACACTCAATCCTAGGTGTTTTGGAGCTAAAGCCTGGCTAATGAATGCCACTGGCCGCTCTTCTTGCATCAGTACAGCTCTGATTCCTTTGCCACAAGCATCCGTCTCCACCACAAAACCCATTGTAAAATCTGGCAATGCCAGCACCGGGGCCTCAGTCATAGCCCTTTTAAGCTCTACAAAAGCAGTTTCAACTTTAGGGTTCCATTGAAAAGCATCTTTCTTAAGTAATTCAGTTAGGGGTTTGCTTATTATCCCATAATTCCGAATAAACTTTCTGTAATACCCCGTCAACCCTAGGAATCCCCTCAATTCTTTTACAGCAGCTGGCCTTGGCCACTCCACCATGGCAGCCACTTTAGTTGGATATGTCCTCACTCCCTTTTCTGACACAATATGGCCCAAATACTCCGCTTCAGTTTCAGCAAAGGCACATTTACATAACTTGACATACAATTGATAAATCCTAAGGACTTCAAAAGTAAGGTTAAGGTGAGCAACATGTTGTGTCAAATCAGGGCTATGAATGAGGATGTCATCTAAAAAAACAAGGATGAACTTCCTCAAATAGGGCAGGAAGATTTGGTTCATTAAAGCTTGAAAAATAGCAAGTGCATTGGTTAACCCGAAGGGCATGACAGTAAATTCGTACAGCCCTTGGTGTGTCCTAAAAGCAATTTTGTGGATGTCATTAGGTGCCATTCGGATTTGGTGGTAACCAGATCTGAGATCCAGTTTGGAAAAAACCTTGGCCCCATAGAGTTCATCTAGTAAATATTCAATTAAGGGTATAGGGAACTTATTTTTGGCAGTGTGAGAGTCAAGCTACCTATAATCAATACAAAATCTCCATGTACCATCTTTTTTCTTAACAAAAAGTACAAGAGAGGCATATGGGCTTTGGCTAGGACGAATTATAGAGGTCTTCAACATAGAATTGACTTGTTTTTCTATTTCGGATTTTTGGATGGGAGAGTATCTGTAAAGCCTAATATTAACAGGGTCTGAATGTGGTTTCAAAGGAATGGAATGGTCCAAAGAACGTTGGGGTGGTAAGGAATGGGGCTCATCAAATAAGTCCTTAAAATCCATCAAAAGTATGCGCAAGGTATCTGAATTATGTACCTTCTTGGAGATTTGAGCTTCAATGGTCTGATCCGCTGGCTGTTGGCCATTCTGGGGCTTGTCGTCCTCCTGCACTACCACAGCTTGAATAGAGTATAGCTGTGCTATCTGTCCCGCTTTAGTGAGCATCATCTTGTGCAGCTTGCTGCCCTTAATTAGTCTACATTCACCTTGCTCCAGGCTGCCCAACAAGGTAAGCCTCCTACCTTCCACCTCCACAGTCACCTCCAACTTATTGAAATCAATAGTTAAGGGACTAACCGTCTTCATCCAGTCAACCCCGAGGACTATATCGCATCCTCCCAGCTCTAAAACTCTGAGGTCAACCACAAAATCTTGATCCTACATCACCCATTTGAACCCTTTGCATTTGTAATAGCTAAACATCCTATTACCATTAGCCACTGTTACGGATAAGGGAGTAGTTGTTGTTAAGGGCCATTTCAAACTTTTGGTTGTAGTTTCACTGATAAAACTGTGGGTGCTCCTACTGTCAATCAACACCATTAGTCTTGTTTTCCCCACATGACCTTTTACCTTAATAATTTGCCCCATGGGGCTGCCTTTTAAGGTATGAAATGAAATCTCGCCCCCTTCCTCATCTTGTAATTCCTCTGAACTCCCCTCTTCTTCCTCCATCACTGCTTCTTCTTCTTCTTGATCCCCTTCCATTTGCATTATCTGTTTCTTACATTGGTGCCCAACACTATACTTGTCCCCACACTTGAAGCAGAGCCCTAGTTGTCGCCTTTGTTCCATAACCGTATTCTTGGGCCCATGAGGATTGTAGGCCCCTTTAGGTGTTCCTTGAGTCACTAAGGGAGTCATGATCTTGAAATTACCCCCACCCGATTGGCCATTTCCCAATCCTGGTCTCAGAGGCACCCTGTGTTTCTTGAAAATTGCATCCAGTGTCAACTCCTGGAGCCTCGCTTTTTTCGCCGCTTGACTTACTGTCACTGGCATCATCATCTTCACCATTGGCCGAAGCTCATCCCTCAATCCACTAATGAAGGTCGAGACTAGGTATTGCTCCGTTAACCCCGGTTGAGCCAAGCACGCAATGGCTCTCAATTCCTCAAACCTTATTTGGTATTCCACCACTGACTCTTCTTGTCTAAGTTTACTGAACTCTTCAATTACATCCCCAATGCTTCTTTCCCCAAATCTTGCACATAGCTTTTTCGCAAAAACACCCCAATTCCTTTCTTGATCGTGATCTTGGGCCCACCCTTGGTACCAACAGTCAATCGTATCATTTAGATAGGTTGCGGCCATCGTAACCTTCTACTCCTCTAGTACCCTATACAACTGGAAGAATCTCTCACAACGCCTCACCCACCACCTAGGCTTAGTTCCTTCAAACATAGGGATTTCTAATCGTGGGCTAGGGGTATGGTTATGAGAATTATAGGAAGGGGTTCGCACCTGAGTTTCTTGATTTGACCTCGACTCCACCCTTAGCTGGTCTCGATTGGGTGCATGATTCTGGGTTGACAGTAAAGGTTCCGAATTTCCCCTAGGAGGAAACTCTAGTGACAATCGGAATTGTGACAAGGACGATAAGATGCCCAAGACACTATTCAGTCTTTGCCCGTATTGTCCAAAGCCTCACGGGTTCTTTTCAAACCCCCTTTTAACTTGTCCTTCATCGCAACCAATTCCTCTCGCGTCTGAGTCATCGCCTCTTGAGTCTGGTGCACCTCGAACTCCATCGCCTCCATCCCCACTTCCATCTATCGCGTTTGTGTTCCTTCGGCCATTCGTTCCAATCAATCTGTCTTCGCCCATCGCAGGCCTCCAATCACCCACAGTCGGTTCGATCGGCTCTGATACCACAATGTCAGGACCCAAGGATTGGGCCTGACTCGATTGGTAATTAACAGCAGAGAGAGAGAGAGAGAGAGAGAGAGAGAGAATACTGAAAATACTTCTATTCGATACCTTCTTCTCTACACGGATAGTAGTTATACAATCAATCCCTAACAGAATAACCAAAGTTGGTTATGGCTAGCTTCCCGCCTTATAGCTCCTAACTAACATACAATGTAGGCTTTATTCCCTAACTACCCTTAGGGTTGTGGCAGTTTCCTACGGATTTGGCTAAATTCAATCAAAGAGGACGAGCTCTATCACAATCCCAAGCCTTAATGCCACTAGGTGGGGTCAACTACATGAATTCTAGTTTTTCACCCATCTCTATCTATAAGGCCATTATGAATTTTTCACCAAGTTCTCTTTGGTCTTTCTTTACCTCTTCTGCTAAAAATTTCCACTCTATCAACTCATCTCATGAGTGCATCTATTGGTATTGCTCTTGTATGTTCAAACCATCTTAATTGCATCTTGTGCATTTTATCTTCAATAGGAGCCACACAAACCTGATTGCCAATGTGTCAATATAGAGCCTCCCGAAATTTGTGACCACACTACCATTCCTCTTATCATCCTTTTTTTTTTCCAACCTTTGTATCACTTAAAAGGACAGACAAACATGATTTGCAATTTCTATAGGGATTCTACAGCCACTATAATATTGATTTTTCATAGCATTCATAGAAATAAAATAGGAATCTCTTGCCTCAAATTGTTTGGCAATTCATTCTTCCTTGATGGACAGAGAATGTAAATCTCTTAATCTTAAGATTAAAAATTGGGATTTAAGATAAATAAATAATAAATCATCACTTTAAATTGATTTGAACAATGGTTCACATATCAGGAAGCCACCTAAGGAAATCTAAAGCAATAGCATATAGACTTTCAGGAGGTGGTAATTGTAGATTAAAACATTCGGTCTATTTTAGACTATTTGCATTGTTCATAAAGACAATGTATACCTCACTCAAGCATCTATCGAAGAAATTTGGTTACCATGAAAGGCAAAGACTTCGTCAAATCTAGCATGCCCAGTAGGAATTTATAGAGCCTTATATATAGGATTTCAAAGGCTTTTTATATTGTGGAATCCAACATAAAGAATCTTAGATGATATTATCTTGGTGGATGAGAGAAAAGAAGACATGAATAATAAGGATTTGAAAAACAATGTAGTTATATCTTCAAATAATCAAATAAAGAATATCAAGTTTCTATTACCCTTTTTTCCCCATTCTTTATTATTCTGGAAGAAGAAAGAAATCAAACCTCAAAACTCTTGCACATACATGTATGAGTTCAATTTGACATGTTAACACAGTGGACACAATAGACGTCCTGCCTACAGATTCAGACCCACCCTTGTTAGAAGAATAGTTTTTTCTTCACATAAAGGCTTTGTATGTTGTTATTGTTGTTACAAGAACCAAAAAAAAGAAACTAGCAGTACACATGTAAATGACAGTAACTTACCACCAATTCCTGAAGCAATGTTCGAAGAATATTTTCTAACAATTGATTCTCATCTTGGACTAATTTTGTTTGCTTCTGTCAAGATGAAAACAACCATTCAAATAAAGATTAGATAAATAGCAAGGACTTCATTGTACCATGTTTGAAAAATAAATACATCAGAAAACTCCTCGTGCAAGCCCCCCCCCCCAAATTTATATATATATATATATTTTCTTAGGCAATTTCTTTTTCTGCCAGTGATCACTGGGAAGAACTGAAGCAACTTGTTTACTCATAGGCTAACTCTAGAACTAGCCATAGCAAGATGGCCATATCATCCAAAGGTTCAGAAATATTCTTGGCTAAATGCAATCTTTGAGGAAGGGAAACGATTATAATTTGATAGCATATAAGAACAACTAGCAGCATATCATGTACCCAAATATAAGATACAAAGGGAAGAAAACAGGAACAAGTTTTGAATAACACAGACCTTTCTTATAAGAACCAATGTCAATATTTGTGAATGCATTATCAATGATACCAATGAAGCCATGTTCTATTTTCGGTTCATTGATGATGAAGTTCCTTAAAGACTTAGAAAGATCATTAGGTATGTAAATAAAAGACTATAGAGTTCATTCAAAGCATAAGTTATTGTCAGGCCCTCAGGTTGGCTGGTCAATTGAGGGAATTCGAGTGAATTCCGAGAAAGAAGAATTGAATTTTAGGGAGAAACAGATAGAATGAGAAGAAGGGAGAAATAAAGAATGAGAGAGAAATGAGAGATTCAAGAGAGAGTATTGAAGAGAAGACTCGTCATTATTCCATGATGATCTCTGTCTTACTGCCATAGGTCTCTTATATAGAGCCTTTAGCAACCATAACAGCCCTCTAACATTGTAACAACACAGCTAACTACTTATAACAGCTTCTGTTGCACAGTTAGCCTAACCACTTAACCCCCCCCCCAGCTACCAACAACTAACAGCTACTACCAGCCCTTTACGGATTTACCCTTAGGGTCGTGACAGTTATTTATAATCAAATACCTAAATTTATGAAATCCAAGTCATCAAAAAAAAATGTCACATTAATTATAAGATAAATCTTTCAATTGCTTCTTCAAACATGTTTTTTGCCCAAGCCTTTGAGCGATATGTCTTGGTTTATTCCTGTTGATTAATCCAGAGGTAATAAACAACAAAAATGATATATTTATATACTTCTACAAGCACATAAAGAAGAATAATTGCCTAAACAACCAAATCATGCAAATCCCGTATGTACTTTCATGATATTTATCTGCATTGTACTCCGGCAACAAATAGGAAAAGGTAGTTTGTTACATTTCGTCACATGAAGAGTAAGTTTCAACTATAGCGCAGGGGTGTTAAGCAACTACCTGAGGTTTAATTGCTTCTTGCACTGTTAGAAGGGCAAAAGTTTCAGGTGGTCCTGGCTCCAGTATGGCCCGCCGGAACAAATCCTGATAATGATAAATAAATAACCACAAAATTTGATGTCAAAAAGGGAATAAACATACAGGCACAACAAACAAAGGAAGCTTGTAACAAAGATGCATCTCACCCAGAGTATAAAAGATGTGGTAAGCATAAGAACACTACTGAAATTACTGAAATTTAGGTAATAATCGTAGTTATGAATATTGTACCAAACAAGGTATCGGATTTGTCATTGGTGTGGTCAAATGCCAGTACTGGACGGTACTGAAGCACCATTCTGGATATGTCATTATAAAAATATGTAGAAATATAATAATTTTTTAATAAAATGGCATTGTAGAAACATTAAAAAAAACTATGAAAATAACATTCAAAGTTTTAAAATGTATAATTCAATTAAAAAAAACTAACATTCAAGGTTTTTGAAAATACAATACCAATACTTACATTTAAAACTGCAAAGCCAGTGAAATAAAAAAATGAAAAAATTTAAAAAAGTACCAATACTTATAAAACATTTAAAATGTATAGCAACTGCTTCTGTATATATGCATACGTATAACTAATTGCAAAAGCAAACTAACAAAGAAATCTAAGGAAAAAGTTCTGATGTTGGTACATCTACAGCCCCAGCAGCTCAACTAGCTTTAAGAATCTATACAGACTACATTAGAGATCTCCATACATAGAGGCAAAATTATTTACCACAGAACATTACAACATTATTGATATATATGTATATATATTATTTAAGTTATAAACAAACCAGAGAACCATCTCCGGATTCCAAACTCTCTGGTCTCACTAGTCTCTGGTCTTCAAACCAGAGGTGCATTTGTCACCAGAGACCATATATCTGGTTTCTTCTGTGTCGACTGATGAGCAAAGAAACTAGCAGAATACAGAGGTGCAGCAAGATGCATGGTAGGCGGTGAGAGAGAGAGTCGTGATTGCATGGTGAGACAATGAGAAAGAAGATGAAAATAGAAAATGGGAGAGGGAATGAACAAGGAGAGATTTGGGAGAGTTCAGTATGCATACCGGGTGATACCCCCGTGTTGGAAGTTACCGTACCGACCGGTACCTTCGGTAACTTCCGGCAAGTTGGCCGGGACGGAATAAAGTATCACCCGTATTGGAATTCAGTGTAGAATATGCAATAAAATATAGACTTCGAACCCTCGTTTCCATCGATTTCCTGGTGTTGTCACGCTGAGCAAGAAGACTAGATGGAAGTACGAGGAAAAAAGCTTACCATGTCGCAATGGCTCAGATGATCACCGCCTCCACAACCCAATGCCTATGCAAATACCAGCCTGTATTATAAATTTAGGTTTCAACTTCCTTGGAACTTGCGAAAAAACTTGTAACCTTTCATATAACTAAAGCTCGAGGGGAATTGAAAGATAGAAAAGAAGAGATAGGTACTTGAAGAGGGTGGAGCGTGCAACGGAAGTCGATGCTCCAAATAGATTACAGGGCCGCTGAGCGTAGTGAAATCGGAGTCGAATTTAGCCCAATATCACTGAATCAATGTTTGGGTTAGGGTTTCTTCTGAGCATGCGCAAGGTTCACAGTTTTATTTTTCCTTCCGAATAAAGAAAACTGCCTCCCCGCGATATTATTTCCTGCTGGCAAAAATCGTGGTCTGTGGTGGTTCGCAAGTGGAATATGGCGGAGGCAGGTGCCAGAGAGAAAACGGGGGCACGATGTCGCGTGCGGTGCTAGGTGGTGGTGATGCGGCAGTCAGTTGTGGGCAATAATGCTTGTATCGCGGTGGGCTTCCGACGTCGCGCTGGTCAGAAAGAGGAGGAGTTGGTGGCCGGCGGCACGCACCACCGCCTGTCGGGAAATATAGAGGGGGGAAAAGGACAGTGAAGCGCAGTTTAAGGCTTTCCAAAACCCAATCCCCTCAATGAGGCCATTTTATATAGCAACGCCCGTGTATCAGGTCGGGTCCTTGGAGCGAGCCAAGCCCGCCCACTTCACAATCCGACGGTCCGGCCTTGGCCGTTCGGGCTGGCGGTTCCGTTTTCTCTTTTTTGCTCTTTTTTTTTTAGTAATGAATATTTAAAATTATATGTATTTAAATAAATAAAAACCATTGCAACATGGATGTCCTTTTCTCTTCATTTTCTTTTAACTCTTATTAATTTTGAAATCAATTACATGATCTATTTTAAAAAAAATTAATTTAATTTAACATGTCAACAAAATTTAAGGATAAGTTTTGTGTATTGTTTGTCATTTTGGTTTAAAGACAACTCATGTAAAAGGCAAGTTTATGATCTAGTATAATTAAAATTTGAGATGAATTAAAAGATATAAAATAATAGATTGACGCTTGAAGATAGATGTGCATATTTCTAATAAATCAAAGGAATTCACATATGGTGGTGTAGGTAAAATAAAAAATTATATATGCATCAAATATACATAACAAAAATTATAAATACACATACCATATACATGTTGGATACTTAAGTGGCACATTATTTTATTATATTAAATAAATACTTGATGTTTGATGTCAAGTTATATATATAAATTATTTTTGTATAAAGACCAAATCTACCTCAAGTTATTATGATCTTAGTTTGTCCACACTTAACGTGTTATTCGGTATCACTATATACACCTCTTATCAAGCTAGCTCGAAGATTCAGTACTACTAGTACCCATATGTCTCTTACACATGATAATCACGCACACGTAACTTTGGGACACAAGCAGAAAATGACAAAGAAAGCATAATTATGTAATATCTAAATGCTTGATCCACGTCCAAATTGAAGTTGTTGGTTGCCTCATCCTCAACTTCCAAATTTGCGCAATGCGAAATGCATTAATGAAGGCTAAGGCGACACCAGGAGTCAACTCACATCGAATGTCGACTTCCAGACATGCGACTGTCAACTCTTTGTGCTTTAGCACGCTTACAATTAATGCGTTGTTATCATTGACACTTAATGATATATCTGAGATACAATTAGTATATAATATTGATATTAAACGTAAAACTATATAGTGTGTGATTTTCTATATTTATTGCCCATTAGTAAATAAATAGTGTTGTTGTCAAAATACAACAATCTATTTTTAATCGCGGACAGACACATGAGTCTCTGGAGTCGTGCATTCACTGATGAGAATCTTGACGAGCAATTAGATCTGGTAGAGGTCCAGATCTGGTAATCCAACTGAGCTGATGGTCTGACAAGACTGATGATCTGGTGGGCTAATGATCTGATGGGCTGATGATCTGGTGGCCCAAGATGATCTAGTGACCTGAGGGTGACAAGTAGCCTTAATGACCGAGTGACCTGAGGGTGACGAGTGGCCTTGGTAACCGAGTGACCTGAGGGCGACGAGTGGCCTTGGTGACCGAGTGACCTAAGGGGGACGAGTGGCCTTGGTGATCGAGTGACCTGAGGGCGATGAGTGGCCTTGGTGACCGAGTGACCCGAGAGTGACGAGTGGCCTTGGTGATTGAGTGACCTGAGGGTGACGAGTGGCCTTGGTAAACGAGTGACCTGAGGGTAACGAGTGGCCTTGGGATGACGAGTGCCCTCGAATAAACGGGTGGCCTTGAGATGGACGAATGGCATTAGGATGACAGGTGCCCTTGGATGAACGAGTGGCCTTGGGATGACGAGTGCCCTCGGATGAACAGGTGGCTTTGAGATGGATGAGTGCCCTCGGATGAACAGGTGGCTTTGAGATGGACGAGTAAGCTTAGGATGACGTGTGCCATTGGATGAATGAGTGGCCTTGGGATGACAAATGCCCTCGGATGAACGGGTGGCCGTGAGATGGACGAGTGGCCTTAGGATGATGGGTGCCATCGGATGAACAAGTGGCCTTAGGATGACGAGTGCCCTTGGATGAACAAGTGGCCTACAAAACGAGAGCACTTTTAGGACACGGGTGGGTCCCCGCGCAAACCCTTCGATGCTTAAGTGAGATCTCGAGAGAAATATGAAATGATGCTTCAATAACTCAAAATTGCGTACCTTGAGATGAAGGCATGGTCTCATATTTATAGTGGATGAGAGAGAGAAGACGTGCGAGAATCAGGGCGAGAATCTCACGACCCATTTCGATGATTTCGTGGCCCATCCGATAGGGAAAAGATGAGGGATTGGTCAAAGCCCACTCAACCATGATCGAATGGGGGGCCACTCGGTCATGATCGGGTGGGGGGCCACTCGGTCATGATCGAGTGGGGGGCCACTCGGTCATGCTTTTTTTTGTCATTTTCCTTGTCACGGTTTTGAGTGGTTCCTATACCTCAAATTTATATCTGATTTTCATATTTATTGAACTCGAATCTCTCAAAACTCAAAACATAAAAGTTGTAGATAATTCTTTTAGCTTTCCATAGGACTTTGAATCAGATCAATCGGAGTTCATATGAGAAAGTTATGGTGAAAAAACAAAAATAGTGTCGTGCCCACTTAGCATAACCAAGTGAGGTCATGAAAAGTTATGGAAAATTGGTCTCCCCATGACAAAGAGAGGGGGCCACTCGGTCATGCCTTCTTTTTGGCTTTTGTCTTGGTTCGGATCCATCTTTCTTCAATACTTGACTCTAAGCCTTGATAGTGCAGGTGTATCAACTTCATGCCCGATTTACACCTTGATTCAACTCAAATCTCTTAAAATTTAAAACATAAAAGTTGTAGATAGTTCTCTTATTTTTCCATAGGACTTTGAATCACCTCAATCGGAGCTCATATAAGAAAGTTATGCCTAAAAAATAAAAATAGTGTCGTATTCACTCGGCATAATCGAGTAGGCCCTCCCTACTTGGTCTCGGCTCAACCTCTTGCTCATTCGGCTTATTTCCTTGATTTCCTACAACCCGTTAGGCCTTTGGGCTTCATGTCCATATCTCACAAATTTTTTGTAAGTTTTGTAATTCTCCATGTTTGCAGGGCATATCAAATAGTATCAAAACGTGTTTGGTATCGGTTAACACCTTAACCTATCACAAGGATCTCTCCATATCTCAATGATGATCCAATTGATTTTGATAAACGTCTAGCAACAATTCAGGATAATATAGAAGACAATAAAATATTACTTAAAATTAACTTATTACAGTTGATGATTAATGTATAATATAATTCTTCAATTACCTAACGTCCCAACTAAGCGAAAGCCATTGAATGATAAATTCACAAGCTCAATAACCATGTGTCATATCTTATTAAAATGATTATATGACACTTCAATAAACATCTTTCTTGATAATCAATCCACTATAGGCATAAAATGTCATGTCACACTAAGAACAAACCGTATAGGACGTTTTCCCTATCAATAACAACAAAGGTGACAGAGTATATTATTAAACATGTCTCTATATACCAGCAATATAGATCCATATAGATGAACATTTATACCTCACAATTGGATGGTTCACCCTATTAGTAAACACTGTACACCAATACACAATACAATCATGTCAAATTAAGTATAAAAATTAGCTACATTATCGCAACTAGACAACATAACCATTATCCTCAATGCCACGTGGTCAACCATTGCTG
This sequence comes from Diospyros kaki, assembly GCA_036245055.1. NCBI lineage: Eukaryota > Viridiplantae > Streptophyta > Magnoliopsida > Ericales > Ebenaceae > Diospyros > Diospyros kaki. Next base: position 39,564,611 of record BSEG01000001.1, on the reverse strand, counting down.
TCATATTTAGTGCGTTGTTTTCAAACAATCACCCATGGGTTTATTAGAGACATCGCCATGTCATATATCATGCGACTCACCACCCTTACCATCAGTACCTTATACTGATCAATGTAGTATATTATGTGCTAGTTTATACTCAATTAATTAGAGTTTCTGACCAATTAATTTAAGAACAATGAATCATTTAAGAAGTCATGTCACTATAGAATCTCATCACATATTCTTAACACTTTAAGAATAAGATTATCAAATATGAGATATAGAGACTAATTCATGCAGCAAATTGAAAAGTTTATGAATAAAGATAAACTTGTATTTTATTTATATATACAAATATATTTATTACAAATCTACTAAACATCGTCTAAATATAACATTAAGCTATTCTACACTAAAATAAATTACAAGCCCGTTAAGTGAGGCAAAGTCAAAATCAAAATTTATAAAATTTTATAAATTCTAAAACATTGTATGAGTGATTGATGCAATTTAGAATTTTTTTATAAATGATATATGAAATTTACCAAAAATAACATAATTGACCAACACTTTCACTACTTTTATTAGTGATATTAAAATTATTTAACAAATTAGTGCAAATTCTTTCATCTGGTTGTCCATACTAAAAAGCAAACTTTGGATCGCAGTAGCAAATATGCTATTTTTTATGTTTTTTATTTTTGTAATACTTAAAAATCTTATACTATATTGATAAATTAGTTTCGGCTATATTTTACTAGAATCACATCGATTAAAAATAAATTAGTTATAAATTCTATGATATAAATCTATCTACAAACAAATAGGTTCGAAATAAAATTAGCACAAGCTGTACTTGTTTCCACACATACATAAAATATTTGTTTGCTTACTCATCAGTGACTGGATTTTATCCTAAAAACTAATAATTAATAGAAAATAAAACCCATCCTTAAATGCCAACTTGCATTTATATTAATACTACAAATGTCTACTCTAACTGAATTGCGCCGGGCAAACTAGGACTGGCCTAGTTCAGAAAATTCAAAAATTGCTCGACCTATGACTTGGTCTTGACCCAACTTTAGCCTACAACGCCATTGTCGATGGATTCCATTCGCATTTATTGCAAGTTTCATTTGCATTTATTGTCGGTCTCGTCAGCACTACGCCTCTCTTAGAGAGCCTCACTTATACCGGATTTCAAAGTTCTATCACTCTACGACACCTAAGGCAACCATGCATGCATGCAGGAGGGTTCCTCCATTCTCACTTCTATATAAATCAGTCTGATCATAGGTCAATATATGTTAATCTCTTACTCTAGTGTTATACTGTCAATTCTTATAAGTGCCAACGTTTAGACCACCAAAATCCACTCAATTGCCTTAAGCCTATTTCCAAATCGCTTCAAGCTCCCGTCCGACCTTTCTCCTTTGGGCTAAAAGGAACACTAAGTAAGGCAAATTGAATCAATGTCATTCATGACCTTTTATCATTATTATTACAAAAACAAAAGGAATAAAGTAACCGTACAATACAATTTGAATATCATCGACATTTTACAAGCCAATTTCCCAGTTATTATTAAAAAAAACTACACTTGTACCGAGCAAAGAAGACAGGACATCTTTCACCAATAATCTCCACAAGAGCACACCCCACCTCTGAAATGGTGGAACCGGTGCATGTCCCGCACGACGATTTCCCGTCCAGTCACCAGCGAAATGAACTTGGTGGCATTATGGCAATCGCCACACACCCTCAGGTTCTTCCTGATGTGAATGGTGGTGCCCGGCCTGGTATTCATCAGTCCAAATGCAATTGCCAGCTTCTCGCTATGGCTGTTGAGCAGCTGCTCCTGAACCCCCTGTTCCACGTCGTGGATCGAGTTGTTGTCGTGCGCGTACCCAGCAGCCTTGATCTTCTCGATCAGCTGTTCCAGAAAAACGTATATGTTCTGGGACTGGGGGTGGCTCGTGCTGCCGGAGTAAAACGCGTGGACTTCGTTTCTCAGATCCACCAGGCTGCAGCCGGGGGTTTTCTGAAGCCCCTTCTTCTCCATGATGGTCCTGACTCTGGCCACCTTGTCCCACATAGAGGCCGTGGCGTATAAGTTAGCAAGCAACACATGGTAACCCCCTTCCTCGGGATCTAATTCGAATAGTTTCCCGGCCGCCTTCTCCCCGTAATCAACATTCTTGTGGATCTTGCAAGCACCCAGCATCGCCCCGTAGACGTTTATGGCGGGCTCGACAGGCATGTCTTGGATGAAGTCCCAAGCCTCGTTGAGATGGCCCGATCGACCAAGCAGGTCCACCATGGCTCCGTAATGATCCATCGAAGGGTCCAGGCCATAAGTTTCCTTCATGATTCTGAAATAGCTCCGGCCTTCTTCTACAAGACCCGAGTGGCTGCAAGCCGAGATGATGCACAGAAATGTTATGTCATTCGGCTTTATAGGCCCTTGCCTCATTTCGTTGAACAATTCTACTGCAGCTCTTCCAAGCCCGTGTGTGCCATAACCATCTATCATCGCATTCCAGGTTGTAACATGCCGCTCATCCATCATGTCAAACAGCTTTCGTGCAGTACTAACCGCCCCACATTTTGCATACATGTCAACAAGAGCGGTCATCACAAAAACATTCCTCAGGCAAGTTCTTATAACAAGGCCGTGGATCCACCTTGCCTTCCGTAAAACCGATAACTCAGCAAGAGCCGAGATCACACTCACCATTGTGAATGAGTCCGGCTTAATGTTTTGCTGGTGCATTTTGCAGAAAAGGTTCACAGCCTCGGTCACACGCCCATTTTGTGCATGGCCTAATATCATAGCGTTCCAGGAGACGAGCGTTTTACCTTGTAGGTTCTCAAATATTTCAGAAGCCATATCAATACGTTTACACTTGGAGTACATTGAGATCAAAGAGTTCATCACTGAAACATCAGAAGAAAGTTGCAACTGATTTAGCAACTTATGAATGAATTGGCCTTTTCTAATGTCACCCAAATCACCACAAGCATGTAAAGCCCCCATAATTGTGACGTTAGTCGGTTCTACCCCTTCATCCAGCATCATGTCGAAGAGTGCCAATGCTTCCTTCGAATCTCCATTTCGTGTATGTCCATCAATCATCGAGTTCCAAGACACTGCATTCCTGCATTTCATGTTGTCGAAAATCGTCCTAGCAGCCCTCACACACCCACATTTAGAGTAGACATCAACTAGAGCAGTTAACACATTCACATGACCTTCATATCCAGCTCTGAAAACATAGCCATTGACGGATTTCCCAATCTTCTGGGAGCCAATGTCAGCACAAGCTGGCAGAACCGAAACAATCGTGACCGAATCCGGCCTATGGCCTCCTACTTGCATCCTCGTGACCAATTCCAATGCTCTATTTGCCATTCCATTCTGTGCGTACCCGGCAGTAATGGTGTTCCAACAGACCAAATCCCTCTCAGGCATTCTGTCGAACACCTTGCGTGCCTCCTCGATCAACCTACATTTCGCATACAAATTAACAACACTAGCCATCGCAAACAAATCCGTCGCGAACCCATTAACAATTAACTGAGCGTGCACCTCCTTACCCTTTCTGAGATTCGAATTATCTCCGCAAGCTTTCAACAAATAAGTGAAGGTGTAAACAACGGGCCGAACGCCATCGTGGTTCATTCGGACGAAGAAGGACAAAGCATTTTCCAGAGACGAGTTCCGAGCGTGGCCTCGGAGCATTGTGTGGTAAAGGGAGTCGACTTTGTCCTCGGTGCGGTCGAAAACCAGAGCGGCGTCGCGCAGGCTGCCGAATTTGCAGAGGAGGCTGAGTAGCTTTGTGCGGAAGAGGTGCTCATTATATAGGCCGTGCTTGATGATGGAGGGGATGATTTGGCGGAGTTCTTTCATGGAGGTGCAGAGCTCAAGGAGGATGGCGGAAGGGTGCTTGTAGACATGGGCGGGTATGTGGGTTCGAGCGGCCGGCAATACAGCGGGCCAAGCTGGGCTGTTGTTCAGTGAAGCTGCGCCTGCTATGGTGGTTGGGGGCAATAGAAGTGAACTCATTAGGCTGGCTTTCTCTTCGATCGCCGGCCGGTTCTGCTATCCAGGCGAGAAGACAGAAAGAGTGTTGTCCGAAGGTCAAAGCACTCTAGGTGACTGGGGGTACCAGAGTGGGCGTGGTGTCCTCAACTAATTTGGGCCTTAGCCGAAATTTTTTTTTCCCGAACTTGTCAAGAGTATTAATTTTTTATAAACAAAAAATATAATTTATTTTTCATACAAAAATTATTATTATATTAAATTAAAAAAATAAAAATGCAATCAATCATAATATATGATAATTTCTTAATGAAAATATTTTAACTAAAATATAATATCTAGATTAAAAAAATCAAACAACCTATAATAAACAAATAAAAGGTAAAAAAAAATTTTTCTTGAAACTCCAAGAAGATAAGCACAAATCAAGTAAAAAACTATTCTTTCCTAGTTCCATTATAGAAGGAAACAAAATAAAGTATTAAATTGATAATATTAAAAATATAAAATTAAATTTTTATTTTACAAATATGTGTTGAATTATATTTAATTTTTTGTAAAATCAATTTTTCTTGCCTTTTAAAAAGTAAAATTATTGATAAAATCTTCATAATCAAATTTATCTAATAAATCATGTTTAATGAAAAATATAACTAATCAATTTAATCTTTCTTTCGATATAGTTAACCTCGCATATAACTTTATCAATTTTAATTTTGAAAAACTCATTTATGCAGAAACTATTGAAATTTGAATTATGAACAATGTTCTATAAATAATATATGCATTCGGAAAATAATTAACTATTTTTTATGTAATGAATAATTTCCATTTAGCTATTTTTTTTCCTCTTGAAAAGTTTATCTTTAACACACTTAATTCTAAAAATAAATCTAAATCATCTATATCATATTTAAAAATGTTTTTAAGATTCAAACAATACTATTTTAAAACATTTTCATCCATTAATTTTAATTTCTTGAAATTGCATAGAAATCTAATATTTGTTCATATATTACAAATTGCTCATAACTATTTCGAATTGAAAAAATGACTTGATCAATTATGTAAATAAAATAATCAACTCTAAATAATTATTCTATAGTTATGCTCTATCATTGTTCATATTTTCATCAAATTATTTTTTCTTACGAATTACGCATTTTTCACAAAATATAAGTTCTATTTTCATTTCATTTACAAGTTATTTGACAAAAACCATAGCAGATTGAAATCATTTTTTTTTTCTACAAGTTTCAAAAAAAAAAAAAGACAATGTTAATATGCATATATTCACTTTGAAAGCTCTTACCAACAAAAATTCAAAATTCTCTAATTTAAACATTAAATTTTATTTTGGGCTCAATTTATTTAATAAAATATTTATTATTACAATATATATATATATTACAAACATTTGAATTTTGGGGCCTTCAAAATGTTGATGCCTTAGGTGGCCGCCTAAATAGCCTTATGGTTGAGCTGTCTCTGGCTACCCATATATTTGGTTTGATAAAAGTTTATTTGACTCCATTGGTTAAAGTAAATAAGTTGATTTTAAACTTAATTTTTGAACTCGATTTATAAACGAGCTGAGGTTAACCTCAGCAAAACTCGATTCGTTAACTTGCAAGCTGAGTCAATTAGAGGTTTATGAACAGACCCAATTAAAAATACACGATTAACATTTATAAATCATTATTTAAACATAAATATGTATACACATATATCATTATAATAGATTTGATTGATTTGGGGACACTCTATCCATCTCCAAGAAACCATTATAGCATTATCTCTCTCTCCAATACTCCATCTCCAAGAAAACCCATTATGACAGTCTCTCTATCTCTTGGGTTTCTTTGTCTATTTCGTTCATCTCCTCTATTTTGTTTTTGTTTTTTTTTTTTTTTTGTCGCTTGTTATTTCATCTTACTCTCTAGCGTATTGGTAGTCTGTTTATGCTGTTATATTCCTCTTCATCTCATTCCAGCACCGAGTAGGGACAATGATTATCTAGCAATTATAGATTGCTCCTATTGCTACTAGAAATAAACAAAGAGGAGACTAGAGGCTCAATTGTTGTTGTCACTACCTTGCCTATCTCCAATTGTCGCTGCATCTTTCCTCTTCGCCACCTCATACTCCTCTCTCAAGTGTGTTTCCTATTCTGGTCATACAATCTAATAGAGTTAATGACTTTAAAGGGAAGGCCATAGAAATCATATCTAGTCCTTAAGTCAATTAATCATAGAGCCAGATTTTATAGAGTAAGAGTTCGGTTTGTTAAATCGAATTAACGAGTCGAGCCCGAGCACAAGCTAAATTCATGTTAACTATTGTGTTGACGTTCAATTTCGGTCGACTTGATTCATTTTGGGTTACAGTTAGTGGATCCCAAATGCCAAGGGGAATAAAACAAATGTAACAGATATGAGTGAGCACAATGAATTTTCACGTGATTCGGCCAAAATGATGTCTACTCCAGACCATACCCTGATTATTCTTTTAGAGTGGTAGTATTTGATTATTCTCCTTGCCCCCTTTATGATATCTCTAACTCCTATTTATAATGAGGGGTCTTTACAATTTGGATAAAAATATATAAATATATAAAAATATAAATATGATATAATGAGGGACAAACAGTCCTTATCATTTGCATAAAACTGGGAATGAAATCTTCATTTCGAGGAGTAAATATAATACCCAAGAACTTTGGGTTATTATTTTAAAGGAAAAACGAAAATTCAGGGAAATTCGGTATCAGAAAAGCCCGAAAAATTTATCGAATCAGTCGAAGGGAGTACCCTAAAGCTTAAATAATTAATGAAATAGGGATGCCTCTAATGAGCATATCGAGGCGTGATTTTTAGGACCGAAAGAATTGGAATCAGGAGCGGTTTTTGGTACAGCTAAAATACAGTTGCCTATAAGCTGTAAAATCGAATTCTCGTAGAAGATTCCCGAAATGATAACGGAAGCTAAGGGAAGCTTCGGTTCGTCAAATAGAACAACCCTTCAAAAGTTTCAGGAAGAAACGAGTAGATTTAAAGCTAAAACGAAGAATCGGGCCAAAGTGTAATTTTTCAAAATTGCCCGAGGGGGGTCAAAATGTCATTTTTTGAAAAAGTTGCAAAGAGGAAGTTGAAAGATCATAACTCAAGGGACATAATGGAAATTACCAAAAGTATAGGGGTTGAGGGAAATGGGCCAAAAAGTGAAAACCAAATCTGATGGGGCGAAAGTGCAAAAAACGGAAAATCCATAGCCATGGATTCTGACCAAGCCACGCACGGTCACCGACCGGCCGTTTTAAGCACTGGGCAATCACGAAGGGTGGTCGGGGATCTTGTAAGAGCACTCATGGGCCGTCATTGGGCGTCGGGGTGGCCGGATTTTCAAGAAATCCGACCAACAAAAGCTGGTCGCGATGTCGGCACCTGCAACTTCAATTTTTGGTCGCTTGAGACCACCTCAAGGTCGATCCGGGGTAGGTATGAACGCTTAAGGCCATGGGTAAGCCGTCCAAGGCCATTTGGTAGCTCAAAGATCGCCTATAAATAGCGGACGAAGATGCCAAAAATTATCAAAGTTGGAGCTTCAAATCGATGCATTTTTTCGAACAAATTGAGAGGAAATGATAGAGGGATTTTGTTGCCCATAGGTTGAAGGCCATTTCTGGAGAGTTTCAAGCGTTTTGGTCGTGATTTGAGGGGGTAATCGAAGCTCGCCGGAACCCTAAGCGGACCATCTGGCTGAGAATTCAAACGCTTCGTTGGCCGGCTTCCGGACCTCCTTTGGAGCCCAAAAAGGTACCATTGTGATCGATTCTTGATGGGCTTTCGAATGGCATAGGTTTCGTAATTTTTCAGCATGGCCGTCGCCGGAGAAGACGATCGACGCGTGGGCTTCACACGCTAGTCTCACTGGCCTTATCATGCGCTAGCGCGTGTGGGCGCATGCAACCTTGGTTTTTCATGCAATTTTTTTAAAAAAATCTTGGTAAATTATTTTAGAATTTCCTATGTAAAAATATTTGAAAAAAATTAAGTGTAGGTATTTATTTTGGAATATTAGTGAGGAAAAATAAAGGAAAATAGAGAAAAATTGAGGAAAAATAGGTTTTATTGATGGTTTAAATAAATATCTTGCCTAGGGTGCTTTGGGAAGTGAGGTGAGTTATTTGGTGCGAAATTCGAGATTGGCACGCAAATCGAGGCAAGTTTCACGTTTTTCGAGGTAACCCGATATCTGTAAAAGGTGAGTGATTTTGTCCTTATATTCCGTTAATGATATGATTTCTTTTCCATGCATTATATTTTCTTATGTTATGATCATTTTCATTCATATATTGTTGCATGGGAAAACGTGATATATGCACAACACGATGTTTTTGTCATATTGAAACTTATGCATGGGGTTGGGATGATACCCTCAGAGTGTAGCCGTAATTCCCCTAGGGCGTTGAGGGAATAACGTTAGAGCTATCCCGCAGAGAGGTTCGGGATTTGCCTAGGATTCCTAGCCGGGCTGGTGGGCCTGAAAAGTTACATTATGGGTATATGTTATAATTGTCCATGCATCATGCATCATTCATTCATGTTTATCTAACCCTCATTTAGAAGATTTCATCTTCTAATATTGGACTGTGTCCCTAGAATATTCCACGTTCCAGGTGAGGCAAGCGGCCGGAAGGGCAAAGAAGTGGTCGAGGCATGATCGTGGTGGAAATTTTGAGGGTCCCATGTGGGACTAGAATAATCTATTTTATTCGGATATATCGTTTAGAGTTTTATGTTATTTGTAATGCTATGTTGGGTGAACAGTATGTATGTATCCACATAAGTTATGTTTTCGAGATTATGATCTTGCTTCTGCTTATGTAAAATAAATGTATCATTTCTTTGTTATATTTGGGAGTGTTATCAAATAAATGTTATGTTGAGGATTTACTATCGATTTATGTTTAATGTATATATATAAAAAAAAAAATCCTAGCATATACTAACGCCCTGGAAGACGGGGTGTTACATGGTCTATTTCAGATAAAGTAGGTAGGCCTTGCCTCAAGCTGTTCAACAGGTGTATCATTTGTGCGAGTTTGAAGTTTTAAGCCAGCGAGTTGAACGATCCAACGAACTAGGGGTTTTATTGAGAGTTTGTTAGGTCGATCGTTGGGAGCTCACTAGGAGCTTTGCCGGAAGCTTGCAAGAAGCTCATTTTATGAGCTTTAGATTTTGGGGTTACCTGGACCTTCTAGACTCCGGGCGATTGGGCGGGCCCATTAGACTGAGTTTAGCCTATAAGGAGTGCGGGAAATACATATAACATATTGTAACAGATGGGTCCACACTCCATTTTGGGTCAACTGACCCTTACAGTTTCGCCTTCGGGATTTCCCCCAAAACATGTTTTACCATGTAAAGTCACCCTCGCACATATATGCCCCAGTCTCCTATCCTGGCTAGTCAATATGGAATGCCAATGTTACTCACAAGCTGCAAAAGCACGGGGTTTGCCCCACCATTAAGTAACAAGAGGTTGGCTTTGATACAATACTATAACGAACAAATCCATACAAATAATATATTGTTTACTTTAGGTCTACTGACCCTCACAGTTTTGCTTTCGAGGTTTCCCCCAAAGCGCATCTTACTGTGTAGCGCCATCCCTGCACATATATGCCTCAGTCTCCCTTCTTGGCCAATCAATGTGGGATTCACTAAGGTTGCTCGTCGACTGCAAATCACCGAGTGAGCTTGAGCACATTCTCAATTCATATTAATCGAGCTCAAGCTTAAGCCCATTCTCAATTCATGTTAATCGAGCTCAAGCTTGAGGCTGAGCTCAAGTTTATTGAGTTGATGTGAGTTTAGCAAAGCTAAACTCGATTGCAACCCTAGAGACATGGGAGTTTAGTGTAAAATTGAATAAGAGTGTAACATACAAATATGATATATATATATATAACATAAAAAAATATAATATATTTAGAAGAAAATGGCGGCATAATAAATAAGGGAAGGAGGTTGGGTAGGTGTCTATGTTAAAGTAATTCAAACTTGTCAAGTTTAACACTTAGTACATAAAGCCATTATTATAGACCATAATTGGGTTACATTTATGCCATAGCGATTAGATTTAGACTCAATTTCTATTATGTTTTTGAGATCATATATTTGATCCAATTATCAAACACATCTCAATATATAACGTAGATATATATTTGGATTCTTCTAACATCTAGTTTCATTTCATTTATGCCAAATTAATTTGTTGTGATGTATGTTTATATTTGGGGTAATATACCAAAAAATGTAAAATCGATAATTTTAAAAATTTGATATATATTTGATAAAATGTTGAAACACAAACTCTACAACAAACACCTCAAGAGAGGCATATATGCTATTTTTAAAAATATAAAAATAAACAATATAATTTAAGTAAAAATACTTCCCGTGGCCTATTCACTAAAATATAAATAATTTCATAAAATAGTATTTTTTATTTTAGTTTTATTAATATATTGGTATGGTACTTCCCCGTCCTTTTTTCTCTCCAATATTTATGCTCCTCTCGCCATTTCGCTTCCAAAATCTTCTCTCCCTCCCTCCCTCTCCCTCTCTCTCTCTCTCTCTCTCTCTCTCTCTCGGCTCGTTCTGATCGCCTCCTAAAGATTCTGAACTCCATCTCTTCCAATGATTCCCTTCCCTGCTTTCCATTCTTTGTTCTTTGTCCCAGGTAAGATATTCTCTCCCCCTCCCCCTCTGCGGGTTGCTGTCGTTTGTTGGATTGAATTTGAATTTCGCCCGATTCAAGTCGGCCTTGGAGAGTCTTCTTTCGAATTGGGAGAATTAGGGTTCTTATTCCTTAATGTTAGATTTGTATCTTGTACTTCTTTCTTCTAATAAATAAAATGTTGTTTCGTTTCAGTTTGTATTCCTAAGGATTGCGTTTTCTGGTTAGTGTCTTGCTTCAGGTGGGCTATCTTCTACTGACGTTCTGCAAATTTGTTATCTTGTAATATGTCAGGTGTTTAATTCGGCGATTGCTTTTGGCAACTCCCTTGCTGTTATAAGTTGAGCTTCTTTCATCCATTCTGAATTAGGTTCTGTCTGTCTGTTTGTTTGTTTCTGGCCTGGTGGCAACAAGTGGTCTCTCCGGAGTTTCGATTCAGGTAATCACTTCATCAACCCCACGGCTTCTTATTTTCTTCCCTTTTTTTTGTGTTATTTTATTCCTAAATTCGAGATCTGTGTATTATGGAAATGAAAACCCGAAATTCGTTCTTGAAATGCATGTTGATACTTTCGGGAGATGCGTGTTTGTGTAGCATCTATATGATTGTTTACCGTGTCTCCATCCCATACATTCACATATATGATCAGATTAGCCATGATATTGCCTGGAATCATTATTGAGTTCTCACTTTCTTTTACAAACTTAGGCGTTGTTCAATTTTTTTTTGCTAGTTTTTTATCTGTTCATTTTAGTTAATCTATCGTTTGGATTTTTACTTTCATTTAAAAAAAGTCACTTGAAAAATCAATTTGTGCTAGAATTTTTTTTTTCTTCATATGGTGGCATAACTTTTGTGCCGAAGGTAATCAAGGTCAAAGGCACTTAGGATCTAACTAATAGAATTTCTATGTGAAAAATTTATTGGTGTCAAAGATAATCAGGATATAAATAGAAAGTGTCACAGGGAATTAGGGTTACTAGAGGTGGCCGTAACTGATTGGCGGTCTCATAGGTGGCGAACTTAACTAGATCTTCTCTTAGCTTGAGAATGATGGGGACAATGTTGAAGCTGGGGGAGAGTAACAAAGCTCACTGGACCTAGCAACAAAGCCATAGAGGGGTCTGAAGAATTGGGGGATCATCAGAGGAGCCTCATCTGAGCTAAGGAAGCGTCAAAGTTGGCCTGTAAAGCGCTAATCTCCATACTAGGGAATTATTAGAAAAAGAAGACCTTGTTGGCTGAGCTGATGATACACTGTAGTTCATTAGAGTTTGTCGACCATAAGATTTGCCCAGATTTGAATTGTTTGCAAACTAGGGTTATCAAATGACTATTGTTGAATCATCAGAGGGTTAGTTTGTTTTACAAATTTCAATTGAAATATCAAATCTAACCAGGTTCTATTGTTCCTCAATTACATTTGAATTTGAATTTGATATTGTATTGATTTTTGTATTTGAATTGATTTATTATGTCTACTAGAAAATATTTGTTGATTTTTCATCTAAAAATGCTAGAAGAGTAAATTTAAAGTAAAATATTGTGAATTTTAAACTATTATTGTGGTAACTATGAATGTTTTTATATAGTAGAAAAATTTTATTCGTATTTGTTACATGTAATTTTATTTTTAAATGTAGAGAGCCCCATATATAGTTTCGCAAAAAGCCCCATGTATAGTTTCACTTAGAGCCCCTAAAATCTCGGGGTTGGCCCTGTTTAAGACATTTTATCTTTGGGATTGCTTTCGTGATTTCTATACTAATTCCTTTTCTGTTTTATATTAACTATACCTTTATGAGTTATAATGTTCAGAAGTAGTTAGGAGGAAACTCGATAAATTCTTAGCCACTAATGTATTTTTCGTAGCTCTGCGTCTCACATTTTCTGGGACACACATGATGGTTGTGGATCTAGCTAGTATTTCACTCTGAACAAGATGGATTTAGTTTTTTTTTTGTCCCTTCCCATAAATTATTTGATTCATAGCTGATTTTGATTACTCAAGTGTTTAAAATAAAATTTCCTTAAGAGTGCTACTGCTGGATATTTGTTAAGGTTGTCCAAACTTGAAAGTATGGTAGGTTGAGTAAATTATCTCTAGTTGCTTATTTTCCTTTGGTTTATTGCCCTTGGTCCTGTAGGCCAACTACTGCCTGGTTCATCTTTCAACCTCTATCAGGGTCAGCATCAGCATTTCACATTTCCTTATTCTCTATTTATATTATGGGTAATCCTTTCACCTGAATACCTCTGAGCTGTTGGTGCAAAATTGTGGTGAGATCAGTGTAATAACAATGAGTCATGTCACAAATGAGAGTGAAGATGAGTTGCTTTCCAAGGATCACAGTGGTTCGCCTTTGACTGATGAAGTTAATTATGGAGGAAGTTTAACTGCAGTAGTTTTGAAAAAAGGGCCATGGACTTCTGCAGAAGATGCTATTTTGGTGGATTATGTCAGGAAGCATGGAGAGGGAAACTGGAATGCTGTTCAGAAGCACTCAGGGCTGTTACGGTGTGGAAAAAGTTGCCGCCTTCGATGGGCAAACCACCTAAGACCAAATCTAAAGAAAGGAGCATTCACCAATGAGGAAGAGAGGCTAATCATTGAACTCCATGCCAAGATGGGAAACAAATGGGCAAGAATGGCTGCACATGTAAGTATATTGTTTATTTATTTATGGTGGATATAATTGTTTTGTGTCCCCATTCAATACTGCTTTTTTCTTGTGGCATCCGCCAATCCAATAATATGATTTGGGATCTAAGTTTTTCAGATGTATTTGAATATGTGCATATATGGATGAGATGTGTTTATTTTCCATATAAAAAGTAGGAATGCCAATGATAAAAGATGTGTATATATATGTTCCCAACAATACAAGAAATTTTGAAACCTTTATTATTTGAGTTCCTTTTAAGCCTTTTTAACTTAAAAAGGTTGGTTCATTGTTTGATTTTTGGTGTGTAGCAAAAGACAGGGGATATCCTTTTGTCTCTCACATACACATCTTGTTGCTGTGATGTTCCACTGAATCCACTGCAGTTTTTTGCTCTCTAAATTTTCTTGAAAATTGTAGAGAAACCTGTTATGCCTAATCCACTATGTTGATGGATGGAAAATTTTGATATGACTTTGGATAATTATTCAAGTAAACGTATTCATAGGAGCATAGGATTACAAGCTCTGTGCCTCTGAGTCATATCAAGTAAGGGGCACCAATGAAGTATCTATTCCACATTAAGCGTTGATAAATTTGGAAAAGGCTGTAATCATTTCTTCTTGTACTTAGTTGGAAATAACTGCAATTTATGATCCAAGCTAAAACTGTTTTCCATTTCTATTGAACCTTATGTAAGGAAGAGTGAAATAAGAAACTAATTATTCTATACTTATTGGATTCTCAGAACTTTTTCCTCTTAGAGAGGATAGATATATGCTATGGAAGTTCAGGGAAAATTATTGATAATGCATGTCTGCAGTGGACTCATATTTCTGGAGACCAGAAGGAATCTCTGTTTCTGTTAAGATATGCTTGTGCTTAGAATTATGAAGCAGTGAATATATAATCTTATCTAATAACTTAATTTCCTTGTTGCTTCCAGCTGCCTGGTCGGACAGATAATGAGATAAAGAACTATTGGAATACTCGAATCAAGAGGCGCCAGCGTGCTGGATTACCTCTTTATCCCCCTGAAGTGTGTTTTCAAGCACTGCAAGAGAATCAACAAAATCCAAATGGTAGTGGGGATAAAGGGCAGCATGATGTCTTGCAAACTAACAGTTATGAGATACCTGATGTCACATTTGATGGCTTGAAGGCAAACCAGGGAGTTTTACCTTATGTCCCAGAACTTGCTGATATTTCTACTGGTGGCATGCTGACAAAAGATCTTGGTTCTTCTCAGTATTATGGTTTTGTTCCCCCAATGGTTTATTGCCAAAAGCGCCTTCAAGAGCCAGCACCCTCATTCTATGCCTATGATGGTAGTACCAGCAATGAGCCCTCGCCATCAGACCGAACACCGGATGAGAGTTCTGATAATCTAACCTCGCAATCCTTTGATTTTGCTTTTCCCTATGATCCTGATCCTACAAAGAACCTGTTGCTTTTTGGTGGAAATCAGGGTAGCCATTCCCTTTTAAATGGTAATTTTTCAGCTTCTAAGCCTGCTACTGGGTTTGTGAAGCTGGAGCTCCCTTCACTCCAATATCCAGAAACTGATTATGGTACCTGGGGTTCATGTCCCCCACCTTCACTTGACTCACTGGATACTTTTATTCAGTCTCCTCCACCTTTAGGGGCACTTCAACCAGATTCTGTTTCACCACATAACAGTGGCTTATTAGATGCATTACTTCATGAGGCAAAAGCTCGAAGGGTAAGGAATCAATTATCTGACAAGAGTTCGAATTCTTCTACTATCAGTCCCAGTGATATAACAAATGGTTCTGCCTTGGATATAAGTGACATAAAATGGGAAGAATATGGTGACTCCACGTCGCCCATGGGTAATTCTGCAGCTTCATTTTTCAGCGAATGCACTCCTGCAAGTGTCAATGGGAGTTCATTGGATGTAAATCCTCCTGCCGAAACCTTTCCTGGTATGCTTGTTCTCCTCATGTTTTTGTCTGAAAAGATTGCACTGGCACATCCTGACATAAATGCTAAATCCTTTCAAATAGAGATGTCAACTGCCACGGACAGGGTTTAAGGTGCCCCTAAATTTGCCCCAGTTACAAAGTTTTGCAGTACCCCTTATTTTCTCTTTTTGACAAGTGTCACAGTCCTTTCATGGTGACACTAGTGTGCATTTGGTATACTTCGCTCCCATTTGTTTTTGTGATTTAGTTTTTACCCTTTTGATATTTTAAATCGTCTGTATTATTGCATTGTTTGGTGTCACACCCAAAAGAAATAATTGCACTGCTTTATTTTTTAAGAAAATATTGTTATTTCTGGGTATTTATGCTTGTTCAGCTCTTCCCGATCTGTCTGCATGGGTCTGTTGGCTTAGGTGGTCTGGGGTAGGGCAGAAAAGGTGGTGCTTTCAACTTGTGGTTGGTTTGTGCAGGGGCTGTTCATATTTAGTGCCACGGTAGGATAATAAACCCTCCCCCCTTTTCAATCTCCAAGTCCAAAGTATGTGACATTATCATAATTTTTATTACACGGAATGAATGGTTTGGTTCTTTGCATAATGTCCTTTTTTCTTTCCAGAACAGCCAAAGCAGTCCACGAACCAGAATAATAAATGCTTAGAAGTAAAGAACCCATCGTTTTGTCTACCATGTCTTGATTATCTCATTCCCGGATTTAGTCATTAAGGCTTGCATCTGCAATGTGAACCATGTTGCGAATTTCATAGTCTTGTAGCATCATATTTGCTCCAATTGCAGGGAGCAACATGAAGTCGGAATTAATTGAGCAGATGTGGATCCTGGATGACGACAAAGGAGAAACTGCGACTCCATTGGATTTTTCCAGGCCTGATGCTTTGCTTGGTTCATTTTGGCTTGGGAAAAGTGCTGCGTGTGCCAAGGACCAAGGCGTAATGAACGATGCCATGTCGGTGACAATTGGCGATCAGTTAGGTAATGACGAGTACAATCATGTGGGAGCTGGGACTTCTACGAGCCAAGTGTTGGGATTTGGTTCTTGCGCTTGGAATAACATGCCTGCAGTCTGCCATATGTCCGAACTTCCTTGAAATTTGCCTTTTGCCAGTCTAGTTATGAAAATTTTTAGATTTTTAGAATTTCAAATCTCGTTCTTCTCAAAATTTGTTAAATATGGGAAATTCGAGCCAAAATAGAACATCAGCTCATACCATGCGATGGCTACAAGGTGCAGTGTTGTTAACTCACCGGTTTTCCAATACACTGCAACACATCTATGCCCTTGGAACTTCGTGGATCCTTTCAGACTTTGATTGTAATAAGTGTGCACTTCCAGTTAGCGACATCACATCCTCCCGATACAATACGCTTCATAGTTTTCGGTTAACTGAAGAAATTTGTGCTTCTCCACGTTAAAATTGCATTTGTTTCATCGTTGTGTCCTGCTTTTGCCAATATACCAGGTGTGATGAAGCAGTCACTATTATGAGGTTAGTGTTTATATCTGTAATGTTGTTTTTGTCCTTGTTTGCTGGCTTGGTTATTAGTTTGATTAAAAATGAGCTCTAATGTGGGCACTTTGAAGTTTCAACTATAGTGGTTTTTAGTTGACGTTGTAAGTTTTGAAAATCTCGTGCTTATTGGAATGGGACCATATTTGTTTTTCTTGTAGGTGTAGTTGTAGTTGTGAGACTCCAAAATCTTCCTGACAGCTGTTTTACTGATTTGTGGTTTATTGTGGATAATTAATGAATTCTCCTAATTTTGTGTATTTGATAGTGTTTGTTAATTAAGATATAGGGTGAAAATGTCAGGTATGAGAAGCATTTCAGATGTTTGTTATTTTCAACGTGTTTGTTAAACTGATCTCGTGACTTTTAAAAAAAAAGTTACGTGACTTTTTATTTTAATTTTTTTAAATATATTTATTTTTCTTTTACTTTCTTTTATAAATATATTTTGATCCTTACAAATAAAAAAAAATGACACTTGTGTTTTTTATTATATTCTAAAAATTTTAATAAACAGTTTGATAAAATTTTTAAAATGTTTTACCATTTTATATCTTAATTTAAAAAATATTTTAATTTTATTTTAATACTTTCTTATCTTATTTATTTTAACAAACGTTATCTAAAGATATAAGGCATTAGATTCTAACTCTCTTCACATTTTTTTGACTATTTAAGACATTTCTAAATTTCTGATAGCAAAATGGTGACAATGTACCATTGAAGGTGCTTTTGAATGGTGCAATGCACGGCACGCCATGGTTTTGGTATGCCGTCACACAAGTTGACATTTATGTCAGTCACCTCCTTGTGGAGAAGACGAGCACATTGAACTTAGTATTATTTTTAATATAAAAATGTAAAAATATTAAAATTACTTTACAAAATTTTGAATTTGCTTAATGGTACGATGAATCTCTAATTTAAATCACTCGTTATTGTATTGTTGGATTATGCAAATATTAATGAGACTATTATAATTTTGGACTCATAAGATGATGATTTTAGAAGACCTAAAATTATTTATATAAAAGAAAATTATATGTTATACCTGTTGGCCTAAAAAATGAGAGAGCATATGAGCGAAGTCACATGCCCCCCTTGCAAAATATTATATTTGTTTGTACACTAATAAATTTAGCTATTTATATTTGTTTATACACTAAAAACAGATTGATCTATATACAATGATTTTTATTAATAGATATTTATATCTTTTAACAATAAAACATTAAATATATTTGATAACAATATAAATAATTGATTACATGTACTTATTGTATCTTCATTTTAGTAAACAAAAATATATTATTGGTTGATGATAAATATATTATATTTTGTAATATTTTATGAACTAATAAAATTATTTAGAAACTAAAAATAATATATGTTATCTAAAAATAAGATATATTTATTATAATCCTATTTACTATTTTACACATTAAAAAAAAAATGTACAAGTGTTATGTTTTTGTATTTAAAAAATAATAAAACAGCCAACCCATTTTTTACCTCTATTTATTTTTTTGCAACTGCTCTATTAATTTTTTTTTTTTGAAGTTTAGTGTCAAAGATTTGATTGATAACAGAATAAAATAATTTGATGTTTTGACTCATCTAACTATTTGAAGACGATTTAAAAAATTAATTAAATTATTTTTAAAATTTTTATAATAACATAATTAATTTTTTTATCTTGAGATGATAGTTCTTATTAGATTCTTAGTGGCCGTATCTTCCATTATGTTAGAAAAAGTAAATTGCAAGTTAAGTTTTTAGACATTACGCATAATGATGATCAAATTCGCAATCTATTGGATTGATATTAACATATTATTTATTCAGTCTTTTATTTTTAATTTTTTTGATTAAATTAAATATAATAAAAAAATTATAAAAATTATTTATTTGTATTCACGACAAACACAAAAACAACGTTAAATCAAGAATTACGTTCGTTTGTTTCATTCTTTTTAGTGGTATCTGACCTAATTAATAATTTCTCATTGACGCGGCACCTATCTTTCCTTCCTGGAAAGGAACATTGGGTGGCGACTTTCGGCAGTCGTCGGTTTGTTTCTCTCTCTCTCTCTCTCTCTCTCTCTGGAGTGGCAGCCGACTATTCATTCGTCCATGGTCGGCGCATTTTCAAAATCTATCGCCAAGGACGACTCAAAACCAATCACATCTCCGACAACGACTCTCATTTATTCAGCACAACTCCTTCGTCTGTGTCATTTATATCCGCGTTGTTGAGAACACTGAATTTGTCGTGAACTCCAAATCGAAGGTTCCGTTTGTTGCAGTCTCGGAAACTTCAGTGCCGTGTTCCTTTCGCCGGATGATCAGGTTTGTTTCTGTCGAGTTGTATTTCTTTCTTCGAGTTTAGTGTTTTTGTTTAGTTTAATTAATTTGATCAATCATCATTTCCCCGCCCTGGTTATGATTGGTGGTAATATTGTTTGATATTTATCTGTAGATTCTGTACTGAGAACACCTTCCTATACTATATATGAGCGTGTATGAGTGCTGTTAGTCTGTGTTTCAGCTTCTGATTAGGGGAACATGCGGAGTTTCAAAGCTAGATGACCTCTTATAGGATTTTTGATGGATTGTGATTTAGGGGATATTTAGGGGTATGATGTTGATCCGGCCGAAGAATTGCAGTTTTCGGTTTTTCTTCCACATAATTTGTGCCCTGAACTATTCGATCTAATAGCTGCATCATGTTTTTTTGCATTAGCTTCTAATCACGGTTACTTCTGCTGTTAAAATAGTTTGATTGGATTTTGTTGGTTGAGGTTTACATTGAATTGCATGTTTGTGGAAAGTTGGTTTTAGGTTTTAAATGTATTGCTCTTTTATCTCTTTCTTCGTTTGTCTTCAATCTTTCAACGGTTTATTTGCTGTTTACTAATTGCAGTATTGAACTACCGATTCCATTCTTCGAAGATTGGACTTGAATTTTTCTGGGGCAAACGTGTTGCTGTTTGTTTACTTCTGCTTGGAAATGACTGCAAGAGGGATATCCTCTGTTACGTTACACCGAACTTCCAGGAGTTTTACCATGGCTTTGGCATCAGCCTTTCTTGAGTGGTTACTAATCTTTATGTTGTTTATCAATGCTATGTTCTCGTACTTGGTCACAAAATTTGCCCGTTATAGCAAGTTGGAAGTTCCTTGCTTGCTATGCTCTAGACTTGATCATGTTTTGGGCAATGAGAAACTTGGGTTTTATTGGGATTTGATCTGTGGAAATCATAAATTGGAGATTTCATCTTTAGTTCTTTGTCACATGCACAATAAACTTGTGGATGTTCATGGCACGTGTGAAAGTTGTCTCTTCTCGTTTGCTACAATAAATCGATCCAACAGTGAAACAAACAGATTAATGGTGGGAAAACTGGGGGCAGACGCTCATCTTGGGCTTGACCAGGACCCATTACTTGAGGAGCACAAGCTTGGTTCCTTGAGCACAAGAAATTGTTCTTGCTGTAGTGAGCCATTGGTTTTGAGAAATCATGCCAAAATATTGCTTCAAACCAACCCTATTAGGTCAGATGTTGCTGAACTTGATCTTCCATTAACAGTTGCTCCTGAGCATAATTGGGATGGCCTGGAGAAGAGTAGAGAGGAACTGTCTGGGTCATTTAGATCTTACCCGATGGGAACAAATAGTTTTGGTCCTTTGTCTCATGTGGAATACACGGAAGTCAAAGTTACCTCTGACTCTGATACCGAATCAGAGGTCCCGCACTCTGATGATGATGGTGGTAGTGCTCTAATTTGTGAAACCGCTGACCTCAGAGGATTAACCATTCAATCTGCAGAGATGGAGCCTCACATTGTCACTCTGGCTAATAATTTTAACTCAGAGAAATTGATGCATCAAGATTCTGCACCTGATGTTTCACTTGTAGATTCAAAAGTGCAGCATGATCTTCTTGTTTCCCATGGTAACATAATTGTGGCATCTGCTCCTGCAAGTAGACGTGGATTAGAGGAACTTGACGGGTCGCAAGTTGAACAAAAGGTTGATGCTTCTGCTGCTACTAAGTTTGCATCTGTTGATGAGGTTCCACAATCATCCAATGTCATGGATAACTCTGTTGAAGGATCAACTCCGAGCTGTAAGTTTAAAATTTTTGGAGTATTTCTTTTTCTCCACTCCTTTCATTTCCTTAGGTGCCACTCGGGCATAGAGACGAGAATATTACAAATGATGACATCTCAATATGTTCGTCCTAGAACTCAAAATGCATTGATTTTCTTTACTTATAGTGTTGCAAGTGGTTTTTAATTTAATTTTATACTTGAACGGGCTCCAGCCCCTTCACCCTATCTGCTTCAATATGGAAGATAGTAAATTTTTTATTTAAAGAATAGTCTTATTTTTTGTCCTGTACTTTTGTGCGTTGGGATCAAACTTAAATTTTTAAATAAACATGTTATCGGCACCGCCAAAAATGTCAGATCATGTTAAACATGCTATTGTTCTTTGCAGTTGTATTTACTGTGTATCTTCTACATTTTTTTGTTTCCTTGCAGTAATTGCCCCACGAACAGATGAAGTGAAGCAAAAATGTGTCACCGAGAGCGGACAAGTTTTTGAAGAAGGAAAGAAGTCTGATGCAAGAAGTGAGACAAATCCAGAAATAAACTCTATTCTAAGTAATAACCACATGCCTAATAATTTGGATCTTGGTGATGCTTACAAACTAGCTGTCGGCAATAAGGGCAGACAGTTGTCCGGAAAGCTATTAGAGCAGCGATCTGTAAAGGATTCTGCAAGAATTAGTGAAGATCTGAAGCTCTTGCTGTCACAAATATCAGCTGCACGAGGGATTGAGTTATCAATGAATGACGTGAGTCCGCGAGTGTCTGGAAATTTTGATGAACTGAAAACGGATTCTTCTAGCTCAATTGGGTTAGAGATACTTCAAAGAAGGATTTCCCTTGAGAGAAACGAATCTAATTTGTCTTTAGATGGAAGTGTTGTGAGTGAAATAGAAGGCGAAAACGAGGTGGATAGGTTAAAACGGCAGGTTGAACATGACAAGAAATTAATGGGTGCTTTGTACAAGGAATTGGAGGAAGAAAGAAATGCTTCTGCGGTTGCTGCAAATCAAGCAATGGCCATGATCACAAGATTACAGGAGGAGAAGGCGGCACTTAATATGGAAGCTTTACAGTGCATGAGAATGATGGAAGAACAAGCTGAATATGACGCAGAGGCTCTGCAAAAGGCAAATGATTTTCTTACAGAGAAGGAGAAAGAGATACAAGATCTAGAGGCTGAACTTGAATTCCATAAGAATAGATCTGGAGATAAGTTAATATTGGAAAATGAATTGGGGCCTACTTATAAGTTAAGACAAGTGAGTGGAGAGCATTTAGGTTCAAGTTGTTTTAAAAGTCCTGCTAATCTTCAGGGCAGCTCCATTGCTGGTACACCTCTTATCTGCAGGAAACAAATTAATGACACAGTTGGGCTTTCTGCAGATAAAAATGCAAATAGTGCAAAGAACTCAGTTTTAGAGTTTGAAGAGGACAGGTTGCATGCTTTACAGTGCTTGAAGACATTGGAGAAAAGGATTCTTCAGTACTCAAACATTGGGGTTTATTGGGACAAGGCTGCTAGTGAACATGCGGGAGTTACAGCAGATAGGGTTAGTGACTTCAAATTGTTTAACTGTAAAGAAGGTACAGAGGAAAACATTAGAAAGGAAGAGCATGATTCAGCATTACAAAATCTTTCATCTGTATCTGCTATTGAAGACGGTCCTTTTGCTCAAGTAGGATGTTATCCTTCAATTGAGAACCCTGAACTTGTTGCCGCGGTGGGTAATGAATTTGATTGCAGTGGGCTATACCATCTAGAGAGCTGTAGACCAACAGATTTCGTTGCTCTTGGAGATGCTGTTTCCAGTCTGATTGGCAAGCTGGAAGCAATTAAGGCAGACCATGATTTTCCTGAGCATTGTTCACAATCACCTAGAAGAAATGGTGAATTTAATGTTCGTTCACGGGGTATCTTGTCTCCTGCAAGCACTATGAAGGACTGTGAATAGGAAATATATACGTTTTTCCTCAAAGACCTATGTTGGAATTGGACCATCTCAAGGTAATCAATTTTCAGTTGTATTGTCTTACTCACTTATTTGTCTTGGTGTGCAAATATTGATTTTTTTTCCCCAAGATAGAAGTTAGCTGTAAAATGTGGTAATAGCTGCTTGTACATTATATTGGTTATAATTGCAATTTCATAAATCATAGCTTCGCTGGGTGCATATTTTGGCCTGTTGTTTTCTTTTTACCCCAAATATTAGTCCATTTTACCATGTAACCCCAATTCTTGGGTTCAATGCATGTATGGAAAAAGAAGATGCTATGTAAGCTTGACATAGTTCTCTTACATAAAATCTCTTCAGAAAGAATTGTTTTACTAAGTCCCACTATATGAATAGGGCATTTCGATGCTTCTGACTTCCTTAGCTATAGGTGCTAAGTACTTTCCATAAACATTTTTATGTAATTCAGCAAAAAAAGAAAATTCTTTCTGATTTTCTACTCAAAAGTGTTAGAATATTATTTTAGGGTAATTTTTTATCTGAACTCAAATTTAACTTTTATGTCCAATAAAAAGTGTTTTAGGTTAAGTGCGGAGATTTTCACTAGTGAAACACAAAATTTCAAAATTTTAACATTTGATAATGTTGGCAAATAAGCAGTAGATGTGTCCTGATTATGGACTCAGACATGCTGTACAAGTTCGTGTTTTTAAGTGTTGGATTCGTCTTAATTAGCAGGTCCAGTGATAAAGAAAAGGAAAGATGTTCTCATTCTTGTAGTCTACTTTTATTTACCACATAAATGATTTTACAGTTTAAAATAGAGGAATTAGCAGAGAAAAAAGAACATGTTAAGCTACCAGGCCTGCTAGCTAGGACATTCAAGAGGATACATCAGGTACAACACATCTGGTGTTTCCAAATATAGGCTGTCTGACATGGGTACAAGAGTCTTATCTCAAAGTGACCATGATATGGGCAAACATCAAGTGGATACGTCAGACACACACACACCTTGTAACCAATGCAATTCTTTGCCTTCAGGATAACCAAAACTGGTTCCCATGCATATCACAAGACAACCAAAATCATCTCGTTTATCTTCCCTCTCACGCAGTCTGACTCCCCAAAGCCCCAATCTATTTCGTCATTATAACATGCTAGTTACACCATTGAAGTTTCTGGTCAATGATTGCAAGGTCAAACCTATTGATCTTCCTGCCAGAGCATCTGACTGACTTTGAGATTTGAGTGAGCATTGCTCAAAAAGCACACTTCTATTATGCTATATAGAAATAATAAAATGGTTGTTTAGCCCAAAAAAAATAATAGAATGGTTAATGGAATTGAGATGAACCGTGATGACAAAATTTGAAGTTTGATATTCTATGAACGATAAAATTTTACTTTGAGAGAGGGAGAGAGCGATGTATAACTGTGATTCTTATTGTTAGGATGCCTCTAATCTAGGGTGAATTGTAAGGGACAAATATATCAAAAGAGAGTTAAATTTGGGTGAATAAGCCTATTCTCATTGTGATACACTGGAGTTTGGTGAAATTGTGAAGAAAAATATGTCCAGGTGAGATGAAAGAGGCATGCTGTTGTCCCTTTTTATCATGGGTATGTAGTACCGTTCACTTCTAGATAAACAGAAGTACAATGAAAATTTTAGAGGTGAAGAGTGAACTGTTTTCTTTTTTTAGTACTTTCTTTCTTTGTTCTTGTTGTAGTAGTTGTTTTATTTATTTTTTCTTTCAATCTTTTGTTTGTATATGGGGGCATGATGATAGAATTTGACGAGCTTTATTGCAAGTTAGTGCCTTGCATCTCTTTTTAGAATGCCCATTTTGATATAATATGTTGCCTTGGGGTGTTGCCATATGCATGTGGGGGAAATTCTCTAGAAAAGGTTATGTTCTTACCTGAATAAAACAATAAAATTTATGCCAAGGGATTCGTTTTTAAGCTATTAAGATTCTGTAAGAAAGAAAACATTTAGAGGGCACAAGGTATTCTTTGTGCAAATATTTCGATACTTAAGTTAGATCCTTTTAGTTAGAAAAGATAGAGCGTTTGAGGAATGAGGGATCCCTTATTTCCAAGAGACCTAGCCAGGTCACTCAAACTTCCCCTTCCTCGGGGAGTCTGCCGAGAGGGTCTCCCAGGCCCTTTGTGGCTATTTCTTCCCTTTTGTTCCTAATGCTTTATCTTTAGCTTTTGGGCTTTGTGATTGGGCTGATGCGTATTTATTTGGTGAATCCTTCTGTCCTAAATCTTTTTCCCTTAGGGTCTCTCTCTGGGTTTTCCTCAAGATTCCCCTTTGTGTCTCCTATTGGGGTTTATTTAACTAGGTTTTGGTCCATATACATATACATATACATATTAGATTCCAAATATCCATATCATTAACTTGGAAACCTGTAACTATAGAAGTGACAAGTTTATGCTGTTTAGGTTTATCCTAGTTGTCTTTAGGATAATGATAGAATTCAGATTATGGCGTATGTAACAATAACTTATCGGGTTGTCCTATGCTCCACTGGAGAATTTGGAGTTTTCTGATGTAGTTGTTAGGTTGGCTCAAGTAATGCCGCCACACACCCCCGGGGGGGGGGGAGGGTTAATTGGGTGTTTTAAAAAATTTACTTAAATTTGAAAATCTTTATTTGAAATGAGGTTTTAGTCAATTAAAACAGGAAATGTAAATGGCAAATGCAATGCTTGAAAGATATAAAGCAAGAATGAAAAATGACACAAGAGATTTATAGTGGTTCGACTAAACCTAGCCTACTCTACTACCTTAGCTCCCTGCTAAAGATTTTCAAATCCATTAAAACTTTTATTTTACCAAGTAGGCCCTCTAGCATAAACCTAAGAAATACAACTTCCTACCAATAACTTGGTAGGCCTTCTAGTACAACTGCTAGGAATTACAAGAATGAATTACAAAGAGAACATCTGAGAGTTAACACTCTCAGTTACAATATCTCTCAAATGAAAACACGAAGGCTGAAACAAATTAATAAAAATGATATCTATAGCCTTGTAGGAATTAACAAGGAGATCAAAGAACAAAGGCTGGATATGTTGTGTTTCCATATTGTACTTGTTGGTTTCACCATGTCAACTAAGTTATGGAACACAACTATATCAATTATCCTCATTCACCACCATCTCATGAAATTTCTCCATGTGAAGATGGTGTTCAAACTTCATTTCATCATTACTCCGCCAGGGGATATTATCCACTGCCGGTCCCAAGCCCGGATAAAGGAGGAGGGTTGCGTTAGGTAGCCGACAGCCAGCGTAAAACCTAGCCGGATCCAAATATGAATTCTAGACAAACTATCTGTTGGGATGTAACCCACATAGAAGTCTAGAATTCATGTAGCCAACCCCACATAGTGGGATAACGGCTGGATATGTTGTTGTATCAAAGAACAAAGGCTGTAACAGATGATTGAAAAACTAATGATTAATTTTCTTTAAAGTGACTTAATTTATAGCAATACATCAATAGAAAAATCATGATTTTCTCCTAAAAAATAGCAACTAATTCAAAGAATAAAGGCTGTAACAGATGATTGAAAAACTGATGATTAATTCTCTTTAAACTGACTTAATTTATAGCAATACATCAATAGAAAAAACATGATTTTCTCCTAAAAAATAGCGACTAATTTGACTTGAACTCAAACTGAATTGGATTATTCAAACTAAACAACCAAAATTCAAAAAGAGATTAGCTAGCTTTTAAAGATATTTTTTGCATCTTTTCCAACACAAATATAGCAGCAGAAGCTGCTAAGCTCAACGGCCCCGTTTGTTGCAGCTTAATTAGAGAAATTATAGTTTCTAGCTTCTTAGTTTATAGCTTCTAAAACTTAGAATAAGTTGTGAACCTGTTTGCTGCAGCTTCTCAGAAGTTGTAGTTAAGCAGTTGTGGTGTTTGATTTCATAAGCTGTAAAATAGATTATTTTTGTATAATTGTCCATAATATCCTTAGTAGTTATAGAATGATAATTTAAAAATTAATTAGTGTATATATAAAAGTTTCAAGTGTTATAACTAGGTGAGAGAGGGAGATGGCGAGAGAGAGAGGGGGGAGATGGTGAGAGAGAAGAAGATATCTAAAAATGGAGATCGCGGTGGAGAAGAGAGACGCTTGATTATGTGGACAGGAGGGTAATTCTTTGTTAAAAACAGGGCCAAAATTGTCACAAAAATGTCATTAAAATGTGACTATTTAATCAAAAGTTGTAGAAGTTGGGGTTCCCCAGTTTTGAAAAGGCCAGCTTTTACCTCTTCTAAAAGCTAGTAGAAACTATAAGATAGAATTCTACAAGCTAGAACAAACATTACATTCCCAGTTTTTTGAAGCTAGAAGCTAAAAGTTGTAGTTTTTAAGCTGCAACAAACAAGCCCAACAAGCCTTTTGATAGAAAAATGAAAGCTTAAGCACTAATGAGAAGGATTAATACAATAATAAGCTCTTAACACTTCATTTCCATTCATCATTCTTCTCTAGTGCATCCATAGGCTGTATTTATAGGCTTCTCTCGAGCTCGAAGGAAAACTAGTCGTTTATAGTTGTTGGAGCCTGCAAAAATTAGCCATTATAGAATGTTAGTGAAGGAAACGGTCGACAGTTTTCTTTGGCAATTTTGAAGCACACATTGGACTTTGGCAAATGGTCAACTCTTTTACAAAAGAGATCGACTTCTTTCAACAAATGGTCGGCAATTTAACAAGAAAGTCAACACTTTACAAGAACAGTGGACTGAAAATGAACTTAAATCAAAATAATAGAGAGCATAAAAAATACCTATCAACAGTTCATGAAGACATAGAGACTGTTGACTGTTTTTGCTGAAAGACTTAAAACGGTCAACAGATTCACCAAATCGATCGGTAGTTTTTCCTTGCTTAACAACCCAAAAATCAAAAGCACAAAATGATCAACAGATACACTAACATGATTGATAGTTTTGGCTTCAAAAAAAGTATTCAATTTTTGACACTCTTACACATTTAATTTCAAAACAAATACAAAAATTTGATTTCAAAATAAATATAAAGGATTTTGTAAACATTGAAGCATATATATCTTTTGTTATTGGTCGAATTGAACATTTTTCATTTTTAAAGATAAAATATAATTCATTTTCAAATGTCAAATATATAAAGTTTTTCATCATCAAAACATTATTAAAGGCAAAACAAGAGAAGTTTAATCATTTTCCCATGCTTAATGGGAGAATATATAGCTCTACTGCTGTGTGACAGTGATTTCCTTGTTCACATCTCCTCTATTGTCCTTAAATGAAATGGTACTATTCTTTATGTTTCCTATTCGAATTTAATCTGCCATCAGAATATGGAATTAATTATGTCTTTTTCTTCTATGTACCAGGTGTTTTGGATAGAAATATGCATTTGATGTACAGACTACGGAGTGCGAAAACCTGGTCATGTTATTAGTTGATAGCCAGAGGAGAGTGCAGAAAGAGCAAATGTACAGTCTCATCTCATCAGCTTGTTTTTGTTTATCCTAGGACCCACTTTGCATAGAACTTGGCATTTTCAATTCTGTTCCTTGTTGGAATTTATTTCCCTTTTTGCCACATTGTTTTTTTCCCATTGAGTTTGATTGTGCTCACATAACTTGTAAAGGTATAGGAAAAATGTTGAATTTTCATTGTCTTTCGTTCCTCATTCCCCAGTGCTTTTCCTTAATTGCGGGGAATCGGATGGGTGATTTTTCTGAGTGATAGTGATTTGTGTGGATGAAATAACATAAAATTGATGTCATTTACTGTAAACAAAGTTGATCACAACCAACAGATTTGCTGCAATATAATGTGGAGTTGTTGCTCTGTTATGCTGTTCGATGAATCACTGTTGCGTTGTTAGATTGCAGCATTGTCTTTCTTCTTCTTCTTCTTCTTCTTCTTCTTTCTTTCCTTCTCTTTTTTTTTTTTTTTTTTCTGGTAAAAAGAGATACTTTGGATTCAAATGGGCCTGACTTCTGTCGTTACATCCAAGTATCATCTATGGGCGTGATAGTACCTCATGGCAGACTAACTAAATTCACAAGAACAAAAACAAATTACTCATAGGCCAACTCTCATGTTGCTTAGATTAGAACTTGCCACTTCTAACTTATAGTGAACATATCCTTGTTTTTGTACAACCTACACTGGCACTGGGGAAAAAAACCCGAAAACGGTAGATTATGACAGTATTTTTTTAGTGATTACAAATCGTTTTGATGAATATTTTTTTTAATAAAAAAGTTGATCTGTACAACAGGATCCAATCCATATCATAAAGAACTGGCTTACCGCCAAGGGAAGACATCTTGGGAAGCTTTGTTATCGCTAATTCTCCCCGTCCATTGCCCGTCCTCTTCCGGCGAATACGATAACCAGCATCACGCATAGATATCTCCGAATCGCGTAAACAAATCCTCCTCCTCTGCAATATAAGCCATAAACCCTTATCGCCTCATCATGAACTTGGATACCCGAATCTGCTCTGGGATTAACGCTGGAGATGCTCGCCCGGAATCACCACCTCTTCTTTTCTCTTGTAACTTAATGGTCTCGATGATTCTAATGTCTGTGTGTGCGGTTTTGCACTGTATTTTGCATGAGCATTAAGAATTTCTTGTGCGTGTGAAACTTGAATTTTATGGCCTTCTGAAACCAATAGTCCGTATTTGAGTGAATAAATCATGTCCGAGGAAGCAGAGAAGGTGGTGGTGATCCTCGATGCATCGAGAGACGTTAGTTGGAGCGCGATCCAGCAGGTGCTGCAAGGCTTGTCTCTTAAGCCTGGAGATGAGCTCATGCTTCTTGGAGTTTTTCACCAGGTTAATAACCCTTGTACGTTAGCTGGGAAAATATGTAAGGGTTCATACTTCATACTTCTTTTTCCCCTCCCCCTTCCAATACAGAATTTTTGTACGGATGTAGCATTTCGTTTAAAAAATATGTATTCCAAGTTTTAAACTATACCCGCAAAATAGCGTGGCAAATGGTTGTGTTCGCAATATTTTTATTATAATATTTTATTACATTTTTAGTATACGGTTATTATAACCTATTCTCTTGTATAAAATTTTACCTGTGTGTATATCTACACACACATATATATATATATGTTTTGTAATTAACAATCTATATATAAACTATTATAGTGGATGTATTACTTTCTAATGATAATTATGAATTTCGTCATTCTTAATAAAAATTTTGTATAAATTTTTTATTTTTATATCCTTACCAAAATTCATGTTAAAAATGCTCAAATATCACAAAATTCATGTTACTCTGTTTTTTTCCTCCTCTCAGTTTTATTTCCTTCTTTATATACTCTTGTCTTTTTCTATTCAGTGCGGTACAGCAAAAAGGTGGATCCCAATTCGACTGTTGGAACAAGCCAGAAATTTGGAGAGGAAGAAGTGACCAAGAAGAAGGAAGAGTACCGTGAAATTATGGCGATGCTTCAACTTCCTGAAGGGGTGGTAGAAACTTGATAATGCATTTTTTAAGCAAAATAATTACTGTTTATGCTCAGAATAATGGTCTTAGTACTGCCCAATTGTTGTTTGAGCAAATGTAAAAAAACTGGGTTTGTTGAAATCTGGATTTTAGGTGTAGGTCAATGTTCCTTGTTGGTTGATAACTATTTGTAAAATCTGTTATATGGATGAATTAGCATTGAACTGTCTTGCATCAGACTATTTTAACTTGTCCAAACCTACTCAAACCCATCCATTTGCCACCCTAAGGCAAATTGTTTGTCATACAAGAAATGGCTGCTAACAAGATCTTTTTGTACTTTAAATTTCTCAGGTTAAGGTCCATATAGAGGTGGAAGCGGGGCCTTCTTCAAAGGTGGTTGCTGTAAGATCTGCCACAAGGTTTAGGGCAACATGGGTGATACTTGACAGGTCAGTCAAAAATTTAAATTCGTTTAGATCCGGTTAGTCCTAGAGTAATTGATCAGTATATTTAATTTATTCCTGTTTCAAACCATTGCAATTTATGAATGGCCCCTCCAAAATTGCACGTAAGACCATGCTAAAATTGTTTGCTGGCAATTTGTGATTAGTTTGGTTTGTGTTTCAGTTATATGCTTAAGTATAGTCAAAAATGTACAGAGGAGTCTTTCAAAATTGTCGAAGCTCTAGTAAAGGCAGGCTAATATTGGTTACAAACTAATGAAGTTTACTGCCAAATTAAACAAGACAGCAAAAGTTTAAAACTTAGAATACCCATAAATATTTTGGCATAACTTTTTTACACCACCGTATATGGTTGATTCTTGTGATGTTGGAAAGAATACTTATAGCGACAACAACGCGATTCATGACAAATATTTAAATTTCAACATTTTTGGGGTTAAAATTGAGGTTGAAGTTAGCTTTTACAGAATCAATCTATTATAGAAAACATGTTGAAACAGATGTGCATTTCATAACCCATTCTAATAGATTGAGATTTAAATTGCCAATTTTTTTAGTACTCTTTGATTGTTCAAATGCCTAGAACACTGTCTGAAATGAACATCGATTTACTAGAGACCAAACGTCTCTTGTTTGGATTGGATTAGTTTGATTTTAAAGTATTTGTTCCTTTGTCTTCTACAATTAGAGGAAATATCCAAGAATATGAGGAAAAAGAATACACTAACTCCTTGTCGAGAGAGTCAAAAGGTGTTTCTTGTTTTGTGTGGGTTTTGAAGTTCATGATTCAAGTGTGAATGTCTATTAAGACATTGAGATCAAATATGGGAAATGCAGCAAGCAAGCTTCTAGTTTGATGGAGTCTCTTAGGCTTATAGGTTGTAGTATTGTAATAACACCTCACTTGGTCTAGCTCGTCTTATTTTTCACGATTTTTTTTCCAACAGAATTGCCATTTGAATCACGAGTTTATCATGCGTTGGTCATTTTATTGTCTTATTATTATTTGCATGTGAGAGTAATTATTGATTATTGTGAGAAATTAGATGTAGAACTCCAATCTGAAAAACTAGCTTAAGAGATGGAGGGATCCTTCTCCTTATATATAGCCCAGGTCTCCCTTGTGGAGATGATGTGGGATTCTCAACACTCCCCCTCACGCCGAAACTTCTCCAGTAACTGATACATGCTCAGGTGATCGGGCAGGGTATTGGTCCATGACCACGACAACCAAAGGTTAGCTCTGATACTATGTGAGAAGTTAGAGGTAGAACTCCAATGTGGAGAGATCCTCCTGTCATGATCCTAGGGCTTAACCTATGATCAGTTTGGGAATCGGAAGAATCCGATTCAGCTATGACCAAGAACAGAAGGAAATTAACGAGGAAATGGGAAGAATGAGGGAGAGATTAGAAGAAGTGTTAGGGGGATTAGAAGAATAGAAAAGAGGGAGATGAAGATCAAGAAAGAGGAGAGAATTTGGAAGAGGAGAAAAACAGATTTCAATTCATTAATTTCTTGGATGGGGAAACAAACCATTACAACAACCTTTTATAGGCATATTTGCCTTCTAATAGCCTAGCATATGCTCTCATGTGCTTCTAACCACTTGCTAAAATATCCCTAACAAACTATTCTATCCTATTACAATAATACCATTTTATTGCTTATAGGATCATGACAATTCCCCCTCCTTAAGAGAGTTCTTGTCCCCAAGAACTTGCCGCGAGTAGTTGTTGCTCTTCATCCAATTCCAACCTTCTCCATGCGGATCATCCTCCTTTCTTTCCTTCTACTTCTAGGTCTCTTCTTCTTCATTCTTAGGTTTTCAAGATTAATTCCAAGTATAAATTGGCCTAGAATTTCATTAGGGAAAACTTCATTACCATCCACTACAAGTAAGGAGAGCAGATCTACAACCATAGTTGCTGTTATTGTACCCCCATTCAACCCCCAGCCATGCTCTGCTACAAAAATATCAACAGCAGCCTCGAAATGTAGCAATGGGGACTTGTAGACTTGCCTTGAATGCTCATACCAAGGCTGTTTGTGAGCATTAACATTAGAATCTGCTTCCACTTTAATCTCTGCCAATGATTTCTCAGCGGTTGCCATATGTACTTCATCCTTTCCATCTTTTCCCACACGATTTATAGCTTGCTTATCAACTAAATCCTCCGCTTCCTCTTCCTTCAATAATCCTTCATTTTTTAACTGCCAGTTCTGACGAGGTATTAGCTCTTTCCATTGTTGCAAAGCTGGTTGCAAAGCAGCTGTGGCCGAATTCATGTCCAAGTCTCCCAATTTCTTGCTGGCTCCCATCAGTACTGTTTTCTGATTGACTTCTCCAATCATTTCTTGGTTTGGACCTCCTCGATTATCACCTAGAACATCTTTAATGATGACTGCAGTTTCAGTTATGATCTTTTGATTACCTGCAAGTAATTCAACAACTTCTTTTCCCTTTTGTTGGCTGCAATTCCCCTTTATTTGGACTTCTTTTTCAGCAATATCAGATAATCCCTCTACATTGACTGCCCTATCAATCTGTTTATTACAAGTTCCCTTCGAAGGATGTAATCCATCACCAATATCCTCGCTGATGCTGCCAACATCCTTCTTGATATTGCTGCCTAATTCAAAATACCCAAGCACATACTCGGAAGTCAATGATGAATCAGTTTCCCACCTTCTTGTCTTCTCCTTCGGCTTCTCCATTTTAAGAAACTCCTCCTGATTAAAACTTCCATGATAGTCATCAAAGTATTCGGCGAGAAAACTGTAATGATACTCCTTAGATAGTATCATTGCAAACTCTTGCAACTTTTCGTGAAACATTCAATCGAATTCCTTGCACTCTTCATCAAACCCACTGCTGGTTCCTTTGTCCCTTTGGCTAGTCTCATTCTCAAACTTCTTTTCCCAAATTTGATGCTTCTGGTCAACTGAAAATGCAGCATTCTTTGGCTGCCATTGAAGCTCCATTCCAGCTGAAAATGAAGCATTCTTTTGCTGCAATTTAGGGCTCATCTGCTCCATGTATGCACTGCTACCAATGGCCTCACGATCAGGTCGTCCCCCTAAAAATGCAGCACCCTTCTGCTGTGACTGAGACTCCAATGTTCTCGTGCTTGCACTACTGCCCCTAGCAAATTTCTCACGAGCAGGACAACTCAAAGGCCAATAAACAAAAGCTTTGTACATCCTAAATCCCTCACTTCTCTTCAGTATGTACCTCTAACAGTCACCTCTGAAGTTGATCCAAGAGGTGGCAAATTGCAGGTTCTAGAGTCGCCTCAAGCTATCAATTGTCCTGACTCGCCTGCTATCTATTTCAATTGCCGAAATTCCAGCTTTGAAGCTACTACTTGCGTCCCCTCTCAAGATTCAAACAGGAGAGCCCAGCTTCACAGGCAATAATTGCCTCACGTCAACTGCCCAGGGAAGTCGCCAACCCAATCACCGTCCCTATTGGCTGCGACTCCCATTTCCACGCCTGACCCAATCTCTATCACCTTCCAATTTCAAGTCTGACAGTGCCTTCCTTGCACTAGTCGCCACCCAATCACCTTCCAATTCAGAATCGCCCAGCGGAATCCATCTTCTATGCTGATCGACTCTGATGCAATCGATGCACTTTGTCGGTTTCAAGCCAGTAATCGCTTGACCCGCTTCGCATGTCGGTTACGAGCAAGAATTACCGAGATTTGCAATCGAGAGTCAATGGAATTCCTTCCAATCTCGATGAGGCGATATTTCTGATTGGATGAGTTCAATCCGTTCGCCCAAATTGCTGGACTTACCTCAGATTCTTCCTTTGGTTTTGCCCAATCACCGACCGTTGAAAATGGCTGCGACGCCCACTGCACCACCGTGAGGAACCCGCTGCACAATCGCCAGACCTACTACAATTAACTCGGCTGCAACACCCACTTCCTTGCCTGATCAGATCGCGATCACTTGGAACTCTGGCACCAGCCGCAACCTCCTAGCCATTAGTCTCGACCTCTGTAACCCACTCCAGTCACGACCTTCTGGGCTGAGGACTGCTAGTGGATAGCTCCTTGAATTCGCTTGGGTTGTTGAGAATCGTGGTCGTATCTCACTTGTATCACAATTGGATCTGAAAATTCACTAGCCTGATAACGTCCTTCAAAGTCGCCTCCAGAAGTCGGCAACACGCATGAATTTCACACCTGAGCGTCATTGTTGGCTTCGCCTCCAAGAATCCACAATGCTTCCAATCACTTCCTTCAACTTGACCATCAGAGTCTTAGCCGAAGTCACTCCTCCTACTTCTCCTTCAGATCCGAGCTGACACTAACGTCCTTGTGTGTCGGAATGAATTATGAGATTCAATGGTCGTTTTTGTCTCCAAAACTCGAACAGGAGTGCCTCTGATTTGCAACTAAATTGCCGATAAGAAGCCTAACGCAATGGATCAACCGCCTCTGTACTCTGGTTTTAATCATTGAAATTAATCACTGAAGCCAATAATCACTGTCGGAACTCAAATCAAAACCACAGCCAAGGATGGACTGCTCTGATACCATTTGTCATGATCCTAGGCCTTAACCTAGGATCAGTTTGGGAATCGAAAGAATCCGATTCAACTACGGCTAAGAATAGAAGGAAATTAAGGAGGAAATGGGAAGAATGAGGGAGAGATTAGAAGAAGTGTTAGGGGGATTAGAAGAACAGAAAAGAGGGAGATGAAGATCAAGAAAGGGGAGAGAATTTGGAAGAGAAGAAAAACATATTTCAATTCATTAATTTCTTGGATAAGGAAACAAACCATTACAACAACCTTTTATAGGCATATTTGTCTTCTAACAGCCTAGCACATGCTCCTATGTGCTTCTAACCACTTGCTAAAATATCCCTAACAAATTATTCTATCCTATTACAATAATACCCTTTTATTGCTCATAGGATCATGACACTCCTCCTTATATATAGCCCAGATCTCCCTTGTGGAGGCGATGTGGGATTCTCAACACTCCCCTCCACGCCGAAACTTCTCTAGTAACTGATACATGCCCAGGTGATCGGGCAGGGTACTGGTCCATGACCACGACAGCTAAGGGTTAACTTTGAGAAGTTAGCTCTGACCACGAAGCTTTTCAGGTTAGAGTTCTACCTCTAACTTCTCACGTGGTATCAGAGCTAACCCTTGGCTGTCATGGTCATGGACCAATACTCTGTCCGATCACTTGGGTATGTATTAGTTATTGGAAAAGTTTCGGCGTGGGGGGGAGTGTTGAGAATCCCACATCGCCTCCACAAGGGAGATCTGAGCTATATATAAGGAGAAAGATCCCTCCACCTCTTAAGCTAGCTTTTCAGGTTGGCGTTATGCCTCTAACTTCTCACAATTATATTCTAATCATGCTTGACTAGTTGCAAAGCTTTCATGTAGTGCTAAAATATACTGATTTCTAGTGGGTGGCATAGTAGGCCTCTTTCATTGATATATATTTCTCCTTTTCAATGGGATCCGATATTTTATTTTGACTACTGAGATATGCCAAAATAATAGTCATGTAATTATCTTTGATTTCTTTCTTTCCTTTTTTTTTTTTTTTTTGCTTGGTAATTATCTTACTTTTCTATCTTTTGCAAACTCTAATAATGATTCTACAGAGGTTAAAAGCATATAGGATTAAGGAGTTGGGAATGAGAATAAAATACTCAGAAGTTTCAAAAAGGCATATGATGAACTCTATAAAGAATGGTATCCCCTCATTTTTACTATAATTGAATTGTATACATAAATTAATCCGATTATCTTAAGACTTCTTTAAAGAAATACGTTGGCCATCCCAATATTGTGTATGTTTTGAGTTTAACTTCTGCTTGTAAAGTGGAGTAGAATTATGAATCGGTTTCCACTACAAATTTTCGTGGAGAATCATAATTCTTTAATTTTTACACGTATTTGGGTGGACTTAGAAGGATTTCAGAGTTCATGTTAGTGTTAAATGTGACACACAGCTACTAAGACAACAAAGTGATACAGAACTTTTCTTATCATCACTCTATCTCTGTCCCAAGCTAATGTTACATCTCCATTCAAAACACCACCAAATTTGAGATAATAAAACTCTGTCCAGAAACTGTGATATAAAAGTTCAGATATTACTATACAATGTAACAATTAGGGTACTATTTTGTTAGGTCTGGGCTTGTCTAATTGTGATTTTTTTTTTTTTTTGTGCTGTTTTTAAATTGAAAATGATCTAAATTTTAAAAAGACATTTGTTTGATATAGTTGGTTGGGATCTAAACTTAGCCTTTTTATGATGACTTGGAATAATCTAGAACAAGGTTTTGCATGTACTTAGACTCTATGTGAGCGCACCCACCAAACTTCCCACAGTTATACGCTAATCTGCAACATATGTGACGTGTATTACCTCTCTTGGAGAATCCAATTAGATATGGAAATGGAACAAATGAGGAAGGTCTATGGTAGAACACAATATTTGATGCTATGTCTTTTCATTGGTGTAGGCAAATGAAGAAAGACAAGAAATACTTCATGGAGAACCTCTCATGTGGAATATCAAGGATGAAGCATGACAATACAATTAAACAGATGAGGGGGCCTGAGCCAATTGAAAAGAAAAAATCGCTGGGATATGATGAAATGTTACCAGGAAGCACGGAGGAAGAAGTTTCTCCTAAGAGTATGCAATCAAGTAGCAGCATTACATTTAATTTACCTTGGTCAAATAGAAGGTTCTTTTTTCTTTTTTGGTAAAACAAATCAAATAAAATGTGTGAGACACGATTGAGATAGTTCGATTATGTGAGAAGAAGATCAATAGAGGCTTTTGTGAGGAGAGTGGATACAATGGAAATAGAATGGAACAAGTATTTAGCAAAAAGGTGTAGGGAAAGACCAAGAAAAATTTGATGGGAGACACTTGAGCATGATTTTAATTATAAGGGCCATAGAGAAGACAAGCCCGTGGATAGAAATGACTGTAGTGGGATAAAAGTTTGGTCTGTTGTAAAAGAAACCAAATATATTAGAATACAAAGAACTCCACCCTCACGCTTGTAAATCTGCCAAAAACACTAGAATAAATTCATAAACCTGTCCCAAGAGGATTCCCCTCACCCATATGATCCACTAAAAGCCTTCTAATTCCCTTATCCACCTCTGCTATCCTCTTCTTTCTCAAGGTACAAACTCTTACAGGCCTCTCCCTCCTTATGAATTCATAAATGCTCACTGCTCCACTTCCTCTGGAACAGCTAGTGAACTGTTGAATCTCAAGGCCTGAACTTGACAATTGCGAACACTTTGCACCAATTCTACCAGAATGTTTTAAAAGGAAATCTACCAAATTGGGTGAATTATTGGCTAACTTAAGTACAATATTCTTGAATTTTAAAATTTGCATCACTTTATTTTACAAATTTGTTATTTGACATCTTGTGGATCATCATTATGATTTTAACGTGTTGTCTTCAACATCAAATTAGTGGGTTACTATGTAGGAATGATGGAGGTTGAGTATGGCATGCATTTGCTTCAACCCTATCCTGATCCTATATAAGAAAACCTTCCCTGACTTATCTCATACCTGCATCAGAGATTAGCAAGATTTGGATCAAGTAATTTATGCTAATAAGAGATTACTAAAGAAACCTTAGTCTTATATAAGAGGTATCTTACTAAAGATGTTAAGGATTCAAAAAGAAAAAATATGTTGCATTTAAATCTGACTCAGACTCAAATTAGGTCTTATCAATTATATTCCCGTAACCCACTTCATATCTGTACAGTACATTCTCCTACTTGTGTTTTTATAAAGGTCGGTGTTAGGTCAAACAAACGCATCCTCCAATCAAATTATCATCTTTATTCCTATGTATATACCTTGGGAAAATTCTGTGCTAAAGACTCTCAAAACCACTCCATTATACATGTAGAGGAGTTAAATGTCAAGTCAAGTCATCAATCAGGCATGAATTTAGTTTATATCAAAAACAAGAAAAAGCAAAAAAGAAAAACACTGGTTAATGGTGACTGGTGTTTCTTTGTTCTTTGGTTTTCCTGATTAAGAACTAGATTGATATA
Organism: Diospyros kaki; assembly: GCA_036245055.1. Lineage (NCBI taxonomy): Eukaryota > Viridiplantae > Streptophyta > Magnoliopsida > Ericales > Ebenaceae > Diospyros > Diospyros kaki. The sequence goes on along the minus strand of BSEG01000001.1, from coordinate 39,525,565 downwards.
TCTGCTGATGACTAATGTTTCAGCATCTCCAACAAGTCAACATTCCACCATAGACAGGGACGAAATTGGAGGACTGCCATCTAAAAACCATCATAAATGGCCATTTTCCAAATCATCATCAACCGACCACATGCTGGTCACAACTAGTACAGTTTCAAGTTCAAATTTCTCTTGGGCTGTGCCAAAGAGATCCATCAGCACCTTGCTGGAGCAAGAAAACAATGCAGAGCAAAAAAATTCTGGAAAAGGCTCCCCAGTATCATCCAATGATTATGAACAAGAGCAGCGAGTAGGCTTTCATATTCTGGATGAGGCACTGATTGAAAACTCCATTTGCTCAGACTGTAAAAACAGGCGGCCTGAGGTTGGCTGGAAGACACGGTTCTTCACTTATACTGAGCTTCACGCAGCTACCAGAGGGTTTTTGGGGGATAACTATTTGTCAGAAGGTGGCTTTGGTTCAGTGTATAGAGGGGAGTTGAAGAATGGATTGAATATTGCTGTTAAGCAATACAAAAATGCGAGCTTTCAAGGAGAGGAAGAGTTCCAGTCTGAAGTTAATGTGCTTAGCAAGATCAGGCATGAGAATTTGGTTATGCTGCTGGGCTCATGCTCTGAAGGAAATCACAGGCTGCTTGTTTATGAGTATGTCTGCAATGGTTCACTAGACCAACATTTATCAAGTAAGATTAATTTATCAATGCTGCTCTTATTTTATGTTTGGTTATGATTTCATAAACATAATTAGATAAATTCAAGAAAATGTGTTTGATGAACTGGTTCTAAAATTAGTTTTTGGAGAATTGATGCCAAAATAATAAAGTTCTAGGAAACAATAAAAAGATAGTCACTGTTTCAAAAAATTATGATACAAAAATGAAAAACTAAATGAAAGGAAAAGTATAATGTAACTTTTTGATTCTGGAAATAGTATTAATAATGTAACAAGAATGGAAAAAACATAACCAAATTGGCCCTATGGATCTATTTGGTTGTGTTACCAAATTGGCCCTATGGATCTATTTGGTTGTGTTTCTAATTTATTGTTTTTTGTTTTTGTTGTTTTTGAAAATAGAAAATTTGAAAACGTTGGACACTTGATCATATTATAAAAATGGTGTATCAATCACCCAAATAGACTACTTCCTTAGGAGATAAGAGGACTACTTATGTTATAAGAATTGTAAGGTTATATTAGGAGAATGCTTGACTACTCAACATAAATTTTTGGTCATTGCGGTCCATATCAAAAAATGGAAAAGAAAAATGACCAAAAAAAAAAATCGAGGGATTAGATGGTGTGATTTAAAAAGTGTGAAACAAATCATTTTCAAGGAGAAGTGTGTGGTAGAAAGGATTGGACTGTAGAAGGAGAGGCTAATTAAATGTGGAGTGAGTATGACTACCACTATTCGAGATATGAGAAAAATGGTTCTCAAAGAGTCAAAAGTAAAAGTCCTAGATCAAAAAGAGCCTTGGTGGTGGAACAAAGAGGTACAAGGGAAAATCAAAACTAAGAGAGCTTGCTACAAGACATCACATAAGTGTTGCAATGAAGAAACCCTAAAGAGGTATAATTTGGCCAAAAAAAAGCTAAAAAAGGCCATTAATGAAGCAAAGTCAAAAGTTTATGAAAATTTAAACCAGCGTTTGGTACAAAAAAATGGAGAAAGATATATATATATACATGCGCATGCGCACATGAGCACACACACTAGCTAAAGCAAGAGAAAGAAAGACAATAGATTTAAGCTAAGTGAAATGTATAAAAGATAAAGAGCATAAATATTAGTAAATGAGGGGGGATCAAGGAGAGATGAAAGGAGTATTTCTCGAAGTTATTCAATGAAGGAAGAGAACAAGTGTGTTGGGGCATCTTGGTAACTCTAAAAAAGATGTCCTATGGACGTATATGTCCAAATAAAAATCAAGCAAGCATTAAAAAGGAAAAAGAATAATAAAGCAATTGGACTAGATAATATACCAATAGAAGTATCGAAATGCATGGGAGAAGAGGACATTTTTGGTTAAGAAAATTATTTAATGTCATCTTTAAATCAAAAAGGATGTCATACGAGTGGAGGAATAATACTTTAGTGCCTATTTATAAGAATTTAGGAGAGGTTCAAAATTGTGGAAGTTATAGAGGAATCAAATTAATGAGCCACTCTATGAAACTTTGGGAGAGAGTAATTGAGTAAAGATTAAGAAAAGAAACCATAGTATCTGAAAACCAATTTGGTTTCATCCTTGGTAAGGCAAGAATGGAAGCTATATATTTTTCAAGGGGTTTAATGGAAAGGTATGGAGATAAACAAAAGGAATTACATGTGGCGTTTATAGGTCTAGAAAAAGCTTATGATAATGTTCCTAGAGAAGTCTTCCAGAAGGTTATAGAGAAGAAAAGAGTCCAAATTGCTTACATATAAGTTACTAAAGACATATCTTATGGACCAAAGATGTGTCAAAACATGTGGAAGAGATATTGAGGCTTTTCCAATTCTAACGGGATCATCAAGAATCTGCATTAAGCCCTTACTTATTTGCCACAGTAATGGAAGAACTCACTAAACATGTCGAGGCAGAGGTGTCGTGGTGTATGCTATTTGAAGATGATAGTATTGGGGGATGAGACAAAAAAAGAAGATAGGAATACTAAGCTTAAGATATGGTGGAACGCTTTAGAGTGTAAAGGTTTCAAAAACCAAATATAAGGAATGTAAGTTTAGCAAAAATGTAAGTGTGGATGATATTATGGTAAAATAAGACATACTAAGGAAAGATCAATTTAGATATCAAGGACCAATCATCCAAAAATGTGAGGAGATTTAAGATAAAATAGTTAAAATGGAAAGTGTTTATGGTGTTTGACGTGATATTAAGTTTTCATCAAAAAAAAAAATTTTATAAAACAACTGCAAGACTAGCTTTATTCTATGGCATATAATGTTAGGTAGTAAAGTGCCAATATGTACAAAATATGAGTGTAACCTAGATGAAGATGCTAAGATGGATGTGTAGCAATCCTACCAAAGATAAAATTAGAAATGCAGTTATTCGTAATAAGGTTGGAGTGGCTCCTATTGAATATAAGATACGAAACACACGATTTAAATAATTTACTCATGTGAGAAGACAACTAATAGAGGCTCTTGCGAGAAGATTGGACAGGATGAAACAAGTAGTAAGCAAAAGTGGTAGAGAAAGACCAAAAAGACTTGACCGGAGACACTTCGGTTTGATTAGTATAATGACTTTACAGAAGATAAGGCCATGGATAGAAGTGAATGAAAAATTAGAATTCATGTAGCTGATCCTACATAGTGGTGGGATAAAGATTTATTATGTTGTTATAATGATTTTTTAAAATGCTGAAAAACATCTTTTTCTTCTGTAAGATTAAGGTATTCTGCAGCCAATTCTCTCGAAATAATTTATGGAACTGGTTAATCACCAAACATAAACTCTTAAAGTTAGTTAGTTAGTTTTATTTTTTTTAATTCTAAAATCAGAATATGATTTTTGAAACCATAGCCAAATAGCCTACATTTTCTCAATTATCTTCAGTGTGTAATATGACATTGGAGGATAACCCAGGAGGAGGAATTTGTTAAAATGTGCAGAACAGAAGCGGCAACATCTTAGTTGGGACAAGAGGATAAAAATAGCTTTGGGAGCTGCCAAAGGCTTAGAATTTCTTCACGGGAACAACATCATCCACAGAGATGTGACGCCGGGGAATATTCTCATAACACATGATCATGTTACACTAGTAAGTATTTACAAATGAATCATGTTAGATGTACATTATTTTTGTACATCTTGGACTACATAAAGAGGTATTATGACCAAAATACCCCTCGCCTCCATGTGTCTCAATGCGCCTCATGAGGGAGTTTTTTGTCATTTGTACACTTTTGTGTAGCTCAAGGTGTACACAAAGATGTACCAATAACATTTTCCTTTACAAATTTATGGTGCCACAGTTACAAACTTGTATCTGCCAACTTAATGACTGTGTAATAGGTCAATCTAGAACAGTCAACTTATTGCCTTGATGCCATAACTTAACTCCCATATATTAAAGCATTGACCCTCTCAAGGATTCATATAAATACATAAATGAGGACTTTCTTTTTAATTAGCGACCAATTTGTCTTACAGAGTACCTTGCTACTAGCTCATTCCCTCACCATGCAGTTCAAGGAAGCAAATTATTTTATTTCATTTTTTTTTATTTTTTAATCTTTTGTTTAGATCTCTGGAGTTGCTATAGTTAAGTATGACAAAATGGCTCTCACTTAGAAGTGTTAGTTGACATTTCTCACCGTGTAGCTCACATTGACTAAAGTCAACTAAGTGTTTGCTGAAGTTAATTTTTTGACTATTAGTACAAAGTCTCTTTAACTTCAGGTCAGTTGCAAATATAATATTATCTTGATCTATATATCCACATCATAGAAATCTGACATCAGATCTAACAAACATTACTTGTAACACTGCATGCCTTCAGGCCCTTCACCTAAAAGTGCTAACGTAAAACAATGTCCGCCAAGACCTCCCAATAAACTATCGTTCTAAGTTTAAGATCATGATATTGGGTACTTTAATATAGATCTCTATTACATCAAGTCAGTATTTTACTGCGGGGCATACTATCTGCCTAATATATATCAACTTTGTTAGCTAATACACAGTTACTTTGATGTTTAAATCAGCTTGGAGATTTTGGTCTTGCCACAAGTCAACAATGGGAGGATTCAAATGATTCGTCGAAGAACAAAGTTGTTGGGGCTCTTGGATACGTGGCACCGGAATACGCGGAAAATGGAAAAGCGTCAAGCAAAACAGATGTTTACTCCTTTGGAGTGGTTCTATTACAGCTGATCACCGGGCTAGCGATCACAGACAACATCAAAGGAGGAAAGAGTCTTATTGGATGGGTATGTCAATAACACCCAACCTTTTCATTCACCCCTTGTGCTATCATTCATCATCATGAGAAATATGCCACCCTCACTCTCATTTGCACATTTGAAGCATAGCACTCAATTCAGTGTTTGTTTTTATACTATATCGCTATCATGGTATTATTAATTAGCATGGGTAAGTACGTATATTTCCCCTGTTTGGACTTACTGCTATATTTATCCTACTTCTATTCATAAATCTTAATCTACATAAAATTTAATATTATTAGTTTTTAACTATTTTTTAATGGATACTAAGTTATTTTTAGCTAAATGGAGCAAAACTTTTAATTGACATCCTATAAATCTAATTTTAAATGAAAATAAAAAATAAAAATCCCATACCATCCAACACAAGTTAGTATTTTATGGCCCAAAAATTTCAGTATTGGTTGGTAGAAGCTGATGTAGGATATGCTTAGTTTTGTATCAGTTCAGTTGGTACCAGGCAGGCAATTAATGTGGAAGAGTATTTGCAACTCTTGACAAGGGAGAAAAAGCTGTCCTAAGGACGTGTGTTAAATTATAATATTGCTACCATTTGATTTGATAATTTATCACTCTCTTTGCGTTTTCTGTTTTTGTGCTCACTGTAAGCTCTTGTATCTTGTCATCCCCTGAAGAATTAAAAATATAAAAAATAGGAAACAGAATTGATAGCCCCCCCCCCCCCCCCAAAACCAGTTTTTGTAAACAAACAAAATTAAAACAATTAATAGCAAAAAGGCGTAATAACCTCCAACCTTAATATTATCACTAATATTGTTTTAATATTTATATGAACATTAAATTTAGTACCATTATTTAACTGTATTAATGTTATTCAAACTATAACTGCAACTCTTAGTGTTATTAGCAATAATATTGGTTAATACTTAATAATAATTTCATAACGTTAATATAGCAGTACTACTACTGATACTAATATGATTAAATAGTCATATTAGTATTAACGTTTTGTCACAACCCTAAGAGTATAACTGTAATTGAGAGACATTTACATTGGGTTTTATATAAAAACCCACGACAATAAGGAAGGTATCATTGAAGAATAATATAGAATTTTTTTTTCATATTTCTTCTTCTCTCTCTCATTTTCTCGTTCTATCTGTTCCTTTCTCCCTCCAATTCTGTTATTTTTTCTTCTGAATTTCCTATTCAAACTTTAGTACGTTTTTCATTATTTTATGAATCAAAAAGAGTAAAGGATGAATTTTGGTGTTGAAATAATAAAATTGACACTCGTAATATCATTATTAGGTATGTTGATAATTTTAAACACACGATTACAGTATCAATATAATACTACTTGTATAGGTATTTATAATTAAATGTTACAATAAATTACACTAACAGCCCTTGAGATTACGCTTAATTCAGAAACACCCTATCTAGTTTGAGAAATTACAATAACTTTCCCTAATTAAGCATAACCTCATGGAGTGTCAGTGTATTTTACACCAGATTTTAATGTTACTAATATTGGTAAACCGTTCAGTTAGAATATGTCACTTTTAGTAGTATTAATATGGTATTGGTAAAACAAGAATGTTATTGTTAATTATATGTCCTTGTTAATGTCAATAATAGTATTAAAAATACTACTAACATAAGAATATGATAATATTTTTATTCAATAACATTGGTGGTGCTATTAATATAATATCAAATCAAAATCAATATTGGTCAATAATAATGTTAGCAATTACATTACTATTATGTTCATATTATTTTTTAATATTTCAATGATAATATTAATACTCTTATATTATATAATATAATAATAATGTTATAACAGAATTATAATATTTATGACAGTTTTTTGTTTTTTGTCTTCATTTTTATGAAACAAATAGAAATAATTCCACAAGGTTTTGTTTATTGGGAAAATGAAAAATAAAAACAAAAAAAATGGAAAAACGGGGGGGCTTAATATTTCATATTAATATTATGAGAAGAAAACATGAATAGTATGTGCATTTCCACACAAAGGAAAGATAGAAGAAATGAAAATGAAAAAAATATATAGATGATGCTGCAACATACAATATGCATTTTTAAAAAACAAAACAAAACATCATTGAAGTGGAAGAAGCTCATCCACTTCCAGATTTAATTGACAAGAATCTTCATCAACTTAGGCAAGACCACTTCTGGAAGAGAAAAACTACCCAGATTTGATTGATGAAATGATTGCGGACTCCCATGATATGCACCAGCTATTTTGGATGGTTCGAGTTGCAGAAAATTGTCTCAGAAAGGATCCTAGGAAGAGATGGACAATGGAAAAGGTAAGTTTTCCCTAACCCTATCCTTCCTTTCTGCTTCGTAATTCGATGAATCAAGATTCATCATGATAAAAGTGCATTTGTTGTGGGATGTTGCGTGTACTGAAACTCAAATTTTGGCGACACTTGGCATATGAGATCTGAGAAACAACGTGTCCTTACCTAAAAATATAACCTAAAGTTGACTTTTGGGCTCCTTAGACCAAATAATCTACCCTGACCTTTTCTAGTAGACCGCTAATGTGGGATTGATTGAGTCCGAAAAAGGAAAAAACAAAGAACCCTCATTCTTTTAGTTCGAGGCATCCTCCTGTTCATGAAGCAGAAAATTAAAGTTAATGTTACTACATGCTGTTACTACATAATCTTTGAAAATTTATCTTGAGGACACTGTTTTATAGGTCTAGACCAAATCTGTCAAACGGACCTATAAAAATTGGTCAAATCAGATTCTGGAATGGGCAATATTAACTTATATGTTTGGATACAATGAGTTGAGTATGTGTGCCCTCACACCCGTAAAATAATTTTTGCATATAATCATATAGTTTCTATGATAACCACTTATTTAATTGCTCTGTACAATAACAAAAAAAGTCAAGCCTTAATCCCACTAGGCCGAATATTTGATTACTCTGTGTTGCCAAAAAAGTTGTTGGAATCTCCTGCTCTTTTTACCCCCAAAAAAAGCAGGATTTTTGGCTGTTTGTCCATTTGTGATTTTGTAGCTGACACCGAAGTTCTTAATTATGTGTACAGATCCAGAAATACTACGTGAATAAAAATTAATTATTAGACAAGTGATACAAATTTTGATTAGCTAGTAGACCATAGTCTTGGATTATACTTTATCCAAGGGAGACTACAGATATTCTCTACGAAAGGTTTTTGCACCTCAAGTTATTTACCTGCAATTACAAATGTGACAGCTAGAGTGACTGCAAACTAGATACTTGTGATTATGCCCATTTAAGTGGTAAGATGGATATTTATGCGGGGAGGCTGTCAACTTGTATCATGATTAGATCATCACAAGAGACTATTAATTATAAATTTATGTAAAATGTTATGATCCTGAAATGCCTGTTATAAGTTGCATGGTTGATGGACTTGTCAAATGCTAATAAAGGTGGTAAATTTTAAATGCAAAGCTTCGATTTTTTAGATCGTATTCATCACTTTTAGTTGATCAATTACTTCTGTCCATGCATAATTGGTGTTGGTAGGTAAATTTTAAATGGTAGGTATAGGTATTTTGCTGATAACCAAGTTCAGTGGGACTGCGATCTATCAATTAAGGTAGCGTTTGTTAAAATGAGTAAAATAATGTTGTATCAAGATAATTTATCTGTAAAATTCAAAATAACTTATCTAAAGGGAGAGAAGAGATAAATTTATCTAAAAAATTCAAGATAAGAAGTCACATAACTTTTTTTAAAATAAATTTAACAAATACAAAGAAAAACACTTTTGTTTATAATACTTTCCATATCTCATTTTTTTCGGTCTATGTCTTGGTTAACAAACACTACATGTGATTGACTAACACAAACAATCACTTTGCCATTAAAGCCTAAGAGTATGTGTTTTCAGCACTCATCTATTGAATAAAGATAGGATATGATAAACTATGATTGGCCTTATATAAGACTTGATGAGAAGATTAACAATGTTTAAGACCTTAGAATATGTAAGTTGCAAGATATATCTTCGTTATCATGACAAGTTATACATGACTTCGGTTGGTAATTAATTTTTTTGGACATTGTTGAAGGTAGTCAATTCTTACCTAAGTAGGATAAGGGTAATAGAAGATCATTTGGAGTACATTATGTACGTTTACAAGTGGTCACTTTTAAGTCATTTTTCATGTAGTGATGCAACATTAAATAAGTTGGTGAACGTTTGGAGGGGTTAAGCATGTGCTTGCTAGTTAAAAATGCTTAGCCAAAAGCATAAATTAGGGAACCATAATGGTAAAAATATCACAACATTTTTGTGCAGATATTTTATAAGGATATCATTTTTCTTCTTTGCCTTGTGGGTAATGATATCTAAAAAGAAATAAAAAAAATTATTATATAGAATAATATTGACTCATATTTATAAAAATGACATCAAATGTAAAAATTCTTTATGAAATCATTGTCATTGGCTTACAAGTCTGATAAGTTGATTGACTCTTGTGTGCAGGTTGTTACCCATTTGAACTCTATAATTGAGAGCAAAATAACTTGTGCCCAAGGCTTCTCCCCTGCACAATGAGTTACAGCTAGTGCCCCATTGGACTCTCCTAGATTAGAGGGAAAAGGTATGAAAAATGAATAAAAACCCCCCCTTAACAGTACAAAGTCATAGGAGTCTTTCCACAACCACATATAGTGAAAAATGTGGTACTTCTCCAGGGGGAGGCAGGGACTGTTGAAATGAAGCAGGGGAAATTCTGAATAATAACAAAATTGAATTACTTCATATGACAAGATGATCATTTTGTTCTCTCGCTGTGTAGTGAAAATTGGTAGTTATTGGTCAACTTCGTTCATCCTTTTGTCTTCTTTAGTAAAAACATCCTTGCAACTATTGGCTATCATATATATAGATATAGATAGATAGATAGATACTGCTACTAAAAGTCATGGCTCAATTTGGTGTTACCAACTTATAGAGAGCCTTGTTACACACATTAAATAATTTACATGTTCTATATTTACCATTCAACGAATTAAGTTGAACATTTTCTTTTCTTTTTGTGTTTTTTGGCTAATCCAAGTGGAACATTTTCTAATATCTAAATATGCGATGTTAAAAGGAATATTTTTTATTAGAAAAAATATACCCAATTTCAGGATCGCTAAGGTGCTAAAATGTATATTTGAATTTTTAATTTTTCTTTCATCGTGTTGGTTGCTTTTACATCATTATCACTATTATAAGAGGATGTGTGTATTGTTTATTAATATGTTACGTACAGACATTTACTTTCTTTGAGTTTGTAGTCACATTAATTTTCTCTATTTTTTGATTTAAAAAAATGAGTAAAATTATATTAACTAGAGCAATAGATAAACTGAATCTTTCTTTTGTTGTTTTGGCTTGGAGCGTGGATTGAATCTTTTGGCTTCGTTATTGCGGTTTCTTTTTTTACAAGATTTCTTTATTGCAGTTTCAATCTTCAATGATTCAATTCTGTCTTTCTTTCTTATGTGATGACTGATATTTACACAAATGTTTTACTTTTTATTTTTTTAATTTGTATTTGGATAGTAAACAAGTAAAATATATCCTTTTCAAATTTAAACATGTATTTATTTAAAAAATTTAGTAAAAGATGATGTTCTAAATAAAAAATAAACAAATTCTAAACAAATTAAGGATGTACAATATTCAGTTTGGACGGTTTAGAATGTGTATTTTAAACTATCCCATTATTGACAATTTGTCTGTCTTTTAAACCATAATCAAACTACTTATATTCAAAATTATCTAAATCATAGCTTAATGGTTTGAACGATTTCAATTCTAACAATAATTAATTAAAAATGAGAAAACATATTGACGACAATAACATTTTTTATTTTTATAAAAAAAAAAAAAAACATGAGAGTTGCCACTTAAATCAACCCACCAAATTACTAGTTTGCATGGTAAAGAGCGATGAAAAAGAACAATTGATGACATTTTAATTGTTTTAGAAACTTCAACAAATAATCATCTGCCCTCCAGTTGACAGTAAACGAGGTTCAAGGGTAAATGAGTATCAAATTTTCAAAATTCACCACATTTCAGTCTCTATAATCGTCATCCACTCAATATCCGTCGGGGTGAAGAAAACAAACTCTTTATCAGTGTATTTCCCCAGTGCCATGCAACTTAACAGGCATAATAGCCTGTTTCTATGCACCAGAATTTGTTTCCAAAACAGTCGGAACAGTTGGGAAAAGTTCTATCAACAGAAGTACCTGTATGCATCCTCCATCCATTGTTGCCTTGTTAACAGAATCCCAATTAGCAGTTCTAGAATTATGAAATTAAAAAATGCGGCAAAATTCAAACAGATATAAAAAGTTCCACTAGCTTGTTGCCTATAATTCCGCAGCATGTATTAGGCGTGGCTAGACGTGTCTGTCTGACTCGCGTTGGGGGGGGGGGGGGGGGGAATTAAAATCGCCTGCTACTCAAGGTTGATAAAACTAGCCAAGACTAGACAATCTATTCCTGCATATAACATCCAATGATTTCCAGGGAAGAACTATAAAAACAAGGAGATCCAATAGAAGTATGCTAAGGTTGGAAAAACAAGGAGATCAAATGGAGAAATGCATTGGAGGCGTTATGTGATGGTAAAATCTAATTAAAATTGGAAGGAAAATTTTACAAGATAATCATAAGACCAGTTTTATTGTATGACTCAAAATGTTGAGCAGTCAAATATCAGGATGAGAAAAAGACGAGCGTAGTGAAGATGAGGATGTTAAGATGAATGTGTGGCCATACAAGAAAAAATAAAATTAGAAATTAAATTATTCGTAATAAAGTAGAAATAGTGCCAATCAAGAAAAAGATGAAAGAGACTAGACTAAAATGGTTTGGTCACGTGAAAAGGAGACCAAGAGACGCCCATGTTAGGAGAGTTGATGAAATGGAGTAATTAGTCAAAAAAAGAGGTAAAGACAAACCCAAGAAGATTTTGAGAGAGACATTAAAGTTTGATATGAAGTGTATGGGTCTAAATGAAGATATGACAAAAGACAAAAATACATGAAAGTCCAGAATTCATGTAGCCGACCCTACATAGTGGGATAAACGCTGGATATGTTGTTGTTATGGCATAAACATTTAGGACATCCTAGTTTCAGCTATCTTAAAGTATTGTATCCTCATCTCTTTATTAATAAAGAAAGACTTTTCTTCCATTATGAGCAGTGTATTCTTGCTAAATAGACTATACAACCTCATCCTGCTCTTTCTTATATAAACCTTCCAAATCATTCTATTTGGTTCATAATGACATCTAGGGACCTGCAAGAATACCCAACCTAAGCAGTACTCATTGATTTATCACTTTCACAGATCATCATACAAGGGTTTGTTGGGTGTTCTTAATGAAAGAAAAATTTGAAACTAGTGCTATCTTCAGAAAATTTCATACAATGGTGTTTAATGTATTTCAATCCTCAATTCATGTTCTTCGTTTAGATAATGGTTGAGACTATTTCTCAAATGAATTCAAACATTATCTAGTTGAACAAGGAATAATTCACCAAAATTCTTACCCTTACAATCCTCAACAGAATGGGGTGGCAGAAAGGAAAATTGTCATTTTCTTGAGACTGCTCATTCTATAATGTTTACTAGTTCAGTTCCAAATTCATATTGGGGAGAAGCAATACTTACAGCCTCTTATCTCGTTAATCGACTACTTTCCAAGGTGTCAGGATCCTTTGTGGAACCCAATGCAAATTTGTATTTCACTTACTATGATTGAAATAGTAGATGGTTAAGGCAGTTTAGGCTGTTGGTTGGCGATTAGGGGTTGTAGGAAGCTATTAGCACTGTTAAGGGGTGTAACAACCAGGCTGTTAAGATTGAGGTTAGCGGGAAAGGGGCTATATAAGGGCTCCCAATTCAATAAGAGAATTAACGAATTTCATAACCAAATTAATACTTTCTTTTCTCTCTCTTCAACTTCCCTCAGAACTCCCCTATTTCGTCTCTCTCTCACCCTTCAGTCCCTCATCTCTTTCTTTCCTAACCCTAATTCCCCTCGCCAGAAGAGAATTTACCTGTCAAGACACGAAGTCTTGACACAAGGCCCTTGCATTTCGAACTCCTTTGAGTACCTTACTTGATTTCTACCCTCATACTAGGATCCTTAATTCTCTTCCCCCAAAAGTCTTTGGGACTGCTTTTGTTCATAATCATCATCCTTCTCATCCCAAACTTGAACCTCAAGCCCTTAAATGTGTGTTTGTTGGTTATTCTCTTACCCAACAAGGATACAATTGTATTTATCCTTACACCCGAAAATTCCTTGTTTCTAGTAATGTCTCATTTCTTGAGCATCAACCCTTTTATCCCAATATCTTTATGCAAGGGGATATATCCAGCACAAAGCAATATTGAAATCCTACTATTTTTCTTCCTACATCAATTCCTACTCTTCATCTGCAAACTGAGATTGGAACTAAAATAGTTGAAGCAGTCACTATCCCTACCCAAACCTATGTAACCAATCAAGGGTACAAGTTCTTGAAAAACCAACATTGATTTATTTTAGAAGGCCTCATGATCCTCAGCAAGGTCCATCGTCAAATCCGGAGACAAGTCCAATGAATGATAGTGTGGAAGAGAGAGTATCTGCAAAACTTGATGATTTGGACATTCCAATAGCTCTTTGAAAAAGAGTAACATCATGTGCTAAATACCCTATCTCTAACCACTTGATATATTTAAAATTATCTCCACAATTCAGGGCATTCACTACTAGTATTGATGAGATCAAGGTTCCTAACGATATATATTGTGCTCTATAGGACTCAAAATGAAAGGCAGGACTTATGGATAAAATGCAAGCACTAGAAAAAAAAAATACTTGGGATATTGTAGAGTTACCTGATAACAAGAAGGTAATTGACAGCGAGTGGGTGTTTACAATTAAATACAAGTCAGATTGAAGCATTAACAAATACAAAGCTAGACTAGTAGTGCAGGGCTTCACACAAACTCATGGACTAGACTATGAGGATACTTTTGCTCATGTTGCCAAGTTAAATTCAATACGAGTCTTACTTTTGCTTACCGCTAATCTAGACTAGGAATTGCACCAATTAGACATTAAGAATGTGTTTTTGAATAAGGAACTAGAAGAAATCTATATGAGAATACCTCATAGTTTTGAGATGGAAGACAAGAAATGGAAGGTATTTAAGCTAAATAAATCCTTATATGGCTTTAAACAGACCCCTAGAGCATGGTTTAAGCGGTTTAATATCACTTTGAATTAGCTTATGTACAAACAAGGGCAAGATGATCATACATTACTTACAAAGCATGCAATAAATGGAAAGAAAACAATTCTGATTGTTTATATGGATGATATTATCATCACAAGAGATAATAATCAAGAAATAAAGAATCTCAAGAGGCAGTTTAAGGACTATTTTTTATATTAAAGACCTAAGAAATCTGAGATATTTCCTAGGGATGGAGGTGGCTAGAAATAAAGAGGGTATTTTCATTCCTCAAAGAAAGTACACACTAAATCTTTTAAAAGAAACATGACAAACTTGGCTGTAAACCTACCAGCACTCCATTAAAACCAAATTAAAACTATAAAGAAAAAGATAGAAGTGAACATCAAGTGGAGTGGATGAGGGGAGATATTAGCGTTTAGTGGGGAAACTAATCTATCTATCATTCACTTGTCTCGTTATTACATATGTTGTGAGTGTGGTAAGTCAATTTATGCATTCTCCTACTAAAAGACATCTTGATGCTGCATGTCACATCCTTAAGTATCTTAAGGGTACACAAGGGAAAGGGTTGCTATTTAAAAAAAGTGAGGACAGAGGAATTATGGGATGTGTAACTGCAAACTGGGCTAATTCTATTGAAGACAACAAGTCTACATTTAACTATTGCACAAAATTATGGGATAACCTAGTTACATGGAGAAGCAAGAAACAAACTATGGTGGCTCATAACATTGCAAAAGTAGAATATCGAGCTATTGCTCAAGGTATATGTGAAGTAATCTGGCTTGAGAAATTAATGAATGAGCTAAACATATATGTATCTATTCCAATTAGGCTATACAATGACAGCAAGTCAACAATCAGTATTGTGAATAATTCGATGCAACATGACCAAATGATGTAAGGATTGACCAACATTTTATCAAGCACGAAATAAAAAATAGAGGTGTTAGTCTTTCCTATATCCCTATTAAGTCTCAGGAAACAGATATCCTTACAATGGCTATGTCAAGACAAAGATTAGAATCAATTATAGACAAACTGGAAATGATAGATATCTATTCACCAATTTGAGGAGGAGCGTCGAAGAAGTTAAAAAAAAAAAAAAAGGTTTACATTATCTTTGCCATTACCAAAAATCAAGAAGATAAGGTTGTTGGGCAGAAATGTTAAGAGATATACAAACTAAAGTGATAAGAGGTAAAAGAGATAAAGTAGTTTAGATAAGAGATAAGAGATAAAGCAGTTCCAGAAAAAATAGGAAAATATCAATTCAACAAGTTCAAAATTTTTCTGATTATCTTTATCATTCAAGTCTAGTTTGAATTTATTCTTGTATTTATTCCTGTATTTTAGGAGATATCTTGTTAATATAGGAGCACTATTGGCACACAGTAATCACAATATCTCACTCAATCACTCATCAACAAAACATACACAATCATAAAAAAGTAGATGAAAGATAGAATTGAAATACGAAAAGAAAGATCAAACCACAATCTTGCACTCTGATTTTTACCCTGGTTTTGTTGCCATGGCACTACATCTAGCAACTGCACTAAGAGAACAATCCACTAGGAATGAAAAAATCAGTACAACGGAGTCATTCACCCTCTCATAGAACCCGAGTACAATTCTCACAAAAGAATCCAAGAACTATTCTTCTCACTGCTCTCTCTCTCTCTCTCTTTCACTGCACTCGTACACAAGAGAATGAAATAATTGTTTGATTGATGATCACAACCAATCCCCTGCCCTCATATTTATAGACTACGGGGCAGACCAACCTAGTGATATAACCGACTCTACAAAAGTCTAAAGTACCCTTGGTATATCCAGTTAATTACAGAAATGCCCTGCATGCTAACTACCACTCGATCGTCATCTTTGACTCATCTAATTTCTTCTAAGCTTCCAACACACTTAATTCGAGCAAAACATCAACATATCTTTACCATTTTGCCTCGAGTAACACCTGAAACTTTACTATTATTGCTTTTCTCTTCTTGGAAACCTAAAAAAATGATCAATCAAACAACATGAAACTGTAACAACCTTAAACAATGATGCAATTTGGATATGGGAACAAATTTAGTGAACATATCAGCTGCATTATCATCACCTGTAACTTTAATCAAATCAATCTCCTTCTTCTCAAGAATTTCTCTGATAAAATGGTACCTAATGTATGTTTAATCCTCTCGTGGTGGCTTTGATTTTTAGCCAAGTGTATAGCATTTTGACTGTCACACTTTAGAATAGCCTTCACATTATTTCATAGGAGCTCACTAACCAATCATTTCAACCACAATGGCTCCTTAACAGCCTGGTCACTACTATATACTCTGATTCGGTGGTTGAAAGAGCTACAACCGGCTGAAGATTAATCTTCCAACTAATTGTGGAGTTTCATAATTGAAACACAGCCGGTGGAAGACCTTCTCCTATCTACGTTTGATGCATAATCTGCATCTGTATATCCTATAATATTCGACTCTTCTAATTCCTTAGCTCCACCATAGACTAAAACCTTATCAATTGACCACTTTAGGTATCTAAACACCCACTTTATAGCTGTCCAATGTTCCTTTCCCGGATTAGCCTTAAATCTACTTACAACACTCATGGCATGGGCTAAATCTGACCAAGAACACACCATAGCATACATAAGGCTGCCAACAACATTAGAATAGGGAATTCTCTCCATTTTTCTTAGGCTCTCTTCATCTGTTGGAGATTGGACATGTGATAACTTGAAATGTTGTGCAAAGGGTACATTTACCACTTTTGCATCCAACATTTTCCTTATGATTTTCTCTAGATAAGCTTTTTGGGATAGTTGGAGGGTTCAATTATGTCTATCCCTAGTAATTTCCATCCCTAAAATTTTCTTAGCCTCATCTAACTCCTTCATCTCAAAGGCTGAACTAAGTTTCAGCTTTAAACTTTGGATTTCAACTGGTGAATGACTTGTAATAAGCATGTCATCTACATATAACAGGAGGTAGATTGCTACTTTAGAGGTAACATGCCTAAGGTAGACCCAACAATCAAATGAGTTTCTTTTAAACCCTTGACTTAGCATAAATGAATCAAATTTCTTGTACCACTGACTAAGAGACTATTTTAATCCATATAAGGACTTCTTCAACAAACAAACCTTGTCCTCATTTCCCCTAATTTCAAACCTTCTAGGTTGCTCTATTAGAATTTCCTCTACTAACTCGCAATGGAAGAATGTGGTGGTAACATCCATTTGCTCTAGGCATAGGTCTAGATGAGTTGTCATAGTTAGCAAGGTTCTTATAAAAGTGTGTCTCACAACCGAAGAGAACATTTCGTTGAAATCTACCCCTACTACTTGGGTAAAACCCTTTGCTACTAGCCTAGCTTTATACCTAGACTTGAGGCTATCTCTAGCTCCTTCTTTCACTTTAAACAACCACCTACAGCCTACAATTCTTTTTCCTAAGGGTCTATTTACCAAAATCCACGTCTCATTTTTCCTCAACGATTCCATCTCAACTTCCATGACAGCCTGTCATTTCTGAGATTCCTTTGAGTTTACAACCTCTTCATAGGACTAAGACTCTTTTCTAACCATCTCAGCCGCACTTAGCAGTGTGTATGCCACCAAATCAGAGAAACCATATCTCACTGGTGGCCTACTAACTCTTTTTTGCCTATCTTGGCCTACATTATACCTTTCTTCAATTAAATCTCCTACTGTACTTGATGAACCAGCACTGTCCATGTGCTATTTCATGACTCGATGAATTCCCCACATCAAGGCTATTTCAGCTTGAGGATCCTTCAGTAGCACTTGGTTGGTCCTAAATAAGTTCTAAAGGAGTATCATATGCAGCAACAACATCTTGTTGTTGTTGTTCAAAATTTACAACTTTTGCCTTCCCTTTCCTATCCATGTTCTCCTTCTCCTCATCTTAATCAATAAAGGAATTATCATCAAAAGTTACATCTCTACTTACCATGGTTCTAGGCATTTTTTTTTTTCTAAATTCCACAGCTCTTTAACCCCTGATAGATAACCAATAAACACACACTTCTTAGTTCTAGATTCTAATTTACCTTGTTTTACATGAGCATAAGCTATACACCCAAACACCTAAGATGATCTAGGTTTGGCTTATGATTATTCCACATTTCATAAGGTGTTTTAAAACCTATGGCTGATGAAGGTGATCGGTTTATCACATAGGCCGCTGTAGCAACAACCTCTCCCCAAAACGCTTTTGGAAGCCTAGCATGAAACAACATACATCTCACCCTCTCTAGGAAGGTCCTATTCATGGGCTCAGCTAACCTATTTTGCTTAGGGTTATCAGGGGCAATAAGGTCCCTTAGAATACCACTCTCTTTATATAGTTGGGTGATTTCCTTATTACAAAATTTTATACCATTATTAGTTCTAATGACCTTTAATTTTACACTCCTTTGATTTTCAATCATAATTTTCCAGGACTTAAATGTATCAAAGGAATTATCTTTGGATTTCAAAATAAAAACCCAAACCATTCTAGAGTAGTCATCTATTATAGAAAGGAAATACCTAGCTCCACCATGATTTAGGGTTTGACTGGGGCCCATCAGTCCGAAAGGACATATTCAAGTGGGCCTTTAGAGGTATGGAGTGTCTTTTAGGGAACTTTACCTTCATAGATTTTCCATAGATACATGATTCGCATGTGTCTAAATATGTTACCTTACCAGAGCCTAAAATCCCTTAACAAACTAGTTCTCTAAGCCCTTGGACACTCATATGAGCTATCCTAAAATGCCATAGCTTTGTGTGTTCATAGGTCTTATTTTTTCCTACAACCACATCCCCACATAATGTGAAAGCTATCATAACAAATATCTCATTTTTCAGGACTACCTTCATACATACAAGTGATCCCCTAACTACCTTGAGAACATCACCATGGCCACTATAACTATAGCCACTCTTAGCTAGCTCCCCTAGTGAAATCAGGTTCCTTTTTAAGTTCGAGACATATCTCACTAATGACAGAGTCTTTATTGACCCATCAAACATCTTAAGCTTAATGTCCGCAATTCCTTTTATGCTACACTCTTGGTTATTCCCTAACAAAACTCCCCCCCCCAATGTCTCTATAATTCAAGAACCATTCTATATGGGGTGACATATGAAAAGAACAACTAGAATCCAATATCCACACCTCTCTATCCGAATGACCTGATACCACAAGTGCATCCGAGCTATCATAGTCAAACTCATATATAGAGTTTGAGAACTTGGTTTACTTTTATTTGAAAATTCCTGCTTTTTCTTTGAGCAATATTTCTTTATATGCTCTTCCTCATGGCAATGAAAACATCTAAGGCTTCTCCTACCACTTCTTGACTTTGATCGAGCCTTAGGATCTCTATTTTCAGACCTATATCTAGTTGTAAGGGCATCCCCAACAAATTTCTTCATCTCCACTTTCTACTGCAGCTCTTTAGAGTTAAGAGCACCTATAACATCCTCTAAGAATATGGTGTCCCTACCATGCTTTAGAATGTCCACAAAATGCTCATATGACTTAGGTAATGAATGCAACAAAATTATGGCGTTATCCTCCTCTTCATATGATATATTTAGGTTTTTCAAATCAAGGCATAATTTGTTAAAATCATCAATATAGTTTTGGAGCTTTTGCCCTTCTTGCATTTTGAAAGTAAAGAATTTAGCTTTCAAATATAACCTACTCGAGAGAGACTTAGTCATATAGAGACTTTCTAATTTACTTTTTCTTTAGTGTCCCTTAAAGGGCTAAGGTGCCTAGCCACATAAAGGATATGATCACACTAGACCGAACTAATAAATTAGGAGCTCCTAGATCAAACCACAATGCCATGGCAGTTTCCATCTTAGACACTTCCCTTAGGACTTTGTCCCCTAGACTCAAGATTAGGGTATTAACGGCTTTTTCATAGATTTCTTGCCTATGACTATTTGCTTCTAATTTCTATTCAGTAGTGGTTGCTTCAGGCAATGGCTTTTCGGGTTCTAAGGCTTCTTTTAACCCTAAGTTTCCCATCAAGACTTTCATCTTTATCCTCCAAAGTCCAAAGTCGTTAGTGCCATCAAACTTTTCAATGTCGTACCAAGCAGCAAGGGCTGCGGAAGCAATGGTAGACAAATATTCTACAGGTTTCTAAGGGTTCTCGGTGGTTCTTGATTTAGTAACCCGGCTCTAATACTAGATTGTTAAAACTAGGAGCACTGTTGGTACGCAGTAGTCACAATATCTCACTCAATCACTCACCAACTCAACCACAAAACATACACAATAAGAAAGTAGATGAAAGACATAATTGAAATACGAAAAGAAAGATCAAACCACAATCTTGCACTCAGATTTTTACCTTGGTTCATGCCATTACATCTAGCAACTCCATCGAGAGAACAATCTACTAAGAATGAAAGAATCAATACAACGGAGTCATTCACTCTCTCATAGAACCCGAGTACAATTCTTACAAAAGAATCCAAGAACTATTCTTTTCACAGCTCTCTCTCTCTTTTACTGCACTCGTACACAAGAGAATAGAATGATTGTTTGATTGATGATCACAACCAATCCCCTGCTCTCATATTTATAGACTATGGGGCAGGCCAACCTAGAGATATAACTAACTCTACAAAATTCTAAACTACTCCTAGTATATCCAGTTAATTACAGAAATCCCCTGAACACTAACTACCACTCAATCATCATCCTTGACTCCTCTAATTTCTTCTAAGCTTTCAGCACACTTAACTCGGACAAAACATCAACATATCTTTTAAAGAGATCTTGTGTATATATATCGATCTTGAGTTCAATGCAAGATGAGAAAAACATTTTACGACTAATTGAATTGTTCAAGCTTGTTTAGTTAACCACCCCTTGCCATCAATTTCTTAATCCATTTAAGCTAGCAAGAGACAAATTAGCTCAGGGGCGGAGCTAGGATTTTTTAACTAGGGGGGCTTTAATTTTTTTTTTCAATCGTGAGCTTCACCAATAGAAATTATTTTTTTTCCAACCACAACAATCAAGGGAAAATTTAGAATTTTAATAGAATTTGGGAAAGAAAAGGAGAAGGAGGGGGGAGCTGGGCTGGGGGAGCTTGGGTTTGGGGGGGGCTTGTAATAAAAAATTATTATTTTTTAGTGTTCAAAATCTACATTTTTAAAAAATTGGGTGGGCTTCAGCCCACCCTGCCCACCCCCTGCCTCCGCCACTGAATTAGCTTCAATAAGTAAAAGCCATTGCTTTGTGTTGGGCTTTGTATGGTTCTCCTCAATTCAAGTAAAATCTTTATAACTAAGAAATTAAGTCTATAATAGCACTTGTTAACATGCTTAAAGGTTATTTGCGCATAGAGCCAAGGAAAGAGAAAAGAGTTTAGTGGTACCTGGCTTAGGGTTATGCTTATTAGGTTTATAGCGAACACTCCTAAAATTGGAGCATCAAAGCAACCAAACAGTAACTCTTCGGCTGCACTTTGCACTTATAAGTTGAGCAAATTAGAAGTGGAAGTGTCAACTGTGTAAAAAGTTTCACGCACGTTAAAAATTAGGCATCCATTTCTAGTGGATTTGGTCCGTATAGCATTGTGAAAATGTATTAATTATTTATATGATCTGATATAAGACAAAATAACTGTGATCAACAATACTATCATTAGCTCAGACCAGAAGCTTTAAAATTGTCCACAACACATGGATCATACCATGTCCATACGTCAACAATTTAGGATCCTCTAGTAGGGCAACGAGGCTGCTAAAGTATCACAACCTAAAATTTAGGATCCTCCAAATAAAAATTTGGGAGAGCCTTGTGCACTAGGGACACCCTTCTTATATTTTTGACTCTCACATGCCACAGCCTTGCTGACCTGAAATTGCATCAATCTCACTCTTTCTACATGTCACTGTCATGTCTTAAGAAGTAAGCATATGCCATCAGATGCAACTCACACCAAATTACTAATCCCAATAACTAAACCTCCACAAAATGGAATAGTTTACAGAAACTCAACCCAACACCACAAAATTAATTTTACAAATACAAACACACAAAAAGTATATTTCCCAGCTTGAATTCTGTTTATGCATATATAATGTTCTTACCCGTTTCTTTTTTTGTTTTCCCGGTTAGTTTGATGCACTTCAGAAAACAAAAGTAGAATTCCAAAAACATAAGGCAAAGTAAATGCTAAGGAAGACTCACATCCAGTTAACAATCCTTTAACGCCTAATGGGGTGGGAATTGGGCCCTCCAATCAGCACTGCCACTGCCAGTATCCATCAAAGTAACTACACAACCACTCACAAACACCATTTCTTCTTATGTCTCAGTAACGAACAATTTATCAAACAGTTAATCTTCCAACTATAAACAACCTGACAAAATTATCAAAAACTCAGAACACGAGTATTATTTGATAGGAACAAGAAAACGCTATAACCAAACACAGATGTGAAGGAAACTCAATTGCAGGCCAAGCCTAAATCAAGGCTGAACTACAGATTTTTCTTAATTCAAAAAAAAAAAAAAATGAAGAAAAAGAAAAAGGGGAAGACAAACTAGTGCTGCGTGTGTAGATCCATATCTGATTTGTGTTGAGGAGAGAGTGATCACAGAGAGTGGAGAAGATGACGCCTTACCTTGGTTGCTTAAGGTAGAGGTATAGAGAGAGAAGGGGGTTTGGCAGATTGTAAACCTAAGTCTTCTTTCAGATTTTGTAGCAAGGGACAGCAATTGCTCCTCTATATGGTAATGTACACTGCTCTCAATGGTAACAATTCTCATACAGCTTACTGCTTGTGCATCATGTGGGACCCATACAATGAACCTGCCACCAGCTTAAATTATCCCACACTTGTATTTTTACAATACGCTGTGGACTGATTTGACTGTGTGATGAACAAAATTGTTTCCAAAATTTTTTTTAAAAAAAAGGTACTCAATAAAAGATTAAATTAAATCATGCTGTGTACAGAAATTATTTATTACATTGCTCTTTTAAAATTTTCTATTTATTACATTGTATTCATCTTCAGTCTAATATTCCCTTTTCCCAACAGTTTTGCAGACCTCATTCAAGCATAAGAACCAGACACCCACCCTGATGTCAGTTAACCCTAGGCCCCTAATATAGATATACAAATTTTGTCCAAGATAGGAAAAAATATGAGTACCAAAAAGAAAGGTAAAATCTTACATCAGAAAAAGGAATAATGGAAAGCTAATTTTGCTATTGCATAAATAATGCAGTAAAACTATTACATGGCAAACAAGCAAAAAAATATGCTTCATCGAGCAAAAAAATATTGTATGGAAGGAATTCGAATGAATTCTAGATAGGCCATAACGACATATATCATTGTGCAAAAAAATATGTTTTAGGACTTGCAGAGGAGATACAGAGGCTTTCCCAATTGGATTGCATCAAGATGGATGAACTCACAAATCCAATAAGTGCCTTGGTGTATATTGTTTTCAAATGGTACTGTCATGATGGTTAAGATAAATGATATTTTTTGTTGTATGGTTCAAAATTTTGGGCAGTTAAGCCCTACTGTGTGAAAATTATGAGTGCAAGTGCAACTAAGATGAGAATGTGACAATGGATGTACGGCTACACAAGAAAAGACACAAAAAGAAAGCATATATTCACACGTGATAAGGTTGGAGTAGTGCTCATTGAAGATCAAATGTGAGAGTCGCAATTAAGATGGTTTGGACATGTGAGAAGATCAACAAAAGCATGTGCGAGGCAAGTGGATGAAATGGAGAAATATATAATAAAAGAGGGAGATGAAAAAAAGAAAAAACTTGGTGGGAAATCCTTTTAATAACAATAAAATATAATTGGCCTTACAAAGGATATACCCAAGGATAAAGCCGCATGGCAGCCTAAAAATCATGTAGCTAAACCCCACCTAGTGAGATTAAGGTTTGTGATTGTTGTTGTTGGTTATTGCAGGATCACAAAAGACTGGTTATAAGAATTCCATGAAACATTTAGATGCATGTGTGGTAAACTAAATTGGACACAATTAAAGTCAGAAGAAAGCAATTTAATTATGTTTCCCCTATTTCCAAAAGCAAGCACCAGTAGCACCCACTTCCCATAACATAATAGCAAATCAACTAAACCTATTTAGACAGTGGGCAACAAAGACTATTAATTGCATAAATTGTTGGGTTGTTACGAGCCGAGAGGTTTTTGCCATAAGAAAATTTTAGAGTGGTTCGGCTATTCCTAGCCTACATTCACTACTCTAGCTTCCCACTAGAGATTTCCAAATCCACTAAATCAAAAACAGGACTGCAAACCGCAGTCCAATAAAACTGCTAGCGTTCTAGCCCTTCCCGCTAGGAAAACTTCTTACAAGGAAGAAAGAAGAAATATACAACTGAACACAAGAATCTCAACACAAGATCTTGTTACAACAAGGATGAAATAAATTTTTACAGTATAAGAACAAGCCATGAATGAAAAAAGATTGAAACAATTAAGTTAAAAAGAAATTTGAAGATCTGATCTCTTAGGTAAGAAAACCCACTCTTTCAACAGCTTCTAAAATCTTCAAAATAGCTGGTCTTTATAGTCTTGAATGTCTCCTGCAGAATTCTAACCGTTGGAGATCGAAATGGCACAGAATCAGCCTGTACAAAACTAGCCGTTAGTAATTTTTCAATAGAAACAGTCAACAGTTTCATAAGGCAGTCGACTATTTTATTTCAAAATATTGAAAAACCAGTCAACAATTTTTTCCCAAAAAAAAAAAATGAGACTGTTTAAACCTAAAGCATTGATCTAAAATGAATGCATTAAATTGGTCAACTTGCTTTAATGACCAGTCAACAGTTCTGAGTAACCAGCCAACAGTTTCAAAGAAGAAGTCGACAGTTTAGAAAACCAATCGATAGACATGAAGAATGGGGTCAACAATTTTGCACTGGATTCAATGTTTAATTGATTTTTCTTGCATTTTCAAGCTATTTTATTTGCCTTTATAAATTTTAACAATATTTTAGGATCCACAAGATTCCATTGATTTAAAAGACAAATTCAAAAACCCCTTTCAAGAATTGTTTAAGATCAAAACCTTGAATTCTAGAATACTTAGTTTAACATATCCAAAGCCTTTAAGTCCAATACCATCAACATTTTATTAAAGTTTTGTGTTTAAGATATACATCATCAAAATCAAGTCAACAAAGACTTCCATAAAAGATGTATCCTCTAATGCACAAGGCTTTCCATAAAAGGTGTATCCTCTAATGCACAAGGCTTCTAACTCTACGAAGGCCAAGGAGAATTTTCATACACAACCTCACCTTCGTGATTTGCAACCTTACCATTACTACTAAGGCTCACCCTCGTTTTCATAATTTTAGTTTCTTAAAAAAAAAAAAGGTTGTGATGACTCTTTCATTGGCTTTTCCTCCTAATAAAGACAATATTTATCAAAATAGAGATTCCACACCACCTCATTTAAGTATTATAACAATCCAATTCAAATTAGCCCATGTCTAATAACTACAACCATCAAACATGTAGTGCTAGATCTATTTATTTATAAAATATTAGAGACAATGTCATAATGTAACTGAATATTTAAAGAAATAGCACCCAAGCATTATGATAAAATTGGTTGGTTATACTATATGTGATGCATATTTACTCCCAAGAAAGGGGATGGGAAGGGTATTAAAGACTTTAGGCCCATTAATCAAATCTCATTTTGGGCAGGTTCTTTTGTTCAACCTGAAGGTTGGTAATTAAGAAAGTGATTCCAATTCCCAAAATGCCTTTGTCATAGGTAGGCAAATCCTAGAATCTCCTGTTGATGGCTAACTAATATCTTGACTCTAGGTTAAGGGGCAATATTTTGGGCCTTATTTGCAAACTAGACATTAAAAAGGCATATGACTTTATTAGTTCAGATTTTTTATTTTGTATACAACAAATGAAAAGGGTAGGATAAGGTACAGAAACTAGTGTTACATTGGATCTTAGTAACTACATATAAGACATAAATTACATGTTCTATAGACATATATGTCCAAATGAAATCAACAAGATGAACAGTAAAACAGTTGCACCAAATAATATACCAATAGAAGTATGGAAATCCATCAGATTGGTTAACAATATTACTTAATGTGATCCCTAAATAAAAAAGAATGCTGGACAAGTGAAGGACACTTTAGTGCCTATTTACAGAGAGAGATTCAAAATTGTGGAAATTATACATGAATCAATTAATCAAATTAATGAGCCAGGCTATAGAACTTTGACAGAGTTATCGAGCAAAGATTAAGAAGAGAAACCAAGGTGTTGGAAAATTAATTAGGTATCATGTCTGATAGGTCAACAATGGAAGCAATATATTTGTTAATGTGGTTAATAGAAATGTGTAGAGAGAAGCAAAAAGGATTTACATATGGTGTTTATAAACCTAGAAAAAAACTTACAACAACATTGATAAAGAAGTCTTATGAAGAGTCTTGGACAAGAAATTAGCTAGAATTGCTTATATACAAGTTATTTAAGACATGTATCATGGAACATAAACATGTGGAGTAGATACTAAGGTTTTTCCAATAACAATGGATTACATTCAAGGATCTGCATTAACTTCTTACATATTTGCTCTAGTAATGGATGAACTCATTAAATATATCCAGGTAGAAGGGTTGTGGCGTATGCTATTTGTAGGTAGTAGTGTATGGGTGGATAAGTCAAAAAATATGTGATATTAAGCTAGAGATGTGAAGGAAAACTTTAAACCTAAGGTTTTAGATTAGGTAGAACGAAAACTAAATATATGGAATGTAAGTCTATTAAAAAAATAAGTGCGGATAATATCATGGTAAAACTAAAGATCAAGTCATGCCAAGAAAAGATCGATTCAAATATCTTGAATCACTCATCCAAAAAGATGGTGACATTAATGAGGATGTTACCCATATAATTAAGGAAAGATGGCTAGATGAGAAAGTGCCTCTAGCACTTTATATGATAGTAAGATTCCATTAAAACTAAAAGGAAAATTTTATAAGACCAACTTATTGTATGGCACAAAATGTTAAGTAGTTATGCACCAACATGTGCAAAATATGAGTGTAAAATATATGAGGATGATAAGATAGATGAGTGACTATATAAGAAAAGATAAATGAGGTTATTCATAATAAGGTTGAAGTGGCTTCTATTGAAAATAAGATGTATAAGCCACAATTAAGATAGTTAGAGCATGTGATAAGAAGATCAAAGGCTCGTGTGGGGATGGATGGAAGGGAACACATGTTTCACAAATGAGGTAGAGGAAGCCCATGACAAACTTGGTTGAAGAATTTCAGTTTGATGTTAGTTATACAGGCTTTGCAAAAGATAAATCCATAGAAAGAAATGAATAACAAGCATGAATTCATGAAGTTAAACCAACAATGGGATAAAGGCTTGGTAAGTTGTTGGTGATTGTGGTACATTCATCACCCCTTGACATCAATTTCTTGATCCATTTAATAGCTTTTTCTTTGTGTCAAGCCTTGTCTAGTCTCCTCAGTTCAGGTGAAATCTTTAGAACTAAAAAATTGAGCTTATAATAACACTTGTTAACATGCTTCAAGCTTATTTGCATATAAAGCTAAGGAAAGAAAAAATATTTTGGTGGCAATTGGCAAATAAAGGAGCCTTTTCGATTCATTACTCGATGATGCCCTGAGTGATAGAAGTAGAGCAATTTTCAAGAGTTAATTGATCACCACCTCCTCCTCCACTACTAGCTTGAGCTTTTGTAGCTTGCTTCCTAGTCTTATGTACGAGTTATGCCAGTATCTATGATAGGGCCTTTGTACTAATGGGGGTGAGCATGCCCAAAGAGTTTTGAATGCTACGCTTGGGAGTCCTATGTCATTTTGTGTTAGATGGAATATTAAGGAGAAGAATCATAGACCGTTTAAGAGCATACAAAGCCAAATTTCTTATCTTAAGAAAACCATACTTGTTTCCTTCTTTTTTGGATGAGATAATATCTCTCTTTGTCTGTAGACTCTTCGTTCAATTTATTTCGGATATATCATTGTGGGTAGCCTCCCAAGTTTTTTGTACAGCATTTACGCCCTTCTGCAAATGCTTGATATTTACTCTTATTTACATGGGGAGGAAAAAGACTAATAATTGAACGCCAAGAGAAACAGTCAATTTAACCACTTGTAATAAAACCATACGAGAGGAACAAAAAAATAGGCATTATTTGACTTACTAAAAGGAAATCATGACATTTTGGAGGCTTGGGGTCACACTTAATAGGTTTGTAGTGAGTAGTCCTTGAATTGGAGCATCAAAGCATCCAAACAGTAATTGCTTGGCCGCACTTTGCACTTATGAGTTGAGCAAATTGTCAAGTAGAAGTATCAAACATGTGAAAAATTTCATGCACATTAAAAATTCGACATCCATTTCAGGTAGACTTGGTCCGTATAGCATTGCAAGAATGTGCCAATTACTTATATGGTGTGATAGAAGCAATGTTTAGAAAACTAAATCAGGTATTAAACCAGACATGAGAGAGGTTCAAGGGTTAATGGTCAGATTAGGGTTGTGGTCCAACCGATATGTATTTTAATAAATAAATAAATATATAATAATTAAAATTTAAAAAAAAAAGTTAATATCATACTATAGTAATATACAACATAATATTACAACAAAATTTAAAATAAATTCAATGTCTGATTTTGTTAAATCTATTTTTTCTAATTTCGACCATATTTAAATAAAATTTAAAATAAAAATCAAATTTTAATTTTCCCTTCAACAAAAAGTTTAGATTTTAGAATATATATAGTTATATAAAGTTGTTAAAGGAAAATTGGATGGTTGAGCTATGAAGGGAAATATCTTCTCTTTCTTTGGTATGTTACTCTGTATGAACTGTTGAAACTGAGACATTTAAAAGTTGAAACATTGAAAGACCCTGTAAAGCTTTCCCCTCTCTCTCCGGAAGACCAACAACAGTTCAACTTCAAAGTTCAATCTCTTCTTCTTCTTGGCAGTTTCGCCAAATATTTTATTACGCAGATGAAGGAGAAGACCTTGTCATCTGCTGTGACACCATGAAGCCTAATAGGAATACAGCCTTTTGCACACCATTGTGGGATATGAAATCTGTGGCACCTCATAGAAGAAGCTCACTGTCCAGACAACGAGCAAGCCCTTCACAGTGTTGCCATCATGTTTTAAGTCTCACCGGCCATTGAACTAGCGGCAGCAACCAAGAAGTCTCATCATTGCACCTGAGACCAGTTTGTTGTCGCGTCTCCTCGTTCTTCTTTTGAAGCCATTTGAAGAGGAAAGGGTGGCTGAACCGAGATGGGTTGGCATTCACGATTCAGCTGCCTGGTTAATCCAAGAACTGGCCGGTTTTTTAATCTCAGCCAGAGTGGTATGGGGGGACTGGTTAGCAGTTTCCAAGATCGGTCTGGTCCAGTCCAATCCAGTCCGGTTTCCACAGCACTGGATGGAAGACAAATTAACTTTGTATAATGATACTATTATGTGCTCAGACTATAAGCTATGGAATTTTGTCCACGACATAAGGATCAATACCATGCTAATGCATCAAGAATTTAGGACCCCCATACAGCAACAAGTTTGCTAAAGTATCACAACAAAAATTTAGAACCCTCTAAAGCGAAAAAAAGGATCCTCTAAATGAAAACTATGGGAAAGCCTCATTCACTGGGGGCGCCTATGCTGCACCCATCCTGACCTGCAATTGCATCAGACTCACTCTTTGTTCAACTTAAAAACATGTCACCATCATGTCTTGAGAATTAAGCATATGCGATCACATGCAACTCACACCGCATTACTAATCCCAATAACTAAAACCATAAAATAATTTAACAGTACACATAATCTCATAAGCACGACCCAATGCCACAACTAAAAATCAATTTTACATGTACAAACAAGAAAAAAAGGTCATCTCCCCGTCTTGAATTTCATTGATGTATGCATAAAGTTCTTACCCGTTTCTCCCCCCCACCCCCCCGGGGGTTGGTTTGCTGCACTTCAGAAAACTAAAATAGGACTCCAAAAATATAACACAAATAAATGCGAATAAAATCTCACGTCCAGTTAGCAACCTTTTCACCCCCGTGGGGTGGCAAGTTGGTCCTCCAATCAGCGCCATACTGCCGTTGTGGGTTCCGATCCACCTTGAGCAGACCTTTGGTATCCATCAAAGTAACTACGCAACCAGTCAAAAACACCCATTTCTTATGTTTCAGCAATTAACAATTTATCAAATAGTTAATCTCCCTGCTATAGGCAGCAGACTGACAGAATTATCAAAAACCCAAGAGCACGGATATCATTCCATGTGAACACGAAAACACTAAGACCAAACTCAGATGCAAAAGAAAACCCTTTGATTTTGATTTCGGGTCAAGCCTAAATCAAGACCGAACTATAGATTTTTCTTAAAAAAAAAAAAAAACGAATGAGAAAAGAGGGAAGACAAACGAGTACTACGTACTTTGGTCCATATCTGATTTCTGTGGAATAGAGAGCGATAAAAGAGAGTGAAGAAAACGAGTTACCTCATTTTCTTAGAGAGAGAGAGAGCATGAGAGGGGTTCGACAGATTGAAAACCCTAGTTCTTCTTTCAAATCGTGGCGTCTTCTCTTCTTTGTGGCGAGTTATTGGTAACGTTCGAAACTCTCAATTTAACGCTTCTCGATTTAATGTATCTCTTGTTTTTAAATTACCTTAATTGCCTATATTTTTACAATTTTAATATTAAATTATTATTTTTAGTATTAATTTTAAGTAAAAATGTTTTTAAATGATATAATTCAAGCACGTTTAAATTTATAAATTTAAACTTATTTTAATATAATTGAACGATGGGGAATGAAAACTCATACAATAGCAAATGAATTTGATTCAATTAAAAAATAAATACAATATTAAAAAAATAGTGTTTATAATTAAAGTCAAAATTAATTTAATATAAATATGATTAATTATCAACTATATAAATGTGTATATATAAGGAACTATAACTGAATAAAAATATAAAATATAAATATAATTAAATTATTGAGTTTATTAAAATTGTTGTGTATATTTCATATCAATAATATTTATTTTCAAATTAATTTTGATAGACGGCACTACTCATGTAACACGTATAAAATGAATATGAGTACAACAAGCATGACTTGTTTTCACTGGTTATGAGAGAAATAAAATACGTGTAAGTAATGATGTGACGTTAATATGAAATATTTATTTTTAAAAAATTACTATAAATATAATTTGATGTTTGACTAAATTATCTAACAATAGTTTTAATATTTATATATTTCTTTAGTCAAAAGTAAAAATGCAATGTTATTAATTGACTCTTACCTGAATTTAATTTTTTTTTCCAATTTCGTTCAATCCAATCACTCTCAAATTGATTTCCATAAAAAAAACAACATTTGTTGTCCAAACTTGACCTGGTGACTTAGACTACACTATTTAAGATTTAAAAAAATTAATAATAATAACAAATATTGTATAAAAAGGAGTTGTGATTCGGTAAGTGAGTTGTGTGAAAATATTGAAATTAGTAGGAGGCAAGACTATATGCATAGCATGGGCTGTCAGGCGCTTAGTTTGAAGAAAGGACAAATTACTGTACTAGATAGATGTGAATGAATGCAAGACACATGAAGGTTATTATTCAAAAGGATAAAGGAGATCTGGGCCATGATAGTCGAGTAATAAATAATTAATTGATAATGAAAAAAGGGACTTGGGCTGGTTTGATTAGGTAAAAAAGTCACCAAATACTTAGGAAACTATAGTATTATTATCAATTAAATCAGATAATGAAAAAGGGTCTTAGGCAATAGACTGCACTAATTGGAATGGGAGGTGTTTTTTAACAAAAATAACTAATTAACGTAATTTTCTTTTAAAATTGCACTATAAACCTATTATCTGATTTAACCGGTAATAATATTATAATTTTCTAAGCATTTGGTGACTTTTTTACCCAATCAAACTAGCCCAAGCCCCATTTTCATTATCAATTAATTATTTATTGCTCAAATATCATGACTCATATTTCCTTTATTCTTTTGAATAATAACCTCCACGTGCCTTGCATTCATTCACATCTATCTAGTGCAGTAATTTGTCCTTTCTTCAAACTAAGCACTTGACAGCCTATGCCATGCATATAGTCCTGCCTCCTACTAATTTTAATATTTTCACACAACTCACTCACCGAATCATGACTCCCTTTTATACCATATTTGTTATTATTATTAAATTTTTTAAATCTTAAATAGTGTAATCTAAGCCATCAGGGTCAAGTTTGGACAACAAGTGTTGGTTTTTTTTATGGAAATCAATTTGAGAGTGATTGGATTGAATGGAATTGGAAAAAAAAAATAAATTCAGATAAGAGTTAATTAATTAAATTACATTTTTAATTTTGACTAAAGAAATATATAAATATTAAAAGTATTGTTAGATAATTTAGTCAAACATCAAATTATATTTAAAGTAATTTTTTTAAAATTAAATATTTCATATTAGCACGATGTAGGGAATTTAATCGATGGAACCTATAAATTACGATACTTACGCTACTAGTTAGCTAATTATTTATTTATTATTTACATTTGATATTATAAAATATATTTGGATATTTAATTTGAATATGATTAATTATTAACTATATATGTGTATAAATATAAAGAATTATAAATGAATAAAGTTATAAAATATAGATTCAATTCAATTTTTGAATTTTTTAAAATTGACTATTAATTAAACATATTTCATATCAATTTAATTTATCAGGGTAGAAAGTCACGCATGATAAAGAAAAGGTAAAATTGAGTGGATTAATTGACTGAATAGCGCATAATACAATACAATGTTGGTGCGTTTGATTGGTTATATTTTTCATGAAAATTAAATTTTATATTTAAATTTTAATTTTTACAGTATTTGATTAGCTGAATTTTTAAAAAAATTAAGTTATAATTTTCGGTCCCGTGACGGACGCGAATTTCTCGCTTTTGCTGGGTTTTCGCGGGGGGGGGGGGGGGGGGGGTTGTTTTACATTTCCAGGGAATTCACTTCACCGCGCTCAGCACATTCGCTTCTGTCCACCTCGATTTCTCGAGGGTTTTCCTCTCACATTGGAGCCGGCTTCGTCTCCTTCCTCGTCGTCGCCATCCACCGCCGATTTCGAGCCCCTGACTCGGGTTTCGTCGCCATCTCCGACTTCCTGTGAGTCGCCATCCACCGCCGAAGACGAGCTCCGTATTGGGCTTCGTCGCCATCTCCACAGAAGACCAGCTCTGACTTCGTTTTCGTCGCCATCTCCGCAGAAGACCATCTCCGATTTCGAGTTTCAGACCACCGGCGCATCTTCATCTTCTTCCACGGTAAGGTTTCCGTCCACGCCTTGTTCTTATTCCTGTAGATCCGGCGAGCGATCTTGGTTTTTCTCTCTGTTTCAGCGAGCGATCTTCGTGTTCGCCATCTCCGCCGAAGTCGACCTCCGATTCCGACTTGCAGACCGCCGTTCATTCTCGTCGCCATCTTCGTCCACGGTAAGCTTTCTGGCTCAACCCTATCTGGTTTTCGGTTTATCCTTCATCTAAATCTAATGGGCAATTTTTGTACTAAAAATTTATAATTACAGAAAACTTTAATCACGATAACAACTTATTATTACGGAAAATTTAGATGTTTAGGGTTTATTTGTGGCAATTTTTGTACTAAAAATTTATTATTACAGAAAACAACTGTCTCACATTATGCATATAATATTTTGTATAAAAATTGCGTGTGTGTGTGTTGGGGGGGGGGGGTGGGTTTGGCCGAAAAATTATGATCATGGATAACCATGGACAATTAATCCAACTGTATGTCACTAATTAAGCTTGATAAACAAATAATTAAGAAGCAAATCCACTCAATGGATAGGCAGTGGTGATGCCACCCATGCTATTTTTAATTTTTCTTTTTTAACTTTTAACAAAAATAAATTATAGATATATGATATTTCTCTAATCCCGATAAGGATGAACAAATAAATATGCGTGTTGAAGCTGTTGACTTTATATAAAATAAACTTGATTTTGTTCTTTTCTTTCTAAGAAATGAGAAATCTCTTTGAGATTAACCTGCTTTGAGATCGATAGCAACGTTATTGGCTATGCCTATGCCTACTATGGATTGCATAAGAAAAGAAATATAAAGACAAAAACATCCAGAGTGAAATTGCAAAACTTAGGTAAGCCAAAAGCAGCCGCCTTGCCAAAAGCAGTCTTTACTATTTAGTTTTTGTAAAATTATGTGAGTTTTTGTTCACTTTTAGTGGTGAAAATATTTTGCATGTGTCTTATGTAATCATATTATATAATTTATATGTTGATTTTGTTGAATTTTTATTTTATACATGGTAGTGAGTAACATGCCTTCAACAAGAAATCAACGTCGATGGCAACGACAATGTTTGGGTTTATTTTGGACTATGGTCATGCAAGCGATTGTAATATATAATGATATTAGGCGTCGCAACTGACATCTCCCAAGGGCTCTTCATATAAATTGGGATTCTAAAAGACAAATTACACTTACACAAATGTTTGGAATGAGTGATAGAATTTTTCATAACCTACGTAGGATGAAAATAGAGTCGTTTCATAGATTATGTGCTCGATTATGAACATATGGATTGGTTGATGGTAGATCTGTCCTAGTCGAGGAACAAGTGGCTATTTTCCTAAACACGGTCGGGCATGACGAACGTAATCGAGCTGGAAGTTTTGCTTTCTTTAGATTTGGATAAACAGTGAGTTATTACTTCCATAGTCTTACACGCTTGTCTTGGACTGTATAGAGATGCTGTTAGTAATGCCACTATTCACAACTCACCATATGAGAAAGAAAATGTCAAGTCTTGGTTCACATATTTTCAGGTTAGGGGTCGAAATTATTTCATTATATATTTTGTAAAGGTTCAATATTCTAACGTAATTTTCTTATTAAAAGTAAATTTTTTTGTTAAAGGATGTTGTAGGGGCAATAGCTGGTACACATATTGCTGCGAATGTCCCCTTAGAAGAACAAGCTAGGTATCGCAATAGAAAACAAGTGATTTCTCAAAATGTTTTAATAGCTTGCACATTTGATATGAAATTTACATATGTGCTTACTGGTTGGGAGGGATCGGCACATGATAGTCGATTGTTAAGGAGTGCAATATTACGGCAAGGACATAAGCTGACAATTCCTTTGGATAAGTTGTACCACTAGTGTGTCAGTATTTTTTATATTATTTATTTTTTTGCATTTTCTATTATAAAATACAGTATCGTCGCTCACCCATATTCCCCAAACCCCAATGTTCGCGGTATAAGGGGACTAGTCGGTTCTCGTCCCTTCTCAAACGCATTCTCTTTCGATCCTATTAGGAGGTTTGATATTGATGCATGCACGAACATATATGTAGTGAATTTTTGGTTTCCTTTACTGTCAAATTGAATCTAGTGAAATTTTGGTTTCTACAGGTCAAGAAATCGAAGGGAAAGATCTGATGTACTTGCTCGCGGATCTTAACTATATCCAGCATTATGACTGCCATACAGCATAAAGGTTTGATCGCTTGATCTCTGGTTTCCTTGCGTTTGTTTGTGCAGTGTTTGATTTTGTTACGGATAAAGAGCCTTATCATTTAAAAGATAAGGAATGGGGGTTAAAAGATGAGAAGATAAGGAAGCATGAAGATAAATCAAGTTTAAGTATTTTGTATAAATCTGTAAATTAGTTCCTAATTATTAGTTTGTTATCCTCTCCTAGTTTTTAGGAGATTTATTAGCATTCTTCTTGTATATATAGGGTTTCAAACCCATGGAATAATTAAGAGAGATTTTCTATTCAATCCAAACTCTCTCAACATGGTATCAGAGCCTGGTATTTAGGGAATTCTGTTTAGGCCTTCATTGCCCTTTTTTCCTGCCTAAATACCATTCCGGCCTGTTCTTTATTTCGTTTCTTGAAGCAATCAAAGTCGGTTACGACTTTCTTCTTCACTCGATATTCTTTCATCGTTTTTTCCTTCATTCATCTGGTTCATCATCCGAAGTTTCCCTAAGATGTCTACCTTCTCCGAAACCAATCCTCCATCAGAAGCGGTTGAAACAAGCAGCCCGACAAAAGCTCCATTCACTGGATCCAGCAACTCAAGTAATGGAGGAGAGCTACAAAATCTCTAAACAGCCTATCGGTTGAATGGGAGAAACTACCTAAAATGGTCCTAGCTTATTCGAACCTTTCTCAAAGGCAAAGGTAAGATAAGCCATCTCTTAGGGACTGGCCCTAAAGAAGGAGATCCCATGTTTGCTGCATGGGATGAGGAGGACTCTTTAGTTATGTCTTGGCTTTGGAATTCAATGATGCCCAAGATAAGTGATACGGTAATGTCTCTAACAACCGCTAAGGATATTTGGGAGGTTGTTAATCTCACATATTCTAAAGTAAAGGATGCAACACAAATATATGAAGTTCGAACTAAGATTGCAGCAACCAATCAAGGGGTAAGATCTGTTACTGAGTACTCTAATATGCTGCAAACTCTATGGCAAGAATTAGATCATTATCAATGTCTAAAGATGAAATGTAGTGAAGATGTAGCCTTACATAAAAGATTTGTGGAAAAGGAGAGAACCTATGATTTCTTGGCAAGTTTAAATATGGAGTTTGATGCAGTCAGGGTTCAAATACTTGGCAAAGAAGATATACCTTCTCTAAATGAGGTAATCTCTCTAATCCGGGCTGAAGAAGGGAGAAGAGGAGTTATGCTAGACACTGCTCCTATAGAAAAGTCAGCATTAATAGCATTAAGAGGTCCTAATCGGGGCCCTAAGGAGGAAAGGAAGTCTGCAGGAGATAAAACTTTCAGCGATAGAGACTCACTATGGTGTACTTTTTGCAAGAAACCAAGGCATACCATAGAAAGATGCTGGAAGCTACATGGAAAACCATCTAAAGGAGGACAGGTCGAGGTCCAAAATCAAGCCTATATAGCCAGCAATCAACAATTGTAGACAGAACACAAGCAAGAAGAACAAAAGGAGCAGGCAGATGGCTTGAACTTCAACCGGGCATAAATTGAAAAGCTAAGAAACTTTCTAGATTCTCTTGAAAAGAAAGAAAAAGGTATTTGTTCCCTCGCACTTATAGGTATGTCCTCAAATTCTCTCACCTCACATGCTTCGGAAACAACCAAATCTAATTCTTGGATTCTTGATTCCGGGGCAACAGATCACATGACCCCTTTATCCCATTATTTTACCACCTATAGTCCTTGTTCAAGCTAAAAAAAAGATAACACTAGCAAATGGTTCTTTGACCACTGTTGCTGGCCAAGGAAATATTATCCTTAGTAACCATCTAACCCTCAAAGATGTTATTCATGTCCCTAAACTCTTCACCAACCTCATATCCATCCAAAAGCTTACCTTAGATAACAAATGCAGTGTTATTTTTTCTTCTACTTGCTGTGAAATTCAGGAACAAGGGTTGAAGAAGAGGATTGGGCTTGCTAAAGCTAGGGCTGGCCTATACTACCTTGAGGGATCCAATGGGGAAGAAAACAAGGACAAGGTGAATCTTGTGTCTTGTTTGGTGCAATCTAATAAAGACCAGATCTGGTTACATCACCATCGTCTTGGTCATCCTTCGTTTTCTACTCTTAGAGTTATGTTTCCAGCTTTGTTTAGGAGTTGTGATATTCAAGACTTTCATTGCCCTATTTGTGAATTTGCTAAACATAAGAGGGTGTCTTACCCTTCATCCAATAAAAGAACTTCTAGTCCATTCTCTCTTCTCCATAGTGATGTTTGGGGCCCTGCAACTGTTCCCAATCTTTCTGGGGCAAGGTGGTTCATAATATTTGTGGATGATTGCACTAGGGTAATGTGGTTGTTTCTTATGAAAAATAAATCTGAAGTAAGCACTATTTTTCCCACCTTCTATAACATGATTAGTACTCAATTTGGAGTACCAATCAAGAGGCTAAGGACTGATAATGCCAAAGATTTTTTCAATCAATCCCTAGCACATTTTTTCCAACAAAAAGGCATAATTCATGAATCATCTTGTCCATACACACCCCAACAAAATGGGGTGGCTGAGAGGAAAATGAACATTTATTAGCTGTGACTAGGGCACTACTTTTCCACCATAATGTTCCAAAAAATTATTGGGGAGAGGCTGTCCTAACAACCACTACCCTTATTAATAGACTGCCATCTCAAACTCTTGATTCCTATAGCCCTCTTCAACTCTTAAGCAGCCATTTTCTTGATTTTCATATGTCTAGCTGTTGTACACCAAAAATATTTGGGTGTGTCTCATTTGTTCATGTTCACAACCCTAATAGAGGCAAACTAGATCCCCGCACTCTAAAATGCATTTTTATTGGATATTCCTCCAGCCAAAAGGGCTATAGGTGTTACCACCCTCTCTCCAAAAAGTTCTTTGTCTCGGCTGATGTTACTTTTGTGGAAAACTCTCCCTATTTTGATCACTCTCATGACAACACAAAATCTGCCGAAGAAAATCCAGTTATGTTTCTACCTGATCTAGATCCCTCACCTCAAAATCCCTCTTCCACAGATCCGGTTACTACAACAGACACACCAGACAAGACTCTAGAGGAAACCTCGCCACATACTGCTCCCTTACAGGTCTACTCAAGGCGGCAGAAGCTGGCTACTAGCCCAGTACAAATCCCAGCACCTACTTCCTCCTCTGAACTTGTTCACAACACTGGCACCAGCAGTTCTCTTGTGACACCAGCAGGTAACAATCCTCTTGACTCCACTGCATCTATCACTGAACATCACACCTCAAAATGCCCCTACTTTTTCCCCTAGTGAGCTGGAATGGCCTATAGCCCTCTGAAAAGGCACCCGGGCCTGCACTCAACATCCTTTACACCTGGTCCTATCCTATTCTAAACTGTCTACCCAACACCAAACCTTCCTAACCAGCCTACATACCATTCCAATCCCTCAACATTTTTCCGAAGAAATAAGGGATGAGAATTGGAGGTCTGCCATGGAAATTGAGATGGCAGCCCTTGACAAAAACAACACTTGGGAACTTGTCCACTTACCCAAAGGAAAAAAACCGGTAGGATGCAAATGGGTGTATACACTCAAATACAAATCCGATGGAACCCTAGACCGGTATAAGGCAAGGCTAGTAGCAAAGGGATACACTCAAGTATATGGCATTGACTATCTAGACACCTTTGCCCCAGTTGCAAAGCTGAATACAGTGAGAGTTGTTCTATCTCTAGCTGCTAACCTAGGCTGGCCATTGATGCAATATGATGTAAAAAATGCCTTCTTGCATGGAGACCTAGAAGAGGAAGTTTACATGGACTTACCACCAGGCTATAGTGCAGATACTTGCGGGCAAATAGTGTGCAAATTAAAAAAGGCATTGTATGGTCTAAACAGTCTCCTAGGGCCTGGTTTGGCCGGTTTACCCATGTGATGCTTAACTTAGGGTATCAACAAAGCCAAGGAGACCATACCCTCTTCATCCATCACTCGGCCACAGGGGGAGTAACAGTCCTATTGGTATATGTGGATGATATTGTTGTGACTGGAAATGATGAAGAAGGTATGACTAGATTAAAGGAATGCCTAATTAAAGAGTTTGAAATTAAAGATTTGGGAAGACTGAAATACTTCTTGGGCATAGAAGTTGCACACTCAAAAGAAGGCATCTTTATTTCTCAACAAAAGTATATTGTGGACTTGCTAAAAGAAACCAGGCTGCTAGGTTGTAAGGCTGCTACTACTCCAATTGAATTTAACCACAAATTGGGGGAGGTTCCAGAAGATAAAGAAGTGAGCAAAGAATCCTACCAAAAGCTAGTAGGAAAACTAATTTATCTAGCACACACCCGGCCAGATATTGCATATGCAGTGGGGGTGGTCAGTCAATTTATGCATTGTCCGAAAGAAACTCATCTTAAAGCAGTTTTTAGAATACTTCATTACTTGAAAGGGACACCAGGGAAAGGCATTATGTTCAAAAGGGGACAGAATATGATACTTGAAGCCTATACTGATGCAGATTATGCAGGATCAGTGGTGGACAGAAGATCTACATCCGGTTATTACACCTTTCTAGAGGGTAATCTTGTAACTTGGAGAAGCAAAAAACAAAATGTGGTGGCCCGGTCGAGTGCAGAGGCAGAGTTCAGATCCATGGCACTAGGAGTATGCGAGTTACTTTGGTTAAAAATCTTGTTAGATGATTTGAAGATCACTTTGGTGGAACCTATGAGGCTATATTGTGACAACAAATCAACAATCAACATTGCTCACAATCCAGTACAACATGATAGAACCAAGCATGTTGAGGTGGACAGACACTTCATTAAGGAAAAATTGGATAGTGGTTTAATATGTACTCCATATATATCATCTTCTGAATAAATTGCATATATTCTCACTAAAGGGTTGCCTACAGTTGTGCATCAAAAGTTGACTAGCAAGCCTGGAATGGATGACATCCATTCTCAATCTTGAGGGGGAGTGTTACGGATAAAGAGCCTTATCATTTAAAAGATAAGGAATGGCGGTTAAAAGATGAGAAGATAAGGAAGCATGAAGATAAATCAAGTTTAAGTATTTTGTATAAATCTGTAAATTAGTTCCTAATTATTAGTTTGTTATCCTCTCCTAGTTTTTAGGAGATTTATTAGCATTCTTCTTGTATATATAGGGTTTCAAACCCATGGAATAATTAAGAGAGATTTTCTATTCAATCCAAACTCTCTCAACAGATTTGTTGTCATATGGCGAGGGCTTTTTTTGCTCTCGTACTGGATTGGGAATGTGTTGCGAAACTCGAACAATTATGTGTCACGACCCAAGTAGTAATTAGAGGGCATTATAGTAATAGTATTATAAT
The DNA here is from genome assembly GCA_036245055.1 of Diospyros kaki. Taxonomy (NCBI): domain Eukaryota; kingdom Viridiplantae; phylum Streptophyta; class Magnoliopsida; order Ericales; family Ebenaceae; genus Diospyros; species Diospyros kaki. Next base: position 39,484,272 of record BSEG01000001.1, on the reverse strand, counting down.
ATTAGGAGATTTTCACATTCCAAAGGGTAGCTATGTAATTGTGCCCTTAAATTCTGTTAGGATATTTTCTTTGTGTATCTTTTCCTTCATTGTCTTGTAGTAGGCTGTTAGAGGCTTGTTTGGTAGCTAAAGTGAGGATATATATATATTACCTCAAGTATGTAGAGAGGATATTATGGAATGAATGAAATCTGATTTCTATCTCTTAATTCTCCTCCCCTCTCCCGTCTCTCTCTCTCGTTCTTCTGTTTCTTCCCCCTTCTTCTTCTAATCTCCCCCTTCATTTCTTCTCAGTTCTTCCCCAATTCCTCTTCTATCCTATCACGAACTCTAGGTTTGTGACATTATGTGCATCTTTTGACAAGAAATCGGTCGATTTGGGTTTTTTGTTTTATCTCGCGCTGTTCTTTATTTTTTCCAACGATGGGTTTCAGTTGATTATGATCCGGAACTTGATTTGTTGCGACTGAGTGAGAGGGAGTTGAATGAGCAGTGAAGGAATTAACTATTATGGGTTTCCCTTTTCGCCGTGACACAATCGCATTGGAAGTAAATTTAGAAGCTTCTATGGTTATTGGATATCAATATGCTAATTGCTAATTGAGTCATTCAAGTTGTGTCTGGCAGAAAAATATTTACAATGTTGGAATCTGAGTTGAGTGCCATGACGCAAAGAGTTTTTGAACTTTATTTATTTTTTACGACGTGTGAAGTTTGAAGGAAATGTTATATGAAAAGTTGGTGAAAGGATATTTATGAAGCTCTCAGATTTGAAGGAAGAATTGGCACAAGAATGTAATATGAAAAGTTGGTGAAGGGATATTTAGAAGCTCTCATATTTGAAGGAAGAATTGGCACAAGATGATTTAAGTGGGATCCCACATTTATATGATTGGAAGGAAATAGTTTATGAGGGAGGGAAAAACCCCAATGTTGTGTGTCCAATGGCTAAGCCAAAGGGTTCAGCCATGGCAGAGCCCTCTAGTTCAACCATCCTAGCTAAAGAGAGGAGGAGGGAGGAGAAAGACAGAGAGAAGACACGAGAGAGGAAGCTTTACTTGCCATGGCCTTAGTTGGTAGACATATTCAAGGGAGGGTGGGAGGGAGGGAATTTGCAAATATTAATGGGTTAAGTAATGGCATGGGGGTTCGTGCAACAAGGTTTGTAAAGTTAAGGGAGGTCATTGCTATTTTTAGAGCCTTAGGGGTATCACTTGCTTTTAGGCCAAACTTTGAGAGTGCCAAGTGCATTTTTATCTTGTTTTAATGTTATTAAGATTTGATATAAATTTGTTTTGATCATTTTTAGAATGAGGAGGTAGGGAGGCAGGAAATTTTCAAATACTTCCATGGGAGTTCATGCAACAAGGTTTGTAAAGTTAAGGGAGGTCATTGCTATTTTCAAAACCTCATGGGTATTGCTTGTTTTTAGGCCAAACCTCGCAGTGCCAGGTGCATTTTTCCCTTGTTTTAATGTTTTTAGGATTTCATATAAAATTGTGTTGATCTTTTCAGAATGAGGGCTTTGTTTTAATGTTTTTTGGGTTTGATTTAAATTTGTTTTAATATTTTTAAATGGGGTTTTGCTTTAATGTTTTTAGGATTTGATATATATTTGCTTTAAATTTATTGAGGTTTGAAGTAAATTTGTTTTCTTCTTTTTACAAGAGGGATTTTGAGTTGAAAAATAAGACTAATGGAAAATTTGCATAATGGTTGTAGAGAAAGAATGATAAAGAAGGGCTGTTAGTTGGCCTGTGTCTCCAATTCTACACCCCATATTTATACCATTATTTCCAATCAGAAGATTATATAGCTATATGTTATATAACACAATTATAGCTATCAATTTGCCGTTGGTAATAGCTACCAATTGTTCCAGATTTATAGCTATCAACACTTTGTTTTAATGTTTTAGAATTTGATATATAAGGTTTAGTCTTTTTTCAATCTTTTTATGTTTTGAAATTTGTTTTAATTCTTTTATTTTTATTGTTATTTGGCTTTAATGTTATAAGGCACAAAAGGCGGGTGCCTCAGCACCTATCCAGGCGCTTCATGGATGTTCCTTGCCTTGGCTGTGTGGAGGGGCACAGAGCTGTCCCTCTTTGCACGTCGTCCCTAGGTGTTGCCTTCCACTACTTGCATCTTTTTTTATTGAACCTGGCTTGAATCAAGAACCTTCTTGTTTGTTGTCAAGATAGCTATTGTTTTAAAGCTACGCTCGAGCTTCAGGTTTTTTTTTATTTAAATAAAGGTCTTATATATTCTTGTTGGCATCGCGGAAGCTGCTTCTGGAGGCCCTGACATATTATTTCCATTTCTTTGAAACTTTGTAAGGAAACATGTTTGAATGTTAGAAAATAAGTCTCTATAAAAGGCCTCACAGTTTCATTACTTTTTGATTAGTTATGCAAGAACAAGCTCTATTCTATAGTTTCTTGATTGAAGCAAAGGGCTGTTTTTTAATTTCAAATGGGTCTGGGTAGAACTCACTCCTAAAAGCTAGCTTAGAGGAGGAGAGTGCCCAAACCGCATATAAACAACATAACAGTCCAGTAATTTGGTGATGCGGGACAAATGCAACTTTAACACCCTCCCCCACTTGTAGCGTGCAAATACATATGGGCAGGGTTCAAACCCAACACTACAAACAAAAGCCTGCTCTCTGATACCATGTTAAATGGGCGTGGGTAGAACTCACTCCTAAAAGCTAGATTAGAGGAGGAGGGTGCTCAAACCACATATAAACAACATAACAGCCCAATAACTTGGCAATGCAGGACAAATGCAACTTCAACACTTTAAATTTCTGTAAATAATGCAGCCAGGCATAGTGAGGGAATTCCAAATGGAAGCGTGTGATTGTGGCCACATTGAGGTAGTGGATGAGTTCTTGTCTTTGATCTAATTTTTTGATAACTTCCATGCCAGATTGAGTGGTTAATGACTTAATGTTTAACTGGGTTATGATCTGTTTGACTTGTCAAAACAAGAATAAATAAAAAAGATCAGTTTGCAGATCACTTGGAACTTGACTGCTGAAAATATGAATCCCATTTAGTCTTCCCATTTAGTCTTACTAGTAATTATTTTGATGTCCATATATTCTGACCTGATTGTGCAGCATGATGCCACTATTTTTAAGTTTCCCCTGCCCTTCCCTGCTGGTCTGCTGCAGTGTTCAAGGCTTAGTAGTGATATGTATAACTAAATGTTATTTAATTAAGTATAGTTGTGGTAGAGGGGATTGATTATGCACTATGCTAGTTCCTGGTTCATTTTTGTATTTCTTTTGGTAATGATACCTTATCTAGTAAAAGTTTTATCTTTTGGTGTTCTGATTTTTTGAAATCTTTGAATTGCATGCAATCCAAGTTCTAATCTATACCTACTGAAGCACTGCGACCAGGTGCCATAGTTTGTGTTGTGATTGTGCTGTGTAGTTAATGATTTACTTTGATACTGGAAATTGGACTCTGCCCTGTTCTCTAAGAAATTTTGTTCCTTCTGTTATTTGCCGCAGAAAGTATGCAAAGGAACTGTGAGGCATCCACCAAATGCCTCCAGATCAAGGGGTACCCTTACACTCTGCAGTGTAATGGGACTCCTGTTGAAGGATTTCCAGAACTCAAAGAGGAAGTGTATGCTCATCCAGGAGGAAGTACTGTTGACCCAGACAAGTCCTTAAACTGTGAATCTCGTGTATCTGCTAAAGAAATTCACAAGAAAATCACCGGCCCAAATGATATCAGCCCATTGTTGAATTTTCATCCAGACTCTAACAATGTTCATCACTTCCAATTGAATGCATTCGAGGGCCATTTTTACTCATTCCTACCAGATAACTGTTTTCATTATGCTCCATTCAGTTTCATCCCTCAAAGTTACCCACATGAGTTCCACTTCCAAGATTTTCAATATTTTGTGGTTATAGACTTTGAGGCTACATGTGACAAGGAAAAGAATCCTCATCCACAAGAGATAATTGAGTTTCCATCTGTGATAGTTAGTAGTGTGACTGGGCAATTGGAAGCTTGTTTCCAAACATATGTGCGGCCAACATGCAACCAGATTCTGACTGATTTCTGCAAGGATCTCACAGGCATACAGCAAATTCAGGTTTGTTCAATATTATGACTATTAGTAAATATTCTATAAAATCATTTTTTTTTTTGTTTTAGTTGCACATTGATTTAATTTTTCATGTCTATTTGATGTACAATGTGACAATATGCCTATCACATGGTACTTCTAGTACTTTAAACAAACTGTTAAACCACATACACTGACTGGACATATGTTGTGGGAAGCATACTGGATCGTGTATACTACATTTTAGGGTCTGCTTTATCTTATACCTGATTTGAAATTCTTTTACAATTTTTAAATTATGTGATGATAGATTGTGTGGAAACGCTGATTCTGTCACCTCCAAATTTCCTCTAAAATTTATTCTATCATACACTTTTTCGTGAATACCTGTTCTGGTTTCCCCCCTCTTCTGACCGGAGATTCAGCTAATATGTTTTTATTTTCATCAGAGTTCTATATGTGAAATTTCTATGAAGTTTCTTGGAACCATTTGTCACTAACTGATGAGGTAGATGGTTGAGTGAATGCAAAGTACTGTGACTGATGGATGATGTTCAATGTAGACTTTCTAATAGCTTTCTTTTATTGGAGAGAAAAAAGATTATATGAATACAATCATTTTTCTTTTTATATTCTATTTTATTGAGAAAGGCATCCTTATTGGGATACTACTATTTTATATATAAACAAGAATTTTTCTTGCTTTCTGTTGTACTGTAGTGATGGATAAAGATAGACGCAGCCTTCATGTTCTGGAAAGAATATTTTTGTTATTTTTATTATGCATCAGAATTTGAACAGTGCATAAGAATGCTGCAAAGTATGCCTTTTATCCTTAATGGCTTATGGATGTTTTGTGCTTAAAGTAATTATATGTTGATAGCATTATTATATAGCTCTGCATATGAGAGTTGGATCAGCTGATATAGAATATTATGTTGTGATGGGGATGAAGGTAGAGGAGTGATATCATTGGAAATCAAAGGAAGTCTGCTGACAAGATAGTATGGAAAATTGCATCATCTGAATACCACTCGAGAGGCTGATTAGTTCTATGATTTATTATTGCTGGAGCTAGGATTGGTTTTTCCAATTTTATGTGAGGGTGCCCTTCTTAATATGTGGGACAACGGTCGCCTTCCGTTTATTTAAGTACTCCCTATGAAAGGTGATCAGTTGCTTTGGCTTGTCAACAAATTTGAGTGGATTTTTGGAGGTTCAAGCAGTGATGACTTAGTATATCATCAGTGTTATTAGTTGTGGATTTTCAAGATGTGGAGTAATTGAGTCAATATTCCAAAAGTTTAAGAGATTTTTCATTTTTCTTTTTTGTTTTTGGTTTGACCATGGAAGTGCTTGATGTAGTAAGCGTGGTTGCCTAATTCTTACTTCCTGTTATTAGTAAGGCTATGTTTAGTTGGGTGAAATGGAGGGCAAGGAAAAGGGAATGAGAATGGGATTCCCACAAAAGATTAACTTCTTTCTCTCAAATATTTTCTACAATATTGGATCTTTTAAAGGAGACAGGTTTGCTGGGAGAAAAAGGAGTGTGCACTCTAGTGGAACTTAATGCTAAATTAGGGGGATACACCAATAGTCCACCAGTGGACAAAGGAATGTATCATAGGCTAGTACGACGGTTGATTTACTTGTCACACACTGAGCCATATATAGCCTATGCAATGAGTTTGGTAAGTCAATTTATGCTTTGTCTTACTGAGAGTCATATGTAGACTCTGAGAAGGATATTGTGCTATTCGAAAACGACCTCGGGCAAAGAAATCCTATTTAGAGCAGGTGGTGGTTCTTTGGATATACAAGGGTATACGTATGCTGACTATACTAGATCTCTAATAGATAGGAGGTCCACTACTGGATATTGCATGTTTTTAGGTGGGAATTTGGTCTCTTGGTGAAGTAAGAAGCAAAGCATAGAGGCAAGATCAAGTGTTGAAGCTGAATTCAGGGCTATGGCACTCGATCTATGTGAATTGCTACGGATGAGGATTGTTCTAGCAGACTTGAAGATTACTATTGATGAACCAATTGGGTTATTTTTTGATAACCAATCGGCCATAAGCATTGTTCATTATCTTGTACAACATGACAAGATTAAGCACATTGACATTAACCGGCACTTTATAAAGGAAAAGCTTGAGAAATGAATAATTCAAATGCCCTATGTTCCTTTCGAGAAACAGGTGGCTGACCTCCTAACAAAAGGATTGGCGACTAGAAGATTTGAAGACCTAGTATGCAAGTTGGGAATGATGGATATTCATTCACCAATTTGAGGGGGAGTGTTGGTGTGAGGAAATTCAAGAGAAAGGAAAAAGCCAGTTATGCCTTCTAGAATGCTGAAAAGAAGCCAGCTATCACATGTTGAAATCTTGGGTTAAAGAGGGCTGGCAAAATAGCTGTTACAGCTGTAAATATTGACATTTAAATAGCAGAATCTATGTAGGCAATCAAGGATGACTTTTATACTAATTAGGATGACTTTTGTATTCTTTTCTTTTTTTTAAAATTCCTAAGTTGTAAATTATGTGGTTATAAATAGAGAATAATCCAAAGGGGCAAGTGTCTTAGCTTGCTACTATTTTTTACAACCACCAATCTACCTTTATATCGAACCAAACCATTGGCAAGTGTATAACCCAAAGGTTCCCGGGTTGTACCGACAATTGTGTCACCTTCTCCTTTATCCAAGCTATGTGCTTGTAGCCTCCAATTCACAAGCATCCTCTGCTCCTCCTCCTTCCTCTTCTTCGTGACTTTCCATTTGCAATAACTGTTTCCTACATTGATGTCCGGTGAAATGCCTTTCTCCATAATGGAAGCATAAACCAAGCTGTCGTTTTTGTTCCGCTAAGAGGGATCTCATTGGGGTGGGCTTGGGCATAGCCTTAAGGGGCAAGTTACCCTAATGTCCTATTTGATAGCCAGGCTTAAACCTGCCTCCCCCACTATTCTGTAAGCTGCTCCTAGTATATCCCTTAGATATGGTCCTTTGCTTCTTAAAAATCAACTCAAAAGGCCAACTCCTGGAGTCGGGTGTCATGACCCAAGGATTCATAGAAGGGCAAAATAGTAATAGGTTGATAATAATTGTTAGAAGATATTTTAGATATTTTAGCATTTGGTTAGAAGCACATGGGTGTTGTTATGCAGTTAGTTAGGAGCAAATATGCCTATATAAGGTTATGTAAACGGATGGGATTTGGATACTTGAATTGATGAAATGAAATCTTCAGTCTCTCTACAATTCTCTCCATTCTCCTTCTCGTTTCTTCTCTGCATCATGCCCTCATTTCTCTCCAAATTACTCCCCCATTTTTATCCAGTTTCCCTCTAATTCCTTATGTTCTTGATTCTATTAAATCGGATTTTTCTGATTGCCAATCGTACCCTAGGCTAAGCCTTAGGTACATGACAAATGGTATTAGAGCGGTCCTCCTTTGGTTGTGGTTCATGTAATTTTGGTAGTTGATTTCGATGACTCTCGCCAGATTTGATTGAGCAAAGATCAGTTCTTCAAACATTGTCAGATCCTTGTGGATCTAACAATATCAGAGACGGTGATTCCAGTGGTGAATTGTGGCGTGAGCAAGATCTAGATTCGAAGCAGAGCGATTGTTCCTTGGTTGTGAGTTCGGAATTCAATAGTGCCGGATCTGATTGAAAGTGAGCAAGCTCGACAATCTTTGGCGGTCAAGCCGAGATTCCAACGGGTAATGAAGCGAGTTTGGAAGCAATTGTCCAATCAAGGCAATCACATGTTGGATCCAAAGTATTAGTGGTTCAGTGGGTGTCGTGACTTGGACTGGTAGTGAACCTAGTGATTTTGGAATCCAGGGTGATCGCGAGTCCGTAGGTGTTGATGCGAACAGCCAAGAGACTTACTACCAGAGCAGATGGCTAGTACAGGAGCTCTATTGTAGTTGGTGAAGCACAATCGTTCAAGGAAGGCACTGTCGGACTCGAAATTGGAAGGTGATAGAGATTGGGTCAGACGTGGAAATAGGAGTCACGGCTAGTAGGGGACGGTGATTGGGTTGGCAACTTCCCTAGGCGGCTGATGTGAGGCGATTGTCGCCTGTGAATCTGGGCCCTCCTGTTCGAATCTTGAGAGGGAAGCAAGTGGTAGCTTCAAAGTTGGAATTTCGGCTGTCAAAATAGATAGCAGCAATATCTAGAGGTTGTTTCTTTGCTGATTAGTGGAAACAGCGTTGGGCAATTTTCAACAAGCCGGAGTAGTGTCGATCGAACAAGGAGGCAAAGCTGAGCAAAGCATTTCGGCTTAGGAATTGAATTCAACACAAGTTAGGAGAGTTTTGATGGTGATACCGAGTAGAGTTTGAAGGTGAAATCAGATTCAGCTATGATTTTGGTAATTTAGTAGCTAATCAAGGTTCGAGTATTGATAGGAGATTGTTGTGAAATTTAGAAGTTGTCTGACTTGTGGAGACGAATAGGTCGACGTTAACGACTCGATTCTAGCAAGTATAGAGATTGCTTGCAGCAGGCGAGTCAGGAGGTTGTTTATCCATTGCGTTAGTCAGCTCTAATTGGCAACTCAGTTGCATATCAGAGTGGCGCGACGGATTCCATGTGAGAAGTGGATTCTTCCAGCTTATCCAGTTAGTTGATTGTTGGCGCTTAAGGCTGTGAGCAAAGGGAACAAGAGGTTGATTTAGGCTTTGAAATTTGGTTAACTTTGTTTGAAGAAGGGAGGCGAAGTAGAGGGAGTGTTCTTCGGTTATTGAATTGCATTTGAGGCAAGTAAAGGAACTGTTACAACGGGCAAAACAAAAAAATGTATAGAACTCTTGCTACTGTTTATGAAAAATCGGCTATGGAAAGCAGTGCAGGCATGAGGCAATTAGAGCCTCAATGGCAGCAGAAGAATATTTCATTTTCAGTTGGAATGGAGCCTTAATGGTAGCCAAAGAAGGCTACTTTTTTAGTTGGCAGCAACAGGGATAAGGAGCAGTGTAGCCAGAAGAATCAAACATGGGAAAAGAAGTTTGAGAATGAGTCTAACTGAAGGGACAAAGGAGCAAGCAGTGAGATTCATGAAATATGCGAGGAATTCGGTTGTATGTTCTACGAGAAGCTGCAGGAGTTTGCGATGATACTGACTAAGAAGTATCATTACAACTTCCCGGTGGAATATTTCGATGATTATCACATAAGTTTTAACAAAGAGGACTTCCTTAAAATGGAGCAGCCAAGACAAGAGTTAATACAGTTGAATGTGTCAAATGAGGGCTAGCAGGAAAGAAATGAAGGGTCAATGAAGGGATTTACAGAAGAAGCAAGGCCCCTTACATTACTATGGGTGATGAGCCCATTATATGGAGAATTGGCTAATGTGGGGAATGCGATTGCGGGGAAAGCTAAGGATTCCTTGGCTTGGGTTAAAATAGGCAGCGAGAAGGTGGAGACAACACTAGTTGGAGGATATCTTACCATCGACATAAAAGACTAGCATTGAACAATATGATGGTGTTACTGCCATTTCAGAAGGGTCAAGCCAGATTGCAGAAGATGCTGATTTCTCTTCCAGCCAAGGGAAGTTTTCTGCGAATTAGGACCTTGATAGTAATTCTATCCACCAGTAGTAGATTCAAAGTGGTGAGGAATTCTTAAAGCCGGTTGTAGCTAGGGAAAAGCTAAAGGAGGCAGCTGAAGAAGTCAAGGGTTTTGTCAAAGGGAACAAAATTCCCACTGCTATGTTGGTTCTTCCTCTAGTTGGCAAATCCGAATGCTTGTCTATTACATTGAAGGACAAATAGATGGCTGGAGAACTAGTTAGTCAACCCTCTGTATTCAAAACAACACACAACGAAGATGATAAGAGGGGAACATATGTGGTAGCTGGTCGGTTGTGTGAGTTCCGGAATGATCCGACATTTGAAGGCTGTAGGGTTGCACATTTCAACTGCTACCTTCGACAAGGAGCGGCTAAATTCATTGAAGGCATTTGATGTGGACACATTGACAAGTTTTGGCATTATATTGGATCCCCAAACTATGGGTACTAGCAACCTTAATTTGATAGCTATTGCAAACCCAAGGGAAATGGTATGTTACTTAGGAGGAAGATGCAACCTTGTCTGCAATGATTATCATTTTTGTTTCAATTGAGAACCTAAAAATGAAATTTTTCCATGTGAAGATGGTGTTCAAACTTCATTTCATCATTACTCTGCCAGGGGATATTATCCATTGCCGGTCCCAAACCCGGATAAAGGAGGAGGGTTGCGTTAGGTAGCCGACAACCAGCGTAAAACCTAGTCGGATCCAAATATGAATTTTAGACAAACTATTTGTTGGGATGTAACCCACATAGAAGTCTAGAATTCATGTAGCCAACCCCACATAGTGGGATAACGGCTGGATATGTTGTATGTTGTTGTTGTTGTTGAGAACCTAAAAATGAAGAAGAAGAGACCTAGAAAGAGGAAGAAGGATGAGCCAGATAGAGAAGGATGGAATTGGATGAAGAGCCATGGCTACTTGTTGCAAGTTCTTGGGGACAAGAACTCTCTCAAGGAGGGGGGAATTGTCATGACCAAAGGATCCATAGAAGGGCAATATAGTAATAGGTTGATAATAGTTGTTAGAAGATATTTTAGCATTTGATTAGAAGCATATGGGTGCTGTTATGCAGTTAGTTATGAGCAAATATGCATATATAAGGCTATGTAAACGGATGGGATTTGGATACTTGAATTAATGAAATGAAATCTTCAGTTTCTCCGTCTACAATTCTCTCAATTCTCTCTCTTGTTTCTTCTCTGCATCTCGCCCTCATTTCTCTCCAAATTACTCCCCCATTTCCATTCAATTTCTCCCTAATTCCTTCTATTCTTGATTCTATTCAATCGGATCTTTCCGATTGCCAATCATACCCTAAGTTAAACCCTAGGTACATGACACCGGGCTTTCTCTGTAGCCTATTTGAGGGTGGCCGACTGTAACATCTTGACCGTGGGTCTGTCTTTATCGCTGAGTCCGGTGATGAAGCTAGACACAAAATAGGGCTTCCCCAAGGTAGGATGAGAGGATTAGTAATGACTTCAACTCCTCAAATCTAGTTTGATAATCCTCCACTGATACTTCCCACTTTAGTTTGTTGAATTCTTCTATAACGTCTGTCATTGTCCTTTCCCCAAAGCCATCACAAGAGTCCGCCACGAAATCATGCCAAGCCAGATCAATCATCTTTATGCTCCAGCCCTGAAACCACACGTCCGCCACATCATTTAGGTAGGCAACAACCAGATTCACCTTTTGGCCTTTTTCCACGTGGTAGTGATGGAAGAACTGCTCTCAAGGTTGAACCCACCACCGCGGCTTGTCACCTTTGAATGCCAAAATGTCTAGCCTCAACATTGGGGTGTGATTTTGACTTGCATGTGCTCCCCTAATGGAAGTTATTGGTACAAATTCCGATCGTTCCTCTGTTTCGAAAGGATCAAGAGCATGTCGTCGGATTCTTGTCCTTGTCAGAATCGGAGCTGAGGTGGACCTCGTGAAATCCGCTCGAAGGTTAGTAACCTCCTCTCTAGTGGCCGAATTTTCTAACCTGCTTTGGTTCATTTCCTTCTGAGTTTACTCCATCATATCCAACTTATCCTCCAACTGTTCTTGATTCTGGCAAGACCCATCTCCAGAGCATCCAAACGAGTCTCCAGTTGCCCCATTCTCGTCCCTTCCGCCATCATTCAATCTACCGATCATGCCTACTGTTGAAGCAATAGCTATTGGTATGAATTCTGATCGCCTCAACTGCTCCTTGCCATAGACTTGATCTCTGTCCAAGGCCGGAAACTGCCTTGCTCCGATACCAATTGTCAAATCCCCCAGATTTGATAAGGGTTTGTTTAGGTATATTCAATAATAGAGAAGAATTTAGAGGGGGAGAGAGAGAGAGAGAAGATTCACGTATGTCATTCATATCATGATTTCATACACGGAACATGGGAATGGAATGGAATAGCCTTTCCACTCCCATTTCCATTCCCTTGTCCTTTCCCTTTCCCTCGCTCTCCCTTCCACCCAACCAAACATAACTGAAGTGCATTCCCTTGTTTTTTTTTTCAGTCTATGTAATTCTATCTCTCTATTGTTGGACACCTTATATTCCAATCCTGACACTTCCATAACCATTTATTCTGATTCTCTGAATTTCTGTTCCTACTTTTGAACTTAACTCAATTACCTGAAATGGATTAGTTGGCTCTAAGTATAACAATACAGAAAATTCAGGATGTTTGACTTGTCCTAGCCTCCTAGGTTAGTTGAAAAGTTGAGCTCCTCTTACAGCTGGATTTGGTGCTAATCAAAGTGGATATATACTCAGTAGCCAACCTCATCTAAGCCTACTAAGTTCAAGTAACAACAGTGGGATTTTGCTTAATATAGGCATCCATCTTAAGATACTTTCTTTGCATGCTATTGGTAGAGCACAGGGATGAACAGACATCTATATGGAAAATAAATATAATAATTGCAACTGAACTGGATGCAAAGGCAGTACCAAGGCCTTGATGTTTTATTATGTACACTAAGTGGTACCACATTTAGAAGCTAAGTTCTAGAATATGTTGATATTATTGAGGGTGAAGGGAAGGACGTTAGATATTTAAAATTAATCTTGAAAATAACATTTGACTTGAACGGATGTGCCAATTTCTTACATTGGCTAGACAAAGAGAGCTTAACAATCTTAGGATGTATGTGCATTCATTTCTACTTTCAATCAATATTGTGTAGCCTTGATCCTACATTATTTGTTATTATCAGTTTTTTTAAATCTTTATTCTTTTTTTTTCCTGTAAGTTCATAGGGGGATTTGTTCAGACTGGGAGTTTTTTATGGTGCCAAGAAGCACATACAGATATGGAACATGAATACAGCAGAATATTAATCTTTATTTTGTTCTGAGAGTCTTGAGCTCCTTGTTATGTAATTTTCTTTCTAGGTGGATAGGGGTGTTACTCTGAGCGAAGCCCTCCTTAGGCATGATAAGTGGCTTGAGAAGAAAGGAATCAAGAACACTAACTTTGCTGTGGTTACTTGGTCAAATTGGGATTGCCGTGTCATGTTGGAATCTGAGTGCCGATACAAGAAGATCAGAAAGCCTCCTTATTTCAACAGGTAAGTGATCAATTTATTAGTTTGAATCATGATTTAGTGGATATAATAAGATATTAACAGGCATGAATTTGGATGCATATTATTGGTTTGCCAGATGGATCAATCTGAAGGTTCCCTTCCATTCAGTTTTTGGTGGTATGAGGTGCAATCTGAAAGAAGCTGTTCAGGTGGCTGGGCTGGTGTGGCAGGGCCGTGCTCACTGTGGCCTGGATGATGCCAAAAATACTGCCCGCCTACTAGCTCTCCTTATGCACAGGGGCTTCAAGTTCTCCATTACTGACTCACTGATGTGTCAGTCTATTGATCACTCCTTGACATGGAAGCAGCCCCAGGAGCCCCTGCCATTCCTTCCATATCAACCTCACAAACTGAAGGAGTTGCACACTTCTCAGGTGCAATATAGCCCATATTGTTACTGTGGGGTGAAAAGTAGCAAAGGGATGGTTCGTAAACCAGGTCCGAAACAAGGCAGCTTCTTCTTTGGGTGTGGGAACTGGACTGCTGCGAGAGGGGCCCGTTGCCATTATTTTGAATGGGCTTCTCCTTGACCTAGAGAGAAGATGACTTTCTTTTCTTCAGCCTAGTAAAAAAAAAAAAAGAAGAAAAAGGATGGAGGAGTGAGGGGAAGGAAGTTGTCTCCTGAAGGAAGTAAATATGCCCTGGCCAGGCTGTTACTTCTTACATAGTAAATATAAAATAGTTGGCTTAAAACTATCTAGTTATTGCATCTGCCAAAGCTCCTCAGCTCGTTTAAGGGGGTGAAGATACAAGCCTCCTAAGTAACTGAAGACTTATTGATGGAAGATTGAACGAATGGGAAATGTGACCAATGGGCAGTTGGGATAATGTTTTAACTAGCTGGTTACAGTTAATTATCTGAAATAAATTGTCAAATAGGGACAGGTCCTTATCCATGCATTTCAGCCGCTGAAATGAATAGTTGCTTTGGAATGGGCTGCTTCTGTGCACAAGCTTTCGCTTTTAGTTGGTTTTTCCTTATACAGAGTCAAATTTCAAATGGTGTTGTGGTTGTAGCAAGGTTTGGACCCTTGGTCGTGGCTGATGTTTTCTGCCTTTCCTAACCCTATATGCAATCCCTTTCCCCTTTAACTGCTGCTGAGTTTCCGATGTTTCATTTGCATTAGTCGGGATGGTTCTGTTCATTTGCATCTTTTACTCCTTCCTTCTTCTTGTTGCATACCTTCCTTTCAATGTGGCCCAACCACAATAAGTTCCATCAACATTCTAGAAGTTGGAGGGGTGTTAGGTGTAAATAGGTCATAATTAGGCTTGGGTGCATCTGGATGTAATGAACAGTTTCTGATTGTTCTGTTTTGCTTTTAGCATTTCTAGTTCTGGTTCTAGTCTTGGTCGGGTCGATCTATATTGGAATGGTTGTCTATCAGAAAAATATTACGCAAGTATTTCTTCATATATATATATATATGTATATATATATGGATCTCACATTGACTGATACAAAGCTTAAACTTGCTGTGTTATTTGTAGTAACTTCAAGTCACCACCAAGAGTTAGAATTAACAGTGATACAAATGATCTAAAGATAATTGCAGCACATGATGGACAAGAAGAATCAACCTGAAGAGAGAATACTAATGGCAATATACTGACTGCCAAGAAATATTTAACTCAAACAGTGCAATGCCTTTGCGACCCATATGATATGTTTGTTTTGGCTAATGACTACTAAATCAAGACATACTCTGCCTGCTTGTTCCAGAGAGTTTTCTCCTGATCCCTGGTTGCGCTGTGTAAGGTAACACCATCGCTTTGCTCCCCGGCCATGATCACGCCATTCATTAGTATACACTCACTTGTTTGGCCTTAGGCTATATATGTATAGCGGTTGGCTTCCTTGCCTTTCCGCTAGGCTGCATACAACTCACACCCACGAGCTTCTGAACCAAAATAGATTTAAATTTTCAGTGGGCGTGATGGATGGAGAATGGAAAATTGGAAAAAAGGGGGGAGCACGATTATGTTTTAACTTTCTTTTTTGTTTTGTTTTTATTGTGAAATATAATTAAACAAATTGTGCCCAGTCTCTGGAATAATTTCCAACGAGTTAATTTGAGTATATCCGATCCTAAAATTGGAAAAAAGAGAGTTCTGAAATCATTATACAAAATGGATTATGCACTCACACATGGCCTCCTTGACCCAAGAATCCAGCAAATAAGTACGCAAGCACACGATCGAAAAAGAAAGAAGGGCGATTGCATTCGATTTGAACTTCACAAAACAAGCTCTCCCCTTCTTGCCTGGGCCTCAACTTGAAATCAAGAGGAAATACTCTATGTTCAAGCTTCTTAAACTACATTCCCTCGGAAAAAGAAAAGCGGAACCTAGATATCCACACCCCTGATCATCATGTTGGAAGAGGCAGACCATATGATTCTCATCCCTATTGCTTTCTAACTAAATTTTGTACAAGATCTTCGCCGATAACATTCACTTCTAAACATCACTAATAGAATCTGCAAGACTTCCTGCCAGCAACAATTAGAACTCTGTATTAGGTATGTACCATGTATTAACTGGCAACCCCCTACCCCTCAAAATTCACTTCCACCACCAAAATTGCCGGAACAAGTATATTTTCCTCATTCGCTCATCATACGCCATGAAGGCTCGGGCTTTTATGGGGTCAGCATTCAAGTACTCAAATGCATACATTTGCTTGGCCTCTTCCAAGCCGTCAATTTCCATCACAGCCTGCAGAAGTTCAGGGGCATCAATTATGTTCTTACTTTGTTCAATTGCATCAGCCAAGTGCCGGATGCTTGATGCCACAGCCAACATAGCATCCTGAAGAGCCTCTGATGCTCGAGCCCGCTTTGGAAGTTGTCTCAGAGGTGGGATAAAAGGAGCCTCTTGACTATCAGCTGGCTCGGAATACTCAGGCTGTCGGGTAGACGACTCTGTCTCTGTTCCATCTGTGTCACTAGGGTCTTCTGAACTTGGTGAAAGGAATGAAGCAGAATCCTCCTCATAATTCTTAAATTCTGCTTGCTGGCTTCCATTAATGTTACCTGTCATCCTTGCCCACCGACTAGGAGCCTGATAGTTTCCACATACGATTTTCAGTTCATCATACATCTCAATCTGCTTTCCTCGAAATCCCCTTGCATCAGGATGATCCTATTTAAGGCATTATCACCACGACATGATACGAAGATATGAGAATGAGAGGTTTCTTGAAGGTGTAAAAATGCATGGAGAAGAAAAGGAACAAAACAGATTCATACACAGAAAAGAATACACTTACAGCAATATATCTCTTCCATAAATCATCATTGTCACACTCAATCATCTTTGAATTTGGATTCCAAGCAAATCCATCTTGACTTAGCATATCCCTCATTATCTTGTACCTCTTCTTGATTGTCTTAAGACGATTGATAACTTTCTGGTTATTTAAAGACAAATTGAACCTAGAGTTCACAGCTACACAAGCAGCTGTATATGCATTTTCATTAAAGCACTTGTCAATTTTATTCCCATTTCTAGCTTGGATAGCTAGAGCCTCAATCAGACACTTGTCCATTGCAACAGACCAGACAACATTCTTTCCTTTATGCTTCATCTCCCTTCTCTGACCTTGCAAATCATTTTGGTCCATTCCTACAGGTCATTGAAAGCATAAAATTGTCTGAACAAAAGCGCAAATATACATAATGCAAGAAGATGCAGCACACAAAGAGTAACATTATCCTGAGTGTAGCAGTAATACATAAACTATTATATAACAAAAAACATAGTTAGACATTAATTTCAAGCGACACAAATGAATTAGCTAAATATTATATGCCATTTCATGTCACGTATGACCTTGAAAAAAAGAAGTGAATTTCAATAACAAGTTTAAACTTCTTTTCAGATACGTTAATTAACATATCTGAAAAGAAATTCACTCCATTTGACACTCATCAGAACATTTGACACTCCATTAAGGAGGGTGACACCGCCGTTTTGGATGTAGTAGTGAAAATGGCACCATTATTTCTAGAGATGGGAACATGGATGGAAGATGAAACATGTTCATATTCTCTTTATGGAAATGTCTCACTCTCTCTTGAGACAGTAGAAGGTGAAGGCCACTCCAAGTGAAGACCAATAAGACCCTGAACACTACATTAACTCTAGCTTCTAGTCTGTAACTACTTGACTTATCGAGAAAATGTAGATAAGCCTTGCCCTAGCCTAGGTTGCAAGAGATGCTTGTTGAGCTTGAGCATGTGGCTTAGGATGGCAAAAGGACACTTTCAGATTTTGCCTCCCCACGCTGGGAAGAATACATAAGAGTCCATAACAGGCAAACATAGAACAATTATTATGTTGGGCCAGAATTTCCTTGACCAACCCAAGGAGATGCCATGAGGAGCCTCATATGGTAAATGCCAAGTAACAACATTTTCTAGCAGGTGGAGCACTTTGGTATAGAGTTTTCGCAGTCGAGTCGAGAAGGTGCCATGAGTGTCTATGTTGTGAGCATGTGATGTGGAGCACTAGGAAAGAAAGTTCTATTACTCAAATAGACAGTTCCATCTGCCAAGTCAAGCGCATGACATGGACACACCACATATACTACCTTGTTTAACAAAAATTTTGATCCCATAAAAGATATATATGGAAATTATGTATCACCTCACAAAGCCCACCAGATAGAGTCACATTTGAAACTCAATTCCTAGAGAGAGAGAGAGATTAGAGGGAATGAAACCACCTCACGGGACTGAGACATAAAGGTCATTGTTAAGATGAACAAGACCAAATGTGCCATAGGGCAAACAAGACACCAAACCACAATATTGTCACCGCTTGTGTGCGCACTTTTGAGTAATGAGAGTGAACAGGTGTATCATCAACACCTATAGATTTTTGTGCTTGCTTAGCCACAATATTTAGTTCTAGAGTAATACTGATTAGGGAAGCACACACATCTTCTCTTGGATCTTGACAGGGAAGTGCGCATGTATATTCTTGGATCTTGAATACTTGGAGCAAAACGAAGACAAGCTGTGGGTTACCTACATTATGATAACCATGTACTTGAACAAACAACCACAAAACTAGGATAAGGTCCAGGAGCTCGTATCTAGTTCCAACATTTGAGTTGTCAAATAAAATAAAAACAGCATCCCATTGCATGATGATCCTTGCTACTTGAGTTGTCAAATAAAAATATAGGATAGAACATAAACAAAGTGTGAGTAAGGAAATGGGTGTAGCAAGCCGAAGTTCAAGACGGTAAGTTGCCAAGATCAAGGAATTCTTTCCCCATATAGTTTCTTCTTTTTTTATGTCCAACATTTCCAAGCTCTCTTCAACTTTGCAGATCCTTGCCTACAACAAGGATCACCTGTAGGCTGTAACTTAGCCACGAGCTCAAGCATGAGTTGTTTGGGTGGAGTCTTCAAGTGATTTAAGTCCCTAAGGCAAACACTTAAAGCAGTGAGAACCAGATATATCAGCACAAGACTCAGTCCATAAATCATTGTGGTCAATATAGTGCTGAAATAGAAATGGGGAATAAACGATGTAGTGTGGTGGTCTCCATTCTCAGGGATGGGAATCTGGGTTGGGTTGACCTGACCCAGCCTGTACCGTACCCATTTAAGAAAACTAAAAGGGTAGATAATGGGTATGTAGGCAAATGGGTATCACCCATTAATTCTGGTGGGTTGGGCAACAAAACCCATTACCAACCCACTCTACTCATTCCATTAAACAATAAACGACCTCCCCTAACATTTTTGATATTTACAAGATTGCCATCTAATTTAAAACCATAGATTGTTGCATGTGGATTTCTGATTTCACTTTCACAGTTTCACACATTTCCAAAATTCCTTGACCTGAGGGTTTTTCAGTATTTTCATGGGAATGCTGGAAGAGGAAGGCGAGACCTAGGATGCCTATAGAGTAACCACAGGAAATTTCCCCAACAATGACAAGATCAAAGCCTAGAATGGCTTCGCCATCACCAGGATCTGCAATGATGCGCATGGCAATGATCTGCGGACCTGCAAGCTCCTCAATCTCTTCAAGAAATTGGACTCCATGAAGAAGAAAGTTCTAGGCATATGATTCATCCACCAGGTACTCAGATGCATTGAATCTTTCATTAATTGACAGTGTTATTCTTCATTTTTCTTCTAGCTTCAGATGAGCTGTCTCAAAAATAAATGTTTAGGAATCTCACTTTCTGTATTAAATCCGTAATCTGTATTAAAATTTTAATTTCAAATTTTGGTCTGCATTAAATTTTAATTGTAATCTTTGTTGAGAATACTTAGTATTTTTTATGTTGATTAAGGCAGATGGTATATTAGTTTTGTATTTTTATGTTTTAATTTCATTCTTTTGTATTTATATGGTATATTAGTTTTGTATTTTGGCTTGAGATATTTTTATGTTTTAATTGTGGGATCTGCAAAGGGTAAAATTGAAAGTTTAAGAGGTTCAAAATTCTGGTTTAGGGAAGCAGTATGGTTTGTTTCACTTTAAATAGGGGTGTAAATGAGTAAATGAGGGTTTTAATAGCATATATGGGTGCAGGGGATAAGTGGGGGTGGGTAAGTGGGGATGGAATGAGGGCTTTTAAATGGGGTGGGGGTCAGGTTGAGACATTTTAGCCTTATACCCAATCCACTGCCATCCCCATGACCATGCTCTCCTAGTAAAAGTGAAAAGTGGTCAAAAGGGGACTTTTGTTCAAACGTTGCAAAAATAAGTTACAGTGGATACAGTGTACACCACCTCAAAACAATCTAAGAACAAATAAATTGAACTACTTCGCAAAACATGAGGAAGTAGTCAATTGTTGCATGTGTTAATCTGTTATAAAAGTGAGAAAAAATAATAAATAAACAATTCTTTCCCTAGCTAAAAGGTAGATTGTTGTTAACACACCATGCCATATACACATGCATGGTCAAAGAATAAGTTATAAATGTAATTTTGGCTACCTTTACTCACAAGGCAGAAGTAACAAAATATCCAAGTATGGTCAAATCCAGCAATCTCATAAATAAGCACAGATGTCGTGATTTAGAGCTAGAGAAGCAAAGTTATTGCAGAGGCTCCAAATAATGATTGGAGTATTTTCTGGTCTCATATCAAGGGCTATGAAGATTATGGTTCTAAATAAACTCATTAATTTCTTCTCACATACTACCATAGTTGTTAATACCCTACCAGTCAAGGTACTGGTTTAGTTGTTGGTATGATACAATACCAGTACGGGACAATACCGTGGCAGTTTCAGATATATTGCTAAAACAAATTAATAATGTATTACAAAATAATGCAAAGAAAACCATATAAATAAATCTAAATTAATATAAGATAATTAATCTAAATTATTTTCGGACAACAATGAGAAATTTTTAAGGCCTGTTCAGTTGTAGAAAACATTTCCTAGTTTTTTAACTCCAATTTTCTATTGAATGATTGATTCTTCAATTAAAAAACACAAGACTTAATTTTATAATTTTTCAACTTTATATTACGAATTGGAAAACATCAAAAAATGTTCTTTAAATTTTCTGAAAATGAATGCTATTACTTTTTGAATTATTAAACATTAAGGACATGTTCAATTATAAAATTAGAGTTGAAAAAATAGAAAATATTTTCTATAACTGAACAGGACCTCAACTTTTTTCTCAGATTTTGAGTTGTGAGGCTATGAGAGGCTGAGAGCTGAAAATAAGTTAAAAAAAATAAGAAATTTTTAAGATATTATATTAGCAAAATTCTGGTATTGTCTGACCAGGCCAAAACCAACCAATGCCTCAACTAGAATGAAACTTTCTGTTATTTGTTCCAGAATTGCTCTCACACGTAACTGGATTAACAACTATGCAGATTCTCTCTCTCTCTCTCTCTTCTACATGAGGCATGGAAGTGTGCAAGATCTCAACAAAAAGTCAAGCCTAAAAGGAGAAAATGGTCAAACAAAAAACACCACCTAATGATTTGGGATAAGCCATCCCTAGTGAGGATGTGTAGCTTGTCAAGCTTCCAATGGTGACGCAACCCATTTAAGCAAAGATTGGTAGTCAAGCAACCCCTCCAGGGGCAAGGGAACCCACAAGGGGATGTAAGTTGAGGACTCCTCCAGAGGGGGGGGGGGGACAAGGTGGTCGCTCTGAAGGGAGAATGCCATCTAAGGTAGGCGGTGAAAACCAATTTCCTAAACAACCATCTCTTTTTTAAGCCCTTAATATAAGCAAAACCATCTAAATAATGCACCAGGACAACACTTGTGAATAAAATTCAGAGTTTAATAATAACCAAGGCACCAATCAAACCCTTATGTAAAAATTATAGCTCAATAACAGAGCAGGCACCATTCTAAAATGAAGTTTTTTTTTTTTTTTTCCCCTTTTTCTCCTAGCAACTAGCAATAGTAAGAGGTGCCTCAATGGAAGAACCCCATCTCACACTCAAAAATTCAGAAAAGGAAATTTTTCTTAGCGCTCAATAATGGCAAAACTGCCTAAGAGGATGCACCATCCCAAGATTACTCTCTATCTCTCTGCTTTATTTTTACTTTTATCTCTATTTATTTTTATATCATTTTTTTATTAGGAATGAGAAAAGTAAAGAATGTATAGAGTGCAATGAGAACTTCAGAATGTGCTAGGTTGGCCGCATAGGTGATCTTCATACAGGAGTCTAATCAGGGGAAGACCATCTTAAGGTAGGATGAGGGTTGCAAGTGTGGATTATAAGATGCAAATTTACAAGAAAACAATGATTATCCTATTTTGGAATAACTAGTATTCCCCATTTTACTTTTCCATTTCATTAAAAAAAAGAGTACAATATCATGCACATACAAAGAGAAAGAGAGGACCATATACAAACTGCGCAACTTCCAAAATCAATTGTCAAGGTGAAGAAAGGAGCATCAGAGACTAAGAGAAGGGGAGTGTTGGGTGAGGGGACGATATATTGCATAAGGCTCCATGTTAAGGTGGCTAGGTGGGAGGGGCTTAGGATGACACATGGAACTTGGAAGCAAGCACTACATAGTAAAGAACACAAAGGTTGAGACTGGTCATGCCAAATCCTTGGGGAAAAGTGAGGGGGCTTGCCAAGCCAAACCTCGAGAGAAAGGCCACAAGTTTGGCTCCCCCACAAGACAAAAAAGAAAAAAGAAGGATAACTAAAAAAGAAGGGAGGGTGTTGACTAAGCTAGTCATCAAGAAAAAAGAAAAGGAGGGGCCAAGAGGATTAGCTCAATTAATGACGGACACTAGACTTCTTGACCAACCCCCTATCACTATAGTACAGGGGGGATGCTTGACAAGGCACCAACCTACTGGGCACAAAGGGACTTCTTGAAAACCTCATTCCCTATCAGTTATGCTCTCATGACAAGATCTGGGAGGAAATACAGCCAACCAAATAAAGTTTAAGAGAAGGCCTTGTAAGTGCAGGGGAGTTTTGAGAGATAAGTGAGTCCACATAGAAGGAAAACATATCCCACAAGAGTTGTTCTCAAGCATCCATCCACGCTTGTGATTTCTTAAGCAAAGTAGTGGGGAAAAAACAACTGGCCTATTAGCAGTACACTAGATGGCTTACTTGGCTTACTTAATGTCTGCATACACCAGGACAATATAGGCTAGTATAAATAGAATAAGCCTTCTTTTGAGTGTGAAACACCATAACATTATTTGTCAGGAACCTATTGATGCAATTGGCCGCCAAAATGGAAGAGTTAGTCAAACTTCAGAAAGTGAAAACAGTGGAAGAAAGAGAACTAAAAATTAAAACTAGCAATATAATAACAACCGCAAGAAACTAAAAGAAAGAAGGAAGATGAAAGGGAGTGATTAACTAAGCAAAGGCACTATTTTCCTTCTCGACAAACAGTAAGACAAATAAATGAACTATCACATTTTTTTATTCTGGTTAGTGATTAGCATATCATGACAGGAGAATATTTAACCTTTTAAAAGGGTAAATTACCACCTCCACCCCAAAAAAAAAAAAAAAACTAACCTTCCACGGTGTTTTACCAATTACAAAAAAGGTACAAATTAGCAGCTTTCTTAAATGAAAACAAGAAAAAAAATCCACACTAAGGCACGTATGACAACCACAATGATTATGGCCATTATTTGTGCAGATATATTCAGAAACAAGTACTTTGTGATTCCAAAGAAATGACACAGAATTAAATTCATAAACAGATTTGCTAAGAGAACAACTCACATGTGCTATAGTAACTCTACCAAATCACAAAACTATCACATGTTAGTTACCCAGAAAAATGTATGATTAAGTACAACTACTAGTTTTATGATGTCACCAAAGCAGATGTTTGTCAACGAAGCTAAAAAGAAAATAGATAAGGAAGCGTTGCAAGGGCTTATATTTCACCTTTAATCTTATAACAGTTGCATAACAAGGAGGTGATCCGCATTAATTGTCAATATTAAATTAAAAAAATTGTACCACGCCAGATAAGAAAAATGCTTGCCTCAGTGTTTGAGAGAGAGAGAGAGAGAGAAATGTATCAAAAAGCTTAAGGATCTCCTAGATAATCAGGAATCACCACTTCATGGGATAACAAATTCAGAGAAAGGAATTCATCCAAACCTTTTGAAGAATTGGAATGTGAAGGAGAAAAAATGGACTGGCCCTTCACCCAAATTTTTCATCCATATTTCTATCTTTTTTTGTTGCCCGACAAATGAACTTTTGGATCCATATTTCAATATGCTAATGTTAAAATGGTTAAAGAAATGTGATAAATAGACTTCGCATCTGCACCTAACACTGATACCTTAGTTCATAGAACAATCTGATACCATGAAGAGACTTCAGAATCTTGAGAAGAATCACTGACTTCCAAAGCTTAGCTCACTGTTTAGTATGTACGCTAGAAATAAACAAAGTGCTCATTTGGCTGTGCCATGGGACAACTAAAAATGTTAAGTAAGAGGCATTTTTGCATATTTTTTAATCGTACTTAGCTATTATAAAAAATGTTTCTTTATAACAACAGAACATGTTTTTCTACTATAAACAAGAAGCAGGAAGGAGGAGTTTCTTGGAAAAAGAGATTTTCACAAAACCGGTTTTCATGACAACAAAAAATTTACAGTAACACCAGATAATCACTAATTCCTGGATTACCAAATAGATCCAAACCAACCATGTCAAATAGACTGGATAACATGTCAGGTCAAATTTATTCAAATCTATTTTGTTTCAAGTCCTAATATTTACCCATCTAACCAAAAAAGTTAGGTCGCAACGATTGAGGTTACAATATATCCAATTCCTATGTGACAATATCCAAACAAATGTTCCAACAACTTCGCTCATTTTACAGAATATTAAATAACTCCATTTATGGATTCATATTATTTTTCATTTGAGGGAAAAACCCTCCTCCTCCCCCACAATCGATATTGAATCAGACCCTTTTGGTTTAACTCGCCCAGGAAAGCATTACAGAAAAAGAAATGATCCAATCATAAGTGACAGTAACAAGCAGCACCCGTAGTCATTCTCTGACATGCCGTCGTATGAACAATCTCCAACAAGAATATATATTATCAATTACTTCAGCTGACAGCAGAAACTCGATGCCCGAGATTGAAGTGCCGTCAAGAGGTGAGCAGATAGCCCTGAATGCCTAAACGATTTGCATGCGCAACCGTTTCTGTGAGAGTGTGTGTATGAGAGAGAGAGAGAGACACACACACACACAGAGACAGATAAAGAGAGAGAAAGGGGAATACCAATGGGAAATGAGAGAGGCGAATCGGAAGCTTCGCATGGTGGAGTTCTCTTGCGGGTTACTATCGTTCTGGACCGCATCTTTTGACAATCAATCTCAGCAGGACGCCGGCGTCAACACGACCATCCACCATAACCATAGCCAGTCGCCATTGGTTAGGGTTTTTCTCGGGGAAAAATTTTCCCAGCGACACTTTCTCGAAAGCCAAACGCGTAACGCACGTTGTTGGAGCATTTTCGGGGTGGCGTGGTACATTTCGCGGCTCCGCCCCGTGTGGTTCTCATATCCACGCCCCGACCCAAACCCAATTGAACTTCCGCCCCTTTTTTTCTATAATCTCGTGCCGCCGCCAAATAAACGTCATATTGTTTTGTTGTCACGGTAAAAAAAAATTATTTATTGTGTATGGCTATTTAAAAATTTTTTATAAAATTTATTATGTGTGATTAATTTATATTGTGTTAGATCGTGAGAGTGACTTATAATAATTTCTTTATATTTTCTATTTTCATTGGTATTATCTGATTGATCCGTATTGCCTTCTTGGTTATGGTCAATTAGATAATTTAAGAGTCTTTGATGGATTCACTTTATTGTGGTTTTAATTTTTTTCAATGGTCTGAAACATTTTGCTAGCAAATTCAAATGAGGGAAATAAGGTAATTTTTATCATTAGTATAAAAAGAAATAAACTAATTACCTTTTCACTTGTTTGTAATTTGGACAAAAAATACGTAACGCACTGGCATTTACCCTGAGAATATTATCTTCTCCTCTTTTCTTTTCTTTTTTATTGTAGAGGGGGGGGGGGTGTTTATCTATTAGAAACCACTAGAACGACAAATACAACCTAAACTGTCACGGTAAAAAGAAGAAGAAACAAACCAACGTTAATATTGCTAGTCTTGCATTGAACGTCAATGTGAATAATGGATCTTCACTTCATTTGGATCGGTGAAGTAACAAAAATAAATTCATAATTATATCATTCAATTCCAAACTAATATTGAGAATATCCATTTATAATTTTCAAGGGGAAGGAAAGGCTTCCACTACAAAAATAATTTCGCAAACAGAAGAAAGATTTCCCCTCACCTCCCCCATCCCCATCCTTACCTTTCATCCAACCAGAAGGAGAGGAAACAGAGTAGCAATGTTGCCCTTTGGGTCTTCACAACAATATTCCACAGAACTTTTAATATAAAGTTTTGATACATATATATACATATACAAAATAGTTGATGCCACAGATTAAAAATAGAAGCAAAGTAATTTATAATTATTATTATTATCAAATATAACCATCATCATCA
This sequence comes from Diospyros kaki, assembly GCA_036245055.1. Lineage (NCBI taxonomy): Eukaryota > Viridiplantae > Streptophyta > Magnoliopsida > Ericales > Ebenaceae > Diospyros > Diospyros kaki. Next base: position 39,457,905 of record BSEG01000001.1, on the reverse strand, counting down.
TATCAAACTACTGAAGCAGGCAGTAACATGGGCATTATTGTATTAGATAGAATATGAAAAGAAAAAGAGGATAGGCGACGGATTATAAATAAGATGATCATCTGCGAATGAAAACCGCCGCTTCACATATATTGGCTGGCTCTACCTCCAGAATGCCATATATAAGATGATGATCTGTATAGAACAATAACGGGGATGGGAGTGGGGTCATGCAACAAGGTCAAAAAATGCTCCGTAGGGCGTAGAATATTTGTAGCTATTACTATCTTAAAAGCAGTAAATAATTAACTTTGAGAGATACCAGACCAGATGATGATGCATTTCAACTCTGCTGCCAGCTCATTCTGAATAAACTACATCCCACTTTTCTTGTTTCTGAAGTCCTCCTTCAGCAGTGCAAATTTCTTCTTGCATTGATTCAGAGTCTTCCCAGGAATGGCTGCCGCAACGCGCTCCCACCGCTGGCTAGTTTCTTTCGGGAAGGTTTTCAGAGCTTGCACAAGAGCCCTTTCTTGGACAGCAGACCACACGTCTTGATCCAAGCTTGGCGAGAACCCATTTGCCCTAGTCGCGTCGTTCAAATTTTGGTGGTTCGCCTCTTGGCTGGAAGAATCCTTCGAGTCGTTGAGCTTAGAAGCTCTCCTGTTAGGTGCATTGCTGGCGGATACCCCCCCATCTATTTCCTCTCTAGTTGTAAGAGGAGATGCAATAGTTGGTGCCGGTTTTCGCTTTTCAAGGAATGAGTCAAAAGCTTTTGCAGAGTCGGGCTTCTGAAGGAAAACAGTTTTTGTGGCCTTCAAAATCTCGTCGACAGACCTTCCAGTGCCCAAGTACTCAGAAATAACCTCCCACCTGCGAGATGTTCCATTAGGGTACTTCTGCATCCCTTTTCTCAAAAGCACAATCTCTTCTTTGCCCCAAGGCTTCTCCCTTTTCTCGGAGCTGCTTAATGGAGTGCTTCCAGCAGTAGCCTCCATAGAACCATTTTCCTTTCGGTTATTGGACTCTTTCTGCTCCTCCAAATTTTCGTTACACTGCTGAGCCTCCTTGAGGATTTTTGCTCGCTCTAAGCCCTCTTTTTCCTCAATTTTGTTGCACAAATTCCTTAACCGCTCAAACTCAAGAGACATACAAAGGTTTTCAACATCCTCCTCAGTAACAACAAGCAAGCGCTGGGATAAAACAGGAGCTGAAAGTGTTCGAAGACGGGTACGCTCCTTGCGCAATAGCTTCTTCTCTTTTTCCCGTGTCTTCTTCTGATGTAAAGCAGCTTCAGCAGCCTGTCTTTCCTCCTCCTCCTTCTGGCGCCTCTGCTCTTCAGCAATTCTTGCAGCCTCTTCTTCCTGTAATTTCTTTGCGAGAAACTTAGCCTCCTTTTTCCTACGCCTCTCTGCTTTTTCCTCCTCCTTTCTTTTCAGGATTCTAGGATCCTTTTTATAGGCATTGTCCACAAGAGCTCGTATCCGCACATACTCATCCTTTCTAGCTTTTTCTGTAAGCTTTGCATTCTGCCTTTCCATCCACCTCCTATGGTCCCGAGATTCAGCTTGCTCAAGGTCAAATTCATCTGCATGTGGGAATTCTCTCCAGCTTCTGAAGCTGTACCAAAAATCATAAAAGCCATCCACATCTTCTAAAGCAGTATTCTCATCGCCTAGCGAAGGAACAGGTTGGCTAACTGACCACCGTGCATTCCTTAAAAAAGCGGGACCAAATACCTTGAAGAAATCTTGTGGGGAACAGTCAGTAGGGATTTCATCATCGAACTCATCTGTGGAGTCATAAATTCTTCTCCTCAAAGGGTCAATTAGCAATTCATATGCCTCTTGAATGGCCTTGAAGTGGTTCTCTATTTCATCTTTCTTCGCTTGTTTTGCAGCTTCAGTTTCCTCAGCAAGAAGAAGAGCAGCCTGTTTGTCAGGATGGTACTTTAAAGCAGTCTCACGATAGCTCTTTCTTATCTGCTCCTCAGTAGCAAGGTATCTTAAATGGCCCAAACCCAGTAATGCATAGTGATCTTGTTGCTTACCACCGGCAGCAGATTTTTTTTTACCTTTAGTGCTGTATGCCTCTGATGATGCACCATAGGCACGGTCCTTATCATTAGGAACAGTCTGCTCACCACCATCTGCACATTCTTCCTCATAACCAAGGAGTCTAAGTGCAGCTGAGTGAAAAGCATGCCCAGCAGGTTCAAATTTAACAGCCTTCACTGGGAGACAATTTGAGGAGACATAGATTGGCACTCCATCTACAATCTCTTGTGAGTAGGAAATAAAACGGACACTTAATTGGGTAGCCATAATCTTCTAGAAGTGAATACAACAAGAAGAAAAAGGGAAGTGAAATCAGAAAGTTGTCAATCTCTCAATATTGAGTATCTAACAGCTTTACTTCAGCTTTTGGCCCACTTAAGATATTACCTGCAACAAGTCCAGTATCTTGTAAGCCAGAACATCAATCCAGCTCATAATCACAATAGTGTATAAGTAATTAGTCAATAATAATTGGATAGGCACGTATGAACATATACCTTATACACTGAAAAATAGTGTGCATCAAAATTCAGCATCAAGAGCTAGCCACTAGACAATTCTTGCAGAGGCTCATGTGGTAATTGCATTCAATACAAACTTATTACAATCTATCTACAAAACTAAAATGCCAAATATAAAAGATAAATGCAATTCAGCATTGAGCATCCTTCCATTAACAGACTTTTCCTGATTTGACCCATACTGAGAAGATGGATGCAAAGGGTACCATACACTCAAAGCACGTGCAAGGATGGGTCTGGATATTATTACTTTTTAGAAGGGCGGCTAGTTATTGGGAGGTTGATCCTAATTTCCTAAAGAGTTTTTCTTTTTTATTTTTTCCCCCTTTTATCGTTTTTCATAATGTGCCTAAATCAACACAAACTTAAATTGATATTTTGTTCTGTCTTTATGTACAGACTTTTCCTGATTTGACCCACACTGAGAAGATGGGGATGCAAAGGTACCATACTCTCACAGCTAGTGCAAGGATGCAACTGGATATTATTTCCTTTTAGATGGATTTTTTTTTCTTTTCTATAAATTTTGTCTGTAATTTGTACTAAGATATTAATTTTAATTTTGATATGTAATTTATAATCAGTGGTGGGAACAATTAGGGGTTGTTCAGTTATGGAAAACAGCCTCCATTTTTCAAAAAAAATACTCCATAAAAAATGAAAAATTACAAGAAATTGTTCAAATACACAAATTTTCCAAATATAAAAAGGAGGTTTGGAAAATGCAACTTTGCAAAATTGAACTGAACTTGGAAAACTCCTAATTTTAGTTTTCCCTACAAGGAGAACTGGAAAACACAGTTTTTAACAAAAATTTTCCCAAATAATCTCCTCCTCTCACACAAGTTACACAAAAGTGGCACAAATATTTCCCCAATCTCTCCTTTTTTAACATATGTTCCAATTTTCTAAAATAGAAATTAGTTTCTGTACTTCTAACATTTAATGATTTAAATGTATTTTTCAAATTTTCTATCAAAAATGAAAATTAAAGATTTAATTGAAAATTAGAGATAAAAAATTAGAAATCATTTTCCACAACTAAACAGCCCCTTAGTGTTTTTTTTTCCTGTTGCTTGATTAGGGTTTCAATTTCTATTATTGTTTTGTATTATTAAGCAAGGGCTAGAATCAGTGAATTGAGTAATAAAGAATTGGTATATTGAGAGTGGGGAAGCAACACTGTATGATTTATCTAAATGGGGAAAATGAAGTTCTAGCTGGATAAGATAAGGGCAGGATCAGGGCAGGGTTGATGAGGTGAGGCTTACACGGGTCTAAACAGGTCATGGTTTTCTCTCTCATACCCAACTTGTTGCTGCCATCCCTATGTGTGAAACATGATTAAGTTGATTTGGTCATGTGAGAATAAGATCAATGGAGGCTCCTATAAGGAAAGTGGATAGAAGATGTGAGAGGAAGACCAATAGAGGATCCTGTCATGAGAGTGGATAAAATGGAACAAGTATTCAGCAAAAGAGGTTAGAGAAAAACCAAAAAAAATACTTGGTCAGAAACACTTGCGTGTGATATTAATTGTATATGCCTTACAGAAGATAAAGCTAGATACAGAAATGAACTAAATGCTAGAGTTCATGTAGCTTACTCTTACTAGGTTTATTCTTTCCCATACATTATGTGGTGACAAAGAGGTGACTTTGACATTGACATGTTGAGTGAATTAGGTGACCTCTGTGTCTATAACATGCAAGCAACTTTGAGCAGAAACAACAAAGGAAGGAGATTAAGCAATTCAAAAATCACACCTGCACTTAAGACTTAGGCAAAGGAAAGGGCAGGGGGATATAGGAACTAATATTTATAACCATCTAATTAATATGCTCTGTTTGTAATATGAGACCTCCATTTATGGAAACAATTCAAGAATCAGACCTTTCTGTAATGTACCTTGGCCATCCCCATTCAAAGAATACCAACAAACCAAATAAAGAGTTCAGCCTACACAACTCTGTACTAAAAAACTGAATGAATAAGGCTCTGTATCTCATAGAATGAGAGGTAATGAAAGGAGAAGATGCTCCATAACTACCTGAACGTCTTGAACAGAAAGATCTCCTTCCATAATGTGCCTACGCTTCCTAGATTACCAAAAGTGAGCATGGATATAATAAAGCATAAATACAAAAAAAAGGCCACCAAACGTTCCAAAAAAAGCAAAACCCCCTCTTCTTCATAAAGGAACCATAAAATGAGTAAACGCACTTCCCCCAATGAGTTGCATACTAATCCCCCTCCCCTTTTTATTTGAAGGATGATCTTAAAGCAAAAACCTATCGTGTGGCAATTTTCCATCTTGGTGATTATATAAACTACAACCACAAAACAACATCTTCCAATAAAAGGAGAAGTAATGACCTGCTGCAACCTCCTTACCAAACAAAACAAGTCCAAGCCCAGCTCACACAAAGGGTGTGTGACCACTGTAACTCTTCAAACAAAATCTCACCCTTAAACCATTCCTCAAACAAAATGAGCTCTCAAGGAATTCTTATCAGCGTAGCACAATGCCCCCACCATAGCCCAGCACCAGCAAATGTTCTAATGCAACCAGTAACTTAGCCCCCCCATCCCCAACCTATATACTCTCAGGTATCAATATAATTTGCTCATAATGTATACATAATGTGAGAGAGAAATAAAAGTTATCAAAGAAGACAGCAGCAGATGGCTATCCAGGGTACTAATACCCCCTACACCAAAATGGGAGGAAGAAGTGAAGGAGCACTCAAAAACATTTATTCTATCAAGCGGTCACCTAAGCACGGAAACCTTGTATAGAAAAGCATTTCCATTTCATAAACTGAATCTCTTTGAAAACTCTAGGAAACATTTTGGAAACTCAAAAAGCTTCCCTTTAATTTATAAGATATTCAGAAACTATTGGAAGTTTCCCCCCCAAAAAAATGTTTATGGGATTCTTTTTTAATTTTCAAAAATAAAAAATTGAATCTCTTTAAAGAATTAAGAAATTAATTGGATTTCAAAACCTAGATTTTTTTTTTTTTTTTTTGGTGTCATGTCAAGTCTCTCAGTTGAGACTTGAATTTACAGAGAATTAGAAGAATCAAGAGAAAGAGAGGAGAGTTTTTGGAGGGGAAAGTGAGAGAAAAGAGAGAATTCAAGAGGGAAAGAGTTTCTCATTATGCATAGGACTCCCGTCCTCATACATCTGGCCTTATATAGGCCCTTCCCACTGGTTTCACTACAACCGTGGGGAACATTCAAGCAACTACTAACACAGGTGGCCATGTGGGCTACGATTATTACAAGAAATTTTCAAAATTACCCTTGGGGTCATAACATTCCCCACCCCTATAAATTATTCTTGTCCTCAAGAATCTAAAGTAGCCCAGTAGTTCACGATAATTGAGTGAGCAACTCAAGTACATACTCCCAAGTTGTGTGGTCAGGATCCTTGTGAGACCACTTTACCAACACCTGAGTTAAGGGCACCGAACCTTAATATATCACCCGCTTTTCTAGGATGTCCTGAGGCTCCACCACTCCTTCCTCTTCTTCATTCAGAGCTAGTAAATCCTGACTAACTGTAGCTTGTGGCTCAATAAACTTCTCTAATAGGGATACATGAAATACTATCACGAGAATGATTAAATAAGGGGGGCTCAAGTGTAATTAGTAATTGTAGAATGACAAGAAGATTGGTTAGTTAGTCAAGCAAGTTGATTTCAAATTTTTGTAAATAAGGCAAGTGGCCTTTGGCGCCCAAGGGTGAGCAGGAGCAGTATATATAGCTCTAATACCATCCTCCCAAACTATCTAGAGTATTATCAACATACTCATCCTCTCTCCCGCCATTTCTCTCTCTCTCTCTCTCTCTCTCTCTCTCGTCACAACTCAAGGGTAGTTAGAAGGGTATTATTGTAATAAGGTTATAATAGTTAGTAGGAGGCATTTTGTGAGTTATTAGGAGCACATGGGTGTTATTTTTCAGATTTCATTTACTTTTGAATAGCCTATAAATAGGCCCTAGTATATAGAGAAAGGCATGCTGAAACAATATAGTGAATTCATATTTTCCCTCCATATTTTCTCCCTCTCATTCTTCCTAGTTCTCTCTCATTTCTCTTAATTTCTGCTCTATATCTCCCTCTAATTCCCCTCTATTTCCCTCCCAAATCCTTCCTAATTCCTTCCTAGACCCTAGCTAAATCCTAGGGTCGTGACAAATGGTATCAGAGCAAGTCCTTCTTCTGCTGTGATTTCAGTAATTCGTATCAAATTGGTTTGAAATTGAGAAGCGAAACAGAGCCGATTGATTCTAGGCTGTGACGGGCGATTTTGAGCATTTGTTCCAATCGGAGTTTGAAGGACTTGAAAGCAGATTGGAACTGAGCAGAGCCAGGCTAACCTCGGCCAGAATCCCGACGATGATTATCGGAAGGGTGAACAGAAGTGGAGCAAAGAAATTATCAGCTAATACTGAGGCGCATCAGAGTAGCAATTCCGTGAAGTTAATTCAGCAAGTCCACAAAAAGAATCAGTTCTCTGGCGACTGCTACAAGTATTGATCGAGGTGAGTAGAGGCGAATCAGAAGCCACCACTTGAGTGGAAGTGGATCGGTAGGGCCAGAGTGTCAGCGACTTCTGGCCATTGATTGAGTAGCGATTTAAACGAAAATTAAGGCATCGAAGAGAAGTTGATCGAAGCCGACAACAATTGCAACTGCTTTCAGTGACCAACTCAAATCAGGTAGAAGGAGGAGTTAGGCAGCGGAAGTTGCTTCAGAAGCGAGACAGCGGACGGTGATTGGGTGGCAACTCCGCTAGGGGAATTTGACTCGCATCGATCGGGGTAGAAATCGACTAGTTGCAAGGCGGAACTAAACTCGAATTTCAATGGAGAAGCCGAGCAAAGCAAACATCGATCGGAAGTGAATCGGATTTGAAAGGTGAAGCTGAGGCGCGATTGAAGCAGAGTCGTGGGTGATTCAAGAATCCAGAAGAATTTCAAGTAGATGTCGGTGATTGGGTGAGACTGGGCGATCCTTGAATCACTTTGATTCCGGCATACTCGCTGCTTGTGGTTGAGGCGAGAAGGCAGGCGCGGTGAGGAGAGGAAAAACAGGTTTAGGTCACTGCATGTGACCAAGTCGTGAAAGAAGGTGTGATCAGAAACGGTACAGGGGTGAATTTCAGCAATCTTGAGGAATTACTGCGAGCAGGATGATACTTCTCTGTTATTAATTTCCAGCGGTGATTTTCGTTTGAGAGTGGGAGACGACTTTGATGTATTGCAATGGAACCGATCGTTCCTCGGCTGTGAGTCAGGCAGCTCCCAAAGCAATATTAGCAGTGATCAGTTGCAGTCAAGGCAAAGCAACGACCGAGGCAGAATAGGTTGCTGAATTCAGGTTAAAATGAATTTAGATTGGCTGAACTTGAAGCTGCTAAGTTGCGGTCTGGGTGATTTATTGAAGCAATTTCAGTGACTGAATTCCGGTGTGTTTGAAGTACCGAAATAAGTTTCCAAAGGGTCTTTGGAAGCTGATCAAGAGGCTGTTACAGGGTGCAATTTCAAGAAATTGAACTGAAGAGATGGTCGAAGGACTAATTGCTGCAACAAAGGAAATTAAGGACCTCCGTAGGCAGCTGGACCATTTGTTGATAATGTGTTCACATAAATTTCAGATTGCTAATGGGACTTTATCGACCTCAATTCCAAGTGTTGATTCGGCCACTATTGCTCCATTGGCTATTCCGGTATTTGATAGGGATAGGCCAAAATGGTGAATTCGGCAATATGAATGGGTGTTCTACCAACACCGAGTAGCTAAAAAGAAGAAGGTAAAAATGGCTGCAAGTAATTTGAGTGGAATTTCATACGTTTAGTTCCAGAATTGGAGTTGGGGAAGGGTGGAATTGAGCTGGCCGCAGTTTGTAATTGACTTGTGTAACCGGTTTGGAGAAAGGACCAAAACCTATATGATCAATGGAGTTTCTAAGGATGTTAATCTAGAGATGCAAGAAGCTGATGAGGAAGAAAAAGAAGCAGTAGAAGGGATCGAAAAATTGGGGGATGGCAGTCCAATGGTTGGCAGCATCCCAAGAAGTCTCACTGGTACTGGAAATCCAGCTGCTAAAACCCTCAATATAACACCGTTGGAAGAGGTAACTGTTGAGGATGAAGCTGAGATGTTTGCTAGCAATCCGGGAGCCAAAGATCTTGGAGTGGAAACAATCACAACAGCCTTAGATTGTGGAGACCTTAAATCTATTTCTCTTGAAGGAATAGGAATTGAAGGAGTTGCTAAATTACCTACTATGGATCAGGTAACTCCAACTGAGAAATCACTCAATTGGGAGGAAACTTGTGCCTTAATCGAAATGGATAACCAATGGAGGGCAGTTCAAGAATGGTTAGAGCTTAAGGGAGGATGCTTGCATGATATTGATTACACTAAAACTTTTCAGCAATATGTTTCTGATTTGGAGCAATGGAGGAAGCAAAAGGATAAAGTGAAACAAGATGAAAGGAAAAAAAGGGAAAAACAAGATAAGAAGAAGGGAAAACAAAGAAGAAATCAATGGGTGAAGATGGGCATTGGATAAAGAAATGATAGCTTGGTTGTAATAAGTTTCTTGGGGACAAGAAACCTTTCAAGGAGAGGAGAATGTCACAACTCAAGGGTAGTTAGAAAGGTATTATTGTAATAAGGTTGTAGTAGTTAGTAGGAGGCATTTTGTGAGTTGTTAGGAGCACATGGGTGCTATTTTTCAGATTTCATTTACTATTGAATAGCCTATAAATAGGCCCTAATATGTAGAGAAAGGCATGCTGAAACAATACAGTGAATTCATATTTTCCCTCCATATTTTCTCCCTCTCATTCTTCCTAGTTCTCTCTCATTTCTCTTAATTTCTGCTCTATATCTCCCTCTAATTCTCCTTCGTTTCCCCCCCAAATCCTTCCTAATTCCTTCCTAGACCCTAGCTAAATCCTAGGGTCGTGACATCTCTCTCTCTCTCTCTCTCTCTCTCTCTCTCTCTCTCCTTCTGGTTCTTTTCTAAATTCCTCTCGGCTAAAGAGGAATTCCACCTATCAAAATCAGAATTCTAACAATTTGGTATCAGAGCAGTTCTCGGGCCATGATCACATCGGAATTCACCATGGCTGATGGCACGAGGATGAAGCAAATGGAGGCTCAACTACAAGAAGTCACTGCTACAGTGTCCGACATGCAGATACGGATGGGTGGTCTGGAATCGTCCATGGAGGCAGTAGTGGAAAAGAGAATTGAAGGCACCATGGAACGATGGAGGGATGAAAATCGGGAACAACACAACCAATTGCGTGACTAGATGCAAATGTTCATCCGCATGGTCACGAGCCAAAACCAGGTGAGGCTCTCATCGAATTTTCCTCCCTGTGAGAGATCCGATCCCATCTTACCCGGCCATAATTCGCCTTCTCGCGCAGAAGGGGCCTTTGAATTTGGGGGTGATCCAACGATGTTAGAGGAGAATCACGTGGAGAGGCGGCAAGGCAGTCACATAGCTCCCCATACTCATGGATTTCTGACTCCTAAACTGGAAATACCAATGTTCAATGGGACGAACCCGAGGTAGTGGGTGCGCAGGTGCGAAAGGATGTTTAGTTTCTATGGGGTGTCGGAGCAGCAATGTGAGACCCTAGCAGCGGCTTACCTAAACGATGCAAGGGATGCATGGTTTCAAGGGTGTATCAAGACTAAGGGAGGCTGCCGATGGGCGGAATTTGTAGAGGACCTTTGCGAGAGGTTTGGAGATTGGAATATGTTGGATGTAGTCGAGGAGTTCAATAAGCTCCGGCAGGAAGGAACGGTGCAGGCATATCAATCGAAATTTGAGGAGACTGTAGAACTTGATAGAAATAAAAATAACAAGTTGGTCGTGACACTGTAGAACTTGATAGGGTTGGAATCAATGGGGGTTTATACCCGAACACTGCTTCTAAAGGACTCCGGTTGATGGCACTGTGGTGGCTAGAGTTATACCACCATTGGGCTAACGATAACCACCTATTCCAACTCTTAGTCTTAGTGAAACACATGCATCTCAAATAAACCTCTAAACATTGATTAACCCTCTCCGTTTGGCCATCTGTTTGGGGGTGATAGGTTGTGGATATGTGCAGCCCTACCCCCCAGCTCTTAAACAACTCCTGCCAAAACACACTTATAAAGATCTTGTCCCTATCTAAGATAATAGACATAGGCACCCCGGGAATCCTCACCACTGAATCCATAAACACTCTTGCAACCTCCTAGGCTGAAAAAGGATGGGTTAGACTGATGAAGTGTGCAAACTTAGTCAATCTATCCACCACTACCAATACCACATTCTTACCCTCTGATTTGGGAAGCCCCTCTATGAAATCCATGGAGATTCCTTCCTAAGCCTGCTCTATAATTGCCAAGGGTTGCAGAAGCCCTGGGTAAGCCACATTTTCATGTTTACATCTCTAACAGGTCACACAGGATAGCGCAAAGTTTACTACTTCCTTCTTTTGCCTTAGCCAAAAGAATAATTGCCTTACCTTTTGGTAGGTTGCCCGCATTCTTGAATGGCCTCCCACTGTAGAACCATGTAGGGTGGCCATGATCCTCTCTTTTAAGGCCCCATGTTAAAAATTGTCTCGAGTATAGGATAAGAAGACTAGTGAATGCAGTGCATTTGAAGGCCAATGAAAAATTAAATAGGAGTTTATATCTCAATCTGTAATTAGTGATAGTTGGGGGGGGGGTTAAACTGTAAATATGTTTATGTCTTCATTGAGATTGTAATGTCATTTGTATTAGATTAGAAGTTATGTAATCAAAATGTATTTTGTATGCTTGTATTGGTATGTTTCCCTTTCTGTTTCAGATTTAGAATTAGAACACTTCTAGAAGGAATGTTTTCTAGAAGAGTGGCTGACCAATTAAGTTAGTTATGTAGTTCGGTCAGCCGAGCAGTTGATTGTTGAAACTCACGTCCCTATAGTCTATAAATAGGGATAGTGGGGCATAGCAATAGGTACTTCATTTTCCGAGAAAGGTTCTCTGTTTCTGTCTTGTATTGGGATTGAGTAAGAGGTTGAGGCAAGGCTGGGGATAAGTCTTGTAATCTCTAGAATCATGTTAGCTTTCAAAGCATATGGGTTGGGTAGGATTCGGGCTCTCGTTGTAATCATCCTAAGGCTGTTTTAAGATAGTGGATTGGAAGGTATGATTGCAGTCTGGACATAGGTCTCACTTTGAGACCGAACCAAGATAAATCCTTCTTGTTTTCTTCCTGTTTTTCATTCTATTCTTGTTTGTGTTGCATATATCTTTGTGTTCTCAGGTGTGGGAGTGTATAGGGTGAGCTATTGGGTAGAGAAAATCATTGGGATTGTTGTGTTTCAACTCTAACAGAGATATCTACCAACTCTACAAATAGAGGGCATGGGGTGTGTGTGCGACACAATTCATTTTCATTCTCTATGTTTGAGTGCAGTATGTGAGAGGAAAGATTTGTGTCCAAGAAAGTTCTTTGTAATCTCCAAGGAGATTGTACTCGGGTGGGATAGAAGGACAATAAAGAAAGACTGTTCTGTGGGGGTTTGGACGCTGGATGTAGGGTTGCAACTGGTGCAATCCGAACCAGGATAACTTGCGCATGTTCACTTGTATGGTTTGGTTGTTTCTATCTCATTTAAATTCTGTTCTTGTTTTTCAGTTTATTATTTCTGTTGTTATTTCTGGTTTCGACTAAGAGTGAGAGAGATTGGCATTGAATTGAGAGAATCCTCGTGCTCCTAATCTTACACAAACTAAATAGTAAAGACTGAATTATAGCACCATTAAAATAGATATTGAAAACAAAGGATAAACCAAAATGCAAAACCAGAAATAGAAGGCCGAAAACCAGACAAGAAGGCCCGGAAAGCTTACCGTGGACGAAGATGGCGACGAGGATGAACGACGGTCTGCAAATCGGAATCGGAGGTGGATTTCGGCGGAGATGGCGAACACGAAGATCGCTCGCTTAAACAGAGAGCAAGATCGCTTCCGGTGGACGAAGACTCCAGATCGGTGGTCGAAGACCAAGATCGCTCGCTGAAACAGAGAGAAAAACCAAGCTCGGTGGACGAAGACCAGGATCCCTCGCCAGATCTACAGAAATATGAACAGAACGCGGCCGGAAACCTTACCGTGGAAAAAGATGAAGATGCGCCGGTGGTCTGAAACCCGAAATCGGAGATGGCGACGAACACGAAGTCGGAGCTGGCCTTCTGCGGAGATGGCGAGGAAGCACAAGACGGAGCTCGTCTTCGGCGGTGGATGGCGACTCACAGGAAGTCGGAGATGGCGACGAAGCCCGAGTCGGAGCTCGACTTCGGCAGTGGATGGCGACTCACAGGAAATCGGAGATGGCAACGATGCCCAAGTCGGAGCTCGACTTCGGCGGTGGATGGTGACGAAGAGGAAGGGGACAAAGCCGGCGCGAATGGGAGAGCAAAACCCTAGAGAAATTTGGGTGGGCAGAAGCAATGGAAATTGGGTGGACAGATCTTGCAACACGCGGTGACTGAATTCCCTGAGAAATTCGCCCCACGTGACTGAAAGTTTAAAATCAATTTGTTTGGAAAAATTCGCGAATTAAACACTACAAAAAGTTAAAATTTGGGTAAAAAATAATTATTTTTTATAAAAAAATATAGACAAAATCAAACGCACCCTAAGCCAGGGGGAATTTAGGAATCTCTTATTAATTTTGAAAGTTTATTTTAGTATTTTTTCAAAATCAAAATCATTAATTAAGATAAACAAAAAACAGTGACATCAATAGTAGAAAAGTACATCCATTTCTCCTTTATTTGTTTTTCTCCACAAACATCCCATGTTTCAAAAACAAATTTAAGAAATTATACTTTACCCCCTTTTTGTTAAGTTGTGCCAAGGGTCACCGTATATCAATGAATCATCTTCTAGAGTTTGGCAAAGACTTAACTCAGTTACTGTGACAAATATTATTTGAAATTATATTTATTTATTTTTATATCACTGAAAATAGTATTAAGATATATTATACGTGTAATACTTATTGTGATATGATTATTTATAATGATTGAAATATGACATATATATATAATACGGAGTGTGACATGTATAAAAAAATACCAAATTATCAAAAAATTAATGAATTTGTCAGGGTGCCACTTATGTAATATATTAATTCTAATGGTACAATCAATAATTTTATTAATAATAACAAAAACTATCTTTCTTAAATAAATAATTTTCTAGAAAATACTTTTCAAATGCATTGATCCTATCTTAGAAATAAGAAAATTTTTTGAGTTTCCCCTTTGATTTTTGATAGATTAAAGTACACATAATAATCACAAAGTTTTACTAAATTGTTACTCAAAAATTTTCAAAAGTCAATATTAATTTTTATCAAAATTAGTTATGGCTTGATTGATAAAAGTTATGTTACAAATGACCAAAACTTTCAAATTTAATCGATCTAAGTTTTGTGTTTGATTGATAAAAAAAATTTCAATGGTTTTGACAACTTTTATCAAATGATTATTTAATCAATCAAAACTTCACATTGGTCAACGAAAAATTTTCATAAACAAATAATGATTTTTCTAAAGTGTGACATTTATCAAGTTTTTCTAGTACATTTTATGATCAAAACTCATTCATACTTCATTATTATTGTGGGCTTTATTTTAATGTATTATATGTTGTCCAATACATTAAAGTTTTGTAGTATGTCAAACAGTAAATATAAAATTTAATTTTTTATATTTGACAATGCAATAGTTGACTTTGGGTTTCAAGGAGTCGATTTTGGTTGATTATAGCTTTAGAGGAATCAACTGCCAGACTAAAGGAGTCAACTTTCGCAACAGTTAACAATCTAAATGAAATGATCAACTCTATGAAGCATCGATTGATTAACAATTAACGAAGCGTCGTCATTAACACTTAATGACACATCCAAAGCCTTCGTTAACTATTAATGATGTACGAGACATAACAGATACACATTATCGATACTAGATGTCGTATTATATGGTGCATGACTTTTTAAGTTTACTATCTGCTAGCAAATAGATAGCACTAAAACCCGTTTGACACCAACCAAAACACTTTGACGCATCATAGTAATCTTTCCATATTCCAATGATAATCTGAAAGGTCATAGAAAACACGTAACAATGGTCAAAAACAATATAGAAGGCAATTAAATCTAACCTCAAATTAGTCTATACAACTAACTATTATCATATGTTACAATCTTTTTATCACATAAGGTATAGACTGAGCGAGAGTCGTGGAGTGACAAACTCACAAGTTCAGTAACTCTATATGTCCGATTTTATCAATGTGATTAAATGACACATCAGAAAATATATTTATTGATAATCAATCTGTCTTGATCAGAGACTTTCTTGTTACACTAACAATAGACTAGGCACCTGAAGGAAGCCTATGCAAATTTTGGATGTACAGAAGCATCCCTTCACTCTCACACAATATACTACCCTTATTTCCCTAGGTCAGTAAGTGGCATGAGTTTTAGTCTCCACAACTCTCTCGTATGAAATTAGATATAGTTTAACTAGAAGAGGAAATAATAGGAGTAAAATTTCCCTTATTGACTCACAAAAATTCTACCTGGTTGATGAGAAATCGATTACTCTCAATAATAAGCTATTGTTCCTCTTCTATTTGATAGTGGCATAAAGTAAAGGCATTTTAGTTACTTTAGGTCATATCATCTTGATAAAGAACTCTAGTTTTTCCCCTGCCAAACTTACTCTAGTTATACAAATCTGAGAAACTAGAGAACCACAACATCTTTATATTTTTTAACCTTGCTCTGATTTGGTGTTCCCACAAGGCCCAACTATCCTTGTACTATTGTTTCTTATTTTGAAGAAAAAAAACATGTAAAAACCTTAATACTGTGACTTCCCAAGTAGTGGTCCACCATGCTTTATCTCTTGCTAGGATTAGGTTGGTTGTTCCTAGAATCCATCCACCAGACATGGGTTATGTGTGGGAGTTGTCATAATCTTCATCTAAGCTTACCACCCAATTATGCTTTGCCTCCTTAAAAGTATAGCTTACACAGTTTTTCATGCTTGATTGTGCCATGTATATGTACATTTTGTGCTTTTAAATGTCTTACTTCCTATTCTTTTGGCAGGTGTCGTTAACGAAGTCATCCTTTTGGTTATAATTCATTTTTTAACATATGGATCATGTGCTGGTTCTTAGCTAATACATGCTCGTTTATGTTTTTGCAGCTCTGTTAGACTCTACAACTCAAATAGGAAATGCAAATAATGGGGATTGGCAAGAGGAGGTCTACCGGAAGGTACATTATCATTGATATTTTAATTTTTGTAATTAAATTCTCCCAAAAGTAAGTCTTACCGAGCAACTTAAATCATGTAACAGCGTGAAAATAAATTCATGTTGATTGTTAGAAGACAAACATCACAAAGTACAAATACTTTTCCAATGACACAGTTGAATCCCAGAATTTTAATGAAAATATAAGTTGAAAGGAATATTTGTTGTTTAAGTATTTTGCTATATACTCATGATTATTTCATGCTATATCTGATGTAGACAACATTTCTACTACATTAGATATAGCTTTAGGGGAGTCAACTTATAGAGTTAGGGAGTCCATTCCTATCACAATTAACAATCTAAATGAAACAGTCAACACTGCGAAGCATCGGTTCAATAACAATTAACGAATCGCCGTCATTAACACTTCATGACACATTCAAAACCTTCATTAACTATTAATGATGTCCGAGACACAAGATATACACATTGTTGAAATCAAGTACCGTATTATACGGTGCGTGACTTTCTAGATTCATTGCTCGCTAGTAAACAAATAACACTAAAACTCATTTGGCACCGACCAAAACACCTTAACGCATCATAGTAATCTCTCCATATTTCGGTAATAATATGAAATGTCATTGAAATTGCCTAACAGCAGTCAAAAAAAATATAGAAGGCAATTAAACCTAATTTCAAGTGAGTTTATATAAGTAACTATCATCGTGTGTTATAATCCTTTTATCACCTAAGCTCATGACTGAGCGAGAGTCATGGAGTGACAAATTCAAAAGCTCAGTAATTATGTGTTCGATCTTATCAATGTGATTAGATGACACATCATGTAATATCTTTACTGTTAATCAATTTGCCTTTACCAGTGATTGTCTTGTTACATTAATAGTAGACTACATAAGATGATCACCTCATCAATTACGATAAGGGTGACAGATCCTATCCTTTGACACCTGTCTCTGTATACTAGGAATATAGAACCACGTGAATGAACCTTTTCACCTCGCAATTTGATGGTTCGCCCCATTAGTAAATATCGCACACCAATACACCAGACAATTGTGTCAGTTTAAGTTTAAGAATCAGCTACACTATCATAGTTAGATGACATGACCATTATCCACAATATCACGTGGTCAGTCATCAATGTCACATTCAGTGGATTGTTCTCCAACAATCATCTAAATGTTTACTAGAGAGATTCCCATGTCATATGGCACGTGACACACCATATCTCATACTGATCAAGATAGTAAACTCTATGTTGGTCCATATTCGACTAATTAGTATTCCCATTTAATTAATCTAAAGACTAATAATCATTTAAGAAATATTGTCACCAGAGAATCTTGTCACATAGTGTTAACACTTTAAGAATAAAATTTCCAAACAAGAGATCTAAAGATTCTTTCATATAAAAAACTAAAAAGTTTATTACTAATGATAAATTTATCTTTTATTAATATATATAAAGATACATCAAATATATTAATTACAAGCCCACTAGACATAATCTAAATTTAGCATGAGGGCACACATCACTAACACTCTCCCCCTAAGATTTTACAAATAAGTTATTGGTAGTTTATTTCGTTGACCAATCAAATGATAAATTTGTCCTTAAACAACTATCATATTTCTAAATTCATCCCTCTACATTTTCTCTGTCGTCGCCTCCCTCTAACTCCTTCGTGGTTATTGCCACCTCCATCTCTTCCATGGTGGCGACCGCCTCCAACCCCATCCCTATCGGTCTCCACTTCCAGCCTTCATCTTTCGTCGTCATCCAAACCTTTTTCATTTCCCTTACTATATATATATATATATATATATATTTAACATATATATTATATTAACAAGTAATTGTGTATAATTTATTAGTTGCGTAATTATGTATATATACATATATATGTATTAATAATATATTTTTTAATAATTATATCTAATTTATCAACATATAATTATAATAATTTTATAGATATCAACTTATAATTTATTTTTATTAAAAAATAATATTTGTATAAATTTTATTTATATTATTCAATAGTATGTCAATTTTAATATTTTTATTAAATTTTTATAACTTATTAACTATTTTAAATGAAATACATAATTATATAAATTACAATTTAAATTATTTTTATTTAAATATATTATCAATTTAAACATCACTTATTTTTAACTTTTAAACAACTTAAAAATATAAATATTTATGAGCTTAAGAAAAAAAAGTGAGCCAAACAGCCTTAATTAGAATTGCCCACCCTATCAGCACTAACCTCACTCACTTTACAATTAGGGTGTGTTTGATATTATTTAATTAAAAAAATATATTTTAATTTATATAAAAAATAAAAATTATCGTCCGTAACTGAAATTTTTCATACAAAATAAGATAAAACATATTTTAATAATTGTATTATAAAATTTAATTTTATAAAAAATAAAATATATTAAATAATAAAAATTAAATTTAATTCCTTAGACATTTTTATCTAATTGACAATCAAAAGCTTAAACTGCTCTCTCTGCCTCAAGACACAGACGTATAATTAGGGTTTGTTCCGCCCTTTTGCAGTGAGAGAAATCTGCGAATATGCCTTGAGTTAGGTTTATTCCGCAATCGTAATCGAAGTCGGCGACAGCGTTTCCTTGTTCTTCCTCTTCATGGGGAGCGCCAGATTCTCGGTCTTGTTCGAGGTAATCGGGGTTGACTTTTGGGCAATTGGGGTTTCAATCGTACTGGGCTGATTCAATTATTCAAGCGGGCCTTCACAATTGGGACATGGTGATTCTGATGGCCGAGTCCAACTCTCGACAAGTCCGCGTCGCCTTTTTCTTCACTTTAGTTTAGGGAATTGGTTCCTTTTCTTATTGGTATCTATTAGGTTTTAGTCTTAAAGAATCTTTTGTTTTAGAAAACCTAGTTGTAGTTGCCGTCTCTTTTTGGTTTATACAACCTAGTTGTAGTTGCCGTCTCTTTTTGGTTTGGCTGTATAATTGATTGGAAGATAATATAATACATCTGACGATCTAGCGTGTTCTTGCAGAAGGCATCGTCATCTACCATAGAAGTCTTCCCCGTTCTCTTCAGATTAAATGTTTAATAAATTGCTCCTTGCTGAAGCATAACAAAGGGGTGTTTTTTGATTGGTTGGCAGTAACTTCGATGGACACCAATGGTTGGAGATCTGCTCAAAGTGGTGTTGAACCCACCATGGATACTGGAAGCAGTGGCACTGATTGGAGGACCCAATTGCCACCCGATACGCGGCAAAGGCTGGTTAACAAGATGTGAGTTCTTCTTAGCATTTTTTTGGCTGAACTCTTTTGAATCCTTTTTTTAGCTTTCTAAAGTGCATCCAACTAAGCGGATAAAGAAAGTAGAAAAGACAAGAACCTTTTTCCGTGTTTGTAACTATAACATTAAATTTGAGTTGTGGCATTGGGTTGAGTTTCCGAGTTTCTGTTGACTATTTAATTCTGTGGACGTTTGAGTTGTCGGGACTGATATTGTTCCGTGAGTTGCACCTGATGCTATTGCGATTTCCTTATTAATTGAAATAATAATACCTATATTAGTTGCCCTTTTCGTATTGTTCTTTTTCCAATGTGTTTAAATCCATTTTTTCTGTGAGATTAAGTTATTAGTCTTTCCTTTTCTTTTTTTTTTTTTGGGTGGCGGGGTGGTGGTGGTGGTGGTTGTTTGAAACGAGTCAATAACAAACATCAGCATAAGGGGGTGAATCCTGTGCAAAAGAACCTGGGAGATTACATACAATGAAATATCATAAATAAACTAGACAGAATTTTTTTTTTTTTTTTTTGGGGGGGGGGGATGGGGGCGGAGGGAGAGTTGGGAGACGAAGATGGTTTCTTTAAGTTATGATTGGTAACATGCTTTCTCTAATTATGTTTTTAATTCTTACCGGGTTCTCTATGGATTGGAAATTTGATTGAATTAAATTTTTTCCATGCTTCACTGGCTTAGCTGCCAAGTCATGTATTTTCCTTCTACCATGAATGATATTCTTACTACCTGGGAGAATTAACATTAAAATGTGACATGTCATGGGGTCAGCATGGACACTTTGAAGAGGCACCTTCCTTTTTCTGGACAAGAGGGACTTCAACAACTCGAGCAAATTGCAAGTAGATTTGAGGAGAAGATCTACGCTGCTGCAACAAGCCAGGTACCCTGTCATTTGGCATATTTTGATTCTTATAATGTACATGCCATGTTGTTTTTGGTCACTTGTTTATTTTAATATGCTAAAACGTATATTTTGTTGTTTAAAATGCTCCATCTTATGTCTTTATGAATTTCTCAGTATCTTAACTTCTACTTGCAGTCAGATTATCTGAGAAAAATATCTCTGAAGATACTGACAATGGAGACCAAATCTCAAAATACCATGGCCACTATCATACCTGTGAACTCTGCCAGTAATAGTAAAAATCCCCCAGATGCAGGTAAATTATATAGTGAAACGTTTTAGTGGTTTGAAATTCAGATTGTCTTAGCTCATGGCCCAACATCAAATTGAGAAAATATGTGGTTGGGAGAGAAGAAAGAGAGATGGGGAAGAGCCTGGAATCGACTATGTTTAGGCTGTATGGACTAACTTTTGTCTGCTACATTCATGAGGATGACACCATCCTCTTTTGTGGAGCTAAGTTTTTCAAGAGGTGCGTTATTTTGTTTTCCAGTGGCTTCAAGTCTTTGCATTGACTTAGTAAAAATTTAAATCCATACAAGTGAAGTGCAAAACCTGGAAGCTCTTGTTGAGGTTCTGGGGTGTAAGTTCGTTCTATTCCAACTGTGGGCTTAGGTCCTTGCTTAGGCTCTAAGTTTAAATCCTAGACTAGCCTTTAATCCTATCTTCAGCATCCCAGCTTCTGCCATATCCCTTTTTAGGCTTCTGTCTCAGTTTCTTTTCTTTGATAAATAAATTGCATTGAAGTATGCCAAGAGGGAAAACCCTGTATGAAAGAGGAAAGAAAGGAAAAAATAAAAAATAACTGTAAAACTATTTATCAACAACAAGACTCATCTATAAACAATGCAAAAAAGGATAAACAAAAAGAGGAGTCGTCTTTTAACCATAAAAAAGGGAAATGAGGAGTGTTATCTTAGGGAAATGAATAAGATTTTCAATTTAGCAAAACTATGATCGGATCACACAAATCACATGGACAAAAATCAAATAGGCATAGAAAATTTAACATGGCTTTGTCTCCGTAGAGCTACCTCTTTTAGGCGGATAATGTCTTTCCCATGAACAAACTTTTTCTCAAGCTTCTCAACAATCCCATCTCATGTAGCTTTAGACTTAAACGGGGCACCTAAAGGGAGCCTAGGCAAATTTTGGAAGTACAGAAGCGTCCCTTTACTCTCACACAATATACTACCCTTATTTGTCTAGGTCAGTCAGTGGCATGAGTTTTAGTCTTCACAACTCTCTCATATGAAATTAGATATAGTTTAACTAGGACAAGATATAATAGGAGTAAAATTTCCCTTATTGACCCGCATAAACTCTACCTGGTTGATGGGAAATCGATTACTCTCAATAATAAGCTATTGTTCCTCTTCTATTTGATGGTGGCATAAAGTAAAGGCATTTTCATTACTTTAGGTCATATCATCTTGATGAAGAACTCTAGTTTTTCCCCTGCCAAACTTAAACTTACTCTAGTTATACAAATCTGAGAAACTAGAGAACCACATCGTCTTTTTTATTTTTTAACCTTCCTCTGATTTGATGTTCCCACAAGGCCCAACTATCCTTGTACTATTGTTTCTTATTTTGAAGAAAAAAAACATGTAAAGACCTTCTACTGTGACTTCCCAAGTAGTGGTCCACCATGCTTTATCTCTTGCTAGGATTAGGTTGGTTGTTCCTAGAATCCATCCACCAGACATGGGTTATGTGTGGGAGTTGTCATAATCTTCATCTAAGCTTACCACCCAATTATGCTTTGCCTCCTTAAAAAGTATAGCCTACACAGTTTTTCATGCTTGATTGTGCTATGTATATGTACATTTTGTGCTTTTAAATGTCTTCCTATTCTTTTGGCAGGTGTCGTTAACAAAGTCATCATTTTGGTTATAATTCATTTTTTAACATATGGATCATGTGCTGGTTCTTAGCTAATACATGCTCGTTTATGTTTTTGCAGCTCTGTTAGACTCTACAACTCAAACAGGAAATGCAAATAATGGGGATTGGCAAGAGGAGGTCTACCAGAAGGTACATTATCATTGATATTTTAATCTTTGTAATTAAATTCTCCCGAAAGTAAGTCTTACCGAGCAACTTAAATCATGTAACAGCATGAAAATAAATTCATGTTGATTGTTAGAAGACAAACATCACAAAGTACAAATACTTTCCAATGACACAGTTGAATCCCAGATTTTTAATGCAAAATTGAAGTTGAAAGGAATACTTGTTGTTTAAGTATTTTGCTGTAGTCTCATGATTATTTCATGCTATATCTGATGTAGACAGCATTCCTACTATACTTTAGCTAGGAATTAAATATTCCAAACTGGCGTTACATATTCTATTATGCTCACCCCACGGTGGGATGAATGAATGCACAGCGAAATCCTTGTCTCACAAAGTGGCATTACATACTTTAGCTATGTACAGCAAAATTCCTGGGAGTGCTACTCAGCAGGTAAACATCAACTCCTTGTCATCACAAAGTGGGATGAATGCACTGCAGGCAAACCTTACCACTCTGCAGTCAAGTTCCAATATGCTCCAACATCAGATGATGCACCCACAACTGCAACAGCTGTATCAACAGCGGCTACAGCATTTGCTGCTGCAGCTGCACCAGCAACGGCAGCAGCAACAACAGCAGCAGCTGCAACAATTACACCAGCAAACTCAGCAGGTAAACATCAACTCCTTGTCATCACAAAGTGGGATGAATGCACTGCAGGCAAACCCTACTCCTCTACCAGCCAACCCTGCCAGCAATAGTGAAAATCCCCTAGATGAAGGGATTTACGCGTTGGAGGATATCATCCGTTTGTTGGAAATATGATTTACTATTTCCAAATTAAGTAAGTTTGAGAAAGCATGTTTTAAGTTTTAGTTATGGCCAGCAAACTTTTAGGAGATGATGGAGGCTTTCCAGCATCTTAATCCTTGTTTACCTTTGCACTCTTTCAGTAAATTCCCAATAAATTTGGTATTAGTGCCAACTATTCCTTCCTCTGTTTTTCTATTATGACTATTTCTTGATCTCTGGGATATGATTGAAGCATGTTTGTGAAGGAAGTGTTATGGCAAACACTAATGAGTTTCTGATCTCTTTTAAAGCATTATCATTTAAAAATTGTGAATTATAGAAAAAATGCTCAATTTTTGCCTTTGTTTTAATTTTATATGAGTTGTTAAAAAACTTTTAATAGTATATCAAAATTTGCGTCTAAGTTGAATCTTGTAGTGCACTTTTTAATTTTTTAAATAAGATATTGAATTTTGTGTATAATTTTAATCTATAGTACGAGGAATGTTGAGGTTGACAATATCATTAACAAAAAAATATATAAAGTGGTGGCAAAATCATTCTTTGAATTTAACATTCTTTAAATCATTTTGAAATTTGGTAACATATGTCTTCATTGAGTTTAGGATCTCTATAAATTCATCATTTAATCTTTTCATTTTGAAATTTGGTATTTAAAACTCTAAATTCATTCAAAATGCACGTTCGATTTGATTTTGCATCTAAATTTTGAATGAACTTGGACATTTATGTAAATTTCAAACTTTTGTATTCAAATGCATTCTCAAGTTATTTATAACCATCTACTTTTTATTTTTGATATTTATATACATTATTGTCCAATTAGTGTTATTATTTGATGAATTAACATTAATGTTACAGATCGTTTTATACAGACGTGGGGAGGTATTACTTCTCCATAGGCTATTAAAATAATTAGTTATATCAAAGTAAAATAAATTAAGAATAAATTAATTCTATCGACATGACGCAATAAACATAAAATAATCCCACTTTAGTTAATTAAAAATTTGCAATAAACATAAAAAGACGTTATATTTCTTTCATTTTATAATTTTTACGCATACTTGATTTTAAGTATTTCGGCAAAATAATTATTATCTTAAACAATAATATTATTTAGAATTATTTAATTTTTTTCATCTTAAAATCATACTTTTCGTAATAAATGTTATCTTATACGTGCCAAAATGCTATGGTACTAAAATATCTGAGTCAAAGAGATAATATGATTAATCAAAACGAAATTGATAACGTTGGTTCAAACTAGTCTAATACATTTTTAACAAATAATGAGTCAATTGGTAAAATAATTATCACCCAATATTTCAATTTTAAAAAAGCTTTTCACAATTGTAAAAACTAATAATCTATTATGGTAAGATACTTAAATTATGTTTTCTGATTACTCAAAAAAAAAAATATTTTTATATAAAAAGTAATATAGATATTAAAACTCACACAAGTATAGTGCAAATTCACTAGTTAGCAATAACATTGAGGCTAAATGATAGCTTATTTGTTGGTGCTTGTAAAATGCATTATTGCTAGAATAACTATGTTTAAGTTTTTCATGGACTTAGGAATGTTTTTAACAAAAAAAAAAGAGACTAAAACATCATTTATCCTTTTATAATCTCAAATAAACATATTTTTAAATCGTAGGAATTTAAAAATTTATCCTGTACCAAATGTCTCTGTTATAAGTATTTCCCGACCTATTTCTGATGGACTGAACTCGACCCAACGAGCCGACCCAGATCGCCTCAAGCCCAGTAAGCCCAAGTCGAACTCGTCAGAATAAACTCAGATCGTGGAACCAAGCGAGCTCCCAGTAAGGCTTATAGCTAGCTCTCAGCAACCCAACGAGCTCCTAGTGATGCTTCTAGCTCGCCAGTCAAACTATTTAACTCACATAACAACAAAAATGTGGAACAACCGGAGAAATAGATCCACTCACTTTATATGAGGCAAATCAGATCCCTGGTAAAATAAGGAGCTCACTCCTGATTTTATGGAAATGATGAAGACACATTGTTTCCCGTAATATCATCTTTATACTTTTGTATTTTAATGCAATTGTAAACACCATTCACTATAAATAAGGGTCAAAAATATTATTGTAAAAAAAAAAAAAAAAAGACAAATAGACAAAAACGATTATTCTGTCGGAATGCCCAGAAAACAATCATGAAGCAGACATCGTTCTAAGGCGAACCACATAAATTTTTTTTGTGTCCATTCAATTTCATTTCTTCTCCTTTCCATTATCACTCAATATATAATTGTAAGCCAAGGAATTACAATCGATTAATTTTGAGCGTCGACCCGTTCCTATATTTTTTCTACTCTTTTCAGCACCAGTCTCTTCCTCAGCAACCAAAAACTGAGCAACTTGAGAAGCTCAAAGTGTTTCGGAGAATGTTGGAGCGCACTATTACATTCTTACAGGTTCCCAAAAGTAATATTTTACCCGCTTTCAAGGACAAGTTGGGTGCATATGAGAAGCAAATACTTCACCTTGTAAATTCAAATGGGCCCCGTAAATCTGGCCGGCCACTGCAACCAGGGCAACAACTGCCCCCACCTCATCATATGCATTCCAAATGCAGGGAACGTTCACCTGTCTTGAGCTCTCGGCTATGATTGAAGCAAGTTTGTGAAGTGTTGCGCCAAACACTAATGACTATTTCTTCCTATGTTTTTCTATTATGACTATTTGATCATTCCAAATGCATAGAAATGACTATTTGATCATTCCTATGTTGGAGCGCCAGAGTTCAGCTTTCTTAACTCTGGGTTATGATTAGCATGTTTGTGAATGAAGTGTTATGGCAAACACTACTGAGTTTGTGATCGCTTTTAAAGCATTATCATTTAAAAATTGTGGATTATAGAAAAAATGCTCATCTTTTGCCTTTGTTTCAATTTTTAATGAGTTTTTAAAAACTTTCAATAGTATATCAAAATTTGCGTCTAAGTTGAATCTTGTAGTGCACTTTTTAATTTTTTAAATAGGATATTGAATTTTATGTATGGTAGGAAGAATGTTGAGGTTGACAATATCATGGACAAAAAAATATATAAAACAGTGGCAAAATCTTCTCTCATTGTCAACATCAGCGTAAAGAATGTTAAATTAATTTTATTTGTATTTGTACACATTGAAAATAGAAACAGAAAAAAAAAAAAAGGAATGAACAATGTTACTCCAAGTAACATATGCCTTCAATGAATTTAGGATTTATATAGATTCATCATTTAATTTTTTTTATTTTGAAATTTGGTATTTAAAACTCCAAATTCATTCAAAATGCACGTTTGATTTGATTTTGCATCCAAATTGAGAATGAACTTCGACTCATAAAATAGAATAAATTTAAATATCATAAAATATATTTTTTTTTTGAAATGCAGGTATCCAATTATATAAATTTTAAATTTCTGTATTCAAATGCAACCTCAAATGTTTGTTCTTTCAAAAGTTTATTTTAGTATATTTTATTCACACACGCGCTACACGTTATGTCAGATGGTATGAGAGCCACAATACTACTAAAGTGTTTGATACACTACTTATAAAAAGTTGCTAAGCCATGAAAACTTCGCACATCACTGACATTTTTAGGGGTTGGTCACTCTTTAATAGCTCACACCAAATAGATGCACTGCCTTTTAATCTGTAAGCCATTAACTTGACTTGTTGTTTATTTGAGATCTCCATGTATTCGAAAAAATGGTCAATCTCAGTGATCCAATCTAGGAACCCCTCAATATCAAGATCTCCACTAAAGGTATGAATATCAACTTTTAGTTTATACTTATCGTTGCCTTAATAATTGTGCTGATGCGCATTCCTCCTAACCCCTTTACCACCAGCGTTAGCTATTGCTCAACCAAAATCATCATCTTCGTCGCTATCTTCAATCACTGGTCTTCTAGGATTAATAAAGACATGATTAATGGGTGGTCTTCCCGCTCCGGCTTGATTCACCCCATTGTTCAGGTTCCTGTCATCATCAACTCGTAGTAAGGTACTCAATTGGTTGCTAATTTGTTCCAATCTTTGTTGGATAATACGAGTTACTTTCCGTTGTTCTTCGATTGCTCTCCAAATCGCAGACAACCCTTGATCACCATCACGAGGATGGTTGCTACTGTTACCTTCACCGTCCTGAAGCAGCGTGTAGCATGTGCGTCAAGTGGTATCAGAACGGTTCATCAACCAATCAGATGGCCAATCTTAAAGGTAACGGTAACAACCAACCTCGTGACAGTGATCGAGGGCTGCCCAGAGTTTGGAGAGCAATCGAAGAACAACGGGAAATAACTCGTATAATGGAGCAGCAATTGGAGCGAATCTGCAACTAATTGGGCGTTTTATAACGAATTAAGGATAATTGGAACTAGACTAATTGTGTGAATCAAGCCGGCTATGTTAAACCAAGAAGACCAGCCATTAATCATGTCCTCATTAATCCTAGAATACCAATGATGGATGATAGCGACGATGAGGATAATCTTGGTCGTATGAAAGCCAACCCTAGTGGTAAAGAGGTTAGGAGGAATGCGCAATAACACAACCATTGGGGAAATGATTAGTATAAACTAAAGAATGGTTTTTCGTTGAGTTTGGAGCTTGATCTCAGACATTATGTTGTCCCAAAAACCTCAACGTTTGCAAACTCAAGTTTGGTTTATGCTGCTAACATGACAAAAACTCCAAGGTTGTTGACTCATACTGAGGTATTTTTCAGTCCCAAGGGCTCAGGCATTGCTTCACAATCTAAGGATGTTGGTTTTTTTTTTTTTTTTTTATCAACTTGCGACTGTAAAGGAGATGGAGGCTATGATAGCAGATCCTTCTATAGTTTATTCACCATCTGGCATAGTTGAATCGAAAGCAATAGGAATATATTCACCTTTGCGATTGCAAAAGCAAGATGGTCACATGGGTCTCTTTGTGGATAAGGATGTTGGATCTCCTAGTCTAGTTAACTCAGGTAGCACAACTGCTTTCGATATTAATCTAAAATTAGATACCAAAACTAAGAATATTGTAGTAGCTACCATTATAGCTGATCAAGTGTCTGGACCAAATGAAGATACAAGCATCAATATTTTAAGTGATTGAGAGATTGCTGATGGTTATGGAATAAGCTTTTATTCGAAACAGTTACAAAAAAATGCTTCTCCAGGTAAGAAAAATCTACGGATAAATTCAGAAGCTGTTGAAGAATTAAAATCAAGAAAATTGATGAGAGGAGAAGGACATATGATAAGATCTACCAAATTAAATAAAAACTCAAGATGGAAGGTTCAACGTCCTCAATCTAACAATAATAATACAGTGGAGACAAAGGGCAACCAACATAGTGACGTGTTTAAATTATATTTTCTAATTATTCAAAAAATAAAATAATTTTATAGAAAAAGTAATACAAACATTAAAACTTGTATAAGCACAGATATAACTTATTTATTGGTGCTTGTTAAATATATTATTACTATAACTATTATGTGACTTAAGTGCCTTATAATACAAATTTAAAGATTCACAAGATAAATATGTATTAAATACAACTTAAGATTGTTAAAGAACATAGATAAGCACAATTAAGAATAATATTTAATTTGTTTTATTTTTTAATATATTTTAACAAATACAAAAATTTAGATATTTTATAAATTCCTAACTAAAAATATAAGTAAAAGATAAAAACAAAGTTTCATGAGCAAAGGATTAAAATAGTAAATAATATAAGGGTGTGTTTGATTACATTATCTAGAATTTAATTCTAAATAATATTTGTCAAGAAAACAAAAATTACTCCATCCATTTAGAAAATGAATTTTATGGAAAGAAACTTTAAATGTTTATACCATATATATTTTTTATAAAAAATTAAGAGTGCTTGATTATTTTTATAATAAATATTATAATAATTATACATGAATGTGTGTATATTCGGTATTTTCTTTGCGTGAACCGTAAGAATCTTAATTAGAATTGCCCGCCCTGTGAACACCAATCTCCAAGTCGAACTCACTTTGCAATTATTGACAATCAAAGCTTAAACTGCTTTCTCCTCACCTGTCCGCCCCTCCCTCTCTCTGCCTCAAGCCACAGAGGTATATTAGGGTTTCTTCCCCCATTTTGTTCTTCGTGTTTCTGTTTTGCAATGAGAGAAATCTGCGAATCTGCCTTGAATTAGGTTTATTCCGCATTCTTAATCGAAGTCGACGAGAGTGTTTCCTTGTTCTTCCTCTTCATAGGGAGCGCCAAATTCTCAGTCTTGTTCGAGGTAATCGGGGTTGACTTTTGGGCAATTGGGGTTTCAATCGTACTGGGCTGATTCAATTATTCAAGTGGGTCTTCACTATTGGGACATAGTGATTCTGATGGTCGAGTCCAACTCTTGACAAGTCCGCGTTGCCTTTTTCTTCACTTTAATTTAGGAAATTGGTTCCTTTTCTTATTAGTATCTATTAGGTTGTAGTCTTAAGAATCTTTTGTTTTAGAAAACCTAGTTGTAGTTGCCGTCTCTATTTGGTTTGGCTGTATAATTGATTGGAAGACAATATGATACATCTGACAATCTAGCATGTTCTTGCAGAAGGCATCGCCATCTACTATAGAAGTCTTCCGCGTTCTCTTCACATTGAATGATTGCCGTCGTCCGAGTTTGTGGTAATTTTGTTCAGTGTGTTGTTTAGTTTGAATATTAAATGTTTGATAAATTGTTCTGTTAATATTTTAGGTGATTGAAAATGTATTTGATTATTGCATGTCTATTTTATTTTTGTAATATTCGGTTTCATTTAAATTTGTATTTCAGCTGCATTTCGTTTTATATATATTCTGTTGGATATTCTGTTTTGGGCCGTGCATTTCAAGCCCAACGAGCAGCCCATCTCGTGCACAGCACATGCCCATGTTCTCTCGGCCCAAGCCGTTTGCTCGCGCATCTAAAGGGCAGGAATGCCCTTTTTCATTAGAATGTTCTCTCATTATCTCTCGCTCACTACCTGAAACCCTAAATCGGCGACGGAGACACGCATCGTGAATCCCTTCTGTTCTTGGCAAGAATCGACTACAGGTATTGATAAATATCTCGGTTTGAATCGTCTAACGGCGTGTGAGATTGGTGGGTAAGAAGCTTGGTTTGTCTCTGTTACTTTTTCTGAGAACGAGTTGTATTTTTGTTATATCTCGTTTCTGTTTTGATTCCGATAGATTGATTCTTGTGGGATTCGGTTGTAATATTGTGTTGTAATCATCTATTCATATAGTGGATTGACTAGAGGCAGAGCCTCTACCGCGAGTAGGATCTATTTTGATCCGAACACGTAAAAGCTTTGTGTTCTTGTGTTCTTTACTTTTCTCGATTTATGCTCGATCTTGTGGTTTGGCCCAGCTTCAGGTTGCGTGGAAAACCAACATGTTTCTTGCTGAAACATAACAAAGGGGTGTTTTTTGATTAATTGGCAGTAACTTCGATGGACTCCAATGGTTGGAAATCTGCACAAAGTGGTGTTGAACCCACTATGGAGACTGGAAGCAGTGGCACTGATTGGAGGAACCAATTGCCACCCGATTCACGGCAAAGAATTGTTAACAAGATGTGAGTTCTTCTTAGCATTTTTTTGGCCGAACTCTTTGGAATCCTATTTTTAATTTTCTAAAGTGCATCCAACCAAGCGGATAAAGAAAGAAGAAAAGACAATAACTTTATACATGCATAAAACATAATTTAAGGTGGGGAAATTACCTATGGATTTGTAATTTGATTGAAGTAAAATTTTTCCATGCTTCATTGGTTGTGCTTCCAAGTGATTTATTTTCCTTGTACCACGAATGATATTCTTGCTACCCGGGAGAATTAACATAAAAATGTAACATGTCATGGGATCAGCGTGGACACTTTGAAGAGGCACCTTCCTTTTTCTGGACAAGAGGGACTTCAAGAACTCAGGCTAATTGTATGTATATTTGAGGAGAAGATCTACACTGCTGCAACAAGCCAGGTACCCTGTCATTTGGCATATTTTGATTCTTATAATGTACATGCCATGTTGTTTTGGTCACTTGTTTATTTTAAGTATGCTAAAATGTATATTTTGTTGTTTAAAATGCTCCATATTATGTCTTTATGAATTTCTCAGTAGTATGTATTTTCTTAACTTCTACTTGCAGTCGGATTATCTGAGAAAAATATGTCTGAAGATGCTGACAATGGAGACCAAATCTCAAAATACCAGGGCCACTATCGTACCTGTGAACTCTGCCAGTAAGTAAACTCCTTGTCCTCCCAGCAAACCTGTTTCTTTTTGAAGATCCAGTATATACTTGCGTTGGGATCGGAAAATACCTGCTTTAGAGTAGGCCATTTCCACTGTTCTAGTGGAAATTATATGGTGAAACATTGTAGTGGTTGGAAATTGAGAACGTCTTAGGTCATGGCTCAACATCAAATTGAGAAATTATGTGGGTGGGAGAGAAGAAAGAGAGATGGGGAAGAGCCTGGAATCGAGTCATGTGTAGGTTGTATGGACTAACTTTTGTCCCTTACCTTCATGAGGATGACACCATCCCCTTTTGTGGAGCTACGTTTTTCAAGAGGTGCGTTATTTGTTTTCCAGTGGCTTCAAGGCTTTGCATTGACTTAGTAAAAAGTTAAATCCATGCAAGCGAAGTGCGAAACCTGGAAGCTCTTGTGGAGGTGCTGGGATGTAAGTTCGTTCTGTTCCAACTGTGGGCTTAGTTCCTTGCTTAGGCTCTATGTTTAAAGCCTAGACTAGCCTTTAATCCTATCTTCAGCATCCCAACTTCTGCCATATCCCCTTTCTAGGCTCCTGTCTCAGTTTCTTTTCTTTGATAAATAAATTACATTGAAGTATGCCAAGAGGGAAAACCCTGTATGAAAGAGGAAAGAAACGAAAAAATAAAAATATCTGTAAAACTATTTATCAACAACAAAACTCGTCTATAAACAATACAAAAAAGGATAAACAAAAAGTGTAGTCATCTTTTAACCATAAAAAAGGGAAATGAAGGGTGTTCTCTTAGGGAAATGAATAAGATTTTCATTATTCTGAATACTAGGATCAGATCACACAAATCACATGCACAAAAATCAGAGAGGCGCTGAAAATTTACCATGGCTTGGTCTCAGCAGACCTACCACTTTTAGGCGGATAATGTCTTTCCCATTAACAGACGTTCTCTCAAGCTTTCAACAATCCTGTCTCACGTAGCTTTAGACTTAAACGGGGCACCTAAAGGGAGCCTAGGCAAATTTTGGAAGTACAAAAGCGTCCCTTTACTCTCACACAATATGCTACCCTTATTTCTCTAGGTCAGTCAGTGGCAAGAGTTGTAGTCTCCACTACTCTCTCATATGAAATTGGATATAATTTAACTAGGAAAAAAAATAATAGGAGTAAAAGTTCCCTTATTGGCTCACATAAATTACCTGGTTGATGGGAAATCGATTACTCTCAATAATAAGCTATTGTTCCTCTTCTATATTATGGTGCCATAAAGTAAAGGCATTTTAGTTACTTTAGGTCATATGATCTTGATAAAGAACTCTAGTTTTTCCCCTGCCCAACTTACTCTAGTTATACCAAGATGAGAAACCAGAGCACCACAACATCTTTTTTATTTTTAACCTTCCACTGATTTGTTGTTCCCATAGGGCCCAACTATCCTTGTACTATTGTTTCTTATT
Source organism: Diospyros kaki (assembly GCA_036245055.1). Classification (NCBI taxonomy): domain Eukaryota; kingdom Viridiplantae; phylum Streptophyta; class Magnoliopsida; order Ericales; family Ebenaceae; genus Diospyros; species Diospyros kaki. Next base: position 39,425,182 of record BSEG01000001.1, on the reverse strand, counting down.
TTGAAGAAAAAAACATGTAAAAACCTTAATACTGTGACTTCCCAAGTTGTGGTCCACCATGCTTTATCTGTTTCTAGGATTAGGTTGGTTTTTCCTAGAATCCATCCACCAGACATGGGTTATGTGTGGGAGTTGTCATAATCTTCATCTAAGCTTACCACCCAATTATGCTTTGCCTCCTTAAAAGTATAGCATACACAGTTTTTCATGCTTTTAAATGTCTTACTTCCTATTCTTTTTGCAGGTGTCATTAACGAAGTCATCATTTTGGTTATAACTCATTTTTTAACACATGGATCTTGTACTGGTTCTTAGCTAATACATACTCGTTTATGTCTTTTTGCAGCTCTGCTAGATTCTACAACTCAAACGGGAAATGCAAATAATGGGGATTGGCAAGAGGAGGTCTACCAGAAGGTACATTATCTTTGATATTTTAATCTTTGTAATTACATTCTGCCAATGTAAGTCTTACCGAGCAACTTAAATCATGTAACAACATGAAAATAAATTCATGTTGATTCTTAGAAGACAAACATCACAAAGTACAAATACTTTCCAATGACACAGCTGAATGCCCGAATTTTAATGAAAATTGAAGTTGAAAGGAATACTTGTTGTTTAAGTATTTTGCTGTAGTCTCATGATTATTTCATGTTATATCTGATGTAGACAGCATTCCTACTATACTTTATCTAGGAATTAAATATTCCAAACTGGCATTACACATTCTATTATGCTAACCCCAAGGCACTCATAACTGGCATGATAGCTCGGGCATTCGCATCTGATTTCTCCAACCTTGTGCCCAAATTTTCTATTGTGCTAGAATTCGTGTAGCAGACCTCATTTAGTAGGATTAAGGCTCAATATGTTTTTTATCTATGATGGACAGAGAAGTTGTAGGTGATACTAAGAATCGTTTTATGTTTTTGCATGCTTACGTAAGAGATGGAAATTCTGTTTTCCTTTTGAAACCCATTTACATCATGTCCTAAATCTGAGAAATTGGTACTTTAGAATTTATGCAAAACAAAATGCATTTAATTTTAGGGGAGAGGAGACATGTCTCTATCGTTGTGCCTAACTTTGGATTCATCATTTCATACCAAAGGTGGCCAGTTCTCAAATGTAAGTTCATGCAATTCAAATTCTATGAATTGTATGTTGATGTGTCTTTAGTTGTACTTTGAGAAGCATGAACATAAAAATCGTACATGGGCACATAGTTGACACACCAAAGGTGGCCAGTTCTCAAATGTAAGTTCATGCAATTCAAATTCTATGAATTGTATGTTGATGTGTCTTTAGTTGTACTTTGAGAAGCATGAACATAAAAATCGTACATGGGCACATAGTTGACACGACAAAGCATCAATTCAAAAGTATTCAACCTGGAAATGGCAGGGTTGTTTTAAAAAGTAAATTACAATGAGACTCTTAAGTGTGATAGGTGTTATAGAAGATATGATCATGGATCGAAATGGTTGGTGAGTAAGATTCCATGTCGCTAATCCTACTTGGTGGGGTTGAGGCTTCACTTGTGTTTTAGGTGAAAATGATTAACATTCCAAGCAAGTTCTCTCATCGTTTTCCTGAAAATTTTGTGTTGTGAACTAGTTAGATTTTTTGGCTTGAAAATTCCTGAAATAAAAAGAACTAAAAAGAACAGACGATTCACACCTTGTTTTTTGTTTTTTTTTCTTGGGAAACTTATTTCCTTAAATTTGTGATGTTCTATTTTTTTAGATGAAAAGACGCATGATTCCACTATGGACATCTATATCCTTTTAAAGTTCATCTTGTTGGATACTTGCCCTCCTTTACCTTGCTATTATTGTTGTAGAACTACACTCAGCTGCATGGTGAGGGTGGGCATGGGATTTGGTTTTACATTTCTAGATGCTTTCCTGTAGAATTTATAGTACTTGAGTGAAATAAGAACAAAGAAAGTTCAAGCAGGTGCTTGCATAGCTGCATGTAGGTAGCATGGGGAATAATAAACACCCTCACAATTGGATGATTCACCCCATTAGTAAATACTACACACCAATACACAAGACAACCGTGTCAGTTTAAGTATAAACATCAGCTACATTATCAAAGCTAGATGACATGATCATTATCCATAATGTCACGTGGCCAATCATCAATGTCACATTTAGTGGATTGTTCTCCAACAACCACCCAAATGTTTACTAGAGATATTGTAACACCCCGTATTTCCAGAGAGAGTCACTATGTTGGGGCCTAACATATAAATACTTATTCTCTTTCTTAAATACATTTCTTAAACCTCAAATACCGTATTTCAAAAAAAACCCCCCAACATATCATTACAAATGCGGAAGCAATAATCGAAACTTAATATGACACATTTACTTTAATCATAATATAAGAATCCATACTATATTTTAACATCATAACTTTAACAACTTTAATACATCGACAACCTTAATACATGGAGACTGGTTTCCCAAGATAACAATTAAACACTCTAGGTGCAATCAAATGATACCTCAAATACATAGTCATTTCTCAATTTAACTGAAACATATCTGGATCTTCGTGAACAAACAAAATACTGGAACCATCTGTTGAATCTATCGGACACATCACCTCGTGTCGTCATATCCCAATCATCTCATTGCCTAAGTTGCAAGTCTCAATTGGAATATTGAATGTTCCAGGGGCATAACCCAATTAGAAGATGAAATTTCTAGTAAGGGTTCAAAAACATATACATGAATGCATAATACAATAACATGAACAACATATGCCCTAGTGTAACTTCATTGACCCACAAGCCCAGCACAGAACCCTAGGCAGAATCCTGACATCTCCGGTAAGATAATCCTAAAGTTGTTCAATCAATTGTCTTTAGGAAATTACAGCTACACTATCAAGACATCCCAATCCTACGCACAAATATTAATATGACAATAATATGGTGACATGCAAAAATTACAACTTTCTATGCAATATGATAAAATGATCATAATATTCATAAATATCATGCATATATAAGCAATCATATCATAAATATAAGTTCTTGGGATAAAATGTAATATCTCAAAATTTAAAAATAAATAATAATTATTCAAATCGGTATTTGAGAACATGATGGAATATTTGAGGAACTAAGAGAAAATAATAAATTATGATGTTTTGAGGAAAATAGGAAATTAAGGGTAATTAATTAAATTATTTGAGAATGACTAATCATTATTAATTATTGTATTTGTGGTGATTATTGAATATTGGTGGGTTAAAAGGAAATATTAATTTAGTTAGGTATTTGGAGATTTAAGAAAAATGTTTATTTATGTCATTTTAAGAAAATAATGATTTAATTGGAAGTATTTAGGAAAATGGGAAAATAAATTAAATTAGTAGAATTTTTGGAAATTATGGCGTGTCAGTGAAATAAGAGGAAAAATTGGAAGTGGGTGTAACTGTGAGTTTCTGAAAGTTTTGGGGTGTCTTTGCAATTTCCTAAAAATGGGATTCGAGAATGGTTTAAAATTAATGGGAGGCGCATTATGTAGTGAGAGAGCAGCCAGCTCAGTTGGCACGCGCGCGAGGGATGAGGCGGGAGGTCAAGGGTTCGAGCAGGGGCAGAGGCGCGTACGCTGGAGGATTTTGGCTGATTTTTCAGCCAAAACCTTGCCCAAAATGGCGTCGTTTTGGGCAAGGCGGTGGCAGCCATGCGCGACTGCTGGCCCACGCTGGGCCCTCTGTTGAGCTTCATTTTAAAGGCCGATTTCGACCATTTTGCAAGCAGAAATCAGAAAGAAAATGGTAGAAATGAAATAAAGAAGAAATAACGCGTAAATGGTGGAAATTTTTGGGAAAAATTCAAGATTTAATATGGTTTAATCGAGATTTAATTAGTCAGGTACGTAGAGAATTATGTATTAAATATTCTATATGGTTGAAATTTCATTTTGGGTTCAATTTTATTAATTTTGAGAGTGTATATTAATTTATAGCGTGTATTAATTTGGTGGTGTTCGAGCGTGGAAATGCCGTAAATAGCTAAATTCAAGCAAGCTCTCATCTACCCTTGCAGTCTCTTTCCATTTTGTGAATTTTACGCCTTCCCTTAATTCGTTTCGGTGTCGCGTATTAATTATATAAATTGAGGATGTTATTAGCGTGATTTAATTTAAATTAAATATAAGACTCGTTGGGGTTTTATTTGTGGTGTGCCTACGTGAGATTTTAGATTGTTAAATTATTTATATTACACAGTTAGATTTAATTAATGTAAGCCATAATTTTATTAATCGTTATTAAACTTTTTACTTCGCAGCGGGAATGCAAGAAAGACAGGAAACAGCCGTGTAAAGGCAAGTTCCTAACCCTCTCCTCCTATTCTTTAATTCCTGTGAGAGACTCCGCGGTTTCTCGTATTTTATCCCTTCCTTTACTCTAATTCAGCGTCTAGCATTATTTATTGAGTTATTATTCAATTGTTTTAATTTAAATTAAATCCGAGACTTCTAGAGTTTTATTTATTGTGTGCCTACGAGGATTTGTATAGTCCCAATTCCTTTCAGAATAATGCTGAACCCAGCTTGGGGACTAGGTTCCTAGACGTGCGGGTTTATTTACGATTTTCTCGAGTTTGTTTATTGTTCGGTTAGAGCTATCGAGCTGTGGGGCAGGGGTCGGCTGTTTGGTGACGTTGGGGTAAACTATTGTATGGCCCTGAAGTGAACCATTGGGTGAACACTCCTAGTCAATAGCCGTTGACCGGTGCCGGGCACTACTGACTAGCTCTGTCAGTATGTGATTTACTACACGATTATATTTATTATATTATTGTTCATGATTTGATATGTACATGGGTACGAGTTGCATGTTGAGATATTCATTTATTTAGTATGCTTGGACACAAACATTCTAGCTTGGTCAGGTTGCATCCAGCACGGACATATGTATCGCGTGTGGTTTATTTTGTAGGCAGAGCATGGCCTGATGCCTGGATGTATGGGCGCTAGGGTATCATGTTGATGCTCACTACGCCATTGCATTTTTATGTGCATTGCATGGTTAACAATAGTTATTAGTTCTTGGACGAGAGGACCGTTCCGAGGAAGCCTATGGCTCGAGTGTCGGGAGTACCGACACGGACACACGGGTGACGAGAGCACCGACCCAGGACAGCGCGCACAAGTTTGTTGGAGATACATGTTGCCTTTCAGGGCAGCGATAACAACCTGTTTCGCCAGGCGTGTCACTATAAGGGTATTCCCAAGATTTCTTTTTTTTTTTCCTCCAAGGTCAACACACGCGGTGTATCAAGAACAATCTTCACGTACATATACAAACCTCGAGAACCCCACCCTTTCCCGTTTAACTATCAAGATCAATATTCTTAAACTAAACGAGACATAATACAACGCAGCGGATATATTAACATCAAATACTGTCGTTCTTACATGGTATTTCCTTAACAAAATACGTAATACAGATCAGATGACAACATTGCTACTATACAACTGTTCATTTTCAACCTGAAATACATACTAAAGCCTCCAAACGTTACAACAACTATCAAACTAAGCATCATTAGCCCTCAACCGGCCACGTCCTTGCCCTCGTAGCAGTCCCTAGCTGGAACATTTAACGTTCCAGGGGCATAGCCCAGGTTAGATGATAAAATATCTAAGTGTCGACATGAAACAATTTATACAATGTATGATAAACACACGAGCATGGCATACTCAGACAAACGACAACATGCAATACACGTTTAACTTGAGAAATCACCCTAGCATACTCAACCTCCCATGAAAAATACCATTCCACACGCCGTTGAGGTTGAGCTTACCGCGACATACTTAATCCCTTGAATGCCCTACTGTGAGACCCATTCACTTGGTTTAACATTAATCCCTCGAGTGCACCCTCGTGACACCCGTTCACCTGGTTTAACATTATTCTCTCGAGTACCCCAGTGTGACACCCGTTCACCTGGATTAACATTGTCCCAATCTCAAGTAGACCCCATCCCGTCCCATACGAACACAACACCGACACGAATATCAATACCTCGATGATATGAAAATCACACGTCATGCACTGACTCTTTTATAAGTGAAAGCAGTTGATGCAATATACCACATGTTCAATATGAAAATGATGTCAAAATTTACATAAGTAAAATGCCTTCGCAAAACAACCCAAGTTCTGGAGGGTAAAACCGCTCACTAGAACTGATTCAATCGCGTATAACCTAAGTTTGGGATGGTAACACCGCCCACCGGAACCCACAACACACCTTCCAACATATTTTCAAGATAAGGGTAAAACTAGAGTCAAACCACGCACCTTATGTGAAAAGTTAATTTTTACCTTGTAATGCGTGCTAAGCCTCAAAATGTGCATTTGAATAATTTCCTAGCTTTGGCACACTCCTTTAATCTCAAATTAATCCTAAAAAATTCTTGGGATTTTTTCGAGAATTTTCTCAAATTGTTTCCTATTTTTCTTCCTTTTTTCCTCATTTTCCTTTTTCTTTATTTTTCTTTTCCTTTCTTTTTGCCACTATTCATCTTCCCCCTCTGTTCTTCGCACCAGCACCTGCTCACGAACAGGGCACCGCGACTGCCAGCCTTGCTGCCGCCCACGCTAGCCAGCCTCTCCCGGCCTTGTTGGTCGCTGCCGTACCGCCCCCAACGCGAGCCTCCACGCTGGACTCCTGCACGACCAGCTTCCATCGCAGCCAGCCATGGCCGCTGGCCGCTGCTTCTACACGCACAACAGCGTCGTCGGTTGCTGCTGGCCACTCCTCGGCCTCTTCTGCCTCGGATGTTGCTTGTTACGACCTCCTGGAAGCTCATTGGTTGCTGCCATGGCCGCCACCAGCCTCCTCGTTGCTTGCTGTCTAGCCACAACAGCTCGCGGCCATAGCTGTCGTTTGCTGTTGCGGCTTGTTTCGGCCGCTTCCGGTCATTCTTGCAGCTTCCTCCGATCACCTATGATGGTTTCAACTCTCCCTCAATCTCCTCTAAGCTCTCAACCAAGCCCCTGCAACTCTCAGCCACTCTCTTTCTCGCTGAAAACTCTCGGCCAGTTTCCTTATTTTTTTTTCCATTTTCATTCTTCTTCTCTTTTTCATTTCTCTTCTATTTATAGACTACCCACCGACTTAAGCACCTTGGACACCACTCTTGCATCCAAACTTGGCCACCACTCCAAGCAAAATCTACCATGAAGCTTCTCGGCAGCTTCCATCAGCACACACGCACATGAGTATATACACATATATATAACTATATATTACTCTATTAATATACTTAAATTACACATTAACCCCCAAATTTCCATCTTAATTTCACTTGGGTAGATCTCTAATTGCAAATGCATCTTTAAACCTCAAATTAATTTGCATTATAATACTGAAACACAAATTTAATAACTTCAAAGTTACTCGATAATGATGATTCTGCCCCACTGTCCTCACCGGGCTATTGTTTCATCCCAAAATCAATGAAGGGTTGTTTCTTATGAAAAATTGGAGCCCCCTCAGGCTTCCGTTGACTTCCCGAAAGTCCCCTATAACAATTCAATTTCTGAGCCTAATTTGCAGCTGCATTTTAGCTGTACCGAAAACTACTCCCGATCCCACTTCTTTCATCACTAAAAGTCATAATTCGAATCACTTGTCGATACCGTAGTATTTTCTTTGGCTATCCAAGGTCCGGGTTACTTCCTCCGACTGATTCGATCGTCTAAAACTACGTTAGTGTGTCATATAGCCTTATTCTTTCGATAATTCCAGTTATACCCTTCATTAAATATTATTTATACTTTTAATAATTTTTTGGGTATTACAGTAGCGACAGGTTGGTATGCAACTTGGGTGCCGTGTGTCTTGTATGGGCCCCAAGGATCGTATGTGCTTTTATTATGCTATACTATTGTGTTGTAGCGTCTCATGGCTTGTGTGTACCTGGGGGTTTATTTTGGGGAGAGTTTTCTGGATATGTCCAGCCTTCAACCTTTCTTTCTTTATGCTTGCTGAGTCTCTCGACTCACTTTATTTCCATCATTCCAGGTAGTGGCACCGTGGGCCATGGAAAGGGAGTCAGCTTTTAGCGATAGGGTTGGTATGGTGTACAAGTAGTCTCGTCAGTCCCTGGCAACTCTAATGTCTGAGTATAATTTACTCTATTATTTTTACCGTGCTAGGTCATTTCTCGAGTCTCGTGTATATCGGCAAGAGAGTCTGTGTTCATTTATTTGTTATGTGACTGTTGTGTTAGCGGGGTACCCGAATGCATGCATGTGTTTAGCTTCACTTCTGCTGTTTTTATTTTTGTGTATGCATGCTATGGTAATTTTTGTCTTGTGGTTCATTCTTTCTCCTTCCGTAAGCGCTCTCGCTCGGGAAGTCTTGGTGGTTTGGATATCCGGGCAGGGGTGCTTATATAAAACCACTCATATTTTACACGAAATTTGAAATACCTCAAAAAATACGCATCGCTTCAATTTGCGTGCCCGACCTCAATTTTCATGCCAAATCTTCAAATTTGCACAAATAACTAATTCTTGAGCACAACAATCTTATAAATAATATTTTATCATAAAATATCTCAAAATTCTAATTTTTTGATATTTTCGTTCATTTTCTCTCATTTTTCTTTCTAAAAATCCAAATAAATACCTTTTAAACTATTTTCTCAAATCTCTTTCCGCAATAATTCATTAATTTCTAAGAACTTCAAATGAAAATTCTAGAATTTACCTCAAAGGTTTGTTTGAGCACAAAACGAGACTGGTCGTTGAGGAAATTGAGACATCGGGAAGGACAAAACCAAATCTTTTTGCACAAACACCTAGATCACATTTTTTTCCAGGAATTATAAGATTTTTTTTTTCCTGATTTTTCTCACCCTCCACGAGTTAGGGCGAATGGGCTGCATGTGATGACTGTGCGTAGAGCCCACGCACCAGTCATCTTCCCCGACCCCAGTTAACCGACGATGCTAGTTCTCTCCACCACTTGGTTCTCCTTGACTAGTCGATTATTATGGCCCATCTTGATGATCGAAAGGAGCATCAGAACACGTCCAACCGATCGCTTAAGGTTTGACTAGGCAGTCCATCTCTATTTTCCAGTAAGACCTCGAACACCCCTCAAACCTCTACGAAAATGCCTCAAAATGCACAGAATGCATCCTCATCTCATGGGCAACAAAAGCCCTCTAACTTTAGCTCTCAATTCGTTCAAAAACGCCTTCGATTTGAAGCTCCCATTTCTTTAAAACCCTCGGCCAACCTCCTCTATTTATAGCAAAACCCAAGCCTCGAAACCCCTTCGGCCTCTCAATCTGTCCCCTAAGGCGTCTCAACCTCTCCTAGATCGACCTGGAATCGACCCTAGCTGACCAAAATAGCCACTTGCAGGTCTTGACAAAAACGACCGAACATCCGGTCAGTTTTTCTTGAAATCTGGCCACTCTAGTGGCTGTTGTTGGACTTGCCTTTACACAAAAGCTTCCCCCCTACCATCCTTCGTGCAACCCCATGGCCGATTTCGATCATCGCCAACCAACAAAGCTGCTGATCGGTTTCTCATTGCCCATATTTTCCTTAATTGCACTTTGGCCCCTCAAACTTTAACTTTCTCACTTTGGCCTATTTTCACAAAGCCGTTTGACTTTGCATAATCATCTAAGACCCTCAAGTCTTAAAATAGTCATTTCATTCTGATGATTCCGAAAAATATTATTTCGACATTCCTTTGGCAATTTCAGAAAACTGCACTTAGGCCTGAAACTTTGTTTTGGTTGTAAACCCTTTCGTTTCTTCCTGAAACAACTAAAGGGTTGTTCTTTATGAAAACTAAAGCCCCTTCAGGGTTCTGCTGACTTCTTGGAAGTCGCTTATAACAATTCGGTTTTACAACTTAAATGACAAATGCACTTTAGCTGTACCAAAAATCGTTCCTTATTCGATTTCTTTCAATACCATAAATCATGCATCGAAATACTCGTCACTGTCATATCATTTTCCTTTGGCATCTAGGCTCTAGGGCATTCCCTGTAGTTGATTCGGTCATTCATAGTGGTTAGAAATTACGCTTATACCCTCAATTTATCTGTAATTTCACTTTTACTCCAATAAAATTTACTCTTGAGCTCTTTTGAAATTCTTGGGTATTACAAATATCCTCACGTCATATGGCACGTGACACACCACCCCTAACATCAATATCTCATACTGTTCAAGATAGTAAACTCTATGTTAGTTCATACCCACTAATTAGTATTCTCATTTAATTAATCTAATGACTGGAAATCATTTAAGAAATCCTGTTATCAAATAATCTTATCACATAGTGTTAATACTTCAAGAATAAAACTTTCAAACAGAATATCTAAATATTCATTCATTTTTGGTTTAGGGAATTGGTTCCTTTTCTTCAAGAAGTCCGCGTCGCCTTTTCCTTCACTTTAGTTTAGGGAATTGGTTCCTTTTCTTCAAGAAGTCCGCGTCGCCTTTTCCTTCACTTTAGTTTAGGGAATTGGTTCCTTTTCTTATTGGTATCTATTAGGTTTTAGTCTTAAAGAATCTTTTGTTTTAGAAAACCTAGTTGTAGTTGCCGTCTCTTTTTGGTTTGGCTGTATAATTGATTAGAAGACAATATAATACATCTGACGATCTAGCGTGTTCTTGCAGAAGGCATCGCCATATACCATAGAAGTCTTCCCTGTCCTCTTCAGATTAAAAGTTTAATAAATTGCTCCTTGCTGAAATATAACAAAGGTTGATTGGTTGGCAATAACTTCGATGGACACCAATGATTGGAGATCTGCTCAAAGTGGTGTTGAACCCATTATGGATACTGGAAACAGTGGCACTGATTGGAGGACCCAATTGCCACACGATACGCGGCAGCGGCTGGTTAACGAGATGTGAGTTCTTCTTAGCATTTTTTTGGCTGAACTCTTTTGAATCCTTTTTTTAGCTTTCTGAAGTGCATCCAACCAAGCGGATAAAGAAAGAAGAAAAGACAAGAACCTTTTTTCGTGTTTGTAACTATAACATTAAATTTGAGTTCTGGCTTGCCTTTTTCGTATTGTTCTTTTTCCAATGTGTTTAAATCCATTTTTTCTGTGAGGTTAAGTTATTAGTCTGTCCTTTTCTTTTTTTTTTTTTTTGGGCGGCGAGGGGTGGCGGCGGCGGTTGTTTGGAACGAGTCAATAACAAACATCAGCATAAGGGGGCTAATCCTGACTTGGGAGATTACATACAATGAAATATCATAAATAAACTAGACAGATTTGTTTTGTTTTGTTTTTTTTTTTTGGGGGGGGGGTTGGGGGGCGGCGGGAGAGTTGGGAGACGAGGATGGTTTCTTTAAGGTATGATTGGTAACATGCTTTCTCAAATTATGTTTTTAACTTTTACTGGGTTCTCTATGGATTGGAAATTTGATTGAAGTAAATTTTTTCCATGCTTCACTGGCTTAGCTGCCAAGTCATGTATTTTCCTTCTACCACGAATGATATTCTTACTACCTGGGAGAATTAACATAAAAATGTAACATGTCATGGGATCAGCATGGACACTTTGAAGAGGCACCTTCCTTTTTCTGGACAAGAGCGACTTCAAGAACTCAAGCTAATTGCAAGTAGATTTGAGGAGAAGATCTACACTGCTGCAACAAGCCAGGTACCCTGTCATTTGGCATATTTTGATTCTTATAATGCACATGCCATGTTTTTTTTGGTCACTTGTTTATTTTAAGTATGTTAAAATGCAAGGTTGTTAACATCGTAAAATCGTAAGAGGGTCTTTGACATGTAAAATTGTAAAATCGAGTGCAATTCAACTTCAAAATCGTAAAATCATAAGGGTTTTCGGTGCAAAAAATCGTAAAATCGTACATGTAAAATCGGGAGTTTAACAACCATGCTAAAATGCATATTTTGTTGTTTAAAATGCTCCATATTATGTCTTTATTAATTTCTCAGTAGTATGTATTTTCTTAACTTCTACTTGCAGTGGGATTATCTGAGAAAAATATCTCTGAAGATGCTGACAATGGAGACCAAATCTCAAACTACCATGGCCACCATCGTACCTGTGAACTCTGCCAGTAATAGTAAAAATCCCCCAGATGCAGGTAAACTCCTTTTCCTCCCAGCAAACTTGTTTCTTTTAGAAGATCCAGTATATACTTGCGTTAGGATCAGAAAATACCTGCTTTAGAGTAGACCATTTCCACTGTTCTAGTGGAAATTATATAGTGAAACATTGTAGTGGTTGGAATTTGAGATTGTCTTAGCTCATGGCCCAACATCCAATTGAGAAAATATGTGGTTGGGAGAGAAAAAAGAGAGATGGGGAAGAGCCTGGAATCGACTATGTTTTGGCTGTATGGACTAACTTTTGTCTGTTACTTTCATGCGGATGGCACCATCCTCTTTTGTGGAGCTAAGTTTTTCAAGAGGTGCGTTATGTTGTTTTCCAGTGGCTTCAAGGCTTTGCATTGACTTGGTAAAAAGTTAAATCCATGCAAGTGAAGTGCAAAACCTGGAAGCTCTTGTTGAGGTCCTGGGGTGTAAGTTCGTTCTATTCCAACCGTGGGCTTAGTTCCTTGATTAGGCTCTAAGTTTAAATCCTAGACTAGCCTTTTATCCTATCTTCAGCATCCCAATTTCTGCCATATCCCCTTTTAGGCTTCTATCTCAGTTTCTTTTCTTTGATAAATAAATTACATTGAAGTATGCCAAGAGGCGAAACCCTGTATGAAAGAGGAAAGAAAGGAAAAAATAAAAAATAACTGTAAAACTATTTATCAACAACAAAACTCGTCTATAAACAATGCAAAAAAGGATAAACAAATAGAGGAGTCATCTTTTAACCATAAAAAAGGGAAATGAAGAGTGTTCTCTTAGGGAAATAAATAAGATTTTCAATATTCTCAATACTGGGATCGGATCACACAAATCACATGCACAAAAATGAAAGAGGCACAGAAAATTTAACATGGCTTGGTCTTAGCAGACCTACCACTTTTTGGCCGATAATGTCTTTCCCATGAACAAACTTGAAAATTTATGAATGATGATAAATTTGTCTTTTATTAATATATCTAAATGCACATCAAATATATTAATTAAAAATCTACTAGACGTCATCTAAATATAGCATTAGGGCACACATTACTAACATCCCTCTTCTCCAGATTTTTCAAATAAGTTATTGGTAACTTATTTAGTTGACTAAGTAAATGACAAATTTGTCCTGGAATAACTACCATATTTCCAACCTCCACTCATGTAATATCCCAAATTTTCTAAAGGGGTCAAGAGTAATTTTAATTTGGGCTATAGGTGAAATTATCAAAAGATTAGGGACTTAAGTATAATTTGTTATAGTTATCAGTACCGAATCGATTGTAGGGAATGCTCCGGAGTGCAAATATCTTTGAAAAATGATATGGTCTCGATAAGAGTTCTAAGATAGGATTTATGGTATTAAAAGATATCAGAATTGAGACGGTTTTCGGTACAACTAAAATGCAGCTATGATTTAGGCTGAAAAACTAAATTATCGTATGGGACTTCTGGGAAGTCATCGGAACCCTAAGGGGACTCCGATTTTTCGTAAGGATCAATCCTGAGGTGATTTTGGGATGAGTCAATAGCCCGGTGAGGACACTGGCTCGAAATCGTCCCTGTCGAATAAGCTTGAAGTTATTAATTTTGCATTTTAAGTATCGTAATACAAATTAATTCCACGATTAAGGGTATAATTGTAATTAATGAAATGCTCAAGTGTAATTATTTAATCCTTAGGTGAAATTAAGGAATTTTGTGAGGGTAATTAATGAGAGTTGGGGGTTTAAATGTCTAATTTGTGTGTGTGTGTGTATATATATATACACGTTTGAGTAGCTGCCCTGGTTTTCTCTTCAGATCTAAGATCTGAAAATGGAGGTTGAGAGAGCTTGGCCGAGAGTTCGAGCGATCAGAAGAGAGATTGAGAGAGGGAGATGGCCCGTTGTGGCGACCCGAAGCGGTAGTAGCGTACGACCATTGGTGGCTGAAAATCTATGTTGCACGGAAACGGAAACGAGAAACGTTTCTAATAGGAAACGAAAACGTGGAAACAGACTTTTTTTTAAAAAAAATAGGCATAAATAGGGTCCGAAACGAGAATAAGAAACGTTTCCGAAACGTTTAAGAAACAGGGAAATGACACTTATGAAGTGTTTCCATGCAACATAGTTGAAAATGGTAGCCATTACCGCAACGTAGCAGCCGCGAGGAGGCAAACGCAGTGGCGGTGAAGGCCAACAATGGCGGTGGAAGGCGATAGTGGGGCGGCCGGAGGATTCGTTGCTGTTGCAGTAGCTGGCAGCGGGCTCGCAGCGGTCTAGGCAGCTTAGTGTGGTCGCGTGGTGGTCGGGGAGCGGCTGGTAACGGCGGGGCTGGCTGCGACGACGGCTGGCGAAGCCAAGGGTGGTGGTCGACAGTGTTGGTGTGCAGGCTGTGCGCGCATGGAATTGTAGAAAGAAAATTAATTATTGGGAAAATGGAGAAAATTGTAGAAAAATGCCAGAAAATTTTAGGAATTAATTTGGGACTTGAGGAGTATGCCTGGAGCCAGAAAATAGATCGGACATGCATTCCGAGGTTAAGTCACGCATACCGAGAAAGTTTGAGAGGCTAAGTCAAGGTGAGTAAAACTTCATAGAAAATTTCATATATTCAGAAATGTTATTTTATGAATTGTTATAGTGAAATATTTGAGAAATATTTATCTTGGATTTGTTGAGGAAAAGTAGAAAGAAATAGAGAGAAAAATAAAGAAAATGCAAGAAATTATGAAAAAATAGGTTTTAATGTTTATTTAAATAAATATGATGATTAGCATGATTTGAGGTTTAAGTTAAATTGACATGTGTGAATTTTGAGGTTGACACGCAAATCGAGGCAATGCACGTATCTCGAGGCAAGACGCAAATATCGAGGTAGCCCGATAAGCTTGAGAATGTTTAGATTCTAAAGATTGTACTCGATCTTTTCCTCAGGCTTGGACTTGAGTTATTCCTTCCCAGGCGAGTAGACATGATGTGCTATGTTTACCTTATTTTTACACGTATATATTGTTCCATGCATAACTTGTATATGATTTTTATATGCGGGTCATAGAAAAACATTTTTAAATGTTTTTAAAATGCATGAAATATTTTCATCCTACTAGAAGAAACATAAGCAGAAAGATTATGAATGATACCCTAACTGATTCTTGTTTTTGAGTATGTGAAATATTGAATGATATGGTGTATTTTGGGCACCACATGAAATAATAAATGGTTATAACTTGTGCATTAAGGAGGGTATCATTTGCATTATTATTAGAGGACTAACTAGTAGATTCTTCGGTGACTCACAACAGGAAAAGATCATGGTACTATGAGGCTTGGCATGCCAAGGCCATGAGAAACTCGGATAGCATGTTTCAGTATTGCTATCACATGGGCTATTATGACATTATAGTGTGATGATAATGTATGTGCTAGTATATGTACTTGTGTGTATAGGCACTAAGCCAGTTTCTACTAGTGTGTCCTCAAATTCGGTGCATGCATCACATATAAAAGCATAAGAGACTTAGGTGGTTAGGTGAACAACTTATGGGAGTTGTCTCTAAGCACTTATTTTTCCTGCATTATGTTTTTCTTTTAAACCTCAGATTATGTAAACATACATATATTTGTTGTTCATATTACTATTATGTTATTGTATCCATGATGTTCTTTCTAGTATTTTTGTTGCATACTCCCCTAGTGGGCATGACATACCTTATACTCATGAGTCCACAAGACTCATTCTTTTTTTTTTAAATATATATATATATTTTTAGAAGATTTTTCTTTTGAATACTAGACCAACAGATATTTTGGTATGATGTCAGACGTATTTTGATTTCTGATTTGATATAAGATACTCTGTGGAGATGCACACATATTGTTGAGTCTATTCTTTTGTACTTTATTTTTGTGGTACGCAATTGTGTCAAAAGTCCGAGATATGGGACTGTATATGTATTTATGATAGTAGGATGATGGAAATTCATTTTTTTTTTGTGTAGCTGTTGTATATGAGATATTGAGATTTTTGTGGAAAGTTGATATAGTATTTTATTCCATGTGTCTATATTTTGTCAGTATTATTAATGTTTTTAGCAAATCGAGCTAGAGAAGAGGCTTACTAATCCACGGTGGGGCCGCTGGGTCTAGGGATTAGTGTCGGTCATGACTTATTAGAAATCAGGTCGTGGTAACTCATCTCCTTCATTCCTCTACCTTCTTTCTATCATTGCCTCCTTCCAGCTTCTCCGTCGCCATTGCCACCTCCATCTTTTCCATGGCAGTGGCTGCCGCCGCCTCCAACCTCCATCTTCCGTCGCTTGCGCCTCCTTCATCTTTGTGTATATATATTTATTGTATTAACATGTAATTGTGTATAATTTATCAGTTGTGTATATATACATATATATTGTATTAACATTATATATTTAATATATTTTTAATAATTGTATCTAATTTATCAACACGTAATTATAACAATTTTATCAGTGGGACATCAACTTATAATTTATTTTTATTAAAATTAATATTTTTATAAATTTTATTTGTATTATTTAATAATATATTCATTTTAGTCTTTTTATTAAATTCTGATAACTTATCAATTTTTTTAAACCAAACTTATAACCATATAAATGATAATTTAAAATACACTTATCTGAATACATTATCAATTTAAACTCTTTTAACTTTTACATAAGTATAAATGATTATAAGCTTTAAAAAAAAAAAAAAAGTTAAGCCAAACCGCCTTAATTAGAATTGCCCGTAGAATTGGTTCCAATCGATCCGTAGGAAGAAAATAAGGTGAAATTCTTACCTGATGTTGACTAGAGAACATAAGCATGAATTGCTGCAGTTGATCACGCATCAAATTGCTCTACTCTCGCATCTCCTCCTTGATCAAATCACGAATATCCCTTTGAAGCTTCTCCGCAACCACCTCCAACTTCCGATCCACCATTGATCCAATCTTGTCCTCCATTGTCTCCACACGATTCTAAATTTGCACCATTGATGATGTCGCTTGCTACAACTGCAATTACATTTGCTTCATTCAGTTGCCGTCAGCCATGGTGGATTGATTGCTTGGAAGAGTCTTTGACTGGGAACTTGTTCTGAATTTTATTTTATTTTTTTTCTTTTCTTTATGTTCACTGCAGTTGCCAGTTGTTTGCTACTGATTGTGGTTACGACGGCTAACAATCCTTTCGTTTTGAGACCTCACTCTGCTGAATCTGCCTACCTCGGCATTGCCTTTCAATTCTAAGCCAAATTATCAAACTATGTAATTCACCACTGCAATCGCCTAGGGTTACAGAGTAAGTTTCCAGAAACTGCATCTTGAATCTACCTTGCTTTCTTGATCGACTCAACAATCCTTAATCCACCTTTGTCACATTTGGAATTGAGGAATCGGTAGCCTGAAGGTCGCCTCTAACTCGGCTCCCTGAATCGCCTTCTGCGACTCGATCAGCTCCGAAAATTTCTTGTTCTACTTGGCTGTCAAAGACTCCGCCATTTTGCACAGGTATAATGTCAGATCATAATTACTGTACCGCCAAAGTCGCATGGCCTTGTTCCGCTGCCTAGATCGCCAGGAGTTGCCTGTCTCTGCTTGCTGCCACGATCATTGGAATTTCTCGCAACTCTCCGAATCTGCTTCAACTGCAATTTCCAATCAACCTAAACCGCTCTAGGAGTCGCTGGAAGCTTCGTCAGAATCGCCTGGCCCAGTCGCCTTCAAATTCCAAATAGAAATGACAACCAATAATCAATCAGAATTTACCAGGGGAGTTGCCGGGGCTGCTCACCTTCCTTGCTCAATCAACACTTCCCGGAATTCTCAAACTGGAAGCCAATCCTCATGCTTTGCATTCGAAATTCACACAACACAGTCGAGATTCAACATGTAGCGACTGTGAATTAGCGTTGGAAATTACAAAGCTTTAAGACAATCGTCACTAGAAATTCGTTCGGATCTGTCCCTGAATTCCGCCGCTAGGATGGTCGGAATTTTACAAGCAAAAGAGATCGAAGGCTAAGGATGTTCAACGGAATTGCTTTGCCTTCCAATTGTCGAACGAGACTTACTGATCTCACTGATCAATCACTTCATTGGAAACACCATTGGAATTGCTGCTGAGTGCTACGCGACTTTACAGTAATTACAGCCAATGATTGACTGTTCTGTTTCGAATCTGTCTTGATTACTTCAAAATTGGACCGGACAACTGTTGAATTCCTGAACTTACAACCAAGGAATGGCCACTTTGATACCAATTTGTCACGTTCCTAGGGTTCAACCTAGGGTTTAGGAGGTAATAGGAAAGAATTGGGGAGAGAGATCAGAAGAAATGGGAGGGAATTAGAGAAGAACAGAAATAGAGAGAGGGGGAATAGGGAGAACCGAGGAAGTGAGAGAAACTGAGAGAGAGTCTGAAAAATCAGATTTCATTCAATAATTGGTTCCCTTTTGAATCAGATATGATCAGCCTTATATACTGATCCAGTAGCTAGGTTTGTCACCAATAGGGCTGCCAATTATTCAAGTGAATACAACTGGAGATTGTTACAATACAACTAAAAAAATTTCACTATTATCTAATTACTGCTATGTCCTTGGGTTATGCATGGGTGTTGTCAGAATCTTCATCTAAGCTTACCACCCAATTATGCTTTGTCTCCTTAAAAGTATAGCCTACACAGTTTTTCATGCTTGACTGTGCTATGTATATGTACATTTTGTGCTTTTAAATGTCTTACTTCCTATTCTTTTGGCAGGTGTCGTTAACGAAGTCATCATTTTGGTTATAATTCATTTTTTAACATATGGATCATGTACTGGTTCTTGGCAAATACATACTCGTTTATGTTTTTGCAGCTCTGTTAGATTCTACAACTCAAACAGGAAATGCAAATAATGGGGATTGGCAAGAGGAGGTCTACCAGAAGGTACATGATCATTGATATTTTAATCTTTGTAATTAAATGCTCCCGATGTAAATCTTACCGAGCAACTTAAATCATGTAACAGCATGAAAATAAATTCATGTTGATTCTTAGAAGACAAGCATCACAAAGTACAAATACTTTCCAATGACACAGTTGAATGCCAGAATTTTAATGAAAATTGAAGTTGAAAGGAATACTTGTTGTTTAAGTATTTTGCTGTAGTCTCATGATTATTTCATGCTATATCTGATGTAGACAGCATTCCTACTATATTTTATCTAGGAATTAAATATTCCAAACTGGCATTACATATTCTATTATGCTCACCCCAAGGTACTCATCACTGACATGATAGCTCAGGCATTCGCATCTGATTTCTCCAACCTTGTGCCCAAATTTTTTAAGGGTGTATTTGATTGCATTATTTAGAATTTAATTCTAAATAATATTTGCCTAGAAAATAAAAACCACCCCACTTCCTTGGAAAATGAATTCAATGGAAAGGAGCTTTAAATGCTTGTACCATACACATTTTTCTATAGAAAAGTTAAGAGTGTTTGATTGCTTCCATAGAAAATATTGTAATAATTACACATTTTTTATAGTAAATGTGTGCAATCAAACACACTCTAAATGTATTGTCCTAGAATTCATGTAGCAGACCTCACATAGTAGAATTAAGGCTCAATATGTTGTTTATCTATGATGGACAGAGAAGTTGTAGGTGATACTAAGAATCATTTTATGTTGTTACATACTTGCCTAAGATATGGAGATTCTGTTTTCCTTTTGAAACCCATTTACATCATGTCCTAAATCTGAGAAATTGGTACTTTAGAATTTATACAAAACAGAATGCATTTAATTGTAGGGGAGAGGAGACATGTCTCTATAGTTGTGCCTAACTTTGGATTCATTCATATTTTCATACCAAAGGTGGCCAGTGCTAAAATGTAAGTTCATGCAATGCAAATACAATGAATTGTATGATGATGTGTCATTAGTTGTCCTTTGAGAAGCATGAACGTGAAAATCGTACATGGGCACATAGTTGACACGACAAAGCATCAATTCAAAAGTATTAAACCACGAAATGGAAGGGATGTATTAAAAAGTAAGTTACAATGAGACTCTTAAGTGTGATAGGTGTGATAGAAGATATGACCATGGATCGATATGGTTGGTGAGTAAGAATCCATGTAGCTAATCCTACTTGGTGGGATTGAGGCTTCACTTGTTTTTTAGGTGAAAATGATTAACATTCCAAGCAAGTTTGCTCATAGTTTTCCTGAAAAATCTGCCTTCTAAACTAGTTAGATTTTTGGGCTTGAAAATTCCTGAAATAAAAAGAACTCAAAAGAACAGACGACTTATGGATATGATTCACACATTTTTGTCTTAGGAAACTTATTTCCTTAAATTTGTGATGTTCTTGTTATGGTTTTGCATCAAGTATAGCCTAGAAAAACTAGAAGAAATCAAGAGAATGTCTAACGGTTGTATATGTATGAGGGATATATTAGACATTGTGTAGTCTTTTTATAACCCTTGTAATGTCTGTCCAAAAAAATGTCTATAAATAGAGGCATAGGGTAGTCGCTTTGGGCATCATTCATTCAATTGTGTGAGTGCTATAAAGTGAGAGGAAAGACTAGAGAGAAAGTTAGTGCTTTGTAATCTCGCGTTTGGTGTACTCGTAGATGAGGGATTCTTGTATTGGTTTTCAAAGATTCTAGTGGAGTTTGCTCTCGGGACAAGAGGCTGGACGTAGGATCACTATTGGTGGTCCGAATCAGGATAAACTTATTGTGTTCATCGTGTGGTTTGCATGTTCTTTACCTATTTTATTTCTGTTGTTGTTATATTTTCTGTTGTAGGATTAATCAGGGTGTTTGTGTTTGTAAATTGGCAAGATTGAGAAATTCCAGTGCTTCCAATTTCACAGTTCTATAT
The DNA here is from genome assembly GCA_036245055.1 of Diospyros kaki. Taxonomy (NCBI): domain Eukaryota; kingdom Viridiplantae; phylum Streptophyta; class Magnoliopsida; order Ericales; family Ebenaceae; genus Diospyros; species Diospyros kaki. The sequence continues at coordinate 39,404,151 of BSEG01000001.1, read as the reverse complement.
TTTTGGGTGATAAGACCCATGATCCCACTATGGACATGTTTGTCCCTTTAGTGTCCAAAACATTTTAATTGCCAACAAAAGAATATATCTGGACAAGTGTTCAACATGTTGTAGAAGTCTTTGACAAGTGCCTGACACTATTCTACATTTTCTTAGGAGTGGCCGTCAGATTGTTATTTTGTATGTGTGCATATATTGCTATTTTCCCTTTGTTGTGTGAATTGTTCTTCTATGCTTTTTTTATTTTTTGTGTTTGTTTGTTTATTAGTTTTTGCATGATTAAATCAATTCTTTTAATTGGTGAGGTAGAATCTATGAAGTCGACCCCATGTAATGGGATTAAGACGTGTTGTGGTGGTGGTGATGGTTTTAAGGGTAGAACGAAAGGCATCTGTAGGTGGAATGAAGCTGGAATTGCCGTTTTATGAATCAAGTGCTTGTTTTCTTTGCTTCTTTTTCTTTTGTTTTGCTGTGAGCAAAGGGTGGCTAATTATTGGAATATCCATTTTAGAAACTGTGGAAAAGCAATTAGCAATTACTTAGATTTCTGTTAATTTTGGTTTCAATTTATGTGCAAATTCTTCATTGCACCAATGTGCTCTCTTAATATTGTTCTTGTTTGCTATGCAGATTAAAGCCATGAAGGAGGCGTATTTACTAGACCTAAATGAAATGTACCAGAAAATTGCTGGTAAACTACAGCAGGTATTTTTTTTTTTTTTTATCTATATCCTTTTAAAGTTCATCTTGTTGGATACTTGCCCTCCTTGACTTCGCTATTATGGTTGTAGAACTACACTCAGCTGCATGGTTTGGGTGGCATGGGGTTTGGTTTTACATTTCTAGATGCTTTCCTGTAGAATTTATAATACTTGAGTGACCTTATAATACCAAAGAAAGCTCAAGCAGGTGCTTGCATAGCTGCATGTAGGTAGCATGGGGAATAAACACAAAGTTCTCCAGCAATTGCTTTACTTTTTTCTTATATTTGTATTTTCTGTTATGCTTTCTCATTACACTTGCAATATTTTTTCTTTTCTTTTCAGCTCGAGTCTCTTCCTCAGCAACCGAAAAGTGAGCAACTTGAGAAGCTCAAAGTGGTTAAGACTATGTTGGAGCGCACTATTACATTCTTACAGGTTCCCAAAAGTAATATTTTACCTGCTTTCAAGGACAAGTTGGGTGCATATGAGAAGCAAATACTTCACCTTCTAAATACAAATAGGCCCCGTAAACCTGGCCCGCCACTGCAACCAGGTCAACAACTCCCCCCACCTCATATGCATTCGATGCAGCAGACTCAGCAGTCACAGTCTCAAATTACTCAAGTGCAGCCACATGAAAATCAAGTTAACCCCCAGCTACAATCAATGAACGTACAGAGTTCTGTCGCATCAATGCAGCAGAACAATGTGCCAAGCCTTCATCATAATTCCTTGTCGTCTTTATCAGGGGTTTCAAATGCACCCCCGAGTGTGATCAATTCACTACCCAGTTCGAATATTGACTCTGGTCAGGGAAATGCACTAAATATTCTACAAGAAGTTGCTCTAGGATCGGTACAGCAAAATCCTGTGAGTGCTACTCAGCAGGTAAACATCAACTCCTTGTCATCACAAAGTGGGATGAATGCACTGCAGGCAAACCTTACTCCTCTACCTGCCAACTCTGCCAGTAATAGTGAAAATCCCCCAGATGAAGGGATTTACACGTTGGAGGATATCATCCGTTTGTTGGAAATATGATTTACTATTTCCAAATTAAGTTGAAGCTTGAAAAAGCATGTTTTAAGTTTTACTTATGGCCAGCAAACTTTTAGGAGATGATGGAGGCTTTCTAGCATATTAATACTTGTTTACCTTTGCACTCTTTCGGTAAATTCCCTATAAATTTGGTATTAGTGCCAACTATTTCTTCCTCTGTTTTTCTATTATGACTATTTGATTATCCAAATACAGAGCTTATTCACCTTTCTTGATCTCTGGGATATGATTGAAGCATGTTTGTGAAGGAAGTGTTATGGCAAACACCAATGAGTTTCTGATCGCTTTCAAAGCATTATCATTTAAAAATTGTGAATTATGGAAAAAAAAATACTCAAGTTTTGCCTTTGTTTAAATTTTATGAGTTTTTAAAAAATTTTATTAATATAACAAATTTTGCGTCTAAGTTCAATCTTGTAGTGCACTTTTTAATTTGTTAAATAGGATATTAAATTGCGTATAGTTTTAATCTGCCAGATTTGTTATGTTAGCATGAATAATTTGAGAGAGAGGGGATGGATCCCATGGGGGTGGTGGGCCTCACACACGCTGCCTTCTATTCTGTTGGCAATTTACGAGCTCTATTTAATCTATAGTTCCATAAATATTGAGGTTGGCAACATCTTTTGAACAAAAATATATAGAGAGCTTTCAATTGTTTATATCCAATTTGGGAATGCACTTTCTTGAATTTAAACCATAAAATATAATAAATTTAAATAAAAACATTTATTTTTTTGGAATGAATTAATTTTAATTATAAATTTCTTTATTTAAATGTAACTTCAAATTATTTATAACCATCTACTTTTATTTTTTATATTTGTATAAAATTTTGTCTAGTCAGTGTTATTATTTGATGAATTAACATAAATGTTATAACTCGTTTGATACATGAGATATTACCTCTTGGTAGGTTACTAAAATAATTAATCATATCAAAGTAAAATAAATTAATTCTATCAACATGACATGATATATATAAAATAATGCCAACCATCTACTGTTGTTTTCTTTTTCAATTAGTAAGTTTATGTCTTTTAAATATATTTATTAAATTAAAAAAATAACTATTTTACATATTTTAAAAGATTCTTATAATTGCAAAAACTAACAATCTATTATAATGAAGTGTTTAAATTATATTTTTTAAGTACTTAAAAAATAAAATAATTTTATAAAAAGTTAATACAAACATTTAAACTTATATAAGTATAGATCAAGATCATCAACTAACAAGTTTAAATGATAACTTATTTATTGGTGCTTGTTAAATGTATTATTACTATAATTATTATGTAATTTAAGTGCCTTATAATAAAAATTTAACCGTTTACAAGAATAATATGTATTAAATATAACTTAAGATTGTTAAAGAACATAAATAAACACGATTAAGAATAATATTTAATTTATTTTATTTTTTAATATATTTTAACATATACAAAAATTTAGATATTTTATAAATCCCTAACTAAAAATATAAGTAAGAGATAAAATGAAGTTTCACGAGCAAAGGATTAAAAATAGTGAACAATATAAGAACATTATTATGTCAAAAATACACAATGTATATCTTAAACAATAATATTTTTTATGTTTTTATTAAAATTATTTGATATAAAATTAAGTAACAACAAATGAATCACACGACGGTGTATTACACGTGTCCACTTTGAGCTATAGATTCGGTATTTTCTTCCGCGTGAACCGTAAGAATCTTAATTAGAATCGCCCGCCCTGTCAACACCGATCTCCAAGTCGAACTCACTTTGCAATTATTGACAATCAAAGCTTAAACTGCTTTCTCCCTACCTGTCCGCCCCTCCCTCTCTCTGCCTCAAGCCACAGAGGTATATTAGGGTTTCTTCCCCCCCTTTTGTTCTTCTTGTTTCTGTTTTGCAGTGAGAGAAATCTGCGAATCTGCCTTGAATTAGGTTTATTATTCCGCAATCGTAATCGAAGTCGACGAGAGCGTTTCCTTGTTCTTCCTCTTCATAGGGAGCGCCAGATTCTCGGTCTTGTTCGAGGTAATCGGGGTTGACTTTTGGGCAATTGGGGTTTCAATCGTACTGGGCTGATTCAATTATTCAAGCGGGTCTTCACTATTGGGACATGGTGATTCTGATGGTCGAGTTCAACTCTCGACAAGTCCGCGTTGCCTTTTTCTTCACTTTAATTTAGGAAATTGGTTCCTTTTCTTATTGGTATCTATTAGGTTTTAGTCTTAAGAATCTTTTGTTTTAGAAAACTTAGTTGTAGTTGCCGTCTCTATTTGGTTTGGGTGTATAATTGATTGGAAGACAATATAATACATCTGACGATCTAGCGTGTTCTTGCAGAAGGCATCGCCATCTACTATAGAAGTCTTCCCCGTTCTTTTCATATTGAATGATTGCCGTCGTCTGAGTTTGTGGTAATTTTGTTCAGTATGTTGTTTAATTTGAATATTAAATGTTTGATAAATTGTTCCTTGCTGAAACATAACAAAGGGGTGTTTTTCGATTGGTTGGCAGTAACTTCGATGGACACCAACGGTTGGAGATCTGCTCAAAGTGGTGTTGAACCCACTATGGATACTGGAAGCAGTGGCACTGATTGGAGGAACCAATTGCCACCCGATTCACGGCAAAGGATTGTTAACAAGATGTGAGTTCTTCTTAGCATTTTTTTGGCCGAACTCTTTGGAAACCTATTTTTAATTTTCTAAAGCGCATCCAACCAAACGGATAAAGAATGAAGAAAAGACAAGAACTTTATACATACATAAAACATAATTTAAGGTGGGGAAATTACCTTTTTCCGTGTTTTTAACTATAACATTAAATTTGAGCTGTGGCATTGGGTTGAGTTACTGAATTTCTGTTGACTATTCATTTCCGTGGACATTTTAGTTCTCGGGATTGATAATGTTCCATGAGTTGCACCTGATGGTTACCTCTCAAGATGTGGCAGTGCCATGTCTTTAAGTAGAACAAGATGGATTGTGTTTGACACAATTTCAGATCTGCAAGGTGTGGGTTTTGGTTAAAAAAGCTGGAATAAGCTCCAAAATGTTTCATTTGGAGGATCCTAAATATTTGGTTGTGATGCATATTTTGGGAACCTCGTTTCTCAACTTGTGCTTATTAGTCCAAATAAGACTGCCTTGATGTGTTGACATGGTATCAATCTCGTGCATTGTTGTCAAAATTGTTGAACTTTCAGCCTGGCTTAACGATATTATTGTTGAGAGAGAGTTAATTCATCCTCTATCAAACCGTAAGAGTAATTGATGTATATTAAAGTCATGCAGACCAAGTCCACGTGAAATGGATTTTGAACTTTTAATGCATGAAGTTTTTCACTTGTTTCAGATTTCCGATTGACAAATAATTTGCTCAACTTCTAAGCAGAATGTGCAGCCGACGATTATTGTTCGCTGTTTATATGCTTTGATGTTCCAATTTTAACACTGTTTGCTGTAAACCTATTATCCTAACCCTCCAAAATGACGTGCTATCGCGATTTCCTTATTAATTGAAATAATAATACCTATATTAGTTGCCCTTTTCATTTTGTTTTTTTTTCCAATGTGTTTAAATCCATTTTTTTATTGTGAGGTTAAGTTATTAGTCTTTCCTTTTCTTTTTTCTTTTTTTGGGTGGTGGTGGTTGTTTGGAAAGAGTCTACAAACATCAGCATAAGGGGGCTAATCCTGTGCAAAGGAAGCTGGGAGATTACATACAATGAAATATCATAAATAAACTAAACAGATTTGTTCTTGTGTTTTTTTTTTTTTTTTTGGGGGGGGGGGGGAAGAGAAGGATGGTTTCTTTAAGGTATGATTAGTAACATGCTTTCTCTAATTATGCTTTTAATTCTTGTCGGGTTCTCTATGGATTTGTAATTTGATTGAAGTAAAATCTTTCCATGCTTCATTGGTTGTGCTGCCAAGTCATTTATTTTCCTTGTACCATGAATGATATTCTTACTACCTGGGAGAATTAACATAAAAATGTAACATGCCATGGGATCAGCATGGACACTTTGAAGAGGCACCTTCCTTTTTCTGGACAAGAGGGACTTCAAGAACTCAAGCTAATTGCAAGTAGATTTGAGGAGAAGATCTACACTGCTGCAACAAGCCAGGTACCCTGTCATTTGGCATAATTTGATTCTTATAATGTACATGCCATGTTGTTTTTGGTCACTTGTTTATTTTAAGTATGCTAAAATGTATATTTTGTTGTTTAAAATGCTCCATATTATGTCTTTATGAATTTCTCAGTAGTATGTATTTTCTTAACTTCTACTTGCAGTCGGATTATCTGAGAAAAATATCTCTGAAGATGCTGACAATGGAGACCAAATCTCAAAATAACATGGCTACTATTGTACCTGTGAACTCTGCCAGCAATAGTAAAAATCCCCCAGATGCAGGTAATTGCATCCTGGAGCAGATTGTTCTTTTGCTATCTGTTGGTTTTACTGTATCAATTACTAAAAGTTGCCCTTTGAGATCGGGAATATGTTGTCTGTCTGTCTGTCAGATTATTTGTTCTAGATATCTGGCTTTTGTCTAGATGGTGTTTTTCTTTCTCTCCTTTTCTCATGTAAGAGTTTTCCCTTCTTTTCCTCCACTCTTGTTTGCTAATATCAATGGCCTATCTTGGGAAAAGTATATTTGTTGAATTTTGTTTGTAGTTCATATCATGACCACTACTTGTAGATCTTTTATACACTAATGAGGCTCTTGAATCTTGAATATGAATGACATTCAAAGCAATATTGACAAAAATATTTTCTTTTATCAAGATTGGAATTCTAGTGTTTTGACAAGGCCATACTCAAACACACTGATACTTGTCAAAACACTACAATATAATGATTTTTTTTTCCTGACTGAAATTAGGAGTTTATAATATGTTATTTCTAATTGAAAGAATGAACGGAAAATCTTATAGAATTTCATTAACATGCAGACCTAGTTATAGGGTTGAGTATTTACAACTTAGGAAAGATTACAACAACACACATTAGGAAAGTATCATAATTTGAAATTAAACCATCCAAAACAGAATTTAGAAACTTCTAAAAACCTTAACATTCTAGAAGTAGTCGTGGACAGCTACTTTCCTCTTTCTCTTGAATTTCACACGGGAATCAACACTCTCCCTCAAGCTGGTGAATGAATATCAATCGTTCCCAGGTTGCATACTAGGTCTTCAAATCTTTTAGTAGCCAATCCTCTTCTGAGAAGATCAGCCACCTGTTTCTCGGATGGAACGTAAGGTATTTGAATTATACCTTTCTCAAGTTTCTCTTTTATAACATATCGGTTAATCTCAACATGCTTAGTTTTGTCATGCTGCACAGGATTATGAGCAATGCTTTTGGCTGATTGGTTATCACAAAATAACCTAATTGACTCATTAACAACAATCTTAAGATCTTCTAGAACAATTCTTATCCATAGCAATTCACATAGACTGAGTGCCATAGCCTTGAATTCAGCTTCAATACTTGACCTTGTCACTATACTTTGTTTTTTTCTTCTCCAAGGGACTAAGTTCCCATCTAGAAACGCACAATATCAAGTCGACTTTCTATCCATTAAAGATCCAGCATAATCTGCATCTGTATAGTATTAGTACCACCCGATTTGAACAAAACTCCTATGCTTGGGGTTGTTTTTAAGTAGCACGATATTCTTCTTACAGCCTGTATATTATCCTCAGTAGGACTATGCATAAATTAGCTTACCAAGCTCACTGCACAGGCAATATCTGGCCTGGTGTATGACAAGTAAATTAACTGACTTACCAACCTTTGATACCTCCCTTTGTCCACCGGTGGGCTGTTGGCATCTCCTCCCAATTTAGTATTAGGTTCCACTGGAGTGCAAACTCCTTTTTTGGTCCAGCAAATTTGTTTCTTTTAAAAGGTCTAGTATATACTTGCGTTGGGATCGAAAAATACTTGCTTTAGAGTAGGCCATTTTTATTCCCAAGAAGTTGTTACAACCCTCCAGTAGAACTCACCCTCAAAAGCTAGTTGTCAAGGGGAGGATGCCCAAGAGTGTTAGCTTAGATTTGCAACTCTCTCTTTGACACTTGCACTCACCAAGACACAAATAGAATCTCTCAAATCCTCATAGCAACAAGAAATAACAAAACAAATAAATAACGGAGACAAAATAGAGAAATAACGGAGACAAAACAGAAACAAGAACACCACAAGAATTATCCAGGTTCGGTCTCAAATTGAGACCCACATCCAGATTGGCTTGGCCTTCACTTCTTCACTATCTTGAATAGGTTTGTTACATATGCTGTTGATCGAACTCTCACATAGCCCATATAAGCTGAAAACTATAGAGTTCCTAAACAAAGTATACACAACAATACTCGCCTCACTCTTGCACACATAGCCAACACAAACGCTCTCTCGCACAAGATAGAATTTCCGCACAAAGCATAAAATGAAGTGCCTCCTAAAGTCCGCTCCCGACCCTATTTATAAGCCATTGGTGTTGGAGTTATACAACAGAAAAAACTGCCCCACAACTGATCGTTACATGACCAACCAGCCAACTGACAATCCTTCTAGAAGCCTTATCTAACCTTTAAAACAGAACTTAAACAACAATAATTTTACATAACATTTCCTGATATCTAATTATACTAATCTAGTACAAATGTTCTAACAAAATCTCCACCCATTTGCACTTGATTAGACCTTTCTCAGGATCCTGCACCTTTCTCAATGACCCGCATCTTCATTGACCAAGTTGCAGCAGCTTTAAGCAATGCTTCAATTTTGTTGTAGGTACAGGCTTTGTAAAAATGTCCGCTGCATTGTCTTCCCCTATCACTTTGGTTAGAATCATAGTTTTATTTTAAATAACTTGTTTGATAAAATGATGTCTTATATCTATATGCTTTGTCCTTTCATGATGTGCTTGATTCTTAGACAAATGGATTGCACTTTGACTATCACACATCAAAGTGGTCTTAACCTCTACACCTAGAATCTCACTTACTAATCTCTTTAGCCACATAGCCTCTTTAATAGCATCTGAAAGTGCTATGTACTCAGCCTCGATAGTTGATAATGCTACCACATGTTGGAGACTTGATTTCCAACTAATAGTAGAGTTCCATAACCTAAAAATATAACCGGTTGTGGACATACATTTGTCAATATCGACAACATAATTAGCATCCGAATTATAGGTTGATTTTTTAGACTTTCACCACTATAAGTCAAAGCATAATCTATAGAACCTTTCAAATATCTGCACATCCACTTAATTGCTAACCAGTGAGGCTTACTTAGGTTAGCCATGAACCGGCTTATGACACTCATTCCATGTGCCAAGTCGGGTCTTGTGTAGACCATACCATACATTAAGCTGCCTACTACACTTGAGTATGGTATATGAGCCATATCTTTTCTCTCTTTCTCATCCTTTGGAGACTGAACTGAGGACAATTTAAAATGTGATGCAAAAGGCACACTAACTGCCTTTGCATTTAACATTCCAAATTTGGACAAGAACTTTGCTAAGTATGATTTTTGTGACAGGTAGATTTTCCTATGTTGCTTATCCCTAGAAATCTCCATTCCTAAAATTTTCTTTGCCTCACCTAATTCCTCCATCTCAAACTCAACTTTTAGCCTTTGTTTAAGAAGCTGAATTTCACTGGTGGATTGACTTGCAATAAGCATGTCATCCACGTATAATAACAAATAGATAAAAATACTAGGTGTGACATGTTTAAAATATATACAACAGTTATAGGAGCTGCATAGGTATCCTTGGTTTATCATAATGGAATCAAATTTTTAGTACCATTGTTTTGAGGACTGTTTAAGTCCATACAGTGATTTTTCTAAGAAGACATACTTTCTCCACCTCTCCCTTAGCTTCAAAACCCTTTGGTTGGACCATATAAATCCTCTCTTCAAGGTCCCCATGGAGGAAGGCAGTTGTGACATCCATCTGCTCCAATTTTAAATCTAATTTGGCAATGATAGCTAATAAAATCCTTATTGAGGTGTGTCTCACAATTGGAGAAAACACCTCATAAAAGTCTATGCCCGAAACTTGAGTGAACCCCTTAGCTACCCCTTACCTAGCCTTGAACCCCTTACCTAGCCTTGAACCTAGGTTTAGCATTATTTCCAGCTCCTTTAATCTTGAAGAGCCATTTGCAGCCTACAATTCGTTGCCCTCTCGGCCTTTCAACCAATTTCCAGGTATTGTTTTTCTTAAGGGAAGCTATTTTTGACCTCATGGCTTCTAGCCATTTATCATCATCCTTAGAGGACACTGCTTCTTCATAGGTGAGGGGTTCTTCACCTATAGTTTCAACTGCACTAGATAGAGAATATGCAACTAGGTTAGAGTAACCGTATCTTTGAGGAGGCCTATAGTTTCTTGGTTGTCGGTCCCTAGCTACACTATACCTGTCTAAATTTGGTTGATCCCCTAAGTTAGAGTCTACATCACTGTCATCCTCATCCCTTTCAAATTGGGAAGCTTCATGGTCTTGGTCCTAGTCATCTGTTGGTTCTGGTTCAGGTGAGTCAAGCTCAGTTTTAGGCTATGTTGCACGGAAACACCTCATAAGTGCCGTTTCCCCCGTTTTTGAAACATTTCGGAAACGTTTCTTATTCCCGTTTCGGACCTTATTTATGCCTATTTTTAAAAAAAATGTCCATTTCCATGTTTCCGTTTTCTATCAGAAACGTTTCCTGTTTCCGTTTCCGTGCAACATAGGTTTTAGGAGTATTTTGGGGTAAATTAGGGCTAATTTCAGTGATCTCCACCTGGACCGACTCTCTATTTTGATCCTCATCATGCCGTGATTTATCATTTTCTACTTTTATGATAGAATCCTCATCAAATGTCACATCCCTTGGAACTATAGTTCTTGGTCCTTCTGGATCTAAATTCCATAGTTTATATCCTTTGACACTAGATGGACAACCTATAAACATGCATTTCTTGGCCCTAGGCACTTATTTTCCTTGTTTCACAATAGTATAGGCAAGGCATCCAAACACCCTAAGATGGTTTAGGCTTGGTTTATGCCCTGTCCACCTTTCATATGGGGTTAGAAAGTTTATTGCTGTGGAGGGAGATCTGTTTATTACATGGGTTGTTGTAGTGACAGCTTCCCCCCAAAAGGATTTGGGCAAATTTGCATAGGATAGCATGCATCTAATCCGTTCTAAGAGGGTTATATTCATCCTTTCTGCAACACCATTTTGCCTAGGATTTCTGGGTGTAGTTAGGTGTCTCATAATCCCACCATCTTTACACATTTGGTTGAAGTCCTTATTACAAAATTCTAACTCGTTATCAGTTCTTATAGCCTTGATTTTCCTGCCTTTCTGGTTTTCTACCATAGTCTTTCATGCCCTGAAAGTTTCAAATGTGTTATCTTTTGACTTTAGGACATAGATCCACATCATTCTAGAGAAGTCATCTATTATAGATAGAAAATATCTAGAGTCTCCATGAGATACAGTTTGGGCTGGACCCCATAAGTCTGAGTGAATGTAGTCTAGAGGTTCTTTTGATGAGTGTATGGCTGTTTTACTAAATTTTATCTTTGCTGCCTTACCATATATACAAGATTCACACTTGCCTAAACCTATGGTTTGTCCTAAATCCAATATACCTTATTTTGTGAGCTCTTTAAGGCCCTGCTCACTGATATGTGACATTCTTAAATGCCATAGGGTTACTTTAGATTTAGGGTTAGGACTTATCGATGCAGCTTCATCACATAATGTGGTAGCCTGCAAAAGGTAAATTCCATTTCTTAATACAACCTTCATACACACTAAAGACCCTTTAGTTATTTTAACAACTCCTCCCTCACCCTTTAACTTTAAGCCGTTTTTGTCTAACTCCCCAAGAGAAATCAAATTTCTCTTTAATTCTGGAATATACCTAACGGGAGTGAGGGTTCTATGGAAGCCATCATGCAATTTTAGCCTAATGTCTCCTATCCCCTTTACCTCACATCTATGGTCATTGCCTAGTAAGACCTTACCTCCATTAATGTCCTTAAAGTTTTGCAGCCAGTGTCTTTTTGGAGTCATGTGAAAGGAGCAACTAGAGTCCAGGACCTACTCTTGGTTTTCTGCTCTTTCACTCACAACTAAAACTTCAGAACTATCATAACTAGTGTCACAAAAGTTTACCCCTCCTCCTGAACTGTCCTTATCAGCTAGGTCCTTCTTTCTCTCTGGACACAGCCGCTTAATATGACCTTCTTATTGACAATGATAGCATTTTATTGACCCTTTTCCATTCCTAGATTTAGACCTTGATTTACCCCAATTTTTTTGGTCTCTTTTAGAGCTTTTTGACCTTGCTGTTAGAGCATCGCCAGGGGTGGATTTTCTTAATTCTTTAGAATTTAATGCCCCTATTACATCTTCTAAAGAAAGTTTGTCTCTACCGTGCTAGAGAATATCCACAAAGTTCTCATAGGACTTAGGTAATGAATAGAGAAGAACTAAGGCTTTGTCTTCATCCTCATATTTTACGTCTATGTTTTCTAAATCTAAGCATAATTTGTTAAAGTCATCTAAATGCTCTTGAAGTTTTTGATGATCATGCATTTTAAGATTAAAAAACTTGACCTTGAAGAATAACTGACTGGAAAGAGTCTTCTTGAGGTACAAATCTTCCAATCTTTTCCAGATTTTTGCTGCAGACTTTAACTTTGACACCTCCCTGAGAACTTTGTCTCCAAGGCTCAAAATCAGAAGGTTGTAAGTCTTCTTTTTGATCTTCACTCGAGTCTCCTTATGCGCAGTAGTTAAAACCGATGTCTCGTTCTCGGTTGATGTCCTTATTTCCTCTTGTTCTAGCGCCCCTTCTAGGCCTTGACTGCAAAGGAAAGCTTCCATCTTGATCCTCCATAGGTTGAAGTCGTTAGACCCATCAAATTTATCGATGTCATACCTTGATGCAGTTGGAGCCATACCGATTTGAGATTTAGATCCTTTCTCCTTGGGTTTCTTGAAGAATCTTGAATGCCTCAGAGATTATAAGCTCTGATACCAAGTTGTTAGCATAGATTCGCAACACTCACTTTGACACTCGCACTCACCAAGACACAAATAGAATCTCTCAAATCCTCACAGCAACAAGAAATAACAAAACACAGAAATAACGGAGACAAAACAGAAACAAGAACACCACAAGAATTATCTTGGTTCGATCTCAAATTGAGACCTACATCTAGACTGGCTTGGCCTTCACTTCTTCACTATCTTGAATAGGTTTGTTACATATGCTGTTGATCGAACTCTCACATAGCCCATATAACCTAAAAACTATAGAGTTCCTAAACAGAGTATACACAGCAATACCCGCCTCACTCTTACTCACATAGCCAACACAAACCCTCTCTCGCACAAGATAGAATTTCTGCACAAAGCATAAAATGAAGTGCCTCCTAAAGTCCGCTCCCGACCCCTATTTATAAGCCATTGGTGCGGGAGTAATACAACAGAAAAAACTACCCCACAATTGACCATTACATAACCAACTGACCAGCTGGCCTTCTAGAAACAATCCTTCTAGAAGCCTTATCTAACCTTTACAACAGAACTTAAACAATACAAATTTACATAACATTTCCTGATATCTAATTATACTAATCTAGTACAAATGTTCTAACAAAGAGGTTATAAACCCCACATCAAGAGCTTAAACTTTCGATGTGAGACAAGTCCCATACCTTGTAGTGGAACATAACATACCACCATGCTCCGCAGTGCAATGCCCACGACGACAGGTTGTGCACTAGCCACGGCTAGTTTCGGATGAACATTGCAATGCTGGTGTCACCTTCGTCATCGCACAATTGCAGCTGGGAGGCATGGGGCCGGCTCTGATACCACTGTTAGTTAGCTAGTGCACAACTTGCCGTCGTGGGTGACGGACTATGGAGCGTGATGGTTTGTTATGGTCCACTGTAAGGTATGAGACTTGTCCCACATCGAAAGTTTAGGCTCTTGGTATGAGATTTATAACCTCTTGGGCACCCTTCCCTTGACAACTAACTTTAAGGGTGAGTTCTACCCGATGGTTGTAACAGAAGTATTTAAGTGATCCTTGGTCTTTGATTTCAAAATTCTGAGCCAACTTGCTTCTTAGAACCTTCTGTTCTTCCATGCCATTCATTGTTACAATAATGTCATCCGCGTAGACTAGTAATCCAGTCACCTTTCCGTTTAATGAGTGCTTGAAAAAGAGAGTGTGGTCCTCCCTTACTTTGTTGGTATTCCATGTGCTTCATGGCTTTGGAGAACCTATCAAACCAGGCTCTTAGTGATTGCTTGAGGCCATAGAAAGCCTTTTTCAGCTTACACACTTCATCTGCTTTTCCTTTCTTGAAACTAGGTAGTAGTTCCATGAACACCTCTTCTTCTAACTCACCATGAAAAAATGCATTCTTCACATCTAGTTGTTGTAGTTGCCATCCATAGTGAGTTGTTAGGGATAAGAGGATCCTCACAATGGTCATCTTGGCTACTGCAACAAAAGTCTCAAATTCCAAGTAGTCAATCCCATATGTTTGGGTTTAGCCCTTAGCTACTAATCGGGCCTTGTACCTTTCCAAAGACCCATCTGCATTATATTTTACATTGAAAATTCATCTATAGCCCACTGGAACCACCCCCTTTGGTCTAGGCACCAGATCCCATGTGTTATTCTTTTCCAATACTGTAGGAGCTACAATATATGATGATTGAAGGGAAAATCTAATAGGCTTAACCTGCTGGATAGAAGTGTATAAGTATTAAAAATGTTTCATTGTTGTAGCTTGCTTGGACAGATGCTGTCTGAAAAATATCTGTAGACATTTGTGGGATCCTTATTTTATTTTGAACTTTTCATTTCTGTGCCTTTTCTCTTTTTGGGATGGAGTAATGAGGTTCCTCTCTGAGTCTCAGTAGAAATAATTCATAGTGTGGTCTCAAAGGGTGAAAGTGGACTTTGATTCTGAAAAGTTGACTGATCCTCATGGTTTGCGTAGACATGATCAAAATATTATGTTGCTGCTTTGGTTTCAAAATATTATGTTGTTGCTTTGGTTTTTGGTGCCTCTCATTTTCAACATCACCACACGTCATCTTTTTAACATTATTTGTCTCTATCTTTCTTCTCATCTGTTGACTTTGATTACAGGATCCCTTGGCATGCAGCCCCATGGCAACCAAGGACAAGCACTTCCTATTCCAATGGCATCTAACCAGGCTCAAGCACGCCATCTATCACAGAACATTCAGAATAACATGTCAGGAGTGCAAGGTTCTCCAGGTTTAACATCAACACTGCCCCCCGTTGGTGTTTTACCGCCCACTACTGTGCCAAATGTTGTTGGTCAGCCCTCCAATTTACAGAATGTCTCCGGAGTTTCACAGAATGCAGTTGGGAATGCAATGGGGCAAGGGGTTTCTTCTAGCATTTTTGCCAATACTCAGAGGCAGATCACAGGAAGGCAACAGCAAGTTGTTCCCCAACAACAGCAGCAGCAGCAGCCACAAAATCCACAGCATTATCTTTACCAGCAGCAGCTTATGAAGCAGAAATATCAGCAGGGAAGTATGCCACACTCGCACATGCAATCTCACATGCAGCAACAACAGCCACCACAGCAACAAAATTTGTTACAATCTACTCAGTTGCAGTCTTCTCAACAATCTGTTATGCAACCTTCTGTCATGCAACCATCTTCTGTTCAACAGTCAGCACAACCTATGCTCCAGCAAAACCCACAATCAGTCCTCAGGCAACAGCAACAACTGCAGCAGACTCCCATTACTCATCAACAGCAAACATCCATGCAGCAGCAGCAATTGATGGGGCAGCAGCCAAATTCTACAAACATGCACCAGAACCAGCTAATTGGGCAACAAAACAGCATCAGTGACATGCAACAGCAGCAGCAAAGGTTGTTAGGCCAGCAGAATAGCATTTCCAATCTCCAGCAGCAGCATCAGCAACAGCAACAGCAGCTAATGAGCCAGCAAAACAACATTCAGAATATCCATCAGCAGCAACAGTTGGGTTCACAAAGTAACATTGCTGGCCTACAGCAGCGGCAGCAGCAGCAGCAGCAGCAGCTTTTAACACAATCCGGTAATTCTAACATGCAAACTAATCAGCACCCAGTCCACATGCTACAACAATCCAAGGTTCCACTGCAGCAGCAAGGCCAGCAAGCTGTCTCCACTTTGTTGCCAAACCAGGGTCAACAGTCAGAATCACAGCCGCCGCCGCAGCAGTTGATGTCACAAATTCAATCACAGCCTGGACTTCTGCAGCAGCAATTAGGTCTGCAACAACGAGACATGCAGCAAAGGCTTCAAACATCAGGTCCGTTACTTCAGCCGCAGAATGTTATTGATCAGCAGAAGCAGCTATTTCAATCACAAAGAGCCATTTCAGAGGCATCATCAAGTATGTCATTTTATTCTAACAGTTTTTTAATTGCTTTGATCTCAAACTGCAAAAAGCTTCTGATCATTCTGTTCTTGGTTGTAAGTGTAGCTGTGTATTCAGCTGCTGACAGTTATCATTTATCAATTTTAGAGAAGTAATTTCACTTGGAAAATTATTTGGCAAAGCACCTATCAATAACACTAGAAATGTTGTTCATTTCAAGCTAAATGAAATGAATTTTTTTAGTCAGCCATGCTGTTTAGCCTCAGATTGTATATAGGTGTTTAATTTTTTCTTCATAATCTTATCATATATTGCAGGTATATGTGTCATGTCTGTCTAGGGATGATCAGTCATTTCTACGCCAGCAATGTGTTCACAAGTGATCCCCATAATCTATCCCTCGAAGATTCAAGCCTCCATATTTGGTCGAGGGGCTAACTATTGTTTTCTTTTGGTTGAAATGATAACATTAAAGTTCCATAGGCAATTGGTACGAAATGGAGGTGGAAAATCAAAATTCTACTATTCTAGTGGAAATTATATAGTGAAACATTGTAGTGGTTTCAAATTGCGATTGTCTTAGCTCATGGTCCAACATCAGATTGAGAAAATATGTGGTTGGGAGAGAAGAAAGAGAGATGGGGAAGAGCCTGGAATTGACTATGTGTTGGCTGTATGGACTAACTTTTGTCTCTTACCTTCACGAGGATGACACCATCCTCTTTTGTGGAGCTATGTTTTTCAAGAGGTGCTTTATTTTGTTTTCTAGTGGCTTCAAGGCTTTGTGTTAGAATGTTGTCTCAAGTAAATCCAGCATGTTTGCAGTAAGGATGCATCGGATTTTAGGGGGGTATAGATAGGTGGTTTTCAGCTTTGTAAATGGATTTAAGTTTGGGGGTAAAACCGGGAATGTCTATACCGGTTATAAGTTTCTAGTAGTTAACGCCTATTTTTCTATAAATAGGATAGGGGTCTAGGCTTATGATACATTGCTCATTCTCACGAGAAAGAAGAGAGAGAAAAGGCTATGTGTGTTAGAATAGTCTTTGTAATCTTGAAGTATTGTAATTGTGAGAGTGAGGGATTGTACTGTAATCATTCTGAATCAAAGGCTGCTCTCGGGAGGTTCTTAGAGGCTGGATGTAGAGCCAATTTAATTGGCCCGAACCAGGATAAATCTGCTGTCTCATGTGGTTTGCATATTTTCTTTCTTGTTCAGTTTTATGCCTTCAAATTTCTGTTCTTTATTGACTGTTTGTGTTGTGGTGTGTTGGGCGGTGAGTTGTGAGTGTTTGGAGGGGTGTTTGATCAGTTTCTTGAAGGGTTTAAAGGCTGCCAGTGCTCCCAATTTATAACACTTTGCATTGACTAAGTAAAAAGTTAAATCCATGCAAGCGAAGTGCAAAACCTGGAAGCTCTTGTTGAGGTTCTGGGGTGTAAGTGGGTTCTATTCCAACTGTGGGCTTAGTTCCTTGCTTAGGCTCTAAGTTTAAATCCTAGACTAGCCTCTAATCCTATCTTCAGCACCCCAACTTCTGCCATATCCCCTTTTTAGGCTCCTGTTTCAGTTTCTTTTATTTGATAAATAAATTACATTGAAGTATGCCAACAGGGCAAACCCTGTATGAAAGAGGAAAGAAAGGAAAAAATAAAAAATAACTGTAAAACTATTTATCAACAACAAAACTTGTCTATAAACAATGCAAAAAAGGATAAATAAAAAGTAAGTGCTGTTTTTTAACCATAAAAAAGGGAAATGAGGAGTGTTCTCTTAGGGAAATGAATAATATTTTCAATATTCTCAATACTAGTGCCGGATCACACAAATCACATGCACAAAAATCAAAGAGGCACAGAAAATTTAACATAGCTTGGTCTCAGCAGACCTACCACTTTTAGGCCAACAATGTCTGTCCCATGAACAAACTTTCTCTCAAGCTTATCAACAATCCCATCTCATGTAGCTTTAGACTTAAATGGGGCACCTAAAGGGATCCTAGGCAAATTTTGGATGTACAGAAGCGTCCCTTTACTCTCACACAATATACTACACTTATTTCTCTAGGTCAGTCAGTGGCATGAGTTTTAGTCTACACAACTCTCTCGTATGAAATTAGATATAGTTTAACTAGGACAAGAAATAATAGGAGTAAAATTTCCCTTATTGACTCACAGAAATTCTACCTGGTTGATGGGAAATCGATTACTCTCAATAATAAGCTATTGTTCCTCTTCTATTTGATAGTGGCATAAAGTAAAGGCATTTTAGTTACTTTAGGTCATATCATCTTGATAAAGAACTCTAGTTTTTCCCCTGCCAAACTTACTCTGGCTATACATATACAAATCTGAGAAACTAGAGAACCACAACATCTTTTTTATTTTTTAACCTTCCTCTGATTTGGTGTTCCCATAAGGCCCAACTATCCTTGTACTATTGTTTCTTATTTTGAAGAAAAAAACATGTAAAAACCTTATACTGTGACTTCCCAAGTAGTGGTCCACCATGCTTTATATGTTGCTAGGATTAGGTTGGTTGTTCCTAGAATCCATCCACCAGACATGGGTTATGTGTGGGAGTTGTCATAATCTTCATCTAAGCTTACCACCCAATTATGCTTTGCCTCCTTAAAAGTATAGTACACAGTTTTTCATGCTTGACTGTGCTATGTATATGTACATTTTGTGCTTTTAAATGTCTTACTTCCTATTCTTTTGGCAGGTGTTGTTAACGAAGTCATCATTTTGGTTATAATTCATTTTTTAGCATATGGATCATGTACTGGTTCTTAGCTAATACATGCTCGTTTATGTTTTTGCAGCTCTGTTAGACTCTACAACTCAAACAGGAAATGCAAATAATGGGGATTGGCAAGAGGAGGTCTACCAGAAGGTACATTATCATTGATATTTTAATCTTTGTAATTAAATTCTCCTGATGTAAGTCTTACCGAGCAACTTAAATCATGTAACAGCATGAAAATAAATTCATGTTGATTGTTAGAAGACAAACATCACAAAGTACAAATACTTTCCAATGACACAGTTGAATGCCAGAATTTTAATGAAAGTTGAAGTTGGAAGGAATACTTGTTGTTTAAGTATTTTGCTGTAGTCTCATGATTATTTCATGCTATAGCTGATGTAGACCGTATTTTGTTGTTTATCTATGGTGGACAGAGAAGTTGTAGGTGATACTAAGAATCATTTTATGTTGTTACATACTTACCTAAGAGATGGAAATTCTGTTTTCCTTTTGAAACCCATTTACATCATGTCCTAAATCTGAGAAATTGGTACTTTAGAATTTATACAAAACAGAATGCATTTAATTGTAGGGGAGAGGAGACATGTCTCTATAGTTGTGCCTAACTTTGGATTCATTCATATTTTCATACCAAAGGTGGCCAGTGCTCAAATGTAAGTTCATGCAATGCAAATACAATGAATTGTATGATGATGTGTCATTAGTTGTCCTTTGAGAAGCATGAACATGAAAATCGTACATGGGCACATAGTTGACATGACAAAGCATGAATTCAAAAGTATTAAACCATGAAATGGCAGGGATGTATTAAAAAGTAAGTTATAGTGAGACTGTTAAGTGTGATAGGTGTTATAGAAGATATGACCATGGATCGAAATGGTTGGTGAGTAAGAATTCATGTACTTAATCCTTCTTGGTGGGATTGAGGCTTCTCTTGTTTTTTAGGTGAAAATGATTAACATTCCAAGCAAGTTTGCTCATAGTTTTCCTGAAAATTCTACCTTTTAAACTAGTTAGATTTTTGGGCTTGAAAATTCCTGAAATAAAAAGAATTCAAGAACAGACGACTTATGGATATGATTCATACGTTGTTTTTTTTCTTTTGAAACTTATTTCCTTAAATTTGTGATGTTCTTGTTATGGTTTTGCATTGAGTATAGCCTAGAAGAAATCAGGAGAATCCAAGTATAATCCAAGTGGCATAAATAAGTTAAGTTAGATAGTGTTGAACTGTTGTATATGTATGAGGGGTATATTAGACATTGTGTAGTCTTTTTATAACTCTTGTAATGTCCGTCCAAAAAAATGTCATAGAGGCATAGGGTAGTCGCTTTGGGCATCATTCATTCAATTGTGCGAGTGCTGTAAAGAGTGAGGAAAAACTGGTGGGAAAGTTAGTGCTTTGTATTCTTGCGATTGGTGTACTCATAGATGAGGGATTCTTGTATTGGTTTTCAAAGATTCTAGTGGAGTTTGCTCTTGGGACAAGAGTCTGGACGTAGGATCACTATTGGTGGTCTGAACCAGGATAAACTGATTGTGTTCATCGTGTGGTTTGCATGTTCTTTAACTATTTTAATTCTGTTGTTATATTTTCTGTTGTAGGTTGAATCAGGGTGTTTGTGTCTGTAAATTGGCAAGATTGAGAAATTCCAGTGCCTCTCGATTTCACAGTTCTATATTTTTCGGTGATAAGATGCATGATCCCACTATGGACATGTTTGTCCCTTTAGTGTCCAAAACATTTTAGTTGCCAAAAAAGGAATATATTTGGACAAGTGTTCAACATGTTGTAGAAGTCTTTGACAAGTGCCTGACACTATTCTACATTTTCTTAGGAGTGGTTGTCAGATTGTTATTTTGTATGTGTGCATATATTGCTATTTTCCCTTTGTTGTGTGAATTGTTCTTCTATGCTTTTATTTTTTATTTTTTGTGTTTGTTTGTTTATTAGTTTTTGCATGATTAAATCAATTCTTTTAATTCTTGTTGTGTTTCCATATTGTACTTGTTGGTTTCACCATGTCAACTAAGTTATGGAACACAACTATATCAATTATCTTCATTCACCACTATCTCATGAAATTTCTCCATGTGAAGATGGTGTTCAAACTTCATTTCATCATTACTCCGCCAGGGGATATTATCCACTGTCGGTCCCAAGCCCGGATAAAGGAGGAGGGTTGCGTTAGGTAGCCGACAGCCAGCGTAAAACCTAAGTCGGATCCAAATATGAATTCTAGACAAACTATCTGTTGGGATGTAACCCACATAGAAGTCTAGAATTCATGTAGCCAACCCCACATAGTGGGATAACGACTAGATATGTTGTAAATCAATTCTTTTAATTGGTGAGGTAGAATCTATGAAGTCAACCCCATGTAATGGGATTAAGAGGTGTTGTTGTGGTGGTGGTGGTGATGGATTTAAGGGTAGAATGAAACGTATCTGTAGGTGGAATGAAGCTGGAATTGCCGTTTTATGAATCAAGTGCTTGTTTTCTTTGCTTCTTTTTCTTTTTCTTTTTTTGTTTTGCTGTGAGGAAAGGGTGGCTAATTATTGGAATATCCATTTTAGAAACTGCATATGTGTGGAAAAGCAATTAGCAATTACTTAGGTTTGTGTTAATTTTTGTTTCAATTTATGTGCAAATTCTTCATTGCACCAATGTGCTCTCTTAATATTGTTCTTGTTTGCTATGCAGATTAAAGCCATGAAGGAGGCGTATTTACTAGACCTAAATGAAATGTACCAGAAAATTGCTGGTAAACTACAGCAGGTATTTTTTTTTATCTATATCCTTTTAAAGTTCATCTTGTTGGATACTTGCCCGCCTTGACTTCGCTATTATGGTTGTAGAACTACACTCAGCTGCATGGTTGGGGTGGGCGTGGGGTTTGGTTTTATATTTCTAGATGCTTTCCTGTAGAATTTATAATAAGAGTGACCTTATAATACCAAAGAAAGCTCAAGCAGGTGCTTGCATAGCTGCATGTAGCAAGCATGGGGAATAAACACAAAGTTCTCCAGCAATTGCTTTACTTTTTTCTTATATTTGTATTTTCTGTTATGCTTTCTCATTGCACTTGCAATATTTTTTCTATTCTTTTCAGCACGAGTCTCTTCCTCAGCAACCGAAAAGTGAGCAACTTGATAAGCTCAAAGTGTTTAAGACTATGTTGGAGCGCACTATTACATTCTTACAGGTTCCCAAAAGTAGTATTTTACCTGCTTTCAAGGACAAGTTGGGTGCATATGAGAAGCAAATACTTCACCTTCTAAATTCAAATAGGCCCCGTAAACCTGGCCCGCCACTGCAACCAGGGCAACAACTCCCCCCACCTCATATGCATTCCATGCAGCAGACTCAGCAGTCACAGTCTCAAATTACTCAAGTGCAGCCACATGAAAATCAAGTTAACCCCCAGCTACAATCAATGAACGTACAGAGTTCTGTAGCATCAATGCAGCAGAACAATGTGCAAAGCCTTCATCATAATTCCTTGTCTTCCTTGTCAGGGGTTTCAAATGCACCCCAGAGTATGATCAATTTGCTACCTGGTTCGAATATTGACTCTGGTCAGGGAAATGCACTAAATACTCTACAACAAGTTGCTGTAGGATCCGTACAGCAAAATCCTGGGAGTGCTACTCAGCAGGTAAACATCAACTCCTTGTCATCACAAAGTGGGATGAATGCACTGCAGACAAACCTTACTCCTCTGCAGTCAAGTTCCAATATACTCCAACATCAGATGATGCAGACACAACTGAAACAGCAGTATCAACAGCGGCAACATATTATGCATAAACACCATTTGATGCAGCAGCAGCAGCAGCAGCAACAGCAACAACAACAGCAGCAGCAGCAGCAACAACAACAGCAGCAGCAGCAGCAACAATTACACCAGCAATCTAAGCAGCCGCATAGTGCACCATTGCCGGCACACCAAATGGTGCAACCTAATCAGATGAATGATGTAAGTGACTTAAAGATGAGACAGCAAATGGCTGTCAAACCGGGAGTTTTCCAGCAACATCACTCTGTGGGCCAGCGTTCAGCATATCACTCTCAACAGTTGAAGTCAGGAGCTGCATTTCCCATATCTTCACCACAACTCCTCCAGGCTGCATCTCCTCAAATGCCACAGCATCCTTCTCCCCAAATTGACCAGCAAAATCTGTTGACTTCCCTCACAAAAGCTGGAACTCCTTTGCAATCTGCAAGCTCACCTTTCATTGTTCCATCTCCTTCAACTCCTCTGGCTCCTTCTCCAATGCCAGGGGAATCTGAGAAAGTTAACCCCGGTGTTTCAGCACTTTCCAACACTGGAAATGTTGGACATCAACAAACAGCTATAGCAGTAGCACCTGCCCAATCCCTTGCCATTGGCACTCCTGGGATATCAGCGTCTCCTTTGCTTGCAGAGTTCTCTAGTCCGGATGGGAATCATCTTAATGCCCCAACAGTTGTTTCTGGCAAGTCAAATGTTAAAGAACAGCCTATTGGACGCTTAACTAAATCGGTTAGCTGGATTCGATGTCATGGATTCTTTTTAAACAGTCATATATTCATGTTTAAAAGTATAGTTGATATGCTCGTTTCATAAATTGGATCTAGATGGTTTTATCTTTTTTATTTTAATTTCAGGTAAAATCAATGTCACCTAGGGCATTGAGTGCCTCAGTTAATGATTTCGGATCAGTTGTTAGTATGATCGACAGGATAGCAGGATCAGCACCAGGTAATGGATCTAGAGCAGCAGTAGGTGAAGATTTGGTTGCCATGACAAAGTGTCGCCTGCAGGCAAGAAACTTTGCCACACAAGATGGGAACTCTGGAACAAGGAAAATGAGACGCTACACAAGTGCAATGCCGTTGAATGTTGCATCATCTGCTGGCAGCTTAAATGAGAATTTCTTGCATTTGGCTGGTTCAGAGGCATCTGACTTAGAATCAACTGCAACATCTGGTATCAAGAGGCGTAGGACTGAGGTATTTTCCCGTAATTTATACTTTCCTAAATGAGAATGGAAGCACTGATGCCTCAGGCTCAGACCCTAAATACCATGCCTTGCTGTTTTGTTGTAGTAACTCGGGGTGCTGGATGTGTGTTAAATGCTGTTCTGTGGACTGTAGTATGATATTCCTATATAGTATAGAACTCTAATGTGGTTTCCCTAAAAGCATGTATTGGCATGCATAGGAGTTTGTCTAACTTTTTCCTTGGAAAAAAAAATTCTCATTTTCGAAGATACTTTACCACCTTATCATCATGCGCTGGAACTATGAAAGTAACTTCTCATGATATATATCAATCATTTCTCTGTTAATCTCTTATCTGCATTGTTTGTCATCTTTTTCTGAGAAAACTCTACTTATCATTAATGCTTTATTGTTGAATTGCACTGTGAGTAGTATTATATGGTGATAATTCAAATCATGTTCGTGATGCAATTAGTGCCTTTTTGTGCTCATTGAGTTTTCATCTTTGTTGCCCTAATTGGCATTGTCATCAATATTCTTTTTTTCTTCTTGGAAGTCAGTGGTTAGAAACACTGTCTATATACAAAAAACATTCAAAGGGTAATGGAACAACATTTCAGTATCACTGAAAAAATATTGAATATGACACTTTCAGAGATAGGCAGGAGAATAAATTGCGAAGGAGGAATAGCCTTCAAATCTGCCATGGAATATATCTATTTTCTACTACTGAGAACCAATGGAATGTGCAGCTGATGAAACATGGGAATCTTCTAGAGCTACCTAAAACTCTTGCAATGTTTTTCAGTTGTTGAATGTTCTGTTAGTCATTATTTTTCTACACCCGAAAAAGGTTCCCGGTGTTTATTTTATGTGCTCAAAAGCTCGGTGTTAACCAAGTTTCAAGGCTGAGTACTATTGCTGATTAGATGTGACTGCAGATGCACCTGAAGAAATGACTTGATAATTTATATTCAAACATATCATATGTTCATAAAAAAATATCTAAAATAAACCTACTCATAAATTGAATAGTTATAGGCATGCATTATTCACAAATTTCACAATACGATAAAGCTATCTTGACATGATAATATACCTAGCCAACTACTGTAAACTGCATACTAAATTGGTAGCAGAAAGAGAAGGTATTTCTCTAGTCAAGTAACTTTCTTCAAAATAGAACTTCCTCACTGGTGTTGCTTTGAAATGTTAAACATAATAATAGTAAGCTACTAAAACTCAATATGTACTTTCCACAGCAGTAAGCCAATTTCCCTACTTTTAATAAAATGTTCTATAGCTCTCTTTTATCACACTTTATGGTGGGGCTTTGGCTGTAAGGGATGTCCGTCCATATAATACCTTATTATCCAAAGTGTAGCCACTAGTTTTTATAGCATATCATATAAAACATAACTAGTTCTGAAAAACCTTCGAAATTCACATTTACATTTCATCAAATGATTTCCAAAATTCCCTTATCTCCAAATCATCATCACCACTGCAAGCCTTACCCTTATTTCCAGAATCATGAAAAAAATTAGTGGGATGTCACTTTGAATAGGAAACGTGGTATCAAACCAATGATTTTGTAACAACTGTGAAGCAAAACTGAATGGGCGTCAGAATTTATTTAATTGTCATTATTTATTACTGTTTCG
This sequence comes from Diospyros kaki, assembly GCA_036245055.1. Taxonomy (NCBI): domain Eukaryota; kingdom Viridiplantae; phylum Streptophyta; class Magnoliopsida; order Ericales; family Ebenaceae; genus Diospyros; species Diospyros kaki. The sequence continues at coordinate 39,378,503 of BSEG01000001.1, read as the reverse complement.
GATGATTTGGTAAAAAATTTATTTGTTTGGAACCTATGTATACATTTAAGTTTGAGCAGTTTAATTTGTTCTATATAGCCTTCTGTTTCATATAGAATTACTTTCAAATTAATTACTTTGTACTCTTTTATAAAAGGCTTGCAAGTTGATTTGTTTAATTGTTGAGTTTGCATGAACAATTGTATAGTTTTTAGTTTTTGTTTTCAAATTTTTTTATATGTTTGCAATATCCCTTTTTCTTTTTCTTTTTTTTTTTGGGGGGGGTGGGGGGGGGTGGTATTTGATTTCTAAAATATTTTTGAATCATTCCAACTTGAATCGTTTATTAAGCCACAAACTAGTTTTTATCTGGTTAGCAAATCAAGCATTAGACAAAGTTTGCAATAAACACCCAAGAAAACCATGGTTTTTGTATGAAGTAGAAGTACTAATTATTAATAGTCATAACTCTTAATAAAATTACAAATTAGTATTCTTGTTAAGTTGTTTAGGAAAGAATTTGAAGTCTGGGCTATGTACAAGTGCCATATGAAGTTTTAACATATTTAACCATGTTAATCGTGGGTTATATTTGTATTTTCATGTAGAAAGATGTTAATAATTTAATAGTTGGATTGATCACCATGTCCTATTGTAAAGTGTTTCACTCATCTAAGAAGTTGATATGATATCTCATAGGATCAAGATAACAAGAATGGGGAAATAAATTAGTGTTTCATGCTCATAAGTTATAATGCTACTGCTTACTTGGTATTTCTCTTTGTTTGTCTCTATCAACATTATAAGGATTAGGAAGGTTGGTAGCTCCACAAAGTACACACTTATTTGATTTGTCAACCTTGGAGCTTGGTTTTGTTGTGTTTCCATATTATACTTGTTGGTTTCACCATGTCAACCAAGTTATGGAACACAACTATATCAATTATCTTCATTCACCACCATCTCATGAAATTTCTCCATGTGAAGATGGTGTTCAAACTTCATTTCATCATTACTCCGCCAGGGAATATTATCCACTGCCGGTCCCAAGCCCGGATAAAGGAGGAGGGTTGCGTTAGGTAGCCGACAGACAGCGTAAAACTTAGTCGGATCCAAATATGAATTCTAGACAAACTATTTATTGGGATGTAACCCACATAGAAATCTAGAATTCATGTAGCCAACCCCACATAGTGGGATAACGGCTGGATATGTTGTTGTTGTTGTTGTTGTTAACCTTGGAGCTTGGTTCACCTTGCCTAGGAATTTAGCCTCCTTATGCTAGTAGTCAGTGATAGTCTAGCCTATTACCTTAAAGGCCATGCTGGATTGAGAATGTCCCACTTTGGATTCAGAAGCTAAACTTGGCAGGTTTCTGTGGAAAGTCCCTTGCTACAGAAAATCATTTTTCCATTTCTGATTGAGAATTGTATTGGTAGCCATTGTTGTTTTTAATGGTCTCTGTCATAACAGTAAACTCTCCTTGACCATATCATATAGATCAATATCAATGGCAACAAATATTGTTTGAAAAAGCTCATGCATCATCAATAACAACGAACATCATCATATCAAGCTTTAATTGTACTAGGTGGGGTTGGCTACATGAATTCTAGCTTGCCAATCAAATGATATTTTGCCTAGCATTTATTATAAGAAGATTCAATGATCTTTATCCCTGGTTGTTGGTTACCTAATGCAATAGTTCTTCATCTAGGATTAGGAATAGCTGCAATAAGAAATAATACCTTTAACACTAAAAGTGTCACAGGGATTACTCAACCCTGGGTGGAGTTAAAGCTAATACATTGAACATGAAAAGGAATAAATACCTTGTGCAGAAGATGAAATAACACACTTTGATGCTAAACTTTCACTTCAACCATCAATAGGTCGTCATGACCCAAGGACATAGTAGTAATTAGATAATAGATGAATTTCTTCTAATTGCATTGTAGTTGTAACGGTTTGTACCTAAAAAGACAACTTCCTTCAATTGTATTGATTTGAATATTTGGCTGTCCTATTGGCGCCAAACCTTAGCTATCGAATCAGTATATAAGGCTGATCCAATCTAATTCAAGTCATACAAGAATATTATTAAATGAAATCTGATTTCGATCTCTCTCAATTTCCCTCTCTTTCTCTCGGTTCTCCCTAATCTCTTTCATTGTTTCTGTTCTTCTCAATTTCCCTCCCTTTTCTTTTGATCTATCTCCCTCCAATTCCTTCCAATTATCTCTTAAACCTTAGGTTGAACCCTAGGTACATGACAATTTGGTATCAGAGCGAGGTTAATCATTGGTTGTGATTTTGATTGGATTTGAAGGCAAGTAGGCAGGGAGAAGTTTAGACCACTCTTAGCAGAATTGGTTGAGCTGCGGATTTCGGTGGTTTCAGCAGGGAACCAGGTGGCCCGTCACACCCTTCCATCTCAATTCAGTGGAGAAGAGCCAGTAACCACACTAGTAGCTATTCTTGACAAAAGGGGTGACCTTCCGGCAAGGAGCCCTTCTAAGCCAAGTGTTAGTGTAATGGTCCTCACTACACTCAGACAATAATACTTGGGAATATTTTCCAGAGCTTCTCCAGCAGTTTCCCAATGCGGCCAGCTTACTTCACATTCTTGGGGACAAGAATTAGTTTAAGGAGAGGGGAATTGTTGTGTACCTAAGGGGAACTACTGTAATAAGGGGAAAATATGACTGTAATTAGTTGTAAGTAGTTGAACATTTAAATTTGAATTCGGGAGTGGCAACCGTTTATTGGCACCAACTTCCCGCAGAGGAGGACGAGTTTAAAAGCTTGGTCCCAACTCATTTGAAAGGCATCCAATACAATTGAATTGCCTAATTCTCAAATTTCCCTCTATAATTCTCTCTCTCTCTTCTCGATCCTTCTCCCTCAATTCTCAAATCTCCCTTCCCTCTCCCACCTAATTCTCTTCTAAATAGAGGAGAATTCCCCTTGTCGGATCAAGGATTCGACATCAAGTTATAAGAGCCTCACAATTGATGAGGCTATATATACAAATGACTGTCAAACTAGCATTCATGTAGCTGATGCCACATAGTGAGATAAAGGATTGATATGTTGTTTAATATTATTAACTTTATTAAGTTTCCCTAGCATTTATATTTTCAGTCAAGTAAAACTTCAATTACTGGTAAGATGTTCTTGTAATACTTGTATTTAAACATTTGTAGTCAGTATGTGATATTGGCAAGTAAAAAATTAGTGCTTGTATTCGGTTATCCTGTTTAATCTTGTTTGTAGTCATTATACAGGATGAAATGCCTTTATCAGTGAGTGGCTTTAACTCTAAATTAACTCAAAAACTAGTTTTCTCTAGATTAACTCAAAAACTATGCAACTCTGATATAGCTTTTTAGGTGCTTATGTTGTCCTTTCATCTGATGTGAGTTGCTGATGCATAACTCCTTTAGTTGCTCACGCAGCAATATATTTGTAATTTTCCCAACAATATCTTGCACAAGTATGAAGTTCTAAATTTATCTTTCATCTTAGCTTCTTCTGGTGGAAGACTCCCATTTGGTTCATGCTGCAAATTACGTTGTGTCACCTCTTGCAGGTTAATCATGCTCTTTTGGAAGAAATAAGGGAGATAAATCAGCGTCTTATTGATACAATTGTGGATATAAGTAATGAAGATATTGATCCAACTGCAGCAGCTGCAGCAGCGGCTGAAGGTGGTGAAGGAACCATTGTCAAGTGCTCCTTCAGTGCCATTGCTCTCAGTCCAAATTTGAAGTCTCAGTATGCTTCTGCCCAAATGGTGAACTTCAAATCCTCATAGTCATCATTATTCTCTTCCACTGTTCTTTCAATGCTGTATTTATGTTGTGATTTATGAATATGCAGTCACCGATTCAGCCCTTAAGGTTACTTGTTCCCACAAATTATCCAAATTCTTCCCCGATATTGTTGGACAAGTTTCCAATTGAAATTAGGTGAGAAAGAATGGAATTTTGGTTCTCTTTCAGATTGCAATTATTATTGTTATTGTTATTGTTTTGTTTAATAACTATTTTTATTCTTGTTGATATTTAAGTAATTGTTATTATCATTATTATTGCTATTCTAATGATTGGCTTTTGACTCTCCCATGCTTGAGGATTTTTTTTTTTTTTTCATTTGTAATTTGTCTTCCACACTGCTGCATGACGAAACAGAATGAAACAGAGCATCATATTTACATGCCACAACTATTTTAGAAAGTTTGAGACTGTTTAGTTGGGATTATACATTAGGACATGATAACAATTAGAGTTATTTATGCATAAAGATGGACAACAACTTGTTAGTTTTCTTATAACTTGTAAATTTATATTTTACATATAGCAAAACACTAAAAGAGAGTGGAAAGGTGAAAATGAATCCAATACCATGTATTTGGGCAAAATATTGGTTGAACTAAATTGTATCTATTTTCACATTCTTAATCTGAAAGCAATTTGAACACAAATTTTTTATATTTATTCTAAGAAAATATGTTTCAGAAACAATTTTGAGGTCTTGAATTTTGAAGTTCTTTAAGTTTAAAAGCTTAAAAGGGGTGTGATTAATTGCCCTAGTCTTGTCCGTCCTTGTTTATTTCAAAGTTCTGTCTTATATCAGTGTAAAAGTTCCAAGTCAATAAAACTTGGGACACATTTGGACAATTTTTCAGTATTTGTTTGGGGGCATGTCTGACCTGGGTTAATGTGTAATGTGTTCCATTACATAAATGCTACACCATCTAAAATAGTTACTCTTGAATTTGTTTATAAGATAAAATGAGGTAAAGTTCTCAAAACTCCAAGTCTTTACAAATGGAATATGATAATGTATTCACCCACAATAGATCATGCAAATTATTCCCTATATAAGTTGATTTAGTAAAGAGCCTGTAACAAGAATATAATGGCTTTACGGAAGGATATGGCCACGAACATAGATGGCTGGAGATCTAAGTTTTATATAGTCGATTGCACCTAGTGGGATTAAGGCTTGTGATTTTTGTTGTATATGTTGATTAGGTTCCATGTCAATGTTAGATGGTGGAGCCTAACGTCATGACCTTGGACTACCCTAAGTGACCACATGTCAGGAGTAGCTACACTTGCTTTGTTGGTGCTAAGTTGGCCTAACTTGCATACACACTTGCATTATATGAAGAGCTTGATAATTGTAGGCAAGTATGAGCTAGTGAGAAGTTATCTAGGCTTTTTCTATAGATCACTCAACTTTTTCCAATATACAAGATAAATTTGGACTCTCCTATATATTGGCCCTTTGCCTTACAACCAACGGTGGAGATCAACTCTAATCTATAACTAGGAACTAATTCTGAAATATTCTACATAAATGCCTACCAACTACCCTAGATATTTACAATAGAACAATCTAATACTTGGGAGGCACTATAACATCCCATAACTACTATGTCAGTTCCAAGGATCTGACAAGGGGACTCTTCCGATATTATGGAAGAAAGAGAAAGAAGAATGGTGGGAGAGGGAGAAGAATCGAGAGAGAGAGAGAGAGAGTTGTTACATAATGGAGAGAGGGAAAAGGTTAGTGGTATAATCCTCATGTGATCCCCATCCTCCTTGAGTGGCTTTATTTATAGGCTGCTTACAATCTAGAGGGCTCTAAGTAATTGACTCTCTCTTTCTGTTAGTAAACCCAAGTGCCCATGTGTAGCTTAGGCTACTAATTACAATAATGCCCTATGCTACTAATTACAATGGTGCCCTTGGGCTATGACAACCCCCCTCCTAGAGATGGCAAAATGGGCCGGGCCCGACGGGCTGGCCCGTCGGGGCCCGGCCCGACACCGGGCTCGGGCCAGCAAAATGCTGGCCCGTTTAAGGCCGGGCCAATTTGGCCCGGCCCGCTTGGCCCGGCGGGCCGAATGGTGGCGGGCCGGGCTGGCCCGCTTGGCCCGCCAATCGGCCAACACCCCCCCCCCCCCAGCCTCACCTCTCGCCCTCGCCCTCACCCTCACCCTCACCCTCACCCTCGCCCTCTTCTCGCCCTCGCTCTCACCTCGCCCTCACCCTCTTCTCGCCCTCGCTCTCACCTCGCCCTCGCCCCTCGCCCTCGCCCTCTGTCTCGCCGTCGCCGTCGCCGTCGCCCCTCGCTCTCGCCCTCGCTCGCCCTCACCATCGCCCTCGCCCGCGCCCCTCTCTCTCGCCCTCTGTCTCGCCGTCGCCCCTCGCTCTCGCCCTCACCATCGCCCTCGCCCGCACCCCTCCCTCTCGCCCTCGCTCGCCCTCTGTCTCGCCGTCGCCGTCGCCCTCACCCTCGCCCTCGCTCGCCCTCTGTCTCGCCGTCGGCCTCGCTCGCCGCCCTAGCCTGGGCGGGCCAAATTGGCCCGTTTGGCCCGCTTGGCCCGTGTAGGGCCGGGCTAGGGCCAGCAATTTGCTGGCCCGTTTTTAAGCGGGCCAATTTGGCCCGGCCCGCTTGGCCCGCGGGCCACTTGGTGGCGGGCCGGGCTGGCCCGGCCCGGCCCGTTTGCCATCTCTACCCCCTCCCTTTAAACTATTTCTTGTTCTTAAGAAATTAGAGAAGCAGTGCCACTTGGGGGTATTGCTGGAGCAGATTCGACAGGTATTCCCGTGTGCTGTTGTCGGGGTGCAAATGCGTCCATTGCACCAAGACCTATGTGAGGGATGAAATCCTTGTAAAGCACCCTCTTATCAAGCACCGGTAGAGGCTCTAGTCCCACGATACTATCTTCAACCAACTCAGGATCTACCCTATTGGTGATATCGGATGGTCCCACTTCCTTCTTGAGGAGGGACACATGGAAAACTGGATGCAATCCTACTCCCCCAGACAGTTGTAATCTATAGGCTACTGGCCCTATTTTAGTGGTGATTCTGAAAGGATCGTAATATTTTGGGCTGATTTTAGATATAGGACCATTAGAAAACAATTGTTGCTGGAACCTCCTGACCTTCAAGTAAACCTCATCCCCTACTTCAAAGGATCAGTTAGTGTGGTGCCTCTCAACCAACTGTTTCATCCTCTATTGGGCGATAGTGAGCTCCCGTTTAATGACTTGCAAAACCTCTTGCCTTGCCTTGAGGTATTGGTTAGTTGAAGTCTTTGCTGTCGTGTAATACATAACGGTTGGAATAATAGGGGGTTGATACCCAAGGGCGGAGCCAGCAAAATTTTCCAATGAGGGCGAGGCGAGCAACCAAGGGGAGAGCCGACGAGGCGAGGGTGAGCCATGAGCAACGACCGAGGGGGAGAGTTGGGGGGCGAGTCGGCGAGCGACGGAGCCAGAGAGAGGTAGCAAGCAAAAGCGACCTTAACAATGGTCTGACGGAGGCACGGAGTGAGTGAGAGCAAGAGACAGGCAGTCGGCAACAAGCGAGAGCGTGAGATGGAGGGTTTCCAAATTTATTATGGGCCTTAAGTGTAGGCCAAAATTAATGGCGGGCCAAGGCCAAGTGAGGGCCAAGGCCCTCACTGTGCCTACACTGGCTCCGCCCCTATTGATAATTTGATACCCAAAGAGTGCTTCAAAAGGGGTTTGCTTGTGAGTTGTGTGAAACTTAGTGTTGCACCACCATTGTGCCAATGCCACCCACCTACTCCAATTCTTTGGTCTTGTGAAGCATAGGCACCTCAAATAAGTCTATAAACATTGGTTAACTCGCTTAGTCCAGCCATCAATCTCCGGATGGTAGGATGATGACAAATGTAGCCTTATTCCCAACCCTTGGAACAAAGTCTTCCAGAATTGGCTTGTAAAAATCTTGTCTCAGTATGAGACAATGGCTCTCGGCAACCCATGCACTTTGAACATTGAATCCATAAGCTTCCTAGCCACCTCTATGGCAGTGAATGGATGTGCAAGGGTAATAAAATGGTTGAATTTAGTCATCCTGTGTATCACTACTAGGAATCTAGGATGGTGTCAAACCCCTTAGATTTTGGTAAACCCTCCACATAGTCCATGGAGATCGGCTCCCAAGCTTGGGAAGGTATCTCTAATGGTTGGAGAAGGCTCGAGTATGGCACTTGCTCATGTTTGCACCTCTGGCAAATGGTGTACTGAGCACATAATTAGTGACATCTTTCTTCAACCCCGACCAGTAAAAAAGTTGTTTCACCCTCTAATAGGTGACATTCAATCTAGAATGGCCCCCTATGGGTGAGTCATGCAATGACTAAAGGATGTGTTTCTTCAACTGAGCATCTTTCCCTACGACCACCTTGCCTTGGTACCTTTACAAACTAGCCATAAGAGTATAACCAGACTCACCTTGGGGTTGTATGCTAGCTTGGTTAGAAGCTCCTTGATCCATGCAGTTTGTTCATAGCTGTGTGATAATACTCTATACCCAATTAGGGACCGCAACTGAGATGGCATGATTGTTGCTTGGACTCTCTCTTCTAGATAATGCGTTTGCCACTAGGTTCTTCTTCCCCTTCCTATACTGTATAACATAATCAAACCCCATTTAGTGATCCCCTTCCATTGCAGTTGATTGTAAGCTCTTTGCTGAGTGAGGAACTTAAAGACTCTCGTGGTCCGTCCTTTTAACAGAGTACTTGCCCTCTAGATAATACCTCCACTTCTCTATAGTCATCAATACAGCTAGCAATTACTTATCATATACACTGAGGCCTAGGTGCTTTGGGGGCTAGGGCTTGACTCATGTAGGCCACCCGTTTGTCCTTCTGAACTAGTACTGCACCTATCCCTGTATCATAGGCATCAATCTCCGAAATAAAAGTCTTAGAAAAATTCAGGAGGGCCAAGATAGTGGCTTGAGTCATGGCTCTCTTGAGTGCATAGAAAGCTTCCTCAGCTTTAGTCCCCCAGAAGAAGCTATTTTTCTTCAATAGGTTAGATATGGGTTTTCTTAACACTCTATACCCCCTTGATAGACCTTCTGTAATAACCTGTGAGACCCAAGAATCCCCTTAGCTCCTTTAGGGTCTGTGGCTTAAGCCAATTTTCCATAGTTGTAATCTTCTGGGGGTTAGTGCTCACCCCTCATCAGTAATGATGTGGCCCAAATATTCTACCCTTGTCTTAGCAAAGGTGCACTTGGACCTTTTCACAAAGAGTTGATGGACCTTGAGGACTTCTAATGCTATTCTAAGGTGAGTTAAGTGTTGGTCTAGGTTAGGGCTATACACTAAGATATCATCAAAAAATACCAACACGAATTTTCTAAGATAGGGGCCAAATATTCTACCCTTGTCTCAGCAAAGGTGCACTTGGACCTTTTCAGAAAGAGTTGATGGACCTTGAGGACTTCTAATGCCATTCTAAGGTGAGTTAAGTGCTGATCTAGGTTAGAGCTATATACTAAGGTATCATCAAAAAATACCAACGCGAATTTTCTAAGATAGAGGGCAAATATATGGTTCATGGAAGCTTGAAAGGTTGCAGGGGTGTTAATCAGTCCAAATGGCATTACCAAGAACTCATAGTGTCCTTGGTGGGTCCGAAAAGTTGTTTTTGGGCAGTCATCAGAGTTCATCCGAATATGATGATACCCTCATGTGAGGTCTAATTTTGAAAAGATGAAAGCCCTTGTAAGTTCATCAAGTAGATCTTCTATAATGGGTATTGGAAATTTATTTTTGATAGTACTAGAATTCAATTGTTTGTAGTCCACACAAAACCTCTACTATCCATCCTTCTTTTTCACTAGGAGGATCGGGGAAGCAAAGGGATTTTGACTAGGCTGAATGATGGATTTGGCTGACATGTCCTTAATCAATTTTTCTATTTCAACCTTTTGCATAGGTGAGTAACAGTAGGCTCGAAGGTTGACAGGCTCACTGTTAGGTTTTAGGTGAATGGAATGGTCAAGGAATCTATGTGGGGGTAGGGTTGAGGGTTCAGCAAAGACATCCTCAAATTCCATCAACAATGAATGAATGGGGTCACAAGTGTGTACCTCAATTGTAACCGGCACTGATGTTTGTGGCCTGGGCTGCCATCCTTCCAATTGACCGATGCTTGCAGACTGATCCCCTACTCCTTACTTCATTCCTATCTCTATTGCATATATGGAGTGTAACTGCCCAATGGATGTCCCTCCTTGGTCAAGAAGTTTTTGCAATTTCTTCTCTGACATCATCTTACACTCCCCTGCCTCCACACAATTAGTAAGAGTAACCTTCTGTCCATCAACATCGAAAGTGACTTCCAAAGTGTTGAAGTCAAACACTAGGGGGCTTACAGTTCCCATCTAATCCACCCCTAACATAATATGGCACCCCCCAATTCGAGGATCCTCAAATTTGCTGAGAATTCTTGGCCACTCACCACCCACTTGAACCCTTTGCATTTGTTTTGGCTTATCATCCTACTCCCATCAGCAATCAAAACTGATAGTGGGAGTCTCTCTTGCACTTCACACTGCAGGGCTATGGTTGTCTCTTCATCTAAAAAATTGTGGGTGCTTCCGCTATTGATGAGCACCGCCAACCTCTTTTTCCCCGCAATTCCCCTTACCTTTAGGACCTTGCCTGAGGCACAACCCTGTAAGGCGTGTATAGATATCTCCTTGTCCTCTTCTCTGACAACCTGCCCCTTCTGTTCCTCTGCTTCCTCAATTCCTACTTCTTCCTCTTCTCCTTTACCTTCCATAGTGAGTAGCAACCTTTTACACTGGTGCCCTGGACCAAACTGTTCTCCGCAACGGAAACAAAGTCTCAGTTGCCTCTTCTAATCCATAGTTAGGGTCTTTGCTGGAGGGGGAGCGGGTTAGCTCCTCACTGTCGGACCATTCTTCTTCCATAACAGATTATTTCCCTTATTAATCACTCCTCCATTGCCATGAGAATTCTCTTCTCTATACCCCTTAGGAGATAGTCGATGCTTCTTTGCAAATGCCTCTAGGGCCATCTTGTGTAGGTGAGCCTGCTCTGTTGCTTGCTTGCCTGATGTTGGGTATGACATCTTGACAGTGGGGTAGATTTGATCAACTAACCCACTAATGGAACTGGACACGAAGTAGGCTTGTCCAGTGAGGGCTGGGATAAGAATAGGAGAGATCGGAGCTCTTTGAACCTTACCTGGTACTCCTCCACCGTCCTTTTCTGTTTCACTATGACATCGGTTTTGGTTTTTTCTCCAAACTGGGCACACATGTCGTTCGCAAACTCTGGTCGGCTTCATTGAATTCTCTCTGCACCAATTTTGGAACTAGGTGTTAGCTATGTCGTATAAGTAGGCTGCAATCATATTCACCTTATCCCTTTCCGCCACCCTATATTGGTAGAAGACTTTCTCACATCTCCTGATCCACCATCTAGGCTGATCCCTTTCAAATGCTGGGATGTCCATCCTCGGTGTTGGGGGTGTGGGACGATTCCCTCCAACTCCTCTACTCGAGTTCCCTTTCTTTGCCTCCCCTTGATCCTCTGTTTTCAGTTGATTGGGGGCCCTCTGTGGCGGATAGGATTGGCGCCGATGAAGCTCTAGGAGGGAAGTCCGTTGGAAGGCTGGTGTTGGATTGCCAAGCGAACGTGCTCAAGGCAGCACTCCAACGAATTCTTCCCTAATTATGTTCGTTGCCCTATCTAGATTAGTCGCATTCTCGATCCGGCCCCGACTGATCTCATCTTGAGTCTGTTGAATTCCCATCTCCAACCTCTCCAAGCAGTCATCCACTTGCTCTTGGTTCTGCTGGATCCCCACTTCAATGGCTTTCAATCGGGATTCCAACTGCTTTGCCCAACAACAAATTCGAATTCCGGTCGGTCATCTTGCTTCAATCACTGCTCAATGCTTTGGCCAAATCGCCAACTCTAATACCAATTGTCAGTTCGGGAGATATGACAAGGAGACTCTTCCGGTATTCTGGAAGAAAGAGAAAGAAGAATGGCTGGAGAGGGAGAGGAATCGAGAGAGAGAGGGGGGGGGGAGTTCAGTGGTATAATCCTCACATGATCCCCATCCTCCTTGAGTAGCTTTATTTGTAGGCTGCTTACAATCTAGAGGGTTCTGAGTAATTAACTCTCTTTCTGTTAGTAAACCCAAGTGCCCATGTAGCTTAGGTTTCTAATTACAATAATGCCCTATGCTACCTATTACAGTGGTGCCCTTGGGCTGTGACACACTAGAACATTCGACAACTTCCAGAGCCATCTAAGTCAATTGTAGAACTCCATATAAGGACTAGAGAATTCCATATGTTTCCAAGAAACCTCCAAGCCTTCCCTCTTTCATGCTGTGTGCGTCCAAAATTGGTAGGACGTGACCCTAAGCTAAGGTCTAATTGCATGTGGTCATGTTTGGTGAGACTTGCGTACTATGCTAGAGACAGATCCTAATTTCTCTCCACTTTTTTGTCCCCCTCTGAATTCACCTGAGGTTTTGGGAAGAGAACATGGGGACTAATATGTTCAGGGAAGAGATAAGGAAATTCTCTGCTACTACCCACAGCTTCTTTTGTTATTTGAGGGGTGCAATATTTGCATGGAGATGGAGAATAGGGGATGAAAAAGTGAAGAAGAGAGAATTCTGTTTTTATACCTTGGCATTCTTTATATACTTCTTTCCTCCCATCTTCGGATTAATCTAACCACTCATTCATGATGTCAACAGCCATGTTTGCATACACCTTTGCCTACCAATGCCAACAGCCATGTTTGCATGAACACCACTTGCTGAAGGATCCTGGTGCATGGGAGATCCAGCAAACATCCAGCTTACACCTCTAGGCTTGCCTGTCACCAATATACGGGAATATGGAATCAAATTAGCAAGAAATAAGATCTAAGAAGACAAATCAACAAGAAATAGGGTTTTAATGCACTTATATCTACAAGGCACATGATGTGTGCCTTGTGCCTTGCTCTTTGTGTGAGGGCGCATGCCTAGGCTGCACTTCATGCATGGTGCTGCTCCTCAGTGGTATGAGGTGCCCAGAGCTGTGCCTTGCTCTTAGGTGGACCTTTGACAACTCTGGCCATAAGTACTAGACTTTGATAAAGGAATGGGAAGGTGAAGATAATGTTTACTACTTCACTGGGAATTGTTAAAAAAGGGGGGGGGGGGGGAACCGCTGCCTGAAAGTGCCTATTACAGAAGAGGCACTCAATTAAAGGGCTCATGCAGGACTGACTCACATGCTTCTAAGGCTACATCCTGCCTGCATATGTATTTATATACAACATACATATCAGAGTGCAATCCTTGATAACAACAGTAAGGTTGCTCCTTTGTGATTGTAAGGTCATGGGTTCAAGTTATAGAAACAACCTCTTTTGCAGAAAAAAACAGAGGGGAGTGTTGCATACAAATACGACCTTCCTCCAACCCTTGCAGAGGGGGAGCTTTGTGCACTGGCAACTCCCTCTATTCATGTCTGCTTGTCAGTTTGTTTTACTTTTGTTTACTTATCCCAGAGCATATTTCTCAGATGGTGCATCCTATTAGCATTAGGATGTCATCTAGTATGATATTATGTTTGAATTCAGCATGAAGAAGGGAGAGCAAAGTTTGTTGTATGGTTTTTTCTATGGTATACAACTATCTTGTTTACTCTCTCCCTCCCTCTCTCTCTCTGAGGGGATCATGCTCCTTGATTGAAATACCTTGGAAATGCAATCTGTAAAATGCATGATATTGAACTTATTGACTGTCTCTGTAATGCTTTCATCTATTGCATATTTCATGTTCCTAGGAAAACTATTTTGTTAGATCTCTAATCCTTTTGGCCTGCAAATAACAATCAACCAACCCTATTACTACACCATCAGCCTTTTGGAAACCTGCACGATTTTACTGGGTTTATTATATGAAAATATCCCTCCAATTATCCATTGTTTTCTTGTTGTCTTTTCCGTAACCACACCTACACGTACATGCGTGTGCCCGATCTAAGTTCATTTCCTTATTCTCCGACAGGTAATTAGATAATTTACCTTTCATGCATTATTTCTGCTGGCAATTGAGAGTCAACGTCTCCATGTGTTTTTTTCTTTTTTTGTTTTCCTGATCCAAACATGCAATTGTGTAATTGACAGCAAGGAGCATGAGGATCTATCGATAAAGGCAAAGTCGAGGTTTAGCATCTCTCTCCGAAACTTGTCACAACCGATGTCACTCGGTGACATTGCAAGGACTTGGGATATCTGTGCCCGGGCAGTAATTTCTGAGTATGCGCAACAAAGCCACGGTGGGACTTTCAGCTCAAAGTATGGAACTTGGGAGAACTGCTTGAGTGCTGCTTGAAAAACTACTTCAGAATGGATGGGTGAGAGAATTTTGGACTTTGAGCAAAGCTGTTGCTGCTGTTTGGACAACCCATCATTCTGGGATTCCAAAGAACATGGCTTTAGCTGTGTGTGTACATTTAGGCCTGTGAAACGGTTTCCAGTCTGGGCGTGTGGTATATTATGTAATTACTTGTGTGCTGGGTTGTGTTGCCATGGATCTCCTATTGGGTGAAAGATAAGAGATCTTGGCTATACAATGGGAATAGAATTGGGGAACATGATCCAACAACTTGAGCCTCTTTTTTATGTTCCAGGGCAAGTGCTCAACCTAGGACAAGTGGCATTAGATTGAAGACAGTTTTTAATTTGACCAAGCTTTCAATATGGAGTTAGCTTTGGTAAAGGCCGTTTGGCTTTTTTTGGTTTATTATTATTATTATTATTATTATTATTATTCAGCTTCCAAAATTTTAAGTATTATCTTGTATCTGTTCAATTCTATTATATAACTAAACACCGGATTTGATTTGGTGTTAACAATAGTCGAAGTCTTTGTTTTATTTTTTTAAAAATGTCTTATATTTTACCTATGAACAAAGGAAAAACATGACAGCTAAGGCCTGATTGAGAAAGCTGATAAGCTTTTAGTTTTCCTTTTTAATTTTTGTTTTCCAATTTTTTTTGGTTGAGTTTTTATTATATTATTTATTTAAAAAAAATAAAAATTGAACATTTTTATTTCATAACGTTGTTAGTTTTTTAAAATTTTTAAAAATAAAAACTAAAAAAGTTGTTTAGCGTAAAAAAATGCTTAATTTAAAAGTTAGGATGGACAATAGTCGAATGTTGATTTATAGGTGAGAAGTAGAGATGTTAAACAAATTGAGTTGTATGTACTTGTCTTTATCTTAGTTATTAAAAATAACAATTTTGTGAGATTTAGAAAACTAATTCTGATAGGGTTAGAACACAATATAAAGGCCAAATTAATCATACACCCGTTGCCGTTAGTTTGATATTTTTGTCTAAACATCTTTATAATTTGTTTTTAGCCAAATTAGTCTTTATATTATAATAATAAAATTGTCAGAATATTCCTTGTGTAATGATTGAAACCCATATGACTTCAAATGCTAGAACCCTTATTGGGTTTTAGTGTCGGAACCCACTAGATTTTTCTGGTGTTGAACCAGCCAAGGTACCAGCAATGGGGGGGGGGGGGGGGGAAGAGAGAGAGAGAGAAAAGAAGAAGAAGAAGAAGAAGAAGAAAAAGATGAACACACCTGGAAGAAGAGGATGAATATTCTAGGTTAGGTATGGAAGTAAAGATAGAAGAAAAAGATTCCAAATTTTAGATTTGAAAGATGAAAAATAAGAACCTTTGCTTTGCTGTTGCTGTTGCTGTTGCTGTTCAATGCAAAAAAACAGACGAGGGAAGTTAAGACGCGAAAGCCAAGGACAAAAATTCTTATTCTTCCTCTTTTTGTATCTGAAATTCTCATCTTTTTCATCTTGTCCTTCAACAAGATTTGAAATTTTTATCATTATCTATCTTCCTCATCATCTTCATTCTCTTCTTCTACATCTATTCATCCTCCTCCTCGTCTTATTATTATTATTATTATTATTATTATTACTCTCTCTCTCTCTCTTGCGTTGGTTGGAACTTGATGGGTTCAACATTAGAAAAAGGAATTTCATGGGTCCGATTCCGGAACCCACTAGATTGGTTTCGGCATTAGAACCCATCTACTCGGCTCCTACGCCAGAGCCAATTGCTAGGTTCCAGTGTCAAAATTCACGCAAGTTTTGGTTGTTGTCGGGATTGTCACTAACGATGGCGGCAACCCCATATCAGTTTTGGTTAGTAAGGCCTTTTGTTTTTTGTTTTTTTTTTTAATTTTTAATTAAAGAAAATTTTATATTAATCAACACTACTAATTAATTTGGCTAAAAACAAAGCATAGAGGATGTTTGGACAAAAGTACAAACACACATAGGGTGTATGGTTAGTAAAAGTTATTTTAAAATTTATATATCATAATTAAAAAATAATAAAATAAAACAAAATTTATGAAGTGTTAGATCAACTTTCTCGATAAAGCTACAAGTTGATTTGAGTTGAGATATTTCTATATATTATTTAAATTGTAAAAACCCTTCATTATAAACTTGAGTTAAAGATATCATGAGAGATACAAGAAAAATAATCAGACACCGTCATTCTGAAAGAATAATCAGAGTGCAGACATAGAGTAGGCATCGTTCTGGTCAAACTACGTGAAAATTGTTAGTATTTTTCACTGATATCTGTGATCTTTATTTTCTTTTTTCTTCTTATCATTTTTGGACTTACTCATTGCAGCCCAAAAATAAATCACAGTCGACTTAAATTGAATGTCGACATAAATAAATTGTAATTACGAAAAAGTCTTATCTCAAAATTTTAAATTTACCAACATTACCACATATTTTTAAGCTATAAAAAGAAAAGCCCAATTGGAGGATACATTTTGCACAAAAATTACTCTCCTCAATTGTTTTCATTTCCTTCTTAGATGATCAGCCAGAAACCTTGAAGTTAGATGCAAGCAACATGCTCTACTCGGTTCTGCATTCTCCTTCCTCCCTCCCATAGTGTTCTGTACTTCTGCTAGAATAATATTTCATATATATATATATATAGAAAGCAAAATTTAATATTTCATAGAAGCTGAATGATATCAAAAGGTTATCAACTTTACCTAAAAACCGGGGGAGCTTATAATACAACTTTTGTTCCAGCTTGTTAAAAATGTTAGTATTAGTTTTTATTTTTTAATGCTTAATTTGTGTTATAATTAAAAATAAAAATACTATATTTATTTTCAATTTTTTTGTTTTCGATTTATTCTCCCTTTCCTTTTTGTCTCTATGGTCTTGTGAATTGTTGGACCTAAAATCAACAAAATATATAATTTTTTACTCTTATGCTTTTACATTTTTTTTTTATATAGCCACCCGATTTTTTTTTTTGTCTCAATTACACCTTAAACTATATATTTTTGAGTCAATTATACACTTTAATTAGTATGTGCAACACACTCTTTGAAATGTCCAAATTATCCCTCACACAACTACCATCTCCACTATAGTTTCTTCTTCTAGTGGCTAACGATGAGGTAGGTGCAGGTCGACGGCTATAACGGAAGGTGCAAAGGTTGCATTGATCGAAAAAGGTGAAAAGGCAAAGGTATTGGTGATAGTAGAAGGTAAAGAGATGAAAGCATTGGCGATAGTGAAGGGGGCAGAGGTCGTCGATGGCCTTCTGCCATTGCCACTATTGACACCTTAGCCTCTTTGCTTTCCACCATCTGTAACGCCTTCGTTTCTTCGCCTTCCATTATCATTGACGACAACCTTTGCACCTTTTAGCCACTATCGACACCTTTCTTCATTGCCAACGCCTTTGCCTTCTTGCTTTCCACTTTCCTTAACTGATGATGGCCTTTGCACATTTTGCCATAACTGTCATCCTATGCGTGCCTAGATGTTGGCTGCTGAAGGAGAAGCTATCGTGGAAATGGTGGTCATGTGAAGGGTAATTTGGGCATTTTAGCACGCATATGTTGCACACTCTAATTAAGTTATGCAATTAACTCAAAAATAATAGTTTAGTAGTGTAATAAAAAGAAAAAAGAAAAATTTGAGTAGTTATACGAAAAAAACATTAAAATATGAGGGCAAAAGCATGTATTTTGTCAGTATAACAAAACAAATTATGCTTCAATTTTTAAATTTATATAATATTATTAATTTTTTAAATACATGGTAATATGTGATTGTATAATTTAAAAAAAATGCTATTTCAACATGATGATATGGTATTATAATTATATTAAAATTTTCTCAGACTACCTCCTTTTCATATTTAAGAATTTGTTATTTTAAAATTAATATTTTTAATTATAAAAAAATATAAAGAAATAACAAAAAATGAAAGCGAAGAAGAGTGGAATACGCAACTTCAGTATGTATACTGCTCGTTTGGCTATAAGGTTTGATAGCTTATAAGCTAGCTATGTAGCTTTTATATAACTTAAAAGTTATATAGCTTAAATGCTAATATAACAACGTTTGAGAAAAGCTTCTAATCTCTAGCTTTTTCAAAAAAACTATCAACATCTTATTGTGTTGACCGAATCATTTACTATTTTGTTCTCTAATATTTTCAATATTTACACTCTTATCTTTACTATCTCTTGTCCCTATTATTCGCATCTACAATAATCGTCGTCGTCCCTCCTTCATAACTGTCCTCGCCGTAGCCCAACTTGGCCACTACAAGCCAGCTCTTTCACCACCATTGCAAACCCAGTTCAACCGCTGCAAGCCGCCTCAGTCCCGTTATTGCCACTGTCGCTTCTGCTTCCAAATCTGTCGTTGCAAGTCGCCCATCGCCATCGCATCTCCTGCCGCCTACTTCACCTTCTCTCGTTGTCCCCTCCTACGTCGTCGTCCATCTCTTTCTTTGTTGTCGGTCTTCTTCTTCACTATATATATGTATATATAACACGTATAATAATTTTGTATATAGCATATAATATATATTAATTTTAATAAAACATATTTTTTTGTAATTATACTAAAACAATGTTAATTTATAATAGTAAAATTAACGTATATATTTTTTAACAGTAAAATTTTATCAATTAAACATTAATTTATAAAAAATAATCAAAAATTAATATTTTATTTATTTTTTATATTATTTAATAACATATCTATTTTTATCTTTTTATCAATGTCTAATAGTTTATCAGTTATTTCAAATTAAATACATAAGTATTAACTGATAACTTAAAAGTACATTTATCCAAACACATTATCGGCTTAAACGCTAATTAACTTAAACACTATAATTAGTTTAAATACTATTTAATTTAAAAATTATAAAAATAAAAGCCTAATCAAACTAAGCCTTATAGTGTCAAATATTATTACCGTTTGAAAAATTTCAACGATAGAATACCATTTTAAAATAATTCCTTAAAAAAATTGTACAAAGATAGGATTTTGCTTTCAACCTTTTACCAATTTTAACAAAGGGGCAGTTACGAACGAGAGGTGGAATGGAGAGAGAGAAAGGGCGTAACGGACGGGCAGGCGCGACTGCAGCCTCCTTGCCCTCCTTCCACACTGTTCATTAATGCCACCGGAAGCGGCGGCAGCACAACCCGGTGGGGCTGGTGCCGTTCCTTGTTTTCTCCACCACCTCTTTCCGCCACCACCCCAACCCTTGGGGCTGCAGGCCGACGTCGTCGACGTCCACTACTTCCGCCGGCCGCCGCTACCTGCGCCCCAGCCAATCCATTTCGCGTGTATAGTTTCAATCTTCAATTAATTAATTTCCTCCACTATTATCACGTACATTTTCTTGCGTGATCTTCCTCATAAAATTAATTAAACTGTAACCATACGTACCGTCAGAATGGGAGAACCGGCAGAGAGATTGGCCCGCCCGAACTTGCCGTCTTCGTCGTCGTCGAGTTCCTCCGATTGCGAGAGGGAGGAGCTGCAGCGGCTGGAGCACGCACCACCTTTCTGGAGAAACAACCGCAAGCGGCTGTCGAAGCAGCTCTCCATGTGCGAGACTCGCCGTGATATAGCCTGGGAGCGGCACCGGCGGAGCCAGATTCTAGGACTGGAGCGGAGGAAGGACGGGATGAATGAGTCGGACGATTTGACCGACGAGGACCTCAACGAGCTCAAAGCTAGCATCGAGCTCGGCTTCGGCTTCAACGAGGAGAACGGCCAAACTCTGTGCAACACATTGCCGGCTCTTGACCTGTATTTCGCCGTCAATCGGCAGCTCTCCATGAGTCCGATGTCCACGCCGAATAGTACAGCTTCGGCGACATCTCTCAGAGCCTCAGGGTCTAGATCGCTAGGACACCGGTCGTCATCGTTTGGCAGCGCCAGAAGCGAATACGACTCCTGGAAGATATGCTCTCCAGGTCACATTTTTAATTCCCTAATCCTATATAATTAATTGCTTTCTTCATTCATTCATTTCATCTAATATTATTCCTCTCCAGCTCACAAAATACCACAACCGCCTCCTCCTCCTCCTCCTCCTCCTCCTCACTTGCTATAATTCTCAAATAAACAATATTTATACCCCCCCAACACCCCCCCCCCCCCCCAAAAAAAAAATGAAAAATCAATTTCTTTTCCAATTATAATAAACTCAAGCAAACTATCCTTTCCAATTGAGTTACGATTACAGAGGTATCAACAAACATCAACAATATTATTATTGTATCTGATGAGTAGAAATATATAATTTTTAATTTTTTAATTAATTATAGACTTTTCTAACTCAAATTAATAGAGTAATGATTTTCTGTTGGATTTGGACAGTTGAGTTGAACAATGACATAGTAAGAGTAGTACTCGTACTTACCCTTCAGACCATTTATTCAGACACTCCAAAATGTCATTATCATTGCTCTTGCTCTCTCTGTCTCTGTGTCTAATACTTGTACCAAAATATATGTGCTTATGAATGCTTAATTATGGCATTTGCTTTTGTTTGGGATTATACGTACGTACGTACGACAGGCGACAGTCCGCAGCAAGTGAAGACGAAGCTGAGGCATTGGGCACAAGCTGTTGCATGTTCTGTGATGCAGTCCTCTTAATTGATTAATTAATTAATGGTAGATATATATATATATGTATAAATGCCTCTTTTATCATTTTTGTGAGTGGCAATTCTGTACGACGACTATCGTTATGTTTTCCGTTTCCTTAAACTAATTAAGTTTATTGAAGGAAAACAATTTTCAATATCAATCCTATATATGATGATGATGATGATGAGAGTACCTTTTGATTTTCCTTGCAACTACTAGTGCATGCATGCATGCACGCCTGCTGCGTGGCTGCGACGACCAAATTTTGCCTTCAACATTACATTATTATTGTCTTGTGAGGTTATACAGTTTTAAGTTGCTTTGGGTATTATATAAAATTAATAAAAACCCAAAAACCATCCATGTGATGTGATGAGAAGTTTCTTAATAAGATTCGCTGTATTTTTAATTAAAAAATGATAATAACACTAGAATCGTTTGTAATGATAACTTCTGTTAATTTCATGTCATGTGGTTTAATAATCATAAGAAAAAAAATCATATGACATAATAATAATTTAATAATAACAAGAGACCCACCCACCCACCCACCGTATGACATTTAGAGAAACGTCGTCTAAATTAAACTTCACAAAACTCTAATAAAGATACATATATATATATATATACAACCGGCTACTTGCTGGTAGACTAAGGCTTCGTTTGCCAATGCGCTTTGACCACTTATAAGTGATTAGTTTATTTAGTTATAAGCTGTTGAGTTTATTTGTTTTGACATTATCAACAGCTTAAAAAGCTATGCTGTTTAAACGCTAATTTAATAGCATTTAAGAGAAGCTCTCACCCACTAGCTTTTACAAAAATATTGCAAAGAGCTTTTTTTTAAGTTAACCAACTCATTTACGATTTCACCCTTCTACGTTTTCAATATTTACACCCCTTACCCCTCTTCTCCCATCTTTCCTTAAGCGTCTCTTCCATTATCATCATGTCGGATCTCTTCCTCCATAAACAGTGGTTGTCGTCGCCCAGCACTGCAAGACTCCCAATGTCGTCGCTACTTAGCGTCGTTGCAACCCAGTGCCATCACTAGATCTTGACAAAGAAACGGTCATTATCTCTCGGCCCCATAAGGCGACTAGCACCATCATAAGATCTTGATGAAGACACAATCATCGTCGCCGCCCCACATTGTTGCTGTCGCAAGCCAGATCTCTTCGTCGTTGGATCTGGATAAATCATATATATATATATCTAGAAGAGATGTAAATAATCAAATTCTCATATATATATATACATGTAAAAATAAAGAATTTTATATAATATCTCAACATATATATTAACGATTTGTATGAATTAAATCTAAATTTATACATAAAGTATTTGTTATATGTATTTTCTGCACCACTTTTTATGGGCTAGACCCAGTCAAATAAGTCGACCCAACCACCTAAAGCCCAAGAAGCCCAAGTGAGCTCGATATTTTTGAGCTCATACGTCGCTGAAATCAGAGCTCTGATCACGAACCTAAGCGAGCTCCAAGCAAGCTCCAAAAAGGCTTCTAGCGAGCTCTATGCAATATATCCAACGAGCTTCCTGCGATACTCCTAGTTCGCTAACCTAACTATTCAGCTCGCTGGTTCAAAATATTTCAGATTGCATAGACAACAAAGCTGTTAGATAACTGGAGGCATGGAACCCACTCACTTTATCTAAGGCGAGTCATATCCCTCGTAATAAGGATTCCACTCTCGATTTTATACAGATAATAAAGACTTTTTGTCCCCCACTATATCATCTTTATGCTTTTTATATCTTATACAAATTGTAAAGACCCCTCGCTATAAATGGGGGGCGGAAATATTCTTAAAAGAGGGAGAGACAACATGAATAATAATATATTGTCACTCTGGAATAATAGTCAGGGTATAATAGTGGAGTAGGCATCGTTCAGACTGAATCACGTAAAAATTCTTTGTATTCTTCCTATTTTGTTCTTCCTCCTTGTATCTTGGATTTACTCATTTACTGCGGCCCTAACGAATCACAGTCGGTTAAAATTGAATGTCGATAGTATTATATTAATATATTTTTAAAATTATATATAATTTATCAACATATAATTATAAGTATTTTAGTAATTTGACATTAATTCAAATTTTTTTATTAAAATTCATATTTTATAAATTTTAATTATATTATTCAGTATTTTAATATTTTTATCAAATTCTAATAACTTATCAAATCCCACAAATCAAACACACAACTTTTTTAACTAATAGTTTTACGGCGCGCTAGCAGAAATTTTCATACACAGAGAGAGCACTTTTTAAGTTGAATTTGGAACACAAGGCCACGTATATATAGAAGCGTAATGTAACGGGAGAAAGACAGGACGAAACTAAGGCCAGGCCTGGATGACGGAGGGAATAGCATGGATGCGGGTAAAGGTGAAACGGGTGAAGCCAGCCCGGGTGAGAATGTGGGTCCATTCGCCCTCGGTCCTCTCCTTGCCCGTGTCGGTGTGAGCCAGCATCGCCATATCCAGCAACAGCCTCGCGTACTCGAGCCTGTTGTTACTGTCTTCTTCTTCTTCTTCTTCTTCAACCACGGCTTCTACGATTATTACCTTGCCTTTGTCTTTGTCGATGGCCTCTCTGCATCTTCTCAGGATCTGGATGCACTCTTCGTCACCCCAATCGTGCAGAACCTTCTGCACTTAATTTCAACCACCAAACTTTGAATTTAATTAATTAACTACATCAGTCTAGTATTCAATACGCTGATCTATTGTTATCTGATTAATTTGTAACATAAACAATGAGTTAGGAGCCTTAAAAAAATCAACTCTGACATGATAGAGTTGGAAACTCTATTTCGGATTGGGATCACATCAAACATTAGTAAGAGATCGATTGATGATCAAAAGACTCAAATTCAAGTTCCTTTAACTCGCCAGCACCCCCGCCTAGCAGTGGTTATAAGAGTCATTTCACTTACCATGAGGTATGCAGCATCTGCCTTAGGAACACGGTGAAACATGTCCCCGGCAACATGCTCGACGCCAACACAGTCCGGCGCAGCAGCCACCACGTGAGGGAGATCAAAGTTGATGCCGCAAAGCCAAGGACAAGCCTTCACTAAAATCCGCATCGCAGTTCCATTCCCTCCCCCGACGTCCACCAAAGTTCGCAGCCCGTCGAACAGCTTCGGACAGCCATCAACCACCGCCGGCACCAACAACCTCGCATCGCAGGCCATCCCGTCGTCCATCATCTTGCTGTGGGCAGGATTTGCGGCCAAGTAACACCATATATCGCTCCCGTGCGCGGTGGTGAATGGCGCCGAAGCTCCGCCGCCTTGGACCCGCGCACTCAGACCGTGCCACGGCGCCAGCATCATGGGGCTGCTCTCTAGCAGCACCAAAGCCGCCATACTCTGCTCTCCGTTTTTCACAAGAAGGCGTGAAATTGGCGTTTGGACATAGCCCTTGGAATCTTGCATGGGATAAATTAACATAAGATCACGAAAAGTCATCACAAAAATATTGATTGGTTTTCCATTATATATAAACGATATTATGTACCTTCTTTGAATATTTGGCGGTGGACCAGGAACCTCATGATGCGGTGGAGATGCGGCGAAGAGCAGCGGAGGACGGAGGAGAGCTGGGCTAGCGGCATGGGGGCTTGGTGGCGCTCCAGCGCGTCAGCTATGCCGAGCTCGATGGCACATTTCACCACAGCCATGTCGGTAAACCCGTAGACGTATTTCCATATCTCCTCTTTGGCAGCGGCAGCTTTCAACTCTTCTTCTCTTTCCATCTCTCTGGCAATGGAGATGGAGTAGATTGGGTATATACAGGGGCGGAGGGTGGGCAAAAATTAAATGGCATAATTTTTTTTAAAATAATATAATATTAAAAAAATATATTAATAAATTATACAATCATTCTCCATGCATTTTTATATTTTAATAACACTAAATAATAATATTATTATCAATTTTATTAAATATTTATTTCTTAATATGCACAATTAAATTACCGTTCAATCATTAATTTCTAATTTGATTGAGAGCTGAGTCTTAGCAAGTTTCATAATAGATTGTCATTTGATCATTGATCTCTAATTCAATTGCTTAATCAAGTTTTAACAAATTTCATGACAAAAAATACTTTTTCTATCATAGTTTTAAATATATAATTGGCAAAAAATAAAAAAAATTAATCCCTTTAATTAAACCACAGTTAAAAAAACGATCAAGGAAGATTAATATATACAAAAGAAAAGTAGACCAAATTTTCACATATCTTATCTTTAATTTTTTGCCAAGACTAAAAAATACACTGGCAGTTGCCACCAGTCATTGTGGCTAGTGATTTCTGGCAATAAAAAACAACCACCTGACATCCTTATTCCGATCAACCAACATACCTAAAAATTAAAAAAATTTAGTGGCCAAATTTTGTATATTTAAGCTTAAACTTTTGGCTAAAACCAACATGTGTAAATGCACTGGTAGTCATCACTTGCCACTGTGGTCGGTGGTTTCCCATGATTAGAGGTGTTGTTACACGGATACAATAATAAATTTGTAAAAGGAAAAACTGTTGATGAATGACCCTCGTGTGGCTGATACGAGCGATGGATGACTCTCGTGTGGTGTATCTGAGCGATGGATGACTCACTCGGGGGATGGATGACTCCTTCATGCCATGGGTGACGTGTGTATTGTCTAAACGATGAGTAATTATCGAGAGAGATGGGTGAGTCTCCTGGGGTGGAGTGACAACGATGGATGAGTCTCTCGGGGGTTCACGGCAGTAATGGATGAGTCTCTCAGGGGTCACGGCAGTGATGGGTGAGTCCCTTGGCTAGTTTGAGAGCGATGGATGAGTCTCTTGGGGGTCATGGCAGCGATGAGTGACCTGCTAGAAAGAAAATCGATTAGGGGCTCGGGTGAGAATCCCCGCGTAAACCCTCCGATGCTTAAATTAGTCCCTTGTAGAAGTGAAATGCTTGAAGACAAAAAGTAAGTACGAGAGCGAGAGGTTGCATAGCCAAAAACGCACACGAGCATATGCGGGTGCGCGTGTAGAAGGGCGCATTAGGCACCACCGAGTGACCTCTCTTGGGGGTGTGAAGTACCCTCGAGAGAGGTCTCTAGGAGGTGTGAGAATACCCCTGAGAGAGGTCTCTCGAGGGGTGGGGGGTGGAGCCCCCCCTTATCCACGTTGCTGCGTGGCAGAATACCCCTGAGAGAGGTCTCTCGGGGGTAGGGGGTGAAGACCCCCTCATATCTTTAGCCACGCTGCAGCGTGGCAGAGAGGGAAGCGACCACATTGTGTGGCCGCTTCCGTGCAACCTGGGGGGCCCCTCTTGGCCACATGAAGCGGTCATCTATAGGGGTCCTCTCCTGATTGCATGAAGCAACCAGCTAGGCTACATGGAGTAGCCAACTGGCTGCATGATCTTCTGCCACGTGGCAGCTCCTAGGGTTGCCACGTGCTTCTTTATTAGGCATAACAAGAGGTAACCACTCAACACCCATATCCCCATTGATACCAACATACCCAAAATCTAGCAAAATCTAATGGTTTAATTTTCATAAATCTAAGCTTAAACTTTCAGCCAAACCCAATGCGTGTAAACATACTTACAGTCAACACTAGGCATTGTGGCCAGTGGTTTCTGGCGATCAGAGGCAACCACCTAACACCCTTATACCCATCAACCAACATACCCCAAAACAAGCAAAATTCAATGATCGAATCTTCGTAGATCTAAGCTTAAACTTCTGGCCAAACCTAACACGCGCGTAAATGCACTAAGGTTATCTGACTTTCCGAGTAGGTGAGAGAGAGAAAATGAAGATTGGGTGAGTGAGGTGGACTAGTGGGTATTTAGGAAAAAAAAATATTAAACTATTATATATAGTAATTTTTTTTCAAAAATCTAAGGTAAGCAACTGATTGGTTGTACATACCTCCGCCCCTGGCTATATATATATAGAGAGAGAGAGTGAAGAATGATGAAGAGACTCCTATCATATATGTCGAAGAAATCAATAAAGAAATAAGAGAACGGATTGTTCTAGTTAAGGGTCTGTTTGATTGGCTATCTTTTTCATGGAAAAATGGTTATTTTTCATTCAAATTCTAACTTTTGGGTGTTTAATTGGCCAAATTTTTCATGATTTTTTTTTTCCACTTGGTCACGTGACCATTTTTTTTCACTTTTATTGGAAAAGAAATTCCCATGGAGGGAGAGAGAAGGAGAAATGTTTTTCTAAGGAAGGGAAACCATCGATCTGCAGTGAGAGAAGGGAATAGGTAGTGACAAACTTCATCGATTTGCAGCGAGAAAGAGGGCGAGCAAACGACTTCATCCTCTTTGCTATGGTTACGACGACCGAGAGAGAAGGTGAGCAAATGACTTCTCCAATAGAAACCATTGATCGTCGCTATCACTGGCCGCGACTGTGGTTGTGATGGCAGCAGTGGCCAATGATGGCGGCGATGGTAGCAGCGACTCCTTCATCCTCTTTGTTGGGTGTATATGTATATTTGATTTATTTTTTAAATATTTTGTGTATGTATATTTGATTTATTTTATGTAATTGATTATTAATTTGTGTATTTATTGATTAAATACATGTGTGTATATAATTATTTTTATGAAAAATAATGGTAATCAAATACCAAAAGTTAAAAAAATATAATATTTTCTTGATAGAAAATTAAGTCAATCAAACACATTCAATTGATATTTTTCTTGAAATTTAATTCTAGAAAATTCAATTGTCTAGAAAATATTTTCTTTCTCTACAAATTCTATACTTGTAATCAAACATATCCTAACATCTTCTTTTCATCCTAAGTGTTGAGTGAAATCTTCTGCCTCTAAGACATTATCACGTGGCTCACACCTAGGGCTCCAAGTGGCTTCTAAAATTGGGGTCGAACAATTTTGCAGACCAAGTGTCATCTCTCTAAAATATACATACGTCACACGAAATTAGAGGCTTAACCAGATCTAATAGTAGAAAATTAAAAAAAATATATATATATCATGTCTAGAATCTTTTTTAAAATAACAAACACTATTTTTGCTAGTAAAAAACACTAAGACTGCGTTCTCTTTGCTTTTCAATTTTTAGTTTTAAGTTTTGAATTCATTTTTAGTTTTCTGTTTTGGTAGTCTGTTTTTAAAAAATTGAAAACGCGTTCTCTTTGTCATTTTGAAAAACTATTTCTCAAAACAGAAAATTAGAAAACACGTTCTCTTTGAAATTTTGAAAATAATTTTTTAATAATATTTTATACAAAAAAATTTGATTATTTAGTAAATTAAAAATATTTAATGTTAATATATTATTAAAAAAATATATACATTTTAAAATTAATGAATTTTGTAATATTTTTTTCATTACAATAGTAAAATATGAATAAATACATAAATAAATATGTTTTGAATTTAGAGTTTGTTTTAGATGAAAACACTCAAAACAACTTTTTGTTGTTTTGAGTTTTCTTTACAATTTTTTTTTTTTGTTTTCAAAAATGCATTTTTAAAAATAACAAAGAGAACGCGTTTTCATTATTTTAGAAAATTAAAAACTAAAAATAACTTGAAAACAATAAAGAGAACGCAACTTAACGTTTTGTTGAAAAATAGAGGTTTTTTTAATCAAAAAATTGGTGGTGACACTTATATTCTCTAAACTAACTCTAATAAGGTGAATGTTTATCTACTCTCTGCCAAAGATATCAATGTAATTTTTGGAATGCTATTTATGTCAAATATAAATAACAGGAGATATTTTTTTATTGATTAGGAAGAAATAAAGTGATAGTTGTGTAGAACTTCTCTACATAATTAAGCTTCCACTTGAACCAAGTGGAAGCTTGGGTGACCCCGCCAAGTAGCCCCACCCACCAACCAGATCCTATTTTTCTATTCGAATGTGAATTCATCCATCCAATAGGCAATAGCAGCAGGGATTTGCAATCCGATTTGGCAGATTTTGTTGGGCTATCTCATCTGGTTTCAAGGATAATGGAAATTTGTCGACAACGTTGTGAACAACTTCTAGACAATGTTGGTAGAATTTACTTTTTATTTATTTAATTAAATAAGCCAGTAGTTGACGTAATCAATGATTTGTTGTTATTAGTGTTTGTCCTGATTTTTAAGAGTCAGTGGGAGAGTAGATTACTAGTCAACAGGAAAGTGGTTATGCACGTGGAGTATGATTTGTGGGTTGTAATGCCTATATAAAGGTAGCTCAGTTGATGAATAAAATATACAAAAAAGTTTTTCTCTATTTTAAAAATTAATTTGTTCTATATAATTATTTTCTCCTTATCAGTGGTATCAAAGCTTGAACAAGAGAAAAGGTAAAAGAGAGATTGTGCAACTCCTGAAGCAACGAGTCCCCAGAATAGCAAAAAGCAGCAGCTTTATTTTCTCATCCTTTTCATTTTTACAGCAAAATAAATGACTTTTAGAAGCTTTGTGGCTGTTTAGAAGCTTTGTGCGGCCATCTATTCCACGCTTTGATGGTCAATATGACCATTGGAGCATGCTGATTGAGAACTTCTTGAGATCTAAAGAGTATTGGCATGTTGTTGAATCTGGTATAGCAACACCAACAGCAGTAGCGACAATTGTAGAGGGGCATCAATCTTCAACCAATGTGGCGCTTACAGAGGCACAAAGAGCATAGTTGGAAGGATTAAAGTTAAAGGATTTGAAAGCCAAGAATTATTTGTTTCAGGCTATTGACCGTCCCATCCTGAAAACTATTCTTTGTAAAGATACTTCTAAGGATATCTGGGATTCAATGAAGAAAAAATATCAAGGCTCCTCTAGAGTGAAGCGTGCACAACTACAAGTCTTGAGAAGGGATTTTGAAGTTTTGCAGATGAAGGATGGTGAATCTGTTACAAGCTATTTTGGGAGGACTATGGAGATTGCATGTAAGCACCTTCGCCCGGATATCCCAACCACCCAGACTACCCGAACGAGAGCGCCTACGGAAGGAGAAAGAATGAAATACAAGATAGAAACTACCCTGGCATGCATACACAAAAATTAAAATAGCAAAAACTAAGTTATACACTTGCATGCACTACGGGTATTCCGCTAGCACAACGGTCACATGATAAACAAATACGAACAGACACCTATGCCAACATACACGAGACATGAGAAATGACCTGACACAGTCATAAATAATAGAGTAAATCCTACTCAAACACATCAGAGTTAACGGGGGCTGACGGAACTGCTTGTACATCATATCGACTCTGCCGCTACATGTTATCTCCCTTGCCCTTGACCCACGCTGCCACTACTTGGAATGATAGAAAGTAAAGTGAATCAAGAGACTCAGCAAGCATAAGGAAAGAAAGACTGAAGGCCGAACATATCCAGTATTCTCTCCAGAACACTAATCCCCAGGCACACACAAGTCATGGGACACCCAACATAGTATAAAAGCGTAAAAAAAAACGTGTATCAATCATTGGGCCTTACACAAGACACACGTCACCCAAGTCTCATACTAACTTGCCGCTGCCCTGAAAGGTAACATATATCTCCAATAAACCTGTGCGCGTTGTCCCGGGTCGGTGCTCCCGTCACCCGAATGCTTGCGTTGGTCCTCCCGACACCCAAGCTGTAGAATAACCGAGCCATAGGCTTCCTCGGAACGATCCTCCCATCCGAGACTGCTAAACAAATAATAACCATGCAATGCACATAAAATCCAATGGCGTAGTGAGCATCAACGTGATACACTGGCGCCCATACATCCAGGCATCAGACCATACTCTGCCCACATAGTAAACCACACGCGATGTATATGATCGTGTCAGATGCAAACTAACCATGCTAGAATGTTTGTCCAAGCATACTCAATAAATGAATATCCCAACATACATCTCGTACCCATGTGCATATCAAGCCATGAACGGTAATACAATACAACATATCGAATCTGTTGAGTTACATAGATCTCATCATATGCGTAGCGGAAATTAAATTTAGTTTGCAGGTATCCCGTTTTTCAGAAATTATGGTTTAATAAAATGAAGGCATAAACAAAAAATACCTCTTGGATGAAATCTTATTTCACCGTTAGATTTCCCGCCGTATAATCCTCCAAGTGTAGGATGCCGAGTCGGTCCACCCGAAATCACTTCTATTCAAGAATATCAAAGAGAAAGATAAGTAGAAAAAAAATTTCACAAAAATTTCTAACTTACCTCTTGGATTCAAGAACAAATCTTTCAAAATTCTCTCAACTCTCAAAATGATCCAAGTGCATCTTATGAGAGAAATCAAGGGCTTGGAGCTATTTATAGTTCCAATTAAAAAATCCTTCTCCATTAAATGGGTTGGGCTTCTCAAGCCCATTCCATTTAATGCAATTGGGCCAAGCCCAATCCAATATAATTTATTTGAATCCAATAGTGCCATTGGGCCAAGCCTAATGTACTAGCAAAAGGCCCAACCCAATCAATAATCAAATAATTGTATTCATAATATAATTATTTAATTATTCTCATTTATCCAATAAATAAATGCACTATTATTAGTAATTATAAAATTACTAATTTATTTATTTTCTCTTTGAAAGTAATTTCTTTTGGGTGGGACTTTCTGGGTTCACAAATAAATTGGCAACGAGAATAATCAACAATTAATTCTCGTAAATCATGAGTGACATCTAGCAATATATCATGATTACCCAATTTATTGTGAAGCGGGTATTGTGAACCTTTTACTACGTTACCATACAATACGGTCCTTCTATCATCCTATATCCCGACAAGATATGAGATCATGGTCAGTAGGTCGAATCTCTTAATCTTGTCATATGACCAAATCCAAAATCAATCTTGACAAATTATGACACAACCTGTATGGAACAAATTCCATCGTCATATTACCTCGACCAAGGATTTATCGTCAAGTGATTACTGGATCGCATAGGATATCTTCCTCATAAATCTCGAGGTGATAGATTCCATGTCTGATGCACACATACCTCATGTATCACTGAATCGGGCACATAGATACGTATGATTATCCTTGATTAGAACAACCACATAATATCACTGATATCCTAATCCACCAATACACAGATATCCATGTCATCTCAGGTCTAAGAACTAGTTGTAAAATCGCAGCTAACATTAAATCATTGACCCGTGAGAAATAACCCATGTGATTTAATATTAACAGTCCCGTTCAGTGAACTTGTTCTTGTAACAAGCACCCACTTATCTTCCTTCTATAGCTCATACAGAATGGCACGAGACTCACCAACCTTATCTTTCAGTATCTCATACTGAAACAAGGAGGAAGACAATGTGCTAGCCTTTACGAGTTGCTATCATCCATGATAGGAATTCTATGGCCAAGAACATGTTTATAGTATAACAAATTGTGGATTATCCGTAACTCGTATTCTTAACACTTAAGAATGGTATTCACTTCTTATTATACTAATGGATATATGTTTTATAATTTAAACCATATTACAATTTAAATAAAACATAAACTTGCCAATTAAATAATATTTAAAGAATTACAAGATCGAGTCCCTTTGTGTCACTAGAACTGGTCTTTAGGGCTCATATCTAACAGAATCATGTAGTAAATCACTTAATGCTAGAGTTAATCAGCAGTGTCCGGCACCGATCAACGGTCAGTGACTAGCAGTATCCACCGACGATCCACTTCAGGGTCGTACAATAGTATACTCCACGTCACCAAACAACCGACCGTTGCCCCACTGCTCGATAACCCTAACCGAACCACACCCAAGAAATCCCATAATAAACCCATACCTCTGAGAACTTAGTCCCCAAGTTAGGTTCAACATCATTGCGAAAGGAATGGGGACTGTACAAACCCCCGTAGGCACACAACAAATAAAATTCTAAATGTCTCGAATTTAATTTAAATGATATCAAATAGATAATAACTCAATAAATAATGCTATGAGCCGAATTGGAGTAAGGGAGGGTAGATAATACGAGAAACTACGAAGTCTCTCACGAGAATTAAAGAACATGAGGAGAGGGTTAGGAACTTGGCTCTACATGGCCGTTTCTTACATTTCCTGTATTCCCGCAGCGAAGTAAAATGTTTCCTAGTAATTAATAAAATCGTAGCTTACATTAAGCAAATTTAATCGTGTAAAATTCTTAAACATATAACGCTTCTAATACTTTTTACCCACGTAGGCACACCATAAATAAAATCCCAACGAGTCTGATATTTAATTTAAATTAAATCATGCCAATAATATCCTCAATTTATATAATTAATACGCAACACCGAAATGAGTTAAGGGAAGGCGTGGGGTTCATAAAATGAAAGGAGATTGCAAAGGTAGAAGAGAGCTTGCCTCGTTTTAACAGATTACAACATTTTTACGCTTGAATGCCACCAAATTATTATACGCTGCAAATTAACATAAACTCCCAAAATCAATAAAATTATACTCAAAATTAAATTCCAACCTTGCAGAATATTTAATACATATTTCTCTACGTATCTGGCTAATTAAATCTTCAATTAAACCCGATTTAATCCTCAATTTCTCCCAAATTTCTCTCCATTTTCAGTCTCGACACCATCTTCTTCTCTCTAAATTGCTCTCTGTTAGCAGGCTTGAAAAAGGCCGAAATTGGCCTTTAAAGTGGCAAAATAAAGGGCTAGGAGATGGCCACGTGGCGGCCACTGGAACCAGCGCTGGGGGAGGCCATCGCCTCACCGAAACGATGCCGTTTCGGGCGTCCATGGGTTGGAAAATTTCCAGCCATTTTTCCTCCCACACGTTGCCTCCTGCTTGGCTCGAACCCACGCTTCACGCAAGCACCCGCACACACGCGACCAGCTGGGCTGGTTGCTCATTCATTACGTATATGCCCATCATAAATTATAAAGGAATTCCACGACCAGATCTGAAAATTACACCAGCACCCCAACATTTTGGAAAATCTCACTTGCACCCCACATTTAATTACACTAACACCCCGAAACTTCTGGAAATCCCACTTATACCCAAATTTTCAGAAATTCAATAAATTAATTTATTTTACTATTTTCATAAATACTCCCAAATAATTTAATTAATTACCTAAATTTCTTATTTCCTCAAAACATAATAAATTATTATTTTTTCTTAAATCTCCAAATACCCAATAACGACCTCAACATTGATATTTATAATAATTATTTATTTCCAATTTTTGGGTTGTTACATTGCAAATAAGTTGTGATGCCATGACGAAACAATTAAAGATGTTACCGTAGTAGAGAAAATTCTGCATTC
Organism: Diospyros kaki; assembly: GCA_036245055.1. NCBI lineage: Eukaryota > Viridiplantae > Streptophyta > Magnoliopsida > Ericales > Ebenaceae > Diospyros > Diospyros kaki. Next base: position 39,344,319 of record BSEG01000001.1, on the reverse strand, counting down.
TATGACGCGGGATTTTAACTATGTTGTTTGCTCCATTGAAGAATCGAAAGACATAGATGCACTATCTCTTGATGAATTACAGAGCTCTTTGTTGGTCCATGAACAAAAGATGAACCGGAGTTCAACAGTAGAGGAACAGGCTTTGAAAGCTTCTACCAATACTCATTCCAATAGTTTTATAAGAAGAGGTAGATGACGAAAAATAGGAGATTGAGAAAATAAAAATGGTAGCAGAAATAGAGATGGCAACAGAAATTTCAAAGCCAATAATACCCAATTTGGAGGCAAAGGCAGAGGTCGGGATCATGACAATATAAGGTAGAGTGTTATAAATGTCATAAATATGGTCATTATGCTTCTGAATGTTATTCTAGGCTGCCTAATGATTAAAAAAAGGGGAGAATTCAAACTTCGTGGAAGACAAGAAAGAAACAGAAATGTTGTTGATGGTTGTTCAAGAAGAAAAGACCGTGTCAGATTTTTGGTATGTGGATACAGGCTGTAGCAACCACATGAGTGGAAGTAAGTCTTCTTTTTCAAATTTAAATGAAGATTTTCATTCTACTGTAAGCTTTGGTGATTGTTCTACTATGAAAGTAATGGGGAAATGTGATATTCAGATAAAAACCAAGAATGGTCTTGTGGAAACAATCTTTAATGTGTTATATGTTCCTGACTTGAAGAATAATCTGTTGAGTGCTGGTCAATTGCAAGAAAAGGGGTATGTAATCACGATTAATAACGGTACTTGCGAAATTTATGACCCTGTTAGAGGTGTTATTGCAATTATCCAGATGAGTTCTAACAGGTTGTTTCCATTGAAGATTGAAAGTATTCACTCTTGCTTGATGGCTGAAATAAAGGATCCCTCATGGTTGTGGCACTTTCGTTATGGCCACTTGAGTCTTAGTGGATTGAAGACCCTCAAGCAGAAGAACAAGGTGGCAAGTCTTCCACAAATTACTACTCCCTCCCAAGTCTATGAAGAATGTGTTGTTGGAAAACAATATCGGACTCAGTTTCCCAAAATGAAGTCATGGAAAGCAAAGGATGTGTTGGAGCTGGTACATTCAGACATTTGTGACCCAATAGACCCAACCTCTAACGAAGGTAAAAGATACTTAATTACCTTCATTGATGATTTTTCCCAAAAAAACGTGGGCTTATCTTTTACAGGAAAAATCAGAAGCTTTTACCACATTTAAAAACTTCAAAGCTCTTATAGAAAATGAAACAGACAAGACTATTAAGTCCCTTCAAGCAGATCGTGGTGGCAAGTATTGCTCAAAAGAGTTTGAAGATTTTTGTATGCAGCATGGAATTCAAAGAGAGCTTACAATCGCATTTACACCACAACAAAATGGTGTCTCGGAGAGGAAAAATAGAACCATTCTCAACATGGTGAGAAGCTTGTTGGCCAAAGGAAAGGTTCCAAAGACTTTTTGGCCTGAAGTAGTAAACTAGAGTATTTATGTGTTAAACGGAAGTCCAACTTTTGTTGTTAAAGATAAGACACCTGAAGAGGCCTGGAGTAGAAGAAGACCAGTTGTAGATCACATCAGAATTTTTGGATGTATAGCTTATGCCCATGTCCCGAATGAGAAAAGGAAGAAACTTGATGATAAAGCTGAAAAATGTGTCTTTCTTGGTGTAAGTGAATTATCCAAAGTATATAAATTATTCAATCCACTGACGAAAAAGATTGTGACCAGCAGGGATGTTGTTTTTTATGAAGAGAGCACTTGGGATTGGAATAAGTAGCAACCTAACCAAGTCATGTATGATGATAATGCTAAACAGGAGCAAGTTTCAACATCCTTTATGCCTGAAAATTCATCAGATACAACTCAAATAGCCACTGAAGCTTCACCGTCAGTTGTTGAAGCCGGTGAAGAAGAAGCACAATTTGTTTGTCGTGTTACAAGAAGGCCTGCTTGGTTGGAAGATTATGAGGTAATTGGATTAGGTAATCCAATTACTTAGTTTTCTTTGTTTGTAGATTGTGATCCTACAACTTTTGAGAGTGTTGTCAAAGAAGAAAAGCAATGGATGCTGAAATCAATTCCATAAAAAGGAATGATACTTGGGAGTTATGTGATCTTCCCCAGGGGCACACAACCATTGGTGTAAAGTGGGTCTTCAAAACAAAGCTAAACAAAAATGGTGAAGTTGACAAATACAAAGCACGCTTGGAGGCCAAAGGATACAAGCAGCAATACGGGATTGATTATGCAAAAGTTTTTTCTCCAGTTGCAAGACATGACACAATCAGGTTGCTGGTTGCATTAGCGACACAAAATTCTTGGCCTATCTTCCAGCTAGATGTCAAATCAGCATTCTTGCATGGGTATCTGGAGGAACAGGTATTTATTGATCAACCTCCTAGCTTTATTAAGGTTGGAAATGAGAATAAAGTCTATAGATTGAAGAAAGCCCTTTTATGGACTAAAGCAAGCCCCGAGGGCTTGGTATAGTCGCATTGAGGCTTACTTTCTTAAAGCTGGTTTTGTGAAATGTCCTTATGAGCATACAATGTTTGTTAAGATTGAAAATGAAGGGAAAATGCTCTTGGTCTGCTTATATGTTGATGACCTCTAATTTTCTGGGAATTATGCTACCATGTTTGGTGAATTCAAGAAGTCCATGATGAATGAATTTGAGATGTCTGATCTTGGTTTGATGCATTATTTTCTTGGCATCGAAGTAATGCAATCAGATGATGGAATTTTTATTTCTCAAAAGAAATATGTGGGAGAACTTCTTAACAGGTTTCAAATGAAGGACTGTAATCCTGTAAGTACTCCAGTGGAGTGTGGCATGAAGCTACACAAAGATCGTGATGGGAAGAAGGTTGACAGCACGCTGTACAAGCAAATTGTAGGCAGCTTGATTTATCTAACTACAACAAGGCCAGATATTATGTATTTAGTGAGTCTAATCAGCAGATACATGGAAAATCCCACGACATTACATTTGTTAGCTACCGAGAGAATCCTTCGTTATTTGCAAGGAACTCAAGATTTTGGGTTATACTACAAGAAAGGTGAAAAATCTTAAGTATTGTAAGAGTGGGGACCAGACTGTTGATATATTCACAAAGACTCTCAAAAGGAAGTTGTTTGTGAAGCTCAAAAAGTTATTAGGTGTCTGTACACTAAACTCAGTCAAGGTTTTAAACTGAATGTTAGCAAACATCAGTTTAAGGGAGGGATTGTTAGCAGAATTTATTTTTTACTTATTTAATTAAATAACTCAATAGTTAACGTAGTCAATAGTTTTTTGCTATTAGTGTTTGCCCTGGTTTTAGGAGTCAATGGGTGAGTTGATTACTAGTCAATAGGAAAGTGGTTATACACGTGGAGTTTAATTTGTGGGTTGTAATGCCTATATAAAGGCAGCTCAGTTGATAAATAAAACATACAAAAAAGTTCCTCTGTAATACCCGAGAAATTTGGGTTAATTAAAAATAAGTAATTTATTAGAGAAATGGGGTTTCAGAGAAAATTGGTATCTGAATAGTCCGAAAAATTGACTAAATCGACTGTCGGGAGTACCCTGGAGCCGAAATGACAAAGGAAAATGATGTAGCATTAACGAGCACCCCAAGATATGATTTATAGCATCGAAATAAATTGGATCGGGAACAGTTTTCGGTACAGCTAAAATACAGCTACTAATTAGGCTGCAATACCGAATCGTCATAGATGACTTCTGAGAAGTCAACAGAAACTTGAGGGGGCTTCAATTTTTTATAAGGAACAACCCTTCAGTGGTTTCAGGAAGAAACGAAGAGGTTTAGGGCCAAAACGGAGATTCGGGCCTAAATGCAGTTTTTTTGAAATTACTCAAAAGAGGCCGAAACGATATTTTTTCAGAATCCTCAGGGGTCAAATTGATGTTTTAGGACTTTAGGGTCTTGAGAGAAATTATCAAAAGTCAAGGAGCTTGGTGAAATGGGCCAAAGTGAGAAAACCAAAGTTTGAGGGGCCAAAGTGCAATTTTAAGAAAATCTCCAAGCAACCATGGCCGACCAACCCATCAAATCACCGAAATTGGCCACAGGGATGGCACGAGGGTTGCTCAAGGAGCATCTTTTGTAGAGGGCTTGACCGACAACAAGCAATAGAATTGCCAGAAATTGAAGAAAAAGTGGTCGAAAGTTTGGCCATTTAGATCGCGAAAATGGAGCTCTTTCGGTGGATTTTGGACTTGTTAAGGGCAATAGGGGACATCAGAGGCCTTGATTGAAGCGAGATCCGTCATTTATGGGGCCGAAATCGCCTATAAATAGAGGTTTTTGAATTAGCCGAATGAAGTGAAAAATTAAACTCTCAGATCCGAGAGTTTGGGCGAAAATTGAGAGCAGCGGATAAGGGGCTTTTGTTGCCCATATCCTAAGCTTCATTTCTGTACAATTTGAGCCATTTTTGTTGAGAGATGAGTGAGATCCGACGGCTCATCGGAAAAACGAGCTTCGCCGGAAAATGTGCTTGAGCAGTCTGAAAATGGCTCTATTTGTGGGATTTTTTGGTGTCATCTTGTAGAGGGCGAAAAGACGAAGCCATAGGTTCAAACGGGGGGTCAATCGGAGGTCAGATGAAGGAGATATGGCCATTAAACCAGAGGCGTTGCGTGCTGGCCGGAATCTGGAGGAAGAAGACGACCGGCGCGTGTGGGACACGCTCCAGCTGGGGCCCGCGACTGGAGGCGCGTGGAGTAACTTGTATGGGCGAGTGAGGGCGCGTCCGAGCTCCAAAAATTATGAAAAAAATTGCTAAATTCCTATAAAATCGAGATCTAGGTCCTGTAGAAAAATCTTTTTTATTTGGAGTTCTCGGTGTCTCGATTCTAGCACCAAAGAGCCTCGTTTTGCGTGAAAATGCACCATCCGGGTAAGTCCAGTATTTTTTCTTTGAAATTCATAGTATATTATGAATTTTTGTGGAGTTGGATTTTAGAAAATAGTCTCGATGGTATTTATTGGGATTTTTAGAAGGAAAAATGAAAAAAAATGAAGGAAAAATGAAATAAATGGAGTTTTGAGATATTTAGTGATAAAATATCATTTTTATGATTGAGGTGATCGAGATGATATGATTGGTGCAACTTTTGAGAGTGGGCACGAGAATCGAGGTTGGGCACGCATATCGAGGCGATGCACGCTTTTCAAGAAAATGCAAGTTTATCTCAAAAAGGTGAGTTGTTCTATTCTAAGTATGATTTGGTAAGTGGTTTTATCCCGAGAACCTATATATGAAACGTTTGCTTCATTATGCATGATATTTATTGAAGTTATGATCATTTCATATTGCATGGAAAGACGTTATTCTTGCATAGTACGATATTATTCGCATATTGATACTCATGCATGGGATGGGGATGTCGCCCTAAGAGTGTAGCCGTAATTCCCAAGGGCAATGATGGAACAACGTTAGGATTATCCTGCAGAGGTTCGGGATTCTGCCTAGGGTTCCGTGCCAGGCTGGTAGGCTAGGGAAGTTACACTAGGGCACATGATTGTTTATGTTATTGCATCATGTATTCATGTATCATGTTTTTAAACCCTCACTAGAAGTTTCATCTTCTAATGGGTTATGCCCCTGGAACATTCAACGTTCCAGTTTAGACTTGCAGCTTAGGCAAGGATCAGGTTGAGATGAGACAGCACGTGACGGCGCGGCCGATGGATTCAGCAAGCTGACTCGGATATGTTTTAGCTGATGCTTTATTGATGATTAGCTTCGTTAGAACATTATGAAATCTCCATGTATTTATGTATTTCATTATTGAGGATATGATGTTAATGTATGGTACGGATTCTTATACGGTTTAAGGGAAATTGATTATGTACCATATCAGGTTTCGATTTTAAGCTTCCGCATTTATGATGATTATTTGTCTTAACTTATTGATTCTTATTTAGTGAGTTGAGAAGGTAAAGCGGAATTGTCGGGAAATGGTTTATAAAAAAAAAAAAAAACATTCCTGAAATTCCAAGTTATTTAACGCTCGGAAAAGCGGGGCGTTACAGTTGGTATCAGAGCATAATTGCTAAAGACATAGGAAATGTCTGAGCCTTGAGTGACTCTAGTATGAGCGATATAAGAAAAAGGTCGCATGTGGCTAGATAAGCAAAGCCACCGTAGGATTTGGGTGTTGACGGTTACTGGATAAGTGTGTTGTAGTGGAAGTACATGTCTAGGCAAGTTCTGGCTAAGGAAAGATTTGGTACTTAAGTGTGTCCATTGTGACCCACCTCTCTTTCCTGGGAACTTACCTGGTGTACTCTTCACGACAGACACTATTTCAGTAGACGACTACTATTCCCGGTGAATAGTAGAATGCCTAATAGAAGCTAGTACTGGAAAAATGATCTAGTTATTGGAATAAGGATTTAATGAAATGATTCGAGTGTAAGGTTGACTCGATAACAATGATTATGGATCCGAGAGATTTAGGGACTGACGATTTGAGGTCAATTGTCGAAATCCTTATAATGAAAGATAAGGATAACTACGGTTATTGGAGGATGATCGGATTAGTGATGATTAGTTCAATGTGTCATGGCTTAGCTGTCGAGTTAAGGATCAAAGGATAAGGATTTTCGAGGGTCATTTAGTACCTCAGAAATAAGATAAGGGGATCCAACGGATTGGATCAAACAAGAGGCTGAATATGGCCAAGTAATGGCGTGAGAGTTGCGTCCATTGATGAGGAGACAGTGGTGCAACCGATGAGATTTGGAGAGATGGGATAAAGAAACCCTAACAACGTAACGACACTACTGGTTCGGTGTTCGCAATGACAGATCTGGATCTAGGGACCCGCGAGCAGAGGGTTGATAGATGGCTTATGGTAAGGTACGGGAGACCCGTCGACCAAAGCATTATAACAGACTGTATGGGTGACGATCAGATGCTGAAGATCTGGGACAAACCAGTAGGGTCTGTACCTTGTGTGGAGTTCAAATTCCAATGAATTAGGATACAAGGCGTACCACTAGCTTATCGATCAAGGCTGGGAGCCTAGGGAATCGACCTAAGGTAAGATGGATCGTACTAAGGAGACACAATCTGAGGAATAAACAGCATGTAATATCTTGAATGCGAACTATGTGTCCTATTTAAATTGTATCTAGGTTATGGTCATTTCATGAATTGATAATGAGACGATGATAATGAGGCTCGAGGGAAAATTTAACCTCAGTGTCTAGTTCGGCAAATGTCAAGTGAGATCATGAGATGGTTGTGTTGTAATTGCCTCAAAGAAAGAATTAGGTTGCAAGGAAAATATACTCGACGTATGGATATGATAAATGAATACTCGTGAGCTGTTTAAGTGTTACTTATGAGGTGAGAAAATCACCGACTGTGATGAGGGCCTAGAATGAATGTTTTTACAAAAAAAAAAGGTTAGACTCGTGACAACGACAATGAATGATAGTTCTTGAAGGACTACGATAAGACCGTGCAATTTTCACCCAGGGCGTACCCATTTGAGGGTTGACGTATGATGTAGGAGTAAGCCTACTATATGATAGGGGTGATGATGACAGCTTGTATACTGGCTGACAGTAAGTGTAGTGCCTAGGAAGAACTAATTTAATGGTCGTGTGCCGATAGTCAGCTGGATATGAAGAACGAAATGCGAGAATCGGTGGATTCTTGATAAGATTTCAGGTAGTGGAGCATGGATAGTCCAAAAACCATAATGGCGAGTTGTGAGAAGGCAATCTCGGTTTAAAGTAGAGTTTGGGTATCGAAAAGGAAATAGTTGATTGATAGGTCGTATCGACCCTAAAAGAATGATGAAAAGACCTAGTCAACAGAGGTTATAACTACGATTCAGTGTGCCAAATGGATCTGTGAAATCAGGTAAAATTGTCGGTGGTCAACCCGACAAGATGAACTTAAAAGCATCATGATGAATAGTGGATTGGGAGCCATGATTGCATGGAAATTGAATCCATGGGAGATAATTAGAACCGGATATTGTGATTTGATTCAGGATTTTCAAGGATAAATCGGTTTGAGATTCTTGAGGAATTTCTTGAAAGAACTGATTGAGGATTTAGGGATTCGTGATAGAACTTTAGAGCTTCAGAAAGAAATCCAGCAAGGATGGGAGTACCATGAGTAATGTAAGTACCTACCTGCTCTAGCTGGTAGCATGGCTATGGATTGTCGTCTTGAAGATTGTGTAAATCTTGGACGTGATTAAGAGAATCAAGATGATGACAGATGTGCCAGGATGATAGGTTGCAGTAGGAGAAGCTGCAGACCCAAATTGATTGAGGATCCGAGAATTTTCAATTTTTGAGATTGGAACTCTCGTATGGCTAGATAGTTAGTCTAGATAGCCTTGATGGGCAAATCGGGAGATGTATTGCTGAGTGATATCAGCAAGTTATGGAAATAAAGAGCCTGTCGAGATATGGTACGGGCACTTGCGGTTAATAAAAAGATGTAAGAAGAATTGAGAAATAGCAAGATATATTCTCGGAAGATTTAATTGAATTATTTCTTAATGATGAAATTGCCAATGATAGCTTGAGGTTATTGGATGCTTGATTAAGTGTGACTTGATTAAAGACGTAAATTAGCAGGTGATAATTAAGAGTTGATATTTTATCTCAAATTTATGAATTATTAAATAGCTGCAAGAGCCTGAGGTATTTTATGATCAAAATGCAATCGAGGCTAAGACAAGAGAATGAAACGTTAAAGTACCAAAGCATAAAATTCATTCCATAGTTCAAACGATTACAGGAAATCAAGCCGTACAATTACTCAAAGGAAAAAGAAACCATGAAACTGATGATGATGCTAATGCTCAGTAACGATGACGGTTGCCAAACACGACAGGTCCCAACTCATCGATGTCATCTGGGGGTAGCATCTGGCTACTGCTGGCTTCACCAGGGTAAGGTGGAAGAGTAGCCTCTGAGAAACTGGGAGGAGGGACGTCCTCAGGGATGATAGGAAGATCGGAATTCCAACTTGGGTATTGATTAGGTTGAGAAGCAGGTTGGGGATGTGAGGCATAATATGCGAACAGTGAATCTTGCAAATAAGCTCGATAAGCTTGTAAATCACTGACCTGCTGCTGAAGTGTAAGAATCTGAGATACACATCCATAGACAGGATCCTGAAGCCGAGCCTGAGCTTCAATAAAGAATGTATCGGCAGCCCAAAATCGGTCGTTTACCGGAAGCGGAACTAGGAAGTTTATGAAATTTCTAACGCCAAAAACATCACGGATGGCGGCAAAACGAGTAGTACCATCCTCACGACGGAAGTAAGGGGCAAAGATGCATTCTGGACTGCATCCTCTACGTAAGACTAGGCAGGCCCCACATCGAGACTGGGCTCGCATGATAGATCTGTATCTGGCTAAATCTAAATAAATCAGATATGGGTTGAAACATATATGGGTCAGATCTAATGGGTTGAAACAGGGATGGGTCAAACCTGAAGTAGATTGAGACGGGTCGGGTCGGGCCGGGCCGGATCGAGACGGGTCGGGTCGGGTCGGGTCGGATTGACCCGGATCTGGCAGCAACGACAGCAGCAAGGACGGCGATGGCGCCGAGGCAGCCGAGGGAGGCCGGGCGATGGCTGGTGGTTGTGCGAGAGGGCTGGCAGCGGCGGTGGCGTACCGGATCTGGCCGATGCGAGGGCCGATTGGGCCGACGATGATGGCGGGGAGGACCTGCGATCGGCGACTGGGACACGGAGAAACCGCACGGTGGCTCGCGGCCGATGGTGGAGTAGGTGTCGACGGTGGTTGCAGAGCAGGCAGCCGCGACCGTCGGGGGTGGCAGCGATGCTAGAAGGCAACAGCAGCCGGCGGTGGTTCGCGCGCAGGGTCGGTGTGTTGCAGAGGAAATATGGAAGAAGAAGAAGAAAAAGAAGAAGAATGAGGAGAAGAAAGAAGAAATAAGAAAAAAAAATGATCCGGACGCACGGAAGTTGAATTCGAGGCTTTTCGGGTATTTATAATCCCGACCCTATGTTTAGAATCATGGAACAACATGGGATTCAAAATGGAAATTTTGGGAATCATGTTTCGAAATAGAATGCTAAGATGTTTTGAAATAAGAAATTTCGGCAAGCTGTTGTCAAAAAGACAGTGATGGAACACTCTGGAATAATTATGTCCACAATAGGACTCATGAGAAGAGTTTAATAAGAATAACCTGTCGGGGGCAGTAAGGGTTTATGATAGCTCAAATGATCGAATTGCAAGTGCAATATGATCGAATGATGGCGTGTGGATCACGCCAAGGCACCAAGAGAACTACCCGATGTATGACTTAGAGCTGACAGCTAGGACATGTACTCTTAAGGTTATGGAAACACTACCAAAATGATGGGACAATTGATGTGCTCACAAACCACGAGGAGCCTGAGGTACGGGTTCTCACAAAAAGAGCTAAATGAAAGGTAGCGACAGTGGATGGAGTTCCTTAAGGACTACGACTGCACTACTTCGTATCACCCAGGGCGTGGCCGTCAGGTGCCGACGCAGGACCTGGTGGATAGTCGTGAGTGGCAAATGAAGTTGGAGGCTTGTTGGCCTGCCAACTATGATGGTAGTGCCGAAAGGATCGTCTATCTTTATGGCTAGCCTGATTGTTTAGCTGGATTTAGTGAACGAGATACGAAAAGCATATGTGATTAATAAGTGTTATTGTCTATAATTAATAATTGTGGTTAGCCCAAGGTTTATGATTTTTGAAATACGAGAATGCAATCTCAAAAGTTTCGGGATAAAATGTGCGTGCCTAAAATGATTGAAAAATGTGTGGTCGTCTGAAAGGAGCCACAACAGGAAATTATGTGAATGACATGGTATGCTTATAAGCATTAGACGTGTAAGGAACGCAAATCGAGGTGTCTTATCAAGGATCAAATAGATGTTTGATTTGAGATATTTAGGTAATGAGCTATGTGATGTCTCAGTTACCTTAACGGTCTGATGAAAATTTCGAGAACGAAATTTCTTTTAAGGAGGGGTAAATGTAATACCCGAGAAATTTGGGTTAATTAAAAATAAGTAATTTATTAGAGAAATGGGGTTTCAGAGAAAATTGGTATCTGAATAGTCCAAAAAATTGACTAAATCGACTGTCGGGAGTACCCTGGAGCCGAAATGACAAAGGAAAATGATGTAGCATTAACGAGCACCCCAAGATATGATTTATAGCATCGAAATAAATTGGATCGGGAACAGTTTTCGGTACAGCTAAAATACAGCTACTAATTAGGCTGCAATACCGAATCGTCATAGATGACTTCTGAGAAGTCAACAGAAACTTGAGGGGGCTTCAATTTTTTATAAGGAACAACCCTTCAGTGGTTTCAGGAAGAAACAAAGAGGTTTAGGGCCAAAACGGAGATTCGGGCCTAAATGCAGTTTTTTTGAAATTACTCAAAAGAGGCCGAAACGATATTTTTTCAGAATCCTCAGGGGTCAAATTGATGTTTTAGGACTTTAGGGTCTTGAGAGAAATTATCAAAAGTCAAGGAGCTTGGTGAAATGGGCCAAAGTGAGAAAACCAAAGTTTGAGGGGCCAAAGTGCAATTTTAAGAAAATCTCCAAGCAACCATGGCCGACCAACCCATCAAATCACCGAAATTGGCCACAGGGATGGCACGAGGGTTGCTCAAGGAGCATCTTTTGTAAAGGGCTTGACCGACAACAAGCAATAGAATTGCCAGAAATTGAAGAAAAAGTGGCCGAAAGTTTGGCCATTTAGATCGCGAAAATGGAGCTCTTTCGGTGGATTTTGGACTTGTTAAGGGCAATAGGGGACATCAGAGGCCTTGATTGAAGCGAGATCCGTCATTTATGGGGCCGAAATCGCCTATAAATAGAGGTTTTTGAATTAGCCGAATGAAGTGAAAAATTAAACTCTCAGATCCGAGAGTTTGGGCGAAAATTGAGAGCAGCGGATAAGGGGCTTTTGTTGCCCATATCCTAAGCTTCATTTCTGTACAATTTGAGCCATTTTTGTTGAGAGATGAGTGAGATCCGACGGCTCATCGGAAAAACGAGCTTCGCCGGAAAATGTGCTTGAGCAGTCTGAAAATGGCTCTATTTGTGGGATTTTTTGGTGTCATCTTGTAGAGGGCGAAAAGACGAAGCCATAGGTTCAAACGGGGGGTCAATCGGAGGTCAGATGAAGGAGATATGGCCATTAAACCAGAGGCGTTGCGTGCTGGCCGGAATCTGGAGGAAGAAGACGACCGGCGCGTGTGGGACACGCTCCAGCTGGGGCCCGCGACTGGAGGCGCGTGGAGTAACTTGTATGGGCGAGTGAGGGCGCGTCCGAGCTCCAAAAATTATGAAAAAAATTGCTAAATTCCTATAAAATCGAGATCTAGGTCCTGTAGAAAAATCTTTTTATTTGGAGTTCTCGGTGTCTCGATTCTAGCACCAAAGAGCCTCGTTTTGCGTGAAAATGCACCATCCGGGTAAGTCCAGTATTTTTTCTTTGAAATTCATAATATATTATGAATTTTTGTGGAGTTGGATTTTAGAAAATAGTCTCGATGGTATTTATTGGGATTTTTAGAAGGAAAAATGAAAAAAAATGAAGGAAAAATGAAATAAATGGAGTTTTGAGATATTTAGTGATAAAATATCATTTTTATGATTGAGGTGATCGAGATGATATGATTGGTGCAACTTTTGAGAGTGGGCACGAGAATCGAGGTTGGGCACGCATATCGAGGCGATGCACGCTTTTCAAGAAAATGCAAGTTTATCTCAAAAAGGTGAGTTGTTCTATTCTAAGTATGATTTGGTAAGTGGTTTTATCCCGAGAACCTATATATGAAACGTTTGCTTCATTATGCATGATATTTATTGAAGTTATGATCATTTCATATTGCATGGAAAGACGTTATTCTTGCATAGTACGATATTATTCGCATATTGATACTCATGCATGGGATGGGGATGTCGCCCTAAGAGTGTAGCCGTAATTCCCAAGGGCAATGATGGAACAACGTTAGGATTATCCTACAGAGGTTCGGGATTCTGCCTAGGGTTCCGTGCCAGGCTGGTAGGCTAGGGAAGTTACACTAGGGCACATGATTGTTTATGTTATTGCATCATGTATTCATGTATCATGTTTTTAAACCCTCACTAGAAGTTTCATCTTCTAATGGGTTATGCCCCTGGAACATTCAACGTTCCAGTTTAGACTTGCAGCTTAGGCAAGGATCAGGTTGAGATGAGACAGCACGTGACGGCGCGGCCGATGGATTCAGCAAGCTGACTCGGATATGTTTTAGCTGATGCTTTATTGATGATTAGCTTCGTTAGAACATTATGAAATCTCCATGTATTTATGTATTTCATTATTGAGGATATGATGTTAATGTATGGTACGGATTCTTATACGGTTTAAGGGAAATTGATTATGTACCATATCAGGTTTCGATTTTAAGCTTCCGCATTTATGATGATTATTTGTCTTAACTTATTGATTCTTATTTAGTGAGTTGAGAAGGTAAAGCGGAATTGTCGGGAAATGGTTTATAAAAAAAAAAAAAAAAAAAAAAACATTCCTGAAATTCCAAGTTATTTAACGCTCGGAAAAGCGGGGCGTTACATCCTCTCTCTTCCAAAAATTAATTTGTTCTCTGCAATTTTTTTCTCTTTATCAGACAATTCCAAAAAAATTAGCGAAATTCTATTCGCAGCCACAATTTTACTTTCTGCAACCATTTTTCAATATATCTAAAATAGTCTCAAACAAAAATTCAATTTTACCCTTCATCTTCAATGCTCAACCACCCACATTAAGCAACCACCTGGCATCGTACTTTCTTCCACTGGCCAAACTCTGTAATTTCCTCTCACCCACCGTCCATCGCAATTACTTTTTATTTCATAGTCGCCATCAAAAATTGAAAAGCTATTTTCTCCTCAAGGTCACTCATTCCTCTTGTTTCACACCCATCATTACTCAGCCATGAGAATATCAGTGAGTCGAAGTTAGCCATGGATTACTACACTCAAATGTTGACGACAAACTGTGAAGAGTTTGACAAAGAAGATAACAACTACTCAAAAAAATAATATCACACATAAGTAAATCTAAATTTTGTATGTATTAGTGTGTGTTTGTAAGAGTTTGGGAAATTGGAAATTCCAGAGAATCCTCGGTTTTCCAAATTAGTGTGTATGTAAATATTGTATGTATTAGTAAATTTTTCAAATTCCAAAATTCGAGAAATGCATGTATTTCTGATATTCTCGAATCCCGAAATTCGAGAAACACCATACTTCCCAAACCCTGGGATTTGGGAAGTTGGGTTTTTGAATTTTTAATTGGTATTTTATTTTATTCATTTTTTTTCTTATATCTCAGGAAAATTGATTTTGCAATTCACTAATCATTTGATATTATTCAACAGTTTACTACTAATGAGGTATGATAGATTTTTAATAATTTTTTTGAAATTATTATTTTAATTAAAAAAATATATATCTAAATGTTTTATTCTATTAGTTCTTTGATACTAGAGAAACACTGAGTGTATGGGCTAAGAAAGTTGAAAAAGAAAATAAAATTGTTATTGTGATAAAGAGTTTAAAATATGGAGGTTCTGGAAAAAAAACTTATAATTCGTCTTGCTTGTGAACGTAATGGGAAGTATAAATCATCAAAAAAGAAAGAAAAAATAGAAAAATTAAAATGCAAATACACAAATTCAAAAAAGTGTCATTGTCCATTTGAATTACTTGGCACTCTAAAGTGATAAGATTTGTCCCTCCAACAATTATAATCATAACATGCAATATAGATTTAATAAATTTTTATCAACAAATATAAATATTAACTATAAAATTATCAATTACTTATAAATCATATGCACTTGCATCTTAACTCGATAAGAGCTCACAAACATATCTAATTAAAAGTTTGAGAATATCTTATTTATAAATAAATAATATTATTAAATAAATATTAGCGCATTCGAACTCCAAGATTCGGAGGCAGCCAACGTTTCTGAACCCTGGAGTTCGGAAGTGCAAACTGCCTCTGAACTCCACGGTTCGGAGGCCGCCAATGCCTCCAAACTCCATGGTCCGAAGGCGCTAAGAGTGGTAGTGGCCGATCTGAACTCCAATGTTCAAAGGTTGCCACATCGTCCGAATCCAACAACCACCGCCACCGCGATGTATGAGATATGTGGGATAGGGTAATTTTGAAATATAAGTGGCTAGAGAAGAGTAATAAAAGTGGTTGTGAAAAGTATTTATTAAATTTATTTTAGTTATGGCTGCGAGGAGCAAAAATGTGATTGTGAATAGAATTTTCCAAAAAATTATATACCAACTCTTAGTCTAAAAGACAACTTCACCCTTAAGCTCAACTCTCACTTTGTGTTTCACTCTCACCTATTTTTCACTCTTTCACTTTCACATCTACTTTCTCTTTCACTCTAACTTCTCGAAAACCCCATTACTGTCATTAACTCATACGCTCTCTCATTTTCCTCTTTCTTCCTCATACTTTCTCTCTCATTTCCCATCTTTTATCTCTATCTGCTTGTTCTCGTCGTTCGTAACTGTTGAAGCCCCCACTAACGCCTCCATCTCATTCTCTCTCTTTCTCTCTCTCTTTCTCTCTCTCTCTCTCTCTCTCTCTCACTTTCTCTTCTTGTTTCTCGTCGCCGTTGCCACCGACGCAACCGCCAACGCTGACATCCACCACCATCAACGCAGTCGTTGTTTGCCTCTATTCCAACCTCCATCACCATCTGCCTCTGCCATTCCAGCAGCCGCCAACGTTTCCATCTCTTCTTTATCTTTCTCTGGATCTTCTGTCGCTTCTCTCCGTTATTCATCGTCTGCCTCCACCGTTCCAGCTTCTCTCTCTCTCTCTCTGAGTCTTCTGTTAAACATATATATAAATATATAATATATAATATATGATATTATATATCACTTGAATATTATTTATTTCCTTACTTATTTATATTACTATGATATTATGGTTTTGCTTAACTTTAAATATGATTTTTGATTTTTGTAAAATATAATATTAAGATTTTGTACAACTTTACATATAGTTTTTGACCTTTCAATTCTAGCAATATAAATAAATAATAACATACAAATATACATAATTATTTATACATAAAATAATTATAAAATACATAAAATTTAATGTTTTGTATAATGATAAAGAGAAAAAATATAATTGGGATTATAAATTATTTAAACATGTTTTGTGCAAATGAGAGAGTTTTAAAACAGGTCAGTTATTCTGAACAAGTGGAGAATAGTGGACAAGAAAAATAAATTTGTTTGATGCAACTCTCAATAGACACATTTGGCTTTTCCCTCAAGAGTAGCCTTTTCTTATCTTCTACCTATTTTGTTACTTTTAAAAATTTTGGCTAGCTGTTTTTGGGTTATTTTAAAGAGGCCAATTATAACATATTGAAACTTTTAACAGTATAGTTTGGCTTGTTATTTTTAAAAATTATTTTGTAATTTTTTTTATTTTTTAAGTTATAAAATATAAATCAAACTATAAACCATAATATTATAATTTTTTTTAATAAAAAGATATATTCTTATATCCATCACAATACAATTATATTTCTTCGCTTTATCAATCATACAAAATATAAAACTTTATGTATTTTGTAATTATCTTATATATAAATAATTATATATACTTTATGTTATTATTTATTTATATTATTTGAATTAAAAGGTCAAAAATTATATATAAAGTTAAACAAAATCATAATATACAAACAATATTATAAATAAATAAAGAAATAAATAATAATATACAAACAATATTTGATTTATTTTTATTCTTGTTTAATCTATATTTTTATTTAGAAAATATGTATATTTAACCCAAGTAATATTCAAATACATTTTAAGTAAATATATTATATATTTATATATGTTTTAGTGACCCAGAGAGGGGGAGGATTGCGGATGCGTTAGCGAGAATGAGCAAAAGAGAGAATGAGGCGAGAGATGAGAAAAGAGAGAGAAGGGGTGTAACGCCCCGCTTTTCCGAGCGTTAAATAACTTGGAATTTCAGGAATGTTTTTTTTTTTTTTTTTATAAACCATTTCCCGACAATTCCGTTTTACCTTCTCGATCAACTCACTAAATAAGAATCAATAAGTTAAGACAAATAATCATCATAAATGCGGAAGCTTAAAATTGAAACCTGATATGGTACATAATCAATTTCCCTTAAACCGTATAAGAATCCGTACCATACATTAACATCATATCCTCAATAATGAAATACATAAATACATGGAGATTCCATAATGTTCTAATGAAGCTAATCATCAATAAAGCATCAGCTAAAACATATCCGAGTCAGCTTGCTAAATCCATCGGCCGCGCCATCACGTGCCATCTCATCTCAACCTGATCCTTGCCTAAGCTGCAAGTCTAAACTGGAACGTTGAATGTTCCAGGGGCATAACCCATTAGAAGATGAAACTTCTAGTGAGGGTCCAAAACATATATACGAATGCATGATGACATAACATGAACAACATTTGCCCTTAGTGTAACTTCCCTGGCCCGCAAGCCCGGCTAGGAATCCTAGGCGAATCCCAAACTTCTGTGGGATAGACCTAACGTTATTCCCTCAACGCCCTTGGGGAATTACGGCTACACTTCTGGGGGCGACATCCCATTCCCGTGCACATATATCAATATGACAATAATATCATGCTATGTAATTTTCATGTCTTTCAATGCAATATGATAAAATAAACATTATATTCATAAATAGCATGCACATAAACAGTCACATCATAATTATAAGTCCTTGTGAGAAAACCACTCACTAAATCATACTTAGAATAGAACAACTCACCTTCTTGAGATAAACTTGCATTTTCTTGAAAAGCGTGCATCACCTCGATATGCGTGCCCAACCTCGATTCTCGTGCCCACTCTCAAAAGTTGTACCAATCATATCATCTCGATAACCTCAATCATAAAAATGATATTTTATCACTAAATATCTCAAAACTCCATTTATTTCATTTTTCCTTCATTTTTTTCTATTTTTCCTTCTAAAAATCCCAGTAAATACCATCGAGACTATTTTCTCAAATCCAACTCCACAACAATTCATAATATACTATGAATTTCAAAGAAAAAATACTGGACTTACCCGGATGGTGCGTTTTCACGCAAAACGAGGCTCTTTGGTGCTAGAATCGAGACACCGAGAACTCCAAATGAAAAGATTTTTCTACAGGACCTATATCTCGATTTTATAGGAATTTAAAAATTTTTCTCATAATTTTTGGAGCTCGGACGCGCCCTCACTCGCCCATACAAGTTACTCCACGCGCCTCCAGTCGCGGGCCCCAGCTGGCGCGTGTCCCACACGCGCCGGTCGTCTTCTTCCTCCAGATTCCGGCCAGCACGCAACGCCTCTGGTTTAATGGCCATATCTCCTTCATCCGACCTCCGATTGACCCCCCGTTTGAACCTATGGCTTCGTCTTTTCACCCTCTACAAGATGACACCAAAAAATCCCACAAATGGAGCCATTTTCAGACTGCTCAAGCACGTTTTCCGGCGAAGCTCGTTTTTCCGACAAGCCGTCGGATCTCACTCATCTCTCAACAAAAACTGCTCAAATTGTACAGAAATGAAGCTTAGGATATGGGAAACAAAAGCCCCTTATCCGCTGCTCTCAATTTTCGCCCAAACTCTCGGATCTGAGAGTTTAATTTTTCACTTCATTCGGCCAATTCAAAAACCTCTATTTATAGGCGATTTCGGCCCCATAAATGACGGATCTCGCTTCAATCAAGGGCTCTGATGTCCCCTATTGCCCTTAACAAGTCCAAAATCCACCGAAAGAGCTCCATTTTCGTGATCTAAGTGGCCAAACTTTCGGCTACTTTTTCTTCAATTTTCGGCCATTCCATTGCTTGTTGTAGGTCAAGCCCTTTACAAAAGATGCTCCTTGAGCAACCCTCGTGCCATCCCTGTGGCCAATTTCGGTGATTTGATGGGTTGGTCGGCCATGGTTGCTTGGAAATTTTCTTAAAATTGCACTTTGACCCCTCAACTTTGGTTTTTCTCACTTTGGCCCATTTCACCAAGCTCATTGACTTTTGATAATTTCTTTCAAGACCCTAAAGTCCTAAAACATCAATTTGACCCTTGAGGATTCTGAAAAAAATATCGTTTCGGCCTCTCTTGAGTAATTTCAAAAAACTGCACTCAGGCCCGAATCTCCGTTTTGGCCCTAAACCTCTTTGTTTCTTCTTGAAACCACTGAAGGGTTGTTCCTTATGAAAAATTGAAGCCCCCTCAAGTTTCTTTTGACTTCTCGGAAGTCATCTATAACGATTCGGTATTGCAGCCTAATTGGTAGCTGTATTTTAGCTGTACCGAAAACTGTTCCTGATCCAATTTATTTTGATGCTATAAATCATATCTTGGGGTGCTCGTTAATGCTACATCATTTTTCTTTGTCATTTCGGCTCCAGGGTACTCCCGGCAGTCGATTTAGTCAATTTTTCGGACTATTCAGATACCAATTTTCTCTGAAACCCCATTTCTCTAATAAATTACTTATTTTTAATTAACCCAAATTTCTCGGGTATTACAAGGGGGGAAGAAAGTATGAAAAATAAATTGAGGTTGTAAACAAAGTTGTAAACTCATTTGTTCGTGTAGCATTGTCCCTATTCCCAATGTGGGCAATAATTATGTTGCTTGTTGCATCCTAGCAAGGAGTGGAAAATGTTCTACACGACAACAAATCATTTATTAAGATTATTGCTCTTGCGTGGTTCTTCACTACTCGTGTCTTCGATTTCGATAGAGGAGGTAAATCGTAGGTGTAATCTTTATCTCACTGTGCAGAATAAGAAATTAAACCAACAACTTGTTAGTACGAATTTTAATTTATCATACTCCAATCAATTGACCTGCCGTCTGAGATCGATAACAAATCATTTATGTTATGGACCCATAGGGTTACCTTTAGACAACAATTATCAAGTTATTTATGTTTACTTATATTACACTCTCCTGTCAACTTGTTTGATATATAAATATAACTATACACATTTATATATATATATATATGTGTGTGTGTGTGTGTTAACATATATTTAATTAAGATATAATGCTTAAAAGTAAAGGCAAATTAATATATATTTATATTTCTTAATTTTTTTATAAAATTATTATATTTATTTTTTTCTTAACATTTAATACTGAATTAGAATTATTGAAAGTAACTAAAATGTATGTAAAAAATAGACCTTATTTATCACTAAAATGGTAAATTAATAAATGTTAATTTGTGGAGAAAATATGTTTGTTGATCTTTGTTATTTAAAAACGCGGATTTAATAAAAAATTTAATCATAAGTTGAAATAATGAATCCCTAATATTCTACGTGCAAAAGAAAAATTAGGACTTGTATGTCATGTGATATTTTTTTTTAAATTACATATTTAAATTAATTTTATGTCAGAGACTTACAACACACACTTTAATAATTGATTCTTATTTATTAGAAGAGTCAAATGTCATTCACTTTTAATTATTTTTTTATAATATTTTAATACATGAATTTAATTAAAATCTTATGTTTTAATAAAATCCAACTATAATTAACCTTAAATTTTAGTTACATATAAGCAAAAGAAGATAAGAGTTCAGCGGGTTAACCGACCCCACTAAACAAAAGAATAAAGAGTGGCTCCAGACCTGGTTTGGATTGTAGCTAACTTAAGACGTACTCTTAGATGGGTTTGCATTTTCTAAGGCAGGTAGGTATGTAGACTTAGAGTTAGCTAAATTGAAGGAGTGGTTTGAGTGTTGATAGCATTCAATTTGTTATTTAAATAGGTTAAACCAATAGTTTGGGTTAGAGGGCGACATTCCGTCGCTAACCTTATTTTGCTAATTGAATCGGATGGTACGAAAATCGATTCAACCAAATTAAGTAACAACCCTGACCTGATTTCTCATAAAAATATTTTTTATACCGTCCCACAAGCAGAAAAATGTCTAATTCTGGCACCGACTGTATTAAAAACCAAAAATAAATTTATAATTTTTCAGCACATAGCCTAACATGTCTTTATTCAGAGTTGTTGATTTGTCTATAGGGTTGTAATTGAGTTGAACTTTTATAGAGTTATAATTGAGTTGAACTTTTCTAATGTCGGCTCAAGTGGATAAATGTATGGGTTCGAACTCAAGTTCAAGCTCAGCTCAAGCCTTAAAAGCCCAACTTGAGAAGAGAAGAAGGGTGTTCGTACGTATGTCCTTACCCAATGAGCCAAAAGGAGAAGAAGAGAAGAGGAACAGGCAAAAGGGAAAAGAAGAGAGAGAAACAAGCAGTAAAAAGAAAGAAATGAGAGAGGAACAAGCAATGAATGAAGGAATGGGGTTTCTTGGAGAGACCAGCCCCACTATTAAGTTTAAATACATAATATATTTATAGAAAATATGTCTAATATATATTATCTAACTATAAAATAATATATTTATAAAATTATAAATAAAGTTATTAATATAAACAAACTTATTTTCATGATGTAATCGTAAATTTTTAATCGAATTTACTCGCGAGCCTCTAATTAAATTAATATACGAACTAACGAGTCAATTTTTACTGAATTTAACTCTGTTTATTTATAAATTGAGTTTTAACAATTTATCAATTTTTACAAATGAAACATAACTTTTAACTAATAATTTAAAAATAAATTTATTTAAATACCATACAACTTAAAAGCTCTCTTTAGAAACGCATACCCAAACTAAGCCTAAAATGCATGCATGGCGGGCTAGAAGTAATTTTCATACATAAGGGAGAGAGAGAGAGAGCACTTTTAAGTTGAATTTTGAACACAAGGCCACGTATATATAGAAGCGTAAAGTAACGGCAGAAAGACAGGGCGAAACTAAGGCCAGGCCTGGATGACGGAGGGAATAGCATGGATGCGGGTAAAGGTGAAACGGGTGAAGCCAGCCCGGGTGAGAAGGTGGATCCATTCGCTCTTGGTCCTCTCCTTGCCGGTGTCGGTGTGAGCCAGCATCACCATATCCAGCAACAGCCTCGCGTACTCGAGCCTGTTGTTGCTGTCTTCTTCTTCTTCTTCTTCAACCACGGCTTCTACGATTATTACCTTGCCTTTGTCTTTGTCGATGGCCTCTCTGCATCTTCTCAGGATCTGGATGCACTCTTCGTCACCCCAATCGTGCAGAACCTTCTGCACTTAATATTTCAACCACCAAACTTTGAAGTTAATTAATTAACTACATCAGTCTAATATTCAATACGCTAATCTATTGTTAATTATATGATTAATTTGTAGCATAAAAAATGAGTTAGGAATCTTAAAAAAACAAACTCTGACATGATGGAGTTGGAAACTCTATTTCGGATTGGGATCACATCAAAAATTAGTAAGAGAGCGATTGAAGATCATCGAAAGACTCCAATTCAAGTTCCTTTAACTCACCAGCACCCCCGCCTAGCTAGCAGTGGTTATAAGATTCATTTCACTTACCATGAGGAATGCAGCATCTGCCTTAGGAACACCGTGAAACATGTCGCCGGCAACATGCTCGATTCCAACACAGTCCGGCGCAGCAGCCACCACGTGAGGTTGGTCAAAGTTGATGCCGCAAAGCCAAGGACAAGCCTTCACCAAAATCCGCATCGCAGTTCCATTCCCTCCCCCGACGTCCACCAAAGTTCGCAGCCCGTCGAACAGCTTCGGACAGCCATCAACCACCGCCGGCACCCACAACCTCGCAGCGCAGGCCATCCCTTCGTCGATCATCTTGCTGTGGGCAGGATTTGCGGCCGAGTAACACCATATATCGCTCCCGTGCGCGGTGGTGAATGGCGCCGAAGCTCCGACGCCTTGGACCCGCGCACTCAGACCGTGCCACGGCGCCAGCATCACGGGGCTGCTCTCTAGCAGCACGAAAGCCGCCATACTCTGCTCTCCGTTTCTCACAAGAAGGCGTGAAATTGGCGTTTGGACATAGCCCTTGGAATCTTGCATGGGATAAATTAACATAAGATCACGAAAAGGCATCACAAAAATATTGATTGGTTTTCCATTATAAATAAACGATATTATGTACCTTCTTTGAATATTTGGCGGTGGACCAGGAACCTCATGATGCGGTGGAGATGCGGCGAAGAGCAGCGGAGGATCGAGGAGAGCTGGGCCAGCGGCATGGGGGCTTGGTGGCGCTCCAGCGCGTCAGCTATGCCGAGCTCGATGGCACATTTCACCACAGCCATGTCGGTAAACCCGTAGACGTATTTCCATATCTCCTCTTTGGCAGCTGCAGCTTTCAGCTCTTCTTCTCTTTCCATCTCTCTCGCAATGGAGATGGAGTAAACCTTGATTAGCTATATATATATATATATATAATTTTTGAGAGGGAAGTGTGATGTAGAGACTCTTGAGGCGACATCTGCTATCAGATCACACGTCATATCACATAACACGTCATCAAACAATAATTATTTTAAAAAAATTATATAATCAATTCAAAAAAATTATAAAATCAAATTTATAATTTTTTTAAAATACTTATTTTTTAATAATATGTATTATCTAAATAATATAACTTATTTTTATTGGATACGGCAGATCTTGCCTCGGGACTCTTATCATATATATTGGAAAAATCAGTAAAGAAATAGGAGAACGGCAGTGTTCCAATGATGAGTGGAACGAGGGATATGATGGATAATCACGTCAAATATAAATTTCATATTCAATTTTTGTTTATTTAATTAAATTGCAATTCTAGTTTCAGTAAAATTATAGTCCGCACTCGTTACATTTTGAAATTACACTAACGTCTCCTTTTCATCCTAAGCGTTGGGCAAAATCCTCAGCCACTAAGACACTATCACGTGGCTCGCTCCAAGTGGCTTCTAAAATTGGGGTCCAACAACTTTGCAGATTAAGTGTCATCTCTCCAAATATACACACGTAAATTAGAGGCTTAACAAGATTTAATAATAGAAAATTAATATATATATATAAATATCATGTTTAGAATCTTTTTCAAAATAACAAACATTATCTTTGTTAGTCCAAAACACTATTCTTTGTTTTTTTGTGTTCATTTTGAGTTTTTAATTTTTTAAAATATTAAAAATACATTTACTTTATTATTTTTAAAAATAAATAAAAATTTATAAAAAATTAAATATTATTTTAGGTATTTTAAGTTAAAACTAATTGAAAACACCTAAAATGTTGAAAATACGAAAACTACCCAGCAACCCTGCTCACCACCCCAATCTCACACAGACTCATATTTTTCCTTTTTCTTTTATCTTCTTTCATTTCTCCTCTCTTTTCTTTTGGCCTTTGACCGCCCTTACCATTGCCATCGTCCACTTCTGCCACGGTCACACTGACCATAGCCTTTCCTGTCGCAAACCCTTGCTTTGCATTTGAATCATCACCCCCCGTCTCCTTTCTCCTATCTTCTCTTTTGGCCCACCATTGTCCATCGCCGTTAATTGACAATCGCTATTAACCGACAACCCCAGCATCACACCCACCACGCGCCCACTGTTGAATGGCCAAGCATCGCCTCCCTTTCACCAATTTCTTACTGTTATTACTCTTCTCCTCTTCTGTGATTTTTTTTATTTGATTTTTTTATTTTTTTAAATATTAAACTGAATATGTAATATGATTTCTTTTGTATTAATTTTTTTTAATGATATTTATAAAATTTTGAATTCTACGATAAACCAATGTTCTATTATTTTATTTTTCATAATTCATTTCTTTACGGTCTCATGTTGTGAGTAATCTAAATCTCAAAATTAACATCAATCAAAAATAATTTTATCATGAAATAATAGTTGAATCAAATCAAAAATTACTTTAGAAAGCACTTTACAATTTTAATGCATTACATACGATTAAATTATCAGTTATCTCTTATATTATAGTTTAAAACCTTTAAATCAAATTTACAATTTACTTTGAATCAAATTTATTGAATAAAATATCATAATTTTTTTAAAAATTTTAAAGTACACGCGTTTTTCAATTTCCTATTTTGAGAAATAAGTTTTTAAAATGAAAAAAAAATACATTTTCAGTAATTTCAAAACAGAAACTCAAAATACAAAATTTAAAATGAATTCAAAACTCAAAATTTAAAACTTAAACACAAAGAGAATAGCCCTTAAAATTATTGAAAAACAAATTTTTTTTTAACTAAAAAATTGATGGTGACACATATATTCTCTAAACTAATTCTTATCATGTGAAGCACAGAAATGGTTTGGAGGTGCTGTTTCGGCGTTTCTGAACCGTTTCTTGTTTTGGAAACGGGAAAAACGGCTCGAAACGTTTTTCGGGCCGTTTGTGTAATTATTGAAACATTTTGGATCGTTTCAGAATTTACAGAACATAGTTGGAAACGCGTTTCAAGCGAGCTGGGCAGCTATTTCTTCTTCTTCCAGCTAGCTACCTAGCTATTTCTTCTTCCATCTGAACCTTCCCCTCTCCCAAAACACACTGCGATGAGAAGATTTGACTCTCTGATGATTTGATCGCCCGAATAATATGCTCTTCCTCTCTTCTGTTAATAGTATGTATATATATGTGAAGTTAACGGATATATATTTTTGTATATATATGCAAGTTAACAGCAAGATACATATATACATATACGAAGATATATATATAAAGTTATATTTATCATTATATATATATATCTCTATATATATATTTTTAATACATTATAAAATTTATGTTTATTATTTATATTTAAATATTTTTTATTTTTTATATTAAAAATTATATTTATAAAAAATTCTCTATATTTTTTAAATTTACAATTTACCCCATATTTTCGTTTCTTACTTTTTTTAGAAAAATATCATTTTTGTATTTTTGTTTTCTATTGAAAATGTCCTCGTTTCTATTTCCATGTAAAGATATCAATGTAATTTTTGGAATGCTACTTATGTCAGATATAAATAACAGGAGATATATTTTTATTGAGCTTGCACGTGAACCAGGTGGAAGAAATAAAGTGATAGTTGTGTAGAACTTTTCTACATGATTGAGCTTGCACGTGAACCAGGTGGAAGCTGGGGGTGGCCCCGCCACCAACCATAGCATTAATCCTATTTTTCTATCCGAATCCAAGTTATTTATGTTTATTTATATTACTCTCTCCTATCAACTTCTTTGATATATAAATATAACTATACACATTTATATATATATATATGTGTGTGTGTGTGTGTGTTAACATATGTTTAATTAAGATATAATACTTAAAAGTAAAGGCAAATTAATATATATTTATATTTCTTAATTTTTTTATAAAATTATTATATTTATTTTTTTCTTAACATTTAATACTAAATGAGAATTATTGAACGTAACTAAAATGTATGTGAAAAATAATCTTATTTATCACTAAGATGGTAAATCAATAAACTTTAATTTGTGGAGAAAATATGTTTGTTGAACTTTGTTATTTAACAATGCTAATTTAATAAAAATTTAAATCATAAATTGAAATAATGAATCCCTAATATTCTACTTGCAAAAGAAAAATTAGGACTTGTATGTCATATGTTATTTTTTTAAAATTATATATTTAAATTAATTTTATGTCAGAGACTAATTACGACCACACGCTTTAATAATTGATTCTTTTTTGTTAGAAGAGTCAAATGCCATTCACTTTTAATTATTTATTATAATAATATTTTAATACATGAATTTAATTAAAATCTTATGTTTTAATAAAATCCAACTATAATTAGCCTTAAATTTTAGTTGCATATAAGCAAAAGAAGATAAAGAGTTGAGTGGGTTAACCGACCCCACTAAACAAAGAATAAAGAGTGGCTCCAAACCTGATATTGTCCCTAACTTAAGACGTACTCTTTGATGGGTTTGCATTTTCTAAGGCAGGTAGGTATGTAGACTTAGAGTTAGCTAAATTGAAGGAGTGGTTTGAGTGTTGATGGCATTCAATTTGTTATTTAAATAGGGTAAACCAATAGTTAGGGTTAGAGGGCGACATTCCATCGCGAACCTTATCTTGGCTAATTGAACCGGAAAGTACGAAAACCGCTTTAACCAAATTAAGTAACAACTTTGACCTGATTTTTCATAAAAATATTTTTTAAACCATACCAGAAGCAGAAAAATATCAAATTCTGGCACCGACTGTATTAAAAACCAAAAATAAATTTATAATTTTTCAGCACATAGCCTAACATGTCTTTATTTAGAGTTGTTGTTTGTCTACAGGGTTGTAATTGAGTTGAATTTTTCTGAGCTCGACTCAGTGAGTAAATGTATGGGTTCAAACTCAGACTCAAGCTTAGTTCAAGCCTTAAAAGCCCAACTAATTGAGAAGAAAAGAATGGCGTTCGTCCGTCCTTGCCCAATCATCTAAAAGGAGAATAAGAGAAGATGGACAGGCAAAAGGGAAAGGAAGAATAGAGAAACAATCAGTGAGAAGAAAGGAATGGGAGAGGATCAAGCAATGAAGGAATGAGGTTTCTTGAAGAGACTACCCCCACTATTAAGTTTAAATACATATAATATAAATAATAATGATATGTATGTATATATATATATATTATCTAATTAGATAATATATATAATTAAAAATAAATTTATTAATATATTTATATTAAACTTATTTTCACGATCTAATTACGAATTTTTAATCGAGTTTGCTCGCAAGTCTCTAATTAAATTAATACGTGATCTAACAAGTCAATTTCTATTGATTTCAACTCTGATTATTTACAAATTAAGTTTTAACAATTTATCAACTTTTATAAATGAAACACAACTTTTAACTAATAATTCAAAAGTGCATTTATTTAAATATATTATTAATTTAAATACTATACAACTTAAAAGCTCTCTTTAATTAAAAACGCATACCAAAACTAAGCCTAATGCATGCATGGCGGGCTAGAAGTACTTTTCATGCATAAGGGAGAGAGAGAGAGAGAGAGAGCACTTTTAAGTTGAATTTTGGACACAAGGCCACGTATATATAGAAGCGTAAAGTAACGGCAGAAAGACAAACTAAGGCCAGGCCTGGATGACGGAGGGAATGGCATGGATGCGGGTAAAGGTGAAACGGGTGAAGCCAGCCCGGGTGAGAAGGTGGGTCCATTCGCTCTTGGTCCTCTCCTTGCCCGTGTCGGTGTGAGCCAGCATCACCATATCCAGCAACAGCCTCGCGTACTCGAGCCTGTTGTTGCTGTCTTCTTCTTCTTCTTCTTCTTCAACCACGGCTTCTACGATTATTACCTTGCCTTTGTCTTTGTCGATGGCCTCTCTGCATCTTCTCAGGATCTGGATGCACTCTTCGTCACCCCAATCGTGCAGAACCTTCTGCACTTAATTTCAACCACCAGACTTTGAAGTTAATTAATTAACTACATCAGTCTAATATTCAATACGCTAGCTAATCTATTGTTATATGATTAATTTGTAGCATAAAAAATGAGTTAGGAATCTTAAAAAACCCAACTCTGACATGATGGAGTTGGAAACTCTATTTCGGATTGGGATCACATCAAAAATTAGTAAGAGAGCGATTGAAGATCATCAAAAGACTCAAATTCAAGTTCCTTTAACTCACCAGCACCCCCGCCTAGCAGTGGTTATAAGATTCATTTCACTTACCATGAGGAATGCAGCATCTGCCTTAGGAACACCGTGAAACATGTCGCCGGCAACATGCTCGACGCCAACACAGTCCGGCCCAGCAGCCACCACGTGAGGTAGGTCAAAGTTGATGCCGCAAAGCCAAGGACAAGCCTTCACCAAAATCCGCATCGCAGTTCCATTCCCTCCCCCGACGTCCACCAAAGTTCGCAGCCCGTCGAACAGCTTCGGACAGCCATCAACCACCGCCGGCACCCACAACCTCGCATCGCAGGCCATCCCGTCGTCGATCATCTTGCTGTGGGCAGGATTTGCGGCCGAGTAACACCATATATCGCTCCCGTGCGCGGTGGTGAATGGCGCCGAAGCTCTGCCGCCTTGGACCCGGGCACTCAGACGGTGCCACGGCGCCAGCATCACGGGGCTGCTCTCTAGCAGCACCAAAGCCGCCATACTCTGCTCTCCGTTTCTCACAAGAAGGCGTGAAATTGGCGTTTGGACATAGCCCTTGGAATCTTGCATGGGATAAATTAACTTAAGATCACGAAAAGTCATCACAAAAATATTGATTGGTTTTCCATTATATATAAACGACATTATGTACCTTCTTTGAATATTTGGCGGTGGACCAGGAACCTCATGATGCGGTGGAGATGCGGCGAAGAGCAGCGGAGGACGGAAGAGAGCTGGGCCAGCGGCATGGGGGCTTGGTGGCGCTCCAGCGCGTCAGCTATGCCGAGCTCGATGGCACATTTCACCACAGCCATGTCGGTAAACCCGTAGACGTATTTCCATATCTTCTCTTTGGCAGCTGCAGCTTTCAGCTCTTCTTCTCTTTCCATCTCTCTCGCAATGGAGATGGAGTAAACCTTGATTAGCTATATATATATATATAATTTTTGAGAGGGAAGCGTGATGTAGAGACTCTTGAGGCGACATCTCGTATCAGATCACACGTCATATCACATAACACGTCATCAAACAATAATTATTTTATAAAAAATTATAAAATCAATTTTATAATTTTTTTTGTTCAATGTAATAATTTTTTAAAATAATAATTATTTAATAATATATATTATCTGATTTTTTTTTATCAACAAAGAGAGAGAGAAGAGAGATCTTACCTTGAGACTCTAATCATGTATATCAAAAAAATCAGTAAAGAGATAAGGGTGTGTTTGATAGAGTTAGAAAATGAAGATGGAATTTCAATTTCATAGAATTTCAATTTTCACCCTAACTTTAGGAATTTCAATTTATTGATTTCAAAGAAAATCTTCATTTTTTGAACTAATGTGGAATTCAAATTTCATGGAATTAAAAAACAGTTTGATAGAATTTTTTAAAATTTAGATAAAAAATAAATTTTATCTTCATGTTTCAATCCTATCAAATGCACCCTTACTGAACGGCAATATTCCAATGATGAGTGAAATGAGGAATAACATTGATAATCAGGTCAAATATAAATTTCATATTCAATTTTTGTTTATTGAATTAAATTGCAATTCTAGTTTCAGTAAAATTATAGTCCGCACACATTACATTTTGAAATTACACTAACTGTCTTCTTTTCATCTTGAGCGTTCGGTATAGGGGTGTCAACGGTTTGAATTGGTTTGATTCTATAAGAATTCAGTAACTGAACTATTTTTAATTGTTTCGAAAAAATAAGAATCGTAACCAAACCATTACATATATAAAATTAAATCATTATCAATCCGTCACACCGGACCAGTTTCGGTTCCATCTAATTAACATTTAACTTCTAAATATTTTCGTAAAATATGAAATTATAAATAAATTTATTAATTAAAATAAACCCATAACTTTATTAATATTTTAAGTCTTGAAGTAAAAGTAGAATAAAATAATTCATAAATTACCTCATCAAATGATATTACATTCACCATTTAGTATAGTAATAGCTCATAAAAGTCTAGAAACAAAAGAGGTCATGAATTTCGCTAGTTTTTTAAAAAGTGATAGTATTTATGTGTATGTGTATATATATATACTCAAAAATTTATAATATATATAAGTATAATATCGGTTCATGTTTGATTCAAATCATAATTTGAAAAAAAAAATTAATAATCAAATTAAATATATTAATTCTTAATTTTTTAAAAGCAAAATTTAACCATTGAAGTATAAAATCAATGCAAGAGACACAATTCGATCCTATTTGGTCCTATTCATTGATTTTTGAATATTCCTTTACACCTCTAATTGAGCAAAATCTTCAACCACTAAGACAGTATCACGTGGGTCGGTCCAATTGACTTCTAAAATTGGGGTCTACTTTGTAAATCAAAGTGTCATGTCTCCAAAAATATAGACACGTCACATCAAATTAGAGGCTTAACAAGATTTAGTAGTAGAAAATTAATATATACATATATATATATATCATGTTTAGAATCTTTTTCAAAATAACAAACAATATTTTTGTTAGTCCAAAATACTATCTATTCTTGTTTTTAGCTCATTTTTAATTTTTGATTTTTAAAATATTAAAAACGTGTTTAGTTTATTATTTTTAAAAAAATATTTTCAAAAACAAATAAAAATTTTGTAAAAAAAATCAAATATTATTTTAGATGTTTTTAGTTAAAACTAATTAAAAACACCCAAAATATTGAAAATACAAAAAACATCCAACAGCCTTGCCCATCACCCCAATCTTACACAGACCCACACCTCTCTTTTCTCTCTTCAGTTCTCTCATTTCTCCTTTCTTTTCTTCTAGCCTTCACCACTGCCATCGTCATCGATAGCTTCTACCACCACCACCGCGACCACAACCCTTATGTCACAAACCCTTGCATCACGTTCGAATCACCACCCCGATTTCATTTCTCTTATCTTCTCTTTTGGCTTGCCACTATCCATCATTGTCGACTGACAACTGCTATTAACCGACAACCCTAGCATCGCGCCCACCACCACCCACTGTCGAATGGTCGAGTATCGCCTCCCCTTCACCAATTTCTTACTGTTGCGGTTTCCTTCCCCTTCTGTGATTTGATTTTTTGTTTTGTTTTATTTAATTTTTTTTATTTTATTTGAATATTAAATTAATATATGTGATCTGATTTTTATGTATTAATTTTTTTTAATAATATTTCTAAGATTTTGGATTCTGTGATAAACCATTATTCTGTTATTTTGTAATTTATAATTCCTTTTTTTACTGTCTTATGTTGTGAGTAATCTAAATCTCAAAATTAACATCAATAAAAAATAATTTTATCATGAAATTAATAGTTGAACCAAATCAAAAATTACTTTAGAAAGCACTTTACAATTTTAATGTATTACATACTATTAAATTATCAGTTATCTCTTATATTATAGTTTAAAATCTTTAAATTAAATTTACAATTTACTTTGAATCAAATTTATTAAATAAAATATTATAATTTATTTTTTTAATTTTAAAGTAAACACGTTTTTCAATTTTTTATTTTAAGAAATAAGTTTTTAAAATGATAAAAAGAATATATTTTCAATAATTTTAAAATAGACACTTAAAATACAAAGATAAAAATGAATTCAAAAGTAAAATATGAAGGGAATATCTTGTTGAAAAATAAAAATTATTTTAACTAAAATATTGATGGTGACACATATATTCTCTAAACTAACTCTTAACAACATGAACGTTAATCTACTCTCTAGCAAAGATAACAATGTAATTGCCCCCATAGGCGTAGCAAGGTTAGTATCTAGGTAGTAGATTGTAGTTAAGAATGCAGGTTCGAATCATGTCAGTCATAGCGTGTAAGTTTTATTCTTTTATGGGAGTGACTCTTTATAGACACTTGTACTATGTCTCTTATTTAGGGGATTATCATATATCATGATTTACCTCTTCTAGATGCATGAGACAATATGTAAGGATCCTTAAGGTGAGTGACGCAGTCAAAGATAACAATGTAATTTTTGGAATGCTATTGTGTCAGATATAAACAACAGGAGATATATTTTTATTGATTAGGAAGAAATAAAGTGATAGTTGTGTACAACTTTTCCACATGATTGATTCGGAAGCTGGGGAGAGGGGGGGGGGGTGACCCTGCCAAGTAGGCCCACCCACCAACCTTAGCATTAATCGTATTTATCTTTCTATCCGAACGTGAATTCATCCATCCAATAGGCAATAGCAGCAGGGATTTGCAACCCGACATGGCAGATTTTGTTCGGCTATCTGTTCCCAATGTCGGCAAGAATTACGCTGCCATACTAGCAAGAAGTGGAAGACGTCCGACGCCACACGAATCATTTCTGTTTAGACGACAATTATCAAGTTATTTATGTTTATTTATATTACTCTCTCCTATCAACTTCTTTGATATATAAATATAACTATACACATTTATATATATATATATATGTGTGTGTGTGTGTGTTAACATATGTTTAATTAAGATATAATACTTAAAAGTAAAGGCAAATTAATATATATTTATATTTCTTAATTTTTTATAAAATTATTATATTTATTTTTTTCCTAACATTTAATACTAAATGAGAATTATTGAAAGTAACTAAAACGTATGTGAAAAATAAATCTTATTTATCACTAAGATGGTAAATTAATAAATGTTAATTTGTGGAGAAAATATGTTTGTTGATCTTTGTTATTTAACAAGGCTAATTTAATAAAAAATTAAATCATAAATTGAAATAATGAATCTCTAATGTTCTACTTGCAAAAGAAAAATTAGGACTTATATGTCATACGTTATTTTTTTTAAATTATATATTTAAATTAATTTTATGTCAGAGACTTACGAACACACACTTTAATAATTGATTCTTATTTGTTGGAAGAGTCAAATGTCATTCACTTTTAATTATTTTTTTATAATATTTTAATACATGAATTTAATTAAAATCTTATGTTTTAATACAATTAAATCCAAGTATAATTAACCTTAAATTTTAGTTACATATAAGCAAAAGAAGATAAGAGTTCAGCGGGTTAACCGACCCCACTAAACAAAAGAATAAAGAGTGGCTCCAAACCCGGTTTGGATTGTAGCTGACTTAAGACGTACTCTTTGATGGGTTTGCATTTTCTAAGGCAGGTAGACTAGAGTTAGCTAAATTGAAGGAGTGGGCGACATTCCGTCGCTAACCTTATTTTGTCTAATTGAACCGGAAAGTACGAAAACCGATTTAACCAAATTAAGTAACAATTTTGACCTGATTTTTCATAAAAATATTTTTTAAACCATGCCAGAAGCAGAAAAATATCAAATTCTGGCACCGACTGTATTAAAAACCAAAAATAACTTTATGATTTTTGAGCACACAGCCCAACATTTCGTTATTCGAAGTCATTGATTTGTTTATAGGATTGTAATCGAACTGAGCTTTCTTGAGCTCAAACTCGATTCAATAAGTAAATGTATGAACTTGAACTCAAACTCAAGGTTTAAAAGCCCAGCTTAAGAAGAGAGGAAGAGTGTCCACACATCCTTGCCCATGCGCCAAAAGGAGAAGAAGAGAAGAAGAATAAGCAAAAGAGAGAGGAGAGGAACAAATACTGAAGAGAAAAGAAGAGATGAGGAACAAGCGATAAAGGAATAGGGTTTCTTGGAAAGATCGCCTCCAATGTTAAGTTTAAATACATATAATATAAACAATAATTATATGTATATATAATTATGTTAAATAATATATTTATAAAAAATATGTCTAATATATACATATATTATCTAATTATAAAATAATTTATTTACAAAATTATGATTAAATTTATTAATATATTTATAAACAGACCTGTTTTCATGATCCAATCGCAAACTTTTAATCAAGTTTGCTCGCGATTCTCTAATTGAGTTAATTCGCTCTAACAAGTCGATCTTTAGGAGTCCAAATTTGTTTATTTACAAATCGAGTTTCAAAATTAGGTTCAAACTCGACTCATTTATCTTAATAAACGAATTCGAACGAGATTTATCGAGTCGAATACCAAAATTCTCACGAATGACTTGGGTCATTGTGACCCTATTTGTCTACTACTTCCATTTTTTCATCTATTTAGCTCAAAGAAAATAAAACAAAAAGTTAAGTCTGCGTTCTCTTTATTATTTTCAAGTCATTTTTAATTTTTTTTTTAAAATAACGAAAACGCGTTCTCTTTGTTGTTTTTAAAAAATACATTTTTGAAAATAAAAAAAAATTATAAAAAAACTCAAAATAACAAAAGTTATTTTTAGTGTTTTCGTCCAAAACAAACTCTAAATTCAAAACACATTTATTTATTTATTTATATTTTATTATTGTAATGAAAAAAAATATTACAAAATTCATTAACTTTAATATATATATATATATTTTTAATAATATATTAACATTAAATATTTCTAATTTACTGAATAATCAAATTTATTGAATAAAATATTATTAAAAAATTATTTTTAAAATTTTAAAGAAAATGCGTTTTCTAATTTTCTGTTTTGAGAAATAATTTTTTAAAATGATAAAGAGAACAAGTTTTTTATTTTTAAAAAATATATTGTTAAAATAAAAAACTAAAAATAAATTCAAAACTCAAAACTAAAAATTGAAATGTAAAGAGAGCATAGCCTAAGTGATTGAAGAATTCAATTTTGTATTGAGGGGATAAATAAAGGTATAAAGGCAAACCATATCTGTTACTAAATATAATGGTATCACTTAAGCGATACGTAAATCTTATTTTACATAAAATAATTGATTAATTTAATTTATTTTAAACAGGTAGGTAAATTAAATATAACAAAATTTACTCAAATAATCAAGTGATAGCGATGCACTAATTAAATAATCACTATTGAAATAATCATATGAGCATGAGAGACAAACCATGAAATTCAAGTGCTCAGATAAGCTTCTTCATTTGTTTTAAATTATGTATTAAAAATTTAATATGATTTAAATTTGTATTGCGTGCTTGTCATTCACTTAAGTTATTATTTGTTAACTAAAATATAGACTAAAAAATATAAAATATAAAAATTATTTCAAATTTTTATCTTTTTTAATCTACTTGTTAAATTTATCTAGTGACCAATAAAAAAGAAGTCATGTAATTTCTTGTTTGAATTTTTTTTTATATGCTTATCTCTCTCCTTTCAAGATAAGTATATTTTAGTCCTTATAGATAAGATAGTGTTTGTTAAAATGAATAAGATAAAAGAGTATCGAGATAAGATTAGAATGTTTTTCAAATCAAGATATAAAATGATCAAGATAAGATTGAGAAACATTTCAAAATATATATCGAAATGTTTGTTAAATTTTCTAAAATCCATTGAGAATTGTACTTTTTTTTCTATAAACACCAAGATAAGGATTTTTTACCAAAATATTTCTATTATCAAATTCATTTAAAATTGTATGTTAACATCAACAATAAATTTATTATTAAAATAGTGTTTTATGATTAATGTGAATTGTCAAAAAAAAAATTAAAAATCTTATTTTATTTTCTAAATTCATGTTTAAAAATGGATTCTAAAAATACTCAACAAGTAGAAATAATTATTGGTATAATTATAATAATTCCACATAGATAATTAAAAATTATCAAAACATATTTTCAAAATAAATAATAAAATATAAAATTAAATAAAAAAATGGCAAAAGGAATTTGTATTAGGTAGTAAAATATATATAGAGAAAAAGAAATTTAAATTTTAAAAATCAGTTAAATGAATAATTTTATTTAAATTTTAAAAATTGTCAAAATATATGACAATTTAAAAATGTATTAAATAACATTAATTATCCTATCAGGGGCATATGGGTAATTTAGGTTTATCTATAAAACATCAGATAAATTTATGTGAAGGGGGATCAGAATAATTAATTTGTAAAAAATAAAATAAGAAGTCGCATGATAATTTTTTTGAAGAAAGTCAATAAGTTTACAAATATGTTGGAAAGAACAAATATCCAGAATACTTTCCATATCCGACATTTTTCACCTTATATTTTTGTTAACAAACACTATCTAAGAAAAAATAATGATCGTGTCCTTTAGTGCATTTTAAAAAATTTAATAAACAACTTGATAAAATCTTAAAATACATTTCAATCTTATTTTGACCATTCTATATTTTGATTCGAAAAACATTACAACATTATTTTGATACAATCTAATCTTACTTATTTTAACAAACTCTACCTAAACAAGTATTTAGTATATATGAAATTTAGAGACAAGTAATTTATATTTCAAGATAATTCATCTTTTTTAAAATTAATCATTTAGTTAAAAATCAAAGGACAAAACAATTGATGATTTCGATAGGTTAAATAAAAAATTAAAATTTAATACATGATTGAAATTAAAAATACTAAGAGAATATCTGGTTACGAGTAACCTTGAAAAAATTAAATCCCATGTTCTTGAGATGGTGTTTGGCTTATCAATTTGATCACTTATAAACTATTCTTTTAGCTTATAAGTTACATAGGTTATCTTGTTATGCGTTTATTAAAATCTAAAATTGTATTTTCTTTATTATTTTTAACTTATTTTTAATTTTTAATTTTTTAAAACACTCAAAATGTATTTGTTTATTTATTTTTAAAAATATATTTATCAAAACACAAAAAAATTTTGTACACAAAACTCAGAACGTGTAAAACTTGTTTTGGCTGTTTTTAGTCAAAACAATTGTTGTTGCCAAAATACAACAATTAAAATTTGTGATGTGAGGTCCACTCGAGCTTGTTGTCGGGTGAGGTTAGGTTGCCGTAAAAGATGTTGCCTCAAGAGAGTTTGCTGGTAGGAATGCTCGCCGCAAGGATTCGCCACTAGCTAGCTTCGCCACAAGGCTTCGCCACAAGCTTCGCCATTAACTTCGCCACAAGGCTTCGCCACTACCTTCGCCACAAGTTTTTACCGCAAGCTTCGCCGCTAACTTCACCGCAAGGTTTCGCCACAAGGTTCGCCACAAGGTTTTGCTGCTAGCTTCGCTGCAAGGTTTCGTCATAAGCTTCGCTGCAAGACTTTGCCTTCGCCGCTAGGTTCGCCGCAAGGATTTGACCCTGTTGATGCTAAAAAAATGTGTTAGAAGGCTCGCGGGAATCTTCCCCCGTAAGGACCCTCCGATGCCAAAGTCAGTCTCGGATTCCAATGACTATTCACGAAAATAATAAAAGTGTATTCAAAGTGACCGGATTTACCAAAATTGGAAGTCCTCATCAATGTCCTGTAACTTGGCATTTATAGGGCTCGGTTCTCAAGGGTGTCTAGAGTCGACACGTGGCGTTTGCTAAATGGGGGCAACTTCAACGAAGAAGGGGGATCATCACGAACTTGCCGCGAGGCATCTTGAGGTAGGGGGCCGCGAGGCTAGTCTTCGCGGCCAGCCAACATGTGGCCACAAGGCTTGATCCTTGCGGTCAGCCAAGTGGCCACAAGGCTCAGCCTTGCGGCCAGCCCCTATGGGGGCCACGGCCCTCGCTGCATGCAAACACGAGGCTGTCGCTTGCGAGCAACCGCAAGGCTGGCCTTGCGGCTAGCTCATGTCGCGAGGCTGGTAGCAATTTGCCGCCAGCTTTGCTTTTTTTCTTTTTTATTTTTATTTTTCTTTTTTTTATTTTTCATGGCACAACAATTGCCCCATACTCTTCTATTTTGTCTTTTAGACAAAATTGAAGAGTAGAATATTTGCCAAGGAGTCAGGTCTAGCACCTGAATTCAACCAAAGGTTCCAGGATGCCTGAAGATCTAACGTTTGCTAAGGGCTTTAGGTACCAAATTATTTTTTGGGTAACCATGCCTTTGAGAGACATTTTCCACTGAGGAGTTCCCGTCGGGGATCCGAGCTTACCGAGAGGCCTAGGCGCTGGATCAGCCAAGGAGTCGGGTCTAACTTGGAACATAGCACCGGACTCAGTCAAGGGGTCCAGCGAGCCTGTGGGCACAGTCTCCAGAGCATGCGATGATCCTATGATGGATCATAATGCCCTGGCTATTGTGTTCTCCATATCTGTCTTTCGGGGTTAATTTACCTCAGGGAATCTGGGTTTGGCCAGTGGTCAGGCGTGGGGATCCCTACCAGACATCCGAGTTTGCCGGGAAACCTAGGCGCCAGATCGACCAAGGGGATAGGTCTAGCCAAAAAGGCATAGCACCGAACCCAAATGAGGGATCCGGGTGAGTCTGCCAACATAGGCATCGGATGTTCTGGTGATCCCGGGCCAACTCGAGGTTATAAGCACCAGATTGCAACTGGGTGACTAACTCCAATAAGCGGGATCATGGCAGAACTGTTATAGGGTTGTTGTCTTTTAATGCCTTCCTTGGGCCAGTCTACCTCAGGGGATCTGGGTTTGACCAGTGGTCCGACGCGGGATTCCTACTAGGCATTCGAGTTTGTCGGGAAACCTAGGCACCAGATCAACAAAGGAGTCGGGTCTAGCCAAAAAGGCATAGCACCGAACTCAAACGAGGGATCCAGGTGAGTCTGCCGACATAGGCATCGGATCCTCTGGTGATTCCGGGCCAGCTCATGGTCATCGGCACCAGATTACCACTAGGCGACTTGACCTTCGGGAGTGATCTTATGCTAGAGCTATCAGGTGATAATTTCACTTCTTTTCCACCTTTCTAGGGCCAGTCTACGTCAGGGAATCTGGATTTGGCCAGTAGTCCAACACGGGATTTCTACCAGACATCTGAGTTTGCTGGGAGACCTAAGCATCGGATCAACCAGAGAGTTGGGTCTAGCCAAAAAGTATAGCACCGAACTCAAACGAAGGATCCGAGTGAGTCGCGGGCATAGGCATCGGATGTTCTGGTAATCCCGGGCCAACCCGTGGTCATCGGCACCAGATTACCACAAGGCGACTTGACCTATTGGAAGCGAGTTGTGCTTGAGCCACCATACCTGCATAACGCATACAAATAATCTGGGCCCATGGAGATTTTACATGGTTCGGCTTATAGTTTTGCCTACTTCCACGGGAATACATGGGATATATTCTTTTATTTATCGGGGGACATTATTACAATAAAAAATTAAGGACAAATCCAGCCTCCAGCCGGGTCGGGTAATGCTTCAGGTGACAAGCTCGACCCTACGTTTCGCACTTCATTCTCTCCCCTGGGGCTAAAGTTGGAAAGTACTTTTTGAGGTGTACGGTGTTCCAAGCTTTCCCTATAGCCTCGCCTTATCGTGTCGGTGGTGTGTAACTGTAGGGTCCTTCGCACTTCGTGCTGAGTTTCCCTTCCTCTTCTATTACTTTCTCATGCGTCCAAAATTTTCACTTGGATGATAAATTGTTCTGCTTGGTCAAACAACTTCATCACAGAATTTGGCTCGGAGAAGGCTAAGGATCTTCTAAGCGGGGTGTATGTAGTTCCGTTTAGTAGAGCTGACGCCGCCAACCCGACTGGGAGATCCCTTACTTCTTGCATTGTGGCTCTGAATCGCTCGATGTATTGCTTTAAGGATTCATTCGGCTTCTGCTGTAAGCTCATTAGATATATTGCGCTATTTTTTTTTTTAGGGAGATAGACGGAGAATGCATTTAGGAATTCTTTCTTCAATTGCTCGAATGATCGTAAATGCCCTGCTGGTATTTCAGTGAACCACTACTGAGCTTGTCCTGCTAGAGAGAGTGTGAAGGCCTTGCACCTAGTGACCTCATTCCATTCATGTAATACGACCACTGCGATAAAACGTTGTAAGTGCTTCTTGGGGTCCTCCATTCCTGAGTACACCGAAAGCTGTGGCAGTTCAAACCCTGGTTGCACTTGGAGTTCATCGGATAGAGGGAACCCTTTTAGAGGAGTTACCTTTGGCACCATCATTACATGCTTCTGTTCTAGCATATCTTCTATGAGGCGTTTGATGTCAGATGTGCTGAGTGTTTCTTGTTTCGCTTCATTTTGGCAAAGAGACGGATCATAAGGGACTCCCGAGTAGGTGTTTTCTGTTGTCTCTATACGTGGGAGTTTTTTTTGCCCTCCTGCTATTTTTCCTTCTCGAGTCTGTTACTTCCGGGACTTGGCTATTTAGCCCTGGAGTTCTGATTCTTATCCCTTGGCGAGGGTCCCTTTGAGGGTTGTCTTGGGATCTCTGATGTTCCTTCCTTGTACCGATTTATCCCATGTGGGGGACGTGAATGTCCGGCGTTAGCTCACGTAACATAGCAGTGACTTCCTGTAGTCTCCTCATATTCTCCTCATTGTTTATCCTAAGCTCATTGTTTTGTTGCTTCAACTCCTTAAAATTCTTCCGCAATAGTTCATAATCTGAGAGTAAGACTGTGGGTGGAGCTATTCTTGAAGTCCCTACGAGGTTTTCATTTGAAATCGAAAACTGTCCAAAGGAGTGTTGTTCCTGACTAGCAGGCGCTACATGTGGGATTTGTTTCTTTTGCCCTGTCGCATATCTCCTCAATCCAACCGCGTGTGCTTCTCTTTGCTCTGAACACTCCATGACCCCCGGTCTAGTGGTATGGTTGCATTCGAGCACTGGGAAGTTCCCTGAACGCGCTTCTTTGTTAGGGTGTTCTACTGAAAATTCTGGCACTGTAGAGTGTGCTTGATGAGGGCCTTTCGTGGCTCCCGTTCTGGTACGAGCGCTCCTTCGGGTGGGGTCAGGCAGGTACGCCCAACCGGCTGATCTTGTCCCTCTCGGCATCTTATGTTAAAATTGGCTTTTGTTACGTTTCCCACAGACGGCTCCAAATTGTTGTTGCCAAAATACAACAATTAAAATTTGTAATGTGGGGTCCACTCGAGCTTGTTGTCGGGTGAGGTTAGGTTGCCGTAAAAGATGTTACCTCAAGGAATGCTCGCAACAAGAATTCGCCACTAGCTTTGCTACTAGCTTCGCCATAAGGCTTCGCCACTAGCTTCGCCACAAGGTTTCGCCACAAGCTTCACCACTAGCTTCGCCACAAGGTTTCACCACAAGCTTCACCACAAGTTTTTGCCGCAAGCTTCGTCGCTAGCTTCGCTGCAAGGTTTCGCCGCAAGGTTTCACCACAAGCTTCGCCACAAGGTTTTGCCGCAAGCTTCGTCTCTACCTTCGCCGCAAGGTTTCGCCACAAGCTTCGCTACAAGGTTTTACCGTAAGTTTCGCCGCTACCTTCGCAGCAAGGTTTCGCCACAAGCTTCGCCACAAGGTTTTGCCGCAAGCTTCGCCGCAAGGTTTCGCCACAAGCTTCACCGCTAGCTTCGCCGCAAGACTTTGCCTTCGCCGCTAGGTTCGTTGCAAGACTTTGCCTTCGCCACAAGGATTTGACCCTGTTGATGCTAAAAAAATGTGTTAGAAGGCTCGCGGGAATCTTCCCCCACGAGGACCCTTCGATGCCAAAGTCAGTCTCGAATTCTAATGACTATTCACGAAAATAGTAAAAGTGTATTCAAAGTGACTAGATTTACCAAAATTAGAAGTCCTCATCAATATCCTGTAGTTAGGTATTTATAGGGCTCGGTTCTCAAGGGTGTCTGGAGTCGACACGTGGCGTTTGCTAAATGGGGGCAACTTCAACAAAGAAGGGGGATCATCACGAACTTGCCACGAGGGAACTTGAGGCAGGGGGCCGCGAGGCTGGTCCTCACGGCCAGCCAACATGTGGCCGCAAGGCTTAATCCTTGCGGCCAGCCAAGTGGCCGTAAGGTAGCCACCAAGTGTCGCAAGGCTCAGCCTTGCGGCCAGCCAAGGTAGGGTCGCAAGGCTGAGCCTTGCGGCCAGCCAAAGTGGGGCTACAAGGCTTGAGCCTTGCGGCCAACCCCTATAGGGGTCGCGGCCCTCGTGGCATGCAGACGCGACGCTGCCGTTTGCGAGCAGCCGCAAGGCTGGCCTCGTGGCTAGCTCATGCCGCGAGCCTGGCGGCAATTTGCTGCCAGCTTTGCTTTTTTTCTTTTTTATTTTTATTTTTATTTTTGTTTTTTTAATTTTTCATGGCACAACAACAATCTCCCAAGTTCAAAACACAAAAAATGACTTCCGTCCTTATGTCTGTTCGACTCTTCCTTCTCTCTTATCTTTTCTTC
This sequence comes from Diospyros kaki, assembly GCA_036245055.1. Taxonomy (NCBI): domain Eukaryota; kingdom Viridiplantae; phylum Streptophyta; class Magnoliopsida; order Ericales; family Ebenaceae; genus Diospyros; species Diospyros kaki. The sequence continues at coordinate 39,301,568 of BSEG01000001.1, read as the reverse complement.
AAGGCCATCACTGTTGCCACCACCGCAACCATCGTCGACCGCCATGTCTTTTCTTTCTCTCTTCCTTTCATTTTGGTTGTTCATTTCGACCAGCAACCCAGATTCGTCGTTCCCTTATTTCGCGACCAGCAACCCAGATCCTCTACATCTTTGTCTTTTAAGTTGGTGAGAGATGCAATGCGACGGCGATAGAAGCAATAGATGCAAGGTGACGGGTTCAACAACGGGTCTCTTTGTCTTTTAAGCAGGTGGCGAAAGGCTTTAGCGGTAAGAGGCAGAGGCTATGGGTTCCAACGATGATATGCAACAACGAAAGGAAGGCAAAGAAAGAAAAATGGTTGGAGAAGAATAGATTTGGTGCCAAGGAAGGGAAGAAGAGAGGAAGAAAAATAAGGTTTCAAAGAGAGTGGGCTTCCTGAATTTGGGGGAAAGTGGCCCTTGGGTAGAGAGAGAAACAGACAGGGGAGAGAATGGGGGGTGGTGGAAAATATATGTATAATGTTGATATGTATGTGTATATATATATGTTAAACAATATATTTATAAAATATATATTTTTGTGTTGATTTTTTTTTCTCTGTTGATTTTTTAGTTTGTTTAGTTTTATTTATTTATTATAAAAAATCAGGCCGTGTGACTTGTGCATGAGTTTGTAATTTTATTTTATTATTTTAATTTTTAAACTATATTTATTTCTAATATTTATATTAAAACTTATAATTATATCTCATTTACTATTAAACTGTTTGATGCAATCTTATTAGTCACAATCACATTATATAAATTAGTCAACGTCTTTAATTTTTATTTTTATGCTTGTTTTGTCTAATTAATTAATTTATTTATTCATATTTTATTCTTGTAATAGGAAAAAATGTTACAAAATTCACCAAATTTAAAATGTATAATTTCTTAATAATATATTAACATTAAATAGTTCTAATTTATTGAATAATTAAATTTATTAAATTAAATGTTATTAAAAAATTATTCTCAAAATTTCAAACAAAATGCATTTTCTAGTTTTCTGTTTTGAGAAATAATTTTTCAGAATAATAAACAGAACGCGTTTTCAGTTTTCTAAAAACAAACTACCAAAATAAAAAACTGAAAATGAATTCAAAACTCAAAACTGAAAATTGAAATGTAAAGAAAATGCAACCTAAGAGTTTAAACGCTATCGAGTTTATAAGCTATTTTAGCAGCATTTTCAATTAGTTAGTCCTTTTATCTTTTCTAAATAAGCTCTTGGTAGCTTATTTTATTAATCAATTCAATTACAAATTTGTCCTTACACAATTCAAATATTTACAATTCTATCCGTTAAAACATTACAGTCATCGTCTCCCATCTCCTTCTCTGGTTGCCTCTCTTCTATCACCGACTATTATCATGTCGCCTCTAGCAGATCGTCTAGCCCAGTGCCATCACCGTTGTCTGGATCTCCTTCTTTTATATCCATTATCGTCTCTTACTTTTAGATTAGTCGCTGCCTCCAATCCATCTCCATCGCCCCAACCTATCGTTCTCACTTCCATCTCCTCCTCTGTCACCACCTCTTCTCGCCCTTGCCCCTCTTATGTGTGTGTATATATATATATTTAACACATATATATTCCTGTATTAATGTATATACATATATATATTTTAATAATTACATATAATTTATCAACATCTAATAGTAAAAATTTTATCACTTAGATATTAATTTAATATTTTTGTTAAATTCTGATAATTTATAAAATTTTCAAATCAAATATATAACGTGATAATTTAAAATATATTTATTAAATATATTATTAACTTAAATACTACTTAAAAATTTACCCAATTTATAAGTGTAAAAGGCTTATAAGCTAAAGAAAAAAGGGTATAGCCAAACAGCCTCTCATTCTCGAGAGGAGGCGAGAGAAGGGAATTTACGCGATTTGGGTTTGGGTTGGGACAAAGCTCATACAAGAGGATATAAAAGCCCAAACTGAAAACTGGAAAGGAAGCTTTTCAAATAGAGAGCCCTAACGAGAGCTGAGAGCAGAGAGGGGCAAAGGGGTTTATGTTTATAGGGGCGAAGGCGATCGAACATGATGATCCCTAACTCTCATTCACTCAGGTTAGTTTGCTATTGCTGCTTCTTCTACATGTTTGCTCTTCTCTTCTTTCCGCCCTTTGGGTATGAAATGATGATAGATGCTGAAGAACAGAAAAGGGTTTTGAATGATCGTAAACTTTCCGTTGGCAACTGCAGGAAAATTATTGTAAGAGTTCCCTGCAATAGTATTAATACCTTATTGAGCTCTTCGCTTCAGTAATAGTTAATTGGAATTCCGTCTCCCATTGCATATGTTAGGTCAGGGAATCTGCATCAGGTGGCGTCGATGGTGTGTATGGATTAAATAATACATAAAATTTTGGTAGCTTCTGTTGATTGCTGGAGATAAATACATGAATAGCGGCGGCAGACATCGGAACCTCGGCGGTGGGGTTCACCATGTGTTGGATTATCTGAAGCGAATGCAGGCGGATAATCCTGCTTTCTTTTTTGCAATTCAGGCTGATAATGAGCATTCCACCGGAAACATATTCTGGGCTGATGCAAATTGTAGGATGAACTACAATTACTTTGGGGATACGGTTAGGCTGGACACGACCTACAGGACGAATCACTTCAGAGTACCGTTTGCCTCATTCACAGGCCTAAATCATCATGGCCAGCCGGTTTTGTTTGGCAGTGCATTGCTTCTTAATGAGTCTGATTCAGCTTTTTTGTGGCTAATCCAAACATGGCTTCATGCAATGTCTGGACGCTTCCCCATCTCTGTCACAACTGACCCAGATCGGCTCATCCAGATGGCTGTCTCACAAGTTCTGCCTGAAACCCGCCATCGCTTCTGTAAGTGGAGCATATTCCAAGAAACCCAGGAGAAATTAGCTCATATATATCAACAACATTCCACCTTTGATCTAGAGTTTAAGAAGTGTGTTAATGAGACTGAGTCAGTCAGTGAATTTGAGTCATGTTGGGAATCACTCCTTCAGCGGTACTACCTCTTGGATAATGAGTGGCTTCAGTCAATGAACGCCATTCGGCATCAATGGGTCCCTGTTTACATGCGAGACACCTTCTTTGGGGAGTTATCTAGGAATATTTCTGGGCCCGGCATTACAAATTCTTTTTTTAACGGGTATGTGAATGCAACAACTAGTATTCAGATGCTAATTAAACAGTATGAGAAAGCAGTGGCCAGTTGGCATGAAAAGGAATTAAAGGCAGACTATGATACTACTACTAATGTGCCTGTTTTGAAGACACCATCTCCTATGGAGAAACAGGCTGCTAGCTTTTATACGAAGAGAATATTCCTGAAATTTCAAGAGGAATTGGTAGAAACCCTTGCTAATCCAGCAACAAGAGTTGAAGATTCTGGAACGACTACCACCTATCAAGTGGCCAAATTTGGGGAGGAGCATAAAGCACACACCGTTAGGTTCAATGCTTTTGAGATGAAAGCTAATTGCAGCTGCCAAATGTTCGAATTTTCTGGCATTATTTGTAGGCATGTATTATCGGTTTTCAGATCTAAAAATGTTCTTACACTTCCTTCAGATTATATTTTGAAACGGTGGACAAGAAATGCAAAGAGTGGTGGTGTCATTGATGGACAGGCCCTTGAATTGCCAAATGATTCGCAAGAATCTGTAACTGTTAGATATAACAATCTACGTCAGGAAGCCATCAAATTTGTGGAAGAAGGAGCAAAATCTATCCATATTTATAATGTTGCAATGGACGCCCTGCAGGAGGCTGCAAAGAAGGTTGCTACTGCAAAGAAGAAAAGTTTCACAAAGAGTGGCACTCTGGCCAATGGAGATGGCCAAGAAATTCATACATGTGAAGAGAATGAGATAATGTCACTTCAATCTTCGGTTAGTTTTCAAAAATCTCCTCTATTCTTTCTCTATTCTTCTAGTACAATGAGCACTAGTTGGACAGATGTCCTGTGGTTTTGTTTATTCCTAGAGTATGTCTGTGCACAATATTCCTTTTTCCTTTTCTATTTTCTTTCTATTTGTTCCCTTTTTGAGTTGGGGCTATCGGATATGAAGAATCAAAGATACTTAAAGTGTATTCAGAAACAGAGCTTTTGCCAACATTTTTAATGGGGAGTGTACTTTAGATCTAAACTAAGTAATATCTATGAGGCATGGACATGGATACAGGGACATGGGAACCCGACATTTTCCAAAAAAGTAGGATATGACATGGTTGGGATACGTTAATTAATAAAATAAATCTTTATATTTTCTAATGGCGTAATAAAGTACCAAAACTATATTCCGACTCATAAATGTGCATTTAAAATTCACAATGCAAGCTTCCAAATGAATAAGTCTAATCTGAATAGCAACCAACTTACAACTCATTACCCATTTCCAATTCAAATGCTAAACAAGTATTTAAGATTCATTGAAAAACTCAATGTAAAGACTAGAGCTAGGAAATAGATAAAAACAGAAATGTAAAATGTGCAAATCAATCCTTCATTCTTTCGGTTCCTCCTTCAACTTCAGTAACATATCAATGTCATCTTCAGAAAAACCACACCTCCAAGTCTGGCTCACCAAGAGAAAAATTAGCTACTTCAAGCATCCCAAGGGTGTCCACGGAGTGTCCCCAGAGGGGACATGTCTGTCCCCTCCCGTGTCCATTAAAAAATAAATTAAAAAAAACTTGGACACGCCACGTGGGCATGTCCAATATGTATTGACAGCAGCACCTGCACAGCAGCCCTAGGGGCATGTCCACGCCTTATAGTGTAATATTTATTTAGGTATTTTGAAAATAATGTGAAAATAATGAATATAGTTTCTAATAACCATTGCATGGTTAGTTTGGGTTATGGAGTAACTTGTTTTTGCTTACCGGTTACTGAGAATTATATGTATTCATGACCTTATCTGCTAGTCTTTATTCATTCTAATGTTGGTTATTATCCTTTTTTAGACTAATTTATCATGAAAAGAATCATTTGCTTTTATGTAGTCTCCTCTGAATTCATTGTCCTCCTTAATGAGGCAATTTCCCAAAATTTTACTATCTTTTATTCATGTATTATAATCTGCCATGGTGCCATTGGAATAGAAACTCAATTAATTACCAAATCAAGGTTCAATTCTTGAAGCTTCCACATTTTTAGATCAGCAATGTTGAACACACACGAAGTAGGGATATTGTCAGGAATATCTAGAAGAGCGTTGGTACCCAACTTCTTCAAAATGCAAAATGGTCCAAACTTCCATCAACTCAGCTTACCATATTATCTAGTTGGAGTCTAATGTGTCAAAAGTGAACCATAACTAAACCTCCCTTTAAAATTGATTGTTTCCTATTATACTTATTTGCTGTTCAGCATTGTAGCTTGAAGCTTCTCAAGCGCTTCCCGTTGTACCCGTCCTATGCGTTTAACAAGCTCATCTGCTTCAGCACTTAGATAACCATGAAAAGGAACTGGTGTAGCAAATTTTGGACGACACCCTGGCAAGCTAATAGGGGTTAAGAAATGCTTCTCACAACAGCCCTATGCCGTGCCACACCAACTATCAAGCTAGAGTCTAGCCCCATTGGTTAGCTCTACAACCTTAACAAAAGTCTTTTTATAGGATTTTTTGCACACTTTCTCATAATTTCTCGATAATAACCCCATAGGTTACCCAAAACTCCATAGTGAACCAATGATCCTGATCACAACCATATTTACTCTCTTTGTAACACCAAGGGCCCTCACATGAAGATGCTAGCTGAGGTTAATTTTGGACTGATGCGACAAGGTAAATATACCCCAGATCTTTCATTCGAGTAAACAATCAGTGTGAGATTAGATTGTTAAATGCTTCCCTCTTTTAGGTCTTGGAGTTCTCTAGGCCAGCAATCTCATAATTATAACCCAAGGTTAGCACCATCTTGGCCTGTGCACACATGATAATGTTCCTAAGTTGCCTTTCATACTATTTATATTACTATGGACCCTTGCCCAAAACTGCTAGTTAAAGTTGACTCTTAAATGCAAGACGGCAAGAGACCAAGTAATCCACAACCTCCCCAATAGAATGTTGATGTGGGTGGGATTGAGTTTCAACTTTTTATCTTTTTTTTTTTTTGGCGCACTATTGACAATTCCAAATCCACTTTTTTGAAAGGGCTTGACTAACCTTCCAATACCAATGCCACCCCCCTGAAGGCACAGACCCCTACCTGCCTCCTTGTAAACTCCCATACTTATAAGGCTGCCTGCAGTTTTTTTCCTGTTCACAAGCTGATCATTGTAACCATTGTCTAACAATGATTCATATAAGACTTCCAGCTTCTGACATGCCATGGCAGGGTGCAGATGGAATTCCATCAAATGGTATTCAACTCATCTCCAATCCACTTCAAATAAAATTTATTTTTAGTTCTTTTCTTCTTTACCATTGAAGCAGGAGTAGTTAACAATGATATGAAATGATTTGGAAAGCTGGACAATGGTACTCTCAATCCTAGTCTCTAACCTCCTAGACAAATTGCTGGATGGTAGATTGACTTAAATGTATTTTCCTTTGCCTTGACATTGACATTGACTAGTTGAGGATCCAAATATATAAGAGATTCATCCATGATAGGGTTTTTTCTTAATTCAGAAATGGTGGTTACCTGGGCCCTGGCTCCTGTTTTGCCCGTAAGCTCTTTATCTATAACAAAATTAAGCTTCAGAACTAGATTAGCGTTTATGGTGTGAAAGTAAAGAGATGAAGGATTTAGAAGCATGCATAATTTGAAAAGTACTGGTTCCTTTTTGCTTTTTATTGGTCAACAACAACAATAATAAACAAGCCTTAATCTCACTAGGTGGGCTTGCTTTGCATAGGTTGCAAGAAATTAAAATCTCGACTGTAGGATGTCTCCGCCCTTAAAATCATATTATGATCTCCTTTCTAATATAACCTTACTGGTTAAGTAATTTCAATTTTGCTAAGCAAATCAGTTCATGATATTTTTTACATAAATGTGACAAGTCTTTCCTTTCATCCATCCACTTGGAGCAAATTGTTATTCCACTTCAAATTAAATGTACATTTTTTCTCAGCCGTACAATTGCGTACCTCCTGAGCCTGAGGATTGAATTAGTAGCTGTGAACCAAAAATGCTTTTGTGAGAATCAGTTGAGCCCAAGCTAACCGTGGCAACTATAGACGAGATAAATTTTGACTTCAACATGAAAGAACTTACTGATATTGTTTCAATAGACTATTAACAACTTGTAGAAGCATGATGGTCTCCTTAGTTCTCCATCAGTAGTTTCTGTTGGTGCTAAATCTGTATGTTGCTTTGGGTGACTGTACAGCTGATCATTGAGCCCTTGGTATTCACTTAGTGACACCATCTGTCTCTCTATCTTTGGAACATTAATTGTAGAATTTCATCAGAGCAACTTATTCACACCATTTTAAGGGAAATTGGTCCTTAGAAAATAGAAAGAAAATAAAGTGATCTACTCAAATGTGGTGCATTGTAACCCCTGAATTGTTCCTTTTTGGCTTCCTTCTGTTATGACTACTTTGTGATCCTTTCTGCTGGCCATTTTACAGGATGAGAAGGAAAAGAAAATTCGCGAATTGACTGCTCAGTTGGAAAGCACAAATCAACGGTGTGAAGTGTATCGTGGAAATCTGCTTGCAATTTTGAGAGACATGGAGGACCAGAAGTTAAAGCTATCCGTCAAGGTTCAGAATGCAAGGTTAAGTTTGAAAGAATGAGCAGTTAGTGTGAACTGCTCCAAAAAGAAAAAAAGGAACTTCTCTTTTATGTATTTCTTTTCCTGTCACAGAGCTTTAGGTTAGTGCAGCGTATGGATGGATAGGGGCATTGGACCATTAATTTCATCAAGCTTTTTCTGGGGGAAAACTATCCAGTCAGTTCAGAATAGGTGTTTGAGTTTGTTAGCTCTGCTATATAAATAGCCGCGTTTTAGATAAAAATTCACACTTGTGATCTAGGGAAGCTCATAAGCGGTGCGGTGATGTATTTTGATCTCTTAAGAGAAATTTGGGGTTGTAAGTAACGGTCTCCCATGCCAAATTTAGATGTACTGATATGACCGACAGAGAACATTGTGAAGATAAGGGGAAGGTACTGTGTTACAAAAGCAACATTATAATTAAATGTAGCACAGAATATGCAAGTTTTGTTTGTGAATTGTGGCTAGACTGGACTAAGGTGTCCTTGCGCCATCAAAGATGCAACGCAGTCATCGAACATTTCTTCCACAGACCTGAACTTGAACCCTATACTTGTTAGCTTGGAGACGTTCAGCTCATAGTATGGCCTATCCAATGCCTTAAACCTGAAATTACCAAGTTAGTAAGCAATAAGCATCAGCTCATCAATTTTCATATGTGCCTGCATATGTACGGACCAAGATATTCGGTTTAATCCAGTCGTTCAATGGGTAAAACACTCACATTATCCGCCGGCCGAGAGATAAAGTGGGTAAGGAGTATTTTACTAGGGGGCCAACCATTGATATTGTGAAAATATGTCTTTCCTGACTGGTGAGAATATGAGAAGATATTCGATGAATCAATGTAATTGTAATATAATATTATTGTAACAGTACAATTATAGATTATGAATATATAATAGTGACGTAATTATAATCTTGAATATACATATAAAATAGTCAGCAGTACATGAAACGAGCTCATTGTTGTGTCATGCCGGAGTTACAGTGGTAATGCTACCGGAGTTACAAATGCGTACCTCTTTGGGATGGACAATGTCGGATAGCGAGCGGACAGCATGGAAACAAGCTCATTGTTGTCCAGAACAACAGAGCTGCAAAGGAACCTTCCATGGGCGTCCCTGTGCTCGTAAACAAGCACATGGCAGAGAGCTACATCATCGACGTGCACATACCCCATCCTTCCGTGCCACTCAAACCTCTCCGTCTTCCCTGCACATTTGAACCCGCAAACAAATCCCAAACTTCAATGTTACCGCGCTCCAAATCCTCACAAAACGATTAGTTTTCCTCGATTACAAGTTGTTCATAATTTTTGAAATTTTCAGGAGTGGCGATCGGATGCAGAACCTTGAAGTAAGCCGAGGACGTCGGAAGCAGTAGTACACAAATCCGGCGATAAACTAGGTCCGATGACGAAGGAGGGGAGAACCGTCACCAGGTCGATCCTGCTCTCCCCGCAGAACTCCCATGCCGCCTTCTCCGCTAGGGTTTTCGATAGCGCATACCAGATCTTCCATGACGAAGTTATTGTATGATCAGAAGAAGAAAAATAATAAACATTGAAACAGAGAGAAAACGGAAAGGAAAGTAATAATCTGACCTGGAATCTTTCGCAGAGTTCGACAGAGCTCCAACAGGACTCTTCCAAGGGCACGTTAGGGTCGAAATCGTCTCTTGCCCTAACTGCTGAGGAAGATGAAGTCAGAACCACGCGCCTTAGCGATGGATTCTTCTTACATGAACGCAGGACGTTCAAGGTGCCCTCAATTGCAGGTCTCAGGATTTCAGCCTATCACATCATTTTGGTGTGAATTATAGATTATTTTTCAGTTTAGAATTAATGCAGATATGGAGGAAGAAGATGCCTTTGGATCGGACACCGGTCGGCTTAGTACGGGCGAGGCAGTGTGGAAGACACCGGCGCATCCCTTAACGGCGTCGTCAAAGCTTCCGTCCTCCATTAAATCAGCCCTCATCAATGTAAGTCTTTCCTTCGCTCCTTCCAGCCTCCATAGATGCGCCAATTTCTTATCATTTCCTGACGTAATTCATCACATAAACTAAGGTTGATAATTGCGCTTTTTTTTTTTTTCCCTATTGATGTATCCTGTAGTCAGTATGATTTGGATGTAAATTGGGTAAATTTACTGGATATATAAAATAGTCTATAAATTATAAATACACAAAAATTTGTACGTGTCACCCTAGAAAGATCCGAACCTAGTCCAAAAAAAAATATCATAATACAACCTCTTACCACGAGCAATCCGGCATTCTATTGCAACATGTTTATTTCGGAACATAACCTTAACTTTCTATAAAATTGAGAGAGACATGGAGAGATACCAGTGTCTCTGACAGTTCCAATAACATAATAGCCAGATAACAGGAGGCGCTTAATTAACCAAGAAGCAAGAAATCCAGATGCACCCGTCACACAAACTCTGCCTTTGAATGGTTCCATGTTATTCCAACAGTGCTTTCAGCTCAGCATATATATATATATATTTGTGTGTATGCATCATCTAGTGTATAACGCTACAGCCACCATTTATCATCATCTATATATAGAGGCTTTAGGGGAATGGGTTGTTGTGGAGAAGGTGAATCATGTCCTGCTTGTGGGCTGTTAAGGTTAGAAGTTGGCAGTCCAACCAAAGATTGTTCCATTTTATTCCATACCTGTCATTCTTTCAGTTTCTAACCGACGGAATTTTATAAAAGGGTATTTTCATGGATTTTTTTTTTTTTTTTGAAAAAACACCACCATGTATAAGGTGATTTTGGTATCTTTTTTTCCATAGAATGGTATTCTTATAGAATTTTTGTGCAGAGAATCCACTCCTAATGATTCCAGTTATCTTTTGGTATGTGTAAGTTATGAGCTTGTGTGCCTATTGAATTTAGCTGGTGCACGCCTAAGGTATGGTTGAAAAGAGGACCACCGTTTTAAATGTCATAGATATACAAGATAAAGTTGAAAAAAATAGAGTACGAAGAAAACATTTAGAAGCTATTTATAAATGCCACGGTGTTGACTCTACAAGGAGGAAGTATACAAAGAACAAGTCGACTAACCAACAGAAATAGTTAAATTTAAGCTAACATCTCGTCTAGTAAACAGAGGCCACCAGTTGAATAACAAATCTGGCCACAATTTTCAAGGGGATGAATAAAAGAACAAATTATCGGCACAACAGATTCAAGACCTGCTCTTCTTGGGAAACAGAGTATTGAAGTACTCATCCTGCTCGAGCTGGGAGTCAGTAGGACTGATTCCCAGCTGTATAAGGGAGGTATAGGTCATTTGTGCAAACGCTGCTGTCTGTGTCGATTGGCAATCTGGTCTCTGGAATTAATTCTAGGCGCCTTTGGTTTTTCATCATCTGCTTGGATACGTTCCAGCGCCTCCACAACTTCTTTCATTGATGGCCTCATTTTGGGTTCAGGTGCAAGGCACTTTAGAGCAAGTTGAGCTATTTGTGCTGCAACTCTGGAAGGGAATTTCCCTTCCAAATGGGAATCCATTATGCTCTTCAGCTTCTTTCCGTTGGACAAATATGGCTTCACCCAGTCTCCCAGATTATGTCTCCCACTTGGGCGGGTTGTATCGAGTGCTCGTAAACCAGTTAGCATTTCAACCATTACAACACCGAAACCATACACGTCACTCTTCACGTACAAATGCCCTGTTTAACAAGCATCGCATTATCACTCTCATGCAGAATTTTGGTGGGCTCAGTTCAAGTGACTAAGCATGACAATTCAAAGGCTTGGTTCGGAAAATCTTTCATCCTAGGGAGACTAAGCTAAAAGTTCCAGGACTTTCGTTACCTGTGGCAACATACTCTGGAGCAGCATACCCATATGTGCCTATAACCTGTGTTGTCACGTGGGACCGACTAGCCGAGGGCGCCAATTTCGCCAACCCAAAGTCTGAGATCTTGGCATTGTAGGACTGCCGAAAAGAAACACATTTGTCAGACCAAGTTTAAGAGATCATGCTTTACCTTCCTAAAATCTTACAAATATATGTTTATCTTTTCATTATCAATCCACTATTTTCTTTTTTCCCATTGACATAACATTGTGAGAGGAAAAGAAAAAGTCCGGCCAAGAGAGAGGCAAGCATTTATGGTGTTTATTTATTTATTTATTTTTGTGTGGGTGGGTGTGGGGTTGGTAAATGGCTGCATAGCTATACTTTGATGGTAAAGCGTTCAGCCATGAAATAGGTCTCTATTCCTTGGCACTTAACCATAAAATGGTTTTTGTCACTGGCCAATGATCAAATGGTGGTAGGAAACTTACTCCATCAAGCAGTATATTTGATGCCTTGAAATCCCTATATATAATTTTATTTTCTAATCCATGCAAAAATGCCAAGCCTTGAGATGCCCCGACTAAAATCTTAAGCCGAATGGCCCATGGAAGTGGCTGAACGGCAGAGCCCCCTGCATAATGCAAAACCATAAACTGTATGGTAAGTGAATGCTGCAACGTCTTATCCTAATGTTAACATAGATTATTTCTATTAGCTCTTACTTCCAAAAAGGTGGTTCTCCAAGCTGCCCTTTTGCATGAATTCATAGACAAGAAGTAGCTCTTCATCCTCCCAACAGTATCCCAACAGCTTGACAAGGTTAGGATGCGAGAGCCTTCCTAAGAAATCGATCTCGGACTGCACAAACAAGTGTTGTTCAAAAGAATTTAAATAAATGGCCATAGCATGGCGAAACAATTTTACAGTTGAAGTCAAATTAGCAATGGATGCCACTTTACAGTTGAAGTCAAATTAGCAATAGATGCTTGATGGCGTATTTCAAATTAGCAAAACTTTGATATCTATTGTCAATGAACTAAAAGGAGAATTTCATAAGATAGTTATAAAACTAGCTTCGTTGTATATTATAGAATGTTAGGCAAAGTTGGTCCAACAGAAATGAGAATGTTAAGATGGATGTGCATCTACACAAGAAAAGATAAAAAAAAAAAATAGAGAGAAAGTTAATCATAACAAGGTCAAAGTGGCTACCATTGAAGATATATAAGATGCATGAGTGCGACACAATAAAGATGATTTGGTCATATGAGAAGACGATTGATATAGACTACTGTGAAGGGAGTGGATGGAGTGAAACAAGAATTTAACAAAAGAGGTAGAGTAAGACCAAGAAAACTTGGTGAAAGATACTTAAAAATTATGTGAATTATAAGCTTTATAAAAAATAAGACCATAGATAAAAATGATTGCAGAAAATAGAATTTGTGTATATAGTGGGATAAATGCTTGGTACGATGTTGTTATCCATTGCCAATGCACAATTCTCATGCTTCAGTTTTCTGTTAATTCAAATGATAACTTAATGACCTCTTGACTATTCTAAATAAACACAATTCATAAATCAAGCAAAAGCGAGGACTTAAAATGGCTAGTTAAATCTTCTGAACAAACTATTCAACCACTAAGTCATGGTAGATCCATACCTGCCACTCCTTAATTCCCTGTACGCTATCAGAATTCAACTTCTTGATGGCAACAACTGATCCAGTACTGCTCTTTGAAGTCGACTTCTCATCAAGCCAACCCTTGTAAACTTTGCCGAAACCTCCTTCGCCCAACACTGTGTCTGGCCTAAAATTTCGGGTGGCACTTTTCAGTTCTAAGAAACTGAAGATCCTTAAATTGCAGGGAGGCAAAATCTGCCCATTGGGATATGATTCAATGCTGCCACTTTCTGCTGAAAATCGGCTGTTCCCAGAGATATTGCTTCTATCTGAAGATGCAGTTGTGTTGCTGCTGCTTGTTTGAGTACATGCCACTATTACAATATACAACCATATAAGTTACATCAAAGCCTGGTCCAGTTCCAATTATACAAAACTAAAAATGAGGTTATTTGTGATATAGTTAAGAGTGGTTTATACTAATGACAAGATGAGTGAGAGACAATTAAGATGGCTTGCCATATGGAAAGAAGATCAATAGAAGTTCCTATGAGGAGAATAGATGGAATAGAACAAGCACCTAGCAAAAGAGATAAGAGGAAGATCAGAAAAAGCTTGAAGAAAAACACTTGGATATAATACGAGTTATAAGATTGTTAATAGAGGATAGGTGAGTCAGATTTGATGTAGCCGCCCCCATAGTGGGATAAGGCTTTATAAGTTATAGTTGTAATAGAGGTAATGAGGTGATGGGGAATTCGGCTGTTGAAAAATAAATTCCACCCAGACTACCTATTAGCAGGAAGTACAGGAATGTTGTGAAACGATTATGTTTAATTTCATCACCAATAAGGCTATAGTCGAAGTCAAACACAGACTTCCCTTTTTCTTTTTCTATTTCCTTTCTATTATCAGACCTATTATACCCAAAAGGGAAAAGGAAGAAGGAATCGAATCAAATTCAGTCGTAATTGAAGAAATCCTTAGAAGACAACATAAAACCCAAATCAGAAAGTGAAGAAACTAACAGAATATTCCTTTGGAACTAAGCGGATGAATAGATAAAGTAGTCCTAGAAGGCAATGATTACATACTAACAATAATGGTATGTTGGATAAATGCAAATTAGAGAAAGCGAAGACAAAGAGGGAATACCCGAAGAAGTAAAATGTTCAGTTGGTGTGGGGGTTTGAATCGTTCGGTTGTTGGGAGAAGCCCAGCAAGTCCCCATACGAATGAACTTCTTCTCTCTCAGATCGTGATGACTGATGAATAATCAATTCTGACTCCACAGACTATGGGATGCCTTTTTCTTGCGCGAGAAAAGAAAATAAAAGAAAAATTAGAGACAGAAATGAGATAGATAGAGGTTTCTGGAGTTGGGGGTTTGATAATCAAAAACCTTCAACCAAGCTGCTGGTCTGAAAGTCCTCTCTCTCTCTCTCTCTCTCTCTCTCTCTGTACAATTTCTGCTTCTTCTTCTTCTTTTCTCTCTTTAATTAATTTATTTATCTAAAAAATCCCCATGATTTGAGAACCCTTTTTCCCATTCCATATCCCACGTCGCTGAATGGGTGTCTTTCTTCTCTTTGTTATAGACGAATGAATATACTAAATTTAGTGGAAAGGGAGAGATGAGGAGACCAAGTCCCAGGATGAAAGTAAGAGTCAACAAGCCGTAAATTGGATCGCAATGGTCCGGTCACCCAGTCAACACACGGCCCACAGGCAATGGTAAGGTTACCCAGTCAACACAATGCCCCCAGGCCCCCCTCCCCTCCCTCTGCCCCCCCCCCCTCTCCACCAACGGACAAGAAGAAACTTTGAAATGTCCAATGTCACTGTATGTCTCAGAACTTGGCTGTTTTATCGTTTTCAAAAGGTCTTCATAGCGGCACCCCTACAACTACCCATCGCAAACTACTAGAGCGTCGTCACGGCACCTTTTTTTATATATATTTTCTCTCAGTAAAGGGATAATTTGGGTGGATATGAACATACCCCACTCACTTCTAACTTAATTAAAGTTCTCATAAAATTGATCTGTTCTCCAGTAACCTTATATTGTCCAACCCCAATCCCATCAGGGTTTGCATGGGGTGGGCTGCAAGGGGGGTGAGATGACGGGGAGGGGTATTGGGGTGGGGATAAAGTCCCCGTCAAGTAATATATCAATTTTAAAAATTATCATATAATTATCTAAAATATCAAAGAAATGTATTTTAAAGAAAATCAAATTTGTTGAGAAGTACATTGTTCCCAATATTTAAAGAAAAGAGAGACAATTTTATCATCATAGATAGATTGAGAAGTGAATTTAAATTATAAAAAAAGTTGTAGATGGTATAGAAAGATAGGTGGTGATGTATTAAAATTTAAATTTTAAGCCAAATAGGTTTGAGAAATTGAGATGAGTTACTCATAATAAGTTGGTCAATTTATTTTAATTATTTATATTTATAATATATAAATCATATATTATATATTTATTCTTACATGGGTATGAATCTTAATCCAATTGGAACTAATAAATTTATATCCAAACTATTTATTATATATGTAATAAAAGTTAAAATTGGATTTGATTTATAAAAAATAATTTTTTTATTTAGTATCAAATTATAAATAAGAATAAATTTCATATAATACTCTTGAGATTTGATAAAAGAATTACGGATCATCTCCATATTTTAAAAACTAACATGCACATTTCTTAAGTTTTATAAATGCGCATAATTTTTCCCTTCTTAACAAATAGTCATTATTTTTTTTTTCTAAATTTCCAAAAAGACCCCTATGACTTTCTATTATTATAATTAAAAAAAAACACAAAATGTTAAAAAGAATTATGGGCCACCATTATTATTGGGTTCCCATTCATGAGTTCATCTGAAAGTTCTTTAAATAGAAAGAGAGAGACCACTGCCAGTCAGGGAAAGGCGAGAGAGACTGTTAGAGCACTGCCTTTTATTACCATCACTAACTATTGATGGTTAGGGAAGAGGAAAAAGATTAGAAAGAAAATGGAGATAAAGATAAGACAATAAAAAGAGAGTGAAAATGAGTCTGTGTACGAATTTAAATATAAGGATAAAATAAATAATTTTTATTTTTTATTAAAGGTAAGTGAGGTAAGTAATATTTAAAAAGCCAAACCTTAGTGTTGCAACTGAAATTTACCTTATAAATAAATGAACCAAATTCAAGTGGTTTTGGATTTGACTTGATTCATTGTCTAATACGGTGGATGACAATTTAAGCAATCATTACTAAATTAGTCTGTATTGTTAAAAGAGAACTGATATGTTATTGGACACGCGACCCCACCACCGCCCAATTCCCCCCACTACGGGGCCAGGGCCACAGCCACACCCCTCCCCTACTACAGGCTATAACACCCCCCTCCAATTATCCCCATATACATATATATATATATATATATTTATATTTTTTAAAATATTATTATCTAAATAAATTATTACTCTTATTCAATTAGAATTATAATTATTTAAATAATTGTAACTATAATCATAATTAATAAATTATTTAATTTTTTAATCATAATAAAATTTATATCAATTTCATATTTTTTTAATTGTATTTGTCAGATAAAGATATAACTGAATCGATTAAATTACTCAAAGATATTTGATGCAATTTAATTGGAAGAGGATGGACGAAATGAGAGGTTTAATTGAAAGGGGGTTTTAAGTGTATCACTGGCTAAGCTACGTCAGTGTCTGAAAATATAAACGATTTGATATTTTTAATTTTTTAATTTGTTCGATTTGACCATCTATTCAATCGAGTTAGTTCGATTTAAAAAAAAAAAAAATTGATCTGCTCAATTTGAATAATTCAATTAATTTCACCGCTCTCCCTCCAATTAAATCACGTGAAATTTCTTTGAGTAATTTGATCAATTCGGTTACACATTTATCTGCTAGATATAATTAAAAAAATATGAAATGAGTATAAATTTTATTATAATTAAAAAATAAATAAATAAATTATTAATTATAATTATAGTTATAATTATTAAAATAATTGTAATCCTAGCTAAGGAGTAATAATTTATTTAGACAACAATATTTAAAAATATATAAAAAATATTTTCATATATTTATATGTGTGTGTGGGGGGGGGGGGAAGAGGGGGATGTGTGTATATATATGTTGGAAAAGCCTTGGGAGCCAGACAACGTTATTGATGGGATTATTGAATGGGGGTAAAAACACGAAATTACCCCTACCCACTTTGTAGCTCTCTCGTCTCCTCTTTCATGGTCGTCGCCTCGCCTCTACCCTCGCCTCGTTGCCATACCGTTGTTGCCTTGCTGTCATCGCCGCCTCACCTTGCCTCGCTAAGGCGAGGCGGCGATGGTAACGAGGCGACGGTTGCATGGCTACGAGGCGAGGGCAGCGACAAGGCGACAGTCATGAGAGAAGAGACAAGAAAGATGCAAAATGGGTGGGAGTAATTTTCTCTTTTTACTCTAATTCTGTAAGCTTCTTTGTCACCCTTTCTGACTCTATAAAAGAACTCGGGGATAATTGGTGGAGGGTGCCTAGTGCCTGTAGCCCTACGAAAGGTGATGGAGGAATGGGGTGATGGTGAGGCTGGTCTAAACAATCATTACCACATTGAATGATTTTTGGCCCATTTTGTTTTTTGATGATTAGGAATATGCAATCATTCTCCCATATTAAATAAATCTTGTTATTAATTAGGAAAATTTTCACACAATACATTTAAAATTTAAAATAATTATAAAAATATTTAAAATTTAAGAAAATACATAGGGTGTCCTTAAGATTTAACAATAGTTGTAATTTTCTTTTACCGTTATTAACTATTATTAAATTTATAAAATAATTAAAATATTTTTATATTTAAATTTATTTTAATTTCTCTCTCTTTTCAAATCTTTCCCTTGTTCTTGTCTCTCTTTGCAAGTAATGAGTGATGAATAGTGAATGATCGTTTATTTTCTATTTCTTTCTCTCTTTTTTTCTTATTTATTTCTCTTATTCTTGGTCTATGGGAGTAGAGGTTGGTCACAACGACAATAATAATGATAAGGATACCTTGTCATGGCAACAATAATGAAGATTGTTCGCAACAACGACAATGGTATCAGTGACAATGATGGTAGGCATTTATTTTCTCTCTTTTTCTCCTTATGATTTAATTTTTTTTATTTTCTATTTATCTTATTCGAACTTAGATGTAGGTTTGAGATAAATAATTTTACTCTATTTCTATCTCTGATTTCTCTCTCTCTCTCTCTCTCACCCAAATTTGAGTTTGAGATAAAGTTTCATTCACTCTATCCCTTAAATCTCTTTTTCTTTGATCTTTTCTTCTCTCTATTTTATTTGAACCCAAATATGGGTTTACACGTTGGCACCGAATAAGATATTGAACCTAAATGGGTAAATCGTCAATGTTGGCATAGTGGTTTTGGTTAAGGTATTTATTATTATTATTATTATTTAATTTTTCAATATGAGGATAAAAGAGAAATGATGAAAAGTTAGTCCTTTTATTCTTTTACTAGTTCTTGACTCGTGCGATGCACGGGATACAATATCTAATAAAAACATGTATAAACTAATAATTCAAAAAATGAATTGCACATTACAACAAATTTAATATACTACATGAATTAGTGAATAAACAAGAATCTTATTTCATTGTGATTAAAGTAAATTTTGGAAGACTTCTTTATATACAACATTTGTGGTCAAAGTTGTTTGTTCACCCTATCACATATTAGTATCTTCAACCCACTGCGACTTGTGACTCTTGATATTGCAACGTACAATTGCCCATGACTGAACACATGTTTCTTCAAAAAAAGACCTACATGGGTCAAAGACTAGCCTTGACTCTTATTGATAATCGTGGCGTACAAAACAATCAAGGGAAATTGTCTTCGTTGAAATTTGAAGGGCAACCTTGTATCGAATGGAGTCAACGACATCCTCGAAAGGAACACTTTATGCCCTACATTAGTACTCGACAATGTTGTAGCATCCAAGACGTGACTTCCAAGTCTTGTAACAATTAGCCTAGTCCCATTGCAAAGTTCGGCGGTATGATCAATATTTCTCAACAACATAATCGGAATACCAACCTTTAATCTCAACTCGTGGTTAGAGAGACCAGAAAATTTGATGTTTAAAAATTATGTGGAATGAAGATCTTTCAACAAATCAACATTTGTATCTGACCTGCAAATCGTATTTGAACTGAAGTATGTCCATCATTTACAATCACTAATAGAAACCATGTAATCGTTGATAGATTCAATGACATCCAATGTTGGTGCAAGAATGACCCTACCTTACAAGTAGGATGTATTACCAACGTTATTTGAAAACGATGGGTAAATGGTCTCAACAATCAATTCAATCATACTACCAGACCTATGTATCAAAATATCATCCAATATTTCCACAGTTGCATGTCCATCATTTCAGCCACTTAAAATCCCGTAACCAATGCTTGATATCCATTCAAAAAATTCTTTCAAATCAGCACTATGATCGTTATCAATGAGATTTTGGAGTCTTATATTCTTTGTCAATTTCAACACCTTGCAGTGTCTCCACAAATAAGATGAATTAATTGTTGCATGCACAATATCCTGCCTATTATCTTTCGGTATGACTGGTAAAATTTGCCTGAAATCTCCACTAAACACCAAAGTTTTTCCTCTAAATGGTTGGTCTAAACTTGATGAATTTTTGAATTTCATAATATCTCGCAAACTTTGGTTAAACCACCTTGAAGGTCTTCCTTTATAGAATAGATAGACAAATTTGAAATCTAGCTTATACATTATGAATTACATTCACGGATAGTCAACAATCTCGTAAATAGAAAAATACAATGTGTTTAGAAACAAACCAATTTCAAAACAATAGCAAAAAATAAAATAGTCTAATATGCATGATTTTTAAACATACTTCGCCCGAAAATCCTCAACCTTGACTATACTTGCATTCAGCAGAACCTTTGTGACATAGTAAGAACTTGTCAACCTCATACCACCTAGAATTGAAAAACACAAACCGTTGGAGGTAATCGACTTGTACAATAGGACAAATCTAATCTATCACAATCATTTAATCAATACCATTATAACTTTTCATATGAAATAATTGCATAAGCACAATCACATGTTTGTTTGATGTAGATTCAAGATAGTTGTTGACCAGGTCGACATGGTCACCCTAAATGGTACATGGTACTTGATTTTTTCTTCAAAACAGAAAAAAAAGACCATATATCTAACAAAACATAACATAAATAAAATACCTAGCACAAGTTATATAAAGATACATCCCGCAACAAAAAAAGATAAAAAAAATATTAAAGACAGATAAAAAAAATTAAAAGATCATACTCCAAATCTTCAAGAACAACATTGATACACTTTGTAGTGGACCCGGAAGATGACTGAGTTCTAGCTTTGTCCTTCTCGACGACTTTGTCGATCACATCTTTAAATCCAATATCAACATGGACAAAACGAAAAATGAAAACGCATTAGAATTGTAGAATAGTGCATCTCAGGAAAAAAAAAAAGATGCAAGCAAACAGTGAAGAATAGTGAATAAAAAAATTAATTGAAATTAATTAGGAAAAGAGGCAGAACAATGCAGTAAAAAATTGACTGAAAAAAGAGGCAAAAACGCACCAAATAGATAAGTTTCCTTAGACTATAGACTGGCTAGAAGTTCAACGAAAGGCTTGAACCTATATGTCTCAATAGGAAATGATTGATCTTCAACCTCAACCACTTGGGTGGTCCTTATGAAACTCAACACATACTTATGTATGGTAGTCTTGAACTATCTTGCACGGAAACGGAAACGGGAAACGTTTCCGATAGGAAACGAAAACGTGGAAACGAACGTTTTTCTAAAAAATAGGCATAAATAGGGTCCGAAATGGGAATAAGAAACATTTTCGAAATATTTCGAAAATGGGGAAACGGCACCTATGAGGTGTTTCCATGCAACATAGGTCTTGAACATCATAGTATTATGATCAACAATGAAAATTTTCATTATGTACAACTTGTGCCCTTCAATTTTATCTGCAAAGTAACGTATAAAGTTTTTCTTGATTATTGCATGCATTCGCGTCTGTTGTTTTACTTTTGTATACTTAGTTTTGATGATGAAAAATAATATTTTATTAAATCCCTAAGTCATGAATCAAGGTGGTGGTTTTCAACAAAAATCAATTTCAAGTGCTTTGTTAAAATGAAAACCAAAAAGATTTATGATTTTCTATATTAGTTGGAGATTTGAAAAGTCAAGTATTTAGTTTTAAAAGAATCTCCTAAAATGATTTTCAAATTAGCTTTGAAATCGTTGGTCAATATAGAGCTAAAATTGTTCTAAAACAAAAGACCAACTTAAACATAAATGGTTTGATGAAAATCTAATCTTAAGTATAAAAAATCATTTATGTTAATCTCATACTTTAGAATAAGCTTTTGAAGCGTGCATGAAAAGTTTTAGCTTGAAACTTAAACGTATGAAAAATCATTTAGTTCATGCATCATATCTTGAAACTTGTTTTGATAACGTTTCAATATTTTTCTAAGTTTGGAAGACTAGCACCTTATAAGGAAACATATATGAAAATGGTTCCTTTTTAGAAAACTAACTCCCGATAATTCAATAGTTAACATTCATTAATGATAAAATGATTTTTAATTAATTTTTCAAGAAATAAAAAGTGTATATCTTGGAGGTGGTAAAATTACAAAATCCTAAGTTCCTACTGAAACCCAAATTCTACTTTTTTATTCTTATGGATTTTTATTTTTTAGATATTTTTATTGAATCCAAATGGGGGGTACTTTCTTATTTACATTTATGTATTAAAGTAAATGAAATATAAAATATAAATTAAATAAAATGAGGACCTTTCATTAATGAAAGGTAAATATGTTGTAATGTTTTCAAGCCTCATTCTGTTGAAAATCTTCCTCATCTGTTGACTGTGTGTTTCAATCTGTCGACTATATCTTGTATCTGTCCACTATCATGTAAGGATAGTCGATTATGGCTTTTCATCTGTCAACTATGTTTGTTCATGAATTTCAAAATTTTTCTTGTATTTTTGATCTGTCGACTATGTGTATGTGTCTGTCGACTATGGAAAATTTGTGTTATAAGATAGTCGACTATGCCTTCTTGTCTGTCGACTATGTCTTGTTTTACTTGTAAAAATAGTCAACTATGCATTTTCTTCTGTCGACTATATCTTTTGCAGAAAGCTTCCAACGGCTAATTTTTCAAACTCCAACGGTCACAAATGGCTAGTTTCCTCTTTAATCTTTATGGAAGCCTATATATACAACTCAAGCAAGATCAAAAGAAGGCTAATGGACGGAAATGAGATGATCTAAATATTACAATTCATTTTATTCGAAGCTTACAGTATTCTGTGTTTTCATTGTTATACTTTTCTTTCCAAGGCTTTGTTCTATTATTGTTGATACATTCAATTAAACCTTGTTTAATCTTAAGAGACATTGTAACTAAGAGATTCATCTCTTAGATTCTCTCATATTCTATATTTCTTATTCTTCCTAACTTGTGTAGCTAGAGGGCCCATTTGAGTGAGAGGTTTTGTATTTTCCTAGTTTTGGACTAGAGGACCTACTTAGTTTAAGTAGGGGGTTTTAGTGGATGGTTTGAAAAATTCTTAGTGAGGAGTTAAGGTAGTGGATTAGGGTTGAGTT
The DNA here is from genome assembly GCA_036245055.1 of Diospyros kaki. Classification (NCBI taxonomy): domain Eukaryota; kingdom Viridiplantae; phylum Streptophyta; class Magnoliopsida; order Ericales; family Ebenaceae; genus Diospyros; species Diospyros kaki. Next base: position 39,278,570 of record BSEG01000001.1, on the reverse strand, counting down.
AAGCCGAACCACTATAAATCTTTGTGTTCTCTCTTGCTTATGTGTTTTTTTATTTGTTTATCACTGCTAGTATTTTATTATCCTCACTTGCATTGAGTTTTTATTTTCAATCAAAAGGATTTCAAAGTTCTATCAAGTATTTTTAAAATAACCAATTCACCCCCTCTTGGTGTGTGCCATAGCACCTCCCGTTCCAACAGCGTCCCCTACACAACATGATAAATGACACATTGCACAGATTATATATTGATGAACGACACTTTGCATGATAAATGACACAGTGTCTATATTTTGGTAACATTCTAACACAATCCATATTATTCCAGGCAAGCATAAATAAACTATTAAACGTGTACATTAGTCAAGCAAATCAGAATTTTTTGAAATTTTGTAGCATCAATTAGTACACTCACACCCACTTCAGAGACGTCACTTATAATAGCAGTCAGTACAAAGAAGGAAAACAAATTCATTATAATGAGTAAGGAAAGAGAAACAACAAATTAAAATGTAAGCAATTACATGTTTTGCTATTTATTTTATTTCTAACAAATTTATGTAGGATAAAGAATAATTTGAATGTCATCTTTGTATTACACATCAGTTGTTGCAATCTGACATTACAAAGCTCGCACACATAGCAAAGGAAAAAAAACGTGGATGGAAAGAACAAAAAGATCATAAACAAAACTACCACTCAGTGGCACACATGGCAAAGACAACCAAAGTGCATGGTAAGAACAAAAAATAATGTTTTCCGAACTTACATGTTTGTCGGACAACACTAAAGTGATGTTGTTAACCTCGTTTTGGTTATGATAACTGTAAATTTCCCACTTCTGGACGACTCGTATTTTGAATGCCCAATTCGCGCGAGTGTTTTCGACATACCTCAACATATGCAGAATCTGAGTCACGACAAATATTGAGTTTTAATTATAGTTTGTAGAGAAATCGGTTCAATGAAAAAATAATTTTTGATGATATGCAAAAGTATTTTTTTCGGCCCATATAAAGAGTCCTAAATATGCATGCAAATTCATTTTTTGATGCATTGAAACTTGTTGTATTCAATAAATTGAATTGTTAGTTAACAAAAAGGTAGTCAAAAGGAAAGGCTTCAATGACACGATTTGGCTGGTGTAAATGTGAAATGAAAAAAGAATGTAGATAGAGTAATAGCTCAGGAAAAAAAAAATATTAGCATAGTTTAGGCAGGAAACTGTGTGAGTCAACTTTGTGCAATAACTATCTTACTTTTATATATATAAAGATAAATATCTAACATTAAGGATATTTATTGATATTTCTTAAACATCAAAAAATATCTTATAACTTTGCCAAAACTCATGTTGTTTGCAATTTACCCTATTAACTAAGTTAATTCACCCTGAGTCATATATAATAACGAACTAATTTGAAAAATACAAAATGTTGGAACTAAAAAAATTCATGACGTAAAATAACAAAAGGTAAAGGTGACCATATGATAATTGTAAAACATCAATAAATGTGCTTGATGTTTATATAAGATATATTTATTATATTTTATTTTTAAAATTTAAATAATTTTATTAGTTGATAATAAATACATCTATTTAATTACCTAATAGAATTATTTAAATATTAAAAATAACATATAATTGACACATTTATACAAATAAAAACTAAATTAAACTTAAACAATAACTATATTACTCATAATAAATCAATAGAAATTCTAACGACTAAATTAAACTTTTATTCAAATAATAAATAAAAAGAAACACTCCCCTGTTGCGACAAATATTTGTTACCGATATCTGACTTGTTGGTAATGCATCCTGTCTCCCACCTATAACTTAGGTTGCACAAAAACATATATAGTACGAAATGAAAAGTGAGAAATAACATTTTTTAAAAAAATAGAAAATGAAAACGTAGGGAAATACATAAATAAAAAAAATGTAAGGACCTCTTATAAATATAATTTTTAATATAAACATTATAAAAATAGTTATTCATTCTAAAAATAAATATAAATTTCTAGAATTGCAATCAAGTCGAGTTGAGCCTCGGTGAGCTCAGGCTTAGCTCAATGAGTAACTGTATGGGCTCGAGCTTGAGCTTGACTCAAGCTTAACTTGTCAAGAAACTCGGCAAGGGTTCAGAGTTGCAAGTAGTCGCAGATAATGAATGGGTCGATGTTGCAGGCGTTTAATGGTCGAAAAAGGTGGCAAATCGGTAAAAGGTTGTAGGCCTGTTGGTTAAAAAAGATGGACAATAGACTATTAGTTGTCACAACTAGTAAGGAAAAAGAGAATTCATTGTGGTCAGTGGTCCCTATGTTGAAAGGAGAAGAAGATGAATAGGTGAATGTTATTTGCTACTACATTTACTGGAGAAAGAAAAAGAAGAGGAACAGGTAGGCGGTGAAAAGAAGAGGAAAGGAAAGAAAAACATGAGAGAGAAAGAAAATGGGTTTCTTGGAAATCACCCCCACTAATGATGATATATCTATATATTATATATGGATATGATGATATATATATATAGTTATGTTAAATAATATATTTATAAAAAGCAAAAGGTATAAATATGCTCTCCAACTTTGGTTTTTTAGCCAATTAAGCCCTCCAACTTTAAAGTGGACCTATTGTGCTCATGAACTTTTTATTTTGAAACAATCACACACCTTAACTTATGATCTTAAAATAATCATACACCTCTTATCCAATCAGCATAGCATGTGACTTTCAGGTGTGGTTGAGAAGTGTGCAGCTAAAATTTTCAACTTTTTCTTTCTTTTTCCTTGTCGTCACTAACCTATTGCCTTTCTCACATCGTTGATTGACCCTTCGCATTCCCTTCCGTCAATTAACCTCTCATCTATCTCGTCGTTGACCCATTTCTCACATTCTTATTATCGACCCACATCTTGCTTTTCTATCGTTAATCTTTTGAATTGATTTGTGTTGCACAAAAACGATAACACCGAGAACGAAATTGTCTATTTGTGTTTGTGAATCAATAGCGGCTAGACCCAGTTTGTGTTTGTGAATTGATGGTGGCACCGAGCAAACGGTCTGAATCGATGGCACTGGTTTCACTATCTTCATCTTCTTTCTCTGTGAGGCCAGGGTCGTCTATTATGACCTCCACCGATAGCCTCCGCTCCATTGTGCACCACGTCACACATGGTGCTCTCTTATTGGCGTGGTTATTACTACGTCAGACGTGTGTAACTCACATACAGGATGTTAGCAGGTCAGGTGTGTGATTGTTACAAAATCAAAAGTTGAGGTGTGTGATTGTTACAAAATTAAAAATTGGAGGGGTTAAATGGTTAAAAGACCAAAGTTGGGATGCATATTTATGTTTTTTTCTATTTATAAAAAAATATATATAATATATACATATATTATCTAATTATAAAATAATATATTTATAAATGAACATGTTTTCACGAGCTAATCGCGAACTTTTGATTAGGTCTGTTTGTGAGCATCTAATTAAGCCAACTTGTGAGTTAACGACTTGAGATTTATTGAGTTTAAATTTGACTTGTTTACAAATTGAATTTCAAAATTAAACTCAAACTCAACTCGTTTACTTTAACGAATGAAGTTAAACGAGTTTTTATCCTGCTAAATACCAAACCACTCACGAACGACTCAACTTATTTACGACCCTATAAATTGCATAATATATTCAAACAAATATAAACATAAGTTATATCATCTATGAATCATGATTTATTAATTAAAAATAAAAATAAATAATAATTTTAAAAGAAAAAAGTAATCAAAGATAATATAATTTATAAGTTATTATTCTTTTTTTTTTCTAATAAATTGTATGCAATTTATATAAATTTCCTCTTTAATCTCTTCATGGATGTAAATACATTTTTAAAATAAAAACGTATTTTCAATATTATAAAATAATTTCAAAATATTTTTTTAATTATAGAAATGACTTAACAATATTTTTTTAATATTTTAATACAAAAATATTTTAAAAACACCTCAGAACTACCACCGCCACCGCCGCCGCCGCCACCACAACAACAACAGTTACGTGACAGAAAAACAAAAGTTACAGCCAAGCTGCACGCTCCGCACGAGAGAGAGAGAGAGAGAGAGAGAGAGAGAGAGAGAAAGAAGAGAGTTGTTCTCTAATTACGTGACAGGACAGGAGGAAGAAGCTAACTATGTGCATAGCGGTGTTTATATGGAAAGCTCACCCACTGTACCCATTACTTTTGTTGCTCAATCGAGACGAATATCACAATCGGTGAGTTGATCGCGAATCCCCCCTTTTTTAATTGAATAATAAAATCAGCCTCTGCTTTGTGATCTAATCAATCTGAGATGGAATAATACGGATTTGAGATAGCTATTTGTTCTTTCTTATTCGTTTCTCCTCACTGAAAGGGCTACGAAGCCGTTGGCGTGGTGGGAAGGCGATCGAATTCTGGCCGGCAGAGATGAAGTCGCCGGAGGAACGTGGTTAGGTTGCACCCGAAGCGGAAGGGTCGCTTTCCTGACTAATGTTCGGGAGCTTCAATCACTCCCTCAGTCCATTAGCAGAGGCCGCTTGCCCCTTCGTTTTTTGGAGGTTAGTTTTGGGCCTCTCATACTTCATGTCATTAAGATTTTTTTTTCTCACTTTCACTCGCTAGAAAGGAAACAAGCTGATAACATAATTGCAGCCTAAATTTTTTTTATGTTTGGAATATGTATGGGAAATTCTAACCTCAGGTCTCACAAACCACAAACCTGAATCATGCAGATCGTAATCTATGGAAGCCTTACAAGATGAAACTTAAAAATGATATAAATTTCATGCTGATAAACTCGATATAGAAAGAGAATTAAATTACTAGAGTTTTAGCTTTGTAAATAAAGGATGGTAATTTTATCTCTTGCTCCGAAAAAAAAAAATAAAAATAAAAAAAAACCAGAGAGAGAAAAATGATTGAGATGAAAATTGAAAATTCTCAGGAAAGTTCTATACGTTAAAGCTACACCCTTCTGAAAATTCAGGTTAATGAGAAGTTATATGGTTGATATGCCGTTAAGGCCCTGAAAACGATAATTTACAATATGTGTCAAAAGCTAAGGTCAATGGATATACAGCATGGAAACACAACCTCTAGAAGGATTATTACGAACAAGCAACCCCCATAAATCTACAACAAAAGAGCCAAGTTAGAATGCTGTCAGGTCATCTCAGCAGAATAGGAAAAGAGAGTCTCTTATTTGGAGAGATATTTTCCATTAATAAAGTCTTTAGAGAATTGGGTTTATATAGACAAACCATCAATAGAGTGTCACTTTACTGCTGTTCACAGTTGGGATATTAGTATTCTAAAAATGGGTCATAAGTCATAAGTAAAAAATTGTTGGCATCCCTAACAGGTCATGCCTGATTCATATTCTAACATTTCTTAATTCAGATGTAACCTGCAAACATGAGGTGCATTGGCGTCCTCCTGAGTAACTTATTGTTTGCAGTTGCTACTCTACATGGAAATTAAACATGGTTTTCACTGTTTTAACTCAAGTTCTATTCCCTAAACATGTCAGTCAAGCAACATTTGTAATATTTTGTTATTCTAGGCATTATATGAGAGTATTTACCTTCAGATTTTGTTCATTGCTTTATTTGTCATGACTGGATAAGTTGGTTCCCAGATCCCAATATATGTAGCTCTATATGATTCTTGTTGTTCATGTGGTTGCAGAGCAATAAAAATCCTCACGATTTTGCTAAGGAACTTGTAAAAGAGGCAGATCAGTATAGCGGCTTTAACCTCATAATAGCTGATCTTCCTTCGACAACAATGGTTTATGTGACTAACAGACCAAAAGAAGATAACATTTCGATTATAGATGTGTCACCTGGCATCCATGTTTTATCTAATGCAAGACTGGACTCACCTTGGCCTAAGGTAGGAAGGTCCACTACCTTTTGATCTAGCAATTGCAAGTGCAAGTAGTCAGTTTTCTGCTACCAAGTAAGTGTAGAATAAATGGCCAAAATGTTGTAAAACTATGTTAACTCACAAGGAAATATCATCCCTACTGGGTTATTGTTAAGTATATTTTGTTGTTTCAATCAGAGAAGTCCTTTATGAAGTTTTCTATTGCTTGATATCTTTTTAGTGTTGGCTACAGGTAGATGGATCCTAATGTTATAAACAAGAAGTGTTAAGAAGTTTATTAGAAGTGATTGGCTACAAGAAGTGTTGGCTATAATGTTTTATCATGTCTAACTAGTAGTGATCCATGTTAAGAACATCAGATGCCCTTCAAGTGGATTCATTTTGTAATAGTTGATCGTAGCATCAGAAGTTACCATAATTCATGTTCCTTGCCACCCTATGGCATGTTTGGTTGGATAATATAATAGTTGTGGCACTCCTGGGAATAGAATGTTGAATTAGGTGACTCTGAGATTTTGTGATATAGGCTAGTTAGGAGTCTTTTAGTTGAGCCCCACTATGAATTTGTTTATGGCTTTCTGCAGCCCTGCCTGGAATCCAGCTTTCTGGGCTTTCCTAAAGCCAGATATAAGAGGTAGACAACGTAGACTAGTCCTCTAGTTGTCTGTTGCTCTATCCATGAATAATAATTTGGGTAATGGTGATCTCTGTTTCTGGTTCTGTGGTGTGGATTCTTGCATACTCACTTTAAAACTTTTGTAATATTTATGGCCTGAATCTATATGCATGTGCATTTCCAGCGATTTCTCATAGTTCACATGTTTTACATTTTTTTTCCTTTTATCTATTTTCTCCTACGAGAGTACAGGGCGAGCCTTGGTAGTATTAGTAAAATTGCTCCTTCGTGACTGAAAAGGTCAAGCGTCTAAGTTGTGAAAACAGCCCCTTTGCAAGCAAAGGGAAGGCTGCTACAGAAATCCTCCCTGAACCCTCAAAGAATGAGGAGGCTTTTGCTTATGCATTTGGATGTCCTTTCTTCTGCAAGAGTTGTGGTCTTTATCTTTAAGCAATTATGATAAAGCTCTTCATGTGTTATTACTAAGACATGCTGTGTTGAAACTATATTTCTTTAGGACATATGCTAATGCCATTATTTCTATTATGACATATACTAATGATGTTTGTTTCCAATAATCACAGGAAAGTGGGTCATCATCCAATGTGTTTGGTAGTGAAAAAATGACACTCAGCCAAGGCAAAAGCTAGAGTTAACAAAAATTGACACTCAGCTAAGACAAAAGCTAGAAAGCTCTACATCTATCTCTAAAACAACTCAATAACTTGCTAAAAAATACTATCAAGAAATTGCATGTTGTGTGATGAGCTTATCAAATAAAGCAGTCAAGTAGCAATGATGAAGCGTGTAAGGGGGTTGCAGGATAGAATGGAGGCAAGAATATCTGATACAAAATTGAATATGTTTAGTATATATAAATATATAGTTTTATTTAGCCATGTTGGCATTTTTAATCTAAGATGGCAGTTAGCTAATCTAGCTTTGCATGCCATGTTAGCATTTAATGGTTTTTATTAACAAAAGAAAAAGGCTGTCCAAAATTGAAACAAAATTAAAGGTGGATGCAACTATTGATAAAATTAAAAGGTTGGTCTAAAATTAAACAAAACTAAATTGGATGCTACTGTTGATAAAATGAAAGTTGTGTTTTTTTTATGGTTTACCTTTTTCTTTGTCTTTCTCTCCCTATTTGTTATAAATTTCCTCCATTTCATCTATTCACCCGACAGGAGCTTCTAGGCTCAGGTTAGATCTGGAATATTGAAACTTTGACAAGAAAATCTACGTGATGAATAGGAGAGGAATTTCAAGTGCTTCCTTCCCTCTGGAGTTGTTGGGGCCTTGTGGTAAGAGAATAGAGGCTTGCCACAAGTGTGGTCTCCCACTCCTAAAGGACTCATCCACGACCAGTTTGAGAGAGAGGGTATCCATGTAAGAACCAGCTCTGTCACACAGCATTCAGGAACCTGCCTCTACCTGCAACTGAATTTCATAAGACACCTCTGACTATCAAATTTTGTGGGATGACTTATCAGCGAGCTGCAGATTTCTTGGGGAGGTCGTTATGACCCCTCCATCAGCAATAAATAGGTAGATGGATCAACAGAGGGGTCACTTGTCTTCTTTAACTAGTTGGCACTCTACCAGAACTCTATCTAACCTCCAGATTGCTTTAATCTCTCTCTGCCCCTTTAACCTTGGTGGCTCTGACCCACTGACCAGCGGTATCCCACTGTCCTATTCCAATTCTGTGAACTTACCCCAGTAGGCAATAGTCATCAATATTGACCTTTTTGAAAGAGAGGTGGAAAAAGGATGTCTTATGACTTCTAGCAAATGAGAATATTAGACTTCAACAAGGATCTCCACCAAACAACAGTTTATTGTCAAATGATAAGAGTGTGTGCAAAATGATAAGCTGATCATATTCCTATACTTGTTGTGTTGGCATTATTTTGGAAAGGGATCCTGTATTTTTCTGGTCATTTCTTACTTTATTCTCCTTAGGCATATTGATCCATTACTCAATTTAAAGAAATTACCACAAAGCTAAAAAAGAAGAATCACTTCTGTTCTCTAGGATGAAAAGAAGATTCTTAATGATGAAAAGCTTCTTGTAATCCAAGGTGCCCCTTCAATAAAGTTAGTTTAATTCATTAGATACCTGATTTGACAAATGTATGACTACCTTATTAACACTTCCTCACGTACTTCATAGTCCCTAGTTTCTTACTCCATTATATTTGTTATTTATTATTGTCATGGTCTTTTTATTTTTCCTTTATTGTTTTGTTGGTGGAGGAGGAATATCTCGAGGGCTGTTAGTTCATCATCATCATTGCATAAAAGATTTAGATCCATATGGCATCTTTCTTATTATATACTAGTAACTAGTAAATTTCGATGTGATACTTGGCATTCAAATCATTCGTAATCCATTGTCTTTGCAGGCTGAAAGGTTGAGAGATAGCTTCAGGGACCTACTGGAGGTCTACGGTGAACGAGAAGCTCCTGCAGAAGAGATGGTTGAGACACTAATGAGAAACGCAGTTAAAGATGATGAAAGCATGCTACCTCACCTTTATCCTGTTGAGAAGGAATACCATTTAAGCTCCATTTTTGTTGACTACGAGACTCCTTTGGTAAATCTGTGGACTCTACTTGGCACTTGCTCACTTCACTTGCATTTTTCTGCCATTTGTTTGTTTTCCTACCCCTGTGAATATCATGAAGTTTTCCTCCTACTTCTTAGGGGCGTTATGGAACTAGAAGCACTTCCGTATTGCGTGTCAAAGCTTGCGGGGAGGTAAGCTTTCATGAACAATACCTCGAGAATGGATTCTGGAAAGAGCAAACTGTAACCTACCCCATCGAGGCGATGACATAAACATATACTGTTTTGACCATCAAACTTTTGAGAAAAATGAGCATCCGGCCATCTCCGGTAGGTAATTCCATCTGTAATATTACAGCTCGAGATGGTTGCAATGCAATGTAGCTAAGTAAACGTCCACGTCGTCTCTGTTTGCATTGCAGACTCCAGTTATATAACCACGAAGAAACTAGCTTTGCTTCCTTCTGTTGCTTGTTTTTTCATCTTTTTTGTTTGTAATACCTACAAACATCATAAACTTACCCAAAATAAACTAGCTCTGTTCTCTTGTATCACAATTGAACCGACTGGCCAAGAATAAAATGTAGTTGACATTTATATGTAACCATTCATGCTCATATTGTCCATTATTATTATGTGATGGTGATTCTCTTTTTTATTCATGATATGCCAATTGGTTCTCTTGTAAATAGTTTTGTTATACAAGTGTATAGTGGCTAAAAAAATAAAAATAAATAAGGTTGTTAGCTAAAATTGAAAATTATAATGAGAAATTGGAAAAAAAAAAAAAAGATTTTGTTTTGCTAATATTCTTTACATTTATTAACACGGATTGGCCAATAATGATAAATAAATAACTTGCAAAATCTATAATTTTGTACATATTGAAAAAATAATTTACAACATAGAACATGCCGTGTAAAATTAATCAAATATATATTGTATATTTCATATTTAATTTGTCATCTTTTATATATTTAGAATGAAAGGGACGTGTTAGTGTTACATATGTTTTTGGAATTAAGTCAATTTTGAATTGTTAGATAAAAGGACTTTTTAGTCATTCTAAGTTTTAAAAATGAAAAACACAATAACAATGAAATTAATCAAAGCCCTTTAATTCTGCTTTATAATAAATGATTTATTAGTGTTGGGATGGATTAAGGTTGAGATTGATTGGGTTATGGGCTCGAAAATAATTTTAAAACTAAAAACTTTTAAGCAAAGTATTTGGATAAATCGGAAATAGAATAAACATATAAATTAAGACTATTTAAACATTTTATATTTAAAAACCAGAAACTAGGAACGCGGAACCCACCCAGAAGGAACCAAACCAAACAAGCGCCCTAGAGCGAGCGAAGAGGAAAGGGTGGACAAGAAGGAGATAAACGCTGGAGCCAGAAGCTCTCTCTCGTTGCTAAATGGCTGCTTCTGATGGCGATACCCCCAAGGCCAGGGAACGAGGAGGTATCCTCTCTCTCTCTCTCTCTATATATATATATGTATAATATATGAACAGCGTATATGAATGCGTGTAATTATTATTTGATTCAGGTCGTTCTTATTGTATGAATTGGTTGAATTAACAAACGTAAGGAGGAGCAGTGAAGTGTCGAGAATGATGAGGAGGAGGGGGATTAAGAGGAGAGTGGACACGGCAGTTGTAAATGTTTGGGATCGAGAGGTCGGGGAGCTCTCCACCACAAGCTTCGCTTACCGTCTCCGCGCCTCTCAGGTCGCCTCTTTAAGACGCTTTTTCTTTGTATTAATTCATCAACTGCTATACCCAATTACACCCGCCGTAACTTTTTCTTTTTTCTTCTGAATTTTTTCTTTTCAAAGTGCTTTTATCTTTTGGCTGTTTGTTGATTTCGCTTTGGGACGATCGCTTGCTATCCCCTCCTCCTGTTTCCAATTTCAGGTTTTACTGATTTTTTTAATGGGATTTTGCATTCTGAAGTTTATTCATGTATTAATAACAACATATCAAGCCTTATTCCCACTAGCTGGGGAAGTTTAGCGACTTTAGTCATGCATCGGGGGCTTCCCTTTATCAGTAATCTGAAGATGTCTTGAACTTTCTTTTTTTTTTTATTTATTTCTCATTCCTTAAAACGTCTTAGCCTTGTTGCCTGTGTAACTTCCAGTTGATATAAGGCAATTCACAAGGTTGATGTCAGATGTGATGATTGAATAGAAGATATTGTCATAAATAGCCATGATGGCTAGCTAGAATTCAAAATTACATTCTTCAAAGATTTATGTGGGATTACTTTCAAAATTACAGGATCTTGTTCTCCGACTTGATATCTTTCGGAAGCTGAAGGAACACACGGGTTGTGTTAACACAATTAGCTTCAATGCAGATGGTGACATTATTGTCTCAGGCTCTGATGACAGGAGAATCATATTCTGGGATTGGGAAAGTGGATGTGTTAAACTCTCATTTGATTCAGGTCATTATAACAAGGTCTTCCAAGCAAAGATCATGCCTTACACTGAGGACCGAAGCATTGTTACCTGTGCTGCTGATGGGCAGGTGATGCATTTTTTTTTTCCTTAAAATGTTTATTTTGAACAGTACGACTTAGAGCAGCAGTTAGCTACTACCTGGTAATAGAATCTATATGGAAGATCTTTAGGGAGGGAAAGTGTATAGCAATTTAAAACAAAAAATTCCTGGATTAGGTTTGTTGGCTATCCTACATTATTTAAAGGATGGAGGGGATAACCTACTATTATGAGTAAACACTTGTCAAGCCCTGAGACTAGGGCTTGCAAAATCAATAGAATTCAGACGTAAGAATGATAGAAAGAAGGGAATAACAGATAGGAGAGAGAAGATAGAATCAAGAAAGAGAGGGAATTTATTATTAACTTCCAAGATACCCTCTAATGTCGTTGGTCCTTGCTTTATAAGACCTCTAGCTAGCTCAACCACTCTAACTACCCAACGGATTAACCGTTTATAGCTTGCTAGTAGTTCTTTTAATTCCCCATTACCCCTACATTTTACAGTATTGCGTATTCCTCCCCTAGGGTCGTGACAATCCCTACCCCTTCAAACCATTCTTGTCTCAAGAATGCTAAAGAAGGCCGACAGCTCGAGGGAACTGCTTTAGTAGATCAGGAAGATATTCCCACGTGGTGTTGTTTGTTGGTAAATGAGACCACTGCACCCTCACTTGAACTAAGGGTAGCTGCCCTTGGTATTGTACCCTTTTTTCCAGCACTGCTCGAGGTTCAATTATCTCTTCTTCTCCTTCTGCAGCAGATGGTAGGTCCTGTCCTGTAGCCACCACTTCTCCTCTTGCCTTTTTTAGCAAGGATACATAAAATACAGGATGCTGATTCACTCATTCCGGTAGCTGTAATCTATATGCCACTGGACCTACCTTAGCCTCAATTGGATATGGTCCAAAATATTTTGGACTTAGTTTAGAGACTAGTAGGGATGTATAGGGTTGTTGCAAAAACCTCCTTACCTTGAGGTATACTTGATCTCCAACCTCAAAATTCCTCTCACTACGTCGCTTGTCTGCTGCTTGTTTCATTCTATTGCGGGTAGTAGCTAGTTCTCTTTTAAGGACCCCCAACAGCTGTTGTCTTTGTTGAAAGTACTGCTCTACATCAGCCATAGTAGGTTGCGCTCCTGACAGGGCAAGTAGTAATGGAGGTTGATATCCGAACATAGCTTCGAAGGGACTTCTTTTAATGGCACTATGATAAGTGGAATTATACCACAATTGTGCTAATGGCAGCCACTTATTCTAGCTCTTGGGATGGCTGAAACACATACACCTCAGATACGCCTCCAAACATTGGTTAACTCTTTCCGTTTGGCCATCCGTTGGAGGATGGTAGGCTGCTGACATACATAATCCCACTCCCAGCTTCTTGAATAACTCCTGCCAAAATGAACTGGTGAAAATCTTATCTCTATCCGATATAATGGTTTTAGAGATCCCATGGAAGTTGGCCACCCTGTCCAAGAGTGTCCTGGCCACGTCCTTAGCTGTAAAGGGATGCGATAAACTGAGGAAGTGCCCAAACTTAGTGAATCGATCTACTATCACCATGACAACATCCTTGCCTTCTGATTTAGGGAGTCCTTCTATAAAATCCATTGAAATGCTCTCCTATGTTTGTTAGGGTATGGCCAGAGGTTGTAGTAGTCCGGGATAGGGTTCTTGTTCGTGTTTACATTGCTGGCATACTGTACAAGTCATTACAAACTTCACTACTTTAGTCTTCTGTTTTGGCCAAAAGAAAAGTTGCTTTACTTTTTGGCAAGTGGCACAAATTCCTGAATGACCACCAATTGGAGAGCAGTGTAGGGCTATCAAAATCTTCTCTTTTAGGGTAGTGTCGTCTCCTACCACCAATCGTCCTTTATATCTTATCAAGCCATTCGCCAAGGTATAATTAGGGACTACAGTTGGATTAACTGCCAGTTGTGCCATTATTTTCTTGAGCCACTCCGTTTTTTCATAACTTTTTGCCAACTCTATTATCCACTCCGGCACTACAGCTACGATAGCTTTGCAAACTACATTCTCATCTCTTCTAGAAAGGGCATCAGCTACTATATTCTCCTTACCCCTTCGGTATTGGATAGTAAAGTCCAAGCCCATGAGTTTTGAAACTCCCTTCCGCTGGAGATGTGTGTGCAGCTTCTGTTGTGCTAAAAACTGCAAGCTTTCATGGTCCGTTTTGATCACAAATGGACTGCCTTCTAAGTAGTGGCGCCACTTATCAATGGCTTTCAAAATCGCCAAAAGTTCTTTGTCGTACACACTTAAGCCTAAGTGCTTTTGAGAAAGGGCTTGGCTTATAAAAGCCAATGGTCTGCTTTGTTGTACCAAGATAGCCCCAATTCTTGAGTCACACGCATCAGTCTCCATTGTAAAAGACTTGGAAAAATCTGGCAAGGCAAGGACCGAGACCATAGACATGGCCTTCTTAAGGGCAATGAAGGTTGCTTCGGCCTTCGGATTCCACTTAAAGCCATCCTTCTTGAGCAGCTCAGTGAGGGGTTTTTTGATCATTCTGTAATGCTGCACAAATTTTCTATAATACCCCGTCAAGCCCAAGAATCCTCTCAACTCCTTTACTGTTTTAGGCCTAGGCCACTCGCTCATAGCTTCCACTTTCTTAGGATCCATTCTCACCCCTTCCCCACAGATAATATGGCCCAAATACTCTATTTCCTTAGCAGCAAAAGTACATTTGGAAAGCTTAACAAACAATTGATGTGATTTAAGGATCTCAAATGCGGTTCGAAGGTGTGATAGGTGTTGGTTAAGATCTGAGCTATAGATTAGAATGTAGTCAAAGAAAACTAGGATGAATTTCCTCAAATGCGGTAGGAAAATCTGATTCATCAATGCTTGGAAGGTGGCCGGGGCGTTTGTTAAACCAAATGGCATAACAGTGAATTCGTAGAGGCCTTGGTGAGTTTTAAAAGCTGTTTTAGGTATATCGGATGGTGCCATTCTAATTTGGTGATAACCAAACCTAAGGTCCAATTTAGAGAATATTTTTACACCAAACAATTCATCCAGTAAATCATCAATCAAAGGTATGGGAAACTTGTTCTTGATGGTATTAGAATTGAGTTGTCTATGGTCTATGCAAAACCTCCAACTTCCATCTTTTTTTTTGACAAGGAGAACTGGAGAAGTATAGGAACTTTGGCTTGGCTGGATAATGGCCGAGTCTAACATGTTTTGTATTTGTTTCTCAATTTCTGTTTTCTATATGGGTGGATACCTATATGGCCGGATGTTAATAGGGGCAGAATTAGGTTTGAGGTGGATTGCATGGTCCAATGGTCTTTGGGGAGGTAAGGACTTGGGTTCCGCAAACAGATCCTTAAACTCTACCAAAATTGAATGTAAGCTATTCGAGTTTTGTACCTTTTTTGCAATCTGCATTTCCAGCGAGTCTGCAAGTGGTGATCCTTCCTGACATTGATTTCCCTCTTCCGCTTTTACAGCTCTTATGGAATAGAGCTGTGCGATTTGCCCCCATTTCTTCCCCATCATCTTCTGTAGTCTTTTTCCATCAATGAGCTTGCATTCTCCTTGCTCTGGGCTGCCCATTAGGGTTAACTTCTTCCCTTCAATTTCCACCGTGACTTCCAATTTATTGAAGTCAAATGTAAGAGGGCTCATTGTCCTCATCTAGTCCACGCCAAAGACAATGTCACACCCACCTAATTCTAGAATTCTGAGATCTGCCACAAATTCTTGTCCCTGCATAATCCATGTGAATCCCACACATTTGTAGTGACTGAACATTCGACTGCCATTAGCTACAGTAACCGACAAAGGAGTCGTGGCTGTCAAAGGCCACTTTAGGTCCGCAGTAGTTGATTTGCTAGGGAAGCTATGGGTGCTTCCACTGTCAATCAGCACCATTAGCTTCTTTTTTCCCACCTGGCCCTTAACTTTGATTATCTGCCCTATTAGGCTGCCTTTTAATGCGTGAAAGGAAATCTCTCCTCCTTCCTCTCTCTGCACTTCTTCCTCATCCTCTTGCAATGCTTCCTCCTCTGCCCCTTCTTGTTCTGCTTCTTCTTCCCTTTCTTCCTCCTCGCTCATGCCTTCTATCTTCATCAATTGTCTTTTGCACTGATGACCCGGCCCATATTTGTCACCACATTTGAAGCACAACCCCAGCTGTCTCCTTTGTTCCATTAAACTGCCCCTCCCTCCATAATTGTTTACTGTTGGTTTGTTCGTTGCTTGATTGGGCCATGTTATCAAAGGTCTAGAACTTCCTCCCCCATACTGTCCGGCCAATATACTTGGCTTATAAGGAACTTTATGTTTCTTGAAAATGGCCTCCAAAGCCATTTCTTGAAGCCTGGCCTTCTCTGCCGCTTGACCCACTATTGTTGGAGTCATCATCTTTACCATGGGCCATAGTTCCTCCTTTAAGCCACTCACGAAAATTGATACTACATACTGATCAGTAAGCCCGGGTTGGATAGTACATACCAGGGATCTTAGTTCTTCAAAACGGGCAAGGTACTCCATTACAGTACCTTCTTGTTTCAATTTACTGAATTCTTCAATCACGTCTGTCATCTTCTTTTCTTCGAAACGTTCGCACAGGCCATTCGCGAAAGCTCTCCACCCCCCTTGCAGCCCTCCATCTTGGACCCACCCTTGGTACCAAGAATTTGCTACTTCGTTCAAGTATGTTGCCGCTAAAGTTACTTTCTGATCTTCCATCGTCTGGTAGAGGTGGAAGAATTGTTTGCACCGCCTTAACCACCATCTTGGACTCTTTCCCTCAAATAGTGGTATTTCCAATCTGGGAGTAGGTGCATGGCCGTGTGACATCGGTAGGCCGTTTCTTCCCGCGTTCTTTTGAAGTAATTGCTGCTCCGCCTCTTCCATGGCTACTTCCGTGCCCAAACGATCGTCGTGATGCTGCAATATTGGTGTTGATGTTTTCCTAGGTGGAAATTCCGGTGATAGCCGGAACTGGGGCAGAGAGGCCAGCATATTTAACATGTTGTTGATCCTCTGCCCTTGTTGTTCCACTGTTTCTTAACACTTTTGAACCGATTCTTGGCATCTTTCTACCGTTTCTTGTTGTTTTTCCGCGGTCGCTTGCATGAGCTCCTTCCATTCCACCAATTCTTCCCTCGTTTGACGCAGTACATCCTAGGTGTTATTTACGCCAAATTCCATAGTTTCTAATCTGACCTCCAATTGTCTCAGGCGCGTTCCTTCCGCCATTGCTTCACGATCTTCACCTGGGCTGGGCTACGTTGGATTCTTCCGCTATTGTCGCTACTATCCCACCACCAGACTGACGACTTTGATACCACTTTGTGAAGCCTTGAGACTAGGGCTTGCAAAATTGATAGAATTCAAACGTAAGAATGATAGAAAGAAGGGAATAACATATAGGAGAGAGAAGATAGAATCAAGAAAGAGAGGGAATTTATTATTAACTTCCAAGATACCCTCTAATGCCGTAGGTCCTTGCTTTATAAGACCTCTAGCTAGCTCAACCACTCTTAACTACCCAATGGATTAACCGTTTACATCTTGCTGGTAGTTCTTTTAATTCCCAATTAACCCTACATTTTAAAATATTGCATATTCCTCTCCTAGGGTCGTGACAACACCTTTATGTTTTGAAGTAGATGGTATTCATTTTTTATGTATGTTTCTCACTGAATCACCTCCCAGTTCACTCACTCTTCTTGTTCAAGGAATCTTTAACTTGCTCTAAATTTAAAAGCAGGGTATGGTCTATCTTTTCTTAACTTAAATGGTGTGTAGTCTGTTCTTATAACATTTCTCTATAGGTGAGACTTGCTGAGGTTCTAGAAAGTGGGCTAGTGGAAACTAAACTGCTGGCGAAGCACCATGGTCGAGCTTATAAGTTGGCCATTGAACCAGGAAGTCCTCATATTATTTACACCTGTGGTGAAGATGGATTGGTTCAGCATGTAAGTCATGATTCATCATGTTATTGTGTTTTTTTTCATCTCTTATATATATTACTTTCTCTAGACTGTATTCTTTTAATGTGTCAATTTAGGTTCTTCTTAATAGACTTAAACAACTGAACGTCTAGGAAGCACAAAGGCTCTGAAGAAAGTCTGACATGTCTGATATTTGTTTGACATATATACGCATGCACACCAGGGGCATATGTCAATATGCTGATAGGCACCATAAGTTTTAATTATTTTGGACCTTTATCATTTTATTATTACTACTACTACTATTATTTTTGGCTGAGAAAAAAAAATCATTGGGTTTTAGTTACTACTTTAATCAAGATTCCTGGTTTAGTAAGTACTATGATGATATGATTTTTTCTTAGTTTGATAGGAGCCATGAATATGTTAAAACCTCACTAGAGTTGAGATTTGGTGTATTTAATTATTGAATATAAGATTTGGGCTCTTCTCAATTGGGTGTTCTTTCTTTCACCATCCCAGTATGTTCTTCTCTTCCTCTTTTCTTCATTTTTTCTATTTCTTGTCTTCTTTTCTTTCTCTTTGTTGTTCTTTGTCAATTTGCAAACTGATGAAGAACAGCAAGGAGGAAAAGAGAAGAAAAGGAGACGATAAGAAGAGAAAGGAAAAGAGGAGAAGAAGCAGAAATATCTGAGGAAAAAAAAAAAAGAACCAGAGAATAAGAAGAAGAGAAGCAAATATGAATTCTCTGTATATTCAGTATTGACTATGAACAACTTCTACATTTATGAGGTTTTTGTATATTCACAATTCCTTATTAATCCTAACTAATTTAAGAATTTAAAAAAGGAAACAAAAACAAACATTCCTATATTTTCTAAGTTCACAAATAACTAAAACCAATCACAACTAAAACTTTAAAGTTCTAAAGTAATTACTACTCTTGATTTTCATCGCATGCCATAAGGCTTTATACAGTTTTCTTCCCCCAAGCCCCACAGCGGGAAAAAAAAAAGAGCCTGGAAGTCTGGGACAGGCATGTCCAAATCAGGCATAATTATAACATTGCAGGCTACCAAACATACTTTTTAAAAGTTGCAAGTTCAGGTAATTTTTAAAATTGAAACATTTTGGGAAAAAAATTATTATAACAAAACTAGATGAACAGTATCTCCTCCTTATCTGGCCTAACAAAGTGAGTTTGAAGGACAGAGAAGAGGATCGATAGTGATCTTGCTTTCATTAAACAACAACAATAATCAAATACTTATAATAATGATAGTGTGACTGACACCCTGTTTAAGATTTATTCAAAGAAAATGGTTATTCAACAGCCACATGTGCCAGTTTCCACCTTATCTGTGCATTAATTAAGGTGCATATCTGCAAGGCTTTTTTTTTAAAAAAAAAAAAAATCTTTTTATAAGAAATGGAAACTATCTTTTGTTTATCAATTTTAATTAGTATAACCTTGCAAATATTTTAGTATGGTTCAATATTCATATGCGTGACATATGAAATACAATATTGAAAACATTCCTTGCCTCTTTATACTCTTCCAATTTCTAGAAATTGCTGTCACTGTGTCACCTTTTAATATGTATTTTATTTCCATATCCACACGTATAAGTGTGCATAGCAGAAGAATTTATGAGTATTATTTGGAAAATTGGGAGATAATGAATGACTTAAGCACATTGTTTTCTTGAATTTTTATTGTTTCCAAAAGACTTTCAAAATTAGAATAAAATTGTTTGACCTTCTGTTCATTATTACAGATTGATCTAAGAACTGGAGCTGCTACATGTCTTTTTACTTGCCAGCCCTTCCGTGACCGTGGTTTCATGCCAATTATTCTTCTAAATGCAATTGCAATAGATCCCAGAAATCCTAATCTGTTTGCAGTTGCAGGGTCTGATGAATTTACTCGACTTTATGATATCCGCAAATATAAGTGGGATGGTTCAACGGATTTTGGTCAGCCATTAGACTACTTTTGCCCTCCACATTTGATTGGTGATGAGGATGTGGGAATAACAGGCTTGTCATTTTCAGATCAGAGTGAGATTCTTGCATCTTACAGTGATGAGTTTATCTATCTCTTTACAAGAGATATGGGATTGGGACCAGATCCTGCTCCAGTTTCTCCAGTGTCTATGAATAGTGATGCAGTTGAAATGGGAGCAGAGCATGAATCTGCAGTGTCTGCCTCAGACATGCATGCTGATGTTAATTTTGGTCCCCAAGTCTATAGGGGTCATAGGAACTGTGAGACAGTGAAGGGTGTGAACTTCTTTGGGCCTAAATGCGAGTATGTTGTGAGTGGGTCTGACTGTGGTCGGATTTTTATCTGGAAGAAGAAGGGTGGGGAGCTCATTCGTGTTATTGAAGCAGACAAACGTGTGGTGAACTGTATTGAGTCGCCTACTCATACCACTGTTCTTGCCAGCTGTGGGATTGAAACTGATATAAAAGTATGGACTCCAAAAGCCCTCCACAGAGCTACTCTGCCTACAAACATTGAAAAGGTATAGGTTGATATTTTTAAGTAGATGTTTGGAGGGTCACAATTTTGGTTATTGTCTAAATTTATGACTTGAGATCTATTATGTTTGATGTGTATCATTTCATGGCCTGGACACACCTCAAGTTGAGAGGAACAAGTTATCCTTTCTGTCTGGTCATGGTATGCTGAGAATATCTTTAGAACTGTTCCTTGTCGAATGATGCTTGATATGCATCAGTTCTTGGGTCAAATATGCTGAAATTGGGCTTCAAAGTTTGCAAAAACAAGATGTACTTTCTGCTGGGTCATGAGCTGAGCGTATCTCTATAATGATCTCGTTCCCCCTGAAAAGAACAAAAGAGATGTCAAAAGAGAAAGGAATTTTGTACATTTGTTTCAATATCCGCATTTGTAGATTAGGTCACCTATTTATACAACCCCCAACAGAATTTTGTTTCAGCTAATACAATTATCAAGATTATATACTTTAAATGTTATTTATGTTTATATTTTAATCACAAATTATAAGTGCATGTGTCATTTGCATATGAAAAATAAGTGGTATGTGTTAGTGTATAGTCATAGTTGAAAAATTGGTAGGATTACAATTTCATATTAGAATGAAAGCATATACATCACCCTCTAAGTCTAGTTCCTGGATCTACCACTGATGGTGTGTACGCAATCCATCCCTAATTTGGATCCTTAATTTGATTCATTAAACACAATTTCATTCCATTATTTCCTCTAAGTCTACTTGATTCTCTTGGTCAAAACCCCTTATCATCTATTCCAGTCCAGCTTTATACGAGTAGAGTAAGGAACTTATTGGAATTTTTTGCTAGTCAAGAGGGTCTTCTGATTTTACCTGGTTCCTTCACATTTATATTGTGTCCACAAATGACGGCGGTTGCTTTGGTTGCCCTAGTTTTTTGACATTAAGTGAAACTTGTGTGAAATTTTTATGCTTGTGCTGCAATAACTGGTTATTCTCTTATTTAGTTCCTGTGGCAACCAATCCTCGTATGTTTTTAGTGATGAGTGGTTTATTCTAATATCCCCTCATCCGTTAATCATTAATATCTGTGGTTCATCATTACAGAGTAAGATCAATGTTTTTATTTGTTATCTATATTTTTTTCTCTCGTCTTTTTCCTTGGTGTTTTCCTTCCTCTTGCTGCATCTTCATAGTGTAGTTAACCTAGGTCAACTTTCCTAAGAATGGGCAGATTTGTTTATTAATATACGTACAGCATTATATGCTTGTTACAAATTATGTTAGCCCTATAAACATCAAATTTGTTTCTTCACATTGATGATATAAATGATAATTGTGGTAGCAATTGCAGTGGCGTTAATTACATATAACGTTCGTGATGGTTCTTCTGATGTTTTCAATTATGATTGTGATAGTGTTTCTTTTGTTGATGAGAAGTAGTGAGTTGATGGTAATAGTTAAGATTAGACAATGGATCGATGATTTTGATAATTACAACGATAAATGTCACAGTTCAATAATTCTTCTCTATTTGGTAATTGTGATCTATATTTGATGCTAACCATGACACTAATGCTGATGATTTTAGTCGTGCACTCTGTTTCCAGCGGAGACCTAAGGCAAATTACTGTACGTACAGCCGCCTGGTTTCTACCCAACATCTGATGTTGCAGCTGTTACCACTGGGAAGGCCAAGGGATAATCCAGAGAGCCATGGCGAGAATTCTGACCCACCGAAGCAACCACAACAACTTATTTCATCGTTTGATGCCAACAGCGAGGATTCCGCAGAAGGTGGCTAGAGAGGTGGCGATGACTCTGGTGCGGAAGAATTATCAAGTAATTCACGTTATATAAACTTTTGGGCCTAACTTAATGAGTGTTGTACATAATGTAGGAAAGAAGCTTAATCCTTGCATGTGTTTTCTGGGTTTTATCTTTTGTGTAATTTTCACGATATAGGGGGCTGAGGCTGGACTATATACGCCACCAATGCACTACCGCTTCACCTCCAAATAAAAAGGTGGCAAACTGAACAGCTTCTAATGAGGTACAATCTCTGCTATGCCTATGCACTCAAATATATAGCTTAAAAAGTAGGGAGTTAAGGTTCATGAACTTATTCGGTACTTTAGGAGCGCATATTCTAAGAATTCAAATTAGAAAACGAAACAAAAACATTTTTGGTACTTTAGGAGCGTATATTTTAAGAATCCAAATTAGAAAAGGAAACAAAACAGGCATCCCTAAATCTTTAAGATATGCCTGTGGCTATATCTTTTACCCCGAAGACATGAAATTACAGGACTGATTTCCTTTTTTAGGCGTTGAAGGTTAGCCTCAAGACACATCTTGGTTGGGCAGGCTGGGTAGATTGGACGGGTTGGGTTTTGCAACAGTGCTATTAAAATCGGGTACTTCATTGACAATCTGTCCAAAAGAAGACCGAAAATGTGCATGAACAGGTTAAAATCGGCCAATTCTGTGTAGTTTAAATTTTTATCCAAAAAGTAATTAATAGCCTATAATTTGTAAAGATATATATCTTCTTTAATGAAGGAGCAAATTGATCTTTGTGAAAGACTGACTTAAAACAAAAACAAGCCCAAGCTCTTTCTTTAATCAAAATACCCAATCTATGTTATTTTAAACTCCTTGTTCAAATTTCTAATTTAAGTCTCTTATTAATTGGCTTCTCATGATAAAAATTTAATTAGTGATTCATGCTTTTTTATTATTTAATATTTTTTAAACGTTAATTATTTACCAATCAAATAAGTGGAATGAGTACTGAGCTGACTTGATAATTGGTCTGATTTTAGTAACATTGCCAACACTATTGGATGAAGCTCCGACCTGTTCGAGATCGAGAGCTTCTCCACTTAGCTGTCGTCGTCGAACCCGCTGTTCTGGCGGCAAGACTCATTGGATGAAGCAGCAACCTTCAACCCCTGGAAGCTGGCGCCTGGCAGCCTTCGCCCTTAGCCAAGATAGCCTGGACGAGCTGGCGACCCCGTCAGTGGGGGCGACGGAGTGTTACGAGCCTAGCAAGGCCACTGGAGCATCACCGCCACCGAAGGTTTCGATCGAGCCAGTAGCATTACCAACCTCTCTGACACGGAAGAGTACTTAACAATCACACGCTAAAACAACAGCAGCGACAGCAACGGTGGTCATCGACGGGGAGCGGCGGGTTGTTGAGTTGAGCTGTCTAGTCCATTCCATTCTATTAGACTGCATGGATGTCACGATGTATTGTTTATACCACGTCACTATGCATGTATTTTGTGCTTTCAAATTATTCTTAATCCGTTTTTAATATTTTTTTAAATAAAAATATCTAATGGGATATTTCAAAAGTTTAAGATATCACACAACGTTTTTGATAAAATATATGAATATTCTATATTTTTATGCTTTTTGTCAGAAAAAGTTGATGCTAAACTTTTATCAATTATAGGAATTATGCAAAAAAAAAAATCTTTAATATATATATATCCAATAAAAAAAAATCTTTCCTATTACAAAGGTAATCATCTTCATAATAATTCCTTGATATCCAAGCAGCATAACAATTCTAATAAAGGTAATCATCATCCCTAACTCTTGCAAATTATTGAAATTATAAAAGCCCAACATCTCATGCCCACGAAATCAACTTTGAATTCGACTCTATGAGTTCTGTTGATTCGCTAAAAATGTTAAAAACAGATTAATGAATTCGCGTGTCAATAAACAATCATTCTAAATTAAACAGTATATTACTTAAGATATATAAAGTTGTACTATGTAGTAGTACGTATTAGAACAAATCAAAATCAAACCATTTTGGTTTCAAAAGTTTCCTTTTTCACCCAATTAACTCACATCTCCCCTCCATTCGTGCTTCTAGTTTTGGGTCAGGACTTCCTTTGATTAAAACATCTTGATATCTATATGTTTATATATATATATATATATATGATTGACTAACTCAAATAATAATAATGTTAATAATTACAAATTCTCATCGTTGAAAAATTATCTTTGGGTGCTTTCTAGGGTTTTGTTACATTAGCATCGTCATTCTTGAAGTAAATTTCTAGATTCACTCTAAAAGACAAAATCTATAATTAACAATAAAAAAAAGCTCAAGTCATCATCGTCTTATGCTATTTATCACAATAAGAAGAACATCCAAAACTGTAAAATATATGGTTAGTTACGTCAAAACCTAATAGAAAAAAGAAGAGCAAAATGGTCAAACCAATGTACAAATCCGCCGGTCAAAACCCAGTTTCTCACTGTTCGTCAGTCATCAGTCAATCAGTCAACTTTACGGTCTCCTTCCCCGTCGCCGTCGTCTACATCTACATTATTCCGGTTCTTAGAAAACACACTCTTGATAATGTTCCAAACGACGTCGTTGAGGAATCCTCGGACGCACCCGACACACACGTCCTTCGCACGGCAGGCGAAGCCAGGGTCGGCGGCTGCGGCGCCAGCCATCCCCGGCATGAGATACGCCGACGCGGCTCGCCGCAGGATTGGGTCCTTGAACGCCGGCGGCTTCATGAAAGGTGGCGTCGGCGGCGGAAGATTCTTGAGGCTAACGTACTCGACAGGCTGCAAGTTCGACATCTTCTTGTCCGCGATTTGCTGGTTATCAGTGCCCATAAGAATGGCGGCAGTGGTTACCAGAAAGCTCCGAGCATGGCGTTTTAAGGGGTAGTAGTAATCAGATTCCGCACCGGACTTCACTATCGTTAACTCCAATTCCATATTGGAATAGGGTTAAGGTTTATCAAGTCCTAATAAGATTGAAACTCGAAAGAGTTTGAATTCGTAAAATATTACATATTTATAAATTAATATTAATTCTTCAAGAATATATATATGTATATATATATATATATTTAGAGAGAGAGAGAGAGAGAGAGAACTAACTTCATATATATCAAGTCCTTCACTTGATGCAGCCGTGCAGGAGGAGGCAGCCCTCTATCCATCTATCAATTCCAATTGGGGTATATTTTTTATTTATTTATTTATTTTCCAAGAGGGGAACTTGAGTGAACAGTGACACACAATTGACTATTCAGAAGGAAATAAAAAACCTTCTTAAAAGTCATCTAAATCGATATATGTTTCCAATCAAGTTTGAAATGGATTTATCTCTAAGTTTGTTTATAGAAATTGAGTCCAACCCTTTTATTCTACGTTATATTTATCTTCAACTTTAAGTTTATCTTTATCTATTTTACATATTTAGATTCTATCATTATCTCTAAAAGTTGTGATAGAGTATCCCAAAATTTTGTTCTAAATAGGAGTCCAAAAATAATTCAAATCATCATATAATTAAAGAGTCAGTCTAAAAATTATTTAAATCACGTATCACCCATTTTTCTCATAACCCATTCAATAAAAAAAAAAAAAAAAAGAAGAAGAAAAATGGGAGTCAGCCCAACCAATTTTCACAGTTCTGAATAGAACTAATTACAACTTTGGGTGCAAGGATTGCACAACTTCTTATTAGATTCACAAAATATGGTTGATCCAATTTCCATAATACTTTTGTGAACCTGTTCGTGGGTTGCTCTACTGTCTACTCTAATAGCGCTGTAGAAAGAATGCCGCAAGCCCTTTCTTGTCAACTTCTGCAAAGATGCGCGCAGGTAAATCGTAAAACTTTTATATTCTTTCTTACTTTTGAAGTGTTCTCTAAGGCCTGAATTAATTAGAAGAGTTTAATGTCGGTTGTCGTCATGTGTTCGTAATTGGGTAGATTTAGAAGCGGAGAGATTCTTACTTTTCAACCACTTCGTTGCAGCAGTTAACCCAGCGGCAGTTCTGGATTCAATTCAAATCATCGTTAGTCTATTATTTGTTAGCTCTGGGTTCGGTAATTAATTCATAATAATTTTGTCATTGTGGAAGTAAATTAAGAAAAGAGTGAAAGGGAAATATTACTCATCGTCACTTGCCACAAGAAAACCCATTTGTTTGTTAGTTTATATGGAGTGTAGCATTAGACTTCTCACCTAAAAGTGAGATTACAAGTGGAATTGGGCTTCGTGTCTCTGGCACTGCCGAGGCCACAGAGGGTTCAACTTCGCCACAAATTGTTTAAGATTTCATCAAGTTGTTCTTATTTCAAAGAAAGGGTTTAATATTAAATCAAGTTGTTCTTGTTTAAAAGAAAGGGTTGTGTTCGGTAATGAACAATTAGTATATAACTCTCAACAAACTTTTCTTGTTTATCCGCAGGCACTTGTTATAAATCAAAAACAGCTTTTGACGACAAAAGTTAATTATTCACGAAGTCAATCAAAACTCGTAACACGAAAATCTTACCAGCAACACCACTGTCTCAATTAATATCCAAATTCAGATTTCCAATGCCTTCCTGCTGAAACTTGGTAATGAACACTCCGGAGACTGATCAGCTCAGCTGAGAGATCACTTCATTTTAGGCACAGCCAAAACCAAGCATGAAGACAAACATTATGACTCAAAAAATTAGCAGAATCACTATGGTCCGTGCTGACATATTCTCTTAGCCTTCGGATATGCTAAAAATATGAAATAAAAATGAAAGTGTGAAAAATATCACTGTCATCTAAGAAAACTAGTCACACCACAGCTACCTTATTCACATTATGTAAGGTCAACTATGTGAATTTTAATAGTGTCATTGTTCTAACCGAAAAACTGAACCAAAATAAAAGAAGGGGGAAAAAAAATGATCAAACAGCAGAACCTTGCAATCAGTCGGCCTTCAAAAGTCAAAATTTTATTGCTAGATTAGATTATCTCCAAAAAAAAAATGGCACAAAAGCTTGGTACATGGAAGTAAAGTTCATCAATGTTAAACCAACCTGCTTCGTAACACTGATACTCAAATTTCCTAATCGTGAAAATAGTAATTGAAAAAAAAAAAAAATTAGTTTGCCAAGTCAACTATTTACAGGAAACATAGAAGAAACGAAAGGAATAATAGCTAACAATACAAGTCAAAAGAACTACACCAAGGACACAACTACACTTAAGTATCAGCTCTCATCTTCTCTGGGAGTTCTCTTTTCTTGGGTTCAGAAACTAAACTTAAGTAGTAGTTCTCAGTTAAGGTTACAGTGTCCTTTAAAATTTTGATAGCGTGCTTTCCATATACTTTAAAAGCTACCTGTTATGCACAGAAGAGAATAGTACGTAGGAAACAAAGTGACATTAAAAGCATTTTTCTCAACATTATGTGGGCATGCTGCAGGGGGCAAGAATGTTAGACCGCAGGTTGACTCCGCCACCTTTCACAGATAAGTTGGAACTCCTGACAGAGCTTGCTCGGCTCACGAGATTTGAGTCAAGAAAGACAACCACCACTGTGATATCATCATGGAAATGCCGACGGACCCCTCGATCGATTTTCTTCAAGTCCGAATATCTCATTTCCCTTTTCTTTGCTGCTTCCTGCAGTGCAGCTTTCACCAACCTCCTAGCACTTCCCTGCATGAAGGTAACTAATGACAAAAATTTCCTACTATTCTTTAGGACTACTAACAGAGAGAAGAATGGCTTGAAGTTTGATGTACTCTACTTCTATCTTGTTAAATTCGAAAGACAAAAATGATTCATAAGCCTGTTGCAAGGAGCATGCATCAGTAACTAATTTGCACATGGACAGCATTTATAGCAGTTGATATATGGAGGAAAGTGAGAGATTTTCAGAAAAGAGATGGGGTCAGGACACACAATTGACTTGTCTTGAATCATGTATTCGCCATGCATTTTTACTAATGGGATGTTATTATCAGCACACGATGCAGGATGCAGAAAGCAGATTCTAGAGAATTAATAAATGGCCATAAAAATCCAAAAGTGGTGTTTCCCTCCATGTCTAGTTATTAATTATTAATAATTCTAAAATGCCTTTCACTGTCTTATGTTCAGGTAATATCAAAACCATAACCACCAAACTTAATCCAATATCCGTAAAAGAACATTATTGTCTGATAAGTATCATCAGGTTACAAGACACCAAACTTTGAAGTGGCCAAAAATAACTGTTTGCTTTCTTGGTCTTGTATTATGAAGTATGTTTAGCCCCCCTCCCAATATATATATATATACATATATATGCTATATGTTTCTTACAGTGCGCGGATGATTCTGAATTATATCAACTGCTTCCTGGTTACTTAGGTGCTCCCAGAGACCATCTGATGCAAATATAATGAATTGATCATGTGCCTGCAGATGGTGCACCGAAATTGATGGTTCTGAGCTCAATATTGGCCTCGTAAAAGGTTCTCGTAGCCGAAACTTGATATATAATGGTTCCCTATTGTACTCTGCCCTTTTTAAATATACATCACCAATAGACCTTGAGACCTGCAAGAAAAACAACCTGACCATGAGGAACACAGACGTTAAAAAGTTCAAAATGATCTTCTCCAATGACCAATGGCAGAGCATGGATCTTGCTCTTGGTAAGGGATTGACTAATATAAACCAAAGTTCCCCTCCAACAAGAAGGTAAATTTACAAAGGAAAAGGAAAATAGCAAGGCAGAAGTAATAAAATGATGTTCAAGTATGTAAATTCAATTTAATAAAACAAGCTTTTCTACAAATTACTTGAGTCGGCTACATGCATCTATGTCTCCCCTTGGGTCTCCACTTGAGGCCATATTCTCTACTAAAGTAGTTATGTAGCATTGTGAATCTGTAAACAAACATAGCCAAGCTTGACGACTTCTGCTTGACTCATTAAAACCTTGCTAGAGACTAATCAGCTATGTTAACAACTCAAGCTTGAGTGTCTTTGACGAAGGTAATCAATTTTTTGAGCACAGGTGAAAAACTTATATCATTTTAGGACTAATTGACAGAATAAGCCACTTAAGCTCGGCTTGCTTGAAACTTATTTGATATATCAACTAGAAAGATCAAGCAAGCATGAAAGATTTAGCAATCATCAGGGTTTCAAACCAAGCTTGAAAACCCCATTGTTAAACTCAGTTAGAATTCACCTTAATCCATGTCCCCACTCTGCCATCCATGTGGATCAGATGCCACCTCCTTACCAGCACATTAATTGATCATGATGCAGATTATTGTACCATCTTAAACACCTTTCACTCATTTTGTCTTTGTGCCACATTGAACTTTTTCCTTAACACGCATACCACAAAGATGTAGAACAAATAGGCTATCTAGAGTATACACACACACACTTTCTACAGCATTTTTCACACTCAAAACGCAGGCAAATGAACTTTGTGCAGTCAACCCATATCCATAGGAAATGGTAGTACCAACAAAAGCTAGAGTGCCTAGATTACAAGTACTGATGGACTGAGCAGCCACTCAATCTTAATAACTCAATGACCGTTTAATAATATCATGACTATGGTTACTATAAACTCATGCATCATGTTAAATTGTGTCTGACAACAAATTCTGCTTTTACCAAGCTATTGATTGTGCTTTACACAGTGGATTCCATTTCTCAACAGTTATTTTAAAATAAAACATCCAAACAAGAGGGTAAACACCCCCCCCTTCCCTTTTCATCTTTTACAGAGCCAATTGTTTAAGTGGATGGACTAAAACTTTTTATCTTTTAAAGAAAGACTGAAGAAAATTTGGTAGAAAATCTTAGGCACGATTTGGAATATAATGGATTTTCATAATATATGGTCATAGGTAGAGACAATTGATGATCCAGAGTTCATGTAAATGACCCCATCTAGTGGGATTAAGAGTTGGCGGTGGTGTTGCTGACAGATTTGGTCAAACAAAATTTCAATAGAAGGTATTTACATTTGATAGTAAACGGCGAGTAAAATTATAACAATGATGACAACAATGGTGATAATAAAAGAATATCAGAAAAAAGGAAATGAAAAGACTGTCATGTCAGCACAAGCATACCACCTTCAGAAGCTATATTTCATAATTAAATCAAACCATTGCTAAAAACAGGTTTCAAAAGGTAGCAATCATTTTACACACCACTGGAGTGATACATGCAGAAAACAAGAAAAGTAGAACCACCTAAGAAGAGAACTAAACAGTAAAAGGAACGAAAATTCCATAAATTCTTTTTAGAGAAGGTGAAAAACCAACTTGCATAATGCAAACAGAAAAACTTTCAAAGAGTAATTGAAACAGGAAATTTTAGAAAATAAAAATATGTAAAATATAACAAGTAATGCGTTAAACTCGGTAAGGGAAAAAAGTTTTTGTCTGCTATGGTGCAGGATAGGTAAGAGCAAGAGGATTGGCAGCACAAGTAAATTTTAAACTGGTCATTTGCAGTATATAACATCTAGTAAAGATTTCTTCTACTAACTTGATTGGACGGCTCTTATGTGTTACTAGTTTCTCTAATTTCAGTTTTGCGTGTTAGATTAGGTATTGTCAATGACTTTATCGTAGGTTTACTTATGAAAAATTTTCTTTCTTATTTCTAGTCAATCATTTCTAGCAAATGCAAGAAACATCTTCAAACTTCTTGAAAATATGCATGAAATGATGTTTGGACTTCACGGTTGACTTAAAATTTTGAGTTTTCATAAATCAATTTAACAAGGATTAGTATTTATTGAAAAGGTATCCAAGGGGAAGGTAGGCCATGTAAACACAGGATATGAGAATGACATGACATCACACAAACACACACCACGGTATTTTTCTGGAAAATTAGGACACGACACGACATGGACACAACAACATGTTATCTTTTAGAAAAATTAGGAAACGACCCGGCAAGGACAATATTTTACACATGTACATAAAAATAGCTCACGCTCCACATCATAGTTACCAGGTTCACTCCTCCCCCCTTGAACTGTGATCTGGGTAGCATCTATTGTGGTTCTTTCGCAGCCCTAGATTGCGAGGAATGCAATCTGGATGCCCATTGTGTATGAACTCAATTAAAACAATTTTAAACTAGGGAAGATACTTAAAGTCAGAATATTTTTCAAATAAATTGCAGAAAAGAAAGCTTGCCTACTTCACTTTCTTGTATATTCTATTGCATTATGGGAGAGGAAAAATGAAATACTAAGTTAGGGTTTTACACTATCTAGTTTTTATTATTTTAAAAATGTAGTTTTTGTAACTTATGTTTGAACTAGTTCCTGTAAATAAAATATGAATTTCATGAAGTCCCTGACTCTATAGAATGCCAAATAAATGTTCAATGCATAAGTTGTACAAGAACAGAGAAAAAAAATTCAAAACAAACAGGTCATTGCATAAGTTGTACAAGAACATAGAAAAAAAGTTAAAACAAACTAGCTTCTATAGTACCCATCCAACTAATTCAAACCCAAGCACAAATATAAGACAGACCATGACTTGAAATAATGAACAAATTAAGCCTACTCCCTCTATGCCTCAAATTAGCATACTCACACACCATAAACCTATTCCCATACCATGACCTAGAATGTATCACATTCCTGGTGGTAACTATGTTCTACATATAAAAAATAAATAAGAACAAGATGTCTCAATTTATATTATAGATGTTTAAAATTTTAAGATTTTGAAAATAAGTTTTTCTAACATTTGATTTTTATCTGAAGTTTGTTGCTAAGATCTCTAATAGATATCCAATTCAAATCTTGATTGTTTCTGCACTTCCTAATTCTCTTATAAATTCTAGGAACTATGCTCCAAACAAGCCTAGGAAATAGCAAGGATGCATGATGTCCTCCAAGGTAGAAAGAATTTAACAAAGCATAAGAAAATTGTTTCAAATTTTACTCTCCTTCACAGCTACATCACGGATTCAAGATATAAAATCTAATGAAGGAGCAAATTATTATCTATATTTTCTTTTTTTCTTGTTTCCTTTATAAGTAATACTTCAACCAATTATATGACTAAAAAAGACTACAAACTCTTAAATTATAAAAAGCTAATAATGCTTGCAAATGGAACTTGTTGTAATAAAGGCAAGGGTAAACAATAAAAGATCAAAAAAACTTGAGGCGTGATGGACATCACTAGGCTTAAGGATAACTTCCATCCCTCGAATGGTTAAAAAGGCAAAGGTGGCTACCCTACTAGGATACAACAAGTTCTTCCAAAAGAACGTGTACACTCATGGTTTTGGGAACACAGAGAGCAGCAAGTAATAAACAAAAGAACCCAACAAACAGTAGCAGTAGGAACGGGTTGGTATAGCTGAATGTTTCGTGTCTCACAAGTGCAGGGAGAGGTTGTATTTATAGGCAAAGGATGGTAACGTTGGAGAAGAAATTGGCAGGAGGAAGATAGAAGAGAAGACTAATTCGAATGGAAGGATAAAAGATAGGATAAGATAAGAACTGAGAACAATTCTTTCTCCAAGACCAAAGACTAATTCAAAACTAGTCATTTCATGTAAGACAAGGATAAGATAAATTTTGTAGAAAAAATGCAAAAAGGTTGCAATGTGTGTGATAGTTCGTGTGCGGGAGAGAAAATTCTCCATTTTGCCTTGGGTTGGCCCAATCTCATGTGCACGAGCCCAAGTCTGTTCACATCTTTCATAAGCCCATAAAGACATAATGAATATAAAAACAAGTGGAAAGGTTTGTAACCTAATAATGTGGGATTGAAAGCATTGAAGAACCATTTGAAATATCACTTAGTTTACAACAATCCCCCACATATTTCAAATGGATTGAACTTAGAGGAATGAATGTTGCTGGGTTAAACACTATTGAGTGTAATACCTCAAACTGGTGTCTTTTGGACTATGAACCAAGTCTAGAAAGAAATGAGATATAACTCAGAGAGTTATTGGTGAAGCTTGTAGTTTCTATGAACCAAAAAACATTCCGATAAATTATGATTCTCACCAATCATATTACACCCCCTCAATACTTGTTACTCATCGCAATTTTGCGCTACTAAGCCATGTGTTCACCTGGTTATTTCATGAGTGCTTTAGAGATTCTATCACAAATCTCATAGGAATGACCTCACTCCACACTCATATAGGTGATTACATCAAATGTGTACTGCAATTTAATACATCACTCATAGGGGATCTACAATTCATTAAAAGCTATGCTCATCCTCGCTAGATATGCAGTTTAAGCACTACTCACACATAATAGGTGGGATTTAAATTTCATATAGTGTTATACAATATTGACAAATGACTTGTTATTACCCATATGAACCTAATTCATGGGATCTCCAATCACATAGGTTGGGTTCCTATCATTGTCGACAATTCAAGTTAACTTTAACCCCATTCCCCTTGATGTTTCTGATATTAATTTCCTAGCAAGAAGTTTAGTCAGAGGATCGGCCAAATTCACTATGAGTTCACATAATCTATGGAAATAATTTCATCAGTTGTTTTATCACATCATGTCTCAATCAAATATGTCAATTTTTACCATTGAAAGTTTTGTTCTTTGCAAAGGCTATTGTCGCTTGGCAATCACAATGCATTAACACTAAAGGTGTCGGTTTTATTCCTAATGAAATATCTGCTAAGAAGTTTTTTGACCAATCAACCTCATTACTAGCCAACTCCAAAGCTATAAACTCTAATTCCATGATGGATGTAGCAATAATAGTTTGCTTAGTTGATTTCCAAGACACTGCACCCCCAACAAATGTGAACACATAACCTGTTGAGAAAAGGAACCGGTATTCCTTATTATTTTATTGATGTCAATGATAAAATTTATACACAAGAGGTTCCTAAGAATTCTCCTAAGAATTCTCCTATATTTTGGGACTAAATTATATTCCTACTATCTAGGACTAGATTACATTAATTTAAATACAACAAGAAGATAAAAACACAAAGATAAATATAAAGGTAAAACTGAAACAATCTAAACAAATCTAAACAATCTAACAATCATCAAACAATCTATCACTTAAGATTATCTTGGTCTTGATCTCGGCTGGTTGTTAGCTTCGGTTTATCTCGAATATTTCAACACTCCCCCTCAAGCTGGTGAGTGGATGTCTTCCATTCCCAGCTTGCTTACTAGTTCCTCAAATTTCCTAATAGGCAATCCTTTAGTGAGAAGATCTGCCACCTGTTGATTAGTTGAAACATAGGAGATTTGTAGCAGCCTGGATTCTAGTTTTTCTTTAATAAAATGCTTGTCAATCTCAATGTGCTTGGTTCGGTCATGTTGTACCGGATTATGAGCAATATTGATTGCTGATTGGTTGTCGGATAACAGCTCAAGCGGATATGGTATTTGAATCTTTAAATCTTCTAGGATAATCTTCAGCCACAAGAGTTCACACACACCAAGAGCCATAGCTCTGAATTCTACCTCAGCACTTGACCGTGCTACTACTCCTTGTTTCTTACTCCTCGAAGACACCAAATTTCCTCCTATGAACATGCAGTACCCAGTTGTAGAACGTCTATCAACCAAAGAACCTCCATAATCTGCATCCGTGTACCCTTGAATTTTTTGACCAGCTCCTAGTGTAAAAAGAATGCCTTTGCCTGGTGTAGCTTTCAAATAATGAAGAATTTTCCTTACTGCGTTCATGTGTTCCTCATTGGGGCTGTGCATGAATTAACTTACTAGGCTTACTCCAAATGCTATGTCCAGCCTAGTATGTGAGAGATATATCAGTTTTCCTACCAACCTTTAGAACTGCCCCTTATCTATTGCTTCTTCAGAGTAATTTTCTTGTAGCTTGATGTTTGGATCTACTGGAATCTGAGCTCCCTTTCCTCTTAGCAATCCAGTCTTAGTCAATAAGTCAAGAGTGTATTTACGCTGAGATAGGTAGATCCCTTTTTGAGAATAGGCCACCTCAATGCCTAAGAAATACTTTAGCCTTCCAAGATCTTTAATCTCAAATTCCTTAGCTAGATTTTGCTTTAGGTCTTCTTGCTTAGCTTCATCATTTCCTGTCACAACAATATCATCAACATAAACTAATAGAGCAGTTACTTTATCTTTCGTGTGTTTAGGAAGAGGGTGTGGTCCCCTGGGCTTTGCCGGTATCCCATTTTATGCATTGCTGTAGAAAACCGCCCAAACCATGCTCGTGGAGACTGTTTAAATCCATATAATGCTTTCTTCAATCTACACACTTGCCCTTCTTTGTTATGAGAAAATCCAAGGGGTAATTCCATAAATACTTCTTCCTCTAAATCCCCATGCAAGAATGCATTTTTAACATCTAGTTGTTGTAGTTTCCACCCCAAATTTGCTGCTAATGATACGAGGACTCGTACTGTTGTCATTTTTGCTACTGGGGCAAAAGTCTCAAGATAATCAATCCCATAGGATTGTGTATAACCCTTGGCCACTAGCCTTGCCTTGTATCTCTCAAGAGTACCATCAGCTTTGTATTTCAAATTAAAGACCCATTTGCAACTCACTGGTTTAATTCTCTTGGGTTGAGTCACCTCCTCCCAAGTTTGATTCTTTTTCAAGGCCCTCATCTCTTCTAACATGGCTTCTTTCCAATTTGAATCCTTTAGTGCCTCTTCCACTAATTTTGGAATAACACTAGCATCTAGGGTTGTTAGGAAGCTTCTATAGGTAGGGGAAAGGTGATGGTAGGATAAAAAATTTGTAACGGGATGTTTGGTGCATGTTCGAACCCCTTTTTAGAGGGCAATAGGCAGGTCCAGATCAGGGAATTTTGAGTCAGTCTGGCTGATCTTTTGTTCGTCAGATATGTGCTCTTCTAGTCTTGGATTAGGGGCTGCAACTGGTGTGGACTGAAGATCATCATTAGGTTGTCTTCTCTTATACACATAGGGTGAGCCTTTGTATCTGTTGGTAGTCAGCTGCTGGTTTGATTCAGTGTTATTTGATGGAAAGATCTTAGGGAAATGATGGACAAAATCATTTGTGGAAGTAGGGAGTTCTGGAAAGAAATTATCCATATTTTTTGGTTGAGTATGCTCCCCCTTAGACTGAGAATCAAAAAAGGATTGGGACTCAATGAAGGTGACATCCTTAGAAATATAGACTTTCCGGGAGATAGGATCATAACACTTGTATCCCTTTTGGGTTGGAGAATACCCTATGAAGACACATCTTTTTGCTCTAGGATCAAACTTGTCTCTACGGACTTTAGGTATGTGAACAAAACATACACATCCAAAAACTTTGAGAGGCAATGGAGAATGCAGTTTCAGGTCTGGGAAGAATTTGGTTAGACTTTGGAAAGAACTTTGATTGTCAAGGATCTTGGATGGGACTCTATTAATGACATAAGTGGCTGTCAAGACTGCCTCCCCCCATAGATATTTAGGAGTATTATGATAATGAAGAAGGGCTCGAGTGACATTCAAAAGATGCCTCATCTTCCTCTCAGCCACTCCATTTTGTTGTGGAGTGTCGATGCATGAAGATTCATGGACAATTCCTTCGTTTTGGAAGAAGAGGTGTAAATGAGCATTGAAATAATCCCTTGTATTATCTGTCCTAAATTTTTTAATTTTAGTTCCAAATTGTGTGTGAACCATTTTGCAAAAGTAAGGGAGAACAGTCCCAATACTAGCTTTATCTTTTAAAAGGAAAACCCAACACATCCTAGTACAATCATCTATGAATGAGATGAACCACTTGGCCCCCGACTGATTTAAAATTCTTGAAGGACCCCAAACATCTGAATGAATCAAATCAAATGGTCTAGATGATAGTTTATTGCTAATTGAATAAGAGGTTCTATGATGTTTGGCCATAACACACACATCACACTGAAAATTGCTAGGATTAAGAGTTTTAAACAAAGTCGGAAACATTTCCTTCACTAAACTAAAAGGAGGATGACCTAGTCGAAGATGATGAAGCCAAATGGCAGCTCGGTCAGAGGCTGTTTTCTGGGTTGAGTAGGCTGCCTGCAGCTGATCTTTAGGCTTAGTGCTCCCCCCTTGTAAGATATACAACTAATGTTGCTCTTTAGCCACACCAATCGTCCTCCCCGTGTCCATGTTCTGAAATTTACACACATATGGAGAGAAAACAACATTGCAGTTGAGGTCTTGAGTGAGTTGTTTTATAGAAATAAGGCTAAGAGTTAAATCTGGTACATAAAGGACTGGATTGATTGACAAATTTGGACCAAAGATAACTTTTCCTTTTCCTTTAATGGGAATTGTGGTTCCATCGGCAATAGTGATCTGTTTGGATGATGTAAAAGGCTCATAAGTATTAAAAAACTAGAAATTGGGTGTCATATGGTTAGTTGCTCCTGAATCCAAGATCCAAGTGTTATTCCTACCAATGTTGGAGGCTAAAGAAGGAGTAAAACTGATTTGTTTACCTTGTTGAGCCATAGAGCAGGATCCCCCTCCATCTTGAATGGTTTTTAGAAATTCCTTCAGCTTATGAACTTCTTCTTTATTGAGCTGACTGAAGTCCATACCAGTTCCAACACTCGGCCTTTCTTCTTTTTGTGCTTCTCCCTCTTGTTCTTTGTTTGAAAGATAGCTTTGAGGGTAGTTTTGCGGAGGACCTTGAGTCCTTATATTCTTGAATCCACCAAGTTTATTGAGGACTGCTACCTTTCCATGCAACTTGAAGCAGGTCTCCTTAGTATGCATCGGCTTATTACAGAAGGTACACCACTGCCCTTCTCGTCCGGATTTATTTTGATTTGTTGACTGCTTCCATGATCTGTTGTTGGAGAGGAGTGCTGATCCTTCCATATTGGATCCACCAAGCATGGCTCCTCTCCTACCCTTACCTGATTGAACTCGGGATTTAAGCCGGCTAGGAACTCTACTATCCGGTCTCTTTCAAGAATTTGATTGAGAGTAGTAGTATCCGCTTGACACACCATCTTTATAGCTTGGTATTGATCAAGCTCTAACCATAGGCCTAGCATCAGATTATAATACTCGGTGATTGTTAGCTGGCCTTGCTTTGAACCATTGATCTTTGTTTTGATATCAAAGATTATAGATGCGTCCTTGGCCTTTGAGTAAGTCTGATAAACGGTCTCCCAAACTGCTCGGGCAGTACTAAGGAACATAAAGTTCCTGCTGATATCTGGTTGTATGGTGCTCCATAGCCACGACATGATGCGGGAGTCTTCCACATCCCATGCGCTGAAGCCTGGATCAGTTTCTGGTGGAGGATTCCCAGTGAGGTGGGTACTCTTTCCTCAGACTTTAAGAAGGGTTTTGATTAGCTGCAACCATTGAAGAAAATTCCTACCATCTAGCCGATAGGATTGGTGAATACTTGGTAGTTTGCCAGTAAGAGAAGGAGGTTGATCTACCGCAGTGTTTTCTCCAGTGATGATAGTAGGTGAAGACGATGGATTTGCTGATGTTTCTGACATGGATTTGCTGATGTTGAAGGAAGAACAGAAGGATGAAAGGTGTGTGGAATGGCAGAAAAAGAAAGGTGTAGATGGTTGGAACCCAAGAAAAAATCGGGGACTATTAGGGCACTATGCAATGAAGGCACTGAAAAAACAGAATCGTGTAATGAAGGAACTGATTTCTTAGAAGAACAAGCTTGGATTTGCAAGCTCTGATACCATGTTGAGAAAAGGAACCGGTATTCCTTATTATTTTATTGATGTCAATGATAAAATTTATACACAAGAGGTTCCTAAGAATTCTCCTATATTTTAGGACTAGATTACATTCCTACTATCTAGGACTAGATTACATTAATTTAAATACAACAAGAAAATAAAAATACAAAGATAAATATAAAGGTAAAACTGAAACAATCTAAACAAATCTAAACAATCAAACAATCTATCACTTAGGATTATCTTGGTCTTGATCTCGGTTGGTTGTTAGCTTCGGTTTATCTCGAATATTTCAACATAACCACTAGTAGATTTTGTCTTATCTAAATCTGAGATCCAATTAACATTTTTGTATCCTGCTAATATAGTGGGAAATCCACTAAACAAAATACCATAATTTATAATACCTTTCAAATATCTCATCATTTTAACTAATGCAGTCCAATTATCTTGATTGTGATTTTGTGTATACCTGCTTAGTCTACACACAGCATGAGCTATATCAGGTTGAGAAAAATTCATTAAATACATCAGACTCCCAATAATCTATGCATACTCAAACCGTGCAACTAGATCACCTCGATTTTTCTTCAAATGAGTATTAGCATCATAAGGAGTACACATTGGTGTCACATCAAAGTTATTGCTGTAAACTAAGTGATATTTCAAATAATTCTTCAATGTTTTCAATCCCACATTGCCAGGTTACAAACCTTTCCACTTGTTTTTATATTCATCATGTCTTTATGATCTTATGAAAGATGTGAACGAACTTGGGCTCACACGCATGAGATTTGGCTAACCTAAGGCAAAATCGAGAATTTCCCCCTGCACGCAAACTATTACACACACTGCAACCTTTTCCATTTTTTCTATAAAATTTATATATCCTTGTCTTACATGAGAGGACTAATTTTGAATTAGTCTTTGGTCTTGAAGAAATAAATGTTCTCCAATTCTTATCTTATCCTATCATTTATCCTTCCATTTGAATTAGTCTTCTCCTCCATCTTCCTCCTATCGATTTCATCTCCAACGTTACCATCCTTTGCCTGTAAATACAGCCTCTCTTTGCACTTGTGAGACACGAAACATTTAGCTATACCAACTTGTTCCTACTGCTAGTGTTTGTTGGGTTCTTCTATTCATTACTTGTTGCTCTCTTTATTCCCAAAACAGCGTGTACACGTGCTTTTGGAAAAGCTGCTTGTATTTTGGGAGGATAGCCACCTTTGCTTTTTTTTTTTGCACCATTTGAGGGGGTGGAAATTATTCTTAATCTTGGTGACGTCCATCACGCCTCAAGCTTTTTTTTATTTTTTATTGTTTATTGTCTACCCTTGCCCTTATTACAACAATCTTAAGGATAATTATGGATGCCTCCCTTGACATAGTTGTTAGTTGTGTCGTCGCTATTGCAGCAGATAATGCCACTGCCACTACTATTGCTATTGCAACCGATCATGCTGCCGCCACTGCTGCTGCCAACCATGTCATCATTGCTGTTGTCAACCATGCTAGCGAATCGTCGTCATTTGCTACACCCATCAATTATGTGCTTCCTTCGATCCCACTTATGCAACATGCAAAGCCATTTCCTAATGTCTCCAAGATTGAGTTGTTTGATGGAAATAACTTCAAAAGAAGGCAAGAAATGGTTTATTCAATCCTTGATGTTCAAGGTGTGGCACATCCACACACTGAACCCAAGCTAATGAAGCAATTGGTGATGCCAAGTTGTTGGACCATTGGACATATGCAAATAAGGTATGTAGGCACACAATAATTAGTACATTATCTAATTAACTATTTGATGTCTACTATCCCTATAAAGAAGCAAAGAAAATTTGGAATTCCATGAATGCTAAGTACACAGTTGAAGATGTTGTGAAACAAAAGTTTGTGACTGGAAAGTTTTATCGATGGGAAATGATAGATGACAAGGAAATCAAGGTACAAATTAACGAGTACCACAAGCTTATGGAAGACTTGAAAACTAAAAACATTGTGCTGCAAGAAGAATTTGTAGTCGGTCTGCTCGTTGAAAAAATGCCTGAATCATGGAATGACTAAAAGAACCAACTCAAGCACAAGCACAAACAACTATCACTTGAAGATCTAGCTATACACATAATCATTGAAGAAACAAATCGCAAAGAGCTACAATCAGCAAGGGCAAATGAGATGGTGTCCAAGGCTAACTTAGTACAAGATAAATCTTAAAATCCACATGAACACAAAAATAAATCTGATTATAAGCCTAAAGCAAATAACCCCAATTTCAAGAAAAAGAAAGGTTCTTGCTTTGTTTGTGGAGAACCAGGGCATCATGCACCTCAATGTAGAAAGAGAGAGAGAAATGACAATCCTACTCAACCAAAAGCAAATTTGGTTGAAGTAGATGATATTATTGCCGCAGTCATTTCTCAAGCAAATATTACGGCCAATGTGAAAGATTGGGTGGTAGAGTCTGGGGCTACCAAGCACATACGTGCAAATAAAAGTGTCTTTTTCTCTTACATTCCAATAGGAAAAGGAGAAGAAACAATTTATCTTGGTGATTCAAGAACTACACCAGTTCTTGGGAAAGGGAAAATTCTTCGCAAACTCACATCTGGCAAAACTCTATCTCTGATTGATGTACTTCATGTTCCAAATATTAGAGTTAACCTTGTCTCTCTATCTTTGTTAAGCAGGGTTGGGGTAAGGTGTCATTTGAATCTAACAAGATTGTAATGAGCAAAAATAATACTTTTGAGGGCAAAGGCTATAGTAATCAGGGTCTTTTTGTATATAATGTTTCTAAGATAATTAATGAAAATGTAACTTCTTATGTTTACATGCTTGATTCTATTGACATGTGGCATGCTAGATTAGGACATGATAGTATTTCATATATTGAGAAAATGCAATCTCTTGGACTCAACTAAAATAAATAATTCTTGTTTGAAAAAATGTGAAACATGTGCTGAACCTAAATTAACCAAGAAAACATGTGCTTCTATTCAAAAAGAATCTGAACTCTTAACTTAATTCATACTGATCTAAGGGATTTAAAACAAACTATGACTAGAGGAGGTAAGAAATATTATGTTATATTTATAGATGATTGTTCTGGATATACAAAAACTATATTTAATGAGAAATGAAGATGAGGCCTTTAGCATGTTTCTCTTATACAAAGCAGAAATAGAGAATCAATTGAATAAAAGGATAAAAAGAGTTAGGTCAGATAGAGGAGGTGAATATGTTTCATTCAATGATTTCTATGAGAAAGAAGGAGTAATTCATGAGATTAGTTCCCCTTATTCTCTTGAATCAAATGGCATAGCAGAAAGAAAAAATAGGACCTTAAAAAAATGATGAATTCAATGCTTGTTATGGTGAAGCAATTTTGTTTGCTCGTCATCTACAAAATAGGATTCCTTATAATAAAGGAAAATACTATTGGTACACCTTTGTGTACACCTTAGGCTACATAAAGGTGTACCAATGACTAAAAAGCCCTCATGAGGCGCATAGAGGCGCGTGAGGCTCATGTGAGGCGCAGGGTATTTTGGTCATAATACTCTTTTGTGTAGCCCAAGATGTACAAAATAGATGTACATCTAGCATGACTCTATAATAAAACAGCCAAGACATCTTATGAGTTATTACTCCTAACTTGAAATATTCGAAAGTGTGGGGTGTCTTGCAAAAGTTATGCTTCCTAATCCTAAGAAAAGAAAAATAGGATAAAAAACATCCGATTGCATGTTTATTGGTTATGCTAAACATAGTGTTGCATATAGGTTTCTTGTTTTGAAAAATGATATGCTTATTTTTGGTATTTGTAATGAGATAGTGCATAGTACTAGAAGTTTTTTAGCTTCTAAATTTGATATGAAAGACATGGGTGAAGCTAGTGTCATTTTGGGTGCTATGATCAAAAGGAGTAATGATGGTATTATGATGTCACAAGAACACTATATTGATTGAGAAACTTTTTAAGAAGTTTAGAAACTTTGATGTGACACCAGTGAATACTCCTTATGATGCTAACACTCATCTGAAGAAAAATCGAAGTGATCCGGTTGCCCAGTCTGAGTATGC
The DNA here is from genome assembly GCA_036245055.1 of Diospyros kaki. Lineage (NCBI taxonomy): Eukaryota > Viridiplantae > Streptophyta > Magnoliopsida > Ericales > Ebenaceae > Diospyros > Diospyros kaki. The sequence goes on along the minus strand of BSEG01000001.1, from coordinate 39,235,914 downwards.
ATAGATTATTGGGAGTTTGATGCATTTAATGAATTTTTCTCAATCAATTAGATGACTAAAAATTACTACAAAATCTTAAATTATAAAAAGCTAATAACGTTTGCAAGTGGAGCTTGCAAAATCAAGAAAGAATAAGTAGGAAATTGGCCTAACACCCATCTACCCACCCTTTTAAAAGAAAAAAGAGACAACTATGGGAATTTTTTTTATTTGTTTGCAACTATTTTCTCCTTCCTTGAATCCAACAGCAAGCAGTCTGGTCAGATAAACCTTACAACCCTAAAAACATGCTCCTGACAAAATAGTTATACATAAAAACTAGTATAATATGGAGCCAAGATGCTAAAATGCAGTTTTGAATTGACAGATATACCACACAAAAAAATAGTATTTTTTTATTAATAATGTGAATGACCATAATAACCAAAAAGCATTGAAAATATTGAAAAGTATCATTAATCTAATAATAAAATACCATTTATTTTATAATAATGATAATATACAAACTTATTGAACAAATGCCACTACAAGATCAAGACAGCATTTACATCTATAATAATGATGTTATAAATATCAAAATTAGGCTCAATTTTTTTTTTCATTTTTTGACTCAGAGCTTATTATGTTTATAGATTTGACCCCAAAAAAAGTTCTAAAAACTCTAATAATAATCCTATTATTTCTTTAGGAAGGTGAATCATGTGTCTACCCTATGAATGACAATGTTATCACCATTGTTAAAAACTCTAAATGCATGCAAAATATAAAGTAATACCAAAATTAAGACTCACCATTTCGCATGTTCAACATGTATCCTAGAGTGTCCGACAAGTATCATTGTTCAATACATGTCAAACACAAGTGCAACACCCATATGAAAGTGTCCATGCTTCATAGACATGGAATCGAGGCTGAAGGATCCTCAAAATATGTCATGGACCATGGTGATAAAAAATTTCATATCAAAGAGAATTTTTAATATTTTTTATATTTATTATCCAATACACTTACCAAATATATAGGGCATCCTCAATGCACAAGGCTACCGCTTTGTGAGGGTCGTTTTTGCACATAGCTTTACTCTTATTTTGCAAAGAAACTATTTTTACAACTCAAAGCTGTGACCTTGTAGTCACAAAGGAACTTAGAGGCAAAATTATATATATATATATATATATTTAGTTCCAAAATCAGTGGAAAGATTGAGAGAAAAGAATGATAACTTCTTAAAATATAAATGGAAAAATTATAGAAATTTCCATTAGTTGGATTAAAAACTAATTTAGTCATATGAAAAGAATACTAAAAGAAAAAACTAGAGGCAAGTTGAAATTTGTAGGCAGAGAGGGAGAGGAAGACCAAAGAGAACTTGGTAAAAAAAACCCTTGACAGGAAATAGGATATAATGATCTTATAGATGAAATGGCCATGAATAGAAATGATTAAAGTTCTAGAATTCATGTAACAGACCCTACCTAATGGGGTTCAGACTTTCTGTTATTGGCTTGAAAATTAATAAAGATACCTTAGCACTAGCAGTCATAATGGTAAATAACACTGCTCATAATCACCCTCAGAACATAAATAGAACTCTATTCCTTCATCTCTAGGTGACTTGGTAAATAGAAAAAAATGTTAAAAAGCACCTTTTAATTGCAAGGTACAACTCAAGTATATTAGTAGCAACACTGGAACTTGCCAGTTAACAGATGGCAAATGGACAATAGGGTGCCAAAGCTAATTTATAAAAATGATTGCAGAATCTAGATTACACCCTATTCTTTGTCTACTTGCAAAGAATACTACCTGTATGAGGCCCTTCACACGCCATACGTTATGCTTTAAAACTACGATCTGTGAGTCATCTGGGTGCAAAGAATGAAGCTCCTGTCTCACAGACTCTATTGCTACATTGTGCTCCGCTGAGAGCTGAATGGCCAGAACTTCCCCTGTTGCCTTAACAAGTCTCCCCAAAACTGCACGGGAATCACCAAGGTTAGCAATGTAAAGGGTTCCACTGCAGATAACACCGACCAGGCAGCAAGATCCAACAGCTGCAATTTGTGGCTTCATTGGCCATTGTTTGGCAACAAGAGAGAAAAATCCATCTTCTGTTGCTTGGAATGCTTTTCTTATTACCTCCACTGACATACATTGTTGCTCATAAGTAAACGCTACAAGATTAAGAAATAGTATTAGAACTCCAGCCCCATAAACATCCAGATCCCATTTGAAATCTAATCCCATAAATTAGTATAATTAGGTAATCTGAAAACTCATTGCCTTTAATGCTTTGTCTGATCACTAAGAAAACGGGAGGAACAAAGCACATACAATTTTAAATCTTTGGATAGTTCACAGTTCAGTTTTCAGTACAATGGAAATCTCCACTCGATCATGCTAACACAAGTGTACAACTCTTAAGGGTTATTAAGAAGAGGTTTGATGAAATCCAGAAAACATGCACTACAAGAAAATTATAACTACTTGCTCTTATCTTATTCTCTTTTTTTCTCTATGATCATGGAGCAGTGACAAATAATAAACACAAAATGAGTTCCAAATCCCTCCAAATTCAAGTGACTTACTCTTGAGATGCTGGAAGAGGTGATCATTTATGTACCGTGAAGTCTCAGGGCCCCCATGCCCATCATATACTCCAATAAAGGTTCCATATGGCCCCGATTCATGCGTGCTCAGGCAGCCTGACTCAATTTGGCTCTGATCCTCGAGTAAATTGTTAGCTTGAACTACAGCCATTGAGAACTCACCATTTACATGTTGCCCTGTATCTTTGTACCACAGAAGCCCCTCTTGGCGACCACCAGAATCTGAACCCGCATGAACATATTGATCCAATCTTGGCCGAAAACAGGCCCTCAGAAAGTTCATCAACCCAGATAACATACCTCATTTCACCAAATCACCCTCCAAAGTCTCCACATCGGGTAAAGGCTCATAACAAACAAATAAACCTAAACTGTGAACAGATTCCCGTCGCCCGCTGCACAACAGAGTATATATGAACATATGATTAACAAATCTTGAAAAAAAAAATACATAAGAAAAGAAAAATGAAAACTAGAAGTTGCAATAATCACAACCTAACACAACGAAGGACCACAAATCGAAACACCTTCTTGTTGTGCAATTCAGCTAAGAATTATAAGAAAACCAAGTATAGTCGCAGCAATCAGAGGCTTACATGTGAAATCCCTCTCTGTTTCTTCTTAAAACAGAAGAGGCACGAGCAAGACAGCTGATAATAACGACCTAACTCCGAAGGGGGGTGATCAATTGACCTCTTCTTCTAGAAACCTCTGATCAGCCAATTCAAATCCAATACGTCCAACTCTCAACAGAGAAAAATCAGAAACCCTAGCTTAGTAAAATTCCAGAACTCCACGGTCAGAACAATCATCACTTCGTTGAAAGCAAAGCGGCGGCCGTCCCCACGGCCGTATAAGCATATTCACAACATAGATCACTGGAAAAAAAAATTCGAGAAGGAAAAGGATCTTACCTCTTAGTCGAAGAATAGGAGGATCTGAAAGTGAAAGTGTTCAGATCTATTGATACATCAAATCAACGGGAAATTGAGGCGGATTTTGACTGTGCTTCTTGTCAATCCTATTCCGATTGGAGAGGGAGAGAGAGAGAGAGACAGCATGTGGATAATTGGGGCAACTGGGAACTCAGACAAACTCCATTAAAGACCACGGCGGGGAGCTTGAATCCAGCAAAGCAGAGGACCAGCTTGGGCTCCACACCTGTTCTTCGGCCTAGAGAGAGAAATAAGTAAATAGAGAGAGAGAGAGAGAGAGAGAGAGAGAGTCAATTAAGGTGTGGGGAAAATGATAATGTGCTTGGTAATTCCATGGATTTTCCATGAGGTGAAGCGGAGATGAGGACACGCGTGACTCAGATGAGCAAAATTAACCTACTTTTTTTTTGCTTTTGCTCATCTGCATGGATCGTGATTGGAGGCTTGAGCCAGCACATCATTGTTTGATCATTTGGGTCCTACACGTGGCATGATTTTACACTATCACCGCGTTGCATTACTCAGCCGTGTTCTGTTCGACTTTGAAATTAAATGTTTTAGGAAATTGATTTTTTTTTCTTTTTGCAATTCTGTATTATTAATATATGATGAATGATGAGGCATATTATTTCAAATAAAATGTTTATATATAAAATATCAGGTAAATTGCTAAAAAAAACTTTTTATTTTAATTTTAATTTTAAATTAAAATTAAAATTTTAATATACTTAATAATAATATCAATTTTTAATTTTATTTCAATTTTAGACCATTATTATTTAATAATTAATAGAAATAGTTAAGTGTTAGTGTAATGTCACTAGTTTTTTTTCATGTCAGCTTAAATATTTTTATAAATTAAATATAAAATATAAATTTAAATTTAAAATATATATATATATATATATCTTTATAGTGACAATTATTATGATTCGCAATCTCTTATTACAACTCACTTATAGATGAGTGTTTTGAATCACTATAAAATATATATATATATATATCTTTATAGTGACAATTATTATGATTGGTCATCTCTTATTACAACTCACTTATAGATGAGTATTTTGAATCAATTTTCTTATTATTCTTACTCTCTTTTTATCCACCAACAAACAACTCTCATCATTTTTAGAGTTAAAAATGATTCATTTTAATATGTTAAAGTTTAGATAAAGAATCTCTATCAAGTTTGCTCAATTTATTTTTGTTACTTATTGTAAGAATCTATCGAGCAAATGATTGATTGTGTAACTAGATTCAATCAAGATATGAAGTGAATCTATTTGTTCTAGTTGAATGGCTGACATCATACACTTTTGAAACTCTAATCCTTTAATTATCATCAACAATGGTGTCAATCGAAGTTAAGATGAAATAGAAATTAAAGTTACTTATGATGAATTTCAACAAAGAGTTGAGACGTGCGTTCACTTTTAATCAAAGATAAGGGTTTGAGTTGGAAAAGAGGCGACAAATTTTATTGGGGTAAAGTTTGATGACGAAGAGCATTAAGGGACAATCAAATTTGGAGGTAGAAAGAGAATAAGGGTGGCCCTTAAATTCATTGGAGACACCTAGCAACGTTGATCAGGGTCTGAAACCCCATCATTAATTGAGATTGTAGCTAGTGACCATGTGAACCATCTTAATTGATCACATCAATCTTACTAATGGTTGAGCAACAACTGTCCAAAATTGAAACAAAATTAAAATGTAATACTACTGTTGAAAAAAATCAAAAGTAAAATTAAATTACAAAGATAAAGTTTATACTAGTATTGTTTTGTATAAAATTTTTATTTATATAAATTATCAAGAAACGAATACATAATTACAAACAAAATGTCAGATACATTGATGTCAGTGGGCTTAATAAGGCACTTGTTTAGTAGATAACAAATTTATCGAGTATTTATATCGATATATAGATATGTAATGATTTACAATTTGTGGATATTATATTTTTAATATAAACAAAGAAAAAGGTGCGGGGCATGGATATGCATTTAATTAGGTACGCCCACTTTTGATTACTTTGGCACAATTCTGTGGGGGCAGTAAGCATTATGCATGGAACTGGAGAAGGCTTATGTACTTCCAATTTATGGCACGCTTTATTAGCCACGTCTTACATTAATACTGTTTTTATAATTATAAGTACCTTAATTGTTATTTTTCTTCTTAATTAGTGTATTTTCATAATAATGAGTTATATTGCTGTGTAGAAACATTTTTAGGCAATTTGTATTACTTACATGCATCCACCATGGATTGAGGAGTTATAAGCAATTATTAATATATATATATATCACATCGATCTATATATAGACAATTGCACCTGTTGAGGTAATTAATCTGGGGCCATTTAATTTGACACTTAATTGCATCTGAAAAGACTCGTGGGTGAAGTTTTCAAAGGGATGAACATGCATGCTCTTTGGCGTTATGATGTGGGGGTCGTGGGCCGTTCATTATTTTATTAAAAAGTTATTTATGCTTTAGAAACATCACATCAACAGAAAAATTGGTATCTCGATTCAATAATTATCATTAGCTACCAACAAATTATTATTGATTGTTACCGCTCAATTACGTACTGGGCAAAATATGCGCAATATATTAATCTAATCCAGCAATGTCTAGAGTCTAGACCTCTTTCCCTCTCGCGTGCTTTGCGAATGCTCTGGTTAATAAATTAGATCCTCAAAAGAAAAGAAAAAGACTAAAAACAAGAAAGTTGGGAGCTTTAGTTTGCTTAAAAGACGAGAGAATGGGGGGCCTACTTGGCCTGATTTCAGCGATCCCTTCGCCTCTCTTTCTCACGAACATACCAGAATATTAAAGCTACACAACATTAATGATTTACTACCGATTAATAGATAGTTATCAGAAACTAAAACCCACAAACTATAAGTTCATCGCAAGAAAAACAAAGTTACAGAAGAAGAAGAAGAGGAAGATCAAAGAAGAAGAAGAAGAAGAAAGGAGGAGAAAAAGAGCTGATCAGCATCAAACTAACACACAATTCACACACACACACACACACATATATATATATTCAGTTTAGTTGGAGGGGTTGCTGCGGAAAGATCCCAGAGCTTTAATGGCGGCGGCTCTCAAAATGTACTGATGGTACGCTGCGGCTGCCAAAGCTCCCACAAACGGTCCAACCCAGAAAATCCACTGTCCACACAAGACCAACATATCAGTAGAACAAACAGCAAAACACACGAACCTTAATTTAATTATTATTTGTTTCAAACAGAAATTACTGTGGCAATCAACTTACGTGGTCGTCCCACACTTTATCATTGTTGTAGATGACGGCAGCGCCAAAGCTCCTCGCCGGGTTTATTCCGGTGCCGGTGATGGGGATGGTGGCCAAGTGAACCATGAACACCGCAAACCCAATTGGCAGAGGTGCCAAAACCTGCATAAAAACACGGGTCAAACTCTTCCATACGCTTATAAATATATAGCCTACAAACCATTAGAAGCCGCTACTTACAGGGACGTGAGAGTCACGAGCGTTCCGCTTGGGGTCGGTGGCGGAGAAGACGGTATAGACGAGGACAAAGGTACCGATGATCTCGGCGCCGAGAGCAGTGCCGTTGTTATAGCCATGAGCGACGGCGTTAGCTCCGCCGCCGAGGGAATTGTAGTGGTGCTTCATGAAAGCCTTCACCAGCCCAACGCCACAAATGGCGCCGAGGCACTGGGCTATCATGTACCCCAGAGCTCGGATCAACGAGACCTTTCTCGCCAAGAAGAGGCCGAAAGTCACAGCCGGGTTGATGTGACCGCCGGAGATGCCCGCGGTGCAGTAGACGAGGATGAAGATCATGCCGCCGAAGGCCCAGGCGATTCCAAGGAGGCCAACGCCGTCGCAGGGGCCGGCTTGCTTCTTGTGACCGATGACGGTAGCGACGGTGACGTAGAGGAAGAGGAGGGTGGCGACGAACTCGGCGATGAGGGCTCGGTAGAAGGACCAGAGCTTGAGCTCGGCGGTGTCGAGGACAGGCGCTGGCGGCGGATCGACGTAGTCCTTGCCATGGTGGTGGGTTTGGCCCTCTTCGCTCGCTTCTTTGGACATCTCTGCTCTCTCTTTCTCTCTCTCTCTCTGAATGGCTCAGTAAAATGTAAAGGAAAGGGAAGCAATATTTATTCAAGGGGAAGAAGGGCGAGGGCTTTCTTGGGAATTTGGAATTTGTAACGTTTGTGTGGTTGGAAGTGGGGGCCACAGAGACAGCGAAACCATGTGATTGGCTAAAACCGTCGCCTTTTGTGTGTTTTGCTTGCCTGTTGGGGCCCAAATCCAACCCCTGCAATTTTGTCCATGTTCTCCTCACAATGTATACGTTTTCGTCCCCAAAATTTTTGTTAAACCCATATTTTTATTATTGTATTTTTATATTTTTTATGATTATTCAATTTTTTTTATTATTTTAATTATATTGGTATATCTATATTTTTAAATTAATTTAATATTTATACTTTTAACTTTTTTTTTGACAAATTAAATTTTTTATTATTTCAATGATACTTCTATACCTGTATTTTTTACTTTAATATAAAAAAAAGAATTAAATTGTCTTATCTCATTTTATTTTTTTTATATATTAAAATATAAAAATTAAATTAATTAAAAAAATATAAATATAGAGATATAATCAAAATAACGAAAAGTTAGAATTGCCATATAAAATAAATGATAAAATTCAAATGTTAAATTAATTCAAAAATACATGTTAAAGAATGTAATTAAAATAATAAAAAAATTAAATAATTATAAGTATATATATATAAATATACATAAAAAAATATGAATTTGGCTTCTCTTTTACAAACTCCTCTTTTAGAAGCAAGCTACCATATTGAGTTTTTGATTAAAAAACACGTTGCAATCTTTGGTGGTTTCACTATAATTGGTAATGATAGGGTTACACAGTGTGCAGCACCAGCAAAACTCTCCCAAAATATAATAAGATTAAGTTTTGTTGACTCTACTGAATTAGATTTTTTTTTTTAAATAAAGATCGAAATCTCTCAAAATCAAACAAAAATATAATACCTTTTTAAAATTATTAAAATTTTAAAAGATTGAAATTAATGCATGATAATAAACACAATATTAAACACTCAATTATTTCATTACTTATAACTATTCAACTCACTCTAGTTATTTGATTAGAATTGATGTTGCCTACCCTACTACATGTATTTTATGCCAACATTTCTTGCAATTTTTAATTACCAGTGGGTTTCGCTTTTCTGTATAAGAACTTCCTTTATTGAGAAGAATATTTGACAGGACGGCCTTTCAATCTGGCCTCAACTCATTTGTTCCGTCCTTATCCATTATGATACGCTACTTTTTTGTTACAAAATAATGCACGATGCTTCGCTTATAGGGCACATGGACAGCCACTGGGGGGACTGGGGAGTGGGGAGGTTAAGGACTTTATATCCTTCAAAATTAGAAACAAGGAATCCCGTGCGCTGGAAGTTTGGAAATTGGAAAACTCCTTTATCAGCACTAAACCGGGAAAATATAAACTCTCTTCAAAGTACCATCCAATTAATAGCTGGTTTGAGATGCAAATAATTTGTGATTAAACATTCAATCCAAACTTTAAATATACATAGAACGGAACCTATAAACCACCGTAATACATCTGATCCTTCTGCACCAAACGCCCATTCATCAATAGGGACCTCCTCCATGCTCACAGTTTTGAAACAGGCAAGCCTGCAAAGCAACAATAACAGAAGTTCAATATAAGAGATTTCCTTGTAATTAACTTGACTTGAGAATATATATATATATATATGTACTACCTAAGGCTTTTGCATTGACAATGCTTGGGCATGCAGCAGGCGGCGGAGCATTCTCATTCAAGAATGGTAGTACCCGATTGGGATCGGACCAAATTGGGTATCCTTTTATCTTTCCCTGTAGATGTATAGCCAAGGGGGTAAACAAATAGTTTCTCGTGATAATGCTAACATCACTGAAACACAAGCAAGCCAAGGCACAAGAGTAAAATTGTCATGAGTGATGGTGATGCTACACAAACAGAATTTTTGTAAAGACAAATTACATTCTTACATAATTTTATAACAGAAAACGCAACCAGCTCGAATGCTGAGCCATTGTCATTTTGTAATTATGCAGCCTATTTTCTTTCCTATCTATGGATGAGTTATGTCGCTCCATATCACTACCCTTTGTCGTATATAATTCTCATGCAAAATGATAAGCCAAATGAAAAAAATTCTCTAAATTATATAATAGTTGCAGACATCCATCCCATTTTGGTGCAATTTTATGCTAGTGTGATATCTTCAGTTGTTACACTTGAGAATCAAGCTCCAAGCTAAGGACTATTCAGCTCTAGATTCTTGCTTACCAGGACATTCAGAGCAGCCAGCGTTGCCATTCCTTCACGAGTCCACTGCACGAACCATTTGGAAATGTAAATACATTCATGACTAACAATGCAAGAAGCAGATTAATTTGGTAAATGGAAAAATAATACGCTTTTGCTCAGAGAAAGATGTTCTTCTTTGCACAAAGATTACCTTGGAAGCAGAGGCAATGTGAGGTACCACTATGGCGTTTTTCATGTCAGCAAGTCCAGGTTTCATGTAAGGCTCATCCTAATTCAAAATCATCATCAATAATGGATTATATATATATTGGAGGCAATTTATTGAAATTGGAATAAGGAAAATAATTGGTTTCATATACCTCAAAGACATCAAGTCCAACCCGGAACATAGGATTCTCTTTCAGATGCTCCACGAGAGCTACTTCATCGACCACAGGCCCCCTGCTGCAGTTTATAAGGATTGCTTCCTACAAATGTAAGTTGCATATTTTAACTTGGGCGTGTTTGTATCTATTTTCTTAATTAAGTTAATCATCAAAAACAATAACTGTCCATTCAAGATTTACCTTCTTCATCTTTGAGAGCCTCTCTTTATTTACTAGATGATAAGTCGTTTTGTCAAGGATTGGGTGAAGACTTATCTAGGATGGAGCAAGGGGAAAGGGTTATATAAGCTAAAGATTACAGCATAGCATATACATCCACACGCACACATATACACCCACAGCAAGAGTTTTACCACATCAGCCTCTTGTAGGACCTCTTCCATGGTCGATGCTCTTTTCCAAGTAACAGGTTGTTCGCCACTGGCTTTTAGGAACTGACCGTAAGCTGCAGCAAAAAAGTGAATTAGTACCACTATTAATTTGAGAAGCAGGATATCACAAGATCCAGACATGCCTGTGACAAACTTCTCAAGGCGTGTGGCTTGGTACAGATCATAATAAATTAAGTTCATTTTGAATCCTTCAACCTGTTAAAAAGCACGACAAAAACATTCAGCTCATAATATGCGCGCTAAAATTTCTTTTCAAGCCAAATGATGGCATTTAGAATGATCTGAAAAGTCAGAAAAGTTTACTTAATACACAAATTGGCTATAATTACCAGATAAGGCATACCAATGTTTGCCTAGCAACAAAAATTAATAAGAAAATGCATAACTCCGGGGCCAAATGGCTTAAGCTTTTATATCAAGGGTAAATAGTGGAATCATATCTATATCATCGTTGAATTATATTTACAATAGTTTTCGTACTATTTGATTGGGTGGATCAGGGACAGATGGACCTGGTTAAGTTTTGAGATACTCAACGTTGAGAAATTACCATCATTCTAGCATAAGCTGAACCAATTCGACCAGCTCCTATCACACCAACAGTCTGTCCTTTGAGCAAGTTACCCACAAATCTATCAAACAATTGAAGCAAAATCATGTAATTATTCTTGTGAGGGGACCATGAAACTACAATTTCTTATCACAAATATGAGAAACAGAGATGATGTGTATTGGTGGTCATACAGATGTGGCAGCCATCCATCATATAGGCCCGCCCTCATGAACTCATCAGCTTCAACAATTCTTCTAGCTGCTGCTAAAGAAAGAGAAGCTGCTAACTCAGCCGTGGTTTCCGTCAGTACTCCCTAACCACACATGACACAACCATAACCATGCACTGATGTCAGTTGGCAAATATATTAGTATTACTATATTGAACCATTGAATGTTAATATTTCTCCCTGAAACATACATAATGGTGCAATATTTGAAACATATATATGACTTATTATGTTCTTCCCAAGGCAGCTCACGGCCTAATGGACATTTCATCGAGCATGACAAGCACAATCTATACCAAAACACAAAAATATGAATGTACGCTTGCTTATAACTACCACTCACCACTCATTGTTAAGATTAGAACCACATTAAATTTGAACTAGAATTATCTCTGTTCCAGACATTTTGAGTTCAACGATCTTGATTATATTTTAGGTTTATCACCCATATAACTACATGTAAATAAACAATCATATACTTCATCCAAAGCAACACAAAATTCATCGTTTTGGGTCCCATGCTTCATCAAACAAACACAAGGTTAGATAAAGGGGTATTGGCCTACCGGCGTGTTGCCAACAGCAACACCATGCTTGGTGGCGGCGTTGACATCCACATTGTTGTATCCAACGGCCATGTTACTGAAAGCCGTTCCTCCTGCTCGGCTCAATGCAGAGAACAACGTTTCCCCCCACTCTTCAGTCAACTGCAACCACCACCCAAATCACAAACCAAGCTCAACCAAAACCCACAAAAACCCAATTCAAGAATGAATGAGTGTATAGCATACTTGTCCAATCACTCCATCGCACTTGTCGCCGATCAGAGCAATGATGTCGTCAACTGACAAGATGGTTTTCTTCTGAGTACATATCTGAACAAGAAACAAGACGATTCGATGTCAATTAAGTTAATGGAATCGAGAAGAGAAGGGCATGGAAAACAGAGCACCAATATGGACGGAAGGAGATTACTTCGACGCGACAATCTTGCTCGATTAGGAGATTGATCCACCTGGTTCCCGGCATGGACTTGGTGCTCACAACTCTGTATTTCCCATTTGGGTTCCACACCTCGATGGACACTGGCTTCGCCATCCAAGTTCTCGGCTTCAACCCGTCCTCCTCCTATCCGTCTGAAGAAGAAGTAGTAGCAGTACTGAAACAGTGTATTTTTCAACTATATTACGTCGCTGCGTCTCCCTTAATGCCACGTATATGTTTGTGATAAGGCGGACTATGCTATTAGATAGAATTAAGAATAGGAAAATGCCATTCGTAGATCATAACAAATGTAATTGATCACGGAGGTTGGTTTGATTTTGCTGAGGTGATGGTGATGCATGGTGCAGGTTAGCGCTTAAAACTTTTTTGTGGCGGGTTGGTTTCCTAGTGTTTGGGCCTCTCGTTTGACGCAAGATAACAAGGATATGGCTGCATGGCTGAACGACACGTGGGGGATAGAGATATCGCTAAAAAATTAAATCAGGAAAGGCTGCAATGGGCCGGCCCTTTGGGCCACCCTGGCCAGTTTTACACACTCTCTCTAAATACTGGGTTCCAACCCGATACAAGACAAGTAATGGATCCAGTCTAGACTGGGTACTATTATTCGATCTATTAATATAAAAAATTAAAAAAAAAACTATCATTCCCTTAATTATTATTTTAAATGATCGCTAAAATTGTTTTATATATTCATAATTATGTTTGCTCTCACTATATTAATGCTCCGTGTTTTGAATTATTATTAAAATTTTGAAAATAAAATAATACAAATTGACAAAAAAATAATCTAAATATAAAAAATAAAAATAAAAGCTTTAAAAAAAAAAATAGCAGCATGTATGATATTGTTCATATAATAATTTTAGAGATAATAATTTGTTTGCTACATTACTATTATATGAATATTGATATTGTGAATAATTGAGATTGATAATAATCTAATGTCAATACAATATCCATAATAAATTCCTAAGGCTATGTTTGGAAACTTCCTTTGTGGGGAAGAGATTTAAGAACAAAGGAAAAGGGGATAAAGTAGGGGACCCAATCTGCCTCTCCCTCCAGAATTTCGAAACATAACCTAATATTTGGGTACTAATCATACTTGTTGATGAAATTGTGTATATAATCTTTAAATATTTAATAAATACTATACAATATTTTTGTTTGTAGTGATTTGATTACTTGTTATCAGTAATAATACTATTTTTCTATTTATAGTAATGATATTACTGATAATGTTAATATTATAAGATTACTAGAGCCAAGTCAATTTGAATATGATATAAATTGTAAATTTTTTTTACAAAAAATAAGATTATCTTGAAATTATTATTTTTACATGATTTTTCTTTTCTCGTGTTCTTAATTTTGACAGATGAAATAAATTACAAGTAAAGATTTCACCTTATTACGTAAGATAGGAAGTCGAATATATAACCTATTAGTACAAATCTTAATTTATCATAATTTAATTATTTGACTTATGCCCTTAAAACTTTAAAAGAGATTATCTTGATAACATTGCCCTTGCGATTGTTATTAATAATTATTCTTTTTAATTTTATGTTTTGAATACAAATTTAGATACTTTGGTGCCCTTGGGATTCGGAATAGAGACAAGCCTAGCTTACTTTCAATCAAACCTATCAATTAATTAATTAATGGACTCAAAGGCCAAAAGCTCACAAACACGTAACGCTAGTCCACGACACAATTAAATCCACACTCCACCACCTCTGTCTGTCCCCATTTCCTCCCCCCCCCCCCCCCCCCTCTCTCTCTCTCTGCTGAAAATCTTTACAAGGCCGGAAACCAGAGAGGGGGGCACAGAGAGAGAATATGGAGAGGCTTGTCTGCAATTCTAAACCCATTCCCTCCAGGCTACTACCACCAAGCCTTTCTTCCCATCGTCTCTATCCACTCCACCGGCTCCAAGCGCCAAAACAAGGCCTTCCACCGTTGCCCCGCCCCTTCTTCGCCCTTCTCCGCCATCCCAATCGCCACCACTCTTCTCCGGCATCCAACCACTCTCTTTTTCCCCATAAGGACTTCATCCTTGAACCTTCTTCTTCGGATGGGTCGAAGCCCACACCCCATGTTCTCGCACAACTCACCCAAACCTCCTCCGCCCCAAGAAAGGTATGAAACCCTCTCTCTCTCTCTCTCTCTCTCTCTCTCTCTCTCTCTTCCTTTTTCTTCTTTTTGTAAATATCATTCCTATCTATAAGCTAAAGCTGTTCTTCCCAACGTTGGGAATCGCGATTATTTTGATCTGTGCTTTCGCCTGCGATTGAATTGTATTAATTATGCCTTCTTCAATATCGAATCGTGCTGATTTGGTTCACTGAGATTGTCACTTCATGGTTGGATCTGAACCAATTAAAAAAACTCTGTTCTTGGTCCATGCAAAGTGATGCACAATTGCGATTTTTAGTCACTACCTTTTCGTCTACTTCGTTTGTAGTATAGTTTTTGGTGACCTTCTTGATTGTGATTAGCGGTTCCCTTTTCTTCTCAAACATTCAATTGGGACTGAATACTCCCATTTGCTGCACAAATGTAGGCAAATTATTCAAGAAGCTGATAGAATCAGGGGAATTGTTAACATCTCTACAGAAGTATGTCCAGAATATTCTGTACATTCTTTGTGATTTACCCATTTCATGTCATCATGTGTATTTCCTTTTTCTGTTTATTTCCAATTCAAGTGCCTAAAGCAATTGTATGAAGTGTATACGTTCAAGATAGGCAACATATTATTTTCATTATTTTACATTATTCGCAACTTGGTATCAGAGCCTTTGGTCTGATAACTTGCTGCCTTTCCTTCAGTTTGCACTGTTATCTTCAATTTGGATACGATCTCTAGTCGTTGACATCACCTTACTAGGCTATTGGATCCAGTTCTTCTTTAGTTGATCCTTGAAACAAAGAGCAATCTCTGTTGGAGGATTTCAAACTAATTGGCTCACCATGAACCAATCTTTGTTGCCAATTTTTGAAGATCCACCTGTGTTCCTGACTGATTTTTCCATTTCAGCAATAGGAGGCTTCATCTAGAGGAACGGCTGGTTCCCCTTAATGATGGGATTACAAAGCATCCATTTGAGAACCGTAACCCATTGCATAGTTCTGAACAAACCCTGGATCTATAGACGTGTTACTCTCTGAATATTTGTCATTTTTCAAACCCAATTGCATGAGTTTCTCAAGCCTATGCTGTCTGCAGCGTACTGACTGGCTGATATTTCACTTACCCAGCACTCTATTACTCTGCAGCAGATATTTTAGGCACTGTTGCTTTCAGATAAATTAAGAATGGTAGATTATCTCAATAAAATGAAGTTAATAGGAATGTGCTAGTCCCTTTCTTTCTGATAAATGGTGAAATTTATTGATTAACATGAACAGCTCCAAAAGAACACCCCCACTGAAACACGGCCAAGAAAACCCCCCCAAAAAAAAGAAACCCACTCCAACAAGCACATCAAGCTGCGGAGAAACTGGGGCAGAATCAGACTGCAATAAAGAACATCTGTTGGACTGCAATAAGAAATCTGCTAGTCCTTGTATGACTGTTGGGAATAGCCGTGTATCTCATACATGTAATGCAGTGCAAAAATAAAGTTTTAAAATAACTATCCCCACTCATTGGATCTTTGATCGTTATATTCATTGTGTAATTTAAAAACTAAGAATGTAAGGAATTAAGGTAGCTTTTCGTTGATCCCTGATCTTGTCAAATCGAGCTACACAAACACCCAACCTCTAACAGTGATCCACATGAAAAACAACTATAGATCTCCTTGCATGAACCCTTCAATCTCAAAGTGGATCTTCAATCTCGAAGAATGCTAGTTCTTTGCTTGAGATTGAAGACATAGGAAATTTTGGGAACTTTTCACAATGCCACAAATATCCATCCTAGTGGGGCATAATTGGGTATTTATAAGCTTTAGGTCTAGGGTTAGGTTAAACTTATTTAACCTTTAACCCTTGAACTTAATGCTAATTGCTTAAACACCCCTTTAGTGTAAAAATTACACTTTTAGCCCATTCACAACAACAACATATCCAACCTTTATCCCACTATGTGGGGTCAGCTACATGAATTCTAGACTTTTAGCCCATTAACATATTTAAATAATTTTCTTCTTTATTTAAATATATTCATTAAGTCTCCACTTAATATCTGAATTAATTTGTCACTTAATTTCCTTTTGTGTGTGACCCATTAGGTTCTTACCAAGTTGGCAATAAGTATAAATATAATCTTTAACTAAAATTAGGATTAGATAAATTAAACACTTTAATTTATCATTAATTCTCCAATTAATCAATTTATATTTATAAATCATGAATGATATCTAGCAATGTGTCATGACCACCCAATTGATAAGAAAGTTAATTGATTTGGCTAGACCTTTTCATAAATGGTTATCGTGCAATTCAATCATTTCATCAAACTATAACCCCATTAAGAATAGAATATGGAATTGGGTGTCAACTTTATATTTGCTTAATGATATGTCAGGACCCTACAGTCGTTAGGGGGGTTAAACAATGTATGGGAGGTTGTAACAAGTAGAGGATGGTTGTAACAGGAAGCTGTTAACTACAGTTGGATGGTTGTAACAAAATAACAGTAGGAGCACAGTTGGATGGTTGTAACAAAATAACAGTAGGAGCTGGGGGGAGTTAAACGGTTGGGGGCAATAGGCAGTTGTAACAATTGAACCCGCCAATGAGGATGAGCCTATACAAGGGGCTTTCCCTCTCAATAAAGGATATCAATGCATATTGTGATAAACTTCCAGTTCTCTTTATATCTCAATTTCTCTCTGTTCATCCTCCCCCTCTCGTTTCTCCCTCTCTCGTTTTCTCTCTCTCTCTCTCTCTCTCTCAAACCCAACTCCAATTCCCCTCACATGAGGAGAACTATCCTTGTCAGGCAGAGACCCTGACATGATAGTTTGTCCTTGATACTGAATTGATCAACTGAGATGAACAGTGAAATTTGAAACTTTTCCACCTTATCCAGGGAATTTTCGAGTTGTCAATTCATCAAGAAGTCATGGGATATCCTCTTTATAGTTCAGAGTGATGAATCCTATATTGACCATTGACCTACATTCTTATGCTTCATGCTATACCCACATACTACCTTATGTGCGACCATTGGCTAAGGCAACAGAAAATAGCATCAAAGTGGAACAATCCACATACAAGATACTATGGTGATCTCAAATCTAAGGATTACTTATACCACTGTTATGAGAGATGTTCCATAGACACGCAATGGATCGCACTGGAGGTCAAAGTGAGAAGAGTTGTTCAAACATAACATGATTCCAGAATTTTGTTGATAATTTGGAGCTTACACTTTCTCTGTGTCTGAAATATTTGATGGCTTTGGGTTGAAGAAACTTAAATAAGCCTGGAAATTTTAGCGATGGTAAAACCATTGTCAATGGCCTTCTAGAATGGGCAGATAAAAGCTTAAGAGGGGCAAATTTTCTCTATGCTAGTATATCTTTTGCATCTTCTACTCTGTGACTTTTTCCTTCTTGAGAACTCTATCCATCCTTCCATTAACATGACTTCTCTCTTCAATTTGAGGATAGCATGCATACACTTGAACACTTCAGTCGTGTATAATTTCACCAAGTATTTTATGTTTCCTATGTGTTCCGGGCGAATGGGGCATCATATATTCTTGCTAAGTATTTTCCATTTCCTAAATGTTTCAGGCTGTTGCTGCTGGAACAGTTGTACTACTTTCAGCCCTCATTGTTATATTAATTCATCCGGTAATTGTATCACCGGCTTTTGCTACATTTCAAAGTGCGGCTACAGCTGGCGCTGCAGCTGCAGCAGGAAGAGGACTCTTCCGTTCCGAATTACTAACTAGTGCCTGGACCGGTTTCTTTGCCGGTTGCCTACACACGCTATCAGGGCCCGACCACCTTGCTGCTTTGGCTCCACTCTCTATTGGGCGCAGTCGAGTGGAGAGTGCCATGGTAGGAGCTCTGTGGGGCTGCGGTCATGATGCCGGACAAATCATTTTTGGATTGCTGTTCCTCCTCCTGAAAGATCGCCTCCACATTGAAATTATCAGAACATGGGGCACGAGAGTCGTGGGCTTCACCCTGCTCGTTATCGGTGCCATGGGAATCAGGGAAGCTTCCGAGGTCCCTTCTCCATGCGTTGCCCTGGAAAATGGTGAATGCGATGTTAGCGTCTATGAAACTCTTGAAAACCCGACAATTGGGAAGAAAAAAGAGATCGGATTTGCAACCTTCGCCACAGGTATTGTACACGGGCTGCAGCCGGACGCACTGATGATGGTCTTGCCCGCGCTGGCGTTGCCTTCTCGCGTTGCTGGGGCTGCATTTCTCGGCATGTTCTTGCTTGGAACAGTAGTTGCAATGGGAACTTACACTGTATTTATGGGGTCCTGTAGTGAGGCATTAAAAGAGAGGGTACCTCGAATAACTGAGAAGCTCACATGGGCTTCTTCTCTTGTAGCAATTGGCCTTGGATTTGCTATCATCATTAGCCAGTTTTTCGGGTTCAGCCTGTACTAATTTAAGCTTGGCATTTCACTAGTTTCACCAGCCTTGAAGAGATTCTGAAAAGGACCCATGGATGGCAGCGGCAAATTGTAGTGGGTTATTGTTGCAGCTGCTTCTGATCTTGTGGATGAGAATTGTCGTTTTCTTGCTTATTATATATGCACGCCTTGGACATTTGTAATTTTATTCAGGGATGTAGCTGTTTGTAATCTTAGGCTGCCATGGAATGCCTGCTGGTTTGGAAATACTAGCGGCTCGCATAAACTGGATTGGAAGTTTTCGCAAATGTATTGCTTGCATCTTCTTGACCCAATAATAGCATAATTAATCGGCTCGGTTTTAACCCATTTAGAAGCAACTAGTACACTAAAGACACTTGCAAAAGGTTGCAGTTCTTGTGAGGGAATGAATCCTACAGATTCGCAAGCAACACCAACGTTATAATCAGAAAGCATCTTCATGAATTTAACACCAAAAAATAAAAAAGGAAACATCTTCATCCTGCCTATATGGAACAGACTACAATGGCAATTGTACTTAGCCAGTCAGTCGCCTTAATAGGAGCAACAAGTCCACACCCTGAATGCGATGAAAAATAAAGAAGAACCCATAAAAGAGTTGTTAATTCTTTTCCTGTTTCTAAGTAAGTCAACACTATCTAGTCAGGATGATGGATCAAAGATGTGAAAAATGTACTGAAGCGACGTTCATTGTTTAACAAATGATGAACTCAATGCCTCCCAGGAAGATAAAAGTTCTGCTACAGGGACACATCTCATTGACGTTGACAAATCCTATGCAGCCAACATTTTTCATTCAATTGGACTTCTGATGCATTGCAAGCGACTCACCCTTCTGTGTTGTTTTTTACATAAATTTTAATTCCTCAATCATTTTAACTTGTTTATTTATTAATTTTTAACACTCACTATTGTCTATCCTCCATTTGAAGTCCAAGTTTTTTAAGTATATATGAAGTAGCTACCTTCTAATTCAAAGGATAATACAAAGATAAATAAGTCATTAAAAGTCAATTGCATTGTGAATTTAAATTGATAAGCAATGTGAAGTTGGAAAATTTTTAACATTAACATTGTCAATTAGAAAGGTAACATCAACACTTACATTCTTGTAGCGCTTTTCCCCCAAATCAATGACGTCAAAATCCATTAAAAGAATAATAGATTCAATTGTGCAGAGAATGAGGCAGGTGTGGAACTCCATTCTCTAACATAGAGTCATTTAGATGGTCATGTACGGACCCTATATTTGCCAACAAAGCTGGTAGAATCAAGGTAATGGTCTGCTTCAAACCCACATTACCAACCAACAGCACTACTCATAGGTACATAGCCCAACAAGAAGACGTTTTAACACAAGTTGTACATGACTGCTAGACCGTACAGATCTAATCCTGACCTGCGGCCCATAGCCCAATCTTGACCCTCGGTCTTGGCCCAACCTTGGCCCTACGTCAGCCTACAGCAACATCATTACAATCGTATGTTGGATACTTCCGCGCCTGTTCAAGATCTCATCTTCATTAATGGCAAGATCTCATCCTCATTAATGTGGATGAGATCTGTCATTAATGAGGATCTCGTCAATACTATGCCATTATCAGAGAGCTTTGTTGGTGCCAGATATCCAATTCTATCACCCTGCAAACGCACGATGCATATATGGGGGAGGATCTCTTCTTCTTCTATATAAGTCAGCTCTCCCTAAAGCCAAAGTATGTTCTTCTATAGCCTATTAATACTCTTTCATTTTACCCTTTTACTGACTTGAGCGTCGGAGCGATTGCAGGTGCCAGCCGCCTCCCTGAGTCCATTTCCTGTCATTACGAGCTCACATTCGACCATCTCTCTTTTGAGCCGAAAGAAACATCTGGTGTCCACCGTGGGGTCTGGTAAAACTTACCTACCTCATAATCTCACCAGAACCTTTCAAGCCAATCCCATCACATTCCAATGGTGCGAACCAAAAGTGCCCCTAACTAAGAACCAGACGCCACCAACCACATCCCAGAAAACCCAGCCGTTGTGGAGGTCCCTTTCTAAACTGTCCGGCAGCTTCAAAACCAAGTTGCTGAGTTAACCTGAAATCAACAGCGTGACCAACGCAGCGAACGAGTTGACTGCGACACAAAAGAGTAGCCGCCACCAACACCATCAAGCTACCCATAACCCTACTCACCCACCTTTTGCATCCCTGTACTCTTCAAGCCATCCCTTCTCCAAGTTCATTATGGCAGTGCCTCTTCCAGATGGCTTTCGCCTTCCTAGTACCTTGAAGTGGTATGACGGCATTATCGACCCTCAAGAGCACCTTACAATATTCAACATCGCGATACTACTAAGTAAAGGTACGGATCCAATCATGTGATGATGCTTTCCCAGCACGTTGAAGAAGTCATCCATGTTATGGTTCTCTTTCCTGGAGCCAAACTCCATCCATGAATTTTCCAAATTAGCCACCCGCTTCCTTACCCATTTCTCTACAAGCCAAGCTCATTGCAAGACGTCAGTTAGCCTAATTAACTTAAAGTAGGGTGAGCACGAGTCACTTCGAACGTTCTTGAATAGATTTAATTAGGAGTTCATCCAGATCAGGGACCTCAACTCGATGGTTTCCTTGCACACTATCATGGTCGGGCTAAAAGCAGGCCCCTTCGTCGATTCGTTAGCCCAAAAGCCCTCCGTCGACTTGGACGACCTTAGGGTGTGGGCGACAAGCTACATAAATACGGAGGAAGTGTTGGCCGCCAAGCACAAAAAAATCCAGCCGCAAGCTCGGCCATAGCCAACTAGAGTTGGAAAATGGGTAGCCTGGCCCGGCCCGGCCTACCTCCCGCTTGGCCCATTTATTTCGTGGGCTAAGTTGAATTTGGCCCCTGAGGGAGGCGGGTCGAGCCGGGCAATAGGAAATGAGGGTCTGACACAGCCCTATGGCTTTTAATAAACGGGCCAAGGCAGGTCGGACCGAGCCATGGGCTTGTAATAAGGAGGAGATTTGTCGGGCTAGGCCGGGCCATTTTTGTGGGTTAGGCCTCGGGCCATAAAGCACTGGCCCGTTACGGATTGCATTCTTGGGACCAGGCTATGCTGGGGGGGGCTACTTGCGTTATGACACCTACACTCCCCTCACGATCAGGCGAGATCAGATTCTCCAGGAGGTTTAAAACTCAAGGATAATCCCACTCCTAGACACCTTAAACTAACAACCTCCCCGCGACAACACCTATAACAGCAAGTGGTGTGATTACCACTGTATGTTCAGGCACACAACAGAGGAATATGTCGCCCTGAAAGACCAAATCGAACGCCTGGTCAGAGAAGGCCACCTCCTTCAATACACTTACAGAATAGACTTGAGACGATTCTTGCAGGGCCATCTGGATAAGTGAAGGAGTCGCAGCCCTCAGAGGCGACTGCGGGTGGACGAAAGGCAGAATGTTGGACTGCCCCTGAACAATCAAATAGCCGGGTCATTGACAACATTTCTGGAGGGTTTGCGGGAAGAATAGATTCGAGCTCGGCAAGAAAGCGATACCTTCGAGCAATAATGTCGGCAATCAATGTTGAGAGGAAGCCAAAAAGAATGGCTCGACACCCCATGATCTCCTTTACTGACAGGAACTTCTAGGGGATTGATCAAAACCTTAACGACCCCATGGTAGTCTCGATCGTCGCTGCCAATTTCTTGGTAAAGAAAGTCCTTATCAACCAAGAAAGCTCGGCTGACTTGCTATATCTGTAGACTCTAAGAAGGATGGGAATCTTGAAAGAAGGGTTGAAACCATTCCACGGGAATCTAATCGACTTTTTTGGGGAACATGTAGGCATTAAGGGGTACGTCGATTTGCTGACTTCATTTAGAATAGCCCCTCTCATTAAGACGATTAGTATCTGGTACCTAGTCGTTGACTACCAGACACCATACAACGCATTCATTAGCCGCCCATCTCTCAATGCCTTGGGTGCAGTTATATCAACTCCCCATCTGGCTATGAAATTTTCAGTGTTAGCTACCAAGGTCAGAGTCGTTTACGCTGACCAAAAAGAAGCTCGACAGTGTTACCACGACAGCCTCAAGGCTCGAGGCCCTAAACCCAACAAAAACGATGAGGGAAACTGAGCTTCCAGCAGCGGCATCCAAGCTACAGGTACTAATAGCCAAGCTCCACACCACAATGTACATATGATTGAATTGGACTCACGAAGTGAACTCTGTCATGCTCAACCCACAAAGGAGCTTCATCCTGTGAGCCAGAGTCCCTGCCCAGAACAGATAACCCACATTGGTTCCACATTGTCAGACGAGCTAAGAGAAAGATTGATTAGCCTACTCCAACAGAACACCGACCTCTTCGCTTGGACACCTGCTGATATGCCTGTAATCGATCCATCCTTCATTTACCACAGGTTGGCATTGGATCCAAATGCAAAATTGGTTGCCCAGAGGAAGAGAAAGTTGGGAGAAGAAAAACAGAGCACGGTGGTTGAGAAAACAACAAAAATTCTCAAAGCCGAATTTATAAGAGAAGTGTCGTACACCACATGGTTGGCCAACATAGTCATGGTAAAGAAATCCTCGGACAAATGAAAAATGTGTATTGACTTTACCAACCAGAACAAAATATGCCCATAGAATTCATATTCACTGCCCAACATCAATCGGCTCGTAGATGCAGTCTCGGGCTATATATTCTTAAGCTTCATGGACGTCTATTCCGAGTACAACCAGATCCGGCTGCACCCCGACGATGAGGAAAAAATGATGTTCACAGAGAATGCCAACTTTGGCTACCTGGTTATGCCATGTGGACTGAAGAATGCGGGCGCAACATATCAGGGGTTTATGAATAAGGTGTTCGCCAAGCAAATCGGCTGAAATATCAAAGTCTACGTAGACAACATGGTGGCCAAGATGTCAGAAAGTTAGGACAATTGCTCAAACTTATCCGATATTTTTAACCAGCTATGACAGCACAACATGAGGCTCAATCCTGACAAGTGCGCATTTGGAGTTAAGCCGACAAATTTCTCGATTTCATGTTAACCAATCGGGAAATCGAGGCCAACCCCAACAAATGCAAATCCATCATAGAGATGCGCAACCCTGCCAACATGAAGGAGGTTCAGCTACTAACAAGCCGGATAACAGCTTTATCCCGCTTTCTCTCAAGATCGACAAATCAGGAAAGACCATTCTTCTAGTGCTTAAAGAAGTCGATAGAATTCTAGTGGACGAAAAAGTGTGAAGCTGCTTTCCAGGAACTTAAGGGCCTCTTAGCAGTGCCCCTTATCCTTTCAAGGCCAGAGCCTGAGGAAGAATTCTCACTCTACCTCTCCATCACTGATAGTGCCTTCAGTGCAGTGCTGATCAGAGAGGAAGACAAGTCACAACGATCGGTATATTTTGTCAGTAAAACTTTATAGGGACCTAAGTTGCATTACCAGAAGATCGAAAAGCTAGCACTGGCATTGGTAACCGTAGCTTGAAAGTTCAGGCCATACTTCTAAAGTCATCAGATCACGATCCAAACCAATCAACCAATCCGAAAAATACTTTAGAAGTCGAAACTCTCAAGAAGGATGATCGCATTGTTAGTCGAACTCTCTGAATCTGGTATACAATACCAACCCCAGAAGCACATCAAATCTCAGGTACTGTTCAATTTTTGCATTGAATTATCTTTTTCTGATCCGAGCTCGGAATCTAATCCTTGGATACTATTTGTTGACGGAGCTTCCAACATTAAGGGGAGCGGAGCCAGAATTATCTTGGAGGGACCTAGTGGGCTAATGCTCGAACAATCCATCTACTTCAACTTCAAGGCAACCAATAACCAAGTAGAATATGAGGCCCTCATAGTCGGGTTGAATCTAGCAAGAGAAATGGGAACAAGCCGGGTGGTTGCTAAGAGCGATTCCTAGTTGGTGATCAATCAAATCAAGGGCGAATTTCAGACAAAAGAGCCGCAACTCGAAAGATACCTCAACAAGGTCAGAACCTTAGCCAAGTCTTTTGAATACTTTGAAATTGAATATATTCTCAGGGAACAAAACTCGCAGGTAGACCTGCTCTCAAAGTTGGTCAGCACCAAAAAGTTTGAAAACAACCAATCTGTTATACAAGAAGCCTTGGACTCACCTACAATTGACTTGGCCGACGTTCAAGCCGCGGATACGACACCAGAATTTTGGGGGTCCCCTATCATCCGATTCATACAAGATAGGATGCTTCCCGTCGATGCTGAGGAAGCTAGGAAACTCAAAAAGTCCTTCTGCTTCTTTACCTTGCTTAGGGATTAGCTATACAGACAAGGCTCTTCCATACAACTCCTCAAATGTGTCGACACTAACCAGTTCACGTTCATCATGGTCGAGGTGCATGAAAGAGTATGTGGAAGCCACCTCGGAGGATGATCCCTACTGGGGAAGGTGTTGAGAACAAGGTACTACTGGTCGACAATGAGAAACGATTGTCTGGCCTACGTGAAGCGTTGCGACAAATGCCAGAGGTTTGCAAGCTTACATCATTCCTCGCCAAAAGAGCTCCACAACCTTAGTAGTGCTTGGCCATTTCACAAATGGGAAATTTGACATCCTATCTTTCCAGTCGCCTCAGGGTAACTCAAGTTCATAGTGGTGGCAGTCGACTATTTCACCAAATAGATCGAAACTGAGCCCCTTGCCATTATCACTGCCGAAAAGATTAGAAAATTCATCTGAAAAAACATCGTCTGCCGATACAGCTTACTCGGAGTACTCACTTCTCATAATGATACCCAGTTTACAAATGATAAACTCTAAAAATTTTGCAAAGAGCTCGGCATCCATCAGGTCTTCACCTCAGTCGAGCACCCGTCAACCAATAGCCAAGCTGAAGCCGCCAACAAAATCATCTTGGTCAGACTGAAAAAACGACTCAACCACGCTAAGGGCACATGGCTAGAAGAACTCCCCATGGTCCTATAGTCATACCACACCACAATGCAAACTTTAACCATGGAAACACCTTTTCAACTCACCTATGGGTTTGAAGCCATTATCCTAATGGAAGTCAAGAAGCCCAGTCCCAGGCGGGAACATTTCTAAGACAATATCAACAGCGAGGAGCAAAGAGCCAACCTCGATCTCATCTAGGAGACCCGAGATCAGGCACATATTCATGAGCAGGTCGCTAAACAAAGAACGGCTCGAAAATACAATAAAAAAGTCAAACCTTGAAGATTTCAAGAAAGAAACCTATTCTTGAGAAAAATTGAAGGCCCAAGGCAACAACCAGGGCAAGATTATCTTTCATCTTGAAGAAACACCTCTTATATGGGAAATTATTCACATCCCGGACCTTGAGTCATCTCAGTCCAAATTGTGCTACGTGTATCAAATCGATGCGGTCAGTCTGCCCCCAAGCGCCCGTGTAATACCCCAGGAGCCCAGAGGAGTTAGAATATATCGAGGATAGTGTAAGAAAGGAAACAACACCAGCTGGATACCTTTTGGGCTGAATGCAGGCAAAGAACTCCAGGGTTGAGCGTGTTTGACCTGGGGCAATCTTGGGATGGGTGACCCCCCTAGGAAGTTTGTGTAGGCCCATCAGGGTAAGTTGTTCCGGTTCTTTCTATCGCTCGAGCGGGATGTTACAGGTGGTATCAGAGCCGACCCTTGGTGAAGGCGGTCCGACGAGGGCGGGGAATGGCGCCGGGGCTCGAGGGCCTGTACAAGGAGCGGCTTCTGGCAGGCTTCTAGGATGGCAGCCCCCAAGGGGAGAAGGTCTGGGACCAGTTGTAAGGTCGCATGACGAGGACGTTATGTGCTCAAGGGGGGAGAATGTAATACCCCAGGAGCTCAGAGGAGTTAGAATATATCGAGGATAGTGTAAGAAAGGAAACAACACCAGCTGGATACCTTTTGGGCTGAATGCAGGCAAAGAACTCCAGGGTTGAGCGTGTTTGACCTGGGGCAATCCTGGGATGGGTGACCCCCCTGCGAAGTTCGTGTAGGCCCATCAGGGTAAGTTGTTCCGGTTCTTCCTATCGCTTGAGCGGGATGTTACAGCCCGGGTCTATCCCAATGGGCAGACCTTGAGGCCTTGCCTCGTCTAAGTGATGTCTTGTATCAAACAGACACCGACAGACCTCGAGTCTTTTCAGCCTCGCCCCAACCATGTCTTGCATTAAGCAGGCACCAACGGACCTTGAGTCATCTCAGTCCAAACCATGTTGGTTGTATCAAATCGACGCAGTCAGTCTACCCCCAAGCGCCAGAGTCTATCCCAACAGGTGGACCTCGAGGCCTTGCTTCGTCCAAACGATGCCTTATATCAAACAGGCGCCAGCAAACCTTGAGTCTTCTCAGTCTCACCCCAACCGTGCCTTACATCAAGTAGACACCAACGAACCTTGAGTCATCTCGGTCCAAACTGTGTTGCGTGTATCAAACTGACACAAATCAGTCCGTCTCTAAGCGCTCGGGTCTATCCCGACGGGGGAACCTCGAGGCCTTTCCTTGTTCAAGTGATGCCTTCTATCAAACAGGCAATGGCAAATCTTGAGTCATCTGAGTCTCATTCGGATCTCAAGTTATCTTGGTCCCAACCGTGCTCTATTCATCTTGGTCTTACTCCAATCAAGCCTTATATCAGATAAGTACAAACATACCTCAAGTTACCTCGGTCTCGTTCAAAATCGGCCTTTTAACATGCACTAGCTAACCTTGAGGGACCTCGGTTCCACCCACCACACTCCAAACCATGCGTTGTATCAAACATGCATTAACATTAACAGACCTCGAGTTATCTCAGTCTCACTCAACTCGTTGCCTTGTATCAAACAAGCACCTACAGATCTAGAGTTATCTCAATCTCATCTGAACTTACACTTTGTTTGATACAAGTGTTAGCAGATCTTGAGACACCTCGGTCTCGCCGAGCCATGCCTCAAATTGGGCAAGTCCAGCGACCTCGACTTACCCGACACTTACGCCAACCAAGACATTCAAACAAATGCTATAAAGTAAAGAA
Source organism: Diospyros kaki (assembly GCA_036245055.1). NCBI lineage: Eukaryota > Viridiplantae > Streptophyta > Magnoliopsida > Ericales > Ebenaceae > Diospyros > Diospyros kaki. The sequence goes on along the minus strand of BSEG01000001.1, from coordinate 39,207,796 downwards.
AGAACAAAAGTTACAAGGTACTCAGAGAATTCCTCATTTCATTATTTCATTTTGTTACAAAGTTTCATCTTGATAATCAACCTACAACAATACAAAGATATAACCGAGTAAGATAGCCACTATCACTACGAAACTAGCCCTCTACCTTATGATAATCAACCTACAACACAACAAATCCATCCAGCTTCCCTTCTAGCTTGGATACTCGCTTCACAACCTACCGACCTGGGAAGCTGAGGATCGTACCGACCTAATCCTGACCCGCGACCCACGGCCCAATCTCGGCTCTCGGCCTTGGCCCAACCCTGGCCCTACGCTAGCCTGCAGCAATATCATTACAACTGCATGTTAGATACTCTCACGCTTGCTCAAGATTTCATCCTTATTAATGACAAATCTCATTCTCAATAATGGCAAATTTCATCTATATTAATGAGGGTCTCGTCGGCACCATTCTACTATTAGGGAGCCTCGTCGATGCTGGATCGATATCCAATCCTATCACCTTGCAAACGTATGATGTATGTATGCAGGAAGATTTTTCATTCTTTTATATAAATTAGCTCTCTCATAGTTAAGGTATGTTATTTTTTAATTTATTAATATTTTGTTATTTTATCCTCTTATTTATTTGAGCGTCAAAACGCTTACAGGTATCAGTCATCCCCCAAAATCTATTTTCTATCGAGCTCACATCCGACCACCCTTTCATGGGTCAAAAGAAACAAGTGCATATTAGTCAAACTTCCTGAAAAAGCACTAAGTAAATATCAGGGGGCAGAGAGCCCATGAATGACAGTATATTCCACCCGAAGTGTTTGATCCCTTATTGTCTAAAGTCAATTAGCAGGCACTAAAGTTACCATCTGGGATCTTAACTATAGTCCCAGTTTTAATTGAGAAATGCATCCGATCCATATTCCAGAAAGATCTGGAGGATTGACCAGAAATTCTAACAGCATAAGTACAAATGTGGACAGCCCACCATACGGCCGCTTTTCAGAAAAAAAAAGTAGGGGCCAGGACCTGTCAAGTGACAAGTACCCTTAATTTTCATCATCAGTTACAGAGACTAAAGGAAAATAAAATTTGTGTAGGTTATTTTATAAGGATAGAATTAGCTTTTGAAAATTCAACTGTAAGAATTTGGTGGGGTTAAATATAAACCTAACTCAACTCACTTTGGTTATTTTTTAATTTATTAAATATTACTAAATTAAAATATTTAAATCTCAAGTCAACTGAGGTAAACTCAAAATCAAATACCCCTAAAAAGGCTAGTTGACAATGATTGTGAACACGCCAATCAAACCCACACCCACTTTTTCTAACCCAACAGCTATCCAGCCAAACCTAATAACCTCTTCTTTGAAACCCTCGGGCGTCATCTTTGTTACCATATTCCAACGAAAGAAAAAGGAAAAACATATACTATCACTGTTCCTCTTACTTTTCCCATTTAGAGTGAGTTTGATGGGTATTGATTAGAATATAAGTATTTATTAGTGATTATAATTAGGATTATGGCATTATCTTTTTCAAAAGAAAAAATGAGAAAAATATTTTAGATCCAAACAAGTGACTGAAGTGAGAGTTCAATTCTTTATTTGATAAAATTATAAAAACTCTACAAATTAGATTAGAAAGCATGTCAGAAAATTTTAATATGACCATGAGGCTTGGCTTCTGTCTAATACACATTAATTTAGAATTTAGCAGCTTAATTAACAATAACGATCTAGAAAAATGTGTAGAATTATCAAGATATAATGTAAGGTACGTGTGTATATATTAAGAAATTGTATGATTATAACACTAATTTTGGGTTATATTTTTGGGATTAATGGATATTCTAGTTACGTTTGGAAATAAAATTTTCAAAGCCCCAACTTCAATTTATTTTGGAGAGAGTGTATTCAATTTCAATCTCAGGGTTAGGGCAGACACAAGTGAAGCCAAAAATTAATATATGTTTAATGTAAACGCAACTCAGCCCACCGCCCAAACTCAGGGCCGAATGCCCCCATTGGCCATCAGTAGCCCACAACTGAATCCACACTCCTCACAGCTGATTGTCTCCATCCTCTCGCTTGCTTCTCTCTCTCTCTCTCTCTCTCTCTCTGCTGAAAATCTTTACAAGGCAGGAAACCAGAGGGAGGGGAGGAGAGGGAAAGAGAGAGAGTGAGGGAATATGGAGAGGCTTATCTGCAATTCTAAACCCATTCCCTCCAAGCTACTCCCACCAAGCCCTTCTTCCCATCGTCTATATCCACTCCGCCGACTCCAAGCCCCAAAACAAGGCCTTCCGCCTTCCCCCCGCCGCTTCACCGCCCATCTCCGCCTTCCCCACCACCACCACTCTTCCTCGGCAATCAACCACTCTCTTCTTCCCCATAACCACTCCATCGTTGAACCACCTTCTTCAGATGGGTCGAAACCCACACCCCATGTTCCTGCACGACTCACCCAAACCTCCTCCGCCCCAAGAAAGGTATGGAACTCTCTTTTTTTCTTTCTTCGTTCGCTGATATCATTCCTATATATAAACTAAAGCTATTATTTGCAACGTCTTGTCACTGTTAGTTTTTGCAACTCTTGGGAATCGTGATTACTTCGATCTGTGCTTTTGCCTGCGATTGAATTGCATTAATTACACCTTCTTCAATATATCAAATCGTGCTGATTTGCTTCACGGAGATTGCTACGTCATAGTTGGATCTGAACCAATTAAAAAAAACGCTGTTTTTGTTCTATTCAATGTTATGCACAAATGCGATTTTTAGTCACTACTTTTGGGTCAACTACTTTTGTAGTGAAGTTTTTGGTGACCCACTTGATTGTGATTAGCGGTTCCCTTTTTTCCTCAAACATTCAATTGGGACAGCATAATCCCATTTGCTGCACAAAAGTAGGCAAACTATTCAAGAAGCTGATAGAATCAGCGGAATTGTTAATATCTCTATAGAAATATATCCAAAATATTCCGTATCCTTCTGTACATTCTTTGTGATTTTTCCATTTCATGTCATCATGTGCATTTCCGTTTTCCATTTGTTTCCAACCAAGTGCCTACACCAATTGTATGAAGTCCCTTGCACACGTTCAAGATAGGCAATATATACTATTTTCATTATTTTACATTCTTCGCAACTTGGTTTCAGAGCCTTTGGTCTGATAACTTGCTGCCTCTCCTTCAGTTTGCATCGCCGTCTTCAATTTGGATACGGTCTCTATTTGTTGACATCGTCTTATTAGGCTATTGGATCCAGTTCTTCTTTAGTTGATCCTTGAAACGGAGAGCAATCTCTGTTGGACGATTTCAAACTAATTGGCTCATTATGAACCAATCTTTGTTGCCAATTTTTGAAGACCCATCTGTGTTGTTGTTTGATTTTGCCATTTCAGCAATAGGAGGCTTCATCTAGGGGAACGGTTGGTTCCCCTTAATGATGGGATTTTGATGTATCCATTCGAGAACTGTTAGCCATTGCACGGTTCTGAACGAACCCTGGATCTATAGACTAGTGTAACTCTCTGAATATTTGTCATTTCTCAAACCCAATTGCAAGAGTTTTTCAAGCTCGTGCTCACTTACCCAGCACTCAGTTACTCCGCAGCAGACATTTAGGTTAACTGTCACTTTCAGATAAATTAAGATGGTAGATTATCTCAACAAAATATTAATAGGAATATGCTAGTCCCTTTCTTTCTGATAAATGTTGAAATTTATTGATTAAGATGAACAGCACCAAAAGAGCGTCCCACTGAAACACGGCCAGAAAAACCCAAACACAAAAAGAAACCCACACCAACAAGCACAGGAAGCCGCGTAGAAACTGAAGCAGAATCAGGCTGCGATAAAGAACAGTTGTCAGACTGCAATAAGGAATATGCTAGTCCTTGTATGACTACTGTTCTTGTTCTTTGCTTGATGTAAATGGCATTATCTCTGTTCACGGTTCTTTATCCAACTTCCAGCAGTTCTAATAAAACATAGGGTCTGTTTGTTGCAGCTTAAAAGCTGTAACTTTTAGCTTCTAACTTCAAAAAAGAGGGAATATAGTGTTTGTTTTAGCTTGTAGAATTCTAGCTTATAGCTTCTACTAGCTTTTAAAAGGGGTAGAAGCTGGTTTTTTCGAAACTGGGGTACCTCAGCTTTTACAACTTCTGATTAAACAATCACATTTTTGTGACAATTTTGTCTCTATTTTTAACAAAGAATTACTCTTCTGTCCACGCAATCAAGGGTCTCTCTTCTCCACCGTCATCTCCATTTTTAGATCTCTTCTTCTCTCTGCCATCTCCCTCTTTCTCTATACACTAATTAATTTTTTTATAACACTTGAAACTTTTACATATACACTAATTAATTTTTAAATTATCATTCTATAACTATTAAGGGTATTATGGATAATTATACAAAAATAAGTTATTTTACAACTTATGGTATTAAACACCACAACTGTTTAACTACAACTTCTGAGAAGGTGCAACAAATAAGTTCACAACTTATTTTAAGTTTTAAAAGCTATAATTTGAGAAGTTAGAAATTATAATTTCTTTAATTAAGCTGCAACAAACGGGGCCATATGCACATCAAAATGCCTGCAAATTTTTAAGCAGTTGCTTTATCGTAGGTTAAAGTGAGAAGGGTGGTTCAAACATAACATGATTCCAGAATTTCGTTGATAATTTGGAGTTTACACTTTCTCTGTGTCTGAAATATTTGATGGCTTTGGGTAGAAAAAACTTAAATAAGCCTGGAAATTTTAGTGAAGGTAAAACCATTGTCGATGGCCCTCTAGAAAGGGCAGATAAAAGCCTAAGAGGGGCAGATTTTCTCTATGCTAGTATAGCTTTTGCATCTTCTTCGCTGTGACTTTTTCCTTCTTGAGAACTCTATCCATCCTACCATTAACATGACTCTTCTATTCAATTTGAGGATAGCATGCATACACTTGGAACACTTCAGTCGTGTATAATTTCACTAAGTATTTTATGTTTCCTATGTGTTCCAGGCGAATGGGGCATCATATATTATCGCTAAGTATTTTCCATTTCCTAAATGTTTCAGGCTGTTGCTGCTGGAACAGTTGTACTACTTTCAGCCCTCATTGTTATATTAATCCATCCGGTAATTGTATCACCGGCTTTTGCTACATTTCAAAGTGCGGCTACAGCTGGCGCTGCAGCTGCAGCAGGAAGAGGACTCTTCCGTTCCGAATTACTAACTAGTGCCTGGACCGGTTTCTTTGCCGGTTGCCTACACACGCTATCAGGGCCCGACCACCTTGCTGCTTTGGCTCCACTCTCTATTGGGCGCAGTCGAATGGAGAGTGCCATGGTAGGAGCTCTGTGGGGCTGCGGTCATGATGCCGGACAAGTCATTTTTGGATTGCTGTTCCTCGTTCTGAAAGATCGCCTCCACATTGAAATTATCAGAACATGGGGCACGAGAGTCGTGGGCTTCACCCTGCTCATTATCGGTGCCATGGGAATCAGGGAAGCTTCTGAGGTCCATTCTCCATGTGTTGCCCTGGAAAGTGGTGAATGTGATGTTAGCGTATACGGAACTCTTGAAAACCCAATTGGGAAGAAAAAAGAGATCGGGTTTGCAACCTTCGCCACAGGTATTGTACACGGTCTGCAGCCAGACGCACTGATGATGGTCTTGCCCGCGCTGGCGTTGCCTTCTCGCGTGGCTGGGGCTGCATTTCTTGGCATGTTCTTGCTTGGAACAGTAGTTGCAATGGGAACTTACACTGTATTTATAGGGTCCTGTAGTGAGGCATTAAAAGAGAGGGTACCTCGAATAACTGAGAAGCTCACATGGGCTTCTTCTCTTGTAGCAATTGGCCTTGGATTTGCCATCATCCTTAGCCAGTTCTTCGGGTTCAGCCTGTACTAATTTAAGCTTGGCATTTCACTAGTTTCACCAGCCTTGAAGAGATTCTGAAAAGGATTCATGGATGGCAGCAGCAAATAGTAGTGGTTATTGTTACAGCTGATTCTGATCATGTGGATGAGAATCGTCGTTTTCTTGCTTATTACATATGCACGCCTTGGACATTTGTAATTTTATTCAGGGATGTAGCTGTTTGAAATCTTGGGCTGCCATGGAATGCATGCTGATTTGGAAATACTAGCGGCTCGCATAAACCGGATTGGAAGTTTTCACAAATGAATTGTTTGCATCTGCTCTCTTTGGCATGTGCATAGTTATCTTTCGGGTGGAATTTGGATCTAGTTACAGCTCTTTTTGGGATGTGCATAGCTAGCTGGACTTGGTCTTGAAGCTGCTCCAAGCTGTGGAAGATCAGTCTGAGCTGGTCCTGTTTGCGAATATAAGGTCCAGGCCGAAGGGAAAAATGAAAAATGAAGACCAAAACCTTTGGTAACAACACAGCTTAAAAGTCATGCCCCTGCTTTCAATCCGGTCTATTTCTGGTGCATTATTTAGTATAAGTGAGCATTTAACTTTTACCATGGTATTTTGAAGTAGTTTGGCGTTCAAACTGAATTAACCTAATTTAATTTACCAAACTAAAATTTTAAAAATTAATTTAACTAAAATAACTTGAATGAGGGCATTCATCAAAATAATTAAACCTTAATTACACAACCAAATTTAAGACATTCTAGTGCTATTATTATAGACATTAACTCTTTTAAATTTGTTTTATTGGCAATTCCATAAATAACTTCAAACCTATTGACACTTTTTTAGAAAAATGGTTGCACATTTCAATCAGTTTAATTTATCGTTAAAACAGAAAAAATAACGTTAAGAAGACTAATCTGAAAATCAATTTCTTTTTACATCAAAATTGAGCCAAACTGAGTTTAATAAACAACAAACTGAAAATTAAGCATACTTGATCGGTTTGGTTTTAACCTAATTAGAAACTACTACTACTACACTAAGGGCTCTTGCAAAAGCTGCAGTTCCTGTGAGGCAATGAATCATACAGGTTCACAAGCTTAGAAAGCATCTTCAACAATTTAGCACCCAAAAAAAAAAAAAAGGGAAAAGCATCTTCACCCTGTCTATATGGAACCATGTACAACTGCACTTGTACTTAAGCCACCAGTCAGGCTAGGACCAACAAAAGGAGCAACAAATCCACTCTCTAAATATAGAAGAACCCATAAGCGTTGTTAAATCCTTGCCCGTTTCTAAGTCAGTCAACATTATCTAGTCAGGATGATGCACCAAAGATGCGAAAGCTGCTTCAACGATGTTCATTGTTTAACAAATAATGAACTCAATGCCGCCCAGGACAGGAAGATAAAAGTTCGGCTACAGGGGCACATTTCTGTATCAGTATCATGGCTTCTGTTTTTTGTTGATGTCGTAATCCACACATGCATCTGCAGCAGTCTTCATCTGAGACCACGAAATGAGGTTTCAAATTAACCACCACCCAAGATATGTTTTAAAATAATAAATATATTCACACTGAAAAATCCTATGCAGCTAATATTTATCATTCAATTGGGATTTCTGGTGCATTGCAAGCGACTCGCCCCTTTGTGTTTCATTTTGCATTACAATTACATGGCAAGCTTTTATCCCTTTATGTTGGGTTGGTTACATAAATCTTAACTCATCAGTCATTTCAATCTTTAGCCTCAATCTGCTCATTGTGCATTAATTCCTAACTTCCACTATTGTCTATCCTTGATTTGAACACCAAGTTTTCTAAATACTCGACTAGTTCACATGTAATAATTAGCTACAATCTAATCCAAATGGTGATGGAAAAATAAATAAACAAGACATTAAAAGTCAAATGCATTGTGAACTTAAATTGATAAACTATCAAATGCATTGAGAACTTAAATTCATAAACTATGTGAGGGAGAAAATTTTAACATTGTTTATTGGAAAGGGAGGGGGGAAAAAAACTTTTTAACATCATCAGAATTCTGACAGTGATTTTCCCCCAAATCAATGACATCAAAATCCGTTAAAAAAGAAGAATAGATTCAATTGTGCATAGCATCGGCAGGTGTGCAACTCCATTCTCTAATATAAAGCCATTTAGATGGTCATGTACAGACCCCTATATATTTGCTGACAAAGCTGGTATAATCAAGGTAGCAGTCTGCTTCAAACCAACCTTACCAACCAAAAGCACAGCTGATAGATACACAGCCCAACAAAAAGACGTTCTAAGACAAGTTGTACATAAGTGTATATTAGTCAAACTTCCTGAAAAAGCACCAAAAATATTAAGGACAGAGAGCCTACTAATAGCAATATATTCTCTGCAAGGGTTTGATCCTTTATTGCCCAAATCAATTAGCAGGTAGTACCGTCTGGAATCTTCACTATAGTGAAGGAAGAAATTGAGAAACACGTCCATATTCCAGAAAGATCAGGATGATTAACTGGAAATTCTAACAGGATCAGTACAATTATGGACAGCCCACCACATGGCCATTTTTCAGAAAAAAATAGGGGCAGGACATGGTAAATAACAAGAAGTACCCTTAATTTTCATCAGTTACAGAGACCTCCCTTAAGTCGATTTTTTCTTTTTAATAAAAGACTGCTAGTCAACCAAAGAAATTTCTTGGTTGAAGTCCAGTTTTATTTTATTTCCCAATCTACCCTTATTTCTTTTTATCAACCTTTAATTTACATCCTCATTGAACAAATTAACTAAAAAGGCTAATTGGCAATCATTGTGAACAGGCCAATCAACCCAGTTCCTTGAACCCAGCAGCTATCCAGCAAAACCTAACAACCACCTCTTTGAACCCTTATTAATCATTAGAAGAATACTTTTATATATCAAAATGGCATATTTGTTGAAATTGCCTTTTGATTCTAAAATCCTCAATGTCTATATGTCAAAATGTTTAAGTTGGACATTCAGTACTGGGTTAATAAATTTTGTATTGTAGGTGAATTGATGAGATTATCAATGTTTCAAAGGAGAAAGAGAATTTGCCAAAGTTATAGGGTGAATACCGAAGTACTACAAGTTTTAGTTCCATGCCTCATAACGTTGGGATTGACACCATGCTGCAAAAGTGAACACCAAAACGCTGGAAGGAATGAAGATTCAGGGAGAACAATGGAGTCAACATTATGCTGAAGATGGGATCAATACAATTAAGTGAATAGCTCAGAAATTTTGGGCTGATGACTACTAGGTCAAAACCTTGGCTTATTGGGTCTCACTTCTTGTTAGAGATTTTGAAACTCTATTACAAACATGGAAATATCAATGGGTCTTTATGCATGTGATGAGGATAAATAAGTATATTCACCTTTCCAACCTATAAAGGAGCAAACACCTTCACTGAAAACAACATTGAAGCATTACTTGAAAAGAATCGAAAATTCATAGTCCCAACTCTTGTTGGTAGAGTTTTAATTCCCATGAGCTTTATTAGCTATATACAACTCCTTAAAGTTTGTTCTTTGATTAGTGTGGTTTACTATTCCTTCAATCTCTTGTACTTCCAGATGTGAGAATACTATTGGACAGTCAGAGTTGGATCAAAACTTTTGTGGAATAAGTGAGTTCTCTTGCAAAAAAAACCCAACAAACAGTCTTGCTTTGGGTGAGCATATTTCTGAGTTCTTTAGGTGAACCCCTGGCAGAAAGTATATTGTGTAAGTGTATTTACTACCATTTCCTTAGTACTAACAAATTGAAACAGCTATTAACAAATTTTACCGGAAAGTTGAGAGAGATTATTTTTCTTACCAAAAAAACAAATTTGTGAGAATAACAAGGGTAACCATGAGAAAAATGAGTAAATAGAACATGGAAAAATGAAGATCAGAACAACCAGCTGTACGAAAAATAAATGATTTATGTAAACTTAAACTCGGGGATACCTAACAGTCTGCTAATTTATGGAAGGGTAACGAATTTTACCTGTATAACATTTACTGCTTGCTTGATTGCCCATCCAACCAAAAGCAAAATAATAAGAACCAAAAGAACTGAGCTTTGATATGCGGCATCAGCTATAACCTAAAGCATCAGCATAGAAGCAAATAACCAGGGTAAATACTCACTAATCACATAATTAAGGCAGAAAATTGACTATCAATCAAGTGAAAGCTCACATTAGTCAGATTCTCATTCTGGTTCTTTGCAAGAAGAAATAGGATTATGTAAAGAACCTGCAGAAGATGGCTTGTCTTAAAAATGGTAAAAGACATTAAAGAATTGTCTTAATAAGATAATTAGTACAGGCAGACATGCACCTCACAAGCAACACAACAGTAACCCATAAACATCCGATTGCCGTAGTATGCCTTGAATAGCCAATTATTGCTGTCTTTTACATCTTTATGGCTAACTTTGCCTACCAAGAAGGTACTGCAACGAACAAGTGGAATATAGAGAAACAAATCAAAGATCTATCAGAAGTTCTCTTAAAGTAGTTATTCAGCTCAAATCTTCAGATCAATTTTAGCTTTACTCAGACATCAGATATCCCATGAAAATATATATTGAGATACCTGTACATCTGCAACCAATGGCTGGCAATATCCAGAGCAAACAATGACAAGAAAACTAAGCCAGGCCTGAAAAATATTGCATAGGAACATCAAAGACATAATATCAATAAGGTGCAAATAAAAGAAATTAACAGTTAATTAGCTCCTTTGCAATTTCTACCTATATATTTGAGAGAGAATCACCAGTAGACAAGCAGTGCTAATCCTGAGAGACAAAATATTAGAATGACCAAGTAAGAAAATCGAATAAAAGTTTATATTCATACCAAAAAGCTGCAAAAAATGACAGAGGAAGAACATAATTGCTTTCTTTCTTTCTTTTTCTTTTTTTTCTCTTTTTTTCCCTTTCAGGAGGCTGAGGTTGACAGAGCACCTATCTGTGACCATGTCCAGAACAGCTCCAAAAGTTGAAACTGAAAATAAGATGGGAGAAAATTGAATCAATCACCCATCAATGATTATAAAAATTGCATAAGATCCATAATAATAACAGTTTGCAATTGTACATAACCTTAATGTCACAGGAAGTAAAGTACAACTTAAGATCCAGCAATAACATTTTCAAATTATCTAGAATGATAAAGGATTCTGTCAATTTACTATAATTTAGAGAGAAGCCACCCATTCCTTGAACTCTGGGGCTTATCTTCCCACCAAAACTCAAGCATAACCCTAGCTCAAGCAGAGATTCCTTCCCTCAGATCCATGAATGGTAGACACTCCTCAAGCTCCAAGAATGCCACCAATGTTCGGGTCTTGACGAGGGACTTGATACTTACGGAACCTCACAGGGATGTGGACTAGAAGGCCACACAAATGTTCAGTCAAGTGGGCTCTTACCTCAACCTTGTTAACCGGGAGAGAGAGGGCACATCCAGTAGGTGCCACCTCAAAATAATATGTCTTGACATACCTCATGATCTGTTGGCATATATTCTTGACACATTAGGGCACCCTGAATGACAAGTATGATGGGTTGTCTTCCCCTTTCCCCATTACCCAATAATAGAAGCATATAAAGGGTTCTTAACTGAAGAGGGATATAGAAGACTCCGCCACTCCCTCACTCTCCCTCTGTTTTAGTGAACTGAAGTTTCCCCGCTTCCACCAAACCACTGCCCTAAGTAAATACGGGTGACCCTCAAAATAACCCTCAACACATTTTTGTTACTTGCTGAGAACATTAGGCATTGAATTGGAGGAGGGAAAAGACAGTAGAGAAAATTATTGTACTCTAGAATGTTAAGAGTCAACAAAGACAATGAATAGCCACATTTTTCCATATTTAGAGTATCTTAGCATTCTGGTTCTGCTTCAATTTCATATGATGCAAATAAAGAAGCCCTACAATGAGAAACCGTAATGTCAGGAAGTTAATCCTGCCCAGATGAACTAGTTACTGAAGTAATTTGTAGTTGACCCTAATTGAACTCCACCAATTCATACCTTGATTGAATTTCCGAGCAAACCACCCATCCAAGGCATCACAGACAAAGCTGAGATCACACACTAGATCAATAAATCTAGGCATAAACAGGAATATAAAACTCATTGTAAACAAAAAGTAAAAAACACGCAAATTAATAAAATATGAAGTCCAACCTTATAAAATAGAGAACTGAGAAAAGCTTTTTGTCTGAATAGCTAATGTAGAAGGCAACGCAGTTCAGAAGAATTCTTGCATATCCTGCATGCATAATCACAGATGAATAAAGAAATTCAATGAGCCTCAAGGAACAATATCAAATATATGAGCTACCATGGGTAATATATCTTGCATCCCCGTATAAGCATTAATAACTTGAGACGGGCATGATAAGAAGACGTATACAGTACATCTTTTTTTGTGTTTTTTTATATCATTAACCCTAAATACCCCATGAGCTCACACATTAACCAGACTAGATAGAATATAGACGTGTAAGGAATACAAACTATGGAAAAGCAACATAGGAGTAGATTGGTTTTGTTGCAGAACCCATTTGAAATCTAGAACAACAAACTGAAATAAGGGCGAATAAGTAGAAACCCACCAATGATATTGGGAATATAAAGATATACAGATACTCTGGACTTCTGGTTGGCCATTGAGCAAGTCCTTCTTACCAATGAAAACTGCATAGAACGCAAAAATCCCGTCAAATTTCTGTCAGTCCCTCTTGGCTCTCATACTCGCTTAAACTATGAAATCTCCAAATGAATTCACCTCCTATAATACATATATGTATGTATATCCGTATGGAGAGACAGAGGCCGTCGACCAAATGCCTCACCGACGGGCAGATCCCTTTCTTTGGAACTCTGCTTCCACGACTTTTCTTGGTGAACGAGGGTTTAACTCACAGAATAAAATAAAATACTGTATTATAATGAAAAGCCATCAAACTTCAAGAAGAATTATTCCTTTCATTATTTGAGAGGGGGATCGGAAATAAATCAACTTAAATCCGCAAAATGTTTGGGAAACCGGACGAAAACCGGATACCATCCACCGAACCGATCCGGTGCCAAGAAAAAAGCGGTCCGGTGCCGGTTGAACAGAGAACCGGCTCTGGAAGAAAACTTCGGCCTGGCTTCCCTCTTCACTTTTCACTGCAAAAGGCAACACAACGCCTAAATCAAATCAAAACGGGGACGGAGGGGGGTTGAGTTGAATCTGAACGAATCTGCGAAATCGAAGAAAGCCGACGATCATGGTGATCTCACCAATTAGCACCCCCGAATCGCCACTCAAACCCTTGCTGAAGGCTCTTGATGATTCAAAAAAGCATCTCATAATAGAAAACTCGTGATATTATTATAAACTTATAAAATATGTACAAGTGTTTTGGGAAAATGTTTATCAAAATTCTATATATTTAGCATTATTTTTTTAGATATTATTTATTAACTAAAATATAAATTAAAAAAATGAGATATACAAAGTATTTCAGATAAAAATATTTTTTATTATATTTATTAAAATTATTTAACAATATTTAAAAAAGAACTCATATGAGTTCTTATCTGAATTTTTCTAAATAAATTTATTTCTTTTTTTTTGGATAAATTTACTGCTCTTGCCTTTCTATGATGCAATTGCTACTAAACTTTTGTATTGCCATTGCCATGGATTTGCTTGTTCCACCGTCCTGTACTCCTCCATTGATTCTGAGTAAAAGGCCAAAGCGGGGTATATATTGATTTTGTTTTAGCTGAGTGCCTCTCAAACTGTACGTTTTGATGCTTTTAGTTGTCGGTTGCAGCTATTTCTTCTATTTGATTACTCTAATTAAAAAGGAGTGAAGGATTGGGTAGTTTTCAGTCAAGGAAATTACTACTTTGCACCCAACTACATGATTGGGAAGACGAGCGAATGTAATATTTTGACAATAAAATTATAAAAATACTTCTCATCGCTGCCCAACGACGATGTGGCCAAGGGTGATAGGTATTTTCGTCATTACACAGGTGTATGTGAAGCTCTCGAGCAATGTAATAAAATCCTTTAGTTAAATCTTAGTGTGGAACATGATTGTTTTTTTATCTTTTTATTTTATGTTAAATATGAAAAAATATTAAATATACATGTTAATTTTTAATTTCTTATAATGTTGACAAGATTACTGATGACTAGGGGTGGGCATGGTGCGATTTAGGCGATTTAGGGGACATTTAATATGTCAAATTGCATGTGCGATTTGGTGTTAATGCTTTCTCTATCGCTTCATTTGGTGCTTCATCTACTGTTTTATGAATTTTTAATTAAAATAATAAAATCTATACATAAAATCATAATTTTCAGATTCTTACAATATTTTGGACTTCAACAATAAAATAAGTTACAATCTGTTATACGTATTTCTCACATCACTCCTTATGAGTTAGAGTCAGTTCAATGGGTCGGTCCAATCGCCCAGAGCCCAAAAGGTCCAAACGAGCTCGTCAAAGAAAGCTCATGCACCCCCAAAATCTGAAACTCATAAAGCGAGCTCCTTGCGAGTTTCCGACAAAACTCTTAGCGAACTCTCAGCGATCGACCTAAGGAGCTCCCAATAAAGCCCCAAATTCGCTGGATCGTTCAGCTTACTGGCCTAAAACCTCCAGTTCGCATAGATGATAAAGCTGCTGAACAGCCAGAGGCAGGGCCCACTTACTTTATCTAAAACGGATCATACTTATCATAATGAGGATCCCACTCCCAATTTTGTGCAGATGATAAGGACTATTTGTCCCCCATTATATCATCTTTATATTTTTATATCTTATTCAAATTGTAAAGGCCCTTCGTTATAAATAGGAGTCAGAGATATCATAAGGGGGTAGGGAGAATAATTAGATACCGCCGCTCTAGAAGAATAATCAGAGTACAATCGTGGAGTAGGCATCGTTCTGATCGAATCGCGTAAAAATTCCTTGTGTTCACTAATATCTGTTATCTTCGTTTTCTTCCCCTTGACATTTTCAGATTCACTCACTGCGCCCCAAAATGAATCAAGTTGGCCGGAATTAAACGTCTACATTTTGGGCGCTAGAGGAAGAGGTCGTTTTGATCAAGTAGCCATGGCAAGAGGAAGGAATACACAAAATTCTTATGCGGTAGCCGACGCACCAGAAAATCACTACGATCAACTCCTAGATATTCCACCAAATGGGAGGCCCATTGTTCCGACAGAGAATATCCCTTTGCCACCACCAACCGGGAACACTGCTGGCATGCCCCTGCGGGCTACAGTCCAACCCATTGCTTAAACCACCGAGATAGAGGCGATCCAAGACTGGTAGCAACGCCAGGAGGCGTTAGAAAGTACAGTAATGCAGAAAGCGCTGCAACCACATCGTAGGACCGATGAGGGCTTGGGTAGATGAACTACAAATAGTGTTATGGGCCTATCAAACAACAGCTCGGGGCAGCACATGAGAACCCCACTCTTGATGGCGTAAGAATCCGAGGCCATGATCCCAGTACAAAATGAGGTGAGCAACCACCGGAGAGCCACCTTCAATTCAAATAACAATGGCGGGCTGCTAGCGATGAATCTCGACTTGCTTGAAGAAGCAAGGAATGTAGCTCGTTTGAAGGTCGTCGTCTATCAAAAAAGGGTGGCACGGTACTACAACCGAAAGGTTCAAATCCGTCATTACAATAACAAGGATCTGGTATTGCGCCTGGTACTCCTAGGAGCTTGCACAGCAAGCGATGGCACACTAGCTCCGAACTGGAAAGGTCCTTTCATCGTCAAAAAAAATTTGGGCAACAGAGCATATCATCTGGCGAATATAGATGAGACTATGCTCCCACGAGCTTGGAATGCGGAGTACCTCCGTCCCTACTTCTAATAAATGTAATTATCCTGACCTATGATTCGAATTCCTACTGTATAATTTCGATTGAAATCCTTGGATCTTTATACATCACATTCTGTTGGAATAAATGTCACAAAGTTAAGGGGTCGAGAAACCATGGTTTGCAAGCTGGGGCCCACTCAACTTAGCCATCGTGCTATGGTTTGCGATTTGACTGAGCATTCCTCTTGGTACCCCCCTCAAGTTGTGGTTTACAAGTTAAGAACCATTTCTCTTGACTTAAAGTTATGGCTTGGTATCTACTGAGCAACCACTTCCACTAAATAATCTCGAGTCAAAAGTTCACTAGTTAAGGTCCTTTCATCTTGACGCATGTCACGGTCTGCGACCTACCTGAGTATTCCCCCTCGACTAAATTATTTTTATTGATATTCGATTGAATATCTTTAAGTTGCAAGCTGACAGCCATTCCTCTTGACTTAAAGTCACGGCTTGGTACCTACTGAGCAACCACTTCCATTATTTAAACTAAAGGTTCATTAGCTGGGATCCTTTCATTTTGACTTAAGCCACGGTCTGCGACCTTCCTGGGTGTTCCCTATTAGTTTTTTTTTAAAAAATTGTAACAAGCCATGATATGTTAACTGAGATCGAGATCGCAGGATGATCTACCTAATATATTGGCAAGCTTTTTCATTATAACTTATATGGCATTTTGTTGGGACATGTTAGTTGAGTTTTGCCCTAATTTGCCTAAGTATGACTATTCGCAACCTATCAAACACGCATCTTGATCATTAAGATCATCAATCACAAATTGTTCGGTCATGACATATTAATTGAGATCGCAAGACGATCCATCTGGATGTACTTCTTGGCAAGGTTTTCAAAAATCATCTTGTGAAGGACGTGTTATCTAAGGGTTGTCCTGGTTTGCCTAAAGGTATGGAAGATCACATCTTACTAGACACGCATTGATGGTTATTATCTATTTTAGGCTCACATTAAGAGACAAGTTTGAGAATCATTCATTAGGACTTTTACAAACTTCAAAGTTTGACTGGCTTGAATTTGCAGGGAAATTTTTAAGCAAAAGGCATATGAGCAGAAAAATGTTGCATTTTCATTAAGCAAATCCCTGTATTACAAAAATATGAAAAATGTACTTGAGTTACAAAACAAAAGAAAACATAGCCTAGTTAGAAGGAGCGGTAGCCTCAGTGTTTTAAAAATCGGGCTAGGCGCCCGCCTAGGCGCTAGGCGGCCGCTGGCTGCCCCGATATTGCCCTAGTCGGGCCTCCTAGGCGCCGGCCCGAGTAATCGACCGGCTTGGGCGCCTAGGCGGCCCAGGCGGCGCCTAGTCGACCAGCGCGCCTAGGGCTTTTTAGGGCTATTTTTGCTAAATCATAAATCGAATCTGTTAGCGTCTCCCCCTCTTCACTCTCTTCTCACCTCAACGTTGCTGCCTCAACGTCGCCAAGCTTCATCAGCCCGCCAGTAGTTCACCGCCGTCACTGCGCCCAACTCCATCCTCGCCGCCAAGCTTCATCGTCACCGCCTCTTATCTGTCGCGTCCTTCTCGTCCTCGTTGCCTCAGCGTCGTCGCCGCCGCCGCCCCTATCCTCGCCGTCGAGTTCCATTTCCACTGTGGCAAGCTCCGTCGACTCGTAACCTCTCTCTCTCCCTCTCTCTTTCTCTCTCTCTCTCTGGGTTGTGCGTTTGCTACGTTTCTGATTTCTTCTTTTATGTTTTTTATTTTTTATTTTATTTCATTTTCTTTTCTATTTATATATAATTATTAGATTTATATTTAGTTTTTATTATTAATTATATATATTCTATAATATTTCCAAAAAATCTGTTACTTGCTTATAGTATATTAATGTTTTTATTATTGGTTCATGTTGCATTATTAATGCTTTTCAACTTTGATTTAATTGAAAATAACATCAAATTACATCACAAAATTTTAAAACGAAAAAAAATAACAGTTTTTCTAGGCTCCGCCTAGGCCCTGCCTAGGCGCCCTAGGCGCTAGGCCTCAGTCTGACGCCCGACTAGCGCCTAACGCCTTTTAGAACACTGGGTAGCCTCGACAGGCTAAACCTCGGCAGCTTTCTCAGATTGAACCTTGACAGCTCCGAACGGTTCAACCTCGTCATCAGCAACTAGCAGGGCGACCTCCAATGAATCAAGTGGGGTGGCGGCCTCGGCATCCTTAGCAGCTTCAGCCGCGTATCGTTTCACCTCCTCTATAGTTTTATGCATATGATAAGTACTGTTTATCCCCCATTATATTATCTTTATATTTTTATATCTTATCCAAATTGTAAATGCCCTTCATTATAAATAGGAGTTAGAGATATCATAAGGGGGTAGGGAGAATAATTAGATACTCTGCTCTGAAAGAATAATCAGAGTACGGTCGTAGAATATGTATCGTTTTGGTCGAACCACGTGAAAATTCCTTATGTTCACTCATATTTGTTATCTTTGTTTTATTCCCCTTTTCATTTTCGAATTCACTCATTATGACCCAAAACAAATCAAGTCGGCCGAAATTGAACGTTGACACAATCAAATCGAAAATATAAACTTAAAAATTTAAAATTTACAAGATAATCACATGTCCATAACATAAAAATAACACAAAAATTCACAACATAATTCATGGTCAAACAAATACACATTTTTAATTTTTACGTTTTTATATATTTTTAATTTTTTCATTAATACATTACTTGACTGTTTGGTTAAAACCAAATCGAGAAGCCCACAAATTGTAAATCGCAAGATTTGAAAATTTTTCAAACCGTGACAAACTGCTTCTCCCAAAAAATTGTACAGTGCAGTGTGGGCAATTTTCACAATTTAACCTTTTTTTTTTCCTATCCCAGTTATCAACAAAAAAAATTATTTGTTAATAAGCTGTTAAAATTATTTAAATAAAAAATTTAGTCTAATAAAAATAATTTAAACGTTTAACCTAAATTATTTTTATTTAACTATTTATTTGAATTAATTATCCTATTTATTTGTTTGTTGCATACTTTAAAATGTTATTGAATGAATAAAAATATTTTTATTTCTTAAATAATATTTAGTTAAAATGTAAAAAAAAAATTGTTTTAGTAAAAGACTAAAAATACTTTTGATAAATAATTTGGCTTGCTAGGCTGACCAGTGACCAGCGCCCCAAACAGGAAGCCTCCCTCAATCAGTCACTGACATTGCTTTCAAGAGACAATCGCCTGTGTTTCCTGCAACGTCTTGATCTGATTCTGAGATGTGTAATCAAATCAATATACGGGCAAAGAATTCAGAGAGAAATCAGAGTGGAAAAGAAGTCGTTCAAATGTATAAATCAAATATGAACAGAGAGAAAGGAATATGCATATAATGAGTGTATGACGAACAGAGGGGGAAAAGGGAAAAAGAAACTGCACGAGCAAAGTGGGTCGCCTGTTCTGTTCATTCACCCAACAATTTCCTTCCCCTTTCCCGGAAAATACACTTCTTTCCCAGAAAAATCAACCCAAATCAAATCATAGCCTCTACGCTACCTGTCTTCGCCATCCCACAGACGGGGCAAGAGTCCAAACAGGCTTGGCAAGCTTTGCATGAACAAAGGTGCCCACAGGGCAGGAAAACAACGCACGAATGCCGAGAATCGCAGCTTTTGCAGGCCATCTTTCTCGTTATCCGTTCTTGTTCGTTTTCTCGTCGACGATGTCCGGAAATCGTCGCCGTATCGCAGCAGGATTCTTCGTCTTCAACCCCATTGCCCAAAAAATCGGCATTATTGTCTCTGAGTTGCTGGATCGCGTTGCTCAGAGTCGCGGCCATGGCTTCGTTCTCCTTGGCCACTCTCTGCCACGCGTGCTTCTCCATCTCCATTCTTCTCATCAGTTCTTCGAGCTCCATCGTTCTGCTCATGGCTTTCGATATTTCTTCGTCTTTATGTCTCAGCAAAACCGCCGAATCCGATTCATATTTCCTCAAAATCAAAGCAATTTGCCGCTTGCTCTGCTCGTGCAAAGTCCATCTCAAGCTCTCGCTCTGTACAAAATCAGATTCGTTTATCAAAACACTAACGCACAAATTTGAACCAAAATAGCAACACTAACACTAACGCCCATTTGAGAATGGTTTGTTGCCTGACCTGTAAACCGATGAGCCGATCAATCTCCACGCTCCGAGAAAAATCCACCGATTGATTGATCCCACAACCATTTTCCATCCAAATCTGTGACCCGCCCAAATGAAACCCAAAATTTTCCGAATGCGGCTGCGTTTGAATAGCCATCACACATATATATGTATATAATATGGGTTTTGTAGACTGAAAGCAAGAAGATAACAGAAGAAATGGGTTTGGTTCAAAGCAGGAGAAGAGCCTGACTTGGGTGGAATTGATTAAGGAAGTGTTGAGGGGGTGGTGGATTGAATTTAAAGAAACTGAAAGGCAGAGAGCGTGAGGGTGGAGGTGGGGGGCCTAGGATTGTCGCTCTATTTTCTGTGTCTATGTTGTTTCGAGTCTGATGCATTGAATGGTGGGGTAGCGAAGAACGACGTATAAATGCAGATTCGGTGACTATAAAATCGGGTCAGACTCAACAGAGGTTTCAGAAGCAGCAGCTGCAGCAGGCGTTGTTGAACGAGAAAATTCATTTTCAATGCGCCACTCTGTCCCTATCAAGTTTCGTCGTCAATTGAAATCTCGTATCCTTTTCTTTTCATTTCATTTCATTTACCCGTTTACGCCAAGCTAAGCTAAGACTTTCACTTTTGTATTCATATTTCAATTTCATTTAACATTATCGCCAATTTTAAAAATTCTAAAATCCTATTACCATTAGAAAGATGTGAAACATAATTCTGTTATTTGATTTTATTACCGTTCAACATTAATTATGATATTAGAATACTAAGAAGTGTCCATCTTCGTGATATCAACGCAGTTAAAATTAGGATTTTAAATAGGATTGAAAAATGATCTATACAATTGGATCATAAAATCGTAAGATTTTAAAGATAATTAAAAATACTTTTTAATTTTTATAAATATTATTTATAATAATATGATTTTATAATAAATAAATTAATATTATTTAATAGTCTAATTATTCTTTATTATAAATGAAATGCATATATCTATTTCAAAATTATTTTATCTATTAATTTTAAATAATTTAAAATTTTTAAATATTAAGTCCATCATTTATCATCATTAATCCATTCATAATCAAAATATGATTAAAGTTATCACAAATTAACTGTTATCTTGCATAATTTATAAGATTTTATACGTTTTTAAAATTATCACAAATCAATTATTAGTTTTCATCAAAACATGGTATTCAAAATTGAAAGCATAAATAAAATTTTGATTTTATGTGATTTTACCTTAATTCCAATTTTATATGTTATTTGAATTGTTTGGGGGGTCTCCAATGCGTAAAATCGTAAAATCAAAATTTTAATAACAATGGGTGATATCACTATAAAATTTCTACTCTTAACAGAATTATTTTCATATACGGATAGCTTATTATAATAATGTATATTTAAGGAACTAACACTTTTAATATTGCCATTTATGCTTGATTAATGATTGAAAAATAAAAATGTAATGTTTTGTAATTTTTAAATATCAATTTGGTCAAAATTGATGTTATTTTTTACTTCTATTTTTACCTCACAATGAAAGCACAAAAAAATTGTTTTTTGCTATAGTAAAAATGCTTTTTAATTTTGACAAAACACCACAAAGGAAATAATTAAATTATTAAAATGTCAAAATTGAACTCTAGAGGGTGCTACGTGCACATAACAACAAGCATATAACGAGTGCATAAACGTAATTTTCTTCAGTGCTACTGGATTGGCCACGTCAAAATTGCAATTGGTATCACAATGCCAAAAAAACCCAAAAAAAAAAGTGCATCGCAATCATATGTTAGGAAATGTCCTTTAATTTGGATTTACTTAGCCAAGATGAGAGCGGAAGATGCTTAGTTCTTGTGACGCGACTGTGACTTGTCATTGCATATACTCCAATAATTAAATTATTATTGAGGCTCTGCCAACCCCTAATCATGAATATAAACAAAATTCACAAACAAAAGTAATTATTCTAAACAATTTGCAAATAGTTTATCAGGCAAAAATGGTGCAGAAAGGATCCCATAATGGAACCAAATGGCAGTTGTAACTGCGAGCCATCTGTTTGGTCCCATGGTTTTAATGAATTTCTTGCGAGGATTTGATGGTCGATATTTAAATTTGGTGGTTGTCCCTTGAAGGGTTGGTTTGGTCGTAAGTGAATTTTAATAAATGATACTAAGTTAATAGGGGGGCTGTATATTGAAAAGGAACATATAAAGTCAAATAAGTTATAATCACGTAAATAATGTTTACGAAATTATTCTAATACCATTCCATTATTCATGAACAAAAACTTAGTACTAATTGCATTTAAACCCCGTGGGGATTTCACACTAGCTCGAGCCTTTTTCGAAAATTTCACAAGCACCCCATCTTGTTGAAAGAACTTTCGTTTCTAACCGTTAGATGTGACTCGGTGAACCCATATTCTTCTAATTTTTTTTCTTCCCCCCTCCACCTTGGGAATTTGGAATTTAATTCTTATCTAGGATGGTGGGTGGGTCGCGTGGCGATGGGTGGTGGAGTCTCTTTAATTGAGTGACCCACCAATTTGGACGATAGCAACATTAACCATTCAGAAGACTTTGAATCCGTGGCCGAACATGAACGAACATCCAGAAGAAGTCCCGTTCCTGTTCCCAATGTCTTTTCATCTTCTGCACGCAACTTTGCACGCATTATTAGACGTGTAAAATACGGTGCAGAAATCAACATAATGGCAAGGAAACGGGAAGCACCATACGTCCACCCACGTGCTCCGCCACCCACGGCGGTCGGCGGCCGTCCCTCAGCCGCCGCGTCACGTCTTGCTGATGTAATGCCAAGCTTATCTTTTTGTATTCTATTAATAATGTTGGGTGGACTTAGACCAAAAAGCCTGGGTCAATAGCCATCTTCGTCGTATTTGTTCGCGTCTTTTGTCACAAATTACAGAGAAAGATAAGCATGAACGGACAGTTCGGGGGCGAGGGATCACGCGGTGATGCATGCGTCCAGAACCCGTCACTGCGTATCATATATTCGACGAAAGTCCAAACCGAAATTAAGTTTTCAAACGCCGTACTCTCTTAATTAAGTTTTCAATGTTTTGGCGAGAGTGAGACGGCATGCTCCTTTCCCGCTTAACTATCTCTCTATTCCCCATCGTGGCCCAGATTAATTGCCGATGAAAATGAAACATTTAATTAATTGCAAATATGTATAGTCTAATGTGCTTAGATAAATATCTCGCGTATCAAAGTCCTTAAGTACGTTGTTTCGTCACGATCCATCCATGGTTCATGAACGTGTGGCCTTCCATTTTTTGGCATCCAGTGGGTCAGAAATTTAATTATTAATAATTCCCTACGCTGACAAACTTTTATTATACCCACATACATACATATGTATATAGTCTAATGGTGGAATGTTAACCTATTAGGAACATGGCGGTATCTTTAAATTAAATTAAACCTGGGAATGACAATAGCATTAAGGAGATTTGACAAACACCCAGAAGAATGCTGCTAGAAGGCTGGCCAAGTCCATTGAAGATGAGGGCTACATAATTGATAATTCTACTTAATTTCTCACCATTTCTCCAACATTTATATAAATTTATTTGCGTTGGTTTGTCTTTTGATAATATATATTTATATTTATTTTATTTTATTTTAATATTTAAATAATTTTATTTATTAATTAAATAATTCAAAGTATAATATATTTATTATTGGATAATAAAATTATTTAAATGTTAAAACAAGTTATAATAAGTATATCTTATCTTAAAATAAGGCACGTTTATTGCCCCGAGTAGATTAGCATTACTTTTTATTTTTTGACTGTCATTTGTCAAAATTTTATAGATAGAAGGACAAAATATCATTTGACTTGTGTTTTTATATAGTTTATTAATAATTTTTCTATTAATAGTTATTAATAACTATTATCATTTTAAAACAAGAAAATGTAATAAATGGATCTTATTTTTAGATAATATTTAATTGCTAAATATTATTTTAACTACAAAATACTATTATTAATTAATAAAATATTTAAAAAGTGATAAAATATTTATTTTTAATTAATATTTTAATATAAATATTAATTACATTTTTATTTTTTATTAAATATTGTATAACATGACATATTATTAATATGAGAAGGTATTTTTTTATTTAATATTTTAACATATATATATATATTTATTTATTTATTTTTAGAGTTGAATTGTTCGGCCCAATTTTGGCCTCTCTCTCGGCTCGTCTTTAGGCCTAATCTTGGCCCATCTCTTGGTCTTGCGTTAGCCTGCCACAAAATCATTTCAATTCCTAATAGGTATCTACGCGGTCGTTTCAAATCTCATCTTCATTAATGGTGGATCTCATTCACATTAATAAGAATCTCGTCTCCACCATACTACCACCTGAGAATCTCTATTGGTGTCGGATAGTCAATCTCATCATCTACAAATGCACGACGCATGCATGTAGGATGACGTCTCATTCTTCTATATCAGCTAACTATTTTCAGAGCTAATGCATGTTCTGTCATTTGACCTATTGATACACTATCCATTTTTTTACTCTTACTCACTTCAGCATTGGAGTATTTACCAAGTGTCAGTCACCCCCCAGACAGAGCAGTCGCTGAAGCCTATGCTATGCCGTTGCGACCTCACCTCCGATTGGTCCCTTTTGATCAGAAAGGAATAAAAGTAATGCTAAGTGTTACTATTATGACGATGATTAAAAAATAATAAATATATCTAAATAATTTAAACGATTAATGATAAATACAAATAAATTAATAGAATTATTTAACTATTTGAAATAGGAAAAATAATTGTATGTTATTTGAAACAAGATATATTTATTGTCGTAATGCCCCATTTTTTTTAATACATTATCGTTTTAAAAATATTTAAGAATTTTATTTTAAAATTTAATCATGTATCCAGTGAATTTTCTCTTTTAATCCTTTAATTATGATTAAAATAAATAATTGGAATTCTCCACAAAATGTGATTTAAATCAAACCTTGTTGAGATTAATATCAAAATTTTAAATCTTAAATTAGTAAGCCAAGTACATCTCTGATTTCAATATTTAAATAAATCAGTGAAACTAAACTTTAAATAGGAAGAATATTTTAACTATGAAATTAAAAAGAGAAAATTATTTTTTATCGTTCATATATTTTTTTTTCTTTTGAAACTCTTGAATTAATTGTTGATACATTTAAATATATTTAATTAAGTGATAACACCCAGTAATATCTTAAAAACTATTTTTTGTCTACATATAATTTAACAAGCAACATACATTCATTACCTATGACAAACATGTGATAATTATTATTTATTATTTATCAAATAAACATGGTACTGATTCAAGACAAAATGTCAAATCACTCCCTTGATAACATAACCCATGTTCTTTTTTATCTATCAATTCATAATGGACAATAATATAATTATACAACACTGATATGTTACCTGATAACAACCCAATTCTCCCTGGCTTCCCAAATTTCATTAGGATTGGCAATTTTTTACATGATCTGATTAGATGATACGACACAATACGAAGTTAAGCGAGTTTGGGTTAGGGCTAATCAGATTCGGGTCATAAACGGGTCAACTCGTTTATGACACGATTATTTTCGTGTCTTAGGCGGGTCAACCCGTCTAACCCGTTTAGACGCGCAATGACCCGTTTAAGATTTATTTAAAAAAATTAAAAATAATTATTAAATTAAAAAAAATCCCAAAATATCCCCCCGTGTCTGAAACCCTAACTCCCCCACTCCCCCCTTTCTCTCTAACTCTTCCCCCCACTGTCGGCGCTTTCTCCCTCCCTCTCTTTCGTTCGCTGCCCTAGCCCTACCTCTCTCGTTCCGTCGCACCTCTCCCTCTCCATCGTCGTTGGCTGCTCACCTTCGCCATCGCTCGTTACTCGGTTGGCGGTAGCTCGTCCTCGCCCGCTCACCTCACTGCCTCTCTTGCCTGTTACTACTCTATCACCATTCGCCATCGCCCTTTCGCTCTCGCCTTCTCTCTCTCGCCTCGTGCTTGTTGCCGGTGGCTCGCTGTTCCATCGCTCGCCCAGCAAGCGTCGCCTCTCGCTACTCTGCTCCGTCTCTAGCCCAGCAAACGTCGCCTCGTGCTTGTGGCCGGTGGCTCACTGCCCTTTGCTCCGTCTCTCGCCCAGCAGGTAGTTGCTCCTTCACTTGGTTAACAGGTGACACAACACGACACGTTTAATTAAACGGGTTAAACGGGTCGTGTCGTGTTACACGTTTAATAAACGTGTTGTGTTCGGGTTGAAGGAATTTGACACGATTATTAAACGAGTCATGTTCGGGTTTGCCTGAAACGTGTTATATATGTGTCTCGACATGACACGATAATGACCCGCTAACCCGAATTGCTAGCCCTAAATTTCACCCACTCTCCCCTTCAAGCACAACTCCTCTCCAAATTTCACCCACCCTCATTATCCCCACATACATGCGCATATGAAAATAATTTTCACCCACTCCTATTATCTTACATATATACACATATGATTTTTTTATATTTTTTAAATATTATTATAAACTATAATTTAAATAAATTGTTAGTTCTATCTTCCCATTAAAATTACAGTTATTTTAATAATTATAATTAATAATTTTTTTTAATTATAATAAAATTTATATTCATTATATATATATTTTTAATCATGTATATTAGGTAAGGGTGTAACTGAATTGATCAAATTACTCCTAATAGTTGATTTAATTGAGAAAAGAAACAAGGGTTTAATTGAAGGGAGGTTTAAGTCTATTATTGTTTAAGTTACATCATGTCGAGTAATATAAACGGTTCAATATTTTTAATTTTTTTAATCTAT
Organism: Diospyros kaki; assembly: GCA_036245055.1. Classification (NCBI taxonomy): domain Eukaryota; kingdom Viridiplantae; phylum Streptophyta; class Magnoliopsida; order Ericales; family Ebenaceae; genus Diospyros; species Diospyros kaki. The sequence goes on along the minus strand of BSEG01000001.1, from coordinate 39,180,973 downwards.
TCGATTTGAGCATCTATTTGATCGACTTGGTTTGGTTTTAAAAAAAATCGATCCATTTAGTTTGAATAATTTAATTAATTCGGTTATATCTAATCGTTTATATTGCTTGATATTGACGTAACCTAAACAATAATAAACTTAAAATCTCATCTAATTAAACCCCCCATTTTGCTCTCCCCTAATTAAATTATCTTAGGTCTTTCTAAGTAATTTAATAGATTCAATTACACTCTTATATGATAAACATGATTAAAAAATATAAAATAAGTATAAATTATATTATAATTAAAAAATAAAATAACTTATTAATTATGGTTATAGTTATAATTATTAAAATAACTATAATTTTAATTTAACAGACTATAATTAATAATTTATTTAAATAACAATTTATAACAATTTTAAAAAAATATAATTTTTTTTATATGTGTATGTATATATGTTTATGTACGTGGGATAAGGTGGGGGGTTGAAATTTGGGGGAGGGCTGGGCAACATGTCAGTGCTCCATAACTATATGTATATATATGGTAAAAAAACGAATTAAGTGTAATAAGCATAAATTTCATATCAGTGTAATTTATGCCAAATAAATAATCTCATACACAATAAATACAAATTGCAAGGTTCTTATGCAATTTGAGCACAATAGAGGTCATATGCAATAAACTGAAAATATCAGGTCCAAGTAAAATAACTCATAAATTTTAGGGTAGAAGTATCACTTGGGAAAGTTCAAATCTTTTCAAAAGTCACACCCGCACCCCCTGGTTTCCGAAAATTCTGCCCGCCTCCCATTTTCTTCTCCTGCAAACTGCTTGCTGCCGGCGAGCCTCCGGTCACCACTACCGCGGCCTAAAATGGTCGCCGAGCCCCGCCGTGCATTGATCACTGACGAGTCTGTTAGCCGCCTGGTTACTTCCATCCCTCAATCTTGTTGCATTTTACGGTCCCTCGATTTTCTCCAATTTTCTTTTCTGTGTATTCTTTCTCTAATTTTCCGGCTTCGATATCTTTTTTATCCGTGGTCGAAAAGTTTTGTTGAAAGCACCAACACGCTCTCTTTCATGCTGCTTACGGTTACGGGCGTTGGAAGAAGGATTGATTGGACTTGTGTTTTCTTGTTTGTTGTAATATGGGTTGCTTTGAAAGAACGAGGCCCATACCTTGTTTGGTTACCTCTAGCTTGTAGCCGCTATCCCTTCAAAAGCCCAATAAACAAAAAAAGCAGCTATCTCTTCAAACGCCCAGCAAACAAAAAGAGCTAAGCCCAAATCTAAGGGGACCTTTGAATTTGATCGAACCGTCCCGTGCCGACTCGAAAGAGAGGTGCCCGCAACCTCAAACGGCAAATCTAAGGGCTTCTTCTTTCTTTCCTTCCTTCCAAGGGTTGACGATGAAAACATGGGATCGCTTGCTTGCGGAAGCCCAAACTTTAACGTCAATTTTTATCCTTTAAAACAACACATATTTAGGGACGTGAAGTGATACAGCGTGTTATTGGTGAGAAAATTAGAAATAAAGGCAACAGCTTTTAGGTAGGCAGCCAGCCATGATATGATAGTAGGGACGAATTCCAAGCTTAAATCATTAAAATTAAAATGATGATCAGTTGACGACGATACTCTCACAAAACTATTCCATTAATTATGATATGAGATATGACTGTTGGAGTAAATTATTTAATATAAAATAATTTTTAAAAAATAAAAATAAAAATTGATTGTATAGTTGTTTGGTAATAATAATTTATTTTTTAATTTTTAGATATAATTTTAAATAAAATAAGACTTGGTCTAATGATTATAAAATTATTTAAAAATTATGAATTTAAAACTTGCTAACAAAATGAAATTTTATATTTTAAGCAAGATAAATATAGAGTATTTTTTTAAAAATATTTTATTTCCTTTGTCTTGACTTATATATATATATAATAGTACAGGTATAAATGACTGTAACATAGTAGTATTATAATTCATTTATGTATAATTAAGTATTTTTATTGTGAAAGGATATTACTTATGTTAGGGGTGTTCATAATCTAATCTGGAAGAGTATAGAAACTAAATCATATATTAGGATTTGAATATCTTACAACCAAATCAAATCATTTTTAATAGTAAAATCCAACAATGATATTTTTATCGCTCAAACACAATAATAATTTTATTCAAAAACGGTTAATCTTTTCGAGTGATGTTACCAAAAGGTAAGAAATTATTTTACACTCTTTTTTTTTTAAAAATTTTCTTTTACGAGTTTTTGGCCATGACACATGAGTCATTGATTTGGACAATGAAAGAATTATATTAATTAATAGAAAAAGTAGAGAACGATGAATATGACACGTATTAATTAATTAATGGTTTACAGCAAATTTACATCTTGCTTTTTATCTTTTGCAAACATAAACTGACCTCAAACCGCAATACTCCTAATTTATATGACATGAATTAATTAATGATTTGAAGATGAGTTAACATGTAATTGAGTGTAATTGTTACAATTACAATTATTGGAATATCTTTTAGATGGGTAGGTTAAGTAGGGGAGGAGGAAGCAACGCAAAGCATCCTCCTCCTATTGGCTAAATCACTTTAAAAATCACAAAATTTTGGTCTCATTTTTAATTTGGTCACAAAATTTTGGTCTCATTTTTAATTTGGTCACTAAACTTTAATTCCTTATAAAGTGATCACAAAATTTTAAAATGTTTGAAAATATGATCACTAAAGTGATTTTTTGATGATTTTTAATCGAAATTGTTGACGTGGCGATGATGTGGCCATTGCCACGTCAACAATTTTGACGAGAAATTGTCCAAAAATTATTTTAGTGACCATATTATAAAATATTTTAAAATTTTATTATCACTTAACAAGAAATTAAAATATAATGACTAAATTTAAAAAAGACAAAAATTTTATAACCTTTAGTGTGATTAACCCTCCCCTATCCCACTTACTTCTTGTTAAAATTCATTCCTCCAAATAAATACCCACCAAATCTCCCATCCATGGCTCCAGCCTCCACCCCTCGCCCATGCTAATAATAAGTCCTCCTGTCGTTCCCCTTTCTATTTTTATTTATTTATTTATATTCCAAAATAGTAAATCCTAGATAACATCATTTTATTATTATTATTATTATTTTCCAAATCTAAAAGCCTTAAATATCCATACTACCAAGCACGAGGCAGACCAACAACCGAGACTGGCGCGTCATCCAACGATCCAGATTTAAAGCAACGAGAGAGAAAAGCCGTTTATTTAAGCGCCTCTCGCGCAGCGACAAAAGCAAATTGGTCTATCAGTTTCAAGCGTGAAGGCGAAGGGGCAGATCTTTGTTTGTCGTTGATTTTGGACAGCTCCGGCAGCGAAAATGGGCGCTCTGGATCACCTTTCGAATATCTTCGATTGTTCCAGCGGGAGTTCCAAGCTCAAGAAACGCAAGCAGTTGCAGGTAGGTACTCGGTCTTGCTTTTCTACTCGCTTTTCCTGGTTGCTCTTTTGATTTTTTTTCTCCATTGTCTTGTATATTCTAGCTCTGTACTCCTGTAGATTCGGCCGTACGGTACTGGAACTGATGAATCTTGAAAACCTGTTTTGTTTTCTTGAACCGGAACTGATCCGGTTCAGATCTGCCTTTACATAGATGGATCTTTTGTTTTTACTTTGATTGATCGATTGGCGGGAATTAGACAACCTCCGGCGAACTAGCCGACCGGTTGTAACTCCGGCCGTACCGTAAGGTTTGGGGTTGTGCCGTCAAACACCGTAGAAACCAGCTTTATGTTGGTACGGCAACCGGAATAATGGCGGCGGCGGCGGCACCGCTAAACTTCGGATAGAACGGGATAAAACAACACGGCCCTAGTACTGTGAAGAATAGCTTTTTCTCTTAGCTGAAATGACTAAAATGGCCTTCGTTCTAAGGGTGTTGTAGTAGATTTGATTTGGCAACTACTGACGGCCACTGATGTCTAATTCAAAATATTTGGAAAAAATATTGTTGTGATAAATGTAATTATAAATTTATTATAGAATTCTATACTTTGACTTAGATTTTTTATGATAAAATTCATATATTTTACGTTAAAATGAGCATAATCAGGTAGGCATGCTTTTTTATTGAGGTGCATGAACCACACAAAATTTGTGGTCCCACCGCCAACGTAAGATTCCATATTACAGTTCATGATGTGATGGCTGATCGGTTAACGTGGACTCTCTGATTATGGTCAGACGGTGGAAATAAAGGTGAAGATAGACTGCGACGGATGTGAGAGGAAGGTGAGGAGAGCGGTGGAGGGAATGAAAGGCGTGAGCTCGGTGGACGTGGATCGGAAGCAGCATAAGCTGACGGTGGTGGGATACGTGGATCCGGCGAAGGTGGTGTCGCGGGTGGCTCACCGGACGGGCAAGAAGGCGGAGCTGTGGCCCTACGTTCCCTACGACGTGGTGGCGCACCCCTACGCCCCGGGGGTGTACGACAGAAAAGCCCCCGCCGGGTACGTGCGCTATTCGGATGACCCGCAGGTGTCACAACTGGCACGTGCCAGCTCCACCGAAGTCCGCTACACCACCGCCTTCAGTGACGAAAACGCTGCCGCTTGTGCCGTCATGTGATTGTGAATCTTTTTTGCTGGTTAATTAATCGCATAGCTTCTGGTATAAATTATTATTATTATCATTATTGTAATATTTGTGTGATTGTAATTTGTAGTGTGTTTTTAGTAGATCTTTTTCCTAGTACCTGGGCTTTGTTTTGCTTGATAGCGACCTCTATTCCGCTTTGTAGCTGCAATTCATGTTATAACAAGCAGGAGGTATCATTTCTGGAAGAAGGTTTCGCCCTTTTGTTCCTCTGCTTTGCTCAAGTCACGTGACCCACTTCAAATGCTTATGCTCCTTAAAGGGATTCTGTCGTCGCCATATTGTTTAGACTACCTGATAATTTTGCCAACCAATTATCAGGCTAAATTATCATTATTGTATTATTTATGTTTAATTAAAAAACAAAAAAGACTGATGATAGTGTAACTCATGAATGGCCAAACCTAACCACAAACACAGAACAATAAGGCCGATCCTGCAGCCCACAGACTCCTGAACTCTTAACAGTACATTACATAAGACATAAAAAGCTGATTTCATTTACCCAACAACCAACTCCTCAAAAGCAGAGCAAATGCATGATGCCCCTTGCAGTTGACTTCATCATAGCACCATGGAGAGTAAGTAGCACCTTGCAGTTGACCTCATCATAGCACCATAGAGAGTAAGTAGCACCTTGCAGTTGACCTCATCATAGGCACCATGGGAATGGGATGATGATGAGGTTGGGAGAAATATAAGGCAACTCCAGCTTTTAATTACTTATAGGGAGACATCGTCAATCCTCAATCCTCACCGGTAACGATAACCTCATCCCATGACCTCTTCAGCTAGCTGGTGCTGCCCGTGTGCCTCCTGCTAGAATAAATAAACACCATACGGTTAGTACCATAAAACAGCAAAGCACATTTGGTCCTCAATCTTCAATTGGTTTCTAAGGCGAGAAGAATGGACCACTCTGAAAGGAAATCATAACAATGACCACTTCTTCCGCATATTGGGAGTACTGAATTTAATAGAAATGGCGTGTGGACAACTTACAAAGCACATTTACTTGCCACCATCTTGTGCTTATAACACACAGGAAAATCAAAACAGAATAAAATAACTTTTAAACATGCATCTTTATACGCACATAAAAATATTTGTTTCTCTTTTTTTTTCCTTTCCTTTGCACAGGTCTTAGTTCCAAACATAAAATTGAAGTCTTTGTATTTAGCACCATTTGAGAGAGAGAGAGAGAGAGAGAGAGAGAGAATATGTTTGATGAATTTCACTGATGGTGACGGCCTCTATTTGGGCCTTTACATGAACAGTCAGACTATGCATGTGTGGTTGCGCCAATTGCATCTCTCTCCAGTTGCCACCAGCAGTGCAATCTACTATCAATGGGAACCATTTTCATTACGCCCATTTAGATTCAACGACCTGTGACTTGAACAAACAGGACTAACTGCAAATGTAGTTGCACATGATAAGATATCCATACCATTAGTACTACTATTTACCTAAGGAAAATTGACATCAAACTTTTGACTAGTCATAAATGTACAAGCCTTTGTCATTCATCATATCACCACATTCTTTTTTGATACTGATCATATGACCACGCATTTGTATGCAGCTTTCTCTTGTTTATTATTTACTTATTTATTTTGCAAAGGTTGTTTCAACAACTTGAACCCATAACCTTCTGGTCAGAAACGAACAACCTTAAATTTGACTAGGCTCACCTCCTAGTAACAAAGACTGGGACAGAATATAATCTACAACACGTGCAAGATTTAAGTTTTCACTGACTTTGAGGCTGTGACCAGAAGAATGGGCCAAATCCAACTAAAGCTCTCCTTTTCAGGCTTACTAGTTGACCAGTAATGGCTAGCTCAAGATGTTAATGTACAGTACCACTTGATCTCAAATCACTTACTGACACTAAGACCAAAAAAATCGTGATTCTAGTCATCTTCTCACCTCCTCTTCTAAAAACAACTTCAGCTACCTGCTTTCACATGCGTCCAACCACAGATTTTTATTGAAACTTTTACCTTCGTGTTCCAAGTTTCAAGAGGAACATGACGGTGGTGAGTACGTCTGGTAGTCTACACTGTCCAGATAGCTCTCAATGTCAATGCCAGGCAACATTCCCTCTCCTTTTGCTCAAAACCCTGCAGGCATGACAACCTATAGTGATACCACTGTAGAGAACTTTAAAAGTTCATTTACTGTATTAATCACATTCGCTTAGAAGAATGTGCGTGAACCCGAGAGAATGAGTGAAGGGACTTACCTGGCGGCATAATCTCTTGCCTTTCTATGAACGGTTAAAACTCTTGGGTTGCAACTAATCTATGCCTCTGGTCGAAACCAGTGCAACCTCTCCCACTGGTCAATTCAATCTACAACTGGTGGGAATGACAATGCCTATTCAGGTTTAACAATTAAAACATACCAAATAGACAAAGGAGTCTATCCTTCCACATCCAAGTGCAGTTGTGGTACTGATCTTTCCTACACAACAATCAAGAGGCTGTCTAGTTGTGGAAAATCTTCTCTAGTTTTTTCTCTCTAATTTTGTATAAGATCTCTAGCTTTCATGTTCACTATAAAATTTGAAACATGTGTTAAAAATGGTAGAAGCACAAAAACTAATTCCAATAGAGAAAATTGGGACATTGTTCAAAAAATAGAAAAGGGGATGGAGATAATTTGGAAAAAAAATTGTTAAGAACCATGTTTTCCCAAATCTCAAAATTAGTAAGGAAAATTTGGAAAACTCATTTTTGGGCTTTTCCAAGTTTAGTTCAATTTTTTGGAGAACTGAATTTTTCAAATCTTCATTTTCTATTTAGAAATTTTTTGCATGTGAATAAGTTCTCTAATTTTCCAATTTTTTTGGAGTAATTTTCTGAACAAATAAGGTTGCTTTACACAACTAAACAGCCCCTGAAACTCCTCATCTCATCCCTCACTTTTCAGTAGGAATATCGTAACACAACCAATATTCAGCTAGCTGCCATCTTCCTTTTTAATAAATCTTTACCAGCTGTCTAGTCCTTTCTTTTTGCTTAAGCAAACCATGACCTAACCTAGAAATCCAACTAAATTGATTGTTCCAACACCCCCTCTTATCATTTAACATTTATCAATTTCTCTATGGCTCTTCAACCTTAATGAGTTTGCAATCATTTTATTTTATCTTTCCATATAACAACAATGTATCAAACCTTAATCCCACTAATGTAGGGTTGACTACATGAATTTTAACTCACTGGTCATTTTTATTTATGACCTTATCTTCTATAAAGGTCTTATAACTCATATCATATCTAACAGTCTCCCACCAAGGTTTCTTGGTCATCTTATTTCTTTTAGGGTTAATTACCAAAATATTACCAAACATTAAAACTTATCAATTTTACATCTGAACTTTTAGTTTTGTATCAATTTTACAATATCGTCAAAACTTAAATAACTAATACCCTTTTGATGTATTAATATTATTGATTTTTGTTTCCTTTGTAAACCTAACCATGCACATAATGAGAAACTCTAATTATGTGCAACTAATGGTGGTTCAAAAGGCCATACAAGAGATGTATAGCCGTCACCTCCTACTTTACATTTCCAAGGGATAACTCTTGCAATTATGGTCTTCACTCCAGTCAGCAACACAGCTTGCCACTTGCTTTAAATTTTTTTTAACTAATTTACTTAAGATTATACAAGATTATGAGAAACTTGATTTTTTTTTTTAACTCTTGCCACTTGCTACTAATTTTTTTAACTAAAAAAAAAAAATTGTTGTGTTTCCATATTGTACTTGTTAGTTTCACCATGTCAACTAAGTTATGGAACACAACTATATCAATTATCCTCATTCACCGCCATCTCATGAAATTTCTCCATGTGAAGATGGTGTTCAAACTTCATTTCATCATTACTCCGCCAGGGGATATTATCCACTGCCGGTCCCAAGCCCGGATAAAGGAGGAGGGTTGCGTTAGGTAGCCGACAGCCAGCGTAAAACCTAGTCGGATCCAAATATGAATTCTAAACAAACTATCTGTTGGGATGTAACCCATATAGAAGTCTAGAATTCATGTAGCCAACCCCACATAGTGGGATAACGGCTGGATATGTTGGATATGTTGTTTTTATACAAGATATAAAATTATAGAGGAAGGATAAAGGTCGCCGCCTCAATGAAGAACTGCAGAATTGTTTAATTTGTTCCTTACCAAGCACCACATCATGCTTACAAAAATGATGACAACCTCCTGTGTTGACTCCAAGGAAAACCATAATAATTTATCCTTTTTCCACCTCAAGGCATTGCATTAAATAAACAAGACATAATGACCACTATGCCATTTGCAATCTGCTTCCTTCAACCCCAAAAATTTGATGCGTTGTTTCTTTTCACATGCGAAGCTCAAATTTTTGAATTGGTACATAGAGCTACTTAAGCTCCAATTAATTACCACAGGTCATGACTATGCCACATGGTACCAGAAGCTTCCATGTGGACTCACAAAACTTTAACTCAAAAACCTTGAGTGACGTTAACTCGGCTTAAGCATCTTCTAAATGCTGGAAGATGCTTAAGCACCTCGAGTGACGTTCACACAAAACACATCATCTTGACCTATTTCCATTATTTCACAGATATTGTGAAGCTATGGGATGTCACAACCAGGGTTGTTAAAATCATGTGAAGTACAATTCTATGTTTCTTTTTTTTAGTCAAAACAAAGGGCAAGTGATAAAATGCAGCTTAAGTGCTGGAAGCAACATGCTTTTTTGTTAAGCTCAAGGCACGCTTAAGTGTGATTATTTCTTTTTGATTTTTTATTGTATTACAATAAAAAAGGATTCGTTACTGTGCACCCTAATACACCAAAACGAACCCATCTATTATATAAATATCTTGGAGTGTTGTAGAAGAGAATGATTCGATAGTTGGTCATAATTTTTTGATATGGGATGTTTTTGCTAATATGGCTAAAGTTGAACAGTCTAGATTTAATATTAGAAGCAAAGGAGGCAATGGAACATCTGGAACACCGGCTTCAACTTTTAATTCACAACCAGTTTTGGTTAGTCAATTAGATGGCAGTTGTCGTGTACCTAAAGGGGGAATTATTGTAATAAGTATAAATGCTGGTAGGATAATTGTAATTGTGAGAAGTATAGAGATTTGAATGCGGGGAGTGGCAGCCGTTTTTGGCACCAACTTCCCTCTAGGGCCGAGTATATAAGCTTGCCCTGTTTCATTGTGAAGGCATCGAATACCAATTTGAACTAATTCATGCTCAATTTCCCTCTCAAATTCTCTCTCCTCCTCATTTCATTCTCAATCCTTCTCCCTCAGTTTCTCTAATTTCTCTTCCCTCCAACATAATTCCCGCCTAGTTCTCTCTACAAAACAACAAAACACCTTGCCGAATCCATGAGATTCAACAATTGGTATCAGAGCTTCGTTCTTGGCCCAAGAATTCTGAAGAATTTGAGCAATGGCGGACAACACTCATATGAAGCAAATGGAATTACAGCTCCAGCAAGTGATGGCCACGGTGATGGACATGCATACTCGAGTCGGATCCATGGAGGACTTGATTGGAATAGTAGTGGATAGAAGGATGGAGGAGGCATTGGATCAATTGCGCGGGGATATGCGCAATCAGATCAGAGAGGAGATGAGAGAGCAAAGCAATCTGCTGTGCGATTAGATGCAGTAGTTCATTCTCATGTTTTCAAGCCAAGTGCATGTGAGGATGTCTTCGAATTTTCCCCCACAAGAAAGATCAGATCCGATATTGCTGGGAGTCAGCAAAAGTCAGAGAGTGGTCGAATTATCAGAGGTGGAGATTGATCCGAAGGCAATGGGGGACAATGGAGTGGAAAGGAGACCAGAGATCCAGGTTAATTTGAATCACAACAACTTTCTTGTCCCAAAATTGGAGTTGCCAGTGTTCGATGAGACAAAGTCACGCTGGTGGATTCGATGATGTGAAAAATTGTTTGGGATACATCAAGTGGCCGATGATCAGAAGATCAATCTGGCGGTGGCCTACTTGAATGACGTAGGGGACATGTGGTGCCAGGGATGGTCAAGGGTGAGGGAAAAATGTAGCTGGAATGAGTTTGTGAAGGGATTATGTGAGAGGTTCGGGGAAAGGAGAACTATGGATATAGTTGAGGAGTTCAACAAAATGAAGCAGAATGGATCAGTGCAAGAATATCAACTTCGGTTTGAGGAGCTAAAATCCCTGATGCTCAGTATAAATCCATACCTAACCGAAGATTACTTCGTGTCAACTTTTATCAGTGGGCTGAGTAAGGAACTTAGATCCGCGGTGAAAATGACAAGGCTAAGGACAGTGCAAGAAACGGTGGAGAGTGCTTTGCTCCAAGAGTTAAATGTGGAAGCATTGATGAAGAAGAAGAGGAATCAGGGCAAGGGAAATGGCTTTGGTTTCTCACCACTTGTGGGGAGGATGCAAGGAAGGGAGATGTATAGGGCTGGGGTAATGCCAAAGCCACCGGCATTACTAGCCCCTACTAACGTGGGGCAACAAAGGAGTAGGGGAGCCGAACAGAGGAGACCAACAGGGCTATGCTACAGGTGTGGGGATAAGTATTTCCCCAGACACCAATGCAGGAGGCAATTGCTCTTGTTGGAAGGAGGAGAGATTGTGGAAGATGCAAGAGACGAGGCCATGGTAGTAGGGGATGATTGGGAAGATGAAGACAATGGTACTATATCCCTCCATGCCATAAAAGGAGTGGCTAGCAACAAGATTATCAAGGTTGAGGGGAAGGTGCAAGAAGGAATGCTTATGGTCTTAATTGATAGTGGGAGTACCCACAGCTTCATTGAAAAAGGGGTAGCTAGGAGAATGAATTGTAAATTATCTAATACCCAACCTCTATCAATAACAGTGGCTAATGAAAGCAAGGTATTAAGTAAATCGGCTTGCCTGGGATTTTGTTGGATAATGCAAGGGGAAACGTATGAAGCTGACCTAAGGCTGCTGAAGTTGGGAGGGTGTCAAATAATTTTGGGGGTTGACTGGATGAAAGGGGTAAGTTCTATCAGCTTTGACTTTAATAAGATGGGAGTTACATTGGAGAAGGAAGGCAGGAGAATTACACTCCAAGGAAATGTGGAAACAGGTCTTGCAAGTTGATTAAGGGAAATAGGCTGCACAAGCTGCTCAAGTCCAAGCTCTCTCAGGTGACTCAATTATTCTCAATTGAGGCTAGTGAAGAGACCGATGAACAAGGGAAACGGAAGGGACAATGCTCAATGGCCACCAGCAATCCAACCACAACCTTATGGCAGGTACATGAGATGGCTTCCCTTGATGGATTACTTACTGAGTTTAGGGATCTATTTGCAGAACCTAAGGACCTACCCCCTCAAAGACAATTTGATCACTCTATTCCTTTGCAGCCTAACTTGCACCAGTGAATATAAGATCCTATAGGTACCTCCCGAAGCTTAAAACTGAAATTGAGAAATTAGTAAAAGAAATACTAGACAATTCTATAATCCATCCCAGCAAAAGCCCATTTGCATTTCCTGTCCTTTTAATTAAGAAAAAGGATGAAACTTGGCACTTTTGTATCGACTACCGCTAGCTAAATCACATCACCATCAAAGATAAATTCCCTATTCCTATTATTGAAGACCTCTTAGACGAATAACTAAGCCATGCCTTCGTATTTTCTAAACTTGACCTGAGATTCGGCTATCATCAAATCCGGATGAACCCAACTGATATACTTAAAATCACCTTTAGAACCCGCCATGGGCATTATGAGTTTACAGTAATGCCCTTTGGATTAACTAATGCACCAACAACCTTTCAGGCCCTAATGAACCATATCTTTGAGCCTTATCTTCGAAAATTTGTGTTAGTGTTTTTCGATGATATATTTATCTACAACCCTACCTTTTCTCAGCACCTAGAACACCTTAGGATTGCATTTAGCATCCTTAGACTCAATCGGCTATGCATCAAAAGGTTCACATGTGACTGCGCTCAGAAGCAGATGGAGTATTTGGGGCATGTGATTTCTTGTGCTGGAGTTAGTACTAACCCTAAGAAGATTTCAGCTATGGTAATATGGCCTACACTAGAGAATATCAAATTCTTTAGGGGATTCTTGGGGCTGACGGGCTACTATAGGCATTTTGTGAAAAACTATGGAGTGATAAGCAAGCCATTGACAAAATTATTAAAAAAGGACAACTTTAGATGGAATGAAGAGGTAGAAATTGCATTTGGGCAATTGAAGCAAGCCATGTGCGACGTGCTAGTGTGGGGGATCCCTTATTTTGGTAAGCTATTCATCTTGGAGACCGATGCGTGTGGAATCGAGTAGGGGCTATGTTATCACAAGAGGGCCAACCCCTGGCTTTCACGAGTCAAGCCTTAGCCCCAAGACATCATGGGCTTAGCACATATGACAAGGACTTATTGGTTGTGTTAATGACAGTGGATAAATGGAGACACTATTTGGAGGGGGGACAATTTATAATCAGGACAAACCATGAGAGTCTTAAATTCTTTGCACAACAAAAGTTACACACTAATTTGCAAAAGAAAGATATGGCAAAGCTGATGGGACTGAATTTTGTTATTTAGTACAGGAAAGGAAAAGAAAACGTGACTGCAGACGCTTTATCAAGGTGTTGTGAGGAGGGAGACTGTGCAACCATTACAGCTCTGGTACTAGATTGGTACTAAGGGGTGGCAACTAGCTATGATAAGGGGACTTGGACAAGGGAGCTATTGGAGCAGCTCAGTCTGGACAACAATAGTAGGCAGGGGTACACCATATGCAATGGCCTGATGAGATATCGGGGGGCGATTGGTGATAAGGGACTATGAGGCATTGAAGAAAAGAATTCTCCAAACCATGCACGATTCTCCCTTGGGGGGGCACTCAGGTATTCAGAACACCTATCGTAAGGTGAAGTAGGTGTTTTATTGGTCAGGATTAAAAAAGTTAGTGATGGAGTTCGTACTGCATTGTGACACCTATAAGAGATGCAAGCACGAGTTAGTGGCTAGACTAAGCCTCCTGCAGCCGTTAGGGTTCCAAATCAAGCTTGGGCTAACATAACTATGGATTTTGTGGAAGGATTGTTCCGATCAGATGGGAGAAATTGTCTTAGTAGTGGTGGATCGACCGACTAAGTACAACCACTTCCTTAGTTTGTCCCATCCATTCACGACACAAGAACCTAGACAATATAGTGAAGTTACACAGGGTGCTTCAAACCATCATTTCAGACAAGGACAAGGTGTTTACTAGTTTGTTTTGGCAAGATCTACTGTAATCCTTGGACTCTAAGCTCCACATGTCCACCGCCTACCACCCGGAGACTGATGGCCAATCGAAGAGGTTAATCAGTGCCTCGAGACCTATCTGAGGTGCTTCTACTTTATGCAATCCAAGGGATGGCACAAATGGTTGTCCCTAACGCAATGGTGGTACAATTCCAGCCACCACTGATCCATTGGGATGACACCATTTGAGGCTCTATATGGATACAAGCCTAGCTTACTACCACTTATGGGGGAACCAACGTCTATGGCAGCAATGGATGCCCACAGGCAAGACATTTTACAAACCCTGAAAACAAAATTGGCAAGGGCTCAAAACCAGATGAAGCAGCTGGCTGATAAGGAAGAGTGAGAGGACATTTGAGGTAGCAGAAAGGGTGTACCTCAAACTCAGTCACCCCATCTAAGAGCTCTCTCGAGGCAGCCTATCACTAAACTAAGCCCCAAGTTCTACGACCCTTATACCATCATTGCCAAGGTGGGACCAGTAGCCTACAGGCTGCAACTACCCGAGGGAACACACATTCACCTTGTGTTCCATGTCTCCTTACTTAGGAAAGCAACCGGGGACCAAGCAGCCAACCAAACCATCCCCATTCCACTCAGGGAGGAAGAGTCAGCAGTCACACCGGTAGCTATCTTGGACAAGAGAGTGATTTTCTAGCAAGGAGCCCCAATCACCCAAGTACTAGTGCAGTGGTCTTCCTTGCACTCAGACAATAACACTTCGGAATATCTACCGAAATTCCTCCAACAGTTCCCAAAAGCCAGCTTGCTTAACATTCTTGAGGACAAGAATTACCTTAAGGGGAGGGGACTTGTCGTGTACCTAAAGAGGGAATTATTGTAATAAGTATAAATGTTGGTAGGATAATTGTAATTGTGAGAAGTATAGAGATTTGAATGCAGGAAGTGGCAACTGTTTTTGGCCCCAACTTCTCACTAGGGCCGAGTATATAAGCTTGCCCTGTTTCATTGTGAAGGCATTGAATACCATTTTGAACTAATTCATACTCAATTTCCCTTTCAAATTCTCTCTTCCTCTCATTTCATTCTCAATCCTTCTCCCTCAGTTTCTCTAATTTCTCTTCCCTCCGACATAATTCCCGCCTAGTTCTCTCTACAAAACAACAAAACACCTTTCCGAATCCAAGGGATTTGACAGCACTGATGATGAATATGATGAGAACTATAACTCTTAACGATGAAGATGACTTTCATAATCTCAACTAAATCATTGAAAATGAATTAAAAGATCCTATTTTGGTCTCCTTTTGGATGAATTCTTGTCTTGACAGTATTATCTAGTAATTTAGTTCCAGTTATTATATTATCTCTTGAATCACTATATTTTTTCTAACATTTCTGCTTTGCCCTTTGTGCTTAAGCTCTAGAGGGCCTTTGCGTTTGAATGCAGTTAGATCCTGTAAAAACACTGGTCACAGTCTCCCCTCCTTACAAAAATTTCATTCTCAACATTTCATATTCAATTGACTACATCTCCATTTCATTCTCAAACAAGTGTGGATATTGATTCTCATTTTCTGTTCACCTTCCATTGTGGCTTCTTCCACTGATTGGTTTCACCATAGGATCTTGATTAATGGTATAACTTCGCTTCTCAACACTAGGTCCTTTCTGTCCAAGTTCCTAATAGGTTGTTCCACATATGAAAGGTCATCTTGTAAATCCACGCATTCAACTTCTAACAATTAAGAAGGATGTACTGGTCTACCAGAGACAATGATGGGTGCTACTCTATACGTCAATTGATTTTTTTTCTTTGAAAAAAAAAACTTCCATGATGAGGCGCTGGCAAGAGAGATGGTGGGGAAGAGAGAGTGAGACAGAGAGGAGATCTAAGAATGAGAATGAGTGAAAGAGAATGAGAATGAGGAACCTTTTTGCGTGAGACAATGAACAGTGGTGAGGATGAGGAACTGAGGAAAATGAAATGAAATCTAATTTGGAGATGGGGAAAATGAAAATCCATGAAGGTTAGTGTGTACTGGTGAATTGGAGGATACTGGCTGGTACCATCCAGTATCCTATGGTATATAGGCGTGAGAGTACTCGAATTCAACTGACTTGGATAACTCTTCTAAAAACACTATATAAAGCTGGGGGATGCTAAGAGCATGACACTTCAAAGATCTATGTTTAAGTTTTCCATGAACCATTTGCTTGGCCCTGAAATAAGCTATGGACTGCTAAGAAAGTTGCTAAGATTTTGAAGGAAAAGCATGTTGTGAGATAATCAACAGGCTAAATTGCAAGTCATGCCTGCTCCCAGTTAGGACCCCAGATTACTTAAAAGGATATGAAAAGTGGAGTTAGTAATAAGTACTGACTAAAAACCTGAATATAGAAGTCTAGAATAAGTCTATGAGAGTATAGCATGGAAGAAAAGTTTCACCTCTTCTCTTCTTTGCACCAGAAGAATTGACTGTAGAAGACATGTTGCCAAGTCCACAACTAGGACGCTCCTTCAATCCAGCACCCTGGCTTCCCAAACATTGCAAATTCTCAAACTCACAACCACTGAAGCCTTGGCCATCTAAGGATTCAGCTTCCCCACTTTTTCCATCCATCCCTGGATGACGGCAGTAAGCCTGATCATCAAACTGCATATTACATGGATTCATCACATATGCACCAGGAAAGTTCAGAGTTGCTGCATTTTGATAAATATCACCACTCCTGACAGACCTCTGATATGGAAAAGATCCAATCTCCCCTTCAATCCTCCCTCGGATGTCCACAAGTAAACACTTAAGCCTTGCAATCTCAGCCTCCAATGCAGCCTGACCTTGCAATCTCTTCATCAACTGCTGGTTCAGAGCCCTCAATCTCTCAACTTCATCCTCTAAGGATGCAGCACGAGCCTTCTTCTTCTCACGGTACTTGCGAACTGCTTCACGATTGCCCAATGGGCGTTTCTTTGGTTTCTTTTCTGAGGACTCAGCAGTATCATCTGTAGAAATTTTCTCCTCAGATGGGCCAGGCACAAGTTTAGTGTGCACATGAAAGCAAGTGTGCGTATGAGAATAATCAGGGCCTGGCGGATGGCAAGTGTGGGTATGAGTGCAGGCATGTGTATCCTTCAGAATTTCATTAAGAAAGCTATCCATAGAACCACCGCCCGGTAGATCACCAATGTTTGAAGTTGAAAACACGTCCTGGTTTGAGAAATCAACCTCTCCGTCGTCCATTATGATAAAACCAAGCCACCAAACAGACACAAAGAAAGTACCAAAAACCCAGCAAACAGAGGTAGAGATAAAATTTTACACTCCGCCCAGATAACAATTCACCGTCCTTTCTCAACCTAGATACTCAATTCCTTGATGGTCTTGGCGATTTCCAATAAAACCCTAGCGAAAACGAGACAAATATCAGGATTTCGAAAATATAACCCAGATCAGAGTTCTTGAAGGGAAGTAAACTATGCAACCTGAACGAGTAAAAAAGAAACCAAAAAGGGAAAAAAAATAAACAGAAAAACAAAAGCATTTCCAAGCACTATTACTCTTCAAGCAAGCAAGAAAGCGAGAGTTACCATATAAAAGCCCGACGACGAAGTAAGTTGGAAGAAATTTCAAGTCAATATGTCAAATGCGTCCGTAATCGAGTTCGTTCTGAGAAAACTTGAGCACGAAATTGCATGAATTTGAGCTGAAACCCTTGCAAACCAAGAGGCGATGCCGAAGCAAAGAGGTTTGAGAGAGTTAATTACGATGGAGGAAAGAAAGCCCTAAACCTAAACCTAAAGGGAAAGGCCAAAAGGGTCGAAAGATGGCACCATTTCAATGGAGGTCGAGAAAATGAACGATGCCACAAGTTCAGACTTCGGAGATTCCACGAAGACTGCGGCCTACTTTTCAAAGTCGGCGAGCGAAAATGGCTTGGGCCTCAATTTATAGGTTTTCGCGCCGGGGGGGGGGGGGGAGAGGAATGCGTAAATATGATAAAGTATGAAAATTGTTTGGTAATTCTAATTAACACCACGCTGTTATGGTAAGCTTAATCAATGTATAAATTAAAAAAAATAAGATAGTAGAATTACTAATAGATTTAGTTTAATTTTTAAGGAAGGAATAGAATATAAAATGCTTCTAGAAAATTTTAAAATATTTTAGGGCTGATTTTTTTTTGTTTAACATGAGACAGATTAGGTGGTAATCTAAATGTTTTTCATTGCATAATTTGTAAGTCAAATTGACTTTTTTTTTTAGTATAGTAGTACACATTTTATTATTCAGCCTAACAAATAGACAACTCTTATTTAAAAGATTCTTAAATTATTGTTTAAAGGTCAAACAAATTTTAACTAAAATTGAAGAGACGTGTAAATAATGTCACTGTAACTTTTTTTAAGCAAATGTCCCTTATAATTAATTATTTGTAAAAAAATATGTTTAAAATAATTTACAATTACAATAATATAACTATACTTCTATACAAAAAAAAAAAACTCACATTAACATAATAATATATTTTTGCATCATATTCCGTCATCACTAATTTAAGCTAAATATTACAACTTTCTATTTCAATAATCGCATCATATCGAAAGACATGATTAATGATCTTTTAAGTTGGAATCTATTAAATAGACGGTAGACAAATTCATGCGATTATTATATTTTTTTTACCATTAAGTATTATAAAAGAGCATAATTGAGACACTAGTTGAAGAAAAATGACAAGTTGGATGCTACATGTGTACTAAAATAAAATATTGATAACAACAATGTTTTAGACTCGATGGTATAGAAGAAAATATAGAGCAATGGGACAATTAAGTAAAAAAGTCAACTCTTACTTTAGAAAGAATGTGATACTGACATTGATAATATTACATTATTCATTATTCTAGCTACAGCACAAAATTTCACAACACGACGACCGAGTCTATCCCTAGTGGCCGCACGGGCTTTTTTTTTATTCTTGAAATTGATGGATGGATTACAATTACAGTGACTATACATCATCCTCTAGAAACCACCTCACGATCGGGTGCAGAGACGACTTAATTAATTTCCTTGGCTGGATATTCACAGATTACACAACATTCATTCCTTCATTCTTAAGCTCAGCTTGCAGCCTTACATGGCAATCTGGCCGCCGTCGACGTTCGTTAATTTGAGAAATTAAACGAAGCTGATTAATCTAAGCTCGACGATCGACTCCATCTCCTTTTCAAGTATTCTTCCATGGAGATTCTGGCGCTTTGCTCCATACTGCTGGACGACGTCGTGTCGTCCACATCCAGCAGTGCCAGCCCCAGATGGGACGCGGCGCTTGAATGAGGATACACTTCGTCGTCTGTGTTTTCTACGTCCTTTTCTCCTCCTATGAACTGGGAATTCTCCCACTCCTCCAAGTCCTTCTCCTCTCTTAAGATCTTCAGAATCTGAAACGCAGACATGAGGAAATTCTGATCAATTCAGTACCAAGGCTCTTAGAGAACTCCCTAAATTCAAGTATCACGTAGACAAGAGTCTTTCATATGAAATCCAATCTGATTGTAAAGAATGATGGGTATAGAAGACTTAATCATTGAGTTAGTTTATTGTTTATAAATAGGCAAACTTCGGTTTAATTGAGAGGATAATCTCTAGTTATAGAGTATATTTCACTGCCAACCTAGAGTTTGTGTGTGACCGACCCTAAATCAATTATTTAAGAGTAGTGAGTCTAGTGACGATGATGATTTTTGGCTTTGTTTTATACAAAAATTGTGTAAGAGGATATAGTAGTTTTTTTTGTACAAAACTCAAAATTGAGTAGATGTATCCTGTCACTACGTGACGTGGGTATTAATTAACGTTGAATCATGTTAAATTTCATAAGTCTGTTTTCTGTTGATTTTGGTGCGTGATTCTGGACAATTAAACAACTGTAGTTACCTGGCTCATTTTAGGCCGAAGCCGAGCTGATCTTGTGAGGCAGAACCTCGCTGCGAGTAACATTCTCTGAGCTTGAACATCGTCGATGTTCCCATCTAGATTTGGATCAAGTATACCTTTGACCTCTCCAGTCTCCAGCTTTGGTTTCGCCTGTACGAAAACTGTTCGGTTAAATGTTTAAATGGAGCTTGTAGAAGTGAGAGTTTCATGTCAAAGAACAGGTCCCTTAGTCCTTACCCACATGACCAAGCTCTCCCAGCCCTTGGCAGTCTCTGAACATATCGGTTTTCGCCCCGTTAACAGTTCAAGAAGAACCACACCGAAAGAGTAGACATCGATCTTGTCACTGACCTTCCCGTACATGAAGTATTCAGGAGCAAGATACCCAAAAGTTCCTACTACATCGTTGTCTATGAGAAATGATTTACCCGATGGCCCCCAGATTGCTAGCCCAAAATCAGAGAGCTGCCACAGGAAATTGGCAATGGTCATCAATATTACAGATGTTCATGAATAAGTTCTCTCTACCGTCATAACTACAGGCTATGTTAATCAATCAGGTGGGGTACCTGTGGTTCAAACTCATCGGAGAGAAGAATATTTGAAGACTTCACATCCCTGTGAATGACCGGTGGGGAACATTCTTCGTGTAGGTAATGAAGGGCTTCGGCAATCCCAACAGCTACTTTGAATCTCACTTCCCATGGCAGCACAAAGGTTTGTTTGTCATTGCCTGCTTGAGGGGATCAGCCATCTGTTAGCAGAATCACTACATATACAGTGAAGATAGATGCATCTTAGGAGAAGATTTACCGTGTAGGTTTTGTTCTAGACTTCCTTTGTAGCAGAAATCGTAAACAGAGATTAGGTTGTTATCTTCAATGCTTATCCCAAGCAAATGGTTGATGTTTTTATGCTCCAGTAAGCTCATGATTTCGACTTCCTGGGTGAAATCCTGCCGTGCTTGTTTGCACGACCTTAACACCTTTACAGCAGCCGGCCTCCCGTCCGGAAGAAGCCCCTTGTACACACAATTACATCCTCCTTGACCAATTAGCTTGTCTGCAGTGAAACCACAAGTTCAGAGAAAAATACACTTACAGATAGGGTTTGTTAAAATGAGTAAGATAAGAAAGTATCAAGATAAGTCCAAAATAATTTTTGGATCAAGATATAGAATGGTTAAGATAAGATTGAAAAATATTAAAAAATATTTTAAAATTTTTGTCAAACTATTTGTTAAATTTTTTAAAATATATTAGAGGACATAGGCATCATTTTTTTTTCTTATATGTAGGGATTAAGATATGCTTATCTTGAGGGGATGGGAGATATGCATATCTTGAAAAATCAAGATAAGAGGTCACAAGATAGTTTTCTCAAGAATGATCAAATAAGCTTAACAAGCATGTTAGAAAAGATAGAAGTGTGGGAAGTATCCCATATCTTGACTTTTTTACCCCATATTTTGATTAACAAATGCAGGGAACAAGAAAAGCACGTGGAATCACCTGAAGAGAACTGCGTGGTAGAAGTTTTAATGACCTCAAAACTGAACCACTTGCAGGAGGATGAATTTGTTTTTAAGATCTTGTCCAACTTGTCTAGAAGCTCACCGTGTGCTGAACTTGTGTCATTTTTGTCCATGGAGTTGATGCTCTCTCTCGACAACAATACGTCTGTTTCGACTGAAGCAAAACTGGAAGCCCCGGACTGAGGAGTTTCTGGTGGAGATCGGTCTGGCAAGCTCATTACCCACCGCACCACAGATATCTTTCTTGCTTCTTTGGTTGGTGGGGTCGCTAGAGTACCTGTTCGAAGCAGAGGCCAACCGGGCCTCTGCTCTCCAAAGTCCTCCACAGGAAATGAAAGTGAGCTTGAAAGTTTTGTCTGTCTTAGAGCAGCACTCAAATTACCGCTTCTTGAGTCACTGCTAACGTCCCCTGATCCATCTTTAGAGCTCTGAATCAACTCATGACTGTATCTTGCATTTGCAACCTCAGATGTCTCGGAATCGCCATATTCAGACTGGTTGTCAGTGCTTGTAGGATTTTTATTACGGGAGAGACTTGGCCTGGGATCTCCTTTCTTACCTAACATCATCGTATCACGACTCAATTAAATCAGCTTATTAAGGCAAGAGCTGAATCCAGACTGAAACAAAGAAGAAAGGATGGCCGAATCAAGGGATGATGCTGAACCTGATAAATGGTTACTCCACAAACTTGTGTAGACAACTTTCCCATTGTGGATAGCCAGAACATTGGTGGTTGGAGGAAGGTGCTTCGCACAATATTTAGCCACTGAGGCCCGAGTCCTGAGAGAAAATATTTCTGTTCAGACAACTCAGAAAGTATCTTTAACCTAAATTACACAACAGCAACAACAACAGTTGCAAGTCTTAATCGCACTATTTCAAGTGGTGCTACATAAATTTTAATCATCTTTATCTATGACCATGTTTCTGCAAGGCCAATTATATTCCATCCCATGTTCAAGTTTTCCACCAAGTGGTCTTATGAAAAAGGAAAATAATATGATGGGACTGAGTGATATTTTTGTATATATGAGTTAATTAATTTGATGGATGTTTTTCCTTATCAAAGTAGGGTCCTTAAAGAGACATTTCATTAGATATGAAAACAATTTCATTTCATATGAAAAAACAAATTCAGGTTGTATACGAGTATATGCAGACTGCTTACCTGAAAGGGATTTCTCTGTTTGTCCCCACGATCACAGCCACAGCAGCACGGTTTTTAGCCTCTCTCACCAGAACCTTTCGGATTGAGCTTCCAATCAAGACTTCAGCGGTGAGATCTACCTGAAACTCACTCAAATGGAAATCAGAACCAGAACCAGCGCTCTAGATCATTGTAGTATTATTATAATTGAAATTGGAAAAAACAAGAAGGAAAGAAGGAAAGGATGAAAGACCTTTTTCTGAGTGCATAGGCCTTCATAAGCTTCTAAATAACCATCCATCAATGCCTTCTCCTTTGAACTGGAATCTGAAATGAAAATTACAATTTCATAGATTAGAACACGATCGAACACACTTTCGAGTCAAAATTTATATGATCTAATAATTTGGAAGGTGAGATGCGTCACCAGAATCTCTGCACACATGAACTGCAACAACATGATCTCCTGGATCCGCAACTTTCACAAGAGCCCAATCGAGCAGCTCTTGGCCATGGCCATCGGTTCTGACCCCAACTATGATCTTCCTCCCGTCAATTGCCCCAGCCTTAGCCTCGTCAATCGTCATTCTTCCTTTCTCTCTCGTGAATTCTCACTGTTACTTTACATCTCTACTCTCTCCTCCGTTCCTGAATTTGCCGAACCTCAGCGAAGACCATCACAGAACTTGATCCGATCAAATCAAACTCTGCCCCAGAAATCAAGATAAAAGCACGTAAATTCTCATTTTCACCATCAATCAAAGAATTCCAGAAGCCATGCAAAACTGAACGACGCATAGCTTGTAGCGTCTCTAAAAACAAGTCGAATGCGGAGATATTCTGAATGCGTCATGACAAGGAAAGCCTACCTAAAATTTGAATCAGCTTGTCCTTGAGTCGCATGCTTTGTTTTAAAAATTAACGAAATGCCGCCAAAAAGCCTCTCGCGGTACCTGCTTCAAACTAACAAATAGTTGAAAAATGGAGCGGTGGGTCTTACGGTGACGATAAAGCTTTGTTTAAGAGCAGGTGGTTTTTGATTAAACGAATTGTTTATCAGATTTGGAGAATCAAAAAGAGAAGGAGACGAAGATGGAAAGACAATCGTGGGTGAGAAATGGGAAGAGAGAGATTAGAGAGGATTCCGGGAAAGAGAGTCGCAGAGACTCACCTAGCGCGAAACGACCCGCTATCATTCACCGGAAACCCAGGGCGGCCCGTAATTTTAGAGGACCAGATAAAGGAGGCGAATAACTCTGGACCGGCTATTGCCGCGGGCTGACGCTGACGGAACAACAGGAGGGCGGCATTAGATTAGATTAGATTAGATGAATCAAATATATCAATCTTAATCAAGAAAGATTTACTCGTGTGTAATATGTTTCTCGTTTCTTCTGTACCACCAAGGATTAAATTGTCTTTTTATTTGTTGTGCAGTGTCCACTCAACTTTTGGGTCCATTCACTAAATTTTTGCACCGACAATGCGGCTCCAAGCACATTTTACTAGAAAATAAAAATTATTTATATGAGATTAATATTTTATTTAATATAATATGCCATAAATATAGTATATTATTATATATGTGAAAGATTTTAAATAATAACTGCATGATATATTGTTTGTTTATAATATACCATTTATGTTATATATCACACATTTATATTATACATGATAATTTAACTAAGAGGACAGTATTATTTTCTTTTTAGAGAAAAAAAAAAACTCAATCTTAAGTTTAAACAACAAACAAAACGTGGTCCATTGGTAAATAAAGAAAAATATATGAAACTATTATCCCATGGCATAGATCAATTGACAAAGGAAGAATTTGCTGAGAATTACTCTTTAGACCTTTAAGTCTCATGTTCGATTCTTGTTTAAGAAATAGTTCAATAAATAAGGAATAAATTTTAAAATAAAAAATACTTGTCATTCTCACGTTTGCAGTTATGCTAAGAGTTGAAACTTTCCTATTGAATTCCTTAATTTATTTCTCTTACTAAAATTATAGGATTGAATAGAAATACGAGTGATGACGCGTAATCTAAACTTTCATTGAGTGTTTCAATGATCAGTACGTGTCGGTACCCCAACTCTTAGAGGGATAGTTTTGGTAATTGCTGATTGCTCTTCATGGTCCGTCGGCCGATTGTTGGGTAAGGTGTAGGTACCATTATTGTAATCCACGTCAGGGAAGATTCTTGTATGATCAACCACGAGAAAGGAAAGCCAAAGTAAAGTATCCATTTCATGAAATATTTGGGACTGTTTAGTTTAATTGTGAAAAATATTTTTTATTCTTTTATTTTATTTTTTATTAAAAAATTAGTTTTATTTTTAATTAAAAAATTTAAAACACACTGAATATTGGAAATGCAAAAAAGTAATTTTAATCTTTAATTATTTTTATAAATAAAAAGTAACTATTTTTATATTCTTTCTTTTTTTTTTGGGTAAGTTAGTTTTATATTCTCAATTGCATTATTTTGTTAATACTTTCTGTATAAATAATTTATATATTTTTAAATGTATTTAAGAACCCTGTTTTCGTCCTAATTGCAAAGATTAATTCCATGCAATTTAACGAACAATTTGGTAGAATTAAATCTACTAAACTGCGCTTATGAAGTGAAGATGAATTCTCGAATAAAGGGGGACCACTGTCGGTGGAGCAAAACTAAGTAACCATTGTAGTAAAGGGAATAGATAAACAGTGTCGGGCATAAGATTCAATTCAATATGGTTAGGTAAAAAGGAGAAAGATCCAAACAAAGTGGGTACCATAAATAAGGGCACATTTCCTTCTCTTTTCCATGGCTTCTGCCCTAAAATCATTTGGTAGGGTATTGGTCACTAAATTGCCTGTCTTTATCATCCGACCTACCTGCTGCGCTATTCAATTGACATAAAGAAGAAGCTATCATGAAATCATCCTAAGATTGGTTTCCTAACAAAAAGTAATATGATACAATGATGTTTTTCATAAGGGTGGTTCAAATATCTCTTGAGGAATTAGTTTAGTGTAAACATTTTTTTGTGTTTATTTTGTCCCCATATTTTATAGATTAATATTATATTTTCTTAATAAATTTGTTTAGTACATATTTAAAAGATAGTGACTAATTATGTTAAAAAAAATAAAGATATACAAATCAAAATTTTATATATGTTATCATGGGATGATTTTTCTTTGCGTGGGTTTCAGCACTCAACTCACTCATTAAATGAGATAAATTGTAAGATATATGTTAAGGAGATCAAAGTTTAAACTCGTGAACTACTAAAATGATACTGATATATCACAACTTATCTTTTATCGTTTAAATTATGTCGGGAGTCACCTAATGATACTTTTTATGAATGATGTGAATATGATAATTTCACAGCGTTGATGAAAAATCTAAAAGCAAATTATGCAATGATTAAAATTAAGTCGTCGGACATTCAAACTTGTGGGATGTATGGAATGATGTTTGAGTTGAATATATAAATATATATAGACGGATATGGTCCCCCCTAGTCGTGTTATATGATGGGGCCGCTGGCAGGTACAAGCATTAGGTGCAATGCATTTAAAAATTGTGGAAATGTTTTTATTATTAAAAATATTTAATGAAATATAATATTACATAATTATAAAAACGTGGCATAATAGATCAATTATGTTCTATTATATATATAATAGAAAATGATAAATTTTATGTTTTATTTTTTTATTAAATTAATTACCAAATGTGTTCACTATCACCTATTACCCATCTGTATACTTACAAAATGTAATTATAGTACTATAACAAGGTTACGACCTTAAAATTAGATTAATATTTTATAATAGTAAAGAAGATGGGTTTACTACAAAATCGAAAATATCCCAACCCATGCTCAATCATCATATTGGTGTGGGCCTGGAGAAGCAAGCCTACGCGGGGCACGGGTGTGTGTCAACAATCGACAATTATGACTTCCTGAAGTGTTAATTAAAGATAAAATGATGGAGACCAAAATATTCATTAAGAATTTAGACTAAGGTTTTGAATGTAATAATAACATCTGAAAATTATGCTGTTTTTTACTGCAGCCATCTCAGGCGAAGAGACGTGTCGAATCAAGATTGACCGTCTGGCTTGGTTGATTGGATGGCAAGGCAGCCACCATCTTCGAAGATTGAAGTTTGAAAGTAAGTTTGTGTTATGGTTGCCGACTTGGTGTCGGATTAAAGTGATCTTAGCTACGATTAAAGTCTTCAGGTATTGTTACAATATTTATTGAATATGGGTGTAAAAATAAAGAGGGTTGAGTGAGTAATAGAGAACGTGGTGTAAAAATAAAAATATATATATATAGTTTAATACTAATGAATGTAACATGAAGATAAGGGAAGTGTAAGTACATTTTCGAGGCGAAGGCACCGATATTTTTGGTTAATCTAGAATTACTTCAAAACGTGATAAAATTTATTACTTTTCTATTTTTATGAATAAAATATGTGAAATAATTATTGAGATAGTAAGTAAGTTTTTCATGATTTAATTTCGTTAAAAGATAAGTTAAAGACTAAATATATTAATAATTAATAATTATAATTAAAAAATATATAATGTAGCGTGTTTTGAGATAATAATAAATTGTAAGTAAATAATTGCCCAAATATTTGGAACATGATAATTTCATATACCAAAATTTCAACCAACTTAATAAATAGATAGTTCTCATGATATCAAAACCCTCTCTTTTTTTTAAAAATCTATTTTATTTTCTTTTTACTCACTTATTGAAGACATACTTTTTTAAAAAAATTGGATATTCCTTTTACGCGTATGTCTCGAGCATGCTTTTATAAAATTCTTCAAAAAATTTAACAATTACGACTCGTTTGACAAAGAAGTTAGAAAACAAAAAACTTCAAGCAGGCTATGCAGATCCACCGGAAGTTGGTGTTGCCCCTTTGGGCTCCAGAATATGTTTGACAAAATTAAGGGCCAGTAGCGCTTTGAAACTACTAATTGGGCAATGGACTACAAGACCAATCGAGTAGTCCATGGTGATCTAATGTGAGCAGACCAGAAATTTGCATTTGGTATAATTTCCAGTTTTTTTTTTTTTTAATTCTGTCCTCTTAGCCACAAGAAATGAAATATTATTGCTTCATTGTATGGCTAAATCAATTGACACTTGGTCGATGATAAGTGGGTTGCAAATATTAATTTGAAATTTCTTGGTAAATGAGCCAATCATCTCTTGCCACCTCATTGTATAAATAAAAAATAATTTAATAAAAAAATTATCTTGTGTCTCAAGAGGGAGCACAAAAAAAAAATGAATTGTTATCAAACACGATGGCTTTTTTTTTTTGAATAAAAAAATGAAAGTAAAGTAATAACTGATGTGAGATCATCAACTAATTAAAATTAGTTATATATAATAATAATAATAATTATAAATATCAAATTATTATGGTTGATGCTACCAGAGTTGGTCTTGGGCAGGGCTACAGCCCAAGGTCCACAAATGAGGGGGCTCAAATTTTTTTTTAAGGCTATGTATATATATATATATATATATATATAATTTAAAAAAAAATTAACAAAAGAAGTTCTCACGTGTACCCTATCAATGTAATAGTTGCTTATAAGATATTATTGACTATACCTGTGACTGTGACATCTGCTAAAATAAGTTTTTCTGAATTAAAATTATTAAAATCTTACTTGCAGACTACCGTGACTCAAGATAGGCTAAATGGATTAGCGATATTATGCATTGAAAAGGATATGTTAAAATACATTAAATATGATAGTACAATTGATAATTTTGCATCTAAAAATGCAACAAGAAAACATTTTAAATGATGTTTTGTGGTTGAGATTTCATTGCTATTTTTATTTTGTAGGTACATGCGATGATTGTTTTTGCTTCGATTAATTGTGGAGGATGAAAGGAAGATTGATCAAATTAAGAAATGTTTATGAAGATTCGGGAGGAAACATGTAGATTCAAATATATAATTTTTGTTTTTTAATACAATATTTACAATGCGGGGTACTCTTTTTCCTTTGTTTGGGGTTTTGTCCTATTGAATTTTTCCCAAACAAGGTTTTAATGAGTTCCTAAAGTATTCTTCTTTATCTTTTATAAATTTTTATAATTTTAATAAAATTAATTAATTTATAACTTTTATTTTTTATTATATTATATAAAGGGACACATTGAAGAAAATTTGCCTTTGGTCTTAGAAAACCTAAGACCGTCTCTAGATGCTACCATATTAACAAAATAACTTGATGTTATTATTTAAATTCCACAATCACCACTAATCTCTCTCTCTTTCTTTCTTTTTTTTTTCTCTCCCTCTCCTTCTCAAGTTATTGAAAAGTTACAAAGATTGGTTCTGGGTCTTATATTTTAGATTTGAACAACAGTTATTACACACATTTACACATTTATCATAAAAAATATGTAATTATTACATATTTTTTATGAAAAACAATCAAATACTTTTAATTTTTCTATGAAAAAATATGTATGGTACAAGTATTTAAAACTTATTTTCATAGAATTCATTTTTTAAGGGGTGGGGTGATTTTTATTTTCTAGACAATATTACCTAGAATTAAATTCTAGATAATGTAATCAAACACACTTTAGTTAAGCTAAAATTGAATTTGAAAACTTCCCAAAAAAAGCTAAAAAAAATAATTTGGTATGTTTAAAGCCATATATTAATTTATGAAAATCTAACTTGACGAGTACTTTAAAGCCGTATTCACTGGGTCAAAACACTAATCTTAGATTAAAGCCACATTAGACGTGTAAGCTTTTTGATAAGCGCAAAAATGTATATATCAAGATCATCAAGCCAAATAGATTCATTAAAAATGTATATATCAAGATCATCAAGACAAATAGATTCATTAAAAATGTATATATCAAGATCATCAAGCAAAAGCAAATATATATAAAAATGCAATAAGAAATTGGGAAGAACAATTCAGGCGGCCAAGCACGAAAATGTCCACACCCACTCTATTTCCAAAAATTTGCTTGTTAATTTATAAGCAAAAAATCAGGATGGAATAGTATTTGTGTGGTGATGTAATTAACAGCGAACATGAATTTGCGGGTTAGAGTTGGCGCCAGGTCAAAGCGTTGGACCCGCTCTCTGGCCCGGGATCGGAATAACGGCTACGTGTACGGATCCATTTTGAGACGAAACACAGAGCGTTTTAAAGCCGGAGCCCGCAACAATCGAAGGCCAACTGCTAAAACAGAAACCTGAGCCTGAGGCTGTTGCGATATTCCCTCCCGTTACTTACCCCATATATTTACCCTCCCTTCTCCGACTATAACAACCCATATATTCATGGCTTCTTCGGCTCAGCTCCCGGGCTCCTCCACCTCCTGCTAAGGGAGAGGTCCCCCAACCCCTCCGCTGCCGCTGCCGAGAGAGAGAGAAGTGCGTGAGTCAATATATATATATATATATCATCGACCGTGATCGTCGAGGTGAGGAAGAAGGATCGAATTAATGATGGGAAGAATGTACTTAGGATTGGCGCTTGTTTGCTTGCTGGTGGCGTCTGGATCTCTTGGTGTCCACGGCCAAGATGGACCGACCGTGACTTATGATGCTCGATCCTTGATCATCAATGGCTCCCGGGACCTATTCTTCTCCGGTTCCATTCATTATCCCCGTAGCCCTCCCGAGGTCATCACTATATTAATTATCTTCATTCACCCCACTCCCGTCTCGTGAAACTTTTCTATATATGTGTTTTGATTTGATTTTGTTGGGTTGGTTGAGTATAGATGTGGCCAGAACTCCTAAGAACAGCCAAGGAAGGAGGTCTCAATGTAATCCAAACTTACGTTTTCTGGAACCTTCATGAGCCTGTTCAAGGCCAGGTGCTTATTTTCCCAACAACAACGGTTGTTAATTATTATGCTCAAAGAAATGTGCTTTGGTTTTATTGATTTCACGTTTCGCAGTTCAACTTTGAGGGGAATGCCGACCTGGTAAAATTCATCAAATTGATCCAAGAACATGGAATGTACGTTACTCTTCGGCTTGGGCCCTTCATCCAGGCTGAGTGGAATCACGGGTACGCACAGTTCTGATATTCAATGATCCATCCATTTCAAACATCATCATACGCATGTATACATGTAAACTTGTTAATGAATTAAATTTGGGCCGAGCAGAGGATTGCCCTACTGGCTAAGAGAGGTCCCCAACATTATATTCCGCTCTGATAATGAACCATTCAAGGTGATCCTTGTCGTCTTCATCTTCTTCAACCCTAGCTAATTGCTAATATTGGTTCGTTCATGAAGTTGGAGCACTAATGCAAACTGTTTCCTGTGTAATTTTCAACTTGCGTGCAGCACCACATGAAGAAGTATGTGAAGATGATAATAGATCTGATGAAGAAGGAGAAGCTGTTTTATCCCCAAGGAGGACCCATCATTATGTCACAGGTTAGGTTTAATCCGATCGAACTTCTAAAACTCAGATGGATGACAAATCGTAATGGGCTTTAAGTTTCTGGATTCGGTTTTGCTTGCAGATTGAGAATGAATACAACACCATACAGTTGGCTTATAGAGACGCAGGCCTTCGCTACATTCAGTGGGCAGCAAACATGGCTGTTAGCCTCAAAACAGGCGTCCCATGGGTCATGTGCAAGCAGAGGGAAGCCCCTGATCCTGTGGTAAGAAAACTAGAAAATGAACTCATTTACTACCAGGTGGTATTGAAGTTCTGATTTGTCTGAAAAATCTTGTTTACAAACCCTATGAACATTATTGTACCACTTGGGATATAGTTGCCTTGCCCCACAAGTACAAGTCGAATTTAGGGAGTGATATCGTAAAAAGTTAACCTTAAAATTAAGATTATTGCTACTGGCTCTTCTGTGCTTAAATCTCACAGGTGAAACTTAGAAAGGACTGAATCCGTTTCCTGCATGTACAAAAGAATAAAAAGAAAAAAAAATCAAAATTTGAAGCATTAATTTCATCTTCAATGCTAAGATCCGATTTTGATGATTTTGGAACAGATCAATACGTGCAATGGAAGGCACTGCGGAGATACGTTCTCCGGGCCCAACAATCCCAATAAGCCTTCTATGTGGACTGAGAACTGGACTGCTCAGTACGTATGCCAGTGGCTTCCATTTCAATTAACCGCTCAATATATGATATGATGATGCTCTGAATATGGCTACTTGAATTTTGGAGTGAATTTAGATTGGAATTCGTGACCACAGGTTCAGAGTGTTCGGAGACCCGCCGTCTCAGAGAGCGGCCGAAGATATTGCTTATGCTGTCGCTCGCTTCTTCTCCAAGAACGGAACTCTCAACAATTATTATATGGTAAAGAAGAAGACGATGGCCTTAATTCTTTTTAAGAGATTCATTATTCGGATAGTTTAGATGTAATTGTGTCTGGAATTTGCAGTACCATGGAGGAACGAACTTCGGAAGAACATCCGCGTCTTTTGTTGCAACCCGCTACTACGATGAAGCTCCTCTTGACGAATATGGTTGGGATTTTCACGTGTTTAAGCTCGAAATCTGACTCGATCAAGGCCATTCAAACATTTAACTAATTAGCTCTTCTTCTCGCCGTTTTTCAGGCTTGCGCAGGGAACCCAAATACGGTCACCTCAGGGACTTGCATAGGGCTTTGAAGTTGTCCAAGAAGGCTCTGCTTTGGGGGAATCCAACTTCCCAACAGATCAACACAGATTTAGAGGTAAGCATTATGCTGGATCTCATTGCTGCAGCATCGAGCTCTCGGACGCCCTGATTCTGTTGTAATTAATGCAGATTCGAACTTACGAGAAGGCTGGAACTAACATTTGCGCCGCCTTCCTGAGCAACAACAATAGCAAGGTTCCTGGAACTGTTAATTTCAGGGGTCAGGATTATTTTCTTCCGGCGAAATCCATCAGCATCCTCCCCGATTGCAAGACCGTGGTTTACAATACTCAGACAGTAATTTCCAATCTCTGTGCATTCCAGCTGTTTGTGAAAATTCCCCACAGGCTGACTGCAATTTATATATATATATATATATATATTATACACGCACATTTATGGTTTGGAGACTGGAGTTCTCCTGCTTAGTATCCTTTCTTGAAATTGTTAACAGATCGTGTCACAGCATAATACAAGGAATTTCCATCCATCGAAGAAAGCAACCCATCTTGCATGGGAAATGTTCCAAGAATCTGTTCCAGATAGAAGCCAACTAGATATTAATTTCATGCAACCATTGGAGCTCTATAACTTGACTAAGGATACATCAGACTATGCATGGTACATCACCAGGTAAACATGCGTTACGAAGCTTGAAAGCATCAACATTTCATCTCGCCTGCTTGGTTCGATGCCCTTTTCACAAATTACACTGGATGAAAAGCAAACAATGTAATGTGATAGATATTCATAGTACGGGTGTCTGATATCTTTTTTTCTCAACTCTGCTTGCAGCATAACTTTTGACCGGCGCGATTTGCCATTCCGATCTGACATTCTCCCAGTCATACAGGTTGCAAGTCTTGGCCATGCATTGATTGCGTTCGTAAACGGAGAATACATAGGTAATCACCCATACAAACTTGGTTTGCTCTGTATTCAAGTATTATTATGCTCCATCTAGTTGTACAAAAAATGGTGTTTCTTATGTAGAAAATGGCTGCTACCGTTTATAGGATTTGGGCATGGAAGCCACATAGAAAAGAGTTTTGTCTTCCAAAAGCCGATAAATTTGAAGACAGGAGTCAATGAAGTAGCACTATTAGGCATTCTTGTGGGACTTCCGGTAAAGTAGATGTTGTAAATGTCTGCAAATTGTTAGCCCGTGCTAAGGAGAGTGGCTAATGAGAAATTATTTTACCCATGAATGAAGGATAGCGGAGCCTACATGGAGAAGAGGTATGCTGGGCCTCGAGCTGTGACAATCCAAGGTTTGAGTGCTGGAACGCTTGATTTAACCTACAACCACTGGAAGCATATGGTACACGACAACAACTTTCTCTTGCATATAAAACTGCGATCTGTTTTACTTTTATCCACACAAAACATACAAAAGAGTCCAGGAATGCTCAACTTATATATGAATCAATCATCAGCCAATGAACAATAGAGAGATTGCATCTCTTACAGGTTGGCATGCCTGGAGAAAAGCTCCAGTTGTTCACAGAGGAAGGCGTAAGTAAAGTAAATTGGAATCCAGCTGGAATAGCAGGACCACCGCTTACTTGGTATAAGGTAATGCCACTACTAAGCCCTCTTACATTATTATCAAAAACTTCAAGTAACTTTGAATTGTAATTTCTGGGATTCAAAGGTGGTTGAATTTTCTTCTTGTAGACATACTTTGATGCTCCAGAAGGTCAAAATCCGGTGGCTGTCAGGATGAGCACTATGGGAAAGGGAATGATTTGGGTCAATGGCATAAGTGTTGGCCGGTATTGGGTGAATTACCTGTCACCTCTTGGACGGCCTACTCAGTCCGAGTAAGTAATGCACCTGAAGCAGTCAAGTGTAAGTGCAAAGGTAGGATAGGATATCCTATCTTAGTGGCTAACTCAGTATTTGGGCACATTATTTATTATCTGCAGGTACCATATTCCAAGAGCCTACTTGAAGCCCACAAAGAACTTGCTAGTAATCCTTGAGGAAACCGGAGGAAACCCAACAGGCATTGAGATCCTAGTTGTCAACAGAGACACCATATGCAGCTTCATCACCGAGAATCATCCACCCGATGTTAAGTCATGGGATAAGACAGGGGAAAGCTTGCAGACTGTAGTTGAGTCTGTAAAATCAGGAGCTCATTTATCGTGCCCTGGCGAAAAAGTGATAAAGCAGATTGATTTTGCAAGCTTTGGCAATCCATATGGCTCGTGCGGCAGTTTTGGCCTTGGAAATTGCACTTCTCCCAACAGTCTGAAAGTTGTCGAGCAGGTAAAAACTTGCACCATCCTTATGACTCACTACTCACTAGAGGGGCGAGCCTTACTTTAATAGAAATGGTAATGCTGCTTCCTCGGAAAGCAGGGAGGTCTAGTGCACTGAGATGCCCTTTTATCCTTTTTAACTCACTACTCTCTTGGAGGCGTGGATCTGTTTCTTATGAGTGTGTGTGTTGTTGCATCTTAATTCGGCAGCATTGCTTGGGGAAGAACAAATGTACGGTTCCATTGTCGAGAGAGATTTTCGATAACAAAAACGAGGATAAATGCCCAGAAGTCTCAAAGATACTGGCTGTCCAAGTAAGGTGTGCCCATAAGAAGACGTGAAACTAAGTAAGAAGCAGCAGCAACAGCTAGTTGCCGTTGTTATGGGTCCTTTGCAAACCAAAGATATCTTATGCATGAACATGACGATGGAGGTGTCAACACTTGCTTGGAAGCTTCAACTTCAATTAATTTTCAATTACAAGATTACGGGTCCTTCTTCTTGCTCTGTTTGTTTGTGGGGGAAGGACATGAATGTCGTCATCACGTGTTTGCCTTTTTTTTTTTAATCTTTATTTTAATGCTATAGATTTGTTTCTCAAAACTTGTTATGTCATCATTGCATCCGTTAGCATTTAAAAGTATTAGAATTAAGCTACTTGTCAAGAAAAGTTCATCGAATTTTTTTAATCCTTGCCTGCTTTTTTTTTTTTAATTTTTCAGCCTTACCCGCCCTTTTTCATTCTCATTCTCTCTCCCTCTCTCTCAAATCCACCCCCGAAGGTTGCAGCGTTCGCCGTCGCACCCTTTGCCGCAAGCACCGCTCGCCATCATCCACACCATCGCTCAGACCGCCATCACCCCTTCACCAGTCGCTCGCACTGCCTTGCCCCCACCTGTCGCCGCTCCTTCCACCATCACAAGCAACCGTTCGCACCCACCACACTGCTGCTCAAACGACCACCGTCGACCCTCTATCGCTACTCGCACAGCACCACGGTCGCCCCCACCTATTGACTCCCCCGATCCTTTCGCCTGTTGTCACCCCCACCCACCGTCGCCTCTACCCGCCAACCCCACCGCCGCTGTTCCCCCCCCCCCTCCCCCCCACCAGATCGCCCCCCTACCCGGCGAGTCACACATACATTTATATATTTTTCTTTTTTCAGCTTTAGTTTTAGTTTTTCTATTTTCTTCTTTTATTTTTTATGTGGTGATGATGATGATGATTTAGTTGTGAAAATGGAAAATTATGATTTTAGTTTTTGTAATTTTGAAAATGAAAAATTTGTTACTTTGAGTGTAAATTTAGTTCTTGAAAAATTAGTGATTTGAAATCTACATGGTTCAACTAGAAGAATTTGAAAAGAAAGAGAAGAAACACATGGTTTGCAGATTGAAGAAAAACTTGTATGGACTAAAGCAAGCTTTGAGATAGTGGTATAAGAACTTTGACTCTTTTATGATGAGTCACGGATATACCAGAACTGATACAGATCACTGTGTGTACTTTAAAAGTTTTTCAAGAGACAAATTCATTATTCTTCTACTATATGCAGATGATATGTTGATAGTAGGGTATGACAGAAAGATGATTGGCAATATGAAGAAGATGTTGTTAAAAGTGTTTAACATGAAAGATTTAACAAGACAAATTCTAAGAATGCAAATTTCACAAGACCGAAAAGGTAAAAAGTTATGGTTGCCACAAGAAAAATATGTGGAGCAGGTTCTAGAAAGATTTAACATGTAAAGTATTGAACCAATTAGCACACCCTTAGCCAATCACTTTAAACTCAATAAAAATAATTGTCCCACTAGTTAGGAAGATAATAAAGACATGACTAGGATTCCTTATTTCTCTATAGTTGGAAGTTTGATGTACACCATAGTTAGTACTCGTCTAGATATTGCTCGCACGGCAGGAGTAGTCAGTAGGTTCCGTTCCAATCCAGGTAGAGACCATTGAAAAGCTATGAATTGGATCTTGAGATATTCAGAGGTAGTACAAAAATGTGCTTGTGTTTTGCAAGGTTTGAACCAATTTTGAAGGGATACACAGATGCAGATATGACAGGTGATCTAGATAATAGAAAATTCAATTCGGGATTCTTATTCACTTTTGCATGAGGAGCTATATCATGGCAGTATAAATTGTAAAAGTGTGTTTCTTTATCTATAACAGAGGCAAAATACGTTCCCATGACTGAAGCAGGAAAATAAATGCTTTAGTTGACAAAATTCCTTCAACAATTGAGAATTTAATTGAAAAATATTGTAATTTATTGATAATCAAAGTGCTCTAAATTTGAGCAAGAATGTGATGTATCACTTGAGCACAAAGCACATTGATATAAGATACCATTGGTAGCGATTAGTAGTGAAGGAACATCCATTCATAGTAGAAAAGATCCACATTAATAAAAACTCTACTGATATGATAATAAAGGTTGTAACTTGGGAGAAACTTCAACTAAGTGTCGGGGTGGTCGGCATGGACTTCGTTTAATTGTTTCTATTACTATTCTCCTTACTCATAGGTTGGAAGGGGAGAATTGTTGGGATCCAACCTAAAGTAAGCAGCCACCAAAATTGTAGTAGGGGGTTTTTCACACTAAAGTGTTGGGATCTAACCTAATTGTGCCTAACTTTTCAAAATGTTAGGTAGCGACCAACTTAAACTTCAAGTATGAATATTCTTCCTCTCCATAAGATTTATGCATCTAAATTTGAGGATCCAATAAGTAAGAATAAGTTTGAATAAGTTTCAAGATAGAGGAAATGCAAGAAAGCCAAAGACTTCAAAGTGAGGGTCTTTGAGAGTTTGCCATTATATTTTTGTATCATTTGAAAGAGAGCAGAGTGTGTAAAGATATTTATAATTATTCTTATTATAGTGGAATATTTCTTGGAACTTGTTTTATCATTTTTCCCTCAATATTGTGAGAGTTTTTTCACGTTAAAATTTTGTCTCTTGCATTTCTACTTTTATTTTATTACATGATGAGAAAAGATGATTCTAAGAAATATCCATGATTTATCAAATCTCTATCTAATTTTTGGAACAACTCTGTCCATGTGACATTGTAACACTCGGTGTAACCAGTGTTAAGAGAATAGGAAATGAAGTAAGAAGACTTCCAAAAATGCCCTTGAGAAGGTGATGAATTCTTGAGATTGAGAATGCCCATGAGAAGGGTATTTTGATAATTTGGATAGAGAAATTCAATAAAAGGGTATTTTGATAAATTAAAAATAATTCCTATGTGGAATTAGGTGAGTAAGTGAATAAAAATCTCAATTTGGTAATTATGTGGAGATATATGGGATTAATAAATTCACAAAGATTATTTAGGAATTTTGGAGTGATTCCATAAAGGAAATTAATTGTGGAAATAGGGAAAATGGTGGATATTAAATTATTTGAGGAGAATAATTATATTTTCCCTAAGTTAGTGAATTAATGTGGTAATGCCACATGGATGACCAAGATAAAGAATTGGAAGCCAAGTTTGTGTCTTAGAGTGACACTTGGTATAATCTTGAAAATTTGAGAGAAATTATAAATGTGGATTTATGAGTTGGAGAATGATTTAATTAAATACAAAAAGAAATGATATTAGTCTTTCAAGCATTTAATGAGAGGCATAATTATATGGATTAAAGAAAATCCAAAAGAAAATGGTAAATGGTCACCATTAATGCCTTGAAAAATATGGAGATTTTATTAAATGAGAAAGAAGTTAATTATGTCTCTCAAGTGTGATGGTTATGAAAATAGTCCCATTAATTTAAATGGGAAAGAAATGAGAAATTGGAAGATGATGGTTGGTGACACATGGCATAATCTTGTGAAGCAAGAATAAGCATTTAAATGAAATTCAAATTGGAGAAATAATGGCTTTTCAAGCATTAAATGCAAGCCATGATGTGTTGCCTAAAAAGAAAATGAAAAATAAAAAGAAATTAGTCACCCATTAATGGTGTGAAAATGGAGAGAATTTCTTTAATGGAAAAGAAAGTGATTATGTCTTTCAAGACTTGTCTTGAAAATAGTCCAAATTAAATAAGTAGAAAAGAAATCTATTTATGGGACTTGATCCAAGGGTGTGGATGGTTCTTGAAAATCCAAAGGCTTGGATTTAAAAAGAAAGGAGCACATGGATTGTGCTTTCATGTGTTTTCTCCAAGAGAGAAGTTTTGGTTATTAAAATGGATGGTAGAGATTTAATTCTCCCTTAAGCACATGGATTGTGCCTTTAGTGAATGGCTAGGATGCATTCTTGAAATATGGGAAATCTAGTATAAAAAGGCAAGTGTGGGAGACTTGTCTCTCTTTTGGCCATTTGTAGAAATGAAGAAGGAAGAAAAGAAAGAAAGAGGAAGAAGTCTCCATGGAGGGAAAAATGAAGAAAGAAAAAAGATGATGAAGAAAGTCAAGGCAAGTATTCTTTCTTCTCTTTATTTTTGGTGTGCTTGTATGCAAAAATTAAGTGGTTTGTTAAAATGCTATTTTAGGTGGGAGAAAGTGATGTTGGAAGCTCTCTTGAAGTGAAGATTTAAATATTCAAGAAGAGGTAAGGGATGGCCTCATGGGAGGGTGGCCTTGCAATGGGTTTTAAATATGTTTCATAAATGTATATGTTGCATTTGACATGTTCTTTTATGTTCATGAGACTTATGGCCATAGGTTAGTTTGAGAACATGGTTGAAATGGTGGGTTGATGCCTCTAACCTTGGAGGGTTGTGAGGGCAAAGAAACCTAGCCACATTGCATGCATTTGACATCATATAACTTGTTATGTTTATATTTATTTGGCATTGCACCCTTATTGAGCTTAATGGCTCATGAGGTTTTACCCTCACATGTAGGTTGTGAAAGCATGGTAAAGTCAAGACAAAGTGAAATGGCATGGGAAAACATGGGAGAAGATTCAAGTGTATATTTTGGCTTATGGAAGCTTATGTGTTTGATTTGTGTAATGTAAATATGTTGTATTTATATAATGAGATAGTGGCTTATGGCATGTTGGTGCCTAGGTTGAGTGAGGTCTCATTTGGTGTGTATGGTGGGAAGCACTAAGAAGTTAAATCTTATGATTTATGGTTAGAAAATTGTGGGTGTTTGATGTATGTTGTGGAGATATCAAGTATATTGTTTAGACCTTAATTATGGAAAATTAAAGGCAAAATTTGCATGAAAGTGAGATATTTTATTTATTTTAAATTTCTGGAAAAAAATTGGGTTTGGAAGCCCAAATAAAAAAAAAAAAAAGAGAAGAAGAGAAGTGAAAAGGGCAGCAGAGGGCTGCTGCATCAGCAGCAGGCGGCCAGGCGCACGCGCGGGCAGCTGCGCCCGCGGGCGAGTGCGCGCGCGGCCAGCGGGGCCCTGCTCTGGCCCCGGGCGTGCCAACGGACCTCGCCGGCCAATTTTTTTTAAAAAAATTAGATTTTTGGGGATTTTGAGCTATTTCTAAATTGAATTTGCATTATTTGTAATTATCCTTATTATAAAAAAATTGAATTTTGCTCTCCAACTATAATGAGTAATTTAGGACTCAATAAATATTTAACAAAAAAACAAAATGTATTAGAAGTAGCATTAAAAATGAATTTCCAATAATTGACTCCATATTTTGACTTGGCCAACAATTTCTACTGCTTTGGAGATGGCCTTACTGTTAGCTCCTGTTGCTTTGTAACTTTCATTTACTTAACCTATAAATAATATTATAATACACACTCACGCTAAACACAACCAATTGATGGGTGGGTCATGAATCAATGTCAATCTTTGTTTGCCACAACATTTGGCGCACAGCGTTGCGCTGGCATCACCAGCTTATTATTATAAATAATCATCACAAATTCGTCTTGAAAACATCCAAGAGCCTTCATGAATGTTAATCGCCAATTACTCTCTTTGGATAATGTGAAGATATCTTTTAAGGTTGCTAAGATATTAAAGAGCTTTTACTTATATAATATTATTTTAACTTAATACATATTAACATTTTGTCAGAGAAATTAAAATAATAATTTTTAATAATTAATATATCAAATCATTAAGTTTAATACATCAAAGATTAAACGTATTTTTTAATTATTAAGAAGATATCGTATATATTAAGCCTATAATTTTTAAATAATATTAGCAAAATGATAGCTTTTCTAAAACTATTTACTAATGATATTGAGGAAGCCACTTAGCATGGTGCATGTCTGTAACACCCTGCTCCCACTTACGGGTGTTACTCGTGAACAATCGTCTGAATTGTTCATCTACTTGGTCTTTGGCGAAGGGTGGACCATGTTTCAAGACGAAACGTCCTAGGTGGGAACTAGGCTCGTCCTTCCCTTCGTTGAATCTCAGGATTTACTAGCAGAATTAGGCTTTAACCACACCGCATAGGCTATAAAGAAAATCTCATTTCGATGCCCAATCGCCATTTTCTCAATTTTATTTAATTCTTCGCCATCTCTCTCCCTCACCCATTGACGAAAAATGCAAATTCAAATTTGAAAAAAGATGACAGATGAGAAATAGTAGCAGCAATGATAATAGAGACAAACACCTCCAGAAACAACGACAATGACATTTTCTTCTTACGCAAAATTAGCTAAGTTTGTGATTCAATATATATTTTGTATTGAATTATTGATATTTTGTGTATTTAGTTATTAATTTGTATATTTAATTATTAATATTATATATGTATGTATTCGATTATTTTGTATATTAAGAATTCAAAAATAATCTCATATTTAAATTAAATGAATTCACAATCCAAAATGTGACAAGTCATATAAATTAGAGATAAATGTGTTAAATATATTTATAGTCTTTTATATACAAGTGTTAAACATATTTATATTTTTTTATACAAAATTATACATTAGTGAATTATCTCATTGCAAAGTCAAATCACATAAAATTTGTAGCATATTATAAAAATCTAATACCATCACATTTATTATTAAATTATCAAATAAATAATAAGTTTTCTAATAGTGAAAATTGTAAGTAAGGTAAAATAAATAGAATTAAAATTTATTAATAAAAAAATGAAATAGAAAGTGAAATAAAAAAGAGAATAAGGGTTAATTAGAGCGCCCATGATTTTTGAAGTAAAATTAAAATATAAAATAAATTATTTATAATATAATAAAAAATAAAATGAAAAAGTAAATTAAAGATGGCCCAACATAACTGCAACAACACGTGAACGTGTAAAAGGGCATAATCATTTAGATTCATCCAAGTCGTAAAGGAGGACATAAATTTTAAGAGTGTTACCAATTCTTTATTTGATATATTATATGATGTTTGTTCACAAGTAGTAACAATAATTTCAACTAGACAGTAATTATTTTATCAAATATGTAATTTGTT
This sequence comes from Diospyros kaki, assembly GCA_036245055.1. Taxonomy (NCBI): domain Eukaryota; kingdom Viridiplantae; phylum Streptophyta; class Magnoliopsida; order Ericales; family Ebenaceae; genus Diospyros; species Diospyros kaki. Next base: position 39,139,037 of record BSEG01000001.1, on the reverse strand, counting down.
TTGCATAACATTATAATATGCCTTGTTTGGAAAAATTGGATAGAGATTTGATAAATTGTAAAAATTTCTCATAATTATCTTTTTCTACCACATAATAGAATATAAATAAAAATATAAGAGATAAAATTTTAACATGAAAAAATCCTCATAATATTAAGAAAAAAATCACGAAGCAAGTTTCAAGAAATATTCTATTATAATAAGAATAATTACAAATATCCTTACACACTATAATCTCTTTAAATTGATACAAAAATATAGTGACACACTTTCAAAGACCCTTACTTTAAAGTCTTTGACTTTCTTGTCTTTTCTCTACCTTGAAACTTATTCTTGCTTCTTGAATCCTTAAATTTGGATGCATAAACTTTATGGAAACGGGGATATTTAAACTTAGAATGATCTCTCTTGTGCGATTTTTAGTATTCGTGCTCTCGATTATATCAGGAGAAGTAAATTAAAGGTTGGGTTTTTAACCCTTGCACAGGGCGATGATCGAATTCATAACGCACCAAATTAATACTGACATATTGTTCATTCAACTGCTTGACCTATGTTCTGGAACAAGAGAGAGTATTTATAGTTGAAGTTTAAGTTGGTGGTTATCTAACCTCTTGACAATTTGAATACAATTCGGTTAGATCCCAACACTTCAATAAAAATCTCTTGTTACAATTTTAGTGGCCGCCTAATTTAGACTGGATCCCAACAAGAGTTCGACGAGAATAAAATGCTCTTATAGTAGAGCTTAAATACATTTTTGGTGTAGGTGTTTTGTAAAACCTTTCTAAATCTGAGAAATAATATCTGTAAATTTATAAACCTTGTTGCAGGTTAGATGTCGTTCTTGCTTGCTGACTGTCTCCCTCTGTGGGATTGTAAAAGTGGTCCATACAGATTGGGATTCGTAAAAAGTAATTTGGGATTTCGTTTCGGTGTTAAATTAAAGCACACACGGATTGAAAAACTGTTTATAAATTTTATGATTGACGATCATATGGGAGTGGTTGGTTGGATAGCAACACTTTATTTAAGCTGTCTTAACAGTTTGGGTTATGTTTTTTTAAAATGAATTTTTTAAATCTTTTTGGTTATAAAAATTTTAAATTAATAGAGTTAAAGTAAAATATATTTAAACTGTTAGTTAAGTAATTATATGTTTAGTGAAATGAAACTTACAGATGATCAGAAATTACGAAATGATCAAAGCTGACTTATTTTTTATTTTAACAAATAAAATTATGTTAATGTAATATTGAGATCAAAAAATTTAACTACTTGTATTTTGTAACAAATTATAGCATATATTATTTACTAATTGTCTAATAAACTTGATCATAAAAATGTTATATTTAAGTTCCATTTGTTAGTTTTTTGTTTCCTAATAAGGCCCAAGACTATGACGATTTTTTGAGTAGGTTTTATCTTCATGGGTTTCTGCTCAGGATTAAAAAATCCAAATCCGTCACCACTTTTAAGTAGCCCATTTTAGAAGTCGGGCCACAAGCCCTATCCTCACTTTGGAAAAGAAATAGGCCTCAGCTCATTTGCCCAAGTAGGAGAAGCCCACTTCTCTTAGCATTTAAGCCCTCATATAAAAGGGCAATTCTTGGCCCTCCTTTTGGCATTTCCTTATCGTGGTCGAACTCGGGCTTCTTTTTCATATTTCCTTTCTTGGCCGATTGCTCCATTTCTATTTCCTTGTTCAACCGATTGTGATGAGGGTTTTCTTGCCTTCTGTGGTTGATCCATCATTCCATGTGTGCGGTCGCATTTCCTTGTGTGCGAAAGGCAATCCTTCGATGTTGATTGAAAACTTTACATATTCGAGACTGAGATCTCTTTTACTGGTAAGCTTTTTATCTTGGCTTTGTGCTTTTGACCCACCATCTTTGTGACCGATCTACCTTTTATGGTAACTTACTGTGTGTGGCTTTGATCGTTTGGGTGAGAGAGGGTTTCGTTTGTGTTCGGCCGAGAGGTGTTGGGGTTTTCTAGGCTTACAGTTTAGGGGCTTCGTTGTGGCTTGTGATTCCTATTCGTTGGCGTTACCAAAAGTGGTGAACTGTTCTTTCAGATCTGAGCCTTGAACTTTTTTAACAGGGAGTTTCATTCTATTCTTGCGTTCTTTATTTTCAATTAAATCTAGTTTGATTTTATTGCACTAACCATTTCTGTTTTGTAGTTTTTTCTACAACAATTGTATCAGAACCTTGTTTGGCTCCTGGGTAATGCTTTGTTCAAATCAGATTTGAAAAGCCCCATCGTTTTTAGATCCAATTTCACGGTGAGTGATTTTCATATCAGATTTGATCTTGGTTCGATTATTCTTTACAGGTTGTGAGTTGGGTCGAAAAGACCCCAGATCCGGATCCAGCAAGTCGTGGGTCATCTTCCTGAGCAGCATGTGGTTGCTCACTCGCCTGCTAGCTAGCGGTGCGTGGACTTGCAGGCGGCAGCGCGTGAGACAACGCGTGGATGCTAGGGTGCCCTTCGTTTGTTCCAGATCTGAACTTGCATCATTCATAGATCTTAGTCCTGAGATCTTTATTGGTAACCTCTGTGGTTTAAATTCTGTGGTTTACATTTCCAGCAACTAGCAGGTCATCGTGTGGGGGTGGCCATTAGGTTTAGGGGTTATCCTATGGTGGTAACCATTGCTTGTTGTCAGAATTAGGATTATCTGTGATTTTCTTGTGCTAGCATAACCTGTTTTGGTAATGTTAACTCTTGCTTAGAAAATCAGTGATATTATGCTGTGTGTGAAATCTTCCTTAGTTAATTCTATCTGTTAGGTTGAAATTGAAACCCTAAAATTCTTTCAGATTATTCTGTTTATGTGTGTTAAGCATATTTCTATGTGAACATGTCTGTAGATCACTTTGAATTAGGGGTTTTCAATGGAAATGGGGATTTCTCAATTTGGAAACAAAAAATGAGAGGAATTTTTGTACAACAAAAAGTTTTTAAAGTCAAAGATGGTAAATACCCTAAATCATATATTGTTGAACAAAAAATTGAGGCTAGTGAATTAGCTTATACCTCTATTATTTTACACATTTTTTATTCTATTTTAAGAAAAGTATGGAAACTTGATTCTACAAAAGAGTTATGGAAAAAATTGAAAAAACTCTATAAGAAAAAATCAACACCCAACAAACTTTTCTTGCTTGAAAGTTTTTTTAGTTTTAAAATAGACTTCTCTAGAGATCTAGATGACAACCTAGATATCTTCAATAAATTAGTGCAATATATAACAAATTATGGTGAAAAGGTAACCAAAGAATACAAAGCCATAATTTTTTTAAATCCCATTCCAGATGCATATAAGGAAGTTAAAAACGCCATTAAGTATGGTATGAACACTTTGACACCCGAAATCGTCATAGATTCCCTTAGGAGCAAAGAAATGGAGTTAAAAAGTGAGAGAAGGCATAGAGAGGTCCATTTGATGAGAGGTAGAACTCAATCAAGAGGACATGAAGGAGGTGGTAAGAAGAAAGGTAAAAGTAGGTTTAAATCCAAGGCCAAAAGTAAGGGTAAGGGTAAGTGTTTCGGTTGTGGAAAAATCGAATATTACATCAAAGATTGTTATACCAAGAAAGACAAACAAAAGGAAAAATTAAAAGAACAATAAGAGACAAATGTAGTGACCTCATATGACCCTAGTGAAGTTTACATACTTCTAGATTCTGACAGTACTAAAATAAATGTTACACTTAGGGCACATGGGGAAGAATGGATTCTTAACTCAAGTACATCATTCCATGTCACATCCCAAATACATTAGTTTGAAAATATGCGTGAATTCGAGAGTGGTCATACCATAGTTTGTAACAATATCACATATAAGGTTGTAGAGATTGGAGACATCACTCTTAAGTTAGACATAGACTATGTCTTAAAGTTGAGAGATGTTAGATTCATCCCCGAAATGGTTATAAACTTAATTTTAATAGGAGAGTTAGAAAAGAATGGGTTTACAAGGAAGATAGAAAATGAAATGATAAAAATGATTAAAGGAGCAATGGTGGTGTGTAAGGGAGTTAGAAAAAATAAGATATATGCCTTAACTGTTGAGGTAGTGAGTAGTTTAGGCTCTCACATTGACTCAATCAATTCAGATGCCAGTCAAAAATGACACAATAGGTTAGCCCACGTAAGTGTTAAAGAGCTTAAATGCTAAAATGAGAGATGCTATGGCACACACCAAGAGGGGGGGTGAATTGATTATTTTAAAAATACTTTATAGAACTTTGAAATCCTTTTGATTGAAAATAAAAACTCAATGCAAGTGAGGATAATGAAATGCTAGCAGTGATAAACAAATAAAAAAAAAACATAAGCAAGAGAGAACACAAAGATTTATAGTGGTTCGGCTTAAGCCAAGCCTAATCCATTACCTTAACTCCTCACTAAGGATTTTTCAAACCATCCACTATCAACCCCCTACTCAACCCGAGTAGGTCCTCTACACAAGCTAAGAAATACAAGAAATATATAATTTGAGAGAATCTAAGAGATGAATCTCTTAGTTACAATGTCTCTCAAAAATGATACAAGACTTAAATGAATATAAACAAATTAAGATCACAGCCTTGAAGAGAGAAAATAGAAGCATAATGAATGTAAATAGAAACGAGTGTAAAATGTAAGCTCAATTCAATTCGTTCCCGTCCATTAGCCATCTTTTGATCATCCATGACTTGTATTTATAAGCTTCCAAAGAGATTGAAGAGAAATGCAGTCGTTTGTGACCGTTAGAGTTTGAAAAACTAGTCGTTGGAAGCTTTCTGCAAAAGAGATAGTTGACAGAAGAAAGTGCATAGTTGACTATTTTTACAAATAAAGCTAAGTATAGTCGACAGACATAAACTGATAGTCGACTATTTCTAATACAAAAAATTCAATAGTTAACAGATACACTTGCATAGTCGACAGATGCAGAAATATGAAGAAATTTTTGAATTTCATGAACAAAAATAGTCGACAGATGCTAAAATAGTCGACAGAAGCCTTGAATAGTCGACAGATCAAACAACATAGTCGACTATCCTAAGGCATAGTCGACAGCACAAACAGTATAGTCGATTATCCATTATGAAAAATTTAAAACTCAACTGATGTAAATAACAAAGTAAATGTCCTCATTTTGTTTAATTTATATTTTATCTTCCATTTACTTTAATACATAAGTATAAATAACGAAGTACCCCCATTTGGATTCAATAAAAATATCTAAAAAATCAAAATCCATAAGAATAAGAAAGTAGAATTTGGGTTTTAGTAGGAACTTAAGATTTTGCGATTTTACCACCTCCAAGATATACACTTTCTATTTCTTGAAAAATTCGTTAAAAATCATTTTATCACTAATGAATGTTAGCTATTGAATTACCGGGAGTTAGTTTTCTAAAAAGAAAACATTTTCATATATGTCTCCTTATAAGGTGCTAGTCTTCCAGACTTAAAAAAATATTGAAACGTTATCAAAACGAGTTTCAAGACATGATGCATGAACTAAAGGATTTTTCATATGTTTAACTTTCAAACCAAAACCTTTCATGCATGTTTCAAAATATGAAAAACTCATATTGAAAACCTTTCATTTGAATTTCTAGTTGGTCTTTTGCCTTAGAACAATTTTTAGCTCTATGTTGACCAACGACTTCAAAGCTAATTCGAAAAATATTTTAGGAGATTTTATCATAATACATGTTTGTTCACATCTCCATGTATAAGAATATAAATCATTTGGTTTTCATTTTAACAAAGTATTTGAAATTGATTTTTGTTGAAAACCATAAACTTGACTCATGACTTGGGGATAAAACACGATATTATTTTTCATCATCAAAACTAAACACAAGGGTAGAACATCATTAAATTCCTAAATAATAAGAGAGTCTTTGGTAAGGACTGTGTGTCCGACATCCCCTTTTGTGACCATTGTGTGTTAGACAAACACCATAGGTTATCCTTCTCCTCAAATGTGCATAGAGCCTCAAGGGCTTTAGAGTATATTCATTCAGACTTATGGGGACCAGCATCAAATCCCACATTTGGTGGGAATAGATATTTTTTGTCCACCATAGATGATTTCTCTAGGAGAGTGTGGGTCTTTCTCTTAAAAGACAAAACAGAAACCTTTAAAAGTTTCAAAAATTGAAAAACTCAAATAGAGAATCAAACAGGCAAAACAATAAAATATCTTAAAACAGATAATGGTCTAGAGATTTGCAACAAAGAATTTGATAACTTGTGTAAGGAATGTGGCGTAACAAGACATAAGACTGTCCCTCATACCCCACAGCAAAATGGGGTGGCTGAGAGGATGAATAAGACCCTCTTAGATAAGGTTAGGTGTATGATGATCACTTTTAATATATCTAAGTCTTTTTGGGATGAATCAGTTATGACTGCTTGTTACTTAGTTAACTTAATCCCATCAGCTGCATTGAAAGGTGACACTCCTTATGAGAAATGGCATGAAAAATGTACCAACTATTCAATCCTTAGAACTTTTGGTTGTGCTGCATATTCTCATTAGAATGAAGGCAAATTAGAACCTAGAGTAAGAAAATGTGTTTTCTTAGGATACTCTGAATGATTAAAGGGTTATAGGCTTTGGGATAGAAGTCAAAAGGGAGTGAAGATAATTGTGAGTAGGAACGTCACCTTTAATGAATTAGAGATATCTTGTTTACAATCAAATAGTAATAAGCAACAAAATAGTGAGAGTGAGGATTCCCTAAAAGAGTCAAGAAATATTGGCACCAACATTTTCACGACCTCAAGCGAGGTGGAAAGTAAAAACCAGTCTGAAGAAAATGAGATAATAGAAAAAGAACAACCTCCCATAGACCAACCACCGCTATCTAACTATCAGTTAGCCCGAGATTGGGAGAGGAGATCCCGTAGGATTCCTCAAAGGCTAGAATCAGATTTTAACTTAGCCTACGCTAGTTATCAAGAATTAGTCGATAAAGAGCCAAACACATATGAAGAGGCTATTAGAAGTGAGCATTCTAAAAATTCGATAGAAGCAATGAGAAGGGAGATGAATTCCCTCAATAAAAACCATACATGGGAGTTATTACCTAGACCAAAAGACAAGTCCATTGTGGGCTATAAGTGGATCTTTAAGGTTAAGGAGGGTACAAGTGAAAAAAAACTCCATAAGATTTAAGGCTAGGGTAGTTATCAAAGGTTTCACACAAAAGGAAAGAGTAGATTACAATGAGATTTTTTCACCAATTGTTAAATATACCACTGTACGTGTCATGCTTGTATTTGTTGCATATTTTGATTGAGAACTTGAACAACTAGACGTTAAAACAACTTTTCTCCATGGTGACTTAGAAGAAAAAATTTACATGTTTCAACCCAAAGGTTTTGAAAATAAGAGAAAATCAGATTTTGTATTTCTTGAAAAAAATCTTTATATGGTTTAAAGCAATCACTAAAGCAATGGTATAAACGTTTTGATTTTTTTGTTAAATCAATTTGTTTTAAAAGAAGTGGTTTTGATCATTGCCTGTATTTTCAGCATAAAAATAAAGATGATTGTGTGTTCCTTTTACTTTATATTGATAACATGCTTCTTATTGACCTTGATGTTAAAAAGATCAATAGCATAAAATCAGCTTTAGGTAGAGAATTTGACATGAAAGACTTAGATATGGCTAAGAGGAACATAGGTATGAAGATTGTAAGAGATAGGTCAAATTCCATGTTATTTTTGTATCAAACATTATATGTATTAGAAATTCTAAAAAGATTTAGCATATATGAAAGCAAATTAGTATATTTACCCTTAGGAGCCCATTTCATATTGTTAAGAGATAAATCTCTAGCTAATGAAGAAGAAGAGGAGTACATGAGTAAAGTCCCTTATTCTAATGCAATAGAATCGGTTATGTACCTCATGGTGTGTACTAGATTAGACCTATCCCATGTTGTTAGCACCTTAAGTAAATTTATGACAAACCCAGGTCTCGTACATTGGGAAGCGTTGAAATGGTTGCTTAGGTATTTGAGGGGTATATTCAATATATGTTTAGTGTATAAGCATCATTCAGAAAAAGTGAGTATAACGGGATTTACGGCTTTAGACTATGAAGGTGATAGAGACAATAGGAAATCAACATCATCCTACGTATTTACTCTGTATAATTCATGCATCAGTTGGAAGTCTCAACTCTAACACATTGTTGCTTTCTCTATCACTGAATTTGAATATATAGCTGCTACAAAAGCTATTAAGGAAGCTTGTGGCTTAAAAGACTGCTTAATGAACTGTGTGTTCTAAATAAAAATGTTATTGTTTTTTCTGATAGTCAATCAACTATTCATTTGTGTAAAAACCCTGTCTTTCACAAGCACACTAAACACATTGACGTGAGATTGCACTTTATTCATGATATTATATCTCAAGATGCTATTAGACTTGAAAAAGTGCTTTTAGATTTTAACCCCTCTGATATGGGAACAAAAGTGTTTATTGTGGAAAAATTCAGAAAGTGCCTAGACCTTCTAAGTATTGGTAAAGTTACATGAGAATTGGTAATGGTTTCTTACTCATATGCCTATTGATCATTTTTATGCATTTGTTGCATGTTTTGTTGATGCATGTGTGTGCTGGCCTTATTAGGAATCAATGTGTATATTTGTTGGTTTTTTGTTTCATAATAAGGCCTGAGGCTATGGCGATTTTTCGGGTGAGTTTTATCTTCATAGGCTTCAGCCCGAGATTTAAAAACTCAAATCTATCACCACTTTTAGGCAGTCCATTTTAGAAGTCGGGCTACAAGCCCTATCCCCACTTTGGAGGAGAAATGGGCCTCAGCCTATTTGAGTAGGAGAAGCCTACTTCTCTTAGCCCTTAAGCCCTCATATAAAAGGGCATTTCTTGGCCCTCATTTTGGCGTTTCCTTCTCGTGGCCTAACCTTAGCTTTTCTTTCGTGTTTTTCTTTCTTGGCTGATTGCTCTCTCTCTCTTTTCCTGTTCAATCGATTGTGATGGGGGTCATCTTGCCTTCTGTGGTTGATATATCCTTCTATGTGTGCGACCGCCTTTCTTTGTGTGCAAAAGGCAATCCTTTGATGTTGATTGAAACCTTTACATATTCGAGACTGATATCTCTTTTACTAGTAAGCTTTCTCTCTTAGCTTTGTACTTTTGACCCACCGTCTTTGTGACTGATCTCCCTTTTGTGGTAACCTACTGTGTGTGGCTTTGATCATTTGAGTGAGAGAAAATTTTGTTTGTGTTCGGCCAAGAGGTGTTGGGGTTTTTTGAGCTTATGGTTTGGGGGTTTCGTTGTGGCTTATGGTTCCTATTCGTTAGCGTTACCAAAAGTAGTGAACAGTTCTTTTATATCTGAGCCTTGAACATTTTTTAACATGGAGTTTTCATTCTGTTCTTGCGTTATTTATTTTTGATTAAATCTGATTCGATTTTATTGCACTAATTTTTTTTGTTTTTTAATTTTTTCCGCAACACCATTAATGGATATACATAAAGTCAAACATATATAACTATCAATAATAAATAAAAATAGCAGAACCCATTGGGTTTCGCTTGGACGAGGCCATTGGCTCATGCAGGCAAACAGTGCGAGGGAAAAAGCACGACGGCGACTCAACAGGAAGTGGTGTAGCAAAGGGCTGTTCTCGACGGTGATGTGGCTTATTGTATTGATGGGCATTGGTTAAAAATACACAATCGATCATTTCCTTAGTCAATGTCAATATTTTAGAACTAGCTCAAACGCAAAATTTTAAAAAGCTCCATGACAACTTTTTTAAAATGCTGATGTAATAACACTCAAAGTTAGGTAGTGTAGTTATTCATAAATACCCAGTACTGTTAGGGTGTTTGGCTTTCCGTTTTCACCGGTTATAAATTTTATTTTTAGCTTATAAGTTACATAATTTATTTAATTATATATTTATTAAAATTTAAAAGTTTAAACGTTAAATTTATAAATTATTTTAATAGCGTTTGGCATAAACTACTTCCGGTTACTTTTCCAAATAAGCTATTGATAATTTATTTCATTGACCAAATCAATTATAACCATTATAATTGATAAGGTAAGTTGATAATTTAAATATTTACAATTCCACCCCTTTTTATTCCATTTCTGGTCGCCTTCTCCATTATCAACTTACCTTATCATTGTCACCTTTAACCCAATGCCAACGTCGTCGGTTGGATCTCCTCTATCGTTGCGTTGATCATCGTCTCCATATCTAGTTTAACCAACTTGAGGGTCTTAGGCAAAAAATTTTATCCAGGTCTTCTCAAAAGTATAAAAAAATAAATAGTACACATTTTTACGAAAAAATTCCATCACTTCATTAAATTAGAAAAGAAAAAAAAATTGAAGTTCAATCAATTACAAAATAGATAATCTCTCAACAATAGTAAATTTTTAACTAAAATATAATGTCTGAGAGATCAAAAGAAACCAAACAACCTACTACAATAAATAAAGAAAAAATAAAACTAACTTTTCTCTGAAACTCTAAGAAGGTCGATGCAAGTTGAGCAAAAAACTATCCTTAAATTTGTGTGAAATTTAGACTAAAAACTAGATTTTATTTTGATCTCAATTTTTTCTTAATAAAATATTTATTATTAAAAAAATAAAAAATAGATAAATTAAAAAATTCTGGAACCTTCGTAAATGCAGGCCTTTAGACGGCCACCTAGATGGCTTCATGGTCAAGCCAGCTTTCTTCATCACTCCAGTCCATAGTCAGACATCTCCTCATTCATCACCTCAATCGTCATTGCCTTCACTATATATATCACATATATATTTAACATATATATATATTAAAACTAAATTTAAATATAAAATATTATATTAATATATTTTTAATAATTATATATAATTTTATCAATTGAATATTCATTTATAATTTTTTATTAAAAATAATATTTTTATTTATATTATTTAACAATATATCTATTTTAATTTTTTAGTCAAATTCTGGTAACTTATTAATTTTTACAAATCAAGTACATAATTATGTAAATGATAACTTAAAATATATTTATCTAAATATGTTATTAACTTAAATATTACTTAACTTTTAAATTTTACACAACTAAAAAAAAAAGAGTAAGTCAAATAACCAATTATCAATTTGACTACTTATAAGCTATTTTTTCAGCTTATAAGGTACGTAGCTTATTTAATTAAACATTTATTAAAAATGTAAAAATTTAAACACTACTAAACTTATAAACTATTTTAACAAAGTTTTCAATAAACTCTCCTTGACTTTTCCAACTAAGCTACTAAAAACTTATTTTGTTGACCAAATCAATTACAAATTTATCGTCTATACTCTTAAATTTACAATCCTCTCTACCCTTTAAACTTCAGCTCATTGTCACCTCTAACTTTCAGTATAGTTGCCTTTGTCTTCGTCTCCATCGTTGTCTGTCGCCTCTAGTCCATCGCCATCGCAATTGTCTGTCAGCGTCACCGTCATCGTTCAATTCCATCCTCCATCACCGCCACCTCCATCATCTCCTCTGTTCACTACATATATATATATATATATATATAACATATATATTTAACATATTATATTAACATATTTAACATTTTTTTAAATTAAATCTAAATTTAAATAAAAAAATATTGTATCAATACTTTTTTAATAATTATATATAACTTATCAGTATTTAATGATAGAAATTTTACCGATCAAATATAACTTTATAATTTTTTTAAATTAATAATTTTATAAATTTTATTTATATTATTTAATACTATATTTATTTTTATCTTTTTATTAAAATTTAATAATTTATCAACTTTTTCAAACCAAATACATAACTATATAAATGATAACTTAAAATACATTTATTCAAACACAATACCAACTTAAACATTACCTAGTTTTTAAACTTTACATGACTTGTAAATATAAAAACTTATAAGCCCTTAAAAAAAAGAGTAAGCGAAACAGCCTCTAAATAATCTGAAAAGGCTCTGAGGCTCACCAAAAACCCTATTATGGCACGCATAAAGTTCTGGGCTCATTGATATTTTTCATGAGCAAAATGACGCTGAAAAAAGAACCACAACAACATAAAATAAACTAAATGGACCACAGAAAGAAAAGCCGAGCATGCAATTAAGAGAACAATCAGAATTTCTTATGTATTTACATGCACTTAGGGGTCTTAACCACAATTCAGAAAAGCTTCTTCAAGATCATTAACTATCCAAGATTCAGCTGTATGACCTAACCACTAAATGTATGCATATATAAAATCTAACCACAAATGCAGCAGCAGCAACCTATCAGAGCAAGGTGCTGTTATTTCATCATTCATTAACTAAAAGCTACCTCTAAAACACCATTTTCTCCCAATTTAAAAACCCAACAAAAAAATTCTAAAGAAAAATGAACTCAAAATCTCTTCCAGAAAAATATACACAAATTGATTGGTCAGCTTTGGAAACCCTATGACAAGTCAAAAGATCCTTGTCCCTCACTTATTGCATAGAGTAGTTTCTTGTACATAATTTCCTGTTCAGAAAAAGACAAAGCAAATGTCAGCACATCAAAGGCTTCTTCATAAAAAGATGGCAAAAAAAAAAAAAAAAGCTAATTCCACTTTGTAGCAGTTTGCTGTCTCTTCTTTGTTTACCAAGTAGCAGGCAACAAAAACGCACTAGGGGAAAACAGAAAAAACACTTCTTAAGCATCATAATTCATGAAGAAACTCAAGTGAGAACCTAGGGGCTATGCAATTGTAGAAACTAGCCTCCTTTTTTACAAAATTATTCCACACAAGGAGGAAAAATTAAAAAACCTGTTCAAATATATAAATCTTTCCCAAATAAGAAATGGAGATTTGGAAAACTGTTCTCTCAAAAGTTGAACTGAACTTGAAAACTCCTAAAATGAATTTTCTATTTCTCCTTATTAATTTGGAGATTTGGGAAAAGTGATTTTCCATAAAATTTTCCCCAACTCTACTTCTCTAATACAAGTAACACAAAAGAAAAAACCTCTCTCTCTCTTCTTTGAACATATGTTCTAATTTTGTACATTAGAAATTAGTTTTCTGTATTTTTAACATTTGAACGTGTTTTTTGAATTCTCTATGGAAAATGAAAACTAGAGATTTTATAGATAACTGGAATTCATTTTCCACAATAAACCAGCCCCTTAATTTTCCAAATACATTACCTTTGTAGAATATGGAGGAAGCTTGAGGTAATTGGCACACGTCATCACACTCGGCAAGTCTTCATCCACAGATTCTGGCAACCCAGTTATGTTGGCGGCAGCACTACCAGCTGAAGAAGAATGCTGCATCGAGACATGCCACGTGTAAAAGCCATTGAACTACAAGAATGACAACAAAGCCAAGCAGAATCGTTAATGCCCTAGATAGCATATTACAGTTCCATACCTTTCTCACAATTGTCAATTTTGGATTCAGGACTGCTAGACCACCAGGTGGGAGCCTTGGTGCACCAGTAACAAACTGACAGAAAGCCCTCTGCTGCTCTGGGGTGAATTCTCCCATGATCTCAAGCAACTAAAAACACCACCACCACAAACCACATGCATAGTTTCAGAATCTGAATAAAGTAAATAAAGTTAACTTTCTAAGCCTAGATTAAGGATTCAAAACAGATATAAGTACATTAATGATTGCAGGGCTCTTGGCAGTGTATCCATGATCAAACTTTATATGATCCACAAGTGTCTCAGCCTGCAAAAATCCAATTTAACATCAATCTAGCAAGTTCAAGAAACACAGATCATAATTCCGATCACTTAACAAGAAATCACACAAGAAATTTACCTTCCACAGCTCTCTACGACCACAAAGAAGGTGGTCCAATTCATGTGGAGAGAATATTTGTAGAGTTGAGATGTCAAAGACCTGGAAATTATAGAATAGAAGTCTAAGTTTGGATGCCGAGTAGATGAAAAGCATGCATATAACCAAAAAAGCGCACAAAGAAAAGGCCAAGGAATTCCACTGAAGGGGTGGGGGTTATAATTCTAACTCAAATATTCGAAGGCATCAATAAAAGTGGTGAAAGGCATTAGCTTAACTAGTTTATGATTTCAGTACTGCACAATAATAGTAAGATTATTGTATACACATTGACATTACAACAAGTACTGAGGAAGTTGCTAACTTGATTAAAGCCAGCTCTAAAAGCTTCCATTTGCCTGACAATTCCAGTCCTGACTGTAGCATCGACCGCTAAGGATATATACTCCTCCAAGTTATTGATATCAACCTGAAAAGTTTAGTAACTCATAAATTGATTCATGAAATAGTAACACAACCCGAAAAAGAAAAGAGGACCCCTGACTATAAACACACACACACACAAACACAATATATGCAAGGGGGAACTTGATGTACATTCTCTATGCCTGGTTTCAGAACATAATCTGGATAGCCAGGAAGGGTGAAATCCAAACAGAGATCTTCAATTGGATCCCCACGGAAATGTAAATTGGCAATTTCTTCACAGTTGTGATTGCCCATTGATTGAAGATGCTGTCTCCGGCAAACAATGGCTTGGAACTCTAGCAATGTCCTCCCAAGTTCAGCATCAATGGAAAGAATATCATGCAAATCCAGCTCCTGCAATGAACAGAAAGGGTAGGATTTATGCATCGAAAAATAGACTCAATTCAGAATTTTTGCATGGGAAAATGTGACAAATTTCAATATAAACAGAAACTAGTATATGATCAGCACACCTGACCAAGCACAAGCTTATAAAATGCAGTTGACATTGCAAGATCCAAAAGTCGCCCATCTTGAAGAGCTTTGGCCATCACACGACCAAGTAGCCGGAAATATTCAATAACTTTCGAAATTTTGCCACCATCAGAGGCATCAGTATTAGGAGGCCAAGGACGAGGGAACAATCCAAGAGGAGCTTGGACAAGATCACTATTACCAGCAGACCCAAAAGCAGTGGGGTTACTGGGCATCCTACTATTTTGTTCATCTCCATCTACTTCCATAGAGGGTCTATCAAAGGAAGAGTTTGATCTCCACATTCCAAGTCCAACTTTTTGTAGATCATGACTTAGTAGGGTGTAGAACTCCAAAGTAGGGCCCAATCCAGTGCCAACTTCACCAAAATATTCTACTTCAAGCACAGCCTTTTGGCTCGAATACATCTCCATAACTTTTACAGCAGAATCCAGAATTCGATTTCGAGACACACGGACTTTCTGGCGCTGCAACCTCCCTACCCTAAGTTCTCTTTCACTGGTTGATCCTTGACCATCTGCACCTTGCTGCTGCTGAAGCCTGTATAAAGCACGTGACCACCCAAAAGCAGTAGAATAGAAGTACTGGCGCCGAGTCTCAAAAGGAAATAAGAATGAACATGCCTTTGTCAACTGGTAACACCATGGTGGAAGACTTCCACTGCAAAGTGCAAGTGCATCCTGGATTTGCCGCGCCAACTTTGGAGTGAGCTTACTATTAATGAATTCCTCAGGAGAGACCCTGACAGCAGTGGCATTAAGCTCATCCATGTCTGAAATTTTCCCTTCAGCATAACTGTCAGTCACTGCCTGGGCTCTCAATCGGGGTGCAAGTTGATTCAAACCCTCCAATACACGCAACAGAGCTAGTATGTTGTAAGTAGAATTACTTTTCTCAAGATCACAGGGAAGCTCACCTTGCAAAATACCATCAAGAAGTGGCGTTCGCTGCACTGGAGAATCACTGTTGGAATTTGATATGGACCCCACCTTGGTAGATTTAAATGTAGTACTAGGATTAGATGCTCCAGCCAAAGCCCTAACAGTCTGGCTATCTGCCTTTTGGTACATTATAACATAAATATCACCCCACAACCTACTCCCATCACTAGATACAAAGTCATTCCCAGTATACTTGTCCTCATCCTCCTCATCCAGCACAAGCTGGCGTTGGATAGCCTGGTAGATAGTCAACTGCCTATTAAGTTGCTTCCCACCAACAGAAAATATTAGTCTAGGAGGATCATTAGAGCCAAATAGAGGGCGCCCATGCCGATCTCTGCTTCCCCTGATACCTCTACCATTTGCAGATGCTAGGCCAGCCATGGCAGCAGCAGCAAAAGACATTGCACCCCTTGAACTAAAATAACTCCCACTCCTGAACTCTGAAGAATCCGATCCCCTAACTGTAGCAGCTCTGCTACTAGAACCAGAAGCTGGGTTTGTCTGGCTATCACTTGTTGCAGGGGCACCTGGACTATCCTCAGTAGGATCTCCTAATGTAACATCATGAACTCTCTCAGTCATACAAATGGGAAGAGAATCGTCTCTCAGTACCTGCAAATTGACAAGTAAGAATTTCTTCAGGAAATAGCCCTACCAATTCCCAGGAGAACTAATTTAGAATGTACAATTCATGTAGAAAGAATACATCTTCCAGATCACAACAGTTCAACATTTTAGACTCAAAGTGGGTATTAATCCATATTACCAAGCATGAACCAAGTAATTCCAAGTTGCCCTTGTAATATAAACTACACTACTCCTCCACACCATTTCTCTCCTTCCCTATCATTCTATAGACCGCAAGGTCTGACAGGAACAACAATCATCTCAGTACCTGCAAATTGACAATCAAGAAACTTCTCCAGAAAATAGCCTAACTATTCCTAGGAGAACCGGCATACTGCCCAATTCATCTAGAAAGTACTCATCTTCCAGATCACAATGGTTCAACATTCGACCTTCAAGAGTATGTATTAATCCCTATTTCCAAACATGAAACAAGCAACTCCAGGTTCCCCTTGTAATATAAAGCATGTCATTCATATACACCATACCTCTTTCCCTATCATTCTATAAATTCGATGGTATGATAAACCCAACGAATTGACACTACAACTTTTGGTCTCTTAATTTCACGTATCACTTCCGTTCACGCACTCATTAGCACCATATATGATTACCAGAAGATGATATTAACTGCCCATTATCCTCTAACAGAGCAAGAACTAACAAACATTATCTAAACTAAACCAACCGGTGATACAGTAAATAAAACTATTCCAGCATCCCTAAAAATTCAGAGAGGTTGGAGAGGAAGATGACAAACCAAACATTTGAGAAACATACATCATCATGGTCTTCTTCTTCTTCATCAGAAATATCATCATCTTCAATCACCAAGGCATCATCAATCTCAACAGGGGGTGTGTCCAGCTCTTCATCCTACACAATATGGCATGGTAAGTTTATACAACAACACTAAGATAACAATAACAGTAGATAAAAAGTAAGATCTTTTGATAGTCATGAGTCTGCACATGCTGTGCCTAGCTGCAGCAAGAAGTTGGGACTGGCAATCAAACAGTGCAAAAACTTCATTAAGTCTCATTTTATATGCTCAGTTAGTCTCAATTTATTCTCATTTTCAAAAACATAATTTTATGAGTAAGTCCATGCTATTAGCTTCAGAATAACAATATACAGCTGTTAAAACAATCAAAACAAAATTAATGGATATAATCTCTCTTAAAATGCATGGCTGGAAATGTCACACATATAGATTTACTTTCAGCATCAACTCAACCCAATTAAACCTGTTCCCAGTCACTAAGGGCCAATTACATGTATCTTCTGCTCCATTCTGCTATATTGTGAGATACAATATCAGTTAAACCAGAATGTCATATTTGTCTTTATTATAATAATCCAGTTAACTTTGGTCTATTCCCCCACTTCCCCTAACATTAGGTAGTTGACGACTATCATAAAATTTGTTGGATCAAATATCATGAATTCTAGACAAATGAAAGGCTAGAGGTCTAGAATTCATATAGCCGACCCCATCTAATGGGATTAAGGGTTTGTTTCATGCTACATCTATCATCTAGCAGATTCGCTTGTTCCTAAATTTCGCTTTCTCAGTTTTTCCACACATCCACCTGAGCAGCACCATCCCAAATATTTTTCATTTTACTAACACATGGTTTCTATAATTTGTCATACAAAATACCCTGAATCATTCCTTAATTTGGGTTACGACGCCTCAATTATGTTGGCCAGGCTATGCCCATGTAGTTCTAGCGATAAGCAAGTCATGCAAAGCATTTGGGTAAAGAGTTCCTTTGACCAAGCTGCGCATGTGCTGCAAGCCTGCAAGTGTCTAAAACTCCAATAGAGGGTTCCACTGAGGCAGCTGAATAGGTGCCATATCCATCCATAACATTTAGCCAATGGATAGGGCAACATGTACTACCTTTCTCAAATGAAGTTTGATCCTCAAGGAAGAGACTTTGGACATGTAGAAGCATGTTGGCCATGACATGGTAGTGGGCATAACAACAGCATGTGTTTTTACATACCTCCATGTGTGTGTGTGTGTGTGTGTTCCGTCAATCAATAAATTATGATGTAATTATAATGCATCACATGTGTGTATGTGTGTGTTCCGTCAATCAATAAATTATGATGTAATTATAATGCATCACATGTCAAGAATCGTCCGATAAGTATGTGTCCTTTTTAAGTGTCCCACATGAGCATGACATCTAGCAGCATCCATGCTCCTCTGTGTAAGGATACATTTTGCCGCACTAGAAATTCATGTGCAATCCCCATCATCCAACATTACACAATTACACGATAGTCTCAGTAGGAAACTTCTCAAATCTTAAGAACACCCTCTGCAAAACAAGAAGTCTTAACTTTCAAATGATGATATTTCTTTCATCATATATTAACTCTACCTACTCCAAGCCAAGCAACTTAATGAGTGGCATTCAACTATTCCAGCAAACAAAAAGAATCTGGAAATTGAATTGTTACTTCAGAGGAAGTTAACCCCAAAATCACTGTAAATATGTTCCTTTATATTCTCACTTTTTTCCACTTTATGTCTAATCTTGCAAATATAGTGATGCAGAAATGATTAAGCTATTTTGGAAGCATCAACAACCAAAGTAGAAGAAAGAGGAATTCTGAGCCTAATTGTCAACTAGACAGAGTTTCACAAGGTTACACTATGGCACGATTGAATCAACACTTCTCACCACCACTGAAACCATGTATAACACATTTTGTATTGAAGGACATTGGCACTATACCTCAGAACTTGAGTCCCCATTCACAGACTTCATTTGTGCATCTTTGTCCATAGTTGCTTTTCTACGTGCAGCACTTCTTGTTTGAGGTCCCCTTGCCTCTTGAGCAGGCTTCAAAACTGCCTTACCCTTCCCCTTTGACAAGCTAGCACTTTTATCATGTGGTAATTCCTTCTTGGCTGGATCTCCAATATGAACAGATGATCTGGATCTAGTAGAATGACGACGTGTAGTCAAAGCAGGAGTATAAGATGATGGTGTTGGAGCAGCAGCTGCAGTAGGCGTAGTGCCAGACTCAGAGTTCCCTGCAGATGCTGAAGGCTTCTGCCCAGACTCACTTCTTTGTATCCGGGGCCAAAGGAAATCTTCTACAGCTGCTAAACTTGCTAATGGATCAATTAATACAACATTGGAAGAGTAATCTCGGAGGGACTTTTCTCCTTGGGCTCTGCAAAGACGCAACTTAAATGGCTGGGACAATGCACTCAGACCAGACGAGAGACGTGCATTTCCCCCAGATGACCGGGAAGTCTGCCTTAAGACCACGGGAAAGCGCTCTAAGGAGGACAAAGCATTTTGAAGCTTCTGAACCAAGATACTCATGGGAGTCGCAGTAATTCCATTAGTACTGGAAGGGAGAGCAACAGCAATGAAAGCTTTGTACCTCCTGATAGCTTGCTGTCGAAACTTGGGAAGGTTAGCTTCTGAAATTCTCTCCTTGGAGAAGTGACCACAAGAAAAGTAGTTCAGCAAAGCATCCACAACTCCACTTCCAATGAACTCAAAAGTGGACACACCATCTCCCTTGCTCAGTTCATCAAGCATCTCAGATATCACCATAACCAAGTTCTCCTCTTTACCCATAGAAATATCAGCAAAGCGAGACCCAGAAGCTTTAGACTTCCCCTTTGATTTAGTCTTCTGATCATCAATACCAGCATTCAACTTCTTGCAGAGGTTTTTTAAATGTAGAATATCATCTGTAACTCCAGCTTCAGTGCCCCCAGGATCTGGAGCAAAGTATTTATCTATGAAAACTTTGGCACGTGCACTGACAGCCACAAAAACATTTGAGTTGCCAGTGGGATTTTCAACGGAGTTTGGAGGTGAACCAAAAAGTGGGACTGCATTTTTTGAATCTTCAGCAGAGTATAAATCAGCATTCAGATTTCCACCTCGTCGCTGACATCGTCTACATGAGCTTCCAGATACAGAATCATTATCCTTCTCACTTGAGGATGGCTGCGAAGGGGCAGCATCAGAAGGCCCTCCCAAAATAAGTGCATCTATGGCATGAACCACACCTTCCCTCACAAACATCTTGGAGAAAGTCCCAGGAAGCTTTTCCATTAGAATCTCAGCTATTTGTAGAGCTGGAATCAAGACTCGCGGATCTTTCCATGCGAAAACTCCAGCTAAGAAACTTCATACCAAAAAAAAAAAAAAAAACAAGAATCAGTATCTAAAGATTTAAGCATGCTAATAAACAGATATAGATATACATTTTGCACAAAGAATATATAAAAAATGTAGTACCTTGATATGTTTGTCACACTTATTAAACTCTGGATCATGTTTGCACTGCTGAAGTACATCAATTTTCCAATAACTGTGAGACATTTACGCCGGACAGGCCCATTCACACTGGATCCATATATCTGTTTGACAAAATTGCCACTTAATACAGGGACTCAGAATGTAACAAACCAAATTCTTAAGAAAACCAACCTGAATTAGAACTGGAAGAAGGTTCATTGCAAATTGCTGCAGAAGTTCAGGCTGGTCAGTTAATAACTTCTCCCGTGCTGATACATCGCTTATGCTTACATTTGCATCATCTTGGTCATCAGAACTGCTGACAGGATACTTTCCCAGAGGCGACCCATTATTAAATTGAATATTATTGCTGTCCAGAAGAGATATGGTTCCTTGGGGCAGTGGAGGAAGCAGCTCATTTGCCAGGTTCACAATCTCGAAAATCTAAACAATAGAATGACACGACTCAAATTTTTAATTAGGTGCAACTAGGTTCAGAATATCACAAGAGAATTTATTAAAATCTAAGTGAGGAACCAAAAAAAGAATAGGGATGGGTAGATAATTCAAAAAATCAGAAAGTCGGATTGTAAATCCAAAAAGTACAATAAATATATTGTAAAGACCTAGAATTACAAGTAGCTCCATATTCTGATTGGAATATACGTCAATGGTTAACTAACATTTTGTCCTTTTAGTAATATAGATATGCCAAACTAAATTGTTGGCCCTAAGATTTTATAATTGATTTTGGTGATGGAAAAAATGTATAAATGTTTTACTGAAGGATTTTCAAAAGATTTCAGGCATCTGCTCTAGGTTCATGTCATCAGATGAAGACCTATGATGGGGAGTTATTCAAGTTTTGCATTGAGTGGCTGGAAAGATTAGAAGGACTACTTCCTATTGAGGATTATATGCGGCAGTGGCAATTAGGAAATATAGTCTAGTTGTATGTTTAATTAGTGAAGGGTAGATATGGAATTGTCCCGTGTTTTTAATCCCTTGTAACTCACGCCCTTGTGTCTATAAAAAAGAGGCGTGGGGTAAACTGAGACCCATATGATTGATCATTTCATTGTTGTGCCCGAGGCTATATTGTGAGAGAAAGCTAGAGAAGATAGACTTGTAATCTCATAGTGAGAGTTCTCATGTATCAAGTGGGAAGGGCTTGTGCGAGTGTCAAAGTCTTGTACTGATTTCATCAAGAATCTTAGTGGATCGCTCTCTGACCGAAGGCTGGATGTACGGTCACATTTGTGATTTGAACTAGGATAATCGTTGGTGTTCTTGTGGTTTGCATGTTCTGTCTCTATTTCAATTCTGTTTCTATCTTATTTTTTGTTTGTGGCGTGAATCAAGAAGTGCGTGTGTGTGTGTTATATTGAGCCTAAAATTAGTGTTCCAGTGCTCCCAGTTTCAACAAATTGATATCAAAGCCAGTTCATTGTTTCAAGAAAAGACCAAGATCCTTAGAAATCAATAGATATACCCGCAGAAATGGCTTCTACAGCCTCTGCCACATGGTATGATATTGAGAAATTCGATGGCCAAAACGATTTTGGCCTTTGGAAAATAAAGATGAGGGCACTGTTAGGAAATCTGAGACTGGAAGAGGCTCTTGAAGGAGAGTCCAAAATGCCAAAGACCTATTCAGAAGATAAGAAGAATGAAATAGGAAAGAAAGCATTCAATACCCTAATCCTAAGTCTAGGAGACAAGGTCCTGCAAGAGGTTTCTAAAATGCAAACTGCTGCAGAATTTTGGTTGAAATTAGAGTCTATATATGACTAAGTCCCTCTCTAGTAGATTGTATTTGAAGGCTAAATTCTCTACTTTCAAGATGCAAGAAGGGCAGAAACTTCAAGATCATATTGACAATTTTAATAAGCCATGTCTTGATTTAGAAAACATAGATGTGAAATATGATGATGAAGACAACGCTCTAGTTCTATTGCATTCATTACCTAGATCCTATGAAACCTTCATGGACATTTTAAAACATGGTAGGGACACATTGACTCTTGATGATGTTATTGGAGCATTGAACTCCAAAGAATTGCAACAGAAGATAAGAGGGAAAGAATTCAGTAAGTGAGGTACTTGCTGTGAAAATCAAATCAGATAGAAGAGACCCTAGAAGTAGAGGTAGGTCTCATTAAAATCTAGAAATGGTAGGAAATCATCCATCAAATGCTACCATTGTCATGAAGAAGGGCATATTAAGAAGCATTGCCCTAAGAGAAAGAAAGAATTTGTAGACAAATCAAACTCTGAAATCTCATCCTCCATTTGTGAGTTTGACTATGATAGTGTTGATGCACTAGTGGTATCTAGCAAGGATGATAGGGAAGTTTGGGTGCTTGACTCTGGTTGTTCATTCCATATGACACCCCATAAAGAATGGTTGCAAAACTATAAAGACATTGGGGGTGGTAGGGTCCTTTTAGGAAATAACCATGAGTGTAGCATTAAGGGAATTGGAGACATGAGGCTTAGGATGCATGATGGAATAGTTAAAACCCTAACTGCTGTAAGATATGTTCCTGAATTAAAAAGGAACCTAATTTCCCTTGGAGAATTGGACAAGAATGGCTATTCCTATAGGGGGGATGGTGGAGTTCTAAAGGTGCCAAGAGGTTTACTTGTTTGCATGAAGGCTGTTCTTCAGAATGGCAAATATGTGCTGCAGGCATCCACATTGTGTGGTGATGCAGCCACAGGAGAAGCTAAGACATATGAGCAGTCTAGGTTGTGGCACTTTAGGATGGCCATATCAGTGAACAAGGCCTTAAAGAACTATCCAATCAAGGAATTTTAGGTGCTGAAAAATTTAAAGCGTTAGATAAGTGTGAAACTTGTATTTTAGGAAAGTCTATAAAAGTCAAATTCCCTAAAAATGCCACCCATTCATCGAAAGCCCCAATAGATTATGTACATTCAGACCTATGCGGCCCTAGTCAGTCCTTAACTCATGGAGGGGTAAGATATTTCTTATCCATTATAGAGGATTACTCTAGGATGGTTTGGGTTTATCTTTTGAAATCAAAAGACCAAACTTTTGAGGCTTTTAGAACATGAAAAATCATGATAGAGAATCAGATGGGTAGGAAAATTAAGATCATTAGAACAGATAATGGTCTAGAGTTTTGTAATAAAGATTTCTCCCTAATGTGTAGTGAAAGTGGCATCCTTAGGCACCTTTCAGCCCCTGAAAACCCTAGACAGAATGGCTTAGCCGAGAGGATGAATAGAACCCTACTTGAGAGGGTGAGATGCATGTTGATACATGCTAGGTTGCCTAAGTCCTTCTGGGGATAAGATGCAAATACAGCTACATATGTAATAAATAGGTCTCCATCTATAGGGTTTAAAACACCCTATGAAATTTGGAAAGGCCATAAGCCAAGCCTTGACTGTATAAAGGTGTTTGGTTGTATAGCCTATGTCCATGCCCATGTAAAGCAAGGCAAATTAGAGCATAGGGCCAAACGATGCCTATTTATTGGCTATCCATCAGGGGTTAAGGGATACAATCTATGGAGTTTGAAAGAAGGTATGCCAAGAACTATAGTGAGTAGGGATGTATCATTCAATGAGAATTCTTTCTTGAAAGAAGATAAGATAGAGGATGGGAAAGAAAAGGCAAAAGCAGCTGTTGAAATTAATCAGAAACAGCAAGATCATGATGCTGCCAGTGGCAGTCAATGATACCCATGATGCTGCAAGTGGCAGTCATGATACCTATGATGCTGCTTATGACAATCCTATGGACTCAGCAGCACACCAGCATAGTGCTCGTGCAAGATCCTCTAGCTTAGATAGCTTCCAGCAATCAGATGATGCTGATACCTCAAGTTATGATGGAGACCAGCACATTGACAGTGCTGGTTCATCAAGTTCAGGGAGTAACCCTAGTATAGATAGGTATAATGTGGCTAGAGATAGGTAAAGGAGAGTGGTAAGACCTCCATTGAGGTATGGGTTCTCCGATTTAGTGGCATATGTACTGTATAGTGTATTAGAAGTAGCTGGAGAAGAGCCTCTCACTTATGAAGAGGCTGTAAGATCTCAGGATTCAAAGA
This sequence comes from Diospyros kaki, assembly GCA_036245055.1. Taxonomy (NCBI): domain Eukaryota; kingdom Viridiplantae; phylum Streptophyta; class Magnoliopsida; order Ericales; family Ebenaceae; genus Diospyros; species Diospyros kaki. The sequence continues at coordinate 39,114,301 of BSEG01000001.1, read as the reverse complement.
ATTGGCTAGCTGCCATGGAATCCGATATGGAATCACTTAGAAAGAATAAAATTTGGACCCTGGTTGATAGACCCTTAGGCAAGAGGGTGGTAGGCTGTAAATGGTTGTTTAAAATTAAGGAAGGGGCAGGAATTGAGTCAAAACCTAAGTATAAGGCTAGGTTAGTAGCAAGGGGCTTCACCCAAATAGAAGGGGTGGACTTTAATGAAGTGTTCTCACATGTTGTGAGACACACTTCGATTAGGATTTTACTTGCTATGTCTGCCCACTTAGACCTAAGCCTGGAGCAGATGGATGTGATCACTACTTTCCTCCATGGCGAATTAGAAGAGGATATTCTAATAGGGCAGGCTAGAGGATTTGAGATTAGGGAAAAGAAGGAGCAAGTATGCTTGCTGAAAAAATCCTTACATGGATTTAAACTATAACACCCCGCCTTGTCGGGCATGCTACTATAAGGGATTCACTGGGATTTTTGTTTTTCGTACATAAGCTCAACACACGCAATGTTTCAAAAAACAATTTTCACATACTCACAAAAGTCCCAGAACCCAGTCTTGCCTATTTAACCATCAAGATCAATAGACCTAAGTTAAACAAGGCATAACATTACGTAGCGGAAATAACAAAACTTAATAGCATAGATTATTACAATCGTTCATACAACTGTCTTCAAATCAAATAAAGATCACGACTTTAAAAATGAATCTAGCATCTATCATGCTCGTACTCCATTAGCTCTAACTAACCACATCTTCACCCCAGCCGGAACCCTCGTCTGGAATGTTTGAACGTTCCAGCGGCATAACCCAGATTAGATGTTGAATCATCTAAGTAATGGCACAAAAACAATTTATAGAATGTATGTATGATCATGAGCATGGCATATACTAAACAACACATACGTCAACCTTGAGAAATCTCCCTAGCATACTCAATCTCTCGGGTGCATATCAGAGATCACCCGTGGAAAATCCATTTCACATCATACGGTTGAAATTGACTTTGCCGTGGCATACTTAATCTCTAAGGTGCACACTGACGTCACCTGAGGAAAACCCCTTCCTCATCACGGTTGAGATTAACATTGCCCCATTCTCAAGGAGACCTCATCCCATCCCAATGGACAATTACAATGACATGAATCAATGCCGCGAAAACCACTTGCCATGCATTTTCATAAAACATACCCAGTTAATGCATCATGTAATAAACTCAATATGCACATTATGCTTGGAAAATTGAAACAATTTGGCAAAATAGTTCCATGGAATGTCTCTAGGTTTTGTGGGTAAAACCACACACTAACCAATCCCATTCACATGGAATAACCTAAGGTTTGGAGGGTAAAACCACTCACTAACCAATCACAACCTAAAACATTTATAATAAACTAAAACCAAGTGTTGGATCGAACCACTTACCTTAACTTAGCCTCACATGCCTCCTCGATATACGTGCATTGACCTCGAAATGCGCGTTCAGATAATTTCTTGTCTTCGGCATGCTTCTCTAACCCCAAATTAATTCCTAGAATTTTCTGGAATTTTCCAAAAGCTTTTCCCTATTTTTCTCCATTTTTCCTTCATTTTCTTCTATTTTCCTTTTTCTTCTCTTTTCTTTTTTTTCTTTTTCTCCTTCTTCCTTCTTCTTCCTTCTCTGCTTCTCCAGTGCGTGAACAGCCTCACGGCCACTCCCCGCGCGCTAGCCACTTTCGCCCTTGCTTGCCTCGTCGGCCTCCCCGGACCTCATCGATCACCGTTACACGCCCCTACAGCCATCATCGAGGCTACTTTGGCTACCGCTGTTGTTGTCCAACAGCAATAACTTGAGGCTATGGCTGTTGCTTGCTATTGCGGCCCATTCCAGCCGCCTCTGGCCACTAGCATCAGCTCCTAGCTCCCTCTCAATCTCTTGGCCATTTGCTTGCTACCTTCGATTCCTTCTGCTACCATGGCCGCACCCAGCTTGCTTCCATTTCCATTTCCTCCTTTCTTCTTTCATTTGCTCTCAAATGCTCCCCTATTTATAGGAAACCCATCGCCTCAAACCTGCCTTGGCCAACACTCCTTGAAGCAAACTTAGCTACTAAGCTTGCAGAAGCTCAATCTGGAAGCTTATAGAAGCTAGCCACCTTGCACACACGTGTACACATATATATATCTATATATATAATACATTATGGTGAGAGAAATCACACATTTAAACCCCTAATTTCATCTTGGGTAATTCTCTAATTACAATTATACCCTCAAACATCAAGTTAATTTGCATTACGATATTGAAAATGCAAAATTAATAACTCATGGCTTACTCGATAAGGACGATTTTGCCCCCAAGTTCTTACCGGACTATTGTTTCATGCCAAAACCACCTCAGGGTTGATCCTTACGTAAAATCGGAACCCTCTCAGGGTTCCGTTGACTTCCCGGAGGTCCCCACGACAATTCGATTTTTTAGCCTGAATCACAGCTGTATCGAAAACTGTCTCTAATCTGATCACTTTCAGTGTCATAAATCACATCTCAAAACACTCGTCAATACCATATCATTTTTCTTAGATATTTATGCTCCAGGACACTCCCTGCAATCGATTCAATACCGATAACTATAAGAGATTATACTTTAAGTTCCAAATCTTTTGAAAATTTCACCTATGACCCAAGTTAAAATTATTCTTGAGTCCTTTGAAAATTTTTGGGTATTACATAAACAGTCCCCTAGGTAGTGGCACAAGAAATTTGATACATTCATGATTAGCCAAGGGTTCAAGAGGAGTGATTTCGATTGTTGTGTTTATTTTAGACATATCTCATCTAAGATCTCCATATATCTCCTCCTTTATGTGAATGACATGTTGATTGCAAATCAATCACATGTGGAAGTTCAAAGTTTAAAGCTAAAGTTGCAATCAACCTTTGAAATGAAAGAGTTAGAAGAGGTTAGGAAAATTTTAGGGATTGAAATCTTTAGGAATAGGCAGTAAAGGAGGATCCAGCTATCTCAGAAGTCCTATCTTGAGAAGCTGATTAGAAAGTTTCACATACTTGAAGCAAATGAAGTAAATGTTCCTTTTGCTGAGCATTTTAAATTGCCCCACATGCAATCACCTAGTGATGAAGAGAGCATAAGAGAGATGAATAAGATTCCTTATTCAAGTGCTATAGGCAATCTTATGTATTGTATGGTGTGTACAATGTCGGATTTAGCCCATGTCATGAGTGTTACAAGTAGGTCAATGGCTAATCCGGAAAAAGACCATTAGACAGTCGTTAAGTGGATATTTAGGCACCTAAAAGGATCGATCAATATGACATTAGTTTATAGTGGAGCTAGTATAGATGAAGAGCCTAACATTCTAGGGTTCACTAATGCTGATTATGCAGCAGATATAGATAAAAGAATATCCTCTACAAGATATGCGTTTGAGCTATGGAACTCAACCATTAGCTGGAAAACAAATTTACAATCTGTGGTGACTTTTTCCACCACAGAAGCTGAGTATATAGCTGTTACAGAAGCTATAAAAGAGGTCTTATGGTTGACAAGTATAGTAGGTGAACTCCTAGGGAAGGATGTTGAAGCTACCCTAATATGTGATAGCCAAAGTGCTATACACTTAGCTAAAAATCAAGCTCACCATGAGAGAACAAAGCAAATTGATGTGAGGTACTATTTTATTAGAGAGATATTTGAAAGAAAGGAATTAAGTCTAATTAAGGTGGCTGGGGTGAAGAAAATGCAGCCAATATATTCACAAAGGCAGTTCCTATGTCTAAGTTACACCATTGTTTAAGACTCTTGCAAGTTATATTATGTAAATGATCAATTTTATGCAAGTTCAAATGATGAGCAGCTTGATGAGATCAGATTCCAGGCAGCAACTCAAGCAAAATGGTGGAGAATTGTTATTCAAGTTTTGCATTGAGTGGCTGGAAAGATTAGAAGGACTCAAGACTTCCTATTGAGGATTATATGCGGCAGTGGCAATTAGGAAATATAGTCTAATTGTATGTTTAATTAGTGAGGGTAGATATGGAATTGTCCCGTGTTTTTAATCCCTTGTAACTCACACCCTTGTGTCTATAAATAAGAGGCTGGGTAAACCACCGGAGACCCATATGATTGATCATTTCATTGCTGTGCACAAGACTGTATTGTGAGAAAAAGCTAGAGAAGATAGACTTGTAATCTCATAGTGAGAGTTCTTGTGCATCAAGTGGGAAAGGCTTGTGCGAGTGTCAAAGTCTTGTACTGATTTCATCAAGAATCTTAGTGGATTGCTCTTTGACCAAAGGCTGGATGTAGGGTCATATTTGTGATCTGAACCAGGATAATCGCTAGTGTTCTTGTGGTTTGCATGTTCTGTCTCTATTTCAATTCTGTTTCTATCTTGGCATGAATCAAGAAGTCTGTGCGTTATATTGGGCCTAAAATTAGTGTTCCAGTGCCAGTTTTAACATGAGGGAAACATCATTAGTTTAATTGGCTCTATCCAACTTATTTAAGGGATACCGTACTTAACTGTTAACAAATTTTCATCCATAAACATTTGCATTAGAGTTGATAAATTTTTATTTCTTATTATGACTGACTTATGAAAATCAATTGGGGAACATAGTAAGCAAGAAATTTTAACTGATTTTTTGGTCAAATTAAAAGCTAGAGAAGTTAGTGATGGTAGGGCTATTTGGAAGAATAGTTGAGGTGCTTGGCAAATAAAATATCCATGGAACTCGTGCACACTGTTCTTTTCTCATTACCCCTTTCCATTCCCTCAGATTGTTGCACAAGAAAGTACAATTCACCGAATTGCACACTCACATTACACTTGATTTGAGTAGGCAAATCTATATATTAGATCTGAGATGTCCTTACTCTTCACAGCATATACATTCTCTCAATGTTTTTCATATAAATTATTTTTGAGGTAATTTTTTTAGAATCATCCAAATTCAGCACCCTCTTGGGTTGCCACTGGGTGGGCCAACATTAATAATTTAAAAGTTACATGAACTATCCATGCAACTAAACATAAAAAATGTACAGAAGCCATGTCTCCTAATACACTCCAATTACATGCAGCCAACAGTGGGTTAATGCTCCAGCCAGAATATTCTCTTTACCTAGTCAAAATATGGTAACCACTGATTGGCTGAAACTTCAAATACATGTTACACCTATCAAATAACCTATGCTACCTTTATTCAGTTTCCTGGGTTAAAGTGCCAATATGCACAAGTACCGGATTGTCTAGTTCTCATCTACAAGGACATGAGGTTATGGGTAGTTCTAGTTCCACATTTTTAGATAGGGTAAATTACATCAAAAAAGGGCAAATTTTTGCCTTTGTTTCAATTTTATAACAAGCTTTCAATTTTTGAAGTGAACCGAACTTTGTGTTCAGTTTCAATGTTATAATACTGTAATTATATTTTTATGTATATATATATATGCACCAGACAAATATATTAATCCTCTCCACGTCAGGCATTAATCCCCTCCATGTTATCATCCATTTCAGTATTTAATGACAACCAAATGGAGGGTCAATGTTCAATATATTATTGAAAAATTTGAAAGTTCATTATAAAATTGGAACTAAACAAAAAGTTTGGTATGCTAATGAAAATTTTTGAAGTTTGTTAAAAAACTGAAAGTTTGAAACAAAGCAAAAAAAAAAAAAATCAGCATTTTTTTGTACAATTTACTCTTTTAAATACTATTTATTATTAAATATGAAATCTAATAGCATACAACTTGCTATGCAAAAAATAGAAGAGAGAGAGAGTTATGTAGGTACCTTCATAACCAATTATTTTACCTTAAAACACATTTATTGAATAGATCATATCAAACACACATCCCATATTTTAACTCAAAACTAACATAATGTGCAACACAGGTACTTCAAAAGTACATTAGAGTAAATGTAATACAGCAAACAAGATAATTCATATAAATGCATCTATTACCTAAATTGACACAATTCAAAGAATCTCAGTTTCAAATTTTACTTACCCAAAAAAAGAATCTCAGTTTCCAGAAAAGAATAAAACAGATGCAGTGAGTACCTGGTCCGGTGGTCTATTTAATGCAGCAGAAGCAGAAGCGCTAGCAACAAGGCCAGAACCTGATAGTATGTCCTTCAGGATACCACTGATCCCAAGTAGTAGTAAAGTTTTGGCTCCCAGAGGAGACCCACTTGCACAAGTGGAAAGCAGTCGTATTAATCCCTGCATGGTTTTCAGTCAAAATTGGAGCCTCACGTATGTGGGTATGTTAAGCAGTTGTTTGGCCACCAAATGGGTGAGTAACTCAACATATTATAAGGCCAAGCTACAGCTTGGTCAAGTTATGACCATGCAGTAGCTTGGTCAGATGGGAAGTATTTAAAAAGTTAATGAACCGCTGAAGCAAGACGTGGGGTATTTAAAAAAATTAATGAACCGCTGGAGCAAGACGCGGGTTTCTCCAGCATGGAAGTGGCAATTAATGCCATGTGAGTATGTGTTTGTGCACATTTATATAAGTAGAAACATTTAACTTGAAGATGGAAACAAGAATTGAACTACCGTGTAAGTAGGTGTGCTAAGGGATGCCTGACCACCTCCTGAATTGCTTGTGGAAATGAGTGTGGCTGCTTGTGTAACAAGCCCATGATTGCATAATTCATCCAGCTTATCTGGAGATGATGCGAATGCCTCAGCAATTCTAGTCAAGCAGACAGAAGCATGTTCTAACACCTACAAACAACAAAAGCAGGCAGAGAACAGATGAACAACATCACAGGAGGAGATAAATCTTCGACAAACCAACCCATGCAGTTTCATTTGATTGTGAAGATGACCAGACCTTTGCATCATGATATTGAAGAAGGTTTGTCAACAAAGGAACAGCTTCCATCACAAAGTCAGCTGCATCTGAAGGAAGTTTCTTACAAATATTTGCAGCAGTAGCCAATGCTACCCGCTGAAAAAGTGTTAAAAGGCTATGATTCAGAAAAGCTTAAAATTGAGTAACTCGGAATACATCACTTAATTAACTGAAAAGTTAAAAAGACTCGACAAGGGAGCTACCTGGACTCCTGTGGAGAAGAAGTCAAGATATGAAAGCACTGCCATTAGTGCACCAGCCCTTAGACAAGCAGTCGGGTGCTCCTGAGAGATCTTCTTTAGTGCTTGAAGGGACTGTTGACATTAAAACACACACAAAAAAAGAAAACATAATTATCATAAGGCATACCGTTGAAAGAGTTAGCTTTGCCAGTTTCTACAGACTTCTACATGAATTATACAGGGTATATGAGAAATGCTATCTAAAATTTTGCATTTGTATCATTGCTAAAGTGAATTACTGCAACTTTCCACTATGGGATCACTCAATTTTCCCATTAATCCTGTCCCTTACCTTCCTTTCCAGTCATTATCTTACCTGTTCAGCCAAGTCCATGTACTCAATTGTCAGTAGTCTAGCAACCAAGCATGAAACTGCACCATAATGGACAACCGCAGCACAAGAAGACGGAAGCACATCACACAAAAAGGTCAGCGCTCTGGCCGCAAGAAGCATGATATCGGGATTGCTCTCATGGTTAAGCAGCCCAACAAGAATGGGCACAAAAGAATCCACAGAAAAGGAACTCAGAGACTCCTCAGTCCCAATGCACAACATATCACACAGCTGCGTCAAAGCCTCAACTTGTCGCCCCTCTTCTCCATCGGCGCGCAAGCCCGATAAAATCTTCTTGAGCCGCCCACTCTGGTGCGAAGACGAAGCACCCATTGCTGAAGACGGTAGTAAATCATCCAACCCCGCTCCCAGTTTCCGAAGAAGCCCTTGAAGTGCACTGCTCGCAGAAGTCAAATTCTGGTGCAACATTCCAACACCATCTTCACTGTCATTGTCATCATCGTCATCTTCTCCTAAGCCGCCGCCGCCAGCACTGTCTATGTTCAACCCGAAACTCCTCTCGGTGTCCCTGTCTCTATCCCTAACCCTAACTTCATGCTCTTTCTCCTTGCCCTTGTCGGAGTTATCCTTATCCGAAACCTGATTTTGATGCTTTCCGCGCCGAGCACCGGACTCGCGGCGAGCGGCCGACCCGGACGATTCATTCGTCGAGTCCATCGGAGTTGAGGAGTCTTGAGACCGAGTAACGCGTCGGGAACGGGTGGAGATCGAGGATGCAGCAGCGGTGCTAGTAGCCCGCACTGACGATGAAGACCCGGCGGCCGCAGCGGTGGACGCGGATAGACGACGTCGCTTGGTGGAACGGGTGGTGGGACCGGAGGATGAAGAAGAAGGGGCTGATGAGTTGGCCTCCGCCCGTTTCCGGCTCCGAGTTTCCATACAAATGCTCAAAACCACGTACCGACTCGCCGACAGACGGCGATCAAGCGATTCCCGACTGGGAATTCCTTATCATCGTCTACGCCAACCCTAATTCCCAAATTCAATCAGCTCGCAGTTCCCCAAAATCGCAAACCCTAACAGAAAACCAAATTAAGCCCCAAGTTTTAACCTAGTAATAGAGAATTGTGACGAATTGGTTCAGGCAATCCGGTGTTTATGGGTCTACGAATACCTATAGATATATGCACCGAGCGAGCGCGCAAGACAGAGAGAGAGATAGAGAGAGAGAGAGAGAGATGTGCAGGGGTTGGGGAAATGAAAACCCTAATTGGGGTCGGGAGAGACAATAGAGAAATGGTGTGTGCTGAAGGTGTGTTTTGCTTATATATGTATCGATCTGATCGAGCGGAGGGGGAGGGGTGCGAATTGGATCATCGTGGTGGGGGGTGAATTTTCTCTTATTTTGATCTCTATAAATAAATTGCAATTTGCAACGTGAATGAAAAGGACAAATCTTTCTCTTCTGCGCGTTTGCCGTTTGGGCCGGGCCGGGCCTGGGCTTGGGTTGGCACCTGCCTTTTGCTGCTTTCACACCCCTTTTGCTTTTTCATGGCACATCGAACTACTTTTTCTTTTTTTTAAGATTCTACTATTTAAAATTTAATAAAAAATAACCAAAATTCAAGAAACTGGAATTTGAGATCTTGGCTCAACAATATTATTATCTATCTATCACTAAACTATAATAATTTCATTATTACAAAAGCACATCTTCGCTCACCTCCATTCCTACTCTTCTATGTAATTTTTATCTTAAATAACAACGTTCAATTTATTAATTATATTTTTAATTAAATTATTTTAATAAATTAAATAATAACTCAAGTGTACAAAAGGTAGCAGATTCATAATTAAAAATAAGATTCAATCATAACGTTACAAAATAATTAAGAATATTTTTATAGCTAAACAGTCTTAATTATAAAGTATTTTTTTATAATAATTTAATTGTTAACAATACTTTTTCATGAGTCTGAAAATATTAAACAAACCAAACATTAAACTATTCCATTGAACTTTAATAATCCTCAAGCAATAAATTAGTATATAAAAAATTGAAATATATTCACGATGACGGGCTTAGACCCCTTTAATGATCCCCCCAGCCAGTATCAGCCCGAAAAGGATCCAGCCCGCGTTCGGCCCAATAGACGTCCAGGCCTTCCCAAGCCCATAAATCAGATGTAAATTCCTGAGTGGGTTTCGTCTGGTAATGGAAGCTTCTGTCGTCTCAATGAGTTGGGTCATGTTTGGAAGAAATCAAGTGATGGAAGGAAATAGAATGATGTGAAAATGAGTGGAAACAAAACAAGTGAAATAGAATGAAAATCGTTTTTGCTCCTTGTTTGGGAGAGAAATGAATAAATAATAGTGAAAAATATTTTTTATTGTTTAAAAGATCAATGAAAATAGATAAAATAAAAATTATACCCTAAAATTAAATAGACTTAATTTGTCATATATTCGTCAAATCAGGTAAAAATTATCATTTCTTGTTTCATTTCATTCTATCAATTTCAATTCACACCCCTTCCCCCGAAAGCACCTTCAGAGAAAAATTGTCACTTCAAAATTCAATGAAGTTTTAAAAGGTTGGATTTAAAGTGAAAATGAACTTCCAAAGCAATGAATTTTTTTTTTTAATTTTATTTTGTCTGTTCAATTTTGGTTAGTTAGAGACAGAAGACACCAAAAGCTTAAATTAGCATAGAATTGGCCACCAAAAGATGGGGTCTAATAAGGATGGCTAAATCACATGGCCGGGGGGGACAGCCAAACAGGTAGGTGAAAGCGTACCTAATGAGCACGTGATGTCCACAAGCTGCTGACTCGGATGTCTCTCTCTGTTGGCCTTTTCGGCTTTTCCAACCCTGTCCTTCTTTTTAGTTACCAACCCAACCCCTCCGGCGTTGCTTACTCGCCGTTACCCACCCATCCACACATTCATTTTTTTTTTATTTTACAAAAACAAGTTCCGTGACTCTAACTCGATTTTTCTAAAATTATTTTCGTAAAAAAAAAACATTTTCGCAAACTAAATCCTTCATTCCGTACCTGTAAGACACTTCAGTAACCAAAAAAAAAAAAGTAAAAATTAAAAGTCGTATTAAGTAATGTAAGTCTTTTTCAATAGTCGAGCGTGAATCGAGGTGGATCTGCATTGATTATTGGTAAATCTGACGCTGTATCAGTAAGATTAATGGAAGGATACTAAAGCAAAGTTGGAAATGAAGATGGGACCAGTGTCGGAAAAGGACACGGAGAAAAGGTAGGGAGGTAGGTAAAATAGACGCATGAACTTGGCACAAGTGGGCTTCCTCGTATATGTATATTTCTCCCTAAAAATCATCAAAAACAAGTTGGTGCTAGAAGTAATGAACCGTGATTCATGGGCATGGGCACAAGTTGCTTTCCAGCTTGTTATCAGCCACAAAGAGAGAGAGAGAGAGAGAGAGAGAGACGTGTGGTGGCGGGCAAGAAGAAGAAGTAGTAGTTATTGTCTGCAATTTGGGAGGGATATTAAACGCGAAGAAAAAACCTAAAGTTATTTTTGTACCTAATTTTTGAATAAAAAAATAAAAAATAAAATAAAAATATTTTTTATTATATTTATTAAATTTATCTAATAATTCTTAAAAAATAAATTATATAACTTTTTAGTTTGAATCTCACATATAAGAAAAAATAACTTATTCTTCCCAATTCATTTCAAAATATTTAACAAATAATCTGATAAAAATTATAAAATACTTCTCATCCTTTTTTTTCAACAATTTCATATTTTGATTCAAAAAATATTTTTAATCTTATCTTGATATAACTTTGTTTTGATCGTTTTAACAAAAGCTATATAAGAAGATTAATAAACATAATTGTAAGATAAGTGAATGAAACAAAAAAATAAAATACCATCTCTTGGCAGTCTTTTTATTTGGGGCAAGGTTGAATGCCCAATAAACACTATATTTGCATGTATTGTTTCATCATGTCCAATTTGCCACAGCGCTTATAACCATTATTATGTATGATATAATTAATAATTTTATTTAAAATTCATATAATCGGGCAATACTATGGTTGAACTCTCTACTAAAGCTTAGCTTGCACCTACCTGATGGTTACCCATGGCCACGGATTGCCTCTATCTTCAACTTATTTTACTTTATGTGACGATGCCAATGTCATCAAATAGAGTTTACCGGCCCCTCCCCCACTCTCTATCGGAGCCAAAAGCGTATAAAGCTCCATACCAGGGACTCTCGGGGGCCGGGCCTGATGCTCAATTAAGCAAAAGCACACCCGAAACTGTGCTTCAATGGGAAGGTCTCCTTGCTGCGAGAAAGCTCACACTAACAAAGGAGCATGGACCAAAGAAGAAGACGATCGCCTCATCGCTTACATCCGAGCTCACGGCGAGGGCTGCTGGCGCTCCCTCCCCAAGGCCGCGGGCCTTCTCCGCTGCGGCAAGAGCTGCCGCCTCCGCTGGATCAATTACCTCCGACCTGATCTCAAGCGCGGTAACTTCACCGACGAGGAAGACGAGCTCATCATCAAACTCCACAGCCTCCTTGGTAACAAGTAACTCCTCAACTTATATAATTCATATATCCCTATATATCTTCAAGTCCAAACACAAATTTCATATGAAATCATTAATCTGTGATGTCATTATTGTTGCAGATGGTCTCTGATAGCCGGAAGATTACCAGGAAGAACGGACAACGAGATCAAGAATTACTGGAACACGCATATAAGAAGAAAGCTGCTGAACCGCGGCATCGATCCGGTAACCCACAGACCGATGAACGAGCCGGCGGCAATGGAAGTGAAAAGCATATCGTTTGCAACTGCGGATGCTAGGGAAGAACAGAAAGTCTCAGCTGCGGACTTGAACCTGGAGCTGAGAATTAGCGCTCCACACGAACAGAAAACTTCGAATAACGCTTCTCTTTGTTTTTCGTGCCGTTTGGGGATTCAAAACAGCAAGGATTGCAGCTGCAGCAGAGGTACTGGTGGAATCAACGTTGGTTATGATTTCTTAGAGTTGAAAACTGGTGTACTGGATTTCAGAAGCTTGGAGTTGAAATGAATTGTTGAAATGCTGTGATCAATTATATGTAGCAACAAGGAGAGAGACAGAGTAAAATTGATGTAGGTTATTTTCTCTCTCCCCAATCTCTCTTCTTTGTATGATTATCGGGATCGATCGAATATCATAATTAGATCCAATTCCGATCCATGGTTACAGCTTAATTGATCATTTGGATATTCAATTTCATCCCGGACCTTATATTTCCTCGTATATTTCTCGTTGCTTCTCCTGGGATGATTACTGTTGCTTCAATTGATAGCATGAAAACACTTTGACAGAATATCTCCGTTTCTTCTTATTCTGTTTCTGTTTTCTTCATTACTTCATCATTTGGAATTTGGGGATTCTTTAAGAGGGTTGGTCCCTGGGTTCACATGTCTCTGTATGATTTATAGAATAGTATACAAATCATACACAAATATTTTGTGTGTATAATTTGTAAATTATTATACTTACTCAATGAGTTTATAAATGATTATAGACTATTACATGTCTTCTATGAATTTTATAAATAAATGACAGTAATTGCAGGTTTTGGAAGGAGATTGGATTGTGTGCAATAAAGTAGGGGTGGTTAGTGGATAAGCAGCGAGAGGATGAGAAGAAGAGGTGGGTAAGCCATCGATTCCGCCATCAAAGGCATTAAAAGCTACAAGGAATGCGTGATGGAACTAACAACCGTCCAGCCTACCCTCCTCTCCACCAAACTAAGCCATTATTGCCTCATCCATGAATCAACCAAACAAAACCAACCCTGTCCAACCCAACTCATTGCAAATTAATGCAAGGCTAACCTACAGGACCCATAAAAATATTAGTCAAAACTACCCAAAAACCAAAAAAAAAATTGATTATTTATAAAAATGTTGTAAACTCGTAATTCTTGATAATAATAGAGATGTAAAATAATATTATTCTAAAAACCTAGACATGGCTTTGGTTGGTGATACTGAAAGGATGGATGCATCATGCAGGAGGGAGAAAGCAACCTCTCATTCAGGTCAACCCACCTGTCTTTTTCCTTATGCCCAACTTTGCATCACTTTATCTCCGATCAACAAATAAAATAAAGTTCCTTTTTCTTCTAGGATACGAAGTCTTCAGTCTAATTTTAAGAAAGGCAAGTAACCAAATTCAGACAAAATACACCTATTTGATATTTCTAATTGTATTCTTTTTTTTTTTTTTATGTTCGTTTTCATTAAGAATATATTTAGTCCCTTATCTTTGATTCTATCATATAATAAATATTCATTAGGGTTTCATCTGGATATGATGATTTTTATCAAAAATTTGAAATTCCTAATTTATTGTTTGTATATATATTGGTTTAGTTAAAAATATTTAGATTTAGAATTATATTTACCCTAAACTCAAAAAATATAAGAACTCAAAATGACATGGCTGTAAAAAAAAAAAAAAAAAGAATTTAAAATGACTATTGGTGAATAACATATCTCTTTCAGGAGTTTCAAATTCTTCTTTATTTTCTTGATCTAAATTCAAATACTTTTCAAGAATAATGTATTCAAAAAATATCTGCCAAAGAATAATGGTCAAATGACCCTAATCAAACTGGACATGCAATAGAGATATCATTCAATATATTTAACTAGGTCTAATACTAAACATATTTGAACTTAAATTTGATTACATATATATATATATATATATATATGTAAATATGTTAATTTTGACCCATTAAGACTCTAAACTATTTAAAATTATACACAATATATACTCATTTATTTTATCGTTTATGCCCATCATGTCAAAGAAAATTTTAAATATACACCTACTACTTGATCTGCACTTAATTTTTTCTAATTAAGTTAAGAATATGATATGAGCTTGATTGATCCATAGGTCATAAACATCATGAATGAATGAAAGAATTTTTAGTCATGGTCGGTTCATTTTAGAAAAATTGTAGATATACATAGACAATTCTGGTTGAATTGATTAGGGTAGGTGACTCATGAACTAAAATGCAACCAAGGCATGTGATATTAAAGGCATGTCATATCACTTCATGTTGTACTTGATGAGTGTCTTTTATACACTTATTTTAATTTATAAATTTAGCATTTATTCATTTAATGGGCATTATTTATATTTAATTTAGTTTTATATGCGGTTATATAGGTGATAAACTCATTTAAAGATATTTGAAGTGAAAATGATTATTTTAGTGCATGATTGAAGCTGAACCCGACATGGATGGACATCTATTCGAGGTCAATGTTGAGAAAGCCACAAAGTGGCGAAATGAAAATACAGAAGTTGAAGAGTTGAGAGGCCAAGTTGTTGTAGCTTACAGTCCTCAAGCGAAATGCATTTCGCGGTAAGACCACAATGGAAAGAAGTTGCTAGAGTTCATGGTTCTAGTGCAGAATGCATTTCGTGATAGGACCGTAGTTGGATGTCTTTACTGAAGTTTACAGTCTTGTCGCGATAAGCATACCGCGATAGAATCCTTGTGGGATTCAAGGTTTCGCGAAAATGTCGTTTTAAACCTGTTTTCTTCCAAATCAAATAGGGATTGACTCCTTCAAAGTGCAAAAGTCTAAAAACCTAAAAAACACTATATAAAAACTTATTCTTAAGGGATTTGAGACGTTTTCGGACGGAGTCAAAGAATAAGGAATGACACTTTGAAGAAATTAATTATTTAGTTGTATTTTCCTCTGTTATTTCTTCTTTTCTAGATCATGACTCCCATTTTTATTGTTCTGTCATTGATTGAATTCATGTAAGGTTATGTGTTTTGTAACTAAGGTGAATGATGAAACCTCGTTCGTTGTCGGTTTAATTCAAAATATTCAATTTTGTTTTATTCTTATTTCTTGGGTTAATTATTTATTATACTTTTATTCCATTTAATGCTTGATCACCATTAAAACGCGTTTGTGATTCATATTGCTTTCGAGATATTCAATACGAATTAGCACATGGTAATAAATAATATAAAGTCTGATAATAGGTAGATATACCGTTATGCTTTGTAAAATCGTATGGAGATAATCACTAAGGATAACTGCATATCTATATATTCATAGATTGATTAGAGATAATTAATTTCATATATATGCATAAAATCGATTGACCATTGAGAGAGGCATTTGATTGTTATAAGATCATCGATTTTCAACTCAATGCAAAAATTAACAAATTCGAGTAGTGCAAGATTAAACCATATCAAGAGCGATGGTGAATTTATGAACCCTAGTGCTTTCGACTTCTGAGTTTCAAAACCAAAATAGTTGTTTTTGCATTTTTCTATTAGTGATTTAGTTATTGTTATTATAAAACCAACTGTTAATAGCATCTAATTGTGTGTGTCTTGTTAAGATTAAGTGTAGTAAGAATTATTAGCCAATTCTCGTAGGTACGATACTCTATTTATCGCTATATTACTTGTCACGATTCGTTCACTTGTGGAATAGAATATGTGAACAGTACTTTTCTTTTTAGAAACAAAAATATTTCAATTGATAATATTTATTTTAACAGTTTTGAAAAAAAAAAAAAAAGTTTCAAAGGATTAAGTACAAATCAAGTATAGTCCAAGAGGATTGAGTTATAAATGGAGTACAACAATAATTAAACATTATTGGACTTTGAAGTTCTTAATTAGAGAAGATTTAAAAAAAAAATCTTTCACATGACAGGAATTAAACATGATACTTGAAGTTACTAAAATCTTTTAAGTTGCTAGTTACCGCTAAATCAGAATTTTATTAATAAATTAAAATTAACATTAACAAATCACCTGAAATTATACTCTTCCACTCCATTGCCAATCTTTCCACATTATTCAATCAAATTTTAAGCGAAAGTTTGGGAAATCTCCCAAACTAATCATAATGCGACACATGACATGGGCGTATTAATTAGTTGATCATTGTCCCGAAATAATACTCATCCCTACCTAATAATAATAATATAATTACACAAGGTCGGCAGCAAGCCCATTTTGACGCTTATATTTGAAATTTCTAATGGGCACCAGCATACGGTCAATGTTCACTTCAGGACTGGGTTTAGTTGAGATTCTTGAAAACAAACAACGACCAAATTTTCTATTGGCTAAAGGTAGAAGCCCTTTGAAACCTGACCGAGATCGAACAATCAAGTCATATTGATTCCTTCTTTTATGTCCATCCAACACCCTTTTCATATCAATCAAAACTATGAGTCCATCTCTTGTCTCTTACGCCATTGTTTACAAACCAAGAATCTTGGAGTTGGAGCATTGAAGAAACTTCACGCACGCCTACTGAGAACCGGCTTCGTCTTCCTCTCCCATGGCCTCCACACCGACCTCATCTTCATGTATACTACATGCCTTGAGAGAAACCAGCTTCAAACTCTCACCAAGTTTCTGGCCTGCATCAACCCCACGAGCCCATTACCATTTAACGCATTGATCTCGGATTTTCGTCGAAAAGGGTGGCCTTTTCTTGCGCTCCACACCTTCGCCTTCATGCACGCAAGTGGCGTTCCCGTAGACACATACGCTTTGTGCAGCTCGTTAACGGCTTCCTCTGCCGCGAAAGCCGCCGGGTTTGGCAAACAGCTGCATGCCCTTGTGACGAGATTAGGTTGGGCGTCCAGCGTGTTTGTGGGGAGCGCTCTGCTTGATCTACACTCGAAATTGTTGCTCATCAAGGATGCAGCAGCACTGTTCGACGAAATGCCTGTCAGAAATACAGTTTGTGCCAATGTTCTTTTGTCAGGCTACGCCGAGGCCAAATTGTGGGTTAAGGTACTTGAATTTGTTCGGAAGATGCCCGGGCTACACTTGGGCTGTGATAACTTCACGTTATTGGCTACTCTGCGGGCGTGTGCCGGATTGCCTGCTATCAAAATGGGGGAGCAAGTGCATGCCAAAATCATTAGAACAGTTCCTAATGTGGGAGATGATGTATTTCTGCAGAGTTCGTTGATTGAAATGTATGGAAACTGTGGTCTAGTACAGAAAGCTGGGCAGGTATTTGGCATGGCTGGCTTCAGACAAGAGGGAGAAAGGAAGAGGGATGTTGTTCTATGGACTTCAATGCTCAGTGTCCATGGAAGAAATGGGCATTTTAAAGAAGTGATTCGATTATACAAAGAGATGCTCATGGAGGGGATTGCCCCAGATGGGGTGGCATTTGTGGCCGTCATCTCAGCTTGTGGCCATACTGGCCAAGTGAATCTTGGGATCCAGTATTTTGAATCTATGGTCTGTGATTTTGGATTGAATCCCAGCCCAGAACACTATGGCTGCCTGATTCATTTGCTTTGTAGAGCTGGTGAGATGGACAAGGCATGGAGGCTTGTGAATGAGATGTCACAGAAAGCACATGGCAGCTGCTCTGTTTCCATGTGGGGAGCCCTGCTTGGTGCCTCCAGTGAATGTGGGAATGTTGATTTGGCCAAACTGGCTGCTCACAGGGCTCTGGATTTGGATCCTCATAATGTGGGGATTTATGTTTTGCTATCAAATGTGTACGCAAAATATGGCATGTGGGATGAGATTGGGCAGTTGAGGAAGCTCATGAAAGAAAGAGGGCTGGAGAAAGATGTTGGGCTGAGTTGGATAGAGCTTACAAGGTGAATTGGAGGTCAAGCCTGTAGGGTTGCTAGCCGTAATAAACTTGAGAACTAACTTACGCAAAAATCTACTGGGAAGAACTATGCTCCTGCCATAGAAATAAATTGATAAAATATTACAAGAGCCTTGAAGCCACATTCACCACATATGAGTCATAACAACAACTTTAAAACTATAGTGGAAACTTCAATCAAGCAAGAACATAGGATAAATGGTAAGTTTCATTTTGACCTTTGTGGGATTTAGGCATTTTATGGATATTCATGCGATTTTTTTCTTTTTTTTAGCAATTTGGGTGCTTATTGTTGAAAAATCTAGTATATTTATATGTCCCAACTGATAAAGGAATGAATGAAAAATTGATTGAAAATTTATTTTTGGAACATGTATAATATAATATATAATTTATATTATTATAAAAATAAAAAAAAGGAAAAAACAAGGGGCACTATACGCATGTGAGAAATGGTGGTTGTTGATTGCGTACTGTGCAAGGACACTGTGCGCATGTGAGGCGTGGGGCGGCTAAATTTCAATTATGAGGGATACTATGCAAGTTACGATTTTAATATAATATAATATGATATAAATTATATCTTAATATATATTAAATTAGAAGACTAGCTGGACAAAACTTTCTCGCTCAATATCAGTTTCTATTATTTTTTTTTTTAAGAAATAAATTAATATTTAAAATATATACATAATTTTTTTAAAATAATCACTAATCCACTAGAATAATAATTAATGTAATGACAATTTCTATGTCATAACATTAATTATTCACTACTATTATTAATCAACTAAAATAATTAAATAATTAATATTTTAAATTTATATTGTTATTAAAATGAGATATCATTTAGTTTTTAATATGACCTTCACACTTCCTAACAATCACACATTTTGGAATAATTAAATAAAATTAATTTAATTACAATTTTTATGCAATTAAATTAATTATTTACTTTTATTATTAATCAAATAATTAATTTTTAAATTTCTATTGTTATCAAAATAAAAATATAACAAAAGTATACTCCATGTGAAGGTAAAACACTAGAAAAGTAAACACAACCATAACTCTCACGTCCAATAACTTAACGATTTTTTTTTTTTTTTTGCTATTTTATTTTTTTATTGGTTTAATTTTTGTTTCTTTTTCAAGAAATAAATTAATATTTAAATTTTCTAATGTTATTATTTAAAATAACATTTCATTTAAAAGGTATACGCAATTTTTTTGAGATACTCATTAATTAGCTAGATGCAGCTTCTATGCCATTACATTAATTATTCACTACCATTATTAATCTGTTGGAATAATCAGACAATTAATATTTTAAATTTATACTATTATTAAAATGAGACATCATTTAGTTTTCAATGTGACATTCAGACTTTCAAACAGTCACACATTTTAGGATAATCAGTTGGATAACTTCTATGCAATTACATTAATTATTCACTATCATTATTAATTAGATAATTAACAATTAATATTTTAAATTTCTACAATTATTTTAATATATAAAGTAGGAGACTTCCTATACACAATTTTCCTCCAAAAAGTTACCTATAAAATTTGCATTAAATTTACATGAGTTTTTCAATGCTATTAATTAATCAAAAATAAATATTTTATGTCGTACATTCTCATCAATTAATCCCTCAATCAATCAAAAGTAAATATTATTTATGATAAATATGAATAGACAACTTAAACTATTAATTAAGTTATAAAAAATTGTCCTTTCGTATAAAATCTTATCTTTTTTTATATAATATATTAAATAAATTATAATAGTTTACAAATATTTGTTCCCTCTAAAAATTAATCTGCCAAACTATTTTTTGTCTCTAAAATTTATATTAAATTTGTAAAGGTTTTTCAATACTATTAATTAATCAAAAATAAATATTTTATGTCATATCATCTCATCAATCAATCCCTTAATTTATCAAAAATAAATATTATTTATGTGAAATATGAATAGACAACTTAAACTATTAATTAAATCATAGAAAATCGTTCATTCATATAAAATTTTATTTTTAAATCCTATATAATATATTAAACTAGGATAGTTAGCCAAAGTACTTTATCAAGTGGCAATCAATAGTGAATTTTTTTTCTCCAAAAACTTGCATCAAATCAAATGTAGTGATTAATTAATTATTAATTTTAATTTAATAACTATATTATAGTCTTAAAAATATGATACCTTTAATGCTAATTAATATTTAAGGTATCACATTTTCAAGATTATAGAAGAAATCAAAATCCATATATCATAATTTTCAATACTAATGCATAGGTTTTTCAATACTAATTAGGATATAAGATATTACATTTCCAAGACTATGGAAGAAAATTAATGCATAGTAAAAGAAAAATAAGTCAAAATCTATATTTTTAAAGTTTTGTTATCATAGCAAAAATTAAATTTTAAGATCAAAAATTAAAAATTTTAAGAGAATTTTTAATTAACATTGAAAAACCCATCCTTCCTCACATTTAGGAGTTTTAATTTATATTTATTATAAATTTATAAGTAAATATATAATATAATAAATAGTTTTACTTTAATAATTAATTAATCATTACCTTTAATTTAATGCATGAGTTTTTTAATACTAACTAAGATTTAAGATAACACATATTCAAGAATAATGCATGGATTTTTCAATACTAATTAAGATTTAATATATCATATTTTCAATACCATAGAAGAAAATTAATGGATTGTGAAAGAAAATAAGTTAAAATTCATATTTTTAATATTTTGTTATTATTGCATAAATTAAAAATTTTAAGAGAAATTTTAATTAGCATTGGAAAACTCATACTTTCTTACGTTTAGGAGTTTTAATTTATATTTATAATTATAATTTATAAATAAATGTATAATATAATAAATTAGTTTACTTTAATAATTAATTAATCACTACATTTAATTTAATGTAAATATTTAATGATTTGTTGTTCAAATGTAATAGTTTTTGTGTATAAATAGAAAGTTTATGTCAAGATTTTTTATTTTATATAATGTTATACAATTTAATAAAAACTTTTTTAAAGTAACTTTTCAAAATATGGACGTTAAATGTTTGAGTTGTGAGACTTTGAGAGATTTTATGCTTTGAAGATAGGTCAAGAACTTATAATATTCCCATTGAGATGATTTTCATGGATAAACATATTTTTTTTTCTTAATAAATTTATTGTTAATTATTTATATACATTTTGCCATCAAATTTATAGGGTGAAAGGATTCATGCAACAATCAAGCGTTAGTTGGTTTGATCTTTCAAACTATTGATTTGTGATGGACAATTATGTTTTATGTCTAATTTTATACTTAGATACAACAATATGAAATATAAGACTACAAGTCACAAGTACGAACTAAACTTAATATCAAATACTATTGTTGTAGATGCTATGGATGAAAGTTTTTTAATACAAAATTTTATCTTTTTAAGTTATTTGCTAATATTTTTTAGTGTAGTTGAACTTGACGAATATGAATTATTTTATAAGTATAAAGTTGATTATACAATTATTTATGCATTTATAACTGACAATTTTTTTTATTTTTATTAAAGATATAATTGGAGAGGTCATTTACAAAGACAATATTAAGTGTCAAGAATCTTGTGAAATGACAAGCGAAAAAACGTAACAATCTACTTAATGTGTTAATTATTCTTTAGCACATTGAATGACAGTATATTGATTTAAGAACGTTATCTATTAATACATTAAATAGCGAATAATTAATTAAACTTAAATTTTGATAAAAAATTGAGTATTAAAATAAAAAATATATATTTATCGATTCTATTATGATTATTTAAAATAACGAGTTTAACTTTTTATTTATAAATTTATAAATCTATTTTAATTACATCTTCCGTGCATTGCACGGGTTTCACACTAGTTATATTATATATATAAACAAAGAGAACCCCCCCTCCCCCAACGCCTCCACCATTTCTTCTCTTTTCTTTTTCTTTCTCGTTTATTCTTCTATTTTTTCTTCTTCCTACTTTGAAAATATTATAACTCATAAGTCATAATAGAATTATTTTTTAAAATAAAATTCTCATACTCTTTCAGATCTAATAGTGTTCAATTGATATTCCAATTTGTTGTTAAGTTATGAAATTTGTGCTAACTTCACAACTTGTAAATCGTTGTATTCTGAAAAACAGATGCCAACCAATTTCTAGTACTTTCCGTGAGATGATGAATCTGTTTTAAGGGAACTATATGTCACACAGGTCTCGGTTTTTCAATCCCTGCACTGATCTGATTTATTTTCATAATTATTGAGCATTTATTTTCCTTTGCACTATATTGTATTAATATTTTTATGCTGTTGTTTAAATACAGTACAATATTTTGTATTTTATTATATTATTTTGGCTAACAATCTTGAAACAGATTTACTCATTGAAGTTTTGACCTGCAATGGCTAACCCTATGAATTTTTATGGAACCTTTAATAACATGGCACAAGAATCTGTCTTTTGTAGTCCAGATGCTTGTTACTGTGCCTGTTGGCTATGGCAAAAAGTTTGAAAAATTCAACAGATTAAATTTCAAGAAGTGGTAGCAAAAGATGTTTTATCTCATTACCTTGAATCTTGTGAGATTATTGACTAAGAATGTTTATAAATTAAAGGAAGGTGAAATATATATGCTAGTAATCAACATAATGATACATGAATACATTCTAATTTCTTATGCAAAAAATATGTTTTAAATGGTCTGTATGATTCATTATATAACATATACATTGCAATGAAAACTGCTAAGGAGTTATGGGAATCCTTAAGCTGGAAATATAAATATAAGGATGCTAAACCAAGAAGTTCATAGTCAGTCAATTCCTCGATTTAAAAATGGTGGATTCTAATACTGTAGAACCATCTCTCGAAAATAGCAACTGAGTACCTCAGATATAATGAAATGATACCTTAACATAGCATTGAATTATAACAATATTACATGATCGATTTCTCAAAACATCATTTGTAATACATAACATATTTTGATTTTTCAAGACTAATCCTCAACGTAACATAAGTTTTCGAACATGACTGGAACAAATATGAATCTTCATAAAGAAACAAAATACAATAATAACTTGCGGAATCCATCGAACACATTATCACGTGCCGTCACATCGCAACTACTTCCTTGCCTAAGTTGTAAGTCTTAATTGGAACGTTTGAATGTTTCAGAGGCATAACCTGAGTTAGATGTTAAATCATCTAAGTGAGTGTTTAAAAACAAATACATGAATGCATGATGCAATAACATGAACAAACATATGTCATAGTGTAACTTCCTTAGCAATCAATGCCTGACACAAAACTCTAGGCAAGTAACCCGACTTGCTACGGGGTACTCCTATGCGTTGTCCCATCAATACCCTTGGGGAATTGGCAGCTACACTATCAAGGCAACATCTCATTCCTACACAAGTATCGATATGCCAATAATATCATGCCGAATGAAATATCATGACTATTGATGCAACAACACATGCATAGATATGATAGGATGCACGTATAATACACATAACTTAACCACTTTTGTGATTATCATACTCAACATAGGCAAATCATAACATATATAGGCTTTTGGAGAAAAATCACTCACCTTATGCTTTGACAGCACGCTTATCGAGGCTAGTTTATTGTGAAAAACCAGAACTCTAAGGGTAAGCACCCAATCTTTTTGCATAAACACTCTCAATTTATTTTTCTTTTTTTTTCTGTATTTTTTCCAAAATTTTTTGGCCTTGGACACACCCTCACGCGCTGTCTCAATGTCCTTCACGCACCTCCACCAGCAGAGATGGCTGGCGCGTGCTCTGCACACGTCGATCTTCTTCCTCGCGCATGATCGTTGGCAATCACTAGCAACTTTAGTTTTTTTTGCTTTTCTCCTTCGTTTGAGCTCTGTTTCGCCTCCCATTTGAACTTACGTCTCAATTTCTTCATCCTATACAGGATTATAGCTTCAATCCTCTTGATTGAAACCTTTTTTTTTTATTGACCCAACCCAGATTCCAGTGAAGCCCGTTTTTCGACCAAGCTTCGAATCACCCTCAAATCTTGATGAAACTTACTCAAATTCTCCAGAAACAACCTTCTAGACATGGGGAATAAAAGCCCATTATTCAATTCCCTCAATTATTCCTCAAACTCTCAGATTTTTTAGTTTAAACTTTTCATTTTTTTCAGTTATATCTAAAAACCTTTATTTATACTCTCAATCAAGTATTGAAACGCTCATGGCTACCAATTCCAATGCCTTTAGCGCTTCTACCTTCCTCAGATCAACCCAAAGACGCCAACATCCAACCTCAAAATCGAGATTACAAAGCATCAAAATTCTAGCCAAGACACGGTTGGGGATCTCAAAAAATTAGACACCCTCGTGGCAAATGTCAGCCTAGGCCTACTCTTGGAGCTTCCCTGACCACTTTCCTCGAGTCCCTCATAGTCGGAATCAACGGTCGGCGGCCAACAGGGTGGCTAGTTGGCCATGGCAATGTTCTCACTATTGGTTTGCAAAATTATACTTGGACCCCAACCTCTTTCCAATTTTCACGTTGGTCATTTTCTTGGAGCCCCTGAGTTTCCCAATGGTGTCATTACGACCCACAAGCTTTAATCCTTTCATTTCATTCCCAAAATTTCAGGAATAACATCTTTTCGATCTCCATCGGGCAAAATTAAGGAATTACACGTAGGCCCGAATGTATATTTTGACCGTAAACTCTTTTGTTTCCGCCTGAAACCACTTAAGGGTTATTCCTTATGTAAAATATGAACCTTCTTGGGGTTCCGTTGACTTCTCGGAAGTCTCTTACGATAATTTAATTTTTTTAGCCTGAAATACAGCTGTACCAAAAACTATCTCTGATCCGACTTCTTTCAATGACATAAATTTTGTCTCATAATGTTTGTCAATACCATATCATTTTTCTTAGACATCTCGACTCTAGGGTACTCCCTGCAGTCGATTTGGTCACTCATAACTGTAAGAAATAACGCTAAAATCCTCATAGCTTCTAAAAATTTCATTTTCACCCCAAGATAAATTACTCTTGAGTCCTTCGAAAATTCTTAGGTATTACAATATTTGTAATTATTAGTTACACTATACCAGATACTCAGCTGTCCTAGAATAATATAATGATGCGAACTGAATATCTGATATAAAAGACACCAAGCCTACAAGTGGATATGTGTTCACGCTTGTAAGTGCAACATTGGCCTGGAAATCCTCTAAACAGATTTTATAGTCGGATTCACTATGGAATCTGAATTTATTGCTTTAGACAAATATGGTGAAGAGGTGAATGGCTACACAATTTTTTAGAGAATATTCTAATGGAGCCCCTGAGTTTTCCAATAGTGTCATTACGACCCACAAGCTTTAAACCTTTCATTTCATCCCAAAAAATTCAGGAATAACGTCTTTTCGACTTTCATCGGGCAAAATTAAGTAATTACACTTAGGTCCGAATGTACATTTTAATCATAAACCCTTTTGTTTCCACCCAAAACCACTTAAGGGTTGTTTCTTATGTAAAATATGAATCTTCTTGGGGTTCCGTTGACTTCTCGAAAGTCTCATACGATAATTTAAATTTTTTTAACTTGAAATACAGCTATACCAAAAACTATCTCTAATCCGACTTCTTTCGATGACATAAATTTTGCCTCAAAATGTTTGTCAATACTATATCATTTTTCTTAGAGATCTCGACTCCAAGGCACTCCTTGTAGTCGATTCGGTCACTCATAAATGTAAGAAATTACGCTAAAATTCTCATAACTTCTAAAAATTTCATTTTCGCCCCAAGATAAATTACTCTTGAGTCCTTCGAAAATTCTTAGGTATTACAATATTTGTAATTATGAGTTACACTATACCAGATACTCAGTTGTCTTAGAATGATATAGTGATGCGAACTGAATATCTGATATAAAAGACACCAAGTCTACAAGTGGATATGTGTTCACGCTTGTAGATGCAACTGTGGTCTGAAAATCCTCTAAACAGACTTTATAGTCAAATCCACTATGGAATCTAAATTTATTATTTTAGACAAATATGATGAAGAGGCAGAATGGCTACGCCATTTTTTAGAGAATATTCCAATGTAGTAGAAACTTGTGCTTCCAATATGTATACATTGTGATAGTCAATCTGCAATTAGAATAGCACATAACAACATGTATAATGGTAAGTCTAGGTGTATACGTCGTAGACATAATACCATTAGACAACTATTCTCAACTGAAATTATTTTTATTGACTATGTGAAATCAAAAAATAATATCATGGATCCACTAACCAAAGGGTTGAATAGAGAGTTAGTTGAAAAGTTGTCAAGAGAATGAGACTAAAGCTCGTGAAAAAATAAGCTGTTACAACAGACACCTAACCTAATTGATCGGAGATTCCAAGATCTAGGTTCAAATGGATAACGTAATTGTAAAAACTTTATTAGGTCATTGTGGGGGGTTTTATACTCTTACCCATTCATATAATAAAATAGTGATACCCATGGGAGAAAAAATAACAATATTTGTTTTAATAATTCTTAAAATCACAAATTCAAGTAACTTACTTTAAATTAAAAAATCACCTATGTGAGTGGGAAGTAGGGTCGCAAAGGAGAATTGTATAGGCTCAATTATTTAAAAACTCTTGCACAATCAAGCTGATGTTCATAGACAAAACGAACATAATCACGAGAACTGAACAATAGTAGAAATATTTATGTGTGAGATATGTTATCATTTACATAGATAATACTACAATTCAAAAATATTGTGTCTATATATTGAACAGTTAATAAAATAAATATATTTTTACAAAAGAAGGTTCAAAGGATAACACCTACCTATCCTATGCAGGTTTCGACATGAACATTATCAACGAGTCAAAATATTTTCTTTATCAATTTTTATTCATGTAGGGGATTGTTGAAAAATTTAGTTATTCATATGTCCAAAGTGATAAATGGATAAATGAGAAATTGATTTATAAATTATTTTTGAACATGTATAGTATAATATATAATTTATATTATTTTAAAAGAAAAAAAATGAAAAAAGGGTATGCTATGCGCATATGATAAATAATGGCTACTGCATACTGTGCACATGTGAAGGTATGGGGTGACTGAATTTCAATGAGTGCAATTTTGTTCACCCCCTTTAAGGGGGTGACCATCACCCTCAAAGATTTTGAGGGTAAAATAATAACGAAGCGACTATAAATATAGCCGTTTCGTTTTATAGTCGTTTCGTTATTATTTTACCCTCAAAATCTTTGAGGGTGATGGTCACCTCATTAAAGGAGTGAACAAAATCACACTCAATTTCAATGATGAGGGATACTATATAAGTTACTATTTTAATATAATATAATATAGAATATAATATTATATATATATATATAAGGAGAGAAAAGTAGCCATCCTCTATGCCTCCACCACTTCGTCTCCCTTTTTTCTTCTTCATTTTTCCGTTTCTTATGCTTCCAACCGTGAAATGATTATAACTCAAAACTCACAGCAAAATTATTTCAAAAAATAAAATTCTCAAACTCTTTTAATTTTAATAGTATTTAATCAGTGTTCCAATATACTATTAAACTTTGAAATTTGTGCTAATTTCACACACTGTAAACTGTTGTAACCTAAAAAATATACATCAATCAACCTAACACTTTCAACGAATATGTTTTAAAAAAATTTGTGTGTCACAAATACCTCGATTTTTCCATCAATGTACTAATTTGATTTATTTTCATAATTGTTGTGCATTTCCTTTCCTTGGCACTGTATTATATTAATATTTGTATACTACTATTTAAGTACAGTATAATATTTCATGTTTTATTATTCTGTTTTGGCTAACACTTATAAGTCGATTTTTTTAAATAAAAAAAACTCTTCTATTAAGTTAAAAATATATTTTTGTTGCAAAATATGAACCTAAATTGCTAAAATAAAACGCATGAAATATATGTAAAAATGGCTCAAACTATAAGAATTTATCTAAAATAAATATCATTAACATAAAATACAAAATAGGAACCTTGTCCATTGTCAAGCCATTTGAGCCATAAAGAATCAAGTAAAAAAATGTTCTGAAAATATAAAAATAATTAAATAAAAAATGTTCCAGAAGAAGCAACTATTATAAGTCTAAACAATATATATATAAGAAGATTTTGTTTGAAAGCGAATTTTTATATTGCCTGCATCAAGTAATATAAAGTTTATCTGACGTTGACAAAATTAAAGAAAGGCATGGACCCCTCCTTCCACACTTAGGGGTGAACAAGAGTTCGGGTAATTGAACTAAATTGACAAATTCGATCAATTCGGTTTGATTTTCACTTGTAGCGATTTGTTTCGGTTATTTTTCTCAAGATTTTTGGTTGTTTAATTTGATTCGGTTATTAGCATCGGTTCGATTATTTCTCATAAGAATTTCAGTTATTTGGTTTGATTTTTTTAGTATTATTAATAAAAAAAACAAACCAAACTGATAACTCAACCCTCTTTTATTAGATTCAATTCAATTTTTTTGATAAAAATTTTGGTTCAATTATAATGACTCAAATTTTTGTTACCTCAGTTTTGATTAATTTAAATTAATTTAGATGATTTTATTGATTTAGTGCAATTATAATCGATTTCACATGTTTAGTCACATCATCCCCCCAAGCTGAGATCTGCTGTCCCAATTTGTTGCCTCTCTTCCTGTCCAGTCAATGAAAATCAGCCACATCACCCACTATCAAATACTAATTTTTTTCATAAAGTTATAAAATCAAACAAAAAAATTATAAAAACATATATGTCAAACATATATGTTTTTATAATTTTTTTGTTTGATTTTATAACTTTATGAAAAAAATTAGTATTTGATAGTGGGTGATGTGGCTGATTTTCATTGACTGGACAGGAAGAGAGACAGCAAATTGGGACAGCAGATCTCGACTCATCCCTGTTAACTGTGAAGCTCCAAACGGTGCCGTTCCATTTTGCTGACTGGAAGGCCACGTGCAGCAACCGCGTGCTGCCATTTGGCAACCGCTGGATGGCTGCACGTGGCAACCATCAGCTGTCCCTCAGCTGGCGCCTGATCATGCTCCTTGCTCGATCTGCTCCCCTGCTCTCCTGCACCTCTGTCGCTTTCTGTTGGGATTATAATCGTGCTCGCACGATTTGATCTGATCCCTCTATCCTCACTTTATTGAGACGCAATCTCAGCCGCTCTTCATCACTTTTTATTGCTGCCTCGAGATGTGAACGAGGAGGGGGTGAAAAAGACAAAGAAATCAGAAAGGGTTCGATCGGGTTATTTTGGTCTTGCGGGTTGGAGGCTCTTGCCTCTTCCGGGCTAGGGTTCTTCCCGGTTTGTTCCCGATTTCTATTTCTGTACATGTTTGTATAGGTTTATGGTTCGATAGGTTTGCCTTTAATCTGTATTAAGTGATTAATTGGCGGTTTTGAGTTCTCGAACCATTGATCGGTTTTTGAGGGTTTTGTTTGTGAGCGTTTATGAGTGTGTAATTCGATTTTTCATCTCATAGTGCAGTGAGCTCTTCTCTCTCGAGCTCAACGTGGATGTAGCCTTGATTTGAGGTGAACCACGGTAAAAACCCTTGTGCCCCCATTTCTTTATTTTTGTTTCTCACAGTTTATATTTTCGGATTCCAGCACTGTGAATGTTTTACATCAAATATTGCTTTGTGATTGCCTAAGTATAATTCTAGGGTTTTCTGTCGAGTCACAACAATCCCCCCCCCATGTCGAGCCTAGATCTGTTGTCCTTTTTTGCTGTCCTCTTCCCTGTCCAATCAATGAGAATTTGCATTACTCATTTTTAAATAGTAATTTTTACAAAAAAAAGTTATAAAATCAAATAAAAAAATTATAAAATCAAATAATAACATATATATATATATATAATCAACATATATTTTATTTATAATTTTTTTGTTTAATTTTATAACTTTTTTATAAAATTTATTATTTAAAAATGAGTGATATGACTATTTCTTATGGACAGAAAAGGAGACAGCAAAATATCTCGACTCCCCCATGCCACCAGACACAGGACTCATCATTGCCGCTATTTGGAAAACAAAAATCTATTTGCTTTCTTGTCATCCTCTGTCCAAACAGAAGAGATGGCGTAGATTTTGAGCTCATTCCTTGTTTTGAGAAAAAAAATGACATAATTACAATTTATCTCCTAAAAATGAAAAATAATGTATTTTTTATATTAATAATAATTATATGTCATAAAATATATTATTAATTATAGTTATATAATTGTCCTTATTTAGCATAAATAATATGATAAATTATTGAGGACAAAATAATATTGACATCCTTGCCATATTAAAAATATCATGGACTTCTCTTACTTTTAAGTCGTTACTTAAATTAATTTTTTTTATATTTAAACTCTCTTATCTTATTTTTTCATAATTAGTTTTTGTACATCGACAACCCTATTTTAGTCTTCTCCCATAATGATGCCAATTCTATTTTATTTGGCAACTCTCTTGCTTTCTGCCCTTCTCTTCTCTGCAAGGTTTGATCAAATTTTCAATTTGCAACTTTGCGTTCCTGCAAATAAAAGACTCTAAAAAGGCTATTTGATTAAATAATTTACAAATTGATCGAATGTTTTGACCACATATCAAATCCACAACGACAGCGACCAATGATGAACGTTCAAATTTGCTCCTTGGTCAACAACGATGAGAGATAGCAACCTTTTGGTGGTTATTACAATTTTTTACGATAGTGATAAAAGGTATATTCTTTTATCTTTTTATTTGTTTTTTTCTTTGGATTCTTCAATCAATCAAAGCGATGCTAAATGAGCTTTAGAGCCAACTTGGTTTTTTCATGGATTCCAGAGAGGAACCTATTAATTTAGTATAGTAGTGGCTAGCAAATGATAACCAACCATTATCAATGGGGTGTTTTTTACTAAATTTTTTAATTCTCAATAATTACATAAGATATAAAAATTGAAAAAAAGAGATAAATGGGGTGTTTTTAGACTAGTATTTATGAAAGATTAACCCTAGTTATTGATGTATAATAATTCATAAATAAAAAATAATTATAAGTTTTAATATATTAAGAATATTTTTATGTTATTGTATTGTACCAACCAAATTTCAAGAGTAATATAATAGCCTAAATGATGCTTCAAGAGGCTGGGATTTACAGCGGAGAAAGAAATTTCCAGTTCTAAACTTATGGTAGTTCTGACAGTGATGGTGATCACGAAAACCCAGTCTTATCACAGTGCACCACGGATTCACTGAACCGACGAGTAGCGTATTTCGGTCGCTCGATCCGGCAGAGGCCCCACGATGGTCTGGGCAACCCCACAGCGCGTATCTGGAGGCCGTCACAGCGGATTCGATCATCTTCAAAACCCTAACACCCCAACAAACCGTACTCTCCGTCTCTGGTACGATCGATTACCTCGTTTCCTTTTGATTTCACTTTGGTCGAACGTAGTTGTCATCATCCTCAGGTATTTGCAGAATGCCTCAAAGCTCATCGGCAAAAAAGCACGGTATAGAGCAGCCGGACGGTAGTGGGCCGACCCCGAAGTCTCAGCGGACGAAAATGATGAAATCTACCGCGGAAGACACGGAGAAGAAGGTATTCGAAGTTTGAATTCTAATTTTAACAGTTACACATTACGCATGTCACGGATTGCGCAAGCCACGAACGCGGAGAACTGGTTTTGTCTCTATGTATTAATTTCTGATTTTTTTTTTTTTATTATTGTGGTTCTGTCTAGAGCTTGAAGAAACAACTAAAAGATGTTGAGATTAGCGTGCCAATAGTGTACGGTACCGTTGCATTTTGGCTCGGTAAAAAGGCAAGCGAGTAAGTGTTTTGGAACCGTATGCCTTGCTAAATTGTCTTTTATCTGTTTAAGAAAATGCCCGTTTGAGTCTGTCATTGTTTGATGAAGTTCAGTCTCATGCACTTGTGTGTTTGTCTCGAATACATGCCCAATTTGAGTCTGTCAATGTTTGATTAGGTTCCAGTCTCATAAATGGACTGTTTATGTTCGTGGAGCAACAAATGAGGATCTTGGTGTAGTGATAAAGCGTGCTGTCTTCCAGCTGCATGCCAGTTTCAATAATCCAACTAGGGTTGTGGAGTCCCCACCATTCGAATTGTCAGAGTCTGGATGGGGGGAATTTGAGATTGCCATTACTCTTCATTTCCAACATGATGTTTGTGAAAAGCCGCTGCACTTGTAAGTTGCTTTGCCCAGTACTTGGCTTTAGTTGGAATGGAACTTGCATGCTACTATATGCTAGACCTATTTTTAGCATAAGGACAATGCGTTCAGAAACCTTAAAAAAACGCATACTATGCTTGAGCCATTCTTCAACTAAATATTGTATCAACTATCTGGTCTGAAATTTTCACCGTGAATGAGTTCTGCTTGAACTAGTCTTCTGGTTTGGAAATGTGGTTGAAATTCTGAGACTTACAAAATGGAATGTTAAAACTAATAAAATATTATATTCTTAAATATGAAAGTGGAGGGGGATAAACAAGAAAAGAAACTCAAAGGGGCCATAAAATGAACAAAACAGCCATCTAATGGATTTAATGCTGTCCAAAATTTCAATATGAGTTTAGTGTACTTAGGAAATTAAAAACAGTGGGGCCATAAGATAAATGAAACATGCATCTAAAACAGTTGATATTGTCTAAAATTTTGATTCAGGTTTTATTGAGTTTAATTTTACTTCTAAATTCAAATAGCAGTTGGAGAATGGCATAATGCATGAAGTCAATCTTGATTAATTTTAAGAGAGAGGGAGGAACGTGTTAACTGCATTCAGATGTTTTGTTCATGATACATTCTTTTGATGGGGACATACATGACACAGTTTTATATTGTAAAATATTTGCTTTTTATTTACTTTAGAAGTTATAAAATAGAAAAATTAGATTATATTAAAAACATTTCTATGTAGATAATCAAAGTGAAAACTACAAGAGAATATACAATAATAACAATAATGTGACTGTTTGTGGACTTTCTTGGATTAAAAATTCATAACTTTCACTTTGTCTCTCTGTGTTGTCCTCTGATACTGCAACTTATGGCAGCACTTGTTTTATACCATTTGCAGATTTCACCATTTGAAGTTGTATCCAGAGGACGAATCAGGTCCCATGTCCATTAAGAAGCCTGTAGTGGTGGAATCATATGACGAGATTGTTTTCACTGAACCCTCAGAGGGCTTTTTTGCCCGTGTTCAGAATCATCCAGCTGTAATTGTGCCTAGGCTACCTCCCGGTTTTAGTTTACCTCCTCCAGGTCAGACTTTTTACCTACTTCAATGTCTTTGGACTTCACTCATTATCTGTGCTTAATTCACCAAAGGGCATATGTTTTTCTGCAGTACCAATTGAAGATCTAGATAAAAGGAAGAGAGGTGACACTAAAGATAATGCCCTAAGTCAGTGGTTCACAAATTTCTCCGAAGC
Organism: Diospyros kaki; assembly: GCA_036245055.1. Lineage (NCBI taxonomy): Eukaryota > Viridiplantae > Streptophyta > Magnoliopsida > Ericales > Ebenaceae > Diospyros > Diospyros kaki. Next base: position 39,080,583 of record BSEG01000001.1, on the reverse strand, counting down.
TGATGAGCTATTAAAGCTTGCTGCAGCTCGTCAGCAGGTCATGCTATAATTCCAATTTCTTTCAAATCATGAATATTGATTGTTATTCTCGCAATCAATGGGGGCTTGTACATGTGTACATGTTACATTTTGGTATTATGTAATTGATCTGTGGTGATATCCAATCAACAGGCTTCCTGCTTTGCAACTATGGGCCTTAATAACTGCATCATGACCCTAAAAATATAAAAGTTTCTGGGAATATTTAGTCATGTGAGGGCTGTCTTGGTTTGGGGAGAGCAGTGTCCATACGTGGTTTCTATATTGTTCCCTTTTTCCAAGCAGAATGTTCAGAACTATTTTACATGCCTAGAAACTATCCATGCTCTTGTTTATGGTATATATCAACTAACACTTGTATCTATGTCAGTATTTTTCCTTTTACCCTTTACATCTGATAAATTGTGAACTTGTGAAACAAGTAATTTATGTGATGCAGCATAAATGAAAAATAGATCTTTACGTCCTTGTCAATCATTTGCATCTTGCATTGTGAGTTTGTCTTTATTCAGATATCTAATGACCTGTGACATAAGAAGCACACACACTTTTAACCAGGCAACAAACTTGGCAGCCATGGGGCCAAAAAGCTTTCTAATATATTTATTAAATTTTCAAGAACTAGACGCTGTTTGACCACTTAGCACATGTCCATCATGACATGTACTTGTTCATTGCCTAGAATTGGATAGAGCGCATAAAAGGAAACAACCTAATTTTTTGTAATAATTATTTTGATATAAATGAGCAGATACATTTACTTCATGTAATGTAAGCATATACATTATCCTCTGTATGTTTGTGCCTGTTCATACCCTAATCTTTTAAACTTCGGTGTGCCTTCATGTTATATCATTGTTCAATGTCCAACCCCATGCTTTTTAGCTGGTGACTTTTCACTAATGAAACGCAACAGCCCAGCCTCCAACCTGCATACAATTTTGCATGCCCACGCAAGCGCCTGTGGGTGCATATGTGCACACACACATGAGATCTTGCTGCCAGTTTGTCTTTTGCCATAGAACCTTGTGTGGCATATGCTTTATGCTTATTGTAGGGAACTTTTTTTTTTTCCTTTAAATAGAATCTAAAAGATTGGAAGGCATAAGTGTCTTTTGATTTTCTTCAGGCTATCTATTCTGTCTGAGTAGGAGAAGACATAATTAGATGCAGGGAAATTGTTCCGATGCTGGCTATTTCCGGGGTGATATTATTTTATCAAACTATGGTTGGTAGTAGAGGAGCAAATCTTCAAAAAACAACAATGATAACAATATATTAAGCCTTAACCTCACTGAGGGTGGTCGGCTTAGGGCAATTCTTAGTCAAAGAAATTTGCTCTACCATCAAATTTGGCCCTTTTGTACACGTGCCGTGCATGGTACAATCCTAAGCATTAACTACCTTGTCAAAAGGGATGGTCTTTTGCCAATTGGTGGTGTTTTTGTTAATTTGCAGTGTCTTTGCGATAAATAATATGGAGTTCAATTATCTCCTATTTTGTTGTGCTTTCATTTAGGAGATTTGAGCATTTATTCTCATAATATTTGGGATGTTCTCGATTTTCCCAGGCTCAGTTACAGAATTTTCGTATGGTAGGTAGGTGGACCAGCAGGGAAGGTTAGGATTGTTACTCCATTTTGTCTTTTACCTGATTTTTTAAGAAAGGTATGGGAGAATATTTAGTGAAGTGAGCAATGTTTTCTGAGCTTGAAGAGCATTTTGTATAGGTGGCCTTTTTTTTTTTTTTTAATCATGAAGCCCACTTTTTGGATTTGATAGCTACTGTGGAGTTATATATTAGTATTTCTATTTAGGTGCTTTTTTTTCCCTCCCTTGGTAAGTAGTTTTTTTTTTTTTGGGGGGGGGGGATGGATTGGTGGTGTTCCTTGAAGATAAAATGTGTGAGATACGATTAAGATGATTTGATTATGTGAGAAGAAGACTAATAGAGGGTTTTGTGAGGAGAATGGATGGAATGGAACACATACCTGGAAAAAGAGACAGCATGGCCAAGAAAAACATGGCATGTCACTTAGGTATGATATTAGTTATAAGAACCCTACAAAAGATAAGATCATAGATAGAAATGATTGGCGAGTTAGGGTTAATATAGCTGACCCCACATAGTGGGATAAATGCTTGGTATGTTGTTGTTCCCTTCCCTTCTTTTGTTCTTGGGCTGCATCCTCTGGGTGCCTTTTCTGTACATGGTTTTATCTCCATGGGCATTTGACTACAATTAAATATACTTGTAAAAGAAAAAAAAAAGAAAGACATTGCAACCATCTAGATCTTGGTGTAGTTGAATACTGAAGTTAACAAATTTTGGCATAAGACATGAAACAAACATGAACAACTAATGTGGATTCACAAATATTTTTATATTAACCAATATTTGTGGAACCAATACACATGTAAAAGTGTATCCAAATATGGATATAGTGCATATTTTCACATTACATGAAAATAAATGTATGGAAGAGCATTTAACATATTGAGAACAAGTAAATGAACCACGTAATATTCTGCTCCACCTTTCCTGCAAGGGAACCATGTAAGAGATTATGAACTGATCAAGAGATTTATTACATGAACCATGTAATATTCTTCTTCAACTTTTCCTTGTGGGCTATGTCAGAGATTGATTCACAATATTTGACCATTTCCCTGTTTTATTTAGGAGGTCAAAAATCTTTTATTGTCTTGGCACATATTGTTTCCCTCACTTTTATCATGCACACTTCTCTTGTGTTGTTTGCTGATTTTTTTTTTTTTTCTGAAATACTACAATCTAAAAATTTATTTAAAAAAAATATTACAGCTTTCAAAATATTTATGAAAATCCTACTAAATTTTTTCTCAAGTTAGCATATGTAGTGGATCAGTGCCAGCTAGCCGGATCAAACTCACTCTGGAGAGGAGCAAGTTTCATGCGACTAAAATGGTTTCACCTAGCTATGAGTGCCAGTTAGCATATGAGTTACTTGCTCCTTGCTGGAGCAAGTTTCACCTAGCTAGCTGTCACTGATTCAATGAACATGCTAACTTGAAAGAATTTGTAGCATTTTTATAAATAGTCTGAAATCTGTAATTTTTTAAATATGTTTTAAGTCTTAGCATTTTTATAAAAAACTCTGTGTTTATGTACTACTTGCTCATGTAAGAGGAGGGTTTCTTGGGAGGGAGTTTACACAAAATTGATACCATTTTTTGGGGGCAAATTACATAAAAGTCACTGAATTTTAACTTGAGCATCAATTCTGTAACAAATTTTAAAAATTTATTAATTCTATATCAATTTCATAACATTGTTAGACAAAACCAATGTTGTCAATGTTCGGTTGACTGAGTGTTTCTATTGGTCTACTGAACAGCTCCAGATTATTTGTTTTACGTGTTTGTCTATTCTTAACCATCAAAATTATTTTCTTACGTATTTAGGCCTAGTGTGTTTTACTTACACACACACACACACATATACATACACACATGTATTCAATAGGTATATTTCCTTCATTGTTGCATATTAATACGTAAACCAAAAAGTACAATCATAATTAAGAAAGGAATTAAACGAGAAAGGAGATGAACAATTATAAAGTAAAATATATGCGCTTGGTTTGATGTTGGAATTAGATGGGTGAACCTACTGGTGGTAGAAGATCTCCATCGCCATGGATTGTAAGAAGTGAAGATCCAATTCAAGTTCTTGGAACTCAGTAAAGCTGTGGACCCAGAAACCAAAATCAATGGCAGTGTAATCGCAGAAGCATTATGAATATATGTGTACCTATTGTGTATGATGTATATGTGTATATGTGTATTTGTATGTACGTAAGTAAAGCACTCGGATCCTAAATACATAAGCAAATAATTCTAATGTTTATAGGCCAAATAAATAAAAAAAAACCAAATTATTGATGCACATTTGAAAGTTTGGATGCAGAATTGATATTTTTTAAAGTTTGTTATTACTCAGGTCAAAGTTATGTGATTTTTTGGTAATTTGCCCCTCCCACTTGGGGCAAATTGATTCAACAACTTAAGATTCTACATTGATCACCCTCATTTCCCATTTCCACAAACATTTTACATCATTGTAGATGTACATCAACACTAAGAATGAATCTTGAAATCCTAAAATGCTACTAAGAATGAATATCAACCAGGGAAAAAATCTTTGTTTGTCCAGTCAATAATCAATCTTGATAGTTGCTTTGAAACAAAATGAAATACTTGTATAAGGTGTCAAGAAAACCTATTTAGGAAAAGAAAACATGTAAAATTAGATCATAAAAACTAATTAGGAAATACAATCAAATTATCAAATTATCAATGTTCTCATTTCCTATCCAAGCCTTATATATTTTTCCCAAAAATAAGAGTAACTTTCTTAAAAATTCCAAATCCCTAGATTTTGGTTCTTCATCATTCTTTCCTAGCTAAATAAAATCAACTCCAGGGAGTTGGACTACAAGAGTCGAAATTCAACTATAACAACCAAGTAACATTTGAATTCGGATGACCTTTCCAACTTACTAGTAATCTCAATATCAAACACAACTCTAAGGACATCCTTGTGTTGCGGAAGAGACAAAGATCTAGGAGTTTAATGATCTAATATGCAAGAAAGAAGGCTCAAGTTAGCTTTGATAAGATGATAAATCTTTGGGTAAAATTTAGGCTGCGCCCCCTATGGTTTAGTGAAAATATAGGCAACATTTTTTATGTTTTTGGAAATGTCAGGGACCTGTCATGCTATTAAAAAATTAGATAAATTGACCATTTTGTCCTTGATTTTTAAGCTCTCTCTCTCTCTCAAAACATTCTATGTTCTCTCTTGCATAAAATATATTATGTAATTATAAAAAATATACCTATACACTAAAATATATATTTTCTAAAATATAGGTATACACTAAAATATATATTTTCTAAAATATAGGTATACACTAAAATATATATTTTCTAAAATATAAATATAGACAAAATATATATAAAATATATTGAGGGTAACATTGACCGTAAAGCCTCTGCACTTTAGATCTTTGGTTTGGATACCCCATGAATTTTATTTTTCGCCAAATTGTTTTCTGGACACACCCCTTCTCTTACTAATAGTAGTAAGTAAATTAATTGTACACCCTCTAAACTTTGGGTGTTTTGCTCCAACACCGCCTGAATTTTATTTTTCACTGAATCAGTTGTTGAGCTTTCTTGAAATGGCCCTAAGCTTCCCCTAAATTTCCTGACTTACTTTTATTGTACTCATTATTTTTTTTTTTTTTTTGAATTTTTAGAAAAAGTTTTGTATAATTTGATTGTTGCTGCGGGATAATTTTCTTCATTGTTTTTTTCATTTCCTAGATTAGCTGTTCCCATACTGCTAGGGATACTATACCTTTACTATGGGGTTGATAATGCATTTTTTACTTCTACTATTGCCTGATTGTGTATTTCTTGAAAAGACTGTTCTAAGTTTTTACTGTATGCATAAATTGAATATTCATTTTGTTTGACTGTAATATATGCAAGCTTTACATTTTTTAGCTGATACATATTGTTTTATGATTTGCTGCATGCGGAAACTGAATTTTTGACTTTCTGAATATTAGGTGCAAGCCCATATTGCTAGGCTCAGAAGGCATTTGAGTTTGATTGAAGGGCAGCATCAACAATTGAAAACGTCCTCTGACCTGTGAAAGTACACTGTCTCTCTCATATAATGAAATTTTACTTGTTAGATGATTTTATGGCAAAATCTGCATGGGTGTAACAGGAGTAGAAATGTAGTGATTTGTTTACTGCAGGGGTTCTATGTTCAACTTTTTTTCCTTACATATCTCCATTATTGTAATTCTTTCTGAAGAGCTTACTTACTGATGTTTTATCTATACCAAACAAGAGGAGAGGGGAATCTAAAACAAATTGATTTTAGTTTATTTAAGATTTGAGCCTACTGTATATATGAATGGTTTGCTGGAGCTACTAAATAAATATATTTTAGAGGGGTGAGCCTTGATAGTAACGGTAAGGTTGCTCCTTTGCATTGGAAGGTCATGGATTCGAGTTGTGAAAACAATCTCTTGGAAAGCAAGGATAAGGCTGTGCACAATAACAACCCTTATGACTCTTTAACACAGTTGGGAGCCTCAAACACTAGGGATGCCCTTTATCTGCGTTTGAAAACATAGGCGGAAATTCTTAGGCATTAATGGCCTTATAAAAGATAAAGTCATAGTTAGAGATGATTGACCAATCGAAATCTGTATGGCTGACCTCACTTAACAGAATTAAGGCTTGCTGTTATTATTGTTGTAACTTGTAACATGTTTCGAAGAAACAGTGGTTTGTGTTGGACAAGCATGGTTAGGCCCCATAACAATACTACTGTATACTATGTCTGCATAGCCTTTAGTATGTTTTGTTTCTCTGGGTAAACATTGCAGATAGTTGCACTAAAATTTGCTTTTATTTCTTCATGCTGATTAGTTTAAAGGAATACTGAAGTTTAACAGTCTCCAGATGTTGGAGTTTGTTGATTTTTTACCTTGTTGGATGTTCCTGAAAATGAGCACCTGTCTTGTGCAAGTAACAAAGTTGTACAGTAGATTTTAGTGCTAAACATGGACCATATTACTACTATTAAGTTGAACTAGTATCACCTGCATGGTCGGTAAAAGTAAATTAATCATCTTCAACTTTGCACAATGTATCTTTGCTATCTAGGCTTCTGATCCTGAAGGTTCTGTCTTGATGATATGTGTTTGTAGCACTGTTATTTAATCTTGAAGTTGCTAATTAAGCAATGCATTTCTTACTACTAATGTTAATATACTGAGCATTACATATGTTTTGAGTTTAAATTTGGTTGACCATCAGGATTTTTGTTATGCCCGTGGTGAGATCACCACCAGTAAATCTCATCTTTACTTACTAGTGATTCTTTTTTATTAGCCTTCTAATGCTTCATAGCAACTGATGATCCCACCTTTGTGAATTTTGACCCAGCTCAAGTTTGTTAAGAACCTGTTCCTCTTGTGTTTGGTTCTCCAGATACGATAGAGTTGAATAGCATTCAAATTTTGGGTTAAGTTAATGCGCCTTGTTTGGCTTCCAGACCCAAACCGTCTACTGCATAATTCGGGTGGCCTTGCATGAGGATATCTTTTCAGCTAATAAATTTATGTGATGGTATTTGTGAGTATACTGGATGTAGCAGAGCTCAATTTATGCATAATCTGTGAAATTTGTTTTATTATAAGATGGCTGTTGGAGTTTCCCTCTTAATGTGCTAATGCTATGTCATCATTTGTTCTGTGAATTTTCACACGTGTTCCTTTGGGAATTCTCATGTCATGTTTGAAGGCCTTTGAAAAATCCAATAGTAGAAATAACTCAAACATCTTGCATTTATGGAACAATACTTTTATCTTTTCATTTTTGAAACTTTCAACTATTGCATTGAAAGTTTATATTAAACTTCATTTGCATGCATTATAATGATGAGATTTGCACATTTTAATTAATTTTTTTTGTGTTTCTAATTATTTACTTCATGAAATTTGAGCATTTAATTAGTGACGTTTTTATGTTACTTTAATATTTTTTAAATGTTATTTTAGTTGGTATTGATCATATAACTAGAATAGTTGTGAATAGTGATATTTAGTTTATTATATTTTATGAACGAATCACTGACACAGCAGTTTGACCCTTCAAACCAATAAACTAAATCTGACTGATTCTGGATTAATTACTATGACAATAATTTTTTCGACCAGAGTAACGTCTTTTTCTGTATCATTCTCGGGGGTTCTGATTTAATAATCACTGGTTACGGTAGGAACTATTTGTCGCCCTTTTTTCTGGTTTTTTCACGATGAAATGGCTGCTGAATCTCACCTGTCTCGGACTGTTTATTGTGATTTTTGAGAGTATGTTCGGCGACCATTTTCCTCGCCGCCCACCGGATTATTAGCCATTTTGGTTTAGAAATATTATTTGGACATTTAAGAGCGATAATCTTGTATTAGTGTATTATATTATGTGTTTTATTAATACACATGTATAATATTCTGATGCAGTAAAGTTAAACTAAATGTCACTTTTTAAAAGTGTTCAAATAGTCGTTACCATCAGTAGGTCCCTTGTGATTCTTGCTTTTGTAGTGTCTCAAACATTGGAATGTGCATATTTTGAGATCTCCATGATCTCCTTGAGTTAAGACAGCTTAAGACAGTGTTGCTACGCACAATTTGAGAAAATTAGGGTGACATGCATAGGAGGTGCATGTCATTATCTAATTAATTATATATACGTATATGGTTTGAGGGATACCAGTAAGTTTACCTGTAATAACTGGTTGTCCCTGGTTGCAGCTGGGTAAAAATTTTAGTAGGGATTTGATTGGTAATATCGTAAGTCTCTTTCTATTATACACGTAGTATATATATGTTGGACAACTTACTAAACTACAATTGCAGAGTGAAGCCATTTAGAGGGGATTTAAACCTGAGACAGTTTTTTTCTAGTTTATTATCCGAGGTAATACCATTTCCTTTAATCTCTCGAACAAGAAAAAGTATTTGATCGTTATTTTTCATGCCCTAATTTACCCAGACAAAAAAAAAGAAAAAGAAAAAGTAAATTACATATTCATGTCCATAATTTTCTATTCCAAAAACAAAAAAAAACGAAGCCTCTTAAGCGATGGTTGGATAAGTAGAGCGTGGGTAGGTAGTTGGACTTGATGTCAGCTGGGAGTAGTAGTTGCAATGTTGGGCTCAGCACTAAGCAAGAGTAACATGGTATCGGTGGTGTTCCCTACACTGGAATTTGAGTGTGCAAGGGGTCACCGTCATCACTTAACAAAATAATAATAAAAGCCAAATTAAATAGAATTGCGGCGGCGACAAGCATCGGCGGTGGGACTAGTGCCTTCCCTACATCTCTTTCGCAAACAATGCATGCATGGGGCCAGCCCATCTCCTCCCTCTTGCTTTATTTCTTTTTAGTCTAACTTAATCATGCTGTTAATCCACATCCAATTAGTTATACCAAGATTGATCGAATTTGACCCATGCCAAGTTGGTATATTTTAAGGTTGGCTTTGATCAGGAGTATGTATGAATCCATATTTATAGAGGGAAGTCTTAATACATAGCAAAATAGGAAGGAAGGTTGAGTTGCACATAAATACAAACATCTTTTTTTATGAAAAGCCTCGTACATTGAAATGAGTTTTTACAGGTAGAATTATGGGGTTTGGGATTAGTGATCCGGGCACGCGAGAGAGAGAGAGAGAGAGCATTTATTGAGGCATTTATTGGGCACATGTCTGGCTGCGAAAGGTTTGGGTTTTGTAGTGAGGTGAGGGGAGGTTTGCAGTGTTGTGAGAGTAAAAACAAAAGGAAAAGACAGATATGCCGGCCGGCCGACCGGACATGGCCGTATCAAGGCATTTAAATCTTGTAGCTTCCTTTTCTCAACCTTAGAACATGCACCCAGCAGCACCATATATGCTTTCTTCTCCACACTAAATAATCTGAGATCGATGGCATTCGACATTCATTATTGCTAGCTGGCTGTGATGGGGGTAGTAGTAGAAATGTGGGTTGAGCCTTTTAAATAGCGACGTGGTTGCACGATGTTTGTGATCCGGATGATGATGTTGTACACATAGGTTTTTTTATTTTATTTTTTTAAATATAAAAAGTCAGATCGTAATACATACATACATATATATATACGCACATGAAAATAAGATAAATTTGAATTGCTAATAATGCTGTGGGCGGGCGCCTGTGAAATGGCAGGCTGAGGCTGTGTTGGAAAGTAGCACTGCGGGTGTGGGTGTGAAGTTTGGTTTTTTGTGTGATTCTTCTTAATTTCGTCAGACTGAGCTCTTGAAGTTGAAGAGAAAACCCAATTAGAAGAAGAGGAGATATTGATTAAGATATGAGGAGGAAGAACAAGATTAAAATTTGAAGGAAAATGTTGAGCTAATTATTTGTATATTATTTTAAGGGAATGCATGAAAGGGTGATATGGGATGTGTTTGCGTTGGAAATAATGAGAGAGAGCAGCAGGCAGCAGTCAGCACTCAGCATTCAGCAGAGAAGAAAAGTAGGAGGAGGACTGAGTAGTCAAAGCAAGCAAAGCAAAGCAAAGCAGTTGCAGCAAGTGCACATGGCCTCTGAGTTAAAAAATTCCAACTTCCACCTGACACACTCACTCACTCGGCTTTCACTTCCAATCACAAGATCAAACACCACCACACCCTGTACTCTTCACTGTACGGTTACTTCACCCCGTGATCCACTCTTGTGCTCATATATGTTACTCAATCTATTTTAATTTGAATACATTATATATACATATATATATTATGTTAATAATAAATTGTGAGTTCACATTAATATAATAATATAGTATTATAGTATTTTTAATTATAAATAAATACAAAATTATTTTAAAATACAGTTTAAAAACATTGTCTTGAAAGTATTTGTTATATTTTTCTTGCGCATAAATTTGGAAAGAATTGGCTTTAAAGGCGGGTCCCGTGTTGTCTTATGGAGGCCCAACAGTGGAGGGGTAGCTTAACGGGTTTGGGCCCACTTTGCCCTTCCACATTACATACACTCAAAACACACCCCCGGGGCAACTCCTCTTGCCATCACATACACACCCACATGTGCCTATCACTCTCTTCCTCTCTAATTTCTCCATAAATAGATAGATACCCCTCCCCCATCAAACTCACACCACCACCACTACCAGCCAGTACCACCTCCATTTTCTTCTTCTTCTTCTTCTTCAAACTACTCTCTCTCTCTCTCTCTCTGTCTCTCTCTTCATTTCCTTATTCCTTCTTAAAGTCGTAAATACATTCACCGAAAATGGCCATTAGAAAATCAAGCAAACTTCCACAAGCTCCAATCCTGAAGCAAATTCTGAAACGCTGCTCCAGCTTAGGGAAGAAGCAGGGGTGCGACGGCGACGGAGACGGCCTCCCCATGGACGTCCCGAAAGGCCACTTCCCAGTCTACGTGGGAGAGAACCGAAGGCGATACGTGGTCCCCATCTCCTTCTTGAGTCACCCGGAGTTCCAGTGCCTCCTCCAACGCGCCGAAGAAGAGTTCGGCTTCCACCACGATATGGGCCTCACTATTCCCTGCGAAGAAGTGGTTTTCCGCTCCCTAACCTCCATGCTCCAGTAGCTGCTATTTTATTTTATTTATTTAATTAATCCATCCATCCCCAAGGAAGCAAGATGGCTAAAGATAAAGGAATTAGGAGTTCTACAGTTTTGCTGTTGTTGCTGCCGCCGCTGATGCTGCTGCTCCGCTCCTTGTCTTTTTTTTCTAACGTCTTTCTTCTTCTTCTTCTTCTTTAATTTTTCAACCCTTTTTGGGTCTACCTTTTTCTGGTTCATGACTCTAATCCACACCCACGAGAATTTTGTGTGGTTACATCTGTATAGCTAGGGTTTTTGTATTTTGGTCACGGAGGTGTGCATTTACTTACACCCGCTATTACTACTCTCAAACTTCTTGTTAAGCATAGCTTATATTGCTCTCTCTCTCTCTCTCTCTCTCCTTTTTGGTTAAGTAAGATTATTATGTCGCTTAATTAATTAGATTTAAGCATCTTGACATCAAATATTAGGCATTTTCTTTATGTTTCTTTTGATAGAAAAGGATATATGTGTGCATATAAAATTTTCATAGAAAATGAACTAATAAAGTGAAGGGAAGTACCCAGAAAAAAAGTAATTAAGTAAAAAGTATATATATTTACGAAGTTTAGATAAGGATGTCATTTTTTCCTTAGAGAATATGCCCATGGACTATCCTCGTTTCACACTCATCAAACCACCAGCAAGGATCACGCCTGCTGCATTTTTCAAGGGAAAGTAGTGAACTTCTAGAATGTGTATACACAAACAATTATGAAATTAAACTAATAGTTTGACAATGATATTTATAACTAATCATTTTAATAAATATTTTATTTTTAACATATACTTGTTAATAGTCACATCAGTACTAGTTAATATAAAATTTGTGTTCGTCGCCGTTTAAGTCCAAGCTGGCTGCGTACCGTGTCAGCTGTTGTCCATAATTAAGGTTTTACATTTATGAGACCTAGGCTAGAGATATTATGTGTAAGTAAGGGACAAATTAAGATCTGCTCATTCACTAACATATATCCAATCAAAAAAATAAAATAAAATCACTAATATACTCCTTTAATTCAAGTGCTTTAGGGTTTCATCATGAACAATTTATTACCTTATTAATAGACCAAGCTAGCAATCCCCTAGATTATACCAAGTTATTAATCATATATACATGGATGTGTTCATGTTGAACAAGTCCAAACTCCATTTCAGATGAACCCGAACTGATTCCTTTAGAAATTTCATCATCTAATTATGTCTTGAGTGCCCTCTGGTACGTACGTACGTAGCTGGTCCTGCCTCTTGCTAATAATAAATAAAAGCTTTGGTTTCGCTCGTTCTATTTCAGCCACAAAACCCTTCCTGATACAACACTTTCATATGGTTGTCCCCCCAAGGCCATATCTCATCTTCTCCATTTAATTACTTCTATTGCCCTTTCTCCAATAGAGAGTGCCTTGCAAGCATCCGTATCCTTTATTTAATGGGGACGATAGATAGAGAACAAAATACATTACTTGGCCTGCAGTACGCACAAATATGAATATGATTAGTCAGTCATTAGGAAGGAAGGAGAGATGATGGGTGCGTCCACCAAGGAACTTGAATTTCCACTAAATTTTTCACATAATCATAATGTATTTTTAGAAAGGTCAAGTGAAGAAGCAGATCTAACCACTTGTGGTTTAGGAAGGACAAAGTATGTATATATGTGTTGGCTACAACTACAAGCATCCTTCATGAGATCTGTGAGTGTGGTTTGTCGGACTCACTGTCGGCTACTTTCTCTCTCATTTTCAAGCTCTTTTTATTTTTATTTTTTTAGAAATTTATATTCTTAATATATTTTTATAATCATAATTTACTTCATGATCAAGAGATCGATGTTTTCCTTTTCAATATATGGTCATAATTATAAGGAAAAATCCGAAACCATTTAAGCGAGGGACCTTTGAATTCACTACATCCCTACCCTGCACATGTATATATATGATTTCAATTCCATACCTTCTTCCTATATATGTTGGACACACATTGTCCCACTGGCGAGTCTAAAGTACCAATCGGTACTGCCCGCTGTACATCCTCCGCAAACCTCCCATATCCTTCCCAGAAAATTAATGTGTGGACCCCTTTGTTTGATTAAGGTTTTAAATATTATTATTAATATTGGGGTCGTTGTTTTCAATTTCAACCAATTGGTTTAAACATTGTAACTTTTAAGAAAAAATAATTAATGAGAGCATATTATATATCTCAAGACAAATGCTCATTGATGGCATACAAACAATTAAAAATGTTATAAAATAATGTGATTAATTAATTGATAATCATATGTTATATAAAAAAAAAAAGGGTTATCAAATTGACCCGTACGTACGTAGTATCTGATGTATTGTACCATAAAAGTTTGGTTTTTTCAGAAATATTATGTATTGATTTAATTTTTTTTTCTAATATGAAAAGGACATAGGAAGCTTCATTCGGCCATGAGTAAATTTGGTGGACAGTTTGAAGATCTAATTTTGGGGGGTCCTTTGCATTGGTCCTAGTGTTGGTGATTGCATGCCGCATGCGACTGGTACCTCAAGATTGCCCTAAACTTGAGGGATACCCAAACGTACAAAACCATGTGCCTGTCTTTTCCAGTCTACCTATTGCCTCAATCTGAGTAATATATTATTGCATGTCTCTGATAGCAACTCATCACAAATATCATTATTATTATTATTTTAGAAGCACCAGCCTACCGTGTTAATGTGTGTGCGCTTGTACCAAAAAAAAAGTTTAAATTTAGGGGGTCAAAAGGAGTCCCTATAATTTATTTTCACCAAATTTTAACTCTAGAAGTTTTATCATATATTTGAAATGCTACCAATTTTATTTTACAAGAGGATATCTACATAGAGATACTGTCAAATGATGTGGTGGTGATACTTTTATGATGATTATAAGATCGTTTTATATAGTGGGTAGGTATTTTATTGTATATGGTATTTTTAGTTATTACTCAAATTATTTTGAATAGAAGTTTTCTTTATATAATTTTTGATGATTACCAATATATATGATATGCTTTGACTCTCGCTTTAATTCATGGGATAAGATTTGTAGACTTGGATGCACATAGAGATGGCCAACTTGGTTGCTCATAAATAGTAGCATTAATTAATTAATGTGTTATCTCATGCTAATTAGCTTGTGATTCTATAAATCTTTCTTGTCCCCCGGCCCACAATATTTTGGATAAAGGTTTAAGGAAACTAAGAATATTTTTATCAAAATGGTGCGATACATGTCTACAATTAAATTAAATTTTTTAAAGAGCATGACGATAATATTATCAAGTAGATAATTAATTTGGTCAGGGAGTTGTGACATGCATCTTAAGAAATGAGTAGCTAGCTAGCTAGCAAGGCACAATTAATATAAATAATGCTTACTACTCTAGAAGAATGAAAATGGGAACTAAAAAGGCATAAAAATGAATAATTAATTTTGGTAGAGGGAGGGAGGACGTGAAGATGAAAGGCATTATGTAATTAGTGGTGGGGGCTGAATGGAGGACTTTCGGAAAACAAGCAGCGGAAAAGGGGAACACTCACCATCAACTTTGCTGGAAAGTTTGTTGACCCCCCGACATTGCCATCATCAACTAATCCAAATGACAAGAAATAAATAAGCTGAGCAGCTTTAGAGGATTGTACATTTTCTACTATTGCTAAACTAATCCAGGATAAGGTTTGTTGTACATTTGAACCCCCACAGGCCACAGGCAGGCCACAAACCACAAACATTATTATTATTGCTTTTTGCTTTTTTACTTTAAAGTAAAGATACGATGAATGAATGAATGATATCGATCATCGCTTTGAATATTGAAATTGAATGGATGCTCTTTCTTCCTTTTTTTTGGCCCAGCTAGCGCACCTCTCCTTACTCAATTGCGTTGCCCCCACTTCTCGCCTTCTTCTATTCTCGGTATAGTAAGTATACAATATATTAGAGTGAGTGTCCTTGCTTAATTAGGACAATAAATAAAACAAATTACACCAGTCTTTACCACTAATCAAATTATATAGCCTAATTTTTAAAACCAAGCGAGTGATAATCTTCACTGATGGCATATCATGATATTGTTAATTGGGAATATTACATTAATAAAAAATACAAAAAATTAGTATAAAATTTAACTCAATGCACATAAAATAAGTTATGAATTTATCATTGTCGCCATGCACATAAACATTGCATCCTTTATTCAACTCAATCACTAGGACCATGTGTGATGTAGGCTCACCTATAATGTACACGTTCGAGTACGAATTGCACTAAGAAAATGAATATCGTTCGTATTTCATAGGCAACCAAAAATCCTATAATGCGAATAAATAACTTAAATAGGTGAAAATTGAAAACCTATTGGGCCAACAATCCCCTTAACGGGCTGGCCTTTTCAAAACAAAATATAAAAATATTTAAAATAATGAACTAAAAAGACAAAAATGTATTTTTAACACTGTAAACGATCTTAAATGGCCAAAATCCATCATACGTCCCAAAAAAGTAGTGAGTTTGATTTGTCTCGTCGAGACCTTTCCGAAATGGGGTCATGGGTCCAAAACGGACACCGTATGCAAAAGTTATGCCTATTTCTTCGAACACCAGCCGTCGTAACATTCCAAGAATGCAAGGGTTTGTTCCTTCGCATTAAGCACGCGAATCTCATCAATGTGATATTCATTTTCATGAACTTTTATGAGAATAATTCCAAAATTCTCAATTGAAGCGGTACCATTTTGAAACTCATATAAGTGAAGTTCTTTTAGTGTCTTTATTACATCATATGCACTTGTTTCTAAAACTGAACTTTATTAAGAGTACAAAAACATAGTCAACCCTCAAAATTGTAACAAGTACTTATCTCACGCTGTTTAGGCTAATTTTTCTTTTTTTTTTAAGTATTAACATCCACTTATCAATGACTCGTTGTTACACTTTGAACTAAAAAATTACTCATTTCATAATATTGGGTAGGGTTGCCATCATTGGTGGATTTAATTTAGGAGTTTCAACCCAATCATTCTCGATTTCACTAAATCTTTTATGAGAGGGTTAGTGATGTTCTACCCTTGTGTTTAGTTTCGATGATGAAAAATAATACTTTGTTCTATCCCCAAGTCATGAGTCAAGTTTATGGTTTTCAACAAAAATCAATTTCAAATACTTTGTTAAAATGAAAACCAAAATGATTTATGATTTTCTATATTAGTTGGAGATTTATAAAGTCAAGTATTTAGTCTTAAAAGAATCTCCTAAAATGATTTTCAAAATAGCTTTGAAGTCGTTGGTCAAGATAGAGCTAAAATTGTTTTACAGTAAAAGACCAACTTCAACATAAATTTGTTTGATGAAAATCCAATCTTAAGTATGAAAAATCATGTATGTTAATCTCATATTTTAAAATAAGCTTTCATATTTTGAAGCATGCATGAAAGGTTTTGGCTTAAAATTTAATCGTATGAAAAATCCTTTAGTTCATGCATCATACCTTGAAACTCGTTTTGATAACGTTTCAAAATTTTTCTAAGTCTGGAAGACTAGCACCTTATAAGGAGACATATAAGAAAATGATTTCATTTTGAAAAACTATCTCCCGGTATTTTGATATCTTCTATCCATTAGTGCTAAAACGATTTTTAACGAATTTTTCAAGAAATGGAAAGTGTATATCTTGAAGGTGGTAAAATCGCAAAATCCTAAGTTTGTACTAAAACCCAAATTCTACTTTTTTATTCTTATGGATTTTGATTTTTTAGATATTTTTATTGAATCCAAATGGGGGGTACTTTCTTATTTACATTTATGTATTAAAGTAAATGGAGGTAAAATATAAATAAAACAAAATGAGAACATCTGTGGAGGTAAAATATAAATAAATAAGTTGTGCTGTATGTATGTCCTGAAGGATGGTTTCATCTGTCAACAGATGTCTCACCATCTGTCGACCGATTCTTCATTTTTAGATCATCTGTCGACCGATGTTCTTGCATATGTCGACCGACAGAATGTCATTTCGTGATGCTTCAAGCCATCTGTCGACCGATGCCTATGCATCTGTCAACCGGTAGAATGCTCGCACAAGCATCTGTTGACCGTTCCTCTTGATCTGTCGACCGAATTTTGAATTCTTGCTAATCTGTCGACCGATGCCTTGCATCTGTCGACCGTTTGTGTCGCAGAAACCCCCAACGGCTAGTTTTTCCACTCACTCAAAGTGGCTTTCCCACTACCAATGGCAAGATTCGTGCATGGGATTTCAAGAGACTATAAATACAAGTCAAATGGATGATTCAAGCTAACCAAGAGATTACATTACAAGCTCCCAAGTGCCAAGATCATTGTTGTGCTTCATTGGTAAATTCGTTCTCTTTTCAAGGCTTTGTATTTATTTGGTTAAATTCATTATCAAGCATTGTATTTATATTTGAGAGAGTTTGTAACTGAGAATATTGTTTCTCAGATCCTCTCCAATCTTATATCTCTTTGTAATTTTCCTAACTTGTTTTGCTAGAGAGACTACATTGCTTGTAGGAGGATTTTGATTCCTAGCTTATTGTGCTAGAGGACTTGCTTATTGAAGCAAGGGGTTGAATACCTAGCTTGTTGTGCTAGAGGACTTGCTTGTTGAACCAAGAGGTTGTATTTCCTAGCTTGTTGCTAGAGGGCCTATCCGGAGAGATATGAGGTTTTTAGTGGATTGATTGAAAAATCCTTAGTGAGGAACTAAGGTAGTGGAGTAGGCTTGGTTTAAGCCAAACCACTATATATCGTTGTGTCTCTTATATGGTTGTGCTATTTGTTTCATTTATTGTTTCAAGCATTTCATTAATGCTCACTTTCACTAAAATCACATTTTTCATTTAAAGGATTTTCAAGTTCAATCAATTTTTTAAAACAATCCAATTCACCCCCCTCTTGGTGTTGGTGCCATAGCTATTCAAATCTAACAATTGGTATCAGAGCCTAACTCCTTGTTTTTAGGTCTAACAACCTAGGGAGAGGTCCATGGCTCTTAAGGAAGGATATCCTACTAATGTGGCACCTTATTTTGATGGCTCATACTATGAACATTGGAGAATTAGAATTTCTATTTTCATGACATCTATTGATTGCTATTTGTGGAATATTGTGAAAAATGGTCTTGTGTTAAAACCAAAGTTGGAATGGGATGATCATGACAAAAAGAATTTCTCCTTGAATATTAGAGCTATGTATATTTTACAACATGCTTTAAGTGATGATGTTTATGTTAAAATTTCTAAGTGCATTAATGCTCAAGATATATTGAATACTCTTGATTCAATTTATCTTACTAATCAATCTTGTGAGCATGTTGATAAAAGTGTGCAGGGTGAAAATCTTTTAAATCATCAACAAAGAGTGGAGGAAGAAAGCCCAACATCAAATATGTGCTTCGTAGCTCAAGAAGAAGAGGTAACCTCTACTTCTACTTATGATAGTGATAATAATGATGATTGTAATGTTGAGTTTTCAAAAGAAGAGTTATTGCATGCTTTTGATGAATTGTGTGTTAATTTTGAAAAACAATGTTTGAAAAACAAAACTCTTCAAAAACAATTAGATTTACTATCTAATGAGTTGGAAGCCTTAAAATCAAAGAATAAACTTTTGCTTGCTTCCAATCATGAACTTTCATTGGAAAATGAATTGAAAGAAACAAAATTGAAATCTCCTAATGATGCTTTAAATGAGAAACCTAATTTAAATAGGAAGATTTCAAATGCTTGTAATCATGATAAAGGTGTTCAAAATTTTCATAGTCAAAGAGCTAATGTTAAAAGCTCATCTTCTCACACCTCTCATGATATTAGATGCTTTCATTGTTGCAAGTTAGGCCACATTGCATCTTGTTGCCCTTTTAGGAGGAAATCATCTAGTGGTCCAAAAATGAAATAGATTCCTAAGGGAACTAAGATATCTAGTAGTTCTCATGCTAAACCCCAAGGATCCAAGTATGTTTTGAAACCTAAAAACCATCATTTTAAGAGGAATGTGCAAAAGGATAAAAGGAAAATAAATTTCAAACGAAAACCCTTTGCTTCACATTCTAATCATTGGAATCATTTTAAACATAAAGGTTTCATAACGAAATATCTACATAAGCTTAAACAAATTTGGGTTCCTAAGGAGGAGCTCTATGCTAACAATGGTGAACCCAAGGTAGTTTGGGCACCAAAAGCTTGTGGATAGTTGTTTTTGTAGGAATGCTTGACATCCAATTGAGATTTCAAAGTCAAATCATTTCGGATGAATCAAGCATGAAGGAAAGAGGAAGTGAATAAGAAGATCACTCCTCATTTCACCAACCAAGTGTAAGAAAGATTTTATCAAACAAAATCTTGGTGGTACATTTCTATCCCTTAACTTCTTATGCTTATTAGTTTTTGATGATAATGAATTATGAGTTTTCACTTTATGATATTATTGAAAACTTGTATTGATTTCTAAAATCTAAGGGAGAAGTAAAATGCTTTTGTTATATGCATTGAGTAAGGGAAAATTAGAATCTATTGATATATGCTAGAAAATGCTCTCTTGATAGATGCTCCTATGCATAACCTAACTAGCATAAGTCAATTATGTGATAAGAGGTATAAGTATGCTTTAATGCTAATTTATGTGAAGTATCTTGTCACAAAGTAAATGAAATAAAGATCATAGAAAATAGGATAGAAATTGTGCATAGACTTATTCTTATCTAGTAAAAGAGAAATGCCTAGTATCATCCATATCTCAAATATTTATCTATGGCATAATGAACTAAGTCATGCAAGTGTTAATATTCCTAATCTATCCAAACATGATCTTGTTAAGAGATTGCCTAAAGCTTAAGTATGAAAAATATTTGTGAGGCATCCATGAAAGGCTAACAATAAGTATATCATCTAAGCCTTTAAATAAAATCTCAACCTCTAGGTCTCTAATCTTAATTTTTTAGATTTCCTTGGACCTATGAGCATCCAAGAGCTAGAAGAAAAACATTATATCCTTTGTCATTATAGATGACTACTCTAGCTTAACTTGGGAAATATGTCTTGTATCTAAAAGTGTCTTTTAAAGTCATTTGAAATATCTTGTGAAAGAATTTAAAAAGACAAAGATATAAGCTTTTTCAAAAATTAGAGGTGATCATGAAGGAATTTTGAAATAAACAATTCAAGTACTATTGTGAGGAAAATGTTTTTAACCATAATGTTTCTAGTGCTAGAACATCTCTAACAAGATGAGGTTGTTGAAAAGAAAGATAGATCTCTATAAGAAATGGCTAGAATTATATCCGTTGGTCTAAACCATTGACACCTCATACTACATGTTAAATAGGGATTCCATGAAGCTTATTTTAAAGAAGACCCCTATGAGCTATATAAAGGTTGGAAACCAAATATCCATATTTTCACATTTTTAGTAATACATGTTTTATCCTTAACAATGGGAAAATTTGATGGTAAGAGTGAGGAAGGAATTTTCTTAGGTTATTTCACTCAAAGTAAAGCTTATAGGTTATTTATCAAAAGAACTCTTGTAGTAGAAGAATAAAAGTTATAGATAAGAATGTGAGCATTAGAGTTCCCATACCTAATGAAGTTTGTTATAATGAATTAGGGCAAATATTTAAAAAACTCTCATTAGATGAAAAGAAATCAAATCCATCAAATGATCAAATGCTTAAATGCTTAAAGGAGAAAATGTAGCTCAAGAAGGAAAAATGTCATCCTCTCCAAGAGAAAGAAAATATGTAGAGAATAAGGCTATTATTGGAAATCTTTTCAAAAAGTATTAGGATAAGAGCATCCACTAGAAATGAGAGACAATTTGCAACCTCCATGTCCATATTTCAAAACTTGTCTCTTTACATTTCAAATCTAGGATTATCACTTGCAAAAAGGGATTATCTTTACATGGTTGATACCTCATCGTGCCATTTCAAGGTCTTGAGCTTTAACAAAGCCGTAGCCTTTACCGGTGACATCCTTTCATTTTCGAAAATCTATTTAAAAAGGGGGAAATCTTTTATTTTTCCAAATTCACCCCCTCTTGCGAAAATTAGTTCCAAAGCCTAAAGATCACCCAACCATATGAACCAAATGGGTGTTTAGGATCAAAATGGATAAAAGAGGAATAGAGCTAGATTAGTAGCTTAAGGGTATAATCGAGAAAAAGGAAAATATCATAATGAAATCTAGGCTCCCATAGCAAGTCTAGAAACCATAAGAATGTTGTTGGCATTTGCATGCCACAAATCCTTCAAGCTATATCAAAAGAATGTCAAGAGTGCCTCTTTAAATAGTTATAAATGAGGAAATGTTTGTGGAACAAACTCCCAATCTCAATAATCCTCAATATGAGAATCATGTGCTCAAAAGTCATCAAGGCACTATATTGTTTAAAACAAGCCCCTAAGTCATGGTATGAAAGTCCTAGCAAGTTTAGTCTAAAGGAAGATTCTTAAAGAGGACAAATATATATAATATGGTTTATCAAGTCTCATATCAAAGAGATTATAGTAATTCAAAATTACGTGGATAATCTTATATTTGAATCTATAAATAAATCTCTATGGAATAAACTTGTCAATCTAATGCAAAGGGAAACTTGAAATGAGCATAATGGGAACGTTGGAAACTTTTCTAAGTTTGTAAACTAGGCAAGAAGATGAAGGGATCCTTATGTCTATGCAAAATGCATCTTCTTAAGAATTTAATTTTCTTGAAAGGAAATCAATAGCCTCTCAAAAGAAGTAGTTCATCAAGCCTAGACAAATATGAGAAAGGCCAAATGGTGGAAAATGAGCTATATAGAAATATAATTGGATCTTTGCTACATTTGATAGCTAGTAGGACGAACATCATGTTTGCTAAATTTGCAACATGTTTGCCTATGTGCTAGATTTTAATCCAATCCTAAGAATTCCATCTTGGAGGCAAAATTGATAAAAAGAACACTAGTGATCCTTGTCAATTTATAGAAACATTTTCTAGTGTTATTGTTTAAAAAGAAGCAAAATTCTATTCCATTCTCGTTCACTAAAGGTGAATATGTAGTTGCTCAAATCCCATGGATGAAACATCAAGTCTTTGGCATAAAAACCCTCACAATATTCCAATCTAATGTGTCAATACAAAGTGTTAGAGATCTAACAAATTTTTAGTGTTTCATGTTCAACTCATTAAAAATTAAAACATCTACTCATGAGGGATCATGCTCAAAAAGAAAATATCATCTTGGAGTATACAAAGTTTGAACACTTTAGATTGTGCCTAAACTTGTTAAGATTCAAATTCTAGATAAATCTCTATCAATTCTTGAGTTCAAGAATCTTTACCTAAAGAAGTTTCAAAACCTTTGATTTCAAAGAAAGATCAACCTTTAATCTCTCTCAAATCCATCATTGGTTGAATCAAAGAACTAGCCATTAGACTCTTAGATCTTTAAAAGTTAATAAAAGATATATTTTGATGGCATATGGTATTCATGTCTTTAATCACTTACAATGCTATTTTTCTTGTATGAAATAGCTTGCTTATTTTTGTATAATGAATGAATACTTAAGTGAGAATTTGTGCTCTAAATTGTTAAGAGCCAAAATTTGTTTTTCATGTTGGCTACAATAGATATGCTTATTGAACTAATTGGTATTTACTCTTGTGTATTACTTGAGTAAGAAATCATGCTAATATAGGCTTTGTCTTTTAAATTAAAGGATCATCTTGCTTCTAGTAAACATCTATATGTAATGATCTTATGTTGTAATCCTAAGTTTGGGATATGGTACCTATGATTTGATCTCTTGTAAAGGGATTGAATGTCATATTTTGGGTACTTTAAATAAAAAATAGAATATTTTGCTACTATTTTGTGATTACAAGTATGGATATGATTATCAAAAGAGAAATGTATGTTCTTAAAGTCTATCTTTAATGTCTCTTGCATGAAATCTACCATAACTTGTTTAGATTTATATTTTTGGATGACCACTTTTTTTTTTTTTTTTTAAAGTAAGTACATGTGGTTCATTCTTCAAAATTATGTCCATTGATATGTTCTACTCTTGTGAAAATCATTTGAATTGAGATAATTACTTTTTTTATATGAAAAATATCTCTATGACCAAAACCTCCCGTATAAGTTTAAGGGAGAGTTTTTCAAAAGTGAGTCTTTCTATTTACTTGAAATGATATATTTCACTCATATAGTGATCATTTGATGTATATGCCTATAATATGATGTATGGCTATGCAATTGATCTAGTGCTTTGATTGTTTAAATGTGAGTGATTATATGGAAAGATATAGATCGGCTCTGATGTGATCATGAGTATGCAATATGTATGAAATTTCTTTTGGCATCTCATGAGAAAGGTTTATGTATATGGCATGTGCTCAATTTTTTTTATTAATAATGTCATCTTAAGTGGGAACTTGTATGTGTTTATTGACTCTTGATTCTTTAACCTTGTTGGTTATGTCATCTAAAGGGGGAGTTTGTGAAATCTCATGTAAGTACTTCTACAACTCAACTATTTTTAAGTTCTTGGTTTAAGGGGGAGCTATCGCTAGTTTTAAAGAAACATTGAAAAAGAGTTAAGATATGTGAAATCTCTTGAAATGTTTTCACTTAAAAGCAAAGTTTTTCAAACTATTCTAGGGGAAGAGATATATATTGGGGGAGTTATATGTATTGTGCTTGGGAGAGATATCTACCACTCATTTTTTTTCAAAAGATTTTGGATTAAGGGGGAGATTATTTTGTTTGGATTTACCTTTTTGATTTATGACAAAAAGGGGGAGAGATTTGTTGAAATTGATTTTAAGTTTTGTCATCTTAAAAAAGGGGGAGATTAATGTTCTACCCTTATGTTTAGTTTTGATGATAAAAAATAATACTTTGTTCTATCCCCAAGTCATGAGTCAAGTTTATGGTTTTCAACAAAAATCAATTTCAAATACTTTGTTAAAATGAAAACCAAAATGATTTATGATTTTCTATATTAGTTGAAGATTTGGAAAGTCAAGTATTTAGTCTTAAAAGAATCTCCTAAAATGATTTTCAAAATAGCTTTGAAGCCGTTGGTCAAGATAGAGCTAAAATTGTTTTACGGTAAAAGACCAACTTCAACATAAATGTGTTTGATGAAAATCCAATCTTAAGTATGAAAAATCATTTATGTTAATCTCATATTTTAAAATAAGCTTTCATATTTTGAACCATGCACGAAAGGTTTTGGCTTAAAATTTAATCGTATGAAAAATCTTTTAGTTCATGCATCATACCTTGAAACTCGTTTTGATAACGTTTCAAAATTTTTCTAAGTCTGGAAGACTAGCACCTTATAAGGAGACATATAATAAAATGATTTCATTTTGAAAAACTATCTCCCGGTATTTTGATATCTTCTATCCATTAGTGCTAAAACGATTTTTAACGAATTTTTCAAGAAATGGAAAGTGTATATCTTGAAGGTGGTAAAATCGCAAAATCCTAAATTTGTACTAAAACCCAAATTCTACTTTTTTATTCTTATGGATTTTGATTTTTTAGATATTTTTATTGAATCCAAATGGGGGGTACTTTCTTATTTACATTTATGTATTAAAGTAAATGGAGGTAAAATATAAATTACTCATTGAACTAAAAAATTACTCATTTCATAATATTGGGTAGGGTTGCCATCATTGGTGGATTTAATTTAAAAGTTTCAACCCAATCATTCTCGATTTCACTAAATCTTGTATGAGAGGTTTAGAGGATGTTCTTTTTGTGTTTTAATTTTGAGTTTTAAATTTATTTTCAGTTTTGTGTTTTGAGTATTTATTTTGAAATTATTGAAAATATATTTTTTTATCTGTATTATTTTTCGCGTTTTGAAAATTTTGAACGTGTTTGTGATGAAAACAATCAAAATAATTTTTTGTTATTTTGAGTGTTTTTTTACAATTTTTTTATTATTTTTAAAAATATGAAAATAAACATATTTTCACTATTTTGAAAAATTAAAAACAACAAAGAGAACACGGCCTTAGTGAATGCATTGACTGAGTTCTTAGTCAACTTTACAAATGTGAGAAAAATTATTCCATCTTTGATTAATTTCCTCACATAATCATATCCAAGACTTATGTGTCTTACCTTCTCATTATATATATCACTATATGCTCGAGTGAAAGTAGTTTGACTATCACAATGAATAGAGATTGAACTTATATTTTTCAACGTCAATGAAGTTTCTAAAAGAAGATCTCTTAACCACTCCACTTCTTTAATTTTAAGTAACTAAATTTATTCAATACTTTCTCAATGTAATGAGATTGACTCAATACATATTCTCCACTATTTTTTTTTATCTTGATACCCAAAATGGTATTAATGTGTCCAAGATCTTTTATTTTGAATGTGAAATATAGAAACATTTTTGTTTGCATTATTATTTTCATCATAAGAATTTTTATTCTTATCTCTCACCCTTGATTCTTCCTCGATTTGAAAGTGTTTTTGTAATTCTTCCAATAAAAAATCCTTGGAATCATGGAGAAGCTTCTTCCTATATAGCCTTTTCAAGAAAATGACAATTTTGCTATAATTGCCCCAACTTGAAAAGCTTCAAGAATTTCAATCTCTGCAACTTTCAATTGATTAACTAATATTTATAATTCATGCACTTGTACGGAGATAAACACATTATCATGGAATTTATACTCAAAATATTTAGGGATTAAAATTATTTTGTTTCCAACCTCCTCGATTTTGTACTTGAATTCTAGAACATTTCAAATTGTAAGAGCGGACAATTCCACATTATAGAGATCATAGACTCGGTCAGAAAGTGAATTAAGAATATGTCATCTAGATATAACTTTATCTTCCTCCTTATTCTTTCTTTGTGCTTTAAATGTTTTGGAGTCTTCATCTTCTAGTGGAGGAATTGGTGGAATATTCGGATCAAGAACGTACAAAATCCTTGGGGCAGGAAACATAAATTTCATCTTATCCTTTCATCTCATAAAGTTGGTGCTATCAAATCAATCAAGATGAACAAAATCTTGCTTCATCGTCTTGACTGTGTTATTCTCCATGATTGTGCATGCCAAATTTCACTTTTAGATTATTAATTGGAAATATTACAACAATGAAAAATATGAAGAAATAAGTACATAACTCAAAATGAAATAACAATAATAATAAATAAGAAAATTATATAAAAAATCTTTAAGTTGTAGAAGGCTTGAAATACGATAAAAATCGCATTCTTAAAAGTAAAATTTGTTCTCCCTCCACTTTGAGTTTGGTGTGAAGAATTATCAAATTGTTTTAGTAGATATGTGAAGCCCTTTTGTATTGTAAAAAATGAAAAAATCAAGTTTTAGAACAATGAAAAGAATTTTGATATTATTCAACAGAGACAAAAATATGTATTTCAAATATATTCTACGTATCTTTAATTTCTAGAATTGTTTGGATATGTATAGACAAGATAATTAAAAATTTTAAAAGGAAACAAACTTTTAAAAATTTAATTAGAATGTCGAAAGAAAACAACTATTTTTTTTTTTTGAAAAGTAAAATCATTTCAAAATTTAGTTAGAATTAGGAAAGGAAATAATATATTTTTTTTAAAGGAAACAATCTTTTAAGATTTAACCATTTTAATTTTAATAATAAGCATTCAGAGTCTCCATTAATTTTCGGGGTTTGACACCGTGTTGAAGACAGACAAATTACATTTGGCAGAGACTGATAGTCAGAACCAGAGTCTCATTTGGTTTGTAAATAACATAATAATTCCAAACTTAATTTGAGGGTAATCATTCAGCAATTAATTTTGCATGGTCTCGATCAATCAGATCAGAGAGCCTTTTAATTAATCATTTCACGGCCAACAATGAAATGAAATATTATCCAGTGTTGCGCTGATTGATGTTTGTTTAGAAAAAGAAGGCCGTGAAGTTCCAAGATTCCAACCATGTCCATGAATTATATGGATGAATTGAATGCCAAATGTGAAAGAAATATCAATGTTCCTTTCATCGTTGAAATGACTTCCATTAGCTCGCTCTCAACATTTTCCATCCGATCAGCACTAACACGCAGGAAAGCAACATTTAGGGACGACCCTTTGCTCCACATCACCTTCGTCTGGTCACTAATTTTAATCCTACTAATAATTAAATAACTAAGGCGATGGCAACCGTAATCATATACATACACCCGCCGCCGGGGTGAACGACTAGGCTAAGACCCAACATGGGTTTGATTGATACACATACATACATCGCTCGCTGCGGGATTTTTCCTTGATCGATCGAGCCAAAGACTGGGTCTTTATCCATCCATCCATCAGTGGAGAAGGAGAAGCAATTAGATTCAAAACCAAACTCTACAGCCGCCTCTCATTTTATACTGTCATGCTTCCAACTTAGTCCGTATCTTGTCGTTGGCTGCCGTTGAGTGCCTTTCAGCCAATTCCAAAAGTTGCCACCCAACGCTTCTAACATTGGTTCAATGAAACCAACTCATTCCAATTAAGAAAAGTCTCCAATAATTTCACAAGTAACATCAACAAAACTAAACAAGAAATAAAAACTTGATCCAGAAACTGACAACTTGTTTTCTTATGTCTAGGTACTTTCCATGAAATTCAATACCATGGTAAAGTGTCATTATTCTTCGCCCATAGATGCATTGCCGTTGTTCAGCTTCTTCACCCACAGATAGATTACATATATATATATAGAGAGAGAGAGAGAGAGAGAGAGAGAGAGATTACTTTTGTCTTTTTACACTGCTTCAAAAACTAAAAAGAAAAAGACATTTAATTGAAAAAAATTAAATCAATAAACAACACCAATTGGTGGTCTCCTTTGAAGCTGAGTCACGAGTTCCGAGATAATTTTATCCTTAATCATTTTATTAAAAAAAAAAACAACTTTCTTGACACTTTATTTGATTGAGTAATACTAATATTTAACTAGTCCAAGGATAAACAAGTAAATCCAAGCATGATAATAGAATGGTTCTTGCATAAACGACAGAATTGTCTATTCAAGCAAAAAATATATGTAAAACAATGGCGTATGAGGACTTTTTTTTAAGTTGCAGTGTCACGGCATCAATTTAGAACTCTGCTCGGGTCAATTACGCTTCAACTCTGGTAATCCTCAAATGAGTTTGCTAGCATGGAAAGGACTGCGACTACAAAGCTAGCAGGCTGCACAATGCACAAACTCACTCAATTAACGAGTCCTCAAAACTACTACTGCAAATTGAGCAAACACCATTTGTTTAGAGGGTATCTTAATTAGTTTAGATTCAGCCAACCTAATCCAAATCAAAGCATAATAAAGATATGATTTGTATATAAATAAAATTGCATATCTAATTATCAAATCACAACTAATAAACCAATTAGAGTGTGGGTATAGTGAAATTTTGTTTCTTGTACACTCGTAAACATGCTAAAAAAATTATCTCTTTGTTTGATTTTTTTCCCCCAACAAATAACATCAAAGCTGTGTACCCAACACTACACTAAAAAATATAAGCAAATTTAAGGACGCTCTACTCATAAAGCCCATGCTTATTATCCCTAACCACTTGGCTTTACAAGGATCATAAAAAGCGTATGCTTTAATTTAAACACCTTCCTCACAGCCAAGCAAACATTATCACTTTTGCAGAAATGAATAAGAATTAATGTTAAATCCAGAGAGCAGGAAACTTCAATCAGTGTTGCTCCAATTATAATAATAAGATGTGGCTCATCGTTTTGATACAGATAGACATCATGAATAGCATAATCGTCAAGAATGAGAGTGGGCAGGTGTAACTGCAATTCCTACAATCAGAATAGCCATCAATTATGAGAAAAATTTACAGGAATAAAACCCCAGCAAAAATATCTGACTATCCACCTTCCCCCACCCACTCACTCCAACTCGGGATGACTCGGGGTTGAGTTGCAACCCATCTCTGCCATCTCCAGAGCTAAAAAGAAGAAGAAGAAGACACTGACTCACCGAGTCGCCTTCCAACCAAAAGAAAAAGTACAAAACTGACTACGTCACTCAGTTAGTTAAAAATCCAACGAATTTACATTGATCCATATGCCCGATTCCGGTAATCGGATACTCGCCGCAGATTTACTCTCAACATACCGATTTCTCAGCAAAACCGTCGAGCAACGGTCCAGATTCCCCCAAAATGTCACGATTCCGATGCCCGACGTGGCAACATCGCTGGAAGTCCTCAGGAGGACTGAGGAAGCGGCCCGACTCGGATCTGGACACGACCCGGAGGATCTCCTCGAAGAGTGACTCGTCGCACGGCAGGGTTAAGGGGCCTTGGTTGGTGAATCCGTATTCTTCCTCCGCTTGAACCAACAGGTCCTTGAAGATTGGATGGTTCAGGTACGTCGCTCGCATCACGAACCTCGTGCAACTGCTCCCTACGCAGATCGCCACATGTCCCGCCGGCACGTCGGGGGGTACGCGGCCGGAGGCGAAGCGGCTGGACGGTGCTGAAGACGCCGCCTTCTTGCGCCATCGCCGAAGCATCTGCCGGATTCTTACAATGTGCCGGATTTTGTTGTACTTTCCGTTTTCCGACGACATCTCCGTCAGTGATAGAGCGTTTACAGACGTATCAGTGCAGAGAGAGAGAGAGAGAAGAGAGAGAGAGAGAGAGAGAGTTTGGAACTTGGAACCTTGCAATATATGATATATGATAAGGGAAAATTCTATATCCAGCCAGTATTTCTAGTCTTTAGAGTCACATATTAATATACCTAAAATATTTTTTTTAAAATTTATTTTTACCCTTATAGTCCCTTCCTCCCTCAATTAATTACCTATCAGTCATATGCAGCCACCCATTTAAAATAAAGACAATACAATAAAAAATATCAGATCCAATATAATCAAAAATAAAAAAAAAATAAAAACATAAGAACAAAAGAATACGTATATATATATACATTCACAATTACATATATACACATCCCTGTACCGCATATACACATATAAATATATATACACACATGTAGACATACATATATATATACATATATATATATATACAGGAAGCGACGACCATAACCGTCGACACGGCCCACCTTCATGGCCCCCAAACCCTAGGGTTTGGAGTCGCCCCATAGCTGTCGCTTCTTATATATATATAATATGTATTTACTGTGATGGTAGTGATTATCGACGATCACGATGTCGCCTCTAATTTTGTGAGGTGGCCCACAGGCCCCACACTCACGCAGTCGGCCGACAAACACCATCGACGATTTTATTTGTTGATGTATTTTGAAGATGTGATAAAAGAAGATATTTTTAAAAAAAATTAACTACATAGAGTTAACACATGATTAGAAGAAAAATATAAATTTTTAATAACTGTAAAAAAATAAAAAAAGTGGCTGTCAATAGAATTTTCCTATGATGTAGTATACAAGGAAGCGGGATAAGACGAAAGTACCCTTGGTAATAGAGGTCTTTTGCAGTAATATGGTTAAGTCATTTCTGATGTTGTCAAGGCCACGTGATGACTTCAGCTCACGTAGTCTCCTTTTTTTAAGAATATTTCAACTTTATTTTGACTGTTCTGTTCGCAGCAAATAAAAATACTCTTTCTGAAAGCGCCTCTTAATATTAACTAAAAAACCATTAAAATTTAAAAATATACAAAAACCTTTTTTACTTTAATAAAGAAAAAGCTTTTGTCTTCTTTTTTTTTTTTGGTTGGATTCCGATTATTTTCCTTAAAAATAAAGAGTAACTGTGTCTGTCCAAATGTATTGGCGTGGCGACCGTACGTCTGAAACGGATTCTCTTCGAGAAATATTTTATTTTATTAGTATAAGGTGAAGGCACTGAGGGCCACTAGCAACTAACAAGGTTTTACAATGCCTGAAAAGCCAGCTTCCCCACCCACCCACTACACTCACCGCTCGTTTGTTCATTTATTTATTAAACAAACCCTTCTTGAAACCTGTTCGCGTTCGGCCGGGCCGTGCTACGGTACGCCCACGGCTTTGTCCGAAACTGTAAAACCTTTTATTTTCACAGAAATTAAAATTGCCCTGACTCGAGATCCACAATGACATGGCTTGTCCTTGAAACTTGAAAGCTCACCCAGATCTTCCATCTCGCTTAGAGTTTACACTTACCTTCATCTTTTTAATAATTAACCAAACATAGCTAGCTAGATATATAGTTTATGATATTCTAAAAAATAAGGTATATTTATTAATTATTACTCATCAATAAAAAAAAACAAACAAATTACAACAAATACACTCTACTTTAAAAATAAAGGACCCTTGCATTGCACTTGCACTGTATAACACCACAAAATTGCTTCACTTCCTTACCTTAACTTATCCAAAATTAATTTTCACAGGGATAATGATTGCAATAATAAATATTTTACAAGAAAACAAACTTACTTAGACTTAGGCCGACATATGGATCCAAACGATCAGCCGAACGAAGAAATTGAAGATGAAAAAGACAGCTTTGTTATTAATATCATGATGTTCCCAGCCCATTATCTATTGTCCGGTCTCTTTTTCGATACCATAATCTTCATTTAAATAATTAATATCGTAAGATTTAGAAGAATATATGCTGGGACCTACTTAAAAAGCTTGATTAACTTAGATCCATGGAGCTTTGCCGCGACACCCAGAAGAGGAGGGAGGCAACTAACTATGTGCCCCGGTCCCCATTTACGCTGGACCTCACTCTCGATTAAACCCGTCTCAAAATCTCTTGCAATGAACAGATTAAAATTTGTACAATAAAGTTTAAACATACAAAATTAGCAACAAATCCATTTTATATCTGATATCATCCCTTCTTTTCATTGCAAGGGATATCACACGTATCAAAAGGGCAATAGCATGGCAAAGCAAGTTTCCAATTTCAACAAGTGACAGAACCATATATGCAATCAGATCTTGCGCCTTTAAGATTTTGAATAATCAAATTAAAGATGATACAATAGTCCAAATTTCCCAACGGATTCGCAAAAATAGCAACTCGAAAGCCATCATAGCCGTGACTATCAGAAACAATAGTAAACAAAAATCTCCAAAATGGGAGCGCCGTGGATAGAGAATCATGGCCGACATACATTTAGGCCAAGATGAAACGCCGGTAAAGTTCAATTTTCATGTATTATTTTTGTGAAGAAAAATATAAAAAGACATGAAAAGAAAAAAAAAAAATGCATTTCCTTCAATGATGTGCCTTCGCCTCATCTTTCTTATGCGCCTTAGCCTTTGCCTGAGGCAAGAATTAAAACAAACATAAGAATTCGCAGAGAATGCTATGATATGCATGTGTATGTAGATGTACCAACTTCTAGCATACATGACAAATCAAACTCCTTGTCGTAAGCAAG
Organism: Diospyros kaki; assembly: GCA_036245055.1. Classification (NCBI taxonomy): domain Eukaryota; kingdom Viridiplantae; phylum Streptophyta; class Magnoliopsida; order Ericales; family Ebenaceae; genus Diospyros; species Diospyros kaki. The sequence continues at coordinate 39,047,864 of BSEG01000001.1, read as the reverse complement.
TTAAGGAAATCCTTGGAATACGTTCACCAAAATTATGTTAGGGTGTGTTTGAAAGGGGTGAAAAATGAGGGTGAAATTTATTTTTCATCTAAATTTTAGAAAATTTCGTCAAACAACTTTTTTTTTTCATGGAATTCGAATTCTATCTTAGTTCAAAAAGTGACGATTTTCCTTAAAATCAAGAAATTAGAATTCCTAGAGGGTGGGGTGAGAATTGGAATTCCACCCCACTTTCCACCCTCCAATCAAACACACTCTTAGTAAATTAAGCCAGAAGTAATATAGGGTTCTTTCCTTTCTGTCTTTATTTATTTATTTATTTTTAGTTCTTTTATGAGAGGTGGTCTGCCATCAGAGCACAAAGATCATATGATCTTAAGTACTACAATTTCCATTATCTAAGAATAACCAATTCAGGTATGGATGGGTGCTATGATTACAGTTTTGTTTTGCATGCCTGCAAACATCATTCAACTATGCTTGTCAGATGCATAACCATGACACAATCCTCAGAGAACACCCTGCCTAATTGTAGAAAGCTACCCTTCTACACCAAAACAGCCAACTAACCAATACTCCCCACCTGCCCCCTTCCCTTAAAACAATATACGCATGCAATAAGTAAACTTCAAATCCTCGGAGGGATAAAAGCCCTGATACTTCCAGAAACAAATTCACATATACTAAATGCGAAGTTCAAATAAAATGAAGAGTTCCATCAGGAGCGACAGATCACTGGTCCTGTCAAAGAAGTCATCACTTGACAACAGATGAAATATTAAATTACTAAAAAAATAGTGGACTTTTCTTGTTTATTCTTTTTGCACGATAAGTTCATGGAAATGATTCACAACACAAGTAGGATGAATATCTTCAGCTTCTTAATCAAACTCCCTCCAATTTTTCCTCCTGAAGTCTCAAACTTCAATTTTTTTTTTGGGTTCATTTACAGTTAAGACTTAAGAATCATTACGGCCTATTCCCTATTATAATCAAAATATCAAAGAACACCTATGCTGATACAAGCAGATATCAAAACAGACTGGGTATAAATATCTGGAAAAAAAAGGGATAAGAATATAGCAAAGGAAATTAATATTGTTAATTAGTAATGTCTCTAGGAGGGCGTTTGGTACAGGAGAAATTTTAAGATTCTTGGGAATGTTAGGTTGGAAATCTGTATTCCCATGTTTGGTATAAATTTTTTATAAAAAGAATCCTGGGAAATAGGATTCTTGGAAATTATTTTTAAGCAACTTTCCCACAAAAAGATTTCTATTTGGGGGGGGGTTGGGAATCTAAGTTTCCCATAGACTTGAAAATATTTTTAACAAATAAAAGACTAAAGCACCCCTTACCCTTTTATAACTCTATACAAATATATTATATATATTATATATATGTAATATATTTATATTAAATATATTATATTTACATATATGTATATATATTTATATATTATATATTAAATATAAAAATATATTATAATATATTTATATTATTTATTATAAAATATTATATATATTAAAGTAAATATTCATACAAATATATATATTATGTATATATATTATATATATATACACATACATATATTATAATGTGTAAAAAAATGACATTTTTTTTTACTTTTTAAAAATATTGCGGATCTCAATATTTTATATAGTAAAAATTTTTTATCATTTTTATATAAAAAATTAAATAAGGGTAATTTTGGAAAAAGAACATGACTTCCCAAGAATGTTATATTTAAACCAAACACAAGAATGTAAGATTCTCGGAAAAGAATACTTAACATTCCTGAGAATATTTAAATCTAACCAAACATAGAATTGCATAAATTCTGAGAATTAAAGATTTCTAAGAGTATTCCCAAGAATTATGAATCCCAGGAATTTAAAAACTTCTCCCGTACCAAACGCCCCCTAGGTGTAATGTTTATAAAGATAATGACGGAAAAGGATTACAAATGTTGCATGGTAATATTAATCCTGATATAAACACGCCTTTTGATATATAGACTAAGACAGATGAAAATATTAAAAATACAAATAATCTAACATGGTACCATCAAATTCATTAAATGATAATATAACATACAAAAATAACTTTTTTACTTTTGGAAAATGTAATTAGACTTTATGTAGCTAACCTCACCTAGTAGTAGGACTAAGACTTGATATGTTGTTAGTATTTAATTAGACCCTTCTGCCTTTTTCATTCTGTCGTACTCTGGTGGCAAACATATATATTTTATTGTACAAGGGATGCTCTTATTATTTTGGTGACATGGGGTTAAATACAAATAACAAGTTAAGTGGTTTTTAGCTTATAAGTAACCTAGCCTCCTCCTTACGGTGTAACGAAAGAACTCTTCATTTGGAAGACACAAGTAATGGTGAGAAGAAAGAATATGAGGGTGATCAAGAAGCCACCCAACTTCGGTGACTTAAGAAGTTGCTCTTTTGTGCCAAAGCCAATTGATAAGGATCCTTCTAATTCGGCATAACCGCACATAGTGGGATCCCTATTGGAATGCTAGGGTTATGGAATTGGGCATCATGCAATGTAATTAGTTAGGTATTAAAGATTATATTGATGTCAATATTATTATGGTTTAGTGATATCAGGTTAAAGATTAAGGAACTTAAACTAGATAGATTTTGTTTTCTTGATTGAAAAAAATCTATCTCCTCATGCAACTGTGATTTTACATAAAAATTTAGCACAACATACTTCTGTACGAGTGTATGTCAAATATACAAATTCTGGAACCTAAGTCTTTGTACTCTGTGTGTGATATTGTTGATCTAATTGGGTAAGGTTTGAATGGACCAAAGTTCAGTTTTCATGCAATTCCTGCTCATTTTGATAGAATTCATTTCTTAGAGTATACGCAGGTATAGCTTCTTAATACATTTTGAATCACCTAATTTTCTATAGTTAGTTATGAATTTTAAAAGATGATGCATGCCATCTGCAACATCCAGTTGCAGTGACAAGTTTGTGAACTTTTAACTATCTATATACCCAATTTGGAAAACCACATATATTAGAAATTTCTTAATTATACACAACAAATATGAATTTATGGGATTCATTTAGAACAAGGTATTTGAAAATTTTAGACATTTCATAAATTAGCAGATTTGATCTGCTAGTAGTTTTTTAACTTTGACCAGGTTTGGCTTCAAAGCGGGTTTGATTTTTGGATATGTTAAAGTAGACTTCTTCAGCTCTGAATGTCTGATTTCAAGTGAAAATATGTTTTCTATGAGGAGATATGGACTTTCAAATCAAGAGAACATAATTTAAAAATGCATCAAGTTGGTGATGTGAGACTAGGGTTCATAAGTTAAGGGAATTATCTAGAAGTCATGTGATTCGATTCATTAAGTATTGATTTCAAGGTATTTGACATTTTAGGGCATATAGAAAGTTTAGGGCATACGATTAGCTCAATGAGAGAATTGTCAAAATAAATATCAAGATAGGTCAAACATTAAGCATGGTTAAGATACAATCTTGTGTTAATAAAACTATAGAATGTGTTTTGATTTATAGGGCCTAAATTATAGTTGGCAACTTGGCGTGCTGCTAGAGTTACCTATTTCTGCATACCAGATTAGTGGCTTTCAGTTCATCAGTTTATTTTGGTAAACTAAATATGTATATGTATATATTTGTTAACAAAATCAGCAGTGATTGATCAAAAATTAAATTATTGGTATAACAACTCCCAACTTACTATTATTTTTGACAGATAATAGATTATGCTACAAGATAATCCATTTCAAGTTGAATTTAATACATTAAATGTGAGTTGTGGATAAATGAGATATTCGGACCAACCTGAGTGAAATGTTTGGTTTCATCTTATTTCACTATGTTTTCATAAGCTCATGCATGGCTCGGAGGATAAAAAATGGTGCACTTGATTAGTCAGTCCAACCACCTGACAATATGTAGTGATATATTTAGTTATTCTGTATCTAGCCATAGTCAGTCCAGCCACCTGACAATGTGGTGATATATTTTGCTATTCTGTATCTAGCCATATAGTCAGTCCAGCCACCTGACAATATGTGGTGATATATTTTTTTCATTCTGTAAGCGATTATCTGTTTTGTTATCTTATATCAATCCACATCATGTGTTCCTATAAGTACTTGTAGGACGGAAATGTAGATCATTTCTTGAATTACATAAATCCATGTTGTATGAAATTTGTTAGTATCCGTTTTTGTTAAAAAAGTTATATATGATTTTTTATTTTTTGATCTAAATTCTGTGATGGATGACACTTACCGAGGGTGCTACCCATTTCATCTTATTCAATTATTTCATATACAGAGAATGGGATTCAGAATCAGGACCTCGTAGAAGAGTAGTTATTCAGTATCCTAGAAAACACTTATTAGAACAAATAATATTTGAATAAACCTAGTTGGATTAAAGCAGCGTATTGTTGTTATCATAGTCAGGATTGAAGTCCATATTTTAGAGATTTCATAGTGATTAATTGTTATGAATTATTTAGATTTTTTGATTGATGTAATCTTAGTTGAATTAATATATTCTTAACATCTTAAAGCCGTAAAAATTAGACGGAGTGTAAACATTTTGTGTTTAGCACCAATAGCTTGAGTCTTTTTTATGAGCATGCAAGATTGTCACATCCCTCTGTTTCAAGGCATGACATATTCCATAACAGCTGGTCCTCTTTTGTAAATTTTTTCTCATAAACTAATTAATTTCTGGAGAAATTTTCAAAAAATAGTAATCTGGAGCTAATGGACAATTAAAATGAAAATTGAGAGAGCTGGTACATGATTTGGACCCTGAATCACATACCAGCTTTCCCGATTTTTATTTTAATTGTCCATTGATTCCAAATTACTATTTTCTCAAGGTTTCCTACAAAAAAAATAATAATAATAATTATGAGAAATAATTTATAAAAAAAATGACTGGTCTTACACAATGGACGTGCATATCTATTACATATTCTAGAAGTTCCCTACACTGACAAAATCTCAAGCATTAATCCTACTCGGGTATTATAGATTCTATTAGTGTCCAAAAACAAAAATAATGAATCCAGTCACACGGCTCATTCCCAACAAGCATTTTTGCTAAATATGTGTCCAATTCCAATATGGGCATGATACCCAAAATTAAGTGTACGTGCCTCCTTAACATAATGTTTTTCTTATGAAAAATGGTTTTAAACCAAATGGCAATGATTTCAAAAATGATGGCCTTTTCATTCCTTTTTTTTTTTTTTTTTAATAACACAGTTTCTTGTACCAACTTAAGAAAAACTCTCTTATTGCTCCTAGGTTTGGAAACAGAAATCAATTATGAAACTGCAAACAATTGAGGCCCAAGTTTTTTTAGGAAGTACAAGAAGATGACAACATCAAAATTCATAACACTTCGTTGAGTACATGAGCTGAGATAGCAGACAAGTCCTGTACCAAAATGCAGGTGGAATTCAGCACGTTTAAGTAATATAATGCACTACATAGAACACAATAATCTAAGGCAATACTAGTGCAAATGGTGGCAATCACTACTGAGATTCTGCACATTCTAAACGAGGGATAGAAATAAAAGGTCATCCAGAATCAACCGGAGATTGAATAACTTGAACCTGCCTTAGCGCTACATAAAGCAACCATAATCATAAACATAAACTACACTTGATAACAAGATAGCTAAAAAGTTTTGATTCAGTGTGACCGCACATTGAAACATCCACATTTGCATATTGTTGGAACATCCACATTCCACACAGCTAAGACGAAACGGCAAAAGCGCACACAATTACACAATACAAAGCGGCGTAAATAAAAAATAAAAAATAAAAAATAAAAAATAAAAAATAAAAAATAGGAAAAGAAAAGAGACCTATAATATGTAGATGGCAGTTTATGTAGAAAAACGCATAGAATTTAACAATCTAGGGTACCTTGAGATACTTGAGCTTGATGCTTCCATAAACAAGGCCGACGGAGAAGGCAGAAGCACGAGCCACCTAGATCATCCATCACCAATCCACCATTTTCCAGATTAGCAAATCGAAGAAAAAGAGAGAACAAGTACTTGGAACGATCATCGAAATCGCAAAACAGATATAGGGGGAGTCAGAGGGGATTACCAAAGCAAGAGTACTGGTCCCGGAATAAGGACCGGGAGGCGGCGCCATTTGCCTTTCCAATATCTTCTTTTTTGGATTCGATTTCTTTCTGGTTTTCTGGTGAGGTGTTGCGCCGAAACCGTCTATACCTCCACTCCGCTTCTTCTTTCTTGCCCTACCCTCCTCAGCCTATGATGCCAAATGCCATGGGCTGCAGCCCTTTTTGGTTAAATTAAGCAAAAGATAAATGTTAGTAATACTTTCTCTAATAATAATAATAATAATTATCATATGAAACATGAGAACAGATAGACCAAATGTTTATGATAATAAGAAACAAATAAGTCTTACACTCCTTTCTTGGAATCGAGCGTACAAACAATGGGAGCTGCACAAAAATGATCGGACAAACGATATCTTGACTTCGCTTCGATAAATTATTAGTTCGATCATTATTTTACACAATAAAATAAAGTATCACACCTACGATTTATCTTCTTTATTAAAATTAAAAACACGAACGACGGGATTAGACAAAGACTATCATTCCAAAAAACAAATATATGGATATGCATGTATTAATTTACATGTTAAACTTTAAAAAATTGTTGCAATGTCATATGTTGCTATAAAACTTTTATTGTTAGCTACTGATTTGGTTTGCTAGCTACTGATTATTGTTTGATTGTTATTGTTAACCATTCAAAAGGTCACAGTAGAGCAGTACATTTAAATTTTTAAATTTATATTTGTCTCTTAGATCTATTCTAAATTTTTAATTTTGTTAATTCACTTGTCAAACTTTTGAAAAAATTATATTTGTTTTTATTAGCTAACCAATGAAATATTTAATTTTTTTCTTCTTTTTATTAGATTTCTTTAAAATTGCTTATTTCATTTAAAACCAAATTAGGTCAACTATGCTCAAGAATACATCTTAATTTAAGTAAAGGTGCTCGCTCAAAGGCTCTTAAAATTTCTCATCAAAAGTTAATGACTACTTAAGTTTACATGATTTTATACTTAGTGGCAGATAATGGCATATGATGGGTCTAAAATTTGAAATTCAAGTCCTATAAATCCTAATTGTCTTCTTGTAAATCTAAGTGGCATGATTGATAGTGCAAGATAGAGTATACATACTTTTAAGGTGATGCCAGAGAAGAAGACTAATACGTACGTACATACATACACGCAGATGATGATCAACAGTGAGTAAAGTAATGGTTATGTGGGCATATTATTTATTTTAGGATAATGATGATTTCTTTCTTTAAAATTCGTGGGTATATTGCTAATGCCTAATTAATGGTAACAGCGGGAGAGTCGTACTCATAATTCCAAGTGGAGTTTGGGATTGTTTGTTGAAATGGGAATGGCCGGACAATCCTTAGCCAATACGCTTGGTGGACGAGCGCTTCTCCCTCCCTTTCAAACAAAACCAAAAAGGAAAGGGAAAAGATGGCGACGCCAATGTCAATCATCTAATGCTCTGAGATTGATAGGAATCTTTTGTGGACCCTACTCCCCTCCCTACTCCAAAAATTTCTGATTCCTTCAGATTCCATCCTCCGTTATTCATTGAAACTTTTATATTGCATAGGATAATGATTTTTTCTTTTTTTCATATTTAACATTTTATTGATATCGTAGTATATATTAAGGTGGGGAATTTCATCTTTTAGTCCAAAAAAAAAAATAAGAACATTGGATTGGTCCCAGCTTTCTGCGACTTCATTAGAATCAAGGAGTTTTTAAGGGTAATGTATAAGTACATATGGATATGGTTCGGACTCAGAAATTTTTAGTATTTTTGATAATTATAAGAAGGATGCTTTGGGTGAGGAACCAAATATGACAGTCAAGTCAATGATGCAATCATCACCGCCCCAGCCCCAGCCCCAGCCCCAGCCCCAGCCCCAACAACATTCGAACTCCAACGTCACAAGTCCGAACGAACGGGCCAAAACCTAGTCCAACCACACGCCGTCCTCTCAAAGCCCGCCACCACCACCTCTCCGTTTATCTTTCTTTCCTCGGCTCAACAATGGCCGTTTCCACCGCCACCCAATTTTCTTCCTCTCTTCACAAACCCTATTCTCCCTCCAACGACACCCCCTCTCCAAAATCCATCTTTCCCTTCCCCATGACTCCCCGGAAAACAAAATGCTCTAGCGTAACCCTCGTCGCAGCCTCCTCCAAGAACCCAATTTCGGACGTTATCAAACAGAACCAACATAGGAATCCGGCCGCCATTGATGACGATAAGCCCCGGGAAGAGTGCGGCGTCGTCGGCATCTACGGCGACCCGGAAGCCGCCCGGCTCTGCTACCTGGCGCTCCACGCCCTCCAGCACCGCGGCCAGGAGGGAGCGGGCATCGTCGCCGTCGACAACAACGTCCTCCAATCGGTGACCGGCGTCGGCCTCGTCTCCGACGTCTTCAACGAGTCCAAGCTCCGCCAGCTCCCAGGCGAATTGGCCATCGGGCACGTCCGGTACTCCACCGCCGGCGCCTCCATGCTCAAGAACGTCCAGCCCTTCGTCGCGGGCTACCGCTTCGGCTCCGTCGGCGTCGCCCACAACGGTAATCTCGTGAACTACAAAGCTCTTCGTGCCATGCTCGAAGATAATGGTTCCATTTTCAATACCAGTTCCGATACAGAGGTGGTCCTCCATTTAATTGCAATTTCAAAGGTTCGGCCTTTTTTCCTCAGAATCGTCGAGGCTTGTGAAAAGCTTGAAGGGGCCTATTCAATGGTGTTCTTAACGGAAGACAAATTGGTTGCGGTTCGGGACCCGTTTGGCTTTCGGCCATTGGTGATGGGTAGGAGGTGCAATGGAGCTGTAGTTTTCGCCTCTGAAACTTGTGCTTTGGACTTAATTGAGGCCACATATGAGAGGGAGGTCTATCCCGGAGAAGTATTGGTTGTTGATAGAGAAGGTGTTCAATCCCTGTGTTTAATGCCTCACCCCGAGCCCAAAGCTTGTATCTTTGAGCATATATACTTTGCTTTGCCCAATTCAGTGGTTTTCGGGAGGTCAGTGTACGAATCGCGCCGAGCATTCGGCGAAATACTGGCGATGGAGGCTCCCGTGGATTGTGATGTGGTGATAGCGGTGCCTGATTCCGGGGTTGTGGCTGCAATTGGGTATGCTGCCAAAGCAGGGGTGCCCTTTCAGCAGGGGCTAATAAGGTCGCACTATGTGGGAAGGACTTTTATCGAGCCTTCTCAGAAGATTAGGGACTTCGGGGTGAAGCTCAAGCTCTCACCCGTCAGGGCGGTTTTGGAAGGTAAAAGGGTTGTGGTTGTGGATGACTCGATCGTGAGAGGAACAACCTCGTCAAAAATTGTTAGGTTGATTAAGGAGGCGGGGGCGAAGGAAGTTCACATGAGGATTGCCTGTCCACCGATAATAGGGTCGTGTTATTATGGAGTGGACACTCCTAGTCCAGAAGAGTTGATTTCGAATAGGATGAGTGTGGAGGAAATTAGGGAGTTTATAGGGTCGGATTCACTTGCGTTTTTGCCACTTGATAGTTTGCACAGGTTGCTGGGCAGCGATTCTCCTAATTACTGTTATGCTTGCTTTTCCGGGAACTATCCAGTCGAGCCAAAGGGTAAAGTGAAGCTCCTTGGTGATTTTGTGGATGATGGGTTGAACGGAAGCATAGAATCCATTAACGGGGCTGGGGTTCAAGAAGAGACTAGATCCCAGAAGCAGCAGGGGAAGAAAGATTCAGAGCAGAGACTCGAGGAGATTACTAGTGTTTCACTATAGTGGTAAAAATATATTAGACTACTACTTACTAGTATTATTAATTAGGTGGGTGGTTATATTTTATTTCTTTTGGTGATGGACATGGACAAAATTGGGGGATAGTTTACCAATTAATTAATACAGTCGATTTTATTTCAAACTTTCACGTGTTTCTTTGGATAAGTGTTTGAGCCGATGGGAAGCCAAAGCTGCTATTGCATGTCCTCTGGCGTATTGTATTCTTGTGTTGGGATTGCCCTAAATTCTCAAGATTATAGATGTCACATTAATTAATTGCTTTAGCATGTTTTTGCCTGTTCCATTTGGTGGGTAATGTTATTGTTGTTGTTGCTTTAGCATGTTTTTATTGTTGATGCATCCATCGAGAGGATGGTGTTTTGAGAAATCTAGGTCGATGGATGCATCAGGATCCATTTCGGAATTGGCTTTAGTTTTGAAGTTGTTATTACCCTGTTCTGTTGGGGTGGGGGGTTCTGTGTTCCTTCACTTTCTCTATTTCTATTTCTTTTTAGCAAAAAAAAAAAGGAAAAAGAAAGGGAAGTGGAAGGGGGGGGGGGGGAATGTCAGAAGTGGGATTTGAACCCACGCCCTCTCACGAGGACCAGAACTTGAGTCTGGCGCCTTAGACCACTCGGCCATCCTGACAGACAACACTAATTTTATAAGAAAACGCACTTCAACCCATTCCAATCTTTGTTTACTTCGCGGTGTGCTAAAAGGCGATGCATCCGAGGCTGGTCTCTTCTTTCTTCAAAATTTTAGCATAACATTTCGTCCTCCTTTTAACTCTCCCAAAAAATGCGGGAAATTTGAAGGATATTGAGTAGGACGATCAGTTGCACGCATCCCAACTGCCCCTTGATTCGTAGCTTTCAAGGGGGCCCAATGGATGGATGGATGGATGGGAAGTAGGCATGCGCCTTGTTTCATTGTTTTGCCAACCCTACTCAATGCATTAAGGCAGGCTGACCACTGGATTGGTTGTTGGTACCCTGTTGATTTTCAGAGACGTTGGATGACTTAGAGATTTTGTATTCGAATTTTACAAATTTTGGACCCTTTCTTCCTAGGGCTTTGAGAGTGATACTTCTTAAGAAAATCTAACAAAAGAAATAAAATGGCAAGAGGCTGAGAGAGGCATCTGAATTTTGGATAACTTTTAACACCGCGTGTAAAACCATAAGCGCTTAAACCAAATATTTGAAAGTCCGATTTTTAAAGTAACAAATCCATGATATACACACCGTGGCCAAGAGTTCCGCAATAAATTATCCATAATATATAGGCTTGAAACGTATTAAAAATTAAAAAAGGAAAACATTGATACATGGTGGTTTCTCTTCAGAAAGTTCCAAACATTTTTATCATAAGAAATTGGTGCAAAATTCAAATAATTTCACCAGAACATATACGGCGAAATGCTACGAGCAATGCAAAGACTTCCAGAGGAATGATCTTTGCTTGGATGAAAGCCAATGCGTGACTTCTTAAATTAGATGTTCCACAACCCTTCAGTTTTCATTGAAGTTGCATTCCACACATCACGAACTGAATACAGAACAAGTTCAAGTATGCAATTAATGTACTTTAGGCCTTAGTTTTGCTCGTAAGTTCAAATTTGATGCTCCAACATCTTGCAGTAAACCCGGGGAAATAGGTGCCACTAGTGGGAACAAAGCCGTCACCAGAAGCATAAAATCAACCACAAAAAGCACTGGCAAGTCCCAAATTTCTAATAAACAGAAGACTAAGTAACTCACTTAGCAGGTAGCAACTAATATATATATATATATATATTTATAACCCAGATTTCGAGTTTCACCCAACTAGTCTCTAGTCTTGCAGGAGAGCAATTTCCTCCTCATTCGCCTTTTGAGTAAATTCAAATACGGTTAGAGTCTATGCACACTTGAAATAGACATTCAGAAAGCGACTACTCTCCTGTAGATCCCCCTTCACATCATGCAAACAAAACTCTCAGAGAAGCAACAAGACGCACTAAGGACTCAAACATCTGATACTCAATTAAACCTCCTCATACTTTGCGCCATGTCCGCGGAGGCAACAACTAATATTTCTTGCCACAGAGAAACCAACGCCCAACACCTAATGCATCCACAGGCGAAACCCCACGCCAAGGGCGCATCAACCAAGAAATGTGGCTAAACAATATAATTCCACAGCCATATCCACGAGTCAGTACTAAATAACATATGTTCTCTGTCTCTCTTTATATAGACAAAGAAGTTAATAAAAAAGGGAGTTAAAATTCAACCATCCGACTCTTTTTTCTTCATATAAATATATATGTCCCTCCTATAGTTGCAACAAAAGGCTAAAATGAACTTTGGTTCAACATACAAAAGGCTACAAATATAAGGGCATGTCTATGACGACCTAAATAAACAGTTTGGGATGGATGCGCTAGAGATGTGTTTGGAGTATATAATAACCACATCTTACTATGTTCTGTTGCAGATGCAAAACTAATGAATGAATGCATTGGATACGATTACTGCTAAATAATAAGAACCATATATGCCAACATAAATAGATAAGAACCCAGATCTTCCATGCCATTTATCTTCTTTTACAGCCTACTTGCGGCTTCAGTCTTGCTTTGTGCTGGTGCCGCCATTTGGCTGCTGCTGCTGCTGTTGTGATTGAGGCTGTGACTGCTGTGCCGTCTGCGACTGCTGCTGGTGCAGCTGGAACATCTGAGGGTTGATGGAAAGCTGCTGGAACTTCGAGGGATCCCCACTCAGCTCTGCAGTTGCAAGCTTCAACCTCTGAACCTCGGCAGTTAAAGCTTCATTAAGAGCTGTAACAAGAACCCACATCTAAGAAACCACCATTTTGCAGCAAAGCATTGAACAATTTGTGCACAAAGCTCCTAGAAAATAATTTATATAAACAAATTGATGGAAAGTTATATTAACTCATAATAAAGAACAATCTAAATTGTGAAAGGTAGATCTTCTACTTATTCAAGCCACATCCATTCAGCAAATAATTGGTTTTGTACAATGACCACAAGTGTCATTCAAAGTATAAATTATGGCAATCCAACCAATCAGTTACTCAAATGTTTGCCCAAAGAGATAAGGTGTATAGAGAGGCTGGGGAGAGCTTTATTATCGCTCACTAGAGATTGAGAATGAAAAAAATAAATGAAGTGCAATGGGAAACCAGAACTTTATTTTTTCACTGGTAGGAAGTAAAACTTTTGCTTAAGTAGTTTAACTGGCAATTCAAATATACTAACAAAGAATGTTTCTTCGCCTACGGATAATAAGGATAACTAAAAAATAACTTTAGATATAAACAAACTGATTTTACCATTTTCAAATGAATTAATAGGGAAAGTCAAAATGCATGCATCAGAAACCCAAAAAATTGATACATCAGAAACCATTTATAATAAAAAAATGCAGGTAATTTTGGATCATCCAGTTGATGAGATGCAATACATATATATATATATATATATGTATATTTTGCATACAGAAAAGAGATATTAAGTATCAAAGACACAGTGTTGTTAAAAGAACAGTTAAGTGAGCTTAAGGGCCAAGTAAAGTGCAAAGCTCAGTTCTAGTGTTTTTTTTTTTTTTTACTGTTCTACAATAGAAAAGAGAGTTGTAACTATGTACACTAAAACACCAGATCACACCCATCTATTATATAAATATCTTGTGAGTGTTGAAAAAGAGAATGTTAAGTCATGATTTTTTTAAATTGACTGTTGTTGCTAATATAGCTAGAGCTGAGCAGTCTAGATATAATATTAAAAGCAAAGGAGGCAATGCAACAACTGGAACATTAGCTTCAACTTCTAGTTCATGGCCACTTTTGGTTGTAAAGGTCAATTACATGGCACTGATGAGGAAGATGATGAGAACTATACAACTCCAATGATGATGATGATTTCTTAATCTAGGCTAAATCATTGAAAATGAATAAAAGGACTCTTTTGTCCATTTGAAGCAATTATGTTAATAATTGAAAATAATATATTTATAAAACCAAATTACTAATATCATTGTATTATATAAATAAATTATCTAGCCAACTGTTCAAACAATGAACTAATAGTACCCTGATTGGTTCAATGACCAGTTCAGTTGTAATAATTCTGGATCTAACTACTGCCTAACTACTGTTTTCCCACAAGGTTGGGGGCTTGATTGAAAAAAAAAAACTATAGATACTATTGTGACTTGATTAATCAAAAAAGAAAATCTTTTTCTTTATCACAACTTGTTGATAAACTAAATGGCGTAAAATCTTTTCTTTGGGGACTACTATATAGAGTAGGCAGAAGAAAGAAAAGAAGATAATGAAGAAAATAGGAACAATGATTGAAAAGGATTAAAGTTATTCAACAATTGTATGGCAACTTTACTAAGGCAAGGGAAAAAAACATCCATCTTTTTTTTCAGATTAGTAATTTTCATGTCATACTTAATTTTTGAGATAAATAAATTTAATTAATTATAATGAATGGTTAGCACCTAATTGATAGTATTTGAATTATATTTATTTTCAAGCAATGTTTAGAGTCACCAGAAAAAGAAAATAAGAGAAGAAGATAATGAAGAAAATAGGAACATTGATTAAAAAGGATTAAAGTTATTCCACAATTGTACGGCAGCTTTACTTCTATAAGGTACAGAAGAAAAGCCTCTCTTTTTTCTCATATTGGTAATTTTCATGTTAAACATAATTTTTGGGATAAATAATTTTAATTAATTACAATTAATTGTTGCCACCAAATTGATAGTATTTGAATTGTATTTATTGTTAAGCTAAACCTTATTTTTAATAAGTTTGTTTACTTTGAGAGTTTCATTGATTTTGACTGTTGCTACACAATTGTAGAAATAGCATTTTTAGTAATGAAGAAAATTAAAAATCGATTGTGCAGATTATGATTGGATAAATGATTAATTGGTTACACACATTGAAAGGAGTGTATTTAATAGTAATGATAATGGATTGATTTTACAGCACTCTCAAAATATGAAATCCTGTATGTATCTACTTAATGTGAAATGTTACAAATAGATTTAGATACGTTTACTCGCCATATGGCAACTTGCTTTACTGAGATTTTTTAGGTTGGAGCCACATTGTCACTTCCTATACTTGGGAACACTATAATAAGATCAGGTAAGGCAGGAAGCTGAGCACCATAAATTCACAGAAGAGGACAAAATCCCTCAGGATCCTCACCCCCAATAATAGAACAAAATGGGAACAAAATTAGAAATGGTAACTTTTCAGCTATAAAACGACGCCACATGAGTAAAGTACACCAATCTCTCACCTTCAGCAGTTGCTGACTTAACTATTGGAAATCCCAGCTTTTGGAGGCATGAGGCAGTTCTTCGACTGTTTTGCAGGCATATCCAAGAGTTGATCCCATTGCTAGAGAGGAAAGCCAACTCAGCATGTCCAACCTCAGATGCAGCCTAGCCTTTCCCCATTGGTCTAGCTCACTTTTTCTTGAGGGTGAGCAATTTTGCACCACCAAAATTGCTTTTGTTACCTTTTATTTTTTTATTTTAAGTACTCTTATAAATGTATAATACCAGGATAGTATATTGAAAAAATTGCCCCCACCAAAACCTAACTCCTAGTGAAAGTATAATTGAGCCAGGCTGCACAATTGTGCAGCATAAAACATGTTGCAGATGAAACAATCAGCTAAGTTCAACGTAGTGACATTCAAGCTAGAGGCACCTAAAATATAAAGGATAGCTAGAACAAAAAACAGAAAGACCTTATAATAGTATTCTCTCTCTCCCTAGGGTCAAATATTACATCTATGAGGTATCACATGCATCAGCTTCATAACATTTATGCAGCAGCAATTGAAATAATGAGAGCTTTCAAAATTTCAGATTTTGGGTCAAAAAGCACTATCAATCCTTCAAGATAAACAAATTCTTAACATGCAGGAAAAAAATGGATCATACCATCTCGAAGCTGTGCCTGCTGTTCCATGGCTTGTAGCCGAAACTTCAATTCATTGTTCTGGCTTGTGAGTCCAGCAGAATCTCTCTAGATGACAGTAAAGAAAAGCAACATTGGAACCTTGATATTAACAAACATGCAACTAATTCAAAGCACTCTAACCCATACCTGCAATAGTGTAAGCTGGGCAGACAATGTGGTTGCTTCAGTCTGTAAAGTTTGAACCTTGTGCTCCAGTTCAGCAATATACCTCAATTTGCGTTCTTTGGAACGGGCAGCAGATTGACGATTTGCCAGAATCCTTAATTGATCAATCAACCAGTTAGTATACTATAACATGATCCTGCTTATAGTGTAGCAGAAAACGTTCATCAACATAATACCTTTTTGCTCGCTTTGGGTCAACTAATGCAATCTCAGCAAGTTTCTCATTGGCCATAATTTTCTTGAGTTCAGCCCCACTGAACTCACCATTTCCAAATTCCAAGTTAAAGGTATTTGAATTCCCATCCATTGAATTGCTGGGTGACAATTGTCCTGGGCGTATTCCGGGGGATGGTGGCAGTTTTGGAGACTCGTCACCAAAGTTCATGTTTCCGATGAAACTATCCACGGAAATACTTCTATAGTGTCGGGTGGTTGGAGCAATATCTCCACCTGCATTCCTTTTGATCCCCTCCCTCTTCTCAGCAGAAGAACTAATACTTTGCTTTTGCAAACCATTGCCATTATCATTCATGCTACTTGTTGCTTCATTATCACTGCTATCAGCCCCATTTGTCTTTGTGCCACTGGCTCTACTATCCAAATCCTCACGATTGTCATTAGACAGCTTGTCATCAGTCCCAGAAGAGTTCAATGTATCAATGTTGTCCAAATTCATATAAGCAGAAAACAGATCATCCACAACTTCTCCTTCTGATTTCCTCTCACCCATTCCTTCCGCATTGCTCTCAGAACCTCTCTCCCAACTTGTCTCCCGCTTAACCAGTTGGATTGGCTTAGCACTTGAATTATCCCTGGATGACATGGAACGCTCTAAAGGACCTGGATTCTTGACCGGGAGGAGAGTAGGTGGTGATGATTGCATCATGGCTGAAAATCCAAATGGGATATCACTAATAGATCGCCTATGTGCCTTGCGAGGAGGAAGACTTTCCCCTGCCCTAGAAGAACTTCCCCTCCCAAAAGGGGAAGGTGGCAATAAAGAATGCGAGCCCGCATCTTTATCCTCCATTGACACATCAGTAGATAATGTGCCAGAACTTGACGGTGGGTCCCGATACGGTGATGGGCTGAATGGAGGCAGTGAATCAAGCGAGAAAAAAGAAGGCTGTGATAAAGATCGCGAATGAGTTGGTCCAGGACTAAAATTCTGAGAACCCACAGGCTGATTTGCAGCCCGGCTTGTCGGGATCTGGGAATAAGGTGAAATAGGAGGGATTTGAGGATGGGACGGCGGTATCCCAGCCCTCTTGCTGGCATCAAGATTAAAGTTGGGTGAAAATTGTCTAATCGGACCACGAATTTGTGAAGTATTGAACTGAGGTATATCAAGTTGATTCATAGAAATAGGTTGCTTAGGGACCGTAGAAGATGAAGTCCCGAAAGAAGATTGTAGTCTTTGCATCATATCACTACGAGCATCCTCAGTGTCCCCCATTCGCTTCAAGCCAATAAACAATTACGACTTGTCCAATACTACAATGTCACTTGAAAAGCCCTATCTCACTCTCCACCTGAATCATTAAGATATCAATCTCAATTCAAGGTCAAGCATCAAAAAAGGAAAACAAGCACAGTAACGAGAACTCAGAAAACACTCACAATTGATCTTCCAAACCCTAGAATCTGGAAAGAAAGAAAAAAAAAAGAGTTCACAGAGTAGACATGAAAATCTAATCAGTAGGAAAACCAACAAAACAAGGGATTCGAGTATTCACGGTTCGCACTAAATAAACAGCCGAGATTTCAGTACCCGGCCATTTCGGAGCCAATGACGACCGACGGCGCAAATTAGCAGATGGCGTATTTTCTTGTTTGCTGAAAACTTATCTTCAGACAGAAAATGGCGGAGACACCGAAGCCGTCGCCTAACCGCCCTTGTCTCTCCCTCCTATTCTATCTTCCGTTCGGGGCTACTTCTGCTGCTTTCTCTCTCAGCATTTCTCTCTCTCTCTCTCTCTCTCTCTCTCTATCGATCGAGGACTATTACACGGGTTTCATGGCCGCTTCTACCGCGTGAATTTAATAAGAATTTCATTTGGGGTGTGATGTGCATTTGGCCCGAATTTCAATTTCATTCCGACCGCATTTGACAAATCTTTCTCCCTCCATCACCGCAGATTATGTAGCAATAAATCTCTCCGTCGTAAAATATTTATGTGGTTTTTTAATTTTTTTAGGTCACCGAAACGTCACGCGCTTCCAAAGCACGTGGGAAGCGTGTGATGTTTACATATATATAGGCAAATATATAATTAATAATTTCAGTAGGAGTCAGTCAGTCACCTAGACCTTGAAAAGCGGAAAGAGAAATTGGGAGTTCGCGTTACGGTGAATAATAATAATAATATTTTATAATAATTGTATTTTGATTAGATTGAGAAGGATTTGACGTGGGGCAATAAAGAGATTTCATTTTTCAAATGGAAATTTAATTATGGCCTTGGAATATCCAAATTAAATTTTGGCAACTTCATTGTTATTTTGTTATCTTTCTTCCCTAAATTGATTTATCTTTTAAGGTAATTGGTAACTATATAAATAAAAAAGCATAATACGCCATTATGTTTATTTGTAATTTTTTTTAACTATTTTCTCAAATTAATAAAATGTATATTTGATCATAAATAAATAAATTTTTAACCTTGAGATATTATTGTCTAATTTACTGTAGTACAATAAGGCAACATAAAACTACGAAAAATATCGTACATTGTTACCATAGTCAGAAAGATAAAACTCTTTTAATGCCTTTTGTTTTATGAACTTTCTGATTTGTATTTTTTTTAAAAAGTAAATAATTGAATATAAAAAATTTCTCTGTATTTAGGATAATTAAAAATAAAAATTTGATGTAAATATTTATCTCTATAATTGAGATCATAATTTTATTTTGTTTAGATACTGATTGTTAAAATAAATAACATAAGATTGTATCAATATAAGATTATAATGGTTTCTGAAATAAAATATGGAAATGTCAAAATAAAGGTAAAAAATATTTTAAATTTTTTATCAAATTATTTATTATTTTTTTAAAAATTCATTATGAGACATATATGTCATTTTTTTATTTGTAAAATTTTAGATAAATTTATTTTGAGAGAGATAGAAAAATTTATCTAGTAATTTTAGATAAAAAGCCAAGTAATTTTTTTTCAATATTTGTTATATAAATTTAATAAATAAAAAATATTTGTATTTAAAATATTTTTTATATCTCAATTAGGGGTGGTAATATGGGTTGGTGGGTCGTAATCGTGTTGTATTGAAATACATGTATAACACGTATCAGGTTAACCCGAACATGACTCGTTTAATAATCATGTCAAATTCCTTAAACTCGAACACTACACGTTTATTAAACATGTAACACGACACGACCCGTTTAACTAAATGTGTTGTGTCGTGTCGTGTCACCTGTTAATCTATTCAACTCATTTAATTTAAATGGGTCGTGCTGTGTCACCTGTTAAATGTGTTATTTGTTTTAAACGTGTTATTTCGTGTATAATCATGTTAACGTGTTTAGATCAACCCACTAACTCTTTTAATTAAATTTGTTATTTCGTATATAATCGTGTTAACGTATTCGGATCAACCCGTTAACATGTTTAATTAAACGGGTTATTACGTGTTTAAATGGGTTAGACGGATTGACCCGCTTAAGACATGAAAATAATCATGTCATAAACGGGTCGATTCATTTATGACCCGAAACCTGATTAACACCAACCCTAATCTACTTAACTCCGTGTCGTGTCGTGTCGTGTGATTGGGTCGTGTCCAAAATTACCAGCCCTAATCTCAACAACAACAACAACATATCCAATATTTATCCTACTATGTGGGGTCAGCTACATGAATTTTAGACTTTCATGTATTTATGTCTTTTGTCATATCTTTATTTAGACTCATACATTTTATATCAAATTTTAATATCTTTCTCAAATTCTTTTTGAGCTGCCTCTACCCTTTTTTTGACTAATTATTCCATTTCATCAATTTTCTTCACAAGAGTATCTCTTGATCTTCTTCTCACATAACCAAACTATCTTAGTCTAGTATCTCTCATATTCTCTTCGATTGGCACTACTTTTATCTTATTACGAATAACTTCATTTCTAATTTTATTTTTTCTTGTATAACTGCACATTCATCTTAACATATTTATCTCCACTACGCTCGTCTTTTATATCTCATTTTTTTAATTTATATTTTAATTAACAAATTCGGAATAAATAAGGTAACTTTGGTTGGATCGTCCGTACAGAGAGTAATTAAAACTTTAACCTACTCCACTGATTTCTTGCTTTTTCTTGTTGCAGAACATCAATATAAATAAATGAACGAGTAAAACCTGTAAACAGAAATTATAAAGACCCTAATTAAATCTTTAACCTACTCCCTCCCGGGCATTCCCTTCCCTTCCTTCTTCAGATTTATCTTGCCTTGGCCGACGTAGAAGTATAAAAATATTTTATTAATTGGAACGATGTGCTAATCTAATGTTACTTACTTTATCAACTATAATAATTAAAATATTTCAAGTGAAGGCTCCCAGTTGAGCCCTAACTTGGATGACAATCAACACCAAACACCCCCCCCCCCATTTGCAGCCACTAGTCCCGAGTCATTACCCAAAACCCACTTGTTTATTCTCTAATATAAAATAATAATATGTGAATAAAATTTTACGATTCTCACAAGACGACTCATCGATCTCTACTATTTCCGCCGCTGCTGAATATGTTATTAAATATATATATTTATTTATTTATTATTTTAAGCTTTTGGAATAATAGAGTCGTCCTTTCAAGTTTCATGGAACGCGTATTCCTTCCTCATATTTGTTGCTATGCACGTCACACACCCACGACTCGACTGTTTGTTGTATATATTAAACTTTGATGTTTTCAGCGATGTTAATTTGTATGATCATAAGCTGACCAGAAATGTCATCTTTCACTCGGTTAGTAATTTGATCTTTAATTTGGTCTTATTCTCTTGAAGGTGAAGCAGGTTGTCCGAACGCTGCAGTAATCAGCTGTTGAACGAAATCACTGGATTGACTTAATCGATTGTGGCTTACACAAGTTTGATTAGATACATATATGATTATTGTATATATATGTATACACAAGTTTGTTGTATATATATGATTATTGAAGAGAGGGTAATTAATCTACTAATCTTGTCTTGTGGCCTTCTTCTTGTTAATTGATTCAAAATAAATTGGTAATTATTTTGGAATTCCTGATACGTGTACGACAAGAATAGGCCAGTGGCGTCGGCAGGAATTGAATTGTTGATAGCGGAGATTAGCTAGGAAGAATTAATGTTTTCAAATTGAGCGAGAGAATATGCCACGTGGATGGATTAGCGAGGCCACTGCTACGATAATTAATTAATACTCAAGAAAGGACATGCATCTATACAGAAAGAACCACAGTCAAAGGTTTATCTATCTATCTCTTAATTAACGAGGTTTGGTTCCAAACGACATGCGCTGTAGGGTGCCAAAATGACGATCTGATTGATTAATTGCCTACTAGCACATCTATATATATATATATATATATATAAGCAAGCAAATGTCCGTTGATTGGTAATTCAACCCCAACAATGGCCACTCTATTCATAAAATTGTACATATGTACGTGCCTAACCTTCTTTTTACGATAATTTCAGCATTATGCGATGGAAACAAAACGAGGACTCGTTAGCATCACGTCAAGCATTAATATAGTAAGAAAAAGTATAAGAAAACTTGTTGTTCTAGTTGCAATTATCTACAATTCGTCGCATGCATGCAGTGGAAGTTAGGAACTAGTCATGGGTGGAACAATAACTTACCTACACTTTGGCCAAGGCCTAGGCCTAGTTGAGATATTTGACTAATAAACTAGCACACACCTTGGACTTCGCAATCAAAATTGCAGAGATTCAAAAAAAATTATTTTGATCATATCTGAAACGTTTTTAAATATTTATGAGTAATACTTAGTGTGATACTCATATTATATTGATTAAACATATGATATAATATAATATTTTAATATAAAAATATAACGTTAAATATTATTTTTAAATATGAAAAAACATTTTCGAATGCAAAAGTAAAAAAAAAAAAAAAAACAGATAAATGGGAAAAGAGATGGTTATCAATAAAGCTTGCACTTTGGACAAGGCAAGGCGACATCAACGGGGGAGAGCATGGGCCGTATTAATTTCTAAATTAAGTTAACGCATATTGGGGGGGGAGAGAGAGAGAGAGAGACGGTTGAGAAGGGAGGAGGAGAAATTTCAAAGCTGCCTTTTGCGTTGGGTGGCATCAAATACACAACTTTGACTTTTTAAACCCCCATCTACCTTTTGTCTCCCTTCAATCAGCTTTCTGCTTTTTGTAATTAGTGGGATTATATTTTAAAATATTTAAATAATTAATAACATTAATTATAAACTAAAAATAAAATATACATATTACAATTAAAAATATTAGTAAAATCGTCTTGTTACAACATAATTTTGACGGTTAAATCATCCTCACATTTTTATAGTTTGCATAATTATTAATTATAATTAAAAGGATGCCTGGCTTGTATGATTTTTTGGAATATAAACCAAAAAAAAAAAGTAGACACATGGAGCACTAACTATTTTCTTGAATGATATTAAAAAGCAAGTTTGATTTCCCCAAGTAGGAAACGTTCTTCCTTTTCAAAAAAGAAATAAGACGGAAGGACAGTAGTATCGAGAAAGGAAAATATAGTCTACGCTCACGTGTATTCCAACTTACAGTGGGGGCGGGGAGAGGCCGACCTCAGCCGGTTGCTCTCCTCGTGATTTGCGTACACCTAAATCAAATAATTTTAGTAATCTCATCTCATCTAAAGAAAAAAAAATCATTTTAGTAATGCCGTCAAATTCGCCTTCGGATTAATTAATCTCCACCTCCACGTGGCCTGATGCCGGTGCATCAGCGGAAACGCCACCTTATCCTTCCATTTAAGATAATTGTCAACGAGACCGATGGAAGTTGACACGTGCCGACGTAAAATTAGGCACTGTGGCCCACTCAAAATTAAGCCGAATCCATTAATGATAAATAGGCAAAAGAAAGCCCATTTATGGAGAACGACACGTTTTCTTTTTTTTTTTTTATAAATTATACGTGTTAAATAAATATATTTTATATTATATAAAGTTTTTTTTTTAAATTTTGTGTGTGTTTAAGGCACGGTATAAGAATATACTAATTAAAATAAAACAGTTGTTAGTGTCTTAACAATTTTTATTTTTTTAACAAAAACGACCTTCTTTGTGTATATAATTTTTTCAAAGTGTTTTTAGTGGTAGAACACATATAGAAAAAGTATTATCTAAGAATTAAAGTAATTACGATAATTTTGAATTTTATAATTATTTTTAAATATTAATAATTAACTATTCTTATTTTGTTAAAAACTAACTGAGTAATATTATTTATCTTCGGTAAAAATGAACAATGGTGATTGACAATTCATGGAAGTGTTTAATTGACATTATTAACATTACACATCTATTTAAAGAATATAAAAAATAAAATATGTTGGGTGCTTTTTTATCTTCTTCAGTCAAACACTTCTACGTAGACTATCATATCACTGTTATTTATCTTTACAAAAAATAAATAGCATTACTCAAATTAATTACTCTTATTTTGTATTCCAAGTATTTATATAAAAGTTTACATGAAAATTCAGATTAATTTCTAATAAAAAAATATGAATGACAAGAACTAATTATTAAAATCTTACATTTTCGACGTTTATGTATAATAATCGACAGAAATATTCTTCTATTCAAGTCGAATTTGCCCGATGCAAGCATATAGGGGGTGGGGCCCATGTTCTCCTTCTGATTTTACTTGCGTTAGGCAAATGTTATGTTGTTTGACGCAAATAACATAATAATTTTGTAATAATTAATTTATTAAGTAAAAAACAAAATATGAGAGACAGTTTAGAAAGGAGGAGAGAGATTTAAATGATAATTTTTTTTTCCTCAAAAAGGAAGGAGAAGGCAAAGGCATGATGATTAAGGGACATGGCGTACGTTTATTAATTTTTTTCAATTTGATGTGTTTGTTGTTATGTATAATGTGATTAATAATTTAATAAAATTTATAAAGTCAAATAGTATTTAGTAAAAATTAGAGTACGATTATCAATTGTTATTTAATGAATTTTGATTTAATATAATTTATTTTTTATCTATACATACGTAATACGAATTACGTAAGTGCAATAATTTATATAATAGTATGGATGATAAAGACTTAATAAGACTTAAAAAATTAAATATTTAACTTACAAAACTTAAACTCAATAATAATACTTCAAAATAACCGACATACGAACGTGGCTATCAATTTCTAAACTATCCATCAATCATTCATGAGTTTAGAGGGTTTGAATTTGAAGATCCGCCTAAGTAAACATGGAGGCTCATTTATATCAATTATTTGTAGTTGACTGTCGGTATTAAGAATATTCTGTTGGGGAGGGTGGTGGGTCAAATATGTCTATCTTGGAGGGAGGGGTTCCTTCCCTTATCATGAAATAAAAAGTAATCATAAGTAGTCTTATTGAATGGAAAAGATTTGTGTCGTCGGAATTATCAGTTTCAGTGAATGGATGGGTTAATTTGTGGAGCTTCAGCTTCAGGCTTCAGCTTCGGCTGGTCGGAGTAGATAAACAACCTTGATGACTTTGCAACATGTCTAAGATATGGCTAACACAAATTCACTAAATGTTTCAGTTTTTGCGGTTTGTAATGGGCCACATCTAACATGTATGGGCTTTTTTATTAGACAAGAAAAATCGATTGCTTTGGAATATGGAATTGATGCTTGGAATCTGGTCCACTGCAAGATCTGATCACGACTTCCAGCGGAAGATGATTCTTCGTGTTGGTTTTGCTAAAGGTTCCAAATTCCCACCAGCCCTTTGCGGGCATCCTCATTTCTGCTTTAATTTGCTCAATGTTACAAGACCCGAACAAATCAATGATTTTTTTTTTTTCTGTTTGTTTATATTAATCCTCATTAGTTCTAAACAGATAAGCAAGAAATATTCTTACGAGGTACGTGCCCACCAATACCATTTCCTACATTGAAATCCAATTAACAAAGAGGAAGCTGCTTGTTTGAGGAGTGGAGTATGGGAGTGACACAAGTTCTCCTATACGTGTATACATATAATACATAAAAGTAGAGCAGCAACTTGGAATTTGTTTATCAATTTTTGTTTATTATTCTTATATGTATATAACTGAGTAAATTTTGTTAGTTTTAAATTAGAGTGTGTTTGATTGTACATATTTTTTATGAAAAATATGTAATTATTACATATTTTTTATAAAAAATAACCAAACACTCCTAATTTTTCTATGAAAAAATATATAAGATACAAGTATTTAAAATCTTTTTCCATAGAATTCATTTTCTAAAGGGATAAAATAATTTTTGTTTTCTAACTAATATTACCTAGAATTAAATTCTAGGTAATGTAATCAAACACAACCTTATTGTTAAAGAAAGAGATGAATTTCAAGATGTGTGCTTCTTATAATAAGGGGAATTATATGATCGGTTTTGCTGTTCTCATTTCGCCCGTTATGCCCATTCTTAAAAAAATGATACATATTTTAAGGATCCGAATAAGAATAGAATTATTCATTTTTCAAATACAAATTTGAAATTTCTCGTAATGTTTCTTTCTGTTTTATTTTTTGGGATCCATTGGAATGTGTGTGTGGCAGGGATACACATCCCACTCCCACCTGACTTGGTTTGGTTGCCGGGTCGAAAGAAAACGGGACCGGGTCCGACTAAGTTCGTGTCTGTCTGGCCCATGCAACCCATTTATCAATTCACTTCTGATCCCCAACAAACAGACCCAACCCGCCTCTAGAATCGGCTATTGGGGGGCCCCAACCTTCAGTTCCAGAACCAGAACCCTCTCTCTCTCTCTCTCTCTAGAAAACGAGGATTTTGATTTTGGATATTCTACTCCTACCTTTTCTTCTTCTGTCTTCGCCGCTGCTCCAAGGTTCGCATCTCGGATCTAAATCCTTTTCTCCACTTTCAGATTGAATTTGAGTTTGTGTTGTTTGCACCGTTTCCATTTTCACAATGTATTTCACAGTCTACTATCTTTTGCTTGCATTTCGAACTCTAGTTTTGCTACGATCGATTCTCGACATTCCAAAACGATGTTTAATTATATTCATTGTCCTCCGATTTACAGTGGAGTGGAATATGTTAGCCTCGCCTGTGTTCATGATCGGCTGATTGAGCATATCTGGCGGTGAATTTGTTATGATTTTTGGCGTGAATTAGTTCGTGCGTGTTTGGTGTTATTGATGGCGTTCAAATTTGATGTAGACGTGGCCGTCTTTGTTGAATATGTGATTGCTTCCTAGAAAGACTGACTGTTTTGCGAAGTCAAGGCAGTATTTTCCTCACTAAATCAAGCTGATCATGTTTGCGTTTTAGTTGACTGAGCTTCCAGCCTCGTACTTGAAAGTTACTTGTGGTCTGTGATATTTTGCTCTACAAATGATACATGCTCTACTAGAAGAAAGTTAACACTATTACTCTCATTAATTTGACGGTTCATTGACTTGCCAGTTCCTCCTAGGTATAAGCAGATCGGATCTGCGATACAGTTGTGTACATTCTGAACGAGGACTTTTTGTTTGCCAAGTTCATGCTAAATGCTTTTCGAAAACTGCTGTTCTGTATGTTGATCTTTGGTGTTTGAAGGCAAGGGAAGGGATGCCGGACATGGTTGATTTTCTAAGAGATGACCTCAATCTCTCCTTTTTGTTTTATGACAATGGGCAATCGAAAGTTAATGTCATTGCCATTAAGGCCAGTGTTTTGTAGCATAGTTTCTCTAGTATTAAGATCATTATTTATAGAAAAATACTTGGCACGCTTTTATGTATATCAAATTTTATTATAATTATATATATTATCATAACGATATATTTGAAATGGTGGGTATTACTGTGATACTATACTATTCCCAAAATGGATATATTGTGTAATGGGCTGTGAACAGCCAGGCCCGGCCCCACCCTGCTAAATCTCCACTACATTTTTTCAGCTGCACATGTTAACAGAATTTTAGACAATAAAATAATTAATTTCTGTAAAAAAAAACTAATTTTTTATTGTTTAATATATTTTTAGTTATAAATTGAAAAAATAGGCCCGCTGGGCCTAGCCCATTGACACCTCTAAATTCCATTGCATAAAATGAAGTCTAAAGTATAAGTAGGGTCTACACATCCGTATGGATTGAAGGCTAAATCTGCAATAGCACGTTTGGAACTACTTCTTATAGAATTGGAATTCTATTCTATAATAATTTTAGTTAGTGATTCCAATAGAACTAGAATTTAATTAGTTTGTTTGAAATAAAAAGTTAAAAATTAGAATTAAATTTTAATTCTTATTTTTAGAATTAAAGAATATCTTAAACATCAACAACAACATATCCAGCCGTTATCCCACTATGTGGGGTTAGCTACATGAATTCTAGACTTCTATGTGGGTTTTATCCCAATAGATAGTTTGTCTAGAATTCATATTTGGATCCGACTAAATTTTACGCTGGTTGTCGGCTACC
This sequence comes from Diospyros kaki, assembly GCA_036245055.1. NCBI lineage: Eukaryota > Viridiplantae > Streptophyta > Magnoliopsida > Ericales > Ebenaceae > Diospyros > Diospyros kaki. The sequence continues at coordinate 39,020,059 of BSEG01000001.1, read as the reverse complement.
TAACGCAACCCTCCTCCTTTATCCGGGTTTGGGACCGACAGTGGATAATATTCCCTGGTGGAGTAATGATGAAATGCAGTTTGAACACCATCTTTACATGGAGAAATTTCATGAGATGTGGTGAATGAAGATAATTGATATAGTTGTGTTCCATAACTTAGTTGATATGGTGAAACCAACAAGTACAATATAGAAATACAATAAATTAAAAAATATCTTATGTAAAAAAAAAATTAAACACTATCTGTGTATATATGCATAATTCATAGTCAAAGCCAAAATAATGAAAGACTGGAATGTAAGAATAAAACAAAAAATAGATTGGAATATATTGTAGATGGAGAATATTGTTGATTTTGTGCTTACATAAATGGAGTCTTTGCTATCTTCTGTGAGAAAATTAATATAAAAAAAAATGGAGGAAAAGATTGAAAAATGCTAAGAATATAAATAGAATAGCCAATGGCATTTGGAAGAATAAAGCAAATGAACAAGTATAATTTAGTTATTTCAATTACTTTATTGAACAATTTTGACCAATTTTAATGGCATTGGTAATTTCAATTTTAGAGGAGCGTACAAGGGAGTAGCTGTCATGACTAAAATGTGTGTTGCGGGGGGGGGGGGGGGGGAAGGAAAATATAAAGTACAGGGTGTAATCTGCCATAACCAGATTACGAAAATCTAAATTGGAATTCTTTAAGCTTCCGTTGTCTCTCCAGAACTACAAAAACCACGTGAACTTTCAATGTTAATTTTAATACCATGAGAAAAGACAAGAGAACTAGTTGGGAACTTGGGAGAGTACTGGATATTCGCTAGAAGAAATTCATTGAATGATAAAGCAAACTTTCTATTACTCACCCTAACAAACCACTTACTGCTTCCAGTCTGTTTAAACCCACAGCACCTCTAATGACACCTCTCTTCTTCATTGAATTGAGTTCTCCATGCAAAGGCAGGCCAGCGGCCAACTGCCCCTTGCACTGCTTTATAAACCAATCAATGGCTGTAACTCGAAACTCAAATAAGTCTTGAGAGAAGCTGATAGAATTGGGAGAGTTGAGAGATGAGGATTCAGAATTTCCTTCGTGCAGTTGTTTTTGGTTTCTGGGTGCTGGTTTTGAGTTCGCTGCTGAGCTTCTGCTGTGGCCATGACAAGGCTGTAGTAGTAGAGGTCATTGGGTCTGCTGAATGCAGAGACTGCCCAGAAGCCACCAGTTGGCCCTTTTCAGGTATTTGCTGTTTCTTTTTACTAGCGGGTACACACACACACACACACACACACACTCCTGTTCTTTTCAAGTGGCCCTGTAGCCAGCCCCAGCCATCTGCGGTGGGGATTGGGGGGCTAGGCAGTTCTAGTTCAATTGCCTAGTTTGCTGAAAGATCGGTTGTTTTTTGGCTTCAACTAAACCAGTTTTTGGACCGAGTCCCTGTTAATTTCCTAGTTCTGGTTTTCAGAAGCCTTCTGGTTCCCGTAAGAGAGCACAGATATGTTCTTTTATTCTCGTCAGACAAACTCGATGCGAACATACAGAACTTGTTAGGGATGAGATGGGGCTCATATCTCTCTCTTATTTTACTCGCGTCAAACAAGCGTTACGTTATTTGACACAAATAACATAACATTCTCGATATAAGGGCATCTATAAAGTCTTGTGCAAGTTGTGTAAATTTTAGATATAATCTGTTTCTTTAGCTCAATTAAGTAAGAAATTTATTTATAATATTTTATTAATATTAACGAAATGCCCTCTATATGGGCAATTGTTTAAAAAAAAAAAAAAAAAAAGGTTGACCAGTATAGAAGTTTTTAATACAGTACTGCAAATAAATGCAGGAAAAATGTTTCGACTATGATCTCTAATGTGCCTGATTTTGTTCAGGTCTTGGAGTCACCATTGACTGCAAGCTTCCAGGCGGAGAGCTCGAAACAAGAGGCGCCGCACAGCTTGACGATGAAGGCAAGTTCGAAGTCTCTATTCCGGCGGACATGTTAGAAGATATTGGAAAGCTGGAGGAGAACTGCTTTGCACAGCTTCACAGGGCGTCTGCGCCATGCCCTTCCGGCTATGGCCTTGCCTCGTCCAAGTTAATCTTTCACTACAAATCCAGTGAAAAGCAGACTTTCAGCACCGCTGGAAAACTGAAGTTTTCGCCGGGTCCGTGCACCTTGGCTCTCACTTGGGCTCACCCGTGGAAAATGCCCTTCCCGACGGTCTACCTCCCGTGGCCGCCATTCGGCATCATTGGCCATCCCTTTCCCTTTCTTCACCACCATCACCATCTCTTCCCTCCCCCGCCAGTGGAATCGCCGCTTCCGCCACCTGCTCCAATATATGAGAAGCCGCTTCCCCCGCCTGAGTCAAAGCCACCGGAGGTCTCTCCGCCAATACCTGAGCAGCCCCTCCCACCGCCACCAGAAGAGAAACCTTTGCCTCCCCCTGCACCTATATATGAGAAGCCACTACCACCTCCTGAGTCGAAACCGCCGGAAGTCACTCCCCCAGTACCTGAGAAGCCGCTCCCGCCGCCTGCACCCATATATGAGAAACCTCTTCCACCTCCCGAGTCAAAACCACCGGAGGTTGCTCCACCGCTACCTGAACAACCCATCCCACCGCCTCCAGAAGAAAAACCATTACCTCCTCCTGCACCCATATGTGAGAAGCCTCATCCACCTCCTGAGTCAAAGCCACCGGAGACTCCTCCACCAGTGCCTGAGAAACCACCAGCAGAGAAACCGCTGCCACCACCTGCACCAGAATATGAGAAGCCGCCAAAGGCTGCTCCACCATTACCTGAAAAGCCTCTGCCGCCGCCTGCGCCCGTATATGAGAAGCCACCGGAGGCCGCTCCACCGATCCCTAAAAAGCCCTTACCACCACCGCCAGAAGAGAAACCATTGCCGCCGCCTACACATGAGAAGCCACCGGAGCTCTGTCCTCCAGTACCTGAGAAATCGCTTCCGCCGCCTGTGCCCATATACGAGAAGCCGCATCCACCTCCTGGTCCAGTTTACAAACCAAAACCACCAATGCAGAAGTCTCACCAAAAACAAGCTGTTCCAGAGGAGGAAGAGCAAATGCCGCCATATTGGAAGCCTCGTCATCATCCATTTCTGAAGATCCCCAAGAAAGCTTTTCCACCACTTCCAAAGCTGCCTCCCTTCCCTAAGGTTCCTGGATTTCACCATCCCTGGCTTGGAGCCTTGCCTCCATTGCCTCCTAAACAGTCATCATCTTTAGGCTACCATCCAGATCGAGCTTAAAAGCTTGGATAAATGGTGTTTTCTGTGATAAGCTAGTAATGAAAATATTTTATTATCTGTGTTTTTGGTGGTTGTTATGTTTTTTCTGTGGTGGTTTTCTCCCTCGTGGTGGCTTAATTAATTAACTTTCATGAAAGGAAAATATGCTCAATGAATCTTGTTCCTTCCAACCCAAAATGGAATCGGTTGGACTGAGCTCGCTACGATAAGAAATAAACTTTGGAGGGTGGTTGGCATCTGTAAGTACTCTAATACTCAAGTAAATAATAAAATAAAATAACATAATATTTGTAGAATAGAGAAGAACATACCTTAATTATGCGAAAAACTGGTTTATATAAAAGGATGAGAGGTCATCTTGCATATATGCGTCGTATATTTGTAGGGTGATGAGACTTGATATTCAGCGTCGATAGGGCTCTCTAACGATGGCATAGTGCAAATGAGACCCTTATTAATATAAATGAGATCTGTCATTAATAAGAATGGAATCTTGAACGAACATGCATGGGACTATAATGATGTTGTTGCAGGGTGATGCAGGGCTAAGATTGGCCAAGATTGGGCTTGGGCCCAAGGGTCAGGTCAAGGGCCAAAATTGGGTCATGGCCCAAGAGCCAAGATTGGGTTGGTACAATCCAAATGTTAATTTTATTATATGTGCGGTGGTTTGGTTAGAGCTCGAAAGCCACATGAATGCATGCTCTTAATGGAAATAACATTAATTTTAGATGTAAAATAGATATGAGATGAATGCGCATTTTAGATATAATAATAATAATAAATATTGAAAGATGTCCACATTTTATTTTTGAATACATTAAATTAATGAATATCAATATGTTTATATATTATTATTATTATTTTTAAATATATACGATAGTGCCTCGTGTTAAGAATACCTATGAAATAAACACACAACCAACTAGGACAGTACCAAGATCCAAATTGAAATAAATCAAAGAAACGAAATACAAACGCAACACACACAACGAAAATAGAAATATGAAAATACAACGTTTACGTGTTTGAATCAAAAGATCTTACTCACGATAGGACTTCATCCTAGTCAATCCACTAGAAATATATATAATGAATTTATAGAATCGATATAATACAACGAAAGATACAAGAACTACCACACGATCTCACAGTCACTCAAGAATAATACATCGATCAGAAAACATAAACGATACAAATGCAACAGAGTACATCGCTCAAATCAAATTGGGCAATCCTAGCACTCAATCTCATCAATCACTCTCCCAACCAATCAAATAAACTTGTAATTCAACACATAGTGGGAGTAAAGATAGATTTAACTTGTGTTGATCGTATTTCGATGGATCTAGTTCTTTTTTCTATTTTTCAATCTAAGGTTCTTGTTCTCAATCAGTTTGTGCATAACAAGAAGGTGTGAAAAATGAACAATGACGATAGAAATGCCAAAGACAACTTATATACCAAAGAGGAGAATAGCTGTTAGCCCTTTGATCAAGAGTTTCTCAGAGATTAATGGCCCACAAGCAACCAACCAATTAACACACACACATATTTAAGTCAAATGCAAATGAAATGCACATCAAATGAAATTAAAGCCAAATGAACAATTAAATTTATATCAATTTATTTTGAATCATATATCAACAAATTCCACCTTGATTCAAGAACAGATTGATAATGAATTTGACATGAGACCCTACAACTCTCCCAGTTACATTAGGAGCACATTTGAGTAAAAAATTATTGCTTTGCTCAAACTTATAACCTGGACAAACTCATCTAATACAGGCAACAAAATCATCTAACTCTATCAAGCCCCTATGATCAAGCATTAAGGCTGACAGATTAGACATGGCATTTCCTAAGGTTTCACCTTAAAATTTCCACCTCAAACTCAAACTTATCAATTTGTTTAGGTTTGTCTAATCATACGAGATTAGGCACATTAATTTCTAGACCGATTATCAATTTTTCAAACTTAATCATTTTTTCTATTTGATATTCAACTAAGATTTTCATTCCTTAAACTTCTCAAAATATTCACTTTTATGTCTAAGAAATAATACCCAAATCTTTCCAGAATATCCACCAACAAAGAAAAGAAACATATTAGGCCCTAAAAAGAAAACAAGGAACATGGGAAGAACCCTACAGACAGAGTAAGCAAACTACAACATATGGGATTCACCCATAACACATGCATCCATGGGATTTACCCATAACACAGGATTCACAAAACTCTAGATTTCTAACTTGTTTTTTAATCCAAAAGCCTCACTTGCTAAACTCTTACAGCCCTCTTAAGTTTATGCGCCCTAAATTTTTCATGCTAGACTTCTAAAATGCTTAGCCCTTTTCCACTCTTATATCCATCTAAAAGATTTACATTTTTTTGTCTATAATCCTTCTGTCTCGAAGAACAATTTTTTCTAAGATGACCTTATTTCTTACAAAACCAACAAGTCATTGATTTTGAATTCTCTTCACCCTTAAATTGAGATCTAGACTCGCTTTTACTTTTGGAATGTGATTTCTTATTAGACTTTTCTTTAACATATAGACCTTTAACAAAATAAGATTTCTATTTTTTCTTAGTTTTAAGATCTCTTGACCTTAAGGCTACCAAAACATCTTCTAAAGAAAGGGATTCCCTTCCATACTTTAGAGCAGTTTTCATATCCTTATATTACTCTAGTAGGGAATTCAAGAGTATAATATCCTGGTTTTTGTCAAAAATCTTTTCGTCTATGTTTACTAGGCCTATAGTGATAACTTTGAAATCATCTAAATTTTCTTCAAAGGTTTTTGAAGGGTCAATCTTAAAACTAAAGAGCTTTTCTTTAAGGTATATCTTATTAGACAAAAACCTAACCATGTACAAAGACTCTAGTTTACTCCATACCTTTATAGCAGTTTCCTCATCGTTTACTTACCTTAAGACATTGTTGGAGAGATTGAGTATGAGGAGGTTGAACATCAACTTGTCCATGTCTTGCCTCTCCTGATTAGTCATTGCCCCCGATGTCTCATTTTCTTTCTTACCTTTTTTCTATTCTGTTAAGGCCTTCACACACCGACATTGCACTAGCATGACCTTCATCTTTTTTTGCCACATATGGAAATTCTCGTGGCCTTTGAATTTTCCAAGTTCCACTTTCATGGGTGCCATTATTTGGTTATGTTCTTGCAAGGAAAAAAAAAAAAAACCAACAGCAACATAAAATAAAATGGAACAAGAATAACATCAGACAACCAACGTACACAGAACATAGATAGCAAAGAAAAATGAAACAATGAAAAATTTTGGATAGGTAATGAGTAAAATGTACCGAGCTTAGGTTTCAAATAAAAATTTCAAGAACATTACAAAACCATATTACTATTCTCCAAATATACCAAGCAATAATACTTAATCAATCTTATCAATCTTTCTAACACAGTGAAGTGATATACACTTACAACAGGAAGTAAAAGGAAATGCTACAGTAAATGTAAACAATAGCGAGATAGTCCAATCCAGAAACTAAAGATCAATGGCTATCTTTCCAAACCTTTCTCGATTTCGATTTAAAAAATCTCGAGAACACAATAAAGATTTGGGCAAAAAGGATATTATATACTTATAGAGTCGAAGGCTGATTGTGACTTCTAATCTTCCTTAAACGACGCAACCTTTCGACTCTTATCGATCGCCTTCATGCTTCTTTTGTTGATCTCCGATGGATCTTTCAGTATGTGATCTTGGTTCGCCCTCGAGTGGCTCTGATACCACTTGTTAAGAATACATGTGAAATAAACACACAACCAACTACGATAATACTAAGATTCAAATCAAAGAAACGAAATATGAACGCAACACACGCAATGAAAACATAAATATGAACATACAGCGTTTACAAGTTTGGATCAAAAGATCTTACTCACAACAGGGCTTCATCCTAATCAATTCACTATAAATATATATAATGGATTTACATAATCGATATAACACAATGAAAGATACAAAAACTACCACAAGATCTCATGGTCACTCAATAACAATACATCAACCAGAAAACATAAACGATACAAACACAACAAAGTACATCACTCAAATTAACCTGAGCAATCTCAGCACTCAATCTCACTAATCTCTCTCCCAACCAATCACAAACACGTGATTCAACACATACAAGGAGTAAAGATGGATTTACCTTGCATCGATCGACTCCCCGATGGATCTGGTTTTTTTTTTCGTTCTCCAATCAAGGGTTCTTGTTCTTAATCAATTTGTACGTAATAACAGGGTGTGAAAAGTGAATAGTAACAATAGAAATGCCAAGGACAACTTATATATACAAAAGGGAGAACACCTGACAACCCTTGGATCAAGGATTTCTCACAAATCAATGACCCACAAGCAACCGGCCACTTAACACACACACACACACACACATATATATATATGCACCAAATGCAAATGAAATGCACATCAAATGAAAATAAAGCCAAATGAACAATTAAAATTATATCAATTTATTTTGAATCATATATCAACACCTTGCTTAAATCCCTTTGAGAAATTCGTGAATTGAACAGTTGAACTAGTCCTGTGGTGTGTTCCCCTGGCGTCTGCTTGCTTGCTGGGAGGTTCCTTACAATCACAGCGCAGCACGGCAAAAGATTACTCCCCGAGGAGTCTCTTCTCCTGTGAGTGGAATAGTTTATGGTTAAGTTAAATCTATAATAATTGGATTTCACCAAGAAATAAATGCTATATTAAATAGCCAAAATATTTTGTGGGTAGGAGTTTTAGATACCTTCATCTAGTTCTAGGGCCATCTTGGAATGTCCTCTCTTATAAGGATTTTCATTATTCGGTCTTATAATTTTTAATAAAAAGATAAATTTAAATTTAATTCACAATAATTATAAAAGAAATGAATTCGAATTTAAAAAATTAAGTGTTCACCATTCCTTATTTAGTATTGAGACAATCCCAGGAAACGTTTGAAGGCCATCTTCTCTTATTTCAACACGGTCTACGAGAAAAGTGGCCATCCTACCCTCCGTTCATCTTAAGCGTCCCAGCCCTCCTATCCTTAAGCGCATAGGCCTTTAGGTCTTATTTTAGCGATAATAATTGTGAGGTTATTTAGACCTTTAATTTGGTTGACTCGTTGCTCGTTAACAGAGATAAGTACCTTATTTCATAATCCATAACAAGTGACGGTGAAGATCTTTATTTGTTGGGAATGTTGGTGTAGTTCAATGGGGGGCACGATTCCTAACGTCACGTCACTCTTCAATTTTGTGATCACCACCAAAATAAATTGTTATCATTAAACCTTGTTTGTCATCCAACCTTTTCATTATTCCATTTTTTTTAACAGTTAAGTAAAAGTGTTATTTTCCATCATTTTAAATTAAGGTGGCTCAAAAGCCTAGAAATATAAAATTATAAATTTAGTATTTTATTTTTTATATAAATTTTTATAATTAATAAAATTATTATATTATTCGATAACATTTGATTGATGCAGGTAAAATCAAAGAGGAGATATGGACCCTTTGCATACTTGTATCGGACAAATTTAACATAAACAAAAAAAATATTTTACAATTAATTCTTAGCTATATCTAAGCAGGGATATATAATTCTACAATTAAATTAAATATTTGGTTGTAACTAAGACTAATTAATAATTATATTTTAGTTGGTGAAATTAATTGTTGAAAGATATTAGGTGTGGAATGGAGGGTGGTAATAGTAAATTTGACAAAATTGGAGGGTGGGCTTGTCTTGTAAGAGCAACTTTATCGAGAGTTGCCATTCATGGTGCCATGCTCGTAATTGTCGAAATGACATCTTAGATTAAAAATTTTTCACTCCAACAGGACTGACGTATGAGTTGCAAAATAGTAATAACTTTTTTGTGGTGTTATTTCTTCAATCCCTGGAGAAAGAAAAAAAGAGAGGTTGCATTTAACAAGGGTAAAATTTGACGGTTATATTTTAATTTTTATAAATACATATACTACCTGAAACAGAGGTTTAGCAAGTGAGGCGAGACGGAGTGAGAGAGAGTAAGAGAGGCAGCGAGCGACGGAGCGAGAAGAGTCGAGAAATGATGTAAGTGAGAGCAAGACAAACGATCGAGGAGAGAGCCGACGAGGACTGGTGAGGGCGAGCAACAAGAAACGACCGAGCGTAGACGATGACAAGGGCGAAGGGGGTGAGTCGTCGAAGGGAAAGAGACAAGAGAGAGAGGTGCAAAAGGGGAAGGAAGGTTCTGGATTCGCAAGTTACAAATTAATTATATATATAATTATTTTTATTTTAGTTACTCAATTATCAATTATATATATAAATATTTTTATTTTAGTTAATTATTATAATTTAAATTGATTATTTTATGTTATAATTATATATTTTAATTATATATATTTAAATTTAAGATTTAAAATTTTAATTATTTTTTAATAAAAATATTAAAATAATACTCCTATTTTGACACTTAACATTGAACATGCATAATTTAAAAATATTATAATATTATTTAAAATTACAAACAAGTGATTAATCACTCTAAAATGACAACTCCTTTCAAGATGCTTTAAACCACTAACCACACCAAAATTTATCCATTTATAGCCAACGATACAAAATCTGAAAGCTAGGCCATTTATGGCTAACTAACTCTTAATTGCAAATCAAATGATGAGAAAGGGCGACCAGAATTGACCGTCGCAGGCTCGTTATGATTATCCCGTCAGTCATCTTAACGTCGATAATGACAGCAAAATCGAAATGACCGCAATATGCAATTTGAAGTGAATTAGCCGCTGGCGGCCGACATTATCTACTGGGAATTGCGGATTCGTTACCTGGATTTTGATGTATTTAACGGATAGCAAAACACAGCGTCCGTATCAAATTAATATTACATGTTTTACAAAATTAATTTATCTACGTTTTGTGTTAATTCAATGTATAATAATTTAAAAAAATTAAATACAAACACATCAATACATAAATTGTGCACCTATTACTTGTGACTGATTTTTAGTTATCTAAACACGTATAACCTATTTTAGTATGACAATTGTTTTCTTTAATAGAAAGAACACGTATTAAATTATGCCATCTATCCATATTTTCATTATTCTACAAATTTTTTTTTAGGTAATTAAAAAGTATTAAAAAAACTCACTCAAACTTAGCATGGAGAAAAATCTGTCCATGGATTCCTGTGGTACCCCATTTTTAGAGCTATTTCTATGTTATGATCATAGAATTTGCGTTCTTGTTGTGGACTTTAGCTTACAATCACTCTTTTAACATTTTACAATAATTAATAAAAAATAAATAAAAGAAAGAACAAGAGAAAATTAGCTAGAGAAGAACTCAAAACTTCTTATTAAGAAAATTGAGAATGAATTGCAATTGATGGGAACGCTCCTATTTATGGAAATTCAAGCTTATCTACAAAAAAACAAGAATGCCCTTTTATCATTATCTATATATAGGGTACCTTACAAATTAGATCTCTTTATCTCCATCTCTATGTAATTAGATAATTTTAAAATTTTTTGAAATCTTTTTTCATTATTCCACATAGAATACTTCAAAATATTTTGAGAAATTCTATCAAATGATATCATGTCATTTGCCTAGTCATTCTCACGTGTTTTGTAACCTGTATCCATCAAATCTCCGTTACCGGTCAAAGGCTCGAGCCGCGCCAACCAGTGGGCACTGGGCACTGGCCTTAAACTCGTTGGACCTTCAAGGGCCTAGCAAACCAACTCAAGGGCCCAGCAATGAGGCGGCATTAAATAAATTTTCAATTTTACGGCCTGTATTTGCGTGCATGAGAAGTGCCGTGTGTCAATGTGGGCGTGGGCGTGGGCGTGGGCGTGGGCGTGGGGTTCCTTAGTTTTAAACTGGGCAGTCGGGGGGATGCAGGGGGTGGGGTTCACGCCCCTCTGGTGTTGCTATAAATGTTATATTACTTGATGTAAATAACATAATAATTTTATTAAATTAAGTTTTACTACTAAGCTTTTCTCTGTTCACGCCCCTCTGGTGTTGCTATAAATGTTATATTACTTGATGTAAATAACATAATAATTCTATTAAATTAAGTTTTACATCTAAGCTTTTCTCTGTTGAATACGTAAAATTCTTTTTTGAATTATGAAATTACTAGCCCCATAGGATGAGGTGACTGACCACACTCTTATCTCTATCTTAAAATGATTGATTTCTTTTTGAGTGAGGATAATTGTTATTTTTGAGTAACGAAATTACTAGCCCCATAGGATGAGGTGATAATTGTTTTTTTTAATTTAGAAAAAAATATAATTGTTATTTTAAAAATAATTGTCAAGTGTTTATTAAATAAGATATATTATTATATTTATTTTTAATATTTAAATGCTTTTATTTGTTGATTAAATGATTCGAAATATGATATAGTTATTATCAACTAATAAAATTATGAATAACTTGTTAATTTAAGAGAGGTGAATTAAGTTTTTTTATTTTTAAAAAAAACTTAAATAATTGAAATGGAATAAGAATGTAGAGATTGCAAAACACAAGATTTAAAATAGTTTAGTTTTAAAGTTTAGTCCAATATCTCAGCTTATCATCAAGGATTTTGACAAACACACAAAGTATTCTTTTTAGTTTACCTTATAACTTTTAAATAGGATCAGCTACTTAACCTTTATAAGTTGACTTTTAAAATTTAACTCAATCACAATCAAACTATATTTTAAGATTTAAGCGTAATCTTTACGCACTTTCACAACAAATGTAAAAGGATTTTTCAAGAGAAAAAGGAATATAACAATGATTACAAGTGATTCTCTTGAAAAAGTGAAATTAAAAAATATAGAGATACATCACTCTATCTCACCAAAAAAAAAAAAAAATTTGAAATCACGTGAAAAGTAAAAAGCTTTTAAAATATTTTTTGAAGGCTTGCTCAAGCTTTTTGAAAAGAGTTCTTGTGTATGTTATGTGTTGTAATGTCCTTCGACATTTCATAGCAGATGTTTATAGATTTTTTATATTCAATGTTAGTTAATATATCATTAAATAATTGAAATGTTTTAATTTTAATCATAACTCCCATTTTTTATCTCTACAAATCTTAAATAATTGTTAGAAAATAATAAAAATAAGCACATGAGGTTTGAAGAACATTTAATGAACTGAAAAAGAGAAACTGACAACAATTAATGCGTGTAATAATTATATTTTTTAAAATATGACAAAATAATCGAGTAACTTTTAAGCTTACTCGACTAGCTTATAACCTTACTCAATTAGATGAATTATTCATTTGAGTATATTTTAAACTTATTCAAGTATGACCAATTTAATACTCAATTAATCTTTAAGCACCAGAAAGTTGCATTATCTACTTGATTAATTTTGATTTTTAATCGAGTACAAAGAATTGTTACTCAATTAAATTTAAGTCGAGAGACTTAGTCAAATTTCAACTTATTCTTGATTTTTTAAGATATCCATTTGGGTATAAAATAACTTTACTCAATTAATAAAAGAAATTCACTCAAGTAGAATGCTGTCCAAATTGTTAAACTTAAGTTACTTGATTACTTAGACAGGTACACTCGAGTATTTGTCATGATTACTAAATTACTTTACTTAATTAATTTGAAGGTGATTGAAAGTTACATAATATACTTGAGTATAAAGATTTAGTTAGTCGAGTATATCACACATTTACTCGATTATATATATATAATTGATTATTTTGAAAATAAACTTAACATTACTCATAATACTTTTAAAGTTTAATCAATTAATTTTTATAAGAGGATTTCACATGCCTACTCGATTTTCATAAAAGACTTACTCAATTAGTTCTCACATGCTTGATTAATAAAATATTTAATTATTTTAAACATTATATTTGATTAAAAGATTATCAAATTTAAGAATATCTTAAAAGGTCTTGGATATCATCAATAAACTAAATTTATTAAAAAATATTTTCTCATTCAAATTTACTAAAAATATTTTCTTATTAAATTAAAACAAAAATTTCTCAACAAATTATTTAGATATTAAAATAATATATAATAATAAATACAACTTTCTTAAAAATAAAATATATTTATTAGTGCTCAGCTATTAGTATTATTTTTTTATTATGTTATAGGGATATTACTAACAAAAAACAACCAATTCTTATATAAGAATTTTTAGGACCACCCTACTACATAATTATAGAAAAGTATTATTACAACATATTCCATGACATGTTTTGCGAAAAAAAAATATTATATTATATAAGATTATATTTTCTTTTCCATTTTTATAATCTTTTAAACAAGCCGTCTTTTGTGGGAATTTTTTTTTATTATATAAGAAAAATAGGTACATCAATTGTGAGGCTACTTGAATTGTCTTGTTATCTTTTACCAGATCTTAATATTATATTATAAATTTTATCTATTATAAATAAAAATTATTATTTATTAGTGAATAAAATTATTATATTACTCACGTCAATTAACATAACATTTATCCGATGCAAATAAAATTAGAAAGGGAGTATGGACAAACCCCACCTTCTACATGCTCATGTCGAACAAATTCGACATAGACAATAAAATAAGTCTCATCAATAAATAATTATTTTTAAGGAGTTAACTATTAATAAAGAAAGTTATATTATGAGATCTTAGTAATCCATTGGGATTAATTTTTTAAATTATACCATTATAAAAATGATTAAGAAAGTTATTTTTAAGTGTAATTACAACCTGTTGAAAGCTTTATTCCCCTGTACATGGTTTAAAGCTAATTTTGAAGCTATTTCTGTTTTATTAATAAAATCAGATGTGTGAGCGTGAACAACCATAAAATTAATTCTTCCAGTACGTAAGAAGCGATCATAAATTATCACATGGCACAGTCCCAGAAGTTTTATTCGTCTCATTGTAATATTGGCTATTGGGTCATCATTAACATTTGTCGTAGTTTCAGAAGAGCAAATTGCCCCACCATTCAAACTTCAAGGACTGGGAAATGTTATATGCATACATAAATTTGATAATTAATAATATATATTAATTTTAAATAAAATTATTATTATTAATTTTGAGCGTAATTTATAATAATTATTTATAAAAAAAATACCGATGAGTATAGCGTTTTTCATTGGAATAATTTATAATAATTATTTTACAAATTTTTTGTCAGGAAAATCTACACATTAAGTAAGTATCTATTAGGTTAAAAATAATATTAATTTTGTAAAAATAATAATAAATTTAATTAAAAAAAATCCCAAATTTTTATATGTTGATGGTTGAACGACCGCAACCCTTTCCTTGGGGATATTCATGGAGATGAATTCACATATATAGAAAGAAATGCAGCTTAGCTTAGCTGGAACTCTAGAGAAGGAAAGAAGAAGAGAATATGAAGGGGGTAGGTAAGGTTACTAATGGAGTAGTGAATGAGATGCATCTCATCTACTCGGTTGAACCATCATTCAATATTCCACACCGCAGAGAGGTTCCATCCACAAAGCCGGCGAGCAATGACCTATGACCAGTACTAATCTTCTTCGTCCCCTCGCTGATGCACTGTTCCCCACCATGTACCTACCTTTTGTCCACTGTGGGGATTGAGTAAATGAATGAATGTACCATCTTCTCTTCAATACCCCCACCCATTCGTCGTATAAATTGCGCGCCTGACTCGACGCCTGAGCCAAGCTGTGCCCAATTCTCTCTACTTGTCCTCATTATGAAACCGCTTTGTCCAGATCATCAGCAGGCAGTGGTGCCAGCATTGCGGGTGTTCTGCCTGGGCGTACTGCTGCTATCTGCGACCAGCTACTGTGCGTCAGATCATGGCGCTGTGGAGGCTGTCGGAACTGTCGAATGCTCCGATTGCGGACTTCATAACATTAATTCTACCCAGGCGTTTTCGGGTACGGCGTCTGTTTTTCGTCCCGACCCAATTGTTCTCTTGCAATCAGTTTTTTTTGACAGTGATATCAAACCTACTAATTCGTTTCCATTATAAATTATTTTTTTAATTTTTAATTTTAAGTTTATAATTAAATATATCCTAACATTTTATATTTCAAAAAGTCATGTATACATTTTTAAAAAATTGTAACAATATGAAAAAGGATGTTTTTTTAATTCAAAATATAAACATAAAAATTTAAAAAAATTAGTTTTTATATTTTTATTCAAGAAAAAATTAAAATAGAAAAAACAAAAGATATTTTTTACAAGCCCTAATAAGAAATATGAGATATTGTAGAGGTGTATATAAGCAGGAGTCTCTTTTCATATACTGTAGAAGAGTATATATGAAATATTTTTTACAAGCCGTATATATTAAATTATGCAGGGCTTCATGTGACTTTTGAGTGCCAGTCTGATGCCGGAGAGGTCCGAACAAGAGGGAAGAGTGCACTTGACCAAGAAGGAAAATTCAGAGCTTCTCTTCCTCAAGAGCTCGCAAGAGGTGGCCAACTCAGAGAGGACTGCTTTGCGCGGCTTCACAGCGTATCCGGCGCTCCCTGCCCCGTCCACAACCACCTCAACGCCTCCAAGTTAACGTTCAAATCCAACGACGACGCCAAACAGACCTTTGGCCCCAGCGAGAAGCTCAAGTTCTCTCCGGCCACCTGCGCTTCAGCCTTCTTTTGGCCCTTCTTCAGGCACCCACCCTTCCAGCGTCACCCGTATTGGCAACCTCCGCCAGATTACATCCGCCCATTTCCTCCTCCTCCGCTAACACTTCCTCCCCCGGACCCAGTTTACAGCAACCAGCCGCCGCCCGCGCCAACCCCTTCCGGCAGCAACCTGGCGCCCCTGCCTCCATCTGTAGACAACCAACCTCCTCCACCACCTCGCCCAACCCTCCAGAACTCAGTGCCACCGCCTGTCCCAGTATACAACATTGCCCCCCCACCTGTACCGACATACAGCAATCCATCCCCACCATCTACCCCAATTTACAATAATTTGCCGCCGCCGCCACCTGTCCCAGAATCTCAGATCCCGCTTCCTCCCCCGACTCCAAGAAGTCCGCCGCCATCTCCTGTTTCTTGTAAGAACCACCCAATGCCATCGCCCATAAACCCGCTTCCTCCCCCGACTCCAAGAAGTCCGCCGCCATCTCCCGTTTCTTATAAGAACCACCCAATGCCTTCGCCCATAAACCCGCTTCCTCCCCCGACTCCAAGAAGTTCGCCGCCATCTCCTGTTTCTTATAAGAATCCAATGCCTTCGCCTATAAACCCGCTTCCTCCGCCGACACGAAGAAGTCCATCTCCATCCCCTTCCTATAAGAAGCCAAGGCCACCGCCAATGCAGCCGCCGCCTCCAGTTTTCAAGCACGCAATTCCGCCACCAGCTCCTACTTTGAGAAGGACGCCACCTTCTCCTTACTTTAGGATGCCATTTCCTCCACCACCTCAAAAATCAAGAAGGCCCCTTGTTCCAGCACCAGAGCCAGAAGCCAATACGCCACCGCCTGCCGCTTCTCCAATTCCACTGAAAAGACCAGCAGCGCCATCGAAGCCCCGAAGGTCGAACCTGCCGGCAATTCCGAGAGCTCCTCAGATCCCAAAACTTCCTCCCACCCCAAAGATCCCTCGGAAGTATTTCAACCAACCCAGTTCCGGCAACCAACCGCCCTCATCTCATGCTTAATATAGTTCTTCGCGTTTTATCAGCATCATTTAGTATGCAATGTATTAATTTGTGGTAAACATGTTTTTGGGTGAGAATGTCAGTTTCCATTCCAAAATAAATTATATAGGTGTGAGAACATATTTATAGACTCTTCTAATAAATTTCATGCAGAGTCTCTGCATGTTCCCGGTTTACAGAGCAACGTCAGTTATAATTTCACAATATATTTTTAAATATTCATTCTAGAATTATGCCATATCAACTTAATTATTTCATTACTTGTAATTTTTTACCATATAGTATATATATTGGTTCTGTCTGTATAATATTTTAAATGATAGGTTGTCCAAGAGGCAAGAGGGTGGGAAGAAATGGCTGTCACTCATTAATCATTATTAACTTAAGGATAAAAATTGTCATTTTATCTAATAGCACAATAATTTTTCCCTACCCTTTCTTACAGCCTATCAATATTGTTCTATATATTTCTAAATATTAATTTGTATGACATTGACCATTATATCATGATTACACTCGGTAAATAATTTCTCCATCGTATTCTTATATTTTTTGGTATGTTTAAAATTATAAGAACAAATTATTAACACAGAGCAAAAAGCTGCACCATCTGCCTGAAAAGAAGTATAAACTGAAGATGATGGGGAATGAAAAACATAAAACATCAAATCCAGTGAATGGCCTAGACACATTAATTAGGTCGTTCGTCACAAAATTACTATCTAAACACATGAGACATGACATAATTCGAAGATTGATAAAAGAATTTGAATACCCTTCCATCACATTGACATCGCCTTAATTATTATATATATAAATGGAAATAAAATAGAATGCCAGTCGCTTAGACAAAACAACATCAAAGATTGATTTTCAGGGTCCACCCAACCCAACGTCAAAGGCCCATAATTTTATACTTTTAGTGATTTAGTTTTTGAAAACATTGAAAAATGTCATGAAGCATGGTGCATCATGTGTACTTCTTGCCTTCACACACACACACACACACTGCAAATTAACAGATATCATATAGTTATTGGGTTTGTTTTATCCTTAGCCAAATGAGTTTTTTAGAATGGATAATACTATATAAATAACAATTTTAAATAATAATAAACCTTATTGAGAGATAATAATTATGTCTAAAACCTCCAAAAACGAGGAACTTCCCTTGTGGGCATAGCAAAATCATTATCAAGAAAGCAAAAAAGAATATTACGTACCCATCAAAAACTTATAATTACAAAAGACCCCTTGCCATAAACAACTAACTTGTGAAGATTTTTTTTTTTTTTTGGGGGAAAAAATTGTTCATAGGGACATCTTGTTAATTAATCAGCAAAAAAAAAAGAAGAAGAATTGTAACTTATAATTTAAAAGGAACTTAATTAAGCAAGATCCCTCATTTTGCTTTTATGCTATTAATATTGAAGACTTTAATAATACATAAATTATTATTTAAAAAGCTAATATAGAATAACTAATTCTTACTTGTATAAACATAATAAAAAATTAGACCCGGTGGCAGGGAATCTCTTTACGCGCTGTATATCAACCACGGCGGCCATCAACCACCACGCCTTCCCGATATCACACGCCCGGACATAGAATTATGTAAGAACTAACCACGGTCAGATAATAACTAACCCAGGTCACTTCTCCCACCCGTACCTTTCCGCTACACTCTCCCTCTATCCGACACTTGTCACATTAAACGGTTACGATCAACCTTCCGCCGATAGATACCGCCACGCCCGTCCCCTTTATATGATGGACGCATTCTTCGCTTAAACCCTACGCATTAAGAGAGAAAGACAGAGAGTGAGAGGGGAGAAAATGCCAAACCCAAAGGTGTTCTTCGATATGGCGATTGGCGGTGCACCGGCCGGCCGGATAGTGATGGAGCTCTACGCCGATACGACGCCTCGCACCGCTGAGAACTTCCGTGCGCTCTGTACCGGAGAGAAGGGAAGGGGCAAGAGCGGCAAGCGCCTGCACTACAAGGGATCCACCTTCCACCGCGTGATCCCGGGGTTCATGTGCCAGGGCGGCGACTTCACCAAGGGCAACGGTACCGGCGGCGAGTCCATCTACGGTTCGAAGTTCGCCGACGAGAACTTCATCAAGAAACACACCGGACCTGGGGTTCTCTCCATGGCGAATGCCGGCCCCGGGACCAACGGATCGCAATTCTTCATCTGCACGGCCAAGACCGAGTGGCTCGATGGCAAGCACGTGGTGTTTGGCCAGGTCGTGGAAGGGATGGACGTGGTTAAGGCGGTGGAGAAGGTTGGTTCGAGCAGGGGTAGGACCGCGAAGTCCGTGACCATTGCTGATTGCGGTCAGCTCTCTTGATCTGGCCCGAAATCTGAGATCGCTTGGCCTATCAGATGTTATGTACTCCTTCTATGCCGCCTTCTTTCTGTTAGCATTCGTAATTTTGAATGCATCACTATGATCTACCTGTATGTATCTGGAGGAACTTAATTTCAGTGGGATGGATATGCTGTACACTTAAGAAAATGCTTCCTCGAAAATAAGATTTAACTTTATGTAATCTAAATAGATCTCCTCTCCTTTCGATCAGAGTTAATTTCATTTGCATCGGAGTGTGCGAATGATCTATATATGTTTTCCTGCGTTTTGCCTGCATCCAAAACGCAATAAGAACTACTTTTATAGTAATATCAATACGGATACTTGGTCCAGTCCAGTGGTACCAAAATCTGCTTCGAGGAGGGTCAAGGTCGATTTGTTTGTTTTACTTGCCACTTGATTTAGTTAAAATTTCAAATAGACGGCAATCAGAATTGTAAATGAAGATTGCGACTTTTTTCTTTTTTGGGTGCAAAAGGTGAATTTCCTCATTTTAAGACTCTTATACACTGTCTTATGTATGTGTGAAAAGAGTTAATCATGATGCATAATAACACATCAGGTCAGAGACACAGAATATAGTGATATGGTGTTCATAAAATGTTATTCCTACAAAAAGGTAAAATTTTTACATTACGAATATCATAATTTAAACCTATATCTTTGTATATAATTTATTACCTAAGAATTAACTCTGCTACGTCCGGGGACAACTTTTTTTCTTTTCTTAATGAGCGTGTGCGTGGTTTGGGAGTCGTCGATGACGATGGATGCATTTTGTGGGGGTAGGGACCACATCGAATCTATTCCACAGTTGGGATATCGATTGGAAGTGGGGCCCGCCTTTAATCTGATCCAGAACCAGACTGACTGACAGAGCTTCGATATTTTGCCTCAATGCGTCATTCAGCTGTACCGCAATCGTATCCTGTACTTCGAAGAGCCCGAATTTGAGAAGCCTCGAATCTGGTTCCTCAAATCAAGGCCCGGGCCCCGGACGATGAATTTTCGGACCCAAATTTGAGGATTTGGAGGAGGCCAGCTGAAGAATCTAGATCAAATTTAGGTTTGAAGGATAAACTCAAAGATTTAAATTTGAACCTTTGCGACGTAAAAGATAGTGGGGGGAGAGAGAGAAGAGACAGGAGGTGAGAAAGAGATGAGAGAGAAAGAGAAGAAATAAATTAAAATTATGAGTAAAATAATAATTTCATTTGATTCAAAACGGAATTAAGCGTCATTTGTAAAAAAAATAAATTATAAAAATAATGTATTTAGAATTTAAGGGTACGTGTTTAAAAATAATATGCTAAATTTATGTTCTTGTATAATATATAATAGTAGAGTTGATTTTGGGATTTTGAGTGATGTTGGGGGGCCCAGCAGCCAGCTAGTTCTGGCCTACAATGCCACGATTATGCTGCTAAAGTGTCTTCATGTGTGCGATTTTTTTTTTTTAGTGGATACATTTTAAGTTTAGATAAATTATATTATTAGTTTTTGAATTTTATATTTTAGTATATTTTAATTTTTATTAAAATTCAGTTTAACTTTTAAATTTTTTCAAATACTAATAACAAAATATGACGCAGCGTACATAAATCCAAAATGTCTTGATGCTAAACTTTAACTTAAATGTCACAATAAAAAGATTTTGAAATTTATATTAATGTATGTGACATAAAATTTTGTTAATCAAATTAGATAAAAAAATTAAAAGAGTGACTAAATTTAAACAAAACTAAAATTTAGTAATTATAGTGATAAACATTAAAATATAATAGTTAATGTATTATAAAATATAAAATTCAAAAACTATCATTTTGAGTTTTTTATTGATCTTAATCATGAAGTAAAATAGATTCTTTGGCTATTTCTAGAATATAAGAAACAAAGAAGTAAATTCTTTTGTTTAAATAATAAATAGGGTACGTAGGTGATTTGGTTATATTATTATTTAAAACTTAAAATTTATTATCTAGAATACACATTTTTAAATTTTATTTGAGGATTCAGATTTATATTCACACCAAGTTAAAGTTTGACACTAAATAAAAAAAAAAATTGTAACTCAAGCATTTTAAATTATAAATTTCAAATCACACCATTTGAAATTTTTGTATTCAGACATTTTGAAGCACTTAGATGTTATTTTAAATTCTTTTATTTTATTTTTGGGTGTAAATGTTAGGTGGATTTAGGGCAAAATCAATCTAGGAACTTTCCAACAATAATGTATTCAACAATAGATCTAAAATTTCACCAAATTCAATCGTAATAACTTAGAGACCCTCACTGAGAACTAACATTATTATTATTATTATTATAACAGAAGGAATGACAAGTAGCTGAATTGAGTAATCTCGCACGTTCACAATATCACTAATCAGGGAATAGTAGTATAATAAGCAGATATATGAAAGGCTCATGAACCGTGATTTATGACTTGCAAGGGGTGAATTTGCAGCCCACTTTGCCGTAGCCAGAGTTGGCCCTCTTGAAGCGCAAGGCTGTGTGAAGAACTCGGCGAGTGGATCCGATCAATGCCCAATTCAGGTCCTGGATGACACCAAGCGGGTGGTATGGGAACTGAAAGCTGGAATAGGAGTTTAGAAGAGCGGTTGTCGCTTCCCTTAGAAGAGTTCTGTAAGGGTCTCCCCTGCCTTGCATCGCCTTCCACAGCGTCATGCCCGTCCCGTATCTTCTCGCCGCTACCAAGCCGTAGACCACAGCTACTTTCGTGTCCGGCGCCACCACCTTCCAGTAGCACCTGTGCTCCCGCATCGTCCAGCTCCTAGCAGAGCAGTTCAAAACAATACTCAATTGGATACGAATTATATTTACTAAAGTTCACTTTTGAATGGATACATGAGATGAGATTAGGTATATATCCAACAATATTATTATATTGCTTGTTACCCAAGCCCATACATATCAAATGGACCGAGTTGGATCCGAAACAGGTCCGGCAAAGCACAGTTTGCAGGCCGAGCTAGATGGCCCCTTCGGCCTGCTTTTTTATTTTTATATTTTTCAAAAATTTTAAAATAATTTTTAATTATGAAAACTAGGCCGCAGCCTATCCTATTTTCCCAGACATAATTCTAGAAAAAGGGTTGGGCCAGCCCAAGTGGGCCGCTACCCATGCTGGGCCTGGCCCGACCTGTACTGTTCATGTTGAGCCGGACCAATCAAATTGGCTCCTTTTGCATCTCTAAACCAATGTTTGGATTTGTCCGTGTCAATTTATTACCAGTACGGGCAGTCAGAAGGACAATTTATTACCAGTACGGGCAGGCAGAAGGATGCAAGAAAGGCGTCGGTGGTATCGGCGAGGGCTTGATAGCTGGAGGCCAGATGGACGCAGGGGGTGCCGGGGCGGCGGATTTAGGACAGAAGGACATGGGCTGAGCGGGCTGGGAAAGCAGAGGATCCACACTGTATAGATTGGTATCAAAGAGCCTGAAGGTGAGTCTCAATTGTCTGGGCGGGCCGGCCATGGCCACACAACTCTTGGAGGCTTGCCCGCTCCCTGAAACCTGGGCATAGCACCCACTTAAATCAGGGCTGCCCTCTATTCTGATGGCGTAGCTTCCAAACCAATTTGTAGCCTCTTCCCTCCACAGTGTGACTTGCCCGTTACTGTCCTCACACTTCACTCCAACTTTTATTCCTGCAAGCCATTCGTATTTCAACCAACAGCAAAATGTAGAATGATATTCTTGATACAGTTTTTCTATCTGACTGGACTATGATTAGAAAGAAAAACATTCACTAACACTATAGATACCGCTTTCTCTTTTTCAATTCAAAGCAATTTGGATGGACATTTTCTTTCTTTTTTCATTTTAATAACATGGTAGCTCATTGGGGTTGGTGGATAAGGTGGCCAAATGTTTGCCTTTGGGTGCGTAGGCCACCGATACATTAACATTATATTGATAGAGCACATATTTCCATACTATTTAGCCCTCATATTTAGTCCTTTCTGCACATTAGTTGTGTTATTTTATTCATCTTGATTTTATTTCATTTTATTTTATAGGAATTGGGCTTCACACTATTTTATTTTATTTTTCCAGGTTTAGGGTCATGGAGCATGAGATGGGGCATGAGACATCTTGATGGCAATGAGATATCTTGGAAATTGGAGATAGAGAAGCAAGGGCAATTTTGGCAGATTTGACCTTCTGCACTTATTTCAGTATTTTGGCCGAGATAAAATTCCAGAATGAAGATGATGTCTTCAGAGATATTGTAGGAGACTTCTTGAGCTTTCTGTAATGGTATGGTTTGTAAAAATCCGAGTTCGTTTGGGCCTTCAAACAGCGCTTCAAAGTCGGGACCAGAAAGCAGGGTTAAATTAGTAAACCTACATTGAATGCTGATTCTTTAAAAGGCCATATCTTGGGCGTCCGATATCCAAATCAAGCGATTCAAAAGCCCAAATTCATCTACTCTTCCTGATCTACATTTTTTATGAAGAGGCCGAAGCCCAGAACACGCGTTAACCTATCCGAAATCGGCCGTCAAGTTGCGGTAACCTAGGGTTTCCTCCTAAAACTCTATTTAAGCACCTTAAGAGGCCATTAAAGGGAGCTTCTTGAAGGACGTGAACAGTAGCCGATTTTTCTCTTCTCTCCATTGTTCTTGTCAAGATGGAGGGCTAAGGATTCTGTAATCAAGTTGCAACACCATCCTTGTTCCCGGTTTGAGTCTTGGATTTAATGGAAATATGTTTGTTTTAGTTTTAACTTTGTTGTTTTCTTGTTTCCGTTCTCTCTTAAATCTGTGTATGTGTTGATACCGGTTGGATGAATGCATGCATTGTCTTTGTTTGAGAATCCAAGGTTTTTGTGCTCGGTTGAGGCTTTAACTGGAATCAAGAACAACCTGTTTGGATGGTATTTCAATCAGTCTCGAATCTGTGCAATAAGGGGAATCAAAACTGATAGATTGAACTAAGAGGTTTCTGAAATCTTTTTATTGGTTTTCTTCCAAATCTTTGGCGGTTGTTAAAGGATTTTTCTGATTTTCGATTTGAGGGTTAAAACTAAACAAATGGTTTATTGAGAAGGCAATGAAAACTGGGATAGAAGGATTGGTTTGCAACTGATTGCATCTTGATTTATTGTGTTCTTGCTCATTTTGTTTTCTGTTTTTCATCAAAAACTCCCCCCCTTGTTTAGCCTTGTTTTGACAGATCCGTTTGAGGTTCGTTGGGAGACGACTTAGGGTTGCACCTATATTGCAAATCCGCATCATCATACTATCTAATCTATTGGTGTTCGACAGCCCCGATCAGATTTTGGCGCCGTTGCCGGGGAACCAATTTCGTTTCTGTCAAAGAAGACTGATTTAAAAAAAAATTTGTGGTTGCTACTTGGTATATAGGTTGGAAACTAGCTGGTTGCGGGCTACTGGTCCAAAGCGAGTTAACCATACTCGGCACTGCTAGATACAACGCCACGTACCAAGTTTATGCCATAAACCAATCAAGAAGATCAAGAAGACCAGCAAAACAAGAAAAAAACTCTTCTTCTCTTCTTCTCTTATTTTCTTATTCTCTTATTCTCTTTGCTGATAGAAAACTCTTATTCTCTGTTTTGTAGGATACCAACAAGCTGCATCCAAGTGCAAGAGATAGCAAAAATCAGCAAGTGCAAAACAGCAAACTCCTATTCAGCAGATTTGATAGCCTCCATGACAGATAGCAATATTTAAGGATTGAGATCAAGAAACCAGTTTTGTCCTCTTCCTTTCTCATCCTTAATTGATGTTCTTTCATATCTTTATGCTTCTCTTGATGTTTTGTTGCATTTAGAGTGGTTTTTGAGGCAAAATAGGAGCCGATTTTTGGAAAAAAACGATTTTGAAGCAAACAGTTACTGTTCACATTTTTCCACTTGCTCCGATTGGGCTGATTTTTGATGTCCAAAGAAATGGGGGTGTGAGGAATCAATGTCACTGTTATACAGTGAGGAGACCCTTTTTTGGCCAAATTCCAACGTTTAGACCACTTTTTGGGCCATTTTGTGTTTCTCAGTGGCTGATTTTGTGTGGTTTTCAGTGTTTTTAGGTCCCTCAGTGTTTTTGTGTTGAAATTTTGTGAAAAATTGCATAAAAAAATTGTCTTAGGGCTTCTTGATTGATAGATTTTATGTGCCTTATGTTTTTGCATTTTTGGTGTGCATAAAAACATCATCTTAGGTCCAGTTTGTGTGCTGTTCTTTGTGAGTCATTTTGAGAATGTTTTTGTGCTGATTTTTAGTGCATGACCAGATCCTCTAAGAACATACCAATTGACCTAGACCTTGAAATAGAAAGGACCCTTAGGAAGCAAAGGAAGGCTAGAGAGTTAGAGCACCCCAAAGAATCTGATAATCCTTCTGCCTTTTCTGCCATTGCATCTGATAATCCTCCTAACCCTGACTTAAACACAATGGCAGCTAATGGGAATGAACACAATCAAAATGGAAATAATGGAAATATTGTAAATCATGGTCATTTGGATGGTAGAACCATTAGAGAATTGGCTGCCCCTGATATGCACTATCAGTCTTTATGCATTCAATATCCCCAATTGGATGCAACCTTTGAATTGAAATCTGGACTAATCCATTTGCTTCCCAAGTTTCATGGCCTCGCAGGTGAAGATCCGCACAAGCACCTCAAAGAATTCCATGTTGTCTGTTCCACAATGAGGCCACAAGGAGTTGATGAGGAGCAAATAAAGCTTAGGGCCTTTCCATTTTCATTGGATGGAGCTGCAAAGGATTGGTTATACTACCTACCACCTGCTGCCATCACAAGTTGGGATGGGCTAAAAAGGATCTTTTTGGAGAAGTTCTTTCCAGCATCTCGAACAGCCGCTATTCGGAAAGAAATTTGTGGCATAAGGCAGAATCATGGGGAGACATTACATGAGTATTGGGAGCGATTCAAGAAACTGTGTTCTAGTTGTCCACACCATCAAATCAGTGACCAGCTGCTGATCCAATACTTCTATGAAGGTCTTATTCCAATGGATAGGTATTTGGTGGATGCAGCTAGTGGAGGAGCCCTCTCTGAAAAGACACCAGCAGCTGCTCAAGAGCTAATCTCCAAGATGGCACAGAATGCCCAACAGTTTGGTACCAGGTCAGCCATTCCCATGAGACAGGCCAATGAGATTAGTGTTGCTGCCATCAATGACCAACAGAGGATAGAGAACAAACTGGAGGAATTGGCTTCCATGGTCAGACAGCTAGCCCTTGATAAAGGACAGTCCCAATCTCAACAGGTATGTGGTATTTGTTCGTTATCTTCCCATGTTACTGACCAATGTCCTCAATTGCAGGAGAATACAGAAGCTTGTGCTGGCATTTTTTCAGGAAGACCCTTCCAGCCACAGCATCATCAGCAGCCACAGCAACACAGATATGATCCATATGCTGCCACCTATAATCCAGGGTGGAGAGATCATCCAAACTTGAGGTATGGAGGTCCTTCCAACCAGCCATTCCAGCCACATCATCAGCAACCTCAGCAGCACAGATTCAATGCACAAAGACCAAGTCAACCAATGCAGCAACAACAACCAGCCCCTAAATCCGAATCAAGCTTGGAAGATATCATGAAGCAGCTCGTTGCCAACAATCTCCAGTTTCAGCAAAGGACCGACACTGCCATACAAAATTTGGAGACACAGATTGGACAGCTTGCAACCAACATCAGTGAGCTACGGAGTCAGGGTTCGGGTCAGTTACCTTCACAGCCAGTTTCAAATCCAAGGGGCAATGTAAGTGCTATCGTTCTCCGCAGTGGCAAGGAGTTGAGCAGCCCACCCTCTCCACAACCAGAATTTGAGCAACAACAAGGAAGCCAAAAGAAAGATCAGCCTCCTCCCATTCAAAAGGACAAGCAGCCCACCATTGATCAAGATAGAGGAGAGACTTCTTACAACCATCCACTGCCATTTCCTCATCGAGCCACTCAAAATAAAAAGAGAGCAGAAGCTGAGTTAGACAAGGAGATCATGGAAACTTTCAAAAAAGTTGAGGTGAACATACCACTCTTGGAGGCCATCAGACAGATTCCCAAGTATGCCAAATTTCTCAAAGACTTGTGCACCCACAAAAGGAAACTGAAAGGAAATGAAAAGATCAATTTGGGAAGAAATGTGTCAGCATTGATTCAACCTGCCATGCCTCAGAAATGCAAAGATCCAGGGACTTTCACAATTCCTTGCACTATTGGAAATTTGCAATTTCATAATGCTATGTTGGATTTAGGAGCCTCTATTAATGTGATGCCTAAATCTGTGTATTCTTCTTTGCAGGCAGGTGCAGGCACATTGACATCTACAGGAGTGGTGGTCCAGTTGGCAAATAGGAGCACAGCATACCCTGAGGGAGTATTAGAGGATGTGTTAGTGAAGGTAAAAGATTTCATATTCCCTGCTGACTTCTATGTTTTGAATATGGAGGATGATCACACACCTGGACACGCACCACTTATTCTAGGTAGACCTTTCTTGAAAACTGCAAGGACAATAATTAATGTGCATGAGGGTACTTTATCTATGGAGTTCGCTGGTAATACTATTCAATTCAATATCATTGATGCCATGAAGTATCCCTTAGAAGATCATTCTGCCTTGCATATTAACTTTATTGACTTAATGGTGGAGAAATCATGTGTTGAGTTGTATGATCTTGAGTCTGAATTCCCCACCATTCATAATTTTCCTGATGATATGCATTGCTTTCAGTGTCATGACGGACTCAGTAAGTGTAGTGCTTGTTCTGAAATAGATGAGTTTCTGAGTATTGTTGAGAGTGCACCTTCTCATACTATATGCGATTCTGATGTGCCTCCCATAGAGGAAGTTTCTGTTGTTGAGAATGTATTGCAGGTAGGTGGCAACATAAGCAGACTGGTGCCTTCAATTCAACAGCCACCCACCTTGGAGTGTAAGCCCCTGCCCGAGAATCTGAAGTACGCCTACTTGGCAGATGGAGACAAGCTACCCGTGATCATTGCCAACAACCTTCAGCCTGACCAAGAGGAGAAGTTGCTGAATCTGTTGAAGCAACATAAGAGAGCCATAGGTTGGTCACTTGCAGACATTCCTGGTATATCCCCTTCCTTATGCATGCACAGGATTCATTTAGAGGAAGAAGCTCGACCAGTGAGACAGCCCCAAAGGAGACTCAATCCCACCATTCTAGATGTGGTCAAGAAAGAGTGGGTGAGTCCAGTGCAGGTAGTTCCAAAGAAGACAGGATTCACAGTGGTAGCCAATGAGAAGAATGAGCTAGTGCCCATGCGAGTACAGAACAGCTGGAGAGTCTGCATTGACTATAGGAGGCTAAACCAAGCTACCAGGAAGGATCATTTCCCACTCCCATTCATTGATCAGATGCTAGAGAGGTTAGCTGGAAAGTCCCATTACTGCTTTCTTGATGGTTTTTCTGGTTATTTTCAGATTTGTATAGCACCGGAGGATCAGGAGAAGACCACCTTCACCTGCCCCTTTGGCACTTTTGCATACCGGAGGATGCCATTTGGTCTATGTAATGCCCCAGGTACATTCCAGCGATGCATGGTGAGTATATTTTCAGATTTACTTGAGCATTGCATGGAAGTTTTCATGGATGATTTTTCTGTTTATGGGACCTCCTTTGATGAGTGTCTAATCAGTTTGGGTAGAGTCTTGGAGAGATGTGTTGAGAAGAATCTTGTCCTAAATTTTGAAAAATGTCATTTCATGGTTGAGCAGGGGATTGTTTTGGGTCATGTTGTGTCCAAGAGGGGTATAGAGGTTGATAAGTCCAAGGTTGATATCATTTCTTCTTTGCCTTACCCCGCGTCTGTGCGGGAGGTACGTTCTTTCCTTGGACATGCAGGATTCTACAGGAGATTCATCCAGGACTTCAGCAAGATTGCCCTTCCAATGTCCAACCTGCTTCAGAAGGATGTGGAATTCAAATTTGATGAGTCTTGCAAGATGGCCTTTGAGGAGCTCAAGAGGCGCTTGACTTCCCCACCCATCATTCAGCCACCCAACTGGGACTTACCATTCGAGCTCATGTGTGATGCTTCCAATTATGCCGTTGGTGCTGTCCTTTCACAACGAGTGGAGAAGAAGTCATATGTCATTGCTTATGCCTCGCGCACTCTGGACAACGCCCAAACAAACTACACCACTACTGAAAAGGAGCTTCTTGCCATTGTGTTTGCTTTAGATAAATTTCGCTCTTATCTCTTGGGTTCTAATGTTGTTGTGTTTTCTGATCATGCAGCTTTGAAATATCTCTTGAAGAAGCACGATGCCAAACCCAGGTTGATACGGTGGATGCTCCTACTTCAAGAGTTCAATGTTGAGATTAAGGACAAGAGTGGAGCTGAGAATCTTGTGGCTGATCATTTGAGCAGGCTTCCTTCCTCTTCAGATGCCACTACCATGGACCGTCAGCCTATCAAAGATGACTTCCCAGATGAGTTACTCTATCACTTGCATGGTACTGAGCCCTGGTATGCTGACATTGTTAATTTTCTAGCTGCATCTGATATCCCTGCCCATCTTAAGAGAGATCAGCTAAGTAAATTTAAAAGTCAGGCCAAGTACTATGTATGGGATGATCCATATCTATGGCGCATGTGTAGTGACCAAGTCCTTAGGAGATGTGTGCCCGATATTGAGTTTGCTTCAGTCTTGCATTTCTGTCATTCACTTGCATGTGGTGGTCACTTTGGTCCTCAACGCACAGCTAGAAAGGTCCTAGACTCAGGTTTATATTGGCCATCCCTTTTTCGAGATGCTCATACATTTTGTAAGAATTGCACACATTGCCAGCACACAGGATCAATATCATGTAGGAATGAAATGCCTCAGCAACCCTTACTATTTTGTGAGATCTTTGATGTTTGGGGCATTGATTTCATGGGTCCTTTTCCTGTCTCCTTTGGTTTTCTGTACATTCTTTTGGCTGTGGATTATGTTTCGAAATGGGTGGAAGCTAAAGCCACCAGGACTGATGATTCTTCTGTGGTTGCAAATTTTGTTAGATCTCATATTTTCTGCAGGTTTGGCATTCCCAAGGCCATCATCAGTGATCAAGGATCCCACTTCTGCAATAGAACGATGCAATCCATGCTCCGAAAGTATGGAGTCTTACATAAAGTGGCGACGCCCTACCATCCACAGACCAATGGGCAGGCTGAGGTTTCAAACAGAGAGATCAAGCACATTCTAGAGAAGACAGTCCAGCCCAACAGGAAAGACTGGAGCAAAAGGTTGAAAGATGCACTTTGGGCCTACCGCACGGCCTACAAGACTCCTATTGGCATGTCCCCATATCGATTGGTCTTTGGAAAAGCATGTCATCTGCCGGTAGAGATCGAGCATAAGGCCTATTGGGCAGTAAAGCAATGCAACATGGATATGCAAGAGGCTGGATCCCAACGAAAGCTTCAATTGCAAGAGCTTGAGGAATTGAGATTGGAAGCATACGAGAACTCCAGAATTTACAAGGAAAAAACTAAGGCTGCTCATGACAAATTGATCAACAAGAAAGAGTTCGAAGTTGGCCAGAAAGTCCTCCTATACAACTCTCGTCTTAAACTAATGCCAGGTAAGTTGCGTTCTCGTTGGATTGGTCCTTTTGTGGTTACTCATGTTTTTCCTTATGGTGCAGTTGAGCTTATGGATGAGTCAACCACACGGCGATTCACAGTCAACGGGCAGCGGCTTAAGCCATTCTACGAGAGCTTTCAGGAGCATACTATGGAGGAGCTGCATCTCCTCAACGCCACCTACAATTGACAAAATCAGGCTGTTCCTCTTTCCCTATTTTGTTTTTTATTATTTACCTGTCCTATGCCTGATTCTTGCTGCATGCTTACATTGAGGACAATGTAATGTTTAAGTGTGAGGGGAGGAGTTTTAGAAAAGTTAAAAAAAAATATATAATAATAAAATAAAAAATATATATATATAAAAAAAAAAAATTGCAAAATGAGGCAAATTGAGTTTGAAAGAATTTAGCATGATTAGAAAGTTGATCTTATCTTTTTGGGCTTTCAAGTAAATTGGAAATGAGTTTGGCTTGGTGAGTTGATTGAGGTAGTCTTTGTGGGGATATTTGTGCATGTTCTTGTTCTTTCTTATGCTATGCCTGCATCCACTGAATTATGGGTATCATTCCAGAACTTGTTTTGAATCTTTATTGAAGCTATCAGTGCTCATGCATATGAAAAGATGATTAAGGCATTCTTTCATTTTACCCGTCATACCTAAAAAAAAAAAAAAGAAAAAAAGTGATCTTGTCCCTTCTTTAGGTTGAAGAACATTCATTGCATCCCTTGAAAAAAAAAAAATTAAGCAAGTCCTTTGGAATAAAAAAAAAAAAAAAGATAGAAAGGCCAAAGGCCAAGGTGAGATGGAGCGTAAAACGCACTCACCAAGGTGGGATGGAGCGTAAAACGCACCCACCATGCGAAAAAAAAAAGGGGTTCTATTTTCTGCTTGCTTAATAGTTCTTCATTGATCTTGGGATTGTCTTGAATGTTTTCTTTCTTCCTAAAGCTTACCTATCCCTTTCACCTTACCATGTTTGAGCCATGAATAAAAGTCCTTTTGATTTGCATGCATAAAGCACTGAGAGTGGAGATTTAGAAGATGAGCATATCTGGTAGTGGAATTATGATTGGGTGGATTTGGGCATAGCATTTGAGGAACTTGAAAGCATGTTCTTATTCTATGAGGGTCTGCTTATTTTGACTCACCTTGCCAAGTGAAATTGCCATGCTACTTGTTTGTTCGGGAAGTGTAAGAAAGATGATCTTTGAAGTGTTGAATTCCTATAAAACTTGCCATGCCTCTCATTTTGCATTCTTTGCATCCTTTTTATTTGAAAGAGTGAATGTTAGTGTTTAGTGTTTTGCCCAGGAGTGCAAAAGTCCAAGTGTGGGGGAATTTGATAGAGCACATATTTCCATACTATTTAGCCCTCATATTTAGTCCTTTCTGCACATTAGTTGTGTTATTTTATTCATCTTGATTTTATTTCATTTTATTTTATAGGAATTGGGCTTCACACTATTTTATTTTATTTTTCCAGGTTTAGGGTCATGGAGCATGAGATGGGGCATGAGACATCTTGATGGCAATGAGATATCTTGGAAATTGGAGATAGAGAAGCAAGGGCAATTTTGGCAGATTTGACCTTCTGCACTTATTTCAGTATTTTGGCCGAGATAAAATTCCAGAATGAAGATGATGTCTTCAGAGATATTGTAGGAGACTTCTTGAGCTTTCTGTAATGGTATGGTTTGTAAAAATCCGAGTTCGTTTGGGCCTTCAAACAGCGCTTCAAAGTCGGGACCAGAAAGCAGGGTTAAATTAGTAAACCTACATTGAATGCTGATTCTTTAAAAGGCCATATCTTGGGCGTCCGATATCCAAATCAAGCGATTCAAAATCCCAAATTCATCTACTCTTCCTGATCTACATTTTTTATGAAGAGGCCGAAGCCCAGAACACGCGTTAACCTATCCGAAATCGGCCGTCAAGTTGCGGTAACCTAGGGTTTCCTCCTAAAACTCTATTTAAGCACCTTAAGAGGCCATTAAAGGGAGCTTCTTGAAGGACGTGAACAGTAGCCGATTTTTCTCTTCTCTCCATTGTTCTTGTCAAGATGGAGGGCTAAGGATTCTGTAATCAAGTTGCAACACCATCCTTGTTCCCGGTTTGAGTCTTGGATTTAATGGAAATATGTTTGTTTTAGTTTTAACTTTGTTGTTTTCTTGTTTCCGTTCTCTCTTAAATCTGTGTATGTGTTGATACCGGTTGGATGAATGCATGCATTGTCTTTGTTTGAGAATCCAAGGTTTTTGTGCTCGGTTGAGGCTTTAACTGGAATCAAGAACAACCTGTTTGGATGGTATTTCAATCAGTCTCGAATCTGTGCAATAAGGGGAATCAAAACTGATAGATTGAACTAAGAGGTTTCTGAAATCTTTTTATTGGTTTTCTTCCAAATCTTTGGCGGTTGTTAAAGGATTTTTCTGATTTTCGATTTGAGGGTTAAAACTAAACAAATGGTTTATTGAGAAGGCAATGAAAACTGGGATAGAAGGATTGGTTTGCAACTGATTGCATCTTGATTTATTGTGTTCTTGCTCATTTTGTTTTCTGTTTTTCATCAAAAACTCCCCCCCTTGTTTAGCCTTGTTTTGACAGATCCGTTTGAGGTTCGTTGGGAGACGACTTAGGGTTGCACCTATATTGCAAATCCGCATCATCATACTATCTAATCTATTGGTGTTCGACAGCCCCGATCATATATACAATGCTAGGGAGAAGGAAAAGTAGATACGGATTAATAGATAGAGATGATCTGACCATAGAGGGGATAATCAAAATGTGAAATCTGGCCATCTTTGCATTGGTCACAGAAGACATTGCCGGTGACCATGGCGTCCGCTTGAGCTCCATGAATGGCCGCCGCAGCGATGAGACAAGCTGCAAAGCAGAGCTTGAGTGGCCAATATTCCATCATTAGTAATCAAACTCCTCAAGCTTCGGCAGAAAATTAGTAAATCTCACGACATGAGTAATGAATGAAGGCGAATGGGGGTACATAAATAGAAAGGGGAAGAAGCGAAATTAAAAGCAGCAATGGTCTGCAACTCTCAACTGCCTCCATTTATGAGTTTTGACCTGAGCTGAACCTGATGAAGGGCTTCGAGAAGCT
Organism: Diospyros kaki; assembly: GCA_036245055.1. Taxonomy (NCBI): domain Eukaryota; kingdom Viridiplantae; phylum Streptophyta; class Magnoliopsida; order Ericales; family Ebenaceae; genus Diospyros; species Diospyros kaki. Next base: position 38,985,958 of record BSEG01000001.1, on the reverse strand, counting down.
GTCTGATTTTCCTCTGCCCTGAGATCCTCCTCATTTATTGACCCAGAAAAATGTGTGTTTTTTTAGTGTTTTGGGATGGATTAAATGGCAAGACGTGGTTGGCGGTGGCGGACTGGCGGGTACTAGTAGCCGTCAAGGGCGGTGAAGAGCATTGATGATTGATTGATTGATGATGAAGATGAGTGTTGAGTTTGTGTTTCTTAATAAGGTTCAATACGATAACTATATTTTGAGTAGGTATAATTTTTATAGGCTTCAGCCAAGCATTAATACATATCATCATCTATTGGCAGTCCAATTAAGAAAATGGGCCATAAACCTATTTACCATCTCTTTGAAAAAGAAATAAATCTAAGGGTGTGTTTGATTGCATTATCTAGAATTTAATTCTAAGTAATATTGCCTAGAAAATAAAAACTACCTCACCCCCTTGAAAAATAAATTTCATGAAAATAAGTTTTAAATGTTTGTACCATACATATTTTTTCATAGAAAAATAAAGAGTGTTTGATTGTTTTCCATAGAAAATGTGTAATAATTACATATTTTCTATGAAAAATGTGTGCAATCAAACACACTCTAAGTTCATTTGCTCAAAATATGCAGAAAACCTAGCCCATTTGATGTGTGAGCCCATTGTTTTGTGCAAGCTCATTTCTTCTAATGGCCTGTTTGTCTTGAGAGGCCCATTTGTGATGCGCTAAGTTGCTTTCATTTAAATACCTCTCTTTCTTGTCATTTGGAGACAACTCTCTCTCTCATCCCCAAGACATGACCGAATGCTTCTCCTCTTTTGCTCCTTACTATCGACCAGTCAGCAGCGGCCCCTTGCTGTTAGCTAACCCTCCCCTATTTTCGACTTCGTTTTTGCTCTTCTCGGCATAACAATCCTTAATAAAGTGTTCAGTTTTCTCACAACCATAACACATCTTATCCTTCCATTGGGTTTTGGATTTTGGCCTACATTTCCCTTTCTTGCTACCTTCTTCTTGATTTTTAAATTTAGGTCTACCCCTCATCATGTGGACCTCACATTTTTTCTCACTCCTTAATTCCAATTCCTTACTTCTAAGAGAATTTATAACAACCGTAACTCATTATTTTGTAGATCTTTTTCCCAACAAATGGTATCAGAGCCTTGGTAGGCTTCTGGGTTGTGCACATTCAAAGGCAGAATGAAAAACTCCTTTTCGTTTTCACACCCAATTTCACGGTAAGCTTTGTGCTAACTAGATCTGTTTTACTTAAATTACTTTGTGCTGATCTTGAGTTGGGGTGAAATAACCCCATATTTAGAACCAGTGGCCAGTGGGCTTTCAATCGGTATGGTTCGTGTAAGCCCACTCGCTAGTAGTGGTAGTGCGTGGAGCAACCAGTGGCAGCGCGTGCGGTGGTGCATGGAGGCCGTTGACATCCTTTAGATTCAACCCGTTTTTTTCATCTTTCAAATCTCATATTTGATCCCTATTGGTAAAATCTATTTTGGTAACTTGTGTGGTTTTATATATTATTTTCTGTGATTTACTTGTGATTATTTAATTACTTGGTGCTTTTAATTAATACTAAGTAAATCTATGATATCTTTGCGATATTTGTGAAACCTGCATTTACTTGTGGTTGTTTTGTTACTTAGTGCTTCATTATCCTGCCTAGTAAATCAGTTAGATATTAGAATTTGTTTATGATCTTTATTCAGTATCAACTTGGTATTTTGTTTGATATCTGTTATTTTGTGCCTATATAGCTTGTTGTGTGCAATCAGTTTCAGAATACTATTTTTGTTAGTAAAATTAGTTTATCTGTCTTTGTTTAATTCTGTTCCTATTTTTTTATTTGATATCCCTTTGTGAATCTGTTACCTTAGTTAAATTTAAACTGTGTGCTTGCATTAAGTTAACTAGGCTGCATATTTTATGTGTAGTACATATACTTTGTGAATATGACCACACAATTCTAATTGGGGGTTTTTAATGAAAAGGAAGATTTCTCTATATGGCAATAGAAAATAAAGAGAATTTTAGTACAACAAAAAGTCTCTAAGGGTTTAGATGGAAAATATCCTGAATGTACTAAAGAGGAATAAAAACTTTAAGCTGATGAACTTGCCTATACTTCTATAATCTTGCATCTCTTTGATTCAGTGTTAAGGAAAGTGTAAAAACTTGACACAACTAAAGAACTTTGAGAAAAATTAGAGAAATTATATGTTAAGAAATCCACCCCAATAAGCTTTTATTTGCTTGAAAGTTTCTTTAGTTTTAAGATTGACCCATTTAGAGACCTAGATGACAACTTAGACGTCTTTAACAAATTAGTTCAAGATATCATAAATTGTGGTGAAACAGTATCGGAGGAATACAAGACAATTATTTTGTTAAATGTCATTTCTAATACTTATAAAAGTTAAAAATGTCATTAAATATGGTAGAGACTCGTTATCACCTGAAATTGTCATAGATTCTCTTAGAAATAAGGAATTGGAATTAAGGAGTGAGAGAAAAAATGTGAGGTCCACATGATGAGGGGTAGACCTAAATTTAAGAAGCAAGAGGAAGGTAACAAGAAAGTGAAAGGTAGGTTAAAATCCAAAACTCAATTAAAGGGTAAGAAGTGTTACGGTTGTGGGAAAAATGAACACTTCATTAAGGATTGTTATGCCGAAAAGGGCAAACAAAAAGAAAATAAGAAAAATCATGAAGAGACAAATGTGGTTACCTCTTATGATCCAAGTGAGGTATATTAAGGGAGGATGTGGTAGATCATAACCTAAGTGGTAGGATGAGTGAGAGATCCTAGCCTAAATCGGAGAATTAGAAAGATTCTTAGCCTAAGTGGAAGGATGAGTTAATGGATAAGGATTGTGTGTTCGTAATTCCATTTTAGAGAAGAGTTAAGTATCTTTATTTCCACCACCTCGAGCAAGGTGGAGAGTCAATCCTAACCTAAGTGGGAGGATGAGGTAGATCCTAGCCTAAGTGGGAAAGTGAATCCTAACCTAAATGGGAGGATGAGAAAAATTCCTAGCCTAAGTGGGAGGATGAGAGAAATCTTACACTAAGTGAGAGGATTAGTGAGATCCAAACCTAAGTGGAACGGAGAGAGAGCTAGCTTATGTTTATACATTCGTTGCATATTTATGCATTTGTTGTATGTTTATGCATTCGTTGCAAGATTATGCATTTGTTGCATGTGTTTGTTTCTTGTTGTCTGTGTGTGGTGGCCTCATTAGGAATCAAGGTAGAGATTGTTGGGTTTGTGTTTCCTAATAAGGCCCAAGGTGATGACGATGTTTCAGGTGGGTATAATCTTCACAGGTTTCGACCCGGGATTGAAGCATTAACCTATATCATCACTTATTGGCAGCCCAATTAAGAAAATGGGTCATAAGCCCATTTACCATATCTTTGAAGGAGAAATGAGGCTAAGCCCATTTGCTCAAGAGATGGAGAAAACCTAGCCCATTTGATGTGTGAGCCCATTGTTTTGTACAAGCCTATTTCTCCTAATAGCCCGTTTGTCTTGAGAGGTCCATTTGTGATGCTTTAAATTGCTTTCATTTAAATACCTCTCTTTCTTGTCATTTGGAGACAACTCTCTCTCTCTCTCCTCCCCAAGACATGGCTGAATGCTTCTATTCTTTTGCTTCTTATTGTTGGTCAGTCAGTAGCGGCCTCTTACTGTCGGCTAGCCCTCCCCTATTTCTGGCTTCGTGCGATATGTTGCTTGCCACTTTGTGCAGCTGTTTTTTCTTCCATATATATTTTTGGCTTGGCTGAATCAGTTGGTGTGACGAAAACGAATCCCTCTTGGTTAGCTTTCTACTACCCACAATCTTTGTGATACTTTCTTGCTTCTTTGGTGGACCCTACTTAGTGTAGAGCAAATTTGTTCTGTGAGAAAAAGGAGTTCTTTTCGACCTAGAGAGGGGCGATTTTGGGCAGTTCGGGGCTAGGTTTTCATTAGGGTTTTGGTGGCCTTATTCTTAGAATTACCTAAGTGATGATTGTTGTCCAGATCTAAGCCTTGGATGCGATTATTGAGACTGTCGAAGAGTTTTCTTCATATGCTTTGTGTATATATTATATCCTATTTTATTGAATTTTTTGCACTAACTCATTATTTCACAGATCTTCCGTCCAACAATGGGAATACATTGATGATTGATTAATGAGGTTGATGATGAAGATGGGAATAAGGAAAAAGTCTAAATTGAAATGGGAAATGTACAGGGCCTTAATTGCCCTTTGCCCCGTTTCGTACAAACAGTTAATTCCCAAATGCATCAACAATTCTGAGGCCCCCCAAATCGACACAATTCTCTAGCAAGTTCAAGTGTGAAACGCTGCCGCCGCCATTCGGATTTGAATTGGTTTCAGAATTGCATACCCTTTTTTTTTTTTTGTAGCTTTAAAACAAGTGGGTAATCCTGCTCTTTCGGTGCATGAAGTTCTACTTGCGATAGGACACTCTTAACTCTACTATTTTTTTTTTTTTATCAGTCAATGGTTAATATATAGATAAAAAAATATACACATATACTGAGAGTTTGTTAAAATGAGCAAGATCAACGGCATTAAAATAAAGTTAAAATACTCTCAAAATCAAGACATGGAATAATTAAAATAAGGTTTGGAAGTATTTTAAGATTTCTATTAAAGTGTTTGTTAAATTTTTTAGAATCTACTGATAATTGTATTTTTTTTTATATGTTTATTAATACATATAATAAGCACCAAGATAAGAATTTTTTTTATCAAAATATCCCCATTATCAAATTCATTTAAAATTATTTGTTAACATCAACAATAAATTTATAATTAAAATAGTATTTTATGATTAATTTTAATTGTCAGAAAAATAAAAATAAAAAATTATTTTTTAAATCCATGTTCAAAAATAGATTTGAAAAGAATTAAAAAGTAGAAATAATTATTATTAGAATTAAAATAATTCTGCCTAGATAATTAAAAATGATCAAAACATATTTTTATAATAAATAATAAAATATAAAATTAAATAAATAATTTAAAATTTCATCAAAAGAATTGTATTAGTTAATAAAATACATATATATAAAGATAGGGAGAGAAATTTAAATTTTAAAATTCAATGAAAGGAATAATGTCATTTAAATTTTAAAAATTGTCAAAATATATAATAATTTTAAAATATATTAAATAATATTAATTATAATACTTAAATAAATAAGTTCTTTTAATAAATTTAAATATTTAAAATGCATTAAATGACATTAACTATCCTATAAAAGGCATATAATGTAACATTTCGCATCGAGGGATAAGAAGAATCAGAACAACTTACCCTAATAGGCTTACGATAACTTCCTAAGGGGTCACCTATCCTTGAGCTTCCCCAGTTCAAACACGTTTAACCCTAGAGTTCCTTGCCTACATTCAGTCAAAAAGGTATCCAACTAGTATTGTTTTCTTCCTTACTAATTCTCAATATATACTACATTTCTCTGGGCTCTTAAGGTATTATATTCTCCCCTCTTGAGCACATGACGTTGCGATCTTATAACTGGTCCCAGATCTTCTCCCCTTTGGGGGCTACTATCCTAGAAGCTTGGTAGAAGCCGCTCCTTGTACAGGCCCTCGAGCCTCCGCGCCACTCCCCGCCCCTCATCGGACCGCCTTCACTAGAGGTCGACTTTGATACCACCTGTAACATCTTGCATCGAGCGATATGAAGGATTGGAACAACTTACTTTGATGTGCCTACGCGAACTTCCCAAGAGTCACCTATCTTTGAGCTTCCTCAGCTCAAGCACGTTTAACCCCGGAATTTCTTGCCTACATTCAGTCCAAAAGGTATCCAACTGGTGTTGTTTCCTTCCTTACTTATCCTCGATATATACTACCATTCTTTGGACTTTTGGGGTATTACATATAAGTAATTGAGACTTATCTTAAAAGAGTCTGATAAATTTATCTAAGGGGAGAGGTCAAATAAATTTATTTTAAAAAGAAAAGATAAGAGGTCACATGAGGTATTTTTTTAAAATGGTCAGATAAATTTAACAAACACGTTGAAAATGTCAAATATCCGGAATGCTTCTCATATCTGATATTTTCTTCCACTTATCTTGTTTAACAAATAACTCCTGGGCATATACCCATACTCGGGCACTTTCAAGGGAGGAGAAAGAAAAACTAGAAACTTGAATCCCTAACTCTTAAAGGGGTGTTTGTTAATCAAGATAAGAGAGATAAAATATCATATATATGGGACGCATTCCAAAGTTTAGCTTTTTCAACGTATTTGTTAAACTTATCTGACCATATCTAGAAACACTCTCACATGACCTCTTATCTAGAGTCGGCCTTGGGCTAGGGCTACAACATGGGGCCCACAACTGAGGGGGACCCAAAATTTTTTTTTAAGCTTATGTATATATGTGTATAAAAAATTAAAAAAATAATAATAATTTTTTTTAAGCCGGCATTTGTTTGGAGTTTTGTACCAATGGGTTTTGCCCAAATAAGATTTTAATGAGACCCCAAAGTATTTTTACTTAATTTTTGTAAATTCTCATAATTTTAATAGAATTAATTAGTTGATAATTTTTATTTTTTTATTTAATTTGTATAAAGGGACACACTTAAAAAAATTTGCCCTGGGCCTTAGAAAACCTAAGACTGACTTTGTTCTTATCTCTCACTTTCAAGATAAATTTATTTGACCTCTCCCCTCAGATAAATTTATCTGACATTTTGCAGATAAAGCTTAATTACCTATACGCCTCTTATAAGATAGTTAATGCCATTTAATACATTTTAAATTTAAATTTATTAAAATAACTTATTCATTTAGGTCTTATAATTAATATTATTTCATATATTTTTAAATTGTCATATGTTTTGACAATTTTTAAAATTTAAATGACATTATTCCTTTTATCGATTTTTAAAATTTAAATTTTTATCTCCCTCTCTCTCTATATATATATTATTAGCTAATACAATTCCTTTCACTAATTTTTAAATTATTTTATTCAATTTTATATTTTATTATCTATTATGAAAATATGTTTTGTCCATTTTTAATTATCTAGATGAAATTATTATAATTCCAATAATAATTATTTCTATTTTTTAACTCTTTTTAAATCTATTTTTGAATATGAATTTAGAAAATAAAACATTTTTTTATTTTTATTTTTTTGACAATTCATATTAAATATAAAATAATATTTTAATTATAAATTTGTTGTTGATGTTAACAAACAATTTTGAATGAATTTGATAATAGGGATATTTTCATTAAAAAAGCTCTTATTTTGGTGCTTATGATATGTATTAATAAACATATAAAAAGAAAAAATATAATTATTAATTAATTTTTAAAAAATTAATAAATAATTTGATAAAAATATTAAAATACTTCACAGCCTTATCTTAGCCATTTCATATCTTGATCAGGAAAGCATTCTAAATTTATCTTAATACCTTTTGTTTTACTTATTTTAACAAACACCCCCTAACTAAATTAAAACATATGAATACAATAAAAACATAATACTATATACATGTATTTTAATCATTTTAATAATAGAATCCACAAGCGGCTTGAAGCCCTCAAAAATCAAACGGTTCCCGGCTTAGCCAAATCTGATAAACAGTACATGCAAGACCAATTCTCTCGGTTTTGTTGTGCCAAGACGTGCCTCTAGTCTTCTTTTTACTTGAGAGAGGTAGGACTTAGGAGTAATAGAATAAAAATTTAAAAAATAATAATAAATATAAAGAATTTCCATCCAAATCCGAAGAAAAAATAAACGTAATAACTTATTTTTATGTATTGACAATATTAATTTTTATAATGTTTGCCGTTTATTTCTACATTAAAAAGGGTATTATTAAGTATCAAATGACTTGATTTTGGGGGTGGGGTCAACCTGCAACTGTGCAGCAGCTCAGGCCTGTCATGGTCTGAACCGGCCAAACTGCTTTGTTCTATTTTTAAAATTTGCAGCTTAGCGAGCTAGATTCAGCCGTGCTCCATGGACTGCATTTTCGCTCTTATAAAAAAGGGGCTGCCATTGCCATGGGCTTCGGTTGGAGACTCCATGAGAGGCTTAGCTCCCTACCCGCTTCACAGGGCTACTGTAATTATTGTTAATTATTTAATATTTAAGTAATGATAATTATTTTTCTTAAATTACTTACAAAATTAACCATAGACTAATATATATTATTTTTAAATAAAGTAGATTTGTTATATTTTATTTTTAATATTTAAAATTTTATTCAATAATGTTAAATAGATCGTATTTTTAATTATTTAATCAATTAATAAAATTGTTTTAAAATTATGTTAAAGTAATTTTTAATCAAATAATGTTAAATTTTTTTTATGATATCTTATTTTAATATTAAGATAAGATTGGAGCTGCGTTGGTGATATCTCTTCTCAAATTCATATGGACCAATTCTTCCTAATTTCTGAATAACTAACGTTATATTATCATGCTTCTTATTAATCTTTCGATTTGTTGATCAATTCTCCCTAATATTTGAATTATCAAAGTTAATCAATCATTTGTTTTGATTCTTTTTTTCTCTTTTTGCTGAATACAAAATGGTTAAAATTTTAATTATAAGTTTGTATGGTTAAGCTAGTTAATTATACTTTCCTTGAATTAAAAAGAGAAACCAAGTAGTTAACTATACTTTGTTATTGATTAATGGTTATAGGGGTTTGTAATCGATTATAACTGAATCGAACTGTCCATAAATTATTAATCGAACCAAATTGATTGACAAACTCCAAATGACTGAAATTGAACTAATTGACCAAAATTTGTAAAAATCGAATCGAACCAAAAATTGAACTTATCGAAGGGGCATTAATGTCGAAGCAAAACTTACTGAAAAAGTTACTAGAAAACTTACCGACGTCGATGGGTGAGCACAGTGGTGCAAATCGAAGGGAGAGAGAGATATTGAGTTTACATCGGAGATAGAGAAAGGGTCAGAGACGAAAGGTCAAACGAATCAAAGATGAAGACGAATGGGCCAACCCTTCGACTTCAACCCTTTGTTTCTGACTCTCTGACCCTTCCTTTTCATATTCGAGGGATGATGGTGGTGACAAAGAGTGGAAATGGTGGTAGAAGGTGGTGGTGGAGGGTGGTTGGGTTGGATGACAGAAAAGAAAAAAAGAAAATAAAACTACCCTTTTTCTATATTTGCCTTTTTAAAAGAAAAATTGAATAAGGGAGGAGATGTCCCAAAAAGTTAAAGTTATTCCGTTCTTGTGGGCTCCACCTCCACTTCTATGCCTTAACTCAATTTCCTTTCCATTGAAAGTTGGATGGATATGGCCCCCAGGGCGTAGCACGGTTGGTTGTGGAATGGTAGAGTTGGTCCCGAGTGCCAAGGTTCGAGTCTGGTCAGCCGCAGTGTGGGATTTCCTGTTCCTCAGGGGTCCTTGTGGGCAGTCAGCACTGGGCCTCCCATTGACCATGGTCGCCGTGTACCTGATTTACCTCCTCTCCCGTGGCGTGGGGCAGTCTGGGAGGGGCCCACGGGGTGAGAGACATCACCTTTAGTTGGTCCCGAAAGTTGGATGGATAGGAGAGCACTCTTTTAAAAATCGGACCGGACGACAGGTCAGACTAATTTAAATAAAAATCAGTGGTCTATCTGATTTGATTTAATTTAAAAAATTAAATATCTTTTAATCTGGTTAAAATGCAATCATGCTGGTGAATCGAGAACTGGGTTGACCTTGGTTTTTTTATCCTCTCACTCATTTTTAAATTTTTAATTATTAATTTGATGAGGGAATATTTTACTATGGGCAAAATTACTATATTATCCTCGGAGACTACCAATATGGTGCTGCCACGTGTCTGTCTCAAGAAGTGCCACGTGTCATCCGGATCTTCATCCTTCATCTCATATTTGATTTTGAACGAGGTTGACTTGGTCAACCGAGATTCTCTCCAACGTCCGATTTAGAGGTTATCTTATCTCTTCGGAATATGCTCTACGTCATCTTTAAATAGAGGTCGACTTCTACAGGTACGGATCATCTGACTACTGGTTCACTTTCCATTTTGGGCATATTCTTCTACTGACTTGAGCGTCAGAGTTCTCCCAGGGGATTACAGCCCCGCCCTTGCAGGTACTCGGTTCGAGGCAGACCTCGGTGATCGGTCCAGTATCATCATTTGGCGCCCACCGTGGGGCCGGTTACTTTATCTGCTTTTGTTCGTCGAGTACCTCAGCCGAGCTCAAGTTCCTCCCGTTATGGCGACAAGAAGAAATCCATCATGAGCTGCTGGGGCCCAGCCCGTCCCAGATCAGAGTCAAAACCACCCACTTGAGAGCGGCCCCGTAGGGGGTCATCCCCCGAATCCCTCGCCATCTCAGGATCGGGTCGCCCAGTTAGAGGGACAGGTCCAACGTCTGACGGAATTGCTCAACACCTTTCTGACCCAACAGCAGCCCCCGGAGATGAGACCGATGGAGCACTCCAATCATGATAGTCGACACCAGGGGGATCATCACTCTAGTCATAGAGAATTCCGAGGAGGCGAATCCCCTCGCGCTGGGAAGGAGTCCCATCGGGACGAGAGACGAAGCGGACCCTCTAGGTGTGGTGAGTATGGGAGGCCGGACTCAGAGGAAGAGGAGTCCTCTAGTCCCGATTATGCACGGGCTAGAGGGGCTCAGCGAGAAAGACGGTTGCGGCATTTGGAGAAGGAGGTTGCAGAGTTGAGACGGAGGGAGGAAGAGCCACACGACATCGTTTCTAATTAGCCATTAAGTCGGGAGATCATGGCAATTATCCCATCCGAGCGCCTTCGAATCCCAGCCATTAAGCCATATGGAGGTACAACCGACCCTGCTGACCACCTAAATCTCTTTGCCTCTCACATGATGGTCCAGGCGGCACCTGATGCTATGTGGTGTAGAGTCTTCCCAGCCACTTTGGAAGGACATGCACTGTCCTGGTATTCAAGTCTGGCACATCGGTCGATTGCTAACTTCAGACAGCTCCAGAATAGGTTCTTGGCTCATTTCGCTCCCCTTCGGAGGCACCGGAGGACTACCATGACCCTCGTGAATCTCAAGCAGAACCAAGGGGAGTCGTTAACAGATTTTGTGACAAGGTTTAATATGGAGGCATTGAGCATTGAGAACCTTGATCAGAGTATTGCTATGGTAGCCTTTCAGAATGCCTTAAGGGCTGGCCCTTTTACCCAGTCACTGGCTAAGAGGCCTCCCCAGACGTTCATAGAGATCCTGAGCCGAGCCACCAAGTACATTAATGCCGAGGAGGTGATGCGGGTCAAGAGGATTGAGTACTCAGATAAGAGAGAGAAGAAAAGTCAGAACAAAGAGCAAAAACCTGAAGATAAATCGGGCCGACGGGGGGAGAGGTCGGGCCCCCGATGGAGTCCAGTCAGGTTCACCCTGCTTAATACTCCTCGGGTTGAGATCCTAGCCACAATTGAGAATAAGGATTACTTGAAGAAATCGAGACCCATGAAAGCCCCAGCTAACAAGCGAAGTAAAGACAAGTATTGTAGATTCCATCGAGATCATGAACATGACACGGAAGAGTGCCATCAACTTAAAGAAGAGATCCAAGAGCTCATCAATCGGGGTTTTCTGAGGAGGTTTGTAGCTAAGGATACAGAACCGCAAAGGAGTGAACGACGGAGATCAAGGAGCCCCCTTCGCAGACGCGGCAGATCTCAGGAGCGACGCAGAACTAGAATCCCGCCCCGGAGAGAGAATCGGCAGGGGGATGGGAGTCCTCCGCAACATTTGATTTTTCATACTCTAGCGGTCGGGGTGGTGCCAGGCAAGAAGTCGGGGAGAGTTCTGATCTGCATCGACATGCGGGAGTCAAAAGGGCTCAGCCAGGAGATGTTATCTCCTTTACGGATGACGACTTGCCTGGGTATCAGGTGTCTAATGATCCGCTGGTCATCACAGCAAAATTGGGAAAATGGGAGCTTCGGCAGATTCTCATGGACCCGGGGAGCTCCTCTGAAGTTTTATATCGACATGCCTTTTTAGGCATAGGATACGAGATGGGACAGTTGAAGCCCGCTCGTGTCCCTTTGATTGGATTCGATGGGGAAGTGGTATATGCAGATGGTGTCTTCCAGCTCTTGTTGACTCTTGGAAAGGGTTCTCGGTCTGCCCAGGTCATGTTAGACATTTTGGTAGCGGATGTCCCCTCGGCCTACAATATGATCCTGGGGAGATCGAGGCTAAATGCTCTGCGGGCCGTGCCGAGTACTTATCACATGGTGCTTAAGTTCCCCACTGCTGCGGGGGTTGGAGAAGTCAGGGGAGACCTAAGGTCTGCCCGGGAGTGCTACATGGCATCTATCAGCACAGCTAAGGGTGTTGTACAGGAGCGGTCAGAGCCACAAGAAGGTTCAAGACGAAGACAGAGCCCTGCTGTGGGGGAGGTCGGGATTTTCCCCCCCACCACTGTCAGTTTTTTACTAGAAGGTCCAGAGGACCCGAAGACTGCTGAGCCCGTGGATGAGCTTATTGAGGTACCATTGGACCCGGATAGAGTCGATAGATGCGTGAGGGTCAGCGCCCAATTGAAAGACCCTATTCGGACCCGGATTGTATCACTTCTTCGCCAATATGCAGATATCTTTGCATGATCGGTCCACAACATTCCAGGCATAGACCCGGCAATAATGACGCACCGTTTGGGAGTGAAGCGGGGGTACCGACCTGTGATACAGAAGAAGAGAAATTTTACCCCATATAGGGTAAGGGCCATAGAGGCCGAGGTGGAAAAACTTATGGCGGCACGATATATTCGGGAGGTCGATTATCCCGAGTGGCTCGCCAATGTGGTTTTGGTTCCTAAGGGGGAAGGTAAGTGGAGGTTATGTATTGACTTCACTGACCTCAACAAGGCTTGTCCGAAAGATAGTTACCCACTTCCCCGGATCGATGCCCTAATTGATGGCACGACCGGATGCCACCTCATGAGTTTCCTAGATGCTTTTTAGGGATACCATCAGATCCCGTTGCATAAATAAGATCAGGAGAAGACAACATTCGTCACTGATCGGGGCACTTATTGCTATATTGTTATGCCTTTTGGCTTAAAAAATACAGGGGCTACATACCAACGGCTCGTAAATAGGCTTTTTCAGGACCAGTTGGGTCGCAACACGGAGGCCTACGTGGATGATATGCTAGTGAAGAGCCTGCTGGCAGAGGAGCATCTGATAGATCTAGAAGAGTGCTTCAAAACCTTGCGCAGGTTCTAATTGAAACTTAATCCTTCTAAATGCGCTTTTGGTGTCTCTGTAGGAAAGTTCCTTGGGTATATCGTGCATCATCGTGGGATCGAGGTGAACCCCGAGAAGATTAAAACGATACTAGACATGCCGACCCCGAGAAGTATTAAGGAGGTCCAACAACTCACCAGAAGGATAGCGGCCCTAGGAAGATTTCTCTCCCGATCGGCAGAAAAAGGGCCTCCCTTTTTTCAAAGCCCTATCCAGGACCAAAGATTTTGTTTGGGACGTCGAGTGCCAGGAGATTTTCAACAAGCTCAAGGAATGTCTAGCCTCACCGTCAGTCCTCACTAAGCCAAAGATGGGTGAGCCGTTATACCTCTACTTGGCCGTAGCAGAAGAGGCAGTGAGCTCGGTACTGGTGCGTGAAGAGAATAAGAGACAGAGGCCAGTATACTACACAAGCAAACGATTGTCTGTGGCAGAGGCTCGGTATTCCCCCATGGAGAAATTAGCGTTTGCCCTGGTCGTCTCAGCGAGGAAGTTACGACCCTACTTCCAGGCACATTCTATCATCGTGCTTACCGACCAGCCTCTAAGGCAGATTCTAGGGAAGCCAGAGCTTTCAGGGAGAATGTTGAAGTGGTCAATGGAGTTAACAGCGTTCGACATAGAGTACCAACCTCGTTCAGCTATCAAAGCCCAGGCCTTAGCAGACTTCATCGCTGAAGGATTTGGGCTTGGCGGACCCCCAGAGGACAGCCTAGGACCATGGATGTTGGCAATAGATGGCAGCTCAAATGTTAGGGGCGGAGGAGCTGGGCTAATGATAAAGAGCCCTGAGGGTCAGTCCTGGTTGTACGCTCTGCATTTCAAGTTTCAGGTGTCCAACAATGAGGCAGAGTATGAGGCCCTCATAGTCGGGTTGAGGCTCGCTGCACAGCTTGGGACAAAGCATCTTAACGTTCAATCTGATTCTAACCTCGTTGTTCAGCAGGTGAAGGGAGAATACGAGGCCAGGGAAGACCACATGTCTAAATATTTGGTTTTCGTTCAGGAATTGATGAGTCATTTTCGATCTGTAAAGATTGAGCATGTGCCTCGATCCCAGAATATGGAAGCAGATACCTTGTCCCGGATCGCATCGACCTCTTTTCCAACCAATTCCAGATAGATTCTTATCGAGACATTACCTCAGAGAAGCATTGACGAGATGGTGGAGCAGCTATATCTCGACCTAGAGCCGAGTTGGATGGACCATCTTATTAGTTATTTGAAGGATGACAAGCTACCAGAGAGTGACTTAGAAGCCCGGGAATTAAAAATGAGGGCCCAGAAATTTATACTAGTCAACGAGGAGTTGTACAAGAGATCTTTCACTCAACTGCTCTTGAAGTGCGTGAGGCCACGTGAGGCTGACTATGTTTTAAGAGAGATCCATGAGGGAATATGTGGGAGTCACATAGGAGCCCGAACTCTTTATCAGAAAGCCCTTCGACAAGGGTACTACTGGCTGACTATGGTGTCTGATGCAGAGCAGCTGGTCAAGAAATATGAAAGATGCCAACGGGTCTCCAACCTAATTCATATTCCTAGCGCCATGCTCACCCACCTGGTTCAACTGTGCCCCTTCGCCCAATGGGGGATTGATATTCTAGGTCTGTTCCTGCCTGCCGCAGGTCAAGTAAAATTCTTGATCGCAGCTATAGATTACTTCTCCAAATGGATAAAGGCCAAGCCCCTGGCCTCCATCACTGCGCGAAAAGGGAAGCAATTTTTATGGAAGAACGTGGTTTGTCGGTTCGGGATCCCACGGGTGATTGTTTCAGATAATGGGACCCAATTCACGGATCGGACGGTCAAGGAATGGTGTCAAGAATTGGGGATCAAGCAGCACTTCACCTCTGTAGCTCATCCACAGGCTAATGGACAGATTGAGCTTGCCAATAGGACTATGCTCCATGGACTAAAAGCCCGGGTTGACAAGGCAGATGGAAGCTGGGTGAACGAGTTACCAAGCATCCTTTGGTCTTACCGGACCACGAGGAGGGGGTCCACCGGGGAGACCCCATTCAGCTTATGTTACGGCTCAGAGGCCCTTATTCCGGTTGAGATCGGGATCCCAACTCTTAGGGTGGAGCATTTTGACTCAAAATCCAATGAGCAAGGCTTGAGGAATAACTTAGATACAGTGGAGGAGCTTCGGGACGAAGCAAGGGTCTGCCAGGCGGTTTATAATCAGCAGATTGAGAGGTACTATAATCGAAGGGTGAAAGCTCGAAGTTTTCTACCTGGCGATCTGGTCCTTCGACGAGCGAGTGTGAGCAACCCCCGGGACTCCAACAAGTTGTCACTGACTTGGGAAGGCCCCTATCGGGTTACTGAGACCCTCAGCCCTGGGGCATACCGGCTTGGAACCATGGACGGCACTCCCATAAAGAATGCGTGGAATATTCAGAACTTGAGGAAATTTTATCAATAAAGGGTTACCCCCAAGGACCTTGAAGCTATGTATGTTTCTCAATGAAATCTTATTATTGTTCTTTTTATATGTGCAGACTGTCCTACAAAATATAAAAAATAATGAGGAGCAGGAGGCAAAAATGAAGGAAAGGTTTTTCCCTCTCCTGAACTCAGAGACCTCCAAACGGATTTTTTGAGTCCTTTTATCCTCGCTGGAGGTAGCAAGAATAAAGGGTCAGATATGACCTCGGGGGACCACCCCTAATAAAAAGGAAGAGTCACGGGTCAAATATGGCCTCGGGGGGACCACTCTTAATAAAAAGGAAGAGTCACGGGTCAAATATGGCCTCAGGGGACCACCCCTAATAAAAAGGAAGAGTCACGGGTCAAATATGACCTCGAGGGACCACCCCTAATAAAAAGGAAGAGTCAAGGGTCAGATGTGACCCTAAGGGACCACCCCTAATCAAAAGAAACCAGTATTCGCCATCGCGTCAACATGCGAGCGACGATGGAAGGGCGAGAAATCAAGTAACAGAGATCACTCGGCTCAGATTATTACAAAAATAGCATAACTACGAGGCATTTTATTCAATGAGAGATCAAAAGTCTAGTACAACTCAAACTTATGGAAAGAAAATACATGCAACTACAACTAGGCTTCTTCTTCTTCAGACTCCTCGGATTCGATTGCTGGGGCTCGGGAGGATGATGCTTGGCGGAGCTCGGCGATCACTTCTTCCATGGTCTTGATGGGAGCAAAACTGAGGTCAGGATAGGCCTTTTGAACTTCCTCCGTGCAGCGGGAGAAACCTCTCCTCCATACCCCTTGCAACTCATCTCTAATAAATCCTCTCACCTCAGGGAGTTGGGTGGGGTTTGCATACTTCTCCTCAAGCTCGCGGTTGCGCTCCCGAGTCCGTCCTAACTCTTCCTCCATGGCATGGTGGCTAATCTCGAGCCCTGAAAGCGTCCCTCAAGCTCCTCGTATCGCTGATGTTGAGCCCTCATATCCTCGTCCCGCTACTCGATGGTCCTATGGCAGTCGGCAAGGGCATTATCCATCTCCAACATTCTTTGTGAGTTTCTCGCCATTCGCCTTTGGAGCTCATTATGAGCGACAATATTTTGTTCAAATAGCACAAAGTTAGAATACATTGGACGAAAGTTCTCTATATTAAAAGTTCGAAAGGCTAACCTGAACCAAGCCCTAACCGTAGCAAGACTCCAAGGTCTCCGAAATCAGGTCGGCGGCCCCCTTCATGTCAGCCCGAGTGGGAAGGCCCTGAATAAGCTGAGTCGCCACCCAAGCCTCGCTGCTGTGATCCATCTCATGGACATTCCAGTTGGGACGGTGAAGAGCCCTGGCAGGAATAGGCGTCTCTTCTTCAACCATGTCAGAGAGGGGCTCGGTGCCCTGAGAGCCTCCTGCCTCGGTGTGGGCAGAGAATAGTGAGATCCGGAGGTTTTTGATTTCTTGTGCCGAGATGGGAGCCTAGAGTCTCAGGTATGCCTCTTGGCATTTTTCCGGGCCCGTTTGGCCTCTTCAGCAGCCTATTTGTCGATCCCCCACAACTCCGCATCATCGATCATCTTGGCTGCAAAACAAAATAAGATCAAATGTCAAAATAAGGAAGCAAGCAGAAATTAGAAACAAGAAGTGGAACGAGAGAGCAGGAAAAATCAACCTAAGGGAGTGTCGGCTGCTGGGCAGGGGTATCGACACAGACCCCCGAGAAACAGGGTTTGCTTGTTAATCAATCGGGCGGTACTGACGTGCTCCAAACCCATCAAAATCTCGGCGTCCCTCCTCTCTAAATGGGACATTTCACGAGGAAAATTCTTATAGGGAGGCCGACGCCAGGTGGTGGGCACACCCATAGTAACTGAGGCGGATCCCATAAAAAATATCGATTTTTCCAACCTTTTAAGGAGGACGGGGTGTCTACGAGGAACTTGCAGCCAGGGTACGCCATGAAAGAATAGCGAAACTCGGACTTATCAACACATACGAGGCGAAATAATTTTAAAAAGAGTTTAGCTTTGGGGACAATACCTCTCCCCCGACAACATATAACGAAAGAGACTAAGTTCCTCCACCCGTTGGGCACTAGTTGAGAAGGAGATAACCCTACGAGTCGAAAGATCTCGGCTATGGTGCTTTTGAAAGGGAACCGACACCCTGCTTCAAGAGAGGTTTCATAGATGGTTAAACCCCCCGGAGGGGATTGATGGGCTCTAAGGTTGGAGGGTGCTAAATACCAGTAGCCCCTAATGGGGAGATGATATTTTCGGGCGAGTCCAGATACCTCATCCTCGGACAAGGAAGAATAGGCAAGGGTTAGGTCATCGGGGAGACCGTTACGATGGAGCTCTAACTCTGTGTCGGTATCATTATCAAAAGAAAGGGCATGAGGACGGGGCCGAGAGGTCCCAGCGTCTACTATTTGCCTACCAGACTGGGAAGATGAGCTAGAAGAGCTAGATGAGCTAGAAGAGTCAGAGCTATTCCCATCTGAGTTGCTAGAGGAGGCCATGGAGATCGACTTACTAAAGTAACGTGACATGGGAAGAGAGATAAAAAAAAAGCCACAAAAAATAAAAGAAGGGAGGCAAAGGAATACCAGCTGATGAGAAGAATTCCAATGATGGAAGAGAAACGCACAAGAAAACCCTTAAGAGGGAGCCGGTCCGTCCCTTGGTGAGTTTGAAGGCACTACTTAGAAGTCTCTTGAACCCCGTAAAAATCCTGCACGAGAAAATCAGCCAAGAAATAAGCAATTAGAGACAAGGGGAAAGGAGGTCTCAAGGTCGAGACCAATGGTCTCTTCGAAAAAAAAAAAAAAAAGTCATGAGGCCGAGACCAATGGTCTCTTAAAAAAAATAATAAAATAAAAAAATAAAAAAAGAAAGTTTAAGGGGGCAGGGAACCGAGGCGCGCGGCCTCGGCCCGCGCGCGTGAGCAAGCCGCGCGGCCGAGGCTAGCGCGCGCGACGCTGCCGAGGCGCGCGGGCAAGCCGCGCGGCTTCTGCGCGTGCAGCGGGCAAGCCGCGCAGCCTGCTCCAAAGTGCGGCCGAGACCACTGGTCTCGGCCACGCACATGAGAGCATTTTTTCTTTAAAATAAAAAAATATATACTGAATAAAAAAAAAGTAGATAAATAAAATAAAGAAAATGAGATGAAAGATCTCTTACCTTTTTACTGCACTCCCAAGTAGTTTTTCTCTCCAATAGTGTTTGTGAGGAGGGGATCATCCCCACCTCCTTTTTTATAGAATCCTTGGAGGGCCATGGGGATTGGGGATGGGATTTTTTAGTTGGGAAACGAGCCAACAATAGCCAATAATAGAGCTCTTTAATTTTATTCATTTATCTTTTTTGTAAAGCTTCTTTTTACAAGAAAGCTTAGAGAACTATTCCTTCAGCTGCCCGAGCTCCTCTCCCTCGCAGCTCAAGGAGTTGGGGGCCAAGTGATGAGGGGATATTTATTATGGGCAAAATTACTATATTACCCTCGGAGACTACCAATATGGTGCTGCCATGTGCCTGTCTCAAGAAGCGCAACGTGTCATCCAGATCTTCATTCTTCATCTCATATTTGATTTTGAATGAGGTTGACTTGGTCAACCGAGATTCTCTCCAACGTCCGATTTAAAGGTTATCTTATCTCTTCGGAATATGCTCTACGTCATCTTTAAATAGAGGTCGACTTCTACAGGTACGGATCATCTGACTACTGGCTCACTTTCCATTTTAGGCATATTCTTCTATTGACTTGAGCGTCGGAGTTCTCCCGGGGGATTATAGCCCCGCCCTTGCAGGTACTCGATTCAAGACAGACATCGGTGATCGGTCCAGTATCATCATAATTAATTCTTTAATAACATATATAACAATTATATATAAAATATTAGTTATATATTAGTTAATAATTACATTTCTCATAATAATATATAAAATATTAGTATTTCAAATATATATTTAATACATATAATATTTAATTATAAAATATATATATATATTTATATGATATCATTTGGTCGGACCACTCCAGTCTAACCGCTCAAACCATTGACTTGTGACCTAATTAATATTTTATAAAAAATATTTTAATAGACTGATTTACTGTTCAGTCTGGTTTTTAAAATATTGTGGAAAAGGATGCCTCCAAAAAATTAAAATTAGTCCCTTCCTATGGGCTCCATCTTCACCTTCACCTTCACGCCTCTTTCTGTTGAAAGCCTACCAATTCACAAAATAGTGGTTTGATTATTTCGATTAATCGAACCATAAAAATCGAATTGATAAAAATTAATTAAATATTTTATAAAAAATAATCAAATCGGTAATCGATATTTATATAACTGAATCGAATCAAGTTCAATTTAATCAAACTTCTACTCACTCCTAATGGCAAAGAATAATTTTGATCAGACTTATATTTTAGATGGCGTTTCTAGAAAGAGGGAGAGACCAAGTCTTTGGAACGGCGGGGAGCACATGATCCAGCCAAGCCCAGCCCAACCAGGCCTGCACTCTGCAGACGGCAAAAATCAAATGGAAACCATAGATATTCACATATCAAATTTCATAGTATCCACAAAATTCCAGTCATTACCAAGTGGACCATCTTAACTCACACTTAGTTATTTTCAATGGCGTAGCACGTATAGTTGCGGGACGGTAGATTGGTTTTAAGGTGCCAGGTTCGAGTCTGACTAATCGCAATGTGAAACTTTTTGCCTCTTGTGAGGTGAGATCGTTATGAGTAGTCAATACTGAGTCTCTCGTTGATCGTGACTTGCGTATACCTAATTAACCTCTTTTCCTTGGCGTGAGGCAGTTGGGAGGGAGCCCACAAGGTGAGGGATATCAACTTTTGGTTCCAAGTTATTCAATTTTTGATTTCAAATTGTTACTATTGGAGGAATTTTCTACATTTAGAATGTGACAATTTTCATAATTAATTAGTATTTTTTTCTTAAATGCATGATTAGTAACGATCTATATCACTTGCAGGAAAATCTTTATTGGTTGTGGGTCAGTGTGAGTGTGTGTGTGACTGCGAGTGTTTGTACTTCTCGAGTTTCGACCATACAACTTGCTGCTGCTTTTTATGCCCTGTAACTGGGCAATTCAGTACCCTGCCGCTCGCTAAGCCAATCCAAGATAATCATGATTTCATCATCATCATCTTCTTCTTCCTCTAGGATTAATCCTCAGCCCCCATTACTACTGGTTTTGATTTTTCTCGCCTCGTCATTAATAATATCTTTCAGATCATGCCGCGCATTTCCCATCAGAGAAGCGTCCGTCCTAGACTTGCAAGACGCATTCAGGCGGAACCAGCTTACCTCAAGGCAGCTCCTCGAGTTCTACGTCGAAGAAATCCAGCGACTCAACCCTGTTGTCAGAGGCGTTATCGAGCTCAACCCGGATGCAATGAGCCAAGCAGATTTGGCAGATGAGCAGCGAAGAGTTAAGGCGCCGGCCTCGCTTTATACGCTCCATGGCATTCCTGTTCTACTAAAAGACAACATCGCGACCAAGGATGAGCTCAACACTACAGCCGGCTCCTTCGCGTTGCTCAAATCTGTGGTGCCCAAAGACGCAGGCGTTGTGACGAAGCTGAGGAAAGCCGGCGTGATTATACTGGGAAAGGCTAGCTTGAGCGAGTGGGCGAATTTCCGATCGCTCAATGCGCCAAATGGTTGGAGCGGCAGAAGCGGCCAGGGAAAGGTGAGCCAACATAGAATAATAACCGCGATTTTGGTGCCAACCTAATTTAATCAGTGGTTTAGGTCGAGCGATAGCAACAAAATCATAATTTTACCCTAATTAACCAACCAATTGATTAATTAGGTTGGCACCAAAAATTATTTTTCCAATAATAAATCAAAAAGTGACATGGCTTATAGAACCGGAGGAAGTTTGCGTAATGTGCTCAATAGCAGCGTTATTGACTGTAATTGTGCAGAATCCATACGTTCTTTCAGCAGATCCTTGTGGTTCAAGCAGCGGATCAGCCATATCCGTGGCATCAAATATGGTGGCAGTTTCTCTAGGAACTGAGACTGATGGCTCCATCCTTTGCCCGGCAAGTTTTAATGCAGTTGTAGGCATCAAACCAACCGTCGGTCTCACCAGCCGTGCCGGTGTCATCCCAATTTCTCCAAGACAGGACACTATAGGGTGGGTGCTAAATTTGATTTAGTGAGCAGATACAAGACTACAAATTATGCGCGATTTCGTGGTGTTAACTTGGGACAACATTGCATTTCACAGGCCCATTTGCAGAACAGTCGCGGATGCTGTTTACGTACTCGATGCCATAGTAGGCTTTGACAACGATGATGCTGAAGCAACAAGAGCAGCATCAATGTATATCCCAAAAGGTGGCTATAAGCGGTTTCTCAACGCGGATGGGCTTAAAGGAAAGAGGTTAGGGATTGTAAGAAACCCCTTCTTGGACTCCTACGGCTCTGCTCTTTCCAGAGTTTTTGAGAACCATTTCCAAACATTAAGGTAATGCTAAAACTCCCAATTTCCATGTACCCATCTCAAATTGAGTACATTACCACAATTTCCTTTCTTATTGTTCTTTTCAAAGTGTTTAATATATACGAGACACGAACTTGATAGGCAAAAAGGCGCAATCTTGGTGGACCATTTGGAAATAGCTAACATCGATGGGATCTTGAATGACACCGCAAGTGGTGAAGCGGCAGCATTAGTAGCTGAGTTCAAACTGTCTTTAAACGCCTACCTGAAAAAGTTGGAGGCGTCGCCGGTGAGATCGTTGGCAGAGGTGATCGCCTTCAACCGGGAAAATGCCGACTTGGTGAGTATTCATTAGCATGATTTCTCACCTAAGATGACTTGTAGGCTCATGATATTAAGTAATATACCCCACACATTGCCATAGGTAGTAGCTAATTTGCATGGATGGTTGAGCAGGAGAAGATCAAAGAATTCGGACAGGACATGTTTCTGGCAGCCGAAGCCACAAACGGGATTGGAAACACTGAGAAGAGTGCTCTGCAGAATTTGCAGAGACTAACGGAAGAAGGATTTGAGAAAGTGATGAAAGAGAATAAGCTGGACGCATTGGTGACACCTGGTCCAAATGCTGCCCCTGTTCTGGCAATTGGGGGATTTCCGGGAATCAGCGTGCCGGCTGGATTTGATCAAAACGGGGTGCCTTTTGGTATCTGTTTCGGGGGACTCAAGGGTTCGGAGCCCAAATTGATAGAGATTGGTTATGGATTTGAGCAGGCCACTAAGATTAGGAAGCATCCATCTTTCAAGCCTTGAAGCTAGCTAGCTAGCTCTAGCTCTCTGAAAAACCATCATCAGTGAAGACGGATGGACAATGTAGGTGTAGTGGTTTGGTGAATGGTGAATGGTGATTACCCTTGTGGTTTTACTAATCAGTAATCAGTTGCTAATTTGCAGTTGCATGCATTTGTTTCACATCCCGCAGAACAGTTAAAAATTTGCAAAATATTAACCTGTATTGCAAATTTATTCTAAATTTTTAGTTTTTATCACTTAACCACCATATATAACTGTATAAATCATTTCAAATGTTCCTCTATCGTCAACATTTGATAAAACTAATTACAAAATCATTAAACTGTGGTCAAGTATGCAAAAAGGCGACGACATGACATGACAATATCTTGTTTATTCTATATCAACTTACCCAAATTCAATGCCATCACCTGCTTGCCTATATTCTCAAGAGTCAAAGTTTAATGGTAAACTTTTCCAAAAGCACATATACAACTAAAAGAACTTGCTATAGTGATTTTTTTTAATTGCAAATATTTATCCTTTCCCCTCTCTCTTTTTCTTTTTTGTATTTTTTATTCGAAGTTGTTTGATGTGAATTTATACAAATGCACTTTTGGACTCAATTGTTCATTTTCAATAATAACTGTTGAGACATGTTTTCTATGTTCTTCTATATTTACAAAATTTTACTTAAGTTGACAATTTGGTATGCATTTTAGATGGCATTATTCAATTTCAATAACAAATCTTGAGAGGTACAATCTTCTATTTATAAATTTTTACCTAATTAATTTTGACAATAGAGTATGCATTTTGTATTGGAAATTTGGAACAAGGACTACTGTTAAAAGACGTGACTGATAATGAATTAATTACACAGATATATTACTACAAAATATAAAGTTTTGGTGGCATTAATTTCTTCCATACAAAAAAATGTAAAGATAATAAAGTCTATTCCGCTTGTATTTGTCGTTTTTGCCTAACTAGCTGCCCCTAAGTGCAAGAGCCACTGGCCAACCCAATACCCTGCTAATAAAGTCTATTCCGTCCGTCGTCGTCTTCTTCTTCTTCCAGGCTTAACCCTCGCCCCCAATTACTGCTTGTGATTTTTCTCGTCTTCTCATTATCCGTCACATGCCCCGTATTTTCAGTCAGATAAGCCTCTGTTCGCGACATGCAAGCCGCAATCAGGCGGAAACAGCTGACCTCAAGGCTGATCGTCGAGTTCTACGTCAAAGAAAACCCGGCGACTCAACCCTGTTGTTAGAGGCGTTATCGAGCTGAACCGGGGCGCACTGCAGCATGCAAATTTGGCCGATCAACAGCGAATAGCTCAAGGATTTCATCGGGACCAAGGATAAGCTTAACACTACAGCCGGCTCCTTGGCCTTGCTGAAATCTGTGGTCTCGAAAGACGTAGACGTCGTGAGGAAGTCAGAGAAGCCGGCGCGATTATACTGGGAACGGCTAGCATGAGCGAATGGGCGAATTACCACTCGTTCAATGCCCCTAATGGTTGGTGCGCCAGAGGAGGCCAGGGAAAGGTAAGCCAACGTATAATAATTGGGTGTATCCATAAACTAAAATTACAATTTTAGCTTTGGTTGGTTTGAAACGGTAAGAAACAAAATAGAGGTAAAATTGCATTTTCGTAAATTGATTGGGTTGTTTTGTATTGTAGGTTGTGGTTAAAATATATGTATATGTATGTATCTGTGTATTTGTGCATATGAAAAGAAGAAGGAACACAACCCAAAGATTGTAATATTGCATACACAGATTTACAAAGTTCGCCGTAAGTTTACGTCTATGAAAAGAATGTTTCTGGATAAGGAGGATAGACTAAGCTACAAAGCCTCATGTCAAAACCGTAGTTTCTGCATACACTCTCACATTCCAAAGATGGAGGCCTTTCCTACTTATATGGGTTAAGAGACAAAATCCCAGGACTGATAATAGGAAATGGGCTTAAATAGGAATTTGGGCCGAAGAATGTTTTGGGCTCCAAATGAGAGGCACAACCAACAGCACCAAAATCATTTTTCATTTACCCGGAGGGCAGAGTAGTTAGGGTTATTGATAGTCTTACTGTTTTTAATTGTGTAGAACCCGTACGTTCTTTCAGCGGATCCTTGGGCCTCAAGCAGCGGATCAGCTATATCTCTGGCTGCAAATATGGCTGCAGTCTCTCTTGAAACTGAGACGGATGGCTTCATCCTTTGCTCGGCAAGTTCAAATGGGGTAGTAGGCATCAAACCTACTGTTGGCCTCACCAACCGTGCTGGTGTCATTCCAATTTCTCCTGGACAGGACACCACAGGGTTGGTACTCACTCCCTCACTCACTATTATTTGGCAGCAATTAAGTAAAGTCACCAGACACACAAAATAGCTTACAAATAAGCAAGGTTGCATTTTACAGGCCCATGTGCTGGACGGTGGCGGATGCGGCTTATGTACTCGATACCATATTAGGCTTTGACCTGGATGATGCAGAAGCAACAAAAGCAGCATCAACGTAAGTTCCAAAAGGTGGCTATAAGCAGTTTCTCAACCCGGATGTTCTTAAAGGAAGGAGGTTAGGGATTGTAAGAAACCACTTCTTGGACATGTGTACGGCTCCGCGGTTTCCAAAGTTTTCGAGAACCATTTCCAAACATTAAGATAATATATGCTAATTAACACTTTGAATTTCCAAGTACCAATCTCAAATTGACTACTTTACATCCTCCGTTATTGTTCTTTAATTTTAATTTTATCTTCCAGCGACAAATTTCAAAGTGCACTTCTAGAGATTAAGATATATGACCGAAAACTTGATAGGCAAAAGGGAGCAATTTTGGTGGACCATTTGGAAATAGCAAACGTCAATGAAATCTTGAATTTCACTGCAAGTGAAGAACTGACAGCATTACTAGCTGATTTCAAAATGTCCCTAAACGCCTACCTGAAAAAGTTGGGAGGCCTCGCCCGTGAGATCATTGGCATTCCACCAGAAAAACGCCGACGTAGTATAATTAAGAGCATTAGTACCATTTCTCTTCTTCCTTGATATATAAGATTAGAATTATTAGATCAAGTTTCAATTATATGAGTTCAAATCTTATATAATTGCATTTATCTTTTGTGCTCATCACTTGTACAAAGAATATCATTCGAAGCAATATAATTTTTTATTGTTTTGAGACCCTTAATCATTCTAGCATTTACTTGGATGGTTGAACAGGAAATGTTGGAAGGTTTGGACAGGTCAACTTTCAGGCAGCCGAAGCCACAAATGGAATTGGAAATACTGAGAAGAATGCTGTGCACAATTTATACAGAGACTAACGCTAGAAGGATTTGGACGCATTGGTGACACCTGGTGCAAGTGCATCTTCTGTTCTGGCAATAGGAGGATTTCCGGGAATCAGTGTGCCGGCTGGATTTGATCAAAGCCTTTCGGCTTCTGTTTCAGGGGACTCAAGGGTTGTGAGCCCAAACTGATAGAGATTGGCTATGGGTTTGAGGGGGCCACTAAGCTTAGGAAGTCTCCATCTTTCAAGCCTTGAAGCTAGTTAGCTAGCTCTCTGAAAAACCATTATCAATGAAGATGTAGCTGTAGTGGTTTGGATAACGGTGGCAGTTGTGGTTTTACTAACAAGTTGCTAATGTTGACTTACATTTGTTTAACATATCACTCCCTTATAGAAGTTAAAAACTTTACACGGATATGCATATATATGTTAATTAAAATATAACATTATCAACACTTGACTCTCTGTCCAACGTGTAATTAGGAGCGTTCTATATCGTCAACCGGCCCATTTAAAAAACCGTTTCAAATACTGCGTTCTGTAGTCAACATTCAGTTCAACAAATGTAATATCAGAAGGGCAACGATGTGGCAGCCCCCAATTTTATACATCTTGTCAACTCCGTCCCCTACTCAGCCAAATTTAATTAATATCAAGTGATCACCGTTTCCACACTTTAGCATTTCTAGGCTAGACATTTAACAAGTGTGTAACTTTTTCAATATAACGTCAGAGGCAAACTAATAAAATTAAAAGTTAGAAGAAATCTAACATATATGTCAAAAGTATGGCATTTTTTTTTTTTGTCATTTTATCCCCCTTTTTTTCTATTATTGTACAAATTTACCATCAGGCCCACAGTACACCCTCAATAATATTCATTTTTAGTCACAAAATAAAATTTATTTGATAACGTAGTAATTTAAAATAAAAGCTATTGTAACATTTACTATTGGGCCATGCATGTGTTTGAGATCCAGACACATGTACACCCTCAACATTCTTATAGTGTTTTCAAGTAGGTCAACTGTTTAGACCTCAAAGAAGAGCTTGAGCCAGAAGCCAAGCCTTCTACTTTCCACCATATCTTGGGCAATACGAAAACGTTGGCCTAATACCTCCTCTTTATCAGGAAAGCCCCGCGTAGTCGTAGCAGTGGATCTCTTTTTCTAGTTAAACTGCTTTTTGAAACTTTTAACACGCTTTCCCGAATCCCACCTATAAAAATCTGTCAAGTCTTTCCTCCCTTGTGCCTTATTAATCAAATTAACAAGCTGATATAGTATTGCTTAGTTAGAGAGATGGCCAAGGTACTTCTTGTTGCAGTGCTCTGTCTGATCAAAATATGGAGGCCATTGGTCGAGAGCCTCCAAGATGAATCTTGGGCACAGAAAGTCGATGACGGGAAGCAGACCGCACATAGCCTCCAATTCTACTTCCATGACACAGTCAGCGGCCGGAACCCTAGCGCCGTCAGGGTGGCGCAGGCTTCCGACACCAACAAGTCACTGACCCTTTTCGGCGCCGTAATGATGGCCGACGACCCGCTCACTGTGGGGCCGGAGCCATCATCGAAGCTCATCGGCCGGGCGCGGGGGCTGTACGGATCGGCCTGCCAGAGAGACTTCGGCCTGATCATGGCCATGAACTACGGCTTCACCGATGGCATGTATAATGGCAGCTCTATTAGCATTCTGGGTCTGAATTCGGCGTTGAACCCGGTTCGGGAAATGGCAGTGGTCGGCGGCACCGGACTTTTCCGAATGGCTCGCGGGTACGCTGTCGCCAAGACCCACTGGCTCGATCCATTGTCTGGCGACGCCATTGTAAGCTACAATGTGACGGTTATTACTTAGGAATCAATTATATATTAGGATTTAATTAAGAGCATAAGGGCATGAATTTATTAAGCTTTGCGTGTGTATATATTGTAAGCATGCATGCTTCTTCTTCTGTTTTTTTTTTTTTAAGTGTGGCGAACGAATTAATTAATGTTTAAATCAATCATTTTGTGTCTTTGATTTTCCCCCTACTGTTGAGTGTACACTACTGTTGACTATTAAAGGATCGATCGATCTCTATTAGAATTGAGGCGGATACATATATGGAGGCTGGAGCCTTTGTCATGGATTCCAGTTTGTTATTTGGATAGAATTATTTTATTTCAGTGTTACCCTTAAGTTTGATAGAAATAATTTTACACAATTATTATTAAATGTCACCACATAAAATATAATAACTTTTATATATCCAAATTAAAACACATTTTGGGATGGATCAGTGAATGTGATGCCCAACGTTTGCCTTAAGAAAAAGCAAGCGCCTGGCTGGCATCATTATAATGTCTTCGAAAGGGCAGCCATGGATGTTTTTTCATGCAAAAAGGAGCAACTTTATTGATCGTCAACGAGAATCAACCAACCTCTTCACCGCCCGAGGGAAACATCCTAGGAAATTGCACCAGTCAATTAGCAAGAGTTAAAACTTAAAAGTAGATGTGAAACAACAAAGAATGCACCAGACCGCATAAATCGCGCCAGACTGCGCGGTCAGGTGCGATTTACGTGCATCAAATTAAATTGAGTGCGATTTTGTTCCCCCTCTTTAACGAGGGTGGACGTAACTCCAGGGCCTTCAGAAAGGGGTCATCAGTGTTTTTGGGAGTTACAACTAACAGAAGAGACTGTTATTTATAATCTCTAAAATATTGAGGGTTATGTCCATCTTCATCAAAGAGAGTGAACAAAATCACACTCAATTAAATTGTTCGACCCTTGTTAAAGAGGGTGAACAAATTTACACTCAATTAAATTGTTCGATTTAATTTAACGTCAATTCGTACATACGATTTGACATATTAAAAATTACTTAAATGGTCAAAATTATACCGTGCACACCTCCATAAAATAATGCTAAACTAGTAAAATTAATAAAAATATTTATGGGAACTTTCTATCGTTCCTCCTAGAAAAATCTTTATATATATAAAATTAAGATAATCTAAAAAAAAAAATTTCTTCCAAAACTTACATTAATAATTTATATTTAGTACTTATTACATTAATAATTTATATTTAATAATTTACATTAATAATTTAAATTTTTTAATTACTTTAAAATAATAAATACTAATTACTATAAAATTAATAATAAATTTTAAATACACAATTTTTTCAATGCTAATCATAGATTTTTCAATATATTATTATGTGAATATTAAATATTTAATTAATTTATTAATTAATCAAAAATAAATACTATTTATGAGGAATATGAATAGGCGCTTAAAGTATTAATTAAGTCACAACAAATTATCTATTAAATAAAATCTTATATTTCTATAATATAATCTTTATATATATATGTAGGATAGTTTGGAAAAAAAAAATTCTCCCCAAAAGTTGCATTTAGTAATTTGCATTAATAATTTAAAATTTTCAATTACTTTAAAATAATAAGTGCTAATTATTATAAAATTAATAATAAATTTTAAATACATGAGTTTTTCAATACTAATCATGAGTTTTTCAATATATTATTATTTGAATATTAAATATTTTATTAATTCGTCAATCAATCAAAAATAAATACTATTTATAAGGAATATGAATAAACACTAAAAATATTAATTAAGTTACAGAAAATTGCCTATTAAAGTAAAATAGTTTGCAAATTTTTTTCCCTCAAAAAATCTGTCAAGCTGTTTTTTGTCTCTAAAATTTGTATTAAATTTATATGGATTTTCTAAGAAATATTAATAGGCAACTTGAACTATTAATTAAGTCATAGAAAATTGTTCATTTATTTAAAATCTTATCTTTACATTCTATATATATACATATATAATATTAAAACAGGATACTCGCGCAAAGTATATTGCCAAGTGTCGATCAATAGTTTTTTCACTCAAAAACTTGCATTAAATCAAAGGTAATAATTAATTAATTATTAATTTTACTTTAATAATTATATTATAGTCTTGAAAATGTCATATCTTAAAAAATTCATAAAAAAATATTTAAGATTGTCAAATACTTGGGTTTTTTAATGCTAATTAATATTTAAGGTATCACATTTTTAAGACTATGGAATAAATCAAAATTCATAGTTTTAAATTTTTGTTATTATTGAAAAACTTATTCTTACTCATATTTAAGAGTTTTAATTTATATTTATAAGAGTTTTATTATTTAGCACGTTGAATAGTGGTACATTAAATTAAGAGTGTTCTCCATTAGTATATTGAATAGCGAATAATTAATTAAACTTAAATTTTGATAAAAAAACTAAATATTAAAAGAAAAAAACTGTAATTATTAATTATGTTAAAATTATTTAAAATAACGAGTTTAATCTTTTATTTTTAAATTAAACTATCTTGTGTATCGCACTACTTTACCACTAGTTATGAGAGAAAAAGATATATCTTAATCTTCCTTTGTGAAATTCTCGTTCAAAGAGAAAAAAAAAAAAAAATCCTATGTCAGCCCAACTTGATCAGAAGTTTTAAGAATAGGATTAACACTTTTAAAGTGGTTAACCCAGTAGACTCAATTAGCTACCAAGTTTAATATTAAAATCCATGTCAACTACATATCATATTGTCAATTTAATTAGGTAACAATTTATGAATAAAAAACGTAAAAAATATTTATGTATAAATATTTGTTAATTACAACCAATCTGGTACAAGATGCCTATCATATTGTCAACTTATCTAGGTACAAATTTATGAATAGAATAATGAGAAAATAGCTCAAATTAGATCTCTTAATGAAGATGAACTGTCCAGTGCAATTTGATCCCACATTCATTGACTGACTAATAAAATAATATAAAATTACCTCACAACGTTTGTTAATAGAAATGAACAATCAGATCTAGAATCTAAATTTTCTTTTGTACAACTTAATTAATGTTCAGAATAATTACCGAAAGCAATATTTAGTAGGCCGACTCGATTGATGTGGCAATATAATGGGCAGGGAAAGGAAGAGTGAACTATGTGCTAATCGCATCCATTCGTCAACTTGTTATCTTAAGGTGGTAAAGATGACATAATAATTAAGAGGTAAACTGTTAGAATAATAATAATAAGAGAGGATACTGTGATTTTTATGAAGTTTAGGATGTTAATTTCATTTTTTAAAAATAGGGTTGGAATAGTGTATTTTAACCATATTTAAGGGGAATGTAGTGTAGTTGACCTAAAATGGAAGCATCAACTATCAAATTACAAATATTTGCGGCCACGTGAAGCATGGCCTCTCTTTCAGGCTTCACACGTGTACGCTCGGTTAAAAACCATAGTGCTTTACAAGAGGAGCAAAACTAATGTCACCCGTTGGTCATTCAGATATGTCACCCTCCCGCCAAGCACCGGTGTCAAGGCTGTATACGAACAAATAAAGTAATACAAATACCAAATACTGATAGTTACGTATTAACGTTCACATTAATATTTTTAAACAAAAATTTTATAAAACTAGGTATTGGCTAATGTATGGAGATGGACATCCTGAATTTTCTATTTCACACGTACGAGGGTGCTCACACGTGCGATGCATGCAGACCGAGAAGAGAACGACACGGATCACGTGATCTGCAACTTCGTTTGACTGCTATTTAAATTTAATAAAAACAGGTTTTCGAAATTTAATCCAATTCAATGAAAATGGCGATGGAAAAGGAGCATATATATACATGTGTATAATATATAAGTAATGTTTAAGTTCATCTATATATGTTTGCCCGTCAAACTGGTTCGGGTTGTTTGTTACAGAAATAAGAGAGACATGGGCAAAATCGCCATAGCACTACTCCTGTTCTGTTCACTGATCCTGCCGGCGCCGGCATACCACGGCGTCCCCCGAGATCCGGAATCGGTAGCGGATTGGTTCGACAATCAAATCTACAAAACCGAGAAGCTAACAAAGCTTCATTTCTTCATCCATCACGAAGTGAGCGGCAAAAACCCGACAGCCCTGGAGGTAGTCCGCCCCAACAAAACCCACGGCCGCTTCGACTTCGGCGTGGTCGTGATGTTCGACGACGCGGTGACGACGGGGCCGGAGCGCGACTCCACCGAAATCGGCCGAATCCAGGGGAGCTTCAGCTCGGCCGGCTTGAACGAAGTGAGTCTGATGAACAACTTCCTCCTCTTCTTCACCGGTGGACAGTACAAGGGCAGTAGTCTCAGCATCTTGGGCAAGAACACGCCGTACGAGCCCTACCGGGAGATGGCCGTTGTCGGAGGATCCGGCGTTTTCCGGCTAGCACGAGGAGTTGCGACCGTCAATAAATACGCGTACGACGACAAAACCGGCGATGGCGTTCCCGAGTACCATGTTATGGTGATTCATCCTGATCTGTCGGCTGAAGCATCTCCTAAAACTAGTTGCTCTGATGAGCTGTGATAATTGACAACGCTATAGCGATTGTCCATTCTCCGGTTGCTTTTTCCCTAATAATCTGTATTACCCTGACAAGAAAGAAAAAAAACAAACAAAAAAGATCCCTAGGGTCTTCGGATTTGCTTTTCTATTTACTTCTTAAGCTATTGGTTAGGTAGAGTCCGTCGTCATTGCCGGAAATTTCAGCTAGTCGCCGGAGTTGTTGTCTGCAATTTTACTGTATGTACTTGGTGTTATCAACGGAATCATCTTTTCCATCAATCCAAATATAATACCGTTTGGGCATATCCTCTTCGCGGTGTAATTTTTCATATGTAATTAAAAAGCTAAGAATTATTTAGAATGTCTTATTTCAACTGGTGTGGTGAGGGTACTCGATTTGGGATTGGTACAAGTTAATTTGAACCCATAGTAAATTATAAATTATCCCCTTGACATGGTTCAATAGTAAAGAACATAAAATTTTACATAAAATATCAAGATTCAAAGCAATATAGTGACTTATGAAAAGGCTTAAATCGTGCATAGATTGTAATGAATGTTTAACTCTAAATATATATATACTGTGTATGCATTCAAATTTATCTAGAGAGTACATCAAGAGAAAGGTTATTCGTTCTTAAAGATTAATCAGACGAATTTCGTACACCTCAAATGAATAAAAAAATTATAAATTAAGTTGATCTTAATTTGAGCGTTCTACCTTAATTTCAAAGTTTATAAAAGTAACATCAAATTTTTATAATTAAAACATGAAAGACAACATAATATTGAAATTTATAAAACTTATTTTAACATAATTGAACATAAAATAATAAGCAACTGCAACGATGAAGTGTATATATATATATATATATATATTTGAATGAAGTAGTTGGGGTTGGGTTAGGTTTAGGTTCATAGATTCAACAGGGTGACCTTTTTTTTTTTTTTTTTCTCTGTCTCTTTCTAAGAGCAAACTTATGAGAATACGTTACATTATTTTGTGCTCTAATGTTGAAAGTTAATCCTATGATTTTGAAATTTAAAAGAAAAGCATGCTTAAAGTATTAGTTTCTAATTATTTGTAAAAATTAAGTTTGAAACGTCCATACTTTCGAAAAATAAAAATTTCCTTAACTTCATTTTAAAATAATAGAGCTCGCCTTGACTAATCAAATGATTTGTTAAATGATATAAAATTAATTTATTAATCACCAGCCGGCCGCCCACACAGTGTGAGTTTCAAGTCTTATCAACTTCATCAAATATATGTTATTTTCCATTCCATTTTGTCTCTTCTTCCAACTTTCTTTATTCTCTTGTATAAGCCACGGTCCAACATTACCAACGCTCCTCTAGCCTTAGAAAAATCAACTTCAACTGACATATAGTTTTTGGGAGTCTAAACTCTGGAGAACCAGCCACGTTCAAAGCCACGGGATCTCCAGGCCAGATTTTTTTATTCGTTTGGTTCTTCGCTTGTGTGTAAATCATAATCAGATAAAATACAATTACTTTTGAAAAAGAAAAGATGAACTTGACTATATTCCATGGCTTGCTGCCATCGATCTGATGGTCATTGTGATGCAACGGCACCATAAGGTTTACCAAGTCCAGTCCACTCCAGTGACTCCACTAATTCAGCTTGGTCAATCAAACCAGCTCGCCAGTGACTCACCAACAACCCCACGCCTGATTGGCTTTTCAAGAGGTTAAAATAATACCAAGGTCTTTTTGGGAATAATGAGCTCCTTGTCTTTTTTTTTTTTTTATAAATGTTTGTGATCCCAAAAAAATTATCAAAAGCAGTGGGGTGTTCAGACATGAAGGACAGACTTTAAAGTTCTGTAACACACTTTTATGACCCTAATTAAATATCTAAATTTAATAAACCGTGCTTTCAAATACAAATTTATTTTAGTGTTTGTAGTACTTTGTATTCTTAATTTATTAAATCCATCTTTTCTTTTTTGTGGAGGGCACTTACCGATCGCAGATCACCTTCGTGCTGGCTGACCGCACCAAATCCAAACCCCTACCGATGATGGATCACGTGGTTCCCAACTCAATAGCTAGTATCAGATGCATAACAGTGCATCGTATTATAAGTGGATCCTTTCTTCAGGCGGCCCATCTACAAATATTTTACCTGCTTCTGCCCACTTGTTGCACCAAAGCAAACAGAGAGATCTAGAGAGAGAGAAAAAAAAATGGCCAAGTCCACCGGAGTTCTCCTCGTCGCGCTCCTGTGCTCGATGATGCTTGTTTTGCCGGCGGTTCAAGGTATAGGTTTCGATCCAAAATCGGTGGAGGAGTGGTTCGACAAACTGAGCCACAAGAGGGAGAAGCTCACGAGGCTTCACTTCTACATCCACAACATACTGAGCGGGGAACAACCAACCGCCGTAAAAGTAGTCCTGCCCAAGAGCACCGGAAACTTCGACTTCGGCCTCATCGAGATGTTCGACGATCCGATGACGCTCGGCCCGGAGCTCGACTCCACGACGATCGGCCAACTCCAGGGCAGCTTCAGCTCCGCCGGCATCAAGGAAATGAGCCTCGTCAACACCTTCATCCTCAACTTCAAAGGCGGCGAGTACGACGGCAGCACGCTCATCCTGCTCGGCCGCAACGGGCCGTACTACCCCTTCCGCGAGCTATCCGTCGTCGGCGGCACCGGTGTTTTCCGTCTGGCAAGAGGAATCGCCACCGTCAATACCTACCGGATCGACAACGTCACGGCGGACGGTACCGCAGAGTACCATATGAACGTGCTCCACTACGAGTGATGGAATTTTACCTGACCAAAATAATTCGCCGGTGGCTGGTTTAGTCCTTTTGGGTGTTGGTACTTTGGAAGGTTGAGTTTTTTCAGTTTAGGTCTGCCAAAATTCCGGTTGCCAGTAATAGTGGGACATATCTTGATGAGATCTTCTCCTTGTTTAAAGCAATTTGTTCTGTCCTTGTTTTTGGTAATTGGTATATCATTCACTTTTGTCCATGGCTTCATTAATGTTTCACACTTCTTTTCCTTCATGCTTTTCTATTTTATACAGTTGAATCTAATCATTGGGGGGATTTTCTTTTTATCTTGATTTCAATTGAGGTTACGCTACGGCTTACCAATTTATTTGCAATGAGTAGTTGGAAGGATTTGTTTGAAAATTTTATTCAGTTTACAAAATTACTACAAATATTTTCTAAAATCAATAAAATTTGAGGAATGAAGTGGTCCCTAAACTTCATCCAACGCAAATGCACAAGCGGCTAATAAGTGCTCCCAGGAATCAGGATGTCTTCCATTCATTTTCTTCTGCAGCAGCATCAATCAAACAGTGTCCAAATGTGCCAGAGATAACCGGAATAGAGTTACGGAAGAAATAGCTAATAATTGCCGGCGTGAGAAATGCATTTTTATGTATTTAAACAATCTGCGGACTGAGGTTGATGATTCAAATCTTGTGGGAAATGGTGGTTGAAATGAATACTACAATCATATGAGAGTGAGAGAGGCTTTCCGTTGATTATAAGTGTAGAAAAAGAAAAACAGTAACTCTATGCTGAGATTAAGTGGTTGGCCATGGCGGTTTGTATTAGTAAGTTATGTGCTTAATTTTTCATCTTGTATAATGAGTTAAATTCTCTATTTATGATTTATTTTTTTTGTGAAAATTGAAAATACACACGATAGAAAATCATAATCTCAAAAAAAATAAAAAATTAACCAAAAATATCTTAAATTAATTGAATGTGTGGGGAGTACATACTATATACTCTTCGTTGCAATGTTGTTGTCATGCTCATGGTTAACTCTTCCTATGATATTGTGTTGCATTTATCTTTATTAATTAGGAGATGTGTCGTTGGTCTTTTTTTTTTTTTAATAACTATGTAATTGCTTTTAATAGCCACCGTCTTGGCGTTCTCATGTGTTATGATTTACATTGTTGACTTTGAGGTCCAATTGTTTCTTATAAGACTTCCTCTAGAACTATTAATGTCTTTGTTTAGTGTTTGTTAATTAAAATATTTATTATGTTTATTAAAATAGTATTTGTTAATTATAATATAGATAAAAAATAGAATATAAAAAATATTTTAAATAAAAGTATTTTTTATTATGTTTGTTAAATTTATTAAATTATTTATCAAATTTTTTAAATAAATTTATCTTTCACCCTCTAAATAAACTTATCTTGATCTTCAGAGATGAGAAAAAAATAACTTATGTACTCTCTAGTATATTTTAAAAAATTTAACAAATAATTTAATAAAAATTTTAAAATACTTCACAGTCTTATTTTACCATTTCATATTTTAGTTGAAAAATATTTTAACTTTATTTTAATATAATATTATTTTACTCATTTTAACTGTTATTGTCAAAATACAACAATTAAAATTTGTGATGTGTGGGGTCCACTCGAGCTTGATATCGGGTGAAGTTGGGTTGCCGTTAGTGATGCTGTCACGAGGGACTTTGCTGTTAGGATGCTCGCCACAAGGATTCGTCTCAAGTCTTCGCCGCTAGCCCTTGCCACAAGCTTTTGCCACTAGCCTTGGCCACAAGCTCTTGCCACTAGCTTTCGCTACAAGCCCTTGCCACTAGCCTTGACCACAAGCTCTTGCCACTAGTCTTTGCCACTAGCCTTTGCCACAAGCCCTTGCCACAAGCTCTTGCCACTAGCCTTTGCCACAAGCTCTTGCCACTAGCCTTGGCCACAAGCTCTTGCCACTAGTCTTTGCCACAAGCTCTTGCCACTAGCTTTCGCCGCAAGCCCTTGCCACAAGCTCTTGCCACTAGCCTTGGCCGCAAGCCCTTGCCACTAGCCTTGCCCACTAGCTTTTGGCCCTGTTAACATTGAGAAAATATGTTAAAAGGCTCGCGGGAATCTTCCCCGTGAAGACCCTCCGATGCCAAAGTCAGTCCCCAATGCCAATGACTATTCACCAGAAACAGTAAATGCGCAATCAAAGTGTAAATTTTTACCAGAATCGGAAGTCATGTTCATTGTCTTCTAGTTAGGTATTTATAGGGCACGATTTTCAAGGGTACTTGGTGGTGACACGTGTCCTCTCCTGGATGGAGCTCTTGGTTTTTTCGAAAGGCATAAACCGTCGCAAGCTCGTGACACGACATTGCCGCAAGGTCGCGGCATTACGTTGTCGCAAGGTCGCGGCATGACATTGCCGTAAGGTCGGCATGCCGCGAGCTCGCGGCAAGGCATCGCCGCGGGCATGCCTTTGCTGCGAGCTTGCGGCAAGGAATTGCTGCGATTAGGCCTTTGCCGCGAGCTTGCGGCAAGGCCTGCCGTGATGTGCAGCATTGCCTTGTCGCGAGCTTGCGGCTGGGCTTGCTGCCGTCGCGCCTTGCTGATTGCTTGCCTCAAGTTCATTCAAGCGACTATTATTGTGCCGCTAGCTCGCAGCTTTGTGCCACGATCTTTCGGCACACTCTCGTTTAATTATTTTAAAACAATATTTCAATTTTTCTCCCCCAATTTCTATTGCACAACAATTGCCCCATACTCTTTCATTTTTGTTTTATCTAAAGACAAAATGATAAAGTAATTTAATTAAATAAAATTGGGCCTTAGTGCCGCTAGCCTGGTTTTTACCCGCGGGGTAATTTTTTGCTTCCCGCCCAGTGGTTCTTCCGGCACCTCTATAAATTCTGCTCTCCGCGCAAACTTACTATGCTCTTTTTACCCAATTCAAGAACTCTCTGCTGCAAGCTTTCCGTTTGATTTCGCCTTGCTTCTTACCAAGTCACCGCAAGCTTCCCGCATGGTGCTGGGACCTTGCGGCTTCTGCCGCTAATGTTCGTTTGTTTGGCCGCGAGATTGCAGCGTCTTTGCCACGAGATTTCTTTTTTTTGGCCAGGAGTTTCAAGCAGTTGCCGTGAGTTTCCAACATTGCGCCGCGACCTTCCAGCCATTGCCGCGAGCTTTTTATTGTTTGGCCGCGAGCTTTTTATTGTTTGGCCGCGAGCTTTTAAGAGTTTGCCGCGAATTTTCATTGTTGGCCTCGAGCTTCCAGTCAATTGCCGCAACCTTTTCATTGTTTGGCCGTGAGCTTTTAAGAGCTTGCCGCGAATTTTCATTGTTGGCCGCGAGCTTCCAGCCTCTTGCCGCAGCCTTCCAGTCTCTTTCCACGTCCTTTCCTCTTTTTGCCGCGACCTTCCGGGTAGCTTCCCGCAAGCTTCCGGTCTACTTGCCGCGAGCTTCCAGCAGCTTGCCCCGAGTGTTCTTGGCTTTGGCCGCGAGCCTTTCCCTCTTTAAGTTCGCAAGTTGTTACATACTTTCCCACAAGTCTTCTGGAAGCCCTTTGTTAACTTTGGTCCCCATTCTTTGTGGTTGTTTCCTTCAAAACTTTCCAGTGAGCCATGTTGCCACCATCTTCTTTACTTCCTGTTTCTTTTCTTTGTGCCGCTTAATTAGCTAAAATTTTATTATTATTATTATTATTTTCTTCAAAAGTCATGGCATCTAGAAGTGTGTATCTTCGCACTCAAGATCCTGAGGGACAACCTTGTTGATTTCTTATGGGCAAGCGTTCGTCTTTGACGGCTGACGATCTTGCCCAATTAACGAGTAACTACCGCATTCCCTTCTCTTATCGTCCTAGATTACCTGAACCGAGCGAATCTTGCGCTGCTACTGTAGAAAAGGGGTGTATGGCAGTTCACGAAATAAGTTTTCGTTTAGGGTTTCGCCTGCCGCTCCACCCCTTCGGTGTAGAGCTTATTCGTCGGAGCTTTCTAACTCCAGCTCAGCTACATCCTAATGGCTGGGCTCAATTGGCAGGTTTTTTTGTCTTATGTCACGAGAGGGGAGTGTCTCCTACTGTCGACCTTCTTCTTTCTTTCTATCGTTTCAGGTTAGGGCAGTCCCGTTATCACTTGTATACACTATATAGGGAGCGTGTCGAGAATCGATTGTTTGAGGGCATACCACCTAAGGCTCACAACTTCGACTCCCGTTGGTTTGTAGTCAATCCTCCACCGAGTACGTGGTATGCCCCCCGGGGTTGGCGTTCTGATGATCGAGCAGCTAAGCCGATTCTTTCCTCATCCGTCTATGAACTTCGAGAGCGATACAATGATGAACGTCGTCAACTCCTGCGTGGAGGTCCAGTGAGCCTCCTGGACCTTCTCTCTGAGTACCGGTTGAGGAGGGCTGGCTGGGTACTCCATGCGGGAGAGTCATCGAGGCGTGCGGCCCCTTCGACGTTTCCCCTGCGACCCCCAATTCCTCCAGCAACCGACGTTCCAGTAGAAGGAGAGGCTGTCCCTCTCCAAGAACGGTCTGAGGGTTTGGATCTTTCCAACTGTCCTTCTCCTTGCCTTTTTCTAGGAGCCTAGGCATTTCTTTTCCTTTCGCGCTTTTACCCTTTTATGTTTATTTATTTTTTGCCAATCTTTGACTCATAAATCTTTCTACTTCTTGGCAGGTATGAGACGAGCAATGCGAGCTTCTCGCCAGAGAGCAATCGAGGGTGCGACGTGTGACGGGCCTTCTCAGCCCACGCCCTTCCCTCCTGAAGGTGTGGCTGCCATTGTAGAGACAAATGTTGCTGAGGGGATAGGGGAAACCAGTGAGGTGAGACGTCGTCATAAAAGGAGCCGGCGTCAGCAGAGGAAGGCGGGTCCGTCCACTTCCCAGTCGATCATTGCCCCCATTCCTATGGAACCTCTTGAGGGCACCCCCTTAGCTTCTCCCCCAGCTGCCTATCCCCTTGAGCTCGGTGAACTACCCAATGAAAAGTACCACTCGATTGCAATGAGTGGGGCCCCAGATGGCGCAGGGTACGTTGGTCTTTATGAAGCAGCTCCGGTGATCCCTGGTGGTCAGGAGGTCGAGGTTACCTCTCGCCTTGACCAAGAGGCTATCGATGCAGCCCATGCTGCTAGTCGTGGGCAATTTCGTAGAGGAGTGATTAACCCACAGCGTTCTGAGCGTCGGGTCCTTCATAACGAGGAGAGGCTACGTCTCCGGAACTTACAACCCAAATTTGCCGAGCTCCCTCCACCAATGACATGCGCCTTAGACCTTAAGGAAGGCCGATGGGCGCGAGGCGAGGAATTCACAATGCGTCCAGGGATTTTGGATACGGATTCGATAAACATGCGCGGGGTTGGGGCACGCTTGTTGTACTCCACCATTCTTCCCCGGGACGAGGACCGCTATTTTCGAAACCCCCCTGATGACATGGATGATTTCAAGCGCCATTTAGCCATTGTAAGCCCCCCTTTTTTTTTTAAGGTTGTTTATTTAAATTCCCTTATGGGCAGGGCGCTCAAGGAGCTGTGGTGGCAAATGCAATGAATCGGGCACGTATTGCTCGTGCTGAGGCAGAGATTGCTCAGTGGATGAATAAATCTTGGCAATGGGGTGAGGAAAAGCAAATATTGAACATGAATATCTGACACCTAGAGTCTGATAATTCGAGCCTTCACTCACAAGTCGAGGGCCTCCAAACCCAACTTCAGGGCCTTACCACAAGATGTCAATCAGTAGAATCTGATGCCCAAAAATGGAAAGAGAAATCTGTGGAGCAGGGTCAAGCGTATGAAGAGATGGCATATTCGTTTTCCGCTGCTCGGGAGGAGAACGTTCAGCTTCGGAGATCTCTTGCCGACTCCGAGGATCAGGTGGCGCGGGCTCGTCAAGAGATATCCAATCTTAGCGAAAGCAGGCATCGATAGATTAATGAGGCTACGCGACAGGCGGTGAGAGAGTTCCAGCTTTCTAATGATTGCTTTCAACGAAAGGAAGCCTATGCCAACTGTTTCTCCAAACTCAGCTTTTATCTTGGTCGAAGCCTCTTGGAGTCCAGGCGCCCTGGGGAGTCATTCCCTGAAATGGTGTTCTCGGAAACAGCTTCACTAGATCCACCTGATTGGCGGAAGTACGAGCCCGGCTCTTCTGACCCAGACGAATATATCAGGGCCGTTTTAGAAGACGATCTGACTAACTTGTCGGGGCCGTGGAGCCCTTATGTACCTGAGCCGGATGATACCTCTGGGATCATAGAGGCCCTACAGACAATCAGGCACGGGTTGGATGAACCTGATGGCGCCCCTTTGAGTCTGCTTCCTCCAGAGCTGGAGCACCTCCATTCTCGCCAAGCTGATTAGTCAATGTATTTTTATTTTGCTGAATCCTTGTTTGTTTGTTTTTTTTTTTTATGTAGAATGGTGGCCCCCCGTTTTTGTGAATGTAGGGTTTTTGGGCCATCATTCCTATGTACGGAAGTTTAGACGTGTTTTTTCATCATGCTTATGCATGTGTCGTCATCGCTTATATATATGTATGCATTTTCTTTTAATGTCTTTTGTTTGCTTGCTTGTCATGGCGCTTTTTCGCTTATACGTATGCATCCTTTCCTTTTACGGGCTCGTCTGTCTTTTGGCAACCTAGGTTTGGCCTCTAGGGTCAAATACGGGATCCTTGTCGGGCATCCAAGTTTTCCGAGGGGCCTAGGTGCCAAATCATCTAAGGAGTCAAGTATAGTTCGAGGGCATAGATTAGACTCAAACAAGGGATTTAGGTGGCCTTGCGGGCATTGGTGTCGGCATATCCGAAGTCCCT
Source organism: Diospyros kaki (assembly GCA_036245055.1). Classification (NCBI taxonomy): domain Eukaryota; kingdom Viridiplantae; phylum Streptophyta; class Magnoliopsida; order Ericales; family Ebenaceae; genus Diospyros; species Diospyros kaki. The sequence goes on along the minus strand of BSEG01000001.1, from coordinate 38,943,655 downwards.
ATATTGGTTCGGGGTCATGGGTACTAGATTATCTCTAGATAACCCGGCCCTCAAATATAAGGTCCTCAACAAGGCTCCTCCTGTAGGGTCCGAGCTTTCCGGGAGGCCTAGGCGCCGGATCAGTTGGGGAGTCGGGTCTAGCTCGAGGGGCATAGGCCGGACTCACCCAAGGGATCCAGGTGAGCCTCCAGGCATAGGCTTCGGAACATCCGGTGATTCCATAATGGATCATAGCGTATCTGTCGTTGTGTCCTTCGTGTTCGCCTTTTAGGGTTGGTCTCCTCCAGGGAATCTGGGTTTGGCCAGTAATTCAGCGCGAGATTCCTACCAAACATCCGAGTTTGCTAGGAGACCTAGGCGCCAGATCAACCAAGGAGTCGGGTCTAGCCAAAAAGGCATAATACCGAGCTCACGAGGGATCTGGGTGAGTCTGCGGGCATAGGCATCAGATTTTTTGGCGATCCCGGGCTGGCTCCTAGCCATCGGCACCAGATTGCAGCTGGGCGACTCAACTCTAATAAGCAGTATTATGCCAAGATTATCACATGGCCCCTTCGTTTTTTCCGTGCTTTCTTAGGGTTGGTCTACCTTAGGGAGTCGGGATTCGGTTCATGATCCAGTCCGAGATTCTTATTAGACATCCAAGTTTGCCAGGAGACCTAGGCGCCAGATCAACCAAGGAGTCGGGTCTGGCCAAAGAGGCATAGTACCGAGCTCACGAGGGATCCGGGTGAGTCTGCGGGCATAGGCATCGAATTTTCCAGCGATCCCGGGCTAGCTCATGGACACCGGCACTAGATTCCCATAAGGCGACTTGACCTTCGAAAGCGGATGGCGTTTTGGGCCGTTGTACCTGCATTACATTCTATGACACATACAAGCAATCAAGCACATAGAGATTTTACATGGTTCGGCTTATAGTTTTGCCTACTCCACGGGAATACAGGGGGTATATTCTTTTATTCATTGGGGGATATTATTACAATAAAAAATTAGAGGGAATCCCGACTCTCAGCTAGATCGGGCAGCGTCTCTGGTGGCAGGCTCAATCCTATTTTTTGTGCTTCGCCTTCTTCACTAGAGTTTATGACCGGTAGGACTGAGAAGTACCTCTTAAGGTGCATGGTGTTCCAAGTTTTTCCCATTGCCTCACCTTGCAGCGTCTGCAGTACGCATGTGTTTGGTCCCAACATTTTTTGAATTCTATAAGGTCCTTCCCAATTAGGCCTGAGTTTCCCTTCTTCTTTATGAGCGTTGGTGATGGCTGTCTTTCTAAGCACTAGATCTCCTTCTTCAAGTTTGCGAGGACGAACCCTCTCATTGTAGTAGTTAGAGATTCTTCTTTGATAAGCTGCCAACTGTACTGTTGCTTTTTCCCTCAATTCATCCAGTAGGTCCAAATTCTCCTGTAGACGATCCGAATTATCCTCTTCACTGAAGGTCATGACTCGGGGTGAGCCAAGATCTATTTCTATAGGGATGAGCGCGTCAGTCCCATAGGCCAGGCTGAAAGGTGTTTCCCCGGTGGGTACCCGACTGGTTGTTCGGTATGCCCATAAGATGCTGGGGAGCTCATCAGCCCACCCGCCTTTTGCTTTCTCCAATCGGGTCTTTAGGCCATGCAATATGGTTTTGTTGCTTGCTTCGGCTTGTCCGTTTTCTTGTGGGTACGCCACGGATGCCATTCTTAGACTGATCCCCCATCGATGACAAAAAGCTTTAAACGCGTATGAGTCAAACTGCGTTCCATGGTCTGTATTGAGTATGCGGGGCACTCCGAAACGACAAATAATGTCTTTCCATACCATCCCTTCCACTTTCTTTTCAGTGATGGTTGCCAAAGGTTCAGCTTCCACCCACTTCGTGAAATAATTTGTAGCCACCAGCAAAAATTTTCGTTGAGCAGATGCCATTGGGATTGGCCCCAGTATGTCTAGGCCCCATTGTGCGAACGACAGAGGTTGGAATATCAGTTGAATGGGGGCAGGAGGTTTTATTGTCAGGGGAGCATGTTTCTGGCACTTGTCGCAGGTTCGAACCTTGGTGGTAGCATCTTGCCGCAGCGTGGGCCAAAAGAAACCGGCTCGCAAAATCTTTCCAGCTAATGCCCTTCCTCCGAGGTGTTCACCGCAATCTCCCTCATGTACTTCTTCCAGGGCCTGTTGTGCTTCTTTGGGCCCCAGACATTTTAACAAAGGTATGGAGTATCCCCTTTTGTACAGTCTCTGGCCGATCACTGTGAAACGAGCTGCATTGGTTTTTAATCTCCTTGCTTCAGCGAGGGTTGTTGATAGTTCTTGATTAAGCAAATATTTCAGTATTGGACATCTCTAATCTTCGGTCTCCATAATGCAATGTACCGCGATGTCTTCTTCTCTCACGCTAGGTTGTTGGAGGACTTCCATGTGGATTAGGCGTCCAAGAGTGTCTCGGGCAGAGGCTAATTTTGATAATGCGTCTGCGTGCTGATTTAGGGATCTATTAATCTGAATTAGTTCGAAATGCCCAAACCTATGGGCGAGCTCCTACACCTTCTGCAGATAGTGGGCCAATACCGGCTCCCTCACTTCATAAGTTCCTTGGAATTGTTGTACCACCAACTGAGAGTCACTGTGGGCTGTCAAGTTCTTTACTTCTAGCTTTTCTGCCAATGTCATTCCGACCAGCAAGGCCTCATATTCTGCTACGTTATTAGTACTTGGGAAGGTGAAGCGAAGTGAGTACTCCAAGATCTCTTGCTTTGGGGAGATCAACACTACTCCTGCTCCACTCCCTTTTGCGTTTGAGGCCCCATCAACAAACAACATCCATCTGTCGTTGCGAGCTTCTTCCGCTATGGGCGGGTGAGTACACTAGACTATGAAGTCCGCCAATGCTTGCCCCTTTATTGCCCTTCTAGGTTCAAAGCTGATATCATACTCACTAAGCTCAATTGCCCATTTGGTTAACCTCCCTGAACATTCGGGCTTTTGTAGAATCTGTCTTAATGGTTGATCTGTCAATACTGCCATTGTGTGGGCTTGGAAGTAGGGTCTTAATTTCCTTGCTGCTGTCACCAATGCCAAAGCCATTTTTTCAGCATAAAGGTATCGTAACTCCGCTCCTTGCAACACATTGCTAACATAATAAACTGGACTGTCAACTTGTCCGACTTGCCTAACGAGAGCGGCGCTTACTGCCTGGTGACTGACTCCCAAATATAGGTATAGCTTTTCTCCGGTTTCCGGTCGGGTCAACAGGGGAATTTCCTTTAGGTAATCCTTCAATTCTTGAAACGCTTTTTCACATTCAAGGGTCCATTGGAAGTCTTTTCCCTCTTTTAAGGCCTTGAGGAAAGGAAGGGTGCGTTCGGCATGCTTTGAGAGAAATCTGCCCAGGGCCGTTAGACGACCTGTCAACCTCTGAACCTCCTTTTTGGATGAGGGGGATTCCATGTCGATTACTGCTTGCACCTTTTCTGGGTTAGCCTGTATCCCTCTGTGGGTAATCATGTATCCCAAAAATTTTTCGGACTTCACTCCAAATGCGTATTTGTCTGGATTCAAGCGCATATTATTCTTTCGGAACACAGCAAAAACTTTCTCAAGTTGTCTGGCGTGCGACTCGCCCAGCTTGCTTTTTACTATCATGTCGTCCACGTAGGCTTCCATTACCTCTCCCAGTAAGTCTTTGAATACATTGCTGACCATCCTTTGGTATGTGGCCCCCGCATTTTTTAAGCCAAAAGGCATCACCTGATAGCAGTATGTCCCCTTTTCTGTGATGAATGCTGTTTTTTCGGCATCAGGTGGGTACATACTGATTTGGTGGTAACCTGAGAAGGCATCCAAGAAACTCAACACAGCGTATCCAGAGGTGTCATCAACCAGCCTATCTATCCGAGGAAGCGGGTAGGAGTCTTTTGGGCATGCCTTATTCAGATTGGTAAAGTCGATACATACCCTCCATTTCCCATTAGCTTTGGGCACCATCACAACATTGGCCAGCCATTCAGGGTATTGGACTTCCTTAATGAATCCTGCTTCGAGGAGTTTGTCCACTTCTTCCTCTAGGTACCTCAACCTCTCTGGGGCGATATGTCTTTTCTTTTGTTTAATTGGCCGGGCTTCTAAACAAACATTCAGTCGGTGAGATATGATCTCTGGACTGATTCCGGGCATATCGGCAGGCGTCCAGGCAAATACGTCTGCGTAGGATTGTAGACATTTAATGACCTCCTCTTTCTCTGGTCCCTCTAGTTGGCTCCCCACCCGCACCTGTCTTTCGCTATCATCTGGGTTTAGGGGGATAACTTCAAGTGTTTCTACTGGCTGGGGCTTGTTAGCCTCAAGAGTTTGCTCACTAATCATTAGGGTTTCTTCGGTTATTGTTTTCTCCTTCCTTTTGGCGCCTTTTGTAGAGCTCACGTAGCATACTCTGGCTTGTTTTTGATTACCTCTTACCTGACCTACCCCTTGGGGTGTGGGGAATTTCATTAGCAAATATCCTGGGGAGATGGCAGCTCTCATAGCATTAATGAGGGAACGTCCTAGGATCACGTTGTAGGCAGGAGAAAAAGTCTTAACTACCATGAAGTTAACCTGTCGGGTGATCACTTGGGGGTGTTCCCCGAGTGTAATGGGCAGCTGTACTGATCCGACCACTGGCACCGCCTCCCCTGTGAAACTATATAGAGGTGAAGCAACTGTCTTTAATCGATCATGGGCGATACACATCTTTTCGAAGCAATTCCAGTACAACAGATTAACAGAGCTCCCGCTATCCACCAATATTCTTTCAATGGGGTGCTTAGCAATTACGGCAGAGATAACCAAAGGATCATCATGGGGGAGCAGCACATCCCCCTGGTCTTCAGGTGTGAAAATAATGGGGTCTTCGTCTTCTTGAATTTTCGCAACCGAGTTTACGTGTAATGCTTGTCGTGCGTATGCCTTTCTTGCAGAAGAGGAATCTCCTGCTAAATTTTCACCTCCCGAGATCATGTGTATCCTTTCCATAGTGGGTTCATTGTCATTATCTCCGGTGCTCGGCCCTGCTTCATCTCCCCTCTGATTGTTTCTTCCTCCTTCCTTCTGTCGAGGTTGCTGGTTCTCTCTTCTGTTTGAGGCATCATCCTTAGGACGGGGAGGCCTTTTCTGATTATCCCTCTTGTATCTGTCTCCCCTGTTCTGTTGATTTTTTGGCTTATCCAATATAAATCGGTCAAGCTTCCCTTCTCTAATCAGTTGCTCAATCTGGTTGCGTAGCTCCCGGCACTGCTCTGTGGTATGCCCCGGGGACTCGTGAAATTTGTAAAAAGCATCCATGTTCTTTCCCAGAGGTTGGCTAGTATGTGGAGGAAAGTTAATGAGTCCTGTGTGGGCAATGGATGAAAGGATAGCAGCCCTTGGCTCAGTGAGGGGGATGAAATTCCGAAATTGCGTCTTTGAGGGCTCATCTCTCCTTTGTATATTCGTAACCCTGTCTGGTCCAACGTCGTTTTGCCTCCCCTTTCTCTTTCCTTCCCAAGCTTCCAGGATTTCCATTTGTACAACAAACTGTTCTGCCCGGGCAAACAAATCGGTCATCGAATCTGGCTAAGAAAATGCCAGGGATCTTTTAAGCGGGGCATATGTGGTTCCATTCAGTAAGGCCGATGCTGCTAATCCGACTGGGAGGTCTCTTACTTCTTGCGTGGCGGTTCGAAATCGCTCGGTGTACTGCTTTAGGGTTTCATTGGGTCTTTGTTGCAAACTCATCAAATACATGGCGCTCTTTTTTTTCGGGACATAGGTAGAGAATGCCTCCAGAAATTCTCTTTTCAGCTGTTCGAATGATTGGATATGTCCAGCTGGTAAGTCTGTGAACCATTGCTAAGCTTGTCCGGCCAAGGAGAGTGGGAAGGCTCGACATTTAGTGACCTCGTCCCATCCATGTAACACAACCATTGCCACGAAGTGCTGCACATGCTTAACAGGATCCTCATTTCCCAGGTATACAGAGAGTTGCGGCAATTTGAATCCTGGTTGCACTGGTTGCCTTTGGAGCTCTTCGGATAGAGGGAAACCTTTTGTGGGGATTTCCCTTGGCATCATCACAACTTGTTTCTGCTCTAGCACTTCTTCTATGAGGCGTTTGATATCGGACGCTTTGAATGCTTCTTTTTCCGTTTCATTCTTGCGCGGGGATGGGACACAAAGAGCTCTCGAGTGAGTGCTCTCTACCGTCTCTTCATACATGGGGGCCTTTCCTGGTCTCTTGTCATGGTTTTCCCTCGGGTTTGTTGCTTCTGGGACTGGATCATTAGGCCTAGGAGTCCCAATTCTTATCCCTTGCCTTGGGGTTCTCTGGGGATTATTTTGAGATCTCCAGTGTTCTCCCCCTATTCCTGTTTGTCCCATGCGGGGAATGTGGATATCCGACATCAATTCATGTAAAAGAGTGGTAATCCCTTGTAGTCTTTTCATGCTCTCCTCGTTGTTTGTCCTTAACTCATCGTTCTAATGTTTCAGCTCTTCAAAATTTTTTCGTAACAGTTCGTAATCCGACAGCGGGACCGTGGGGGGAGCTATTCCTGAAGGCTCTGGAGGCACTGAGGTTGCCGCTGGATTCCTGCGAGGAATCGAAAACTGTCCCAGGGAGTGTTACTCTTGATTCGTTGGTATAGGGGGCAGGGCCTGCCTTCCTTGTCTTATCGCCTGCCTCCCCCATCCGACGGCGTGTATCTCCCCCTGTTCCGAGTGCTCGATACCTCCTAATCCACTAGCCTTATTTCCTTCGAGCATTGGAATATTTCCTGAGCGCACCTCGTTATCTAGGTGATCTTCCAAAGGTTCGGGCACCATAGGATGCACTTGGTCTCCGGTCCTGGTACGAGCGCTCCTTCGAGCAGGGTTAGGCGGGTTTGCTAAACCGGTTGATCTCGTCCCTCTTGGCATCTTGCGTTGAGATTGACTTTTTGTTGCAGTTTCCCACAGACGACGCCAAATTGTTGTTGTCAAAATACAACAATTAAAATTTGTGATGTGTGGGGTCCACTCGAGCTTGATGTCGGGTGAAGTTGGGTTACCGTTAGTGATGCTGTCACGAGGGAGTTTGTTGTTAGGATGCTCGCCACAAGGATTCGTCTCAAGTCTTCGCCGCTAGCCCTTGCCACAAGCTCTTGCCACTAGCCTTGGCCACAAGCTCTTGCCACTAGCCTTGGCCACAAGCTCTTGCCACTAGCTTTCGCTGCAAGCCCTTGCCACTAGCCTTGGCCACAAGCTCTTGCCACTAGTCTTTGCCACTAGCCTTTGCCACAAGCCCTTGCCACAAGCTCTTGCCACTAGCCTTTGCCACAAGCTCTTGCCACTAGCTTTGGCCACAAGCTCTTGCCACTAGCCTTTGCCACAAGCTCTTGCCACTAGCTTTCGCCGCAAGCCCTTGCCACAAGCTCTTGCCACTAGCCTTTGCCGCAAGCCCTTGCCACTAGCTTTCGCCGCAAGCCCTTACCACAAGCTCGTGCCACTAGCCTTGGCCGCAAGCCCTTGCCACTAGCCTTGGCCGCAAGCCCTTGCCACTAGCCTTGCCCACTAGCTTTTGGCCCTGTTAACACTGAGAAAATAGGTTAGAAGGCTCGCGGGGTCTTCCCCGCGAAGACCCTCCGATGCCAAAGTCAGTCCCCAATGCCAATGACTATTCACCAGAAACAGTAAATGCGCAATCAAAGTGTAAATTTTTACCAGAATCGGAAGTCCTGTTCATTGTCTTCTAGTTGGGTATTTATAGGGCGCGATTTTCAAGGGTACCTGGTGGTGACACGTGTCCTCTCCTGGATGGAGCTCTTGGTTTTTCCGAAAGGCATAAACCGTCGCAAGCTCGCGGCACGACATTGCCGCAAGGTCGCGGCATGACATTGCCGCAAGGTCGGCATGCCGCGAGCTCGCGGCAAGGCGTTGCCGCGGGCATGCCTTTGTCGAGAGCTTGCGGCAAGGAATTGCTGCGATCAGGCCTTTGCTGCAAGCTTGCGGTAAGGCCTGCCGTGATGTGCGGCATTGCCTTGCCGCGAGCTTGCGGCTGGGCTTGCTGCCGCCACGCCTTGCTGATTGCTTGCCTCAAGTTCATTCAAGCGGCTATTATTGTGCCGCTAGCTCGCGGCTTTGTGCCACGATCTTTCGGCACACTCTCGTTTAATTATTTTAAAACAATATTTCAATTTTTCTCCCCCAATTTCTATTGCACAACATTACCAAATGTTACTTAAATTCATTTGGCGACCATTGAAAAAGAAATCACATGACTTCTTATTTAGATTTTTTCAAATAAATTTATCTCTCCACATTCGAATAAATTTATCTTAGTCTTTATAAATATAAAAAAAATGACACTTGTTTTTCTAGTATATTTTAAAAAATTTAATAAATATTTTAATAAAAATCTTGAAATACTTTTAGTCTTATTTTCACATTTTTATATTTTGATTCGAAAAGTATTTTAATCTTATCTTAACACAATATTATCTTATTTATTGTAACAAATACTATCTTAAAGCAGATTTTTTCTTAAATCTAATTACATGTCAATTTAAAAAAAAAATTGACAAAATTCCACTTCTAAATAACATTAAATTTATGCTTATTATTATAATATATTTTTATTGATACCCGTCCATATTCAATTTACAATAAATCACATTTAGAAGACTAATGATAATTTTTCAAAATTAAGGGATATCATGTATAATTTAGTAAAATTTTAAAAAAAATCTCAATAATTATGGTCAAAGCACTTAGATAGTGTTTGGTAACTAAGAGTTAGAAAAAATAAGATTTAAAAAAACATTTTAGATAGGAATATTTTTTATTATATTTATTAAATTTGTCAAATAATTTACTAAAAATAAGTTACTTGATTCTTTATTTTTGATTTTATAGATAATTTTATTTTAAAAAATTAAATTTATCTAAAATTATATATATATATAAAAAATATGTATGTATTTCTTATCTCATAAAAATATAATTTTTATTATATTTTAAAAAATTTAATAAATGATCTAATATAAATTTTGAAATATTTTTAATTTATTTTGATTTTTTATATTTTAATTTAAAAAATATTTTATTTTTTATTTTAATATAATTTTATTTTACTCATTTTAATAAATTTTATGTTAATAAATAATGAATTAAACATTTAAGAAAAAGAAAGAGAGAAGAATTCCAAGAAGAACAGCCACAGGGTTGAAAGCGACAAATGTCTAACGCAGAAAAAATAACCAAATAATAAATAAATAAAGGCCACGGGATATCATGGAGACACGTTTTATGTCGGCTTTATGTCTTTCTTCTTTGAAATGTATTTCGTTGGAGTTCACGTCACGTGGGCAAGCAGGAGAGTGGTTACGCGTGGTGTTGGTACTACGCTGTCACCTTCTTCCATCCATCCATCATCATCTCATTTTCACGTCTTTTGGAGGATTTGTTGAGAAATAAAACAATTTTAAATAAAATAAAATTCAATTTATTTAGAAAACAATTTAATTAATAATATTTAAAATGGATATATGTATATATATAGACTAATATATTTAGCTCGTAAGTACAATGGTGATGTTATGTAACTTTAAAAATTAATATATAATTTATTTTTATCAAGTTTTATTTAAAAAGGCCTATGATTGGACGATTATTTCAAAGAATTAAAGCGTTTGTAAATGGTTTAAAAACCAGTCAACAAAAAGACTATTTTTGAAAATTAAATGCCCGTCTATGTTTTTCTTTTTTTCCAATTATCAGTCCATAAATTACTATTTTTATATTTTATTGTTTCGGCCACGTGCATTCCTTACTGTATACTAAAATGTAGCATCTGCTTGAGCTGTTAATCAACGTAACGGAGAAATATAAATAGACGATTGTTTCAATTATTAAAGAAAATAGGAAAATTATTTTTTATTTTTTTCAATTTAATTAAAATTAGGCACCTCTACAGAAAATGTTTCATATTACTGAGTTCAAAGTTGTGTAATTTTAGTTCCATCTTAAGTATTGGAAACAAATGGTCTATTCTATTATTCCCCTCAAAAAGTCATACATAATAATAGTAGGCAGTATCTTTATAATAAAAAGATTAACCCAGCGCTATACTAACCTTGATAAAATCGAATATACCCAAACAACATTAATAAGCTTCAGTGACACACAATAATAATATGGTAATAAATTGGCCAACTACAAGTCTTTAGACAATAAATAGTGTGCTAAATAATTTGCCCAACTATCATATAACTAATTAGTGGTACCACCATCCTTCAAAAAAATATATTTTTTTCCCACCAAAACGACTTACTTTGCAATTTTATTTCAATACTGGGCTCTTGCAACGGCAATTACCCAAAATCTGTCTCTAAAATTTTGGGCCGAAAATTGTTTCAATTAAAACTGCCTTGGAAAGCCAATCTCGAAACGGGGAAGCCCAGAAATTTGGCCCAAGTTAAACAGTAGTAGCTTCTGCACTCTGCTTCCAAATGATTGTTTATTTTTCTAATTCTGATTAAACGTTATAAAATGATTTTTTTAAAACCTCTTGCTTCGAACTTCTAAGTTTCAAGTAACATAAAAGGTGTGTTTGATAATATTTAATTAAAAAAATATATTTTTCATTTATATGAAAAATAAAAATTACTCTTTAAATAGATGTTTTTATAAAAAATAGACTAAAACATGTTTTAATAATTATACTATAAAATTTAATTTCACAATTTATATATATCAAGTTATTTACGTATTTTTTTAAGATTTAAAAGAATTAAATCTCACGTAATTTACTTATTATTTAAATTTAATATCCTTTATTTTAATTAAAATTATTTTCAAAAATTTTGATTATTATGTATTGTATTTTATATTTTATATTTTATATTTATTTTTTAACAATTTAAACCAATTTCGATTCTAATTCTTTATTTGGAGGAATGATTTATTATTTATGTCAAATAACATTTACAAGTTTAAATCGTTCGACCCGAGAGTAACGGCGACGGGTGTACGAGTCTGACACCCTTCCCAATTTATGTGCATCGGATAAAAGTTAGGTTGGTCACGGGGACCATAACAAAATCGATTCTCCATTAACTGGATTATAAGAAAGAATATGGATGGAAAAAGAAAGTTTGGTAGGGATTGGAGGGATTTGACTGGTCAAGTCTCAGATATGGGTTTGACCATCAGCTGACTCTTTGACCACTTTTCCTAATGTGTCAGACCACACTTATCCCATTGCAATCAATAATGATGAAATATCTCAATCTCACCATCCTTGTGACGATGGGCCTCAATTCTCACCTCCCCTCTCAACCTTCCTTCTTTCCTTTCCGGAAAAGATAAATTCGTTTCTACACCTATTTGTGTGGTTAATTACCCAGAGACCCCCACTAGGTTAGCAATATGAATATACAATTTAACCAAAATATTAATATTATTTTTTAATTGAGAATCTTTTTTGACATCATCTTTAATTTTATACCAAAAAAACTATATTTATATGTCAAAAAATGAAAATGAAAATAACTGCAATACCCCAATTACACACAATTTTGTTGCCTGGAAAATGCCCAAGAGAAGATGAAGTGGGCTTTTAAATTTTTTTTAAAAAAAAACTTAATAAATTTCATAAAAAATATTTATAATGAGAGTTTATCTTATTTTTAATGTGATTTTTGAAGATTTATAATGTAAGCAAAAGTAAAGAATGGTCAACCACAAAACAACAGGTTTTGTAGAGATTCAACTTATATACTAGAGTCTATGTCATCTTTCCTTGAGCCAAAACTTGAGTTTCATTAAGTACTAAAAGAAAAAATTCCTTTATCTCTGGTGGTGACGACGTAAAACACTTATTAATACAAATCTCCTTATATAACATGTACAAAGTTGATGCAATTAAATAAATTCTTTTTATATGAGGGATGACTATATAAAAAGTATAAAACAAAACTTTGATGCTTCACAAACATGATATAGTAGTGAAACACTTGGAGTTTTATATGAAATATTAAGGTTCGAATTAATATGGAGACTTGCTGAAAGGTTTAAATCTAGTATGAATTGTATTGAATGTCAAGTTTTGAATATATATAGATTGTGTCAGTATCTAAATTTATTCGAAGAGTATATTAACGAAAAGGTCACCTATCTATGAAAATTAATCAGACGAAATTCAGACATTTCAGATGAATAAAAAAAAAGAAAAATAAAATTTTGATTTACATCTTTTTTTGTAGCAATAAAGATGAACGAAGAATAGCAGTCAAGTTGTACACTATACTTGAATGCTAGAAACCTTTTTGTATACTTTCATTTTTATCACAACTATATTAGGGCAGTAAATAAGTTTTTTGATTGGTGATGGAGTGTCTTAAATACTTCAAACATCACAAATTTATTTGTGAGAGATTGTTTCTTCATGAAATATTTTTTAATTTGAGCAATTTTCTAGGTTCACTTATATGAGAATGATTAGTAGCATGAAACAATTTTGCACGAGAAGAGAATTGTAGATTTGCATACTTTACTAATTGAAATGTGATACATATATAGTGCTTTTAGAGGTATAATTAAAGATAAACATAAAAATAGAAAAATTATAGTTTTGAAGATTTTAAACATTGTATTTCAACAAAAAGAATAGAGACATAGTCATATGGTGTTTTAGTAAAAATTATTTATACTAAGAATATGAGTTTGGTTTGTCTTTACTTACAAATGAACAAAAATGTTAGAAGTAATTGAGAAAGTTCTTTTTAAGTATTATTAAAAAAATATAAAGAGATAAAAAAAGAGAGAGAGAGAGAGAATGACAACGATTTTGGAGGAAGAAAAAGAAGATTGACAACCCCAAGATTCGTAAACTAGACCATGCATTCGGACGACTAGAATTACATGCATTACAGGTTTCTAAGATATGTACACTATATGTATTTGGTCAACTAGATTAGATATAAAATATTGTGTGAGTTTTGTATTCTTTTGCTTGGCTAGTTTCATCCATTTGATCTACTAAATGTACTTAATTCTCAGTACGATATACATTGTCTCAAACTTGTCGATTATGTAAAAATATTAGTTGATAAAACAAATCAAATATATCATTTAATTAAGTTTAAAAAATAGTTGACTGCGAGAATATTATGGTCGACCATTCCAAAATAAAAAAAATTGGGTAAACCTTTTAGTATGTAAAACAAAATATTTGTAATATGTTATTCTTAAAAATAGTTTTGTCATCTTTATAAAAAATTTCTTTGTACCTTTGAGGTTAGCAAATTCTATTATTATAAATAAATTAAAAAAAAATCAAAGTACCTTCAGTGCAAGAAAGTGACACTAATTGATGACTTAAAATAAAAAAATAGAAAAAAAATGAGAAAATATAAATGCTTAAAAGTTATGATATTTTGTTTTTGTTCTTTATTTCATAAAAGAATTTTTAAAGCTCGTTTGATTGACTTTTCAAATATTTAAAAAAGATTGGAAACAATAGATGATTATTTAAATGATATAAAAATTTATTTTTTAAATATTATATTTGTTTGAAACATAATTTGTTGTTGTGAAGCAGTTTATATAGTAAATTTCAACCATGGTTGTCGCCACGAAACAAAGTAATTTTTAACTTTTGAAATTAAAAACATAAATATAATGTTTGAAAATTCAATTAAAAAATCAGTGAGAAAAATAAGAAAATTAAAAAAATGTGTACTTAAATATTCAATCAAATATCGTATTTATTAATAAAAAATAAACAATTCAATTATCTAAAAATTAATTAATTTTCATGATTTAAAGATAAATAAAAAATTAATTTGTTTCTATAATTCAAAAAATGAATTAGTTTTTATTTTACTTATGAACTAATTAGTTGTTACATTTCTTTAGAAATAAATTAGAATTTTGTTTAAGTTTAGGGAGTGATAAAAGTTTGTAGTTACTTTATTTTTTTTTTAAATTTATCAAATCATCAATTAGCCATTGTTCTCCAGTAGCGTTTGTTAATTAAGATATAGATAAAAAAAAATAAAATATGAAAATCATCTTAGATGTTTGGTCTTTTCAACCTATAATAAATTACACCAAAGGTCACAAAACTTTGGTATCCTTTTCAATTTGGTCACTAAACTTCAATTTTTTGCAAAATAATAACAAAATTTTAAAATATTTTACAATATGCTCATTAAAGTGATTTTTGGACAATTTCTCTCCAAAATTGCTGACGTGGCAATGACACATCATTGCCACATCAGCAATTTCGGTTAGGAATCATCAAAAAATCATTTTAGTGACCACATTACAAAACATTTTAAAGTTTTGTTATCATTTTGTAAGGAATTAAAGTTTAGTGACCAAATTGAAAAGAACACCAAAGTTTTGTGACATTTGGTGTGATTTACCTTTTCAATTTGTTTGTTAAACTTATCTGGTGATTATTCGAAAAGAAGTCGCGTGACTTCTTATCTTACTTGTTTAAGATATATTTATCTTTTTCTCCTTGAGATAAGTATATTTTGATCTTTATAGATAAGAAAAAAAATGACGATTGTATCTTCTAGTGTATTTTAAAAAATTTAACAAATAACTTGATAAAAATCTTGAAATATTTTTCAACTTTATCTTGACTATTTCATATCTTGATCTGAAAAGTATTTCAACTTTATCTTGATACTCATTTATCTTGCTTATTTTAACTAATGCTACCTTAAAAGAAAAAGTTTGATATTTATATTTTTAATTAATTTGTAATAATAAAATTATGTGTAATTATTTATAATTAATAGAGACATTATAGTCATTTCATTTTGTAGCATGTAAATATAATTTTTTTGAGGTGAGAAGTATAGATGACGGAGATGCTCGATCAAAAATAAAAATATAAAAAAGTAAATATCTTAAACTATAAATTTTGAAAGATTTAATAAATTTTAGGATAATATTGTGTTATAATTATTTTGGAGATTCAAATACGAAGCTAAATACGAGTATAGAGAGAGAGAGAGAGAAAGAGAGAGAGAGAGAGGATAGGTGGGCACGAGAGAAACAGAGAGAGAGAGAGAGAGAGGAGAAAAAGGATAGGTGAGCACGAGAGAAACGATAGCCAGTGCATATCGGTCATGAGCCCCCCAAAAGAAATCAAATCAGGAGAAGATTGAGACGAGATGGAAGACAACTCATCAAGTGGATCCCCAAGCGTCGGATCTGCTTCGACAAATGCCAGCCGTCGCTTCGATTCCCCAGAAACTGAAAGCTTATTCTATTTTTTATTTATTATTATTATGCCTACATGGCAATGTGCGGGCCCCACTCAGTCTATGCCTATGCCTAGTTTTTTCCCATATATTAGAAAGCCCAAAGCACATGGCCCAGTCCTCTCTCTCGTCTAAACAGAGAAGGAAGAAAGAGAGAGATTGGGGGAGGGTAAAGTAGGGTTTGGAACGGGTTTGATTTCGATTTCTTTCAATGGAGAAGGGAAACGACGGCAGGAGAACAGGGATTGTGAAGTGGTTCAGCGACCAGAAGGGTTTCGGCTTCATCACTCCTGATGACGGAGGCGAAGATTTGTTTGTCCACCAGTCCTCGATCCGGACCGAGGGCTTTCGCAGCCTGGCCGATGGCGAGACCGTCGAGTTCTTGATCGAGTCCGGCGGCGACGGCCGCACCAAAGCCGCTGATGTCACCGGCCCCAACGAGTCCCCGGTTCAGGGAAGCTCGCGTGGCGGAGGCGGTGGAGGAAGAGGCGGTGGCGGTGGCGGTGGGTATGGCTTTAACGGTGGAGGAAGAGCAGGTGGAGGAAGAGGCGGCCGCGGTGGCGGTGGAGGGGGTTACGGCGGCGGAGGTGGGTACGGCGGCGGCGGCGGCGGCTATGGAGGTGGTGGTCATGGAGGTGGTAGTGGGAGCGGTTGCTTCAAATGCGGTGATACTGGGCATATCGCCAGGGACTGTTACCAGGGCGGCGGCGGCGGAGGCGGCGGCAGGTTCGGCGGAGGCGGCGGCGGCGGTGGAGGCGGAGGCTGCTACAGCTGCGGTGAGCAAGGGCATTTCGCTCGTGATTGCCCCAACTCCAACAATTGAAACTGGTAAACAGGAAAGGGAAAGAGGGTCCCCTCTTCATCGTTCTTAGTATTTTATATTTGAATTTCTGAATCGGTGAACCATACATATTACAGTATCTATTTTGTGAGCATTACAGGTGATGTGGCGTATGGTCACCTCTTTGGATTTGTCGTGTGGTTTTAGTGTTTGGTTTTTGGTAGGTAGACTTTTATCTTCGGATATGGCGATTTGTAAACTCTTTATGCATCTTATGCTGTCTGGAAGAAATGTGATGACATTGGAGGTTGGCAACTCGTTGCTTTGTGCTTCCACCATTCAATTTCTTTAAAATCAGTTGTGTTTTGCGGTGGATATGTGAATATTGCTGTTGGCATAAACCCATGTACTGGGTTTACTCTTTGTTTCTATTGGCTGTTCTCGTGGTGCCTCAGCCTTCTGAGTCTGCAATTGAACAAGTTTAAAATGGATTTAATCCTCAGAGCACTCCACGGCTGAGTAGAGTACAGTTCAGAGGGTAGTGTTAAATTGCGTAATTATTCAGAAGAAATTTGCAGATTTACCAAAAATATTAATATGTGACAGCAGTTAACTGGGTTGGGATATAAAACTTCGTTCTCATCTGTTGCTGCTTTGATACGCAATAAAATCTTGGTTGTGACAGCAATTACTATGATGCACCCTCAACTAGGAGTGTTGCTTGTTCTAGCTTTACTATGGAATGGAACGGAATCTAGTTGTTGGGTCATGGGGTTTTCTGTTAGGGATTTTTTTCCAATTTAATTGCAGTCTGGAACCAAAAAATTGAAAATTGGATCTGATTAGGTGTAGCTTGGGGTATAGTTTTGACATTCGGATTGAAGGACCTCAATTGAAACGTTAGGCCTATGGAAAACTACTCTTGTTGGACTGAGCTGGCTGAATTGGCTTGTATGCTTGTAATTTATATTGTCTTTAAATCGTACAGATTGTACATTTGGTGGGTTACAATCTTTCTTGCATAATTCTTTACGTGATTGTATAGGTTTCAAACTCTCAATTGATTGAAACCTAACTTGATCCATTGGCATTGCCCCACCCTATATGTATTTCGAGAGATTGTCACCATGTTCCACTAGCACAAGCCCATGAGAGTGTGTCAACATTTTCCACCCACGGTTGATGTCAGTGCCTTGTGGAACATGGTGACGCAGTGTCGAAATATATTGATGACACCCGTGCGGTTCTTTTGAAGTCTTTATTTCTTGAATGGACGTGGGAGGTGACAAATGTGTTCCCTCTAGCCTAGGAACACTTTGCTGACACTCTTGGATGTAATTGCGAATTATAAAAGGGAATCCAACTGTCTTGCGACTTGTAAAACCGTAATAAAAGGAAGTAGGGTTGTTTATACTTGCTGTGGAGGGGAGGGTTGCACGACTCTTGGGATCTTCTTCACGCGTCTGCCCTCTTAGAAGGTCGACGGAACTATTGGCTGTTCCTTTTTATCCCTAATGTTGCTGCGACTGGAGGTTTAGACTTGTTTTTTTATTTCCTAGTTTCTTCATATTTAGGTTTTCCTTTTTTTTTTTTTAAAGTAAATAAATGTTAGTTACTTATTTTGGTGTTTTGAGTTTAAAATTAAAATGATGAATGACTTGTTCAGTTTGTTGTTAATTAGATTAAACTTATTTGTTTGGGATCTTGTATTATGAATTTTAAGTGCGTGTTTATGAGTTTGGATTATGTAGTTGTGTTTTATAATGTCATCAGAATTTTAAAATTTTATTTTATTAATTAATGTATCCCAACAACCTCATCTTCTACAATATTAGAGAATATTGATCCCCAAAGCTCAAGCCGAATGCGTGAAATGATCAAAACGCTCATCGTGTTCATAATGATTACCATTACCATTACCAATACAATTATACAAGAACGTTTTGGCCTCCAACGACTTCGGCTTAAGCTTTCGGGGCAGTCCGTTTATTATAGTTTTTAAGTCTTTTTTTATTTTTTGTTTCTGTATTTAGCGTTTGTACATCTTATTTCACGAGCTTTGATCATCATCTCTTGTCCTTTTCTTTGTGCTCAGCGTCTTGCCCTGCTTCCTATTTAGCAAGCCTTGATTATAATTATTGTCGTCTTTCATGGGCTCGATTTTGTTTAACCCGGATGTGCTTGTTGACAATGGACAAATTGAATCACTTGGATTCAAATCATTATTGTAGCCGGACTCAATCG
Source organism: Diospyros kaki (assembly GCA_036245055.1). Lineage (NCBI taxonomy): Eukaryota > Viridiplantae > Streptophyta > Magnoliopsida > Ericales > Ebenaceae > Diospyros > Diospyros kaki. Next base: position 38,925,371 of record BSEG01000001.1, on the reverse strand, counting down.
GGTTGGGTTCGACAAATTGGTTGAGCGTCTAAAACAGGGATGGGAATTTGGGTTTACCCGACCCGACCCATAATTTTTTAAGCATAGGAAATGAGTGAAAAACAGGTACGGTTGGCCTTTGCCTTGTGTTTCTTGTTTGATAATTAAGGTAGTTTCCATCAACATTTATACAATAGGGAATATGACTCGTATTGTGCTATTGGAAGTTATATAATCTTCGTTATGGGAAGAGCCTTAGATCTTGGAAAGGAATAATTTTTATCTTTAGTGTCATTTTCCAAACATGCTTAATGATTTGACACCTTAATGATGCGGGAAGATTCAAGCTCTCTGTCAAGCATCTCTATCACAAGAAGAATATATGGGTATGGCACATTAACGTGAAGATTTAAGCATTAGCCATCATAACATGGTAAAATTTTTCTTACGCTGCAGCACCACATAAAAAATAAAATAAAACAAAGTCCAAAGCTCTAAACTAGTCATTTTGGTAGTCCTCAAGTCCTCTGCAAGCAGACTGCGATTCTTCCGCGGCTTACAGGTGGTGGCGCCCGTTGTGGAAGCTGGCCGGCGGAGGCGGAAGAGGGGCGGTGGCGTTGAGGCGGTGCGGTGGCGCGAGCGGTGGCGGAGGGCACTGGTAGCATTTGGCAAAGAGTCCGAATGTGTCAATTTGGTGAATAAAATTCACCATGCTCGCCCACCCGCCAAATCCAAACCCGACGACAAGGACCCACGCCACCACGAAGGCGTTTATCGTGTAGGCGCCGGCCCACCTCCCGAAATACTTGGGCGGTTGCTCCACGGCGTTCTGCATCCAAAAGAAAACTCAGACGGCTGATTATACACCCAATGATCATCTATTGCCGAGCAGTTTAGACGAATAAATTCTGCTGTACTTCCGCGACGCAGGGAATCAGCGTACGGATTGATTTAGCTGTAAAGCCCGAACTTTGGCTGTGGCTGTCAGGATGGGCGCCTGTTCTTGATCTTTAATCAAACGCAAAGCAGAGCTGGAAGCTCGCAACTTCCCGCAAAAAGGCGTGCAGCCGTACATATTAATGAGATTAATTAGTACAATTTAAACTTGATAATATGATAAAAGCTACCTCACGGGCGGAGGGTGATCTGAAGGTGAACATATGGGCGAGGGCGGGGACGATATAGACGGTGAAGCTGACGAGGAGGGAGCCGACGGTGGAGTTGATGGGGCCGAAGAAGGGGAAGATGATGGCCAAGAACCATATCGGAATCACAACCGGCAGCCTCGCCGCCGCCCGCTTGCACATGCTCTTGCACTCATGCATCCCTATTGCCTTCTCCCACACGAAGTACAACGGCGTGCATGCGAATCCAAATGTTATAAACTGCACAAAGCCAATGCCAAATCCCATTTAAGTTTTTGACCGTCCATGCGAACTCGCAACCATTACTGTACCAAGAAATTTATTGGTTCGTATCATTTTGATGATTTTCTTTTCATAAAACTATTGTAGAGAGAAGAATGCGCGCCTGATGGATGAGCATCAAGACGACGGCCATGTCCCTGAAGGGGGATTTTGGGAGGAGAGCAAAAGCGTTGGAATGGTTGAGAAGCATGTCGCCGAACGCCCAGTAAACCGCCGCCGCGGACGGAAGCGTGAGGGTTAAGACATACAAAGTAGCGAGCAAGTAGATGGCCTTGAACTTTTGTGGCTTCCACATTGCGTGCATGATTTCTCTGCGCGCCCAAGTAAAAGAGTAAGCCAATTACATATTTCAATCCTCACTAATACTCATTGATTCAACAAGGAAAACATAACTCTTCTAAAGTTGTTTCTACAAACATTCCCCGCAATGATATTGTGATAATATTTTTGAAAATATGCATCAGTCAATGGGTGTCCTAGTTCTTTAATCAATGAACCATAGATACTTGGGCTTGATTGAGCCTTTGTCACATTGGGCAAGGCCCAATGCTCACAACGTGATTGATAAATGAAAATTCCGAATAAGTAAAAGTTATACCGTATCTGTCAAAAAAAAAAAAAAAGTGACTCTAAATAAATACAAAAACTCATGCTTAATTTATTATATTTGACAATTAAGCATAAATATATTATATAGTATCAGAGTTAATTAATTGTATATGTATGTTTGTGTAGTTGTGTGTTTAGTTTCCCAACTCGTAAGAAAACATCCCATCAACCATTGAGACAAATCAAGATAGACCGCTTTTCTTTTCTTCTCTCAGGACAAAAAGCTGCTTGCTTTTAGGTTTTTTTTTTTTTCAAAAAATAAAAATGGAAAGAGAGAAGGCTTTCCCACATTTTAGAAAGAACAAAGAGGGTTCCTCGTAGAGGACTTTTTGCCGTTCCCGCCTGAACAGAGGGGGATTTCGGAATTGCAGACGTCCAGAGACTGAGAGCTATAATTTTCCAAAGCGAATCTCGAGAACATTGACTCGTTAGACAAAGATTGATCATTGAATTAGCCGGTCAGGGAATAATAAAGCTTTTGATGGAAATAGAAATAGGTATCAGCGGCTCTCTCTCTGTCTCTCGTGTATGGTCAGGTCAGGCCACACCGCAGCGCAGCCGACCAAGGTTAAGTCACTTGCAATCCCACGCGAGGGCCGAGGTGCATTCCGTTTTGTTTTGTTTTCTCTTCCTATTATTATTGTTGCTATTTTACAATCCTACCCAAGCTAAACCAAGACTTGGCCGAGGGAAAACGTGTGCAATGCGGGGAATAAACGTAAAAGGCACGCAACGCATGAAATCTCTGAACTTGTCTTACACAGTCACAGCATGTCCCCCGAATGTGTAGAGAATGTTGGTAGCCCCTGTGAAGTATAGCACCATCGTGCTTGGCCCCGAATGCTTCACCTCCTCCACCTACCCAATTAATAATTTCAAGCAACATATAATAAATTCAGTATAATATTATCTCATAGATAAACGATGCGTGTAAACTAGCAAGCTAGTACCTGTCCGTGGAGGAGAGATGCGGCGGTGAGGTACCAAGCAGTGTAAGTGGTCATTAGCAGGCCGAGGAAAGACCAGATCCGGTAGTTGTGAAACGAGGGAATGAAGACGGTGGTGGCGCAGCAGGCTCCGAAGATGTATGTCCATGTTCTCTTGTCCAGATGGTCATTTATGTAATATATGTTGCTGCATATGTATACTAGTTAAAAATTAACACACACTACGAATACAACATATATTATGCGATGGAGCTAGCTGCTATGTTGCATGGAAACAGAAACGAGAAACGTTTCTAATAAGAAACGGAAACGTGGAAACGGATGTTTTTTTAAAAAAATAAGCATAAATAAGGTCTGAAATGAGAATAAGAAACGTTTTCGAAACGTCGAAAACGGGAAAACAACACCTACGAGGTGTTTCCATGCAACATAGGCTAGCTGAGAGTGATAAAGAAGGGAACTTATGTACGTACCTAGCGCAGGCAATGAGCTGAATGACAGATCCGAAGAGAAGAAAGGTGCAGTTGAAAGCCAAGCCGACGTTCCTCCAGTGTTTTCCTAGCAGCCCATCGAGCACTTCGAACCACTGAATCACATGGTTCCTGAAATCCACTTTCTCCCTTTCTTTCCTGGTTCTGTACTCCACGTAGAGAACGCTTATGAGGTAGGCTGTCCAGCTGCCCAGGAGCCCGTAGAACAGCTGGAATAGTATGCCCGAAAGCATCCCCAGCTGAGAGAACGAGTACGGCAAGGTCAGCAGAACCTGAGCAACCTGATCCAATAACAATAATTTAACAACCAAACACCACAATATTAATCCTTAACACTTTAACGCTTCGAAATGCATCCATCTTTACAACCTTAGCCATCGAATTAACAAGAAGAAGAAGAAGAAGGAGGAGGAGGAGACCTGGTTTGATGCACAGCTAAACCAAGCGTCATACACAGAGCCGCCATGCCAGAAGAGCTTCGACATCCTGGATTTCACATCCTTGGGCTTCCCTTCCCTCTCCATCTCCACATAATTCCCTACTATCACCGTCTCCACCACCTTGTCCGCCGCCGCCATAGCTGTCTCTCTCTCTATCTGTATCTGTCAACCCTTCTTCGTTTCCTGCTATATATTATATATCTTATGGTGTATGAATGCAAGATATTAAGAATGAAAACGGGTTAAGCTCAAGACTGTGGGCTAGCTGACAATGGTGACGGGTGAGAATCTATCTATATATATTCATCTATCTATGTGAATGTGTCTTTGTATAAACGCAAACACCGGAGATATATAGAGGAGAGGGGTCTCGAAGGGTGGGAAAGCCCGTGTTTGAAAGGTATGTGAGAGTGATTTTTGGAAAGAGAGTTCAAGAAAGAAATAATATCATATCCTCTCATACATAAATTTATAAATACAAAATGTTATCAGAGTCTACTACTAAATATAACATATATATACTTGTAATTAAATTATCTCATCTTGTTAGTCTAATATGTATATATTTTCTTAACCTCGACTGGACAATCACTGCACCATTGAAAACTTTATAATTATTATTATGCATATTTACATATTTTATTATGAAAAATTCTTTATATTAATTTACTGTATATAGCACTCGATTGAGGCCAACTTGATCCTGTAGCTTTGACAAACCTCTGGCATCGTGCCTCGTGTATTTATATATATATATATATTCTTATTCCTTTTTTATTCTTTTTAGTTTAGTCCTTTGTTTTTTAGCTAATTATTTTAACATAAACATAATTAAGTCTAATTCTTTAATGGATAACTGTAAGAGCGTGAGTGGCTTCTCCGCACGAGTGGGTTCCCCTAATACCGAGGTCCAATTATATATTAGTCCATTTTCCTAATCTACCCTTGCATTTTCAATCGAATTACAAGTAACCCCCTACATTGTTGACCAGTGATTTGTTGGCTAGTGAAGCTCCGAAATTGCTTCGCACTTGAGGACAACACGGTTCTTAGCGTTAGAATATATAACAACAACAAAGGGGAGTTAAGGTTGAAATTAGCCTTTAAGCCGCATGGACCACCTCTGCAATTTGGAGACTTCCACTTTGATTCACTTCTCTGCCACCCTTTTCCATTAGATTGCCTAATTTATAGTGCTCTTAATGGTTAATTAGCCATGCTAAGGTATAATTGAAAGGGGGTAGACAATTATATTTAACAATTGAAATTTTCAATCGAATCATTGAATAATTCAAATGCTACCATAATTTTATCTGGAACCAGTAGAGTTTTTAATGCTTTGTGTACATTGATTCATCTGTATTTACTTGATGTCATAATTTATGGGTTATTTAACATTAGGTTGTAAAAAAATTAGTGGGAGGACTTGGACAACATAATACATAAATAACCCCTTGTAAAACTTAAATGTTTAAGACTAGATGGCAAGCATCGGTTTGGGACATTTTCCTTCCTAGTGTGTCACCATACAAATTTTGGACGTATATATCATTACTATCGCATTGGCAGTGAAAAGAATACGAAAACTAAGAAGAAATTAATAGAGAAGAGAGCCAACCCAATCTTCAAAGCTAATAATGCCTTGGGGAAGCACTAGAATGCGTAGAGAGTTAGTTTCTATGTTAGGGGGAAGGAGGGGAGAATGGACATAACTTAAGGGGGGAGGGGGAGGGATAAGAAGGGAAAAGTAAATAATGAGGAGAAGAATATAATGTGAGGGGAATAATAACAAAGTAGACCGCATGATTGCAGGCAAACGGGCGTGGTCGCTTTACAAGAAGAAGAAAGCTGCTTTTATCACATGGCCAATGGCCTAAAACCCGAATTAAATAAATATACGAATTAAGAAAAAGAAGCAAGCTTCGTGGGCTCGAGAATCCATCCATCCATCCATCCCTGTCCAAAGCCCAAAACCCAAATGTCTCCCTGTTCATGTGGGAATAGTAAGTATGGTGGAGGGGGGGAGACAAATGGACATCTCGTTAGCTCCTTGGAGAATTGTTCGATTATATCTCTTGGAAACCCCATCTCTTCTCCTTCTTATTAGTAGTTAGTATTTCAATATATTCTCACGATTTCAATTTTTGAATTAATTGTTTTCATGGGGCTCTGCTCTCACGCGCACCACCCAAAAAATAATGACGACACAGTTTAATTAATTTATAGGAGACGCATCCATGTTAAGTTGAAAATATTATTTTTTAAAAGCTAGCTCTTTAATTTCTTAACCTACAGCTATAACATAATGCTGTCTTAAGATAATCCCAAATAATAATCTCATACTTAAATACGGTAGGAAGCCGCGGAAGGTAGTAGATGTAGGTTAATTATTACATCAGTAGAAAGGAAGAAGAAATTTTCTTTGCAATCACGGTTATCCCTTTCATACCTACAATTATTGTAGGGTTTCATTTCATATCATGTCTTACCCATAAAATGTTCGATTTTTTAGAACTCTACTGATTATGTTGACCCGACCTTACGTCTTTTTGTCAATTCTCTATTCCAAAATCCACGCCAATTACATACATACATTCATACATATATATCATTGTGTAGATTTCTTCAATAAATTTTACTCCAAACATAGACTTGAAGTATATATATATACTAAGTTTTTTACATATTTCCTGAGTAAAACAAAAAATAACTGGACCTAACATGACCCCTAGTTTTTTTTTTTTGAATTTGAAGGGGTGAGCAGAAGAGAGCAATTTTAACATCTCCATCTGATGATGACAAAGAGCATTATATGTATACATCGAAACTTTGACATTATTACAAAAGCAGGCAGGTCTCCTCCCAGGCCTTAGAAAAAGCATTGTTCGGGTGCAGCCCAACACAATATTGATGCACATTCCTTTTTGTTGAGTCATGCTTTCCCAACCCCCTGGGCCCATAAGGAAAACACTCCCTCTGATCTGACTCTGTCCCCTTGACCGCCTTGCATGTCTAGATAGTAGATCCGCGCGCCCACTTTCTGTTCTGTTTCTACCTTCTTCAAACAGATAAGCTCCTACATCCCATCCTCTTAACGGTCATTTTTCATGACATTAAGCATCATAATTGATCTATCTTAGTTAGTAGTATTAGTAATTGCACATGTTTGGGCATCATCATGAACTAAACACAACCACCAACCCACAGAAGTAAATTTGGTGTATGAACCAGATGTGGCAGCTCATGCATGCTGAGTCGACATGTATGAAGAAAAAAGCCATGCATGCATCATGAACAATTATAATTATTCAGCCAAAATGATGTTTAGATAGATACATATATATTCTCGTTGGATGCTTTTCCATGCCATGTTTATTGATAGATTTGGCGAGGGCCCTTTGGACACATGACATCCCTTTACAATCATTAAAGCCTCTTTGCTGGGTCAAATCTTTTCCCATTCTTCGCCATTTTAACAGTTTTTTTTTTTTTTAACACAAAAAATTGTGTAGAAAGAAGTGGCTTTGTTGATTGACTTGGGGAGAAATGAAAAAATCTGGGGCCTTGGAGTTTTGATGTGCAGCAGGCATAGAGTTCAAATAATGGTCAACTCCATAGGCAAAGTACTGGCCGTGGCTGTGCACCCATTTGTACCAATTCATGAGTGTAATTGGATCGAAGTCACTTGTCAACAAACACCATCATTCTGGTTTACCCCTCTCTGGCCTATTCATTTGATCATGACCGTACTTAATTAATGACTCAAAAAAATCTCATCTTTTAATGAATGTGTCTTCCCCATCATGCATGCATGCCCACTCCTCTTATCACACTCACATTGCAAAAAAGCACAAGAGACGGATAATGTTGCCAAAACGAAGATTGCTCCACAGATCCAACAGGCGTTTTGAAATTTAAGTCAACAGTGTATGTAAGAATTGGGAATTTGCCAAAGACCTCTTACCTAGAATACTCAACTTCAATGATTTAGCCGTAATGGGTTGGGCTGAGCTTAGCAAAACCCAACTTCAAACAAGGTTGGGCCCAGCCCATTAAACTCTCTTCCATATATATCGACAATGCTCACAGTGCCCAACATTCTAGTTTTTCTAACCAAGACTTTTTTTTGTTTATTCTAATTTGACCCAATTGAATTATTATTTTATTTAAAAAACATTACTCAAGACGCCTCCAAAATGGCTTTTCTCTCCCTTCTTACTAAGCAAGATTAGAATATTAAAGATGAAATAAGAGAGTAGTGGAAGTGGTAACGAGTTGAATTTGCATTCTTAATCTCGCAAATATTATCATTTATAATTAACCTTTTATTTAAGTCTTAATTCATCACAATTCATCCACACAAATTAAATTACTAGACCTATTCAACAAGTTTTATTGTGATTATAGTGGTGCATATCATACATGGGTGGAATTGACACTATTTTTTCATAATCTATTAGTTTATATTTAGTGTAATATAATAAAAATATTAACATTAATTTGTTTACAAATATGTTATGAGTGTAATAAATGTGTGGAGCGAGCACCAAATATGCAATGCATTTATATATATAGGAACTCTCACTAAACATGAATAACATTAGTTGGCATCATTTATAATGAAAGAAATTAGCAATCAATCTTGTAAAATCATATTAAATTAAATTATTCCTAGATTGACTCAAATTATGAAAAAAAAACATCCTAAATTTTCTATAGCTTGTACCTTGCCATTTAGTCAATGCTTAATTGAGCTTAATTAGTGTAGAGTTTGAGGATGCATAAAGAATGGCCAAGATTTTTAATCAAAATCATAAACTCTTTCATTGATTGTATTTATAATAATAATCATGAATTGGGGACGTTGAGGATATAAGATTTAGAAAATTTGTTATCAGTAATAATAATAATAATATTTTTGTTCTATTTAATTTTAAAAATGATCATAATTATTATAACTAATAAAAAATGTACTAAATATTTTATGTTATAAAATAACTGATTTAGATAATCAAATAAAATAAAATATCAAACACAGCTGCTGCTAATCCACTTGAAATTAGAAAACCACAAAAATCAAAAGCCCTATTACTCATTAGTCATAGTGAAAAGACGAAGGAGAGACGCCAAGGGAAGGGAAGGGAAGGGAAGGGAAGGGAACCTCCGTCTCCATCCTGCATCCGCTTCACTGCTCCCACTCTCCAACATCTTTCTCTCTCAAAAAGGAAAGGAAAGAAAAGAAAAGAAAAGAAAAGAGAGAAGCCACACCCTTTCTCTCCCTCCCGATGATGGATCGCTGGCTCATCTTCGCCTCCCTTCTCATACTACTACTTCCATTTGCCGTGTTTTCAGGTCAACAACACCGCCAAGAATTCAATTCTTCTCTCTTTAATGTTTCTTTTTCATCTCTCTCATCCTTTTTTGCTTCCTCTGATTCGCAGAGTCCACGAAATTCAAGATCGTCAACAAGTGCCGGCACACGATATGGCCCGGAATTCTAACCGGTGCCGACCGGACAGTCCTTAACCCCACGGGCTTCATCCTCAAGAGCGGCAAATCCAGGACGCTTTCGGTTCCCGACTCCTGGTCCGGTCGGGTATGGGGCCGGGCCTTCTGCTCCTCCGATTCCTCCGGCAAGTTCTCGTGCGCAAGCGGCGACTGCGGCTCCGGGAAAGTGGTATGCGCCGGCGCTGGCGCCAACCCGCCGGCGACTCTCGCGGAGTTCACTCTCGACGGCGACCAAGGGCTGGACTTCTACGACGTGAGCTTGGTCGACGGTTACAACCTGCCGATGCTGGTGGTGGCGAGGGGCGGTAAAAGAGGGGGATGCAGCGCCACGGGGTGCCTGGTGGACCTGAACGGCGCGTGCCCGGCGGAGCTGAGGGTGGAGCGTGGGAACTCGACAGAGAGCGTGGCGTGCAAGAGCGCGTGCGAGGCTTTCAAGGATCCGCAGTTCTGCTGCAGCGATGCGTACGCGACGCCGGACACGTGTCGGCCGTCGGTGTACTCGCTGTTCTTCAAGCACGCGTGCCCACGTTCCTACAGCTACGCTTACGATGACAAGACGAGCACCTTCACCTGTGCCTCCGCCGACTACGTTATCATCTTCTGTCCTCACCCTTATACCAGGTGATAATTGCTCTCTTACCCCTTCCGATCATCTTGTTTTTCCTTGCTTGTGACCAATGAATGAACATTGCCCTTTCAATCTGCATCATTTTCCTGCATTTTTAACCCAAGGAAATTCATAATCATATGCTATTGATGATTTTTGTGATTATGAATTAAGTGATTTTATTCCATTGCATTTTTTTATTAATCAGCCTGTTTATTTTATGTCAATGATCCCGTTTAATATGTTTTATCTCAATACCCTTGCCATAATCAATGTGTTTTACCAGCTTTATACTAGTAAGACAAGATAAGAGGTGATTTTCTTGTCATTGGAGAGATTCTAATCATATCAAAGGATATAAATATTAAATAAGGATGTGTTTATTTTTTATTTTTTTGCTTTAAAAAGTATACCTTGTTTTCAAATTTTTAAAGAGATGATCATTGATATTGTTCTCTTAAGAGGATCATATTTATACGGTCTTGATCTCCTAATCTCCTGCCTGTGTCGGGCATTTCTTATCTTGTACGATGTCGAGGTGGACGTGTCAAGCATCCCCCCTCCCCCCCCCCCCCCCCAAAAAAAAAGCAATTGTTGTATTTTATTTATTATTGTTATTAATTTTGTTGATATTTTATTATTTTATTGTTAATCTATAATGCTTAAACATAATAATATTTTTAATTAATTTATTATACAAAATATAATAAGAAATGCCTGACGCAGTCTGGAGATCAAGACGTTTAGCATATTAAAAAAATTGATTATCATGTAAAACTGAGTTTAATTATTATATAAAAACTATTAATACAAGAAAAATAAAAGATAGGATTTATTTGAGAAGTACACTTAGCATGAAATTGATGAAATTTAAAAAAAAAAAGAAATTGGTCATTCAATTTTCTTAATATTTTACTAATTTCTTCCATTACTTTTCATCCTTTTTGTTTCTTTTTTCTTTCTTCTTCTCTCTCATTTTTCTTTTCCAGTTAATTTAAAATATTCAAACAGCCATTATGTACAAACAAACATATATCATAATGAAGATAAACAAAATTACTAGTAATAGCATTTTTTTTGTATTTATGTACAAACTTTTTAAAATTGAAAAATAATACCTTGTTTTCATTTGTTGAAACCCAACAATTTTTAAAATATTCAAATAATTCATTGCTTTCTATTTATACGCTCTGCTTTTCTTTTTCCCAAATTGACCCATATTTTATATATATGAGTGGGGCAAATTTTGAAAAAATATTAAAAACTGAAAAAATTGGCAAAGAAAAGAACCCATTGAATTTTACTTCATTAAGACTATACATACATACATACATACATATCAGAATTAGGAAATCAATTATTCCTAATTCAGAGCAATCAATCAATCAATCATCCCCAATCAATCAATCTTCCTAATTTACATAAAGCCCCAATAAATCAATCATCCATAATTTACATCAAATAGGGGTCTCCAATTAACAGCTGCCTACTTTACATAATTACATGTTTCCTATAATACCCCCCCCCCCCCCCCCCCCCCAAGTTGAAGCATGAAGGTAATGAGTTAATGAAGGCCCAGCTTGCATAGAGGCAAGTGGAAGAGATCACATCCCAAGGCCTTAGTGAAGAGATCAACGAGTTGTAGTTGTGTAGGGACATAGTGAGTGGCAATTTGATTAGCTTGCAGCCATTCATGAGTAAAATGACAATCAATTTGATGTCCTTGGTCTGCTCATGAAACACAAAATTAGACGCTATATGTAGAGCAGACTGATTATCACAATGCAAAAACATGGGTTGGTTGTGTGAAACAGTTAGGTCAACAAGTAAACTATGCAGCCATCCAACTTGATCTGGAGGCCATGGAGCATTTGGGATTCATGACAACTTGTGAGAAGGACTGATAGACCACCGATTCACTGGAAATACCAAAGGCGTCCAAGGAATCGGGGATAGTTTGGGAATTAGGCTGGTGGTTGTAACAGCCAGCCTGGTAGAGGAGGGGTAGAACAGGAATTGCAAGGTTGTGTAACAACCTGCATGTGCGGATTCCAATTCCGTTAGAGAATGAGGAATAAAAGAGGCGGGGGAGGTGAGGAGGGGGGTGAAGAATTTTCCAGAAAGTAGGAGAGATTAAGGGCCTCTCGAATTGCCCTGTTTTCTTTCTTTTCGGCTGTAATTGGGTTGGAACTCTTTCCTATTGAATCAAGTCATCTTACAATTCTTAGAAGTCTACCAAGGACTTAGGCTCATTGAGAGTAGATATATTAGCAAGAAAAGTTTGACGAGACGGAACAAAACGAGAATAGGACAAGTAACATGAAATGGATTACCTGAAGAAACTGCATTGGACGTGGGTGGTGATGTCTTGCCTACTCCAGGGAGCTGAAAAACAGTCCTTCAAGTGAGAAGGTGGGTGTTGTGTCCTTTATGGCTGTAGAGAAAGGGTTGAAGAAGATTGAGTTTCAATCCCTAGTTGGTGAGAGCCATCTGGCTTATCGCTAGCATTGGGATTTGATGCATCAATGATCATGAAATTTTCAGGATCAATGCTAAGTGGGTCAAAAACAGGTTAGGGCCCCTGGAATGGGTTCTGCGGAATTATTTTGGGCTGAAAAAGATAAAAAGTCAAATTGGGAGTCCTGTACTGGTAAAGGAATAACCACTTTTGGGGTTGTTGAATTTTCATGTACTTTAAAAGGAAAATGATTTTCACAAAAAATTACATCCCGTGATGTGAAAATTTTGTGACTCCAAATCATAGGCCTTATAACCCTTTTGGCCAATTTGATAACCAATGAATACACATGGTCATGAGCAAGAGACAAACTTATCCTTTGATCTATTGTTATGCAAAGGTTTTGCTCGATCCTGGCCACAGCTTTTGTGCCTATTCATAGGTGAAGGCGTTGTGGGCAACTTTATCGATTTTGTGTTATTGATAGGTGAAGAGTGCATTTTGCCAGGTTGAGGCTTTTATGCCTCCATAGGAGAATGATTTTGTTGTGTACCTAGGCTATGAAGGGTTGTACCGTAGTTGTAGTCTCAGGAGGGTTGTATCTAGGTGGTTATAACAAATGTTCTAGAAGGTAGAAAAAGGGAGGCCATGTCATTGCACAGGAGATTCCTCAATTGTATTCGGTATAAGGCCCGATTGTGCCTTAACCGAATTACGCTTTATCAATATATGAATTCTGATTCTCTCAACTCTCTCTCTCTTTCTCTCTCGTTCTGTTCTTCTTCTCCCTTTCTGTTCGTCTAACTCCCCCCTATATTTCTTCTCAATTCCCTTGTAATTTCTAAGCCCAATTCTCACCAAAACGATGAGGAATCCATTGTCAGATTCAGAGGTCTGACAGATTTACGTCTTAGTGTGATGGTTGGGTCTTGGTCAAAGAGAGGCAGAAAAGTTGGAAAGATAGAGGAAGATAGAGGAGTCACCTGTGCTTGTTATGTTTGTTGTAGTACAACATATATACATTCTTACAGACATATTAGACAATATCAGTCAGTCTTTTCTAGAGTGGACATGCTAGGTACATCTAAAATTTAGCAGTCCTCATGTCTTTTTCATCCATGTACAACTTGAATAGCTAATTAGAACAGGATTATTTAAAAGCTTTAGAACCCTCCTTTCTTCTATTTTTGTTGTCCACAATCCCACCATCTCCCTAATCAAGCCCATTTCACAATTGGGTCAACCCCATTTGATATTGACCTTGATGCCCTCAGTTTCTTTCTGCCATCTCCTCCCCCCTCCCAGTCCCATTCCAACTCTACCGCTCAATCCCTATTCACCCATTGTCTGCCTTGTCACTCTACCTACCCCACACCCTACTGTATAAGCCCCCTTCCCTGCTCCTTGTCTACATATAATATTGCACATATTAGGCTGAAGAAATTATTGACAAAATTAGAACTTTTACCATTGTGTAATGACAAGTGTCAGGTTGGTTAAGCTATAATTGGCCAAAAAAAGAAAAAAATAGATATAATACTTTCATTAAGATGTTCTTGCCCCCTCCAAGATGGAATCTTGGCTTGATCACTATCACTACTCACAACATGCACATGGCCATACATGCCTTAAACTGAAAAATCTTGTGAGTTATGGTAGAAGTTTGGAAGATATTTTGATGCTAATTAAGAGCTAGATTTTGATTTATCTATGAACATGCTGGGCCTACAAAAAGGACGTTTCCTTCTAAAAATGGTTCCATTATATTATCTATGAACATACTGGGCCTACAAAAAGGAGCCTTCCTTCTAGAAGAAGTTGTTTTGTCTTATGTTCTTATCCTTTTCCCATTCCCCTTTGTCCTTCTAAAAATATGAAAGGAAGAAAATGATAGACTACAGTCTTTTTAAGTCTTTGATCCCTGAACAAATTTGTGAGTAGAAATGTATGCGTAAGTATATTAAGTAATGACATTAAAGAGGTACCAAGAAATGATACCAACCATGTACAGAGAAGGGGATCTAAACAATAGCAAAATACTCTTGTCCATCAAAATACAATTCGTTGAAATCCTCTGCAGAAATAAAAAATTGATCCAGAGAAGTCCGAGTGCCTCTAGAGAGCCAACTCTAGGGGTAAGAGGAGTCTACTTTTGTGCCCAAGGAGAGAGGAGCTTCAGAATCTTGCAAAGATCTCCGACTTTTTTGCTTCAAGAGTGCACATCAAAGCTTGAGGGATCAACAAGTGAGCGTTTAGTGTTGACAATCCTGAAAAGGTTAGCTGAATTGGGTTGCCAAACATGTGCACCTCTCCAAAGCCAAAATCCTATCCTTCACATGCAACACCAAATCTGTAGTCTTCCTTTGTCCTTGTGGATGTCCATGAGAAGCGAGCCTCCTTGGTGTGTTATATATCCAGATGCTTCTTCACTGAGAGTTATCACCATCCGTTACCAGAGCCACCAAAAATTTTCATGCAAAAGCATCCTGAACCAACTCTAGTCCTTAAGTAGGGTCACCCTTTTGAAAGGAGGCAAGAGGCAAGTCATGAATAACTACCAACAACACTGCACTTCACAATTTCCTGGTCATTCTAGTCACGTACTAGTGTTCTACTCTCTCCTAGAATGATTATAACAAACCTATCTCTCACTCATGCCCTTTGGTCTGGTATAATTGAAATTAGATACTGATGTGATACAGACCAAAGGCCAGTAAGATCTCCTTCATCCTCGATCATCACCATAATATATATTCCTAAAACTCTCCTTATTTGTAACCTTATCTAAAACCTGCTGAGCTTTCCGACATTATTGCAAAAAGAGTTTGAATTCCTTTCGTAGACCACAATCAAGAATGAGGCTACCTCCAGAGTGGTCCACTTTCCCAAGAGAGTCCCTACTTGAGAGGAAACTGCCTCCCGGCAAATATTTTCCTTGTCACAAGCAATTCCTAGAAGAGCTTGATTACAGATTGTTAAATCATGAATCCCAAGCCGCCCCGTTGGAATAAGGAATAAACCATCTCAAAATCCAGCAAATCGTACTTGGAATTTATCCTTCTTCCCGCTCAAAAGTAAGTCTCTTTGAAATGGTTCCAATTTTTCATCACCAGAGAAGGAATTATGATGGAGACAAAAAATTGGTTGGAAGGCAAAAGGATTGATGAGTACTTCTTAATCAAAGTCATCTTGCTCTGTACACATTACAAATTAATCTTGAGATGATATTATGACACCAAATAGTAGTGCCATCTTCATATACCAAGTGGGAAATGAACTGAGAACCCCCCAATCTGCCTAGTTCAAATGATTGCATCATAGTTCCCTACTCTATCCAGAATCATACAATGGAAATGAAATGCAATGGGGAGCAAATCCCTGTATACGGTTTGTGTACTTGTTGGCTAAAACCAAGGGTTTGACAGTGGAAATATGAAAAATAATGCACTTCCTCCATTTCTTCCCCAAACCCACATTGTCAAGAATGTAAATATATATATATATATATATATCTAGAAAACAGATTACAGATCCTATATTTAGCTTTTTTTCTGCCATCAATTCTAACCGCTTGTTGATGAATGATTATTGCATTAAATTTTATCTCTTGTCATCATTAGGCCCATTGATTTCCATGTGAATGCATTGATCTGTGTAGAATTCTCCTGTGAATATTTACACGAACTTATATGGGAATTGTGCAGCCAAAAATTGTTGGGAGCAAGAAGACAAGCAGATGAGCTGCCCCTAGTTAACAAAACCATGATGTATATCGGACACAAACATGCAAGTGGAGTTTCATTGTCAGGTTTGGTTCCGGTGGAAGTTGCATGTGTTGTCTGTATTGTGGCAGCAATTTTGCAGTTCTGGATTCTCTAATGTCTTTTATGACTAACAACGGTTGGACACTTTCAGGCTGATGTACCAAAACCTTCTGCTACTGGGTACCGTCCCATTGCCATACTAGCCGTTCCATCAATCCATTACATTGCAACTTGGTGGGAGGTTGGACTCTACATTTGGATCTCACAAAATACATTTGTACATAGGTCCCTGTCTGTTCTAGTTCCTACCCCTCTTCAAACCCTCTGTTAATGAATCAGTCTTTTTCATGATTTTGGAACATGATAAATTCGAAATGAGGAGGAATAGTGAGTTTCATAAGTAGAAATTCTTATTCTAATTCACGAGAGGAGCCAGTGCGCCAAGAAATTGTCTTCAGTTCGCTTCACCAGAGCGCGAGGAAGAATGAATGATTATTCTAGTCCTGCAGCTGAAGAATGGAGGCAACTCTCTCGTCATTTCCAGTTACTGTAGTTTACCGGCCCAGAATAATTACCTTCCTCTCGTTAACTTTTACAGGTCAATCAATGTATCATATGCCCCTCTAGTGTACACATTTTTGTGGGGTTGGGCTCAACACCTATCCCTCAGTACATCTTATCATGTTAGTTTAATTAGGACGTGTCATAATTCCATATTTTTACGGAGTTGGGCTGAACACCTATCCCTCAGTACATCTTATCGTGTCAGTTTAATTAGGACGCGTCATAATTCTATATTTTTGTGGGGTTGACACCTATCCCTCCGTACATCTTATCACGTTAGTTTAATTAGGACGTGACATAATTCCATATTTTTGTGGGGTTGGGCTAAACACCTATCCCTCCGTACATCCTATCACGTTAGTTTAATTAGGACGTTTCATAATTCCATATTTTTTCCCTAATTGTGGTTTTGTAGTTTTGTTTCAAATGCATCCATCTTAGTAACCATTGCGGTGCTGTTGTGAATGTGGACAACCGGCCAAGGATTCTAATTGTTTTCATCTGAGGCTACTTCCAGATCAAGGATTTTCATCTACACAAAAATATTCATTTTTTCTCAGCTCCGTTTCCTTGCGGAGAAATCACGAGTTCCAAAAGCAGGACAAGGCTGGTCAGCTGCCGCTGCCGATGCGTCATCTTCATCGGCGTTTCAATGTTAGTGTCGGCGTTAACTGCTGCCGCTACAAACTCTTGTTGCCGGCATGGCATTGTTTGACATTGCTGTGTTGTAGTTGCTATGCTTCATTTTGTTCTTCTGCGTCACCTCATGGAAACGCTACTGATTCTCCTTGTTTGAAATCTTGCCGGCATGGATCTCGGAATAGAGGCTCTTCGTCCTGATCGCCAACACCACATCTAAGCCAAACCCAATAACGCAAGCAATAGCCATGATCACAAACACAAGCCTGTAACAATGGGAACCCAAACAGGTGTTTCCCCCTCCGGCCGTACGAGTAGCCTGTGCATCGTACAAGAAGCCGGCGAGCAGGCCGGAGAAGAGCACAGAGCCGAGTGGAAGGTTCAGGATCAGGATGTTGTAGATGAGGCCGTAATACTTGAGGCCGACTAATTCAGAGGCAGTTGCTACCGTCACAGCCAGGCGGACGCCATAACATATCCCCACTATTATGGAGCCGATGTAGAGTGAACCCGGCAAAGCAATAGCCATCACGATGTAACCACCAGCCAGAACGAGTTGAGACGCTGCGTTCCACAGTGGCCTCGGCGTTCCAACTTTCCTGTAAGATAAAGATGGTTGATAGAAATTAACGACGATTTAGAATTTATGCATATTAGAAGTTTAGTGCGAGAAGAAAAATTTACTTACTTGATGAAGTACTCGGAAACCGAACCGGACATGATGCGGCCGAAGAAGCCCCAAATGCTTGTGAAGGAGACGAAAATGGACACATCCGAGTAGCCCAGCGCCAGACCCACTTGCCCCAAATTGTTTATCACCGTCAAACCCGTTCCCACGCCGCACAGGAAAGAGGCGAACAAGATCCAGTAGTCCACCGTTCCAACCGCCTCCAGGATCGTGTGTTCCTCTCCGATCACCGGCCGCCTCCCTCCGACCGCCGCCTCTGCTTTCTCCTCCGCTCCCGTGACGGTCTCTTGGACCAGTAAAGGTTCAGTAATCACCCTGTGTTCGATATCTGATCCGGATTTAGAGACGGGACAGATTGAATTCCGTGTTGCAAGGTATACAGGGACCGACAATGGCGAAGCCAAGAGGAGGAGGAGTAGGGCGGCGAATGCCTGTGAAATTTCGCCGATGTGAGGCGCCGTTACGTCGAATAATAAAAGGTAGGTGGCGATGATGATGGCGACGGCATTGAAGATGCCGAAGTAGCGGCCTTCTTCTTGCTCTTCCTCGCCGTCGTCGTCGGAAGATGGGATTTCTCGGAGGAAGAGAACGGCAGTGACGCAGACGAGGAAGGGAACGACGGCGAGCATAAGAAGAAAAGTTGACGAGTCGTCGGAGAAGAGGGCGGTGGAAAGATCGGTGAATATGGCGGTACTCAAGCCCACGTAGCCCTTCAGAATCCCTGAAACGTGCCCTCGATTCTTCCGGAAGTTCCGAAAACAGGTCACAAGCACTGCCGTGTTCATCCACGTCGTGCTATTCCCTCCCATGCACAGAAATATACACATCTGCACATTTAACAAATACACCCTAATGTCGAAAGTTTTTTTTTTTTTTTTAAAAAAAAGCTTTCGAAGAAAGATAATGGTGATTTCTGCTCACCTGCCAGTAAGGCAAAGGTTTAATTTTCCGGCTGACGACGAGCCATTGGACGCCGTATCCGAGGAGGCCTTCGAGGGAACCTATGAGGAGGAGAAGCGGGGTGGGGAGGCGGTCGGAGGCGAATCCGGAGAGGATTCCGAAGGCTTTGCCGATGTCTTTGGCGACGGAGAGGTTGTTGAGTTGGAGCTGCGTGAGGGTCATAAGGGACTTGAGGGCGTCGGAGTAGTTGGAGAAGGTGTAGTTGTTTCCGGCGATGGCTTCGACCCAAACGGCAGTGACAAAGCCCAGCCATTTTGAATTTGTCTTGGAGGAAAGTTTGGAAGCCATGAGGATGCGGATGCGGGCTTGGCTTTAGGGAAATAAACATAGATCCGGATCCGAAGATTAATTTAACGGTGCGCAAGCAACAATAGTTTGGTTGTGGCTGACGCCGTTAGCGACACGTATGCTGTGAACAAGATAGTACAGTGACACGTACACCCTCACTCTTCCAATTACTAATTAATAAATTAGCTACATTGCAAGCTAAAAAAGAGAGGACAAGTACATGTTTCCTTCTCTAACTCCTGTCCTAAAATTATTATTATTTTTTCATCAAATACAACATTATTTTGCATTCACTAATAAAGTGTTCTAGGCCATAAAAAAATATAATTTAATAAATACACTATATTTAAGAATCGGACGATGTAGAATAATGGGCGAAGCCGTGGGCTATATTGGTGAATAAATAGGTCACTACGTATGTATCCTCTTCCATTGACTAATATGATATACCCTAAGGCTTCTCAATAAATATATATATATATATATACGGGATTTATTATCTTATTTACGTGAAATAATTTTTATATTATCTGACGTGAAATACAGAAGAGACAGGGGGTGGATGTGTGAGTTCGACACTCCCATGGAACTCACTCCCCTTGCCTTATATTACCTGACATGTACAACAAAACAAAATCGATATACACACATGGTCTCAATTTGATTGAAAACTTCATAAAAAATTAAATTTATTGGCAACCAGTTAGTCCGAGTACCTTTTTGTGTTTGGCGTGCATCGTTAATTTGGACTCTCTGTGTTTTCTTCTTGTGGTAGACTTCCAGTACTTGATACATTTTCAAATTATAACATATTTTCGCTTTGAGGGAGGTCGCTCCCACTATTCAATGTGAGTAATCAAGATTAAGAAATTCTCTATCTTCTCTTTCAAGTGAATTTGGTGCGCTCGTCATGCTCAATAGAATCTACATCTCTGGTTCTATTTTAATCAGTACACCATCATGTGCTCACCAATAAACACATAACGCTTTGATGTTTTAGAATAACAAATAAATATACATTTATTCACTCTTAGGACCTAATTTCTTATATTTATGAAAAGAATTTTAAGCATATGCTGCCAAACCCAAGGAGTGCAAATGTTCTAAATTGAGTTTATTCTTAATCCACAATTCAAAGGGAGTGCTGGTGACTGATTTTGTAGGTACTCCATTAAGTATACAGATTATAATTATCAACGCATCACCCCCAATAAGATGTTGGAAGATTTATTTGCATTATAATTGACCTAGCCATTTCAACAATTAATTTAAAGTATGGTCCTATTTTTTTTCTTTAAATATAACTTTTCATTGCAAAGTTCTCAACATAGATAATTTTCTTTTTCATCACAAATATCTTTAAACTAATTTGATAAGTATTCACACTCACCATTAAAAATTATCTAAAGCAATTCAATATTTCAAACTTTTGAAAAATTTAAGTAAATTATTCCATAAATATGAATTACCATTATGTGACTTAACATTTATAGGTCCACAAATATTACAGTGGATTAGTCTTAAAAGGGTGGCACTTTGTGTCTTTCCGAAGTACTTCCTAATTGACTTATCCATTAACAATTGAGCCTAATAGATCTTTTCTTGCTAGTCTTTTCATGCGATTTTGCCCAATGTAACCAAATCTAGCATACCATTTGATAATTCACTCACAATATCATCATTTGAAGTCAAATAAGAAACATTTTAATTAGAAAGAGCAACATTCAAAATAATCAAATCATTAGAAATAAAACAACCCCCATATAATTAGGCAAAACAACTACTAGAAACAAACTTTGCCTAATTCCTAGAGAATAAAGAACATCAAGAAAAACTGATGTGTAACCATCTCTCAACTTTAGTTGGTAGATACCCATTCCTAACATCTTTTCGTTAGTCTTGTTCCTCATATATATTCTTTATTGCTTCAAGAATTAGCGTTACTCCACATATCCTCCACTGTCTTTCACTATGTGGTTTGTTACTCTTGTGTCTACAATCCAATCGTAGAAAAAATAAGTAATAAACACATTTGAATAAATAAAAACAAATGTATAAGAGATAAAATAATCTGATATCTGTTTTTTCTTTGACTTAATATAGTCATGAGCAAAGTGTCCCGCCTCAACACAATTATCGCATGAATTCCTTTCTTTTCCTTTGCCTTCATCACGCTTCCCTTTGCAACACTTGGTGGTCTTGTCCTTCTCGGGACCAAAGTCCTTATGCTTGTCTTTGAGGACCTTTCTTCCCAAATTATTTTTGGTTAGGCCCAATTACCTTATGCAATTTTGATTATGCAAGAAATAGTGTGATCATCTTTTATTTTTAGGCGCTCATCTTCAAGCTCAAGATGTAGAGATACGTCTTCAAATGTTTTAATATTCTCATCGTACATCAACATAAGCTTTATTTGATCCCAAGTGTTTGAATGATAATTAGAACTTCTTGTTCATCAATGAGGTTGTTTCCAATAGTATTTAGATCATGAATCATAATTAACATCATCCTTAGATATTTGTGCATGGTCACACTTGTGATCACCATGTACATGCCAAATTTAAAGGTCAAACCCCATTACCTTGTAGTGCTAGTACTGCCATATTTTGCTTTAAAATCAATTCACATGTTCTTTATTATTTTATATTTTTTGAGCTCTCCAATCAAATTGTTATGCATACTACTTATTATCATAAAATATGCATAACAATCATTCTTATAGCTGATATGTTGGAGATTTTTTGTCCAGCTTGGGCATACTATTAGTTAGAATTTCTAGAACATTTTATTTTTCTAACAAGCATTGAAATTTTCAGTGCCATACACTATAATTGTTTTCATCAAGTTTCTCTCCCTTGTTAAGATCAGTAATAATATTTTTTGAGGACATAATTACAAATGAGAGTTGCATAAGAATTATTTTGTAATTAAAACACATACACAAGTAATTATAGCAATTAAAATAAATTATGAAAATGAAATCTATTTTAAATCGCAGAATCAAAATTGAACATATATTCCAAAATCTCTCTACACTACCAAATAATTTAATATTATATCCCTAATTTATTTAATGTGCAATTATAGAGAGTATTAAAGTACAATTTAAATAATTCAATATATAATTATGCTCAAAGATTAATATTTAATGTGTACATACACCCTCATATGTCTCTTTAGGTTTACCAATTTTATTTTAAAATTTTACAACATTTATAATAAATACCTAGATTAATCCAAACACATGAATCTTATAACATACCAAGATATCATTACAATTTTCATGTAGGTATAGAAAATTAAATCCACAAAATTTTCATGCATATGAATAAATTTCTGGAATTAATTATGCTATCTATTTATTTTATTTTATTTTTTCACCCCTATTTTTATTTTAGTTAATGGGCTTGTCCAAGGAAAATAATCTAGCCCGGTTGGAATTCTTTTTTTTTTCAGCCTTGGTCCTTAAAAAAATTTGACCTATAAAAATAAATAAAAAGAAAAACCCAACATAGGTTGTGGTTCTAACCCAGCCCAGCTGGGAAAAACAGCCCAAAAGAGAAAGGGATAAGCTTAAATTTAAAAATAAATAAATAAAAAGGAAAACCTAAAAATGGGCTTTGTTTTAACCCAGCCCAACTGGGAAAAATCGGCCCATAATAAAAAAAAAAGAAGAAGAAAAGGACCCAGCCGCCTTCGTCTTTTTCTTCTTCTTTCATCTGTAATAAAGGAGACAACAGCGACCGCCACTCACCGCCGGATTCGATTCCGGTGTCCGCCATCGCCGTCGATCCACTGCCTGATCCACCGGTCGAATCTGCCGCCGCCGTCTCTTCCCTTCGCTGTTGAGCGCCAAGAACGGAGAAGACGAAGGTCTCCTGTCCCCTCCACCGCCGCCTCCTGCCGTCGCTTCTTCCTGTCTCCGTCGAGCGCCAGTACCGGAGAAGAGGAAGGGTCTACCTCCTCCATTGTTGCCTCCGCTGCAGCCTTGTACGGGTGCAATTGCAGTTGCCCCCGCTGTCCATCCCTGCCTCGTGCCAGAACCGGGAAGGCGAAGGGTCGTGGTGACTACACGCTACCCGGTTTCGTCGTCGCCGACCCTTCTTCGCGTTCAGTCGCCGTCGAGCGCCTGAACTGAAGGGAGAAGGGTCGAGGTCACTAGTGGCGAGTTGTTGCCGCCTCGCAGAATTTCATGAAGAATAAGAAAAACGTTCTTCGCACAAAACCATTAATCCCACAGAAATAATATGGTTAAAAAATAATCATAAAACCTCTTCAACAATTAGGTATAAGTAAGAAGAGATGGTTATCTTAATAGATTCAAGATCAAGATTGTATCATCCATTTTTGGACGTTCCAAAATAATAAATCTTCAATACTCGCATTATATGGTTATTACGGACCAAAATAACCACTAGTTAACAGGCATGGACATCTGATTTGAAATAAATCATAGAATATTGGATTTCATGACTTCGCCGAAATCGAATTCTGCTGGTTTCTAGTTGATGTGGGGGCTGGCTCCAACAGGCAACATGGTACGTAGCCAAATATTTGATCAAGGGCAAAGATTTTGTGAAGATTGAAGAACATCAACATGCATAATTGCTAAATAGCTGCTGCTGCTGCTGCTGCGGATGCATTAAGCAACCAACCCCCATGGGGGGGCATAATTTGCTGTCACCCAGATGTATTTGTCCTCTTGTTTTTATTTTTATTTTTGTCCATTTTAATTAATGTGCATCATGTACGTGTGTGGGATTGCCCATACTGAACCTTTCCACCAATTCAGATTGCGTACATAAATATTATATTCTTTTTAGAGTTTTAACACGGCCAATATTACCTTAAATATGATTATTATTATTTTACATTATAAAGAGAGAAGCCATAATTGGTGTTCTCTCTCTTTCTCTCTCTCATTTTTTTTTTTTTTCTGAAATTGTCTCATGTTTTATGGATATAGAATTTGAAATACTCACATTTTAAGTTTATGTAGTTTCAAATCATCTTTATTGGGGGAAGGGTAAATGTGCCCTTATACATTATTAAAAATATATTATGGTATCTTAAATTTTCAAAACGTTTGATTAGACACATTTATTTTAAAAAGTATCTCATTAAACACATGTACTTTAAAAAAAGTAAAACTATTAAATACCTTAAAAAAGTAAGTGTTGCACTAGTGAGCATGTGAAGCATGACTATTGGATCGAGTGAAGGTGTAAATAAAATATGTTGATAATTACTAGCACATATTTTCATTTATTTTTCTGAAGTGTTTAATAGTTTTATTTTTTTAAAGTACATATGTCTAATGGAATTTTTTTTAAAATACAGGTGTTTAATGGAACGTTTTAAAAGTTGAAGGTGTCATGGTATGTTTTTGGTAAAGTAAAAAGGTATATTTATCTCTTCACCCCAGTTTATTTCTGTAAGTCCAAATTCAAGATGAATGTAAATTTAAATGAAATGCTCCTAACAAATATATAACGAAATAATGATTTAGAATTTCATCAAAAAAGAATAGTGATTTAAATTTTAAATCTAAAATCACAAACCACAGAATGAAATAAACTCTGTGAAAATACACACAAGTTATTCGTGATATTGCGGGCACTTTTCCATCTTGATGATTTATGATCATTTCATTCTCTGTTGTTGTTGTTGGGGTAATTAAATTAATTAAAAGCCAACTCTATCTACCAATTTGATATTATACATGTACAGTACTCTTGTCGTCACCAATCTTTCTTCCTTCGCTTATATATGGGGTCATCTCTGCAACCAGCCATTCAAATATAACTGTACTTTATATACACCTTATGTTGCGCTGCGCCGTCCCATGATTTTGGAATTGGCCCTTAACTCTAAATAATAAAAGAAGAAATCAAATAAGGTTATGCAGTCCGGCCCCTGTGGCTTTGTTTGCCGCGGATGTTTCATTGGAAAGCATGTTAGGTGGCGCCTGTAGACTATTGGACTACGGTCCTTTAGGGTCAACTCCCTATCCTTAATTAGGTTCTTGAACCGTAATCTCTTTATCTTTGGCAAGTTTGTCATCCGAACAAGTCTTCCCTTGAGCTTCCTAGGTATACACTGTACTTGCAGGCTTTGGAATTCCATGTCTGGTTGTAGCCGTGACCTTTAGAGAAGGCCTATTGCATCTTGCATGGGCTTTTGTATGCATCGGGTTGGCCCTCCCCTCGTTTGTTTCTGGTTTGGCTTTGCGACCTTAATCTGGATGCTAGCAACCAAAAAAATAAAAAGAATAAATAAAAATAAAAATCTTGTATACTTTGTATACAAATATTCTAGAATAAGAGTTTTCTGGCTTAGAAGGTGCTAAACATAGTTAGGGATCTAATGCCAAAGTTAATGGGCGCTCTAGCTCCGGTTACCAAAGAGCAAGGAAAATTTTTTTGATGCATGCGTGGGTATGTTAATTTGCAGAAAATCATAGCTTTTAAGTATTTTAATTAAAACAAACAACTCACATATAATTGGATCTTTTTACGAATTTTCAGAAAATTCTTGGTAGAACTACAAAAATGATAAAGTATTTTCCATGCCCAAATTCTGCACAACACAACATATTATTCCAATTGCAGTACTAGAGTTGGAAATTTCAAGACGATTGAAGCGGCAAACATAAGATCGAGATGGAGATGAATTACTGCATTAATATCCAGCATACATACACATATATATATATATGTATGTGTTCTGTAGCAGCTTTTTACAATAATTTCAATTGCGGTACGTATCATTAAGCTCAAATTAAGTAATTATGAGGCTGGAGGAGGATTAATTAAGAACAAGAACATACTTACAGTATGAATATATATTATATAAGGTAGTCGTCATTGCATGGAATGTATCGGAGACCATGCCAGCGCAAATGCCTCCTTTGCAGCTATTGACGCAGATAGCTGGGCTGGAAGGGGATTGAAGCCCTGCCTCTGCATCGACGAGAAGGGTGATGAAAATGAGGAATAAAGTAATGGCCAGCAGAAGATACAAGAAGAAGAATCAGAGTGGAAAGGGTTCCATGAGCATGATCATCTAGAAGAGAAAGCAACCCAGCGAGCTGCAGGGACTTTAGCATCATGATATCGATCGCCCACACATAGTGCCAGTTCGATGCAAGGGCATCTGCTATTAGGGCTGTTCAAAAAAATCAGTGAACCCCAAAAACCATCCACATCGAACTGGACCGCACCAAACTGCACGGCTTTTTTAAAGAGGCGATTCGGTGTGGTTTGGAAAACCTCTAAACCGCGGTTTCGCGGTTTGAAGGTTGGCGGTTCGGTTTGAAACCGAATCGCCTGAATATCTTTATAATCAAACTGAACCACCCGAATATCTTTTAATTATATTAAATATATATATATATAATATAAATTATAAATTATAAAATATAAAAGTAAGAAACGCGACAGGGGAGGGGGGTGTTAACCCTAAATCCCCAAATCATTTCTCTCTCCCCCTTTTCGTCTCTCCGCCTCTTCCTCTGTCGGCGTCGGCGACGGCGATGCACCCCTCGCTGCACCAGGTCTGTCACCGAGAGACCCATGCCCTTGCCGGCCGCCGCTACCACGCACTTGGCCCTGACTCACCCGCTGCACCTAGACACCGACCGAGGCGAGAGCAACAAGGCTTGCGACGAATCGACCCATCCTCCCGCCAGTCGCCGCTGCCACGCACATGGAGCCGCCGCACCCAAACACCGACCGAAGCAAGAGAGAGGAAACTTGCGACGAACCGACCCCTGCCGTCCGCTGCACCAGACCAACTCACGATGCCATTTCGATCAAGGTACTGCAATATCTTGACTAAAATAAGTTGGGTTCGAAACTTTTATTATTTGGAGTAAATCTTAGTCGATGAGCGAGTGTGGAAGTTTGGTGATGGTGAACTGAGTTGTTGCATTTCCAGGAAACCACGGAAACCGAACCGCACCGCACCGCAATCTGCGGTGCGGTGCTGTGCGGTTTCTCCTCCCCTAGTCAAACCAGTCGGTTTGCTTATAGGTGCAAACCGCAAGTGCGGTTCGATGAATTTTCTTGGCCCAAAATCGTTCAGACCGAACCGTGTACACCCCTATCTGCTATCCTTGATGTCAATTTATATAATCTACACCAGAGGGGGAGAGAGAGAGAGAGCAAGTAGTAAATTTCACTTGGAAAGGAAATATACATACGAAAATGGGTTATGCCTAACTGTGAACATAGCTAGAATAAATTAAGACATGATTTTGAATGGCATTTTAACTAAAATGTCTGGCTAAATGGAGATGGGAAATAGTTAACTAATAAAGAAGCATGAGGAGAGTATGGAGCTTTGAATGATCCAGCTGGAAGCCTGGAAATTAAAGAGCACTACTACTGACAGTACTGCTTACCTCGCTCTCAACTGATCATCGCCATATATAATATATATATAGATAGATAGATAGATAGATAGCTACTCAATACTCATTTAGTGATCCGATCTCCACAGAAGTACGTACTGAATGAGTGGAGCGCGAATGCACAGAAATACCAGCTCTTACAAACACTACTCCAAAGTGAAGGGAACGCACAGGTGTGGTCAGTGCGGGTCCATTACTTAATTACTAGTTCATCATGCAGTGTACCATTCTGATGCATTTGTTGCAAAAAGGTGACTTCCCTCACCCGGGGGCCTCTCACGAACTGCCCCACGCCACGTGAGAGGGGTAAATCAGGAACTCAGCTGGCAGGTGACGGGGAGGAACAGTGCGAGCCGCCCACAAGGACCCCTGAGGAGCAAGAAATCCCACACTGCGACTTGCCCGACTCGATCCTTGCTCCTTGTTGCAAATCTGCCCACTCCTTACCAACTGAACTATGCCCTGGGGGCACCATTCTGACGCACTTAATTTGCTTGTGAGTCGCTTAGGGATAGATATTTAAATCACGCATGTATGCAACATGCAGGGCCATTAAAAATCCATGATCCATATGTATTGTGATAATTGTGATTGAGATATTAAATTTAATTGTGATCAAGACTTCATCTATGATCAAAGATTTATTTTCATGACTCATCACGATTTATTTTTATTTTTTATCTTTTGATCAAAATATAGATTTATACAATTTATTTTTTTTATATAAATCTATAAATAAGTGATAAATTTATAAATATATAACTAATACTGTAGAATTGTTGTACCAATATCACTATTGTAATAATAATATTATCATAGAACATTTTATTTTTTCTGACTATGATTTTTTTCGATTTGACTTTTCTACGTAAAACTTTTATATTTGTTTGTGTATTTGATAGTTTGATTATAGTTTATTTTAGATCCTAAATTTTTACAAACTAATATCAAAATCGTTGATCAAACCATGAAGATTTTGGCATATCTCAGTCATCAAATCTAAAACCTTTCATTTTCTTTGTCATTTAGGGTTTCTTATGCCATCGTTGTTGACGAGAGCCACCTCTTTCTAGAAAACCTTTCATTTTCTTTGTCATTTAGGGTTTCTTATGCCATCGTTGTCAACGAGAGCCACCTCTTTCTAGTCGCCATTGACTATTCATCTTCCCGATAGTCGTGACCCAGTTGATCGCCGCCTTCCGCTTCTTCTTCACTTGTCTTCGACAACTTCTTTCATCTTCTTTGATTGTTGCCTCTTACATTGTTGGAACCATCAATTTGTCTTCACCTTTGTCGTCGAAAAGCCCTCTCCCATCATCATCTCCAGTTGTATCTCACCATCACCATCGACTTTCCTATGCCCTTCGATGTTGCCATCGTCAACAACAGTCTTCTATCATTGTTGCCAATTGACTTTGCCCAGATCCATTAAATTTTCCCATATATAATCCATTTAAACTAGATCCAAGTTGTTTGTCTATTCAGCCAAAATTTGACACATCTATCTTGCCCAAATTTCTTTTCCAAATTCGATAGATCTATCTCACCCAAATGGATTTAAATGATGTGAGTACTCTTGATTTAAATGGGTATAATTAGTATATAGGTAAAAGTTGAGTCATTAATGTTAATAAAGATATGCTGAGACAAATCTTGTTGCCTATATCTTGAAAGCAATCTTGATCTCCTACTCGTATCGGACATTTCTTATCTTACCCAACGCGAATGTGTCAGCAATCCCCCCATCATGTACAACCAGGGCCAGCCCAAGGCATAGGCCACTGAGGCTTATGCCTAGGGGCCCCAAAAATTTGGGGCCCCCAAACCCCCCTCCCCCAACCCCCAAACCAGTTGAGCCAATTACCCCCCCTAACCAGCAGACAATTAACCAGCCCATCCCACCTCTTTCAAAAAAAAATTGGGGCCCCCCTCCAAAAAAAAAAAAAAAAAATTGGGTGCCTCCAAAAAATACAACACCCCACCCTCTCCAAAAAAAAAAAAATATTGCCTAGGGCCCCACTGAACCTTGGGCCGGCGCTGTGTACAACCCCTCTCCCCACATCGTTTTGGCCCCTGCACACACACAAGATAATTTAATAATTTTTTTAAAATATTACTATAATATCTTTTAATATCATACTTTTATTTATTGAGCAATGTTGTAAGTAAATTACAACTTAAGAATATAAATTACCTATCACGCAACATTGGGCAAGTCCTCTTATTGTGGCCACTAATGTTACAAATGCAACATGTTTTGCTAGATTGAGATGTCATTGCCTTATCTTTCGATGAATCTAATCGCTTCCTACACCCTTTCGTTTTAACAACATTCGGATCACATACTACTTGGGTTTTCTTGTGACTTTTGCTCTTATTCATGTTCATCTCGATATTTTCACCGTTATCAATATCTTTAAATCTAATATGCAAACGTTCGAATTCATCCAATAGAACGGTGTTGCGCATCTATTAAAGACACATCATCGATCAACAACAAAGTCTTATGTGATAGTAACCCATACCTAGCTATTAATGACTTACTAGAGCCTTCATTGACTCATAAACCAGCTAAAGGTTCATGTATGGGTCCAACATTTGCATTCTTTGTCTACCTCCTTAAAATATATTTCTCCGGTAACAACATTTGTTTTTTCTTCAAATAACATAGCATGTGTCAACATGGATAATTGTCTAACTGAAACATTTGACAATTACATGATATGAAATCATACTTTGGGTAATAAGTCAACTCTCAGTGCCTATCAAAATTCTTCCCTTACTCAAAACGCTTAATGTTGTACACCTTAACATTTATGGAGCTTGATTTCTTTGAACAAATGTAGAAGTTGCTTTGCTCAACTATCTTTTGGAACAACACAAATATATGCTTCGTGTATATCTGTACCATCTGTTGCTCCATCATAACAATTAAGGTCAACCTCGATTGTTCATTGAGATCAATATGGTTGACAACTATTTCCTCATGGCATTAATGAGCTAATGTCTTATTGAAATGTGTGATGAAATCCATCAATGAGTTATTTCTGTTGACATATCTCTTCAAAAATGAGTGACTGCTCTCAACCATTTGGCTGCTAGGCATTCCTGCACTATATACATGTTTGACATATCTTGGTACCCATCGATTGCATATTTTCATACATATTGATCAACCATTCATTATTGACTAAATTGGTGGTCTCCATTGTCTTAGTCCATCGTTGTTCAAACTTTTCGAGCGATTCAAACTGTTTAATGATATTCATCAGTCTGTGATACTGCTCTTTATATAGCATGATATTGATTTTTTCAGAAAACTTGTTCAAAATGCGCCACAGACAAAACTAGTGCAGAGTTAATAACAACACTATTGAGATAACCTTTGAAATTGTAGAGTCTTAATCATTGATTATAACAATAGGGGCCACTTAGTTTGGCATGGCTTCTAGGAACTTCAAGAATAACCGAATAAATGATTCGGTCGTCTCATCACTCAATAATCCACAACCAAAGATAATGGTCTGGCCATGGTAGTTTACACCAACAAATGGGGCAAAAATAATCAAGTACTTGTTGGTGTTGTAGGTTGTATCGAACATTATGACATCGCCAAAGAAGGAATATGATTTTCTTAACTCAGAATCAGCCCAAAAATAACGAAGCATTCTATTGTCCAAGTCTGTATCGTAATCAAAGAAAAAGTTTGGATTTTTTTTCTCTCTCAAATATGAAATGCTCGATTAGTGTTTTAGCATCATGACCCATTTGTTAGTGACGTAAATCCCTTTCATGGCTCCTAATATCTCTCTCAATACAACTGATTGATGATAGATCACCCGACTCTATCTCCATGAGTTGCAATTGCTGACATGTTGGTATATTGGCTTTCAAAAATTGTTGAGTAAGTGTCATTTTTGTGGCTGAGACATTTCGATGTGATCTTAACACATGTACTTTGCTGAGAGTAGTTAGACCATGATTATGTTCCTCCACAAATTGTCTAACCACCAAACTGTTGCTAGTTTGTTGCTTTACCACCGATAATCTAGCATTGCACCTAACTCGTGTATGTCCACGGTTTTTTTTGGCAACTTGTGGCACAACATTTTTTCGACTCATCTGATAAGTCTTGTCTATTTTTCCTTCCTTAGAGCAAACAAATAATTTTCATATGATTTCACCTATTTCCTTATTCTTTTTGTTGTTTGTGATTCAAGTGCTAAAACTTGCTGCTCGTGCATATCCATTGTAAAAAGTGTACACCTCCTTATGTGATTCAAATATTTGGCCAATTTTCAGAATTTAACCAATGAAAACTTGAGGAAGATACACTTTAGCAGAACTTTGCGATTTCATCCCTATAAAAAAAGTTACGCTCCAATTAGAAATAACATATTATGACAACACAAGGCATACCAATAAATTAACCAAAAAGCAAGGCTTTAATACTACTAATAAATGACAATGTTTATTAGGCAAAATGATGGAGGTAAAATTTATAAAAGCTTTTTATTATGTGCTAGTTAATTATTGGTTTTATAAGCTGATGAAAATTAATACTCCAAAGCTAATGAAAATTAAATGTAAACAAGTGTCATTTAACCAAAAAGATGAGCAAAAACGAAATAAAAAATGTGAATAATATACCAAAAGTGGTGACAAAATTAAATATATTCGAGTAGAAAGAGATGAAAAATAAACTACCAAAATCAATAAAAATAATAAAGTGAGAAATCTTTAAGGGAGAAAGTAAAAAATCTTCAAAGAAGGTGCTGTTTAAATGGAGACAAGTTTCGTGAGAAAGTTGAGGCGAAATGAGGGTTTTGATTTGGGGGTGGAGGGCCACTAACATGATTTAATTGGAGGGAGGGGCCAAATGAGGGTTTTTATTTTTTTTTTTTATTTTAATTTTTGGCTGTCATGATTTAATTGGAAAATGAGGGGCCAAACGAGGGTTTTGATTTTGGGGAGGGGGCACTCTCATGATTTAATTTGGGGGAAAGGGGGGGAGGGAAGGCAAATTTGTCATGATTTAATTGGAAGAGCCAAACGAGGATTTTGATTTTTTTTGGGGAAGGGAGAGGGTTGGTACGGGGGTGTGTGTGTCTGTGTTTGGAGGGGGGTTGGTACATGGAGGGATTGGGGAGGTGGGTGTGTGTGTTTGGGGGGGGGGGTTTGGTACATGAGGGGGGACATTATTGACACGTCTACGTCAGGCAAGATAAGAAATATTCGACGCAAGTAGGAGATTAAGTAGGTGAAAATATCGACTACAATGAATGTTGTATAGATTTGGTTGATATTTATTAGGGTAGTGTTCGTTAACCAATATATGAGGTAAAAAATGTCATATATGAGAAGCATTCCGAATATTTGTTCTTTTCAACAAGTTTGTTAAACTTATCTAACTTTCTTTAGAAAAAATTTCACGTGATTTCTTATCTTACTTTTTACAGATCAATTTATCTAGTCCTCTCTAGATAAATTTATCTAATATTTTATAGATAAACCTAAATTACCTATATATCTTTTATAGGATAATTAATGTAATTTAATATATTTTTAAAATTTAAATTTAATTATTAAGTCTTATTTTTACAATAAGATTAGTTTGAAAAGAATTTAT
The DNA here is from genome assembly GCA_036245055.1 of Diospyros kaki. NCBI lineage: Eukaryota > Viridiplantae > Streptophyta > Magnoliopsida > Ericales > Ebenaceae > Diospyros > Diospyros kaki. The sequence continues at coordinate 38,891,960 of BSEG01000001.1, read as the reverse complement.
TTATTTAAGTATTATAACTAATGTCATTTAGTATATTTTTAAATTACCATATATTTTGATAATTTTTAAAATTTAAATAAAATTATTCCTTTCACTGATTTTTAAAATTTAAATTCCCCGCCTCTCTCTCTCTCTATATATATTTTATTATCTAATCCAAATTTCTTTCACCAACTTTTTAAATTATTTTATTCAATTTTATATTTTATTATCTATTATGAAAATATATTTTGATAATTTTTAATTATTTATGTGAAATTATTGCAATTCTACCAATAATTATTTCTACTTACTAAGTCTTTTTAAAATCTATTTTTGAACATGAATTTAGAAAATAAAACACTATATTTAATTTTTATTTTTTTGACAATTTACATTAATGACAAAACACTATTTTAATCATAAATTTGTTATTGATGTTAACATAGAGTTTTGAGTGAATTTAGCAATATGGATATTTTATTAAAAATCTCTTATTTTAATACTTATCATATGCATTTAACAAACATATAAAAAAAAAGGTTCAGTTCTCAATGAATTCTAAAAAAATTAACAAAGTCTTATATAAATTTTGGAATATTTCTCAGTTTTATCTTGATCATTCTATATCTTGGTCTAAAAAGTATTCCAACCTTATTTTAATACTCATTTATTTTACTTATTTTAACATACGCTACATAGGGAGATTAATTTTTTGTAATTTTATTAGAAAAAAAAATTATGAATAATTTTATATTTAAATTTTGTGTTAATGTGGAGTTTGTGATAAGTGTGATTCAAAATTCAAATTTAACTATGATTGAGACTTCATCACAATTAAATATTTATCTTCGGGGCTCATTAAAATTTATCTTCATAGATCATTTTTTAATCAAAATATAAATTTATACAATTTAATATTTTTTTTGTATATATTTATAGGCGAGTGGTAAATTTATAAATAAGTATCCAATATACTGGAATTGTTACAATAATATCACTATTGCAGTAACAATATTATCATAGTAATATTTTGTTCTTTTTGCTCATAATTTTTCCTTATTTGAGATTTTTATATAAAATTTTTATATTCGTCTGTGTATTTGATGATTTGATTGTGATTTCTTTTCGATCCTAAATTTATATATATATATATATATATATATATTGAATTGAATGGAGAAGAGAAGAGAAAATCTAGTATATATATATAGTGCAATAATAATTGTTAGCGAGCTTGAATTGTTTTCAGTGGAGGAGGAGGAGAAAATCTGAGCAAGTAATTGGTCTCAATAAGAACTTAGCAAGAGAAGCTAATTTTGATAGTGGAGTGGTGAGGTCTGAAAGGGGATACAGCATTATACATGGCCCTTGAAGGTCACTAGAGCGGACAATGAGGTATCACGTGGATATGCTTCCCAACCAAAGCAGTACTATATATATATATATATATAGGTGATGGATTGGATTAATTGGCCCACGCATGCCTCTGATATTTTAGTGACCAATTATTCAGAGTTAAAACTCTAAAATTAAGGATAGGGTCAAGGAGGGTATGCAAATGAGGGACATGCACAAGTGTTGCGATGGCGTTGAGGTCAAGTTGGTCAACCAGACAACCGAGCAGTGTTTAAGGGTGCCATGGAAACATCGGACTTGGGAACGTACATATTAGTTGATCAGCTAGCTGCTCATTTGACAAATTGTATTGACATGCAGCGCCCGCGCACACATATATCTATTTACTAAGAATTAATATTGGCGAAGATGGGAGCTTAATTAATTAATTAGCGTCAAATAGACAATTAAGATGATAGGTTGAGTAGAAGCATCATCCCAACATCCATCTTACCCAATTTATATAAATATATATATATATATTATATTGGGAAACCAAGCCCTCTTAATTTGCTTTCACTTCATTTTTTAGCTTTCTTTCATTGTTTTTGAAATTAAAAATTAAGCAATTTTCATATAGCACTAATGAATGTATGAAACCAATAAAACCATAACTTTATATCGTACTCTAATTAAACTTAGGCATTTTAGGAGTTCTACTTTATCTAAAATTAAACAATTTTCAAAATAAATTAATTAAACAGATGCTCTTGAGATTTCCTGATTCTATAATTAAAAAAGGAAGACAGTTAGTTACTTATGAAACCATATTTCCAGAGGATAAACCATCTTTTCCCTTCCAATTCAAAAGTAAAAAAGCTCCACTAGTCAAATGGTTTGAATGATCGACGGCACAAAATTGACCATCTGTCTCGACATAACTTTTGGTAGGCCATGCCACAGCCAGTTTTAGAAATCTTTTTAAGAGATCTGGCGAGAATAAGGTCCGTTTGGGCCGAGACTGAGATTATCGTCTTTGTGGTTTTCATCATTTGTGTTTTTAATTTTATAAAAAAAATAAATTATAGATAAAAATTTTATCTCATTATACTAAATAAAAAATTAAATTTATGACTGTAAATCTCACTTTTATGATAGTTCAATCACTTAACTTGTCACGTAACCAACACTTTTCATCCTTTCTTCTAGCTATAGGAAAAACACTGTTGATAGACACTTAAAACTAAAGTTATGACAAAAATGGTTTAAGAAGAAATAACCATGAACGCAGTTAGAACCCTCAGCGACGCGGTCCGAAGACTCCGAACGATCACATTTTGTAAGGACCCATGCAGTTAAGTGTTTTGTCCGTGCAAATACTGAAATTACTTGGATAAGTCAGGCCGGGGCCCTTAAATATTGGCATTTTGAATTGAGCTGGAGAGGAAGTGAGTCCAGGTTGAATTGATCCAACAAGTGAGGCCGAGACATGATTTGACAAAGGGAGGTCGGGACCTGCTGTCATTGGAATCATTTGCTAAAAGGTTATATAATTAGCAAAGTAAGTTGGCAGAGCGGATGCCACTAACTCGCACCCAGTCTATGTTCAATGCCTCTCTTAAAAATGGACAATCCATTTTTCTCGTAATTATCAACCTTGCGCCCTGGTGGGCAAACAATAATTAAAATTCTGCCTCTCTTTGCTTATGGATTTCGTTTTTTTGTTATTTTCTATAATTTCCTTTGCTATTTTTGGCTTTTCGAATTCATGCAACTACCCCTACCCATGATGTACAATGCTTGTCATTGTTGTTGAATCTTTTAATTAGAAGTATTTTTATAATCAACAAGTTATTACATAAGATTAGGGTGACAGCTCAAGTGACATAAGAGTTGTCCTATTTAAATAAAAAACTCTCAAAGTCTCTCCCTACTCTCAGAACATCTCCAACGAATGTGGCAATTGTAGCGCCAATTGTAATTTGACGTAAAAATCTCTCCAATAAATATAGTAAAATGGTGTTGGGCATAATTTTCAATCACCAAATTTGATTTTGAGTGAATAGTGCAACATCAAATTTGGTGTTATACTATTCACCAACACCAAATTTTTTTTTTATTTTATTTTCAATTTTACCCTTCTTTGTATAACTTCAAAACAATTTATTCTTTTTATATTTTTTATCACTTTTATTATATTTGTATATTTTGATTAATAATTAAAAATATAAATTAAATTATTATAAAAAATATATATGGATGAAAATATTTTATTAAGATGTCTAAAATGAGTATAATATTAAATATATTTTAAAATATTTAATATATTTTATAAATACCATGTTAATATAAAATGAACTATTTTTATTTATGTATAGGATTTTTTTAGTAAAAAAATAATTAATTAGAAATTTAGTAATTAAATTAAATTTAGTAAATTTAGAAATTAATAATTAATTAGAAATTAAGTCTTTCGGGGCCACTAACAAAAATAATTAATTAAAAATTTAGTAAAAGAATTAATTAGAATAGCATATTTTGAAAAAAAAAATTAAAAATTATGAGAGTAATTTTTAATTTTTTTATAAAATGTGACTAATTATTTTTAATTATATTAATTAAGTTAAACAAAGTAATTAATATTTATTAAATATTTATTTATAGAATATTTTTTAAAGATTCTCTTTTACACCAATTTGGTGTTACACATTAGAGACAAAACCAATTTGATGTTAAAAATTTTGGTGTAAACCACTGTTGGACACCAAATTGGCATTGGATTAGGGTCTGGCTGGTCACTTCTTGTGTAGTTATTTAGGGGTGTACAAATGATCGATTCAATTATTGAATTGATCAAAATTTAATAATCGAAAAAATTGAATTGTTGTACAAAATTGAATTGAACTGACCAAAGAAACCCAAAACACGAATAAACTCACAAAATAATTGAACAAACTAAACTAATGTTCGGCCTTAATGTTGCCACTGGCTAGCAATTTCAATAATTGGAACCAATCATCGGATTCCTCCAACCGTGGTGGTTCATATATCTAAAAATAAATTTGATCTAACGGTTAATTTTTTATAGATCTAAAAATTAATTTTATGGTCAAAAAACTCAAAACATGTTCTAGAAAAATATCGCCAGCCACCATCCACAGCAGATTTTGACAATCGAAATCGACTATTAAATTCATCTTAGCTCAGTGATCCACATATCCATAAATCAAAAAGATTTAATGATTGGATTTTAATAGATCTAGGTTTTAAAGTAGAATACCCATCCACAAGAAGTTGCTAAAAAACTTACCCAATGGGGCATCGACGTCGACGGGCGAGCACGGTGGTGCAAATATAGGGAGAGAGATGCTAGGTTGGTGTTAACGATGATGCCGGAGGGAGACGAAGGGTCGAGTGCATTGAAGATGAAGATGAAGGGCTAGCCCTTTAGCTTGGGCCTTTTGCTCAACCCTTCGTCTCCAACTCTTCAGCCTTTTGTCTTTGAGTTTCCATCTTTGTCTTCATCTTTGTCTCTAGTCGCTAGCAACGACATCACAAAGTGTTGTAACGAGTTCTGAAAGACGGGTCGTCAACACCAGACATGGGGGTGTGATGGCGAAGAAAAGAGGAGAAAAGATAGCAAAGACTTCATTCTTAAAGGCGAGTAGAAGGAAGGACCAAACAAGCGAGCATCGGTTTAGTCCTTTCGCATTCTGCTTGTTGTTTTTCTTTTATAATGCACTCAAAATGATATAGTTTTGAAATTTCAATCAATTCGATTAGTTAGGTTAAACAAATAACAAAAACCAAATCGATAATCAAACTTTTTTCAAAAACTGATGAATCGCTAATCAACTATTAAATAACTAAATCAAACCCATCAGACCAATCAACTCGATTCGATTATTTCAATCTAAGGGAAGTTTTGGTCACCCCTATAGTTATCCCGAATTTAAAACCACTTGGGGCTAGTGATGTTGCAATTGAAGCCTAATAATAGGTATTGTCAGTCTTTCATAGACGACACGCAGATAGAGAAGACTTAGAGTAGGTTTGGTGCTGAAATGTGACTGGTCTCATTGAGCCCAACTCCTACACACAGATATATCTTAAAATTTTAACTCACTCCCTTCCTTAAAAAGAATAATAATAAAAAAAGAAATCAGCTGGTTATTTGTTTGTTTAATAAAGAGGATGCAGATAACATCGGTTTACAGCTTCTCAAGTTGCATTTCTGTTTTGTTGGCTTGCCAAAGTGGTAGGACACTCTGCTATGCTCTAAATAAGGCAAGCCATGTGATAACGTACCAAGTCTTTCACCTGATATGTTTGTTAACTTTCCTCATTAATCACATCCCTCTTCCTCTCATCTTACTTGCAATCTGTCCCTATAATTAGTCCACTTCAAGAAACCACATTTCGACCAAGTCCTCTTCTTCACTACTAAACTACAGCTCTCTTCTTTCTTTTCATTTCAGCACCACTCCAAGCTCTGCTCTGTTGGCCGCCATATTTCATCCGAGGAAAAATGGGCATCCGATCGATGAAGATAGCCGAGGCCAAACGGAAGCTCCAGCGAACTCTTTCGCCTAGGAACAGAACAGTTTCAGCGCCTACTGATGTGCCGAAAGGCTGCCTGGCAGTTTATGTGGGCGAAGCGCTTAGGCGCTTTGTCATTCCGGTATCTTACCTGAACCATCCCTTATTCCAAGACTTGCTACATTGGGCAGAAGAAGAGTTCGGGTACAATCATCCCATGGGAGGTTTAACACTTCCCTGCAGCGAAGATTACTTCATTAGCCTTACTTCTTTGTTAAATGCTTCATAAAACAGTTGGGTACTGAAGATACAAACTTCCAGAGGCATTAAAGGTTTAACCATTTTTTTTTTTGGGTGTATTTCAGAATGATAAAATCTGAGATTGGAATTTTGTAATGTGGCCTATTGCCATGTTCATATGTTCATCAATATATATAAATGCATATATTTTCTCTATCAAGCCCAAAATTGAGCTACATATTCAGATATGCTAGTACAGTAATGCACAATTGGAATTCTGGATATCACAATTTACTTGTTGCAAAGACAACGAAGTTACAGACAACCGACACAGAATTGGAACAAAACCATATACAGAAGTCTACCATGAAATTTGAAGGCATAGGATCATCGAAAGCATGTAAATCTAGGACTGACCAACTTCCATCGATTTGAACTCCTGATAAATAAGGCAATGTAATCAACAGAATTCTTCATTTAATTTCTTCTCTTTATAGGTACTTCTCTTTATAGATGACAAACAAAGTTTGTCCAAAATATGAAGCAATCTAATCGAAGTATGAGATATAGAGACAACTAATTCATGTACATACACATGCGGATAACTATAGTTCTCTTAATTCAGGAGCAGCTTATTCAGCTGCTTTTTGGCTTCATCCAGTGATTACAATCAACGATATTACTGCTGTAACTACAGTAAAAATAATCAAAACTTACACGATCGGTTTTTCTTTCCAGTGGTACAACACCAAACCATTTTCTGCTTGATATTTATGCGAGGCACTTACGGAATACAATGTGTCAGCAAGTATAACCACCTCCTGCAGCATTAGTACCATGTGGACGGTTGTGAAACAATGACTACCAGGTTCATGTGGCAGGTTTCTGCAACTTGGATTATACTACTCGACTATTCATACTAGTTGAGCGTTCATATTGTGCGGTTAAAGGCCAATTTTCATAGTGGAATGGAGTCAAAAAACCGCAATAGGTTGAGTATCTGTACACATTTCAGGTTTTGTCCGCATAAAAGGGCATTTTCAGGGCATGAGGTTCTCCATTATGTTAAGATCAGGGAGGATAATATTTGGTCACAGCCTTCTCTCTCTCTCTCTCTCTCTTTTGCATCTAGTCACAAAGAGAGAACCTTTATCGTTGTACATTATTTTCTATATAGTAAGAAGTCCAACTTCTTTCTTCACCAAAGAATGAGGAAACTGTAAAACCACAGAATTCTTGCACTTCTTTTTCTTCATTTCCTTGTCTTCATATACAGCAATCTCAATCCCACTAACCGGCCGGAGTCGCCTTGTCTTCTTCATCTAATCATCTATTTTATTTGATAAACTATTGAATATGGACGTGTCTGGTGAACCATTGCGGTGCAAGTGTTCAATGAACAACAGGGGCCAATATGCCATCTTAAGCATAATAGAACAATAGACAAGCATGACTTCACTGACCAAGAAGATCAGCAGCAGCGATAAATTAAAAAATTGGTTGTCTGCAGAGGCTTACACCGCTATATGTGCTGAAAACCACGGGCTGCATCAATAGCTTCATATAAATCCTTCAAACAAGTTGGAAAGCATGCTGATCTTTACCCTAAATAATGCAAGAAGAAACAGCCTTACCTTCTTGTTATTGGTCCCACGGTATTGGGCGGCCTCCAAATTATTGCAAATGTCCCCAGCCTCGACACAAGCCCCCTTCATATCGAAGGCCACTCTATATATAGGCACACACTTGGGCACCCACTTTCAGCGCCTGTAAAGCATTTTTTTCGAACACATTACAAGCGTTTCTACATAGAAGAAGCTCATGGGGATTCGGTTGGCCACGTTTGTTCTTCAGGCAAAGCAGATTCTGCAGATGAGGCCTCTTAACAGTAAGTCGTCGTCTTCACCGGTGGCGAAGACGGCGAATGTTCCGAAGGGTCACTTCGCAGTTTACGTGGGCGAGAAGCAGAAGAACCGGTTCGTGATCCCCTTGTCGTACTTGAAGAATCCTTCGTTCCAGGAGTTGTTGAGGCGAGCTGAGGAAGAATATGGGTATGATCCTCCGATGGGCGGTCTCACCATTCCCTGCAGCGAGGACGCCTTCTTGAATGTGGCTTCACTGCTCAAGTGTGGTAGTAGTACTGCAACTTAATTACGGTATTACACTACAGAGAGTGGAGCTATGGCGGTGCACTTGAAACGCCACTAAACGACTCTTTAATAGCCTCGTTTTAAAACGCCCCTAATGATTTGTAGATTGAACAAAATAGGATTGTAGCCGTTTCCACCAATTTTGTATAAATCTTTGGCTAATTTTGTATTGGAATTCTACTGAAATAATGAATGCGCAACCCTTGGCTGTAAATCAGGCTTCCTACATTTACAAATAGTTGATAACTGGAATCCAATTACAAAAGCGCTTTAGAATTTTGGCCAAATCTTACTAAAAAAACTTGCAAAATGGGTTTTTGCTTTTGGTTTTGTTTGTTTGTTTTTGGCAGAAGGAACAGATTACAACTCTTTTGAGTTTTCATCCTCCATTTATTATTAATTCATCGCATTCCGAGTGGTAATGGTCAGATTCAGTTGACAATTGGTTTGCCCCGCCAGGCTTGTCGTCGGGTTTCCCTTCAAACCCGCAAAACAATATTGGGAGGTATAACTGTGACAGAGTCATTTATAGTGACATTTATATTGTAAAAAGCATTTACGTACGCTAATGTGTAGTAACACTTCAACTTGTGTTTAATTTCTTACTAGTGATTAAGAAGCAAAACGTTCATTAACACTATATGAGGGCTAATTGGTTTAATTGTATTGATTTCTAGACTAAAATCAAGTATATATTATACTTTGTAATACCAACAACAATAGGAAACTGAAATGTCATGCACATAAATAAAATTTATAATAACTATATAATGATAACAATACACCATGCATAGTAATAATAAGGTATAAATATAATTTACATAATAAGTTAGTGAAATTAGGTCAAGACGGGGTATGATCCATTCCATGCCTCGTAGCTGGTCACAGGGACTCCAAAAATCTTCAATTCACATCTCCAACTCAGCTCACAGGCATTCGCAAGTCGAAGATGAATGAGATCAAATAAAATTGTTATGTCCAACTACAAATACTATTTTAAGTTATGGTCTAGAAAACCCCTGTGGCCACTGTCAATGCATGTGGATCAAAAACTGGGGGCCGTACACTGGAATGCAAAGAGCAAAAGAAAAAAAAAAAAAAAACTCATTTAGGATGCATTTGATTGGTCAATTTTTTCATGAAAAATGATAATTTTTCACTCAAATTCTAGCTTGTTTGATTAGCAAAATTTTCTAGGCAAAATCTTTTCCAACTTCTAGTCACGTGATTAGATTTTTCCACTTTTGATGAAAAATGTTCTCATAAGAAGCTGGGAAAGATTAGATTTTTTAGGAAACTTTGCACCATCTCCTGCCAATTCTTCCCCACAACGTTATGATTTCATCCTCCATGATAGGTAGTAGGGTTTCTTAGCTGTTGTTCGCCGCCGGTTGGAGGGTTTCTTCGCTATTGTTTTGTTGTCGGCCCTTCCCCTTTGTCTTCATCTTCATCGTTGTCTTCTTCATTGAATCTGGTCTCCATTGAATCTGAGCTCCGATTCAACCTTCTTTCCAGTGACCTTCTTTAGTCCACTATAAGGTTTCCGACGACCTTCTTTCTAGTTTTCCGTCGATTTTGAGTTCCCCTTTTATTTCGGTAACCTTGGATTGTACTCACATAGCGTCACTCCGCTAGAGTCACCATCTCCGACTTCTTCCTCATCACCATCAACATTAAACCACCATTCAACGCTGTTACAACAACCATATTTATATATATATATATACACGTGTATATGTATCTATATATATGAAAATTAAACATCAAAAATTAAAAAAAATATAATAATTTTTAAGTAAAAATATTAAATTAATTAAACACTTTCGATTGATATTTTTTTTAAAATTTAATTCTAAATAATTTAATTATTTAAAAAATATTTTTTTCACATAAATAATCAAACAGACACTTAGAGTGTGTTTGATTGTACATATTTTTTATAGAAAATATGTAATTATTACACATTTTTTATGAAAAACAATCAAATATTCTTAACTTTTTTATGAAAAAATATATATGGTACAAGTATTTAAAGTTTCTTTCCATAGAATTCATTTTCTAAGGAAGTGGAGTGATTTTTGTTTTCTAGACAATATAATCTAAAATTAAATTATATATAATACAATCAAACACATCCTTACATTAATTATAATGGCAAAAATATGATTACAGAGGGTCATCATATTGCCATGGATCATGGTCGGTTAATTTGGTTTTGGTGTACGTACGGACAAATGCAGCCCAGAAAGATCACGCATCTCCCGGACCCATTTTCTGATACAACCAACAAAAAAAAGAGAAGAGAATTTGGGTACATACATATATATATATATATATATATATACACGCACGATGGATAGTATATTAAATATAAAATTACTATTATTAGTTATTATGTAGCATATGTCATGACGTAGCAGGAGTAGCCAAATGGGCCTAATTAATAAATACACAAATATAACATATGAAAGATGATGAACTTACCTTATCTATATAGTCTAGTAATTGAGGGTAAACACGAGTTGTTTCTAAAAAAATTTTAGATTGTAAATTGGTATATAGTCAATTAAAGGTTTTGTGTTCAAACTTTGATTTTGAATTTTGTGATTTAATTTTTCTATAAAAATCTTGAAACTAAGTTATGAGAGCCCTCAAAAATGAGAAACTTTATCTTTCACTCCCAAAAAAAAAATAGATGATGAAAGTGACTGTTTTTTCCCATGTGCTATAAAAAAATAAAAATTGTAAGCTGGCATTGTGTGGCTGGACCTGGACTCCCCACACTTGTTCTCCAACCATTTGCGTATCTCTCTCTCTCTCTCTCTCTGGGGCACATGTTGATGTTGTTAGCACCTGCAAAGATGATGCTGCAATCCGTAGTTAGGGGGGGTTCGGTCAGTACGTGCATGTGCTGCTAGCTAACTTAGTGAGAGAACAATATTTCATTATGAAATTCCCAATTATCACTCAAGCCCCTTCCCTCTTGCAAGTTAGTTACTGTCGTGGCCCAACGTCCTTCCTCAACCATTAGGTTCCTATGTACTTTTAATTAAAGCCAAGGAATAATCAATTTCTAGGCTTAATATCTTCTTGTTGCTATTTTATTATATAAAATTAGATTATTAATAATAAAATAAGAGTGACTCTGATTAAAAATAAAATGCATAATACACTGTCAAAATATGATTTGATTATGTAAAAAAACCAAAGAAAGTTTTATTATGAGGAAAGTAAATGAATGAAACAAATATTTAGTAAAAGAAATGAGAAAAGACAAGAAAAAGAACTGAGAAGCTAGAATCATATTATACATAAAGGCTGATCGCCCATAAAGAAATTCAAGTTTGATATGATGCACCCATGTGTAGCTAAATAAGATGAGCCTAGTAAGACCAGCAAGGGGGGCCTGATTTTACGAACCTAGCTATAAATTGTAAATCCCTTGCTAAATGTGAATTGCGACAATTACTGCAATCCCAAAAAATAAACAAATGAATCAAGGATTAAGGTCTCAAACTAGGGCAAAAAAGAAAAAAAAATCCACGTATTAAGAAATGTAGGACTTAGTGTTGTTTGAATCATGTGATTCACATCGATTCGATTCAAAGAGAAATCGAGTCGAATCTATAAGGTGAATCGAAAAATCCTTAAAATCGACCGTGAATCCAAAGAATCAACAAAGAATCAATAGAATCAAGCAAATCGAACAAATCACAAGACTGAAATAGACATGAGATGAAATGTCAAGAGCTTAAACGTTAGGAGCTAAAAGCCTGAAATAAAGAAGAAAAAAATGTTGCATATGAGTATGAGCTGAAGCGTCAAAAGCAAAGACGAGAGTCGCGACCGTGAGACTTCAATTTCTGTTCAAGGTGCGTTGCTTTCTTTTTCTTTACTTTTTTCGAGATCATATGACTCTTTAAGAAAAAGATTGCGTTGCTTAAAACCAATGATTTCACGAGCTTGGTACCTTATGGACATGAGGCTCCCGTGCCAACAAAGAGGTCATTGGTGTAGGACGCATGAGGCTCAAGCTTACTACCAACTATTTTTGTTGACTTTGGGGTTGTCACTTTTGAGAGAACCTCTAACAACCTATTCTATACTTCAAGCTTACTACCAACTATTTTTGTTGACTTTGGGGTTGTCACTTTTGAGAGAACCTCTAACAACCTATTCTATACTTCTTATTATTTTATTTCTTTTATTTTCCCTTGTTGTTGTGCTACACTGTAGTGCTACATCTTTTTTTTTTTCCTTTGATTTTTTCAATTAACACTTCAGATGTTATAAAAAATATACAAAAATTATTTGAGTTGTTTGATTAATTGGTGGAGGAAATTGGGGAGGAAAATGTTGTTCAAGTGGTGACTGATAGTGCTTCGACCTACATAACTGCAAGTGACGTATTGATGGAGAAAAGAAAAAAATTATTTTGGTCTCCTTGTGCAGCACATTGCATTGATTTGATCTTACATGATATAGGTGGATTGCCTATTTTCACAGATACAATAAAGAAGGCTAAAGAAATTTGTGAATACATTTATAGACATGCTCGAGTCCTTAGCTGTTTAGGAAGTTCTTAAAGAAGAGAGAGTTGAAGAGGTCGAGAGTTACAAGTAAGGATGTTCAAAAAAATCAGCAAACCACGGAAACCAACCGAACCAAATTGCACTGCATCGTGCAATTTTTTGAAGGGGGCGGTCCAGCACGGTTTGAGAATTTCTCGGTTCTGTTTAAACCGAATCACCCGAGTATAATGTAATAATAAAAAAATTGTGAAGCAATTTATTTTGAAAGAATAAATTGCTTATATAACCTGTTTATATAGTAACAATATATTTTAAAAATTATGAAATGATGTTTGTATATAAACAATTTGTTTATACAGTAATGCTATGTTGCCCGCTAGTGCGCAACATAGCATCACTGTTTGTTTATATACAAATAGATTGTTTAAACAGATTGTTTGTTGACAGATTGTTTAATCTGTTTAATACAATCTGTTTAAACAGATTGTTTATATTTAATTTTTTTATTTATTTTAGTTTATGAGCTAAATGGTTGATAAAATAATTTAAGAAATCGTAAAAATCATACCACGAAAATAGGTGAATTAATATTTTGGATGTTTTAGGCAAATCGTGGAAACCGCAACAAATTTTGCAGTGCGATTTCTGCCCACCAAACCAGACCTAGTTTGACAGAAAAATCACACAAGCGATTTGGCGTACTAAAAATGTTAAAAATAATCCAAACCGAACCGTGCACACCCTTAGTTACAAAGTTTGCCACATCATTTCTTACATTGAGGAGCTTTGATGAAAACAAAATTCCTCTTAGGGCTATGTTTGTATCGGAAGAGTGGGCTAAAAGTTATTATGCTTCTAAGGTGGATGCAATTAAAGTGGGAGCAATCTTGTTATCTGATGACAAGTTTTGGAAATCGACCAAGAATTGCTTGAATTATGTAAATCCACTTGTTAAAGTTTTAAGACTTCTTGATGGGGATGTGAAACCAGCAATGGGATACATATATGAAAAGATGAATAGGGCAAAGGAGAAAATTGCACAAAATTTTAACCATCAAAAGATAAAATATGAGCGCACTTGGAACATTATTGACACAAGATGGGATTTGTAACTTCATAGGCCATTCTAAGCGGCAGGATATTTTCTTAATTCCAAGTGAGTTTCTAAAATCATATTTCCTATAAACAAATTCTTGTATATGCTTTATTGTCTCTTACTTGTATTGTATTTTTTAAGATTTCAATATGATGAATCTTTTAATGTGGATATGAAAGTTAAAGTTAGTTTCTACAAGACAATAAAAAGGATGTATCCGAATATTGGACAAGACTCAAAATTGATGAGCAATTAGAAAAGTTTAAAAAAAGAGAATAATTGTTTGGTATGAGCATGGCTACTTTAACAAGAGACAAGAAATAACCGGGTATTATTTTGATTTAAAGTTAGCATTTTTAAATTTCAAGTGCTAGTTCTTTTAAACTAATTAGACTAATTAGTTTTCTATTCTTCTATTTTAACTTTATGGTGGGAAAGTTATGGGAAAGAATGCAAAGAATTACAAGATTTTGTTATACGAGTCTTAAGTCTCACATGTAGTGCTACGAGATACGAAAAAAATTATAACACATTTGAGCATGTCTATTCAAAAAAGAGAAATCGTTTGGAACAACAAAGATTAAATGTTCGTCTTTGTAAAGTATAATATTCAACTTGAATTGAAACAAATCAAGGGAGAGAAAAGAGATTAAAATTATGATCCTATTTGTTTGAGTTATATAGAGTCCGATAATGTCACCTAACAAGAAAACCCTTGTTTACTCCAAGATAATTCATGAATTAATGCTAATAAATACTGAGGACGATGGAGGCATTCAACCAAGTAATAATAGAAGGGAAATATATCTATATTTTATAATTTCTTATTTTCTTAAAGTAAGTTAATTTATTTGTGTAAATTTGAGTTAAATTCTAATATGTTTTTGTATAATATAGGGCCAAAACTTGAAGCTAGATAGAAAAGGAAAAAAGAAAAGTCATTAGAAAAAGATAGAATGGAGAGCAGGTAAATCTGGCCATGTTTAAAAACAATGGAGATGATGATACTATTAAACTTAAAAATAAAAATGATTGATAACTAGTAAAGATGGACAATGAAGTTTATTATTAGGTTAATAATTGTAATTTTTTTTTCTTTTTTTTTTCCTAGCTTGTTAATTTAAAAGTGGTTTGATTTAATGTAATTTGAATTTAAAAATAACATGAATATACTTTTAGTATAATTTTAATATATTTTATTTATTTTTTTATAAATATATATTATTTATAATTAAAATTAAAAATATGTACTGATTCTCGATTCAACTACGGTAGGGCTAACATGATATTCAATGGAAACCAATGCCCATTATAATGAGTGAATTGCTACGGTATACAAATGTCATCAACTCTAAAATGGATGCGGTATGCCCATTTTTCATTACCTTGTTTACCAGCACTCCTATGGCAGGACACCTCTAAAATACTACAAACACTCATCTCTCTTGGTTTCTCGTGACTTGGCCCAAGTTGTTTCTCCTCACCTCATTACAATGGTGAAGTGATCTAGATGAATTTCCAAATGAATGCAAAAACAGCCAGAAACTCAAGCCAAAGAAAGGCAGGAGGACCTGTTCATGCTGGATCATTGAAGATTTAATTCTTTCAGGAAATTTGTTCCCTAATTGCGCAAAGCGGCATTGTACACCTTACTCCAAGGATGCTTTGCCAGTTCTAATGTCACCCTGCTGGTGGCTGATCATATATATCTCTATACACCTTACTCCAATGACAGATTGCCGGTTCTAATGTTGCGCTGCTGATGGCTGATTCCTTTTCCCAACCGTGACAGGGACGAACTAAATTCTATTGGTTTTCCACTGAACGGAGACATATGCTTCGGCTGAAGCCACCTTTTCACCACAACACCATTGATTCGGACCTTCCCATTCGATTCATTCCCTTGGTAAGTTAGTCCCAGCCTCCTTAGTAATGCTGCAACTGCCCGGCTAATCCTATTTGACCAAAACGGAAGAAACATTCACAAAATACTGAGGTCAACGAGTAAACTCTTAGAAGACTTGATAAAAACAGAGGGAAACAGAAATGGAACCACGCTCTAGTTATGGTAGGCGGAACAAATTGCAACATCAAAGTTGTTACTATAGCCACCACATCTAGATGGCAAACAGACAAAAAGCTGAATAGATCCAGTGGGCAGCTGGGATTGTTTGATCTTCTTAAAGATGCCCAAAAAGGTTAGACAGGATTGCAAGTAAAGAAAATGCCAGTTCATGAACACAAAATTATGTATTTCTTATTTGCAGCAGGCTAGCATCACCGTGTAAATGTTAATATGAAAATGTGTATGGCTGCAATTTTCATGTAGATCTGTCAGGAATCATATTGAACTTAAGCAATCCTGGCACTAATTATATCAGTAAAACCCACCATCGGCAATTTAACAGATAATCGACCTTGATAATCATGACTTTTTTAGTCCTAAGAAATATAATTTGAAATCAGAAGCAATTCTTAAAATTCAATCAATCAAAGTTACAGACAATTTCATCCAAGAAGTTCACATTTCTTATTTACTGTCTAAAATGGTGAATTATGCCTGTGATGATTTGAGTTAGCACAGTTTGGGATGAAGACTGACAGGTTCACCCTATTCAGGAGGTAACCACCATCTGATGCCACATAAACGGTAAAATACTAGTGGCCAAATTCCACATCTCATTGACAAAAAGGAAGAAGGAATTATATAATCACATACGTCAAGCATCATGCAATAGAAGATGATTTCACTATAGAATTCTTTCCTTTTCCACCAGAAAGGGGTGCACTCGATGGCCTAATGTTTAGCATATCCATAATTTTATATTTGAAACTATGCTGTTGATTTTGGCATTCCCCCAACCAAGTAGAAGATTATGTTCCTATGCATTTTAATACCAGGCAAGATCATGGGCCGTTCAGCCCCTACAATACTATCTATACTTAATTGTATTCATAAGTATCATGCAAGCTCAATTGTAGCTTGTTTCAAATATAAAATCACATGAATCCCACTGCATATAATCAGCTAAAGTTTTCGAACAAAAGATTATCTGAAAATGACTGTTCAACATCCTTACATATGCAAAGTCTTATGAAATTGTGTATGGAGTAATGGAAATTGCAAAGTCAACACACCTTCCTGCAATGTTGATTGTCTTTTCCCCCTTTGGAGACTGAATTTGAGTCTTCTCCATGGGCAGTAAAATCGTTATGTTAGGCAATCTTGCACCTGCAGATATTTGTTTAAATAGGAACAATCATGGGTGGAAAGTCAACAAACCATACATAATGCTAGGTGCCATCATAGCAATTTCACCATTAGTTAGTTAATGAGGAGGTAACTTTGCAAAGGAAAAAACTCTAATTACTTGTTTATTTTGTTCTGACTTCAATTACTTGTTTATATTATTCTAGGGATTTCTTTCTTTTATGGTGTCAACTAACTCACTAAGGAGGAGTAAACAGGTAATTGGTAGCAGAGAAAACTTAGGTGAACATGCTTCAATTTTGCCCCTGTAGTTAAAGAATGTGTCAAAGGGATTAGGAGGGAAGTAGAATAGAATTGCGTTACCAGCAGCAAGCCGATGCTTGAGACCCTTTAAAACCGTCAATAGGTATACCTGGCAGTTATTAAGAAGAACTATTAGAATCAAGATCTAGATCATCACGTATCTGTTTTGCCTATGAGAGGGAGAGAGCAGTAGCAGCTCAATTTGCTCTCTGATACCTATATTAACTCTAGATCCACATCTGAAATGAAGGAACTAATATTAGAGATATTAAAAAAATTTATTAGAGAAGGAACGGAAGTGAAGTAAAGAACAAAAACCAGAAATTATACTACAAGAAATTTCACTGCCAAATGTTTCAATTGTGGTGTCATAAAACTTTGATACTCAGAAGCATTCAGATAATATACAACCTCAATATTTTGAGCACTCTGATGAGGTTCTAAATTGTTAAGACATTAAAAGAGGATGAAGCATCCAAGTTTAGTCCATGAAGTAGCGAAATGTTGGGGTGGTGGACAATAAGAAGTTTTGTTAATTCTACAAAAAGGAAACACTGGAACTACCAGAAAATGATGCTCCAATCCAAAAACCCACCTCAGCTGTATGAATTTGCAACTTCCTTGCATCAATGACAATTGGGCTCTTTTTGAAGGATACACATGGTACAATTCCTAGAGAAGCAGCTTCCTGGTATCCAGTTAACTATCAGCTAATTTCATGACAAACAGAAGTACGGAACATTAAAAATTAGCAGTCTACTAACCTCAAATAATGAGAAAGCCCGAGGATCATATTCTCCAAATCCATCAACCAATGAGCAAAGGTTTGACCTTTTAGGAGAATCGGTACTGACTGCCAGATTCTCAATTAGTCTATTTCTCAGAGAAGCATCACGTGGAAGTTGTAAGCAACCCAAAACTTGTGAAAATACTTCTATAGTAGGTAAAACACCAGCAATAATTGTTTCCCTATAGACCATTAAGGCCAGTGATGTCCTGTAAATGAATAAAGGATCTTGTCATCAATTGGCTAAATGATGAGTATACAACGCAAATTAGCACCATTTTTAATTTTCCAGCAAAAAAAAAAATTAAATAGAATAAAGACTGTCTCCAAGACTCACAAGAGCAAAGATAACCTCGTAATTAGAGGCCAGATCCAACAAAAAAACCGAGAACAGCCCCTAAAAGATGAAAAATATTGGCCGAAACCAACAATTCTAGGCAAAGGGGTCAAAAAGCTAGTCAACCTCTTTATTTTGTCAAAACACACACACACACACAAAAACAAAGACTAATTGAGTTATCATCCTTAACAACGTGTCATGTTAATTAGGTATAGGTGAATAAATAACTGAAAGAACACAAAATAGCATTGAAGACATCAGCATGCGTAGTCATTTCAGGAGTCCAATTGTAAAGTCTTCAAATAAAGACAAATATAACTCTTTAATGTAGTTAAAGCTCAGGAAGATGGCATCAAATAGCATTGACAAAGAACATAGAGCAATTATTGAAACTAGAATGTAAAATGCGCAATTATAGAAATGTTACATGGACACAAGAAATATAAACAAAAAAAAAAAGAAAAATGAGGACGAGGTACATTTGGGACATGATAACAGATGAATGTAAATTTTTAACATCCATGCCTGAATCTACTAGCAATTTCATTTTTAACGATAGTGATACAGTTTTGTTGGAATACGGTGATATTATGGTCAAGATAATGCCCCAATTTATGTTTAAGATAAAGCTCCAACCTCCCTAAATTCTAGGAGGGGATAGGATCTTATTTACCTCTAAAATTTAGGAGATTGGTTGTATCTTAAATTTGTTGTTGTATTAGTATTTTAAATAGTTTTGTTTGTATTTTAAATTCCTAGATTTTAGGAACCTTTGTCTATTTAAACTCCTCATGGAGTATTCAATTGGGAGACACGGAAGTACAGTTTTCTTCTTCCCCATCCAAGCTGTGTTCTTGCTGTTCTTTACAGTTTTCAACAAGTTTTCTCATATCAAAAAAGTAAAATGCCATTTCCAACATTCTAACATTGAAAAAAAGGTGTGATAAAAGAATCTTAAAATCTATTTTCAGGCTTTAGTTTCTGAACCTATCAATCTTAAAAGAAATGTAAAAGAGGGGAAAATAAGTGAGAGCACTCCATATTTCTCATTTTGTCACTATTCTAAGTAGTTACACACATTTCTATGTGTTTTAAGGTACTAATACATGTTCCCTCCAACTAAATAAATTAAAAAATGAAAGGACACATTTGATTGGGTGCAGGACAAGCATCCATGTGACAGATACAGACATCAGACCTCTTGAAAATGTTATTTCTTAAGGACAGGCATCACTAGTTCATGTCATGGCATAGTAACTTCATTTGGACAACTTATGCTTGACCCACCAACCTTTATAAACTGTTCCTCATTTGCCTGAAAGTCAGTATCTATAAAGTAACAAAATGGTTGTTGCAGCAAGTAAATCAAAGACATGGCAATCACTTTCAGAAGTTGGTGAACGGTCCTCACATAAATCTGAAGAGTCAAATTAGTGAGATTCTGTAAAGAAACTGAAATTAGTTTTCCAAACTGAATTCAAGGAATTATTTCATTATCTTTCTTGTGTTTTTCCCATAAAAAGCACAATATGATCATTTGCATAGGTGAATCACTTGAATTGGTTTCAGAATATCTCAAAGCATTTACGTGACCGGTGCAATCACTTTCAGATAAAATGTATAAAACTTAATAATTAAAATTGTAAAAGACTACCAACTGTCAGTTTCACTTGAGATCTTTTAATTTATATACATAAACTTACCGTGGTTATAAGAAGCACCTACCATTTATAATCAATTTGTGGCTGTCCTAAGTTGACAGATAAGACAGGTTCACCAAGCACACAAGCTTTCTCAAATCTGCGTGAGCTCATGGCTGCAAGCAAAATTTGTAATGCACAATTAAACCAGAATTTTTTGGAAAATTTTCTAGAAAACTAAGATTGATTTCAATCAAAACATTGATGGGCTTCAGATGAAACAGTCATTAACATGGAGCTGAAGGAAATAAAATTATGATATCAAGCCATTAAGAGGAAGGCGGTGAACCCCATATGAGGCAACTTAAAATGCCAGAATTGTATTGAACTCCTATATTGCATTTCTACTGCCCTTGGGAAAAGACAACCATAGTTCCAGACATCATTACTGAAAGAACAGAGTTTCATCTATTCTGGCAGTCATTAACAAAAGAATTTTAAGAGGAAAATGCTCAAGGGAGGACTAAAGATATCCACTGCAGTTCAACAAGCATTATCTGGTGAGCTAATGGCATTCAGGTCTACTCATTTACCTAAAGGTATTAACTAAGAAATATGATATGGAAAAAATAAGAAATATGGTGATTTGGGAAATATGATATGGCAATCATTAGCAAAATAAGGTGATTTGGGAAAAAATAAGGATACAAGTACGATAAGGAAGTGGCCGGCCAAATAATAATGTTTCTTATTTAGTAGTAATGCTTATGAACACAACATAATAACCAAAAAAGTAATGAAAATGTTAAAAAAGTACTGCTAATACAGTATAATGAAATCATTCAATTTTTAATAATGATAATACTAAAATATTAACCAAAATGTAATCTAACAAAAAGATACCAGTAAAAATCCATAATGATGATGATAATATAAATATCTTCCAACATATGAATAAGAAATATAGTCAATATTTATGGCAGAGTTCTAATTAGGGATCAATTGTGAATTTGTTATTTTTATTTTTTATCCAAAAACTTTTTATATTTGTAAGTTCTACCCCAAAAAAGTTCTAAAACCTTTATTAAGGACCCTATCATATTCTCAAGCATGCCCAATTCATTGACACACGTCTCAAGTGTCCTAGAAATGTCACAAAAGGAAAACTAACAATAAAAGAATTAAAAAATGCCATTTGCATGTTTGATGCATATACATGAGACGAGGTACGGTACCCAATATGCAGTGTCAATGCTTTCTCAGTTAGTAACATAGCTGGAGCTGATGAAGTAAATTAAATATTTTCTCCAAAGGATGGCAGAAAAAGAGCAGACTCAATCAACTTCAATATGTAATTCCTAATCAGCGGTAAATGATATCACTTCTATTTCATGTACTCAAACCTCAAAGTTACTTCACCGCATTTATGGAAAATCCTATACAATGGTAGGACTACAACTACATAGAATTTGAAGGCAAACTACAATCATATAAAGAAATATGGTGATAAACAACATTAATTGCAAGAAGGAAAAAATATTGCATGGCATCATCCCAAACTTAGACATTCAAAATTTGTATCCTAAAAACTATTACACGTGCAACAACAGTACCTCAAGCCTTAATCCCACTGGTAAGACTAATGCACGTACTAGGAAAAAAGAAATAAAAGGAGGAAACCTGGAACTGATTAATTTTGGAAACCCATCCAAAGATGGCTAAACAACTCTCCCTCCAAACTTCCAAATACTTTCTTTCCATGAGAGAAAAAGACAGAAAAAAGCTGGTAGAAAAACAATTAATCCTACCTATTAGACACCTGGACATGGCAAGGCTAGGAGTGACACCATCCTTTTTGGCTTGAGAAAGGAGAAGGAGGCCAACTTCAAGATCATGCTTCCTGAACAATTCAACAGAAAGATAAAAAATAATAATAATAAGGGTCAGAAATGTAGATTCACACTAAAAAAGTAAGATGTTAACTGCACTATCCATGACAGATGATAAATAAACTAGAGCAATTACTTTTCACTTGCCACTAATAGAATGGAGTATGTGATGGTGTTTGGGCACAGGCCAACCCTCTTCATTTCAGATAAAACTTCCAGAGCTTTTTGCAATTGATCCCCGTCACCTGTTGCAAAGTCTCAGATGACTTATTAAAATATTCTGCTGTAACAATTCCGGTAACACAAATGAAACAAATACATGTCCCATTGAAGTTTTATATACATCATTATCACATAAGAAGGGGCAGTCTTTCCAGTTAGACAAAGAAGTAAAATCAACTTTTTCAGGTCCACAGGTCCTTTCTAACTAATTGAAATCAATGCCTTTATATTCCCTAAACATCATATGACTCTGGTAATCACTCTCTTAACATGATTCATGAAAAAAGAGTTCTCACAAGAACTTGCTTTCATATCCACGATAATGATGGAAAGATCAGATGCCCAATGACAATAAAACTAATAATTCAAATAGATTTCAAGCAGTTTAAAGGGTTTATATCTGATTGTATATTTCCTGCAGATTTTCGTCTTTTGATTTGATTCAAGACACCTATTAAATTCTAAGAACAATATGTTTCAGAAGAAAATATTTTTCTTTTCCATATGATGCCAAAGGAAAAGAGCTTCAGAACAAATCCATAATATAATCTTCAAAGAGAAGAGATGCGACCAAAAAGAAAAATAAGACAGACTAAGATGGAGAAAAAGGAAGAACTTTCCTAGTTAAATCCAAATGGTGGGAATTAATAAAGCTGTAAAGTTAACTTTGAAGTGTAGATCAAACATATGGAAAAATAAAAATGATAAATCTTTTTCAAGCTAGATTATTGAGTTGCCAATTTTTTGCTTAGAAAATCATATTTTTCCTTCCAGCACATTTCATAAATTCAAAATCACCATAAATGAGGAGACTCTATCCAAAAAAAAAAACTAACTAAAACGTAAAAATGGTTTCCAAAATAGCAATAGTGGTACAAAGCAAATTATGCCTCAACAATTAATTAATACACTAATATTAATTAGAGTTTCAAGATAGACATGAACAAAATTTCTCAGGGGATATCCACTTGATGTTACTAACAAATAATGAAAATGGTTTAGAGGAAGTTTTAGAGTTACAACTCAGAACAATCATTGGCATAATAACTCTTGTCTTCTCTACTTAAGTTTCATGCATTCATTAATAGTTCCCATTGCATTATAAGGGTTTAAATCAATTCTCCACATACTGCATATATTACTATTTTTCCCTGCATAGGCTGCACGGCTCATTTTATAGAGTTGAAAACACAAAAAAGGTAAACAAACAGGTAGCAAGCTTCAGCTCCTGAGGAAGGAAATTGTTCCAAGTTTACTTAATCATAATTTTCGTACCACAAATCATGGATTATAGACACTTTAATGAAAAAATGAGACATCTCCATCCTAGTTTATAAGGCCATATAGAGAAAGCTAAAAGGAGTGCTTACACAAGGCAGTAATTAAGGCATTCATCATCGAGACTGTTGGTTTCAGTTTAAGAGACTTGATATTCTCATATAGCTCCAGTGCCTTCTGCCAGTTTTTGGCCTGAAATGGATTGTGTAATAACATCATTTTGATAGCAAATTTTATAACCATAGGAAATCAAAGAAGATTAATTTAGTTCATTAAGTGCTTAGGAATAACTATACATAAACATGCGTGCAACGCAAAATGCCTTGGCCATGTTGTAATGGGCTGACTCGGAAACCTGCAAAGGGGCAGTGGTAACATTGAGAAAAGTCATGGCGGCCCCAAGCCAGGATCAAAAGCACCTTTCCTTTCTCTTCAAGGTGTGTTCTTCCACTCTGGCATATTATCAGTCATATAATAGTAGTGGAGAGGTCTTACTTGGATGCATCTTAGATGTCACTGTAGTAGGGGAGAGGTGGTAGTGTGAATCTCATTGTTGTACTTACAATGGCTATTTTCATGATACAGTACATTATTATAGGACTTCACATAGTAGTTACCTTTCCTATGCCAAAATTACATCAGATAGACAAGCTACTCCTCCCCTTTCACGACCACTTTTCCCCAGTCAAACATTGCCTGTCTACTGTCTTCATCATTTGGTCCTCTGGTCATTGACTATATAAGGCTTATACTAAGCTTGGCTTGTACTATCTTGTGTAATTATTATTCTAATTATTTTAATCATAGTCACTCTTGATCAATGGATCCTCACAAAAGTTTCAGTCCTCTAAACCATGAAAGTTATTTTAACCATATCCATTCTTTTCATTCCAGTGGCATTGCTGTCTTGGTCAGTCATCCCTAATCTTATGCTTAGACACCAAAACAGACTTGTTGAGGATAAGAAAAACATATTGAAGCTGATTATTACTTTGTTTGAGTGCATTTGATGAAAGAACTAAACATATTGTAATTGATTATTACTTAATTCAAGATGCATTATTGAGTAGGAATAGGGCTTCATAGTCTATGAAGAATGAGGATCTGTAGGTACATATATTTATAAAGTTTTGAGTTGTAAGCATCTTAACAGTACATGTGCCAAGCTGGATTATATATTGAAGTTCAGCATAGAGTTGGAAAGCAACCCCCTCACTTCTTTGTCTAAACTCTCTTTAACATTTTCAATCTTCTTCGACACTCAAACAGATTAATGCCTTCATCTCAAAAAAAGTGCAGTGTTCAATGAACAATTCCTTTTCCTTTCAATGAAAAAGAGTAAAAATCAAAGATACCGGCATTTAGCAGCCCAACATGTAGGAGATTCCATGGTTTTCTAATAAATTATTGACTTTTTTCAACTTGACCTGCCTCCCTAATCCATTTTAAAATTTAGGAAGTAGAGAAAAACACAGGAGAGGGAAGAATTCGAATAAGATTTTTCAGATAGGCATGAAGATTTTATTCTGGGAAATTTTCCAAAAAAAGACCACCAAACTTTTGGCAGTCATTAATCTATTTCTTTCAAAATATATTTTTCTGAAATAGTTGTGTTTCCATGTTCTACAAGTTGATTTGACAATATCAGCTATATGATGGACCATGACCGTGTTAATTATCTTCATTCACACCATCTCATGAAAATTTTCTATATGAAGATGGTGTTAAAACTTTATTTCATCATTCCCTTGCTAGAGGTTTGCATCAGAAAGGGCATTTAGCATAAAATTTTGCTACATTATATTTTTGCATAGATTTGTATTGTCAATGTGAGTTTAAGAAGTCAATTGATGTTATGGATGCCATGTCACCAACTTGAACTTGGTTAGTATAAGGTGAAGTTGATGATTACGATAATGGTCTCTCATTCATTTCAATTTTCTCACATAGAATAGATGATTAAAGTCAAAAACACATGGGGAAATGTGAAAAAGAGAAGGAAAAAAAATGAGCTAAGTATTGAGCTTTTAGTTCTCATAAATTTGGGGGAAAATAAGACTTAAGTTTTGTAATCAATAATTTGATATTTTTCCTTTTTAAGTCCTAGTCCATTGTTTAAATCCAAAGGCAATGCATATCTAGGGCTGAAAAAGTAAGACCAAGTCATAGGCTACAGCGTACAGTTTTGGGATATAATGAACAATGAACCAGCTCTTTCAATAGAGACTAGTTTCTCAGGGACAGGTAAATACCATATGAAAAAGAAGTTCAGCTTCCAAGCAAAAAAAAAAAGAAAAGAAAAGAAAAAAGCTGTTCAGCAGTAAACATGTTAACAAACATATCAATTAGCTTATGGGACATACATTGCTACAGGCCCCCATCAAAGAGCTATATGATATGGTTCCAAGATGCATTCCATGCTTCCTGGCTTCCTGTATGATTCCAAAGGCAGCATCCACCTTCCCAGCATGCCCCGCAACATCTATCATTGCACTGAGAAATGTCTGTGTAAAAGAAATTTTTTTTTTCTAGTAAATGATCTCCATTTACAAAATTGGAGTTAAGATGACCATCTTTATGCTAGGACTATTTTTCACTTCAAACAAGAGAACACCAGAAAGATAAACCAACCTGATTTGACCATCAAATTTAGGTTATCTTCCAATAAATATCAACTCTTATTCTTTATTTTTATTTTTTTTCCCCTTCTAACCGCCATCAATTATCAAATGATCTCCTAAGTATTGGTCATGAGCAAATTGTTCATCAACAATTGGTTACTGAGTTATTAAGTGATACCAAGGATTTTGTCATTTTGATCATTTAATAGGCAAATTTAAAATAATTTTAGTTACATTGTATGCCAAATTTGACTCTGTACTACTGGAAAACTAAATACCTATTTTTCAGTTAATAATTGCAACTTTAATCTGCCACTCAATTAGTTTGCTTATTTGGCCAGGTGATGTCATATCTTAGCCATCTTATGTAGGTCAAATTGTAAACAGACAGTGAACCCAAATCTCCATCTCTTTATTAACCCTTAATCATTGCAATGCCGTAAGATCAACAACTCAAACAAACTATAATCGTATCTTAACCGACACAAGGCTAGCAAAATAAACTTTAGTGTTTTCCTTATCAAGAAAGATGAACAATTTGACAAGCTATCAGTTACGTTGCCAATCTAGAGTGAAAAAAGTACCTCATCAGGGATGACACCCTTTCTTGTCATGTCACTGTATACACTACAGGCAAATTCCCAATCAGCGGTCTGGCTGCTGCTATTAACAGCAATCGTGTAAACCTCTGGAGTACCCTTGATGTTATATTTATGAATCATATTGTATGTTTCTCGAGCCCGATCAACCTAAGAGCAAACATTTGTCATTTCTTTTTACAGGAATATGCTAGTAGAGACTATCGAGGTAACATTAAAACAGTGAATGGATATAACAAAAAGGAAGATGGCTTCTTTGAGGGAATAATGGACAATCTCACCTGGCCAGCATTTGCACATGCCTTCATCAAAGCACCAACAGTGATATGATCTGGGTCTATAGGCTGTGTCTCAGTGGTCATTTCTGCTAGCACATCAAATGCACGATCAACTGCTCCTGATTGACCACATGCTGTGATGAGAGCATTGAAAATAACTCGGTCTGGCTTCACATTCTACTGCACACAAGATGTCATCATTGTGAAGAGTAATGTAATGTTTCAGTACAAAATTAAATTATAAAAGCAAACATTCATATTTGCAGCTTAATTGCCAAATAAAAGTAGGATTACTGGTAGCATGTAATTATGATGGCAAAGAGGGACTTTGAAAGAAAGCTAAAGCCATACCTTAGACCTCATGATGCCATAAGCACCAAATGCTTTAGCAACTTGCCCAGCTCTGGCACAACCATCTATAAGTGCCCCATATGTATGAACATTTGGTTCTACTTCAGCATTGACCATTTCATGGAAAACCTAAAATGACAAGTTCAAGTTTTCACGTTAGATGACATACAAAAATAACAAAAGTGAAGATATTTTGGTTTAGGAAATATGCAAGAAGAAAAGGTTGTTACTGATATTTGCCCACTACCATGTTGTAGAATAAAAGCCAATAAATGCCTTAATAAGTAAAAAGAATCCAGGCTCATTAGGAAGAAGAAGCCCATTACGGTCAGTAATGCAGAATTCTAAAGCAGAAAGAGCACAAAAGTGCATATGAACAAGGTTAGAATAATTTTTTAGCCTTCTTGGTACTCAACTAAGCTTTTCCCAACTATGTACATATTTTGGAATAATTTTTTAGCATCACAAAGTTGTTATTGACCATTTCATTTTTCTTTTTCTTTTTTTTCTTCTTTTGCTCGGATGCTTCCGATCAATACCATTCATGTACTTGATTTAGACTGCAAAACATTAGCAAATGGAAAACCTCAAGGCAACACATTCTACTGACTG
Source organism: Diospyros kaki (assembly GCA_036245055.1). Lineage (NCBI taxonomy): Eukaryota > Viridiplantae > Streptophyta > Magnoliopsida > Ericales > Ebenaceae > Diospyros > Diospyros kaki. Next base: position 38,863,955 of record BSEG01000001.1, on the reverse strand, counting down.
GAATTGGATAAGTTCATTAAAGGGGCAAAAAACTAGCAAACAGAACCTCATTAAGTCCATCAATATTTACATATTTTTAGCATTCTAAACAATGGGATAGGAGAAAGAAGTGACCATACTTTGAACATTGCATCAACTTTCCCACTCTTCGCACAAGTTGATATAAGAGTAGTGTAAAGTTTACAATCAGCTTTCAGTCCAGCCTCCTGAACAAGCTGCATAACCTCAAAAGCTCCTGATTGTGCAATAACATTAGAAAATATAATAATATCTCAAGAAGCACTTGACAAATTATACATTCAAGGCAAACAGCAGATAAAACAATTATACCCTCTGAATCTTGAGAACTTGCACAGACAGACATTAGCATATTAAATGTACTCAGGGTTGGATTTGGTATCAGCTTGGTGAAGCGAAAAGCTTCTTTAACTGCCCTTTGCTTTTGACAGGATTTGAAAAAACCCACATGATAAACCTAAAACCATGTCATTCAATAAATTAGCAATCATACATAAAAATGTGAAGTCACAAGAACAAAGCAATTAAGCAGGAACTGCAAGGAAACAGCCTTGCCTTGTCCATATCCAACAATCCTTTTCTTTCCATACCTTCAAGCAATTCTAAGCAGTCAATTAACCTAAGAGAAGCCAATAATTTGTTCAAGGGTAACCTCTAGAAATACAGAATTTTGAATAAGGAAAAATAATATACAAGAAAAGTTGTTAAATTTCCAAGTTAACAGTGCTTGATTTAATACAATACAACTTCTATCAAATGTCATCCATTCAAGTCAAACTTTTGGCAAGAAATGTAGTTTCAAATGCCAAGACGAGAGATAGTTACCTCCCAGCTTTTAGCAAATTATTGTAAACAGGGATTTGCCTAGAAGGATAATGTTTGTCATTAGCATGCATTCCATTTGGGTGAGAAGGCTGTGAGGTATATCTGTGACCGTTGACATGGATCCCATTTGGGTGAGAAGGCTGTGGAGAATACTTGCGTCCATCCTGAGGCAGAATTCTACTTTCCTTCTCTTTGGTGATGCCCTTACTTTTTGCTAAGTCTGCACTTCTGTGGGAAGGGCCCTTCTTAAAATATGCAATAGGTATTTTTCCTTCAGTATTCTCTGAAGAAACAAATCTGTCTTCTGTAAAGTCAGAACAAAGGGAAATACAAAGTAAGAAAATTTCTTAACTATCATGCAAAGCAGAATCAAAGAAAATGCTAGCACTCAATAAGGACTAGAATTGAAGTGGATCAGACAACTAAGTGTGTAGTCCACACCTTCAGTATGAATTGAGCTCTTTGCCAACAAGTTCACTCCTTCTGTCACAGATTTTCTCTTTAGAGAAGAGAAACCATAATAATTTTGTTGAGAAGTCTGAGATGATAATGTCTTTGGACCATTCAAGTTTAATATAGATTCTGCCTGAGAGTGATTTGCCTCATAAAATGCATAAAGCCCTTCACGGCGAGGTTCAGTGAAGATACCACGGTGGCTGATGATTTCACCCACTTCATTGAGTTCACAAATTGGTCCTTTATGCTCATCAATGCCTGTGTGTGCAGTATCCACAGAATCATTAGCATCATTCAATTGGGTTTGAACCAATACGGCAGGCAACTCAGACACCAATTTAGTTTCCTGTGCACACCCTTCAAATTGCAATTTAGGGATTTCTATCAGAAGAAGCTGCGACAAACCTGGTTCAGAGGGCATGGGAAGTGGAAAAGAAGGGTCTGTAACTTCAGATTCCCCCAAGGACAGAGACCCAGTAACGCTAGAAGTAACATAACTAGGAATGTCAACTGTGTCAGTGATGAGAGTTCCTTCAGGCATTAAAGCAGTTTCCTTAAGTTGCAGCTTCACTATTTCATCTTCAGATTCATATATTCTTTCAAGCACTTCCTTTGATGCATCTTTCCTTTCATGCGCGGTTATCAGTCTTTCAAGATCAAGAACAGCCAAACTCTGATTCTTAATTAACCGGTTCAGGATACCTTGGACTTGTTGAGAAAGTGCAAGAGATAGCTGACCTAATACCTGAAAGATTTTCATGATCATTAGACGATTGTTTCAAGAATAATGTTATATCCCATGAACCATTCTAGCACCTAAAATATCTCTACAAGCATTAGGCGGTTGTCCAAGCATAAAGTTATCTTCCCTGGACCATTCTATTGTTTTACCCTCCCAATCAATTCCCAAAACTACAAAGAATGTTTCCTTCAAGAAGCTTTCTGACTTTTAATTTAATTTGATCATCAAGGACGCAATGAGGGTCTATGTTGTACGGAAACACCTCATAAGTGCCGTTTCCCAGTTTCCGAAACATTTCGGAAACGTTTCTTATTCCCGTTTCTGACCCTATTTATGCCTATTTTTTTATAAAAACATCCGTTTCCATGTTTCCGTTTCCTATCGAAAACGTTTCCCGTTTCCGTTTCCGTGCAACATAGGTGAGTGTGTCAAGCCTCGAGTATGAGGCTTGGGCAGTTCTAGAAGAATTTGACAATTTGAGAAAGAGAAAGGGAGGGAGAATTTGAATTAAGAAGGGAGAAAGAAAAGAGAGAGAAATTAGAGAGGGAAAGATCCGAATGTATTCATTGATAGATCCCATCCTCACATACAATGCCCTTTTATAGGCTCGCCCCAACTGGTTGTTATTACAACTGATTCCCGCAAGTGGCTTTAGGCGGTACTGCCTGCACATGCAAACGGTTATTACATTCTGTTATTCCTCTTATAGCTATGTAACTCTAGATTATTACACTTAAGCCATTAGGCTCGTGACAGTCCCAGCACCTTAAAGTCTTCCTTGTCCCCAAGGAAGGTGAGTAGCTGAGCAGCGCGTGGAAATTGATTCAACAGCTGGGGAAGGTATTCCCAAGTGGTATACTCCGGGTGTCGGTTCGACCACTGAACCAATACTTGAATGAGAGGTACGGGGCCCTAATGGACTACTCTCCGGTCGATGATGGCTAGAGGTTCTCCGTCGCCGTCGGCCTCTTCAATTGCAGGAGGTGGTTCTGAGCTCACAATAGCATCAGGCTCAATAAACTTCTTCAATAGGGAGACATGAAAGACCGGATGACATTCCACGTGGGAAGGTAACTGTAGTTTGTAGGCGACTTGACCCACCCGTTCCAAGATGAGAAATGGTCCAAAGTACTTAGGACTGAGCTTGGTGGGGGTGACGTTCGAAAAAGAGGACTGTAGGAACCGTCGAACCTTTAAGAAGACCCGATCACCTACTTCGAAGTTTCGGTCACTCCGTTTGCGGTCTATGATTTGTTTCATCCTGTTGTTAGCGGTAGCCAACTCTTGCTTGAGTAGTGAGATCATCTCCTGCCTGTCTTGCAAATACTCAGCAGCGTTAGTTTGCGCCCTGATGGTACCCGTTATGGCAGGCATTATAGGTGTCTGGTATCCGAATAGAGCCTCAAAGGGAGTCTTCTTGATAGAGCTGTGGTAAGTTGTGTTATACTACCATTGAGCTAAAGAAAGTCACTTACCCCAACTCTTAGGCCGGGCAAAACACATGCATTGCAAGTAAGATTCCAAGCACTGGTTGACCCTTTCGGTCTGCCCATCGAACTCTAGATGGTATGCTGATGACATGTGTAGACTCACCCCTAAGTTCTTGAATAATTCCTGCCAGAAGTGGCTGGTAAATATTTTGTTTCGATCCGAGACAATGGATTTAGGTAGACCATGCAATTTGGCCACTGTATCAATGAACATCCGAGCAATCTCCTAGGCTGTGAATGGGTGAGTGAGGCCAATGAAGTGAGCAAATTTGGTCAGCCGATCGACCACAACTAAAATCGCGTTTCGGCCTTCTGATTTGGGTAAGCCCTCGATGAAATCCATGGATATCTCCTCCCGTGCTCTGTCCGGTATAGCCAGTGGTTGTAACAACCCTGGGTAAGCCACTTGTTCATGCTTGCATCATTGGCACGTCATGCAAGCTGCCACAAACTCCATCACTTCCTTCTTGAGGCCAGGCCAAAAGAACATTTGTCGAACCCGGTAATAAGTAACTCTAACCCCCGAGTGTCCACCTAGTGGAGAGCTATGTAATGCCTATAAAATCTTCGCTCTTAGTTCCCTGTCATTGCCTACGACCAACCTGCCTTTAAACCTGATCAACCCATTGGCCATTGAATACCCCTGCTCATTGGTGTGCCACACGACTAATTGGGTTTGGAGGGATTTGGTCCACTCAGACTTCTCATAGCTTCCAATAACTTCTTTGACCCAATCAGGCACCACGGCAGTGATTGCCTTACATTCCCCTGTCTCTGATCCTCGTGACAGAGTATCTGCCACAATGTTCTCCTTTCCCCGCTTATACTGTATCACATAATTCAAGCCTAACAACTTGGAGATTCCCTTCCTTTGCAAATGTGTATGCAGCTTCTGTTGTAGGAGGTGTTTTAGGCTGTCATGGTCAGTCCGTATTATGAATGGGGCTCCTTCCAAATAATGTCTCCACTTGTTGATAATTATGATCATGGCTAACAGTTCTTTTTCATACACACTTAGCCCTCGGTGTCGAGCAGCCAGAGCTTGGCTGATGTAAGTGAGGGGTTTTCCTTCTTGTGTCAGCACTGCTCCTACCTCGATGTCGCACGCATCAGTTTCCACCACAAAATCCTTAGAAAAATCCGGCAACGCCAGCACTGGGGCTTGTGTCATCGCCCTTTTTAGGGTGCTAAAAGCTTGTTCAACCTGAGAATTCCATCCGAAGTTGTCCTTCTTGAGTAATTCAGTCAATGGCTTACTGATCACTCTATAATTCTATATAAATCTTCTATAATACCCTGTTAAGCCAAGAAATCCCCTCAGTTCCCTTATAGTCGAAGGCTTGGGCCACTCCAGCATTGCTGTAATTTTACTGGGATCGGTGCTGACTCCTCGACCTGAAATAATATGCCCTAAATAATCTACCTCATTCTTTGCAAAGGAGCACTTAGAGAGTTTAACAAACAATTCATTAAATTTCAGGATTTCAAATGTGGTTTGCAGGTGGGCTAGGTGTTGTTTGAGGTTGGGGCTGTAAACTAAAATGTCATCAAAGAAGACTAAAATAAATTTCCGCAAGTATGAGGCAAATAGGTGGTTCATAAGGGCTTGAAAAGTGGCTGGGGCATTAGTGAGCCCAAATGGCATTACCCGAAATTCATAGAGGCCTTGGTGTGGTCGGAAGGTTGTTTTATGGATGTCGGCAAGGTTCATTCTGATTTGATGATACCCTGCCCTCAGGTCCAGCTTAGTGAAAATGGCAGCACCATTAACTCGTCTAATAGGTCTTCAATCAAGGGAATGGGAAATTTGTTTTTAACGGTAAGGTTGTTTAACTGCCTATAGTCTATGCAAAAGCGCCACGTACCATCCTTCTTTTTGACGAGAAGAACGAGCGAGGCAAAAGGGCTTTGGCTTGGTTGGATAATGGATGTTTGAAGCATATTTTTGACCTGTTTTTCAATCTCAGACTTCTAGTAAGGGGGATAACGGCAAGCTCAAACGTTTACTGGCTCAGAATTGGGTTTCAAAGGTATAGAATGATTAAACAAACGGTTTGGAGGTAGGGTGCATGGCTCCATAAATAATTCCTGAAATTTCATAAGCAAGGGACGTAATGCAGTAGGGAAGGTTACCTTTGCAAAGAGGTCGATGGTGGAAGGGCGATCATGCTCATCTTTTCCTATCGTTTGAATGGAAAATAGCTGGGATATTTGCCCTTTTCCTTTCATTAGCAGCTTCTATAATTTCTTTCCTGTGATCATCTTGCATTCCCCTGTCTCAAGGCACCCTTTTAAAGTCAACTCCCGACCTTTCAAACCCAGCGTGACTTCCAATTTATTGAAGTCGAAAGTCAGAGGACTTACTGTCCTCATCCAATCCACCCCAAGGACGATGTCATAGCCTCCTAACTTCAGAATTCTTAGATCCGTAGAGAACTCTTCCCCTTGCATCAGCCATTTAAACCCTACACTCTTGTGGTTGTTGTACATTTTATTGCCGTTAGCTACCGTTACAGATAAGGGAGAGGTATTTACCAAGGCACACCCTAGTTCAGTGGAAATTGCTTTATTGAGGAAGCTATGGGTGCTACCACTATCAATCAACACCATCATTCTTCTCTTGCCCACTCTCCCTTCAACCTTAATTATTTGCCCAGCATGCTCCCCTTTCAGTGCATGAAATGAAATTTCCCCTCCCTCTCCGGCAGGATCACTTTGAGGAACTTCCGCCTCTGTTTCTTCAAGGTCTTCTTGCTCCTTTTCCAACATTTGCTCCTCACCACCCTCCATGTTCAGTAGCTACCTTCTACATTGATGGCCAGGACTATAAGGATCTCCACATCTGAAACAAAGCCGCAACTGTCTCCTTTGTTCCATAGTGGGATTTCTGATCGCCACAACTTGCTGGCTTCCCCTTGGTGGACCTATACCCCCTGCCGCCCCTATCTCCCGCGCATGACCACTAGGAGGTAGACTGATTAACGGTCCTATTCGAGAGGAGGCCCTATTCCTTTTGTAAATAGCTTCTAATGTCAATTCTTGTAATCTAGCCTTCTCTGCTGCCTGCCTAACCGTGAGGGGCATCATCATCTTCACCATGGATCTCATCTCATCCTTGAGCCCACTAATAAAGCTGGACACAAAATATTGCTTAGTAAGTGATGGTTGGGTGTTCCACATTAAGGCTCCTAACTCCTCAAATTTCTCCAAATACTCCGTTACTGTCCCGTCTTGCCAGAGTTTGTTGAATTCTTCTATCACATTCTCCATATTCTTCTCTCCAAAACGCCTACACAATTCTTCGTCAAAATCGATCCATCACACCCCAATTCTTTGGTACCTAGACCATCCTTGAAACCAGGAATCAGCCGTATCATTAAGATAGGTTGTGGTCAATGTAATTCGCTAAGTCTCAACCACATTATAATACTGGAAGAACCGTTCACATTGGCAAACCCACCACCTTGGCCTTGTCCCATCAAATAATGGTATCTCCAGCCTTGGCATTGGCGTGTGAGTACCAGGTTGTAATTGAAATTCCCTTACCTGATGATCCGTGTCAATTCCTTGCACTCCTTCCGACTTCACTTCTCCTGTAGGTCTCAGAAGTATTCTAGATCCGTTCGAATTTGGTCTAGATCCAGATCACGGGGGAAATTCCGTTGGCAGACGGAATTGTGGTAAGGATGATAGCATATTAAACATGCTATTGATCCTTTGACCAAACTGATCCATTGTTTCTCTATGCCTTTCCAGCTCGCGGTGCATATCCTCGCGAGAAGCCGCCAATTCCTCTCGCATTCCTTCTCGCATTGCAGGCACATCTTCCCGGCTTTGGGTGATGGCCTCGTGTGTCTGCGTCATTCCAAACTCCAGTGCTTCCATTCTAGTTTCCAATTGCTTGAGTCTCGTTCCTTCCGCCATCGTCTGCTTCATACTTCCTTCTGAGAACACTGCCGAGACCGCTGTCTCTGATACCAAATGTCAAGCCTCAAGTATGAGGCTTGGGCAGTTCTGGAACAATTCGGCAATTTGAGAAAGAGAAAGGGAGGGAGAATTTGAATTAAGAAGGGAGAAAGAAATTAGAGAGAGAAAGATCCGAATGTATTCATTGATAGATCTCATCCTCACATACAATGCCATTTTATAGGCCGCCCCAACTAGTTGTTATTACAACCGATTCCCACAAGTGGCTTTAGGCGGTACTGTCCACACATGCAAACGGTTATTACATTCTGCTATTCCTCTTATAATGTAACTCTAGATTATTACACTTAAGCCATTAGGCTCGTGACAGAGGGGTGGGGAGAGGGAATATAACTGAGAATTTTCCACTAGTTTGCTATTGGCTGACCATGTCAAGATCCCAAGCATACTCCTCCTATCCAATTTTTAGAATTTGATTCCCTTTTTTGGTTTGGGGTTAACACTCGGAGACTTAAGAAGAAAACATAAGAAATATAACAGTTCCAAGCAATTGCAGCCTACGAACTCAGACACCGGAACGTTAGAATTACCTCTTTGCCACTGTTCTTCTTTCTTTGTGAGTAATTCAAAAAGACGACGGTGAGAACAGAAAGAGTAACCACGCTGACGACTAAGACAACCGACTGCGCGTCCAGCGAAGCTCTGACAAGAAAACGATGAGATCGACAGTGAAGCCCTAATTTGCTGCATCTCCTGAGGGAGAAAAGGCCCGGAGGCCTCAGATTGTGACCACATCCAAGAAATTCCCGGCGAAGGGTTCGAATTCGAGAAGATGAAGGCGACGGCGAAGGTGGAGGGAAGGAGATTAGGGATAAGCTTTGAGAATTTGCAAAGAGACCGATGTCCATGGAAGGTCAGAGCGAGACGAAAATGGAGGATTTTCGAGTGAGAGAGTGTGCGTTGAGAGGATAGGAAGAAGATAGAGGCAGAAGAGAAGAGGCTTGGACGTGACGGAACCAGCAATGTGGCCGCTGGCTAAAAGTAAATGTTAATCCATCCTTGCTGACGTGGCAATGCCTCTCTGGAAGTGGGCTGGGCAGTGCTGGGCCGATACCCCCAGCGTGGTGCCAGCCCACGTGGTCTGGCTCATAGGGCCTTGGCAGGCAAACTGATTTTTTTATACATTTTATATTATTTGAGTTACAAAATAAAATAAAAAATCACAAATTTATAATTTTCAACATATAAAATTTAAAATAATACATTAAGATAATATTAATTTTGAAATATTTAAATTATTTTTATTATCTCTCTCAACATTAAACAAGAAAAAGTTATAAAGCACACATAAATAATATATTAAAACAATTTCTGCCTCACATGTTTGAGGAATGGTGTTTCCTAACCTGACGAGTGTGTTGTAATGTTTTTGTGTCTTTTTATAAATAAATAAAAAATTGAGTTGTTTTTTATAGCCGTTTTGTGTTCTTTTCTTGTTTAATGTTTATTTCATTTACAGGAAAAAAATATTAAAACAATGACAACATCCCTTTCCTCTTATACGTGGCTCAACGTAATGCCTAATATTTATATCACTTAACAGGGTCTAAAATTATGTTACTTTGAGAAAGAATGCTGCTAGCTATGGCAAAATTAACAAAACAAGTAGCTTAGGGAAAAAAATTAGAATAATTTTTTTAGAAAATATTTCTATAAAAATAGAAAATTAGAAAATATGTTCAAAATAATTTTTTTCTAAATTAGAGAATTTGTTTTCTAAAATTGCATTAGATTTTAGAAAATATTTTAAAAGTATTTTCCAAGAAAAATACGTTTTTCTTCTTTAAGCATCACTTTGAATCCTATCAACAATAATTTTTTATCATTTATTTCTCTTTTTCACAGTATTTTATTTGTGCCCACCCATTCATTCACCACACATTTATTTTCACTTCCTAGCGGGTCTCAGCCATTGTCATGGAAAGCACAACTAACCTCTTCTCTTGCCTTTCTTATCCCTGTCACTATAATAACGAAATAACGAATATTGCCAGTATCTTTTTCTCCGATGTTTTTTTCATTCTATTTTTCTTACCATTCTAACTATTCACCTCTCCACTTATTGTTCTCATCCCTCGACTAACATAACTACACCTCTCTCTTCTTTTGTTGTTGATCTTTACATCTCTTCATCTACATAATTTAGAACACACTATCTCATTCTATGAAATTTAAAATTAATTTTATATTTAATATAAATGAACATATTTTTTAATTTTTTGAAAAAATGAAATCATAAAAATAGAGATATAAAAACTGGAGATGATAAAATATATATATTCTAAAAAAGTGAACAAATTCTTCTTTTTCTTTTTGAAAAATATTTCTTTCTCCTTGTAAATTAAATATTGCCACTATTATATTAATAGAATATAACAAGGAAAATATTATATACTTGTTAATCCCTTATCTTTTTTTCCTACTTATGGATCCAATTTGGTATTTGAAAGTTAGAAGTCGGAGGTGGAAGGAAGGCAGAGCTTTTATGACATTTCAATTTCGTCGCTCTCTGTCTCTCTCTTTTCGTCGATATGAAGATGATGGGATTTCAACATTAGTTCGCACTGGTGACGGAGCCTTTCTTGATTGCAGTGATTCTGGATTAGGTCATTCAAATTCTTAGGTTGGGTTCTCTTTATTTCTCAATTTTTATTTTTGAATTTTGAATTTATTTTCAATTTTCTGTTTCGATAGTCTATTTTTAGAAAATTAAAAACACATCCTCTTTGTCATTTTGAAAAACTATTTTTCAAAACAAAAAAATTAGAAAATGTGTTTTCTTTGAAATTTTGAAAATAATTTTTTAATGATATTTTATTCATTAAATTTGATTATTCAGTAAATTAAAAATATTTAATGTTAATATATTATTAAAAAAAATATATACATTTTAAACTTAATGAATTTTGTAATTTTTTTTATTATAATAATAAAATATGAATAAATAAATGTATTTTTAGTTTAGAATTTGTTTTGGATGAAAACACTCAAAATAATTTTTTTTTGTTTTGAATTTTCTTTATAATTTTTTTTTATTTTCAAAAATTCATTTTTAAAAACAATAAAGAGAATACGTTTTCATTATTTTAGAAAATTGAAAACTAAAAATGACTTGAAAACAATAAAAAAAATGCAACCTTAATTTCTTATACTTCTACCATCTGAAACTAAAAGTGAGTGATCGCTATTGTATGCAATTTTAGGGTTTTCTTGCTAAAATTAATCAAGTTTTAAGTTCGTCTATTGCATGCTTGTGGGCATCTCCATTAAGCCAGTCAGTTTTATAAAGCACAATTGACCTCTTCTCTTCCCTTTCTTATCTCTGTCACTATAATAACGAAATAACGAATATTGCCAGTATCTTTTTCTCCGATGTTTTTTTCATTCTATTTTTCTTACCATTCTAACTATTCACCTCTCCACTTATTGTTCTCATCCCTCGACTAACATAACTACACCTCTCTCTTCTTTTGTTGTTGATCTTTACATCTCTTCATCTACATAATTTAGAACACACTATCTCATTCTATGAAATTTAAAATTAATTTTATATTTAATATAAATGAACATATTTTTTAATTTTTTGAAAAAATGAAATCATAAAAATAGAGATATAAAAACTGGAGATGATAAAATATATATATTCTAAAAAAGTGAACAAATTATTCTTTTTCTTTTTGAAAAATATTTCTTTCTCCTTGTAAATTAAATATTGCCACTATTATATTAATAGAATATAACAAGGAAAATATTATATACTTGTTAATCCCTTATCTTTTTTTCCTACTTATAGATCCAATTTGGTATTTGAAAGTTAGAAGTCGGAGGTGGAAGGAAGGCAGAGCTTTTATGACATTTCAATTTCGTCGCTCTCTGTCTTTCTCTTTTCGTCGATATGAAGATGATGGGATTTCAACATTAGTTCTCACTGGTGACAGAGCCTTTCTTGATTGCAGTGATTCTGGATTAGGTCATTCAAATTCTTAGGTTGGGTTCTCTTTATTTCTCAATTTTTATTTTTGAATTTTGAATTTATTTTCAATTTTCTGTTTCGATAGTCTGTTTTTAGAAAATTAAAAACACATCCTCTTTGTCATTTTAAAAACTATTTTTCAAAACAAAAAAATTAGAAAATGTGTTTTCTTTGAAATTTTGAAAATAATTTTTTAATGATATTTAATTCATTAAATTTGATTATTCAGTAAATTAAAAATATTTAATGTTAATATATTATTAAAAAAAATATATACATTTTAAACTTAATGAATTTTGTAATTTTTTTTATTATAATAATAAAATATGAATAAATAAATAAATAAATGTATTTTGAGTTTAGAATTTGTTTTGGATGAAAACACTCAAAATAATTTTTTGTTGTTTTGAATTTTCTTTATAATTTTTTTTTATTTTCAAAAATTCAATTTTAAAAACAACAAAGAGAATACGTTTTCATTATTTTAGAAAATTGAAAACTAAAAATGACTTAAAAACAATAAAAAAAATGCAACCTTAATTTCTTATACTTCTACCATCTGAAACTAAAAGTGAGTGATCGCTATTGTACTATTGTATGCAATTTTAGGGTTTTCTTACTAAAATTAATCAAGTTTTAAGTTCGTCTATTGCATGCTTGTGGGCATCTCCATTAAGCCAGTCAGTTTTATAAAGCACAATTGATCTCTTCTCTTGCCTTTCTTATCTCTGTCACTATAATAACGAAATAACGAATATTGCCAGTATCTTTTTCTCCGATGCTTTTTTCATTCTATTTTTCTTACCATTCTAACTATTCACCTCTCCACTTATTGTTCTCATCCCTCGACTAACATAACTACACCTCTCTCTTCTTTTGTTGTTGATCTTTACATCTCTTCATCTACATAATTTAGAACACACTATCTCATTCTATGAAATTTAAAATTAATTTTATATTTAATATAAATGAACATATTTTCTAATTTTTTGAAAAAATGAAATCATAAAAATAGAGATATAAAAACTGGAGATGATAAAATATATATATTCTCAAAAAGTGAACAAATTCATCTTTTTCTTTTTGAAAAATATTTCTTCCTCCCTGTAAATTAAATATTGCCACTATTATATTAATAGAATATAACAAGGAAAATATTATATACTTGTTAATCCCTTATCTTTTTTTCCTACTTATAGATCTAATTTGGTATTTGAAAGTTAGAAGTCGGAGGTGGAAGGAAGGCAGAGCTTTTATGACATTTCAATTTCGTCGCTCTCTGTCTCTCTCTTTTCGTCGATATGAAGATAATGGGATTTCAACATTAGTTCCCACTGGTGACGGAGCCTTTCTTGATTGCAGTGATTCTGGATTAGGTCATTCAAATTCTTAGGTTGGGTTCTCTTTATTTCTCAATTTTTATTTTTGAGTTTTGAATTTATTTTCAATTTTCTGTTTTGATAGTCTGTTTTTAGAAAATTGAAAACACATCATCTTTGTCATTTTGAAAAACTATTTTTCAAAACCAAAAATTTAGAAAATGTGTTTTCTTTGAAATTTTGAAAATAATTTTTTAATGATATTTTATTCATAAAATTTGATTATTCAGTAAATTAAAAATATTTAATGTTAATATATTATTAAAAAAATATATACATTTTAAACTTAATGAATTTTGTAATTTTTTTTATTATAATAATAAAATATAAATAAATGTATTTTGAGTTTAGAATTTGTTTTGGATGAAAACACTCAAAATAATTTTTTGTTGTTTTGAATTTTCTTTATAATTTTTTTTTATTTTCAAAAATGCGTTTTTAAAAACAACAAAGAGAATACGTTTTCATTATTTTAGAAAATTGAAAACTAAAAATGACTTGAAAAAAAAATGCAACCTTAATTTCTTATACTTCTACCATCTGAAACTAAAAGTGAGTGATCGCTATTGTATGCAATTTTAGGGTTTTCTTGCTAAAATTAATCAAGTTTTAAGTTCGTCTATTGCATGCTTGTAGGCATCTCCATTAAGCCAGTCAGTTTTATAAAGCACAACTGACCTCTTCTCTTGCCTTTCTTATCTTTGTCACTATAATAACGAAATAACGAATATTGCCAGTATCTTTTTCTCCGATGCTTTTTTCGTTCTATTTTTCTTATCATTCTAACTATTCACCTCTCCACTTATTGTTCTCATCCCTCGACTAACATAACTACACCTCTCTGTTCTTTTGTTGTTGATCTTTACATCTCTTCATCTACATAATTTAGAACACACTATCTCATTCTATGAAATTTAAAATTAATTTTATATTTAATATAAATGAACATATTTTTTAATTTTTTGAAAAAATGAAATCATAAAAATAGAGATATAAAAACTGGAGATGATAAAATATATATATTCTCAAAAAGTGAACAAATTCATCTTTTTCTTTTTGAAAAATATTTCTTCCTCCCTGTAAATTAAATATTGCCACTATTATATTAATAGAATATAACAAGGAAAATATTATATACTTGTTAATCCCTTATCTTTTTTTCCTACTTATGGATCCAATTTGGTATTTGAAAGTTAGAAGTCGGAGGTGGAAGGAAGGCAGAGCTTTTATGACATTTCAATTTCGTCGCTCTCTGTCTCTCTCTTTTCGTCGATATGAAGATGATGGGATTTCAACATTAGTTCCCACGGGTGACGGAGCCTTTCTTGATTGCAGTGATTCTGGATTAGGTCATTCAAATTCTTAGGTTGGGTTCTCTTTATTTCTCAATTTTTATTTTTGAGTTTTGAATTTATTTTCAATTTTCTGTTTCGATAGTCTGTTTTTAGAAAATTGAAAACACACCCTCTTTGTCATTTTGAAAAACTATTTTTCATAACAAAAAAATTAGAAAATGTGTTTTCTTTGAAATTTTGAAAATAATTTTTTAATGATATTATATTCATTAAATTTGATTATTCAGTAAATTAAAAATATTTAATGTTAATATATTATTAAAAAATATATACATTTTAAACTTAATGAATTTTGTAATTTTTTTATTATAATAATAAAATATGAATAAATAAATAAATAAATGTATTTTGAGTTTAGAATTTGTTTTGGATGAAAACACTCAAAATAATTTTTTATTGTTTTGAATTTTCTTTATAATTTTTTTTTATTTTCAAAAATGCGTTTTTAAAAACAACAAAGAGAATACGTTTTCATTATTTTAGAAAATTGAAAACTAAAAATGACTTGAAAACAATAAAAAAATGCAACCTTAATTTCTTATACTTCTACCATCTGAAACTAAAAGTGAGTGATCGCTATTGTATGCAATTTTAGGGTTTTCTTGCTAAAATTAATCAAGTTTTAAGTTCGTCTATTGCATGCTTGTGGGCATCTCCATTAAGCCAGTCAGTTTTATTTGCCCCTAATGAAGTTAATTCTCCGATTGTCTTTTTTTTCTTATTTTAAGTCATAATTTCAGGCTAAAAACTAAAACTCTATTTCTTAAGTTAGACCGAACCAATTCGATTTAAATTTATGACCCAAATCAAAATTTGAATATCCCTAGTTAATGTCAGTTGTGTCAAAAATTTCGAATGAAATTTTGTACATATGTAACTGCCCTTATTTTCTATGTTCATCGTTTAGTATGCTGAATTTCAATAAATTCCAACAGAATGGTTGTTTGTCATGCTTTTCCAGGGTGGGTTTGAGACACTAGTGCTTCAAGATTACAGGAAAAAAATAATTAGTGCGGACCTACATCAACTCTTCTTTTTTTTTTTTTTTTGGGTGCCGCTACCTGTAAGCATTCTCATTAAATACTTACAAGATTTACCTAATTACGCTTGAGAGTCAGAGCGAATTATGCAATTCATAATACAAAAATATATGTTAAATTACCCTTACATTCTTTTATTATTTGAATTGTTGCACAAACATTTTTTGTAATTTAAAAATAAATTGTTAGTCTTTATAGTTTGCAATTGTTGCTATATTCGCGTTTCTGTGGGTAATGTGAGTAAGGTTGTTAATTAAATTATAATTAAATCAAATTAACTTAAATTTAATAAGAAAAATCTATAAGAAAAAAGGGCACACAAAAAATTAAGAAATCCATATCTAATTCCAATTGCTGATAGTTCATCAATGATGGAAAATGTTGGTCGAAACTCATTGTCAACTAGAAGAGAGAGATAAGAAAAAGAAAGAAAAAATAGGCAAATTAAAGATGGTTGGTGGAGGTCAACTTCTGCTTCAAGATGGCGTTGGAGCATATATAGGTAAAGACAACAAGTAGATTTGGGCGTTAACAGTGGCGAGAACTAGTAATCATTCCATAACCCAAGCTTTGGTTGGTGTCTAGGCCTTCGATAATTTGGTGCATTTAGGGTTTCACCAAATAAGACATGATAGTGATGATCAAAGGGAAAGAGAGTTTGAAAAATAAAGATTGGAGATGGAGAAGAAAAAGAACATAGGGAGGCCAAAATGGTTATAGAAAGGGTATTGAAGAGAGGGGTGTTGATGAATTACAAAGATAGAAATAAAAATATGGTAAGATAAAGACAGACAAATAGAGATGGTAAAAACTATAAGATGGAAGAGAAAAGATGGCTCATCATCCTCACCAAAAGTGTAATTTGCATGGCTTGTCTAAAATATTGATGGGTTGTGATGGTGGTGAATGGTATCACAAAAGAATACTAAAGAAGGTAATGGTGAAGAAAAAGAAGAAATAGCTACAACATTGTTGATTGTTCTACCTAACAAATTCTTATCGATTGGAAAACCCATTGTTTCTCATGTCATTGTCGAAAACCATGGTTCTAATCGGCTATCTCTTTATTTTTAATTTAATTTAATAAGCATTTAACTAAATTAATTTTGGTTAATAAATATTTAATTAACTTAATTTAGATTAATTATAAATTAAGTAATGTCTTAGCAAAAAAATTAAAATATAAAAACATCTATAATCATTTTTTAAATCACAAAAATTTTCATATAAATAACGTAATTTATAAAAATTAAATCCCAAAATGTACAAGTGACGATTTTAGGCTTTGTTTGTTTGTTTCAGGGAAAATATTTTCCTTGTTTTCACGTCCTTGATACTAAAAAAACAAGAAATTTAAAAGAAAGTCATTTTTAGTCCATGGAAAAACAAGTGTTAAAATATTGTATATTTCAAAAAAATGACTTCTTACCTTGAAAAGGGGAAATAACTTTCCAAAGAAAAGCAACACATTTTTTGCCTCTTAATTGAACTCCTCATTCGTTCGCTTATATTAATTCAGCTTTTTTCGTCTCTGTCACGCTCTATTAACCATGTTTATATCATTGTCTTTGTTGAACTCCACCTCTATTCACCTCTTTCAAGATCCACCTCTCTTAGTCTCTACTTATATCACCGTTTCCTTTTAGCTCTATCTCTATTAGTCTCCATCGCGATTCGACTCTTTAAATCTAATTGTATTGTTGTTTCTTTATTGGAGTTTGCCTCTTTTGATCTCTATCACACTCCATCTTTCTCAATATTTGCCTATATCGTCGTCATTGTCATTGTATGCGCCTACATTGTTGTCGTCATTTCACTCTACCTCTTATTAGTTTACTATTTGGTGCTCTCTCTCTCTTCCTGTTCTTCATTTTTATATACATATATATGTATATAATAACAAAATATAATAATAACATATGTGATATTATTATATTTTGTTATTATAAATACATGTGCATATGTGATATTATTATTATTATTATTATTATTATGTGTTTATCATATTTTTTATTTTTTTTGTTAAAGATTTTATGATAAAGAAAGAAAATATTGTAAATTTGTAAGTGTTAGTCAAACACTAGAAATAATTTTTTAATAACATTTTTAAATTACAATCAAACAATAGAAAACATAACTCAAAAAAACTTTTTCACAAACCAACAATTCCTTACTTCCATTTTATGTCACACTTCCGGACCGCGGGGAGAAAGTGAGCTGTGCCTGTGCCTGCACTCATAGCTCGTGAGTAACAACACCTCCATTCACTTCACTTTTCCACTCTCCCCCCCCCCCCCCCCCCATTTTCTATTTGGACCACTTACCTCCATGACACATGCAAGTATTCATATTTTCAAATACTAAATAAAATTCATTCTTCTTTCATTTTCATAAAGTTCGCACAGCCATTCGATATATATACATATATATCTGTATATGTAGCATAAATATATATAGGTGGATCTAAAAACATACTGTTTAATTAACCAAAAAAAGTTTGCGATTTACTAATATTACACTATGAATTTTTTAGAGTATAAATAAATTATATTATTCTACATAAAAATATAATTCACGATTATTTAGTATGTTTTCTTTACTTAGTTTATATTTTTAGAAGTTTAGAAAAAAAATCCTAAATCCTAAAACTATAAATAACTTTTTGAGTGACAAACTAATCTTATTTTTTAAATTTTTGATATATTTTTTTAAAAAATTAACTTTTAAAAATATTTATAAATTTAAATTCCATCTTAAATCACAATTCATAAACCCATCGTCCATGTAAATAAATAAAAAAAAGGAAACGGCGCCTTTATATACGTGTATTATACAAATATGGCAATTCGGTTTTGTGTGGATTGGAGGAGGCCACAACAGCCACGGCTCATTTAGCAGTCCGTCTCCATGTGAAGGGCCGGCCGGACTCAGCGTGAGACGCTGATCAAAATGACTCACTCAACCCAACCCAACCCAACCCAACCCCTTTCGCTTGCTACCATTCAACGCAAATAGCGTGCGCAATACGCACCCCATCAACAAATTAGCGTCTGTCAGGTCCACGCGTCACCCGGTTAAGGGCCGACCAAAGTAAAAGAAAGTCAGATATCCATACCCACCCGTCACTGTTAGCTTTCTCCTCTCCAACCGCCCCACGTGTCCCCCTCATCTGTGTCCACAAAATAAAAACCAATACCGAAACCAAAACACACCCCCCCCCCTCTCTCTCTCTCTCTGGCCTCACGAGAAGTGAATCGGAGCGAGGGCTTTTTAGTTCTTTCCGCAGAATGGAGGGCGAGAAGAGTGTGATGAAGGAGAAAAGCGGAGAAGTGGTGGACGGTTCGGATATAATGGAGTTGGTTGAGAACAAGGAGGTTTTCGGGAGCTTTGTGGATCATAAGTTCCAGGAGCTGGATCGAGACTGTGATGGTAGGCTCTCTTTGAAAGAGTTGAAACCTGCTGTTGCTGATATTGGCGCTGCTCTTGGCTTGCCTCCCCAGGGTTCTTCTCCTGGTTCTGATCATATCTACTCTGAGGTTCGATTCTGCAAAACTCTCTCTCTCTCTCTCTCTCTCTCTCTCTCTCTCTCTCTCTCGTATACATTTCTGCGAGTATACGGAGCATCGTTATTGCTTTCTGGTATTCCGTTCTTGGACCGGACGAAGAAGAGAAAAAACACACAAAGAATGCTTCCATTATTTATATATGGTGTTATCAAAATTCTTTGTTATTTGAATTTGAGTAATCTACGCTCTATAGAAATAATATTTTTTTATTAAATTTGTTGTTGTCAGCTTAATTAAAAAAAATATTATGGATACATGCTGTTTTCTAGCCCGGCCCTTAATTTATGCAAAAATTATGTAATATTAATATCTTTTTTATTTGATTTTAATGAGTTTTTAAATGTTGAAATATTAATTATTTATATATTGGATAATGATCAAATAATAGTTAATTAACGTATAATAAATATATTTTTTATTTTTAAATAATATGTATTTATTGTTATATATGTTAATTTTAGTTTTTAATTAAATATTTCAAAACATAATATATTAATAATTTATAATAAATAAATTTTATCTAAAAGTAAAATATATACTTAATGTGACTTAACCTAAGAGTATAATCAAAGCTTAGCATCACCAGTTGATTGAATTACATAAGAATTTTTATATGCAATTTTTTATGAAATTATGCGATTCCTATATATGAAAAAGGAAAACTAATTAATAAAAAGGTCTTTATAACTAAAAATATAAAGGGGAATGATTAAATAATAAAAATAAATATATTTTATTTTAAAATTATATATATGTATTTATTATATATAATTTAAGACAATATCCTTAAAATTATATTTTATGTGACATGACCTCATGATGTGTTGAGCATAGAGATTGAGATTGTACGTCCATGCAATTGGAGAAACGTAAACGTGGGAGCCAATTGTTCAACTTGGTCGGTGTAGTGGGACTAGGGCTTTTCCAGCTGTTGTTATTTTCTAGGTTTACTTTTCCTCCGCACCTCCGCTTTCTCTCTTGCTCTTGTCATATATATATATATATCTTAATAAGTTTATTGAATAAGGTCATCTAAATAAGTTTTAATGCAGAATTAATTTTTTAAGCGTCTATATATTAATGCAAATTAACATATATTTGTCACGTGGTTAGCGTGAACCATTATATATTTAATTTAATTGGTTGAGAAGGGGCAGGTATCCCGAGAGTGTGTTTACAAATTCTTAATGCCAAGATTAGTGGACCGACCCGTGTGCTCGTGAAATATATTCATGGCTATTGGTTTGGTTAGAGATTGCCTAACCAGGATTAATTATATATATGTATAGGTTCTGAACGAGTTCTCCCACGGCAAACAAGAAGTGAGCAAGACCGAGTTCAAAGAAGTCCTTTCAGATATTCTAGTGGGCATGGCTGCAGGCTTGAAGCGGGACCCTATTGTGATTCTTCGAATTGATGGGGAAGACCTCCTCGAGTTCATTGACGGCCCCAGCTTTGAACCGGAGATGATTTCCATACTTTCCCAGATTGAGTTGCCTCAAGGATCATCCCTCAGAGATTACATCGCCAAGGCTTTTGAGAAACTTACAGTTGATCACGGAATGCCCCCTGCTTCAGATTCCTGGGTAATTTTCCTGAATTTTTATCAGTCAAGATCGATCTAGTCATCTAGTCATTTAAACACACACACATATATATAGTGTCTGCAACCAAGCTGTGCTCGATCAATTGTTCAGGCATGTGATGCATGGTCACGGTGATGGATTTGTCGTGGGTTGAGACCCATAAATCCTAAATTCGAACTAGGTTTGACTGAACTTTTCAACGTCACCTATAAAATAATCAGTAGTTATAAGCAAGTCCCAGTCTCGATCGATCTCGAGAGATGAATCATGAATATTGCTCCATATATAATATTTTTCATTCCTGTGTTCCTAGATCAAATATATATATATATATATATAAACTGTTCTCTTCTCACCCTTTTTCTTTCGTATTTCCGTTTCCTTGGTCCCTCTTTCTGCCTCGGGTAGGTTATGAACAACATTATAGAACTAGTTCTCCAGTCATATTGTGGCGATGTTCAGCAACCAGTCTCTCAGGAGACATTCCTGGGGGAGTTCAAGAAGGCAGCAGACAATGTCGTGCATAAACTCAAGGAACAGCCTGTGATTGTAGCGCACACCGAGAACACCTTCGACGGAAGCGGCATTAGGAGACTACTGTCTAACAAGTTTGAATTGGACAAGGTTGGTAAATAGCTGTTATATATTTTCTTTCCGTACGTGGATATATGGTGGGATTCAGGCTTTCATCACTTTCGGCGGGGCCGACTTTTAATTTGGCCCGCCCGACCAACCGCAAGTGTGGAAAACATCTCACAGATACTAGACGAAAATTTTTCATACACATGGTTAATACGGCCGACCGAAATCTTTGTCGTCTACATATATATATAGCTAGCTTGTCGCGTTAGCTTTTTATTAAAAAAATAAAAACCACTGAAATGGGCTTTTTTTATACTTTAATTCTTTCAAATAACAGTTATCACATTACTATGTTATACCTCTTTTCCAAGCCATCTTTTTATATGTGTATATATATGTTATTTTTTTTTCTGATATTTTGTTTTGCAAAAAAGCAAGTTCCATTTCCAATTAACCGAGCCATTGTAATATTGTTTTGTTTTCTGTTGCTTTATATTCGTTGGCAATTAGACACTGGACGCAGCATTGCAAAGTGTGCCGAAAGATCGCCAGAGGAAAATGTCCGAGGACTATCTGCGCCCTGCACTTGATGCGGTGGCCCCTTCTGCAGGTTTACCTCCATTTGGTGCCGTCGATCAGGTGTCCCCTTTTTAACATTGTTTTCCATTATTATTATTATTATTTATTCTCAATGTTGTTGCAAGTGATTACGAAATCAGGGATGATATTAATTGCCATCGAATATATATGCAAATGCAATTGTTTCAATTTAATCGAAAGAAACAAAAAAACAAAAAAAGCCCCTCTTGTGTTGTGTGGGTGAATCGGCTTAATTATTTGTTGTTAATGTGACAGATGGACAAGGTTATCAACGACGCGCTTAAGATGCTGGACGCCGATAACGGGAGCTCCGTGAAAGAAGACGATTTCAAGAAGATGTTGACGGAAGCACTAGGGAGCATAATGTTGCAGTTAGAGGGCAATCCAATCTCCGTCTCTACCGACTCGGTTGTGCATGAGCCCCTTGCCGGTGCTTCCACCGTTTTGCAGCCACCTGCTTCCTAGTTCGTTCGTGTAATAATCCCTCTCTCTATCTCTCTTAATCATCATCTTGTCTTGATTATGGGAATAATATCCAGTCTCGAGTGACGTTGTTTTTAGGGTCACTTGTTTCTTTTCCCCATGAAATGCTTTATTAATCAGAAAATTCAAGGCTGGCTGGCTGGGAGGGTGACCCTATAGCCTATACCAGCCTAACTGAAATGATATGGGAGACCTAGATTTTATTACTCTTGTAATAATTTTTTATGTTTATTAACTATTTTTATTATAAAAAAATTATTAAAATAATATTTTTCTTATTCATGTCTTTGAAATTTAAATACTTTTGAAGCATATATTACCAATATCTTTGTAGAATTAACAAAACAAAACAAAACAAAAAAGGGCAATTGTTAACATTTTTCCCAAAAATATTCATATATCTGATTTTCACATAAAAAATGATTATGTAAAATACAATTTTGAATTAAAAATTTGACATTAATCTGTGTTCACAAGTGCGATTTATAGTGTAAGTTCTAGTTTTGATCCCAAAAGACAACAACTTATAAAGTATTCAAAGCAACTCAATTCTCATATTTTAATGTGAATCATCTTTCTACTTTTTTTTTTTTTTCAAACACTGGAAAATGAGTAAAATATTTTACAGAGCCTAAAACTCCCCCCAAAAAAAAAAATGCTTTCTAAGGACAATATGAAATCCGCAACAACAACACGAAAAACAAGAAGCTAGGGCAAAACCGACGGGACAACTGATATTGCCATCGATGGCCCGAGAGAGTTACCTCAGAAATTACCATATTAACTAAAAAAAAAACCAAGAAATTAATATGTCATCTTGAGGATATTTCATTTTCCAGACATAATAATTAATTTCTTCCAAGAGAAAACAAGTTCTAAGGTATTACTATTCAGTTCACATTCACGGAACATATATGATGTGCAAGATGAGATGGCGAGGAGACAGGGATATGCCGCTTGCTTACTTTTGAAATTTAAATACTTTTGAAGCATATATTAATAATTGAATAAGCAGGTCACTGAAAGAAATATAGAGGGTCGGAGATTTACATGAAGTTCAGTGCAAGTGCTGTGATTTTTCATTGGTATATATAATTTTCTTTTTTTGTACATACAATATATGTATATTTTGAACAAACAATGTACGTACGTAGTTGATGATTCTCTAATTCTCACAATTACCATTCAAATTTTCAGAACAAATTCTCAGCACATCCCTATATACGTCATTCATCACATCAGACGTCATGACTTGCGACCAAGCTCCTTCACCTTGGGCCGGAAATGGTCGTCAGGGATGATCCTAGTATACAAACAGAACACCATGGATGCAATGCCCATCCCACAGATGCCCACCTCTCACCATCGCCGCCCCCAAACACCTCGCCGGATTTATCCCCGCCGCCGACGAACCTGTCACCGTCGATGAAACAAACACGTTCAGCCCCGCTGAGGCTCCGATGCTTAAGCAGACGATAACTCGGCCAACGACCTTCGCTTGACGCGGATCGAATGCGATCCACCTCGAAGCGAAGAGAAAGACGAAAGAACATATAATCTCGAGGCACAATGCCTGGCCCTTCTCGAGCCTTGAGGTGGTGGTGCAACCTCCGGGCGAGGTGGTGCTATCGACGACGGCTTTGAGAGCCAGCGCGCCCAGTACGCCGCCGGCAGACTGAGCAAAAATATAGATGGCGGTCCGTGAAAGGGAAATGAGGCCCATGAGCCCAGCAGAGAAGCTGACAATGGGGTTGATATGGCCTCCGGATACGGGAATAGTGGCCAGCACTAACATTGCAACTGTGATGGCTATGAGGATTGCCATTATCAGCTTTGGCGCGTCAACATCTGTCTCATGTATAGAGATGATAATGGCTTCCACCATAAAGACTAGGACTGCTGTGCCTAGGAGCTCCGCCGTAGAAGCACGCCAAACCTGCTTATTTCATACACTTGAACCCATCAGGCGAGTCCAAATAATTTAGGGGATGGATTGAGAACATATTTTCAACATAATTTTGAATGCAAATAGTGTAAAGTGTTGAACAAAGAGAAGGTGAAAAAATAACGAAAATTACTGACATTGAGAGAAAAGAAGTCCTCCCAGCCCAACCTGTCAGCCAAAGTAGAGCGATTTTGCTCGGTTTTTGCCTCTATTTCCCGTTGATCTGACCTGCAAGAAGCGATTCAGGGTCCAAGTTGAATGCATGAAACAGTAGTACATAGTAGTAGTATAAGATAAAGAGATAATGTTAAAGGATGATGAAACAAATTCCAAACAGGGGAAACGAATACATGTTGTGTTGGTTCAAAAATCAATCCTTCGACATAAGAGATGTTTTGATCAGCCTCTCGGCCCATGCATTCGTTTCCCTCTTCGGAAATAAAATCATTATCTTAATAGAAATAATAACTTAAAAATGGTAAGGAAGAAGACGACGACGACGAAGAAAGCTATAGAGTGGCATGAAGAAGAGAAAGAGGTTGTACTTGCCTGGGTGTAGAGGACAAAGGCAGGATCCTGCCGCCGCCACCGCCACATCGATGTTCTTCAACCTCAATAATCAGCTGATTGCCAGTGGCAGCCAGGTTTAGCTCCGAAAACATTTCCTGTCTGTGCTTTGCCGACTTGCCTTTGTATGCTATGGCACTGTCCCGCCTGTGCAAACCAAATTACTATCCATATCTCCAGATAAGCACACACAGAAAACTGTGAGTTTTTCTTTTTTGAGAAAAAAAAAAAAAAAGAGAGAGAGAGATTTGGATCATGTGTACAGATGAGCAAATCATAAACTCTTACCCATCTGGCCACTGTTGCAAATTTGGCGTCGCAATTGTATAACAAAGTGGTTGCCTCGTGCATCATTAATTACTTGATTAAACTGCAAGTAGTGATCTATTTACAAATTTCTTATTTAGCACTTTCTCTCCACACGAACTCTGCGAGATTGGGAGAATAATATCTTCAAAAAGAATAAAATAATTCAAAATCTATTAATTAAAATACAATGCTTCGGAAATCAAAATTTATTGTGAGCAAAAATATAAATAAATAAAATGAGCCCTTTCAAAGCAAACAAGATGGAATTAACGCGAAAAGGAGCCGAGTGATGGCCCTTAGAAGGTATTTTTGAGCAACCAAAACGTCATGATTGACTCGAATTTTATTAAATATCATAAACATAAGGAACCAAACTCAAGAATTTTGAAATCACTCATGTTAAATATTTCAAACATAAATGTAATCCCGCATGCATGAATTTCAAGAGCCAAGGAACCCTTAGAAGTTAGAAGCAACATAAAATCAACCACAATTAACCAACCTGAAAAGCCATATGTGAAAATTTTAAGAAGCCAGACCAAAGAACTTTTCAAGCCCGCATACAATGAAAGAGGCAAAAAAATCTAAGCCATATGTGAAAATTTTAAGAAGCCAGACCAAAGAACTTTTCAAGCCCACGTACAATGAAAGACGTAAAAAATCTATGAATATTTTTAAAGGCTAATTCATGAGCACACCTAGATCACCTACATATTGAGAAAGGACTAGATTCAATTAAACAAAAGAAAACTTAGATCTGGCAGCAAAACCTAGTAGATCTTGTAATGAAACGTTACACAAACAAGTCTAACAGAAAATTCACCAAGATGACAAATTAGAGCCAAAAACGAAAACAAGAAATTCAAAAGAGCAAAATTATTATAATTATTATTTTTTATATAGACATACTTGTACCGCAAAGAAGCAGAACCTCAGCGCCTTTGTGTATATATGACGAAATTCACGATCACCAGAAGAAAGTGCAATAGAGGGATAACTCGAGAGTGTATTTGTGCAGAGAGAGAGAGAGAGAGTATGAAACCTAAGGCCGAAAGAAGACGGAGAAACAGGTGACAGGGAGCATGGTGATTGATCGAGGAACAAAAATGGAAACCATCGCGCGTCCTGGCCAAGAGAGGAGGAGGAGCGAGATTGCACCACTAGTGCACCAGAACCATCGATCATACACATTCATGCCCTTTTTGCTTCTTTTGTTATTTTAAGCGGGTGGGTTGCCCGACCATGGGCCGGCCCAAACCCAATTTTTTTTATGGGCCGCACAAAAACCATCATATGATGTGATCACCTCCTATGTTTTGTTGATCATCTTTTAAAGAGATTAATGTTTGATCGAGGACAATGATATTTTTAGTTTGGAGTGGTGACTAATTTGTTACCTTGAGTGTAATCACCTAATATGAATAGAGTAGGCATTTTAATTATTTGACTTGACTACTTGATCTATTAAAAGAATTCTAAGCCTTCCTAGCTATTTGGCTGATGCGGTAGGAAGACAAAAAATAGCAAATATATATATATATATATATATATTCTTTTTTGGAAAACATTATCCAGCCAACATTAAAAATTAAAAATGTTATATTTATAATAACTACATAAACATTTTTTCAATACCTCGTTTGGTAAGTTTATTTTAAAAGACACGTTTTCTAATCAAGAGCCAATTTGTTTGCAAATATATTTGTTTGGGCAACCATGGAACGCCAATTTTGTCATTAACCCACAAATATTTCCCTCGGCAAGTTCAAAGAGAAGACATAGTAAACAGAGCAAGCCAGAAGCGGCCCAACCCAAAACACCCAATGCCCGTACCAGAGCCTGCTCCCCAGCAACAAGGCCGGGCCCAAACACCTCGCCGGATTCAGCCCCACGCCCGCGTAGTCCGCTTTTCCGGTCACGGTGATCGACACAAACACCGCCACCGCCATGGCCCCCGCCACCACCGCACAAACCATCGGCAGCCCTAATTCCTTGCACCTTCTTCTGTCGAACGCCACCGTCACACCCACAAGCAGCACCACGAACGTGCAAGAAAACTCCAGTATCAATGCCGTCGCCGACGTTATGCTCGACGACGGCCCGTCGCTGCCGATGACGCAACCGCCTAAGGAATATTTATGCGCCGCTTCGTTGCTCATGACGCTCTTGATGATGAGGAAGCCGATGATTGATCCGAGGCATTGCGCTGAAACGTAGACGGAAGCGCGAGCGAAAGTTATGGTGCCCTTGAGGGCGGCGATGAAGGTGAAGACGGGGCTCATGTGGCCGCCGGACAAAGGGACAGTGACCATCAGGAAGAGGAAGACGATGATGAAGACGGCCAAAGGAACGAGCAGCTTCGGGGAGGGTTCGTTGGAGTCCAGGCAGGAGATGATGGAGCTGGTTAGAGTGAACATAAGGGCCGCCGTTGCTACGAGCTCCGTAAGCGCTGCTCTCCACATCTGAAACAATGATTCGTCAAATATCCATGTTATACGAATCCCAACCAAACTCGCGCGTAATATCAAATGCAAATCCACCAATTTCGATATGAATCTGCCCATCGCTATAAGTTCTTAACGTATTCCTCAGTAAAGATGCTTTGATTAAACGACGGTCGGATATCACTTGGTAGGTACCTTGCAACTTTCAGCCATTTTTTCATCCGTATGGATATAGAAAATCCAAGGTACGATACAGAGGTTTTACTGACGATTTACAGTTTTTATTGACGGATCTTGTCCGTCGGCAAAAGTCCCCCTTTTTTTTTCTGTTTTTGTATTGTGATATATATATACACACATATATATACTACCTCTGGTGAAACGTATTCATGGCAGCCAATGCGAAAGAGAAGAGTCCTTGAGAGAGTATCCGGGGAAATATCCCCCTCAGGAGCCTGACCAGCTTCAAGCGACGCAGCTGATGAATCCATAGCAGCTGGTGAAATAATGAAACGAAAGATCAAGAAGAGAACATAGCCAGCTAGCATTTAAACTGAGGCAAATTAGTGAGAATTCAGGACGGAAGCCTCTATCTGATTAAGAAGCAAGTGATCATGATCTGCCCCGTTAACAGAATATATAAGCAGCCAAGAAACCTCTAATTAATTAATTGATGATATATCTGTAAGGGCGTGGAAGCGTATATATATAAATATGAGTGGTTTTTTATGCCCTAATTAATATTCAAGCAGATTAAACCGTACTGGCAGTGAAAGGGCATGAAATATTATACAACTCCATGTCCAGAAGCAGCCAAAGCCCAACCCATCTTCTTTTGATCCTTTATGGAAGCCGGCCGGAGACATCCATTTGCGTGGGGGATATATTCTGAAGCATATCTTGCTGGGGTAATATGCCTCATTCAAATTAAATAATGATAATATCGTGAATAATTTTTCTATTTATATATAGCAAATTATATGAGAATGAGATTAACTGATGAGGTTAATTATTCTAAAACTGTTATTGAAGAGAATCAAAGAGAATGGAGAGTACATGAGCTTTTACAACAAGATTATATATGTTTTTAACTGCCTGACTTAATTATAGTAGATTAACTATGTTAAGCTAAAAATTGCATGCTTAACTAACAAGAATTAGTCTCATATCTTCACAAGGTAACATCTTTTTGCTTCACTTTGATGAAGCAATCCTTGAAAATGTTGACGTCCTTCTTGTGACCTCGACCTTGGAAGGAATGACCCTCGCCAGCCAGCCCAAAAGATCTAGCGTCCATTCCAAAGATGCCCTCCTCTCACTAATCACTATTGCTGGGCCCAAACATCTCTTGCTAGGAGAAATGATCGTGAGGGTGCAGATGGTGGTGCGTGATATGGAGATGACGTCGACGGGGTTGATGTGGCCGCCGGAAACTGGGAGAGTGGCGGGAAGAAGAATCCAGAAGATATTGGCGATGAGGATTGACATGACGAGAGTTGGCATCTCGGTTTCAGTCCTGAAAGTAGACATGAAGATGGTGTCGATCATGAACACTACTTGTGCCGCCATGCCAAGCACATCGCTCGCCACACCTAGTTGATTAACCATTTCAGCATTAATATTATAACATTTGTTACGGAATAAAACACACATGCATATAATTAAATAGATTCCTTGACACCCACAAAGGATCGATCAAAACTAGAAACACATAAGACAGATTTAACGTAACTCGGCTAATTTCATCAGGCGTCGTCCAGCTCTGCGGCCAATGCAAAAAGCAGACCGCTAATTGGGAGAGAAGAGAAGAAGGATGGTGAAGGGGAAGGAGGATGAAAATGCGCGGCCGATAGAATCTCGCTCTTTGATTCTGTACCGATTAACATTTTCCTGAAACCTAATGGCACTAATTAAATCTCATCTAACACAAAGATTATAACGGTGATCATGATGTGCATAATATCACAGAAGAGACCTCCCTCTTGTAATAATGCGTGTAAAATCTGAGGAAAATTGGATTTTTTTTTTCCTTTTTCTTCTATCAACCTAAATTTTTGGGAGGCCTGATTTACCAATTTTATTCATGTTAAGCTCGAGGAATTAAATCAAATAAACCGTACTATATATACATACACCATGAGAAAGAGATATGAGAGTGAATTAGTCTTGCAACCTCCACTTAAAAAAATTAATTAGTGTTGCATTAACCAGAGAATTGTATTCTTCTTGTTATCTCTTATTAATAAATTAAACTAGACGTTATTTTGCACAATACGCGAGTTTTCTTCTAAATAGATATTAGAGATATTTGAGTTATATTTTTTGTAAATATTGATAGTATTAATTTTTAATTTTTTTAGAATAAATTTTTGATTGGAATATTATAGATTTTGTTAGTTTTGTAGATTAGTCTGAAATATTTTTTTTGTATAATATATATTTTTTAAAATTTTAATATCGTAATTGGATGATCTGTTTGATTTTTTTTTTTTTTTTGTAAGATTTGAATTGGGTTTATGAAAATAAATAGTATGCTTTCAATTAAAAAAATGTTTTAATAGACATAAAATGAACCTAATACATTTATAATTATGTGTGTGTGTGTGTTTTTTTTTTCAATCAGTTTTTAATATAGTACCATTGTTGCTTTATTTATGCACTATTCAATATTTTTATAGTAAATGGATGTGTATTACTAAGGTGTGACTATTGACATGCTTTCGTTGATAAAAGTTGAACTTTAAAGGTTTCTAATAGCTCACAAGTTTGCAGATATCATTTACACCCTTGGATCGACTTTTGCTAATTTATTTTATTGATTATATAGGTGCAACTTACTTTAATAGTAATAAATATTTATGAATGCAAAGTGTTACTTAATTAGATGTGTAAAATTTAAGTGGAATAAAAAATTATTAGGCAATATTTTGTATCAATCTTTCAAATGGTTATATATATGCAACTTAATTTGAATAAATAATGAAATGGGAAATTACTAATGATGGATTGTGTGTTTTAAATCAACTTATGTTTTGTTGTTAAAGTTTCTTCATTTCCACTAATGCAAATGATAGAATAAATATTAACATAAAGTCTGATATGTTAGACAAAAATTATGGAGCACATATGTTTGATATAAATTAAGTGAAATTCAGAGAGAAAAAAGAAAAAAAGAATAGAATTTTAGGATCATTATATGTTTAAGTCTTTCAAATGATTGGCAAAACCCAACTATTATATTTATAGGTGTATTTGACTTTAGTTGCAATAAATATGAATATGAAGCATTACTTGAATGTGTAAATTCAAAGTAAATCATCCTTATTTTGTTGTTAGGTTTATTGCAATAATTTGTTTTATTGGTTATATAGGTGCAATTCACTTTAATAATAATAAATATTTATGAATACGAAATGTTACTTGAATGTGTAAAGTTCAAATAAAATGAAAAATTATTAGGCTCTATTTTGTATCAATCTTTCAAATGGTTATATATGTACAACTTACTTTAATAATAATAAATACTTATGAATACGAAGTGTTAGTTGGATGTGTAAAGTTTAAATGGAATACAAAATTATTAGACTTAATAATATTATTAGATTATATTAGCTTAGATTAGATAGATTCAATATATGCACTTAATTACATTCCAAGAATGTACATATAGCTAATTAATAAAATAAATAATTTAAAATTTTAAAAATCTAAAAATCACCACAAAATTAGAAAAATGAAAAGTATAGATTTAGCTAATTATGTTTGGCTTATGAGCATTTGAACAAATAATGAAATAGGAAATTAATGATAGAGTGTGTGTCTTAAAGCAACCTATATTTTGTTGTTAAATTTTCTTTGCACCATATCAAATGATAAAATAAACATTAGCATAAAGTATGATGTGTTGAACAAAAATTGTGCAGCATATATGCTTGGTGAAAGTTAAAGAAAATTTAAAGAAAAAAAAAAGAGAATTTTAGGACTCTTACATGTTTCAGTCTTTTAAATTAGCAATACCTAACTAATCTTCATATATATATATATATATATATAGGTGCATCTGACTTTAATTGCAATGAATATGAATATGAAGTGTTACTAGAATGTGTAAAATTAAAAGTACATCATCCCTATTTTATTGTTAAGGTTTATTGTATTAGACTAATAGACAATTAAACGTATATTTTGTATCAATATTTCAAATAGTTATATGGATGCAACTTATTTTAATAGTAATGAATATTTATGAATACGAAATGTTATTTAGATGTATAAAGTTCATGTAAAATAAAAATTTATTAAACTTAATAATATTATTGATTATATTATATTAGATAAATTCAATGTATGCACCTAATTACATTGAAAGAATGTTGTCAACGTTCGAAATTGGTCGACCGTGATTTGTTTGCCCGCACTTGTATAACGGATTTGAGAGGGAGAAAATGGGTTATCTGTTTTAATCTGTTGACCCACCGGCCGATCCCTGCAAAGTATTTCGATGCCCAAATCAGTGAATGAGTAAGTAAAATTCCAAAGTATCAATAAGTTGGTAAGGAAAAGCATACCATGGTTTTGAAAAGAGTAGGCTGATATATAAAAGAAGATGAGATGTCTTTCAGCATGTACTATACATCTATAGGTGGTGGGACAGAAAATCCAGCGCCGGTAGAAACGTCCATGCAATAGCAAGATGCAGACGGGACCCTCCTTAATATGGATGTAATTCGTCATTAATGAGGATGAGAGCTAAGATGAACGTGCAGAAACCTAGACGCGATTGTAATGATGTTGTTACAAAGGGTCGGGATGGAACTAGCATGGGCTGATCAAATGGGCCAAGAGGGTAGGGCCCGATCGAGCCTCAATGGCCCAGCTGGGACAACCCCTAGCCCATTAATATTCTCCGACATATGACCTTTTGTTATGCGAGATGATCGGCTAGGTCAACGAAAATGCAAGAGTCGCTCGGAGCTTGCTCGAAGTGTAGTTAAGAGCTCGCTCGGATAGACTGGCGAACTAGAGGCATTCCTAAGAGCTCGTTTGGCCTCTTAATCCGAGCTCGGGCTCTTGCAATGTGCGATCTCGCTTTGACGAACTCAGCTCAAGGTCTACTAGGCCTCATGCGATTGGGCCGGCCCGCTGAATTGAGTCTAGCCTATAAAGAGTAGAACGAGAAATACTCATAACAAATGTATATATAGTTAATTAATAAAAACAAATAATTTAAAATTTTAAAAACTATAAATTTGATCTTATTGTGAAAAGTATGACAAATTTGATTTCACTGAAACTTCAAAGTAGGATAACTATCATACTTTTTTATTACATGTTTATTAATTACCATTTTCATTTGTCATATTTGTCAATTGTGTAGTGAATTGATTTGGTTCAAGGTCCAACTAAGGGTTATTGATGGGACTCAAAATGCTTCTTTTTTGTTATGGAATCATGAGTATGTGAGCTACCTGGTAAGACTACTGTTACAACTCTTGGGTAGAACTCACCCTCAAAAGCTAGCTTTTGAGGGTGAGTTCTACCCGAGAGTTGTAACAGTGGTATCAGAGCCAGCCCCATGGCTCCCAGTGCAAACGAGCGGCGACGGAGGTGACGTCGGCATTGCAGTGTTCGCCCGAGACTAGCAAAGACTAGTGCACAGCCTGCCGTCGTGGGCGCCGGGCTGCGGAGCATGGTGGTATGTTATGGTCCACTGCAAGGTATGGGACTTGTCCCACATTGGAAGTTCAGGCTTCTGATGTGGGGTTTATAATCTCTTGGGCACCCTCCCCTTAACAGCTAGCTTTTGAGGGTGAGTTCTACCCGAGAGTTGTAACAAACTTCCAATGTGGGACAAGTCTCATACCTTACAGTGGACCATAACAACTACTAACGACTTGAGAGATAGTTTGGTAAAGGTAACTTCTTACCAATAAATATTATATATATTACCATAAACTTAACAAACATGATTGCTATATAATCTAACAATTAATTTTAGACTTCTGTTGGTGAATCATATCCTGTTGAGATGGACACTTTGGTGGCAAGAAAAATATTGTTCAAAGTTCAAATTAAACTTTAAAATATTAATAAGTATAATAAAGTCTATACGATTATGAGATTAAATGATAATAATGAGCTAATATCAAAATATGTTTTAAGATGTTGTATTGAAACTCCAGTTAGTGTAATAATTATCTTTTATGTTTAACATGTTTGTGATTGATTTAATTGCAAAAAATACTATTTTTAGGACTCTAATGTCCTTTCTCAACTTGAATACATTGGTATTATTGAGCTAAAGATAGTTTTTGTTATTGTCACTGACATTTTTATAATAACTTTATGATATTTATAACTCAATAAACTTTGATTGGTATGTAAGATTCTCTATCTGACAGTGAGGTCAATTTTTCAAATAAAACCCTTGTAAAACGATTTAATTCAATGATAGTTGGACATGGCGATTCCTATCAAGTTTACCTTTATCAAATCTAAGATTACCTTTTAAATTTCAACAAAGGCAATACCTTTTGATTGTATCATATACTATATCTATTAATAAGAGTCAAGATCAATCTCTTTCGCATGTCAGATTTTATTTGAAAAAATCAATTTTTAGTCATAGACAACTTTATATTGTAGTCTCTAGAGTTATAAATCGAAAATGATTGAAGATATTAATTTGTGATAAAGATAGAGAACCAACTAACTCAACCACAAATGTGGTCTTTAAAGAAGTTTTCCAAAATTTGGATTAAGTATGGTGCTTTTGAAAATTTCAATAACAATCTCTAATAAAATGTTATTTATATAATATTTTAATATTTGATTTGATTATAATTAATTAACTTTTATAGATGACTATAGAAATCATTTATTTCTATTACACCTCTCCTGCATCACACAAGTTTAAGTTTTTCCAAATTTGGATTAGCTATGTTATTTTTAAAAGTTTTAATAACAATCTCTAATAAAATATTATTTATATGATATTTTAATATTTGATTTGATTATAATCAATTAACTTTTATAAATGATTATCGAAATCATTTATTGTGATTACATTTTTTTGCACATTACATAGGTTTAACACTAGTAGTTAATTAATAAAGCAAATAATTTAAAATTTTAGAAAACTAGAAATTATCAAAAAATTAAAAAAAATACTCATTAAAAAAGATATTAGATTCAATCTTAATATATATAGATATAGCCATAGATATAGATGTATTAATGTTTTCTTTTTTTTTTCTAGTGAGAAACTGACAAGATGATAATTATTGAGTTATGTTATTTGTAAAGAATGATGAGTTTCTTATAATAGTTTACAGGTGCAATTAAATGACAATTTTGCCCGATAAATGGCAAACAACTCCAGCAACACTACTCCGGCAGCCTCCTCCTTCTGTTCATCGCTCTTCGCAAACGGTTCTGCTCCCGCCTCGCCCTTTTCTGATCAATTCGAGCCAAGCATCGAAAGCTTCCATTGCCCAGATTCCAATTTAGTGCAGGATCACTCTGTACTGTGAATTTTGCTTCAGAACAGCGAATCAACGCGTAGAGATACTCGAAACCAGTGTTCGCACCGGAAGAAGATGATCCCATCGTTCCCATGAACTATGGTGGACCGGTGGACCTCGATTACCTCTGGAATTACTAAGTAAATAATGCAGAACATAGCGAGTACAGATTTCCGTTTTTTTTTCCTTAAATTCTCGAGTTCTGCGAAGAACATCATCACCCTGTCACATATGAAACCAAATTCACTGAACAGTGCTTCATTTTCTATGTTCCTCTAATTACTCAAAAAAGGACATCGGTGGCCACTTGAGGTGAATTCATAAAGAGATGGAGAGGGAGAGATCAGTGACGGAGATGACTGGTGGTTTTGCAGTGGCGACACCTTCACAAGGAGCTTGGAAGCGGTGGCTACGGAAATATCGGGTGGCACTACGGCTCACCTTCGGGAAAGGAGTTGTGAAGGAAGTACCTTGTCCTGTTTTTTTGTCACCGGTGGCCGATTTCCCCTTATCCAATTTAGATCCAATTTATAAGAAATTTATTGCAATAATTACTTTAATTTATATCTCAAATATTACTAATTTTTCACGATATATCACTTCTATAAATTATTCTGTAAAACTTATTCTATACAAATAGCATGTCTCCACAATTATTATCTTTTGGAGTTTTACTGGCTGAATTTATTCTTAACACACTGTGGAGAATAGAACTGAACCGATCATTTGAGATATTAATGTTTTATTTTTGTTATATAATTAACTAGATAACCCGTTTTCAGTTACCCATTTCAATTAACTTTTTAATTCTTTAAGTTCAACATCCTACGTCACTGAATTTTCTCATCAATAATATTTATGTTCGATCACCGAACGTCCATGTATAATTTCCCTTCAGATGAACAGAATAGGTCATCTAATCAAGGCTGACTACTAAATTAAAAGCAAGTGGTAACAAATTTTTGTTCTGTTAAATATCTTTTTTTTATTAAGAAACATAGAAAAATTAAGACTCACTATCTCATACTTGTCGAATCACCACAACTCTCACCATGTTCTTAACTATTGCAGTTTTTATTAATTTTTTTAAAAAATATCTTCAAATTGCTTGCATGAATGGAATGTATCTCTTTACATGGCACGTTAGCTTGGTCCGATAAATTAAATTTTACGTTCATTGTCATTATTTAATGCAAATCTTCTATTTATCTGGCACAAGGATACAAACGTTGAGATATATTATGGCTTAAGCATACATAATATCGTAAGAACACACAAGACAAGACGAGCATTCTGCCACTTCAATTTCTACTTGCGATTTGACACAAAAGGAGCACTCAAAATGTTGAAGAAGTCATGCTTGTAGCCCTTGGCATGAAAGTGTTGATGAGGGATGATCTTTATGTACAGGTAGAACGCGAAGCAAGCAATGGCTGGCCCGGCCCAAAACACCCACTGCCCGTTCCAAAGGCTCCCGCCTCTCACAATAGCCGGGCCCAAGCACCTTGCTGGGTTCATCCCGGCGCCGGCGTAGCCCTTTGTTGCTGTGACTGTCGTTGACACGAACACCAGAAGCCCCAGCACCAACCCAATGATGGAAGTGACAATGACGTGGCCGAATGCCTTCGCTTGGCGACCATCAAAAGCAATCCATATCGAAGCAAATAGAAAGATGAAGCTACATATTATCTCGAGCCAGAGGGCTTGGCCGGTCTCGAGGCCCGTTGTTATGGGTCCATTTGGCCCAGGTACAACGATTGTGAGAGTGCATGCTCCGAGCGAAAAGTTTTGTTCTATTTTGCTGCTTACAACGGCCCTTAGCGCTAGTGCTCCTAGCACACCGCCTAGGCATTGAGCCATGATGTAGATGGCGGCACGTGAGATGGAGATAAGGCCGACGAGCGCGGCGGAGAAGGAGACGATGGGGTTGATGTGGCCCCCAGAGATCGGTAAGACAGCAAGAAGAAGAATTGTGATGGTAATGGCTATGAGAACTGACATGACAAGGTTTGGCATCCTAGTGTCTGACTCAATAGTGGAGATCACTATAGTATCAATCATGAAGACAAGCACCGCTGTGCCAAGCACCTCTCCAATTGATGCTCGCCAAACCTAATAGTGTTAGTTTTTTTTTTAAAAAAAAAAAGATGCAACTAATTAATATTATGTAAAAAAATTGCATTATTTTTTAAGTAAATTAACAAGAAAAAGGTCATTAAGTATTGACCAAAAAAAATAGAGATCACGTTAGCAAAAAAATATAAATAAAAAAAGTTGACAAAAATATCATTTTTAGACAATTACTCAATATATATAAAGAAATTCTACGATATTTTTAAATTTTATCTAATGAGTGAACTCCCTGCCCTTGGTCGCATTATTTTGACCATAAGATTATCTATATACAAACTATGCGATCCATTATTTACAGATGCATAATTATACTTACATCCAAGGAAAAGAAGTCCTGGAAGCCCAGCCTCTCAACCACTGTATTGGCGGCATGAAGCTTCCCTTCGTCAACCTTCATCTCCTGTGGCCTGCAAAACAAAAATTTTGGAAAACATCACCTCATTGTACATATATTAATTACTAGTCGTAATTAGTAAAAGAAGAAATCATTATAATAACTGGACTTTAGTAAATAATTAGTCACCGAGGAAATAAGGAACTCTCACGTACGTTGGTGTAGCTGAAAGAGGTTGAACTCTGTTTCCTCCAAGGCTTTCTTCATCCCCTGAAGCTGTGGCCATCTTGGAACTAGCAAAAACCTTATAGCTCTACGGATGAGAATGCAATAACACCTGACTTATAGCTATATATATATATACTCGGAGCTCATTATCTGGTCTATTTGAATATTAGATCACAGACTCCCAGATCTAAGTAATGTAAGATATGGGAGGCTGTTACACATTAATGTCTCACTGTCCCCTCCTACTGCTCTACTCTCTAACTAATTCATTTATTGCCACCTTTTCTTTTCATTTTCTTTCTCTTTTATGCCATTTCTTGGGAATATATCTCTTCCCAGTTACAAGTCAACCACTTACCTTGCTGCTGCTTCCCATGCCATATTACTCGTGTTCGGAAAGAGTTAGCTTATTCCATCGTTCGTCCCATTAGTCAGCATTCTCTTGTTGAACCTAGTATCCTTAATCATGAGACTTAACGGGGTCTTTCCATTAATCTTTAATAATAATATTATCATTTTATTAATCCTTCTACCTTTAAAATACCACAAGAATAATACAGGAAGTTCCTTTCAAACATAGCTGAAAACATAGACTATATATATAAATGGCCTCTCTTGCGAGTGAATTGCCTTAAGGGTTGATTTTATGTTATTTCTAACTCGCAGTTAGTGCCATCTATTTTGGGTCGTAGTTTGCGCCATCAACTTACTTTGCTAAAGATAGAAGAAAAGAACTGGCGCTGAAAACTTGGAAATTTAATTGTGCGATATTTAAATATATAGTGTTTAATTAGCACTATGAAAATTAAAGTTCATTCTATTAAAAATATTAAAATAAGAACATTCTTGACAGAGGGACCTTGACAAATATAAGCCTTCTATAATCAATCTTGTGGAGGCTTTTTAAACTTGAGTACACTGCTACAGCATGATATTTTACACGATTTTATTTCAATTTTTAATTCTCTTGACATATATAATTTGTATAGAACCGATCAAACCCTAATGTATATGAATATAAAACATAAGGGTTGTTGGCACAGATAGTCGTGTAGATTAAATGGCCTCATAAGTTGGGGAAATCAAATAAATGGGGGTAGTATTCAATCAGTGTCCACGAACTGCCAAATAAATTAAATTAAATAAATCCGTGATTAATAATGAATGCAACACATGAAGCCAACCTGTACAGTTGATATATATCATCGCCCACCTCTTCAGTTCAGACCCCTTGTCTGATAAATAGATTAGAAAATGTTGTGCCTGTTTAATTTCGTGCACTTTACTAATCTCATGTTTTTCCAATTAATTAGATATAATTTATTAGAATTACCGTAATTGATCTGTTTACTTAAATCTCTAAGTTAGTTTATTGCGTTAAATCGGCCAAGCATTATTTCTATTAGAGATAAAGAATAGAATTTACATTCCACAATTTTAAGCACCACTGACTTGACCTAACACATTGGCTAATAAATGCAACTTTTCGTTTGTTAATTAATTATTATCTCTCAACCTTATTTTAAACCTAAAAAAATGACAATGAATTCTTTTAAATTTGAAAAATGGCATCCCTTCAAAATTCGTCTTTCATCGGCTGCATCCACAACTTCTAACATTCGAAATCTTCGTTTTGTCCCTTCAATGGGCTTTTTATTTTTGCCAAACTAGAAAAAACATGCTTGTGATTTTTTATTATTATTTTTCAATAAAATTATATCACTTGAAATTTAATGGGAGAGAAACTTAAACTTATGAGATTTAGACTCTAAATTTTAAGCTTATATGGGCTGCCGTGAGATTATAATTAAACTTCTTCTACCTTACTAATTACTTGTCATTACACTTACACCACAAGCTGTAGTGAATAGTAGGTATTTCTTAATAAAAACCATTTATTATGATAGAAACCCACTGTTCCTTTTTGGTCAAAGGGTGGTTAGAGGTAGGCTTGCAATGGCAAGGAAATGAACTCTGGTGATCAGTCTATCGAGGGGTGGTTTGCACTTGTAAATACTCTGACGTTTAAGTAAGTGAGAGATTAAGTTGGCAGAATGATGGTAAGCTAGAAGAGAACATATTTAGGTTCTTGGAAAGAGTTAGTTTATATAGAAAGAGAAGTTTTCTTGTATGAATGCATCGTTCATTTGCAGGGTGATGGGATTGGATATTCAGCGTCGACAAGATTCCCTAATAGTGGTATGATACCGATGAGACTCACATTAATGTGGATGAGATTCATTATTAATGAAGATGAGATTTTAAGTGAGCATGAGAGTACTAACATGCAATTGCAATGATGCTGTTATAGGTTGCGCGTAAGGTTAGGATCGAGTCGTGGGCTAAGGGTCGAAATCGAACCATGATTGGGTCGTGAGCTAAGGGCCATGATTGATCCGAGGGCCGTGATTGAGCCGGTACGGTCCAACTCACAATCACTATCATTTGGGTAATAACTCACAAATTATGTATATTAAATAGGTATGTAAATCTATATTTAAGAGTTTCTTTAGTATGGCTTAAGATGAACTTTAAACATAGATGTTTAAAGTATTTAATATAAAAATATAAAAATCAATTTACTAATAAGCTTTTAGTTCCATGAGAAGTCAAAAATTCATTTCAAAATGTTGAGAGAAGCCTTTAAAAATTGCTTATTTTTTTATATCTAACATTTAAATGGTTTTATACACTTCCAATAACAAAAAAATAAATAAATAAAGAGTTAGATTCTAGAAAAAATTTTGACAAATTAACTGTATTGAGAATAACATAATTAAGGTTTTTTTATTTATTATTAAGTAAGTATATGTTGTCCATGCTCAATGCAGGTTAGAGTGTGATTTTGTTCACCCCATTTAACGGGGGTTAAAATAACTCTTGTCAAAAAATTAACCTCTTATCCCCTCTCTTCTTCCCTCTTCTTCTAATTCTCGTAAAAAAATTAACGGCCTCTCATCTCCTCTCTTTTCTTCCCTCTTCTTCTCCAATAAGCCTTAAGTCATTGTTGCTTCTCATGAGCTGACCACCATTGCATCATTGTCGTTTTGCCTTGTCGTTGCATCCTTCCTTTCATATCTTTTTTTTGCTCTTTTCTTTTCTTTTCAAGCAACCTTTTTGTCGTTGTCCCTTTTACCTCTTATGGATTGATTGTGATACAGTGACAACATACGGGAAGGATACAACAACAAGAAGAAAGTGATAAGAGAATCGGCAATAACAGCAAGAAAAGAGAAAAAAAGGAAAGAGAGAAAATAGGGTATTAGGAGGATCCAAAAGAAAAAAAAAATTAACGGGGATAAAATTATCCCGTTGGAAGGGGCGAACAAAATTGCAATCCTTGAGCTGGGGGTGAGTGGTGGGTGGGTCCCACCCCCATGGGCCCTCGCCCCCTAGAAGGGGAGTGCGATTTTGTTCACTCCTTTAACGGGGTGAACAAAATCGCACTCCCTAGAAGGGAGTGTTTGAGTGAGTAGTCTCTCCACCTCTTCAATTCTTCTTGGGCATCTTTCTCAAACAACAAGTGACAGTGATAAAATTAAGTTGACTGAAGACTGATGGGTAAAATGAAATACCAATACCTTAGCTTATTGCGAGTTGATGGATGAATGAAATGCTGTGCATCAAATTAGATTAATAATCTAAATGGTTAATTTAAATTTAGATTAATTAAAACCAACCCCCCTTCTCTCTCTCTCTCTCTCTCTCTCTCTCTCTCTCTCAGGAGCTGGCTGGTCTCCATCACCAGTTGGTTATACAGTTTCTTCTACTTGGCATGGTACTATTAGTCTATTACGAAATAATATATATATATATATATTGTTAAATGAATTTTAGTTGACTGATGTTTTGTTTTTAATAAAGAAGTCGGCAAGAAATATAATACACATGGAAGCATGGATGTCGTTGGCAGAAAGCGTGGGTCCCTCTATGAGACAAATGATAATGGCCGTTCTTAGTAAAGGGGAGGCGACAACGTGATTGCGTTGTGGCACGGCGGACCGGAGGCGGTTCCTTATTCAGGCGTAGGCGGTGGTCAGAAAGGGGCGGCCATGGCTCCTCCCGAAGTGGAATCTGAATCGCCGATTGTTGAAGCGGGGGAGTCGATGTCGATCCCTCCTCAACCCCACGACTCACCGATTTCCACCATTCTCATCGTCATCGGTAACCTCTCTCTCTCTCTCTCTCTCTCTCTCTCTGCAGAAGCTTTTGTGAATACTAATTGATGGATTTTTTGTGGTATTCTGAATCTCAGCTATGCAGACTGAAGCGCTTCCCCTTGTGAATAAGTTCCAGCTCAGAGAGGATATCGATTCCGTGTGAGTTTTTCCTTTTCTATTCGTCCACTCTCCCGCCGCTTCGCTTATTTTCTTCCTTTCTGCTTTTCAGTGTTAGGCTTTAAGATTAAATTGCTCGATCCTGTCATGGCCTTTACATTTTAGTTTCGTTAGTTATCTTTAGTCTATAATGGTCCGGTTTGGACCAGAGACACTGAAAGAAGGGTTGTTGGGTAAGCCAGATACAAACTTATTGCTATCAGCTATGAAAAATCAGGAGTTTGTACTTGAAACACATGGCTGGACGCAAGAAAGTTATTGGCAAACAAAGAATTCAGAAACTAGTCTCTTTTTTGTTTTGTCTCTTTTTGTTTTCTAGCTGTGTCTCGATTACCATCAAATAATAGATTCAAATTCAGAACTTTGCTTTAGTGATAAGAGTTCCCACAGTTGCTTAAGATTGGAACTTTCTCCAGTAAGTTCTGGTTCATGATTATTTTGGATATTTTTTCATGATCTTAATTGCCCATACTGCTCTGTATGA
The DNA here is from genome assembly GCA_036245055.1 of Diospyros kaki. Taxonomy (NCBI): domain Eukaryota; kingdom Viridiplantae; phylum Streptophyta; class Magnoliopsida; order Ericales; family Ebenaceae; genus Diospyros; species Diospyros kaki. The sequence continues at coordinate 38,821,569 of BSEG01000001.1, read as the reverse complement.
TATGAACGCAAAAATTAAATATGTACGTATATGACAGTGGTCATAATTTAAAGTTATTTCTGAACTGCTTTTACAAGTTCTCCAGATCTTTTGAATGGTTTTTATTTCATATTCAGGTAAACTCAATGGTCACCGGTTGGTGCTTTGTTCTTTTTCTTTTTCTTTTTCATTTTGAAGTGCATCTTCTGACAACGTTGGTTTTCATTAACATATCTATCTCTTACTTTTGGTTGGGATTTTGGTTTCTTAACACACATTTATGCAGGTTCCCAAAAGGAGTTCCTTGGGTTCGGTATTATGGCACTTACAAAGATCTGAAAATTAATATAATCTGGCCTGGAAAAGATACAGTTTTAGGTGGGTATTACCATAATAGCTCTCAGCGTGTTCTTTATCCCTTAGTCTGTCAGTTTAATTGTTTGCTTATTCTTGAAATGGTTTATCCTTGGCAAGACCTCTAGAAGTATCAAGAATTTTCCAAGTAGTAAAGGAATCTCATTTTGAATGTGGTTTCTGGGTATGATCTGTCTTCTATATTTGATAGTTTTTACTTTTCATAGAATTTTGGTGTAGAATGATGCACGAAGTAACAATTACATGATTAGATTGGCATGTTGGTGAATTTTTTATCAGTGTTAAAGAACTAAAGATGGTAGCAAAGCTAGAATGGTTTGTTTGGTTTCATACTCCATGCTAGTTCTCATTCTCATTTAGTTATACAGGGTAATGGAATTAAGCTTTCAGACTTTTAACCAAGAATTGAGAGATTTGTTTGTTAGCTATTGGAGTTTATTTATTGTTGATGTATGTTTCACGTGAATAGTTCATCCTGGATTGCATGTTTCTGAGTAACTGAGTCTATGCGCATTTTCAGGAGTTGACAGTGTAGGTACAGTTTCTGCATCTCTTGTGACCTATGCTTCAATACAAGCACTGCAACCAGACCTTATCATAAATGCTGGCACTGCTGGTGGCTTCAAGGTATAATCCAGATCTCATTGTTGTTAGTTTTTTTTTTATTATTATTATTAATCATCTTGCCTCTCTTGCATTTTGTTTGAGACATGAAATCAGTTGGTTGACTGTGGTAGTGTTTCTTTCATTTTGGTGATAAATGGTTTGAATTTGTACATTGTAAAGTTTTTTTATTTTGTTTGACTTCTGATAGTTTCTCTCTCTGATGCTGAGAAATACTTTTGAGTTTGATGTTAGTTTCTGAAGGTTACCATCAACATCCACCCCCTCTCTCTCTTTATGGACCTGAAAATTTATATCATTACTCTGTGAAAATACTGGTATTATTGGTGAAGGGACTTGTATTTTTTATTTTGCTTCTTTATGAATTTTTTTGTCTACAGATAGACGAGATTGCATTATAACACCTTGCTTTCAACATTGCCTTCTTGTCTATCAAATTGACATTTTCAGGCCAAAGGAGCTGGTATAGGTGATGTTTTTCTTGCATCAGATGTTGCCTTCCATGACAGAAGGATACCCATCCCTGTGAGTGTTCGTCTTTTGGTCTTGGTTTCATTTGTCGAAATTCTTGATCATTGAATTGCCTCAGTGAGATATTGTGCAATTCCGTTGTTCCATGCTAAAATGGGTGTTTATGAGGATTCCTTTGAAACCAAAAATTGGAGGATTATCTGGGTGTAGTTCTACTTCAACCAAGGCTGTTGCAACCAGTATCTTTTCTGTACTTCTGTTAATTTTCTGTATCCTAGTGTACGCACCAAATTTGTAGTCTGAAAACTGATACAAGAACTGTAGAAAAAATGAAAGTTTATTGATTTTGAATTACAAGAGTACAATCTCCAGTGCTCCAGGGTTTTGAAGCTTTTTCCAGAATCACATGGTGGGTTTTACTCTGATTTATTAGAATACTGTGTTTGACAGAAAAATCCTTTGGATTTTCGCAAGATTTAGTATTGATGCATGTAGTTGCAAGACAACCTTTGCAGTCTTAAAAATTAATCTTTTGAATGCTCTCTCCAGTTTTATGTATTTCATAATAGGACTGCTCTTCAGGGCTTAAGGAGCTCATTTTCAAATCTCATTCTTTGTGTGAAAACCCCATAAAAGGGGTTGCCTCTATTTTTAGTGGTGGATGGAAAGTTATAGTTGTTTAAGAAATCTTCATGATAATTATTTCTTAGTATGTTGTAATGCAAAGGGGTTGAATGATGTCGACGAAAGGTTGCAGTTAAAGCATCGTCAAAAAATGTGTTAAATGTATTTAGGAGTCTTTAGGCCAGGAGGTGGTTTCATTGGGTGGCCTTTACTTGCCATTGTTAATGCAGGTGGACCTTGTTGGCGGCACCGGGTTGGGGGGGGGGGGGTTGTACCGGGTTTCTTGGTAAACTTTGTGGTAACTATTTGTCTTTTGTAGGTTCAAGGACATGTAGGTGGGGCGTGGACTTTTTGCCAGGGTTTATGACTGAGTGTTTCTTTTTCTTTGGGGGGAGTGGGGGTTTCCAGATGTATAGATGGGGATTTTGATATGGTTGGGTTTCCACATGAAAGTGTTGAAGGGATTACCAGGGCCATGATTCATGAGAGTTATATAATTCATTGCCATGGAGGAGTTGATGGATTTACCTCTTCATGGGGGCTCTTTTATCTAGGCTAAGGTGGGACATGGTTTTATTTCATTGTGTGTGGTTTTTTTTATGGCCAGCGGCTGGGGGAATATTTTCCTAGTTAGTGGTCTTGTCACCTTGGGGTGAGTTTGGGTCATGGTTTACCATCTTTAGAGAGTAGAGGCTTTACTTGTGGCAGTTGCCTCTTAGGTTTGTAAACATGTGGCTCGAGAAAAAAAAAGTTTCTTAAGCCTTGTAAGAGGGTGGTGGTTATGAGCTGAATGTTTCCTTATGTTTCTTTCATGCTAGGAATTTGAAGCTTGTGAAAGAGGATATCAATAAGTGGAATAAAGAAGTTGCGGGAAACATGAGATTAAAAAATGATAATTTTCTAGATGTCACTAAGGACTTAGATGAGAAAGGAACATGGCAAGCTCTCTCACAAAGGAAGGTTGTAAGAAGAGAGAATTTGAGGGTGACATTGGAAGGTCTTTTATTAGCAGAGGAGGTTAGTTGGAATTAGAAGTCTAGGTGGTTGTTCTTTAAGGAGGGGGTAAAACATACATACATTAAACGCTTTTCTATTGTTGCTAATGCAAATAGAGGAATAAATTAGTAAATTGATGTCAGATTGAGAGGAGGTAGTTGAGGAAGAAGAGATATCTTGAGGTAACTTTAGTTTCTAAAGAAGCTTTACACCAAGGAGGTGGGGTGGAGACGGACTCTTTTTGCTATTTCTGAGAATAAAGAGATATTTTAAGATATCATTGCTTTCTATGGAAAACTTTACACCAGTTACACAAACCCTTAAGCAGTACCTCAGGACCTTCTTCAGGTGGATATTCTATGCATTTCCCTACAGCAAATTTCTCTACTAATTTAATGAAATCCTTGGGTTTGAGGACCTTAGAGGTTACAGGTCCTTAAAACAGGACCCTTTAGGACTTGTAGACTGACTGCTGTAGTCCCTGGTCTTCTCTGACTATTTACACAGCTAATTCCTGAGGGAGATGGATATTATAACCAACTCCTGTGACACAGGTGTGACCCCTGGTCCCCTCTGGGCTACACTTTAACAAAAAGGTTAGGCCAATCTAAACATCCCAGAATCTTTTATATTATGTTAGAGGCATGGGAGCAAGATTGCTCCTGGGAGGACGCATGTCCTCAGGCCATGTGTCACCCACATGATGTTCTCAGCTATAAAAAGGGCTTAAACTGCTTTCAGTAAGAAAGGTAATCAGAAATATAATAAAAGGAAAAACATGCTCGATCTTTCCCCCCCCCCCCCCCCCCCTTTCCTCCCAGTGGCTGCCTTAGTCCTCTTCCAGCTCCATCTCAAGGGACCTCTTCATTCTTCAACAACAGCCATTACTTCCCTGCAATCTAGACCAATATTTCATTGCCTTCACTTTGATCATCTTTCTAGAGCCACAATTTACCTGTGTAGGTTGGTAACAAATTCCTCTTGTTTCCTACCAGTTGCAGTACCCAGGTTTGCTTCCATGGTCTTCTGTTCCAATATCCTTGCTTATTTGTCATAAAGAATATGGTTTGCCCTTATATGCATACCAAATAGAAATTGAGCTCAACAAGAACTTTTTATTCACATGAAAGCCTATTTGGTTGTATTAATTGTGCATGCATCTTAGCAAGCTACAAACAATTCCTGTAACACAAATGCAAGGTGCAGGCACCTTAATCTGCTAATATATTTCCTTGAGATTAAGTGAAATAGATGTTTTCTACCCAAAAACTATCCTAAACTAACAATTCCTGAATTCCTGTAACCTCGAGTTCTTCCTTTAAATCTGATTAAGTAGCATGATGTTCAATTATTTCTAAATTTTGAATCTTTTTGCACCAAATGGTTATGAGCATAATGTGCCGAGTCATCTTCTGTCTCACCACTTCTACAGGTTTTTGATTTGTATGGAGTTGGTTCTCGGCAGGCTTTCTCCACACCCAATCTCTTGAAGACACTTAATCCAAAGGTAATTACTGTGCACAAGAAAGGCAATCAATCTTTTACTGCTTGTATGTCTTTCAGAATAACATGTTGACGTTTTTGGCTATCTTTCACCAATCTTGGCATCACAGAATCTGTCAACTTATTTGTGGTTCTGTTAGCTGTGGAATCTGAATCCACTTAACTAGAAAGTTGGGATATCATGTTAATTAGAGATATTTTTCTTTGATGAAGTTGTGAAGAACTATAATCCTTGTACATAGGCATATAAACTTTTTTATTGCAATCCATAAACTAAAGGAAGTTGAAATCCAACATGCTACTCCTTATCTTGGTACAGTAGTGGCAATTATGCTGATAATCACCCAAACATGTGGACAAAGTAACAAGATATGAAATTCAAGTATTAAGTTTGGTCTTAATTATGGGCGGCAATTTTAACCCAAAGTGCATGATTCCTGCAAACATGCCTGATTGTAACCATTTCAAACTGGCCCAATTTTTTAAACAGGTTATAATTGGGTTAATATGAAAAAACCTATCTTAAATGGAGTTGATGTTTGTTTTGGATTGAATTCAGACAGATTAAGTTGGTATTGGGAAAAAGATTAATAAAATACAATTGCTAGAACATAGAATTGAACCAACAATACTAGTTTATTTGTGAAATATCACATCTCACGGGCTAGATTGTGTTCTTTAGTGGAAAATTCTCATAAATTTTCATTTATTCTTTCTCCAAAAATCTTCACATAGCACCAAAATAAGTACAAACCTTCTGTAAATAATAGTAGTCATATTATCACCTGTTGCTCTCTTGCTATCGTGTTGATAAGTTCTCTTCTTGTCTATAGTTTTTTAATTCAGTGCCATAAATTGAGCGCTAAGAGTTATTGTTACAAGTTCTTTTTAGTTGAGTTACTCTCTATGCTCCACTATTCTACCATTATGTGATCATTTCTTTTCTCCCTTTCCCCTTCATTTGCAACTTTGTGAAGCATAAATTATTTATTGTTATTTACTCTCTACACCCTTATGTTTTTTATTGTTTTTTTTCCTTCTATTTCCCCCTTTTTTGTACTAAGGTTCCTGATGTTCCTTTTCGGAACCCCCTTTTTTGAGTGAATTGGTTGGAACTGATACATACATATATATATATATATGCATACCCTAGTACAACAATCACAAACCTTAACCCCGCTAGGTGGGGTTGGCTACATCAGTTCTAGCTCTCCAACCATTTTATCCATGGCAATATACATGCATATCCTAAAATACAAAAATATTTGTACTCTTATATTGGGATTCTTTTGAGATGTTAACGAATTATTTTAATTTTTTTACTGAACCATTTTCATCAACCTTTTATCTTTTACCTGAATGGATTTTGCTTACTCCATAGTTATGCTGGTGTAAATTTATATGTCAATTATCGAGACTATATCCCATATAGACCTCTTGTCATGTTGCTATTGATCTCTCAACAATGATAGTGTGAGTTGTATTTCTTGTTCTTTTTTTGTTTCCTCTTCTGAGTGGCCGGATGAGGCTTATGTGGTTCTCTATGATTGTGAAAATGGAGTTTTAACGGGCGTGTTCTTTCAACTTGTGTTCTAGATTCTGGACAGTATGAAACTTGATCTACTTAGGTGCTTTTTCATGTCCAACTGATCTCTAGGAATTATTTATCCTTCGCACTTTTTTCAGGTGGGTAAACTATCTACTGGCGACTCTTTAGACATGTCTCCGCAGGATGAGGCATCCATTATTTCAAACGATGCAGTAGTTAAAGACATGGAAGTATGTGCCCCCCCCCCCCCTCCCTTCTATCTCTCTCTCTCGTTTTTATTTTTATCTCTTATGGGAAGTTTAGTGAAACAGAGTAGCATTGTTTCCTTAGCGTGCTCAATATCTAATGGCCCTTCAATTTTTTTTGCACCCAACAGTATAATAGCTCTTTGTGACTAGGAAATCATGTATATTAGCTCTTTGTGACTAGGAGCCTCGTGTAATGTAGTTTCTTAATACTACTACTTGGAGTTGGAGCAGCCTTCTTGTTCTTTTTCATGTCCCAAGTAGTTTTTAGTAAGCCATTTCTTGTGTAACTTATGGGTTTGTGTTTTTAGGGAGCAGCAATTGCTTATGTGGCAGATCTTCTGAAGGTCCCGGCAATATTCGTTAAAGCCGTAACTGACATTGTGGACGGTGAGAAACCGGCGGCAGAGGAATTTCTGCAGAATCTTGCAGCTGTGACTGCTGCACTTGATGAAGCAGTCACTCAAATAGTTGATTTCATCAGCGGGAAACGCCTCTCCCAACTTTGATGTATCTTTTCCGCTTGCAGTTGTTTTGTGTGTGGAGACCGGAGAGATGTAAAATGTTTTAAGCGCTTTTAACATCATTTTATTAGACGTAATCGAATTTATATTTAATACAGAGAGCTGCCCTTAGCCTTGTTTCCTTTTTGGTCGCTTGCATAAAAGCTCATCCCCCTATAATTCATAAAATGGCCTTGTTTTGTCTAGCTTAGGCACCCGACGCGCGGCCTGGCTGGCATGATTCATGGGCCCAACGGCCGCACTGTGAGGGCCCGCTTGGCCTGGAAGCCTTTTTCTTAAAGAGTCGAAAATTCATAGTTAGAGAAAAATACAGCACTTTACAAAAATTAGTTGTTTTATTTTATTCAAAGAAGAAAAAAAGCTTGCGGCCTGGCCTGCGCGGCTTCCCAGGCCGTTATAGCCCAACACAGTCCATGGTGATAGGCCGGGGCTTGTTAACAACATTTTCCTATCTTGCTAGTTACAAGGACCCACTACCTAGTGGCCTGGATTTCTTGTGAAGCTGTGGCTTGGCAAAAAGAGTGATAATGGTGACTGATATAACTAAGCGACAGACCAATTAATTACATAGCTAAGCAGAAAAGCCCACATTCCAAGTGAAGCAGATTTTCAAGCACTCAAACGCTGCTGCAGGGTGTGAGATCATTATTTGTAGGCAACCACCGTGCAGAGTTTTCAAATGAGTGATGGTGCCATATGCAAATGATTTAGATGACAAGTTGTGAATTAATGCAGGCTATTGGTTGTTTCTTAAGAGCTGCAAATTCCATCATGAAAAGGAGAAATAACTTCATGCATTCATTATATAAAGGCGACAAAATCAATCCCAACAAAAAAAAAAATTAAATTATACTGGTCACAGATGCAACCAAATCTTTTTCTTTTTTCTAGAAACCGACGGAAGTTGCCTGCATCCCCAAATCTACAAACAGTTCACTCCATTTCAAGTCATGGATGGACCAGCGAGCAACAAGAACCATTTGCAGACCAAAAATAAAAGTGCGTGCAGTACATCATTTAGCTTTTTAACTTTCAATCCCACCGTACTAACAAACAGAACCCTCGGTTACACTACTCCAGATGGAAGCCGCAGCACCAACTGTCCTCCAAAAACACTGTCAAAGGGAAAGCCATGTCGTCAAGAAAGAAAAATATAAAAGTAAAAAAAAAAAAAAAAATGGAGACGACTACTTCCACACAAAACAAATAAATGTCATGAGAACTTCAAGACACCTTTTCACATAGTAGTAACAGAAGTCCGCAAGTATGAAAGTTTGAACAATCTCTGAGATGAGAACCATTGAAGGCCACAACCCATAACCCAGAGCCGTCAGCAGATGACCACGACTGTCCAAAACCTGTTAAAAGAGACATAGGAATAAACATTTTTTCGGCACCATTACGTCCAACTTTGGGAAGAATAAGATCCCAGAAATCGCAACACTGAAAGGAGAATTGAGTCCGTGAACAGATTTGCCAAACATTAAAACACAGTTAAACAGCATAATTTTGTATAGCAACAGCCACAGAACAAAAATCATGCCTTTAAATTCATAAATGGGTACAGACATCTCCAGAGCGATGGCATGGCACACATATTTTCAAAGACCCAAGAGTTCTCTACACTACTCTGGAAAGGACTAAGATTATTCTAGGTGTCTCTAGGTTATTCTAGGGTTCTCTAGGTAGATGGAGAGCCAAAAGACACACATATGAAAGATCATCTTTTGTTGGCCATTGGATTGAGTTGATCCAAGGTGTAGGAATAGAAGGTGGAGCGTCTGGGTCCCTGACAAGCAGCATATGATACTCCCTAAATCATTCAACTCCCAGGAATCCATATGCTTTCACCAAAACTCATGCTAGTTTAAAATCCAGACTACAGTCATTCGGTGGTGTGGTTCAGTTCAAAATGTTAGTGAATGGAATGCTATTTCATGCACTCTCCATATAGTTGATGTTTGTATAAACAAATGTCTGAAATGCTACAAATGGATTATTGGCTCCAAACATATGTAAATATTAAAAATTAGTGAGTCAAACCTGTAGGACCCAGTGAGCGCAGCTCAAGAACCTTGCAACACCCAATGCAAATACATAATGAGCTGTGAATGGTTCAACAATCTGCAAGAAGAGGAGTCATGGAACCAAGCACTGATATTTGGTCCAATTCAAAGATCTAAAGAAATATTTTAACGTTTCATGAGATTTTACCTTTGTGTTTTGCATGACACGAAGCTGGGGTAACACAGAAACAGCTTCGAGATATACACAGAAGGCCCAAAAGATCCTGTTGATTATATGATGCGATGTTGATGGATGAATTAGCAAAGCCAAAACTGCACAAGGTACAACCTACAAGCATGGCAACCTTGTAAACAAAAGGAGTGGCTACTGATAAAAGACCAAAAAATGTTAAGCAACGTGGCTAACAAAACAAATGTTTGGCCAATCATATAAGAAATAGAAAAGTACTGTACTTCTATTTCCTTTTTCTGCTATGAGAGCCTACGGACATTCTATATCGGAATATCCTAAATGCATTAGTCTCTCTGCTTCACAAGAGTCGAGGGAGAGCCCTTTTTCTACACAGCCTTACCCTTGCCTTACAAAGGCTGTTACCACAACTCAAACCAATGACCCAGTCACAAGGAGGAACATTGTTGCTACCAAGGCTCCCTCATAAGAGTGATTGACAATGACCCACTTTATGCACTTATGTTTACATCCAAATTTGTCTCCCCCCCCCCCCCCAAAAGACAGGTTATATAGCAATTACACATTACTCTTCTGATAGCTTATAAGGTTTAATTGCAACAAAATTGTCCATTATTTTCATGTTTCTTACTCATGTTGGAATCATATTGTCAAGAGTAATTTAAAAGCATTAAAGTTTCCTTGACAACAAATCAATTAGTCTAAAGCCTTAATATAATATCAAGTTCACCCTGAAGACCTTTCCACCAACAGAAAATCTATAATTCCCTCCCATAGCCACCATCATCCAACTATTTTAATTTTCTTTTTTTGAAAAAATCTCTTTTGCAAATTATCACAAATAAATCTTCTTTCCGTAGATAAAAGGTAATGTAGACCTTTTAACAGTAAATTCATGTGAATTAGATAAAAAACAAACTTAATCAGCTATCTTTAACAACTAAAAAATAATAATTATTTAGTAGTCTATTGATACTGAAAACAAAGACAAATTAATTATTTCCATCATGAATTTATTTTTAGTTTCACGCATTAGGATAAGCTTAGACAAGTATGATGATAACGAAATATGGAACAGACAGATTAGTATCAGAAGTCAATAAAATAAGAACACAGTGTAGTAAGCACAGCCATAAATTTATAGGGAGCCCTGAAATTTAAAACTAATTGTGTTAAGTTTTAAAAGTCACTATTCTGCAAGTAGCCACTTTTATGCTATTTTTAAGCTTATAGCAGGAGTTGTGACAATAGGGACATGAGTGCTCTATGATTTACACATTAATCAATAAGAAATGACAATTGTGAGTATTCTCTTCATCACAATGCAAGTGAACAAAAATTCTGCCACTCCAATCATTTTCAATATCCATCAAAGAATGAAATGCATTGATTAATTCAAATGAATTAGCTTTTGTAGCTCTAAATCAGCTTTATTTTGTAAAAATTACAAAACATAAGCCTGTCCTAAATATTTAAAGATCTTTGTCTTACATGAGACAGCTATAATGTATAAAAGTTGAAGGAAACGAATAGGTACTTTTGAATACTTCCATCATAGCTGTGATTAAAAAAGTTAAGAGTTAAAATATAATTCATTAGATAGTCAAACCAACAATATCAATTATTAGCTACTATAAATTTTGTTTTGCTCTTTTTTTTTTTTTTTGGTGGTGGTGGTGGGGGGGGGGGGGGGTCTACACCTTATGGATCCATAAAGTAGTTGTTATTTTAGCTCTCTACTCCTACAAATATCTAAATATAAAAAGACAAGACAACGTTCGTCTTGTGGTTCACCAAGATATAAACATTTCTTGGACTATATTTTTTTTAAGTCCTCTAGGTCAATTTTTATTCTAAGAAAACTCAATGTCCTTACATGATAATGCACAACTTAATAAATAAGTTATGACAGAACAGTGCAAATAAAAGAAAGTCAAAACCTTGCCCCAAAATATTCAAACTACATCAAAAATATACCAATCCTAAATTCCAATAGGTGAGGTTGGCCACTTGAATTCTAGCTCATCAATCATCTCTATTTATTGACCATATCTTCTGTAAGGCCATTATAACCCATTAACTATCTAAGAGTTTTGAACCAAGTAATTTGATGTATTGCAAGATGAAGACAACAAAAAAATTGCAAAATTACGGCTAAAAATAGCATAGAATACCTCAAACATTGAATTAGAATAATAAGGCTACCTATACAGTAACTTAAAAGACTAATTATGCTAGGGTTACAATAGTCAAAAATCTCAATTGTTAATAAAAAAGAAGGCCTTTTAATCTCAACCATCCATCTGTAACATATATATAAAAGAAGTCACACGCTAGCCACATAACTACTTATTGAAAGCTGGTAATATAAATACTGACCAAAAGCTAAACAAGAATGGCAATCATGAGCCTTAATTCCACTAAGAGAGGTTTGTTACATGAATTGCAGATCCCCACTCATCTCTATCCATGATATATCCTGTGTAAAGCCCTTATAGCCTATTTCCAGTTTAAGGGTTTCCCACTAAGTTTTTTTGGTCTTCCTTTCCCTCTTTTGCTACAGGCTTCTTCCATTTCATCCACCCACCTTACAAGTGCAATAACTGTGTCCATTTTTCCTCTCCTCATATGTTCAAACCATCTTCATAGTGGTGTCTCCTACATTTATCTTCATTCTTCAGTAAGTATCACTCCTACCTTATTAGGTACAACCTCATTTCTTATTTTGTCTTTTCTTGTATGGTTGCACGTCTACCATAACATCATCATTTTGCACTCATGGTCATTCAATAAAACTTTTCTGTCACGACCCTAGGGGTGAATCAGTAAATGCTCGTTAATAACTACTTGTATGTGTCATTAGTTGCTAACTAGATGGGGGTTAAGTGGTTAGGGATAGCTTAATGTTTTGGCTGTTATGTTAGTTAGTTGTTATATTGTTAGAATGCTGTTATGGTTGCTGGAGGCTCCATAAGAGACCTACAGCAGTATGAGGAAGTATCATTGGAGAATAATACAAAAGTCTTTTTCTCATTTTTCTCTTTCTCTCTCTCTCGTCTCTCTTCATTCACTCTTTCTCCCTCCCTCATTCTATCTGTTTTCCTACATTCATTTCTTTCTTGGAATTCAATCAGAATTCCCTCAATTGTCCAGTCCATAATCTGAGGGCTTGACATTTTCTTTCTAGCTTTTAAAGAGATTTAGGAACACATTGTCACGACCCCAAAGAGGAACAAGGACCTGATTGTAATTAACTAGAGGGGGGGGGGCAAGGCTGTAATTAGTCTAACACATGTAATAAGTAGTGGTTGTAGCTATAATCACTTGTACCCATTTGGTTACAGCTCCAGGCAGCCTATAAAAGGAATCCAGGCGCCTAAGGACGGGAATTATGAATTGAATGAGAACATAATTCTTTCCCTCCTAATTTCTCAAATCCTCTCTCAATACTCCCTCCTTCTTTCAAATTCTCTTCTCTTTTCTACCTAAATGCCCTTTGGCTAACAGATCACATAAGTCTCAGATTGGAGACTTATCACACATAAATGTTGGACACACTTCTCCACTTTGACCATCCTATCTTTGGTTATATGAATAACATCCTCCATAATCTCTGTTGCCAAACAGAAAAGGAACAAAAGATAACATTAATAAATCAAAGAATATGGTCCCATGTCATTTTCTGTCTTCTTCTACCTCTTTTACTAAAAACTTCTTCCATTCCATCTACTCTCCTTACAAGGGCATCTATTGATTTTTTTCTTACACGATCAAACCATATTAATCAGGTCCCATACATAGGCATCACTCCAATCTTATTAGAGTTAACTTCATTTTAATTTTTTTCTTTTTGTATGGCCAAGCATTCACTGTAGTATCCCCATCCCAGTCATGCTTAAAGTTTGGATATATTGGTCCTTTTTTGCACAACATCCCCTACTATACACCAGAACTAGTCTTGTAGCTGTCCAACCAAAAAATTGACTGTTGGTTCCAAAAAATGGAAAGGGAAAGGGAAAAACAGAGAGGAAGAAGAAAAAAATGCAGCAAAAATTTGCATGAAGAGAAGACTCACCACATAATAAATTGCAAAGTTGTCTTTATCCTCCATGTAGCTAGACTTCAGATTAAAACGAATCATATAAATAACCCAAAGGGTTGTAGCCAAAGTGGATAAATCAAGCAAAGTGTGTATATCATACTCCATGACAAAGCTGCAATACAGCCTAACAGCTAAAAATATAGCTGTCAGTTCCTGCGTTTTAAGTGATAGACCTGCAAGCAATCAACAGTGAAATTTATATCTGATCAGAGATAAATGAACCTTGTGATAAGAAAAAAGGATGCATCAAAAACATCCAAGGAACTAAGCTATTCACAAACATGACCTCAACCAAACAACAATGAGAACCCAATCCACAAGAAAAGTTCCTAAGTGACTGTTTATCTCAAGCAGAAGATAACTTCTTGCTACATATTTCCAGCTTCATGAAGATCATGTCAGGCCACAAGTGCTGCAGTGAGTTTTTTAAGAAAGAAAAGTCTGACCTATGGTTGGAACTTGGAGGACACGATTGGTCAATATGTTATGCTCTAGAATCAAGACCCAGAATTGCTATCATGTTTCCAGGGAAAGGTGAAAATTGAAATAGTTCCTCAACGTTCTCCTGCAGGTGCATTTTTGCTTGGAAAGATTTTGGAAGTTAGATTTTTTTTTTTTTTTTGGCTTAAAAGAAACAAGACTATTCAAAGTTCAAACCAAAACAACAACAAAAGTTCAAATGGAAAAAAAAATGATGCTTTTTTTTACACTTTTTCCACTATACTGAGAGTGACAACATATATTTTACAATTTCATTTTCATATAACTTATTTTGACAATAAGTAATATTCATCATTTTTTAAGGGCATTAATAAAATCTCCTGTAACATGTTATAAGAGGACCCAAAAAACTAACTTAAAGGGTTATGAAATAATCCATCATAACTTTGTGTAAGCTAGCTTTTTCTACTGCTTTTTTTAAGCAAACTTTTCTGAAAAAAGTGATGGTGCCAAAAGGACCTAAAAAGCATAGACATCCTCAAATGTGCATGTGAGCTATCAACTCATATACATACCGTTTTACAGCACGTGATGGGCAGACAAACCTATTTTTTTATATAATTTTTCAGAATCAGACACACTGGACACTTCAGACAACAGAAAATTTTCATGGTTTAAAACCTGAAAATAATGTAGCAAATTGGTGAAATATAATTTGAAAGCCAATCATTGTAGGCAGTTGGATTAAATTAGCCACGCTGCAGTAAACAGGCCATGTGTGGATAAACACTGATCAAGTAAGATTGCAACACTTATCACTTAGTCTGAGCAAGGAAAGATTTCTCGTTTACCATTTAAAGGTTTGATAATTGGACAAGTTACTTCTGGTCCTGTTGTTGTTACCACAAGAAGAACCTATAACTGCTACATTCTCCAGATGTCAAATTTCTTGTCACACCATTTTCCTGAGGCATCATTATGTCTCAACACACTCTTCACAGCTGAGTAGACATTTGGTCATGGAATAGCAACATTCACTCTCTTTATAGCTGAGAAGATGTCAGGACACTCCCTTCAGAGCACTAGCAATATCCGAGAATAACCTTGCAGCCCCAGGAAGGACATCAAACATTCAATCCACCACAAACCAGTATATGACACCCTAAAAAAAGAATGCTAGGATCTGCGGGCATAATCAAGTGTCAAATCCTACCGCTAAAGAAACAGTCATTGACCCAAGGTCCCATGAGGATCTCAATTTTAAGCAAATAAGATTGTTTGCAAAGCAATTGGCTTCCATGGAAAGTGTTTAACAGATCACAATGAAAGCTCTGTTGGTAGTTCAGTGGAGCCAAGTATAACAACCATGATGGCCCATGAATCATGCCTTCAACTCAAGTTCAGAGAGTAGTTACCCAAGAATTGGATGGAAGCAAGACAAGTATCCATTGACATTATAGCAATAAAACAGTGAATCCCTCAGTATAAATCTGAAGGAGGGACCCCGAGGACAGCTAGGCATCAAGCAAATTGTTGATGCTCGACCAAGTCATGGAGCATATGTCACCACAACCAAGTAGTTAAGTAGGAACTAAAATGTTATTTATGATTAAGGTTGGCATATGTTCCTGCTTGCCTCTACCATATTTGGCTCAAAACATCATCCCACCAAGAGTGCATCCATAGCCAAAGTACCCTTGCTATCATTGCCTCAAACTGTGCTATACTGCAGTGCTTTCTGTTTACAAAACCAAGACCCCAGGCTAATAGCTTTTGCATTTGACTCCTCCAACTGTTGTGTAATTTGGGACCAATCTCATCAAGTGAGTCCAATAGCACAGTTTTTGCATCAGCAAGATTAAGCCCCAAGAAAGCACAACCACCCTTAATGGTGGGAGTGACCTCACCAACATACAGTACAAAAATATAAGAGATATGCTCCACCTTGGATCACTGAATCCTATGCCATAGCATAGCAAAGTAACAACTCTAAATAGTTGCTAGGAATTTTACCTTTTACGTCACTAAGAATCTTATGACGGGCTCAACAACAATTACAAACCTCAATCCAACTAAGTGGAGTCACCTACACAAATTCTAGAACTTCAGCCATCATTATTTATGGCCATATTATCTGTAAAGCTAATATGTCTTATGTCCGGTTTAAGGGCTTCTCATCAAGTTTTCTTTAATATTTTCCTCTTTCCTTTTTTGCTAGAAACTTCCTCCATTTCATTATCTCACCTCACAAGTGCATCTATCAGTTATTCTCACATGAACCATCTAAACCACATCTCTTGCATATTATTTGCAATGTGCAGTAGGCACCATGATAACCTTACTACATGTAATCTAGTTTCTCATTTTGTCTTTTCCTATATAGTGGTACATCTATCGTAACATAATCATCTCATTTATGCTCATATCTTGCACATGTTATTGATTAATTTCCTAACATTCTATGCCATACAGAAAATGTGATCTTAGCTGTCCGATAAAACTTCTCCTTCAACTTTAAAGGGATTTTATGATTGCATAAAATGCTATACGCACTTTTTCACTTTAACTCAGACAGATTGATCCCTAATTCTCAAACGAAATTTTGAGTAAACTCTCAATATATTTGCAAGATCTCAAGTGCATTCCTTGGATCTAAATGAAGATATGACAAACGATAAGAATACATGGAAGTCTAGAATTCATGTAGCCGACCCCACATAGTGGGATAAAGGCTGGATATGTTGTTTGTTGTTTATCTCAAGTGCATTCCTTGCAAAGGAAGAGAGCAAAAAGGTGGAAAGCAAGAAAATCCTAGTCTTCAAAGTTCCATATGGAAACAATAGCCCCACCATTTGAAGAATCTGGATTCATTTTAACTTGGACAAATTCATTCCTAATTCTCAGTTTTAAACTTAAGAGTAAACTCTTAATGCATTTGTAAAAGCATGTGATTGGCAAAAGAAGATAACAAAAAATTGGAAAGCAAACAAATGAGGGCTCCTCAATCCTTTATATAGCCTAAGTAAATGCAAATATCAAATATTTGCATTAAAAATCTGCAGAGTACAAGCGCTTTAAATGCATAAATGTAGGTCTGCAAGTTGCACACATCTGTTCACTCACCTTACCTTGCGTGCACATGCATGCACAGGGTAAAATGAAGGTACTCTAACAAAAAATTGGCCACATGGCACTCATGACCTCACACATGTAAAATAGCTTAGCTCAACAACAATCAAACAGATTGAGGAAACAATAATCTCCCCATCATTTAGTATGATTTAAGTCCACGTCAACATTGTTAATCCTTAGATATTGACCTTCAAATTCAACATCAATTATCCCTTCAATCCCACTATAGTTTTAGTTAATATTTCATAGATTCAATATCTAGTCCTACATAGCTTAAAACCTCTTAATTCTAAACTTATCCTTGAAAATTCTAATCTACCACTAATCTTTATTTCATCTATTAAAACAATATCATCTACCATTTATATACTTTATACTGCCTCATCTTGGACATATCTATTTAATTCATCAACCCATTAAGACCCCTATAACTTTATAGTATGACACACAATCTTAATATCCCTATAATTTGTATATACTAATTATCAAATTATTTATATTGTTTTACACATAGCACTATGACAGTTTTTCTATGTTCTTTCCGTACTTGCCTAATCACTATTAATTACGTTAAATAGTTTTATTAACCAACCAGGACCCATGTCTTCTGCATTTCCAAATTCAAGTTCAGGAAGAAAGCCATGTTGTTGTGTTCTTCTCCAATATGATGTTCACATCAGAAGGTCACAACAATAACCCTATTATAACCACTATTCTCTACTCATTGCAATATCCCTTGATATTACTGCTATCTTTTACTATAATCCCTCAAATTTAAAAAAATATTATACCAACTGTGCATCCACCTGTAAACATGAACCTATTTGAGGCAACGAATTATAAAATGTGGATCCAAATGTGGATAATTAACTAGTTATATTCACAATTCATCCAAAGGAATGAATTGTGGCAGGCAGTAGCGTATTGCTAACTTAGTTTAACCATCTTTTTCATATGCTGTGCTGTTGTTGTGTGGGCACGAACCTGTGCGCACCACTTGAATTCTTGAAATAACACCAGCCTAAACAAAAACCTGACTTAGCATGTTACTGAGGTCATTAAGATGCCTGACACACAAAATCCCCAATTGAACAGAATAAGAAGCTTGCAGATATCACAAGATGGACAATCATGATCTTAGGGCACGTATGGAGCATCAAAGTTCAGACTCTTTAAGAAATAAGCCACTCGCATTTGAATGGGGATTTGTTTGCCCACAAAATCAATACTCGTAAGCAGCATCCAACAATGAAGACATTAAAAATAAGATGTGTGGGAGGGCAACAATAAATTAATAGAAAAAGAAAAACCCTAAACAATAGCAAACCTAGTACGTGAAATGTTTGAAGTAATCCAAGCACCAATCTATTCACACTCCATCCGGTTACCGAAAAATCGGACGGGAAAGAACAATGTTTTGGGACATTATATTAGGCCCCAGATCACCCAATTGTCACAAGTGTTTCCCATGATTACGCGGCATCTAAACACACCGAAAGAAACAAAAAAAAAAAATTCCTATCACAGTGGAAAACGATTCAAGACTCGTAAGAATTTGTGGTTTTTATATTACCGGCGCAGGTTTTTTCCTTCATAAGCTTATAGATTAGGACGCAGATTCCAATGGAATGAACAGCTTCGGCCGCAACGAAGAGGTTGTCGTGATCGTGGACGATGACCCGCAGCAACACCAGGGCGGCCATCCCCGTCACCACGGCGAGGAAAGCCTTCACCTTCGGCGGCTGTTTCCGGACCCATGCCGACACCGCCTGGATCGGCCTCTTTGGTTGCCTCATTGAAGAGTAGGTAGGTTATACGGCGGCGAGAAAGTGGGAGAAAATGAGGGAAAATTACGGGAAAAGGAGGGGGCGGATGGATTCGTTGGGATGAAAATATAAGAAGGAATAGAGCAGTTCGGAAGGTGGATGCAAGCGTGTTGTTTGGGAGCTGAGAAATTGTTTTTGACTCCGAGTCTATCATTTTGCTTCCTGATCTCCATCTAATTATGCTTTTGACAAGCGTGATCCCAATTATCAGATCCCCCCCGCCACAAAAAAAAAAAATTCAAATAAAATGCATCTAATTGAACCTAGTTTTTTAGATTTTCTCTAGGAAAATAATAGAAAATTTTGTGAATATTTAATTATTTAGATCACTGGGCTAGTTAAAAATAAATAAATAATTAAATGCTATGAAGGATATGATTTTTTATGCATTTTGTATAATTTTTTTTCTTATATTTACCTTTCACGAGTTATAAAATATAAATTTTAAGTAGAATAATGGTTTGAAGTTTTTTTTTGTAATTAACTCGCTTGATTTGATCAATCATATTATTATTACATTTAATAATTTAAATATTAAAATTTAAATTTGAAAATTTCATCTAATAATCTAAAACAAATTATTAATTCGATTATTAGTAGTAATTTAATTCCTATCATATATAAGTCTTGATCCACTTTTTGGTGGGTGACTTCCTTCTCCTAATGCTTCAATCTATCATGTAAGAATTTTAATAAATTATTAAAAAGTACTTTGATTTTGAAATATTGTTTAAAGCATCCACTTAACCAAAAGAAATATTTTATCTCAATCTTCCATTTTCTTTATTCCTTCCATACAGGCAATCACCCATTACCAAGGAAAAAACACACACACTAACACCAACAGGGTGTTTGGCTTAATTTAATTATTATAAAATTTATTATTTATAAAAATTTATTTCATAGAGTATTTTGATATTTTATTTGATTAATAAGAAACTTTTTTGTGAAATATCTTATAAATTCTCCAAAAGAGAAGTTAAGAGACAACGGTTGAAAAGAAGTTATCGGAAGAGCTGATGAGTCAAAGAGGTAACCCAGCAATGGCACTCGGAAGCCCGGGTGTGGAAGAAACACAGCCCAGTTGAAGGGCGAGAGAGGGAAACGATTGTGAAGGGAAAGGAATCCGATTGATGGGTAGTAGAAACATTCCTTGCTTGCAATTTTGGGCGCCGATTGGAATCCCACCTTGGTATCTCTCTTCATCAATGGCATCTCCACCGGAGTATAACCTAGAATTGAGCCCGGAACTGTTTTCTTTCTGGGAGAAAGAAACGGGTGTTTGGGTGTTGTTGTGTTTGGTAGACCATTAATAATGGAGATGGGGCTGGTTGTGTTGTTGAGAGCGGCATGGCTTGCCGGGATGTTGCCTATGCTCGGCCAATGGTTGTTCGGTTTTGCCTGGCGAGGAAACACCACGCGTTCACCTTCAAATGTGAGTAATCTCTTCCCCCAGTTCTATATTTGTTTGTGTTTCGGGGAAGTATATCAATTTTTGAGCATGGGTCGAAAATAGGCGACGACTCTGATCTCTGATGGAATTCAGTCTCTGTCTCTACTCAACACTGGATTATTTGGAGACTTTTTCTCCGTAAGGCTAGGCTTACCAGATGAGCTCGCATCAAGTTCTATCTGGTTTGAATTTGAGGAGCCATCTAACAGTTTTCTTCCTCGACTCAATTTCCTTGACACTTCAAGTTTTCAAAAAATTGTGACTCTTTCTGAATTTTGATGTCTTCTGAGTTTTCTTTGGATTGAAGTTTTCAAATACTTCTTTCTGTTGAAACCACGTGTGTTTCCATCAAAATTCATTTACAATCGTTTTTGTTAAATTGTGGATTTGCAGAAATTCACCGTGCCTCTGAAATTCGTCTCTCATTTTTATGCATTGGCCGTGGTGTGGACAACATTCTTGCTGATCACTACCTGGTTTTATGTATCTCAAGACGCTTCATTATTGGTCTCTCGGCCATCATACTCCACTATACTGAAGTATTTGACTGGTGGTTCAAATATATTTTCTTTCCACAAGTCTCATTGGAGCATGGTCATGCATGGATACGAGGTTTGGCAATCTATAATATTGCTTTTGTTGATGGAAATTCATGCATTGGCACGCCTTATTGAGTCAATATATGGATTTGAGTATAGACCCTCTGATCGGATGCACATTTTTGTCTACCTAAGTGGCTTACTGTAAGTTTCACGACAGCCTCATCTGTTATTCTTATGTCCAGTCCTCTCTATGCTTAAGGTATCCTTGTTCTGATTGACTTTAAGAGACAGAAACTTGATCTTGGCAAGTAAAGTCTCCTTGAAAATAAATATGCAACTCTGTTGGTTGAAGCATTTATTTTCAAACCCATGTTGTTGGATTAAGAAGCTACTGCTCTGGGTTTTGTCTAAGAACATGGAGTGTTTGGCAATGGTTGAGTTTACCCTCATCTACTTGTAATTATTCAATTTATGATTGCCCTAGGATTCAGTTTAATGGCAGGCATACTGTTAGGCTCCCTGTAATGTATTTATTTCAAAACAAAAAAGGCTTGTAATGCTTAAGCAAAGAGAAAAGAAAAAGAGCTTTTAACGCTTGGATTTCTTATTATCAGAGCTTTTAGGCTCCCTGTTGTGTTTCCATATTGTACTTGTTGGTTTCACCATGTCAACTAAGTTATGGAACACAACTATATCAATTATCTTCATTCACCACCATCTCATGAAATTTCTCTATGTGAAGATGGTGTTCAAACTTCATTTCATCATTACTCCGCCAGGGGATATCATCCACTGTCGGTCCCAAGCCCGGATAAAGGAGGAGGGTTGCGTTAGGTAGCCGACAGCCAGCGTAAAACCTAGTCGGATCCAAATATGAATTCTAGACAAACTATCTGTTGGGATGTAACCCACATAGAAGTCTAGAATTCATGTAGCCAACCCCACATAGTGGGATAACGGCTGGATATGTTGTTGTTGTTTTAGAAGATGAAAGAAATCAAGGACATAAAGCAGGCATACTTAGCCATACCATTCTTGGCTTCAAAGTTTCCTTTTGAAACCTCGCAAGTACTTTAAACGCTCTTGATTTGGAACTATGATCCTCAGGCTTATATGTCTATTTCACCCATTTGCAATTGAAATTTGGTTTATCATCATTTCTGTGATGCTTTTAAGCTGAGTTTAGAGTTTTGCCCCATTCATTTTGGTCATCATCAACAGTTTTAGGATGCAACGTGCATTGCACGATTTTTTCTGGTCAGTTGACAGTTACCATTCGACATAAAGATTTGATTGGAAATTTTACTACCTACTCCTGCAGACTCCTTAAGTTCTTGAACCAAAAAGACACTATATTAATCTAGTTTCTAACATTTAAGTCCCATAAAATGAGAACATCTCATATTTACACTTGCTGATATAGAATGTTTTACATTCAAACTATTGCTGAACAACATTTGAACGTTACAAACTGCCTTCTTTATAAAGTTGCTTATTGTGATTGTGGTTGCCTTTTTCTCTAAACTTGGTTCACTGCATATACTCATATATGTTATCAGATATTCTACTAATTTTGGTGCCTTTAATGGGATTAGTTTCTACACCGCAGCACCACTTTCACTTTGCTGTACAGTGGCTCCAGAGGTCTTTAAATTTGCAGCAAGCCAGGTTGCTGAGTTCATTGTTAAAGGAAAGGATCAAACTCCAGCC
This sequence comes from Diospyros kaki, assembly GCA_036245055.1. NCBI lineage: Eukaryota > Viridiplantae > Streptophyta > Magnoliopsida > Ericales > Ebenaceae > Diospyros > Diospyros kaki. The sequence continues at coordinate 38,799,256 of BSEG01000001.1, read as the reverse complement.
TTTGATTTTGATTGGTGGGTGTTCGTGAGTCTTTTTATGAAACTTAAATGGTACTCATGGACTGGAGTGGCTACATTTTTGTGGGGTTGGTATCAACAGCTCCGAGCCCTCGCAATTTTTGTAAGCTTCACACAGCCACATTCTTATCTTTGATTGAGATTACAATTTCATAGGTTAGTCAATAAATTCACACAAAGTTTCTCAATGGATACCATTCATGAATTAATATTACAGAAACATGTAGCAATGAAAATTTTTAGAACATATTGGGAATACTGTTATAATATTTTGAGAATATTTTTTATATATTATTTGTAATATTTCCAGAGTTGCTTATTACCTTTGTAGGTGAGTCTTTTTACCCTCCTAAGTTAAAGACCATTGTATACTTTAAAGACCTTATATATACTATTGTATATCTTTTATAATACAATACAAAAATACAATATTCTCTTACTTGACAAGAAAGTAGGCAGGTCCGCATGCTTCTAATTGCAATGAAGAAGAATGCTAAAAATATCCTAAGATTTACATTGGAAAAAAGTAAACTAGTAGAGAGATTGGAGTTGGATAGAGTGGAGTTGGAATGTATTTTTTTCTCTTCTTTTTTTTAGCTAAGAATGCGTGCTCTTTTTAACTATTTATGATTGCCATTCTACCTTCCATGCAGAGCTTCTTGTCAGAGTACTTTGAACAAGCTGATTCTTCTTATGACAATTGGTTAGATCTTGTTTTGTCTCCGCACTACGAAACTGATATTGTACACTCTTTTACCCTCAAGCTATTTGTGTTTTTTTATAGTAATTCCAAAATAGTAGTCAAAATATGTTTTGTACATGTGTTGAGAAAATCAAGTTCTCCTTTTCTTTAAGCCTATTTTACAAACAATCTCTCACTTTCATTACCTTAATTATCTTCTTTTGGTGAAGGTTATGTATGCCAGTTTTGTGATTGTGAGTAGGGGTGCAGACCTCACAATCTGGTTACTTTTCGGTTTTGTGGTATTGTCAAACTCCCTTGATGATCATAAATTGATATTCTTCCTTTTGATAAGTATACAATTCTTGTTCCCTCTTTCAAACACTCTTTACTGGATTCTCATACCAAGTTTCTCCTACTGGTGGCAGGCGGCAAGTCTTGCAGCATACAACGGAAAAAACAGAAGGTTGTACTAGGATTGCAAATGAATCGAGCCTTTCATAAGCTACTCGGTGTTCAACTAGATTAAAACTAGTTCAAATTCATTGGCCAAAATAAACAAACCAAGCTTGAACCTAAAAAGATCCTGTATTACTTTTTCTTTCTGATATTACGTCTGTTCGTGACGACACTGAAGAAAGATCCTGTATGCATGGGCATAGCCAATCAGGTCGATTGACAGGGCATTGTGACCTTTGAGAGCCATTTATTGCACAAGTTTCAGTGAACTAAGTTCAGATTTTCAAGCTTTGTTGAGTAGGTCTCATAAAGAAGGGCGATCCATTTTGGCTGCAATCCAATGCTCTAGACAGCATAGCTACCTTGAGTTTTCAGCTGATTGATGAATAATGCATTTTGCAGTGAAAAAGTAAATCTAGCAATTCAGCCATTAATCTGTACGTTTGGCCATCATGAAAACCAGAACCAAAACCAACTAAAACACAAGAAGATTTAGCTGATCACATCATGTCTTCGAAATGGCCACACTGTCAAAAACCAATGGCATCAGTGTTCACTTTATTCTCCAAACGTGATGGACCTCTCCCTTTCATAATCCACAGTTAAGCAAATAGATCTATGCCCCAGAATTTTGCCGGTTGATTGGTCCGATAGCTCCGGTCAAGGCTTCTGATCAGGTCCATGTCCTCCTTGCTCAACTCAAAGTCGAAGACTTGGATATTCTCTGGCAATCTTTCGAGTTTTGATGTCTTCGGGATCACTACCGTTTTCCGTTGGATTCCCCAGCGCAGAACTACCTGGGCCACACTCTTTTTATATTTCTCAGCCAGGCCCTGACGCCATGGAAGCAAATGATGAGAAAGATCGGTGCATTAGTAGTATTCACATAGAAATACCTTCTTTAATCATTAAAAACAACTAGTAGATTACTGCTCTGAAAGAGTGAACCATTTAACTTACTTTGAGTACAGGATCATCGAAACAAGAGACGGAACCAAACCACTCGGTGTTAGCCACGGCGCCACCTAGAGGTGTGTGAGCTGTGACACAAATTCCATGCTTCTGGCAGAATTTGACGAGCGAATCACGCTGGAAGTAAGGGTGTGTTTCAATCTGGTTCACGGCTGGCTTTACTTTGGCATAAGCCAAGCAGTCTCTAGTTAGGAAAATATCGTAGTTGCTGCAAACAAAATATTTGCTCCGTGTGAGAGCAAGCATACAAACTCACAATATTTGAAGACTGATTTACACCTGGGACATATGATGAGATTGCAGACGGAGTAATCACAGCCACCAAATAGCAGAGAAATTCGTCTTCAAGTTAAAGTAGACAGCATAATATTTATGAGGAGAAAATGTCTAAACAAGTACGTCACAAGTTTCATCAACTGAAATGAAGAGATACTTCCACTAATATACAAAACCTCCATGCTGTGTTGATTCAAGTTTTCAGTAGCATGGCCATAGGCTTCTTCTTTGTAAAAGTAATCCAAATTGCTCATTAATTAATTGGCGAGAGTATCTCCTCTTTAGCTCTTTGAAAATTGGGGTGGCAAACACTCGAGAGCAGGGAAGAGGAAAATATTTGAGAGAGCACAAGGGAGATACGGGGGCATGTAACGGATATCAAATGCAGGATCCAAGGAAGATACAACAGAGTTGGGATCAAAGTTATTGTATTTGTTATGTTTTCACCAAAAGAACAGCACTTCCAATTCCCCAGGTCAACCAAGGTAGCATCATTCAACATGGCATGTGGCATGAGCATGTAGTTTAAAGCATCCTGCAAGCCATCATCCTTGCACATGCCGTACTGCATGTTCAACATGCACTTTGTCATGTCATGTATAGGACATGCAACCAATATGCCACCCATTTTAGCGTGCACATGCTTCATGGACTACAAGTATTAAAGAAACTGTCATCTTCCCCACTTTACAAGAAGTTCAGATATGAAACTCTAATTCCCTGGTCAGCGTATTCACCATAAAACATGCTTTGATTTCTCTTTTATATTTGTAAGTGCCAAATAACCTATAGGCAGGGGGACTATCCTTTTGATCATTTTAAGGCCGTGCTGCATAACATTTTGGTTTTAGTAAACAAAGATATTGTTGTTCTTTATGAAGCATCAAATGAGGCCCAAAGGTTGGGGGGCCACTTGGCAACGGTGGGCTGCCCTTTGGGAGCCCACTGGAGGGCCACTTTGGCAGCCACCTTTGGCCCAAGCCCAAGCCCTTTTACCCTTCTGCCTTTTGTCGCGTAGCCTGCTGCAGATCGTCCTTTGCACATTTTCATCTGAACCGTTGTTGTTGCCTTTATCCTTTGCCATCGCAACCGTCCAGTTGCATTATTTATTGCACGCCTCGAGATTGATGAGATGATCTGGGGAAGACGAAAGAAAAGAGAGGGGTTGGCCGACAGTCTTTCATTTTAGGGTTTTTACTCTCTCTCTCTCTCTCTGTAAATCCTTTGTACAGTCTTCGTCTTCATCTTTGTTCATATGTGTTCTCTGGTTCGTTTAAGGTAAGCTCCCAACCTGTATTGTGTGGTTTTGAGCGTTTTATTTAGAGAACCAGAGTTATTCTGTTTTTATCTTGTGTATGAGTGTAATCAAATTATTCATGGAGCTCAAGTGGACGTAGCCCCTATTTGGGGTAAACCACTATAAACCTTGTGCCTCTTGTGTTCGTTTTTTATATCTGTTGTGTTTGAGTTGTTTGTTTATACTCTCGGCCATTTTTTGATTTGTTGAAGCAGTGTTTGATTTTGACTGTAAAAGGGACTGGCTATCTCTGTTTTATTTGTAACAGTGGTATCAGAGCTCCAAGTTTGCGTATTCTAGGGTTTTCTGAGTCAAAATCGTGTCTGATCCTTTTTCCGAAATCTAGGGTTTCCTTTCTTTCTCTATGAAGGTGTTGTTTTAAGTCCTAGGATTTTTCTGAGGAGACTTTGTCAGCGGGTGTTTGTTGTACAAGTCTCAGTCAGTAATCTAGGGTATATTTTTGGGCATTTTTCGTGCAACACGAAAATGACATCAACCCGATTTGAAATCGGTACATTCGATGGAAAGAGGGATTTCGGAAGTTGGAAAAAGAAGATGAGGGTTTTTCTCTCTCATCACAAAGTGCTTATAGCACTCGAGGCAGATGACCGTAAATGGTCACCTGAGCAGCTAGCTCGAACTAATGAAATCAGAGAAGAGGCTTTCAATTTGATATTCCTCCATCTCGGTGATTTTGTAATCCGTAAGGTTGACGGAATATCTAACCCCCTTAATCTTTGGAATAGATTAGAATCTTTGTATTTTGTAATGTCTGCTCCAAATTTAGTTTATTTAAAAGGCATGTTGTTTAACTTTAAGATGAATACCTCTAAGTCAATGGATGAAAACATTGATGAATTTACTAGACTTACTTTGTTATTTTTTTTTTTTTCTGTAAATAGACTTACTTTGTTACTAAGAGGTACTGATCAGGCTTTAGATGATACTAGTGAAGCCATGATTCTGTTAAACTCATTACCTGATGACTATGATGTAGTGAAGCATGCTTTACGTTATACTGGTATAGTCCCTAGTATGGAACTTGTTATTTCTGGTATTACGGCTAGGGAACTGGAACTTAGCACATCTAAGAAAACGGGCAATAACTTGTTTGTAAAAGGAAATGCTGATAAAAGAAATTATACAGGGAATGCTGAACAATTTAATGCGTCAGGGCAGAAGGGAAAAAAGAAAGATAAGAAGGGAAAATAAAAACAAACGAAATGGAAGTGTTACCACTATAGGAAAGAGGGACATATAAAGAAATATTGTTATGATTATTTGAAAAAACAGAAACAAGAGAGTAATGTAATGATAGCAGCTAGTAGTTCTAACTGTTTAACTGAAGTGCTTAATGTATCTATTTGTTTTGTTAAAAATGAATGAATTATGGACTCTAGCTGTTCTGTTCATATGTATCCTAATATTGACTAGTTTCATAACTTTAATAACAAGGAAAGTGGAATAGTTTATATGGATAACAACAATTCATGTAGTGTTCAAGGTAAAGGTGATATTACTCTTAAGTTGCATGACAACAAAGTAAGAACACTCACTGATGTAAGATATGTACCTGGTCTTAAAAGAAACCTGATTTCTCTCAGTACACTTGATGAGTTACGATTTTCTTACAAAGCTAAAAATGGTTCTATGAATGTTTTTAAAGGAGAAGATTTAATCCTAACTGGCTCTAAGAAAAATGGTTTGTATGTACTGAATGGTTGTTTTCACTTCTCTGTTAAATCAAACTCTGCATGCTATGTTAACACTGATAAGACAGATCTATGGCACTTGAGACTTGGTCACATGAGCCTAAAAGGTTTGCAGGCACTGTCAAACCAAGGATACTTTGGTTCAGTGTCTGTTGAGTCCCTTGATTTTTGTGAACCATGTGTGCTAGGCAAGCAACTAGGGGTGTACAAAAAAACCGGTAAACCGCGGAAACTGGTCGGACCAGAACGAACCGAACCAGACCAAACCGTGCGATTTTTTGAGTGTTGTGGTTTGAAACGGTTTGGAAAATGTCCAAACCGGCAGTTTGCGGTTTCAACATTTGGCGGTTCGGTTTGAAACCGAACCGCCCGAAAATAAATATAATAAATAAAAAATAAAAAATATTTATTACTGTAAATATAAAAGTCTAAAACCCCAACCACTGAACCGCCCGAAAATAAATATAATAAATAAAAAATAAAAAATATTTATTACTGTAAATATAAAAGTCTAAAACCCCAACCCTAATCCCCTTTTCATTCTTCCTATCCTCTCTATTCCGCCGCCGCACCCTCCCTCAAATCTGATCGCTGATTGTCTCCTATCCTCTCTCCCCTACCGTCACATTCTTTCCCAATCCGACCGACGATTCGTTGAAGAGCTTGAGAAGCAGAACAAGGCCGTGGCGAGCGGAGATGTTGGCCAGCATCTGGTAGAGGGGCTTGTTAGGGAGGTGGAGGTGGCCAATGACGGGGAGGGTGGGGAAGGGGCTCAGCGGAAGGCAGATGACGATGGATGAGCTTCATTTTTGTGGTCTACTCCGTTTTTCGTGGTCCACAGGTGCTTCTTTCCTCCTTATTTAGTTTTTCGTGGTCCACAAATTGTTTGAATTTGTTGTTTATGCTTTCCAATGTACTGCTGCATTGTGCTGTTTATCATTTTTGTTTTGGTTTTCAGGAACCAAGCCTTGGTCTCATGTTTTGATTTTTTGGTTTCCTTTGAAGACTAAGCCAAATCTGTTTGCCTTATGCTTTTTTTTGCTTCTTTTTCTTGATTTGTTGTGCTAGTGGATCAATGTAGTCAAACCATAAAAACCGCACTGCACCGCACTGCAAAATGCGGTGCGGTTTGGTGCGGTTTTCTGTATCAAAATAGATCGCACGGTTTGACTCTAGAGGAAAACCGCATATGCGGTTCGGCGTACTAAAATGGCCAAAAACCGGCCAACCCGAACCGTGTACACCCCTACAAGCAACACATGATGAGTTTCCATAAGGGAACTCACCTAGTGAAGGCATGCCTTGAGTACTTACATGCAGATCTGTGGGGACCTTTCCAGGTTCCCACCCATAGCGGTAATAGGTATTTTCTCTCTATTATAGATGACTTTACTAGGAAGGTGTGGGTATTTTTGATAAAAACAAAAGATTAAACATTACAAAAATTCAAAACATGGAAGATCTTAGTAGAAAATCAAACTGCTAGGAAAATCAAAACTCTTAAAATAGATAATGGGTTAGAATTTTGTAACAAAGAGTTTGATGAATATTGCAACTCCCAGGGTATACTTAGGCACAAAACTGTTAGAAACACACCCCAACAAAATGGGGTAGCTGAAAGAATAAACCGAACCCTCCTTGAAAAAGTGAGGTGTCTTTTGTTCACTTCTGGTTTGCCTAAATCCTTCTGGGGAGAGGCATTAGCAACAGCTTCACAACTAGTAAATCGAAGTCTTTCTACTGCCCTTAATTTTAAATGCCCTGAAGAAAAATGGACTGGAAGAAAATTAAATTTAAAATATCTAAGAATTTTTGGCTGTGAAGCCTATGCTCACCAATCTGATGGTAAGCTGGAACCAAGATCCACAAAGTGTGTTTTTGTTGGGTATCAGGAAGGAACCAAGGGATATAGGCTATGGAAAAGACAGTCTAAGGGTGTTAAAATTATCATTAGCCGTGATGTCATATTTAATGAAGCTGTTTTTTCTTGCAAATTATCTAAAACAGTAGAAACAACCCAACATAGTAACACAAATAATTTTATCAACTTAAGAGGAACCCAAATTGAGGTGGAGCACCCAACTATAAATGATAACCCACCTGGTGCTCCAGTTATACCAGAACCTCAATCAGAAGGTGATCCCTCATCCATATCAAACTTAGACCAGACCTTTGATCATGAGACTGATCATGAGGAACAAAATGTTGAAACTGAGATTGAGGTGGAGCAGCATGACTCCCCTCAACATGATCTTGGTGATTACCAACTTGCCCGAGATAGAAGCAGGAGGATTGTAAGACCTCCTGCTAGGTATGCTTATTCAGACTTAGTATATTGTCCCTTGGTAGCAGGTGTTGAAATGAGGAGCAGTGAGTCTTCCTCTTATGAGGAGGTTGTCAACTCTAAAGAAAGTCAAAAATGGCAGCAAGCCATGGACGAAGAAATGACTTCCCTGATGGCCAACAGAACTTGGATTCTTGTCCCTCGTCCAGCAATCAGAAGTTGATCCAGTATAAGTGGCTATTCAAACTAAAAGAAGGTATGTCTTCTAATGACCCTATTAGATATAAGGCAAGACTAGTAGCTAAGGGGTTTACTCAAAGAGAGGGAATAGACTATACATAAATCTTTTCTCCTGTGGTTAAATTTAAGACAATCTGCATAATGCTTGCAGTTGTAGTTCAACTTGATTTAGAACTTGAACAGTTGGATGTTAAAACTGCATTTTTGCATGGAGACCTTGATGAACACATTTACATGGTTCAACCTATTGGTTATGTTGTTTCAGATAAATCTGATCATGTTTGTTTGTTGAAAAAATCCTTATATGGCTTAAAACAGGCCCCAAGACAATGGTATAAAAAATTTGATAAATTTGTTCTAGGGGCCGATTTTGTTAGAAGTCAATATGACAATTGCTTTTACTTTATGCTCTCTGATATTCCTATTTATCTACTGTTGTATGTAGATGATATCCTACTAATTAGCAAGTCTAAGTCAAAGATTAAGGAGCTAAAATCAATGCTAAATGCAACATTTGATATGAAAGACTTAAGCCCTACTAAGAAAATATTAGGAATGAAAATTGAGAAGAATAGAAGCAATAATAGCCTCAAAATACATTAGCATGATTATCTGGTAAAAGCTGTTCATAAATTTGAAATGCAAAATTATAAAACTGTTATAGTTTCCTTGGCTAGACATTTTATTTTATCTAAATCTCAGTGTCCCACATCCAATTCTGAAATTGTAGAAATGGAAAATGTCCCTTATGCAAATGTAATTGGAACAATTATGTATTCAATGATAAGTACCAGGCCTGACCTTGCATATTCAATTTCTTTACTCAGTTGATACATGTCAAACCCTGGAAAACTTCATTGGGATGCTTTAAAACATTTGCTTAAGTACATAAATGGTTCTGTATGTATTGGTTTAAATTTTAAGAAAAGGTCTGATACACTTAATCTTGTTGGGTATGTTGACTCTGATTTTGCAAGAGATAGAGATTCCAGAAAATCTACCACTGTCTTTTATTTTACCTTGGGTGGAAATTGTATCAGCTAGAAGTCTCAGTTGCAGCCACTTGTTGCCCTGTCCTCTACTGAGGCAGAGTACATGGTTGTAACTGATGCCTTCAAGGAAGCCATAAGGCTTCAAGGTATTCTCAAGGAAATTCAAAGCAAAGTGGTGGTTTTCTCGGATAGCCAAAGTGCCATCCACTTGTCCAAAAATCCTGTGTATCATGATCGAACCAAACATGTGGATGTGAAATATCATTATGTAAAAGAAATGATAGCCAATGGAACTGTGGGTATCCAGAAAGTTTCTACAGCCAACAATCCTGCTGACATGGGCACCAAGGTATTGACTGCAACCAAGTTCAAGCATTGCTTGAATTTGTTGCATATCAATGATGGCTAATTCTTCAACCATCTAGAGCAATAAATATGAGAATTGTAGCATGCTGCACTCATATGTCAAATCTGATTTTCTAGTCATTTGATGCTTCAAGGTGGAGTTTGTTATTCTTTATGAAGCATCAAATGAGGCCCAAAGGTTGGGGGGCCACTTGGCAACCATGGGCTGCCCTTTGGGCGCCCACTGGAGGGCCACTTTGGCAGCCACCTTTGGCCCAAGCCCAAGCCCTTTTGCCCTTCTACCTTTTGTCGCGTAGCCTGCTGCAGATCGTCATTTGCACGTTTTCATCTGAGCCGTTGTTGTTGTCTTTATCCTTTGCCATCGCGGCCGTCCAGTTGCATTATTTATCGCACGCCTCGAGATTGATGAGATGATCTAGGGAAGACGAAAAAAAAGAGAGGGGTTGGCCGAGAGTCTTTCATTTTAGGGTTGTTACTCTCTCTCTCTCTGTAAATCCTTTGTACAGTCTTCGTCTTCATCTTTGTTCATATGTGTTCTCTAGTTCGTTTAAGGTAAGCTCCTAACCTATATTGTGTGGTTTTGAGCGTTTTATTTAGAGAACCAGGGTTATTTTGTTTTTATCTTGTGTATGAGTGTAATCAGATTATTCATATAGTGGAGCGAGCTCTTCTCACCAGAGCTCAAGTGGACGTAGCCCCTATTTGGGGTGAACCACTATAAACCTTGTGCCTCTTGTGTTAGTTTTGATATCTACTGTGTTTGAGTTGTTTGTTTATACTCTCGGCCATTTTTTGATTTGTTGAAGCAGTGTTTGATTTTGACTGTAAAAGGGACTGGCTATCTCTGTTTTATTTGTAATAGATATAAAATGGTAATGTTACCTGATTCCTATGCTGCGAACAAAACCCGTTGAAACCAGACTTTCCATAGCATGCCAGGTAGTTTCCAAGGATATTGTTGTGTCTATATCCAGTACACCATCATCACCCAAAGCACTGTCAGTTGTACCCACTCCTGCAAAATGTATGAAAGAAGTCAGAGAAGATTCTTGAAAAACTAAATTAAAGAGAAGAATTTCTGAAAGAATTGTAATCAGCAAAGCAAAGGGTTTTGAGGTAAGTGCAGATTCTCAACTTAAGGCTAGAGACAAATATATCAGGGACAAAGCAAGGACTTGTTTTGATATGTATATCCCATTGAGTAATCCCATGAAAAGTACCCCCTAAATGCAATTTCTTCTATGTCACTTTCTCTTTATGATTTACAGAAATGCATCAGAAATCATATGCAGGGTACTTGAAACCATACAAATCTATAGGTCTATGAGTCTAATCTACCCATCTTTCCTTAAGAATAATCCAACTTAAGATCTTTTTACCAATCAAACTTTCATTTGTAGCACTGGACTTGAGTTATTTAGCATTTCCAATTTCACAACAATCCATTATTTCATTGAGAAATATCAATCCCATTATGTTTCAAGTGATTCACCCTAACTCAAAAACAGCACATAACATGGAAAGACAGCCATATAAATGGTGAATGGCACAGAGAGAAGTACCAGTATGCCTTGTGGCTATGGGGAAGTGAACAAGGTATAGATCAAGATAATCCAACTGAAGTTTCCTCAAACTGTCCTTACAGGCTTCTACAACATGACCATGATCTGAATTCCAAAGCTGCAATCAGAACAGAGTGCAATTATGATTACCATTTCCAAGATAATTATCAGATCCATTCTCGTGGCAAAGTAAAAAAAGAGCAAAATAGAATTAACATGACTGGCCTTTGTAGTAATGAACAGATCCTCCCTCTTAACAAGCCCTGTCTGAAATGCTTCTGCAAGTGCTTCACCAACTTCTGCTTCATTCCTGTAATCAGCTGAAAGCACAAACGTGGCCCAAAATACGTCAAAGCAATCCATGGTAATAATCTTTCAGAAAACTTTAGCATATGGTTAATGAGAACAAATCTGTAGACTGCACTCTTGCACACGCATCTCCAAGAGGAAGTACACTTTTTCTACAGCACTCTTCCACAAACAGCAGGTGAAAATTAACTTTACATCGTGTATGTGAGGAAAGACTTCCTGAAAACTCATCTTATATGCACAATGCATGCAGGGAATCAATCCCTAGCAAAGCCAGAGAAATGATAATATGATAGCAGATGCTTCATCGTTTTAACCAGGACAGAGTTCAAATTTCCCGGAGAAATTACAAATTCAAAACTCTAGGCCCCTTAGAAAATGTGATTATCTCATGTCTTCAGGTTACAGCAGAAGAACTGCTGTCAGTAAGAATTTTCAGTGACACTTCAATTTTAGATTGGGAACCACACTTTTTCTTATGAATTTTTAAGGAATTGACTACCAAGTGGCAGCTGATAAGGTTATAAACCCGGATTACTGACTTTTTTCTTATTTTCTAATCAATCCAAATAAATAGATAAATAAACAAATTTAGTTTCTTTCACATCCTTTTTTCCTTTCCCTATACTTTCCCTTCCCCTCCAGAAAATCGAAGCGTTTCGTTATGCAGTGTTTGGACCTCATATTCATCAGGGAAGAAAAATAGATAGGATAAAACTATTGATTTTTCTTCAATTCTTTTCAGTTTTCTATCTTCTCCTTTCTCACAGCCGTACAAAATCTAGGTTAAAAGCTTAACCTCCCTTACTATTCCTTTCAACTAGAGATCAGCTCTTGGCAACCAAGATTCATAGATTAATATAAAAAAATTTACGACTTGGAAGAAAAAAAAATCTACTTAATAACTCTACAGAGAGAGTGAGTACCAGCACAGTCGAAGTGGCGGTAACCCAACTTGATAGCGTTGATGAGGAGGTTTTTGATATCTTTGCTGTCCATGCGCCAAACTCCGAGGCCGATTATCGGCATCTTGAACCCGTTGTTCAGTGTTATCGCCATTTCTAAGGGCTCCCGGCAGCTTGATTTACCTGTATGTGAAAGTTAAAGCTTTGCCCGGCGGCGGAGTCGTCTACTAATCGTCTTCCTCTTCTTTTGTCCAGACTTTGAGGGAGGAAAAAGGAAAATAATAAGAGTAATGCTCTTGCAATCGGACAGCTCGGAAGTATTTAATTGATATTATATATTTATTTAAATAATATAAAAATAATTTTTTTATATAAATAACATTACTCAAAATTTTTTCATATCACTATTGTTCATCTATCAATAACATTACTCAAAATAATATATTATATCTTACTTATCTGAAATAAACATAATTAATCCATAAACATTAAATATCCACATTTGTTAGTAGCAAAAATAATAATAATAATATTTAGACACTTAAACTTAGTGTTTAAATTGCATTTCTTTTCATGGTTATACATGATATTGAGCATTGCTACTTTGCCTGGCAAATTAATTGAAAAAGTTATTAAAAGATATTAAAAATACTAAAATATCATTGTCCAAATTTTAAATTATCAAAATCTGTCATTGCCTTGGCTATTGCTATCTCTTCTCTCCATGGTTGTCTTAGTGACGATCAATGAGACTAGGTGAGATAGTAAGGTAAAGGCAATGACAGTCCGTGGTTGCATCGGTGGCCATGGAGAGAAGAGAGAGCAACGAATAAGATAGTGGCACATTTTGTAAATTTGTAATTTGGGCGAGACCATCTTGATTATTTTGACACCATTTGATAAGTCCCTCACTAATACTGTTGGGCAAAGTAGATTAATATCGTTATGTTAATATTTTTAAAAAATAAGGATAAATTACTAAATATAGATTTATATTTTATTGTATTCTTAATTATATATTAAAATTTTTATTTATTAATATTAGGGTCAAACTTTTATTTGTTTTAAATTTGTTTCATCATTTATCTTCTATTAAAATTATTTGTTTAAAAACGAATAATATTAAATGTTATACATATTTATTTTATACCAAATTATTGGTTTGCATCGCTCAAATATATAATTTAATTAATCATGTTTAACAATTAAGAGATGTTAAAAAAAATGATATAGCATTTCATCAAATTATTTTATTCAGTTAATTATTTTTTTTAAATCGCATCATTTTATCGAAAATAGTATATGAAAGATTAATAGCTCCTTCTAACGGATTTGATACAAACTAAGAGTCTAAATCTACTAATTAAAAAATTAATATATAATTAAAAATATCATAAATATGGGTTTTTTGGATAATTAATCCAAAAAATAATAATATTTAAACCAAACCAAGACAAGAGGGGTTGTGGGACTAAGAATATGTTTGAAAGTTTTGAGATAAAAAGAAGTAAAGGTACATATAAAAGGGTTTTGCTATTTGGATCTATAAAATGAATGAAATAGTGCTTTAAAATAAATTATTCGAACAAAATATTTATTCTTAAATAATAAATTATAAACCATTGTGTTATTCTAATGAGATTTTTTTATTGTTATGAGGGGAAACGGTTTCTTATGTTAAAATATGTTTAAAATAATTAATGCTGAGTCTATGCTTTCAGCTACGGACAAACAAAACCTAACCAAATATCAAGGCTAAAGATTCTAAAGACAAGAACAACATCCCAATCCCAATGAAACTCCACAATTTCGTCCTTATAGCTTCAATTATTGAGATTATCCAAGATTGAAGCTTCGCGGATTAAATTCATCTACCAAGAGAAATAAAAAATAATTCTTTTATCTTAATTTGTTTATTTTGACCAAAATATTCAATCCCCTCTTTCTGTATGGATTGGATATCCAGTTGGCGGATCAATTTTGGTATTATCTCTGAAATTCAACCCAATCCACTATTTTACTGTATTTTTAATTATGTATGGACCATTTATGTATTTTTTTAAATTTTAACACGTATTTAATATTTTTATATTGTTTTATTATTTTATTTTATTTTTTTATTCATCCGAGGTATTCGAGATTTGTCCTATTAATCTCCAGAAGTAAGTGAAATTTTTTTCTGATACACTTTTCAAGTAAATTTAGATATATACATAATTTATACATACTCAAAATTAAATATTTGATGCAATTTATACAAGATTTGTTTCTCCTGTATTATTGTTCATTTTACTGGGCCATGATCTCCAGTGATAAAGGGTTGAGGCCCAAGTCACAATTCCTAGTCCAACTCAATATAGAACTGACTAGCCCAATCGAAGCCCATTACGCGTCCATGACATAAACTCCCAAGGGAGGTCTGATCCGACTCCGAGTCGGAGCTCTAATATGACTCCGAGTCCGAGAACCCTCTTCTCCCTCCTTTCTGCACATACTTTCTATTGATTTTTTCCTGCGATCCAATCAACATTTCGTCGCAACAAAATCGAACAATTTATTCGACGTTCAGCGGAGATGAAACTGTTGCCTTTCTTTTCGTCCTCGAGCTGATGCTGCTCTCATATTTCCGTGCAATGTTCAAATCTTATATTGAGATAATCGTTTTTACGTAATTTTTATTATTTGTGTCTTTGATTTCGATAAAAGATATAAATTACAGGTAAAGATTTTAACTCATTGTGTAAGATAAGTAATTGAACTTACGACCTATTGACACGAATCTCAACTTATCGTAACCCAATTATTTGAGCTATGCGATTCAAATCAAATCTTAGATTTATAATTTTCTTACACATACGTATTGATGGTCACATGTATCTAGCTAAATCTTAGATTTATAATTTTCTTACACATACGTATTGATGGTCACATGTATCTAGTTATTTGCTAATGAATTCGTTAAATCTTATTACGGTATTATTCATCTGCTCCATTTGTGTATATTTATTATTCATATATTACATTCGTGTTCTACTTGTGCACAAGAGATACTTGTTGTTGTCTAACAACTTTATCCATTATAAAATATTTAATCTTATATAAATATTAAAATGCTATGTTTTTTTTTTTTTGTGTGGGATAAAAATTTATTTTTTTTATTTTTTCAAATTAACAAACATACTTTGAGTATCAATTTTTCATTCATTTATTTATTATTTTAAGCATATAATTATACCAAATTAATTTTCTCACAACATATAATAATAATTCACTTTGATCCGATTAAATATTTTAATCAGATTTATTTAAATTTTAGCCTTAATATGATATATTATAATGCTAATTTTGTGTCAATTTTCCAACAAATTCAAGTGGAGCTTCGTCAAACTATCCTCGCAGGCTTCTAAAACGTGTCCATGATCTGAAAAGTTCCTCCCTCTTAGAACCTAGCAAGGCCCGTCTGAATTGCTTCTGCAAGGGCCTCACCGGCTTCTACTTCATTCTTGTAATGGGCTGAAGCCACAATCAACATGCATTGCAGCTTAAAAGAAATGTATAAATGCATACATAATTAATTAATTAATGCCAAATTACTACAGTATAAAAAAAAGAGTTGCGTGTACCAGCACACTCAAAAGTGGCGGTATCCCGCCTGGATGGCGCTGATGATGACCGTTTGGACGTATTTGCCTTCCATGCGCCAAACGCCGAGGCCGACGATCGGCATCTTGAATCCATTGTCGAGTGTTATCGCCACTTCTGACAGTTCCCACATGGTTGGCACTTGGCAGTGGATGCGTGCGATGTGATCTCTAGGTTGCGTCTCAAAGCTCGGTAGGAGTGACTATTTACAGTCTTTTCCTTTTATCCAACGACGCCGTTTCAATCTTTCTTTTCTTATATTAAATGTCAATATATCTCAAATTCTCTGTTTATTCATTTATTTTTTTTTTTACAGGATGTGCAGACCTTGGACCAGCTATTTCTTGAGCTTGAAAACAAGACTCAGTGAGGTGTGGTTACATATTTTTTATAAAAAATAATTAAATGTTCTTAATTTTTTATAAGAAAATATGTAAAGTATAATCATTTAAATTTTTTTTCATGAAATTCATTTTTTAAATGGGTGGGATGATTTTTATTTTCTATTCAATATTATCTATAATTAAATTCTAGATAATGCAATCAAACACACTTTTAAAGTGATGGCTAATCGACCACACAAAAAAAAAAAAAAGTGAAAAGGTGTGAGTGTGAACTTGTAGTCTAATATTTAGTTTTAGTTGTATGTTATTATAAGCACGTTCCAATTTCAGTTTAAATCGATCCATCCGGTTCAATTCTCGGTCTATAAAAATAGATAAATCTAGGACTGGTTTAAAACTGAAAATTAGTCGATTCTCTTAAAAATTAAATATTATATTTTATTTATTATTTTGTGTTTTAAAGAATAATAGTATTTGCTTTTGAAATTTTAAAAATAAAAAATATATATATTTTAACGCGCGCTGGTAGCAGTTATCACGTCCGTTACATTTCAGATATATTTCAGCATTTGTGAACTTTCTTTGTCGTACTTTGTTGGGGAAGCAAATCTTGGATCCATTGTATTGCAACGTGTCGCATCTTTTAAATTTATTTCTTTGCATTACAAACAAATAAATAATTCAATTCAATTCACTTCAATTGCGAATCATGGCGCCATACAGCACCCATGTGACCAATACTGTACATTTCAGAAATGGTCCCAGTCTACGCTCTTTATCTTACACCCTTCACTGTCAACGTATTCACCGAAACTACCATTCACTATCTCTTCAAACAAATATTATTTTTTTCTTTTATATTGCGCATTAAGAGCCATTTTTATAAAAATAAAAAAATATAGAAATGTGCAATTAACTATAATTAAACTGAATTGATAAAAAATTACTAACTAAACTAAATCAAATCACATGTAATAATCGAATTGAACCGACTAACTAACCTCAACTAATTGAACTAACTCAAACTTAAACCGTGATAATCAAACGGAAGACAAAACAAATCGATAATCTTATTATTGTCGCGAGCCACCTAGCTAGTTAGTGATTCTAATTATCGGAATTGATCATCAAATTCCTCAATCACGATAATTCATATATAAAAAAATGAATTTGATCAAACAGTTGATTTTTTTGTAAATTACAAAATTAATTTTATTATAAAAAAAACTCAACTCGTTTTTAGAAAAACATCGCCGGCCATCATCCACAATGGGTTTTGATGATCGGAATTGACCATCAAATTCCCTTGGCTCAGTGACCCACATGCCCAAAAATTAAAAGTATCTAATAACTGGATTTTAGTAGATATAGATTTTAACGTTGAATAGAAATCCACAAGAAGTTGTTAGAAAACTTATTGAATGTGCCCAAGCCCATACGTTTCCCGACGATGCTCTCTCCATCGGCGCGACTTTTGTTGGTTTCAATTTGAACCACCTTTTGTTGTGGTGGTTCTTATTCCTTCTTTGTCTTATATTTTCTTCATTGGTAGTCACTCTCGAGTTCCTCATATTCTTGCTGTTGAACTTCCTCATTATGTATAACAACTTTTTGGATGCTTATGCAACCATATTCGCATTTCGTGTCTTGAAATGAAGAGATCAAAAATGAAGGGTCTATGACGATGATGGAAAAATGGGTGGTTGGCGAAAGTTAGGGAAGGGAAAGGGACGAAAGTGAAGGGTCGAAAAAAGGAAGAATAAAATGATTGAATAGGCAAAAATCAATTTGATCTTCCACCATTATGTGATTTTGTTTGCTATTTTTCTTTTATGATGTATCCAAAATGACATCGTTTTATAATTTCGATCGTTTCAGTTTGTTCGGTTAAATCAACAATAATAACTAAATTGACAAAAACTAACTAAAATTTCTACAAAAAATCAACGAATCATTAATCAACTATTGAAAAATTGAACCAAATGTCAATTTGGTTTGATTAGTTCAATTTAACTGAAATTATGCATAGCTTTACGGGCCATGACCCCATCCCCACTCAAGCTTTCATTTTAGAATATTTCATTTATGTTATGTTCTTACAATCTAGAAAATGGATTATCTGTGGCTAAGTTTACAAAAGAAAATAACTCTTTCTTTGAATTCTTCCCATTTTCAAATGTTGGATATCAACACGAGAAGAGTCATACTCGTCGAGCAAAGTAAAGGAGATCTATATCCTATACCAGCTAGGGAGTCTGGTTGAAAACAATATTTATGGTTTTGATATTCGGTAGAAATAATAAGAATAAAAGTCCAAATTAGTTGGTGAACCTAGTGATAGGAGACTATCTAGCTTAGTTCAGAGAGCACTTATTAGGTTAAAAAAAATTTTTTGTTGTTAAATGTTACACCCTAATTGCTGAACTATTGACCCTACTTATTTGGATGGTGTTCATCTCAAAATGTTCAGTCAAATTTTATAAAATGAATATAATTTTTTTGAGACACAACCTATAAAATATCTTTAATCATAGAATTAGATTTACAAACTAGAAATGGGGCCCTTAGTGTTTGTTTTATTTTTTGCAATTGGCTTTCATTGTTGAATAAACATCAAAAATTATTTGAAAATTTGAATTTTTTTTCTACTTCTTGACTGGTCGGTGACTCCTTAACTTAAGTGGAGTAATGGGGAGTTTGGCGATCACAATTGTTTGGGCCTGGTGCTCAGAAATGATCCACCGTGGGCTGTAATGGAAACCTAATATTGGGTTGAGGCCCAAATCACCAATCCCGGTCCCACTCAATCAAAAAAGACTTAATCCAGGCCCGTTAGTTCTTGACTAATGTGAATGGCAGGATAGACAGGAGAGATCGATCTTAAATCTGACTCCGAGTGAGAACTCGCTCTCCCATTTGTACATATTTTCCACTCAAATTTTCCCGAGATCCAATCGACGCTTCGCCGCGAGAAAATCCAACAATGTCTACGACATTCAGCGGAGATGAAACTGCTCCTTTCTTTGGCTTCCTCGGCGCCGCTGCTGCTCTCGTATTCTCCTGTAATGTTCAAACCATACCCCCTAGATCTGAAATTATGCCTGCGTGTAGGCATCGTGTCCCCGTACATATTGTTTAGTTTTGTACGGATCATGACGATTTGGTTCTGATTGTTCAGGTATGGGAGCTGCCTATGGGACGGCGAAGAGTGGTGTCGGAGTGGCCTCGATGGGCGTGATGCGGCCGGAGCTGGTGATGAAGTCGATTGTACCGGTTGTTATGGCTGGTGTTTTGGGTATTTATGGATTGATCATTGCTGTTATCATCAGTACTGGGATTAACCCTAAGGCCAAGTCTTATTACCTGTTCGATGGTTATGCGCATCTTTCTTCTGGCCTCGCTTGTGGTCTCGCTGGCCTCTCTGCCGGAATGGCAATCGGGATCGTCGGTGATGCTGGTGTTAGGTATTGATCTCTTGCTTCTTTGATCTTCTTTTGTATTGTTTTTAAGGTGTTAATTTCCTTTTTATGTCATATAGTTATGATTGGAATTTATTTTCCTTCATATTTAATTTTTGCAGTCTTGTATGTTTGTGACTACTTTTAATGGAAAGATTAATTGGCACTACCCAAAATTTTGTCCCGAGTGCTCTGTAAAGAATATTCAGATCGGAATCAAGCTTCGATCTAATTTACAGGAGATTTCCAAATTTATGAACTTTGAAATACCAATTAGATACTAGTAACTAGAAGTGCGTCCAATAATTTTCTAGTGGGATTTGTCATAAAGCATGTGAAAGACTCGCATTCTATTCATAAAAAAAATTATTCACCACTAGGTTACACAAGAAAAAATTTGTTTTTTAAATACTAGAGCAGCGTATTCTCTCCTGATAATAATTATAGTGGTTCATCATTATTATAATATGAGAGCATTGTCAAATTCGGTATTGCAAGGTGAGCATCATTGTTACTAGCCCAACACATGGAAGGGGAGCACCCTCATGTATGATGGTTAATAAGGAAAGCCAAATATTAGCCCTTGACATGTAAGCATCATGGCTCATACACTGCCAGTTTCTGCCCTAACACAGTAGTGGGCCCCACTTTTACGTTGAGGCAGTTATTAAAGGTAGTCTCACCTACCTCCAGATAACCACCAAAATATGTCGAGATGATGATAAAGCAACTATGGTCTCACCCCTAGCAAAGTAGTGAAGGACAATGCCTATCTATCTACCAATGAGTCCTTGCCATACAGACTTATACTATGACCACATCACCTTAGGTATAAAAATAAAAGTACCCAAGGTATAAGGTATCACCTCTTTTGCACCTTTATTTGCGCTTTTGTTTTATTGCTATCTTGTGTCCTCATGTTCATATTCCCTTCTCATTGTACTGTTCATGCTCTCATATATTGTGTGCTTCTATTTTCCCTATGACACACCTCTAGGTAGTTGTCCGTAGTTGTAGGTCTTCCAATTTTAACATGTTTGATTGTTCACGAGGCATTGACTTTTTTCCTCTGTTGAGCCAAGTCAGGCTATCATTTATTTTTGTTGATTCTTTGCATCATGAGTTGATATCATCTGTGAAAATGAAAGAAATTAGTTTCAATGGTGAAAGCAGGGAGCCTTGTGCAAATTCAAGGGATAGTACCTCTATAAGGAATTCCCACAACTAGGCAACCCTGATGATGTCATACCCAAGCGGGATATGACCAGTTGGTTGGGGACATTCAGTCAAGTCCCTAGAGAAGGAAACTCTTAAGAAAACTTGAGGAGATGCTCTGTATGAAACAAACTATTATGGAGCAAAAAATAACCAAGGTGGGCCAAATTTACCAGAATGGTGGAGGTGACTCATCCTGTTAGGAGGTCCACGAGGAGCGCTCCCCTAGAGGAGGTTGCAGAGCCTGCTCCCATGAAGCCACGAGGAGCAGTCTCCTAGAGAAGGTTATGAAGGCTGCTCCCCACGAAGTCGCAGTCCTCATGGCTTCATGGGGACTGGACTTTGTACCCTCCTCTTGGGAAGAGTTTTTCATGTCCTTGTTAATTGGACTCTTATGACCTCCTCTGGGAGAGCCCTCCCCACGGCCTTGTGGGGCTGGACTCTACAACCTCCTATGGAGACACTCCACATAACTTCGTGAGGGAGGTGATGTTGCAACCTCTTCTAGGAGCACTCCTTGTGGCCCTCTTAGAAAGATGGATTGCCTTTACAGCCCTGGTAGTTTCTACTTGCCTTTGTTTTCTTGCTCCATTATAGTTTGCCTTGTACAATGCATCTCCTCAAGTTGTCTTAAGAGCCTCCATCTCTAGGGACTTTTGCTAGATGTCCCTAACCAACTTCTTGTATTCTGCTTAAGGTGTGACATCATTGTTGTTGTCTATCTAGTCCAGCAGTGGGGGGTTCCTCATAGAGGTATTTTCCCTTGATTTTTCACAGCTGCTTGTTTTCACTGTTGGACCTAATTTTCTTTGTTCTCACATACTCCCTCAATTGATGATGCAGAGAATCAGCAATAATAAATGATAGATAACCTGGTTCAGGGGTAAAAAGAGTCATTGCCTTGTGAAACATGCTATAGTTGTAAGGCCAACAATCACAATAGAAAGTTACCATGGGGTGTGTTCGCAGAGACTTCTGACTTCCCAATGCTCAAGTCAAAGTTGGTTGTAGGGAAAATAGAAGTAGGTAGTATACAGGGAATATGAACAGTAGAATGTGCAGAAAATATGAATGTGAGAACATAGAATAACAATAAATAGTGAGAGCCCAAATAAAGAAGCGAAAGAGAATCCTTGTAGGTGGGGTACTTATCTTTCTATACCTAAGGTGGTATAGTCTGTCATTGCTAGGCAGTGACAATAATTGCTTTTCTGATTCAGTGAGAATCAGATAATAGCAACAGAGAAATAACAAGGGAAATTTAGAGAAGAATAGGAAAAGAGAGAACAAAGGAGAGAAGAGAACTGAGAGAAATTGAGAGAGAATTCAGATTGTTCTTCCAAAAATTCGATAATCCCCTCCAAGAGTGCCTTGGAGAGTATATACACTCTTAGCAAGGGGGTTGCTGCAGCAGATCACACGCTTCCGGCGGTTATAACAACTTATTTTGTCCTATTCTGGCCCTTACCTGTGGGCCCTCCGTAGGCTAACTATCTGATAACAGAATTACAGCTAGGAAATGAAATAACAAAAATTACAGTAGCAAGAAATATCAGCAGTAAAATAAAATAAAAAATGACAGCAAGATAGAAAGAAGAATTCAAATTGGGTATCTCAGTCGCAGCTTGTGACATAGTCGTAGTAGAAGCTTGTACTATAGGGAGTCTTGAACATAGATACCTCTATCTTGGACGCAATAGGCATCATCCTTCATTACTATGCTTGGGATGAGAACTTAGTTACTTTATTATCATCTCAATATATTTTGGTGGTTATCCAAGGGTAAATGATCACCTTAATAGTTAAATAATAACAACAACATATCCAGTCTTTATCCCATTATGTGGGGTCGGTTACATGAATTCTAGACTTCCATGTATTTCTGTCTTTTGTCATATCTTCATTTAGGTCCATACACTTCATATCAAACTTTAATGTCTCTCCCAAAATCTTCTTAGATTTGCCTTTATCTCTTTTTTTGACTAATTGTTCCATTTCGTCAACTCTCCTCACAGGAGCGTCTCTTGGTCTTCTTTTCATATGACCAAACCATCTTAGTCTAGTCTCTCTCATCTTCTCCGCGATTGGCACTACTCCTACCTTATTACAAATAACCTCTTTTCTAATTTTATTTTTTCTTGTATGACCACACATCCATCTTAGCATTCTCATCTCCGCTATGCTCGTCTTCTGCTCATGCTGGTATTTGACTGTCCAACATTCTGAGCCATACAATAAAACTGGTCTTATAGCTGTCCTATAGAATTTTTCTTTCAGTTTTAATGGAATTTTACCATCACATAACACCCCCGATGCATTTCTCCATTTTAGCCAACCTGTCTTAATTCTATGCGTGACATCCTCGTAAATTTCTCTATCTTTTTGAATCAGTGATCCTAAATATCGAAAATAGTCTTTTCTTTGTATAATTTGGCCTTTCAATTTTATTATAACATCTTCCACTTTTGCATTCTTACTAAATTTACATTCCATATATTATGTTTTCCTTCTACTTAATTTAAATCTCCTAGATTCTAAATTGTTTCTCCACAACTCAAGCTTAGTGTTCACTCCCTCTTTTGTTTTATCTACCAACACTATGTCATCTGCAAATAGCATACAACATGGCACTCTTGTCTGAATGTGTTTAGTGAGTTCATCCATTAGTAAAGCAAATAAGTATGAACTTAGTGCAGAACCTTGATGCAGTCCCATTGTAATTTTAAACGGTTCAGTATCCCCTTTGCATGTTCTGATCCTTGTTTCTGTACCGTGATATATGTCTTTAAGGGCTTGTATATAGGCTATTCAGACTCATTTCTTCTATAAAACCCTTCATAATACTTTTCTAGGGACTCTATCATAGGTCTTTTCTAGATCTATAAACACCATATGCAAGTCATTCTAATGATCTCGATACATTTTTATTAGGTGCCTCAGTAGGTATATAGCTTCTATTATTGACCTACTAGGCATGAAACCAAATTGATTTTTCGAGACGTCTGTTTCTTTTCTGAGCTTTTGCTCTATTACTCTCTTACAGAGTTTCATGATATGGCTCATTAACTTAATTCATCTGTAATTTTCACAGTTTTGAACATCTCCTTTGTTCTTGTATAAAAACAACAACATATCCAGCCGTTATCCTATTATGTGGGGTTGGCTACATGAATTCTAGACTTCTATGTGGGTTACATTCCGACAGATAGTTTGTCTAGAATTCATATTTGGATCCGACTAGGTTTTACGCTGGCTGTCGGCTACCTAACGCAACCCTCTTCCTTTGTTCTTGTATATAGGAACCAAATTACTCTTCCTCCACTCATCTTGCATCTTTTTTGATTTAAGGATCGTGTTAAATAATTTTGTTAGGTAGGAGATGACCTCTTCTCCCATGTATTTTCATGCTTCTATTGGTATATTATCTGGTCTCATCGCCTTATGATTTTTCATCTTTTTTAATGCTTGCCTTATTTCTTTTGAACTTATGCGTCGATAAAATGTATAGTTCACATTCCCTTCGAAGTTACTAAGATGTTCCAACCTAACTCTTGTGTCCCCACCATCATTGAATAATTTTGTAAAATACTCCTTCCATCTCTCCTTAATCACTCCCTCATTCACTAACACATTTTGGTTTTTATCTTTTATGCATTTCACTTGGTTTAGATTCTTTGTTTTTCTTTCTCTTGCTTTAGCTAATTTATATATATCCCTTTCTCCATCTTTTGTATGAAGTCGTTTATATAGATTCTCATATGCCTTTGACCTTGTTTCACTAACAACTCTTTTTGCTGCCTTTTTCGCTTATAATTTTTTAGGTTTTTTTCATTACTGCACTGATATACAATCTTATAGCAAGTTTTCTTATTTTTAATTTTCAATTGTACCTCTTCATTCCACCACCAAGACTCTTTAAGGTTTGGGGCTCTATCATTTGTCTCTCCAAGGACTACATTTGCCGTACTTTTCAAGACAATAGCCATTTCCCTCCATATTTGGTTTGTCTGTCCTTCTCCATTCCAATCCCTTTTACCCCTTAATTTTTCTTTGATAATTAATTGTTTCTCCCCTTTTAAATCCCACCACCTAATTCTTAGATTTTGTTTTATGTGATTTTTTCTCTTCCAATTTTTTACTTGGACATCAAGTACCAAAAGTGTATGTTGAGTAGTCAAACACTCTCCCAGTATCATCTTACAATCTCTACAACATAATTGATCCTCTTGTCTCATAAGGAAGTAATCGATTTGGGTGCTTGATGTGACATTTTTATATGTGATTAAGTGTTCGTCTCATTTTTTGAACCCAGTATTGGTTATGATGAGATCATATGCCATAGAAAAATCTAGAATAGACATACCCTTATTATTAATTTTCCCGAATCCATACCCTCCATGTACCTCTCTATAGCCGTTTTCGTCTCTACCCACGTGACCATTTAAGTTAACTCCTATAATTACTTTCTCTTCTCGTGGTATCATTTGTTTGAGTCCCTCTAGTTCCTCCCTGAATTTTGCTTTTATCTCCTCACCTAACCCCGCTTGTGGTGTATATGTATTAAAGATATTCATAGTCATTCTTCTTAAACCAACATTCACCATAATAATCTTATCCCTTATTCTCTTTACACCCACTACCTCATTTACTAAGTTTTTATCCATAATAATCCCCACTCCATTTTTCGCTCGATCATTTCCTGTGTACCATATTTTATATTCAATTTTTGATAAAGTTTTTGCTTTTTTCCCTACCCATCTTGTCTCTTGAAGGCACATTATATTAATCTTTCTCCTAATCATCACATCCAGTGTTCTAAAAATCGGGCTAGGCGCCGCCTAGGCGCTAGGCGGCCAGCGGCCGCCCCGAAATTGCCCTAGTCGGGCCTCCTAGGCGCCGGCCCGAGTAATCGGCCGGCTTGGGCGCCTAGGCGCCCAGGCGGCGCCTAGGGGTTTTTCTCGGTTTAGATATCAATTTTTAGGGCTTTTTTGCTAAATCAAAAATCAAACCTGTTGCTGTTAGCGTCTCGCCGTCTTCACTCTCTTCTCACCTCAACGCCGCCAAGCTTCATCGGCCGCCAGTAGCTCACCGCCGTCGCTGCGTCCAGCTCCATCCTCGCCGCCAAGCTTCATCGTCACCGGCCTCTTCTCCGTCGCGTCCTCCGCTTCCTCCTTGCTCAGCATCGTCGCCTCCGCCCTCGTCCTCGCCGTCGAGCTCCATCTCCGCCGCGGCAAGCTCCATCTCCGTCCAGCGACTCCAGCCCACTCGTAACCCCCCCCTCTCTCTCTCTGTGTTTTGCGTTTGCTGCGCCTGTGCGATTTCGTTTTTATGTTTTTAATTTTTTATTTTATTTCATTTTTCTTTTCTATTTATATGTAATTATTAGATTTATATTTAGTTTTTATTATTAATTATATATATCTTATAATATTTCTAAAAAATTTGAAAGATGTTTTTATTATTGTTTATATTTCTATTTTTATTATATTGTAAAACATGAATTATTTTGTTATTTTATTGTCTTAATTTGAATTATTTGATTATTGTCTTAAATTCTTCAAGTATGATTTATGTTACATTATTGTCGCTTTTATCTTATTGAACCTAGAACTAATCTATAACAATTTGTTTTCTCGTGCTTAATTCTATATTTCACTTGTCATTCCATTATTGTTGTATTTTTGGTTTATATTGCATTATCAATACTTTTTAACTTTGATTTACATCAAATTACATCATAAAATTTTAAAAACAAAAAAAAAATAACAGTTTTCCTAGGCCCCGCCTAGGCCCCCTAGGCCCTAGGCCCCAGCCTGGCGCCCGACTAGCGCCTAGCGCCTTTTAGAACACTGATCACATCTACCACTTCCATAGCTTTGCTTGTTAGTGTTCCTATGTTTCATGACCCAATTCTTAATCTATGATTTTGATTTTGGCTTTGACTTTAAATTTGATTTTGTTTTTTATTTTGATTTTATTTTTGATTTTGGACTAGTTTCTTTACTCACATCCGTCCAAGCAAATGTGAGGACTCTTGTTTATTTGTCACTACATTCAGGTGCCGATGTAGCGGCCCTAGCTCACTTAACACTATACGCTAATAGTGTAGCGCATCGTTATGAAGGGTTACGCCCCAACGATTTTTCATAGTTTGTCTAGAGTTTATGTTTTGGATCCGACTAAGTTTTACGTTGATTGTCGGCTACCTAACACAACCCTCATCCCCTTCTCCTTTATCCGGGTTTGAGACTGGCAATGGATAACACATCCCCAGGCAGAGTTGATGACCTTAATAGTTGCCTCAACATAAAAGTGGGCTCACGTGTTGTAGTGTGAAACAAAAATGTTGCTGGCCTGTGTGTGTTTGTTGACTTTCCTATAAGCATGCATGGAGTGTACTCCCCTTCCTCATGTTGGGCTATTAGTGACATGCAATTTCTGGCCACATTAGATGCCCCCCTAATTCCGTTGTCAAGCTTTTGGATGTTGGAAGCACAAATAACTTGCTTGCACCATGAATGGTGGTTACTCATTTGAATGTGGAATGTTGTGGGAATATGCTGAAATGTTCACAACAACCCAGAAATATCTCCCGTTCATCTTTTTGATTCTCAAAAAGGGCATATTGATGCTTGTGGCACACCCTAGCAACATCTAGAGAGCTTCCTCACCAAAAAAGCTCAAATGAATAATTTATTGCGTGTGTTTTTAGAGAGAGAGAGAAGGAAGAAGTTTCCCTCCTCAGTTCCAAGTCATGATGTCTTCCTCTGGGAAGTTCTTTCTTCTTTTTATGATTTGCATTAGCTTTTTTGTATATAGTTATTGCCATAGCGTTACTTTTTTTCCATTTCTGTACAGTATCTTCAGTTACTTTTGTTTTTTTGGTGTGTCTCTGTGATTGGCGATGGAGTTGTATGCAGTGATCAGTAAGGGTGCCATGGTGTTTTCAGTTTTATGACCAGCGTGACTCTTCTTTTCAATTCGTTATTTTAAATTGTGGAGCAGTGGTACCCTGGTACCACTTCCACAGCCTTGGTCCACGTCCAAGTATCTCTATTAAGTTTGTTCTTTTTGCAAATTTTTGGACTGTTTGGCTTAAGCACAGAACTTTTGGGAAATGATCCCAGTGTGGCACTCACTTGGAACAGTTTTTTTCTTGACCAATCCAAAGTGGTCAAAGATCTAGCTGACAGACTAGTTCAGCTAGTTCAACTGAATTTATAAAAATAGATGTGTTGTATTTTCTCTACATATATATTTAAATGGTATGTAAAAACACAAGCAAAGTTGTGGTGTAGTAGTACTGCTAGCCTTGGACCACTTCCACAGCCTTGGTCCTGTCCAAGTCTCTTGATAGGCCACCGGTGTACCGGACTTACCAAAGACCAGCAAGCATGAAGGGGAGAATAGGGAATTAGTACATGCAGGTTGTTACAAACAGCATGTGCGCATGAGGGGTAGTTTTGTAATCTATAGGTTGAGAGAATAATCTGCATGTGCAAGGGAATTCGGTTAGAGAGAGGCAGAGGAGTGGTATAAAGAGCTGAGAAGAAGAGGGAGAGGGTAGTTAGTTTTTGGATAGAAGAATTGGGAGAGTATGGGCCTCTCGAATGCCCTGGAATTGTTCTTGTTTTCTTGCTGAAAAGTATTGATATTTGATTGTTGTTTGGATTTCTATCGGGGTTCCTATCATCTCTCTAGCATACTTTTGTTTCCAATTTTTGGAAAATGTTTCTGTGAATATGACACTCACTAGGTTTCAATGATCCAAAGCTGTCAACCTAACTAGCCGAAGGGCCAATCCCCAATTAAACTGGTTTAACCAGAGTCCAATCCAGTTCTGATTACTATCTTAGCGACATTTGAACTTCCCTTGTTCTTTATATTGGCCCTGTTTATTGCTTTTACTTGATGAACTATTCAACACTGCTTCTATCAAATATAAGGTGTTAGCATCAATTCGTTAGCTTAATCTTGCAAGAATGCAAGTTGTTTTAGCTTGTAAATTTTTGGATGATATCTTGGAAAATGTTTTGGACTTGGAAATAACATGGTTAAATCTTTGTCAAGAATTTGGATGCATCATGCATGCATAAAACTGTAGATTAAAAAACCGTGTTCTCTGCCAACACACAAGGGTGGAACAGTCCAGTTTGTGACTGAATCTGTTCTTTGGCCTTAATAAGTTGATAATTGATATCCACCTTCTGAGTTAATTGATAATTGAAAACGTCAGATCTTTCAACATGCGTTGTAGATACAAGTCACACAAGCAATATATCCACTTCGTGGTATTAAGGCTTGGTGGTGTTATTGTTGTTGTCCATCTTTCCGAGTACATGACTGATATTGTTGTGCAGGGCAAATGCACAGCAGCCAAAACTCTTTGTTGGGATGATCCTGATTCTCATCTTTGCTGAAGCACTGGCCCTCTATGGCCTCATTGTCGGTATCATATTGTCTTCCCGTGCTGGCCAATCCAGAGCCGACTGAAAATGGAGTTCCCTACAACCCTTGTATTACTTAAAATGTTATTCTATTTGGAAAGATGAGGGGAAAAAGAAAAGGCTTCAGATTTTTTTAGGACACATTGGCACTTGCAGGGACCATCAAATTATTGAGTGTGAAGGGTATTGGCGCCAAATGCATTCATTTTGTGGCTGCTATCTGGGCTGTTTGTAGAGTAGATTGGGTGTCTCTGTAGTAGAATAAGAGGCTCCTTAAGCTCTCGAGTGATTCTGTCCATTGAAAGTACTCATCCATTAAATTTCAGATCAGTGTGAGCAGGCTTATTTTGGAACTAATGTGTTTTGTCACGTTTGGCTTATATAATCTGGGTTCTGCTAATATTGTCATAATGCTATTTCTGATCATTTCTGGCCAATATTTGTGAACTATACTATTGGGATCCAATCAAAGTTCCTTCGTTAAACAGGAACTTCGTCCTCCTAATCTGTGCTCTGGTATTAATGTAATAGTATAACTGTCTTACTAATCATTTGAAACACATATGTATGTATATATTTCGGAAATACCCACACACCACAGTTCATTAAGATATTGTGTTATACATTTGTATTATAATATAATTTTGATAATAATATCCATAAAGGCCATGGTATTATTTTAACCCTTACCTGGTGGCTTCTACCAACATAGTATTCTTACTCTTTTATAATTCTATAATAATATACTATTCCATCTAATATTGTAACCTCTTATTACCTGATAACCGTAATCCCCCAAAATTGTCTCCCAAACAAACGTGTACCGTGTATAGTGGGCGCCCCTTTTTGTTGAATTAACATTTTTCGTCCACCTGCATGCCTTGGATGTTGATTTGCATCCTTTTTTCGAATTTGGGCGAAAACCAAAGTTGAGTTATAGAATAATGTGTATTCAGGTCTAAATATAAGGGGTTAAAACAGCTTTTTACCCTTTCATGCTGTTTTCTTCTCTTGATTTTTAAATAACAAACCATGCCCACAAGAGAACTAATTGAGAGAAATTTTAAGCCCTCTTTTATAGTGTTATCCATGGTAAGCAAAAACTCTCAAAAAGGTTTTACTCCCCCTTCCCCTCTCCAAAAAATAAAAAATAAAAAAAATCAAGGTTTTCTTGTCACTAATTCAAGATATATGAATTTAGAAATTCAAAAGTATATTTAAATGGTGCCCTCACAAACACACTTAAAAAATAATGATTTGATTTTAAGAGAAGACTTCACGAAGTTAAACCAGATGAGTTAAGGGGCATATTTTTCTTAAAATTACAACAAAATATTTTTTAAATTAATTAAGAAATATTAAAGAGTGGAAAGAAAGAAACTATAATTTCATTTTTAAGAAAAAAATTAGCCTTTTATTCCTATTCCTTGAGAATGGCCTCATTCTTTAATATCTGATAATATATTATTCATTCTAAGTCTCTGCTGAGATGGTCGACATCATGGCGAGTGTTGGGCTTTTTCCTTTGCCTATACTTCTGGAAACATAGGTTGCCTGGAAATCAAGTAGCATGTCAAGGATGACTTGGGTGACTCTCATTTTTGACGCCATCTTGTTTATTATGTCACACCTTAATTTTTGACCTGGGTTCATTGGTACATTTTTTCACTTTTTTTTTTTTAATTTTTCCCCTCAAATCACCAATTAAAGTCACTTTTCTCCGCTCAAGAGCAAGTTTAATATTTTTAATAATAAGATTATGTATAATTGTTTGAGATTAATTTGGATATTGTTGTCAATTTTTTTGGTACGTAAATGTATTTTTTTAGTTGAAAATAATGTTAAAAGGGTTTTTGATAAAAAAAAATTAAATATCTCAAATTATAAATTTTAAAAAGTTTATTGAGTTTGATGTTATTAGTAGTTAAGCTAAGACTACTTCACAATTAATGTACCTAACACACACTGGATTGGACGTTGGTTTCAACTTCAAAGGATAAGAATACTTTTGTCAAGTCTCCATCCACACAACACCCATATCTTGCTCATTGGTAACGTGTCTTTCTTTGACCTAATTATTGTTGTGCCTTGTTCATGTCAGTGAAATGACATAAATGTATAGTGATTTTTTTTTAAAAAAAAAATTAAGATGAAGCGAAATATGATTAAAATTATAAAAAAAATAATAATGAATATTCTCAAAAAAGAGCGCTTTGCCTTTGCCTTTGGAAACTAAAGTAGGATGACACGTAATTGGCAAAGCCAACTTTAGGTGCTTTGGCAAACCACTTTCTTATCTCTTTGGAGAGTTAATTGCTGCTTCTTTTCCCTATCTTTTGCTTCAAATTAACTAACTGCACATCAACATGCCAATAATAATGAAAGTAATAACCCACTCCTTTGATTTTTATACTCGTTATCTACTATATAAATAAATTATCTTCTAGCTAGTTGTTTATTATTCAAGAAGACGACATGACATGACATCTCTAATAGTTATTATATTAATCAATAAAAATTAATTAAGCGAATATATATATATATATATGATCACTTAGTGTACGTATATTAAGTAAGTTTATATATATATATGGAACATCGATCTCTAATATTAACTAACTCATAAAACCATGCAATGCATGCCCATAAAATATGCACTTGTATGCTCACTTTCTTTCTTTATTTGGCTTTTTAGGATTGAGGTGGCCACTGGACTGGAGGATGAAATGGGTGTCTTTTTTGTGTGGCTCTACACTAGAGGGGCACCTCCACCCTCATCAGCCAAAGATGGATGTGGCTTACACAATGATCAACTAACTTTCTAATACCAACTATACAAGCGTAGTGCGATCCCAGCACCATTGTCATCTTACAACTAATTGCAGGGACAACAAGATACATATCAAACACAATCAATGGCTTGCACTGAAAAAATTAGGTCATCCTCTCTCTAATTGAAGTGCACTTTCCGGCCGGCCCCTTTAATTTACTTGAACATATATGTATATCTATATAGTTAGATTCTTGAGGCTAATTAATATAACGTCCAAGTTGGTAGAATTTTTTTGATTGTGACTGTTATTCCGTGATGTACGTAGATGCAGATGGAGACGTAGATATATGTATACAACAAAATAAGTAGTGATATAATAATTAGGTTCTTTAATTAGAAAAGGATCAGATCATACCTTATCAGTTCATTATCACTAGCTAGCTACTTCATCTCCTCCTCGTCATGTTTGCCAGCCAGCCAATTAACGTATTATTATTATTATTGTAGCAGCGTTCGTCGACTTCACATACATACTTTATCAGCTTACAAATATTAAGATATCAAACAAAATGGATATATAGCTTGCAACCTGATCAAGAAATTAGGTCATCTGCACTTTTTCCCTTTATTATTATCCCTAGCTTGTTGGGTAACCTAAATTAATTAGGGTACATTCTCGTGATTATATATTCAGTATGTCAGCTGCAATTGCGTCGTCCATTTTTTTAATGAAAAAAGTGACAAACAATAGCTAGTTGTGGTATATAAAAAAAAAGTAATGAAGACCTAAAATTGTCTTTTTAATAAAAAAAAAAGTGTAAATAAAAAATTAGTAAGGAAACATATGCTAGTGTTAAGATAAGGAAAAGGAAAAGAAAACAAAACAAAACAAAACTAAACGTGACACAAACTAATTATGTCTTGAAAAAAAAATTGTTTTTAGCTATTTTTTTGAAAAAAAATTATTTTTAACCACTCAAACAAATTAATTGTTGAAAATAGCCACTTTTCAATTTTGACTCAGTTTTAACCCTGTCAATTATTTTTGTAAGTCTGTCATTTTTTATAAGTTTTAATCTATCCAGTTTTGATCTTGTCACATTTTTTAGTTAAGTACAGTTTTAAAAAAAAAAAAAGTAGATATAGAATGTAATTAGTTTGTTTGAGTGGTTATAGAGTATAATTAGTTTGTTTGAGTAACTGAAAATAATTTTTTTTAAAAAAGTGACTAAAAATGATTATGTACATTTGTTCTAGACTAGTTATGAATTCTTCTCGAGAGTAGAAATTATTAATGGTACAAGAGCTTAAAATTATTAATTTACTAGGGTCTAAAATTTTGAGTTAGTTAAATATTTAGTTCAACTAAGGTTTGAATAGTCTCAAATTATGTAGGAAATTCATAAATTTGAGTAACAATAACATTATAACATGGGGTAAAGTACAGCATGCAATTATGGAGTTTGATACTAATAAAAAAATATTATTTATATTGACCACTCAATTATTCAAAAATTGAGAAATTAATATAAGTTTTAAATTACACATTATAATTTAATAGAATGGAATATGATGATGACAACTCGCAATATTAGTGCAGAAAACACGAACAAGTAGAACCAACCAAATAAAACTGTTGGGATAGCTACTACTACAATAGGCAGCGGCAGCAGCAGATCAACGCCATCATCATTATATATTCTCCATATGGTAAGCGTCACAGTTACGAAATTGCCCTTGGAAAACCAACAAACGGCATACATACCTCCCAGACAGAGAGGCAGACTAGAGCAAATTAATTTCACAACAAAAATATAAAGAAAGGGGTGGGTTGTCGCTCGGCGTTTCAGAAAAGTTGGGGGTAGAAATGTAATTGACGGAAATCAGGAGGTGCGTGGAAAGGTGCACCGTATTCGTAAGCTCCACGGCTACGTCTATAGCCCAACGATTCGGTGCAAACAGTGCATGGCCTTTTGTCAGATACTCGGCCCCGCAAGCCCAAGTGGGCCCCCCTTCCTCCGGAATAACCGCTAATCATCAGATCCCATCTGATCAGATCAGACGTCTAGAACCAGCCATGTGATGCAATCATCGCCTTAGATTCCTCTCATCCGGCGCCACCTCACGGGGGAGTACATGCCGCTGCCTCCCACTCTATGATCATTAGCTTAAAGTATCCATCCGCGGGAATCATACTCCCCCCTATCTATCTCTAGCGACCGTTTCTCCTCCTAATTTACCAAATCACCCTCCACCTCCAGCAGTGCGTCACCATTTACGTGTGTTTTTGGATGTGGTTGGTTTCCATTCAAAACGAAATTTTTCAAAGCAATTAATAAGTGTTAGAATTCATATTGCACTCTCTACTAAGAATAGAATCAAAGAAATCCATATATATTTCAACTTTGGTATATAGTCAGTCGGGGCTTCTTTTGTTGAGTTTCTACTAAGGTTTGAAACTGAAAAAATATAATTACCTTTCTATCCTATAATAATTACATTAAATAAAATTCGCAAGATTAAACCCACCCAATTTGCTGGTGAGGCGACGTAATAATAATAATAATAATAATCAATTATAAAGCCTAAATTTTTGTTTTGTTTTGTTGTAGAAAAAGACTTGTTCGCACGTGCGAGAGCACGCCTATTGAATGACACATGAATGTTTGAATCTCCTCTTCTTCCAAGTTGGCTTCCCCAAGCAAAGCCCCACCTTTGGACTCATACCTAGAGTCGTTGAGATTGATTTCATAGTACATACAGCCCATCCAGCGCCAACTTTTAATTTTCAAAATAACTTAGATACTTTTGGACTTCTTTGTTTTACAATAATAACTTTTCTTACGTTACGATAACTTAAATTTCCCGATTTGACATCGTCCTTTGACCTATTCATTTTATTATTTAAATTTGATATTTAAACCAAGTTGAAAATATTTTATTGTTAGAAACAATTAACTTTTTATCATATATATGATCAACACAAATTTACTTAAAATATATTTAAGCATTTTTATTTGTCAGTCATTCTTGTGGTAATTCCTAAATAAAAATTATAAAAGTATTTTTATATTATTTGAAAATATGATTTTATTCTACGAAAAATAGTTTTTTTTAAAAAAAAAATAGTTTTTGTGCATTTTTAAATTATAGTGTTGTGCCTTAGATTTGAATGATTTATTTGTAAAGTATCATTTCTTAATTATTTAACCAACTTCTTATTAGCTTTGATGCTGTACTAAGTTTAGCGTTAACATATTATTTGCTTTAAGAAATTAAATTTATTTGCACTTTGTTTAATTACTTTTAATAATTCTATTCAACAAAGTAAAAGTGACATATGCTATATATATATATATATATATTGCAATGTAGTTAAAAAAATAGTGGCAAGGAATCGTAGTATGCTTTGGTAATTATCTAACACTGTGATGGTGAGAAATATTTTCAGCGTCAATGCTGGATTCAAATATTATTTAATTTTATGATTTATATCTACTTTATAATATAATTCAAATATTATTTATGTGTAGGTAACAATCGAAACAAATTTAAGATGGCGCTCAAAAGTGTTACTTTGGATGAAAAATATTAATTTGATTTGTGCGCTAATGTATTAATAAAGTTATGATTTTAGTGAATTTAAATATATAATGAATTAATTTTAAGTTGGAAGATAAAATAAAAAATAAAAATACTACCTATACATAGAGTGTATTCACTCGGGAAAAAAAAATAAAAAAATCCCAAACCATCCAAACAATTCCTAAAGCAAAGTTTAGTAAAAGAGAAAGCGGACACTACAAAAGTAATGAATGTCAGTGATTATCGATAAAAATACAAAGACAAAATAAATGGAAAAGACGTACCTAGTTGCGTCGTTTGCACGTGACGTGCCCAAACAAATGAAGAAGCTGAGTCTACCTTCGCTCCACCACTCCACTGGTCAATGCTACCTCAACGGGCTCCGCTTGCCCAGCCAATCCAAATCATGTTTTTAGTCTTTTCGATCTTTATTCTCTATTTGCATTGCAAAATTCAACAAACACATGATTTGGATAATAATTTATAAATCAGGCAAATCAACAAAAGTACGAATTTTTTCAAAATGTGATTTAAACACTTAAATTTAATATTTTTATTAATATTTTATATTGATATTTTGTATTTTCATATTTGTACCATACAATATGAAATATCAATACATAATATCTATAAAAATATCTGAGTGTATAAATAATATTTTTTTTTTAAAAAAAGAAACTCTCATGTCAACCAAGTGATTCCCCCCTTTTGACTTGAGAAAAAATAAAAAAATCTGCAATCTCCTGTTTCTTTTGACTTGAATTAAAATATAAGTGTTTTTTATATGTGTTGTTTAAATACAATATTTTTTATTAACAAAACTTTCCATTTTACTAATATAATAATTAAACTATAAAACTTAATTTACTAAAGTACAACTTTATCTTAATTTTTTTATTAACCAAAAGAGTAGGGTGATTTTGAGTTATATTGATTTTTCATGTTATGTTGAATTAAATTTTAGGAGAAAATTGAAAAGCCACTGAGTTACTTAGTCTTTGTAGATTAAATAAGTTATTTGTTAAATTTCAATACTAATATAGACTTTTTATTTTTTAAATAAATATAGATAAACATCAAAAAATTAAGACATATATAATCAAAGATGAGTTACTAAGTCACCAAAATCTAACCTCATATTCATCACCTTTGAATTTAGATGAATATAACACCAAATGGAACAACGGGTGCTTTAAATAAATTTATAAACTTTTCAACTTAATTCAAGTTAAAAAAATATGAATTTAAGTTAAATATTTCAATATATGGTGACGAATAATTATAACTCAATTAAATTTAATTAATTTATTATATATGAAAATATTTTGATATAATGAAATTTATTATTTATGGCACCGGCACTGCGCCTCAGTCCCAAAGCAACATTGGTCGCTGCCACTATAGGCATGGGCTGTAGCGGCGTAGCCTATAGCACCGCTCACTGGTCTGTATCTTGTGAAATAAAAAACAACCCCACACCACCCTACCCAGTTTGACAGAGAAGGGGTCTGGCGTTGAAATTAAGCGCTTTTATTATTTTGATTGGCTGATTATGTTAGGCAGATTCCCTGCATACCGCATGCAATTGCGAGAGAGAATCTATCAAACTCAAACAAGCAAACCGGGATAAAACGGTCATTTGGAATTTTGAGAAGACACGCGATATTACGGAAGCTATTCCGTGTGACGCTATCCGAGTAACACGTGACCTGCCTGCTTCACCATCACCGAGGAGGACTGATTTTACATCAAACAAGTTATTATTATAATAAATATATTTTTATTTTCCGGACTCTAATTAAATTTGGCGAGGGGCATGAAAATAATAATAAATCTAAAAAGTAAAGCGATAAAAACGTGGCAAAATCAGGGCTCTCCAAATTGAAATCACACAATCAGGGGAAGCTTCCTGGTGGTTTCGTGGTCACCACATGGATCGTCATCTCATACGAAATAGCGCTCTGAGGTCGCCACGCCACCGACGCCCCCCACCCCCAAAGTTGAAGTTGCCTACTCATAAACATTAAACGCAGAAGCAAAATGGATTTTCTTAAAAAAAAATTATTATTTAATTTTACTTCATAATTCAAAATATTAAAATTAATGTAAAAAAAATAGAACTTAAAATTAAAGAAATGCAAGTTACTTGTTTAAAAGAAAAAAGAGGAAAAATGGGCATCCACTTTCAGTGGGTTCCTTAAATGAAAAATCTTTTTAATAATAATAAAAAAAAAGAAAAATCCCCAGTGGAGGATGAATAAACGTCATCGACTTCGACGTTGACTGGTATATATTTTTAAATAATTTTTTATTTGATTTTGTGTACCTAATTTAATTTTTTATTTACAAGACAGAATTTTTGTGAGTTTATATATTATCCTTTTTACAATCAAATTTGACCACACGGTAGAGGTTATTGTCATGTTTTACTTTTTAAAATTTTAAATTAGTTTTCCGTTGTTTGAATTTTGAAAACTTTTAACAGTATTCTGAACTGCAGGAAGAAAAGGGAAAACACAGTTAAAAACATACAAAATAAGTTTTAATAGTCAATTTAAACCTTTATTTTATATATATCTATCTAATAAACAAATATATATATTGCCAACTAAGATAGAATTTATCTAATACTAATAATAATAATAATAATAATAATAAAAGATATTGGGTGACCCGTCCCTCATATTATCATTCATAATTAAAACCCAACCACCACAACAGCTTGACTAAAAGCAGTACTTAATTTTTTTTTTTTTTGGCAGTCAAATTAGCAGCATAATTGAGGTCTCGTTCTCAGGACTTGGGTTGATTGATTGATTGCCGACCAACAAATCTAATGTTTCAACGTCTCCAACTTTTGCGAGACTTGGTGATTATCCATCCCTAGCTAGTAGCCAATCCCGTTGTATTATTCAATACCATCACCTCTTTCAAAACCATTCACCACCTACCAGTCGTTGGGATAATAGCATGTGAGTAAAAGTTCCAGTAAATTAAATTAATTGAATCCAACGGAACGGATTGATTCGATTCGATCAATTAACCTCCCGTTCATTATCCATCTACTGTTGTCGATTCCATTTGATTTTGTACGAGTAGTAGTTTAGTTTGGTTGTTTTTCTAAATTTTTTTTTTTATTATTATTAAGTTGTTTGATTTGATTTAGTTGTTTCTCTTAAATATTTTATTTTTTTATATTATTAATTAAAAAATCGATTCGAAGCGGCAACCTAATCCTCTTTTATTAGTTTAGGTTTGATAAATTTTTTTGGTAAGAATTTTGATTCGATTTTTGATTCAGTTACAGTGAGTCAAAATTCGATTAATTCGATTTCGGTTAATTTAGATGACTCAATCAGTTTGATTATATGCTTCGATTTGATTAGTAATTTTTGATTGATTCAATTTAATTATAACCGATTATACATCACAAATCATGCCAAATACCCAAATTACTAATCAACCCTCATGAGTGAAGATGTTGCTCATGCCAACAACCCCTAATTATAATTTAAAGCTTCCAAAATTAACTTAATCACCAATCTAAAATTATAATAAAATCTAATACCTTATAAACAGTGTTCTAAAACGCGCTAGGTCCTAGTTGGGCTCCAGATAGGGGCTTAGCGCCTAGGAAAAGTATTTTTTTTTAATTTTAACATTTTGATGTAAATTAAAATGTAAAAATTTGTTTAGTTGCTGATTGTTGAGTGTTGAACAACAATTTTTTTTTTTTTTTTAGTATTGTAACTTGCTACAATACATGAAAGACATAAATATATGAAAGTCTAAAATTCATGTAACCGACTTTACATAATAGGATAAAAACTGAATATATTGTTGTTGTATTATAACTTGCTACTTGTCAAAGAGAAAGTTGGGTTGTTGCTTGCAGCAAGCCACAACAATGAGTAAGAACTTCCTCCTTGCAGCAAGCATCAATGAGCAAGGATGAAGATGGCGTAGCAATGAGGAATATAGCCATACTTATTAGAGGAAGAAGAACGAGAACCGACAAGAGAAAACAACCTGATTGGCAGAGAGAGAAAAACGATGAGATCAGTGGCAAGAAAGACAGAAATGATAAGATCGATGGTGACAAGTCTGACCAGGGAATGAACGGGAAAACAAAAGAAAAGAGGAAACAGGTGAAAGACAAAGACTAACGATAAGAAAGAAATGGAAGTTGAAACATAATCGACCCAATCCATGTGCAACCTAGGCAGGTAAATGGCTTAAGCTGCGCTAGGCGTCGCCTTGGCCACCTAGGCATCGATTAGGCCCAATTGATTGAGCTTGACGCCTAAGGGTGTCGATTAGAGCTTAATTATAGCAACCGTCTTAGCCACCTTTTAGAATACTGCTTATAAGAATAACTCATAATAGCAATAATCTCTCAATTTTTTATATTTCTACTCTAGTATCCCTCTATCTCGTACTTCCTCGTTGCACAATTTCCTTTCAATTGATCAAACAATTCAAACATTTGCCTTTATAATCAATTATGTAGCAATTTCCAAACAGTAATCCACTATGTAAAGTCTTAATAAATATATTGATAGTCAATTTTTTTACATTATTAATAATAATATTATCTTAAATAACAAGTTAGATGGCGATATTTTATTTGAAATAATAAATTTGAGCAGATGAAATATAATATATATTTTACCCTGAATAAAGGCCAAGATATTTTACCTACTGAGTCACAATTTCAAGTTAAATATTAATATTCTTTGAATGTACATTAAGTAAAATAATAATTTACAAATCACGCAATTTAAGCATAGCCTCATTGTTATACATTATTCAGGTTAGCTTTTTAAGAGTATGCAAATCAAATAATATTAAATGCATGAATGCTTTTGCCAACACCGTATTTAGTAATTTTATTATTAAAAATATTATTTGATTATAAATCAAACACACACACAATAATAATAGACCCATTTTATACATCTTAAGCTATACAAAGGGGTATTATGACCAAAATACCCTACGTCTCACATGAGCTTCACTAGTCTCTATGCGCCTCATGAGAGTTTTTTAGTCATTGATACACCTCTATGTAGTTCATGATGTACACAAAGGTGTACTAATAACATTTTCTATAATAATAATACTAAAAAGTAAAAAAAAAAAAAAACCATTTTTGGAAACACCAAAATTTGGTCTGGACTGAGTGATTACTGATGACTGATTCCCAGAGGCAGAGGGCCTGAATGTAATTTTAGCAACATAAGCAAATAATTTTGTGGAAAACTGGGAACCTGGGAGTGATCAAGTGTAATTAAGCCTAAAAAGAGCAATGGGGGGGGGGGGGGAAGCATGGAGGAGAATCACACCGAAATGCGGGCCCACGCATTCAAGCCACGCGGCAACCCGGCGCTGATTTCACCTCCCCCGAAAGAATCTCACAAGTCATAAGTCACCACCACCCAAACAAAGAAAGAAAGAAAATTAATCTCCAAACTCAAAAATATTAAAATACCAAAAAACACCAGAAATTGGGATAAGATTTTCCGTTCGGCCCATAAAAGTAAAAGGACTGGGCCCGGGTCCAATCCCCCCCTCCCCAACCCCCTATATAGAGGCCTTCCGCGTTCATCCAATTCTCGCCCAGTCCCTCATTTGTTGTGCCTTCTTTCACAGATACTGCTCTACCCATCCCCTGTACTTACTCCGTTCCTTTTCTTTCCGCCGCCGTTAGGTTTCCGTCTTCGTTCCCGTTTTCTATTTTCTTGCCGTTTCTTGCGAGTTTTGTAGGCCCTCCTCACCCTGGTGGGACTCGTTAATTTGTTCGCTGTCGGTGTTTTCCATAAGTTCTGAATGGTGGGATTCGTGTTCCGTGTTTAGATTCGCATTGAGTTTTTGTTGTTCTCGATTTCTTTTCTTCTCTCTCTCAGATCTTTTCTTCTTCTGAGAGCTCGGCGTGGGGATTGTGGTGTTTCGTCGGGGTGAGTTAGGGTTTGGTTCTTCTTTCTCAGATCCCTTCTGCTTCGTTTGAGGGGGTGGCCGGGGCCTTGGCCTCGGCGGCTTTCAAAGCCCCCACCTTTACAACAGAATCCACAAATCTGATTCTTTAATTCTTTTCGACTCGGAAAACAGATCGGGGAAGAGATGCCGGCCCTGGGATGTTGCGTAGACGCCGCTGTGGCTCCTCCTCCCGGCTACGCCTTCGCCCGGGATAGCTCTCTTCCCGCGCCGGACCTATTTTCCGGCGTACCTCTGCCGACAACCACAGCCACCATTGATACCACCACCCATTGGTCTCCCTCCCTGTCCGCTACTCTGTACAAGATTGACGGATGGGGGGCTCCGTACTTCTCCGTCAACTCCTCCGGCAACATCTCTGTTAAGCCCTATGGCGCAGGCTCGCTGACCCACCAAGAAATCGATCTCTTGAAGATTGTGAAGAAGGCGTCCGAGCCGAAATCCTCCGGCGGCCTTGGCTTGCAGCTGCCGCTCATCGTCCGGTTACCGGACGTGCTCAAGAACCGGTTGGAGTCTCTCCAATCCGCCTTTGATTTCGCTGTTCAATCGCAGGGCTACGAATCGCATTACCAAGGTGTTTATCCTGTGAAATGCAATCAAGACCGGTTTGTGGTCGAGGACATAGTGCGATTCGGGTCGCCCTTCCGGTTCGGGCTAGAGGCC
The DNA here is from genome assembly GCA_036245055.1 of Diospyros kaki. Lineage (NCBI taxonomy): Eukaryota > Viridiplantae > Streptophyta > Magnoliopsida > Ericales > Ebenaceae > Diospyros > Diospyros kaki. The sequence continues at coordinate 38,757,062 of BSEG01000001.1, read as the reverse complement.
GGGTCCAAACCGGAGCTCCTCCTCGCCATGAGCTGTCTCTGCAAGGGAAGCGCCGAGGCTTTGCTGATCTGCAACGGCTTCAAGGATGCCGAGTACATTTCGCTTGCTTTGGTCGCAAGAAAGCTGGCCTTGAACACAGTGATTGTGCTTGAGCAAGAGGAAGAGGTCGATCTGGTGATTAACCTGAGCCAGAAGCTCGCCGTTCGGCCCGTGATTGGTGTCCGAGCGAAACTGAGGACGAAGCATTCCGGCCATTTCGGATCCACTTCAGGCGAGAAAGGAAAGTTTGGACTGACAACGACGCAGATTTTGCGTGTGGTGAGGAAGCTGGAACAATCTGGAATGTTAGATTGCTTACAGTTGCTGCATTTCCATATCGGATCTCAAATCCCTTCGACAGCGTTGCTAGAGGACGGCGTTGGTGAGGCCGCCCAGATCTACTGCGAATTGGTCCGCCTTGGGGCCTCAATGAAAGTCATTGACATCGGAGGCGGGCTGGGGATCGATTACGACGGCTCAAGATCGGCTGATTCTGACATCTCCGTCAGCTACGGCCTGGAAGAGTATGCTGCTGCCGTCGTTCAAGCCGTCCGCGTTGTTTGCGACCGGAAGTCTGTGAAGCATCCTGTGATTTGCAGCGAAAGCGGCCGAGCAATCGTTTCCCATCACTCGATTTTGATCTTTGAGGCTGTGTCCGCTAGCGTGCATGATGCGCCTGCTATGAATTCCCTCAGCCTTCAGTACTTCGTGGATGGCCTTCCCGAGGAGGCGCGCACTGATTATGGGAATTTGTCTGTCGCGGCCATTCGTGGAGACTACGAGACCTGCTTGCTCTACGCCGATCAGCTTAAGCAGACATGTGTCGAGCAATTCAAGGAAGGATCTCTAGGTATCGAACAGCTCGCCGCCGTTGATGGCCTGTGTGACTTGGTCTCAAAGGCGATCGGCGCGGCGGATCCGGTTCGCACATACCATGTTAATCTGTCAGTTTTCACTTCCATTCCCGATTTCTGGGGAATTGGACAGCTGTTCCCAATCGTTCCGATTCACAGGCTTGATCAACGTCCGGGAGTAAGAGGCGTATTGTCCGATTTGACCTGTGACAGTGACGGGAAAATCAACAAATTCATCGGCGGCGAGTCAAGCTTGCCGCTTCACGAGTTGGAAGAAGGCGGCGGTATCTCTGGTGGTGGCCGTTACTATTTGGGGATGTTCCTGGGCGGGGCTTATGAGGAGGCGCTCGGAGGAGTCCACAACCTCTTCGGCGGCCCAAGCGTGGTGCGCGTGTTGCAGAGCGATGGCCCCCACAGCTTCGCGGTGACACGTGCCGTGCCTGGGCCGTCGTGCGGGGACGTGCTCCGTGTGATGCAGCACGAGCCCGAGCTCATGTTCGAGACGCTCAAGCACCGGGCCGAGGAGTTCGTGCACGACGATGGCGGCAGCTTCGCCTACGCGTCGCTCGCCAACGGCCTTGCCGGCTCCTTCCACAACATGCCTTACCTTGTAGCCGGTTCGTCCTGCGGCTACACTGCCGCCAACGGTGGCAATCCCTACTACTATTGCAGCGATGAAAACTATGGCGCCGTTGGCGATTCTGCCGCAGCTGGGGAGGACGAGCAATGGACCTACTGCTGTGCTTGAGACTGGTCTAAAGATTTCCGCCGGTTCAGGAGGTTGTAAGCCGTGGAGGTCGTCTGTTTTTCAGTTAATTGGTTTCCTTTCGTCTTTGAATCTAGTTTTATTTCCCAGAATTCCTGATGAACAAGATGCAATGCAAGCAAGCAGCTTGCTCTGTCTTCTGCATTCCGAGATTTTGAGTTGAATATTTCTGAAGTATGTAAAGTTGGGTACCAATTTCCCCTTTTTTAATTGTTAGATCTTTAGTTGTTACTTTCGTTCCCTTGTGCTGCTGTGGTTCTAGCATGTTTTTGTTCGGCCTGGCCATAATGGAATATGGTTGTAGAGATGTTTAATTGGCGAGTTCTTCTGCGAGCTCGGGTCTCTGTATGGTCGGTCAGTCAGTGGCGTGATCCTGGGTAAGACCTTGTGTTTTGGTTTTTTATGTGGTAAAAAAAGGGCAGTGGTTATTGAGGGTCAAGCTTCTTTTGGTTGAATGGATCCTGCTAGATGCCAATGGCCTTGCTGTTGTGGGGTCTGTGGTGTTATATCTCTATCTAGTTGTGTCTCTTCCCTTGGTCAAATGTGCGATTCTTTGGACCGTGATAGGGGACTTTCAAGATCCAACAACTAGAGAAACCGCGTAAACTGGGCGGGGCAATTATTTTCGGGACACGAATGTGGTTGGAATGATCACGAAATTGGACGATTTTTAGTTTCATCAATGGAACTATTTAAAAGTTTTTGGGTAAGCACTAGAACTTGTAGTGTCATGTTGTTGATGATAGATGGTGACTGCTGGTGTTTTTTCAAAAATATCAAATCTTTAATCTTGAGCAACAATTTTATTTTTCACTTGTAAGTTGCTTTTACTGTACATGCTTGACGCGTGCGCGAGAGAGTTAATAGTAGTGGAAATGTGTTGGCCTTAGCCACAGGTTTGTGTGGAAGATAGGAGGCGGTCAGAATGTGGCAAGAATGAGACCATCTAAAAAGTGTCTGGTTGGTTGCTATCAACCGTGGGACGCATGACAGTAAAATAATAATAATAGTCCTGATGGTTGATAATCATGGTGAGTTGAATTAATACTGCTTGGTTTGTTGCACTGCTATGTTATTAGGACTTAGAATTGGATTCTAAATGCATGCTGGATTGAACCGCGTTTGTTAAAAGCTGACTTCTTCATCCATCTGTTGGGTAACCCCATTTGGAGAATTGTGGGAGAGAGTGTAGCATAATAATAGTAATTCATTTTTTTAAAATTTTATTTTAAAATCAACAAAGTTAGAGATAAATTTTTATATTTTGATAGTTTATTGAATAGGATGGACATGTGTAATTTAGAGAATCAGGGAGGCAAAGAGGGTAACGCCCGTCCAAGTAAAGCCCTTTCTGATTCATTCTCTCTCTCTCTCTCTCTCTCTCTCTCGAGTGGCTAGGGTTTTTCGGGCTGAGGGCGGCAGAAAATTTGGAATTAAAATATGGGGTTTTCCCTCGTGGGCTTGGGCTGGCCCTTCTTGCTCGCCCTTTACCCCTTTTTTTTTTTTTTATCTTTTCAGTAAACTAATTTACTACCTTTTTTTTTATATATATATAATGCTCATTTGTTTGATGTAAAATGGGTAAAATATTTTACCTTTCTTTTTTTGGCAAGTCATTTTTGGTCTTGAGACCAAGACCGAATTCGTACTATTCTAATGAGAAATCACACGTTTTCAGGAAAAAAAAAAAAAGTTGTCAATCTCCAATAAGCATCAAGAGTGGAACGTAGGATAGCTTGTCACCGTGATTAGTGCCCTCTCAAACATGGTTCAATCCTGCATTCAGAACCCAATTATAAGTCCTTAATATATGGCAATGGCATTGCAAAAACTAAGCACAATTCTTCTCATTCTTCAATAAGTGCATTCAAATTCCACAGATTGTTAGCCATCAGTACTACTGTGTCTCATACAGCTCACAATAGCCAGACTCTATAGATGGGCATCTCACTCGTTGCCATATTCTGACTACTCCCGTTTTCACCACAAAATGTATCTGAGGCTTTCACATTATATATATATATATATATATAAAGCCTTCAAACCTGTGGCCAACACATTTCTACCATGCCCCTCACACAACAAGGAACTTAAAAACTGAAAAATGTACCAAAGTGCTCATCAATGATCATCAACATAAAGTATTGCTTGTGCTTATCAAGTACCTGATTATGCCCAGCAAGTAAATGAATTAGAACTTCATCATTTCACTTCATCCAATTTCGTGGTCATTTCAACCACATTTGTGTCCCGAAAATAATTGGGAGACCAAGTTGACGCGGTTTCTTTAGTTGTTGGATCTTGAAAACGCCCCCTTCTATGGTCCAATGAATGGCACATATTGACCAAGGACGGGGATAAAGATAGAGATAACTCCACAGACCTGATACCCCACTAGAAGGACAATGCCCTATTGCAGAATCCATTCATTTACCTTGCCAAGAGAAGCTTGACCTCAATAGTCAATACCCACTTCCCTTTTTTAACGAAGGGAAGATCATAATACAAGCATAAAGGAATGGGCATGTAACAACAGTAAGATCTAACAAATTAAAGAGCTGAGACCCCCAGGAAGGACAATGCCCTATTGCAGAATCCATTCACTTACCTTGCCAAGAGAAGCTTGACCTCAATCCACTTCCCTTTTTTAACGAAGTGTCAACTCAAAATCTCAGAATGCAGAAGACAGAGCATGCTGCTTGCTTGCATTGCATCTTGTTCATCAGGAATTCAGAGAAATAAAACTAGATTCAAAGACGAAAGGAAACCAATTAACTGAAAAACAGACGACCTCCACGGCTTACAACCTCCTGAACGGGCCGAAATCCTTAGACCAGTCTCAAGCACAGCAGTAGGTCCATTGCTCGTCCTCCCCAGCTGCGGCAGAATCGCCAACGGCGCCATAGTTTTCATCGCTGCAATAGCGGTAGGGATTGCCACCGTTGGCGGCAGTGTAGCCGCAGGACGAACCGGCGACAAGGTAAGGCATGTTGTGGAAGGGGCCAGCAAGGCCGCTGGCGAGCGACGCGTAGGCGAAGCTGCCGCCATCGTCGTGCACGAACTCCTCGGCCCAGTGCTTGAGCGTCTCGAACATGAGCTCGGGCTCGTGCTGCATCACCCGGAGCACGTCCCCGCACGACGGCCCAGGCACGGCACGTGTCACCGCGACGCTGTGGGGGCCATCGCTCTGCACCACGCGCACCACGCTTGGGCAGCCGAAGAGGTTGTGGACTCCTCCGAGCGCCTCCTCATAAGCCCCGCCCAGGAACATCCCCAGATAGTACCGGCCACCACCAGAGATACCGCCTCCTTCTTCCAACTCGTGAAGCGGCCAGCTTGACTCGCCGCTGATGAATTTGTTGATTTTCCCGTCACTGTCACAGGTCAAATCGGACAATATGCCTCTTACTCCCGGGCGTTGATCCAGCCTTGGGACGTTCGGGAGCAGCTGTCCAATGCCCCAGAAATCGGGAGTGGACTTGGACGCCATGCTGTTGAAGACGAGAAATTATTACTGTAACTGTGATGGTATGTAAAATAGTATTGAGTTGACGTCATGTTATAATTTAATTGTATGTTATCATGTGATCAAATTTGTGAATATGTGACGGTGATGATATATTAATAAATTTTAAAGTAATAGTTGAGTTTTTCTTGTGTCATGTATTTACGAAAGAAATATATAATAAAATACGATATGATTATAAGCATAATAACTTGATAGTATAGATAAATTGAATATATATAGTTTGGGCTATTGAATGGGCTCCACCTAAGATATTGTTTTTTTTATAATTCATGACTGACAAGTTTAATTAGCTATTGACAAGTTTAATTGTCCCAAAATTAATAATATAAATGAAATCTACCGTGTCAATGTGGTATATGTGGACTTGATCCCACACACCAATTAATTGCCTTTGAGACGACCAAGTCACATAAGCCATCATTGACAATGAGTTGTTCAACACACAAAGACCCTTTCTTGAATTCCTCAATGCATCATTGATTGCGTTAATTAGTGTAGGGCAAGTAGGTTTTGCACCCTCCAAGAACAATTGCAGCAAACAAATTTCTTGTGGTCTGTATGCATTTCATTGGCAAGGCCCTCCGTGACATATTAAATGCTAAGGGAATTCATGGTAAGTTAATCATATACCCAAAGACCCTTTCTTGAATCCCTCAATGTATCTTTGCTTGAGTTGAATGGTGCAGAGCAAGTAGATTTTACACTCTTCATGAACAATTGCGACAAACAAATATTCTGTAGTCGATGTGCACTTCCTTGGCAAGGCCTTCCATGACATATTAACTGCTGAGGGAATTCAAATCCATAGCCAACGCATCATACACCCAAAGACCTTTTCTTGAATTTCTTAATGCATCCTTGCTTGAGTTGACTAGGGTAAAGCAAGTGGGTTTTGCACTCTTAAGACTCTCCAATAACAGTTGCAACACACAAATTCTTATAGTTTGTGGGAACTTCCTTGCCAACCCCTTCCATAACATATTAAAGGCTAAGAGAATTTATGGCAACAACATCATATAACTTTCTAGACACAATCTCGTGGGTAAAAATTGAATAAGAAGAGATAATTGTTCGACTATTTTCTTTATAAGTCATCGAGTTTTTTAAATACTTGTGATTATAAATATTTTGAATTATGTGAGATAACCTTTAAAATTTTATATTTATATCACTTCAAGATTTGAAAACCACTCTAAATTAGTTAGGCATAGTTCCAAACTACTTGACCACTGCACCAACTAACGGAGAAAGAAAAAGGAAGAGGTTTTGTTTTATGTTCTAAAAATGTTTAGTTGATAAAGATATTTATTATAATATATGAGATGATAGGTGATGAAATGAATATTCTTTCAACTTGGCCTATGTAAGACTAATTTTTGGGCCTTATTTTTAAGAAGGCCCAAGGAGAGCTAAGCCCATGCGATATTAGAAAGCCACTAAGGCTCCCATTCTTCACTTCTTATTTTTTTTTTCATCTCTCTCTTTTATTCTCTTTTAAGATTATTTTTTTAAATTATTAATTTTATAAAATTTAAGTGTCTGATCTTAAATTCAATCATCTTTTTATCGTGAAAGCGGTTCCAATCTACAAGGAAGTAACCCTTTTAATTTCACCATGGTGTGGAACAAATCGCACCATGTTGGGACAGCCCACTGGTCTTCCTGCCATGCCAAATATCATACGAGGGGCGAGTGCTGGATCCGGGTCGGGCGAGCCTATGCCAGGCCGCAAGGCCCAAGGCTCTCGGGCCGTCAACCGGTGAGTCGGTGGCTTTTGAAGGAGCACGTGTCAGTCACCGAGATGGCGTGCACACTACGCACCGAAGCGCATTTAGCCCTTTGCCGTTCTCATCATCACATCACTCTCCCCTCTTCTTTCTTCTACGATCCTGTTTGTTTTGCGTACAAATACGAATCCTTCTTCCAACAGTCTCTCTTGAGTTTGTTTCTTGTTCTCCAAGTCGAAGGGTTTGCATTGGGTGCCTCCGTAAGAGACCAGAGCTCTTAGTTCCTTCTCGTTTGTTTCTGACTCAGACGCTGTTGCCGTATGTTTAACTCCAAATCCCTCTAATCTCCTGCATATTTGATCTGTACCGATTATTAGATCAGGATTTGTTTCAATCCTTGTTCTTTCACCTGAATTAATTCCTTTGATTTAATATAATTTTGTTGGTTCGGATCGTTTTAACGGCATGCTTTCTTATTAAATTATATGCTGGACAAATACTGGTAAACTACTTGACATTGTTATTGTGATTTCGTTTTATTTAAGGGTTTTTCCTTTCATACAGGGAGCTGAGACAATTCGTTCCGTGCTGAGACCAGCGAAACAAGTTAAACATGGTGTGTTCTTCAGCTATTTTTTCCAATCATCTTTTATGGTTTTCTTTAATGCCAAAAAGGTATTTGGTGAATTCATTGTAGTGCGTCGGTTGATTTGAAAAGTATATCATTGGTTTCACTGGGGAATTTGTTTTTGTTATTTTGTTTTGGTTGTGTTTTTGGGAGTGTCAGTCTGTAGATTGAGGGCAAAATTTAGGCCGAACAGTGCTAGGAAGTGAGAAGCCTTTTCCCCTGGGTTATTTTTTGGACATCAAATCAGTGCCGATTCAAGGTGGACATTTAAGGAGAGGAAATTTTGGTATTTTATATGACTGGATGTAGTCTTGTTCTACTGTTTTCACCTAAGCTTCAGAGTGAAAATGTAATTTTCCATTTTAATTTGTCTGGCAATTTATTCTTTATCAGTGGCTACAGGCTAAATGTGATAATTATCCTTTACAAATATTGGAAACAAGCAGTTTGATTCATTTCCAAGTGAAAGGATAACTTCTTCTTCCTCTTAAAATCAACTATGTAATGAATTTTACTCCTAAAAATCAATTTACAACAACAACATATCCAGCCTTTATCCACTATGTGGGGTCGGCTACATGAATTCTAGACTTCCATGTATTCCTATCGTTTGTCATATCTTCATTTAGATCCATATACTTCATATCGAACTTTAATGTCTCTCCCAAAGTCTTCTTGGGTCTACCTCTACCTCTTTTTGTGACTAATTGTTCCATTTCATCAACTCTCCTCACATGAGCGTCTCTTAGTATCCTTCTCACATGACCAAACCATCTTAGTCTAGTCTCTCTCATCTTCTCATCGATTGGCACTACTCCTACCTTATTACGAATAACTTCATTTCTAATTTTATCCTTTCTTGTATGTTCGCACATCCATCTTAACATCTTCATCTCCGTTACACTCGTCTTTTGCTCATGCTGGTATTTGACTGCCCAACATTCTGAGCCATACAGCAAGACTGGTCTTATAGCTCTCCTATAAAATTTTTCTTTCAATTTTAATGGGATTTTACCATCACATAACACTCCCGATGCATTTCTCCATTTTAGCTAACCTGCCTTAATTCTATGTGCGACATCCTCGTGAATTTCTCCATCTTTTTGAATCACTGATTCCAAATATCGAAAATGGTCTTTTCTTTGTAAGATTTGGTCTTCTAATTTTATTATAATATCGCCCACTCTTGCATTTTTACTAAATTTGCATTCCATATATTCTGTTTTCTTTCTACTTAATTTAAATCCTTTAGATTCTAAATTGTTTCTCCACAACTCAAGCTTAGTGTTCACTCTTCTTTTGTTTCATCTACCAACACTATGTCGTCTGCAAATAGCATACACCATGGCACATCTGTCTGAATATCTTTAGTGAGTTCATCCATTACTAGGCAAATAAGTATGGACTTAGTGTAGAACCTTGATGCAGTCCTATTGTAGTTGTAAATGGTTCAGTATCCCCTCCGCATGTTCTGACCCTTGTCTCTACACCATGATACATGTCTTTAAGGATTTGTATATAGGCTATTTTGACTCCTATCTTCTCTAAAACCCTCCATAATACTTCTCTAGGGACCCTATCATAGGCCTTTTCTAGATCTATAAACACCATATGTAGGTCCTTCTGATGATCCCGATACCTTTCCATTAGACGCCTCAGTAAATATATAGCTTCCATTGTTGACCTGCCAGGCATGAAATCAAACTGATTTTCTGACACATTTGTTTCTTTTCTAAGCCTCTGCTCTATTACTCTCTCCCAGAGTTTCATGGTATGACTCATTAACTTAATTCCTCTATAATTTTCACAGTTTTGAACATCTCTTTTGTTCTTGTATATAGGAACCAAAGTACTCTTCCTCTACTCATCTAGCATCTTTTTTGATTTAAGGATCGCGTTAAATAGTTGCGTTAGCCAGGAGACGCCCTCTTCTCCCATGCATTTTCATGCTTCTATTGATATATTATCTGGTCCCACTGCCTTATGATTTTTCATCTTTTTTAAAGCTTGTCTTATTTCATTTGAACTTATGCGTCGATAGAATGTGTAGCTCACATTCCCTTCGGAGTTACTAAGATGTCTCAACCTAACTCTTGTGTCACCACCATCATTGAATAATTTTGTGAAATACTCCTTCCATCTTTCCTTAATCGCTCTCTCATTTACTAAAACATTTTGATTGTCATCTTTTATGCATTTCACTTGATTTAAATCCCGTGTTTTTCTTTCTCTTGCTTTAGCTAATTTATATATATCCCTTTCTCCATCTTTTGTATCAAGTCGTTTATATAGATTCTCATATGCTTTTGACCTTGCTTCACTAACAGCTCTTTTTGCTGCCTTTTTTGCTTCTTTATAATTTTTTTGATTTTCTTCATTGTTGCATTGATATACCACCTTATAGCAAGTTTTCTTATTTTTAATTTTCAATTGTACATCTTCATTCCACCACCAAGACTCCTTAAGGTTAGGGGCTCTACCATTTGTCTCTCCAAGGACTACCTTTGCCGTGCTTCTCAGAGCATTAGCCATTTATTTCCACATTTGGTTTGTCTGTCTTTCTCCATTCCATTCCCTTCTACCCCTTAATTTTTCTTTGAAGATTAGTTGTTTCTCCCCTTTTAAATTCCACCACCTGATTCTTGGATTTTGTTTTATGTGATTTTTTCTCTTTCAATTTCTTACTTGGACGTCAAGTACTAAAAGTCTATGTTGAGTAGTCAAACACTCTCCCGGTATTACCTTACAATCCCTACAACATAACCGATCCTCTTGTCTCATGAGGAAGTAATCTATTTGGGTGTTTGAGGTGATATTTTTATATGTGATTAAGTGTTCGTCTCGTATTTTGAACCTCGTATTGGTTATAATGAGCCCATATGCCATAGCAAAATGTAGGATAGATTTACCCTCATTATTAATTTCCCCCGAATCCATACCCTCCATGTACCTCTCTATATCCTTTTCCGTCTCTACCCACGTGCCCATTTAAGTCATTTCCTATAATCACTTTCTCTCCTCTTGGTATCATTTGTATGAGTCTCTCTAGGTCCTCCCAGAATTTTACTTTTATCTCATCACCTAACCCCGCTTGTGGTGCATATATACTAAAGATATTCATAGTCATTCTTCCTAGACTAATCTTCACCATAATAATCCTATCCCCTATTCTCTTTACATCTACTACCTCATCTATTAAGCTTTTATCCATAATAATCCCCACTCCATTTTTCGCTCGATCAGTTCCTGTGTACCATATTTTATATCCAGCTTCTGATAAAGTTTTTGCTTTTTTCCCTACCCATCTCGTCTCTTGAAGGCACATAATATTAATTTTTCTTTTAATCATCACATCCACCACTTCCTTAGCTTTGCCTGTTAATGTTTCTATGTTCCATGACCCAATCCTTAATCTATGATTTTGTTTTTGTCCTTGACTTTGGATTTGATTTTGTTTTTGGCCTTGACTTTGAATTTGATTTTGTTTTTGATTTTGATTTTGGTTCTGATTTTGATTTTGGTTTTGATTTTGATTTTGATTTTGGACTAACTTCTTTACCCACATCCGTCCAAGCAAATGCGAGAACCCTTGCTGATTTATCACTACATCCGGGCGCCGATGCAGCGGCCCTAGCTCACTTGTCACTACACGGGGGCATTGTAGCGCGTCGCTATGAAGGGTTACGCCCACGCCCAAACGATTTTTCATAATTTGTCTAGAGTTCATGTTTTGGATCCGACTAAGTTTTACGTTGGCTATCGGCTACCTAACACAACCCTCCTTCTTTATCTGGGCTTGGGACCGGCAGTGGATAACATCCCCAGACGGAGTTTCCTAAAAATCAATTTAGTTCACTTTTTTTTATGGGTTTCATTTCTTGTTCAGAATGTTGTTATTTTTTCTTCAAAATGTTAAGAAATATTGTGGTTAACTGTGTCTGTATTACCAACCATACAACTATTACTAGTCTTGAGTGTCATTAAATTTGCAGAATATGTTGTTCTTAGATGGTGGTTCTTTGCTAATATGATGATCTAAATTCACTGCCTTGGTGAGGAGTTATAAAAAGTTGCAAACTGTCTAACAACAAAAAAACACCAACAGTTGGTGTTGTTTTCAAGTGTTTGTTTTGTCTTATTATTGTCACATTCACTTCATTGACTGAGATATTACAGTTTTTCGATGGATATGGATATCATGGAACATCATTCGAGCAAACTTACAGATGTTACCCTGCATCTTTTATTGATAAGGTAGAAATGCTTTCCCTCAGCATTTATGAGTTTACTTATGCTGCACCTATTTGCCACAACTGTACTAATTTAAAAGTTATTGTGTTGTTTTTTCTTCTTGAATTATTTCATTTCACATTATGTGCCCTCGACCAAGTTTGTGGTGTCTTTTACTAAATGTGAATATAAATCAACTATGGCAGAATGGAAAATGTTGTCATATCGTATATGCTCCTTTATTTCTGACAAGGGCTTTAGGTCTTCCTTAAATTTAGGTAGTGAGGAAAGTCCCTGATCTCACTCCCACCCCCAAAGGTGGGTGGGTGGGGGAACTGTTATAATATTGTTTTTCTTGTTACTTATGCATGACTCTGATTCTTTCTTTCTGTTAAATCCTGCAGCCACAGCTTGAAAACGGTGATAAAAGTAAGTTATCAAACTCTAGCCAGCTAACCTGTGTGTGTAATAGCCTTCTAACAGTCTCAAAATCTTTGCTTTATGTTGTTACAGTTATAATGCCTCCCTCAGCCCTTGACCGCCTCGGTTAGTTGATTCATTCACTTTATCAACTTTTGCTTAATTAATGTGCAATCTCTAAATGCTTACATTAAGACTCCACCCTGCAGCGTCTCTTCATATTGATTATCCTATGTTGTTTGAACTTCGCAATGCTGCTACTGAGCGTGTTTCTCATTGTGGTGTTCTGGAGTTCATTGCGGATGAAGGCATTATATATATGCCCTATTGGGTAGGTATCCAGTAGCCTATCTGCATGTTCTGGTTTTTTATATGACTCTTCTGAATGCCTGTGTTTCTGTAAAGAAGTCTATCTCTGCATTAATTTACCATTGATTCACCCTGGATTCCTATATTCTAGATGATGGAGAACCTGCTCTTACAAGAAGGAGACATTGTGCGAGTGAAAAATGTGACACTTCCAAAAGGCACTTATGTTAAACTGCAGCCCCACACAAAAGACTTTTTGGATATCTCAAACCCTAAGGCCATGTAAGTTCATGTCCTATGTGTTCTGTCCATGAGCATATGTCAAAGGTGGAATGATATTTCCCTCCACCAGGATTATCTGATGATTTGGTCTCTACACCATCTAATTGTTTCCATTTATTTGCACTTAATACCATTTCACTATACCTCTAATTCTACTTTGGTTCCCATAATTTCAGCAATGATAGTCATAATGTTGTGGTTTTGATCTAGTTGTAATATAGTAATCTCATTAGCCCCTCATCATCAGAGCAAATAAATGGGAAAAATAACTGCCAGTTCAACCTTGTGCATGGACATTATTCCCGCTCTCAGTTCAACATGTGAACTCAACCACCTGACCATTTTATAGTACCAAAAGACAGCATGCCACGTCAGAATTTTATCCATTTTCTTTTTCCATAAGAAACTGCCTCTGTCGCCTCCTCCTTTTTCAATCTAGTTCACCACCAGCTGCTCCTTTTACCTACCTTGACAACAAATCATCACCATCTACAGTTCCTTTACCTTCTCTACAAAATAATGCTTTTCTACTAACTCACCATTACCAACTTCCGCTTTACCCATTGTCATAAGGAGGCCTGAAATATCGCATATTAAATCCTTATTAAATAATTAGTTAATGTATGCAAAAGAACTTGAAGTATATAGTTGCAAGCAACACTAGCCCATATCACAATTTGGGTATTTGGAGTGGAGAAAGGTCTAGATTTAGAAAGAATGCTCTTTTTTGCAAGTACTGCGGCCTTGATGTTAGATTATGTGTTTGGGATTTTAGGAGTTGTTGGTTGAATTAAGAGTTCGGGAAATAAAGATTATAGTGTCAGTTGATAGCAACCACATGCAAATTGGGCATAAAACTGTCAATATTAGCCAGGGACAGGATGACCCAGTTTTGCCTCAAATCACCTATTTAGTTTTCCAATGATTGGCTTAACATATTTTCTAGGTTGTAAATAATATTCACAACCAAGGTAATAGCAACTATGTCACATGTGGTTTTTTCCCCTTGTATTTTTGACAAACATAAATAATATTTAGTAGCGACGCGCTACACTGCCCGCGTGTAGTGTCAAGTGAGCTAGGGCCGCTGCATCGGCGCCCAAATGTAGTGACAAATGAAAAGGTCCCCGCATTTGCTTGGATGGATGTGGGTAAAGAAGTTAGTCCAAAACCAAAATCAAAATAAAAAACAAAATCAAATTCAAAGTCAAGGCCAAAACCAAAATCAAAGATTAAGTATTGGGTCATGGAACATAGGAACATTAACAGACAAATCTATGGAAGTGGTAGATGTGATGATTATGAGAAAGATTAATATTATATGCCTTAAAGAGACGAGATGGGTAGGGAAAAAAGCAAAAACTTTATTAGAAACTGGATATAAAATATGGTACACAGGAAATGATCAAGTTTTGTAGATGAGGTAGTGGATGTAAAGAGAATAAGGGATGAGATTATTATGGTGAAGGTTGGGTTAGGAAGAATGACTATGAATATCTTTAGTACATATGCACCACAAGCGGGGTTAGGTGAGGAGATAAAAGCAAAATTCTGGGGAGACCTAGAGGGACTCATACAAATGATACCAAGAGGAGAGAAAGTGATTATAGGAGATGATTTAAATGGTCACGTGAGTAGAGACGGAAATGGCTATAGAGAGGTACATGGAGGGTATGGATTCGGAGAAATCAATAATGAGGGTAAGTCTATTCTAGATTTTGTTATGGCATATGGGCTCATCATAACCAATACTAGGTTCAAAAAACGGGACGAACATTTAATCACATATAAAAATGTCACATCAAGCACCCAAATAGATTACTTGCTTATGAGACAAAAGGATTGGTTATGTTGTAGGGATTGTAAGGTGATACTGGAGGAGTGTTTGACTACTCAACATCGACTTTTGGTACTTGACGTCTAAGTACCAAATTGGAAGAGAAAAAATCACATAAAACAAAATTCAAGAATTAGGTGGTGGGATTTAAAAAGGGAGAAACAACTAATTTTCAAAGAAAAATTAAGGGGTAAAAGGGAATGGAATAGAGAAGAACAGACAAACCAAATGTGGAGGGAAATAGCTACTGCCCTGAGAAGCACGACAAAAGTAGTCATTGGAGAGACAAATGGTAAAGCCCCAAAGCTTAAGGAGTCTTGGTAGTGGAATGAAGAGGTACAATTTAAAATTAGAAATAAGAAAACTTGCTATAAGACGGTATATTAGTGCAACATGAAGAAAACCTAAAAAATTATAAATAAACAAAAAAAAAAACAACAAAAAGAGCTGTTAGTGAAGTAAGGTCAAAAGCATATGAGAATCTATATAAACGACTTAATACAAAAGATAGAGAAAGGGATATATATAAATTAGCTAAAGTAAGAGAAAGAAAAACAAGGGATCTAAACCAAGTAAAATGCATAAAAGATGAAAACCAAAATGTATTAGTGAATGAGAGAGCGACTAAGGAGAGATGGAAAGAGTATTTTACAAAATTATTCAATGATGGTGATGATACAAGAGTTAGGTTGGGACATCTTAGTAATTCTGAAGGGAACGTGAGTTATACATTTTATCGATGCATAAGTTCAAATAAAATAAGGCAAGCATTAAAAAAGATGAAAAATCATAAGGCTGTGGGACAGGATAATATACCAATATTAGTATGGAAATGCATGGGAGAAAAGGATATCTTTTGGCTAACAAAATTATTTAACGCGATCTTTAAATAAAAAAAGATGCCAGATGAGTGGAGGAAGAATACTTTGGTCCCTATATACAAGAATAAAGGAGATGTTCAAAACTGTAAAAATTACAGAGGAATTAAGTTAATGAGTCATATCATGAAACTTTAGGAGAGAGTAATAGAGTAGAGTCTCAAAAAAGAAACTGATGTCTCGGAAAATCAGTTTGGTTTCATGCTTGGTAGGTCAACAATGGAAGTTATATACCTACTGAGGCACCTAATGGAAATGTATCGGGATCAGTAGAATGACTTGCATATGGTATTTATAGATCTAGAAAAGGCCTATGATAGGGTCCCTAGAGAAGTATTATGGAGGGTTTTAGAGAAGAAAGGAGTCCGAATAGCCTATATACAAGCCTTTAAGAACATATATTACGGTACAAAGACAAGGGTCAGAACATGCGGAGGGGATATTGAACCGTTTAAAATTACAATGGGATTGCACCAAGATTCTGCACTAAGTTCATACTTATTTGCTTTAATAATGGATGAACTCACTAAACGCATTCAGACAGAGGTGCCATGGTATATGCTATTTGCAGATGACATAGTGTTGGTGGATGAAACAAAAGAGGGAGTAAACACTAAGCTTGAGTTGTGGAGAAACAATTTAGAATCTAAGGGATTTAAAGTAAGTAGAAGGAAAACAAAATATAGAATGTAAATTTAGTAAAAATGCAAGAGTGGAGGATGTTATAATAAAATTGGAAGACCAAATCTTACAAAGAAAAAGACTATTTTCGATATTAGGATCAGTGATTCAAAAAAATGGAGAAATTCACGAGAATGTCACGCATAGAATTAAGGCAGGTTGACTAAAATGGAGAAATGCATCGGGGGTGTTATGTGATGGTAAAATCCCATTAAAACTGAAAGGAAAATTCTATAGAACAATTATAAAACCAGCCTTGCTATATGGCTCAGAATGTTGGGCAGTTAAATACCAGTATGAACAAAAGATGAGCATAACGGAGATGAAGATGCTAAGATGGATGTAAGGCCATACAAGAAAAGATAAAATTAAAAATGAAGTTATTGATAATAAGGTAAGAGTAGTGCCAATTGAGGAGAAGATGAGAAAGACTAGACTAAGATGGTTTGGTCATATGAGAAGGAGATCAAGAGACACTCATGTGAGGAGAGTTGATGAAATGGAACAATTAGTCAAAAAAAGAGGTAGAGACAGACCCAAGAAGACTTTGGGAGAGACATTAAAGTTTGATATGAAGTGTATGGACCTAAATGAAGATATGACAAAAGACAGAAATATATGAAAGTCTAGAATTCATGTAGCCAACCCCACATAGTGGGACAAAGGCTGGATATGTTGTATAAATAATATCTAGGGCAATACAGAGTTACAAACTGTCATATCCTCTTGGATCCGACAGAGTTCTTCTAGTGAGAATGCTTAGGCAGGAATCACAAGAATAAGGGAAGGAAATGAAGAAGAATTGAGAGGGAGAGAATTGTAGAGTTAGAGGGAGAATTCGAATAGGAATCAATTCAAAAGTATTCAATGCTTACAATTGTATTGGGCCGAGCTTTATTACTCGGTTCCTAGCGGTTGGCACCAACAGCATGGCCCTGATACCGCATTTGATTTGCTATACGTTCTAATAATGAGACCCGCCACTCCAACTATGCTTTTATTACAGTAAAGACCCCTTAGGTACACTACAACTCCCCTCCCCTTGAATTAATTCTTGTCCCCAAGAATGGTAAGTAAGCTCGCTGCGTTGGGAAACTGGTTGAGGAATTCTGGAAAGTATTCCTACATACTACTATCGGGGTGTAGTGTAGACCATTGGACCAACACCTGAGTGATAGGGGCCTCTTGCTGGAAGATGACCCGTTTGTCTATAACAACAACTGGTTAGACAGCTAGTTCTGGTTCGCGGAAGATGACTAGTAGGGGATGGCTGGTGACCTGAAATTCGGTAGCTTTCCGGAGAAGGGACACATGAAACACCGGGTG
Organism: Diospyros kaki; assembly: GCA_036245055.1. Taxonomy (NCBI): domain Eukaryota; kingdom Viridiplantae; phylum Streptophyta; class Magnoliopsida; order Ericales; family Ebenaceae; genus Diospyros; species Diospyros kaki. Next base: position 38,739,556 of record BSEG01000001.1, on the reverse strand, counting down.
TATTTGGGTTCCTTCAGGTGGCTGCAATCTGTAAGCAACTGGGCCCACCCGTTTGGTGATGGGGTAACGTCCGTAAAATTTGGGACTGAGCTTGGTCACCTTGTGCTGTAAGATGGATTTGAGTTGGGGTTGGCTGAGCTTGAGGTACACTTCGTCTCCTACCTCGAATTCTTGTTCACTTCTCTTCTTATCGGCCATCTGCTTCGTTCGGTTCTGTGCTTTGACCAATTCCGTTTTAAGATTTTGTAAGACCTTATGTCGGTGCTGTAGGTAGGAGTCCACATCTGTCACTGAAGTTAGCTCGCTACCCATCCATGCTAAGTTGGGCTTGTACTCGTATAAGGCCTTAAATGGCGTCATCCCTATGGAACGATGGTGGCTGGAATTATACCATCATTGTGCCAATGATAGCCATTTGTTCCATCCTTTAGGTTGCACAAAACAAAAACATGAGATAGGCTTCCAAGTATTGGTTAACTCTCTCCAATTGGCCATCAGTCTCAGGATGGTAGGCAGTTGACATAAGAAGCTTAGAATCCAATGCTTTGAACAACTCCCGCCAAAATAAGCTGGTAAACACTTTATCCCTATTTGAAATGATAGACTGAGGAACCCCGTGCCTGATCCAAGAATTCTCTGGCTACTTCTGGTGCTGTGAAGGGATGGGCAAGACTAAGGAAATGGCTGTACTTAGTCAACCTGTCTACCATGACCAGCACGCAGTTCTTCCCTTTTGAGCGTGACAACCCTTCGACAAAATTCATTGTAATGTAAGCCCAAGCCTGATTAGGTACTGCCAGTGGTTGCAAAAGACCTGGTTTAGCCACCGATTCATGCTTGCGCTTTTTGTAAACGTCGCACTTAAGTACATATTCCATCACCGATTTTTTTAATCCTAGCCAGAAAAGACTTGTTTCACCTTTCTATATGTATTTTGAATCCCGAAGTGTCCCCCTAAGGGTGAGTCGTGCATCGTTTGTAGTATCCTTTCCCTTAGTGCCTCACAATCTCCTATCACCAACCGTCCCTGATATCGAATGAGACTGTTATTGAAGGTGTAACCTTGCTTGCTGTTGGGGTCTAAACTCAATTGTTCCAACAATTCCTTTGTCCACGAGTTCTTGTCATAACTACTTGTTATTTCTTGGTACCAATCCGGGATCACTGCCGATGTAATTGCACATTACCCTTCCTCATGGCACCGTGATAACGCGTCGGCTACCACATTCTCCTTCCCTTTTCTGTATTGAATCACAAATTCCAATCCCATTAGCTTAGTCATCCCCTTTCTCTGTAAATTGGTATTCAACTTTTGTTGAGACAAGAATTTGAGGCTTTCATGATCAGTTCTTATGATAAACCGCCCAACCTCCAAGTAATGCCTCCATTTGTCGACTACCATAAGGACTGCTAATAGCTCCTTATCATATGTACTTAGCCCTTGATGCCTTGGGGCCAAGGCTTGGCTCATAAAAGCCAAAGGTCACCCATCTTGAGATAGAATAGCCCCCACCCTTGTACCACTCGCATCTGTCTCTAATGTAAATGGTTTTTTGAAGTCAGGAATGCCGAGTATCGGCACCTCACTCATGGCTTTTTTAAGATTTTCAAATGCAGCTTTTGCGTTTTCACTCCACTTAAAACCATCCTTCTTCAATAGGTCATTTAATGGCTTGCTTATTACCCCATAGTTTCTTATAAAACGCCTGTAATAACCCATCAATCCCAGAAATCCCCTTAGAGATTGGATATTCCCAGGTTTTGGCCATGACAACATTGTCGATATCTTCTTAGGATCAGTGCTAACTCCAGCACTAGAGATCACATAGCCCAAGTACTCCACCTGCGTCTGAGCAAAGGAACATTTGGACTTTTTGATGCACAACCAGTTGAGTCTAAGGACTTGAAATGCAGCTCTAAGGTGCTCTAAGTGTTGGGTGAAGAAGGAGCTATAGATTAGGATATCATCGAAGAATACCAAAATAAATTTGCGAAGGTAGGGTTCAAAGATATGATTCATAAGGGCTTGGAAGGTTGTGGGCGCATTGGTTAAACCGAAATGCATTACGGTAAATTCATAATGCCCATGGTGAGTTCTAAAAGCGGTCTTAGGAATGTCCGAGGGGTTCATCCGAATTTGGTGATATTCAGACCTAAGATCAAGTTTAGAAAATATCGAGGCATTAGCTAGTTCATCTAGTAGATCTTCAATGATAGGGATAGGAAATTTATTTTTAATGGTGATGTTGTTGAGCTGGTGGTAATCAATGCAGAAGCGTCAGGTTCCATCCTTTTTCTTAACTAAAAGGACTGAAGATGCAAAAAGGCTTCTACTAGGTTGGATCAAGGATTGGTCGAGCATTTCTTTGACCAGGGTTTCAATCTCGGTTTTAAGTGTAGGAGGATATATATATGATCGAATATTGATGGGTTCTGCATTGGGCTGAAGGGAAATTGTGTGATCAAAGAGTCTCTTAGGAGGAAGGCTGTTAGGTTCTGCAAATAAGTCCCCAAACTCAATAAATAGTGCATCAAGAGAAGACAATTCCTGTACCTGCCATTGGTTGGTCGTTGGGATGTTGTTGCCCATCAACCCTTGACCTCTTTGTTCTTCTTGATCCACATAAGCCTCAATGGTAAAAAGCTGAGCCACTTGGGACATCTTACACTTCAATAACTTATGCAACCTTCTTCCTCTGATCAACTTGCACACCCTTGTCTCCACATTTCCTTACAACGTAATTCTCCTGTCTCCCCTATCCACTGTAACTTCCATCTTGTTAAAGTCGAAGCTAATGGGACTAACCTCTCTCATCCAATCAACTCTCAACACTATTTTGCAGCCTCCCAATTTTAGTAATCTAAGATCAGCTTCGAAGGATTCCCCTTACATTGTCCAACAAAACCCCAGACATGCCGACTTACTCAACACTCAACTTTCGTTAGCTACGGTTACCGCTAATGGTTGAGTGTTGGATAGCTCACACTTCATCTTCCTTGCAGTTCCCTCGTCAATGAAGCTATGTGTGCGTACTCTGTCAATCAACACCATGAGGGACCCCTCCGGTACCTTCCCTTCTACCTTGATTATTTTACTGCTAGCCACCCCTTTAATGGCATGGAGAGAGATAGTGCCATTGTCTTCCTCATCTCCCTCCTCTTTGGCCACAAAATTTTCCACCCCTGTATCTCCACTTCGCCTCCTTCTAATAATAACAATTGTCTGCCACAGTGATGCCCGGGGTAGTACTTATCACCGCATCTGTAACACAATTCGAGAGGCCTCTTTGGCTCCATCATCCTTCCCCCTTGTTGCATCGTATTAGTTGGAGGCGGCAAAACAAATGGCTTCGTTATCGGTCCCGTTCTGTACATCTCTCTTAACGGACCTCTTCCCATCGTTGGGGATGGGATAGATTCATGTCCCCTCGCCTAGGTCCTTTGCACCTTCATTATAGCTTCTACATTCATCTCCTGAAGTAGAGCACTCTCTGTTGCTTCTTGTACTGTTCGGGGCCTGGTCATCTTCATTGTGGACCTTAACTCCTTGTTCAAACCGCTCAAACAACTTGACACAAAGTAATCTTCGGTCAAATAGGGATTGCGGCTCAACATCTGAGACTTCAGCTCCTCGAATCTAAGCTGGTACTCTTGCACCGAACCATTCTGCTTCATCTTGTTAAATTCCTCCACGAAATCCATGGTTCTCTTTTCTTCAAACCGTTCACATATTCTCTCGACAAATTCCTCCCAATTACAATCCTCCCTCACTCGTAACTAGCCTTGGTACCACACATCCCCTACGTCGTTCAAATATGCTACCGCCAGGCTGATCTTCTAGTCCTCAGCCACCCGGTGTATCCCAAATAGTTTCTCACGTCGGCGTAACCACCAGTGGGGTTTCGCCTCGTCAAACACAGGTAATTCTAATTTTGGTAGAGGAAAATTAGAATTCACTTGAGTTTCTGGTCTCCTTCCCATTCCAATGTCTTCCAAAGTTGTTGGATCACCCTTCGCTTTCGACGAGCCAACCATTCTCCGGCTCATACCAGCTCCTGGTAAGATTGGATCCGACCTTTCTCTCGGAGGAAAATCTGAAGATAGTCTCACCTGAGCCTAACTTAAGAACATGAGCATGAATTGTTGCATCTGATCACGCAGCATATTGCTCTGCTCTCTCTTCTCCCCTCTAATTTGGTTGCACATATCCCTATGCAACCGATTTGTTACCTCCTCCAATCTCTGATCAATCACCGAACCTAATGATTCCTGACTCGAGTCTGAACATCCATCACTGTAGCCAACACTTGCTGAAGCTGCAGTTCCATCTGCTTCATACGAGTTCCATTTGCCATCACTATTGTCTCAATTTCCTTGGGAACCAGGAGCGATTGCTCTGATACCAATTGTCGTATCCTCTTGGATCCGACAGAGTTCTTCTAGTAAAAATGCTTAGGCGGGAATCACAAGAATAAGGGAAGGAAATGAAGAATAATTGAGAGGGAGAGAATTGTAGAATTAGAGGGAGAATTCGAATAGGAATCAATTCAAAAGTATTCAATGCTTACAATTGTATTGGGCCGAGCTTTATATACTTGGTTCCCAGCGGTTGGCGCCAACAACATGGCCCTGATACCACATTCGATTTGCTATATGTTCTAATAATGACACTCGCCACTCCAACTATGCTTTTATTACAGTAAAGACCCCTTAGGTACATGACAGACTTGTGAGAATTTTAAACCTATAGGAGCACTATCAGCCAGAGAGAAATGAAAAGGAGAAGGTGCAGTAGGACTAGTAGAAAGGAAGAAGACCACAGTTAGGACTTCCTAGATATCACAGCAAGAATATATTGAATAAGGTACCATATAGCAAGTCTTACATTAAGTGTTCTAGGTTACTTATAACAACATATATTTCCTGTCTAATGCTTAGGATTAGCTTTCATCATTTTCCTCTCATTCAGAACAACTTTGCGGAAGTATGGGAGGATTGTCAATTTCTTTGGTCCATCATTATAGTTGAAAGTGAAGTAAAGATATCATTCATGCAATTTGAGTACAGGCTACATAATTTCTTGTTGTTTCCATTAAAATGAATCTGGATTTGCACATGTTGAGACCATGATAGCCACCCAATACAAATGACATTTGTAATCATTGATCTCACCATCTGTATTCAAATTGCCTGGTTGCTCAGTCTTATAGTTGCTTTCATAATATTTGCATAGTTCTCTATTTAACAGTTTTTTGCCTTTATTAATTTGATTTCACTTGCAAGCATCATACCTGTCTGAAATGGATCCATTTATTCTATGTTGTCATTATGTAATTAAGCTTGATATATCAGAATGGTATGGGCGTATCCATTAGAACTCCTGTTTTGTTTTGCCGTGTGGTGTTTCCTTGTCTTATTGACTACTATAATATTTAGAGTACACGTTGACCCACTAGTCTGGCATTACTGTGGGTGGATCTCCTAATTTGGCTTACTTTTCTTCTTTACCTTACCTCGTGCAGCTTGGAGACGAAGTTAAGGAATTTTTCATGCTTAACTACAGGAGACAGTATTATGGTGGCGTACAATAATAAGAAATATTACATAGATATTGTCGAAACAAAGCCTTCAAATGCAATAAGTATAATTGAGACGGACTGTGAGGTGGACTTTGCACCTCCCCTTGATTACAAGGAACCTGAAAAGCCTGTTGCAGCTGTTCCTTCAAGCAAGAAAATGGCAGGAGGTGTGATTGAGTTGATTTTGACATTTTATACATCTACTCATTCTTGACATGCTTATATTATCTTTTTCTTTCTTCATTCACTTGTGATAAATTTAGTTGATTCATGGGTAGGTTGCTGCCTGTATATGTTTTTTTTTTATGATAGGAGTACATCATTTTAGTTTCTGTTAGGATCTAGAGAATGCATTACTGATGGAACAAACTCTGCATATAGCTTTTGTTTCTGAGAGAAACACCAAATCACATGGAAGATGATGTTTTCTTCAAACCTGACATCGTGTGCTTTCTGAAGAACTTTTAGCATGTTAAAGATAAAGCATTTATTAGAATTAGCTGATTTAGGACTGTTGAAAAAGACTAGTAAATTTCTAGTTGATTACAGGTGAAGTCCTTGAGTTCGATAGTAAACTAGAGTTGAGTTTTTGAGAGGATTGATGCCTTAAATTTAGGTGCTTTAAAACACAGAACCAATGGAACAACAATACATTTGCTGGCCCACTGATGTTTGTGGGACTTGAAACCCCGTCTAATACATTTTTAAGGTTTAAAAATCTGTTGAGGATTAAGTTACATCATTTTTGGGATAATAGTCTTCAGGATCCTTTAGTTCTTTTACCTGTCTCTTAACCAAAATAGCAACCTTTGTTCGTACAGGTCAAGAGGCTCCACCCGAGAATGAACCTAAGTTCAGTCCATTTACAGGATCAGGGAGACGCTTGGATGGAAAACCTTTAACGTACCAACCTCCACCTGTGTCTTCCTCTGCATCTAAGGATAGGCAACCTGATGTTGCCAATGGTGGGCAGGCTTCTGCCGGATCTAGTTCACAAGGCACTGCTCGTCAAGCTCAAGGGAAGCTTGTGTTTGGCTCAAGCTCTAAGGCTCCACAAAAGGTACAGATGCCTCACCTTTCATAATTTACCCGCAATTAAGGATATGTGATCATATTTCAGCTTGTGAGTTTTTACTAATTAACGTTGCAGGAAGCTGCAAAGGAGCCCAAGCAGGAGCAGCAGCCGAAGAAAGAAGACCCGAAATTCCAGCCTTTCACCGGGAAGAAGTACTCGCTCAAGGGTTGATTAAAATTCAAAGGTGATATATTACTGGAAACTGCAACAGGGGATTCTTTGTTTCAAACTGGAAAGCAGTTATACCGTGGGGTTTAAAATGGGCTTGCAACTGTGTTCATCACAAGCTCTGTTTCACGTTCTCTGATTCTCTGTTACCAATATTGTAAGTAGACCTGTCTCTCCCGCTGCCACAAGTTCTTGTGCTGACCTTGGATTATTCCTCCTTTTCTTTCTCCATCGTTGTGTAGCCTCTTTGCCTTTCTAATCAATCAACGATCCTTACAACTTAATTGCAGTCTCTGCTACTTGCTATTGATATTCTGTTTTTTCAATTTTAGTTTTCGAAACCTCTGCATCCAAATTGATTCAACACTGGGCGGTTAAAATTTATGATTCTGAACCAAGGGCAGTATCTTGTTGTGGTAGGCTGTGGGCTCTAGGGCCTTCGGCCCAACTTGGCTCAACACTATTCATGGTGATCGAGTGCGCTGCCTAATTTTTGACATCTCTATGTTAATTCATTTTTATTTACGGACTTATTTCTTGCTCACATCAAGTCTAAGAGAGTTTTACCAGTTTATCCGGGTCTTTCTTTGCTGTTTCTCGCAAAAGCTTGTTTTACTTCAGTAGCTCTCTCTCTCTCTCTCTCTCTCTCTCTCTCTCTCTCTCTCCACACAACTAAATGAATTTTTTGCTTTATTTAAAAATTAAAATGCCTGTGAACGAATTTTCCTTGCTTTATGCCTATGTTTTAACAGCTATGAGTTTTTTGGTAGTTTAGTCTGATTGAGTTTTTAAGTTTTTATTTTTATTTTTGAACTTTCGATCTTGTTTTTATTTTAAAAAATAAAATTTTTATGATTGAGTGGTCTCTGCCTATGCTTTCAAGCGACGAGTATATGTATTATTAATTCAGCGGAGGAATTTGATAAAGTTCAGCTTTGATTTTTGTTTTTATTTTTGTAAGTGTTCGCCGAGAAGACCATTGTAACAGGTCTATCAATGTGGTAGTGTTAGGCAACTCAAGACTTGATCAATGGGTTGGCTCTCCAATCTAGGATGTTTGTTTCCGGTGAAAGATAAGACCATCAGGAGAAAAATAAAAACTAAATATAAATTTTTAAAAATAAAAATAAGAAATAAAGCGTAGGTCACATTTTTTGGTCAGTAAAACTCAACTCATTCTATTCAACTTAAACAATTGCTTTAATGTTTTGATTCCAGCAAGGGACAAATATAACTACAAAAATTCTAATTTTATATAAGATTATAATAAATAAATAAATAAATAAAGCATCAAAACAATATTATAAGCAAAACATTCAATCAGGTCAAATTTGAAACGAATCACCTGATTGGTTGACGTGTGTATTAATTGAGGCATGTCACAATGATGTCAAAACAAATGAGAATTGGGGAAAGGGGGAAGGGCTCTTATTGAACTGATTCTTGCCGCTGCCACTTGCAATGGCATTTAGCATACAGTACGGATAGAACCTAGAGCAACTCAGAAACAGGCTCACTAAAAACCAGGGGGGAAAAAATGGAAGGTCACAAATTAACTGTGTTCAGAGCTTGATTTTTCACTTAATATGTTGCAGTTGAATCTTACAAGTGACAAGCGAGTAGCCAGCCTTCTTTACCGAAAGAATAAAGAATATGCAGCATGTTGATGACGTCATGCCTCAACTGTCCTGGGACAGAATGGCTCTTAATGCATCTTTCACGTAGGGGTATTGGAATGGGAAACCCAGCTCCTTGGCTCTAACAGGGAGAACCTTTTGGCCTTCCAGTACCTGCATGGAAAAGAATTTGCAAAATGCAAGTGATGATAGGACTAGCAGAACAAATTATATAACCAAACAGAAAACTTTACGAGGCCCTTACCACAGAAGCTCCCTCCCCGAGCACTGCCTTGAGCGCTAAGTCAGGTACAGGTAACCAGGAGGGTCGGCCCATGGCAGATCCCAAATGTTCGCACATCTCCCCCAATCGAACTGGATTAGGTGCAGTTCCGTTGATAACTCCTGATATTTGATCACTTCAACTCAGTTTAAAGGCCACAAATTTTTTTAAAAGGGTTCTTCATTTCTTTTCTGATAGTTGTTACTAAACGAGGATATCCAGTCCAAGGACAAAACACCCAGTTATTATTATAAGAGTGAACATGAGTATTCAGGTAAATAAAACAACAAAGTAGCACAAGTATTTCAAGAAAATTGATTCATAAGCGCCAACTTGAAATGAATAAATTCTCAACGGCATAAGCACGGCGATTATGAGTTTGCATGTGATTAATCAACAGCAGACCTCCCACTTGTAAAATTTTATAACAAAGATCCCAAAAGAAGATGAATAAAATTAATAAAATTTTATTTCATACCCGTACTTAGATTCTGGAGGACCTGTAGGGTTAAAATCTTTTTCTATGAAAAGAAAATGGTTAGAATAGAAACACGAGATGATTGAGATTTATCACATTTGCTGTTATGGACACGGCCCACAAAGTTCTGCAGTATACACAAAGATGGGTACCAGATAGCAGCAACTCGTAAGGATAAAATAGAATACTAGACTAAAGCCAGGACGACAATATATGCAATTCCAATGAGTGTTTTCTTATTGCTCACCACTGTGTTTTTGCCTACTTTAATATCGCAAAAGAAGTGGGTAGCAATTGAAATGGCAAATTAAGATTGGCAGCTCTCTGCTGCAATTATGAGTTAGCTGCTCCTTCTCTCAATAGTTGCATAAATTTGATATCAACTGAAAGAATTTACCTTCATAAGATGGATTAGATAAAGCTTCATATATCAGATTCACTATGTCATCCAAATGAATCCATGAAAACCTACACAACCAAGAGAATTGAATTTCAGAAATTGAGCAGTTGAATAATTTTTTCTTACCACGTTAATGTAAACTCAATAAATATAATATCTTTATAAGATTGTAAGAAATCAAAGAAAAATGAGAAAAAAAAAATGACATTTCAAATCCTTTGCTCAACATTGTGTAAATACATCATTGCTTTTGAGATGAAGCAAGCAACTTTTGCATGCAACACCAACTAATTCTATAGTAGTAGAATAGTTTTTGTAGCAATTCCTAGGAACAGAAATTTAAGGGAAATACCATTGCCTTCCATTGCCCAAGGGTCCACCAGCAAACATCATGAACAAAGGGATCATTTTGGCTGCACAGGCCCAAAGGAAAAAAAAACAATCATTTTAGGGAAAACAATAAGGAAAAATTAAGTAACTCTTCATCAAAGCTCCAGAGCATCAGATCCTAACATATAATCTAGCAACAACAAAAAAAAAGTACTAGCAAATTTTGAAGTCACTGCATTAAATGAGAATTAGAGATGAAGGCTGCCTAATTTATCTGTGTTGTCCCTTGGTTCATTCAGAGAGATATAAGTTCACCCACATGGGTCCCTAAATCAAAAATCTTAGCTAGAGATACACTATGTTTATCCCAATAGAAAGACATCACCAAGAAGTTGACTGTGCAAGCACAAGTCAAGAAAAATGACTCAGAAGATAAGAACATACCTAGAGCACCTCCATCTTTACCAAGTACCACACCAATGCGAATCAGTGCTAACCTAACATTCTTGTCGACTCTGAGTGCTGTTGCTTCCCATTCTCTACAAACCTGGTAAGATTTATTTTTGATAGAGTGCGAGACCAGCTGTTTGTCATGTTCTTGAAATAGAATAAAAGTGCAACATTATAATAAATCAATTTTGTTTTTCTACCTCAGCCAAATAATCATCTCCTGATGGACTTCGCTCATCAAATACTTGTGTTTCACTACTGCCTGAGCAATTTACCAAAGCCACAAGAAAAAGTCTAGCATGTCATCTTTGTGAAGGCAAAGGTGTATTCTATTAAAATAAAGATTCAAAGCTACCAGTTGAGGGAAAATATGAAGCCAATGGCAACAGTACATTACGATTGAAGGCAAAATAAGCTTTTTACTTGATTATGGACTTTTGTTCCATTACATTGAACTATCAACTTATATTTTCATTTTTGTTTTTCCCTGCTGTTCCAGACTAATATATGTATGGTGTTCCATGGACACTGACCACCTTATGCATTCTTTAAATGCAAGGCTTTTCAGTTTTTTCATTCGAAAAGATAAATAGAATAAAATAAAGGAAAGTTTGCTCAATCGTAACAAAAAGTAGGACCTCACCAATTAGGCCAATGTCTGCTACTCTTCATTTTACAAACCTATAGCAGACAATAATGACACATATTTTGCTTATTATTTATACTGCACAGCCTATTAACCTATGCAGAAAAAGTTTTATTCACTTCTTATTTGACACGCACAAGTGAAAAGATTTCAAAAACCTTGGGCAGAAAAGTGCCAGTGCCAATATGATATCCTAAACACTTCTCATGCTTCCGCTTCTTGTTTTTCCTTTTAAAAAGATGTGCAAACAAAGCTCACCTACATTCATGAGCTTGGAATGCATCAGGTTTGCCAATGTCTGTGCCCAAGCTCAAAATAGAATTTACTCTGGGCTGAAAGCTTCTAGCTTTCCAATTCCAAAGATAAGCAATGTTCAAAGATAGCTATCCAAGCCCAAAATAATTCAGATAGAGATGGGTTATTCAGGTTCATCCTGGTTCACTGGCAGGACCATGAAGAACTACTATTGCTCTCAAGGCAATGAAAGTCGCATTTCCTTTCTGGCATAAAGACTATATGCTGAACACAAAAAAGAACAGCCTTCCACTTACTTTGTGGAAACTTGATGAATGTAAAAATACTTGAGAGTAGCACCAAAAACTTTTTTCTTTTCCTCTTTTTTCTCCCCAGTTTTCTGAAGCATCCCACCCTTATTAACACAAGTCCTTGTTGCAGGGAAAAAAAATTTAAGTTATAGATTAAGTATGTTCTCAAAAACAATAATTACCAATTTTAACATGTAAGAAATACAAGCAAAGCAAAAGAATGATATTAACAACTAATTTACTTGACTCTGACAAGAACTTGAGCAGGAAATGATGTTTATAGCACATACCATAATAACCCACTGCTGTTGCACTAACAAGAACTGTAGGCTGAACTTCATCTTGTGAGTCGTTTATTAAATCTACAACCTTCATAACGAATCAAAATGGTCTGGTAAACAAACTTGTAGAAAGTAAAGATAAATATTGCAACTGCAATATAACGACCTTTTTGGATGTAAAAAAAAAAAAATGGATTTTTATTTTTGCTGTGTAGTATGAGTGGTAAGGAAAATTGATGATGACCTTGGAGGTCACTCTTAGTCTGCTATGCTTGATCTCTTTCTTGATCTGCATTACACAGGAAGTAAATAAATTATCTGGTCTTAAAATAAATATACAAACATTAATCTGTTATGAAATGTTGAAATTGTCAACTGACTTTGATGCATTATAATCTTACTAGTATAGTATAAGTAGGGTCCAATTTTTCAGTATTGTAACAACAAAATCCATATTATATTCATGATTTTTCCCTGATCTTGATGGTGGGAAATATTCATTCAACTAACTATAATCTAAAAAATAAAAATTAGTGTACTATAAGTTGCTATCCACATAATTCCTCAATTAAGCAAGATAAATATCATTATTGGAGCAAGTTAATAGACATAACCTTAGTGTGTAGGCATGCATCTTATTTAACTGAATATCTATGCTTCACAGCTAAATTTACATCTATATGTTCTGCAGTTTCAGGTATTAATCCTGGTAAAGTACTGATTTACAACATATTTGAGAGTATTAAATTTATCAACCTAATGAGCAATACTTCATATCCACCATGAAGATGACACTCAAGTAGCTAATTGGTGTCAAAAAAATCCCAAAATTTATATTATATGTGATCAAAACAGATTCAGATGATTGTTCATGTAATACAGTGCCCAGGAAAAGAACAGCAAACTTAGTGCACGCATGCACAGATCCAAAAATGGAGCAATAGCATATGATCAATTTTTTCTTAGATGGAACCCAGCCGCAGCCAAAGCTATCACTAGCATATAACTATAAGGCAAAATCCAGGCAGTCAAAATATTCAAACACTAACCTCAGGGGACCATCTTGTGCTTATGGGCATTCCGGCCAAATTTACAACAGCATTTGAACCTTGAATGAAGTCTTTCCACTCTGGCTCCCCTGCTATCACAATTCCTGGAAAGTCCCTGACTATAATGCAAGGACAAAAAAGCAATGCTGAAAAGTGAGAATCAAGCAAAAGCTTCATCTGGAAGAAGAAATGGGTAGTACATGACATGTTTATATGTATGTATATAACATATGTTTATGCATTACCATGAAGATCCATAAAAGATTAAGGACAGGGGCTGAGTGGAATAACCTATTGGATAGGAAGATCCATAATAGATGAATGGTGAATGGAGGGCTGAAATTGGGGCCCTGCCAACAAGAGAGGAGATAGCCAGAAGGATCAGTATTCAGGAGATTCAATGCTGTCTGTGCAGAGACGGATGGAATTATCCTACTATCTACTCACTCAATGCCACCTTGCTGGTTTCTTTTCTTGGCACTACACTTGGATAGGTGGTGCTTCCAGGACATCCAGGGGTGGCTATCTTTCAATCTCAACCCAAAGAAGCTATATTTCTCAAATTCTAAGCTAAGGACCAGCTTCTTGATATTTGCAGCAGTCCTCATGGAGAAAATATGGGAATTTAGGATTCTAGGTCATACGGAAAATAAGGTTGTGGCCATTGGGAGGTTGTTGAGGGAGATGGAAGACAACTGGAAGGAGCACTTGGAATTGGCAGGCCAGAAAGGAAAGAACATCTCCAGGAGTAGGAACCTCCCTCTTTACCAATCTACCAGGACAAGACCACATAATGGAAGCTTCAAGATCAACACTAATGCAACCTTCCTGGAAGGAACTGCTTATGGGGATATAATTGCCAGAGATGACAAAGGAGTTTGGTTGCTTGGATGAGCACTAAAGGTTCAGCCAATGTCCCCTCTGCTTGCTGAAGCTTTAATGGTCAGGGTCCCAGGGAGGCTTTAAACATAGCAGAGAGGCAGTCGTGGATTGCCATAGAGGAGGAGACTGTTCCTCTTAGCTTGTGCTCCCAAGTTTCAGATCAGTACTCCCCTCCACAATGGATTATGCAAACTTTGATCCAAGACATAAGGTCAGACTTTCAGAAGAACAGAGAGTCGCACTTGCTTTATGTGAACAGAGTGGCTAACACTTGGACAAAGGCAGTCAAGCTTCAGGTCAATTTAAGAGTGGATGAGCTGCCTATCACTGTGGAAGAGCAATGTAGAGAAGATCAAAGACAGAGCTCCCCTGTGCTTTCTGTATATAATTTTTTTGACCTCTCATCATCTGGGATAGTAGATTATTTTGAGGAAGCAGCCTCTGACGCAGAAGCCTTTTGTGCCTGCTCCAGTAACAGGTTTGCTTTCTCTTGTTTTTTTTTTTTTTTTTTTTGGTTGAGGGTGGAGGGCAGTGAAAATTATAGAAACCTACCTAAGGTTTAACATAATATTTACTTTCTATTAACTTACTGTAACCTACTAGGACCATTTTAAATCTACCAAAGACATACCTAAACTCTAGATCTCCATGAAAGAAAATTCTGCAAAAATAGTCAACATACTTTCCAAAGGTAGAGAAAAGTATTGGTGAAGTTCCAAGTTAAAAAAAATAATAATAATTTGAAGGGTTTTGGTTATGAAAAAGTCCACTATGAGGGATAGTTTTAAATACCTAAAACCCCTCAAATTATTTTTTTGGATTTGGAATTTTGCCAACACTTTTCTCTACCTTTGGAAAGTGTGTTGAATATTTTCCTCCATGAAGATTTAGACTTTTGGTAGGTCTTTGTTACATTGAAAATGGTCCAAGTAGGTTCTATAAGGTTACATTAAGTTTGAATATTATGACAAACTATGGATAGGTTTCTATAATTATCTATGTTGTTCTTGTCTAGTGAACTGATACTTCATAAAAAAAGAAAACATAAAAGAGTTTGAAACTCCCTAACATAAATTAACAAACTAATTTCTTTACGTGATGTAACAGATTTTGAAACTTTCAAAAATAAATTAACAAAGTAAGTTCTTTGTGTGATGGAAATGAGTTTGCAACTTTCCAATACTAATTAACAAAATAATTTCTTTATGTGATGGAACTTCAGAAATACAGTCCAAAGCAAGAAAAATGAAAACCAAAGGAAATTTATTTATTAATGAAAGAAAATGCCAAAATGGTGAAGGCCAACAACATATGCAAATTTATTTATTAATGAAAGAAAATGGTGAGAACAAGAATATCATTGCCACTTATCTAACAGTATCATGTGCTGACATATCTTAGAAATTTAGGAAGACAAATAAAAGTAACCATTACCTTCTTACCCGGAAAAATTAACTGAGCTTTAGACTTGGATCGTGTCAAGACACGAATTCTATGATTATCTGCATCCAAAAGAAAGATAATAAAAGAGAACACTCAACCAATCTGACCCATTAACACCACACTGAAGTTTAATGTGTGTGTTTCCATGCATGTGTGAATGCAACGAGCAGCCAAGTTTCACAAAAAGATACATGTAAATCAAAGATAGCAATCTCATATACAGTATTTTTCAAAAAGAAAAAGAAAGAAGCAATATCATATGCATAATGGGATATACTAACGATGGCTATATACTAGAAAAGGATGAATACCTATAGCTTCAATCACTAACTCATATGGTATGTAACACAACTGTAGAGAACATAAAGCAAACCATAAACACAACTGTAGAGACCGCCAAAAGCAAACTGTCAACTACAGCACGGGTTAGTCCAGGCAACATCCATGGTGTGGCGAAGATTCATTCCAAGGACCTTTCTTCTATTTCTCAACTTATATATGGTGAAGAGGCTACCATATCATTTTACACAAGAAACATGTTTTAAGGTGTTAAACATAGGAAGAAAGTGTAACACTGGAAATAGAGGAATCTATTTTACGGAAAAGCAAATTATTTGTGCTAGTTTCCCTCAAGGAAGCAATTTGAGTTCAAAATATTTCAGGAACCTTGAAGCACTTTTTTCATACTGCTGCTCATGAGAAGATCTTGACTATTAACAATCTGATTGGCAGAAGGCAAATGATTATAATTTGGCATTGCTCTTGCAAGTAAAACGGGGAGAACGTATTTGACCTTCTCATTTTAAGAAGTTTGGGGTAACAGTTTATGTTGATGGCAGATGTCTTGGATAGCTTCAGAAAGCCCAAATAATACTGCAAGATCCTTTGAGAAGACCTCCTCATGGCCCTTCACGTTTTATGTGGACTCTTTGGGCAAAAGAAATAGGATGACACATCAGGGAGTTAAGGAGTAGATGTACAGACTGAAGATCTCTTTTTTTGGTTATTTTAAGTGGTCATTCTTCAGCAAGGGTGTTCTATTATCTTGATCAATATTTAGACTTTGTGGATGTGGTGAGATGCAAGAAATCTAGGGCCAATTTTTGAATCTTTACTTTTACAGGCCTCCATTTTGAGTAATTATTTGATATCTATAGCAGTTTTGGGCATTGTAGGCCTTGTACATAGGTAGCATTCTCTTTTGATGCTCCTCTAGTAAATTTATTTATCAGAAGAAAAAGAAAAGGTAATTTATTTATTTGAGAAATTAACTAGAGATACAAACTAACCAGATTTCATGAATCCTCTAATAAACAGAAACAGTTGTACTATAAATAATCAGAACCTGCATGCAGCCTCTGCACCAGTCTTCTACCTATAAAGCCCGTAGCTCCAGTTACTGAGACAGTCATCTGATTTTTCTGAAGAAAAAAATTAAATTCCCAAGTAACTAAATCCATGCAATACAAGTATGACAAACAAGAAATTAACATGCAAACACAATACTTGGACAAAAATATAGTAGTAGTAATAATCATAATAGCAACACAACCACGGTGTTGGCAAAACAAATAACTTGCTTGACAAAGAAAAGATGTGGGGGAAACTGAGAATTTGTAATGCAATTGAGTTGATGTCTATCCTACAAACTGTAAGAAATTTGGAATCAGGCAACCATGTCTATAAACTCTTCCTAAGTTGGCATTGTCCATAAGGATGCTCCTTTCCTGACTTCAATCTTGGCAACTGCACATTTTTGGTTGATTAGTTTCATCTGGCTCTGCAGTATTAGTTTCCCTTTTCATTTTTGGTATTGCATTGACATGGTCATGTGGTTAACTGCTTATTTGAGTTTGAATTTCCCCTTTGGTGCTTCACTTAATGATGAGTGCCCTTTCATATCTGGCAACTGCTTGAAAACTCTGATTTATAACTGCTCAACAAGATACATTGATGAATTTTTCCATATGACCTGCCTGGCTAGGCTCATTTGTTTTAGCCCAGACCACAGCCAAAAAGGATGCTAGTACCTTAGATGACATTTTCTTTTCAACCCTGGCCTAATGTTATTATAGGTTCTATCCACATAATGTTAATTTCGACAAGTACTAGCTACAGGATGGTCATGACAACTGAGAAGATGATTGTACGCAGGAGAGAAACATAAGAATAGTTATAGCTTATTGGTGTTAATTCGGAAAGCTGTAAAACGTTCCCTACAATGGAGGGATGGGTGAATTAAAAAGTTTATGGATATAGTTTACACTAAAAAAATGGTTATTCTCTCTTCTTTGTCTACAATGTTAAAGGCAGTAATAATGAGACAAGAAAGTCAAATTACAGTAACAGCTACACGAAGAGGTTCACATCGAAATCATTCAGTCTTGCTCAGCTGGTCCTCATGACCCATTTGAAAGGATATCTGCATGGTTACACGGTCTATCTGACTATCTCTACTAGTGAATGGCAAAATAACATGGATGAAGTCGTAATTTATCTGATGGCCAGCCTGAATTTGGATGTTTTTCATTCCACCTAACCATAAAAATCAAACCACAAACCCTTCAAACCTTATGTCATGCCACGTAATATGAGCACCATCGTCATACACAAATCTGACATAATTGCTTTGTCCAAAACAACTTTCAAGAATGATGCTGAACAACAAAGTTTGATTTTGAAGAAGCACCAACATTATGGAAAGTAAAGACTAAGAAAAATTGCGGCCACTGAGGTAAGGTATGCTACAACTGAATATTTGCTGACAAGAGAATGAAGAGATGCATCCTGAACAGTTATCTATGGATACAGCTACGCAAAACCAATTTCCAACCACGTTTTCAAGTCAAATTTCTATAAAGCCAACTCAGCCGTTATATTTATTGTCCAATTCTGTAATCATAGAATATGCCGATCCAATTAGAAGGAGTTCGAACTTATACTATCATCCATCAAATATCCAAAATAAACACACGTAAATGCATTATCCTGAGGAACCGAAACAAAAATTTACGGAGAGGAAAGCTTTACTTTTCCTGATGGATCAGAGGCGGTCTCTTTGCCGAGGCAGCAAATCCTAAATCTCTTGCCATCGCAACTCTATACAACAAAAACGACTCGAAATTCAAACCGTAGCCGGGAATGCATAACTATGGAGAGAGAGAGAGAGAGAGACTGACAGAGAATGGATGAGGAATGTGAAGAGAGGGAGAGACGGAGTTGGACCAAGCAAGAGAAGTAGCTCGGCAGAGCTCCATCGGAACCGCTTTTCCTCACAGATAGCGCACTTCGAGCTTTCTCTGCTACTACTACTCGTGTTTTACGTTTTATTGCTCCAAACAGTCGCCGATTGGTTCTTATGAACAGCTTCCTCGTGTTCCATTGCAAGCCACGACCATCCCATCCATGCCCAATTATCCATAGCCTTTTCTTTGGATGATTTTTTTTTATTATTATTATTTTCGAACATTTCATTCTAAAATAAAGTGTGAATTTACTTATAAACAAAAATAACTATAATTTTTTACCGGAAAATGAAAAGCCTAAGAAAATGTTAAATTTAATCTAAGCTCAAAGTAAGGGCTGGGCCGTGACGTGGAAAGCCCTAAAGTACCGTAACGCCAGAGAAGCGCTTCGTCTACCCGTCTCTGGTTCTGGGTGGGGGAAGAGACGTGGCGATGATGCAGTGGTGCGGCGCAGCGGCGAGGAGGGTGATGATAGAGCGGCCGCCGGCGGCTGCCGCGTTTTCGTCTCTCTCCCCATCGACAGGGGCGACGATTTCTTCGTCGGCAGTGGCAGCGGTTCCCGTTCTGTGCGGACGAGGGGACAAGAGGACGAAGAAAGGGAAGATATTCAAGGGATCGTACGGAAACGCGAGGCCCAAGAAGGAGAAGAAGATCGAGCGTATCAAGGACAAGGTCGAAGTCCCCAGGTCCACTCCTTGGCCTCTCCCTTTCAAGCTCATCTGAATGCTTTTTCCGTTGATTCTCTGAACCTTGAGACTTAACTGTTTCTGAGTTGAAATCAGATTGTAAACACTTTTATGAATCACCAAGATTATTACCTGGCTAGGACTTGAAATGAGTATGTTTGTTGAACTTTATTGAGCTCCAGCAACTAATTACTGAGAAAGAATCAAATTGGGAATTGGCAATTGATATTAGAGTTTACTCAGCAAAATTGAAGTAAGTGTGACCTGTTATTGTATCTAGAAATAGCACTTGCATCCGTATCTCTGGATCATTATAGTATTTGGCAAGCATGTTCCTTGATATTAATTGCGGTTGATCAAACAATATCTCTTATTCTTTCCTTCACCAGTAGCATATTCTACTTTTTATTATTGTCTTGATTGGCCTTAGTTTTTTCTTTTCAAGTATCTTCCAACTCTTTCAATTTGGATAACCTTAACTACTAGCTTGCTTGTTGTTTATTAACATATCAAACTTTCCTTGGGAGAGATGTAATTCTATATATTTTTGTTTTAGAACTTTTTCTCAATATTTTCTTGTGACCTCTTAATTTTTTTGGAGTAAAATATTTTGATCATTCTTAGTGCATGAAACTGTAGCTACTCTGTAAGGTATGTTTATTTGTATGTTTGGAAAACTAGTGTTTGGGTTAATAAATTTGAGCAACATTATAAACATTGAAACAACACAGCCAGAAAGAGCAATTGTAAACGTTGTAGTTGTTATTGGTGTGGCTACAAGTATAGATTTTTGTTTCCATCTTGTGTCCTTCCTTTGCTTTAACATGTGTAACACATCTAGAGCTAAATGCCTAAATCTGCAACTAATGCTAACATATAATGAAATAAAATCAAACCAAAGGCAATTGAGATGACCCCACTTCAGAACACAGTATGATTTTATCATTTGGCTTTGGGTCCACTCCAACCAAGTAAATCCAGTGTGAATCACCTATGGAGCATCAAGATTGGGATACCACTATCCTTACTGATTGCCCTCTGTCACTTCTTGGTCATCATTTATCTTGGTCAGAGTTTTATAAGAAGCCCGTGATGATTACTAAATCCACAAACAAAATAGCTAAGTGAATGCTTAATGTTCCCCCTTTCTCTTGGAATCTTGATGGGAAAACATTTTAAAGAACAAACTTACTAGAACAACTTAGATTAAGTATTAATCATCATCAACTACACCTTATTCTATTAAGTTAGGATTGGTGGCATGCCCCCAGCACACAGGTCAAGTAGATGGGCCATGATAAGCTGGCATTCGTACCAGTAGGTCATGAATTTGACTCCTTACCCTGCGCAGTGAGGCAAAGTCTCCACCTGTGATTTACCTCATCTATCGAAATCGAGAGCACAAACAGCGAGGGACCGCTCAAGGACGGTAATCCCAAGTTAGGATTGGTGGCATGACATTTCTTAATGTCAATTGACTTCTAAAGTCACAATGGCAATAGAAATCCTTGCAAACGAATTTAAACATCCTATGAACGCATATTCACTTGGACTTTCTTGTTTTGATTTCCACTACTTTATGCTTGAGGTTTGGTTTGCTTTAGTATAGTTTTTCAATCCAGGTGTCCTAGCTGCAACTGAATGTTTACATTGAATGTGGAATACATTATGCTTCTAGTATGAATTTGCAGTGATCTGTACTTCAGAAATAATTTGAATGCTAAATTGTTTTCCAAGTTGTAGACGGGTCAAGGTTTGGTTTCATTTGAAATAGTGTATTATTTGAGCTGTGAAGCTCTCAAAGCAAATGCTAGTCCAATTGAAATTATTGCACTAATATGACTGATGTTCCCAATTACGAACACTATTTTTTTGCTTTTACACAAAACAAACAGTATAATAATATGTCAAAACCTTAATCTCAATATGTGGGGTCGCCTACATAAATTCTAATTAGTCAATCATTTTTAATTATTGTCTTATTCTTATATTTGTGAGGTCATTATAACTTATATCATACTTAAAGAGTCCCCTATCTAGTTTGTCTTGATTTTCATCTATAACCTTTGTTAAATATTAATTCTATTTCGTCCACTATTCTTATATAAACATTTATCAATTGCCTTCTCACATAATTAAATTATCTTAATCATATTTTATATATCTTATCTTCAATATTTAATAGGGGTCATTTTAATCTTATTACAAATAATTTGATTTTTTCTTAAATAGTTACAAATCCTTTTTAACATTCTCATCGTCATTGGTGTGCGCATATTTAGCTTAACTTAATACGGTACTACTTAACATTCTTCCTTAAGCTTTAGCAGAAGTTTACAACCAAGCCCGCATAGGCAGCTCAGCTGGTCACAACTGGGGACACAAAGTGCCTCCAAGGTGAAGTTTGGGACAAGGACCAAGGATCGAATCTCGCCAGCGACAGTGTGAGAGTAATCTCTTAAAAATGAGGGGGGTTTTTTGTGCGCAGTGAGCACTAGTCTAGCCACTGTGTCTGGCTGAGTCACCATGATTAACCCCCTCACATTCTGTTAAGTCGGGTGTGGGGGCGCCTGGAGTGAGCGATTCACCTTTTGAGACAAGAAGTTTACAACCAAATAAAACTTCACGTGCACTTTTTCATTTACAAAAAACGATATAATAGTGTCATAAATTTGCAGCTGGCTTGACTCTGGAAATGGTAGGTAGTAGTACTACTCGAGCATAAAAACTAGTGCACCACTCATGCTTTCATGGAGAACCTGTCTTGGTAGATATTCCTCGTGTGGAAATGTGGAGAGGTTGTAGGCCATTTGGTAGTGCCTGCCAGCCAGCCAGCCAGCCTAGAAGTTGATTCCCACGTTATGTTACTTTTTAGAGGAATAATCTTAATGCACAAGTGCTTGAGAATGAGAGAATTTTTTATGCCACTGATAAGTCTCCTGGTCTCCTGGTTTAGGAGTTTGTCATATTTGCTGCTCAAATCACACAAAAATTAATGATTAATCAAGTCACAGAGGATTTACTCAAGATCATCGATCATTGCCCGTTTGGAAGTAGCAATACGGAAATGCTCCCGTTGGCTTTGCCTTGTCGATCATGGCTGTGATCGATTAAGTCTCTTAAGAATGTTGTGGTGATTCAGCGTGGAGGAATAAGAGAGATCGGTGCATGGGTGGGCAGGTTGACAGCCGGTTCGTTATTTTAAAAACAACAAATGTGGGTATAATCAGTTCATAAAAAACTGGTCAATAATTTTTAACTAAAGTAGTGAATATCGCACAATTTTTAAAGATTTATTTTTTTTAATAAAGATGTTAATTAGCCAAAGTAAAGGGAGGGAGCCAGTGAGAACAAAAAGTAAAGAAAGATATGAACATTTTGACTAGTTCATTTTCTCAAAATCACCAATCCTTGCTAAATGCTATTTCTTTACTCAAATCTTTATTCTCTTTCCTGATAAAGATCTCATATTCATCCAGCCAAAACGTTGCCTGTATTGTGATGACGAGATTTAAACATTTTAGTTAGCTTCTTGTGTTCTAATTTAGTTTGTAATAATTATGAATTTTGAACATTTAATTGGTGATTCCAGCTTAATGCTATTTTTATATTTTTCGAATGTTAATAATTGTCGGTATATAATTTGGACGATAATATTGTTATATCATACATATTTTTATATAAATGTATATAATTTTTTAACCAACTATTTGATCAGTGAATCACTATAGAACTAGAATGACCGGCCTTATAGGTCAAAGATCAAATAATATACATCACAAAAATTGACTGAAAATATATATTATCGACTTAACAAATTAATAACATATACTACAAATATATACAACATTAATGTATTATTTAGTATTCACATCACTGAACATTCGTATTTTTACTTCTAAGAAAATAAAAGAGGGTACATGTTTGTATTTTTTTTTTTATTCTTATCTACAAAAGTGACCTAGAGATATAAAACAGAAAAAAACACTAAGCTCTGTTCGTCCCATCTCTCCTGCAGACTAATCCAGTTCTCATAGCATTTGTTTAACCCAAAGATAAAAGTTCGCTGGTAAGCCAGCAAAAGGGCAAATAAATTGGAATGCAGAGCTGCACATGTAATATAGATATTGTTGTGTTTTATATAAGTGATGCAAAACACTTAGTCCGTTCGCTTATTAATCTCAGGAAGTAACAAATTCGGCACAAGCAGCAAGCATCTCAACATTGTTCGGAACTAACAGTCTTTGACTTAATTCTTTGAACAGAAGAACAGCCACAAACAAGAGGAAACAATTACTCACTGCTGTCACATTCCTTCACCTGCAACAGCAAAATTTCATAATATCAAATTCTATAAATTTGTATGTCTTTGCAATTTTTTCGTTGTGGCTTGAAACAAACCGATCCAATGCTGTTTTGCCAACAGGATCCAAGGATGTTTTTAACTTGGAAGACCCAATGATCCATGATTTATAAAATTGACCTTCCTTCCAACCACCCAACGCCCCCATGTTTGCAAAGATCAAAATAATGGCAGACGATGGTTGATTCTTACCCCCATTTATTCTCATGGAAGACGAGGATGACAGTTTCAGTTATTATCTTCCTTTCCATAATCGTACACTATTTCAATCTGCGCCAAAAACCAAACGGAAATAAATGAGCCAATGAGCATTGCAACGAAATCCAAAGCCAGTAGTTTGCAAGCATAATGCAACACAAAAAACAACTGTCAATTTCAAGTGCAAATGCATATTCTGACGATTGATAAAGACATGAAAGAACAACTATAAAGGATCAGACAGGATATAATGTTGTGACAAAATTGACAATCTACCAAGTGGTACGGTGGAAACAATTTGCAATGATAGTAGCTGCTGCTAGGATTCTGCAAGTTTTACTGCAACCATGATCCATAAGGCCATGATTGTTGCCTTTTTCACTCGTCCTCAACATTTCATTACTGTGTAGAATTTACAAGATGATGCCATCATGGACAGTAATTGAGAAAATGCTTGACTGAGTTGAGTTAAACTCAGTTGTCATTGTAGGAATTCACATAGATAGAGATTATCAACAATTTTAAGCCTCTGATTGCACCCCTATCCCCATCTCACTACCTATCAAAAAAATTAAAAAAAAAAAAATCAATGGCTGGGATACATTGAAAACCATTCCAAAAGATTTCCAGAGGGAGCAGATAGTTAAACTTCCAGGGAGTGACTTTCAAAGCAATACATACATGAAAATGATGCATGATGGAAAAACCTATTTCTGAAATAAAATACAAAATGGCAGCAAAAGGGGAGAGACAGCATTGCAACTCTAAGATCACAGTAGCCAATATGTTGGAAAGCAAAGAACACGACAAAGTTGATACTAATAATTTCCCCAACTAAAACCAATTTATATTTCTTCAAGCATTGATTTGAAGGAAAAAAAAAAGGGTTTCTCAATTAAGAAGGGGACCTACACAGTCCTCAAAGAAAACTGTTCATATTACTAGGACAGGAGCTTTGATGTGCCAAAAAGCACCATCTTTTTCAAGTTATTTAATTTTATATATCAGGAAAATTGGAATGGAGAATGAAAATAATGCAAACTCTTTCAGTAACCGTAAATCCTCATCAAGTATTGTCCTAGAAACAGTAACCTTTACCCTACATGACCAAGAAAATACAGAGTACAGACCATCTTATAAGCATAAGATCAATCATTCAAACAAAAGCATGCCCACATACAAACAGATGATAATGTGATAAAGAAAATGATAAACGTTAGTGATTTTATCCTGGACAACATTCAGATGATTTATGTAATAACAGAAGCAAAACAAAAAATACACATTAAATTTCTCAGAAGGAGATCTATATACAACAATTGTGGCCATTGACCTAGAAAGTCTTGCAAAATCATGATTTTAGTTTATAAATTTTATTTCCTTCAGGATTTTGTGATTGTGATCTTACAAAAGCTTTTGGCTGTGATATCAACTGACACCATTGGGTGCATGAGCAAAGACCTCATATTTCAATCCAATCAAATCCACGCTTTTCAAGAGAAAGAGGGAGAAAAACCACCAACAAGGTATGGACTTTTCAAAGTGCTAATGATCCTATAGGCAAGATAGACTACCAATATTCAGTCATAATCAAACTCCCTTGCAAGGGTATATAGAGTGTACTTCTCAAAAACAAAATCAAACATAACATGGCTCAACAGATCTGTCCCAACCCTGGCAGGGTAAAAAGTAAGTCAGGTCACATTCTTGTGGAAGCCACCCTGGTCGCTTCCTCCTTACCCCTTCCGCTCGGCACAAAAAGAAAGGGTGACTCTAAGTTCTAGTTAATGAAATTTGCAATCTCAACCCTAAATAGTGCCTTAAAGAATATAATTACTATGAACATATTCTTAACAATCAAAGCACCATACAAAAAGAAGTAAGATAACAATCAAACCACCTAGGTGGCAACAACATAAAAGACCAATATCTCTAAGGCCATAAAATCATCATCAGAGGACATTTCTATTTACCTCTTAAATTCCATTCTAACTCAAATTATTAACATGTCTCCAAGTTCAAGAGATAAATTTTGGTTAAGAAAGGAAATGAATGGGGCTAAGCATCCCTTGAAAATGCAGGGAGAGACAGCAAAGGGGCTTTGATATATTACCTCCCTCTACTTTCCTTTCAATTATAAAAGAGATAGAGAGAGAGAGGTGACCGGGGGGGGGGGGGGGGGGGTTGCTTAAGGGGGCAGAGGGAGCATCTCAAGTGCCAGCCAACATAAAGGCAAACACCAAAGATAGTATGCACAAAAAATTCAAATTCTTAAGCATTTTTCATGACCAAGAGTCTTTTGTGGTGAAAGAAAGGGAAAAGAGATAAACCCCTTTCAGAGAATCCTGGGTCATGCTTATGTAAGTCAACAAGAAAATAGAATTCAGGTGTAACCAAGCAGAAGGAACTATATAAAGTAAACAATCTTAAGTAAAGAAAAAAATTAATAAATTACCCCGGTTGGTGGTGTTGGATTGCGAGTAAACTTGGAGCCACCAGGAGCCCATGGAACTGTTCATACAAATGGCAGGTGAGCTTCAAACTGTTTTACTGGAGTTAAACTAGTAGTACAATCTCCAGGCATAGCAATAAGCACCACAAAGGAATTTAGCAGTTCTTATTGACAAGATCACTTTTGACCTCCATGCAAGTTAATAAAAAATGAAATAGACTACAAAATGAACAAATATGACAATCGTAAAGAAGATAGTAAAAATGAACAATTGAATTCCTATATCAAATTGTCCATTTTATCTTTGTATATTGTAATCAAGAGAAAGTCAAATACATATAACTAAAATACCCTCCTCTATCATCATTTCTTTCTTCTAATAAAAACATCCTTCACAGACAAACAATACTTCTGATGGATACCTCCTCTAGCCACCATAACCAGTCATTGTCTTCTTCTTCTTAGATCTGGGTTCGACTAAACCTAAATATGGTACTTCTTTATGTTGTTCTTATATTTGGATTCGGTTGAACTGAAATTTGGTACTTCTTTTTCTTTTTCTTCTCAGATCTGAGTGCAGTCAAGCCCAAATCGCTCCTCCTTCTTTCTTCTGCAACCATATTACCCTTTGGGTTCTCTGTGAACTCGTGTCTGGATTCACACAAAATCAACTCATTGTGATCTAAATTTTGATCAACAAACACAGTCAAGGAAAAGAGGAGATCCCAAATCTAAATTCAGCGGCCCCATCTAGCCCACAAAACCATCAGTTTGTCAATCAAAAGGAAAAAGGAAGATGGGGATATTTTAGTCTTTTTTTAACTAAAAATATAAGTTTTTCTTCTTGGTGCATATATATATATATATATATATATATGTATGTATGTATTTAAGTTTTAGAATGTAATGACAAAATGATAGAATCATGAGCACTGTTAGCTTCATCAAAACAATAACTTTAGTAAAGGAGAATTACATATAATTATCAAAAAGTAAAGGCGGTCATTTTAATTTCTAAAGCATGAAGGGTATTTTTGTCTTAGGGTGGTTAGTGTACATTATCAGAATTTTTTATTAATCTGTTTTTCTAATAAATTAAAATTTTGAAACCAAAAAACTTATTGCTACCAGCGGTGAGTGCTAATCCCTCCCCCCCAAAAGTATAAAATTGTCTCTGAAGTGGCTTGTATGTAGGAGCATCTCTACAAAGGGAATTTTTGTCTTAACAAGAAATACAGAAGATGAGTATTATAATAATCACCTTAATAATAGTAAAGTCAATATTGTAAAATAACAAAACCAAAAGGCACTATTGGCATTCCAGCTATCCCTTTGCTAACATAAGGTTAGTTTGATTAATCAACTAACAAACCAACATTGACAAAGGAAATCCACTACTACTATTAAAATGCTAAGGTATGCAGAGACATAACCCTCAGGGTACCACATACTCCAAAAAAATATTATTTATTTTTGAATATAAATAAAGCTTCAGCAATATACTTACCAATATAAGGATCAGGGTGCCGCCATTTATTGTATGTTGCCTCACCAAAAGTTATCAGTCTATCAATTGTCTCAATATCTTCCTGGGAGTTCATCAGTGGAAAAAAGGTAACATACTATGAAATGACACGACCACAAAAACATCAACAAATGCCTGGTTTAATTAGAACCAAATCCTAAACAAAGTAATACAATTTCAGTCCAGCCAAATACTAAATAAAGTAATGCAAAACAATCATTCATCATCTGTACATAAAATTATTATTAATTATACAAATCATCAGTATTAAATGCACAAGACAGCCTAATAGAACTTAATTCTGCAAAGGCTAAAAACCCTTCTGGGCACTGGGACTGGACAAAACTAGATATAACAAAAATGCAAATTACCAAGATACACTGCTCGTGCTGGTAGTGCATTCCACAGTCATATCACTGCACTAGGTGGATCCAAAACAGAACACCCCCTAGATTCCCCAAGGGATATAGTCAATTCATTGAGAAACATGCAACTTCATTATCATGCCAGTATATACCCACCAACAAATTTTTGCATCTGCAATTGAGCCTTTGAATGTGGCAGATATACAAGGCCAAAGAAAATATACAAGTCCTTGGAGGAAATAAATGTGCTAACTATCAGTGTGGAAGATAACCAGCTTGCGTTCACCAAATCAAGAAAAATTGAAAATGATATCCATACATAATTTGTACACAAAAAAAAGATATAAGGAGTAACCCATCATTTAAAATAAGGAAAATGATACCCAAAATAAATTTTTCGTAAAGAAAAGCATAGAGAATGACTCAGCATTTGCCATGATGAACAATTGCAAAGGGTTTTCATTCCCCAACAATGAGAGTCCACAAATCACAAGATTTCTCATTACCCTTAGCCTATATTCCTAGAGTGTGGAGCCTATACTCCTAGAGCGTTACCATAAACTAAATCATAAAAGCATCCCCGTGGTCATTAAGACAGTGTTACCCCGAAATATGATTAGGTGTTCAATAGAAACCAAATAACCTGGTTTATTCCAAGGATAAGTCACGGTCTAGACAATTTTTTAAACGGAAAAATGATTTGTCAAAGGGACATTGCCAAAAGAGATGTGGACAAAAGAATGACTTAGCACATTGCAAAATTTAAACATCCAGGTTATCAATAACATCGATTTGCTCTATCAATCTGATATTTTTCGTAGTAAACAAGTAAAAAAGGTAGTCGAGAGAGAACATACCACATTTTTGTTGGCGTCGAACTTCTCGCGGAGGTCTGACGCCTGAAACAAACAAACAAACAACCTGGATCATCATTTTCGTCATTGATCATATTGTTCAGAAGGTGAATCTTATATATATGACAATAAATCGAGAAATTCCAGAGACGGAAGAAACCCTAAAGAAGATAGACGAGGAGAGAGAGAAAGAGAATACATCTTGGTAGAAGAGATGGCGATGGACGGCCCAGTTGAGAGTGTCTCTGAGGGCTCGCCGGTAGAGTATCCTCACTCTCTCCTTCTGCGCTGCCCTTCTTGCAAGGTACCCAGCCGATGCACTCATCTCTCTCTCTCTCTCTCTCTCTGCTCGACACTCGATTTTACCGAACGCCCAGTGAGATAAAATGGATGCGGGCCACAAGGATGAACTTACGTCGTCGTTTTCGATCTTGGGTTTATTGACCAGCCCCAATCAATCTCATTTATTTTTTTTATTTTTCTTCATATTAATATAAAAATCTCCTAGATTTTTCTTTTAGATATGAGATTCTTTATACCCATATAGTTCGTTGAATATTTTTAAATAATTTAATATGAATTTGTTATTTACATTTAAATGTTTTTTTTCTCTTTCTTTCCCTTTTTGCTATGTAACATATCTTAGTTTTTAAAATTGTGTGATTATTATTACATACATAGTTTTTGTATGAAATATAAGTCTTAAAACATAAATACAACTCTTATTGAGTTGGGTTAGTTTGGCTCTACTCCTTAATTGAGCTAACTTTAAATTCAAAATTATAATGTCTGAATCACTTGATATAAAATTTGAACTAATTCAACTGTGAACAGCACTAATCATGAATATATAGATATAGTAACTCCAAATGGGTATAAAGGCATTCAACATTTGTGATAAGAGAAAGAATTGCAAAAAGTAGAAGCATTCATCCATACATAATTGAAGTTACCCAAGATCGAAAAACAAAGATTGCAGAGAATATCTTCATTTCGAAACTGAGGAAACTCGCAAATTTTGAGAGCCCTATCACAATATGGGAAAAATATATTTTGACATGCAAACACAAGGGAATTACTGTAGTCAAATGCAATCTTATAGAGCAAAGCAAACTGCCTCTAAATTTAATGTATCTGGCCATTCAACCACCTCACAAAAGGGAAGCCATGCTGTGTTTCCATCCAAAGGACCTTCTGCTTGTGCGCTGAGGTGTGAAGCGAAGCCCAAACATCTCCTTTGGCGCCCCTCCTTGCTCGGAGAACCCGATCAGCTTACCAACAATTGCAGCACTCTCGACGATATGCTCCATATCGCTAGGGTTACTCCACAAGCGGTTGGCCACTTGCACTCTCCTTCGTTTCGACACCAAGCTGATACCCCATTTCTGGTATAGTTTGTTTCTTTCTGCTTCCGAGAACCTCCTGTACATCAGCCTGCTTAACATCTCTCTCTCTCGGCGAAGGGCCTTAAAGCTGCCAATCCATAAAGAATACGTTTCAGCAAAGTGAAGAGGCACCAAGTAAATGCAAAAAAAATAAATAAATACTGGGGTTGCACAACAAAGTTTGTGAAAGCAAGTCACAACTCTCCTAAGAATCCAAAGGGCACATTCATTTGACACTCTTATTTTCAAAAAAAAATCACCAAGCATCCTTAAAAACCAGTAAATGCTAAGAAATCTGACAAAGTCAAATAACATGTAGACATATGATAGATAGGATAGACCTTGATGCCAATGTGAGAGTCCGACCATCTTCCACAGCATGATTTCCCTGAGAAAATGCCTCCTTCAGGAAGGAAAGTCTCCTAAGTTCCACTTCCACGTAAATAGAATCTGCAGGGTCACCTTTGAAGAGCAGGAAGAAGTATGTCCTATGGACCAGCGAAATGTTGCAAGATTGCCAAAGTTCAAGTATTGCTTTCTGCTTCCTCTCAAATTCAAGAGGCCAACTTGCAGGGGTGTCAAGTGTGTCCAGCATTGGATCTAATCCAACATCTTTGCTGTCCTTTCCAGACTTTTCAGCTTGTTCTGTCCCCTGAATGCAGATAAGAAACATATTAAACAGAGAAAAACCTTTTTTCTCCTCACAAGGAAAATCATATTTAAGATTCCATTAAAGGCAAAAGAAAAATTTTATCAGACAACTACAAAATTAGCATTGTTGTATGGCACAAAATGTGGGGCAGTAAAGCACCAACATGTGCAAAATATGAGCACAACGGAGATGGGGATGTTATGATGAATATGTTTCCATACAAAGAAAAGATAAAATTAAAAAAGCAATTATTTGTAAAGAAGTCAAAGGGATTCCTATTGATCAAGATAGTTGGTCATGTGAGAAGAAGACCAATAAAGGTTCTTGTGAGAAAAGCGGATGGAATGAAACTAGTCTTTAGCAAAAGTAGTAATGGAAGACTAAGAAAAATTTGGTGAGAGATTCTTAGGTATAATATATATGAATTATAAGAGTCTAAGAAAAGATAAAACCATATATATAAATGACTAGTGAGCTAGAATTCATGTTACTGACTCAACCCAACATAGTGAGACTAAAGCTTGATATATCATGGTAAGAAAAATTGAGGCCTTCTGGTCAAAGTTCCCTAACTGGAAGTGTATTATAGTTGTATAAGGAAATGACGGTTTAAGTGTAAATATCTACAGGAGCCAGGTAAACATGGCACACTAAATCAGCAAAAGAAAATAATAGCACAATTTTGTTTTGGTTGCTACTTGACAAGCCAATATGTAAAGCACCCATAAATTCCTGTACCCACCCCTGACAGAAAAAGAAGCTGACAATACTAATAACAATGATGATGATGAAGATTATAGATATACTCTTAAGTAACAACAGAAAGGACTATTGATTGTTCTGTAAACAAAGGTATAAAATAATTGGATGAATATTATCACAACAACTTCAAGAAAAGTTTTGACAAACTAAGCAGGGTAAGGTTTTTGGCAGAATAAGCAAACAGGTGCAGATGTCCACTTATTGATTGCAACCAACTTGCAGAAAGCCAGAAAATACCACAGAAATGGAAGGTTTCAAGAAAGAATAGAACAACATAGAAAAGCAGGCACATGCTGCTAACCTGACAAGTGGCAAGTTGCTTTTCGTACTCTACCCTGGCCATTTCTTTCATTCCTGCAACAAAAGTATCAACAGTAGGAATATCATCATCATTGGAATTCTTGTTCTTCTGTGCTTTTAGCTCCTCTACAAAGGCACTGCCAATGGAAGACTGAGAATCATTTCTTGACAACTTTGCAGCACCATAATTTACTCGAGGAAGCATGAATGGGAGGCCTTCCGGTCTTCCAGGAAAGCTTTTCTCAAAACCATTAGGTGGTGTGTTTTGACTTCCTTCAACTTTCTCAAAGTATGGTGAGGATGAGCCAGCCATGAAAGTAGCTCTACAACTCCAGCTCCTATTTAACTGCTGATTTCTAGAACTTGGAATACCCGCAACCGAAGACCAAGGAGATGGATCATCAGGACAGGGAATGACATGAGAATTAATTGTCTTCTGCACATCCTGGATTCTCTGCTCCAGTGTCCCATGGGCCAAGTTATCTTGGATATGACTTACTTCCCTAGGTGGGTTTGATTCTATTTCTTCATCTGTCAGATTGGTAAATCGAGGTGCCATCAGTGGCAATGTTCCTTCAGAATGAACAGCTGATAAGGCAAGGGATTCAGAAACCCTGTCCTTGCTAGATTCATCCATTTCAATACATTGGACTTCCTTGCAGGTGTCATCAGAATCTTCTCCAGCTCCCTCTGTGAACTCCTCTATACAGTGAAATGCACCAGTTCTTACAAACTTACCTGTACCTGATAGCACTGACAAACTACTGTTGGACAAAGAATGGCCTTTGTCATTAAATGATAATTCTGATACTGAACATTCGTCTTCCCATTTGTCCCCTTGCAATTTATGATCATCATGAATCCCACCCTGAATGAAGGGAAAACCACAGAAGTTAGCAGTTGGAGCTGCATCATTCAAGTATTATAAAACTACCCAACAGTTAGACAACACAATGTACCCAATGCCTTGAAGTTTGATCATTCCCAGCCATGCCTAGCAAATCCTGTACCCGAGATTCAGCAAGATCCCGCTGTTTAATCAGCTCTGTCATGCCTTTCTCCAACTGTATTGTAGAAACAACCAGGGTACGTTGCAAACTTATGAGTAATATCTTATAAACAGACTTTCATTTGCCATGTTGGCCAAATCCTTCTATAAGCACATGAAGCAAGTCCCAGAATAACAAGCAAATATCTGAGTGTCTTGAACCATTCCTTTAAAAATATATTTGTGGTTACACACAATAATAAGAGATAAGAAAATGAGACAGACTAATGGAGGACATTGGCAACAACCTTTAAAGACATATATATTCGGCATCCTAAAATTGGTTCTAGAGCCCAAGCATTAATTTGTGAGGCTTTGGATGAAGAAGGCCCTCCTGGGAGATTTGTTTGGCTCAATTTGATGCTTTTACAAGGGTATTTTTGTCATTCTATAAATGTCTTGTAGGGTATTTTGGTAACTCAGTTATGTGTTAGGGTTTTATTTATAGTCTTTTCCTGTTCTCCTTATTAATACTTTTAGTTTTTGTTTAGCTTCCTAATAGACAGGATTTTCCTAAACCTAGTAGGAATAGGATTATTAAAACTCTATAAATACTATTGTAATCTCTGTTTTTCAATTAGTGAATAGAACAACTATGACAGTTTTTTCTAAGCATGGATGCTTTCTTTCAATTGGGATGCAATTATACCCTAGTCCCTAGGTATGGTGCCTACAGACCCCTAGGTTTTCAGCTTCTTATTTTCGTAACCATACATCCAGCCTTGTTCTCAACCCCCGAATTTTATATTCAGCTATAGTTTACCTCTATATTGCCTACCAACCCATTACATTCCTAAACCCTAGCCTTTTCAACAATTCCCTGACCTTCTAACCTAAATAAGACTCCAATCATTAGGTATTCTCAGAATACTAGCTCTATCCTACATGGAGACCCATGTAAAAGATATGTTCATCTGAGCTACCCTCTCATTATGAACATTGCCA
The DNA here is from genome assembly GCA_036245055.1 of Diospyros kaki. Taxonomy (NCBI): domain Eukaryota; kingdom Viridiplantae; phylum Streptophyta; class Magnoliopsida; order Ericales; family Ebenaceae; genus Diospyros; species Diospyros kaki. The sequence goes on along the minus strand of BSEG01000001.1, from coordinate 38,705,551 downwards.
ACTTTTACTGGGATGGTTTAATTGCCTTTTCCTTCAGGAGTTGCTGTTCCTCATCCACATAAGCTCCTTGCACTGCTCTTCATAGCTTAATGAATTTAGATAACAAGATTGCCTCCTAATTGCAAGATGAGATTCTCCATCTGAAAACCCAAAACTAAAACATAGCACAGTGATGTGACAGCTTCCTGTCCTAAAATTTCCTCATCTGTCCCCACCCACCCAAAAATAATAAATAATAATAATAAAAACAAGACAGAGACAGAGACAAGAGAGACTCATAATTCCCAAGTTTTCAAGATGTCCTATTTATTTGTTTACTAGTGATTTCACATGCGTACGTTATGTAAAGGAAATTTTAATAGTCTCTTCCACCTTTGATCCACCCTTGTCAAGCTTCATTAAGTGTGACCATATTGAGAAATAAGTTGTGAGAGCAAGTTGTTACCTTTTCAATCTGAAGGTCTTTCTTTCTAAGTAATGCTGCACAATTACATGTAGAAGAAGGGGCAGGAGTTTTTAGCTCATTCTCCAACCGAGCCAACTCTTTTTGCAAATGCTTCACCAAGGCCTTATCAGACATCACTACATTAACCTTCGCATTTGTAGTCACTTCTTTTGCACAAGTAGCAAACAAGAGAGTATTTCTAGATTGCTCGACATGGCTTCGCGCAGGGCTCAACGTGCAAATGATGGCTGTTCTGGCATTGCCTCCCAAAGAGGGTTGCAGAATGCGTGTCAGTTTAGAATCTCTGTAATTGACATGACCATGTTTTCCATTGCTGCATCCAACAATTACAGTAAATTGACAAATTATTATATATATATATATTTTTTGGTAATTTATGAACTTTCCACCATACAATTATCTGATTTGAGTAGTATCAATTATCATAAAAATAGTAAAAGCGGCAAGTGAATGGACAAGGTTGAACAGCATACAAATGCACACGGATGCATGCACGCACTTGATTTGCCAATTAATAACTGGAAGGCATTAACAATTTTCTATATAATCTAATCTTCCCAACAGCTAAGCTGACAACCCTAAGTCATGATAAGTTAATAATTTTTCAAAGTTGTGGACTGAAGGTAAAGAATTAATTCAGTCAAAAAAAGGACAAGTGAAAAACCTTAGCTTGCGAATGACAGTTCCAAGAGTAAGTAAACTACGGTTGATATGGCAGCCTTCTTTCAGTCTCGTCCCAACCGATAATGCCTGGGATGCACGCTCACTTCCTGCCAGATCCACAAAATTCTGCCACAAACCAATTTTACATTTGCCATTTGCCATAACTTTTGCTAAGATTCATTTCTCAAATATAATAAGTGATTATATCAGTTTTGGAAAACTATATGCATTAAGAAGTGATCCAAAACAAGATAGAAAATCTATACCACACTAGCTGAAAGTGCTGTTGAATTGTCCTCGCCTAAAAACTCACGGGCAGAACTTTCTATCGTCTGCAGAAATTAAATCCATAAGGTGAATAAAATATTCTAAATTAATTCAATAAAATCTTGGTTAGAATTGCACCAATCAGGAAAGGGAGACAAAGAAGCATCTCACTAATCTAAGAATTTGATGAGACCTAGAGCTTGTTTCATTCAAGGAAGTTTCCCCGGTCTTTCTTTGAGCTGCAAGAATGGAATTGTCCAAATAAATAAGTGGCAACATTTCATGACTCCATGATTACCGTCACAGAAAGCATTTTACCTTCACAAATTGATAAAAGCTTCTTGAGATGGTTCAAATCCCTCAGTATTTCCTCTGTCAGTTTCTCCACAACAGTTCCTTTCTGAAGCAATGAAAAACCATGAGAGATAAAGATAAAAACTGATCTCAGTGATGAAACTAAAAAAGAAAATGTCTTTCACCTCTGGATCATCAAGGACCCTGAGAGGAAGACTATCAGTGCTAAGGAGATCTCTGATAGCTTCATTGTAGATTTCCATTGCAGAAAACTTCAAAACAAATGCTCTTTCTTCATGCTGGAGCAGGGAGGGAGAAAAGGAAGGGTGTCGCAGTTATAAAGGTTTAAGTACACAGAACTTAATAGAAAATAAAGAAAATGAAAGAGGAATGGACACTAAATTAGCATTTTATTGTTACCTTGTGTAAATAGTCATAAATGTCTGCTACTGTGTACTCGGTTATTCCTGTCATGGTATAAGTCTTTCCACTGCTTGTTTGCCCATATGCAAATATACTAGCTGAATATAAAATGTAGGGGTGAAAGCTTTCAAAATCTCATTCATGTAAACCACGAGTTATCACAACCAGAAATCAAGAGTGTGAATGTTATGCTTACAGTTAATACCACTGACCACCGAAAGAGCAATTTCCTTTGCTCCTTCCTCATAAACCTGCCTAGTTGAGCAGTCACCACCAAAAACTCTGTCTATCCAAAATGAGAGAAGATAAATCAAAAAATAGGAAATACTTCACATTTTCAAGGAAAAACACCCCAGAAACTCTGGAACTATCCTTTCCACAGAAAAAGAAAAACGACAAAGTTGCAATGCCATGACACAGTACCTTTCTACAATTGTAATACCTTAAAAATATTTTGTCCAAAAAACTTGAGCCTGTATGCTAATTTGCAATTACTTAAACATGAACATAGACATCATGTTTGGCATTAAACCATGCAAAAATGAAGTGAAACGACAGAGACAAACTGCTCCAAAAGTGGGAAAACAAAACAAAGTAATTTGTATGGAATTCCAAAGGCTTACACCATCGTAATCCAAGTCAACAAATCTTCAGTAACAGGTAACCATATTGTTTTTGAGACATAATGCAAGTGCTCTGGATTGTACAGGTCTCAGCCCCTCGACCATTTCATTTTAACATTTCAAATACAAATGGACTTTAATATTGACGGGGGAACAGATTAAGGAGATAGATGGGTATTTCCTTACCAAATGTGTAGGCAGTCGGAAACATGGACCGATCTTGAAGGCTGTTCCGGAACAAAATGCTTGTGTCATTGATGCATTCCCAATCTGAAACTTCATTCCTTGCAATCTCCTTCTCACTCAAAGGCCTCAATCTAACCAATACCAGAATCTTCTCCTCACCACCACTCGCCACCCCTTCCATGTTCTCCCATCTAGTCAACTCTTCCCCCCCAATTGCCCCCATTTCTCACCCTTCTTGTTCCCACAAGCCCACCTCTGTTAATCCCAGAACTTAATCCCCATAATTTAAGTAGTTGGTATCAGTTTATTCACTGTAGTTTCATCTTTGCAATGTGCAAGGCAGTTGAGTCTGTTGAGATGTTAGCAAGGAGTTGTTGTGCTTGCCTTAATTAAAAAAACAAAACCGAATTTCTCATAAATCATTATCTGCAAATAGAAAAGGCTAATTATGGACCCACGGACATATTCAAATAAACCAAAGTAACAAATCAAGGTTAGTTGAGATAAAGCTCATTGTTTAATCTTTGGTTGCAAGCTTCATTAACAACGCTAAAGATTGAAGATTAGAACAGATAGCTTTCGGTTATAGGGACCTACTCTTATGCTTGCAGATGAAGCAATGGTGCTTCTACTGAACTTTTAGGGGCTGGTGAAGCTTTTCGATTTTTCAGAGAAGCTGGTCCCATTCAATTCAAATATATTTATATGCGTAAATTACTGGGGAAAAAAAAAATGTACCAAGGAAGAGTTACCTCTGCGCGTCATTTCCATGGGATGGTAGCAAACTCAAGTAGTTCAGATAGGGTTCCAATGAAAGGTCAGAAGCTTCCGATCTTCAAATTCCAGACGGTGAATCACAAAAATCCAAATGTAAACGTTAAACTTGAACTAAGCATCAATGGAACTACATTTATCAAGCACTTAAAAGTAGTTGACAGGAAAGGATTTTAACTCAAAAACCGAAACAGTGCATCAGATTTTTCTTCAAATCGAACATTCACCAGTCAGAAACTCTTCCGAGTAAAGTCAACATCCGAAAACCTTTCAGGGCGAAGCGAACCTGATATTCTCACACAGTGGCTTGAATTGAAACCACCAAAACTCTTGTTTTCCGAGGAAAATGAAAATCTAGCGGCTATGTGAAGTCGAACACAAGGTTAGCAAGGGAGACGGCCATGGATCTTAAGAGAGCAACACGCATACAGTATTTCCCCTTTACGACTCCGGCAACTTCCTCTGCACTTCTGATCCCCTAGCTTTACGCGACGAATAAAGTGAAGAGGCTGCAGAGTGGAGAAAGAGAAATACCACGAGAGGAACAGTATAAAGTGGGTGGAAAATAACGAACGGAGAGCCAGGGATTAGATGGAACAGTGAAAGGCGGCGAGAACTGTGATTTTCACAGTGGAAACGGGTGGAGAAGAGGGAGGTGAAACAGTGTCGGTTCTAACAGCAACGTGCTCTCGTCGCTCCCTGCAGACCGGTCTGGTCCTCCAAATCGGCCGACGAGGTAGCTGGGCCGTCAACGTCTCAGATTTTCTACGGTTCCAAGTAACGGACCGAACTACCGTTTTACCCTTGCCTTCGGTCCGTAAATCTGGGGATTGGTCGAGCAAGGAAACGAGATATTTTACAAGCCCATGTTTAAAATTTTTTTTATTTTTATTTTATAATTAAATCAACTTTAAAAGTTTTAGAATCATTCTCTTTACTCTTTTTAATCTATTTTTAATTTTTAATTTTTAAAAATACTAAAAATATGTTTACTTTGTTATTTTCAAAAATAAGATAAAATTTTATAAAAAATAATAATATTCAAGCAAAATACGCTAAAAATACCCAAAATGATGAAAACATCCAGCCAGCCCCCACCAATCTCGCATAGACCCACATCTATCCTTTATCTCATTTATTTTCTCTTATCTTTCTTTGGTCGTCGACTGCCACCACTATCACGCTGTCAACCGCGCATTCCATTGGCAATGCGAGCCACCTCGACTGTTTATTGTCACTCTCTTGTTGGTTTTGTCTCATTTATGCTCTTCATTTTCTTACTGATTTTTGGACGTGTTGGTTGATTGGGCATTGGGTGTCAGGTGGTTGCCTTTTATTGTAGGAAACCATTGGCTACAATGGTTAGTGACAACTGACAATACATATATAAGGTGGTGGGTCAAATATTTAAGCTTAGGTTTAAGGAAATTTGGCAGTTAGATCTTGCTGGCTTTTTGGTATGTTGGTCAATAGACCCTTGGTGTCGGGTGGTTGTCTTTGATGGTAAGAAACTGCCAACCACAATGGCTGGTGACAATTGGTAGTGCGTTTTTCATTTGTGCCCAAAAATTAAAAATTAGATTTACAAAATTCAATCGTTAAATTTAACTCATATTTGTATATGTTGGCCCCCTTAACTTAGAGTGTGTTTGATAAAAGTGGAAAATGAGGGTAGAATTTCAATTTCATGGAATTACAATTCTTACCCCAACCCCTAAGAATTCTAATTCTTTGATTTCAAGAAAAATATTCACTTTTTGAACTAAGATGGAATTCGAATTTCATGGAATTAAAAAGCTGTTTGATAAAATTTCTTGAAATTTAGATAGAAAATGAATTCTACCTTCACTTTCCATGCCTATCAAACGCACCTTTACGGTGGGTTTGATTGCACACTTTTTCCATGGAAAATGGCTAATTTCTACCTAAATTCTAACTTTTGAGGTGTTTGATTGATTAAATTTTGTAGGTAACTTATTTTTCCCACTTTGAGTCACGTGATGCCAATTTGACACTTTTGTTAGAAAACATTTTCCCATGGGGGAGGCTGGAATACATTTTCCAAAGAAATGGAAAATCCCAACCGTCTTCCTCTCTGCAAGTCTGAAATTCATATGGAAGAAGATGATCGAGCTAGAACGATCGATGCTGATATTCAACCACTACGGAGGGAAGATGGCGAAGATCTCGCCATTTGGAAAGCCGTTTCCACACCGCGTCGGAAACATCTGCAAAATCCAGTACGCCATGGATTTACAGAGATTAAGTATTACAGAGATCTTGACTTGGGGATCAACCACAATGGCCGGAAAAGCCGCTGGTTATGGGATTAAGTATTTCATGGGGAATTACAAGAGGTTGGTGCAGATAAAAACGAAGGTGGATCCTGATAATTTCTTCAGAAATGAGCAAAGTATTCCAGTCGCTCCACTTGCAAGGAATCAGTCGAAGCTATCTGGCAGAGGATAAGCCTGGCAGCGATGACGATAGGGGAAGCTCGACTAGTGACGGCGATGACGACAGGGGAAGCTCGGCTAGTGATGGTGGCGATGGCAGCGACGACCAGTGACGATGTCCCTTCCCCTTCGTCTTCTTCCTCATCACCATCCATGTGCAGCCATAGTTATATATATATATATATATGAAAATCAAACACCAAAATTGAAAAAATTTAATAATTTCTGGTTAGAAATTTATGCCAATCAAACATGTTTAATTGACATTTTCCCTACAATTTAATTCTAGGCAATTCAATTACCTAGAAAATATTTTCTTTCCACTCAAATTCCATACTAGCAATCAAACACACCCTTAGAGTTTTTAATAGTAGATTCTGATTGTGTAAATCTTCGGTTGATAGTGGTCGCTAGAGACGGAGAAAATGCAGCGCGCTAGAGAAGAAGAAAAAAGAAAATAAGAGAAAAAAAGGACTAAAAAAATTATTATTAAATTTTAAAAATAAAATTATATATTTATTTAAAATTTGAAAAATATAGTATATCTATATTATAATTAAAATATAGGATAATATATTATTAAGTGTATAATTTAATATAAATTATTGTAAAGATGTATGTTAATAATTTATTAATTAATTTTATTATTTTATTTTAATAGTAGAATTTCATTAAAAAGTGTTAATTTTATTATTTAATAATTAAATTCATTGAATATAATAGCATAATGACAAAAAAGAAATAGTGTTTTATAGTTTTTTATTTTAAAAAATAATTTTTAGAATGACAAAAAAATATGTTTTTAAAAATTTTAAAATAAACACTCAAAATATAAAATTGAAAATAAATTAAAATCTCAAAATTCAAAACTGAAACACGATAAGAACACTACCTTATGTTTTAGAAAATAATAACATTTATTTCTAAAAAATTTACATAACATATTTTTTTGATGTTTTTTTTTCAATTATGTACACACTTAAAAATTTATTAAATTTTGTATTTTCTTATTCAAAATTTAACCATTTAATAAAAATTAAAATTAATCAAGTCTTTTAAAAATATTTTCTTTAACTAAAGAAGTCCTTCATCAGGTCTTTTCAACTTTTCTTGTGTAATTATATTTTATATTACCCGTCCTACCAAAAAATGAAATAATTAATTTATCCACTTAGAGGTTAAGCTAAATTATAGTAAGCACATCTAATTTTTTAGCAATAACAGCAACCGCCCCTTTCTTTCTCTTTTATCCCTCTACACATAGAAAACAAAAATTAAAAAACCATAGGAATGGAGAGCCAGCATTGCCGAATGAAGAGAAAGAGAAAGATAAATAGATTGTCATGGGATTGTGAAACTCATGTATAATTGACTTTAGGAAATTTAATTATGTAAGGGTGTGTTAAGACAAATAATTAAAATAATGCACAAAAACGTAATTTAAATCGAATTTCAATTAAAGTTTATTAAATTTAAAATACATTCATAAAATGAAAAGATTTACAATTACATTGAGAAATCGTTAATAAATATATAAATGAGGTGAAATCACACAAATACCCTTATAGTACAAAGAAATTAATTTTTGTATCTTTATCTTTTCTTCAATACAGTTTGGGTTACTTAACATTTTTTAATACATTGAATTAAATACTAAATTATTCAATGAGAATTTTAAAACAAAATTCCATGTATGGATAGTTCAATATGCATCTTTTTTTTCTTGTGTGATAATTTGAAACATCTAAAATCTATAAGTTAAGTCATCTTTTTTTAACTTATACGTCAAGATTGAGAAAAATCATCAAGATTAAATGACAATAAACCTTTAAATTTGTCACACATTGTATGTCGTCCAAATAATAATACAAGTCATCATAAAATATCAAATCACATTAACATTAATGCAATTATATAACATGGGTATATCATATTATACAGAAATAATATGAAAGAAAGTAACATTTACCTTGTCAATGAGTATGTTTTTAATATTTTATATTCTTATTTTCTTCCTTAATAAAAAATTTTCATTTATTATAAATGATTTATACTCATATTTTTATCACCAAATTTAAACAAGAAATAAAATAAAGAATATGTACATATACTATTTTTTTATTTTTTTGAATTTAAATAATTTCTTCTCATTTAAGTTAAGTCATATTTTTTAATTTTTCTACTCACCACACTTGTTCTCACACATTTGTTCCATGTGCTATAGTTGCTCGTCACGAGCCATATTAATCTGGTTCTTCAACTATGTTTTCTCTTTATTTTAATTGTCAATCAATCATCTAAAAACTTTGAATTTTTTTATTTTTTTAATATTTTTCTTCTTATTTTCTTTTCATCATCATCCTTAACCCTTTATTTCCCTTAAATCACCAAGGTTCTCATTAGAAACACATATATCACTTGAAGTTTGGCTTCAATTAGCTGTTGATGTTTCACTAACTACTGAATCTTCCTCAAAGCTCACTCAAAATCTACCCCGCAACTACCAATGGACTGCCTGTGACCTTTAAAGTGGCAACTCACAAAAGTCTTTAATTTTTTGAAAGAGAAGTGCAACACTTTATTTATATAGAATTTTTCAATCTCCCAAATCCATTAGGAGGGACTGAATTCGTTTGAGACCACAAGGCACTTTAGTGCCCCACACTATCGCTCGCCATAGAAGGTTATGCCATCACTAGCACAATTCGGAGAATCCACTGTCTAAGTTTGTCTAATTCGCATTTTGACCCTCTAGAATTGTCTAAAATTAACATATAGACCCTTACAAATCTTCAAAAAATTATACCGAGGCCTTTTCTTTATTTCCAATTCATTCACTCAAGCCTTAGATAATTACTTTTTAGTCCCTATCAAATATTTTAATTCTTCGTTAGCCTTCTGAATTTATAGATTCCCTCTCTTGACTTTGTTTTAACTCACACTTTAAATTCTTTAATTTATAAATTCACCATTTCGCCAGTTGTATATATTTATTATATATATTGTTTATATATTTTTTTAATATATATATATATATATATTATACAAATTTTAAAAATTACATCAAGACATATAAAGACGAACAAAGGAGAGAAAACTACTATCATCCTCGTGGTTGTTTAAGAACAATAAAATTAGTTGAGAAAATAGTCCCATAATTAAAAAAAGTGTGAAATTTGAGTATTTCTAAAAATTTAACCTTAATTATTAACAGAAATAAAGTAAACTGCATAAACTGACTATAATTGTTAAAATTCAGTTAGTCTACATATTTATACTAAAATTTTATTCATTTTTATAAGTAATTTATCCTTTCCTTAATTAATTCGACATACACATCTACCATCTATGAAAATAATTACTTCCAATCCCTAGACTTCCTAATTGTTGGGTTCCATTAACTACCAAATCACCCACATTTAGGTGAGCTGCAATGTTCAGATCAAGAGCCGTTATCAACTAATATAGACTATAGATGTAGTTGTTACAATTTCTTTATAGTTTGAAGGGTTGGTAAATTTCTTTCGACTAATATTAATAAAATATTGTAATTGAAAATTTTATTTGAATACTTAATTTTAATATTAGAGATGATTTTTGTATTAGTATATTTATATATTTATATTGATATGACATGCAATACAATATATTAATATACGAGTATCATATTAAATGTTAAAATTAAATATATAAATAATATTTAATTAAATATATTGAATTTATATATAATAAGACCGAACCAAAAATCTACTATGATAATAAATGAAATGATTTAAAATGACATGTCCATACTATTATTTTAAATTACACAATGATTTCAAATTATAAAGTTCAAATGACACAATTTAAAACCCCTACATCCCCAAACAACGTCAATTAATTAAAATAACCAAATTTGGTTTAAACTTTAATATGAACTAAGAGCATTATTTATTAAACTCAAGAGTAAATAAATAAAATTTTAATGATAATAAAAATATTTTTATGATATAAATATATTTTATTAGTCTCTTGCAATGTAAAAGATATATTTTGATAATAACAAAAATATTTTTATGATATAAATATTTTTAGTAGCCTTTTGCAATAAAAGAGATATGTTTTGATGATAACAAACTATTTTTATGATAGAGATATATTTTTCTAACTCATTGTGCTAAAAATTCACTATGCTAACAAAATATGTATGCCAAAATGGTTAAATATCTTAGGTCAACTGAAGTTTATCTTAGGTCAACCGAAATTGATCAGAATGTTGATCTCCAATCTTAGGTCGATCGTTGCTTTGACTGAAGTTAACCAGAATGTTTGGTCATTGTCTTCAGTCAATTGAAGTTGTTTTTAGGTCGATCGAAGTTGGCCAAAATATTTGGCATTTGTCTTAAGTCAACTAAAGTTGTTATTGGCATTTGTCTTAAGTCAACTAAAGTAGTTATTTGATAAATCAAAATGGTCAAAATATTTGACCTATATCTTAAGTTGACCGATCCTTCAACCATTTATGAATAAGGTTACTAGATGATTTTAGTCGACCGAACCTATACATCCAGTCGACTGAAGTTCAATGGTTGTTTTTGTTTTGTCATTGTTTTTGCTACATGTTTTGTTGTACACTGTAACACTTCACTTTCTCGGGCGTATTATAATTTAGGACAATTATAGGATAATAAATTTTTTTTCTTAAAAACTATTGCAAACCATATCATTCCTCATATGCATTCCAAAATTTTCATACATTTATCTCGAAAGAGAATAATCATAAACATCAAATGCGAAAGTTAAAATCAAACCTAACATCTTAACATTAATCACAAATAAGGTTATACATTATCATTCCTCAAAACGTTCAGAATTTAAAGTAACAGAACTTGAATACATGGGCTACATAATATACATTCAATTCATCATGCACTTTGCTAAGTGTTATTTCATGTCTCATTTATCCTCGTTTCCGTTACAATCTCCATTTGGAACGTTTAAATATTTTAGGGGCAAAGCCAAAGTTAGATGATAAATTATCTAAGTAAATGAACAAAATATTTAATGCACATGTATGAATGCAATGCACATAACATCCTTACTCTTACATTTGGGTCGACTGCACCTTACGATTACCCGTCATTTTTACAGTCTCCCTGTCAGACCGAGGTGTACGAGTGCACCATTGGCAAAGCAACGACGTCAGTCCCTAATCCCAAACCCATGCAATGTATGATCGTGAATCTCATCATGCTCATATGCATATTTCATCATCAATACATATAAATGCAATCTACGTAACATGTTCACATCAAGACATGACAATATGATAAAATTATTTACATAAAATCAGGTTTTGGGGTCGAACCACTTACCTTGAACTTATCACATAACATCTTGATTCTCGTGCCAGGCTTCTAACGTAGTCAGTTGGGAACCTCAACATGCCCTGTCTATCATATTTATTCAAGGATATCAATATCCTATTTTCTCTAAATTTCTCATAATTTCTCTCTATTTCTTCATCTTTTTCCTCAATAAATACAAAATAAATATTTCTCAATTATTTTATCAAATATTTCGCTATAATAATTCATAAAATAACATTCTTGAATTTTTAAAATTTTCTAAGAAATTTTACTCACCTTGACTTAGCTCCTCAGACTTCCTCGGTATGTGTGACATGCCTCAATTTTCATGCCAAATCTTGAAGACATAACAAACTACTTTACCTCAAATCCCAAAGCACCCTATCCAAGACATTTATTTAAATAATTATCAAAACCTATTTTTTCATAATTTTCTTGTATTTTTCTCCAATTTTCTTCTCTAGCATTTCAAAATAAATGCCTACATCAATATTTTTCAAAATATTTTTACATGAGAATTTCTAAAATTAAATTTGAAAAATGTTAAAAAAAATTCAAAAAAAACTTGATTGGCCACATGCCCGCACGCGCTAGGGCGAGTGGCTGCACGTGAAGGCTGGCAAGTGAGCTTCACGTGCTGGTCATCTTCTCCGGCACTGGCGGTCATCGGCGATGAAACTGACCACACGGCCTTGAAGCCCTCTTCAAGTCGATCAAAATGGTATGCCCCAATGCTCGAAAGAAAGTTCGGATGTGCCTCAATCGAGGGCTTATAGGTTCGGCCAAACCGACTGCTTCTATTTTCCGGTCAAGCCTCGAAACCCCCTCAAATGGCTATCAAAACGCCTCAAATTCTCCAGAATTGACCCTCATCTCATGGGCAACAAAAACCTTTTATTTTCATCCCTCAATTCATTCAAAAACGGGGTCGATTTGAAGCTCAAAAACTTGCAAAACCCTCGGCCAAACTTCTTTTATTTATAGCCAAACGACAACTCTCGCTTCATCCAAGGTTACTAACTTACTTTCTTGTCCCAAATGAATCCAAAATCCAATGAAATAGCCCTCAAAATCGATTTTCAGTGGCCAAACTTTCGACCACTTTCGATTGAAAGTTGGTCAATTCTGACGTGATTTTGGTCGTTTGTCAGCCAAGAAGTTTGTCTTGGCCTTGCTCCGAGGCCCCCCAGCCACTTCCTCGAGTCTCCCATGGCTGATTTCGGTGATTGGATGGTTGGTCGGCCATGGCTGATTCTTTTAAAAATTACACTTCCACCCCATCAATTTATGAAATACACTTTCGGCCATTTCCACAAAGTCCTTGAGTTTTTCAAAACTTCCGTTGAGACCCTCATGTTCTAAACTTATCATTTGACCCTCGAAATTTTAGAAAAAATGTTATTTCAACCTCCCTCAGGAATTTTCAAAAATTACACTTAAGCCCGAATCTTCATTTTAGCCGAAAACCCCTTTACTTCATCCTGAAACCACTGAAAGGTTGATTCTTATGCTATATTTGTCTTTTGCGAAGGTTTCGTTATCTTTTCAGAAGCCTCTTACGACAATTCGATTTTTCATCCTGAATTGAAGCTGTATTTTAGTTATACCAAAAATTATCTTGATTTTGATTTCTTTTAATACCATAAATTCTATCTCGAAACGCTCATCGAGACTATATCATTTTTCTTAGGCATCTACACTCCGAAACATTCATTGCAGTCGATTCGACACCTATAACTGTAAGAAATTGTATTTAAGTCCTTAATCTTTTGATATTTTCACCTATGACCCACGTTAAAATTACTATCGAGCCCTTTAAAAAATTTGGAATACTACACACACCCATTGATAGTTTCTTATATACGTTGACACCTTGTTCCTCATTTTATGACATGCTTTCCTTATGCAAAAAGTATATTCGAATTAAATGTAAGTTATCTTTAGACATGTCTTTTTGTTTTAATCATTTTGTCTCAATGTGTTTCTCTTTGAATTTTCATATCTTGATAAGTATATTTGATTCATACAAAAATATTATTTTTTTCTCATTAAAAATAGCGTATTGGTTGACATATTTCCTTATTTTGTTCATTATTATTTGTAAACAACCTAAATATTTTTTGAATTTTAAACTTCATATTAATCATATTTGTAACAACTAGTTTTCTAAAAGTTGTCTATATAAAAGATAAGTTCAAAGGCTTCAAGGTGATTGAAATATAATAAAGAGAATAAACTATTGAGAGAGCATTCAAACAAGAGTGAGAATATTCAAACTGTTGGAAGTGTGGCTGGTTGAATTCTCAATTGTTGGTGACTTATTTGATATTGTTTCTGATTGTAAATTTGTTATTTTTAATCACTTAGTATGTGAGGGGATTGTATTTACTAGTAGTGTGCTAGTGGTTATTACTTAGATAAAGAATTGTATGTTGGTTATAACTCTAATTAAAAGATAGTATTATTGGTTCTAACTCCAATTAAAGATTTGTGTTAATTATTCCTAGTGGAACTTCATGCTCGATCTTGAGAGAGATGAATAGACTATTTAGAGCTGCACCTCTATAAATATTTTCTTGCTCTTTGTGATTATTTAATTTGATTGTGCTTATTTATATTGCAATCACCACATATTAAAATCACAAATTTAAGAGTTTTCAACAAAAGCTAAACTTATTAATTTTCGAAAAATCCAATTCACCCATTTTCTAGGTATTTTTCAAGGCAACATTATTAAATGCAAATATTATGATGGACATTATATTATTTTGACAACAATGGCCATTTTAAAAAATAACCTAAAATTTTGGAGTATTTTTGCAAAATAGTCACGTGCTTTAATCAATCAAATTTATTCGACTAATATCTGGAATAAAAGTGGCATTAAAATCAAACAGAAAATCAAATATCAATTTTTTTGCACATAAAATCAAATTTAATTAACCAAAAATAATCATTTAATTTAAATTTTCAATTTTAATCGAATAATTCAAAACTCTATTTTACTACGAAACTACTATCTTTAGGGGGCGTTTGGTACGGGAGAAATTTTTACATTCTTGGGAATGTTAGATTGTGAATCTATATTCCCATATTTGGTATAATTTTTTTAAAAAAGAATCTTGAAAAAATAGCATTCCCATAAATTATTTTTAATCAACTTTCCCATAAAAAGATTTCCATGGGGGGTTGGAAATCTTAGGTTCCCATGGACAAGGAAAACTTTTTAACAAATAAAAAGACTAAAACACCCACCCCATATATATATATATATATATCTATGTTGTTTGCCCCCGTTTACATTCTCCTTCTACCCTAATCGGCCACTATTATAATCTGTGTTTCTGTTGTTGCGACGCTACGACGTGGGTGTTTCCCCTGCAATTTTCCTTTCGTCTTTCCATCTCAACTTGTTAGCCATTTATTCTTCATCCGTTTGAGTGAGTCAAATAATCAAACATAGTGATAGTTAGCCATTATATGTATATAATATATTCAATAGATATAATATATTACATGTATATAATATATTCTTCTGTCTCAGTTTGTTAATAGTGTAACTTGTATATGATATATAATATATTCAATAAATATGTTATGTCCTATCTGTTAAATTATTTGTTTAATTTTTTTAGATTTTATGTTACTATTGCATCAATCAATTGGCCATATTGAGCACCTGCAATGTTCTGTTATATATATATTTTACGTATTATGCATGTACATATGTAATACTCTGTTTTATATATATTTTTACGTATTATGCATATACATACATAATATTTTGTCTTATGATTTAGTATTTTTATTTATATTTAAGAACAATATTTGTCGATAATGATGGTAATATTTGTTGTTTGGAATTTTGATTTGAGGGGGGAGTATATTTGATAATATCTAGGGTGAAAATTAAATTGGCTCTGAATTGATATATTTGATAATTATTTATATACTAAATGAATTAAAAAGTTCTAAATGTATAATTTTTTTTTTTTTTTATGTTAGATTATGGCAACGTTGCACTATGGAAGGAAGCAAAGGCTCATCATTGTACTTATTATGCATTTGGAGTGTTTGAATCAAATGACTATTCTTAATAAATATATGTGCTTTGTTATTAGCTGATTTTGCAAGGAGAAGAACTAGGAAAATGGGTAACATGGGATTTCCATAGTAGGGCTATGACAAGGAATGTCAATTTTAATATGATTGTTTATATCAATAATACATCTTGTATTGAAAATACAATGATGGATAAGAGGTCTTTTTATGTATTGTGTGAGTTATTTAAAACTGTTGGGAGATTTGAACCAACTAGGCACATGTATGTAGAAGAGTTTGTTGCAATTTTTCTGCACATTTTGGCTCATGATGTTAAAAATAAAGTAATTAAAAGACAATTTATGAGGTCTGGTGAAACAATAAGTAGACAGTTCAACAAAGTTTTGCATGCAGTATTACGATGTCATACAATTTTACTCAAACAACCTGAGGCAGTCCCTGAAAATTCAACTGATGACCGATGGAAATGGTTCAAGGTAGCAATAAAAATACATATAAGGTTAGGTAATATTAATTTAATAATCATGAAATAAAAACTAATGATTTTGTGATTTTTTTTATGGAATTAACAGAATTGTCTAGGAGCTTTAAATGGAACATACATCAAGTTAAATGTCCTACAAGATGATAAGGCTAGATATCGGACCAAGAAAAGTGATATAGCAACAAATGTGTTAAGAGTTTGTTCTCAAGATTTACAATTTATTTACATCTTACCTGGTTGGGAGGGATTAGCTGCTGATTCTAGGGTACTCAAAGATGCTATATCTTGTAGGAATGGATTAAGGATTCCAAAAGGTACTTCAATTTATTTGTGGTAACCCCAAGTTTGTTTTGGTTAATTTTTTTTTTTAATTGTTTATATGGTTTCTAAGTGTTGATCACTATTTTTTAAGTTACCACTACTTATGTGATGCTGGTTACATGAATGGGGAATGGTTCATTGCACCTTATAGAGGACAAAGATATCATCTTAGTGAATGGAGACATGGGGCACAACCTGCAACACCACATGAATTTTTTAATATGAAACACTCATCTGCTAGGAATGTCATAGAAAGATGTTTTGGGATGTTAAAGGGATGTTGGGGAATTTTAAGAGCTAAGTCATTCTATCCTATTAGAACACAATGCATGATTATAACTGCATGTTGCTTGCTTCATAATCATATTAGAAGAGAGATGACAGTTGACCCTTTAAAAGATTATATATTTGACATGGAAGAAAATGAAGATATTCTGAAAGTTGATAGGATAACTCATGTAGAGACATCTGATGCTTGGACACATTTGATGGATGACCTTGCACAACAAATGTTTAACACTTGGAGGAGACGTGTTTGAAATATTCATAATTCCATGTTTCATTTATGTTAATTTGTAATAATTGACAATTCTAAGTGGTTTCTTAATTTTGTTGTAATGATGACAATTCCATCTTTTATTTTCATTATGATGTAATAATATGTACTCATAATAATATTTTTTTTTTTATGATTTGGTTTGTTTTGCCTATGTTATATAATTGTTGTCTTTTGTCTATGCCTTTTTATTTATATATATATTTAACTTTTATTTCCTTCACTAGATGGCAAACAATAGTCAATTTACAATAAAACGTACTAACCATAAGTGAATATCAGAAGATGATGCAATACTTGTTGAGTGTCTAGTTGAAGTTGGGCCATCTTGGAAGGGCGACAATGGATTCAAACCTGGATTTGCTACTCATTTGGAGAAAATGATGCTTGAGAAAATGCATAGTTGTACCTTGAAAGCTAACCCTCATATAAGCAATTAAAGAAACACTATAATGCAATTTGTGAAATGATGGGGCCTAGGGGTCCTAGTTGATTTGGCTGGAATGATAAAGACAAATTGATTGTGGTTGAAAAAGAAATATATAAAGAATGGATAAAGGAAAAATATAGCAATAGATTTGTATTTATTTCTTTTTTCTTTTTTTCATCAATATAGATTTATTCGTCAAATAATTTTTAAAAATAATTCTATTTTGCAGACACATCATTTTACTAAAGGGTTTTATAATAAGCCATTCCCTTACTTTGATGTATTGGGTCCAATTTTTGGTAAGGATATAGCTAATGGAGCTGATGCGGAGGATCCATCAAATGTTGTGGAAGCAATGGACAAAGAAACTAATGTTACTGAAACTGAGTATGAAGAAGATGGACTTTCAAACTTTGTTGAGGAAACCCAACAAATATCCACTAATGACAATAGTGCTAAAGAGGTTGGGGGATATGCTAGTGGGTCAAATTCTGCTAAAAAATGTAAAAAGATAGAGAGAGGCATGATGATTCAAGAATTGAAATGGTATCTGAGACTATGGAGAGGCTTGGTCGTGTTTATGAGAGCACTAATGAGAATATTAAGGAGTTGGCTTCCTGTTTTAAGCATAAATTTGAGGGAAGTAATAGGAGGATGTCAATTTTTGAAAAGTTTATGAAGATTGAAGGATTGACTACTCAAGAGAGGGTTCGAGTTGGTACGACTATATGTAAGGATAGCAATATAACTGACTTTTTTATGCAGGTGGATCCTAAACACAAAAAGATGTTGGTGGCCCAAATATTGGTTGAAAATCCTGGTCTTTAAATTGATGTGAAGACTCAGTACTTGGATTTTATTTTGGTTTGTGGATTTATGTGACTACTTATGTAGCAAATTTTAAATTGATATTAACACTTGTGAATGCTGAAGTACTTTGGTTTTTATTTTGTCATGTCATGATAGTTCTTTAAAATTTCCCTAATGAACTTGTTTGGGTTCTTGTAATGCAACGATTACTTCTTCGTATACAAATATTATTGTGTTCTAGAATAGAAAGAACCACCAAAGTAGTGAAATAGAAGTAGACAACCACGTAGTTTTTGTTATTTCAATTATACCCACTACTTGCATTTTCACATATATTGACCTTCATGTATTATAAGCTTTATTAGCAACAATAACTGAATATTTTGTATATAAAATTATTTAAAAATAATTAAAGTAGATATTCATACAAATATATATATATTACGTATATATATTATACATAATATGTAAAAAAATGACGTTTTTGACTTCCTAAAGAGGTTTTTTTTAAGTGACTTAGAGGTTGTAGACTCCAATATTTTATATATTAGAAAAAATTTATCATTTTTAAACAAAAAAAATCAAATAAGGCTAATTTTGAAAAATTAACATAAATTTTCAAAAATGTTGCATTTAAACCAAACATAGAAATATCAAATTCTCAAAAAAGAATACCCAACATTCCTAGAAATATTTAAAATTAACCAAATATAGAATTACATAAATTCTGAGAATAAAAAATTCTTAAAAGTATTATCAAAAATCATAAATTCTAGAAACTTAAAAACTTATCTCATAGCAAGCGCACTTATTATGTTATAAATTTACAACTGTTATTAAAAAATAAAAAAAATTATTTATTTACTTTTTGAGGCATGTCAAATGATAATTTTAGATTTTATTCACTTACACATGCAATTTTAGTATAAACGAGTTCCAATTAGTTCTACCAAACAATGGACCCCAGCCCAAGCATCAAACTCCACCAACCATCGAGAAGTGTCAGGTGTTGGGCTGCCAACCCTGACATAACTGCCAGAATAATATAACCCACTACGGTTAATTTGACCCACCCCTTTTTAGTAACTTAACAAAATTTTTATTTATCTTTTATAATTTAACCTAAAATCTCATGTTTATAATTATTAATTGAGTAAAAAATAAAATTTAAATAATCAGAGATACAATATACAACTTTTTAAATTTAGTAGTAGTTAGCTCATTGGCTATCGAAGATATGCAAGAAAACTTTTATTAAAAATCATTAAATTTTATCTTCTTACAATTACACTAATAAATCACATACTAAATAAATATCCAAACAGTCATTAAATATTATTTTTAAATTTGGAAATTGAAATTTCAACCATCCAAAAGAAGTTACCAAATTAGGTGGAGAAGAGAACAACTTTTGCTTCGTTCATTGAGAAGTCAAATTCTTTAATTGTTTCACGAGGCACGATGAAGGAGGAGTGGCCTTGAGATGTTGTGTGGGCCAGTAGATATTTAGAATGTGGGTGGCAATGGATAAAGGGCTGCTTTCGCTGACAATATCGCGTTCCAAACTTGTGGCTGTGAATTAGTTTAATAATAAAAAATGATTTTTCAAATAACTCCGGTAAAAGAATTAAACTAATATATAATGATAATACCTTCAGAATTATTACTAACAACTTTAATAATTCTTGTACAAATTTCTTCTGCAAAACCCTACTTTATGAAAACATAATATTATTGTAATTAAAGTATTATTTTCTGTGTACAAATAAAGGGCGGCAGAGACCACTTGGCTAAGCGACGATGGACTCCGAATACGCGCGGGCATTTTCGTGGATATAGGAATCTTTGGGTTAGCAAGAAGCCAACGTGACGGTTACACGTGGTTTACACCTGCCAGCAGGCAAATGGGAGTACCTTTATTTTGTTTCTATTTTCTATTTTATTTTTCTCTTTCTTTCATTCCTTTTCTTTCTTCAGCTTCGCTGTTGGCGAGTTGTATTTTCTGGAGTGTTCTTTCTTTCTCTTCAGTCTTCGCCATTTTTATAAAGTCCAACCACTTCCATCTCTCTCTCTCTCGCCCTGGCTATAAATTTGTTTGTGTATATACGCATGATTGCTTCCTGATCGATCAATCAAATCGCATTATCTGTCGTCGAATCGGGCTGCGAGCAGGATAGATTTGGCGAAGACGAGGAAGAAGTGAAATGAGAAGAGGAGATTAGAGACGCGCATAGAGAGAAGAGAACTTTGGAATTATGAGAACGCTTTGCGACGTTTGTGAGAGCGCCGCGGCGATCCTCTTCTGCGCCGCGGACGAGGCTGCTCTTTGCCGTGCTTGTGACGAGAAGGTATTCAAGCTTCATTAGAATTTTCCCATGTAAATTTTCCGTGTGTTGTGTGCACATGCATACATATAAGGAGTTTTTCGGAGTTTAGTTTTTGGAAGATTGCTTGAGTTGTTTCGTGCAATTCGATTGAGGACGATGGGAATCGATTAATCTAGTGGCAGCACTTTAGTAATACTCTGAATTTGTGATCTGAAAGTTGGTTATCTGGATTTTATTAATGTTGTTGGTTAAGGATGGGGTAGTTTAAGAGATTGTTTGTTAATTACAAAAGGTGAGTATAGGTCTGTTGCGTGCAAATTCGTATGGGCAGTGAAGAAGGAGAGCGACACACTATTCTGCAGGTGTTGAAAATGTTTCTTCAATGTAGTTTCATTAGTCTGCTTGCTTTGCCTTTCTGAAAGTACTATTCTGTTAGTTGCATCACTAATAGATACAAACTGCACAACAACAACAACAACAACATATCCAGCCGTTATCCCACTATGTGGGGTTGGCTACATGAATTCTAGACTTCTATGTGGGTTACATCCCAATAGATAGTTTGTCTAGAATTCATATTTGGATCCGACTAGGTTTTAAGCTGGCTGTCGGCTACCTAACGCAACCCTCCTCCTTTATCCGGGCTTGGGACCGGCAGTGGATAATATCCCCTGGCGGAGTAATGATAAAATGAAGTTTGAACACCATCTTCACATGGAGAAATTTCATGAGATGGTGGTGAATGAAGATAATTGATATAGTTGTGTTCCATAACTTAGTTGACATGGTGAAACCAACAAGTACAATATGGAAACACAACCGTAGATACAAACTGCACATCAGTGTGAATTTCTTTCTATTTCACTTGTAGCTAGGGATGCATATATTGTCAATCCTCAATTTATTATTGCTTTTATTGACAAGTATTGGAAGATCTGATTTGAAACAGGCTCTAGTTGGACATGAAACAACAACTTTTGTGGTGGAATGTTACATTGTTTATAGCAACCCGTAATTTAATTACCCTAATTAGCGAGATGATCAGTTCGATGGGATGGGATTTGTGGTTTGATGATGAAAATTCTGGAGTAACAATTTTCCCTAAAGCCAACTGGGGCGAGGGGCAGCAGGATGATGCTGAGGGGCATGGAAATACTCCAAAGTTTTCCTGAGTCAGAGTTTATTAGTCATTCATATATATTGGCATATAAAGAGGATGACTCTAGCAATAAGCAGAATTAAATAAGGTTGACTGGAATATGAGACAAGTAAAGAGAGAACCACCGGCAATCTCCTTTCCAAGGCCAAAACTATTGTGGCTGCAAAAGGCATGATTTTCTGGTGATAAACAGCTCGAAGCTGCAAAGCTGGGAAGCTGGAAGGTGGCAAGCAAATGGTAATGTGTTGTGGGAGAAAGACCAAAATAACCTCCAAAAGGAGTCAGAGAGGCTAAAAGCGAGGGCTGAAGAGCGTTTTAACACTGAAATCAAATGTTCTATTAATCAGAGTGTTGTAGAGAAGCTTGAGTTTTCTCAATGCTTTGGAGAGTTTTAGAGAGGATTCTTGCTTCGGTAAGGTCCGTAAGGAGACTGACAATGCTCTTGGATTCTAATGGTTTTGAGGTGATTTTGATATAAAGTGTTTTGGGTCGGTTTAAATGAATGTTACAAGTTCAGAGATACACTATTTCACATCTAATAACATCACTCACTATAAGTTCTCACACTTTCCATCTCAAATACATGTCATGGTAAATTATAGCATAAGGGTTGGGCTTGTTGTGATGTATTATATTCTTGTTGATTCTATGTCATGTTATAGGACATATGTGGGGTATGAGATAAGACTCTTGAGACAAAGGATACCCTAGGAGGGGCTACCGTCCAAGAGGAACTAATGAAGCTCTTGAGATAAGGAATGCCCAAGGAGGGGTTGCTGTTCAAGAGAAAATTAAAATGAGAGCCACAAGTGAGGGAATACCTATGACGGGCTACCACCTCGAGATGATGGTTAAGTATGAATCATTAGGGTCAGGTTGTTGTCACGGAGGGCTCTCTGGAACAACGAATTAGAGTAGCAAAATTTTGATTTTCTTTTTTTTACTGTTGTAATTCCTTTATTGCTGTAATTCTTGTTTTCTTACTACTGTAATTCTACTATTAGTATTAGCCGGTTAAGGCAGTAGGATTCCCCATGTGAAGGGGTTGGAATAGGACAAAAGGTTTGTTATAACTGAATAAGGGGAGGGATCTATTGTGGCAACACCTACACCCTACCGATTGTATATATTCTCCTAAGCCAAGCCGAAGGGAGTATCGTTAAATTGAATATCAGAAACTACTTCTTCCTTCTCTTACCTTTCTCACTCACTTTCTTCCTTCTCACTCTCTTTCTCCCTTGCTCTGCTTTATTTTGTTCCTATCGAAGTCATCTCCTAATCCATTCTGGACTAGGAGCGTACCAAATTCACGGAAGAGCCGTGATAGTTGCATTCGTGCTTTGCATGTTGCATGTGAGGCTTAGTAGGTGTCAAGCTTATTCCATACTTTGTAACATTTTTCAGATGCTATCAAGGAGACCAGAAATGTATTTTTGGTATCAGACCCACCGTTTTTCGACCGGTGATTGAGGATGGAAACGATGACAGATGGGACATGAATGAAGAACTTAGAGTCCCAACTGCAACAAGCGAACTCAGCCATGTTCGAATGCCAAAATCGGATTGATCAGTTGTAATTAGGGGCCACCTGAAGTCACAAAGCGATCATGGCGTTGGACCGCCGAGTGGAGAGCACCATGGATGGATTGGAGCGGAGGCTGGAAGGTTCCATTGCAAGTGTGCGAGATGAATTGAGTGCACAAATGCAATAGTTCATGGTCATGTTTGCTCGGCAAAACCTGGTAAGATTGTCCCTGATTTCCCACCTAGAGAGCTTATAGAACCGATTCTACAGAGGAATAGGATGAA
The DNA here is from genome assembly GCA_036245055.1 of Diospyros kaki. NCBI lineage: Eukaryota > Viridiplantae > Streptophyta > Magnoliopsida > Ericales > Ebenaceae > Diospyros > Diospyros kaki. The sequence continues at coordinate 38,682,093 of BSEG01000001.1, read as the reverse complement.
CAGGGGACTGGGTACCTGGGAGCTTGTGGACCCTGAAGAGGAATTAGAAGGTTTGATGGATAGGGGTTGGGATGGCCCTGTAAATCCTCAGCATCTCGGGTTTTCGATGCCCCAGATGGAGATTCCCACGTTCAAGGGAGTCAATCCTCGATGGAGGTTGAGGAAATGTGAAAAGATGTTTGAGTGGTATGGCATTCCCAAGAGGCAAAGAGTACCACTGGTTGTAGCCTATTTCAATGAGGTGGTTGATGCCTGGTACCAAGGGAGCATTAGACAAGGGAGGATTTACACATGGAAGGAATTTTCTGAAAGGTTATGTGAAAGGTTTGGGGAGAGAAGCATGGTGGGAATCATAGAAGAGTTCAACAAACTAAGGCAAACCGATAGTGTGGAGAGCTACCAAAAACGTTTTGAGGAATTGGGATCTCTCATGATCCAACATAATCCTCACCTCTTAGAGTTGTGTCAAGCTATCTGAGTGGTCTCAATGATGAGCTCAGGCCAATGGTGAAGGAGTTGAGGCCGCAAGCTTCAGAGAATGCTAGGCTACAAGAGTTGGTGGTAGAAGCCTTAATGAGGAAACGAAGGCAACAAATAAGGGGAGTGGTTGCAGGATCATCTAGTGTGGGTGGAAGGAACCTTAACCGGGATTAGGTAAAGGGAAATAGTGGGGTGAAAGGGGTAGTAGGCCCTAATCCAGCTCCTTTTGGAGAGCAACTGAGAGAACAAAGGAGATTAGCTGGTGTGGGGAGAAGTATCAAGCGGGACATCAGTGTAAGAGGCAAATACTACTGTTAGAAGGGGATGAGGAAATTGACCAAAAGTTAACAGAAGAAGAGGATTGTGAGGAAGGGGTAAAGGAGGACAATGGGGAAATATCCATTCATGCCTTGAAAGGAGTGGCCAACAACAAAATAATAAAGGTAGAAGGACAAATTAAGGGAAACGACCTAATGATCTTAATTGATAGTGAGAGTACGCACAACTTTCTTGATGAAAGCATGGCCAAAAGATTGAAGCGTCAACTCACAGGGACACCATCCTTGAGTGTGATCGTAGCTAATGGCTAAAGAGTGATGAGTACCTTGGCTTGTAATGGGTTCTACTGGGAGATGCAAGGGGAGAAATTTGAAGTAGACCTAAGGTTGTTATAGTTGGGGGGCTGTGATATAGTCTTGGGGGTGGATTGGATGAAAGGGATAAGCCCAATTAGCTTTGACTTTAACCGGATGGAGGTATCATTTGAAAAGGAGGGGAGAAGGATGACATTAACAGGGGGTAAGGAGGCTAGGACATGCAAGATGATAACAGGGAAGAGGTTGCAGAGGGTGCTTAAAGGAAAATGGAGTCAGTTGGCTAGTCTTTTCTCCATCGTAGCAGCTAAGGAATTACAAGGAGGCATAGGAGATCAAGGAAATGCCTACCTAACTGTCAGTTCACCCAAGGAACTCCTTGACCAGGTAAATTACTTGGATTGTATTAATGAATTGCTAGTAGAATATGAGGACATTTTCATGGAACCCAAATCCCTACCTCCTACCAGATCATTTGACCATACAATTCATTTAAAACCAAACACCAAACCCATTAACATGAGATCCTATCAATATCCTCCACTTTAAAAGAACGAAATAGAGAAAATGGTTAGGGAAATGCTCCAACAATCCATCATTAGACCTAGCCAAAGCCCATTTGCTTCTCCTGTCCTATTAGTTAAGAAAAAAGATGGATCATGGCAATTTTGTGTGGACTACTGTCAACTTAATGCCATGACCATCAAAGATAAATTCCCTATACCTTTGGTAGAAGACCTTTTAGATGAACTTCATCATGCCCAATTCTTTTCAAAGCTTGACTTGCGCTCGGGATACCACCAAATTCGGATGAGCCTGGAGGATATAGATAAGATAGCTTTTAGGACTCACCACAAGCACTTTGAATTCTTGGTGATGCCATTTGGGCTCACCAATGCCCCGACCGCTTTTCAATCCTTAATGAACAGAATATTCGAGCCTTATCTTTGAAAATTTGTACTTGTGTTCTTTGATGATATACTCATCTATAGCCCTTCCCTTAACCAAGACATAATTCACCTTAGGACCACTCTTGATATCCTCAGATCTAACCAGCTTTTCATTAAGAAATCTAAGTGTGCATTTAGTCAAGGGCAGGTAGATTATTTGGGGCACATCATATCTAAGGAGGGAGTTAGCACTAATCCAAAAAAAGTGGAAGTCATGGTGTCCTGGTCGAGGCCTAATTCAGTAAGAGCTTTAAGGGGATTCCTAGGATTTACTGGATACTATCGTCGGTTTGTAAGAAACTATGGGATCATTAGCAAACTCTTAACTGAATTGCTGAAGAAGGGGAGTTTCAGCTGGGGACTTGAGGCAGAAGAGGCCTTTGAGAAGTTGAAGGAAGCTATAAGTGGGGTACTAATATTAGGGCTGTCTGACTTTAGTAAGCCCTTTGTCCTTGAGATAGATGCTTGTGGGAGTGGTATAGGGGTGGTCCTGGCTCAAGAAGGAAGGCCATTGGCATTCTTAAGCCAAGCTTTGAGCCCTAAACATTTGGGGCTTAACATATGTGAGAAGGATTTCCTAGCAGTGTTGATAGCTGTAGATAAATGGAGGCATTACCTGGAAGTAGAAAGGTTTATAATAAAGACGGACCATGAAAGTTTGAAGTTTCTGTTACAGCAGAAACTACAAACACAATAGCAAAGGAAGGGCATGGCCAAATTGATGGGCTTGGACTACTCAATATAGTACAAAAAGGGGAAAGAAAACGTGGTTGCTGATGTACTCTCAAGGTGTCATGAGGAGGGAAATGCGGTAGCCATAACCACTATCATTCCCGAGTGGTGCTAATAGGTGATAGAGAGTTATGAAGGAGATGAAAAGGTGAGGGAAATATTGGAGAAGGTAGCTGTGGGGATTGAGGAGGTTAAAGGATATACCTTGGTGGACGAAATACTGAGATATCATGGCCGGATTGTAATTGGAGATAATGAAGATCTCAAGAGAAGGATCTTGCAATCATTGCATGAATCTCCAGGGGGAGACACTCGGGGATCCAAAACACTTACTTTCGGGTGAAGCGACTCTTTCATTGGCAAGGGCTTAGGGCAGATGTAAGGAAGCTTGTGTTAGGATGTGACATTTGCAGGAGGTGCAAGAATGAGAATGTGGCCTACCCTAGGCTCTTACAACCCCTTCCAGTGCTTGAGCAAGCTTGGTCTAGTGTCTCTATGGATTTCATCGAAGTTTTGCCTAAGTCAGAAGGGAAAGATAGTATATTGGTGGTTGTAGATTGATTCACCAAGTTTGCTCACTTTATAGGACTTGCCCATCCTTATACAGCCCAAGAAGTGGCTAGGATCAAGTGGTAGCTCTGCATGGGGTTCCTAAGACAATTATTTTAGATCGTGACAAGATTTTTACAAGCATCTTATGGAAGGAGCTTATGAGGGTGTTGGGAACTAAGTTGAATATGTCTTCTGCCTATCATCCCCAAATAGATGGAAATACTAAGCGGGTAAATCAAGGCTTGGAAACTTATTTAAGATGTATCTGCATCTTGCAGCCCAAGAGCTGGCATCCATGGCTCTCCTTAGCTCAATGGTGGTACAACTCTAACCACCACTCCTCCCTGAAAATGTCCCAATTCGAGACTCTCTTTGGATACAAGCCTCCTCTATTATCGGCTATAGGAGAACATTCCACTACAACCTCAATAGAAGAATACTTGCAACAAAGGAGGATGGTATTGTAACAACTGAAGCAAGAGTTGGCCTTAGCTCAAAATAGGATGAAGCAATTTGCGGATAAGAGGAGAAGTGACAGGGAGTTTGAGGTGGGAGAGAAGGTATACTTAAGGTTAAAGCAGCCCCACTTGAAAGCTATTACTCAAAGGCCGGTATCAAAGCTTGCTCCCAAGTATTTTGATCAATTTTCGATACTAGAAAGGGTGGGAAAAGTGGCTTATCGTATACAACTTCCGAAGGGAACTCATATCTACCCGGTTTTCTATGTCTCCTTATTTAAGAAGACAATAGGATTTGAATAGGTGAACCCAACAATGCCCATAATTCCTAAGGAGATGGGTAGAGTGGAAGAACTAGAAGCAATTTTGGACAGAAGGGTGGTTTACAACCAGGGAGTTCCACTCATCCAAGTGCTAGTTAAGTGGTACGATGGAATAGCAGGAAGCAACACTTGGGAATACCTGCCTAATTTACTCAAACAATACCCAAGGGCCACCGGCCTCCTCAGCATTTCTTGAGGATAAGAAAGGTGTAAGGGAGGGGGAATTGTCACGGAAGGCTCTTTGGAACAGCGAATTAGAGTAGCAAAATTTTGATTTTCTTTTTTCTTTTAACTATTGTAATTCTTTTATTGCTGTAATTCTTGTTTTCTTACTACTGTAATTCCACTATTAGTATTAGCTGGTTAAGGCAGTAGGATTCCCCACATGGAGGGGTTGGAATAGGACAAAAGGTTTGTTATAACCGAATGAAGGGAGGGATCTACTGTGGCAGCACCTACACCGTACGAGTTGTATATATTCTCCTAAGCTATGCTGGAGGGAGTATCGTTGAATTGAATATCAGAAACTTCTTCTTCCTTCTCTTACCTTTCTCACTCGCTTTCTTCCTTCTCACTCTCTTTCTCCCTTGCTCTGCTCTATTATGTTCCTACCGAAATCATCTCCTAATCCATTCCGGACTAGGAGCGTACCAAATTCACGGAAGAGCCGTGATAGTTGCATTCGTGCTTTGCATGTTGCATGTGAGGCTTAGTAGGTGTCAAGCTTATTCCATACTTTGTAACATTTTTCAGATGCTATCAAGGAGACCAGAAATGTACAAGATGTAAAGATCTAAGTTTTGTCCATGATTATGTTTTGGAAAGAATGTAAGGTCAGTTCCATGTTACTTAAAGCTCATATGCGGTACAAACAAACCTAAATTGTTATTTTATAACCCCTATTATGTGCTTTGTAAAGGGATAAACTTATGTGAAGTTTGGACGAAATTCCTGTGGGTCGGACGTGTTAATGTATTTTGTTTGATATCCTTCAAAGAATCTATGGAGTGCAAGGGGAGTCCTGCTCAGACTGAAAACCACCCTAGGTTGAAGCCAAGGTAGCCCAAGGCTAAGGCAGCCAAAGCAAAGATAGTTGTGGCCAAGGGCAGGGTTACCAAGGTTGAAGTCGAGGGAAGGCTGGGCCGTTCAAGGTTGTGGAGGCAGCTAGGGCCAAGGGCCAAATGCCAGGGCTGATTCAACCAGGTTTACAAATTACAATAAAAGAGAATGAATCTTCAGTGTAACCAACATGAAAATAGAACACTCGTGTATATACAAAGGCTTTTGAAATAACCTGGTTGAACTGTTTGACGGATGGCAAAGGGAACCGTGGGGATTCCCTATACTCCACTTGAGGTGTGGGTGGGCTTTATATTAGTGGAATAATGGATTTCAAAAAGACAAATTTTAACCCCATGTTTTGTTAATGTACTAAGGGCCCTAATTAAAAAGATCTAGGCATGTGGAGGTTACATTGTTAACCATCAAGTCATCCAATAGCTTAAGCTATTAAAGAGAGGGATAATTGTAGTTTTTGTCTTATTATATTTGCCCTTAACATGAAGAACCAAACTAATTCCTTTCTTAATGATATATATAAGATTATGCTATTAAGAGCCTATCTAAGTTTCTCATGTCTGTGGTTGTAGAATAAAATATGTACCTTACAACTCAATATGCTAGTACTCGTCTACATTGCATCACAGCAATACAATGATAAAAAACATATGGCTGCATGCCTTTGCATGTGGATACTATGCATGAGTTACATTTCATATAATTTATATGGATGCCTATTGTTGTATATACTTCACTCCTATCACCTACTTCTTTGATTAACCATTCCTCATGTGTTTCCTTTGCTAGTGTGGGAGGTATTTTCTATAACAAGATGTGTAAACCTTAGTTGATTTGTTAGATGTGGTTATATCTTCCATAATGAGAGAGAGTCATGGACAAAATTTCCTGATTTCTAATTAATATGTTTTGACAGTTTGAAGAAGTTTTAACGTGTGTGAAGAAGTTTTTATGCGTGTTCAAGATTAGAAATTTTTTCAAATTACGGAGGTGGGAAATATGTGGGATGTATGTTGAGGAATGCTTGAGAAATGTGGATGTTTCGCATGGTCATGATTGCTTATTAGAAGTTTCCATGCCTTGTATCTAATAAAATAAGTGTTTTAAATGGTCCCCTCTAGCTTTCTCTTTAGTGAACGCCATTACTAATTTTTGTGAATTCCATTTGTGCACTTGTGCTATGCCCTTGTTATAGCCATCCATATGGTTATCTTCAATTTCTATGTATTAATGTTAATGTTAGAAATCCTGCATAGTAACTAGTGTCAAATCTTTCTAAGTGGCGCTATATGGTTCTTGAAGATGGTTGGAGCCTCCCACTGTGGAAGGGATCCAACAACTCTTTTCTCTGGGATTCAACTTAGCTCGGATTTGATCCCATTTCACAGTTCTGCACTAACCAATGAGATCCAAGCACTTCTCAACCTTAGATCTAGATGCCCAGTATATAATAGTGTTTTGGATATCTTTCTTATGAATATTTTAGTATTTCAAGATCAAATCTCTTAGTGGAAGTTCATGAACGTTTCTTGAACTTCCTAACTTTTGGACCATGAGTTTTTGCAAACTAAGCAAGTAACTTTGAACTTAGAACTCACATTTGTTCTGAAGTGGATAACCTTTGAAATCAGGAATCCGTTTAGGGAACTAAATGTATGGAACCTTGAAATCAGAACCCATGATAAAACCAAGGGTGTCACACACACACACACACACACACACACATTCCTTTTATACTTTGTGCTCAATCCCAAATTCACTAAATGCTCTAGAGGTGCCATTGCCTCGTATGAATTGACTAGCTTCAACACTTAGCTAGGTAAGTCTATCTATCAAGAGTGCATCCTGTCACACTCAACTCTATCTAGTTTGTAGGAATTATTAAGAGAATAATCTCACCCTCAACACAATGCGGAGCCAGCAAATGTAAGCAAGGGGGGGGGGGAAATGGTTGGGGGGAGGGGAGGGGGCGGGGCGGGACATGGGGGGGCGGGGGGAGGGGGGCAAAGATTAATACACTGTACAGTGATGTACAGTGAAAATTTTGCTTGGGCAGGGGGGGCTGCCCCCCCTGCCCACACGCTGGATCCGCCCCTGACAATCAGGACTCATTTGCCTTTATTGCAAGACATCATAGAGAGGGACTTTTTTGAGGTGTTTCCATATTGTACTTGTTGGTTTCACCATGTCAACTAAGTAATGGAACACAACTATATCAATTATCTTCATTCACCACCATCTCATGAACTTCTCCATACGAAGATGGTGTTGAAACTTCATTTCATCATTACTCCGCCAGGGGATATTATCCACTGCCGGTCCCAAGCCCGGATAAAGGAAGAAGGTTGCGTTAGGTAGCCGACAGCCAGCGTAAAACCTAGTCGAATCCAAATATGAATTCTAGACAAACTATTTGTTGGGATGTAACCCACATAGAAGTCTAGAATTCATGTAGTCAACCCCACATAGTGGGATAACGGCTGGATATGTTGTTGTATGTTGTTGTTGTATCATAGAGAGGGACTTTGTATTCTCTGCTTCAAACTAGCACCATAATTGTTACTTACCTTGTTCCACGTTGATCCCATTAAGTAGGTTTGCTTCTCTAAGTACAACCTCAGGTACAAAACACAAGTCCCATCTCCTTTGTTGGTACTGAGATCGAGTCTCATTTGAGGCCTTTGGGTTAAGAATATGCTAAGATCTCCTTGGATTTCACATACTAAATGGCCAAAAATCTATTATAGCTTCTTTCCATGAGCAAGCCTCAGTCTTATGGATCTGAAGTTTCCATTGTAGATCTCATTGTATGCCTTCTGCATTTTGTAATAGCAGGCACTGGTTTGTTCCATATTGGAACATCTAGTAATATATGTCACAGCCCTTCCACTACCTCTGCAGCAAAGGAGAAAACTAGAAATTCTAATTTCATAAAGGAATGTGCAATACAACTTTGTTGTTTAGATTTGAGGTGTTTTTTATATTAGGCTCACCCCCTGAGGTATTTTTTTATTACTCTCTTATTACTTTTGAAAAAAAGAAAAGAAAAGTAGTATTCATTCCTCCATGAGTCATTACCAGATATTTTCCATAGTTGCCATCTTAGCTTTCATTGTTGCCCTATGTTTTTGTGGAACCATATTATTTTTGTACACAATTCAGGAACCGTCTACATGTTTTTTGTTCACCAGTACTTTCCTTGTAAGGCTGCTCGTTATTTCATATTTTCTTGAATGCCATCAAAACTGTAGAACTGTACTATATAGACTCCAGTATGTTGGCATGGCAGGTTCATATGTGTAACAAACTTGCTAGTCGGCATGTACGCGTTGGGCTGGCTGACCCAAGTGAGATTCCTCGCTGTGACATATGTGAAAATGCACCTGGTAGTTTTTTTTCCTCTGTCGTTTCTATTTTGCAAGATTTGCATTCTGTACTAGCAAAGATTTGAAGCTTGATACTGCCCTTAAATTTTTGTCTGTAGCTTTCTTCTTCTGTGAGATAGATGGTACTTCCCTATGCCTGCAATGCGATATGATTGTACATGTTGGAGGTAAAAGAACTCATAGACGGTACCTCCTAATGAGGCAAAGAGTTGAGGTTGGTGATTGGTATCTAGTTCAGGTTTTTCTTTGTTCCATGTTACTGTATAAGGTTTCCAGAAGTTTTGCTCATTCTATTGGTGTACCTTGTAGTTTCCAGGGGATAAACCTGGCCGTATCGATGAGCTCGGTTTGCAACCTGGTGAGTCAGGTGAAATAAGACGGGAACAACATCAACCACTTACGCCTGCAACCAGAGAGAACCAGCAAAATCACAGGGTCTCAGCTGTTCCAGTGCTAGACGGTAATAACGATGATGGTGGCAAAATGGACAATAAAATGATTGACCTCAATGCTAACCCCCAGCGCATACCAGGCCAGGCTTCAAATAACCAGGTAATCAATACTCCAAAAAGCATTTTTGTTCTGTCTTTTGTATGTTTCTCATTCGGTGATGTATGCCTTTTGATCCTGCTGCTTGTTGCAAGTGTGCACTATATCTGCATTTGTACCATCAAGTGATTTGACGAGTGCAATGCCTGTTTGTGTACTGAAGGAACAAGGAATGGAAGTTCTTAGTGGGGCAAATCAGGAATCTGCAAGTATGGTTCCTGTTGGATCCTTCAAAGGAGAGCTTGAGAAGTGATTAAAGAAAGTATGTTCAATACCAACAACTCCGGTATCTCTTCCTCACCTCCCCCCCCCCCCCCCCCGCAGAACCAAAAAAAAATAATAATAATAACAATAAGTTTCTCCATTTCTTGTCTTTTCTAGTGTTTATAAATTAGGCATAATCTTTATTGTTTCGTAATGTTCTGAATAGTTGAATATCACCATAGCATCTCCTTAGAATGTAGATGCTAAAACTGCTTTGACTTGCTTTGATTTGGTAATGACGTAACACAAACCCCTCATTCAGTTTTTTATTTGACTTGGTAGTGTTTAAAGCTTCACAAAGGGGCAACTTAGGCACAAGGCACCCTCCATACCTGGGTTTGGGAGAGTCAAATATACACTACCTTATCCCACCCTTTGGAGAGGCTGTTTCCTTGTTTAGAACTTGTGATGTTGAGGTCACAATTGAGCAACCTCCCCACCACGCCTGGGGCGAAACACCAATTGGAGTTAAATGAGATAAAAAATATATATATATATTCCCCCACTTTCCCTGCTGCGTCTGGTTAATGCCTCAGAGTGTGGACCCTCTTCCCCTCTGGACCCTTGTGGTTTTTTAACGCTCAAGCTAAAAAAGAGGAGAAAATTCATCTTGACAAATGGGGTTCCTTTGAATCCTGTAAATGTTTTCAAGACAATTTCAACATTCTAAGCCAAAAATGGCTTAAGATTATTGTTTTCTTTCAATTCCCAATATTGAATGAATTTCTTCATTGTGGAATTGTGTGTCACCGTGTCGTTTATGTAAACAGAAAGTAAGAGTATAATATCACACAATGTATGCCAGACCCAATTGTTAGCTTAAGTGATAACTTTTGTCATCTTCAAAGGGAAGTGCTGCAAACATTTCTGCCCTTTATGTGGTATCACTTCATATGTCATATTTTATCCAGTCAAAAGAAATATTCTCATTGGCAAAAAAAAAAAAAAAAAAGGAGATATATTTTCATTTATACAAGTGCTTGTTGCATAACATGTATGCATTGCAGCTCAATGTTACATCGAGCAGTCATTTCAACTCAAGACACTTTCACATGCAAATAACTAATTTATTGATCTTATGGTGTTTTGTTTTATTTTATTTAAAGGTTTTTAATTGGAAAAAACTGAATAGATTGAAGCAAATTCTAAGCAGAGTATAGTTTTATCAAGACGCCCAAGAGAACATGATTTATATTGGTCCAGTGTCGATCGCGCTTACATCCTTTCTACAAGATCCAACTAATCTTGCATTTAACTAATCACCTCTAAAGTTTTCATTCAGGTTCGACTTAGAAACTTGTGCACCAGAGATTTCTTGGGCTCTAGGGAAACCACTCAAAGAACACCCTTTGGGAAGTATCAGGCTTGCTTCCCTAAACCAATATAATATTAAGATTACAAGGATGTCCACTTTGATGGATAGATGGTAATCAAACAGTAATAACAACATAATAAATAACTGAAAAGATAAAACTCTACAGTTCAATGACGTAGTCTATTTAAACAACAATAACAACATATCCAGTCTTTATCCCACTATGTGGGGTCGGCTACATGAATTTTAGACTTCCATGTATTTCTATCTTTTGTCATATCTTCATTGAGGTCCATAAACTTCATATCAAATTTTAATGTCTCTTTCAAAGTCTTCTTGGGTCTGCCTCTACCTCTTTTTTTGACTAATTGTTCCATTTCATCAACTCTCCTCACAAGAGCGTCTCTTGATCTCCTTCTCACATTACCAAACCATTTTAGTCTAGTCTCTCTCATCTTCTCCTCTATTGGCACTATTCCTACCTTATTACGAATAACTTCATTTCTAATTTTATCTTTTCGTGTATGGCCACACATCCATTTTAACATCCTCATCTCCGCTACACTCGTCTTTTGCTCATGCTTGTATTTGACTGCCCAACATTCTAAACTGTACAACAAGACTGGTCTTATAGCTGTCCTATAGAATTTTTCTTTCAATTTTAATGGGATTTTACCATCACATAACACCCCTGATGCATTTCTCCATTTTAGTCAACCTGCCTTAATTTTATGTGTGACATCCTCGTGAATTTCTCCATCTTTTTGAATCACTGATCCCAAATATCGAAAATGGTCTTTTCTTTTTAAGATTTGGTTTTCTAATTTTATTATAACATCCTCCACTCTTGCATTCTTACTAAATTTACATTCCATATATTTTGTTTTCTTTCTGCTTAATTTAAATCCCTTAGATTCTAAATTGTTTCTTCATAATTCAAGCTTAGTGTTCACTCCTTCTTTTGTTTCATCCACCAATACTATGTCGTCTGGAAATAGCATACACCATGGCACCTCTGTCTGAATATCTTTAGTGAGTTCATCCATTACTAAAGCAAATAAGTATGGACTTAGTGCAGAACTTTAATGCAATCCTATTGTAATTTTAAATGGTCCAGTACCCTCCCCGCATGTTTTGATCCCTGTCTCTGCACCATGATACATGTGCTTAAGGGCTTGTATATAAACTATTCGGACTCATTTCTTCTCTAAAACCCTCTATAATACTTCTCTAGGGGCCCTATCATAGGCATTTTCTAGATCTATAAACACCATATGTAGGTCCTTCTGATGATTCCGATACATTTCCATTAGGCGTCTCAGTAGGTATATAGCTTCCATTGTTGACCTACCAGGCATGAAACCAAACTGATTTTTCGAGACTTGTGTTTTTTTTCTGAGCCTCTGTTCTATTACTCTCTCCCAGAGTTTCATGGTATGGCTCATTAACTTAATTCCTCTGTAATTTTCACAGTTTTGAACATCTCCTTTGTTCTTATATATAGGGACCAAAGTACTCTTCCTTTACTCATCTGGCATCTTTTTTTATTTAAAGATCGCGTTAAATAATTTCGTTTGCTAGGAGATGCCCTCTTCTCCCATGCATTTCCATGCTTTTATTGGTATATTATCCGGTCCCACCGCCTTATGATTTTTCATCTTTTTTAATGCTTGTTTTATTTCATTTGAACTTATGCGTCGATAAAATGTATAATTCACGTTCCCTTCGGAGTTACTAAAATGTCCCAACCTAACTCTTGTGTCGCCATCATCATTGAATAATTTTTTGAAATACTTCTTCCATCTCTCCTTAATCGCTCCCTCATTCACTAATACATTTTGATTTTCATCTTTTATGCATTTCACTTGATTTAAATCCCTTGTTTTTCTTTTTCTTGCTTTAGCTAATTTTTATATATCCCTTTCCCCATCTTTTGTATCAAATCGTTTATATAGATTCTCATATGCTTTTGACCTTGTTTCATTAACAGCTCTTTTTGCTACGTTTTTTCATTCTTTATAATTTTTTTGATTTTCTTTATTGTTGCATTGATATATAGCCTTATAGCAATTTTTCTTATTTTTAATTTTCAATTGTACCTCTTCATTCCACAACCAAGACTCTTTAAGGTTAGGGGCTCTACCATTTGTCTCTCTAAGCACTACCTTTGCTGTGCTTCTCAGGGTATTAGCCATTTCTCTCCACATTTGGTTTGTCTATCCTTCTCCATTCCATTCTCTTCTACCCCTTAATTTTTCTTTGAAGATTAGTTGTTTCTCCCTTTTTAGATCCCACCACCTGATTCTTGGATTTTGTTTTATGTGATTTTTTCTCTTCTAATTTCTTACTTGGACGTCAAGTACTAGAAGTCTATGTTGAGTAGTCAAACACTCTCTCGGTATCACTTTGCAATTCCTACAACATACCCGATCCTCTTGTCTCATGAGGAAGTAATCTATTTGGGTGCTTGATGTGACATTTTTATATGTGATTAAGTGTTCGTCCCGTTTTTTGAACCTAATATTAGTTATGATGAGCCCATTTTCCATTGCAAAATCTAGAATAGACTTACCCTCATTATTAATTTCCCCGAATCCATACCCTCCATGTACCTCTCTATAGCCGTTTCCATCTCTACCCACGTGACCATTTAAGTCACCTCCTATAATCACTTTCTCTCCTCTTGGTATCATTTGTATGAGTCTCTCTAGGTCCTCCTAGAATTTTGCTTTTATTTCCTCATCTAACCCTGGTTGTGGTGCATATGTACTAAAGATATTCATAGTCATTTTTCCTAGAATAACCTTCATCATAATAATCCTATTCCCTATTCTCTTTACATCCACTACCTCATCTACTAAGCTTTTATCCATAATTATCCCCACTCCATTTTTCGCTTGATCATTTCCTGTGTACTATATTTTATATCCAGTTTTTGACAAAATTTTTGTTTTTTTCCCTACCCAACTCGTCTCTTGAAGGCACATAATATTAATCTTTCTCCTAATCATCACATCTACCACTTTCATAGCTTTGTCTGTTAATGTTCCTATGTTCTATGACTCAATCCTTAATCTATGATTTTGTTTTTGGCTTTGACTTTGAATTTGATTTTGTTTTTGTTTTTTATTTTGGTTTTGATTTTGATTTTGGACTAACTTCTTTATCCACATCCGTCCAAGCAAATGTGGGGACCCTTGCTCATTTGTCACTACATCCAGGCGCCAATGCAACGGCCCTAACTCACTTGACACTACACGCGGGCAGTGTAGCGCGTCGCTATGAAGGGAAACGCTCACGCCCAAATGATTTTTCATAATTTGTCTAGAGTTCATGTTTTGGATCCGACTAAATAGCTTGAAATCCCTTTTTGGATGATTAGCAAACAATCTCAATCTCAACCTTCAAGCTTTGGGTGTTCAGTATAGTAGAGAGAATGGATTGCATCGATGAAAAATCTTGAAGCTTTCTGTTTATATACTGTCTATATGTTCTTCCTTTGATTTTGGTTTTATATCTTTCAAGAAAAGTGTCCCGAGTTCAACGTATTAGAAAGGTAACCACGCTCCTCTATACCTCCTTGATATGGTAACCTGCAATGAATCGCGAAATTACAAAAATATGACATGCAGGCCCAATAGTTGACATGATCAGCCCTCTAGTTCAACTGTCCAATATGACAGTTGAATGATGTTCAACTCATGCAATACATGGATGTAGGCTTAGAAAAGTGTTGGTGCAGGTCAAGAAAGTTTATTACACTGACTTGGGTCAGATTGAGATATGTAATTTTTGGCCTAACAAGGACATTAGAAACTAAAAGGGGATTAGGGATGGATTTGTAACCATTAGGATCCCACATTGATAATCTACTAGGGAAGTTTTGAGTAAATTACTTGATCTTATAGACCTAAAAATCACTTTTAGCTAGCACTTTTAGGCAAAAATACTTGGTGTTGCTTGTGATCTGATTCCAGAAATTGTTTAAAAGTTTGACAGAATCTGCGGACAAGTGAAACAGACAGGTAGATACTACCTGCTTTGTGACTTTAGTCGTGTATTTTGCTAAGTTACGCTGAGCCCTTTCTCTTCCTCTTTACTTTTGTGGCTGCAGATCTTGGACAATCCGACGCCTTGCTTGTTGAAGGACCTTCCATTGCCTTGGAAAAGTTGGTTGAAATGCAGATGATTTTCACCACTGTCATCGACAAGCGACATACATGTTGGCTTAAGGAGAGTGATTTCTGTTAGTCAAGTACATTATTACATTGTCCAATTCATGCTATTTCACAAAAAAATGCATGCTGCAAATGAATTTTATGTTTTGTGTCTGATCAGAAGGGATCCTGTAAAGAGTTAGTCAGGTACATGCCACATCTTTAATCTAAATTTAGAAAAAAAAAATGAATGGAAAGAAAAACTAAAACCTCTGATAGTTCAATGTAAACTAACAGGGACTAGAGAAACGATGGAATAGCAACATAGATAGATTTGATTTGAAGGTGGCAACAATGGAGACCCGCAATGCCATGGTGTTTGGATTCTGTATATATTTTAGAGACGGTGTCAGGGTAAGCTCCCCAGCTTTAAGTTTCATAGTTGAATAGTTAGTCTAATTATGTTGTAAAGTACATGTACTAAATATAAAAGATAATAATAATAATAATATAAAAGATGAAGTTATTTTCTTTTTAACAGTGAATTTTTAGATAGTTTGGTAATCAATAATCTAATATCTAATACAAGGTGAAGATAAAGTTACTCGTTTCACGGAGCTAACAACATAACACGAGAGAGAGAGAGAGAGAGAGAGAGAGAGAGAGAGAGAGTGTCGCTAATGCGAGGAAGGGATATCAACAAAGGTAAAAGCCAGTAAGCCGCAGAGAAACCATCCCAAACAGTATCAATTGAAGCTCAAAAAGAAAGTTGAAGCAGAAGGGGGGGGGGGGTGTATTTTCCTCTCCGACGGCATTGTTCTCTTCCTTGGAATCGAAGGTAAAGAAGACTTTTATCATGAAATTCATAACTCAGCTTCTCCGTTAAGTAAACGCCGGACAGAAACACACAAATCTCTCGATGACATCTCTCTCTCTCTCTCTCTCTCTCGATAAAGTATTGCATCCTCTTTGTTAGCTTGAATTTATGGGCGAATTCTAGGAAACATTGGGAACACTTAACTGTACAGTTTTAAACGCCAGAAAGTTTTCCCATCCTTCGCACTTGTTAGGATTTGCCTCCAAGTGTCAAAACAAACGCCTGGAAACCTTCCCCGGCGTTTGACAAATGTCAGGAAATTCACTTTTATCTGGTACCACATCATACTCATGCATAAAAAAGCTCTATGGAACTTCAAGATTTGTAACATTACCCTGGAAAATAGACAGACAAAAGTAGTACTCAAGAAGTTGGATCGATTATAGTCTCTCTGGTATTGGGTATTATACTGAGTAACTTGATCGAGATGAACAGTCCGCTCAGCTAAGCATATATACAGGAGCACAATCAGAAGAAGAAGTTAAGATCCAGGATGAATCCAAGACCTCCAAATCTAGCAAAAAGCAAGGTTCATCCATCCTCCCTGCTACTTAAAACTTCCCTTTGAACTTTTGAAGGTCCGAAGACTGGAAACTTCTCAGGCACTGCTAAAAGTTATGTTCATAAAAACCTAAAACCCCCCAACAAAAAAAAAAAAAAAGAAGAAATAAAACCTCACCTCTGGTTACTAGAATTTACCTCATCCCTCGTCCTCTATTTTGGTCCAGAGAGAGGTCGGCCAGGCCAGCTACGATGTCATCAAGCCGCTCCACTTTGAAAGCTTCTACCCCACCGGAATCATCATCAGAAGTTGAAGTTATTGACTGTGAGGAAGTTTCTTCCACGGCCATATTCAGCTGCTTGATTAGTACGTCTTCCTCAGAGTCAGCTGGGATGCCCAAATCCCAGACCCTGAAGATATCCTCACTTGATTCCTCCGCTGCAAATGCAGGGAAACCCATGTTGAACTCAGAACCGGCATTTTCACTTTCTTTCAAATACTCTCTGTAATTTGGCTGAAACAGACGCTGCCATTTAGTTTTTGAAATCAACTTATCAACCTTCTCAAGTATTCTAGAATCATCGTCAGGCTGTTCAACCTCATCATCACTTGAAGCATCTTCGCTAGAATCAGTCATTCGTAATGTGAGCGGTGTTTGTGATCCTTCATTGGAAGCAAGGATCTCGTTGTCAAACATTCCGCTGTATCTGGAAGACACAGAGGAGTCAAATGAATCAGGTTGTGAAGCTCCAATTTCCAGTAAGGCAGCTTTCAGAGCATCCCAGTTACAATCCAATATTTCAGAATCTTTGATCAAGCAGGAGTCTGCCCACGCTATATCTTCTGGGGAAATGATTTCTTCACTCTTCTTAGTTGCCACAACATCGAGAATTGATGAAGAGACTTCCATAACATCATCTCCGGGGGCCATGGCCAGGGCCATGAAAGCATAAGAAAAACAATGTTTCTGCTCCTGACAGCAACATACAATGCCATGAGTCAGTCCGACCAAGAAGATGTCTAACTGCAGTAACTACTAACAATAATTAATTAATAGATGTTCCTGTTAAGATGAAATACTTCATGATATAGGCTAAGTTTCCTCCTGCCTCACATGCAGAACAAAAGCGTTCCTCAGAAATCCTAGAATTGACATTGCGTGGTATTAAGTCTGACAAAAAACGTGAATCTACTTCTAAGCAAAAGATTGATAGCCAGGCAACTCAATGACAAAACATCTTGTTAGTGATTGCCAAGTAGCAAACCAGGATTCAGATATACAATTAATTGCATGGCCACTATAGTACACAAAACAAAATACAAAATGAACGGAACCGTTACAACTTGAGAAAAGGGCTAAAAAATCTTAATCAGGAGAAGTTCAATGGTTACCAGAAGAGAACACACAGTAACAATAAAATTAAGACACTTCTCACTCACGAGTAGCATCAGTCAGCAGAACCTGATATTTCAGTTACAAACACAAATAATTCACATTTACAAGCTCCATAAAAATTCACTTTCCAGCAAACTTATATTTAATTTGGACAGCCTCGGCATTTTATAATCATATTGGTCAATTTTGATGGATGTGGAGTCATACAAGAAAAGGGCCTCCCAAGAGCATGAGGCTGCCTGCTTTGTGAGGGTAAGGGAAGGGCCCCTTGCTTTTTTCCATAGAGGATGTGCAACCAACCATACCCCCCAAAAAAATTACAAACAAAATTATACTTAATAAGGTTCGAGTAATGCCTATTAAAGATGAGATGTAAGAGATGCAATTAAGCCTATTAAATATAAGATGTACGAGATGTAATTAAGCCCAGCTGGTCCAACCAGTCGAACTGCAAACTGGGCAGTTGGCCAATAAGGTTATTAAGTTAAACTATGCTAGCAAAATCCGGCGCATACTTCCATGAACGGTGAACCACTGGTTGAACTGCAAACCGGTAGAACCAGACTGGTTGAAACACGATCCATGGCTCAGCTGAATGAGAAAGGCAGCATCATTTACCATGATTCCCTAAACTCTTCTCCAAAATCAGAAACCCTACACCCACTAATTTCTTCTTCAATCACCTTCTCAGATTGTGCTGTTTATCTTCTTCTGTCTTCTTCTTTGCAAATTGACCTCAGGCAATCAGTGGCCCATTAATTTTTCAGTTGTTCTCTTCCTATTTTTTTAGTGTTCTTTTTCAGTTTTACGCCTAGTTCAGTAGTCTTTTTTACTTTAGTTCTTGTTATTTGTAGCTTTCGCAGCGTTTGCATTTGCAGTTTGCATATTTGTCCCCATTAATTTTTCCCAGCATATATATGTATATGTGATATATAAATACAGATAATAATTTTTACAATGTTTGATCATTGATGCCCATTACTGTGTTTGATAATTGCTGGAGTGAAATTTTCTAACAATGTAGTGTGTAGTTGTGCTTTGTAGACATATAAACATATATCTATATATATTTGCACACAAACATATATATGTCAATTAAGATTTATGATAAATTAATAGTTTGTGATGAAAATACGTTATTTTTTATTTTTATATCATAATTTTTTATTTTTTATTTTTTTGTTTAATTAAAAATAAAAAATGGTTTGACCTTGATTTGATCCCGGTCTGATCACTAAACTGTGAACCTCCCTTGTTCGGATCAATGTCCGGTTCAGTTCCAAACACATTTTGAACGTGAGAAAAAAACCAATATAATGCAGCTATGACTTAATGTTGGTTACAATGTGGAGAAATTCTAAGCATGTACCTTGCTAGGGTTATCTCCCCTTCCAGCAATTAAATTTCAGTGCAATGACATGCTTTAGGCCCACTCTCCTTTTCTCAATCATATCAAAACATGTTGCGCAAATTCACTACTGGATAATTGCATGATCAGAATAGTAAAAATGAAAACACTGGCCTCAAGAATAGAAGTCTACTAAATTTGGCATGCTAGGACACCTCATTTGTTTCCATAACATCATGGATTTGTGTCAATAGTTCGCAACGTAATGGTTGCATAGCAAAAGATGCATCTAATGTATTTGATTTAAGAAAGTTCCCAACAATCCCATTCCCATAAGTTCAGGAGAAGGGTGCCTCCTCACAAAGGGGGGTTGCAATGACCAAGCCATATACACTTTGGCATCAATTTCCAAAATCAGTATAATTGATTTTCTATTCAGAAATTTGCATTCATAAATACATAAGAATGCAAGAGCTGTTTCCTCTACAATGAAGTCATAGGACATAGGTACTTGCATCAATGTACAAAACATTAGAAGAACACGAGAATCAAACTTTATAACAATGGAAGATTGCATGCCACAGGCCCCGACCTTAGGATATTTTGAGAGCACTATGGAAGATTACCATGGGGCCTCAAACAATAATATTTTTTTAAATACTACAATCATAAAACTTATTTTAAAAAATGCTACAACTTCCCCAGTCAGCATCCACAGTGGATGAATGCAAGGCCAGCCATTTTAGCCACGTGTAGCAAGTTTCATGCAACCATTTTAGCCATTCAGTTAGAGGATAGAGTTTAATGCGACTAGCCGGCATTAATTCACTGCAGAGCTGACTAGGAAGGACTTGAAGCATTTTTATAAATAGCTTAAAAGTAGTATTTTTCTAAAATAAGTTTTCAAATTGTAGCATATATATATACAACTCAGTCAAAGTTGTCACGCAATAAGGCAGGGAACTTGAACTTTTAAGACAAACTATGGTGAAAACTGGGAGACAGGTGCTGTGGCACAAGGATATTCCTTGAGCAGAGAAATGAGGGTAATTTATATGGAATTGGTATGGAAACTTATTAAAATATCTATACAAGTTTGTAATCTGCATGTAGATTCTACATAGAACAAATGCAACATAACCCAGCAGGAAAAAAAAACAACTTAAAGACGAGGAACAAGATGACACATCCTCAACTCATCCCACGCCCATGCTTCTCATGCTCCCTTATGACAATTGGCCGCATAACCCCAATTTGGTAGGGTAAAACTTTTATTGCCAGAAAGTATGGCTGTAAGCAGTTATGCTCAAGCAGCGAGTATGCAAACAATTTCCACTTTTCAGCTTCTTTTTTAGGAGGGTTTCAAGTAAGTAGACAAGAAAATAATATAGGTGGCAAAAGCTACTATCCTAAACTGAAATTCAAGTTAAGGAAATAGTACGATCGGAGTGGAACCAAAACCAAACTTAAGCAAATTGACAAGAAGCAACTCCGTTGGGTTCAATTGGGTTGGGATTTAATTGGAATATTCAAATGTGGGTTGGTTCCAGAATCAGGGTAGGTTTTTCCACACTAGCGATTTCCTGATCATGCTCACGATTTCGGTTCTGCAATTTTGATTCAACCGGAAGGGTAATCTGGTTCGGCAACCTTCACTGGTTTATTACTGATCAAGACCATGTTCTATCAATCGCAACACTTAGCGAAGATGGAAAGTAGGAAAGTAAAAAAACGAGTTTTCTATTTCGGTGCTTAAAGGGGCTATCGGTTGGTCGTTGTTTGACAGAAACCATGGTTCCGTGCGTCTTCGATCGATAATAAAAAATAACAGATTTTACACGGCCTTGGGAGGGCTTCTATACTGGTTCGCTAAGCATCAGTACAACGAAGAAACCAAGACATGGAAGAAAGTGGCTTACCTGCTTTGCGATTTGAACACGCTGGCGATTGTGTTCTCTCGATCGACCGTGAGCTCTCTCTCTCCCCCGCAAATTGCAGCTAGGTTAAGGTGCCCTGTGACTGAATCCTCTTCCAATTTGTATTCCCATTCACTCTGCTCGTCGATTACTTGTAACATAGATTTCTATCCTAGAGCATACATACATATATATATATATATTTATTTATTTATAATTTTTAAATATTATTATAAAATTACAGTTATTTTAATAATTATAACTATAATCACAATTAATAATTTATTTATTTTTAAATCATAATAAAATTTATATATATTTTATATTTTTTTAATTATTTTTGTCAAATAAAAATATAATTAAATAGATTTAATTATTTAGAAGAACTTAATGTAATTTAATTGTAGGAGTAGAGTAACATTAATCGAATTATTCAAATTCAACGAAACATTTTTTTTAAACCAAACCAACTCAATCAAATAAACATTAAAATCAAACAAATTGAAAAATTTATAAAAAATATTGAACTGTTTATATTTTTAGACATTGACATAATCCAATCAATAATAGATTTATAAAACTTTTTTAATTAAACCTCTCATTTTGCCTCTTTTTCCTTCAATTAAATCACGTCAAGTCGTTTTTAAGTAATTTAATCGATTCAATTATGTTTTTGATAGGCACAATTAAAAAAATATAAAATAGATATAAATTTTATTATAATAACAAAATAAATAAATTATTAGTTATAATTATTAAAATAATTGTAATTCTAACCGGAGTAATAATTTATTTAGATAATAATTTATGATAATATTTAAAATATATATATATGGGATTATTGAAAGGAGGAGGGTTGTGGTGGCTTGTACTGGGGGAAGAAGCGTGTGTCTATGGTCGTGTGCAGAGTGGGGAAGAAGAGTGTGTCTATGGCTATGTACAGAGGATGAGAGAAGAATTAGATGGTGGTGGTGGGGCTCGTGTTGAGTAATATATTAATTCTTTTAAGAAATTAGATAAATCAGTGTTATTTTAGGATTAAGACAATTATAAAATTATTAAAATTGTAGCCATGTTAATTCTTGTGGTTTATATGTTTTTAAACGTCAATTAACAATATTTTTATTCTCAATTAAAATAATTTTACTCAATTACAAGTAGAGATTATGCAGTTACAGTTTATGTCTTTTTAAAATATAGCGTTTAATTTCACATTAACTCATATATAATTTATTTAATTATTTGTCTAAATATAATAACTTATTTAACATTTTTTCTATCACATATTTATATATTAGAGGTGCACATGTTTGTTGCCTACTATCTTGAGCACATTATGAAAGTTTATCATTTTTTTTAAATTTACATTTACATGATCGCATTAATATTATTTTATAAATTTTTTATTTTAACCTCTTAGCTATAACTAAGGCAGCTAGTTAGAGTTTTATACGAAACATAATTTAGATTAAATTTAATCGATATATAATAATTAAAATTTAAATACAATTATTACATGCTCAAATTAAGTCTAGTTGACTGCAAAAATTACAAAAAATAAATTATGATATAGAAAATTAATATTATAGAATAATCTTGTATCTAGTCACATTTTTTTTTTCTTTCGACGCTTGGTTCACTTATTTACATGTTTGAATATGGCAAATTAGCTGATGAATTACTTAGTGATACTTCAAAAAATATTTTAATACATATGATTAAATACATTATTTGTATATGATTAAATACGTCATATGCATAATTTAATACATCAAATTATGATAAATACAATAATAATCACTAATTATTGTTTATTAAGTGAATTTATATCATTTGATTTGAAACAAAATATCAATCACTCATTCGATAATACTGTATTATTTTGTTTATCTACTAAATCATAATAGTAAATTATATGATCATATATCCATACTTGTAAAAAAAAAAATGCAATAATTATAAATTTTCTTCATGCATAAATTCAAGAATATAGTGTAATTTATGTCAATTAAATAGTTTTATACATAATATAATGTAAATTATAAGATTTTGGTGCAATTTGATGGAAATTTAAAGACATGTACATAATAAACTAAAAATAACACGTCT
This sequence comes from Diospyros kaki, assembly GCA_036245055.1. Taxonomy (NCBI): domain Eukaryota; kingdom Viridiplantae; phylum Streptophyta; class Magnoliopsida; order Ericales; family Ebenaceae; genus Diospyros; species Diospyros kaki. The sequence goes on along the minus strand of BSEG01000001.1, from coordinate 38,659,109 downwards.
ATATGCAATAATCCAACATTTTTGGGTAGAATGTCACGTAAATTTCAAAACTTTAAAAAAATTACACATGCCTCCCCTTGTCTTTCTTTGGATTGTTGCTCGTTGCTAGCAAAGCTCTGACACCCCTCGATCATCTCCTACAACCTTAGAAATTCATTGTCGAGTTCTTTTTGTCATCGTCAGCTACTTTCCATTACTCTTTGCCACCCATAACACCAAAAAACAATTACTTGTCTTTGTAGGCAAAATTGAGTTGCTAAATTAGTTTCTCAATAACTTTAAATTTTTATTTTATCTCTCTTCTTATAAACAATGAAAAAAAACAAACTTTTATAATAGATATTTGACAACCCAAACACACAATAATTACCTCTATCATAATCCGTTGTCATTTGATATTGTCATATCATCAATGATTATCTTCATCAAGAGTTGTGTCGTCTACTTCTATATCTATTAACTCCTTTAAATTTGATTTTCAATTTAGTGTACACAAACTTATGTGTAACGATTTTGTATATAAATTTTTTGCCTATTTTAGTTTTATTTCATTGGATTTTGTTAGATTTGTCCATTTCAGATTTTCAAATCATCTACCATTGAATCCAATAAATTTCATATTATTTTTGGCAGATATTTTAATTGTCCAAATGGGTTTGTTGATCACTACTTTGGATTTTTACTCATTGCAAGTTTTCAATTTCCAATACTTACTTGTTTGTTTGTTATGTTTTAGACAAATTTTTAAGTAACACTTTGAGTTTGATTATTATTGTGTTTTGGATTATACCTATTTGACCTATGTTTTTGTTGGTTTAACTCTCAACTCATTAATTTAAGATAAATTTTTAAATATCTATAATTTCTAAAAATTTTATATATTACAACGTGTGTAAATAAACATACAATATTTCAAATTAGTGTTCATTTGATAGTGTTTGGCATTTACAGTTAATTTTTTATATTTTTAAGAAATTCTTTAAACAAAAATAAAATTTATTGCAGTGGAAAAAATAATTTATTTTATATTTACTAAATGAAAGTTTAGTAAATATTATTTTTATTATTTACTAAATGACAGTTTTTTTTAATGAACAAATGACACAAAGTACTAGAAAATGTTTTTTTTTTTAACTTAACAACCAATTTTTACCATTCACGTGCTGTTGAGGCCATAATTGTTTTTTGCTTCAAATTTATATATTTTTTTTCAAATGTTCAAAATGAAAACAAAACGTCTCATTTTGTTTAAAAAATAAATTAAAAAAAGACAAAATATGAATATGCTAAAAATACACGATAAAATAAAAGATCAAGTAATGTATTATATTATCTGAATAATATAAACTCGCATTATAAAGTATAAAATATTCATTGTATTAAGAAATTTTTGTGTTCATTTCATTATATTTTTAGTGCAAGAGAAAATTAAAAAAAAAAAAAAAAGGAGCTACCAAAGATAAAAGGACAAAATGCCATTTAGCCAAAGATTAAGGTTATTTTGGGGAATAAATAGAAACTTGTAGGGTTGAAGAGAGCAGGGATGGGCCTACCTTCCGGATAGGAGGATTCAGTCGCTGCCCTCGCCCGTCTCCTTCGTCTTTTCTGCATTCGTTGTTCGGTTCCTTCTTCTTCTTGTTCACCGCCGCAATCTCCATTCAGCTCGAGCGCAAGGTATGTTATTCTTTCTACCTCCGTACATAGATATTGTTTATGTTTTTCTGTTTCGATTAGATCTTATAGGCCTGTCTACTTCTGTTTTAGTAGTTTTCCGTTAAGTCGCGGTCTGAAACTTTTATTCGGTTTAATATGGATACGTGTTGTCTACTGTTGGTTTGTTTGACGACTTTATATGTTAATTTCTACTCCGATCTCGTGAATTAGGGCTTCTGATTTCGTCATTTCATATCTGATCTCTTTTGGAGTTTTTAATTTTTTTTCTCGAGGACTATTTGCTATGGGGAATCAATTCTTTGTTGTGGTTAATAAAAACACGAAAATGATAATTCTAATAATCCAATTGAAAATTTTGAGAATGACCTGATACGAGAGGTCGTCCTAATTTCCAAGAAGTTAAGGGTTAGGAGTAAGAGCTAAGAGTGTCGTTGTCATGATGTGAGGAAATTACCTTGATCAAATTAATTCTATGTAAACAATAGCAGTCAAGTAATTGGTAGTTTTTTGCTGCCCTCTTCTCAACCATAATTGGTTGTTTGGTTACTTTTTAAGATGTTAATTGGCGCCTTTTCTGCAAGAGGTTATAGTTTGTGGATGATAAGCGCAGAAATATGAACTGCTGCAACAAGTTAGAGTAGTTCTTTGCATATCATCATGTTGAACAGTTGGGCATCAATTATTGGCTCCTAGAGCTCCTTACTGCCCAATTATTTCACCCACTTTGCCCAATTTTATTTATTTGCTTTGCATATGCTTCTTACCAAACTTGACCTTTACTATTTTAGTGCTAGATTTTCCACGTGACTGCAGTGTAGTCAGGCGAGAGAGGCGCTCAGGTGACGCCTTGCATACTGCCAGGCAAGGCTCCTTTTGCTTAGGTGCCATCTAGGCGCTTGGGCGTTGATGCCTCTGGGTTGCCTGGGCTGTAACACAAAAAAAAAAAAAAAAAGAAAAAAAAAAAAGAAATGGAAAGATCTTCGTCTTTGAAAGTCAGAGAAGGCATGCGAAATGTCCTGGGAAATCTAATGGGAAGAGGAAAAATGAGAAATCAAGTAAGGAAAAATAAACGCAATCTCATTTATCTGCTGTTACTGCAAACCAACGAAAAGCACTGCAACTCTCTTTCAGTTTCTCCAATTTTTCTTACTTTTATATGGCTGTAAAGGTCACCATCAAATAGATTTGAGTGAGACAGCAGTCATTGGAGATCGGTTGGAGCTGTCACACACCAGGAACCCCCTCGGCATGTGGATGAATGTTCTGGCGACTGCTCTTCACCGGCAGGCTCACCTGCAACAGGAGCTTCCAGTGGCCTCCCTCCTCTAATCTCCCCATGAAATCTGGTCTATTCTGATAGTTTTTGTCCTCAGTCTGTTTGCTGCATTCCCCCCACAGTTTTGTTTATGTTTTTAAATATATATTGTGTTTGTTGCTTTGAGGGTTCAGAAAAGTTAATATTGAATATTGTTTCCAGATGAAGAAAACTTAGTTAACAAATAACAATTATATTTATTATTATATAATATTTCTACATTTTATGTTTTTTCTTGAAAAATATTAAACAAATTTGTATTTAGGGATGTTTTATAATTATGTGCATTATTTATTGTCTTTTTCATATTAAATATATTTTTTATTAATTTAATGCCTCACTTCACTCGGTTGAGTGCTTTTTTGGACCCTAGCACCTCAGGTGATATGAAGTTATGAACACCATAGTGCCTTTAGGGCGCCTTTTGCCTTTTGCCCTTGACTACCTTGCATGATTGTTAAAGTGTAGCAGAGGGGTTAGCATAAACTAGACACCTCCCCCCCACCCCCCCACCCCCAAAAAAAAAAATAATAAAAAAAATAATAAATAAATAAATAATAATAATAATAATAAAATTAATAAGGGATACACTATGGCCGCATGGGCAGCTTCTGAAGATAGCTTGAGAATTCGAGACATTTATAACAGTTTGTAGTACTTGCAATGAAATCATGATCATCCATGTTTCGCCTTAAGTTGGGTGTGAATATCTAATTCATTGTATGTTGTTATCCCAAAATGTAGTCAGCATAGCTGGCATTCATGTGCATGCTTCTTGTTCCTTTTGTCCCAACCGTTGCCATAAGTGCCTTTAAAAAGAATTAATGGTTGTTAACTTTTTCATGTTCCAATCACTGTCCCTCCCCCCGGTCTTTTTCTGCTGGATTTTTTTTTTTTGTCATTGGTGATTAAACTCTTTTACTCCACAGAGTATGAAGTCTATGGCTTTGAAACATCAGTAGTCTATATATTCTACGACATGGTTGAATATGTTTGTTGGTTTTAACAGCGGCTGGGGAAAAAATTGTTTACTGGTGATGTCATTGTTTAGACCCAAGTCATTGTGGACCGAGTTAAATGAGTGCTGGAGATGTGAACCTTGAGGGGTCCATTTCTATTCGTATATTTTGCCAGCTTTTCTATGGGAAATGCCATATCACTCGAACAACCCTCACAAACTCACAAAATTCAGAATAGTTCCATCCAAAATTAACAGTAGTTCATAACTATTGTTAATTACTATTGTTAATTTTGGGTGGAACTATTATGAATTTTGTGAGTTTGTGAGGGTTATTTGTGTATATAGCATTCCCCCGTTTCTATTGCTTTGACTTACTGATTTGGATATGTATTCAATCTTGATTTGGGAATTTTAAATTTTCCTGATGATTGAAAACTATCTTAACTGACTATTGTGGTGGTTAATGTTGGGGTTTCTGCATCAAGTATAAATAGGCGGTCCCTCTATTTAATGCCTTGAAGTTGGAGCGTTTTCTTCCATGTATCAATGGATACTTAATTGGTGGTTATTTTGGGAACTAACTGTGGCCATAGGATCTTTCAAAATCTCTTACCAAAGGATGCGGTTGAAGAACTGGGGTCTTTTAGACTAAGCATGTGTTGCTGCCAGGAGAAATGATAGAGAATTTGTGTGAGGTTGTCTGCATGCTGAAAGTATATGCATCCTTTAATTTTGGGGTTCTGGTGTTTGTTTATATGAAGGAGAGAGTAGAAGTTTTACTTGGACTCATTAATATGGTATTGGGCGTGGTTGTAATGTGGAACAGGGAGTAGGCAGCAGCTGTGGTGGTATTGGTGTTTTTGCCGAGTGGTGGTGCTCATCTCAATCTGATTGTTTTTAATATGAGCTCAGACAGCAGGAGCAGAAGCAGGAGCAGGAGCCCTCTGGATCGTAGAATCCGTACGGGACGGTATTCCCATCGTGCTGGACCTTACAGAAGGGAACATCAGGGCTTCAGGTTGTCTAGGTTCCATGATTTATTGGTTGTTTTTGTTGTCTAAACTATAATCTATAAAGATATGCCAGCTGAGGAGGTGATGGGCGAAAGATTTGTGGATGAGTTCTCTAGTGACAAGTGTGGAAGGTGTATTGAAATGGTGAATGGCAATTCTATAAATGTCTCCTGGTACTTCTGAAGTTAAAAATCTCATACTTTTGCTTCTAAATTCTCACATAGTACACCGCAATGTTTTCTTGCATTTGTATTTGTAAATATATGAATTTACATGTATATGGCCTAGTGGTTTTGGTCACCATTAAACTTATTGCATGGTCCATTTTGGTGGTTGGAACACCCCCCCGCCCCCCCCCCCCCCCCAAAAAAAAAAAAAAAAAAAACTCTAATACTTTAAATTAATATTAACATATTACATGTTTTTTTAACTGTACTTTTTATCTCCAAATTTTCAACCCAATTGCTCCTCTTTAAATGAAACGGTAAATGTTAATAGTACTCTTAGTGGGTGTGCCAAACTTTGGCACTGGTCTACTTGCCACCTTGGGACAGGGTGTGGAGAATTGCAAAGTAAGCATTAATGTTAATATTACTCGGGGTGCTTATCATGAACCTTGCATTTATTCTCTGTTATGCTAAAAGGAACAAAAATCTTCTAGATAATGCTGCTGCTACACTGTTTAATGAACCTGACATTCGCGGCACTTGAAGAATCAAACAACCAGTTTTACAAAATTTTGAATTTATGGTTTATTTTCTTCTGAGCAATAACTGTTGTGTTATGATTCCAGCCAGAGCAATCTGTGTAAGAACTGCAAACGGCCAGGTCATTATGCTAGAGAGTGCCCAAATGTGGCAATCTGCCATAATTGTGGTCTTCCAGGGTAAGGATTCTTGTCACGTGCTTTTTGCTTATATCATTGCTTGCATCCTATGGTACTTGCAAATCCTAGACATGCATATCTTGATTCCCTGAGTAACTTGCCAATTAATTTCTAGACTATTGACTTAGTGTGCTGGAGCACCCATAGCATGAAGTTTTAAAAATGCTGTTAATTATCTCACCAAGTGTACTGGATATTCTCTGCTTTTTATAGTGGCCTTATGGGGGTTTAATTTAACTTTCCTTGCACATGTAGAGGATTCTTGTTTGAAATGGATTGTCATTTTCTTGATTATTAAATGCATTCTTTCACATTCTGGCCTGAACTTTTACTTCTTGGTATATTTCAAATTATTTCAGAATGTGAATGAAATGGGTGGCCTAATGTTCGTTTTTTTCTTTAGTCATTTACTGATTACTTATCTCAGTGCCACATATATTAGACTAGTCCTGTAAGGATCCTTTGGGTTTATACTATGAGAATCCAAGCCTTTTCAACCTGACAAAGCCTGATGTGACTCATCATGCATCTCTTATATATATTTGTAGGATTTTACGGTTTTTTTCAGAAAAGGTTTAATTAGTTAATGCTTTTTATGTTCTCTTACCCTTTTCTATTTCTTTTGCTTGGATTCTCATTTTCAAATGTAATTTTGAACAGTCACAACTGACATGAAGTCAGTTGTAGTAAGAAGGCAAATGGCCTGCTAGGCTTAATTAAATCTGTCTTCATGCAGCATTACAAAAATTACTATTATATTGCTGTATAATAATTGCCCATACAGTCTTCTATCTTTTCAATTATGAGAATTACTTCTCCTGTGGGTCTCACTGGTCATCATTTGGTTCAAACATGTACTCCAGACTACAGTACTAGTCCCTCAAAGTTGGCAATTTAGCAAGGCAATCCACCCCCACAAGACTGCTCTATCTAGAACTTCAAAGTTTTCCTTTTCTTCTTGAAACCATTAACTAAATAATATTAGGACAAATAATTTCATCACTCAAATTTAATCCCACAGTATTTCTAATTCTATAATCCTTTGGTATTATCAATCCCCAAAATCTTGTCTCTCGCAGAAACCTAGCCTCAATGTATGAATCATACAATCCTGTAACTTTGGCATACTTGTATTTCAACTTTCACAAGCAAGAGAATTTAGGCAGCCCTTAGTGGCTGGGAGATTATGACAGAGTTGAGCACAATTTAGGAATTAGTCATCACAATGGTCCGTGTCATACTAAAAGTTCTATTCAACTCTTGCAAGGGTGGCACAAGCAAATTTGAATCCTTTCTAGGATATGATGCATCCAGAATGGTGCATCAGCATTTGCCTTTGTAGTGGTAAGCGTATTGTTATTTGTTTCTTTTTGGTGAGTGTCTATGGCAATTGGGTTTTAGATAAAGCTCTCAGCTGAATGACTTAATCGGTTCTTCAAGTTTGGTTTGATGATTATCATGCTTGAAAGATGCATGCAAGCTTAGTTTAACTTTAAGACAATTGAAAATGTTTAAGAACTAGATCAAATGATTCGATTGTATGATATATATATAGCTCTAAGCTTGGAAAAATGGGTTTGACACTGAACTTGGAAAATTAATGACCTTCAAAATGTGGTCAAGTTTGACCTATTTAGATAACAGGCTGGACAAGCTTTTAGTGACTCTGACATGAATTGAACTGTGAGTATGTTAGTAAGGGAGATCCTCTGTTATTGGTAGCCAAACAGTGAGCAAATAATTTTGAAGATCAGATTTAATTACTGCATATGATTGCCATCCTTTGTTATTACTAACAGCTTCATGTAACCAGGCACATTGCATCAGAATGCACCACAAAATCACTGTGTTGGAACTGTCGGGAACCCGGCCACATGGCTGGCAACTGTCCCAACGAGGGGATCTGCCATAACTGTGGTAAGGCAGGGCACCGTGCTAGAGACTGCCCAGCTCCCCCATTGCCACCGGGTGACCTGAGACTATGCAACAACTGCTTCAAGCAAGGTCATGTTGCAGCTGATTGTACAAATGATAAAGCATGCAAGAACTGTCGGAAGACAGGTCACATAGCGCGTGATTGCCAGAACGATCCTGTCTGCAACTTGTGTAACATTACCGGGCATGTTGCTAGAGAATGCCCGAAGGCCAATACAATGGAAGAGAGGGGCATGGGGCCTCGTGGTGGTGGTGGTTATCGAGACATCATATGTCGGAATTGCCAGCAGCCAGGCCATATGAGCCGGGATTGCATGGGGCCTTTGATGATCTGCCACAACTGTGGGGGAAGAGGGCATTATGCATATGAGTGCCCCACCGGGAGGTTCTTGGACCGCTTTCCCCGGCGATACTGATGGATGATGAATGGTAGTACCCCTAGCATTTTATGGTTTCATTTTGAATGACGTTTGTTTGTGTTTAAGGTAGCTGCTGATGTTGGTCTGTCTCCGAATATATAGCTGAAGATTGGAACTTTTTTAGTACTGAATTGATGATATCTAGAACTTGGATTTGAAGCATAATTATGGTATTGTGTGTTTATGCGCGCGTGCAGCAATTTTGGATCTTTTTCGTGAACGTTTTGAGAACTGCATGGTGGATATGTTTAATGTGGCAGGCAGTTCTTCAGAGACAAGCAGGAAGCTGGAGAATTTAGACTTCTTTTGTGTTTTTTTTTTTCGTTAAAGAATAATTTACATGTGAAAATATTCTATCCTTAAATTTATTTTTTTATTTTTGATTTTCTTTTACATGTAAAAATATCTTTTAAAATAATATTCTGCCTGTATACGTATTTATCTATGTATTTATGTATTGTTATATGCATGTACACATACACACATCTATATAAGGGTATGATGATGTGAGGAAACGTAGTTTTGGTTTGTATACGTATATATGTATTTATGGAAAGATGCTTTGATATATATATACATATATTTTTTAAAAATGAAATTTTAATTTTTACAATTGGTTTATAAATTTGTTACAATCATAGATAATTGTTTATTATAATATAATTTTGATTTAAGAAAACAACAAAAGTAATGAAAAAATAACTGAAAAAAAAAAAGTCATATCCACCGTTACGGCCATCTCCTTAAATTATCATTTGACAGTCTTGGAAAACGTTGTCATTGTAATAAGTTTAGTAAATCTTAAAAATTTATTATAAAATTACAATGATTAAGAAACTTTAGTTAGTAAATCATAAAATTAAAAATTCATTTAAAAAATTATACCGAATTGAAGAAAAAAAATATTTTTTAATTTACCTTAAACCCTTGCTTTGCTTATCTCAACAATATAATAATGACTTGATTACAATGATTAAGAAACTTTTATGTTTGGTCACGGAACAAGCAAATAAATACTAGTAAGTGCCAATGATCAATAAGAGTAAGGGCATTTAATTCATCCAACTCATGTGCACACAACTTTAATTTAATTTATCTAAAAATAGAAAATATCAAGGAACAAGAGAAAAGATTATGCATCCGGTTTTATAATGAACTTGTGCATCATCCGTACATTCAGCGTCATGTCGAATCAGAACTGTCGTTTTATAATGAAATTGTGCACACAGTGGTCCTATTATGCATCCGGCTTTGCCTCTGACCAGCATGTAGAATTAGAACCCAAATAAATATTTACATCAGTTGAAATAAACGACATCATGTATTCGTTTAAGAATTTGATAATATTGAGCGTTGGTGCTAAAATAGTCTTTTTCTGCAGATACGACGTGTCACAAACATTGTTTGTAAGAGTGGGATAAGTGCTAGTCACAATCACATTTATTGTATTATCGTATTCAGTAATCAAAAGATCATCTGGTATCTCAACAATTGCATGACCATCATTAGGACCGTCTATAGTACCATCTCCAATGCTGGAAATCCATTTAGAGAACACTTTCAACCAAGCACATTTACTATCTGATTCAAGATTTTGGAGTCCCATATTCCTAGTCAATCTCAAAATTGTACAATATCTCCACAAATACGACAAATTGATAGATATAAAGACAATATCTTGTTTGCTTTCTTTGAAATTACAGACAAGATTTGTTAGAAATTTCCTCCAAAAACTATTGTCTTTCCTTTAAATGGTAATTCCATACTCATTGGATTATTGAATCTCAAAATGTCTCTCATGCTCCTATCTAATCCTTCAAAACAATGCTTATTCATTATAGGTGTTTTGTCCCAAATAATGAGTTTACATTTTACAATTAATTCTGCAAGAGGACTCCTCTGATTAATATTGCACGTTGAATCTACATTTGGATTTAGTGGAATTACAAATCTAGAATGAGTTATTCTACTACCAGACAATAAAAAATATGCTATTTCACTTGACCTCACATTAAGTACAATATCTCCTTTTGATCTTAGAGTTGCAAATAAAATTTACCACACAAATATTTTCCCTATTCCACCGTAACCATATAAGAAGAACACACCACCTTTGTTAAATTCAACAGCCCTCATAATTCTATCATATGCACGACGTTGTTCATCATTTAATTTAGAAACCAATATCTTGTGTTTTGTGCTCAAAGATTTTCGATCATATCGCAACTCATCTTGTATAAGTTTATTCCAATAACTTGAAAAGTATTCAGAACCTAGAAATGACATTGAACGAAGCTCTCGCAGACTCCTACTGCTCCGTAATATCTTTTCAACTTTCACAAAAGAATAATTTCTTATTTCATCAGCACTCAATTCCAATTTTGCATATATGCAAAAACAATAAATATATTTTTTGTAAAAAAAAAAAAGCATAATTTTTGAATTTTTTATGATTTTAAATAAACCATTTTGTAATTAATATAATACATTGATGTTGCAAAACATTTCTTCTCATGTATAGTATATTATCTGATAGATACACCCAACATTTTTTCCAAACATACTTGGGTCATGACAAAATTTAAACAACAATAGAGTGGCGAAAAGTCTTCGCAGACTATCTGCAGATGCCTAATGGCTTGCTCAACAATTCCATCGATATATTCTTTGTTTTCATCTAACAAACTTAGGGCACAATAAGCATCTCTGAATGAATTGTGTCTAACCTCGTTTACAGTTTTCATTTCATAATAGCTAGTTGGTCCACAAACTATGTTCAGAATACTTCTCAAATAATACATCTTTTCACAGCCTGAAGGAACAAAGAAGATACGTTTAATAGAGAATTTGCACTGCGTAGGCTGCCATTCTCTTAGCGACGGCTTCCATATGAACTTTGTGAGGAATTCAGCATAAGTTAGTTCCTCTGCTTCATGATATTTCTTGTTCGCATCCATCCAACCCATAAACATATTTTTGTTTACAGTAGGTCTAATAAGTACTTCGTCATTTCGATTCGAATTTGAAAAAATGACATTTTGATTATTCGAAAGATGGAAACTCAAACATTCAACTGTAGGATCTCTATATTGAATATCAAATCCAAAAATTCTCCAAGCAGCCTCACAAGGTGATATGTACTACAGTCTTAGTATATATTTATTTCATTGACATTTTTTTGGGAATTGTTGTCCGCAAAACTCTTGTAAAAAGTTGTTGTAACGCAATCATGTCCTATGTTAACATATTTGAATAAATACTTTATCAATTAAGATTGATTGCACCATTCAACATTCATATGAGCACTGTATTTCAGCAACAAATAGTGATTGTGAGGAACCACAAATCTGTTATCAAGTTCAATACCATTTTTTTTGTAATTTGTCTTCCATCATCCTTTCTTTTGTACACTGGATAACCATATTTATCAATACTGATAAATTCAACAAATTTCTTCGAAAAATGTTTGGTACAACGAGTGTTCGCTATGCATGGCGAAGAACTCCTTGCAATGCCACATGGTCTGTGCACCATGAAATCTTCACGAAATTATAATAATAAGAATCTGAGACCTCATCAGGAATTTCAGTCGAGATTATCCAATCAATATCATCTGTTGTAGGATATTTATCTATTAAAAAAGGAATAGCAAAATATGTGCATGCGGCAACCCACATTTCTAAAACTCTATAATGTATCTAACTGCATCAGTTTTGCTATGTTGCCTGTGATGGGCAAACTTATGTTGCTCGCTACGGGCCCCACCTCCCCAAAATGCACGCCCCGCCCACAATTGAAACCCCCCTAACACACCTTCTGAACATACCCTCCTTTCCCACCCTCTGAACATACCCCTCCACCCCCCAACACAGTCTCTGAACATAAATTAATTTATTTAATAAATTAATATTATTTAATAACTTAATAAATTAATATAATTTATAAAAAAATAAATTAATAATAGACCTAACAATTGATTTGTTAAAGGCCTCCTTTATGTGATTTTATGTAATTTTAAAATTATTATAAATTAATTATTATTTTTCATTAACCCCACAACCCCCTCACCCCCTGAACATACTCCCATGCCACATCAACACATGCATGCAAATAACCCCACCCATTGAACATACTCTCATGCCACATCAACACATGCGTCTAAATAATTGTCTTCCTTTTCTCCTCCCCCCAATCACCCAGCCAGGACCCCCACCCCCAAACACCTAGCCAAGATGTAAACCTCTTCCTCAAACAACACATGCGTGCAAATAATTGTTATGCGCGCAAATAATTGTCTTTCCCCCCCCCCCAAATCACCCGACCAAAACCCCCACCCCCAAACACCTAGCCAAGATCACTTCTGCACATGCATATACAAACACATAATTGGCCCCATCCTTATTTCCTCTCGCCCCTTCCCCATAAAATCTTCTAATAAATCACTCCCTATCTCCCCCTCCTCTTAGGTAGCTACAAATCCCCCTTACCTTTCTGCCCACCCTATTTTGGCCCCCCTTTCCTGTGAGCACCCCCCCAATTAAATCCCTGAACCACCATTTCTCCTTCCCCATTTAAACCCCACCCCTTCGATGAAACTCTAAGCATCAAAATCTCACTTGCAATATACATTCATTCTGTTCCTTTCTTAATATATTTTACTCCACCATCACCTTTGGTATGTTGCTTATACTTTTTCATCTCTTAAATTTTACCTCACTCATTTTGTCTAATGAGCATTGTCATTTACTAGTAGTATTGAAGACATACTTTGTAGTTAATTTATTGATATATCTTGTGTTGCCCTAATGTATTATTTTTAACTAGAGCGTAACTTTTTTTGTAAGGATTGAATCACAACGTTCTGATAATGTGTATCTTCCTCAAGTTTCCATTGGTCGAATTCTGAATATTGGTCAGGTATTTGAATCACACGAGGAGGCTTACACTTTTTACAATGTATATGCACGAGAAGCGGGTTTTAGCACTCGAATTGCAAATAGCAAAAAGAATAAGGAAACGGGTGAAACTATATAGAAGTTATTTGTTTGCTCTAAAGAAGGAAAAAACAAATGAGACCTATCAAATTCTCGTAAAAATGCTGTGCCACGGGTTGGCGAAAGAAATCATGGATATACACAGCTTGGGTACAATGCTAGATTGTCGGTGGTGAAGCAACAAACTGGCAATAGTTGGGTGGTTAGCCACTTTGTGGAGGAATACAACTATAGTCTAACTATTCCTAGTAGAGTACATTTGTTAAGATCACACTGAAAAGTCTCGGTGACAAAGAAGGCACTTGCGCAACAATTTTTGAAAGCCAATATACCAACATGTCAACAAGTGCGATTGATGGAGATAGAGTCAGGCAGTCCATCATCGATGGGTTGTACTGAGAAAGATATTAGGAATCATGTTAGCTTGTTGCGTCATGAACAAATGGGTCATGACGCTGAAACACTAATCGAGCATTTCACATTTGAGAGAGAAAAAAATTCAAACTTTTTCTTTGATTACGATACGAAGTCGGACAATAGGATGCTTCGTTGTTTTTGGGTTGATTATGAGTCAAGAACATCATATACCTTCTTTGGCGATGTCGTGGTGTTTGATACAACCTACAACACCAACAAGTACTCGATGATATTTGCCCCATTTGTTAGTGTAAAACATCATGGCCAGACCATTATTTTTTATTGCGGATTGTTAAGTGATGAGACGATAGAATCATTTGTTTGGTTGTTTTCAAAGTTCTTAGAAGCCATGTGAAACCTAGCAGCCCCTGTTTTTATAATCACTGATCAAGACGCTGCAATTTCAAAGGCTATCTCGATGCTATTGCCGTTTACTCTGCACCGATTTTGCCTGTGGCATATTTTGAACAAGTTTTCAGAAAAAATCAACGTCATGCTATATAATGAGCAGTATCACAGGCTGGTAAATATTATTAAACAGTCTGAATCTCCTGAGGAGTTCGAACAACGGTGGACCGAGATAATGGAAACCACCAATTTAGGCAGCAATGAGTGGTTGATCAACATGTATGAAATACGCAATCGATGGGTACCAGCGTATGTCAACCATGTATTCAGTGCAGGAATGTCTAGTAGCCAAAGGTTTGAGAGCAATCACTCATTTTTTAAGAGATATGTCAACAAAAATAACTCATTAATGAACTTCATCACACGTTTCAATAGAGCGTTAGCTCATCAACGCCACGAGGAATTAGTTGCCAACCATATTGATCTCAATGAACAACCTAGGCTGACCTCAGTTGTTATGTTAGAGCAACAAATGGTACAGGTATACACGAAGCATATATTTTTGTTGTTCCAGAAGGAAGTTGAGCAAAATAACTTCTACATTTATTCAAAGAGATCAAAGTCCGTAAATGCTAAGGTATACAGCGTGAAGCATTTTGAGCAAGGAAAAAATTTTGATAGGTATCGAGAATTGATTTATCACCTAGAGTATGATTTCATATCATGCAGTTGTCGAATGTTTGAGTTTGACGGTTATCCATGTCGACATATGCTATGCTATTTGAAGAAAAAATAAGTCTTGTTGTTACCGAAAAAATATATTTTAAGGAGATGGACAAATAATGCAAAGATTGGACCTTCACACGAACCTTTAACTAATTCATCAGTCGATGATAGTTCTAGTCAATCCTTAATGGCAAGGCATGGGTTATTATCACACAAGGCTTTATTGTTGGTCAATGATGCGTCTTTAACTGATGCTCGCAGCACCTTTCTATTGAATGAATTTGAAAGTTTGCACATTAGGGTTCAAGATATTGACAGTGGCGAAAATATTGGGATGAGTAGGAATATGAGCAAAAGCCGTGAGGAGACCCAAGTGGTACATGATCCGAATGTCGTTAGAACGAAATGGTGCGGGAAGCGATTAAAGTCATCTAAAAAGAAAGCAATGTCCCAATCTACCAAAACATGCCGCATTTGTAATGTTAGTGGCCACGACAAGAGGACTTGCCTAACATTGCGTGATAGGCAATGTATTTGTTAGATTATTTCTTTAAACTGATTTAACTCATTTTACAAGTTATGTTGCGCATCTCATATTGCCATTTTTTCCAATCATTTTAGGTCGGATGGGTTGGATGACCCATATCACCCCCAGTATTCTTTTGATGGCACGCATAATGATGGGTTCACTGGTATTACCAATAACAACTATAAAGATGTGAACGTCAATTTTAACAATTATTTCTCGTGATGGTTCAATTTATTTTAAATCAATGTAAGATTAGTAATTTCCTATTTCAGTTGTTATGGATGTTAATATTGTTAGTGATGCGTTTTGAATATTGTGTGACTATTTGACTATTTGATTAATAAATTAAGTTTAGACCTTAATTTATTCAATTTAATTAGTATTGCATTAAAAATAATTCAGTCACGTAATTTAATTTGAGGATGGCTCACGTGAGTTCAATTTTACTTGAGAAATAAGGGTTGAAGTGATTTAATCAATAGAATTATATATAAAATCACACGTAAAATAATATAAAATTAAGATTTTAATTATATTTTAAATTTTAAATACTTTATTTTAATGAAAAATAATAATTAATATATAATAATTTTAAAATTACATAAAATCACATAAAAGGGACGCCTTTAATAAATCAATTGTTAAGTCTATTATTAATTTATTTTTTATAAATTATATTAATTTATTAATTTATTAAATAATATTAATTTATGTTAATAAATTGTGTTTTGGGGAGGGGGGTATGTTCAGGGAGTGTGTTAGGGGGGGTTTCAATTGTGGGCGGGGCGTGCATTTTGGAGAGGTGGGGCCCACAACGGGCAATATAACGCCTTGTTTTTTGGGCGTGTTATTTCTTGGGACAATCCTGGGACAATAATTTTTTTTTCTATTAAACTCATTCTAAATCGCATCATTCCTCAAAAGTTCCAGAATTTCCATGCGTTATTTTATCTTGAATGAGAGAATCATCATATACATAACAAACGCGGAAGCTAAGAATCGAGCATGACATCTTACCTTAACATTAAATCATAAATCAAGTCTTTACATCATCGTTTCTCATACATTCTCATCTAATATTAACCCTAACTAGGGTTTATACATCGTCATCATTAACCATAAGGTTACATCATCATTCCTCATACGTCAATCATAACTCATACCTTACATCATGGACTTTCAAATCGTTCAGATTTCAAAGTAGCAGGACTTAAACACATGGGCTACATTACATCATTCGTTCATCATGCACTTAGCTAAGTGCCATTTCATGCCTCATTCATTTTCGTACCTGCTACAATCTCTATCTGGAACGTTTGAATATTCCAGGGGTAAAACCCAATTAGATGATGAACCATCTAAGTAAGCAGTACAAAATCATTTTCGTGCATGAATGAAATATGCAAAATGTCATCATCGTTTTTAACTTGAGTCAACCACACCCAACTGCTGCTCCCCATTTTTACAGTCCCTTTCCTGGACCGATGTGTATGGGTGCACACTTGGTAGAGCAGCGGTGCCAGTTCATAATCTCAAGCCCTTTATGCAATGCATGATCAATAATAATATCGTGAATGTATGCACATTTCAACATCAATACATGTAAATGCAATCTACATGACATAATCATATCAAGACATGACAACATGATAAATTGTTTTCATAAAATAAGGTTTGGGGTTAAACCCCTTTCATACGAAACATTTTTCATAAAATCCAAAAGCATTTTGGTAAGTACCACTTACACATCAAGCATTTCTCGTAAACTAAAACCATTTGAGTGGTACTACTTACTAACCAAACATTTTTCATAAACTTAAATTCTAATTTGAGAAGTACAACTTACCTTATACGCATTCTCATATCATCTCGATTCACGTGTCAGGGCTCTAATGTACTCAACTTGAATCCTCAACATACCCTGGCCATCATATTAATTTAATAACATCAATATCTAATTTTCCTAATTTCCTCATATCTTACCTTTATTTCTTCCTATTTTTCTCAATAATTCCTTAAACATAATTTTTCTCAATAAATAATTTCTCAAACATTTCCTCGAATATTTCTCAATCATGATTCATAAAATAAATTTCCTAATTTACTGGAATATTCTGGGAAATTTTGCTTACCTTAGTTTGGCCTCCCAGGCTACCTTGGAATGCGCACTATGACCTCGAAATACGTGCACAACCTTGATCACCGAGTCTTGTCTCGATTCTCATGCCCGACCTTGATTCTCACACCCTACTTCACTATTTGCACACCACATCAATTTTTGTGCGATATCTCGATTTTTGTACATCGCCTTGATTTTCGTGCACCGCCTCAAAATGCATGCCCGAACCATTTTTCCTCGCCAAACTCTCCGGAATATTAATACATCCTCATTCCCTATTTTTTCGATATTTTTCGGGATCGTTTCCTATATTTTTCTCATTTTCTTCATTTTCTTTCATTTTTTTTCTTTTCTATTTTTCTTTTTCTTCTCTCCTATTCACTCATCTTCTTCACGATGCTCCCCTCCTGCAACTCTTCTTCTTCATCATTTTCTTCTTTCTTCTTTATTTTCTTTTTCTTTCTTTTCTTTTCTCTTCTTCTTCTTCTTCTTCTTCTTCTTCTTCTTCTTCTTCTTCTTCTTCTTCCTTGCGGCTTCTTCTTCACGGACAGCCTGCAACACACCCGCGCACGGCCATGCGCGCTCGGCCAGCCCTCCTTCGCGAACCAGCTCCATGCGCCATGCTCAGCTGCTTCGGCCGCCACCTCGAACCAGCCTTGCGAGCTTGCTGGACCCTCCTCGCAAGTCGCTGCCCTACTCTTGCTTCGCGGCCATGGCCGCTTGCTGCAACGGCCTCCATCTCCTCTTCCTCTCGCTCGAGCTCTCTCTCTCTCTCTCTCTCGGCCTCTCTACCGATTTCACGCCCGGACCCAAGCTTTCTCTCTCTTTCTCTCTTTGCTCTCACTCTCTCCCTCTGTTTTTGGCCATTCTCGGCCACTGCTACACCATGGCCAATTCGGCCATTCCCTCTTTCTCTCTCCCTAAATAAATGAAAGCGAGCACCCGACAGCCTTGGCCACCACTCACGACATTCTCCTCAATCTCTCTGCTCAAGCCCTCTAATGAAGAACCCATGACATTGAGTTTCTGAAATGTCCCACGCCTCTGCTGCGCATGCACATATAATCCATTTATATATGCATATAAATATCATATATTATATTATTATTACACTTATACAATTATATAATATATATATTTAATCCCTATAATTTACCCTTAATACACTTAGGAATTTCTTAATTACCAATACACCCTCAAAGACCAATTAAAAATGCATTACAATACTTTAAAACCAAAATTAATAATTTCGAGTTTACTCGATAAAATTGATTTCACCAATGGGTTCTCACCGGGCCATTAATTCATCCTGAAACCACTGAAGGGTTGATCCTTACGAAAAACCGGAGCCTCCCTAGGGTTCCGTTGAATTTCCGGACATCCCTTATGAAAATTTGGTATTTCAGCTTGATCCGAAATTGCATTTTAGCTGTACCGAAAATCGTCTCAATTTTAATTTCTTTTACTTCTATAAATCTTATCTCAGAACGTTCATCGAGATTATACCATTTTCCATAGCCAAGTACACTTAAGGGAATTCCCTCCAATCGATTTGACGATTTGTTTTACTATTAAGCCTATTTTTCGGTATTCAAATCTTACTTAAATGACATGGCAACCTTACGCCGAAACGGGGTTTTACAGGCAACATAACAAAACTGCTAACTGCATCAAAATTCAAAAGTGCAACGGTGTAAACAACATTTGTATTGTATATGACCAAAACTAAATAACATTTAAAAATTATAAGAAATTCTTATGTAGAAGAGCAGATATTATACCTGATCTAGCTGTTCCAAAAATTTTATTCTACTTAAGATCCTTAATCAAACCATCCAACTTCATTTTAAAATTCCGACACACAATATTGGGTCGGTCATTAGGTCTCAAACCCCTATTTCTTAAAAAACATATTTTCTCCGGCCATTTTGGATTACACGTAAAAGTGATGAACAGATCAGGATAACCAACCCATCGGCATATAGCCATCGTGTCTTGGTAGTTCTGCACCATATATCGTGCTCTATTAGTAAAAGTAGATGGTAATATAACACATTTGCCCTGTGTCGATAGATTGGTCTCTCCTCTCATAATTGCATCAGCTAGACTTCTGTACATATTTGATCTCACATCTTTTTGATGACTTCACACGTAAGCTAACTGAGATGACTTAACCACCGTGTAAGCATCCACTACAAATTGTTGAAAAAGCTTTCTTGAGAATAAAAATATTGGCGATTCGCATTTCCTTTCTTGCAATTTATATGCAAAATACTCTCTCATACTAACCTTTTTTCTCCCAATCAATTTTTTTTGTATTTGCATTTGTAAGCAAAATATTATCAGTATAACCCTCTTAACTACACAGGGAACACAAAGCATATTGCAAGCCAATATAAGAATGATGCAATTCATTGATATGTTTCAATAATCTAGTCTGGATTTCTACTACAGTATCTCTGTCCCCAAGAGGTATGTTGAAATCACTGAGAAGTAATCCTGCAATTTCATCAACAATTGGCATATTATACCTTCTTGCGTCATGATGAGATAATTTGAATTGCTTGGACGAGATCATTTTCACACCAATCATTTTAAATATTCCATCTGATTCATGTTTATTAGTTTTACGTAATTATATATATATATGCATATATATGTATATATTTGTGCATAGACTGGCACCTCTATTTAGTTCATTTTGAATTTTTGAATTCAATTCAATTTAAATAAAAAAAATTAAAATTTTTATATTTGAATTTTGAAGATAATGATTTGATTTTGAATTGAACAGATGAAGTAAATTAAAATCTCTATTAGTTTACTAAAACATTTCTAAAATCAATATCTTTATTAAATAGTTCATGCTAAGTTGATTTTATTTGAATTGCTTCCACTAATGAGATTAGACTGCATTTTCAAATTTTAGTTTACGTTCCACTAACTATAGATTAATTGGATAA
The DNA here is from genome assembly GCA_036245055.1 of Diospyros kaki. Taxonomy (NCBI): domain Eukaryota; kingdom Viridiplantae; phylum Streptophyta; class Magnoliopsida; order Ericales; family Ebenaceae; genus Diospyros; species Diospyros kaki. The sequence continues at coordinate 38,638,810 of BSEG01000001.1, read as the reverse complement.
CCACTACACCACTAGTGCTACTTCTATCCTCTTTTCAAGTCATTAATGGCATTTAATATATTCCTAATTTTAAATTTTAATTATTCTGTGTTAAGTTTCATTAAATTTAATATAAGTTTAATTTATTTTAGTCTTATTTTATTTATTTTTTCTTACTTCCCATGTCCATATATATTCTTAGTGTTTGTTAAGATAAATAAGATAATATTATATTAAGATAAAATTTTAATATTTTTCATAATCAAGATAAAACTAAAAAATATTTTAAAATTTTTATCAAACTATTTGTTAATTTTTATAATCCCATATATACTAGTTATTTTGAGAGAGACAAAATAAATATATATGAAAAAATTTAAATAAGAAATCATGTAACTTATTTTTTAATTATCGTCAAATAAATTTATTAAATATATTAAAAAAATAAAAATTTAAAATATTTTTATATTTTTATTTTTTAATTTATATTTTAATTAACAAATAATACCTTTAAAAAAGACTTGGAGAGCTCCTAAATGAATTTGTTGGAGTTCAAAGAAGGAGAGAGAAAAGTCAAGGACAGTTGAAGAATGAAAAGTATTTTTGATTTTGCAAAATATTTAATGAAAACAAAAAAAATCTACCAAACTGGACGACCTCAGTCAGACTTAAAAGCTAGATTTCTATATTAAATAAACAAAGAAAGTACTAAACTACAGAATTACAGAACAAATGAATAACAACCTATATAGAGCTAGCTAGCAAAAGCAAAAAGGGGGGAAGACGAGACGGAGACACCCCTCCTCAAAAACTTGACCCACTATCTAAATATATAAATTAACTCTAACCAACCGGATCTAACCATTAAAAACTAGGAATCAATCGAGACAAACTGGAATCGGCCTCGGGGACCTCCTTCCTCCGCCGCATTTCCAACACTTTCCGATGACTGTTCGAGTGAACGTCGCCGGAGAACGTCGGACTACACGCCGGTCTGTACTCCGGGAGCAGCCGGCCGGATTTATATCGAACTCCGCAAGCGTTACAGAGAGTCTTCGGTCCAAGCGGACCGCGCCGCCACTGCGGAGTCTTCTGGACCTGGCAATGGGAACACCGCCGCTGCGCCGCGTCGCCACCGGTTTCACCCGACGGTCTCTTCTTCTGCCTCTTCGCCGGCGGTTTCAAATCTAAGTCGGTGGCGGCCGGCTCGGTGGCCTGAACCGGGTTCGAGATTGAGGAAACGGATGTTGAAGAAGACCGGCTCGGAGAGGACATAGTTGAAGACGAGTCGCTGGTCCAACCGCTTCCGGCGGGTCTCGACCGTTTGGTTCTCGGTTTGGCCGGGTTCGGAGACGATGCGCATAGTAAAGGAGTTCCTTGAACCGGCGGTCGACTTTCCGGTTCAGGCGGTTTTATCGAATTACCCTTCGCTGGGTCTTTGAAATCACCGACGGGGCACAGAAGCGATAACTCTGATCCAGAATCGTCCACAAATTGAGACAACCATTCAAGGTCCTCGAAATCACCAACCTGTAAAAATCAACTTTTTCAGTCCATGATTTTCAACGACGCAAAAACAACATACCAAGCATTATTTCGTGTTATATATATATAGTCTACGACATGGATGTTAAATTTTCAAACTTCAAGAGGCTAGTCACTAGGTAACATACGTACCCATTCTCTTAGGTAGCATATGTACCGTTACAAAAGAAAAAATCGAACGTCTCACCGGAGTAAGAGTCTCTTTTCTAAAGAAAAGACAAAAAGAAACTGCGAAAATAATTGTTACAGAGGTTAATAAATGGTTACCGGAAGGCCGTGGAAAGAGCCGGAGTCGCCGGTGCCGGAATTAGAATTCTCGTCATAATCAACCCGGTACTGAGAAGACAAGGAAGCGGAGCCCTTTCCTTCGTCTTCATCTTCGTCTTCTTCCGATTCTTCTTCTTCTTCAACAAAACCCTCCTCAAAATCTTTGTTAGAGAGGTCAAGAAACCCATCCACCCAACAATCGTCGGACGAACCGCAAGCGACTCCATCGAAACCCCCCAAATCATCCACCAACAAAACCTGTTCGTCGGAAATCGCGGCTAATTCCGAGAGAAAACTGGACTTGAGTGCCCTAGCTTCCATCCACGCCATCTGCGCACTCTTCAGCTTCCAAATCCTCAAAACAACAGAAAGTACAGGAAGAAGAACCTGACCAAATTCACAGCTGCAGAAATAGGGGAAAAGGTTATGGCGGAAATGGCGCAGGGATAATGGCTCTTCTTTTTTGATTTTCTCCACGCGTTACGTATGTGACAGTAATTTACAGAGCGAGATGAGCTGTGGGGTTGGGGTCGGGTTGGCCCGCTGCATACTTTCACCGTAGATTTGTCTTCTGAATTGACCAAAATAGCCCACTTTCTTCTTCCTCTATGTTTGGTAGCCTAAGTCTCGCGACCCTTTCTCCACTCGCTCACATGCTGTTTTGTCAATTTCTCGGCGGCCCATGTTTGCGCTTTGAAATTTCAAACCCATTTCTTAAGAGTAACGGGAAAAAGTATTTAATGACTTTTATTAGTAATTAAAATATTTTAAGTACTCTTAACACACACACACACAGAGAGCCATTTGCGTGTCTATCAACGATTGGGACAAACTATAGAACTTCACCTCGTTCCCCTCATTAAGTTTACGTTAATGACTTGTGTTATTTCATAACGTAAATTGTACTAAAAGGTTTGATTTGGATAACATTCAATCAGTTTTAATTTGTTTCTAAAGAAAAAAGTGATGATTTAGACTTAAAAGGTTTATAATTATTATAATAATAATATTAGAGAAACATAATGGAATCAACCCAAATTGAATTATATTATATATAATACCGAATTTTAAAAAAAAAAATCGAACTGTATATAGCACTACCCAAATTAGGCTGCTCAATGAGTCAAACCCAAAATGAAATTGTTACTTTAATTAAAAAATATTAATTTGGTTTGATTTATTTATTAAAAATCGAAACTTATATGCTACCTAATAGAGTGGTTTATATACCCATCATTTTTCTATTTTCTTTGGTAAACAAACAAGCAACATTTTAAAATAAATAAATAAATAAAAAGAGCAATATGTACTTACAGATGACGTCATGAACTAAAGCTTCCTTATCTGTTATGCAAAACAAGAAAACAATAAGAAAGGAAAGAGGCGTCAAGATGGAAGCAGTTTGCGTACCCGACAGAACATTCAATCAAAAGGATCATAACCCTTCAATTCTTCTTCTTCTTCTTCTTCACAAGTACAACAATTGGCTCTAATAGTGGCATTGGTTTTATATATATATATATAAAAGGAGGATGAATTGAATTAAAGATAAGATAGATACCATAAGTAATTCATCCAAATCCAAATCCAGTTTAAGTTTAATCTGAGATAATAAATAAATTAATAAATTCGGGTGGGTAAATTAATTAAGATAAGTTGGGAAGGAATAAGCTTAAGAGTTCCCAGTCGATAAGGATTTTACTGTGGGTGGAATTTAGGAACATCTAGAATCTTAAATTATCTAGTTTTTATTCTTTTTTAGAATATTTTTGAAAAAGATTCTTGATCAATTATTTGTCTTCATGAACCAAATCTGCTTACGTAGCTAAATCCTCGTGTTTTTTTTTTTTTTGTGCAATTAATTAAAATCAAACCATTATTTTCTGGAATGCCTTTAGAGTTTAAGAAGCTTAATACAAAATAAAATAAGATCTTGATAATATAAAATATCAGTTAATATGATAAATTTTCAATTTTTACTTTTATTTATAAATAAAAAAATATTTTATGTAATTTTTTAAAAATAAATAGAGTAATTAGTTGTTTAAAAAAGAGGAAGCTTCCATCCGGCGGGCGCGCCGCCTCTGGACAATTGACAAATGGCAAATGGATTGTGGACGACAGTACGTCAAAATGAACACGCGGCAGGACACGGCAGGGCAGCCACCGTGACACTGATATTTACGTTATGATTATTATTATTATTTTCACTATTAGATAGATATATTTACATAAAATAAAATTATATTATTACACATGCGTGCTGTATAAGGTTCCGGACCGGACGGCATGGAATCCTTGTTGTTTGGCGCCTGGGTTGACTGCTAAATTAATTAAGTAATTAATTTTATACCCACCCCTCGTTTGCAAATTATCGACAAAAATTACGCAAGTAAGTTATTACTTTGTTTTTCAAGAAAAAGAAAAACTTGGGAGAGAATGCTATATAAATTAAACTCAATTAAGGCTCTGTTTGTTTGTTTTAAGTATAAAATATTCTTTCAGCTTTTTTTTTATTTGTTAGTATTTAGTTGATAAAAATCTAGAAAATTATTTTTACACCATAATATATAAATTAACTTATTACTTCAAATTTTTATGCAAAACTACTATTTTATTCTTTGGTCAAGATATCTTTATATTATTTCTATAAAGAAATATGTATATATACACGTGTACATATTTGTTAAGCTCAATTGGGATAATAAGATTTTGATGATAATAAAAATATTTTTATTAAAATTAAAATTAAAATAAATTATTTTAATCAACTCAATGTGAAAAAGAAATAAAAATTATGGTTAAGTAAGGTAAATTGACTAATGATTAAATTTAAGTCAACTTAAGTAAGACAGTAAATTAGTATCAAATTTTGCATAAGTTTAGTTGACTTAATGTTAATTTAAGTCGACTGAAGTCATTAAGAATCTTGACTTTTGATTTTAAATTGACCGAATTTCAATTGAAGTTGTGCAAAAGATTTTCAAATAACTTAAGTTGATTGAAGTAAGAATTTCAATTAATCGAAATTCTATTCACATCTTTGATTGTCTTAGTTTTCTAAAAAAAAATTTATTGCATGTAACAAAAAAAAAATGTTTATTTTTTTTGTCTTCCGCTTTAAAATTATAATTTAATAAATTTATCTTTTTTTTTTCAAATCCCCATACAAAAAGTAAAATCTCTTTTGAAAAAAATTGATTTGACTTCAAATTTGCCCTCCTTCGCATATTTTGATGTTTTATTTGATCTTATTATCTCACTTTTATAAACTTTTTGTTTCGAAAATCTTATGTTTAAGTCTAATCTCAGGTTGCCTTTCTGTACATTTTTCCAACTTTATTTAATTTCTTTTAAAAATTGTTCAAATTCATCTATTTTTCTTGCACAAAATATATTTATGATATTTTTATAAACAAAGATACTTACATATGCCGTAATGAATTAGGTTGTAGTCTGGAAAAAGCTAGATATTTTTTTAATTTCAAAATTACTCTTCTTTGTAACAATTTAGCTTCTTAAAAAAATATATATAAGGTAAGAATGAAAACTCAAGATATTGAGAACAAATTGATTGGAAAAGCATTTAAACAATAATAGGCAAGAGTTGAAACTGTGTTAGATGGTGTAATTTTTCAAAATTTGTGATTTGTTTGATTCGTCTCTATTTGTAAGTTTGTGCCTTTACTCACCTGTTGTGTAAGGAGTTTATATTTGTTAGCAGTATATTAATAATTATTGCTTAAGTAAAGGATTGTATGTTGATTCTAAGTCTAATTAAAAATTAATAATATATTTAACTCAATAAAATCTCAAATATAATTTTAAGAAAGAGAACTAGATTCTTAGAGCTAAATTTATATAAAAATTCCCGTATAATTTGTGATTACTTGTTGTTATCATTGATTTTATTCCAACTACAATTACTAAATATCAAGATCACAAGTTAAGAGTTTTTAATAAAAATTATTTTTTTTAAAAAAAACTCAATAAACCACTCTTGAGTATTTTTCTAATCAACAATATATATAATCACACACATATACATATATGTACATATATATACATACACATGCACTCCAAGTACGTATATATATCCATTCATGGCATATATGTATATATAAATATTTTGAAGATAGACAAATAATTTTATTAATTTTAGTGTAAATAGAAAAATAACTTACTAATTTTGAACCGGTAAGTCATTTTCCAGCATTTGATATACAATAATTTTATTATAAAATACGTTTTATTTTTTTATGAACCTTCATCAAAGAATAAAAAAATAAAATGTATTTTATATCTTAATAAAATAGACGAGTGTTTGGAAACATATAAAATCTCAAATAATATTAAAAAAAAAATCAAGTTTTGATTAAAAAGAATGTCTTGATTTACAATTGTAGGAATGGATGTTAGATAATCCCTACTGACTGACTTAAGGGGATTCTCCGTCAAAGGTTGACTTTTAATGAAATTTGGGTGGCTAACCCTAAATGCATTCAAACATAGCTTTTCGATTCCAATTAACAGAACAGCATCACAAGGCTTAATTATTCTCCCAAATATTACGACGCGTTAGCCAAATGACCGAATGAAGAGGCTTCTTTCCGGCGGGCGAGCCGTCCCTCGACAAATGGCAAGTGGATGATGAAGCGTCAAACACGCGGCAGCCACCGTGATGGTGACTGACATTACGACGACATGTTTATCCATGTCCGGGCGGCATAAAATAAAAGCCTGTTACTGTTAGTGCGTGACTTGACTGGTAAGTTAAAATAATTTTATTTTTTTCTACTGATTTATATATATGAATCTAATTTTCCACTCTTGTTTTGCGTTTGCACGTGGCATCTCAAAGCGCGTGAGGATACATTGCTTTGTTTGTAAGCTTCAACTTGGAGTCATAAATGATTATCAAAATTTTGCCAACCAGTACAGAGCGGATCCAGGAGTGGATCGTTCCCCTCTAAATTTATAGGTCATTTTTTATTTTTTATTTTAAATGGACTACATCTACAAGACAGATCTGGAGGTGGGCCTCTCCTCCCCTAAATCTGTCCCAGAACGAGTAAGAGGATGTGTGTTTTTTTTTTTTTTTTAAGTTGAGAATAATAGAATTGCATTTGATTTTTATTTTATAAATAATTTTTTGAGTAAAAAAAGTAGGAATTTTAAAATAAGTTTTTGACTTTTAAAAATATAAAAAACTATTTAATAAGTTGTTTTTAAAATTAATATATATCAAAATTCAGATTATATTATATGGACTTAAAAATGTCCCGTTCCTATGTGAAGATTTTTTTATTTTCGTAATACAAATAAATTTGTAAAATGACATTTTGTATTTTTATTTTTGGATTTTTGAATAGGATAATTCAAAATGAAAATATAGGTTCAAATTTTATTTTTCTTACTAAAAACAAAAATTGAATACAAAATTAAAAAATAATAATAAAAATTAAACTGAAAACAAACACGTAAAAGGCCACTTTTGAACTTGGCCACAACTTCACAGTATTGTCCCTAACAGTAACAGAAATAGGACTTAGACAATTGCAGGTCATCTGGTTTGGTGACTGCTTTTCTGGTGACAAGACTATTCGTTATGGAGCCCCTAAACATAATGCACCAACAATGGCGAATAGATTGACGAGGCTCATCAAGAGTGAGATTGAAGCTGAGAGGCGGGGTGGGGGCTTTGAGAGGACATATAGTTCCATCAAGTTTCCAGTACATGTAACATAATTGGGGGGCTTTAAGACGCTTTAATTAATCTTTATTTTAAATTAAAATAAAATATAAATATATGAATTATTTATAAATTATGTTTGGTTTTGTTGCGAAAAAATTCTTACAAAACAGAATGGTTAGTGCAATAATAATCAAAACTAGAATATCGAAATACAATAACACAAAGAGCATAAATATAAAACTTATTGTAAAGTGATTCAAACCTCATATTTGAGTCTGTTCAGATCATACCACTCAGCTAATGTCAAATGAATAAAGTCACCAAACCACAGAGAAGCACCAAATTTCTAAAGACATAAAACCCTCAAATGCTCAAACCCTCTTGTCGATTGACAACTCTCATTAAGAAACCACCCAAAAAGTCACTCACCAAAACGATCCACCAAGGAACAGAGAACACCACTCAAAAAGAAGGTGGAATCAAGAACAGTAGGTTGAGAGCTTATCTTAGAGAAAACTGTCGGGTGATATAAACAGGGATAACAGACCGATCGACCAAGGGTTTCCAAGGAAATGAAGACCACCGCCATGGAAAGAGAGATCAGGTCGAGAAAGGAAAATGAGACACACGAAAATCGGCTATCAAAAGGAAGCTATCGGGTGAGCAAAGAGAGATAGAGAGAATCAGTCGTCAATAAAGAGCAACAAATAACACAAGAACTCTTTTCTATGACATTCCAAGGGTAAGACAAACATGTGAGCGGGCTTGGGCTTGGGCTTTCTCAAGCCATGAGCAAATGGACTTAGCCCATTTCTTCTCCAAAGGCTTAATAAAGGGGTTTATGGCCCGATTTCTAAATGGGTTGACAATGAGTGGTACTATGAACGATACTTTAATCCCGGACCGAAGCCTATGAAGATAAACTCGAAACCTCGTCATAGCCTTGGGCCTCATTAGGAAATAAAAAACCAACAAATCTCCACCTGTTTTCTAATAAGGCCAGCACACACAACTAGCAGGCAACAAGCACATGCAATAGAATGCAAATCATGTAACAAATGCATAAGCAATTATCAAGTAACCTTACCAATGTTAAGAAGATCGAGACAACTTCTAAATTTAGCCACAAAAAAAATTTAGTTCCCATATCAGTAGGATTATATTCAGAGAACACTTTTTCCAGTCTAATAATGTTTTGAGATACAATATCACAAACAAAATGCAATCTCACATCAATATGTTTAGTGTGTTCGTGAAAGACATGGTTTTTACATAAGTGAATTGCAGATTGATTATCAGAGAAAACAATCACATTTTCATTAAGAACACACAGTTCATTAAGCAATCTCTTATACCACAAGACTTCCTTAATAGCTTCTGTAGCAATAATGTATTCAGACTCAGTGGTAGAGAGGGCAACTATATGTTGAAGTTGGGACTTCCAACTAATGCATGATTCACACAAAGTGAATACATAAGATGATGTGGACTTCCTATTATTTTTATCACTAGCATAGTCTGAATCAGTAAATCCCTTTAATCTTACACTATCGTACTTATGCTTATATACTAATCCTACATTGTAGGTGCCTCTCAAGTACTTCAATAACCATTTCACTACTTCCCAATGATAGGGATCCGGGTTTGTCATAAATCTACTAAGGGTGCTAACGACATAAGCTAGATCTGGCCTAATACACACCATAAGGTACATGACCGAACCTATCACATTTGAATAAAAAATTCTATTCATATATTCCTCATCTTTCTCATTAGCTGAAGATTTATCTTTAGATAATATGAAATGGTTTCCTGAAGGTAATGAAATTGGTTTGCTATTATGCATGCCAAATCTTTTAAAACTTTTAACACATATGATGTTTGATGTAAAAATAACATGGAATTTGACATATCTCTTACAATTTCCATACCTAGGATCCTCTTAGCTATACCTAGGTCATTCATGTCAAATTCTCCACCTAAAGCAGATTTTATGCTATTGATCTTTTTAACATTAGCGCCAATAAGAAGCATGTCATCGACATAAAGTAAAAGGAACACACAATCATCTATATTTTTATACTGAAAATACAAGCAATGATCAAAATCACTTCTTTTAAAACCAATTGATTTAACAAAAGAGTCAAAATCTTTATACATTATCTTAGGGATTGCTTTAAACTATATAAGGATTTTTTTAAGAAACATACAAAATCTGATTTTCTTTTGTCTTCAAAACCTTTGGGTTGAAACATAAAGATTTTTTCATTTTAAATCACCATGCAAGAAAGCAATTTTTATATCTAGTTGTTTAAGTTCCCAGTCAAAATATGCAACTAATGCAAGCATGACACGTATGGTAGTATACTTAACAATTGGTAAAAAAATCTCATTATAATCTACCCCTTCCTTTTGTTTGAATCCCTTGGCTACTAATCCAGCCTTAAACCTTATTAGTTCACTATCACTTGTACCCTCCTTAACTTTATAAATCCACTTGCAACCCACAATGGACTTATCCTTAAGTGTAGGGACTAACTCCGAAGTTTGGTTCTTGTTGAGGGAACTCATATCCTCTTTCGTTCATTTCATTCATTCATTGGAATATTTGCTTTTCATGACTTTCTCATATGTGCTAGGCTCATTTTCAGCTAGCTCTTGGTAGCTAACATAGGCTAATTCGAAATCTGATGCTAACTTGTGAGGTAACCTATGATATTTTTTTTCCTTATCTTAGGCTAGCTGATAATCAGAAACTGATGGCTGGTCATTAGGGTTTTCTTCTTTTATTTCTCTTTCCTCATCTATTTCAAGCTAATTTTGACTCTCCTCCTCACTAAAGGTTGTAAGGATACTCTCCACCTCATCTGAGGGTATATGAGCATGGGTACTCGAGTTCTTTAACTCTTCTTGATGACTCTTATCCTCACTGACTTTGTCACCACTAAACTTTGAACAAGGCATTTCTGATTCATTAAATGTGACATCTCTACTAACAATAATCCTTATTCCCTTTTGGTTTCTTTCCCACAACCTATACCCTTTTACTCAATCAGGGTAACCTAAGAAAATATATTTCCTAGCTCTAAGCTCTAATTTTCCCTCATTTTAATAAGAGAATGCAGCACAACCAAAGGTTCTAAGAATTGAAAAGTTGGCACATTTTTCATAAGGAGTGTCACCATTTAAAGCAGTTGAAGGAGTTAGGTTAACTAGGTAACATGCAGTCATAACAGCTTCTCTTCACAATGACTTAGGTATATTTGAACTAATCATCATACACCTAACCTTGTCTAGAAATGTTTTATTCATCCTTTCGGTTACTCCATTCTGTTGAGGAGTGTAGAGAATTGTTTTATGCCTAGTAACTCCATATTCCTTACACAAGTTGTCAAAATCAGAATTACAAAATTTTAGGTCATTGTCAGTCCTAAGGTATTTTATCTTTTTGTCCGTTTGATTCTCTATTTAAGTTTTCCAGTTTTTAAAATTTTTAAAGGTTTTAGACTTATCTTTCAAGAGAATAACTCAAACTCTCCTAGAGTAATCATTAATCATGGATAGAAAATACCTATTACCACCTGATATGGGATTTGACACTGGTCCCCATAGATCTGAATGAATGTATTCTAAGGCTTTAGAGTTTCTATAAACATTAGAGGAGAAAGTTAACCTATGATGCTTTCTAAGCATGCAATGATCACAGAAAGAGATATCAGACACAAAGTTTTTACCAAACACCCCCTTATCACTTAGCAACTTAAGCCCTTTAACACTCGCATGGGCTAACCTATTGTGCCACTTGATGGTGGCATCATGGTTGATTGATGCAATGTGAGATCCTAGGTTATTTATTACTTCAGCATTTGATACACAAATCTCATTTCTTCTTACCTCTTTACAAATCACCATTGCTCCTTTAATCATTTTTAACATTACATTTTCAATTTTTCCAGTAAGACCACTATTTTCTAACTCACCCACTAAAATTAAATTCCTATTCATTTCGGATATGTACCTAACATCTTTTAATTTTAAGACATAGCTAGTATCTTACTTAACAGAGATGTCTTCTACCCCAATGACCTTATATGCAATGTTGCTACACACTATGGCATGCCCACATTCATATTCATGCAAAATTTCAAACCAATGCTGTTGAGATGTGACATGAAATGATGCACCTTAATCTAAGATCCATTCATGTATGTTTGACTTAGATGCAACATTTATTTCAGTAAAGTCAGAATCTAAGAGCATGTATACTTCACTAGGGTTATATAAGGTTACTACATTAGCCTCTTCTTGATCCCTACCATTTTCTTTATCTTTATTTTTATTTTTCTCGGTATAATAGTCTTTAATAAAGTGCCCAGTTTTACCATAACCATAGCACTTTTTACCCTTTCTTCGATTTTTGGACTTGAACCTACTTCTACCATTTTTCTTACTACCTCCTTCTTGATTTTTAGATTGGTACCTACTTCTCATCATATGGACCTCACCATATATTTTCTCATGTTTTAATTCCATTTCTTTACTTCTTAAGGAATTTATGACAATTTCTGATGTTAAAATATCCCTACCATACTTAATGACATTTTTAATCTCTTTATAGATATTAGGAATAACATTTAATAAGAGCATAACCTTATATTCTTCGAATACTGTTTCACCACAATTAGTCATATCTTGAACTAATTTGTTGAAGACATCTAAGTTGTCATTTAGATCCTTAGAGAGGTCAATCTTAAAATTGAAAAAACTTTCTAACAAATAAAATTTATTTGGTGTGGACTTTTTCACATACAATTTTTTTAGTTTTTTCCATAGCTCTTTAGTTGTGTTAAGTTTTCCTACTTTCCTTAACACTGAATCAGAGAGATGTAAGATTATAAAGATATATGTCAATTCATCAACTTCAAGTTTTTGTTCTTCTTTAGTACCTTCAGGGTATTTTTCATTTATAACCTTAGATACTTTTTGTTGTACTAAAATTACCTTTATTTTTTGTTGCCTTATAGAAAAGTCCAATTTCTCATTGAAAACCCCAAATTCGAAGTGTGTGGTCATATTCACTAAGTATATGAATTAGAATGTGCAACTTAATTAAATTAATACAAAACACACAGTTAAAATTTAACTTAGGCAACAGATTCACAGAGGGATAACAGGAACATGATTAAACAGAGACAAATAAACTGATTAATAAAATAAATAGTATTCTGAACAAGATTGCACACAACAAAGTAACAGATATCACACAACAAATTATCTGAATGCACACAACAAATTATATATAGGCACATAAAGGAATTTCACAAAACAAAAACTGCAAGACAACATCTCAAATACGCTGATATAGATTTACCGGACTAGATCTCAAGTATGAGATCTAGAATGAATACGGGTCGGGTCTGGAGAACCTGTCAGCCTCCACGCTCCGCAACCTGCAACTACATGTGCCATTGTCGGTCGGTGAGTGGGCTAGCACGCTTCGGTCAGGACGATGCTACTCAGTTAGATGATCACAGATATGGGGTTGGTTTACCCCGAATCACTCACTGCACAAAGTAATTGAAGTTAGACAATTCGGATTCAATATAAACCCTAAAACACTTATCGTGTAAAATTGACCGAGAAAACCAGAGGGTTTTTTCGATTAGGTTTTGATTTCGGACAACCCAGGAGCCACACGAGGCTTTGATACCATTTGTTGTGAAAAAATTCTTACAAAACATAATGATTAGTGCAATAATAATCAAAACCAGAATATCAAAATACAATAACACAAAAAGCATAAATATAGAACTCCTGGCCTGTAAAGTGATTGAAGGTTTAGATATGAGTCTGTTCAGATCGTACCACTCAGGTAACGCCAAATGAATAAGGCCACCAAACCACAGAGAAGCCCCAAAATTCCAAGGACAGAAAACACTCAAATGCTCAAATCTTACTGCCGATTGACAACTCTTACCAAGAAACCACCCAAAAGGTCACTCACCAAAACGATCCACCAAGGAACAAAGAGCATCACTCACAAAGAAGATGGAACCAAAAACAGTAGGTCGAGAGCTTATCTTAGAGAAAACTATCGGGTAATATAAATAGGGATACCCGACTGATCGACCAAGGGGTTTCCAAGAAAAGGAAGACCGCTGTCATGGAAAGAGAGATCGAACCGAGAAAGGAAAAGGAGACACAAAAATCGGCCATCAAAAGGAAGCTATCGGGTGAGCAAAAAAAAAAAAAAAGAGAATCAGCCGTCAACAAAGGCCAACAGAGAACACAAGAGCCATTTTATATGACATGTTTAGGGCAAGACAAACAAGTGAGTGGGCTTGAGCTTGGGCTTCCTTAAGTCTTGAGCAAATGGTCTTAGCCTATTTCTTCTCCAAATGCTTAATAAAGGGGTTTATGGCCTGACTTCTAAATGGGGTATTATAAATGATACTTCAATTCCGAGCTAAAGTCTATAAAGATAAATTCGAAATCTCATCATAATTTTGAGTCTCATTAGGAAACAAAAAATCAACGGTTTATATCTTTGTAGAGCAATGGCAGATAGAAGTGTCAAGAGGCTGAGAATGCATTTGAGTCGATGCCTGATTAGATCAATTCAAAATATAATGCTGTGAAATGAAAAGGAAAACGAAAAAGACAATAAGTGGTTTAAAATGACTATAAAGAACAAAGGTAATTGGTGTCTTACAATTTGATGTGATATCTTAGTTGAACTATACCCTGTACTGAAGTAGCCCTCTCAATCTAACCTAAGATCATGATTTTTATATTTTAAACTCTACACTTTCAATTAAAATTCTAATTTATTTAAGAATTATATTTTTTTCGTCTCAAATTTGAGTGGTGCATTTCTAGATTATTGATTGGTCCAGAATGCTGATTTAAATGGCTTCTAATTAAGGTTTTAATAAATATCCTAAACAATTAACATTATTATTTATCTAATTTGAAAATAATACATGGTGTTGGTTTTTTAAAAAAGAAAATGACTTCACAATATAATCCTAACTCACTCACACTGGGTAATGCCCTGCACTAGTCAACGCAATTGCACTAATTATATGTGTAATAAATTAACAAAAAAAAAAAAAACAAATGAACAAAAGAATAACAAAACGGATAGTTATTACACTCAAAGAAGTTGTCTAATCTTAATAAAATAAATGACTTTAAATCTATAATAATTAAGTTAACTCACAGTCTAATTATTATAACTTTTTTTGAAAGAAATTATTTTTAGAAGGAAAATATTTGGCTAATAATTACATTCATTCTCATTTTAAATGAACATATAAAACTGATCCCATAGCAGGGAGTATTTAGTTGGGAAAAATAATATTTGCAATGCAAATAAGAATCAAGGACATATCATGAAACCCCATGTGACATGTGACATTGCAAGTGTGTGAGAATATTATGTTATTTATGTCAAATAATATAATATTTGTCTAATGTGAGTAAGATGAGAAAAGGGTGTGGACCTTATCTTCTTTCTTTACATTAGATAAACTTTACACCAACAAGAGAATAGATATGTGCAAGTGCTTTTAAATTCAATAATTTTTATATTGTTAAATAAATTGTACTAGTATTAGAGTTGAAAAATAGGTGGGTTAGGGGCTCGACTTGCCTCTTGCTTGGCCTATTCATTTTGTGGGCTAGGTCGAATTTGGCCCATGAGAGATGTGGGATAGGGTGGGGCTGGTCAATGAGAAATGGAGGCCCGGTATAATCCTATGACCTTTAATAAATGGGTCAAAACAGGTCGGACCAAGCTATTTTGGTGGGCCACCCTTATTTTGGTGGGTCACCCCATTTTGGTCACCACTTTTATTCTTGATAGACTAAGTCGCGGGTCATTAAATACTATTTCGATACGACCTGTTTACTATCATACTAGTCCGACCCAATTGCTATAATATCAGGCTGGGTTTGGAGGCGAGCTGGCCTATCAGGCTGGGTTAGGAGGCGAGCTGGCCGGGCAGGCCCTAGAGCCGCCCAACGCATTTGCCAATGATGGCCAACTTGGTTGAATGTGATGGTACACAACACAAAGGATGTTACATAACTAAATCTAGGGGCGACTTGGACGAAGGTGGTGTTGTGTGTTAATATTGGAGTGGAGGGGGGTGCGGATGTAAATTTAAATAAATAAAAAATACACAAAGGGGACAACAGCCGTTCGAGGTCTCCAACGAAGCATTTCCGGACACTGCACAGCTGCGTGTACTTCGGGCAAATCTCCGACGACCTTCCTCAATTGCTTCTGGAACTTCGTCTTGATCCTCTCTCTCTCTCCCGACCGTCTTTCAATTCGTGAATGGAAGCAATCAGGAAACAGGCCACAAAGCTCCGGGAACAGGTCGCTCGTCAACAGCAGGTTCTCTCTCTCTTTACATGACACGATATGATACGTATTCCGTTCACTTTCTTTTACGCCGTTTAAGCCCTAAGTTGATCGCGCGAATGATTGATGAGATCAAGTGCTTATTCTTGCAGATCCGTTTATAAGTTGTAGTCATTTTGTTTTCTCGATGTTGAACATGTTCTTCAGTTCTATAGTTCCTTGTTGGATTCACGCTGATGCGTAGGTTTAAGTAATCTTCAGCTTATGAACTCATTGTTATTGTTGCGATTTTGGCAGTATTGGTTAGGTCAGATTGGTCCCTAAGTACTTTGACTATAGGATCTGGACCTTTGCAACGCCGTTGAATTTCGAATTGCAGAGTGATACAAGATTTTCATTGTGAGGACGTGAGTTTTGACAATTTCAAGTAATATTGGATGGTGAAATATGAATTTGTTGTGTTGGTGCATTGTGGATTTCCTGTCCAAGTAATCTGAATGTTGTGTAGGAACGATGTTTAGACAATTATATGCCTTTTCTGTTTATTTGGATTGTGTGTTGTGCCAGTAGTGCAAAGACGACAACTGAAATGTAATAGAGTCTTTTATAAGTAAATTTATCATCAACCCAACACATTCAGTACTGAAACAACATTTCAATCTGAGGAAAACCAGAAAAGGCCGAGGATAGAATGTATTTCTCATTTAGTCAATGCAACAACTTAAAGTTGGGACTATGCCTTGTCTTTGCAAGATGAAGGTTCCAATTTTAGATATTTAAAGATGTTGATGATAAAATAGTTTGGCTTTTTATGATAGCTCAGCCAAAATATGATGAATTTTCTTGAAGAATCCTCCAATCTTTCAGTTAAATGGCATGGGGTTGAGATATTAGGAGTTCTATGAGCTCAGACACATCCTTCATGTCCTTGAATGACATGAGGCTCTACACATTTATGATTCTACCAGCTCTACAGTTCATATAACTATTTGTTGATCTTGCTTGGAGCGGGCATCATTAATTGTTAACCAATGTGGAAAACATTTTGAATCAATTTATTTATTCCATCCCGTAAAAAGAAATAGAAATTGTTGTTCTCATATTTAGAAGGCGAGCATTGGTCTGACAATGCTATGTCTAACCTTTACAAGACTCCCTATTTCACCAAAGCAATATGTCTAACAATGTTATGAAAGGACGTTGGTTCCACAAATTATTTGTTTCACTTCAATGTTGCCAAAAAATACAAAGGAAAATAGAGTTTTGCTCTATAGATGAGTAGTCAAAAAGTGTTTTAACTTTTATGTCACATAATGCTGTTGAAGGTTTACATCAATGTAAAAATATTATCTATGCCATAATATTTGCTTTCTTCTTATTTATTTATGTTTTATGAGCCCATATTCTGAAATCTGTGTCCAATGCCATCTCATACAAGCAACTACTGGAATTTCAAATTTGGAAATGTCTCTTGTATCCTCAACAATTGAAAAAATAGGCTTTTATTCCTTTACCTCTTGTGCTATAAAGTCAGAGATTAATTAACTAACAATGATAAACTTTAACTTCAGGCTGTCCTAAAGCAATTTGGGGCTGGGGGATATGGAGGTTCAGATAATTTTGTCACTGATGAGGCAGAGTTCCAGCAGCATCAGAAACTTGAGAAACTTTACATATCAACTCGTGCTGCTAAGGTTACTTGATCTATTATAACTTCTCTCTCAGGCTGGGCTCTCTCTTAACTCTGAGAATCTTTATCTTATTCCTCAAAATGTTTACCCTTATGTTGCAGCACTTTCAAAGAGATATTGTTCGAGGAGTAGAAGGTTACATCGTTACTGGTTCTAAGCAAGTCGAGATAGGTGTCTTGATGAATCTTTGATTTTCATGTATTAGTACTCTCGTTCACTTGATGTGAAGGGCTTTGATGTTCATATTAACTTGTTTGCAGGAACTAAGTTGTCAGAAGATTCTAGGAAATATGGCGTTGATAATACGTGCACTAGTGGTAATACCCTATCAAAAGCTGCATTAAGTTTTGCTCGAGCTCGTGCTCAAATGGAGAAGGAGCATGGAAACCTTTTAAAGGCCCTTGGTACACAGGTTTGATATACAATTTTTTTCTTTTTGTACCAAAATGTTATTGTTGCAGAATTTAGTAATATGAGAGGGCATTTGACAGGAACTTTTCTCTCATTGTGTACGTTTTTTAGGTTATAATTTTTTGTTTCTGTTTTAGGAGCCATTAAGAGGAATTAAATTATTCCTACATTCTGTATTATTATACTGTTCTTTTCCTCCAAGGTTAAAGCTGCCTTGTCAGCTTTGTCACCATTTCCTTAGTTGACATAACCTGTGAGTTCCACCAAAAATCAAAGGAGTTAAAAAAGGGAGAATTCATATTTTTTAATAGATTTTATAGTCTACTCATTTGTTAGACCTATTGAGTGTGCTTTTATTCGATCATGCTGCTATGACCAAAAATAAGATTCCTTTACCAAATAAAACAATATGCAGCCTGTGCTTCCTGATTTTGTTGGATGATGTATTGACAATATTTCTGATGGTACAACCATAATTAATGATGCATTAACTCATCTAGTTCTTGCACTGTTGTGCTTGAGATATGTACATGGACACTTTGCATGAATTTTGCTTGTATTCTCACAGTGTTAGACATTTGTGCGGCCATCATTTTTAGACAACCTGCTAGAGATTGAATGTTGTACAAACCTTTTTTTTTTTTTTGGGTGCTGTATAAATTGAGAAAAATTATATTATGTAACTGCATAGACCACTTACAATTTTTAACCACACTTTTCAAATAGTTATTTGATATCAATTCTCAAGTCTATTGTTTTGGAAAAGTAATATAAAATTTTCATTAAATGTTGGTTTACACCTTGCTACTCTGAAAGAATAGGAAATATTGGTGAGTGACATAATCAATTGGTCATGCAGCAATCTTGCTCAATTGGTTCATATATAGGTACTTGGTCACGTACTTAAATATATAGCTAAAAATAGTTGAGTCATCTGACAGAAACCCAGGATCTTGTTTAAGATTATATAAGCTCAAAAAGTGATGATAAAGTTTGAACTGGGAACTGGGCAATTCCAAGATAATAAAGTTTTGACTGGGGCTGTCGTGTGATTTCCAAAGTTTGAGAAACAGCATGACTTTGGAATAAACAAACCTTATATAAAGCCACTTTCAATAAATAACCTTTGATTGGATGGTTAATTAAGAATGTTCTTAGAATGTCTTGTTGTCCATCTGGCATCACTTGCATGGTTGGATATGATGATGCATTCTAAACGAGCTGCACTTCTTATTCTTGTGACATTAATACCCCACAAGTTAGTGTCAAGTGTCTGTATTTTCTCCCTCCTCCTAGTGACAAGGGCTTTCAGTGAATTGCTTGACTTGTATCTGATGACTTTTTGCCAGGTTGCAGAGCCACTAAGAGCAATGGTAATGGGAGCTCCACTAGACGATGCTAGACATCTTGCTCAACGTTATGATCGAATGCGACAAGAAGCTGAAGCTCAGGTATTTTATAAATGATTTTACTAGAGTGCTTGAATTCATTTATCTTCGCGCATTTCTTCCTGGCAAAGCATTCTTTACTGAAATTTCTTTTTAGTATTCCTTGTCCTCCCTCCATCTCTCTCTGCTGTGTGTGTCTGTCTGTCTTTTCTATCTCTCTTAATTTTGGTCTTTTAGTACTAAGCTGTTGTATGGCTCCTGTTGTTCTTTCACTATTATGGTCTGGATCATTTTGGAAGTAGTTTTATGTCAATTGTCTTCCAGTGGAACACAAGATGTTTAAAGATGCTTGCTTAACATCAAAGTTTATTTTTACAATCCTGTTATTTTATTGTCTCTCAAACCTAGACAGGCCATTGAAGTTTCCAAACGTCAAGCTAAAGTGAGGGAAGGAATGTGTAATCCTGACATTGCTTTGAAACTTGAAGCAGCAGAATCAAAACTACAAGATATGAAATCAAATGTTGCAATACTGGGGAAAGAATCTGCTGCAGCTATGTCTGCTGTTGAAGCTCAACAACAGAGGTTGACCCTCCAGCGGCTCATAGCCATGGTAATGATCTCATATATTGACTCAACACGATTTATTATATATATATATATCCCTCCATAAATATATGGGAATCTTTTTAAAGATTTGTTCTTGAGCAGATTTTTGCCCTTGTGTTTCGTAGGTTGAATCTGAGCGGACCTACCATCAGAGAGTTCTTCAGATACTTGATCAGCTTGAAGGCGAGGTATGCGACTATTAACCTATTAAGAAGCATGCTACAAGCTTAGATGGCAATACAATAGAAGGCCACTTGAAAAGATGAGGTTAAATGTTTGGAAGGGATAAGGCAAAACAATTATATATTGATGTCCTTTCTCTAGTTATATTTTTTATGTAAATAATATCTGCAAAGTAGAATATTACAGTACTTATTAAATATGAAAAATAGGTTAATTCATGAGTCAAAAAAGATCATAATATAATATTTTTGACATTTTAAAAACACCAATCAACATCTACTACATTTATAATAAAGGAAATAGAAAAAGAAATAAATATTTCCATCCCTCGACTTCTAAGTAGACCCCACAAATTAATTGCTTTGACATGCCACTTTGTGTGTATGCATTTTGATTTATCTCACAAATCATCACTTATAGTACCATCACTTTTGGCATATGTAATATGCATGTGGATTGGATACATGTTGGATGCCCATAGGGCACCCATTTTAGATGGTTTGAGCTTCATAGGCTACTTATGCCCTTTGAAACAAATCCCAGTCCCCCAACATTTCTTTTCCTTTGTCCTGCATTTTATCTAAGAGTTTTTATTACTATTACATGTTTTTGCACCTAAAATCTGATGGATTTAGCCATTAACAGATGACATCAGAAAGGCAACGCATTGAAGCGCCTCCTAGTTCAACTGTGGATAGTATGCCTCCACCACCAGCATACGAGGAAGTCAATGGTGTGTTTACTTCTCCAACACATAATGGATCAACTGACAGCATGAGTTACTTTTTGGGAGAGGTAAGCAAATGTCAATATTTGTTCCACTTAGTGAATGATTGAGAATTACTCCAATCTTTGTAATTGCTTTCAAATCTCTTGTTTGCACATCTTCCATTTTGCTGCAGGCAATTTACTCTTATCAAGCAGAATCTGATGTGGAGCTTAATCTGTCAGTTGGTGATTATGTTGTTGTCCGAAAGGTTTGCAGTGACCTTAATTTGACTTTCTATAATTTAGGCCTTTTGCTATACCCATCCATGTTCATCCTTGGATATTTTGTCCATCTCAGATTTCAATCAGGAATTGATTATACAATTTAGTTATGCATTGAATCAACCAGGTTTCTCTGCATGGGCCATTCCAGCAATAAGTGAAATAATAGGGGCATAAACAACACAACAACAACATATCCAGCTTTTATCCCACTATGTGGGGTCGGCTACATGAATTCTAGACTTCCATGTATTTCTATCGTTTGTCATATCTTCATTTAGATCCATATATTTCATATCGAACTTTAATATCTCTCTCAAAGTCTTTTTGAGTCTACCTCTACCTCTTTTTGTGACTAATTGTTCCATTTCATCAACTCTCCTCACAGGAGCGTCTCTTAGTCTCCTTCTCACATGACCAAACCATCTTAGTCTAGTCTCTCTCATCTTCTCCTCGATTGGCACTACTCCTACCTTATTACGAATAACTTCATTTCTAATTTTATCCTTTCTTGTATGTCCGCACATCCATCTTAACATTCTCATCTCCGCTACACTCGTCTTTTGCTCATGCTGGTATTTGACTGCCCAACATTCTGAGCCATATAGCAAGACTGGTCTTATAGCTCTCCTATAAAATTTTCCTTTCAATTTTAATGGGATTTTACTATCACATAACACTCCCGATGCATTTCTCCATTTTAGCCAACCTGCCTTAATTCTATGTGCGACATCCTCGTGAATTTCTCCATCTTTTTGAATCACTGATCCTAAATATCGAAAATTGTCTTTTCTTTGTAAGATTTGGTCTTCTAATTTTATTATAACATCATCCACTCTTGCATTTTTACTAAATTTGCATTCCATATATTCTGTTTTCTTTCTACTTAATTTAAATCCCTTAGATTCTAAATTGTTTCTCCACAACTCAAGCTTAGTGTTCACTCCTTCTTTTGTTTCATCCACCAACACTATGTCGTCTGCAAATAGCATACACCATGGCACATCTGTCTGAATATCTTTAGTGAGTTCATCCATTACTAAGGCAAATAAGTATGGACTTAGTGCAGAACCTTGATGCAGTCCTATTGTAGTTGTAAATGGTTCAGTATCCCCTCCGCATGTTCTGACCCTTGTCTCTACACCATGATACATGTCCTTAAGTGCTTGTATATAGGCTATTTTGACTCCTTTCTTCTCTAAAACCCTCCATAATACTTCTCTAGGGACCCTATCATAGGCCTTTTCTAGATCTATAAACACCATATGTAGGTCTTTCTGATGATCCCGATACCTTTCCATTAGACGCCTCAGTAAATATATAGCTTCCATTGTTGACCTGCCAGGCATGAAAATATTTCCCATTTAATCTGTTTATCAATGTATTTGTTGCCCTAATAGTTTTATATGCTATCAAATATTTTCTTTTATAACATCCCAACTTTGGTGTTGAAACAAAAACAGCATTGAAGTTTCTACTTCAGATTCTTGTTTCTTTAATCTGTGTTGGACAGATAACTCGTTTTGCTGCTTATTCCATGAACAGAAAATAAATTCTGTATGCATGATTTTTTGGATGAAATATAAAGCTATAGTATTCCTTATAGAGATTTACATCACAATCCTTGTGTGAAACTGGATTATGCAGCTAGGGACGCTGGTGTGGCTGTTTTTTAATCAAAGATTTTACAAAGCTTTGTCAAGATTCAGATATAAAAATCCCCATGGCTCAAGTTATTATTCAATATTCTTTTTTGCTTAATTACTATCACTTATCTCTTATAAATGTCTCACGTCATTATTGGATCTGGTACCGCAGACTCTAGGAAAGTGCAGTTCTCTGCTGTCATAACTTATTCTTCTGATTTACTCTTTTAACCAGGCTTTCATTATAGTTCAAATCCTCGTATGGTGTTCATGTGTGTGAAATTCTCCCTTGTGACCAAAGAATTAACAATGTTGCTGCTAGCTTGCCACAAAATCCTGCCTTTTCTTTATGTCCAAAATCAAATACATGGCTATGTTCTGCTATATTTACAGGTATCGAACAATGGCTGGGCAGAAGGAGAATGCAAAGGGAAAGCGGGTTGGTTCCCATATAATTACATTGAAAGACGGGACCGTGTTCTTGCAAGTAAGATGACTGAAGTGTATTAAAATAGAATGCTGCATTGAGTTAATAGCACTTGCTGTTTGTAATTGTATATTTTTTGGTTTTTTTTATCGGTTACTAACCTAATCGCAAGGGAGAGCTTGTGCTTGTTTTTGCATATATGGAACATAACCGGTGTGCCTGCTTTTCTCTGCCTGGTACATACAATGAGTTCCCAATATTTCCATCAACTCGTGTGTCTGTAATTTTTATTATTATCATTATTATTATTTGTGTGTGTGTGTGTGTGTTGTTGGGGGGTTTATTTTGGTTTGAATAGATACTGAGAATCAGTGTCGGATCCACGTGTGAAGCTCAGGCAGCTCACAATTAAAATTAATTTTTTATATTAAAAAATATTTTTTAATGTAAAAATATTTTAATAGTAGCATATAATTCTGAATTGGTTGACCCTTGACTAAGGATGCAATTTGATTTGAAGTAAATCTCAACTTATTTAGTTGAAAGTAGACATTATGTCAAAACGAATTGTACCTGGCAGAACTCGGCTGGAAGCCATGCCAACTCATTTGGGCTCATTTTTTAAATAAGTTCCCTGCCTATTGAAGCCCCTTTGCAAGCGCTTCTTTTGCAGTGCAGCAAGCACATGCCATGGAGGAACCGAAGGAATTAACTTTTAATATCACATTAATTTTTTATCAAACTATCTTCTTCTATCGGTTATATGAATTTTAATTTTTATAATTATTTTTATTTATAACCTTTATCTTTTATGAAGTTTTTATATTTCATATTTCACCAATTTTTTTAATATTTATGTATTTTTAATTAAATACTTATTTAATTTCATCCACCCTCCTAATGAAAACCTCTATTGATTTTTTTTTTTTTTTGTCCTATGGGACTTCTAAAATAAAATTTAGTTGTACTCTTATAAGTATGACTATTGCAATATAATAGTAAAATATATATAATCAAAACAATGTAATAGTGAAATTTCTGCAACTCCAATTCAAGTATATATTTTCCCTTTGCATTTTTACGTTTAAATATATTTATATTTAAAATATTATTATATATTAAGTAATAAATCATTTTTAGATTAGGAATATTTAGTATCTTCACATTGAATTAGCAATACCTTTTTTAATATTTATAGTACAAGCCATTTCCACACCCAAGTCATGTAATTTATCTTTAGTATTTCAAATCCCTATAGTTTGTGTTCCCTATTAAACAACCCCTTACTGTTAAAAGTCAAAGCTTTTGTTAGATCCTCTAATAGTTTTATTTTCAGTATTTCAAACCTTATTTTTTGTGCGCAACATTTATAACAGGAAAATATATAAGTTCAATATGGAATCAGCCAACTCCAAGGGAAGCAAAGGAAAACATGCACACACACTCCGCCAAATGTAATGCTAATGCTAATAGAATGTGAATTCAAGCGTCAAGTCTTCATTGAGCCCAGCCAAAGCTCGTATCATATCAGGAGGATCTCGATCTACCTTCAGAAACACCCTTCATTCTTCCCGATCGCTTTCCTCTTTAACAAGCTCATTACTCTGAAGCATCGATGCCGGATTTCACGTCGACAAGAAAGTGGTGTGGCTTCTCCTCCAAGTAGTACCAGAGGATGATGTTTGCGATGTATGTCAAGACGAGCTCACAAATCTGCTACTTCCCCGCCGACCTCGCCCAGAGAGTTGTGGTCCGTTATCCTGCATTTTGTTCAGAGAGAGAAGAAACAGGTAGTTTCAGACCACAGGCCCATTTCACAAACTAGGCGCCACAGCAATAGACGTCGTAAACAATGATTCTGGAAGATAATCAAATAAATATGATAAATGTACAAAGACCTCAAATGACGGCTTCAGTGTCAGCGTCTGCCGTTTTCTCCTGAAAATTCTCTGAGCCTGTTTCTTCTTCTCCTCTGCCTTCAGCTTAGACAGGCTGGGCCTGTAAAGAATCACGGTCCGACCAATCCGACCAACTACCACAGACCCAGTGCTTTGCTCTAACTGCTTCACCGCATCCTCCAACTCCGCAGGACAGTTGTGTATTTTAATCTGTTTTAACAAGCCAGTTTATTTATTAGAATTGTGTTTATCAACAGAAATATTTCATGTTGAGTGAATTTATCAGCCAGATATGCCAATGACTACTCTACTTCCTATATAATAAGCACATACATCCCAACGGAAAGCGGAGACCAAGCGGTAGAGTTATCTGGAGCATCATCATGGTAAATCTAGGTTCGGGACACGCAGTTACAAAAGAAAAGGGAGGGACCGCAGAGTTATCAATCAGGCATCTTCACTGTAAATCAAACAACTGCTCCTTGTAATGCTCTCACCTCCATCCAATTTGGCACATCTAACTTCTCAAACCCATTAATTACTCGAACACAAAAGAACTCGGTCTCACATTGTCCAAACCCATCTTTGAAATGCAGAATTGGGTTTGCTTCAGCAATTCCCTTTGGATACTAAAATAACTAGAAAAGTGAGAAACATGCTGCCTGCTATGAACAAGAATTCAAAACCCAAGGGCCAACGCTGCATAAAAGATGAATCTCCTCTCCTTTTAATTCCATATTTTTTCGTAAAACAAAAAGCAAGTTTGTACTTCAGCTTTCTTCCTGCCTATACTTTCACCAGATTTTGGGATAAAGAAGTTAAAAGTCCAATAATTGAATTGCCAGTTTTACATACAATCCACGAAACCCTAAAACCCTTAACATCTCGTCACAAACAAAGACAATTCGTCGACTCTAAAGCAAGAGATTCCGTAATTTTGTACCTTGAGGAGCTCGTTGGCCTCTAGGGTTTCAATCAGAGCCGACGCTACTGAATCGGTCACCCCGGACTTGCCCACCTGTTGAGATTTGAGCTTCTTCCCGAGGCTGTGAGCGTAAGAGGCCAGCTCTTTCTTTTCCTTCACAGTTAGATTCGGCAACTCGGGCCCCGATTCTCCGCCTCCCATTGAAAGCGACGAGCTCGAATGCCTCTCGGACGAGTCCGTAACCGTCGTTTCTTCCACAGCTTCATCATCACCATCATTATCATACTCATCGTTATCCGAGTATTCGCCGCTGATTTCGGGTTCAACAGTCAGTTGAGCTTTAGGAACGGAGAGTGGAGCGGCGTGAGAGGATGAGACAGAAAAGGCGGGCAAGGGGAAGGAAAGGGGGCGAGAAGAGAGTGGAGAAGCGACGGAGGAGACGCAACGAAGCTGAGGCGGGGGCGCCGGCAGGCGAGAGGCGGCGAGGCGCTTGAAGAGAAGGAAAGAGAGGAGAGGTGAAGAAGGGAAAGAGAGATTTAGCGGCGGCGACGGGCGGGGAATGTGGTGCAGAATCAGATGGGAGGACGATGAGAGCTGCAGCCCCGCCATTCTTCCCAAACTCCAAATCCTCGTTGCTCTGTACCTGTACCGACGTGATGCTTTGATAATTGAATATTGATCTCCATCGTAATCGTATTATATGGGTATAACTTATACGTTATGCCAGCAACCGGGTGTTTGGTCTAGTGGTATGATTCTCGCTTCGGGTGCGAGAGGTCGCGAGTTCGATTCTCGCAACACCCCCCCGCCGATGAAACTTGCATCCCTATATTTGATTTTAATTTATTATAGCAACAGCCGTAAGTAATGTTAGGGATTTGATTTTAATTTATTATAGCAACAACAGTAACTAATGTTATCATTACTAAGCGCGTGGGTTTGATTGGCTAATTTTTTATGAAAAATGGTCAAATTTCAGCATTACTTCATTGATCAAATTTTTTAGATAAAATTTTTCTCACTTTTGCTCATGTTACCAGATTTTTCTCATGAGGGTGGGGGTAGGTAAATTTTTTTTCTCACTTTTGATCACATAATTAGATTTTTCAATAAATGTTTGAAAATGTTTTCTCATGAGGGGTGGGGGGTAAATTGAATTTATCAAGGAATTGATTTGTACATTGTCCACTGCAATGTTCTGTACAAGCATGTATACAGCCCCTCAACAACAATTTTTCTTCATCCTTTAGGTAGGGTTTCTTCTTTGTTGTCTGTTGTTGACCTTTTCCCTTCATGTTCGTCACCATCTTTGTCGAAAATGAGCTCTAATTTTGAGTTCTAAATCACCGATTCCGAGTTCCCCTATGTCTTCGTCCACATTAAAGTATTTGGTCACATTCTTTTATGATTTTTGTAGATTTGGTGATCGATCTTCATTTTCGCCCATAGTAAGTTTTTCGATGCCTTTCTTTTTTGGTTTCCAGTCACCTTCTGAGTTCCCTTTTGCTTTCTGATTTCCTGGTAACAAGGTTTGGTCGGGCTTTTTTTTTGAGTTTTTTGCTAAATGGACAACAATGACGTCGTTCTAAATTTTTTGCTAATGTCGATTTGTTTATCCTGTCTATTTACTAAGGTCATTTTGAATTTGTTTGCTAACGTCGGTGCGAATTGGTTTGTTTATTTCTTTTTGAATTCTTTGCTAACGTCAATTTTTTTTTTCCAATTGAAATTTAATCTGTCCATTTATTTATTGAGGGAGCAATTTATTTTGTCCATGCTACGTGCAGCCCTTCAAATAATTTTTAGGATGCTTGTTTTAGGACTTTTTCATTTTGCTTTATCCTTTTGTTTTGAATGTTTTATTTTACATTTTATTTTGGGTTTTATGGTGTAAAAAATTGAGTCTTTACTCTTTAGTTTGTGTAAAATTAAGTGAGTTTTTATTTACCTTTTTTTTAAAAAACATTTTGTATGTATCTTATGTAATTATATTATATAATTTATATGTTAATTTTATTGAATTTTTATTTCATATGTGGTAGTGAGTAACATGGCTACAACAAGGAATCAACGTCGACGACAACGATAGCGCTTGGGTTTATTTTGGATGATGGTCATGCAAGTGATTGTGATATATAATGATATTTTGCGTCGTAGTCGACATTTTTCAAAGACTCCTCATATAAATTAGGATTCTAAAAGACAAATAACCTTTAAACGAATGTTTGGAATGAGTGATAGACTCTGTCATGACCTACTTAGAATGAAAATAAGTTTGTTTCATAGATTATATATGGATTGGTTGATAGTAGATCTGTCCTAGTTGAGGAATATGTGGCTATTTTTCTGAACACAGTCAGGCATGATGAACATAATCGAGCTAGAAGTTTTACTTTATTGAGATTTGGTCAAATAGTGAGTTATTACTTCCAAAACGTGTTATACGCTTGTCTTAGATTATATAAAGATGTTGTTAGTAATGCCATTATTCACAACTCACTATATGATAAGGAAAATATCAAGCCTTGGTTCACATATTTTATAGGTTAGGGGTCAAAGTTATTTCATTATATTTTGTAAAGGTTCAATATTATAATTTTCTTATTAAAAGTTTTTTTTTTCTTTTTTGTAAATGATGAGAGTATTATTGCTCTATCGAGCATTGTTGAATCGTCTGAAAGAATTGATAATGTTATGAAGATCCAAACAACATTAAATATACAAAATCACATCAATTGGTAATTGGTTATAAAAAAATTACAAGGTATGAAGATAGACAAGTGTAACATAATGCAAGTCATAAAAGTCTTTCAATTGGATGAAAATTTTGCTAGAATCTTCATGAGTTTGACTGATGAAGCATTTATGCGATATTTAGTTTTTGAGAAGCTTGGCCGTGATTCGCTTTTGCTATTTTAAAAAGCCATCGACCGAAGATTTAATTAGTGGATGGTGCTTAGTATGTTTGTTGAAAACAGTGTTTAACATAAATTTCATATTTTTATATATTTTGTAAAATGTCTGTTATCCTTTATATTTTGTTTTTGTTTTGATATTTAGTATATTATCTTTTTTATTTAAAAAGATATATACATTACTAAACAATAAATAGTGATTATTTTACATGATATCTTCTACATTGTTCGTAAATTTATAAATCACATTCAAAATATTCATATTTTTCAAAATATGTACTGTAACAAACAAAATATGATATCCAATTACACCACAAAAAAGAAAAAAAAACTTGACAAATTTAAAGTTCAAATAGGTATACTTTTCATGAAAAAAAAGATAATTTTCATGAAAAATAATGGCTATCAAACAACCAACGTTACAAAAAAATGATTAATTTTATGAAAAATAGTGACAATCAAATACCAAAAACTAAAAAAGTATAACAATTTATACATAAAAAATGAAGGCAATCAAATATTTTTAATTGACATTTTTCATACAAATCATCTATAAATAATTTAATTATTTAAAATTTATTTTTTTTATATACAAATTCCATACTTACTATCAAACTCATAAGCAAAAAATCATCTCTCATGTACCTAACAAGGTGAGAATCTTAAACAAAAGTCTATAAAGCTGTGAATTGTGATACTGAACAATTACAACTTGAAGTACCAAACTGAATCTCACCCG
The DNA here is from genome assembly GCA_036245055.1 of Diospyros kaki. Classification (NCBI taxonomy): domain Eukaryota; kingdom Viridiplantae; phylum Streptophyta; class Magnoliopsida; order Ericales; family Ebenaceae; genus Diospyros; species Diospyros kaki. Next base: position 38,609,131 of record BSEG01000001.1, on the reverse strand, counting down.
TCCAGCAAGAGGATGGACCCACCACTTGTGAATCTTACGGTCCAGATGTCCACCCTCTTCGCTTATAAACCCTAGTAGAAGATAAGCAACTGAAACAGTAAACCGAAACAACTAAATGTACTACTCTTTTTGAATGATAACTGAGCTAGGTAATTAAGTTCAGCAATCATGATCATCGTTCAACTTCAACTTCGACTTCTCCTTGATGTCAGCCGATCAAATCAGGCAGAGAGAAGGAAGAGGATTTAGCTAGCTAGCTAGATTTGGTGAGATATGATAGGGGACTGTTTATGCTTTGCAACGGCGAGCCGTGAATCTTCCGACGGTTTTTTCTTTCACTGCCGCACCGGAGCCGTCTCTCGGCGGGACGAAGCATACCGGCAAGCACTCCTCCGATTCGTACACAAACCTGATCCCCCGGAAGTGCCTCAGCATTGCCTCTTTCCCCTGTTAAAACTTATGAGATTCATCTCAGCCTAATGTAAGCATCTCTCTCACTAATTATTATATCAATTATTATTATCACTTCATTATAAATAACTTCTTTTTTGTGCGTAAAAATCCGTACTTATAAATTTCAAAATTATCATTTTCACAGTTAATAATGAATTTTGTCCTTCCGATTTTTTACTTTTGTTCTATTTCTTTCAATTCTTTTAAATACTATAAATTAATTTAAAACAAATTTCAAAAATATTATTATCCAAAATAAGCTATTTAACATTTTATTCCGACACATAAAATAAAAAATGCTTGCTTTTAGTGTGTGATAATAATTTTGTGTCAAAAGAAACTCGTTATTTAAATTTACGGGTTTCTAACAAAATCGCTAATAAGGCTAACGATCTTCGTTATGAAATTTTGATCACTAAACAAATAATATTAAAAATAACTAATATTAAGATTAGCAATTTAAAAATCACTTATAAATCACTCATTTCACTGAGCAATATAATTAGAGATTTAGAGAGTTTGCGTGGGAATGATTAAACTATTACACTCAAAAGGTCTAACATAACAAATGAAGGGAAATAAAATGTAATATTTTGTTAAATGCATGTGTAATAATAATTTTTTATTAAAATAAACTCGTTAATTAAATTCACAAGTCTCTAATACAATTGCTAACAAGGAAAACGATTTATAAAGAATTTATGTGACCTCATTTTACAAATTTTAATCAATAATAAATAATATTGAAAATGGCTAGTACTAAAACTAATAATTTAAAAATCACTTATACATCTCTGATTTCACCAAATAATACAATTAATTAGAGACTTAAAGTGTTTATTTGGGGACGATTAAAGTGTCACGCTCAAAACGTCCAAGATGCCGGATGAGGTGAAATAAAATGTGATATTTTGTTAAATACAAATTCATGGGTGCAGTACTGTTTTTTTTTTTTTTTTAATTCCTTCTAAAATTATATTATTTAAAAAGTTAATCTTTAATTCACCTGGATAATAGCCCAGCCAATTTCGCGTCTCCTGGTTGATTGGACGCCATCCCAGCGTTTGTGATTACAAGCTTGATAAAATTTCCAAACTCCAGTGGGGTTTGTGAAGTTAACAAACGCGTAGCCTTTGTTTTTGCAACTCCTGCACAGTGCACAGTACACATTCACTTTAATTAATTAATTAATTATGCCTAAAATCTTCACATTAAATTGCATGCCTTTTTAATCGTTGTATATTTAAGGCTATTGACAATAGCCTTAAATATACATTGCTTTAAAATAATGTATATTTATTATTGTTGTTTTTGAGACTAAATATTTTTTATTAGTTTGTGTTAAAATAAACAAAATGTTTAGTCTAAAACCGATATATAAAATAAATAATTACAAAATTATTTAAGAAAAGGTAACCACAGCACTATCATATGCCCTTAAATACATTATATGAAAAAGATATTTTTGAAAAAAGTGCATTTATAACCCTAAAATAATTTTATTAATTACTATATATCAACCTATATAAGTGTTTTTAATGTAAAAATAAAGTAAAATAAATAAATGTCCTTATCTCAAAACAAAGCATTAATTACTCATATTTAGATATATTATACATATAACATAATAATTTTGTTGTAAAAACATACCAGAAATCAAGCGGCAGATACACGAAGTCGTAGGCCGAAGCCGCGCCATCCCCGGCCTTTTGATAGTCCGCCATGCAATGCTTGTCCAGAAACTCCAACAGCATGTTCCGACTGTAACGTATTAAAAGGTTTTCCAAAACTATAGATAGAGATCAGAACAGAAGAACAAGATAGATGATTGGAGGTGGCAAAGTTAATGACAGGTCCCCATGCATTTAAATGTTCTTAATTCCCCTATCTCTCCTTTTTCCATATTTTGTGGGTTGCTTTCCTTGTCAACCCGAAATTAATTGTTTTGGTGCCCGTAAATTAGATACCCACATGCCCAAAAAAGAAAGAAAAAAACCAACTTTTTTTTTATACGAATTTGTGACGTGAAATGAGGATTTTGGGAACGAGAAGTTATTAAGAATGGTGAGAATTAGATAGCAAGAGCAACGTACTCCATTTGTGGTGGAATGTTCTTGATCATCACTGTCGTTTTCGCATCACTACTACGAACGGGCAAAATCTGGTGTTTATTAAGGGAAGCACTAGTTTCAGGTTCCTCACCACGCCCCGGCTCCTTGGGTTTCCAAGTTACTTTGATTATTTTCCTGCAACCGGGCGGAAGCTCTTCATCATTTCTACCGGGGCCTTCTCTCTGAGGCAGACCGTCTCCGCCGGAAGCCCTAGGCGATCTCGGTACAACTCTACCGGTAACCCTTCCGGGTGCTGGTACCGCCTGCAGTTCTCTCCCCTCCCCCTCCGCCGGCGGTGCTGTTGGTGGAGCCTCGATCGCCATGGAAACCGGTACCTGGAAGTAGTAGCCGGTGGCAGAGTAGTTGGACGGGCAGGGAAATGGAATTACCTGATGAACCTCCGGAGGGTACAGTTCATGCACAGTAGCATTGAGAAGCGGAGGAAGATAGCCGTAATAGGCTGTTTCACGCGATAAAGGCAAAAACACTGGTGTTTGTTGTGGGTTCACGCTTTGTTGACGTCGAGCGTCCATTGAGCGCGGCAAATTTGCTAGAGAGAGAGGGAGGGAGAGAGAGAGATGGTCTAGACGACTAGGAAAAAGATGGTAATTTCTACCCAGATGATCAGATATCAGGCGATATATAATGTAATTAATAAGTAAGATTCAGTATTGAGATAAATTTATATATTTTAGTTGATTAAATTATGGTAATTTATCAGTCGTCATTTGGTCTGAGCAGATCGTTAAAAGCATGGACTTGGATGGCGTCCACCTGGCCGACGGCTCAATCTTTCTCGTGGATTATCATCAGCGAATTTTTTTTTGGAAATATATTACTGCTTCTCCATCCCAAAATATTACACAATATTACAATAAATACTGTCATTATTATTTGAATAAAAATTACTTTTTATGGTAGTGTTTATTAATTAAACTATAAATTAAAAAAAGTAAAATATAAAATATATTTTAGATAAAAAATACTTTTTATTATATTTGTTAAATTTATTTGATAATTTTTAAAAAATAAGTCACGTAATTTTTTATTTTAATTTTTTTAAATAAATTTATATCTTTCACATAAAATTAATTTTTTTATATCCTTTAGTATATTTTAAAAAATTTAACAAGTGATTTGATAAAAATATTAAAATTATATAAATAAGATGATTAATTATGTTTTTCTTCTTGTATAACTTACAACAATATCATTTATCAAATTAATATTACACAAAAAATAAAATACTATTGACATGTTTAAACGCATACAAATATTATTCACTAAAAAAATAGTGATGTTATATTATGTTATTAATTTATATATTGAAATAGTGTGACAATAATTTAACATATTACATAATATTTAAACGTTGTCTTTTTCTAAAAGTAGAAAGTTTCCGAATTGTTTGTAACTTACACATGTAGTTTCCCAATTTGTTTCGGAGATGCAGTACGTTCCCAAAAATCTCTGTTTTTTTAATTAATTAATTTAAAAATTAGATTGGTAGATATTTAAGTTCAAAGTTGGAGGAAGCATCTAATTAATAATTATTTAAGTAATTTTTCATTATAATTAAGTTTTAACAATCCATTAATAATTTATAAATAAAGCTGTATATAGTTAAATTTGAAAACAATTTTTATTTGTTTCTGAAAATATATATTTTGTTTTTTTTCCATGATTTAATATATTTTTTTTAGACAATGCCTTAATTATTTTTGACATGTAACAATATAGTTTTGAACTACATTGTTAGTTTATAACTCAAGTCATCTATATCCTTTGTATTATTTGTGGATTTGAAAAATAAATAAATTGTGTAAAATAATTTAATTTGAAAAATACTACTCAAACTGCCCATTCCCATGTTTTACCAATTTTTTAAATTTTTTTGTTTCTTAGAAAATAAAATACAAAATCAAACTGTTAAATTGAATTAAATAAAAAAAATGAACAGTAGAAAAGAAAATAAGGGCCTAAATTTGAGAAATCCAACAACATTGCGCATTTGACCCCGCCCGAAAGCGGATTCAGATCCGAAAGTAGGATCGGGCAGACGAAGGGTGGAGAGAGAGGCAATTGGCAAAGCAAATAAAAGAGAAAATTCGAGCATTATCAGTATCCAGGATTTCTGTGGCCGCTCCCGCCACTGCAAAAATGGCGCTGCTCTTCGCCGCCGCTCCTCTCCCGCCGTTCTTCTCTCTCTCCTACTTTCACCACTCGGTACTCTCTCTCTCTCCCTCCCTCCAGATGCATTCAAATATATGCAGTTTTCTTTTTCTGATTTTTATTTCTATCTCGGAAGAATCAATTCAACGGAGTTCCTTGATGCAAGGAGTGGAATTTCGTTATGCCTTGAGGAACATAAATTTTAGAGTACTCTGGTTATGCTATTGGTGACGAAAATGCGCGGAGATTGAGTTATTGCGACGTTAATTTCATTTGCTTGTTTTCGTTTTCGGCTTTGGAATTCAGGCTTCTTTGCGCCGGCGATGGAATACTGCTGGAGTCAGTACCACGAAGCTCACGTTGTTTTCTGCAATGGATCTCAAGGAATTGCAAAAGAGGTACGAGTTGTGTATCGGTAAATGTGTAAATTAATATATACATATATGATTGCACACGTGAAGTATTTGTAATTATGCTAGGCTTAGTTACTACAACAATGATATCATAAGCCTTAATCCGGCTAGGCGAAGCATGTTGGCTGGTCATTATTTCGAGATAATGAAAATGTGGAATCGACATTAACACGGCCAAAACTAATTTGATGACATATAATTCACTAAATAACCGATCATCAACACTAATGGAATTACAATAGCCATGTAGTTGTATTGAATCTTGATCTAACTCATACTCTCTACTTAACTTTGGAAGCTTTCTAAATGTTGTAAGCCAGAGTGTTCTTAAATTCTGATGAAAAGTGAAAAGAAAAATGTTCCCCAGTGATTTTTTGGACGATCATTGTGGAAGTAAAAGTCTGACTATAAACGTGTAATATGATATATGACATAAGTGTTTATCCTTTATGCAATATATAAATGCAGTTGTATATATCTCAGGTGGCCCTATGCACAATAAGAACGTCTCTAGGTAAGTTTGCAAACTTCTAACCCTCCCAAAACCTTCCAATGGCCTGAGATTTTTACGGTGGGTTACCTTATATGGAGGCCCCATATGGCCCTTATCTATGTTTTCATGTCGACGCAACTATTATTTCTTTTAGTTGAGTTAATTTTTATCTGAAAAGGATAAGTTTTATTTGCATATCTGAATGGCCATGGTTTTTTCTTGATATACAGCTCATGCCTGGTGATTTGAGTTATTTTTTGATTTCAGGAACTCAGTATTCTAGCAGATATCAAGATTCATGTTAGTAATTATTCTACATTGAAAGTGGTTAAGCCACACCTGGTTGGACTTTGAAGTTCATATTGATAGCTATAAATTAGAAAAACAGCTATGCATCTTGAAGTTAGAGAAGGCATTTAAGACTAGACAAGAGAAAGCTGTGTGGTTATTTATTTGCTGCAAAACTAGGAGTGGTTTGAGCCGATTAGATGCATTGTGGGCCAAAGATAGGAAGGTCATCATAAGCATGTAAAGTTGAAAACTATGATGCTTAAATTCATTAGGGCTTTTAGTATTTATCATGAGGATATCTTTAAAATGGAGCTTCTTTTCCTAGGTTTTCCTTATTGGAGTTTATGCCATCTATTAATGGTGTTTTAGTTGTCAAAATAATCGACTACATGGTCATGCAATAAAAACAACTGAAGAAAACCACATTAAGTCATTCTCTATCTATTCTCTTTAATTAGTTTAACTCAAAGTGGAATAAGATTTTCTTGTTAAATTCTGTAATACAGGTGATTATAATTTATTTTTTCTGTTCTCATACTTGGATTCCCACTGTCAAGACCTCCCCTTTCTTCCCCTTTCTTGTTGGAAGGTCCCTGTGGCCTGTAAATATGGGGGAATCTTGGCAGTCATTTTGTTACTTTACCCATAATAAATCTTTTAAGGCTAGTCATTATTTTTATTTGTAAGAAAAATAAAGTGTTTATGGTTGACTAGTAAAAATGGTTGTGTTTCCATATTGTACTTGTTGGTTTCACCATGTCAACTAAGTTATGGAACACAACTATATCAATTATCTTCATTCACCACCATCTCATGAAATTTCTCCATGTGAAGATGGTGTTCAAACTTCATTTCATCATTACTCCGCCAGGGGATATTATTCACTGCCGGTCCCAAGCCCGGATAAAGGAGGAGGGTTGTGTTAGGTAGCCGACAGCCAGCGTAAAACCTAGTCGGATCCAAATATGAATTCTAGACAAACTATCTGTTGGGATATAACCCACATAGAAGTCTAGAATTCATGTAGCCAACCCCACATAGTGGGATAACGGCTGGATATGTTGATGTTGTTGGTTGACTAGTAAAAAATTCAAATAAAAGAGTAAATTATATTGTTAACTATAGGTTTTAGGTTTTTTCGTAAGCAACAGCGAATAAGGTATTTTATCCTTTTTATTTTAGATAGATAGAAATATAGTTTTTGTTGATGAGGAATAACTAATTAATGTTAATCAAGACTCTCTTTTCTCTAAGCATTAAAAAGAATTACTTGTAATCAATTACTATCGGCATGTACAAAAACTCTCTACATCCTAAATATGGATACTTTTTTTGGGTTAATTCTTGTAACTTTATAATGCAAGTACTTTTATTAATTTCATTTCTTATTGGCATTAACAACTGTAAACTTGTTTCTATAATGTTGCTCAGGCTATTACATATTCTCTACATGAATAAAGGGTGTTCCTAGGGCATGAGGCTTTCTGCATTATGAGGATTGGGATAGGGTTGTACCTGTACAAAGTTTTTCCCTTGCTTTTTTCAAGGGTTGTGTTCTTCTACATGAACTAATAATTATGCTACATATTCATAATTGCTTATCTATTATTATTTGAATTACAATTAATCTGCAGAGGATTTCATATATAAACCACTGAAGTTCTTTTCACTTTATAACATAAGGTTTTGAAGTAAGCATGATGACTTACTATTAAACAAAGAGGTTTTCTATAAGAAAAATAAATAATTTAAGAGAAAAACCTTAGAGCAGGTGAAAAGACCTTTTGAATAGTTTTCTATTCGAAATTTGAAGTGGAAATAAGGGCTAGATGCATTACTGTTTACATGATTGTAAGTACATGATCTATGGGTTGTGCGATGTGTTGATAGTTAAATTAGTGAAATCTGGTGGATTTGAAAGACCATGAGTTGCTTTTCTTTTTGTGGCTATTTTTGAACCCTTTTAGATTTATTGCAGAATACAAAATTTTGATAGACAAAATTCTCCAATCTTTTTGAATGATAAATTAACCTTTTTTGTAGATATACAGTGACATGACTGACCCAACTCATGCCAAGTAATAAGAAGCCATGAGGAACATATACAAGAGAATGCGATAAAAGATGAATTCAAACTAGCTAGGATACAAAGAAAAATATGAGTAGTGAGTGAACGTATAAAGTAACTATACTATGGCGATAGATTAATGCTGCACTTTTGTTTTTATTATGGTAGTATATTTTTCATGCTGAATTGAACCTTTCATCCCTATGATACTTTGTATATGATATGTAACTTGTGATAATAAATGGCCTTTTTAACACAATAAACAGGCGGACTTTCATATGCACAGTCAATCAAGGTGCTGAGGAATCATTTAAAAAAACTGTTGAGGTGGATAGGCTGATAGACACATTGAGGGATGCAAATGCAAATGAAGTATGTTCATAGTTTTTGGCCTTGTTTTTTCCATCAACTTAATGATTCTCTGTACATAAGCATTATCTCTAAACTTGGAAATCAAGTCCATGGTTCTATGTATGTGACATTACATCTGGAATTGGAATATTTCCTACCTGATATATTCTTTTATTCATATTGTTGCCGCTTTGAATTTCATCTCGTGAATTTTAGCATCAATTGGGCTATGTCAAGGTGATCACAGCAATTTGTTACAAGAATATTGGAACTGATAATTAGATCCTAAGAGCAAGTTATCCTCATCATATAGTTTTTCTTTTTGGCTAGTTACCATATAGTTTTTCTATTGCACAAATTCTGGACAGTGGATAGAATTCATCATTTCCATTTAGGATTTCATAGAAAAATTAAATGTCACATGATTTTGATGATTCATACTTGTTTTCTTTTGGTTTGTCCACAAATGTACTCTTAAGATAAAATGTAAAAGTAGATTATGATCATCTGCTTTGGACTTTAGGCAAAATGGATCCATCTGTTTGAGGCCTCAAAGATCAAACTTGATGCACTGCATGATCCTTTAGCTTATGCCATTTAGTCTGCAAAGATTTGGATAATAGAAAAGACATGCTGTAAAGACATGCTGTTATGCAACATGTGGTTTTTTATATCCACTAAGATCAGATCCAATCACTTGAAACTGCATAATGCCTTCTTATTTGGATTTTGTGGTAAAATTAAGTTTACTGAACTCTTTTTTCCTGTGGTTGATTTTTGAATAGCTTCAGAAGCTTGTTGTAGAAAATGTCCTTGCTTTCAATGAGGGCTTTTGGATACGACTTGCAGCTAGAACTGAGACTTGCAAATCTGAGGAAGATAAAGCATGGTTTTCTACTTGATTGACTTTTAATTTTACTATATTTCTGATTTTGATCCCTGTTTTATTTATGGAATTCTGTGATAATATTTGTGTGTCTGCAGAAAGATTATGAAGAGCTGGCCTCATCTGTAATGGGCATAGTGGATCGCCTTGTTCATAAAACCAATGTACTCTCTCTCTCTCTCTCTCTCTGTGTGCAGAGCATTATTCGACAGCGATAATTAGATATGCATTCCCACAGCTAAACATTAATTTCTCCTGCTATCTTTTGTATGTTATCTTGTTAATAGTTCTCTCCTCCCTGCAGGAAAATATAGAGTCAGCTACTGATGTTCTGAAGGCAATTTTAAAACCAGTAGTCGATGAAGTGGAGGAGATGCTTTGGCCTCCCCGAGATCCTGAAGCTCTGATGCTTATGGAGAAAGTAGGGCTGTGTTTTTGTTGCCTCAGTATACAACATATATGACTACGTGTGCATTTTTGTACCTCATAATTGGAAAACTCTTTCTCAGCATTATATACTGAACATAGTTTCTGTATTCAGTCAGTTTCTTTATTCAGTCTTTTACAATGATGTTTCTAGGGGCCAATTGGCTCATAAGGAGTTGATGACTTGTGCCTTTTTGTTTTACATGGTGGCCAAAACTATTGTCCTCAGGTCTTTTTTCTTCTTAGTGCAGTATTTCCTTGTTTCTTTCTGCTGTGGAATTCCAGAAAGAGGATATCTGTCTCCAGAGGGGATTTTATGTTTGCAACCTTTCTTTTATTTTATTTTTGAGAAGTAATCTTGGCAACTTGATATTCTCAGGAAATAAAACAAAGGGAGCAGGAAGGGCAACTGGATGAAGGTTTTCTTTCAGAAGTTAATGCACAACTACGGCAAGTGAGATGTCTAATTTCTTTACACCTTCTTTCTTGGGCCTGATTGCATAGTAGCATGAGATTACATTAAAAGAATATTGGGCAGTCCTACTTGGTAAGTGAAAATGGCAGAATTTAACTATTTGTTATAGAATGAAATAAATAATTATGGCTGTTGAAATTTGGGAATTATGTTATACAAAATTAGATCTTTGGTTTATGAGGGAGCTTCAATGCCTGCAACCGTTTAGGTAGCAATGCACAATGTGGCATATCACCTTAACAAAACTTTGCAATTTAACTATACACATCTCTTAAGCAGTGACCTTTAGCTTAGAAAAACTGTTAGCATAATCGTGAAAGCTGCTGATATGCTTAGGAAAAAGCACTGAACATCTACAAAATTCCTCTGATAGCTTACCTTTTTTTTTTTTTGTGGGGGAGGGGGGGGGGGGAGATAATAAAATTAAATGCTGGTTTTAATTATCAACAATTATAGTGCAAGGAAAGAAGGAAAACAAAACAAGAAACAAGCCAATGATATTCTTACAGGAAGCTGTTGGTTTCAATTGCAATGCCCCAAGCTTTGATTTCTTTACTTTCAGCTCCCATTGTCTCACTGTTGGTTACTTTTATTAATACCATAAGTTGGTTCATATATGGGGGATGAACCTTCTTGTTGAATCAAATGAAAGTCTTTTGCCCAATGATGAAAGAAGTAAAATAAAAGAATCAAAAGTATGCAGTAGTCCTGCTGCTGAATCATCCATGCATTAATATTTACACTTTTTTTTCTAGTAAGTAATAATATTTCTACTTTAGATAACTATAAATAGCAATTTATGCTGCTTTAAGGACCTTCTTTTTTTTTAGAGTGCAAAAATTTCCTGGTGTTATTTGCAAATCTGAGGGGGAATAGAGAGTCCATGGAGTACTTGAGCAAACAAATGGAGCAAATGGCTTCTTTGTTTATTAGTATTTTTGTTTTAGTTTGTTCAGCAGAAAAATAATTTAATGGATCCATAGGTGCCTGATAGGAATGCAAGAATGCCACTACACAAGGTGTGGGTATCATTGCTCACCTTTGGAACTTGAGAGGCCTCTATATCAAGAAACCTAATCTTCTATTTGTCAATCTTATTGTATAAGGGAGGTTATTTTTAGACTTATGTACAACTGTCAAAGTTTGATTTCTTAGAAGGATTAATTTTGATGGTCAGTAGTTTAAAGTACACGGATGATTGAGACTGGGCTTTGACCCTTTACAATCGAGTCTAAAACAATTGAGACTTGTGGACACCCATAGATATTTGCTTCGTCATTAGATATTTAGCATGTCAAGAGTACATGCTCTAGTTGAGGTTGATCTTTGAGCATTGTGTACAATGGAGAATTCCCTGAAACAATTTATTAGAAATCAGTAGTTCAGTTTGCCCCCAATAATTGCAACAGATTTGAATGTTGCAAAAAGAAATTGGTATGATTCAGAGCTGGGAGAGAAAAATTAAAATGCTTTAAAATCATATGAGCATCCAGAGGTATCACTATTATAAACTAATAGTGGCTAAATGATCTTAGGAAGAGTTGAGGTTTACCAACACTGGGTTCTTTTCTAAAGAACTTCTATAATGATACAAGTCCAACTATGGTGGCAAGCTCTGTGCAAAATCTTACATTTTCAAAATAAAGAGACGATCTAACAGGTTGAAACTTCCCAAATTAATATGTAGGTCAGATCTTAAATCTAAACTGGTCAAGAAAACTGAAAAAATGAATTGTATGTGCTGTAAGACTAAGAGAATTGCCATTTATTAAATCCCACATGTTTGCTTCGTGACCAAGATGGATGTGGAATTTCCTCCAGATTGCATAATGCATATTGCTTGCTGTAACAATTACGCTAGGAAGGGAATCATGAATATCAAGCACCAAGCAGATTGCTCTCTAAGTTATTAGAACAAATTTTTGAGTTATATTGTATGCATTCACATCTTTCGTGCCACAAAATTCGTCAAGCAATTTGCATTGCCCTGAGGTTACATCACATCACACATAACTTTACTCCTTTTTCTTCTTCTTCTTCTTCCGTTATTTTTTTTCTTCTTTTTTGTGGTTGTCAATATTCATCTATGTCTAGGTTTGGAATTTTCATTTGAAGGGCTTTGTAATTTTTCCAACTGTTTCACATGCCCATTTATATCCTGTTCGCTTTTAGATCTTTCTTATGAGTTATGATATTACTTTACCGTACTGCACTCATTTATAGGCAAAAGAAGATGAAGACAAACCTGGACTTCAGGCTATGTTGCAAAAGGTCTTGCAACTATATGCTTCCAGAGTCCTCTCTAAGCGTAGCTATGCAAAAAAAGGTATGTTCATTAGCTCTTGCTAAATCAAATAGTCTTGCTATATAGAAGTCATCTTTTATTCACTCAATTCTATATGTTATCATCAAATGGTATGTGAATGCAGGAAAATAGTAGTTTTTTTAAATCTTTATTAACACTGGAGAAATGCTAATACTACATTATGCAAATTGTGATTGATGCACTTGTAAGCATATTTATATCTGGTTTACTGGCCTAAATTTTTGCATTGTTAATGAAGTGAATCACATTCTGATATGAAGATTCCCTAGTCAACTTCTTCATTGTTTATTTATTAAGACCTAAATAATGCATGCCTTTAACATGCCTTAAAGATGCAACATCCATGGAAGGTTTTTGTTGCACTTTGCATAATTACTTCATCCCCACATCCTTGCATTAAGTCTGCAAACTAGATCTTTCAGATTGTGGTCTTGTAATTATTTATATTACATTTCTTAATCAAGAACAGTTAGCATACTTAAATGCTAACATTAAGAAATCATGTTTGTTGAGTTCCCACATCCTACATTGAATAATGTTTTGTGCATCACAATTTTTCACTCCTTCATGCCAATGATACAAAATTCAGTCTGGATTTTGAATATTGTGAGTTGTCAAGCTTAGGTTTAAATTCATTCTTCTTAAACATATATGAATTTGAATTCTTGATTCAAGTTAAAAGATACAATGGTATCCAAATAAATCTAATCTTATTAGAAGAAAAGAAATAAGAATAAAGAGGGAAAAGATGGAAAAGAGAAAACTCAAGAGATGATTTGTGAATGGATAATGTGAGAACAAAAACTATATTCTCTTTTAGCCCAATGTATTTGGATTCTCTCTTTGGGAGCCCTAGAAGGAAGGCGTGTAGCCTAGTGCCTTGATTTAATCAAGCACCAGCAGCTTTCTCCTGTATCAAATTTTCCTGAAAATCTACAAAGTATGCCACTCCACCCAGATAGGAGTTATTTTCAGCCTATTGTGGTTCTTTCGTAACATCAAGGAGTGCTCAGGGGTAGAACATCCTTGGTCAGTGCCCTTGGGAAGAGTTCCTCTCAATGGCAAGTGCCAGCACTTGCTTGGTGATGCTCACTGATGCACGCTAAAAAGATGGTACCGTTTCCAGTTAAGCAGGTATATGCCTTCTTAGCATGGTCTATGTAGGCTAGAGTGGCCATCTTGAGGGAGTCTTCTTGATGCATCGGCTTTTTTCTGTAAAGTGGCAGATTTAGAATTTTGAGACTGCATAAAAATATAAATATAAAAAAGAAACAAATCTTTTGTTTGGGCTTAAATTTCTATACTGTTTTTCTTGTTATGCTTGATTACCTAAAAGCCTAGTTCTTCCCTTCATTTCTGCAGGGAATGAGGTTCTAAAGGCCGAAGAGTTTCTTGAGACCTTAATTAAAGGTACCTGATATCTCTACTGTCCTACATTGCTTCGCCACCATCACTACCAAAAAAGAAAAAAAAAATCCAGTCCATTTGATATAAAGATGCAACTAATAGAAACTGTTTTATTGACTAAGGAACCCCCCCCCAAAAAAAAAAAAAACTTTTTGAATTACTGCACATATTTGTCATTCATCCTATTTTGGTTCTATATTTTCTGTTACCTTTTTGTGAGAAATGCTTGAATGAACTGGATGTGTATCGTTATAAGTGAGTCCTATGCAACATAGAATCTGACATTGGTGCAAGGGCAAGGCCTCCCAAAAATATAGAAGAAAAGGTAGGCAGGCATCGGTATCTAGCTAAGGTACAGCTTGCTTGCCAAGATAACCTCATTTGACCTAAGATGCAGTATTCTATGGTTGTGCTATAATGTTTGTTTGGTAAAAGGCAAAGGTAAAGTAACCGTGTTTGTAAAAGTGTGCCTGAATATGGGCTAGGAAGTTTTGGGGCTTGCTTTTCTTAACCTATGAAAGACTAGGAAACGTGGTATTTTAAATGTCTTGCTGACCTAAAAAGCACATGAAGGGATTTAGTTTAAACTTGAGGTTTTCCCTCTGCTAAATGTAAGATTAGGTAAAGGATAAAAATGTTGATTGGCCAAAAAAAAAAAAGAAGATTAAAAGGTTAAACTAAAAATGTTATATCTCAAACAGTGGTTTCAATGCATGTGGCCTGAATTGTTCTACAACATACAACAACATATCCAGCCGTTATCCCACTATGTGGGGTTGGCTACATGAATTCTAGATTTTTATGTGGGTTACATCCCAACAGATAGTTTGTCTAGAATTCATATTTGGATCCGACTAGATTTTACGCTGGCTGTCGGCTACCTAACGCAACCCTCCTCTTTTATCCGGGTTTGGGACCGGCAGTGGATAATATCCCCTGGCGGAGTAATGATGAAATGAAGTTTGAACACCATCTTCACATAGAGAAATTTCATGAGATGGTGGTGAATGAAGATAATTGATATAGTTGTGTTCCATAACTTAGTTGACATGGTGAAACCAACAAGTACAATATGAAAACACAAATGTGTCATTATTAAGCTTTAAAATGCTACTCAAGTTGGGGTTTAAACCTGACATTATTAAGCTTTAAATGTTAAACTAAAAATGTGTCATTAACAAGCATGATACATTGGCTGCAGCCCCTGAAGAAGAGTGGAATAGGCTTTTGATCAATGGCATGACTGTTGGTAAAGGGGAAATATCTCCAGAGGAAATCTATGCTGTTATTAAGAAACGAATCGAACGAACTTTGATCCGAACGGTAGGCTGATTTATAGAGATCTGAGTTCCATTTGGGTTCTAATAATTAAGATTCTCTAACATCTCTCTCTCTCTCACAGGAGGGAGGTTCTTATGCACAGCGGGTTCTCATTGAATATCTAAAGGGCATTCAATCAAGAGCAGAGGATGTTGTCCAAGTACTTCAGGGTAAGCCACGTTAGCTTATTATCACAGAAGCTAGGAGACAGCCATTAGATGTAAATGTACATAACATCAAAGTTCCTCCATGTGATTTAAGAATTAGTCTTGGGGAAGGGGAACCTTGATTTGGGTAGAGTTCACTCCATTAACCAACCCAACCCCATACAAGGAAGTCAGGGGGACTGGGTATAAATGTTGGAAATCAAAATTTTATTGAATTCGTTCCTCTTCTTTATTTATTTATTTATTTATTTATTATTATTTTTTTTTGGGGGGGGGGGGGGCGCTCAGGTTTTTTATGTATTATTTAGACACGTTCCACTGGCCGGACTATTGTATTGTTATATTAGAAGTTAACAATATATGCTTACCTACTACCCCTCCCGGATTCTACTGTAAAATGGGAGCTTTGGGCAATGGTATGTGCCATTTTGTTTTTGTTTTTTTACTTTTTGTTGGTTAAAATTCATCGATGCCCCACCAGTTCTTCATGCTCGTGTGGGAGTTATTGTATGACTGCCAGACTTTCTTAGTAGTCAATGACATCATATAAATACATGAGCTTTGACGGTCTGGTCACTGTTTGAATGAGTTTTGGAGATATCAACGTCTCCTATGGATAGACCAGCTGCTCACTATAGTATTCTGTGTGTACACTATAGGCATTAGCCTAATTATCTTTACCAAGTTTCACTCGAGGGGCTCAAGGTTGTCTCAGACGTCACCTTATCTGTAGATCCTAGATTTATGCTTGTATATCTGTGTATGTTCATATTGATTCAGTTCTGTTTATAGCTTGAATTTTCTTCCCAAACATTGTCATTGCAAAGACTACAGTGTGTATATAACTATTATGGAGCCGGCATCTACATACGTAGAGCCGAAATCGGATGTTTTGATGCCTTAGAACAAGTTTGACTGCAGCCGAAATTTTTGCCGGGTCGGGTGCCTGGCCGCCTGCTTCACGAAAATTGAGTTATTGTTCTTTAGCACTGTCTCTCTTTATTTTTAGCTTTTTTGAGTTTTATGTTGTTTACATAAAATCTATTCTGCTCGACCTCCCATATAGATGCTAAAGATATGGTATCAAATGGGTAAGGTTTGACTGAACCAATCCCACTGTGTCTAAAGTGGTACTAAAAAGAGTCAAAACCAGCCTCTAATGATGGTGAATATGACTGTACCATCTCTAAAAGCCTTACTTATCAACTGTGGTGCTATTTTATCAACTCTGTTAATGTTTCAACGTCAAATTTGTTAATGCAAACTAATTTATATTATGGTCTGCTTGGTGCTATTTTGAATTTCTAACCATACATCAAGTTTGTTAGGTTTAAGTTGGGTTACTCTGTAAGAATTTCTTATGCAGATAGGTGTTCTAAGATTTATGATATTTGAACTAACAAGTTACCTAATACAACTCTAATATTGTATTTGGGTTTGGAATTGACTGTAAATAGGATAAATAGTTTTAAATATTTGAGATGTTGAAGAATTACTAGATAAGTTAAGATTCATTACAAGCTAACATTACTTTTTAATCAATTAAAATTAGTTTTGTATAAGCAGTTTTTATAAAATAATTTTTATAACAGAAGAAAACTTAAAACAACATTAATTAGGTAGTAAACACTTATTTTTCATTTTTCTATTTTTTGGGGGGTAAATTACCAAGAAAAAAAATTAACATTTGTTTTAATTTTAGACTTGATTTTTAATTTTATCAAGTAGGTTATCAAGTTTTTACTTCTTTTTTTCAATTTTATACTGTTATTAGTTATCGCTACATTTCGTCCTTAATTATTGATATTGAAACATGCATGTGGTTGCTATGTAAGTGATGTACATTTGGGAATGAGGAAGAGGGGGCATTTGTTTGGGTAGTCATGCATATTTTAATTATAGTTAACGATAAAATAGTGTAATAGTAACTAATGACAATATAGAATTGAAACAAAATGTAAAGTTTAATAACTTAATTGATAAAATTAAAATTTTAATCTAAAATTAAAACGAAGATAAGAGTTGACATATTTTCTTATTTTGTAATTTACATTTTGTTTCAACTTCTTATACCAGTTGTTTGTAAAAAGATAAAAAGGGCCACAGATTCATGTGGTTAAACAATGACCTCTTTGAGGGTTATAATTACATGGTTTACAAATGGTGGCAGAGGTCTAGGAAAAAACGAAAAAGGTCATGGAGGGGTTTAGAAATAAAAAAAAAAATGTCGCGGAGAGCACAATTACCCTCCGTGCAGTAGATTGGATTAGTAGATGATTGTAGGATAAATATAATTGAAGGAAATGAAAAAAGAGGAGTTATTTTATATTTATTTGGATGCTTTATAATATTAAATTTTTAATATAAATTTTATATTTTAATGCATAGAGCAAAGAGTAAAATGGTAAAAGAAATATTTAATTAAAAAATATTCACATTTGATATTTCTACCATACTCTCTTCTTCTGTAGAAGATTTTGAGGGTTGAGTCCCTTATTCTAAAATTCTTGTAATATTTTAAAATATTTAGAAGGGAAACAATCCTCTTTTTCTCTCTCTCTCTTTTTTAAATATTTTTATATGAGATTATCGTTTTCCCTGTCCTCTCAATGCCCTCCCTTTTCCATGCTCTCAATACAAATATGGCACTAGGAATAATAAACAATATCTAAATGTAACTATATTTACTAAATTGGCATATGATTTGAACCTGGCCTTATGTACAAAATTTTGCAATATTTTCTTAATAGTACATTGTACTTTCTATTTTTCCTAATTTTTATTCAAATAATACATCTTATTGATATTACTCTTGTTCTAAATATTAATATATATAGTTTTTTCTTTTAAAGTTGTATGATTATTTCAAATATGATAACTATTTACATCCAAATATGAAATCAAATATTGAAATAATAAAAATTCACAGACCATAAAATAAAAATAAATGATATAAGTTTAGTTCGTGTTATATGCGTACCAAAAATAAAAAAATTTAAATATATACTCATTTAACAATTAATATAAAAATTTAATATTATTTAAAAGTCATAAGTTTAAATTTAATTAATTTTTATTTTAATTAATATATAAAAAATATTTTTATTACAAAAAATTTATAATATCAAAATATAATGTTACTATTTTTGAATTTTAATTTAGTGGGTTGCGAGTTCGATATCTATTATATGAAAAGATTAAAGGTTTAACTCATGAATCATCACTCAACATATAAGGAATTATGTAAAAAAATTAGTTTATTTATTTTATTAATCGGTAAAAATAAAAAAAAGAAAGAAGAAAATCAATCCCCGTAACCCTCCCCCCTTCTCTCTCTAAATTAACGCAGGCGCTCGACGAGGCCAGATCTATGAGAGAACTATAAACCCTCTCTCTCTCTCTCTCCATATCGACATATACGCCGGTGGCGATTTTATGTATGTGCGTTAGCGTATCCAATCCGATCCATTGCTGTGCTTGCCAGATCTGCGGTAGCCATTCTGCTTCACTTTCTATAGCTATCCATCGATTCGAAGTCTTTGTTTTATAGATCTGTGATGAATTTGTCTATTTAGGTTTTCGTTTGTTGATTATTAAGCATAACTTGTGAGAATTGTGAAGGTGGTGATTCTGAGTGATTGTGTGTGCAGGGATTGGCGATTATTGCGATTGGAGAAAATGTTAACGAAATTCGAGACGAAGAGTAATAGAGTGAAGGGGCTGAGTTTCCACACTAAGAGACCATGGATCCTCGCGAGTCTTCACAGCGGTGTTATCCAGCTGTGGGATTACAGGATGGGGACTCTCATTGACAGATTTGATGAGCATGATGGTCCTGTTCGCGGCGTCCACTTCCACAAATCTCAGCCACTCTTCGTTTCTGGAGGTATCGAATCGTATATGGCAATAAATGTAAACTTTTACTCCACGTGTAGTAGTTCTGTTTAAATATTCGTTTTTGCTGTTTCAAAATTGTTGAAAGGCGGCTCTTCCAGTCAATTGGTCGTGATATCTGACAGATCTATGAATGAATGCTTTTTGGCAATTCTTTGATACCTAGATTTGACATCTGGTATCCAGGCAATGACGGTTAACGCACAAATTCCATAATGTGAACTTTTAGAGTCCGTGATTCAGACCTCTTTGATCTGAATTTCTTCTCAAGTTCTACTCTTACGTTAGCAGATTTTGTGATTGAATTGTTATAATTCATTGCGAATTTTATATTGAGCAAGTCAAAGTATCAAGAGATTCTTAAAAATTTCTTCCTATTGTTGAAAGATTTATTTCATCCTTATGTTGGATTCAATACTCATCAGGAGCAAAATCTCGCTATTAAAATTATCTCTTTGCTGTGTTTTTGTAGAATTGAGCCTTTTGTTCTTCTTTGTCCTTTTTTTTGTTGGGGTTGAGATTTTCATTTTTATTTGTTTATATTTTAATTTAGCTTAGTCAAGTCAAGAACAAACTTTATAGGTTCTAAGCATAAAAATTGAACATTTTTTGAGGGACTAGGATACATTTCTCAGTGGGTGTTTTTCTTTTAGGTTTGGTTACTTAGTTTGGTCCCCTTTATTTAGATGCAAACTTCATGGCAGGGAAGGTGACTGCTTAACATCTTTGTTTGACATCTTACATGGTTATCTGGGTGTGGGTTAGGATGAGGCAAATGGGTTTAGTGCCTATTTAGTGATGGAGCTTTGTTGTTTGCCCATTTTATGAGGCCCTTTGTGGTAAAGGTTAAGTGGACTTCCTTGGAAGTTATTGTGGATAAATTTCCTTGCTTTCATTCTAAGCTTGGACAATCTAAGATGGTATGCTCAGGTTGTTTTTAATTGTTACTTTTTTTGTAAAAAGGATGGAGAGTTGACGGATCATTTATTTTTACACTTTATAGTTACTCGTGATATTTGGTTAGGAAGGCATTGAACCATGGCACTTTAGCTATTAATTTCATGGGTATGTGAAGATAGGCTTTTCTGAATAGGAGGTAGGCCCAGGTTTCAGTCGTTTCCCTTTATATGTCATGCGGCATATATGGTGGGAAAGGACTTTGAGAGTTTTTGATGGGTTGAGAGTTAGTGTTTTTACATTAAGGAAACATTTCTCTGTTGGTGTCTTGGGGGGGATTTTTGTTTATATCTGGAACCTTTCTTTGGTTTTGTTGATAATCTTTTGCTATAAGTTGGTTTGTATATTTTGTTCAGGGTGTGTCCCTGCTGGGGCAGTTTGCTTATTAATACACTTTGTTTATGATGAAATGGTTAAAATTGTTAGGGACATTCTTCACAACAACAACATATCAAGCCTTAATCCCACTAGGTGGGATTGACTACATGCATTCTACCTTGCCAATTATCTCTATCTATGGCTATTATCTTATGTAAGGCCTTTATAACTTTTTGTTGGGTCTTCTTCTACCTCTTTTACTAATGAATTGTTCCATTTCATCCACTTTTCTCACAGGAGTCCATGCTGGTTTTCTTTTCACATGAACAAACAATTGTAATTGTGTCTTACTCATTTATCTTCAATTGGAGTCACTCTGATCTTATTATGAATAACCTCATTTCTAACTTTATCTTTTCTTGTATGGTTGCACAAGAGTCATTCCTTCTCATTCAAACAAAATGAGTGCTAGAATACCTTTTGAAATTAATTTCTTTTTTGTCAGTATAATATGATGGACATGTTGCTTAGAGTTTAAATGTGGAAATTGGTATCTTACATCATGTTGTTCATGCAGGAGATGATTACAAGATTAAAGTCTGGAACTACAAGTTGCATAGGTGTCTCTTTACTCTCCTTGGACACCTTGATTACATCCGTACTGTGCAGTTTCACCATGAATATCCTTGGATTGTGAGTGCAAGTGATGATCAGACTATTAGAATATGGAATTGGCAATCACGTACTTGTATCTCTGTTTTGACCGGCCACAATCACTATGTAATGTGTGCCTTATTCCACCCAAAGGAAGACCTTGTTGTGTCAGCCTCACTGGATCAGACTGTTCGTGTATGGGACATTGGAGCCCTGAGGAAGAAGACTGTATCTCCTGCTGATGATATTTTGCGGTTGAGTCAGATGAACACAGATCTTTTTGGTGGGGTAGATGCTGTTGTTAAATATGTCTTGGAAGGTCATGACCGTGGTGTGAACTGGGCCGCATTCCACCCAACCTTGCCTTTGATTGTGTCGGGAGCAGATGATCGTCAAGTCAAGCTGTGGCGCATGAACGGTAAAATTTTCATTGGTTACTTTATACTCTTGTTCTTTTGTTGATGACATACTCATTAGTTCTCATTTATCACGTTCAACTAGTTATCTTTTCATGTGTAGTAATTAATGCATCACTACTTGATAATACATGTAACGAGCAAGTTTAAGACAATTCTCAAAGCATTGTTTTAGGTGGGCGTGGATGTGTTTTGCTTGGTCAGGAATTGCTTGGCCAAGCTGGTTTACTTTCCAATTTACACAGCCATACATGAAAACTTCTAGACACGATGTTCTACATGTTTATCACTTTAATAAGAACAATGACCACTTTTGAGGCATGCTATTCTTTTCCTCAGACACAAAGGCTTGGGAAGTGGACACGCTAAGGGGACACATGAACAATGTCTCATGTGTCATGTTCCATGCCAAGCAGGACATAATTGTTTCAAACTCAGAGGACAAGAGTATTCGTGTTTGGGATGTAACAAAGAGGACTGGTGTTCAAACTTTCCGCAGGGAGCATGATCGATTTTGGATTCTTGCATCTCACCCTGAGATGAATCTTCTGGCTGCTGGTCATGATAGTGGAATGATTGTGTTTAAGTTGGAAAGAGAAAGGCCTGCTTTCTCTGTAAGTAGTGATTCTATGTTCTATGCCAAAGATCGCTTTTTACGCTTTTATGAGTTCTCGACCCAGAGAGACACACAAGTGATTCCAATTCGTCGCCCTGGTTCTGTAAGTCTAAATCAAGGTCCACGCACTCTTTCTTATAGTCCTACAGAGAATGCTGTTCTTATCTGTTCTGATGTTGATGGCGGCTCTTATGAACTATATGTTGTCCCTAAAGACAGTATGGGTAGGGGTGACTCAATGCAAGAGGCAAAAAGAGGTAGTGGAGGATCAGCAGTCTTTGTGGCTCGGAACAGGTTTGCAGTGCTTGACAAAAGCAACAACCAAGTATTGGTCAGAAATCTTAAGAATGAGGTCGTTAAGAAGAGCAGTCTTCCTATTGCTGCAGATGCAATATTTTATGCAGGAACAGGGAACTTGCTTTGCAGGGCAGAGGATAGGGTTGTTATATTTGATCTTCAGCAGAGAATGGTTCTTGGGGAACTCCAAACTCCTTTTGTTAAGTATATTGTCTGGTCAAATGATATGGAGAGTGTGGGCTTGCTCAGCAAACATGCTATAGTTATTGCTAGTAAGAAACTTGTGCATCAATGCACCCTCCATGAGACAATCCGTGTGAAGAGTGGAGCATGGGATGATAATGGTGTTTTCATTTATACAACCTTGAATCACATCAAGTACTGCCTTCCCAATGGAGATAGTGGAATCATAAGGACCCTTGATGTCCCAATATACATCACAAAGGTTTCGGGAAACAAGATATTTTGCTTGGACCGCGATGGAAAGAACAGAACTATAGTTATTGATGCAACAGAATATATCTTTAAGCTGTCTTTAATGAAGAAGAAATATGACCATGTTATGAGCATGATAAGGAACTCCCAGCTCTGCGGGCAGGCAATGATTGCCTATTTGCAGCAGAAGGGATTCCCTGAGGTTGCTCTTCACTTTGTTAAAGATGAAAGAACCCGTTTCAATCTGGCTCTGGAGAGTGGGAACATCCAAATTGCAGTTGCTTCAGCTAAGGAAATTGATGAGAAGGATCACTGGTATAAATTGGGGGTGGAGGCTCTTCGCCAAGGTAATGCTGGAATTGTTGAGTATGCATATCAAAGGACAAAGAATTTTGAGAGGTTATCTTTCCTTTATCTCATAACTGGGAATATGGAAAAGCTTTCCAAAATGCTTAAAATTGCTGAAGTGAAGAATGATGTCATGGGGCAGTTTCATAATGCTTTATATCTTGGGGATGTTCGGGAGCGTGTTAAGATTTTGGAGAATGCTGGGCATTTACCACTTGCTTATATTACTGCTTCCGTCCATGGCTTGCAGGATGTTGCTGAACGGCTAGCAGCTGAGTTGGGAGATAATGTTCCTATGTTGGCACAAGAAAAAGTACCATCCCTTATGATGCCTCCAACCCCCATTTTGTCTTGTGGAGATTGGCCACTCCTGAGAGTCATGAGAGGCATATTTGAGGGTGGCCTCGACAGTATTGGCAGAGGTGGCCATGATGAAGATGAGGAAGCTGCTGATGCTGATTGGGGTGAAGAACTTGACATGGTAGATGTTGATGGTTTGCAGAATGGGGATATAAGTGCAGTTCTTGAGGATGGAGAGGTCCCCGAAGAACATGAAGAGGAGGGAGGATGGGATCTTGAGGATTTGGAGCTTCCTCCAGAGGCAGATACTCCAAGGGCTTCTGTCAATGCCCGCTCCTCAGTTTTTGTAGCCCCAACTCCTGGAATGCCTGTGAGCCAAATTTGGATTCAGAGATCGTCTCTTGCTGCTGAACATGCAGCAGCTGGTAATTTTGATACTGCAATGCGGTTGCTGAGCCGGCAATTGGGAATAAGAAACTTTGTTCCTTTGAGACCCATGTTTCTTGACCTTCATACTGGCAGTCATACCTATTTACGTGCATATTCATCTGCTCCCGTATTATCTCTGGCAGTTGAACGTGGATGGAATGAGTCTGCTAGCCCAAATGTGAGGGGACCTCCGGCACTTGTATTCAATTTCTCTCAATTGGAGGAGAAACTCAAGGCTGCTTACAAAGCGACAACAGCTGGGAAATTCACCGAGGCTCTTCGGCTGTTCATTTCTATCCTCCATACAATTCCATTAATTGTGGTTGAGTCAAGAAGGGAGGTAGATGAAGTTAAAGAATTGATCATTATAGTGAAAGATTATGTCTTGGGTCTGCAGATGGAGCTCAAGAGGAAGGAAATGAAAGACAATCCAGTGCGTCAACAGGAACTTGCAGCTTATTTCACGCACTGCAACCTTCAAATGCCTCATCTAAGGCTTGCATTGCAAAATGCAATGACTGTTTGTTACAAGGCCAAGAACCTTAATACAGCTGCAAATTTTGCCAGGCGGCTCCTGGAGACCAATCCAACCAGTGAGAACCAAGGAAAGATGGCTCGACAAGTGCTGCAGGCTGCTGAGAAGAACTTGAAAGATGTTTCTGAGCTGAACTATGATTTCAGAAACCCATTTGTGGTTTGTGGCGCGACTTATGTACCCATTTACCGAGGACAGAAAGATGTCTCATGCCCGTATTGCAGTTCCCGGTTCGTGCCAAGCCAAGAAGGTCAACTCTGCACGGTTTGTGATCTCGCAGTCGTTGGTGCAGATGCTTCAGGTCTGCTTTGTTCTCCTTCCCAGATAAGATGATTAAGCTGCTGAACATGGAGCATTTTTACACCAATCCAGCTGTTCATTTTGTCGCGTTCGTCTTTGCAGACAAAGGTAAGAAAATATTGTTCAACAACAGTTTAAAACAAAAATTTCCATGAAACTGTCTCTGGTCCCTCCCCCCCCCCCCCCTGGCTGTCATCCCGTTCTTCACCTGTTATTTAGCTATAATTATGAGTTTCAATGTAATAAACAAATTTGAGAATTTTGAGTTGGGGCTATTCTTGTTAGCTGTTCATAGGCAAGAATGGCCTAGGTTCTTTGTTAATTTCGACTTTGGTCCATAGGTAAGGAGCCATTTATGGTGGCGTATGCGAATGTTGTCTAGGAAACAGTTTGTTTTTTTCTGCTGTGTTCGTTGTCTCTATTGGTCAGTACTCAGTAGTAGTAGTAGTAGTAGTGAAAAGAACCGTTACCCAATTACGGTCAGAGATTTCAGATCTTTCTTTCTTCTCTGCTATTGGATTTCCTTGTAACTACCACCGTCTATGTTGCATAGAAAATGGCCCTTGGGCATTGCCCGTGTTTCGATTGCTTTAAATTTTATGTTTTTTTGGTCAACTATGTACATTTCTTTCTGGAAGGGATATGAAACTAGCTCATTTCATATTGCCTTTGCTTTTTAAATAGTGAACTGAAGCAGCATTTGTAGGGAAAGGCGATCCCCAGATTCTTGCTTAGTTTCTCCCGACCTGGAATTTGAAGAGTCTCTCTCTCTCTCTCTCTCTCTCTCTCTCTCTCTCTCCTGTTTTGTTTTGTCTCGGGTTTACAATCAGAGGCTGGCTATCACACATCATTTCATGGTGGATATAACTGTGCTGGGTGCTATTGGAACCAAATCATTTTTATTTTCTAATAGATCCATCTTTAGCACCGATAAATTAAAATATTTCTTCAACTTGAGCTAATTTAAAGACCCCAAGTTCAATCTCTCGTGTTTTCTCTCTGTGGTCTACATCAGGTACTTCCGAGTTAATTTGCCTATGTTTTTGTATATCGGTCGCGTCTTCGTAGAAAGCAGCCTAATCAGCAATCTCCGCGCCAAATTATTTTGTGGGTAAAAACCTAATATATTTAACTACTTGTATAGTATTTTGTCTATAGAAAATAATAAGGATGATCATACACAACAGAAGTAATTTATAAAAATGATGCTATTTATTGTGGCTTACATGTTAAGAAAAAATATTTATTGAAATAGTTTATAATTACTAAAATGCGAACATCATTCGTATGCTATTCTAAATTTCTAGTAGTATTTTATATAAACTACTATTTTCTTAAGTAATTTACACTTATTCCCGTAAGGATCCTTGTAGTCCCACTTAGGTTTTGTTCTCCCTCTGCTCGAGGGGCTGATGACAAGTTAAAATAGCTTCGAAGTTTTTTAGTTTTAATTTTTAGATCTAGGATTAAGGCAAATTGGGAGGGATATTTTATATCATAGTTGGGACCCTGTTCAAGGATCATATAAACCGTTTAGTAGATTGATTAAGGTATGGATTTATCATTCTTGTAAAACTCTTGTCTCAATTTAGTAATATAGAGAGCTTCTAAAAGATCCATTGGATTTTTATTATTAAGCTTTCATATAACTTCATTAATCTCTTTATTCTTTAAATTCAAATAATAATAAATTAAAAAACAAATAAATAAATGTGGTTGTTCCCAAATTTTTATTGCATAATTATCTAGCGTAATTTACACTCCAAACCACCAGTACACACACACACTTGGGTTTGTCAAGCTCTCGCTCGGCCTCTGCCACGGCGGGGTATGGTTCCTGACGTGAATAAGCTCTCAAGAGAGATGATTAAACTCTACTGCAACTAAGTTTTGAGGGAAAATTTTCAGCCGAAGCTTCATTCATCTTCCCTTTTTAATTACAGTGAAAACTGAAAACTGAACCCACTAGTGCATAACCATCACTTCACCTAAGAAAATGGAAACATGTGAGAATGAAGCCTAGAACAATCGAAACTGTCACAACTGAATAGTAAATAAAATAATGAAATAAATCAATTCCTAAAAGTTTGCAAGGCAGTTGAAGACCACAGGCACGAACATTTTTCGCCCGCCTTGAGAACAGCCTTGCCCGCAAGGCCTTGAGGTGCAGCTTCGTCTTCTTCTGCCTCGTGTTGTTCAGGCAAAGACACTTCCAAGCTGGAGAGATTCTTGAGGTGATTCCTGAGCAGGGAGATATGCATAACAGGATGAATTTTACTTCCTTCTAGTCGGAGCAGTTTATAGGCCACTGGTCCTATGCGTTCAATGATTTTGTAGGGGGCATAATATTTTGCCGATAGCTTGTGCCTCCGGTTTCCTGTTAATGAGAGCTGTTGATATGTTGTACCTTAAAGATATGCAGAGTCTCCAACCTCGAACTGTCGGTCCTTCCTGCCTTTATCAATTATCATATGTAGTTTTCATTCACTCCTTGGTCTTGGAAAGGTGTTGGTGTAGTTGGGCGAAAACCGGATCTCGTTGTCTCAGCTCCCAATCTACACTGGTGTCCTTAACCGAATCCAACTCATAAGATGTTAAAACTGGACGAGGTCGACCATAAACCACTTCAAAAGGAGTGAAGCCCGTGGATGACTGCCAACTAGTGTTGTAACAAAACTCTGCCCATGGATGAGGTCGACTTTTGTGTATGATTTGGAAGTTGTGTGGGCTTTGAGGAATTTTGGGAAGGCGTGGTGAAATTGGAGTGCCTGCCTTCAAGGGTGCTTGGAGCCTTCCTCAGGCTTTGATTCTTAGCTTCGAAGAGACGGGCAAGACCACCGGCTTGTGGCAGGGTTTATGGGTTTGCCGCCCGCACATCGGCTTGGATCGATTCCTTGAGCCCACTGACGAAGCAGCTAATTTGTTGCTGCTCCAATAAACTTCCAGCCCGAGTCAATAATCGGTCAAATTGAAACTGGCAATCCTTCACAGAGCCAACCTGAGTTAATTTTGTAAGCTCCCCATAGAAATCCTCCAAAATGGTAGGGCCGTAGCGATCGTTGATGGCCTGTTTAAAATCTTCCCAAGTCAGCCATATGCGAGTTCTTCACATTGTTTGATACCACAGGTGTACCCCGGAATCCAAGTGGAATGCAGCGAGCGCCACCTTCTTTCTGAATTTGGTGTTCGGTGGAACTCGAAGAACTGCTCTGCCCTCTCTACCCAACTAATTGGGTCCTCACTGCCATCATACCGTGGGAAATCCAATTTGACAGTTCGAGGGATCACTGTTCCGAAATTCTGGTTGCCCTGGGTTGGAGTGGGAAGGTAAGGGTGGAAAGGTGGAGTGTGAAAACTGAGATGGAGTTGGCTTGAATGCGGCGGAGGGGATGGGCGTTTGCTGGCGGTGGGACAGGGAGTGGGTTAGCATTTGGATGTATAGGCCGTGTACCATCTTCTCCAATCGTAGGAACTGCTCCTGTACATGTACAAGGCCGTGATTCTTCGTTGGTTTGTTTTTCTGGATGGTGGAGAAACGCCCACGTCGGAACCTCGCTCTGATACTATCTTGTTACGCACTTGGGTTTGTCGAGCTCTCGCTCGGCCTCTGCCACGACGGGCTATGGTTCTTGTCGTGAAGAAGCTCTCAAGAGAGATGATTAAACTCTACTGCAACTATGTTTTGGGGGAAAATCCTCTGCCGAAGCTTCATTCATCCCTCCCTCCTCCTTTTTTTTTTTTTTTAATTCAGTTTGAATTTTATCCGCCTAATTCTAGAAGAGGGGAGCACACAATTAGTTTTCATTTAGTGAGCATTTCTGTCTCTACTAAGAGTTAATCATCCGTTCTTTCTAAGAAAATTTAAGAGTTTTATCACTTGCGTGATGTACTAAGACATTCATAATTTTTTTTAATTATAATAAAAATTAAAAATTAAAAATTAAAAACTGAATTAATTAGTGCCTAACCAGCACTTCACCAAAAAAATGGAAACATGCGAGAATGAAGCGTAGAAGAATTGGAACTGTCACAACTGAACGGTATATAAAATAATGAAATAAATCAATTCCTAAAAGTTAGCAAGGCAGTTGCCGACCACAGGCACGTAACGCGCTCGCGCGCGCACACACATTTCCTGTTCTTTAGGGGTTCTTGTGGGCGGCTCGCACTGGTCCTCCCCGTGACCATGGCGACTGAGTTCCTAATTTACCCCCCTCACGTGACGTGAGACAGTTCATGAGGGACTTTGGGGTGTGGGTTAACACCTTTTGCTCCCAAGAAATGAGATAATGATGGAGAAAATTGTTTTAACCATACAGCAAGTGAAGTGATGAGAACGAAGTGAAGATTGGTGGAAGGTTCTGCTTTTGGAATGGCATGGCATGGCATCAAAATCTCTCAGGCTTTTATCCATCTGAAATGGATCAATTGGACGGAGGGTCACAAAAGGCTGCAGATCAGAGATGATGCACCCCACCCCACCCCACCCCACCAAGGATTAGGACTAATTCAATGCCACTGCTTCCTCAATATTTAGGCCCCTTCACTTTAAAAAAAAAAAATATTTTTCTTTAATTTCTAACTTAATTTTATGATTAAAATGTCTTAAAATTTATAGTAGTCCTTTTTAAAAATTAGATAATTAAATTCTCTATTTTTCAAATAAGAAGATTTAATTATGGTTATTATAAAGAATCAAGATCATAGATGTTATAAAACAGAAGATGTGATTATTTCCACTAGATTTCTACTCCCATATTGAGAGAGTGGTTAGTATTTACTATTTTACATACAATACTCTTTTTTTTTATTTTTTTTAAAGGATTTGAACTTATGATATTTTACTTTTCCTTTTTTGATGTCATATCTGTATTCAACAACATAACTAAAGAGATTTAACAAGAATTCACAATTAAAAATACAAAAAAAAGTGATGATTTTATTAATAATTTGCATACTCTTCCCTTGGATTATATATTTATGGGTGGCTAATGAGTGAGTTTAAAAACTGTAATAAAACATTAATTGACAATTAATTATAAAAATATCATCAAAATGATTTTGATATATATATAAAATAAAAATGGGCAAAGGGTGGTATATCCTTACACAACTCAAAACAAAAGACAAGTCATTTTCTATCTTTTCCCATCCACTATTATGCGTGCATTAATTTTGGCAGCAGGGTTTGAACGCTCGGATTCAATGTCTCTATTACGCACACTTATTACTTTCTACGACACTTGTTCATTACTTTGAGCAACAAAGAGATTCTTGTGAGATAACTTCCCTCGGTTCCACGGCCTTTGCCTTGTTGTTTTAACTTATATATGGCATCCGTACCACACACTGTCTTGTCTCATTTTCTTTCTTTCTGTTTTCCTTATCTTTTTCTATTCCCTCAGTCTCCAAGCATTACTATTTACTGTTACTGGGCACTTGTCGTTAATCCCAGACACTGTAGTACACGTCCGTACAGACGAATGAGACCTCCCCCCCTTCCTTCAAAAAAGAAGCTCCCAAAAAGCAACAAGGGAGAGGAAGAAAATCAAGATATGTGTGTGTGTGTGTGTGTGTGTGTGGAGAAAGCAACTTAATTAGGGGGGGCATTATTATTAATTAATTCCCAATTCCTAGGGATCATATATAGAGATGAGCCCATGTTCTGAAAATCGTCTCCTGTGAAATGATCATCAGTACGTACTGGCCGGAGAGAAGAAGAAAGAGAAGGAGAGGAGGATGATGATGAAGAGAGGAGGAGGAGGATCAAGTAGCAGCAGCAGCAGCAGGTGCCAAGACTGTGGAAACCAGGCCAAGAAGGACTGTTTGTACATGAGGTGCAGGACTTGCTGCAAGAACCGAGGGTTTCAGTGCCAAACCCACGTCAAGAGCACTTGGATCCCTGTTTCCAAACGCCATTCCAGGTTCAATCAACACTTGCCCATGACTACTACTGTTCATCCACAGTCAAACCCTAAAAGATTCAGAGACCACAATCCCTCCTCAGGTAACCTTTTCCTGTTCATCTATCTACATCATCAGATAGAGATAGAGATATATAGATAGGGAGGGGAAAGAGATGATATATATATATTTATATAAATATATTCTTTTAATTCGGTGATAAAATATAATAGTGATGTTATCTACTATTAGGGTCCAAATTTTTATCTTTTTAGAGCAAATTTACATATAAATTTTTATACACAGTACATGCGGATGGTTATTGACTTATTTCTCATATCCCGTGACTTAATTTAGTTAGTTAATGCACACTTGAAACATACACAGTGGCTGCAAGTTATCTTTGAGTGCAAGAACTGGGCATCTGCAATAAGCCTAAACCCTAGCAACTTCCTTCTTTTTCTGCACCATTTTAATTAGCTACTGATGATTTGGGAAATCCAAAGATAACTATATACTTACCCCTTTCCCATTTCGACTTCAGCTTAATTTGATGGTATGATTTTTCAGAGCTGGGAGAGGTAGATTTCCCCGCGGAATTGCATTTTCCAGCGACATTCAAGTGTGTGCGAGTGAGCTCAGTGGACAACTCGGTGGACCAATATGCATATCAGGCAGCAGTGAACATTGGAGGCCATATTTTCAAGGGAATTCTCTATGACCAAGGCCCTGAAAACAGCAGTACTAATTCAGCTGGGGAAAGCTCATCGGCTGGTGCCCTATTAGGTCAAAGTCAACCCAATCTCATCGCCTGTACAGCCTCGCCGCCTTCTTATCCAACTACATTCTTGCCTGGTATGCAGTATTTCCCCTACCCAAAATCTTGAAAACCGTTCTCTCTCTCTCTCTCTCAACATTTTTTTTTTTTTTTGAATTTATGATATCATTGAGCTAGAAAGAAAGAGAAAGTAGAATGAGAGAGGGAGAGAGAGAGGGGAGGGGTAGGGGAGAGAGAGACATATCTGTTGTATTTTTCCCAATTCCAACGAAGAATTTAGATGATATATCTTCTGTGTCTGGTCGGTGTTTTTAAAAATGTTCTGCATATGGGGCTTGCAGTTTGTCTTGTCTTTAATTAATTAATTTACTATATTGTTTCCGTGTTGAAATTGGCTTGCTCTTGCTGGTTCCTGGCGTTCATATATTTTATCAACTTCAAAGCTGCTTTTATCCCGGTTATCCGTTACTTTGCCGGCCTGGAGAGATAGCGTGTTGCAATCTCCATCTCAGTGAATGAATGAATGGCCGATTTCATGATTATGTATTTTTCTTCCTTCTGGCTGTATATTGTAATTACTTCATGCATGGCCATTCAAATTCTGACCCCCTCCCCCTCTCTCTCTCTTCTCTCTCTTCTCTCTCTGTGAGACAGACACACTCACGCGTGTATAATTATGACATCAAATGCAAATAGAATACAAGGAGATTGAGAACTTTAATCAGTTGAGTAGGCTTCTGTCTGTTTTTTTTCCAGTGAAAGAAAGCACTGAAGATTGAACTGTCTTTTTTTCTTCCATATTTTTTTTGTAGATCTTTCTTTTTAAAATACCAATTAAAATGGTCCAATAGTAGTATTTTTATTGTTATAAATTATTGTTTTATTGAGTTTCTTCAACATATATATATGAACATTAACAGATTATATTTTTATATGAAGTCTCAGTTTATATATCATTAATATATATCTATTGTTTCTCTTCTATACATATATACATATATATAATGTTTCCCTTCCATATATGCACATATTCCTCATCTTCAACAAGGTAGCAATAGTAGTATTATATAATTAATTAGTAGCCTCCCTGACCATTTTAATTAATGCATAAAGTTCTTCCTTTAGCTATCTTTCTGTGATTATACATTGGAATAAATTTAATTAACTACTTGTCGAAGCCAAAACAATATATTGAATTGAAGGGGAATCGCTATATATATATAAATATCATAATCATCATGATCATGAAAAGAAGAAAGCTATAAGCCCTAGCTAGCTAGCTAGCTATTAGCTTCTCTACATGAATTAATATATTTTTATTTACAGTTTGGAGCAAAAAAGATTGATTTGGTGGGCATCTCTTTTGATTTTGCACCCAAGCGGAAAGCAAGTCACAACCCTTTAAGTTTAATGTTAAATTTATGCTAAAGGGGAAGGAAAAAAGATTAATACTCATCAATCACACACAACTGCATGCCATGGAATATATCCTTTGTACTTGAGATAAAAGAAACAATGCCATTCATATATATGCAGTATACAGTGGTTCTACTTGTCTGCATACATATATATAAGAAATCCTCCCAGTGCACTCTCACTCACGCCTAGATTCTGTATGACTTTCCCATTTGGTTATTTTGATTACTACCTTTTCCCAGCAGGGAGAGACAACCTTTTGCAGGAAGGGATCCAAGAATATATACACACACACATATATAAATATATTTCTAGTGGGAATATAGATCACATGAGATATTTTATGTATATATATAATGTAATTAATCAAGAAAAATGTTATATCATTTCATCTTTGATCTTTGTAAAACATCTATGATGGAATTATATAGTTAATTAATTGTCAATTTTTTTAGATGGTATTAGATATATAGAACGCATAGATCTTTATAATTTGTTGGACTACTTGTCATTAATGGAGAAAAATATATATTATGAAGTACATATATATATATCTGGAGATACAAAGACATGTGTAATATATTAGGATTTTAATTTCCAAAATCATAGGTGCAAACTGAAGATTAAATACTGGAAGAGATATATTAGCAAGTTCTGCATGCATGCCTGTACTGTAAGTCAAATGTTTGGAGATATACATTGTAGTCAAGAAATGATGATCAAGAGAACAAACTTAACGCCTCTCTGCATTTTGGACTCCCTAGATGAGGTCCTAGTTTTTTTGGGGGGGCTAAAGACTGGGAGTTTTATTACTTCAATCAAATATCAACTGCATCATCATAATCAGCCCGTATAATTAGTACTTCACTAGGCAGTTCAAATTAACAGCTGGCCTGATATAGAAGAGAAAGAACTTAATTTTAATTAGCTAATAATAATAAGTGAGCAAGGCTAGCTATTAGCTTTTCTGTGCAATGACCAACATTCTTCGTGCAATTTCCATATTTAGTTTTCGTCCACCATGGTGTATTTCTTCACTTTGGCTGTATCTTTCCTCAATTAATGTGACAATTATTTTCGGGACACCAAATAAAAATGTATAAATACTTAATTTTGTTGAGTTTTGATAATAAATTTTTTACGTAATTTTATATTATTTTAATATTTAATCTGTCTATTTATATTCTCTCACATCGGATTTGAGTTGTTATTTTAGTTTTTTTTTTATTGGGATTAAATTTATAGTCTTATCTTGCTAACGAAGGAAGTGTGCCAAGGTGATCCGTTCATCCCAGGTGGAGTACTGAAAGCAATGAATCTTTTGTGGTATTACCAAATCTAATTAAAATTTAAAATTTTATATAGAATCATATTAATTAATAATGGAATTAAATTCACCATCTTCTTAATTAGTTCATGTTCATGGGATCAGATTGCTTAAGCTGTGATGAATGCCTCAAATTAAAGAAGGGTAGGGGCCCCCTGTTTTTTTTACTCATGAAGAGTTGTTTACACTAAAATACAAATTATAGTAGATATTAATCCACGAGCTATGTATATAGCAGCAGCAGCAGCTTCTTTTTCTAAAGGACTACAATTAATATTATATATTAATGGAAGCACATGGCACATAATATTATATATTAGGCTTGAAGCATGCAATTTTTGCCCCCACTGAGCCGCCATTGTGTTTCTTTCTTCTTTTACAGATAAAGATAATCTGTGTTGCGAGTTGATAGAAAAGTGCTTTTAAGATATATTTATATAATAAAATGATGAAAACATTTTATTTTCTTTAACCATCATTTGTATTCATATTAATTATTTCTTTCATCCTTTGCTCCATTATTTGAACCCTCTGAGTTTTATAAATTTTTTTATGGAATTTAAAGACATTGATTATTTATATAATATAAATAATACAAATAGAAATAGTATTTTTTATACCACATAAATAATAAGGATAAATAGTACAACAGTAAGTATACTATATATATATATACTCTTTATAACAAAATAGTATGAAAGATTAAAAGAAGAAAAGAAAAGCATGCAGCAGCTGTTTGATCTGACAAAAGAGAAGTACGTACGATTGCCTCATGAAGATAAGCCCACGAGCGAGCAAGCAAGCAAGCAGCGGCAGGAGCCAAGCAGCCAGTCCCAGAGGAATAGCATCTTCTTCCACCTGCACCTGCACCTGCACCTGCTTTCATCCTCTTCAAATTAATTAATTAAATATATGCAGAGGCAATTTGAGCGAGAAACGCTGAAACAGGAAAATAATCGAAGAATGCTACTTTTGTATGTATTCTTCTTGTCAATTTATAGATAACTTAAACAGCATCAATTACATGAGACGAGACGAGACGAGATAATTATATTTTATATCATGTTTATTTAAGATGTTTATATAATATTAAAGACAATTTGATGTTGGTAATTTGGAATTTAGAAGTTCATTGATTGTATTTTATGGAGTGATTGATTCATTCATTCATTTTAAATGGACTTTATATTTATACAAAATTTCTGAAAAAAAAGGGAAAGTAAACTTATTTATAAAAATGTGTGTGTATATATACATATATATTATTGGGCTCAAAGCCCGACATTCTGGGCCTCTTTGGGCTTCAAAGTTTCAGCCCATTATGCGGCAAGTCTGGCGGGAAACAACAATCGTTTCCCGCTAAATCAACCCTTCACTTTATTTCGCCCAAATCCTACAGTCACGCTTCGTTTTCCCGCCATTTCTCTCTCTCTCTCTCTCTCTCTCTCTCTCTCTCTGTAGCCATGGCGTCCGATTCTTCTCCGGCCGACGTCCAATTCGGTAAGGATCTTTCTCTTCTGCGACAATTTATGCTTTTATTTTTTGCGTGCGTGTATATATCGCATATATGAAAACCTAATTAACCCCAACGTTCATGATTTATTGGATTATAGGACCGTCTTCTCCCGATGATTCGATCTCGAGTCCAATCGGAAACACTTTCTCTTCACCCGGCAACCCCGCTGGTCGGAGGCGAGGCCGCCGGTCGTCTGCGTCGGACGCCACCCCGACTCCGCCCCCCCGCTCCCGGTTCACCACCCCCGACGCAACTCCAACCCCCTCCAGCTCCCACCGTAGAGGCGGTGGCAGAAGAAATTCGATGTCCACCCCTCCCGTCGCGGCCACCCCGTCCTATACCGATGAAGCGCCGCCCTCGTCCGAGGGCGGAGAAGGAGAGGACGCCGACGACGCCCCGCCGATGTTTGTTTGGGGAACGAACATTAGTGTTCAGGATGTCAATGCCGCGATTTTGCGGTTTCTGAGGCATTTTCGCGAACACCCCGAGGACGACGAGGGAAAGTACATGAAGGCCGTTCACCATGTGATTGAAATTGAGGGAGACTCGCTAGAGGTTGATGCCCATGATGTCTTTGATTATGATACTGATTTGTACACAAAAATGGTTAGGTACCCGCTTGAAGTTCTTGCAATTTTTGATATTGTGCTGATGGATATGGTTGGTCGAATCAACCCAATGTTTGAGAAGCACATTCAAGCTCGGATTTTCAATCTCAAGACCTCTACTACCATGAGAAATCTCAACCCATCTGGTAATTACTCGTTGATGTTATGTAGGTCTGTTGTTCCTCTTTAATCTATAGTTCTAGGATTTCAGTCTGTCTGACTAATTGGGGTTGTTTTGGTAGATATTGAGAAGATGGTCTCGTTGAAAGGAATGATTATCCGGTGTAGTTCGATTATACCAGAAATCAGAGAAGCAATATTTAGATGCCTTGTATGTGGATACTATTCTGACCCAATTGTCGTAGATCGAGGTAATTGACATTCTGTGTTATGCATTAATTGTGTCACGTTGTAGATAAACGACTATTGATTTTTTAAGCAACTGTGTCATGCTAGGGCGAATTAGTGAGCCTACTTTGTGCGGGAAGGAAGAATGCCTTGCCAAGAATTCTATGACACTGGTTCACAACCGATGCAGGTAATAAACTTATTAACAACTGATGTGGGAATATTGAGATTTCAATATCATGGAGATTGACTCAATTTTTGCCCTACATGTTTCTATTCGTAATCATATTTTTCAGCACCTACAAGGCTTACGAAGAAAATCATAATGTAACTATTTGAGCAGATTATTACTAATATTGCTGTTATTATCTTAGTATTTTGAGCTGGATTCCATTTTACTTTTAGATCCTGTTTTTGAGCTACTTAGCCTAGCTGATGATCTCATTTTGGATTTCAAATAACCAGGTCTGAACAAATTAGAATCATTAGTAGAGTTCTAATTTTTATGCTTTGAAGAACTCTCTATTTGAAGGGAAATAACAGATTATTACTAATTTGTTGTCATTGTTTTAATATTTTACTCTGGATTCCGTTTTACTTCCAAAACCCAGTTTTTGGGTGGTTATTCAGCTAAGCTAGTGGTTTCGGTTGTAATTTCAAATACCCAAGTCTTAACAAATTAGAATCATTACTAGAGTGTTAATTTTTTGCTTTCAGGAACTCTATTGAGGGCACTCTTTCTCTTCTTGGAAAACCATAAATGCATGCATGGTTGTTATGCCCTCAACAAGAGCTTATTGGTGTTTGAATGGGCTTTAAACTCAGTGCCCTTTTGGTATTGATGTGAAAATATTTGCTCATTTGACAGTGCTTTTGCAAGGATGATTTTGATTGATTAAAAATAATTTTATTTTATACTTCTGCTTCACCACTGTGGAAACTCCAAACTCCTTCAGAGCAAAAAAAATGACATTAGCTGTCATGTAAAAGCATTTTTTACTATTAGCCAGGCAGCACAAAAAGTACAAAAAACGGCTTTTATCTAATCAAAAGCCTTTTTTTTTAATCAACCCACAGCATGGCTAAACAGGCAATCAGATTGACCTCTTCCCTTATCTGTCAAAATCTGGCAACACAGCTCAGTCCACTGCTCGCTGTATTTGGGTTGCCAAATCACCACTGGGGCTTTTCTTGTTTGCTGGGCATAAGTTAAAATTTAACTACTCATATCTGGGGTTTTAAACAGATTCTATCAAAAACTATGGCCTTAATGTTCTTTCAGCAGCCTATTTGAGTTGGCAGATGCTTGAATTCCTATTGACTGTCTTATTCTCCAGCTTCTGGCATGGAAAGTCTATTTATTTGAACTCCAGTCCCTGTCTTCTTGACCATATAGGTTATTCTTTTGGGCTCTTTAAATGGTCATTAGGTTATTGCTTTTGGGATTTGGCGCCTTACACTTCCGTAAGAATTCATGCCTAATTTATTATTTTTACCAAATGCTGGCGTGTGTATTTAAGGGTAGTTGAGACTGTTTATATAAAGTCTCATATAAGGCTGATATTGAAGAGTAATTCTAGACAAACTGTCATGGAAGAATATGTTTGTAGACCCAGAATTTCAGAAAGACCAAAGCGAAATTCAGTGTACTTCACTAAGGGCTCTTAACAAGGTGCACCTGTCAACTGGAAGTGAAATTGTTATTAGATAATTTGACTCCTTACATGTTTATTAATTTTTTTTTGTTCCTATAATCTTCTCAGTTGGCAGACATGCTTCCCATAGAATAAATAGAAATTTGGCTTAATAGCTGTTGATGTGTATTAATTGGTCCACATCCCGAAATAGGTTTGCTGACAAGCAGATTGTGAAATTACAAGAGACACCAGATGAGATCCCCGAGGCTGGGACACCACACACAGTAAGCTTGTTGATGCATGACAAACTGGTAGATGCTGGGAAGCCTGGTGACAGAGTTGCGGTGAGTCCATATGTCACCATCCTATTACCCATGCAAGATTTACTTCATTTTTATTGTGATATAATACATATTTTTTTCCTTTTGCCTCTTCTTCTGTGGAATAATGTGTTTGTTTCTTTGTTAGGTCACTGGAATTTACAGGGCCATGAGTGTTAGAGTTGGGCCAACACACAGAACTGTGAAATCTTTATTCAAGGCATGCATTTCTTCCTCGGTCTCTCTAAAGCTATCAATGCTTTTATGGTCTAATTTAATCTTTTCTTGTTGCAGACTTACATAGACTGTCTTCATCTAAAAAAGACTGACAAGTCAAGAATGCAAACAGAGGATGCTATGGAAATTGAGAATGGCTCAGGTAGAATTGAAGAAGACAAGGTATATTAATTTCTTTTTTTCTGCAATAATTATTTGCTTGCATTCAACTTCATTCACTTGTTTATTCACCATTGCAGGTGGAGAAACTGAAAGAACTATCAAGGCAGCCTGATATATATGAGAGATTAGTTAGATCTTTGGCACCAAACATATGGGAGCTTGAGGATGTCAAAAAAGGCCTTCTATGTCAGGTATTCTAGTTGCTTGATTTGGTAGTGGCCTAATTTTAAATTTTACCTGCTGTGCTGATATTAAATTTGAAGTGGCCTTCAATATAGCTTTTTGGTGGGAATGCACTCAAGTTGGCATCTGGGGCTAGCTTCCGTGGTGACATCAACATTCTTCTTGTTGGTGATCCTGGAACCAGTAAATCTCAGCTGCTTCAGTACATACACAAACTATCTCCTCGTGGCATTTACACCAGTGGAAGGGGAAGCTCTGCCGTTGGTTTGACTGCTTATGTTACTAAAGATCCTGAGACTGGGGAAACTGTGCGATACTATTATTACATGATCTTTGTATTTCTTATCCACCAGAATATTACATAACATAGGAAAACTGACTCCCTATTTGTGGGATATTTTCTAGGTATTGGAGAGTGGAGCCTTGGTTTTGAGTGATAGAGGTATCTGCTGTATTGATGAATTTGACAAAATGTCTGACAGTGCAAGAAGCATGTTGCACGAGGTTAATTATTTTCCTTTTCAAAATTAGTTTGAAGTGGGGTAATTTTGCATCTACTTAGATGAGG
Source organism: Diospyros kaki (assembly GCA_036245055.1). Lineage (NCBI taxonomy): Eukaryota > Viridiplantae > Streptophyta > Magnoliopsida > Ericales > Ebenaceae > Diospyros > Diospyros kaki. The sequence goes on along the minus strand of BSEG01000001.1, from coordinate 38,569,269 downwards.
CATAACGTATCATTGATCACAAAGGGTTGCAAACAACATGAAAAGTTTTGTTGAAATCTCTTTCAATAACAAATTAGCATGCCATTCTGTATCTCTTTTGCTGGTCTAATAATAAGTCATATTTTCAGGTGATGGAGCAACAAACTGTTTCAATTGCTAAAGCAGGGATAATTGCTTCCCTTAATGCCAGAACATCAGTATTGGCTTGTGCAAATCCAAGTGGTTCACGATACAATCCCCGCTTGTCAGTTATTGACAACATACACTTATCTCCTACCTTGCTGTCCAGGTAAAAGAATGCATTTTGTACTATTTATGGTATAGTTTCTGTATGACCCATATTAGCATGATGTTAGAATTGAACTTGACAATCAAAAGAAAGGCGTTGCAATCTTCTATCCTACCTAACCTATATACTGCATTGACAGGAGCATGCTCACAATAGAGTAGTTGTACACATGCACAGATGTTGATATAGCAAACCAGCAATATAGGCTGGTATGATTATCTTATGTTTTGAACTGCAGGAATATCCCTTCTCTAGTTGTAACATACTATTGATGCCACCAGCATCTGTGCCGCTATACCTTGTTAGATGAAGTTCTAATTGTAGATAATGAACGAGTGATGCCCATTTGTGTTTGGTGGATGATGCAACATGTTAGAATGAACACTAGGGATTCTAACAGGCTGATGCCTTTTCAGGTTTGATTTAATTTACTTAATTCTTGACAAGGCCGATGAGCAGACAGACAGGCGCCTAGCTAAGCATATTGTTGCATTACACTTTGAGAATCCTGAGGTCCGAAAAATATTTGCTTTTTCTCTTCTGACCAAGTAAAATCTATGGACTTCTGTTGTTAAAACCCCAAGTTTTCATGCCCATACTTGCAGAATACACAGAATCATGTCTTGGACCTTCAGACACTAACTGCATATGTGAGCTATGCAAGAAAAAATATACATCCACAGTTATCTGATGAAGCTGCAGAAGAGTTGACAAGAGGATATGTAGAGATGAGAAGAGGAAACTTCCCAGGTCGTAGCAAGAAGGTATAAAGGCCCTATAGGATTTCTTCCAGTTGTCTATCTCTAGTAGTGGCAATGCCCACTATATTTGGAGGAAACCAGAATGTGATCCAGCTTTTCTTGAGCTAAACAATTCCAATGTCCAGCATCATAAAATGCAGTTGGCTCTCAAATGATGTTTAGCCTTTGACCTTTTCCATGATCATATAATCCTAGTTAGTTTTGGTTATTTCCCTTTATCTATTATTTTGATAATGATAGGTTTCTCAAATATAACCCTGCTCCACACTTCCTGACCTTGCGTTGGCTTTATGCTACTCAATTGTTCTGATTATATCAACAGGTCATAACAGCAACACCTCGGCAAATTGAGAGTCTGATACGCCTCAGTGAAGCCCTGGCTAGGATTCGCTTCTCAGAATTGGTTGGTGAAGAGTGTTGTCCTAGCATTATAGAATGATTATCATGGTTGCACTTGTTTAATCCTGTCCTTTTACATGCACAGGTGGAGAAGAGAGATGTAATGGAGGCTTTTCGTCTTCTGAGAGTTGCATTGCAACAGTCTGCAACAGATCACACCACTGGTAAATGTTTAATTGCTCCACTTTGCAATTTATATTCTTCGGCTTTGGCCCTTCAGTTGCCTACTAATTTTTTCATGGAAAGTACTAGCTGAGTTGCAATCCAAGTTTTTTCTGTATACCAAGCAACAGGCCTTTTGCATATTGCCTTAAAGAGCACACAAATACTTTTTCTTCTCCGGTTCTTTTTAAAAGAAAATATTATTCTTGGCTGATTTCTTATTTGAAGTCTTTGATAAGAGTCAAGTTATGACAGGAGTTCATTATACAGCGGGATTTAACAAATTTATCTGCAATAGTTGTTACTTCCCCCTAACTGAAGAGCGTCAAAACTTGTTCTTTGTTCCTCAAGTGGTTTCTCATACTCTTATTTTCTGCTCTTTTATGGGCATATAGCTTGATGCACGTGCTTGGCATTTTATTTCCTAGTTCAATGAGAAATATGTATTCTTCAGTTAATTTTAATGCTGCTCTCTTTTAGCAGTTTGCACTCTACCTCTTCGTTCTGTAGTGCCATGGCCCATACCATGCTGAGTTGTTTCTAACTACTCGCCAAGAAACTGGATCTTACATTTGAGGCTTTTTTGAGCAGGAACCATTGATATGGATCTCATTATGACCGGGGTCTCTGCAAGTGAAAGGGCAAGAAGAGAAAATCTGTTATCATCCACTCGTGACCTAATTATGGAGAAGTTGCAGATTGGAGGACCATCTGCGCGATTGTTGGAGGTGCCCACCCAATCTATAAAGATTAAGATCCTACCATTTTAGTTCTGTAATATACTGCTCCAACCAAAACTTATTTTTTTCAATGACTATGCTGCAGTTGTTGGAAGACTTAAAGAAGCAGCAAGGTTCCACTGCTGAAGTCCACCTTAATGATGTTAGTACTTTCCCTTCTTTCATATCTTTCACCTTGCTTGCTTTCAGCTGCAGCTTGTGCTTTTGCTGATCGTTTTGATATATATGTATATATGTTTCTATCAGCTCCGAAATGCACTTGCTACTCTTGCCAGCGAGGGACTTGTATCGGTTCACGGTGACAGTGTTAAAAGAATATGATGATGATGAAGACAGCATACAACCTATCAGTGATCTTATTCCAACAATTGACCATCTGGTAACAGGTTAACTAGATGAAATCCCCAGCTTGAAGGACGAGTTTTATTTTATTTATTTTGAAATTTTGTTGATCTGATGTCAGAATTAGGGCCACCTTGTAAATTTGTTATTGTTTGCTGTGACCTAACGGTAGCTAAATACTAGATTCATGTACTTGTTATTCCCTTGCAAATGAGAGGAGACGACTGACACTGGCATTTCTATGAGAAACAATGCAGAGATGCTTCAAACACCTGAATGCTCCTGAAGTTTGTAGTGGCAAAAATATCTTGCCAGTCTCAAGCCATGAACATGATACAAAAGCAGTTCCATGCAAGGCATTGGAAATCAAGGTACAAGGACATTTGTTACTTTTTTTTTTTGTGGAGATGCTATGCCCATTTAGCAACAAGATAATCGGATTCACCTCATCAATTCCCGTGCCTAACCCTAAGTGATTTCTAGCTTATATTTACCAGTTTCTAAGTTCAATTAATTAAATGGCTAGTTTCCAAGAAAACATGTACTAGATCACTCAATTTCCAACCATGATTATCCCAGGATGTAAAAATCATAAACCCTCATTCCTACTCATTTTTCAGAGCCACCCATAACTGTAGTAATGATTACAGCAAGGATCACAAACATTTTACAACGTCCCACAGCTCATGTATCAACATAGAAATGGAGATTTCATAGGTCAATAGCTTATTTTGCAGCAAATGAAGTGAACATGGCCATCAACATGCACAAGAACATAACGCCATTCTTAATCTCCCAAACAAAACCACTACAGAGATGGTATCTATTATCTAGCGGACGGGAATGGCTCCATGTCAATGCAGGAAGGCTTCCAGCCTTCTGGTTGCTTGTTGAAATATGACGATCTTCTAGCAAGTGGGACAGAAGCTAACTCCCTTGTGAAGAGTAGAAAACTTCATCCTTGGGATAATAGGAGTGTTTTGTTTCCATAACTCCCAGCACAATTGTGAAGAAAAATCAGCAGAAAAAAAGGGGCATTACAAGAAGCAAGGAATGCTAGGAGGGGTACGGCTAATCTTTAGGACTTGACCTCCTCCTCGTCATCATCATCATCATCATCGGGTGCTCGTCGAATCATCAACCGGGTGCCAGTATCGGTTGAAAAACCATAAAGAATCAGCTTCTACAGCATAGCTATCCTGATTACGGTGCCATGTGTAATAAGCATGCGTCCGGTTCTTAATCTCAAAAATGGCATGACCAAAACTGGCCTCACGGAAAGCTGAATAATGTGGCTGTGGCTCCGTCATGCTGCAAGCATCGCAAAAAACCCAAATAAAAAAAAGAAAGTATTTTAATTTACTTACGCAACAGATTGGGGCTGTCAGATCAGAGGACACCAATTCTATACTTAATATATACTAATCTTACTCAGTGGCCGAGCCTTCAATATTTCCACCATCACCAATGGTTATGTATACAGGGGCAGATTTGTCTCTTCTAGGAGTGCAGATACCATTCACAATGTTGTAAGCAATGTTGGATACACGTTCCTGTGATGCATAAAGAATAGTCACCGAAGAGCAGTACAAAGTTCCAGAATGCCAAGAATAAATGTAAATTCGCGCACTCAGCAGCCTAACTGAAAATTTGAAGTTCCAACTTGATTTCAAGCAAGCAAGCACAACGTTTTCAACATTATATTTTTCCTCCACAAAGGAACTCCTCTACTTTGACCAATGCGACAATTTCCTTGATTGCAGAGTCATTAGGGTAGAAGAGAATGATAGCTAATTCAGAAGCTTAAAATCATCAGACAAATGCCAAATGGCAAATGGTAAGTGATCTGCAGTGCTCCAAATGCCATAAGAATTTGTACCAATATATGTATATGCTAACAGTGCTCTTACCGATCTTTCATAGGCGTGAACGTGACCAGAAAACACAACATCAACTTTGTATTTTACAAACCACGGCTCATACATCACTCTCATAGTTTCTGCTTCCATGTAATGATAGCCATAGCTGTTATACCACGGGGCATGCATAAGAACAATTAACCATGGTGTCTTGTGCCTGTTTACTTTCGGAAACTCTGCCTCAATCCATTGGTTTTGAGGAGTGTATTTACCTAAAAGAAATCAGCAGAAACAAAAAGTTAAATCATGAAAATATTGACTTAATAGCATTTGTCCTACAACAACAGACCCTTGTATGCAATGTACTTTAGACCACCGAAAGAAGGCAAGTCTGCCGCACATGTGCATGTTACTGCATATATTTCTGCCGATGAACAGAGAAAAGCATCAGAATCCTTACCATATGCCGAATATGAAGACAGGACAATGATGTACGCTGAAGCTCTCTTAATTGAGTACCAGAGGGGAGTGCTACTGTCTGAAGCTTTATAAGGAACATGGTAACGATGGGTAAAAGGCTTAAATGGCATTACTTCACCCTGCAAAAACATCGCCTCTTCTCTGTCATGTTAAATTTGCTATAATTAAAGAGTCGTAAACATACACATACATGTAAGGGAATTGGAATATGATTCATGAAAGCACCATCATGTTGTACATAATAAGGGTGGGTGTGAGTTGTGACAGTCCGTCTATTTTTAGTTTACTGTTGACACTTGGAAATCTTCCGCAGCAGCGATCAAGAGTAATATAATTTTACACACAAAGAAAATCACGGATGTGTTTCTTCTTGATGTTAAGCTAAGACATTCAGTTCAATAGAGGCAATGCAGTACTATATTTTTGGTTCTGTGAAGGGGAATGAAGATATCTGGAATATAAGCACTTTCAAAGGAGCTAAAGTTTAACCTATGAGGGGAAACTAGAGACGTGTACAGAGCAGACATTGTGAATCATGTTTCTCACTAGACCAAAAAATAAAAAAAAATAAAAAGAGAATGGTAATTATAAAATACTTAAACAAATGAAAGATTATACATGATGCATGAAGCTTACAATTTCAGGGGCAAAATCGATCTCGTGATTTCCTGCAGTCCATATCCAAGGTTGATAGGCAGCACTTCTCTCAACGAACCTTCCCCATGTATCCCACCTAACATTATCATGGTTTGGATAGTTATCTGCATAAGAGAGATCCCCAACAAACAACACCGTTTTCCCTCTTCTAGGATTTAATTCATAATGAGCAAGGGTCTTGTTCGAATCATAACTCTGGCCAAGATCCCCTGTAAAAGATGCTCAGCCGAGTCAGTATAATACAAGAACCAAAACCAACTCACAGAAAGAGTCAGAGGCAGTAATAAAACAAGTTAAAGTGTTTCCTTGTTCTTCCCCTTTTATTTATTTATAATCAGTCAAACAACCTCTTTGCAAAGCAAGCTTAAACAGAAGTCGGGACAAGAACTAAGCCTTTCTTCCAAAATGATAGGCACTACCCAGACTAGATTGTTATACACTATAAATTTCAAAAGAAATTCAAAGAATCATGTCATGCAGATAATGGTAGTTAAATACTTTCTTAGTATCCATTCTCCAGTCCACTGCTATATATAAGCAATGGAACCTAGGTAGTTCCATCTTTGCCAAAAATCGAACACTATTTCATGGCAAGATACACATTATCATATGAGGAAGCTTACCTATTACACCAAATGTATATGCGACATCTGGGCCAACCTCAGGGGGAGTAGTAAACCAGAAAGTTCTTGTTGTGTGTCCAATCCCTACTTCATAGTGGTACTTTGTATTGAACTGCCAGAGAACAAATTTAATCTTTTCATACACTCATTTGTCTTTTCCTACTGAAAATCTCAAGCACAGAACATTTTTTCTGCAAATGCAGTGAAACTCTTTAAAGTATAGCATAGGGTATGCAAATGGAACTGGGAATTGAAATTAGAGTACTGGCCATGAAAACCCACCTTCAAATTGTTTATGGCGCAGTGATGAATATAACCAGAAGTATAATTGTGGAATTTATAGGTAACAACTAATCCCTTGGCTTTGCTCTTGAGCTTGCTCTTCTCAGTCCAATACAGGACTCTGCTTGAACCAGCTTCATCCATGGTAACCCAAGAGACTATTACCCCTTTCCCCACATGATCTCCTTGTGTTATATGCACCTTATTACAGATGCCAGACAAGCCAATATCCACAAAATAAGTAAAAGAATTCATGCATTTACAGGTTCATTTTTCATTTTCTCAACCGAAAATGGATAGTAACACACGCAAAAAAACTGAAAGCGAACGTACAAAAACAATACCCACAATTGAATATTGGAGCCATTATTTTTGTCCCCAAAGCAATACCCGCAACGAGGAAAACTCACAAAAGTTTACAGATAGTTCAAGTGATCAATCAGTTAAAGAAACTGTGAAAAATCAAGAGAAATAAACAAAGAAGAAAAACCTGTTGAGGAGCATTATAACCAGAAGGGGCACGGAAGACATCACTGTCAACGAACATATCAACAGTTTTCTCAGGCTTCCTCACAAAACCACTTGTGATCCCTCCATTACAGAGAACTACTGCATTCAACAACAAGAAGCCCAATACAGCAAGAAGAAGAGAGCACCAATAGAACTTCTGAAAGCCCATTTTATTTATCCTCTACCCTACAACTGCGAACCCCATCTCCTTCAATGGCCGTTTCACATATTTATAGGCTTGTTTCGGCGTATGAAAGGAGGATGAGTACTAAAATAAAATGTGGAGTCTGTATGTATGAACATTGAAATACATGGGAATTGTCAATGGATTAGCTTTACTAGAGGTATTGGGAATCGCAGCTTCACAGCACCAGTGATGATTGACAAAATTCATGAATAAAATCAACACCAGGAGACCCATGATTAGAGGGGTGGTCCGTTACTTGTATTTATTGAGTAATCTGTTATATTTGTAATTTATTTTTTAATTTTTAATAAAATTTTAAATAAAATGATTTTTGATGTGTTGTTAAAATTATTTAAAAGTCATGAATTTAAATTTTATTAATATGGTTAGTTTTAATTTGTAATTAAAATACATAAAAAGTATTTTAAAAAATATTTTATTGACAATGTTTTATAATACAAAAATATAGTATTTATTTATATAATAATATAAATATTAATATTAATAAGATATTATTATAGAGTTTTATTTAAATTAAGGACAATTAAGTACTTCATCTAAACTTTCGTACCCACAAAGATGTAAATTTATCTCTTTAAACAATTATTACATCTCACCACAATAAACGTTATTAATGGAATAAGCTTACTAAATTATTTATATTTATGATATTTTCACTTTACTTAAATTTTTTAATTAATAGCACAAGAACACTTAGCATAATTTAATCATATTTCATGTGCAAAAATCATAACAATGTAAAAAAAAATTCTTATTCCTAAAAATAAAAGTGCTCCGTGCTTTTACCTCATATAAATTGTTGTAAAATTACTTCCTCCACTCCACCTTTTCTTTTAAAAGTTAAAACTAAAATAGTTCGTTGATTTTTTTCTTCTAGAATAATAGTTCCATTGTTTTTAGTTTTAAAATAAAATGTTACAGAAGGCAAACCATTTATCATTAATAACTAAATATATTTTACATAAAAATAAAATATATTTGTTAAAATTTAACTATTACCTTTATAACAATTATTATCAATATTCTTTTAATTAATTAATCATGGACAAGCACTCTAAAAGCAGATAATTTTCCCAATTGCAAAGTAAGTTCAAATCTTTAGGGAGAGTAAGTTGTGTGTGCTAACTTCGTATAATATGTTTTTGTGAATTATCAAACGCCCCTTTCCTCTCCTTTCCTCTATGTTTCCCTCTTCTTCTCCAAGTCTCCCCCTCTCCTCTCTCCCCCCTTTCCTCTTCTCACAAGTCGACCGCAAGGCGGTGGTACGATGCTGCAACGAGGCGATGGTGCAGAGATGAGGCACGGCTAGGCATTATAGATGCAAAGCAAGGCGAAAGGACAAGCAACGAGGCGAGACGAAAGGTGGCAAGGTGATGCAGTGGAAGGCAGTGAGAGGGTCAGCGACAACGACGAGAGTAAGGGAAAGGGAGAAGGGGAGAGAGAGGAGAGAGAGAGGGGAATGGGTGAGTGAAGACCCCCCGAAATAACCTTTTTACCTCTCAACTAACGGGGGGTAAAGTTACCCCCATTAAAGGGAGAGAACAAAATCGCACCCGGGGGAATTTGTAAACCCGACGTGGATAAAAGAACAAATTTATATTAATATATACATATTTTATTTGATGTGGATAGAAGAATAAATTTGTATTAATATATATATATAATTATAAATTTATTTAATATATATTTAAAAAGTAATAACTAAAGGGGGCGTAAGCCCACTCTCTCCCCCAAACGCCCCTTGCATGCCCCTGACCAAAAAAAAAAAAACTTGTATCAATATATATATATATATATATATTGATACAAATTTTCTCTATTGCAAAGCAGGTTCAAATCTTAGTATAATCCGTTTCATGAATTATTAATATATGAGAATGTTAATATTTATCCGATGCAAATAAAATGAGGGAGGAGCGTAAGCCCCACCCCTCCCCCCAAACACTCCTTGCTTGCTCTCATTGAGTAAACTCAATGCAGACAAAAAAAATAAATCTGTATCAATATATACAGGGACGGATTTAAGAAGAGGCCATTAATGAGACTGGAGGGGAGGTCCTAACTATGCCTAATAACTATGCCCTCCTAAATTCGCCCTGAATATATATATATATATATGGGCACACACTTATAAATTTAATTAATACACATTTTAAAAGTAATAGCTGTAAATTGTGTTCATGTGACCATATCATAAACCTTTTGAACCAACGTAGATAGTCCATATATATTATATAATAAGAGCATCCAATTCCTGGACACCACGCACACACAAGCCATTAGAAGTTGAACGGCTGAGCAAAAGCACCTGTAAAAAGTTTAAAAGTCAAAAGAATATGGATCGCCCACCCATTTAAATGCCAAAAGATACCCACTTTCTAGTTCGGGCAGTGATCCTCACCAATCTTTGGTTGCAAAATGGCTCGTTGAATCACTAATAAGTTGTTTATATAACATTCTCCATTGGTATCCATTTGCCACTGCCACAATGTGTGGACCGTGAGTAGTAGTAGTAGTAGTGATGGTTTATTTGCACATTGGGTAGTTAATAGCAAAAGTAGGTTCAAGGAAGAGTGAGTGGTCTACCAATGAAGTAAGTTCGTCTTGGGTAATGATTGTCTAAAGCGCATATATATATATATATATATATATATATATATAAGCACAGGTGAGGTCAAATCTCAATCTCTTTATTGCTTCTTTTTCTTTCTTCCACTCTACTTGTAATAATCTTGTAAAGGAAGAAGAGATCGAATCTTCAAAAACAACACCAGACCAGAGTGCAGAGTTAAACTTAACGTTGGGTCGCAGTAGTATATTAATTCTTTTAAAAAAATTAAAAATAGTTATATTGAAAAATTTACACAATTCACAATAAATTTAAAAATAATTTTTACCACTACTTCAACATTCTTTCATGTTTAAAGTTTATTTTAAAAAACAAAAAATTAAAAAGATAATTGTCAAACCCCACTAAGCAAGCATTTATATGAAATCTCCTTATTTTTTATATGAACCACTCTTCTAATCAATATTATGTTTAGTGACAAAATGTGACCTTTTTTTAATATTTTTTTATTACATTTTATATAAACCATCAAAATAAGATATAGCCGTGATTATAAATAATATTCTTATTTTTTAATGTTTTTTCTTTCAATGTTGTAAGATTATAAAAAAAAAATTGCATCAGTTCGTATGAGAAAATATATGAAAACATATTTGTATATCATTGATCATTAAACAATTGGGTCAAAGGCCACTGAGGAATGTTGCGGGTAATTGTGATCTTCCATGAATTAATATAATAAATTCGTCAATGGAAGTTCACATTCTTTTAGTGCTCGATTGACCGAGTGTAGTGAAGACTTCAATTATATTTGACATGAACCACATGATCTATTTTTTTTTTCTTTTTTTTTTTCTCCAATGAATCACATGATGAATTGGGTCGGCTCTCAAAATAAGCGCACAAAGAGAAAAAAAAAAAAAAAAAAAGGAGAGATACTTGTTACAGATTAGAGTACGTAGTTATTGGACTGTGTTCAATTAATCTGTTACTTTCTAGGATGTCTCTAATTCAATTACGTTCATTTTCTTCCTACACAGATACAGCAAGAAAAAGACATGCAAAATTTACGTCAAAAATCCTCCACTGCAGAGGCAAATTATATTATTAATTTTTCTATCTAAAAAACAAAGAGAAGATTAAAAAAAAAAACCCTTGCCACTGCCAATCCCGTTCCATCTACCCTATGACGACTCAGAATTAGACATTTGATTTACGAAAAACTTTAATTGGCTATCTTTTAATCTTGAGGGAAAAAAAAAGAAAGAAAAATTATGCGAAACCCTTCTTTCCGGTCCGGAGACCACTAGGACATCAGATATTAATATTTAAAATCGTAACATGTTAACAGAGACTGGAGACAGCCGCTGGCCAAGAAACACGGACAAAAACCAGCCATCCATACAGCATCAACAGATGGCCGAGACATAAACGAGAAGACCTGCCCGCAATCTGAACCAACCACCAGCCCAGGATTGATGAAGATTTCCCGAGACTTAAGATTATAGGCTTGCCTAAGAAGACCCGTAAACCAGGAAGCAGAGGTCCATCTTACAGCACTTGAGGTTGAGGTAACAAGAACAAACCAGTCCAGATTTGTTCAAAGATCTAGTCGCGAAATTGCTCCAAGCAAGACATGTATGCATGCAGCAAGGGGAGAATTTTTCAAACAAGTGGTATTGATTGAATTTAAAGGTTCATCAAACAAGACACGAGAACAGAAGAATTGGGAAGAAAGAAAACGGAAAACTAACTTAAAATAATCATGCATGGCAACACCATACAAAGCCGCAGGACTGGCAAGGAAGCTGCTTATTGGGGGATGGATAAACAAAGCAGCAAATGCGCGGGCAAGGAGCCTGTGTGATCGTTGCTTAAAATAGTTCCATTTAAGGCACAGCTTGCATTGTTTCTCCACGCCTACTAAATTATGAAAAGAAAGAATAAAGACAGCTCACTACCAATGCACACTCAAAACACCCGCCACTAGCTAGATTTTTGTATTATTCCTCCTCATCGCCAAGTAACATAAATGAGAATGGCTGAAACTTGTAACCGTCTCCCTCATAGAACTTATTCTGAAACTCCACCCAGTGAAGTCGTAATGCGTGAAGGAATGCACTAAGGGTTTCCATAACCAATAACACGCCAACGGTGGCAAAAATGAAAATGATGAAGCCCACAATAAGGATAATTACATTGTTGTACCTGTGGTCATACAAAGTAAATTATTTGTAGTCAGTCAAAATTAAAAATACTACTTAGCTGATTTGATCAAAACAAACTAAAATGAGTCGTTCTATAATGAATGTATAATGCTTTATAAGTAAGAGAAACAGAAAAACTTCACATAATTAACCAACAAAAGCCAAGCGACATAATCAAGGTATGCACTTACCCCCAAGCAAGGAGGAGAACCTTCTCATAGAAAACACTAGACAACTCCGCGTGGGCAAGACTGGACAAGAACACAAAGAGGAAAATTTTAGACTATTAGCCTCTCATAGAAATGTAAGAAATCAATCATATATAGCATGACTAATTCAACAATATGTACAGGCATAAAAGATGGTGTATAAAGCTCTGGCCAGAAAACATCAGAATAATAGCTTTTGTCCTGATGTTCTTGTACCGTAAATGCAAAAATATAAACTCATAACAAAATCTCTCTCTCTCTCTCAAGTAATGAACCACTTGATAAAAGATCAAGGAAATCAAATAACAGGGCAGATACAGAAAATGCAGATTGTTACCGACACTCTCTTCATAAAAATTGCACCGCTGCATGTCCATGATACAAGGCTACGATTCTAGTAATTAATTTGCATATTTTGATCTACAATTACATTTAGCAATACATAAAAGAGTTTTGATACTCTTAAGACTTCAGAAGAGTTTTGATACTCTTTAAGACTTCAGAATGTCGCTGAAATCTGCTTTTTGCATTAAACTATCTGGGAAGTGGGATTGAGACAAAATTCAAGCTTCCAGCAACTACCAACTTTACCTGAGGGCCCATAGACGAAGATAGGAAGCTGTATTTGAGACAGCTCCAAGTACAAATTCAATTGTATGTATAAGTTGATGAACAAAAACTTCACTGAACTCAAATTCCTCATGATCATGGGAATCATGATTTGCCCCCGACTGCAAGGTACCTTCTGTGCTCTCAAGAGGCATATAGGACTGCCCATGGTGTCTCTGAAGAAGTCAACATTTAGAGTGGTAAGCAGCAAAAAAGATAAGCAAGAAGTCTGCCACAGATTAAAAAAGAAAACAAATTCAGGGATAAGAATGAGACCATACATTCTCGTATTGTTTCTTCAAAATAAGGGGCTTTGGTAAGAGCATCCATGGAACAGAGACAAAGGCCAGCAGTAGTAACACAAGCTGGTCATGGAACAATACACATTACATGCACTACATAAGTTTCCATTTAGCTTAAAGCTCATAAATAAATAAATAAAACAGTTGGCAGAAATCATCAACCTGAACTGTCTTCTGGCCAACAAAAACCTGGTTGTCACCAAGATCGTCAGTTGGACCCAGGAACATATATATCATTATGTGGTATAAATCAGCTTGTGAGCCAGTCCACCATTTTATAATGATGAGGACAGAAAGATAGCCAAACAAACAATTTAAAAATATCAACTGTGGGATAAATTGGAACCTGAAAAGGACAAACAAACAATTGGATACTGGAAGTCAAGAATGTGAGAAAATATGTTGTTCTATCTATATCTCTTAACTAGAGATGGATAAACTAAATTTGTAGGTTCAAAGGCCTTGGAAATGTGAACTATTGTAGAGCCATTCCTGAAAATACTGCCACTAGTTGGCAAGCTCACCAGACATTCAAGCTGTTGCGGAAGAATAAGCCATTAAAATAGCTCAATATGATTCCAAGGTTCATCTGGGCTACCCCAATAAGTATTGACATTTTCATCTTTAATGAATTGAGGAAAGGCAACTCGCTACGGGAACCATGCCAGACAGGATCAACACCAAATGGATATGTGTCACCAACCTTAATCAAGCCTGCAGTTGTCGCATCACTGCCAAAAAATAAAAAGGTTTAGCATGTAGTGACCATAGCAGAAAAAGTACAACATAAGCTGTATCTGACAAAACACCTGCAAGAAAGATCACGACATGCATAGGCTGAGCGACCAAACAATTCAAATGGGACCGAGAAGAACTCATTATAGATCAAGCCCGTGTAGATTGAAAAAATTGCCATTAATATAATCACATAGCGACCACCAAAGGTCATTTCTGTGATGTCCCCAAGCTTCTGCATTAAGCAACATAAAAACCCAGTACTATTTGGTCAGAAATACAAGATCCCAATAATAGTCAAATATGTTGAAAGGATGTTTTACATGACTGTACAAAACTCAGGACTCTGCTAGAAGGGAAGACATCAAGATCAAATATTGTATAACTGAAAGCAAACGGCATAAAATTAAACTTCAGCCCAGGAATTGTCATTTTGTTTTTGGGTAAATTAACCGTACACCCCCTAAACTTTGGTCCTTTAGCTTGGACACTCCCTGAATTCAAAATTTGCTTAATCAGTCCCTGAACTTTCCAAAATTAGCCATGATCCTGTCCTGATCAGGAATTTTGCAAGTTCATCACTTAAAACAAATTATGACCACATTATAAGTATAAGAGAATAATAAAGAAAATCAATTATAGATTTTCACATGTTACTCTAAACACATCAAGCCTTTATCTCACTATGCAGGGTCAACAACATGAACTCTAGCTCACCACATATCTGGTTTTTACTCTACTCAACTTAAAAACCTTTAGATTCTAAAATGTTCCTCCATATCTCAAGCTTAGTATTCAAGTCCTATAAAAAATGAACCGTGAGAAGAAGATTAAGAAACACAGAAGGCAAGTTACCTGACCAGAGAGTTTCTTTTCCCTAATTATGAAATATAATGCTCCGAGTAACAAGCATATACCATGTCCCCAATCTCCAAACATGACCGCAAAAAGAAAAGGAAATGTAACAATGGTAAAAACACCAGGATTCGCTTCTTGGTACTTTGCCACCCTGTAATTATATGAACATAGCATCAGCATTAGTTGAAACAACTCTGCCATAACACATAATGTCATTTAGAAAATTAAACTGGCAAAAGTAAGGTCATCATATATGGCTATCAAAAGCCTGCAGTATTTCAGGTAGTATATAGCTTACAAGAAAGGAAATTTGACTGCACAGGAGAACATAATTTAGGTGAATCATCCAGTAAAAGGACTTAAGTATAGATGGAAAACAAGAAAGGAAATTTGCTTCTTTCTGAATTCTACTAATGAAGCAGGATGACATATTTTGAACAGTTGGAATCTACATGGAAAAAATGTGCTACTTGAAAAAATGATGCCGATGTTGTAGTCATTAATTGAACTACATTAAGAGATTCATATAAGGAATGGCCACTACATTAAGAGATTCAAAAAGGATTGTTAAAGAATCAAAACTCCCAATTCCAGAGGTTGCATCTAAAATTGATGAGACCATGTCGAGCCAACAGTGGAGATAAAAACAATCCCCCAACAAAGTCTCGTTGTTTCCCATGCTACAAAAAAGGTTAGAGAAGATCTCACTAAGAAGCTTGTTTACACCACCAGTAATCCAAAACTGCCATCTGGCCCCTGAGCCCATGTGCACAAAAAATATAAATTAAGAACTTGCAATTCAGTCATTCGCTTTTGCCAAAACCCAATTTGTGTAAAAGCCTTGGGCCTAGATGGTAAAGCCTATAATTAATACATTCATTGGTAAAAACATATGAATCCAAATTTTGAAGGCCCTCCAAAAGGCTTTTTAGGAATATAACTTATTTAAGGCCAGCAAATATCAATCAAGTTTTGTGATCATCTCAAAAATTAGCATCTTCTGCAAATCATAAACCAAAAGCCTACTGAACACCAGTATAAGTAGGAAAATCAGTATATATGTAAGCCAACATTCAAAATGATTATAGATTCAATGTTCGGAAAGAAAAGTCCCAAAATGAAGTAAAACTCACCCATATGCATCAACAATCTCCTGAAAGGCAAAAGTGAATTTGTTTGTCCTAAAATAGGTAGGTGGTGACTCTTTTGTATGCAAAATCTGGAAAATAGCACCAACTTGAGAGTTTGAATCATATGCTGCCTTCTGCAGTGCATCCTGAATCTGCACCCCAAAAAGGGGGAAAAAATCAATCAAGCTCAGTAAGCAATCCAATCCCCAATTGAGCATGATGAATTAAAAGCAAACAACTGAAGCTCCTGAATCAGCACAACTAAAACAAACCTGCTTTGTTGCAAAAACAGGACTCCAACCTTCTGCCACAAGACACTTCTTCGTCACGTCTATACTTAGCATATTTAAAGTGTGGTAAATGGATTTCTCCCTCCTCACCTTTGTTAAAATATCATAGAAAATAAAATAATAATCAATAAATTTATCAATGAACACAAAATTTTAGACAAATCAACAAGAGCTCCAGCTACAGGCTATTAATTAGTTTTGATGAATGAGCAACATATACAAGCACTTGACTGGCCAATCCACATTACACCATCTACAAAAATGGAAGTTCATTATTTAGCAACGAAAAAAGGGAAGCCCGTTTGATAGAAAAAGATTTTCACAAACCAGAATGTTCCACTTCTCATATTGTTCACCAATTGCTAGCAACAAATTGCCACGGCGAACCAATCCAGCATCTATTGTAGTCTTTAACTCTGACAGTCTTCCAGAGACCTGAATGATTATTAAAATGCAGATATCAGACCAAATGAGTGAGCACGCATATAAATGCCGGCTTTTCATCCCAGGTAGGTGACATCTCCACAAAGCGAAACATAAAACGCATGAAAATGTGAATGGCCAGAGCAGATCGTGACATCTATGAGAAAATTAAAGAAGAACACAAATTCATATTTGTTTAAATATTTAGCGGAAAAAATTTCATCAAGAAAATATGACATGCACTACAAAAAATCAAAAGAGACTCATAATCAAACAAATAGAGAAAACTTACAAACATGGGCTTAAACCATTAAATACTTTTAATGCATGCATATCAGTCAGAAGACCAGAACCACTTACGAAAAAAAATGAAGAACAGAAATGCAGCAAGGATCAAAGCCTCCTAAACAAGGAAGAGAAATCAAGAGCACAGGGATGCTCTAGTAGCAGGAAGAATAAATGATAGAAGAAAAAACTAATGCATACGTCAGTGACCATCTGCTCTTGTTTGCCTAGGTCCTCAGTGAAAGGGTAGCGGTTTGCACCAAAAGCTTCACATATTTTGGTAATTTTGTTCTTTGCTCTCTCACCAGAGTAGAATACCACGAATACATTCTTCTCAACCTGCATATTGAAACCAAATCAGATATAAAGCACAAATGTAGAATACATACAACATAGCTGTACTAGTATTTCCTATCACAAATACAGGTATACCACTGGTAAGATAAGCCAGTTGTATAATTTACTTTTTCCTCAATATTTGTATAATGAAATACACTGCAATAGTCTAGATAATAAAACAAATGAATCAAGAATAAAATGCAATACAAGGTTATTCATAAACATTTCAATTGTGACAACTAAACTAGCATGCTTTTGTATATTCAGGACAATAATCCATAAAAAGAACTAGTCCCAATCATATTCTCAACAAGTAATTGATAAAACTTTAAAAAATGGTTAATGTTAACCTTTTCTCCTGACACAGGATCAATCACAGGATCTTCAAGGACAGCTTGCTTCAGGAACACATTACCCCTGGTTGCACGAAATATAATCCGTTCAAATGCCATGGATTTGTCCCTAGGAACTAGACCAGAGAGAAAACCCAACTGAATTTGCTTGGACTGATCAGCAGCCACTTCCTACACCAAACAACTACCATGAATATTGTTTGCAAAGATATCAAAACTTTTCAGTTTTAGCACAAAATATAAGCTTTTTTACTCGATCCTGTAGCAAAGGAGTTTCTAAGGATGCTTCAACAGTCGGCTGCGATCCAAATTCTCTTTGCTGAGCTGCAGCACTGCTTTGGGCTGAATGGAAAAATTCACCAGCCTGAAGAAAGCAATCATTTGATACTTCTTATGAAAGACATCACTTGTTGAAGATAGATAGACAGAGAAAAATAGTCAAAAACATATTCCATATCAGAGGGAAAAAGCACAAATCAATTGCAAACATATATAAAATTTATTAGGTGATGATAATCACTCAAAATATTGACCTCAATAATGTAAGAAACAAAGCTACCAAAGTCAGATTCCTAAATCTCAAAATCACATCAGCAAGGGATCCCCTTGTTGCATGATTGACACTCCTGAATGTTACATCATGCACGTGCATGCTTCTTTATTTCCCAAGAAATTATCACCACAGTAATATAAGGAAGGACCCATCAGTTCTCCTAAGCATTAAACTATGTTCTTCCAATTTTCTAAGCAGAGAAACAGATGATGATAACTCACTTAATTTGAACGTCACTTAACTTTAACCCTTTGTAACTGCAATAAGCAGATCAATACTTAACATTAATAAAATCAAACCCCGAAACCATCTGTCAGGTGTCCTTATCAATTAAGAACATTTCCCAACCTTAGAGAATAACATAAAAATTTGCCACTTATCTGGTGAAAGGGCAATAAATATAAGGCAATAGACTCACATAATAGGATATAACTTGTCCCCCATTGTAAAATGTGTTGCAAATGCCAATGCTTTACAATCAATCAACTACAGCTTTAAAAGAAACAATACCTTTCGCAAAACAAGCTTATATTCAACAAGTTCACTGTAGGAACGCTGCAGCTTGTCCCCATTTGCATTTATTTCAATCAGCTCAGCTTCAAGTTCTCCAAGTTTTACCTAGTATAGGTACATTATTTGGTACATATAATTAGATAATAAATGGAAACCAGTAATTATGAGTTGACAAAAGTGAATCAGGAATTATAAGGAGCATTTGCATTTACCTCCAAGTCATCTAAATCTATATCAGGTCGCGCTGCTGGCTTAGCTGAAGAAGACAAACCTGCCTTCGACATTTCTTCCCTGACATATCGTAACTTCCGTGCCATTTCTGCACATCTTTTTATCTTTAAAGAGGTAATAAATTTTATATTAGAATCGTGAACAGAAATTAAAGATAAACTTTGAATGCAATAGCATGACAAGGAAATAAAATACTATGTAATTCCCATGTTCAGTTCATAAACAAAACTGAAAGAATACCTTATAGAATCTCGCCAACAATATATATGAAATTGGAGATATCAAAGAAATAAATGCAAAACCACTGTCATATGGATCCATATTGCATAAGTATGTACCTACTTGATCGTTAAAAGTATAAAACCACAGGAGAAGGCTAAATACCATGCTTACAAGGTACGCTAGTGAACTTAGCCTATCCCAACAGGACTGCACCAAATTTTAGTTGCATTTAAAGCAATTCAACTTGGGACTTGTCTCATTCCATGCACTTCCTTTTGAAGAAGACAAAACTCAGGGAAAAGGTCTACTAATGCACTTAGGAAGCAATGAAATTGAACAACTTCATAGGTTAAATCTAACCCTACTATCTCTTATTCCTAATATGGATATTTTCTTTTTGGCTAATCTACTCAGATGATAATTCCTTTCCAGGTTATCCCCAAAAAAACCAGGATGCATGCTGCAGGAATATGTAACTCAAATATTTGTCTTTATACAATTGTCAGCTCTAAAGACACTGGAAAAATTGCCAAGAGCACGCAATTTGAAGTAAAAGGGTCTAAAATAGACTAAAAATTTGCTAGTTCAGACATGAAAACTAAATATTTGTAAGTGAACCTTGCAGAGAAAGAAAATCTTCCAAAGTCAAACACTTGTTAATTTTCAGAAAACTCTAAACATAAGGTAGTTTTAGCCATTGCATGAAAATAGAGAACAGTGTTGTACTATTCAAGGTGGCAACTTCAGCATCTGCTGACAGAAAAACAAAATAGAAAAATCCTAAGCAAAATGTGCTTCATTTTGCTTAATTTATTTTTGTGAGGACATCCAATGGTTAAGCAAGCACATACTCCATAATAAAATCATGGTGAAAACTCATCCAAAGAATTCATCCAATGGTAAAGTTAGATCCCAATAGTAAAAACGATCAATGCTCGAATTCATATGAACTAATCACATGATCTACAACTAGAAGCACACAGGAGGTGATGTAAGGACTGCGTGTCAGAGTTGAATCTTACAGGGAAATTCTCCATTGAATTGAGGAGAATTGGGGAATTAAGGGGGGAAGAACAAAGAGAAATGAGGGAGGGGAACGAGAATTAGGGAGAGAGAAAAGAGAAGAAAGGCAGGAGAACTGTATTGATACTTCTCAAAACATGCCTCTGGAGTGGTATCAGTGTGCTTTTTATACTGATCCAGCTCAAGGATGGCACCACACACCCACATGATCAACAATTACAAATTATTTGAATTTGAAAATAGGCCTAATTGCCTAACTGATGTTCCCGCCTATTCAACCGGCTAATTAAAATCACAATCCCATTACAATTTATTAAAATTATTAGTATAATTAGATATATTGCATATTGTTGTATGTGTTTTTATTTATTTATTAATTATAACTATGTGTAATTAGGCTAAACCCATAGATTATTAAGCCCGTTGTGCCTATTATAAATAACACACTAAGAGACTAATATATTAGGTAAAATCTCTCATAAATGTTTTCTCACATGTTATTAGAGCCACTGGTGAGAAAAACTCTAACCACCGTTGTGTATCTTTTTCCAACGGCCTTGAAACCCTAGTTTTTCTCTCTTCACCGTCATTGTTCATGCTGGAACATCACTGTTCAATTGTCGTTTGCTGGAACCAACCCCACCCTAGGGTTCGCCGCCTTTAGGCCGAGTTGCTGCCTAAAAATCACAGTCATTGGAGCTCCCACGCACCCCTGCGCGCCGCCATCATGCGCAGCCGTCCACCCCCATGCGCCGGCTCGTGAAGGCGCTTCCGCCAACCGTTTTCTCCCAGTTTCTCTAGATCAGCTCGCCTCCCTTCCCTAGGCCTATTCCCAGTGTCAAATCCTCGCTATGTCTGACCTCAGTGACGTAGTTTCTATTGGTGCTACTCCCGCAACCGCACCTATTACCCCTACTGCCTCTCAGTCCTTTACTGTCTCCAATCTCGAAACAACCAATATCACTACTGTCAAGTTGATAGGGTCTGCCAATTATCTCTCATGGGCAGCTTCTATCAAAATGTGGTTCAAAGGGCAAGGTCAAGCCGATCATCTTACCACAAAGGCTAAAAGTGTGCCAGAAGCCAATCGGGCTAGATGGGAACAAGTTGATGCCCAGTTATGCAGCCTCCTATGGCAGTCTATTGATCCATCCATTTTGCAGCTCTTTCGCCCATTTGAAACTTGTGTTGACGTGTGAAAGGAAGCTAAAGAATGTTATACGAATGACATCCAGCGTTTGTGCACTGTGGTCTCTAATATCAAGAATCTGAAGCAAGAGTCGTCCATAGAATCTTATTTGGGACAAGTTCGAGCTTTCATGCAAGAATTTGATGCTCTTCTTCCCATTACTATGACTAAGACCGAACAAGTTGTTCAAAGAGAGAAGTTTTTTATGGTTATTGCTCTTTCTGATCTAAAACCAGAATTTGACGTCATCAGGCATCAAATTTTGACTAGCTCCACTAATCCTACCATGAAGGACTCTTTTAAAAGGTTGTTGAACATGACCGGTGCACATGGTACGTCCTCTTCTTCTCATGTTGTTCCTCCAGCTGAATCTTCAGCGCTTGTGTCTCAGGCTTCTCACTCAGGAGGAAATAGAGGTCGTAATAATAATCGGCCACGTCCACAGTGTACCTTTTGTAAGAAACTGGGTCATCTTGAGGACAAGTGTTGGAAGAAACATGGTTGGCCAGTTGCTCCGCCTACATCATCTACCAATGCAACTCGTGCATTCCAGAGTGATCTTAGTTCTACCTAATTTGCACCGGGTTCACAGTTGATACATATGTTTGCAGCTAAGTATGATGTCTTTTTGAAGTTTCAGGCCACCCAGTAATCTCATCCTGGTAATCCGTTTGCTTACATTGCTAAAAGCCCATCTCTTGGTCCTTGAATTATAGATTCTGGCGCCACTGATCATATATGTGATAATGACCTTCTTTTCTCTTTACTTATTTATTCTGATAAACTCCGCCTGGGGATGTTATCCATTGCCGGTCCCAAGCCCGGATAAAGGAGGAGGGTTGTGTTAGGTAGCCGACAGCTAACGTAAAACTTAGTCGGATCCAAAACATGAACTCTAGACAAATTATGAAAAAACGTTTGGGCGTGGGCGTAACCCTTCATAGCGACGCGCTACACTGCCCGCGTGTAGTGTCAAGTGAGCTAGGGCCGCTGCATCGGCACCCGGATGTAGTGACAAATGAGCAAGGGTTCCTGCATTTACTTAGACGGATGTGGGTAAAGAAGTTAGTCCAAAATCAAAATCAAAACCAAAAACAAAATCAAAATCAAAACCAAAACCAAAAACAAAATAAAAATCAAATTCAAAGTCAAAGCCAAAAACAAAATCATAGATTAAGGATTGTGTCATAGAACATAGGAACATTAACAAGCAAAGCTATGGAAGTGATAGATGTGATGATTAGGAGAAAGATTAATATTATGTGCCTTCAAGAGACGAGATGGGTAGGAAAAAAAGCAAAAACTTTGTCAGAAAATGGATATAAAATATGGTACACAAGAAATGATCGAGTAAAAAATGGAGTGGGGATCATTATGGATAAAAGCTTAGTAGATGAGGTAGTGGATGTAAAGAGAATAGGGGATAGGATTATTATGGTGAAGGTTATTCTAGGAAGAATGACTATGAATATCTTTTGTACATATGCACCACAAGCGGGCTTAGGTGAGGAGATAAAAGCAACATTCTGGGAGGACCTAGAGGGACTCATACAAATGATACCAAGAGGAGAGAAAGTGATTATAGGAGGTGACTTAAATGGTCGTGTGGGTAGAGACGGAAACGGCTATAGAGAGGTACATTGAGGGTATGGATTTGGGGAAATTAATAATGAGAGTAAGTCTATTCTAGATTTTGCAATGGCATATGGGCTCATCATAACCAATACTAGGTTCAAAAAACAGGACGAACACTTAATCATATATAAAAATGTCACATCAAGCACCTAAATAGATTACTTCCTTATGAGACAACAGGATCGAGTATGTTGTAGGGATTGTAAGGTGATACCGGGAGAGTGTTTGACTACTCAACATAGACTTCTAGTACTTGACGTCCAAGTAAAAACTTGGAAAAGAAAAAATCACATAAAACAAAATCCAAAAATCAGGTGGTGGGATTTAAAATGGGAGAAACAACTAATTTTCAAAGAAAAATTAAGGGGTAGAAGAGAATGGAATGGAGAAGGATAGACAAACCAAATGTGGAGAGAAATGGCTAATGCCCTGAGAAACACAGCAAAGGTAGTGCTTGGAGAGACAAATGGTAGAGCCCCTAACCTTAAGGAGTCTTGGTGGTGGAATGAAGAAGTACAATTGAAAATTAAAAATAAGAAAAATTGCTATAAGGCTGTAAATCAGTGCAACAATGAAGAAAATCAAAAAAATTATAAATAATCAAAAAAGGCAACAGAAAAAGCTGTTAGTGAAGCAAGGTCAAAAGCATATGAGAATCTACATAAACAACTTGATACAAAAGATGGAGAAAGGGATATATATAAATTAGTTAAAGCAAGAGAAAGGAAAACAAGGGATTTAAATCAAGTGAAATCCATAAAAGATGAAAATCAAAATGTATTAGTGACTGAGGGAGCGATTAAGGAGAGATGAAAGGAGTATTTCACAAAATTATTCAATGATGATGGCAACACAAGAGTTAGGTTGGGACATCTTAGTAACTCCGAAGGGAACGTAAGCTATACATTTTATCGACGCATAAGTCTAAATGAAATAAGGCAAGCATTAAAAAAGATGAAAAATCAAAAGGCGGTGGGACCGAATAATATACCAATAGAAGCATGGAAATGCCTGGGAGAATAAGGTATCTCCTAGCTAACAAAATTATTTAACATGATTCTTAAATAAAAAAAGATGCCAGATGAGTGGAGGAAGAGTACTTTGGTTCCTATCTATAAGAACAGGAGATGTTCAAAACTGTAAAAATTACAGAGGAATTAAGTTAATGAGTCATACCATGAAACTCTGGGAGAGAGTAATAGAGCAGAAGCTCAGAAAAGAAACAGAGGTCTCGAAAAATCAGTTTGGTTTCATACCTGGTAGGTCAACAATGGAAGCTATATACCTACAGAGACGCCTAATGGAAAGGTATCGGGATCATCAGAAGGACCTACATATGGTGCTTATAGATCTAGAAAAAGCCTATGATAGGGTCCCTAGAGAAGTATTATCAAGAGTTTTAGAGAAGAAAGAAGTCCGAATAGCCTATATACAAGCCCTTAAGGACATGTATCATGGTGCAGAGACAAGGATCAAAACATGCGGAGGGGATACTGAACCGTTTAAAATTACAATAGGATTGCATCAAGGTTCTGCACTAAGTCCATATTTATTTGCTTTAGTAATGGGTGAACTCACTAAAGATATTCAGACAGATGTGCCATGGTGTATGCTATTTGCAGATGACATAGTGTTGGTGAATGAAACAAAAGAAGGAGTGAACACTAAACTTGAGTTATGGAGAAACAACTTAGAATCTAAGAGATTTAAATTAAGCAGAAAGAAAACAGAGTATATGGAATGTAAATTTAGTAAAAATGCAAGAATGGAGGATGTTATAATAAAATTGAAAGACCAAATCTTACAAAGAAAATACCATTTTCGATATTTGGAATCAGTGATTCAAAAATATGGAGAAATTCACGAGGGTGTCACACATAGAATTAAGGCAGGTTGGCTAAAATGGAGAAATGCATCGGGAGTGTTATGTGATGGTAAAATCCAATTAAAATTGAAAGGAAAATCCTATAAGACAGCTATAAAACCAGTTTTATTGTACGGCTCAGAATGTTGGGCAGTCAAATACCAACATGAGCAAAAGATGAGCGTAGCGGAGATGAGGATGTTAAGATGGATGTGCGGCCATACAAGAAAAGATAAAATTAGAAATGAAGTTATTCATAATAAGATAGGAGTAGTGCCAATAGAAGAGAAGATGAGAGGGACTAGACTAAGATGGTTTGGTCATGTGAGAAGGAGACCAAAAGACGCTCCTGTGAGGAGAGTTGATGAAATAGAACAATTAATCAAAAAAAGAGGTAGAAGCAGACCTAAAAAGACTTTGAGAGAGACATTAAAGTTTGATATGAAGTGTATGGACCTCAATGAATATATGACAAAATACAGAAATACATGGAAGCCTAGAATTCATGTAGCCGACCCCACATAGTGGGATAAAGGCTGGATATGTTGTTGTTGTTGTTTATTTATTCTAATACCTTGCCTACAGCTACCCTGGCTAATGGCACCAAAACTGCAATTAAAGGGATAGGCAAAACTACACCCACTTTGTCTTTATCTTTAAATTCGATTTTTTATGTCCCTGGTAGTCCTTTCAATTTGATTTCAGTTAGCCAGCTTAATAAAAACCCTTAACTACTCAGTCACTTTCACTCCTACCTCTGTTTGTGTACAGGACCAGGGTACAGGGCGGACGATTGGCATCGGGCGTGAGTTACAGGGTCACTATCATCTTGTTATGCCGATGGCTTGCACCAGTGCTGCTTCCCCAGATCTTCTCCATTCTCGTCTTGGTCATCCCAACCTTTCCAAATTGAAGAAATTCGTTCCTAGTTTGTCATCGTTGTCTATTTTTTATTGTGAGTCATGTCAGCGTGGTAAACACGCACATAGTTCTTTTTCCAGTCATGTCAATAATAGGGTTGAGGCTCCCTTTTCTCTTGTGCACTCAGATGTATGGGGGCCCAGTCGTGTCAATTCTACTCTTGGTTTCTCATATTTTGTTACTTTCATTTATGACTTTTCTCGTTGCACTTGGTTGTTTCACATGAAGAGTCGGTCTGAGTTGTTTTCTGTCTTTTAAACATTCACTGCTAAAATAAAAACACAGTTTGGAGTTTCTATACGTGCTTTACGTAGTGATAATGCCCCTGAGTACTTTTCTTCTCAATTTACTACTTTCATGACTACTCGTGGCATTCTGCATCAATCTTCTAGTCCTTATACACCTCAACAAAATCATGTTGTCGAGCATAAAAATTGTCTTCTCATTGAAACTGCACGAACACTATTTTTACATGCCAATCTTTCCACCAAATTCTGGGGAGATGTTCTTACTACGTGTTATCTGATCAATCTCATGCCATCTTCAATGTTAAAGGACAACATTCTTCACTCTCTTTTGTTCCCCTCCTAGCCCCTTTATTCTGTTCTTGTTCGTGTATTTGGATGTATTTGTTTTGTGCATTCCTTTTCACCAGGACAAGATAAACTTGCTGCCAAATCCCTCAAGTGTATTTTTCCCGGTTGCAGAAAGACTATAAGTGTTACTCTCCTTAGTTGGACCGCTATCTTATGTATGCTGATGTCACATTCTTTGAACAACAGTCTTTCTTCTCGGTTGCTCAGTCTAATTCACAGCATCTTGACCAGGAATTGCCTATTCCTTCTCTTCTGTTGCCCTTATTAGATCTGTTTATCTCCTCCTTGGTGGACCCTCCACTTCCATCTTCCGGTCCACACTCCTCGGATCCTCCATTTCTTACTTATCACCATCGTCCTCATCCTATTCCCGACATCAGCCTTCCTCTTGACTGCGACTCTCCTGACTCACTCTCTCCGTCAGTGGTCACTCCTGCCATGAATCCTAAGTCCGACAGCCTTCCTATTGCACTCTGCAAAGGTGCACGATCTACGCGCAATCCACATCCTCTTTATAACTTTTTGTGTTATGACCGTTTGTCACCTGCTTATAGTGTTTTTGTTTTGAGCCTTTCTTCTGTTTCTATTCCTAAAACCACATGTGAAGCCATGTCCCATCCTGGTTGGCGCCAGGCTATGTTAGATGAGATGGGTGATTTGCATTCCACTGGCACTTGGGATTCGGTGCCTTTGCCACCAGGAAAGACTCCCGTTGGTTTTCAGTGGATGTTCACCCCTAAAATGGCCCCCGACGGACAGGTGAAACGTCTTAAAGCCCATTTGGTTGCCAAAGGCTTTACACATATCTATGGGCTGGATTACAGTGATACCTTCTCTCCAGTTGCTAAAATGACCTTTGTTCGCCTTTTTCTCTCTATGGCCGCCACGCGTCATTGGCCGCTCTATCAATTAGACATTAAGAATGCCTTTCTTCACGGTGATTTACAAGAGGAGATGTATATGGAGCAACCACCTAGCATGTTGCTCAGGGGGAGTCCAATGTACTCTGCAAACTCAAGAAGTCTCTCTATGGCCTGAAACAATCTTCACAAGCGTAGTTCGGCAGGTTCAGCACTATGGTTCAAGCCTTTGGTCTCATTCAAAGTGAAGCTGATCATTTAGTTTTCTATCAATATTCTTCTTCTTTATGTATCTACCTCTTTGTTTATGTAGATGACATTGTTATTACAGGGAGCAATCAGGTGGGTATACAAAATCTAAAGGAACATCTCTATCAGCACTTTCAGACTAAAGACCTAGGCAAACTCCGGTATTTCTTGGGTATTGAAGTTGTTCGATCAAGAGATGGGATTTCAATCTCTCAGAGGAAGTATGCACTTGACATCTTAGAAAAACTAGTATGGTGAACTACAAACCAATTGACACCACAATGGAGCCAAATGTCAAACTCTTGCCGAGACAGGGGAAGTCTTACTTAGATCCTAGAAGGTATAGAAGATTGGTAGGCAAACTAAACTATCTCACAGTCACTCATCCCGACATTGCTTTTGTTGTGAGTGTGGCGAGTCAGTTTCTCAGTTCTCCATGTGATTCTCACTAGGATGCTGTTATCTGGATTCTAAGATATATTAAACGAGCACCAGGTAAAGGGATACTCTATGAGGATAAGGGGCACACAAATATTTGTTGTGTGCCGACTCTCCTTCTGATCGTCGGTCGACCTATGGATATTGTGTTCTTGCGGGAGGAAATTTGATTTTTTGAAAAAATAAGAAACAGAATGTAGTAACTAGATCCAGTGCAGAGATAGAGTATCGAGCTATGGCTAATGCAACTTGTGAGCTCATCTGGCTTAAGCAACTCCTGGAGGAACTCAAGTTTTGTGAAGTGTCCCCTATGAAGCTTGTTTGTGATAATCAGGCTGTCTTGCACATTGTTTCCAATCCAGTGTTCCATGAGCGGACTAAACATATTGAAATCGACTATCACTTTATTAAAGAAAAATTGGTTGAAGATATTATTGTTACAGAATTTGTTAATTCCAGTGATCAACTTGTCAATGTCTTCACCAAGTCTCTAAACGGTTCTCGGATAGAATATATCTGTAACAAACTTGGTGCATATGATATCTATGCTCCAACATGAGGGGGAGTATTAGAATTATTAGTATAATTAGATATATTGCATATTATTGTATGTGTTTTTATTTATTTATTTGTTGTAACTATGTGTAATTAGGCTAAGTCCATAGGTTAAGCCTGTACGTTATTAAGCTCGTTGTGCCTAATATAAATAACACACTAAGAGACTAATCTCTTAAGTTTTTCTCTCATAATTGTTTTCTCACACAACCCCTTCAGAAACTTCTCGAGGACAAGAAGTTCAGAGTAAGCCAGCCACTTTAGGAAATTGGTTGAGTAGGTTGGGGAGGTATTCCCAAGTGTCCAAGTGAAGATTATACCACCTTACCAACACCTGTGCTAGAGGGGCTCCCTGTCGGCTTATGATCCTTTTATCAAAGATTGCAATGGCTTCGCTATGGTAGTAGTAGTGGTTTGTACCTAAAAGACGAATGCCTTCAACTGTACTGATTTGAATATTTGACAGCCCAATTGGCACCAAACCATAGCTACCAGATTAGTATATAAGGCTAATCCAATCTCATTCAAGGCATAGAAGAATATTTTGAATGAAATTTGATTTCTATCTCTCTCTCGGTTCTCCCTAATCTCCCTCTCTATTCTCATCTTCCCTAATGCCCTCCCATTTCTTCTGATCCAACTCCCCCAATTCTTTCCAATTATCTTTTAAACCTGTCATGAACCCTAGATCCATGACAATTGGCATCAGACCAGTTAATTCTTGGTTGCGATTTCAATCGATTCTAGGTTGTGACCTTAGCAATTCTTATCCGCAACGCGAAGGCTAGCGAGTCCAACGATGATTCTGACGAGTATAGGAAATTGTTGCAGGAGGTTTGACTTGAGGCGAAACAGCGCTTGCAATTCACCACTCCTAGAATCAGTTTCGGAGGCAATTCAAGAAGTGATTTAGGAAGTTGAGCTACAAACAACTCTTGGCTATGAGATCGGTAAGTCTCATTCGACAATTGAGAGGCGAAGCAATTCCGACGAATTCTGTTGAACATCCTTCGCCTTTGGTTCCTTCTGCTTGTGCAATTCCTACTTCTAGTGAGTGTCAACTCGGAACTGAAAGAGAAGTAGGAGGATTGGCTCTCCAACTAAGACTATGGTAATTTTGTTCAGAATTGAAGTTGAGCAAGCCAGGCGGTTCCAACTGATTTCCGACAAAATTCCTTAGTCGCGACAAAAATGACGGACTCTGGCTGCTACAGTCGCGATTCAAGAAGGCGACCTTAGAGTAGTTTGCGATCCAAGGAAGCAATTTCAGAAGTAGGTCCAACGAATCCAATTCCTATATTCCAGGCAATTTCTGATCGATTCCTAACAACAACAGAAACCTATTTTATTGTCAAAAAGAGTAAGTCTCGGGCGATAGGAAGTAACCGTGGAGTGGAATATGGCGGATGGAACTATGATGAAGCAAATGGAGGCACAGCTACAACATGTGACATCAACAGTAACGGATATACAGAATCAGATGGGGGCATTAGAGAATTTGGCGGAGAGACGAATCAAAAGAGCCATGAATTTGTGGCATGAAGAGAGCAGGACGCAGAATACCAAGCTGGAAGATCAAATGCGCGAGAGTCAAGCTCTCTGAGACCAGATGCAACAATTCAAGCTTGGTATACAAAACTAAGGTCTGCCTTGGGATTTTATAAGAGTTGTTTCTGATGCTTCTTTGTTTATTAAAAGGACCTCCAAGTATGTGCTATTTATTTTGGTGTATGTAGATGATATCCTTGTTACGGGATCTGATTCTATAGCTCTTAAAGCTTGTATTCAAAGATCTCGATACTCACTTGGCTCTCAAGACTCTAGGATTTGCCAATTACTTCCTAGGTGTCGTGTACCTAAGGGGAGTAACTGTAATAAGGGCATAGGGCTATAATAATCCCTCAATGAAGTCCTTAGCAATGTCATCCCAAATTTCCCCCCGATGCTAATGCCATAGATTTATTTCATTGGCAAACTGAGCAATCACTTACATACCGGTATATAAACCTCTTCATTCCCTGCCAACAGACATTTGTTGCCACCCTCTTGTAAGTTTTTAAGAATCCTGAGTGTCCTCCTAGACTTCCATCGTGCCCCTCATAAGTAACAATGGAATGAGAGTGGATCCCTTGAGTAAATATAGCCTTCCCTTGTAAAGGAGATGGTTGTCCAACAACTGGAAGTTAGGGTGTGAAGTAGGATCAGCTTGGAGCTCCTAGATAATTCCTTGCAATCTTTCATCTGCCTTTACCTCATTGGCTAACTTATCCATTTGGACCACTTTAGGCACTGTTAAAACCATTATTGTTGCTGGTGGCAGATTCGTGACAGCCATCAGCAACTTTATTCTCCAAGCCCAGTCGATATTGTATCTCAAATTGGAACTCCATCAATTTCACCATCCATTTCAAGTATTCCGAACTCACCACCTGCTATTCCATCAAGTATTTGAGACTTCTTTGATTTGTTTGAACCACAAACTTCTTGTCTAACAAGTAATGTCTCTATTTTTGCACATCAAACACTATGGTCATTAGTTCCCTCTCATAAACAGATTTTTTCCTCCCTAACTGACTGAAAGCAAGACTTAAATAAGTAATAGGCCTTTGCTCTTGCATTAATACAGCCCCCATACCCTGTCCCAAGGCATCAGTCTCAATGATGAAGGGCTTCCCAAAGTCTGGCAAGGCTAAAACGGGTAGGGATACCATTTTAGCCTTAAGTTGCTGGAAGGCATGCTCAGTTGCCACATCCCAAAAGAAGTTGTTCTTCTTAATCTCTCCATTAGAGGCCTTACTAACTTGCCATAATCCCTCACAAAACGTCTATAATACCCCGTGAGGCCAAGAAACCCCCTCAATTCCTTTACCGATGTAGGAGTAGGCCACTCTAACATAATTTGTACCCTACTCCGATCGGTTGAAACCCCATGATGAGATATAATATGGCCTAAATATTCAATTTTCAGCTGTCCAAACACTCACTTCTTCCTATTGGCAAAGAGCTGGTTGTCCACTAGTACCTTTAAGACACAACGTAAATGTTGTGTGTGCTGTTCAAAATCCTTACTATACACCAATGTCATTGAAGAATACCAACACAAAACATCGTAAATATTCTCTAAAACGTCAATTCATCAATGATTAGAAAGTGGTTGGCGCATTCGTCAGCCTGAATGGCATTACTAGGAACTCGTAATGCCCTTCATGAGTCCTGAAAGCGGTATTGGGAACATCCTCAGACTTGACTCTAATCTGATAATAACCAGATTTCAAATCAAGCTTAGAGAAGACCCTGGCACCATGCAACTCATCAAGTAACTTCTCTATCACGGGAATGGAAAATTTATCCGATATAGTAACCTTGTTCAAAGCCTTATAGTCCACACAAAAATGCCACCCTCCGTCCTTCTTCTTTACCACCAACACCGAACTCGAAAATGGGCTGGAACTAGGCTGTATAATTCCAACAGTCAGCATCTCCCCCACCAACTTCTCAATTTCATTATTTTGCAAATAAGGGCATCGGTAGGGCCTTACACTAACCAGTGTGGTTCCCAGAACCAGATTGATGGTATGATCCTTCCTCCTGCAAGGTGGCAGCCCTTCCGATGTAGAGAAAATCCTCTCAAACTCAGCCAACACCCCCCTTAGCATCACTGGAGCTTCCTTTTGAGCTTCTTTGATCTCTGTCGCCATGGTTCCCAATTTTAACAGCATTCCTTCCCCATTTTCCTTAAAGGCCTTCACCATCGCCTTCAAGGACACCAAGGTCTTGCTCAAGCTAGGGTCCCCTTGCAATGTAACTATTATGCCTCCTATCTGAAATTTCATTGTGAGGGCCTTCCAATCCACATTTATTTTTCCAACGGTTGCTAGCCACTTCATTCCCAAAATCACATCTGAGCTCCCCAAGTCTAAAGGTAAAAAATCCTCTACAATTTGCAAATTTTGGAGATTTAAGCTTCACTCCTTTGCAAATTCCAACCCCTTGCACTGCCATTCCAATTCCCATAATTACCCCATATCCTGTTGTTTCCTCCCTTGATAAAGCCGACTGCTGCACCAGTTCGGTTGCTATAAAGTTATGTGTTGCCCCTCCATTGATAAGCACCACTACTGACTACCCCTCTATGTCCCCTTTGAGCTTCATAGTTTGCAGTATAGTCAATCCAACTACAGAATTCATGGGGAGCTCAATGACCTCCCCCCCTTGCCCCGGCTCTCCTACTACCTCTTCCAACGTTTCTCCCTCATCTACCTCTTCATCATATATCATCATCACTTGTAGTTCTTTATTTCTGCACTTGTGGCCTATAGTATACTTCTCATCACATCGAAAACATAGGCTCTTATCCCTTTTTTGCCTTCCACTCAGCCTCACTAAGTCGTTTGAAGGGTGGGTTACGCTCTCTCCCATTGGCTTATCGTCAATATGGGTTAGAAGAACTAACCGTCGTCAGTTTTGAGGGCTGTTGTGAGGGTGGCAGAATTCCCCCTCGCTGGTAAGTTGAAATTGGGTTCAGCATGGCATGTCCTTTGTTCGAACCTGATCTAACTGCGCCTCCCCAAACTACCTGATTCCACTCCTCTATACATTGAGCTAAGTACATCATCTGCTCTAAACCCCTCGGCCTCACCACCCTCAACTCAGCCTTGATAGGAGGTTTTAAACCATTTATGAAATGCCCTTCCAACATGGCTTCCGACAAGTTTTCAAAGGGCGATGCCAATGTCTCGAAGCATTAGCGGTACTCCATGACAATTCCCTTCTGCCGAAGGGCTAGAAACCACTCTTCGACGAAGCCTTCTTGGGTGGGTCGGAAGTGACTCCTCAACAGGAACTTGAAGTCCTCCCAATTCCTCACCCTTCACCACTTTTCCTCCCATTGGAACCACAAAAGTGCAACACCCTCCAAACACAATGTTGTATCCATCTTCTCTTCATCAGTTAGCCCATTCACCGCAAAGTACTGTTCGGCTTGAAATATCCAGCCGTCCGGATCTTTGCCTTCGAAGAGGGGCATCTCCAACCGACGCCCTCAGATCTCCGACGTCGCCTCGGAATCCTAAATGAATTATGGAGGTTGGCCTCCCAACTTCTCCTTGTTCTTTCTCTCCTGTTCCTGCTCTTCCCGCCTCGTTCTCATCCAAGCGAACTGTTCCAACAAGTTCGCGACATTCTTCTCCACCAATTGAACCTCACCCCTCATGGCATCAACTCCTTGTTGCATGCCTTCCATCCTCCCTTCCAATTCACCTACTTGGTCCATCAAGTTCACCATTAGGATCGGTGATGTTTTGATACCAAATTGACGAGAACTAGAAAAGAAAACCACTGAAACTTCTATTCAATTCACCAATAAAATTAGATTACAAGAAGAAAAAAAAATTAGGCATTCGAGAGCCCTTAACTCTCCCTAAGAACTGAATCCAAAAATCTTTCTTACCCCCTACCAATTTCTCCCCCCTCTAGATATTCTCTTCCCTCCTCATCAATCGAATTCGATTTCACACTTGTTAAGTTGTTACACAACCCAACGATTTTCCCACTCTACCCCTACGCACATGGTTGGTTGTTACGCCAGCCAGCCAATTTACAACCCTGCCCCTACTTGGACCTTCTTTGATACATCCAGTGAACCAGGGGCCTATCGACGTATGATTCCAAGGGTGGTCAAGGGTGAGGAGTGAGTACAATTGGGATGATTTCGTTAATGGTCTTTGTAAAAGGTTTGGCGAGAAGAGAGCTATGGACATAGTGGAGGAATTTAACAAGATGAAGTAGAATGGATCGGTGCAGGAGTACCAACTCAAGTTCGAAGAATTGAAGTCCCTTATGATCCCCAAAAACCGTTACATGACCGAAGAATACTTCGTGTCAAGTTTTGTCAGTGGCCTAAATGAGGAACTTAGATCCGCGGTGAAAATGACAAGGCCAAGGACAATGCAAGAAGCGGTGGAAAGTGCACTTCTTTAGGAGTTGAATGTAGAAGCCTTGATGAGGAAGTAGAGGAACCAAGGCAAAGGAGGAAGTTATGGCCTATCACCCTGTTAGGGAAGATTGCAAGGGAAGGAGACATACAGACCGGGAACAGGGCCTAAATTCTAGGCCCTGCCACCTCCCACTCTTGTAGGGCAACAAGAGGGAAGAATGATGGATCAACAGAGACCACTAGGGTGCTATAGGTGCAAGGACAAGTACTTCTCAAGACACCAATGCAAGAGGCAGCTACTTCTATTGGAAGGAGGTGAGATAGAAGAAGGGACGGATAAGGAAGTTGTGGCTCAGGTGAATGAATGGGAAGTGAATGGGAAGAAGAGGATAACGAAGCCATTTCCCTGCATGCTATTAAGGGAGTTGCTAGCAACAAGATCATTAAGGTGGCATGCTATTAAGGGAGTTGCTAGCAACAAGATCATTAAGGTGGAGGGACAGGTTCTGGAAGGTACTCTCATGGTTTTGATTGATAATGGAGTACCCATAGTTTCATTGACAAGGGTACAGCTATGAACTCTCTAATACACAGCCCTATTGGTGACAGTAGCTAACAGAAGTAAGGTGATGAGCAAGTCAGCATGCTTGGGGTTTTGTTGAACCATGCAGGGGGAAACTTTTGAGGCTGATCTAATGCTACCTAAATTTGGGGGATGTTAAATCGTTTTGGGGGTTTGACTGGATGAAGGGGGTGATAGGATACCAGGTAGCAAATTCACAGCAATCAAATATCAATGGTTTCCAATGATTTGCAGCAACAAGAATAAGAACAATAGGGCATTCGAGAGGCCCTTAACTCTCCCTAAGAGTCAATACCAAAATCCTCCCCCTCATATTCTCCTAGCCTCTCTTATTTATAGTTTGTTATCAGCGACACTCCCCTCCAACGGCCTCAGCTATCAGACGTGCTCCCTTGGCTGCTCCTCCCTTTTTTGCCCTTCAACTGTTTTTGTCACTTTCCCCCTCTCCCAATATCCTATTCTGCCCCTTGCTTCTTCCCTCCTATTCCTTTGCTGGTTCATGTGACTAACAAGGGTCCTATCATTACTTCCGCCCATAAAACTCACCTTGTCCTCAAGGTGAGACTCCACCAAATTACCAGCTTTTTCATATTTTTGCTGGCCCAGATTTTTAAGATCAGAAGCAAAATGCGCCCCAATCATCGGTAAAATGCCCTCCTTGGACGTTACCAGATCCGCCGTCCTTGACATCAGATTCCCGATCTTCTTCCTCGGCTGCTTCAATTCCTTAGCCGCTTCCTGTCTCGTCTTGAACTGGACGAAGCTGTAGCCCCTGGTCTTGCCCATGACCCAGTCGAAGATGACGTTGCAGTCCTCAGTCTCGACGCCTGACTCGAAGGCAGAGACGAAGGTTTCTCACGTTGTGTCCCACGCGAGGCCGTAGACGACGAACTTGCGACGATATATGTCGCGATCCGCGGCATCGCGGAGGCGAGTGAAGAGGAAAGCGTCGGGCACGGCGGCGCCGACAAGGAAGTTAATCCGATGGTACCTGGTGTAGGGCTCGAGAAGTTTCTGGATCTTCTCGGGCTTGGTCTCACCAGAGGAGGAATCATCGTCGGCGTCCGAATCGGACTGAATTGGCATCACGGTGTCTTTGGTTGGGACTGGAGCTTGGTATTTCTGAAGCTTCTTCTTCTTCCTGCGTTTCTTCTTGACGCTTTTGTTGTCACCTTGTGGTGGTCTAGTCACCGGCTTTTTCTTCTTTGCCTTCCCCTTCTTCGCTATTGCTTTAGCAGAGATGCGATAATGGCGCCCTATGGCTTCGTCTTTCAGGTTTGCTTTCTTACCCACACGAATCTCTCTTCGTCTTCTTCGCTCCCACTAGGCCCATGGAAGTGCAGCACCCTCCAAACACAGCGTTGATGTGTCCGTCTTCTCGTCAGCCAACACTACAACTCCCAACTCCTCACCCGTCGCCTTAGCGAAGGCCGGAGGCCAGTGTGATGAGGCGGGGCTGGGCATCACCCATTTTTGTGCCATCATCGGAGGAGGCAATATCACTACCCGCTGGTGATTCGAAATTGGGGACGAAGGGGCCTGACCTTTGTTTGGGCCGAGTCCAAAAATGCTTCCACGAATCACCAGATTCATCTCCTCAATTGGTTGGGCTAGGTCCATCATCTGCTCTAGCCCAATCGGCCTCGACACCCTCATCTTGGCTCGGATGACCGGCTCCATTCCATTGATGAAGTGGCCCTCCAGCATCGCCTTTGGCATGCTTGTGAGCAGTGAGGTCAGAGTCTCGAAGCCAAGGCGGTAATCCTTGACGGACCCCCACTATCGAAGCGCAAGGACCCTTTCTTCCATCGTGCCTTTCTGCACGGGCCTAAACCTATTCCTCAACATCGCCTTGAGCTCCTCCCATCTCTCCTCGTTCTTCCTCTCCCGTTCCTGCTCTTCCCACCTTGCTCTCATCCAAGCGAACTGTTCCAGTAAGCTCGCTACCTTCTTCCCCACCGATTGGACCTCACTCCTCATGGCATCCATTCCCCGTTGCAGGCTGTCCATCCTTCCTTCCAATTCCCCTACTCGATCCGTCAAGTTGACCATTAGGATCAATGATTCTCTGATACCAATTGATAGGATACCAGGTAGCAAATTCACAGCAATCAAATATCAATGGTTTCCAATGATTTGCAGCAACAAAAATAAGAACAATAGGGCATTCGAGAGGCCCTTAACTCTCCCTAAGACTCAATACCAAAATCCTCCCCCTCATATTCTCCTAGCCTCTCTTATTTATAGTTTGTTATCAGCGACACTCCCCTCCAACGGCCTCAGCTATCAGACGTGCTCCCTTGGCTGCTCCTCCCCTTTTTGCCCTTCAACTGTTTTTGTCACTTTCCCCCTCTCCCAATATCCTATTCTGCCCCTTGCTTCTTCCCTCCTATTCCTTTGCTGGTTCATGTGACTAACAAGGGTCCTATCAAGGGGCAAGCCCCATCAGCTTCGACTTCAACAAGATGGAAGTCACCCTGACAAAGGAAAGGAAGAGAGTAACCCTACAAGGGAATGTTGAATGTGAGGACTACAAGATGATCAAGGGGAAACGGCTAAAGAAGCTGCTCAGATACAAACTCTCCCAAGTGGCTCAATTATTTTCTATTGAGGCGAGGGAGGAACAAGGGGATTAGTAGGGGCAATGTATGATGGCAACTAGCAATTAGACCACATCCCTGTGGAAGGTACACGAACTAGCCTCCTTAGATACACTATTAAGGACCTTCCCCCTGAAAGAACCTTTGATCACTCTATCCCATGAATATCCGGTCCTATAGATACCCTCCCAAACTCAAAACTGAAATTGAAAAATTAGTCAAGGAAATGTTGGACCACTCAACCATTCATCCCAACAAAAGCCCATTTGCTTCACCTGTCCTTTTAGTTAAAAAGAAAGATGGGACCAAGCAGTTTTGCATTGATTACCGCCAGTTGAACTCTTATCACAGTTAAAGACAAATTTTCAATCCCAATTATTGAGGACCTTTTAGACGAACTAAATCATGCCTAGTGTTCTCAAGCTAGACCTAAGGTCTGGAAATCACCAAATGCAGATGAACCCAACTGACATTCCCAAGCCAGCCTTTAAAACCCACCCTGGACATTACGAGTTCACTGTAATGCCATTTGGATTAACTAATGCACCAGCTACATTTCAAGCTCTAATGAACCATATCTTTGAACCTTATCTCAAAAAATTTGTGTTGGTGTTATTTGATGACATTTTGATTTACAGCCCTACCTTCTTTCAACACCTAGAACACCTTAGGACTGCATTCCAAGTCCTATGATTCAATCAATTGTGTATCAAGAGGTCCAAATGTTCCTTTGCCCAGAAACAGATGGAGTACCTCAGGCATGTGATTTCTAGTGCTAGAGTTAGCACAAACCCTAAGAAGATAGAGGCTATGCTTACTTGGCCCAAACCAGTTAATGTCGGGGCCCTAAGGGGGTTTTTGGGGCTAACCGACTATTATAGGCGCTTTCCGAGGAATTATGGGATGATTAGCAAGCCCCTAATCAAATTGTTAAAGAATGATGGGTTTAGGTGGGATGATAAGGCCAAGGCTGCATTTGTTCAGTTAAAACAAGCCATGGGTGAGGTATCGATTCTGGGGCTACTTGACTTTAACAAGCCGTTTGTTTTGGAGACGAAAGCCAATGGAATAGGAGGGGGAGTTATATTAACACAAGAAGGTAGGCCCTTAGCCTTCCTTAGTCAGCCATTGGCCCCAAGACACCAAGGCCTCAGTATATATGACAAGGAGTTGTTGCCTTGTTGGTTGTGCTTATGGCAGTAGACAAATAGAGGCACTATTTGGAAGGGGGACCGTTCATTATCAAGACCGACCATGAAAGCCTAAAATTCCTTATACAACAGAGGTTGCACACCAATTTACAGAGGAAGGGTATGGCCAAGTTAATGGGGTTGAATTACGTGATTCAATTCAAGAGGGGGAAAGAAAACGTGGTTGCAAATGCCTTGTCAAGGTGTCATGAGGAAGGGCCCAATGCAGCCATCACTGCCTTGGTCTCGAATTGGTACCAGGAAGTGGCAGTAAGCTACGACAGAAAGTCGTGGACGAGGGAACTAATCGAGCAGTTGAGCATTGACAACAACAGTAGGCAAGGATATACTTACCACAATAGGCTTATTAAATACCAAGGAAGACCGGTGATTGGGGATTGCGAGTCCCTGAAGGGCAAAATACTACAGACCGTGCATGATTCACCCCTTGGGGGGTACTTTGGGATTTAAAACCAGTGTTCTAAAAGGCGCTAGGCACTAGTCGGGCGTCAGGCTGGGGCCTAGCGCCTAAGCGGGGCCTAGGAAAATTGCTACTTTTTTTTTTTATTTTTTAACTTTGTGATGTAATTTGATGTTATTTTTAATTAAATCAAAGTTGAAAAGCATGAATAATGCAAACAATAAACAACAACAAAGGTAGCTTGCTACATTTGTTGCTTGCTTGCAATTGCAATTGCAAGTTACAAATATTAAATTTAATAAAACATTAATAATAATAATTAATAAATATTCAAATAAGTGAATAATAAATAATCAAATATTAACATAAATACTAAATTAAATAACAAAAAGAAAACAAAATGCAAACAGCAAGCAGCAGCGCAGCACGATGCCGCTTGCTTACTACTAACCAGAGGAGGCGGAGGGTGACTGGGTGAGTGAGGAAGATGTGCGAGCAAGCACGAGAGAGGCGACGGTGTGCGAG
This sequence comes from Diospyros kaki, assembly GCA_036245055.1. NCBI lineage: Eukaryota > Viridiplantae > Streptophyta > Magnoliopsida > Ericales > Ebenaceae > Diospyros > Diospyros kaki. The sequence continues at coordinate 38,529,545 of BSEG01000001.1, read as the reverse complement.
CACGAGACGGTGGCGAAGGCGACTCTGCAACTGCAAGAGACGGTGGCGACGGCGACTCTGCAACTGCAAGAGACGGTGGCTGCGTGCGAGCGTGAGAGAGGCGACGACGACAACGACTATGCAATAGACTGTCGGTGGTGATGCACGCGAGAGAGAAGGGGTAACGAGTAAGGGGAAACAAAACCCTAAAAAATTTATACTAAATCATGCGGCCCAGGCGATTCACGCGGCCAATTTGGCCATAATCGGCCAGGCGGTTCACGCGGCTAGGCGTCCGCCTTTGCCGCCTAGGCGCCGCCCGGTACCGATTAGCTGGGTCGGCGCCTAAGGTGGCCGATTTGGACATAATCGCGGCGGCCAGAGGCCGCGTTTTAGTTCACTGTTTAAAACACCTACCGGAAGGTGAAACAGGTGTTCTACTAACCTAACCTAAAGAAATTGGTGATGGAGTTCGTTTTGAGGTGTGACACATCTAAGAAGTATAAGCACGAGTTAACAACACGACCTGGACTTCTCCAACCCCTCGTTGTCCCCAACCAAGCATGGGCTAATATTACTATGGATTTTATAGAGGGCATGCCCACGTCTGAAGGAAAGAATTGTTTTCTGGTGGTGGTAAATAGGCTGACCAAATACAGCCATTTCCTCGACTTGTCTCACCCCTTTAATGCACAAGAATTGGCCAAACTCTTCCTAGATAGTGTGGTAAAATTGCATGGAGTGCCCCAAACAATTATATCTGACAGGGACAAGGTGTTTATTAGTTTGTTTTGCAAGAGGTCTTAAGGTCCCTAGGCTATAAACTCCACATGTCCACTGCCTATCACCCGAAAATTGATGGACAATCCAAGAGGGTCAACCAGTGCCTTGAAACGTATTTGAGATGTTTTTGCTTTATGCAACCTAAAGGATGGCACAAATGGTTATCCTTAGCCCAATGGTGATGCAACTCCAACCATCACTGATCCATCAACATGACCCCCTTTGAAGCGTCGTATGGTTACAAGCCTAAGATTCTACCAACCATCGGGGAACCGACATCAGTGGCAGCCGTGGATGCCTATTTGCAGCGTAGGCAACACACTCTACAGATTCTAAAGAAGGAATTGGCCAAGTCCCAAAACTGGATGAAGCAGTTGGCAGATAAGAAAAGGAGTGAAAAGGAGTTTGAGGAAGGGGAGCAAGTGTATCTCAAGCTCAACCTACCTCACTTGAAGTTCCTCTCTAAGCAGCCAGTTACCAAACTCAGCCCCAAATTCTATGGCCCCTACCCAATCATTGCAAGAGTGGGATAGCTAGCTTATAAGCTCCAACTACTAGAGGGAACACAAATCCATCATGTGTTCCATGTGTCCCTCCTAAAGAAGTCAGTGGGAACCCAAACAATCGGTCAAGCCCTCCCACCTCTCCTCAGTAAAGAAGAACCCTCAGCCATGCCAATAGCCATTCTTGACATAAGAATAATCTATCAGCAAGGGGCTCCTCTAACCCAAGTACTAGTGCAATGGTCAACTCCACACCCTGACAATAACACTTAGGAGTACCTGCTAGATCTCCTCCAGGAGTTTCCTAGTGCAGCCAATTTGTTCTATATTCTTGGGGATAAGAATTAGCTTAAGGAATGGGGAATTGTCGTGTACCTAAGGGGAGTAACTGTAATAAGGGCATAGGGCTGTAATAATCTACATGGTAGTTAAGTTTTAAATTTGAATTCGGGAGCGGCAACTGTTATTAGCGCCAACTTCCAGCGAGGGTCAAGTATAAAAACTCGGTCCCAGCTCAGTTGTAAGGCATCCAACATAATTGAATTGCCTCTTTCTCAAATTTCCCCCTAAATTTCTCTCTCCCTCTCTTTCTTCACGATCCTTCTCCCTCAAATTCTCAAATTCCCCTTCCCTCTCCTATTCTTCCCACCAAGTTCTCCTCTAAATATAGGAGAATTCCCCTTGCCGGATCAAGGATCTGACACTAGGGTTTGGAGCTTATTGAGACTCCACTAGTATATATTTCACTCAATCAAAATATACCTTGGATTTATTGAAAAATGCAGCAATGCAAGATTGCAAGCCCTGTGCTACACTCATGAATCTGGGAGTTTCATTGACTGATGAGGGTGATTTATTTTCTGAACCATCCCTCTATAGAACCATCATTGGTTCTTTTCAGTATTTGACATATACTCGGCCAAATATAGCATTTGTGGTGAATAAGTTGAGTCAGTTTCAGTCATGGGTGTCTTTGTAATTAAAGCAAAGCTCAGGGGTGATCTTTGTAAATTACTGATTTTACTAAAGATATTCAGACAGAGGTGTCATGGTGTATACTATTTGCAAACGACATAGTGTTGGTGGATGAAACAAAAGAATGAGTGAATACTAAGCTTGAGTTGTGGAGAAACAATTTAGAATCTAAGAGATTTAAATTAAGTAGAAAGAAAACAGAATATATAGAATGTAAATTTAGTAAGAATGCAAGAGTAGAGGATGTTATAATAAAATTGGAAGACCAAATCTTACAAAGAAAAGACCATTTTCGATATTTGAGATCAGTGATTCAAAAAGATGGAGAAATTCACGCGGATGTCACACATAGAATCAAGGCAAGTTGGCTAAAATGGAGAAATGCATCGGGGGTGTTATGTGATGGTAAAATTCCATTAAAACTGAAAAGAAAATTCTATAGGACAGCTATAAGACCAGTCTTGTTGTATGCCTCAGAATGTTGGACAGTCAAATACCAGCATGAGCAAAAGACGAGCGTAGCGGAGATGAGGATGTTAAAATGGATGTGCGGCCATACAAGAAAAAATAAAATTAGAAATAAAGTTATTCGTAATAAGATAGGAGTAGTGCCAATCGAGGAGAAGATGAAAGAGACTAGACTAAGATGGTTTGGTCATGTGAAAAGGAGACCAAGAGACACTCCTGTGAGGAGAGTTGATGAAATGGAACAATTAGTCAAAAAAAGAGGTAAAGACAGATCCAAGAAGACTTTGGGAGAGACATTAAAGTTTGATATAAAGTGTATGGACCTAAATAAAGATATGACAAAAGACAAAAATATATGGAAGTCTAGAATTCATGTAGCCGACCCCACATAGTGGGATAAAAGCTGGATATGTTGTTGTTGTTGTACTAACAAATGGGTCACTACGAACTAGAATTGAACAAAATTAAAGTTGGATAATGCCATTGATAAAATTAAAAGTTTGATCCATAATTAAAGAAATAGAGGTTCAGTTCTTTCTTTGTTTTTTCAACTTACCCAAAATAAAAATAAAAAATATTGTTATTTGTAATAAGATTAGAGTAGTTTCCATTTAAGACAAAATGTGTGAGACATGATTAAGATGATTTGGTCATATAAGAAGAAGACTATAAAGGCTTCAATGAGGAGAGTGGATGAAATGAAATACATCTTTAACAAAAGAGGTAGATGAAGATCAAAAAACCTTGGTAGGAAACTCTTAGGTACCATATGAGTTGTAAGTACCTTATAGAGGAATATAATAAAGATAGGAATGGCTCAAAAGCTAGAATTTATGTAGCCAACTCACATAGTGGGATTAAGGCTTGATATATTGTCATTATTATGCAAGTCACAGTTATTAAAGACGCCCTATTTTTTTTAACTTATTTTGTAAAGGGAATACGTTTGGAACATGTGCAAACAAAATGATCCCTTGGAAGTAAAGGACTTAATATGAGAATGCTAGGCATCAACTCATGTTTAACAGTCAAAGGTCAGTTTGTGTCATTTTCCTCTTGATAGCAAATAGAAAAACAGGCATCTCAATTATCTACCAGCCCATACCAATAATAAGACAATTAATTTACATTGAGTCAAAAATTCATCAAGCAAAAATATTAACCCATCTATCCTATTCTCTTTTAAATTACCAATAATTTGGAGGTTGGAGGAGGGGTATCAAAAGTCACACATGAAATGCTAAACAATCACACCAAGGAGTTTTTTTCTTTTTATTTTTGTGTATAAATATAAATTTTCCCAATGGCAGTACAACATGATTATTACACCATGATAAAACAAAAGCAACATGTCCTTGTTGATATGCAAAATAAGCTGTCTAACTTCACGTGCTGAAAACAAAGTTACTTTTTGACATAATCTACAATGATGTAAGAAAACGTAGAGGATTGCTAGTTGCATAGAGAAACTGAAGAACCTGAGTGGCATAAGTTCGCTGGAAAGGGCTCTTTTCTGCATTCAGCTGAAACAAACACATAAAAATAAAAATGTGAACGTCATATCAAACTTAAAAAGGAACATGTATGTTAAAAAGTTGATTCCCTTGAAACGTCGGCCAACAATGGCATCCATATCATTGACTTGCTAAATAATCAACAACAATATATGCCTCAGCTCCAGTCATTAGCTAGCAATAATATTTAGATTTACAAATTGAGCGTCAGTAAATCCCGGAAACAGAAAAAACATAGGAACAACAATGTTCAACAAATCAGAGCGAATATCCACAATGCAGCAAACTTTCAAAGCCAGCTAGAATCAGCGAGCTCGTCGGCTCCCCTATCTAACCAGCTCGTCCAGTGCATACAGCTTAAATTAAGTTCAAGTTCTCAAAATTAGTATAGCACCCCAAACCTAGTGAACGAACTGAAATCAGCTCGAAATTCCGATCAATCAGACTTCAATCGCGCATACTACAACTCAAACCAGACAAAACAAGACCAAAACCCTAACTACAGTACAGGACTTGAAATTTAAATTGAGATCTCAAGTCAAACAATTCCTCACATAGGGCTCCAGTGTATTAAAACCTATAATGTCTGGCTCAAACCACTATCGGAGTGAACAATTCATGTATATGCATATGTGTGTGTGTGTATACATATAGAGAGAGAGAGGGAGAGAGCGAACGTCTTTGAACTGGATGAGACCGAGGTCGCCGAGATAGGCGACAGTTTGATGGGCGGACTCGATGGGGATGATTAGCTGAATCAGCTGCATCGAATCGGAACGGAGCAGATCCATCGGAGGACAACAGCCTCCTCCGCCACCGTGCTCGGCCATCTTCGCGACTCTTCTTCGATAGTCGTGCCCCTCTCTCTCTCTCTCTCTCTCTCTTATCTCTTTCTCTCTCTCTCTCTCTAATTGTTCTCACGTGTCCTGGCGAGAAGAGAACTCGGATTACTGCTCCACCGCCTTCCCCTTCCCCATGAATGAATACGATTATGAATCTCCGTTATTAATTTATATCAATTACGATACCTATTGATTTGATGGTATGTTTCATTTTCCAAATTCTAATCTAATTTTTTTCATAAAAAGAAAAAGTCTATCCAATCCTGGATTGGGATTTTCCAGTGAAAAATATATAAAAATAACTTGTAAATGCATTTTTGTAGAGATAAATTGGTTTTCTTGTTTTTTGCTTTTAAAGTAGAATATTTTATTTTTAAAAATAATTTTTATATAAAAATATTTTCTATCTCAATTTTTTTATATTTGGCTTGCAACTTTAAAATTTAAAATAAAATTCTATTAAATTCATACAAATATTAATTTTAATTCTGCATATAGTATAAATCATAAAATATTCTATTTTAATTTTCTTGAAAAATGTTTCTCATCTACGAATTAAACACCAGGGGTCCTTTGGGGGAATTGTCTACTTCTAATTTTCCTTTTTAGTTTTTATTTTTTAATCTTTATGTTTAGTTCTCCTTTGTTTGTTAAAAAATAAAATTTGAAGATATTATTTAATGATATTGTTTGTTTTCAAAATTTAAAAAATAAAAGCTGAACATTTTATTTAGTGTAAAAAAATATAAGTATGAACCATGCCTAATAAACAAAATAATAGACAATAATTAAATATTAATTTATATATCGGTAGGTCAAATAACATAACATATCTTAGTTTTGAAGAGAATTGGTTGATATAGGAGGAGGAGACGTTCTCCTACATACGTGCATCGTGCGTTTGCTCCACATTAATGAAAATCTCATCAACACTATATTACTACATTTACTCAAACGTCGGAGTGCTTGTAGGTGTTAACCACCCTTCCGAATGGATCTATCGCTAGAGCATGCTCTTCGCTTCTATGATTCTGTCTTCGATTGCTTCATTTGATCAAAAAAGAACAATTTATAAATTAGAAGTAGAGAAATCAAACAAGTCAATGTGTATTATATTATTATCTATTGATGGTTATTTTTCATATGATTTTATTTTTTTATAGTATTCTTGTTAATAGATTCCAAAAACCTTGTGAAATGCGGTGATATTAAAAAAAATTATACCCACAAATAAATTTTATGAGTTGACATTATAGGACCAATTTTATAATAGATATATCTAAAATTAACAATAGTTTATAATAATTTATTTAAAATTAACAATAAATTTGGAATTATATAAAAGTTAACTATTACCAATAATTATTTATTTTAGATAAGATTATAATAAATTATTATGAATTTTATGATATCACATTAATTTATAAAATTAAATTGTAAATATTACATTTTTTATAATATTATATGATCTGTATGTCAGTGATTGGCAGTTGTATGTGTCATGTGGCAGCTAACGCAATTTCCTACGTCTTTCGGATCCGCCGTGATTTTTGTTTGATAACAATAATATATGGAATTGCACGTGACCAGAGAGCACGTGCTTTGGAGAATGTCATGTCATGTAGCTGCTTTGTGGGCTGTTATTCAAGCCATGAAGGGCACGTTGGTCGTGTGAAATTTTGTCCGAAGGGTGTTGAAAGCATTTTTAAAATTTTGTAAAAAGAAATAATTGTTTATAAATAATAAAAATTGAATTAAACGATCCTAATTATACATTGTCACTTGAACCAGAGAATTCAAAACAAACCGAGAAAGGGGCATTTTTCTTATCTATAACAATTGGGTTAGTGGGATATAGTTTTTATAATAAAAACATTATTCATGTTAAATGAAGCAACAATAAAAATAAATTGAATTTTTTAAATGGTAAAATACACTCAAATCCCCTGTGATTTAGGTTATTGATGAGGAGGATTATTATGTTGTTTACATCAAATAAATATTATATTGTCTAACGTGAGCTTATAAAGAGAGTGTGTGAGTCTCACATCCCCTCCACTCAATTTCATAAATCTTATATTGTTGAACTGAGCAATAGAACTTTTTTTTATTGATGAGATGCTGTAATAATTTATAACTGTTTATAGTAATTTTTGTGGTTTAATTTTTAAATAAAAATACTAATTTTATTAACATTTTTGTTAAATTAACATAAATTATGATAATTAGACAAAATTTTTAATTAAATTCCAATTAAATTAAAAACAAAATTGTAGTTGAAACACATTACCAACCACCTGCGAGTTTCAACCACTACCAAAGCCAAACGCGTCCCATAATTGGCACAAAACCCATTGGCGATGGAATTTGCCACTAGTGAGTTATAGAATAGAGAAAAATGCAGAATTTGCATGATGAGAATGTTTCATCTTATTTGTTTTCCTTGAGTTTAATTTTAATTTGGTTATATGGTAAAAAAAAAAAATTTGATGTCATTGCCATAAATAAAGTAATTAAATAAATTGAAATTTAACCTATTAACGGGTTTGATTTTTTTTTTTTGTAACAAGATTATATAATTATACAAATTGATCATCTTCGAGAGTCATTGCCTAACAGAATGGGTTATGATGGAAAAAGGGGTGGAGGGAGACCATAAGTAGTGACTTATCTTTTTAATGGCAATGTTGTAAAACAATCTATGAAGCCCATTGTCTCTTGTGGCCATTGTTTGAAATAATGGGTCACGAAAAAAGAAAGAAAAAAAAAGAAAAAAGAAGTGGTAGGATGTAAGTTTTGAATGACAAAGTTGAAAACCATAGTTGGGAACCCATTGTCTCTAGTAGCCATTGCCCAAAGCAATGGATTATGGGGAGATAAAGAGAGAGAAGAGAAAAAACGACGAAGAGTAAGTTTTTAACAATGACATAAAAAAATATTTTTAGTTTTAGTTTTTTCGCACCATTGTACCGTTATTTGGGTGGTCCTTGCTACTAGTGATGCTACTTTTATTTTATTTTATTTTTTTATAATTAGAGATAAATTAACAAAATATTAAATAAAATACATCTTAATTAATGCCATCTCTAGTAAAAACCTATGGGAGGGGTGTCTCAACAACAAAATAAAATTATAAGAATTGCTAAAAGTATTTTTAAATTATATGAGTAGTCTGATGAATAATCAAAATCATAAGAAGTCTTAATTGCATTTTACCTTTTTTTTTTTTCAACTCATTAGGAGATTGAGATGGAACCATGGAGATCAATTAAACCAGGGTCAGATAATGTTTGGAAATGTTATTTATACATTGAGATAAAAATTTATGTTCTCATGTCAAGGATCATCCCAAGATTCCGTTGTAGTCTAGTCGGTTAGGATACTCGGCTCTCACCCGAGAGACCCGGGTTCGATTCCCGGCAACGGAATAATCTTTTGCTTTTTCAGTTACCCTTGCTAATGCGGCCAGATAGATTTCCTCACTAGTACTGCAACAATGTGAAAAAAAAAAAGAGCGCAAAAGGCGGGCAAATATGAACCACATAAGTCTTGACTCAGCAGATCCAACCAATAAAAGCAATTGTAGCTTGTCCAGGGAGAAGAAGTTGTAATATAGCTAAAACATTAAATTTTAATATTTTTTATTGCAAAAGCACAATAGAATTTAGGTTTTGTGTTTAGATTTCTTAACAGATAGGTTTGATTTTTTTTTTTTCCTTTTTTTAACGTAAACTAAATTTGTATCAAGGAAGTCACGAATAACTTGCTAAGAAAAATAATCTTCCTAAATATAATAACTCGATAATTAAAAATTCCTTAAAAGCTAAATCATGGACTACACAAATTTTCGATCTCCTCGACACGATGAGCAAACCGAAATATTAAAAACTTTTGAATGAGAATAAATAGAGTGAGAAAAATATATCCATCACAATCAAAAATAGATTTAAAAAGAATACTAATAAGGTCAATTTCATCGCAATTAACAAACCCACAGCAAAAGAAAAAAAGTGGCTTGAATGTTAATTACCTGAATGAAAGAACTAAAGATATTTTATAAGGGTAATTATTTTGCAAAATATTGAGATTTTATTTTTAGTCTCGATATAAAAACAAAAATTAAAAAAAAAATTCTACATCAGTGTTTTTATTATTTGATATGAAACATTTATATGTTCTATTTACTTTTATTTAATATAATTAATATATTTTATCAAACAAATATTTCACATCAAAATAAACTTTAATGTTTTAGTTTTAGTTGGCAAATTTTACTTTGAATAGTTTATACAGTTACCTTCCTAGAAATTTTTATATTAAGCAATGTACCATTAAATTGTTGTGCAAATCATGTAATCTTATTTTTATTTTGTTTATTATTAAGAAAATAACTTTGGTAAAAAAAAATTCAGCAGAATTAGAGTCACTAGAAGGTTAGATGTGGGTGGGGCCTGCTTAGTGCAATGCTTTGTTAGAGAGGTTAAAAGGGTGATTTTGCAACATCTGCCCAACAAATCCGACATAGAAACCCTTAATATATGGGAACATAGTTACATCCAAACACATCCCTGACTAGTTTCTCTCAAACCAAATGGACATTATAATAATTCAGCAAAAAGAAAAAAAAAAAGGACATTATAATATTATATACCAGCGTTTTGAAACCAGTTTCCCTCTCACACCAGCTGGCAGAGAGGGTTGGGTTGCTTGAAATCGAAGCCCAATAAACTCCAAATAACTATGTATGTACCTCACCACTTGGGCCCAATAAACTCCGAATAACTATGCATGTACCTCACCACTTGGGCTTGCAGTTTATACAGAGTATCTATCCATCACTTTCGGCGGCGGCGTTTCAGTCCCACCTATAATTAAACCCGTTAATAACACATGAATAAATCTCAAGCACTTTGTAGAAGTTACAGTAAATGAAACTTAATGCACAATGTAAAACTTCAATCGCTAGAAATCAACTATATACTATTGTTGCCAAAGAAGCAAACCTTATTATGCATAAAGATATCCAGAGCCTAACAAGTGGTTGGTCCTACTGGCTTCACTGGTGCAATTCCCTTTGCAGTTTCAATAAACTTCAGATATTGTCGAATTTCGTGTTCTTAAATATTGGAGTGGTAAAGCTTGACATGTTTGGTGAAAGGTGATGGAATAAGAAATATGTTTATTTACAAGCAATTGAGATAGAGGGTCAGCTTGAATAATAGTAACCTAAGATTACTCCTTGGCAACTAGAAGATTTTTGAATTTGAGTTGTGGATATAGTCTTCTTACAAAGCAAGAATAAAGATGCATATGATGTTGTGAAACCAGGGGCATCTCAAAAGGCCTTTGTCCCGCAATGCAAATCTACACTCCCTTTCTTGAGTTAATATATATTCACATCTTATGGTTCTTGTGATAGCCTAGTGCAAATGGTGAGCTCACACCCACAAGATTGGGCTAACCCAAGAGAAGCAGGCTAAAGGCCCCCCTACATGCAACATATTACGGAGGCCCCAACCCCAGGTTTTTCTCTCATGACAAACTCACACTATGGGCGATTGGGCGTACACTTGTGAGAAGCATCTGTTGTATCTTGTGAACTGTGAAGGTACTCATTTTTTTTTCCATAAAACCTCAGTGGTGGACAGTATAATTTACTCTGAAAAAATAAGTAATCACCTTTACATCTCACTAGCCTTGGCCAACACAACACATTCAAGAATCAGGAATATTAACAAGGACACAAGCTCTAAGGGTGAGGTTGGTCCATCATTATTCTGGTTTACTTCCTATTCTTGGAAAAGATAAATAAATAACAAGAACCCTTCCATCCTAGACCACCATGTCTAAGGAACCAAGAGTAAGAAGAATTTAGGTTTCTGAGGCAAAAAAAACCCAACAGTACAAAGAAGAAGAGTAGAAGAGAAAAACATAACCAATAACATTAGACCTTTCTGTAGACAGACCAGCTTCATTGGGGAAAATTAAAAATTAAGCATTTGAATTTAAGGTTATGAAGAGTAACTACCTTTGTATCCGAATGCCTGGAAGTAGCATGAGGGTTCTGCTGCAACTTCTTTTTATCTTTAGATGAACAATCTTTGCAGAAGAAATGGTCAAGACTGTAAGCTTCCTCTGTGGTCATTTTTATACAAGTTGGGTGATACCTGAAATACATAGCAATACAATGATAAATGCACCAGCTACAAACAAATAATTCTTGTAAACTGGACAAATTTAATGGGCTCCGCCCTAATGCTAAATCTGAATCATAGACAAAGGCAAACCAAGCTGCAAAGAAGGCATCCCCTAAGAGGTCTACCCAAGTATAAATGTGACAACATTTTATTCACAAGAACAGGATTTGGTCATGCCACAAAGTCAAATTTCAAAATATTTTTATTTAAGAGGTTTGGACATATGAGAAGAAGACCAATAGAGGCTCCTATGAAGAGAGTGGGTAGAATGAAACAAGTATTTAACAAAGAGGTAGAGGAAGCCCCAAAACAAATTGGTGGGAAACATTTAGGTATGAAATTAGTTACAAAGGTTTTACAAAAGATAAGACCATAAAAAGGAATAATGAACTAAATTTCATATAGTCGACTGTGCATAATGGGATAAGGGGTTGGTATGTACGTTGTTGTTTAGCACGTCCATACCTTAAAGGAAAATGTATGGCCTGCCCACAATAAGATTTAAACAAAATTTTAGGCAATATGGCATTTCACTGCATCTTCTCATAATATGAGCTTACTAAAAACAATGAGTTTTTTCAATGCATCTAAAAGCCTTCATATCTTTGTCCAATGTATTGAGCAAACATATGAAAGGTTGTGTATGTGTGTGTGTGTTTTTGCTATGGTTATGAAATTTGTTTACTATTGTTGATGCATATTTTTTAGACTAGATTTTATTAGGATTCTAAACAATTTCCAATCATATATGTCATCTTTTAATCAAATCTGAGTTATTTGACAATGTGTGGTCCACAACATCATCAATTTTTAGTTTATGTGGTTCCGTTGTTTTTAAAAAATTGTACAAGTATCAACATCTTTTAATTGACCACTACATTTATACGTCAAAATATTATTTAATTTATATTTCAAAAAGTTGACTATAATGTTTGGCCCACAGCATCATTTGTATATATATCAAATATGCCTAATAATTTTAGCTTTTTTCAAGCATGAAAAATATCTTAATTTATGTTCCAAAAACTCAGTCTTTTTCCAATTTCTTTTTCGTTGCTTATAAATGTTTGTGACACATTCTTTAAACATTTATGAAAAAGTTGTGATGTACTTCCATTTCCAAGCTGACTAAAACAACTTATTGCCTGATGTCTTATCCAAATAGGTAATTTGACATGTTTAGGTGATGCACGATAAAACAAGTACACATTGAACTCCTCATTCAGCATGCATAACCCATTACAACCTTCAGAAGCTTCTCCCTCACACAATGTTACCACCTTGTAGGAGCTAAAGGTTTATGCCAACAGACAACCCAATTCCACATCAACAGTATACTGGAAGGTTGTGAATATATTACTTGGTGCAAAGAATAAAAAAGTGGGGAGCTTTTGGCAACAACTCACGATGTCACACCTTACAAGTGGTATCTGAATGACCCAAAACTGTTGTTTTGTGGGTGTAATCCAAGAGAGTTTGTAGGATACTCATAAAATATGAAATTTTTTACCTGGCAAGGATGCTAGGACAAAGGAAATTTTTTCATAGCTCAATTCCATGTTAGTAGTCTACTATGGATATTTTGGATATATTACTTGGTTAAAGTCACCCAAAAATTAACTTCAGACAGTATTTTTCCATGAGACCCATGGTGCTACAAAAGTAAGCTTAACCACAAAGTTTCTAATGGGATCCAATAAATGAGTATTGATGTACACTTGATCAAATGAAGTCTAACTAGGTTGCAACATAGCATAAGGTGAGCCTTGCTAGCAGTAGTAAAGTTGCTCCCTTGTGACTCAAAGATCTCAAGTTTGAATTGTGAAACAATTTCTTTCAAAGCAAGGGCAAAGTTGCGTACAAAAACAACCCTCTCCTAACTCTTACAAACTAGAAAGCCCCGTGCATTGGAGACACCCCCACCCCCTGGAATGCAACATACAATAGTCCAACTGGCCACACAGGATAACTACCTCTACCTACCGATGGTCCTTCCTGTGAACCCCCCCCCCCCCAAAAAAAAAAAAAAAACCAGCAAGAACCAAAGGTTGTAATGAAACATCACTAAAATTGCCATGATCCAATATTTATATATTTTATTTTTCTTCTTGTTCTTCCCCATCTCCTCCCTCTTCCCTTAGGGCAGCTCCAACCTAAAAATTCCCTCCAGGGGTAAGGATAAAATTTAGGGTAAAACTTACCCCAAATTTGGGGTAAGGATAAAATTCCCTCCAGCCCTTTACCCCAAAATAGTATTTTCTTTTTTTCTTTATTTTTGTTATTATAATTTTATTTCCAAAATTATTTACTTATTATATATCAACTTAAATTCTTACCTAAAAATTACGCAATTAACTAAATTTTTTTAATTATTAATAATTATTATTTATTAATTGATTACAATTATTTTAATTTAGTGCATTTAATAATTATTATTCATTAATTGATTACAATTTATTAATATTATTTAAATATTATTAATACTACCAATAAGTAAATAAAAAGATGTAAAAATATATAAAAAAAAAGGATACAAAATGAATTAAAATTTGTTATATTTGAAATGGAAGGGCAAAATGGGGATAAACACATTACCCCAAATTTGGGGTAATACTCATTACCCCAAATTTGGGGTGGGATTTGGGGGTGTGGGTTGGAGGGCATTTCACCCCAAATTTGGGGGTGGGTTGGAGATGGCCTTATAATCATCATCAAATATGCATACATACATTCATATGAACATGGCTCTATATAGATTCTTGAGCTGTCCCCAAAAGAACGGGTAAATTACACTAAACATCACAAAATTTTGGCCTCTTTTTCAATTTGATCACTAAACTTCAATTCCTTGCAAAGTGATCACAAAACTTTAAAATATTTTACAATATGATCACTAAAGTGATTTTTAAACAATTTTTTGTCAAAATTGCTGACGTGGCAATGGCCACATCATCGCCATGTCAGCGCCACATCATCGCCACGTCAGCAATTTTGACTAAGAACCATCAAAAAATCATTTTAGTGACCACATTGCAAAACATTTTAAAGTTTTGTGATCACTTTACAAGGAATTAAAGTTTAGTGACCAAACTGAAAAAGACACTAAAGTTTTGTGACCTTTGATATGATTTACCCCCAAAAGAACTGTCATTCTACAAGTAAAACTACTATTAATGTATAACATGAACATACATAAAACAAAGTTAAACTTACCTCTTTAAGTATAATTAAACACAGCGTGATCTAACAGCTAAAAAATATACTGAGACATATCCATAATCCATAACTTTTAAGCAAGTAATAAACCAAATTGAGTCTTGACATATAATTCCTATTTTGAGTTTCATCCATGAAACTTACCGTGAATACTAGTCAAACAATTATGAGTACTTCTCATACATCTCTTAACATTCCCAAGTAGCCTCCTTAAACACATGCTGATGTCATAAAATTTTAACTACACCGATCTTATTGAGAAGTATAGTTCTCTTCATGCTGCCTACAATCTCAATTCGTTGCCTTCATAAATTATATCTTCTCCACCATCTCAACAATTAGCATTTGGAGAAAATAAGAATCAAAGACAGTGAGGGGAAGAAGCTTATAGCTCCCAGTACAACCTCTCGATTATTATATAACTGAAACTACTACTATTACATAATATTAGTCAAATTAGATCATTAGACTTGATCTAAGAACATTTTCTTAACATGTTTTAATTATTTATTGTGTTCTAGATGGATCCACTCATGACTCCCTATAAACATTGTTAGAATTATTAGTATAATTATAATTATTATATGTGTGTGTTTTATTTTGTAATTAAGTTAGCCCATAAATGTTTAAGACCCATTATGTCTATTATAAATAACAAACTAACAAAGGCTAGTCTCTAAGGTTTTTTCCTCATAATTATTTTCTCACATGGTATCAGAGCCACTGGTGAGAAAAAACCCTAGTCGTCGCTGTGTATCTTTTTCCGACGACTATCAAACCTTAGTCGTCGTCATCACTGTCCATACCAGAACCCCACTGTCCGGCCACCACCCTAGGGTTCGCAGCCACCAGATCGGCTGACCGCCGAAGAATTGCCGCGGCAGACCACCCACGTGCTGACGCGTGACAGCACGTCCGCCGGTCGTTTTTCTCCGACTTCTCCAAATCTGACCTCTGACGACTCCTAAAGCTATTTTTGGTGCCAAACTCCTTGCCATGTCTAATCTCAGTGATGCGATTTCTGCCAGTGTTACTCTTACTCTGGTTTTTGCCATTGCCTCTGCTGCCTCTCAATCCTTTACTGTCTCTGATCTTGGGACGACCAATATTACCACTGTCAAATTGATAAGTGTCACAAACCTAGGGTTTGTGATGGGTTAGAAGAGGAATTGGGGAAGAACAAAGAAGAAATGAAGGGGAAGATTGCAGAGAATTTGGGAGAGAAGGAATGGGATAGTGCTAAACGAGAGAGAGAGAGAGAGAGAGAATAGAAATTCAATTATCCATTCAATTTCCGCATACCTCCCCTCCATTTACATCAGCCTTATATAGGCATATTTGTCCCCAACAACCTTGCACATGCAGCCATGTGCACCTAACTAATTGCTAGAATATCCCTAACAAACTATTTATGAGCCTATTACAATATTACACATTTTATTATATCTCTACTCAATATTATCCTTCTACTACTCTAGGGACATGACAATTTCCCTGCCTTGAAACATGTCTTGTCCCCAAGACATGCCAAACTTTCACAGCATCCAATATGCTTCCTTTTTCCTTTTCTTCCACAGCTTTGCTGGAGAAATTTTGAAGCTATCTTTCACTGCCAATGGAAGGATCTCAGGTGACTTTTGCTCTCCATGCATGGTATGAGTCTTCCCACTGCTAGTAGCACCATAAGCAAACATTATACCATCAATTCCTTGCATGGCACCACTTACAACCTGCTGGGCTGCTTCATCAATTCCGGTCTTCATTCCTCCCTTCAACAAGGGTGACAAAAATTCTAATCGGCCAGCTGTAGTAACAACGAACATAATGGAATGAGACTTGTTCTTTCCAGCCAAACTCTCGACATTTTTCTCCTCCCAATCAGCAACATCTTTTCCCTTTTGTTGGCTGCAATTCCCCTCTATTTGGACTTCTTTTTCAGCAATATCAAATGATCCCTCTGCATTGGCTGCCTTATCAATTTGTTCATTACAAGTTCCCTTCGAAGGATGTAATCCATCACCGATATCATCTCCAAAATTGGCAGCAATATGGCGGCATTGTTTAGGATCAGCAAGTCTTCCTTCTGCAGGGGCTGTCACCTTCTTATCGTTTGATAAAAATCCCTCCACGTTATCTAATCCTTCAACCTTCAATTGTTGTTACTCCTCAACCTCTTCCATAAAATGATCAATATTCCTTGCTTCCTTGTTTGCTCTTTCTTTCAGCTTCTCCTCCTGCTATTCCATTCCAAGGAATTCCTCCTTGTTAAAGCTTCCATGATAATCATCAAAATATTCCACTGGAAAATTGTAATGATACTTCTTAGATAGTATCATTGCAAACTCTTGCAACTTCTCGCGAAACATTCGAACGAATTCCTTGCACTCTTCATCCAACCCACTGCTGGTTCCATTGTTCAATTGGCCGATCCCCTTCTTCTGTTCCTTGTTGCTGCCAATTGAAATTGCAACCTTCTTTGGCTGCCATTGAGGCTCCATTCCAGCTGCAAGTGAAGCATTCTGCTTCATGTATGCATTGCCTCCCCTAGCTTCACTAGTAGGATAACCCATTGAATATGCAGCACTAGTCCGCTGCAATTGAGGCTGCTCTCTTGCTTGAAAATTAGCCACCAAAAATGCAGCATCATTTGGCTGCAATTGAGACCCCATTTCAACTGAAATTGAAGAATTTTTCTGCTGCAATTGAGTCTCCCATGGCCTCACATATGTCCTGTCTGCCTTGGCGTAACTTTTATGGGCGAAATCAGCCATAGGCCAAGAAACTAGAACTCCTTCCACCTTGCTTCGCCTCCCCAATTCACATGCCCGAACCGGGGATTGCTCTATCGCTGAGAAATTAATCAGATTGGTTGGAAATAGCCTAAAGGAATTGGAATTCACCTGGACAGCTTGCTGACGAAGTCCGCTGCCTCTCGAACTCCAATCCTCAACACTACGACCGCCGTCTATCCCACCAGCCATCTGTGTCTAATGAAATTAATGGCAGTTCTCCTCAACCCAATCACTGCCCAAGGTTCCCAGCCCATTTGCGATCACCTCTGAGTCCAAAATCACCAAGACTCGCTGCCGAGAGCCAATCTCCTGCTTCTCCTTCAGATCCGAGCCGACCTCTCCTCCTTGTGCGTCAGAATCAATTCTGCAATTCACCACAACAAAATCAAGATTCCGCCAAGCTCTGTCATGCAATGGCTGAGGCTCACCAGCTTAGGAATGCCTTCGAAACTACACTCCCAGCTGCTACGAGACTTGTTGGAATTAGATACCGGAATTGCTGCACTCTTAGCCGAGACCCCACAGAATTTAGCGGTAGTAAGATGAATCGGAAGCTGGAATTAGTTATTGTGCTTCAGCTTGCTGACCCACACTGCCCAACCTCGGAAAATAGCCGCCAACAACCTGCTATTCCGCTTCACATTAGTCGCCCAAAAACAAGCGATCACCTCCCCTTCTGGATCAACTACAACAATTCGGAAAACAGCAGCAATCCACCTTGCCGTTCCACCTTCCAAGTCGCGACAACCAAGATTGATTTGCTGCCTCTTTCACATGCACACTTTCTTCTCGCTCACTGGTCACGTTTGATAAAGGCCTCCACAACTTCCTTACCTACGTTGCCAACTACAACGAAGCTCTCGTACCGGCCTTCTGCTCTAGTAGCGAGTCTCCTGGCTGTCGGCGTTAACACCAGTGGACTCGCTATCACCTCCGAACTTCTGCCTATTCACGAACGTCTGGGTTGCTCGACTTCCTTGAGTGACTGTGTTGCAACTAACGGGATTCTTCGGAATTGAGGATCGATCACTGTGGAAGGAGGCTAAGGGTCGTTGCTAAGATACAATCGACCAAGATCGTCTGGGTTGGCTTGCCTTTATCCCATGCAGCGACTTGGATCCAACCACTATGATAGCCGGAATTTGCACAAGCCGCAGAAATCGAAGCCTCGTTGATTTCGGAATTCACTCCAGTCGGACACTATGGATCAACAATTACCAGATTTGATCGCACTCACTGGTAATCGATTTTGTTGCAGTCGTTGGGCTCACCGAATTATCATTCAATCACGTCACCGGAATCACTTGGGTTATCTCCTAAGATTACAGCCTACCCTGCTGTTGCCTGTTTTTGAAATCATCTTCAGATTTCGTGAATCCAGATTCACTGCATTGGACAGCAACCATCGACATCCGACGGACCTTAATCAGCAACAAAAATGGCCCAGGAACGATGCTCTGGTCGAGATCACCTTCCAACCCAAGTGAGCAGCACACCGCCAAGCCCAGTTGGATTCGCCTTCAAATGAGAGTCGCAACAGAAACACAGCCAGGATGGCACCGAGAATCGACTACCAAAATTACATGAACCACAGCCGAAGAACGACGGCTCTGATACCAATTGTCACAAACCTAGGGTTTGTGATGGGTTAGAAGAGGAATTGGGGAAGAATAAAGAAGAAATGAAGGGGAAGATTGCAGAGAATTTGGGAGAGAAGGAATGGGATAGTGCTAAACGAGAGAGAGAGAGAGAGAGAGAGAGAGATTCAATTATCCATTCAATTTCCGCATACCTCCCCTCCATTTACATCAGCCTTATATAGGCATATTTGTCCCCAACAACCTTGCACATGCAGCCATGTGCACCTAACTAATTGCTAGAATATCCCTAACAAACTATTTATGAGCCTATTACAATATTACCCCTTTTATTATATTTCTACCCAATATTATCCTTCTACTACTCTAGGGACATGACAATAAGGTCTGCCAATTATCTCTTATGGGCAGCCTCTGTTAGAATGTGGTTTAAAGGGCAAGGCCAAACGGATCATCTTACCACAAAGGCTGAAAGTATGCCAGAAACTAATCGGACTAGATGAGAACAAGTTGATGCCCAGTTATGTAGTCTCATATGGCAATCTATTGATCCGTCCATCATGCAGCTCTTTCGCCCCTTTGAAACTTATGTTGATGTGTGGAAGGAAGTTAAAGAGTGTTTTACAAATGACATCCAACGTTTGTACACTGTGGTCTCTAATATCAAAAATCTCAAGCAAGAGTCATCCATGGAATCTTATTTGGGGCAGGTTTGGGCTCTCATGCAAGAATTTGATGCTCTTCTTCCTCTTACTACGACCTGCACCGAATAGATTGCTCAACAAGAGAAGTTTTTTATGGTTATTGCTCTCTCTAACCTGAAACCAGAGTTTGACACCGTCAGGCATCAAATCTTGACTAGCTCCGCTAGTTCTACCATAAAGGACTCTTTTAAACAGTTGTTGAATATGATAGGTGCTCATAATATGTCATCTTCTTCTCATGTTGCTCTTTTAGCCGAATCTTTAGCTCTTGTATCTCAAGCTTCCACCGTAGGAGGAATTAGAGGACGCAATAATGGTCGCCCACGTCCACAGTGTACCTTTTGTAAGAAACTGGGTCATCTTGAGGATAAATGCTAGAAGAAACATAGTCGACCAGCTGCTCCACCTACATCATCTACCAGTGCAACTCATGTACTTCAGAGCGATCCTAGTTCTGCTCAATCTCCACTAGGTTCGCAATTGATACCTATGTCTGCAGCTGAGTATGATGCATTCCTGAAGTTCTAGGCCACCCAACAGTCTCATCCTGGTAATCCCATTGCTTGTGTTGCTCAAGACTTATCTGTTAGTCCTTGGATTATAGATTCTGCCGCCACTGACCATATGTGTGGTAATGAACTTCTTTTCCCCTCTCTTACCTATTCTGATACCTTGCCTACTATTACCCTGGCTAATAATATCAAAACCGCAATTAAAGGGACTGGCCAAATCACACTCACCTCGTCTTTCTCATTAAATTATGTTTTATATGTTCTTGATAGTCATTTTAATTTGATTTCAATTAGCCAACTCACCAAAACCCTTAATTGTTCTGTTATCTTTACTCCTACCTCTGTTTGTGTTCAGGACCAGGGTACGAGGCGGATGATTGGCGTCAAGCGTGAGTCACAGGGTCACTATCATCTTGTTATGCCTAGTTTGTCGGTAGCTTGTACTAGTGCTGCTTCTTTAGATCTTCTCCACTATCATTTCGGTCATCCCAGCCTCTCCAAACTGAAGAAATTAGTTCATAGTTTGTCGTCATTGTCCATGTTTAATTGTGAGTCGTGTCAACATGGTAAACACGCTTGTAATTCTTTTTCTCGTCAAGTCCATAATAGGGCTGAGGCTTTCTTTTCCCTTGTGCACCCTGATGTATGGGGGCCCAATCGCGTCCACTCTACTCTTGGTCTTTCATATTTCGTTACTTTACTTTTCTCGTTGCACTTGGTTGTTTCTTATGAAGAGTCGGTCCAAGTTATTTTCTATTTTTCAGACATTTACTGCTAAAATAAAAACACAGTTTGGAGTTTCTATACGTGCCTTACGTAGTGATAATGCCCCTGAATATTTTTCTTCTCAATTTACTACCTTTATGACTACTAATGACATCCTGCATCAATCTCCTTATCTTTACACACCTCAACAAAATAGTGTTACTGAGCGTAAGAATCGCCATCTTATTGAGACTGCACAAACGCTCCTTTTACATGCCAATCTTCCCACCAAATTTTGGGGCGATGTTGTTCTAACTACATGTTATTTAATCAATCGCATGGTAGGTTGGAAAGGCGTGGTTTGGCAGGTTCAGCACTGTGGTTTAAGCCTTTGGTTTCACTCGAAGTGAAGCTAATCATTCGATTTTCTATCACCATTCTTCTTCCTTATGTATCTACCTTGTTGTTTATGTAGATGACATTGTTATCACAGGGAGTGATCAGGTTGGAATACAGAAGCTGAAGGAACATCTACATCAGCACTTTCATACCGAAGACTTAGCCCGACTTCGGTATTTCTTGGGTATTGAAGTTGCTCAGTCAGGAGATGGTATCTCAATTTCTCAAAGGAAGTATGGCCTTGACATCTTAGAAGAAACTGGTATGATGAACTGCAAACCAGTTGACACCCCAATGGATCCGAATGTCCGA
This sequence comes from Diospyros kaki, assembly GCA_036245055.1. Classification (NCBI taxonomy): domain Eukaryota; kingdom Viridiplantae; phylum Streptophyta; class Magnoliopsida; order Ericales; family Ebenaceae; genus Diospyros; species Diospyros kaki. The sequence goes on along the minus strand of BSEG01000001.1, from coordinate 38,508,046 downwards.
CTTTTGCTGGAACAAGGGGAGCTTTATTCAGATCCTAGAAGGTATAGGAGACTGGTAGGCTAGTTGAACTATCTCACAGTCATTCGTCCTGACATTGCTTTTGTTGTGAGTGTAATTAGTCAGTTCCTTAATTCTCCATGTGATTCTCACTAGGATACTGTTATTCGGATTCTGAGATATATCAAAAGAGCGACAGGTAAATGGTTACTCTATGAAGATAAGGGACACACATATATTTGTTGTTATGCAGATGCAGATTGGGTAGGTTCTCATTCTGGTCATCGGTTAACCTCTGGATATTGTGTTATTGTGGGAAGAAATCTGGTTACTTGAAAAAGTAAGAAACAGAATATAATAGCTAGATCTAGTACAGAGACAGAGTATCGAGCTATGACTAATGCAACTTGTGAGCTAATCTGGCTTAAACAACTTCTGTAGGAACTCAAGTTTTGTGAAGTGTCCCCTATGAAGCTTGTTTGTGATAATTAGGTTGCCTTACACATTGCTTCCAATCCAATGTCCCATGAGCAGAATAAGCAAATTGAAATCGACTGTCACTTTATTAGAGAAAAAATAGTTGAAGGTGTTATTATTACAGAATCTGTTAACTCCAATGATCAACTTGCAGATATCTTCATCAAGTCTCTAAAAGGTCCTCGAGTAGAATATATTTGTAACAAGTTTGGTGCATATGATATCTACGCTCCAGCTTGGGGGGGAGTGTTAGAATTATTAGTATAATTGTAATTTTTTTATATGTGTGTTTTATATTGTAATTAGGTTAAACCCATAGGTTAGCCCATAGATGTTTAACACCCGTTATGCCTATTATAAATAACAAGCTAAAAGAAACTAGTCTCTTAGGTTTTTCTCTCATAATTATTTTCTCACAAACATAATTACAGCATTTCGAGTACAGACCATCAAAGGCTTAATTCCTATGCAGCTATTGTTTAAGCCCAGATCCTCCACTTTTAGAGCACCCCACAGTCTCTATCAAATTATGCATATCCCAAACGATAACTGTCTTGTGGATGCATGGAAGATCTTAGAAATTCAATATTGCTCAAAAATTCAGTATCTGGTAGTAGAGACAATGGCACAAGGATTTCAAATTAAAAAGTTTCATCACAAACTTCATACTCAGCACTCAGTCTACTACCAGTGTCATTACAGAAAAGCAAGCTATCACGGAACAAGACCTAAAGGGCTATTTCAGCTCAGTAAAACCTCCTTTTAAGTGATCAAAGAAGAATAAAAACAAAGGATTTAAACTGATTTCTGAATAAACATAAAGTAACACCAAATTGGATACCGAAAGTAGACTATTTTTTCTGATAAACATAAACTGATTTCTGAATACACTTTATTTGTTGCATGTTTCTGGTAGATGAGCAAGCAAGTTGAAGCAGACTCTAGACTCTATTTGTTATATGTTTCTGGTAGACGAGGACAAAAGAACACACCACATGACACATTCTTAAAAGTGAGTAAAATCAATTGTCTACTTAAAACTATATCATTTTTTTAGAAGTTATTTTTTCCATCGATCCAATATTGAAAGTAGAAAAGGCTTTACTCAGTAGTTAATCTGAAAGCAGATAACTAACCAATCAGAGCAGCCTTCACACTGGACCATTAGATCATCAGGATTGTAAGGCATCTCACACTTGCAATACCTGTAATATAAAGATAAATCACAATATTTTAATTTCTAAGAACCAGAATTGCCAATTCACATTTATCATAAAGAAATTAGTCGCTTTCTCATACAACAAATTCAGCACTATCACAATTCAAAAATATCCAAGTACAGGAGGGATAGAAAATAAGATTTCTTTTCATTTTATATTAGATTTTAGAATTTTTTAGCTTTTATATTTTGTATATTTGTTTGGATAATTGAAACCAGAAATTTTATCTCTTTTAGTTGAACTTTAGTGATAGAACTTTTGATTTTTTTTAATTTCTATTTTACATTTTAGAATTTTTTATCTTTTATTTTTAATAGATTTATTAGGATAATAGTAACTTGAAATTTTATTTTTTAGTTTTAGTTAGTGATGTAACAAAAAGTTATTGATTCAGAATAAAATTAGTGAATTCTTCCCCTGCTCAAATCTCTCTCTCTCGCTCTCTCTCTCTCTCTCGCGCACACACACACAGAGGTCTCACTTTCCCTCTTTACTTCATCTTCTTCTTTTTGCCCAGATTTCTTCTCCCCACTCCTGATTTTCTTCTCTTCTATTTCCTGCAACTGACAGCAAGGAGCAACCCAGCTATTGCAACGCAGGCAAGCTTCGGTAGTCTACGCCACCCAATTTAAGGTGCAATTGCACCAAGATTAACATACAGAGAACTATAAAGAGCGAAAAATAAACTAAAACATCAGTTTTAGACTGCGAAACCACGCTACAAGTGGAAAACCTAAAATCATGCTTTTTCAACAGAGTCAAATTCACAAGCAAAGCCCAGGGACTTTGCAATTGAACACACACCAGATATTTCAATGCACAATAATTCTCCAAGTTGCGAAGAATAAACTTAAATTAACTACCAAGATCAATTAAACATCGAACCAAGACGATCAACAAAAAAAAATTAAATCAATCAGCTTTTAACGTACACGGCGACTTTATCGGGAGTGAACGCTCCGGTGGAGGAATTGTACTCGAAACGACAGAAGAAGTCCTCATTGCCAACGGCGTCGAGTTTGGTGTAGCTCTTGAAGCTGTGGACTGTGCACTTACCTTCGATCGTATCGGCGCTCTGAACGTCGTAGTGATCAGAGAGGAAGACCTCTTTGGAGCCGTGAAACGGGCGGCGGCCGCCGATCGCCTCCTCGGGCCGATAGTACCAGCGGATGTGAACCTTGACGTTGGCACCCCGGGACTCGATTTGGTCTACTCTGGCCACGTACGGCGGCTTCGACGAGTCTGCCGGCCGCATAAAAACGCAGTCTCCCGCTGAATACGTTTTCCGGGAAAATGAGAATTGCCAGTGAAGTGAGAGGGAAAATTGAAAGAGCGGGAGAGAGAAAAGCTGAAGCGACTTTACCTTTGATGGTTTTGTTGATAGAGTTGACAGTAAAAGAGTCTAGGGTTCGCCGAGGAGCCCGGGTTTTGGCCATGGACTGAGCTAGCCTGATAGAGATCGATCGGAATTTTGTCCTTTTAGAATTATTTTTATGAGGTATTAGAGCGAAGTATATTTGTATCGATTTATACTCGTCCGATATGTATGAAACAATCTAACAAAATTTTTAAGGTATCGATGAGTTTGTATCGATTTATACTCGTCCGTTATGTATGAAACAATCTAGCGGAGTTATCAATGTATCGACGTAGACTCGCTAGTTAATTTGATAGTCGAGATTAAAGAGAGACCCGCTAATTAAATTGACGAGTTCATATTAATATTAAACTGATGAATTATTTTAAATATTAGTTTTAGGCAAATGAAATAAACATAAAAAATAAATAAATACTTGATTACTAAAATTAAAAGTTATTTTATAAATAGTGTCTAAAATATTTTCAAATATTAATATAATATTAAGTGCGAAGAAAGTATCTAAAATTACATTTTAATTACAATACTAACATTATAAGTATGAGTTGATGCCATTTCATTTTGACTAAAGATTCTGGTAACATTCATGGATTTGTGAATTTGAGGGTTTAATCCATACCTCAATCTATTTGTTATAGTATTAACTGATGATAAATTAGTGTACTCAATATTGGTGGGGGCATGCCTAACACTTAGAATTGTGATGTACACACTAGCTAGAGAAACTGTATGCAAAATATTGAAGTGAAACATATTAGAACCAAACCTGGCATTTCAATAATTTGACATACAACCTATATTTCATTAGTGTCTACAACAATTCCTAGGCATCCAACATGCTCCACCAATCTCAAACAGTATATTATCAATAAACACCATCACAAGGCATGACTTTGACTTCCACCCTTTGTTTGCCTTTAGAGAACCTTCTCTGAAAGCTCTAGATTTTCTTGCCTAAGAACACATTTTTCTTTTTCATACATTGAAATTCTCTCTCCCTCTTTTAGCCTATTGGCTTTGGGACATACTTTATATAATTGTTCATAGGCCCCTTGCAATATCCACCATGAGTTGGCTCTTTGGATTTACCAAGCTCATCAATATATATGGCCATGGTAATGGTAATTCTCATCCATGTGTAAGAATTTTAGAAAAAAAAATAATATCTATTCTGAGAATATGATATGATTTATTATCATATGCTGCGCATGATATCTCGATAATAATAAAAGAAAATGGAGTATTAGGCATGCAAATAAGAAATTTTGATGTAAGTTTTTTCAAGAATTTCCAAACCTGTGTAGCCTTCTCATAGTTTCGTCATACCTAGATATTCAATTGAAATCCATAAATGTGATGCAATTGAAGATAGCATCAATTTTCTTGCTATTCCAACCATTTTTTTTTCTAAATCAACTAATAATAAAGCAATCACACACAATTAGCACAGATTTACAAGAAAATCCAAGTATCAAAAGAAGAATTACAGACTGATCCAAAAAAATTTGGATCAAACAAAACACCACAGACTAAGTTACTTATAGTTGTAAGACAAAAGCTTACAACCCATAGATGTGCGCCCTTGAGAATGAAAGCGTCCTCCTTGCTGAACACCCATGATATAGCATCGTCTCCTACGCTTCTCAACTCCTGCTTACATAAACAACCTCAATAGGAGATTCACCAATTTGAAGATACATGAAGAACAAAAACAACTGGAAAACTTTGTAGTTTATGCTTTAACAAAATCCTTCTTTTATGAGTTCACTAGATTCTTAAAAATGATGAGACTTAAAACCCTCAATAATATCTCCCTCTTTTATGTTTCCCATATATATAGAATGAAATCCTAAACCAACATACTTGTGCAAGAATAAACTTGTATATACTTCAGAAAACATCTTCCCTGGCAAAGAAGAAAATTCAATTCCAACAGGTTGTGCTCAAGTCATATTCAGGTTCACATCACATCCCAACTACAGTGTCATCTTTTTTCCTCAAAATGGCTGAATGAAAATCTTTGTGAAAGAAGAAATTGTAGTGCTTTTAATTCGTCCTTCCAATTTTACACAACAATCAAATTGATTGGATACCATATAAAAGTTGTGACCAAAAAACCAAAGGTATATCAAGCTAAAGTTTTCCATTTCTTCAAATTTCTTCTTGTTTGTAATAGGCATTCTTGAAGACTTGCACCATGACTTTAACCATTTCAAAATCATCTCCAAAACAAAAATAAAAAATTACAACTTAAGATTCTTGTTTATAGAATTCGCCAACACTAAAAATTAACAAATATAAAATTCAATAATTAAGGGGGAAAGAGATATCCCCGAAAAGGGGGACACAAATTCTACCAAGAGTGATTGCATCTCTTCCTATGATGTCAATGATGATTGAATCCAAATAAACAACCATAATGAATAAACTATTTAGGATAACAAAAAGGACACGGACTACAATATAGCATTTAAAAACCTGAGTGCAGAGATTGACATGTCCCCATGGATTATAGATGTTCTTCAAGTAGAAATATTAACACTAGGAATTGTGTACCTAAAACTGGGAAAACACCTGCAGTACTGATTTCTCCAAGTGTCAATGAAATGTTGTCTAGAGCTTTGTTAAAATCAAAGCTCGGGTGTGTAGCCTCATCAAGTAAATTCAGTAATCTATAATGTGATCAATGCAAAAAGTTGCATACATAGGAAATTAGTAAGTGCATGTAACATGGTATTTTCATTTCAGGTTAGTCAGGTGAATTAGAAAGATCAAAATCTCTGGAGTCTCAACTGTGAAAAAATAAAATAAAAAGATGATAATCCGCATGGTTATGAATTTTGAAATGGTCATGAATATAACTAAAATTACTGATAATCCAAGGAAATACAATTTTTTAACAAACTGCTTAGATCTTAAAAAAAATACAAATATGCAAAACTGACAAAATTGTAACTTGTCCACAGTTATAGAAAATGTTAAAAGTAATTTAAACAACTTCGACTAATAGACTACATGACATGCCCATATGAGACAAATAATTCATTAAGTACTGAACAAATATACCATCAAATTCATGCAGCTGATGTGCCGCCAAACAAGTCATTATCTGATATGCCATGAACGTGGTACCCCCCCCCCCCCCCAGCACCAAACTGGAAAAATATGGAAAGGAACATGTTATGATTACCTTAAAACAATTTTCTACAAATTGGGGTTGTGTAGGATTGATGATGCCAGCCAGAAGGCTCAACAGTTGCTGGGCCTGTTGTCTTTTAGTATTATAGCTCCTATGAAGCAGAAGGTTGAGAGGGGCTAGCTTGATCATCAATTTCAGATGTGCTCCCACATACTAGAAGAACACCACTTCTTTTATTGGACTGCCCTTCACTGCAAGTTGGCCTCTGAGTGACCGCTCTTGCAACATTCTTGCCCGCACTGCCATCCCCTGCTCCTTGGCTCTAAGTGTTCCATGGATCCACATGGTTCAGATAAATTGGTCCCCCTTAAATGTGCCACCGTAAGGATCCTCCAATTTAGGTTTTATTTGACCTGTCATGCAAGTTGTAGAATCAACAGACACTATGCTGCTTTTCGGAACAAAAGAAGCAGATACCTTTGGTTCGTTATGAGCTTCACTAGCAATCTGGTCCAATTGGTGTCGAACCCCTGCAAGCAACCCAAAGAAACATAAATTATATCAATTTCTATACATACAAATCATCATAAACTGCACAGATTCTAATATGGCAAGTGTACCAAAAATACAGAAATTTGTGAAAGAATAATCAAGACAATAAGAAATATAATCTTGAAACATGCTAGCCTATCTACCTGCCTAAGACTTCTCAATACATAATAATTGTTACTCATTCTTCAAACATTTCAATATACTAAGGTCGTGCTTCAAGGATGACCCATAAGGTAATTATAGTGCAGTTAAAAATACAGTACACGGGGAATTAATAGATAACTAATTATAATGACTTCCCTCCCTAAACATTGCAAATCAAGCTTATTTTCTTTTCTCAACTTACATAGAAAGTGATGTGGCACCAACTTAAATTACTAGAATACCCCTACGCGCTGATAGTCTCACCTGCCACGTGGATCACCTGAGAGACCGACATGTGGCCAGTCAACACTCCAAAACGGAGTCCAAAAAATCCGGACCGAACCGGAAGACCCGTTCCAACTTGACCGAAATTCTCGGGAATCGTGCCCACTTATCTCGGGTATCCCAAAATGGGTTCGCCTATAAAAACAATGACTCTCGCCAGGTATACCTAAGCTCTACAGCTCTCTCATTTACTACTACTTGCATTTACTCTACTGATTTGAGCGTCGGAGTCCACCCTGGGGGATCCAAGTCCCGGCCCTCCATTGTCTTGCAGATTCTACACCCGAGGTCCGACATCCCCAAGTCCGAGGTTTTATTCCTGAGATCCAGTCGCAGAGGTGACACGTGGTAGTCGGTCCCAAATACCATCATCAGAATCAAACGTAGCAACTAGAAAAAGGGACGTAAATTCAAAACTGCTCAGGGAATGAAAAAGTCAAACAAAGATTAAAACATACAGCTTAATAGTTTATTTGCAGCAATAGAATCCATCGGCCATGCAGGTTTCACTACTGGCAACCCACCACTAGAGGACCTGGAATAAATTGCCAACAATGGAAATTATAGAAGTTCAAGAAATGCTAAATTATTACTTTAGAATATCAAACTTAGACTTGACCGTGCAATGTAAACCTCAGGTTCTTGATTTTACAGTTTGGAAGTTTACTGCATATGATATGAGTAACAAGATGACAAATAGTTGTCCACGCTTTAGCATATATCCTCACAGTACCTGTTAAGATCCCACAGAAAATAACATTTCAAGTTTTTTGGCAGTACCGCCGTGTATTTATGAAGAATGCCAAGTTCGTCAAAACCTGAAAAATAGGCTTCCCAGTTCCCACTATTTGAACCACAATTAGAAGAACTCGAAGCTACAGAGTCAAACTGCTCCTGTAATTTCCCATTCTTCGCCTACAAGAAACTGAAACCAGATGTCAAAACGCGTCCATATGCCTTCAGATTGTCAGTATGATCAGGGGCCAAGAGAGCATGAAACAGACACACCAAGAAACTACTAACAAGTAAAAAGCCAACCAGAAGGCCTCTTATACATGAAAAGAAACAAAGACAGAGATATGCTCTCCTATTCCGACCTATTTGCTAAGTGCCAGGATTCAACTTTGAAAACCAAAAACCCGTCAAATACAATGGATAAAACTTTTAAAAATACTCAAAATTGCAACAGAAATTATATATTCCCCAATTATTTTCTTCTTCAATAATTTAGTTATATTTTCTAATTGTTCGGAGATGCCACTAACTTGACAGTAACAGCGTACGAAAATCATCAATAAAAGCAATCAAAGTACATAAAATTTGATGTGGCACCAACTAAAATTACTAGAATACCCCTATGCGCTGATAGTCTCACCTGTCACGTGGATCACCAGAGAGACCGACACGTGGCCAGTCAACACTCCAAAACGGAGTCCGAGAAATCCGGACCAAACCGCAAGACCCGTTCCAACTTGACCGGGATTCTCGGGAGTCGTGCCCACTTATCTCGGGTATCCCAAAACGGGTTCGCCTATAAAAGAGAAGGACTCTCACCAGGTATACCTAAGCTCTACAGCTCTCTCATTTACTACTACTTGCATTTACTCTACTGATTTGAGCGTCGGAGTCCACCCCGGGGGATCCAAGCCCCGGCCCTCCATTGTCTTACAGGTTCTACACACGAGGTTCGACATCCCCAAGTCCGAGGTTCCATTCCCGAGGTCCAGTCGCAGAGGTGGCACATGGTGGTCGGTCCCAAAAACCATCATCATTTGGCGCCCATCGTGGGGCCGACATCCAGACTCGCTAGCCTCTTCATTCCCTACCTTGCGCTTCGGACTTCAACTCCTTACTTCGGACCTCGGTCTTTCCACGAGTGTCAAACGACTTTCGCTCCTTGTCGCAACTGACTACATGGCTCCCCGAAGAGATGTGACTCGCAGCCAGGTCGGAGCCAATCCAGAAGCCCCGCAACAAGGAGAGAATCCACCACCTCCAGCCAATCCAATGCCGGAGGACCGACTCACCAGGTTGGAAAACCAGGTCCAACAGCTAACTGAGTTGTTGACTGGTTATCTACACCAGACCGAGCAACATCGTTCTCATGTGCCCTCTCACCGGGCGGAGCATCAATCTCCTCCTCCTGCTCGGGAGCCTCGTCAATCCCGCCAGACGGGCCAGGAAGTCCACTCCTCTGAGGCGGCAGGATCCACTTCTGCTCCCTCACAAGAAAGAGGGACTTCGCAGGAGAGACGATTGCGTTTCCTAGAGAAGCAAGTCCAGGAACTCAAGAAGGGAAAAGAAGAGCTGCTCCACCTCGGCTCTAACCAACCCTTGAGTAGGGGCATCATGGCAGAGGTTTCACCAGAAAGGTTTCGTATCCCCTCCATCAAGCTCTATGATGGAAGCACAGATCCCTATGACCACGTCGAGCTTTTCTCTTCTCACATGCTGGTGCAATCGGGGTCGGACGCGATGTGGTGTCGGGCATTTTCGGCTACTTTGGGAGGACATGCCCGGACCTGGTACTCCTGCCTTCCCCATCGTTCCATCAACCACTGGGAAGAGCTGAAGACCTGTTTCTTATCCCACTACGCTCCCTTGAAGCGCCACCGAAAGTCTTCCATGGCTCTGGTGAACATCAACCAGAACCAGGGTGAATCCCTAAGGGAATTCGTGGCTAGGTTCAACGAAGAGGCGTTAAGTATCGATGAGTTTGACCAGCGAATCGCAATGGTGGCTCTTCAAAATGGCTTGAGAGCTGGGCCATTTGCTCAGTCCTTGGCCAAGACTCCACCTCGTACTTTCACAGAAGCCTTAGCCCGGGCTAATAAGTACATCAACGCTGAAGAGGTGATGAAGGTGAAGCGGGCGGAACAACCTGACAGGAAGGAAAGAGAAAAAGAGAAGAAAAAGTCAGTGGTGGAGCAGAAGACGGACTATCGCCTCTCCTGAGCTCCAAATCGCCCGGGTTTTGGGGGTGCACGTGGAAGCCCGGTGAGTTATACTCCCATCAACGCCAGTCGAGCCGAGATTCTACTGGCATTGGAGGATAAGGATTATTTGCGGCGTCCTCCACCGCTGAGGTCTCCACCCAACGCTCAAAGCAAAAGGAAGTATTGTCGATTCCACCGCGACCATGGTCATGTTACAGAGGACTGCATCCAGTTAAAAGAAGAGATTCAAGAGCTTATTAATCGGGGTTACCTCCGAGATTTCGTTGGCCAAGAAGGCGTGGGTTCGGGTAGAGTTGAGTCCAAGTCGGATAATAGGAGAGGGTCTCCTACTCGGAATCGCTTCCGAGAGCGGAGTTGGACACCGTCCCAGAGAGAAGGAAAACAGCCCGCTGGGGATGGATGAGCTTCGAGACCTGTTACAAATTCGGAAAGCTGCGTGTAATCAGCGCATTGCTAGGGTGGTAGAATCCTTAAGTCCGAGAGGCATATCGACTAGAAGACATGGAAGGCAAGTCTTTGAAGCATATCGGGAATGTCCAAAACTTAAGGAAGTTTTTTCAATGAGGAAGGAAATTCCTCGAACCTCTTTGTACTCTTTTTTACGACTAATGGCAAGACTTCGGATTCTCTCCATCTAACAGCAATCTCACAAAGGCCAATACTTCGCCAAAGAAAAATCCAAGGGTCACGAGCCCTAGGCCGTCCCCAAGGGTGGACTAATGGCCACGGAAGAACTCCAGCCTAACACCCTCCTCCGTGAGGGAGTAGCTAAAATCCAAGGGTCACAAACCCTAGGCTGTCCCCAAAGGTGGACTAATGGCCACGGAGAAATTCATCTAAGGGTCACGAGCCCTAGGCTGTCCCCTAAAGGTGGACTAATGGCCACGGAAGAACTCTAGCCTAACACCCTCCTCCGTGAGAGAGTGGCTAAAATCCAAGGGTCACGAGCCCTAGGCCGTCCCCAAATGTGGACTAATGGCCACGGAGAAATTCATCTAAGGGTCACGAGCCCTAGGCTGTCCCCTAAAGGTGGACTAATGGCCACGGAATAACTCTAGCCTAACACCCTCCTCCGTGAGAGAGTGGCTAAAATCCAAGGGTCACGAGCCCTAGGCCGTGCCCAAATGTGGACTAATGGCCACGGAGAAATTCATCTAAGGGTCACGAGCCCTAGGCTGTCCCTCAAAGGTGGACTAATGACCAAGGAAGAACTCTAGGCCAACACCCTCCTCCGCGAGGGGTTGGCTAAAATCTAAGGGTCACGAGCCCTAAGCCGTCCACAAGCCGAAGATGGACTAAGGGCTAAGGAAAAATTCAGAGCTCAACACCCTCTTTCGCGTGCGAGTTGCGAAAATTCAAGGGTCAAGTGCCCTAGGCCGTCCACAAATCAAAGATGGATTAATGGCTGGAAGAAACTCAACACCCTCATTCGCGTGGGAGTGGCGACAATCCAAGGGTCAAGAGTCCTAGACCGTTCTCCAATTAAGGAAATATAGAAGGTTGGGGAAGGAAAACCACAGCTGGGCACAAATCAAATGAAGCTCAATAGGCGCGAGCTACCTTATGAAATCTCAAAGCCACGCCTGCAAAAAAGGAGAGCCAAGGAAACAGGTTAGTCGAGTTAAGCCTTGTCTTAAAGATTATTTTATTATTATTAACAAAGGAAAAACCCAAGGGTCGGCCATGGCTAACCCAAAGGTAATATATTAAAAAAATAAATAAATAAAATAAATAAATAAATATATATATATATATATTTATATATATATAATAAATAATAAAAAGGGAAAGGGGCCAAGAGTCTAAGGGTCGGCCATGGCCGACCCAATGACGCCCCTATATATATATATAAATGTATTATATATATGTATAAAATTAGATATTAAAAAAAAAAAAGTTGCAGAGAAAAGGAAAGGGAGGTCGGCCATGGCCGACCTCGACTCTGGGCGAATCGGCTAGGGCCAAGGGGCTCGGCCATGGCCGAGCTGGAGTTCGGCCTCGCCTGGGCGAGGCCGAGCGCGGCCGACCTCGACCGTGGCCGAGGTCAAGCCAAGCCAGTTCGGCCAGGCCGACCTCGGCCATGGCCGAGGCGGCCAGGCTAGTCGACCTCGGCCAGGCAGGCGCCTGGCCGAGGAAGAAGAAAGATCTTTTTTTAAAAAAAAAAAAAAAACAAAGAGGAAACAAAAGGTACAAAATAAATAAATAACAAATAAAAAAAATAAAAGCAAAGAAGGATGGGAAATACTAACCTCAAGGAGATGAATGCTTGTCTTGAAATAATAATTGTGGGTTGTGGGGTGGGGTCTTAGGGCTTATATAGAGGGGACCCAAAGAGGGGAAAAATTCAAAATGACAATGTTTCCCTCCAAAACGAATTCTTCTCTCCAACCAAAACCAATCCCTATAATTTTAGGGCAGCAAATGAGGTTTTTAAGCACTAATCTCAACTTTAAAAATACTCTCATGCGTCTTGGAAAAAATCAACAGTCAAATAAACTCAGAAATTAAGCTACTCCTCGACCTAGTGTGATTCTCAGCTCAGCTCAAGGAGTGGGGGGCAAGTGATGTGGCACCAACTGAAATTACTAGAATACCCCTACGCGCTGATAGTCTCACCTGCCACGTGAATCACCAGAGAGACCGACACGTGGCCAGTCAACACTCCAAAACGGAGTCCGAGAAATCCGGACCAAACCGCAAGACCCGTTCCAACTTGACCGGGAATCTCGGGAGTCGTGCCCACTTATCTCGGGTATCCCAAAACGGGTTCGCCTATAAAAGAGAAGGACTCTCACCAGGTATACCTAAGCTCTACAGCTCTCTCATTTACTACTACTTACATTTACTCTACTGATTTGAGCGTCGGAGTCCACCCCGGGGGATCCAAGCCCCGGCCCTCCATTGTCTTACAGGTTCTACACACGAGGTTCGACATCCCTAAGTCCGAGGTTCCATTCCCGAGGTCCAGTCGCAGAGGTGGCACGTGGTGGTCGGTCCCAAAAACCATCATCAAAATTCAATCAGAGCAGATGGAGAGAGGGGACGAGCCGAAATCGGAGAAAGGCGAATTGCAGCCAAAATTGAAGAGCCAAGCCATGCCTAGGGTTTTCTGAGTAGTTTGTTACCGTTGCTGCCACTTGAAGGGTTTGGAGAGAGTGAACCGAAGCATCGCTTCGACTTGGCAGTCGAAGATCATTCTTCGTGGCAATCTGAGCAAATTGGGATTGAGAGGGATCCCGGGATTTTTGAGTCGTTGGAGGAGCGAAACTTGCTTGCTAGGCAAGATTGAGATGAATTGTACTGGAATCGAGAGGAGATCTCGGAGATTTACAGCCGTTAGAGAGAGCAGTGAAACAAGCTCGCCAAGATCGTTTCTCGCCCAACGAACCCGCGATTTGAAAGAAGCGGCAATTGGACCCCCGAGCCCGTCGTGGACAGCTTTTGCTTGTTAAAGTCCTAAAAAGTAAAAATTACACCGATTATCCTTTTTTTTTTATTTTGTAAGAAAATACCTTTTTTTTACTGTTTGGTCAATAAAATAATTTTTATAAACATCTTTTCATATATTTTGTTCACAAAACTAAACTTTGATCGTCATTGAAGCGACACCTAATTAAAAATCTATTTATTTACATTTTTTTATTATTTTTAATTACATATACATTACATGGTTTTCTTCTTCATTATTAAAAAAAATATTAAACCCTAAAGATCATTTTTAAAAAACAAAATTATAATATAAAGAGAGATTTTTGAGTCACTAAAGATCATTTTTAAGAGTTGATAAGATTATTAATAAAACTGTTAGACAAACATCAAATTAATAGATTTTAAGTTTTGGATATAATTTTTAAACAAAAAAAAGTTATAGATTTAAGTGTACGATAAAAAAATATTATGAATTATGTTAGTAAGTGTGTTATAACATATGTTAGAAAATGTGGTAGAAATTATTTTAGAAAATAGAATTATAATATAAAGAGAGAGTTTAGAACCATTAAAAATCATTTTTGTTCACACCTTAACTAACTTGGCTTGCTTGCAAATTTTCAAGAGTTGATAAGATTATTAATAAGATTGTTAGACAAACATCAAATTAATACCTTTTAAGTCTTGGGCTTAATTTTTAATCTTATTATCTTTTATTTCTTTTATGAGTTAACATCATTCATTGAATGAGTTTAAACTGAAAATTTATAGATTTAAGGGTACAAAAATTAGGGTTAATTACTTGATTTATTTTGATTTTTTCATCAATTTTTAATTTAATCATATTTTGAGAATTTACTCTAATATATGTCGATGAGTTGACACGTTGATATGTGTTATTACAATATTCAATGTATATAGGATAGCGATATTTTAAACCTAAAATCGTGATTTAGGATTTCTCTTTCTCAACAAAAGTGATGCGATGGAAGCACAGCAATTTAGGGATAACACGACGAAAGCATGGAAATATGATAGAAACACAGTGATCTAAGGGTAACGGGATGGAGGCACAACAATTTAAGGGCGACACGATAGAAACACAACGATTTAGGAGCGATGCAATGAAAGCACGACTACACAACGGAAGCACGGAGCAAGCATATTGGACTTCTCTCGGGTATCATGACAACACAACAGAATCACACTAGGAATAGGCATGTCAACTTCTCTCAAATAACACAATGACACAACGGAAACAGGCACATCAGCTTTTCTCTCAAATAACTTGACAACACAACAGAAGCATGCTGGCTCCAAAAAGTATATCGGATCGGGTTTGAGATTCCTGCCCTTGGAAGCACGGAACAAACACACCCGACTTGTCTCAGGTAATGATGTGATGGAAGAACGTTGACTTTGAAAGCACGCCAAATTGAGTTTGGGTTAATGCAGTTGGAAGCATGTTGGCCACAATCAACGTCAAATTGATAACCTAAACGCCATTGTTGTTGACTTACAACCTTAATCAACTTGACCT
Source organism: Diospyros kaki (assembly GCA_036245055.1). Classification (NCBI taxonomy): domain Eukaryota; kingdom Viridiplantae; phylum Streptophyta; class Magnoliopsida; order Ericales; family Ebenaceae; genus Diospyros; species Diospyros kaki. The sequence goes on along the minus strand of BSEG01000001.1, from coordinate 38,492,928 downwards.
ACTTGCAAATTTTCAAGAGTTTATAAGATTATTGATGATGGTTTTTGGGACCGACCACCACGTGCCACCTCCACGACTGGACCTTGGGAATGGTATCTCGGACTAGGCAATGTCGGACCTCAGGTGTAGAACCTGCAAAACAATGGAGGGCCGGGGCTTGGATCCCCCGGGGTGGACTCTGACGCTCAAATTAGTAAAGTAAATGCAAGTAGAAGTAAATGAGAGAGTTGTAGAGCTTTTTATACCTGATGAGGACCCCGATCAAGATGGAATGGGTCTCGCGATCTGGCCCGGATCTTTCGGACTCTGCACCAGATTGTTAACTTGCCACGTGTCAGTCTTTAGGGCCATTCACGTGGCGAGCAAGGCCACTAACACGTAGGGGTATTATTGTAATTTTAGGTAGTGCTACATCACTTGCCCCCCATTCCTTGAGCTGAGCTGAGAATCACGTTGGGTCAAAGAGTAGCTTAATTTTTGAGATTATTTGACTGTAGATTTTTCCCAAGGTGCATAAGAGTATTTTTAGCTCGGTAAATGATGATGATGATGATCTGTGAGCCACCATGCGTCGCCTTGACAAATGGACCTCGAGAGTGGAAGCTTCAGACTTGGGTATTCTTGGCCTTGGATCTGTAGCATGCACTTCGGACTTAGTGTTGTTTGTGGGGATGTAGCCTGCAAGAAAATGGAGCAATAAGGCTAGTCAAGTTGGGATTTCCTAGTTTGGTTGGGATCCCCTGGTCTGGCTAGGATCCCCTGGTTAGGTTGGGATTCCCTGGTCTGGTTGGGATTTCCCCTAGTCAGGCTGGGATCCCTTGATCTGGCTGATCAGGTTGGGATATTCTTTGGTCAGGTTGGGATTTCCTTTAGTCAGGTTGGGATTTCCCTTTATCAGGCTGGGATCACTTGATTTGGCTGATCAAGTTGGGATATCCTCTGGTCAGGTTGGGATTTCCCCTGGTCAAGCTAAGGTTCCCTGGTCAGGTTGGGATTTCCCCTGGTCCGGTTGGGATTTCCTTTGGTCAGGCTGGAATCCCTTGGTCTGGCTGATCAAGTTAGGATATCCTCTGGTCAGGTTAGGATTTCCCCTAATCAAGTTGGGATCCTTTGGTCTAGTTGATCAGGTTAGGATATCCTCTAGTCATGTTGGGATTTCTCCTGGTCAGGTTAGGATCCCTTGGTCTGGCTAATCAGGCTAGGATATCCTCTGGTCAGGTTGAAATTTTCCTTGGTCAAGTTGGAATTTCCCCTGGTCAATTTTGGATCCCTTGGTCTGGCTAATCAAGCTAGGATATCCTCTGGTTAGGTTGGGATTTCCCCTGGTCAAGTTGGGATCCCTTGATCTAGCTGATCAGGTTAGGATATCCTCTAGTCAGGTTGGGATTTCTCCTGGTTAGGTGGGATCCCTTGGGCTCTTGACTCATGGATTTCAGTCACTCCCACGACGAAAAGGGTGTTGGGCTCTGAATTTTTTCCAGACATTAGTCCATATTCGGCTTGTGGACGACCTAGGGCACTTGACTCTTGGATTTTTGCCACTCTCACACGAATGAGGGTGTTGGGCTCTGAATTTTTTCCTTGACCATTCGTCCACCTTCAGCTTGTGGATGGCCTATGGCACTTGACCCTTGGATTGTTATCACTCCCCCGTGAAGAAGAGCGTTGAGTTTCTTCCAGCCATTAGTCCATCTTCGGCTTGTGGACGGCCTAGGGCTCATGACCCTTAGATTTTAGCCACTCCCTCGCGAAGGAGGGTGTTAGGCTAGAGTTTTTCCTTAGCCATTAGTCCACCTTTGAGGACGTCCTAGGGCATTTGACCCTTGGATTGTTGTCACTCCCACACGAAGGAGGGTGTTGAGTTTCTTCTGGCCATTAATCCATCTTCGGCTTGTGGACGGCCTAAGGCTTATGACCCTTGAATTTTAGCCACTCCCTCGCGGAGGAGGATGTTGGGCTAAAGTTTTTCCTTGGCCATTAGTCCACCTTTAGGGACAGCCTAGGGCATTTGACCCTTGGATTGTTGTCACTCCCACACGAAGGAGGGTGTTGAGTTTCTTCCGGCTATTAGTCCATCTTCGGCTTGTGGACGGCCTAGGGCTCGTAACCCTTGGATTTTAGCCACTCCCTCGCGGAGGAGGGTTGGGCTAGAGTTTTTCCTTGATCATTAGTCCACCTTTGGGGACGGCCGAGGGCTCATGACCCTTGGATTTTAGCCATTCCCTCACGGAGGAGAGTGTTGGGCTAGAGTTTTTCCTTAACCATTAGTCCACCTTTTGGGACGGCCTAGGGCTCGTGACCCTTGGATGAGTTTTTTCATGGCCATTAGTCCACCTTTGGCGACGGCCTAGGGCTCGTGACCCTTGGATTTTTCTTTGGCGAAGTGTTGGCCTTTGTAAGATTGCTATTAGATTGAGAGAATCCGAAGTCTTGTCATTAGTCGTAGAAAAGAGTACAAAGAGGTTCGAGGAATTCTCCTCCTCATTGAAAAAACTTCCTTAAGTTTTGGACATTCCAGGTATGCTTCAAGGACTTTCCTTCCATGTCTTCTAGTCGATATGCCTCTCGGACTTAAGGATTCTACCACCCAGTACGATCCATCCCAATTCGGAGTTAGTTTATTCGCGTCTTGAGGATGACTCACATCGAACCATCGCAATACAAGATCTCATTGCATGAAACTCCTAGCGTGGACTCATCGGTGATAGTACCTAGTAATGCGCTGATTACACGCAGCTTTCTGAATTTGCAATAGGTCTCGAAGCTCATCCATCCCCAACGGGCTGTTTTCCTTCTCTCCGTGACAGTGTCCAACTTCACTCTCGGAAATGATCCCGAGTAGGAGACCTTCTCCTATTATCCGACTTGGACTCAACTCTACTCGAACTCACGCCTTCTTGGCCAACGAAATCTCAGAGGTAACCTCGGTTGATAAGCTCCTGAATCTATTCTTTTAACTGGATGCAGTCTTCTGTAACATGACCATGGTCGTGATGGAATCGACAATACTTCCTTTTGCTTTGAGTGTTGGGTGGAGACCTCAGAGGTGGAGGACGCCGCAAATAATTCTTATCCTCTAGTGCCAGGAGAATCTCTGCTCGACTGGCATTAAGGGGAGTGTAATTCACCGGGCTTCCACGTGCACCCCCAAAACCCGGGCGATCTGGAGCTCGGGAGGGGCGATAGTCTGTCTTCTGCTCCACCACTGGCTTTTTCTTCTCTTTTTCTCTTTCCTTCCTTTCAGGTTGTTCCGCCTGCTTCACCTTCATCACCTCTTCAGCGTTGATGTACTTATTAGCTCGGGCCAGGGCCTCTGTGAAAGTACGAGGTGGAGTCTTGGCCAAGAACTAAGCAAATGGCCCAGCTCTCAAGCCATTCTGAAGAGCCACCATTGCGATCCGCTGGTCGAACTTGTCGATACTCAATGCCTCCTCGTTGAACCTAGCCACGAAATCCCTTAGGGATTCACCCTGGTTTTGCTTGATGTTTACTAAAGCCATGGAAGACTTTCGGTGGCGCTTCAAGGGAGCGTAGTGGGCTAAGAAACAGGTCTTCAACTCTTCCCAGCGGTTGATGGAACGATGGGGAAGACAAGAGTACCAAGTCCGGGTATGACCTCCCAAAGTAGCCGAAAAGGCCCGGCACCACATCGCATCTAACCTTAATTGCACCAGCATATGAGAGGAGAAAAGCTCTACATGATCATAGGGGTCTGTGCTTCCGTCATAGAGTTTGATAGATGGGATGCGAAACCTCTCTGGTGGCACCTCCGCCATGATGCCCTTGCTCAAGGGTTGGTTAGAGTCGAGGTGGGGCAGCTCTTCCTTTCCCTTCTTAAGTTCTTGGACTTGCCTCTCTAGGAAATGCAATCGCCTCTCCTGCGAAGTCCCTCTTTCTCGTGAAGGGGCAGAAGTAGATCCTGCCGCCTCAGATGAGTGGATTTCCTAGCCCGTCTGGCTGGATTGACGAGGCTCTCGAATAGGAAGAGGTGACTGATGCTCCACCCGCTGAGAGGGCACATGCGGACGATGTTGTTCATTCTAGTGTAGATAACCAGTCAACAACTTAGTTAACTGTTGGACCTGGTTTTCCAGCCTGGTGAGTCGGTCCTCCGGCATTGGATTGGCCGGAGGTGGTGGATTCTCCCCTTGCGGCGGGGTCTCTAGATTGGCACCAACCTGGCTATGAGTCACATCTCTTTGAGAAGTCATGTAGTTAGTTATGACAAGGAGCGAAAGTCGTTTGACACTCGTGGAAAGACCGAGGTCCGAGGTGAGGAGTTGAAGTCCGAAGCGCGAGGTAGGGAATGAAGAGGCTGGCGAGTCTGGACGTCAGCCCCACAGTAGGCGCCAAATGATGATGGTTTTTGGGACCGACCACCACGTGCCACCTCTGCGACTGGACCTCGGGGATGGTACCTCAGACTTGGCGGTGTCGGACCTCGGATGTAGAACCTGCAAGACAATGGAGGGTCGGGACTAGGATCCCCCGGGGTGGACTCTGACACTCAAATCAGTAGAGTAAATACAAGTAGAAATAAATGTGAGAGCTGTAGAGCTTTTTATACCTGATGAGGACCCCGATCAAGATGGAACGGGTCTCGCGATCTGGCCCGGATCTTTCGGACTCTGCACCAGATTGTTAACTTACCACGTGTCAGTCTCTCGGGCAATCCACGTGGCAAGCGAAGCCAATAACACGTAGGGGTATTATTGTAATTTTAGGTAGTGCTACATCAATTATTAATAAAATTAAAATTGTTGTACAAACATCAAATTGATAACTTTTAAGTTTTGGATTTAATTTTTAATCTTATTAATGTTTTTTTTTTATTTGATGAGTTAACCTCAATAATTGAATGAATTTAAACTACAAAATTTATAGATTTAAATGAACGATGAAAAATATCATAAATTTTGTAAATAAGTGTGTTAGATATTTGTTAAAACATATTTAATATATCTTTTTTTGGGCACTAAATATTTGTATTAATTGATAATAAATATATCATATTTTAAAATATTTTATCAACCAATAAAAATATTTAAATACTAAAAACAAAATAATTTATATTAACAAAATTCTAACATTATGATACGAGGATGACAAGCACATTAAATTACAAAATACAAAATTTTTCAATCTCTGTATTTGGTGGCTTTGAAAAATGTGTAACAGAAGCCTTTGGGGTAGCAAATGTGATTGATTGTTCAGGATTTAAGATACTGAGCATGTAAAGATTGTGTATTCAAATCTCGGGGTAATACAATAAGTATTGTTCTAACTACACACAAGGGCATGAGAATGAATCTTTGACTTGGCCTTACTTGATATAATTAAATTGACCGATTTAGTCGGTGCCTATCAGTTATAGGGGAAAGGGTCAGTCTTCGTCAAAGGCTTATTATCAAAGCTTACTCCGATTTCTACACTATAAAAAATTCTACACTATAAAAAAAAAAAAAGCATAACAGAATATTTGAATTTTAATAAATTATAAAGGTACTTTTTGTTGATTTCTACAATCAATTGCTATGCGAAAAATATAGCTTTTTTAAAAATTTTCTACACCAGGAGTCACAAATAAGAAAACTAAAAGTAAAAAAATAGAAAATTATAAACAAACAGACCTTTAAATTCTTTTGTTTTCTCCAAAGCAGAATGGCTCAAAATCACAAACTGGCTAAATGCAAGGCATCATCTGCTAATATATTCTCTATTGAAACTCCATTCTAATTAAGAATCTTCAAGCATTCGTATCGTCAAAAAGATTCAATAAATTTGCGTACAAGGTGTCTCGATACCAGAAATCTACACCGCTAACGAAGGGTAAGTGATTGCCTACTTTCCATGTCTGAAGACGCTTACTGTACTCCTTTTCTTCTGTCAAGGCGGGCAGGCGGTTATCAGGATGTAGCCAAGGAGGTAGGCTTAAGCACAATAGATATTCTTAATTCAAGAGTAACTCAAAAGTGTCAAAATTTCAAATTCACAAAATGTGGTTACTTGCACCAACTCCTCTCCATGAGGAATCAACAGCAGAGGTATAAAAAGTTACCGGATGGGATTATGACTCAAACCATCTTCTAAGCTGTCCGGAACCTTGCTTTTCACCATCGATTTTGTTAGAGTTATGCTGCGAAAACTTGGATTTATATTGTTCGATGAGCTTGTCAAGTTTGTCCCCCACATCTCGACCCAAGGGATCTTTGTTCTTCGTCTTCTTTCTTTTCGATGAACCAATACCTTCCTTCTGTTTCTCAGCCTGATCTGGCAGCTTCCTCTTCTTATTTTGCAGATCTACTTCCTCTGGCGATCGGATTTTGGGAGCATTCCTTACCTTATTTCTAGAGCTTTGCTGCTTTGCCTCTGATGAAAATTTGTTTCCGGTTCCCCTTGTGAAATTACCCTTCTGCTTCTTGGTAGTTATGCCTTCATTGGTAGCAGGTCCTTCCACTTTTGGCTTTTCCACTGCATCTTCTCTTTCAAATTTAGAAGCCTTCAATGATCTGTCATCCTTATCTTTAGATTTACGTTTTCTAGACTTCTTCTGTGGATGAGAATCGGGTTCATGTGAATCAGTATTTTGCTCCAAATCTTCTACATGATCCCGCGAACCCTTCTGCTGAGCTTGGAGCCTACTCTTACGGAGCTTCAGTGTTTGGACATTATCAAGAGCAAACTCCACAATGGGACGATGTTCAGGGCCAAAAGTTTCTGTAAAGTTTCATGTATGAATTACACATCAAGAGTATATTTTTTAAGGCGTTAACAAGTTTAAAGTCTCCAATAAATGCAGAAACCCATCAGTGAACCACCAAAAAACAACATAAGCTCAAGTTGAATATGGGAGGACACTAATTACCGGCTTACCAAAAGAAAGGAAAGCATGGAGTTTATTCAACTAAAAGAAAACAATTACCAGGATTGTTGTTAAGAACTCTCAATGCAACAAGTGCATGTTGATGCTCGGTAAATTCTGCAAATGCAACTCCACGTGAGTGATTCTTCTCAATAACTTTCCCTTTCTTTGTATTCTTCAATAACTTCATCTGCATGAGCAAAAAAACTTAAGAAAGCTACTATATCAAGCATATTGCACCTGCTGGAAAGGGATCAGGCAGAAGTACATGGATGGCAAAACTCAGCAACTTGGGTTTTACTGACCTGTCTAATCATGGGTTTTTGCTTGGTAGCCCGGCTTGTAACTGCCTCTAAACAAAGCTTTGTAAGTTCTTTCTCAGTCATTGATTTTGGTAAATTGTATATGATAAGTCTTGTCCTTGAAACATGAAAGTTTGGAGATTGAAGCTTAATCAACTTTTTCTTTTCTAACCTGCAGAATTATTATGCATTAGGCTCTTCCACGGAGTGTGCACAGAAGCCTTGCACCAACCACATCAAAGTATGGAGTAGCATCATAGTTAATGATGTTAAGAAACAGCCAGGACCAAACAATTGTTTTATCCATATTTCTATGTTAGTATTTGCAGTATTATCAAGATTCTTCTGTTATTTCATTTGTCTACCATCCCTATATGGTATCCATAAAATTTTTTAGAAGTTTACAGAAACTTACCCCTAAGGTAGTGTTTGTTAACCAAGATATAAATCGGAAAAATTGAGATATGGAAAGCATCACAAACAAAAGTATTTTCCATTGTGTTTGTTAAATTTATCTGAAAAGAAATTATGTGACTTCTTATCTTGAATTTTTTAAATTTATCTCCCCCCCCCCCCTCCCCCAATTCAGATAAGTTATCTTGGATTTTATAGATAAGTTATCTTGATGCAACCTTATCTTACTCATTTTAACAAAAGCTACCTAAGAAAATAGTCCTAAATGATAGTATTGACAAGAAGCATAGATTCAAATACTACTAAACATAGTGAATTATACCAATGACAAAATCTCAAGCAAGCAAGAAAGTAAATATATTGGCATCATTGCCATCATCAAGACAAGGATTCTTAATAAGCTGATACAAGTCTTGGCATCTGACATCATTAAACCATCATCAAGACAAGGATTCGTAATGGGCTGATACAAGTCAAGACACCTGACATCATTAAACCATCATCAAGACAAGGATTCTTAATGACCTGATACAAGACAAGACAACTGAGTGATTGCTTCAAGATAGCCAGGCATAGATTGGTAAAGATAGCTGTATTAAATATTGCTTGTCTGTAATCTTATGAGGAAGAGGAACAGAAAGTAGGAGAGGGACATGAAGGAGCATTTTTCCTTGCATCCTTCACACACTCATTCAATTCACCACACAATGGTCTTCTATTTCAGAATAGAAAGAAACAGACAGGCAAGTTTAGATGGCTAGAAATAAAGAAACTAGAAATGAAAAGGATAAGCAGGGGAGACAAAAGGGCAAAAGGGCAAGTTTACAAAAGGATACCCGGGGGGAGGATTTACACAGATTTCCATGCAAGGGCAAAAGGGCAAGTTTACTCTCTAGCCCAAAAATTCACCCCCTCTCTTTGGCATATCCCTATCACTGTCCAATGAAAAATATTGGTCTACAGGGTATGACATGTGACACTGTTAATTCAACAAACAGAACCCCTTTCCTCCCACGAGGGAAAAGTTTTAATTAAGTATTTTCCATTTTTATCAAGAAAAACAAAGTTAAATCACTTTTAGTACTTACAATTGACGCTTTGACATATCACTGGCCGAAACTCCTTCAGCAGCTGGAGTGCCCTCAACTATAAGACCTTCCTGTCATTTTTTTTTTTTTTGAGAAAAAGTTGAGATATATAGTACAGAAAGTAGATAGCATACAGGCAACTCAAATTGCAAAATGACAGTATGATGCAACTCAAATTGCAAAATGACAGTATAACAACATTTGTCCATCCAAGGGAAGAAAGTAACAACTTAGGGAACTGACCTTTGCCAGGTAAAGGTTACGATGGTCATGCTCCTCCTTTTTTGCCTTCTCTTGTTCCTTATCCCGAGCTGATTTCTTGTCCAAAGCCCTGAAAACTTTCAATTGTCTACCTTTTAGAAGGATTCCCAAACCAGCTGCAGCATTAGCTGCTGAAAATGCTGCATCAGCTGCATCAAATGTTTTGAACTTGAGAAATCCAGTTCCTCTTGGTCTCCTGTCCATATGGAGAAAATATACATTAGCATCATGACATTAGTAATAACAACAACTCCGAGGGGTAAAAGTGTCTCCTCATACTTCGTGATTTGATGAAGAACAGGAAAGAAGGACTCCACTTCTCCAAATACTGAGAACCGTTGTTTCACTTCTTCATTATCACAGTCAAAAGGAAGGTTGCTTATGAAAATTGTTCTCCTTAAATCGTCTTCTTCCTCTGCCATTTCAAGGTTTTTTAGCTTGGCTTTCCCAGAATTCCCAGGTTTCATTACACTTAAACCTGATAAACTAGAAGATCCATCAGATGTTTTACTTGGTACATCAGTGGTCTCATCATGCTTGTTTCCCATAAGTAGGTTGGAATCACTATCAAGAGACACATATGTTCCTTTAGTTGAGGATGAAATCAAATTGTTAAGAACTTTTCTTGCAACATCTGTTTCCTTCTCAATATCAAATTTAGTAGAGATGTCTTCTTCCTCCATCTTTTCACAGTCATCAGAAGCAACATCAGCCTCATCAGATTGTTGGGTTTTTCCGTTGTTATTTGCATCATAATCCTCCAAATCATCAGTACTACTGTCATCATCCTGTTTATTTTCATTTCCTGATCCAGACAAAACCACAAGTTATGCTTCAAAAATATTCTCAACTTCATGGTATTAGGCATCAGACATTTAAAAATAACTAAACAAAAAGGAATAAGTGAGTGTAGGTAGAGCCGTAGAGGTAGCAAATCAATGCTAAAGGTGCAAGAGAAAGTGCAATATGTTAAAAATCATGAGAACCATGTGCATTTTAAGTCTTTAATCTATGTGATGTTCCAAAATTCGTGATCGAAAGTCGGTGCTTGCATCAACGTGATCCTTAAATCAAAAAAAATGCCAGATTGGTTCCTATATACAAGAACAAAGGAGATGTTCAAAACTGTGAAAATTATAGAGGAATTAAGTTAATGAGTCATACCATGAAACTCTGGGAGAGAGTAATAGAGAGAAGACTTAGAAAAGAAACAGATGTCTCGAAAAATCAGTTTGATTTCATGCCTGGTAGATCAACAATGGAACCTATATACCTACTGAGGCGCCTAATGGAAAGGTATCGGGATCACCAGAAAAACCTGCATATGGTGTTTATAGATCTAAAAAAAAACCTATAATAGAGTCCCTAGAGAAGTATTATGGAGGGTTTTAGAGAAGAAATGAGTCCAAATAGCCTATATACAAGCTCTTAAGAACAGGTATCACGATGCAGAGACAAGGGTCAGAACATGCGGAAGGGATATTGAACCGTTTAAAATTACAATGGGACTACATCAAAATTCTACACTAAGTCCATATTTATTTGCTTTAGTAATGGATGAACTCACTAATCACATTCAGACAGAGATGTCATGGTATATGCTATTTGCAGATGACATAGTGTTGGTGGATAAAACAAAAGAGGGAGTGAACGCTAAGCTTGAGTTGTGGAGAAACAACTTAGAATCTAAGGGATTTAAATTAAGTAGAAGGAAAACATAATATATGGAATGTAAATTTAGTAAGAATGCAAGAGTGGAAGATGTTATAATAAAATTAGAAGACTAAATCTTAAAAAGAAAAGACCATTTTCTATATTTGGGATCAGTGATTCAAAAAGATGATGAAATTCACGAGGATGTCACGCATAGAATTAAAGCAGGTTGGCTAAAATGGAGAAATACATCAGGGGTGTTATGTGATGGTAAAATCCCATTAAAATTGAAAGGAAATTTCTATAGGACAGCTATAAGACCAGTCTTGTTGTATGGTTCAGAATGTTTGACAGTCAAATACCGGCATGAGCAAAAGACGAACGTAGCGGAGATGAGGATGCTAAGATGGATGTGCGGTCATACAAGAAAAGATAAAATTAGAAATGAGGTTATTTGTAATAAGGTAGGAGTAATGCCAATCGAGGAGAATATGAGAGAGACTAGACTAAGATGGTTTGGTCATGTGAGAAGGAGACCAAAAGACGCTCCTGTGAGTAGAGTTGATGAAATGGAACAACTAGTCAAAAAAAAAGATAGAGGCAGACCCAAGAAGACTTTAGGAGAGATATTAAAATTTAAGATGAAGTGTATGGGTCTAAATAAAGATATGACAAAAGACTGAAATACATAAAAGTCTAGAATTCATGTAGCCGACCCCACATAGTGGGATAAAAGCTGGATATGTTGTTGTAATCTATGTGAGCACAATGAAATTGAAATGTGATTTGAGTGGTGGAAATTATTTCCTGTCTCCAACCATAAAAAGTAAAAATGGAAAATAAAAACTAGTTTGCAAACAAAACTCAAAAATATGGCCAACTATTTTCTCTAAATTTGAGAGAGAAGTAGAGAGCAAAACTTTTTAATACAACTAAACCAAAATAAGTCAACAAGAAAATCACCCCCCTAGTTACACAGCAACCTAGAAAGAATATAAAAAAAAAAAAAAAATCCCTCCACAAACTAAAAGAAAATATAAATAAATAAAGGAGGGGAGGGGGCAGTTATCCCGGTAACAATGTTTGGTAAGACAAATTTTAAAGAATATACCAAAGGGGCATCACCTCTCTACACCATAATATGGAATTGAAAATTTTTGGGAACTAAACCTAGAATTGACTTTATCCTTCGGTCATCAGAACTCCAAGATGGTAAATTATTTACTATCAAATAGCTATAGTCTTCATCTGTAACGCCCCGCTCCCACTTACGGGTGTTACTCGTGAACAATTACCCAAATTGTCCACCTGCCCGGTCTTTGATGAAAGGCGGACCATGTTTCAAGAAGAAACGCCCTAGGTGGGAACTAGGCTCGTCCTTCCTTTCCCTTAAACCCCAAGATTTACTAGCAGAATTGGGCTTTAAACCACACCGCGTTGGTTAAAGAGAAAATCTCATTCCGATGCCCAATCGCCATGATCTCAAATTTATTTAATTTTTTTCCAACCAAGAATTTTACCGGGCTCCATAACTCACCATTTAAACCAATCCATTGATGGATTACCAATTTTGGAGGAAAACTCATCATTTTCAAATTTTCAAAATTTTGGCATTAATCTTCAAAATGCCCGAAAAATCCCTTTATTTTGAAAATTCCTCCGGGGCCCAAATTCAATTAAGAAATGCCCCAAAATTCTCCAATTTTTCTATTTTTTTAAAAAAAATTGGCCGGCGGGGCCCGCGCGGGCTGGCAGTGCATGCCGCGCGCAGCCTCCCGCGCGGCTGGCTGCGGGCGCGGCCGCCTTGCGGCCTGCCACAGCAACCAGCTGCTGGCTGCTCCTTTACTTTTATTTATTTATTTATTTATTTTTTTCTTGGGCTATAAAATCCCAAATTTTCCAGAAATTTGAATGAATGAAAAATACTTCACATCCTTCAATTTTTGCCTTTATTTCTCCATAATTAAGGCTTAAATAACACCCTTGATGCTTCCACAACAACTCATACCAAAATGAGATTTAACCTAGGCTTCATCATGCCATAAACCTCAATCTCATTTTTAAATGAAACATACATCCCCAAAATATAAAATACACACATGCTCTTGGGCTTTAACAAGCCATTATTTAACAATGAAATTACATTTCATAAATTAAACATAACAAGATAGGCTTCCATAAGCCATAACATGCACTTGAATCATCATTTCCATTCTTCCACATGCTATTACACCTCTTCCTTGATTCTTCCCATGCTTCCACAACCTATATGTGAGGATAAAAACCTCATGAGCCATTAAGCTCAATAAGGGTGCAATGACAAATAAATATGAACATAACAAGTTATATGATGCCAAATGCATGCAAATGTGGCTAGGTTTCTTTGCCCTCACAACCCTCCAAGGTTAGAGGCATCAACCCACCATTTCAACCATGTTCTCAAACTAACCTATGGCCATAAGTCTCATGAACATAAAAGACATGCTAAATGCAACATATACATTTATGAAACATATTTATAACACATTGCAAGGCCACCCTCCCATGGGGCCATCCCTTACCTCTTCTTGAATATTTAATCTTCATTTCAAGAGAACTTCCATCTTCATTTCTTTCCATCTAAAATGGCATTCCAACAAGCCATTTAATTTTTTTTTGCATACAAGCATACATAAATAAAGAGAAGAAAGAATACTTGCCTTGACTTTTTTCATCATCTTCTTTCTTTCTTCACTTTTCCCTCCATGGAGACTTCTTTCTCTTTCTTTCTTTTCTTCCTTCTTCATTTCTACAAATGGCCAAAAGGGAGACAAGTCTTCCACACTTGCCTTTTTATACTAGATTTCCCATATTTCAAGAATGCATCCTAGCCATTCACTAAAGGCACAATCCATGTGCTTAAGGGAGAACTAATCTCAACCCTCCATTTCAAATGAACAAGATTTCTCTCTTAGAGAAAACACACTTTTTAAATATGTTGGCAATCCATGCCATTCACTCTCTTTAAATCTCCACCCTTGGATTACTTCTCTTTCTCAAGAATTCATTTCATCCATTGGATTCTTGAAATTTTCATTTATTTCTCATTTAAATAAATCCTCCCATTTTCACTCATAAATGAGTGACTAATTTTCATTTCTTTTGCAATTTCTTTTTAGGCAACAACATCATGGCTTGCATTTAACACTTGAAAGACCATTTATTCACTAATTTGAATTTCTTTTAAATGCTTATTCTTGATTCACAAGATCATGCCATGTGTCCCTAGCCACCATCTCCCAATTTCTCATTTCTTTTCCCATTTAAATTAATGGGACTATTTTCATAACCATCACACTTGAGAGACATAATTTATTTCTTTCTCATTTAATAAAATCTCCATATTTTTCAAGGCATTAATGGTGACCATTTACCATTTTCTTTTAGATTTTCTTTAATCCATATAATTATGCCTCTCATTAAATGCTTGAAAGACTAATATCCTTTCTTTTTGCATTTAATTAAATCATTCTCCAACTCATAAATCCACATTTATAATTTCTCTCAAATTTCCAAGATTATGCCAAGTGTCACTCTAAGACACAAACTTGGCTTCCAATTCTTTATCTTGGTCATCCATGTGGCATTACCACATTAATTCACTAACTTAGGGAAAATATAATTATTCTCCTCAAATAATTTAATATCCACCATTTTCCCTATTTCCAAAATTAATTTCCTTTATGGAATCACTCCAAAATTCCTAAATAATCTTTGTGAATTTATTAATCTCATGTATCTCCACATAATTACTAAATTGGGATTTTTATTCACTTACTCACCTAATTCCACATAGGAATTATTTTTAATTTATCAAAATACCCTTTTATTGAATTTCTCTATCCAAATTACCAAAATACCCTTCTCATGGGCATTCTCAATCTCAAGGATCCATCACCTTCTCAAGGGCATTTTTGGAAGTCTCCTTACTTCATTTCCTATTCTCTTAACACTGGTTACACCGGGTGTTACCCTTATTCAGAAAGGGTTTTGGAGTGTGGTAGAGGATCTTACAAGCAAAGTCTTGTTTTCTGGGTATCCTCTGTTTTGTGGTTCTAGCGGGTGTTGTGATTTTTGCGGTTATTTGAGTTGTATCATTACCATCTTTATTAATATTCATTCTCACCTTTTATACCAAAGAAAAAAAAAAACTCAACTCCAACCAATGAAAAAGGGAAACACGAAAGGTTCCCTTTAAGGAATGTACTGCAACTCTCTACTCTGATAAAGCCCCATAATTTCTGTCTTGCCATTAACTTTAGTTCACAAAAAATGGGGTTACGCGCCACACTTGTCTATCTCCAAAATAGATTAATTCAAAAGACACCAAGAAATCCAAAAACAATAGGCAGCATCACTCATTGAACACTAGAAGTAGACAAGAAGAAGTTCCATAAATCCTAAACCACAAGACAACGAAAGCAGAGGTGTCTAAGGACATTGCCTAGGGAACACCAATTAATCACTCTCTTACTCTTCCTCAGGTTGCCAGCTGTAAGAATAAGTCATGAGTGATAGTCCAAACAAATAAAGCAACCCTTTCACCTCCAAACCCTCTTCCAAGGAAAGACATTCCCTTGCTCACAAAGCACATGGTAGAATGCCTATAAAGATCCAACATGAAGGCCTCTTTTGAAATATACATGCACATGACAACTCTCCAAAGATCCAATTCATAAGGGGTTCAGGTCCAACATCACACATTTTTTCCTTTGTTTATAGGTGTTGTTGAATCTGATAACTGCAAGGTCTCATTGTTTTTTAAATAAAGCAACTATAATAACAAGAAACAAACAATTGTAAAACAAGTAGGAAAAACTACAGTAATCTGCTCCTCAAAGATAACAACGAGAAATTATATATCCAGATTTATTTTGCAATTGTAAGAATGGAAACAATTGAAAAGGTAAAGGCGCTAACCACAAAATAATGAACAATCATTTACCCAATTTACTTCAGCAAAACAAAACAAAGGAGAGAAAAAAATGGTCTAGGGGTGAGATCTGAAGTCCAAGAATACGCACACACACCCACAGACTAACCAAACATAAAAGTAGAAGATAGCACATTCCACAATGCGAATAGCATATGGATGAGAAGACTACAGAAGACTCAGTATGATGACAATAGAACAATTACCATCTTCTGAAGCAACAGCAGGATGAACACCAGTAGCATAAATTTTCTTTGGAACAGCCCAATCAATGGCAATGGATCTTTTACCAATTTTTTCCCCATTAAACCTCTGAATGGCCTGAAAAGTGGGTTAAAGAACATGAAATAAGAAAAACAAGAAAGGCCCCAACAGTATTTCAAGTAAATTATATATTGCAAAACTAAACAGAATTTGGCATAAATCATTCATTGAAAACCCCTACGGTTTCTGCATCCTGCTTGCTTGTGAACTTTATAAATGCAAATCCCTTAGATAACCTGCAAAAGTAATCTAAACCATATGAGAAAAAATTTATTGAACACAAAAGAATAACTGCAGGGCTACAGTAAGTATACCCCGTTTCAGGATTTCGTGGAACAAACACATCCCATACAAAGCCAGCTGATGAGAACAGATCTTTTATCTCATTGATAGTAGCCTGCAGTATCATGTTTAGTTACTTTAGAGGTAGTGCTTTGGAAAAGATACACACAAAAAGAGATATCCATAAAGTGAACTCTGATACTTTCAATGGAACCAACCTTAAAAGGAAGATTTCTAACAATAATTTTCCATTTTTGCGTCTTTGAACCCTGACAAGAATTTCAATGAAAAAGTGGTAATTCTCTTAAAGATAAATGATAAAGAAAGAATGATCAAATAGAGAATAGATGTTTTATGTCTTTACAAGCTAAACACAAACCACGAAGACAAAGTCATGAAGAAAGCCAGAAATAGAGTAATTTTTGGATACCATTTAGGGATTTACTTTGCATAGAATTAGGAATTCTATTATGTTTAATTCTGTTTCCTACTTTATTTATTTATTTTTTTTTTGGTTTTCTAGTTTCATAAATTACTCAATAGTGTGAGGAACAAGTTAAGAGCTTGGAATATTGGTAAAAAATATAGGTCCTTCCCCTCTCTCAATTTTCCCTTCTCTTGATTGGATTTGTTTCCTTTTCTCCTTCTCTTCTTTATTCCCCTCTTTTTCCTCGTTACTCTTTCGCTTACCATGTCCTACTTTTCTATTTTATTTCTATATTCTTCATTTTTTTCTCCCATTGTTTTTATCTTCTACCTCTATCCTTCTATGATGACCTAATGCATTCTTATTTCTTTTATTCTCTTTTCTCTCTCTACTGTGTATCTCTGCTAACTTCGACAACATTGTAACTGCCCCTTTCTCTGTTCAGCTGTTTTTTCATTAATTTAAAACATCAAAACACTCTTCACTCATCCAATTAAATCAAGAGTAAAATCCTACATCAGAAAACAAGTACATATGAATAGATTAAGTGCTAGATCACAATATAGCATCACCATACAATTTCATATGCAATGAAATTTCCAATTATGGTATTGATACAAATTGATACATGGAAGATCCTTCAGTAGGCTACTTAAATAAATTATGTATAATTCAGAATGGGAAAGAAACATTACCTCTCCACCTAGTTGTCGTGCCCAAACAATTCCACCACTAATCTCTTTTTGGTGTAACATTGCAACACAAGCACAAGCTGATTTAACACTTGTAAACAATATAGATGAAGAATCCATTGTACACCCATCTCGAATAAGCCCTGAAACAATTTCATATGTTTGCAACCATGTTAGCATACAAAAATGATGACTGTAAAAATACTGTTTCCAGCTTCTGTACTGACTTAGCATTTCTTTGGGAACTCCTATCTGTTAGAACATGCATACAAGATAACATATAGAATCACTTTGACCTAGATCACATGCAGTGTAGTCAATGTTAGCACCTTGTTTGCCCAGGCGTCAGGTGCCTCAAGGCTCCATGGAAGTGAGTCATCTACCTCCAGGCAAGGCAACTTTAACCAGGTGACGCCTAGGCAAGCACCTCAGATGAGGCAACAAGTGTTGAAGGTGCTTGCCAAGAAATTAAAAAAGGTAAAGAAGAATTGGCCCTAAAAATCAAAGAGGCATGTGAAGAGGCACATACAAGCCAAAAACAGGGAGGAAAATAGAACCAAAATGGGAAAAAAAAGGAGATCCTTGATGAGTCATATCTACTGTTCACAATCAGCAAAAGTTGCTTTCTCAATATCCTCTCTCTTCTTTAGAAGCTGGAAAGGTCACCCCATTACATAGATCACAAGAAGGTGACTTGGAGAAGTGTCACTGGAGATCAGCCTGAGCTCTCACATGTTGAGGGATTCCAACAAGTAAAGATATATATTTCTCATCGTCAAGGGGAAGAAATAATATAAATGTTCTCACCATGCAGTTCCAGCTCTTCCTTCAGAAGCGGATAAGTCACAGAACATACAGTACCACACTCCTTTGCTTGTCGGTGAACATCCTCTGCCATACCAGCATTACAAAGCCCACCTAGTATAACTGTCCTAGCAACCCTTTTATCATCAACACAAACATAAACAGGGTATCAAATTATTGGAACTCTTGATCATGACACAAGAACAAAAATGCATATGGAGTTCTTGATAAAGGGATATGGAGTTCTTGATCATGAAAATTGTATATCCATATCCCTTTATCATCAAGGTAAAATCAACCCTGGACAGAGCTGGAATCAAGCAGTAGAGTAAAATGGATATCCAGCTGCCACCAGACACTGAAACAACAACAACCATAATAACAACATTCTAAATTAACTGGCAAAGATTTATAGAGCTTCATAAGAGAGTCATATATTAATTCTCACCCCACAAGATACATATCCAATCAACAGTAGGAAACTGCACCACTGAATCTAAAGAGCTAAGCCATCGACTACAAACTTCAATTTTGAAGTTCTCTAGAGTTAGTAAATCACAGAATCGATCTGCCTGAGATATAGGATGCTAATCTAAGGGATCAACATCTTACTATAAATTAATATAATCCTATGACCTAGCATTTGTCCCTTCAACAATACAGTCAGAATAGCTCGTGGTTCTTTTGTACCTTTGTTCTTTATTTCCTTTTTTGTAATATTGAATTGTTAATCATCATCTAATATAACAACTCAAGCTTGTAAAGAAAGGTGTGACTACCTTTTATATTATTATAACATGCCCTCTTGCATTGGCCAGACTTCACTGTATAACTGGTCCATACACGTGTAACTATTTAAATGTTTGGGCTGGTTGCTCTGATACCATATTGAATTGTTAACCAACATCTCATCTAAAAGCTCAAGCTTGTAAAGAGAGGCATGACCCAATCTTTTATATTATTATTTGTAATCTCAACATGCAATATCTATTTGAACTAGCTTTAGAGGTATCATTTTCTACTTGTTCCATGAAGCTTACAAACAGATCAATTAACTTGCAGCTGTACTCCCCCCCTAAAAAAAAAAAAAGGCATAGCTCCAACGGAACTAAGGGCCTATTTAGCTACAAAAAACATTTTTTCACTTATTCATCTCTAATTTTCCTTTTTCAAAATTGAATTGTTAAATATTAAAAAATAATTTTCAATCATGAAAACTAAAATGTATTTGAACTGGTCATACAAAAATATGTTCAATTGCTAGATAATGTCAAATCATATTATTAATAGTATTACTATATCAAAATATAAAAATTAATACTATCCATACAATATTCACAATATTGCAAACATTATAAAGTCAGCAACAATAATTTAGTATATTGATTACAAATTTTTATTCTTTTCTACAATTTGAAAATTTTCATAATACTAAAATACTGTTGCTGTTAATATTTTTGCTATTTATTATTAGTTAATTTTATTATTTATTAACATTTCTACCATTTAATAATCCTATATGGTTGATATTACTAATACTATAAATATTATTTATCATTTAATCTTGTTACTTATGTACAACTGATATTGACTTCCATTGGGCTAGAAACTCATCTGCTAGTTTAAGCCAAGTTGGTGAGGTAGAAATGCGGAAAATTTGTTTTCCCATCAACGCTCTAATGCTGATTTGCTAGAAAATGGAGACACTTTGGCCATCAATAGAACATTAATGATATCTTGTTCCATGATTGAAATATTCATCTGTACGCTCTTCTGGAAAATCCAATCAAGAAGTATCCAAACAAAGCTTCAATTTGATTAAATCTGAGAGAAAAAATCCTAAATTATACATGAATACTATGCTCATATACAAGGCTGGAAAAAATCCTAAATTTAGAAAGTGGAACTGCCTTGCTACCTCCCCACTGAAACCCCAAATCACTTCTGCAATCATGATTCAGCTATAATTGTAAACAACCCTTAGCCATTTACTTGACTCAACATGATTATGCAGCCTGCTTTCAAAACGAAAGAAAAATAAATGATGAAAGCAATTTCATCAACCATGAAAAGGCATTGCAAATATGACTAGACATGGTACTTTCTGATGACATTCACTGCAACTGTACTTGCCAAGGAAATATCATTGTGAATGCATACTTGTAAAAAAAAAATCAGAATTGCATCAAAAGCATAGAGATGATAGGCTCTCAATGAGGCACATGGTAAATAATCACAAAGATGGCAAGATTTTAAGTTCTTAAACTGCACATAAACTTTCTTGAAAACTGCATAATATGCACGGCTTAAGTTTACGAAGGGAAAAGAGTCTGCATGAAACCGAGGTGGCATACGCCAGATGAATAATGCGTGGAGCAAGACAAAAAGAACAAAAAATGGAAAAAAAAAACAAAAAAAAAAAGGCCCCCAGTTAACTAGTGATTGTAGAAATTCTTTGTCAAGTACAGTTTAGCTTTTAGGTACTGAGACTTGTTTTGACTTGTGATCTGCCCATTACAACAAATTAAAAAAATTGCAGAACAACAATATAACAGTTAAATGCCAGGACTTCAAACCTAAAAGCTAAAACATAAAGACATTGAAAATAATTATGAATAACCATCTCTATTCCAACCTATGTCCCAACATCTCCAGCCAAAACTACAACAAACAGAAGCCACTTGAAGAGATACCAGTAAAAATAGCTAAATGGGAAAAGTAATTAAGTACCTCTGCTTTTCTGAACCGTGCACTTCATTTTCTACTCTACTTAAAATTGCAGTTGCCTTCCTAGGTTTTGAAGATTCACCTTGACAAGATACAATAAATAAATAAACACATTAATTACCAAATGGAAATTCCCAATAATTGAACAAAAAATGATATCAAAGAAATGTAAAAGTATAGGGGAGGAACATCATAATAGAAAACCTGCTTCTTGAGACTTTGAAACTTGCCCAGTTTTGGCTATCTCAGAAGAAAACGCATCATTGCCATTCTCTGACTTGATAATGTCATCTGAGTGAACCACTAAATCAAATTATCACGGTAAGAAGAAAACATAACACCATTACTGAAACACTGAATATATGCTTTGAGTGAACATGATAAATATATAGAGCACTACAAACTTATTTCTAAAAGTTCAATCAAGCATATTAACCTTTATTCCCCTTTGATCGCCGTTGCTCAAGTGGGGCTCGACGCATGGCATGTTTAACTCCTATTTTCCGTCCTCCAACAGGTGACCCATTTTTCAGCTCAATAGCACGGTTAGCATCTTCTGTAACGGCACTATTATTGGCTCAAAGTTACAACAAGTTTTAAGTGAAATCAAAGCACAAATGAAAATAGAAGAAACACAAGTCTCCAAAAGTGTACTAAACGAAGATTTTGCTAAATATTAAGTACGATGCTGGAAAAATGAGTCAAGTAACCATTCATATAAAGCATTGAAACTTGAGAAAGAAGAGAAAAAGAAGCACTATCCTATAATTTGCATTCTGTGGCAACAGATCTTAGAAATGTCCAGAGGAGTTAGCTGTCTCATTTCAGCAATGTATCACATGGTTTTACCAGATTCGCATGAATTATGAAAGAAAACAGAGAGAACCTCATCATTCAAGTTGTAACTGACCCAATCAAGGGCAACAACTAGTCTGGGTTTTTATGAGTTAGATTTCTTATATCCATTAGTCAACTTTTTCTCAAATATTTTACCGTTAGGTTTGCTTAGCTGAGATAAATTTGGCTGATTTAATCATACTTGCTTTCCAGGACATAAATGAATATATCACCTTACTAATATGAAGCAAGCCTCGTTTGAAAAGATATAATGTCATCAGTTTCAGAAGTTGGGGGGGAAGAGAAAGGCAAACGCGAGTGGTAACATTGTGATAGAACAAAAAGTTGTATTAGGCACATAAGAAAAACACAATTTTTCATCACGTACAAACAACCTGACAGATATACTGAAAAAGTGAAGTGATAGCATGAGGACCCAGAAAAGAAATGCAGGAAACTTACAACTGTACAATCGCAAAGCCTCGGTGTTCGGTTGACCCTGTGAGCATGAAAGGACAAAAGGAACAAGTATAAGTTGTAATTGCTAGAACCATCATCAAGGAAAAATAATGTTGAGATCCAACTAGAATCTGCTAGAAGCTTAGAATAAAGCTCCTTTTTGCTTTTGAACTTTTTTAGGAAAGGAGAAGAGAATAAATAAAAATTTTAAAACTACGCCTGGAAATAATCAGACTGGATTCAACTCAACTTTCAGAAAAAATAATTGTAAACAACATTGTAATGAAAAAAAGTTGTTTCTTTCATCTTCTCCATTCTCTCTAAAAAAACCAAACAAAGCAATAGAAAACAAACATCCATGCATAATATGCAATAATTGGACTGAAACAAACAAAATTAGAGAACTAGACAGTAAACGAAGATAAAAAAAAGGCTGTTATTCTTCGATTCAGAAGCTTACCCTTCTGCGTAACCATAAAGCAGCGCCTAATTGGCCCGACGTCACTGAATGTTTCTTCAAGCTGAAACGTCAAGTAAAACGCAAAAATAACCTTGAAACGGTTCCGACAAATAAATGCATATGTAAAAGATGAGTATAGACATGAAGATGAAGAGAAGTGCCTGAGTGTTCGTGAAAGAGTACGGGAGGTTGGAGACGAACACAGAGTTCGGAGAGTTCTTGCTTTCTCCGTCCTCTTGCTTCTTCACCTTCTTCGTCTTCCCCATGGCTGTCCGCGCAGAGTGACTGGTGAAAGACAACCTAGTTCCTCTATTGCTCTCGAACTAAATGGAGCTCGTTACGAACGCGGATTTTAGGAATTGGGTCGGGCTGATTCGGTGTCGGATTGGATGAGTGTGGTGATCCGAATTAAATGAGAGGCGAAGCCCTTGGCCGGGATTATGCGATGGAATAAACAAATAATAAATAGTTGTGTGCCGTGTGCCGCGGCGCCGCCGACAAGCCCTAACAATTTATAACCCTAACCGCATTGAAATATTATTCAATTTAACACATAAAATTAAATAGTTATATCTAGGTAAGTTGCGGATTAAAAATAAAATATAAAAAATATTTTACATAAAAATACTTTTTATTATATTTATTACATTTATTTAATAATTCTTAAAAAATAAGTCACATCATTTTTTATTTAAAATTATCTAAATAAATTTATCTTTTCTCTTTAGATAAATTTTTCTTTGATCTTATAGATAAAAAAAATAACCTATATGTCCTCAAATATATTCAAAAAATTTTAACAAACAATCTATAAAAAATTTTTAATATTTCACAATCTTATTTTGATCATCGCATATCTTAATTTAAAAAATATTTCAATTTATCTTGATATAATCTTATCTTACTAATTAAGATGGTTAAAATGGAGAAACACATCTGGTATTTTATACAATAGTAAAGTTCCATTAAGATCAAGAAAAAAATTTATTGGATGACCACAAGATTAATTTTGTTATATGGTTCGAAGTACCAAATGCAAAGATAATAGAGATAAATATGTTTTTGTGGATGTGCAACTATGCGATAAATGATAAAATTATAAATGAGATTATTTATGATTTGATTGTGTGAGAAGAAAACTAATAGATACTCTCAAGCATAATGTGTTTTATAATAGCAAGGGATAGGCCTGTCTCGATCATCCCTCATATTTGCATTGCATATTTGGCCCTCTTGGGGGAGAGAAGTTGAAACGACCTATAAATCTGCGGCTAGTCCTCCCCCACATCTGTCATTAGATATGCCCCTGATAATAGCCCTATAGAATATATAACCATAGATAGAGGTAATTAGCAAGTTATAATCTATGTATTTGACCTCACTTAGTAGGAATATGATTTAATATGTTATTGTTGTATATCATTTATCAAAATATTTTAAAAGAAAAATTGGCCCAGCATCTTGAGAACTGTAGATTGAGTGATTCCTTTCACATTCCTAACGTTGAAAGTGTTCCTCTTATTTAGTCGATATCAACTTTAAATAAAAGAGAGTTGCTTTGCCCTTATGGCATAGGTCGAGTGGTCGGACAAGTAATATGCTGGTGTCAGTTCAGTGGGTCATGAGTTCGATCTTCGTCCTACGCAGTGAAACGAAATCTCACATTTACAATTTATCTTCATTGACGTAATCGAAAACACAAATATCGAGAGCCACACAAGTGTGATCATCCCAAAAGAGACCTACTTTAGGAAACCAGTAGCCTATATAAAAATCATGGGGTCAAACACCACGAATTCCAACTATTGAATTTCCAAAATGACTTCAGCCCCTTAGCATGAACTGCAAACAAATCTACCAAGGACATAGCGTTTTTGCACCTTAAGAGCACCTTTCAAGAATCTCTTATCACACACAAGATAGGTCCCTTACCAATACAAAATTTGACGTTACACATTTTTCAACCAACAAAGCCAAATTATAAGCAGCCCTCAGCTTGTGGGCGCACCCACTGTCAACCAAAACCTGGACATTCTTAATTTTGATGCTACTAGTGAACCTTTGTTCTTGGTTTCAATTGCCCTTCCAGAGCATGGCAGCTAATTTTAGCGTTTGCTTGTCTAGCTGGTTTTCCAGTTCTGCCTCCCCAATTGAACTCTCCTCTTCACTGTCTTCTTCTGCCATCAAGAGCAAAAATTTGCTCTTAATCTTATGCCCTGGTCTTTCGTTTGGAGTGTACGTGCATCGGCAGCCTCCTGTCTTTGCAGCCCTCAGCTTGTGGGCGCACCCACTGTCAACCAAAACCTGGACATTCTTAATTTTGATGCTACTAGTGAACCTTTGTTCTTGGTTTCAATTGCCCTTCCAGAGCATGGCAGCTAATTTTAGCGTTTGCTTGTCTAGCTGGTTTTCCAGTTCTGCCTCCCCAATTGAACTCTCATCTTCACTGTCTTCTTCTGCCATCAAGAGCAAAAATCTGCTGTTAATCTTATGCCCTGGTCTTCCGTTTGGAATGTATGTGCATCGGCAGCCTCCTGTCTTTGCTGCTGTGCTTGAATTTCGTGTCTAGTCCATTCAGTAAACTCTGTGGTGGCTACTCAATTTTTCCAGCATTAGTTCAGGTTGTTTTGCAGGGTCCGATGTTACAGACATAGTTCCCTTCGCCATCTTCCTACAATGCATTCAGAATTAATGGTTTCCACTGGTATGATCGCTGAGGATCTTGTTTCAGAATTGTCTGAATCCATTTCTTGGCCTGCTATCGAAGAGAGCCTCTCAATGAGCACCATCTGGTAGAATTAATCTCACTGTAGCAGGAGGCAGCGATCAACTCCCTTGAATTGGAGCAAAATATATATGTGTATATATAGATACACACACACACACATATATATAGAGAGAGAGAGAGAGAGGACTCCTTCCCCTAAACACCCCGTTTTTTCTCATTTTAGCTAGAATGTTGTGAATGCTGGGCATACCAGAATGACAAGTTGGATGATGGTGTTTGTTGTGATAGGAAATTCAAGCTCACAGCCCACAGCTTTGCCCAAGTTTGGGAACCCATTTCATCTGCTAGATCTTGGTCACCACTCATCCTATTCTTTGTCAACGTATCAGTCGGATCAAAAGCTCCTTGTTAGGATCCGGCAGAAGCCCTGCAGCATCCCAAACTCTCGGAAGCAGGTACTTGCATCTACAATTGATATAGACTATCCCAAGTCTTTGATTGACCTTACGGCATTGGGAAATCATGATCTGAGATGCATTCTGCTAGCTACATTCGTTGCTTCTTTTAACCACTTATTAGCTCATCTCTCCATGTTAGGGAGACAGTTGGGAGAATGTAATATGTGTATATACATATATATATATATGAATAAATTACTTTCAATCCGAATTGTATTTGTTTTTTATGATCTAAGTCAAGAATGTAATGTTTTAAGGGGCATTTAAAACACCTCGTAGCCTAAAATATAAAAAGTAAGTGCAATTCAGATTGAAAATAGACAACTTCTATATATTTATATACAACTTCTGTATATACACATATATTTTGTCTCAAAAGAAAATGATAAAAGTAATGTAAAATGTTTTCTTTGTGTTGAAAAATAAAAAAAATATAATAAACGAGAATAATACTCTATTATTTTTATATTTTTATTAATAAATAATCATTATTACCTTATCATTTCTCACAAATTTAACGACAAATGAGGAGTGAGTTAACTAGATTCAATGAAGTAAATCGAGATCTTTTAATTCTTAAAATTATAATTATTTTTAAATGTAATTATAAAATTTTAAAGTATTGGAAATAAACTTCTACTTATATTTTCAGTATGTTTTGGTGTTTGTTAATTAAATTTTGTTATTTTTGTAAAATTAAATAAAAATTATTGTTTCTTCTAAACTATTAATTTTAATATTTTATATATTTGTATTAATATAAAAAGGAAATTATTTTCGGCATTTATTTTTTATAATCAAGTTATAAATTGTTTTAAACATTCTTTAATAAAGTGTACAAAAATAAAAAATTATTAAGGACATTTAAAATATTTTATAGTCCAAACAAAAAAAATATGATTTAAACCGAAAATATTTAACTTGTTAATATATAATATAATATAATAAATGAGTATAATTTTAAGTGTCAAAATTAAAGAAAAAGCGTTTGATTCCGAACAAAGAATTCTTTTCTACTGCGTTGCCTTTTCGCAAAGTTCCAAACGCGGCTCTGAAGTCTGAACAGCTCTCCGTCTCTCTCTTCAACGACTCGGAAGAAGCAGAAGAAGAATAAAGAACAATCGGTGTTTGGATTTCTCTCTCGTCTCTGGCGGCCTTGGCCATCAAGAGGTACGATTCGATCGCATATGTTTATCCACGGCGAGTCCATTTCTGCGATGACTGTGCACCATCTAACTGAACCTTCGATTAGTTAGAGGCGAATGTAAATCGGGAGGATTTCGTATAACACATGGTGCTTGTGTGTTTTATATTTTTATTTTTTTAATTCTAGCTTTGATTCCTGTTTTTTCGGCTCTAATTTTGGATCTTTGTGACCCGTTCGGTATCTGATTCTTCTTATTTTTAGGGTTTTGATATTTAGACTCACTCTCAAGTCTTCCTGCAAACTAGCAGATGAATTCGAGTCAAGTTTGCGTGTTTTTTCTCCAGTATATATCGGTCGTTGTTAATATTTTATCCTTTCTGGGTTGTTTTAAACGCTTGTGTGCTGTTTTTCGTGTTTGTGAGGATACACACCAAAAGAAGGTATGAGGCGTAATTGCTTGCTGGTAGGAGATAGAAATGTTGCATGAAATTCATCGAATGGCTTTTGTTGATTAGTAGTCTGTTATTTTGACCGTCTTCTTGTTCTTCACTTGGAAAATTTTGTAACAACCTTTTTGTTATATATGCCTAAACTATTTGAGTTCCGGAGAGGTCTGAAGTATTGAAATCCATCAAATTTAGGAGAGGGATTTCTTTTTGTAGCCCAGTGAAATCTCCTTTCAATAATAAACATTATTTTCTAGGTAATTTTTTCTTTTTTTTCTTGGTTTAATAATTTGATAAGATTCTGTCACTGGCATTCTTCTGACTTTTGATTCGCTCAGTGATTTGAGCTATGGTTTTGTGTAGTAACAAACTTCCATAACAAAGTTTCCCATGGTGCACTGTAACTGTCTGTTAAGCTAACTTTTGGACAGTGATAGTTCTTTAGTGCTGGGGTTTGATGTTTCAGATAGAGCAAAATTTTATGTTCATAAATTTTTATTTAGTTAGTTATGATCTTGGCATGGTTCTCTACCTACATAATCATCATTGCGAGATCCTTTTTCAATCTCGTTAAATATCATTATAGTTCTCTTTATCTGTACAACTGTTCCATGATCAAAATCATTGATGGTTCATGGTTGTCTTCGTTATCTTTGATTTCCACAGTAACAACTCGGTTTTGGAATTTATCTTGGCATAACTTGGTGTAGCTATCAGTCAAAGTTGACAGTTCTGGTGTCTGTTGTTCCATTTGGTGTATATGAGCAAACATGGGGTCCGCTTGTTGTGTAGCTGCTAGAGACAGAACAATAACAAATAGAACAAGTGATGAAATTTTCCAAGGAAATGTAAGGTATTCACCATCATGGAGTTTTCGATGGGATAACCGAAGGCGAGTAGCAGGGGAAGAGACTCCTGAGAATTGGACTTCTGATGGAGGTGTCCAGAATGACAGAATGGAGATAAAATCTCAATCACTGGTAGGAACTGCTTATGCATCAGAAGAAGGAAGTCCATTAGATAG
Organism: Diospyros kaki; assembly: GCA_036245055.1. Classification (NCBI taxonomy): domain Eukaryota; kingdom Viridiplantae; phylum Streptophyta; class Magnoliopsida; order Ericales; family Ebenaceae; genus Diospyros; species Diospyros kaki. The sequence goes on along the minus strand of BSEG01000001.1, from coordinate 38,464,621 downwards.
CTCTAGGACATTGACATGGCAGAAGTCCCAAACTTCTGAAATAAATGGAGAAATTTTGAGGCTTCCTTTATCAGGTAAATCTCTATGTGGAAGTTCATTTGTTTTTCTTTTTTCTTTATTTTCTTCTAGTTTGTTCATAATGTTGAAAATCATTTGTTAAGAATGATGTCAGAAGTGTATTCTTGTATTTTTATTTTGCAATTGATGTGTGCCAAACTTGCCAAATCCTTTGCTATCCTTAGCACTATCCAAGCATAGTCACTAGGTGTGGAGATGCAGTTTCCATTGTCTAAATATTTCTTTTTGATCTATGATAATTGCGGTATGTTGCGATGAAGCCTTACACCTTACTAGTCTGTTGGAGACTGGAGAATAGTCAACTCTTTTGAGCTAAATTATAAGGATTGTGATGGCTGAAGAAGCTAAGTTTGAGTTGTGGAAAGGAGACAAATTAGATTACTTAAACAGCAGAAAGATTGAAGTTTTGTAGGTTTTCTTAAATTTTCTCCGAGGATGTCACGCACCTTTTTTGTAGGGACTGTCAAATTTCAGTACTTGTATCAAACTGTACTGTTTTTTAATCTGGGTACGTTTTGATTGATGCTGCAAGCAACAACACCAGTAAATTTGGGATACTTCATTTCTCCTGTCTAATGCATACCTATAATAATGTGCATCTGTGGTTGATACATTTGATGAGCACCCAAAATAAAGTTTCTGACTTCCTAAACATGGTTTTATACTTTCCATATAATCAAAAGTTCAACCTGGTTCCTTTTCCTTGTTTTGTTTGTGCTTTCTGTGTGTATGCGTGCACAATTGAAGAGGTGGGTGGGGTAGTCATTGGAGTTGGATTTTGTCACATAGAATATTTGTAATTACTCAGGAGAAGTTTGATGGCACTGCTAAGAAATACCTCATTTCAAGCTTGGAAGTTCAAGGAAAGTTAACATGGTGGAAATATTTTTTTTTTCTGTCATTTTCCTAGAAGATGTGTTCCTAATTCTGCAAATTGTACTGATTTTCTGTTAGTAAAGCTGGCTTTTGGCTTAATAATAATAATAATAATTATTATTATTTTGAGCTAACCTAAATGGACAAAATGATTGCTGTAGAATGGTCTCATCATGTGATACACTATTGGTTTTTATAGTTTATTCTAATATTGTTGCTTTCCCCACTAAAACAAGTTCCAAAACAAGCGTCCCATATGTTGTTAATCTAAGGCATCCATGTTGACATTATGCTGAAAGAAGAGTTTAGAAGCAATTTCTATGTGTTTGTGTGTTTTTGCATGGGTTTATTTATTATGTTGGATGAATGGAATGTGGAGCCTCATTTCTTCCGTGAAAGTTTCTTTCTGTTTTTGAGCCAGGTGTGACAACCCTGATGATGCATCCTGACGAGAGTTTGCACAATTCAAGCTGATCTTGTCAAACTATTATGATTTCTCATCTTTTGGATTTTTATGGCACATTTACCTTATATAGGATGGTTGTTGCTGCCTAGCCTGCCCTCCCAAGGGTCGCTAACTTTTTCCTAAATGTAAAGTGTAAACTGCATTATAGTAGTAGATTATTGGCTTTTGGCTGGCAATAAGCTTTGGACTTTCTCTCATGGACACTTGCATTTTGATAATAATTTTCTGATGTTTGTGCTTTTATGCTCCTAAAGAATCAAAAGTTGCATGATGGCTCCATCACCGTTTACGTCATTTGTTGTTTATTATTGATCTTTTATGCATTCCATTTATAATTGTGTATACTTTTTCTCCCTGTATGTACTGCAATGCAAAATTTATTTCTCTTAATCAGTCTGGTGCATTCTTGAATTTAAAATAATAAACATTAGTCTTAACTGTAGTTGTTTCTGCCTTCGAAAAACATCTTATCTCTCAAGTAAGGGTGCATGCTATTCCTCCTTGGTTTCCCTTTTCAAGAGGCCGAAGAAAGAGAATTATAAGAACTCTTCCCATTTCTTGTGGATCACTGTGAATATTACACCCTCATTAACAGCATTCTGACTGTTCTACGTGTACACGCGGAGATGTAAAACCGAATGCATGGAATCTTACATGTTCTGGCCAACATTTTGATAAATTTGCTCTTGCATAGGACCTCAATATGGTTCTTTTTGTAGTTTCCTTTCAGTGATCTTTTACTTTTTGCACGCTCAACTTAATATTTTGCTTTTAATGTAATATACATCGGCAGCTGTGGTGTTTTATCTTTTATTTTGTTGATGGCCTGTTAGGATCTTTGCTTTTTACATCCCTAATTTGATAGTTTTCCTTTCAGTATCCTATTCCAGTTGTTTTCTTATCAGTGGCTTGTTTTCAGGTGTGTGATGTATTTGATCATCTTTTGCTTGTGTTTTGCAGATCAATCCAACTCTAGAGACTCTCTTACAGAGGTCTGCACTTACAGCTAGTATTACTTCTTAGTAGTTACGCTGCTTTGCACTCCATAATGTTTTAAACACAAGTCTCCTGTTCTCTATAGTTTCACATTGTCTCTTTTTTCTTTTCCATTTATATTTAGTTGAAGGAGCCAACAGAAACACCTACAGTCTCAAATCTGTCTGCTGCAAAACTGTCAACCTTCGAGCATTCAATTTCATCACTGTCTACCTCCCCTTTGTCATCTCAAAGCCAAGTTCTTCCTGCAAGCTCAACTCCAACAAGGCGGCCGCATCATTCCCCAGGACACCAGCTATCACACCAAGTATCTGGTAGGCGGATTCCGCGGCATAAGTCACGGAACTTCTCAATTTCTGAAGATACATCTTTTATGGCCCTGGGCTGGAGCAATGAATCAACTAGGGACTCCAATGGTGGCTCATCTGATTGTTGGTCGATACCTGCCTTCCCCGAGTTCATGCCATCTTTTCATAGGGAAAGGTGGTCAATGGATAGTGAGCAACTGAGCTTCATTGATGAGAAGATAGCCAGATCTAGTAGCCAGTTTTCAGCATCTCCCTCTATCGATATCAAGACCTGTGGGGTTTGCTCAAGGCTGTTGACTGAGAAATCTTCATGGGGTAGCCAGAAAATAATAGCTACTAATGAGCTGGCTGTTGTTGCTGTTCTAATTTGTGGACATGTTTACCATGCTGAGTGCTTGGAGAATATGACACCTGAATTCAACAAGTATGATCCTGCTTGTCCAGTTTGCACTTTTGGAGAGAAGCAGACACAGAAGTTGTCTGAACGAGCTTTAAGAGCTGAAATGGACTTGAAGGCCAGAAACAAAAGATCAAGAAACCGAGTTGTGTATAGCGATCTTGATGGTGGTTGTATTGTGTCAGATGGCCAGAAAAGTGATGGGTTTGAGGTCAAAGGTCTCAAGAATATCTCAAGCTCCAGCATGAAAAATTCCTTGGTGAAGCCCCTGTTAAGGCGACACTTTTCCTTTGGGTCAAAAGGAGCTAAACTTTTGTCAGAGAATCACTCTAAGCGAAAGAAGGGATTCTTCTGGTCAAAGTCCGTGAAGTATTAAGCTGGCTTCTGGCGCTCAATAGGTGAGAATATGTCTCTTTCATATTCATTTAGTAGGACACATGCTCGATAAAAACTCACATCAGTAGTTTCATCAGAAAACATAACAAATGTATGTGTACTTTACAAGTATCAAATGATATTCCACATAAAAGTACTTCTCAAAAATTTGATTATGTGGAAATCCAATTGACAAGAGTCCTAGAAAGAATTATGGGGCATTTGTTTTGGCTTTCTATTAACAACGGGAGATGGAGTAAATGATTTTCTCTATATTCTACCTCAAATTAATACATGGATTCCCCCTTTGGTTTTATAGAGAAAGAGAACAACATAAAAGAAAAGGATAAAAAAGGAAAGAAGAATATGCCTAACATATACTCTATCAGTAAAATATTTCTACACTCCCCCTCAAGTTGGCTTGAAGATATCTTCCATGGCAAGCTTGCTCACTAATTTTTCAAATTGATTTTTGTGTAACCCCTTTGTAAGAACGTCAGCAACTTGATCAACTGTTGGAATGTAGGGCATACAAATTACCCTATTATCAATTTTCTCCTTAATAAAGTGCTTATCTACCTTTGCATGCTCTGTCTTGTTATGGAGTATTGGATTATTGGCAATGGAAATTGTAGCTTTATTATCACAATAAACCTTAGCTAGTTAGGGCGGAGACCCTTAAGTCCTCTAGAAGTCTCTTTATCCACATGACCTCACAAATCTCGTGGGCAATTGAACGAAATTCAACTTCAACACTACTTCTGGCCACCACGTTTTGTTTCTTGCTCCTCCAAGTGACAAGATTACCTCTCACAAAGGTGCAATATTCTGATATAGATCTTCTATTAGTAACATTGTCTGCCTAGTTTGCGTATGAAGAACAAATCTTTTCCAGGAGTTCCCTTTAGGTACATTACAATTCTGTACACAACTTCAAAATGATGTGAACTTGGTGAGTGCATAAATTGACTTTGTACACTTACTGCAAATGTTATATCTGGTCGAGTGTGGCACAGATAGATGAGTCTGCCTACAAGCTTTTGATATTTCTCCCTTTCTACCACATCTTTGGCTTCGACAAGTTGTAGCTTCGAATTAGGTTCGATGGGAATTTCGGCTATCTTACACTCGAGCATTCTTGTTTCAATGAGTAAATCCAATACATACTTATGTTGGTTAACAAAGATTCTCTCCTTAGATCTTGCAAACTCTATTCCAAGGAAATGCTTTAGGGGTCCCAAGTCCTTGGTCTCAAACTCATGTGCTACTTTCCTCTTGAGTTCTTCAATCTCTCCCCTGTCATCACCAGTCATTATTAGATCATCCACAGGCCTTCTTATCGTCACCAGAGTGCTTGAAGAACATTGTGTGGTCCACTTGGCTTTGAGTATAACCATAGCTTTTTACCGCCTTTCCAAACCTTTCAAACCACGCTCTTGGAGACTGTTTCAAACCATACAAGAACTTTTTTAGACTGCATACCTTATTGGTACCGAGGTTTTTTTCAAATCCAGGTGAGAGGTCCATATACACTTCTTCCTCCAAATCGCCATTTAGGAAGGCATTCTTTACATCGAGTTGGTGTAGAGGTCAATCTTAGGCCACCGCGAGAGAGAGGAGGACTCGAATAGAGTTTATCTTTGCTACTGGAGTAAATGTCTCTTGATAGTCGATGCCATATATTTGGGTGAACCCTTTGGCAACAAGTCTTGCCTTCTACCTCTCTATGCTTCCATCTGGCTTACATTTTACAGTAAAGACCCATTTACAACCTATAGTTGTCTTGCCTCTCGTTAGCTCCACAATCTCCCAAGTCTCGTTCTTTTTAAGAGCATTCATCTCCTCCTTTATTGCTAGCTTTCAATCTAGATCACCTAAAACATCTTGAATTGTTCTTGGTACATGCAAGTTAGAAATATTTGAAAGAAATGCCTTGTGGCTATTAGACAGTTTTTGGTAGGATAGGTATTTGCAATAGGATGTTTAGTACAAGATCTTATTCCTTTTCTAATGGCAATGGGGACATCAAGATCAAACAAATCAAATGAGGAAGAATTTAAAAGAGTAAGTTTAGAATTATCCTGAGTGGAAGCAAGACTATCATTCGAAGATGACAACTGTTCAGTTACTGGGGGAATATTTGGATCAATAGCATTTTTCCAACATTTTTTTTCTGATATAAAATTGAAGCTTAGGTTTCGAATTGCTTTGATTTGTTTGTAGCAATTCTCCCCTGGTTCTGACTCCATTATGATTGGCACCTGTGAACTAGATGCATCCTGTTCTTTATTATTTTGACCACCAGTTTCTTTGGATTGTTTATCAAAGTGGAGTGAAGTGTCTTATCATATCAAACATGTTTGGAAGAGGTTCAGAAATTTTCAAAAAATTATCTTTTTCTATATTATTATAAATTTTCAAAAACTTATCTTCTTCTACATTATTTTTATTCTCCCCCTGAAGATGAATTTTGGTAAAATAGGGTTGATTCTCCATGAAAGACACATCCATGCCTATGAGTTTTCTTTGTCACGGGGTTAAAGCACTTGTACCCTTTTTTCTAAGAGCATAACCAACAAAAACACATTTTTCAGTCGTTGGATCCAATTTAGATCAAAAAATTTGTGGAATGTAAACAAACCATGTACATCCAAAAATTTTTAAAGGTAGCTCAAAGTATAACCAACACATAGGAAAAGTCTTTTTCAGGGAATTTAAAGATGTCTCAAAGTTTAAGACCCGAGTAGGCATTCTATTGATTAGATAACAAGTAGTTAAAACAGCATATCCCCAGAGGTATTTTGGCATATTCATAGAAAACATAATAGCTCTAGGTACCTCAAATAAATGTCTATTTTTCCGTTCAGCTATGCCATTCTACTGAGGAGTTTCACAACATGTTGATTGATGAAAAATACCTTTCTCTTTCAAAAAATCCTCTAAACATTCATTGAAGTACTTTGTTCCATTATCAAACCGAAGAATACAAATTTTTGTTTGAAATTAGACTTCGATCATGTAAAAGAAATCTTTGAAAACTCTTAGTCACTTCGGATTTCTTGGTAAGCAAGTAAACCCAACATAGTCTAGTATGATTATTGATAAAAATTACAAACCATCTTTTGCCAAATAAAGTGGTTACCTTTGAGGGTTCCCAAACATCACTATGAATCAAATAAAATGGTTTTAAAGAACTGTAAGGTTTGGAAACAAATTTAATACGATGATCTTTAGACAAATGACAGCTTTCATATTGAAACTTAGAACAATCCATTCCTTTAAACAATTTAGGAAATAAGTGTCTTAAATAAGGAAAACTATGATGGCCTAGCTTGAGATGCCATTGCATTATTGGATCAGAAACAAAGATTGAACTATTACCACTTAATCCATGAGTTTTTTTATTATCAAAGAAATCCTCATTCAAGTAGTAAAATCCGTTTATCTCTCTAGCATTGCCAATTGTCTTCCCTGAGTTTTGATCCTGAAATAGGCAATAAGAATCAAAGAAGGTAATGGGGCAGTTAAAATCTTTTGAGAGTTTATTGACAAACAAAAGATTACAAGTAAGTTTAGGAACATGAAGTATTGATTGAAGATCAATACTTTCGGAGATTTTAATGAGGCCTTTGCCAACAATAGAAGAAAAACTGTCTGTTATCCTTACTTTTTCACTACTTGAACAAAGAGTGTATGAATCAAAAAGATTGGACAAACTGGTCATATGATCAGATGCCCCTGAATCAATGATCCATGAAACAGATTTTAAGGAACTTGATAGAGCTAAAGGAGTTCTACCTAAATGTGCCAAAGAAACATTAGGTGTACCTGGTAATGAATTGGACAATAACAATGTCAAGAGTTGATTGAACTGCTCTTTTTTGAAGGAACCAGATGTGGAGGGAACATCTGACATGGTGGCAATAGGGATCGATGATCTGTTGACTAGTGTATGACTGCACATTGCAGATCTAGTCATCCTTCACCTTTTAATCTGAATTGGCTGGGTTCGCTGATCTATCTGGTGGATCTAGTGGTTGGATTTGGCGTAATTAGTCAACTTTGGTTGACCAAATCTGAAGTGGGTTGTAGCTGGGCGGGTCGAATCTGAACTAGATTTGGCAAGGATCTGGGTTTGCTAAAACTGTGGCTAGCAACAATGGAGAAATCCAATCAGCGGTGGTGGCTAAATGACGGCTCAAACGGCCAGCAGACTGAGACGATGACAGTTGATGGGGAGGCCAACAGTCGCGGTCGCGGTTCGACCAATAAACAGAGGGCTTCGACGGCGAAGAAGCCCTAGTGATCTAGGGTGTCGACTAGGGTTGGGTAGTAGCTGCTGGAGTTGGACGACGGCTGAACCTAAGCGACAACGGTGGTCAATCTGGATGGCGTCAGCTGATTGTGGGGCAGTGGTCGCTGGATATAATGGACGACAACCGATAGAGAGGCAATGGTGGCCAACGGATCTGGACAGCGGAGGCCGATGTAAGGCGGCGATGGCTGGATCTTGACAAAAAATGGTTGGATCTGGAGTGACGGTGGCGTGGTTGGAGCGGCGGTGACGGCTGAGGTCGGATCTTGGTTGCGGTGACCGATTCTTGGGGTATGGTAGAGGGATGAAAGGCGCCTAGGATTTCGCAGGGAACAACTGTGATTAATGGGCTACCTAGGGTTTCATAGTCAATGGTTGTGATTTAATCCCTAAAACCTTGCTCTGATACCTTATTAACAAAGGGAGATGGAGAAAATGATTTTCTCTATATTCTATCTCAAATTGATACATGGATTCCCCCTTTGGTTTTGGTTTTATAGCGGAAGAGAACAACATAAAAGAAAAGGATAAAAAAGGAAAGAAGAATATGCCTAACATATACTCTTTATCAGTAAAATATTTCTACACTTTCAGGAACTGTTTTCTGTTATCAGAATGCGGGAAAACAAATACTAAGAAGGGAAACTTAACAAACTTTGCAAGAAATGTTTTTGGAAAGTTGTGTAACTATCAAATTTTAGGGAACAGTTTAAATTGTTTCTTAATTCTTGAAAGCTATTATGGAAACAGAAAATTGTATGAAGATCTTTTTCTTTGCTTTGGAAGAATACAAAAGTAGAATGAAAAATAAGACTTAAAGTGATACCAAACAAACCCAAATTTTGGGAGATCTGCCTTGTATTGAGATTACTATAAATATAATTGAGAAATCCAACCACATGAAATTTCAAGTTGTTTGGACCTTAATAAACTTGCTATTTGTATTGATTGTGATTAGGGTCCAGTTAAATTGACTGGTGATAGTTCTCATGATGATATTGTGTTGGATGTTCGACTAACTCAAGACTGTAACATGGTTTAAGAACTTTTCTGTTTGGGTGATCCAAGTAGTTTAAGAATTTTAAGCTTATATTTTTATGGAATGACGACTTGTTTTCAATTGGGCTTTGTCCAAGCACAATCTCCTTGCACTTTCTTTATGATCTTAGATATTTATCATCTTTTTTTGTTAAATTAGCTGTTTAGGGATGGTGAATTTATGTAGTTGACTCCACCTAGTGGGATTAAGGCTTGATATCTTCTTGTTGGGTGAACTTCACCTCGACTTTCTGACCTTGCTTGTAATGGAGCTCAGCCAGGAAGGGTTTCAAAAGCAGGCACATATGACCTGAGTTTGATATTAGTGACTGTTACAACCAATGTCAATAGCGTCAGCTCAGAGATTCTTTTTGTTGTCCTTCTGAACTGGCTAAAGACTGTTGAAACATGATAGAAATTTTCTCAAACCCAAACAGTGTCAATCCCTGCAATTTTCTCTCCCCTACACAACAATTATTTGGACAACAGCAGCAAAGAAGTAAACCCAGTTACAATTTCAACACAAGCTGCAACTACTCTTCCAACTCAACCAAGTCTGATTCCATTCTTGTTGATGAGAGAGACTGTAGGCTGAAATTGGTGTTTTTTCTTCCAGCACAAGACTGATACGTGTATTCAAGCTAAATTTAAAACTTAGCCTACCTTTCAGTGGCTCTGGAAAAGCACAACAGTGGGGAGGTATGTTTCTGATATCCTTCTAGATGCCAATGCGAGAAATGTGTCATATTCAAGCAAAATGTCTTCTGTACCACTGCCCTTTAATAGAGTGCTTGGTGTAACTGACAGAGGATATATGTCTCTGTCATTTTTTTAAGCCCTTTGAAGCTAGGTGCCAATGCAAGAAATTCAGATCTCTGAGAAATTCACTATTACAGAGATGCGTACTGAAAATCCTAGGATACCTAGGGAAAAAAAAAATCTTGCATATAATATATACAATGTGTATATGACAGTAAATTTGCACATAGCTTTTGCCTTTTGACAAATTTTAAGCCGGCTAGTACATATTCATATTTGCGCTTATTTTAGCGTCCATTCATATGCTGATTGTTTTTTCAGTAGAGTTTAGACTGGTTGATAAATAAGTGTCCTAATACTCATACAGCAATCTACTAATTGTTCAATGATTGGTACTGATCGTGTTTTAACTTTTATGTTGGCATTTGCTTTATATCTTCTTCTACCCCTTGGTGCCTTGAAGGGTTATGGCAAACTGTTGCTGCGAACAACATTGTGATCATTCTTGTAGGTTTACTTTCTGCATGATATGGATACATTTTGCTCAACATCCTGTGAATTAGACTAAGTAGTTTTATGCATACAGGTTATAGGATCGATCCTCTGCTCGATGATGTTGACCATTTAGACAAAGGAAGCAGGTCAACCGCTCGGCTGGGTGTTGCCAACAACAACCTTCTGCATTTGTACTCTGTAATTTCCAGCAGGAATAGATTTGCTTCTGAAGTTACACTGTAAAGAAGGAATATTACATAAAAATTAACTAATAAATAGGAAGATGGGGAGGGGGATAGTCGATGGAAAATACATATTAATTGGTTCTTTCGCATGGATTAGTCCATGAAATGAGCCTGAAGATATCTGTATGACTTAGAATTCTTGATTCTACAAACAAGGCGGCAGCTTCGCCCACTCTTTTTGAGTGCCTTTGTATTGTGGGCATCTGCACGCTACGCAATTACAGTCTTAAGTAATATTACAACTATAATGGAGTTAGCAATTGATTTGAGCTTGCAGCATACTTTCTTCTCTTGGTGCTTTTGTTAGATTCGAACTTGACTGGATGCTTGCTCCAAAGTCGGGAAAATGATATGCTTGCAATATTTTTGTTATTGAAAATACTTTCTAATTCACACGACAGTGGTATTTTTTTTTTTTAACTATTTCATTGGACACATGTATAGGTACGTCGTTCTAAATAAAAAGTTATTTTTGTTTAAGGTAACCTTCAAAAGTAATTGAGGAATATTAGTAAGAAAATTGAAGTCGAGAGAATTTTAGTGAAAAAAATTCAACCATAAGTAGTTGAGGTGTATGTATGAAGGGAGTCGATTGCTCACCTCATTGCTTAAGCACAGATGTTGCACTAAAGGATGCCTACGGCGTGTCAGGTGTATGGGTATGGCTGGGAAATGGGTATGGGAAGTAAATACAAAATTATTATCGGGGGCGGGGCGGGGTCCTCAACCTGCTTATATTTATACTAATAACTTTTTTATTATCTATAATTATAAATATAAATCAGAAATTCAAAAAATGTAAAAAAAATGCAAAGCCCCATCCACCCGTAGCCCTCAACACGTATTACCGAAACCTGCAAATCATTTTCTGTTAAGTTCACCTCGCACGGGTACCCTTATGAACAGGTGACGAAGATGGGATTTAAACAAAATTCTTGCCCTGTATGAGACGGACACTGGAACTGAAATGGGAACCCTAACCCAAACACTCTTAATTCCCATCCTTGAGTCAGGTAGCCAAGGGCCTTCGGTCGAGTAAAATAAGGCTACCCTTCATTGGAGAGCTTAAATTGGTGTGCAGCAAAGTTGAGGTGCTGAAGCACAAGAGCTACCGTCCGGACACAATTACATCATATGTGACATATGTAGGGACAATATACGTATGGAAATTTGCTGGGACAAATATGAATATGCATCAGTGGTGAATGCGATATATGCTACACTGACAACTAGGCTTTGTGTGGGAGAGAATTAGTAACCGAAATGGGTAGAACAGAACAGAGAGTAAAATATTTTCTTTGGGGTGCACAACACAAGATAGTTGCCTGTGGAAAAACATGGGTATTAAATAGTAATCCTGGCACTGGCTTTGAATATTTAGTGAAAGAAGATACAGGTTTGAACATAAAATTGAGAGAAGCAATCTAGTGTTTCCCCAAGAATCAAAACCCTCATCATTGGCTGATAAACAAGAATTTGCATCAACAATCACCCTTGAGCTAGAACATTTAAAAACCAGGTTCTAATCCTTGCCAAAATCAGCATTGTAATGAGCGCTTGATTCAAGTTTCTTTGCTTCATTCAGCTTTCGGACAGCCTGAAACAGAAATAAAAGTGCCAAGAATATCCTAACCGAGACAATGATTAAACTTTAAACCATACATATAGAAACACTGGCCATTCATAGAGTACTTAAGTTTAGTTTATGTTTCCGAGCCATGCCTGAAGCTTCATTTGTTCCAAAGAAAAAGACAACAAATTATCAAACATACGAAAATGAAAATTTTAAAAATCTTGTACAGGCATTGCACCAGAATAATGTGATAGCAACATTTGCTAAATCAGAACCCACTATGATGAGGTTTTTTTGCTTTTCATTGTGTGAATAAAAAATTTCCAGGTCATTTTGGTACTGTCTTGTGTTTAAAAATTCTAGTCCCATAGTATTACCTTGTAACATATTTTCATCAAATAGCTATTTTGATGATTCCATTTGAGTGCAGAAGATGACAGCTCCATCTTTACAAACCGAATTTATCAGATACCAGTCTGATAAACCATTACAAATATCCACTCTTTTCAACAAGAATGAAAATAAAAACCATATTTCTCATGAATTTTTTCATTTATTTTTGCCAGATTATTGAAGTGTTTGAAACACTGCAAGGACAGAAAAGGTCAAGGAAAGCATGGACAGAGCTGATTATAAGACATGACACGTCGAGGACATGGATAGACCTAAGCAATTAAATATTTCTCATCTAAAACTTCTGCCAATGTATTTTATATGCCGCAAACATCGAGGAGTGATTTAAATGTGAAAACAAGAATACTTTTGTGATTACCTTTACAAGAAAGTAGAAGCTATTCTTTGGTATAGCTTTAATCAACCAAAAACAACAACAAATCAAGCCTTAGTATCATTGTGTGGGACGGCCACAAGAATACTAGCTCGCCAGTTATTTATATCTATGGCCATATCTGTGTAACGGCTTTATAACTCATATCTAAATCAGCCAAACAAGACAATGGCAAGAAAATTAATGTGCATCTAGAGTTCCAAACATGTTCTATAGTTCAGTTTCTGGCAGTAGCAACCTAACTAGAGATTATGGGGTCAAGCTTTTGAGGTAGAAAGTTCGGAACAGCCATAAAATTACATGACCCTAATTAGTGAAAGAGGTAACTACGTAACCATGCATTTCCATCTATATAACTCCAAATCAGATGGTGTACAATTACTACAGTGCACAAATTTTACCTTCATGAAATCTTCATGGATGACATAATCACGTTCTGCACGGATTGCGGACATACCAGCCTCAGTGCAAACATTACGAAGATCAGCCCCATTAAATCCCTGAAAAGATGCAACTGAGTAAACATTTACCAAAGAATGTGAATCACGTGATAGTAAATAATATGGCACCAATTTGAATAGCTAGCCCACCTCTGCAAGCTTAACAACTGCCTCATAATCAATTTCCCCATGCTTGGCAATTCCAGCAGCATGGATTTTGAGAATTTCCATTCTTGATTGTTCATTAGGCAATGGAATCTCAATTTTCCTGTCAAGCCGCCCAGGACGAAGGAGTGCAGGGTCCAGAACATCAGGTCTATTTGTTGCCATAATCATTTTCACCTGGGACACAATGCACAATAAATCTCAACAGTCTGCAGATACATTACCATCCATATTGATACAAATTTATGAGCTGCAATGTGAATACAGTAAATAATAACCAGACTAACAGAGGTAGTTGCTACATAGTGAATTTAACATATTGATTTAGCATAGAAAAACAATATAACACCTTCCCAAGCTGGTCAAATCCATCCAGCTGGTTTAGCAACTCCATGAGGGTTCTTTGAATTTCTCGATCAGCACTTGTTCCCTCACTGAACCGTCGTCCACCAATGGCATCAATTTCATCCATAAAAATGATGCATGGCTAAAGAAGGAAAAAGAATGAGAAAAAACTCACTGTTGGTGTCTCAAGACTTTGCTGAGTATGATATAAAGTCAACAATTTGTATGTAGTCCTCTTACCTGGTGATCTCGGGCATAATTAAACATTTCCCTAATCAATCTTGCACTCTCACCAATGTACTTGTCAATTATGGCACTCGATACAACCTGTGTATTACCAGTTGTACAGGTAATGTGAATAGTAAATTGAAATGAATGGCATGTTAACAAGCCTACGAAAGATATATGAAAAAGTGTCTTCACCTTTAGGAAGTTGGCATCTATATTGCTGGCTATGGCCCTAGCTAATAATGTCTTCCCAGTTCCAGGAGGCCCATAGAGAAGAACACCCTAACACAAATAAATTTTACCCACTATGTTAAGTCATATTAACTATTGTTAATAGCTGAATCCACATATGATGACCATGGCACAAAATTAACAAATTTATGAGTCACACGAATCCAACAAAATTACCTTTGGAGGTTTGATGCCAACCCTTAGGAAGAGCTCAGGATTCATAAGAGGCAATTCTATAGATTCCCTAAGTTCCCGGATCTGATCAGACAGACCCCCAACTGCCGAATAGCTAACATTACCAGGATCTTCATGGAGCATATTGTACACAACTGGATCAACCTTCAAAGAAAGTGAACCAAAATAAATCAAAACAACAATGACAAGCAAATATGCATAATCAATGAGTTCATGACAGTCAATTAAAATATGATCCTTTCAAGCCAGATCAAAGAAACCACTAACTTCACGGGGAAGGGCACGCATGATAGTAAGAGTTGTCATATCAAGAACCACTCTAGTGCCTGCAGTCAGTTTTTCCTTGTCTACTTTACTGCGGCAGCCAACAACATACCTCGGGCCACTGCTTGCTTTGACAATCACTGGGATACAGATAATCATAAATTAGTTCCATGAATGTACTTCAGTTTCCTTCAAAGCCTATGCAAAATGGATGTACAAAAGAGGCACAAAAGAACAAAAATCAGCAGTTGGTAAGTGAATGAAGAAAGGAAACATGATATGGTCAAATAAGATTTTTTTTGTTTTTATTTGTCCAAGTTGCAAATAGAAAATCAAAACATAAACGGCTAGCAAGAGGAAATCAACTTACACAAACAGGTTTAAAGTACAGGTAACTATTAACTTGACACATATTAAATGTGCTCCCCTATGCTAAGGTCTTTTTTTGGGTTATGTTTTCAAGGGAGAGAAACGAAAGAGAAACTGATTGCAGCAAAGGGTAGAGAATTCATAAATAGATAGCTTAAATAACAATAACTTTCATGTTCAAAGTACATGAGTTAAACAGACATTCAGAAAGAATACTTACAGCGTTCATTGTCAAGAGGCCTAAGTACTTCACCTATGATCTGTCCAACACTCTGAAGAGACTTCAAATCATCTTCGGTTTTAGCATATTCCTTTTTTGTAGCCCGTAAATTATCTCTCACTGTGTAAGTTCCAATTTCAACATATTTAGTGGTAGTCATGGCATGCATGTGAAAAATTAATTAATTGCCAACGCAACAACAACAATCCCAAGCCTTAACCTTACTAGGTGGGAATTGCTAATAACTATACAAAAATGTTCCTCACATGGACAAGTGACAACAGAACAAAACACTATATTCATCCAAAAAGAAATTTATACATCAAGATTAAACAAGCAAGAACAGGACAGAACAAAATGAAAACAGAACAATCTTAATTGGTTACAAGATAAAACTGAAAACAGAACAGGAAACACAACCACAATAGTCTAAATTTAACAAAATGACTAATTTATCAGCGTGCAGCCTATGACTTCTGCTGCAGTATCTAGTGTTAGCGACTATGAAAGCTTCAGGCAAAAGGAGCCATTTACTGCCTCAACTGATGCATTACACAAAAATCATATCTGGTCAATCCAAGTAATTACAAGGAAAATAAGGATGCTAAGTGAATGAAAGATACATCTACTAAAATCACCATGGTTACAGATTTGAACTTCAAGGTGAAAAAACAAAGCTTGACCTCCTGACTAACCAAGGGTAAGAGATAGACACAGAAAGCACAATGCACTACTATAGCTTTGGGCTTCAGAGTTTCTCAATTTAAAAATTCTAGAAAATAAAAAACACATAAAATCCATGCAGTTACTTATTCTGTAGTCAATTTTCAAGTTACATTTTAAATTTTCTACCTGAGTCTAGTTTATGTAAATGGAGCACGTGGATGTTTGTACGATTGACACGGTTTCTCTCGCACTAACAAATTAAATCCTCCACCCAACAGCGCCTGTACAACCATTATTTCCAATTCAGCATCCAATATTTCAATTATTCTTTCGCCCTAAGAAACTAACCCTTCCAGGAATGACCATACCGGAGCTATTACTCCAACTTTGGTCTCCCTTTCCATGCAGTGGATACACTGAAGCTACATCAAAGCCTAATGCTTTCTGTTTGCCTCACTCCTAGATTATGCTTTCACTCTTCCCAATCCCAAATCTTCTCCGTAATCAAACAGATGAACAAACACGCATACACGACAGTGCGTAAATGCTAACTAATAAGAAATTCTAGAAGCCCCAGAAACTCAAAAATTCAGATCGAGATAAAAATTTTGAAAAAAGCATGCGGAATGCAAGCAGAAACTAGGGTTCACGGAGGAGTAAATCTGACCTCCTCGGACTCTGGACTCCTGCTCCTTGTGCTGGAGAAGCTTTCTGCGGTAATCGGCCACCGCAGTCCTGCGGCGAACAGCGTCTTCGGCCTCGCTCGTCATTGGTGTCTCCGCCGGCGACAGAATGATCTCCCGATGATATTTTTCCCGAATCCAGCAATAAAACGGGGCTTCTCAACTTGCAGATCAAGCAAGAGCCAACAGATTATATATATATATATATACGTATACATTGATCGCCAAGTCTGCTTTTTTTTTTTTTTTGGTTTGGGTGGGGGGTGGGGGGGAAGGGGTTAATGGGTAAGCTCCATCAAGAAAATGGGTAAACGGATACTTATTCACATATTTGTAAGGGAAAGTTTTTTAATGAAAAATGCTATTTATACATAAGCTTGGTTACAGAATATGTATAAGGATGATATATCGTGAAATATTACGATATATTGACATCAAAATATCGTGAAATATTGCGATATTTTGAGTTCATCTCCTTTTCTCCCTCTCTCTCTCTTTCCCTCACCACTGCAACCTCACCGGCGGCCGTTCTTCGCCTCCGCCTATTCTCCCCGCCGCCTTGCCTCGCTAGCGTATTGCCTCGCCTCTCCTCACCGCTGCAATCTCCGCCGTCTCGCCTCAGCCGCTGCCACCTCTGCCCCGTCACCTCTGCTGCCTCATCACGTCGCCTCTACCGCTTTGTCGCCTCGCCTCGCCGTTGGGGCCAACGGTGTGAAAGAGAGAGCAAGAGAGAGAGGGGGGAGAGAGATGGTATTGGGCATTTGGGTCATTTATTGCAAGGATAAAATAGGTATTTTATTGTTTTTGTAAGTATTTTTGTACAAATTTTTTTGTACAAATAGCATGACCCTTTTTTAATATATTGACTTACACCAAATTTGTGTTACATCATAAATCGAAATTGTGTAATTATTTCTCTCTCTTTTATTTTTATTTATTTTTGACAAAAGAGGGTATTAAAAATCAAAATATACCAATTAGGTATTTGTTTTTGTTACACCGATTGGTTTGGTATTTATTTTTGTGTTTTAGCTTTTTGTTGTTTTTGCTTTGTTTCATTTATTTTATTTTTTTATGGTTTCGTGGTCCAGTCATTTAAAGTGGTTGAAGCAATCTTAATAGACATAGAAATGTTATTTTAAAAAAAAAAATATGAAAGGCCAAGCCTATCAATACCATATTTCTTTTATAAGAATATAATATAATATATTGGTGTAGGGTATTAATATTTAGGTAACATTTGTTAAAATGAACAAGATACAGAAGTATCAAAATAAACTCGGAATGATATTTGAATCAAGATATGAAATGGTTAAGATAAGACTATAAAACATTCTAAAATTTTTATTAAACTGTTTGTTAAATTCTTTGGAATGCATTAGAGAATACAGGCGTCATTTTTTTCTTATGGGGGCGTTTGTTAAAATAAGCAAGATAAGAGATATCAAGATAAGTTTGGAATGCATTTCAGATAAAGATATGGAATGATCAAGATAAGGCTGGAAAGTATTCCAATATTTTTATTAGAGTGTTTGTTAATTTTTTTGAAATCTACTGATAATTGTATTTTTTTCTTTTTATGTGTTTGTTAATGCATATGATAAACACCAAGATAAAAATTTTTTTATCAAAATATCTCTATTACCAAATTTATGATTAAAATAGTATTTTATGATTAATATGAATTGTCAAAAAAATTAAAATTTTATTTTCTAAATTCATGTTCAAAAATAAATTTAAAAATAATTAAAAAATAGAAATAATTATTGTTAGAATTACAATAATTCTACCTAAATAATTAAAAATGGACAGAACATATTTTCATAATAGGTAATAAAATATAAATTAAATAAAATAATTTAAAAATTAATGAAAGGAATTATATTAGTTAATAAAATATATAGAGAGAGAAATTTAAATTTTAAAAATTAATGAAATGAATAATGTCATTTAAAATTTAAAAATTATCAAAACATATAATAATTTTAAAATGTATTAAATAATATTAATTATAAGACTTAAATAAATAAATATTTTTTAATAAATTTAAATCTTTAAAATGCATTAAATAGCATTAACTATCCTATAATAGGCATATAAGTAATTAAGTCTTATCTTAAAAGAGTCAGATAAATTTATCTGATGAGGGAGATTGGATAAATTTATCTTGAAAATGAGAGATAAGAGGTCGCGTGAGGACTTTTTCAGAAGTGGTCAAATAAGATTAACAAACACATTAGAAAGATCAAATATCTGGAATGCTTCCGCTTTTTCTCTCTCTTATCTTGATTAACAAACACCCCTATATGTAGAGACCAAGATATATTGATCTTAAGAGAATGAGAGATATACGTATCTTAAAAATCAAGATAAGATATCACAAGATGATTTTCTCAAGAATAATCAAATACCTTTAATAAACATTTTAGAAATTATAGAAATTCAAAATATATTTCATATCTTAATTTTTTCATCTCATATTTTGATTAACCAACGTCTTTATAGAGCAAGAAAGATGGATAATGTTTAATTTGATTAAGAATATAATAATGTTTCCCATTTTATTTTAGGCTGTAATTTCTGGACGAGAAGAAAGCAATTGCAAGCGACGACAAAAGAAAGGAAATTTTGACCGTTTCAAAGAGAAGACATGTCAAGTCTGGAGAGGGAGGCATTGGCGTATGTCCGTAGAAGAATTCTAAGAATAGAGCGGTAAGAGCAAACAGATCAAATCCAAACAAAGACGGTTCCCTCCCTCTTTCACAATCAGGTCGGTGAAACCCAAGAATGGATTCTGGTTTGTCATCTTCTTCCCTTCCCATATAACCAAAAACACACACCCTATGTAACAAACCAGCTCAATAAGATTCAAATAGCTAGCTATCTATCTAGCACTTTATTATATATATTTTGCAATCATTCATTGATTGATTTCTTAATTTCTTTCTCATCTCTTCTCAATCGAGAAGGGCTGGGATTTACATAGACATATACATATATATATGGTTAAGAAACCCGGGGGCATGACCCAAACCAGCAGGATCCATTCTACCAATTCATCTCCTTCATTGTCGTCGTCAATGGCGCCAACGAATTATATATTTATTATTATTCTCCTTGTTTTCTTTCTATTCGTTTCATTCATCACCGACCCAGCCGCGGGTGACTCATCCGTCTTCAAGCCGCATGACAGCATCTTGATTAGCTGCGGCTCCGACAAGCCAACCACCCATTCCGACGGCCGGAGCTTCCTGTCCGATGAAGAGTCCCTCAAGTACTTCTCGTCGGACGGCCGAGACATTCTTGTCAGCTTGCCATCAGCCGAGAACGTGCCCTCGCCGATTTATCTCTCGGCTAGGATTTTTATCGAGGAAGCCATCTACACCTTCCGGCTCGCTGACTCCGGTTGGCACTGGATCCGGCTCCATTTCTTTCCGTTGTTGAATCCACAGTTCAATCTCCAGAACGCCAAGTTTTCGGTGAGCACCGATTCCCTAGTGCTTCTCCACGAGTTCACCATCGGCAACAACACCGGCTGCTTCTTTAAGGAGTACCTCGTGAACATGAAGACCGAGCGCTTATCAATCAAGTTCAAGCCGGTAACCGGCGCCCCGGCGTTCATCAACGCGTTGGAAGTCGTTTCTGCACCGGACATCCTCATCAATGACAACTCCACTACTCTCTCCGATCATAAACCGTTCACTGGCTTGCCTACCCAGTCCTTCCAAACCGTCTACCGGCTCAACGTCGGCGGCCCGGAGCTCAGCTCCAAGAACGACTCGCTCAGTCGGACCTGGATTTCCGACAGCCGTTTCCTAAAACATAAAGAACTAGCCAAGAGTGTGACGGTCAGTCCTTCTGTCATCAAATACCCCCCGGGCAACTCCCGGTTCATCGCCCCGCAAACGGTTTATGCGTCGGCGGTATCAATGGTCGATGCCGGCGTCCGAGATCCGAACTTCAATATCACGTGGAATATGGACGTTGATCCGTCGTTCCAATACATGCTCCGCATGCATTTTTGCGATATAATCAGCGAAGTCCTCGACGATCTCTACTTCAACGTTTACATCAACGGCATCACAGCCAGTTCTGGCATGGATTTATCCAGCATGGTTGAGGATTTGACGACAGCTTACTTCATAGATTTTGTGGTTGATTCTGATGTCGTATCTTCCCAGCTTACAGTAGAGATCGGGGCATATAAACTTACCACCAGCGCAAAGAATGCCATTCTGAACGGTTTAGAAGTTTTCAAGATGAACAATTCGGTAGGCAGTTTGGACGGGGAGTTCGGGGTAAATGGAAACACGGCTGGGAGTATCAACAAAGAAGTGGTGGCGGCGGTGGGATTCGCGATGATGTTCGGAGCGTTCATCGGATTGGGGGCCATGGTTTTTAGATGGCGACGGAGGCCGCAAGATTGGCGCAAGAGGAACAGTTTTTCTTCCTGGTTGTTGCCTCTTCACGTGGGAGATGCAAGTTTCCTGAGTAGCAAGAATTCGTTGGGCTCTAGAAAGGGGCAATTCTACTCGTCGACGACGGGGTTAGGTCGGAGATTCTCCTTTGCAGAGCTTAGCGAGGCCACCAAGAACTGGGATTCCAATGAGGTGATCGGCATCGGAGGGTTTGGAAACGTCTATCTTGGAGTGATCGACGACGACAAGAGAGTGGCGGTCAAGCGAGGGAATCCACAATCAGAGCAAGGCATTAATGAGTTCCAGACGGAGATTCAGATGCTGTCGAAGCTTCGGCACCGACATTTAGTGTCACTTATAGGGTACTGCGACGAGAACTCGGAAATGATTCTGGTTTACGAGTTCATGTCCAATGGGCCTCTCAGAGACCATCTTTACGGCAAGAATTTACCTCCATTGTCATGGAAACAAAGGCTAGAAATCTCGATCGGCGCCGCCCGAGGGCTACATTATCTCCACACAGGAACATCGCAGGGCATCATACACCGCGACGTTAAGACGACCAACATCTTGCTGGACGACAATTTTGTGGCGAAAATGGCAGATTTCGGGCTGTCGAAAGCAGCTTCGACAACAGAACAAACTCACGTGAGCACCGCCGTGAAGGGAAGCTTTGGGTACCTGGATCCAGAATACTACCGAAAGCAACAGCTAACGGAGAAATCCGATGTTTATTCCTTTGGGGTGGTGTTGTTTGAGGTTCTGTGCGCAAGGCCGGCCATCAACCCCTCATTGCCCAGGGAGCAGGTTAATTAATCAATATATATATATATATTGATTGTTGTCAGTTATCTTAGTTAATTAAGCTATATATTTTAGTTAGAATTCATCACAAAAGGATATTGATATTGGTTCATTGTAATTAATAGGCATTTACAGTTGAAACTGCTACGTGTACGTACGCAGGTGAACTTGGCGGAGTGGGCGATGCAGTGGAAGCGGAAGGGGCTGCTGGAGAAGATCGTGGACCCGCACCTCGCCGGCTCCATCGACGCCGAGTCCATGAAGAAGTTTGCCGAGGCGGCTGAGAAGTGCCTGGCGGAGTACGGCGTCGACCGGCCGTCCATGGGCGACGTGCTCTGGAACTTGGAGTACGCGCTGCAGCTTCAAGAGGCTTCCATGCAAGGCAGGGCTGACGATGCCAACGGCTCCTCCGCCTCTCTTCCTCCTCCTGCGCCGGCGCCCTCCACGCCGGAACTTCAGCCCATTCCCCCTCTGAGCGGGAACCCAGGTGAAGTTCAGGTCATCGGCGAGCATTCGGGAACGGCCATGTTTGCCCAATTCGCAGCGCTCAATGGGAGGTAAAAAAAAGATCAACTAAATTAATTACCGGCAAATTAAGAGCTTGGAAGTGATTCTCAGATCTGGCATGGCGCCTTGAAAGAGAGAGAGAGAGAGAGATGAGGTGATATATACAGATACAGTAGGCAGAAATCAGTTGGGTTCTTGGCATTTCATCTACAAAAATTCGAAACCAATTATACAGAGCTGTCAGTGTTCCTAGATTGATTTTTGATATTGAATCTTGTTCTTCTTGTGTTGTATTAAGAACAGTACTCTGTACTTCCTGATCAATACATACATACGGACGGTTATGTAATGAATATTACTAGTAATCTTATATATATATATACATATAATATTTGTGTATATATCTAGCGTTGGGCTCCGAGGATTGTAATTCTTTTTTGGGTCTTAAAAATTGAAATTTCGAGTCGCTTCCAATTCTCTTAATCACATCACATCACATTACTTGTGACGCCATTTACATGCCTTAAAATGTTATCTTTGCTTTTCTATTTCATTTCTGCCCACTTCTCTCATGGGATTTTTTCTTTCTTGATTTTCTCATTGTATATGAAATTATCTTAATTTAGGATGTAAAGAGACGTACTTTGTTACCTAATAAAGTGTAATTTTAATTTTACATAGAATTTTTTGTTTTGGTATATAAAAAATCATTATAAATCTTTATATTAAGAAGTGTAAAAAATTTTAATTTTATAAGTTCATTCTTTCCGTTGGTCATTACTTAACATATATATTTTTGAATGGAAGAAAAAAAATTTAAAAAAAAAGAGAGATTTGAGAAATGGATAAAAGAAAGGCAAATGTCAACACCACAAGGGGAGTTGGGTATCACATTTGGATGTCGACCACCAATTAAAAGGAACAAATGTGTAGGCCCACATGGAGGGAGGAAAAAGAGATTCCCTCAAAAAGGTTAAAAAAATTAAAAAAAAAAAAGAGGGGGTTTTAGATTGAATGAACAAGACTGAGTTGAGATAAGAATGTGGATATATATTGTTCTTCATTCATCTATAAATTTCAAATCAAAATTATGAAGATGGAGATAGGAAGAAACCTAAACCATTAATAAGGTGGGGATGGATGGATGGATGGATGGATAGATGCAAGAAAATGTGCGTGAATCCATTTTTTTGGAGCTAAGAAAACAACCCAACCCAACCCAACCCCACTCACCCAATTTGCCCAAACCCCATTCCATTCCCAACCCTCTCGATCGCATCTTTCTTCAATTTACCTCTATTCCTGTAGCCTGTTGGGTCTTTCTCTTCTTCTCTTTTATATAAAGCCTTCACTCCCATATTCTCTTTCTCTTAATCAACATGATGGAGAGAGAAAACAACAGCAAGGAGATTTTCGACATGGGTACCCTCAAAGCTAGTCTTCCACAAAAGTAAGCTTCTTCTCTTCAAGTTATAAATAAAAATAATTGAAGAATTAAAATTTATCGTACAATTAATTATAAATATTAAAATAAATAGTTGATATGTTGTTGAGTCATATATATATAGAAGAGGGTTGTCGAGATTCTACCCGGGCAAATCGAGATCGTTTACGAGCATGGAGGATGTGTGTTGCTTGGAAGATTTAAAGAAGCAAGAACGGCCGCAGAAGAAGATGAAGAAGAAGCATTCGGAGAGGCACCAGCTGCCGCTGCCACTGCCACCGCCACCCTTGCAGTGACGACGCGGCATGTCAGCCACCTCCCAGCGCGCTTCTCCTATTCGTGTGTGTGTGTGTGTGTGTGTGTGTTATGCAAGGCTAACTAGATCAAAGTAACGTGATTTTCTTGTTTCACATAGCAGTCTACTTGTCCCGTCTATACATTTGACAAGTATTATCAATTTCTGGATTAATTCCTCTTGCACCGGCAACAATATTTTCAAAGATCCAAACATAAAGCTTGCACCGAACAATTTCACTCGAAAGTTGGTCTGGTGATAAGAAAAAGAAAAACTATAGCCTATATAGCAGTCTTTTCCGCGACAAGAATTCAAATATCCTTATGGGTCAACTCACGCAAATCAATTTTTTGTTTATTTATCTGATCACCTAATTTGTAAACTACTGAGCTCGTCTAGCGAATTCACCCAATTCAGGCATATCCGAAAGTTGTGATCGATGCCATTAGAAAAATGTTTTTTAACAATTTCAACTGTGTTCATAAAACAATACGGGAGATAGTTAGGAAATTACATTTTAAGTAATCACCAATCTTCAAACAGCAAACGTCCATAACGAGAATGGAATCCTGATAATTAAAACTTTCATCCCCACCAGAACAGAATTCTAGTAAGTCGAGACACATACAAATTTGTTCCTAAGCTTCCAAAAGTCAAAAGTAAAATGGGGAATAAGATTACATACATCTACTACTAAAGCCAAAAAAGTATGGAGCATTAAGGCAAGGCCTAACAATGACGACCTACTAAAGCTGGCTGCATCAAAAGAATTAATCACCATTTCCCTATAATGGTACAAAATTAGAATGACATAAGCCCAACCCAGTCAAAAGCACTACTGCTGCTGCTGCAACCTCTTCTTCTCGCTGCCATCTGAATTGCCATCAGGAATCATGACAAGGTCATCCTCATCTTCATCGTCAAGTTCTTCCACTTTCTTCTTCTTACTTGTATCGTTGGCAACACGAGAAGGTTCTGAAGTGGCAGCATCAGACATCTCAGATAGCTTTCTTTTCTTTCCTATATTGAGATTCCATTTTCCTGAGGAAATTATTTCTAGATCATCATCATCCTCAGCCTCCAGAGGAACTGCTCGGGAAGCATTTGATGTGCTCGCACCATTGCCGGCAGAAGTGTTATTGTCCTTTTCTTTTGCAGTAGGTTGCGCCCATCCAGACAGAACCATCCCATCCGGTTCCTTCTCCTCATCAAATTCCTCTCTAAAAGAAATAAAATATAAATAAGACTTCTTAGTGATGAGCGGCGAAGGTGTAATACAATTTCGACCAAAGTAATGTCTAGCATAAAATTGGAGGATATAGATTAAGACGGCAAGACATAAATTACAGCACAGGAGAATTCCGCAAGATTTCAACATAATATAGGAGAGCTCTCATTACCCAAGGGTGTGGTTTTGCTGCATTTACTTTAAATATGATAGTGATAAACACACGAGTTAGAATAAAAACTAAATTTCTTAGGAGCATATTTCTGTTTGACATAATGGAAAAATACAAAATAGCGATACACTTTTCCAAGTTAATTATGTACAATCACATTTCTTAATTGATAATTTATCCTTAATATTGTCATATCTAAATTCCAGCCCTCTTAAGTTTCAGTTCAGTACACCTTTTGCATCTAAAAATTAACAAAACATAAATAAAGGGACAGAGAAACAAAGGGACAGAGCATATGGGTAACACAAATCAATTTAGTCCATCTAACAGAGCTCAAACATGGTATGCTACCATTTCAAAAATGAGGTACAAAAGCAGTATCAGATTATGAACAAAACCAAAAGTGCTATTAGAGCTCTTCTGTTACCAATTAGACATCCAATGAGATAAAATAGTCACCTTTATTGTTTGAAAAAACATTTCATAATTGACAATTTATACTTCATATTTTGTCCCACTAATTTCCCAACTTGTGTTATCCCAAAAAAAATTATAAAAAAAATCAACTTTCTGCAAAGTTTCAGTTCATTATATTCAAACAGGGTAGTAGTCTTTTCTGAGACACTGCATACAGGACTGCAGAAGCAAATAAGTTTGGTAAACTTGTGAAAATATACCTATGCTTTATATTGATATTGCATGACAGTTCTTGCTGAAGATCCTCAACAGTGATAATTGTCCCATCAGTAATCGGAGAAGGCAACTCAGAAAGAACCTAAACAGGGGAAGAGCAAAGAAAGAACATATGCGCAATGCAACTCAACAAACAGCAAGCTGGGAAAAATGCGGGGTAATGACATTGCAAACATACCTTGTCTAGGTTTGCTGCATAGTTGGCTACCATATCTTCCTCAAGATCATCACCAACCTCATAAAGAAGGGCAGGCCCATGCATAATCGATGGAAAACTCATGCCTAGTGTAGCTTTAGCAATCTTTTCAACAAAATCCCTCAATTTTGACCGATGAGTATTAACCTCAAGTAACAAAGGTGTCTGCTTCAAACATACAGCCCGGTAAGAATACAGTAGCGCACCAAAATTTGAAACATCGAAAAGTAAATCAAACTTCACAAAATAAGAAGAAACATGAATGCACCTCAGAACAAACATAACAGGACTTGTTTGGCTCAAATGGCTCCACTGGCATAAGAAGCATCTTTTTTGTTATATGTTCAAGGCAGTATGTCATCCTATACAAGGCTTTCAGATCTATCAGTGACACAGTCAAAGGATGTTGATTAAACGTTGAGTTAATATCATAATTGATGTTTCTTGGCAGAAAAACCATTCCAATCTCCTCTACTTCAGTATATAGCCATAAAAGAAAAATGAGATTTAAAAACCAAGTAAATAATACAAACTGTTCAGGTAAAAGAACAGGGTCCCACCTATAATTGTTCACATCATTCTGCAGCACCTTAACCGCTTCAATCACAATCAACCCAGCAACAATAGCATTAGTTGTTGCAATAGCATGAACAATATTACCAGCAATACCTTTAGCTTCAAAAAGACTATGCAAAGGAATCCCAAAAGAAGCTGCCCGAATGTTTGCTGCAGCAGTAACAAATTCTACTGCTAACTGATCATCCTTATCAAAAGTTAAGTTCCCTATCTCCTGTGTATGAATGTGTGTGAGAGAGAGAGAGAGAAGAAAAGAGTTACAGTCTTTTAACCAGACTAGGAAATAACAAATAAATAAAAAGAACAAAAGACAAAATCTATTACAGTAAGAAACTTCTTAAAAAGTAAGGTGTAAGCATTTACAGAGAAAAAAAAGTAGGGTGTAAGACCAGACCTTCTCTCTTTTCACAAAAAATAATTTCAGTGCCTCAAAGAACACTTTTGAATTTTCCCTTAGACACCATATATCCTGTGGATTCTTCAACCCCAGAGAAGCCATTGCAGACACAGATGAGGAACCATCAGCCACAAAATTTGTACCCATATTCCCATTCTGTTGCATTGGTTCCCCAGGCAGGACATCGTCGCTGTATATTGGCTTTGGCCTGTTACGGTTTTTCCATGTCTCTTCATTAGATAATGCTGCTTGAATGTTATAACCAAAAACATGATCATAAATTCTCCTCCCATACTTCTCAATCCCCTCATCCTCCTTATGTTCAAAAACATCTTCTACATGCTCTGATGAGCTAGCAGCATCATTAGAACGCACATTGAGATCATTCTCCAGATTCTTGTCCCCAAAGAGCTTTGCAAAAAGTAGATCCTTTGCCCATACAATACAGTGAACAAACTGCAATATTGCCACAATTTTGTTAAAGTATGCAATTAAACAGAAGGGGGGAAATTTTAGAAATGCGAAAAAGCAATGAGGAGCTAATCTTGACAAGATATCCTTTACTCCAGCATCCACATTTTTAATAACTAAAAAACAAAACACAAATATCCTTGATTACTTTCACAATCAAAACACATACTGAAATCAAAAATCCAGAAAACATCTTCTGAGAACTGCTTTGGATGCCCTCATTTTGGCATACTTTATTCCTGAACCTCAATTCTAAAATAACTAACCTAGAAAAATGTCAATGTGCCATGTCTATTAATCATCAAACCATATGAGCAGTAACCAAACCATTCAAGTGAATAAAGAAAATTCTCATTCACAATGATGCAAAACTTCTAAAATTTCAATACCACCTACAGACACAAATCTTCACACAAGAAACTAGGGATTAATACCTTTGATGGAGTGCTTGTAATTGTGCAGACAGGATAAGTTTTTGGAGCTGGTTTTGGCTGGCATTCGTAACATTCTGTTTTACCCTTGATGTGTACAGTTACCTGCTTCAATTAACCAGAACATGAATACTAAAATAGTAAAACTTAAAAAATTTATATTGACATGATCAGAATCAATCAGAGAAACAAAATAGGAAGTCAAGTCACATATTTGGAAATCTCAAAACTGCCAGCACCAATGACAATGGCAAAAGACCTTGTCATAAGCAGAAATTGGATTATCCCCATGAGTTGCATCAAGTATGCAAATGTTAAATAGGAGTAGAAGTGCTAATGAGAAGCAACTCCTGTGTGATGTGAGAAGCAAGGAGATTTTCCTAAAATCCATTACTGATGTCTGATGGATCAAATAGGAGTTGGAGGAGGAGATGAACATCCAATTAGTCAGATATAGGTCTCAAAACCATAATGTGCTTCGTCAGGGGTGGAGATGTACCAAATTGAAATCTATTTTCCATTTGTTTTCCCATCTAAAGAGTGCACCCAGAGAGTACTTCAGCAAAAAGGTGGAAGTTTGGTGACAGTGAGTCTTTCTCATCCAATGGCCATTTTACGGTGAGGCTATGGAGTAACTGGCTATCTCAGCTTTGCCTGGGTTAGAGCTATCAGTGTCCATATATTATTATTGGATACAATGGTGAAGAAGTCCATAAGAGTGGCTTTCTTTATGTGCAGAGCTGAAATAGTAGGTTTTGACCATTGACAACTCAATTAAATGGAGGCAGGTTTGCATTAATCGGTGTGGCATACATCGACAGATATGGAGCACATACCATTCATCTTATTTATTGTACGGTTGTTTGAGAATTATGGACATTCAATCATGGAAAAGTTGGCGGTTCCAACTTCCAAGGTGTTTTCTCCAAATATGATAGATCTTATGCAGTCTATGGCTGGAGCTCCAACAAAGAAAGAAAGCAGAAAGGCTTGGACATTGGCAGCAATTATTTTGGCATCATTGATTTGGAGGAAGTAGAACAGGTGATCTTTTGTCAATCTATGGTTCATTTTGCATGCCAGGTTCAGGTGATAGTGACAAGGCATCAATCATTAGATTTTGTCAAGGCCCTTCAGTGGAAGCAAGTCTTTCTGTTTTCTTTTGGCCTCCTTTTTTTTTATGACTCAACCCCCTTGGTGCTGTTTCATATGATAGAATCATCTTTACTCATCAAAATGCCTTTTAAGAATATTCTTCCTACTTTGTCCAATAAAAGTACAAATAATAGTTAGTAAAGCAGTTCAAGTGTAGGTGGGTGGGTGTGGGTGTGGGTGTGGGTGTGGGTGTGTGTGTGTGAGAGAGAGAGAGAGAGAGAGATTTAATCATAACTTGGTTAGACGTTTGGATTTTGCGTCAGTGATCCTTCTCAATAATTCATGACAACAATAAATCCATACTCCTACACTTCATGCATAAACCTCAAGTAATTATCTAAAAGGGCCCTTTAACATCAGCACACAATATTGCTAGTTCAAACAAGCATGCTTTTTTAGTCCATTGTTTATGGTTATTGCAAGTTCTTCCACTTTTATCAGAGAACCTGTGCATATTTCACTCAGAAGTTACCTATACGACCAAGAAATGTATGGAACATGCATGCAGAACATGATATAGAAGCATAACTATATCATACCAAAACATATTTACTTGCCAAACAATTTTGAAAAGCATTACATCACCTGCCCTAAAAATCCAGTAGTCCCACTCTCAATCAACGGAACATCTGCTGCCAAGCAAAGACGGTTTACATGTCGCCTAGCATCTAAGTTGTCAAGTCCATTCAGAACAACATTGAATTGTTTAAAGAAGTCAACATTGAAGTCTGGATCTTTGACATTTGAGTGGTAAGGTGTAATATTTATGTGAGGCCTAAATCTTAATACAGCATCCCGAGCAACCTGGTCAACAAATCAATAAACAAACAAATAAGATACTAATATGAGATGGAACAGTGCACGCCAGCAAACAAGATTGAAATAGCTATATATCATTCACTTACTTTGGCCTTAGACTGCCCAACATGCGATTGTCGGAACAAGAATTGCCTGTTTAGGTTGCTCACTTCTATTGTATCCATGTCAATCTACAAAAGAATATAAAGAACTGACAAAGGAAAAAAAACAAACAGCCACAACCTCTCCAAGTAAAAACAAATAATAACAGTGACAGCTAAGCCAAGGAAATTATAAAAAGGTAATAGCAACAATAACCATAACGAAGGGACAAACAACTATAAATACCAAACGAAAAACCTGAATAGAAGCAAATCTAATAAGTAAACATGAAAACTTGTAAGAATACTATCGTCAAATTGATCTCAAATGACATCAAACTATTACTAAATACAAGCAGGGACTATTTGCATGTGCTTGCATCGAGCTTTCCTTACTTGTATGATTCATACTTGTACGGAAATCTATAAAGCGCAGACACTCCCTAGGGACTGCTGTATCGGTGTCACTGTGTTGTACACTCCGAAACACCTCCAACACATGTGAACACACCGACGTGGCATGTCCGACATTTATCTAATTTTTTTTGCAGGAGGACATGGGAGGTATGATTCTTTTGTTTTTCCACATTTTGATTGCATGACTGTTCAGTTTTCATACCCTTCACGCTTTTATTCTCTAGCTCTTTAAATATCGACTGGATTGTAAGGGATGAAGATAATTGGAATGTGAGTTAGTTGCAAATTAGATTAGAGCTATTTAAAATTTTGGCTTATGAATTTTAAATGCATATTTATGAGTTCGGAATATGGTTTTGATACTTTATTATGCCATTAAAATTATAAAAAAATATTTTATTAACTAATGGATTTCGGTAATGTTGTGTCCTACTTTTCTGGAAAATGAAGTGGCCCGGGTCAGTGTCTGTGTACATGTTCGTTTCCGTGCTTCGTGGGTTGAAGTAAATTGAACAAAAGTAACACATAAATGAATCTTTTATGTAGATCAAAAGAAAGCAGTAACCAATTAATCAAAAATCATTGCCTAGTTGCCCAGGGAAGTGCCCAGATGCCAGCTAGTTGTTCAGGCAGGCATTCAAAATCATGGGCAGCTACACAATCATGGCTGTCTAGGCACGGCTTCTTAAGCAACTCCACAGCTTCTATCACCAAGGTTGTTGCCCAGGTGCCTGGACAGCCAGCTGAAACAATATTGAATGAGTTCCATAGAAGGTCAAAGAAAGTGCAAAAACAATAAAATACACGGTAACTCAATGAGATAATGAAATAATCTAGGTCCTGGGGCACAAAAGAAAGTGCACAAAAAATAGTTAAAATCAGGAGGTGATAATTAGGAAAGCCAAGACCTAGTTCAAAAAAGGACACCAGAAACATGCCCCTATATGAATTTATCAATCTGGTTGTAATTGGGCGTGGCCCAATTACGCATTTTCAGAAATAGTAATAATAGTATACTTCAATTAGAGATCATGTGAGAGTGAAAAAACAGGACCCCTGTTTCCATTCCCGCTGCACTTGCTGTTCTGACCAGTGCCATTATCCTTACTTTGTATTTCAAGATACAAGAATTTGATTATCTTCTCAGCTTTGCCTATCTCAAAAGAAGACCCTATATAAGAGGAATTAACACTTGCAACCATCTTTTTTATATGAATACAAAAAATCCATTTTCTTTAGTAGATACAGATACAACTCTCTTGGAGTACATAGTGGTGCATATAAAAACATTGCAGATTGCTGCAATTACTTCCCCTAATGCCCTAGCATAGTTGAAATTTAATAAAGCTCTCTACAGAAAATGCCTCTGGAGGTTTGCAAGTGACAGTGATATTCACCCTGCGAGAGTTGTTGCTTGTGAGTTCAATTCCTCTTGGGGGGATTGGTCCTCAAGGATGAGCTATTTACTCTTTGATTGTGGGGTGTGGAAAAGTATTTTGTCCTTTTTGTTCAATCTTTGTTTGCAAAATTGTCCTCATTGTGGATTATGGAAATATGACCAAAATTTGGCTTGGTAGCTAGTGTGGTCACTGACCTATAAGTGAAACATTTTCCACTCTCCTTAGTTGGCTGGCATCCAACAAGTTTGTTCTACTAAAAATTTTATTAGATCCTCTGGAGTTGGTGTTTAGTCCCCCATTTTCAAGAAAAACTTTCAGGATTGGGAGGTTATTCCAAAATGTCACTTTTACGAGTTATTCATGATCATTCAACGCCTATGCAGAGTGGGGATAGTATCATAGTAGAATACCTTCTGAGGTAACTTCTTACTTAGCTCATTCTATAAGGTTGTAGCTCTCCCTTCCCTTGGAGAACCATTTGGAGATTGAAGATTCCTCCAACAGCTCCTTTTGTCTAGACTGCTTCCTCACAAGACAACACAAGGAGGAAAGGCTGATGTTTTGGTCCAAAGGTGCTACTTGTGGAGGAAGATGGTGAGAATATGAATCATTTACTTTCGCATTGCTAGACAGCTCACAATATTTTTATTTGTTTCACACTTATGAATCTATGGTAGTTAGTGAGTGATGCCAGCACCAACGAAGGAATTCTTGTTTTCTTGGAGCTGGGATTTCATGTCTATTTTTTTTTTGTAGTCCATTTGGAGATGGAGGAATAGCAGCTACTATGGCCTTAGAGGGGGTGTAGCATTGCATTTCTTACATCAGGGGCTTGTCATCATTTCTCTTTTCTCATTGCTGTGCTAATTTTGATCATTTCCTTGATGAGCTTTAATATTTATATTGGATTGCTTGTATGGGGCTTGGCTTTCCCCACTGCGTTTATAGCCTTTTGGCATTTGTTATCTATCACGTGTGTGTGTGTGTGTAGAGAGAGAGAGACGGAGAAGAATGGAGTGCTCCACATTCTATGTAAAGGAAATTGTCACGGACCAAGTCTTATTACAGCGATTTTGTTTTTCTCTTAGTAGCTGTGACTCCTTTATATTTCCTTTTCTGTTATAGTTTCTGTAATTTCTTTCTTTTACTGCTGTATTTGGGAATCTTTCTGTTAGAGAATTAGTAAGAGAGAGAGAGAGAACACATGCTGGGTGAGAATAGGACAAAAGAGACAGTTGCAACCGTTTGGGAGGTGATCTGCTGTAGCAGCATCACCCTAAGACCCTGTAAATACTCCCCGAGGCTCGGGGGAGATCATTATCGAATATCGAGAAGGATATCTATTTCTCTCTCAATTTCTCTCTTCTCTCTTCTCTCTTCCCTCTTCCCTCTGTTCTACTTCCTTCTCCCTATTCTTCTTCCTACTTTCCTACTGTGGACTAATGATTCACATCGAACCAGGAACTCCGCCATTGTCTCTGCTTGGCAGCGACAGAAATAAGGAGGAATGCATTTCTTGACAATTTGCATATTTTACATACCTTTTACTGAATCCAAAGTCCAACAACACTTTCATCATTATTATCACTATTTGTGAATTCATATTCCTTTCAATTAGTTATGCATGATAAATATAAAGTGTTTCACTTCCAAACAATCCTTTGCATAATCCTCTTACACTCCCCCTCCATTCAAAGTTATTTCAAGTTCATTGGTGTTCTTTCAAGCTAGACTTGCTATTTTATTACCAGTGGCAACTATGAAAAAACTTGGCCTGCTAAAAAGAAAAGCATACAATTATGAATATTCTTCAAATAATTTGACCAGGCAAGAATGTTAATTGAAGTGAACGCGCCACAAGAAGAAATGCATGGGATATAAAAGAGAAACTTCACAAATAAGTATCTATACTGAACTCTTAGTATTTCAATCCCATGCAGATGTTGCAATTAAGCACCCCACCAAAAGCAAAAACCATAAAGGTAGTGTAGCTTGCAAAACATGACAGAAAGACTAATGCCCAAAAGATGAAACCTATAATTTTAGTCACAAAAAGGAGTATAGCTTGAACAGTGCTGAAGCTATATCTAGATTCCCTAATTAAGAAGAGTGAGCATGCCAACAATTTCTTTTTGTCTATGTGGGAAGCTTTTCAGAGTGCATGTGTGTATAATAAGTGGATAGGCATAGCCCCCCCCTCCCCCCCCCCCCCCGCCCCCCAAATTTTCCCACTAACAGAAATGGAATCTAACTCGCAACTTTTGCCATGTCAAGAGCAATTCCAAAACCCCTTTCATCCAGACCATAAAAACTTACAACAACTCCAGCTTTCAACCATGGAAACCTGAACCGACAGGCTCCCACTTGAGTCTCATAAATAGTTCCTAAGCCTTAAATAATAAATTCTTGTAAAACTCCTCACCCAGAACCCCCAAAAAGAAAACAGATGGACACCCAGGACTAAACCAGCGAGAAACCCTAAAACCCGAATCCAAACAGCAGATGGGATGATTAAAAATTCCCCTAATCATGAAACTCCAAATCAAACAAACACGATAAGGAACCAAGGTATACTCACAATATGGATGTCCTCAAAGCCAGAAAGAGCCAAAGTCTTCAGGAGCTCACAGCCGATTCCACCAGCGCCCACCATAAGCACCTTCGCCCTCTGAAACAGAACAATTTTCCCTTAGTTATTACTTCATTTAGAGAAGTAAAACGCAACAAATACGGACATATATTACCTTGATTGAAGATAATTGTCGCTCGGAAGCCATGTGAGAGAGAGGGAGAAAGAGAGCACAGAAGTCAAAGAGAGAAGGCGAAGTAGCGGATATATATTATACACTATAGAAAGGGGTAAACGGTGAAGAAAAGGGTTTATTGGTTGTGTAGAATCGAACGCGAGCATGAGAAAAGAGAAGGGGAATCTTGATGGTCTCTTTTCTGCCCTATTTGCGTCATGGGAGAGGCGCCAAACCAGAAAACTCTCTCTCTCTCTCTCTCTCTCTCTCTACGAAGCAGCGGAGCCGTAAAGAGCTGTTTGGTGGAGGCGTTGACAGAGATGAATTATTATTATCTCTTTTTAGAAGTGAATTATAATTATTATTATTTTTTTAATTCACTGAAATGTTCCAATTTCACCAAACTAATTCTCACATATTGGTAACATTTTCTCTTGATGCACTCTTTAATTTTCAAGTAAATTTAGATATAAACATAATTTATATATATCTAAAATTAAATATTCAATATAGTCTATGTAAAATTTAAATCTTTTAATAAATTTTTTAATATTTTATATAAAACTTTATATATTTATCGTGCATAATGAATTAAAAATAGAGATACATAATATATATATATCAAATAAGATTTCATCTACAAAATAATGTTTATAGTCTACGAGATAAGATGCTTTAATAATTTGAAGCTTAAATTAATTAAAAGATCATTTCACTTTAATACTAATTGAGTTATCACACAGGATTATGAATTATTATCATTATTGTTAAATTATTATTATTATTTGTTTTCGTTTATGCATGCCTCGTTAGTCCCTTATTAGAACAAAAATACTGATTTGAAACTTTAATTAATTCAAAATTCATTCCACTTTAATACTAGTACTAGTTAAGCTACCACACAATATATTTAAATTATTGTTGTTGTTGTTTAGTTATATTATTAGGAATTATATGTTTACACCCTAAATTTCAAAACAAAATACATAATATCATAACAAACATATGTCATAAATAATTTTAAGAATAATTTTGGTCACTTTTTGTACTCTTTTTTTTTTTTTTTTTTTGTTAATTTTACATATGACCTTACATTTTTTGTTAATTTCACACAACAAAATTAATTAGATATTATCATTTTTAAGCATTATTATCAAACTTTTGGAAATCCAAAAATTACCATGTTCTGTGAGTTTAACCTAAAAAGAAAGCTAGTAATTTTATGCAATATTTAATTACATTATAAGTAAATTTATAAATTTAATAAAAAATAAAAGTTGAGGTGGGAAGGACGGAACTCATCTTCTGCCCGCCCCCCGCCTCCCTCTCTCACTGTTTGGTGTAATATGAGATTAAATAATAAATAAATGCATATCCATAAATAAACAAATCCTTTGTAGGGGTAAATTAGTAACTGTATAATGGACAATGACGCTGTCGGAGATTTAACGTGCCCTGTTGGTCTTTCTTAATAAGGCTTAAAATACCATACTGATGTTTCATATCCAAAATTTTCTTTTCTGACGCTAGCATCGTTTGAATTAAGAGTTTGTCGTTCTCAAAAGTATCATTTAATAATTTTAATGGTATTTTATAATATTTTAATAAGAACACCGTTACTTTATTCACGTGTTAAGTTTACATTCCGCACCATCTTAACTTTATAGGAGAATGTCGAGATTAAAATTGTGTTTTTTAGTTTTTAATTTTTAATTTTGAGTTTTAAATTTACTTTTAATTTTTTATTTTAATAGTTTGTTTTAAGAAAATTAAAAATACATTCTTTTTATCATTTTAAAAAATTATTTTTTAAAATAAAAAAATTAGAAAATAATTTTAAAAATTTTATTAAAAAATTTAAAAATAATTTTAGAAAATGATTAAAAATTTTAAAAATAATTTTTTAATGATATTTTATTAAATAAATGTAATTATTTAATTTTAAATAAATAAATAAATTAACTTAAAAAAATAATAAGCGCAATCATAATATGATTATAAATAGGAAGTATTAAAATAAAAATTAAAAACAGAAAATGAAACCTGTTTTTCATGTTTTGTTATTTGGAGTTTCCTTTATAATTTTTTTTATTTTTAAAAACATATTTTAAAAAATAACAAAGAAAACATGTTTTTATTATTTTAAAAAATTAAAAATAACTTAAAAACAGTAAAAATGCAGACTAAATCTTTAAATATCCAATTTCACCCATGTCTAAATCTATTGTTAAGTTACCATCTCACTAGTTTTGTAACTTGATTAAACACAAGACTAACAGTAAGAAAGAGGGGCGGGGAAAGGAAGAGTATAGATGTGTTGTAACCGTGTCAAAATACGTTATTATAATAAAAGATAAATTAAAGAAACGTTAAGCATGCGTATTTTACATTATTTAATGCTCTGTGTCATAAAAGTATATTTGTAATTTTTTATGTTAAGACTGCCCGTGAGCGCACCATTCTCATCTCAATCCTTATAAAAATTAGATCAAATAGCATTGATCCTTTAATGGAAATATGATAGCTAAGGATTGACAAATTAGGTAAAATTATCAATTTTTATATAAAAGTTACACATGATCAAGTTTGACAAGTAAATGATGTGGGGTATGTATTTCTAAAAATTATAATTATCAATGAGAGAGGCACGCCCACATAAAAGGCGTCTGTTTATAAGTTAAATAGTCGATGTGAGATGATTTTTGTTCTATATTAGATAATTTTACCTAGAAAATTATTAACTTGACAACGAAATCCTTGATTGACAAACTCCCTTAATCTAAAACATTATCGTACCAAATTGTTTAGGTAGAGTGTCACGAGACAAATCTTATTTCGATACCAAATGATGTAGGAACATGCACCCTTGACAATTGTAGTTACAAGCGCATATAAGGTGTTTGTTTGCAAGTTAAATAATTAATATGAAACAATTCTCGTCCTACATAAAAAAAATATTAACTAAATTATTACTCGTGATAATTATAGTAATATAATAATCTATATAATATGGCAGAACAGTTTTTGAATTGTCTAAAATGTGTAGACATTTTGATGGTTGGGATCAAATTTTGATACATTGATGGCTGGGATTAAAAATTTTCCCGCCTAACAATTTTTCTTTAATTGATGGACGTGGGCTGCTTAATGCATCACTGCCCCCTCTCTCTCTCTCTCTTTCCCACTCCTTCAGTCACTACAACCCACTCGCCCGCGTCTCATCGCCCGCGTCTCACTCCTCTCTCTTTCTCTCGGTCTCTTTCTTTCCCTCTCTCCCACTCCCTTCAACTATCTGCCGAAGCTGTCCACTGCCGCTCATCACTACTCAAAGTCACTATATCTTTCATTTACTGTGTATCCATTAACTATCCGCCGAAGCTGTCCGCCGCCGCTCATCACTGCTCAAAGTCACTACAAGTATGTATATCCTCATTCACTGTGTATCTTTCATTTATTGTGTATCCATTGCGACTGTATGTATATAGTTCCTTTAGTTTTAGTTCATGTCATGCTGCTGCTGCTTCCAGTTTGGATTTTTCGTTATGCTGTGTTCTTTGCATTTCTTTTCTTTTGTTTCCTGTTCGTTTTGCTCTAAGGTTGCTGATCTTCATTTCTGTCTGCCGCCGCGCTTGAATCTCTCATCCCTTATCTCTGTGTGTATGTATCTCTTATTCTCTCTCTACAGTGACTGTATGTATATCGCGACTGTGTGTATGTATATATATTCCTGTAGCTAGAGAATTCCACTAACTTAATATAATATTATACTATTTTGTTTATTTTAAGACCACATAATAATTTCTTAGCACACATATATTTTATCGTGTACATACATTACAGCAGCCCTCATTGATTTTACTAATATAGTATCGGTCCTTGGAAACCATGTCTTTAATTCCCTTAGCAGGACATGGGAAGAGAAAGAAAAGGATGATGGTGCGGCCCAGGCGCAGGAACATTCTACCAACAATTTTAATCTTTCCATATTCTTTGCTTAATGAATTATATAATATACCCATCCTCCATTAACTCTCATTTGAATATATTTAGATATGGCATTGCAAGGCAGCACGCTTTCTCTTTTCTATCCTACTGTCTGTAATTTTTTTTTAAAAAAAACAGTATAGTATACACCATTGTTTTTTAATTTTTTAAATTTTTTTTAAGAATTTGACATTTAGAATTGTTTTTTATTAAATCATGGATGATCAAATATTATTTTTAGTGTGTTAAATATTTTAATATTTTTATCTTTAGGTGTTAAATTTTTTATACTTAAAAAAATATAAAATTGGTTACGGTATAAATAAGAATTCATTTTTAAATTTGTCATATCTTATATATTGGGATAACTACCAATTGATGGAGAATGAGATTTTCAATTTAACTTTATGATTTTGGGCATGTAGTTCTTTTATTTTTTGCTAGCTAGAATTATACCTGTGCACGTTCCATTAATTATTATTGTGCACAGAATGTATTTTTTATGTGTATTTTTATAGTTGTATTCTCTGTGTATGTATGTTAATGTATTGGATTAATTAAATATATTCTTTGTATATATTTTCTTTGTAACTGTCAATTAAATTTTATGATTAGATATTTTTATTTTTTCTATAAATTTTTTCATAATTATCTATCATTATATATTTTAAAAACGTCAAACCCAAAACTAAACAAATCTTTTGCCCATGTCTCTCTCTCTCTGTACGTGATTTTACTTTCTCACCCTGCATATACATCATGCATACATACTCTAGAGATAACCGGTGCTTGAAGGCCCGATATAATTAAAAAAAATTGAACATTAAATTAGAACGTGAAATGATTAAACATTGAACATGATTATCAAAAAGAAATTAAAATATTAATGCTACTGACATCAAATGGGTTAAAGTTACTCTAATTTAAATTAGTGTGTGGCAGTGTGCAGAAATGGCAAACATAATCCATTTACAAAGTACTGGTTGTCGCACACTGCCACACATTATATAATATTTTATGTATATATAGAATGTTTTACATTATATTTATCCTGTGCCTTCAGATAATATTAGCTATTAATATTAGTATATTATGTATATGGGTGTGTGTGTAAATATGGGTGCGTCTAGAGATAGAGTGTGCGTGGCTGTGGTTGGCGGCCAACGTTGGCAATGACAGTGTGTGTGTGTTTATTTATATATGTGTGTGTTTATATTAATTATGTATATATGTGTGTGTTATGTGTGTATATAGTGTGTGTGTTTATGCGGCAGTGTGTGTGTGTTTTGTGTGTGTATATATCTGTATAACCTTAGCAATGGCAATGGGTGTGTATTCATATTATGTGTGTATATTTATGTATTTCGTATATTCTGTAGTCAAAAATTTTGTGTGTAATTTTGTTGCATAATCTCTTTGTGTTAGATTTATATTTTTATGTGTATTTGATGAAATAGACTTTTCTTCACAGACAATGCATGAAATAATTTGACAATTAAGTGTTTACATCCATACATGTTTAATATTTGTTTTTTACTTTTACACATTTTTCTCAATCACTACTCTCTTTGTTGTTGTGAAGTTATTTGTAATTTTTAATTTTTTAAAATAATAAAAATACATTCTCTTTAAAATTAAATTATAAATAAAACTTAAAAATAAACTCTAAACTTAAAACATATTTAATTATTTAAAATAATAAAAAAACATTTATTAACATTAAATATTTCTAATTTACTGAATATTATTAAAATAATTTTTAAATTTTTTGTTTTAAAAAATAATTTTTTAAAATAACAAAGAGAACGCGTTTTTAATTTTCTAAAAATATACTACAAAAATTAAATTCAAAATTCAAAATTAAAAAATAAAGAGAATTGAGCCTACACTTTTCCTAAAACATCTTAAAGCCATGACTCAAGGTTATCCAAAAGGAATTCTCTCCAAATAGGCGTGATTTTATAAAAATAAGAATATCTCATTAAATTTATGTAACATTGCTTACTATTAATTATGTATTAAAAGGGGTTGATTTGATAGTCAAAGAATTTATAAATAGACAAAATTTTTTCCTTATTTTTGCCAGTAAAACATGTTCCAGACAAATTTAAATGCAAAGATAGTTAAAAACACTTCAAGAAGAATCGACTCAAAACAAATTAATTATTCAAATTGAATGATAATTGACCCCAAAATATTCATCACTACTTTCATCATTAATATCAATTTTCTTTTAGCAGTTGTTGGTATCTTAATGATTTAAGGTAATTAATGTAAAAACTCATTTTG
Organism: Diospyros kaki; assembly: GCA_036245055.1. Classification (NCBI taxonomy): domain Eukaryota; kingdom Viridiplantae; phylum Streptophyta; class Magnoliopsida; order Ericales; family Ebenaceae; genus Diospyros; species Diospyros kaki. The sequence goes on along the minus strand of BSEG01000001.1, from coordinate 38,423,587 downwards.
TGTGTCAAATTAATATAAAACTCAATTTGCCCATTTATAAAATGGTCAATGCTATTGAGTTGCATATAAAAAGAAATCTTGCAAATATTCTATTCCTTTGGGTCATTGATGATTAAATAATTAATGTGTCATAATTAATAGTATTTGATAAAAAATATATTTTATCTTTTTGATCAATGAAGAAGGCGTGATTAATTAATCAGTGAATTAAAGATTAATCTATAAAAGTGCTTAGATTGAGGAAGAGATAATTAAATAAAAAGAAATTTATTTTTTCTTTGCGCATAAATTTAGCTTTGGACTTTTGAAGTGATAATTATTCATACCAGGTTTTGATTTTGATTTTAATTTCATTTCTATTAAATTATGCTCCGATTTAAATGTTAAGTATTTTCTATACATGACATAAAATGTGAAGATTATTGCCAATGAAATCCATGTTAACTTTTAGGTTGAAGTACAACAATTATGGACAATATCACTATTTTTGGTCAAGTAAGTTTTTTTTTTCTTGATATAAATTTAAATACCTATATTATAATGTAAGGCTTATTGTTTTCTTTAAACTTATCATATCGAATTTTCTTCTAACAAAATGTTTTTTTTTTCTCATACTTTATAGGTGGATGGAGACTTACACAAAACCGTAATATCAATTCTGTTTACTAATTCTTTTATTTATGTGTATAAAGTTTTATTTATCGCTCTAAAGTGTTTGTATGTATAGGTTCAATTTCTTCAACAAAGAAACGTTAATATTGTTATTCATGATGAGCGTGACCTCAATACTATTCGCATTCGAGAGGTAAGTCACTTGAATATTGGATATTCATTTTTTTATCATTTTAAAAATATTTAAAAATATATTCTATTTATTTTTTATTATAGGCAAAGGCAAAAGAAAAAGACAAAGCAATATCAAAGGAAACAGAAAAGGCTATCCCTTCTGGAAAAGGAAAGGAAAATGCACATCCCGTGGTATAGTTTCTCAACAATTTTTAAAAGTTTCTTTTTCGAATATTGTCATATAGATTTTTTTAGGAATTACATATTGTCATATAGATTTTTTTAGGAATTGCATAGATTTATTCAAAATTCATTTTATTGAATGTGAAATATTTTTTTGGAGCATGTTAAAGTAAGCATTAATCTAAATTCTTAATATGTTTGTCCATTAAAAGAAATAACAAGAAGAATGAAAAAGAAAATATAAAACATTACACGAGTTAATAGTGAGTTTGAAGTTTTGTGTACTTAATGTATTTTTATTTTATTTTGTATCGGTTCTTATGTGACTAACAACTCAACCGATTGAAGAAGAAAAATTAGTTAAAAGGAAAAAAAATACATAATGAAAGGGAACCAAGAGGGGGATAATCTTCACATTTTATACATCTACTTATATAATATTCTAATTTTAGGCGCACAATGATAATGTGCTATCAAAAGCTGTATTGGCCCAACGTGCACGACGAGAACGTGAAAAAAATCAAAAGTCATGTTCTGCATACCAATTGGGACAAGAACGAGAAAGATCAAAAGAATGTACTAACCCAAGACAATCTTCTTTAACACGGAATTGGTAAACAACTATATTTAATTCTTGAAATATATACTCTTATCATTACCACTTTATTATATAAATTTTAATTTGTTCACAATCTATTTCTGTAGGCCTGCTCCTACAATCCCATCTAGAAATGGTGGTGTGGTCATCCGTGATGAGCACGACCTTAATGTTATTCGTGTTCGTGCGGTAAGTACAAAATCAAGTCAAACATTATATGTATTTTATTTATATAAGATTATATATTTGTCAGACAAAAGAAAAGGTCAATTCAATGTCTAAAGGAAAAGAAAAGATGGCTCCTTCTAACAAGATAATAACAAATGCATATCAAGTGGTATCAGTGCATAAAATGAATTTGTCATTTTGTGTTATTTATTTTAATTTTGCATTGATACATGTGCATTTATAATGTACCATCATAAGTTGCTACTTATATGAAGAGAATAGGAAAAAAGACAAAATTATATAAATAAAATAGAAATTAAATAAGATAGGTTTTTAATTCTTATTTATTTTTTTAGTAAAAAAAAATGCATGAAGAAATAAAGATAACACAAAATTATAAAACAAAATTAAGAGAAAGAAAAGAAATAAGAAGATAGTTTCATTTTAAGCACAAAATATTCACATATTTTTCATTTTAGGCACAAAATGATAATATAATATCAAAAGCTGCATTGGCCCAACGTGCACGGCGAGAGCGTGAAAGAAATCAAAAGTCATACTTTGAATTTCAATGTATGCAACGAGAACAAGAAGGATTAGAAGAATGTGTTCAACTAAGACAACCTTCTTTAACACCAATTCGTCGCAATCGCACTGGCTTGGAGTGGAAAACAATAACTGAAGATTCTCATTCGGCACAAAAACGAACAATGGTTACCCATCATTCTACATGTTCGTTTTCTATGCCAAACACATCTTTGACTCCACAAAGGAATCGGTAAATTACTGTGTATAATCTTGACATACATACTTTTTATCAAAAGAATATTTTGTGATACAAATTTTAATTTATACACAAATATTCATAGGTCTACTCCTATAAATCAATTTCTTCAAGAAGATTTATGTACTGATGATGAATTAGAAGATATGCCTATGAGTACATCAATTGACGCCCAGGCACACAAAGATTCTTACCGCCATTATCTTGGTAAGATGGATGTATTATGTCCTTATTGTTCAGCCTTACACTGGATGGATGAAAAATTGACAAGATCATCTATGAAGCGTCCCTTATTCGGAACTTGCTGTTTGGAAGGAAAAATTAGGCTACCTTTACTTATTACACCCCCTCCACCACTTCAGGCGTTATATGATGGGAATAATGATCAATCAAAATCCTTTCGAAGTTATACTCGAATGTACAATGCAGCCAATGCTTTTACGAGTCTCGGTGCTACATTGGATCCTAGAGTACTTAGTGGAAAAGGCCCTACATCATTCACAATTCATGGGGAATTGCGACATCGAACTGGATCACTACAACCACAACCAGGACAGGATGCGAGTTATGCTCAACTGTATATCTATGACCCTGATTTAGCTTTAGAAATTCGTAATCGTAGAAATCCTAACTTGAGAAGGGATGTTCTTAAAACTATTCAAGATAGTTTGTTGCAAGTCAATGCATTTGTAGATAAATTTCGTCAAGCCCATGCCATTTTACATCAATTAGACTCAACAGGACACAATCTACCTGCTCATCTTCATTACAATTCAACAACTGATCGACGTCGGTATAACCTACCAACTACAGATGAGATTGCGATTGTGATACCAGGTGATGGAACAAAGGTAACTGGAATGAGGGATATTATTTTACATTTTCGAGGAAATAATGAGTTGATGCAAATTAATGAATGTCACTCAGCATACTTGCCATTACATTATGTTCTATTATTTCCATATGGTGAGCTTGGATGGGAACCTGAGTTGAAATTGTGGAATGTTCAGTATGATCGACCTTCAACTGATCGACTTACTCAACTGAATTTTTATAGTTATCGTTTGTTTGAACGACCCACAGAGTATTCAACAATTTTGAGAGGTGGGAAACTATTTCAAGAGTTTTTGGTAGATGCTTGGGCTGCAACTGAGCAAAATCGATTGACATACTACAAGCTTAATCAAGGAAAACTTCGGGCTGAACTTTACCAAGAGTTGTCAGATATGGATCCAGATTATGTACGACCTGGTCAAATTGGTCAAAGGTTTGTTTTGCCATCTTCGTTTACTGGAAGTCCTAGACAGATGTTTGAAATCTTTCAAGATTCAATGGCTATCACGCGATACAACCAACACCCAGATATTTTTCTTACCATGACTGCAAATCCCAATTGGCCAGAAATTACTTCAGCATTATTACCACATCAAAAACCTATTGATCGTCCTGATTTAATTGCCCGTGTTTTTGAGTTGAAGAGAAAATGTTTGATGAAGGAGATAGAAATAAATAAAGTGTTTGGAAATAAAGTTGCACATGTTTTTACAATTGAATTTCAAAAACGAGGCCTCCCTCATATGCATGCACTTTTATTTCTTAAGGGTCCAGACAAAATTCGGACATGTGCTCAAGTAGACAAATTGGTCTGTGCAAAATTTTCAGACCCAACAGATGATCCTATACTTTTTGAAACTATCAAATGTTGTATGGTACATGGACCATGTGGTGCTCGAAATCCGCAAGCACCATGTATGGAAAATGGGAGATGTACTAAGAGATACCCTCGAGTTTTCACGGAAACAACAATTATGGATCAAGATGGATACCCTATCTATCGTCGTCGCAATAATGGTCAATTACATATTGTGAGGGGGCAAGAAGTTGATAACAGGGATGTCGTACCATATAATGCATATCTTTCTAAACTTTTCAACTGTCATATAAATGTGGAAGTTTGTGCTGGGATGAGATGTGTCAAGTATATACATAAGTACATTTATAAGGGTTATGATCGTACAACGATGGTGTTAGGAATGATAAATGAGATTCAACAATATCTTGATGCAAGGTATATTGGACCTCCAGAAGCTGTTTGGCGAATATTTGGTTATCCTTTGCATGCAGAGATGCCAACAGTTGTACGATTGGCACTTCATTTACCTGGAATGCATCGTGTTGTTTTTAACCCAGAAGAGTCATTGGAAACGATTCAATGTAGAGCTGGTCAACAAATATCAACTCTTACTGGTTTCTTTGCATATTGTGCTGGCAGTGAAAATGAATGTCCATTCACTTATCAAGAATTTCCACAACATTTTGTTTGGCTCAAGTCGGAAAAGAGATGGAAACAAAGAGAAAAGGGATATGCAATTGGTAGAATGTACTTTGCTAGCCCTAATTGTGGTGAAAGATTTTATCTGCGTTTGTTACTAACCGTTGTCAAAGGACCAAAGTCTTTTCAGTCTTTACGCACGGTTGATAATGTTGTGCATGACACATTTAAATTAGCATGTGTTGCAAGAGGGCTTTTAGAAGATGATGAAGAATGGATACAATGCTTCAAAGAGGCTGCAGTTATGAAAACTGGATATCAATTGAGAAGATTGTTTAGTAATATTCTCACACATTGCTCTCCATTAAATCCATGTGCATTATGGAATCAATTCTCAACGCATATATGTGATGACCTTGCACATAAGATTCGTACATTGTTTGTCATTTCTAACCCGTCTGAGGCTCAAATTGAAGATTATGGTCTCCATCTTTTGAATGAAATGCTTCATGAATCAGGCAAAAGTTTAGCTGACTTCCCACCCATGCCACAACCTTCTGCAAATTGGAGTGCAGTAGTTGGTAATCGATTGATATTCGAACATCAACAACTACAGAGTGAGGCACAACAAACCGATCCACAAATTACTATTGATTGTCTCAACAATGGACAACGGAATGCTTATAACACAATCATTTCTTCAGTTTTTGAAAATAAAGGAACTGTTTTCTTTCTGAATGGGGGTGCTGGAACAGGAAAAACATTTCTGTACAATACGATTGCACTAAAATGTCGCAACCTAGGGCATATCGTTGTTACTGTGGCTTCATCTGGAATTGCATCATTGTTATTGGTAGGAGGTCGCACTGCACATTCAACATTTTCCATTCCTTTAGATGTCTTGGACAATTCAAATTGTGGGTTTAGCAAACAATCATTACAAGCTGAGTTATTTAGAGAAACAAAGCTTATAATTTGGGATGAAGTTCCTATGCAACATAGGCATTGTGTTGAGGCAGTTGATCGTACATTGAGGGATATTTGTGATAGTGAAAAGCCATTTGGAGGTATTACTGTTGTTCTTGGTGGAGACTTTCGACAAATCTTACCAGTTATACCCAAAGGAGTTCGTGAGCAAATTGTGAATGCATCATTAAGACACTCTATTTTATGGAAGCATATACATATCTTAACTTTGGATTTGAATATGCGCCTGAATCATGAAGGCCAGGAAAATGCTAACTTTGCAAATTTCTTGATGGAGGTAACACTACTTTAATTTTTTTTATATTATATAAATTATTTTAAATTAATAAATTGTGTTTACACTCTTAATTATTAATTGATTTCACTTTTTTTAGATTGGGACCAATCCTCAAGAAATCGTTAACCTCCCATCAACAATACACAAATGTCAAAATTTGAATGAATTACTCTCTACAGTTTACCCACGGTTGAATATGATAGAGACGTCAACTCCAACATTTTTAACTGAACGCACAATTCTGTCTGCGCGTAACGATGATGTCAGTGAGATTAATACTACTGCGTTTAATAACTTTCCAGGGAGATTATGTACTTATCTTGCAGCAGATAAAATGTATGAAGATAATGAAATTGATCCTACCATTACAAATAGATATCCTAATGAATATTTAAATTCATTGGATCCTCCTGGACTGCCAATTTTTAAGTTAGAGTTGAAAGTGGGTTGTCCTATAATATTGTTGAGAAACATTACACCGAAAGATGGACTATGTAATGGTACAAGATTGATGGTCACTAGGTGCGACACTCGCATAATTGAAGCTCAAATTTTAACTGGAGAAAAGTTTGGTAATTTGGTATTCATACCAAGGATATCTTTGACACCATCTTCATCTGAAATGCCTTTTCAAATGACAAGACGTCAATTTCCAGTCCGATTGGCATATGCTTTGACCATTAATAAATCTCAAGGACAATCTGTTCAATTTGTTGGGGTTGATTTGCGCATGCCAGTGTTTAGCCATGGGCAATTATATGTGGTATTGTCCAGATGTACATCTTTTGATCGTATAAGTATTCTCCTCCCTAAAGATAATTTGGATTCTACGACAAATATTGTTTATCCTGAAGTGTTGTTGTAGTGTTCTATGTTGATCAAATCACGTTGTATCAGAAGGTAACTATGTAGATTTATATTTCTATGATTGTATAATTTTTTATAAAATTTCAAATTAATAATAATTTGAAATATGCACTTTTGTAGGATTGGATTGAAAAATCTATGGAGCTTAAAAGAAGAAATACGACTAGCTTGCTTCGATGGGGATGTAATAAGGTTATTTTAATCTCAAAGTATTTTGATACATGTATATTTCCAACAAATGTACTAATCTATATTTTTTTTGTTTACATTAATTACCAGATTGTTGTGCATGTTCCTCATTGGGGATACATAGAAGTTGATACAAAGACTTTCTGGAAAGTAATGAGGAGGAAGTTTGGGCAAACACATGTTTGAAAATATGTTATCGACACATCTTTTGTAAAGCATACATATTTTAAAAAGTTTTAACCCACTTTTTGTAACCTGTTAACCTACTCTTTCGGTGTGTGACAATATAATATTTGTTTTTCTTATGTAGTAATTTGATGTCAATAGCACTAACTGGTGTGTATTTTAATTTTAATTTCTTTAAGATTACAGAGTACTGGTTGTTATGCATTATTTGATATTTAATTTTTTTTATATTTGATTTGTTTGAAATTGTATAATATAGAATGGTAATTAATTGTAAAATACAGGCTGAAATTGTTAAAAACTGTTTTTCCATATTATATTGACTAATACCTTTTTGTATAATACAGACTGATATTTTTTTGTTTATATAATAACTTTAATTTCTGTTTTTTGTTCAGTTTTTATTTTTTTAATTACTATTATATTTTAATTTGCAATATTGGTTAACATTAAAAATCTTATATGTTTGTTTATTATTTGAGTTTTGTAGAACAATTAATACAAGCAAAATTTTTACAAGTTCTTCATAAATTTCAACATAATACACTGTGTATTTTAATCTTAATATTATTTATAACGTGTCTTTAGGTATGTTTATATTAATTTTTTGATAATTTCGTGTTTAAGAACTATATACATTATCTTCAGATACGTGATATAAACGAGTTTAGACTTTCAGTTTAGTACGTATTCGAGTTCAATGCTTCATTATTTTGCATTCAAATTCAATGTTTAATTTTTTTAAGTTGCATCGTGCCTTCAGGCACGGGTTATCCCTAGTTATAAAATATTACACCAACGTCACTGTCATTCCACTCCCACAAAAGATGGCCCCAACACAACCGAAATCAGCCAACCCAGACGGTTGGCGCTGTAATTTAAGACTTATTTAGTTATAAAAAATATATTTTAATTTAAAAATTAAAATTATTTTTTTTCAAATTTATACTTTAAACTAAAATATATATAAAAATATATGTTTTCTAAAATGAATATTATTATTTTAAAATAAAATATTACAACACATTTAATTATAAAATTATAATTAGAAACTATAAAATATTTTTTAAAGTTGAACGAAACTTATATTCTTCTTTTTAAATACATTTGAGGAAAAGAAATGCGACCTTATATTGTTAAATTTACACTATATATTTGTATTTTAAAATATTTACATATAATTAAAATTGAGACAAATGAATTATTAGCCTAATAAAATTTAAGGTGTATTTGATTGTATTACTCATAATTTAATTCTATGTAATATTGGCTAGAAAATAAAAACCACCTCACCCCCTTAGAAAATGAATTCCATGGAAAAAAAATTTAAATACTTGTACCTTGTATGTTTTTTCATAGAAAAATTAAGAGTATTTGATTATTTTTCATAGAAAATGTGTAATGATTACATATTTTTCATGAAAAATATGTGCAATCAAACACACCCTAACACACCCTAAGAGTGTGTTTGATTGCACACATTTACCATGAAAAATATGTAATCATTACATATTTTCTATGGAAATCAATCAAATACTCTTAATTTTTTTATAAAAAATTGTGTAAGGTACAAACATTTAATTTTTTTTTTATGGAATTCATTTTTCAAGGGGGTGAGATGATTTTTGTTTTCTAGGCAATATTACCTAGAATTAAATTCTAAGTAATGCAATCAAACACACCCCTCTTAAAAAATGAATTCCATAAAAAAAATTTAAATGTTCGTACCTTACATATTTTTCTATAAAAAAATTAAGAGTATTTGATTGATTTCCATAGAAAATATGTAATGATTACATATTTTTCATGGTAAATGTGTGCAATCAAACACACTCTTAGGGTGTGTTTGATTGCATTACCTATAATTTAATTCTATGAAAAATAATCAAACACTCTTTATTTTTCTATGAAAAAATATGTATGGTACAAGCATTTAAAGCTTTTTTTCCATGAAATTCATTTTCTAAGGGGGTGGGGTGGTTTTTATTTTCTAGCCAATATTATCTAGAATTAAATTCTAGGTAATGTAATCAAACACATCTTTTAGAGTGTGTTTGATAGCATAGAAAATGCATGAAAAATGTCCCATCTAAGGAATTGAATTATATCTTGAGTGTTTGATACACTACATTTTCCATGGAATTGAATTCCATGGTACAACCATTAAGGGTGTGTTTGATAGCATGAAAAATGTCTCATCTAAGGAATTGAATTACATCTTGAGTGTTTGATACACTACATTTTTCATGAAATTGAATTCCATAGTACAACCATTAAAACTTGTTTTTTGCTCTTTTCCATGGAAAATTCCATCTAGGGGGAGATGGTTTTTGTTTTCCATGTAAATGAGAAAACACTTTCCTTTCCATCTAAATGCTATCAAACACACCCTAGAGTGTGTTTGATAGCATGGAAAATGCATAAAAAATGTCTCATCCAAGGAATTGAATTATATCTTGGGTGTTTGATACACTATATTTTCTATGAAATTGAATTCCATGGTACAACCATTAAAACTTATTTTTTACTCTTTTCTATGAAAAATTCCATCTAAGGAGGAGATGGTTTTTATTTTCCATATAAGTTGAAAAATACTTTTCTTTCTACCTAAATGCTATTAGGGTATATTTGATTGCATTACCTATAATTAAATTCTAGGTAATATTGCCTAGAAAATAAAAACCACCTCACCTCTTGAAAAATGAATTCCATGGAAAAAAGTTTTAAATGTTTGTACCTTATACATTTTTTCATAGAAAAATAAATAGTGTTTGATTATTTTCCATAAAAAATATATATTTTTCATGATAAATGTGTACAATCAAACACACTCTTATTGTACAAATCTCACTAAGTTTTCATCCTAATTCAATCATCTCTCTCCAATCAAATATACCTTTGTCACACAAATTCTTATCATTTTATCACAATTGTCTTCAGCATAGAGATATATCTAAATGATTATTTAGTTTTCAACACTTCATATATTTAGTTGAAAATTAACTCTACATTTCAACTTGAAATTTGTGTGATTTTGACTTGGTTACAAACTAAAGTTAAACTTTTGCGTTATTTTTAATATTATTTCTTATTTATTCATGTATCATCTTTTGATGGGGTTGAGTCTTTAATTAAATAGTGTCCATATTTGTATTCATAAACCCAAACTATTTATCTCTCCATCGTCAAGTTTACGAGGCCAAATATCTATTTTTGTTCTTGTAATTGCATATTTTTTTTATTTATATACTTAAATTTTTTATTATTTTAATTATATCTCTAAATTATATAATTTTAAGTCAATTTAACTCTTATATATTTTTTTTTTATCTAAACACTCAAACTTTTATTATTTTAATTATACTCATAAATTATATATTTTTTAGTCAATTTAACAAGACTCAAAAATAATATTCTACGCGATTGGTGTATTTAACACTTGTATTGATTAAACATATAATAAAATACACAAATTCATAAATGTTATATTAAATGTCACTTTAAAGTGTCCAAATATTATTTTTTTTGCAAATCATTGTTTTAAATATGTTTTGCAAACTTATAAATTAAACAAATAATTATATAATACTAACTTTTTTCATATATAATTAAAAAATAAAGCATTAAAATACCAACAAAATTAGAGAACAATTTTAAAAAAATAAATACACATAATAAAATTGAATTTAAAATCAAGTGAGAGGTCATTTGCGAAAAATTTAACTCTTAGAGTTTGTTATATTTTAAGTGGCATCATATTTCCATTCAATTATTCATTTGGCTTGAAGTTTCAATTTTATTATATGTAGACCTTTTTTTATTTTCTCTATTTTTATTGGTATTTTAATACTTTATTATTTAATTATGTTGTAACATATATGAATTTGACTAGGATAATATGCATATTAACAATAAAACGAAAACACAATTGTACAATGAAATGAAATTTGAAAAAAAAAAAACATAGAACCAAATTGAAGTGAGATATGCTGAACTAAATCTTCTCAAGACATATTTTGCCTCGTTAATTGTGCTAAATGATCAATAAACGTCTTTCTCTCAAAATATACAACACTTAAACAGTATAGTAATATATTAACCTTGATGAGTGAAACCAAACTTTATAGTATTGTTCTCGTTAATTGGAAGAAATATATTAGAATTGACACTTGACAATAACTAAAATTTATAAAAATAAAGTATACTGGAGGAGGAAATAAATTAATTAATTTACTTAAATTGATTTTTTTACTAAGAAAATTGAATATTGGAGGTCCTATTTATAGTTTCTAAGTGTCCAATCATAAAATGGCATGTTGTTTGACCAATTTCCAAGTGTTCAATTGTGAAAGGTCATGTTGATTAACCTAGTTTAATCTTAATTTTCAAATTGTATCATTTAATATTTGAGTGCAACTTGACAATCCATATTGCACTTTCTGACAAAGGTACATATATATTCTATTGCACATTTTATACATTTTACATCCAAATAAATATGTCCATTCACTTAAACAGTTTCAAGTGTTCAATCGCGAAAGATCATGTTGTTTGACTCATTACTAAGTGTCAAATTATAAAAAGTCATATTATTTAAGCCAACTTAATTTTAATATTCATATCCCATAATTTCATATTTGGGTGTAACATGGCAGTCCAGATTGCATTATTAGACGAAAGTACATATCTCTTCTCTTACACATTTCACATCTAAATAGACATGTCCATTTACTCAAATGGTTCTAAGTATCAAATTTTAAAAGATCATGTTATTTGACTTAATTTAATCTTAATATTCAGATCACATCATTTAATATTTGGATGCGACTTGGTGATCCATATTGGATTATCTGGCGAACGTACACATCTCTTTCCTTACATTTTTCACGTTTAAATAGACATGTCCACTCACCGGTGCCCCCGCATGAATAGTCGCATCCAATCTTTGAAACTTTTCCAATTCACATATTTAAGATCCATTAATTCCAACAAATTATATCCGAGAAAGTTAGTATTATATAATTATTTATTTAATTTATAACTTTACAAAATATATTTAAAATAATTATTTATAAAAAAATGATATTTGGAGACCTTAATGTGACATTTAATATAACACTTATGTATGTATGTATTTTGTTACGTGTTTAATAAATATAATAATATTATTCTTGTAAATGGGTTAAATTAATTCAAAAATACATAATTTAGGGAATATAATCAAAATAATAAAATATTAAAGTATAAGAGTTAAATTAATTTAAAATTATATAATTTAGGAATGTAATTGAGATAATAAAAAATGTGAGTATTTAAATAAAAAAAGTGCAAGGGCATGAACTAAAATATGTATTTAGCTATTTTTAAATTATATGATGTGGGTGTCTAGGTTCACATGCCCATACTATTTACCCCTTTTATCATTAAGTTTACTAAGGTAGCTTTCACTTTTTTCCCAATTGAACAGCTATTTGTAACAACTTAATTTGTCGCGTCATATTTGCCTTTGTCTCAATGGATGAAATGTAACATATTTTATTCTCTATTTTGTCCTATATTAGATTTTGATTTTTGGATTCTCAATCCAATTAAATCCAGTGGAGTTTAGGTTTTTTTCTCTTATATTCCATCTCTCCCTTTTTTTGTTCATTATTTGCATTAGCACTAGATGGATCTCTAAATCTCAATCAAATAATGGATGAAGTTCACCATTAGTGTTTGATGGTTAAATCAAGCTACAATTGCTGATGTTTAATTCTCCAACGATATGCTTGGGATTATTTCGCATCGATTGAACCCTAACAATTAATTATCAAGATTTAATTAAATCTCTATATATGAAGTTGTGGTTTAATAATCGAGTTAATTTTTGAATTTCAAACTTTAAATTTACCAGTAAAATTCAATTAGAATGTACAGGATGGTGATTTTTTTAATTATAAATATATATATGAGATGGGAGACGAAAAATAATAATAAAATAGTTAATTTGCTCTATTTTTTAATGGTGGGGATGTCATTGTAATTTGTCACAACCAAGGTTTTATGTATTGGATTTAGCCTCTGCTTAGAGGCAGTTTTTATAATTTACCCTTATTTTTAATTGATTCTGTGCTTTTTTTTTAAAACAACAAAAATTGCATATTTGATTTAAAAATGTTTTTATTTCTAAAAATAAAAAAATAAAAAATCTTTACATAAAGCAACATATTTATAGACAATTATTAAAATATTAAAATAATTTTTAACTGACTAAAATATCATTTACTATAGAAAAATGTTTGTTGATCGCATACGCTATAAAGGTGAAAGGGGTGACTAATCGGTTGAGTGGAAATAAAAATATGAATTTAAAAATATTTGATTTTGAATTTTTAAAACAAAAATTTATTTATTTTTACTTTAATTAAAATAATCTATTATGTCAAAAAAAGTTAAAATAATATGGAAAATATATTTTTTTATATTTAATATTATTCATCAAAATATATGTAAAATCAGTATAAATGGTCGATATTTTTAAAACATTAAGAATAATTCTTATATTTTCAACTTTTATTGTAATACACTTAACAAATAAGAAGTATTTAGGGATTTTACAGATCATGCTACTTATATATAGAAGCATACAAAGAAGATTATCGAAATACGAGAAAATAATAAAAATATCATCGCATAAATTACAAAATAACTTCCCTTTCTAGTCGTGTCTTATATCTCTCTTTCTCATATTCACTTCTAAGAACTGTTTGTTGTCGTCTCACATCTCGTGTGTCGATCGTCACTGTATTATCTCTCTTTAGAGTAAGAAAGATGCAATGGTGATCAGTGTGCGAGAGGCGAGGTGGCAGAGGAAAGCAATAATAGACGGTACTGGAGGTGGTCATGAAAAAGGAAGAAAGAGGAGATGACCACAGGAGAAAATAGTAAATTTATAATTATATGAGGGATATTTTGTTTATTTACAATCGTATAACTTGAGATGTGCCGATAGCATTTTCTTTACTTCTAATAATAATAAGAAAAATGCTATTTGTACAGAAGTATATTTACAAAATGCTTACAGGAATGATATATCACGATATTTTGACATAAAAAAATCGTGATATATTTTGTTCATCCCCTTCTCCCTCTCTCCCCCCTTTCCTCGTCGCTGCAACCTCACCTGCCGTTGTTCTTCGCCTCCGCCTCGCCTCGCCCTGTCACCGCTGCTGCTTCGCCCTATCACCTTTTCAGCTTCACTGCATCGCCTTAGCCACCTCGTCTTACTGTTGTTGCTGGGGTCGACGGTGTGAGAGAGGGAGAGAGAGAGACAAAGGGAGAGAGAGATGGTATTGGGTATTTGGGTCATTTATTATAGGAACAAAATAGATATTTTGATTGTAATGTAGATGTTTCTCTAACATATATTCTGTACAAATAGCATGAGTAATAATAATCATCAATCAAAGCCAAAGGTACAGCTCCAGCGCGGTACGAACGATACGTACGAATCGAGTGTCGGACTCTCGGCGATGCTCTCGATTTCGGAGCACGAAGGAAGTGGGTCTGTACGTTTCCCGAGCATCTGTTACTGAATTTGCTGCTCTCACTCTGTCTTCAGAACCGTTTCTCCTTTTTCTCGCTCTAAAATTCTACATGATTCTGTGACTTGGGCCGGCTTCGGGGTAGGGAAGGGAGTTCTGGCTTCTCGCTTCGACAATGTGAGTCGTTTCTCAGCCAGGGTTGACCTTTTATTTAGCGATTTTGGGGTTTTCTGTTGTTTGATCGTAGGGTTTTTGTTTTCGTGCTTATAATTCTAGGGTTAACAGATGGTCCAGTGGATACTCGTGTTCTTCTTGTTGAATATGGCTTTGGCTTTCTTTTAACCTGTAGTGGTGAACTAACTGTTCCAATTTATGTGGTTGAACGTAGTATTTATGAATTCAGCAATGGAAGGCTGGTCAAACACTTATCCCTCTCCAATTACTGCCAAGGCTTCACGTTATAGCTCCAATGGTAATCCCGCCCTTCTCTCTCTCTCTCTCTCTCTCCTGACTCTAGCATTTTTTTTTTTTTTTGGGCGTATGAATCTATCCTTATCGGCTGTGGGTTAAGTTACGAGATGAAGGGTATGTTTGGAACTTGTGGAATGCAAAGGGAAGCTAGAAGGAGAGAGAAATTTGGAAAGTCATTATCCTCTTTTGTTTGGGGTTGCAAAGAAAATAAACAACAACAACAACAACATATCCAGCCTTTATCCCATTATGTGGGGTCGGCTACATGAATTCTAGACTTCCATGTATTTTTATCGTTTGTCATATTTTCATTTAGATCCATATACTTCATATCGAACTTTAATGTCTCTCCCAAAGTCTTCTTGGGTCTACCTCTACCTCTTTTTGTGACTAATTGTTCCATTTCATCAACTCTACTCACAGGAGCGTCTCTTAGTCTCCTTCTCACATGACCAAACCATCTTAATCTAGTCTCTCTCATCTTCTCTTCGATTGGCACTACTCCTACCTTATTACGAATAACTTCATTTCTAATTTTATCCTTTCTCGTATGTCCGCACATCCATCTTAACATCCTCATCTCCGCTACATTCGTCTTTTGCTCATGCTGGTATTTGACTGCCCAACATTCTGAGCCATACAGCAAAACTGGTCTTATAGCTCTCCTATAAAATTTTTCTTTCAATTTTAATGGGATTTTACCATCACATAACACTCCCGATGCATTTCTCCATTTTAGCCAACCTGCCTTAATTCTATGTGCGACATCCTCGTGAATTTCTCTATCTTTTTGAATCACTGATCGCAAATATCGAAAATGGTCTTTTCTTTGTAAGATTTGGTCTTCTAATTTTATTATAACATCATCCACTCTTGCATTTTTACTAAATTTGCATTCCATATATTCTGTTTTCTTTCTACTTAATTTAAATCCCTTAGATTCTAAATTGTTTCTCCACAACTCAAGTTTAGTGTTCACTCATTCTTTTGTTTCATCCACCAACACTATGTCGTCTGCAAATAGTATACACCATGGCACATCTGTCTGACTATCTTTAGTGAGTTCATCAATTACTAAGGCAAATAAGTATGGGCTTAGTGCAGAACCTTGATGCAGTCCTATTGTAGTTGTAAATGGTTCAGTATCCCCTCCGCATGTTCTGACCCTTGTCTCTACACCATGATACATGTCCTTAAGAGCTTGTATATAGGCTATTTTGACTCATTTCTTCTCTAAAACCCTTCATAATACTTCTTTAGGGACCCTATCATAGGCATTTTCTAGATCTATAAACACCATATGTAGGTCCTTCTGATGATCCCGATACCTTTCCATTAGACGTCTCAGTAAATATATAGCTTCCATTGTTGACCTACCAGGCATGAAACCAAACTGATTTTCTGACACATTTGTTTCTTTTCTAAGTCTCTGCTCTATTACTCTCTTCCAGAGTTTCATGGTATGACTCATTAACTTAATTCCTCTATAATTTTCACAGTTTTGAACATCTCCTTTGTTCTTGTATATAGGAACCAAAGTACTATTTCTCCACTCATCTGGCATTTTTTTTGATTTAAGGATCGCGTTAAATAGTTGCGTTAGCCAGGAGATGCCTTCTTCTCCCATGCATTTCCATGCTTCTATTGGTATATTATCTGGTCCTACTGCCTTATGATTTTTCATCTTTTTTAAAGCTTGCCTTATTTCATTTGGACTTATGCGTCGATAGAATGTGTAGCTCACATTCCCTTCGGAATTACTAAGATGTCCCAACCTAACTCTTGTGTCACCACCATCATTGAATAATTTTGTGAAATACTCCTTCCATCTCTCCTTAATCGCTCCCTCATTTACTAAAACATTTTGATTGTCATCTTTTATGCATTTCACTTGATTTAAATCCCGCGTTTTTCTTTCTCTTGCTTTAGCTAATTTATATATATCCCTTTCTCTATCTTTTGTATCAAGTCGTTTATATAGATTCTCATATGCTTTTGACCTTGCTTCACTAACAGCTCTTTTGGCTGCCTTTTTTGCTTCTTTATAATTTTTTTGATTTTCTTCATTATTGCATTGATATACCGCCTTATAGCAAGTTTTCTTATTTTTAATTTTCAATTGTACATCTTCATTCCACCACCAAGACTCCTTAAGGTTAGGGGCTCTACTATTTGTCTCTTCAAGGACTACCTTTGCCGTGCTTCTCAGAGCATTAGCCATTTCTTTCCACATTTGGTTTGTCTGTCTTTCTCCATTCTATTCCCTTCTACCCCTTAATTTTTCTTTAAAGATTAGTTGTTTCTTCCCTTTTAAATTCCACCACCTGATTCTTGGATTTTGTTTTATGTGATTTTTTCTCTTCTAATTTCTTACTTGGACGTCAAGTACTAGAAGTCTATGTTGAGTAGTCAAACACTCTCCCGGTATTACCTTACAATCCCTACAACATAACCGATCCTCTTGTCTCATGAGGAAGTAATCTATTTGGGTGCTTGAGGTGGTATTTTTATATGTGATTAAGTGTTCGTCCCGTTTTTTGAACCTCGTATTGGTTATAATGAGCCCATATGCCATGACAAAATCTAGGATAGATTACCCTCATTATTAATTTCTCCGAATCCATACCCTCCATGTACCTCTCTATATCCATTTCCGTCTCTATCCACGTGCCCATTTAAGTCACCTCCTATAATCACTTTCTCTCCTCTTGGTATCATTTGTATGAGTCCCTCTAGGTCCTCCCAGAATTTTGCTTTTATCTCATCACCTAACCCCGCTTGTGGTGCATATGTACTAAAGATATTCATAGTTATTCTTCCTAGACTAATCTTCACCATAATAATCCTATCCCATATTCTCTTTACATCCACTACCTCATCTATTAAGCTTTTATCCATAATAATCCCCACTCCATTTTTCGCTCGATCAGTTCCTGTGTACCATAGTTTATATCCAGTTTCTGATAAAGTTTTTGCTTTTTTTCCTACCCATCTCGTCTCTTGAAGGCACATAATATTAATTTTTCTCCTAATCATCACATCCACCACTTCCATAGCTTTGCCTGTTAATGTTCCTATGTTCCATGACCCAATCCTTACTCTATGGTTTTGTTTTTGTTCTTGACTTTGGATTTGCTTTTGTTTTTGGCCTTGACTTTGAATTTGATTTTGTTTTTTATTTTGATTTTGGTTCTGATTCTGATTTTGATTTTGATTTTGGTTTTGATTTTGATTTTGATTTTGGACTAACTTCTTTACCCACATCCGTCCAAGCAAATGCGGGAACCCTTGCTCATTTATCACTACATCCGGGCGCCGATGCAGCGGCCCTAGCTCACTTGTCACTACACGGGGGCAGTGTAGCGCGTCGCTATGAAGGGTTACGCTCACGCCCAAACAATTTTTCATAATTTGTCTAGAGTTCATGTTTTGGATCCGACTAAGTTTTACGTTGGCTGTCGGCTACCTAACACAACCCTCCTCCTTTATCCGGACTTGGAACCGGCAGTGGATAACATCCCCAGGGGTTGCAAAGAAAATGAAACTGAAAATTGCAATACAACATTCAATCAGTCACAAGCCTTAATCCTACTAGATGGGGCAGGCCACATGAATTCTAAATCTCCAGCCATCTTTGTATATGGCCACATCCCATGATATTTAATCTGACGTGATTTTGTTGGATGTCGCCACTCAATCTTGAACGTTCTCTCTTAAGCTTTGTTTGAGAGAGAGTTCAAATGTAATGGAATCTATAATATTTTCTCTTTGTTTAAAAGAGTAGGGGATGGAAAAGTAATGAATGTAAAATACTCTCTCTTTTGTTTGGGAGTGCTAAAAAATGGATGAAATGGAAAAATATTAAATAATAAATTACAATTAGTACCATCTTAATGTAAAAATAGCTTTTTGTTAAGTTAAGGACAAATATGAATCTTTATAAAGTTATTAAGGTTTATGTTGGCAACACACAAACATGGAGGTTTTCATCCATTCCCATTCTGTTCAATCCTCCCTAATTTAAGGAAGACAAAAAATAAAGTTTTCTAGAAGAATGGTTGGAAACACATTCATTTTCATTCACAAATGGGAGTACCCTCTTCCACCTTGTTTTGTTAGTCTATCCGTCTATCTCAAACACACTTTTACCTGGGCTTTGGTCTGATTGTGAATGGTAGGAACATCTTCAACATTAGAGGTTGAAGGGATTATTCAGCACTATAACAACTTTATTTATAAAATAGAAGATCTCAAATGAGTGTCATTCTTTTTTCATTATATATATGCAGTTTTATCCATGAAATTATGCTTATTTTCATTGATGTTTTGTGAATACATTTATCATTTGTGAACAGATTGGTTTTACAATGGACGGAAGAGGATGAGATCACTTGGTGAAGAGAAGCTTCATGACAATAAAGGTTCGTCTGCGCATATGAGTATTGGATCTGCATGGAAGAAATCACGAGGTGCTCCACATGTTATTGATTATTCTGACCCATTTTCAGTGTCTAATTTGTTGGGGGACGTTGAATCTGGTAAATTTGGAAGTGTGACAAAAGACATGAAGGACCTTATTGCTCAGAGGACACAACTGCTGAATTCTTTTTTTGCCATGAATCCTACACTTACAAATGTGGAATGGAGAATTGGGGCTGAGGTTTCACAGGTGAAACATGTGGAATGGAGAATGGGGGCTGAGGTTTCAAAGGTGAACCAACCAGTTACTCCTCTAGCTCAGGAGGATGTCATTGACTTGGATGATGACAGTGTTGTCAATGATGCTCCAGCCAATCTTCCAATTGTTCCTGTTGTGGTCATTGATTCAGATGATGAAGTTATAGGAGATCAAAGATCCTGCAACCCATATCAGGAAATTGTCTTGAGGAAACCAGATAGGGAGTTCCTAATGAAGGATTTTTTTGTAAGTTTATTTTTATTTCTCCATTTGGTTTTGAATTCTTTACTGTTGTTAACAAATGCACTATTTTTTTGGCTGGAGCAAAATAGAACACAGACAAGAGGCAGATGCAGTACATATGGTTTTAACCAGTTTGACCTCTCAACCTATACATACAGTGAGAGAAATTCAGGGTAATGAGTTCAGAAGGAGTTTGTATTGATGGATGAAGAGTATGGATCACGGTGGATGTGTTACCGACACTGAAATTCATGTTGGAATTAATTATTTAGTGATATACTTTTGGGAGAGATGCTTCTTTGCTTTGTTTTCTCACGATGATACTTGTTACAAATAGGTGATAAATAGGTTATAGGTTGGCATGTGGTACTGGATTCATTGTTAATTGGATCAAACTTGCATGATTTGTTTTTTAAAAGGACTACATGCGCCAGTCCTGTAGCAATGTTCACATAATATGTTACATAAACCTCATCAGGTTACGCATCTGATAAGCAAGTCATTTTATGTTAAGGACCTTGATGCTATTAATAAAATGATTGTTTTGGGGTCACACATTTGGTGCAATTCAATGTGCTGACCTGAAAAGACCATACCTTGTTGGCACAATTTTTCCCTTAGCTGTTGGAGTCCTTTCGCTACTCTATAATATACTTCCTGACCTTTGTTCTTGAGGAATGCATTTTGCAAACCCAGATCTCTTTAACCTTGAGAATATCTTTATAATTCTGCAAAGCTGTGTTTTGTATTGATCTTAAAGTGGTGACTGGCGAATGGACTTGATGATGCCTTAGACTGATGTCAGACATGAGTAATTGCTAGTATCACTGTTTTCAACCTTTGCATAAAAATCACGTGTGATACATATTGGTCCAATACTTTATATGCAATATATTAATGTATAATTCCTGTTTTGTGTGATACATATTGGTCCAATACTTTATATACAATATATTAATGTATAATTCCCGTTTTGTATGCTTAATTGACTAAGCATTTGCCATTACTCAAATAATGTGGTTGCTGCTAGTTGAACTGTTTTCTCAAAGTTGGCAGCTAGGTCTTTTCGGCAATAGTCCCTTGCATTTTGTATGCTTGAATATAATAAGCAAATTGCTGGTGTAAGACTTGAGTGGACTTGTGGTAAAATGAACTGAGGGATATATTTAAGAGGCAGGCTTGCCTCATAATCCAAATACTTAAATGCTTAATTTCATTAGCCAAATGGGCAAACTTTCTTGTTTCTCGGTTTTGATGTGCAGTTATCAATATATATTTATACACACACACAAGAAGACTCTTGAGCCTTAGTGCAACATATAACTGTGGATTCTAAGTATAAGATATGTGATTGCTACTCTCTTCCATGATATGTTTTGTATTGTCCTTTCAAAATTTCTGTGGTATGAAGTTTTATTACCCCATCTTATCATGCGAATGACAAAAAGAGAGGAATGACTTTATTATGTTGAAAACCTTCTCTTGACGATTACGTTAGCTTGTCTTGTTATTTTTCCTCTTTCCTTTCTATTTCAGCATTCTTTATTTGTATTTCAGCACTATAGCACACTACTTGTCATTACATGTTGATATTCTGTGTGCTTTTGATGCAATAGAGATTGGAATTATTAATACATGATATCTACAGATTAGTTTAGTAAGATTGAGGGCAATGGTAAATACGATATACTAAAGGGCTGTTTAGTTGTGGAAAATGATTTCCACTTTTCTATCTCCAATTTTCTATAAAATCTCAACCCTTCATTTTTCATTGAAAATTTGAAAAAGGCATTCAAATGTTAGAAGTACAGAAAACTAATTTCCAATCTAGAAAGTTGGAACACATGTTCAAAAGAGAGAGGAGAGTTTTTTTTTTTTTAGGTGTAACTTGTGTTAGAGAAGGAGTGTCATGAACCAGAAAGAAGTGAGGGAGATTAGGGAGAATGATTTAGAAGGAAAGAGGGAGAAGATTGAGAAGAGAGGGGATCGAGAGCATAAACAGAGAGAAAGAGAGGGAGAATAGTAAGAACGAGGGAGAGAGAGAGAGAGGAAGAGAATAGAAAGGAAATAGAGATTCAATTATCAATTTAATTTCCGCATACCCCTTCCTACAGCTGAGGCAATATATATATAGCCTCACTTAGCTACCAAACAAAACTCTCTAACCAACTAAGCTACAAGACAAAAAGGGAAATAACAGAATAATCAACACCCATGTGCTGTAACCAAATTACAAAGATACCCCCTAACTATAATTGTAACTCAATTACATCTTTGCCCCTATAATACCCAAGATCATGACAATTTCCCCCCCTTGAAATGTTTCTTGTCCCCAAGAAACTTATTATCACCTAGCCGTTGCTTCTTCATCCAATGCCCACCTTCTCTATCTGATTTTTCTTTCTTTCTCCATGGTGCGCCACAGCTGCATATTGAAAGAATAACCAGTCATGAGGGCACCTATCCACCAAGTATATAAAGTCTGCCAGCACATAATTTGAGGCAAGGTCTAGAAAACAAAACCCAGCCACATCAGTATTGTGTTCCCAATCTTCTACAATAGCTGACCAATCAAGATTGGTCTCCACTTTAAGAGTACAATCAGCCATTGGTTCATCCCACCCGGCAGCAGACAGCAACTTGGTTTTTCCAGTAGGAGCAAAAACCAACACAGCAGTGATAGTTTTGTTTTCTTCAGCAAACCTTTCGACTCCTTCAGCTCTATCCTTCAGTTTTCCTCCAGCTAATGCTGTTTCCATCTTCTCATTGCCTATTTTAACCCAAGTCAAATCCATATTTTGTTCCAAATGTGATTGTTCCTCAGATTTCGATAAGTCGAAAATCTGAGGAAAGGCTTCAGCAACATCATCCACACTGATGGCTGGTCCTTTAGTCTGATTTGTTTGATCCAATGCTGTCCCATTTTCCACAAACTTCTGATCTGGAACACCATCAAATTTTCCTTGCAGCCTTTCAGTAGATGCTTCTTGGAGTATTATTTCTTCTTCTAACTTCTCAATCACTGCAGCTGAATTTATCACCAAGTCCCTCGATTCCTTGTTACCCCTAGCCATTTCTGTTTTCTGGTTGGTTGTCTCCATCATTTCTTCTTCTCTAAAGGAACCAATATGTTCCTTTAATCCTTCTTTGGACCACACACCTTGATCTAGACCCCCATAATTGTTGCTATTGCTGAAAATGCTGTCACATGGCTGGAAATCAGCAATTTTCATAACATCCCCTTCCTCTTTCATGGCTGATTCATCAGCTTCCTGCCTCCTTGACTTCTCATTAGAACACTTGATTCCAAGGAACTCCTCCTTATTAAAACTTCCTCTATAATCATCAAAGTATTCAGCAGGGAAGTTGTAATGATACTTCTTATTTAGTATCATTGCAAACTCCTGCAACTTCTCGCGGAACTTACAAACAAATTCCTCGTGTGTTTCATGTATCCCCTTGCTCGCTCCCTTGCCCCATTGGCTAATCTCCTTCTCCCACTTCTCTTCCCAAGTTTCAGGTTTCTGCTCAAACTCCTCATGCTGTCTGATTCCAACTGAAAGCATAGCATTTTTTTGCTGCAATTGTAACCTCATCTGCTTCATGTATGCACTGCTCCCCTTAGCTGCCTTTGTTTCCCTTTGCTCACAGCCTCTCCTAGCTTCATGAGTAGGACACCCCACTGAAAATGCAGCATTGGTCCACTGCAATGGAGGCTGCTCTCTTCCTTGAAAATTAACCACTGAAAATGCAGCCTCATTCGGTTGTAATTGCGACCCCTTTTGTTTCAGGTGTGCCCTGCTTCCCTTAGCTGATTTTTTACAATCAGCATACTTTGAAGACCACATACTGCTCTTCTTCAAACAAGTTAACCCAAAATTCAAAACTAAAATTAACCTCCTGAAATTACTGCTCCATTATGATCTATCTTAATGAAGTCGGATCGGAATTACCACAAAGGAGCGCTGGAATTCACAGCCAAGAATCACCCATCCAAATTCACCTTCCACAATCCACTCACAGCTGCTCCAAACATTGCTGGAATCAGATACCGAAATTGCTGGGGTTCTTAGCCTAGATCCAAGACCTATTCCGCCACCTTCGGAGCCATCAAGAACTGGTCGGAGGACTTGCCTATCCTACTTCACCTCCCAACGACAAACAAGAATTGCCTAACTTCCACCGAACCGGCTTTGATTACCCTCGAAGCCAATCGGCCAGTGCCGCTGGGGGTTCTCTATCGCTGAATCGCTCCTGGGAGCCGCCGAGAATCACCGGCTCTAAATCTTCAACCAAGATTGCTTAATCGTGGACAATGGTGATCGCTCGGAACTCCTACACTAGTCGCGACTTCCTGCCTCGCCTGCTGCCCAGCCTCCTATTCTCGCCTCAACGCCTTCCGACCTGGAAATTAATAGCCTAGGGTGTCGGAACTCACCAGCAAAGAAGTCGGATCGGACTTGCTTGCTCGCCGTTGATTTCGGAAACCTGCTGCGCAACTCAGCTTCTGAGGTCACCCTCTTGAGTCGCACGCTCCCGGCTGGAATCGCCTTGCTTCCAGAAAATCCCTTCCGACAATCGTTGGCCCAATCAGTCCCCAAATTTGCTTAGCCTCTCGTCTCCTTCCTCCGATTTCGCTCTACCTGCGATCACTTCCAACCAGTGATGAATCAACGCTTCCTTCCTCAGGTTCTGCCCAATCACCGACCAAACCGAGATCGCCAGAAACCCGCTGCACAACCGCGATCGCTTGCAACTCCTGCGCCCGTCACGACCTCCTGAGCTGAGGACCACTAGCCGATGGTAACTCCTTGACTTCGTCTGGGTTGCAACTAACGGGATTCTCTGGAATTGAGGATCGATCACTGTGGAAGGAGGCTAAGGGCCGTTGCTAAGATACAACGGCCAAGATTGCTTGGGTTAGCTTGCCTTTATCCCATGTAGCGACTTGGATCCAGCCACCAGGATAGCCGAAATTTGCACAAGCTGCAGAAATCGAAGCCTTGTTGATTTCGGAACTCACCACGTTGGAGTTACAACATCTCGAGAGAGTCCGATGGTGTCTCGTTGCAACTCCTGTGAATCATCTCAGTTGGATAGACTCTGCTCTCACCACCCGCTGTGGATCGGTGGTCTACAATTTCTCTCCAATCTCGAAATTCATTGCAGCCAATCATTATGGATCAGCCATTACCAGATTTGATTGCGCTTACTGGTAATCGATTTTGTTGCAGTCGTTGGGCTCACTGATAATCACCGTCGGAACAGCCGATAATCACCACCGCCAAGGATGAACTGGTCTGATACCAATTTGTCATGAACCAGAAAGAAGTGAGGGAGATTAGGGAGAATGATTTAGAAGGAAAGAGGGAGAAGATTGAGAAGAGAGGGGATCGAGAGCATAAACAGAGAGAAAGAGAGGGAGAATAGTAAGAACGAGGGAGAGAGAGAGAGAGGAAGAGAATAGAAAGGAAATAGAGATTCAATTATCAATTTAATTTCCGCATACCCCTTCCTACAGCTGAGGCAATATATATATAGCCTCACTTAGCTACCAAACAAAACTCTCTAACCAACTAAGCTACAAGACAAAAAGGGAAATAACAGAATAATCAACACCCATGTGCTGTAACCAAATTACAAAGATACCCCCTAACTATAATTGTAACTCAATTACATCTTTGCCCCTATAATACCCAAGATCATGACAAGGAGATGGAGATAATCTGGGGAAATTTTTGTGGAAAACTGCATTTTCCAAATTTTCAAATTAGTAAGGAAAACTTAGAAAACTCATTTTAGGAGTTTTCCATGTTCAGTTCAAGTTTGGAAAACCGCCTTTTCCAAATCTCTGTTTTCTATGTAGAACATTTTTGTATTTGAAACTAATTTTCCATTTTCTGTGGAGCAATTTTCCAGAAAAGTGGGGCTGTTTTCCACAATTGAAAGCCCCTAATTCTTGTTACATGAGAGATTGAATATTTTTGCCTTTTTTTTATTCAGTACTTTTGATTTCATTTCCTTTCATTTTATTATATCAGCTAATTGCTGCTGTCACTGCATGTACAGAATATGGAAGATGCTAAAAGTCGAAGTTTGAAGAAAGACAAAACAAGGCTTACATCTGAAAATGAAGCTAGTAAGGACAAAGCTTCTGAAAATGAAACCAGTAGGGACAAAGGTGTTTATCTTGGGGTAAAGGATGATATGGAAATTGAGGAAGGTCAGAAGACTGGTTCTGATAATGAAGGTCTAGATGACATCTGGAAGGAGATGACTGTTGCATTAGAATGTTCCAAGGTACTTTGCATTATTATCTTCTATTCATCACCTGTAAAGGTTGAGCACGTATTCATCCAATTTAGTATCTAGATATTGATTGGCCTTCAACCGATGCTTGCTTCTTTCACCTGATGGCTGTAAGGCTTTTGCTTCTAAATTTGCTGCATGTTTATAGGACAAAGAATTTGTGACAGCGTCTTCAACAATTAGTCTATGAATGTTAATGCAGTGATGGTTCTGTTTACTTACTTTTCAATTAATATTTTCTTGCTTGCATATTTAATATAATTAAAACATGCACACTCTCTTGTAGGTGTCTATTTGGACAAATATGTACTATTTACAAAGAACAGGCTATAAAGGGGCAATGTCTTTACAAAACAAGAACCTGCAGAGTCATGCATCTACAAGAACCAACCAACCAACCAACTTCAACCCCATCCAACTAAAATGTGTTTTCTCTTTCTCAAATTATGAATGGTGAGAATGGAGCCATGTGATGCAGTTCTACTAAAGAAGGCCATCCTAGGAAGCTTTCTCAATTACGACACAACTCTACAGTCCTAGAGCAACAACATCAATCACAAGCCACATTCTCCCCCTCTTCCCAGTAATATGCCAATCCTTGAGTAATCCAAGAAAGGGAATCATGGAGTCTATTTTGTTAGCTGCAAATGGTTAAGAATGAGACAGAATACTGAAACAGGGGAGAATCTTCTTGATTTGTCATTCACCCATTCATACATCAAAATCTCAGTTTTGTATTCATATAAAATAGGGCACATTTCTACCTTTAATAAACCTCTAAATGTCTTAGTACTCTTCTCTTGTAGGACTCTCTAATTTCTTAGACTCTTACCATTCAGACTCTTGAATCTTTTAGAATTGTGTTCCATCATATCTTTTCAATTTTTTTGGACATTTGTAATCATAATGCTACCCAAACTCCCGTTGGAAGCACATTAACCAACACACACTTTATTCCCAGCAATTACATTATGGTGATTGTAAAATACCCGCTTGAGACCAGAATTGAGAATCCTTGACATAAATTTTTATCCCTGATCAACTCTAAGAGATCTGAGAATTCTTTCTGAGAGGCTCGTGCTCACACCAACTATGGAGCCAAAAACTTTACCCTAGAGCCTGTGACTTTGAAAGAGAGAATATGATCCATATCTGTCCACATTTGTGTTATACCTTTCCAGACCCCTACACAGTAAGGAGTTGTAATGTGAAATAGACGACCAACCTCCCCCAACTGGCAATGGCACTTGTGTTTATCATTGGCCACTTCACTCCTCCACTAGTATTTCAGTTTGGTTGCAAATAAGGCTATGTTGAACATGCTAAGCTTCCTAATACCAAGGCCACACCTCGACGAAGGTTCACAAATTTCATTCCGACTAACAAAATTCTTGACCCATCCCATGCCATGCAGAAGAAGTTTCTTTATGGCTTTTCTCATCTATTACCCATTCACATAGCTCTGTGAAAAGGGATGTTATATATGAGGGGATACTAGATACATTACTCTTAATAAGAATGTTTTCTCCTTTTTAGAGATATTCTCTTTCTATTAGACTATCTTCCTTTCAAATATTTTGACCAAGATGTTTCTTAACTGAGCTACTTAGATGGAAAGCAATATGGGTTTCATAATCTTTTTCATTTTTTATTTTTGTGTTTATTTAATTTTTAAGGTTAAGCCTCGTTTAGGCTAGTTAAATACATTTAGCAATTGCTTTGCTGGCTAATTTACTCAATTCCTTTAGAGATTAAAGGGGAAAAGGTAACAGATCAAGGACACATTTCATTTACGCTTAGGGGTGGTAATTAGTGTTAACATGTTGTGCTCATGCTGTGTCATCACTTGAGTATTCGTACAAATGGGTTGACGAGAATACAACATGACTAATTAATCATGTCAAAAAACTAAACACGAATGTGGCTGTCACGACCCGAGGGTCTAATTGTATTTTTTTTTTTTTTGAAATTTCAAATGTAATGGCATAAGCCAATAGAATTAGTTGATGGCAACATTACCATTCTACCCCTCGGTATAGTTATAATTGTAGGAAAGAGCCTATAAAAGGCTTAGCTACGCGAGGATGGGAATTCATGAGTGAAAATAACATTGAATTCTTTCCCTCTCAAATTCTCTCTACTTTCAAACTCTCTCTTCAAAATTCTCTCTCTCTCTCTTCTAATTGTTTTGAAATTCACATCTCATTTGCGAGGCTTGACATTGTGGTATCAAAGTTGATCATCATCGGTTGTGATTTCGGCGTAAAACGGGTGTGATTCGATAGCTTACAGTTGGCGGCAATTGAATTGCGATCAAAACAGGGACGGTGGATCGAATGGTCGAGGGCACCAAATTGAAACAACTGGAGAATCGTATGGAAGCGATGGAGTTTGGGATGTCCCAAACTCAAGAGGCGGTGTCTCAAAGTAGAGAGGAGGTGCGAGCAATTTGTGATGAATTGTGGGAAGATATGGCGTCATCCAGGGATGGAGTTCAAAGAGAATTGGCAAGGCATAGGGAAACACTGGATCAACGGATTAGCAGCGTGATCAACATGCTGTCCACGCTCCCTCAATTCCGGTTAGCATCAGAATTCCCTCCCTGTTTAGTTCTAGAGGTCGGTATGTCCGGTTAGGGAATCCTTCCTATACCTCAAGGGGTACAAAGGCTGGGAATTTGCAATATGAAGATACTAGAGACCAGGTAAGAGAATTCAATTCCCCTAGATCTAGCCAAGGATCAATGTTGAGGCTACAAATTCCTTTGTTTGAAGGATCCAAACCACATTGGTGGATCCGTAGGTGTGAGGTTTTTTCACTACTGTAACATTAGAGAATCAGAGGATCACCTTGCTACAGCCTATCTAAACAATGTGACTAATGCCTGGTATTGTTATGTACTGGC
Organism: Diospyros kaki; assembly: GCA_036245055.1. Taxonomy (NCBI): domain Eukaryota; kingdom Viridiplantae; phylum Streptophyta; class Magnoliopsida; order Ericales; family Ebenaceae; genus Diospyros; species Diospyros kaki. The sequence goes on along the minus strand of BSEG01000001.1, from coordinate 38,394,158 downwards.
AACACTTAGAAGGGTGCTTACGTAAATGTAGAATGTAAGTGAAGAAGTGTTAGGAAGGGAATAAAATAGAAAGTAGTTAGACATGTGCTTTGTTGAGTGGGGACTTTTGTAAGCGGGAGTGAGGGTATAAATTGACGCCCCACCTGCATTGAAAGCATGGGAATATTGAATTGAAATTCATTCTCACAATTCCCTCTCAATTCTCTCTCTCTCTCTCTCTCTCGGAATCACTTCCGTGTTTCTTGTTCTTTTCTTTCTTTTTTCTATGTTTCTCCAATTCTCTAGAATTCTTCCTAGAATTCTAGGGGTAAATCGATCAGATCTCCTAAGATCTGACAAGTACCAAGGATGGTCTAGATCTAGGGGTATGGGGGCAAGATGGATTGATTCTGTGGAAGAATTGTGCATCCACTTTGGGGAGAGGAACATTGCAGATGTGATTAAGGAATTTAACAAGCTTAGACAAGAAAGGACGGTCACTGAATATCAGGAGAAGTTTGGGAGTTGGGGGTGTTGATGTGGAATGCTCAACCCACCCTCACGGATCAATACTTTGTTTCTAGCTTTATTAGTGGCCGTAAGGATGAATTAAGGTCCATGGTGAAGATGATGATGCCTACCACCGTGAGAGAAGGGGCATAAAAGGCACAGTTATAGGAATTGACACTAGAGGCAATATTCAAGAGGAACAAACCCGTGCCAAGGGCACTCCCAACTGTTGGCCACTTAACATAAAAGAGAACTCTAAAGCTCTAATGCCTGCTGTGGCTTCGGGTGGACCTAAGGGGAGCTCTAACCAATCTGCAAATAGGACCACTACATTGGAACATAGAAGGATGTTGGGATTGTGTTATAGGTGTGGCGATAAATACAACCCCGGGCATTAGTGTTAGAGACACCTGCTCAATATGGAAGGAGAGGATGAGAAAGAGAATGAAAACAATGTAGAAGAAAAGAGGAAGAGAAAGGGGAAATGGTAGAGGATGCACCTGAGGAGGAGTAGGGTTAGGAAGGGTGTGAAATCTCCTTCCATGCACTCAGGGGAGGCCCTATTGGGAAGATAATTAAGGTTAGAGGGTGGGTGGAAAAGAAGAGATTAATGGTGCTTATAGACAATGATGGCACCCATAGTTTCTTGAATGAAGCTACAACCACTGAATTGAAGTGTAGAATGACTCATACCACCCCATTGTCAGTGACTGTGACCAATGGAAACAAAATGTATAGTCATTGTAAGTGTGCCGATTTTAGATAGATGATACATGGACATGAGTTCGGGGCTGACCTAAGGATTCTAGAGCTGGGGGGTTGTGATATTGTGTTAGGGGTGGACTAGATGAGGACAGTTAGCCCATTAATATTTTACTTCAACAAACTAGAAGTGACTGTAGAGATGGAGGGTGTTGAAACATTTGCATTAGATTAGCTAGAGAGTCTCAGGAGGGCATTTAAGTCGGGGGTGTTTTCAGTATTTACCTAGTTGTTTCTTCTAGAAAGTTGGTTTGTTGTAACGACCCTTTTGTAACGGCTGGTCATGTCTTGTTTGGTTTGCCCCTTATGTTCTATAAATAGGGGGTTGTGAGGTCTCTTTGACATTATATTTTCATTCTATCTTGAGAGAGCCATGTGAGTATGTGTTGTGTGAGAGAAAAGCTGTTGAGTGCTTTGTAATTGAAACAAGCTTGAGATAGCTGAAAAAGCTTGAATAATTATCCTATAGTCACAATGAAATATATACCCTAGCTGCTAATAATTCTCCTACAATTTAGGAGAAGATATAAACTATTTACTTCCTAGAAACTAGCAAATTTTATCTCCTAAAACTTAGGAAATAAATTCAAACTTATACAACAATATCTATTTTTAAAATACAACATTTAAACTCTTGAAATTATCTATTTTTAAACTGGAGCAGCTTCTAGATGATCTCCCGATTCTTCTTATCACTTTTTCCGAGTTTCTTTAACAATAATCTTGGGTTAACTTTGTATCGCACGGGGATAGGGCTGTGAGAGAGTGTTCGACAGTGCATGTAATCATTCTTGTGATTCAAGATAGTGGAGAAGAGGCCTAAGGCAGTCTGAATGTAGGTTTCTGCCAAGGGAACTGAATCAGGATAAACTTTTGTGTCTTTATGTGTATAGTTTATACTGTTATTCTTCATTTCTTATTCTATCTGTTGTCTATTTACTTTTGAGGGTTGAGTGTTTGAATTAATGAGGCAGAATCTGGGATTACAGAGGGCAAGAAGCTGACACTGGTAGGCAGCTTGGAACAGGGAGAATGCAAACTGATTAAAGGAAGCAAGCTGTAGAAGTTGATACAAAGAAAAAGGGGGCAGATTACACAGCTTTATTTAATCCATGCCGTGGAATGGGATGGAGTAGAAAAGGAGGGTGAGGCTCAACTAGTGGGGAAGGAGGAATCCAACTCAAGTTCTTCTTAGGTACCTACTTTAGATAGCTTACAGTTACTTTTGGAGGAATTTAAGGATCTGTTGAATGAACCTAATTCCCTACCTCCCCAAAGACCCTTGGACCATGCCATACCCCTCAAACCCCAAACCACCCCAGTTAACATACGAGCATATCGTTACTCATCCACACAAAATGCATAAATTGAGAAACAAATTTCTAACATGTTGGCCACCTCTTTTATTCAGCCTAGCCAGAGTTCTTTTGCATCCCCCGTATTGCTTGTGAAGAAGAAGGATGGTTCTTGGAGATTTTGTGTTGACTACCGTCAACTCAACTCTCATACCATCTGTCAGATCTTAAAGGATTTGACGAGAATTCTTGGGAATTCTGGAGAATGAAAGAACAGAGAGAGAATGGAGAAGAAAACGAGAGAAAGAAAAAAAAATAAGAGGGAAATAAGAGAATGATTCAATCCAATATCTGGATGCCTCCTTACATGTGCTCGGGTCCTTTATATAGGATCCCGCAATTACATTCCTGCCAATCATCATATTTACATAGTTACCCTCTTCTAGAGTTAGCTAGTTGCTTCCCTCAACTACTGCATGTATATGCTCCCCCTTTTACACGGTATTTCTATTTCTACATATTAGGGCCTTGACAAATTCCCCTCAGCTTGAGATAATTCTTCTCCTCAAGAATGCTAAGCAGGCTGCCTGCTTGAGGGAATTGTCTTAGCATGTCAGGAAAATATTCCCAAGTGCTGCTATCAGGGGATAGGTTCGACCATTTCACCAACACCTGAATGATAGCGACCCCGTGCTTGTATGGTACTCGCCTGTCTAGGATAGAGTTGGGAACTGCTGTGACATCTGTCTCGACAGAGAGCTATGGTAAATTGGAGGATGTTTGTTGTGTTCCCACTGATCTTTTGAGTAGAAAGACGTGGAAAACCAGGTGAATTCTGGATCCTTCAGGGAGTTGTAGTCGGTATGCTACCTTTCCCACCTTAGCTTCAATCACATAAGGCCCGTAATACCTGGGGCTTAGTTTGTTTACTTGACCCTTAGCAATGGCCTTAAGGTGGGTTGGTCTGACTTTGAGGTATACTCTTTCTCCCATATTGAACTCCCTTTCGCTCCTCTTCTTATCAGCGTACTGCTTCATACAATTTTGAGCCAATGCCAGCTCTTCTTTTTGCTACTGTAACACTCTCTGTCTCTTCTCCAAATATGCCTCTACAGTGGCCACCGTGGTGTGCTCCCCCACTGCTGGAAGTAGTGGTGGCTAATATCCAAATAATGCTTCAAAGGGGGTTCTTTTGATAGATGCATGGTGGCTTGTATTGTACCACCATTGTGCCAGGGAAATCCACTTATGCCACCCTTTAGGATGCAAGAAACACAAACACCTCAAATAGCCTTCCACACATTGATTAACCCTTTTTGTCTGGCCATCTGTTTGAGGATGGTACGCTATTGACATTTTAAGCTTCACTCTTAGGGATTTCATTAGTTCTTGCCAGAACGAACTTGTAAAGATCTTGTCCCTATCTGAGATTATCGACGCGGGAATGCCATGCAGTTTCATCACCTGATCCAAGAATGCTCTAGCTACTTCTTGGGTTGAGTAGGGATGGGTTAGGCTAATGAAGTGTGCATACTTTGTGAACCAGTCCACCACCACTGAGATGTAGTCCCTCCCTTTTGACTTAGGAAGGCCTTCAATGAAATCCATACTTATGCTCTCCCAAGCTTGTGCAGGTATGGGTAAGGGCTATAATAAGTCTGGTTGGGCCACGGTTTTATATTTGCATATGCTACACATGTCACATGCCATCGCATACTCAAGTCACATATCGTTTGAGGTGGGGCCAATAAAAAATTTGCTTCACCTTATGATATGTGTTTTGAATTCCCGAGTGCCCTCCCACTGGTGACTCATGAAGGGAACTCAGTATCTTCTTTCTCAATTCCTCGTTTTACCCAAATATGACTCTGCCTTTGTACCTCAATATCCCTTGGTGCAATGTGTACCCCAGTTTTCCCTCGGGACTTAAAATCAACTGCTCCAATAACTCTTTCAATTTGTCGTCTCCTTCATAGCTCGCCTCAACTTCCCGGTACCATTCGAGGGTGACCACAGTAAGGGCGGCTGCTTCTCCCTCTTCTGGGCTTCTAGATAGGGCATCAACAACTACATTTTCTCTTCCCTTCTTGTATTGTATGCTGTAGTCGAGACCCATCAGCTTAGACATTCCCTTCCTTTGAAGGTGGGTATGAAGCTTTTGCTGTAACAAGAATTTAAGACTCTCATGGTCAGTTCTAATTATAACTTGACCTTCTTCCAAATAATGCTGCCACCTTTCAACTGTCATTATCACTGTCAGGAGCTCCTTTTCATATGTACTTAGTCCCAGATGCTTAGGAGACAGGGCCTGACTAAGATAAGCCAATGGTTTCCCTTCTTGGATCAACATAGCTCCCACCCTTGTGCTACATGCGTCAGTCTCCAGTATAAATGGCTTACTGAAGTCTGGTAGCCCGAGCACTGGAGCCTTGCTCATAGCCACCTTTAATTGTTCAAATGCCTTCTTCGCCACTGGTCCCCAGTGAAATCCCTCCTTTTTTTAACTGCTTCATCAAAGGTCGACTGATAATACCATAATTCTTTACAAACTGCCTATAGGACCCTGTCAAACCCAAGAAACCCCTCAAGGCCTTAATGTTGGTAGGCCTCGGCCAAGCCATCATAGCAGCCACCTTCCTTGGGTCGGTACTCACCCTTGCTCTCGATATAACATACCCCAGATACTCCACTTGCTTCTAACCGAAGGCACATTTGGACCTCTTAATATACAATTGGCTGTTTCTGAGAACCTCAAATGTAGTGCTTAGGTGTTTCAAGTGTTGGCTAAAAGTTAGGTTGTATATTAAGATATCGTCAAAGAAAATCAGAATAAAGTGGTGAATGTAAGGTTCAAAAACTTGGTTCATGAGTGATTGAAAAGTGGCTAGGCCATTGATGAGCTCAAAGGGCATCACCAAGAACTCATAATAGCCATGATGGGTTCTAAAGACTGTTTTGTGGATGTCATCAGCATTCATGCGGATTTGATGATAGCTTGAGCGAAGGTCTAACTTGGAAAAATAGGTTGCATTCTTTAATTCATCGAGTAGGTCTTCGATGATGGGAATGAGAAATTTGTCCTTTATGGTTAAGGCATTAAGTTATCGATAGTCTATACAAAAACACCATGTTCCATCTTTTTTTTTGACAAGGAGGACAGGGGAAGCGTACGGGCTTTGGTTAGGTTGGATTAAGGACTGTTGAAGCATGTCCTTAACCATTCTTTGGTTAGGTTGGATTGGGTTGTGTTTCCATGTTGTACTTGTTGGTTTCACCATGTCAACTAAGTTATGGAACACAGGGTTGTGTTTCCATGTTGTACTTGTTGGTTTCACCATGTCAACTAAGTTATGGAACACAACTATATCAATTATCTTCATTCACCACCATCTCATGAAATTTCTCCATGTGAAGATGGTGTTCAAACTTCATTTCATCATTACTCCGCCAGGGGATATTATCCACTGCCGGTCCCAAGCCCGGATAAAGGAGGAGGGTTGCGTTAGGTAGCCGACAGCCAGCGTAAAACTTAGTCGGATCCAAATATGAATTCTAGACAAACTATCTGTTGGGATGTAACCCACATAGAAGTCTAGAATTCATGTAGCCAACCCCACATAGTGGGATAACGGCTGGATATGTTGTTGTTGTAGTGTGGGTGGTATCTTTAAGATCTGATATTAACGGGTTCAGAGTTAGGTTTAAGGTTGATTGAATGATCAAAGGCTCTTTTGGGAGGTAGGGAATTAGGTTCTACAAATAGGTCCTCATACTCAGCCAAAAACATATTAAGTTGGTGTAAGAATGGTACCTCCGATTTGTTTGAATTTGTAGTGTGGGTGGCTATTTTCAACTCCCCTTCTTGCCCCTTCTCATCTTCCATCTCTTCTAAGGTCTATATGGAGAATAATTGGGCTACTTGAGCTCATTTACTTCGGAGCATGCTCTGAAATTTCCTTCTTGTGATCATCTTGCATGTACCATTCTCTCTGCTACCGGTAAGGGTCGGCTTCTTTCCCTCATTTTCAAATGTTACTTCCATTTGATTGAAATCAAAGCTGATAGGGCTCACTTGTTTCATCCAATCCACCCCAAGTACTACATCGCAGCCCCTTAGCTTAAGCAACCTCAGGTCAGTCTCGAACAACTCCCCTTGCATCTTCCAGCAAAATCCAGTGCAGGCTGATTTGTTGAGCACCCTATGGCCGTTAGCAATTGTCACAAATAGTGGCTAGGTCTTTGTTAGCTTGCATTGGAGCCTCTTGGCAGTACCCTTATCCAAGAAACTGTGAGTACTCCCACTATCAATCAGGATCATCAGGCTCCCCTCTTGAACCTTTCCTTCCACTTTGATAATTTTATTGTTGGCTAGCCCCTTAAGGGCATGCAACGATATTTCTCCGTTATCATCCCCTGCTACTTCCATTACTTCTCTTACTCCATCTCCTTTTTTTTCTACTTCTTCATTCTCTCCTTCTGGCAAGAGCAGTTGCCTCTTGCATTGGTGTCCTGGGAAATATCGATCACCACATCTGAAGCAGAGTCTTGGTTGTCTCCTTTGATCTGTTACCCTCCCAATCTATCCTGTTGAAGAAGGAATAGGTGCGGTAACTGTCATGCTTCTCTGCCTTGGATTCACCTTTACCAACTCCCTATTGTACCCTTTCACCATTGGTCCTGCCAGTCCTATACCGACTCCTCTGCTCTGCTGCCTCTGCTTTTTCATGATGGCTTTTATTAGAACCTCCTGTAGCCAGGCATCCTCAGTTGCCTGTTCCACCGTCGTAGGTCGTAACGTCTTGACCATAGGTCTAAGCTCCTCACTTAACCCACTCATAAAGCTAGAGACAAAGTAAGCTTTAGAGAGGCGGGGGTTTAGGGTGACCATTATTGATCTGAGCTCCTCAAATCTGGTATTATAAGATTGCACTCCTCCTTCTTGTCTGAGTTTATTGAATTCCTTTACCACGTCCATTTCATTTCTATCTCCAAACCTTTCACACAGTTTCTTAGCAAACTCCTCCCATGGACATGTCAAGCTCGAAATCTGTTGAAGGGGTTCCTTCCGTAATTCTGGAAGGAACGATTTGGGCGGGAAGAATTAAGAAGGGAAGATTGGGAGAGAGAGATTTAGAGAGGGCGAGAGAAACGTGAATGAGAATGAGAGGGAAAAGAATCTGTGGAATAATCCTCACATGAATTCCCCATCCTCAGCTTATCTTCATTTATAGGAAAACTACATAGCATAGCGCGATAGTTAGGCAACAGCCCATGCGCGCGCCATTTGAATTAGCAGTTAGAGGGTTATTACAATTCTGCCATTACTCCTCTAATTATAGTTATACCCTTGGTCTATGACAGGACATTCTTCTCTAGCCTACGACCACCCTTTTTACCAGACGTCCCTAGCATCATTAAGGTAGACGACTACCTATGCTACCTGACGCTCCTCTGGAACATTGTGCCAACCAAACATCCGTTCACGTCTTCTTACCCACCACCTGGGATTACTCCCTTCAAATAGGGGAATATCTAATTTAGGCATAGGAAACCCCGATTGATTAATTGTAACCAGTCCTTCCCACCTTAAATCTATCCTCGTATCCCTTTCTTCTCTCGGAGCCACCTCAATTTCAGAGGGTCCGACATTCCCATTCCTCACTCCTTGCCTAGTTAACACCGGTTCAAATCTTTCTCTAGGGGGAAATTAGGTGTATAAACATTACCATAAAATTCTGCAGTTGGTCTCTGATTTGAGCTCCAACTTCATCCCTGATTCTATCCAATCTTCTCTCTAGACCCCTTAACGATGCGTTCATCTTCTGATCCATTGCCACGATCGCTTCGTGATTGCGGTTGGATCTAATTTCCAGCAACTCTACTCGAGCTTTCAAGTTAGTCACTGTCAAATGAAATTGGTGCACATGCGGCTCCAAGTTCTTCATTCTAGTTCCCTTCGCCATGGGTGTTGTCGCTTCCCTTGGCCCGGATTGACTCTGATACCAAATTGTTAGATTTTAAAGGATCTGATGAGAATTCTCTGAAGAATTCTGGAGAATGAAAGAACATAAAGAGAATGGAGAAGAAAATGAGAGAGAGAGAGAGAGAGAGAGAGAGAGAAATAAGAGAATGATTCAATTCTATATCTGGATGCCTCTTTACATATGCTCGAGTCCTTTATATAGGATTCCACAATTACATTCTCGCCAATCATCTTATTTACATAATTATCCTCTTTTAGAGTTAGCTAGTTGCTTCCCTCAACTACCGCACGTATATGCTCCCCCTTTTACATGATACTTCTACTTCTACATATTAGGGCCGTGACACCATCAAAAATAAATTCCCAATTCCCCTCATTGATGATTTGTTAGATGAATTGGTTGGAGCCAAAGTATTTTCCAAATTAGACCTTAGATCCATATATCATCAAATCTAGATGAAACCTTCAGACATACCTAAAATAGCCTTTTGAACTCACCAAGGCTTGTATGAATTTGTTGTCATGCCTTTTGGGCTTACAAACACTCCGCCACCTTCCAAGCTCTCATGAACCAAATCTTTACCCCATACCTTCGAAAATTTATCCTAGTTTTCTTTGATGATATCCTAATATACAACCCAAATTTGGAACAACATTTAACCCACCTTCATACCGCATTTGAGGTCCTTAGATATAACCAACTGTATGTTAAGTTATCTAAGTGTATTTTTGCCAAGAATGAGGTGGGATATTTGGGCATATCATTTCTAGTGAGGGTGTTAAAGCTGATCCTAGTAAGGTCATAGCTATGGTGGAGTGGCTTAGACCTCTAACTGTGAAAGATCTTAGAGGTTTCTGGGTTTAACCGGATACTACAGAAAGTTCATAAGGCACTATGGGATTGTTAGTAGCCACTGATAGATCTTCTCAAGAAGGATGACTTCCATTGGAACCCTCAAGCAGAGGCAACATTCTTGGCACTCAAGAAGGCCATGACTCAAGCTCCTGTGTTGGCCCTATTGGATTTTTCCAAACAATTTGTGGTAGAGATAAATGCTTGTGAGAAGGGGATAGGAGTAGTGCTAATGTCAACTCCCTAAGGATCTAACGGGTAGTTCTTGATCAATAGATGGAGAGAGAGATATTATGGAAGAGAAGAATGAAGAGCAAGAGAGAATGAGAGAACAGAGAGAGAAATTCAGAATTACTTGGGAATTTTCATAATAATCCGTGGAAGGAGGTCAACAATTTTTATAGCTGATTCTAACCTCCTCTATGTGCGAGTAACTGCCTACATGAGCTGGGAATGTACTAGCTGCTAATGCAGCAACAAACTTGGTTCAACCCTTTACGACATACTTACATCATATACTACCTTTCCCTTCTACTATATTTAATTACAACTACCTCCCCCCTTACACATTAGTACATGACAATTACACCCCCCCCCCCCCAATCAAAATTTTCTTGTCCTCAAGAAATGTTGAGGAGGCTTGCTACCCTAGGAAATTGCTTGAGGAGATCTGGAAAGTACTCCCAGTTATTATTATTCGGGTGAAGGTTAGACCATTGGACGAGAACTTGATTGATGGGAGCCCCTTGGTTGTAGATTACCCTTCTATCCATGATAGTTGCAGGTTCTCTTATACTGTCGCTAGCATTAGAAGATGCACCTAAGGTAGGGTTGGGCTCATTGTCTATGCTCCAACTAACTTCTTGAGAAGTGAAACATGAAACATCGGATGGATGTTGGAGAACTCTGGTAGCTGCAGCCGATAGGCCACATTACCTACCTTGGCGGTAATGGGAAATGGCCCATAGAACTTTGGGTTTAACTTTGAGCTAGGCTTATGGAGTAGGGCCCTCAAATGACTCGGTTGAAGCTTCAAATACACCACTTGTTCTTGTGCAAAGGTACATTTTGACTCCTTGATGTACAATAGATTGAGCCTAAGGACCTCAGAAGTAGTTTTTAGGTGATCAAGATGCTTGGCAAAGGATGGGCTATAGATGAGAATATCATTAAAAAACACTAAGATAAATTGGCACAAATAGGGTTAAAAAATATGATTCAGTAACGCCTGAAAGGTAGCTGGGGTGTTGGTGAGACCAAATGGCATAACTAGGAATTCGTAGTACCCTTAGTGGGTTTTGAAGGCTGTGAATGTCTTCAAGCCTCATTCGAATCTAATGGTAGCCTGACCTAAGGTCTAATTTGGTAAAGACATTAGCACACTTAAGCTCATCAAGCAAGTCTTCCACAATAGGTATTGAGAACTTGTCCTTAATGGTTATGGCGTTTAGTTGACGATAGTCAACACAAAACCTCTATGAACCATCTTTTTTTTTTTTTTTTGACAAGTAATACAGGTGAGGCAAAAAGGCTGTGGCTAGGTTGGATAATCGATTTGTGCAACATGTCTTTAATGAGTCTTTCAATTTCAGTTTTCTGTCTTGGTGGATAATAGCAGGACCTTACGTTGATAGGCTTTGTATTTGGTTTCAGATTAATACGATGATCAAAAGGTCTCTTGGGTGGTAGAGAGTTGGGTTCCATAAAAAGGTCCCTAAATGCAATTAAAAGCATATTAAGAAAGTCAAGTCTCTTGTCCCTTTCTTTGGGCATGAGAGTTGTTGCTCACAGTAACGGCTATCTCCCCTTCTTGTTCTATACTGTCCTCTGTAGGCTTCAAGACTTGAATGCAGAATAGTTGTGCTACCTTGGTGAATTTATTTTTGAACATCCGTTGCAACTTCTTACCCGAAATCATCTTGCATACCCCCACTTCATGATTACCTGTTAGGGTCTTCCTTCTTCCATCTTTCTCAAAAGTTACCTCCATTTTATTAAAATCAAAGCTTATTGGACTTACCCCCTTCATCCAATTAACACCCTGCACCACATCACAACCCTCTAACTTGAGCAACCTCAAGTCAACTGTGAAATCCTCCTCGTTAATCTCCCAATAGAATCCCTTGCACGATGATTGACTTAAAACTTTGCTGCCATTAGCGAATGTTATTGATAGGGGATGGGATTGAGTGACTTCACACCTCAATCTCATTCCCATAACTTCATCCGAGAAGCTATGGGTACTCTCGTTGTCAATGAGCACCATTATGGGACAGTTGTTAGCTCTTCCTTCCACCTTGATACCCTTGTTGTTGGCCACCCCTTTTAAGGCATGTAATGAGATTTCTCCCCTATCTTCCCCATTAATCTTAGAGAGTTCCTCTTCTTCCTCTACATCATCATCTTCTCCTTCCAGCAATAGCAACTGCCTTTTGCACGTATGGCCTAGGAAGTACTTGTCCCCACATTTATAGCACAACCCAGCTTGACGCTTTTGTTCCATCAATTTCCCTCCATTTGTAGGATTAAGGGTGGTAGAGGGTAGGGCCAATACCCCCAGCTTGCCAACATTCTGTTCTCGACTTGCTAACCCCTTGTGATTACTCCTTTCGCCTGGCTCCTCCGTTTTTTCATCAAAGCCTCAATGATCAATTCTTGTAGCCTCGCAATCTCAGCAGCCTGCTTAATGGTCTGAGGCTGTATCATCTTCACCATTGGCCTCACTTCATCCCCTAGGCCACTAATAAAAGTCGATACAAGGTATTCCTCGGACAAATGGGGACTGTGCACCATCATTAAGGACCTTAGCTCTTCAAACTTAAGCTAGTAGGCCTACACTGTTCCTTCTTGCTTGAGTTTGTTAAACTCCTCAATTATATTACTCATACTCCTATCCCCCAAATCTCTCACAGAGATCATCAACAAATACATTCCATGGACTTCCTTCCTTCACTGTACTCCAACCTTGAAACCATGCATCTCCCATATCGTTTAGGTAAGCAGAAGTTAGGGTGATCTTTTGTTGTTCTGGTACTTGATATAGGGAGAACATCCTTTCACATCTCCTTACCCACCATCTCGGATTCTCCCTTTCAAAAAGTGGAATCTCCAATTTTGGCACAGGGAAGCTCGGCTGGTTACGATGAGCTTGAGCTCCTGGCCCTTTCTCCCTTGTATTTTCTCCCACCATTTCTGGTTCAAACTCAAATTCCCACTCTGGGAAGGATGGGCTTCGGTCTCTCCCTAGGAGGAAACTCAGGTGAGAGTCTTACCGGTTGTTGGGATGCAAACATCCTCATGAACTGGTGCATTTGCTCCATCATTTGTTCCCGTAATAGAGTACTCTATTCCCGGTTCTCTTCATACCATCTCTCCATCGCCTGATCAATCCAAGTATCCACTCCTGTTCTAATAGAGGATTCGAGAGTCCCCATCTTTGTTTGCATCTTCAGTGTTGTTAGCTGTTGCAACTGGGACTCCATTTGCTTCATTCTCGTTCCATTGACCATGGCGATGAATTATCAGTAATCGATCAACGCCCAAGAGCGTGGCTCTGATACCAAATATCAGCTCCCTAAGAATTTGACAGGTAGTTCTCGATCAATAGAGAGAGAGAGAGAGAGAGAGAGAGAGAGAGAGAGAGAGAGATTATGGAAGAGAAGAATGCAGAGCTAGAGAGAAAGAGAGAACAAAGAGAAATTCAGAATTACTTGGGAATTTTCATAATAATCCGTGGAAGGAGGTTAACGATTTTTATAGCTGATCCTAACCTCCCTCATGTGCAAGTAATTGCCTACATGAGCTGGGAATGTACCAGTTGCTAATGCTGCAACAAACTTGGTATAACCCTTTACAACATACTTATATCATATACTACCTTTCCCTTCGACTATATTTAATTATAGTTACCTCCCCTTTTACACGTTAGTACATGACATGCTGATGCAGGAGGGAAGACCTATAGCTTACATTAGGCAAGCATTGGCTCCTAGGCACCTGGGGTGGAGAGTGTGTGACAACGAATTACTGATAATGCTGAAGACAATTAACAGATGGAGACACTATTTGGAAGGTAACCCCTTTGTGATCAAGATTGATCATGAGAGAGCCTAAGGTTCTTGTCACAACAAAGCCTACAGTCTCAACTACAAAGAAAGGGGGTCTCCAAGCTTATGGGGTTAGACTACACCATCCTTTACCGCTAGGGAAATGAGAATGTAGTGGCTGATGCCTTATCCAAAAGAGAGGACAGTGGTAGTTGCCATGCCATTACAGCAGTGGTACTCGAATGAGTGAAGGAGCTTGTGCAGAGCTATGACCAGACAGATTGGGCGAGGGATCTTTTGCCTCAACTTGTTCAACCCTCGGGAAATCATGGGTATTCATTGTCCAATAGATTGATCAGGTTTCAAGGAAGATTAGTGGTGGGAGATGACAAGGGATTGAAGGAGAGGATCTTAAGGTCTCTCCACTGCTTACCACTAAGGGGACACTCAGGGATCAGGGCCACTCATCACAAAGTGAGGCAATTGTTTTTTTGGCCAAAACAGAAGAAGGACGTAATAGAATTTGTACTAGCTTGTGAAACGTGCCAAAGATGTAAACATGAACAAGTGCCATACCCTGGTCTACTGCAACCCCAAGAGGTTCTAGAACTAGCATGGGAAGGGATTTCAATGGACTTTGTGGAGGGGTTGCCTAAATGTGAAGGTAAGGATGTGATCTTAGTGGTGGTGGACTGACTGACAAAATTTGGGCATTTTTTCAGCCTCACACACCCTTTTTCAGCCCAAGAAGGGGCTAGGGTATTTTTGGATTAAGTGGTAAAGCTGCATGGGGTCCCTAAATCGATTGTATCAGATAGGGACAAAATCTTCACTAGTAATTTCTGGCAAGAGTTGTTTAAGAAGTTAGGGGTGGGATTACATATGTCAATTATCTACCACCCTCAATTTGATGGCCAAACGGAGAGGGTCAATCAGTGCCTAGAGGCCTACCTCAGATGCATGTGTTTTACCAAGCCAAAAAGCTAGAACAGGTGGTTGTCACTTAGCTCAATGGTGGTACAACTCTTACTTCCATAGTGCCATCAAGAGAAGCCCCTTTGAAGTAGTGTTTGGGTACAAGCCACCCATTCTACCAGCTATAGCTAGCTCTACTACTAGTTTAGCAGCAGTGGAGCAATATTTGCAGCAAAGGCAAGACATGCTATCCATCCTAAAGGAGGAGTTAGCCACGACACAGAATAGGATGAAGTAGAAGGCTGATAGGAGGATGAGTGACAGGGCCTTTGAGGTGGGAGATAGGGTGTTCCTTAAAGGGAAAAGTTTCTTGCAACAACCCTTCACAACCGCACTCTCATCCAAGCTTAGTCCTAAGTATTTGGGGGCCCTTTATCATTGAATCTAAAGTGGGAAAAATGGCTTACAAGTTGATGTTGCCCCCAAGGGTGAATGTACACCTGGTGTTTCATGTTTTGCTACTTAAAAGTTCCATTGAACTGGGTGCCCCCACTAGTTAGCAGCTGCAAACCATGGAGGATGAACTAGAAGAAACCCTAGAGCCCAGGGCTATCTTAGACAGGAGGGTGGTCTATCAAGGAGCAATGCCCTTGACCCAAGTATTGGTCCAATGGTCATAGCTACAGCCAGACCACACCACTTGGGAGTACCTTCCGGAGCTGTTGAAACAATTCCCAAGAGCAACGGGCCTATTGTGAAATTCTTGAGGACAAGAATTGGTTTTGAAGAGTGGGGGAGTGTCATGACTTGAGGGTTTAATTGTATTTTTTTTTCCTGAAATTTCAAATGTAATGGCGGGAGCCAATATAATTAGTTGATGGCAACATTACCATTCTACCCCTCGGTATAGTTATAACCGCTGGGAAGAGCCTACAAAAGGCTTAGCTACGCAAGGATGGGAACTCATGAGTGAAAATAACACTGAATTCTTTCCCTCTCAAATTCTCTCTACTTCTTTCAAACTCTCCCTCCAAAATTCTCTCTCTTTCTATTCTTCTAATTGTTCTGAAATTCAAGTCTCATTCGCGAGGCTTGACAGTGGCTTGTTTATAATGTGACCCAACCTGACTTGATAAGAGGGGGGAGAGAGATTCCGCTGGCAATTTAGACTAGTAGCTAAGATGACAGTGAGACAAAGAAATGTTTCTCATCCTCTGGGCAAACCTGTGAGAAGATGCCAATATGCACCTGACATCTAGGTGAAGTTCTCTCTTCCTTTGTCCCAAAGAACAACATAAAACAATCGAACAGAAAAAGTTACCAAAATTCATTCTTAATTTGTTTTACATCCTCAGGGGAAATAGAACCTTATTAATTTGTTTGACTTAGCTTTCTATGCAGGTAAGAAATGGCTTGTATATCTAACTGATATAGTTAACCCAAAGAAAAAAAACAAAAAATTGATATAGTTACAGACTAGGGTCTGAATTACTGAAAAACACAGTTTCCTAACGTATATATTTATTGGTTTGCGGCCAAATAAATCACTTATAGGCATACTTGATGATGCTGTAACAAAAAGCAATTATTATGCAAACTAAACCTAAAGCAACTGATGGACTCCTAAAGGCAAACCTTGAATGGCTTGTGGACTGGGCCTGATTGTGGTGGTCACATATTACTATTCCATGGCAAGTTACAAAAGGGACCTAAAAAAACTTGAATGGATTGTTTCTCCTTCTCCATAAGCAACTCTTCATCAGGTATCTCCATATGTGATTTCACCAATATGTCACTTTTGAACTTTAATATCTAAATTTCGTGGTTATTGTTTTTTCTTTTGGTTTTTTACTTCTCTGTCTTCAGGTTCTGTGTGATATTTAACAAACTCTTGTTGATATGGTTATATATATATGTATATGAATATAGATATATCATAGAGTTTACTCAGCAAAAAAGAGAAAAAATTCAATGAATTCCCAGCTGAGGTACTGGCCATGTATGAAAAAAGAGTATGCAAACAGAAACAATAATCTCTATATGATGCTTATTCAAAAAATTCTATGGAGTCTAAAAGTTGATCCTGAAACTGTCTATCATTGTTATGGCTGGTAGAGTTACTGCAAACGTAATTCTTGGATCTCCAAAAATATTAACCTTCATCTCTACCTTGCCAAAAGGTCCTGAATTTATAAATAATGCATGTCTCTTTTATTTATCCTCAAACTCCTATCAAGTCAATGTTAAATGATATTCAATATCAGCACCTGACAAATTCTAGCTTTTGAGTTGGCAATTTTACATTTATAAAATGTTTGTTAAATTAACCTAGTGAGCACTGAAGCCCTTATTGCAGAGTTTTATATATTATTGCTTTCACATTTTGTTGACGGTGATCCAGTTTTCCACTCATTTCAAACTTTGTACTCATTTGAACTTTATACTGTCCGTCAGGATACTGCTGAAGACCCTTTGCCTTATGAACAAGTAAGAGATGATCAAGATGAGTGTGACCATTCTTTTGTATTGAAGGATGATCTTGGTTATGTTTGTCGAATATGTGGAGTTATCCAAAGGAGCATTGAGACCATCATTGAGTACCAGTATGCGAAGGTATGTATCTAGGTTCTTTGTAACATCACCAAATTTACCTACTTTTTCTCTTTTGGTCATATGGCTAAAATTTCGATGCATCATGTTATTCCTGATTTTAGCTGGCTGAAGCAGGATGATGAAACTTTTAGGAAGGTATAATGTGTATTGCAATTTCTGTTCATCCTTGTGTTATTACAACAAATATGCTGTCTGCTTTTCAGTCCTTCCAAAGAGCTCAAGCGTGTCACAAGGGGTGGCTATTAGACTAAAATCTGCTCCTCTTACCCTTTTATCAGCACAAAGCTGATTTCACCCAGCTTTGTAAAAAGCTGAGTTGTTGCTGAAAAGCTGATTCCAGTTTTCAGCGTTTTCCTCTTTCCTCTCAATATATTCTTTTATTCCAGCACATATATTTATATGAAAAAGAGAAAGTCCCTAAGTTACCATATTGCACTCTATAAATGTCCCTACTAAATCCCATACTGGGGCAAAACCCTGCAGCTCTTACACATGGCCTTGGTAGGCATATTTGTTCATTAATCATCACTTGAATATTAATCAAACCGAACCATGTTATCAACATTAACGCTTACTTATCATATCATGGCTGTAACATTTTAAAATTAGACACCGAGTCTCAAGCATTAAGGCTACCGAATCGATCTCTGAAATTGGCTTTAAGAGAAACCCCAAAATTCTGTAAACTGGCTAGTACAACTGATCTTATAGTGGACTTATTGACTGTCAAGTTCCTAGGTCTCAGCCTACTTCACAGTTGATTCTTCTCCCAACAGTTGATCATCTTTGTGTTCACTGTTTTGGATGATCATCTGTCACCCGTCCAGCCTATTCTATTTTCTATAGGTGACTAAACAGTTGATTCTAGTTGACTGTCACTTGTGCCTATGACTTGTCATCCCTAAAGTTGACCTTTCAATCTGCCCTGGCATACTTGGCCTTACATCACCTCAATCACACCTTTAGTCACTTAATCAAGGGCCAATTGCCCATACAAGCTCATACTATGGTATCCTCTCTAGGGGCAGAATATAAGGGTCATTATTGGCACTCCCTCCCTTTCTAAGGTCAACCATATTTATTTTTCATTACCCTCCTTCAAAGGCCATTACAATCCAAGGAAAAATCATCAAAGCCACTTGTCCAACATGTATCATTGAAGATACATGCGTCCTAACTAGACCAGCACTTAAAATGGAATTAAAGGCCTTGTTCTAGTTCACAAGATGGTTTAAATTCATCACCTAACCCACCCCAAAAGGAAGTTTCTTTGCAGTTTCTCTAATCTATTGATAACAAAAGGACTAATAGAAAAAGGGTCATGGCGTAAGTTGGAATGCTAGAAAGTGCACTTTTTGATTAAAGTTAACCTTCCCCCCTTTAAAAGGTTATTGACCTTTCTGAGACACTAACATCTTTTTGACCAACTCTATTTGACTAGTTTTTTATGGATTCTTAGTTTGGTGAGGCTACCGAGTGTATAGTCACTATGTAAATATTTAATTTAGTTTTATATGATTAATTGAATTGACAGAATACTGATATTGATCTCTTGTCTCTTCACTTCTCTTCTCTTCACTTCTCTTTTTCTCCGGTTCTACATTTCTATGCTTTATCACATGTCTAGACATTTCCGCAGTTCTTTCCAGGAGTTCACCTAACACATGACCTCATTTGCAGGAGATTTCAATTTTCTAGGATTTCTAACATGTTCTCCTACTGGTTTAACAGATTTTAGGCTATACATAATCTCAAAATTCAATATGCATTCTTGAATTTGTTTTTTCATTTTCTATTATTCACCCATTTCATATACCATGTTCAACATTACCAAATTTATCAACTTTATAGTTAATGGATGCAACAAGATGTTGCTTGTGACAAGAAGATTAAGCTTTGGTTAATCAATCACATTTTATTTAGCTTGGATAGTTATTAGTCTGATCTGACCATGATAAATGTTGTAACAATTCTTGCTGACACAGAGTCAAATCTCCCTCAAGACAAATACAATCCCTCACTCACGGATAGAACAGAAATAGGAATACAAGAAAGCAACACAGAATCAAAGCACTCACACACAAGACGCGATTTATCCTGGTTCGGAACTCCTAGATGGAGGACCTACATCCAGACTGAGATGGTCACGTTCTTCACTATCTTGAAAATGAAAACAAAGATTACATGCACTGATTTCTCTCCCAGCCCTATTACCAAGCTGCCTTACTCGGAGATTACAAAGTAATACCACTTTTCTCTCCCAAAAACACACAGCACATACTCTTTTCACAAGACAGAATGAAAAACGTATTGAGAGTGAAAATGAGACTCCCGAACCCTTTATTTATAAACTATAAAGGGCGGGATATACAAGGCCTCCAATAACCGCCTGCAGTTACAAATATAACCCTAACTACCAGACTTCTAGAAGCTTTAATCTAATACCTTCTATTCGTCCTTCCTCTCTCGTGACCATATGTCTAATCCTCAGGCAAATATTTCAACAATAAATTCATTTAAATATATAATGTGGTCGCCATCGAATATTCGTTGCCTGGTGATATATCCAAATCACACTGTTTTGCTTTTGTGACATTTTTATCTGTTGCCTTCTGATTTTCTTGGCGTCTGGTTTCAGAATATTTCCATCTCAGAAAGCAACATGTAGTTATTTGTAAATTTTCTATTTTCCTCCTATTTAGCAGACCAATTCTATAATTATCTCCAGGAATGGAGATTTGTATCGCAATTAGACCTAATATGCAACTCAGATTTTATTTACTCCAAAATGCTATGACTCTTGTCTTTCTATTATTAGCTTTATTTGATTGTTTAATTTTTGTCTTCTTCTAAATACAAAATTGTGTTTTGAGTGTTTATGCGATCTATATACTGGGGCTTTCTTGAGGCTACCTACTCCAATTAGACTGTTGGTTAACTCTAGTTTCAACAGGCTACTTAATTTGCTAAGTAATTTCTATGCTTAAATTCACTTAAAAGTCTGCTGAGTTTTTATCCATGACATGGCTTTCTTATTTAAGCTAAATTATATTCTTCCTTCCTCTTTAAGATAGGTTCTTCCTTCCTCTTCCTCATGTTACTGTTCTTCACTTTACTAGATGTCCATGTTCCAATACTCAACTTAAAATGAAGAAGCATTGTCATTTTTGTAGGCACAAAAAGTTTCTCTTAGAACTGTAATATTCTAGCTACTTGACCTGAACGTTTACAAGAGTCTACCCCTACTAGCTTTGCATTTTTGATTAAATAGAATTTAATTCATTTTCGTTCTATTCAAAATTAATTTGATGTTACATAATTGGGCTTCTCATATGCTGTGGATTTCTTTGTTCTTGGACTATTGGTGAAATTTCTATTGCGTGTAGTTTTCCCAAAGCCAGAATTGGGTATACATTATATCATGGCCCTTGTATGGTTGTGCTACTGCTAAGTTTTGGTAGCAACAGTAGGGTGTTGCTCCTCCGTGACTAGAAGGTCACTGGTTTGAGTTGTAAAAACAGCCTTTTTGCAAAGTAAGGGTAATGCTGTGTACAAGAAGACCCTTGCAAAGCGTGAAGCCTTGTGTACTGGGGATGCCCTTTTATTTAATTAGCTTTAGAATGTAATCTCGATTCTTATTTTTCTGTATGAAACTGTACATAGCAGTTAGTAGACTTCTCTCTCTAGTCAATATTCTCTGACCAATATGATTCACTTCTCTTGGTTTAGGTCACAAGGAATGCACGAACATACAGTTATGAATCCCGTACTGTGAAGGACAAAGAGGCTACTGAAATATTTCGTGATGGAGGTAAATTATCTGGACATGATTTCGTTGTTGACAACATATGTGCTCATCCCAGGCACAGGAAACAGATGAAACCACATCAAGTTGAGGGATTTAATTTTCTACTCAGTAACTTGGTTGCAGAGAGTCCGGGCGGCTGCATCATGGCCCATGCTCCAGGCTCTGGGAAAACTTTCATGATAATTAGTTTTATGCAGAGTTTTCTGGCTAAGTTTCCCTATGCTAGACCACTAGTGGTACTACCAAGAGGCATATTAGCTACTTGGAAAAAAGAATTCAAGAGGTGGCAAGTTGAGGACATTCCCCTGTTGGACTTTTACTCTGTAAAAGCAGATAATCGGTCACAACAGCTAGAAGTGTTAAACCAGTGGGCAGGTCAGCGAAGCATTCTCTTTCTCGGGTACAAGCAATTTTCTTCTATTGTTTGTGACAGTGAAAACAGTAATGCGGCAATTGCCTGCCAAGAGATACTTCTTGAATTGCCATCCATTCTCATATTGGATGAAGGCCATACCCCTAGGAATGAGAACACTGATGTCCTGAACTCCCTGAAGAAAGTGCAGACGCCTCGAAAAGTTGTGCTTTCAGGGACTCTGTATCAGAATCATGTCAAGGAAGTCTTCAACATCTTTGATCTGGTCCGTCCAAAATTTTTGCGGTTGGATACTTCCCGCAGCATTATAAGGCGAATATTATCCAGAGTACCTAGTGTGAGAAAACATGTTAAGGCAAAGGGCTTGGAAAATGTCTTTTATGAATCAGTGGAGCGTACACTACAGAAAGATGAAAATTTCAAGAGGAAAATAACTGTTATTCAGGATTTACGTGAAATGACAAGTAAGGTTCTCCATTTCTACAAAGGAGATTTTCTTGATGAATTGCCCGGTCTAGTTGACTTCACTGTGTTCCTTAGCCTCAGCCCTAAACAGAGGCGTGAAGTTGAAGAATTGAAGAAGTTGAGCAGGAAGTTCAAGATAAGTTCTGTTGGAAGTGCACTCTATATTCACCCACACTTGAGATATTCCTTGAAGGATTCTTCAACTGGACTCGATGATACCCAAATGGACCAGATTTTGGAGAAGGTGGAACTCAGAGAAGGAGTGAAGGCGAAGTTCTTCTTCAATCTGTTAGCACTCTGTGAATCTGGCGGGGAAAAACTGCTCGTCTTTAGCCAGTACCTGCAGCCGCTCAAGTTCTTGGAGAGGCTAGCAGTGAAAATGAAGGGATGGAGCCTCGGAAAAGAACTCTTTGTAATCACGGGTGATTCTAGTTCTGAGAATAGAGAGTTGTCCATGGATCGTTTCAATACTTCCCCCGAGGCTCGCGTCTTTTTTGGCTCGATAAAAGCATGTGGGGAAGGGATATCTCTGGTAGGCGCCTCCCGTGTAATCATAATAGATGTGCATTTGAATCCATCCGTTACCCGGCAGGCCATTGGACGAGCATTCCGTCCAGGTCAAGAGAAGAAAGTTTACATTTACCGCTTGGTTGCTGCTGACTCGCCTGAAGAAGACGACCACTGGACCTGTTTTAAGAAGGAGTCAATTGCAAAAATGTGGTTCGAATGGAATCAGTATTGTGGTCAGAACGAATTTGAAATGGAGACTGTGAGTGTATCAGAGTGCGGCGACCAGTTCTTGGAATCGCCGAGGTTAAGCGAAGACGTCAAAGCTTTGTACAAGAGGTTGGTTAAAATTATTCTGTTGGTCAATGCTTCGTATGTGGTTGTGGTTATGATTGTGGTGTTCTAAGGGCTGGCTTATTATTTGATTTGCAGGTAAATGATGCGGTAGGGATGAGGAGGCATGGGGATGGGGTGCAGATGTGAATTTTGTACATGCTTGAATTTTGTAGATGCGAATTTAGTTAGGCCTCAACAGGAAAATTGTTAAGTTGGTTTGTACATATGAATACACCTACCTGGCTACCAACAATGTTAAAATGTTCTCTAATTTTATTTTGAAAACTTTTCAGAATGGTACGCCTTTAGGTTGGTTGGTTGGTTTTTTTTTTTTAATTTAATGTTTTAAAATTTTGGATATCCATAAAAATCAATTATAGATGTTTGTTTTGTTTGGATGAATGTTCATGTTTGATTTTGAAATTTGTTATGATGTTTGCGGAGGATGTTAGATCATGCTGTATCTGGGATGTGTACGTGATAATTGATGGTTGGTTATGGTTTCTAAGTCTCTTCACAATGTTTCACATATATTCTTATTTGGGATTACTATTTTGGCATGATTTCTTCTTGTTCGTGTTCTTAATTTTAACAAAGGAGATAAATTATAGATGAAAATTTTGTGTCACTGTACAAGGCAAAAAATTAAAGTCATGATTTATTAGTGTGAATCTCAACTTATCTAAGTTCAATCATTTAATTTATATTTTAGAGAATTATGCATATTGTTACTTAGTGAATAATGAAGATGCACAAATAACGCATTCGTGATGTTTGTTGTGTTGCAAATTGAAGAAGGTGCTCGTACGTGCGTGTTTTAAATTTTGATTTATAATAATTGAGTTGTTTTTGGTTCAAAATTTTAGAATTGACCGGATATGTTTGGGTATTAACATGAAACTCGAATAAACTTAATACTTGAATATCTTTACAATTGTGTTGACATTTATGGGAGTAGAAGATAACACAGTAGAGATATTAATGAAATTATAAATTGACTCTGTCTCAACCTATCGACTAAGCCACTCATGTTAAAAATTCAACCTCTTTTTTTTTTTTACAAATTTGAAAATACTCATAAGATTAGTATTTTCAAAATATAATGTTATTAAACATCTTGTAAATTGCACAACGGTACCCATTGTATTAATTTAATTTTTTTAATTAATAACATATAATGGGCAAGTGATTAGTGATTTGGAAAATTATAATAATGTCATAAGGTTAATGACTAAAATATAATAAATATAAATTGTCTAAAAATAAAAAAAAATATTTACTATACTTTAAGTATGTTTTAAAGTAATAATTAATATTACTTATGTCTTAAATGTTAGATTGTGTATTTAATGACACCACACAATTAAGAGGGGGTGAATTGAGTGATTTTAAAAATTTGATTAAACTTAAGAAATTTTAAACAATTGATGAGATTTTAGGGCAAATACTTTGGTGGTTGAGAATGATGCTTAAAAATAATAATAAAGTGAAAGATAAATACGAAAATCACACAATTGATTTATAATGGTTCAGTCCAAACGATTTAATTCACTACCTTACTTCCTCATTAAGAATTTTAAAATATCCACTAAAATCTCATATT
Source organism: Diospyros kaki (assembly GCA_036245055.1). NCBI lineage: Eukaryota > Viridiplantae > Streptophyta > Magnoliopsida > Ericales > Ebenaceae > Diospyros > Diospyros kaki. Next base: position 38,370,110 of record BSEG01000001.1, on the reverse strand, counting down.
TGATCTCAATAGACATTCTAGTATCACAACTAAAAATACAACCTTCTATTTATCAAAGTAGACTTTCTAGCAACATTACTAGGTAATGTACATTAATTTTTACAATATGAGATTATCTCAGTTACAATTGTTTCTCAAAAATTAAATATAGAGGCTCGAGTAAATGATACAAATGTTATACAAAAGTTTTTGAAAAAAAAATTAAAATCACTTGAGTACTTAAATTAGATTGTAAAATTTAAACATTGCAATAAATTCTCTAAGCATTCAAATGCACCATCATGTTAGTATTTATAAGTTTAACCTGCCCTTTGAATTTATCAACTGTTAATGGAGTTGCTAATTATCATAAATGATTTGTAAAACTAACTGTTAAATATATATGTGACGAAAACAATAAATATGATTAAGAAACAATTGAGCGATTACAGCAAACCTTAAGGAAATAGTTGACAGGCATAGCAAAAACAGTCAATTGGGTTAAAGTCGGTTGATCGAATTTTTTGCAGTAGCAATTGACTGTGCTCGGTCAAGAACATGCATTTGTTCAGTCAATTGGCTAAGGCAATTGGTCAATCGAATTTCATGTGCGGTCAACAAATTGGCCTTTGTATTTTAAAAACATTGCTTCGATTTTCAAGTGCTTCAAAACCAATTTTGATGAAACAAATTTAAACGATTCTGTTAACATAAAATTTTAATTTTTCGAATGTCATCAAGAATTTTCAGAATGAGATCTTAGCATTGGATGAAATTAATTTTCATTTAAGTGCTTATAAAACGATATAGATACACCAAATAAATAATCATTTAGACAAAAAAATTATTATAAAAGTAATATACATTTTTATCATCAAAATCATAATAAAGAACAAAACAACATTAATTATTTTAATGTAATATATCACTAACATTAAAATAGGATGATGCAAGCCTTGATGCTGCATTAATTTGGAACAATTGGAGATTAATATGATACACAAGTGCCCCACATCTCAAACTCAAATATATCATAAATCTCAACTACAATTTAAGATTGATGGATCAGTTGGGAATGAGTTTGAAGCGAGGCCGGGCAAAAGCCGGCGCCGGATCGTAGTGTCCATAATCTCCGGCATTACTTCTCAGAAGCCTTTCTTGGATTCTATTATTTGCCGTGGCTCCTTCTTGCTGTAATACTTCCTGTCTAATAATTAATAATATATTTATAAATATATATACATACACATAAAACAAATGACAAAAAAAAAGAAGAAGAAATTAGTTAGCCAAAATCGACGAGTGAAGTTTCAAGAGAGAGGTGAGTTGAAAACCTTATCATCATAAGTCGTAGCATCTTCCTCGGCCAAATTGTTGCCCTGTTGTCGGCCTACAAAATCTTACATTATTATCAAAATAATGAGACCATTTATTTTTTTTAAATGTTATCAGTACATATGTAACTTCTCAATTCAGCAGTCACAGACTCGTATATACGGGTGTTATTAATATATTAAGCTAGTGTTTGTTAAAATAAATAAGATAATATTTTATCAAGAAAATTTATTTGTAAAGTTCAAAATAAGTTATTTGAATGGGAGAAAGGATAAATATCTTAAAAGTAATTATAACGATCAGCCTCCCAAAACTCTCCCACTAATATAGGAGATCCGTGGAAAAATCATAAAAAAAGTGGTACAAAATTAAACTTAACTGAAAACAAACATCCCATTACTAAGATAGAGCACTAATTTCTAAACAACTATTTGTTTCATCATGCATTCCACTTTTTTAAGACAATAAATTACAACATTCAACATTTACATTAGGCTTTTACAAAAGAAAGATCACTTCAAATTTAAAACACAAGGATTACTTTCTTTACAAAAAATAACAAAACACCCAAGTCCTTTTTATCATGAGAGTTTTGTACACAAGATTATTGCCCAAGGATCAAACACAAGCTTCACTAGGCATGCTCGTCGAAATTTAACAAATACAATAAAAAATATTTGTGTTCAGGATGTTTTTCATATCCTATCTTTTTCGATCTATATCTTGATCAATAAATGCTACTTAAATGTGCTGATATTACGAATCATATCATGTTTATATATATATATATATTTAATTAAGAACTCTTTAACTTCATATTTCATATATTTTGACGAAATTAAAAGCCTAAATAGAAAGACAAGACTTTTGAAAACAAATCTGATCACTATTGAAAGTGAACAGATGAAATGAAAGAGAGATCACCAACCTGCAAATGAAATTGGTAGATGGATTAATGCTGAAAGTGAAAGGAGGAGGAAGAGGAGACCAATCTTCTTGAGCATCCTCGACCTTGATAGATGATGCTTCTTTTAACAACACATCATCATCAATAATACAACAAAACTACTCTCTCTCCCTCCCTCTCTCTCTGTCTCTGATATGTGGAGAATGGAACAAATGGATGGTTGCTTTATATAGAGATTATTAAGCTTATCACAGTGGGAGTCTTATTGCAGAGAATGCTCATATCTCTATGCTTTTGAGTTTAAAATTCAAAATGCAAAGATGAGTGAGACCACTTTGCTGTTGTTGGGGCACTAAGCCTAACTAAGCCTAAGGAATGGTGGATTCATTAATAATTGAATTATTAATAAGGAATGGGGCACTAATAATTGAATTATTACTACAGAGTATGGATCTCTATATAAATTGAGTGTTTGGTAATCTTTTTGTATTTAATTCCTTCAAATTAATATTAGTTTCAATTTGTCATATTTTTATAAATTTTTAATGATTTATATATTTTGTAAAGAATTTCTTAAAAACCTTCAAATTTTTTACTTTTTTTTTTAAACTTACAAATTTACAACACTTCTTATCAATTACTACAAAATGTAATGACTATTTTTATAAAATTTTTCTCCGTGAGGATTTAAACTTTAGGAAGATATATAAGATTAACATATCAAGTAGGTTTTTATAATTATCATTATTAAAGTATTTAATAATTAATTATAAAATCTATTATATTTTATAATGAGGTTTAAAAATAAGAGTAATGTTAATTATTCTCTAAAATTATATAATTCAGAAGTGTAAATGAAATAACAAAAAATTTAAAAGTATAATTGATTCTAAATTATATAATTTAAAAGTATACATAAAATAACAAAAAGTTTAAGTATTTATATAAAAAAAATGTATAGGTACAGAATCTAAAATACATATTTAACTTAAAAAATGTGAAATGATTCAGTTGTCGAGACCTTTTAATAGAATAATTTATATGTAATCAAACTTAAATATATACTTTATTTGTTTGATTTAAAGGGACGGTGGCCCCCATGAGTTCTTCATGACTAGGAATACTCCAATTTTGCCAATAGGTCTTTTTGGTTACAAATAAGTTATAAATATCTTATAATGCGCTGCTAGGTAACATGGGGTCCATAGCTCAGTGGTAGAGCATTTGACTGCAGATCAAGAGGTCACCGGTTCGAACCCGGTTGGGCCCTCTTCCCTCGAAACTTCTGCTGGTTAGTTTTGCTTCTTTGGGTATTACATATTTAGTTTAAACAGTAGTACAAAAATTGACAAATCTATAAAATTATTTGGATTTTCATTGCCAAGTTAATTACCTCCTACTGCATGTACTGTGTTCATCATCCACTCAGTTCCTAGTTTTCCAAATTTTAATTTTATCAATTTAATTATCTCATAATATTTAAAATCTGTCGCAAAGTGAAGGTTTATATATTACTCATATTACCATCAAAATTAAGTTAATAAATCATGTCCAATTATTAGTATTAATTCTTATATATGTAACTTTTTTGAATTATCAAATCATCATAAGAGTCATGTAAAAGCACATCATGTATATAGTACTAAGTAATTACATACATCATCTTTGACAAAAGCATATTTTAACACGATGACAAACATTAATTTCAAATATTACAAAGAGAGATGACTCCATAAAGTTAAAATTTCAAAATAAAAATCAGGCAAAGTTCTTTTCTAGCTCCTTCTTGGACGTCGTTGCTTACCTTTGAAGAACTCCACAACACAACCTTACAGTAGTCCAGGATCGACACACATCAAATGGAGTTGATGATTTCCCTCACATTTATCATTATATATAATCACATCATAATGAGCAACAACAGTGTTGTATTGCTCTACAATTATTCTTTACTGGGTTCATTAATCATTAATCATCAATCATCAATCATCAATTATTTATTTGTATATATATATATATATAGAAAAGAAAAGAACAGACACACACACATATATGTGGATATATATATATTGATGAAACTCAGGCTGCTGCTGTTATACTCTTCCATGTTCCTTCACTCCTTCTCACTTTGATGGGCAGCCTGGACAATGAGGTACTCTTTCTCCTTCACAAGCCGCTCTTTCTCCTCTTTCAAGCGCCTTATATTCTGCTTCATTGTTTGTTGCCTATCTTTGGGTATGTAGGACTGGCCGAGCACCCGGAAACGCTCCGGCTGCCCCAACATGTTCTTCCGCATCAAAATCTCAGCGTCCTTGCGCTCGATCTCGTTCTCGATCTCGTTCAGTCGACGAGCAATATCCATGGATCGATACACAATTCTGTCAACCCGATCTTTTAACTTCCAATCCAGATCGTTGCTAGCTATATATATACTTGTACCTAACCCACCCGGCTTTGGTATTGTATGTCACGGAATTAATTAGGCCACGCTTGCGACGCTTGCCAATTGCGTCTGGGATACAAATTGTTTCCAATGAGAAGAAAACAAATACGATCGAGACAACAGTGCCCTGAAAACAATGTCACAAAGGTTTTGTGTCGGAGCAAGAAATGGAAGAATTAACGCAATTTGACAAAAATGTCACTGTGTTCTAAACAAGGTTATAATTCTTGGGCCTATGATCAGTGAGAGAAAAGAAGCTTGTATATTTATAGGGGGAAGAGAGAGTTGGTACGTTAAAGCTTTGGCCTTTTTGTTTTTGCGTTGTTTTGGAACACATGTTCTTGTTTAATTTCGCAGGAAGGATGGGATCATGCAAACTTGGCCTTAAAGAATACTTTAGTTTGAACATCACCAATATTCATGCAATATAGTGATCATCATAATTAATGTATATGATTCGTCCCATTTAATTAAACATGATGGTGAAACTTTGTGTTTTATTGTTTCTTTTTCAAATCATTGTTTCTCCTAACAATTCACTCACATGATGTGGTAAAGTCAAGCAAACAAGATCTTGGCTGTAAAGATTAATTGATGCTGTCGCTTATGAACAGTTTGGTGCTCCCTGCCAAACTGGTGGGGGTGTGAATTGGGTGCCTCTATTTTCTTTAATTTGTTTGAGAAATTTATTATTATTATTGCTAAAAATATAGACAATATATGTAACAATAACAAAATAAAAAAGTTCACAGAACAAACTAAGTAGACTAGAATATAAAACGTAAACAAGTTTTAAGAAATTTCAGACCAACAAAACATCCCAATATAATCAACTAGTCTAAGAAAAACAAAGAAAAGCAATATCCAAAAAATAAGAAGAGGGGCTAATTTGAGTTAGCTTTATGTTAATGGGGTAGTCTCGTTTTAGGTAAGTTTCAAAAAGAAAAAGTGTTAAAGCATTTTATTCTTCATTCCTATATATATATATATATATATATATATATATAATTTTTCTAACTAGAAAGAAATAAGATTATTTTTAACCAAAAAGCTTTCAATAATTGGAATCTCTTAGACACTTTTAAGCTAGATATTGGCTTAAATTTGTGTAATATATCAAGGATATTGTCACTCTTATTCTAGTTAAAATTTGAAATTCTACATAGAGCATTCATGTCAACAATAAGATCCTATATATGTTTGTTGGTAGCCTCGTAGTGCTAGCTCCTTACTTGGATGATGTCTATAGACTGGCATTGGCATATATATAGTAAATTTAGTGACAATTGAAGCATATTTAAGTACAGTTCTTTTATACCCAATATAGAATATGAAGGCATAGATGTCCCAGTTGATCTGAATAGAACTTGATCGTCTTCTAGTTCTCAGCTCAGCACTAAACCATTGGACTACACCTGCACTACAAAATTGAACGAAACCAAACAATAGTGATCTCCACTTTGTTAAAGTGCAGGGAGTATGACATCTTCAAAGAAAATAATATATCAATTCCGAAGTACGTACGTAGAATTATCAAAACTCCATAAACTAACATATTCTATAACCCATCAAATTTGATGCAATAGCAGCAGATATGCATGAAGTTGAGCTCAAAACTAATAAAAGTTGGTAAATAATTAACCCAAGACCTGAATCCAGTTGTAAAAGCTAATTAAGGCTGAATCCAGCTGTAAAAGCTAATTACGGCTTAGTAGTAAATGAGTTAAAAAGTCAAATTTTGTTAGGTTTATACTCAAACTCTGACTTGGTATCAAGCTGGAATTTAGGGCTCAAGTTGAGGTTGTCACGATTTAATTTGCTAGGTTTAGATCGCTTGTTTAAATTAATTAAACGTACGTGTTTCAAACAACCTCTTCATCAGTTCTAAATTTAATATTTATTTAAAGTAATATATATATTTCATATTATATATTAGTATAACATATAAAATTAATATATTTTAATATATATTTAAATTTTGAATAATTTCCCCTAATTTGAAAAATATAAGTTATAAAAAAAAATACATTATTTTGTAATAAGTTTATTCAGGAACCTAAACAAGTCGTCAAATTAAAATTTCAACACAAACTTATATATATATATATATATATGTGGTATATGGTATGCCAACCAAACTTTGTCTTGAAGAATATTTAAGTTTTTAATTAAGATGTAGCAGTTGATTAATTATTAGGTGTGGTTGTTTGCTGTAATAATGATTATTATCAGCATAATAATTCACTTGCATGAGCCCAATATGTAGCTTTGAGGTCTTGGTTATGAAGATCAATTATCATGGTGAAATTACGTGGCCAGTTATTAGGTGAGGATGAAAATCTGCGCCAACCAACCAACCCCATCTCCCTAGCTAGCTCTCATAAACCTACAGCTTCCATAATAACATGCAATAATAAATGTGAGCCATCACCTTGCATTTTTGTATTGCTACGAATAATTAATTGAGGGTGGGTTTTGAGTTATAAATGATAGTTTTTTTATTAAAATTTTTGTTAAAATAAAAACAATACATTCACAATCACAACTTAAATCTAAACACTATGTATGAAAACTTAATCATATTTAAATTTGAAATAATAATATTGTCGTCTCTTAAGATTTAATATCAACCCCATAACTCAACCTCAGCAAAATATCTAAAAATTTATTTTGTTAAATATGAGATTTGAATTATAAATAAGAAAATGACCTCTATTTTTATAAAATTCCTTTTAGAACAAAGTTAATTGGGGGACTACAGTTCCTCTAAACCAAAATAGTATATACACTTAAATAAGATTACAAAAGATGATCACATTTTTTTTATATTACACGCTATCATTCTTTTCTCGCTGTTCGGCCCTACGATTCCAGTAGGAAAGGTAAATCAAGGGATCCAACAGGTAAGTTTCAACTCTTAGCACAATTATAAATATGAGGGCGACAAACATTTTTCATTTTTAGAGTCGTTTCTTACCTATTAAACTATTTCCTGGACAAGGTTTAAACACGGGACTTGGGAGCTCAAAAAGTAACACTCCAACGAGTTCTTTCTCTGCCCGTTGATCTACGCCTTGGGGGCAAGATGATCACATTTGTTTATAATAAAGTAGCATTTGTTAAAATAAATAAAATAAGGTTGTATCAATATAAGTCTAAAATGCTTTTTGTACTAAAATATATAATGGTCAAGATAAAACTAAAAAATACTCTAAAATTCTTATCAAATTGTTAAATTTTTTAAAATACGACATATATGTTATTTTTTTCTTATTTGTAAGATTTAAGATAAATTTATCTAGAGATGGAAAGATAAATTTATTTGAATAATTTAAGATAAGAAGTTACGTAACTTCTTTTTTACGAGTTGTCAGATAAATTTAATAAATATAATAAAAAATATTTATATTAAAATATTTTTTTATATTCTACTTTCTTTCTTTTTTACTCATATGTAAGAAATACTAACTTTAAAAAATTGAATAGAAAAGCATTGACATTTTCCAAGGCGGCTCTCTACTTTGAATAAAGTAAAAGTGGTGGAGCATGAGCATGGCAGCATCAGCATGCGAAGACTTCCATCATGGCATAATATGTGATTGAAAGGTTAATTTATTTAATTTGACAAGCTGGAAAAATATTCTGGTCTAAAAGAGACCCGACCCAATTGCCTTGATTGATGGGCAAAAAGCAAACAACACACACACGGTATTTCTGTGGTCTGAATGCTCCTTTCATTTTTACCAATTCCCAATTACCCATGCTATGCTATCAAATCTACTTGGCTTTTGATTTTGACTACTATTCCCCCGTTCCTACTAAAATCTGAATCTTCTTTTGTTTATTATGCAAACTAATATTCTAAATTACTCTTAAATTTCACTATATTATATCAACCGCTCTTAAATTTTAAAAATTACACTAATCTCTAAATCATCAAAAAAAATTTAAGAAATTAGTATAATATTATAAAATTTCATGTGGGCTCCATACATAGTAAATCTAACCTAATATAACTTTTAAATGATAGGAATGCCAATATAATTTTTGAATGATATAAAGTCCTTAATTTATATATTCATACTAAACTTGAGGGGGTATGCTCACAATAATTTATTCTTATTTTTAGAATAAATTAATCTTTTTATGTTGTACTAAAGTGATATAATTGTATAATAATAACACCACAAGTTATTTAAAATTAGATTATTTAAAATTTTGATTTAATTTTATTTTTTTTTGGCTAAAAAATAAAGATTTAGTGCAAATAAAGATGATTGAATGAATTGTCTAACAAAATAAATGTAATGAAGAATAAAAGTAATGAAGACACAAACAAGATTTATAGTGGTTCAGTCAAATGACCCAATCCATTTTCTTATATCCTTATTAAAGATTTCAAATACTTCACTAAATTCTCCTTGTTTATTATTTCTTCTCACTAAAGATTTTTTTCATTTTCTCCAACATTTTGATACCGATTTTGAATCACATTTAGAAGAATCTTTTAAATTATACAACTTTGTTTTTCCAATGTCCATCAAGATATTTTGAAAAAGAAATTATTTACATTTTAAGATGAGTTGAAATTAATTTTCATTTGAAATCAAAATCATCTTATAAATTGATTTTATAAATTGATTTAAGGCATAGATATAAAAATAATATTTTTTATCATCAAAACAAAAAAAACAAGAGCAAAATAACATAAAGTATATATTTTTAAAATTTCATTGATCTCCCATCAATCAAAAACTTGTTACCAAAACCCAATTAATTAATAAAATTATTTGAATATTAAAAATAAGATGTAATATATATTTTATATAAAAATAATATACACTCGTTAACACATAGTAATGTTTTTTTTCAACATTTTAACACTTTTATTCATTAGTTAGTAAAATATTTTAAAATATAATGCGTAAATTATTAATCAATAGAAGTATTTAATGTTGAAAATAAAGTGCATTAAATATTATTACTAACATATTCTAATTGATTAAACTGTTCAAAGTACGATATCTTTATCATAAGCTAATAAAATTATTTAGATATTGGAAACACGATATAATAAACACACTATTTAAAAATAAAATAAAATAATTAATTTTTAACTATTATTTTAAAAACAATTATTAGGATTACCATTATTTTTAAGGATAATGTTTTGACAATGGTTAAGTTTCAATTAATACACTTTATTTTAACATAAGAAAAATTGTTTTCAATTCTAAAATAATTTTATTAATTAATGAAATGTTAGGATATATTTATTATTAATTAATTAAATTATTTTAAAATTAAAAATAATATATTATCTAAAAATTAGAGATGTTTATTAAAATTTAAGTATTATGCTTAGAGCAATACCCTCAAAGTGATTTAAGTAAAGACAGCTTTAGTTTCAAAGCCGACAAAATTAGAAAAATTAAAAAACACGCCCCAAACAAACAAACCAACCTTTCTTTTCTTTTGGATTCCCCTTGAATTTTAGGAGTCAACACATTTGACCAAACTTTGAATTAACAAAAAGAGGAAAGAAGTGGAAGGACAACACGCCGACAGCGCGAAATCATTGCTCAATTACAGAATCCGGCACATCGCTCCAAGTCCAACCACGACGGCGGCGGCGTATTCCTCCGCCTAACGCCGCCACGTGGCAGTCACTGCCATCCACTGACGCTCGGCCCCACCGGTCGCGGCCGCCTCGTCCGCTTTAATTCCTCCCTCCGGTAGGCCTGCCTCGTAGCCGTCGCCAATACGTAAACATTATTACAGATTAATTTTTTAACGTATTTCTTTCGTTGATTTTGTAAGAAATCGAATTTTACTCGTTCCACTGTGGATTAACGAATGTATCAACGAAACAGTACGGCGGGCTAGGGCTGGTCCACTTGCAGGTCGATGCATTTATGGCTGTCGGATCAGCATCGTGATTCGAGAGGCCGCGCGATTGGAAGATTCGGCCTCTGAGGATTTCTTGCTGAAGTTGGAAGAGGATCTTGCTTGCTTGTTGGAAGGTTGAATTCACAGTTGAAAGCTGCTTTGACCGCACCAGGATTAGAGGCCTCGGTGGAGAGTGGAGACTCGAGAGGCGAAGTTATGTCGGGTCCGCTGGATCGATTTGCAAGGCCATGTGAGTTGATTACCCCCTACTCTGTTGTCTTCATGTTCTTCTTCGTCTTTTGGTTCTTCTTTTTTAGCTGATTGGGTATTAGTCTGTAGTCTGTTAGGGTTTCAGTTTGAAGAGCTTATATTTTATGTTCTTGAATTTTGCGATTTCGCCTTGAGTTGTTGTCGCGCTCAATTTCGCAGCTAATTATATGCCGAGAACCTGCGGAATGAGTTTTCCGGTCACTTCTGTTTGGTTTGTTGCAAAACATTTTCTCGGTTAATTTTAGTGGAAAAGAATTGTTCTCTGGATGTAAAGGCATTTGTCGTTTTGAAGCTGACAAACCAAAGAAAATAATTGTTTTGTTAGATGTAGAGGCATTTTTCGTTCTGAAGCCGACGAAGGGAACGAAAACTTTCTTATGATTTTTCCCTTTTGTGCGGTTTATTATCTGCAGGAAGGAACTATGACGCTTTCATCTTTTGAAGCTAGGGACTCATTCTTCTTTCGATTAGAATTAATTACTGTTTTTGTCATTTACTTAGCATGCTATTATGGCGTTTTTTTCCCATTTACAATATGATACTAATAATGTGATTGCCTCGGTGCAAGATTTCTTATCCTTACCTCCAGATTCATTTGTTTATGGGTCTATGCTGATGAGATATTAAGGAAATTGTGTATGTGCAATGAGAATGCGAGGGCATTTTAGTTTCTATGGCAACATGAATGTTTGAGCTCCTTTTTTTTGGTTGGCTGGGTGAATGTTGATGTCACCATTACATGATATTTCACTTTTCTGGACTACTTGATACTGGTTTCACACCTGTTGAACTCACGGTTCACTATGTTGCAACTTTGGGCTGCGTACCTCCTGCATTATGTCTTTTTTTTTTTACCTTGCGGTTGGTTTATGTTTGCATTTGATATTTCTGATTATTATGCTTTTTTTCATGGTTCCACTTAAGGACAAGAATAGATACTTCCCTACTATTAAAGTAAAACTCAATCTTATGGAACTATAAATTGGTTGGACGCACTGCAATGCATGCAGTGCAGTTGTCTTTATGTCTATGACTACTTGAGGAATAGTAAACTCAAATAAATTATTTCTGGTCTAGACCTTGAGAAATAAAAGGCTAAAATTGTTGAAGAAAAAAGTGAATTCTGGAAAATATTTTATGCCATTAAGGTTCTACATCACCCTTCATTGACTTTCACTTTCATAACAGGCTTTGAGGGGTCCTCTGGTAATGAAGAGAGAAGGGAAAGAAAATCTGATTTTGAGAACTCAGAGGATGAAAGAAGGACAAGAATTGGTTCACTGAAAAAGAAAGCATTAAATGCCTCAACCAAGTTCAAACATTCTCTCAGGAAAAGGAGCAGTAGAAGGAAGAGTGATGGTCGAGTTAGCTCTGTTTCAATAGAGGATGTTCGGGATGCTGAGGAGCTACGGGCTGTTGATGAATTTCGACAAGCATTGATAATGGATGAATTGCTACCTGAAAAGCATGATGACTATCATATGATGTTAAGGTACTATTCATTTTTTTCTTTTTGGTCGTTGTGAAATTTGTCCTTCAATCGTCACATCTTTGGTGGGTTTATCTTTCTATCAAACTGTAAGACTGGAATTATTTACTGATTTGATTCTTAGGGTCTTGTGGATTCATTAACCATGCATGTTTCTTTTTATGGGAAGTATGCGTTCAGGCTAAGACCAAGAACCAACAGCTTATATCCTTGATTTGCTTGATTTTAGAGATGTTTTTTCAATTGCAATACCATCTTTTGAGGCAAAAATATAAACATATGATTTAGGAAAATGATATTATTCTCAAGATATGTTAATTTGCTTTTTGAGAAATGCTCCAAGTTTTAACTTAATCAAAGAAAGAAAAAACTGTTCAAATTGTCTTCTTTTGTTACAGTCTCCTCTGTATTTGTTAGATCAAACGAAGATTTCACCTAAAAGTCATAGTATTGTTGTTGAATTTGTAATGTTCATAATGAGTTGGAGTTACAGGTTCCTGGTAGCAAGGAAGTTTGATATTGAGAAGACCAAGCACATGTGGGCTGATATGATTCAATGGAGGAAAGATTTTGGTGCTGACACTATTATGGAGGTAATTATGTTCCACATTTTGCCTTGAATTTGCTATTTGGCGCCTGCCATTTTTTCAGTGCCCTGGATGTGAATTATCCATATGTATTTTGTTTCTTTATGCTTTCATCAGGATTTTGAATTTAAAGAATTGAATGAAGTTTTAAAGTATTACCCACATGGTAATCATGGTGTGGATAAGGACGGAAGACCTGTCTATATTGAGAGATTGGGAAAAGTTGATCCAAACAAACTTATGCAAGTCACCACAATGGACAGGTATATAAAATACCATGTCAAGGAGTTTGAAAGAAGCTTTGCAATTAAGTTTCCGGCTTGTACCATTGCTGCAAAAAGGCATATAGATTCAACCACAACAATCTTAGATGTTCAGGGCGTGGTATGTGGCTTTCTGTGCATTTTCTTAATTGATAGGTTCTGTAACTGTCAACAGCATATGGCATTACAATCCAAGTATCTTTTCTCATCTTTGTTTTCCTACTCCACTCAGGGTTTGAAAAACTTTACCAAGGGTGCTCGTGAACTTATAATTCGACTCCAAAAGATTGATGGTGACAATTATCCTGAAGTAATCTTCTCTTCCTTCGCAAATAACATTATGCTCTGAAGTTGAGTATTGGAATTTTGGAATTTTTATGCTCTTAACTGCTGCAGACTCTCCACCAAATGTATATCATCAATGCCGGTCCTGGTTTTAGGCTGCTTTGGAATACTGTAAAGACTTTTCTAGACCCCAGAACAACTTCCAAGATCCATGTATGTAAATATTGCTTCCTTCCATTACAGGGACACCTATATTATATCCTACAACCATTCACAATTCCCTGATGTGTTTTTTCTGTTTCGAAACTTTTACTTAGGTTCTTGGATATAAGTATCAGAACAAGTTGCTTGAGATTGTTGATGCCAGGTAGTGGGATTATACATTTACTTGGAAGTTTTATTGCTGCTTTCATACTCAGACATTATTCCAATTTTTATAGTTTTGCCTCATGCTATTTCTTAAAACTTAAAAGTTCTGGGTGCACAGTGAGTTGCCAGAATTCCTGGGGGGTACATGTACCTGTGCTGATCAGGGAGGTTGTCTCCGTTCTGATAAAGGGCCATGGAAATACCCTGAAATCTTGAAGGTTCTGCTTGAATAAAGAAATCCATGTTACTACAGCATTTCGTCTTTGGATTGATGTTTTCCTTACCTGAGGAATGATCCTTTGATTGGGCATTATGTTGCAGATGGTTCTTAATGGTGGGGCTCGTTGCCGTAGACAAGTTGTTAAAATTTTAAACAGTGAGGGAAAGGTGGTTGCTTATGCTAAGCCGAATTACCAAATGGTATGACCTGTTGGTATTTTAAAGTTGTTCCACACGGTCACTTCTTATTACGTCTGTTAGATGTATAAAATACACTGATTGTCTTTTCTCAAGAGAACAGTACAAGAATATATATATGCCTACATTTACTTAAAGATAAATACACTAATACCCCCTTACTTATCATATTTAACACTCCCCCTCAAGCTGGAGCATATATATTAAGTATGCCCAGCTTGGTACAAATATAATTCACACGAGACCTTCTAAGAGACTTGGTAAGTAAATCAGCCAGTTGATCGTTAGAACCCACATATGTTGTAACTATATCCCCATAAAGCACCTTTTCTCTAACAAAATGGCAATCAATTTCAATATGCTTAGTTCTTTTATGAAACACAGGATTAGAAGCAATATGCATTGCAGCCTGGTTGTCACAAATCAATTGCATAGACTTAACCTGCGTAATCCCTAACTCTTCAATTAATTGCTTCAACCACACTAGCTCACATGTTGTTACAGCCATTGCCCTGTATTCAGCCTCTGCACTGGATCTGGCGACAACAGTTTGCTTTTTACTTTTCCAAGAGACTAGGTTTTCACCCACAAATACACAGTATCCAGATGTGGATCTCTTGTCACTAGGTGATCTTGCCCAATCAGCATCTGTATATCCCACAATCTGACTGTGCCCATGATTTTGATACAATACACCCCGACCAGGAGTAGCCTTAATATATCGAAGAATACGGATCACTGCATCCCAGTGACTATCACAAGGTGAATCCAAGAACTGACTTACCACACTCACAACAAATGAAATATCAGGACGAGTGACTGTGAGGTAATTAAGTTTCCCAACTAGTCGACGGTAGCGCCCAATATCAGAAAGAGGCTCCCCCTGTCTCGGTAACAACTTTATATTTGGATCCATAGGGGTATTTATAGGCTTACATCCAAGCAATCCTGTCTCCTCTAGCATATCCAAGGCATACTTCCTTTGAGAAATATAGATGCCTTGCTTTGACCGAGCTACCTCAATACCCAAAAAATATCTCAAAGGACCCAGATCCTTAGTCTGAAACTGTTGGTGAAGATGTGCCTTCAATTCAGTGATACCAACATCATCATCCCCTGTAAGTACTATATCATCAACATACACCACTAGAAGAATGTGGCGGCCAGACTGGGAACGATAAAAAACAGAATGATCAGCTTCACTTTGAGTTAACCCAAACTCAAGAACAGTTGAACTAAATCGACCAAACCAAGCTCGAGGAGACTGTTTTAAACCGTATAAAGATTTTCGAAGGCGACACACCAACCCAAGCTCCCCCTGAGCAACAAAGCCAGGAGGTTGCTCCATATACACCTCTTCCTGTAAATCGCCATGGAGAAAGGCATTTTTGATGTCCAATTGATGAAAAGGCCAGTGAAACATAGCAGCAAGGGACAAGAAAAGGCGAACAGAGGAGATCTTAGCAACAGGAGAAAATGTATCGCCATAATCAAAACCAAAAACCTGAGTGTATCCTTTGGCAACAAGGCGAGCCTTAAGACGATCAATCCGGCCATCAGGGCCAACTTTAACTGTGTAAACCCAACGACAACCAACAGTAGACTTACCCTTGGGAAGAGGTACCAAGTACCAAGTCCCAAGTCTCGGTGGAATGTAAAGCAGACATTTCTTCGACCATAGCAGCTCGCCACCCTGGATGGGAAAGAGCTTCGGGAACAGATTTAGGAGGTGACACAGAAGATAAAGAAGAAATAAAAGCAGAATATCCAGGGGACAAATTATCATAGCTAACAAAATGGGAAATAGGATGGCGAGTACCTTTACGAAGAGCAATAGGCGAGTCAAGATCAAGAGTCGAAGGCGACGGACCGGAGGAGGAAGAACGAACTAGAACAGGGGATGAGTCTGGAGACGGCTCCTGCGGACTAACGACAACTGTCGGTGCTGGTTGGGCCACGAGTTGTGGACGCCGTTGATAGACCTGAAGATCGGAGCGATCAAGGCGAGAGGTATAGGATGGTGGAGAGGGTGAAGACATTGGAGCTGGAGATGATGTTAGGTCAAGAAAAGGGATAGGCAAAGGTAACCCAACAGACACAGAATCAGAGATTGCAGACGAATAAGGGAAATAAGGAGATGACTCAAAGAAGGTAACATCCGCTGAAATAAAATATCGAGTTAATTGAGGAGAGTAGCATCGATACCCCTTTTGAAGGCGAGAATAACCCAGAAAAACACATTTGACGGAACAAGCGGATAACTTATCACGACCTGGAGCAAGATGGTGAACAAAGCACGTACTCCCAAAGATACGAGGAGGAAGAGAATATAAGTCAACTCGAGGAAAAAGAATGGAATGAGGAATCTGGTCATTAAGAACAGAAGATGGCATGCGGTTAATTAAGTAACATGCAGTTAAAACAGCATCGCTCCAGTATTGAAGTGGAACATGCATATGAAGGAGAAGCGTACGGGCTGTCTCAATTAAATGACGATTCTTGCGTTCAGCTACCCCATTTTGTTGTGGGGTTCTAGGACACGAAGTCTGGTGAAGAATCCCATTGGATGCCATATAAGATTTAAATGGGAGAGACAAATATTCAAGAGCATTATCACTACGAAGAACACGGATAGGCAAATTAAACTGTGTTCTAATTTCAGCACAAAATGTAGTGAAGACTGAAAATAGCTCTGAACGCGTTTTCATTAAATATAACCATGTAGTCCGAGAGAAATCATCAATAAATGTCACAAAATAACGAAAACCGTCTTGTGAACTGACACGACTGGGACCCCATACATCTGAATGGACTACTGAAAAGTAGAATTAGCACGTTTATTGACTCTACTTGGGAAAGAACTACGACTATGTTTCCCAAGTTGACAAGACTCACACTCTAAGGAAGAAATACTAGAGAGACTGAGAACCATCTTCCTAAGATTGGGAAGAGATGGGTGCCCCAACCGACAATGGACTTGTAGTGGGGAAGTTGTCGTCGTGCACGCCACTGAAGGAGCAGGTAGAGACAGATAGTAGAGACCGTGAGACTCAAGCCCTGTGCCAATCGTTCGTCCAATCCTCCGATCCTGCACAATAACAGAATCAGACGAAAAGGTTATAGAGCAATTAAGACTGCAAGTGAGTTGACTGACAGAGAGCAAATTAAAGGTACATTGTGGTAAATGTAAAACAGATGATAATGGTAAAGTAGGAAGAGGTAATGCGGTACCAATACCCGTGACTAAGGCTTGAGAGCCATCAGCCAATGTAATAGGAGGTAGAGACTGCGAAGTTTGAACATGAGATAGGAGAGAACGATTACCAGACATGTGATTGGTGGCACCGGAGTCGAAGATCCATGGGTCAAGGGAAGATGAAGACTTAGTAAAGCAGGCAGTTGGGTTACCAGTGTCAGCAAAGAATGTGACAGGTGAAGTAGCCTGTTGTGCTGCCCGGAATTGAAGAAACTGAGTATACTCCCCCTCGGAGATAGTCACTGGTGAGGAATCACTGGGTGTGATAGATGTCTGACCCTCTGAAGCGCCCACAATCATGTTAGCAGTACTGGCTGCATGAGGTGGACGACCATGTAGGCGATAACAAGTCTCTCTAGTGTGACCAAGACAATTACAATAGGAACAATGCGGCCGAGGACGACCACCACCCCGACGACCACGATCAGTCATGGGTGTGGACATGGTGGAGCGGCTTGTGGATGAAGAGTGAGTTAAAGATGAAGCCATGACGCGGAAGAGCAGATCTGGATCTGGGCGCACAAAAGTAGCAGATCTGGAGCAATGTCAGATCTGGGCGCACAAAAGTTGTAGATCTGGAGCAGATTGGATTATAGAACCAAAGAGAAGGAAGGACAGATCTGGAGCAATGTCAAATCTGGGCGCACAGAAGCTGAAGCTGTCACCGGAGTTGAAGAGGATGGCCGGCCGGATCTGGGCAGGCGCAGTGGCAGCGAGGGCGAGCTCTGGGCCCGGCCGGAAGAGGATGGCCGGATCTGGATAGGCGCGGCGACGGCGAGGACGAGATCTGGGCGCGGCCAGAAGAGAATGGCCGGATCTGGACAGGAACGGCGACGGTGACGGCGGGGTCTGGGCGCGGCCGGAAGATGGCCGGATCTGGAGAAGGAGAGCCGCGATAGCTGGATCTGGAGAAGAAGAGCCGCGATGGCCAGGAAACCAGCGAAGCCAGTGGCCGATGAAGGAACCGGCGGTGATGGCGACGGCGGGCGAAGCAATTGGCGGTGATGGCGTCGGTTGACGGCAACGGCAGCGGCGGCGGCAGCTAGGGTTAGGGTTAGGTTAGGGTTTGGGCTCTGATACCATGTTAGATGTATAAAATACATTGATTGTCTTTTCTCAAGAGAACAGTACAAGAATATATATATGCCTACATTTACTTAAAGATAAATACACTAATACCCCCTTACTTATCATATTTAACGTCATTAGTTTTGTTTATTCTATTGAGGCAGATAAAAAGCAGTGACACATCCACTGGCGAGTCCGGGTCTGAAGCTGAGGATATTGCTTCCCCAAAAGCAACAGGGATTTATTCACATTTTCGGCTAACTCCCGTTCATGAAGAAGTAGGTTATTTCATGTCAGTTGTCTTGGTTATTTCAGCTACTATTGCTACTAAGATGTTCCCATGAATAAATAGGCTAAAGTTATTGGTGGTGCAAGCCATGCCAGTAGCTTCCCAGGTTATGATGAATATGTTCCCATGGTTGATAAGGCTGTTGATGCTGGTTGGAAGCGACAAGCATCCTTTCAAAAGCCTCATGCATCCACAGGTCAGTAACTCTTGCTTGGCTGTTGCTGATACCAACACACACGTTCTTCTTCAATTTTTACATACTAAATGTATGAAACTGCTCAACTAAGTTCATTTATTAACTCCTTTCTAGTGACTTCGATAATTTGAAATTGGATATTTGCAATCCAACATTCCAACTAACAGTTATCATAACTAGATTAAGGTACAACTGGCATGGTTTTGTTGTTCAATATATTATTTGATATTCCTATGATATGGCATAGTAAACGTTGTGCCACTCCCACTGTTCTGCTTAAAATTAATTCATACAATGCTAGAGCATCTGTCAAACATCCCAGCCAGAGAAAAGCCTGGATAAGTACTGCGGTTCTGAACTTTGAAATTTTTTGCTAGAATATGTGGTTTCTTGTAAATTGATGTGTGTTTTGATATGAGTACCAAAAACCTGATCTCCGAACAGGGACAATTCCACTACCTGATACTCAGAAGTTGCCTGAAGGATTCCAGGCTCGGATTTTGGCAGTGTTTATGGCCGCCTTCATGACACTTGCCATGCTCTTCCGTTCTGTAGCAAGCCATCTAACCAAGAAACTTCCTTTCACTTCATCCAATCATCAGCAAAATGCTAAAGAACTCTGTCTAGATTCTGTACCCAAGGAAGAATTTCGGCCCCCTTCACCAAGTCCAGCATTTTCAGAGGGAAAGCTCCTCTCCTCTGTTCTTAAGAGACTGGGGGAGCTTGAAGAGATGGTTGACACACTTCAAGCAAAGCCATCTGAGATGCCTTACGAGAAAGAGGAACTGCTGAATGCTGCTGTTTACCGGGTGGATGCCCTAGAAGCAGAGTTAATTGCTACTAAAAAGGTATAAGCACTATAGTTCAGAATTTTATTATATGTTTGCTGCGGGTACTTATAGAATGTTAGGTATCGGCATGAGTCCAAGTTCGTCTTGTTTCCAACTGCTCTGACCAATTAGCTTTTCCACTTAGAAACCCAACTCATTGGAAGCAATGAATTTCAGTTCACATATATTCAATATAAATTGCCATCATATCCATTACATTGTTGTAAGTTCAGCGAGTGAAACAAGAATAGGACGACATGACAGGTCAAGTTATCTGCACATGGAGGGGTTCGTGGATAGCCTAACAGCAAAATTCACTTCCGTGGATGTAGTTGCTCTTCGTACATTTGTCACTACCATAATTGCTGCAGGATTCTGCCACATCCCAGGACAAGAGGGGGAGGTGTCACTTTTCATTCTTGCTTCTGCCGTAGTTTGCAATACACTAGTGAAGAGGCGACAGTTCTTTATATTTGAAAACAAAACCGTAGTTCAGCTTTGTTGTTTCTAGGATAAAAATACCACCTAAATCGAGTTGAGATTGGTAATAGTAGATATTATAGGGTATAAAAGAATATACACATATAGAAGACCTCTATTAGTTATTGGCCCATACGATATCACCTTACTCTTCTCTACTCTCTAGTACTATTTTTCTGACTGGCAGTTTTAAGTATTGTCTTGCCTTTTAGTCTGCATCGTGCATCTTGATGCACGTGGGACTTGTTCCGTGGTAATCTTTCTTCCCCGATGGTTCAATTGGCACATGAGTTGATTGTGTCTATGTATGCTCTTCCAACCAGGCCCTGCATGAGGCTTTAATGAGGCAGGAAGAACTGCTTGCTTACATCGACAGTCAAGAAGAAGCTATGTCCCGGGTGAGTTAACGATCTTCCAGTTGCTATATCTTATTATTCAAATTTTATTCTCTCTTTTGTATAAAACCTTCGACAATGAGGTTCGTGGCTGATCCGTGTTCTTCGTTGCTTGTCGAGCAGAAAAAGAAGTTTTGCTTCTAAGGGATGTTGATTGTGAATGAGACACATATTTATGCTTCTGAAGACTCTGGTTCCAGTACATGCTTTTCAGTATACAGCTACCAATATTTGACCTTGAAAGGGATGTGTGAAGTCTCACTCGATATGTTTTCTAGACCATATTGCGAGAATTGTGTGTAAAAATTTGTCATACTTCGTTCAGATCAGAGCAAATGTTTTGGGTTCTCATTTATTTTAGGCCTAAAACGAGTCCTGAAATGTTTGAATGTTTGTTTGTGAGAAGAAAGAGCTTATCAAGTCTTCTGCTGGATGTGATTTGAACTCTTGACGATCGCAAGCATCTCAAATTTCCTTGATGAGATATCATTTCACCGTCTTGACAGAATTGAAGATTTGCACGAGCACTGGATTTGGGTAAAAATAAATAAATAAATAAAAATTTATGTGTCCCCTACTTATTATTTTTTTTTTTAAACACGACTACTGACTAGACATGGCCACGGTTCATGAACCGTCGGTTCCGGTTCAAGAAATCTTTGAACCTGAACCGAACCGCCCAAGGGCGGTTTGGGACGGTTCGATTCCGGTTCCGGTTCGTGCCGGTTCGGTCAACGATTTGGACCGGTTCGGTCAACGGTTTGAGCCGGTTCGGTCAACGGTTCCGGCTCCGGTTCAAATCGAATTTTTTTAATTTTTTTTAAATATTGTTATATTCAATTTTGGTCCTTGTTTCGTTGTTCGGTTCAGTTTGGTTTCGATTTTTAATTGTTAAATGTAATTGTAAATATAGATATTCTCAACCATATTTTTAATAAAAAACACTACTAAAAATTGAAGAAATATAAGTAATAATTTCATTAAAAATAATTAAAACAACTAAACAAATATATAATACAAGTAATTAATTTTTACAAATGTGAAAAATAAAAAATAAAAAATAGAATTAGGCTGTATTACTTGTAATTAATTAAAAAATAAAAAATAATAATTAATTACTTGTATTACTTGTATGTAATACAAGTAATTGGGCTGCTGCCTGTTGGCAGCAGCCAATGGTCTGCGGAACCGCCGGTTCCGCTTCCCAGTTCTGGTTCCGGGGAACCTCGAACCGAAATCGGACCGAATTTCGTCGGTTCGGTCCGGTTCCGGTTCGGCCGATTCCGGCCGGTCCGGTTCCGGTTCGAACCGCCGGTCCGGTTCAATTTTGGCCATGTCTACTACTGACTACTAAAAACAAATATTGAATTAACACTCAAAATCAAACTTTTTAATAAATTACTACTTCATGGAAATTTTTTGCTTTTCTTTATTTAAGGGACCGTTTCTTGAATCAATGACTCTTTCAAAAAAAGCATATTGATTAAATCAACGGTTTTAGTTTCATAGTAATTTAGCAATTACTTTATAAATAATAATAATATTAAAAAAAAATCATAGATTCTCTTGTCAAACATATGTTTAAGAACTCTCTCTCTCTTTGTGTATATATATATATATATATAAAGATGTGCTTAAGAAGACTCCATTGAAACAAATGTAAAATAGTTTACATTGAAAAATAAATATTATACAAAAATATTTTACACAAAAAATCATTATTTATCTTATTTTTCAGTATTTGGTTTGTATATTAAAAATTTTCAAAAGAAAATGAAATTTATCTTCAAATGCATAAAAATACTATTTCTGCATTTGTGCATAAAATATGCATGTCGAAGGAATATAGTTTACATATTTTCTTAAAAATGTTTTGTGTAAAATATTATATGCAAAGATATGGTTTATAAAAAAAAATATATTTTTCATCTTATTTTTACATAAAATATTTTTAAAAATAGTTTATATATAAGAAACCAAATACCTGAAAACCTAACAATATTTTTTATATGTGTAATTTCTCGTCAAACTAGTAAGAATATAATTTTCATCTCAAAACCAAAAATAACGCAACAAAATTCTTTTTTAGGCAAGGTATTTTCACGTTTTGACCGCTCAAACAATGTAAAATTCATAAAACCAGAAAATGCTTTACTTCAAAACAAACATAGTTGAAGTGGTTACATATTTTTCCAAGCAGAAAAGAGCAGGGCAGATAACAACACCACTCTGAAGAATACTGGGTGGCCTTAAATGGCACCTCAAGACCGAAATATAAAAGGGCAAGCCAATATTCATCATCCAGGGTATCCCAATGTCACAAGACAGATTTGTTTTGAGAAGTTCACCAAAGCAAACACCAACTCAAGTATAGAATTAGGTAAAGGTATTTAGGGATAAAAATCAATGTAGCCACCAGTGTCATTAGAACGATCACAATTACATCGTACCGGGATATTTTATGGTGTCCGGAGCTTGTCATGGTCGAGTTGAACAGGTTCCACACATCTGCTTGTTAATTCAAATGGTTCAGCAATTAGAAAACGAAGAACTTCTTCTTCTTCTTCTTCTTCTCGATGTAGGCAAGTAGCTGCCCTTGCTGAACGATGGCATCCTCCAGAGCCTGAATAAGAAATACAATTAGCCTAAGTCTACTCTAGCATCATGTTATCAAAACTAAAAATCCTACACCCTGCCGCATAATGGTTACAGTTTGCTCCAGACTATTGTGAGAATTTCCTTGCCAACATATGCCAGTGATAAGATCACAGTTAATGTTACCTGTATAGCTAATAGTGATTGTAAATCTTATTTCTAAAAGGAAATGGGTACTTTGTCTGCATAGCGGCTGGATGTTTAACTTAAGAAACAATGTAACCTCTTGATGCAATTTGCACTGCTATTTTTGCAGGTTTAACCGGAAGAATTCAGGATAAAGAGATGGGTACCTTCTTGGTTGCTAAAAGCTCTTGCTCCAGTACATCAACGCGATTTAGGGCAGCATTGAGCATTTCCTCTTTCTCGGGTGGCATAGTTGCAGGTTGGTTGATAAGAAAAGTCACCTTGTCCTCCATTTCAGCCATTCGTTTCATCATGGATATATATTCAGTGCTTGAGATCATCGATGCTGGTAATTGGGATTTCATCATTGGGTCAGCACCAAACATGGAGCTCGAGTAGAGGGTGGCATCAGTAAGCTTCCTTGGCATGTTGCGAGTCAATCGGACCACAGTGACAATGCCAGCAATAAAGGTCATTAGCCCACTGAAAATATGACTGCTTATTCCAGGAGAAGGCTTGGGAGCATTGTCCAAGGGAAAACAATCTTTCCCTGTAGAGGGGAGGAAGGAAAAGGAAATCATCATTTGTTATGACACACAATTGAAACAAAATGTGGCTACAGAAACAGATAATGTGTTGTGGATACATAGATTCATACAAACATCTATGATATTCATAGCATTCAGAGAAATTTTTCTACAAACTTAAACTTGAGTGACATAGCATTAACAATGAATTAGAAAAGCAGTAACCAGATAGCGTAGTCCTTGTCACTTTTCCATATCGAGCCCTATTTTTTTATCTTAAATATCATACATATTTCAGGCATAGGGATGGTAATGGAGTCTTCAAATTCTCCTAGAAGAACTCCAAGATGGAATAGTGACTGGGGGTTATTAAGTAATGCTGTATTTGTGAACTGTTCCAATAAACTTGGGAGTAATAATTACTTGGATTGTGAGGAATAAATAGCACAGGAACGTATTTTTTACCTTTGGACAAAGCGAGTTTGTCACTTTGCGGAGCTTTGGTCCATGTTGCATCCACAGCCTTGTCAACCATTGGAACAAAGTTGTCATGTGGGTAGCAATTAGCCTGTAGAAAAAACATTTTAGCTCTGCTTAATTGGTGACACCAGGACAGAAAGAGAACTATGTCATGAGATATTTAAATATGATCAAAGCTTCTCCCCTCTCCCTCTCTCTCTCTCTCTCTCTCTCACACACACACACACGCAGGCACACACACAGTATTTGTCACAATCATTTGGGATTCAAGGCACACATTCATTTACATCAAAGCAATAACGTCCTTTCTTATTGTCTCAACATGATACCTTTTAGCAATCTCATCATAGATTGAAACATCGTTCCAAACAAGTACATCTTAGATCTATACAAGCCACAAGTCAAACAACTTGCCTCCTTTCCTAAGTCCCCCTCTTTTTTTTTTAATTCCCAAAATTGATTTGCAGATAAACTACATCACATACCCAACAGGAAGTATTGCCCCTCAACACCAATAGAGCAATCTGCGTGAGACTGCTGCACCTATGTCCACACCAAAGCTAAGGTCCCACCATATGCTCTAGGCATTGAAGAAGAGGTTTAGCTCCACCAATTACCTACAGAGACTTGAAATCAGGCATTGAGCGTTAAAATCCAAGTTCTAACCAATTGAACCAACCACTAAAGGTACAGTCCCACCTTTAACTTGTCACTGTTGCATTCATTTCGAAGGCCACTCATCCATCTTGAACTCTGACCTGAGTTACATTCTTTTCTTAACTACCTAACATTCTCTATCATGCATCATGACAGGCTCTAAACTTTAGTTCAACTTACCAAGACCCCAAAATCACAAAACACATCTGAACACTTGCTTTTCATCCAAACTGCTCGGTCAATGGACCATATCTATCTCAACATGTCCATAATTACTTGATCCACAGATCAAACTGCATCACCTTTTATCTCTTCGCCATTTAGTCCAATTTTCAGTTCTAATACTCTTCTCTCTTTTAGCTAATGGAACTAATTCTGTATCCATTTTTCATACATGGATTTACTCTAAATGTCATTTAATTATTCACAAAATCACATTGATCCAAAAGAATATCATGAGTCAAATATTAGGCATCTTTTTTTGTTATTATATTGATCTATATATCTCTTTGATGTTAAAATGCCAATCAACCAAACAGAAGAGCATCCATTGAAGTTTTAAGATATCTCTCAGAGGCCTTGATTAGAATATCATGTTATTTATCTAAAATTTATGATACAAATTTCTAATTAACATTTTAAATATTTCAACTTTATCCAAGATAAAGCTCACACTTGTGACCACTAAGCATACAAATATTTTGATTAATTTTCACAGAAAACAAAGATTATCATTTTCTTGAAAAGATGAACTTTTCTTCTTAAGGACACACTCAGATTTTATAGTAACTTTTATTCTTAGGGCAGTACAAAATGTTTTCCCTTTTTTTGGGTCTTATTGGTAAGTTGATAGGCCAAGGCCTATCTTGAGTGTGCCTATTTGACTTCAGAAAATGTTGGTATTATGCCATAACAAAATTAGTTCATCTTTCACCAGTGGTTTTAAATGAAAAGTGACCTTGCCTGTTTGGCATAGTGAGGCTTATTACTCATATTTCATTATATTTTGGCATGGGAACAAATGGAATTAACAGATCCAGAATGAAATTGATTATATTCCATTTTTCCAATAAAATGACCTTATTATAATGGTTGGGCTGTTTCTTATATCTAACACTTTACAGGCAAGCTGGGCAGGCTGTTTTAGGCCTAGTTAATGTTGGGACATGTTTAGCAAGGGCAATGGCCATAATATACTAAAAAATAATAGGTTTAACCTTCATTATGATTACAATTATATTCATTTAAGCTTTACCTTTTCTTCTTATTTCGAGCCTTGAGCATAATTGACTTCCTCATTTTCTCTCCAACAACAACTCTTGAACTCATTTCCTTCCTCTATTTTAGATGCAGCACATCTAGGAAATATGCACTCCCTAATATTACAACTTAAAGGCAATCCTTCTTCTGTCATCCTTTCACTTTTAATGACAAGCAAAAAGTGTTTTGTTGCCAACAAGTTTATATCAGTTAATTTATTTAAATGCATATGAATATTATCCATTTATTATATATGAATATTCTAAATATAAGTTGAATAACCATCCTCATCATTTGTAACAGTGACCACATTAATAGAGATGAAATTTTCCTTGTATTCATTTTTATCCCTAAAGCAAAAATATGGAAGATGTTACGTTCCTGCTCAGACATGTTTTATTTTACCATTTGCCATTTTTATTTCGCGTGAAGGACAAAAATTTTCTTAGGCATATTGATGCATGATTATTGCAAAACAATTCAAAATAAGATAATCTTTTACACTACCTTATCCTCTCTATTATCATCCTCAACAATATTACATTAGAAGGTTCTAATTCATTTAACAACTTCTCAAGCCAAAATAAATAGGCACACTGAAGACGAAGTCAAATTGTAATTTTAAATGCATCATTTTCATGTGATAAGAGCCTAGTTAACTTACTTCTTCACGAACAGGAGAAAGTTGTGGATGTGCTGTGTACTCTCTGTGAACCCTGGGTGAGTGACATCGTATATCTTCCACCTCTGCGTCTGAGTTGAAAGAGTGGCATTTCTTCACACTCTATAGTATAATAGAAGTTAGTTATGTTTCAATATTGCATAGATGAAAGACCGTAGGGGTTGGTAACTTCAAGTCCAAACAATAAAGATGATGATCAAAAACCAAAGACAATTATTCACTGATTGATGTCCAAATAAGACTGGATACCTTTTGGTTGGCACTCTCATCCTCAGAAATTGTCTTCTCGTTATTGGATAGAATCAAAGTTTTCTTTGAACATCTGGCTTCACCATTGTGAACCATCTAGATCCAAAAATTAACAAGAAAAACTTGAAGCCTTAGGTAAAAAAATATTAACCATGAAATAAAGTTTTGAAAAGAGGAAGCTACTGTGGAAAAAAGAAGGCAGTACCTTCAATATGTCTGGATCATTCCATGGGCCCTTATCAGAACGCATACAGCCACCTCTGTCTGCACAAGTACATGTACCACCCAAAAAGTCTGGTAGCTCACTGATACAGATTAGAGAAGAAAATGATGCTGTGAGGACCATAGGAGTTATAGAAGCCATGTGTTGTTACACTTATCAAATATTTTTATTTAGGAAGGTAGTTAAACATTGACCATCATAAACTGTAAAGACTTACATGTTACATTGGAAAGTAGCGAGGCAAAATGGGAAATGGAAAATAATGGCCATATAAATTGAACGATAGAACAGTTACCTGGCATCAATGACTTCAAGCAATTTGCTCTGATATTTGTTGCCCAGAACCTGTGTAAACAATTAATGAGCTAAGCCAACCTGCTCGAACAGAATTAGCTCTATCCAAACATAAATTGATGAAAACAACTTACTTGAATCTTTGCAGTGGTCTTGGGATCAAGGAAAGTTTTAACAGTGTTCCATAACATCCTAAATCCAGGACCTGCATTGATTATGTACATACGGCAGAGGGTCTACAAAGAACAGAACTACCCAATTAAGAACTTGAAAAAGAAAAAATAAAAACATGAGTAAAGACCATTTAAAATAAGCTTGTCAAAAGAAGATAAGATCTGCCATTAACTTCGGCTGATGATGAAATGAATACCTCAGGATAATTGTCACCGTCAATCTTTTGGATGCGCTGAATAAGTTCCCTTGCAGTTTTGCTAAAATGTTTAAGTCCCTGAGGCATCAATCAATGTAATCAAGAATATCGTTTTTTATTATAAATTACTCAATCTGTCATTTTCATTTAACATATGAATTCTAGTGGAAAAATTACTTTTTCTTTTGAAAAGCAATCATTTAATATAGAACTCATATGCATGCACCCAGAATTCAGAAATTGCACCCTTCTTAGATTTCTGTTAGCCATTCCTGAGATCTAACATTTATCAGGCTTCTGTCTTTCCGAATGCATATGGTCAGTAGTCTTGGAACATTTTGCATTTTAAGATCTATTATTATGACAAGCAAGTGGGTGGCTGTTTATTCAAGGCATTTTTCTAGAAAAGCCTCACATACCACTCCCTGAACATCCAGAATAGTAGTGCTCTGATCAATGTGCCTTTTTGCTGCAATTGAACAGGCAGGCAGCTTCACAGCAAAGGTCCTCTCAAACTCTTGCACGTGGTAGTTCAAGTATCGCTCTATTGTTGTGACTTGCAGAAGCTTGGTCGGATCAATTTTGCCTAGTCTTTCAATATAAACAGGCCTTCCATCCTTATCAACCCCATGATGTCCTTGTGGGTAGTACTCAAGGACCTCATGTTTTTCCTTGAAATCAAACTCCTATGCGCAAAAGTCATGAAATCAGATAAAGTGGTATCTAGGAAAGGAGCTATCATACATTCGGTTATATGGAATCATTTCAAACGAGAAATTTTTTCTTGCTTACCTCCATGAGCGTATCAGCACCAAAGTCCTTTCTCCACTGGATCATATCAGCCCACATTTGCTTTGTTTTCTCAATGTCAAATTTCCTGGCCTTCAAAAATCTGATCACCATGCAACAAGTTGGACAGCCTAATTACTGAGTTTGAATCATCACAATATAAGTTGGAGAGCATGAAATTAAACAGACATAAAAGTAGTGATGTCATTATAACATATCCTTCTATGTTTACAGCTATATTGTAGTTCAACCATTTCAAAAGAGTGGTGCTACCTCGTTTGAAGCTTAATGAAAATTAGCAAGACAAAGTGCTTTTTTCCTAACCTAGGTCACAACTCAATTTACCATCATAAACATGAAAAAACAAAATACACAATTCAAGTCCATTGACACCAGGAGGAGGAAAAGAAAGAAACCTTAGCATCATGTGATAATCATCATGTTTTGAAGGTAGCAATTCTTCCAATATAAGAGCTTGACGCAATGCATCCACTGCCTTGGATTCCTCTGCATCATGCTCATCATCAAATGCAACGGACATAACTTTACTATTTCGCCTACCCTTCCTTGTCAAAGAATGCCTAAATTTTGTCGAGGCACTAATTGCCTTCTTCTTGAGAGACCCAAGTCTTGTTTTTCTCTCATCCTCAGAGTTCTCAGCACCAGATCTTTCGAGACCTGCAACAAATCATGTAGAAAGGATTCAAATACAACAGCTAGTGAATAACAAATATACCATATTATTAATCCAGGTAATCTCAACTACGAAGGTCTGGTTAAACAAATCAATTAAAAAGTAATCATGGCAAAACACAAGATATCTTAATTTCTCCTGGCATAACCATTCCAAAACTTTAGTTTTAGCGTTTCCTTCATCTCCAATATTTTGTTGTCTACTTCTTTGCTCATGAGTTAGAGCATTAATGATTCATCACGAGTTTTTTAATTGGGCATCCTTCCTCTACTTCTGTCATGGGAGCTTATAACATGTTTTCTATCTTCATAATCTGAATAAAAAGAGATGTTTCTTGTATGGCAGCATTACTGGTGTATGAATTACTTGGGTAATTAGTGGATTCATCAAACTAGGATCATTCAACAAAAGACAGTAATGAGAACTATTCTGATGTGTTTAAAATATGTAATTAACGCCTATTGATTGAATAAGAAAGAAAAAATAAATCTATACGAGCAGGCCCAATGAATCTCAGAGACTAACAAATAATTAAAAAAAAAAAGTTTAAAACATTGATATAACTATACAAATTTACCTGGCTTAATAGGCCCAGACATTGTGTCACTCATGTCTGTAGTTTGCAAAAACTCAAGTTGGATGCCAGAAGTGCAAGGAAATCAAGCAATCATACCAAAATGCCAGAGGTTATGACCTTGCAATTTCCACCTTTTACCAAGCTCAAGTTAGCAAAACATATATTCTAGGAAAGGACAATTGCATTAATCATGCAATAGCAGCTAAGTTTCAAAAGAAAAACCCTGTGAATCCAGCTAAGATAAATTCTGATAACCAATCATATCGTAAATTGCTTGACTAAAATTTTGTTCCACAATCTTATGCCAGCAAATTTTGGATACAACTGAAAATTCAGGGATAAAACACATAAAAGAAAAAAAAAAAAAAAACTCAAATGCTATAATTTGAACTAGGATTTGTGAAGGAAAAAGAAAATATAATGCAAACAAATTTATTTCTGTGCATATAATTTTTATGAATAACTAACCAGAAATTAACTTTTTATTATTTATTTATTTTATTCTGTTTTCAGTGCAAGGAATCCCAGACCGCATAATTGCTGTGAGGCTTGTGAATTGGCTTGGCCTTTTCAAATACAAGGAGAGTACAAACAAACCTAGACTCAGTTTCTTGACTTTCTTTTCTTATCTTTCTCCTTTCTTTTGTTTTCCCTCTACAAATCAATATAACATAGTTTAAAAAGTCTATAATCTTCATTGCATGTTTATGGCAAAGCACGAGCTAGATCAAATTAAAGGGTGTCCCTAGTGCACGAGAGTCCCCACTTTAGAGGGTCAAGAGAGAATCATTTTTATGAGTAGTCTTGTCCTTACTTTGCAAAGTGGTTGTTTCCACAACTCAAACGCACAGCCTTCCAGCCACAAAGGAGCTAGCCTTACCTTGCCATCAGGACTCGCCCTTATAAACTAGATCAGATGAGTATTCAATTTCATCCTGGATTCATATGATACAAAATATTTGAACTCATATGATACAACATATATAAAGTTCAAACAAAATCTGAATAACATAAACCAACCCCACCAAAAATAAATAAATAAAAAAGCAGAAGAAGAAGAAGAAGAAGAAGAAGTTTTAGGCCATTTCAGGCAAGACACGAAAAGAATGCTTCTTTGAATCCCTAAAGGGGCATAACTAAGAAATACTAATAAATTAAAACATGACAACAGAGTCCAAAAATGCAAATATCTCTGGCATTGTGATATTAAAGAAATTCAACTAGTATCGAAGTACAAGAACAAGATCTTACAAGACTTGAAGGAAATGTGTTTGATGGAAGCCAGAGAGCGAGACAAATGATGATGATTATGAATGCTGCAAGGAGAGAATCCCAGATGACAACGGACCCTGAACTATGAGACAGTATTGCGGGAGAGAGAGAGACTTATATGACCGAATTATGCTCTGAATTTGAGGCCTCCCATAATAAGCTCTATCTGTCTGGACGGATACAGCTATGATTCCGGCCAAACCTACCCAATCTCTCCAAATATAGATTAAATCGATATATATAGAGGTACACTGTATATAGAATGTGGAGAAATACATAGAGAGAAAGCAGAGATTGTTCAATTGCGGTTGACGTAGGCGCCTCCATGAGCTTAGAGCGAGAGAAGTATTCGCGAAATGCAAACCACTCCATTCAAATTCCAACAATCCTAACCCTAACGCCATTCTATATCTAACCGACTCTTCAGCTTGCTGCCTTTTTTCCTTTTGCCGGCAAAAAACAACACCCCCCCCCCCCCGGGCTCTCTCTCTCTCCGTAAACACTAGAGGGGTTGCATGTGAAAAAATAAAAAAAATTAAGTTCCACCTAATATCTGATTGTAAAGATAAAATTATTTAAATATTATAAATTTAAATTACTTAACATAATTATTTTTAAAATAAAATACATAAATTGTATTTTAAGAAAATATTATATTAACAATAATATAGATAGAAAAAAGATGTAAATATAGACAGATAAATAAAAATTCTACTAAATATGTAATCATCACGTTTAGTGAGTGAAATTCTGTTAAATTTTATTTATTCACAAATTGCATAAGTGATAATATATATTTCACATAAACTATTTTATCTACAAATAAAAAACTAATATTTGTATGTATTGGGCAAATTAATATTTATTTTAATTTTTAAAACATGACACGAACTCCAAAAATAAGAAAAAATCACTTGTTTGCGCGTCATTTTTTATGTAAAATTTTGTTTTGTGTCAAATTGAAAATAGAGTCGGGATTGTGGCGCTCCACTAAGGTTTTTGTTATAGTCAAGGCAACTTTTTTTATTTTTAATTGCAGCATAAAGTATAAGAGGGGGCATGATGCAGATGTGTTATGTCCAAGCTACTTGCCTTGCGCCTTCCGTGGATGATTTATATTTTTTATATTAAATTGAACAAGCTCAAACAAAGATGTATAGACTCTTAGAGTTGTAAATAAATCGAATCACTCATAAAAATTTTAGAGTCGTAAATAAGTAAAGTCATTTGAGAGTTGTTTTGTCATTCGTCACTGTTGTCAATTTATATTATTGCTATTTTTTTTTTGTAAGTATATTTTATCAAATTCGAGTTTGAGTCTATGCTTGACTTGTTATAAACTTGTTGCAAACTCGACTCGTTATAACCTAAACAAGTTATTTGCAAAATGAATTTGAGCTAAAAATTTTTTGATCAAATTGTGACTAAACTTAACAAATTACAGTCTAATTACATCCCTGAGTAACTGATTCATATTCTATTTGTATTATAAACGAGTCAAACATAAATGAGATAGACCTCAATATGATTTAGTTCATGAACAAATTCATAAACATTATTGTTTATAAGCTCATTTATAAGTTTGTTTGTAACGTCCTGCATCGAGCGATAAGAAGGACCGGAACAACTTATCCTGATGGGCCTACACGAACTTCCTAGGAGGGTCACCCATCCCTGGATTGCCCCAGGTCAAGTATGCTTAACTTGAGAGTTCTTTGCCTACATTCAGCCCAAAAGGTATCTAGTTTGTGTTGTTTCATTTCTTACACTATACTCGATATATTTTAACTTCTCTGGGCTCTCGGGGTATTACATTTTCTCCCCCTTAAGCACATGACGTTCTCGTCATGCGACCTTACAATCGGTCTCAGATCTCCCCCCGTGCATGGTCGATGTGGGATTCACCTAAGATGCCTACACGCATCCCCCATAGGGGCCTCACACCCCTCTCGGGACTCAGCCTCCTCGCTGAGGTTTGCCCCACCACCGCGCTCAGAGGCTCGAGAGTCGGCTCTGATACCACCTGTAACGTCCCGCATCGAGCGATAAGAAAGACCGAAACAACTTCCCTTGATGGGCTTACACGAACATCCCAATGAGGTCACCCATCCCTAGATTGCCCCAGGTCAAGCACGCTTAATTTGGGCGTTCCTTGCCTACATTCAGCCCAAAAGGTATCCAACTGGTGTTGTTTCATTTCTTACATTATTATCGATATATTCTAATTTCTCTGGGCTCTCGGGGTATTACATTGTCTATATACATATATCTTATATTGTCTATATACATATATTTTATATAATATATTTATTATTATATTATTTATTTTGTTATTTATCCATCTGTTTGTAATATTAGTGATTATATGAGTTTAAACAATGTTATTGTATTTGTTTTGAGAATTTATATTTATATTTTTCTTATGCACAAATAATTTTTAATGATTTTAATTATAAAAAAAATTATACCAAGCTCTAACTTAAAATTTGGCTGGCCAAATGCTTGTTTATTATGTAAAAGGAGTTAGTTGGAGTTTAAACTTATTTAAAGATAATAAATTAGTTTTTGGCAAGTAGAGCTTTAATTCAATAAATTTTTAATGAGTATGAACTTGAATATAATTTTTAATTCAAATCGAGTTTGAATTACGTTTTTTTTTTTTTTATAAGTCAAGTTCGAACAGATCAAAATTTGACTCTATTATGGCCTTGTAATATTGTAAAAAAATACTTATAATTAAAAACGTTTTTAGTGTACATAAAAATCTTTTGCTTTAAAGTTATTGAGAAATGTTATTTTTGTATGAGATGAATTTAGAAACTTAAGTTGGTGTTTTTTTTTTCCTTGAAAATACAATAAAATCAATAATAAGGTCTTATCTTTTGTGTTTATTTTTTTTAATTGTCTCAGTTTTATTCTTGTGTGGCGACAATTGAATTCATTGTTTTTTTATTTATACTCATTTTTTATTTCATCATATTTTATTTTTTGTCGGCAATAATAATGTTTCTTTATCTTATTTGTTTTATGCTTTTTTAATTATTTTCAATTAAAGTCTATTTTATTTTATTTATTTATTATTTGACAATAATTAAAGTTTGATTATTATCGAAATCAATGTCCGCAGTATTAGGTGCGTTATTCTATGGTTATAATTGCTTAATAACAATCTACCACTAACAATTTTTTTTATTTTTTTATAATTATAGAGAAAAATATATAAATGAGGTTATTTTAGTAATTTGAAAAAAATAGCAATCGCTCATTGGCAATAGGTAAATTGATCCATGACCATCAAAATTAAGAAAAGTCAGCATTATTTTTAAAGAGAAGGAAGAGTAATTCATCAAAATTTCAAATAATTGTCACCCGTATTTTATAATTTTCTCTTAGCCTAGGCGGGGAACTAGAAATTGCGGTTGAAAAGGCCCTTCTAGCCTTACATTTCATTCTATCATCTCAACCAGTGCGACTGGGAAAAGCCAGTTTTTGCCTGTAGACCCACCTAAACACCTAAAACCTTTGTTTCTTGTTCCGCATCCTCCCCTCTCTCAAAGTCAAAGCCCGTCTGCTCCATCAATGGCGGCCTCCTACCTCATCTCCCAGCCCTCATCTTTTTCCAACACCTTAAAATGCCTTCCAAAGCCATACTCCAAACCCTTCATAATGAAACCCTACACCCTTCCAACCCACAAGCTCAAGGTCCCTAAACCTGAGGGCAGTTCTGTCCGAAAACCAAGCACAGTTGTTGACCTCCGATTCACAGCCCCAAAAGGTCCAACACTGTTTCTCTAAATCCGACGATGGGTATTTGTATTGCGAGGGTCTTCGGGTTCAGGATGTGATGGAAACGGTGGAAAGGCGGCCGTTTTACCTCTACAGTAAGCTCCAAATCACCAGAAATGTCGAAGCTTATAGGGAAGCTTTGGAGGGTTTGAATTCTATCATTGGCTATGCAATTAAGGCCAATAATAATCTCAAGATTTTGGAGCATTTGAGGAAGTTGGGCTGTGGGGCTGTCTTAGCAAGTGGCAATGAACTCAGATTGGCGCTCCATGCCGGGTTTGATCCTACAGGGTAAAACAAGAACGTGTTTGTGATTCAAGTTTCCAGTATATACTTGTATTATGTTATGTTGCGTTTGGAGTCTGGACAGAGGATTTTAAGAGGCTGTTTGGCTTAGCGATTTGACCGCGTATAAGCTATTTTGCAGCTGATAAGATATATAGTTTTTGATGGTTAAGTGTTTGGTATAAATAATAAGATTAAAAGCTGTTTTACTTCAAAGTTGTTCTAACAACGTTTACCAAAAGCTGGTACCTCAAGCTTTGTCAAAAAATGTTGTTAGATTGTCCAACAAAAATATCAAAATGTCCTTAAATATTTTTCATATTTACACGCATACTTTTCATAACCGTTACATCTTCTCCCTAAAGTTCTTTCTCCCATCATCTTCTCCGAATCTCTATTCTGCCATAACTGTCGTCACCCCTCCTCTATACTGCCGTCGTTGTCGCCGTCGTCCAACTAGGCTGTCGCAAGCAGTTTCGTTCCAGATTCGAGTCGCGCCATCACTGATCCTTCTTCCAGATTCATTGCAGCAAATGGCCTTCGATTTTGGGTCACGCCATCACCTCTGCCTTATTCTTCTCCAAATTCGTCGTTGTCGCCTCCTTCTTCTCTAGATCCGCCACCACAAGACGTCGGGCTTCCTCTCCAGAACCAGTGTTGTTGGTTGGTCTCCTCGTTGTCGCACCATTGTCGCCTCGACGTCTTGCATATATATGACAGCTATTTTGATGAAATATAAAAATAACAAATTTTTTATAATGTATCAAGATATATATTTAATATTTTTATGCACTAAACTCAAATTAATAAATATAAAGTATTGTATTAATATTTTTTAATAATTATGTATAATTTTTTTTATTAAAAAATAGTATTTTTATGCCTTTTAATTATATTATTTAGCATCATGTCTATTTTAATCCTTTTGTCAAGTTTTGACAATTTATCAATTTTTACAAACCAAACACATAACTATTAATTGATAGTTTAAAAATATATTTATTCAAATACGTTATCAACTTAAACACTATATAACTTTTATATTAAAAGCTAATTAATTGAAAAGCTCTAATAAAAAACGCCAAGCCAAACAGCCTCTAAATGGTCATTTAAAAATTGTAATTTGAAATGCTAACAATAGAATTTATCATTTCAAATTCTGCATTCTACTTGTGGGGGTCAAAATCCAGAAATCCAATTATTTCAAAAAAAAAAAAAAAAAAAGGCATCCAAACAATGAAATTCCAAATGATAGGATCTAATTGCAAACTTATGTTCTTTTGCAAGTTGAATTGATAGTTCAGATGTACTGTAGCATCGTTCTGATTTGTAGAGCTAATGCTACTGAGTTTAAAAGTTTGGTCTATCTTGAATCGATAACTAGTTTCTATCAAAATTCATCTCAGGGAATTTGATCTGTTTTTTGGTAACATGACTGCTAGAGCGGCCTCCTTTGTTGCAGACTTAACCTTGGAGCTTTAGTTACCTTTCCTCATCTCCTTGAGGTGATCCAAGAAAAAGTTATGGTTGTGGGACTCAGTATTTTTATCAGAGAGTGGTTATTACGGAATTGTATAGGGTTTTGGTGTGATTTTTCGTTTTTGGAATGTTCCTATGCTATTGGGCAAGCGGTAAGTCATCAAACACTTTTACTTTGATGATGGCATGTGCATTACAGTTGCAAGATGTTGCCTGGTCAAAGCATGTCATTTTCACTACATGGTGGCTTCCTCTTGTTTGGTTCTTGAATTTTGAAAGTGGTCATCTGAAGGCTATAATTTTTCCATGCTAGCTGGCTGATTTTGTCCATTATGTTAGATTATTAGAGAAAGAAATAATTTTAATTATACTACAGAAAAATAATGTTATTTGTCTTTTTCCCATCGTTCTCATATCCTAAGTTTACCATCCTATTTTATTCATCGTTAATTTAAAGGAAAAGAAGGAACATATTAGTTTATCTGCCCACATTATTTAATTTTAACCTGGCAAGCTATTCTCATGGACTCCGTCCATGTCACATTCACTATCAACATTGACAAAAGCACCTTCTTGAGGCGGCTAGCATCAGATCTCCCAACAGTTTTCTACTTGCCTTGGGTCATCCCTGGATGATTTACAGATTATTTATATTTTTATATTAAATTGAGCAAACTCAAACAAAGATGTATAGACTCTTAAATAAGTTGAATCGCTCATAAAAATTTTAGTGTCATAAATAAGTAAAGTCATTTGGGAGTTGTTTAGTGTTCACTTTAATAAAAACTCATTCGAATTTATTTATTAAATTAAATAAGTCAACTCGAATTTAACTTAAAAACTTGATTTGTAAATGAACTGAACTTAAGATTAATCAAATTCGACTCACGAATATGTTTGATTAGTAGTTCATGAATTGACTCGAATGAAGACATGTGAATAAATTTATTTATAAATATATTAATAAAATTATTAAACTTTAAATTTATTTTTTAATAGAGATGGTCTTAGAGACGGAAATAACACAAGATTAGAGTTTTATCCCCAATCTATTTCATCTTTCTTGCATTCCTTATCTCTGCCACCGTTTGTCTCCCCTATTATCTCCATTGCCTCCACCATCATTCTCCACGATCGCCATTGCTATCTTCATCATCCGCCAGTGTTGTCTATTTACCTTATTACTTTTTTTTTAAGTATATTTAATTGAGTTTAAGTTTGAGCCTAAACTTGGTTTGCTATAAACTTGTTGCAAACTCAACTTGCCATCACCCAAACGAGTTATTTGCGAGTTAAACTTGAGCTAAAAGTGTGTTTGATAACATACATTTATTATAGAAAATGTCTAAACATGTGTAATTATTACATATATTTTCTATGAAATTAATCAAACACTCTTAACTTTTTTATAGAAAATATGTGTATGGTACAGCTATTTAAAATTTATTTCCATAGAATTCATTTTTCAATGGGATATGATGGTTTTTATTTTCTAGGTAATCATTACCTAGAATTAATTATAGATAATTCAATCAAACACATTCTAGTGTTTTTGGGTCAAGTTGTGACTGAACTTAACAAAACTCAACTTGGTTACATCTCTAAATAGTTTATTCGTATTCAACGCTTATTATAAATGAATCAAACTTAAATGAGTGAGGGCTCAATATGATTTGATTTATGAACATTATTATTTATAGGTTCGTCTATATATATATATATATATCTTACATTGCCTATAACATATATCATATATAATATGTTTATTATTATATTATTGTGTTTAAAACTTTTATTTATTTTGTTATTTATCATTTTGTTTGTAATATTAATGATTGTGTGAGTTTAAACAATGTTATTGTATTTGTTTTGATAATTCACATTTATATTTTTTATATTTTGTTTATGTACAAGTAAGTTCTAATGACTTTAATTAGAAAAAAAAATTATAATAAGTTATAACTTAAAATTGGCTCGCCAAAAGCTTGTTTATTACATGAAATAAGTTAGTTGGAGTTTAGATTTGTTTAACATAATAAATTAGTTTTTGGCAAGTCGAGCTAAAGTTCAATAAATTCTTAACGAATGCAAGCTCGAATATAATTTTTAATTCAAGTCAAGTTTGAACTATATATATATATATATATTTTTTTTTTGACAAATCAAGTATGAACATAACAAAGTTTGGCTCAATTACGACTTTGTACTTTTGTAAAAAAATGTTTATAATAAAAAACAATTTTAGTGTACACAAAAATCATTTGCTTTAGAGTTATTGAGAAATGTTATTTTTGTATGGGATGAATTTAGAAACTTAAGTTGATGGGTTTTTTTATTTGCTTTGAAAATACAATAAAGTCAATTGCGACATTTCATCTTTTGTGTTTATTTTTCTTAATTCTCACTTTTATTCTTGTGTAGCGACAGTTAAATTCATTATTTTATATTTATACTCATCTTCTCTTTCATCATATTTTATTTTTTGTTGGAAATAATAATATTTTTTTATCTTATTTATTTTATATATTTTTTAATTATTTTCAACTTTGATCTAATTTATTTTATTTATTTATTATTTGAAGATTTTTAAATATTTAATTATTGTCAAAACCAATGTCTGTAGTATTAAGTGAGTTGTTCTACTGACAACGATTATGGTCATAATTGTTTAATAATAATTGATCACTAACAAAAATTTTTATTTTTTTGATCAATACAGAAAAAAATATATAAATGAGGTTATTTTAGTAATTTACAAAAAAAAATTAGCAATCGCTCATTGGCAATAGGTAAATTGATCTATGACCATCAAAATTAAGAAAAGTCAGCATTATTTTTAAAGACACAATCACAAACTTCACAGGTGCGGTGTAGAATTCACTCAAACAAAGGAGAAGGAAGAGTAATTCATCAAAATTTCAAATAATTGTCACCCATACTTTATATTTTATATTTTATAATTTTCCCTTAGCCTAGGTGGGGAACTAGAAAGTGCGGCTGAAAAGGCCCTTCTAGCCCTACATTTCATTCTGTCATCTCAACCAGTGCGACTGGGAAAAGCCAGTTTTACCTAAAACCCTTATTTGTAGTTCGCATCCTCCCGTCTCTCCATCAATGGCGGCCTCCCACCTCATCTCCCAGCCCTCATCTTTTTCCGATACCTTGAAATGCCTTCCAAAGCCATACTCCAAACCCTTCATAATGAACCCTACACCCTTCCAACCCACAAGCTTAAGGTCCCTAAACCTCAGGGCAGTTCTGTCCGAAAACCAAGCAAAGTCGTTGACCTCCGATTCACAGCCCCAAAAGGTCCAACACTGTTTCTCTAAATCCGATAATGGGTATTTGTATTGCGAGGGTCTTCGGGTTCAGGATGTGATGGAAACGGTGGAAAGGCGGCCGTTTTACCTCTACAGTAAGCTCCAAATCACCAGAAATGTCGAAGCTTATAGGGAAGCTTTGGAGGGTTTGAATTCTATTATCGGCTATGCAATTAAGGCCAATAATAATCTCAAGATTTTGGAGCATTTGAGGAAGTTGGGCTGTGGGGCTGTCTTAGTAAGTGGCAATGAACTCAGATTGGCGCTCCATGCCGGGTTTGATCCTACGAGGTAAAAGAAGAGCATGTCTGTGATTCAAGTTTCCAGTATATACTTGCATTATGTGATGTTGCGTTTGGACAGAGGATTTTAAATGGTCATTTAAAATTTGTAATTTGAAATGCTAACAATAGAATTTGTCATTTCAAATTCTGCATTCTACTTGTAGGGGTCAAAATCCAGAAATCCAATTATTTAAAAAAGAAAAAAAAACGCATCCAAACAACGAAATTCCAAATTCCAAATGATAGGATCTAATTGCAAACTTATGTTCTTTTGCAAGTTGAGTTGATAGTTCAGATGTACTGTAGCATCGTTCTAATTTGTAGAGCTAATGCTACTGAGTTTAAAAGTTTGGTCTATCTTGAATTGATAACTAGTTTCTATCAAAATTCATCTCAGGGAATTTGATCTGTTTTTTGGTAACATGGCTGCTAGAGCGGCCTCCTTTGTTGCACTTAACCTTGGAGCTTTAGTTACCTTTCCTCATCTCCTTGAGGTGATCCAAGAAAAAGTTATGGTTGTGGGACTCAGTATTTTTATCAGAGAGTGGTTTTTAGGGAATTGTATAGGGTTTTGGTGCGGTAATTTATGGGTGATTTTTCTTCTTTGGAATGTTCCTATGTTATTGGGCAGCGGTAATTCATCAAACACTTTTATTTTGATGATGGTATGTGCATTACAGTTGCAAGATGTTGCCTGGTCAAAGCATGTCATTTTCACTACATGGTGGTTTCTTGTTGTTTGGTTCTTGAATTTTGAAAGTGGTCATCTGAAGGCTATAATTTTTTCATGTTAGCTGGCTGATTTTGTCCATTATGTTAGATTATTAGAGAAAGACATAATTTTAATTATACTACAGAAAAATAATGTTATTTGTCCTTTTCCCATCGTTCTCATATCCTAAGTTTACCATCCTATTTTATTCATCATGAATTTAAAGGAAAAGAAGGAACATATTAGTTTATCTGCCCACATTATTTAATTTTAACCTGGCAAGCTATTCTCCTGGACTCCGTCCAAGTCACATTCACTATCAACATTGACAAAAGCACCTTCTTGAGGTGGCTAGCATCAGATATCCCAACAGTTTTCGGTTTCCATTGCAGATACACCTGTTCATTCAGTATTCAACAGATGAGCAAGACTAACTAGACAATTTATAATCACACTTAACCAATAATTGGATTTTAAATGGTCATTTAAAATTTGTAATTTGAAATGCTAACAATAGAATTAGTCATTTCAAATTCTGCATTCTACTTGTAGGGGTCAAAATCCAGAAATCCATTTATTTCAAAAAAAAAAAAAAAACGCATCCAAACAATGAAATTCCAAATTCCAGATGATAGGATCTAATTGCAAACTTATGTTCTTTTGCAAGTTGAGTTGATAGTTCAGATGTTCTGTAGCATCGTTCTGATTTGTAGAGCTAATGCTACTGAGTTTAAAAGTTTGGTCTATCTTGAATCGATAACTAGTTTCTATCAAAATTCATCTCAGGGAATTTGATCTGTTTTTTGGTAACATGGCTGCTAGAGCGGCCTACTTTGTTGCAGACTTAACCTTGGAGCTTTAGTTACCTTTCCTCATCTCCTTGAGGTGATCCAAGAAAAAGTTATGGTTGTGGGACTCGGTATTTTTATCAGAGAGTGGTTATTAGGGAATTGTATAGGGTTTTGGTGTGGTAATTTATGGGCGATTTTTCTTTTTTGGAATGTACCTATGTTATTGGGCAGTGGTAAGTCATCAAACACTTTTATTTTGATGATGGTATGTGCATTACAGTTGCAAGATGTTGCCTGGTCAAAGCATGTCATTTTCACTACATGGTGGTTTCTTGTTGTTTGGTTCTTGAATTTTGAAAGTGGTCATCTGAAGGCTATAATTTTTTCATGCTAGCTGGCTGATTTTGTCCATTATGTTAGATTATTAGAGAAAGACATAATTTTAATTATACTATAGAAAAATAATGTTATTTGTCTTTTTCCCATCGTTCTCATATCCTAAGTATACCATCCTATTTTATTCATCATGAATTTAAAGGAAAAGAAGGAACATATTAGTTTATCTGCCCACATTATTTAATTTTAACCTGGCAAGTTATTCTCATGGACTCCGTCCAAGTCACATTCACTATCAACATTGACAAAAGCACCTTCTTGAGGTGGCTAGCATCAGATCTCCCCACAGTTTTCTGTTTTCATTTGAACCATGCAAGCTATGCTCTATAACATTGTCCTAGTCAATTCACTATCAACATTGACAAAAACACCTTCTTGAGCGGCTAGCACCAGATCTTTCAACAGCTTTCCATTTCCATTAAAGATACACCTGCACTCAAAGGAAAAGGAGGAACAAGTTAGTTTCTTTGCACACATTATTTTAATTCTAACCTTGCAAGCTATGCTCCATGAGATTAAGTTAGATCTTGCTGGACTATCTTCTATTTGTTATTGGTTAAGTGTGATTATAATTTGTCTAGTTAGTCTTGCGCATCTTTTGAATATCTGAATGAACAGGTGTATCTTTAATGGAAATGGAAAGCTGCTGGAAGATCTGGTGCTAGCTGCTCAAGAAGGTGTTTTTGTCAATGTTGATAGTGAATTTGACTTGGACAACATCATATCTGCTGCAAGAATTGCTGGGAAGAAAGTCAATGTATTGCTTCGGATTAATCCAGATGTGGACCCTCAGGTAAGTAGTTATGACAATTTGATTTGTAAGTTTGTAACTTGGTAGAATAAGCATTGAGTAATTAAACTTGAAAAACTCCATTGGCTGTGTGTTATTAAGATAGTTTGGTTACTATGGTTTCTCTGGTTATTCCCCTCCCACAGCAGTTCCTCAGTGATTTTTCCAAACAATTTGAGTTGCCTGAACGCATACAAGCTCTTGATCCAATTAATTATTGAAGTGATTCTTTGATTTTATAATAATTTACATGGTACCATTTAGAGTACACATTTCTTTTTTTTTTTTTTTTGCTAAATCATTCAGAGTACACTTTTCTTTGAAACAGAAGTTGATTTTTGTTGTTTGTTTGGCCCTTTGTACTATATAATCAGCTTCACCTCTACCACGTCTTCATTTTCAACAGACCACTGCCCTCTTGGTCACTGTTGTTAGAATCTTACGATTCACGATTCGAATCATA
Organism: Diospyros kaki; assembly: GCA_036245055.1. NCBI lineage: Eukaryota > Viridiplantae > Streptophyta > Magnoliopsida > Ericales > Ebenaceae > Diospyros > Diospyros kaki. The sequence goes on along the minus strand of BSEG01000001.1, from coordinate 38,326,202 downwards.
CGATTTGACTCGATTCATATAGAAATCGAGTCGAATCTATAGGGTGAATCTAAAACCACTTCGAATCGTACGATTCACGATTCGAGTCATACGATTCGATTCGATTCGATTCATATAGAAATTGAGTCAAATTTATAGGGTGAATTGAAAATCCCTTAGAATCAACTATGAATTGGACAAATCGACCGTGAATCGCATGAATAGCACGATTCGTCCAATTCATCCAATTCGTGCGACTTCATCTGCATGTGCGCATTGCTCAAATATTCATTCGATTTGGCTATCTTTGAAAACAAAGAAGATGATGAAAATGATGAAGATGATGATGCTCTTGAACTTGAAAATAAAGATGGTTGATAACTAGTGAAGATTATGGACAATAGAGTTTATTAGTAACCTTATAGTTGTAGGTTTTTTTTTTCTTTTTTTTCTAACTTGTTATTTTGAAAGTGGTTTGGTTTGGTGCAATTTGAATTTAAAGGCAACATGAATATACTTTTACCTTTTGGTATAATTTTAAACTTAGCAAATATATTTAAAAGTTTATTTATCTATTTATATTTAAAAGAATTGATGATGGTGGGAACATTATTTATTTTCTATGGATATATATTATTTATAGTTGAAATTGAGAATGTGTACCGAATCTTACGATTCGATTCGATTCTCGATTCACGATTCATAAAATAAGGATTTCGATTCTCGATTCGAATCTTGATTTAACAACTATGCTCTTGGTGTCATTGCTAATCAACTGCATCTTCTACCTCCTGAAGTTGTTAATCCATGATAGGTGGCCTTCAATGCCACTAACAAATATGATAGGGACTTTGAAACTGGAAACTTAGCTACTTTATCTGGTTGCAGTTACATGTTATTTGTTCAAAAAAATTGCAATGATATACAATTGAGTATTCCAACCTAAGACTTTATGTTGCATCGTTTCCTTAGGTTCATCCTTATGTGGCCACTGGTAATAAGAACTCCAAATTTGGCATCAGAAATGAGAAGCTGCAATGGTTTTTGGATGCTGTGAAGGCACATCCTGATGAACTGAAGCTTGTGGGGGCACATTGCCATCTTGGTTCCACTATCACCAAGGTACATTTTTCATTGTGCTTTCTATTCACATGTGGAAATGCAGGCACAATGTGGTGCATGATCTAAATGAATTCAAAATAAGAAATTCCTGTAATCTGTGTACAAAAAGAAAATGGAAAAATTAAGAAGGCAAGCATGATGATAACTTATGATACTTGTGGGGGTTCATATATTTCATAATATTGATTCTAGTGAATTTGTAATTTATTATTCAAATAAATGTAGCGATAAAGATTTGATTGAACCATTTGTGTTTTTCATGAATGTGTCCTTTATTTATTTATTTTTTGAACATTTATTTCTACTTTCAGTTTTTCCTTCCTCCTATCTTTGCCAATTGCACTTCTTTTATTAACTTTTTTTTTTTTTTGGTTTTCTTTTGTCTTTCATATTTGTGTGTATTTTATCTTTGTAAACCCCTTCATTTACATTATGCTAGTTTTGATCCCTAGTGAATTTGTGTTCTCCTCAATCTTTATCATCATTGTCTCATGATGCTTGAAATTTCTCAGTTTCATGTACAGCTAATTGTCTTTTGATTTTCTTCAGGTTGACATTTTCAGGGATGCTGCAGTCCTTATGGTGAATTACATAGACCAAATCCGTGGCCAAGGCTTTGAAATTGACTACTTAAACATTGGAGGTGGGCTGGGGATTGACTATTACCACACTGGTGCCATCCTTCCCACTCCCAGGGATCTGATCGACACTGTAAGTACCAGTTCTAGTATAGGCATGTACTAATGATTCAGTTCATGTGGTGATTGGAAATTTTATCTCGATCAAGCGTGACATGAAGCAAGGAAGGTACTTAAAAGGGGTGATTTAAGGTGGTTCTCATTGCACAATAGTTCACTCTGCGCTCTCTTTGCTATTAATACCTAAGGAAATAACATATATGCATAAAAAAAATCTAACAAAATGGTGGAGGGGGAAATCTCTTGAATGAGTGACAGGTTGACCTGTCTATATGCAACTGTCACCTTGATAGTATCAGTAAGTTCAAACATGCTTCTGATATTAAAAAAATTAATTAGTACCTTGAGCAGCTGCACAAGTTAAGTATTTATCAATTCCCTGCCCTTCTGACCTTTTTCATGTCTGACTATTCAAGGTTATGAAATATTTGTAGAGAGAGATCATTAAGATTTTTTTCTTAATATCTGAATCTAAGGGAACTCTGCTTGGGGATGTTATCCACTGCCGGTCTCAAGTCCGGATAAAGGAGGAGGGTTGTATTAGGTAACCGACAGCCAACGTAAAACCTAGTCGGATCCAAAACATAAACTCTTGACAAATTATGAAAAATCGTTGGGGCGTAACCCTTCATAGCGATGCGCTACACTGGCCGCGTGTAGTGTCAAGTGAGTTAGAGCCGCTGCATCGGCGCTCAAATGTAGTGACAAATGAGTAAGGGTCTCCGCATTTGCTTGGACGGATGTGGGTAAAGAAGTTAGTCCAAAACCAAAATCAAATTCAAAGTCAAGGTCAAAACCAAAATCATAGATTAAGGATTGCGTCATGAAACATAGGAACATTAACAGACAAATCTATGGAAGTGATAGATGTGATGATTAGGAGAAAGATTAATATTATGTGCCTTCAATAGACGAGATGGGTAAGGAAACAAGTAAAAATTTTTATCAGAAACTGGATATAAAATATGGTATATAAGAAATGATTGAGCGAAAAATGGAGTGAGGATTATTGTGGATAAAACCTTAGTAGATGACGTAGTGGATGTAAAGACTAAAGAGAATAGGAGATAGGATTATTATGGTGAAGGTTGGTCTAGGAAGAATGACTATGAATATCTTTAGTACATATGCACCATAAGCGGGGTTAGGTAAGGAGATAAAAACAAAATTCTGGGAGGACCTAGAGGGACTCATACAAATGATACTAAGAGGAGCAAAAGTGATTATAGGAGGTGACTTAAATGGTCACGTAGGTAGAGACGAAAATGGCTATGGAGAGGTACATGGAGGGTATGGATTCGGGAAAATTAATAATGAGGGTAAGTCTATTCTAGATTTTGCTATAGAATATGGGTTCATCATAACCAATACTAGGTTCAAAAAACAGGACTAACACTTAATCACATATAAAAATGGGACGAACACTTAATTACATATAAAAATGTCACATCAAGCACCCAAATAGATTACTTCTTCATGAGATAAGAGGATCGGTTATATTGTAGGGATTGTAAGGTGATACCGGGGGAGTATTTGACTACTCAACATAAACTTTTGGTACTTGATGTCCAAGTAAGAAATTTGAAAAGAAAAAATCACATAAAACAAAATTCAAGAATTAGGTGGTGGGATTTAGAGGGGAGAAACAACTAATCTTCAAAGAAAAATTAAGGGATGAAAGGGAATGGAATGGAATGGAGAAGGACAGACAAACCAAATGTGGAGGGAAATGGCTACTGCCCTGAGAAGCACAACAAAGGTAGTTCTTGGAGAGACAAATGATAGAGCTCCAAACCTTAAGGAGCCTTGGTGGTGGAATGAAGAGATACAATTGAAAATTAGAAATAAGAAAACTTGCTATAAGACTGTATATTAGTGCAACAATGAAGAAAACCTAAAAAATTATAAAGAAGCAAGAAAGACAGTAAAAAGAGCTGTTAGTAAAGCAAGGTCAAAAGTATATGAGAATCTATATAAACGACTTGATACAAAAGATGGAGAAAGGGATATATATAAATTAGCTAAAGCAAGAGAAAGAAAAACAAGGGATCTAAATCAAGTGAAATGCATTAAAGATGAAAACAAAAATGTATTAGTGAATGAGGGAGCGATTAAGGAGAGATGGAAGGAGTATTTCACAAATTTATTCAATAATGGTGAGGACACAAGAGTTAGGTTGGGGCATCTTAATAACTCCGAAGGGAACATGAGTTGTACATTTTATTGACGCATAAGTTTAAATGAAATAAGGCAAGCATTAAAAAAGATGAAAAATCATAAGACGGTGAGACCGGATAATATACCAATCGAAGCATGGAAATGCATGGGAGAAGAGGGCATCTCTTGGCTAACAAAATTATTTAATACGATCCTTAAATAAAAAAAAATGCCAGATGAGTGGAGGAAGAGTACTTTGGTTTCTATATACAAGAACAAAATGAGATGTTCAAATTTGTGAAAATTACAGAGGAATTAAGTTAATTAGCCATACCATGAAGCTTTGAGAGAGAATAATAGAGCAGAGGCTCAGAAAAGAAACAGATGTTTCGGAAAATCAGTTTGGTTTCATGCCTGGTAGGTCAACAATGGAAGCTATATACCTGTTGAGGCTCCTAATGGAAAGGTATCGGGATCAGCAGAAAGACCTGTATATGGTGTTTATAGATTTAGAAAATACCTATGATAGGGTCCCTAGAGAAGTATTATGGAGGGTTTTAGAGAAGAAATGAGTTCGAATAGCCTATATACAAGCCTTTAAAGACATGTGTAACGGTGCAGAGACAAGAGTCAGAACATGCGGAGGGGATACTGAACCGTTTAAAATTACAATGGGACTGTACCAAGGTTTTACATTAAGTCCATATTTATTTGCTTTAGTAATGGATGGACTCACTAAACACATTTAGACAGAGGTGCCATGGTGTATGCTATTTGCAGATGACATAGTGTTGGTGGATGAAACAAAAGAGGGAGTGAACAATAAGCTTGAGTTGTGGAGAAACAATTTAGAATCTAAGAGATTTAAATTAAGTAGAAGGAAAACAGAATATATGGAATGTAAATTTAGTAAGAATGCAAGAGTGAAGGATGTTATAATAAAATTGGAAGAGCAAATCTTATAAAGAAAATATCATTTTTGATATTTGGGATCAGTGATTCAAAAAGATGGAGAAATTCACGAGGATGTTATGTATAGAATTAAGGCAGGTTGCCTAAAATGGAGAAATTCATCGGAGTGTTATGTGATGGTAAAATTCCATTAAAATTGAAAGGAAAATTCTATAGGACAGTTATAAGACCAATCTTGTTATATGGGTCAGAATGTTGGGCAGCATTGTTGTTAAAATCCTGATTTTACTCTTATGATTTTACGATTTTACGCTTCGTAGACCCCCAAACGATTCAAATCCCATGTAAAATCTTATTTGGGGTAAAATTCTATAAAATCTAGATTTTATGTGTACAATTTTACGATTTTACGCTTCAAAGATTCCCAAATGATTTTACGCTTCAAGTATAAATTGCAACTTAAATATAATGGAGAATATTGGAATCATCCTCTAAATAATTTTAAGCTATATTTTGCCTCTAAATTGCCTATACCAATATGTTAGTTTTGAGTTATATTTTGAAAGCATCATCTTTTGAGTTATAATAAGGAATAATCAGGTTATTAAATGATATTAATTTAATTTTTATAAAATTATGTTATTATAAACATATATTTATAAAAATTAAAGGGTATTTTTAATTGTCTCTAAAATCTTACGATTTTATGATCCGATTTTATGAATCTTTTTTCGATCCCACTTAAAATCTCGATTTTAACTACCTTGTTGGGCGGTCAAATACCAGTATGAGCAAAAAACGAGCGTAGCGGAAATGAGAATGCTAAGATGGATGTGCGGCCATACAAGAAAAGATAAAATTAGAAATGAGGTTATTTGTAATAAGGTAAGAGAAGTGCCAATCGAGGAGAAGATGAGAGAGATTAGACTAAGATGGTTTGGTCATGTGAGAAGGAGACCAAGAGACGCTCCTATGAGGAGAGTTAATGAAATAGAACAATTAGTAAAAAAAAAAGGTAGAGGCAGACCCAAGAAGATTTTAGAAGAGACATTAAAGTTTGATATGAAATGTATGGGCCTAAATGAAGATATTACAAAAAACATAAATACATAGAAGTTTAGAATTCATGTACCCGACCCCACATAGTGGGATAAAGGCTGGATATGTTGGTGTTATTTATTGAATCTAAGGGAATAATGTGGTGGAGAATTTTCTGCCCTTCTCTTCTCTCATCTTTTTCGTGGATGCAAAAATATGGCAATGAGGACACTTTTAAGCATTCATCCTTGATCTGCACGGCCGAGAACCTTAGAAATTTGGTGGATTTGGTGTGGTGGTTTCCTAGAACTTGTGATATATTTTATTCATTTTTGTCATGTTCTGTTGGAACTTCACTTATGGATTTTGATAGCAGATCGCAAGCTTAGATGATGGAAGAGACTTGTCTTAAGTGGCCATCAGCTACCGTTGAACACATCAGATCAAATATCATGATGATGTTGTTTTGTCATGATCTGTTGGGTGGTTTGGATTATACATGCATGCAGCCCACTGGTTTGGGTGTGTCGTTTAAGTGTAAATATTGGAAGATAATTTAATATTGATGCTATAAATTTGTATCTCCATGCTTGTGTTAATGCAAAGGTGAATTGCTGAACTTTGTCGGTTTTGCAAGCCAGTTGAACTTCTGAGTGTCCAAGGTCCAGTATCTAGTTAATTTTGATATTTCTGTGTTTATGCTATGCCTCGCCTTTTAGTCTTTGTTCTTCATGGTACTAAAGAAATTTGGGGCTGTCTTTTGATTAATTAACATAATTTTTCATGCATGGTTTTTGTAGGTACGGGAGTTAGTATTGTCACGAGATCTCAATCTCATCATTGAACCTGGGAGATCATTGATTGCTAATACTTGCTGCTTGGTTAATCATGTCACTGGGGTTAAAACTAATGGAACAAAAAATTTTATTGTCATTGATGGCAGCATGGCTGAACTTATCAGGCCCAGTCTGTATGATGCTTATCAAGTAAGTCATAAGTTAGCTATGGTTTTTATATGTTTTTGTGCCAATCCAATATGTTATTGTTGTTTAACTATGGTGATTGTCTTACGAAAAAGAAGTTCATTCTGTCCTTGATTTGTGTCATGTTTTCCATTGAGCACTTTGGAGTATCTAAACAACAATAACGGCACATCAAGTTTTAATCTCATTAGCTGGGGTTGGCTACATGAATTAGAGCTCACACAACAAAGTTGGTCTTATAACTCTTTTATAACATTTTGTTTTTAGCTTTAATGGGCTCTTGCAATTACATAAAATTCCAGACACACTTTTCCAGCTTCGAATACCTAAAGTAAGAAATTAAAATTAATACATGCTTTTTTTTTTTTATAAGTAATCTGGCATGCTAGATTGTGAGTCACATTATTCAAGAAATTCCCTTGGTTGCTTTTTCGTGATGTTTGTCCCATGGTGGTTGTTAGCGTATTCTTCCACCCAATTTCAAGCCATACATATTTCATTGGTTACAATAAAATAGAGTTTGATGCTTTTGTTGCTATATTTCACTTGTACAACAACTTTGTTTCTTCGTCGCCATTCACTTATTCATGCCCTGTTCCAGCACATAGAGCTGGTTTCTCCTCCACCATCTGATGCTGAACTTTCTACATTCGATGTGGTGGGACCAGTTTGCGAGTCAGCAGATTTCTTGGGGAAGGAAAGGAAGCTTCCAACTCCATCTAGGGTAATGGTTTCGGGTGCACTATTTAGGGGAAATGGTCTAATAAGAAACGAGATTCTATTTCAATTGATTAAGTCTTTACTTTGCAGGGAGCTGGCTTGGTAGTTCACGATGCCGGAGCTTATTGTATGAGCATGGCGTCCACATATAATCTCAAGATGCGCCCTCCTGAATACTGGGTATGTAGCTTTTTGCTTTCCTGTGATCGTTCCTTATGTCCGAGTTCCTTTTCCTACAAATGCTCAATATGACACACCTCATTTATATGAATCGGTGAGTAACAATGGCTTTCTATTAGATTTCGTGCTGATTTGCTAGCTTAGGGAGTCTACCATAAAACGAGGCTTAAGATTTATTATTGTTAACCTGGTTTGTTTGGAGAAGTCATTGAAACAGGAGTAACACTCTGCATTGCCATTTACAAATTGACATACCTTTCTCCCTGATTTTGTATTTCTTTTGGGTCAATGAGTATGGCCCTATGCCGCACAGTGAAATGGTCGAGTTTCCCGTTTTGCAAGAGTCGGAGGAGGGTGTTTTTCGTGTGGCCTTATCTTGTTATTCCAGCAACTTTGAATTGTGCGTTCCAATCAGTCTTTCTCACTATATTGCTCTTTTTTAGGTTGAAGAGGACGGATCGGTAGTGAAGATCCGGCACGGGGAGACATTCGAAGACCATCTGAGATACTTCGAGGGTCTCTAGTTTTGATTAGCGTCTGAGAATTTGATTCGTATTTCAAGCCCGAATGTTATGCATTCTAATTGTAACATTTTATTGATGACACCATCGTTATGCTTTATGCTTTGGAGTGTAGCTGTTAAAGAACAAATTAGATTAAGGGGCCGAGAGGCAATGCATATCATCTTCGTCTAGTTTTGATTAGCGTCTGAGAATTTGATTCGTATTTCAAGCCCGAATGTTATGCATTCTAATTGTAACATTTTATTGATGACACCATCGTTATGTTTTATGCTTTGGAGTGTAGCTGTTAAAGAACAAATTAGATTAAGGGACTGAGAGGCAATGCATATCATCTTCGTCTATCTGATTCCTACTTGGGTATTTGTGTGAAAAATGTCATATCATGTCTTAATCTTTAGTACTTGAGTCCACAATAATGTTAGCGGGAGATTTAAATATATAAATTTTATTTTTTAATTATTTATTAATATTTTTGTTTGAATTTTATGATGAAAGATTAAAAGTTTTTGCATTGGCAGCTGATTATCGAATTGACTAATTCAAACTTTTCTTCTTTGTTTAGGCTCGGAATTGGTTGTAAATGGGAAGATATTTTTAATGATAAAAGTGTAAAGGGAATTATTTAATTTAGATTTTAAAAGATGCTATCATTTACCAAGCAAATACATATATATATATATATATTCTCTGCTTGATATATTATTTTTTTATTTTTAAAGAACGATATGGACTAATTCTATTTTTTATTTTTATTTTCTCATTCTGCACTACTTTTATAGAAAAATAATCCCATTTAGAATATATGCATCTAACTTAGCCGTTACAATTATTTGTTTTAAATTTAATTTAAAAAGATTATATTATAAATTATAAATGAGAATTGACAAGGGTTTAGGGTCTCCTCTCCCTCCCCACTTCACCTTTGCATTCCCATCCCTAAACCTTATTCTTGTACCTATCTCCATTTTTCATCCTTAGAATTATTATTCTTGTATAATTTTTTATCGTTTATGCCCTCGATTTTAATAAAGAAGATAAATTGTAGGCGAACCTTTGTTCCTTATTTAAGTCAAATATTAAATTCGTAACCTATTGATACTAATTTAGTATATCATTTGTTCGCCACTTAACCTATGCCCTGAGAGCCCCATTTTTCATCCTTGTTGAGTAGTTTGTGTGATCCTTAGGTTTGTATTTTTTGGATATTTTGTTAAGGCCTCATTTGATAGCCATTTTTTTTTTAAGGAAAATGTATTTTTTCCACTTATGCAGTGTTTGACAGCCATTTTTTTCTTCTAAAAAACTCATTTTTCCATTTATGGTCACGTGAGTGAATTTTCCTTCAAATCATGGAAACCAAATTCCTTGGGGGAAGGAGCTAGAATTTTCTTGGCAATTGAAGCAATTTACTGAGTGAGAGAGTCGAGAAAGCCAGAGAGATAGCAAGCGAGAGAACAAGTGGGGGAGCCAGTAGCCGACGAGGGCGAGCGACGACCGAGGGCGAGAGGCCAAGATGGTGACTGGCGAGAGCAAGGCCAAGGCAGAGTCAGCGCTGGTGAGCGACGGATTGTTATGTTTCAGACCTGATTGTTATGTTTTCTAATTATAACATTTTATTGATGACACCATCGTTATACTCTGGACTGTAGTTGTTGAAGAACAAATTAGATTAAGGGATTGAGAGGCAATGCATATCCATCTTGGTCTATCTTTGCTTTATTCCTACTTGAGTATTTGTGTGAAAAATGTCATATCATATCTTAATCTTAAGTAGCTGAGTCCACAAAAATGTTAGCGGGAGACTCAAATATATAAGTTTTATTTTTTATTATTTATTAATATTTTTGTTTGAATTTTATGATGAAAGATAAGTTTTTGCATTGGCAGCTGATTATCGAATTGACTAATTCAAACTTTTCTTCTTTGTTTAGGCTCGGAATTGATTGTAAATGGGAGAGAGATATTTTTAATAATAAAAGTGTAAAAGGAATTATTTAATTTAGATTTTAAAAGATGCTATCATTTACCAAGCAAATATATGTATATATTTTCTTTGCCTGATATATTATTTTTTATTTTTAAAGAACGATATGGACTAATTCTATTTTTTGTTTTTATTTTCTCATTCTAGACTATTTTTATAAAAGAATAATTTCATTTAGAATATATGCATCTAGTTACAGTTATTTGTTATAAATTTAATTTAAAAGAATCATATTAAAAATTATAAATCAGAATTTACAAGAGTTTAGGTCTTTTTTCCCTCCGTTCTTCACCTTTGCATTATTGTCCCTAAATTTTATTCTTGTATCTATCTTCATTTTTTATCTTTGGAATTATTATTCTTGCACGATCTTCTATTGTTTATGTCTTCGATTTCAATAAAGAAGATAAATCAAAGATGAATTTTTGATTCTTATCTAAATCAAGTATTAAATTCGTAACTTAATAATACGAATCTAGTATATAATTTGCTCGCCATTTGACCTATACCTTAAAGGTTCATCTTTCATCCTTGTTGAGTAGCTTGTGTGGTGCTTAGGTTTGTATTTTTTGGATATTTTGTTAAGAATTGCTAATGGTTAAAATGAAGAAAAAATGATGAAAGAAAAATAAATAGCACTCTATCAAGTAAGCATTAATTTCATTCATGAGTCGATAAATGAATTTAAAGGTATTTTGGTTCTTGTTGATCACCACTCTCCCGGAACCGGAATGATTATTCCTGCCCGATGGGTCTACGCCTATTCCTGAATATCGTAGGGTACTGTTAATTTTCCCGCCATTCTTGTAACTGTCATTCTCAATCAATCTCCCTCCCTCTCTTTCTCTCTGAAATCGCAAGAAGGGGACTAGGGTTTCCAGCCGTCGCTGACCATCTCCGACACTCCTCCAGTCTCCGATCAACCCGCTGTCTCCATCTCCGGGACTGACAACGGTCTTCCTCCTGTCCGTTCTCCACTCATCCGGACGCCTCCATCGACGGGACCGCCGACCATCTTCCTCCTCTCCATTCTTCGCTCAGCCCGAAGCTTCCATCTCCCGGGCCGCCAACGATCTTCCTCCTCTCCGTTCGCTCTGTCCGACGTCACTATCTTCGACACGGCTAGCCTCTTTCGGCCACTGCACCACTCTGCGATCTCCATTCTCTTTGGATCTGAGCCCTCCTTCATCTGCTCGGTATATCTACGCTCTCAAACTTTGTTTTGTTCTTCTAAGATCTGTTTTGTATGATTTTGTTTTTTCTTCTTTGATTAGGGTTTGTTATCAACTATATATATATAGTCATCTATATATACTTCCTATGCTTTATGAGTAGACAATGATTTTTAAGCTAAAATTACACACTGAAAGTACTAGAATACTTGTTCTATATTTATGCCATTGCAGAATATTTATTTTTCTGAAGATTTATTTTATAGTAAAGGTATGAGTTTCATTATATATTATAATACCCAGAAAGCTATACTGCTTTTATATAATACCCAAAATTAGGGTGATGGTGATGCTGGCTTGCTAGGGAATTAGAGAAAGTGCAGATTAGTTTAGACCTAGTCAACCCTCCTTATCTCAAGGATAGTTATCATATCAATTCTTCTGCTATTTCTTTTTAGTTTAGCTTTAGATTGCTCCCACATACAAGAGATTGCATAATATAGTATCAGAGTATAAAAGGCCATTACATGATTAATCAGAACCCGACCAGATTATAACGATTAAAAATACAAAAATCACATAGAAGTAGCTTTCTTGACTACATCAAAGACGTGAGTTCTGCATGCTCAAAGCTGCATTATCTAGAAACTTCCCCTAAGGTACTTTCCTCGAGTTTAATGTGGCCGAACTTCTTCAATACTACAGGTCAGGTATATGAATCGCAGAAGATGACGTAGTCAATTCACAAATTTGGAGCAAAAATTTGTATGTTTTTCTAATGTGCATAAAGAGCTGGCACTATCTTTTGCTTAAAGGAAACAGAAGATGAAAAGAAATGAAAGGAATAATTGAATAATGACATCAAGAAGAGAATTAGGAAATTGGTGCGGGCAGTTTAGATGGGATACAATGCTTTGACTACACTCGCTACTGCATGTATTTTCTTAATTATAGGCACTCAAATATATATATATATATATATTTTTTTTTTTCACTTCACACAAATAACTAATTTTAGAATTTTTATTATCTTATTTAACAGAATTCGTGAAAAATATATGTTGATATTAGCCGTTTAACTATTGGTATTGAAGGTGATGAAGGTGTTGAGTTGGGAGAGGAAACAATTAAAATGGTTCCTAAACGAAGAAAAACAACATCGAAAGTGTCGAATGATTTCGATAAACTTAAAGGGCCTAGTGGAGAGGATTTCGCTAGGTGCAAACATCGTGAGAATGATTTCGCGTGGTAGTAATGGATGAGTGCACAATGGGTTTGGGCCACTCTCTTAATCCAACGGGTCTGTCCAGATCCACTTCACTTAAAAAATGGGTCCAATGGGTTTGGACCTAATGGGTTGGGTCTCGGTCCATGATAAAAGGATTTGGAATTTATGGGTTTGGAACGGGACGCATGAACTTGGTCATTGAATCCCTAGCCAGCCCTCAAGTTGTCGTAGTACTAAATCCAGGTAATCCGAAGGGTATTTACAGTAATCGAAAAAAAAAAAAAAAGCATTTCGTGGCAATCACCATTAACATTATCATTTCGCTTTCTTCTCTTACTGTTTCTTTCACCGCCTTTCTCCCGTCCCTCAATGCAATCAATCAAATTTGCAAATGTTGAAGAACTAACTTGTATTGAAGCCAATTCCGAGTATTAGATCGAAGCTGTTCTGGAGAATTTCGGTTAGAAAAGGTTCCAAGTTTTGCTCTGCTCACGCTTCACTCTCCGATCGGTTAGATTTTCAGTTTTTCGCCGCATCTTAGTTGTAATTCTGAGCAGTCTTGCTTTCACAGATTTTGATTAAACTTTTTTCTTTCCAAAAGTCATGCGAGTTTGTCTAGTTCAATGCATCGATTTTGTGTGTATCTTCTGTTGTTGCTTAGCTATTACTTCCGAAGACTTGTGTGATATTTGAGCTCCATTTGGTTCGGCATAGATATTTTTATCGAGAAATATCTTTTACATTTTCCGTGTAAAATTAATTATTTTTGTTTAAGGCTGGAATATGACTTACTGCATTGTTTTCCAGTGATTTATTTTCTGTTCTGAAAATTAACTTCTGGCGACCTAAAGTTGGTGATACCAAGAGCAGGTGGAGTTGTTGCCGACATCATTGCTCAGCGTCGGCGATGATTAAAGGCCTCCACCGGCGATTTCTTTTTGCCGTTGTGGCGGGAATGAGAGTTTTTGAGATTGGCGGCTTCTCCACTGTAGTTTCGACATGAAGGTTTCAACCTTAATCGACCATGTGGTTTCAGGCCTATATATATATATATACTGAATTCTGTTTAGTTTATAATGTCCACGATTCTGCGGTTTTGATTCGTGAAAATTGCTGTCTTTGCTGGTTCTTTGGATATGTGCATCCATGAAGATTGTGTCTCTATTGTTTGGCGAAATGCTTGAGGGAGGGGGTTCATTTCAAAGAGATAGGGTTGTCTTGCCTTGGGCGGAAATTGTTTTTAATATTTTTACCCAATAGCCAAATATAGAAGATATAAGAATTCGGATGCTTGGGTTATTTCTCAGCTTAGGGATGGCAGTTCACGAGCCTAGCTTGGGCAATTAACCCAAAATAATGGCTTTACATAGGGATTGTTTTCTTTTCCAAATTACCCTAAAAAAATATTGATGGTTATTAGGTGGTTCATTCTCAGGCTAGCTTGGCCTGAAATCTGAAATGAATCTGGTGTTGAATTGTGTTGGGTTGTCCTAGGGCTTTCCTGAGCTGGTTGGCCAGATCACTTTTGCAGCGCAACTCTACTTGAGGAGCTCCACTTCCATTTTAGATGTAAATCCAATAATCCGTGCCTGGATAAAACTTTCCTTAAGGCTAAATTAGCATATGCTTCTTATTCTTGATAACTAATTGGATCTTCATTTCCATTTCATATTTCTCTTTTTGTAAAATATATGAAAATTGTAAGCATTGGCAATGAAAATCTTTTGGGAATTACTGTAAAAGTTGTAACTTCCTGCACCACTTGTATAGAATTCATTTTATGCACCATAATAGACCTATATAGGTAAAAGTTTCAGTTACAAAATTTTAAACAGTGACAATGAATATCTGAGAATTGCACGTGGCACTTGTTACTTACAGAGAACCATATATATAAGATTCGTTTTATACACCATATTTGACCTATCTAGGGCAATGAAGATATTCTAGTAATTGTATATAGAAATCATAGTTTTCAGCATCACTTGTATAAGTTTTTATTATGTACCATATTATACCTATCTAAGTAAAAATATTTGTTACTAATTTCTGAAAATATGCAAGAGTAGAGAATACTTTTAGGTGCACCTGTTTTCCTGCACTGCATGTCCTTAATTAGGGAACTCTTTGATTGCTATTACCACTGCAACTTCTTTCAATGTATCTGTTTGTCTGTACTGCATGTCCATCCTTGCAGAAGCCCCTTGTCATTTACTTACTAAATGAAATTGTAGGCAGGAAATAAGGGGAAGTAGTAGTAGCCAGGCGCAAATGCTTGGCATGAGGAGGTTAGGCGGTTATGTAATTTTGGGGGGACGCATCCCCCTTGAATTGGTGAGATCAGTATAAATATGAACTAATCTCACCCAATGAAATGCATGCTATGAATCATTTCATTCTGGAATTTTCTCTATAATTCCCCCATTTTCTCTCTCTCTTTCTCTACGCTCAATTCTCTTCTCTTTCCCTATCCATTCTTCTCTAATTCTCCAGAATTCTCTACAGAATTCTTGAGGATTCCTTATCAGATCCCTTAGATCTGACACCCCTTATAGTTGCTTTTTATCTTGAACTTCAAATTAGGGAATGCATATATTGTAATGAGAAGAGACATCTAATGCGGTTAGAGACATTTACATGTTTGCATGCCTGTAGTGGTGATATATTCATGCTAAAATTGAGTGTCTGGGTGGTTTCTTGAGTTCTTCTCAGTGTTACATACTGAATGTGTGATGTAATGTACGCATTGAGAGGGCCCCCCAAAACCTAAACCATTTCATATGAACTGGTTTTTGCCAAAGACTATAGGTTTGAAAGAAGATTCCAAAAACCACTGTTCTGTGAACTCATGTTCTGGAACCTCTAGTTCTTTATATATATATATATAGAGAGAGAGAGACAGACAGAGAGTTATATTCTTTGCCTCTGAAATATGATAACCAGGGTGGCTATACGAGGTGATACACACCCTCCAATGGTAATTTTTTCATTTATAAAGAAACCTTCGTTATCCAACTTATTTCTAACTACACATGCTCTATGGTTTTCCCTTCTGAATTTGTGATTTTGTGACATGGCTTCACTGAATTTCCATACTAATAGGAACTATAAAAAGGAAAATTTGTGGTTCTAAACTTGCAGTTTGGAACTTCGTGTTCATGGATCACACTAGGTTTGGAATTTTTTTCCAAGTCCACTAGTCTTAATGCAGACAGACTTATTTTGGCAGAAAACTCACGTTGGTTGTCTTTGTAGTGCTTCTCAATTTTTCTTCCTGGGGGTTCTTGTTTTGCTACTTTTCAATGTGAAAACTCAGAGACAAAGGGCTGATCTTTGAATAGGAAAAAGAGTGGATCTGCAGGGTCCCAAATGTGTCTTTTTTCTTTATTTTATCACTTAAACTATCAGTGTCCACAGAAAATTTTCAATAATTTATAGTTGAAAGCTTTCTTTCTTTCCTAGTTACTGCGGTCTTTTACTTGTTTATGGTTTTCAGATACCATTGCGCTTCCACAAAAGCTGGTTGCTTAATCGTGGTCGTGAAACATCATATTCAAATTTCTTCCATACTTTTGAATCTGTAATGGCTGGTGATACACTGGTGAACATTTCCAATGGCAATCTCAATGCAAATCCTAATCCACCAAGGACTTACCAAGTTGTTGTAGCTGCAACTCAAGATATGGGTATTGGTAAGGATGGGAAACTGCCGTGGAGATTGCCTTCTGACCTCAAGTTTTTCAAGAATGTTACTTCGATTACATCAGATCCTGGAAAAATAAATGCAGTCATTATGGGGAGAAAAACTTGGGAGAGTATTCCACTGGAGCATCGACCTCTACCTGGTCGCCTTAATGTCATTCTTACTCATTCTGTTAGTTTTGATGTTGCAAGTAAGGAAAATATTGTTGTTTGTGGAAGCATGTCTACTGCTTTGGGATTATTAGCAGCATCACCTTACGGTCTGTCAATTGAGAAAGTGTTTGTTATTGGAGGTGGCCAAATTCTAAGGTCTGCATTTGGTTGTATTTCTTACTCTTGTTGAACAATCTTCTTCCATCCTCCTGTTTCTTATTTTTTAAATTCATTATCATTGTAATGCAGAGAAACTCTCAATGCTCCTGGTTGTGATGCCATTCATATAACAGAAATCCTGACGAGCATTGAGTGTGACACTTTCATCCCATCCATTGATACCTCTCTATTTCAGCCATGGTACTCATCCTTACAATTGATGGAAAATAGCATTCACTACTGTTTCACCACTTATGTTCGTGTGAGGAATTCACCCCTTAGTCAAGCCAACGATCAGATATCTGATGCTAGGTGTGATTCTGCAAAGTTTGAGGTAAAGGATTTCACTTTCCTGCCTAAGATGATATTTGAGAAACATGAGGAGTATTTGTATCTGAGACTGGTTGAAGACATCATCTTAAATGGCAATCCTAAAGATGACAGGACAGGAACTGGTACTTTGTCAAAATTTGGTTGCCAGGTAATCTTAAAATTGTAAAATATGGAACTCTCTCTTTATTCACTTATAAAGGATGCTCAAAATTCTGTATTTAGGTAGATTGATACATTTTTGTTTTTTTCCCGCTCTGCAGATGCGGTTCAATTTGCGCAAGTCTTTTCCTCTTCTTACAACTAAGGCATGTGTACATTTTCAGTTCGATTAGTTCATTTTTAGCAGCAAGTTGTGATTTAATAATTCCCTGAAGTACTGTTTTGGCCTGTCTGGATTAGCTCTTCTTGTTTCTCATTGTGAGTTTGATTTCTGTGCCTAAAAAACACAGAATTTCATTTCCTGGTTCTTTCATACGATTTGATTTATGTTCTGTCACTTTATATACAGAAAGTATTTTGGAGAGGTGTTGTTGAGGAACTTCTGTGGTTCATAAGTGGTTCAACAAACGCCAAGGTAAAGAATTTCTGTTGAGCCTTTTGGACAACATGCTGTATTTCTTATTTCCTTTGTTTGATATATAAGGTGACTGGGATTCAGCATATTGAAGGTTATTTTATTTAATTGCATTCATATTCCATACCCTTGAGGGCTCATGATATGCATAATCAAATAACCTGGGATTTGTGCCCTTAGAGCATGTAGCCAGAAGCAAAATCATATTAATTTACTTGTCCAAAGAAAAAGGAAAAAACAAAGAACATATTTAGTTTGAATTTGTTGACAGATACTACAGGAAAAGGGCATTCATATATGGGATGGCAATGCATCCAGAGACTACCTTGATAGGCAAGTAAAGGGTTATTGCTACTCTTAAGATGTATACTACTTCCTCTGCAGTGTAATTGATGTATATTTGTCTTCTATTTTTAGCATTGGTTTGTCGGATAGAGAAGAAGGTGATTTGGGACCCATTTATGGCTTCCAGTGGAGACACTTTGGTGCTAGGTTGGTGGATTTTAATTTTTAGTTGTTTTGACCTGGATACACTGATCAGAATTGGCTTTTGTTTTTATCTTTGGGACTTCATGATAAATAAGCAGGTATACAAACATGCATGCTGACTACAGTGGCCAAGGATTTGATCAGTTGCTAGATGTAATTGACAAGATTAAGAATAACCCAGATGATCGCAGGATTATTCTTTCAGCTTGGAATCCATCTGATCTCAAATTGATGGCACTTCCACCTTGCCACATACTTGCCCAGGTAAGTATTAAAACGGTTCATCTTTGTTCTTTATTTTGGTGCATCTATATTTGAACCTTTTTTTTTTCCTTTCCTTAATCTATTTATTCCTGGATGCAGTTTTATGTAGCCAGGGGGGAGTTATCATGTCAAATGTATCAACGCTCAGCTGACATGGGTCTGGGCGTTCCTTTTAACGTAGCATCCTATGCCCTCTTGACTTGCATAATTGCTCATGTTTGTGGTATGTGATATAATTTTTCTGTAAATGGGCTACTACTAATTGAAACTCACTCATTATGGAACCATAAACAGTTTCTGTGTGTTTGCTAAATTTATTAGATTTAAGGCTATCCGTTAAACTAGTATCTGATATGCTGATGTCTAGTTCTTCAGTAAAGTTCTTGCATGGATCAACGGAAGAATGCATTAATTTAGTTTCACCATCCAAACCTCATAGTTATCAGTTACTGTTATTTAGTCTGATTAGCATAATTTTGCTGACATTGGATTATATGACCTAAGAATTTCTTATGTTCCCTTCCTATTTGCACAGATCTGATTCCTGGTGATTTCATCCATGTCATCGGGGATGCTCATGTTTACCGCACCCATGTGAGACCTTTGCAGGAGCAGCTCAAAAAACTCCCTAGACCTTTTCCAGTAAGTACAGTGCCTAGAAATAATGCATGTTTAGTTGTTTTCTGTAAAGTTTTTTATTTCTTTTATTTTTGTGGTAAACAAAAGGCTTCATTGAAACTGGATACTTTTTTCGTTTGCTTTGATCGGCCATCTTGCTCCTTTCTGAGCTCTGATTGCCTCAACCTTATCATAACAATACAACGTATATGCACAGATCTTGACGATCAATCCTGAGAAGAAGGATATAGATTCCTTTGTTGCGAGTGATTTTAAAATCATAAGTTACAATCCTCACCAGAAAATAGAAATGAAAATGGCTGTGTAGAATTGCTTGTGGCATGGAAGACTGGGAGATTGTAAAAGACTATGCTGCCCTCAAAATGGTTCAAAAGGTGAATGTGCAAGAACTATTTTGCTGCACCAGTGGACATTTTTATCAATTCAAATACATTTCGTGGCATAATTGTAAGTGTTCCGCACTCATAGTCATATAGTAAGACACAGATGTTATTATGTTTTCTACAAGCTCATATGTATATATATATATATATATTTGAATCGTTTTGAGAGGTGCAAATGCCCTGGTCAAATAAGTCCTTTTTTTTTTTTTTTTGGTTCATCTTCTAAACTAGAATAGATTTCTCATACCATCTCAGATTTTAAGCTTTAAAATTGGCTTTATATGTTCATATTTCTTGTTGATTTTCAACATGCCTTTAGATTTTTTGCATTTATTACCTGCAATTTGCACTTGGTATCTTCAGAAGATTTATATTTGCACTTTGGGAAAATGTGTTAGATAATGAATTTCTTATTTTAGTCTAATTACCTACAAGTTTCTTGTTTTACGTAAGTTTGAGATGAGAATAAGGTTAAAATTATAAATTTGTTCATATTGTTATTATATTGTATATCGTGCAATATTATCATGTGTTCCACCCACAAGTTCACTGAAAAAATGTACGTGTGAAAGCAGCAATGTTGTCTATAAAAGAAGAAGAAGAAAGCAGCAATATTGTGCATGGACTTGACTTGACTCACTCACGTGTCCAACCAATGAATCTGCTTTAGGGGTCGACTTTACACTCAGAAAGGTGAAAATCATATGTTTCAAAATTCCCAATTACTTTTAAGACAAAGCTTACACACAAATTTTTTTTGTTTATTTGTGGTGTGCGGTTATAAGTTTCTCATAGAAATTTGAAAAATAGCAAAAAGAAAAAAGGGAAAATTTTGGCATCAAAGTCTTTTAATTTTTCTCCTTTTACATTAGTACAGGATATGTTTCCATGAACAGGAATTTAGAATAGTATTCTCTCCAACATGACAAGTTGACAACTGCCTTTTCTCTTCCTGTCCCAATTGCCAAACATATGCCGAAGATGCGCTTATCTATAAATGGCAATCCTTCCCTCTCAATTTACAACCTCTTATATTCTGTCTTCTTCAAATATATTCTTAGATCTTAACCAGATAATTCAAAAGGATAAGTAACTAGCAAGTGAGAATACATATGTTTTCTGTCACAATGAAACTTGTGGGATCAAGGAAAAAAGGAAAAACCATTGAGCATTGGAATCTTAATGAAGTAAACGCTCCAAGATGATTTCCATTCTAGGACTATTCCATACTTTTAGCAATAGAGAGGATTAATTCTAAGTGCAATAGAGTTGAAACAAAACTCATTATGGCTGAATTTGGGATTAAGGTTGATTAAAATGATCATTTTACAAAATGTGCTTTTGAAATGAGATCAAATCTAGTGCAGAGATCCCACTGATTAATAATAAAATTCATCATTATTCCTAAGAAAAAAAATCTAGAGTTTCCAAAACTGTGTTTCCTAAGGCTAAGGTACACGCACGCACGTTATATTTTGGATAAATTCCATTAATTTGATCTCAAATTAGGATTATCTGTTGATTCATAGATTATAAAATAAAATTAATATTGGAATTATCTTATAGAGTTCTAGGAAGAGAAACAATTTTATATTCAACCTTTTTATTTTTGAAAACTTTTAAATTTGTGCTCTTTTTAAGTTTTACATACTTTGCAGTTTAGTTATTTAGTTTTTAACATACATTCAGATTACTAATTTATAATAAACGTCTTTTTAGAGAGATTATGTACTTTTGCAAGATTATACTTGCCCTTAAGATATCGACAGAAAACAAGGAAACAGAGTAAAAACATGGAATTTCCTTGGAGCCAGTCCTAGTAGCCATCCGTGGCTGAAAGCTCCTGTTCCCTCAGAAACCTCTGCTGCCTAGCGATGAAATCCTCCACAGTTCGCCGGAACTCCTCGCTGCTCATCTCATCCTCCGGGAACGAATCCACCGCCGGTGAAATTTTCGGGCATGTTTCCGTGGCCGACCGCCTCAGTACCCGGCGAAGTTTCTCATCGCCCTCCCTGCTCAAGTTCTCGGATCTGCTCCTGCTGATCTTCCTTTCCCCGTCGTTACGAATCCTCACCGTAACTCTATCATTGCTCTCTTTCCTTTGATAGTTAATCAAACTGTTGTCAACACACTCTTCACCGAAATTCAGACTAGGTTTATTTTCAGCGCTTTCTGGACTTCTCAGCCATCCAGATCTCAGGACGAGGACGAGGACAATGGCGTTCCCGATCAGGAACACGAATTTTGAACCGCAGACGACGGCCGCTAGAGGCCGGAAGTACTCGGCGGAGAGGTTGAAGGAGAAAGGTAGTTGAACGGAGAAGCGAGAGATCACGATCAGGAGGAAGAACAGCTCGATGAACCGGAACAGAATCGCGACGGTTTGCAACCGGCGGTTGCTGAAGATGGCGGTGGCCTTCTCTAATTTAAGGTTTACGATGTTGAGTGAGTCCATTTGGGGCGAAATAGATTAGACCGACGGAGAAGATCTTGTGATGGATGATCAGTCGGAAGATGATGTGTAATTTAGCATGATGGCAAGAACAACAATGGTGGAATGGGAAGAAGGAGAACAGTAGCTTTCTTGGATTGCCTTTCCTTAGTTTCCCACTGAGAGCGACTTTGAAGGCTACTCTCGTATTTATAGCCCCCCTCCTCTCTCTCTCTCTCTCACACACACACACATTTTAGCCTTCACCTTTGCTTTGCTTTCCCCATAATTCTGCCACTTGTGCCGCTTTATTTTCTTTTCTTTTTTCATATAAAGAATATAACTTGTTAATATTTTTTATTATCTAAATATATTGAAATTCATAATATCGCTAATATTCATTGATCAAATAGTAAGAGACTATAATAATATTTTTTACATATAAATTTTAATATACTAATTTAATAGTGGAAGGGGCAAAATGATTTCGAAAAATATTAGTTTATAATATTGATGATGATTCTAATCCTAAATTAATTTTGTGATCATCCATATGTAATTGTCTATATTTTGATCTTATGCTTGAAACAAATTTTGTCTTGTATTCTAAGAGAGTACAACGGTCTCTTATATTCTTATTTAGATTATATCAAATATAAATGTGTAATTATTAATTGATATGTATTATTGTTTAGATTAGTTAGTTAATCACAATACCAAATTATTTCTAACCTTTTTATAAATAAATAAAATAATTTAATGTGAAATGTTTAATAATTACACATAAGTTTTGTGATTAATATTTGGCTATCTATAATAATTTTGTATTTAGTTCATTTTTATTTATTTAAAAAGATATTTAATCAAATTTAAAATTATGAATTCGCATGGTTAAATCTTGATCGTTTGATGCATGATTTTGACTCATATATTTGGTGTATTTAATTTTTTTTTGGTGCATAATTAAATTATTAATGAGTGGACGTGTGACAAGTGGATAAGATGGAACGCCAAGTGTAGTGCTATGATTGGACGGCACTGTCATCCTTCTATACTAAGAAATGATTATTTCCTGGGTTTACGGTTTCTTAAGAGAACTTTTCATTTCAGTTATTGGTGTGGGCCCTCCGACAAAAGCCCACAAATAATGAAAGCCCAACTTTTACGTGGCAGCAGTAAACACTCAGACGAGAAATTACGGTTGAAAAGAAGTATCTTTTTGTTCCCTATGGCCCATTTGAAAGCTTTGTAATTTTTTTTATTTCAGACTCTGTGGGTTGGGTAAATATACATTATAAAAGATCTTCTTTAAGATCAAACAATTCTACCGAATTTAAGTATGATTGTATGCGTGATAGGATGTATTATGCCAGGAATATCCTAAATTGCAGTTAGCTCATAACCAGGTGATCACACAAGAGCAGTTGATTTGCGAAAAGAAAAAGAACAATAAGATGAGAGCCCACATATGGAGGCCGATGGCTAAAGGCGTTGGCCCACAAGAGGGCAATTTGGGGGGGAATTATTGGGCTTCAGTGTGGGCCCTACCATAACTTCTAATGGGTTGGATCTCTGGGCTCCAACTGCTCTTTTATTTTTTTTCTATCCAATTAAAATTAGGGGGAGAGGTCCCATTATTAATTACCAACAATAATTAAACAAGGCGGCAATTGCTTGCAGTGATCTAAATTCCAAGTAAGGATATAGAGACAGCTTTTATACCCAAATAAAAAAAAATTGATACTTTTGTGCACAAAGTTTGGTGCGTGTAGTTTGTTAGTTAGTTATTACGTGTTTGGTAAATTTATTTAAAATTCAAAACTTTATAATTGTAAATTCTCATTGACAAAAAAAGAAATATTTACCTTACTTTAGCAATGGGATGATTTAAAAACATCATCTTTTGAATTTAAATTATGAATATGTTAATAGTTTCGTTGGTACTTTGGATGTCCCACGATATATAATTTACATGTTTAAGAAAAGTCAATGCATTACGGATAAGTCTTTTAATGGGGTTAAATTTTGACTAGGTGTGTTATGAGAAAAAAAAATGCATTGCTTTTAAGTCCCTTTAGGTTGTTTTTTTAACAAAGTGAATTTAAGCCAATTTTTTATTAAAAAAAAAGGATAAAATTTTAAAAGTAAAATTATTAGAAAACATTTTTATATCCAAATAAGATTATGCCATTATATTAGAAGAATGCTAGTAAGAGAAACTTATATGAGAAGAGCCGATGGAATAAAAGAAGATTTTTTTAAAAAAAGAAATGATAGAATAAGATTTAAAAAACTTTGCAAGACATTTTTCACGTGTGATATAAAATGATATAATTATAAATAAAATAATTAATGAATTCATCTCGACAATTGAATTAATAGTTAGACTTTCACTCTTCACCCTCCCACTTCTGAATATCGAATCTTTATTTTATTTTTAAAATCATAATTTTATTTAAACTTTCACCCATCCCTTTATATTTGAATATCATGTGTCTATCCCATTTTTTTAGATATTATTTATCAACATCAATACATTATATAATATAAGAAATATGTTACATAAAACTAAAAATATAGTATACACTATTCATATTATATATTAAATATTACATGTTTGGTACGGCATGGAATCTGTGCACATAATAGTACAGAAATATTGCAAAGCTTTGCGCTTATATTTTTCATGAATTTTGGTAGTTTTCAATTTTATATGTTGTCGGGGAATGATTCGGTTCGGTGTCAGGGGGAGGGGGAGGTACGGGTTCTCGGTTCTCCTTCTCCAACGGCAATGTTCTCTTCTCTCACAAAGGAAAAGATAATATTCCAAAACACAATTCTTTTTTTTTTTAATGTTTTTTAAAGCTATCTTTTGTCGATTGATTCGCATGCCCACGGCTGAATACCGTGGATTGAAGGATGATTGACTCAGATCCACCTGCTTATCCAATCTTCTGTGTTCTACCTTTATTCTCATCACTTTTTTTTTTAATTTATTTTCTCAACAATAAAAATACAATTAAAAAAAATAAAAATAAAAATTAACTTTTACCAACCGTTGTCAAAAGACTTTAAATGCAATTACGATACATTTAAGGTAAGGGGTGTGTAAAAATTCAAGTAACTCAAACTAATTGAATCGTTTCGATCGATTCGATTCAGTTCAATTATTCTTGATAGACGATTCGATTCGATTACTAATTTTTCAAAAAATTGAAATGTCGGTTCGATTTGATTATTGCTATATAAATAACCCCAAAAATCAAATCGAACCGTCCGACCCCCCTGCATAACACCCTCCCCTAAAATCTAACACTCAGCTCAGCCCCCGGCCTCCTACACCTGAATCCCTAATCTCACTCGTGAGTGAATCAATTCAACCCTAATTCTCCTCCTCGTCGTTCGTCGAAAGACTCAAGAACCAATCAATGTCGCCCCTCCCAACACCAAACCCAACCCTTTTGTACCCGAATCCTATTCGAGAGAGCGAATCGAAACCCTAAGTCCCTGACCCTTGCCATTGTTGTCGGAACCAATCGTTGTTGCAGTTGACTTTTAAATAGTCACCCATTTTACCGACACCAATAGGTATAGACCTGACACCATTGCCCTTTTATCCCTTCTCTTTGGAGCGATCATATTCAGAACACAGATGGAGAGAAGAGATACAGTATCAAAGCTTTCATCCGCTTCAATTCCTTGATTGATTCAAACTTTAAGGTTAATAGGTACATATATGTGTGTATATAAATAGTTGTACAGTGCATATATTGGTGAATAATATGTATTGCAAGATATGTTTTGTATAACTTTATAGTGAATGATTGTAGAAATCAACTAATGCCATTTTATTAACCATGAATGAAATTTACTTAATTTTTCTTCAATTTTAGATTTGGATGCAAATGCTTCTAAAATAAAATGAATGTTGATCTTTAAGGTTGATATTGTGGATGGATGCACTGTGTTTATATCCATATATGCGTGTTTAGATTGATTGATGTTATGTGTTTGGATGTTGTGCGTTTCAATTTATTCTATTTGAATTCGGATAAGTAGCTTGTTTTCAATTCACTATATTGGTTATTAGGTTAATCAGTTCGATTTTTTGGGTAATTATATCGGTTCGGTTACCAAAAATTCAAATTCAAGTAGTTCAATTTCAATTATTTCGATTTGTGAATAGGTTCGGTCAGTTCGATTTTATGTTTAAGTTTGGTTAGGTATTTTTTTGCTTGATTTGGTTCGATTATTATCTAATGTATACCCTATTTAAGGTACTTTATTTTTAATATTTTTATTAATAATAAAAATATTTTAAAAATTAATTTCTTTAATATTTAAAAAATTAATTGTTCAAATACTTTTTGTCATTGACGGTGAAACAAACGAGTTGGGACCGATAAATAATATTTATAAGACTAATCCAGATATCTTTTAAATGTTGAACATAAAATAGCTAGTGTGACACAATGTTTCTTAATAACAAGAATATGGTATTTTGACAAATAGTTTCATTAAAAGAAAATATAATTTTTTTTTTTATCACTCAAGTTGTTTGGCTTTCACTTGCCTAGTCTTGGAAGAAATCAATCTTCATTTTGATTCGACTTTCAAATAAATCAAATGTAGTTGTAAGGTTATATACTCTTTAGCAGACATGCAATTAGTCTTCACGGAATGAAACATTTTTATCTTCACAAGAAATTAATCTTTTGTCACTTTCAAAAAAAATTAAAAACTTTATCACGAAATTTATTTTTTTTCTGGACGGTGAAGTTGGAAATGACTTGCAGACCAAATCAGACGATTGATTGGGCCTTCTTGATACAGAAATCAGCCTGTGAATAAAGAGGACAAAGATTCAAACAAACACAGTGGGCCCAGGCCCACAGAATTGGTCAAGCCCAATAACACTTGTGGTCTACATCTATGTGTAACCTTGTCGCAGGAAAGAAAACACTCTTCTCTTACTCCCAGATAAGAATCTATATTTCGTGAAATTCAAGATTAAAAATGATTTTTTTTTTTACTTTTCTTGGGATTTATTTATTTTGCAAATATTTTCTTATGGATCTTTCTCTTTTTTTTTTTTTTTATGTGAGAAGTCTTGTAATTATACTCAAATAAAATAATGAAATAAATACAAGGGGCATGGGGGGGGGGATCATTGGCGACACGTGTACGGTCGTGCCTGAGATATGGAATTATCTCCGGTTTGTCGCTACATGCCTGGACGAACACATTGAACGGTTCCCGAGAGGTCTTCGGCCCATACATCCTCCGACAACTGGTTTCATTTTACAATGATTTCATTCCACCCCTCACTCAATCAGTAAATCTTCTCATCATCCATCCTCTCAGCTCGGATTTAGTCTCCACAACGTAGGCCCCACCCTCGCTATGTCAGCCAGCCAACCCATCATCGCCAGCCACCAACTTTGCTTTCTGCGGTGCATCGTCCATCGTCCATCGTCCATTGTCCACTTGGAAAATGAAAACCTTATAAATAGGAGGATTGTTTAAATTTAAAAATTAATTTGGATCCATCCATCCATCCATCTACTTTTGGATTTATCGAAATTTGATCTACTTAACACTTCATACTTTTATT
Organism: Diospyros kaki; assembly: GCA_036245055.1. Classification (NCBI taxonomy): domain Eukaryota; kingdom Viridiplantae; phylum Streptophyta; class Magnoliopsida; order Ericales; family Ebenaceae; genus Diospyros; species Diospyros kaki. Next base: position 38,298,764 of record BSEG01000001.1, on the reverse strand, counting down.
TTAACCGACTTTAAACAAAATAAAAAACTGATTAATAAATAAATAATATTATTTAATAATAATATATAATATATTATTAAAGTATAAAATAGTATATTCATGTTTAGATTTTTTTTTTTGAAAAAAATTGAATCTTAATTTAATTTAATCTAAAACAAATCTAGACCAAATCAATAATCCTAGCTAGCTATCTAGTGGCAAGTAAAAAATGAAAGTATCTTCAAAATATATATATATTTTTTTATCATTTGAAATTTGTGCTCTAAATTTTAGTGGTGTCGGTTGGCCAAATATTAAAACGTGGGGCCCATAGACAAGAAGCAAAAGATATACAGTCTATTCACGCCAAGTGGGTGTGAAGGAAAATCGTATGGATTTTAATAATAATAATAATATTAAAATATACAAGAAAACAAAAATAATGAGTAAAATTTGATTATTTTTTTTAGATTACGTGTTATCACTCGTGTTCATATCAAACTCGTCTTAGAATTATCACGAAAGAGATAAATTGAGAATATGCTTGAGTGATCAGGATTTGAAGATGCGTTCAGTGACACTCACCAAAAACTACTCCCACAAGAATGCAGATTTACCTCATTTAAGAATCGATTTTACACTAACAATCTCGCACAGCTTTACAGCCCCTCCCTGGGGGTTTGATTATCTTTTCACTAAGTAGTGGGTGGACGCTTCATTTTCCATAACCTTCTTCTATGTATTAATTTTTTTATATATTTATTTATTTAATATTTTTGATAAAAATGATTTTGTATGTATATAATGAAACTCAAGAAGATGATTTCAACTTGATTATTATTGAAGAGACATGACAATATGTACGAGATGGATATATATTTAAAGAAATAATAATAATAACAATTAATATTTGGTTTTTTCTACAAACTTTTCCACAATCTAATCGAGTCAGCTAGATTAGATATGCACACAACATATAATATCTTTGTATTTCGTCAAAACACAGGTACATCACATCAAAAGTTACAAAATTTTGATATTTTTTATATTTTAATCACTAAATTTTAATTCTTTGTAAAGTGATAATAAAATTTTAAAATATTTTATAATATGATCACTAAAATAATTTTTAGACAATTTTTCGTCAAAGTTACTGACGTGACAATGGTCACATTATCGCCACATCAGTAATCTCAGTTAAGAAGCATCAAAAAATTATTTTAGTGACTATATTATAAAATATTTTAAAATTTTAATATCATTTTAAAAAAAAATAAAATTTAATAATTAAATTAAAAAGGGCATCCAAATTTTATGACTTTGATATGATTTACCCTCAAAACACACACACAAACGAGTGAAATATGAATCTTGCGGTACGTAAGAAGTAGTTGAATGAATGAACGAATCATTGCAGAAAAGCAATACAGGGCGTACACGTGTGCGGCCAATTAGTATTATTGAGGAGTCCTGATAATAATTAAGAAGCCTGAGAATTTGTCAAATGTAAATCATTCATTCAGCATTATTAACGCTTCACAATCACAGTTTTCAAAATGAAAGAAAATGCTTCACAATCCAATTGGTCCTCCAATTTCAGCCGGGTAAATTTCTCTTGGTTTGGATCATTTTTACAATTATTCCTTTTTTTATATTATATTTATTTATTTATTTTGAGTCGTCATTGTATATACTTTAATTGATTTTATTTTTTTTAGCAGCCCAGCCCAATTCATTCATTAGATAAAAAATCCTAATAATTAATTAAATTGCCTTTAATGATATATTTAAATATATAATAAATAATGAAAATAAATCATCAGAGCCAGCCAAGAATACTGATCATTAAAAATAAAATTATAAGATTCAAGAGTGCTAATTACTCTTTAAGACTTAACTCTTTAAAAGAATAATAATAAACTATATATATATAACAATTCACAATTAATATTAATTAAAAGTAGCCATGGTCTCAAAAATAATTCTAAACAACGGGTGGGGAAGTTTTGTAGAACGAACATAGATAGTATCGTATCGTAGAAATAATTTAAAATTTTATTATTAAAAATAAATATTATTTTTTAAATAATCTCTTAATATATATGCCTAAATGTACAAGTACTTTCTTTAAACTCATAATAATTAAGATTTTAAATTTATCTGGGTAATAATAATCATAATATATATTCTTAATTATTATTTTGTTTATTTTTGTAGTATATTATTATAATAATATAATATTCCAGTCCCATACCCTTCAATCCTCTATGTAACCTGATCATTAGTGCATGGGCACATGCAAGAAAGGCATCCATGCATCCATTCCATGCAGATATTTATATATGAATGCCATATAAATAAATTATACTCTGAAACCTGAAACAGAAAGGTGCTCAATTCATTGCTCAAAAAAAATAATGGTTCTCGTTGTCTATATATATGTTTGGAGCCTCCACATCATGTATATAATATGATAGTGTTATGTAAGTACCAATATTGCCAACCGCCACCTTCAACTTCAATTTCTGCTCTTCACTCGATCACTTCAATTTCAGACTTCTTTGTGGTATAATATTTGAGCCTTCTCCTATCTGCGGAAATTTTGGTGGTCAAAGCTTCAACACTCATCCAGTACTAGTCAGTCCCCTTCTGTCTTCCCGAGATCTATATGCTGCTTTCATCTTCATCATTTCAGGTTGATTAATCTCATCAACGCGTGAGTTCTCTTAACCCCTTCTCAGCTTCCCCGATTTAATTAGCTCTCAGTTTCGCTGTAATGCATATATATGCTTTGGGGTCTACTAACTGGGATTAATTTATTTTCTTACCGATTGTTGGTTTAACTGAGTATTGGTGAATCAACTGCAGTTAATGGATTCTTGCTGTTGTGCAACTTTGAGGGCCAATTCCTCTTTTGGAAAACTGAGCAAACGTGGCCTCGGCGATGGAGATAATGGGTTTTGCGGGGAGAAAGTAAGAGGGAGTCGGAAGAACAACAATCTTTGGGTTAATCAGTTGGCAAAAGGTTTGAGCATTGAGAAAAGAGCTAGGAATATCAGACCTAGGGTTTCTTGCTCTGTCATTACTTCAGACCATAGCGAAGAAACGTTGGTGAGTTGCTTTCCTTTCTTGAATGGGTAATTGCATGTAATTCCAATCAAATAGGAATTTTGTATAAATTTGGTATGTGGCCCTTTAATTTGTATTCATTCCTATCCCATCATAACCACACAAAAATGCCAGGGTCCGTTTTCTACCTAAAATTTCTTGTAAGGATATCATTTTCCCTTCTAAAGCAGAGAAAGGATTGGATGTTTAAGTGAACACTCCTTTGTGCATCTGTTTTGGAATTTTGTGGGGGTGAAATTGGTTGAAAGTGCTTGATGAATATGAAAAAATCTCATTTATGTTTTGCTTTGATGTTAGATCATAGAAAAGCCCCGACTTGAGAGACGAAGAGCCGACCCGAAAAATGTGGCTGCAATCATATTGGGAGGAGGTGCAGGGACTCATCTCTTTCCTCTTACACGTAGAACTGCAACACCTGCTGTAAGAAACTATTCTTGGTTCATCTGCCGAATTATATGACATTATGGCTATTTGGTTCTATACATACAGTTTAAGTCTTCTATTAGAATTACAAGAATTGTGATTTGGCTTGTCAGAAAAGTAGCCCCATTCAGAAGCTAGATTTTCTGATATGGTTCATTGATTATCCAAATGTTGACATGAATGTTTTTACCCTTATACAAGGGTTTGGGATTTTCTCATGCCATGAGATGGTATTCAACCTGCAGGTTCCAGTTGGAGGATGCTATAGGCTTATTGATATACCGATGAGCAACAGCATCAACAGCGGCATAAACAAGATTTATGTATTGACCCAGTTCAACTCTGCTCCCCTCAACCGTCACATTGCTCGGACATATCATGGAAATGGTGTTAACTTTGGGGATGGTTTTGTGGAGGTGCAAGCCCTTAACTGCTCTGTTATTTAGAGATATCGGTATAGAAGTGACATCCCACCCAGTGGAATTAAGGCTTGTGGTTGTTGTTGTTCAATCAAGAAGTGATGCCCTTCGTGTGTTGGGATGATTTAGTTGGATAAAACAATTGAAAAAAACACATTATAAATAAGCCTCAAATAAACTTTTCTTGAAGGATACATGCAAAAATTTTCTGTGCACACAGAGCGTAAATTGTAGCTGATGGCTTCTTTTTTTTTTCCTCGGCCTTATAAGTGAATAGCCTATAAATCATGCAGAAGAAAGCACATGTTATGATATCCATCTTTTACACCAATTAATCGGCTTCTAAATCTACTCCGTAAAAACAGGTTTTGGCAGCAACGCAAACACCAGGGGAAGCAGGCATGAGGTGGTTCCAAGGGACTGCAGATGCTGTAAGGAAATTTACTTGGGTGTTTGAGGTGAGCTGAATTAATGGATCTTAAGAAGTTACTTCATCCTCTTCCCAACTTGATATAAGAATCTCATGAATTTTATTTATACCTGCAGGATGCCAGAAACAAGGACATTGACAATATACTAATCCTGTGTGGTGATCATCTTTATCACATGGACTATATGGACTTGGTGCAGGTAGACATTCAGTGATTTTTCGAAGGAGTATTTTTTCATTTTTTTGCAGTTCAATTTTGCTAATGCATATTGCATGTATTGAACTGACAGAATCACGAAGATAGAAAGGCTGATATTACAGTTTCATGTGTTCCGGTGGGCGATAGGTCAGTCCAGTTTCTGCTTATTCTTCTTATGAGTTCAAAATTAGATGCATATTGGTTTTTTGTTGTTTTTAGACAGAAAAACACCTCACTTTATTATTGGGATTGTACAAATTTATACCCAAACGATAACTGTTATATGATCAGTTACACACAAGAAAAAATTGTTACTTAAAAAATAAATAATTATATAATGAGTGAAAAACTGTTCTTATAATTTGCCTAACTACCTAACTGTCTTTATTTCTTGCACACTAGAGTTTTGCTTTTGGAGCCATTTTGAATGCTCAATTTGATTTAGACCTCATAAATTATAAATTTTAATATAAAGTCAAATTTCACTATTTTCCAGCCGTGCCTCTGATTTTGGACTGACGAAGATAGACCGCAGTGGGCGAATAATCCAATTTGCTGAGAAACCCAAGGGTGCTGATCTCAAAGCAATGGCAAGTTTATTAATCTTTGAATGAGTTATGCTTCATTCAGTTTCCCGGTTAGCATATGAAATTATTAAGCAATGAGCTAGGCTGCTCGATCAGATTAAGAACCAACCCTACATAAATCCCACATGCCACAATTTCAGTGCTAAGATATGCGCCATCACTGTATTGCTTACAAAATGTTTGGTAGAAGACGAGGACTAATTCACGATAATATATGCCTATTTCTAGATACTAGAGGCTATCACTATCTGTTAGTCCAGTCTTCTGCTTCTCTCGTTGTTAGACTAATTTTACTTTGCAGTACTGTCTAGATATTTAGAACCCTTTCAACAAATGATAATAGTTTACTTGACGTTGCAGAAAGTTGATACCACTCTCCTAGGGCTGTCTCCTCAAGATGCTGCAAATGCTCCTTACATCGCTTCAATGGGAGTCTATGTATTTAGGACAGAGATCTTGCTAAAGCTTCTGAGGTGGAGATACCCTACGTCCAATGACTTCGGATCAGAAATCATTCCAGCAGCCGTGATGGAGCATAACGTCCAAGTAAGAAAATACTCTAGAGCTTCGATATTCTTCCATAAAAGATAAAACTTACTCTCCTCTTGATATCCACAAGGAGTGGTTGGTGTTGGATTCACAGCACCTTACTCTGAATGTCTACCTGCACCAAGTCCATATAGTCCCTGGATTCGCATGCATTGTACCGTATTACTAAGTGATGAGGTGCTTTAATTCTGATGATCTTATTTTGTCAGGCATATATGTTCAGAGACTATTGGGAGGACATTGGAACACTAAAATGTTTCTTTGATGCTAACTTGGCCCTTACAGACGAGGTCAATTTCACCATTTTTGCTTCTCATATCCCTTTTTGTTCCCCATTTTTGGAACTGATTCTACAAATCTATGTCATGAAATGTAGCGGTCGGCAAGTAACTTTTTCTTATTTTTCTACTACTAATCTCCTATTTAATTTGGTTCTAACACTCCTAACTGACTTATCTTTTTTATAGTTTCCAAAATTCAAATTTTATGATCCAAAGACACCTTTTTACACGTCCCCTCGGTTCTTGCCACCAACCAAAATTGACAAATGCCAGGTGCGCTACCTTTCTAGCGATTTTACCTTATCTTTTCTCCTTTGAAGTGTCTTGCATGTGAGGTTAATTTCAGTTTTTTTGGGTTTTGCAGATTAAGGAGTCAATAATCTCACATGGATGTTTCTTGAGAGAATGTAGAGTTGAACACTCGATTGTGGGTGAACGTTCACGCTTGGACTCTGGCGTTGAGCTTAAGGTTGGAATATAATACCCCCCTAAATGCCTATTTTTAACACAACGAAGCCAACTTACAAGTAGATAAAAGAAGATCAGATCAGTGGTTCTCTTCAGAAGAATTTAAGAAAATGCAAAACGGCTTCACTCTCTCTGTAATTCCTTCTTGTAGGATACCTTGATGATGGGGGCAGACAACTATCAAACAGAATCCGAAATCGCATCTCTGTTGGCAGAGGGTAAGGTTCCAATCGGCATTGGAAGGAATACAAAAATAAGGTAAGTGCTTGACCGAAAGAAAACTCATATAAGTTTCAACGGGGAGTTAGTGAATCGCCTTCTGACAAACTATTCCATCCTCTCTTGTTGTCTTAATGCGAAGAAATTGCATCATCGACAAGAACGCAAAGATCGGCGCAGATGTGGTCATCAGGAACAAAGATGTGTGTAAAATCCATTATCCATGCTTGTGATCTGCTTGACCATTTCTATTTCTCCTCTCTCTCTCTGGGGATCAATTCATTTTTAAACGATATGTCATGTCTCAGGGCGTCCAAGAAGCAGACCGACCAGAGGAAGGATTTTACATCCGGTCTGGGATCACCGTCATATTAGAGAAGGCGACAATCGAAAATGGCACGTTTATATAGGTGGACTTTGAAGCTGCCATACCAAGGAGGTTTTGGAGGAGACAGTTCACTGGAAGGTGATCAAAGCCCTGTTAGCGTAGTTAGCGTTGTTTAGTCTATTTCATCATAAGGGTAGTTTAGTCTTTTCCTTTCTTATATATTGTTGTATATATTCTTTGTTGTCCTAACTCTAAAACCCTAATGTTTGTATGTAGATTGTAGTCTTGTCTTCTTCCTCCTTATTCTTCTTGTCTGTTTTCTTCTTCTACATTGAATGGTTTGGCTTAGATTCTTCACATGGTATCAGAGCATTAAATAGATTTGCAACTGTTCTTCATTCTTTGGCTTTGCAACTCTTCTTCATTCTTTGGCTGTTCTTCAAGTTACCCAGACCGCCGCCCGCCGCCTGACGCCACTGCCATCATCATCAGCCCGTCACTGCCGCCACCGTCGGACGCGACCATCAGCACCGCCTTCGTCGTTCGACCGTCGCCCCCACCTCTGTTCGACCGCCATCGCCATCGCCGCCGGTCGTCGCCTCTTCATCGTCCTCGCCTCTGTTCGACCACCATAGCCAACGCCGCCTGCCATTGCCTCTTTGCCGGTCGTTCGCGTCCTCTTCCCCAGCGCCGTCTGCTGCCGTTCAATCAGCCTCGCTGTCGCTCATTTCCATTTCTTCCTTGCATCCCTGTCCGCCATTAACGAGCTCCCCAAGCTGATGCCCAAATCTGGTTTAGGCCCAGATCCAACAGATCTGGTATTTTTTGGTTTAATCCGATTTTATTTATCTGATTTTTTATATTGGCAGTGTTTGGGATTATTCAAAATTTTGGTATATTGTGTGGATTATTGGTTGACAATAGTTGCTTCACATTGGCTCTAGAATGGCAACTGATAGGGATGACTCACTTCAATCCATTAGTGTAAAATTAAATGGAAAGAATTTTTCATATTGGAGCACTGTGATGAAAAATTTTCTTAAGGGTAAAAAATTATGGGGCCATGTCAGTGGAACAGTTGTGCAACCTACGGGTACTGGCAATAATTATGTGACAGAGTTAGATGTTTGGGAGTCCAATGATGCAAAAATCCTTACTTGGATTCACAATTCTGTTGAGGATTCCATTGGTACACAGTTGGTGAAATATGAAACAGCAAAGGAAGTTTGGGATCACTTGCAAAAGTTATTCACTAAGTCTAATTTTGCTAAGAGGTATCAGTTGGAGAATGATATACGAACATTACAACAGAAAAATATGAGTATCTTGGAGTTTTATAATGCTATGACTTCGATTTGGGATGAATTAGCACTTACAGAATCGACAGGATTGAAAGAATGTAAAGATTATATTACTTATAGAGAAGAGCAGCGATTGGTTCAGTTTTTGATGGCACTTCGTAGTGATTTTGAGGGACTTAGAGGCTCCATTTTGCATCGCACCCCACTTCCCTCAGTTGATTCAGTGGTTAGTGAGCTTGTGGCTGAGGAAACACGTTTGAAATCTCTAGCAGGAGAGATATTTCTTCCTTCATCTAGCACTTCAGTATTGGCTATACCTTCTCAATCACCTGTGCAGAATCAGAATAAAGGTTATATGCGGGTTGCTAGTGATGAGTGTAGCTTTTGCAAGCAAAAGGGTCATTGGAAGTTTCAATGTTCTAAATTATTGAAGAAACAACAACATCCACAGAGCCAACAACAATCACAACAACGATTCTATCGTCCCAATGCTAACACAGTAGCTGTCGTGCCATCTTCTGACTCTTCTGTACTTGGAGCACCACCTCTCTCTGGTCCTTTGTTGACTAATCTAGCAGAGCAGTTTCAGAAGTTCCTAGCCACACAACCACATGCTATGTCTGCCAATTTGTCATCCCAATCTCCCTCAGGTATTTCTTCTGCATGGATCTTAGACTCAGGTGCTTCCAAGCACATGTCACCTCATATAACATCTTTTGATTCCTTGTGTCCCTCTAACTCATCTCTGTCTGTTATGACTGCCAATGGCACCCCATTGCCCTTGGCAGGCGTTGGTTCTGTTAATACGCATAATTTATCACTTTCAGATGTTTATTGTGTTCCAGCTCTTACCTTAAATCTTATATCTGTTGGTCAATTATGTGATTCTGGTTACTTGGTTCAGTTTTCTTCTACTGCTTGTTGTGTACAGGATCCTCGATCTCAGAAGCTGATTGGGATAGGCCGTAGACAAGGAGGGCTATATGTTTTAGACAACCTGAGACCACCGCATGTTGCAGCCTCTAGTGTTGATTTGTCATCCTTCTCTTTGAATTCATCTTCTTCTAGTTTTTATTTGTGGCATTCTCGCCTTGGACATGTTTCCGCTAGTCGTTTAAATTTTTTAGCTTCTAAAGGTCATTTGGGAGATTTGAAAATTCATGACATTTCTGATTGTAGTGGTTGCAAATTAGCTAAATTTTCTGCTTTACCCTTTCCTCGTAGTGTTTCTCGTTCAGTTGCACCATTTGATCTTGTTCATTCTGATGTATGGGGACCTGCTCCTATTGCTACAAAAGGAGGGTCTCGATATTATGTCTCTTTTTATTGATGATTATAGTCGTTATTGTTGGGTTTATCTTATGAAACGTCGTAGTGATTTTCTTCCTATTTATCGTTCGTTTAGAGCTCTTGTTAAAACTCAACATTCTTCTGTAATTAAATGCTTTCGGTGTGACTTGGGTGGAGAGTATACTTCTATTGATTTTTCTACATTGCTTGCTTCTGATGGGACAATTCACCAATCTTCTTGTACTGACACCCCGCAACAAAATGGTGTTGCTGAACGAAAACATAGGCACATTGTAGAAACTGCCCGTTCTCTTATCTTGTCTGCCCACGTTCCTAGTGAATTTTGGGGTGAAGCAGTTCTCACTGCTGTTTCTTTAATTAATAAGATTCCATCTTCTCACACTTCGGGTTTGTCTCCCTTTGAAACATTGTTTCAACATCCTCCTGATTATTCCTTATTGAAAGTTTTTGGTTGTACTTGTTTTGTCCTTCGTCCTAAAGTAGAACGTAGCAAGTTGACTTCACGTTCTGCTATCTGTGTCTTTTTAGGTTATGGGGAGGGCCAAAAGGGTTATCGTTGTTTTGATCCCACCAATAAAAAATTATATGTTTCTCGTCATGTCGTGTTTCTTGAGCATATCCCATTCTTCTCAATTTCTGATACTACTCATGACATGACAAAGTCAGATCTCATTTGTATTGACCAATTTTCTGATGATTTTGATAGCTCTCTTTCCCATAGCCCTGTTGGTCCTTCATGCACTACAGGTACACATACGCCGGCTCAGGTTGTTCCCCTTCCTTCTATGGCCTCTCAAGCACCGTCTGAGACTGTTGATCCTGCTCCTGCCCCTTCTGCTCCTCCTCTACCACATCCTCCTCGATATCCTCAGCGTCTTCGTAAGTCCACTCAGTTACCTGATTTTGCTTATTCTTGTTATTCGGAGTCATTTTGTTGTTTCTTAACTTCTATTCACAAACTTTCTGAACCTTCTTCCTATAAAGAAGCTATATTAGATCCTCTTTGGCAACAGGCTATGACTGATGAACTCTCTGCTCTACATAAGACAGACACTTGGGACTTGGTTCCGTTGCCTCCAGGTAAACATGCTATTGGTTCTCGTTGGGTTTACAAGATCAAAACCAAATCTGATGGTTCGATTGAACGTTACAAGGCTAGATTGGTTGCTAAGGGGTTTACTCAGCAGTATGGTCTTGATTATGAGGAGACCTTTGCTCCTGTTGCCAAGATGACCACAGTTCGTACTCTTATTGCAGTTGCATCTATTTATCAGTGGAATCTCTCTCAGTTGGACGTTAAAAATGCATTCTTGAATGGGAATCTTCAAGAAGACGTTTATATGGCTCCTCCACCTGGTGTTTCTCATCATTCTGGATATGTTTGCAAACTCAAGAAAGCTCTTTATGGTCTCAAACAGGCACCTCGTGCTTGGTTTGAGAGGTTTTCCACTGTTGTTGTCTCTCTTGGATTTACACCCAGTCATCATGATTCTGCCTTATTCTTTCGATGCACTTCGGCTGGTCGCATTCTACTTCTATTATATGTTGATGACATGATTATTACTGGTGATGATGGTGATGGGATTGCTGATTTGAAATCTCAATTGACTTCTCGTTTTGAAATGAAGGACTTGGGTCCTTTATCTTATTTTTTGGGGATCGAAGTTGCTTCTTCTCCTAGAGGTTATCTTCTCTCTCAGTCGAAGTATGCTACTGATGTTATTGCATGTGCTCGTCTTACTAATACAAAAATTGCTGCCACTCCTCTTGAGGTCAATGCTCGATACTCTCATTCTGATGGTGTTCTCTTGACAGATCCTACTTTGTATCGCACTATTGTTGGATGTCTTGTTTATCTCACCATTACACGCCCTGATATTGCTTATGCTGTTCACATTGTTAGTCAATTTGTTTCCGCTCCTACTACAATTCATTGGGCAGCTGTTGTTCGTATTTTGCGCTATCTTCGTGGGACTTGCTTTCAGAGTCTTTTGTTCCCTTCGACATCCTCTTTTGAGCTCCGTGCATACTCTGATGCTGATTGGGCCAGTAACCCCACTGATCGTAAGTCCACTACTGGTTTTTGCATATTTTTGGGTGATTCTCTTATCTCTTGGAAAAGTAAGAAACAGATCGTTGTTTCTCGTTCTTCTACTGAAGCCGAGTATCGTGCTATGGCATCCACTACTACTGAGATTGTATGGTTGCGTTGGTTACTTGCCGATATGGGTATTCCTCTCTCTTCTCCAACTCCTATGTATTGTGACAATAAAAGTGCTATTCAAATCTCTCACAACTCTGTGTTCCATGAGCGCACAAAACATATTGAGATTGATTGTCATATTATTCGCCATCATCTTCAGCATGGCACTATCTCCTTACCTTTTGTATCTTCATCATTGCAGCTTGCTGATTTCTTTACGAAGTCTCATCCAGTTCATCGTTTTCATTTTTTGCTTGACAAACTCTCGTTGCTTCTTGTTGTAGCATCGTGAGTTTGAGGGGGGATGTTAGCGTAGTTAGCGTTGTTTAGTCTATTTCATCATAAGGGTAGTTTAGTCTTTTCCTTTCTTATATATTGTTGTATATATTCTTTGTTGTCCTAACTCTAAAACCCTAATGTTTGTATGTAGATTGTAGTCTTGTCTTCTTCCTCCTTATTCTTCTTGTCTGTTTTCTTCTTCTACATTGAATGGTTTGGCTTAGATTCTTCACAAGCCCGACACTCTGTTCCAACATGTATGATAGAAAAGCTTCGAACTTAGAGCGTAAAGAAAAAGGAAACATAAAAGGGGGGCTGGGCTGATGGCCGAGGACAGTTCGAGGCTGCACAGCTGCTTGCTTTTCTTCTTCCCTTGTAGAGAATTCCTTTTTCAATAACTTTTTGTCTCAACTGAAGCTTTTATTAAACTCCTACTTACTGTAATAAATAATGTTATTATCTATCTTAGTACTTAGACCGTATCAACTCAATCTCGACCCGATCTTGACCTTGTATTAGTTTACAACAATATTATTACCACTACACGATAGGTATTCTTATGCTCACTCTAAATCTCATTCTCATTAATGAAGATTCTATCTTCATTAATAAACAGATCTCATCTATATTTAATGAAAGTCTTGTTGATATCATATTATCGTCAGGGAATTCTGTTGACGTTAAGGGTGAGCAGAAGTTCGGATAAACCGAACTAACCGAACCAAACCGAACTAATCGAACCGAACCGACCAATTTGGTCGGTTCGGTTCGATTTTCTTGAAGAAATTATTTAGTTCGGTTATTTCGGTTTGATTTTTTTATAAAACGGTTCGGTTCGGTTTAGAATTTTGTAAATTTTCGGTCAGTTCAGTTAATCGAACTAACCGTGAACCATGACCCCCCCCCAAACACGGAATCCCCCAACCCGACCGACGCTCATGCTCTCCTCCCTTCTCTCTCTCTCTCCCTCTCCCCCCACCCTTCGACTCTCGTCTGCGAGCAGCGAGTTCGGGCCACACCCAACTCAATCGACACTCATACTCTCCCCCCCTTCTCTCTCTTTCTCTATCTCCCTCCATCCTCCCACTAGCAGACGAGACTACGATATCGATTTTGGCAGCGTATTTCTTCTGATTCACCCGACCAAATCGAAGACTCAAAGGTACGCGATCTCAAGGTACGCGATTCACCCACACCCAACCGAATCGAAGACTCAAAGGTACGCGATTCACCCACACCTGACCGAATCGAACCCTAACCCTCACCCCACCATCCCTCGCCTTCGCTTCTTCTTTTCCTTGTGCTTGGACGATCGACGAGGGCTATTCCAAGATCTGGGCCATGGCGACGGTGCTAGCAGTGACGACTGTCAAAGTGGTGGAGGGGCAATCGACAACAGCGACGTGCGCTTCGAAGCTCGTCAACCAGACTCTTTTTCTTCCCAAGCGCTTCGAAGCTCGTCAACTCTTGCGTCAAAGACTCAAAGATATGCATATTTCTTCTGATTCAGTGATTCTTGTTCACTTATTCTGAAAAATTCCGATTGGAAAGTTCTCTGGCTATTTCTGATTCTTGCTCATTTGTTTTGGAAATTCTGATTGGGGACTTGGAATATCGTTTTGGTTTTGGTTTCATGTTTGGCTATTGTTGGTTCGGTTCGGTTATTGCATTTTATTCTTCGGTTATTTTGATTTTGGTTAGTTCTGTTATACTAGAATTATCAGTCGGTTCGGTTATTAGGGACAATTCGGTTCGGTTCGATTCGATTAAAAATTTTTGGACGGTTCGATTCGATTATAACCGATTGCACACCCCTAGTCGACGTCGAATATCTAATCTTATCTATATTCTTTTTCTATATAAACTAACTTTATTAAGAGTTAATATATATATTTTTTTTACTCTATTAATACTCTATCATTTTATTCTCTAACTTACTTAAAAGTTATAATATTTATAAGTGTCAATCTCGAAGTCCACTCCTTATTGCTGCAAGCCAAGTCCACGTCCAACTACCCCATTGGGCAGGAAGGAAGAATACGTTTCTTCTTCTAAATCACTGAGCCAATCCATGTTTTGGCCACCTTTTGGAAGAGAATTTGTGGAGGAAGAAGCAATGAAGACAGCTCTCTTGCCATTTTTCAAGCCACAGAACATCAGTTAAACCATCGACTGTTAAGATGTTTACACGCATACTGTAGACTTTTTTCTTAAGCAACAATTGTTTGAACTTAAGATGTTTTACGTTGAAAATCATATTTTAAATGCATACAAATATTAGTTTTCACTTGTATATAATAATATATATATATATATGTGGGAACAACATATTTTACAAATTCGGTTAACATTTTTGATATAAAATAAAATATATAGAGCCTTATTATAAGTGTGGTCGCTTGTGTGTGTGTATATATATATATATATATTTTGTTTCAATTGTAAATTAAGGGTATTATTTTTCTTAGGGGAAAATACTAGAAGAATAGGAACTGCCAAATCTGAATGATCCAAACCAACTGGGTGGAAAAATATGCAGAAGCAGAGAGATGATGGATTCGAGAAATGCAGAGAAACAAGGGAGGAAGCACAAGGCGGTGGAACCGCAACGGAGCGACTAATCTCCGATCAGCACCACCACAAAGGCGGAAACTACCCCGCAATGGCGGCGGAGTCGGCCACCGCCCTCCAAGCCTTCCTCGATCGCATTCCCATCAACTCCATCACCGGCCTCAACAACTCTTCAACCGGTGCTTATATATTCATTCTTATTCGTACAGATATTCATTTATTGGATTTCTGTTCCTAAATCTATCTCTTCAATTTCTTCTTCTTCTTCTTCTTTGCTTTTATTTGCATTGCGAAGTGTTGGATCTTAAAACCAGGGACTGTTTGGGAGATGCAATACGTTTGTTGTACGAGAAGAATGTTTTTGGCGCTGCCATAGCAGACGATGGACTGGAGGAGGAAGAGACCACCATTGGCCGGAGACAAGCCGATCGCTATATTGGATTCATTGATTTTTCTAGAATGATGCTCTGGTCTCTTCGGGTAACTTTTTTTCCAAATTGCTCTAAATTGATCGCCATGACGAACTATGGAAATGGTACTTTTCTTGAATTTTCAAAAATCATGCTGGTCCCCTAAGTAAATGGTAACAAGACAGTTTGCGTGAATGTATTCGCAAAACGTTTTGTATGATCTTTTAAGGTATCTTTCCATGATCTTTTCAACAATTCCAGGCCTCCATGGGGACAAATATTCAATAATAACTAAAACAAAACAATTATGCATTATTGTGTCAGGGTAATATCACAGTTCAATATACGTTGTCATTATTCAAGTATGAATATATGAAAGCGGTTAGTTTTTGATAAATTTTAAAATTAAAATAAAGTTTGTTCTCGCGTCTTGTCCGTTGACATGTATTCACAATTGAAGTTAATAATAATGTATGATTAGAACGTGATATCATATTAACATGGTGATGTAACATCAAGTTGTATTGAGTATTTTCTCCTCATGAGCATAAATTGTGAGTTGTCTGGGATGCTGTTATTAAAAAATTGGAGGACTCTAATAACTTACCCTAAACTGATTTCCCAGGAATGTGAGAAAACTGATACTTTGAACAATGATAAAAACAGCAATGGTTTCTTCTCCATGCTAGAACATAATCCCTATATTGCCAAAACTCAGGTACACTTTTCCTCTTTTGGTTGGCAGAATTAAACAATATATCCACTACCAAATGCAGAAGCTAGATATGTTCCTTCTAGCAATATGTTGCAATATTAGGAGTAACATCAAAATGCTTCAACGGCCTGTTTGGTCTCTGCTGTTGTGGGAATTTTGTATAACGTGACTTTTAATGTGAATAAATTCACTATCTGCTCTGTATTTTCTTGCCTCTACCATTGTGCTAATTGCTCTCCCGAGCAGGTTGGTGATCTAGCCAAGTCATTCCTTTGGGATCCCTTCCTCCCCGTGCATTCAAGCGATTCCTTATTCCATGTTCTGTTGCTTCTTTCCAAACATCGGCTACATTTTGTGCCAGTTACCGAACCTTCCAGTACGAGGCTTATTGGCTTTGTCACTCAGGTAGTTCAATCTTATCTGCATGCAGTTTCGTTTACGAATCAACTTTAATTGCCCTATCCTATCCCTTGAAAGGACATACAAATGCAAGAAAAGAAGGAAGAACTGATATAATATGAAGTACTCATTTGAACCTTGATAGTATACTTCTGGCAGAATGCAGTTATCTCGCTGCTCCTCCAGTCATCTGGACTCGAATGGTTCGATAATATTGCAGACATGGCTCTATCAGATATCCGGTTGGTACCTGCAGGTTTATTTCATTACAGAAACTTGGACAAGTCCATCTAGTAGCTGCCATGCACACACACTGTTTTAAATCATCTTTTATTGTCTGTCTAGCTTTGAGGAGCATGCTGTTTTCAGAGCCGGTCCTGGGTTTTTGGAGGCCCGGGACAAATTTTTTCAAATGTGTCTCTTTATACAAATTAAATAAAAAAATAAAAATTATTTATTAATTAATTTTATTAAAATTATAAGAATTTATAAAAGATAAGAAAAAATAATTTGAGGCCTCATTAAAATCTTATTTGGGGAAAATCCAATGGAACAAAACTCTAAATGAAGAAAAAAGAGTACCTTGCATTGTAAATATTGCATTAAAAAATGAAAACAACATATTTGAGTCTACATATTTTCTTTCGAATCTCCGTAAACATTTTTTGATTTGATCAATCTTGCTTTCATCTAGGGTTGTAAAAAAATATCTAAAAATCGGTGAACTGGACCAAACCGAACCGAACCATGCCGTTTAGATTGGTTATATGGTTCAATGGTTAGATTCTGGTTCTAAAAAATTAAGAACCAATATATTTAGTTTGGTTACTAATTTTTTTTTTAAACTATGGTTCAAACCAAACTAGAACCAATATTATACTTATATATATTATAATTTTTTGAGTATATATATATATATATACATATGCATAAATAGTATCACTTCTTAGGAAACTAGCAAGATTCATAAAGTCTTTTACTTTTAACATTTTATGCGCTATTGTTATACTAAATGGTCGATGTAATCTCATTTGATGAGATAGTTGATGAATTATTTTGTTCTACTTTTACTTCAAAACTTGAAACATTAATGAAGTTATGGGTTTATTTTAATTAACAAATTCGTTTATAATTTCATATTTTGCGAAAATGTTTAGAAGTTAAATGTTAATTGGATAGAACCGAAATCGAACCGAAACCGGTTTGGTGTGACGGATTGGTCATGAGTTGGTTTTATATATGTAATGGTTCAATTACGATTCTTATTTTTTCGAAACCTTTAAAAATAGTTCGGTTACTGAATTTTTATAAAATCGAATCAATCTGAACCATTGACACCCTTACTTTTATCCTCCACAATTAATTGAAGTAAAAACAATCATCACATGTACCAACAAAATAAAAATATCAATAAAATCTTTTTTTAACACGGTACAAGTGGCAACTTTTTTTGTTAATTTTTTTTTAATTTTTTATACACATATATGCATAAATTTAAAAAAAAAAATTGTGCCCCCTCACTTGTGGGCGCTGGGCTGTGGCCCTGGTAGCCCTGGCCCAGGGCCGGCCCTGGCTGTTTTTGTATATGGAGACCAAAGCATTGCAGAGACAGTGCACATCCTGTGGGAAGGCCGAATAGGTGCAGCTGCAGTGATAGAAAGGGGGACTACTAAGAGACTCATCGGGTCCTTGAGCAACAGTGATCTATATATTTTCCTGGACAACAATGCTGTTTTTAACAACAGAAAGTAATTGTTTTCGATTTTACTCTCTTTACAGCAATTACATTGTAAAGAATTCTAACTCGCGAATCATCTCTGTGTGACCACCCCATTTTGTATAACCATGCTTTCATTCTTTTAGATTCTTGACTAAAAGTAAGCATGCTCGACTCTATTACAGGAGCCTGACAGCTCAGGAACTTATTTGCATGCAAGGAAAGAAGGCAGATTCTGATCCCGGCATTGAGCAAGACCTCGGGGCTTCTCTTCCAACCGGGGTTCTCAATCTTAGAAACAACAGCCTTCCAAGGATGGATTCGCCGGTAACAATCAGGAAAACTGACACTCTCAAGCAAGCCATGGAGAGGTTGACAATTACAAATTGCAGCTCCTGTTTTATAGTGGATGAATTGAGGCAAGTACAAGGTGTGCTTACTCTTAAGGACATTATCTCTCAGTTTGCTCCACCCTGTATAGATTCCAGGATCAATGGAGGAGGGTTTTTTGACACTGCATTGGAACAGACTGGGTGCCACATTGAAGCAGGAACCATGATCTGTGATCGCTGATATGTTCTCCAGCTCTTGACCTTTGCTCTTTCAGGGGGCTTTGATCAGTTAAGTGAATGCATTCTTGCGTTTGTGTGTATGAGATAAGGCAAAAAACAGAGACTTATTTCCTGTTACATGAAAGAATATATATGCATATTGCTTTTGTTTGATCTATCACCACTCACTCTTTCGTCTTGATAGATGGTAAGGGCCCTCTCACTCCTTCTTGCTATAAAGTTCTCATTATAGAATTGTGAAAAACAATCTTTTTCTAAAAACAATGGTAAGGTTTAGGCAAAAAAATTAATGATAAGATTATGTTTAAAAAAATTAATGATAAGATTATGAGAGACTTGTGCTTTAATAATATCTTATGTCATTTACTATTTTTTATTCATTTAATTTTTATAGGTAAATCTATGTAAATGACCCAAGCCATTAAATTATTTTCATTAAATAATAGAAAGCATTGTATTAATTAATTTGTTATTCATTTTTATTGAAAAATCATATGTATTATTAGATAATAATAGAATTTTTTTTAAATTCCATAATACCACAAATTATTATTGTCTCAAAATTTTGTTGACAAACGAAAAGTTAAAAGTATAAATGTAACATCCCGCATCGAGATTCTGGAGCAAGTCGGACCGTTAGCATACCGGTTAGCTTTATCCTCTCAGTTAGCCCACGTACATGATGTCTTTCATGTTTCTATGCTTCGTAAGTATGTGGCAGATCCCGAGCATGTCATTGATTATCATCCGCTTGTGGTGCAAGAGGACACGCCATACGTTGAGTTGCCTACTAGCATTGTGTATTGAAAAGAGAAAGTACTCCGTAGCTGCACGATTCCCTATATGAAGATCCAATGGTAGCGACATACCCCCGAGAAGAGTACTTGGGAGCTAGAGGAGGACATGAGGCGACTTCACCCTCAGTTATTTGCCTAGCCAAGTATGAATTTCGGGGACGAAATTCTTTAAGGGGGGAAGGATTTGTAACGACCGTAAATTATAATTTAATTTAATTATTAGTTGGTGTGTTAATTTACTTTAAATGAGATATTAATATATTTTGTTGAGATTAATAATAATAAGTAGAAGAATAATAAGATTTAACTATAATTAATATATATGAGTTTAGGAATGTATAAGGATTAAGAGGTTAAATATATATATATATATATTTAGGTTATATGAAGGAATTGATGGCATGCGTGAGGTGCTGGGGGCTATTTTGGCTGACTGCTAGTTGGTGGAAATTATTTCCAGCCAAATGAGAGCCAAACACTGTCGCATGGAGAAGAAGAGGCAGCAGTTTGCTACCCACGTGGGGCCCTCACAGCCTTGTAA
Organism: Diospyros kaki; assembly: GCA_036245055.1. NCBI lineage: Eukaryota > Viridiplantae > Streptophyta > Magnoliopsida > Ericales > Ebenaceae > Diospyros > Diospyros kaki. The sequence continues at coordinate 38,278,937 of BSEG01000001.1, read as the reverse complement.
TGTTTTGCTGGCTTTTAAGCCACTAATTAGCATATTTAAACAGCCCAATTGAGTAGCAATCGGCAGCCACAATAGAATTAAAGTGGAGCAGCAGAACGCGCGCGCAAGCAGCGGAAAATAGAGGAAATTTGGGATTTTTTTTGAAAATCTCACTTTTAATTGAAATATGAGAGTACCAGGTAATTGAGGGAGTCGAGTACTACATTTTGTATGATCAGAATTTCGTTTTGAGTCTAATTTTATTAATTTTGACAAATAATTAGGATATTACAGTTTGTATAATTTTTGTCGTTTTTGGATCAAACGAGCCTAAGGATATTTCTGTTAAGGCAAGTTCTTCTTACCTATCTCGTCGATTCTTTCGTTGGCAAATTATTTGACCTCCCTTCGCTTATTTCGACAGTTAGTTAAATATGAAAATTTTGAACGGTTAGTTTTAAATTTAATTAATTAAATTGGCCTTGTTGATTTTATCTGTTGGTTGCCTACAGGGGTTTGTGCCACCCCTTGCCTGTTGAGAATGATGTCGTAGTCACCCAGGGCTAGGTTCTTAGCGGTTCGAGTTTTATTATTGGATTTCTGGTTGTTTATAGGGTAAAGCGGTTGTGTAGTGGGGCAAGGATCCGCGGTTCGGTGACGGAGTGACTATCGTACGGTCTATTTTAGGCCACTGGCTAGTCTCTCCTACCTACTGACCGTTGATCGGTGCCAAGCACTATTGACTAGCTCTGCCGTTACGTGAGTATAGCATTATTGGTATCTTTTATTTCTTGTTGCATGTTTTGGTGTGCACATGGATACGGGCTGCATGTTGGGGTTTTCATGATCTGGTTATACTTGGTCATGGACATTATAGCTTAGTTACGATACATCCAACAAGAGCATATGCATCGCGTGTGGTTTACTATATGGGCGGAGCATGGCCTGATGCCTGGATGTATGGGCGTCTTGTATCACATTGATGCTCACTACGCCATTGCATTTTATGTGCATTGCATGGCTACTGGTAGTATTTAGTTCTCGGACGGGAGTACCGTTCCGAGGGAGCCTATAGCTCGGGTGTTGGGAGTACCGACGTGGATATAGGTGATGGGAGTACCGACCCGGGACGGTGCGTACAAGTTTGTTGAGGATATTTGTTGCCTTTCAGAGCAGCGGCAGGTTGGTATAGGACTTGGGTACCAGGTGTCTTGTGTGGGCCTCAAGGACCGGTATGTGTTTTATTATGCTGCATTGTGGTGTTGTAGCGTTTCATGGCTTGTGTGCACATGCGGGTCTGTGTTTGGGGCAAACTCTTCTTTTATTTATAGCCTTTCATTCTTATAAACTTGCTGAGTTTTGCGACTCACCTTGTTTTTCCCTGTAACATCCCGCATTGAGCGATAGGAAGGATCAGAATAACTTACCTTGATGGGCCTAAGCGAACTTCCTAGGGGGTCACCCATTCTTGAACTGCTCCCAACTCAAGCACGCTTAACCCCGGAGTTCCTTGCCTACATTCAGCCCAAAAGGTATCCAGTTAGTGTTGTTTCCTTTCTTACACTATCTTCGATATATACTAACTTCTCTAGGCTCCCGTGATATTACATTCTCCCCCTCTTGAGCACATGACGTCTTCGTCATGCGACCTTACAATTGGTCTCATACCTTCTCCCCTTGGGGGCTGCCATCCTAGAAGCTTGTCAGAAGCTGCTCATTGTACAGGCCCTCGAGCCCCGGCGCCATTCCCCGCCCTCATCGGATCGCCTTCACCAAGGGTCGGCTCTGATACTACTTGTAACATCCTGCATCAAGTGATAGGAAGGACCGGAACAACTTACCTTGATGGGCCTACGCGAACTTCCCAGAGGGTCACCCATTCTTGAACTGCTCCCACCTCAAGCACGCTTAACCCCGGAATTCCTTGCTTACATTTAGCCCAAAAAATATCCAACTAGTGTTGTTTCTTTTCTTATATTATTCTCGATATATACTAATTTCTCTAGACTCCCGAGGTATTATAATAAACAAACTTATAATAGTACACTGATATGTATGTACATGTTAAATTATCTCCATATATTAATTTATAATTGTAAATCTTAAAAAATCATGGGCTTTGCTGGGTCGCCTAACTCTAGACATGCATCGTGACTCAGACCAACCCATACTTAACTGAACATTGGCATTCGCTTCACATTTACAATTAAAAGCATTAAACAATATCTTCCTTCTATTTCTAGCCCTTCTTAACTCATGTAACCTATTAAAGTGTACGTACCTCCTTTAACTCATGGAACCTATTTAACTTACAATAAATAAATAAATAAAACATAATTAGAATAATAATAATATTATAAAAATAAGATATAACTTTGATGCTGCTTCTGTATTGGCTTTGTAATTGTTAATTTGTTTTATTTTTTTATGTTAAATTACATTTTATACTAGAAATATATATATATTTTATAAATTAGTCTTGGATAGATTAATCGTGTGACGTAATATTAAATTACATTTTATACAGATTAATTGTGCGAGGTGATGTTATTATAAATTAGTCTTATACTGATACAAAAACTAAGGATTTTGACAAGAATAAATAGACAATTTATATTGTATTATTAGGGAAAGATCCTTTTACCCATAAAATTATTTTTAAATACTTGGATCAATAAAAGGTCAGTGACTGTCTTAAATTTTAGTGAAAACATTAATATGCAGAGTTTAATTTAGTCACAAAATTAAAAAATAAAAAATAAAAAATTAAAAATAAATTCGAGATATAAATAAACTCACTCATACATTAAATATAAATAGCAAAATTTCCAGGAAAATTAAGGATTAAAAAGACGAAAATGTACAGAGGGAGGGGGTTATAAAGCATATTCTTGGTGGAGCGTTGAATTGATTGATTCAATTGAATGCATACATGCCGAGCGGGCAGTGGGCATACAAAATTACAAATGTACAAAGCAGCGTTATCAACCACTGTTCACTTTCGAACCCACATTTATTCTCTCTCTCTCTCTCTCGCCAAATCAGATCTCTCTCTCGCTCTCTTCGGTTTTGGTCGCCGACGACCCCTCCCCCGACAATCTCTCGCTGGTTGAACGGTCGTCGGAGGTAAGCTTTACTCAACCCTAATTTAGCAATCGATTGATCTCTTCTCAAGTAAAAATCCCCAATCTCTGCGGTTACAGGTTTATTTCTGCATTCATCTATGCATACATTTGCGACGGGGGATTAGCGTTTCTTGATGGATCCGTTTTCTGAAATTCTTTGTATTTTTTAGTATTGGGGTTTTCCGTTTTCCTGGTACACAACAAATTCTTATCCACTCCATGGCAATAAGAAACGGCGTCGAATGGTAAGAGTGAAAGAAGAAAAGTAAACGAAACAAGGTCTAAACGATATCTTGATATTTTCTTTGGTGTTTGAACAAATGGAACTTTGATAACCTAGCCCAATAGCAGGATTTCAGGAGTCTGAAAATAAAATCGATTTAGTGAGCTAGATTCCATGCCACTTCATGTCTTCAATTTATTACTCTATTTTTAGCTACCAACAGAGTAAAACTCACAGAGCATATCCGGTGTTTGTTAGGGGGCTATTCATAACTCTACACGCTTTGAGGTGATTGTAGACTTTGATTGGATCTGTAAGACCTTGGATCTTGTTTTGAATGGCCGGTGTCGGAGGCAATGGTGCCTCAGCAGCTGCACCTCTAAATCAATGGAGGCATGATGGATGGAAACTTTTCCAGTACTATTTGGATAAAACTACTCCCCACGCTGTTTATAGATGGATTGGAACGTTTGTTGTGGCATCCCTCTATGCTCTGCGGGTTTTTTACATTGAAGGGTTTTACATTATCACATATGGTGTGGGTATCTATATATTAAATTTGTTGATTGGGTTTTTGTCGCCTCTTGTTGACCCTGAACTGGAGCATTCTGATGGGCCAATATTACCGACAACAGATTCAGATGAATTCAAGCCTTTCATTCGGCGCCTTCCAGAGTTCAAATTCTGGTAATTATATAGAATCTTCCATTAATTTGCTTCTATGTTGTTATGTTGCATATGATGTTTGTGGTGACTTTGACCTTTGTGATTTTATTCTGCTATAGAGATCTTTCCTCATTTCTCTACATGTTTAGATATGCTCCTTTAGGAGTTGTTTCTATTTCATTCAGTTTTCAATTTCTTAATCCAGGAACAGTTGCCTTATTTTCTTTCTCTGCCTGAACTATAGCATTTTACTTTTTGGTGGTAATGCATTTAACTTGAGCCAATTTCTGCTATTTTTTGTTCTCTTATTCATCAATTAGTGTTTGCTAGAGCATTGCTCTATTGATACCTTTTTTTTTCTGCTTATCTGCTACTTTTTGCTGATTATTGTTTCTACCTGCCATTTATTCTTTTATCCTAACTTGCATTTTTTTATATGGTTCCTGTTATTTCTGTCATGCTACATCATCTGGTCATTGCCCCTGCCCTTTCTTGATTTGGGTCTGGAACTGGTGGGGTTAGCTTTTTGGGTGTCCGGTTCAGGGTTGGCAAAAGGGTTCCCTGTCCTATCACCTCATGTTCTTGCCACTGCATACACTTAGCTTTGAGTTGAAGGTTTTCTTGACTGTCATGGTCTTTAGGTCTTCCATGTTTCCAAAATGGATGGATATTTCTTATTTCACTAAACAATGACCAACCACCCATATTGTACAATTTTGCAGTTGTCTTTGTTTTTATCTGCTCTCATGCACTTTCTTTTCTATTTTCTGTTGTAAATAGTTTAGAAGTGAGCAGTAGGACAATTGTGGGTCGATCTGGTATTGCACTAGAAAATTTAAGTTTATAAAGAGTCTTTGTTTCATGTTTCTGGCCTACTATGATTACTGCATCATTGCTGCTTTGATGTTATGGCTTGTGCCATCAAAACTGCTGAATTTATTCACATCAAGCAGCATGGGGTGTTCTTGGAAGGCTTGAGAATGTCTCCAGCTGCAGTTAGCAACTGCAGCTGGGGTTCATACTTTTAACTCTCTAGTCAGTGTCATCTACACCTCTTGTAGCACTTGACAGGTTTGCTTGACATCTGTCCTCTCTCATTTTTTTTTTTTTGGGGGGTGGGGGGGTGGGGGTGTCATGACCCAAGGGTCTCTTTTGTAATTTTTTAAAATTCTTGCAAGTAGCCATGTAACTAATTGATATGTTGTGGGGGATGAGGACTGCCATACCTCACGTGTAGGCTGTAACCGCCTATGCATGGCCTATAAAAGGCTTATATGCATGAGGATGGGGATTCATTCATGATAATAACATTGAATTCTTTCCCTCTCATTTCTTTCTCTTAATTCTCCCTCCAAATTCTCTCTCTCTTTCCCTCCCTTTTCCCTTTCTCTTTATCTCTTAAACATCGGAAATTCAAGTCTCGATCCAGAGACTTGACAATTGGTATCAGAGCTGGTTGTCCTAGGTTGTGATTCTGAATCAGTGGTCGATCATTGGAGGCAACTTGGATGACAAAATTCGGAATGGGTAAGGGAACATGAACGAAGCAATTGGAGAATAAGATGGAAACGATGGAGTTCGGTCTGACACAAACGCAAGAAACGGTGACTCAGAACCAAGAGGAGGTTCAATCCATTAGAGAAGAATTGCAGGAGGACATGGCGGCTTCCTGAGAAGGTATGATGAAAGAATTGGCCCGACAAAGGGAGTCAATGGAGCAGCGAATTAGCAATGTGATCAACATGCTGTCCGTGCTTTCTCAATTCAGGCTACCTCCTGAATTTCCTCCCCGATCAGCACTGGAGGTGGGAACTTTGGGGCAAGGGATACTGTAACACCCTGTGTTACTAGTGTTAAAAATAAATAAAATAAAATTCCAAAAAATGCTCTTTGAGAGAAAGGCGAGAAATGGAATGATGGGCCCTAGGGAGGGGCATTTTGGTAATTTAATCAGTGAGCGGTCCGGTGGGCCCTAGGGGCAGTTTGAGAATAAAGTAACAAATTGCCGAATTAATGGCAGGAAATGCCGTAAGACTTGGATGTCCAGGAAATGGGGCAAGGGATTGTCGAACATTTCAAAACGAGACTAATGACTCTAAGAGAAGTCAGATCGGGAATAATTTTCGGTACACCTGCGATATAATCTTAAATTATTGGCTGAACTAAATGTTCGTGAGGGGCAATCGAGAAATTATCGGTAAGTCAGAGGGACCTGAAGGGTGGCCCAATTTTATAAATAAGTCAATCCTACAGTATTTTCAAGTTGAGATAAGGTCCTGTAAAGGTACAGGGACGAGATCGGTCTTAACGAGTAATGACCGATTATTAATTTTGGGAAATCAAGATTTTTAGTGTCTTGAGGGCAATTAATTAAGACCTTAGAGGGTCTAAATGCAATTATTAAAATTCCCTAAGCGTAATTTTAAAGAAAAGAGGGGATTAATATGTAAATTATATAATATGTATAATTAAATGTAATATAAATATATATATTATATATATATAGGCATTGGATGCCCAGCTTCAACAGTGGCCGTCTTCATTGGATTCGCTTTGGATTCGAAGCAACGAGTGAGAGCATGAGAGTTCGGGAGTGAGCTTGCGAGAGAGAGAGTGAGAAAGAGATCGAGACCGAGAGAGAGTGATTGCGAGAGAGAACGAGATCGTGAGAGAGCGGCCCAGTTCGGCCATGGGAGAGCAGCCTCGAGCTGCTGTTGCAGTGGCCGAGTGAGAGAGGAGGCGAGGCAGCAAGTGCGCGACTGAGGCGAGCATCGGTGGCCGGTTGAAGGCGGCCCGAAGTGACCGCGGTGGCTAGCAGCGATGGTCGCTTGGAATAGTGGCCATGGCCGACGCACTAGCAGCAGCAACTCGGAGGCAGCGTGCGCGCGGGCTACGGCGGCTGAAGCCTAAGGCGGCGGTGGCGGGCGGTCGTGCGACAGCCAGGAGTGGTCGGCGGAGGCGAGCAGACCGGTGGCGGCATGCGCGGCCAGCGACCATGCGCGATGAAGAAGACGATGAACAAGAGCCCATCGTGCGCGGGAGAGAAGAACAGTGAAGAAGAAGAGAAAAAAAAAATAAAGAAAATAAGAAAATTTGGAAAAAGGAGAAAATAAGGAAAAAAAAAAGCCAAAAATTCCAGAAAAAATGGGGAAAGTTTTGGAAATTAATTGGGGCTTGAGGAGCATGTTGGAAGCTCGAAAATGAGATTTTGGGCTTAAATGGCGGCTCGGGAGCCAATGCCGGTGTGGACGTTTAATCGATTTTCTCTTCCAGATTAATCGAGGTAAATTGATATTTTCTTCCCAAGTTAATTGCATTAAGCGAGTTAATGTAAAATAATTATTTGTGGGATTAAACCCTGGGTCAGGGTTGTTTGAAAATTGTTAATGGCTGGTTTATGCCGTGGTTGGCGTTGTTTGGAGATAGTTTGTTGGATGATGTTTATGGTGTATGGAAAAATCGAAGCCTTGGATTAAATCCTAATATTGTGGGGTTTTGTGTATTTGCCTCTAGGTTCGATCGGAAAGGTCGTGATCCTAGAGGAACTTGAAATTCAGGTTGGAATTCGTGCTGAGGCAGAGATGAGGCTTCGAGCCAGGTAAGGGATGGCCCCATGTGGAGGTGGCCTTGCAACTTGGTAAATATGTTTGATAATGTTTTTGTATTACATTGGCATGTAGTGGTTATATCTTGTGTGATGCAAGACCTAGTGGACCTATGGCCATATGGAGGACTAGTGTGGTGGAGGCGGATAGGTTGATGCCTCAAACCTTGGTGGGTTGTGAGGATGAGTAAGCCTAGCCTCATTTGCATGCATTTGTCATACATAAACACGATTAAATTCATATTTACATGCATTGCACCCTTACTGAGTCTTTGTGACTCATGAGGTTTTACCTCATGTGTAGATGTTGCAAGTCCAGATACAAGCAAGGATGGCGCTGGGAGGCTGTTGTGGCAACTAGCTGTGTTGCCCGAGTTGTGTATTTTATTATCTCTAGTACGTAGCCATGTGGTGTTATGTATTTATTCTCTTGTGAGTAAATGTATGTGTTGTTGAGCGTTAAATGTATTTAATCACCATAGTGTGATAAATGGTTGTGAGATTGTTCGTTGTATATGGCTTAGTTGGAGAAGCCGAGTGTCAGATCGAGTAAAGATCAGTGAGGTATGTTCTCATAAATCTCCAATACTCAGCGAAATGTTTGTTATGCTAGGTTTGTGCCTGGGTCACCTCTGGCTTGCTATGGGACGAGCTGAAGAGAGGTGAAGCTCACTCGAGATTCGGGTTCCATCCGCTGTGTTTCTTTTATGTTTGGGACCCACTCTTTGAGTGGAGCGAAGGGAAGGACGAAGCCTAGCCCCACCTAGGACGTTTCCCGATGAAACATAGTCCATCTCTTCATTGGTTTGGTGTTGCGTGTGAGTAGTCCAGTTGATTATTCAATGGTAGCGCCCGTAAGTGGGAACGGGTCGTTACAGATACTTCCTAGGCGTCTAGGAACGAGAGAGATAATGTAAACGCTGAAGAGACATGCGATCAGGTAAGGGATCTTAATTCCCCTGAAGTTAATCATGGGCCTGTACCGAGGCTGGAGATACCTCTGTTTGAAGGATTTAAACCAAGATGGTGGATCCAAAGGTGTGAGAGATATTTCCAATTTTACAGTATCCTTGAGAATCAACGGATCACGTTAGCTTCTGCTCTATTTGAAGGATTTAAACCAAGATGGTGGATCCAAAGGTGTGAGAGATACTTCCAATTTTACAGTATCTTTGAGAATCAGCGGATCATGTTAGCTTCGGCTTATCTTAATGACGTAGCCGATTGTTGGTACTAAGGTTGGTCGAGATCTAGAGGTATGGGGGCGAGATGGATAGACTTTGCAAAAGAGATGTGTGTGAGGTTTGGGGAGAGAAATATGGTTGATGTAATCAAAGAATTTAATAAGTTGAGGCAGGAGGGAACCGTGACTGAGTACCAAGAGAAATTTGAGGAATTGGGATCACTCATGTGGAGTGCTCAACCCACCTTAACCGACCAATACTTTGTGTCTAGTTTTATTAGTGGCCTCAAAGATGAATTAAAATCAATGGTGAAGATGATGATGCCAGCCACGGTGAGGGAGGCAACAGAGAAGGCAAGGCTTCAAGAGTTGATGCTTGAAGCCATTTTTAAAAAGAACAAGTCCTTGGCTAAGGTCTACTATGGGAGGGCCTTTCAATGGGGGTAATTCGAAGGCTATGGTGCCAGTAGTCACCACAGGGGGTTAAAAAGGGGGATTCCATGCAGGGGCAAACAGGAGCACCACTCTAGACCAAAGGAGGATGCTGGAATTATGTTTTAGGTGCGGGGAGAAATATAGCCTAGGGCATCAGGGTAGGAGACAATTGTTTAAGATGGAAGGTGGAGAAGGGAATGAAGAAGAAGAGTCGGATATGGAGGAAGAAGAAGATGAGGAGAAAGAGGAGCATCCATCAGAAACACTGGAGGAAGAACAAGGACTAAAAGGTGGGGGGATCTTCTTTCCACGCCTTGAAAGGGGGACCAATGGGAAAGATCATTAAAGTCAAGGGCCAGTTGAGGAAAAAGAAACTTATGGTACTAATAGATAGTGGTAGTACCCATAATTTCATCAACAAAGCTACAACCAAGGAACTGGGATGTAAGTTGACCCACACTAACCCCTTGACATTAATTGTAGCCAACGGGCATAAGATGTATAGTCACTACAAATGTGCGGGGTTCACTTGGATGATGCAGGGCAATGAGTTTAAAGCTGATCTGAGGATCTTAGAGCTAGGCGGTTGTGATATTGTACTAGGGGTGGATTGGATGAGGATGGTTAGCCCCCTAACCTTAGATTTCAACAAGTTGGAAGTCGCATTAGAAATAGGCTGCAAACGGTTAATCTTGGTGGGAAGTCTGGAACAAGGGGAGTGCAAAATGATCAAGGGAGACAAGCTGCAGAAGCTATTGATAAAGAAAAGGGGACAGATATCTCAATTATACTCTATACATGCCATCGAAGGAGAAGAAACAGGTCAAACAGAGGAGTACCTAAGAAAAGAAGGAAGCATCCCATGCCACCCATCAAGAGGTAACTACTTTAGATAGCTTGCATGTACTAATGGAAAACTTTAAGGACCTCTTCCAAGAACCTGACTCCCTACCACCCCAAAGGCCTTTGGATCATGCTATACCCCTTAAACTTCATACCACCCCAGTTAATATTAGAGCCTATCGATACTCTCCTACACAAAAGGCAGAGATTGAAAAACAGATCTCTAGCATGCTAGCCACTTCGTTTATACAACCCAGCCAAAGTTCCTTCGCATTCCTTGTTTTATTGGTTAAAAAGAAGTATGGGACTTGGAGATTTTGTATGGATTACCGCCAAATCAACTCACACACCATCAAAAACAAATTTCTCATTCCCCTCATTGATGATCTACTAGACGAATTGGCCGAGGCCAAGGTTTTTCTAAGCTGGACTTGAGATTCAGATACCATCAAATCCGGATGAAACTAGCAAACATCCCAAAAACTACATTTCGCACTCACCAGGGCCTCTATGAATTTGTTGTTATGTCCTTTGGGCTTACCAATGCCCCAGCCACATTCCAAGCCCTTATGAACCAGATATTTGGTCCCTATCTTCGAAAATTTATTCTAGTCTTCTTTGATGATATCCTCATATATAGCCCAAACTTGGACCAACGCCTAAACCACCTTAAAACTACATTTGAGGTCCTTAGATCTAACCATTTGTATGTCAAGCTATCCAAATTCATTTTTGCCCAAGATGAGGTAAACTACTTGGGGCACATCATTTTAGGAGGAGGAGTCAAAACCAATCCCAACAAGGTCACAGTAATGGTGGAGTGGCCTAGACCCTGGACAATGAGGGAATTAAGGGGATTCTTGAGATTAACAAGTTACTATTGCAAGTTTATCAAGCACTATGGATTGATCAGCAGACCCCTGACGGACTTGCTCAAGAAGGAAGGATTTTGCTAGAACCCCCAAGCAAAAGCAACATTCTTAAATCTAAAGAATCCTATGACACAAGCCCCTGTATTAGCCCTACTGGACTTCAACAAACAATTTGTGGTGGAGACCAATGCCTGTGAAAAGGGGGTTGGGGTAGTCTTAATGTAAGAAGGGAGACCTATTACGTACATAAGCCAAGCTTTGGGGCCTAAGCACCAGGGATGTATATGATAAAGAGTTGTTAGCAGTGTCGAAGGCGATGGATAAATGGAGACACTATCTAGAGAGCAATCCATTTATAATCAAGACAAATCATGAGAGTTTAAGATTTTTCTCTCAACAGAGGTTGCGATCTTAGTTACAAAGAAAAGGGGTGTCTAAACTAATGGGCTTGGACTACACTATCCTCTATCGAAAGGGTAAAAAAAATGTAGTAGCTGACGCACTGTCCAAGAGAGAAGTCAAAGAAAATGAGGGCCATTGTTATGGAATCACTGCAATAGTACTGGAGTGGGTAAAGGAGGTGAAGCAGAGTTATGAAAACACAGGGTGGGTGCAGTCCCTCTTAACCAAATTGGTGGTGCAAAGAGGGGAAGAAAAGGGCTACTCCCTATCAAATCACCTCCTTAGATTCCAAGGACGCCTAGTGATAGGGGATGACAGGGAGTTGAAGACGAAGATTCTGAAATCACTACACTGCTCACCCCTAGGGGGTCACTCAGGTATCTGGGCTACCTATCACAAAATAAGACAATTGTTCTTTTGTCCGAGGCAAAAGAAGGATGTAGTAGATTTTGTACTAGCATATGAAACATGTTAGTGGTGCAAACATAAGCAAGTACCCTACCCGGGCCTGCTACAACCTTTGGGAGTACTGAAGCAAGCATGGGAAGATATCTCCATGGACTTTGTGGAGGGCCTACCCAGGTCCGAAGGTAAGGATGTAATACTAGTGATCGTTGACAGATTGACAAAGTTTGGGCACTTCCTCAGTCTAACGCACCCCTTTTCGGCACAAGAAGTGGCCCTGGTGTTCCTAGATTCAGTGGTTAAACTGCATGGAGTTCCAAAGACCATTGTGTCCGACAGGGATATGATCTTTACCAGCCATTTCTGGCAGGAACTCTTCAAGAAGTTGGGAGTAGGATTGCACTTGTCAACTGCTTACCACCCTCAATTCGATGGTCAAACGGAAAGGGTGAATTAGTGCCTAGAAACCTATTTGAGGTGCATGTGCTTCACCAAACCAAAGAGCTGGAACAGATGGTTACCACTGGCCCAATGGTGGTATAACTCTTGTTTCCACAGCGCAATCAAGAGAAGCCCTTTCGAAGCAATGTTTGGATACAAGCCACCTCTCCTACCAGCTATAGCAAGCGGGTCATCTAATCTGGCGATGGTAGAGTACTACTTATAGTAGAGACAAGAAATGCTATTGACCCTAAAAAGGGAGCTAACTAATGCCCGAAACCAAATGAGGCAGGTTATAGATAGAAAGAGGAGTGATAGAGAATTTGAGGGGGGGGAGAAGGTGTTTTTGAAAGTGAAAAGGTTCCTGCAACAGCCCTTCATGACCACACCAATATCCAAGCTCAATCCCAAATATTTCGGGCCCTATTTCATAGAAGCTAAAGTAGGGAAGGTAGCTTACAAATTGAAATTACCAGAAGGGATACAGGTGCATCCCGTGTTTCGTGTGTCTCTACTAAAGAGGTCCATCGAACCAGGAGCACCCACAAGTCAACAGCTACTAGAGGTCGAAGATGAATTGGAGGAGTAGAGAAAGCCTCGAGCTATACTAGACCGGAGGGTGGTTTACCAAGGCACAACTCCTCTCATCCAAGTTTTGGTCCAGTGGTCACACCTTCAAGCAGACCATACCACCTAGGAATACCTACTTGAATTACTAAAAAAGTTCCCCAAAACGGAAAGCCTACTTTGAAGACTTCTTGAGGACAAGAATGCTGTTGAAGGGCAGGGGAGTGTCACGACCCAAGGGCCTATCAAAGGCTTATATGCATGAGGATAGGGATTCATTCATGATAGTAACATTGAATTCTTTCCCTCTCATTTCTTTCTCTTAATTCTCCCTCCAAATTTTCTCTCTCTTTCCCTCCCTTTTCCCTTTCTCTTTATCTCTTAAACATCGGAAATTCAAGTCTCGATCTAGAGACTTGACTGGGGGGCGCCGGGGGGGGGGGGGGGGAAGGGAGTGAGAGGTTTCAATCTTTATGCTTCCAAGTTTTACTTAAGATGTGGTTTATGAAGAGAATTTTGCTCTCAACCTGTTATCTGTGTGTTGTACACGTTTGTCATGACATAGAATAATAGTTAGACATGACTTTCCATAAATGCATGTTTTATGCTCAGTAGGTTTGCACTTGCCATCAAACCAGTTATGTTTTCTGTTCCTTAGTGTTCAATGGCTCATGCAGTGCCACTTGATAGATTACTGTAACAGTACTTTATATACATTAGATGGGTAAGTTTTGATTTAAAAAGATGGTTGAAGCTGTGCTTATATAAGAAAATGGTTTGCAGTATTTCTTTAATTTTTAGTTTGCTTATTATGTACACTACATGTGTATTTTTCACCATAAAAGTAACTGAATTGGTAGCTAGGTGGTTTCAAACCGACCAAACATAATGCCTAGGCTCAAGTCTTGTTGCCAGATTTGTTGTCTTCTTTAACATAGGACACAGAGAATATAATAAAGGCCAAAATTGTCAAGTCCATATTTTGTGCAAAAGCATTAGTTTTTGCTTTGGAGTTTCAGGAACACCGCAGCTTTGTTTGTTTGTTCATAAATTTTTCCTTCACTATTGTCTCTCTTTTTGGGTGATTGGCTCTTTGATCTGAATTAATGATTTGTTTTGTTATATAGGATTCAGTTTTTGTGTAGGACAGATTACAGATGTTTGAACTAGTGATATTGATGTTTCAAGAGAAATCTTCTTGTCACAAAATGCATTCTAGTCAGGAGGTTTCTGTGATCTATTAACATGACATTGGACATGTGACTTCAGTTGGTTCTGGCATCTGGTCCCATAAGTCAAAACCAGACAATAAATACATAGAGCCTTTGTAATTGCAGTGATTGCTTCATCAATTATTACTTAGCTCTTATATGAAGGACATTAAGTACATATTGTTTTCCTAAGTAGACCAATAATATAAATGTCCCTGCATAGAATCCTTTTTATTCATTAACTCAACTAGCTGTCAGCTCATATGGTTCACAGGGTTGTGCATCAACAGCTCCCAGAAATTTGGCGGACCATTTGATTGATACAACTAAATCTCATCTGAAATGAGACTTTTTCTTGTGGCAACTAGGTTGTTTCTCATTGTGTGCAAGCGTGGAGGATAATTTTCTTCTTTCCTTTTACATGGTTATAGGTACTCCATCACCAAGGCCTTCTGTGTAGCATTTGTCATGACTTTCTTCTCCATGTTTGATGTCCCTGTATTTTGGCCTATATTACTCTGCTACTGGATCGTTCTGTTTATCCTCACAATGAAGCGTCAAATCGTGCACATGATCAAATACAGATATATCCCATTCAGTATTGGGAAGCAGGTGAACTTCTGATTTTTCAATTTCTTTTCCCATGTCTGCTGCTAGTACTGTTGTCAATTTTTGTTAGGTTGTAACCGTTCATCTTATGTAATATGTCATTTGAGGGTGCTTGAAAATATAAGTGGTTTTATCACCGCCTCATTCTCCATTAGTTATTTCTGATCTGGTTTTAAACTTTTCTCTGCTTTTTCCCTTTTCTTTTGACAGAAGTACAGCCGCAAGAAATCTTCTGCAAGTAGCAGTGGCTCCCGAGCAGACTGAAGCTTTTGCTGCCTATGTAACTAGACTTAATGTGAAGGTTGCGGGGAGAACAAAACAGTTGAAACTTTCATTTCTTTAGTTTTATTGTAAGCAATGTGTAATTTACCTAATTATGTATTCTACACCAAGTAGTTGCGAACATATAGTTAAGTTTATCTTCACTTCTTTTGCTACCATAATGTTGTATACATAGTAAAATTTGTTTATGCGCATCCTACGATAACATGACATGATTCTGTTTTGCAGTGGCTGGCAATTTTAATTGGCTTGAATTTAGCAGAAATATCTCTCTTAAGTGTTGCAGTGGCGTGAAAAGGTTTTTAAAGACTCGATTCAACTGGAAGTTCATGCCAAATTTCAGGTATATTAATCGAAGGAATTGATTACATATAGAAGATTTAGTACGATGAGATCCCACCTAGTGAAATTAGAACCTGTGATTGTTGTTGCTGTTGTTTGTGGTATGGTCAGATCTGTCACCTTTGAAAATTTAGAGAATTTCTTCTGTTCATTTTGTTTACAACTTCTAAATATCACCTGAAATTTGGTAATTTATTTTGATGTGTTTGATGAATATTAGTAAGTAATAACATCTTTCTAGGTTGGCTTACTTCTAAGATATGTACTCTTTAGTTCCTTTTTTTCCCCCTAAAAGTGTATATGTTACTTCTTTTTCCCACTCATTGGCATTGGCATTGGCCTCCGTGATTGTTAAACTTTGTAATTATTTTAGAAACCTATATGTGTTGTAGCTTCTTTTTTTTTTTGTTGAAGTGTATGTGTTGCTATATTTTGAAATCTAATAATTTTAATATATGCTTTGATATTTTTAGATACGCTAGACTAATAGATACTCTATGGCACAGTGAACAAACAAGTCTTAGAATTAGAACAAAACTAAAAAGAATTTTGTGAAAAGTTCTTGTGCAGATGTGAGTTATAAAATGCAAATTTATGTGGTTTAAGTGTACCAAGTCAAAGTGGGATGTTTAGAGCCTCGGTGGTATTGTTTGTATCACAATATAACGTTGTGTTGTGTTTTATTGTTGCTGATAGATAAAAACTTACTTTGGCAATTGAATGTGGATTGCATGGTTAACATTTTACTGAACTATTTTTAAACTGACATTTCATTTGATTTGAAACAACCAAAAGAAAGTTATAAACAAAAATTCCATAATGGAAGCTAAACATTTAAATATGACATAGAAATGTGTTAAAAATTGTTTTCCAATTTGAAGTACTTTACATTCAAATAAATAACCTAAATTATTTGTAGTATTTTTCGTCCATATGATAATAAATAAACAATTGAAGTGCGTTTAATTAAAAATTAATTATTTTATAAATAAAAGTAGTATATAATAACTAATTAATTAAAAAATTTATAAGAATTTTACCCCTCTCGCATATATATATATGTATGTGTATAAAAATTAAATTAGAATTAAATAAAATTAAAATATGGAGTTATGAAAAATTACATAATTGTGAAGAGAAAGAAGTTATAAAAGTAAATGAAAATGGTCGGTTCACCATAAAGTTATTTTGCTCTTTAACTTAAAAAAATAAAATAGTGTCAAAATAGGGTTTGAGCGTCTTATTTCAAAATAGGGCTTGTGTGGAAAATACTTTTTATTTTATACTCCATAAAAGTTTACGTATCTATTTAACAAGGCTATAAAATTAGTAATATATGTAACTATTCTTTTTCCAACTTTAATATTAATAGATGCTTAGGGATTACAAATTTTTAAACGAGATAATTTGATAATTATATTACTATATGAAGAAAATTTATAGGTTGAAGACACCCAGGCCACTCAACTTTTCCAATTTATTAACTAATTTGTCCTTTGAACTTAAAACTAGGGATCTATTAATCCCTCAACTTTCAATTTAGAATTATAAGTTACACGTACGATTGCTCACGTACGTGTAACTAATACACCTAAGTTCAACAAATATTGTGCATGAGTTACACGTATAATTTGACGTAAGGTTCATATTAACTAAGTCAATGAAAAAGTGGCACGTGTCTCCCTGTTGCAAGATATGAGGCTAGCTATTGACGTGCAATCACCAAAAAATGATAGAGGAGGGTGTAGTAGCCTCCAACGACACACACTTTCTTGTTGGTGATTGAAGAGTAAAACGATTGCTCACATCGTTGAAGTGTCATTGCCTGCCCATTTCTTATATTGTCGAACCAACCAATCGACCGCTCGCTTCCCATGTCATCGTCCCAGATTTGCTCGCCCACCCCTAGTCGTCGTTATCGTCAACCCCCAACCCCAATCGACGTCATTGCCAACGACCAGCATAAGAAAGACGATCGACTGCTTGATCACTCACATCCTACGTCGCCGACCCAAATTTTCTCACCTACACCCCAGCTACTACTATCGTCGACCCCCCGACCTCGATGGATGCTATCGTCAGCCACCAGCACAAGAAAGTCAAGCTACCGACTGACATCTCGTCTCTTATGTTGCCAACGACCACCGATAAAGAGCGAGAGCAAGAGAAAAGCATTGACCACCGATAAAGGAAAACGAGACTAGGGGTTGGTTAGTGACGAGAAAAGAGGGACCATAGTCAGTTGGTGGTGAAGAAAGCAAAAGGTTATGTGAAAGGCATGAGATTACCAACAATGAGGAAGGTTGGGAAAAAGGTAGAAAAAAATGATGGTGTTACATGCACCTCAATTGCATGTGTAATTCACGCACTAACCCAGATATATAATAGGTTTAAAATTGAAAGTAGAAAAGGTCAAAAAGTCCTCTCTCAAATTTAAGGGACAAAATAGTTAAATGAGAAAAATTGAGCTGGGTGTGTCTTTAGCCAAAATTTATATGTATGTGTAAGCCAAAATATATATGTATATGTAATTTGTCCAATATAAATACTTCTAGTATATACATCAAGTTTTTTGTTTAAATATTCAAAATATATGGAAAAGTTATTTAATAATGGTCTACCCAAACCACATACAATTATTTAACAATGATTCTTTTTAACTATTTTGTACAATAATTTCTATTATATTATGATTTTGTACATTGATTAAAAATATGCTACAACATAATTATGGCCTATACTATTTATAGTGTCATTTATTCTTTCCAACAACCACATCTTCCCTTTAAAAGTTTAGATCCATTTAGGGTGCCGTGTTGAGCCCATCCCCTAGATTTTTTTTTTTTTTTTGGTCCTGATTCTCGAAATCTTTTTGAGTCACTTCAACATTCAATAATAATACGCAAAACATCGTTGAGAATGTAAATTGTAGGATGTGCTCCGAATTACTAGGAATTAAACTCAAGTGACCCCAAACAAGTCGGCAAGCATCCTACAGTCACAGGACTACAAAAATTCTAACATTGTATATTATTTTTAATCCTCATTTGTTTAACATTTGAATTATTTGATCCAATAAGATTCGTGTGATATTTTTTTTGATTTTTTTATTAATTAATTTATTAATTAAGATAGTATTTATTAATTAATATATGAGAAAAAAAAAGATAATCTTAAATAAATTTATCTGATATTTTTTAAATAAATATAAATTACTCATATGCGCTTATATAAAACTCTCGCCCATTTCTTTTCACACGTTCATCTTTTTACGCGCCACAAAACTTTCTTCTGTTCATTGATTTCTTCATCTTCTTCCTCATCTTCTTTTTCATTTTCTCACCGATATTCCCCTTTGCTTCACCGTTAGTCTCTTTTGCCTATTTCACCGATCTGTCCCATTCGTTTTATCATTCAATAACACTGATCTTCCTCTTTAGGTTCACTGTCCAACCATTGATCTTCCAAATCCTCCCCTCATTTGATCTCCATCAATCTTCGACCTTTTAGATCTTCCTCCTCCTTTCTTTTTCTCTTTGATTTTTTAAATTATTTTATTTAATTTTATATTTTATTATCTAATAAGAAAACATATTTTCATAATTTTTAATTATAAAAATATTTTATTATTATAATTCCACCAATAATTTTTCTAAATCTTTTTAGAATCTATTCTTAAAAATAAATTTAGAAAATAAAGTACTATTTTTTTTTTAACAATTCACATTAATCATAAAATATTATTTTAATCATAAATTTGTTATTGATGTTAAATGAATTTGATAATTAAGATATTTTGATAAAAAATCCTTACCTCGATATTTATTATATATATTTAACAAACATATGAAAAGAAAAAGTACAATTCTCAATTATTCTAAAAAAATTTAACAAACAATCTAATATAAATTTTAGAATATTTCTCAACTTTATCTTAATCATTCCATATCTTTGTTCAAAAACTTTATTTTGATACTCTCTTATTTTAACAAATACTACCTCAAAAAATGACTATTATTCTTTCTCAACCAATTTTTTTTTTTTTTATCCTTTTGTGATTTGCACATGATAGATGATTTGTTGCAATCTGCAACAGATTTAGTTTTTAAAAAATAACAGAATAATGAAAAATAAGCACCATTAGGTTTCAATACTAATATCTAATGTGTTCAAACATATTTGGGCCGAAATACAGTGTAAAGCAAGCGCGCACTATATATAATTATATATTTCATCGAAGGTCATGGTTTGTGTGCTTTTCGTGCAGTGAGGGATAAAGCATAAAAAAGAAGAGGGACTGCAGTTGTGTTCCAATCCATGAATGGGAGAAAGGCAAAGAAAAGAAAATGAAGACAAACAGTCTATAATTAGTTCAAGAAGAAGTGAGAGTAAGATCTTACAATAGGGTGTCCAAAAACTCGCTTATGGTAACGTATTTCTGGTTTGGATACAGCTTTGTCCCATCCACGCCACCAGATGACTCCATATCAAAGTATGTTTGGTCTCCTTTCACAAAAGCACAATATATGAGAACCATGTGCAACTTTTCTGGATAGGGAGTCTCTGGAAAGTAACAAGCAAGCTCATCTTAGTACACAAGCCTTGGAACTAATTTCCAAGAATTAGGTAAAAGAAGAAAACTAGAGTTTGTGACTAGGCCAACAAAGTTACAAAATGAAAATTTGGTACAGCATAATTTGTGAGCTATTGCCCCTGCCCATTCAGTTTAACCTGTTCACATTTGAAAAGTATTGACCGCAAGTTTTGTGTCGATGGCCTAAAAAAAAGGGAACATAAAATAAAGAAAAGAATGGCAGTTTCTTCTTTGTAAATTAAACTAACAGTGTCTTTTCTCTACATAAATTGAGAGTTTCCATAATTGAATGGCTTTAGTTAGTAGTCTGCACAGCGAGTCTGTTGTCAAAACAGAATGTTCAGCACTCACAGATTGTTGTCCAAAGAAAGTAGGAGTGAGATACCAACCAGACCAACCCCAAGCAGTGAGAAAATGTGCAGTCAAGATCTTTTAAATTAATCCTGTGCAGTTACCATCCTGTATTTCTGAATAGCATGTAGAAAGACCATATAAAAATGGTGTTGTTGGTATTGTTTATGGAGAAAGAAGAAAAATGAAAGAGAAAAAAATCAAAGTGAAAGTCGTATATTTTATTCAATCGTAAACTCCAATTTATACAACTCAAATATAAATTGAAATGAGCATAAAGAAGAGAATAATATGGCATAATATCTAGTCAAAATAACTAACAAACAATATCAGATAATTGCTAATTTATTGGTTATAGATAATCCTAATTTATTTTGACTTCTTCAAACCATATCAGCAACTACTAAGTCAAAATTCAACACTCCTCCTTGACTTTGAGGCTGCAAATGCAAAACATTTTAATTTTGACATGACTTGGATATAGCATATGGGCATTTTATGATTTTATAGTTGTGAGGCATAGGTATGGTTATGGGTTTTGGGGCATAGGCCTTTTTTTTTTTTTTTAGTATAGACATTTTTTGGGCATAGGCATGGATATGATTTTTTTTTTTTTTGAGTAGAGTTAAAATAACTTCTCCTCCTCATGTTGGTCAGCAGCAGCTCTAGCTTCTCCTTCTTGTTATGATCTGCACACAATTGTAATGTGACCTAATTGACTACATTTGTTGCACTTTACATCGGGCCTCCACCAACACTTGTATTGTGGATGATTGGTTTTTTTGCAATAAGGACAAGGTGGATAATTTCCACTATTGTTATTTTCAGCATTTGCAAACTTCTTGTTGTGATTCCAAACATTTTTTTCACTGGTGGGCCTTGTTTGTGCTTGCAAAGCTCCTTCGACGACTCCTTCTATCCTCACAAGCCTTCTTTATTCTTGAGCCTGTAAAGCATTAAGTAACTCTGCCAAGGAAATGCTTGACAGATCTTTTGCATTTTCTAGAAAAGAGATAGTGACTTCATACCTCTCTGGAAGTGTAACAAATATTTTTTCAATGATTCTTTGATCAGGAAAATCCTTACCTAACAATCTCACTTTGTTAGCAAGGCTAAGCAACATGTCAGTGTACTCCTTCACAGTTTCTGACTCCTTCATTCTTTGCATTTCAAACTCTCTGATCAAGTTTAACACTTGCATATTCTTCACTCGTTCATTGCCTTGGTATTCTTCTTTGAGATGATCCCAAATGGCTTGTGCTGAAGACAGGTTCATGATTTTTGTGAAAATATTAGGAGAAACTACAGCATACAAGTAAGCCATGGCTTTAGCCTTCCTTGTCTTCCTCTCCTTATGAATCTTTATTTGGTTCACAGTTGGATTGGCCGACAAATCAGCGACTACGTAATCTTTCTCAACTGTTTCCCAAAGATCTAGTGCCTTGAGATGGGCTTTCATTTTAATAATCCATACTTGATAGTTGTCGCCACCAAATATCGGTGTTGCCGGCATTCCGTGACTTGATTCTGCTTCCATCTTTGCAGATTGTTGACTTGAATTTGAGTGTTTGTGAATATGGTTTTTTGTTTCTCTCAACTCACAAGTCCCTCAAGAAAAACGCTCTGATACCACTTGTTGGTATTGTTTATGGAGAAAGAAGAAAAATGGAAGGGAAAAAATATCAAAGTGAAAGTCGTATATTTTATTCAATCGTAAACTCCAATTTATACAACTCAAATATAAATTGAAATGAGCATAAAGAGGAGAATAATATGGCATAATATCTAGTCAAAATAACTAACAAACAATATCGGATAATTGCTAATTTATTGGTTATAGATAATCCTAATTTATTTTGACTTCTTCAAACTATATCAGCAACTACTAAGTCAAAATTCAACAACAAACTCTGCCCTTTTGTTTTTTGGTTGAGAAGATCTTTCAAATCAATGGAGATGTTTTCTCAAGTCTTAAATACTATTGATAGAAGAGCTAGTAGAGCATCATTTTTTTGTCATAATTTGTTGTAAAACTACTTTCGTGTAAAGTATGGGTGGATAAGGCTATGTAAAAAGACCACACTTTCTCGAGTATATTGTAAAATGGAAACTCATGCACTAGAAATACCCAATTTTTATTTTTTTAATTAGTTTTAGGGGCTTTAGTTCTAAGTAAAAGTTGATACCTGTGTAGACAGTAGGCGTGAATTATCTGACCTACTTACAAACCTTTAATTTTCTTGAGAAGTTCCTCTTCTGAGACAAAGATCTTCTCAAGCTTCTTCCCAATCTTATCCTGCCAAACATCGACCAGTTCATTCATGGAATAAACATTTCCCTGGGGCCTCAGGTGGACAACTTTATTCAGTGTTCGTGGATCATCAGCAGCATTGATGGTAAAGGCAGCAACATCGCTTTCCTTCATGAAAACACCTGCACCAGATCAAATAAAAAGGAATTAAGTTCCAAAAAATGAAATGAAGATTAGATAACTGAGGATTAAAGAGACCTTTAACATTTCCATCTCCAAATATCATGACTTTGTCTCTAGGAGGAGTCTTTAAGCCTGGTTGAACTAGTGATGGAAGTAAGTAGCTCGCGAAGAAGTTACAGCATATGCAGGTGTAGGGAATGCCTTCAGCTTCTACAATGCGCCGAATTTCCGCTTTCCTTGCATAGAAATTGTTGTCCAAGCCAGATATTCTAGTTTTATCTGGATCTATTCCAAATTCAGATGGAATGAATCTCTGCAACAATTGACACGCATAGTTGCCTCACTCGCCAGAAACATCAATAGTGCACAATTGGGCACTTCCATTGCATCCAATACAAATGTTTATGTCCTTAAAACTAATGGATTCAAATACAGAATTCAATTTATTTCTAGAACTCTCTTCGTATTCCGATGCAAACATGAATACATAACATGACCACTTCATAAGAAGGTTAACCAAAAATGAACATTATTTGGATCTTGTGTAAAACCAAAAAAAAATGCTATGTTCTGAACTAGGATATATAAATATGATGGCATTCCAAAGGATATAAATAGCAATAGATAGAAATAACCGGAGGTCTAGAATGGCAAGGCTACGGCTTGTGATTGTTGTTGTTATCGTGCATTTTGTACTAGGGATGATATATTTTTGTTGCAGGGGACACTCTTAAGTCAAAACAGTAAAGCACTTCGACTGTTCCTTATCACACTTGGGGAAGTACAATTCTCCTGTGCTACAGTAGCTCCTAAACTTCAATCAACAAAAAAATTCTAATTACAATCCGTTCACAGAGCAAGAACAAGATCAGATTAGCATGCTGACCTTGACACCGCCGGCTTCCTTTATAGCAGCAATGAGAGGCTTCTGGTCGAGCACCTGCCTAGACGCAACGGCGCAAATGACGACGTCGACTTGCCGGACAGCATCGACGAGCGAAATTTGATCTTCCAGCGATCCCTGAGATTCAAGAATTGAGGAAAACTGAAAGTATAGGAAGAAGAGAGATGGTGAAATTGCAGAGATGTGTAAGAGTGAGAGAACTGGGGGCGGGACCTTGAGGAGAACGGCGCCGGAAGTGGATAGGACTTGGAGCTTGCCGGATTTGTGAGGATCGGAGAAGGCGGAGTCTCGGACAAGGGCGAAGGTGGGATGGGCGGCTTCGAGGCTGGCTTTGGCTAATTCGAACCCTAGACCTCCGGTCGCTCCCACTACCAGTATCCTGGTCTTCTTCTCCTCCATCGTTTTTAACTTTCAACCCTAAATCCTAAACCCTTTTCTGCTCCGGCTGCTTGAGAAGTAGGCTTTTAAAGGTTTTTTCTTCCTTTTTTTTTTACGAAAGTTTTTTTATTTAATTATTAGTAATTTTTTAAAATAAAATATATTTATTACATTCATACTAATTAATAATAAATATACGCTGTTTTGTAATAGTTTATTAATTAATAAAATTATTTTTAAATTAAAAATAAGCTTGAACAGTAATTAACATTTCGTCAATAAAATTATAAAATATCTATATAAAAAAATGTGTAATCACCAATTTTTTTTTCCTTAGCTAATAAATAGGCTACAGGGCAGAAACACGAACCTTCAAGTGCGAGTTAACATATTTTTTTAATTATTTTTATTAAAAATATAATCGAAAATGAGCTAATCACAAAACTATAGCCAAACACCAAATAAAGCTTTGGCAAATGACATCTCTAACTATGAAGGAAAATATTATATTTATGAATAATTTGTTTAAATAATTTTTAAAAAATTATAATAATTTTATTTAAAATTAATAATAATTAAATTTATTATAAATTTAAACAAAATTTATATATGTCATATTAATATATAAAAATTATTTAATGTACCGGTAATATCAAATATTCGTCTATATATTGGAGTGCATAACATGTGAGAGAATAAATTATATTTTATTTTTAAATTTACGAAAACTATAAATCACAATATGTAAACTATACTTGACAACATGCATGTTACATTAAAAATTTTCTGTCAATAGTTTTAGCAAAGGGATCATTTACATTATTGATGGTACCAAACAGGTATTTTATGTCAACAAGATATTTGCAGCCCACTGTGTTAGTAATGGGCTCAGGTTTCTCTTCCATTGTTTGATAACACACTGTATAAGACAGATATTTTCTCTTCCATGCTTCAGATGTTACCCGCAACTGTCAATGGGCCATCTGATGAAGCCCATGATGCTAGCCGCTAGCTGGACTGCTGGGCCTGGCAGGAAAACCTCGCGAGCCCAATATTATTCAACAATTTAAACGGCTAGAAAACTGAAAAGGTGTGATTATGTCGAGAGTAACGGCTCCCTGTGAATAGAACTTCAAGTGTTTGAATTTGGAAACAGAACAGGCGAGAAAACCCACCGCCAAAGGCGTCGCTTCTCATCAACTATTGAATTTACTTCTTCTTCTTCTTCTTCTTCTTCTTCTTCTTCTATCATCATCAATCCATCAACCTTTGCCCTAGCCAGAGGCCCCTATTCTTCAAGGTCCGTTTCTCATCTTTTAACTTCTTTCTCTCAAATTCTCTTTTCTTTTTTCCTTTCTAGAAACTATCCTTCTTCCGATTTGGGTTTGTGGATTTGTTTAATGATCTGTCATCTTTTACTTGATTTATAGGCATTTTCTTGAAGAGTTTCAATAATTTCCGAAGAGATCTAATTCCAGAATCAACAGAACCAGATTGATCTTTTAGCGAATTCCTGGTATAGATTTTCCCCTTTGTTAATGAAATTCAAGCTGTCTTGAATTTGAAAGAACTACCTGTAAATTTATTCATATGCAGGTGATACTTGGCACGGTTGTGAAGATGAATGATCTTATGACAAAATCATTTCTTAGTTACGTCGAATTGAAGAAACAGGCCATGAAAGATCTCGAAGCAGGGCCGGACATCGAGACGGGTCAACTCGACCCGGCTGATGAGCGAAACCTATCGCAGTTCTTCGAAGAAGTGGCTGCAGTCAAGGCTGACATGGAAGAGATCACCAGTCTCCTTCTTGATCTCCAGGACCTAAATAAAGAAACCAAATCCACTCACAGTGCCAAAGTTCTTCGAGGCCTCAGAGACCGAATCAGGTCTGACATGGTCACTGTTCTTCGAAAGGCGAGGATCATCAAGACTAGACTGGAATTGCTTGATCAATCCAATGTGGAAAACCGGAGAATTCACAGAGAAGGAAGCCCCATTGATCGAACAAGAATCTCGGTGACCAATGGTCTGAGAATCAAACTGAGAAACATGATGAACGACTTCCAGTCTTTGAGGAAAAAGATTGGTCCAGAGCATAGAGAATCAGGAGAGGAAGTGATCGAAAAAATGGTGAAAATTGGGGATTTGGAGGGGAAGAGGACGGATGTGGTCATGGAGAATGAGGAAACAGAGAAGTCTCTGAAGGAGATACGGAGGAGTTTGGCTGAGCTCCACCAAATCTTTCTTGACATGGCGGTCCTCGTTGAGACACAGGGCGAAAAGATTAACGATGTCGAAGAGAATGTGGCCATTGGCAGAGCTTATACGGATAGTGGGACAAAGGAGCTTGTTCGGGCTGGGAAGATGGAGAAGAAGAGGAAGTGGGCATGCTGGATTGGTATTGCATTTCTGGTGCTGTTTCTAGCGTGCCTTGTTTTAGTTTTGACCTGAAACTTTGTTGGGCTTTCCCTTTTTGTTTTCAATTGGGTTGTGTTTGTGAAGGTCTGTTTTTGATTGAGTTCAGTGATCTGTGATGGGTAAGGGTTTTCTGCTCTCTCTTGTAGATGTGATTTTGGGGTGATGTGTTGGATTGTTCCTGTCATCTTCCACTGTGTTTCTGTAATTTGAATAAGGTAATGTAAGTAACTGATGATACTTTGGTCGCTTAATTTCTCACCTGTGATATGGATTGTGCCTTCCATTGAGATTATCACCATCAATTAAATTCTTCTAGATTTTACTCAATTATGATGATTCGCATAAATTAACGCTTATTTTTTAGACAAATTTTAAATAAATCACAAGACGCGTAAAGATTTCTAGTTAAGTGTTTAATTTAAACCTTTCAATAGTTAGGTATATTATTTAATTTTATAAATTTAAAATTTATCATTAATTAACATTTTTAAATAAAAATCTTTGATATTATAACCAATTCAAAATAATTATAAATTAGATATGGGCCAGAAAAATATTTTGAGATTTATCTGGATAAAGATTGAAATATAAATTTTTCACCTAATAAAAACGTTAAGAACTGAACAAAAATTTTTTTTTACAAATCAATGCCGTGTCTTTAATTTATCAAAAGTGAATTATTTAATCTCTCGTAAACGAAGAAGGACTAACAAGTAAGGCAGACTCTAATGGTGGCAAAATCTGCTCGTCAAGCTAAAAAATGGAGAGAGCCAATACGAGAAAACCAACTCCAACAATGATGCTTGCAATAACTATTTTTCCTGCCAAAAGTTTGGTAAACTTGAAAAAGTTTGCCATAGTTGATGATCGAAATCTTGGTAGCCCTTCTTACCGTCTTTCTTTCTCCCCTCCTCCTCTCCAAAATAACCATCAAGGTATATCAGACACGGTGAATGTGAAATCAATTGGAGAAGTGACAATAATAAATTATGAGAAGACAAGTTGCAGACACTAGATCTAGTGACGACAGCGACAATGATGAGCAGAACCAGGAGCGACGACTGCGTCTTCTTTAGTGAGTCTCAAACTTGAGCTTGATTTGTGATTTTGTATGTTTTGTATTTATTTTTGTATTGAATGGGTGATATTATGTATTTGTGTATTTGGTTATTGATTTATATATTTGATTTTTAATTTTGTGTATATGTGTATTTGATTATTAATTTTGTATATGCGTATATTTAATTTTATGTATTTCATTATAGTGTAAATTTATATATTTGATCATAATAGTGAAAATTATATGTAAGATAAAATAAATAAAATTAAAATTTATTAATAAATATATGAAATAAGGAGTGAAATAAATAGTAGAATAGAGAGTGTTATTGGAATAGATATAATTTTTTAGATAAAATTAAAATAAAAAATAAATTATTTATAATATAATAAACAGCAAAATATGAATTATTATTGGAGGCAGCCTAAGTACTCGAATGGTCCATCGACGTTTGATCTTCTTCCTATGTGATTACAGAAGCAGGGAAATGAGAATAGACATTTCACACAAACTTGTTAGTTTCACTTCACATACCTGTAAACTGTTGGAGAATATCACAGGGTCGAAACGGTCATTTCCATTATTACAGTAATTGTGTTGCTGAACTAGTGGTTGTCTTGTTGTCGAAGCTACCTCTCAGTCTCAGCTCGCCGGTGTCCGTGCCATCTTCGGCGAGATTTACCCGTGTCTCGTCGTAGTGTAGCATGTGGGGCAAATTGGAATACAGTCATTTACTTCATAAGCAATATTATTATTATTTGCCGACATCGAAGAAAAATTATGTTATATTTAAAATTTTAAACAACTATGCAAGGTGTAATAATTATTTTATTAAATCTATAAATTTAGACTACTGAGATAATAGCCTAACAACGTATAGTAACTGCTAGCGAGTTAAACAATGTTGATTTGAGTCCCATCATTGTCATACCATTACTAATTATGTTTAAAGATAAATTACACTTAAAACACTTTTTAGATTTCTAAAAAAGACATCTTTTTTTCATCGGTGGGCCAGAACTTGTATTTGTTACGTGGTTTCCTCTTCACTTGCTTTAAGTTTAATTTTAGTTAAAGAAATAGTAGGTCAAAGTGTCAAGTCTGAGATTCCATATTCGCATTGGGCTGGATCTTATCTAAGTAGATAAAGGCCACTTAATCTGCCTATCATGAATAAGTGTAAAGAAGTGGTGGTCAAGTCAGTGAGTCTCATTTTTTTCTTTTTGCATAGTCTCTATTATTCACCTCTCATTTGGTATTATCTATATATGTGTGTATAGATATAGATCTATAATTAGACAAACACCAAATTTAGTGTTAAAACTTCAAACCATTTTGATTTTCTAAAAATACCATTTATATGTATTGCCCTTATCCATATGTAGGCCTATCTTTGTCTTTTCTTTGTCCTACTAAATTATAATGGATTTACAAGGATCTTGCCATTGTACTAATATTTATTTTTATATTTAAAAAATTTATTTATTTTTAATTTATATGTCCACATAAAGATAGATCACCGCCTCTAATATGTATATATATCATTTTTTAAATAAAAATTGTTAGAGATAATATCTCACCAATATGTAATATAAAGGATACTCACATCATTTCATATCCATATAATTAATTAGTTGAATTATAATGTTTATTATTATTATTTAAGATATTTATTTATAATAACATATCATGTCTAATTTTTTTAAATAAACATATCCAACCTAATTTATAGAGGTAGTTACATTTATTGCACATGACACGTCAATTGGATTGCTGTGCCAACTGTTCAGATGATGACAATTATTGCAGTGAAAAGAAAACAAATTATACATAAAATTGATCTGCAATTTTACTAATGCATGGTGAAGTCAAATTCTTTTGTTAAAATTTCATTCTAATGTCTCAAATATATATGTATACACATATGTTCTCAGAATTTAATTATGGCTAGTCTCAAGCATACCATCTTGACGTTTATTCACACCATATTATAGGATTTGGTGTACACTATTTTACTCTTTTTTTTATTATTATTATTATTCAGTATAGATAAAGTTAATTGTCCATTCAATCAAGTAATTCGTACCCCTCTTCACTGGCAAAGCAACATAAAGTAAAGATAATTTCATTTCCTTCGAACTCTAATCATTCTTGCATTTTCTTCATAATGTAAGTAATAGAATTCTTCTAGAGGTAGAGTGACAGTTGATCAACTCTACAACGGTCAAAGTTTCAAGCCTATTGCCTCTTGTTATTGACTGAATTCACTGTTCGTTAATTCAAAATCAATATTCTCCAAGAAAATTTAGCAACATCAATTCCAATTATTTAATCGGGCAACTTCCTGAACGTTCAACTAATTAATAAAGCAAAGATATTTGCCCAACTTTAATCTTTCCACCCCCAGCAGGCACATTCCGCAAATATCCCAGGCTTTTGGAGGATATGATGATGAGATGATTTGCTGATTCGCTTTCCACCGGCCTATCGCCCACAATGAACGAATGATTGCCGAAAGACACCCCAAGAGAAGATATTCGAAGGCAGCTCAAGACCCGATCCCTTGTGCTTGATTGTACGCGCAAGTAGCTACGAAAGAGATTAGAATAGGCTGGACCATGGATGAGTGGTGGAGTTATTAGGTTCGCCAAGAGTCACTGTCCCTAGCTTTATATGTGTATCTCACCCACGACCCACGGAATAATGGAACAACTAGTAAAGGGGAGCTGATCACCATAAAATAGCTAATGAAAGCCATGCGAGATTTGGACCCGGATTCTCGAAAGCGCGTCCACATACAGATTTATGACATCAATGGTAGCGATCTCTTATCATGAGCTCCAACCTAATGGCAAGGGGCCGCCCTTCCAAGTTCCAACTTGTTAACAAGGACCACTCCCTTACACCACAATTTGCTTTGCCCCTTTCCCGTTTTCCATAACCATAAAAAGGGTATTACGTAATGGTATATGTACAAATAATTAAAAATTTGCTTATCACAGGAATATATGTACACAAGTGTGCTCATCTTTAAAGAGATTTGAACTCTTTATCACAAAAGAGATCATTGTAACTTTAAGTTTATCGTCCACCAACTCTGGAGGTGCATTCATGTATCTGTTATT
Source organism: Diospyros kaki (assembly GCA_036245055.1). NCBI lineage: Eukaryota > Viridiplantae > Streptophyta > Magnoliopsida > Ericales > Ebenaceae > Diospyros > Diospyros kaki. Next base: position 38,248,481 of record BSEG01000001.1, on the reverse strand, counting down.
GTTACTAAATGTGAAGTCCAGTTATGAAAAGAACTCGAAAGGATCATATCTTTGAGAAAAAAAGGAGACGTATCTGCTATCTGTACTTTTTAATTTCCAGACTGCGAAGGACTCACAATAAGACAAGTGAATGCAACTGTGCGTTACAGACTTACAGTAGTTTGAGGTAGCCAGCTATATAGCTATGGCTAGAAGCCTGAAACCAGGAGCCACTTTTGGACTGTAATGCTCAGAAAAAGATCTGAACTCCAATTCCAACAATCTCAGAGTTCTGGGCACTATAAGCTGCTCATTGGCTGCTCCTTTGAACCCAAAACACGTGATGGCGTCACCTCCCTGCTAGGGTTTGTGTCTGTTGCTTCAGAGAAACACTACACTACACTACAAGCAAGCAAGGCGCCAATAATAGATGCTGCCAACAACTTGAATCAGATTTTTTTTAACCGTTACAGTGATACCACCAATACATATTCAATGTATTATGTAATATATTGTAATACGTGACAGTATGTGATTGAATTGTGATATAATGTCAACGATACAAGACATGAAAGATGAGGGTTGCATCTGTTGGTATGGATGTAGAGACGCTGATTCCCTGGCCTCGTTGCCTTTTGCTTTGTCCTAGCTCCATCTTGTGGTGGCGAAGGAGACGGGTCACAATTCAGTGCCTCCACCTTTAGCCAAATATAGAGATTCGCCAACTGGCTCGAACCTGTCCTGTTTCATCTTTCCCCTATCGCTTCTTCACTACCTATTAAGTACTCCTCCTCCTCATCCTCATCCTCCTCCTCCATCAATATACATATACATATATAAGCTGTGATCTGCAGGCTTCTGTATGTAAAATATACAAGGCGATCAACAATGGCGTCGAGCTCGCTTAGTTCAAGAAGGCCATCGTCGTGGACGCCGCAGCAGAACAAGCTGTTTGAGCAGGCGCTGGCTTATTATGACAAGGACACGCCGGACCGGTGGCACAACATAGCCAGGGCGGTCGGCGGCGGCAAGTCGGCCGAGGAAGTGAAGCTGCACTACGACATACTTCTCGAGGATCTCCGGCGGATCGAGTCCGGCCGGGTCCCCATCCCCAATTACAGGTCCGCTGCCATTAATTCCGATGAGGAACAGAGGTACGTATATACTGCCCTAATTCCCTTCTCAATTATTCCCCCATTCATTCTTGATCGTTAGCCATCTATCTAAATTCTAATGGCACTGGAAACGGGATAAAATAAGGACATCAATTAATTTTTGTGACATTCACGCACCAAAAATTAGACACACAAACATTCTGTATAATTTGAAATCTAAGAAGCTCCTTTGGGTTGGGTCAATTTAATTTAGATTCAAAGCAATATATCAACAACAATAAAAATTAAAATTTGGTTCTGGTTTTGGTTTTGGCTTTGGATGTTTTACAGGCTTCTCAGGTTCCTCAGGCTGCAATGATGGAAGAGGAGATCCAGGCAGCCTCCTCTACTACTGTTTGTTCAAAAGTCTCTAGGAAATTATTAAAATATATATATATATATATTTATATACATGTATGTTGTCTATATATGAATCAATATCCAAATCAATCTGTAACTTTGTAAGGTCTTTTGTCGGTGTGTCTGTTTCATCCACTCTACTCTTTATAAATTGTGTACTTTATTTATTAGCCATGCCTTGAAATTATATGTGTGTAAGGAATTTATTTTCAACTTTCTCTTTCCTTTTCTCGGATAATGTTTTGAGTGCTAGCAGTGCAGTGGTGCAATTTTTCCTTCTTTAATCCGCGAATCTTGTCGTCAACTTTCGACGACCAAACATGCAAATCAGATTGGAACAATAAGTGGTTGATGAATTAGCCCAATAATATAATAGTTTTTAAATTTCGAAATGTTTTTTGTACACCACTAAACGACATTTAGTGACAATAAAATATTATATATATATATATGTTACGCTAATTCCCTGCTTCAACCTTGTGTAAGTTTCCAGGGGCATGGCATGGGCATGAAAAAAAGTTTTTCATTCCCAAATATATAGTGTCTCAGTGTTCGAATCTTTGTTGTGATTTCTTAGTTTACATTCTCTATTAGAATCGTGAGATCGAATAGCGAAGACGTTTGTAAGTATCATTAAAAAAAAAAGAAAACCTTTTATAATCTTTTTGTTTATTTTTACTTGTATGGCCACATTTATTAAATGTCTTAATTAATAGGTAAACTTTTGTTGTCGTTTAACCGTCACAAAATTATGTTCCGTACTGTTGTGAAAAACTTTCGCTTAAATTTTTGAACAATTAGGATTGTTAAGCAGTCAGTTATGTCAAACATATAACTAATAATAGTTGAGAGACATTATCTTAAATGCAATGAGATGGAAGCATAACATTGCAACAAATATATATCAAAGATTATATATATAAGATAAATTGATGAAAATAAATATTAAAACCCACGAAAAGAATTGATAAATTTTGGATCATTTACCCTCAATAAAATAATGTCATATTATATAATTATTATATCATATATATTTTGGCCCGAGCCTCTATCCACAATCCCATCCACTTTTGCAGGAATGACTCCCGTCATCTCCTCCCCTTCTTCCTTTTGAATGGTGAATGAATCTTTAGAAAAAGGAAAAGAAGAAAATGAATCGGGTTGTCCCCTCCCTTTCCTACTTTTGAATGGTGAATCTTAAAAAAAAAAAAAATTATTATTTATATGTATGTATTAACTTATTGATGCCATCGTGGTACTGCTCCAAGTGATTCAGGCATGAAACGGGTGCGGGTTTGAACCCCCTTTTATATTGAGTTAAATAACATAAATGATTATTGAATTTTACACTTACGAGTTCGAAATCCTTCCTATTTATTGGATTAAATAACATAGATGATCACTGAATTTTAATTTAGTATATAATTTCATAATTATCGTCAATTATTGTTAAAAAAAGATAATAGAATGTTTGCGTAACAATTATCGTCAATTGTCATTAAAAGAAGGTAATAGAATGTTTGTATGGCTAATAACGTGGACGGGTAGATAATATAAATTGTCATTGAATTTTGTACTAAAATATAAAAAAATTATTAAATTTTGTGCTAAAGTATAAAAATATCACTGAACTTTGTACGAAAGTATAAAAAACATCAGTATTTCATTAGTCTCTTTTAACGACAATTGACAATAATTATAAAATTATATACTAAATTACAATTAAGTGATTTTTGGATATAAATTAAAATTTAATAATCTTTTTTATATCTTAATATAAATTTTAATGATCATTTATATTATTTAATCCATATATTATCAATGTTCCCCTCTTTCGAACTCAACGCAAACAACATAGCAAGAAAAACCCTTGCACAATTGTGTGGACAATTATGAGTAAAAGTGCACTCAAAACTTAAGTCGGTTGCCATGAAACTCTTATGATATTTAAGTTATTTATAGAAGGATCACTATAATTTAAAATCAACTTAAGAAGCCTTATAATTTTATTTTTTACATAATTTTTTTATTAAAAAAATACAAGAGTACAATATCTCTCTCTATCTCTCTCCTCCTCTTTTTTTTTTTTCGTCATAGTTGAGTCTAAAGGCGGATTCTTGAAGCAAAAGTCTCACTTCCAGATTTTGTTTAGATCTCTTTCAAACAAAAGCTTGTTGATTTTATCTCTTGGAATAAGTCGTCACTCTTCACTCTCCAATTCTTTTCACACAACGGCCCGTTGTCTCTCTTGAATTTCATTTATGGATTTTTTTTGTTATCTATCTCATCTTTTAATGTCTTAACTCTAGATGTTGAATTCTAGTTGCTGCAGTGGAGAAAGAAAGAGAGAGTTTGCAATTCTTTAATGATGTTTGTAATCAAAATTAAGGGTTTTTCTGTAAAAAATAAAATTACACGGAACTTAAATGGAATTTACTCCCAACTCTTGTTAATGTTACTGGTGGAAGGAATTTTTATACCAAATAAATTAAATTTATCAATTTTTAAAAATTATTTTTAAATCACATGAAATCTTTCCTGTTAATGACTTTATTAACAAAAGATTTACCCGCAATTTATAATTTAATTTTACTATAAAAATAATTTGGTATAGTTTATGGCATGTTCGGTATTACCGGAATTATTATGTTGTCCGCATTGGACAAATGTTGTGTTTACCCGACCCGGATGAAATAAGAGGAAAGGGGTGGGCAACATAATTTGGTATGGTTTATGACATATTTGGTTTTACCAAAATTATTATGTTGTTTGTGTTAAATAACATAACGTTTACTCGACGCAAACAAAATTAGAGAAAAGGCGTTGGCAACATAATTTAATATAGTTTATGGCATATTTGGTATTACTAAAATTATCATATTATCCGTATCAAGTAATATAACATTTGCCCGACATTATTATGAAAAGTACCAAGAATATGACACTTGATTAAGTGTAGCTATCTTCAAAGTATAATTATTTAATTTTTGACACTGCAACTTGTAGTGAATGAGACTCACAATTATTAAAAAATTATTTATTTTTTATAATCATTATTTTTCTTCATAAGCAAGTTATTTTCTATTATAACCTAATGGTTTTTATATTTTAATGTATTTTTTAGTGAATCACATTTAACATATTCACAACTTTAATAGCAAAATATTAATTAAATATCTATTACTTTTAATATTAGGTACAATACCAAACTGTATTATCAAATATTAATTTTATTTTTATAACATGAGATAATAAATATAATACAAAATTACTAAATAGCCTCTTTAGCAAATCGTAAATTAAATTATAATTTATTTTTTAAATTTTTTTCAGATCTGATCTGACTAAAACAAAGAGTGCACACCCTTTTAAAATGTTCGACCTCAGCTCAGCTCAGCTCATATTTTCTATATATATATATATATATATATTTTTTTTTTTAAAAAAAAAAAATTGAAGTTATAACAAAAGTTTTTATTGCAATTAAAGTCGTCATTTCAATTTGTTAGGCCCATGAAGCAGGGCCCTTCCCCACATGAGTAATTAGCATTTATCTTCATACGCTGGTGGTGGGTTCATAAGGCTTAATAACATTTAAAGTTCTTGCTTGAGAAATATTCTTTTTTCAAACTTTTGATAATAATTATAACATAAAAAATAATTGATTTAAAAAGGATGTGTCTTTTGCAATATTTGTCAATAACAAAGCTATGTATATTTATATGATATTCCAAGCGAAAAAAGAAAAAGCTACATTATATGAAAGTTTAAAAGAAATTATATATTTTTCATTTATTTATTTATTGAAAAAATGGAAGATTTATTCAAATGAAAACAATTTCCCGCCTTCTTGAATTTCATTTTCACTGAGATAATCACTGTAACCTTCCTCTCTTCTCCATGTATATGTAAATTTTCTAAGCGCTTTATCTTCCGAAGCTCAGTTTTCTTCTCACGATTCAAGAGGCTCCAGGAGCCAACATTGATTTTCGAGGTCAGAGCTCGTTAAACCCTAAATCTACGTTTTATTTCACTTCGATTTGTTTGTTTTAACAATATATTCCAATTTCTGTTTATTATCTTTGTTTCATCATTTCGATTCTTTGTTTAACTGTATTTCAGTTTCTCATTCACTTTCAATTTCGATTTCATCCGAAAATTGTTCAAGGAACACACTATCAAGTTCAAACGCACACATGAATATATATCATTCCGTAGAGAACTGATGATGATATAGAACTGATATTACATGGAACATAATAAAAAGATCTACAGTTGATCATTCGATATCTTTATTTTTACTTCATGGAACGCAAACACACTATTTCAGAAGCTAAATAGTTGTCGACTAGAATAGGATAATAGATCAGAATCATCTGATGTGAATCTTGAATTACTATTCGTATGCAGAAGATAAGTGCTGCTTTATTGTATCCGGTACAATTGAGGTTCTAATCCATTGCAGCTCAAGATTTGTCCTCCTGCATATTAGAAATATTATTACCAGGTGTCAGAAAAATCATGAATTAAACTCGAAATTGTGGTTAGTTACTGTTGTCGACATGCAATCATAAACACTAGTGGCTCCATTGTTGAAAATTAGACGATGGAGCGACAGCAGAAGATTCCATTAATTACTGATGAAAACACAATAAATGCTTCGAATTATAAGCTCGAAGGCAACTGGAAATGGCAATGAGTGGGGTCTACGGTCGCATTAGGAGAACGTCATTGTTACGGCATAAACTATCAAAACATTCAAAACCAGTACATAACATTTTTGATACGCGAATATAAATTGTGTTGCTTTTTTTGAAACGGAAGGAGTGCATAACAGCATATAAGTGCACCATTTTCGTCAAGTATTCCATAAAATTATGCTTCTATACAGATGCTAGCTACACAAACTACAAAATCCAAATTTCTAAAATATATATAATTTTGCTTGCATTATTGTTTATTTTATGATCGCATGTTATATAATTCGCCTGCAATTCTATAGGTAGAGAATTATGAAAATAGGCTCATGCATGGGAAGGTATGCTCTAGGCAAATCTAGTTCTTCCCAAATTCAATAACCACGTAAGCTTTGTGCAAGGACTTGCCCTATATAAACACGAAATATATATGTATAAAAATTATATACATACTAATGTTGAATTATATATAAGCCTGTTATTTTAGAGGAAATGATATCGATGCATGGTTTTTATACATTTTTGTCATATAAAATGGCACAGCAGCTGTACTAGCATATCAATAGGATGGGTCTAGATATGCAGGTTATAGATTTATGTAATAGAAGTGAAAATGTTTGACCAGGACTAGTGGACTTGAGATAAGCTGGACTCCTCGGAAGTAAGATGGTCTCATGAGCCACTAGAATTTAGAAGGGATCATAAAATATTAAACAGTTTATAAAGTTTACAAAGAAAGAGAACAAGGCAGGCCAAGAAACTCAAGGGTGGACGTGAAATTATGTACTACGTGGTGACTACTTTTCATGGGCCACTTTATAGTTAGTTCTACCAAAGTAGCTGAGGACTCTTTTTCTGGTAATTTCTAAGTGTTCCAGGTGTTATTTATGCTACTAAGCTAGAGGCTTTCGGTAAACTACCTTTCTTCTAGTTTCCTTGGCCACTCCCTCCAGTGGTCCTGTACTTCGGAAAAGGCACTTGTCCCTGCTCGATATGCTTGACGTCCTCCACAAGGATCTCGTAATGCCTCTTCACTTCCTCAGCTGTCTTCCCACCAACAGCCCTGGCAATATTGTACCAACGGTCAGGGGTGTCTTTGTCATACACAGCCAGAGCCTTTTCAAAGGCTTTGTTCTCCTTTGCAGTCCAGGAACTCGAGCCACGGGAGGACATTGATGCCATAGCTATTGTTTAGAGAATAAGATGGGAAGGAGTACTATATCGATAATGTTTGCTAAGCTACGATGCAGAATAACCGGGAAGAAGAATTGGTGAAGTGGCAAATGAAAAGGTGTAGAAATGAATATGGAAAAGCTGGGGGCAAAAGAATAGCGAAGGATGAAGAGTCAACACTGAAAAGGGAAGACTCAAGTCAAGGGCTGATATATGCGAAGTGGTGGCGATGCCTGCTATTTATAAGCTCCAGGAGTAGAAGGGGCTAGGTGGGGTCTCAGCCAGTTGGCCTTGGAAACTTGCAAAATCATAGAATTTCCATGATTTGTCTCCCTAAGAACCACAAAATGGAGGAGGACAAAGAAGCACAACAAGGTAAAAGAATCAGCATCTCCCAAAATCATTCTCTTCCTATCCGTTGTGAAAATGTGAATCTTTTCATTTTTATTTTTTTTTTTGTTTAGATGTTAGATTTCATAAAATTCTCCTTATTAAGATATAAACACGTGAGTTTTTATATTGAGAAATTTTACGAAACTGTTCTGTGAAAAGCGCAAATTATGTAAATATCAATATATTTGGAACACTGGTTCCTCAAATTCTCAAACTCTTTCGGCAAGTCAATTAACAAAATTTGTTGATTGGTTATAGGCTTCTTAACCAATAGACATTAAGAGTTTTCATTGCGTTAGAGCGGTAGGGGATAAGGATGCCCCTTCAGGAAAAAAAAAATGATATTGAGATTTCACAATCTGTAACAATTATCTTCTTCCCAGAATTAGGTGGCCCAATTAAATGACTGTAAACGATCTCTGGGGTTGCCAAAATCCAATCTTAATAGTTTGGCACTTGAATAGGAAAACAATAGATCATGGCGTTCTCTTCATTAGATGTGATCTTACGTGTTTACCTCGTCCTGAACAACATTCCAAATTTCCTAGCTGGAATATGAATCCTTACAATCATTATGGGATGCTTTTCTATGATGAAAGATCAACAGTTCAACACGTGCTGCCTACTCTTCCTCAGTCCTTTGCTGAACCTGATGTCCTTCAGAAAGAGTAGTCGTAGCAGATGCAATTAGTTTTCCCTCCAACTGGTGTTTTGTCGTCGGGCACAAAAGTCACTTGTTCTCCGCCGTGTAGAAAATGCTCGTTGCCCCCCGTAACCATCTAGAGTCTTAACAATTACAACGTTATTGTGACTTTTGAAACTAAATTTTAGGTTTGCATATTATCTGATTTTATAAAAGTTGAATGAACTCTGCCTTCTAGCCTTTGCAGTTGATTTGTCAAATTCATGGTCCTGCTTAACGTCAGTCTGAAGTACGAGCGGCTCTTCTTGTATGTTAATGTTTATTGTTTATTCATTTTCTTCATGGTCGCTTATCTACTATATTGAAACTGAGCATAAGTGCAAACAACCAAAAAACTGTGCTATACATGTTCATAATCCATCAGAACCAAATCGGAATACAGGTCTTAGTTTGGTTGTTGATATTTACTTTACTGTACTTTTTTGAACCATGGTTCTGGTTCCTTCGTTAAGGCACCAGAAAACACAAAAAGTTGATATTAGGGAAATAACAGCGGGAACCCTTTTTCGTAACCGATGAAACTGGGTCCTTACATCCTTGAGAATAGATATAGCACATAAAAACAATGTACCATGGCACCAATGTAACAAGCAAATCCATGAATGATATGTTCTCTTGGTTTTTTGGCTATACGTCAAGTCATCATTAACATGGTTAGTTGTAGTAGCCATCTTGTTTTTTAATTATAGCTCATTATAGGATAGGGGAACCATTCTTTTCAATTAACTTTGGTCAGTTTCAAGTGAAGGAAGTGATTGGATTTTTACTTCTATTGACTGCTCATTGGTTGAGCTGGGATTTCACATAAATCTTTTCACCTTCTCACTTGTTTTTTATTTAATCCGACAATGATATACTTGCTTATATTAGGTTACTTGTGGAATACCAAACTGTAATGATGTTATGTATTCTTTCTAGGCCTGGATGCAAATTCAAGTCGGTCCACTTTGTTGACTTTACCATCTGCTCCTTTGCTTTTTGCCTTTTGGAATCTTTAACTCTCACGGAAGAAAAAAATGCTTTGCTACTTTTGGACAGGGCCTTTATTTATTTCCTTTTTCTTTTTGCTATTGCTCCCAATACAAGTTGCTATAAAAGTTATTTCTGCCTGTCGCCTCCTCTTCTGTATCCAGGATAGTTTGTGGCTATGAGGATACTTATATAGTCTTGCAATTGGTCAACAAACCAGCTTAATAAGAAGATTCTATGTTAATTTTTGCAAAGTTGGCAAGCCAGTTGCTCTCTTGGCACTTGGAATATATGCTACTTACAAAAGAATCCTGTGTCTTAGCCCCCGCGGCCATGCTAAAAAAAAAAAAAAAAAGACTACATTAGCACAATGCATTTTTTTTTCCTTTTTTGTGTGTAGCCGTCTACTGGACTGTCTTGGAGGCCAGCCACATCATCTTGGTTAGGTTTCTCAGATAGCAGTAAGGAGAACCATATTCATATTCCAAAATATGCTCATTGGAGGAGCGTCTAAATGGAGGAATGGACACAATTTCTTGGAGGAACCTCTAAATATCTATCTTGGAATGATATCAAAATCTCTTTAAGAGCATCTGATTTCCAAGGGTTGGCGTGCGATACCTATGGCTTTAGGCTGCAAGTGGATAGCTAGGGTAGTCCCAACCTATGGCTCTATATTAGATAAAATCTTGCAAGTAGGCGTCAATCTAGTCCATTTTCTTGTACAATCAATGTACCAAATTCCTTAAAATGAAAAGGTAAAAGGATGAAGTTGGGGTCTAAGAAGCCTCCAGTAATAGAAAAATGCAGGCTGCTTCTCTTTTCGGTAATGTTGCATTTAGGATCTTGTTCTTGTCAATGAGGGTGAAAGCAATATTATTTTTCATTATCCAGCTTGCAACAAACCTATTCCTGGAGAAGAATATAGTTGTCTCTGCTCCTATATACATTGATATTTTATTTTGTATTGGCATGCTTACCTGTTAAATTAACCAATTTCATTCACTTTAGTTACATAATGAACCATGAAAGAAAGTTCGTTTGACTTGTTCTCATATTATTTTTTACTTAATTTTTCTTCATAATCTTAAACATGTGTTTGTAGAGGGAAAATTTTGAAAATTCTACCATTACTGTTTCAAGATGAAAATTTCTATGCATACTGTAAACCATTCGCTATGAGAAACTACAGCACAATTAGAAAAATTAAGTACCTGTGGTCCTTATAGTCAAGTTGGCACAAGTCACGTCAATGGAGATATAGCCACACGCTAATGGGGCTGGTGATCATTAGTTGAAAATTACTTCTGCAACTTTTTAGGAATCTGTACGAAGAAAAGTGAAGCTTTGAGAAATGAGATACAACTTCCTACTGATACGTGGAATCCTTATCATCCAATCTATCTCGTCTGGAAAGTGACATATGTGTTTTCCTTCCTTTCCCGTTTCTTGAGGTCTTCTGCGGGTGGTCCTTCCCTAGTTGGGCACCTTGGATCGTTAATGGTCCAAGGCCATTATTTTGTTTGTGGATTACTAGAAGTTAACATAAATTATGCCTTTAAAATGCTATCAGAAACATTTTTGATATGCAACAAACCTGGAACCACATATCTGACTTTATGGACAGGATATAGAAGTCGGCTACCCGGATGTGGCCCTACATTGCAAGTGAAAGCGTAGAATCTGTTTTTAGTCTGAACGATGAGAGAAAAAAATGAAATTTGCATAATAGGGATTTAGTTGCTGGATTTAGTAGCATGGGGGAGAAGGTTCTCTTAAGGCATTTTATTCCATGCGGAATAAGCATGGGAACTTGCTGTTTATGTGAATTAGTGCAATTAAGACCTCCAGCCAAATGACAAGCAGTTTTTATTGCTTGTCTTAACTTTTCCTTTATTATATAATTGTTACACATTTGATTTCAAGGGAGCAATTTGAAGCCATAAATAGAATAGCTTCTAAGTTGATAATGCATATGTGGCATATGTCAAGTGTAAAAGATATGGCACTGAATTGGACACGAGCCATCTGGAAAAAGAAAAAAATGAAAATCGGGGATAATAACTGAATGAACACGTACGTTTCTCCATCCCCAATCAGAAATCCTCTCTTGTGGCTGTGCCAATGAAGTTCTTACTCCAAGTTGTTGAAAGATCATGCTCACGTTAATGGACCAGAGCCCAGAGTTTGGCTAGGAATTCAAAATGAGTTAAAATTTGTCAAACTACATTTAATCTACCACAGGCTTATCCCCCGTACTAGTATCGTAAGGTTAGAGAAGATTCAGTGCACGACGCCAAGATATCGTTGAGGTATGGATTCTCCTGTCTTTGTGCTGTTGTGTTGTCATTGTCTGAAAAGACCAATATGAAATTGACGTTTCTTTTCTATTACTCTGCTGCACGATCATACAAATCATTGTTTTCTTTTCCTTTCTTTCTTTAGGATTCTCTTATTTCAGTGTCGGGCTATTAACAGAATACCCTTTTTCACTACTTGGGAATGACTGAACCATTAGGCTGTAAGTCTTTACATAATCTTAAAATGACCGCCACATTTCATTTTAACTCCTATGGAATTGTTGGAGGCTGGGATAGTGGAAGCCCTTGGGGTGAAAACTATCTCTAGAAACAGATGATTGAATTTCATGCAAGAACACCTTTGCTTTCAGTTTTTGGCTATGAGAAATCATGATTTTATTCTAAATGCAATTCAATTTTGTCTGCTAACTTTAAGATATCGTTTCCTTTATAACTCAATCCATTTGAGTACTGTTTTATATTTGTATTGAAAAATAGTAGTATTATTGCCATGTATAGCAACTCTTGCTATTTTTTTTTTAATTCTTCACATAGAGTAGACTAGATTTCCTTTTTATATCCAAATAAAAGCTGATTTCCATGGTTTACAGTTCATGACATTAAACTGCTGTTGGCTTCAGAAATCCTTTCTTCTTATGAATACAGATCCCCAAAACAGTTATCCCCAGAAGATAGAAAAATACAATATGGAAAAACCAAGTGTTCCTATCCCCTTCACAAAGCCATGAGGTCCTGGACTGTCGTCTCCAATATAAGATCCAAACAGTTTAGAAATTCTAGCCATCTCACGCTAAAGAAAAAACTTCTAGAAATCAATGAAGTTGATCCTTGAAGATATTTTACTTTCATATTCTTTGGATCAAATCAATTCAAACCATTTACTATCTGTGAGATGTGGAATGTAAATGTTCCTCTTGCCTTGTGTTTCTCCTAGTTGTCAGGTCATATGCAGATCAAATTTGAGGCATTCTTGTTGACAGAGTACAGAATGCTAGTTTAAATTGCACTTAAAAAACAGAAAACAAATACAATACAAAACGGAAATGAAAACATAGCACATCTTTTTTTAAAAAAAGTAAATATAAGAGTTATTTTGTAAATATAATTTCTAATATAGAAAATTATAAAAATTAGTTATGTAATCTAAAAATAATCATAAATTTCATAATACATTTAAATAAATTCTAGAAAAATTAAAAAAAATTGAGTTAGTGACAAAAATTTTTTTATCTCTATTTGTGGATGAAAATGAGTTTTTAATTTGAAAATGTATTTTAAATATTTTTTTATATTACAAAATAGCCACAAAAGTTTTTAAAGTTGCAAAATAGCTTAAAAATATTTCTTCACATTTTAAAAATAAAAATATTTTAAAAATACCAAAACAACGCTCCCACAAATTTTCGTGCATCAGAAATGCTGGTATCCTATATGACATGACATGTATCTGATGGAAGGTCCAATTGCATAACTAATTCTGAGCATTGAAGTCCTGTATCAATTGTTTTCATGTTTCCTCATTTGATTCATCAACGAATGGTTTGATGGTTTGCATGTTTAGCAACAGGAAACTGCTGGCAGTTCAGAAAGACTATTATCGCAAGTGAAATAATTTCACAAAATTCCATTCTAATTGATGATTATGCAAAAAGCATTTGTTAAGTTCAAAGCCAAATTCAGGCCGTTCTGACAAAACACAAAACCTTGTTTTGATTTTTGCTTCGACCATAATGGTACATGATTACTGATTTGAAGGCCTGTTCTGAAACTGAGGTACAGCGAATTGTACTCGGCAAATGTGGAAGAGGGAGAAATTATTTTGTACCTCCGAAACACCACTTCGGCAAACCACGTTGTCCCAAAGCAAATATTTGCTGGCAAGTGGCTCAGGCGTAGATTAATTGATAAAAGAAAAATTATTGGAATATTATTTTTTAAATCTTCAAATTTTGTGTTCGGCCCTATTCAAGAAATAGTTCAATAGATAAGGAGTAATCTTAAAAATAAAAAATATTTATTGCCCTCATATTTGTGATTGTGCTAGGAATTGAAATTTGCATGCTGGATTCTCTGATTTAACTCTCTTATTGAAATCATGGGACCGAACAGCAGGAGGTGTTCGTAATGGTGCATTAACCAAAAATATTTACCGTCAAATATAAATAATGAGGGTAATTTTGTAAATTTCCTATTGATCAAGAATATTTTGATTTTTTAGACACTACAAGTGCAATTTATGGATTTATCTTCATAATTAAACTCTGGAGTCAAATCACTTGAGATTATTGCTCTTATACGGTCTCTTGTTACTTGTGTTTTTGATTTTGATAGAGGAGATAAATTGTTGACGGGTCTTTAATCCTTACTTAAGCCAAACATCAAACTTGTGACTTATTGATATTAACTTTAATTTATCACTTATCTACCACTTGACTTATATTCTGGATCCGAAGACAAACTACTTTGTTTTTGAGGTATCACCATTTGCAGTTGACGTGGAGGATCGACCGTACAAAATAATTGTATGATGTGTTCGGAGCCTGGAACCTGTTTGAAGTTATGGTCCAAGATTCACCACGGAAATACTTTGTGCCCTCTTCTTGACCAACTGGGCTACCCATGCGGCACCTGTTTGAAGTTATGAACCTAAGCTACACTTGGTTCTCCCTCTGTTTGTGCAGGTAAAAGCTTAATCAAACTCCCACCACCCTTGCTGAAAATTGAGATTTTGAGCCCCCCAGTTTTACAATTTCCTGATCTTTACAACCAGTAGCCACATATGGCTAAGAGTAATACCATGAAAACTTTCCACATTAATCACAAATTCATGTTATCATATTTGAATGTATTAGGAGAAGAGGATTCTTTATTGAATTTTCTCTATTGAATTTGTCACTGAATATAATAACGTAAACAAATAAAATTCACGAGACATAACAGTACGAGTCAGTAGAGGGGATGAAGTGAAAATGAATATAATAAAAAGTGAATGAAAGAGAGTTCTCTTCATTTGAGAGAGGCAATAGTGAGGGAGCAAATGGAAGAAAAATCAAATGTTGTCTGCACTGTAGTTATTTGTTGTTTAATATTTTTTTTTATTTCATCCTTCTATTTCTTTACATTTCACTTCACTTTTTTTTTTATTCTATTTACTAATTACTCTATCTCAAAACAATGGGCCCTAAGTCTCAAAGAAAGGACAAAAGAATCATTATTCGACTTAAAACGCCCCTGGAATTTGTAATATTCCGCAGTTACGGAAATTTAAATATTGGGTTTGGGTATGAACAGCCCAAATTGGATGCCCATTAGGTTTGGGCAGACGTGTTATGCACCAATAATAACAACCATTGGCCCGCACTTCATATTCCTGAGAGAGAGAGCTATAAGATATTTTAAATAATTGGTAGTCTGGTAGAGACCTTGGGCCGCTCTAATGCATATATCTATTGTGCTTTTATTGGTTTCTTTCTTCAAATTCGATCCTGAAAAGATATAGAGGGTCCATTACCCTAGATTTTACATGGTCTTTGGAAAGTTTACGTGATTTTATTTAAATTACTTAGTCCAAATAAATTAAATTTGAATTATAAAAATTTAATGTAACTCTAATCATTTGTGTGAAAATGGTCAAAATTATAATAAATCTAGGTAAAACTTAAAGTAGAACTAATTTTGATTTAAGAGAAGCGTTTTAATAAAAGAGAATTATAACACTCTTTAAAAATATATTCAAACGATAAGAATTTTTTTAAAAGCAAGTGCAAATATCTCGTAAGAGCAAAAATATTTTAGTTTAGTGGCAGGATAGAGGCTCTGAGAATCATAAATCTGAAATTTAATTGTAAGCTTAGTTGATTGATATGTTGTAAGCTCGTTAGAGATATGTCTAATACTTAGAATGGATAATAATTAAAAAAAAAACAATTAGATTGTGGTCTAGAATAATTATCAAATATTGTGAACTTTAATTATATTCTTTTATGTTGTTTATAATCTCTTTCTGTGCCTTTTTGGGTTTAAGGGATAAGGATTTAATAAAATTGTTGTAAAGTGTAATAGAATAATGTTAAATTTATGGGCTATATATGAATATTACCTAGTCTTATGAGCTAAAATAGTTTCTAATTGCATTATGCTTGACTTCATAAGATGTTGGGCAATATTATCTAATATATGTCTCCGGAATATAGGTTTAACGATCGGATAACTAATATGTCAGTATTAATGTAATAAATTGTGAGTTCGATTCTTACCTTGTACAAAAGACAAAAGTCTAAATTGTAATTTAACTCTTTAACGTAATTGAGGGTACGACATTAGAGACCGCGCAAGAATAATCATTTCAAAATTACTTAATATATGTAATGTCTTTATCTAGTTTTATCTTTTTACAAATTCATAAAAAAAAATTAAAAAAAGACTTACTAGGAAAGGCTTAGCAAAATTAAAAACGATGATAGTGTTAGATTAGGAAGTATATCTTTATAATTAGGAATAGTAATAGAACGGGTCAACGAGTGAGAAATGCCATCTCCGAGTGCAAAATTCATCTCCAAATCTAAATTCAATTAAGGGAAAAAAATTAATTCCAATTTCATTCCCTCTTAACTATTTAAATCACGTTGAATACGCTTCATAATCCATTTCAATTTTATCCAAATATGTGACCAAAATAATATTAAATTAAAAATTACAGTGTCTAAAATAAGATATATTATAATATTTAAGATGATGGACATACAGATACGAGTTCAAGTTTATATTTGAGAGTATGGAGTCGTGTCCTTATCTCGATTCAAATTCAGTCTTTATATTTTATATTTTTAAAATTAAAAAAAAAATTGAAAAACCCACCGACCCAAGACTTTTGGGCAAAGATATACCTTCGTAGGAAATGGGGACGGGGTAGGAAACCGTAGTTATATCAATGAAAAGGAAAACCAACAAAGAAGAAAATACGACAAATTACAAGTAGATATGTATATATAATCATTATGGCTACGGGCTACCAAACACCATTCCAGTGAAGGCACGTGTACAAAGGACCAACAACTTACGGAATCTCATTTTGCCAACGAAAGAGATGCCGTAGAATACACTCTCTTCCAATGGTGAATAATTTAGTATTATTATCCACTTGTTATTACATAAGACATTTTTTTTTTTATGTTTTTAATACATTTTTTATATTATATAATTATCTTTTATATCTTTATATGCTGTAGAGTTTTCTTGTCTCTCGAGATCTGATTTAATTTTTCTTATTTGAAAATATTATTTAGAGGTATCTTTTAATTGATAAAAGGGGTATATGAAAAAAATAAATCACAAATTTTTAAAATTTAAGAGATGGCCTAACTATTAAGGTGTAGATAGTTGTGAATTGAGGCATTATTATTTATTTTGTTATTTGAAAAAATGTGCATATTTTTAAAATTTAATATTATTATTATGATCTAAAATTTCTCACTTCATTAATTAATCTCAATTAAGTATTAAGAAATAATCAAAATAGTTTGGTAACATAAAAATCTCTCTTCTGAACATAATTATTTACTTCCTTGAATCTCGTTCTGTTTTGTCTACTATTGTACTTGCGGCTATTATGTATAGTAGCCATTATCTTCGTGTGACTGACTATTATAGCCGCGCAACTGATCTCTCTCAGGTATCATGGCCGAATACGCTCCTTAACGAGTTTGACACAATACCTATGGCCTAGCAAAGTGATATGCCACACCAATTAATTCTACACAAAAGGGTAACAAAGTTTGGGCTCTAAACGCACGGGAACTGGAAATGGTTCAACTCTTGATCTGCTCTTATTGATCTCTCTACATTCAATCTATTTGGGGAGGGAAGAGACGCATCTAAAAATCTACCCAACCAGATGGGCATATTTATGAACTCGTGAATTTACTTACAGGTAAGAGAAACCAGTAAAAATCCCCTAACTCCATTATATATTTTATGCAAATATTGAGAAATTATTCTCAGGTAATATTATTAAATAAAAAATTAATCTTCCAACAACAGTTGACCTAGAATAGAAATGCAGTGTCACTTTAGGTAAATAATTTAAGCGGAAAAATTAATGTACAAAATCTTTAATTTAAATTGAGTATATATATATTTATAAACTAAATATCAGCAACTCGGTAAAAATAATAATAAAAAAACTTATTATATTTCCCCGTAAATACCATAACGTGATACAAACAAGAAAAAGAGTACAAACGGCTCACATTATTTACCTACATTACGAAATCTAAGCCGATTCCGTGAAAGCCTAGTCCCTAGAGAGAGACCATCGCCAAATTGAAACGCAATCGGAATCCTTTTGAGGGAAAAAATTCTGAACGCAATACTCCAAAAGAAACAATTATCTGGCGTCTCTCTCTCACCATTCCATACCAAGACTCGTTGTCGTAAAAACATGTAGAGGACAATGACTAACCTTCTTCAGAACACCGAATTGAAGCCTAAACTTCTGTAAACCCTAAACTTTTATTATTGAACTTTTGTAAATGAAATCAATACATAAGGGTCTCACAGCGAACAACCAGCGGTCAAAAAAGGATAGTAACCACGCGCAACCAAACACAGAAACTTCAATCACAATCAAACATAAGCAACCCCCCACCCCCAACCCCCTTGAAACTACCACTAAACCCTAATCTAACCCCACCCCCTTCATTCTGAGAAAGCTTCAGGCCTAGCTCCTCCAGTTTCCTTCGGCAGCGCCGCCTCCCCTGGAGTAGCGGGAACCTCCTCTGTTCCCGTACCCACGGTCACGCCCGCTACCGTATCCGCCGCCTCCGCCTCCGCCATATCCACCGTTCCCTCCATATCCACCGCCACCGTAGCCTCCACCACCGCGGTTGTAGCCACCTTCACGACGGCCGCCACCGCCCCCGCCGCTTCCGCGAGACTGCGCTTCGTTGACGGTGATATTGCGGCCGTCAAGCTCCTGGCCGTTCATTCCTTCGATGGCGTCCCTCATCGATTGCTCGTTGTTGAAGGTCACGAATCCGAACCCTCTGGATCTGCCTGTCTCGCGGTCATTGATGATCTGAGCGACAGCAAACCACAAAAATCCGATCAGATCCGTTATTAAAACAGGCAGGAGAGATATATTAAGAATTGAACTGAAACTGAAAAGCGATCGATCTCCATCTTTTGAGAAAGAGGAAGATGAACGTACCGTTTCAGGGATCAATAAAAGTAACATATAGAGAGTAGTAGTAACAGAGAACAGTAAAACCAGACAGAGTAGTAGTAACACAGAGAACAGATCAGCCGTCAACAAAGCCGAATCGGATCGGATCCGATCTCTGCGACGTGGATGTAACGGACCTTCGATTCGATGACTTCACCGAACTGAGAAAAGGCGCTCTCCAGGGCACGATCGTCGGTGGCCCAAGCGAGCCCTCCGACGAAGCACCTATACTCCACCTCGGCCGCCATGATTTTAGAGAGACAGAAACCCTAGAATCGGTTGAGACTAGGAAGAAGAGGGCTAGGACGAGGACGAAGAACTTTCCCATAGCGCGTTTATATAGCTGCGATGCGCCCTAGTTTTACCCTAGGGTTCAGTTAAGTTGAACCGCGTGCGCACTGCGCCCCTGCCATTTATGGCTTAACCATAGTTGGGATAAGTAAGCCTCGCAGGCTTGTTTCGGCCTCGTTTGGCTGGAGTTGCTAGTTATTCCTTTCCGTTCCACTCCAGGATATAATAATAGGATTAAATGCCAATTTTAATATTATTATTAAAATAAAAATAAAATGAGTATGTTGTCCATTCTCTTTTAAGTATAGACCCATATGTAATTAATTAATTAAACACCATAATAAAGATTGTTAAAAGAAAAATAACTAACTAATGAACGAGTCTCCAAATTTGTTAAAAATAGCGTATTATATTTTTATATATAAATTTATTTTTATTTTATGTTTTTCAAACCCAACACATCACTAAAGAGATCATTGCAGACTTATAATAATATCATTATTATTTCTAGGTCTAGGGCGGCCTTCTCAATCAATCTCTCTCTCTCATTGTTATTGGCACTAAACTAAATTATTAATATAATCTCAAGCGTATAATAAAGTATCAGTATTATTACTAACTAGTATGGTTAATTAAGAAGATTAAGAGGATGCATTGCAGGCAGGCCAAGTGGATCGGCGTAACCAAACGGGCCCCAACCCCCTAACCCGGGTTAAAGAACACTGTGGAGCGAGAGATATTTTAAAGCCGCGGGTCCCACGCTCACGTGATATGCTTTGATAGCGGTGGATGTGTGGAGGGGCCCGGGAGGATATTTTTTTCGCTCTTTTTAAAGTCATAGTAAACGAAGAAGAGGAAGAACAAGATGATGACGATGGAGAAGAGGAGGAGGGGAGTAGTTGGATTGGGATCTTTCCAATCAAAATATCTTTGCGTGTCTTATTACGCCTTTGCCCTTCACTCACATTATTGCTCTATGCCCAGAAGCTTCCCAGGTCATGCGGAAGCTACTTTACGCCCATGAGATAATAATCACGTTAATTTCTCTACGTCACCGGTATTTAAGATTGTTTATATTTTATATATTATATATTATAAAATAAATATTAATTAGTGTCTTTATAAAAAGTGTAATTTTTGAAATATAATAAATATATATTATTTTTAATTTAAATATTTATAATAATTAATAATATTACAAATCAAGATGCATTTATTTTTATTATTATTATTATTATTATTATTATCTAATAACAGCATTAAAAGGATATATTATATACATACAAAAATTCTCTACCTAATACACTATATATATTATATATTATATACCAAGTTGTTTATATTATACAATAATAATATACAACATAACAAACCCATAATAATAATAACTCTTAAGACATGGCCAAATTGCTCACCAAGCCAAATAAATAAAGAGCTAATCAGATTTGTTCACGTCCCATGCTGCTCATCATCATCAAATTGGTTCGCTAAATTTTTTGCAAACCCCAATCCCCTCACTAGATTTGGTGATCAATTTCGATAAAATCACCCTCGTTATCTCTCCCCCTACAACATTTATTTCAACGCTGGAAGAAACTCGATCAGATGTGGTAAAAGGGGAAATCGAACGAATAAGATAAGTTGCAAACGCAATGTAACATATACAAACATGGTAGCAACAAGCAGCAAATTAGACGGAGCAACGATCACCAAATTCAGTGACAATGAAGAGCAAGTTGTTCACTAGCAGGCACAAATAGAAATGGCTTTATGATTTTAGAAAATAAATTATTTATTTATATATTGAATGAGTGATATTGTATATTTAATTATTGATTTTGTGTATGTATATATTTTATTATTTTATATATACGTGTATTTAATTATTTTATATTTTTAATTATTCATTTTACATATGTGTGTATCTGATTAATTTATGTATTTAATTATTAGTTTAATGTATGATTGTATTTGATTATTTTGTGTATTAAATTTTTAAAGATAATTTCACAATTAGATTAATTGAATTCTCAAACAAAATATCTTCAGTTATCTAAATTATTTATTATTAAATTATAAAATAAATAATAAATTTTAATAGTGGTAAAAATTATAGATAATATAACATAAGTAGAATTCAAGTTTAAATAGAGAGCGGAACAATGAGCCGCTGGTTAGAGTAACCATAATTTTTTTTGGAAAAAATTAAAATAGAAAAAGAATTGTTTATAATAATAATAATAATATATGACAGGAGCAGGAGCGTGGTGACGTCGGCCTAACAGTAAAAGAATTTGCATAGTTTCTGCCGGGTGAGGGTGGGTGACGTCGGGCAGACAGGGGAGGGGGTGGAGCCCACGCCCGCTCTCTCTCTCTCTCTCTGATTTTACCTATCTGCGTCGAGGAAACGTTATGGGTGATGGGTGATGGGACTCCTTCAATCAAAAAGCAACAGCGTGCAGGCCGGGCAACGTTGTCTTCTGGCGTTGCCAATATCTCCGTCGAAGTAGGACTTGATTTTGTGATACTTATTGGGTGTATGGTTATTGGGCAAAATATCGTCAGTTTTTTTTTTTTTTTTTTTTTTTGGGGGGGGGGGGGGTGGGGTTCTTATTGGGTGTATGGTTGTCATAATTTGTTGTGTTTATTGTTCAGGCATAGTCCCATATATCGTGTAGAATTCATGTAAAAAGATTGTGATATTTTCTATGCTATGAACTTCAATTCACTAGTGGATAACTCAATCAACCAGGCCTGGCACTGGCAGCTTGAGAAGTGGGAACCGTTAATTGCAAATTATATAGTTTACAGGTCTAGAACAGCAAGGCAGGCAGGCATGGCAAGAGCCAGAAATCTGCTGGTTAACAATAACAGGTTCAGCAAAGCAGGAAAGAAACCATGACTAAACAGGGAGGGAGGTTGTTAAGGAAATACAGACTTAATAGTCCTTATATTTTTGCTCTTAGCTTTTAATATTTTGAATAATTAAAGCAGTCTAGTAATCACTATTCTCACCTTCCATCTGGGTCAATCTCTTCCACAAAGAAATAAGCATTACTAATATATAGAAAAAGTCTTATTATTTCGTCAAGGCGTAATTATGATTTTGAGTTGATTCTTTTGTTAATATTTAAAAAGGGAATTAATTAGCTGGCTGTCCATTTGTGCCGTGTGCCCCGGTTCCTTTTTATTATGTTTCTTCTGCAGTTAAAACATAACCTCAAAATAAAAATGGATGCAAAATTCAAGGTCCCACCGAGATTTGAACTCGGGTTACTGGATTCAGAGTCCAATGTCCTGACCACTAGACCATGGGACCGCTTGGCGATAGATCTTCTCATGGTTATTTATATCATATTAATCTTGCCCTCTAAAGTTATCAACTACAAAACAAAAGCATCTTACTATTTGTACGATGATACCACTTACAAGTAGGTTTATAGGAAAGTTGAAAAAATAATTGTCCCCATCTCTCTTATTCTCTTATCTCAATAACCATTTTACCTCATTCTATCATCTCTCTCCCCCTTTCTCTCTTCTTCTCCTCTTTCAGCACTGCCCACCACAGCCTACCTCGTCCTCGTCGCTCACCACCCACTGCTCGCTTCTTGTTTGGCCAACTATCACCTTGAGAGGCGAGGGAGCCAAGCGAGGATGCAGCAGGCGGCAAGCGGCGATCAATCAGGCAAGAGGTAAGGCAGCGGCCAAGCAAGTGTCAACCCTCAACCAGGTGAGGCAACGTCAGGCGGCGAGTGCATGGCAACTGCGATAGTAGCGGCGAGGTAGAGTCAACAGTGAGATTAAGGCTGTGAAAGACAGTGCTGAAGGGGAAAGAGAAGAAAGAGAGAGAGGAGAAGATCGCGAATTTATCGCGATAAATCCTCACTTTATCGTGAGAATATCATTTTGTAAATCCACAAACTACTTCTGTATAAATAGCATTATCCAACAAATTAACATGCAAGACCAACCATGGATCACAAAGATAAATTCTATTTTAAATTTAATGTATTTATAATTTACATATCAACACATTAACATGGTGTCTCTATTTCGATATTCCTTAAATCTTTCTTAAGCCCAGACCCAAAAAACAAAACAAGCCTCATCCATCTTGAAGAGAGTCTGATTTGAACAGCCATCAGGGCATATGCCACAACACTAAAGCTTTTCAACTGCCTAGCTGGCTAATCTAGGCACTGAGAACCTAGTTTCTTTATTTCTTTATTATCATAACATCATTTGGTTAAATATGGATATGGTATGGGAAAAAATTATACCATCCCCCCCACCCCCCACCGGGGGGCAAACAGACCGCAGGACAAGACAATCGTCTTCTCATTTTGAGTTCCAACAGAGAGGCTTTTATCACAATTTGCCTACAAAATTCAGGCTGCACCTTCGAGTGCCATAAACTCAGCCAGGTTAAGGTTAGTTACAGTGAACATCTAATACCAGACGAAAACGGAAAGAAAATTCAGGCAGCTGTCTTCATCTCAGTAACTCCAGCAGTTGAGTAGACAGGATGGAGCATATGGCCATCCTTGGGCTCGACGTGCACCCACTTGCGCCCGCTCAGTTTGTGGCGTTCAAATTTGACGAGGCCTTCTTTCAATGCATACAGGGTGTGATCCTTTCCCATTCCAACATAATCACCTGGATGAAAGCGGGTTCCTCTTTGGCGAACAATGATATTCCCGGGTATTACTTTCTGCATGATAATGAGAATGCAAGTGAGCTTGGCAAAACAAACTTATGTATTGGTTCGGGGGCAAAATGCCATCTAAAGAGGCATCCACTCACCTCACCCCCAAATTTCTTCACTCCAAGATTCTTTGGTTTGGAGTCCCGCCCGTTCTTTGTGGATCCGGCTGTCTTTTTAGTAGCCCATCGCCTGAATGTCCAGCTAAGCCCTCCTCCAGTTACATCTAATTAAGACCAATAAGCATGTTATACACAGAAATCCCACCAATATTGAAATAGGAGTTCAATTCTCAACAAAGTAACAGGAAGAATTTACCACTTGCACTGCTGTACACAGTAACGGTTTTAACCAGCTCACTGAGATTCGATCTTCTACAAAGCGAAGTCACAAAATTCATTGTGTAACTTTCTTGTATGAGGAGATTGGGCCTGAAAGGTACACTAAGCTACATAATATTATTGAAGAATCCAACACTCTGGAATGCAGAAATAACCAAGGCTCTTTATTTTAGAGCTAAAGCTGTTTAAGCAAGAAATTCATGAAAAATAACTTATCATAACCTCACTGATCTTGTTACTACTTTATTTATTATTTGTTCACAAAACTATATCATTGTCTTCTATTCCTCAGGGTTCTAGGACACCTAATTTTCTGTTTCTTACATTGTCCCCCTTCTTAACTTGAGCTTATCCAGTTAAGTGTTAGGATCAAAACTTGACTATTTCTTCATCAAACCACCTTGATATTTCAGAAAAAAGGAAAATGGGAAGGAAGGGGGGGGGGGGGGGGGTGCCTCTTACCAGTCATACTTCTGTCAACCTGTGAACTATGTGATTAAAATGCTCAAAAGTGGCAAAATATACACAGAGTATCAAATTTTAATTTTGCTAGGTTAGGTACATGGATTCTGGTGCACCAATCATCTTTATCCATGAACATCTCTCCTGTAAGGTATTATAATGCATGTGATACTTAAGTGCTTCTCACCAAAACTCCCATCGTCTTGATCTACCTTTTTTCCTGAAAACTTCTTATATTCCATCCATTCTTGTTTGGGGGAGCATTTATCAATATTTTTGTTATAGAACTAAACTACCTTAATTGCAGCACACATATCATATCTTCAAGAGAAACCACACCCAACCTTATAACGGATATCATTATTCCTAGTTCTATCCTTTTTTGTAGGGTGCGCATCTAACATGCTCCTCATGGTTACATTCATATTTTGCACACACTGGTGCTTCACTGCCCAACATTCCATGCCAAATAGCAGAACTAGTCTTAATATTGTGAGTAATATCTTCAATAATCTCACCTTATTTTTGAACAATTGACCCGAGATAACCAACCTACTTTAATTCTTTTTTGTTTTGGAATGACTTAGGTGGTGTTCTCTTTATGTTTCAGTTTTGTATTTTGAGTTTTGAATTCATTTTGAGTTTTGTGTTTTGAGATTTTTGAAAACGTGTTATTTTTGTCATTCTGAAAAATTATTTCTCAAAACAGAAAACTATTTTTGTCATTCTGAAAAACTTTTTTGTTATTATGATATTTTATTTAATGAATTTAATTTAAAATAAATTATAAACATTTATTAGTAAATTATAAATTTAATTCAAATATTTTAAATT
This sequence comes from Diospyros kaki, assembly GCA_036245055.1. Lineage (NCBI taxonomy): Eukaryota > Viridiplantae > Streptophyta > Magnoliopsida > Ericales > Ebenaceae > Diospyros > Diospyros kaki. Next base: position 38,222,880 of record BSEG01000001.1, on the reverse strand, counting down.
ATAAAATAAAATTTAAATAAAATAAAAAAAAAATTATCAATCTTAAAAATATCATTAAAAAAATTAATACAAACAAAACATATCACATATTCAATTTAATATTTAAATAAAATAAAACAAAAAAAATAAATAACAAAAAATAAAAAAAATAAAAAACCAAATAAGAGAAGTGTGCAACCCGTCTTCTTTCTTCTTTCATCTAGGGTTATGCGCAACCCATCTTCCATCTTCTTCCGCCGCCGCCGCCTCTTCCTTTCACCGTCGGCCGCCTTTGTTTCTTCTCCTCATCATTGTCGATCGCCCCCATCTCCTTCCTCACCCATTATCACAGTGACCGACTTTCTCATCATCGTTGATCGCCCCATCTCCTTCCTCAACCAGTTGGCCATGGCAGTCAATGGCAGTCAAGGAGTCGACGACAGTGGTGGCAAGCGAGGAGGAGTCGGCGATAGTGGTGGCGGGCGAGAAGGAGTCGATGATAATGGTGGCGAGTGAGGAGAAGTCAGCGACAGTGGTGGAGGATGAAGGAGAGAGAGAGAGAGAGAGAGAGAGTGTTGCTTTGCTAGTGCAAGAATGGGTTTGGGGGTCGAGAGGGGTGGGGGGGGGGGGGGTTCCGTGTTTTGGGATTGTTTTCTGTTTTCAATGAGTTTTCACTGAAAACACCTAAAACAACATTTTGTTGTTTTGGGTTTCCTTTATAAAAATTTTAGTTGTTTTTGAAAATGTGTTTTTGCAAATAATAAAGAGAACACGTTTTCAGTGTTTTGAAAAATTGAAAATAAAAAACGGCCCAAAAACGCCAAAGAGAATAGGCCCTTAATGTTTTAATCTCAACATAAAATCACCTATACTTCTATTTTAATTAAACTTACATTTTATATATTTAATTTTCAATATGCTCAACTGAACTCTTTGTATTCTAAGATGTCCTTTCATATCTCAAGCTTAATGTTCACACTTTTTTTTGTCTTATTCACCAAAACAATGTTATCTGCAAATAACATATACCAAGGCACCTGTTATTAGATTTTTTTAGTGAATTCATCAACCACTAGAGCAAAGAGGAAAGGGCTAAGTAAACATGAATTCACTAACACACATTTATACTAAATGATACAAGACTTAATACCTTGTAAACTTTGAATATATTTATATATATTGATGGTTATTACCATTTAATAGTTGTGTTTCATAGAATTGCAACGCATCCAATAAACAATGCAAATGATGATAATATCTATTTTATTTTCTTCACCACCATCATATATGCTGTTAAATTATCTGGACCCCAACATTACAACCATAATCATCACCACCTAAAAAGATGAGAATATTATTTTTGCAAAATAGATATGCAACAGCCTATTAGAGAATGTGATTGTTTCACTTACTTGCTCTTTTCTTAATTGTATAAAACAAAATCAAGTAATGGATCAAATTCATTTTCTAGAAACCCTCAATCAACTAATGCAAGTTAGTGAATGTATACATAGGCATATTATTCTTTTTGCCTTTGGGTAAGTGCACGAAAATATCAATTTTAGTTCTACCATATAGATAAATGAGAAAAGATGATTAATTTGCCTATTTGTAAGGGTAAGGCTATACGTATAAAAAAAAATTAAAAATGACCTTCCCCTAACTCACAAAGCAAGAAGCCTTGTACATTTGGGACACGCTATATCTCCTTCAAATGTTATGCATCAACATAAGCTCAAGGGAGCTAAAAGTAGAAAGATACAAGCTGATAAATTTATATATACACTTTATAGATACTGCTATGACAAAAGTAGGGCAACAGTATGACTCTAGAATAGCACAAAATCATAAACTAATGACTTACAGATATCATCAGGGGCACACATATGCACCAAGTCAAAATGAGTTGCAGAACTCTAAACTAATTCTACATCATTTTCTACGCTAACAACAATGTCTCTAGAGATATGGAGAATTTTAAACAAAAATAAAACAACATAAATAATGGTAGAGTAATATCCTTCACAGCTGCAATAGATCCCTATATATGATAATTGAATACTTCAACTACAAATTAACATCAATCATGATGCCAAACTAGGTTGCATTAAAATGGAAACGGGAAATGGGAACGTTTCCAAAACGAAAATGGGAAAACAATATTTTTCAAAAAAGTAGGAAACAAAAATAGAGAAAAAAGCGTAAATAAAAAAATATAGAGATTTTTTTTGTAAATATAATTTTTAATATAAAAAATTATTACTCAATCCAAAAATAAATATAAATTACATAACACATTTTTGGGAAAAAATAAGGAGAGGGAATTATCCAGGAAAGCAGGGAAAAAGAAAAAAACAGGGCAACCTCAAATCAACAACCCTAGCACGAAATGGTTCCAAATCACTTTGAAAGATTATAACAACACAATCAAATTATCACAATGAAAGCAAAATCATTAGCTTCCGAACAGAAATCATCGAATCAGAGTTGTGAATCGGCGACAGCACCGAGCACAAAAACCTCAATTTGTATAGATGCAACACTGAGCAATCGATGACGAGGGGAACCAAGCAATCAAAGTTGGAAACGCAACCATTGGCAGTGACAGTGGCTAATGGGAGTCGAGTGTTGAGTAAGTCAGTGTGTCTAGGGTTTTGTTGGACAATGCAAGGGGAATCATTCAAAGCTGATCTTAGATAACTTAAATTGGGAGGTTGCCAAATAGTTTTGGGAGTAGACTAGATGAGGGAGGTCAATCCCATCAACTTTGACATTAACAAATTGGAGGTTACGCTGGCAAGGGGAGACAGGAGAATTACGTTACAAGGAAGTGCGGAGACGGGGTGTGCAAACTAATCAGAGGAAAAAAGTTGCACAAGTTACTTAAGTGCAAGATATCTCAGGTGGCACAACTCTTTACAATTGAGGCCTATGATGATCAGGAAGAACAAGGAGGCCAATGTCTGATGACCGACAGTTTCCCAGCTACCACACAATGGAAGGCACATGAATTGTCTTCTCTTGATGCATTACTTATTGAGTTTAGCCATTTAGGGACTTGTTTGTAGAACCTAATAGCCTACCCCCTAAAAAAGATCCTTTGATCACACAATTCCCCTACAGCCAAATACAAAACCAGTCAATATCAAATTATATAGATACCCTCCAAAACTGAAAACTGAGATTGAAACCTTGATCAAAGAAATGTTAGACCAATCCTTGATCCGCCCCAGCAGAAGCCCTTTTTCATCTCCCATCCTTTTAGTTAAGACAAAGGATGGAACCTGGCACTTCTGCATTGATTACCGCCAACTTAACAACATCACCATTAAAAACAATTTCTCTATTCCTATCATTGAAAACCTACTCGATGAACTAACCCAAGCCTCAGTGCTTTCTAAGCTTGACCTAAGATCCAGATGAACCCCACCGACATTCCTAAGATCGCTTTTAAAACTCACCATGGGCATTATTAATTCACCGTAATGCCCTTCGGTTTAACCAATGCACCCGCAACTTTCCAAGCTCTTATGAATCATATCTTTGAACCCTACCTCTGCAAATTCATGTTGGTATTCTTTGACGATATCTTAATCTACAGTCCCTCCTTCACCAAGCACTTAGAACACCTTAGGATTGCATTCCAAGTCCTTAGACTCAATCGGTTGTGCATCAAAAAGTCCAAATGTACCTTTGCTTAGATGTAGGTGGAGTATTTGGGATATGTGATCTCTAGTGCTGGAGTTAGCACTGATCCCAAGAAGATATTTGCTATGTTATCATGGCCTAGACTGGGGAATGTCAAGTCACTGAGGGGATTCCTAGGATTGACCGGTTACTATAGGTGGTTCGTAAGGAATTATGGAGATAAAAGCAAGCATGTTGAATATAGGACCTAACACCACACAAGAAACCCATCTCTCTCACAACCAACACTGACCCGATAGAACCAAAAATAGAATAACACAAGTTAGAAGAAAAACAAAGCAATAACAGAAAAATAAATGAGACAAGAGACTTATCCTGGTTCAGGCATGAATATGCCCTACATCTAGACTGCCAAAGCCTTTTAGAAATCCACTAGAAAGTAATCAAGATTACAGCACTCCTTTCACACAACTGACTATGAATCAATAGCCTTCCTCTGAGAATACAAGGACCGAGTAAGGGATCTCTCTCAATACTCTCTATAACCTGTGCAAGATGATTCAGAAAAATGAATGCTGGAATTACCCACCTAGAGCCTATCCGCCTCTATTTATAAGAGCTAGAGGCGGTTACAAGTTAAGGACCTAAATGCAAATTTAAAGAAATAAAAGGACTACCGGTACTAACTCTAAAGAAGTTAGTTCCATTACATTTTAAACTCATAAAACATAACATACAAACTTATTTCTAACTACATTTAAAATCCTTTACCGAGAATTGATGCTAACTCATGCAAATCCTAACAAAGCCATTATCTAACCTATTGAAGAAAGATCGCTTTAAGTGGGATGAAGAGGCAGAAGCTGCATTTGGGAACCTTAAACAAGCCATGAGTGAGGTTCCTATACTCGGCATCCCTGAGTTCAACAAACCATTTACCTTCCAGCCACGACAATTCCTAACTAAATGCAGTAGTCAAATAGGCAAATAGCCAAATGCAGTTGACGGGAAAGGTGAAATTTTCTCAAACCCAAATAGTGCAAGAAGACACAAAAGTTCGCAGGAAAATCACTTAAACTTAAAACTTGCTGAAAAAAGGCAGAGACTTCAACAACAAATCAAGCATAAACAGGTAAAAAAAAAAAAGGCCGAAAAGCATAAAAACCGCAAGCCTAATATCTAGATTTAGCTGTCAATCGAGAGAATCAAAGAAGAGAAAACATACCAGTTGTACAGATCCGGGCTCGAATAAAGCAAATCTAGAAGTTCTGGGGGCTAAAACCTGAATCAGAGGCAGCGAGCGAGGGCGAGAGGGGCCGAGCGAGAGCAAGAGAGAGGCAGCGAGGGCGAGGGCGAGAGCGAGAGAGAGGAAGAGAGCGAGGGCGAGCGAGAGCGAGGTCGAGAGGTGGAGGAGAAGGGTTTGCAGGCAGGTGGGGGTGGGCTGGAAAACATTGGGCTGATCTGAATTGAGGTTGGACTGGGCTGAATTAAAATTGAACTAAAAAATTACCTATCAAATTTAAATTATTGTGAGCTGCTTCACACATAAATCAGCCCGTGGTAAAGTAAAATTAAAACAACTCAAGTAGAGGCCAATTTTCCTGCCACCCAATCAGACTAAATTTTACCTTTGATACAGAATTGCTGCTATATGCCATACCAGCAGTTTCTATTTACCAATTGCCTGTCTCTAGAGATGACAATTGCAACTGAGATCACAGGAAATCGAATTAAAATTGAATTGGTCAATGCGATTAAAAATTGTTTGACTGAGTAATGGTTTGATTTGAGAAAAAATTGAACACTGTTTCAATGGATATGGTTTGATTATAGTTTTCACTAAAACTAAACCAAAACCCACTAAAACTAAACTAAAACACAAATCAAAATCGAACCGAATGGTGGTTTATCGAATCAAACCAAACCAAACCAAACTAAATATATATATTATATACAACTCAGCCCACCCGAGCCTAGCCCACCCCAGCCCAATTGCTTTGCTTGCAAACTCTTCATCTCTTTTCTTCTCCTTCCTCTCTCGACCTCACTCTCGTTCTCTCTCACCCTCGCTGCCTCCTTTCTCTTGCTCGTCCATGAGCGCTTGCCAGTCGCCCTCACTCTCTACATCTCTCTTGCTCTCGTTCGCCCTCATTGGATCTCTCTTGCTTTCGCTAGGGCTCGGCCCCTTTTGCTCTCGCTCACCCTCGATCTCTCTCACCCTCGTTGCCTCTCGCTCTCTGCCTCATCTCTTTTGCTCGTTCACTAGCACTCGCCCTTGCTCTCTGCCTCTCTTTTGCTCTACCAATCGGCCTCGCTCGCCTTTGCTTGGTATGTTTATCTTCTTTTAATTCTTTGATTCTCTCGATTGACAACTAAAAAATTATTAGGAGAATCATAATCATAGAATTTCATTTTGTTATTATGTAACTCTTTTTGTTCCAGATGACAAACTTTGAGTTCAATCCCCAAATTGAACAATCCCTAAATTTGCAGGGAATACCCATACTCTTCTAGTAATGAGACCCAAATTATTTATTACAATAGAGCTTTGTATGAGTAAAACGATTCATTAAATTGCCAACTGCCGTTTACTCATACTTTCTCATATTACTAAAAGAGTGTGCTTTGTGCATGTGCATTTGATGAGAACCAAAAGATAAACAATCCCTTTGCAATTAGAATTTTTCTTGGGCCAAATATATTTTTATAGGCATTTTTGTAGGGCCACATTAGTAAGAAGTTGCCTAATGGAATATATGTCTGGGACACCTACAAATTCTTGGGCACATGCAAGCATTAAGATGTGCACATGAAATGGATGTTCTAGCCCATATTTAGGTAGAATTCTTGGGCACCTTGGTCGCTGCCTCTGTTTTAGGTTTTTTTACTTGGTATGGTTTATCTTCTTTTAGTTCTTTGATTCTCTCGATTGACAGCTAAATTTAAGTAAGCTTTTACAGAATATGGTATGCTCGCAAAGTGGCAACACAAAGTTGGTTGTCAAATGAAGTGAAAAAAGGTGAATTTATTTCATTTACTAGTTTTTTTTATTGTTAAGACTTTAAATTTTTTATATTAATTTACTTTTTATATTTATATTTTTGTTAGATGGAGTTGGCTCATTCATTTCAGATGAATATGCATCAATTTACGAAGAAGATATTAATGTTATTGATGAAGGTATTAACTTTTATAGTTAATTTTTTTTAGTTTAAATTACAATTGAATTATGAAAATATTAATTTATTAATCTTAACAATCGTAGGTTCGGAGATGTGATTTTCTATCCAAGAAGTTTGAAGTTAATTTGTAACTTTATATAAGAATAAGCTAACTTTATTAGAGTTTGTTTTTGTTTATTGTGGAGTTATAAAATTTTTGTATGAATGTTATTTGTAAGAGTTTGTTTTTTTGGTTGATATGGATCAAACTAAAAAAATCATGATTAAACCGAAATCGAATGGTTTGCTTATTATTTTTAATTTTTAAAACTAATAGGTTAATGATTTAGTTTTGATTTTAGTATTTTAAGTTTGATTTAATTATAATTTTAGCAAAAATCAAAACCAAACTGAACCATTACCAACCCTATTACATAAAATACACAATCAATCAATTGTCAAAACTAAACAAACAAATAGATAAAAATATCGTTAGATTTTTGTACTTGCATTCAACGTTTTCAGTAGCTCATAAATGTATTTTTAATGTTTACTAGGGAGTTGGCAGTCATTTCGTTCGCACTATTTTAAAATTTAGTTTCTAGCTTTTATTTTCATTTCTAAAAATAACATTTAATTCCTTGTTTTCGTTCAGAAGTTTTCACTTCTTCAAAAAAAAAAAAAAATTCACAACTTTTATTTTACTATGATTTTCTTTCGTTTCCCACCACCTAAAAGTCACCCCAAGGGGATGTAGAGACAAAAAAAGTAGACGAAGCAAAATAAGTTGTACAAATAATGGGAGAAAAATTAAAAAAAAAACAAATCATAATTATCAAACAATATATAAAGGTTTCATTTAAAAAAAAATGAAAACAAAGCTTGAACACTACCCAAAACAAAACCAAAAAAAGAACAAAAATTGAAATATATACCAAATAAGTTTTGTAAATTGTTGATGCGTTTTGGCTAAGAAAACCGTGCAAAATCATTTTCAAATAATTTATCTGGAAAAATCATTTTCAGTACTAAATGATGAGCAAAATGCTGAAATCTTTACAATGTGTGATAAGGCACGGAACTACAAAAACCATGCAAACACCAAAAGAATGCATAGAGGAAGGAATTGGTTCAAAATTTAAGTAAAAGAGTGCTCCCATAACCAGAGTAGAAAGGGCAATCACCAAAAACATAAAATTCTCATACACAGATAGATTTGATCTACTACTTATTCATCAGATTTCTCTTAGAATTTGAGAAAACACAACTGCACGCCAGGCAGGAATTACTGGAACTCATAATGATTAGTGTGAGTGAGGAATCAACGGTAGAGGCTTTCAGATCTCAGGTTCTCTGCAATTTCAGTTTCCCATCGGTCTCCATTCTCAAGCAGCTTCTCCTTATCATAGAGAAGCTCCTGCATGCAACGAGGAGAGGGTATACGTACATAAATGAGATGCTGATGCTTACAAGTTACAAAGAAGAGCAAATGAGACTTTTTATTGAATGGTAAAGGCTTGCACAAACCTCGTGGGTCTCTGTTGCAAATTCGAAATTGGGTCCTTCAACAATGGCATCGACAGGGCATGCCTCTTGGCAGAACCCGCAATAGATGCATTTTGTCATGTCAATGTCATACCTAAGGGATTCAACCTAGTGAGATACACGTAAAGATACATGCATACAGAGAGAGAGAGAGAGAGAGAGAGTAGATCTACCAATAAAGATCATTTACCTGGTTGTTCTACGGCTTCCATCTTCACGTTCCTCAGCCTCGATCGTGATGGCTTGAGCTGGACAAATCTGTCGCACAATTAACATTCATAAGACAAATGCAACCTAGCATAACCAAATTTGAAATACATTGAGTGCTTAACTCATAACAGTTTACATATCCTAATTCCACAAATGGATTCCACTGTTTTCCCTTAAGCCAAATGATTTAAAGCTGGAGGACATTATATATCTCATTTATACGATCAGCCCAGTGGCCACAACTAATTTCAACGTAGTCATTACAAATTGGAAAAATGGCATAGTAGGAAAATCAAATTTCAAGTTAACATGTTATTTATTAAGAAGTTGACAGTTAAAATCAACACTTACAGCTTCACAGAGTTTACAGGCAATGCACCGCTCCTCCCCGGTCGGATAACGTCGGAGTGCATGTTCACCACGGAATCGAGGACTCAAGGGCCCCTTCTCAAATGGATAATTGATCTGTGTAACAAAGAAACATTAAATTTCAAGCCTTCCAGAACTTATTAGCATTATGCAGGGCAATGGAGTATTCAAAGAGCACCTACAGTAACTTTTGGTTCAAAGAAGTACTTCAGTGTCAACATCAGACCACGGACCATTTCAGTGAGGAATAATGTATTTATGCTTCGTTCAAACACTGCGGTTATCAGTGACATTAGGTACTTTTTATTGCATCCAGAAGAAAATATATTAGAAAGCAAATGGCAACATAACTTGTCAAAGATCATTACCAGAATTCCAATCCTTAGAGATCTCTTTTGACAGTTTCTCTCTTTCTTCATCATCTGCAGTTCAATGACAAGGGTAAAAGAATATAAAAAATGAACGAATGAATCATCAAAATATGTTTTTAAATATACAATTAATCCCATAAGGACTGTGAAAGCAACAACCTGCTAGAGTACTAAGCAACACTATATTAAAGCTGCATTAAAGACCAGCATTGGAAATATCCCTTCTAGTAATACAACAACATATCCAGCCTTTATCCCACTATGCGGGGTCGGCTACATGAATTCTAGACTTTCATGTATTTTTGTCTTTTGTCATATCTTCATTTAGGCCCATACACTTCATATCAAACTTTAATGTCTCTCCCTTCTAGTAATATGCTAGAAAAAGTAACTTAGAAGACCAAGGTACAGTGGTACTGTAGTAAATATAACACGAATGTTGTGTTACCAATTTATACTGGTTTTAAGTTTTGATTTACAAATTTCAATTTTTTAAACATTTCCTACGTTAGCAATTGCCCCTATTAGTCAGTTTTCAAGTTCTGATTTACAACTTGAGTTCTCAAACTTTTTCTATCTTAGCAATTCCCATGTGGCAGTAGTTTTACAAGAGTACGTGCATCTATGCATATTTTCATGCAAGTATTAGAGAATTAGGACCTCTATTATGCAAAAATACAAATGAATGGCTTCATATGCAATAGAAAAAAGAATGATAGAACAAGTCTTGTTACCTTAAGTGCGGTTGAAGCTGTATAATATGACTACTTTGCAGAAATATGTTTGTTATAAATTTATTTTGGAATCATTTTGTGTATATGCTACAATTATATGTGTATTCATTTCAGTGAGACTAGCTTCTCATGCCCATCATAACCGCTGGTGATCTGATCTACCAAAATTATATTCAGTGGACATTTTAAGCATCAGGGAGCCCCCTCATAATTTGAACACCGCATTGTGAAACTCACATGATGATCGAAAGTTTTGGTATGATCTCTATTACCTTGTGGGGCTAGGGAAGAAAACAAGTTGTACATCAAGCAAGGGTTAAATCCTTTCTATAATGAGCAATAAGACTGATTGCAAATGATCCACATTGAATGCTACAAGACCACATTATTAGGCTAAATATCTTTATATGCATATGCTCATGTTTAGCAAAATATTGCATATGTATCATGCCAGATCAAAAGAACATTCTCCATCATATGGCAAAGGCCACAATCATCTTTGATACTAAAACTAAGCAGTAGACTGGAAGTTAATCAGTAGTACATGCCACTAGGAAAAATAATAACTGCCTGATAGCACACTTCAATTCACCATTTTACCCATAGGAAGAGTAAGAATTCTCTGCAGAATATGTAGCTACAATATGGGCAACTGTCGCTATCCAACAAAGTGAATATGCTCAATAAAATGACCCTTTAATGAAATTAAAGACATCCATGCACATGTAGAAGCATAGTTGTCAAAGGCACACGGTGCAACTCAGTGCACCTCATCACCATTGAGGCACAGCGCCATGCTTGAGGTGTGTGCCTCATGCAAGACGCAGACAAAGTGCACGCCTTGTATCTATTTGCCATCTTGGATATTATTTCTTATTGATTTGATTGCATATTCTTGTATATCAATGAGAGGTGAACCTAGTGGTGTAACGTAAGCCAGATCTCCCCTTTGCCAGGATCCTTTGGCAGTGATACTCCCTCGTTGGAGAACTACTTGTCTGCATTTGCCTTCGTTTTTCTTTCTTTCTTCTAATTTGTTTTGCAATTTAGAAGAAACTAATTCTTTGTTGTGTATTCTAATCTAATTTTTTTTCTATCTTCTCATCAGTGTTCTAAAAGGCGGCCGCCTAGGCGCCATCGAGGCATTAGGTGGCCCCTGGACGCCGCGAATACTTCCAAATCTGCGCCTAGCCGCCTAGGCCGCCCAGATGTGCGCGTATGCTAATATTGAGTTGTTCGATATTTCTCCTTTCCCTTTCTCTCTCTCGTTACTTTCTCGTTCTCTTTCTCATCGCGTGCCACCTGGGTCGTCTCTCGTGGACTTGTTGCTTTCTCTTTCTCATTGCCGCCGCGCCGCCAACCGTCTCTTCGCCATTCTCTCCCTGCCGGTTCTCGCTCTTCTTCCTCCGGTATGAATGGCCATCATCTAGGTTTGCAATTCTTTTTCCTCTGGTACAAAAAATTGCTACTTGCTGCAGCTGGTGCAGCAAGCGTTGTTGTGGCAGCTGCTTGCTGTTGCTGCAGCAACAGAAAAAAGCAACCGTGCACACACTTTGTTATTTTGCTCTTGTTCATCTTTCTTATTTGTCTATGTTGTATTTTGTCGTTGGTTTTGTTATTTTTGTTCTGTCTTTGTTTGATTCTATTGTTTGTAATGCCTATAAGTTGTGTTTCACAAAATCTAAACCCTAAACTTAATCATCTATGTTAATGTTTCATAAAGTCGTTAGCTAGTTGTCTATTTTAATTCAATGTCAATTACTCAATACTCAAGGAAAAAAAAAGAAAAAAGAAAGTCAAGCTTCTTGAACCTAGAGCTAATCTAACAGTTTGTTTTCTCAGTCTTAATTTCATTATTTCACTTGTCTTTCCAACTTTGATTTATTTGAAAATAACATCAAATTACATCAAAAAGTTTTTTAAAAAATAGCATTTTTCCTAGTCCACGCCTAGGAGCTAGGCCCTAGTTTGGTGCCCGACTAGCGCCTAGCGCGTTTTAGAATACTGCTTCTAATTTCTGTTGCAATTTAGAAAAAAATAATTGCTAAGAATCAAATGCTTTCATTTTTTTTCTTTCTCTTCTAATTTCTTTTGCAATTTAAAAGAAACTAATTGCATAAGAAATTAATTGTATTTCTGTAACTGTTTTTGGTGTGTGTTTTGCTATAATTTTTTTTTCTTTCTTCTAATTGCAAGAGAAATTAGAAGAAATTAATTATTTTCCTCTAATTGTTTTTTGCAATGTATTTTGCCATAATTTTTTCTTTCCACCAATCTCTTTTGCAGTTAGAAGAAACTAATTATTTTTCTACAATTACATTTTTATAGGATTGGTTATTTGTCATTTATGATTTTATGAGTTTGCATCTACCTCCTTATAATCATTTTGAATAAATGTGCACCTCATGCGCCTGAGGCTCCCGTTTTGCCTTGCACCTCACACCTAAGCCCCAAGCACTAATTTGTGACTCAGTGTACCTTGCGCCTTTAACAACTATGTGTAGAAGACGAGAATGAACAAACTTGTGAGCAAAGCACTAACCTTTATCAGTGGAAAATGAGTGTTTGGTTGCAAATGATCGTGTACCAAATGCCATCCCATAATGATTTGGACTCTGCAAGGCTTGTCCTGCCAAGATCTATATATTTTTTTAACGAGCAAGGAAGAGAAGTTACAAATCAACACTAGAATGCAGAAGTAGATAGCATCTTGGCATATCGTTTGCAGTGATAGTGACAAACGTGAAGGTGAAGATCATCATGACAAATAGGCGCGCACACACACAATAACCATGGTAGATATGAAACTAAAAGCATTAGCAGCAGGAACAATCATATTAAGTAGTTCACTAAATATTCTTTCCATTCATATGCCATGGTAATCAGCTTAACAAATTCCACAATCCTCTATGTATATATGCAGTTTTCAGTTCATACAAAGTTTTAGCACTTCATGCTCTTACAACAATAACAGGATAATCAGATTTCCAGACATACATCATCCATCTTTGGTTCCTTGATAGGCCAAACAAACTCAGGTGCAAGCAATAATTAGCATTTGGCAAATGGACATGCTTAGACACATCCACCGCACACTGGTTCCCAGTTCACAGAGCGAAAGAAAAGGGAAAGAGAGAAAGAACGTAGGAAATAGATATGGCGCAGAGTAACCCTAAATTTCTTTCTTTCAATAAAATGAATGTGTAATAAAGCGGATACAACCAATTTAAAGCGGATTCAGAAAAATAACCTAAACTCAATGAAGAGCAGATACAACCAATTTCACTTGCAAATCGAATATCAAACATCTATTCAGAAAAATAATCCGATACAAATCAATACATACAGGTAACGAACTTAATCGAAATCGGACGGAAGACTATGGAAACCCTATGCCTACAAAAGCTTTCAAGCCCTAAATAAGCCAAACCTAAACCCAACGTTAACAGATTTGACAGGGATTCAGTCAGAAAAAACCAAAAAATTATGAGGCAAAGTTCAAATTTTAAGAGGCTCCGATCTGGAAATACTGACAAAATCTATTGCGTGTTCCGAAATCACTCAGAATCAAACATATAAATCAACTTACAAGCTGACGAGAACGAAGAGCAGATAGTGACTTCCGAGCTAAGATGGCTGCCATTGATGAGCGATGGAAGGTCCTGAACCTGAGTGAGATTTGGAACAGGGCAAGGAGGCCTTTATTCGCACGAAGAAGTCGAGGTGGAAGTCGGCGAGAAATCTCTCAGCCTTAATGGCCCAAATGGAAACAGCACAGCAGCACCAGTAAATTAAAAATTAATAATGCAATTTATGTTTACAGATGAGTGGTTAATTTTTTTACAAAAAATTTAAGAATTTGTTATAAAAGAATAAAATATTTTAGTTATATAAAAAATATAATATCTATTCTATTGAAAATATTCACTTACCCATGTCGAATCTCAAGCGACAGGATAAGGCTCAATTACATTTTTTATTAATTCACATAGAATAATATAAGTTATTTGGCGAAAATAACATAATATTTTTTATTTTATTATAAAAAAATATCAGAATTTACTTTCATTTGTTAATAATTTTGAACTAATTATTTTCATATTATTTTATTTTTATTTAAATTTTTATTATTTTTATTATTAAACACTTAATATATTTTTATTTAAAATCATCTATTTTGATGTGCATAATAACAAATGTCATCTCACTGATATTTATTGTATGAATTATGTTCATTATTGTTTTAGAGGTAAATAGCACATCTTATTTTCACTTAATGTGTATTTATTTTATTTTATTTTTAATAATTAAATAATTTTATCTATTGATTAAATAATTTAAAACGTAATTTATTATCAATTAATAAAATTATTTAATTATTAAATAAATAAGTAAATAAATACACTTTATTTAAAAATAAAATGTTATTATTACTATTTAATCATTATCAATAATTAATATTATTTTAGTGTATTTAAATAAATATTATATTCACAAATAAATTTAAAAAATAACTCTTACATTTAAAGTTACATAACACACATAATTAAATTCATAATAGTAATACATAAAATTAACAATAAATATACTCATAAATATAAAATATTATTAATTTTAGATAAATTTATTATAAATTATACATACACGTTAATTTAATAAAGTTTAAATATGCATGAAACAAAAAAGTAACTATCCATTGGAGGACTAGGGTTTAAGCGCTTGGTGAAGATCTCAGCGCAATTCCAAACACTGAGAGAGGGATGGCGTCGGCGTTCCGATCAGTTCTGGTGGCCGGTGCTCGTTCGGCGGCAGCCAGACCAAAAGCGCTACTTCCCAAAACTCTATTATCTCCGAAACCCACTCCCTCTTCCTCTCCTTTCTCTTCTTCCACGAGAACCAACCCTTCCGCTGCGTTGAGGTAAGACCGAACTCCTATGTATGTATGTATGTATATGAATGTGCATGCGCGTTTATATTTGTATTTTATGGAAGTGGTTGGATTGGGTTTTCAGGATTGCTGCAGTGCTGGGAAGCGTGGAGACGATGATGCCGCTTCACAGCGCGATTGCTTCAGCTCGTCTGAGATCTAGCATCGCCGTTGATTCCACCTGCTGGAGCTGGCTTTCTCAAGGTTGATTTTCCTCTCCTTTTCCTTTTCCCCCATGAAAAAAGGGGAATCTTTTTGCATTATTTATAGAGTACTGGAACAGGGTTTAGGTTAACTAAATTGCTCTGTCATCTACCAAAAGTATCTGATGTGAATATTACAAGTCCCGCGTCTTGTTGCTGTAGTTGACTGTTATCTGTTAATGTGGATCTGCTTCATGCTGCCGTCAATGGAGTGTTAATCTTTTTAGCCTGTCATTTAAGTTATTCAAAACTATTTGACTTTGTTTAATTCCTGTCGATGTGAATTGAGCATGGATTTTTTTACTCCGCAACATTTGAATTGAATCAAAAGGTTGAGTATAGTTATCAGTATTCGGTTGTTTAAATGCTTTATATGTATTTTCAGGCATTCACTAAAATTCACTTTGTTACATGTAATAGTGGGTCGCTCAATTATTCTTGTACAATTGGGTATTCTGACTAGTTCTTCTACTTGTTGGTATAGGGCTTGCAACACCGTTGTGACAAGGTTTACTGGATTTAAACATGGCAATAAATGGTTAGGATTTGATTCCATATCATTTCAAGAAGAGAAAAGTCCTTCAAGTTTAGAGTTTTATTACTTTAAGTCCTCCAGCTTGTGTAAACCCCCTTTTTTCTCAAGTTATTGAGTAATTCATTTACTTGAACCGTTAGCTGACATTTCAATGTAAGTTTCCTGTGAAACTTTTTGACTCTGCCGTTGTGTTATGAAAGACATCTATATTTAGTTTCCTTAGATTATTCAAATTTGTGTATCGCCCTGTGCTCATCTTAAAAATTCCATCAATTAGTATTGTTTTTGCAGTGTCTTTGCTTGTTGTTTTCTTTTTGAAAGTCGTCACAGAGAGGTGTAACATGAATGATCAGATTTTGTTTCCCAGTTGTTTGTGCGAGTAACTTCTTTCATCTCATTTGTGGTAATAATTCTTTGCTGAGCGAACTTTGCCGAAGGCTGTAATTAGAACTATAATCTGTATAATGTTCAAAACATGGTACACAGACCAATGTGGCCCAAAAGTACAAGTTAAAATAAACATGATGTGTCCTGTCTCCAATGGATAGACTGCCCAGCAGAAGGCTTGATGGCATTTTTCCAATCCTGTCTGTTACTTATCCCCTTCTCATCTTCTGCCTTGGTGGTGATCTCTCTCCTGGGTCAATTAAATTTATGAGGCACTATTTTCATTCCTCGCCATGTCAACAAACTTTGATATTGGATTTTAAATGACACAGTTCTTCCACTGATTATTATTTGTGTGTTTGTTTGTTCACGTACCCTAGACTTTGCTGTTCCTCGGTGATGAAGACTCCAAGTTGCAATCACTTCAAACCGAATCAGCTTGCATTTTGAATGGCCTCTGGTCTCTTCTCCATCTTCTTTGTTAACTATTTGCTTTTCGGTTCAACAGTAAAGAACTAAAGATTGTTCTAATTATAGCCACGGGTTTTAGAAGCTAGGACCCACACCCACCCCTTCATGTATTTCAAGCTGATTGCTGTATTCCTAATCCTTTTGCCTGAATGGAAAGAGGGGCTCCATGGATATGAAAGTGGAGAAATTGAAACTGGTAGAATTTGTTGAATTTCTGGTGTCTAGATGGAAAATGTATACCGGTGTCTGAACTTGGTCCCTCACCCTCACGCTATGGAAGAGGGGAATTTGGGACTTTGTTACATTGAAACAAATGCAGAAAATAAAAAATATTTCCCAAACAATTAATAGGTTTTTTCAATATACTGATTTCTGCCAGAGCTGAAATGTCATAATCGCTTGGTGTTTTGTTGTTAATATATTCTTATTTATAGAAAAAAGAAATGTCATAATAGCAATATCAAACATGTATTCTTATTTAAGAGAATGGAAAATGTTTTTTTTTTTCTAATATTTCTTAATTTAAAAAGCTATGTATTACTAATAGTTTTGGTTTGAAAGGAATAAATATACACCAAATGGCAACAAATGCACACAAATCTATATATGAATTTGTTTTAACGTCCAAGTCATATATCTTGTTCTATTTTGTGAGTATTTCTATTTTACAATCAAATAAATTCTAGAGGACGTGATTATAAATTGGTTTCAAGTCTTGTGTTTTGGATTTCCTTCGCTCAAGTTTTAATCTTTTATTTTTGCTGATTCCAAAAATTACCATGATACCGAAAGTAGAAATAGACACAAAAATCGAGTTATTTTTACGATTTTTAGAATTGCCCATTCCGGAAGCAACAAAATAGAAACATAATCCACAACCAAACCATTCCTTCAATCTGTTTGGATCTATGTTTTATTTTTGTTCCTCATTTGTTTTCTAGCTAAGCAATTAAAGCAATAAGTTCACGTAGCTTTGACTCCTGAAGAACATATTCCTCCAAGTAGACACGCTTCTTTAAAGCAACGGCGTCACTATAAACGCCTATCCACAACTGTACGTATATTCTCCATTCTATTTGGCGCTGTGATATCATTTACTAACATGCTGTCGCAATTCAATTATATGTTAGTCATTATTTAAATCATAAATGCATAACAAGTGTAAAATCTAATCTTTAATTGAACAATAACCATCCACTCTAATATATTCACAATCTAAGTATATAACACATAATTAGACTAAATTAGCACACACGATAACATGACAGAAGAGATCCCCGGGCTAATAGAAGACTGAATTTACACGAAGGGGGGCGACCCCAGGAGGTTTATGGGCACAATTGTCAGCTTCACAAGCAAAACGTTGATGGTTAATGTGCACAATGTTTGATAGAAACTGCCAGTTTACGGTAGAAGAGAAGAATTGTTATGTTCGATGATGATCATTCATCGGGGCGGGGGCGATGAGTTGCACGGCGGAACCAGGTATTGAAGGCAGTTACCAAGTGAGGGCAGTCTTCAACACTTCGAGTTGAGAAGCTGAGGCACTGCTGCAACAACCCCTGTGCATCAGATACGGGCAGCGTAGAGATGATTCTCAGGAATGTTTCTTCAAGCTCCAGATATAGTGATTTCTGGCTGTGTAGCGTTGGGGACATATTTTCTTTGCACACAATCAGCACCGGCAGCCAATAATTTACGAGTTTCATCCTTACCTGAGGCATGAAACAGCAAGGACGTTAGACAACTAAACCACCCAATTCAATTTCACAGGAAAATGAATCCTCCTCTTTACAGTCATGAGTGCAGAATTGGATCCTTCAATGAAAAGCAATGGATCAAAGTTCCATGTAGATGCACTTCTGTCATCATGGTCCCTTGACAACGGGAAAATTATTTACAAGATATAAGAAAGTCATGTCTTGAGTGAAAACTCCTCAGGAGAAGTCTTCTTATGCCATTCTTTTTTGTTGTTTGCACAAATGCACAGAGAAGCAAATGCTGCATTACTCCATTCTTCTGCTTGTGTTCCTATACTACCAAAACCAACAGCAGAGATAGCTATAACATATTATAATGAGCCATGTTTTCACTAGAATTGTTTTTAAAGAACAAAAAGCCCAAAAAAAGCTTATAAGTAAAGAAAAAGGACAAAGATTACTACACTATCAAACATAATAAATAATCATCCATCCGTGTCCATTAGAAGGGAGTAAGGTGCTAATTGAGCAAGAAAGAAAACACATAGACTGCAAGAACTTCAAGTTAAAAGCATGCATATGTATGAATTTGAAGCACAATAGTGCACAAATTGAGAAAGATGCAAGTCAAAGATGTAGAGAATGTGAGCGAAGAGGATAAGATGGATGCACAATCCTTTCAGAATGAATACAAGACAGGAATGCGCTCCAATCCTTTGAGAAAAATGCAAATAAAACAACAGAGCTGGCAATTTTGGCCAGAGACTAGCTAACTTGCCCGATATAAGAAATTGAATGTCTAGTTCTTTTGCTAAAGGCTTAAAAAAGGGAAAAAATGCCAGTGACTTCTAGGTGAAAAACAGGCATCATTAAGGCTATCTATGGAGTGAGGGGATGGAAGGGGGATGTATCATGACCCAAGGACATAGTAATAATTAGATAATAGATGAATTTCCTTTTAGTTGTATTAATTAATTTCCTTTTAGTTGTATGGTAGTTGTAGTGGTTTGTACCTAAAGGACAAATGCCTCCACAACTGTACTAATTTGAATATTTGGCAGCCCTATTGGCATCAAACCTTAGCTACTAGATCAATATATAAGGCTGATCCAATCTCATTCAAGGCATAGAAGAATATTTTTGAATGAAATCTTATTTTTATCTCTCAACTTCCCTCTCTTTCTATCGGTTCTCCCTAATCTCCCTTTTCTGTTTCTGTTCTTCCCAAATTCCCTCCCATTTCTTCTGATCTAACTCCCCCAATTCCTTATACCTTTTAAAACCTGTCATGAACCCTAGGTCCATGATAGGAGGGAGTTCCGTTCCTTTTCCTAATTAAATATCCAAAAAGGGGAAGGTAACTTCCCCCTCCTTTCCTTTCCTTCCCTTTCTTCTATAAATGCTTTCTTCCTCTCCCCTCCAGAACTCCCAAACATAGCCTAAGCTGACTAACTGTTTCAATGTTTACTAACTTCTCTTACCACATACATTATTCCATTTTTGAAGCACAATCTAGGTAACAGACGGACTATATAACCTTAAGGCCATGGGTCAAGCATCCCTAGTTCCTGCTTCCTTGGAGACAACTGGATCGTGTATATATGACAAGCCAGCTAAGCACTGAGCATGACTCACTTTGATCTCTTTACTTTGTCTTGTTTTATTTATTTATTTGGGCGAGTCACTTGAAAGTTTTGTATGCCCTACAATGCCAATAAATAGTCACTTGAAAGTTTTGTCATGATAATAGAATTTGAAATTTATTTCTTATATGCATATTTAAGGGTACTATTTATTTAAATGTCATAGTGAATGATATTTTGTCTTGAGATTGCAAGGTATGAAATCATACAAGTAATAGAGATTATTAATAGAGAGAACATGATTTTATTTTCCTTATAATGTTGAAATTGTTCACAGTCTATGAACATTATAGGGCAAGATGTTCATTCAAAAGGTGGGTCACATGTTGTAGTACGATAAGTGATAGAAAGATGTGTTCGGTCACTAGGTAGAGACCCTTAATAACATGTCAGTATTTGTAAAAACAAATATTGGATGGGTCACTACAAGAATACTCTTATAGTTATCACTGTACTGAAAGGGTTTTATTGTTTATGAGTCATTAGACTAAGTCTTATATATAATTTATGTAATCTTGACCTCCGAAGCACAGAAACAGGTCAGAGATGCCGTTTCGATATTTCCAAACCATTTCTCGTTTCAAAAATGCAAAAAACGGCCAAGAAACGATTTTTGGACTGTTTCTGTAAATTGCGAAACGTTTCTGAGCCGTTTTGCAATTTACAGAATTTTTCGGAAACATGTTTCCGTCTGGAAACACAATTCTGGCGATTGCCATCAGTCCATGCACGAATCTCAAAGTCCCTTCTTTCTTGATTCTTCTTCTTCTTCTCCTCCTCCTGCCCTGATTTCAGTCAGTTTTCTGCTTCTTCTTCTCCCTCCAATTGTTCCCTCTCTTTCGGAGAAATCCTCGCCGTTCCCTCGCTTCTAGTTCTGTTGCCGATAGTTCCTTCTCGCCCTTGTTGCTTCCCGTTCCGGTTCATTTGCCGACGATTGTCAACGCCGCTCGCTTCTAGTTTCCAGTTCCAGCTCCTTCGCCATCAGGCGCTAGTCGTTCCTTCTCTAAGTAACCCTCTCTGTTCATGCATTAACTCTTTGTTGTTGATAGAAAATCCTCAATTTTGCCGATTATTTGTCACACATATACTTAATTATATTCTAATAAATTTGTTGATATGCATTAACTCTTTGTTGTTGATAGAAAATTAGTATTGAATTCCCCACCCATCTTATGATTCTGCAATTATTTTTCGGGGCATTGGCAACTAATGGAGTGCATGAAGTCCAATACGTTATATTTTTATATATATTTATATACCAATGACCAATTCCATTTAATCACATGTCTAAATTTCCTTTTCTTCTGGATAGTCTTTCATATTCATTCAAGATATGGTATTTTGTGAATTTTGCATATTGGACCAAATGTGACAATTGTAGTTTGATAGAATTATCTAACCTCATTATCAGAACTCAAATATTTGTAAATTGTAGTGAACTAAGAAGATTATTGTTGTACCACTCAGAATGAGGGGAATTCAAAAGTTTTTCTTTTCATTCTTTTTGAAGTAAGATTCTCTTGGGAGGGAGGTTATTTCAAGATAAGGGTGTTTTCCGATTAGTAGACTCTTTAAATCGATCGTAATCCTTTTCGGAAAGAGGTTCTCTCCGAAATATAAAATCATTTCCGAAGAGAGCTTCTCTCCGAACTACGTAGAATCCTCTCCAGGCTGCTCTCTCCGGACTAAATAGAAACCTTTCCGAAGAGAGTTTGTCTCCAGAATAGTAACTCCGATCTCGCATGATGTAAGTCGCGTGCCTCTTGGGATTCGGGATATGTGCCCTATAAATACCCAACTACAAAACTCAGAAGGGAGATCATTTTTTTGACATTCGGTAAATTGGAGAGACTAAGAGTATTCTTACTGTTTTCTTTCAGGTAATTAATTGCTTGCTTCAGGTACTAACTTAGCATCGGAGGGTCTCCGCAAGTGAGTATCCCCCGCGAGCTTTCTAATCCCTTTTGTTGGTGTTAACAACGATACGAAGAGAGCCAATCAAAGTATTATTCCTTCTCGAGAGGATCGTATCCTTTCTGGAAGCCAAATCAATCCTTCCTGAGAGACTCACCAATTCTCAACGGAAGCCACCAACACACCTTCCCAAAAGAGCTTCATCCTTCTCAAAAGCCATTCACACGTTCCTGGAAGAGCTTCATCCTTCCCAGAAGCCATCCGCATCTTTCCCGAAAGAATACTATCTCTTCCCAGAAGCCTCATATCTGAAAACACACCCTTTCCCGATATACATTCTTTCCAGAGACTCATTTCTTCCGAGTGAATAATTTCTTTCGGGAGACCGTTTCTCTCAGGAGACTCATCCCGTGTTCTTAACAAGTGTTAGTCAATCCAGAGATCATTCCCACGTTACAAATCTTGATTGTTATACTTCGACAACAACAATTATAAAATTAATTTCACAACTCATAGGAAACTTCAACGTAATGGTGTCAACTCATGAGTTGGTAAACGATGAATAAGACCTAATTGATTATGAAGCCACCGAAAAATTTCAATGTGAATCAATTGGACAAGCTACAGCCATAAACTTCAGTAGGTGGAAAGCAATTAAACTTGAGGATAAATTTGAATGGGTACCAAAGCATCTCCATGCACTTCATTGATCCAATAACACTCATCATATGTCTCTTGATTATTTTCTAAATTCCTAGCTGCACATATATTTTTTAAAGCAAGATTGAGTGTATGGACAACACAAGGAGTCCAATAAATATGTGGAACACACCTTTAATGATTTCCCCATCTCCCTTGCAATTAGCAGCATTATCAGTAATAATCTGTACAACTTTTTGGTCACCAACTTCATCTATTACCTCTTTCATCAAATTAGCAATAAATTGTTTATCCTTTACTTCACCTAAACAATTCACAGATTTAATAAACATTTGACCACTTTCAAAAACAACCATAAAATTGATCGAGGGCCTTCTTTGTGGGTCGCTCCAACCATCAGCAACAATGTTAACACCTTTTTTCCAACCAAGTGTTTTTAATAGGTTCCAATAGTTTTTCAACATTTGCCTTTTTTTTTTGCTGAAGTAATGTGGTCCTCAACTTATTATAATCCAGAGGCACGTAACCACCCAATGGAAACGTAGCAGCAAATGAATAAGAACTCAAATAATATGAGTTTCTAGGAAGATTAAAAATCAAACCCTCAGTATATAACATTCTAGCAATCTCTTTAATCGTGCTCTAGTTTGCATGTCAAAAGCCCTAGCAATAGGTGAATCGATGGCTTTTCTCTTCTTTAATTGTTCTAAAACTCTTGGCTCATGTACAAATAAAGAAAGGACCAAATAAACACTACTAGTCAGTAATGGAACTTGCTTATGTTGTAAATTTGACAATCTTTTTGCAACTTCTCCTTCAACTTTTTCCATCACAAATATAATTTCAGGCCTCAGTTTTTTACAAGAAGCAATCCCTTTCCCACTGAGATTTAATAGATGAGCCCTAACTCTTGTGTATGTCCCAAATTTTTGTAAACTACCAAAGTTACAAGTCCATTTCCAACTACCCCCTCCTTCTCCCATTTTCTGAATTTTAGTCACATATTTCCATAATGGACTATCTTCTTCATCCTTATTTTTTTATGCAATACTGTTGCTAGATCCTGAACTTGAAGTTGAATGAGCCATATGACCTATGAGATTTAAAAAGCACTAGATGATATGGAATTAATAAGTGTCATCCCAGTTCAACCTTCAATAAGATTGCCAATAAATTTCCTTGGTATCCATTTAAATTTATCCTCAAGTTTAATTGCTTTCCACCTACTAAGTTTATGGTTGTAGCTTGTCCAATTTATTCACACTGAAATTTTTCGGTGGCTTCATAATCAATTAGGTCTTATTCGTCATTTACCAACTCATGAGTTGACACCATTACGTTAAAGTTTCCTATGAGCTACAAAATTAATTTTATAATCTTTTTAGTTCACTACAATTTAGGAATATTTGAGTTCTGGTAACAAGGTTAGATAATTTTATTAAACTGCAACTGTCACATTTGGTCCAATATGCAGAATTCACAAAATACCATTTCAAGAATGAACATGAAAGACTATCTAGAAGAAAATAAAATTTAGGCATGTGGTTAAATGGAATTGGTCATTGGTATATAAATATATATAAAAAAATAACGTATTGGACTTCATGCACTTCATCAGTTGCCAATGTCCAAAAAATAATTGTAGAATCATAAGATGGGTGAAGAATTCAATACTCATTAGAATATAGTTGAGTATATGTGTAACAAATAATCAGCAAAATTGAGGATTTTCTATCAAGTATCAACAACAAAGAGTTAATGCATGAAAAGAGAAGAGGGGTTACTTAGAGAAGGAACGACAGGCGTCCAACAGCGAGGGAGCTAGAACTGGAAGTGAGCGACGCCGACAATCGTCGGCAAATGAACCGGAACGGGAAGCGACAGAGGCGAGAAAGAACGACCAGCAAAGGAATTGGAAGCGAGGGAGCGAGGGAACGACAAGGATTTCTTCAAAAGAGAGGGAACAACGACGAGGGAGAAGAAGAAGAATCAAGAAAGAAGGGACTTTGGGATTCGTGTGTGGGCTAACAACAATCGTCGAAATTACGTTTCCAAATAATTCTGTAAATTGCAAAACGGCCTCGAAACGTTTTGCAATTTGCAGAAACGGCCTGAAAATCGTTTCTTGGTCGTTTTTTGCGTTTCTGGAATGGGAAACAGTTTGGAAACACTAAAACAACATCTCCGAGCCGTTTCCACGTTTCAAAGGTTGGTGGAAGAATTAATATGTAGAAAAAGGTATCACAAGTGAATCTCTATTCCTCTAGCTAAAATTATAAACCCATCAATGGGCATGATTGGAAACATCAAATTAGTATGGGCAACTTTTAAATAAAGGAAAAGATCCAAGGTCCCACACTTCATGCCCTAGTCCCTACCTATATAAACACTAGTAATAAGTTACAAGCTAGAATTTTTGTTTTCCTAGCCATAAAAACATGAGAAACCCATCAGTTCCAAGACAAGTGAGATGGGATCAAAGGCATTACGTGTGAGTTTTGGAAGGATTTTGCAATTCTCTAAACCCTAATGTGATTAGGGAGACTGAAAGTTCTTCATCACTTTCTACAAATGTAAGCACTAGAAAGACAGACTTGTCGATGGATATGAGAGAGATGATGAAAGTAAACTCCCAAAACTGTAATGCATTGGGATCCCAAAAGAATGTCCAAAAGGAGAACAATATTAGCTTGCTGTCCATGGGTAACTTTCCATAAGGATGTTAGCTTATTGATTATAGCAAGTGCCAGACTCATGGGAAAACTGGTTCCTGCCAAGATGGCATTCCTGACCAACATCTGGCATTTGTGTTGGGCAGATCAAAGGAACAGGAATAGACAAGGCTGATCTCACAATGTTACAATGTGAATTGTGGAATTAGTCCCCATCTTTACCAAATGACCAACGGTTTGTTGCTTACAAATCTGCCACAGAAATATGAGATGCAGGGTTAGTGACACATGCCAGTTAATGCAAGTTAGCACACTCCAAAAGTCAATATTGAAATCTTGCCCCGGACAGAAATTTGATCCATTGGCCCTCCAACTACCTTTCTTAGACTGTCTCCCCTTGATTTATCACCATGCCAATGTTCTTTCTTTAAAAATAAATTGTACCAGTTAAACCTCCTTGATGGAAAAGATCCTTAATATGCAAGCCTAATGCACCTTTCAAATCTCAAAACAGACAAAATGCTTCATAGATTTTGTGCACTATTGATGTGATCAGCTAGTACTAATGCCCTCAGTAAAGCAAAAAGGGCACCTATTAAATCAAACAGTAATTGGACAGCATTTCATGATATCAACAATTAATCCATAGAATAATTCAACTAAGAACGTCAGTTATCTTTAGTTACTTAGACAACAGACTTTGTTTCTGTAATTGCTAAATATTGCAAACTGCTCTGATATTAGGCAACACAAGAATTGAAATGCATTCTGATCCCAATTTCACATCCAGCTCAACCAAAAAATTCCTAGAGGTCTGACCTAATCAGTTTGCCACATATCTCCCACCAATCCTTTTTGTTCTAACTGCACAAAAGTCTGAATATGCAATATTTGTCCTAATATTTCTCGAATTATCATTCTGGTTTTTCTTTAAAATTCAAGCAAGCAAATATATACATGGCCTGCAAAGTGATGAAGAGCGCAATGAGTCTAGGAGAGCATAGCACTGAAAAACTAGGATGGTAATATATCAGCTAGCAGTGATTCTGTAATCACCCAACAAATGACAAGGTTATGGAATCAAAATTCACTTCAAAAGAGAAAGCACTAACCAAGCAACACAACTTGCCAGCCCTGAGTCCTGAGTCAAACAGTTAAGTGTAGAATAATGCAGCAAGTAGACCTTGAATTAAGAAGAATAGTTACAAACATGTATCTTCTAAATCATTTCATTCTCTCAGATTCTAGTGAGCTTATTAAAGTTAAAGGAAAAGCACGCTCAATTCGGAAAATAAGCATCAAATCTCATGAAAATCCATTAAGCAATAAAGGTTTGGACTGAAACAATAAATGTTTTTAAAGTTCAAAAGCAGAACCTCTCTAGCAGCCAAAATGGTTCCAGCTGCGACAGCAGTGGCAAGCTTAAACGTGCAGCGAAGCACAACAGCAGGAAGTCCAGGTACAATATTCCTCCAGGCGTCATCCCGTAATGCCCTCTGCAAATCCGCCGTGAACGAAGCCTGGTTGCTCCACTCCTTCACGGCAGTTTCTGCTAACCCCAGTTCAATCATCCTGTCCACCAACCATAACATATGCCTCCCATTCGTCATTGCAGTATGCAAATTCAATCTCTGGATCGCCTCTGTCTCGTTATAGTCCCCCCTAAAAGCAGGACTCGAGTACTCCTCCAAAGAATCTTTCACGACCTTCAGACTCTTCTCAAAAGCCAGATCCAACACTCTCTTCGCCGATTCCTTCGAGGAAAAATCTCTCAAGAGCTTCGCAACAAAAGCTTTCGCGAAGGCCATGTTCGGGTGGTTGTGAATTGCCGTCAGAATCAGCCCCTTAAGCATTTCCTCGGCCGAATCATTTTTAGGAGAAACCCTAGCGAGAAGCTCCCGAGACTCTTCATCACTGAGAAAAGGCACCAAACTCAGAACTCTCTTCTCTTCTTCTTCGCTCCACGGTACCGCCTCCAAGAACCGAACGCAAAAGCTAACACAATCCTCGAATAGTAGTTCGAGGGCCACGGGAAGTATCGAGAGAGCCGTCGAAACGCTATTAATCGTGCTCGAGAAATCATTCGTGTAAAGAAGCCTGAGAACAAGCAAATGATTGTCGATCGATCCAGAAGTCGACGAAATCCCCAAATTTAACCGGTAAATTTTCCTAGAGCTCTCAGAGTCCAGAACACCCGAGTCTCTGTGCCACCGCTCGGAGAACAACGCGGCGAAGTATTTCGATCCGCGAAGTACATCCGAGTGTAGGAAGATCTGGACGTCGGAATCGTCCGAGAAGGACTCGGAATCGTCGGAGACGAAGGACGAGGATTGGTCGAGGTAGAAGAGACGGAGAACAACGTCGGCAGTGGAGGGATCGTTGAATCCACCGGATGCGGCTGCGAGAGAAGAGGAGGGGAGTAGTGAGTGAGAGGTGGAGCGGCGGAGACCTGGCGGTTTGCGGGACGCCTCGGCAATGGTTCCATCGGAACGGGATGAATCGATGGCGGCGAGGCGGCTGTTGCTCCCCACCCGCTGCCTCTTCATCGGCGCGCCACCGCCATTGCCACCTGTCGCCATTCCTGAGAAAGCTTGATTTGAATCAGAGAAGAAGAAAGCACGGGTTCACCTCTTTCTCCGAACTCTTATCTAATTCCTGATATAACGCCGGCCATTCCCAGGAACCGGCCATTAATTATTTAGGGTAATATTAATTTTGAATTTTAAATTTTTATTATATAATTAAGTCTCTCTTTTAATTTTTTATTAAATTTTATTAAAAACTAATATTACATGTATTAACATAAAATTCAGCATTACTTGATTGTGAAATTTATATTAATTTTATTATTAAATTAGTTTTTTTTATTATTATATATTAGATTAATTTTCATTAATAGAATTTGATAAAAATTAAAAGAAATATTGAATTGTAATGAAAAAAAAAATTAGTAATTGTGATAATAAAAATTAAAATATAATGATTAATTTATTACGAGTACAACGTTTAAGGATTTGTAATGTAATATATCTTTTATTTTAAAATAATATTAAAATGGTTAAAAATTATTAAATACAACCTTTTTTGGAATTATATATGTATTATATTTCATTTAGGTCTAGATTAAATAAAAAATATTTGGATTTGAAGATAATATATAATAAATATACATTATCTAATAACAATTGCATTTAATATTTGAAATATTTTAAAATATGTGGTATTTATGGTTAAAAGTTAATAATATTTATTTTGAACTATGCCAAATATTTTAAGTCAAAAAGGGTAAAATTCTCATTCGATCATTATTTTTACACATATTTTGGGACAAACAATGATAGAGATATTTGATAGAGTCAGAACCAAATATCTTTAATCAGCAATAAAAAGCCAAATCCCAGGAGACAAACTCAAACCTTAAAATTGCGATATTGTAAAATAAATAATTGATTATGATTTAATAATTTTAAAAATTATTTAAAATGGTGTGATTTGAATTTCACAGGCTAATAAACTACCCAATCACCATTCTAAATAAAATTATATTTTTATGACTTAAATTTTATATTTAGTTGTAAAATTATGATTTTAATTAATTATCAAGTAAACTATAAATTTATAATTCATAGTTTAATGATTTTTTATTAAAGGAAATACAAGTTGTTTTAGGATGATTTTTTTCTTGTGAGAATTTTTGGCGCTCAGTCTCTTGATTTTGTTGGAGGAGATAAATTGTATAATATGCCTCGAAAAGATTAGAATTTAAACTCGCAACCTACTAAGATAATATAGACTTATCACAATCCATCTTTTGTCATTCAAATTATACTCAGAGGCAAAACACAAATTTTCTTATATTTTACATTGAATGAATAGTAGCTCTACATGGGTTACCAACACTGAATTGTTGTGATTATGTGAAGAAAAATATATAAAATAAAATAATAGAGATGATAAATGGGTGAGCAAGGCCGGCTTGGCTAGCCCGTCTCACAGCCTAGCCTGGTACTATAGTAGACGGCCCGGGCTAGGCCACCCAATAAAATGCGAGTCGTGCCAGACTATTAATATGTGCCCTGTGGCCCCCCAAAATGGCCAGTGGGTCAGCCCACCAATTGGCCCGTTAAAATGGTTCGACCCGGCCTACCATAAAATAAAAAATATATATATTTAAAAAATTAAACAATTTTAAAAAATATTTGTTATATTTGAAAAAAAATAAAAATATATTTAAATAATTAAAAATAAATGGTCTACGAGTCAACCCAGACAACTAACCCCCCGGGTTGACCCGGCTCAGCAAACCCAAAGGCCAACCTGAGTCAGCAGGCTCTAGCCCGACTCAGGCTGCCTTGGCCCATTTATTAATGGCTAGAAGATCGTGTCGGACCCCAATTTCTATTACCCCGTTCTGCCTCTCTAGCGGGCCACACTCGGCTCGACCCACCAAATAGGTAGGCTAAGTAAGAGACGGGCCGACTCGACCCGACCCGCCCATTTGCCATATTTAGAAACGCCTTATGATTTTTCTAAAATTTAAAGAAAAACATGTTACAAAACACTTTTTTATTTTAAAATTTTTAAAAAGTTAAAACTGGAAATTATACAAAATGGACAATATAGCCTGAATAATTTAAGAGTTGAATCGGTTCGCGGCCCAACTCGGGTCCTGACCTTAATCCATATAGAAATGTTTCTTCCCACTTCCCAATAAATTGGATAGTGTGCATTCGAGGAACATGTAAATTACAGTCCAAATTCACAAATGCTATATTTGCATTGCATTGTGCATCGTATATGGTTGTTGGATATTAGTAATAATCTACAAATTATGTAAAATTATATTATATATATATAAAATATATGTGTGAATTTTTATGGATGTCTTAATCTTAATGATAAAAAGAGAGGTAATATTTGTATTTTGCTTATATTGCTAAAATACTGCTTTGGTCGATAATATTGTCGACTAAATATAATTAAAATTAAATTAAATCTAACTTCACTCTGATTGAAGAAAAAAACTAAAAATAAAGAAGAAGAAAAAAAAAATGTACATTGCAGCCCAAGTGGGTTGACAACCGAAACCTCCGCTTGCTAGTTCCAAATAGAACCTAGTGATAGAGGGAGAAAGATAGAAAATAAAAGACTTTAAGAAAAATAAAATGATCCATCACCATCACCGAACTTTAAGTCATTGACCATCAGTAACTCCTTTGTGTTTGCCAACCAACGGAACCCCTTGCTACTGAGAAAGAAAGATAGAGAAATGTGATAATTATAGATAAATGTGATAATTATGATTTAAAATTTTTATTTATGTATTATTGAGTTCTTTAATTTGATTGTAATTATAATTTTGAATTTAACTATAATTATAATATTATCAAATTTGATTTTATGTAAAATTTATTTCATTTGAATGAATATTCTCATACATCATATTCTGATTAGGACATGGTACATTCATAGATGATTTTTTCTCTATAAATAAGTACCAAGGTCATATAGAATTTAAAACAGTGTGTGTATCAATATCATTTTTATATTATCAATATTTAGTTAATGATATTTTATTATTTTTGCTCGTAATTTTTTTTTAATTTGGGATTTTTTGCATAAAATTATGTGTTCATTTGTGTGGTTGTTAGTTTATTTTCGATCCAATTTCGTAAAAAAGTAATATTAGAGCTACTAGATCAAACTATCAACCTCTTGTAAATCCCAGCATTGGATTTAAAAATTTTCAGTATCATCATTATCTTTCTCATCTAGTTATAGGTTACCCAACCCTAGCCACTATTGCCAATGCCACTAGTCGTCAATCGCCCACGCCTTTGATATCGAAGTCGTTCGACCCCTTGTAGATGCGACAGTCTGACTTCCTTTCCATTGTTGTTTGCATCATCGTTGATCTTTATGCACGTCGTCGTCGTCATCCTCTTGGCCATCTCTGCTCTAATCGGTCATAGCCTTCGCCAATCCTAATACTCATGGCCGTCTCGCCTCACAGATGACCTTCTCGCTGCTACCAACGACCATTTGCCTTTTATCGTCAACATCTCAGCCGTCAACTGCCAGCCATTAGCCTTCTCGTCATCCATTTGCCCTTCGCCACCAATCGCTTCAAAGTTCACCAGCTTGCCTGCAAGCTCCTACCATTGAAGAAGCTTCAACAAACCCAAATCTTTGCCAAATCTGGTTAAGACCTAACCCTCTTCAAATCTGACCAATCAAATCCAATAGATTTATATATGTTTTTTTGGCCCAAATTTGGCCCAGATTCAATATTTTGTTATGTTTTCAGTTGGGTTTCTTATTTAAATTATTTTGATATTATTCGAGGTCATTTGATGGTTACGTTGAAGTACGATATTCCTCTATTATATTAGAATATCAAATTTTTGCTGTGACAAGCTAAGATGCGTGCAATTTTGACACATATGGTTTAGACGATGCACTTTTAGGCTTTGAAAACATGTCAAAATCATGAAATACTAAAGAAAAATAGCGTAAGAATTGTAAGACCTTGTCTTAGATATATATACATTTATTGAATCAAATTTTGCAAGATGTTTTGAAAGAAAAAAATAATGTTACTCTATGGTTGAAATTGGGACAGTTGTGTATAACAAAGAGCTTAACTAACAAGTTGCATTTGAAGAAAATACTATATTTTCATCGAATGGTTGAAGGTATGTCTATTAAGAGTCATTTAACAATTTTTAAAGAAATTATTTCTAATTTGAAAAGATGGAGGTTAAATATAATGATGAGAATTTTGGTCTAATTTTGTTATGTTCTCTACCGGACTCGTATTTAAATTTTAGATATACCATACTCTATAGTCAGGATACTCTCACCCTATATGAAGTTTATAATGTTTTATTCTCAAAAGAAAAAATTGATAAGCAATTATTGGGGACTTAGGAGAGGGTTTATTGATTAAAGGAAAAACACAAGATAGAAATTCTGGTGGTAGAGGAAAAAGTAAATCCAAGTCCAAGAACAAAGAAAAAGTTTGTAATTACTGTAAGAAGAAATGAGATATAAAGAATGAGTGTTATAAACTACAGAACAAACTTAAGAGACATGAAACTGACTAGAAAGTAAAACAACCATAAATTTTTGGTGAAACTAATATTGTTAAAAATAACAATAACGATGGATAACTTAATGGTATCTAGTGAGGTTATTAAACCTAGTGAATATGGGATCATCGACATAACATGCACTTTTCATAAGTCTCATAATAAATATTGGTTTTCGATATATAAAACTTTGAATTCTGGTAATGTGTTGATGGGTAATAATTCTTCTTGTAAAATTGTTGACATTTGAACAGTTAAAATTAAGATATTTGATGGTATTGTTCGAACTTTAACTAAGATCAGACATATTTCTGATCTCAATAGAAATATATATATTTTTTAATACTCTTGATTTGAATGGGTACTAGCTCACTGGTGAAGGTGGATTTATTAACGTCAGTAGAAGTGCTTTTGTTGTGATGAAAGGTATAAAACAACACAATCGATTAATTATATGTTTTGCAACGTTTTACCGTTACAGGTGATGCTTCTATTTCTACTTCTTATTTATCTAATATCGATATCTCTCAGTTATGACATATGCATCTTGGGCATATGAGTGAAATAGGTACGGCTGAATTGAGCAAAAAATGACTTCTTAAAGGGCAGAGTATTGAAAAATTAGAGTTTTATGATTATTGCATCTTATATAAGCAAAAACAGATCAAATTTACTAAAGCTATTCACAATACGAAAAGTATATTAAACTATATCCATTATGATCTCTGGAGTAGAGTACCCCCTCTAAGTGATGCCAAATACATGTTGACTTTTATCGATAATTTTTCTATGAAAGTCTGGGTATTTTTCTTGAAACAAAATACTGATATTTTTGTTATTTTCAAGTAGTGAAAGACTATGATTGAAAAACAGACTCACAGACAGATTAAGTGTCTCCGCATAGATAATTGTTTATAATTTAATTCGTGTGAATTTAATAATTTCTGTAGCAAATAAGGAATTATAAGGCATTTAACAGTTATAGGTACACCATAATAGAATGGTGTAGTCGAGCGGATGAATAGAACCTTGATGGAGAATGTATGGTGTATGCTGTCTAATTTCGATTTATCTAAATCTTTTTGAGCCAAGCCTGCTTGTATGACATGGTTTTTAATTAATCGATCTCCTTCGTTCACTATTGACAATAAAACTCCAGAAGTATTTTGGTTAGGAACTCTTGCAAATTATTATGATTGAAAATTGATTGGATGTCTTGTATTTGTTCATGTTGATAATGGTAAACTAGAACCAAGGTCTAAATGATGTCTATTCCTTGGTTATAAGTCTAGTGTTTAGGGGTTATAAGTTATAGAATCTATAAGTGCCTAAAGTTGTGATAAGCATAAATGTTATTTTTGATGAAATTGTTATGCTTCATGGTTCGTCTGCAATAGAATTTAACCTTACAGGTAGTCAGAGTTCTGATATTCAGGTGGAGCTTGAAATCGATAATAGTCAAACATTTGAGCCATCATCATCTTAGACTAAGTCAAGCCCAAAAGAAAGTGTCGGTCCATCATATTATTGTATTGTTAAGGATAGACTCAAAAGAAATATCAAACACCTTCAAAGATATGTGGTAACTGATCTCATTGTATATGCTTTAAATGTGACTGAAGATATTGACTGCAGTAAAAAGTCTTTCACTTATTCTAAAGTAATTAGTTGTGCTGAATTTGGGAGATGGATTATGACAATGCATGAAGAGATGGAATTCTTACACAAAAAACGGTATTTGAAAATTGATGAAACTAATCGACTATAAGAAAGTAATTAAGTGTAATTGGATATTCAAGAGGAAAAAAAACACACCAAGAATTGAAAAGGAAATATGCAAAGCCAGACTTGTAGCGAAATGGTACAGTTAAGTTCTAGGTGTGGACTTCACAGATGTATTTTTCCTAGTTGTGAAATATAATTTCATTCGGGCATTACTTAGTATTGTGACTATTCAAAATCTTGAATTTGAACAATTGAATGTTAAGACAACGTTCTTACATGGGGAACTTGACGAGGATGTCTATATGCAACAACTATATGGTTTTGAAGTTCCAAGCAAAGAAGACTATGTGTACTTGTTAAAGAAGTCTCTATATGGTTTGAAACATTCTTGTTGACAATGGTATAAAAAGTTTGTTTCCTTTATGATTAAGCACAATTTTGATAGATGTGGTTTTGACAATTGTGTCTATTTTAAAAGGAACAAGAACGGATCCTTCATATATCTACTTTTATTTGTTGATGATATGCTAGAAGAATTGAAAGATAAGGATAAGATAAGGAGATTGAAGCTCAGTTGAACAAATAATTTGAGATAAAAGAATTGGGAACAACGAATTAGATATTTGGAATGCAAATTTCAAAAGACATGGAGGTAGATAAATTGTATCTAAGTCAAAAAGGATACGTTGAGAAAGTTTTGACTAAATTCAATATGCTAAAGACTAAACCTGTGAGTACTTGATTGGCTGCACATTTTAAGCTTTTATCAAGCTTATCTCCTTAGTCAAATGATGAAATTAACAAGATGTCGAAAATTCCATAATCTAATGTAGTGGGTTGTCTTATGTATGTTTGGTTCGTACACGTCCAGATTTGGCTCATGCAGTAAGTATAGTTAGTAGATACATGCTAAATTCGATAAAAAAACATTAGAAGACAGTTTAATGGATTTTTTGATATTTGCCCAAGTCACATGGAATTTAGCACAATATGTGTGCTAATATTACTTTTGTATTGGTTAGTGATATTTTATTATTTTTGCTCATAATTTTTTCTGATTTGAGTTTTTTTATATAAATTTATGTGTTTATTTTGTGTGATTATTAGTTTAATTGCTAGTTTGTTTTTGATCCAATTTCATAACAAGAATAGGATAATAAGATGAAGATTGAAGAAGATGGTTGAAACTTCTATCAAACAATGAACACCACCAATTGGTTCGTTGAAACCACTTCGTAAGTGAAGAAGAAACTCGTTAACAATATGTACCAAGGGAACCATTGTCATTGAATTTTAAAAAATCTAATCAATCACCGTTTTACTTATTGTTAGAAATCTCAATATTTACTGGACTTGCTTATTTTCCTACCATCATCGTTGTTTTACACCAAAGATAAAGAGCCACCAGATCTCTTTGTCTTGTTAGATTTGTTCTAAATTTTTCGTTATAAAGCCCTTTTGCTGCCACTTCTCGCATATTGCCTTTGTTGTATCATTTTATATCCTTGTCACAACCAAAAATGGTAGACAAAGATGGCATCATCAAATCAAACAATGGCTATTCCCTTTCTTTTTATTCTCTTTCTCCCTCATTATTTCTCCGGGTTTTGAGAAGGTGTTTTTTTTTCCTTTATTTTATATTTATATTTATATTTTTATCTTGTCTTTTAATTATAGTGAAATTAGATTTAATTTTGTTTTAATCACATTTAGTGGATGATGTTATTGATAAAATGGTTGTTTTGAGGATTTAAGCAAAATACATGGTTTGTTTTGGTTAAAAAAACACAAAGTGTTGGGACAAAAACACTCAAAACCACAAAAATTATATAGATAATTTACCTTAAAAAATACCTTAAAACCTTTTATCATCAACGTTTAGTCTAACCCACATGATATAGTTTTTTAAGTATCTTACATGATTAATGTATTATGTATTCACATCAACCAAATTAAGAGTCACCATGATGTGTCCCTCCCCCACATGATATTTTGAATACTTAAAAAACTCACTTTCAACCCATAATTTGAAAATTTATCACAAGGATATCATGAGTAGACTTTTTAATTTTTATCCTTATTTTATAATGATCTGCAATGATTTAAGCCACCTAATTATGTATGTAGTTTTTATATTTTTCCATTGTTATATTAGATATAAGGGTAATGCAACGGTTATGTTGTAATAAGTATATTTATTATTATATTATATTTTAATTTTTAAATAATTTTATTATTTAATAATAAATTTATTGT
Source organism: Diospyros kaki (assembly GCA_036245055.1). Taxonomy (NCBI): domain Eukaryota; kingdom Viridiplantae; phylum Streptophyta; class Magnoliopsida; order Ericales; family Ebenaceae; genus Diospyros; species Diospyros kaki. Next base: position 38,186,679 of record BSEG01000001.1, on the reverse strand, counting down.
GCTCTAAAATATTAAATTAACTAATAATGTGTAATATACATATTTTATTTAAGAGTTTAAGGTACTTGTTAAAGTACATTTAATATACTTTATCTTTAATATCAAATAGTTTTATTAATTAATAATAAATACATTATAAAATTAGCAGTGGTGATTGTACAATATATATTTAATGTTATTTACATGGCCACCAACTATAGTTTAATGTTTAATGAATGATTTGAATTGACCACCAAACCGAGGCTGACACTGACCCCACACCTTAATTTTTGATCCTTGGCCCTGCCTTTGTGTGAAGCAACTCCAAAACACTTTACCTTATTTGCGGAAACTCATGACAAATTCTTCAACTAATCATTAATGCCCTCGTGTGGGTTTCCGCGACACACTTACTCCCCATTAAGTGTAAATTCCAATGGCCCCCAATTTTCTTACATAATTTACAAAATCCCCCGCCCATAAGAGAGATTTTACATCAAAATTTAATGCAGGATTTTGGGCAATTTTCTCAGGACCCACGCGGCATTTGTATTTTATTACATTGAAAGAAATGTATTTATTTTTATAAAGAGGGAAGTTTTCTCAGTTTTTCAAATAATTGTAGATAAAAACTATTTTAAATAATATAATAATAAGTAAGAACCACTTTAAGTTGATTCAAACGAAAATGTTAGGTGGTGACTCAATTTTAGCACTTCAAATAATATTTTATACTAACATTTTATAACCCATGTAAATAGAATCTTGGAAGCTAAAACTAAGCATTATTATTATTGAATATTGATTGGGCATATTATAATTTTTCACTTTACAAACCATTTACCAATTTTGTTTTCATAAATTTTATTCGGGTGATTAAAGAGATGGCAGAAGTTTACTTATTTCTCAATATTATTAGGTGACCTATTTATTTTCAACATGCAAGTGTAAGGTAACTAAGTGAAAGTCAAAATACCGACACTGTCTTGTGTTCTAAGATAAAGACTCATTGACCATTTTCAAGCTTAGATGATTATCCCTTATTTCTCAAGTTCCCATATTTTCGTTCCTCACCCTTCCATTTCAATTTCTTCTTGCTAATTATTATTATTATTATTATTTTGCTAAGTTCCCATGTGATTGGCCTTTATTGGATCGACTGATTTATTGTTATTTGTCATGAAAAACACTAATAACTTGATTCAATTATCATTAATTATTTTATAATTTAATTATGAATAATTATATTTAATTAATCCTATAAAATAATCCAAAATAATAACACCACTATATAAAATGTTTAATCATCGTGATGGTAACGTAAAGGCATATTAAATATTTTATAACAAAAAAAAAACTATTAATTTAAAGTTAAACTAAGTCATACAATTAAATATTATTGTCATTAATTATAGATGTAGCCTGTAGGGGGCTTCTCGTAATATCATCCTCCCGCTCTACTTTTTGTCTCGGTCTTGTGCGCTTTTTCGTTTTATATCCGTTGCAGGACCGCTGTGCGTCAAAAAAGCTCCAACATCGGCCTTTTTCCATTTTGCTGAGAGATTTTAGCGTTAAGCCAGGGATACTCCTTCTCCTACCACTGCAGTCTCAGCTTCTCAGTCACTCAACGCTCTCTATCTCTCTCTCTCTCTCTCAAGCTTCTTGCAGAAATGCAGATTGCGTAGGTTTCTGCGGAAACAATGGCTGTTTCCGGCCAAGATGCCGGCGGCAGCGGAAGCTCAGGGAGATCCGTCTTTCACAGTCTGGCCTCCAAAACGCCAATTATGGGGCTGAAACTCTACGTCCTGATCGGAATATGCTTTGCGTGCATAATCGTAGTCTTTTTTCTGGTTTTCCTTCGTCTTCGTTCGAATCGAAACTCGACACGGCGAGGGACGCTGGTTAAGGACGGTTCGGGGTTGTTACCTCTGGTCTCGGAGGAGATCATCCAAATCAAGGGATCGGATCTAGCGGAGAAGGGGAAAATCGATGGACATGAGAAGGAGAGAGGTGCGAATGTCAGGGCGAAGTTGGGGAAAGTGATTGGGGTTGAGATCGGGAAAGGGAGTTCAGGAAGCAACGTCTCCGGCGGGAGCCAAAGCGAAACGACGTCGTCGTCGGCAGTGTCGGCCGACGGACCGAACATCGGGTGGGGCCGGTGGTACAGCTTGAAGGAGCTGGAGGTGGCGACACGAGGATTTTCGGATGAGAATGTGATCGGTGAAGGCGGTTACGGGATTGTATACAGAGGGGTTTTACAGGATGGCTCGGTGGTTGCGGTGAAGAATCTTCTTAATAACAAGTAAGCAAACTTCAATTGCAGCTACATTGTTTTCGTGCTTAATTTTCTTGTTTAGAATTTTCTTTTTAGAATTTTCTTTTTTGATTCCTTCGGTTATAGTGTATATCAACTGGTACGAAATTTGTAGACTAACAGGTCTTCAAGCAGACATTATCAGAGCTTGGTCGATCTGGAACATGTCGGCGTCGTAAATGACTTTGCTTTCTTGCTAGCTAGCTTGTTGAAGAAAAGTAAAGGATGATTCCTTTGTTCTTTCTTCCTTTTTGTTCTTTCTCATCATCTTCTTTTGACTCTCTTTCTCTCTCTCTCTCTCTCTCTCCCCTTTGATTGAATGAATTTTTTTATTTTCCATTATGTACAACTCTCTCTCTCTCTCTCTCTACTATGCCTAGCTTTACGTATTAGCTCTGATTTGGTAGTGGATTCAAACACTTTTGATTTTTTTCCCATCTCCCCTTTGATTGAATGACTTTTTTTATTTTCCATTATGTACAGCACTCTCTATCTCGGGAACTCAGTCACATTTTGATTGGACTGTTGAAGTAAGCCATTAGTTATTAATTTATTATGCCGCTTGAAAATAGTCAATCTTACTTCTAATTCTCTGGTAACACTGGAAAACGAGGGACTGAAAATCTTACTTCTATTGCTACATTTTATAAACTTAAATGAGCACATTCATATAAAATTAATGAGACGTTGGGCAACGTTCTCATGGTTAAGAAGTTGGCGTTGTTATATGCTGAGGTGAATTTGTAGTCAAATAAAATATGATCAAGATTCCGTAGAGTTGCAGTTCTCTTCTAAGAAAAAAAATCCTAATTTGTGGTGCTTTACTTACATTCTATAAACCATCTTATATAAAGGGGTCAGGCAGAGAAGGAGTTCAAGGTGGAAGTGGAAGCAATTGGAAAAGTGAGGCACAAGAATCTGGTGGGTCTTATTGGGTATTGTGCAGACGGTGCTAGAAGGTAATTTTCATAATCCCGTTTGCTTCCTATTGTCTACAGAAAATGTGTAAAGAATTCCTTATTATTCTTCTAATGGTGTTGCAACTTAAAACTGCCCAATCAGGTCGCTTGTGTACGAGTACGTAGACAATGGCAACCTGGAGCAATGGCTACATGGTGATGTAGGGCCCGTTAGTCCTCTCACTTGGGATATTCGGATGAGGATTGCAGTTGGTACGGCAAAAGGGTGGGTTTCATTTTATTGGTGTTAGATTTTTACTTGAGAATGAGTTGTTAAAACTGAAATATGGTTGTTTCTAGTGCTCGTTAACATGCATTTAACCAACCAGTTTGACGAATAACTGAAAGGATTTTCAATGAGGGATATTTGAATTTAGTTTCATCTTGAAAGGCCTCATTGCAATTTACTAATTGTGTTAAGTTCATGACATATGGGGTTCAAACTCCAACTGCCTTCCAGTTCCCTCTCCAATGCGGCCCCCACCCAAAAGAAAAAGATGATTAAAACAGAAAAAAAAAAAAGATAGTTTTACTTGTTGCATCATTCATCAAATGCTGATAGTTTTACTTATTGCATCGTTCATCAAATGCTGTCTTAGTCTTTGATTTTCTGGTTGTGGATGTTGACAATGAGAGTAAATCTATCATGTCTTATCTTTCTGTTCTTTTCAAGTAAATTTTATCTTACTTCACTTCCTTTGTTAGATTCTTCCTTTGTCACATATCTCACAGAACGGTTCTGTCCTCTTTTGCCTGATCCGCATATACTTAATATGTCCTGTTCCTGTGACAGACTAGCCTATTTACATGAAGGACTAGAACCCAAAGTTGTGCATCGTGATGTGAAATCTAGTAATATTCTTCTGGATAGAAAATGGAATGCTAAAGTGTCAGATTTTGGACTGGCTAAGCTTTTGGGACCCGAGAAGAGTTATGTGACTACGAGAGTAATGGGAACATTCGGGTTTGTTTGTTTCTTTTTTCCCTATAACTCTTGTATATTCAACTTGTCAGTTGCTTCTGGTTGAAGGTGAATAAGACAATTCTCAGTCTGTAATATTATTTGCTTATCTCATTTTGCTGCTGCAGCTATGTCTCTCCAGAATATGCAAGTACAGGTATGCTCAACGAGTGGAGCGATGTGTATAGTTTTGGAGTTCTGCTCATGGAATTAATCACAGGAAAGAGCCCAGTTGATTATTCAAGAGCACCTGGAGAGGTGGAAACAAGTTTCCTTTTGTTCATTCCTATTCCAGTTCCTCTTGGGTATTGACTATAGCATCATTATCCGTTTCCTTTTCTTGCCTATAGATGAACTTGGTTGATTGGTTCAAAGGAATGGTCGCAAATCGGCGTGGGGAGGAGATGTTGGACCCCCTGATTCAAGTACAGCCTTCTCCAAGAGCATTGAAGAGAGTGTTGTTGGTCTGCCTTCGCTGTGTGGATTTGGATGCTAAAAAACGACCAAAGATGGGGCAAATAATACACATGCTGGAGGGCGATGAGTTTCCTTTTCGATCTGTAAGTCCTGTTCCGATGCTCTTGTTATGGATTATATTTGATTAGTGTTCTAAACCTTGGTCTGAACAGTTCCGTGACATATTATTCAGCTTGTTATTCAGTCCTAATCTGACACGTCGTAAGAAGTACTTTCATGATCAGGCATAAGGCAGGGTCTATCTTGCTAGACGTGTTAAGATTTTCAATTATTCATAAAGATGACTATTACGGGACAAGGCATTGTTAGATGTGGTTACAAAAGTAAATTTCTTATAATACTTGGTTGAGGCTCAAATTTGAACTTGCAACACAGAAAATTGTAGTATCAATTGATGTTAATTTTGGATATAATTTTCTTACATCTATATAAGAGAGATCATTTGGGAAAGGGAATTTGATTTGAGCTACCCTGGAAATATTTCACTAGTTAGGAAGAAGGCTTTTGTGGTTAGCAACAGAGCAGTCTTCTGCGTATTTCATCCTTGTATATTCAAATAATGAAAAACTCGAATATCAGTGCTTTTTCTTGATCCATTTGATTGTAATTATCCGGCACAATAAATTAGATGGAAACTCTTGGTCTTTTCCTTCTCAAGAAAAAAACAAAAATTTCCGTAACAGTTACCAATGCGTTTCCACTTTCTCTATTTCTTCCAGCTAAAATCGATTCATATTGCATAGGAACCTCGGACAACCAGAGAAACAGCTCCTCTGCGTTCCCATGCGACTGTTGTTACTGGCAAAGTCTCACGTGCATCCAAGGATGAAGCGGGCGGTGACGGGCTGAGATCAAAATGGAGATGAGTATTTTCTGATCAAGAAATGCTGCATGGAAAGGTAAAATATTTTTGTAGCGTGTACATAATTTTACATGGATCTACGGAGAGGAATCACATTGTTGCTTATCATTTGTGCTTGAACACAATTGTTGGTTGTCCAATAAGTTGAACTTCATCTTCAAGTCTTACACTTAGCCTTGTATATTGCTGATTCCCACTATTGACTATTCCCATGATATGTGAAGTATATTTAACAACACAAAACCTAAAAGCCCCATTAGGTGGGGTTTACTACATGACTTCAAATTCTCCATGTGTTAAGTCAACTCTTAATTTAAAATCTTTAACTTGATTGAAGGTAAAAAAGAATTGACAAAATTGTTTGTTTTTTTCCTAAGTTACAAAAAATTAGTTACGTATTGCTTGTTAGACAAATTTAAGTTACTCCTATTATTCATGCCGCCTTTGTAATTTTCATTTTTGGTGACCATTCTATTCTATCCATTTTTTGTTGTAATATTTGTGATGGTATTTAGGTGCTTTCTCTTTGTGTTATTAAATCATATAAAGTTTTTTATCTTCCAATTGAAATTAATTCTATTGATGTGTTTATTAAGGGAGCATTTTTACTGGAACCTTCATTTCTCGTGCAAAATACCATGCTACCCTCAAAATAATCTCAAGGATATTTGCTTTAAGGCTTTTTTTATTTTGTTTTATCCCTTTGTTTTCATCGTATGTTTTTATTTTTTACTTTTCATTTTTTATTAAAAAATAAAAACTAACCATTAAATTTGATAATGTTGTTTTTCAAAATTTTAAAAATGAAAACTAAAATGACACTCGATATAAGTGGTTATATATCTTATCAGATAATTAAATACATACAAATTATTTTATATTGACAAAAATTTGCATCCCCTTTGTAGGGTTTAAGTTTATGAATCGAGTATAGCTAGTTGGTGACTAAATTTAGGTAGATGAAGTGTGTGGAAATAAAATATCAGTAAACAAATATATTTTGATATTTTTATTTTTTTAAATAAAAATTGTATTTATCAATGTAGTAAATGAAGTTTTCCATTTATTTTTTCAGTAAGTGAATGAAAATAGAAAATTAAAAATGACCCTAGATTCAAATGAGCTATTAAAGTAAGGCATTGGTTGATTGTTGGAAAGACGTTTTTTATTATTCGTTGTAAATAAGAGGGTAAATTGTAACTACATCTTATAATTTGTGGTGTTCGTAAAGAGATTAGGGGATTTAAAAATATTTTTAAAAGTTTTTGTAGTTTTTTTTTGTTTATATTTTTTTTGTCAATTTAAAAATATTTTTGGATGAAATTTTAATTTGAGAAAAAATTAAATTATAAAGGCATCTAAAAACATTTATAAACTTCAGATATTTAAAAATTAACTCTAAATGAATTGTTTGAATGAAATTTATGTGGAAGTTAATGACATTTAGAGATATTTTTAAATTACAGAATTTAAAAATTTATCTAAATGAGTTTTTTGAATAAAAATAAGTCAATGAAATTTAGAGATATTTTTAAATCATGTAGATTTAAAAATTTATCTAAATAAGTTATTTGAATGAAAAAAAGTAAGTCAAAGGCATATTGAGGTATTTTTAAACTAGGAGGGATCTTTTTATAAATAACTCAAATCAAGCGAGGTGTAGGTGTAATTTATGTTAAATAATTTGGTCCTGTGTTTTTGAAATAGAAAGTATCAATTTTAGGCCAACTAAAATTACTATTAATTGTACTTATAATAAAAGTGAAAAGATGAATTTTAAAACTGATTGATAAAAAATAATATTAAGATATTTAAAATATTAATATTACTTTAAAATATAAATATATAATTTGAATGCATTTTACCCTGTATAACTAATTTGAACACATTTTTTTAGTTTTTACTTTTTAATATAAGAGTTTTTTATTTCAACAGTTGAAATTTGAAAAAAGCTTTTTTGAATTTGTTGCGTGAAAAAAAATTAATGATTGCAATGAAAAATTATAAAACATTTTTTAGTTAAATTATAAACAAAGCCCCTTAAGTTTAGCTTAATTACAAGTAGTGCCTCCCATTTTAAAGATAAAAATGGTCGTTCATGTTCTTAAAATGTATAATTAGGGATGACAATTGTAACTGAAATGGTCTGGTTATGGTTTTTACTAAATCCAAACTAAAACTCGAACTGAATATATGGGTAATTTAACTAATCCGAACCAAACCGAACCAAATATACATATATATAATATATATTTATTTATTTAATATATTATATATACACATAATATATATATATTGTCTAATGCATTTTTTTGCAAGTATTTTAACTAATGCATTACAAATATATAAAATATTTAACATTTATAAAGTAATCAACAAATAAAAATAAAACCTAATCCTAAATTATTTTATTCTTACCAATCAAGTAATTATATCCAAGAAATTTGAAGTTAATTTGTAACTTTATTAGAGTTTGTCTTTGTTTGTTGTGGAGTTATTAAAAATTTTTATAAATGTTATTTGCAAAAGTTTGTCTTTATTTATTGGTGTTATATGTATTTTTCGCACCATTTCTTATGGGTTAGACCCAGTCTAATAGGTCGGCCCAACCACATAAAGCCCGAGAAGCCCAAGTGAGCTTGACATTTTCGAGCTCATACGTCGCTGAAATCCGAGCTCTGATCGTTGAGCCAAGCGAGCTCCAAAAAGGCTTATAGCGAGCTCTGTGCGATATACTCAACGAGTTTCCAGCGATACTCCTAGTTCGCTAGCCTAATTATTCAGCTCGCTGGTTCAAAATCCTTCAGATCACATAGACAACAAAGCTGCTGGACAGCCGAATGCATGGGACCTACTCACTTTATCTGATGCGAGGCATATCCCTAGTAATGAGGATCTCACTCCTGATTTTATGCAAATAATAAGGATTTTTTGTCCCTTATTATATCATCTTTATATTTTTTTATATCTTATGCAAATTGTAAATGCCCCTCACTATAAATGGGGGGCGGAAATATTGTCAGAGACAACAGGAATAATGATATACTGTCACTCTGAAAGAATAATCAGGGTACAGTCGTGGAATAAGCATCGTTCTGGTCGAATCACGTGAAAATTCTTTGTGTTCTTCCTATTTTGTTTCTCTTCCTTGTATCTTGGACTTACTTATTCACTGCAGCCATAATGAATCACGGTCGGCTAAAATTGAATGTCGATAGTTGGAATGGATCAAACTAAAAAAATCATGATTAAAACCGAAACCGAATGGTTTGATTATGATTTTTAATTTTTAAAACCAATAGGTAATGGTTTGGTTTTGATTTTAATAGTTTAAGTTTGGTTTGATTATGGTTTTGACAAAAATCGAAATCAAACCGAACAATTGTCAACCCTATGTATAATAGGATAAATAGACCCCTTTTTTAAAAAACTTGTTGCTTTCTCTGACTCTCATTTTCTATAAAAATGTCTTTTAATGACATAAATATGTTTTTTATTGTATAAATATAAACATATGTTAGCCCCCGAGGTCGAGCTGCATGGATCAAAAGTGAAACTTAATTGCTTGTTGGCCACCGCCAATCAATTGTGCACGAATTCGATTCCTTGAGTGTTTGGCTTTTCGTGATTTATTTCTTATGTTAGAATCAAGAGGTTGAGCAATCAAGACACTCGTGATGGAGAATCATCAAAATATATATATATATATATATATATATAAAAACTTATGTTCTAAAGTATAAATATAAACTAATATATATAATACAAAAACAAACCATATATAATAAAATATTTAAAAACTATATTTTAAAACTATAACTATTTTCAAATTATATAAATATCTAAAAGAAATAAAAACAATAAATTTAATATTAGCCACTATTAACCGTTAAAATTGATAATTATTTATTGATAAGAGAAAATAGAAGCTAAATTTATTGAAGTTAAAAGAAGGATAATTTTATTCGGAGAAAGTAACTTATTTTTGTGTGTGGCTTTAATTATTGTGTCCATAAAAAGTTCATTATCTTTTTTCTGATGATTCAGTTCTGGATGAATGTACCATTTCGTCCTTTCTTATGTCCATATTAATTTGCATTAGTCTTATGCAAGATATTTTATCTATAATAAGATAGATAATAAATAATGCATATAATAAAAATAAAAAACCCCACATATATGCTGTACTTTCTGTAATCAAAAATCTTTTAAGAAATTATATATGGTAATTGTAATATATACTTTGTAATGTAATTTTATAAAGAGGAGTTAGAAAGACAGAGAAGAGATATGAGTATAAAATTGTCTTTTATCGAGTTTTTAGGGGCACAACAAGTCTGTAATTTTTGAAGATGCAGCAATATTATGTGTAATTGTTTTTAATTTAATTCCCAATAATACCAGCCCAATGGCTAATTAAGGCCAGTTTGTCTAAGCAGTTTAACCATTTATATAACTAGTTATGTAGCTTATTAGTTATTAGTTATTCAACGTTTTTCCTCAAGTGTTTGGCAACACTAAATAACTTAAAAATTATGTAGTTTAAATACTAATACAATAGCATTTGAAAAAAATTTCTCTCCCCAACTTTTGCAAAAACGCTTTTACCAGTTTATTGTGTTAATTAAGTCATTTATTATTTTATCTTCCAACATTTTTAATAGGTTCCTTGCTATTGTAACGTTACTTCTTTTCATCCATTACTATATATTCTCCCATCTCCCCTTTACATATGCCATTATCGTCGTTACCACAGTCACCCCTCCTCCATTACTGTCATTGCCTAGCTCGACCACCACAATGTGTCTCCTATTGGTGGGTCTCCTCATTGGTCGTGATATCTTCGTCTTTGTTTCTATGTTTGTCACCGCAAATTGCCTAGCGCCATCATGTCTCCTGTCTCCTCTTTCTTCTCTAGATCGACAATTGTCATATGGGTCTCCTTCTTGGTCATACCATCGCTGCCTCATGTTTTCGTTGCAAGTCGTCGGGCCAAATTCATCGCCAGGTCAAACGTAACCTTTGTTGTCGCTTGGTGAGTCTTCTCTTTGGTCGCGTCATCGTCGCCTCTGCTTCTAGATCCACTGCCAAAAGTCGTTTGTCGTCATTATTATCTCTTGCCACCTTCTTCTTCAAGATCACCCATCATTGTTGCTGTGTCTTTTATTATTGTCGTCTCCTGCCACCTCATTTATAATTTTGTTCTACTAACCATTTTTTGTATATATATGGGATAATTGAACTATAATTCAAATATCGTATGCTATCTAATTTTGGATTTTATAATTATCAATTTTTTTTTTATTATCAATTATTGTATCTTATTTAATCTTGTAATTTTATAATATATATCAAATTTATAGAGGAAACAAATATATATTTTAGTATTAATATTTATTTGTATATTTATACTTGATATGTATTGATAAAATATACAAATTAAGAAAATTTATATAATGTCTCAACTTATACATTAAAGATTTGTATGAATTAAATTTAATTTTAAACATAAAGTATTATATTAATATATTTTGTAATAATTATTGTTAAGTTCAAGGGTAAGTAAATATGATTTTGATGATAACACAAATATTTTTATGATATAAATATATTTTTTATTTATGCAAAATGTAAATTTATTTTAAATTAAAAGTGGGTACAAAGAGTAAATTTATTTTGAATTAAATGTGCATTGTCTTTATACATGTTTATTTGTTTTGATCATTTATGTATCAAAAGTTTATATTTGAATTTTCATTTATTGATAAATGCATTTCTTACTTATACAAAAAGTATATTTATTTTGAATTAAAGGAGAATTACTTTTAAACATGTTTTCTCTTTCTCATACAAAAAGTAAATTTATTTTGAATTAAAAAGAATTAGTTTTAGACATGTTTTTTCTTACTTAAGTAAAAAGTAAATTTATTTTGAATTAAAAATAATTAGTTTTAGAAATGTTTTCTCTTATTTATGTAAAAAGTAAATTTATTTTGAATTAAAAGATAATTGCTTTTAGACATATTTTCTTGTTTTAATTATTTATGTCTCAAAAGTTTATATTTAAATTTTTAAATCTTGAATTAAATGATAATTATTTTTAGACATGTTTTCTCTTACTCGTGTAAAAAGTAAATTTATTTTAAATTAAATGAAAATTAATTTTAGACATGTTTTATTATTTTAATCATTTATGTCTCAAAAACTTATATTTGAATTTTTCAATATTAATTTCTCATGCAAAAAGTAAATTCATTTTGAATTAAAGGTGAGACATGTTTTCTTATTATTTGAGAAATCTTAAATATTTTTTAAATTTCAAATTTCATATTAACCTTTTTTTTAATGGCTAGTGTGTTTGGAATATGTATATATATATAGGATAAGTATGAAGGCTCAAGATAGAACAAACTTGATAGTGCATTCAAACAAGAGTGAAAAGATTCAAAGTGCTAGAAGTGTGTTGGTTGATGGAATTCTCAACTGTTGGTGACTTGTTTGTAATTGTTTCTGATTGTAAATTTGTTATTTTTACTCACTTATTATGTAAATGGATTATATTTGCTAGTAGTGTGCTAGTAGTTCTTGTTTGGGTAAGAGATTATATGTTGGTTTTAGCTTCAATTAAAAATTAGTGTTGGTTATAGCTTTAATTAAAAGTTAGTGTTGATTCTCCTTAGTGGAACCTCAAGGTAAGTCTTGAGAGAGAGGATTAAGCTCTTTAAAGTCGAATCTCTATAAATTTTTCTTGTTTCTTGTGGTTGTGTGATTTTATTGTTATTAATCTTAGTGCAATCATCATATATTAAGATCACAAATTTAAGAATTTTCAAGAGTTAAAATTATTAATTTATTTAAAAAATCTAATTTATCCCTCTCTTGGGTATTTTTCTGGGCAACAATTATATATAATTTATCAACATGTAATTATAAGTATTTTATTAGACATTAATTTATAATTTTTTTATATTAAAAATTAATATATTTATGAATTTTATTTATATTATTAAGTAATATGTCTATTTTAATTTTTTTATCATGTTATGAAGTTTATCAGTTTTTATAAACTAATTATATAATTATTAATTAATAAATTTAAAGTATATTTATTTAAATTAAAAAATTTAAATAACTTAAAAGTTGATAACTTTAAACAACTTTAACTTAAAAACTCTTTTAAAAAAAAAAGCTTACCCAAACAGGCCTACGAAATATGGATGGATCTGATAAACGTCAGTCTTACCGTACAGCGGTACAGGTGTCACGGAACGCCATAAACCGCCAAAGTTTACTCTATAACTGACACGTGGCACCCCGCCAAATGTCATGATTTTCTCTCATTCACCATGCTTCCACTGAAACGGACGTATAAGAATTAAGGACGAACCAAAACGAGGCATCGCAAAACTCCATATTAGCAATGGAGGAGAAACTGATAGAGAGGCTTGAATCGGCGGTGGTGCAGCTGGAGGCGCTGTCGGCCGGAGGAGCGGTTCCTCCGCAGGGTGGCGGGGATGCCGCCGCGCTAGATCTGTCGATTGTGGCTTTCGACGATCTCGTGGCACAACGCCTTGGTAGGGTTTTGGCTGCTGCGGAGAAGATTGGGGGACAGGTTTTGGACGCGACCAAGGTTCTGGCCGATGCGTTCTCTGCTCAGCGGGAGCTTCTTATCACGGTCAAGCGGACGCAGGTTAGTCTCTGTTTGAATTCTGTTTTTGCGGTTATGACATAATTTGTGTTTGTGTGTGCATTATTCAGATTCTTGCAGTTTAATTTGTGCCATGCTCGTGCCACAGTTGGGGTTCTGTCCTTGAGTTGTAGAGGCACAAGCACGGACACATTTGGTCGGTTATGGTCTTGAGGTGTTGAGACTTAAAAGTCCATGTTTGTGATTGATTAATGATGCGTTGATCAACAGTACATTCTGAAGAATGCCATTCTGCATTCTGAATGCTTGTGTTAATTTAGCACGAAATTATTACGAGTATTGGTTGGCTTGGCTTTACAATAGATTTTCGAATTGGTTTCATATGTCTTTTAAAGGTGGTTCTCTTATTCTGGAGTTTCTTTTATAATTGATGTAAATTAATTATGGAGACGAACTACTGAGATATAACTGATATATATATATATATGTATGCATATATAAATGGAATAGTGTTATTGTCATTACAGTTTATTTCTGATAAATATTGGTGAGTTATTGATGATGTGATTGTTGTTGGGCGCGAGCTGAGGCTAAAACCAATGGGTAATTGATGGAATCTTGTTGCTGTGGCTGAGTTAAAATGTTTATAAAGGAACAAGTTCCTCTTCTGCTGTTATATTGTTCCGTCATGTATCTGCAGTGCTGGTAATGCAATAGTGAATGTGATCCTCTTCATTTGCAGAAACCAGACATTGCAGGTTTGGCTGAGTTTCTCAAGCCACTAAATGAAGTGATACTTAAAGCCAACTCAATGACTGAAGGAAGGAGATCAGATTTTTTTAACCACTTGAAAGCTGCTTCTGAAAGTCTTGCAGCTCTAGCCTGGATTGCATATACTGGAAAAAATTGTGGTGAGAGACATTTTTAACCGTAAACACTGAAAAAATATATAATTTTTGGTACATGTTGGTTCCTCAGTCATCTTTCCCTTTTCAAGGTATGAGCATGCCTATTGCACACGTTGAAGAAAGTTGGCAGGCTGCAGAATTTTACAATAACAAGGTAGTTCAAATGTCAGCTGCAAGTTATAGCTCTCTACAGAGCATGCCATTTATAAAAGAAGTACAATATTTTCCTTCCTATTGAACTGGATGAGGCAAGAAAAACTGAAATGCAATAACATATAGTCTTTTTATCCAAGGTTATACTTCAACCAATCCCTTTCTGTTTCATGTTTCTTTTTATTGCTTCTTATTATTATTTTTAATCCAAGTTGCCCCTGTTGTAAACTAATTTTGGGAAGAAGAAATTGTGTTTGTGTTGATGGATGAGATGGTGAATTCCCATGATTCCTCCATTTCAAACTTCTGGTTCCTTTTGTCTTCGTGTAATGCCTCATAATATATCTCTGTTTGAAAGGCACTTTGTGATTTTACTTGATAAGACTTTTAAATTGGATATATTAATTAACAAAATCTACTTCTAACCAAGTGACTTTGCATTTTTCATAATAAAAAATACGAGTAGTTCTGGGTGTCTGTTGTCATGAATCTAGGGTTCATGACGGCTGAAATGGACAATCGGAAAGATCCAATTGAATTTAAGTCAAGAGCAGAATGTATTAGGGGAAGAATTGAGAAGAATGAGGGGGAAATCAGAAGAAAAAGGGGGAAGAAACAGAAGAACAGAAGAACGAGAGGGAGAGATGGGAGAGGGAAAGGAGAATTAAGAGAGAGATAGAAATCAGATTTTCATTCATTCAATAATGTCCTTCCCTTCTCCTACCAACAGCCTTATATAGGCTTTCTCTAACAAAAATAACAGCATCCATGTGCTGTAACAGATTACAAAATATCTCCTAACAACTTGCTAAATCTATTACTATAATGCCCTTCTATGGAATCTTGGGTCATGACAATTCCCTCTTATTGAAAAGTTTCTTGTCCCCAAGAAACTTATTACGTTGAGCCGTTCATATTCGTCCAATTCCAGCTTTCTTTATCAGTTTAATGCTTCTTTCCTTCTTTATCCTTCTAGACTTTTTCCTCTTTTCTTTTTCCTCAACCGTAAGAACATCATGACTTGCTGCCACATTGACTTCAACCATCTGTTCATCAGTCAATGCAATAGACCAGCATTTGAATATTCCAACTGGAGGAGGAACCAATACAACAGCTGGAATTTTGTTCCCTTCAGCAAAGCCTACAACTCCTTCAGCTACCTCCCTTAGTTTTTTTCCAGCTACAACCCCTTTGGCAAAACCTACAACTTCTTCAGCAACCTCCCTTAGTTTTTTTCCAGCTACAATCGGCCTCCAAAATTCCTCACCCCTTTGAATTTGCTGCTGGTCGAGAGGACTACTTTCATGATCATAACTCATAGAAAAATTCCCTTGGCTGAAAGAGAAATCAGCATCTCTTTTTTCAGCGAATGTGTCTTGCCCCCTTGAATGATCATGTGAGCTGCCATTAGATATCTGAGAAAGAGCAATAGGGAGATTGTTTGAGGCTAAACATCCACTAGAAAAACTCCCAGCAGGCTGTTGAACTCCTTGAATGGTTCCTGCATGATGAAAAACAGGTAATGCAACACCAGATTGAGTAGAGAATGATGTGGCAAAAGATGTCCCAGTACTCTTTGGAATATTTGAAGTCAATCCATTCATCCTACAACCATGTTTTTATGTAGAAATATCAACAGCAGCCTCAAAATGCAGCAATGGAGGTTTGTATTCTTTCCCTGAATACTCATATCAAGGCTATTTGTGAGCATTAACATCAGGAGATGCTGCAACTTCACTTCCAGCCAATGATTGTTCAATGATTGACACCTGGCCAAGTGTCTTAGCACTAGTAAGAGTGCTTGAGAGGCTGTCAATTGATTGATTGCCTTCCTCCAATTCCGTTTCCTCACTTTTTTCTTCCTTCGGCTTCTCCATTTTAAGAAACTCCTCTTTGTTGAAACTTCCATGATAGTCATCAAAGTATTCGGCGGAAAAACTGTAATGATACTCCTTAGATGGTATCATTGCAAACTCTTGCAACTTCTCGTGAAACATTCGACCAAATTCCTTGCACTCTTCATGAATCCCATTGCTTGTTCGTTTGTCCCTGTTGCTGCCCACTGAAAATGCAGCCTTCTTTGGCTGCCATTGAGGCTTCCTTTCAGCTGAAAATGAAGCATTCTTGAGTTGCAATTGAGACCCCATGGGACTCCTTCGAGCACTACTCCTCCTGGCCAAAATCTCGCTGGCTGGAAAAGTAATAGGCCAAGAAACAGTAGTTCTTTCCATCCTAATTACCTTCTGTAACTGTCTCAACCAATCACCTCTAAAATTGATCCAATAAGTGGCAAATTACACCCACTGTTATGCTTCAAGACCAAATCTATTGTAACAACAGAAAAAATTGCACACTTACAGCAACTTGATCAGCCTTGTAAAGTCCCCTAGGCCTACCAATTCTCTTGACTCACCTGCTGCAATGATTCCCTATACCTGCTGGAATCACCGTCGGACTCGCCTTATCCAACCACTCAATTGCACTTCCAAAATCCAAGCTCAACCATTAAGAAATTGCCAAGAGTCAAGTGTATTCCTTCCGCTCGTCGGAATTCCCCAGATCGCTGGAATTCACTGCTGGAATTGCCTGGGATGCTCGCCTCCCTTGCTCGATTGTGCTGCAACTAACAGAATTCTCCAGAATTGAGAATTTGATGGTTGCAGTAGTTTAGGAATTATAATTCCGCCAAATCTGCTTCGGCTTGCTGACCCACACTGCCCAGCCTCGAAAATAGACGCAATCCACCTGCTCTTCTACTTCATAACAGTCGTCCACCCTTCCTTCGAAGACGCCTTGTCTGTTCGTCCGCAACTCCGACCAACACTCACTGAATTTCAAACCGAGAGCCACCAAATGCACTGTCAGCACCACTTGGCCAAGTCGCCTCCAGCATAGCCTCCCGAACAGATCAACTTAGCTATTCAATCCATTCCTTGTTGTGTCTGGGATTGCTTCCTGCGATCCTTTGCGTTCAGCAACCTTCGTCAGTGGAACTCCTTCCAATCCCGATTGGGCAATATTTTCGATCGGAGGTGTTCAATCTGTTCGCCCAGACTGCTGGACTCACCTTGGGTCCTTCCTCTAGTTCTGCCCAATCACCAACCGACTCCACCTTAAACCTCTACTCGATCGATTTCACAGATAGTCGCATCTACTTACTCGCCCAATCACCGTCATTGGTTTCGGAATTCACTCACCTTCGCTTCAGCCCGAATTCGCTAACTCTGCTTTAGCGACTTTGATATGGCTTTAGAAGTTGCCTGAATTCCCTTTGGAAACCGCCTTCCGAATCGTCCAGTTCCAGTTCAACATCTGAGGACTGCCGCTTAGTTGTAGTCAAACTAATCAAGGCTATGGACGAGCTCTGTTGCGGTCTCCTGAGGATTCGATCGACTCTGTTGGAGATCCCTATGAGTTCGATCAATTCTATTGCAGCTCCTCAAGAGTTCGCCTGACTCACCGGAAATTTGCCGGACGCTGATTGTTGCTACGATGCTGGAATTACTTAACAAAGAGGGTGGCCAAGGAACGAACAGCTCTGATACCAATTGTCATGAACCTAGGGTTCATGACGGTTGAAATGGACAATCGGAAAGATCCGATTGAATTTAAGTCAAGAGCAGAATGTATTAGGAGAAGAATTGAGAAAAATGAGGGGGAAATCAGAAGAAAAAGGGGGAAGAAATGGAAGAACAGAAGAACGAGAGGGAGAGACGGGAGAGGGAAAGGAGAATTAAGAGAGAGATAGAAATTAGATATTCATTTACTCATTTCATGCATATCTTCTCCTCTTACAATGGGGCCTTTATATAGGCTTCCTCTAACAAAAATAACAGCATCCAAGTGCTGTAACAGATTACAAAATATCTCCTAACAACTTGCTAAATCTATTACTATAATGCCCTTCTATGGAATCTTGGGTCATGACATCTGTCTGCAAACGCATTAGATGATCTCTTTAGACTAAGCTTTATTGTTGGAGAGATTTTATGCATATCCCAATAATAAAAAATGAACTTCCACTTCCCTCCATTTTGGATGCTACAGAATTTTGACAAGTAAATTATTAGTATAGTTGTACTACTGGAGCATTGGTAAATGAAGCTTTCAATGACACTTTGGTATAAAATTGGGGCTAGAAAATAGAGGGTAAATGAGGGAAACAATACAACTTGGGATTGTATATCTGATATATTGATTTTTGCCTTTTCACACTTGATGCTTGCATCGGTCCTTGGAATTATACCATAAGAAAATTTGCATGTAATCACAAACATGTTTCCTGTTTGCAATGAGAATGTGATACCACTTTGTAGATAGCAATTTGGATAAAATGTAATCTATTGATTAGTCTATTATTCTTTCTTTTGTTGTTTTGCAGATTCTTGTTGAGTTCAAAAATAAAGACCCGAGTAATGTGGAGTGGGCCAAAGCTATGAAGGAGCTCTATGTGCCAGGTTTGAGGGATTATGTGAAGAGTCACTATCCTTTGGGCCCTGTTTGGAGTGCCACTGGTAAAAAAATTGGTTCTGCCCCAACAAAAACTACTATGCCAAGCACTCCCGCACCTCCATCCGCTCCACCTTCATCACTTTTTACTTCACAATCTCGTCAGTCTTCATCATCACACCCAAAGGAGGGGATGGCTGCTGTTTTTCAAGAAATTAATTCGGGAAAGTCAGTGACTGCAGGTAGTTATTATTTCTTAACAATTTTCTCTTCTTCCAAATGTTCATTGCGTGTTTCAATTGATTTCTTTCCTCCTAGGTTTGAGAAAGGTCACAGATGACATGAAATCTAAGAACCGCACAGATAGGAGTGGCGTTGTTTGTGCTAGTAAGAAAGAAAGTCATGTCAATTCTCCTTCTTTGTCTAAAGTGGGATCTCCAAAACTAGAGCTCCAATTGGGTCGTAAGTGAGTGCATTTTCATGCTTTAATATGCTGCATCAATAACATAAGAGTTTTATTTTAAATTTCTTATTGTTACTACATTTTACATTGTGCAGGTGGGTGGTTGAGAATCAAACAGGAAGGAAGGATTTAGTGATTGATGATTGTGATGCAAAGCAGTCAATTTATGTTTTTGGATGCAGAGATTCTGTTTTGCAGATCCAAGGTTTTTTGTTTTTGTTTTTAATCTTATATGTACTTGATTGTTATTATTATTGTTTTAAGTATTATATTTGCTACCAATCAATAGATAGTGTCTTCAAGTAGGATTTCTGTTCAGGAAGTAGGTAGTAGCTTATTGAAAGTCTACCAATGTGCAGGGAAGGTCAACAACATAACAGTTGATAAATGCACCAAGATGGGTGTTGTATTCACAGTCAGTATGAAAATAGACATATATATATGTATATATTTATCTATGCTTCTGTATTATAAGCAGAAGGTAAGGAATATGGCTCACTTAATGCAACTTGAAAACAGGATGTTGTGGCTGCTTTTGAGATTGTGAATTGCAGTAGTCTTGAGGTGCAATGCCAGGTACCAACTTCTCCCTGTTTACATCTGAGTTCTTGAAAAATCTTCCTGATATTGATCATTCTGTTATCTTGAAGTCCATAATTATGTACTAACTTCCAATTGCATTATGCCTTAATGGTCCATAGAGAATTAGAATTCAGTTGGCACTGGAATGGCCGCATAATGTCTGCCATATCACAATAATCCAAGTTAATAATTTTTTATGGCTTTTCCAGGGTTCAGCTCCAACAATTACAGTGGATAATACAGGTGGCTGTCAATTATATCTGAGCAAAGATTCTTTGGAGACATCTATAACGACAGCCAAATCAAGTGAAATCAATGTCTTCGTACCTGGTGCTAGGCCAGATGATGATTGGGTATGCTTACATTAAAATTTTCCCAGTTACAACTCTTTCAAGATTATACTAGAAATCTAAAAATAGAGAAAACATATTCTTGTGGTAGTTGCTTGCAATAGTTTATACCTTAATATCAACTATACCTCTTTGAATCCAAGACTATAAAAATATCTACCACGATCATGATAACTAAACATGGGCCAGTCACATATGTTGGCAAGAAATAGAAATTTGGGAATCATGATATTTCCTTTTTTGGTTTAATCATCAAAGAAAATACATTGAACATGATGCCATGAGTGGAACTAGGATTTATGGAAGGAAAGGCGAATGAAATGAAAATCAACAATCCCATATGCGTGTAAATCAGTATTTTTGTCTTCTTTTGATATTTCTTTATGTGATCGTAACATCCCTTTGAAGCTAAAAGAGAAGTTTTATTGGATGACTATAAAAACATCTTTGTTGTATGGTTCTGAATGTTAGGTAGTTAAATGCCAATATGTGCATAGGATGAGGTGAGAATTTTACGGATGTGAGAGATCATAGAGGAAAAATGAGAAACAAAATCATACGCAATAAAGTTACGAACACCTACTGAAGATAAGAAGTTAGAGTCATGCTGAAAATGGTTTGGACAAGTGAGAAGGCCAATATTGTGGATGAAATGGAGGAACTTTGTAGCAAATTGGGAGAGTTAGAGCAATGAAAAACTTGGCAAGAAACCCTTCCACTTGGCATAGAATAGATGGCAAGGATATGGTCATGGACAGAAATGACTGGAAGTCTATATTTCATGTATCTAACCCCACCTGGTGGAGTTAAGGCTTGTGTTGTTGTTGTTCATATTCTTTTATGTTGAAAAATCCTACTTCTAAACATGGGGTTGTTAATACTCCTTTGCAAAAAAAATGAAAAATGTTGACAAGCTCTTTGCAAAAAATAAAAACGTTATTTTTACATAAAAAATATTTAAAAAAATGTTTATGCTTAAAAAATATTTTACATAATCTTTTTAATGTAAAAAGCTATTCTATGTTACAAAAGCCAGAAGCTAGAAGACAATATTTGTATGTATACGTGTGATTCTTTACCAAAATAACAAGATTTTTGTTTCATTTTATATGATTTTCTTTACAAAATTATGTCTATATAATATTAATACTGTTTTTATGTCTGATTTTTTCTTTAAAACTTTATGTTTTTAACATATAGACATTGATAGTTGAAAGGATGTTTGATTACAAAAAAATTAGCCAAGTCGGGTACACATTATTTATGGCATGGATCTAGATTGGACCATGGATTTGTGAGATCTGAGTCAATGAGATCTGGTCCAAAATTCAAATAGCTCTTGACCAGATTATTTCCTTATCGGATCTGGATTGGATTTGTCCTAGATTGGACTGTTGAAAGGCCTAGCTTGAATGTTCTTCCATTCAATACTTAAATTTAAGAAGAAGCAGGCCTAGTTTTGCTGTTTAATCTTACAGTACATATTCTTTTATGTGAGTTATTCTAAACTTTTTGACATTGATAAAGATAAGCTTCACAGCTCACAAGTTTGAAATATCAGATTAATGGAATGGTTATACTTATATACAATTGTTAATCTTTTGTTGGGAGGTTGTCTTCTGCTTCAGCCTCTAAACTTGCCTCATATTTTCTTCATCGTTTGCCACTTCTATTCCATTTTTTTTCTATTCAATATTTTATTGCCCATGTGTTACTTATCATTAAATTGGTGATACTGATGCTGACAGTAGGTAGCATCTCAAGGATCCTTAACTAATTGGGAACATATGTACCGTCTCAAGGGGAGTGGTTAATAAATTGAGACATTTACATTTTGGGAAGATGGATGATAAAGTGAGCTTTGTCCCTTTTCTAGATTGTGAATTCTAGTTTTGCATAGTGTTATTAGGTCTCTGGGCAGTTTAGGACATTAAGGGCCATTCCTGTCTGATTAGCCAAGTGACCTAAACTTGACTGGTGGATAGGGAACCACTGTATGTCTAGCTCGGGAGGTTTTTGATGGCTTTGAGCAATTACTCGGTTGAACCCTTTTCAAAGACTAAATTGTTTTCCTTGACAGTTTAATTGAGTTTTTTGAGTGATTGTACTGAAAGGAGACCGATTAGTCTCCAAATACACTTATTAGGAAGGCAAGTAAAGCTAAGAAAGGAAAAATGATCAGCTTCAGAACGTGGTTCCCCCTTTCAAGCAACTCCTTGAACAAAATGGTGACGTTACTCTTTACCAAGGAAGTATTTGGGTGTGGGATCTCTTTTCTGCCTGTTTTCGCTCAATTAGATGCAGTGATGGCCTTTCTCAGTGTATCTCAATTTTATGAACTTTGAGAAAAGAACTACATTCTAGAATTTCTTGATGAGCTTGCAGCCCTAAGAACTCCCAAGAAAGAATTCCTACGCTAAGCCTAGTTTTTGTGTGCCAATATTTTGTTTATGATCTTTAGGACCAAGGACAAATACAAGTGCCCACATACCCCGAAAATTAGTCTTTACTCGGAAGTTTCACAGGACATGGATTTGCACATTGTGCTAGTTACGGCTTTCTGCATACACTCAATATTTTTGTTTTGGAAACACATCTACTTTTGATAACACCAGTTATACTCCCTTGCCAGTCAAATGAAAGGCTCTTTCAAGTTGGTCAACTTCTTCAACCTTATCCGATTAAGTTCTTTTGTGGCAATGCTCAAAACATGGATAATTACAGAGTGATAAAATTTTGTGGCCATTGCTCCCACTTGGTTATCATCTTTGGTAAAACCATTCATTAATCAACATTGGTTGGTATAAACTAAACCGAAACTAGAAGGGGGCAATAATTATTGCTATCCTTTCTTGTTCTACAGGGGGAACATGCATTGCCACAGCAGTTTATTCACGTATACAAAGATGGCCAGTTTGTAACTACTCCGCTCTCCCACTCTGGAGCCTAATGCTGGAAAACTCTCACATTCAACTGCAGTGGGAAACTCAAAGACTCCATGAGAAAGATGGCATAACCATCCAAGCCCATGCTTGATTCTACTGTTTAGCTTTTTTTTGCTTCTATTATGGTACGTGTTTGTTGTCCGATCAATGTGTTATCTTTTCTGAGGAGACCACAAATGGAAAACAATAGTTTACAGGGCGCAGAATTTTTTTTGGCAATTTGAATCAATTGTAGTTCATTTCATTTGTGCATTATTTATTAATCAAGGAATGACAATGTTACTGAATTGACATGTTTTTGCAGTTTTTATTGAAGTGCCAATATAATGTTTCAATGTGGTATAATATTTAAATATTTGAATCTGTTAGTGTAACCACATGTGAACAAAAGAACATTATATTTATAACGGTGTAAACCCAGTACGCTTATATACTGGTAATAGAGAAACTAATAAAGCTCTAGAAGTAGAACTAGTAATAAATTATGTTAGGCTACCCACTAAAATGCATTTATAATGTTCTAATATGTTGGTGAAACAAAATTTCAACACGAAGATATTACTTTAACTATAATGGAAGACAGTTTGATTGTTTTGCGCCACACAAGCCAATACAACACAACACAACTCAATATTCACCGGTTAGCATTGTTTGTTTTTGAGTCCTTTTGACAGCTAGGCTTATTAGGCGATAGACGGGGTGAACAAAATAAAGTCATAAATATATTGATTTATAAAAAGAACCTTGAAGAATAGGAGTAGCACTCGTCCGTTATCGTCCAGCGGTTAGGATATCTGGCTTTCACCAGGAGACCCGGGTTCGATTCCCGGTAACGGAAATTTTGCCTTTTGCATGTTGTACGCAGTTCTTTTAGCGTACGTGACATTCCAGTCACATAAATATTTATTTTATATTTTTCTAACCTTATAAGAACCAAATATGCTCTATAATTTTCGCTAAAACCAAATATATATATTTTTTTACAAAAACTTATAATTATTACTTTTCAAGAATGTGTTGAGTTGAGTGAACTCAAATACATATAATGACCAGGGCAGAGCCAAGTGAGGCTCAGTTGCCCTCATTGGCCAGATTTTTTTTTTTTAATTTTATATTTTTTTTAATCTAAGTTCAACTCTCAAAATCAATCTAAAATTATTGTATTAAATCTTAGTTCAAATAGGCTAAATGGTCCAAATCCACTAAGTCTTAAATCTTAATTCATTTCATTCAAATTTATCTCATATTTTACTTTCTTTCTCAATTATTACCCGATTTTCTTTCTTTTTATTCCTACTGCTT
Source organism: Diospyros kaki (assembly GCA_036245055.1). NCBI lineage: Eukaryota > Viridiplantae > Streptophyta > Magnoliopsida > Ericales > Ebenaceae > Diospyros > Diospyros kaki. The sequence continues at coordinate 38,162,327 of BSEG01000001.1, read as the reverse complement.
CACTTAAAAGAATATCTTTTGTAATCAACATTTTGAAAAATCAATTACATAATAGAATTAGGGATCAATGGATGAATGATAACTTAATTGTGTTTGATGAAAATGATGTATTTAATAAAATTGATAATAAGATTATTATATAATGTTATCAAAATATAAAAAAATTGTAAGGAACAATTATAAAGAGTTTTTGTATTTTAATATTATTATTATTTTATTTTTAAAATTATATTTTTTGTATTTAAGTTCGTCTTGAATTAAAATCTTATCTCTGCCCCTAATAATACCTACTTACAAATCATATATTTTTAAAAAATAAAATAAATTTGTGAGGTAGTGATTGAACTTAGAAATTTACCATAAAAAGAAAAAAGAGAAAAGAGTATATAAAGTGTTTGACCATTCATTTCATCAGTTTTTAAGTTTTAACTCTAAAAATTCCAAGTGAAACAAGAGGTGGCATGGCAAATAGGGGTGTATAATCGATTATAATCGAATCAAACTAACTAAAAAATAATAATCGAATAGTATATAATAATCGAACCGAACCAACCGATTAATTCTCACTAATCAAACTAATCGAAATTTAAACTAAGTTAATCGAACTGATAATCGATTGTGCAAAATCAGTATAAAAACAAATTGATATGCATAAATGAAATACAAGAACAACATCCATTGATACGAAAAAATGCAAAACTATTTAGAGATTGAGAGAATATAAATTAGTTTGTTCAAAATAAGGAAATATAAATGAAAAATTCATAATGCAAACGAAAAAATATTAAGAAAGTAACCTCACTAAAAGTCAACAAAATTGAAAAATGTAAACCTTAACCTAAAGTCAATATTAACTTCTGTCTGACGGTCGATCATCGTTGATATGGGTTGATCATTCAAGCAAAATGAAAGGAAGAAACAAAGAGACGAAAGGAAAGGTGTCGGTTTGGATATGACGAAAGGGACTACAATTGGTGAAGGGAAAGGTGGGGGGCGGGCGACTGCTAATGACAAAGGGAAAGGCGTCGAAGGTTGAGGCGACAGCAATGTTGACGGACTGGCAGGGCCGGCCCAAGGCATATGCCACTGAGGCCTATGCCTAGGGCCCCTCAAAAATTTGGGGCCCCAAACAACCCCCCAACAGCTATTGCCCAGCAGCACAACCCACTCCCCCTAATACATAGAAAATTTGGGGCCCCAAAATAATCTCTCCTCCCCTCTCCTCCCCAAGAATTTGGGGCCCCCAAAAAAATCCCCCCCCAACTCATACACACAGAATTTGGGTCTTTCAAAAAAAAATACTCCCCTACCCACATTATTTTTGCCTAGGGCCCCACTGGGCCTTGGGCCGGCCCTGCGGACTGGAAGGGTCTTTCTCTCTATCAGTCTTGGTCTCTCTCAATGTCTTGTGTTCGTCTCGGTCCAGCCTTCCAGTTTCAGGTAAGTGAGTATCTGCCTTGAGTGCCGCAACATCAACGTTAGCATTGGAGAGGGCGATGGTGCAATCATGCCAGAGTGTCGGAGATGATGGAAGGGAAAGGGTCGAGCGAACAGAAGGATTGATTTGGTCATTTCGCCTTTCAATTTGGGTTTTATCTTCTTTGCGTGACTTAGTTTGTCACTTAAGGATTTTTTTATTTTGTTTTTATTATAAATTCAAAAGTTTGGTTAAATTATTTTAAGTAAAAAATTAAATTAAATATAAAAAATTAAACTTTTAAAAAAATGTAACTGAACTAAAATTTAAAAAAAAAAAATCAAATTGAATCGATCAAATTTGTTTCTTCGACCCGATTCTATTATTTTGAGTTAAGGGAGGTTGTGCCCACCCCTAATCACTATCAAAAAAAAGAAGACCCAATAAGAAGACCCAGTTGTTGCGTCAACTATGCTTGCCTGACCACTAGGAGCCACAAACCAGCGTGTCGCACTCGCACTCCCTCCATCAGCTCATCATATGCCACGTCACCCACCCCATCTGGATCGATATCTCTCTCTCTCTACAATCTGTACTTCGTCCCTGTTCGATATTCCAATCATCTAACCCTAATCACACTGCCTTTATCTGAGCTGAAATTCAATTTGTTCCTCGGTTTCATGCGTGTGTATGTATCTGTATTCAGTGCCGGAGTACGGGCTAGGGCTCAAACCGAGCTGATCGCCGACATCTGATGGCCGCCAGTCTTTAGCAGTTTTTTTTTTTTCCGAGGATGTCCGTAGCAGAGCTGAAGGAGCGGCACGCGGCCGCCACCGAGACTGTCAATTCTCTCAGAGAGCGTTTGAAGCAGAAGCGTCTTCTTCTTCTCGACACTGATGGTTTGCAATTCGGATCTCTCGTGGCTTTATGCGTTTCTATGCTGTGTCAATCGGTTGATTGTATGTATTAGGTTTGCTCAGATCTGTTGTTGTGTTTTTGTTTTTCCTGGAACAAATTTTCAGTGGCAGGGTATGCAAGGTCACAAGGTAAGACTCCGGTCAGCTTCGGCCCCACGGATCTTGTTTGCTGTAGGACGCTGCAGGGACACACCGGGAAGGTAGGGTTTTGCATTTTCTCCTGGAATCCAAAATTCTGTGTATGAATGTTTTACAGGATATAGTGAGTGATTTGTGATTTTCTATCTGTGCTTTGATTTTGGCTGTTGCCTATTTGTGCAAACAATTGATTATAATTGAAACATATAATTAGCTGGCGAAGAAGAAGATTCTGGGAATGAGTGTGCAAGCAGATTTAATGTATTCATTCATTTAAAGACCTATAGTTTCTTCATGGTTAAAGTTGACATGGGGTATTTGAATTTGTGGCAGAGTCAAAAAAGGCTAAATTCTGAACTTTTTTTTTTTTTTTCAAAACCTCTGGGAGCGTCAATCCTAGAATTAGGATAACAGATTATGCAGCAGTATGTGGCACACATCAATTCGAGTGCTTTGCAGCAGTATGTTGAGGTTTTCCAATTTTTATCAGCTAAGTTCCACTAAAGTTTTGTCCATCATTTATTTTTTAGATAGGAAAATATTTGAGCTTAATGTTAGAGATATTATTAGAGATATGATTAGATTGGGGGGGAAATTATTGCATAATTTGCTCCCCAATTTTGTTCCTTGATTTACTCTCATTTCCTTATTTTATTCATTAGCTTATGTATAATTAGATATCACTTATTGTATACTCTGAATCATATTGAATTCAATTTCTCTTTTGTGTTCCTCCAATTCGAACATGGTATCAGAGTTTCAAGGTTGATCTTTTCTGAGTTTCGTGTTTGAAGACATGAGACTGATTCTAGGAAAAAGTCATTGTTGATCCTCCGTTCATCCCATTCTCCGTTGCTGCCACCTGCCAGTCCTGCTGCTGATGTGAGAGACCAGATCTACTGGTGTACCACTGATCTGCCACTGATCATTTTCCAGTGTTGCTTCTCTGTGTCCATTTTATCTCTGTTCTAGCCACAATCCTCCTATGGCATCGTTTGACATGGTATTCTGCTACCATTTGATGTTCTCCCTTTGATCTCCACCTTGATCACAATTCTCCTGTGGTAGTATTTTGATTGTATTCTAATACCATTATCTTGATCTCCGTTTTAATGGTATTTTGATACCATTCTCTTGATTTCCATTTAATGTTATTCTCGTACCATTCCCTTGGTCTCTGTTCTCATGGTATTCTGGCACCATTCTTCTGGTCTCTGTTTTGTTCTCCAATTCTCTCTCTCACTAATCTCCTGTGGCAATATTTTATTATTGATCAATTGTTCTTGATTTCTGAATCAAGTCAATTCTCCTTGGTTTCTAGATTTTTTTTTCTGTTTTTTTTTCTCATTCTCTGTTCTTTGGTTTCTCTTGATTATAAGGTTCCCCTAGCTTCACTGACAACACACTGGCATGGCTCTGCGCTCTGTTCAGATTACTTAGAAAACTCAAGTTTTTCTCTTGTACCAACTTCAGTTTGAAAAAAGGGGGGGGGTGTTGTTAGAGATATTATTGGAGATATGATTAAATTAGGGAAAACTTATCACAGAATTTGTTCCCCTTATTTTGTTCCTTGATTTACTCTTTGATTTGCTCTCATTTCTTTAATTTGTTCGTTAGCTTATCAATAAATAGATCTCACTTATTGTTACCTTCGAAGTATATTGAATACATTTTCTCTATTGTGTTTCTCCAATTTTAACACTTAAATAAGTGAAGAAAGTATATGAACAGCATAGGAGCAAGAATCTGTTATGAAAGGAGGAAGAAAGTAGAAGTATGCATGGGCTATGGAGAAGTAAAAAGGTGATACAAGATGAAAGGCGAGTCCTTATAATTTCAAATGTAGTCCTCCTCAGGTAGCATAAATAGTCCTCCTCAGGCAGCATAAATATGATCCTAAAACTTTCCTTGACAAGGAAGACAAAAGAGTTCCCTACCACTCCTACTGAAAGCTCAGTGTTTAATCATTAGTAATTTCCTTGTTCCCTGTTCTTTGGTTTTGACTCAACCTTTGCATTCTTTCTCCTTCCATTCTCTATCCAATGATAGGCAAGACTACAATGCCTGGGTAAACATCCTGTTTACCAAACAAGACATCTAGAATGTCACTTAACCTTTCCCCTCCTGTAGCCAAAGTGATAGTGGATGAATGAAATGGAGGTGGGGATGTTATGATGGATGTGAGAAGATAAAATTAAAAATGAGGTTATTTGTAATAAGGTCATAGTGGCTCCTATTGAAGATATGTGAGACATGATTAAAATAGTTTGGTCATGTGAGAGGAAGATCAATTGAGGCTCCCATGCATGGATGGAATAGAACAAGTCTTTAGCAAAAGAGGTAGAAGAAGACTTAGAAAAACTTGTTGGGAGAATCTTATTATAGCCTTACAAAAGATAAGCCCATAGATAGAAATAATAGGTGAGCTAGAATTCATATGGCCAATGCTACATGGTGAGATTAAGGCTTGATATGTTGTTATTGTTTTTCTTTGTTTCAATTGAAGTGTGTTATCATTTAGTCAATGTCCCTGCTAGGTCTTTGCTTCTGTTTGATTGGTGAAAATGTAGTGTAATTTCCATAGAAGGAATGTCTAAATGAAATTGACAAGATGTAAATTGTACTACTGTTGTTTATACCTTACTTAAATATGGGTTGATAAGCTTTTAATCTACTGCTTTGTTGTTTCTTGACATTATATTTACTCATTAGAAAACATGTGAAAATAATAAATGATTTAACATGGTACCGGTATTCATGATGAAGTCATAATGTGGGACTTAAATCTCATGAGACATATTGCAGGTTTATTCATTAGACTGGACTCTTGAAAAGAATCGTATTGTCAGTGCCTCTCAGGATGGGAGGCTAATAGTGTGGAATGCTCTAACAAGCCAGAAAACTCATGCTATAAAGTTACCTTGTGCATGGGTCATGACATGTGCCTTCTCTCCAACTGGGCAATCTGTTGCCTGTGGTGGCCTTGATAGTGTCTGCTCCATCTTCAACCTCAACTCTCCTACTGACAAGGATGGGAATCTACCTGTATCAAGAATGCTTAGTGGGCACAAGGGTTATGTTTCCTGTTGTCAGTATGTTCCAGATGAAGATACTCATCTGATAACAAGTTCTGGTGATCATACATGTGTTTTATGGGATATAACTACGGGCCTGAGAACGTCTGTTTTTGGAGGTGAATTTCAATCAGGCCATACTGCTGATGTGCTAAGGTATTTTTTTCCTGAGTTCTAGATTGATATTGGTGTGATGTCTTTTTTTTCTTGGTAGAAATGCTTCTACAATATGCTTATGAAAGAATCTTCCAAAACTGAAACCTTTCTTTGTATTACAGCATGATTGAAGAACATTCATATGTAGATGAGTTGCATTTTCAATCTTATATATTTTTGCTAGATTTCATTGAATTTGATGTGAGCTGTCATTTGAAAGTTTTTGTTTTGTGAAGGGAGGTGAACAATCAGTTTTCTGTGGGGCAGATAGACAGCATATAGCAAAGTATTGTCTGGCTGCCTTACATTGATAGCCTATCCCATTTTTTTTTTTCCTTTTTATATTTTTGGTTTTCTTAATTGGAGATGCAGAGTCAAAACTTGATTGTTTATGCATCCTGTCAAAATAATGCCAATATTACCAGCGATTTCACAAGAACTGCTTATCCAACAATGTTTTCTGCCGCCACCATGCCAGAGTGCTTTGAGTAATACATCAGTTAAAAATAACAGCTAGTTGCTTCCGTTCATGGCCTTGAAAGTAGAACAGGATAGAAGTCAAGGCCCTGGTATCTGCAGTACATTTTATAAACCTTAAAATGACCACATTCCGCAGATGCTCTGGTGATTATTCATTGTTCTATTTCCTTCAACTCGATTAAGCCTTTTTGCCACCAAGCTAAATCTTTGATACCCCCTTTGATTTATAATCCAGTCCATAAGCTGGTCACAATAAGTTTCACCTTTCAATTATCCATGGAAACAGTGCTGGTGTTTTAAAAAATTTCACTGAAAATAGAATGTGATTTGGCGCTGATGCTTTTTTGCTTCAGATGTGTTGCATCTCTTTGTTGATAATTATGTACCTGCTTATGGAAAAGCATAATAGTTTGTTTCTTAAATTTTATCGTCATTTTTGCAGTGTCTCTATAAGTGGTTCGAGCTCAAGAATGTTCGTGTCTGGTTCTTGTGATGCAACTGCTCGATTATGGGACACTCGTGTTGCTAGTCGAGCAGTGAGGACTTTTCATGGTCATGAGGGTGATGTTAATACTGTGAAGTTCTTCCCAGATGGCAATAGATTTGGAACTGGTTCAGATGATGGAACTTGCAGGTTGTTTGACATTAGGACAGGGCATCAGCTCCAAGTATACTGTCAGCAGCATGATGATAATGAAATTCCTCCTGTGACTTCACTTGCTTTCTCCATATCTGGCCGGCTTCTCTTTGCTGGGTACACCAATGGAGATTGCTATGTATGGGATACTTTACTTGCTAAGGTAAATGATTCTTCCATCATAGGTACAATGTTCGTGCATTTACTTTTGTGCAAAGATACCTTGGCATTCCACTGGTCAACGTAGTCAATGAAAGATTTTTCTTCATGCCTCCTTGGAAAACATTTCAGTGTGTTCTTTCCTTAGTTCGTTACCATGTGTGCATGGTTTGCATTGTTGCAACTTCAAGATTCCTCTTGTTGAAGTGTTTGGTCATACTTCTGTTTGAATGGGTTATGAGTGAACAGTAACAATATTTAGGACCTTTGAAGTGGCAACAAGAGTTTTTGAATTTCCTTTACTGTGGGTTAGAGGTATGTTCCTGCAAAACAGATTTTTCTTGGGAAAGTGTCTGGCACAATCAATCTTTATTATATATGATAGAGAAATTGTGCTTCTTTATTCATTTTCCGAATGCAAAATTACCCTACTTATTCAAGAAGCAGGCAATGAATGAATGAATAAATGAAATAAACAATTGAGAGCCTAGCATTTCCATGAATTATCTCGCTTTCCTCTTGGGTCTCTGCATGTTTGCGATACTTTTCTTTATGTGCTTCTACAGGTGGTTTTGAACTTGGGGACTCTTCAGAACTCACACGAAGGTCGGATCAGCTGTTTAGGTTTGTCAGCTGATGGAAGTGCCTTGTGTACAGGAAGTTGGGATACAAATCTTAAGGTGCATCTATTTTCTTCACTATCAATATTCATTTGCCTGATATATTGTTGATGTGATTGAAAAAAAGATATTGGATTATTTCTTCATTTGCATAATATGTGTTGACCTGTGGCTTGACTCAGTTATATGTTGCTTGATGAATCCATGCAGAAAAGAAACAAAAACTTAAAATAAAGTGTGAATTTGAAGTTCCTTGATGAAATGGATTTGCGTAAGCAAGCCCCAAGATGGGTTCACCTCTACACAAGCAATTGTAGCTACATTTGAATTGAAAAAACTTTATTTGAAATTTCAGCATCAGCCTGCTGTAAATCTATCACCAGGCATGACAGAAAGTGAATTCTTCCAGTTGAAGTCAAGTCACTCTAGTTAGATGGGGCTCTAGTTAGATGGGGCTTTCCCTCTTGACTGCATTTTAGGTATTTGAGGAGAAAACCGAAAAGAAAGTTACCTTAAAACTAATAAAGTAGGATTTTTGAGTAATTATAGCCCTTCCATTATCAAAATGGTTGTGTCGCTATGGAGAATTGAAAGTTTAAATGAAATGTGCCAAAATAGCCAGAAATTTAGTATATCAAGCAATGGGTGACTCGACCTTACAAACTTATGATATATAGAGGTGGAGAATTGGTAATTCACTGAACAACCTCAGCGTGTTCACTGTCTGAATGATCATGTGCATATTGCGGCCAATTTGAAATTTTATGCAGTTGACCTCTTACTAATGCATATTGCAACGTTGGTAGCCACTTTAAGATTGCTCCTTTGTGACCTTAGGTTTGAGTTGTGAACACAGCCTATTTGCAAACAAAAAAAAAAAAAAAAAAACGAAGGGAAGGCTGAGTACACGTACGACCCTCCCTAACTCTCTTACAAAGTGGGGAGTGTTGTGAACTTAGAATTCCCTTCCTCTTGGCTCTTGGAGTGTGATGTTGACAATTTCTTTATACGCTAATACTATATTGGAAACCGTATTTCTTATCGTTTGGTTTACGTCTATTTTTGGTTGCAGATTTGGGCTTTTGGTGGGCATAGAAGGGTGGCCTGAAGAGTAGGCGAAGTTGTCTTACCAATTAACATGGGAAGCCCATGGTGGTTGTCTTCTTTACCATTTTTCAGTAATTGCTTTCTTATCTTCCATTTGTAAAAACCCTTTCTGTACCTCGTCAATTTACTCCCTTCTGAAGCCATAATCATATACTGTTTGTTCTTGAAATACAATTTAGGGTAGGGTAAGAGTCTTTGACAAGTTTGATAGGACAACAAACTTGTTCTCTTTTATTTTTATTTTTTTGTTCTTTTCCCCGAGCTACATGTTCTTTCCATTTGCCCTTTTCTTCTTCTTATTGTTGTCATTTTTATTTATTTTTTATTTTTTGGGTTATCCATGAGAAGCTCCACCACCCCATCTATCAGGCTGTGCATTAATTAAACTTATAACATGCATAATAATTTACAAATTGTAAATATTAGATAAGCATTTATAAACTTTTATATGGGTTTGCCTCAAGGATATATAGGAGGTCACTGTAACCCACCTGTTATTAGTAGTCTTGACTCTTGATCGTTGTGTCTTCGAAACTTACTAGCTTGTTATTTTATGGCAATGAGCTAACTTTTAAGTTTACTAATTTTTATTTTTTATGACTGATATTGGGTGGAAGGATGTTAAAGATATTTATTTTTATATGTGTAAAAAATAGATTTCCAGATTTAATCTTTTATTTTTACTCTTTGTTTATAAAAAAAAATAAATATTTGGTTTTATGTGTAAAAGAATAAATACTTTATGTTCAAACATTCATACTGGGAAGGTATCTTGTACCCAAATATTAGGAAATATACCCCTCCTGGAAAATATTTAATGAAACAGTGGGATCACATTATTTTGTTCCCGTTGTATAATAATTATAATAATAATAATAACAATAATAATAATATGACGCGTTTATACCTAAAAAATATACGCTCTAGAGAGATAAAACTGGTTGGATGAGTATTTTGGCCATCTTGTAGTTGTCTTTAAGGAGGGCTATCCAAGAGTTCTTGGAAAATTTGAGTAGGATTATAAAATTTTAATTTATGATAAAAAATCTCTTGAAAAACAATAACAAAAAGTAACTTAGTTACGTTGTATTTTGGGCATATTTTTTCAATTTTCTCAAGTAAAAAGAGAGTGTATTGTACATAAAATTTTAAGATTGTTTACTTGTGAAAAATTAGAAAATATATCTATAGGCATAAAAAATTAAAAACTATATTTAAAATGGTCTTTTTTCTAAATTAGAGTATAAGAAAATAAATTTTCTTATTTTTAAAATTTGTACTATACGTTAAAAACATTTGAAAGATGTTTTTTAAAATAAATATACTTTTTTAATTTGAGTCTCACTTTGAATCTTGTTAACAACATTTTTTCTCTTTAACTTATTTATTTTTTTTTAGTGTTCATTTACACCCACCCATTCACTCACCACATTTTTTTTTTTCTCGTCGCCCTTTATTGTTTGCCATTGTGATAGCGAACACAACTAACATTTCTTTTGCTATTCTCATCTTTGCCACTACAATAGAACTATTTCCTACTAAGACAGTAAGAACCAATCAACATTATCTTTCTTATCGTTTGTCGTCAGTTTCCCTTAATTAGCACCATCGTGTCTCCCTTTGTCACTTTGACAGTGATAACTCTTTTCTTTTATCAACTTATCTTGATCATTCACATCTCCTCTTGTTATCTTTATATTTCTTATTTTACGTTATTTTGAATATATTTTTTTATTTTTTAAAGTTTAAAACTAGTTTCATATTTAAAAACAATGAATGCACTTTTCATATGGATGAAAAACAAAAAAACATTATTCACAAATAAACAAACTGTCATATTTTGACACGATTTTTAAATTTTGTGCAGGAAAAATAAATAAAAAAAATAATATCAACAAACGTAAATAGAAGGACAAGCTATATCTTAAAGGCTAATTGGTGAAAAAGAATAAAATAAATTCATAAACAATGGTAGAACATACACAAAAAAGGGTTTACTTCCCAACTGGACTTAAGATACACAAAAAAAGGGTTTACTGGATCGGTTGTATTTTGCACCATCTCCGCCCGCGTCACCTCGCTGCTATGTTCCTGTGGCTGTGGGTACGTAGACTAAATAAAAGTGACTTTTACCTCTGGAGGATCAAAAAAGAAAAACAAAAGAAAATGGTGATAGAGGTGAACGGGGAAGCCTACAAAGAAGAGAGTGGCGGCTTGTTCACATGGACTGAATCAAAACGCATTTCCCTTCCAAGGAAAGAGAGAATCAATTTACTTCTCCATATATATATATATATATTGTGTGTGTGTGTGTATATATACACATGTATACGTTGATATATCAGTAAACAGTAAATACAACATAATTGAACAATGAGCACTTGTTAGGAAACATCAAATAAATTAAAAAAAAAAAGCATATATATATATGAAACATAATGATTCAATATATCCTGCGATGATCTTGAATTCTTCTTAAACAATGCAATGGGCGACGATGTGATCCACCCAAGCAATTCTATCCAGAAATTAGTCCTCCAAACTGCAGGCAGTGAATGTTTCTCTGTCCAAAAGTTCTCATCATCATCTTCTTCTTATTCTTCTTCATCAAAATGATGCTTCTTCTGGGCAAGTTCCCATTCTTCCTCATCAAATTGGCTCTCAAATTAATTAGGGCTTTAATTGTTGTCTGTGGACTTCTAATTTATTGCGCCGTCCTAGCTGCGAGGGGAAGGATTGGCGACGAACTCTCCGGTGACGGTGTGCTCGCTGCTGGTGAATTCCTGGCTTGACATCATGCTCTTATTCCTAACCCTCTTCGCTTCCACGCCGCCGTAAGAACCGTCGACGAAGCTGCCGGTTGACCCGAAGACTGAGCTGCTGCCAGTTTTCATACCCTCGTTCAAGTCCTCCAGCGACGCGTCGCCTTCCAGCGCCCGCACAATCTGCCCCGTCAAATATTGTTGTTATAACTCGATCGTATTATACTTGAATACGTACATGTGACGGGACGGGGGTTACGCACCTGACTCATCTTGGGGCGTCGCCGGGCAGAATGGCGAATGCAAGCGGCGGCGGAGGCCACCATGCGCAGCATCTCCTGAGGATTGTAGTTTCCCTCTAGAGTTGGATCCACCAGCTCGTCGAAGCTACCGCCATCAGCTACTTGGTTTAGAATCGGCCTGGCCTGTTCATTGCAAAGCCACGGAATCATTGAACTAATTAATTAATTGAGAACTATATATAGCCAGTGAAGGGATGGTTTTCGCAAGGTAATTAAGGACTGATGAGGATCGATTGTTACCCAGTCAACTAAGCTGTCGTCGTCGCTGTGGATGTCGACCGGACGCTTTCCGGTGATCAGTTCCAGGAGCACAATGCCGAAGGAGTAAACATCGGATTTCTCTGTGAGCTTGCCACTCGATGCGTATTCCGGTGCCAAGTACCTGCAATATTCACACACAAACATATATATATATATATATATATAAGTGCAAAATATGAGTGTGGTGTGAAGAAAAAATTAGAAAGAATATTTGTGAGCTTATTACCCGAAAGTTCCCATAATACGTGTTGAAACATGAGTGTGGTTGTCATTGGAAAGCTTGGCCAACCCGAAATCTGCGACCTGATCATATATATATTATTATTATAAGGAATATTTGAACATCAAACATCAATATTATGTATGTATGGGGGCTCTTTCCTTTTACTTTATTTGGCAAACGAAGAAGAAATTTTGAAGAATACCTTGGCTTCGAAGTGTTCATCAAGAAGAATATTTGCAGCTTTGATGTCTCTATGGATAATGCGAGGGTGGCCTTCAAGCATTCCAAACCCACCGTTTTAATTCATTTGCCATGGAGAGAGAGAGAGAGAGAGAGAGAGAGAGAGAGAGAAGCAACTATATATATATATATATATTGTCTCTAACGTGTCAAAATTACTAGCACAATTTTTTTGTTGCACCAAATTAATGATTTGCTCTCAACTAATTATAATCAAATGAAAAGGTAATCTCTTTAATTAAGATGTACTCTCAACTGATCATGGGGTGATCAATATTTCTATAAAAATATAAAATTTGTTTTCAATATATAAAAAAATAAAAAATAAATTAATTACATTTAAACTCCATTTAATTTTGAACAACTTACAATCTTCGTGAAGGTAAGCAAACCCTTTGGCCGATCCCAACGCGATCTTGAGCCTAGTTTGGAAGTCCATGATCGCGTGGCCCTTCCCTGCAAATTTACACCAATAAAAACACTTACCAAAATTATTTGGAAAAATAATAATCCCTTGAAAATTTTGATCAAATGTCAATATTGTTCAATATATTGTTTATAATTAGAAAAATATATATTCTTGTCACACACCAATTAGAAAAATAATATTTGGAAGGAAGAATGTTGCGAAATTGAGACTGGAATATGTATATATATATACCATGGAGATGATGCTCAAGGGTGTTGTTAGGAACAAATTCATAAACCAGCATTCTCTGAGAATCCAGAATGCAGTAACCCTCAAGCGATACCAGGTGGCGATGGTGGACACGACTGATGATCTCCACCTCCGCCTGAAATTCCCTCTCACCTTGCCCGCTGCCCGCTTTCAGGCTCTTCACGGCGATTTCTTTCCCATTGGGTAGCACCCCTTTGTGCACGTACCCGAATCCGCCTTGCCCCAGCAAGTTCTCCCTCGCAAACCCTCTGGTCGCCGCCGCTAGGTCCTCGTACATGAATGTGCTCTTGTTGAACCCCACCAGTGCCACGGATGGGTGCGGTGGTGGCATCGGTGCATGGTGCGCCCCCGAGAAGCCAGTCGAGCTCATCTCGCCGCTCATCATCGCCGGCGGTGGCGGAGAATGTACGGACTGCCATTGGTCTGTTGACATGTAGCCGCCGGGCCCCGGCGGGGGAGGTACATTGTAGGGGCCGTCCTTGCCGTTCCCTTGTGTATTCCAGTTCCCATATTGCTCGTTGTTGTAATAGCCATTAGCTGCTTTTTATTAATTAGCAAAAAAAAAAAAATAGCTATGATCATCCATGAATCTTCCGTTTATATATATATATATATATAATTGTTCTCTACATAAAATTTTCCATGTTTGGTCATTTTTGAGTGTGATTGTTGTATCGATCTTATTCTTATGTATGTTCGCAATTCTTTGGTGCGATTCGAATCTAAAAGTTTACGTGGGAAAGTCTTACTTTTGTTTGGACGAGGAGGACGTTCGTTGTAGTAGTGCATATGTTGTCCCTTTCTCTTCTTCTTTCTACAGCAGCAGCAGAACACCAAGAGTATCATGACAACGAGCAGCAGCACTGCTCCGGCGGCCACTCCCGCAATGGTGGCTTTCTCGGCCACAGAGGACCCGCTGTCTGAAGACGAATCCGATTTGCTTGACGATGATTTTGACTTGGGGAGAGCCGATGTTGGGGAATCATGTTTCGACGGACTCCCGCTGGACGACGGAGGGACCAAAGAGGATCCGGAGGAGTCGTCTTTGCCGTCCTCCCCGGAGGACGGTGGAGAAGGTGATTTCATGGAAGAAGGTGACCCAGATTTACTTGGGGGCGGCGGCGACGATGACTCCGGCGAGGAGGAGACATCTGGAGCCGGTGCCGATTCGGATTCAGATTCCGATGAGGAGTCATCCTGTTCAGGCGGGGGTGGCGACGCAGGTGCAGATGGCGGTGGCGGTGGCGGTGATGAATTAGATGAGGTGGGCGATGGCGAAGTTGAGGATGAGGGTGGTGCCGGCGGAGATGAAGAAGTGCTGTTGGAGCTGTCAACAGTAGCCATTTTAGCAGCGGCGTTGGGAATGAATGATCTACGTCAAAACTCGCCGGAAAACCCCCTGCTCCTCCAAAGAATGAATTCTGCAGTTTCAAGATTCAAAAAACAAAATGAAATCCAAAAACACCAATCTACAAACTTTAATGCTAATGAAACAGACAGAGAATGGACAATGATTTGCCCATCTCTCTCGACATTTGTTCGAACAATATGTTGAGAGAGAGAGAGAGAATGAGAGAGAGAGAGAGAGAGGAGGGGAAAGGGTGGTACCTTTTGGAGAGGGGCAGGGAGAGAGAGAGGGAGGGAGAGAGAGAAAAGGGGTGGGGGAAGTTGCATGGTGTGTAATAGTTTCAATATCTTCTCCTACAAACATGGATGTTATGCTCCCCAAATTCCTTTCTTTTCCATTTTTGGCTCTCCTATCGCCTTTCATTGATGGGCATTCTTGTCATTTCCATTTTCATGCAAGTAAATTAAACTTAGGAATGGGGGAGAAAACATTAATATTGTAACAACAGGAGATAAAAACGATATAATCTTTGAATAATAATTAATATGAGTAATATCGTGTAATTTTAAAAATAAAGTTGGCGATACATTGTGTATTTTTTTCTGTTTAAATTAATGAAAATGTTGGTTATGGATTGTAAAACATTATTGATTATTGTAAAAATAGAGTTTTGGAGAGGATATATGGGGGGGGGGGGGGGGTGTATTTTAATTTAGTAGATCAGTGGCATTTGGGGTTGGGTTAGCCATTGACGGCTGACTGATGCCGCCCCCCCCCCCCGCGGAGTGCGATTTTGTTCACCCTAAAAAACGGGGGTGATGGTCATCTCCGTTATTTGTAGAGTCAAAATAATAATGGAGTCAGCCTAAAATTTTACCCCCCCAGCCATCCAAATATTACCGCCCAAATTTTAACCCATCTGGGTCTCTCTCTCTCTCAACCTTCACCCTCCCTCTCCCTCTCACTGTCACTCTCCCTCTCCCCAGCAATAGCATCGGACCATCAGCACCTCCGGCGTCCCCCCAGCAGCGGACCATCAGCACCTCCGGCGTCCCCCCAGCAGCGGCGTCTCTCTGTTCTCGCCCTTCTTCACGTAAATGTTATCGTAGTTTTTTGTTTGGAAATGCTCCGACATCTCTCTGTTCTCTTTTAACGATTTTCTTTCGTGCATCATCTTTCCAGCAGCGGCGTATTTCTCTCCACTGCGTCTCCTCTCCCTTCACGACGTCTCTTTATCCTGCAACGACGTCTCTTTCAGGTAAATGACTGTCGATATCTTCCTGCCTCCGTTGTTCCAAACATTCCACAGCTAAGCAATACTGGTTTTCAAATACAGGAGATTTCATTATTGCTCTGGTTCCTTAACCAAGTTTGATCTCCACACTGCTATTTTTTGTTACAATATGTGCAAATTAAAAATTATGTCTGTGTGACGCTATAATTATTTTCTGTAGTTAGGATTTATTTATTTAATTTTTTAATCTAACTCACACACATAGTATTATCATGTTACTTGTAAAATTAATTGATACCTACACTAAGGATATATTGAGTTTTCAGGAAAAATATTATATGTATAATGAAGTAATGGGTAACAAGATGCTGACTTCAATGTATGTTGCAGAGTACTTAATTAAACTTTTAAAGATTATAAGAAATAAGAAAGAATGTGGAACTTGCCTAAAACCTAAACTATATCCTCTTAATTTCTATTTATCATTCGATTACCACTGTATGGGCTTATGTTCTCTACCCTCTCTCTCTTTCTGCTTCCGAACATCGCCTTAGTATGTTTCATCTGAATATCAAATTCATAACTTATTCTCTTTGCAAACATTTGTTAACTGTTATCAATCTTCTTTCACTAGCACTGACAACATTGTATGATTGTTTATGATTATGGAAGTGCTATTCTTAGTATGAAGTGCTAAAAAGTCACAAATGTAGTTTATCTCACTATTATATTTTCTTTCATTTGTTTAAAACATACAGCCTAGTTTGTCATAGTTAAAGACTTGGATTTTAGTGATGGATGCAAATATCACTAGTTCTTGTGAGGGAATGAGTATTGAAGACTTGAATTTTAGTGATGATGAGAACTCTCCTATAGTTGATGAAGGATATGGGGTTTCAAATGATCAGTTTGAAGAGGATATAAATTGCGAGGTAGATCCAAAAATTGGAATGATATTTGACACAACAAAAGAAGCATATGATTTCTATAATACATATGCAAGGCGAGTTGGCTTCAGTGTAAGGATATTAAGAACAAACAAGAATAGATCTGACAAAAATAAAATCCAACGGCAAGCATTAGTTTGTTCATGCGAGGGCACTTCCAAAAAAATCAGGACACCTGAAAAAAAAAGAGATATTCGACGATTTGACTGTAAGGCAAAATTTGTGATTAAACTGGTTCCCGACGATAAGTATGGACTAATTGAGTTCAATTCGGAGCATACTCATGATCTTGTCCCACTTCAGCATTCCCATTATTTGAGATCTCAAAGGAAAATCGATTTTTCACAAGCTGAACTTATGAAGAAAATGCATTCATCTGGAATAAAACAAGGACAAATTTTCTCCTACATGTGTGAAGAAGCTGGTGGAGCCCAAAACCTTAATTTCACAAAAGCTGATTGTAACAATTTATTGCAAAGAACACGGGCTAAATTTTTCAAGACGGGTGATGCCGAATGTCTCCTTGAATACTTCGAACAAAAGAAAGTGGAAAACAAACATTTTTTTTACTCTTTTCGAACCCACGAAGATGGTGAGATATGCGGTGTATTTTTCTGTGATGCAAAATCGAGACGAGATTATGGGATATTTGGTGATGCAATATGTTTCGATACAACATTTCGAACAAACAATTATGATATGTTATGTGCACCAATTGTTGGCATCAACCATCATGGGCAAACATCACTTTTTGGATGTGGTCTACTAGATGGTGAAACAATTGATGCGGTAATGTGGTTGTTTACTACTTTCTTTGAGGCTATGGGAGGAAAAAAATCGAAAAGCATATTTACAGATCAGTCTGCAGCTATATCAAGTGTTGTTGATGCGGTATTGCCTGAAGCCCACCATGGATTGTACTTGTGCCATTTATGTCAAAATGCTGCAAAGAATTTGAGTAATAATGGATATAAAACATTTGCACCACAGTTCAAAGCTTGTATTTACAATCCACAAACAGTTGAAGAATTTGAAGAAGGTTGGGACAAATTGCTTGAAGATCATGGGCTAAGAGGTAATGAGTAGTTGCAAAGAACATATAAGTTGAGAAAGAAATGGGCTCAAGTGTATAGTCATGATCACTTTTGTGCTGGCATGACTACTTCACAGAGAAGTGAAAGTATCAATAAGTTTTTGAAGGATTATTTTAATCATGGTAGGATTGTTCTTCGGGAGTTTGTAAGTCTATACTCTAGGGCCATGGATAATCGCCGTGAAAAAGAAAGGGAGGCTGAACATTTAACACAACAAACAACACCCAATTTTATTTGTAATTGGTCTGTAGAGCGTGAAGCAGCAAAAAAATATACAAAAAAAGTATTTTACTGGTTTCAAGAATGTATTAAGCAAACTATTGATTTGTCATTGGAATTGGAGAATGATGATGGAACTATTCGTACCTATAGAGCTAAAGAGATTGAAGGTCGAAAAAGGATTTGCACACTTGCATACAACCACTTGGAACAAACAGTGTCATGCACATGTAGAAAATTTGAGTTCGATGGAATCCTTTGTTCGCATGCATTGAAGTTGTTCCGCCACCTAGAGTTCAAAAGTTTACCTCCTGAATACTATTTGAAAAGATGGACACGGGCAGCTACATATGAAGTTATTTGTGATCCCATGGGAGAGATAATTCCAAATGACAACGATCCAATGCTAACAGCTCATTATAGTGAGTTATCACATATTTCACAAAGAATTGTGTCCAAGGGTTCAAGGTGTACTGATGTTTTTTCATTAAGCAAATCACTATTGCTAGAAGTAGAAGCAAAGATTGACGCCTTTATAGCCTCCGATGAAGATGTGAACAAAAGTATTCCGATCGACACACATCATAAATCGGGCTCAAACATGCAGCAGGAGGCACAATTGAGAGAGCCAACAAAAAGACGCTTTAAAGGCCAATCTAGCAAAAGAATTAAAGGTCCATTGGAAAGCAAATCACGAAAGATTAATTCACCAAAAGTAATGGGTCAGTTGCTAACCAAACTTTCTTGTATACTTGCATTAATATATTCATTTACACTCATTTATGTACGTGATAAAGAAAAATAATAATGCTATACTCTTTTTAAGATGGCATGACAGGTAATAGGGATGCAGCCCACGTCATGACTCGAGGAGCCTTAAACTCTAATCATGTTGTAGAGGCGGTAAACAACGATCTTATTTTTATAAAGGAAATGTTTGGTGTTAATTCTCCTTTTAATTACGTTATTTTATGTGAATGATCAATATTTTTATTTTTTATTTGTGTAGGGGGTGTTTGGAATGGCGCAACAAGGATATTGTAACAATAATAGTTGGCAATGGATGCATGTAAGAGACACATATCCACATGCAAGCTTACCACTTCAAGGCATGTTTCAACCGTGGAATGTTACAACATGTCAACAAAGGGAATTCCTCTCAAATGATTTCTTAATGTCACAGGAGGTACATCAATTTTATATGTATTAATAACCTATTTTAACTTGTAGGTCTTTATATTGAGAACACTTTTCTAAAAGACTTGTTAACATAACCCATGATATATATACATATATAGGCTTCTTCATTACAAATGTTTGCATCTCCGACAATAACAACAAGCCAACAAGTTGTGAGTTCGTCAACATCAAACATTATGAAGTAATCAACATTGTAAAAAGCAGTGGTTCACTAAGTGTAAGTTACTAAGTGTAAGGTTAGTTTGTTCGATAACTAAAAAATTCCTTGGAGAATCTTTCTTTAGCTTTGGTTTTTTTTTTTTTCAGATTTTGAAGTTGCTAGTGTGAACTAAACAACGCATCCTAAGCTCAATTGGGCGAGGCCACGGAAAAATAAACCGTGCCTATCCACAACTTGTTTGTTGCAAATTTTTCATACGAAATCACGGCTGAGGATCTTAAAGAGTTTTTGAATTCTGAAAATGCCAATGTTGTTTTTGCAAAAATTACATTTCATGAAAATCCAAGAAGGTCTGTTGGGTATGGATTTGTATTCTCCAATTATAAGGAGGCTGAAGCTACTCTCACTGCTTTTCAAGGAAAGGTATGTTACTCGTGCCTGCCTAATTTGTTCTATAAGATGTCATTTCCCTATATTGTACTGCTTATCTTCTTTTATTTATTTATTTAGTTATTTTTAAATTTTGGGGGGGGAGGGGGTTGGATTGTCGGTTCAAAGCATATTAGACTTTATGTGTTGTGCAAAACTTTATTCTTCAGCACTTGTTTTATAACAGTTATGTATGGGAAGACCAATTTGAGTGCCTCCTAGCAGAAGATTTTTGAGACCAACAACGAAAATGCTTACTCAATTGGAGAATGCGTCAAGTAAACCAAACCCTGATGCTGAACAAGCAGAAGCCCTTGAAGCTTGATGGTGAATTTTCTTGGACAGTTTAGGTTTTTCAGTTTTTTCTTTTGAGGTTGTAAAAGATACTAAGATATGTGTAACCAGTTATTTGTTTAATTAATGTATGCCCTTACTCACCCAAAAATGGGGGTGGGAGGAGTCCTTTTACTCCAGTGTAGTTTCTTTTTTCAGGGGACTATCCATGTATATAGTAAGCATAAGACTGATGGTCATTTCTACCTTTGGTTTATTAACAAAAGATGCTGCATTCACTGTGTTTTTTCATCTGTAATGTGACTTTGGTGTTCTATTTCCTCTATTGGAATCTGAACAGGGGAATTGCAAACTCCAAAAGGAGAAAACAAGAATCTGATACAGTTGGTTATCTGTCTTCCCAAGACGTGGTATACAGTTGGTTATCTGTAATGTTGCATTCACTGTGTTTCGTCCATTTTCATATAAATAAACTGATATGCCACTCACTAAGGAGGGGTGAATTGGTATAATTAAAATTTCTTTTGAAAATAAGAGATGTCGTTAAAAGACATTATAGTTTTGTGGAGAATAAAATAGGTTGGTCGACCAAAGGGTTAAGGTTAGTCGACCAAGGCTTGATGTTAGCCAACCAATACCACTGTTAGTCGACCAATTCTTATAATCAGTCGACCAAGACAATAACGAACACACTGTTAGTCGACCAAGACCACAAGATATATACTGTTAGTCGACCAATGCTTATAATCAGTTGACCAAGACAATCATGAAGACACTGTTAGTCGACCAAGGCTTGATGTTGGTCGACCAAGACCACACGATATATACTGTTAGTCGACCAAACAGTATATATCACACATGTGCTGTTTATTTCAAATTTCAAAATTAAAAATTAAAATTCAAAGAAAACACACTCTAATTTTTGAATCTAAAGAAAGGTTTGTGTCAGTGCTTTTTGAATCTAAAGAAAGGTTTGCGGCTTCATTAGGTGCCAAAAAAAAGGTTTAAATTTTTTATTCTAAAGAAAGTAAAAGTAGAAGTCGCGATCCAAACCTTGGCCGGAGCCGCTGCTTATACAAGGGCATCTTCAAAATTCAAATACGAAATGCTTCATTGCATGAAATAGAAGACAGACACTATGCATGATGTAAAGTCAGAAGACATGCATACAAAATAAAATATTTCTAAGATTACACATTAAGCTGAAGTACCAAAGAGAACTACTCAGAGAGCTAAATGTCTGACAAAAGCAATATCTAAGGATCAGGGGAAATGGAAGAAGGAGAGGATGGATCTGATGGATGAGGAGAAGCAGACGGCAGAGATGCGGATGAAGTAGGATGAGGAAACTGCCTGAGCATCATTTGTACTAAACTGTCCAACTGGGATGACATCTCCTGCTGCTGCTCATGCAGGCTCTGCAAATCAACTCTGACTTCGTCCCTGAAATCTGAGAAGTTATGGTCCACTCTTGCAATATCCAACTTGAGATCTGCTAGCCCCTGAATCACTGTCTCATCTTGAGAATCGACTGATGGTCCTTCAGATGTTTTTCTCTTTTTTTTCTCATGATTCTCTGCCTTCTCAGTTTTTACCCACTCCGCTTTCACCTTATGATATCCAATTCTGATAGCTGTGTTTCCAGTGATGTGTTGAAATGAAGTTAAGTAGGTTTTTCTCTCATTGTCCAGATTGCCTATATCTTTATCCAACAATTCACTAATAGCCATACCATAGGGCAAACATCTATTTTTTCCTGAAAATGATTCTATCATCAAGTGGATCATTAACAGACACAAATTTGGCCTTCTCTTTGCCTTAATGCATTGTAAGAGCCATAAATCCATTCTAGTGACAAAAGAAAAACTGCCACTTCTAGGATATATCATCTGGCAACAAATAAGATGTAAGAGCCTAGTGTTCAAATCCATCAGGTTTGTGTCAGTGATTCTAGTAGTGAGGGTGTCATCTCCAATGACTTCTTGACTAGCCTTGACATAATCCTGGGTCCAAGAAGCATAGTCTTCACCATCCAAAGGAATTCCAAACTTGTTATGGATCACAAGAGTAGTAATTTCAAAATTCGTATCCCCTATATTTGTCTTGAATTTCTTATGTGATTGACGTTTATGATACGAATTGCTGGCATTTGAATAAAAATCCCTAACTAGATCCTCATAGATACTTCGATGGATAATCAAAAAATTCCACCAACCAAATTCCTTAAGGGTTTCAATATATGGAAAACGAGTTGTTTGCAAAAGCCCTATATCCAAGTATCGTCCTGCCATAATTTCCCTGGACTCAAAATAACTTGAATACCTTTCTTGTTGACTTGCTGAGATGAAAGGACGGATTTGAGGCATAGATGGAGACGGTGGATGGCTCGAGGATGCAACTTCCTTGCCTTTCCGTTTGTTCTTTCCCGGATTCTTTGTTCTGGCCATGAGAAATGAAAAGATGCACTTCTCATGAGATTGTCCAAGACAATCGTAGAAAGGAAATCCGATGAAGACCGACGAATGAAGGGGAAAGGAGAAGGAATCAAATAAAATGAAATGTCCGAGAATGGAGAGAAATCACACAAGGGCAGAGTTCGATCAAGGGAGAGAGAGAGAGGAAAAATCGGGGAACGAAGAAAAACTAGGGTTTAAAGAATGCGGATGGTCGCCTAACCCTTAAATAGATCGACCCACTTGGTCGACCGATGCTAGGATTTTGTCGACCAACAGAAGAGAAAATTTCTGTTGGTCGACCGATGCTATATTCTTTGTCGACCAACAGAAAATGCAACATTTTCTTGGTTGACGGATGCTACTCTTCTGTCGACCAATAGAAGAGAAATTCTAAACTTGGTCGACCGATGGTCTACTCTTTGTCGACCAACAGAAAGGAAACAAATGCTTGGTCGACCGATGGTCTACTCTTTGTCGACCAACAGAAAGGAAACAAATGCTTGGTCGACCGATGCTACTCTTTGTCGACCAACAGAAAGGTAACAAAATCTTGGTCGACCGATGCTATACTCTTTGTCGACCAACAGAAAGGTAACAAATTCTTGGTCGACCGATGCTATACTCTTTGTCGACCAACAGAAAGGAAAACAAATGCTTGGTCGACCGATGGTCTACTCTTTGTCGACCAACAGAAAGGAAAACATAGAGATGCTTTGACCATATAAAATCATGGCCAATGAACTTTGTCCAAAATTTATGTTATATTGATGTCAATTTATGGTACTTGTCCGTGTTATCAATTACATACATATAACATTTAAAAAAAATGATTTTTGGAAGAGCACAAAATATACAAACTCAAAGACATGAGTCACAACATAATTAATCCTAATTGATTATAATAACATATTTAATGGAGTTTGGATGCTTAGTTGTGATAACGACCACGACAACACTCAATTTGGCCTCTTACGACATATGCGCCGTTATGGGGAAACTGAAACGGCTTATGTACCGTTATTGTCATATCTAGCCTTCTTCTCGATTCCATCACCTGAAAACATGTAAGTTTTGCTTAAGTACAATAAATATACTGATTTTTATAGTGTAGAACCAATCCGATAGTGTTTTGATGCGTAATGACATATACGACGTTATTATAAACTAAAACGGCTTATCTGCTGTTATGGTCGTATCTTGCTTGTCTCCAATTATTCGATGCCCCAAAAAATATTAAGTTGGTTATAATAACATATTTAATGGATGCTTAGTGATCATGACCTCGACAACACTCATTTTGGCCTCTTACGACATATGCGCCGTTATGGGGAAACTGAAACGGCTTATGTACCGTTATTGTCATATCTAGCCTTCTTCTCGATTCCATCACCTGAAAACATGTAAGTTTTGCTTAAGTACAATAAATATACTGATTTTTATAGTGTAGAACCAATCCGATAGTGTTTTGACGCGTAATGACATATACGACGTTATTATAAACTAAAACGGCTTATCTGCTGTTATGGTCGTATCTTGCTTGTCTCCAATTATTCGATGCCCCAAAAAATATTAAGTTGGTTGTAATAACATATTTAATGGATGCTAAGTGATCATGACCTCGACAACACTCATTTTGGCCTCTTACGACATATGCGCCGTTATGGGAAAACTGAAACGGCTTATCTGCTGTAACGATTATATCTTGGTTTAGTGGCATAAATGTAGTCATTTCACAAGTGGAGAGCCCATCTAATATATCATACGATACAAATAAACATGAGTTACAAAATAAAATTGCATTCATTATCATGTAACCATACATAAACATGAGTTACAAAATAAAGTGCCAAAAATATGTTCACAAAATTGCCCATAAAAAGCTAAGTTATGGCAAAAAAAGGCTAGCTATGTGTCAAATTTTACATTAGCAATGATAGAAAATCAACCATACTATCTACTCTAAGGGTCAAAATGCCATGCAAAAATTTCAGCTGCCATTTTTACCCTCCACATCATCATATGTTCAGCCTGAACAAGACTCAAGTCTAGTCCTGCTAACGAAAATTCGATGAACTTCACCGTAAAAACCCCACAATCAGATCTGCCAAAGCAATTGAGAGATATTTTTAGTCAAACAATCAACGCACACAAACCAGTGTTTCGCTGAAAATACTTACCCATTGTTTTGTTCAGGAAGTGGTCTGACCCTTTTATGCTTGAGCATTGATGTGTTGTAGTTCTCATTGACGTGTAGTTTCATAAGCCATGGTATGACCACCTGTATGGGCTTCATGTAATTGCTAAGCTGGGCATCATGTACTCTACTCGGTAAGCTATTAAAGATGTTCATTTGTCGCTCTTGCAGGTCGACCTCGATTGCAAACCAATGTGATCTTGGGATACAATATGGAAGATAAAGATAACGACAAATACTCCAAGGTTTTCCTAGACTCGGAATTACCCCTTTGACATAATTAACCAGCTCTTTGCCAAATTCATACTCCAAATTTTTTCGGCCAGGATTCTCCATTTCATGGTAGGCCTTCTTCACAAATTGCCAAAATCCGGAGTCCATAATGGCACAATCTTGTCGAAAGAGTTTTTCATACTTCACTGCTCGCTCTCTTATATGAAATAATGCCGAATCCACATGTTGTACGTAAAAGTACAATTAATAATTTGAAATCAATATTAACATATAAAACTTACAAAATTCTACTTACGTCATCAATAAGCCACCCGTTCTCATTAAGCAAATCATCAAAAAAATTCCTCCGTACGTCACAGATTGCTAATGGCATATCATCGCTGTATAATAGAGACGATAGACAAATCAGAACTTCAGTGAAGACCAAAGAGCACTAGGAGAAGGTTAAGAAGAGAATGCATTACCTTGGTGTTGCTTTTTCCAACCACTTTGTGAGATCACTGACTTTCGCAGGATCCACTTCTCGAAAGGGTTGAAACACCTTCACATTCAACAACTTTCTTCTCTTTAAGGGATTGGTGAACGGGGAACACAATGCACGTGCTCTCCTCTTTCTCCTATGCCCTCTTCCTTTAGGTGATTTTTCATCCATATCATCCTCAATGAAAATAGCACTAAATTCTCCCAGTTCACCTATAAATTGGGTAAAACAATATTTAGTCGACAATTATTTCATACATCAAAAGTTGTTTTCGTATTCAATCTACAAATTACATACATTTAGTGTAGCTTTCTGCAAACTGCTCTGGTTGATTTGGCATCCCAAACTCAACAGGAACCTGCTCATCCAAATTGTGCTCTGAATCTGTGATCAACATATGAGGCATTTGTTGGTAAACAATTATGGCAGTTGAAGGGTTTGAGAGCTTGCCTGCAAAATGAGGTCAATCAAAATTTAATTATTTTCAAGACTTTGCGAAACGAACAAATAAACCTGCGAAAAAAATTAAATAAATAAACCAACCCTGATTAGCTTCTTTTATTGGCGTGAATTGTTTTTCCTCGTCAGTGGAGTCTTCTACAATCCCTGAGTTTTTTGCTACATCCTCAAACACATGTTCTTCCTCTTGCCCCTTGTAATCTTCAGGGACATTGCCTCTTTCTGACTGAAACCCATCTTTTTCAACCAACTGGAGTAACCTATCAATTTTGGTCTCCATCCGATCACATCGACTTGTTAACTGATCAAATCGATCTGTTATCACACGTAGCAGCCTCCTCTCAAGTTCTATCATTTCTTGTCTATAAACCTGGGTTACATTATTATTATTAGAAGAGGATGGTTGATCGCATGGCTGATGGTGCATCGAAACAGATGGTGCATCTTCCTTAGACTCCTTTCCTCCATCTTCATTCAAGCTGTTATCCACTCTTGAATCTTCTACATCATCAAGAGGGGTCATTCCTTTCCAAAATTCTTCTTCAGCTTCTTTCAATGTAGGAACTAACGTGCGATTTACCTTGACCTTCATTATTGTAATTTCATATTCCAAAAACCTGTTAACTTTTTCTCCCTCTCGCATAGGCTGCTCAAATACCCACCCCAACATTCTTGGAATTCTATCACCTTCTACTTTGTGAGCAAACTCCTCCCCAATACCGGGAATTGCTTCCAATGCCCAAATCTGTAGAAATGAAAACATTTCTTACAGTTTACAAGTTAATTAGAACATTATACAAAAAATAATTTTGAAAACTATTACCATGATTGCAAATGAAAATCCGTGAAAGTTGTATGGATATCGATCATTTCTTCCACATTGCTTCAACTTTTTCCCCAAATCACTTTTGAATATCGCAATTGTATATTTATACGATTTCTTTCCCCAAGCGTAGTTGTTGAATCGTTCTAGATCATCAACCAAATAAAACCACCACAAGCTCAAATTTGTATTCTCTTCAGTGGCCAACAAAACATATGCCAAAATTAAAAGAAGGCCCAGCTTGAACTTGTCAGGCTGATCACTACATTTTTGGAACGCACTCAACAATTGTTTTCTCGTTATTTTTCCTTTATTCTTCTTGAAGTGATTCTGCAAAAGATGACATTGTAGGCCTAAGCTCTCATCCTCAACTTCCAATTCTCCAGCTTTAAGGCCTGTAACTAAAGTGAATTCTTCGAGCCCAAATCTTGCAAGTTGCTTCCCAAATTTGAACCATACCTCATTCTCTTTGGAGGTCTTGACCGACCTAAGAATCAACTGGTGAACCATTTGCAGAGCTATTTTCATGTTTGCAACATTGAATAAGTGTCCAAAGCATGATTTTGTAAAAAGGTCTTTGTGTTCGGCATCTAAACTGTAATACACATCGTGAATCATTTGTATCTTACATCGGTTGCTTATTTTGCCAGGTACCCTGTCTTTAACATCAACTACATACTCCATCTTTATCTTCTGCAGAACACAAAAAAAATAATAAATAAATAATAATAATGCAACATGGATAAATAAATTATAATAATGCAACATGGGTTAGGGCTGGATATCTTGCTTGTTGTTTAATAAGTAAAACCTAAATGCAACATGGAGAGGGACAACTTGATGCAGAAAATGTTGGAGGGCAACAAAAGATGGATGTGGCAGGTTTCTTGCAAGTCAATTTGATTTAAAAAGAAAAAATAAAAACTATCTGCACATACAACTAGAGCAGGTTTGGAGATCTGTCATGCTTGGATTATTTGATTTTATGCACTAATACTACAACATCAAGAACATGGTCAGTATGTTATTTGGCCAAGGCTTGGTTAGCATTCAACATGGTCAAGTTAATGCATTTTATTGCAGAAGACATTAGTGATTGGCATGGATTGGATTGGTTATGGTTTCTGGGATAATCGTAACCAGGGTGCATGTCAATAACCATATCTGTAACTGCAACCACACAATTATGGACATTTTATAGTAGCATTCAAGGCCATTTTGATAGAAATCAAACCCCAGCCAATTAAACACCGTAGAACTCTCAATTGACTACCTGCAAGTCATGTCATTACAAAATATATGTTAGATTACAAGCTCTATATGTTAAATAACAACCAAACACGATAAACAAAGAACTGCACATGTTGGATTTCTTCTGATAGAAGTCCAATGAAAATTAGAACTTGATTGATTGTTTTATTTATTGCATAATCAATTCTCTCATCCATGGTGTCATATGCTTGCATGGCCCTTTTGGAATAATATTCAAGAAATATCTAAATTTATGTTTTTTGCTTGGATCATAATTTTTAGAGTTTAGGACATTTAATCTAAAAGAAACTAACAAGTTTGCAAAACAAGTTGCTGGAGTTTCATGTGAATATCAGGTACAAACTCTTAACTAATTACAATACATACATAGATATCCATTGGTACGTCAATATTGACAAAAAGATGTTATCAGAAATTATACAGAGGGGGGAAGAAAAAAAGAGGGGCGTTCCTGTGGTTCTTAACTCTGAATTTCTTCTCTTCTTTTTGTTTTGCTGAATTGAGTTTCCCAATTTTGAAAGTAAATAACCTTCCTATACTATAGCCAGTGGGATAAATTGCAAACAGAAGGAAAAAAAAAAAAAACTGAATAAAAGATTATCTTGATACATCCTACACATTGTTCAAAAATATTTAACGTCTGGATGAGTAGGCTATAAGATTTGAGGAATTTTATCTTCCTACGACTTCATATCTAGATCATCGAACAAGTGAAATGCAAACTCACTAATAATACTGTTAAAAGTAATCAAATTATGGGAAAAAAAAGAAAAAGAATGAGCATTTACAAACTTACAAGTATATGAACTAATAGAATCAATGCAATCAGAGATTACTGTATGCGGAAGTCATCAAATACGAATTCCCGTCAAGAGAGGTTTTTTCCTCAATATACTATCTAAAGTACTTCCATGAAATAAATTCGGCTAAACCGAACAAGTGAAACAATGGCATTCTTGTCGTCTGGAATTACAATGGCAAATCGTTAAAAGAGAACAGGGAGACGTCGGTGCATTTCCAAACAAAAAACTAGGATAACATTTACGTGAAGAAGGGCGAGAACAGAGAGACGCCGCTGCTGGGGGGACGCCGGAGGTGCTGATGGTCCGCTGCTGGGGAGACGCCGGAGGTGCTGAAGGTGAGGACGCCGGAGGTGCTGATGGTCCGCTGCTGGGGGGACGCCGGAGGTGCTGATGGTCCGGTGCTATTACTGGGGAGAGGGAGAGTGACAGTGAGAGGGAGAAGGAGGGTGAAGGTTGAGAGAGAGAGAGAGACCCAGATGGGTTAAAATTTGGGCGGTAATATTTGGATGGCTGGGGGGGTAAAATTTTGGGCTGACTCCGTTATTATTTTGACTCTACAAATAACGGGGGTGACCATCACCCCCGTTTTTGAGGGTGAACAAAATCGCACTCATGGCTGGGGGGGTAAAATTTTGGGCTGACTCCGTTATTATTTTGACTCTACAAATAACGGGGGTGACCATCACCCCCGTTTTTGAGGGTGAACAAAATCGCACTCCCCCCGGGGCCCCCGGGCCCACGACCCCCCAAACAATTGTCAACCTTCTCCACCATTAGCTTTCTTAACAAATAGAAACCACACACGATCAAATTCAATAATAGTGCGCATCTGGGAAATCAATAAAGCTGATCAATAACGGTTTAATTTTGTAAATATTATTATGTTATGTCATCGTAACGATTACTTTAATTAAAATATAAAATGCAATCTTATGAATTTATTAGTAAGTGCATATGGGTGGTTATGAGAAAGTTCTTGGTCCATCAAAATTGATTTATTGTTTGTTTAACGACGTGAATAAGATAACAAATCATCAAAGGAGAGTGAAATTCAATTAAGCTCATACCCTCTAATAATTTATTATCACTTTAGTTATTTGACTTAAACGATAAATAAAAATATCTTAGCAAAATTAAGATTTTTTATTTTTGTGTCATCCTATCATGGGTTTTTAAGAAATTTTTTTTTTACAGCATTTTGTATATTTATTAATTTAAATACTGCTTATATATACGCTAATATCTTAATTCAAAATAACAAGCGCGTTAATTTAACTTTCCATGTTATGTTAGAATTAAATATTTTTTATTAGTAAAAGAGAAATGAAAATTTCATATTAAAATTTAATATTAATATTGGTAAAATTAAAAATTATACTCAAAATTTAAAGCAAAGCTAAAAGAATTTATTTTCTCCCCTAAAAATATAAAATAATTTTAAAAAACGAAATCAAAATTTGAGAGAGAGACAGAGGGAAAAGGCAATCCGAAGGCGATCTCTTCCTTTCATGCGATCCCGCCAAGCTTCGCCGATTAGATCGCCGTTCAGAGGCCTTTCCACCGATCGGGAAAGGCCCAGCTGGTGGTTTTAAACATCGGTCGAGAGAGAAGAAACCCAATTTCCAGTCACAGCTCTT
Source organism: Diospyros kaki (assembly GCA_036245055.1). Classification (NCBI taxonomy): domain Eukaryota; kingdom Viridiplantae; phylum Streptophyta; class Magnoliopsida; order Ericales; family Ebenaceae; genus Diospyros; species Diospyros kaki. Next base: position 38,131,871 of record BSEG01000001.1, on the reverse strand, counting down.
CTCTCTCTCTCTCTCTCTCTCTCTCTCTCTCTCTCTGTTGATCGGTGCTTTCCGGACGCCGATTTGCGCCCTTACGATGCCTTCCCGAAGAAGAACGCTCCTGAAGGTCATCATCCTCGGCGACAGCGGGTCAGTCGCCAATAAACGTACAAACTTTATATTTCGACATGCGCATGTATCTAGGGTTTTCCGGAAACATCTAATCTAGATCTTTCCGCATTTAGTTCAATTGATGCCTTGCCACTTATTTGAATAATGGTTCAGTTGATTTTTATCATGCAGTATGTTGGTATATCTTTGCTTGTAAGTGGTTGTATGTGAATGTTGTTGAAATTATGTAATACAGCTTACTTATTCCTTTTATGCGTGAATTGCAGAGTGGGAAAGACCTCTTTGATGAATCAGTATCCTTCTTAGTTTGTTCAAAGTTCCTGAATCTCCTGATGTTTGTTTCCTGAAGACAAAGTTTCCATATTTTACTGAAAATTTTGTTCCTCTAGTGTGCTGTTACTCGCCTTGAATCCTTATTTTAGATATGTTAACAAGAAGTTTACCAATCAATACAAAGCGACCGTAGGAGCTGATTTCTTAACCAAAGAAATGCAGTTCGAAGACAGGCTCTTCACTTTGCAGGTTGGCCATCATGTGCAATTTCTTTCGTCAATTCATTTATGTGCTTTTGTGTGGTTGTGCTTAACTGGATTCTTTCTAGCGTTTCAGTTTGGATCCTTATTATGTTAATATGCTAAAAGTCGTTGATTAGAGAGCAATGTCTGGAATGGTAAATTAAAACGAACTTGGGTAATCAGGTATCTAAAGAAGTCTTTCAGAGTAACGTTCCTTTGTTTGGTCAAGCTTTAACATGATACCCATGTGCATACTATGTGAAGGAATATTTTGAACTCACTGCTTTTCAGCACTTGATGTTTGAATGGTGAAAGTACTGACCTGATTAGATGCCATTATCTGTAAGCTTGCATGCTTCATGAAAATATATTTTCCTCAACTATCTGCTTTTCTTCTGTTACTAATAGTAAAATATTTCCAAAGAAGATGGCATTTTTTTAAAGGAAGTTTGAGATATTGAAGCTGTCCACAGGAGTGCCTAGCTACAATTTTCACATTCCAACTACTCATGTTGGTGCTTTAAACTTTATTGCTTGACATGGCTGTCCCATTTTTATGTATTTTCAGTTATTTTTTGAGATAACAGTGTAGATTTTTCATTTTTTTGTTCTGGTAATGTGTATGCTTAAGTAGATTTTCACTACTTGGACCCATACATTTCAAATTTGGAATGAGATAAACCTGGATCTGATGATAATTGTACCCTGGAATCCCCTTTCAAGTTAACGTATTTTGCCAATTTGTTTTGATGTTTTCATACTAAGGCTATTTTATACTCATCTGTGACACGGTGTAATTTGAATGTTTTGACCTGTTTGCATGAACTTTCCTGCTGAGTAATCAGGCCTGTTAGAGGCAATGTAGGCCAAATATCAATTCTACAGCATGGTGAAGTTATCTTGGCAAAGACAAAGCATTTGTTATTTGATCCTGTGGTATCAGCCAAAATTGTGGATTTGTGAATTCTCAAGTTGAAGTTTTGTGTGTAGCTGCAAATTCTGTTGTCGTTGGATTTTATTTTTTTTCTTGGCTTGGATTTGGCACCAAGCCTTGGTGACTCATTTCATGATCTATTGGAAATATTTATTTCTACTTTTATCTTTAACCCTTCTACTTGAGGCATTTTTCTTGAATATCAGAAGCAGCTATTTTTTTGGATGGGGGGGGGGGGTGTCACTTTCCAACTTTCATAGATGTCAGTTGAGTTATTGATAAATGAATCCTACTTTTTTTGGCATGATGATGATTCATCTCTATCTAAACATTTTCTCCAATGAAAGAGACTTGCAATTTTAAGTTTTGTGTTAAACCGAGAACTCTAATCTTTCAAGAATCACTCAAGAACCTCACTGAATTCAAACAACAATCAAGACAAAAAGTAAACAATACAAACATAATTAAAATATAAAAGAAAATCAAACCAGATTGCAGCACACACGGTATACCCTGGTTCATGCCATTTACATGGCACTACATCCAACAATCCAAGAAGCAACCAATCCACTAGAATCGTATAAGAAACTAGTTCAAGAATACCCCTCTTTCACCTCACCTTGCCTCTCGAATAGAGTACTCTAACTGAAGACAACAAGAACTACAAAGTCACAGCTCTTTCTCTCGCCTCTCACTGTATCCGAACACAAGGGAATGAAAGATACAATTGATTGATGATTAGACTGACCTCCGCACCCTTCTATTTATAAACTAAGGGGGGTAGAACTACCTAAGGGAAAAATAACTAACTCATAAAAGTCAAAACTACCTTTAGTAATTACAGTTAGTTACATTTAAATCCTATTAACTAACTGTTACCAAATCATCTCTTATTTCTTCTCGATTTCTCCCATAATTCCAGCATTCTATTACTTTGGGCAAAACAGTAACATTTTGCATGAAGGCAACATGTTGTATGGCATTCAATAAGATATGTTGGTATCCTTGTCAACAATCCCCTCCCCTTCAAACAATTCTTGTCCCCAAGAATTGATAGCTGTTGACCATGTTCTTCAGCCAATTCCAGGCTTAACAATCTGATTTCTTCTTCGCCTTTTCTTGTTCTTATCGCTTATCTTCCTTTTCTTTTGCCTTTTCGTTTCTTTTTCTCCAAAAACAACAGTACTATGATTTGTTGCAACACCTAGTTTAGCCATCCACCTCTTCCCTATTGCCATTGAGAAGGGTTCCAGTTGATCTGTCATTCCTGCAACCATATCATTTCCAATCATAGAAAGTAATCCCAAATTCTTTGTAGGCAAAAATTGGATTTGACGCTGAAAATAGAAGTAAAGCACAGTAGAGGGAATTCATAAAAAGGAGGCAAATCACAGATCCGTTTTTATTGAGTCTCTAGGATTGTTTAAATACATCAAACCTTAACTGAATTGCTACATAATTCATCCATAATCTCCTAAAGTATCGGAACTAATTAACTGAAGAACTTCAACTACAACTAAACAAAAAATAAACCATAACAAAAGCCTTAAACTTAGGACTGTAACTAACTCTTTTATCAACTAAGTGAGCTACTTCTGCTCCTATTTTTCCTCTCCCAAAGCCAGCTGTAAGATAGATTTCCAGATTATCTTCAATTCTGCTTCAGCATTATAATAGTTGCTGAGGCATTTTCAACACTCCTCCTTGCATCAGCACCTGAACACATCCCTAAATTCGATCTCAGTTGTTCAAACTTGATTTTAGGTAAAGCCTTTGTAAATATGTCAGCCAACTGGTCTTCTGTTTTGCAATACAGAAGCTTAGCATCACCATTCTGTTGCACTTCTCTGAGAAAATACAACTTGATGTTGAAATGTTTAGTTTTGCCATGGAAAACTGGGTTGTTGGAGACAGCTATAGCTGCTTGGTTGTCCACATAAATTGGTGTACTTTTTTGTTGCACCAAATATAGATCAAATAGAATTTTTCTCAGCCAAAGAACTTGATTCACAGCTGCAGTTGCTGCTATAAATTCTGTTTCTGCAGTTGATTGGGCTACAACTTCTTGCTTCTTTGAACTCCAAGAGAACACTCCAGAACCCAAAGTAAAACAGTACCCTGAGGTGCTTTTCATATCTTCTAAAGATCCTCCCCAATCTGAATCAGAATAACCTTCCAACTTGAACACTTGATTAGGTTTAAACTGAACACCATAATCAAGAGTTCCCTTAATGTATCTGAGGACTCTTTTTGCAGCCTTGTAATGCTTTACACTAGCACAGTGTAAGAACCTTAAAAGGACACAGCGTGAAGGATGTCAGGTCTTGTTGCAGTCAAATACATGAGACAACCAATAAGACTTCGGTAGATTCCTTCTTCAGCCTTCTCAACACCATCATCCTTACTTAGCTTTTCCTTTTGATTCATTGGAGTAGCGATTGCTTTGCATTCTTCCATATAAAACCTTCTCAGTATTTCCTTTGCATACATTTTCTGACATATGAAGATTCCTTGTTGATCTTGCTTTATCTCCATTCCGAGAAAGTAAGCCATAGCTCCAAAGTCTGTCATTTCAAAAACTTTCAGCATTTCTTGCTTAAATTAATCAACCTGCTTAACATTACTCCCTGTCACCAAGAGGTCGTTTACATACAAAGACACAATCAATATATTAGCATGTGAGTGCTTGATGTACAAGGTTGATTCACTTAAGCTCCTCGTGAAGCCAAGACACTGCAAATGCTCATCTGTCCTGCTGTACTAGGTCCTAGGAGCCTGTTTTAATCCATACAAAGCCCTTTTCAACAAATAAACCTTGTCTTCTTTCCCTTGAACAACAAACCTTTCTGGTTGTTCCACAAAAGTCTCCTCTTCCAAGTAGCCATTGAGAAAGGCTGATTTGACATCAAGTTGAAATACAATCCACCCTTTCTGAGCTGTTATTTCAAGAATTAATCTAATGGTATCTAGGCGTGCAACAGGTGCAAAAGTGTCTGAGAAATCTACTCCATACACCTGTGCATAGCCCTTAACCACCAACCTTGCATTGTGTTTGTTGATAGAACCATCAACATTTAGTTTTATTTTGAACACCCACTTCACTCCTATGACTTTCTTGTGTTGTGGTGTATTAACCAAGTCCTAGGTCTGATTCTTCTCAATCATCTTCAACTCCTCCTGCATTGCTTCTATCCATTTGAGATTTGTTGCTGCTTCATTGAAATATCTAGGTTCCACCATAGAAAGATTGCATTTCTAATATACATCAGATAACAATCTTGTACCTCTGATTGGCGAATCATCAACGGTCGCATCCTCAACTAATGGTGGAGCTGCAAATGATGGTGAGACAGCTACTAATGTGCCTTTTTTATCCTCCCAATGCCACTTTTCCTCTTCTGCAAAATGGACATCTCGGCTGATCACAATTTTTTCAAACTGTGGCTAAAACACTCTATAGACTTTGGAGAAATTGCTATAGCCTATGAAGATGCCTGGATTAGCTCTCTTATCCAGCTTGTCTCTTTTTTACTTGTGGCACAAGAGTATAACAAATACAACCAAACACCTTTAAGTTCTTTACAAGAGGCTTGTAACCATACCATGCTTCAAAAGGTGTTTTTCCCGTGCACTGCTTTTGTAGGCAATCTATTTTGTAAAAACACAGCCGTATTAGCTGCTTCAGCCCAAAACTTCTTGGGAGCATGCAGCGAGACATCTCCATAATAGTCCTATTCTTCCTTTCACTCACTCCATTTTGTTGTGGAGTGTAGGGAGTTGAAAATTGGTGCTCAATTCTAGCCTCTTCACAGAATTTGGTAAATTGTTTTGAGGTGTATTCCGTCCTGTTATCTGATCTAATAACCTGAATCTTGCAGCCACTTTGATTTTCAATCCATGCCTTGAATCTCCAAAATACTCCTGCAACTTCAGTTTTGAATCTCAAGAAATAGATCCAACACATTCTAGTTAGATCATCTATAAATGCAATCTAATAGTAACTTCCCTTCAAAGATGACTCTAGCTTTTGTCCACTAAGGTCAGTATGAACCAACGGTAGCTTTTGAGTCGCTCTCCAAACTATTTAGTAAAGGGTAGCCTAGTTTGCTTCCCAAATTGGCAGGCTTTACAAACTGATTTAAGATGTTCCAATAGAGGTAATCCTTGCACCATATTCCTTTTCTTGAGATCCTGCAAAACAACCTGATTGTAGTGGCCTAATCTTTTATGCCATAGTTTAGTTGCACTATCAATTACAACATGAGCTGTTTGTTCATTTTTCTTCAGGTCTAAAGGAAAGCATTTACTTTTCATGCTAACCCTAAACACCTGCTGACCATTAGCATCCTTAATCACGCACATGCTATCCTCAAACAACAATTTAAAGCCTTTTTCAAGCAACTGACCAACACTAAGCAAATTCTGATCAACTTTAGGCACAAAAAGAACATTTGAAATCATCTTAGTACCTGAAGAGGTTTCCAATGCAATGGTTCCTCTGCCTTTGACCTCCATGTGATCTCCATTGCCTATCTTCACCTTCGCGCCCTCGATTGTCATGTACCCGCCTAAATAAATAAATGTAATCGGAGGTAGAACAGAATAACTAATGCACATGCCTACTGCAAGTAGTGCTGGCCGTTAGGATGCAAGTTGTAATGCAAGTTGCGCTTAGGCGGGAGACTTCAAATTGTTGAGAGAGACTAGTATAAATAGAGACTGATCTCATCTAAGAAGGATATGAATGAATTGAATCTCGATTTCCCTCTTAATTTTTCCTCTCTTTCTCTCTCGTTCTGTCTCTCTCTCTCTCTCTTCCATCAAACTTCTACCACTTCTCTAGAATTCCTTGCGGAATTCTTGAGAAATACTTGTCAGATCCGTTAGACCTGACAATTTGGTATCAAAGCTCGTCCGGGCTAGTTCCGATTATGGTGAATTTAGAAAGATAGCAGAGGGTACAAGGATGAAGAACATGGAGATGCAGTTACAGCAATTTGGCTCCAAGGTGTCAGATCTGCAAGTGAGGGTGGATCAACTGGAACTTGGATCCAATCGCAACCATGAAGCGATCATATCCATTGATCACAAATTAGATGGAGCGGTCAATCAAATTCATGAAGAAGTGGAAGTGCAGATCAGGGAGCAATCGCAAGGGTTTATGGTGATGTTTGCTCGACAACACCTGGTAAGTCTATCACCTGATTTTTCTCTTCGAGAAAGAGTAGAACCGATTCTTCCCAATAATGGGACGAGTTTAAGGAGACCAGAGACATCCGAGATGGAGGAGGATCCAATGGAAACTGAAGAAAATGTAGTCGGAAGAAGACAAGGAGTAGTTGGGGCCCAAGGCCATCCGAGAATTCCTATGCCTAAATTGGATATTCCCATGTTTGACGGAAACACCCCTAGATGGTGGGTGAGGAGGTGTGAAAGAGCCTTTGAATGGATGACTCTAGCAGCAGAGGGTGACTCTAGCTGTAGCCTATCTCAACGATGCAGGGGATGATTGGTATCAAGGATGGGCCAAGGTGAAAGAGAAATGCCATTGGGCTGAGTTTGCGGAGGAATTATGTGAGAGGTTCGGAGAAAGGGGAATGACGGATGTAGTAGAAGAATTCAATAAGATTCGACAAGGAGGATCAATGGCGGATTATCAAAGGAGGTTTGAAGAGTTAAAAGCATTGATGCTCAACCACAATCCTTATCTCACGGAGGGATATTTTGTCTCGAGCTTTATAAGTGGATTGAGTGAGGAATTGAGACCTATGGTGAAGGTCTTACAACCAAAGACCCTCAAACATGCCGCAAATAGTGCAAGGTTACATGAGTTGACAGTGGAAGCGCTTATGAAGAAACATAGATTGATGAATAGGGGAGGAACTCACAATGTGCTGACTCCCGTAGGAAGGAATCAAGGAAGAGATAATTTCAGGGGAATGCAGGAGGTGAAGGGCTTGCCATCCATGGGCCCTAAATTACAAGGAGACAGGTTAATGGAACAGAGAAGATAGGCTAACCTCTGCTTCAAATGTGGGGATAGGTATTTCCTCGGGCATCAGTGCAAGAAGCAGTTGCTGTTGTTGGAAGGCGAAGAGGATAGTATTGAGGAAGAGGATGTAACATAAATACATGACGAAGGAGAGGAAGATAATAGAGAAATTTCATTGCACACATTGAGGGGATTGGCTAACAATATGATCATTAAGGTGGAAGGAAGAGTGGGAGAATACAAGTTGATGATCCTCATAGATAGTGGGAGTACCCATAGTTTCCTGGATGAAGGGACTGCAAAAAGATTGAAATGCCCCCTCATTAGTACACAACCTCTCACAGTGACGGTAGCAAATGGAAGTAAAGTGGTGAGTAAATCTGCATGTGCTAGATTTTGTTAGGCCATGCAAGGAGAAAATTTCGAAACTAATCTTAGACTGCTCAAATTGGGGGGTTGTGATGTGGTTTTAGGTGTGGATTGGATGAAGCATGTGAATCCCATATGCTTTGATTTTAATAGGATGGAGGTGACGTTTGAGAAGGAGGGAAGAAGAATGACAATAGTGGGAAGCAAAGAAGTGGGAATGTGTAAAATGATTACGGGAAAATGGCTGCAGAGGATACTAAAGCAAAAAATGAGTAGTGTGGCCCAACTCTTCTCTATCCAAGCACTCGAAGAAGAAGAGGAAGAACCAAGAAAAACAGGAGAACTGATGCTGGTGGTCAGCAATCCAGCCCAGCATACACGGGAGGTAAACCAACTTGACTGACTTGATTTACTTTTGGTTGAATATGAGGATCTTTTTAAAGAGCCTAAGACCTTACCTCCACCTCGAACCCACGACCACTCCATCATGCTGAAACCTCAATCAGAACCTTGTAATGCCCGAGCCTATCATTATCCCCCAACACAGAAAACAGAAATAGAGAGAATGGTTAAAGAAATGTAGCAACATTCTCTCATTCAACCCAACTATAGCCCCTTTGTATCTCCGTTTCTATTAGTAAACAAGAAAGACGGATCGTGGCGCTTTTGTGTAGATTACCGACAGTTGAATACCCTAACTGTCAAAGATAAATTTCCCATCCCCTTCATTGAAGATCTCCTAGATGAACTATGGGATGCCACCATTTTTTCTAAATTGGATTTGAGGGCAGGCTACCACCAGATTAGGATGAACCCTCAAGACATTCATAAGACAGTTTTTCGAACCCACCAAGGTCGTTACGAATTCTTTATAATGCCTTTTGGTCTCACAAACGTACCAACCACTTTCCAATCCTTAATGAACCAGATATTCGAACTGCACCTAAGAAGCTTTATCCTCGTATTTTTTGATGACATACTAGTGTATAGCCACTCTTTTAACCAACACCTTACACACCTCAAGGCTACTTTTGAGATCCTTAGAGTCAACCAATTGTATATTAAGAAGTCAAAGTGTTCATTTGCTCAAAGACAAGTTGAGTACTTGGGTTATATCATATCTGGAAAGGGGGTTAGCACTGATCCGCAAAAGGTGGCAGCTATGCAAGCATGGCCCAAGCTGACCACCCTCAAAGCATTAAGAGGATTCTAGGCCTAACTGGGTACTACAGGAGGTTTGTGAAAGGATATGGGATGATAAGTAGACCCCTAACGCAATTGCTAAAGAAGGAAGGGTTTAGATGGGTGATGGGGGCCTGAAGCTGAGACAATCTTTAAACAATTGAAGCAAGCAATGAGCGAGGCACCGGTATTGGGATTACTGGACTTCAGCAAGGCCTTTGTGGTTGTGACCGATGCATGTGATAATGGTATAGGTGCAGTACTGACACAGGAGGGCAGACCTATAGCATTTCTCAGCCAAGCACTAGCCCCAAGGCACGTAGGCTTGAGTATTTACGAGAAGGAATTTGTGGTCGTCTTAATGGTAGTGGAGAAATGGAGGCATTATTTGGAGGGAAACCAATTTGTGATCAAGACTAACCACCAGAGTTTGAAGTACCTGTTGCAACAGAAACTCCACACACAACTACAAAAGAAAGGTATGGCGAAGATGATGGGTCTTGATTACATTATACAATACAGGAAGGGAAAAGATAATGTGGCGGTAGATGCTCTTTCGCGATGTCAGGAGCAAGGAGAGGTAGCAGCCATCACAATGATAATATCGGGGTGTTACCAGGAGGTGGCCAACAACTATGTTCAGATGATTAGATCAAAAGGATTCTAGAGCAATTGATATTAGATCCTAACAGCAAAATGAGATACACGCTACATAATGATGTGCTCCAGTATAACAGAAGGATAGCGGTCGGAGATTGCCAACAGTTGAAAGACAAGATTCTTCAGGCCTTACATGGGTCCCCCTTGGGGGGGCACTCAGGAATTTAGAACACTTACCACAAGGTAAAACAATTATTCTTTTGGCCTAAGTTAAAAGAGACAGTAACTCAATTTGTAATGACTTGTGACACTTGCAAAAGGTGCAAGTATGAAACTGTGGCAACACCTGGGTTACTGCAACCCTTAAGCATTCCGGAGCAAGCTTGGGAGAGTGTTTCTATGGATTTTATTGAAGGTCTTCCCAGATCAGAGAGTAGAGATTGTATATTGGTGGTGGTTGATAGATTTACGAAATTTGCGCACTTCATCGGCCTATCGCACCCTTACACCACTCAGGAAGTTGCACGGGTGTTCCTTGAACAAGTCATCAAGCTACATGGGGTTCCTAGAATTATCATATTTGATCGGGACAGAGTACTTACCAGCTTTTTTTGGCAGACATTGCTAAAATCAATGGGAATCCGACTAAACATGTCATCTGCCTATCACCCTCAAACAGATGGGCAGACCGAGAGGGTTAATCTGTGCTTTGAAAATTACCTAAGGTGTTTGTGTTTTCAATAGCCCAAGAAATGGCATAAGTGGCTCGCTCTAACCCAGTGGTGGTACAATTCTAGTCACCACAGTTCCATCAAAATGTCACCGTTTGAAGCTTTCTTTGGGTACAAACCTCCCCTACTACTGACACCACCTAAGCTAACTAATGTTGCAGCAGTGGATGACCACCTTCAGCAGAGGCAGGAGTTACTACAACAGTTAAGAAGAGACCTACCCATGGCACAAAATAGAATGAAACAACAAGCAGACAAAGGAAGGAGTGAAAGGGAATTTTCAGTAGGAGAAGAGGTGTACTTAGGCAGGAGACTTCAAATTGTTGAGAGAGATCAGTATAAATAGAGACCGATCTCATCTAAGAAGGATATGAATGAATTGAATATCGATTTCCCTCTTAATTTTCCCTCTCTTTCTCTCTCGTTCTCTCTCTCTCTCTCTCTTCGATCAAACTTCTACCACTTCTCAAGAATTCCGATACTTGTCAGATCCATTAGACCTGACATCGACGTCTTGAAGCTCCTTAAATAACTCTAGATTGCTGGTCATATGATTGGAGCAGGCACTGTCTACCAGCCACATTTCCTTTGAACAATTGGCTGAAAGACAATTTGCAGCAAACAATTGCTCCTCCTAGTGATCAACAACCTGAGCTTCTGTAGCTTGATGAGATTTATTTTTGCATATCTTAGTAATATGTCCCAGTTGCTTGCATTTGTTGCACCTAACATCTGGTCTCGTCCAACATCTGTAAGGTGGATGGCGCTTCTTTTTGCAGTGTTCACGAGGAGGAAAGTTTGGCTTGCCATTACCTCCTGCCTTGCTGTCAAAACAATCCACTTCCTCTTTCTTCCCTTTCTTCTTTTCTTTACCACCTTGACTAACTTGCAACTTAGCCTGCAATGCTCCCTCAATTAACCCTTCTTGCCTTATAAACCTTCTCTGTTCCTGTGCTTGCAAGGCATTCAAAAGTTCTGCCAAAGTGATGATTGACAGGTCTTTTGAATTCTCCAAGGCTGAGATTGTTGTCTCAAACCTTTCACGAACTGTCACAAGCAGCTTTTGCACTATCCTTGAATCAGCAAATTCACCTCCGAGCAATCTCACCTTGTTTGCAATTCCCAGAAGTTTATCTGAGTATTCTTGAAATGTCTCAGATTCCTTCATCTTCTGCAACTCGAATTCCCTTATTAGATTTAGCTTTTGCATCCCCTTGATCCTCTCATCTCCTTCATACTCTTTCTTGAGAAAATCCCAGATCTCTTTAGCTGTCTTTAGGGTCATAATTCTGGTGAATATTGCTGGAGAAACAGCAGAGAACAAATAAGACTTAGCCTTCGACTTTCTCTGCTTCTTTTCTTTGTGATTCCTTAGTTGAGCTACAGTTGGATTCTCAGGCAAAGGAGGGATGTCATAATCTTCCTCAACAGCTTCCCAGAGGTTATTGGCATCTAGAAAAGCTTCCATTCTTACTGCCCAAACTTGGTAGTTTAGACCATCAAACACTGGAGGAGCTATAGCAGTAAAAGGAGTTTCAGCTTGCATGGTATTTTGTGGTCAAAGATGGGTGTTCTAATATCTGCAATAATACTATGTTTTTCTCTAAAAAATTGCCTATAGGTCCCACAAGAAAAGTGGCTCTGATACCAATTTGTTGGTGATAATTAAGAAAACAGAAGTAAAACATAGCAGAGGGAATTCACAAAACGGAGGCAAATCACATATCCATTTTTGTTGAGTCTCTAGGATTGTTTAAATACACCAAACCTTAATTGAATTGCTACATAATTCATCCATAATCTCTTAAAGTATAGGAACTAATTAACTGAAGAACTTCAACTACAGCTAAACAAAAAATAAACCATAACAGAAGCCTTAAACTTAGGACTATAACTAACTCTTTTATCAACTAAGTTACCTACTTCTGCTCCTATTTTTCCTCTCCCAAAGCCAGCTGTAAGATAGATTTCCAGATTATCTTCAATTCTGCTTCAACGTTATAATAGTTGCTGAGGCATTTTCAACAGGATACAACCCTTCTCCAATATCCAAACTTCTGAACCATCTCGTAGCAGCCTCCTTTTCCATCATCTTCTGAACCGCACGGCTATTCTCCTGTTTAGTCAGCTTCAATTATACGTATTCAATCTCCCGCTTTTTTCTTTGGTCCAAGTTCTCATTGCAAGGCTGTCTTTCATCAGTGGCATGGAACCTATCTGCAACTCCATCCCCATTTTCCGCTACTACATCATCAGCTTCGGTGTTAACTCCCTTAGAGCCATTGTAAACGTGTTCGGTATCAACTTCCTTAGTTATATGTGGTCCGTTACAAACTTGTGAACTGCTCTTACAATAACTTTCCGGTGGTAATCCATGCTTTCTACAAATGGTTTCTAGTGCCAATTCTTGCAGCCTCGCTTTCTCCGTTGCTTGTTCCACCATAGTAGGGCAGGACATCTTCACACTAAGCCTTAGTGCATCATCAAAACCAGTAATGAATCTTGATACAAAATAATTCTCTGTCAGGGTTGGCTAGGTGTTCCTCATTAGGGTTCTTATCTCCTCAAATCTGGCATGATAATTCGTCACTGATCTCTCCTACCTTAATTTGTTGAACTCCTTAGTCACAATAATTGTGTTCTTCTCCCCAAATCGGTCATGTAAATTTCCAGCAAAATTAGTCCACCTAACCTCCCCTTCCCTAGGCATTGGGGTATGATTGGGAGTGTGGTAAAATGATCCACTTACCTGAAATTCCAATTCCAAGGCCGGTAGTTCTTCTCTTTCCTGAAGTCCATAGGTCATGGGGAGGATACCATGGTTGGGCAGAATTGGATCGGCTGCTGCCCGAGGAGGAAAATCTAGTGATAACCGGAATTGAGGTAGCGTGGACAACATGTTGATCATGTTGTTGGTCTGCTGGCCATGTTGCTCCATCGTCTCTCAATTCCAAATGCGTCTTCTTTAAATAATTCTTGATCTGAACCTAGCATTGTGTAATGAACGGCCATAGCTGCTTCTTGGCCTAATCACCAATTTTGATCGGAATGGTTGTAGAGTAGCAATCGCTTGACCTCTGGAACTACTTCCAAAGACCACGCTTTATGAAAAATATTGATTCCCTTCTCAGCACTTCCGATCGCACCTTCCTTCTTGACTCAACCTTAATTTAGCATCCGAGGACCTCCGGATTTGTCACAGTCTGAGAATTCACTAACTCTCAGTTTCATTTCTTGACCCGTTTCCGATCCAATACTTGTTGCGCCATGCGCCACTCTGATTTGACTTCAAATTCAACTCGATATCACCGTCGACACTCTCTTGGCTTGCGTCGTCTTCAATTCCGAGCCGAAATTGCTTTGCTTAGCTTCACCACTTGCAACTAATTCGTAATCGACAACCTTCCTTTCTCACTGGAATCTCAATTGAAATCGTTGGGGTTCTACGCTTGCTTAGACCTATTTTGCACCTTCAAGTCCACCAAAAGTTAATCGAAGGACTCACTTGGTCTGCTTCCACGCCATGTCTCTTCTAGTCATGTTCTTCAATTTCCGAACCGTCAAAACAACAACTTCCACTCCCTATGTATGCTTTAATTTTCGAATCGTTGGAACAACGTTCAATTTTGACTTGTCGCTAGAATCGAAGTGATTCAACGATTGCCTTCCAATTTTGAGCTACTTACTCTCAATTTCACTGAGTCTTGATACCAACAACTAATCATTGTCTACTTCACCCAATCACTGTCCAACACCTCCAATGTCTCACTTCTTGAATCATCCAGAACCAATTCAACAACTGAGGACCGTCGCCTTCAAAATTCAAGTTGGATTCGATTACGGAACTAGCTTGGCCTACAATTCGCCAAGAATCATTAGCGCTAATCCTTCCCACTTGTATCTACTTCAATTATCAGCCAAATTTTACTCACCTCAAGCACTGAAAATTGCCTCTACCTTGTCAGAATCGATTGAAATCACAGTTGAGAATCGTCGACTCTGATGCCAATTGTTATGATTCTAGGGTTTAGGAAGGGAATTTGGAAGAAATGGAGGGAGATTGGACTGAAAGAGAGGAAGAGACAAGTATTGGAGAAGATTTACAGAGAGAGAGAACAGAGGGAAATTGAGAGAGGGAAAGTAGAATTCTTTTATCATTCATAAGCATGCCATTCTCTAACTACTCAAGCCTATTTATAGGCTTACAATTGGATATACTAATAGTTATAACAACAATACAATCAAAATAAGAAACCTATAATTCGTATGACTATTATATCCCTAGAGATTCCTTGGGGTCGTGAGAGGCACTTGCCTAGACACTTGGGTGACCCTAGGCGCCATGGAAGTGCCTTGCATGGTGCCAGGCGAGGCCCCTTTACTCAGGCGCCACCTAGGCGAGTGTGTCTGATGTGGTGTTGAGCATCATAGGGGATTGCCTAGGCTAGAACCAAGAAAAAATGGAAAAATGCAAAATGGAAATGCAAGGTTATCGGCTCCTAAGGTCAAAGGAGATTGAGCAATACCCTAAAAAATCTAATAAGAAGAGGAAAAATGGAATTTGAGTAGAGAGAACTATGCTAAGCTCGTTTCTCTTCGGCAATGTAAACTGATTCAAAGCACTGTAATTTTCTTTCAATTTCTCCACGTTTCCATATTTGTAGGATGCAAGTTCAAGAGGAGTTGCTGTAGGTTGGTTGGAGTCAACACTTGCTGGTAACTCTTGGCACGTGATGAAGCGTGGCCAACCCTTCTGGCGACTTATCTCAAAACGGCACACTTGCCTGTGACACACAGCCCTCCAGTGGTCATCCCCCTCCAATCTAAGTTTTTAGTCTGGTCTACTATGGATCTAGGCTGTTCCCTCACTTTGCTGATTTGATGCTTTTCTGTTGCTGAAATAGCCTACAGGTGTTGTGCAAAGGGGTTGCTGCTGCCTGCTTGTTTTTTGTGTGCTATTGCTACATATTTTATATATTGTTTATTTGTTTTCTGAGTTGAAATACTGGTTGTTGTTATATAATACCGAACATATTGCAGATAACTTATATTACTTAAGTTGATTGTGTGTATTTGAGGGTATTTTAGATGTTCTATTATTATATTTATCATCTGATTGTGTTTATGCACATTAAATATATATTTTTATTTATTTTCTTGTCAATTTAGTGCCTTGCTTGAAGGGGAGTGTTTTATTGGTGCATTATGCCTCAGGCTATAAGAGTGTCCTAGCGGCCTAAGGGCACCTTTCAGCCCCGACTACCTTGGGTTAGTGTTGGCTTGGTCTCACTGTTGTACGGTTGGGGGATAGTCTTTTGGTTATTGTTATTATTTGTACCAAATTTGTACCTCTAGTTAGTTCAATGGTGTGATACAGGAATGCTATTCTCAAATCTGCTTTCTTTTTCAGTCATGTTCGATTGCCTTGCCATTTCTATCTCTAGGATTTTAGCGTACCTCCTGGGGTTCTTAAACTACTTTGTAACTGAACAAATTGTTCCTTGGATATATCTCAATTTTTTTTTTTTTTGTTTTGGCAGATTTGGGATACAGCTGGACAGGAAAGATTCCAAAGTTTAGGTGTTGCTTTCTATCGTGGTGCTGATTGTTGTGTGCTTGTATATGACGTGAATGTGATGAAGTCGTTTGAGAATCTAAATAATTGGAGAGAAGAATTCCTTATTCAGGTAGACATTGGCTGTATTCTTTTGGAATGTTACTTATTTGTATATTGCTGGGTCTAGTTGAAGAATTTTATCTTTTTATTTATTTTTTGCTGTCTTTGTTTGAACTTTAACTTCATTAAGTTTCATAAGATGTCAACTCTATTTTTCTTGTTTCCAAATTGTTCCTTGAAAGTGCTCCTTTTATTGATGCTCCACTAAGCAACTGGTGAAAATGCTGCCTCACTGCAATTCAGAATCCAGCCACGATGTTGGGATATGGCTCCATGCAGAGCTGACTAGTGAAGATGGTTGGTTGGCCAAGCAGAAGCTGTCAGATTTTATGCTTTGTTCGTATACTTTCCTCTATTTTCTATCCCCATTGACAAAAATGACAATGAACTAGAGTTCTTGCCTGTGAAGTTACAAATCATGAAGTAAAAGAAATGCTTCTTGTTTTTATTATGTGAATTTTATTAATGTGAAGTTTGTAATTATTTTCTTTACTTATCAGAAAAAAGAATTGTAAAATCACAGATGAGCTGATATTTTACTTTCTCTTGCAGGCCAGCCCTTCAGATCCAGAAAATTTCCCATTTGTTGTTATTGGAAACAAGATTGATGTGGATGGTGGAAATAGTAGAGTGGTGGGTATTTGTTTGATTATTGGAGATTCACCACGGCTCTTTAGTTTTTATATTTTTGGGAATGATCTGATTTTGTCATAACGTTGGTGTGAGCTTACTGCTTTCACAACTTTTTTACAGGTTTCTGAGAAAAAAGCTCGGGCTTGGTGTGCATCAAAAGGAAATATTCCCTACTTTGAGACCTCAGCCAAGGAGGGCATAAATGTTGAAGAAGCATTCCAAGTAATTGCACAGAATGCTCTTAAGAGTGGTGAAGAAGAGGAAATGTGAGTGGGAAAATAAAGTAGATTAAAATAAAACTTATTTTTTAACACAGTAAGATCATTACTTTTGCACGCATCCATAGGATGAATTCTGAGTAGTCTGTTTGGCCGATGGAGAATTCAGTTTGCATAAATTGTATTATTTTATGCAAGTATGACTATTTGTGGATATATGGGTTGCATAATAAGTTTTTTGACTTGCCCATACATTAATCCGCTGGCAGTAGGTGCAGTGTGCCATTGAAACTTTTAGGGTATTATCTAGTTTGCCTTTTTGGGGGTGGGCTTATATTTGTATTTATTTTCTCCTGTCACAGAAAGGAGTTGTGCTAACTAGGTGACATATTTGTGCATTTGCCAAGTTCCACTTTTTGTGATTTTCTTCAAGGTGACGTAATTAATGCTGTTGAAGAAGCTTATCCTTCTGGTGCTGTAACTTGGAGCGAACTTGTTATACCGGTCGTAATTTTCAAATACTCAAGAGAATTTATTAAACATAATAGCTGAGATATGAAATACATTTTAGTATTTGTATATCATCTTTGAAGGGCTGTGTGAACCCTGTTTTCTGCACGTACTCTTTGTTTGTTTATATTGTTTTCTTTATCTCTCGGCAGGAGCATATAACTCTGTAAAAAAATGGCTATCCTATATAAAGAAAATTGTAAGTATTGTACATAATCATATAAAAATATTTTCTTACAGCAATCTGGTCTTAAATGTTAATCTTAGTTTTGTGTTTTGGTTTGGAAGTAAGTCTCAAGGATTTGTCAATCAAAGAAGTCTCTGCTGCAAAATGTTTTGGGTTTGCTCTTCATACAAGTTAACTTTCCTGCTGACCTTGTGAAAAAGTGTCATATCCTTGAATTTCAGATCTTATTCTAGAGTGGTTGCCCACTGTGGAAATAATTCCGTTTTGAGTTTTATCAGCTTGTTAGATATTCTGCAATTGTGTAAATTCTATAATTATTGAAGATGGACTGCAAGGCCCTTTAAATGGGATTAGGGATGAAACTGATTTTATTTTGCACAGTATTTGTTGTGAATTTACTAACTCAACTTTTTGATGCATATTGCAATTCTCTATGGCATGAAGATACCTGCCAGACACCATTGATGTTGCAAGTAGCAGTCAACAGACGTCAACTGGATGTGAGTGCTAAATGTATTATGTGATATTTTGAGGTAATTACATAAATCCTTGTGAGCAGTATGAAATTTATGGGTATGGTTTATCCAGTCTGATTTCTCATTTGTATGATGTTACACCTGTACGTTAGTGTTTGCGAGAAAACAAATTGGGTCTAGTTCCCGGTTGATATAATGCCTTCTGCTTAGCCATTGGTTGATTTGTTTCATCTGATATTTGGTTTACCCTAAGCAGTCTGAAGGTTATTATTATTATCTTTTTATTTGCTATGGAAAGAGGGCTTGTTGAAGTTTTTTATTTGGCTTTCTTTTTTCTTTAGTGGGCCTGTTAAAGTTATTGGTGGAACACAATGTTGTGATTTTATTCAACTGGTGCCGGTTCGTCTCCAATGCTTGATTTTGAGCTGCGCAAATATTGTCAATGGAGGAATGCGACCAAGTTAGGGCTCTTGAGGATTGTCATTATATTTTTCTTTCTTTTCCAGTCGGATGCTTGATTATGCATGGACCATCTGTGTGTTCATTGTGATGATCAAACATAGAATGTTTGAGCTGAGAATTTGCAGGCAGGAAAATGTTGTACATTGATGGAGGATGATAATGGAATATGTTGCTGTAGAAAGTATTCCATTGGGAGTAAGTTCTTGGAAGGTGGTTGATAACAAAGGTAAGGTTGCTCTTTCGAAATTAGAGCTCACGGGTCTGAGTTGTAGTGTGAGGTGGGATCTAAGTTTGCAACTCGTATGAATGGTAAAAGGGTGGATTTAGGATGGGTTTTGCCATGTGTTAAGTAACAATGGTAAGGCTTCTCTTTTTAAATTAGAGGGTTACAAGTTTGAGTTGCAAAAACAATCTCTTTAGAGAATGAAGGATAGAGTTGAACGCAAGATAATCCCCTAATTCTAAACCTCAGAGCTGTGATAGCTTTATGATTTAGGGATGCTGTTAATATTATTATAAATTTAGTATATTATTTTAAATATCTTACATTCGCACTTATTGAAAATTTCCTTACATAATTAAATTGAGATGACAAGGCATAAAAGATAATAAATTAAACATGGTTTTTATTCAATAAACGCCAAAAGGCTTACTTCCAGCTGCAAGGATGATTCAATCCACAATCACATAGACGTATGGCACAATGACACGGACCCCTGACATTTCGATGATAGTCGCTCTAAAGAGCGTCCCTCGACGGCTGTATTATTGGTTTCTCCTCCCCAGACTCGCCTGCTAGATTTCTGCCTCAAAAGATTTTTTCTCCCATCAGTTCAGAAATGGATTGTCCTTTGTTGAATATCTTTCGTCTGTAAGTTTGGCGTTATTGCTGTTGACTGACACGTTGGTTATTTGCTCAACATCTGTCACAAATAACTTTCCCTTTCCCTTTCCCGAAGATTTCTCTTTCTTCGGTTTAGCATCATAACCGCAAACCGAAATGTTGGGTTGGGTATTGGCTCAAAATCTCTCACAAAAGGCTTTCCCGTTGCGGGTGATTTTTCTGCCGTTCACCAATATGTTGTTGGGTATTATTAGGTTAAAATCTCTCACAAAAGGTTTCTCCGCTGGGGCAGATCTTCCTTCCGTTAATTTAGCGTCGTCGGGGATTGGCTCAAAATCTCTCGGCGAAGGCTTTCCCTCTCCAAAAGATCGTTCTTCTGTTAATTTTGCGTTACCATAAACCGATACGTTGGGTTTTGGCGCAAATTCTCTCACAAAAGGCCTCCCCTTTGCGCCGGTGTGTGACGACTGGTGGCGTTGCTCTTAGCCATTGCCGTGACGGTGGGTCTGGTCTCATTTGGCATGTACATGAAGACTGCTCGCAAACTGCACAACATGGGATGGTACTCTTTAACCGTTAAAAATAAAAAATTCACAATAGCACTTGTATTAAGTAAATTAAAAAAAAAAAAAACGTGTTATTGCTGGCGCTTACCAGAACAAGTGATAAGATGAAGAACGTGAAAAGAGATCCCACCTCTTAGAATACGTAAAGGTAGCTGCTACTCTTGATTTTGGATAGCAGCTCCATAGTAACCATTTGCTACTTATAATAGATTATGAAGAATAATATTACATCTTTGGTATAAGAACTTCTTTTTCATATTGTAGATTATTGCATAATAGATAATAGTTTTTAATTGATTGGCGATCCTCAAACTATAGATATTTTCGGATTTGAATCCAATTGAAAGATGAACCCTGATAAAAAGAAAGAATTGTACGTTGACCAAACTGTAATAATTAATGAAAAAAAAATCCCTTTATGGAATCAAATAAAATTTACAGTGGCTCGGTGACAATTAACAGATTTTACTGTCACAACCCATTTGGTTGTATTTTTGTTTTTAATTTATTTTTGGAATAATTATTATGTATCACCCCTAGATTTGACTCAATTATTTTTGACTATTCTTATATTTCTATAATTAACACCAGTCAGTCTCTCTTTTTGTTAATATAGGTTAAACAAATTAATTATTTTGTCTTATATATTAATTATCACACCTTTCTTTCTCCTCTTTTCTTTTTGTGTTTATTTTCACCAAAGCATATCACTATTGGCTACTTCTCTTATGCAAGAAAAGCCCTAAGACAGCTACTTTGATCTTCCTCTTGTAATCTTCTCTCTCTCTCTCTCCCTCTATCTTTCTTCAATTTGCAGCATAGAGAGGTTTGATTTTTGATGGAAACGATTGGGATTTTTATAAAAAATCCCTCATAGGATAGTGCATGTTTCTACACCTCTTTATGTCTCTCTCTGCCTCTCTCTTTTTGATATAAAAATATCACATTTTTTTTCTTTCTCCATCTCTATCTCTATCTTTGAGTCTCTCATGATTTTTCTCTCTTTTGTTGTTGTTGCAGAAGTCTCTACAAAATAATGAGTTAGTATTCAATCGAAATCAAACAAAAAAACAATTGAATGCAAAAACAAATCAAGGCAGAAAAATAAACTCTCTATTTCGGTTACAATGGCAGTCATGAAGACTGCTCCAAGGATCAGATTTAGGCTTATTCAATCACCACTTAAGCAACAATCAACAAATAGGGACACCAAGCCACAAAGGAGCCCAAACCCCCAAGAACCGAAGCCCTCAAACCCCCTAAAGTCTCTCAACCGATCGACACCCCTCACCCAAGCCACACAAGTTTCCACACACAATAGGATCCACTAAGGAATAGAGAGCAATCACGAAAATATGGATTCAACAATAGCCGAAAAACTTACCTCAAAGAGAAGATAGCAACTCGGACTAAATAGATATTGCAAACTCTATTGATGAATAGCCATAACGCACAAGGAAAATGCAAGACTCAGCAAAGAAAGAAGCATTTGATCGAGAAAGAAAGAAACCTCAAGAGGATCGGCCATCAATGGCAAGGAGAATCAGCCGAGAGAGAACACAATCGGTCGTCACACATAGGGCACAAAAAAGAAAAGAATCTCTTTTATATTAAGGACTTAGGACACGAAGTGAGAGGAAATGGGTTGCCAGTAAATGGGTTGAACGTTGCTTCAATCTCGGGCCGAAACTTATAAAACTAATCCAAACCATCGTCATCATCTTGGATCTCTTTAAGAAACACAAACCCAATAGTTGTAATGAATTCTAAATCAATAACCATTACATGTCATGAAAACTTTTTAAAACCTCTAATTGCCCACGCCCAGCCCCAAATTCATCAAATTTAAATCTTCTCCAAAATTTCATTAAATTCAGGTCTTCCCCAAAACTAAATCATATTGGAAATTCCAAGAGAAATTCCGTCGGAGAAAATGGTGACTTGTCACATACACAATGGCCTATCTGTAGTGTTGTATTGCCATAGCCAAGAGAGTGGGAACTAGGCATTCATTCAAGGTTGTACTTCTTGTTGGTGAGGATGATGGTACTGGTAGCGCCGGGGGGCGGGGTGGGGGTGTGGTGACGTAGTTTTTTTTTTTTTCACGTGGACACGTCGGCTCAGAGCGCTGCCGACCACGTGGTGTTGTGGCTGGCCCGAACCAGGCCGGGAACGCCGATCTGCCATTTCTTCTTGACAAACAATGTTACATGGGGGTTTCTTCTGCAGCTGCCACAGCTTAAATTAATCATGAACTAGTTCATCTTTCGTGCGATGGTGAATGAAAGTTTATATATATTAAATTTATTTAAAATTAATAATCTCACAATTATAAATTTTATCTACAGTCTACATATTTCAAGAATTATATATTTTTTATAAACTGATAACTAATTTAACATGTGATAAATATAAATAACTTATATAAAATAATAAATAATATAACAACATATAATAAATTAGTAACATAAATAATAAAAATATAAAATATAATAAAATTTTCAAAAAAATATGACAGCATATGATAAATATAAATAGCCTATACAAAATATTAATTTTGTCAAAATAACTTGAACAACTTATTTAAAATAATTCAATTTTGCTTAAATAACTAATTTAACATAACCTACAAACTAATTATTTTTCAAAATTAAGTAATAACATAAACATATATAAGATTTGTATTTTTTTTGCATGGTTCTGAAACTAATTAAGGTTTTAGAATTTTGAGTAGTGGTTTTATTGAGAGAGAATGAGAGGTAAATTATGAGAAATAAAATAAAAAATTAAATTTATTTTTTAAAAAAATTTACTTGGTAGTCTGTATTTGGCGGTATTACCTGATATCTCAAGACTTTTTTCGATTTAAAAAAGTCTCATTTTTCTGTAATTTATTTTAATTAAAATTTTATGTTAATATTTAAAAATTAATAAAATAGATTAGATTTTGTCTCTTCATATATTAACATGTTTACACATTCTTCAAATACTATTCAATCATAAAAAAATCATTTATAAGTTTCAAAAACTACACATTTTCTACAAACTTACACTTAATTAATGACCTATTAAAAATTTCATTTCGAGTAAGTAAAAAAATAAATAAAATATAATAAAATATCAAAATTAAAAGTAAAAATAGATGGAAAAAAAATTGACGGTTATTTTATTATAATATATATAGATTTATCCATAATTTAATTATTAGCCCACGGGGCCTACAAAAGAATAATATTATACGGCCACTTCAAATTTCTCCTATTTTAATTTAGCCCCTAATTGTGCGGTGGCCTAATAATCTGTCTATATCCTCTTCTGCTATTCAAAGGTTATGTATGGGAAAATTTTACATGATATTTTTAAGGTTTAGAAAAATTACAAAAAAGATTCTTGAAGTTTGAAAAGTATAAATTATATTTCAAAATTTAATTTTATATTGTAATTTCTCTCTTCTTGTTACTTAGCTATAGTAAATACCCTTATAAATAAACTTATTCTCTTATTTTTTTTTCTTTCTTTTCCATCTCTTCTATCATTTTCTCTCTCTATCTTTAACAAACAAATGGCAACAAACAATGAATGGGAAATGGTGACTCCGGTGAACAATGAACAACAATAATAGGGAGGACATCCATTTATGGAGATGATTGTTCATTTTCTTTTTCTCTCTCTCCTGCTTTTGATTTGTAATAGTAAAAGTTGATCACTGTGACAACAGTAGAGATATTTAGTTTAGGCAACAACGGTTGAGGTTATACATATGATGACATAATAGCGGTGGCGATGACGAGGACTGCAAGCACCCTCGCCTAGATATCCCAATCATTCGGACTATCTGAACGGGAGCACCTATGAAAGGAGAAAAAGAATGAACCACAAGACAAGAACCATCCTGGTATACATACACGAAAATAAGAACAACGAAAGTGAAGCTAAACACATACATGAACTACATGTACCCCGCTAGCACAGCGGTCACATGATAAATAAATAAACGCAGACTCTTGTGCCGACATACACGAGACTCGAGGAAAGACTTGGCACAGTACAAAATAATAGAGTAAATCATACTCAGACATCAGAGTTGAAAGGGATTGACGGGATTGCCTGTACACCATACCGACTCTGCTGCTAAAGCTGACTCTCTTGCCCTGAACTCATGCTGCCACTACCTAGAATGATGGAAAAACAAAGTGAATCGAGAGACTCAGCAAGCACAAGGAAATAAAGGCTTAAGGCTATATAGAACCAATAAACTTCCCCCAGAACACCAATCCTCAAGTACACACAAATCATGAGACTTTACGACACAATAGTATAGTATAATAAAAACATATACTGGTTCTTGGGGTCTACGCAAGACACACGACACCCAAGTCCCATACCAACCTGTCGTTGCTCTGAAAGGCAACAAATATCTCCAGCAGCTTGTGCTAGCCATCCCAGGTCGGTGCTCCCGCCACCCGCGTGTCCGTGTCGGTACTCCCGACACCCGAGCCATAGGCTCCCTCAGAACGGTCCTCCCGTCCGAGAACTAATAACTACCAGTAGCCATGCAATGCACATAGAAATGCAATGGCATAGTGAGCATCAACATGATACACTGGTACTCATACATCCAGGTATTAGGTCATGCTCCGCCTACATAGTAAACCACACGTGATGCATATGCCCGTGCTGGATGCAACCTAACCAAGTTAGAATGTCTGTGTCTAGACATACTCAAAAAATGAATATCCCAACATGCAACCTGTACCCATGTGCATATCAAATCATAAACAGAAATATAATAAATCTAATCGTGCAGTAAATCACATACTGACAGAGCTAGTCAGCAGTGTCCGGCACCGGTCAACAACCAGTGACTAGGAGTGTCTACCCGATGGTCTATTTTAGGGCTGTACAATAGTCTACCCCAACATCACCAAATAGCTGACCCCTACCCTACTACTTGGTAGCTCTATCCGAACCATAAATAAATTCAAGAAAACCGTAAATAAGCCCGCACATTTATGAACCTAGTCCTCAAGTTGGGTTCGGCATCATTCCAAAGGGAATGGGGGCGACGCAAACCCCTGTAAGCTTCTAACAATTAAATTTTAGAAGACTCGGATTTAATTTAAATTAAAATAAATGAATAATAATTCAACAAATAAGGTTAGGTGCCGAATTAAAGTAAGGGAGGTGATAAAATATGAAAAATCACGGGGTCTTTTTACGGGAATTGAAGAACACGAAGAGAGGGTTAGGAGCTTGCCTTTTACTAGCGGATTCCCACCTCCTGGCTCAACCGCTGCACAAATTAATACATTTTGCTAATGAAACTAAGTTTCGATTTAAAATCCATACACGTATTTTCGACAACCTAACTAAATCGGTATAAAATCGAAGCTACTACGGGTATATGAGGTCACTAAAAATTAGAAAGTAAGAAGAACTTATCTTATTTTATAATTTTTGGCTTTAAATGTTCACACACTGCAAAATAGTATTAACACTAAAATAAATCAAAACACAACCTAAAAATACGATTTAATCCGTAAAAAATGTTTAATACATGGTAACTAACTTACCTCACTCTTCAGATCTTCAATAGCACGGAAAAAAATTAATTTTCTTAATTTTTCCTCCTATTTTCTCTTTTCTTCTCGCTGCCTCGTGCTTTGTTATTCTCCCGAGCTCTTTGTTTTTGCCTCTAATTTAACTCAAATTTAACTTCAATTTGAAGTAATAAACAGCAGCAAAATCGGTAGAAAGCATGGCCAATTTTGCCTTAAAATCCGTGTAAAACCAAGGCGTGGGAGAGGCAGCCGCTTGAGCGCGCCACGTGGTCGCGCAAGGGGCCATCACTGGCGCCCCAAAACGGCGCCGTTTCAGGCGCCATGGGCTGATAAAATCAGCCCAAAATTCTTCCGCGTGCACACACAGGCCGCGGGTCAATTCCACAACCTCACCTACCGCACACGCGCACATAACCGCCCATGCCAACCACTCCATTTAACTTATGTACGCATACTAATAAATATAAAGAGATCCTCAGTCACTTCCGCAAATTACATTTCAACACCCAGAACTTCCATTAATTGCACACTCGCCCAACTTTCATTTCCTTCTTATTTCACTTACACCCTGACATTTCCAAAATTCTACCCATTTAATTTATTTTATTATTTTCCTAAATACTCCCTAATAAATAATTATTTTCTTTAAACACTAAACACTCAATAATCACCAAAATACAATTTAAATCATTATTTCCTTATTTCCTTAAATACTTCCAAGTAATTTAATTAAATAACTAAATTTTCTATTTCCTCAAAATTACATAAATAAACATTTTTCTTTTAAATCCCCAAATATTCCATACTAACTTCAAATACCATAATTAAAATTCATTATTTATGTCCCAAATTTTAGGGTGTTACAAGGACAATAAAGGTGTTTGCCATCTTTCTCTAATTTTTTATTTTTTATCATCATTATCTTAATCTCTTCGATTTTTGTTTTCTTTGTTGTTGTTATCATTATCTTTTTTCATTTTCTCACTCTTATTTGAACTTAGATATAAATTTGAGATAATAGGGTTCTACTTCACATTCTATCTTTTTAATTTTTTTGTTCTCTTTCTCTTCCTATTTTATTTGAACCTAGAACTAGTTTTGAGATGATATATTTTACTCACACACACACTTTTTCTCCTTGATTTCTTTTTCTTTTATTTATTTCTCAATTTCTCCATACACAAATAAACCCAATACATTTCTCTCATTTTGTGCAATAAATCTAGGTTCATTGGGATTTACCCAGGCTTAGCATGATAAACCCAGATCTAGTTTGGGTTGATCCTTTCTTTTTTTTTTTAGACGATAAATCTGGATTAATTATGGAAGAATCCAAATAGTCTGCGTCAATAATTTCTTTCTTTCTTTGTTTTGATGGTCTTCGGTGTTTTATTTATTTAGAAGAGTGAGAAAGAGAAGAAAAATGTAAGAAATAAAAGATAAAATAGTTATTTAGACTTATTTTAGCTGGTGGTAATTGTCATTTTTTAAATACCAACAAGTTGCTTACAAGTTGATCAAACTTCGAGGGCGATGCTTTCAATTTGTATTGAAATAGCATTTTTCCCCTTCTTGTTCTTGAGGAGTTGAGTTCCCCTTTTAAGAAGTAAAGTGAAGTGGCACGCAAATTGGGTTTCAATGGGCGTTCCCTTCATGGATGCTTATATATTATTTTTGGATAAATTTAATATATATTTATTAAATTTTAAAGATATAATTATTTACTTATTGAATTTTGAATTGTTATTACTTGTTCTCACTCAATTTTATTCAACGTTAATCATTCATCACCTATTACATTACTATCTGATATGACTAAAAAATTTAACACTCACTTATTAAACTTTAAAAATGTAATTACTTATTCATTGAATTTTAAAATAAATTAGGTGCAAAAATTAAAACCAAGAAATAGATAAAAATGCTTGTTCACATGGTTCAATTCTTGAAGCAAATCAGATGCATAAACTCAACAAAAAAATCTTCATAAAAATGCATGCCTAGGCGCCTCAATTTTAGAAGCAATGCAGATGCAAAAATTCAATTAAGACAACAGATAAAAACAAGTTGTTCAAATGTATTAATTTTTAAAGCAAACTAATTACAAAAACTCGAGCTAATCAATCAGTATCCTCTAACTAATCAACAAATGAAAAAATTACAGATTTTTAATCTCTATTAAAAATAATGAAATCCACAAAGATGTATTCAATAATGAAACCAAGAGTCAAAAAATGATTACAATATATATTTGTGGATTAAAGATTGTTAATTTTTGGCATTTGATCTCATTATTGAATACATATTTGTGGTTTTCATTGTTTTTAATGAATGTAAAAAATTCACAATTTTTTCATTTGTTAATTGATTAAAGGATGATAATTGATTAGTTTGACTTTTTGTTATCGGTTTGCTTCGAGAATTAATGTATATAAACAACCTATTTTTATCTGTTGTCCTAGTTGAGTTTTTCCATCTGCATTGCTTCCAGAATTGAGGCACCTGAGTAGGCCTTTTTATGGTGATTTTCTGGTTGAGTTTATGTTTTTAATTTGCTTCAGAATTGAACTATTTGAGCAGACATTTTTATCTGTTTCTTAGTTTTGATTTTTCTACCTGATTTGCTTTTAAAATTTAGTAAGTATATGTTAAATTTATTCAAAAATTTTGTAAGTACTTACATTTTTAAATTTTAGTGAGTATATGTTAAATTTTTTTGTCACGTGAGCATTTTCTGTTAGTCACTTCGAATTCTATTAGTCACGTAGACATTTTTTATTTATAATATTAGACAATGATGTAACGGGTGATGGATGGTGGACATTAAGTAAAACCTAGTGAACAAGTAATAACAATTTAAAATTTAATGAGCAAATAGTTATATCTTTAAAATTTAGTGAGTGCATCTTAAATTTACCCTTTTATATTCTTGGAAAATTTTTGCAATATTTTGTATAATTTATATTTTTAATTATAAATATATAATATTTATTTAAAGCCACGTCAATATTTTAATATAAAATAACAACTCAGCTAATCTAACTTTCTCTGTTAGGATACATTTAACAATTTTTTATTACTGAAAAGGAATCATAATTTAAAACTAAAATAAAATTCAAATTAAATACTAATTTTGTTAAATTTAAAAGTTGTACTCAACATTTAAAACAGAGCTAAAAAATAGAGAAATTTTATGTTTATAAATAAAATAAATTTGACGAGTATTCTTTATAAATTGATAAAATTAATAATAATTTAATTTAAAATTAATAATAATTCAAAATAATAAATAGAATTATTGATAATCACAGATTTATTGATAAATAGAATTATTGATAATCACAGATTTATTGATAATTTCAGATATTATTATTATTAATTTTAAATAAAATTATTATAAATTTTATGTTTCAGTATAGCATTTTTTTAAAAAAAATAAAGGTTAATTTCTTTTCACCCTAAAAAATATAAAATAATTTTCGAAAACGAAATCAAACAATGAAAGAGAGAGAGGAAATCATTAACTACGACTTCATTCAAATCCCCAATTTCCAGTCACACCTCTTCTCTCTCTCTCTCTCTGTCGGTCGGTGCTTTCCCGACGCCGATTTGCGCCCTTACGATGCCTTCCCGAAGAAGAACGCTCCTGAAGGTCATCATCCTCGGCGACAGCGGGTCAGTCGCCGATAAACGCACAAACTTTATATTTCTGCACGCGCATGTATCTAGGGTTTTCCGGAAACATCTAGTCTAGATCTTTCCGCATTTGATTCAATTGATGCCTTGCCACTTATTTGAATTATGGTTCAGTTGATTTTTATCATGCAGTATGTTGGTATATCCTTGCTTATAAGTGGTTGTATGTGAATGTTGTTGAAATTATGTAATACAGCTTACTTATTCCTTTTATGCGTGAATTGCAGAGTGGGAAAGACCTCTTTGATGAATCAGTATCCTTCTTAGTTTGTTCAAAGTTCCTGAATCTCCTGATGTTTGTTTCCTGAAGACAAAGTTTCCATATTTTACTGAAAATTTTGTTCCTTTAGTGTGCTGTTACTCGCCTTGAATCCTTATTTCAGATATGTTAACAAGAAGTTTACCAATCAATACAAAGCGACTATAGGAGCTGATTTCTTAACCAAAGAAGTGCAGTTTGAAGACAGGCTCTTCACTTTGCAGGTTGGCCATCATGTGCAATTTCTTGAATCAATTCATTTATGTGCTTTTGTGTGGTTGTGCTTAGCTGGATTCTTTCTAGTGTTTCAGTTTTGGATCCTTGTTATGTTACTATCGTAAAATTGGTTGATTAGTTGATTGGAGAATAATGTCTGGAATGTTAAATTAAAACGAATTTGTGTAATCAAGTGTTTAAAGAAGTCTCTCAGAGTAAGATTCCCTTGTTTGGTCAACCTTTAACATGACAGTATGACACCCATGTGCATATTTTGTGAAGGAATGTTTTGAACTGACTGCTTGTGGGCACTTGATGTTTGAATGGTAAAAGTACTGACCTGAGTAGCTGCCATTATCTGTAGGCCGGCATGCTTCATGAAAATAAATTTTCTTCAACTATCCGCTTTCCTTCTGTTTCTAATAGTAAAATATTTCCAAAGAAGACGACATTTTTTTAAAGGAAGTTTGACATAGTGAAGGTGTCCACAGGAGTGCCTATCTACAATTTTCACATTCCAACTACTCATGTTGGTGCTTTAAACTTTATTGCTTGACATGGCTGTCCCATTTTTATGTATTTTCAGTTATTTTTTGAGATAACGGTGTATATTTCTCATTATTTTGTTATGGTAATGTGTATGCTTAAGTAGATTTTTCACTACTTGGACCAATACATTTCAAATTTGGAATGAGATAAACCTAGATCTGATAATAATTATTCCCCTGAATCCCTTTTCCAGTTAACATATTTTGCCTATTTTTCTTGATATTTTATAATCATGTATGACATGGTGTGATTTAAATGTTTGGACCAGCTTGCATGAACTTTCCTGCTGACTAATCAGGCTTGTTAGCAGCAACTTAGGCCTAATATCAATTCTGCAAAAAAGGTGAAATTATCTTGGCGAAGACAAAGCATTTGTTGATCCATCCTGTGGTATCAGTCAAAGTTGTGGATTTGTGAATTCTCAAGTTGAGCCGTTGCCTGTAGCTGCAAAGTCTGTTGTCCTTGGATATTAATTTTTTTTCTTGTCTTGGATGTGGCACCAAGTCTTGATTAATCATTTCATGATCAATTGGAAATATTTATATCTACTTTTTTTTCTTTGGTGGTGGTGGTGGTGGTGGGGGGGGGGGGGTCACCAATTTTCATGGAGGTCAGTTAGGTTATTGATACATGAAACATGAAATCCTACTTTGTTTGGCGTGATGATACTTCAACTCTGTGTAAACATTTTCTACTATGAAAGAGACTTTCAATTTTAAGTTTTGTGTGGAGAAAGCATGTTGTAAGTCATTCAATCAGATATACTTGTAACTTTGTTATTAACTATTATGGTTTCCTAATTTTTTTTATGGGGCAGCAGCAGCATAACTCATTGCAATAATCTAATTCTTTTACAGAGTGCTTGTAGAAAAATATTTTTTTCAAGTTGTTTCTGGTTAGTCCAGCGATGAAGATGAGAGTGCTGTTTCATTCTTGGACCATTGGGATCGCAACAAATAAGGAGGGAGGGTGCTATTTAATTAAGGGTTATTTCTGTCTTTTTCTTCATTCTAGGGTTGGGAATTTAGACTATTTAAGCCATTTTCTTGTATTATTGAGACTTGGTTGGTTGTTATTAGAGTTTTTCATACAATTGAGAAAGGGTTTTCTATGTGCACCGGCACCGCCATGAGGGCCACGCCGCCACGGTTAGCACTACCATGCGCCACTTGTCCACCACCGCTGCACGCCGTCGGAGTGTCACGCCTCAACGGACTAATGCATTTGTGCCAATTCATCTTCACGATCTCCTTCATCCACACAGGTACCATGACCTCTAGCTCTTCCACGAACCATCTTTAGGAGCGTAACCTAGCTTTGATACCAACTGGCACAGATTGAAGTGTAAAGATATGAATTCAACACAAGTTGAGAAAACCCTTTCTCAATTGTATGAAAAATTCTGATAACAATCAACCAAGGCTCAATAATACAAAAAATGGCTTAAATAGTCTCAAATCCCAACCCTAGAATGAAGAAAAAGACAGAAATAACCCTTAATTAAGAAAGAGACAGAAATAACCCTTAATTAAGAAAGAGACAGAAATAACCATTAATTAAATAGCATCCTCCCTTCTTTTTTGTTGCAATCCCAATGGTCCAAGAATGAGGCAGCAATCTCATCTTCATCATGCAGTGTAGTAAAAGGTGAGAAAGGCATTCTCCTAAATGCTTGGGTGATGCGAGGCGCCATGGAAATGCCTTTCATAGTGCCAGGTGAGGCCCCTTTACTCAGGTGCCGCCTAGGCGAGTGCCTATGACGTGGCGTTGAGGATCACAGGCACTTGCCAAGGCTGGAACAAAGAAAAAATGGAAAAAATGCAAAATGAAAATTAAAGGTTATTGGCTCTGAAAGTCAAAGAAGATTGTGGAATGCCCTAAAAAATCTAATAAGAAGAGGAAAAATGATAAATTGAGTAGAGAGAACCGTACTCGATCTCATTTCTCTGTTACAATGTAAACTGATGCACAGCATTGTTATTTTCTTTCAATTTGTCCACGTTTCCATATTTGAGGGATGCGAGTTCAAGTGGAGTTGCCATAGGTTGGTTGGAGTCATCATGTGCTGGTAACTCTTGGCACGTGATAGGCAGGTGGGCCAATCCTTTCGTCGACTTATATCAAATGGCACGCTCGCCTGTGACGCATAGACGCAGTCATCCCTCCAATCTAAGTTTTTAGTCTGGTCTACTATGGATCTAGGATTGTTCCCTCACTTTGCTGATTTGATGCTTTTCTGTTGCTGAAATAGCCTACAGGTGTTATGCAAAGGGGTTGCTGCTGCCTGCTT
Source organism: Diospyros kaki (assembly GCA_036245055.1). Lineage (NCBI taxonomy): Eukaryota > Viridiplantae > Streptophyta > Magnoliopsida > Ericales > Ebenaceae > Diospyros > Diospyros kaki. The sequence continues at coordinate 38,099,293 of BSEG01000001.1, read as the reverse complement.
GTGTTGTGTCTGTTATTGCTGTATATTTTATATATATATTGTTTACTTATTTTCTCTGTTGAAACATTGGTTATTGTTACATAATACAGAACACTTTGCAGATAACCTATTTTACTTAAGCTTGATTGTCTGTATTTGAGGGTATATTAGATGTTTTATCATCTGATTGTGTTTTTTGCATTAAATATTTTTTTTATTGATTTTCTTGTCAACATAGACTTCTAGTACTTGACGTCCAAGTAAGAAATTGGAAGAGAAAAAACCATATAAAACAAAATCCAAGAATCAGGTGGTGGAATTTAAAAGGGGAGAAACAACTAATCTTCAAAGAAAAATTAAGGGGTAAAAGGGAATGGAATGGAGAAAGACAAACAAACCAAATGTGGAAAGAAATGGCTAATGCTCTGAGAAGCACGGCAAAGGTAGTCCTTGGAGAGACAAATGGTAGAGCCCCTAACCTTAAGGAGTCTTGGTGGTGGAATGAAGATGTACAATTGAAAATTAAAAATAAGAAAACTTGCTATAAGGCGGTATATCAATGCAACAATGAAGAAAATCAAAAAAAATTATAAAGAAGCAAAAAAGACAGCAAAAAGAGCTGTTAGTGAAGCAAGGTCAAAAGCATATGAGAATCTATATAAACGACTTGATACAAAAGATGGAGAAAGGGATATATATAAATTAGCTAAATCAAGAGAAAGAAAAACACGGGATTTAAATCAAGTGAAATGCATAAAAGATGACAATCAAAATGTTTTAGTAAATGAGGGAGCAATTAAGGAGAGATGGAAGGAGTATTTCACAAAATTATTCAATGATGGTGGTGACACAAGAGTTAGGTTGGGACATCTTAGTAACTCCGAAGGGAATGTGAACTACACATTCTATCGACGCATAAGTTCAAATGAAATAAGGCAAGCTTTAAAAAAGATGAAAAATCATAAGGCAGTGGGACCAGATAATATACCAATAGAAGCATGGAAATGCATGGGAGAAGAGGGCATCTCCTGGCTAACGCAACTATTTAACGCGATCCTTAAATCAAAAAAGATGCCAGATGAGTGGAGGAAGAGTACTTTGGTTCCTATATACAAGAACAAAGGAGATGTTCAAAACTGTGAAAATTATAGAGGAATTAAGTTAATGAGTCATACCATGAAACTCTGGGAGAGAGTAATAGAGCAGAGACTTAGAAAAGAAACAAATGTGTCAGAAAATCAGTTTGGTTTCATGCCTGGCAGGTCAACAATGGAAGCTATATATTTATTAAGGCGCCTAATGGAAAGGTATCAGATCATCAGAAGGACCTACATATGGTGTTTATAGATCTAGAAAAGGCCTATGATAGGGTCCCTAGAGAAGTATTATGGAGGGTTTTAGAGAAGAAAGGAGTCAAAATAGCCTATATACAAGCCCTTAAGGACATGTATCATGGTGTAGAGACAAGGGTCAGAACATGCGGAGGGGATACCGAACCATTTACAACTACAATAGGACTGCATCAAGGTTCTGCACTAAGTCCATACTTATTTGCCTTAGTAATGGATGAACTCACTAAAGATATTCAGACAGATGTGCCATGGTGTATGCTATTTGCAGACGACATAGTGTTGGTGGATGAAACAAAAGAAGGAGTGAACACTAAGCTTGAGTTGTGGAGAAACAATTTAGAATCTAAGGGATTTAAATTAAGTAGAAAGAAAACAGAATATATGGAATGCAAATTTAGTAAAAATGCAAGAGTGGATGATGTTATAATAAAATTAGAAGACCATTTTCGATATTTGGGATCAGTGATTCAAAAAGATGGAGAAATTCACGAGGATGTCGCACATAGAATTAAGGCAGGTTGGCTAAAATGGAGAAATGCATCGGGAGTGTTATGTGATGGTAAAATCCCATTAAAATTGAAAGGAAAATTTTATAGGAGAGCTATAAGACCAGTTTTGCTGTATGGCTCAGAATGTTGGGCAGTTAAATACCAGCATGAGCAAAAAACGAGTGTAGCGGAGATGAGGATGTTAAGATGGATGTGCGGACATACAAGAAAGGATAAAATTAGAAATGAAGTTATTCGTAATAAGGTAGGAGTAGTGCCAATCGAGGAGAAGATGAGAGAGACTAGACTAAGATGGTTTGGTCATGTGAGAAGGAGACTAAGAGACGCTCCTGTGAGGAGAGTTGATGAAATGGAACAATTAGTCACAAAAAGAGGTAGAGGTAGACCCAAGAAGACTTTGGGAGAGACATTAAAGTTCGATATGAAGTATATGGATCTAAATGAAAATATGACAAACGATAGAAATACATGGAAGTCTAGAATTCATGTAGCCGACCCCACATAGTGGGATAAAGGCTAGATATGTTGTTGTTGTTGTAAGCCTCAGGCTATAAGAGTGTCTGGTGCCCTAAGGGCACGTTTCAGTACTGACTACCTCAGGTTAGTGTTGGCTTGGTCTTGCTGTTGCACGGTTGGGGGATAGTCTTTTGGTTATTGTTATTATTTGTACCAAGCTAGTACTTCTACTTAGTTCAATGGTGTGATACAGGAATGCTATTCTCAAATCTGTTTTCTTCTTCAGTCATGTTCGATTGCCTTGCCATTTCTTTCTCTAGGATTTTAGCATACCTCCTGGGGTTCTTAATCTACTGTGTAACTGAACAAATTGTCTTGGACATATCTCAATTTTTTGGTTTTGGCAGATTTGGGATACAGCTGGACAGGAAAGATTCCAAAGTTTAGGCGTTGCTTTCTACCGCGGTGCTGATTGTTGTGTGCTTGTGTATGACGTGAATGTGATGAAGTCGTTTGAGAATCTGAATAATTGGAGAGAAGAATTCCTTATTCAGGTAGACGTTGGCTGTATTCTTTTGGAATGTTCCTTGTTGGTATATTGCTGGGTCTAGTTGAAGAATTTTATCATTTTATTTGTTTTTTGTTGTCTTTGTTTGAACTTTAACTTCATTAGGTTTCATAAGATGTCAACTCTATTTTTCTTGTTTCCAAATGTTCCTTGAAAGTGCTTCTTTTATTGATGCTCCACTAAGCAACTGGTGAAAATGCTGCCTCACTGCAATTCAGAATCCAGCCACGATGTTGGGATATGGCCTCCATGCAGAGCTGACTAGTGAAGATGGTTGGTTGGCCAAGCAGAAGCTGTCAGATTTTATGCTTTGTTCATTTACTTTCCTCTATTTTCTATTCCCATTGACAAAAATGACAATGAACTAGAGTTCTCGCCTGTGAAGTTACATATCATGAAGTAAAAGAAATGCTTTTTGTTTTGATTATGTGAATTTTAATAATGTGAAGTTTGTAATTATTTTCTTTAGTTATTTGAAAAAAAATTGTAAAATCATAGATGATCTGATATTTTACTTTTTCTTGCAGGCTAGTCCTTCAGATCCAGAAAATTTCCCATTTGTTGTCATAGGAAACAAGATTGATGTGGATGGTGGAAATAGTAGAGTGGTTGGTATTTATTTGATTAGTGCAGATTCACCACGGCTCTTTAGTTTTTATATTTTTGGGAATGATCTGATTTTGTCATAATGTTGGTGTGAGCTTACTGCTTTCACAACTTTTTTACAGGTTTCTGAGAAAAAAGCTCGGGCTTGGTGTGCATCAAAAGGAAATATTCCCTACTTTGAGACCTCAGCCAAGGAGGGCATAAATGTTGAAGAAGCATTCCAAGTAATTGCAAAGAATGCCCTTAAGAGTGGTGAAGAAGAGGAAATGTGAGTGGGACAAAAGAGTAAATGAAAATAAATAATATTATTGAACACAGTAAGATCATTACTTTTGCACACATCCATAGATGAATTGTGAGTAGTCTGTTTGGCCAATGGAGAATTCAGTTATTGTCACTCTTGAGCTGTTTTCATTTTGCATAAATTGTATTATTTTATGCAAGTATGACTATTCGTAGATATATGGGATGCACAATAAATTTTTTAACTTATCTATGCATTTATCTGCTGGCAGTAGGTGCAGTGTTCCATTGAAACTTTTAGGGTATTCTCTATTTGCCTTTTGGGGGTGGGCTTATATTTGTATTTATTTTCTCCTGGCACAGAAAGGAGTTGTGCTACCTAGGCGACATATTTGTGCATTTGCCGAGTTCCACTTTTTTTTATTTTCTCCAATGTGACGTAATTAATGCTGTTGAAGAAACTTATCCTTCTGGTGCTGTAACTTGGAGTGAACTTGTTATACTGGTTGTAATTTTCAAATACTCAAGAGAACCTGTTAAACGTTATAGCTGAGATATGAAATACATTTTCTTATATGTATATCATATTTGAAGGGCTGTGTAAGCCCTGTCTTCTGCTTGTACTCTTTATTTGTTTATATTTTTTTCTTTATCTCTTGGCAGGAGCATATTTTACTTTCCATCTCTGTAAAATGGCTATCATATATAAATAAAATAGTAAAGTACTGTACATAAACATAAAAAATGTTGGTTTGCAGCATTCTAGTCTTAAATCTTGATATTATTTTTTGGTTTTTGGTTTGGAAGTAAGTCTCAAGGATTTGTTGACCAAAGAAGTCTGCTGAAAAATATTTTGGTTTGCTCTTCATACAAGTTAACTTTCCTGCTGACCTTGTGAAAAGGTGTCATCCTAGAATTTCAGATCTTATTCTAAAGTGATTGCCTACGATGGAAATAATTCCTTTCTGAGTTTTATCAGCTTGTTAGATATTCTGCAATCATGTAAATTCTGTAATTATTGAAGTTAAGAGTGCAAGCCACTTTAAATGAGATTAGGAATGAAACTAATTTTACTTGCACAGTATTTGTTATGAATTTACTAACTCAACTTTTTTATGCGTTGCGGGAATTCTCTATGGCATGAAGATACCTGCCAGACACCATTGATGTTGCAGGTAGCAGTCAACAGAGGCCAACTGGATGCGAGTGCTAAATGTATTATGTGATATTTTCAGGTAATTACATAAATCCTTGTGAGCGGTATAAAATTTATGGGTATGGTTTATCCATTCTGATTTCTCATTTGTATGACGTTACAACTGTACATTAATGTTTGTGAGAAAACAAATTGGTCTAGTTCCTGGTTGATACATCAGTTGTATAATGCCTTCTGCTTAACCATTGGTTGATTTGTTTCATCTGATCTTTGGTTTACCCTAAGCAATGTTTTGGAACGCAATGTTATGATTTTATGTAGCTGGTGCCTGTTTTTCTCCAATGCTTGATTTTGAGCTGCGGAAGTATTATGAATGGGAGGAATGGGACCAGGTTAGGGCTCTTGAGGGTTTTGATTATATTTTTCTTTCTTTTCCAGTGGGATGCTTGATTGTGCCTAGACCAGTCTTTGTGTTTGTTGCGATGATTAAACATAGAATGTTCGAGCTAAGAATTTGCAGGCAGTAACATATTGTACATTGATGGAGGATGATATTGGAATATGTTGCTGTAGAAAGTATTCCATTGGTAGTAAGTGCTTGGAAGGTGGTTGATAACAAAGGTAAGGTTGCGTTTTTGAAATTAGAGGTAACCGGTTTTAGTTGTAGCATGAGATGGGGTTAAGTGTGCTTGAGTAACAGTTATGAATGGTAAGAGGGTGGATTTAGGATGGGTTTTGCCATGTGTTTGGTAACAATGGTAAGGTTTCATTTTTAAAATTTGAGGGTCATAAGTTTGAGTTGTGAAAATAATATTTTTACAATGCAAAGGGTAGGACAGCGCAAAAACAACTCCGGCCCTAAACCCTTAGAGCTTAGAGAGCTTGTGATTTAGGGATGCCTTCAGTATTATTTATAAACATAGTATGCTATTTTTACAATAGTACATGCTTTTTATTCAATAAACATCACAAAAACTTACTTCTAGCAACAAGGATGATTCAATCCACAATCATACTGGACTTAAGAGCACAATAACACAGACCCTTGACATCAACTTACATTTGATAATAGTCGATCTAAAGAGCATCGCTTGACGGCTTTGCTTGAAAATCTCCAATAATTGGTTTCTCCTTTGTAGAGTATCTTTCTTCTGTAACTTTATCGTCATTGCTATAGGCTGTCGCGGTGGGTATTGGCTCAGAATCTCTCACAAATGACTTTCCCTTTCCGCAAGATTTTTCTTTCGTCAGTTTGGCAGCATCGCCGTGGACCGAAATGTTGGGTATTGCGTCAAAATAGTTCCCCGTTGCGGAAGATTTTTCTCTGGCTAGTTTAGCGTCTTCCCCATAGACTGAAACGTTGGGTATTGGCTCAAAATCTCTCATAAAAGGCTTTTTTGGTGTAGAAGATTTTTGTGCCGTTAATTTAGCGTCGTTGCCGTACACTGATACGTTGGGTATTGGCTCGAAATCTCTCACAAAAGGTTTTCCCGATGTGGGAGATTTTTGTGCCGTTAATTTAGCGTCGTCGCCGTACACGGATGCATTGGGTATTGGCTCAAAATCTCTCACAAAAGGCTTTTCCGGTGTGGGAGATTTTTGTGCCGTTAGTTTAACATTGTCACCGTACACCGATACAGTGGGTATTGGCTCAAAATCTCTCACAAAAGGTTTTTCCAGTGTGGGAGATTTCTGTGCCGTTAGTTTAGCATCATCACCGTACACCGATACAGTGGGTATTGGCTCAAAATCTCTCACAAAAGGTTTTCCCTCTGCCATAGATATTTCTTTTGTTATTTTTGCATCGTCGCCGTAAACTGATACATTAGGTATTGGTTCAAAATCTCTCACCAAAGACCTCCCCGTTGCAGAATCATCGGCTATGGCTTTCGCCGGGGTGTGACAACTGGCGGTGTTGCTCTTAGCCGTGGGCGGTGGCGGCGGGTCTGGTCTGGCATGAACATGGAGACCGCTCGCAAACTGCACACGACGTGGGATGGTACTCAACTGTTAACAGTTTGCAGGTCACCTACGCTAAAGTAAAAATAAAAAATTCACAGTAGCACTTGTATTAAGAAAATTTAAAAAATAAAAATAAAAAAAACGTTTTGTTGCCCACGCTTACCAGAACAAGTGAGAAGATGAAGAAAGTGAAAAGAGATCCCATCTCTTAGAATACGTAAAGGTTGCTACTCTTGATTTTGGATGGCAGCTCCATAGTAACCATTTGCTATTTATAATAGATTATGAATAATAATATTATATCTTTGGTATAAGAACTTCTATTTCATATTGGAAATGATCGAATAGTAGATAATATTTTTTAATTGATGGGCGATCCTAAGACTATAGATATTGTCAGATTCGAATCCAATTGAAAGATCAACCCTTGAACAACCTGTAATAATTAATGAAAAAATCCCTTTATCGAATCAAATCAAATTTACAATAGCTCAGGAGACAATTAACAAATTTACTGTAACAACATTAGTCACAACCCGTTTCGTTGTATTTTTGTTTTTAATTTTTTTTTGGGAATAAATTTTTTGTATCACCCTTGTGATTTAATTAAATTACTTTTGATTATTCCTATATTTTTGTAATTAACACCAACCTCTCTTACTATTAATAAATAAAACAAATTAATCATTTTACCTTATATATAAATTATCTCATCACTCTCTCTCCTCTGTTCTCTTTTGTGGTCCTTTCTGTTTCTTTCACCATAGCCTCCCACTCTCGGCTACTCTACTGTCGTAGAGTTACTTTGGTCTTTCTCTTTTCATTTTCGGCAGCGTTCTTACTACGTGCATGTATCTTTTTCTCCATAAAGAATGGTTTGATTTGTAATATAAAAATACCCTAATCGGGATTTCTACAAAATCCAATCGCGCGATGGTGTTTTTTTGATACAAATCGAAAGGCGTGTTGAATTTTAGTGGTGGGTTTCAATTTCTATCACTTCATCTCCTTCAACCAGTGCCACCCACCGCCATCAACATCTTCCATTAGCGTTCATAGTTGTCGCAGCGTTGCAAGCACATAGCCAACTGCCATGGCAGTCAGCATGACACCCAAATCCTATGCTACTAATGGATAGAAGCATGAAATAAACACAATACAATAATGTTACCAAACATGTATATTAAGTTTCCATTTTTCAGGAGGTTAAATCGAAACTTGAAGACAGAAAATTAAAAACTCAAACCAAACCTCCATCAAACAACCTCCGAACAACAAACACTAATTATATATGAAATTTTCAAGGCTATAACGGCAAAAATATAATGTGTGATAAACATAAGCGATAGCATTTGGTTGATTGACATGAATCGCTTTCATCGATGTTTACAATCAATGATCGTAATTTGGTGAAAGCCGACTCCTTGAGGATTGGCTGATTCAGTCCTAATTCAGAACCCACTCTCACAAATAAAGGGGGAAGTGGCTGTGGGATCGAAAACAAAGAAATCTTCATTTCTTTTTTTTCTTAAGAATAAGAGTGAAGTAGAATTACCAATCTTTTTTTTATTGAATTGTTGAATATGATGTATGAGATGATCGCCCGTTACAAGTTAGTGATGGATGATTATCCTTTCTTGTGTTGTGTCCACAACCCATGAGATTTTCCTGTCTTGTGTTTAATGTTATTATTATTGGCCCAATATTAGTTAAAGACGGCCACGGCTTAATTATTGATTCACAAAGATATCAGATCAGACAGACGAGGACCTGCTCCAAGACAAGAGATGATGATCATAAATGGGTGGAAACACGCTCTATGGGTTCCCTATCATGCATGGGCAGGAGTCACGGAACAATGAGCGCACTTCATTAACATGTTGAATATATATAATATAATAATATTGCATGGATTCTGCATATACATTGCAGCTTTATATATATATATGTATATATTGACGATGTAAAATTGTCTCCAATAATTAACAAAACTGACATGAATCAATGGTGGGAGAGTTTAATTGGGTGTTGAAGTTGAATGCTTGCTGACGGATGATACCTTCAATTGGATGATTTGTTGGAGCGCCCTAATTATATATGATGCTAAAATCAATGGGAAAAATATGAGAATAAAGGGAAAACAATAGAGAATTCCAAGGGTTGAGAGCATAGTCGAAGGTGACATTTTCTAGCTACCTATGGAGGTCCAACGTATAGGTGACACTCTTTATCATTGGTGAGTTGCTTCTTCTTATCACAGTGTCTGGATCGAATTGCATCAATTCTCACAGAAATGAAGAAAAATCATGACTGAAAATTTAATATGGTCTGATATCAATATTTATGTGTATGATCTCACAATAGAATAATTTACTTTTTGAAGTCTTACATAAAGAAATTATAAAATTTATCAACAAATTAACTTTCCGATTCTAAATAAATGGGAATTGTGGTTATAACTCATGACATACTCTTTGAGACACGTAATAACAATAACCTCACTACGTTAGTTTCAAATTATTAGTGTAGTAAATCAATAATTGAATTAATTTTTTTTTATTTATATATGACAACTCATAACTCTAATAAAAATAAGTCCTTATTCCTTTCAATCAAATTGGTTTTCAATGCCAATATTATATATATATATATATATGATGAATCTCTTGTTGTTATCTTTTATCCTTATATTTTGAGACTATATATGATGTCACATGTTATTATGTTATAGAGTGAAGTATTTTGACTTTGTCACACATAGCGATAATATATTAGTAAAAGACTATTTTCCAGTAGAACTTAATTTCTATGTGTTATGCCATATGGCAAGCCTAAGTGTAAGAAAAAATTAGTCAACTAACCATTGTAGCCAAGAGACCTTCAAGAGACTTATGTGGACTAAGCGAGTGGCTAATCGGGAGAGGTTAGTCAACTAATTGAAAGACATACTCAAAAGACATGAAACTATTGAGTGAGTGAGAAGGTTAATTGACTGATTAAAGAAGGTTATTCAAGTAGTCTAATGACTGAGTGAGTTTAATCGAGTGACTATATCAAGAGATTGAACAAAACTGAGAATACTTGAATAACACCAAGAAATAATTGACTAATCAAGCGTGACATACATGATTGAGTGACCCTTTGAAAGCCTTTCTCAAGATATCACTGAGAAACCCTTTCAGAATATTTCATAAGTCACTCACCCACAAGAAAATATATAGGAGACTCGTAAACTATTTAAATTTAGAAGCTTCTCTCGAGACTATGCAAGAGAACATTTTGGGAGACTAAAAATCCTAATAGATCTGATCTCCAAACATGAGATCGTGAATAATGGAGTTACAGCTCTGATATGCTTGTCTACAAATCCAGATTATCCTATACCTCTGCCTAAGAATGCAAATCCCCTTCTCTATAAATAAGAGGATTATTCTCCAAGTTAAGATATGCTCGTAACTTTAATACTATTTCAACTCTACTTGCTCTCTGCAAATTTCATTCATCTGGAAACTGATTTAAGTATCAGATGGTTTATGTGGGACACTCACCCGCACCCTAACCGACTTATTTCTTATAGGTCATCTACAAATAGCTCACTCACATTAAGATCAATACAATTTTCCGCATAAAAAAATTTATTGTCGCATTCGGCGACAACACTATGTTTTGTGGCATGTTTCTGTGGATTCAATGATCTCTTCGAATGTGACAATGGAGTGGTGGGCTAGCCATAATCAATCATCGAATCTGGAGATAAGATACACACGCATGGATAATGATCCTACCATACATGTGCAGGATAAGCTTCAGTCCCATACGTCGGCCTTGCTGATCATTCGATGACTGGATTAGAAGATTTGCCAAAATTAATATATATGATAAAGATTGTGGATCCATTACCTGTTGTTAATTAATTAATTATAGCATCTGTATATGTACAGAAATGTTATGTCACATTATTTATTTTTAACTGTATTTCTTATATATGCAAAAAAATGGCAAATATTATGCTCATATTTCTCTTGGATCTCCTAATATAGTCTACTTCCTCAAGGAGAAACGGAGAAGTAAAAAGAAACAGAGAGAAACCTGAAGGAACGAAGAAAGATGGCTTTCGGCTATGCTCATTATTCTTGGAGCATCTTACTCTATCTTCTTCTTCTGATATTGGTAATTAATCTCAATCTAATTAAGCTTCATCTGATTCCTGATCTGGATATGATTTGTAAACCATACTTTTTCATGCAATTGTGAATTTGCAGTACTCTAATGGCATTGAGTCCACGGAGATGATAAAAGAACCAGGAAAGGCTGATGATGGTCTTCATCAGCACCGTGAGATGAATGTTTTAAGACTCCATAGCATGGATGATGATGATGGTGCTGATATAATGATGCCCACAGGTCATGTTCATGCTCATGCTCATCCATCATCACACTTGGACCCTCAACTGATGGTTTTCTTCTTGGTTGAAGACTTAAGGGTTGGAAACACATTGCCCATTTTCTTCCCCAAAAGGAACCCTTCTTCTGCCAAACTCCTACCCAAAGAACTAGCCGACTCCATTCCTTTCTCGCTTGACGAGCTTCCAAACCTTCTTCAGACCTTCTCCTTCTCTAGAGGCTCTCCACAGGCCATGGCCATGGAAGCCACGCTTCGAGCTTGCGAGACAAAGCCCATCAAAGGCGAGACCAAGATCTGCGCCACATCCTTCGGGTCCATGCTTGATTTCGTGCGAGAAATCTTCGGGTTAGAAGTCCAATTCAAGGCGCTATCCACTACCCACCTCACAAAATCAGCCACCACCCTTCTGCAGACATACACAATCTTGGAGGTCTCCCAAGAGACATCACATTACAAGATGGTGGCATGCCACATCATGGCTTATCCTTTTGCAGTTTTCTACTGTCACTACCAAGAGAGTACTGAAAGCAAGGTGTACAGGGTTTTAGTGGAGGGTGAAAATGGATAAGCCATATATTATAGTGTTTGTTGTGTCATTGTATTCACCCATCACATGTTCAATCAAATAGGAGTTGGTGAATCTTTGGTTACTTTTTCTCTCCTATCAATATGTGTTTGGAAGGTGGTTGATAACAACCGTAAGGTTGCTTTTTCGAAATTATAGGTAACTAGTTTTAGTTATAGCATGAGATGGGGTTAAGTGTGCTTAAGTTATAGTTATGAATGGTAAGAGGATGGATTTAGGATGGGTTTTGCCATGTGTTTGGAAACAACGGTAAGATTTCTTTTTTAAAATTTGAGAGTCATAAGTTTGAGTTGTGAAAATAATACTTTTAAAAAGTAAAGGGTAGGTTTGAGTGTAAAAATAACTCTGGCCCTATACCCTTAGAGCTTAGAGAGCTTTGTGATTTAAGAGTGTTTGGCTTAGTGGTTTGATTGCTTATAAACTGCTCTTTTAATTGAAACGCTATATAATTTATTTAGTTATACGTTTACTAAAAATTAAAAAGTTTAAACGTTGTTGAGTTTAAATACTGTTTTAACAACGTTTTAAAAAAGTTTCCCCAAGCTTTTATCAAAACGATGTTACCAATTTATTTCGTTGACAAAATATTTTACTATTTTACTCTTCATATTTCCAATTCTCTTTACCCTTAAACATTCTCCAGCCCATTGCAGCCTTCATCCTGTCGTCGTTGCCCCCATCGTCACCTCCTCCATCTCCTTCGTTTGTTGTCATTTTCACTGTATATATATATATATATTACATATATTTATATATTTAACACATACACACACATATATTTTAATGTATATTATATTAATATATTAAACATTTTTTAGAATTAAACTTAAATTTAAACATAAAATATTTTATTAATATTTGTTTTAATAATTATATATAATTTGTCAACATTTAGTGGTAAAATTTTTATTAATTGTACATCAATTTATAATTTATTTTTATTTATGTTGTCCAAAAAAATATCGAAGAGGTGGGTGAATTGAATTTTTAAAAAATTTATAATTTTAACTATTGTTGAAAACTCTTAATTTGTTATTTTGTTGAATGTTGATTGCAATATGAATAAGAATAATGAAATTAAGTAGCCACAAAGAATACAATAATTTTTATAGAGATTCGACTCTTAAGAGTCTAGTCCTTTCTCTCAAGATTGAGCTTAAGGTATTATTAGAAAAATATAACATTAGCTTGTAATTGCAGATAGAACCAATATACAATTCATTGTCTGAGCAAGAATTGTAACATCCCAGTATTTTTGGAAAAAAGTTAATTGTCTGAGATTAAGATGATTTATTTGTGATTTATTGGTGATTTGTGTATTTGAGAAATTTAATGGGTACAATTAAAACTGTTGTCTAGAAAAATACCCAAGACAGGGGTAAATTAGGTTTTTTTAAAAAATTAATAGTTTTAGCTCTTTTTGAAAACTCTTGAATTTTGAATCTTAATATGCGGTGATTGCAATATAAATAAACATAATAAAATCAAGCAACCATAGATAACAAGAGAATATTTATGGAGGTTCAGTTTTAAAGAGTCTACTTCTTTTTCTCAAAACTTAGTTTGAGGTTTCACTAGAAAAAATCAATATTATCTTTTAATTGAAACTAGAACTAATATATAATCCCTTACTCAAGCATGAACTACTAGCATATTATTAGCAAATACTATCCACTCATATAACAAGTGAGTAAAAATAACAAACTTACAATCAGAGACAATTACAAACAAATCACTAACAGTTGAGAATTTCACTAGCCAACACACTTATAACACTTTGAACTTTCTCACTCTTGTTTGAATGTTCTGTCAAGTTTGTTTTCATTGGAGCCTCCATATTTACCCTATATAACATTTTTGAAAAAAAACTAACCATTAAAGAGAGGGTTGATATCAAGTTTGAAATTTCAAAAAATATTTAGGCATTTTCAAATAACAAGGAACAAAATAAGAAAATATGTCTAAAAATCATTCACCTTTAATTCAAAATAAATTTATTTTTTATATAATTAAAAAATATATTTATCAAGATATGAAAATTCAAACGTAAACTTTTACAACATAAATAATTAAAAGAATGAAACATGTCTAAAAACAACTCACTTCTAATTTAAAATAAATGTACATTTTACATGAATAAGAAATACATTTATCGAGATATGAAAATTTAAACATAACATTTTGAGACATAAAGGATCAAAATAAGTAAACATGTCTAAAAATAAATTATTTTTAATTCAAAATAAATTTATATTTTACATGAGTAAGGAATATAGTTATCGAGATATAAAAATTCAAATATAAACTTTTGAGACATAAATGATCAAAATAAGAAAATATGTCTAAAGATAACTTACCTTTAGTTTAAAATAAATTTATTTCTTGTATAAGTAAGAAATACATTTATCAAGATATAAAAATTCAAACATAAATTTTTGATATATAAATGATCAAAATAAGGAAACATCTCTAAACGTAATTTACTTTTAATTTAAAATAAATTTACTTTTTTTATGAATAAAAATATATTTATATCATAAAAATATTTTTATTATTATTAAAATCTTATTTACCGTAACAAAAATTAGTGTCTTTGAATAAGAAGGTGAGTGAATGTTTTTGAAAACTTTTAGGGTTTAAGTGTAATTTGAAAAATTGGAAGCCGGGGTTGATATAAAATTAATTATTTCGCATTCCAAACAGAGAAGGCTTGTAGCTCAAGTGGCTGCGGGCGCGCGTTTAGGGGCTTCCAACGGGAGAGGCTGCAGCACTAAGGGGCGACGTCGTTTAGGGGCGATCGTGAGATGCTCTGCCACGCCACGTGTCATCTGATTTGAGAGGCTATGTGTTGATTTGATCGAGCATTAATTGAGATGTGAGAGCAGCGATATTTATTAGAGATGGATAGATAATTATAACAGCCCGCATGAGATGAGATGGGAAGCTCAAGACGCCTGTAAATACGTGGAGGTGGAGAATAAATAAAAAATGTGTGAAAGTAAAAGTCGGGAGAAGCAAGCAGGCGTGAGTGATTAATGAACAAGGTAGATGCGAAAAAGGTTAAAATTGGATGAAAATTAGTTTTAGTTTATTTATTTAAGTAATTTTCTGATTTATTATGTTTAATTTTTGTTCAAAAAATTTTGAGATGTGATATTAGTGTTTTAATACTGTGAAGAAATTTTTTCAAAAAGACTATGAAGGCATAAAAAATTAATTTTGTAAGAGTTCATATATTTTTTGTATAAATTATATTATCATGAGTTGCTATAAGAAAATATTAGGTATGAGTTTATGAATTTTGAGAATTAAACAACTCATGTTAAGGTTCATGAAAAATCATATAGGATCACAAAGAGCTCGAGATGGATAAGATGAACGAATCTACATAAATGATTCATTTTATATTTTTATATATTTGTTATAAATTATAATTTACTATTTTTCATATTGTCTTTACTAAATTTTAGAACTCATCTTCTCAATAACTCAAGGCCTAACAAATGAAAGACACGAATGATGGAAGGATTGTCGGTGAACGCATGTAATAAGCCGTGAGAAGACATTATTTATTTGTGGTTATCTGAGATTGGAGTTTCTTTGGGTTTGTAATAAGTGTGTGAAATAAATGAAATTTTGAGTTATAAGTATTTTGTTGGAGATTAATTTTGCCTTGGAAAGTTATGCTTCTGCCTCATGACTTCAACATGTCTCTGCAGCAATTTTGAGATTCCAAGTGTACAGCACAATCCATATTCGAGTTTCATCCATTGCCTTTTTTTTCTTTTTGACTCGTGTTCTTAACAAGCAAAGGTAGTGAAATCTAAATCCTACCCAGGATACCCTAATCATTTTGGATATAGTCGTCTTTCAAATTCAGTTGGTGGTTGTTGTCAAAAAAATATAAGATTGAGACAAAATATAAAACATTAGGTCATTTCTCTCCCTTTTTTGTTATAATCACTACAAAAAAATTGGCATTTAACAGCAGTTTTTTTTGCATTTAGCGACGATTTTTAAAAATCGCAGCTAAAATTAAAAAAAAATTAAAAATTTTATTTTAACGACGATTTTTCAACCTCCGCAAAAATTAAAAAATTTTAAAAAGTTAAAAATTTAAAAAAAATAAAAAAATAAAAAATTTTACTTTTAGCAGCGGTTTCTAAAACCGCCGCTAAAATTAAAATAAAATTAAAAATTTTACCCTCTCACCTGTCCGCGCCCACATAGTTGCCCACCCGCCCAGCCACATGGCCGCATATCCGGGCGCCACATGGGAAATTAAATTTCCAGCCTCCCCTTGCCCAGTTTTGAACTCACAACCTCCCCTATGCCATTGCATGCTTGAAACTGCCTGATTTACCAACTTCCCTTGTTATATAATTGCATATATAAATTATATACTACTATTTTTTAGAATTATATTTTATATTTTTTAATATAGAAAAAAAAATATTAATTAATTTATCATTTTTTAAAAGAATAAAGGAATAAATTAAAAATAAATTAATTGAATTAAATTAACTAAATTAATTTATTAAAAATAAAAAAATTATATATTTTTTAAAATTATTAAAAAAATTTAAATTTATTTTTATTTTTATTTTTTTAAATTAAATTTTTAGTTAACTAGTGGTGAACCCGCGTGATATATGGGAGAGTTTAATTTAAAAATAAAAAAATAAATTTATTATTTTAAATAATTTTAACTAAATCGATAATTATAATTTTCTTAATCTTTAATCATATTAAAAAAATTTAAATTTACTTAATTATTCACTATTCAATATGTTAATGGAGAACACTTTTAATATAATATACTTATAAATTTTTTTTATTATATTATATTTATTTATAAATAAATATTATAAAATATATAATATTTTCACTTAAAGACGTTAGTTATTTTCTATTTATTATATTATAATTATAAATATAAATTAAAACTCTTAAATATGAGTAAAAATAAGTTTTTTCAATAATAACAAAATTTTAAAAAAATGAATTTTGATTTCTTCTATAGTCTTAAGAATGTGATACCTTAAATATTAATTAGCATTGAAAAACCCTAATACTTGACAACCCTAATAATTGACATTTGACAAAATACTTTATTTGACTATCATATTTTAATATTATATAAATATACATAAAATAAATATATAAAAATAATATATTAAATAAATAGATACTTTTCTATGACTTAATTAATAGTTTAAGTTGTCTATTAATATTTCTCATAAAATTCATGCAAATTTAATAGAAAACAATGAGCATTGAAAAACTTGTATATTTAAAATTTATTATTAATTTTACAATAATTAGTATATATTATTTCGAAACAATTGAAAGATTTAAATTATTAATGCAAATTACAAAATGTAAATTATTAATGTAATAAGTATTAAATGCAAGTTTTTGGAGGAAATTTTATTACTACTTATTATTTCAAATCAATTGAAAGATTTAAATTATTAATGCAAATTACAAAATGCAAATTATTAATTCAATCAGTATTAATTGTAAATCATTAATGTAAGTTTTGGAGGAAAATTTCTTTTTTGAAGACTATCCTACTTTTATATATATAAAGATGCAAATTACATAATGTAAATTATTAATGCAATAAGTACTAAATGCAAATAATTAATTTGGGGGAAAATTTTATTACTATTTATTATTTCAAAACAATTGAAAATTTTAAATTATTAATGTAAATTACAAAATACAAATTATTAATGCAATAAGTATTATTTGTAAATCATTAATATAAGTTTTGGGGGGAAATTTCTTTTTTAAAGACTATCCTACTTTTATATATATAAAGATGTAAATTACAAAATGTAAATTATTAATGCAATAAGTACTAAATGCAAATCATTAATTTAGGAGAAAATTTTATTACTATTTATTATTTCAAAACAATTGAAAATATGTTTATAGTAATTCTGAACTCTGTTGCTCCCGAGTTTCGAACCCGGGTGGCCGAGATACTCCTGCGCGCGCGTAACCACTCAATCCAGCAAGCTCCTTCAATATATACTCGTGCAAATAATATTTATAGTAAACAAGCTATATATATTTATATTATATTATACAATATAATTATAATATACATTATATATATGTTTATATGTAATAAATAAATATATGATATATGATAAATAATAAATATTATATTTATATATTACATAAAAATAATATAAATATATCATAATATATAATTATTTTAATGAAAAAAACATATACGTTTTTTGTACTATTTTAATTAAAAAATTATTGTAATAAAATAAGAAATAGAATTAATAAATTTAAAAAAATAATACAAATAAATAAATTCTTTTTGAATATAATATATTCAGATTTATTTTTATTTTTTAATTAATGTATAATATATATTCAGATTATTTTAACTTTTTAATTACTAATTTTTTATTTATTATTAATTTAATTTTATGAATTCAGTTGGAGTCATTTTAATTTTTTATTTTTATTTTAATTATTTAATTTTTAATTTTTTTTATATTTTAACGTGTTGGAGTTGTTTTTCATTTTTTTTTGTATTTTTAATTATTTAATTTAATTTTTATTTAATTTATGCATAATATATGTTCAGATTTAATTTTTTAATTTATAATTTTTTTACTTTTTATTAATTTAATTTTTTATTAATAATATAATTTTTTGGTATTTTTTATTTAATGAATTTAACAACGGTTTCAAACCGTCGCAAAAATTAATTTATTTTTTATTTTTTAATTATTATTTTTTTTGTATTTTAGTGGCAGTTTTCGAAAAATCACCGTTAAATTTAATTTTAATTTTTATATTTAATAAATTTAGCGACGGTTTTGAACTGCCGCAAAAATTAATTATTTTTATTTTCTAATTATTAATTGTTTTTTGTATTTTAGCAGCAGTTTTTTGAAAATCATCACTAAATTTAATTTTAATTTTAATTTTTTTATTTAATGAATTTAGTGGCGGTTTTGAACCGCCGCAATTTTTTTTTTATTTTTTAATTATTAATGTTTTTTTGTATTTTAGCGGCGGTTTTCGAAAAACCGTCGTTAAATTTAATTTTAATTTTTTTATTTAATGAATTTAGCGGCGGTTTTGAACCGCTGCAAAAATTAATTTTTTTTATTTTTTAATTATTAATTTTTTTTTGTATTTTAGCGGCGGTTTTCGAAAAATCGCCGTTCAATTTAATTTTAATTTTTTTATTTAATGAATTTAGCGGCGGTTTTGAACCGCTGCAAAAATTAATTTTTTTAATTTTTTAATTATTAATTTTTTTTTGTATTTTAGCGGCGGTTTTCGAAAAATCGCCGTTCAATTTAATTTTAATTTTTTTATTTAATGAATTTAGCGGCGGTTTTGAACCGCCGCAAAAATTAAATTTTTTTATTTTTTCATTATTAATTTTGTTTTGTATTTTAGCAACGATTTTTTGAAAATCGTCGCTAAATTTAATTTTAATTTTTTTATTTAATGAATTTAGTGGCGGTTTTGAACCGCCGCAAAAATTATTTTTTTTTATTTTTTAATTATTAATTTTTTTTTGTATTTTAGCGACGGTTTTTTGAAAACCGCCGCTAAATGCTAGGAAAACCGCCGCTAAATAGGCATTTAGCGACGATTTGGAAACCCACCGCTAAATTTGGCGTTTAGTGGCAGTTTTCAAAACTGCTGCAAAAAACCTATTTTTTGTAGTGAATCAAACTAAGATTTACTCATAAGATGGAGGAGGAGGAGGAAAGTAACTCTCAAGCTTAGTAAGCCGGTCCTATAACTCAGGTAATCCACCATTGAACTACCTATAATTCGGTCTATTGGCTCGGTCGACTGAAGATGGATAGAGAAGCAGGAAAATGAAATAAACTTAGGATAATCAAACATATAGATAATAATAATCTTGAAGAACCACATTACTCGGAAAAATTCAACATTCCTAATTACGTTCTAATTTTGCAAAATTGATCATCTCCTAAAGGTTTTGCAAAAATATTAACCGATTGATCATTTATGCTTATATATTCTAATTCAATATCTCTCTCTTTTGCATATTCTCTAATAAAATGATGTGTAATTTCAATGTGGTTTGTCCTAGAATGAATGATATAATTTTTAGTTAATTGAATTGCACTAGTATTGTCACACTTAATGAAAATATAATTTAACTTGATTCCATAATCTTCCATTTGATGATTTATCCAAAGGATTTGAGTACAACAACTCATATCCGCTATATATTTGGGTTCAACTAGTGAGAGTGCAATTGAAGTTTGTTTTTACGAAACCAATAAATAAATGAGTTTCCTAAGAATTGGCAAGTCCTTTTCTATTAATCTTATTTTTAACAAAATCAGTATCTAAATATCCAATTAATTCAAAAGAAGATCCTTTTGAATACCAAATATGATATCAACTTAAATGATAGACAAGTTTAAAGTTTTACATGACTTTTTAAGTCACTTAAAAGCCATCTTAAAAATGGTAAGCCAAACCCATTTCATAGGGATGCCTTTAGTATTATTTATAAATATGGTATGCTATTTTTACAATAGTACATGGTTTTTATTCAAAAAAGAGTAAATTAAACATGATTTTTATTCAATAACCATCACAAAAACTTACTTCTAGCAACAAGGATGATTCAATCCACAATCATACTG
The DNA here is from genome assembly GCA_036245055.1 of Diospyros kaki. Lineage (NCBI taxonomy): Eukaryota > Viridiplantae > Streptophyta > Magnoliopsida > Ericales > Ebenaceae > Diospyros > Diospyros kaki. The sequence goes on along the minus strand of BSEG01000001.1, from coordinate 38,078,793 downwards.
GACTTACAGCACAATAACACAAACCATCATAGTAGACTTATAGCACAATAACACAGACCCTTAACATCAACTTACATTCGATGATAGTCCATCTAAAGAGCATCGCTCGACAGCTATGCTTGAAAATATCCAATAATTGTTTTCTTCTTTAGACTGGCATGCTCGATGCATTGGGTATTGGCTCAAAATCTCTCACAAATGGCTTTCTTGATGTGAGAGATTTCTGTGCCGTTAGTTTAGCGCCGTCGCCGTATACCGATGCGTTGGGTATTGGCTCAAAATCTCTCACAAAAGGCTCTCCTGATGTGGAAGATTTCGGTGCCGTTAGTTTAGTATCGTCACCGTACACTGATGCGTTAGGTATTGGCTCAAAATCTCTCACAAAATGCCCTCCTGATGTGGGAGATTTATGTTCCGTTAGTTTAGCATCGTCACCATACACCGTTAAGTTGGGTATTGGTTCAAAATCTTTTACAAAAGGGTTCCCTCCTGCAGAAGATCTTTCTTTTGTTAATTTTGCATCATCGTAGTAAATCGTTGCCTGGGGTATTGGCTCAAAATCTCTCACAAAAGCCCTCCTCATTGCAGAATAATCGGCTATGACTTTCGGCGGTGTGTGACAACTGGCGGCGTTGCTCTTAGCCATGGGCGGTGACGGCGGGTTTGGTCTGGCATGAACATGGAGACCGCTCGCAAACTGCACACAACATGGGATGGTACTCAACTGTCAACAGTTTTCAAGTCGCCTATGCCAAACTAAAAATAAAAAATTCACTGTAGCACTTGTATTAAGTAAATTAAAAAAAAACGTTTTGAGACAATAGATTATGAAGAACAATCTATAACACGTTTTGGGTATTGGCTTACCAGAACAAGTGAGAAGATGAAGAAAATGAAAAGAGATCCCATCTCTTAGAACACGTAAAGGCTGCTACTCTTGATTTTTTATGGCAGCTCCATAATAACCATTTGCTATTTATAATAGATTATGAAGAATAATCGATCGATATATAAATAGCAACCTGTAATAATTAATGAAAAAATCCCTTTATCGAATCAAAACAAATTTGCAATAGCTCAGAGACAATAATGAACACATTTACTGTAACAACAACATTAGTCACAACCCGTTTCGTTGTATTTTTGTTTTTAATTTATTTTGGGATAAATTTTATGTATCATCCTTGAGATTTAATTAAATTATTACTTCGATTATTTCTATATTTTTGTTATTAATTAGCACCAACCTCTCTTGCTATTAATAAATAAAACAAATTAATCATTTTACCTTATATATATTAATTATCTCATCATTCTCTCTCCTCTATTCACTTTTGTGTTCCTCTCTGTTTCTCCTTAATTTGTTGTTGATGGGTTCTGAACCCATGGCGCCGGTTGTAATTGCATGCCACATATTTTAGGATTTTTAATAAAATTAACTTTTGTTTTTTAGCAAATACGGGATATCTGATGCACAAAAATTAACCTCAAGATAAGTTGATGACATTTTTAAAAAACACAAGAATGATGGATATAATAATTTAGTAAAATCTCAAGAGTACTAATACATTAAATTTTATTGTTGTTTTTCAAAATAAACATACATGCTTGATCAGTCATGTTTGTTTCCAAAAATACAAATCGAAAGGCGTGTTGAAATTTTAGTGGTGGGTTTCAATTTCTATCACTTCATGTCCTTCATTGTCTGCAATGATATCGTCGTCGTCGGCATCTCTTTCAACCAGTGCCACCACCATCAACATCTTCCATTAATTAGCGTTCATCGTTGTCGCAGCATTGCCAAGCACGTAGCCAACTGCCATGGCAGTACTCAGCATGACACCCAGAGATATCAGATGAGACAGACGACGAGACCTGCTCCAAGACAAGAGATGATCATAAAAGGGTGGAAACACGCCACATGGGTTCTCTATCATGCATGGACATGAGTCAGGAGACAATGAGCCCTAATTATCTCCAATAATTAACAAAACTGACATGAATCAATGGTGGGATGGAGAGTTTAATTGGGTGGTGAAGTTGAATGCTTGCTGACGGAATGATACCTTCAATTGGATGATTTGCTGGAGCGCCCTAATTATATATGATGCTAAAATCAATGGGAAAAATATGAGGATAAAGGGAAAACAATAGAGAATTCCAAGGGTTGAGAGCATAGTCGAAGGTGACATTTTCTGGCTATGGAGGCCTAATGTATAGATGACACTCTTTTATCATTGGTGAGTTGCTTCTTCTTTTCACAGTGTTAGGATCGAATTGCATCAATTCTCACATAAATGAAGAAAAATCATGACTGAAAATTTAACATGATTTGATATCAATATCTATGTGCATGATCTCACAATAATAGAATAATTTACTCTTAGAGTGTGTTTGATTGCACACATTTTTCATAGAAAATATGTAATTATTACACATTTTCTATGGAAAACAATCAAACACTCTTTATTTTTCTATGGAAAAATGTATAAGGTACAAACATTTAAAGTTTTTTTTCCATAGAATTCATTTTTCAAGGGTGAGATGGTTTTTATTTTCTAGCCAATTTTCTAGGTAATATTACCTAGAAAATAAAAACCACCTCACCCCCTTGAAAAATGAATTCCATGAAAATAAGCTTTAAATGTTTGTACCTTATACATTTTTCCATAGAAAAATAAATAGTGTTTGATTGATTTTCATAAAAAATATGTAATGATTACATATTTTTCATGGTAAATGTGTGCAATCAAACACACTCTTAGAAGTTTTGCATAAAGAAAGTATAAAATTTATCAACAAATTAACATTACTATTCTAAATAAATGGGGATTGTAGTTATAACTTTTGACATACTCTTTGAGACACATAATAACAATAGCCTGACTACATTACTTTCAAATTATTGGTGTTGTAAATCAATAATTGAATTAATTTTTTTTATTTATATATGATAACTCATAACTGTAATAAAAATAAATCTCATGTTCCTTTCAATCAAATTGGGTTTTCAATGTCAATACTATACATATATGATGAATCTTCTCTTGTTATCTTTTATCTCCATATTTTCAGGCTATTTCACTTGTCATCATGTTATATAATAAAGTATTTTGATTTTGTCATACATACAAATAATATATTAGCAAAAGGTTATTTTCTCGTGGAATTTAATTTTTGCGTGTTATGCTATATAACAAGTCTAAGTCCAAGGAAAGAAGTTAGTCGACTAACCTTTATAACCAAGAGACCCTCAAGAGACTTGTGTGGACTAAGTGGTCGATTAGGAGAGGTTAGTCCACTAACCGATTGACATACCCATGCCCATCACCATGAGATTATTGAGTGAGAGAGAAGGTCAGCTAACTAGAGAAGGTTACTCAAGTAAGCAAGAGAGTAAAATGGAATGATATAAATAGAGTGACTAAGAAGATTAATCAAGTGACCATTAAGAGATTGAACAAAATTGAGAATACTCAAATAACGACAAGAAATAGTCAACTAATCAAGCGAGTGATAGACATGGTCAAGTAACCCTTTGGAAGTCTCTCTCGACAGATCACTAAGAAATCCTTCTAGAGTATTTCATAAGTCATTCGCCCATAAGAAAATATATAAGAGACTCTCGTAAATCACCCAGACTTGAAAGATTCTCTCCAAATTATGCAAGAGAACCTTCTAGGAGACTATAAATTTCGATAGATCTGATCTCTAGACATGAGAACGTGAATAACGGGTTACACTTACGTCCAATATGCTTGTCTATAAATCCAGAATGTCATGTATCTCTGCCTAATAATGTAGGTACCATTCTCTATAAATAAGAGAATTCTCTTACAACTTAAGATATGCTCAGAATTCTAATACTATTGTAACTCTATTTGTTCTCTACAATCTTCGTACTCAATTGGAGATTGATTTAAGTATCGAAGGGTCTACGTGGAACGCTCACCCAAATCTTGACTTCCTTCTTTTTTGTAGATCATTTACAAATAAGTCACTCGCATTAAAATCATGACACTCTCTCACATAAATAAATTTATTATTATACTGCCAACAACATTATATTTTATGACATGTTTCAATGGATTCAATGATCTCCCCAAATGTGACAATGGAGTGGTGGGCTAGCCATAATCAATCATCGAATCTAGAGATAAGATTCGCAGTTATGGATAATGAACCTACCATACATGTGCTGGATAATCATTCGATGACTGGATTAGAAGATTGTGAAAATTAATATATATGATAAAGATTGTGAATCCATTACCATTTTTGGGCACAGCCATCCTTCAAATTTGACCGGTGATTATTGTCGTTTAGAAAAATACTCAAAAAGGAAGTGAATTAAGTTTTTTAAAAATTAATAAATTTAATTTTTATTAAAAAATTTAAATTTATGATTTTGATATGTAGTGATTGTAATATAAATAAATATAATAAAATCAAATAATTACAAAAAACGAGAAAAAATTTATAGAGGTTCAGTTTTAAAGAGTCTATTTCTCTCTCTCAATATTTATCTTGAGATTCTATTAGGGAGAATCAACATTAACTTTTAATTAAAAATAGAACTAATAACAATAATTTTTAATGAATAGAAATATATGAATTTAAGTTTCTGGTACGTTAAAATGAAACTTGAACACAGAAAATTAAAAACTCAAACCAAACCACAAAAGATAATGTTTAATTATGTTTAATGTTATTATTGGCTCAAAATCAGTTAAAGATGACAGCTTAATTATTGATCCACAAATATATTAGATCAGACAGACGACGAGACCTGCTCCAAGACAAGAGATGATCATAAAAGGGTGGAAACACGCCAACTTGGGGTCTCTATCTTGTATGGACACGAGTCCCGGGACAATGAGCCCCAATTATCTCCAACAATTAACAAAACTGACATGAATCAATGGTGGGAGAGTTTAATTGGGTGTTGAAGTTGAATGCTTGTTGACGGAATGATACCTTCAATTGGATGATTTGTTGGAGAGCCCTAATTATGATGCTAAAATCAATGGGAAAAATATGAGAATAAAGGGAAAACAATAGAGAATTCCAAGGGTTGAGAGCTGTGCACCACAGCATAGTCGAAGGTGACATTTTCTAGCCATGGAGGTCCAATGTATAGGTGACACTCTTTTATCATTGGTAAGTTGCTTCTTCTTATCACGGTGTCTGGATCGAACTGCATCAATTCTCACAGAAATGAAGAAAAATCATGACTGAAAATTTAACATGGTTTGATATCAATATCTATGTGCATGATCTCACAATAATAGAATAATTTACTCTTGGAAGTTTTGCATAAAGAAATTATAAAATTTATCAACAAATTAACATTACTATTCTAAATAAATGGGGATTGTAGTTATAACGTATGACATACTTTTTGAGATACATAATAACAATAACTTGACTACATTACTTTCAAATTATTGGTGTTGTAAATCAAAAATTGAACTAAAATTTTTTATTTATATATTATAGCTCATAACTCTAATAAAAATAAGTCTCATGCTCCTTTTAATCAAATTGAATTTTCAGTATCAATACTATATATATATATATATATATGATAAATATTCTCTTATTATCTTTTATCTCTATATTTTCAGACTATGTCACATGTCATCATGTTACAGAATAAAATATTTTGACTTTGTCACACACACAAATAATATATTAGTGAAAGACTATTTTCTCATTGAACTTAATTTATATGGGTTATGCCCTATAACAAACCTAAAAGTCTAAAGAAAGAAGTTAGCCGACTAACCTTCGTAACCAAGAAACCCTCAAGAGAGTTGTGTGGACTAAACAAGTGGTTCACTGAGAGAGGTTAACTGACTAATCGAGAGGCATACCCATACCCAAGATGCATCACCATCAGACTATTGAGTGAGTGAGAAGGTTAGTCAACTAACTAGAGAAAGTTACTCAAGTAACCAAGAGAGTAAACGTGATGATGTAAGTAAAGTGACAAAGAAGATTAATCAAGTGACTAAGGTGTTAGGCTAGTGACCGAGTGAGGTTACTCAAGTGACCATTAAGAGACTGAACAAGATTGTGAATACTCGAATAACACCAAGATAGAGTCGACTAATCAAGCGAGTGACAAACATGGTCGAGTAACCCTTTGGAAGCCTCTTTCTAAGAAATGCTTTTAGAGTATTTCATAAGTCACCCACCCACAAAAAAATACATATGAGACTTTTGTAAATCAACCAAACCTGGAAGATTCTCTCCAAAATATGCGAGAGAACCTTTTGGGAGACTATAAATCTCGATTAATTTGATCTCTAGACATGACACTTAATTACCTCTAATATATTTACTTATAAATAAAAAATGTCTTATATCTCTGCTTAAGAATGCGGATACCCTTCTCTATAAATAGGAGGATTCTCCTCCAACCTAAGATATGCTTAGAATTTTAATATTATTGTAACTCTATTTATTCTTTACAAATCTTCACACTTATCTGGAGATTGATTTAAGTATCGAAAGATTTACGTGGAACACTCAGTTATGCCCTAACCGACTTCTTTCTTACAGGTTATTTGCAAACAAGTGACTTCCATTAAGATCATGACACTTCTCTCGTATAAATAAATTTATTATTGAAGTGGCCAACAACACTATATTTTGTGACATGTTTCTATGGATTCAATGATCTCCCCGAATGTGACAATGGAGTGGTGGGCTAGCCATAATCAATCATCGAATCTGGAGATAAAATGATCTCCCCGAATGTGATAACGGAGTGGTGGGCTAGCCATAATCAATCATCGAATCAGGAGAAAAAATTCGCAGGCATGGATAATGAACCAACCATACATGTGCAGGATAAGCTTCAGTCCGATACGTCGGCCTTGCTGATCATTCGATGACTGGATTAGAAGATTTGCGAAAATTAATATATATGATAAAGATTGTGGATCCATTACCTGTTTTAGTTAATTCATTATAGCATCTGTATATGTACAGAAATATTATGACGCATTATTTATTTTTAACTGTATTTCTTATATATACAAAAAAAGGTAAATATTATGCACATATTTCTCGTGGATCTCTTAATTGTCTACTTCCTCAAGGAGAAACGGAGAAGTTAAAAGAAACAGAGAAAAACCTGAAGGAACGAAGAAAGATGGCTTTCGGCTATGCTCATTATTCATGGAGCATCTTACTCTATCTTCTTCTTCTGATATTGGTAATTAATCTCAATCTAATTAAGCTTCATCTGGTTCCTAATCTGGATATGATTTGTAAGCCATACTGTTTAATGCAATTGTGAATTTGCAGTACTCTAATGGCATTGAGTCCGCGGAGATGATAAAAGAACCAGGAAAGGCTGATGATAGTCTTCATCGGCACCGTGAGATGAATGTTTTACGACTCCATAGCATGGATGATGTTGATGGTGCTGATATAATGATGCCCACAGACAATGTTCATGCTCATGCTCATCCATCATCACACTTGGACCCTCAACTGATGGTTTTCTTCTTGGTTGAAGACTTAAGGGCTGGAAACACATTGCCCATTTTCTTCCCCAAAAGGAACCCTTCTTCTGCCAAACTCCTAGCCAAAGAACTAGCCGACTCCATTCCTTTCTCGCTTGACGAGCTTCCAAACCTTCTTCAGACCTTCTCCTTCTCTAGAGGCTCTCCACAGGCCATGGCCATGGAAGCCACGCTTCGAGCTTGCGAGACAAAGCCCATCAAAGGCGAGACCAAGATCTGCGCCACATCCTTCGGGTCCATGCTTGATTTCGTGCGAGAAATCTTCGGGTTAGAAGTCCAATTTAAGGCGCTATCCACTACCCACCTCACAAAATCAGCCACCACCCTTCTGCAGACATACACAATCTTGGAGGTCTCCCAAGAGACATCACATTATAAGATGGTGGCATGCCACATCATGGCTTATCCTTATGCAGTTTTCTACTGTCACTACCAAGAGAGTGAAAACAAGGTGTTCAGGGTTTTAGTGGAGGGTGAAAATGGAGACAAAGCGGAAGCTGTGGCTGTTTGCCATATGGATACATCTCAGTGGAGCCCTAATCATGTCTCCTTCAAGGTGCTTGGGATTGAGCCTGGTTCTTCCGCAATTTGCCACTTCTTCCCTGCAGATAATCTTGTATGGATCTCAATCCCTACTTAATTAATTTGATCTAATCATAATTACGAAGCTCTCCTATGTTTTTCGTTTAGTACTCTGTAATTTCATATATGGGCTGTACGTATTTAAGTTTGCTTTCATGGACCAGCTGATAGTATAAACATTTTGGTTTTTATATATTTTATATTTTATTCTACTGTTCTTCCATTCCCTTTATATAAACTCTCTCCCACAAAAAGCTTTTGTAGGCAGCTGATGAAATAAATTAATACACATAGTATTCATTAAATTGCATCATTATATATGCATATATATTTAACAGGAAATGATGAATTATATATACTAGTCTTTTAATTGTCTTATTGCTATTGCATTTGTATCTGTGGTGGTTAACACCAACACATGGCAAGCATGCCTCCAATTTAAAAGCAATCATTATACACATCTTTCAAACTCAAAAACAAATCAAATGGAAATGGCCAAAGCAAACACAAGAAGAAGAACCAGGGAATTAGGGAAACACCACCCACCCTAACAACCATCACCAGGGAATCGTAAAGAGATGAGCTTTTTGGGTCTGGCGTATGATGAAATCAATGTTATTCGAATCCATACTTTTCGCTACATAAAACGTCGTCGGTTTCACCATCTCTTGAGTCTTGAATTAAACCCTAAAATGCCTCTAATTTCTCCCCCAATTTGGCTCTCTCTCTCTCTCAGCCTCACCACTCTCCCCTGTTCCCCTATCCACAGCGGAGATCAAAAACTTATTTAATAGTGGAGATCTAAGTAAGCAAGCTACCAAGAGCTATATACTTCATATATTTATATGTAAATATCCATTCTTAATCGTCGACACGGGCAATTTATTACACTCAAGACTTGAAACGCAATCAAATTATTTCTTTCCTTCTGGCTCGGTTTCTCCATGTCCCATGACGTTCAAGTCCCTGAGAGAAGGCTGGAGCACTTTGTGGTGGGGAGCATGGGCGACGTGATAGATTATCCGAACAGGCTTGGTGTCAAAGTCCTTGTTGAATTGGCCCATGTTTATGTTCTCAGAAGATGACGATTTCCACTTCTGAGAGAGAGGCACTGGATCTCCATGGACGAGTTCTTCGATCGCTTTCGGCATGGCTTCGCCTTTCATTCTTCTGTTCCAGTACTCTGCCGGATCTTTCCTCGCGCCACTGGCCATGGTGACCTGATCGGAGAAGATGATGAGTGATTTATATACATAACAATGAAATTTTATTTATACTGTATGGAGAAATTTTGTTGAGTTGGGAATTAATTTTTACCAAGAAAATAAGGAAGTAAGCATATAAAAACTTCATCCCTGCGCCTGCGCTGTGTTAACTTTGGCTAGTCGGGTGCAATAGTCCTGAACCTTTCACTGGGGGTTGATTTATAATGGGGCTTGTTGAAGGGCAATAAAGTAATTTTACAAATGGCTTATCCTTTAATGTTGGTAGGTGGATGGCGGGGGGGTGCATGCATGATAATGGGTAAGGTTAGCGTTGAGATGGTTTTATTACTCAAGTGTAAATTTCAAGTTGATATTTGGTTAATGAATTAATTATTTTTTGTATTTTTAAAAATAATAAGATTTTTTAAAAATTTATTATAATTTTTTGTTGTTAGGTAAAGAAAGTTAATTTTATAAAAATATCATCTCTTTTTCTCTCCTCTCTCATATCTTTATCCTTTTTTAAAAATTATAAAAAATAAAACAAAATTACACGTGATTGTCGACATATGAATGCCATTTGAGTTCCATCTAAGCACCCGTAGGAATTCCTTCGTAGAACTCATCAACAGCCATTTAGATTAGTACTTAGATGCATGATGAGTTTTATAATACATGTATATATATAAATTCATTCACATCTATAACAAGTCTTTATCTTTCACCATCTTGATGACATGAGAGAGATTAATTAAGAGAAGAAAAAGATAATAGGGAAGTGAGACAGGAAAAAGAAAGAAAAGGCAAAAGAGGAAAACAAATGAGAAAAAAAATAATTAATTTATTGTAATTTTAATTAATTAATTTCCACATATAATTGAATTTTTAATTAATTAATTAATTAATTTCTTTCCTTTTCTGGATATTTTTATATAGTTAATTTCTTAAACCTGCCGATACGGAAGGATTGGCATCGCAGGGCTTTGGCTAAAAAAGGAAACCAATTAATTAAGATTGTATTTAGATGGAAATTAAAATAAATAAATAAATGATATTATTTTAATTTTATTATTTAAAATATTTACGTTTTTTTATTTCACAAGTACAAAACGAAGGATGGAAAATTTAGACCTAAATATATACTAATAGTTCAATAATTATGAGCAAATATTAGTGTTGATGTTTAATTTTAATCGACCGTGATTCGTTAGGTTCGCAGTGAAGAAGTAAGTGTCAGATATAAAGAGGAAGAACAAAATAGAAAGAGCATAAAGAATTTTCATGTAGTTTGGCCAGAACGGTGCCTACTCTACAGTTGTACCTTGATTATTCTTTCAAAGTGACAGTCTTTGATTATTCTTTTTGTTGTCCCTTTAATGATACTTTTGACCCTTATTTATTATGAGAGGGATTTACAATTGTATAAGATATAAAAATATAAAGATAACATATTGGGGGACAAACAGTTCTTATCATCTACATAAAATCAAAAATGAGATCCTCATTATGAGGGGTATTGGTTCGCCTGAGATAAAATGAGTAGGTTCCTGTTTCTGGTTGTTCAGCAGTTTTGTTGTCTATGCGAGCTAAAGAATTTAGATAAGCGAGCTGAACGATTAGGCCAATAAACTAAAAGTATTATTGGAAGTTCGTTGATTATATCGCTAGGAGTTCGCTAGAAATTTTGTTGGGAGCTCACTAGGAGCTTACTTGGTTCCGTGATATGAGCTCGAACTTCAACGATGTATGAGTTTACTTTGACGAACTCGCTTGGATCTTCTGAGCTTCATGCAATTGGCTCGACCTACTAGACTGACTCTAGCCCATAAGAAATTATGTGGGAAATACATATAACAATTAGATTTAGAATTTTAAATTTTAAATAATAAATAATGAGGTCAAATGACCAAAGGAAATATTCAACTGGTTGTTCGGCATTAAGTTGATAACTGCATTGGAATTAGTTTAATGCTTAACGCAGTAAGTGTTTGATAATATTCTGCTCTTTTTAACCCAATTTAGGTCGGTTTTTGGGGTGAGGTTAAATAATAAGTCATAAGGTGGTGAGTAAGAGCTTAATTATTAAACATAAAAATTTAATTTTAATGTTTTGACTCCCAATTCAACTCAACCTCATCGTTTCGGAAATGGTTGAATTTAAGGACATAGAAGTCATAATAATTTATTCTAAATTTACCATTTTAAAAGAATTAATTAATACGATTGTGTTTTTGTTGGATTAACTGATATAAATTTTAGGTTCAACTAATTATATATATATTTTAATCATTAATAATCTAACCATGCCCAAAGTGATAAACTTATTTATTAAAAATATTTTTTTTATAAATCTCTATAACTCAATGCCAAACAAGCCCTCACTGGATAATTATTATGAAAGTCAAGAAAAGTAATTAATTTACTAATTACCGAAATCCACCAATTGATTAATTATATATCTATTTTAATCATTAATAATCTAACCATACCCAAAGTGATAAATTTATTTATTAAAAATATTTTTTTTTTTATAAATCTCTATAACTCAATGCCAAACAAGCCCTCATTGGATAATTATTATGAAAGTCAAGAAAAGTAATTAATTTACTAATTACCGAAATCCACCAATTGATAATTGAAATATATTTCATCTCCTCTCTCTCTCTCTCTCTCTCTCTCTCCCTAAAATCTTGGGGCAGCATGCATGGCATGAGCATGCTATATATATATTGGAATCGCTTGAAGTACAGTATATTTGAAACAATTTTTAGCCTAAAGCTAGCGTTCGTAAAAGATTAATTACGATCCATCTAATTCGTATTAGTACTGTGAAATATTTAAATTCAATAAAATATTCAATACACAGGACATGAACATTTCACTTTCACTGTATGGCTGCTGCATTTTAATTATTTATTGGCCAACCAACGCACACAACAAGCAGCAGCAGCAGCACCATGGAGTTCAGACAGCCATGGGGTTCACCTTGACGGCACCTTCCCTTCCCTTCCTTTGGTACTTTTAACATCGTCGATCACAATGCCTTGGCTGGCCGCCGCCAACAGAAGCCTTCTTTTTCTTGAAAACGATAATGGGAAAGGAAGATATTGTCGGCATTTCATTGCAAAGGATCTGCAAGACGACCCCCCACCTTGGCCCTTGGAATAAACTTTTGTGGTTTCCTCCAATTTATATAAATCACTAATAACCAACCATTTGGCTAAATAATTTTTTTCTAATAAAATGAATCCAAGGAATTTTTATGTCGTCCTTTAATTAGTTAATGTTAAAAAAATAAATATAAAATTAATAACTTCTTGACTTAATGACCAAGAAATTCAAATCTTCTTGTTGCCATATATAATTAATTTTCTCTGAATTGTTATTGTTTTATTTGATTTGTGCTTAGATTAATTATATATATCATTTTAGGTATGTTTGATCTAAAGAATATCAAACAAGGTTGTTAATAAAATCATGATGAATCTTAAATCACAAGTAATTAATTGCATAAGGTTGATTTAATCCCGTGTATCTCTTGAACCCTTAACCTTACCATTTTCATCAAAAAATCAAAATAAATAAAAGAAGTTGGACACATCTTTGAGTCTCCATCGGCTTATATATATATGCCTACCTGAGTTTTGAAATGTATAAATCAAATGATAAAGTTTGGTACATTAATGTTAAAGTTTCTATTTGATTCATTATGATAAAAACTAAGAAGGTCACATGTTCTAATTCTTGTGTTTTTTTTTAAAAGCAAAATATATGATAGGCAGTTTTGAAAATAAAATAATTTTGATAGATTAATTTCTTAACGTTAAAATAGATTGTTTATTTACATAACAAAATAGATAATTACATGCATCATAAATATAAACTATTACGTAGCACCACTTGTTATTAGAATGATAGTGTAGTGATAATTAGGTGCATTGGTGAGCATTGCGATCTTGAGTTTTGGTTTCTTTCTGATGCACCACTAGCTAGGTTTAGTGTGCCCCTTACCATGTTTCTAGGGTCGGATTTTGGAGTCCTAAGCGAGCTCTTAAATCAAAATTTTATTGTGATCTTAGACTTTTAAAATTTTAAATTAAATTTGATATTAACTATTTACACAATTGAGTTTCAAGTTTAAAAAATTTAACTAAAAACTTTTAAAGGTCCAATGAGTAAAACATTAATTTTTCTTATAAAATTTCGATACAGGAATGATATTTATTATTTAAAAATATTAAAATGTTGAAAAATTTACTAAGACATTATTTTTTCTTACAAAATTTGTGGAATTGGTATTTATTATTTTGCAAACATAAAAATGTAAAAAAATTCACTAAAGCACTAATTTTTCTTACAAAATTTCGATACAAGAATGATATTTATTGTTTAAAAAACATCAAAATGTAAAAAAATTCACTAAGACATTTTTTCTTACAAAATTTATGGAATTGGTATTTATTATTTTGCAAACATTACAATATAAAAGAATTCACTAAAGCAATAATTTTCTTACAAAATTTATGGGATTCGTATTTATTGTTTAAAAAATATTAAAATATAAAAAAATTCAAGCGTGATTGAGAGAGTAACTTGAACTAAGAAACTTTTGATTTACAATCTACTACTCTACCAACTAAACTCCAATAGAATTAGTGTAAATTATGTATTTTAGTATGATTTATTATATATTTTAAATATATATTTAAATTCAAAATTAATTTTTGGAGGGTCTTCTATGGTTGGGGGCCTAGGCATTCGCCTTGGTCCCTTATCCAAAGGGTCGGTCCTTTATGTTTCTTTGGGTTTTTATTAGGAGGGAATGGCTAATAATATTAATTGTCACAAAAGTCAAATAGATTATTTTGATATTTGAGTAACACTTTTTAATTGTACTTTTGAATCCTATAAATTTAAAATAAAATTGTGAATTATATCATGAATAATTATATTTTTACTTTTATATTTTTCTAACTACTTTAGTTTGTTGTTCTTTCAATCGAGGAACAAAAAGTGGAGTCACACCCGCAAATTTAAAAATGTTAGTTTATATATTTATGAGTGTAAATAATAATATTATTATACGAAAAACATAAGAAAAATGTGTGCTACATACATGTCTAGGAGTTGTCACAGTTGTGCAAAGGGATTGGACAAAATATGCTTTTGATGGAAAAGAAATGTACAGTACTAAAAAGTAATGATCGATATATAAAGGCTGGAAAATTCTAGAAAGTCTGATGACCTTATCTACAGGCTTATTGAAAGGGGACAAAAAGACGATTTTACTCCCATGCCCTGCTCTCTCCTTCCCTCGCCTTTACTGCTCTCGTCTCCCCTGCCAAGGCCGTTGTCGTCGCCTCGCCGACAGTCGCTACATCGACTGTCGCGAGGTAGCGATGGTAGAAAGGTGACTGTCGGCGAGGCGACGGCAGCGAGGCGCAGCGATCAGGCACAGCGGTGGCCATGGCAAGGACGAGAGCAGCATAGGCGGGGGCAGTGGCTGGCTTTACAAATTTGCAAAGCAAGCAGGGGCAATATTGTCTTTTTGCCCCCTTTCTGTGAGCGGTTCGGTAAACCCGTTGGGCCCTGTAGAACGACTCATAAAGGCTAAAGGCATATTCATCCTCCTCACATTTCATCATTTAATCGTTTTATCCCCTTAACTTAAATAAGAACTTATTAGCCCCTTTAACTTCTAATTTTGTAATAGCAACATACCTTAATGCAGCAGGCATTGCGTGTGAGTTACACGCACGGTCTGATGTGGGCCCCACATTGACCAAGCCAATGGGAGTGTGCCACGTGTCTCGATCTGTAAGAGAGGAAGAAGCCAACGGCGGATAGCCGTTTGAAACAACAGAAAGAGAGCGAGCGGGACCGACAGAGAAAGAGCGAGATAGAAGCAAAAAGAGGAAGAAAACGACCTCCCACCTACCTTCTAGTTGTTGGACCAACCTACGCGTTGTTGCTCGCCCAGCCCAATCGAAGCCATCGCCAACCCCGCGACCCAAATCGACGCCTGTGCCCCCCTCCCCCGATGCCATAGCCAGCCAGTCCCACGAGGAAGGCGAGTGAGCGAGCGACAATCGTCTTCCACTCCGTTGACTCAGATCTGTCTGCCCCACGCCCAGCTGCTGCTATCGACGGCCCCCCAACCCCGGTCGACGTCTCCCACACTTCTGACAACCACCGACAAAGAGAGAGCGAGAGAGAGGCAGTTAGTGGCAAGTTGCTGACGAGAAGGAAAGAAGAAGATGAAGGAAGAAAGAAGAAGATGATAGTGCTACGACAAGTCACTGGCGAGAATGAAGAAAGAAGAAGATGATGATGGTGTTGCGCTAGGTAGCTAGCGAGAAGGAAGAAAGAAGAAGATGAAGGAAGAAAAAGATGGTGGTGCTACACATACCTCAATCGTGTGTGTAATACACGCGTAGAGCCAAGTATTTACCAAGTTTAAAATTGAAAGTTGAGGGAGCTAATAGATCCTTATTTAAGTTAAATGAGCAAAATGGTTAAATGATAAAAAGTGATGAGACCTTTAGCCATATATAAACAAACATTCCTAATTGAACTACAAGCATGCCCATCAATTATATATATATATATATATATTCACCACGTGTTGATTCAATAGTTGAAGCCCCTTGGTTTGGTTTTCCCTTTTCACGGCCTTTCTCTATCTTTGGAGGTTACATCATTTGTACGTGCCAGTAGGGGTGTAGAAAAAAATCGTCAAATCGTAGAAACTGCTCACACCAAATTGCACGATTTTTTGAGGGTGTGATTCGACACGGTTTGAGAAATTCTCAAATCGTGCGGTTTGCAGTTTGCGATTTTTTTTGTTTGGTTAAAATCAAACCGAACAAGTAGTGTATTAATAAAAAAATTAAAAATATATGCTTGCTTACCAAAATTTAAAAACTATGATTTTATGCATTGATTTTTATGTTTTAATTAAACATTTACAAGCTAGTAGAAGAAGCACCAAATTAAATAATAAAGAAGCACTAAACTGTGGAAACTACACTAAGCCGTAGCGCAAAATGCGGTGTGGTCTGGTGTGGTTTGTGCACACCAAACCAGACCGTGCAGTCTGGTTTAATGGCAAATCGCACATGCGATTTGGTGTATTAAATCCCTTATAAACTGTCCAAATCGCATCGTGCACACCCCTACGTGCTAGCAAGTAAGCATATATATAGCAACCCATGATAATAGTAATAATGCAAAATATATATATATATATATATATATTGCCCCAGGAGTATAGATAGGTGGCAAAGGAGGGGGTTGTAAAGTTATACTGGAGGCTGCCAGTGTGGAATTGATTTCTTGGAGAAACAAAAAATTTACATATTTCTATAAGTAATTCTTAGTAAGTGTTAGTAGATGTAGTTTAAAAAAAAAAAATTCCTGGTCATCTAAGTATATCCTTGATTTGTCTCTTTTGTTATGATTTTGTGGTAAATTTAGTAAGGGTGCGAGTAAAAGCATGTAATTTAAAAAAAATAAAAATATTTGATAATTATTAGGATTGGGACTAATAACGCTGCTTGTCATCATTAGATGTGCGCGGATACACTCGTGAAGAAATTATTTCCCACTCGACTCGAATGCATGCATATATAGAATAGATCAATGATTACAGGCAAACAGTGACATGTACTTGTTAGTAAATTAAAGCCACGTATTAAAGTATTAAAAAAGTATTTATCCTCTCACAAAAATGAAATTCTCATACATCAACACCCTTTTCCTTCTGGCAACCAATTTCAGTGGCATATTATAATTTAGAAAAGAATCTTTTTGTCTATATATAGGATGAGGTCCACTCACAATTCTCGGTCAAACTCATTTTGACACATTTTAAATTATCTATATTATAAGTAAAAATATCTTCTTCTTCTTCTTTTTTATAAGTAATGAATCCATTTGTATATAAAAAATACTTATGCATAGCATATGAGGAGACTCATATACTTAATGGTCAAGATTTAGCCACTCACCAAATATATATTCTAGATTTAGAGAGTATATATGCCCCCAACACATGATTGTAGGACCTTTTAAATTTAACGTTTGTGTTTTATCTTTCTTTAGTAATATAGATATTATTTATCACTTGTAATGCAATGCAAATCATGTTAGGAAAATGAAGTTAACTATCTTTCAAAGTAGTTTAATTTATAGATCTGCAACTATTGCTCGTCATAACCTCGACTCTAGTTATTGCATGGATGGTTAAGAAATTGTTTCTCGCTTAAATAATAAAAGAAAATTAATATTTTGTTTGGATACAAAACTTTTAAATGATGTCATTTTAAATAAGAAAGAATTATTAACAAAAAATACAAAATGAAGTGACTATATACCTAGTCACATTCAATAAAATATTAATTTGGCACGAGCATATATGCCTTCCAATATATGAATGTAGGATCTTTTGAACTTGACGTATATGTTTTATCTATCTTCAATAATATGAATATTATTTATCACTTTTGAACTTGTCGTATCTGTTTTATCTATCTTCAATGATATAGATATTATTTATCACTTATGACGTAGTGAAAGTTATGTTAAAAAATGAATTTAAGTATCTCAAAATAATTTAATTTACAGATTTGCGACTATTGCTTGTCATAACCTTTACTGATCTAATTATTGCGTGGATTGTTAAGAAATTGTTTCCCGCTTAAATAATAAAATAAAATTAAAATTTTGTTTAGATACAAAACTTTTAAATAATGTCACTTTAAATAAGATATAATTATTAACAGAAAAGATTTAGTGACTATATATATACCTAATCATATTCAACAAGTTGGCATGAGCACACATATATATATGCCCCCAAATATATGTTTGTAGGGCCTTTTGAACTTGACGTATTTGTTTTATACATCTTTAATGATATAAATATTATTTATTATTTGTAACGCAATACAACATCATGCTAGAAAAATGAATTTAACTATACAAGTGTGGATATCTATAATTATATTCTAGCCAAATGATTATGTGTTTGGAGTAAGATGTATTTTTAAATAGTTAAAATATTAGAATTAATTATATAAAAAATGGTACATCACACAATGTGACTGAATGAGCACGTCATGCATCCACCAACAAATCATAGTCCTAGATCATGCGTCTATTTAGTTCACTTTGACATTTGTTTTCTCTTTTGATGAATGATTATAAGTAAACGAGGAGATATGTTCTTCAGAGTCTAGTTTGAGCTTAAGTCTTAGTGTGTATCTTGTGGGCAATTTTTATGTACTTTAGATTTTTGAGCGTCCACTTTTAACCTAAATGAAATGGTATCCTAATAAGTTCCTAAAGTCAAATGTTTGAATTTTAGATTGCCATTTTTACTATTCTTGTGGTGTAATAGTTTTACGATTATATAGTTAACAAGTTGAATAGAGTAAGACTCAGAATTAGAGTCGACTCAACTAATTTGGAGATCTTAGATGAAAAAGTTTTAAGGATTTTATCAAGAGTATTAATTTTTTTGTAAAAAATAAATAATACACATTTTTATGAAAAAAAATTATCATTTCATTAAATTAAAAAAGAGAAAAGAAAATTGAAGTTCAATCAAATACAAAATATGATAATTTTTTAATGATAATAATTTTTTAATTAAAATATAATAGCTGAGAGATTAAAAGAAGTCAAACAATTTATTGCAATAAACAAAGAAAAAACAAAACTAATTTTTCGTTGAAACTCTAAGAAGGTCGGTGCAAGTCAAGTAAAAAACTATCCATTCTTAATTCTCCTGTAGAAGAAAACAAAACAAAACATTAAACTGATAGTATTAAAAAGATAAAGTTTATTAATAATGAGCAATTTTTTATTTCACAATCGTGTGTTGAACTATATTTAGTTTTATATAAAATCAATTTTTCTTGTATTTTGAGATGCAAAATTGTTGATTAAATCTCTATAATCAAATTTATCTAATAAATCAAGTTCAATGGATAATATCGCTAATCCATTCAATCTTTCTTGTGATATAATTGACCTCAAATGCTACTTTATCAACTTCAATTTTGAAAAACTCCTTTCTACATAAACCATTTAAATTGGAATTGTGAACAATATTCTATAAGCAATATATGAATTTGAAAAATAATCTACTCTTTTGATGTATTGAAGAATTTTTATTCGACTATCTTTTTTCTTCTTGAAAAGTTTCCCTTAACTATCTTAATTTTAAAAATAAATCTAAACCCTCTATATCATAAATTTCATCATATTTAAGAACGTTTGGAAGATTCGAACAAAACTCTTTTAAAACATCTTCATCCATTAATTTTAATTTCATGAAATTGTATAGAAATCAAAAAAATAAATTTACAGTCTAAAGTTTATGAGATATTCAAGAAGAAATGATAAAAATTGATAAGAGAAAATTGTGAACAATGAGAAGAGAAAACGTTGAAAGAAAAAAGAAAAAATAGAGAAGATAAAATGTTATAAATTGATTATTGGACAAATTAATTGTTGGGTTAGGTGTCCAAGTATCTATGTGAAATTTGAACTAAAGTTGAATTTTATTTTAGATTTAATTTTTTTAATAAAATATTTATTATTAAATAAATAAAAAATATATAAATTACAAAATTTTGGAACATTCGTAAATGTAGGGCCTTAAACGGCCGCTTAGATGGCTTCAAGATTGAGCCGGTTGTGTCCATAATGATACTAAAACAATCAACTCTACTCAATAAATAATGGATGATCAAGTGTTTGGACTAAGAACATACAAGTATACCTTAAAAAATCTTACATGATTAATCATATTCCCAATACTCACCCATTTTATTGAGGAAAAAAATTACTCAATATAGTAAAATCACACGAGATTAAATAGTAAACGTATTTTCCTTAAGAAAAAAATAATGAATGGTGCATATAAATACAACCTTTAGAAAAAGTGAAGATCTGTCCGCTAGCGCCCCCCCCCCCCCCCCCCGCCCCCCGCCCCCCGCCCCCTCCTCCTTTTTTGTGAGGAATTTCGATGGGAAGCATGATTGCAATTAATGGACCCACCTGCAGACTCTGCAGTTGTTTAGGCTTAATATGTGTCTCTGACTCTCTGTGATGCCAAGTTCTCTTAGAAAGCTGGTGTCCAAATAATAGCCAAAGATGGCATCCGGATTTCCAAATTGGTTTCTTATCTTGTCATTCCTTGTGTTCTTAATGGTAATATTGTTTGATTGTTATTATTATTTTTTTGCTGAGAATATTGTTTGAATTTAATCGTTAAAGCTATTAGATGTTCATGCTAAACAGATATATATGTGTGTGTGTGTGCGCGCGCGCGCGCATGCTCGGAGCTAATCGAGCTGTTCTTTATTTGTGTTCATCTTGTTGCAGTGCAGTGGCGGCTATGGAATAAGGAAGAAAAACGAGCAAAGCTTGCAAGGAAACCATCACACGCAATCCAGTCATTCGCCCTCAATGGAGGCTTCAGAGCTGGGATTCTTCACCTTGAACGATCTGTTTCCTGGGAAAACAATGCTCATTTATTTTCCCAGAAAATTGGACCCTTCATTTTCTCCTCACTTTTTGAGCAGGGAAGAAGCCAGCTCCATTCCTTTCTCACTAAAACGGCTTCCAGACATCCTCAACCTATTCTCAATCCCTCAAGGATCTCTCCAAGCCAAATCCATGGAAGGAACCCTAGTTCAGTGCGAGCAAGAACCCATAAAGGGGGAAAGAAAAGCTTGTGTTACTTCATTGGAATCCATGCTTGATTTCGTAAGCTGTGTCTTCGGGGAAATACCCATTTCAAAGCTCTAACCGCCCAGCTCCCAAATTCATCAAATTCAAGTCTTTTCCAAAACTATACCATATTGGAAATTTCCAAAGAAATTTCATCCGAGAAAATGGTGGCTTGTCACATATTAGCCTATCCTTATGCAGTGTTGTATTGCCACAGCCGAGAGAGTGGGAATAAAGCATTCAAGATTGTACTTGTTGGGGAGGATGATGGTCGCAGGGTGGAAGCAGTTGCTGTTTGCCACGGGGACACGTCGGCGTGGAACGCCGACCACGTGGCATTCCGGCTGGCCGGAGTGAGGCCAGGAATGCCGATTTGTCATTTCTTCTCAGCCAACAATGTTCTATGGGTTTCTGCGACTACCACTACCTAAAATTAATCATGAATTTGTCTTAATTTGAAGTTAAACATGTTTTAAGCCCCCCTTGTATGGCCTGATTAATATAATGTCTATATATGCTTGCTTGCTATTAAAAGGTTATGTAATATTAAAGCTCAAAAGGAATCTCTGGAGAGTGCTGGATTCTTCTCTGTTTTTGGTTCCTTTCCTGGGTTGATAATAAAATATATTTTATTTATCAATTAATATGATTATTTTAAAACTAAAAACAATGTAATTTATCTAAAAATAAGATATATTTATTAATGATTAATCATTACAGTAAATACAATCCCTAGCATTAATTGTCCTTATTTCAAAAGAAATTTTATATTTTTAACAAACTGAGGCATACCTTACAACGGAATATTTTTAACATGTCAAATTAAAGTCCTCAAAAAACTGACAATATTTTATAATTTCAAGGTTTTAAAAGGATACATAGACGTTAGTGTTGAAAAATTTTACAAGTTATTCTAAATTTGAAAATGTTGTGAAATTTTTTTAATTTATCCTATTAACAAAAATACTACTATTTTGGATAAGAAAGTAAGGTTATGCCCAAAAATAAGCCCAAACTTGAAGAAAATGGCCCAAAAACCTATCAGAAGAAGAAATTCACGTAAATAAGTCATAGGTGTATGAGATCATTAGATGATTGAGTGACCAAGAGACTGAGATTGATTGATCAAGAGACATCAACTAAGAGATTAAACAATTGAAACTAAGAGATATCGATCAAGTGACCTCACCTAAAAGCCTTTCTCAAGACCTTTGAGAGACCCTCTCGAAAATTCGTGCATCACTTGGCCACTATTGTTCAACAGATTATCGTGGGCCCATGTGAGACTTTCTCCCAATTGCAAGAGAAACCTTTCCAGTAGACTGCAAGTCTCGGTAGACTTGACCTCCAAATACTACTCACATGAGATTACGAATGATGAAATCCATCATACCTTCAAAATGCTCACCTATAAATTTGGGAGAGAGGCTGAGATGCTCACCAGAGATTGGGGAACTTTCTTTATCTGTCAATCTCCTCCCTTTTTATAAATAGGATATTCTTTTTTTAGTAAAGGTACTCTCACAATTCTACACATATTGTACCTCTATTTTCTTTGTATTCTACACTTTCGTTGGTAGGCTGATTTATAGGCTTAAGTATAATTTTTATTGGGGCAAAAGTATAATTTTTTAAAGTTATGGGACTAAAGTATAATTTTTGAAAACTTAAGGACTCAGAGATAAGGGGTCAAAGTGAAAAAGGGAAAAAATTAAGGGGCAAAAATGTAAAATGTAGTGTGAACACTACAAACAAGCTGGCGATCGCACTGTGGCCACCGACAACACATCTTATTGACGTCCTAGGAAGGGGCTAGGCCATCAAGGCCTAGGGGAAGATGACTGGGGCAAAGGAAGCAACTGGATTGGCCAGAAAATCAACTGGAAATGGCTATAAATAGGTGGGTTATGGCCGAGAGTTTTCACCAAGTTTTAACCAAGAAATTCGAGCATTCAGGGAAAAATTGAGGGAAATGGATAGAGAGCTTTTGTTCTCCAAGTAAGGGAGAGAATTTCTGGAGAGTTTGAGAGATTTTGGTATTAGTTTGAGGGTATTTCAAGTATCGCCAAAAAATCAAAATAATCGCTAGAAACGCATTGTAATCGACCGATTTGAAGGTGTTTTGGTCGGATTTTCGAGCCACCAATAAGCCCATTGTGTTCGGAAGGAAGAATATAGCAAGAAAGAAGAAGAAAAATCAAGAAATCGAAGCAAAATCAATGGTTGGTGGCAAGAGAGCAATCAGAGAAGACAATTGGAGAAGGTGCGTGGGTGTGAGCGCGTGAGGTAAGGAAAAATGGAAAAAAAAAAACAAAAATTATGGGAAAATTTTGAAAATTAAGGAATTTAATTTTATTATTTTTTAAAAAAATTTAGTCAAACAGAATATCAGGACATAAGTCTCAAGATAAGGCACAAAATTTGAGAAAGCTTAAGCAGCTAGATCAAGATGAGTGATTTTTTTTCTAAAAATTATACGTGAAATGATTTGTCTAAATTGAGCGTGAATTTCACGAGGGTTTGCCAAAATATATGTGATTTTTGAACATCTTGTCATATATGTGCATGTTATGTTATCTTGGTAATTATTGGCATATCGATAATTGTGTCATCTATGTTGACCATGGTGGGATGAGATGTTAATCCAATAGCAAGGCCTACATTTCCCCAAGTGAGTTTTGTCGGAATGATTGTAGAAGTATCTCGTGTCATGTGTGATTATCTGGATGGGTTCCGTGTCGAGGTTAGAATATAAACGAAAACTACTCTAGGGTGTTAGTTGATTCATGTCCATGCATTATATATTTATGAAAATTATTTTACACCCTCACTTAGAAGATTCATCTTTTAATTGAAAATTTGTCACTGAAATATTCAACTTTTCAGGTGAGACGAGTAGTGGGAAAGGAAAGAAAATTGCTGAGATGTGATTGTGTTGATAGTTATATAATAGTTTTACACTTATACGAGGACAAGTTGTGAAAATCTTAATAATAGGTGGCATGTTATAGTTATTATATGTTGATTTGTCTGTCGAATATATTATAATTTTTATGGTTATTGAGAACAATATTGTACAACTTAAATTCATTTGTGATTATAATATCTCATCAAGTTTCAATTTTACTTCCACAAGTATTTAATTTACTATTTTTTAGCTTATCATTTGGAATGCTAAATATATATGTCTTAAGGATTTTTAAATATGATATTTTGAAAATTTAGAGATGGTATTGAGAAAAAAATGTATATATATAAAAAAAATCCAAAATAGTGATACATCTTGAGAGAGTAAGTTGATAAATGAGAGGTCATCCATGCCCTTAGCTAACCGATTTCTTTCTTGCAAGTCATTTGTAGACTGGTCACTCGCAAATTCATTGAGACGCATAAACAAATTTATTATTATACTTAGACAACAACAACCATAAATAAACTATATTTATAATAAGTCTTCATCTATAATTTATCTTCTTTGTCGAAATCGAGGACATTAGCGGCGAAAGACCATGCAAGAATGATAATGCCAAGGTATATTTATAATAAAAGACATTTATAATATAGTTTGACCAATAATGCTCTAGACATATGCAAATTTTGTGTAAAAATACGATAAACTAAATTGTATTTGCTTTTATCTAAGAATTAGAATTAGATAAACTAACTAATTTTCTTTTGTTAAAACTAATTCAAAAATTTTTGAACTGGTTGTGGGTGTCAATGCGGACATTGAGAAGGAAGAGGAGGGCGGTGAGAAGTCCTTGGGATGGCAGGCATAATAATAATAATAATAATTAAATTAAAATGCCTGATTGTGGACACCTTGAAAATGAAAATTCAAGAAATTAATTATTGCAGCACAATGAAGTGGTTTTAACTTTTAATTAATATTAATTTGGAGAGACGGAATCGGAAGTGATGATGAGCTTTGTAATTTCTTAGGCAGGACTCCCGATTTGATCGCAGTGCTGTTATAATTAAGTAACCTTCAAATTTTCAAAATTTTAGTTAAGATAAATAATTATTTAATTTAATTTAATTTATGGGATCAATCAAATATATATATATAAGAATTATAATCAAAATAAAAAAAAAAACACTACTATCTTACTCATTTATTTATTAACCCACCCAGTTCGTTCCAGTTGTCTTTTAATTAATCAAGCTTAATTAATTAGTCCTTTAATTTTCTAAGGTTGATGATCTGAGTTGAGAATATTAATGTAATATGTTGCATGAGAAATATTTGGTAACCGGGGGGGGGTGTTGGTGGGTGGGTATGCATATAAGTGCACGAAATTTGCGAATTCAAAGGGCATTTCATGGTTTCTGTCGTATCAAAGACCAGTCGCCTCAAAACCCTGAAATTAAGTAGCTAGAGTAGAGAGAAGGAATTTGAATGGACACTTTTGAATTCGAAAGAACTCTAATTTCAACTAACCCAATCCCTTTCTCCTATTCATCCCCTATCTCTTCGCTTCGCATCATCCTCTCATCATCTATAAATATATATACTTTGTAATCTTTTTCCTCCAATTTTCTTTCATTTTCTTCCTCTTTCTCATCCTCCCTCGGCCCTATTTTCTCTCCCCTGCTACTGCAGCACAAGAAAGACACCATGGCCGGCCACAGAGAATTAGACCAATTGAGGCTGCACAGCCAGGACGTCCGACGACTCTGCCAAGTGGGCGAAGACGACAACGACGCGGATTTTCTTGCTCTGAGCCTCTCTTCCCATCCCCCCCGGCCGCCGCCTGAAATCCCTCAACCCGTCCCTCCGCGGACCGGCCGTGGCCGCCGCAGCAGCGCCCAACTCCCCGTGAACGAGACCGTGCCGGCTCCGTATCCGTGGGCCACCAACCGACGCGCCGCCGTCCAGAGCCTCAACCAGTTGATCGAAAGACAAATCTTCACCATCTCCGGCAGAGTCCAGTGCAAGCGCTGCGAGCGGCTCTACGAGATCGAGTACGATGTCCGGGAGAAGTTTATTGAAGTTGGAACATTCGTCGTCAAGAACAAGGACGCCATGCACGATCGTGCTCCCGACGTTTGGATGAATCCAATCCTTCCAAAATGCCGATTCTGCGAGCAAGAAAACTGCGTCAAGCCCGTGCTTTCGGAGAAAAAGAAAACGATCAACTGGCTGTTCTTGTTTCTTGGCCAGATGCTTGGTTGCTGCACGCTTGAGCAGTTGAAGTACTTCTGCAAGCACACCGGAAATCATCGGACCGGCGCGAAAGATCGGGTTCTTTACCTTACTTATCTCAATCTCTGCAAACAGCTCGATCCCACCGGACCGTTCGATCGCTGAGATGGATCAATTTCCATGCGCATCTCCCCATTTGATCTAGTCTTTTTCTTCCTTAATCTCTTTTAATTTGTTTCAATAGTTGTGTTGCTTTAGATTTGTAGTTTAATTTCGGGTTCTTAGGGTTGGTTTGGAACTTGATTCGATGATATTGGTTGGCTGATGAACTTGTTTTCTTGTTTTCATGTCATCTTGGATACTTTCATGCATTGAACAAGACAACAATTTTCTGGGCCTCATCATTTATTGTGGATGCTACTTTATTAAACCTTTGTTATATATTAAACTGGCCATTAATGTTTGTTCTTGACTGGAACATGATTTATTTTGATTTCATTAATTATATATTTAGATGTTTGTTTGTCAATCAATAATGTGGTCCTGTGTTCTTGCATGCATGGCTTAATTTCTAGTTTGCTGTAATTAAAAGTGAAGTCGACGAACGATTCTGACATGTTTGGAGCTTGAACTTTTTAACAAAAATAAAAACGAAAACTACTCTTGTTGATATTAATATATATTGGATTTATGTAATTTGCACAGTTTTGCTTTTGGAACTCCATCGATCTTAACATAATCAATGATGTTTACGCTTCTGCTTTCCAGTTGCCTATCATTATCTGCTTAATTCAAACTCATTGATCGTATATATATATATATATTTATATGGTTCCGTAAATTTGATTATTTACTCTTTAAATTCAGGTTGATGTGTCAACCATTTGATATTTCAATTTGATTTTTCAAATTTCAAATATCATTATTTAGAAACATTTATCCAAAAACTTTGAATTCAGCTCCAAATTAATTATGAATTTCTAATAATTAATTAACTAATGTGTATATCTTGACTCTTTTGACTAATTTATTTTAACACGAAATTGTTACAGTACACTTAACTTTAATAGGAATAACCTTACATAGAGTTGTTTACTATGAAAGTAAATTATAGTGCATCAATGTAAAATTTTATACAAAATGAATAACTCTATATATACTCTTATTGTTGAGTGACACAAAATATAATAATTTTATTTTTAAAGAACATTCTCGTTGTTTATTTTTATGGACACATTCCAATCAAAACAACTCAGCTATATATATAAATTAATTAATATGTTCAATTGCTACTAGCTATTGTCTCTTTATCCAGCTTAAGATCACTAAGTATATGTTTTAAGGTAATGCTAATTGTTATTAGGACAATAATTAAGGGATAATAAGTGCATTTTATTTTTAAATAACACATATTTATTACACATTATTTTTATTATTCAAACAATCTAATTGATTTTTTAAATGCTAAAAACTGAGTATAATAAATGCACATATATAGTTACACCTATTATCTCTTAATCCATACCCTATTGTTTTATAATTATTACATTTATTTATTTAAATTGAGGTCTATTCTGCATAAAAAAAGACCCACCCCCACCGCAACGCAGTTGAATTGTTTGATTTATTTTCCTTAATATCCGTATTAGGCAGCATGCCTCGGATACTCCTTCCGAGACAGTAACTGATCAGGCATTCTAAAGGGATACTGGGACTATGTGCATCAACATTTTTAAGGAGGGCGTTTTCCAATCGAGAGTAAGGCGCCGGTGGGGTGCAATCTCCTTTCCTTTTCATGGACCATAGGGTTGAGGCTTGTGTATTTTTAATGTTCTTGTACAAAACAATGTAATCAATTTATATTTTATATCCTTAAAAGTAAAATTACAATTATTAATCTCACTATTTTACCATTATGTATTCTTTTACACAAAAAAATACTTATAAAAATTAAGACCTATTCGATCTCTTTATTATTTTTAGGTCATTTTCAAATTTTTAATTTTATAAACATTGAAAACATATTTATTTTCATATTTTTAAAATAAAAAAATTATAAAAAAAACTCAAAATAACAAAAAATTATTTTGATTATTTTCATTACAAACATGGAAAACGCTACAAACAAAAATAATACATTTTCAACAATTTTAAAATAATTACTTAAAATAAAAAATAAATTAAAAATTAAAATACGAAAAAAACAACCCCTAAGCTTCCCATATCGATTGTCTTGAGAATACTACTTCATATTGGATTTTTTTTTTCATTATGTGTCTTATAACATGGGATGCTCTTTTTTGACATTATAAATAAATTATTGTACTCGAAAAATTAAACTAGAGTTTGAGATTGCGTTTAATGTCTTATGTTAATCTGGATTTGTTTCCGTGTGTTAGTTTATCGTTTTTGGATTAAAAATTTAGATTTGGTGAAATTACATCAAGTGCTTTTATGTTTTAAAAAATGTCACGCATTTTCTTGTAATTAACTAATAAAGTAAAATTTATTGAGTCAAATTGCTCCAATCAACCTATTGTGTATTTTTATATTTAACAAAATATAATTTTAGTAAAACTATTTTTGGTATATTTAAATTCTCCAATGAATTTTTTATATGTCTTATAGTGAAAAACATATTTTAAGTATTATGGTATTTTGTGTATCAAAATGAACCAATAAATGTTATTTTTCTAAGTCTAGAAGATTAACGCATTATAAGGGGACATATAAGAAAATATTTTCTTTTTAAAAAACTATCTCCGGATATTTTGATAGTTAATATTTATTGTTGTTAAAATAATTTTTAATAAATTTTTCAAGAAATAAAAAGTATATATTTTGGGATAGTAAAATCGCTAAATTCCGAATTTGTACTAAAATTAAAATTTTATTTTTTTTATTATTATGAATTTTAATTTTTTAGATATTTTTATTAAATCCAAATAGGGATATTTTCTTATTTACATTTATGTATTAAAATAAATATCCACAATTTTTTTTTAATTTATATTTTACCTTTCATTTATTTAAACTAAAAACATGTAAATATGTTGTAATGTATACACGCTATTGATTGTATCATCAATCAAATCTATTTTTTCTAAAAATCTGGTCTAAGAGTCAACTCTCAATAAAAGACAGTCGACTATGGGTTATGCAGAGTCGATCTGACAACATTAGTGTATTTTGAAAAGTTGATTTCTGTTTTAGAATAGTTGACTTCCAGATTCCAATGGTCGTATTTTTTTTAACCATTACAAATCCGTTAGAAGTTCAAGTATATATATCAAGAAGAGTTTTTTGGAAAAGGCTAATGCACTATCAAGATCTATCATTCTAAAGCACGCCAAGCTCTCATTCAAAGCAATCAAAGACTCAAGTTAGAAAGATCAATTCCTTTGGAACCCAAGACAAAGAAGAATAAATTTTTTTCTTGTTGGTTTTTCTTGTATCATTTGTATATTTACCTTGTAATATTTGTTCTTATATTCATATCCATATTAGTTTGAGTTTGTTGGACATATGATTGTTTATTTATATTAATTATGAATTGTGAGTGGTATCCTAAAACTCGTTGTAATCTAGGTGGATTATATTAATTTTCAGGGTGAGCTAAGGGAAAAACGTTGGTGTGATGTAAAAGTTTCATAAGTGAACTTGTTGAAAAACCTAAGTGTAATACCCTGAAACATCATAAAAAATAATCAAAATTTTGGACCCTATAAATTATTAGAATTTTAGTATTTATCGATAAATTTAATAAGGTAAGATATATTTATTTATATTGTAAATAAATTTACTTATATTACATAAAGTATATAGTTTAAATAGTTAAATTCATATTGTATAATGTACAATTAAAAATATATATATAAATCAAAAACTATATTATGTATTAAAATTGGGATTTTTTCATATAATATAATGTTATATAAATATATATGTATATTGTATATGATAAATTCATATATATGTATGTATTATATATATATATAAAAAATAAGAAAATAAAAAAAAATCGGAGCAGGCGTGCGACTATGCTCTGGCCAGACCTGCAACCGGGTACAAAGGAGAATGGGGCATTAATGGAGAAATGGCTGTCGGAATGGCCTTCTAGGATGCGTGGCGCTCGTGATGGGACAATTCGCGGCGAGTTTTGGCTATAAATAGTCGCGATCGAACAACCCATTTCATCCGAAACTTTTATTTCATAGATTGGGCATTTGGGGCAGTGTTTGAGAGATTTGTGAGTTGGATTTTGGTCCTTGCATCACGGGCAAGGTTTCTTGAGCGTTTGGTGGCCAACAGAACAGTGGAAAAGGAGGATCGAGCCTCGCCAGAAAATCGCGACTTCGTCGGAGCCAAGGCTTCATCAAGCAAATTGAGATACTTTTAGTTTTTTTTTTTTTTTTTTTTTTGATTTCTGAGCCCATATTCGAGATCATGGGGTTGGATTTAGGGGGGAGAGAGGGTTTTCGAAACTTGGAGAAACCGGAGGGTCGCCGGCGACGAGGCAGTCGTCGGAGAAGACAAACTAGACCGGGCGCGTGGCTGTACGCGCCGGCCCATGGGAAGACGACGTGTGGCCTGCATGCGCACGCCTGGTGGAAGAAAAGAAAAGAAGAAAAAATAAAAGAAAATAGGAAAAGTTTTGAAAAAATTCCAGAAAATCTAGAATTTTGTTTATGTTTTATTTTGTGAAAAATTTTCTGGAAAATGCTAGATTAATTATTTATTTAAGTGATTTTGTTATTATGGAAATAAGGAAAAAATTTCAAAAAAATTTTAGAAGGCTAGAAATGTTATTTTAAGAATTTTAGTGAAGGAAAATTGGGTTATATGAAAGTTTAGATATTTATCATGAATTTTTGAGGAAATAAAACTTAGAAAATAAGGAGAAATTTTGGAAATTATGAAAATTATGAGAAAAATAGTAAATTGACATTCTGGAAATAAATTTAATGTTTTAGGAATACTTGGGGCGTGAGGATTGGGAAATAACACATCTTTCGAGATTGACATGCTTTTCGAGATAACTTAAATTGTGAAAAGTAAGTGTACTGTTATAAGTTTAGTACGGTTATAAATATTTATCTTCGGGAATACTTTTATCATATTGACATGCTCTGATATGTATCCATCACATAGACTGCACACATGACATGTCATGAAATGCATATGTACACGTTGATGTCATTGATCACCCGCATAATGGCTGTAAGGAGTACGAATTGGCACTGTTACTTTACTAAGGGTGCCCCCATACACCCCAGTTTCGAAAGAGGTGACCGTAAAAATGGTAGGTAACATGTAGGGTACAGTTGACTCCTACGATGAGTAAGACATTGCATACATTCATGATTAAACATTTGTACCTTTACTTAGATGGTTCATCATCTAATATGGGTTTTGCCCCTGGAATATTTAACGTTCCAATTGGGATTTGCAGTGATGGTACGGATATCGAAGATGTGTAACGACATGATGTTGTCAAGGAATGAGCCAATTGTACTACGTTTTGTTGTAATATGAACATTTCAAATATTATGTATGTTTTTAAGCTTATGTAATGTATCAAGAATTTGATGTTATGAACTACGTTCAATTATCAATGTATGAGATGTTATGATCAGATTCGATTTCAACTTCCACTTTTTATAAGATTTAGTGTATGAATTATGTTGTTGGGCACTAGATAGGTCTAAGGGCATTTCGGAAATAGTATAATTTAGAATGAAATAAAAAAATAAGTTCTAAATTTCTTAAGATATAACACGCCTTGAGTAGGTGGGGTTATAATGGAATCTGAAGTATCAAGTTGACTTTAAGAGAGTGGACGTAGATATTGGAGACATCGAACCACTATATATCTTGTATTAATATTGTGGTTGTTTTTGTGTATTTATATTATTATCGTTCCTAAATAACATATATATTTATAATAAATATTTTTTTTATATAAAAAATGATTAAGAGTTTGAAAAAAAAAATTTAATTTAATAAGTGTTTATCACTCAATTCATCTCCTTCTCAAGTAGTTACTGTGTCTCTAAGGACAACAAAATTAACCATTATCCCGAATTTAAATACCCATATCTTTGTCTTCTTTTTGAAATCACTTTTCTACGTTGTCTTTTCTCTTTCTACGTCGGTAGTTCACTACTTGTAATCTATTCTCTTTCCCTCAAGTCATCAACAATCTCATTTCTTTTTCCCATGCATCTTTTTATCTCACTTTCGTTTCAATTAAGAAACCCCACCAAGATTAATTGACGAACCATATTTTTAAGTTGAACCATTCTTCAAATAGTTTTTATTTTTGTCATTTTCTATCAACTAGGGTTTTCAATAAGATTTTATTAAAAACTTGTAAACTCTCTTCACTTGAAAAAATCTCATTTGTTTCTTCAAAAGTTTTCTTTGGTACTCCTAATTGGGGTTTTGATTTTTTTTCTTACTACACAAAAACTAGTTCGGACCTAGAAAATTGGGTTCATCAGGCATTGAGATATAGGTTTTACAAGCTTAGATCCAAATTCACAAGTGATAATAATGCTTGCACTTTTTAATTTTTAATTATAATAGTGATGACTAAAGTATTTTGATAATTTTAAAAAAAATTAGTAGGTATTAATTAATGATAAATATTTAAGTGGCTCACATTTATAAAATCCAAGGGAGGTCTATACCGTTTCTAAATATATAAAGATAATTAATGTAATTTAGTTGAACTTTAAGAATGATACATGAAATTTATTTTTTTAAAAAATAAAAATAATATTTTTATATTTAATTTCAACACTCGTGCATTAATATATTATAGTATTTATCATATTAATAATGTGAAATATAATCTCAAACGTCCAAATTAAACGTTTACACAGTATTTTTTATTTAAAAATATAAAATAAAAGACAGCGCGTGACTAATTTTGTTTTCCAAACAAAATAGTTATTTAATTTTGTTTGGGTCTCATAAGGTGTCTTACTATAAAGTGATTTTCCTAATTCCTAAATATTTACAAAGAAGAGGCCTTTGTGCAGGCTTACGGACAACTGGCGTGTGATGGGACAATTCATGATATTAACGAGGATAATCAAATTATATAAAATAATAAATATTACTTTCATTTTTAAAAAGTTAAAAAATATTGAAGGGATTTAGTTTGGGGAGGGTAATAAATAACGGTAAGTCCTAGGGTGACGGACAGACACAGACAAGAGAAGGCGGTTACAAATAGAGGTCAAAGGCCAAAACTCGAAGAAAAAACACAGAAAAGAAAAGAAAAAACAGAAAAAAAAAAAAGAAAGAATGTGGGAGAGGCAATGCAGACGCAGCAGAAACCAGAAAATACTACGCATGCCACCCGTATGCCTACATAAGAAAGGGGAGAAGAACACGAGACATAGAGATAGAGAGAGAGAAACAGAAACGGCTCTCGCCCGAAGGACCACGGCCACCTGTACAGACTTGACGATCATCATCAAATTGAAACCCTAATCCTACCGTTGGCTGTCACCATCTCTAATTTTTATGTGCAGCATCAGTCTCTCTCTCTCTCTCTCTCTCTCTTTGGATTTCGCATTTGGGGAACGTAGCTGGTGTTGAGCTGCGATTTTGATTCTAGATTTGTCTGCATTGTTTGTCTTAGTATGGCGGAGGAAGTGTGGTTCATCGGCCTTTGACCTACTGGTCATTAAGGAAAGGTTTTTGTCCTTTATTTCTTGCCGATCCTCTGTAGATTTGGGGATTGGGGATGGGGATGGGGTTGGGGACGGGGATGGAGCCTCTGATGGAGCTCTGCGACTTGATCGCGCAGAATCCCGACCATTGCGCTGATAAGCTCTCATGGATGTGCGGCAGATGCCCGCCCCCGGAGGCTCTTTTCGTCGAATCTCCTAGGGTTACCAGGACGCAGCTCCATGCCGTGATCGCAGTCGCCAGATTTCTCTCCAAATGCCCCGACCACGCCGATCACCGCCCCCAGTCGCTGGTTCTCGCTTTTGTCCGCGCGATTCCGGCGTCCTTCAACCCGCCCTTCTGGCCGCAAGCGTTCGGGATCGACTCGATTGCGTTGTTTTATGGGGATTTCTTGGGTTATGTCTCCAAGGCCACGGAATTGTCGTCCGATTTGGCGACCGACGTTGCGGGGTTCATGGGAGAGATTGTGATCTCCGCAATTGGTAATGTGGACGGAGATTCGGGGATTCTTAGGGCTTTTTTGCGGGCTCTATCACAGAATTTTCTACCCGTTGTTACTTCTGACGCCGACAATTTGGTTTCGTGTCTGCTAAATCAATTTTTGAGTTTCGCCCCAAGTTCGCCCCGGGAACTTGTTCCGACGACCCCCGATGCATCTTCTTCTCGGAGTTCGCCTGCTACTGCAAATCATTACCAACCGAATGAGAGTTCGAGTCCAGGAAATGGAGTGACCAATGCTTCGGGTTCCTCAAGCAGTTCCGCGTCAAGAGGGTCTGTGTCTGTGATGAATGGGGGCAGCGTTGCGTGGAAGAGCAGCGTCGACCAGTTGGTTACAGGTATAGCAAGTGCTGGGTCGAATGATGCAGGAGGGAGTGCCGCGGCCCTCAAGCGGCTTGTTCTCTCCTTCGAGGAGGAACGAGTGGAGAGCCTTGAGAAACAAGAAATTGCATTCAAATTGATTACGTTCATTTTGGATAAATCACACATTGATCCGAAGCTGTTGGAGCAGGTTAGGATAATAGCCAAGGAACAGCTCCAGTCCATGTCTGCTTTTCTAAAGGTAAAAAATGCATTGCCACGCCATGTTCAGTTGTAGCCTAATATTTCTAAAGAGATGGTTCAATTGAAAATGAAGGTGGTGATTCAGTTGTTTCGTTTTGTGGGCAGATAAGGAAGCGGGACTGGACAGAACAAGGGCCACTACTAAAAGCTAGAATCAATACAAAATTATCCGTTTTCCAAGCTGCTGCTAGGTTAAAACTTAAGAGTCTTGCATCCATTGATTCTGATGGGAAGTCTTCAAAGAAGTTGTTGCTGAGTACTCTTAGCCTGTTGGTTGATGCTGCTGAAGCATGTTTGTTTTCGGGTTGGCGAAAATTGAGAATAAGTGAAGAGCTTTTCGGCTCTTTGCTTTCTGGAATTGTCCAAATTGCCATCACCCGTGGAGGCCAGTTGCTGCGGGTTTTGCTCATTCGACTTAAACCCCTTGTCCTGGCCACTTGTGCACAGGTATCTCCCCTGGATTGGTTGAGAGCTGGCTTTTCTGTTCAATGCACAGTGCGGTAAACTGGTTACATACAATGTTTCGTTTTCCAAACAGGCTGACACGTGGGCCAACAACCAGGGGGCCATGTTTGATAGTGTCTTGAGAGCAAGCTGTGAGATAATTGAATTTGGTTGGAGCAAGGACCGGTCTCCTGTGGACACTTTTATCATGGGACTAGCTACAAGTGTTCGTGAAAGAAGTGATTGTGAGGAAGAGGTTTGCGTTGCATTGCTAATTAATGAATAATAAACGTAGAAGATATTCAAATGTTCAGATGTGCTCATGCATATCGCATGTGTGCCATAGATGCTTGTCCCCTCAAATGATTTTTTATTTTATTTTTGGGACTTACAACTTTGCCCACACTTCTCTCTACCTTTGAGAACTGTGTTAACAATTTTTTTTTTTTTTTAGAATTTTCCTATGAAGATCTAAACATAGGTTGGAAATGGTTTGAGTAGGTTTCTGTTAGGTTAATAGTAAGTATAAGGGATAGTAAATTTTATGGCAAACTTCAGGTGTGTTTACGTAATTATACCATGAATAAATAAATTCAAATGAATGATCAACAGAGTGAAATATGGGGGCACGTCCTCTACGTGGATGGGAAATATCTTAAGTTTGAGACCTGGTATACTTCAGCTTCTTTGGAAGTTTGTTGCCTTTCTAGTTGATTGAAATGAGGTGGTGGATCAATGTTTAAATCTCAAGTTTCTTGATAGGACACTTACCATTTGTGCCTAACTTTTGGAATTGATATCCATAGACCCATGTGTTGCATAATCTGGTGCTGGATGGTGGTACTAAATATTCTACATTTTATCTTCTTTGGAAGTGTGTTTGTCTTTTAAGTTTACCTGAAGTGTGGTGGTGGATCAATACTCTCTCTCTCTCTCTCTCTCTCTCTCTCTTTTATGTAAATGGTGGATCAATGCTTAAAGCTCAAGTTTCTTGATAGCACACTTATCATTTGTGTTTAACTTTTGGACTTGATATCCATATAACTGTATTTTACATAATTAGTGCTGCATAGTTGTACTGAATATTCTACTCATTTATAATTGTGTGCATAATTTTTTGTCGCATATTAACTCCCAGATTAGGTTTTAAATCTTATAGTTCTAACAGTGTCTTACTTTTATCTTATTCGGAAAAATGACAAATGTTACCTTTTAGTTTTCTCAATTTGCTCTGCGTTATAAAAGCTGTTGCTTTCTTTGAAATTATCATAAGGATGGGAAGCAGAAGCAGCCGGTTCCTGCAATTCAGCTTAACATTATACGCTTGCTAGCTGATCTGAATGTAACTGTCAAAAAGCCTGAAGTAGTAGACATGATATTGCCACTATTCATTGAGAGTTTAGAAGAGGGTGATGCTTCAACTCCTGGCTTGTTACGATTACGAGTATGGAACTTTCACTTTATATGATAAATTAAGTATATCCATGTTTATGACATTTTATAATTGACTTATTTTTTTCTTTAATGTTGTTAAACTTGAAAATATCTATCTCATGTTAATTGCTCTTTCCTAGTTTCTGAACCCATACTTGTTGACCTCCTGCAGCTTCTTGATGCGGTCTCTCGCATTGCAACTTTAGGTTTTGAGAAGTCATACCGTGAAACTGTTGTTCTGATGACAAGGAGCTATTTGAACAAACTCTCAAGTGTTGGCTCAGCTGAAAGTAAAACCCAGGCACCAGAAGCCAATACTGAACGTGTTGAGGTATGCTAATTTTTTTTATACATGAGCAGTATTTCAGAGCATCAAGTTCAGTGAAATTCATTATACTAAAGAGGATGCTCACTGGTTCAATCATTCTAGACTCTTCCTGCAGGATTTCTTTTAATTGCTAGTTCACTTTCCAATGCTAAATTGCGGGTAGACTATCGTCATCGTCTACTATCTTTGTGCTCGGATGTTGGATTGGCTGCAGAGTCTAAAAGTGGAAGGTGCACTTCTATCATATAGTGTGGTTGATGTTTTATCATGCTTTTATATTTTTAATCAATGTACTAATAGTTGTGCTGCTTTTGACTTTTTTTTCTTTTTTTATGTTTTCCTTTCTGCATTGATTTGATTATTCTGATCCGCCATATGTTTTTAACTCTTTCTTGACTTTGACATGCACCTACAGGAGTGGAGCGGATTTTCTTGGACCTCTGCTTCCTGCTGTTGCTGAAATATGTTCAGATTTTGTTCCTAGCGTAGATGTGGAGCCTTCACTTTTAAAGTTGTTTCGCAACCTTTGGTTCTATGTTGCTCTTTTTGGACTGGCCCCTCCCATACAGAAAAATCCATCTCCAACAAAGTCTGTTTCTACTACACTGAATAGTGTAGGGAGTATGGGTGCAATGGCCCTTCAAGCTGTGGGAGGACCATACATGTTTAATACTCAATGGTGTTCTGCTGTAGAGCGTATTTCTCAAGGGACCCCACCCCTTGTAAGTTTAATCAGCACAAGTGATTTTAGGTTCTGTTTAGCTCTTTACTTACTCTTCAGATCATTTCATTATTTATCATGTGATTGAAACTAATGTTCCATCCAGTTTGATAATTTTACTTGTGTACCTGCAGAACTAGGTTGGTGCTTGGAAGATTGATGTTCTCAAATTGATTTCATTATACTCTTGAATGTTTTTATTTTGTGGACATGCATGCGTCTTATGTACTTGTTCTTTTAGTGGGGGTTATTACATGTGGTAAGATAGGGATTTCAACTGTGATGGAGCAGGCTTCAAATAAAGCTGGGGGATTGTTAGTAATCTAGTGAATAGAACAACGGAAGGGCATGCATGGGCTTCTGCGTGGCTTGGGGTTATGCCTAATGTAGTGGCTTAATTTTGTGTTTTCAATTACCCATTTGTGGTT
The DNA here is from genome assembly GCA_036245055.1 of Diospyros kaki. Classification (NCBI taxonomy): domain Eukaryota; kingdom Viridiplantae; phylum Streptophyta; class Magnoliopsida; order Ericales; family Ebenaceae; genus Diospyros; species Diospyros kaki. Next base: position 38,040,459 of record BSEG01000001.1, on the reverse strand, counting down.
GATGTTTTTTCTCTTTGTTTTTCTAGATTACATAAGTGTCAGTTAGCTATTAAGTGGGTTTGCTCTAGCAGCACAGAAATTTTAACCACTCAGGGAAGGAGGCTGAAGTGGGGCAGAGGAGGACTTACAGAGCTTATGTCTAACAAACCCTTCGCTTTAGTTGGCAGTTTATTTTACTTTTGCACAATCTTCATCAGAAATCTCATTTTGCCATGTTGGAGCTGCAATTTCTTTTGATGCTCTGTTTGTCTGTCAGTCTATGTACTCAAGGGTGCACGTGCTTCTGTAGACTAATTCATAGATTTCTATGTGCCCAGTGTTGATCATTATTGTTGGACAAGATTAGAAGATCCAAATGAAGAAAGATTCAAAGTTAAAAAGGAGTGTGATAGAGGTTGAGGATAAAAGCAAGAATCAGCACACAATATAGTTTAAATTAGATAGATAATCCTAAAGTTTTTTTGAGTTATATTTTAAGTTGTAAAGTTTGTTGTAAAGTGTGGTATATCTCCTAAGTTTTAGGAGATGACTCACCCTAGTTTCTAGGGGATAGATTACCTAAATTTTCTCCTATTTTATAGGAGAAAAACTAGGATGCAACCTATATTTATTCTCACACGCATTCAATAGAAATTAAGCAAGCATTCTTGTTCTCTTAAGCTTGTTTCATGATATCAGAGCTATTGTTTTGATCATAAACAACAACAACGAGTTAGTTGTTTCGATCATGGCCGAAACACACCAAAACCCTACCCTAATTGAAGCCTCAGCCACAAGCTCTCCGAGCACCCTTCCTCCATCATCTTCTCCATCAAATTTTTCCACAACCCCTATTGATAGTCACCCTCTACAAATTACTAAACACAAATTAAATGAGAGTAATTTTGGAGAGTGGTTTCAATCGATAATGCTGGTGATTAAAGGCAAGCGTAAAGCAGACTATCTAACTAGTTCAATCCCACTCCACCAACTACGGTAGCCACCTATGGCATTTGGGAGGCCAAAAATTCTACTATCAAGGCATGGTTAATCAACTCTATGGAGCTGAGAATTGGAAGAACATACGTATTCTACAAGACAACAAAGGAGATCTGGGATTTAGTCAAAGAGATGTATTCTGACTTGGAAAACTCCTCTCAAAGCTTTGAACTCAGGTTAGCCATTAGAACAACAAAACAAGGTATGATCAATTTGACTGAATATTTTAATATTTTGGTGGAATTATGGCATGAAATGGATATGTTTTATTCTGTCAGTTGGGAATGTCCAACTGATAGTAACAAATACAACAAGATGGTAGAAAATGATCGTATCTTTGATTTTCTGCGTAGCCTTAACCCCAATTTGGATGAAGTTAGGGAAAGGGTTTTGGGCACAAAGCCCTTACCATCCCTTAGAGAAGTGTTTGCATAAGTAAGGAGGGAGGAAATTAGGCATAAAGTAATGCTCCAGCACCTAAATAATCCTATTTTAAATCATCAAAATTCGGCCCTTGCCTCTATCAAAGAGGGAGATTTTCTATCTAAAAATCAAGGAAGGCAAAAAATGTGGTGTGACCATTGTAAGAAACCCTACCACACAAGAGATCTGCTGGAAGATCCATGGCAAACCAGCAAATTGGAAGCCACGACTTCAGAAGGAAGCCCCAAGATCAGCCTATGCTGTAGAGGTGTCCAATGAAACCAAAAACAACCAAGTTTGAATCTATCCGAAGATTAGATCCAAGCCTTATACATGCTGCTCAATCAAGGTACAACCCAATCAACGTCACTTAATCCTCAGTCCACAACATCTATAGCCTTGCAAGGTAACTCTCAACACTATTCCTTAATTTGAAAGAGGTTTCCTAAGAATGTGTGGATAGTTGATACTGGCACATCAGATCATATATTAAATTCTGAATGTTTAATGACTGAGTATACACCTTGTAACTCCTCTATTGATATATCTATGGCTGATGGCACAACCTCCCCTGCCTTGGGAATTGGAACAATATGTATTTCGAAACTAAGGCTCAAATTTGTACTACATGTTCCTGGTTTGGAACACAATTTACCATCAGTCAGTAGAGTTACCAAGGATATGAATTGCAGTGTAATCATTTACCCTTCCTATTGTTTATTTCAGGATCAAGCATAAGGGAGGATGATTGATAGTGTTAAGGCAATAGATGGTATTTACTATATGGCAGGGGATCTCCCAAATACCTCTGCAAATAAAGCTGTCCTAAATGAGACAACCAATGACAAAGTCTTGCTATGGCATAAACGTTTAGAGCACCCTAGCAGCTTTCCTTAAAATCCTTGTATACTGAAATTTTCATCAATAAAGAGGAAGTTTTTCATGTGAATAGTGCACTCTTGTAAGACAACCTAGAACACACCATTCTATTCAACCATATAAGTCCTCAAAACCATTTCATTTGATACATAGTGATATTTGGGGTCCTTCTAAATGTCCTAATATCACTGGTTCTAGATGGTTTATAACCTTCATTGATGATCATTTTGAATATGTTTCAAACTTCTATTCAAATCCTTCGAACGGACAATGGCAGATGGTATTTTTCTCATGATTTCACAAACTACTTGGCCGAACATGGTATTTTTCATCAAAGCTTTTGTCCATATACACCCCAACAAAATGGCGTGGCTGAAAGGAAAAATAGACATCTCCTAGAAGTGGTTAGAGCTATGATGTTTACTACCAATGCTCCTCATTTCTATTGGGGAGAAACTGTCCTTATAGCAACTTATTTGATCAATCGTCTTCTTTCTAAAACCTTGCAATTCCAAACCCTTTGTACTCTATATCCAAATGCTCCCATATATCTTCAATTGATCCTAAGGTATTTGGATGCATTGTGTATGTTCACAACAATGCTCTCTCTTGAACTAGATTAGACCCCAAGGCTCACAATTGTATCTTTATTGGGTATTCTCCCTCTCAAAAGGGATACAAGTGCTATTGTCCTACCAACTGCAAATTCTTTGTGTCTACCGATGTCATTTTCTATGAGGATCTCCCATTTTATCCCTCTCATGAAGTAACTAATGATCTCCTCCTTTCCGTTTTTCCTCTTGATCCTACACTACTAGTATGTTCTCAATGGGGAGCATTGTAACACCCCGCTCTTTCAGGGCGCTAGGTAACGTAAGATTTTAGAGATATATATTTTTTCCAACAGAAACTCAACACAAAAACTGTTCCCCGAAGATCCCATTACACCTTCTCAGAATATCAACTTAAAATCATTAATAAACTAAGATAGGTAAATCACTTCAAATGCGGAAGCTAGATCGAAACCTTAATAGAACATAACCGAAATCACTTTATTCATAACATAAAGCCAAACCAGCGTTTTACATGACGTCATCAAAATAAACAACATAATTGAAAATGACATATCATCAACTATCCACTAATCGACGTCACTCCTCGGCAATCCCTTTTCCTTTCGCATTGCTGCCTTCACCTGGAACGTTTGAATATTTTAGGGACAAAGTCCATATTAGATGATGAATTATCTAAGTGAGAGTTCAAAAACACGTTTTCATGAATGAATGCTAGACATGAAATAAACCAACATAACCCGGCAAGCCCTAGTCCAAGAGAAACCCACACAACGCTCAACTCTACCACAGGGAGAGAGCAATCTCTATAAAGGCCATGCCACCATACCAACACATTGACACGACGCGGTTCTACCTTAAGAGGGGCAAGGTCAACGCATCTCCCCAACATCTCGGGAATAATCGTTACCACTCCCGGCCCAGGAAGGTCACATCAACGCAGGAACCCGTCTCACCACAATTACGTCAAGGATTACGTTCCCACTCAAAAGCATTCAGGAACCACTACCCAATCGTAACTCAAATCCCATATGAATCACCTAGTCATCCTAGTGCAACTTCCTTGATCATACAGACCGGCACTAAAACCAAGACGGCTATCCCGACATGCACACTAGCACAAGATACCTCTATATATTATTCCAGCAACACCCTTGGGGAATTACGGCTATGCTATCCAGACAATATTCCAGGTTGACATTCCATATGAACAACACAAAACGCATGACAATGCCACATATCACAACTTAATGGATCATATAAACAATATTTTATACAATGCAATGCACAAGTACAAAACATTTAGGGATGAACCTTTCTCATGAAACCAATTGTCACCGGTTATCGTTCGCATGGAATAAAATCATTTTGCATAAAATCACAACATATCTAGGTAACACAAATACCAATTTTTAGGGTAGAAACACCCACAATAAATCAAGTTTTGAGGGCGAACACTCACAAGTCAAAACCAAACTTTGGGATAGAACCACTCACCTTAAATGCAATTCAGAATGCCTCGAAATTCAAGCTCAATCTCGACTCTGGTGCTAAGCTGCTAAATTTTGAGCCCGACACGTTCCTCAAACTTTAAATAAATTTCTAAAATCTTTTAAAAACTTTCTATTATTTTTCTTTCTTTTTCCTCCTCTCCTTTCTCTCTTCTTCTCTCCCCTGCGCCTTCACCTCCTTGCGCCCAAGCCTATTTATGCGTCGCTACTGCCTTGGCCACCATTCCATATATGCATTTTATAATTGCATCATTCTTGGCCACCACTCCATATATACATTTTATAATTGCATCATCCTTAGCCAAAGAGCTCCTTGGCCTTCACGCACGCTTCCCCCACATAAATATATATATTATTCATTCACAACTCTTGGGCATCACGCATAGGCTATTGTATTACCCCCTGATTTCATTCACAACACACAGATATATATACAAGTATATATATAATCTATATAATATATTATGCATAATGTATAATGTATTAAAATCATTATAAATTCCTCAATTAAATTTTTAATCCCACTTTAGGCATTTCATAATTACAATTATATCCTCGAATATCAATTTCATTTGGATTAAAATATCAAAATTCCAAAATTAATAACTCAAAACTTACTTGATAAGAACGATTTCGCCCTCGCGTCCTCACGGGACACTTGTTTCATCCCGAAACCACTTCAGAGTTAATCCTTACGCAAAATCGTAACCCCCTCAAGGTTCCGTTGACTTTTCGGAAGTCCCCAACGACGATTTGGTTTTTCAAACTGAATCATAGCGGTACCAAAAATAGTTTCGATTCTAATTTCTTTTAATACTATAAATCTTATCTTAGAACACTCGTCAGTATGATTCCATTTTTCTTAACTATCTAGGGTCCGGGATACTCTCTTCGGTCGATTTGGTCACTTAAAACTGTGTTAGTGTACCCTATAGCCCTGTTCTTTAAAAAATTTCACTTATACCCTTCCTAAAATGCCATTTGTAACCTCAAGAATTTTTCGGGTATTACAAGCATCCTCAGCATCACCTCGTGACAACACACTAACAGAACCCATTGAACTTATTGCCTCTAATTTTTCTGATTCTCATGCTTCTAATTCCTCTCTTGACTCTAAGCACGAGATAACATGTTCTAACCCTTATTTTCCCCCACATACAACAGTTGACAAGCCTCTATTTTTCTATTCTAGACGACCTAGAGGTCAACTTGAACCTCAGCAAAGTCAGCCATTACTCCTAGATGCTGGTCCATTAGAGGAGAATATTGCTGCTCACAATATTGAGGGGACTACTACATGAGGAGACAATACTAACAATAGTACTACAAGGGGGATGGTTTGGATTTGGTTGTTCCTATAGCTCTACGAAAAGGGGTAAGATCATGTGTCAAGTACCCTATTTCTAACCATTTATCGTATGCAAAATTGTCTCCCCAGTTCAGAGGATTTGTTGCAAAAATTGACAGCATTGAAGTTCCAAAAAATATTCAAAGTGCCATGAGTGATCCTAAATGGAGAGTTGTTGTGATGGAAGAAATGAATACCCTAGTGGGAAATAAGATTTGGGAGATTGTAACACTGCCCCCAAACAAGAAATTAGTTGGATGTAAATGGGTATTTATTGTGAAACATAATGCAAATAGAAGTGTTGAAAGACATAAGGCTAGATTGGTTGCCCAAGGGTTTACACGAACCTATGAGATTGATTATGAGGAGACATTTGCTCCGGTTGCCAAGCTTAATTCCATTTGGGTGTTACTATCTGTTGCTGTGAACTTATTTTTCTCTATTTCAATTCGACATTAAAAATGCATTCCTTAATGGCGATTTGGATGAGGAGATTTATATGAAGATTCTCCTAGGTTTTGATCATGAAGTTGGCAGTGGAAATGTGTGTAAACTAAAAAGGTCCCTATACGGATTAAAATAGTCCCCAAAGGCTTGGTTCAAGAAGTTTAGCATGACCCTCGACCAATTAGGGTATAAACAAGGACAAGTCGATCATACTTTATTTATAAAAGTCACTGGAAATGAAAAGAAAGCTATATTAATTGTATATGCTGATGATATTATTGTGACAGAGGATGATTTATAGGAAATTGAAAACTTGAAGAAGTAATTGAAGACTGAATTGGAAGTAAAAGACATAGGAATCATGAGATATTTCCTAGGAATGGAGATGGTTCGGAGCAAAGAAGGCCTATTCATTTCACAACGGAAATATACACTTGATCTACTTAAGGATACATGAATGCTAGCCTACAGACCTGGGACTCCCTTAGAAAAAGGCTGAAAAGTAGAAAAAAGATGATGATACTCTGGTAGAAAAAGAAGGGTACCAAAGATTGGTTGGGAGATTGATTTATCTGTCACTTACTAGGCTAGACATAGCCTATCTAGTAAGTGTAATCAGTTAGTATATGCATTCTCCTACTCAAAGGCACATGAAGGCTGTGTTTCATATCCTAAGATACCTCAAAGGGACACCTAGGAAGGGATTAATGTTCCAGAAAACTGAAAAAAGGGGAATTGAGGGCTTTGTTGATGCAGATTGGGTAGGTTCTAGAGAGGACAACCGGTCAGGGTATTGTACTAAGGTATGGGGAAATGTGATTACATGGAAGAGCAAGAAGCAATCAGTGGTGGCTTGCAACAGTGCTGAAGCAGAATTCTGAGCCATAGCTCAAGGAATTTGTGAGGTAATCTGGTTAGAAAAGCTAATGGAAGATTTGGGGATACCTTTATCTCAACCAACAAAGGTATTTAGTAATAGCAAATCAGCTATCAATACTGTGAAAAATCCGGTTCAGCATGACTGGATAAAACATGTGGGAATAGATTAGAGTTTCATAAAGAGGGAGATTGAAGAAAGAGGGATAAGTTTATCCTATATTCCTTCCACTGATCAAGTATTCACAAACGCTGTTACAAGACTAGAGTTTGAATCCTTAATTCGTAAGCTGGGAATGACTTGTATCTATTCTCCAACTTGAGGGGGAGTGTTGGACAAGATTAGAAGATCCAAATGAAGAAGGATTCAAAGTTAAAAAGGAGTGTGATAGAGGTTGAGGATAGAGGAAGAATCAACACACAAGTATAGTTAAAATTAGATAGATAACCCTAAAGTTTTTTTGAGTCATATTTTAAGTTGTAAAGTGTGGTATATCTCCTAAGTTTTAGGAGATGACTCACCCTAGTTTCTTGGGGATATATTACCTAGATTTTCTCCTACTTTATAGGAGAAAAACTAGGATGTGACCTGTATTTATTCTCACACGCGTTCAATAGAAATTAAGCAAGCATTCATGTTCTCCTAAGCTTGTTTCAATTATAATATATATTGAGTGGGAAGATACAATTTTTCATGATTGTGCCATGGGAATTTTCTCCTAAAGAATTTGCCCTCTATCTAACAACTTAAGCCTTTAGATGAGATGGTTGTTAACAATACAACATATGGTATCAAAGCTGACAAAGGTCCTCAATTCAAATCTTATTGCTAGTCCAATAGTCAAATAGTTGCATATGTTTGGACCAATTGTGTAGTGAAGCTTAGCCACACGTTAGGAGGCATGTTGAGAGTTAAAATAATAATATAAAGGGTAAATTACACCCAACACCCTTGAGGTTTGGGGAAAAGATGACGACATCCTTGACATTGAGAAATGATAGTGATCTCTCTTGACTTTTCAACTCCTGCTACACTTTTCCCCTATCATTGTTAAAATTGTTAATATGATGAAAATGCCATCACATTTTATCTCCCTCTCCCTTTATCCTCCTCCTATGTCCAATGAACTGGCTAGAATTCAATAGTTTGTTGATCTCTTTTACTTTTTTTGGTTTGACAATGGCTAAACCATCTCATAATTGGAGAGAAAATGACCAACAAAGAAACAGATTTCAGTTAGTTTTCCATACGAGGAGAAGGGAGGAAGAGGGAGAGAAAAATGTGAGGGTATTTTTGTCATGTTAAAAATTTTTAATATCTAGGAAGTAATGGTAGGGGAGATAGGTGTAGCTAGAGTTGTCAAGTTAGAGGAGGTATTTGTAATTTCTCAAATGTTAGGGGAGTGGCTTTTTATCAAACCTCAGGTTAATTTACCCTAAAATAAAATATAATTCTTTATCTAACAATTTAAGATTTTAAATGAGATGGTGATTAACAATTCTAAAGTGCCTAATGGAAATATATTGAGATAGACAAAATGGATTTTCAAATGGACTCTTTATCTAACAGTTTAAGTTTTTAAATGAGATAGTGATTAACAATTCTAAAGTGCCTAATGGAAATATATTGAGATAGACAAAATGGATTTTCAAATGGTGTTTATGGATTTACAAAGAGATTATGACAGAGTTTCATGAGATGTCTTATGGAGGATCTCAAAGAATAAAGGAATTCTAATTGCTTGCATATAAATTATTAAAGGCATGTATCATGGAGTAGAAATATGTGTCACAACATGAAGGAGATCCTGAGGATTTTTGAATTACACTTGGATTAGTTCAAGGATTTCATTTGCATTAATCCCTCGTCTTTTCCATAGTAATGGATGAACTCACTAAGATACCTTGGGTTATGTTATTTGTAGATATCATTGTCTTAATGGATAAGACAAAAGGTGTAGATTTGCTTGAGATATGGAGAAACACTTTAGAATCGAGAGGTTTTAAGTTAAGTAGATTGAAAATAGAGTATATAGAATGTAAGTTCAGTAAAAAATACAAGTGTGGATCATCTGATGGTAAAATTTAATGATCAAGTTGTCCCAAGAAAATACGAATTCATATATCTTGGATTGATCATTCAAAAATATGTGGAGATTAATGAGGATGTTACTAATAGAAGTAGGGCATGATGATTGAAATGAAAAAGTGCATCTGCGATGTGGAGATTAACGAGGATGTTATTAATAGAAGTAGGGCATTATGATTGAAATGAAAAAAGTGCATCTGACTTTTTATTTGATAGAAAAATTCCATTAGACCTAGAAGGAAAACTTTTTATAAGCCAATTGTGTGATCATCTTTGTTGTATGACATAGAATGTTTGGCAGTAAATCACCAATATATGCAACATATGAGCATAATGAACATATTATAATAGATATTGACGATACAAGAAATGACAAAATTAGAAATGAGGTTATTCATAATAAGGTAGGAATGGCTACAATTGAAGATAAAATACATGAGATTTGAGACATGATTAAGGGGGTTTTGTCATAGGAGGAGAAGACCAATAGAGACTCCCATGGGTAGAGGTAGACTGAGAAAAACTTGGTGAAAGACTTTTAGGCATATTATGAAATACAAGTGCTTTACATATGATAATACTAGAAATGATGGGTGAGTTAGGATTTATGTAGCTAACCTCGTTTAGTGGGACGGCTTTGATATGTTGTTGTATTGATGATACAACCTTAAAACGTTTGGGGCTCTGTATAGTTTCCTGTTGTAATCTTGAGAATAGCACACTAAACTGAAGCAGAATAAAGACATATAAGGTGAACCTAATGCATAACGATGCTCCTGCATTGTAGGCTTTGGGTAAAGGTAAGGCAATTGTACGTAGCCTTACCTTTGCCTAGTAAGGAGGTTGTTTCTTGAAACCACCTGTTGTGCCAAGGCTCACCTATAAAAATAAATAAATAAATAATAAAAATAAAGAAGCACTTATTTGCAAATGTGTGTAGCTTGCTAGTCAGTTTGTACAAAGTGTAGTTCTCTACCAACTAGTGAAGCATGATCCTGTATAAGTACAAAATTATTTGGAAACAACTGTATTTGAGGAAACAGTATGGATCCTGCTCAACTAAACACACAAAATGTGAAGGAAAGCAATGGCATGTCTTTTAGATTTTCCTTCTGGTCACTTAATGTCAGGTTATGATTCATTAGATCGTGTTGACCATGGCATGTGCCATGGCTATAGACATGGGGTGTGGGCACAAGACAATATAGATTAGCTGACTTTATTAAAATGATAATTTGAGAAGACTAATGATTTTGATCAATTCTGGTAGCAATGGTCCTAGAGGAAGACTAAAGAAAACTTGGTGGGAAACTTGTAGGAATGGTATGTGATATATTGGCTTGGTAGAAGATATGGTTATGGTCCTTGTGGATAGATAGAGACAATTGGTGAGCCAGAATCAATTTATAATTTTGTGGGGAACTCTTAGGCTTGGAATGGCATATATTGACCTTATAGAAGGTATGGTCATGGATAGAGATAATAGGTGCTAGAATCAACGAAGCTGGTCCCACCTAGTGGAATTAAGACTTGCATTCTTGTTATTGCCATCTTCTTTCTGTAACTGACATATGTTACAGTTTTTTATGCTTTCTGATTTTGTCTCTCTTGTACTAGCTAGACTTGTTTCAGGAATGTCTACAACAACAGTTTTTTTGTTCTTCTGTTTTCTTGAAATTTTTCATTATTCTCCTTTGAACATTGGTTGCGAGGTGTCTAATAACAGGGATTTCATAAAGTAAGTGTACATGCCCTATGGGACTGACTTAATGTGGTTTATCTGTAAAATCACCACTAAAGCTCTAGTGTTTTAAAACATGATACATGTTATTGTTTCTGCTAGTATTGTAAAAATACTTTTGACAATCCGTATTGATTATATTAGTAAATGTACAACTTGTGGTTTTGAGGACACAATCTGTTTCACTCCAGGTTGTTAGTTCCGTGAAATGGCTTGAAGATGAATTAGAACTTAATGCTCTTCATAATCCTGGTAGCCGTAGAGGAAGTGGCAATGAGAAAGCTGCTGTAACCCAAAGAACTGCTCTTTCTTCTGCTTTAGGAGGGCGAGTAGAGGTTCCTGCAATGAGTAGCATTTCAGGTTGGTAAATTCCTGGGTATTTATGCATGCAACAGGTGCATATTTCTTTATATTGTGGTTGTTTCTTTAGATATTAGGCAAAGATTGTGGTTTTGAACTTCACTTGATAGGCTTGCTTTTATCAAGATCTTAAATTGAACTCATAAAAGAAAACCTTAGATTAAATTGTGTCTGAAACATTAGCTTCTGTCTTTATTCCTTCTGCAGGTGTGAAGGCAACTTACCTCCTTGCAGTGGCTTTTCTTGAGATAATTCGATTTAGCAGCAATGGTGGTATTCTTAATGGTGATCCTAGTTTCACTGATTCTAGAAGTGCCTTCAGCTGTGTGTTTGAGTACCTTAAAACTCCAAATCTCATGCCAGCTGTCTTCCAGTGCTTGACAGCAATTGTCCACCAGGCTTTTGAAGCAGCAGTATCGTGGCTGGTAGGCTTGTTACTACTTACTAATGACTTGCTTCTTTTCTTTCTTTATTTTTCTCAGGGTAAATTGATCGTACACCCCTTGAGCTTTGGGCCTGTTGGCTTGGACACCCCCTGAACTTCATTTTTTTGCCAAATCGGTTTCTAAACTATCTTGAAATGACCATAACACCTCCTCCTTTACTAACGACATTAGGTAAATTGACTGTACCATACACCCCTTGTACTTTGAAACTCTGGCTTAGACACCCCTGCACTTTATATTTTGCCAAATCAAATATAAACTTTCCTGAAATGGCCACAACATTCCATCTGTAATAAGCAACGTTAATTGAACTAAAATTAGTTTAAACTTATACCTAATCTCTGTTTAATTAAGTTAAATTAGAACACATTTAATACAAAATTAAAAAATAAAATGTACCAAACACCATCTCTGGGGGATGGTATTGATTCCAGGAACCAGAGAGAGTAGAAGAAGAAGACAACCAGCTATTGAGGATGGATTCCAACAAACTCATTGGCAGATGACTTTCTTTTTAATTTTTTTGAACTTTGTTTTTTATTTTCTATTAATTAAATAGAGAGTAAGGATAATTTAACTTAATTTTAGTTTAATTAACATTGTTTATAATAAAGGGGTGTCATGGACATTTTGGGAAAGTTCAGGGACCAAAAACCCAAAATATAGGGTATGTACATGTAATTTTCCCTTTTTCTTATTAATGCTCTTGTTATTGCCATCTTTCATGAAAGGTTATACTCAGTTATAAGCTTAATTTGTTTAAGTCTTTTGTCTTTAGCTACTTAACATTTAAAAAGTTACGAGTTGGACCAAATTTTCTCTCATTAAAAGAAGTTTGTGCTCGGTGTGGGATGATTGTGACTCAAATATATGTCTACTTTTCAACAGTTTATTCTTTCAGTCAGAGTCTGTACAAATGGAGTTAAAAACTATTTTATCTTTTACCAAATGGCATTCTTGGGCAAAGTTTGTTGTAAACACCAGACTGTAGATCTGATCCTTATAGAGTGAAATGGCAGCAGGCAGCTAATTAAATTAGCAACTGTTTGCTGATGGATGTTGTCTTCAATTGCCTAGGGGAATTGATCACCTTTTTGTGGCAAACCTAAACAGACAGAACACTATTTGCAGCAGAAGGTTATGCCAATAGCTTGGCACCCCCCCCCCCCTCCCCTTTCTTTTGGGAATAAATAACTACTCTGAGGATGGCATGCTACTTTCTTTATGTTGATCTTCTTTCATAAGGACCAAGAAATTGAGTAGGCTCTTTTTCTTCAGTGTGAACCAGCTTGAAAATTGAAAATTACCTGCATAATAAGAAGGAAAAAAAATCCTTGAGTTTGTTTGGGTGCCTAAGAAGCATGGATACATTGAATATAAACAGATATGGCAGGGACATTGCCCATGTGAGTTTTCAAATAATTAGAAAACAATAATATGATATGGACATTCAAATAAGTGTATAGTTTATATATACAAATAATAACTATTGCTTCATTTATTTTATATACAAATACATTTAGAATTTATTATATGAAGACGATGAGAAATATTAGGTGTATTTGTAAATTGTAATGTAAAATGAATGAAAAACCGGTTATTGTTTTAGGAGTATAAAAATGTCCAATTGAAGCTTCATGTTTGCAGCCTAGTTTGGCAAAAATTCATTTTCTATCTTTGTGTCTGAAGATATTTCTTAAACCTACCTCTGTTGCTTCTTTCATGTATGTCCCTCTTATGAAAGTTATAATCATTATATTTCTTTTCTATTTTAAGAAATATAATGATTATAATGAAATAAGTCATCTTTATTGCTTCTACTTGTTTCTAGGGACACATTAAAGATTTTGATCAATTAATTTCAGTCTTTAGTTATAGAATTTTTGTTCCATTATTACTTATATAAAGGCATCAAAATTTAAAGTTTTTAGAAAAAATTTAGAGTGAAAATTAGGGATACATATTTCAATGTATGCCCACTAATAACTAAAACAATAATTCATTAAATTAGAAATAGATCTAGAAGCAAATTTTACTATGACCACTATTTTTTTTTTTTTGTTATTAGTATTGTTGCTCTTACTATCTTTTTTTTACCTTCATGTACAAACTAGAAACTAAAAGAGAATATTTGTTTGCCCCTTGCCGAAAGGGGTATATTTGGTGATATGATTATAAGGCTTGAGTGAAGAGGGGAGAATGATAAAAAAGGGGAGTATTAAACTAAATGTTACGCTAAGATTTGAGGGTTTCCCCAAGTCCTGATAGCTATTTCTGGAAGCTTTATTCATAAATAAGTCTAGTTCATATTGTTTTATTTTATAAATGTTTTCAATTTATTTTTTGTCTTAATTTTATTCTAATTTGAGTAATAGATATGCATATATTCCTGCTTTGGACAAGCATACCTTACAAGTGTGCAAGAAATGTTTGGTCCTACGTAGACTAAACATAGCAGAGCTTGTTTTGGATGAGCTTTTGATATGTTTTCTAAGCATTCAATGAACGTTAGTATTTGATATCAGATGATGCCTTCCGAGAAGTGTGCATGCTTCTTGGATTAGTCTTTCTGAAAGCTTCATAGGTGTGATGTCTTGTTAGATGTGGTACTAAGGTCCTAAAATTCTTTGTTTGTTTGCCCTATAAGGATAATATTTCAACAATTTTGGGGCACTAGAAACTGCTATTTTAGTCAAAAGTCTATCTAAAGAATTAATCCTGTTTGGACATATCCTCATAACTTATCTTCTTATGGTTCTTCCATAGGCACCAATTGTATAAGAAAAACTGAAGGCATTTGATAAATTAATAGTATTTGATTTTTCTAATTTGTACTTTTCAGAATGCAATTCTGCATTGGTAGTTTATTGGGAAGGTCTTGGCTCTTGGGTATATTACTTGGTCTCAGGAACCTGTAAATGAGCTTCAGCTAGCATTTTTTTAGTGAGATTCATAGTGTTGCAAGTGATGTCAAAGCCAACCTAAAAACTAGTATCAAGTGGGTGCTTCACCCATAGTGTTACGAGTGATATTTGAGCTAACTCAGGACAACTATTGAGTGGATGTAGACCAAGAAAATGTTCCAAGCTGACTCAGGTTAGATTGAGATCTGAGGTTTTTGTCTTGGCGAGGACACTAGGAATTAAAGGGGAGTATTTCACAACCAATTCCACATTAGTAGTCTTCTAGGGAGGCCGTGAATACATCACTTGGTTTTGGGAAGTCGTATGTCACCTTCAATTAGCTTCTTTGGCCGAGGACTTGTGGTATCACAATATTAGATTTACTGATTGAAGGAAGAACTTAATGTGTTTGGACATTTGTTTATATCTCTGCTCAGTTTCTGATTGAAGCACCCAGTTCTATTTCTTTTAAGAAGTTTAAAATACGAGCTTATTTGGTGAGGGGGTTGGGAGTGATATTGCAATTATGGCAAGGCTGTTGCTGTATTTTTTCTCAGAAGAAAATTGGTATGACATTCTACTGATTGATCATTTAACCTTTTCATCTCTAGGAACTGGTGAGATTCCTACCAGATGACTGCAGTTTAAGTATGCAAATTATGAATTTGGTTAGCACTTTTGATCACTGTTACCATAGAAATACCCTCTGAAATTGCATTTTGGAATGTATGTTCTTAACACGGTACTGTTTTTGTTCAAAGATGAATTTAGTGATTTGAGTTATCCAGATACTTTCCAATTGATTTCTTTACAATGAAAATTAGATATAATAAAGGAAAATTATAGAGAATGGTGTTTTGATGGGTCAAGTTGGTCACTAGTGCTCTTAGAAGTGTGATTAGCATGGAAAATAGTAAAAATCAATATTCTAGCATGGACTTGAAGGGTTCTCTCTTAAGAAAACTCTAGATGCAATTGCAATTTATATCAATTTGTAAGTACTTCTACTACCTTCTTTTGCCCGACTTTATGGTGTTTAGGTCCTGGATGTCTGGAAAATGGACAACTGTACTTGAGTAGGAAACTGCATAGCCTTTCATGTTAGATCTTCTATTGTGCCATGTTTGGCCTCGCTGTCCTTGAAGTGATCTTTTTTTTTAAGTTAAGTTGTCCAAGATAGAGAGTTAAGACCAAAACACTCTAAACTTGTGCTATTTAAATTTGAAAATACTGAATTAAATGTAATATCAATTTCTTGGGATTCTATTCTTGTTTTTCCTCTGTTTATATGCTTTTTTCTTTTTCTGTTTATTTTTTGTGTTGCTTCGTGCCCTTTTCTTTTTGGTTTATTGAGGGCTTTCTCGAAGGTGGTGTTTATACATACGTATATAATTTTTTCATTCCTGCACCTCAACTATTTTTCTTTTGGGCTTTTCTTGTGAACCTCACTGATCTTTAGGAGTGGGTGGGTGCAGGAGGATCGAACAACTGGGACTGGCAATGAAGCTGAGGTTAGGGAGTTCACTCTATCTGCACATGCTTGTTTTCTCATAAAAAGTATGTCTCAGAGGGAGGATCATATTCGTGATATATCTGTTAACTTGTTGAATCGGCTTAGAGATAGGTTTCCACAGGTAAAGATTGTAATTTCTTCTACTTATCTTTTGGCTGGCAAATCTATGGTCAGTTTTTTTGGCAATTACATTGCCTTTGGGCTCTTGTTCTTTCCCTTCTTTAGCTTTTCCTTTTCAGTTTTGCCAAGTTAAACATAATTCTCTGTTGGTTTAACATCTTAAGTACAGCTAAACAACTGGATATAATCATGCAGATCCTTTGGAACTCTTCCTGTGTGGATTCCCTGCTATTTTCAGTGCATAATGACCCACCTTCAAGTGTGGTTCATGATCCTGCATGGATAGCAAATGTTCGCTCTTTGTACCAAAGAATTGTTCGAGAATGGATCATTATTTCACTTTCATATGCTCCATGCACTAGCCAGGGTCTTCTTCAGGTGTGTTGACCCTTAGCAGTTCAAAATCAGTTTTCAATTACCTGTTTGTCTCTTTTCTTCCCAATACTTTTGAAGATTTTGGCAGTAGGCTGGGCCCTCATTAAGCACTTGGAAGTCAAGATTACTTTCTTGCATGATATCTCTCTTATCAACACAAGAAGTATGCTATTTTTTTTTTTTTTTCATCCACAAAATGGTATGTTAGTGGATGATGATTTTCTGTTTCTTTCAGGATGTACCTTCATTTTCTGGAACAGTCTCTTCACTTCTTTTGAGAGGATCCCAGAAATAGTTTGGGTCATTTTGGACAAATGAATAGACTCTTCATAATATTTTGCATATTTGGTCTCTGAAACATAATAAATTTTATTTGTGGTGAACTGTCCTAGTGACCTTATTTAGTTGTTGAGGCTGGCCTTATTGATGTTTTACATTGTCATATGGACTCTGGGCTCGTCTAGTGCCTAATGTTGATTTTATCATTGCCTCTTGTGATCTGTGAGACACCATGGTTCTGGCTGATCCTTTTCATTTCAATGTTTGTCATTTCCCTAAAAATAATAATTTTTTTCAATTGATTTGCTCTTGTTTTCTCATTCCTTTTCTGAATTAAATCACCAGGAAAAGCTTTGTAAAGCAAACACATGGCAAAAGGCGCAACCTGCCAGTGATATTGTTTCTCTCTTGTCTGAGATACGGATTGGTACTGGTAAAAATGATTGTTGGACTGGAACAAAAACTGCAAATGTTCCTGCAGTCATGGCAGCTGCTGCTGCTGCATCTGGAGCTAACTTTAAATTGATGGAGGCTTTTAACTTGGAGGTGCTTAGTACTGGCGTAGTTAGTGCGACGGTCAAGAGTAACCACGCTGGAGAAATTGCAGGCATGAGAAGGTTATACGAAAGCATTGGTGGAATTCAACCTGGCACTTCACAAACTGGCCAAGGGCTTGGTATTAGCCTTCAAAAATTGAAATCTGGAGTGTTTTCTCAGCAACCATCTCCGCAACATGATCCTTTTAATGAGATTATGCTGACCAAGTTTGTGCGCCTACTTCAGCAGTTTGTTAATGCTGCAGAGAAAGATGTGGAAGTGGATAAATCATTATTTCGTGAAACATGTGCCCAGGCTACTGCGCTACTGCTTTCAAATCTTGTAAGCATACATCTCATCATCACTACTGAAATTTTTATGTAATCCCATTATTTGTTTTGTTTAACATGGTGGGTGACCTTCAGGGTTCTGATTCAAGGTCTAACATAGAGAGCTTCTCACAACTTTTACGTCTTCTTTGCTGGTGCCCGGCTTACATTTCCACACTTGACGCAATGGAGACTGGTATATTTGTTTGGACATGGTTAGTTTCTGCTGCTCCTCAATTGGGATCTCTTGTTCTTGCCGAGCTTGTTGATGCATGGTTGTGGACAATTGATACCAAAAGGGGACTTTTTGCATCAGAAGTGAGATGTTCTGGTCCTGCTGCAAAACTAAGGCCTCACCTTGCCCCTGGAGAGCCAGAGATGCTTCCAGAGAAGGACCCTGTTGAGCAAATAATAGCTCATAGACTTTGGCTTGGATTTTTTATAGATCGTTTTGAGGTTAGAATATCTCAACTTTAACGCCTTCTAAATCACAAAAATGCAGACACAGCTTTGATTTGTTTAACATAGATACCGTTGGATTACTAAGAAATGGTTCTTACTATTTCCACACTTTTTGCATTCCCCGCATTATATGGTAGAGTTGAGGTAATCCATCATTGCATTCTACAATTATGAAATTCTTTTATTTTTCAGGTATAATCTGTCAGAAAATTCTGAAGATCAATCTTTTCCTTATGAGGTCTAGTTCAGGAACTAGGATAAATTGTTTTAGTGAATGCTACCTCTATTGACTGTTTTCCACTTATGGATTTTGTCCATTTTCATTTTTCATCCCCAACACATCCGATCTGTGTCTGGTATAACATTGGTAAATTTATAAGCAGATTGAATTATTCTACTGCAGATATTAATACTTAAATGAATTTTCTAGTGCAGACATGGGTGCTCATGCTTGACAAGGTCAGGTTATCATAAAAGTTGGTTTCCTCGTTGACAATTTTGTGAACTTAATAAAATATTGTGCCTGCTAGATTAAATGGATGTCAAAATATGGAGCTGTTAATGTTGGAGAATGTCTATTCTATTTGTTTTTGATAAGTTGATTTCTATTTGCTTGTGCATAACGTTGCCTTAGATATTGACAATGGACACAGAGATACAGCAGTAATCCTTTAGCCCCATCGGAATGTGATAACTTATATGGTTCATTAGCCTGAGCTGAACCTGCACTGCCTTCGAACATGAGAAACAAGAAAATAAGTTTGCTTTTTATAAAGTAAGGAATCACTCTGTTCAATATTTGTTGTAGAGATTCTTTCTGGATTCACTGTTGATTACATTTAATATCGAATATCTCATAAAACCTATGGATTAAATGTGTAAATTTGGTTAAATTATTCAGGGACCTTCAGTTTTCTTGCCCTGTCCTGGACAAATAAAGCTACTTGCATCAGACTTTTAACCTGCACAGTGATAGAGCTGTAATGTCAACCTGATCACTTTAGATATTCCCTGACTTGCCTTTATTTATTTATTTTTTCGGGGAGGGGGCTTTATTTGGCATTGGTGATGTTTTATTTGGCATTGGTGATGCTTTTACTTCTTTCACTTTCAGCTTTGTAGCATTCTGGCATCTCAACATAAAAAGCCTAAGTTTTGTATTTTATCTTTTAATTACTTAAGACATGTTTCAGGAAATTTCCTATCTTTTAATGTCTTTTGCATTGAAATTGCACTGGCTTTTGATTTATAACTAAATTAAACTTTAATTTTTCTAATGAGTTGGTTACCTTCTTCCTGTGCCCCCTCCCTCCCCCCAAAAAAGGAAAACTAAAATATTTGTTCTCTTGCACAGGTAGTCCGGCATGATAGTGTTGAGCAACTCTTACTTCTTGGTCGGATGTTGCAAGGGACCACTAAGTTTCCCTGGAACTTTTCACAACATCCAGCTGCTACTGGAACTTTTTTCACCTTGATGCTGCTTGGGCTCAAGTTTTGCTCCTGCCAGTCCCAGGGCAATCTCCAAAGTTTCAGAACAGGGCTTCAGCTGCTGGAAGACCGTATATATCGGTTGTTAATTTTTTACCTACAATTAGCTTAAGCATCTCCAATGCATTTTCTGTACATGTCTTAACTTATGGGTTGAGTTTTCCAATTATGTTTTGCATTATTTCTGTCACAATTTGCCATTTTCCCCTGTCATTATCCCCTGTGGCCATGTACTCATAAACCAGAATTTGTCCACATCCAATGGGACTCTTATGATGGCCTCCCTGATAGTTGTGCATGTATCCACATGCATATTTGGATGGATATGCTTTCTGTCCACAGATTATGGCATGTGCATTTGCAGCCATTGGTTTTTGCATCTTCTTTGAATCTTTTGCCTGTTCACCTAACCATATATTGATGCTCAATCACATTGAACGTAATCCGATCAACATATATGACTTTTTTCATTGCTTGAAATGTTATTTGTTTCTGTTTTACTTGCACTCAGATTACTTAAATGTGCTCACACGCATGCGCCTATGTATATATGTTCATGTATTTGTTTGAATGTGACAAGAAGATGGCTGTGAGATATTCTTGTTATCCATACATATTTTTTCTTTTTTGAGTCAATTGCTAAGTTGTGTGTGGCTAGATCTCTTTCTACTTGTGGGATGTGTGGTGTGTCATCATTTGGTTATCATGCCAAATATACCATGTCTGGCTTAACAGTGTAATTGTTTTCCCAACAAAATGTTCTTGATATAAGAAAATTTCCAATGTATTTATCACTTTCTTCTTTGGAATTGTAGTTGTCCAAAACATATGAATTTTAGACCAAAAGACAGACCTTTTTTCTGATTGATGTCTTCAACCACATTTCCCTTTTCTTCTCTCTCTCTCTCTCTCTTTTCTTTTTTACATTACTAGCATCCACTTTTGTGCTTGTTTCTAATTTTGTTTTATGAAATATTATTTTGTGTCTGAAAATTGAGACAGGTCCTTGTGTCCATGTTACAGGGCCTCTTTAGGGTGGTTTGCTCATGAGCCTGAGTGGTATGATCTAAACAACGGAAATTTTGCCCAGAGCGAGGCTCAGTCTGTTTCTATATTTGTTCACCATCTTTCAAATGACCATATGGAGGCTTCTCAACTTGATCCAAAGGGTCGGGGACGTGAAAATGGGAGTTCTTTGATTGATTTGGTAAGAATCTATCAGTACATGTGGAACCTACAGCTAATACTGTTTTAAGATGTGTCCGTCCAGAAGTGGTCTTATTTATTCTCCAGATATTTTCATTTTCCATTAGCGTATCCTGTTTATCCATAATAACTTGTTGATTATCTGCAGAAGGACCAATATCACCCTGTTTGGGGTCACATGGACAACTATGCCATGGGGAGAGAAAAACGGAAACAATTACTTTTGATGCTGTGCCAGCACGAGGCTGATAGACTTGAAGTTTGGGCACAACCTGCGAACTCCAAGTAACCATCATAAATGCCACATTCTTCTTTTCTTTCTTGTTTTTATTTAAATTGAACTTATTGATCTTATGTTCAAGGATGATAATACAATGTATTCACACTGTGTCATTGCATTCACATGTTTCAGGGAAAGTGCATCTTCTCGCCCTAAAATTACCTCAGAAAAATGGATTGAATATGCTCAAACAGCATTTTCTGTTGACCCTCGGATAGCTTTATGTTTGGCCTCAAGGTTCCCTACAAATACTTTCTTAAAGGCTGAAATTACTCAGCTGGTTCAGGTATGCTGATCTGTCTTGACTTAATTGCTGCAATTTGGAAATTTAAAAGTAAAAGATCATAAATTAAAATTTATTGATATGGAGGTCAAGAGAGTGGCAAAATCTTTAAAAGTAAATTTGATGCAGGAAATATGTGAGGGGGAGCATTGTTAACAATGGTTAAGTTTCTAATTTGTGAGTTGAGATCATGGGTTTGAGTTATGGAAACAGACTCTTTACAAAAAGCAAGGCTAAAGCTGCATATGAAAGATCAATCTCCTAAAACCACTATTGCTACTTCCTTCCCTCTAATCCATGAATAACCAAAAACCACCTCCTGTTTATTGCTCCTATGATATAAATTTGTCCAGCATCATTGCCAAGCAATGGTAGAACCATCAATAACCATCCACAAAGCATACCCGTCAACAGGTCCATGTCAAAATTCAACACCACCACATCCATCTTCCCAAATGCCTGGATATAGGGGCAACAATTCTGATTTTAGTTCTCAAATTAAAATGCTCAGACTTGAAGTTACATGGAAATTCTTAAAATGAAGCAATCACGAGAATAAGTGTTATCAGGATCCTCCCAATAGATATTGGAAACTCTATACATGTCTCTTGTTTAAGTAATTTTAGGGCTGAAATACTGACGAGGAATGTAATCTAGCTGCTGATGGGATTATTGTTGCTCTGACTTATTTACGGTCAGTGAATGAGTGTGTACTCTGGCACTTGAAGCAAGTCCTTTCTTGTTTGTCGTATGAAAAGAATAATACTCTTTATCAATTGTTGGTTTTGTTTAGCCTACCATTTTTTGATTTGTATATCCATATTTGTGTTGAACAGAAGGCTTT
Source organism: Diospyros kaki (assembly GCA_036245055.1). Taxonomy (NCBI): domain Eukaryota; kingdom Viridiplantae; phylum Streptophyta; class Magnoliopsida; order Ericales; family Ebenaceae; genus Diospyros; species Diospyros kaki. Next base: position 38,018,170 of record BSEG01000001.1, on the reverse strand, counting down.
ATTTTAATTTATAACAATCTAGAATTGGCTACATGATACTTTTTCTAATTCTTCATTGGAGGCCATAATTAATTAATCTATTATCATCATTCCTGAGTTCACTGTCCTCAATTTCACATTTTGTGAGTGTATAACTCAGCTTCTGTTGATTATTCAAGTTGAACATGACACTGTATCCCAATGTTGGCAGCACTTTTGTACTAATTTGTTCTTGCTGCAGCAAACCAACCGCCTTTCTTACGTCTTTTCTCTTGAAATGCTCTGCCTAGATCCAGAATTCCACCAGTGTTTGCATTGTAACTCAGGCTGTTCGTCTGCCCTTCCGTCTTGATTTTTGCCCCTCCTCTTTATGCTCATTTGGTTAATTTGTATGCATCATACTTCTGCATATATATGTTTACATATAATTGTTGCTTAACAGTGAATATCTTCGAGCATGCATCCATCAAAAACACTCCACAAGCATCTTTTAGTGACTCCATTAGCACTTTACTACAATTTTACTCCATTATTATTGTTCTTGTGCTATCTCTATTTATCTTTTCTTCTTATTTCCTTCTCCACCCCCTAAATGATGGCAAACAAAAATACAACTCAATCAGATACTTTGGCAAACAATATTAAATCAAGAATGCTAAGGGCCTGTTAAGTTGTAGAAAACATTTTCTAATTTTTAAACTCCAATTTTCTATTGAATGGTTGAATCTCCAATTAGCAAATGGAAAACTTCATTTTCTAATTTTTCAACTTTATACTATGAATTGGAAAATATTGTAAAGATGTTTTCTAAAAATGAATGCTATTGCTTTTTGAAACATAAAATGTTAGAAAATGCTTAGTTGTAAAATTGGAGTTGCAAACTAGAAAATGTTTTCTACAACTCAACGGAGCCTAAATATCTTCAGACTCCAATGTTCAATTTTGAATTATTTCTTTCATTATAGGTGCTTTAATGCTTGGAGTGTTACTGCAGCCATTGCCAAGCGTTTTTGAGTGGTTTTCCACTTTGAATTAATCCAACTTTAGTCACCATCTCGTCAATCAGTTTTTCATATGAATTGATGGAGGGATAATACTTGTCAAGATCCTTACATCATTATCTAATTTGAAAACACACCTTTTGCCTTTCTTTTATTAGATTCTGTGCCCTCACTTTTTTTGGGGTCTTATATTCACTTAAGTGGACCTTATTCATTGGGCTAACTGAGGGATTATCTATTTCAGTCACATATATTGGAGCTCCGTTGCATACCTGAGGCATTACCATATTTTGTTAACCCAAAAGCTGTTGATGAAAATTCACCTCTCTTGCAACAACTGCCGCACTGGGCTCCTTGTTCAATCACTCAGGCCCTTGAGTTTCTTACTCCAGCATATAAAGGTCATCCACGTGTGATGGCTTATGTTCTCAGAGTTTTAGAGTCTTATCCTCCTGAGCGAGTAACCTTTTTCATGCCACAGCTAGTACAGGCTCTACGGTATGATGAAGAGGTGCGTTGTCTTGTAAACAAGATATTTGTATTTATACATAATATGCTCCCCTGTATCTGCTGTCCCCTTTAGTATACTCCATCTTTATCTCATTTACTCATATTACAGCTACTAACAGTAACCTGATAGAATGAGCCCTATAGCTACATGGGCTCAGGTACGGGTCAGTGTGGACAAACATATCTAATTCTCTAATTCTCTCGTTACGGGACAAACATATGGATAAATTATGGAGTACAAAATACTGTGTTTTATTCAACATAAAATTTGCTTATGAAGTAGTAGAAAACCTCTTATGCATAGAATGGGTGTCATGAACTTAGGGTTCATAACGAGCTGAAATTGGTAATCGGAAGGATCCGATTGAATTAAGGTCAAGAACAAAATGTATAGAGGGAAAATTGAAGAAGAATGGGGGAGAAATTAGAGAGAATTGAGGGAGAGCAGATGAGAGAAATGAGAGGGAGATTTGAAGAGAAATGTAGAGAGGAAAATGAGAGTTTCATTAACAATTCAAGCATGAAATCTCTCCACTTACAATTGGCCTTTTTATAGGCATAGCTAGATGCTTAACTAATTTCTAACAACATCCTAACATCACTCATGTGCTTCTAACAACTTGTAAAATATATCTAACTATTATACCCTATTACAATAATGCCCCTTTATTACTCCTAGGGTCATGATAATTTCCCCACCTTGAAAGGTTTCTTGTCCCCAAGAAACTTATTATAACCAAGCCACTGTTTCTTCATCCAATGCCCAACTTCACCCATTGGTTTCTTCTTCGCTTTTCCTTCTTCTTATCTTGTTTTTTTCCTTTTCCTTTGCTTTCTCTTTTCTTTCTCCTCAGCAGCAACAACATTACGTCTTGCTACCACACCACTGGAAACATGAATAACAAAAACAACAAGGGTCTCAGTCCCTTCAACAAAGAATCCCTTCCCTTTCTTCCTTTCATCTTGTTCCGCTTTATCCTTGTACGTCCTCCATTGCTCCAAATCAGAAACATATTGATCCATAGTAGGAAATTCAGCAATTCCTTCAATTCCTATTCTTTCAAGAGAAATAGATTTAAGATCTCCACAATCTAAGACTGTTGTGGTCATTTCCATTCCAAGATTTTTGACTCCCGGATTGCTAGCGAACATCTCAGCTTCATCCTCAATAGTTACCTCCTCCAACGGTGTCATATTGAGGGTTTTAGCAACTGGATTCTTAGTACTAGTGGGGGTGTGTGAGGTGCTTCCAATCGTTAGACTACCATCCCCCAATTCTTCAATCCTTTCTTCCATGTACTCCTCAACCCTCTCCACCTTCTCGCTGCCCATTTTACCCCAAGCCAAAGAATCCTTAGCTTTTGGTAGGTCCAAAATAGGAGGAAGGATTCTAGCCCCAATATCTGTGTAGATTGAGGGTCATTCAGTCAGATTTTCTTAATCCAATGCTATTCCATTTCCCACAAACTTCTGATCCGAAACACCCCCAAATCCTTCAGTCCATGCACTAGCCAATGAGGGTAATGAGTTGGCATCTTCCTTGTCAATTTTGCCTAAACCGGTATACTTTTTCTGCTCAACATTGGAGGTGAGCAATGAATTTGCTTCCCGCCTCCTCAATTTCTCCTTCAAAGGCTCTATTTTAAGGAATTCATCTTTGTTAAAACTTCCGCGATAATCATCGAAATATTCCACTAGAAAGTTGTAATCATACTTTTTAATCAATATCATCGCAAACTCCTGCAGCTTCTTGCGGAACATACGACCGAATTCCCTCGCACGTTTCATGAATCCCACTTCTTGCTCCCTTGTCAATTTGACTAGACACATTATCTAACCTTTCCCAAGCCTGATTCTTCTAAATAAACTGCTCCTAACTCTTCTTGTTGCCAGCTGAAATTGCAGCCTTCTTCTGCTACCATTGAGGCCCCAATTGCCTCATGCTTCCACTACTTTCCATGGGTTCACGAGCAAAATTTTTCACTGAAAATGCAGCATTCTTTTGCTGCAATTGAGACTCTAATGGTCTCATATATGCACTGCTCCCCTTAGCTGCCTTTTCACCAACAACATACTTTGAAGACCAAGGAGCTATATACATATTGCTCTTCTTCAAACAACATACAACAACATATCCAGCCGTTATCCCACTATGTGGGGTTGGCTACATGAATTCTAGACTTCTATGTGGGTTACATCCCAACAGATAGTTTGTCTAGAATTCATATTTGGATCCAACTAGATTTTGCGCTGGCTGTCGGCTACCTAACGCAACCCTCCTCCTTTATCCGGGCTTGGGACCGACAGTGGATAATATCTCCTGGCGGAGTAATGATGAAATGAAGTTTCAACACCATCTTCATATGGAGAAGTTTCATGAGACGGTGGTGAATGAAGATAATTGATATAGTTGTGTTCCATCACTTAGTTGACATGGTGAAACCAACAAGTACAATATGGAAACACAAGACAAAATTAACCTTTGTTTCCCTTTGCTCATAGCCTCAAGCACCAACAACCAAAGAGCTGGATAAGCTGGAAGAGTCCACTTCTCACACGGAATTTGCCGAATCCGCTACGCCACTCTGATCTACAACTGAGTTGCCAATTAAAGCTGATTAACGCAATGGATAAACAACCTCCAGAAAATCAATTGACTCCAAAATAGCTGTTGTGCCTTCGCCTAATTAAGAATCGATCTCCTCTTAATTCAGCAATCTTGAATCTGTTGCACTGAATCGCTGCTATGAATCGCCTATCAAATTAATCAACTCTGTTGCTTTGAATCACTAAAGATCTCAGCCGAATTCAACCTGTAGGTTTCGCCTAAGTCACGATAGTTGCAGCTTATATCGTCAGACTACTTCACCCTTCCAGAAAATCGACTGATGAGAATTGATTCTCGTTGCTTCAGTCGTCGGTTATGGGTATGATTCTCTCTGGGTTAACTCTTATAGAATGGTCAGAATTTCTTTCCGATCAAGGTGGGCAGCTCGCTTCATCCGTATTGTCAGAATTGCTTCTTGACCCAAAAATCACAGCACCACTGTGTGTTCGGATCCAGTGGCCACACCCACAAAATTTTGAACGGAATTCCGAATCAAGCCGCGCACCTATAGGAAGCTTATTAGTTTGGGTCGGAATGGTCTTCCGGTCTGGTCACAACCCTCTGGGCCGTCCGCTTCACCTTCAACGGACTCACGCTTGCCTTGGACAGTCACAACCCTCTGGGTCGTCCGCTTCACCTCTGGTCACCCCTCCAATCACAACTTTCTGGGCCGAGGACCACTAGCAGATGGCTCCTTGAATTCGCCTAGGTTGCCGAGAATCGTGGCCGTATCTCACCTCCTCTATCATAGTCGAATTTGAAAATTCACTAACCTGACTGTCCTTTGAAGTCGCCTTCAGAAGTCGACAACACGCTTGAGTTTCACGAGCGTCACTGTCGGCTTCGCCTCCAAAAATCGACAACTCTTCGAATTCGGAATTGCTTGGCCTTGAGTCTACTTCGGCGTTTGGAAGAGCCCGTCGCAGCGGATTCTACGGTCGAAATCTTCTAATTCGATTCGACTATAATTTCCAATCAACATGAAGAATCGACTCCTTACTACAATCTTAACGACTGGCCGAGGACCACCGGTAGATGGTAGCTCCTTGAACTAACTTGGGTCGCTAAAGATCGCGACGGAAATCAATCACAAAGGAGTTGTCGATAGCCATCAGACATTAACAGCCAAGAAACAATGCTCTGATACCATTTGTCATGAACCTAGGGTTCATAACGAGTTGAAATTGGTAATTGGAAGGATTCGATTGAATTAAGGTCAAGAACAGAATTTATAGGGAAAATTGAAAAAGAATGGGGGAGAAGTTAGAGAGAATTGAGGGAGAGCAGAAGAGAGAAATGAGAGGGAGATTTGAAGAGAAATGTAGAGAGGAAAATGAGAGTTTCATTAACAATTCAAGCATAAAATCTCTCCACTTACAATTGGCCTTTTTATAGGCATAGCTAGATGCTTAACTAATTTCTAATAATATCCTAGCAACACCTATGTGCTTCTAACAATTTGTAAAATATCTCTAATTAACTATTATATCCTATTACAATAATGCTCCTTTATTACTCCTAGGGTCATGACAATGGGACACTTTAGTTTTATAGGAAAATTTACTACACATACTTTTTGAGCATGTATCCAACAGACCTTGTAGGGACTATCCTGTTTTCTATCCAAAGTAACATGTCTCCGACATGGGTACTTGTACAAATTAGAAGAGTTCATGCGACATAGATTTTGCCTATATCATCCATGGATGGGCTTAGCCAAGAGGATTGGTGCTTACACTCGGTCATATAATGTTCCTTGTAACTGTTTCATCTGGAGTTATTTGGTATTTCCATTACAGGCTAATTTTGAGAAAATTTGAGGTTAATTTTCTATCAATTGTATTCAATAATGTAGCAACCTATTTCTCAAAACCGAAAATCTACTAAAAAACATATCAAAATTATAAGTCAATGTCTCAGCTTATCAGTTGATGCTGAATACTGTGGTGGAACATGGTTTTAGTTATTACAACTATTCACTGCTAAATTACAGTTTCAAAATTTGGATTTATCAAAAAGACACTTAATTGAAAGATTGTAATTGTTTCTTTTAATGTGCTTTCCACTATAGGACAAATTTAACTTTGCAGACACAGCAAGATCTAAAAGGGGCAAAATGAAAATTTTAGCATTTTAAATGTTTGTGGATAAGGGCATACACCAATCTAAAGCTGTGCCTTTTTATTAGGTTTAAGTTGTCTTGGGCTTTGTATTATGATCCATTGAAGGGTCAAATGTCCTGACATGCAACCTTACCGAACTTGTTAAGCAATTCCTAGAGGTTCTTCATTGTAGATTAGGGTGGTTTGCTAGAGTAGGTAATAGTGATGCCAGAGTTTTAGAAAATGATGCAATGAAGAGTAAGTACCTGGCATAAAGGAAGAAATGTACCACGAAAATCAACGAACAACATGAAATATCACCAGTCTTTGAGCTCATAACATATGCTTTTTTATCTACTTTACACGAGTAAAAGAAGGGTGCGATCAAATTCAGTGATGGGAATTCACAGAAATGGTTGGAACGGTAAACATCCGACAGTCCAACTTCTTGTATTCAGACACCTGGATAGTCATAATAGCTGTTGATGTGGCTATTTTCTTCTCTAGGAGGCATTAAGAACAAATATTGAAATCATCATTTCTAAGGGTTGAATTGTTGGGCTATAAGAGAACTGCAGTGGAATATTTAACCTCCTACATGCCTGTGCCCTATTCTTTTGTAGCAGCTGATATTGACCTCACTGCCCAACCAGTCATAATCTGATATGAAGCTATGCCCCTTTCTTAAGTTTGGACTCATCAGGCTCTATAGAGCCATTGTATGATTGCTTTTAATTAAGTTCCAACCTAGTCTAGCACCCAGGTCACAGTTATTTATACACCCATTACTGTAGTTGCTTTCTTTATGCTGTGTAAGTTTCTGATGAGTAATTTCTCTATTTACAGAAGTTGGTAAGAGGTTACTTGCTTAGAGCTGCTCAACGAAGTGATATATTCTCTCATATTCTGATATGGCATTTACAGGTGGTTTCAATTTTTGTTTGGTTGTGTAACTACAAAAAATGGCTGGGTTTCTTGTTATGATTGGTAATAGTGTTCTATAAAATCTTTTGCATGAATAGGGTGAGCAAGTAGAACCAGGAAAAGATGCAACTGCAGGGAAGGTACGTCTACGCAGAAAATACTAAAAAATCATCATTATCCGGTGCTGTGGAAAATTGTTAGTTGTGTTTTCTGTGCGTGAACTTTTTCAATGTTGTCCCTTTCTTTTGTTTGTGTTATACATAATTTTCTACCAATTTATGAGTCATGCATGATGATGTTAATGGGGGGTATTCTTCTCTAAGCTAAATTTCTCCACTGTGATCGATGTTTTATTAAGCTAGGATGCTTATCATAAAAATAAAACAAATTAAGTTATGAAGGTTATGGCTATCAATGGATCAAATCTGTTTCAAATCCAACTCACAAAATCCAGTTCGTTTATTTGCAGATTGAATCCAGATTCAAGATGGACTGGACTAGATCCATTATAATTGAGTTGGATTTGGATCAACCCAATCAAATTTGGTATTACACCAAATCCATTATGTAAATACCTTACTAGAAAGATATTCTCATAACCACTAGCTACTTGTAGAAAATCAAAACAAAGTCATATATTTTTAAATTTTAATATTTAATTTCGCATATTATATATTAAAAATATTTTTATATTGTTTTTTATTGAAGATGTTGTATCTAAAATATCAATTTTTATATTATTGTTTAGAAAAATGTTTATGCTTAAAAAATATTTTATATAAAAATATGTTTATTTAAAAAATATTTTATGCTTTAAAAAGGTAAACTACAAAAAAAATGGCAATTCTTATAAGTATGTTTTTTTGCCAGAATGGTGAAATTTTAGTTCTAGTCTCAAAGCAAAAAATGATTTACCAAAATATTTTAGGTAACTCATTTCTTTACATGTTGATGTAAAAAATTTTTTCTTTAACAATATTTTATTTATTTTTTATATTTAAACACTGAAAAATAATAAAAAATTATGCATACAAACAAATGGAACCTTTATTTTATGATTTTTTTCATTCTGCATTTATGGGTACAAATGGCTCATTATTTTATATGATTTTTTGTACAGAAATTATGTCTGTTGTTTTTATCTCCCATTGTTCTCCAAAAACATTACTTTTTTAACATATATAAGTTGATGGTTGAAAAGATGATTTATTACCAAAAATAAGACTAAGTCAGGTAGTGTTGTTTATAGCATGGATCTGGATTGGATCATGGATCCAAATTAAAGGTTATTGGGCAAATCTTGAAATCTTTTGTCTAGTGCTCCCTTAAATAGATTTAAGTTGTCACGGATGAATAGAAGAGGAAAGTGTGAAGACAGAGGGAACTACTGGTACAAGGCACCTAGAGATGGCAAACGGGCCGGGCCGGGCCGGCCCGCCACCAAGTGGCCCACGGGCCAAATCGGCCCGCTTAAAAACGGGCCAGCAGATTGCTGGCCCTAGCCCGGCCCTACACAGGCCCGCGGGCCAAACGGGCCCGCCCAGATGGTGAGCGAGGGCAAGAGCGAGGCAAAGGCGAGAGCGAGGGGCGCGGGCGAGGGCGAGGGCGAGACGAAGGCGAGAGCGAGGGGCGCGGGCGAGGGCGAGGGCGAGGGCGAGACGAAGGCGAGACAAAAGGCGAGCGAGAGCGAGAGCGAGAGCGAGGGGCGCGGGCGAGGGCGAGGGCGAGACAGAGGGCGAGTGAGGGCGAGAGAGAGGGGCGCGGGCGAGGGCAAGACAGAGGGCGAGTGAGGGGCGCGGGCGAGGGCGAGACAGAGGGCGAGGGCGAGGGCGACAGAGGGCGAGGGCGAGACAGAGGGTGAGGGCGAGAGGCGAGGCTGAGGGAGGGGGGGTTGTGTGGCCAATTAGCGGGTCGGGCCAAATCGGCCCGGCCTAAAATGGGCCAGCAAAATGCTGGCCCTAGCCCGGTGCCGGGCCGGGCCCATTTTGCCATCTCTAAAGGCACCAATGGGAAAGGGAAGGAAAAAGGCACACATCATTCTCTCTCTCTCTCTCTCTCTCTCTCTCTCTCAATATCCAATGTCCCTACAAATTATTTATATGACTTGTTTCATCATTCACAATTAACTTGTACAACCAGGAAATTCAAACTGAATCTTTTGAATATCATTTTATACCTACCATAGTTATTGATTTATGTCTTAACAAGAAAACTGCTAGACCATTCCATCTCCAGTAATCCAATACGCAGGCATTTTCAAGTTCTTCTACAATTTATTTGTTTAGCCAATACATGGCGACTTGTTTATGCCAGATCTTATGCATGCTTTGAATTGATGATATTTGTGATGTATGGCATAAAATTATATGCATGCTCCTTTCAAAAATAAATCCAAAAGAATAAAGGAAGAAGGAATAATGCTTCCTGAGATACAGTAGGTTATTGCTGGAGAACTCACAATTACATCTACTTTTATCATATTAACCAACTTTAAGGTCGGTCTGTATGCTATCATCATTTGGATTGCCAGCATCAAATTACTCAAATGTAATATGTTAGAATTATTAGTATAATTATAATTATTATATGTGTGTGTGTTGTTTATAATTAGGTTAAGCCCATAGATTTTTAAGGCCTGTTATGCCTATTATAAATAACAAGGTAAGAGAAACTAGTCTCTTAGGTTTTTCTCTCGTAATTATTTTCTCACGTGATATATGAGCCACCGGTGAGAAAAACCCTAGCCGTCACTGTGTATATTTTTCCAGCGACCGTCAAACCCTAGCCGTCACTGTGACCATCACTGCCCATACCAGAACCCCACTGTCTAGCCACCACTTGATAACATTGCCACCAGATCAGCCGACCGCAGAAGAATCGTCGCTGCTGGATCACTCATGCATTGCCTCCGCCTCCACGCGCCGGCGCATGACAGTGCATTCACCGGTCGTTTTTCTTTGGCTTCTCTAGATTTGACCTTCGACGACCCCTAAAGCTACTTCCGGTGTCAAAGTTCTCGCCATGTTTGATCTTAGTGACGCGATTTCTATCGGTGCTACTCTCGCTCCGGTTTTTGCTGTTGCCTCTACTGCCTCTCAATTCTTTATTGTCTCCAATTTTGAGACGGCCAATATTACCACTGTTAAGTTGATAGGGTCTGCCAATTATCCCTCATGGGCAGCCTCTGTCAGAATGTGGTTCAAGGGCAAGGCCAAACGGATCATCTTACCACAAAGGTTTAAAGTGTGTTAGAAGCTAATTGGGCTAGATGGGAACAAGTTGATGCCCAGTTATGTAGCCTCCTATGATAGTCTATTGATCCGTCCATCATGCAGCTCTTTCGCCCCTTTAAAACTTGTGTTGATGTGTGTTGATGCCCAGTTATTTATCCAACGTTTGTACACTGTAGTCTCTAATATCAAGAATCTCAAGCAAGAGTCATCCATGGAATCTTATCCGAGGAAGGTTCGGACTCTTATGCAAGAATTTTATGCTCTTCTTCCTCTCACTATGACTCGCACTGAACAGATTGCTCAACGAGAGAAGTTTTTTATGGTTATTGCTCTCTTCGGCCTAAAACCAGAGTTTGGCGCTATTAGGCATCAAATCTTGACCAGTTCCGCTAGTCCTACAATGAAGGGCTCTTTTAAGCAATTGTTGAATATGACAGGTGCGCATGGTATGTCCTCTTCTTCTCATGTTGTTCTTCCAGCCGAATCTTCAGTTCTTGTGTCTTAAGCTTCCGCCATAGGAGGAACTAGAGGACGTAATAATGGTCGTCCCCGTCCACAGTGTATCTTTTGTAAGAAACTGGGTCATCTTGAGGACAAATGTTGGAAGAAACATGGTTAGGCAGCTACTCCACCTGCATCATTTACCAGTGCATCTTATGTATTTCAGAGCGATCCTAGTACTGCTCAATCTCCACCAGGTTTGCAATTGGTTCCTATGTTTGCAGCTAAGTATGATGCCTTCTTAAAGTTCCAGGCCACCCAGCAGTCTCATTCTGGTAATCTTGTTGCTTGTGTTGCTCAAGGCTCATCTGTTAGTCCTTGGATTATATATTCTAGCGCCACTGGCCATATGTGTGGTAATGAACTTCTTTTCTTCTCACTTACCTATTCTGATATCTTGCCTACTGTTACCCTAGCTGATGGTACCAAAACTACAGTTAAAGGGATCAGGCAAATCACTCCCACCTCGTCTCTCATTAAATTTTGTTTTATATGTTTCTGATAGTCCTTTTAATTTGATTTCAGTTAGCCAACTCACCAAAACCCTTAATTGTTTTGTTATCTTTACTCCTACCTCTATTTGTGTTCAGGACCAGGGTACGAGGCGGACGATTGGCGTCGGCCGTGAGTCAAAGGGTCACTATCATCTTGCTGTGCCTAGTTCGTCGGTAGCTTGCACTAGTGTCACTTCTCCAGATCTTCTCCACTATCGTCTTGGTCATCCCAGCCTCGCCAAGCTGAAGAAATTAGTTCCTAGTTTGTCGTCATTGTCCATGTTTAATTGTGAGTCATGTCAGTGTGGTAAACACGCTCAATTCTTTTTCTCGTCGAGTCCATAGTAGGGATGAGGCTCCCTTTTTCCTTGTGCACTCTGATATATAGAGGTCCAGTCGTGTCAATTCTACTCTTGGTCTTTCATATTTCGTTACTTTCATTGATGATTTTTCTCATTGCACTTGGTTATTTCTTATGAAGAGTCAGTCCGAGTTGTTTTCTATCTTTCAAACATTTACTGTTGAAATAAAAATACAATTTGGAGTTACTATACATGCCTTACGTAGTGATGATGTTCCTGAGTATTTTTCTTCTCAATTTACTACCTTTATGACTGCTAATGGCATCCTGCATCAATCCTTTTGTCCTTACACACCTTAATAAAATGGTGTTGTTGAGCGTAAGAATCGTCATCTTATTGAGACTGCATGGACGCTCCTTTTACATGCCAATCTTCCCACCAAATTTTGGGGCAATGTTGTTCTAACTGCATGTTATCTAATCAATCGCATGCATCTTCAGCGTTACAGGACCAATTCCTCCTTCCCTTTTGTTCCCTACACAGTTGCTTTATTCTGTTCCTCTTCATGTTTTTGGATGTATCTGTTTTATGCATTTTTTTTCACCTAGATAGGATAAGCTTGCTACAAAATCTCTCAAGTGTATCTTCCTCGACTATTCTCGGTTGCAGAAAGGCTATATGTGTTATTCTCCTGAGCTAAACCACTATCTTTTATTTGTTGATGTCACATTATTTGCTTTCTTTTCGGTTGCTCAGCCTGATTCACAGAGTCTTCACCAGGTTTTGTCTGTTCCTTTTTCTTTTCTTCCATTGTCCTCATCAGGTCTGTCTGTCTCCTTTGTGGTGCCCACCATGGCGCCAACCCTACCATTTTCAGGTCCACCTTCCACTGCTCTTCCACTTCTTACATATCACTGTTGTCCTCATCCCGTTACCAGCGCCAGCATTCCTCCAACTCAGGACTCTTTTGACTCGCTCTCTTCATCTGTGGTCCCTCTTGCTCTAGATCCTGAGCCTAACAATCTCCCTCTTGCTCTTCGCAAATGTACACGATCTACTCGTAATTCCCATTATATTTATAACTTTTTATGCTATGATCGTTTTTCTCCTTATAGTGTATTTTTTCGAGTCTTTCATCTGTTTTTATTCCTAAAACCACAGGTAAAGCTCTATCTCATCCTGGTTGGCACCAAGCTATATTAGATGAGATTGATGCCTTACATTCGAGTAGTACTTGAGATTTGGTGCCTTTACCACTAGGAAAGACTCTCGGTTGTTGTCGGTGGGTATTCATTTCCAAAGTGGGTCTTGATGGCCAAGTGAAACGTCTTAAGGCCTGTTTGGTTGTCAAAGGCTTTACCCACATCTATGGGTTGAATTATAGTGATACCTTCTCTTCTGTTGCAAAAATGGCCTCTGTTCGTCTCTTTCTCTCTTTGGCTGCCACGCGTCATTGGCTACTCTATCAACTTGATATTAAAAATGCCTTTCTTCATGGTGATTTGCATGAAGAGGTATATATGGAGCAACCACTTGATTTTGTTGCTCAGGGGGAGTCCAATGTAGTTTGCAAACTCAAGAAGTCTCTCTATTGTTTGAAACAATCTCCACGGGCGTGGTTTGCCAGGTTCAACACTGTGGTTCAAACCTTTGGTCTCACTCGAAGTGAAGCTGATCATTCGGTTTTCTATCGCCATTCTTCTTTCTTATGTATCTACCTTGTTGTTTATGTAGATGCCATTGTTTTCACAATGAGTGATCAGGTTGGAATACAGAAGCTGAAGGAACATCTATATTAGCACTTTTAGACCAAAGATCTAGGCCGACTTAGGTATTTCTTGGGTATTGAAGTTACTCAGTCAGGAGATGGTATCTCAATTTCTCAGAGGAAGTATGACCTTGACATCTTAGGAAAAACTAGTATGGTGAACTGCAAACCAGTTGACACCCCAATGGATCCGAATGTCCAACTTTTGCCAAGACAGGGGGAGCTTTATTCAGATCCTGGTAGGCAAATTGAACTATCTCATAGTCACTCGTCCCGACATTGCTTTTGTTGTGAGTGTAGTTAGTCAGTTTCTCAGTTCTTCATGTGATTCTCACTAGGATGTTGTTATTCGGATTCTGAAATATATCAAAAGGGCGCCAAGTAAAGGGTTACTCTATGAGGATAAGGGACACAGATATTTGTTGTTATGCAGATGCAGATTAGGCAGGATCTCCTTTTGATCGTTGGTCAACCTCTGGGTATTGTGTTTTTGTGGGAGGAAATCTGGTTTCTTAAAAAAGTAAAAAACAAAATGTAGTAGATAGATCTAATGTAGAGGCAGAGTATCGGGTTATGACTAATGCAACCATTGAGTTCATCTGGCTTAAATAACTTCTGCAGAAACTTAAGTTTTGTGAAGTGTCCCTTATGAAGCTTGTTTGTGATAATCAAGTCGCTTTATACATTGTTTCCAATCTAGTGTTCCATAAGCAGACTAAGCATATTGAAATCAACTGTCACTTTATTAGAGAAAAACTGGTTGAAGGTGTTATTGTTATAGAATTTATTAACTCCAATGATCAACTTGCAGATGTCTTCACCAAGTCTCTAAAGGGTTCTCGAGTAGAATATATTTGTAACAAGTTTGGTGCATATGATATCTATGTTCTAGGTTGAGGGAGAGTGTTAGAATTATTAGTATAATTATAATTATTATGTGTGTATTTTATTTGTAATTAGGTTAAATTCATAAGTTAAGCCCATAGATGTTTAAGGTTTGTTATACCTATTATAAATAACAAGTTAAGAGAGACTAATCTCTTAAATTTTTCTCTCATAATTATTTTTTCACATAATTCATTTGGAAGGAGTCTTGGCTACATATCTTAGGATTTCCATTGCATTATCTATTTCTGCTATCAGTCTTCATAACTTGCAAGACAATATATCTTTTTTATTTTGTACTGAAATCATTTTGGCTTCATGAGGTTTCTCCAATATTAAACTGTTTGCTTTAATCACTTCAATAAATATTTCTTCTTTTCAGAATAGTTCATTTCAAGCGCTATTGCCTGATGTTAGGAAACAAATAGTTGACGGGTTCACTCCCAAGGCTCTTGACGTGTTTAAAAGAGAATTTGATTTCTTTGACAAAGTGACTTCTATATCCGGTGTGTTATATCCACTGCCAAAGGAGGAACGACGTGCTGGCATCCGGAGGTAAAGTTTCTACCTTGTGAATGTGTGGGCAGAAATTTTACTATTTCTATGTGACTCTAGAGGATAGATTTTGATCTTCCTTTGAAAATAGGGAGTTAGAGAAAATTGAAATGGACGGAGAAGACCTTTACCTGCCTACTGCTCCAAGTAAACTTGTCAGAGGTATTCAGGTTGACAGTGGAATACCCCTACAATCAGCAGCAAAAGTTCCTATCATGATTACTTTTAATGTGGTAGATCGGCATGGGGACTTAAATGATATAAAGCCCCAAGCTTGCATTTTCAAGGTAACTCTTTTTAGCTATTTGTTGACATCATGCTTTTGAAGTAAAATAATGGTGACCTTAAGAGGAGAGACTTATCAGATCAACCAAATTTGCTGAACTGGTTCTTTCTTATATCTTCTAAACTAGATGAAAATGAAAAATTGTTTGTTTTGTTGGTATCGTTTAATAAATTGCCAACAATCTGCAAGGATGCAGGTTGAACAATCAAATAGCTAGAAGCCTTCAATTTCTGAATTCTGATGTTTTTAATAGGAATTTTTGAAGTAGAAGAAATTGAATACTCCCTTCTCAAAAGTATGGTTTATATTTCTATACTAATGATCGTACCAGCTTTTGCTTCTGCCTTTTTATCACATATATGGGTAAACTGAGTTGTATCTGGTGTAGGTTGGAGATGATTGCCGACAAGATGTTCTTGCTTTGCAAGTAATATCACTCCTCAAAGACATATTTCAAGCAGTTGGACTTAACCTCTATTTGTTTCCTTACGGAGTTCTTCCTACTGGCCCTGAGCGAGGAATAATTGAGGTGAGTTGTTTTACTAGATTTGAAGTTAGAAATCTGTTTATGTAGATCCTTGGAAACTTCCAGATCACATTTTGTATTTGAATCACACAAATGTACTACATGGAAGATTATATTTTTCTCAGTTATCTTCATTACTGGGACCAAAGTTTTACACTCTTATATCATCACGGTATCTAAAGAATTTAAAGTTAAAAAGGTTAGATCTGTGCTATTTAATTTAACTACAGTATGTGGTATGCTTTGGTATGTGTGACACATGCTCATTTGCAGATAGACTAATGGCAACTATAGAAATTTTACATGCTGATTTAGATTTGAATGAAGTATAATTGTTCTATCAACCTGTATTTTGATACCTCCAAAACAACTGTTTTTCTTTGCTGAGTTTATTGTCCCACTATTCCAGTACTTGGGTGGAAATCTATGTATACTTCTATAGTTATATGACGCCAATACCCAGGTTTCATGAACCCATGTCATCTTTTCACTTTTCACCATCCTTAAATTATGTAGTCAGTTAATGTCTTCTACCCTTTTAGTTATCCTTTGGTTTGATTAAAAGGTTAAAGCAGTAAAATCATAAAAAAGGAACTTATTCCAATAACCATCTATTAGCTGTTATCGGCAGTTTCTTGAATTTCAGGTGCAGTGCACCCACATTATTGGTAGTCCTCCTTATGTAGTTTTTTCTTTTTCTTGATTTCTAATAAATATATGTTAAATTCTCATTCATAGCATATAATGATACTGATCGTTAATCAAAGAGTAATATGATTGATTTGAATTTTTATTTTTGTTAGGATTAGGAATTTAAATTTAATCATGTCCTTGTTTCTTATTTTTAATGGACTTGGCCTGTTTGCACATATATATGAATTGATTAAATGAACCTTTCCAACTCTGTGGGATTTGTTTTGAACATGGAATATTGAAGTTCTCTTTGTACTGGTTTACATTAAAATCATTAACTTCCATTAGATAGCAATTTCAAACAGTACGTGTGTCACAAACCTGGAGGTGACAAAGTATGCAGCCTACTAATTCAGAAGGTTAGTAGGGATCTTAGGAGAAGATGAAGCAAATGAGAGATTTGAGAGAGAGAGAGAGAACAGAGAGGAGTAGCCAAGAAAGAGAATGGGATTCTTCTGATTTTTCATAGCCTCTACAAGCTGGGTCTAGAGGGTATATAAGCCTCTAGCTTGGGGTGCTGCCACAGTAGATCCCACATCTAATAACTAACTCTTTTGTCTTTTCTCAGGCCCCTTTACACATGGACCCTGCCTCTAAAATATCCTATCTTCTTACAGCTATCATATTCCAATGAGTACAATTGCATAAAGTAAATAAAAATATAACAACATAGCATAAAAGGAAAGACCATTAAAACAGATTCGCATCGGCTGATGTCGCGCCATTGTCACCGTGTGTGACAGTGTGTCTGTCACTTGGTGCACTCACCTGTAGTATTTAAAATCAAGCTTCTAGCTTTTGTATTGAGAAAACCAACTCCCCTACCAATTCACCGGACAAATTAATAACTAACTACAACTTTGGTTTTCGGGAAGGTTTGGTTATTTAAATAATAAAAAAGAACATTGTTTTCTTGGTTGGTGCCCTAGGTGTCACGGTCAGACACTTACCATCTAACTCAAAATGTTAGGTTGTAAGGTAGTGTTGTCTACCTCCCTTATATGATCCAAAGATCTCTCCTTTCTTGTCCAACTTGGGTCTGACAATCTCCTACTCAAATTTGCTCCACCTTAAAGTTTGTCAGATCACCTTGTTTACTCCCTTGGAGGGCTTTTATGAAATCAAATCAAGAATTAGATCACTCCAATACTACTTTTATCATGGATCAAGCACTTAAAGTCCTAACCAAAAAACTTGAAGTGGTTCTATCTACTTCCTTTTCATGGCGCAGGATTGCTCTGTGACAATAGGACTTTTAAGAAATTGGTCCTGCATGGAAACCTTGGATGAATATCTTTTAGGATTCAGCACATTGCTATGGGAGTATGGAGGATTCATATATTCAGTTGTTTGAGTAAAGAAATTCTAAGCGAGAAATCAATGTGTGTGGGGCCTTAACAAGAAGGTAATCTTACATGGAAGACACCAGAAAATTGAATTGTATTGGATGAAGGATGAAGGAATCTAAAAGAGAGAAACAATGAAGGATAGATACTCTTTATTTCATTAAGGGGAAATAATTAATCTTGGTAATCATGTGCACTCCGTGGTTAAAGCAATTTGATTGCTACCTCTACCTTATATTTCCCATATCTATCTGGTGGGAAATATATAAATAAAGAGCAGTCATATGAGTGGAGCGGGCATTGCCTCAAGTTAATGCTATGACATAATTTTGCTCTTTTGTGGATCTGATAATAAGAAATGTTTCTGCGTGGTTAGCAATTTGCTTCATACTTAGCTGCTTGTCCTGAGATCTAAGAGGGCATTTTATCCACAGGTTGTGCCAAATGCTAGGAGCAGAAGTCAGATGGGTGAAACCACTGATGGTGGCTTATATGAGATTTTTCAGCAGGATTATGGACCTGTTGGCTCTCCTAGCTTTGAAGCTGCTCGTGAAAACTTCATCATTAGCAGCGCTGGTTATGCAGTTGCTAGCCTCCTGCTTCAACCAAAGGATAGACACAATGGAAATCTTCTGTTTGACAAGTATGCTTAATGAGTTTTTGGATGATTTATGCTAACAGAATCGTTGGTGCAGCTTTGAAACTGACTTGGTGCCAATTTTGGATCTTACTTCTTTTTGACAGAGATCACTGTTTCAACCAGTGCTATTGCCACAAATGTTTAAAAATTTTGTTGATGGTTTAAACTAAAACGCAGAGAAACTTTTATTTATGTCTAATTCTATTGGCAACATTTAATTGTATGGAACTCTGGGTCAAACGTAATCTGGTTGATTTTAGTAAATTTTGCGGTAAATAATGGCATTGTTTATGTTATTGCAGTATGGGCAGGCTTGTTCACATTGATTTTGGTTTTATCCTGGAAACTTCACCGGGTGGCAATATGCGATTTGAAAGTGCCCATTTTAAGTTGAGTCATGAGATGACTCAATTGCTTGACCCATCTGGGGTGATGAAAAGCGACACTTGGTACCTGTTTGTGAGGTAAAGGGAGGTTGTTTTCTCCAGAATCACTTGTTTTCTGGTGTCTACATGTCAATTCTCTAATGTTTTGTTATGCTTCTTCATAGCTTATGTGTGAAGGGTTACCTTGCCGCACGTCGCTATATGGATGGCATTATCAACACGGTGTTGATGATGATGGACAGTGGATTGCCTTGCTTTAGCAGGGGGGACCCCATTGGAAATCTTCGCAAGAGATTTCATCCTGAAATGAGCGAGCGTGAGGCAGCCAACTTCATGATCCGCACCTGCACTGATGCCTACAACAAGTGGACAACCGCTGGATATGATTTGATACAGTATTTACAGCAGGGGATTGAGAAGTGAAGGGAGTTCCAGTGTCTCTTAACATGCTATGTTGATTTATTGTTCATATGCCATAGCTGCAATTTTTCCCGAGGGATTACCACCACAAAAGCATGGAGAGAGTGGTATAGTCGGCGAACATGGAAATCGGTTGTTTGTAGCGGTGCTGTGGGATTCCTTCTGAGGCTTTGTAAAAAAAAAAAAAGTAAAGAAAAGAAAAATTAGTTTGTCTGTAGATCCCTACTTAGCAATGAAATTTTTATTGTGTTGCACCCAGTAAATTTGTTATTTTCGGGTTGTTAATATTCAATGGTTTTAAGAGCAAATAGGTGCTAAAACTTTTAAGTGGAGATTTAGGTTAGCCAATATTGGAGACGGCAGGCCTCGTATCGTTTTATGGGCATGGTTTGCATCATATGATATCAGTGTTCATTGCATTTGATTTTGGGGAGTTTGGTTAGAAAATTCTTTGTTGACTGAATAGAGCCCATACGGCAAGATTTGCATCACGATTTGGGTATGATCCACAAATATATCCGTCATATATGATACCATGTATTAACTTTGGCATAACAGCGTGCGAGACCTAACTAGTTACAATGTACCCATTGAATAATGCAGTTTGGTATGGTACTTCAATATAGAGAAATATTTTGTTGTAATTATGTTTACCTTAATATGGTGGGGATCATGGGCAAATTCTAGGGTTGCATTTGCAGTGCACGTGTTTTGCATTGCCCCGTATTCTTGGTTACCGTAAAAATCTCGTAAATTTAGTGATCGGATAATGGTGCTAAATCTCTCGTGCATTTTGGTGCTCATCTACTTCATCACATCTCCAGGAATTTTGGGAAGTTGTCAAATTTGTATGCCTGGACAATGATAGTACTTTTGAATGGCAGCGTGACAATTGTCCAAAATGAAGCCCCAAAAGTTCGGTTCTGCAGTTAGAAAAAAAAAAAAACTCTTTTCCCTTGCCAGCAATTATGTTGGACCAGAAATATGTCGGGCACTCTAGAGAATGCAAATGGAGATGGTACCCAAAAGAAGGGAAAACAAGAAGCAGCAGCAGCAAACAAAAATGAATGGACCAAGGACCACCCATGACAACTTTTGGAAATATCATGAAGCTCATTAGATGTATGGCCTTTTGCCAAGTCTTTGGTCCACTTTGCTACGACACCATGCATCACGTCAGGGCCAAACTTGAGCTGCTGACCATTCATTCCCCTCCTCTTTCTTCATATAGATTATGACCTGAACTTCAGTTAAGAGACTCCGTAGTAATTTAGGACTTTTATAAGTATTTTTGTAATTTACTCTTAAAATTTAGGAGTCATATAATTTAATTTTTGAACACGTTATACAGAATAGATACTATAATTATTATTTGAAAAACGAAAAATTGCGGACAAAGAGAACTTATGTGTATTAAACTATTAATTCAATTTAGAATGAATTCTTCCACAGAATAACATGAATTCAAAATAATAATAATAATAATAATAATAAAAACAATCCATCGCTGTTGCATAATCTCAAATTGTTGTATATGCATTGAAAAGGAATTTGAAATAATGAATATGATGATGCTGGTTGGTTTATTTTGTTGGGGGCATGCATGCAGTCACCCAGAAATCAGATAGATAGATTATACACAATACTTACTTGTTATGGTCAAAGTCATTAACCATAAATTCTCCAACTTTTTTCCTCTTAATGCAAATGGCATTAATTAGTAGAAATTTGATGAAGCAAAAATATACCATTTTAAATTATCCTAATTAATTTGGATTGTCTAAAACACTACCCAGTACTCACAAAGATAGATAACAAAATCATTCTTAGATAAAAAATAATTAAAAGAGCCTTCTTAGTACAAATTACTTCTAGCTTTGTAAGAAGAATAGGGGAACAGCAGTAATAAATAGACATTCCTAACTAATCTCTGCGGATGCTTTGACAATAAACAAAAAAATCAAATGCAATATTAAATTTTGAGAATAAAGAAATGATATGTTTTCAAATTTCAAATTTCAAATATAATAATACTTTAACAATTAAGAAAGTGTTGAAACATGAGAATTTATACAAGACAAGTTTTCTGTGATTACCCACATAGATAGATATTTATACAAAAATCTACACAAAATAAAGATAAGTCAAATCAACCTACCTAATCATGACTTAGAACTTATAAAAAATATGTACATGGACACCAGAGCAAACCCAAATCGATTTTGATTTGGTCTTTAGTTGGTGCAACAGATGATGCATCAACATCATGAGCATGAGCAAGAGCACGTGTGTCCTTGTGCTCTATGTGATGAGGTCCCTAGCCTGAGTAGCCTCTGCCCACCCTTCCCGTTTAATATTTAAAATTAATATTTCATTCCAAGTCTAAGCACGTTTCTGTTATAATTGAAAATATACATCATGCTTACTTCTTATGCATCCTTTATTTCTCTTTTCCTTCAGTTAAAGTGAATTTTATAGCAAGGGAAAGATCAAAGAAAGGATGATGTCGTGTCCCAGGCTCTCTGAGACTATTTAAAGGGCTGCAAAAGTAGCCAGTTTGCTCACCCCACCGCCACACCCAACCCAACTCTCTCTCTCTCTCTATCCCCCACATATCTTCCATGACACCTCCTCCTCCTCCTCCTTAGACCCAAACAACCGCCATTTCATCTCTCTCTCTCTCTCTCTCTCTCGCTCTCTCTCTGAGACATGGTTGCTGGAGTGAGGACTGATGTTAATCGTATTCCAGATTTCGATCCCCCACAGAGACCAAAACGAAACAAGTATGCCTTTGCCTGTGCCATTTTGGCCTCCATGACTTCTATCTTAATGGGCTATGGTATGTAGTTTCTCTATGGTCTTTCCTCTTCGTTTTTCTATTATGGATTTGGATGATTTTTTCCGAAATATATGGAAGTAACTCTACCGTGCTGGATTCCATGGTTCTGGGATAAACCTGGATTTTGTTGGGTGTGAAATGGGAAGATTTTCCCGGAAATGTTTCCTTTATTTTCTCTCTAGAAAAAGTAAAGAAAACTTACGGGGTGATGATGCGCAGATATTGGGGTGATGAGCGGAGCCGGAATTTTCATCCAGGACGACCTAAAGATCTCCGACGTGCAGCTCGAAATCCTTATGGGCATCATCAACCTGTACTCCCTGCTTGGTTCCGCCGCCGCCGGCCGGACCTCAGACTGGGTGGGCCGCCGCTACACCATCGTGATAGCGTCGGCTATCTTCTTCGTGGGAGCGCTCCTCATGGGCTTCGCCACCAACTACACCTTCCTCATGGTCGGCCGCTTCGTCGCGGGCATCGGCGTCGGCTACGCCCTCCTTATTGCCCCCGTCTACACCGCCGAGGTCTCGCCGGCGTCGTGCCGGGGCTTCCTCACCTCCTTCCCGGAAGTCTTCGTCAACATCGGTAATTCCTCTGATCAACTCTGCTAGCATTCTTCTAAAAAAAAAAAAAAAAGATCAATCCCACGAATTACTTCTTCCGTTTCAAGGTTACCTTGATTACAGGGATTCCTTACTAAAACTGTCTATTGATATTGTTATAGTAATTTCATATGATGTTTACCATAAGAGTATTTGCATTGATATTTATCACATTCGTCGTTTCAGGAGTTCTGCTTGGATATGTATCAAACTATGCGTTCTCGACGCTCCCGTTGGACCTAGGATGGCGATTCATGCTCGGAGTCGGCGCGATTCCTTCGGTGTTCTTGGCCGTCGGTGTGTTGGCGATGCCGGAATCGCCGCGTTGGCTAGTTTTACAAGGCCGACTCGGCGATGCAAGGCGAGTTCTCGACAAGACGTCGGATTCCAAAGAGGAGGCTCAACTCCGGCTGGCTGACATCAAGGAAGCCGCTGGCATTCCGGAGGATTGCAACGAGGACGTGGTTCGGGTGCCAAAGCATAGCACCGGCCAGGGCGTATGGAAAGAGCTCCTCGTTCACCCGACGCCGACCGTCCTTCACATCCTCATCGCCGGCGTCGGCATCCACTTCTTCCAGCAAGCATCCGGCATTGACACCATCGTGCTCTACAGTCCTAAGATCTTCGAGAAGGCCGGCATCACAAGCAAGTCCTATAAGCTCCTCGCCACGGTCGCCGTCGGGTTCTCAAAAACCATCTTCATCCTCGTTTCCACCTTCTTGCTGGATCGGGTCGGGCGGAGGCCATTGCTTTTAAGCAGCGTGGGGGGAACGATCGTGTGCCTCGGGGGTCTAGGAACTTCCCTGACGATCATAGATCACTCAGAACAGAAGTTGATCTGGGCCACCGCTTTAGCAATTCTTGCGACGCTATCATTCGTGGCCTTGTTCTCGATCGGCATGGGGCCCATCCCGTGGGTCTACAGCTCAGAGATTTTTCCGCTGCGGCTGCGCGCACAGGGGACTAGCATGGGGACGGGCATGAACCGGTTGATGAGCGGGATCATATCAATGTCGTTCCTCTCGCTCTCTCACGCAATCACGATGGGGGGGGGCCTTCTTTCTCTTCATGGGAATGGCTATGATCAGCTGGGTATTCTTTTTTACGCTATTCCCTGAAACACAAGGCAAAACCCTTGAAGAAATGCAGGGCTTGTTTGGGACCTTCTTCAAGTGGAGGTCCACGGCGTGGGAATTGGAGATGAAGAAGCAGAAGCGACCCCTATTAGCAGCTGAATAATACGTGAATTACTAAACAAAACAATGAGAGTAAAGTTAAGGCTCAAGCTTAGGCTTAGGCTTAGGCTTAGGCTCAAGTGGGAAGTAGTACCGGGCATTAAAAGGGTTATGGGTCCTTTGACATTTAACCAAACTTATTAGCATTTAATTCGTGCCATGTGTTGAAATTTGATTTGAGAATGATAGGCGTACGCAGCGCATTGCTTCTGGTAGTCGCTTCTCCATCTAAATTATTAATTACTTGTACAATTCATTCCACACATACGGTGCCAATTTCAAGTGGAGGAAAGGGACCCTCCTCAAGGCTCAAATGTTTTAAACAATATCACTAACACACGCTATTGTTATTATAAACTTTAAAATGGAGAGAGTTATATCATTTAATTAGTAAAATAAATAAATAAAA
This sequence comes from Diospyros kaki, assembly GCA_036245055.1. NCBI lineage: Eukaryota > Viridiplantae > Streptophyta > Magnoliopsida > Ericales > Ebenaceae > Diospyros > Diospyros kaki. The sequence continues at coordinate 37,993,929 of BSEG01000001.1, read as the reverse complement.
ATATTGATATTAAACGATTAAATCATTATGGTACTAGAACTATTTAACACCACCCATCAGATTCAGAAGAAGTGAACCAAAATAGTGAACAATCATGGCAGCGAAGACTATTACTAGAATGAATTGAATTTCGGAGCCAGGAGAAGCCCTAAGCAACCACGAACACGACAAAGAGATCGGACTTAAAACAGATAGCCCTTTTACTCTTGAGGATCAAGATGGTGGATGCGTACAGAGAATGTGAGGCTGAGGCCCTTCTAGTTCTAGCTTAGCTGGCTTTGCGCCCGCCCGCTTCCCTCCATGCCCAAAAGCTCCGTCAGTGGCGGAGATGGCGGGGACAAGGAAAGAAATCCACACGCAATTTGCATTTATTCATGCCATGGTTGCTTGGATTAGAATTTTGGACATTGATTCAGGAATTGATTTAAACCGATGTAATTGAATCCAATCGGGATCGATTTGGTTTGAAATCTTTTTCCTCTTAATGCAAATGGCCTTAATTAGTAGAGATTTGAGGGGGAAAAAAATATACCATTTTAAATTATCTTAATTAATTTGAATTATCTAAAATAATATCTAATGATGATATCGGAGATAGTAAATGAGTAATTAAAAACTAATTCTGATTGTTGTTTTTTTCATTGTTTTCTGTACTTATTTATAGATATCACATAAATATAGATATATACATACATATCTCTTAAAAATTCAAACGTCTAAGAATTCGAATTAAATTCGAATTCCAATTACTTACCCCATTATTTTGTTAAAATTCAAATGTCGATGAATTTGAAACAAATTCAAATTCTAACCACTTATCTTTATCACTAAGAAATTTATCCTATAATAACTACAATTCTAACAATCTCTCACTCGAGTACATAGGATAATACTCAACTCATCTCCTCATATAGAATGCCAATAAGTGTGACTTCGATAACAATAATAAGAGTACTATATCAAACAATCATCAATGCCAACCCAACATAGTACTTCCCTACAAAAAAATAAATAGTAACAATGTCATCTATGCCTTATATAATATTCAAAACACGTCAATTAAATACTTCTAATCTCTCGAAAGAAACTCTGAACAACATTTGATCATTATTCGAAGTTCTTGCACTCATGATCATCACATAGATAATCGTTCACACTATGAGATGCAAAACTTACATGACGTGGTATAAATTATCTTTCTTAAAATTTGAATTAATCCATCTATTGGTTCAACCACTTGCCCAATCATGGCCCGCCTAGCTACTTATTTATTGGCCAATTGGGTAATATGCTAAAATAATGTAATTGAATTTCAATTTTATGAAACAATCTAGGTCAAAAGACATATGTAAATAGGGTCATATGCAATGACAGAGAAAGAACAATCTTGTCACTTCCATATAGCGGTCGAACAAGTGCATATTGTATGGCGTGCATGCTATGGTAGAACTCTCACTAATCAAGGATGTCACGCTCGAAAACACCATACAAATGTTGGCCTAGTCACTACATAGGCACCAGCCTGACTCCCTCAACTCATGAGTGCTCACATCTAGTTATTCTTAGGCTTAATATGAAATTCGAGATAGATCCATAGCTAACTTCTTTAAATAAGCCTCATCTTAGTCGTGCTAAAGTAACCATAACAACCTTGAATACCCCTCATGTATCAAAGCACTTACACTGACCACATAAGTCCAAGAGTAAGTTGTCTCATTCTGCACACCACACAAGTGTCAAGACAATTGTTTATGTGAGAAGATTGATCTAAAGCTGGTAACATTCATGAACATGTGCAACTATTTTAATATTTTTCATTTCAGCAACACAATGTCATATCATGAAAATAGAAAGAAGATAACAAATATTATTCAACATAAATCAATATGAATGTTATAAACAATGATCAAACGTAGAATTCAAATTCTACTTAATCCCATACGCCTCACATGGGATTCAAACACATTCCTACTAAGTGGCTTTATCAATGGGTCAGCCAACATTTCAACGCTAGGAATATAATTGAAAATTATTTCTTTGTTCCTGACTAATCCTCTAATCACAAGTACTATGTAAATACCTCATGATTTTCTTGACAACTTTCCAATGTTTCTCACTTGTATTGCTTTGGTATCTACTTACTAGCTTAATGGCAAAACAGATATTAGGACGAGTACACTTCATTAGATATATGAGACTTTCAACAGTACTGGTGTATTGTTTTTTTTTTTCATTTATTCTTTTTTTCTTCTATTTTAGGGCACTGACTAAGACTCAAGATACAACCCTTATCATCTAGAGTATCAACATACTTTGAGTTATCCATATTAAATCGTTCAAGGATCGTTGAAAGGTAAGTCTCTTGAGACAGACTCAAAAGCCTCTTTGAACGATCTCTCGAGATCTTAATTCCGAGGATATAACTCGATTCCCTAAATCATTCATCTCAAAGAAAGAAGATAGGCATTCCTTAATGGCATTGAACATCTCCAAGTTGTTTATAGTCAATAAAATGGCATCTACATATAAGAACAAAATCAAGAACCCATCTTTTGTCCGTTGGACATACACACAATGGTCTACCTCCATCATGGTCAAACCAATAAAGGCGCCAGCTTCATGAAATCGTAGATACCATTGTCTAGACGACTGATTGAGACCATATATGGATCGTCTGAGATGACACTCTTTGCCCTCTTGTCCTTTAGTAACAAAATTAATGGATAGATCCATATATATCTCCTTGTCTAGTTTTCCATTGACAAATGTTATCTTGACATCCATCTTATATAGATCAAGATCTAAATGAGTGATGATGGCTAGAATCACCTGAATAGAGTCAAATCTCACCACATGAGAAAATGTCACTAAGAAATCTGCACTCTTCATTTGGGTGTAGCCTTTAGACCAAATGGGCCTTATACTTGTCAATCGATCCATCAGTTTGGCGTTTAACTTTCCAGACCCACTTGTTATCAATCACCTTTCTATTTGGTTGAAGATCAACAATTTTCTATACCATGTTCTTATCCATTGAGTCTATTTTTTCCCTCATTGCGATCAACCATGGATCTCGATTTGGGGAGGTTAAGACTTTTTCATAGGAATTTGGCTCAATGTTATCCGATATGGCACACATAAGCACATTTCCCTCAACATCATCAAAATGACAACAAAGGATAAGCTCACGTTGGTTGCGTCAGATTGATTGAGTCGCTAAAGTATTGTTTATAGGTTCACTCTCATTAACTGTAAGAATCCTCCCATTGTCTAAAGGCACTTCTGTGATGCCCATCTCCTAGGGCCCGAAAGAAATTTGGATAGGGTTATAAATAAATTGACATACATATCTCTTCGCTTAAATATATATACATATAAGTATTATTTTTTTCGTAAAAAATAGTAAATAACAAGTCCAATCAGACACCCAATACGCCTTATTATATATGATTAGATTCGTTATTAAATATCCCAAAATGGTATTATCCACTCGTGAATAAAAAACTCTTCAGGGCTCCTCGATCGCACCCGGGGGCGATACTTCCACTAATATTACCTTTCCTTTACTAGGGCCTAAACTATTTGTATGGTTAGTTAGAGGAAGAGTGAGTCCTAAGATTCAGCAAGGGTAATATATATAAAATAACAAATTACAATTCATAACAAGTAGGGGAAAAAATAAAGTGATTTATGCATGCAGGTTCGTCCACCTCATCCATCCTAGGCTCTTGGTGGTCCTTGTATAATATTTTTCGTGGACTCTGGCATGAGCTCTATTTTGTCTCTAAAATTTATAGTCTCATGCCTAGGCACTTCTCTGTTATCACATGTAAGTTATGATCACAAAATTTGCACATAAAATATATATTAACCCTTACCAATTATCTTGATAAATCTCTTTGACTAGATTCTTTAAGTGTTGAAAACACCGTTGAAAACACCGTTGTCACGTGTTAGAATTCTTCTAACAAAATTCAACATAATAAGTTAAAAGAATTATTTTAATTAAATATTATTGAACTATTTTTAAATATAATATTGGACCTCATATCTTATGATTTCAATAATCTGACTTGCTCCACTACTAACTCTCAATTCTTCCTTTAAATCTATGCCCGTGTTCTTAATTTTCATTGAAATGCACTATTTATAGAGCCCTTCCTCCCTTTTAATTCTAAAATTTTAATTAATATTTTTATTTTCATTCTTCTCCCTTTCTTCTTCTTCTCATGTGCTATCATTATGTAATTGCAAAGCTATCAAATCAATTTAAATGTACACTCATTGCATGCTACGTGCCACTGCTTGGCAAGATAAGTTGGAAGCCAAACTTGAATTTCATAACTACATGCATGCTTTCACCATTTATCCATCTCACCACAATAAATATCTCATTTAATGGGTTGTACCTTGCATTTAATACTTCTTTATTCACATAGCTTTCCTTTGCTTGTGGCTATAATTATTTGCAATTGAAACAAAGCAAAACTTAAACAAATAACAGTAGCTTCTATGTAACCAACAGCAGTGTACAAGGCCCTCTAATGGTTGGAAAAATTTCCAGCAAAATTCGCCCAACAATCGCGCCTCCCGTGGATCGAACCCGCGCCCACCACCTGGCTCTCTCACGCGCAAAACTTCCCGCCTAGCCAACTTCTCACTTATTTATGTGCAATTCATTATATTTATACTAATATCGATTTCGAGTTTCCAAAATTTCACGAAAAGCCCCCAAACTTTCCAAAAACTCCTCAGTCCCCTCCCTCTTTCCAAAAATAGAAATTTTAATTTCTTTCATTAAATTTCTCAAATCCAAAATCACTAATAAATTGTAAATAATTAATCTCAATTACAAAAATTATTTTTTTCCAAAATACTAGGATATTACAACTTCTTCATGTAACTCATATAGTTAGAAATTCTTATCAAGCTCACCAATTTTTGGGAACTAATCCTCAAGAAACTCTACATTCTGAGATTCTATCTCAGTCAAACCCTATTAGGATGTTTACCATACATGACATATCATTTTGAGCCCGCAAGATACCATATGAACACTTTTTTCCTAGCTGGTCCAAGTTTACCATACCTGCAAGACGTGCTATGAACATAACAAACTGACCCCCAAGGTCATAAATGATCCAAGTTTGGAATTCTATCAGTCTATAACTCATAAGGGGTAGAAGAAACAAACTTGCTTGGAACATGATTAAGAATGTAGGCTATAGTCAACAATGCATCTCCCCATAAACTAATTGACAGATTCGCCTGCACCAACATCGATCTAACCATTTCCAACAAAGATTTATTCTAGCATTCTGCAATACCATTTTGTTGTGGAGTGTCAAGAATTGTCAAGTGTCAAACTATACTTTTTTTTCTCACATAGACTTTTGAACTTACCAGAAAGATATTCATAGCTTTTATCTGTTCGAAGAGTTTTTAAGCTCTTCTCCATCTGATTATTAACTTCATGCACAAAGCATCTAAAGCAATCTAAAGCTTCTAACTTGTGAGAAATCATGCACATGTAACTAAAATGTGAATAATCATCTATGAAAGTAATGAAGTGTGATGCATCATGACATGCCCTCACATTCATAGGACCATGTATGTCGGAATGTACTAACTTTAAATGACAAGATGCATGAGAAGCCGTACTAAAAGGTTTCTTCTTGGCCTTACTAACTAAGCAAGGCTCACACAATGAGTCTCACTTTACTAAGAGATCTCGATAGACTTTCTTGTGCCAGCTTTGCCATCTTATCTTAGCCCACATGACCAAACTTTTGTGTCATAAATCACAATCAACATTCATGATAGAAGAAGTAGAAGAAACTAAAGTTATGGAATAATTATCATAAACATGATCCAAATTTAGCTTGAAAAAACCATTCTCTAAGAAGTCACAACGAAATAACGTACCATTTAAATAGATGTTCATACTAGTAGCACAAAAAAGAAAAGAATAACCTTGTCCTAATAAACATGCTACTGATAAAAGATTACACCAGACTCTAAGAGTAAACATAACGTCATTCAGGAGTAGACTTTGGTCATTCTTCATTTTGAGTTGGAACGAACTAACTCCAAGAACCTCTTCTTGTGTGTTAGTCCCAAGCATGACATATTGTGTCCTCACTAGCACCCAATGGTAATCCACAAACCATTTTTTCTCAACACTTATGTGTAGCGTTACTCTTGTATCCACAATCCACCCAGGATATGAGTATGCAACTAATGCATGCGAGCAAACATAAACCAAATGGGAAATAAAAGAAGAATATACCTTCTTCAGATCTGGACAATCTCGAGAAAGAAGTGACCATTTTTCTTACAACGGTAGCATTTCAATTTGGACAACCATTTCTTTCCACGCGTCCCTCTTTCGGCCTTCTTGCTATTACCATTCTTAGGTGTAGGGTTTAATGCCCTTAATCCTTGCCTTTTGTAGTTGAGCCTGAAGCCCTCATGCCTGTTGGCCTTGGCTACAAAAGCTGCGGTTCACTTCGATACACTCTGCCTCAAAGCTCCAAGTGACATGAAATATTATCAAAAGTTTTGATATTTTCACTATGTGTCATTAGGAGCTTCATCTGGGACCACTTAGGGTCAAATAAGGATCTAATCACCACTAGGAGTTGCTACTCATCAGTAAGTGTTACTCCCGCATTCTGAAGATCTCTGATGAGTAAACCCATAATTCTCAGATGCTCAGTCATCTTGTGCCTCAGGTCCTTGACAAACTGTTGAAATTTCAATTGTAAAGCACAAAACTTTGTTGTACATGTTTAACCAAATGTGATATTCAACTTCTGCCACATTTCCATGGCAGTCCAGCAAGGCTCAAATTGGTCCATAAGGTCACTCTGCAAACTAACAAGCATCGTAAGGCGAGCATGATGGTCCATTTCTCATTGACTTGTTGTGTCGCAAAGGAAACATTTTCCCTATGAGGCACAACGTGGGAAGTCTCTAAAACGTTCCATAATTTTTCCATCTGAGGTAGAAACTGAATTTGTTTCTTCCATGTGGAGTAGTTGGACCCATCCAAACATTTAGTTATGCACTCCAGGATCAACAGATCACCAGACTTCAAAGTCATCACCCATGATGCATAACTAAAATGTTTTTTTTGGTCCATTAGGATATAGCTACTCAGAACAGGAGGTGAATTAAATGATTAAAGTTTTTCACAATTTTAATTAATATTCTCGATTAATGATTTTATTTAAGAATATATATTTGATAAATATAATAAATTATATTTGAGATTAATAATTAATGCAATCCACAAGATATAACAAGAATAAATAAAATTATACACAAGACAATTTATAGTGGTTCGATGTCTCCACACACATCTAGTCCACTCTCCCAAAGTCTAACCATTTTTTGGGTTCCACTAAATCAATTTCACCAAGATTTACACACTAACTCACATTGGAAACTAGATATATATCTAGATTATAACGGGTTCTAGGCAATCACTACATCAAGGTTTCCACCTTACCTTATTTTAGAAACTAGATTCACCTAAATTTTAATGATTCTAAGAAATCTATACAATCCTCAATAATATTTTAAATGTTTACAAATAATTTGTTCACACTTGGATACAAATAAATAATTAAGCACAAATTATACAAGACAATAATAATTAAATAAATAAATACATTAGCGATCTCGAAAAAATTCAAAGTAAACTTGAAAATCTTTTTTTCCTATTACCTTGTGGCTCTTTGATTGATATGCAATAATATGTCATGAGCCTTGGATTGTTTGGATGATAGCTTGAGAGTGTTTGGGATCTTTTAGATGCTTTGGATTTGCAATCGAACCACTTGAATTTCTCAAAAATGAGTTTGAAAAGTATTTATAACCATTTTGAACACTATTTCAATGGTTAAGAAACTGACTGTTAGGTTGAAAGTTGACTTTCCAAAATGAGAAAGTCAACTCTCATTCGAATTAGAGCAACGGTAAAAAATCTGACCATTTGCATTGAAGTCAATTTTCGAAAATTGAAGAGTCGACTCTTAAAAATTAGAATGTCAACTTTTGAAAATCAAAGAATCGACTTTCACTATAATGACACTGTAGGAAGAGTTAACTTTCCGAACTTAAAAAGACGACTTTATTGTAATGTTATTGTAACAATAGTCAAGTGTCAACTTTTGGCATGTCAAGAGTCGACTTTTGATTCAAAATTTGCAAAAAAATATTTGTATACATTTTAAATTATGTATTAAATATTTTTAATAAAAAATAATAATTTACATATACTATGAAAAATATTTTATAAATTAATCAAAAATAATTCAGTACTATAATTAATATATTTTAAAAAAATACTCTTTTTATTAATCATCAAAACGTAATTAATATGAGCAAATTAGCTCAATAGTTTTGACTCAATTACTTATATGGAATCGATCTACAAAATCCAACAATAGCTTAAGACCTTTGCAAGACCTAAAATCTATATATATATATTATAACAAAACAGCCGTCAAACTTTTTCTCGCCTATTTTCAGTTACTATTTTAATATTTATTATATTTTTTAAATTTTTTTGCTTACCCGAAATAGAATTTTTATACGTCATTAATTAAGTCTAGATTTGTGAAAAACATGTAGTTCTTGGAACACATAAATGGTTTTTTTTATGGTTAAATAGTGTTTAGAGAATGTATAAGCATGCTGGTATATGAAGAGGCAAGATCTAATCTATATTATTAATTTTTAAATATTATCATAAAATTTTAATTGAAATAAATTATAGAAAAATGAGACTTTTTTAAATCGAGAGAAATTTTGAGATATCAGGTAATACCACCGAATACTGACTGCCTAGTAAATTTTTTATTTTATTTTTATTTTATATATAGTTTAATTAATTTAAATTTATTTTTTTATAATTTTAAATGTTATAATTTTATATATAACTTAAATGTTATAATTTTATTTTTTAACTTTATTTTTTTTATTGCTTTCTTAAAAATGTGACCTGTCTTAAATGTGATAATTGATTGCTAGAGGGAATATGTAAAGTCATGTATAGATAATCAATTTTAAAATTTTGATTATTATTATTAAATTATCTTTATTTTATATATAGTTTAATTATTTTAAATTTATTTTTTTAGAATTTTAAATGTTATAATTTTATATATAACTTAAATGTTATAATTTTATTTTTTAACTTTATTTTTATTTGTTATTTTCTTAAAAATGTGACATGTCTTAAATGTGGTAATTGATTGTTAGGAGAAATATGTAAAGTCATGTATGTATAATTAATTTTGAAATTTTGATTATTATCATTTATATAATTAATTAATTATTTAAATTATCTTTATTTTATATAGTTTAATTAATTTAAATTTATTTTCTTATAATTTTAAATGTTATAATTTTATATATAACTTAAATATTATAATTTTATTTTTTAACTTTATTTTTTTTGTTGCTTTCTTAAAAATTTGATCTGTCTTAAATGTAGTAATTGATTGTCATGAGAAATATGTAAAGTCATATATGGATAATTAATTTTGAAATTTTGATTATTATCATTTATATAATTAATTGATTATTTAAATTATTCTTATTTTATATATAGTTTAATTAATTTACATTTATTTTTTATTTTTTAAATATTATAATTTTATATATAATTTAAATATTATAATTTTATTTGTTAACTTTAATTTTTTTATTACTTTCTTAAAATTTGATCTGTCTTAAATGTGGTAATTGATTGTCAGGAGAAACATGTAAAGTCATGGATAATCAATTTTTAAAATTTGATTATTACTATTTATATAATTAATTGATTATTTAAATTATCTTTATTTTATATATAGTTTAATTAATTTAAATTTATTTTATTTTAATTTTAAATATAACTTAAATGTTATAATTTTATTTTTTAACTTTTTTTTTTTTTGCTCATTTACAAATTTGACCTATCTTAAATGTGGTAATTAATTGTTAAGAGAAATATATAAAGTTATGGATAATCAATTTTGAAAATTTGATTATTATTATTATTTATATAATTAATTGATTATTTAAATTATCTTTATTTTACATATAATTTAATTAATTTAAATTTATTTTTTATAATTTTAAATGTCATAATTTTATTTTTCAACTTAATTGATTATTGTCATTTATTTAATTCTCCTTTTTTCCATTGGTCTACTCCGAAGATGTGCTATATGTTGGACTTGGGGAAATTAAATACAAATTAAATTTGTGTTATGAAAATTATGTTAAGTAAAATTCGGATTGTGTGGCAAAGGGTGGGAAAAAAGGGAAACTTAATGGTGACATGTGATTTGATAAATTGAGAGAAATAGGAGAATTTGAAGGAAGAAAAATTAATAAAATAAAGCAAATATCTCTTTCTCTTCTTCCTTTTCATTCCCGTTCAACACTTTCATTTCCTCTCTTCTCATTTCTCAATTCTTCTTCTTAAATTTTCTCTTCTTCTTTATTTTTATTTAGTAAATTTTAATCTTATTTTTTTTATCCAATTTGGTCTTCTGGTATAACATAGTACTACTATTCTATCAAGTGAGTGATATGAATGCAACTAGGAAAAATTAGGCCTTGAAGGTTTATGTAGTACGCATATATGAGACAAATACACGTAAAAATTAAAAAAAAAAAAAATCTACCCTTGAATGCATATTTTAGAATAAAGAAGTTGGTTATCGTTTATTTTTTTTTTCCTGTTATCGTGTAATTTTTGTATTTTTTTACGCATTACTTATTGTATTACATGTTAATTTAGGTTTATTTTTTACATAGTTTCATGATAGAGTTATGTGCTTTTTATTGTTCGTCTACCCTTGAATGTATATAAGAAAATCTTTTAAAATTTGTAATCCTTTTGTTGTACTCTCATGATTGTAACACGATTATTTTGTTTATTTTTTACTTATTTATTGTGATTTTCATTTATTGTAATTACTAAATTTTATAACTTTTGTTTTAATGATTTTTTTTTTACGATATCCATGCATCGCATGGGTGATCCACTCGTTGGTATTAAATCAAAACTTGATACAAATTAATTATCATTGAGCAAATAAAATTAAATATTTGCAATAAATATATAATTAACAAGATAATTTTCTATAAAACAAAATATGTCACATCATATTTATTTATAATTTTAGATTCAAAATTAAATTTATTAATTTATGGCCTAAAAATATATTCCAAACAATTATCATGACTAAAAATTAAAACACATAATAAATGTCATAAACATAATATCACTAATTAAAAAATTAGTATTTCAAAATTGGATATTTTAAAAAAAATATGAATTTTTTTATCTCAAAATAGATTTATTATTTGATTTATAATTTTAGAATTAAAATTAATTTTTTTAACTTATAATCTAAAAATATAATTTAAATAATTAAATAAAATTCATAATAGAAATATGAGTTGAGATAACAAAACGAGGCCCAAATAATTTTAATTAAAGCTGGTTTATTTGATAAGAAAACAAATGGCTCACGCCCAGCCCAATTGGAACAAATCAATTGGCCATGGATATAATGCAGCCTCATATCTTTTCATGGATCTTTTAACGGGTCAACCCGATTAGATCTGACTCAATGGGTGGACCCAACACATATAGGTGACCCATCTTCTTACCCCTCTTCATCAGTTAGGGTTTGCTGGGTTCCACCTTGTGCCGCCGCCGGCCACCTACTTCTTCTTCCCCAATAATCGCCATCGACCGCCAGTGACTCTAGCACTGCAAACTTCGGCCGATGGCTTGACAACCATGGCATACACGAAAACCCCATGGCCATCGCAAGCACCAGACCAAGGCAGAAGCGGTCGGACGGCCGTGGCGTTGAATCCCGAGGACCAGGGGTCAGCGGCCATGGCTGTAGCGAGAAGGCGGCAAAACGATGGCGGAAGCAAGGCATAGGCCAATCGATCGACGGCCATGGCGTCGTCGGCCACGGTTAACCCACGAGGAGAAGGCGGCCTCGGCTACGGCGAGCGAGGAAGAGCCACGAGCAGCAAGCCCAGCGGCCATGAAGAACAAGGCCGCCGGCGACTGCCTCGGCTACGGCGAGCGAGGAAGAGCCACGAGCAGCAAGCCCAGCGGCCATGAAGAACAAGGCCGCCGGCGACTGCCTCAGCCATTGCTGAATCGCAGCAAACAAACAGATAGACAAAAATTATTTTACGCCAAAAAATCAAAACTGTGAGTACAAATGGTCAATCACGTGTAGACAAATAAACAAAATTTTAATATCACTATTGAATTTTAATAAAAATTACATAAGATATATAAATATACATGAATCTTAATAAAATAATTGAAATTAATTTTTATAACAATTTTTATAAAAGAAATTATAAAATATTTTTTTCTACGTTCATATATGAGTAATTAGAAATTGATTATAATTTTTATTTTTTTATTATATTTTATACTTATTTATGAATATTACATACATATATAAATATGTATAAATATATTTTTTTTAAATTTAAAAGTGTAAAAATTTAAATTAAATTTAAATTCTAATCACTTATTTTATTATCTTATTAAATTAAATTTAAATCTATATAAATTTAAAATAAATTTAAATTCTAATCATTTATTTTTATCAGTAATAAACTTATTGATAGATACCGAACAAACCCAAATCAATTTTGATTTGGTCTTTAGTTGGTGCAACCGATAGATGCATCAACATCATGGGCATGAGCAAGAGCATGTGTGTCCTTGTGGAAGGAAGACTATGGGATGAGGTCCCCAGCCACTGGACTCTGCCCACCCTTCCCGTTTAATATTTAAAATTAATATTTCATTCTAAGTATAAACACGGTTCAGTTATAAATGAAAAATATATATATCACGCTTACTTCTTATGCATCCTTCATTTCTCTTTTCACTATCTTCCCTTTACTGCTAATAGAAATTTCATCTTTAAATGCTATTTACAAGCAAATATCAAAATGGTAAATTAGCACTAATTAACCTTCGTCACTTGTTCAAAACAGCATGGAAATAGTCAAATAGACACACAATTAAAGGGATATGTGTGTGTGAGATATAATAATAGAGTATAAATGTAATCCAAATTTGCAGTAGTAGAAAGATATAATAGAATATTCTGCCTGCATTACAAAAGGAAAGGAGATAAGGTGTGTGTAATTAATTAATTGGGAATTTATTTAGAGAAAGGAAGGAGAGTCAAAAGTAATTTTCAAAATATAAATGTAATATTATGTAATCCAAATTTTGCAGTAGAAAGATATAAAATAGAATTCTGCCTGCATTACAAAAGGCGATGATAAGGTGTATGAAATTAATTAATTAATTGGAAATTTATTTACAGAAAGGAAGGAGAGTCAAAGTGATTTTTTATGGCAAGGGAAAGTTCAAAGAAGGGATGATGTCAGAGTCCCAGGCTCTCAGCCTATTTAGAGGGCTGCAAAAGTATCCAGTTTGCTCACCACACCCAACCCAACTCTCCCTCTCTCCACCACATTTCTTCCATGACTCCTCCTCCTCCTCCTCATCCTTAGACCCAAACAACCGCCATTTCATCTCTCTCTCTCTCTCTGAAGCATGGATGCTGGAGTTCGGACTGATGTTAATCATATTCCAGATTTCGATCCCCCAAAGAAACCAAAACGAAACAAGTATGCCTTTGCCTGTGCCATTTTGGCCTCCATGACTTCTATCTTATTGGGCTATGGTATGCAGTTTCTCTATGGTCTTTCATCTTCGTTTTTCTATCATGGATTTGGATGATTTTTTCCAAAATATATGGAAGTAACTCTACCGTGCTGGATTCCATGGTTCTAGGATATACCTGGATTTTGTTGGGTGTGACATGGGAAGATTTTCCCGGAAATGTTTCCTTTATTTTCTCGAGAAAAAGTAAAGAAAACTTACGGGGTGATGATGCGCAGATATTGGGGTGATGAGCGGAGCCGGAATTTTCATCCAGGACGACCTAAAGATCTCCGACGTGCAGCTCGAAATCCTGATGGGCATCATCAACCTGTACTCCCTGCTTGGTTCCGCCGCCGCCGGCCGGACCTCCGACTGGGTGGGCCGCCGCTACACCATCGTGATAGCGTCGGCTATCTTCTTCGTGGGAGCGCTCCTCATGGGCTTCGCCACCAACTACGCCTTCCTCATGGTCGGCCGCTTCGTCGCAGGCATTGGGGTCGGCTACGCCCTCCTTATCGCCCCCGTCTACACCGCCGAGGTCTCGCCGGCGTCGTGCCGGGGCTTCCTCACCTCCTTCCCGGAAGTCTTCATCAACGCCGGTAATTCCTCTGATCAACTCTGCTAGAATTCTTATTTAAAAAAAAAAAAAAGACCAATCCCACGAATTACTTCTTCCGTTTCAAGGTTACCTTGATTACAGGGATTCCTTACTAAAACTGTCTATTAATATTGTTATAGTAATTTCACATGATGTTTACCATAAGAGTATTTACATTGATATTTATCACATTCGTCGTTTCAGGAGTTCTGCTTGGATTTATATCGAACTATGCGTTCTCGAAGCTCCCGTTGGCCCTCGGATGGCGATTCATGCTCGGAATTGGCGCGATTCCTTCGGTGTTCTTGGCCGTCGGTGTGTTGGCGATGCCGGAATCGCCGCGTTGGCTAGTTTTACAAGGCCGACTCGGCGATGCAAGGCGAGTTCTCGACAAGACGTCGGATTCCAAAGAGGAAGCTCAACTCCGGCTGGCTGACATCAAGGAAGCCGCCGGCATTCCTGAGGATTGCAACGACGACGTGATTCGGGTGACAAAGCGTAGCACCGGCCAGGGCGTATGGAAAGAGCTCTTCCTTCACCCGACGCCGACCGTCCTTCACATCCTCATCGCCGGCGTCGGCATCCACTTCTTCCAGCAAGCATCCGGCATTGACGCCGTCGTGCTCTACAGTCCTAAGATCTTCGAGAAGGCCGGCATCAAAAGCAAGTCCGATAAGCTCCTCGCCACGGTCGCCGTCGGGTTCTCGAAAACCATCTTCATCCTCGTCTCCACCTTCTTGCTGGATCGGGTGGGGCGGAGGCCATTGCTTTTAAGCAGCGTGGGGGGAATGATCGTGTGCCTCGGGGGTCTAGGAACATCCCTGACGATCATAGATCACTCAGAGCAGAAGTTGACCTGGGCCATCGCTTTGGCAATTCTTGCGACGCTAGCATTCGTGGCCTGTTTCTCGATCGGCATGGGGCCCATCGCGTGGGTGTACAGTTCAGAGATTTTTCCGCTGCGGCTGCGCGCACAGGGGACTAGCATGGGGACGGGAATGAACCGGTTGATCAGCGGGACCATATCAATGACATTCCTCTCGCTCTCTAAAGCAATGACGATCGGGGGGGCCTTCTTTCTCTTCATGGGAGTGGCTATGATCAGCTGGGTATTCTTTTTTACGCTACTCCCTGAAACACAAGGTAAAACCCTCGAAGAAATGCAGGTCTTGTTTGGGACCTTCTTCAAGTGGAGGTCCACGGCGAGGGAATTGGAGAAGAATAAGCGAGTTAACAATGAGGGTAAGCGTAAGCCTGAGGCTGAGGCTCAGGCTCAGGCTCAAACTCAGGCTCAAGTGGAAACTAATACCGAGCATTAAAAGGGTTATGGGTGTCTAGGGTATGGACTTAGTTTTGTTTGCGTCCATGTATCTTGGATATCGGATAATGGTTTTTATTAGATATGTTGCCACTTGCTGGGATTGGATGGTTACTATATATATATATATATATAATCATCTATTATTTATTTCCCAAATGGGTGTTGCTTGCTTGGCGAGTTGAGAGGACGAAAGAAAATGACAACGCGTTGGCAGATTTGGTGGGAAAATACAAAAGGAAATAAAAATAATGAAAGGATAGCAATCCTTTGACATTTAACCAAACTTATTAGCCTTTAATTGGTGCCATGTGTTGAAATTTGATTTGAGAATGATAGGCGTACGTGAGCAACGGATTGCTTCTGGTAGTCGCTCGCTGCAACCAAATAATTGAATTCATCTAAATTATTAATTACTTGTACTATTCATTTCATACATACGTTTACAATTTAAGTTTTAAGTACAAATATCACTGACATGCTATATATATATTGTTATGAACTTTATAATGAAGAGAGTTATACCATTTAGTAAAATAAATAAATAAATAAATAAAAATGTTGATATTAAAGGACTAAATCATTCTGCTACTTGGAACTATGTATATTTAACACCACCCATCATCAGATTCAGAAGAAGTGAACCAAAGTAGTGAACAATCATGGCAGCGAAGAAGATTACTGAAATGAATTGAATTTCGGAGCCAGGAGCCGCAATCAAGCAATAAAATGACAAAGAGAGTGGACTTAAAAAGATAGCCCTTTTACTTTTGATCAGGACGTACGTATCGATCAAAGATGGTTGATGTGCCCAAAGAGTGTGAGACCCTTCTTAATAATTCTGGCCAAAATTAAAGCTCCGTCAGTGGCAATCAATGAATTGGAGATGTCGGGGACAAGGAAAGAAATCCACTAGGTTTGCATTATTCATGTCATGGTCGTTGTTTGGATTAGAATTGGACATTGATTCAGGAATTGATTTAATTAAACCGACATAATTGAATCAAATCCGGATTGATCATGGTTTGAATCCCACCAACATCAAATTGAGTTCAATTTTACCAGCCGATGGATCTTAACTAACGGTAAAGGGAATTAAGGGCATAAATAATAATAGACAAAAAAGGGGAATGAAAAGATATGGGCAGGGGAGGGGAACTGCACCCTCCTCAATAATTGGAGGGGAGGAATCTTTTTTTTTTATTAATCCTTGCCTTGCTACAGAGGCGGCAGTGCTCATGAAAAAATTTTAAAGTAAAAAGCACGTGTCAATTCTCAAGTAATGGTCCAATCAAATGTCGGAGTTCAATAGCTTACCGGTTACCGCAGCCGTGCTGGTAATTCCAATTTTCATTTTTGGGATGGAGATGGATGGATGGGGATGCGTGACTCAACGTCACTCATGCCGCGCCCAATCCTTTGTTATTTTATTTGCGTATAGAATTTTAATTTTATTTTATTTTACTATTATCTTTTAGAGGCCGTCTGCTTGCTTCTCAACTCTAATCATATTGACTACATTCCCAGTTTTATCTTTCTTTCAAACCAAACAGACCACGAAATAGGGGTTCATACAATTAGTGTGACAATCATTTAAATGTCATTAGGGCATTGGATTAGATTAAAGCCCTTCAATAAGAAATCTAAGAAAGCTCTATTCCTAACCTAAGAAACCTAAACTTGATACCAAGAAAAAATAAAAATAAAAATACACACATACGTACAGACACACACAGAAACCTAAATTAATTTAACCATTAATTGTTTCCATTTGAATTTGACTATTGTCATTATCATTGTTACAATCGTTGTGGTTATGATTATGATTATTATTATTACCATCACCGCTAACTGTATCTCGCTTGTTATTCTCTAGTTCCCTCACGATGGACCTCCATTTGAAAAATGTGCCAAACAGGGCTTGAATCTCCTCAAGACTCTTGCCCTGTGTTTCGGGGAGCAGTGTATAAACGAAAGTCCAAGTGATGACGGCCACTACCATGAAGATAAAGAAGGCCCCACCAATCGTGACCGCCTTATAGAGCGATATGAAACTCATCCCAATCAATCCACTAATCGTGCGGTTCACAGCCACGCCCATGCTAACTCCCTGCGCCCGCAGCCGTAGTGGAAAAATCTCCGAGCTGTAGACCCACGTGATGGGCCCCATCCCGATCGAGAACGACGCAACGTACGTTAGCACTGATGTGATTGCCAAGGCAATGGCCCAAATCAGTTTCTTCCCCGAGTGATCGATGATCGTCATGGTTATTCCGAGAGTCGCGAGAGACGCAATCATGCCCCCAGCACTGCTTAGAAGCAATGGTCTTCGCCCGACCCGATCCAACAAAAAGGTGGCCACTAGGATGGACGAAGTCTTCACAAATCCAACAGCGACAGTGGCGAGTAGCTTCTGGGAGTTGCTGGTTATGCCGGCCTTTTCAAATATCTTCGGGCTATATAAAACAACGGCATCAATGCCGGATGTTTGTTGGAAGAAGTGAATTCCGATGCCGGCAATGAGGATGTGTCGGATTCAGGAGGAGCTCCCTCCAAACGCCCTCCCCACGGTTGCGTTTCTGTATCTGAACGACATCGTCATTGCACTCCTGCGGGATTCCGGCAACTTCCTTGATGTCGGCGAGCCGGAGTTGAGCCTCTTCTTTGGAATCTGAGGTCTTGTCAAGAATTCGCTTGGCGTCGCCGAGCCGGCCTTGTAAAACCAGCCACCGAGGGGATTCCGGCATGCTTAACAGTCCCACTGCCAAGAACACTGATGGAATAGCTGCGACGCCAAGCATGAATCTCCATCCCAAGTGCAATGGAAGCTTCGAGAATGCAACGTTTGATACGTAACCTAGTAATATCCCTAAAACGATGGACATGTACAACACAACGTTAGAAGAAACTAGGAACTCGAAATAATGAAATTTGTATTACTTTGAATATATATATATATATTATAGTTGTGGTACGTTGTCATGCAAAACTATTAATTTATAAATAATAATTTATATATATAAATGAGAGTTGAAAATCCTAATTAATGTTAACGGCTTATACCGAAGTTGACAAACACTTCAGGGAATGACGTGAGAAAGCCTCGGATAGAGGCCGGTGAGACCTCAGTAGTGTAGACAGGAGCAATCATGAGGCCGTAGCCAACGCCGATGCCCGCCACAAAGCGGCCGACCATGAGGAATGTGTAGTTGGTGGCGAACCCCATGAGGAGGGATCCGAAAAAGAAGATTGTAGAGGCGAGAACGAGAGTGTAGCGGCGACCGATCCAATCAGAGGTGCGACCAGCAAGGGCAGAGCCGACGAGGGAGTAAACGTTGAGGATTCCCATCAGGATCTCGAGCTGGAGGTCAGATATCTTGAGATCACGTTGGATGTACATTCCTGCCCCGCTCATCACACCAATGTCTGCACGATTATCACCCATATAATTAACTATCTTCTTTTCCAATTTTTTTTTTCAGAAATAATAAAATATTGTTTTTATTTATATTTATATATATATATATATATTTGCTAATAAAATTTAAAAAAAAATACTTGCAACTAGAAAATGGAAGCATTGTTGTATGTTTAAGAAAGAGATCTTTGAAAATGCAAACCCCTCATTTTTGGAGAATCATATTTCAAATCTCCATTTCTATTCTAAAAATTAAAAATTACAACTTTCTTTGGAGATTGTTAGCTGCAATGAAATTAATTAAACTTACCGTAACCCAGCACCACGGCATTCATGGAAGCTAAAGCTGCCAAAGCAAAAGCATATCTGTTCCGCTTTGGTTTCGGTGGGGGAACCAACGCCTCCGGAGCTTGGCCGGAAACTCCGTTAATGTTCTGAGCCTCCCGATCACCCATTCTCAGGCAGAGAACCAAACCAAAACCAAGAAATAACAATAATACAAAGAGAATCAAATATACATATATATATCTATGGAGATGATGAGTTCGTCTTTCATCTTCGTCTTCTTGTACAGCTTGGCTTCTGCAAATTAACCTTATATATATATATATATATATATATAAGCAGGCCGATCGATCGATCGAGATGATGCATGAATCGATCTCATAGTGCATGCATCAGCCTTCTTCTTCTTCGCATTCTACGACCTTTTCGGATGGATAAGACCAAGAAACAATCTTATCTTTACCGTTAACATTTTCCTTTTTACTGAATTAATTTTCAATTATCTTAGGAGATTAATTAAATTAAATCATGTGGTAACGATCTTCACAATCCATTCTAACTTGAAGTTAAGATAGGCACGTGTCCGCAACACTTGTAATATATCTAAAAACGGTAATTAATAGGGACATTTTTATGTTAAAAAACCGTAATTAATTTCTCGAATAAATTAAATTTTCTATCTGTTTCGGATTGAGTTGCAAATTAGTAGGTGGATCAAGATAGTAACTAAAGTTACATGCGTTCATCATGTCAATAAAGGCCAATTAAAAAAGTGAACTTTAATGTGCAATCTTCTTTTGCAGATAATAATAATACTAATAATAACAATGTAAAGAATTTCATTAAAAGCTATGGAGAAAATGTTTTCACTGTATTGTATATTTTATTTATAATTGATCACCTACATATATATATATAAGAGGTTCTAGACTAATTACCTTAAATATGGTCTATTATAATAAATCAAGAATATTTATAAAATCGAAAAATTATATTACAACATAAGAAAAGAAATATACCAAGAAAAAGGAAAGAAATATTAATACTCTCCCTCGAGTTGGAGAGTGAACGTTGTGAAGTCCCACCTTGTTGCATGGTGTGTGAAATTGATCTTTGCCTAACGCTTTGGTGAACACATCTGCCAACTATAAGCGGGTGGGCACATACAAGGGGGTGATTAGGCTTGATTGCATCTTTTCTCGAATAATGTGACAATCAATCTCGATGTGTTTTATTTGTTCGTGAAATACTAGATTGGTTGCGATGTATAATGTTGCTTGATTGTCACAGAACAAAGGTGTGGGAGAAGATCGAGTCACACTCAAGTCTTGTAAGATGTACTGTAACTAGGTCAATTCTAAGTAAATGTTTGTCATGGACTGATATTTTGCCTCTACATGATAATCTTGAGACATTTGTTTGTTCCATGGATTTTCATGAAATGAGAGAATCCCTGAAGAAAATACAATACCCTATAATTGATCTCCTTGTGGCATTGCAACCTGCCCAATCTAAATCACATAAGGCCTTGAGAGCAAGATTGTTTGTGAAAGGGAATAATAAACTTTGACTCGATGTACCTTTGACATGTCTAAAAACTTGCAAAGTAGCATCCCAATGTGGTTTTCTAGGCTTATGCATGAATTGCTTTAATGTCCGAACGAAATGCACTATGTTTGGTCTTATGACAGTGAGGTATATCAATTTTCTTACCAGTCTTTTGTATTTGCTCGGATCAAAATAATTAAAATCGGGATTTTAAGCGAAATTGAAAAATGGTCCATAAAATCGTAAGATTTTAGAGATAATTAAAAATACTTTTCAATTTTTATAAATATATGTTTATAATAACATAATTTTATAAAAAAATAAATTAATATTATTTAATAACCTAATTATTCCTTATTATAAATAAAATGCATGTATCTATTTCAAAATTATTTCATATATCAATTTTAAAAATACTTAATAATAAGAAATTTCTAAATATTAAGTCCATCATTTATCATCATTCATCCATCCATAATCAAAATTCTAAATATTAGTTCATATACTGTAAATTCTCATAAATCATAATTTAATATTAATAAAAATAACAATTCTGATTTTGTGATTTCATATCTTGATTTTATGATATTTTACCCCAATTCCGATTTTGCATACGATTTGAATCGTTTGGGGGTCTCCAATGCGTAAAATTATACGTATTGAATAGGAATTTTAACAACAATGGCTCGAATCATTCAATAATAGGCCATCCATGGGAGTAAGCTTCAAATTTTGTTCCATTGGAAAATAATTTGGTCATGGACCAAGAAGTCCTATATCTTCTAATATGTCCAATGCATATTTCCTTTGAGACATGCCTTTCTTGGACCAAGAGAATTCAATGCCAAGGAAATATTTTAAGTTTGCCAAGGTCTTTTATGTGAAAATGTTTGAGGAGAAACTATTTGAGATGCTTCATCTCTTCAAGTTTATTCCTTGTGAGGAATATATCATCAACATAAATGTAATACCCCAAGAGTCCATAGAAGAGTAGTATATATCGAGGATAAGTAAGGAATTAAATAACACCAGCTGGATGCCTTTTGGGTTGAATGTAGGCAAAGAACTCCAGGGTTAAGCGTGCTTGACTTGGAAAAATCCAAGGATGGGTGATCCCTCTGGGAAGTTCACGTAGACCCATCAGGGTAAGTTGTTCCGGTCCTTCCTATCGCTTGATGCGGGATGTTACAAGTGGTATCAGAGCTGACTCCTGAGTCTCTGAGCGCAGTGGTTGGGCAAACCTCGGCGAGGTCGCTGAGTCCCTAAAGGAGGGTGCGTGTAGACACCTTAAGCGAATCCCACATCGGCCATGCAAGGGGAGAGATCTGGGATCAGTTGTAAGGTCGCATAACGAGGACGTTATGTGCTCAAGGGGGGGAGAATGTAATACCCCAAGAGCCCAGAGAAGAGTAGTATATATCGAGGATAAGTAAGGAAGGAAATAACACCACCTGAATGCCTTTTGGGCTTAATGTAGGCAAAGAACTCTAGGGTTAAGCGTGCTTGACCTGGGAAAATCCAAGGATGGGTGACCCCCCTAGGAAGTTCGCGTAAGCCCATCAGGGTAAGTTGTTCCAGTCCTTCCTATCGCTCGATGTGGGCTGTTACAATAAATGAGGACTACAGTTAAATAAGTACCTCAGACTTTGGTAAAAAGTGAGTAGTCAACTTTTGATTGCAGATAACCATATTTCTGAAAGGTGTCCGAAAATGTGGAGAAATAGTTTTGTGAAGCTTGTTCGAGTCCATATAGGGAATTATTAAGCCAACATACCAGATTCTCCCCTTTGTCAGCGAAAACCAAGAGGAGATTCCATATACACTTTCTCACGTAAATTCTCGTAGAGGAAGGCATTTTGGACATCAAGTTGATGAATAAACCAATTTTGAGCAACTGCAACAGTGAGCAAACAACAGAGAGTAATAAGCATTCCAGTAGGTAAGAAGGTCTCATGATAGTCAATCTCCTCAATTTAAGTATAGCCCTTAGTGACAAGACGGACATTGTAACGTTTAATGGTACCATCAAAACAGTATTTGATCTTGTAAATCAATTTGCAGCCAATAGGTTTGTGACCAGGTGGTAGAGAAACCAGAGTCTGTGTCTTGTTCTTTTTCCAATGCCTGCAATTCAAATGCCATAGCCTCTTGCCAATTTGGATCAAGGTTAGCTTGAAGATAGGATTGAGGTTCTTTTTTACTGGAAATAGTAGCTAAGAAAGAATAGTGTGCTGAAGAAAAACGCGAATATGAAATGAAATTAGATAGAGGATAGTGTGTACCTATCACTGAACTTGGCGATGAGGTGGATTGATTGGTGTGAGTAGACAGAATGTAGTCTGTATGCCATGCCTGAGGTTATCGAATTCAAGTGGAATGGCAGTGGATTACATCAAAAGGTTCAGGTATGGAGATATCTGAAGTAGATGTAATGCCTGGAGGTTTGGTGTCAATAGATTGTTGAGTGGTGTTTGTGTCATTATTTGGAGACGCAATAATGATATCAAAATAGTTAGGATCGGGTAATGTGTTTAGAAAGTGTGGTTGGTTAATTTGCAAGTGAGATGACTGTAAGTGATCATTAGATTGTGGAGTTATATCAAAGGAAAAATGAAATATCGTTTCGCGAAATTGGACATCCCGGCTAGTGAAGAAGGTGTGTGCTTCTAGATGACTCAAATTTAGAACTAGGGTGCACATTTTTGGCATGACACAAGCAACCGAAGACCTTTAAATGGTTGAGTGATGGAGATCGATGACAAAGTATTTCAAAAGGAGATTGGTTGGATAGTAGTGGTGACGGAAGGCAATTAATAAGGTAGATAGCGATACAAACACACTCATCCTAAAAGTAAAGTGGTACTTGAGATTGGAAATGAAGTGCTCATGCAACTGTGAGTATATGGTGATGTTTAGGTTCAACAACTCCATTTTGTTGGGGTGTATGAACACAAGTTTACCGAAGTTCTATGCCATGGTTAATTTGCAGGCGAGGAGACTGTGAGTGATCATTATATTGTGGAGTTGTATTAGGGAAAAAAAGAAATATCGTTTTACGAAATTGGACATCCCGACTAGTGAAGAAGATACGTGCTTCCAGATCATAAAGTACCATTTGGCACGAGACTCAAATTTGGAACTAGGGTGCACATTTGTGGCATGACACAAGCAATCGAAGACCTTTGAATGGCTGAGTGATGGAGGTCAGTGACAAAGTATTTCAAAAAGAGATTGGTTGGATAGTAGTGATGACAGAAGGTGATTGATAAGGTAGATAGCGATAGAGACACACTCATCTCAAAAGTAAAATGGTACTTGAGATGGGAAATGAAGTGCTCATGCAACTGTGAGTATATATATGGTGATGTTTGCGTTCAACAACTCCATTTTGTTGGGGCGTATGAACACAAGTCCACCAAAGTTCTATGCCATGGGATTGAAAATATTTGGGCATTGAGAATTCCAGGTCATTATTTACTTGGATTGTTTTGACGAAAGCATGAAATTGTGTTTTTACAATTTCTTGAATGATTACAGTACTGTCCGTGTCTCCGATCTATATTTCATAAGGAAAACCCACATGAATTTACTAAAATCGTAAACAATTGTAAGAAAAAAATTGCACTCCAAAATGAGTTAGAACTTTATGTAAACTCTAAATATCGTAATGCAATAAATCAAAAATATAGTTTGATGTTATTGAACTTGAAGGAAAAAGTAAACGAGTTTGCTTAGCCATAGGGCAAACCATACAATTATTGTAAAAAAATAAATAAATTTGAGAGTAATAAAGAAGAGATTAATTTGAGCGGGTGGGGTGATGGATGTCCAAGCCGCATGTGCCACAAGTTTGGGGATTGAGAAACTTGGTATGAAGTAGGTGATTGTTGTGTTGGAGACATGTAGTAAAAACCACATTTCTCTTTACCTGAGCCAGTTATCTTCCCTGAAGCCAAGTCCTACAAAACACAAAAGTTAGGGAAGAAAACAACATAGCATTTCAATGCATTGGTAAGTTTGCTAACAGACATTAAGTTCAAACAGAAGAAAGGTACACATAACACACTGTTGAGGGTGATATCAAAATTAAATAAAATGTTCCCAATGGATCAAATTGGGGCTGAAGAGCCTGTAGGCAAGTTAACAGATGGTGTGGAAAATGCTTCTAATTGTCAAAAAAATGTGGAGTCTGAAGTGATGTGGTGTGTTGCTCCGCTATCCAAAATCCAAAACTTAAAGACTACATAATTGATTGAGGTAGTAAAAAAGTTGGACAAACCTATAGCATTTGCAAAAGCATTATTATTACCGTTTGCATTTTTTGGTGTCATCATGGATAAAGTTGTTGGATGTGTGTGTGTGTGCATTTGATTTTTATCTTTATTTTTATTTTTTCTTTTCTTTGTAGCTTGGTCCCCAAGATGTTCTAGAACAACTTAGCCCCCAAGTTCTTCTAGAAATACTTGGCCCCCAAGTTCTTTTAGATTGGCTTGGTCTCCAAGTTTGGTGGATGCCTATATATATGGGTTGTGTTGGCTCATTTTTGAGTGTGAAGTTTTCCATTCCTAAATAAGCTCTCAACTTGTTCTCACTTCTCAAGTTTGTCTCTCATTTGAGTTTTGTTCTTTGAGTATTGAAAGAGCTTGTTTTTCTTGAGTTTTTCCATCACTGAGAGCGAGCTCGTCTTGAGTTCTGCTAGCTCCGGTCGTTCGTGGCTGCCGTTCACCGAAGAGGTCGTTTCATCCTGCTGAGACACTCGTCCTAGTCTGCTTGCTGCCGGTGCAGGGCGCTAACTGTCTTCAGGACAGCGCAAAGCGCGACTCGACCTACTTTTGTTCCTGACTCTTCTGCGTTCCAGCTACAAGCGTTGCTATTCAACCATCGTCTCTGCTCTACTGTTTTGGTCTGGTAACATCTGTTATTGTTCATTTGTTGTTGTTGGTTATAAGCTTCTGTTGCCATTAATATCAGCTGTTATAATAGTAGTCAAGTGTATAGTTTACGTTTCTTGTACTGTAACGGGTTTGAATTGATATCCTTGTATCGGGTGGCTTATTTCTGTATTAGTCGGATCATTCTAGTGAAGTTTTTAGATATATATTCTCTCTGTATCCTTAACAATCTGAAGACAGTTACTAAGAGAGACTAGAAAAGATGGATGCCCCTATTCTTGCTGATGGTTCTGGTGCTGCTGTTGCTGCCGGTGTGGCCTCGGGTCTTCGCTCGCCCGCTCCTGTTGTTTCTGCAACAACTTCTATACAAGGGCTCGGTTCAGCCGTGGCCAAGCTAACCCCACATGTGGAGAAGCCACCACCATTTAATGGTGAAGATTTTAAAAGGTGGCAACAGAAGATGTTATTCTATCTAACCACGCTGAATTTTGCCCACATCCTCAAAGAGGATTGCCCCGTTGTCTCAGAAGAGAATATGACCACAGAGACTGTGGCTGCGAGGGAGGCGTGGATGCACTCAGATTTTCTCTGTAAAAATTATATTCTTAGTGGCTTGGCCGACCCACTGTACAATGTGTACTGCACTGCGTATACTACTTCCAAGTAACTGTGGGAGACCTTGGAAAAGAAATATAAGCTTGAGGAGGCTGGCACCAAGAAATTTCTGGTGGGCAAGTTCCTGGATTACAAGATGGTTGATACCAAATTGGTGGTCAACCAGATAGAGGAACTGCAAATCATTATTAGTGATTTGCATATCGAGGGATTGGTCATCAATGAGCCATTCCAAGTTGCCGTTGTGATTGAGAAGCTGCCGCCTTCCTGGAAGGATTTCAAAAACTATCTCAAGCACAAACGCAAGGAGCTATCTATGGAAGATTTGGCTCTTCGTCTTCAAATTGAAGAAGATAACCGCAAAGGAGATAAAGTCTCAGACAGATTTGAAGCGAAGGCTCACTTAGCTGAGGCTCTCAAATCTCAGCTTAAGAAGCAGCAAGGTAAGAGAGTAAGCGGGTCGTTGGGACCAAAGAAGACCATTGCCAACAAATGCATTCAAGGCACCTGCTGGGTATACGGTAAGACAGGCCATAGAGCTGTGGATTGCAGACATAAGAAGGGTCAAAGCTCTGGTAGCAACCAGCGCAAGCCTAAGCCTTCTTATACCAATATGGTGGAAGATGATGAGCTTGTTGCGGTCATCACTGAAGTCTGCATGGTTGATAACGCCAAAGGCTGGTGGATCGATACAGGTGTTTCAAGGCACATTTGCAAGGATAGATCCTTGTTCTCAACGTATGAGAAAATGGATGGCACCGAAAAGGTGTACATGGGAAATGCTGCAGCCTCGACTGTGGAAGGCAAGGGCAAGGTGCTGCTAAAGTGGACATCTGGGAAGATCCTGACCCTCACAGATGTCTGGCATGTGCCTGAGATTCGCAAGAATCTGGTGTCTGGAACCCTACTGAACAAAAATGGGTTTAAACTCGTTTTTGAGTCTAATAAGTTTACACTTACAAATGGGGGAATGTATATTGGTCGGGGATATCTAGATGAGGGCATGTTCAAGTTGAATGTACAGGCCCAAGTGCCTAAGAAGATTAATAAGAATGACTCTTCTGCTTATATTGTTGAGTCGTGTGATGTTTGGCATTCAAGATTAGGACATGTTAATTATCGTTCCCTCCAAAGAATGGTTAATCTAGGGTTATTACCTAGTTTTAACATTGATAAGAGACACAAATGCGAAGTTTGTGTTGAATCAAAGTTTACAAGAAAGCCATTTCCATCTGTGGAAAGGAACAGTGAATTACTCGACCTAATTCACAGTGATGTTTGTGACATGAAAAGTACTCCCACTAGAGGTGGAAAGAATTATTTTGTCACATTTATTAACGACTGCAGTAAATATTGCTATGTATATTTACTACGCAGTAAAGATGAGACCTTTGATGTTTTTAAAACATTTAAGGCAGAAGTTGAAAATCAACTGGGAAAGAAAATTAAGATGCTTAGATCAGATAGAGGTGGTGAGTATGAATCATCAGCTCTGTCTGAGTTTTGTGAATCTCATGGTATAATCCATCAGACGATAGCGTCTAATACACCACAACAAAATGGTGTAGCTGAAAGGAAGAACCGAACTTTGAAGGACATGATAAATTGCATGTTAAATAGTTCGGGTTTACCCCATAATTTGTGGGGGAAAGCATTGCTTACTGCAAATTTTATATTAAATAGAATTCCACATAAGAAGTCTGGCAAGTCGCCTTATGAAGTGTGGAATAATAGACAACCCTCCTATAAAATCCTGAAAGTGTGGGGGTGTTTGGCCAAGGTGCAGGTTCCTTTACCTAAAAGGACTAAACTTGGTTCAAAAACTATTGATTGCGTCTTTATAGGCTATGCCTCGCACAGTGCTGCCTATAGGTTCCTGGTAACGAAATCAGAAATTCCTGACATTAATGTCAATACGGTTCTGGAATCTATAGAAGTGGAGTTCTTTGAGAACATCTTCCCTTTTAAGGGAGATAAACCTAGTGCGAGTGGTTCCAAGAGAACTCATGAAGCAAGTTCTTCAAAAGGCCAAGATAGGCAGAAAATTGACATCGAGCCTCGAAGAAGCAAAAGGGCAAGGAAGGCCTCTTCCTTTGGCCCAGATTTCCTAACCTTTGTGTTAGAAGATGAGCCGCAAACCTATGGTGATGCAATGTCATCTCTTGATGCTTCTTATTGGAAAAAGGCTATTAATAGTGAAATGGATTCCATCTTACAAAACAATACTTAGGTATTGGTCAATTTGCCACCTGGGTGTAAACCAGTTGGGTGTAGATGGATTTTTAGGAAGAAATTAAAGGCTGATGGTACTATTGATAAGTACAAAGCTCGACTGGTAGCTAAAGGCTATTGCCAGAAAGAAGGACAAGACTTCTTTGACACGTATTCTCCAGTAACGAGAATCACGTCTATCAGAATGCTGATTGCTATTGCAGCATTACACAATTTGGAGATACATCAAATGGATGTAAAAACAGCATTCTTGAATGGAGATTTAGAAGAAGAAGTCTACATGGAACAACCTGAAGAGTTTGTTGTAAAGGGACATGAAATGAAGGTTTGTAAACTAGTAAAGTCTCTTTATGGGTTGAAACAGGCACCCAAACAATGGCATGAGAAGTTTGATCACACAATGTTATCAAATGGATTTAAGATAAATGAGTGTGATAAATGTGTTTATGTAAAAATCATAAACCAAGAATGTGTCATTGTATGCCTATATGTGGATGACATGCTGGTAATAGGTATGAATCGAAGTGTCATACAATCCACAAAGCAGATGTTGAACTCTCATTTTGACATGAAAGACCTCGGTCTTGCTGATATCATTCTTGGAATTCGAATAATAAGGAATTCCGAAGGGTATGTACTTTCTCAGTCGCATTACATAGAGAAAGTGTTGAGAAGATTTGGTCACTTCGAGAGTAAGCCAGCAGTTACTCCGTTTGATCCAAATTCAAAGTTGAAGAAAAATCATGATGAAGGTATATCTTCTCTGGAATATGCCAGAGTTATTGGGAGTCTGATGTACATCATGAATTGTACTAGACCTGACATCGCCTACTCCATAGGCAGGCTAGCGAGATACACGAGCAATCTCGGGCATGACCATTGGGGTGCATTGGTCAGGGTACTTAGGTACTTGAAGTACACCCTGGACTATGGATTGCACTATACAAAATATCTACATGTACTGGAAGGATTTAGTGATGCTAATTGGATCTCCGATAGTTTAGAGACTAAATCAACCAGTGGGTATGTGTTCACCCTAGGTGGTGCTGCTGTGTCGTGGAAGTCTTCAAAGCAGACGTGTATAGCACGGTCAACCATGGAGTCAGAGTTTATAGCTCTAGACAAAGCAAGCGAAGAAGCTAAGTGGCTTCGCTATTTTCTCGAAGACATTCCATTATGGCCAAAGCCTGTTAACGCCATTTGCATATACTGTGACAAGTTAGCTGCCTCAATGAGGGCTAAGAATAGTGTCTACAATGGGAAGTCAAGACACATTAGGCACAGGCATAACACTGTTAGAGAGTTGCTCACAAATGGAATAATTTCCATTGACTTTATGAAGTCAAAAGAAAATCTAGCTGATCCTTTGACAAAAGGAGTGACTCGTGAGCAAGTCAAATTTACATCGAAGGGAATGGGGTTAAAGCCTTTAAAATGACTTTTCCGGTGGTAACCAAACCTAGTTGACTAGAGATCCCAAGATCTAGGTTAAATTGGCCAACTGGCTGGAATGAGTCATAGTTGACACACTAAGAAACTTCTTGTTTCTCCCCCATGTCTCAGAAATTGAAGAGTGTGTCATGTCGATGTTAAAGGGAAGGTTGACATCTTGATATAAGAGGAGTAGTGACAGGGTACTCTTAGTCAATGCTTTCCTATATGAGAGTATAAGTGGGGTCGCTTCTATGAGAATCGTTCAATGGCTTGGGTTCTCTAGAGTTCTCATGAAATCCAGGATGCTGTCTAGGACCAAAATGGACCCAATCGTATAGAACTCAGTGAGTCAAGACATGTTGTGTGTGATGTCTATTGTCTTGATTTACCTTCAGAAGGATAGTTCAAGAGCTAGTCTCACTATTTCTTCGGTAAATTCGATAGACATTCACTAAGGAAGGTTCAAGTCCAAAAGACACCTTGTTGATGCATAACTTGTTTGTTTGCTCTCAGTGACTCCATGTCGTTTTGTATAATTTTTTAGCACACACACTCACGTGGGGGATTGTTGGATGTGTGTGTGTGTGCATTTGATTTTTATCTTTATTTTTTCTTTTCTTTGTAGCTTGGTCCCCAAGATGTTCTAGAACAACTTAACCCCCAAGTTCTTCTAGTAATACTTGGCCCCCAAGTTCTTTTAGATTGGCTTGGTCTCCAAGTTTGGTGGATGCCTATATATATGGGTTGTGTTGGCTCATTTTTGAGTGTGAAGTTTTCCATTCCTAAATAAGCTCTCAACTTGTTCTCACTTCTCAAGTTTGTCTCTCATTTGAGTTTTGTTCTTTGAGTATTGAAAGAGCTTGTTTTTCTTGAGTTTTTCCATCACTGAAAGCGAGCCCGTCTTGAGTTCTGCTAGCTCCGGTCGTTCATGGCTGCCGTTCACCAGAGAGGTCGTTTCATCCTGCTGAGACAGTCGCCGTAGTCTGCTTGCTGCCGGTGCAGGGCGCTAACTGTCTTCAGGACAGCGCAAAGCGCGACTCGACCTACTTTTGTTCCTGACACTCTTCTGCGTTCCAGCTACAAGCATTGCTATTCAACCGTCGTCTCTACTCTACTGTTTTGGTCTGGTAACATCTGTTATTGTTCATTTGTTGTTGTTGGTTATAAGCTTCTGTTGCCATTAATATCAGCTGTTATAATAGTAGTCAAGTATATAGTTTACGTTTCTTGTACTGTAACGGGTTTGAATTGATATCCTTGTATCGGGTGGCTTATT
Organism: Diospyros kaki; assembly: GCA_036245055.1. Classification (NCBI taxonomy): domain Eukaryota; kingdom Viridiplantae; phylum Streptophyta; class Magnoliopsida; order Ericales; family Ebenaceae; genus Diospyros; species Diospyros kaki. The sequence goes on along the minus strand of BSEG01000001.1, from coordinate 37,962,581 downwards.
TCTGTATTAGTCGGATCATTCTAGTGAAGTTTTTATATATATATTCTCCCTATATCCCTAACAAAAGCATGGGCAATCTGTTGAAGTTGCTCTATAAAAAGTCCATGTAAGGGATAAGTGGAACCAATAGCTTGTGAGTTGCCTACTTGTTTGTTTAGTGAGGAGTTTGTTGCATAAGCTATCGGAGCGATGTAAGAGCCATTCCTATGAGATGAGTTATTACGGTTATCCTTGTCCTCGTGATGTATTGGAGGTCCATGTACCATTCTTGAATATGCATCTATCTTCTGTGTGTCCATTCCTATCACAAAATGTGCAATGAAACTTCAGAGTACAACAATGTTCACAATGTTTTCCCTTTGATTTGTTGTTGTAGTTGTCCTGACGACTTTGGAATATTGCTACAATGGAGAAGTTTTATGTGGTTTTTGATGTCATTTGTCGCTGAGTCTCCTCTTGAATAATGAGAGAGTACACTTGATGAACATGGGGCACAAGTGTTATCATGAGAATGTTGATGCGAACAGTGCTAAAAGTATTGTTGAGGCCCATAAGAAACTGCATCATACCATCTTCTTCTCATTGTTCTAGGTGTGCCTTGTATTGATCACAAATAGGAATCGTCCTATAGGCATCCAACTCATCCCACAAGCCCTTGAGTTTAGTATAATATCTCGAGATGGTCATGGTTTATTGAGATAGTGATGCCAAGGGCTTTTGAATCTGGTATATTGCAGGTGCATCCTATTGAGAAAATTGATCTTTAAAATCCTCCCAAACTTGAAAAGTTGTTTTTCCATAAATGTGGAAGCCATGATAAAATCATATTGCTGCATTGATTTCATAAGACAAACTCGACTGGTTGCTCTGTCTCTAAATGGGGTTTGATGGAGCTAGAGATGGGAATTGGGCCGAGCGGCCAATGGGCCGGCCCGGCCGGCCCGTCTCATAGCCCGGCCCGTTACTGTAGCAAACGGGCCGGGCTGGCCCGTTTAACCAAACGCGGGCCGTGCCAGGCTAGCAATCTGTGGCCCGCGGCCCGGCCCGACCCACTAGAATGGCCCGTGGGCCGGCCCACTAATTGGCCCGCTAAAATGGCCCGGCCCGGCCCACCAAAAAATAAAAAAAAAATTTAAAAACTATGTTTACATTTAATAATTATAAACATAATAATTAAAAATTATATTTCTTGTAAACATAATTTTATTGTAATGTTTGTAAACATAATGTTTATTATGTTTGTAAACATAATTTTAGTGTAATTTTTGTAAACATAATGTTTATTATAAACATCATAATTTTACAAACATCAAAATTATAAGTAAACATTAATAAACATATTTTAAAAAATATTAGTTACATTTGGGAAAAAATAAAAAGTATATTTAAAAAATTATATATAAAAAAATTAAAAATAAATGAGTCATGGGCCGGCCCAAATAGCCAGGCCCACGGGCCGGCCCTGCAGGCTTATGGCCAGGCTCGGCCCATTTCAGCCCATTTATTAAGGGCCATAGGGCCGTGCCGGGCCCAAGTTTTCATTTCCTTGGCCCGGCCCGGCCCGGCCCGTGTCTCTCATGGGCCAAATTCGGCCCGGCCCACCAAATAGGTGGGCCAAGCGGGATGTGGGTTGGCCCGGCCCGGCCGGCCCATTTCCCATCTCTAGATGGAGCCTTTGATGAACCCTATCTTGCTTTTTACAATAAGGGCATGTATCATGGATTTGCTCCATGATTGATAATTGGCTCCTTTTAACTTTGTTGGAACAAACATGATTCCTGGATTATCAAAATGATGAACAAGTATGGACTTGAAAATCCATACTAGTTGTTGAGGATGTTTTTGGAGATTGAGTAGTTTTAGTGATTTGATCTTCACGCTATGATACCATATTGAAAAATAAGAAGATGAAATTGAATGTAAAGAATTTGATGAAAAGCTATGAAAAAAATATTTTTACTGTATTATATATTTTCTTTACAATTGATCACCTATATATATACAAGAGATTCTAGACTAATTATCTTAAATCTTGTCTATTACAATAAATCAAGAATATTTATCGGGTTAAAAATGGAAAAATTATATTACAACAAAAGGAAAGAAATATATCAAGAAAAAGGAAAGAAATAATAATAATAATAATAATAATAATAATAATAATAATAATAATAATATATGTTGTTGGAACTTTGTTAAAAATTTCCCATCAAAATGGCATGGGTTCAAAACAAATAATTTTTTATTGAAATGAGATTAAGAGATGTGTAAGCCTTTAAAGTCAGGGATAATTGCAGATAAGACTTATTCAAAACTTGGTGATAATATTAATTTTGTATTAAATTAAATTTAATGTCACATTTAAAAAAATTATTTAAATCATATTTAAATTAAGTGTTATAGATACCAAATAGTTTGTTAGGTGAGAAGGGAAAGTTATAGAATCTAGAAACAATATAAATAAAGAAAAAAATGGTGTTAGAGACTAATATAGTGTTTGTTAATTAAGATATAGATTGAAAAAAATAGAATATAAAAAGTATTTTGATAAAAAAATACTTTCTATTATACTTGTTAAATTTATTTAAAAAAATTATGTAATTTTTTATCTTAAAATTTTTAGATAAATTTATATCTCTATTTTTTGGATAAATTATTTAAATTTTATAAATAAATTATTTTAATATAATTTTATATTAATCATCTTAATAAACACTAGTTAAAAAAAATGACCAAATAGGTTGCTGCATCTGAGATGGTCCCAATAATAGGTTTTTGTAAAGTGATGCTAAATTTAGTTAGGGGGAAGGAATCGGTTACAGTGCTTCTCGGGTGCTGGGGTTTTTGGTTTTTGATGCGACCTCATGAATAATGATGATGACGAGGATAATAATAATAACAAAGCACATCTCAAATCCAAAGTCACGATCCATGTCGGTGGAAAAGGCAAAAGCATATCATTCCCAAAATGCTGGGGAAGATGCGAATCTTTTTTCCATTTGCATAACCCACGTCATGCTTCAAAGTTCAAATTTCAGAGAGCGAATCCTGTGTATCTCGGTTTTGTTTACATATGGCCTATGCCCATGCCTATGCCTATGCATGTATGATAACAACAGAGGGACTGAAGCCTAGTTATCCATTATAACAATAATAATGTCCTAATTAAACCAAAGCTTCATAAAGTACATAAAGCCAGCCAGCCAGCCCCAACCGAGATGTCTAGCAATTTGCATGTCATTCATCAAGACTTTGGCGTTTAATAATTACTACTAGTTCTTTCCTTTTTCAACACATATTGGGAGGCCATCTCTTGCTTTTTCAAGTCCTATATATCACATTGCCATTGCTAAATTCTCAAAAGGTCAGGACATGGGAGCTCAAACAAATAGCTGCAGCAGTAGCACAGCAATCCTACAAATGACTTTAATGCCCTTCTTAGTTGCCAAACTAAATTAAAAAAACTACCCCTCAAAATACAAAAACCTAATATGCACTAATCAGCCATTAGTGGTTTCCATTTGGATCTGGCCGTTACCGGCACCATCGCCGCCAATTCTCCGGTTCTTCTCCAGTTCCCTGGCGCTGGACCGCCACTTGAAGAAGGATCCGAACAGGTACTGCATCTCCTCGAGGGTTTTGCCTTGTGTTTCTGGAAGCAGCGTATAAAAGAAAATCCAACCAGTTATGGCCACTCCCATGAAGAGAAAGAAGACCCCACCGATCGTGATAGCCTTGTAGAGCGAGATGAACGTCATAGAGATCACACCACTCATCACGCGGTTCACGGCCACCCCAATGCTAGTCCCTTGTGCCCGCAACCGCAGCGGAAAAATCTCCGAGTTGTAGACCCACGTAATGGGCCCCAACCCGATCGAGAACGTCGCCACATAGGCTAGCACCATGATGATCGCCAGGGCGACGGCCCACGGCACCTTCTTTTCGGAATGGTCAATGACCGTCAATGCTACTCCGAGGGTGGCGACGGAGGCAATCATCCCCCCCACGCTGCTTAGCAGCAACGGTCTTCGCCCGACCCGATCCACCAAAAACGTGGCCACCAGGATGAATACGGTCTTCACGAATCCGACGGCTATTGTGGCGAGTAGCTTGTCAGTGTCACCGGTTATACCAGCTTTCTCGAATATCTTCGGGCTATACAACACAACGGCATCAATGCCGGAGGTTTGTTGGAAGAAGTGGATTCCGACGCCGCATATGAGGATGTGTCGAACAGCAGGAGTCGGGTGAAGGAGGAGCTCCTTCCAGACGGCATCCTTGTGGCTCCGTTTCGGCACCTTAACGACGTCGTCGTTCCACTCTGGCGGGATCCCAGCGGCTTCCTTGATGTCGCCGAGCCGGAGCTGAGCCTCCTCTTTAGAGTCGGACGTCTTGTCGAGAACTTTCCTGGCATCACCAAGCCGGCCTTTTAGGACCAGCCACCGGGGGGATTCCGGCATGGCTAAAACACCCACAGCCAAGAACACCGCTGGAATAGCTCCGACGCCGAGCATGAACCGCCACCCCAAGTTTAACCGAAGCTTTGAGAATCCATAGTTCGAAACATAACCCAACAATATACCTAAAACGATTGATGAACACAATGTTAAAACAAAGCAGAGATTCAAAATAATGAATTTTGTATTATTTCGAATAAATATCATTAAGAATTTGAACTCAAAAGAACGTACCGGAGTTGATGAAAACTTCGGGGAAGGAGGTGAGAAAGCCGCGGGAGGAGGCGGGGGAGACCTCAGCGGTGTAGACGGGGGCAATCATGAGAGCATAACCGACGCCGATGCCAGCAACGAAGCGACCAACCATGAGGAAGGCATAGTTGGTGGCGAAGCCCATGAGAAGGGCTCCTATGAAGAAGATTGCGGAGGCAAGAACGATGGTGTAGCGACGACCAATCCAATCGGAAGTCCGACCGGCGGCGGCTGAGCCGAAAAGGGAGTAGACGTTGAGGATTCCCATCAAGATCTCGAGCTGGAGATCCGAGATCTTGAGATCACGTTGGATGTAGATTCCTGCTCCGCTCATAACACCAATATCTGCACGTCATGATGACCCATTAAAACTTTGGTTACCATTTTCTCGGTAAATTAAAGAACTGGCAAGAAAACACTTGTCGATTCGGTAAAAATCCAAAAAGATGGGCCTCAAAAATTAAGGAGAACACAAAGGCACGTTTGTGATTAGTCAATTGTGTGTGCATGAAATGAAATTAAAGAAACTCACCGTAACCCAGCAAGATGGAAGTCATGGATGCCAAAAAAGCACAAGCAAAGGCGAACTTGTTCCGCTTCGGCTTCTGCGGAGGTGCCAAGGCCGGCGGAATGTCCACCGGAGGCTGGCCGGAAACTCCAATGTTCTGGGTCTTCCGGTCACCCATCCCTCAGGCAGAGAGAAAGAAAGAGAATATATATATATATATATATATATGCACGTGTGGGTGCGCGGGTCAATTGGAGATTCGATCAATTAGACATGAAGGGAGAAAAGCTGCGGTTTGGGGGTTAAGGAAATTAAAGATGCTGGATTGATGGAAAGTAGTTATGTTTCTGAGAATCCAGGATGGGTTTGGAGCTTACTTAAGTAGGCTGAGCCCCGACCCTGAGGCTTACCTCATCACTCTCCCAGATGATGCTTTATATTATGAGCCACTGGGTAAATATCTGCCTTCTCCATCGGCTACTTACGGATAAGATTGAAAATCTTCCCAAGCAAAGACCCCCTTTTTTATCCTGAAATCTTTTCTTCTTAGCCATTTTAAGTATTTCTACTGTCCTAAAACACTAAAACTGAGCAGCCGCCTTCTTCTTCCGCCTTTCTTCTGATAACCAAAAAAAATAAAAAAATAGAATGTCATAGTCAACATCATCATCATCATTATTATTATTATTATCGAGATTTGAGACTTGTTTTTTATGGATTAAAAGTAACTTCAGTCTTGCTATATTTGGGTTTGATTTTTACTATGAAATCCTAATTTTAAAATTAAGTTAGAAAGATTATCAAAGATTTATCCTTGGAGTTATGGATAGAAACCCAACAAAAAAAAAAAAAGAGTCTAAATACTATTAGTCTATTACAAAAATTTTAAATAGAATTTTTTCCAAATTAATGTAGGTACTCAATGAATGAAAATATTTATGAAATGGTGGGAGAGACTGTTATTTTCATGATATATTTTCCATATTGTCGGCCTGTGAATTGGTTGTGTAGTTGGTTCGCGCAAGAGAACACTAATTTAACTACTTAAACAAATATTAAGATAATCTCCATCAGATTGAATTGAAGGGTAAGAAAGTCGTCAAAGTTACATATGATAATCATTTCACTTTAAAACCACTTTGATAAGTGGACTTTGTTGTTCAATCTTCTTACGCAAGTTCGCTTTCACATTGCTGCCAATGGCAGCCAACCATCTATTATTTTTATTATTGCAAATTATTTCATTAGATAATAGGCAATAAAATTTGCAGGAATAATTAAAATATACAATTATATTTATATTTATATATATTTTTTCTCTAATTTCTGTATGTTTGAATTATTATAAAAATAACATAATATAGAGATTGGTGACAATGAGATAAAAAAATCTCAATCTTACAAAAATATAATTTCAAATTAACTAATGTTTATATCAAAGTTGGAATAGCAGTGACTGAGATTGTCCTGTGGAATTATAATCAATGAGAATGAGCGGCGTGGCTTTGCAACGGACAAGCATTTGCGCGTAAGTCGTTTGCGGTGGCAATGGCATGCCAAGGCCTGCCTTGGACTAATGTGGAGCAAGTAATTAACGTAACACTTACAACTTTTTTCGCACAAGGAACGTACAGCGCGACAGTTATCCATGTAATGGCCAACATATTTCAACGGGACACATAATAATCTCCAACATCTACGAGTGCAGTTTTGTTCATTCTGGAGTGACTTTATCTGAGAGTAGAAAAGTCATTTTGGACTTCTCTCTCTACCCACTCTTTTTCTCTCCTACCTCTCGTCGCTGACTTACCAACCACGGTCTCACCGTCATGTTGCCTTATCTTGTCGTTGCTTGCTAACCTGTCACCTCGCCTCATCATTTCTCTCTCCTCTCTCTCTTTTCTCTTATCGCTTTGCCTCGCCTCGCAATAGCGATGCAGTGATCGGTGAGTTTGCTGTCTCACATTATTGACCCATCGCTTGTCGTTGCTCACCATCTCGCCTCACCAAGGTAGAGATGCAGCAGTCGATGAGTTAGTAGGGGGGGGGAGAAGAGAGAGGAAAGAGAAACGGGATGGTGAATGTGGAGGGAGACCAAAATAATGCTTTTACCCCAAGATAATGTGACTCCAGAGTGAACAAAATCACGCACTACATCCACCACGTGGCTCTATACCAAATCATTTTTTAATTAAAATCAATTAATTATAAACTAAGGGCACATGCAACATCCTTTTTACATTAATCAGGGTTCAAATGTTTTTGAGTTAAATTTATATACAGTTTTTTTATATATTTATTTAATATATATCGTCTCTACATTATTATATTTATATAATAATTTAGTTATAATTAAAAAGCATCTTACTGAAAAATTGGCATTAGTATAATAATTAAACCCACACCTAAAGCTATCTCCAATCGGTTGTTATTTCCCTCAATAAGCTAAATTTTTAGCAAGGAGGACGATCGTTACCTACTTTAATGCAACTCGCTATATCCTATGTATTGCTCGTGCATCCAAATAGTGAACGGCAAAATCCTCGTCTTTTTTTGGCTAGTTTGGTATCCATAGCATCTCTCGCTATCTTTTCCCACAACAATCATTATCAGAAGAGAGGCATCGTCATCGTCATGAGCAAATTAAGCACGAAACCCCGTTGGAGAGAATGAAGAGGCATCACCATTATCATTGAAGCACGTCATAATTGATTTGTCGTTGACTAATGGTATCACCCACGATCAGAAAAGAGAAAGAGTCGCCATCGCCTAGGGCTAGAGAAAACAAACAAGCATGGTAAGCCTTTGATTTCTGCAACTGCAATTCCTAATTTCAATTGTAGTTGTTTGATAAATCCGATCAGTCACAACAGAGATTGAATGAAAATAGAATTTTTGGTCACTTATGGCAACAATTGGATTATGGCTGGGTTTTAATTGTGTTTTTCAATTTCAGTTGTGTTTGTGTTTTTTATTATTTGTGATTTTTTAGCATATTTGGGCTATTGGTGTATTGTGTTTAATTTGAATATTGATTTAGCATATTTAGGCTATTGGTGTATTATTTTTGTGTTTAATTTGAATTGATTTAGCATATTTCGATTATTGATTTTGAGTATTGATTTAGCATATTTGGATTATTGATGTATTATTTTTGTATCTAAATTGAATTGATTTGTATTTTAGTCTCCGTGGCCCTTGTTTTTGGCGACTGTTTTGGAAAACGCCACCGATGAACAGAACAAGTGGGATATTAGTAGATTATACCATCAACTTGGTCTCAGTTTATGTTCTATGTTTTTGTGTTTTATAATTTTATTAATATTCGGTAATAAAATAAATTTGGCAAGGGGAAGATATATATTGTAAAAAAGAATGAGAAGAGAAGAGAAGCCAAGGGAGAACAATAATGACCTGACACCATTGCTGTTGAATTTTCTGAGATATTGATTTATTTTGATTCACCTTCCCTCCCCCCATCTCTCTTTAATTATTAGGGAACGAACTTTGAAGAGACAAAGAGAGACGGGGGGAGAATTGGCATCATCTGCATCAGCATGACATGAGCATGGGCGTGGAGGAGTTGTTACGTTGAAGAAGGCAGAGACATTATTTGTCTATGGCACTGGTGGCGACGACAATATTTACCTCCGGGCTACTGCATTTGTATATTTTTAATACAAAATAATAAGAAAATGCCTCGTAAAATCTACAAACTCACCAAATTAGATAAAAAAAAATACAAAATAGTGAACTAAAACTAAAACAAGAAATTAAAAAAATCAAAACAAAAGAACTCTCTGTTGTGCTATGATGAATCACCGACAATGGAAGAAATGAAGACAAGGGTTCAAGACTCAAATCGATCGATCTAAGACCAGTAAGATAAAGCTAAGAATTCGTCTCAAGAAAAATTTAAAATTAGCCTTATTGAACCCAAATATACCCCAATCGAAAGGAAATAACCCCAATCCGAGAATAAATACCAAGTCACTTGTTTTCTCCTCTTTGACTATCTCTATCTCTCTCTCTCGCTTTTTTCTTGCCCCCTTCAAAAACCACCCCCATAAACACAATATATATAAATAATTATCAAAGAACTAGATAGTATTTTACCAAGATGAGGATAAACTCTCTAGGTATTTGAAAGAGATGAAATGAAGGTGATGAAAAATGGGAGAACAAACCTATATTTGAATGACTTAGATGACCAAGTTTTCAACATCTTCAAATAAGCTAGATCAAATAAGATAAATAATAGACTAAATAAAGATAAAAAGAATAATGAACTTTAGATAGGACAGCTAATGTGATTAGATCAAAATAGGTTGGGCTTAGTTTTTATTTGAGCAACTAGATCATTTCTGTTTTTCTCAAAAAACAAAATAAACTTATTTGAACAATCTTCTTATAGAGTTTTCTATAAGTAGATTTGGACATTTCTTTAAATCTATTAATGTTGACTCGAAACTTATGATAATTTTATATTTACCTGATCTTATTATCATTACCTTGGACTCATTAGATATCACACCCTAGCACATACGATTAAGTACGAAAATAATTTGTTATTATTATGAATATCTCAATTAACGTGTAATTTTGATTAAAAATATTTTTTTTTGTCGTATGTGCCATTAAAGATTTACGGGAAGGAGAGATCGAGTTGATGTGCAACAATAACAAAGCATCAACTTTCGGATGTCAAATGCAATGCCTCCAACCTTTTCTTCCAAATCTCTCTTAATTTTGTTTCTTGCTTGTTTCGTCTCTTCAACTTAATTTAATTTAGTTCTCAGCTGTAATTTTTAGATTCCTTTAATATTGGGTTTAGGGCGGTTGAAGCTGAATTAAACCACCACCACATACACAGACACAGATGTTAAAGTGGGTTTGGTGTTCTCTGTGAGGAAGATGTAACTATCTATCCATCATCTCTTCAAGCATTGTTGTCCCAACTTACTGCCACGGTTCAAACCTTCCCCGGCCCCCTCCTCGCCTGTCCTATATCGGCTAATCATCGCCTTTGCTGCAGTGCATATATATGCCGTACAAAGAAATAAAAAAAAACTACATATATGAAATAAAATATTAAAAGATTAAAGGTAGGCACCTCAAGTCCACGTCACTTTAGTTTAAATCTCTATAATTAGGTTAGGTCTACCCGTTTGATCCATTGGGCCGGACCTTATGTTAGGCCCATGAGGCGGGTGCCTCAAGGCCCATAATTTTGTAAATTTTGGAGGGGGGCCATAATTTTTTTGGCTGCCACTAGGGCCCCAGTTTCTTCCGCCTGTTCTTGTTCTTGCTGTTATAATTCCCCCCCCCCCCCCCCCCCACTCTCATTCTTTTCCAAAAGCACTAATTTTGTAAAATTCAGCCGTCCAATCTTATATTTGATCATATTTTCACCATAAAAATAGTCTCAATATATAAGAAGGTAAGTCTTTTAATTTTATTAGCCTTATTTTTAGTATAGATCGATGATATATATATGTATATACGTGCGATTGAATTTAATCAAAAATTAAAGTTTAGATCTATGGAGATTTAGTCGCTGGATCTTCCTGATTTTTGGGTATGTTGGTCGATAAGGATAAGGGTATCGGGTACCTGCCTCTGATCATTGGAAACCATTGTCCACAGTTGTTAGTGGCGACTGCTAGTGTGTTTTGTAGTTCTGATCAAAAATTAAAAATTAGATATGTGAAAATCCAGTCGTTAAATATGTCCCATTTTTATGTATGTTAACCTTTTTGACTTGACGTTTCTAATGACAAGTTGTGATCGTAGAAATATCTTATCGACAATAGTCATCGGGCCGCAGATGGTCATTGGTAGTGGTGAAAATGGCTGGTTTAGACTTTTTTTAGGGGGATGGGTTTGGCCCAATTGTGGCAACCCTTATGTTGAGGCCCTAATTTGGTAAGATTGAAATTTTTTGTTTTAATTTTTGTGTTAATAGTATATATGTTTCTAGGAAAATTCTAGAAAGCCCGACGGGCTTACCGATCGGGTTATCGAAAAGGGGCAAAAAGATGATTTTGTCCCCACGCCCTGCTCTCTCCCTTCCACTACTACGGATTGCACCGCCCATACTCTATCGTCTCCCCTACCATGGTCGTTGCCTCGTCTCCGTTGCCTCTCTACCATCGTCACCTCGCCGACAGTCAATGTAGAGACTATCGGCGAGGTGAGATTGTGGCCATGGTAAGGAAGACGACAGAGTAGGGGCGGAGACAGTGGCTCACTTTGCAAATTTACAAAGTGAGCGAGACAAAATTGTCTTTTTGTTCTCTTTCTGTGAGTGGCTCGATAGGCCCGTCGAGCCCTGTAGAACGACTCATGTGTTCTATTGAGTGAATGAGATTTCTTGATTTTTTTTTTTAATTTGTAAATTGTTCTTGATTATTAATGAATTTTTACCTTTTTTTTATAGTTTTTAGAATTCAAAAATTAAATTAAACGTTATTATTACTTAAGTGTGCCGTGTATTATCATAATTTTTTTTTTTTGTTAGGCTTAACCAATAGTCACAAATCATGTCTCCTAAACATGTTTGGAACTCAAAAAAAAAAAAAAATGAAAACATAGGTAAGAATCATTATTTCAATGTCAAGTCAATGATATGTTTAAATACTTTAATAGTAATAAAAAATTTTGATGAAACTTATATGAAACATTGGTGAAATAACAAAAAACTTTGAATGACAATGTCAAGAAATTTCAAGGAGGCCATTTTTACATTTTGATTCAGGATCCCAAAATCTCATGTACGATACAGATGATCCAACTCAACTTATATAAGTACACACACTACAACAAAAAATACTTATTAAGGTATTCTTTTTAGGATATTTTTTAAAAAGTGCCTTATAAAACATTATTTTAAGGCATATTTTAAAGAAGTGCCTTAATAAAATAATTCTAATGAGACATAGTAATGTAGTGCCCTAATAGAAAAATTTAATAGAACATAATTTTTGAAGTCCCCTAATCAAATAATTCTTATGAGACATTTTGATGAAGTACCCTAATAGAAAAATTTAATAAGGCATACTTTTTTAAATGTCACAATAAAATAATTTTAATGAGACACTTTGGTGAAGTATTTTAACAGAAAAATCTAATATGACAGAATTTTTAATGTGGCTTAAAAAGGTAATTCTAATAAAATATTTTCATGAAATGCCCTAATAGAGTTAATTTATTATAAAATTAATATGAGCACATGTATTAATGAGAAGACTTGCAGATTAGGTGGCCACGCGCTCATGAGAAAGGAGAGGTCCAGGGTTCAAGGCAAGAGAGAAGTGAGCACATAACATTAGAGTTATATTCCAACTTGCTAGGTGATCGTTTCATGGGGTGTCATGTGGTCGCACACAGTGAGAAGGCCTTGTGGGGGAGAGAGCATCATGTGCCGCGAAGAGAGATATCATGTTGAAAGGAAGGTCTTACGGCCTCAAGGCAATTAGAGCCATATTTGTTTTTGAAATATTTTTAAATGTCATTACATGCTTAAATTTATAGTTATTTTCAAACCATTTTTAAATGTCGTTACATGTAAGATTAAGAAAGATATCTTGATGGATTTATATAACATTTTTAAGTATTTCAATAAGTTTTTGGGACATAATTATACGTGATACTTTTATTAGTGCCGCAATAACTAAAATACCCCAATAAACTACATATTGGGGCTTTTTTAAATGCCTCTCAATCTTAAAATTGTTGTAGTGACAAGTCAATTTAAAAGTTGATGCCAAATCATATATTATTTTCTAAGTGGATCCCAAACCATTATTACCCATCTTCATTAAGAAAAATTATATTAACAACACATAACTTAATTCCATATTAAATAAATCGATTGAATACGCTTAATAATACACCAACCAACCATGAGATAAGTACTGCCGTTAGGATCTGTTAAATCATATAAATATTTATATGAGTTATAGAGTTTATAAAGTTTTTATTAGAACAAGTTTATTAATAAGTTATTAAAATATTTAAATAAAAGAACTCAATTCAATCAAAAAGGTATCAATAAAAGAGAACAAGTTTTTAAAGAAGATATTTAAAAACATTAGGGTCACGTCTTTTTGCATGAATTTTTTAATATTATAAAATAAGATGTTTGGAGATTACTTATTTGAACTAACTTTGTATAATAAAGATTAAAATTAAAATTAAAATGTATGGTTTACCATTCTACAACTACTAAGAATAAGAGGGAGGAAGGACGGACGGTGGAGAAAGGCGTTTGTGAGAGACCCACAAGCTTTAAATTCTAACTTGTGAAAGAGTTTTGAAAGTGGCACTCAAACACACCACATATTGCTAATTAGTCCAATGCACGTGCCTTTGAATTTTATTTTCTAGCTCTCTACCTGTGTGACTGTGAGACACTGACACTGACACCCCTCGCCACCGCCTCCTCAATCCAAATCTTGAGTATTTGGGTTGAAACAAAGAAGCCATGGTGCATTCAAGGCACGAAAGCTACTTCCTACCAAATAGATTCAACAAATTATTTGAAAGATTCGACTGTGGTTTACATTCATCTGCCCCCACCCCATTTCAAAGTGATCTTCTTTTCTTTTTCTTCCTTTTCTTATTTTAGATTTAAAATTAAAACAACAAACAAAACCGAATAAACCAAACTTATCAAGGTTAAGGTATACTTTTTAAGAAATTTTGTTCTATTAAACTTGGATTTGAGCTTATTTATTTAAAATTTTATCAGGTTCAAACCCAGCTTATTTATATTAAACATTTTTTAAATTAGTCTTTTTATTTAGCTCTACATCTAAAACTTCAATTCAAGTTTGTTTATATAAAAATATATATAAAATTTAGTGTATAGTTAAATTTTAAATAATATAATAAATATGACAAAAAAAAAAATCTCAATTGTGATGTATAAAAAGAACACATAATTTCAAAATAAACCACAAAGAACTCTAAATTTGGATACTTAATTAAAAGAAGCTAAATGTTCTCAAACTCAACCTCATCTCATTTGCTGGACGAGCTTTAAAGTTGGGATGATAAAAAGCTTGCGGTGGGAACGGAAGTTGGGAGGGCAAAATTAGGCGTATTTTGGGTGGTTTTGGAAGAGGATGGTGTCAAGGGGCGGGAGGCAAGTTGTGAGGGTGGGGACAGTGGAGCGGTCTACGTTGGTTGCTGTGGACTTGGCTCTCTTCTGCAGTGGCCACTGGCCACAAGCTGAAACTCACTCTGGCCCACCAAACTTTGTCTATTAATGTGACATTTCATCGTCGATATTGACCCCAACCTGCTTCTTCTTGTCCACTTTCCCATGTTAACTCCCATAAAATATTAATTAATTGAAATATCTGGTTATTAACAAAATATTCCTAGTTTTTGAATTTAGCTAATTATATTAAAAATGGGTGAATCAAAATTTCTAAATTTCTCTTTGTGAATGGATAGGCATGAAGATGATTGGTGTAGTGAATTATGGATTAGTGTCTTATTGTTGTTTGGGCCTTGAAATTAAAAAAGGAAGAAGATGAAAACAAATGGGCCTAGAGGCCTACTTTACTTCTCCAGCCCAGAGGCCTACTTTACTACTAGTTTGTTTAATAAGGGCCCATGTCAAAACTAGTTAAGTCATTGTAGCCCTAGAAGTTCTCTTTGATCGGTTTGAGCCCAAATCAAAATCTGCATGCCCAAACCAAACAAATAATAGTTCCAGCCCAAATCGTGGTTCTCTGCCGCTGCATCACACTCAACAGTGTTCGCTTCCATTTGAGAATCGCCTCGGCGAGAAAGGGGGCCGCCGCTGATCGGAGAACATAAATGAAGCTGCCGCCTCCATCTGAACCTTCGCGGCCCCTTCACTCCGTAAGATTTCATGGCGTTTTCCTATATATAATTATTATTTCTGATATATAGAACTGAAGAAATTCATTGATCAAGGTTTTCCTCCCATTCTGCACATTTTTGTAGATTGCATTCATATGAAGTTTGTGTTGTGTTGTTTCTAGGTTTTTGTTAAAGGCGGAGAAGTGAAAGATGCTGAGGGAGAGCCAGTGATAATCGGAGGTATGGTTTTGGATATTCATGCCACCCTTTCTATGCCTACAAATTCAAGGACCACCACTCCTGGCAAGTTTTGCCTCGATCCTCTGTTTTCTTTTCCTTCTGTATGTCCGTGACTCGATATTGTGAGCATTGTAGACTGTATTGGATACTGGTGTTCTGTTGCACTGCTTGAGGAGTGTACTCAGAACAGACGTACGATTAGACAGACTGTAAGACAAAAGGTTTGACAATAAAATTGGAAATTTACAAAATTTCTTTCGTCTGCCTATACACCAGGTGTATCATATACCAGGTGGTGTAGCGAGGAACGTGGCTGAGTGCATGTCAAAGCTTGGAATAAGGCCTCATAAGATAAGTGCCATGGGACTTGATATGGCAGGTGAATACTTAAATAAGATGTATCCTGCCATTAGTTACATTAACATTTATCCTTGTTGAGGGATTCATTCACAATAACATAACATTACTCTTGACTCATCATACCATATTTATTGCATGGGTAAAGTGCCAAATAAACTACTATACTTTGACCCCAAGGCCAAATTGGCTGCTATAGAAGGGCCAAATAAACCATTGTATTTTTAGACTTGGGGCCAAATTGGCCCTTGTACTTTAAAAAAGGGTCGAATAAGCCACCATACTTTTGGATCCGAGGCCAAGTTAGCCGTTAGGGTAGATGTCTGTCAAGACCTTGGGTGTACACTTACAGGAGAGTAGTGGTTGTAGCAGATTAGTTCTCAAGTGAATAATAGTTAGCAGTTATTTTTGTTATAATTGAAAAACTATAAAAGGAGTAGCTATAGATATGAGATAGCAGAAAGTAGTTGAAGTTGTTTCAACTGCAATCATTACAGTTACAATAGTTGGTAATAAACTACTGCAATTGTTATAAGCTGTTGGTAAAATTAGTTATAAATCTAACTAATTTAACTACTGAGGATAGGTATATATAAGGCCATATCACATTGTACTG
The DNA here is from genome assembly GCA_036245055.1 of Diospyros kaki. Lineage (NCBI taxonomy): Eukaryota > Viridiplantae > Streptophyta > Magnoliopsida > Ericales > Ebenaceae > Diospyros > Diospyros kaki. The sequence continues at coordinate 37,946,314 of BSEG01000001.1, read as the reverse complement.
AGACATTATAAATCAATACTTGAATTCAGATTCTCATTTCTCTCTCAATTCTCTCTTCTTTTTTTTTCCCTCTATTTCTCCCTAATTTCTCTCTTCTTTCGCCCTCTTCTTTCTCTTTCCCTCTCTCGTTCTACATTTTGTTCTTCATCAAAACCTAAGTTAGGATAGGATCCTGACAATGTCGTCTTCACATCATCCAATGACCTTTTAATTCTATTAATATGGTCAACTCTATCCCCAATTAACCTCACACAATTACAAATGTCCAAAATAAACCCCAAATTGTGATTCAAAAAGACCCCCAAATAGTTGTAGTTTGTGTCTTTTTTAAAGTATAGAAGCCAATTTGGCACAGATTCTTGAAGTATAGTGGCTTCTTTGGGCCTTTTTAATGTGCAATGGCCAATTTGGCCCCCAATACTAAAGTACAGTGGCTTATTTGGCACTTTGCTCTTATTGAATTGATGAGAAAGAAAGTCGTGCCTTGTCAAACATATAATTCAATATTCAGAAGGTAGAATGTTATGATTTCATTTTTTAAAAATAAATTTGACCATTAAAATGAGAGATGATACCTCTCAATGAAAATCATAATTTTCTTTGCGTTTGGATAGACAGAAATGGTTGCATTTCCAATTGTTCTATTTTTTTGGTTCAAATCCAGGGTGGATTTAGACCAAAATCCAAATGCTTTCAATAAAAGTGTATCCAGACGATGAATTTGGAATTTCAAGTCCCAAACGATTGGGTCAAATGACCCTATCCAAACAACTGTCAGAGAATTCCTGAGTCTCCAAATCCCATTCTGTTTTTTCTTTTTTATTCAGTTCAATTACACTTAAATGATATACGATTCTGTTTACAAGGGATGTCCAAATGTGTGGACATGTACACATGTAATTTTTCACCGTTCTTTGATTTTTGCAAGTGGGTAATAGTGTTTACCATACATACCACAATCTGTCCATTGTCTTGATTCAATAACAGATTAGTTCTATGTCCAAATAATATTGATCCACCGGAAATACTTCTGTCCTTTAATTATGTGACGGATCCATTGATGTGCCTTGTTGCTAGACTAGCAGACTTCATCTAATTCTTTATATGAGAAAGGCACAATTCTTTTTTGTTTCTGTAGGAGGAAGCAAATGAAAAAAAGAATAAAATTAATTAATCCTGAAACTGACGGATGCTCTTTCTCTTCAAAAGGGAATTTGCTGCCGGAGTACTGGAAATCTGCTGGACTGTCCATGGAAGGTAGAGTTTTTAGTCTTGTTGACTTATATAGGTTGGAGTCATTCGTCTGGGTGAGCAAATGTTGTCTTCGTCCATGATATCAAGTTCGTGAATCAAAATAAAAACTACTCATGTGGTTTTCTATTCAAAAAGCTTCTTTGGGTCGTTTTTATTGGATCAACTTGCGAGTTCTTGGCTTCTCCATGATCCATTGTATAAATGATGCCCTTGACTGATTTTCTCATCATGCTCGGTCAATGACATTTTTTGCCATTCTATTTGATTCTGGTAATTATTCTGAAGCCTGCTATCATTCAGGAGTGTGCCCCTACTATTTCATGTAGTTGGCCATAGCAGCAAATGCGGCCAAGGCAGTGAGGCATAGCCTTGGCCGCCTAGACGGGGTTTGGGCTCGAGACCTCTCACTCGACTCCATCAGTGATGATCGTCACCGCCGCCGCATCGGCCTGGGTTGCCCGACTCTGTCGCCGCCGCCGCCGTTGGACAAGGACTGAAACAGCCTTCAGACTTATCTGTGGTAACACAACGACGGTCCAATTGGCATTGGTGGGGGGCATTATGCATTATTATTATGCACTATGCATAAGAGGGCCGAGGGTCAACTTTTGACTAATTATTTTCAAAAACATTTTGGGTATATGATGTCGATATCAAGCATAATACTATATGGTGTATGATTTTCTAGGTTCATTACTTACTAATAATTAGATAACACCGAAATTCTTTTTGGTATCGATCAACCCTTTGACCTATCACCGAAACTTCTCTAAATCCCGACAACGTTCCGAGAGTTCTTGAATAGCGCTCAGCAATGGTTCAAGACAATATAGGTGGCAGTAAAGTCTCACTTCAAATGAAGTTATTACAGTTGATGATTATCGTGTGCTATAATTTTTCAATCACTTAACGTTCGGACTGAGTGAAAGTCATTGAGTGACAAATTCACAAACTCAATAACTATGTGTCAAATCTCATTAATGTGACCATATGACACCTTAGGAAACATCTTTCTTGAATTTCAATTTGTCTTGACCAAAAACTATCTCGTCACATTAATAGTAGGTCATATAAGATATTTATTGCATCAAATACTAATGAGGGTAACAGATCCCATTCCTAACGCCTATCTCCATATACCACTAATACAGAATCATATAAATGAACATTCTCACCTCCTAATTAGATGATTCGATTTATTAGCAAATTTCGCATACCAATACCTAAAACAAGCGTGACGGTTCAAGTCTAAGGATTAACACCCCATCGCAACTTGATGACTCTACCATTATCTATCATACTATGTGATCAGTCATCAGCATTATATTCGATTAATAATTCTCCAACAACCACTTATAGGTCTACTAGCGACATCTCATGTCATATGATGCGTGACACACCACCCTCTCATCGATATCTCCATATCGAACGAGGTAGTAACCCTTGTGTTAGTTCATACTCAATTAATCGGAGTTTTCTTTCAAAGAATCTGAGAATTAAGAATAATTTAAGAAGATCTATTATCAAAAATTCATGTCACATAGTCTCAACACTTTGAGAATAAGATTATTACACAAAAAATCTAGGGACTTATTCGTATAATTGATTGGAGAAAATATGAATGCAAAAAATCGTATCTTTTATAGGTTTATAAAAAAATATAATTAATGCATTACAAACAAATCCACTAGATATCATCCAAATATAGTATGATGGCACACAACACTAACAACGCATCTTGCTCGATGACAAACACAACTCTGGGTTTGTGATTTTGGGGAATCTTTTTATTTATTTGTGTATTTGATAAGCGATATTGTGTATTTGGTTATTGATTTGTGTATTTGATTATTTTATGCATTTTGATTATCGATTTTGTGTATATGTATCTGATTATTTTATGTATTTGATTATGTGTATCTGTTTATTTTTGTGTATTTGATTATTAATTATTAGATTTGTGTATTTGATTATTAATTTTACTAAAATGGCATCGTTTTGCCTTATGGGCCATATGCCTAGCCGATTGGGGATAAAATTAAAACCAAAATTAAGATTCGTGGGCCAAATTGAAATAAAAGTTAAAATTAGATAAAATTATAATGACCCTAATTTCTGTTGTGTTTCCATATTGTACTTGTTGGTTTCACCATGTCAACTAAGTTATGGAACACAACTATATCAATTATCTTCATTCACCACCATCTCATGAAATTTCTCCATGTGAAGATGGTGTTCAAACTTCATTCCATCATTACTCCGCCAGGGGATATTATCCACTGCCGGTCCCAAGCCCGGATAAAGGAGGAGGGTTGCGTTAGGTAGCCGACAGCCAGCGTAAAACCTAGTCGGATCCAAATATGAATTCTAGACAAACTATCTGTTAGGATGTAACCCACATAGAAGTCTAGAATTCATGTAGCCAACCCCACATAGTGGGATAACGGCTGGATATGTTGTTGTATGTTGTTGTTTGTATAATGACCCTAATTTAAGGATAAACTAGTTGATTAACTCTTGAATGAAATTTTAAAATTTATGTACTCAATCCTATATGATTGAGATAAAAATCGTGAAAATGACGATATGCAAAGAATGGTAATTACAGAAATAATATACAATGATAACGAGAATTATTGTTCCCATCCAGTCTGAGTTTAATCAATTTAATGCATCTATGTTTTGATTGGAAATTGAATTCCATTTGAGGACTCTTCACTGTAGCTTTTGGTGTGTTTATCCAAAAGAAGTTTCCTAGAAGGACTGAATGGATGCATTTCATCCTTGTGTCCAGTGTCAGCACAAAATTACTACCAGTGTGACAAAATTACAAAGCGCATGATGCAACTATAAATTTGAAATTTAGAAAACATAAAGAGTATTGACAACCTAATTATTGCACAAAACATCATCCCTTGTCATTAAATAGCAGCAATTAATTTTGTAAAAGTCCTCAAAATGCCCTTCCTCTTCTATCTCCTATCTTTCTCTCTTCTAAAATTATAAGAATAAAGATAAGAAAAAAAAATTAAAAATTTAGGTGATTGCCAGCATCGACTAACCACAACTTGACACCTATAAAGATAGAAGTTTCTTATTTAGGACATTCAAAATTGCTGACGAAGAAAGTTATACAAAGAGAAAGAATTATATGATGAGAACAAATAGCATTGTTCACCTTGCACAAGAACTATATAGCATTAGCATTACAATATTGTCTATGGCTTCAATCAATATAGATGATAGATCAGATTATTCTTTCCTAACATAACAATCAGCCGTAATAAAACAAAAACACGCTGCAGAAACGACAAAGACTTTAACAAAGATCGAACACAAATGTTCCTTCACTGAAAACTCCCAACCAATTAATTAATTAAACACAAGCCATTGCATTCCCTCACTGCAGATTCAGGGTCGATTTAGGTGCAGAGCTCGCGGGCGACGCCGAGCCTGGAGTTGGGGACGTCGAAGAGCACCCGGTGGTTCTGCTGCTGCATCCTCGCGATCACGTTCGGCACAGAGTTCACGTTGTCCGGCGTCGCCGCCATGGCCAGGCACGTTATCTTCCCGGCCCTGCTGTGGATCAGGAAGTTCTCCGGCGGCAGCGTCACGTTCATGCCCCTGAACATGAACGTTATCGTCGGCGACACCACCGGGTCGGCGTAGCACGTGTCGAACCCCCCCAGGGACGACACCGTCTTGTTCACGCCCACCCGTCGACGGAAGGCGTCTCTCACCGCTTCGTACGCTGCCGGCACCAGCCGCGTGAACACCGTCCCTGATATTTATTTGTACATTATTATTATTATCATTAACGTCAGACAACTCGATCCAAATTTATAACGAAGTGATGAATACGCATGTGTAGAGGGAAAATTACCGGAGTCAAAAACTGGTGCTGTCGCCGGAGGTCGAAGTGATGAATCTTTTTTCCATTTGCATCTGGGATGGATGCATCCACATCATGCTTCAGAGTTCAGAGAGCGAATCCAGTGTATCTGTTTTGCTTATGGCCTATGCTTATGCCTATGAATGTATGTATGATAACATCAGGGGTAGTGAAGCCTAATTATCCATTATAACAATAATAATGTCCTGATTAAACCAAAGCTTGATAAAGTACTTGAAGCCAGCCAGACCCAGCCGAGATGTCTAGCAATTTGCATGTCATTGATCAAGACTTTGGCAACTCCCTTGACAGCTTTGTTGACAACCCATGCCAAAATTACATATCTACCCCCAAGTTGCAATTACAACTCCCTTAAAGCTACTTGTAGAGATGGACAATGTAATTTCCAGATTTTTAGACTCAAAATATTTGAGAAAATAAGACATTTCAAATGATTGTGAAAGTCCTAAGACAAAAGTTTAATTTTTGAACTAGGGATAATCATAATTTTGAAGTTCAGGTAGAAGTGTAATTTTTGAAAAAAAATTAGAAACAAGTGCAATTTACTAAAAGACCTGGATTGGTGAGATTCAAGGATAACTCGAGAATATAAATAAAATGAATTTCAAACTTCTTTCCATTAATTATGTCTTTGAATCATTTTGGATTTCAAAACTTATTAAATATGACTTTGGATTCCAAATTTTATTTAAATCTAATTTTAGAACAAGTGGCAAGAATCCATTAGTCATTTGGGGATAAGATTGAAACTTCATAATGAACCCCCCGAGGTGGCGATATGTGATTGACCCAAGATTTCTATAAATAGGACCAAAGGTTAACCAAGCCAATTCAAATGAGTTCGAGCCAAATTTGGGTTGTGGTTGAAAGGTGGTGAGGTATGAATTGTATTCTTAAGAGAGAGATGGAAATTCTACAAAAATAATTAGCAGAATCAGTGGAGAAACGAGGAAGAACGAGTTTCGCTAGAGACCGGAGTTTATGCCAAACAATCAGAAAAACTGTCAAGTAAGTCCGACTTCTTGTTATATTCCTATAGAAGGGGAAGAGAGTGAGCCATAGATTCAAATGGGATTGAATCGAAGTTAAAACGAAAGAGTTATGATCGAAAAATCAAATAAATCGCTCAATATCGCTGGAAAAGAAGACAGTGCGTGCAGTACACATGCCGGTAGGGGCAATGCTTAAGGCCCCTTCTCCTAGTGCGTGAGGGCACATGAATGGCCATTTTTCCTTGTAATTTTTTAATCTTATCCCTCATTTAATGCCCTTCAATCTTATGTAAAAATATTAGAAGTTTGTTTTATCGAAATACGTATTTTCTACAGAATACCTAAACTACCAAACGTGAACAGTACACCCGAAAGGTAAATAGTCAAGGTGAGTGACTCCTGCATACTTCTTACTTCATCTTGATCATTTTGATTTCATTTATGTGTGGTTTGTGGCTTACATCTCATGTTTCCTTTGTTTTGAGCATATCTCTTTCTATTTTACTCACATCATCGATGTTTGTGGCTAGTCAATGGGTCATCATGGTGATTGGGGAACAATCCGATGCCTAGAGGTGGGGCCAAGCCTAGAAGTAAGGCTGACATTATGATTGGCGGAGGAAATGGTGATGGGGAAATATTCTTGTCATTTTTTTTACTTGTTTGCTTATGCACACTGTTTCCTTTCTTGAATTACTCACTGAATTGTTTCTTTTCTTGCTTACACATGCATGTATCTTCTTTCTTGAACCATCTCATTTAGATGTAACTATCTAATTTGGGTGCTTCATACCCTTAGGATATTCAACATCTCAAGTATATCCAATATGTCAGGTATTCCGAAGACAAGCAAGGGAAATGGCAAAGTGGTGGTCCAAGCTTGATTTAGTTTTCTATTGTTCTTGTACTACGAATCTTATATTAAAGAGAAGTTATTGTAATATTTGGGTTTTTCTGTCTATTTCTAATTAGATGTTATATAAAGAGTTTACTATTATAGGTTTATTGTGGGACATGAGTATCACAGTTGTATAAATTAGGGGTGTACATGGTGCGGTTTGGGCAGTTTTTGGCCAAAAAAATGCGTCAAACCGCATATGCGGTTTGCACCTATAATCAGACTGAGCGGTTTGATTTGGTGCGGACAAACCGCACCAAACCGCATCGCATTATGCGGTGCGGTTCGGTGCGGTTTCCGTGGTTTGCTGAAACTTGGTGTTTTGTGCAATTTAGGTGCGGTTTGGTTTGGTTTGGTGCGATTTTTGGTTCCAAAATGATAACAAAAAATGATTTAAAATGGGACTGCTAGTCTGCTACAAAAAATAATCTAATTATTTTATATATTTTATTTTTTATTTTTTATTTATTTTAATTATTAATATAGTCGGGCGGTTCGGTTTGGAACTGAACCGCCAGCACCCCAAACTGCATAAACCGCGGTTTGGGTATTTTTCAAACCGCACCAGACCGCGTCCTTAAAAAACCGCACGGTTCGGTGCGGTTTGATTTGGTGCGGGCGGTTTCCACGATCTACCAGTTTTTTTGAACACCCCTAGTATAAATAAGAGTTACAATGGGGCTTGGGTTTGTTTTATTTCAATTGAGAGTATACGTTGTACGATGAACATTATAAGAGTTTATTTGTTGAAATTTGAGGATTTATGTTTCACAGTTGTACTTGTACCAAAACTATATAGTGGAAATCCTTGTTTTAAAGTTTTTAGTTAGTTTTTAGGTTTGATCATTTGCTTCCATTAGTAATAATTTTCATAACGCTCGTGGGCAATATTAGCTTGTATTTAGTATCATTGTATATTTGAAAAACAGGACATTACAAACAACTTTCTAAAGGCAGCCCAATTTCACTCTCTCTCTCTCTCTCACTATCTCTCCCACACTCTCTCTATCAAACCCACCACTCATTTGATTTTAGAAACACTCTTTTCAATTTCATAAATTGTAACTTTTAAGTACATTACACAATATAAAATTAATTATATTACATAAATTTCACAATATAAAATTAATTACATAAATTCTAATTTTGTAAAGATTAAATTTACACTTAAATAACAAATTTTAATTAGAATTACGAGAACTTAAATAATTACAAACAAAGTAATATTTAGACATTATCGCCTTCCTCAAAACCGCCTTTAACTCTTTTCCAACTACATTCGTTTGTGGGTAAATTTCGTTTTCCGACCACATCATATAAGTCTAATACTCCATATACTCAAACCCCAAACTCACACAACCAAATAAAAAAAATAAATTATATTATTTTACAATTCAAAGAAAATCATGTTTTTTATTTTCCATTTTCACAATCAAATTATCATCATCATTACCACATAAAAAAAATAATATAAGCAAATAGAAAAATTAAAGCAAAAAATATATATATATAAATATATATAAATGTATGTGTGACTCGTCGGAGGGGCAACGATGGTGTGGTGCGAGTGGCGATGGGGGGCGACGGTTGATGGGGATAGTAGTGAGGGGCGACCTTGGTGCTTCGTGGGAGGGGCGAGGCAGTTGCTCACAACTGGCAGGGGGTGATGGTGGTTCGAGCGGCAGTGTAAAGGGGGCGATGGCGATCTATGGCCAGTGGTAGGGGTAAGACAATGCGTTGCTTGCAACGGTGGGGGGCGACGATGGACGGTGCTGGAGGTGGTGGGCGGGCGACGATAGTAGCGAGGCGAGGAGGGCAACAACAGACAATTCTTGCAACTGTGGTGGGTTTGAGAGAGAGAATGTGGGAAAGATAAAGAAAGTGGGAGAAGAGATAGAGAAAGAAAAATAATTTGATTTGTTGGATTTAATTTATCGCGATATTTTGATGTCAAAAATATCGCTATAAATTAAAGTTGTCAAGCAAGTTGTCTAAGAGAGTTGTTCATCTAGCATTATCATTAATAATTATTGGATAATGCTAGATGAACAAACACTTTGAAAACTATGTTGACAACTTATGCCAAAATTACACATCTACCCCAAGCCTTAATTACAGATCTACCTTTACCAAGCCTTTTTTGTCATTCTCTCTCTCCACCAAAAAGTTTTGAATACCCGTTCATTTCTCTCTCTCTCACCTACTTGGATGCCTAAGCCTTCTTTATCGCCACCGTACTCTCTCTCTTTCTATCATTCTCTTTTTGGCTCGCAACCGATTGGACCTCCATTACATGGTGCGTGACCAAACCTCCCTCGTGGCCGGCCAAACCTCCATCATTGCAGTTGTTGTCGTTCACCACCGATGCAGCTGCCACAATTCGCCACTAACATAGCATCCATCGCCGTAATTGAAGCTGCCCACTACAAAAAAATTAGCATTTAGTGATGAAAAATTCTATCGCTAAATGTTAAATTTCCGTCACTAAATTATTTAGAGGCGGATTTAGTGACAAACAGATTTTGTTGCTAAAAGTGTCATTGCTAAATTTTAGAGATAGAATTTGGCAACAAATTAAATTTAGAGACAGAAAAATTTCGTTGCTGAAATCATCGATTTAGCGACGGATTCATTTTCATCACTAAATTCAGCAACGAAATTGTTTTTCGTCTTTCGTCGTTGAATTCAAAGACAAAATTCCTATCCCTAATTAGCACATGCCTGTAAAATAAAAAAATAACACCAGCCTCCTTACACGCGTGAAAGCCCCCACATGCGCCCGTCTTCCCCTCGTGTGCACGTAGCATGGTAGCGTTGAAATAATAATACCAACAATAATCCAAAGCATTGCACTTAGGAATCGAACCCCCAACCTCTAAGAACCAAGCACCTATATACGCGTGCACAATCCAGCACTACAAGAAAAATAGTTTTAAGCAATAGAATTTAGTGACAGAACTATTTCGTCGCTAATTAGTAATGGATATTCAGTCATTAAAATTTTTAAATAATTTTTTAATTTAGTGATAGAAACCCTGTCACTAAAAAAGAAAAAAATAAATTAAAAATTTAAACTTTAGAGATGGAACAAATCCATAGCAAAAAAAGAAAAAAAAATTAAATTCAAAATTTAGCAATGGAACAAATTCGTTGCTAAAAAATAAAAAAATTTACATAAAAAATGTAAAACTTTAGCGATAGGAGTTATATCTATCGCTAAAAAAGAAAAAAAGTTAAATTCAAAATTCAAAATTTAGAAACAAAATAAATCCAACTCTAAAAAAGAAAAAACTTAAATTAAAATTTAAAATTTTAGCGACGAGTTTATACCCATTGCTAAAAAAGAGAAAAATTAAAGAAAAAATTCAAAATTTAGTGATGTTGTTAAACATGTCGCTAAAAAAAAAATTAAAATTAAAATTTAAAATTTAGTGACAGAATAAATCCGTTGCTAAAAAAGTAAAAATAAATTAAAATTTTAAATTTTAAATTAAATTAAAAAGAAAAAATTTAAAATGTTAGCGATGGAATAAATCTATCACTAAAACCAAAAAAAATAAATTAAAAATTTAATGTGAAATTTATAAAAAAATTTCAATTAAATTTTAAATCTAATTTGATATAATAAAATTTTTCTTAGTTAAATGTAAAATTTATAAAAAAAAAATAAATTCAAAATTAGTGACCAAAAATTTCATCATTAAGTTGTAAAATTAATAAAATATGAAATTATAAATTAAAATCAAAATAAGAATATATTTTTTTGCTGCTAATATAATAATTTATAAACTTCTATTTGAATTAGTAATGAAATAAAATTAATAAATATTAAAATTAAACTTAATATTCATTTTTCTCTATTAACATTGATATTAAAATTAATATTCATTAAATAAGTTTGAGAATTTTTGGAGGGTAATATAATTCTAGAAAGTTTGGATGAAAATGCTATAAATATAATTTATGCACATTAATAGTCAAGAAGACTTCTAGTTCGGCCAATTTGTGCACGAGCATATATGTGCTTGGTATTTGGAGGCTGGGGGTTCGATTCCAAAGTACAACATTTGGGATTATTGCTGAGATAATTATTCCAGCGCTACCACATGGTGAGCATAGGCGGGCCCATGCGGCGCACGTATGAGTGGAAGGTGGGCGAGGGTGGGTACATCTTGATTTTGCGAGCATGCGCTACCGTCGCTAAATTTAGCGACGAGATTTTGACCCATCGCTGATTTCGTCAATAAAAAAAATTCGTCATTAAATTTTAACAACACTCTTTTTAGCGACGAAAAGGTACCTGTCACTAAAAAATTTATCGACAAATTTTGATGTTTTAGTGACAAAATATTTTGTTGGTAAAACGTTGATTTTTTGTAGTGCAATCAATCTGGAAGACTCATTAACTATTAATGTGCATAAAATATATTTATAGTATTTTTTTTTTAAACTTTTTAGAATTATATTTACACTCCAAAATTTTTTAAACTTTTTTAATGAATATTTATTTTATTATTAATTTTAGTAGAGGGAAATAAATATTAATTTTAATTTTAATATTTATTAATTTTATTTTGTTGCTAATTCAAATAAAAATTTATAAATTATTATATTAACATAAAAAATTTATGTTCTTATTTTGATTTTAATTTGTAATTTCATATTTTATTAATTTTGTAACTTAACAATGAAATTTTTTGTCACTAATTTTGGATTTAATTGGAATTTTTATAAATTCTACATATAACTATGAAATTTTTTTTATATCAAATCAGATTTTAAATTTAATTTAAATATTTTATGAATTTCAAATTAAATTTTTATAAATATTTTGTTAAAGGTTATTTACAGTAATATTATTAAATTTCTGTACAAACTCCTAAATTATGTTTGAAGAAACAAACATTAAATTTATGTACTGGCTCTGATTTTAGCTCATAATATATGTTTTTTGGATATCTCGATGAGATATCCGCAACACGCAGCTTTGTTACTACTGATTATGTTTTTTTGCCATTTCAATTTTCTCTTTATATTTAAATATACTTTTAGTTATTTTAAAATCTTTTATTTTGAGTCAGGCTTTTAATGTAAAGGCTTAATTTGTTAGGAGACTGTAATCCTTTAAATTTATTATTTAAATACTTTGCTGTTATTGTAAGGTTTTAAATTTTCTTTTAGTTGATTACTATAGCTTTCTTGCTTAGGTTGGTTAAATTGAGTCGAAAATATAAATTTAATTTTTAAAATATAAAATTAAAGTATGAATTTCATATTAAATATAAACTCCATTTAATTTAATTTTTAATTTTTTAAGAGTGAAATCATTTTTTTTAATTTAATCTTTTTGTTTTTAGCGACAGATGTGCCCCATCACTAAAAGTTTTAAATTTTTTATTTAAATGTTTTCTTTTAATTTAATTTTCTTTTTACTTTTTTATGTTTTAATTTAATTTTTTTATTTTTTTATGGATTTGTGCCGTCGCTAAAGTTTTAAATTTTTAATTTTATTTTTTTTAGCTACGAATTTTGTTCTGTCACTGAAGTTTGAATTTTTAATTTAATTTTTTTCTCTTTTAGCTACGAATTTTTTTCATTACTAAATTTTGAATTTTGAATTTAATTTTTTTTTAACGACGAATTTGTTCAGTAACTAAAGTTTTAAATTTATTAAAAATATTAAAAATTATTTAGTGATGGGATTTTTGTTGCTAATTCCTTCGTGACAGGTCTTTCCATTGTTAATTCCTTTGTTAAATTAAAAAAATATTCAAAAATATTAGCTATGGAATATTTGTCGCTAATTAGGAACAGAATAATTCCATCATTAAATTTCGTCACTAAAAATTATTTTTCTTGTAATGCCCTCTTACACCGTTGAGAGAAGTGGCAGGTCAGAATAGAAAATCCAGAGAGAGAGAAAATGAGACATTGAGTATTGAGCACCGACCACCGACCACCGACGTAAGCAAGCTCACCAGCAATCGATTTCCTTCGTCTTCGAGCTCAGTGGCGGAGGCAGGGGGTGGGCAAGGGGGCTGAAGCCCGCCCAATTTTTTAAAAATGTAGATTTTGAACACTAAAAAATAATAATTTTTTATTACAAGCCCCCCTCCAAACCCAAGCTCCCCCAGCCCAGCTCCCCCCTCCTTCTCCTTTTCTTTCCCACATTCTATTAAAATTCTAAATTTTTCCTTGATTGTTGTGGTTGGAAAAAAAAAATCTATTGGTGAAGCTCACGATTGAAAAAAAAATTTAAAGCCCCCCCGGTTAAAAAATCCTAGCTCCGCCCCTGTTCGAGCTCATCGACGATTCATTCGTCTTCTTGCTCAATGGCGACATTTGCAACGACCGTCAGAGATGGAGTAGATGCATGTCAATGCCTAATGTCATGGAGGTCTAACAACGATAAGAATGAGCACCGAATGATCAAAGGTGGAAGAGACACAGTAAAGAGAGAGAGAGAGAGAGAGAGAGAGAATGGATATGAAGTGAAGAGAGAGACCATCTCGAGAGAAAGAGAGAAAAAACAAAAAAAGGAAAAGGTAGAATATGAGAAAGAAGCTCTAATTTTAAGCATTTTTTTGAATAATTTAATTTTAATTTATCATGATATTTTAGTGTCAAAATTTCGCGATAAATTAAGATTGTGAACAAAGTTGTCAATGCAATTGTTGGTCTATCATTGTCTTTAATTACTACTAGTTCTGTGCTTTCTCAACACATATTGGGAGGCCGCCTCTTGCTTTTTCAAGTCCTATATGTCACATTGCCATCGCTAAATTCTCACATTTTTCTTTTATGGTCTCGCTTTTCCCACCGACATTTTCCTGCAAGCCAAACAGGCCGGATATGGGACCTCAAACAGATAGCCGTAGCTGGGTCACAGGAATCATCTAAATGACTTTAATACCCTTCTTGGTTGCCAAACTAAATTAAGAAAACTGTCCTTCACAATACGAAAACCTAATCTGTACTAATCAGCATTCGTGGTTCCCATTTGGATCTGGCCGTTACCAGTACCATCGCCGCCAACTCGCCTGTTCTTCTCCAGTTCCCTGGCGGCGGACCGCCACTTGAAGAAGGACCCGAACAGGCGCTGCATCTCCTCGAGGGTTTTGCCTTGTGTTTCTGGGAGCAGCGTATAAAAGAAAATCCAACCAATCATGGCCACTCCCATGAAGAGAAAGAAGGCCCCACCGATCGTGATCGCCTTGTAGAGCGAGAGGAACGTCATCGAGATCACACCGCTCATCACACGGTTCACGGCCACCCCCATGCTAGTCCCCTGTGCCCGCAACCGCAGCGGAAAAATCTCCGAGCTGTAGACCCAAGTGATGGGCCCCATCCCGATCGAGAACGTCGCCACATAGGCTAGCACCATGATGATCGCCAGGGCGACAGCCCACGGCACCCTCTTTACGGAGTGGTCAATGACCGTCAACGCTACTCCGAGGGTGGCAAGGGAGGCAATCATTCCCCCCACGCTGCTTAGGAGCAACGGTCTTCGCCCGACCCGATCCAGCAAAAACGTGGCCACCAGGATGAATAAGGTCTTCACGAATCCGACGGCTACTGTGGCGAGTAGCTTGTGAGTATCATCGGTTATACCAGCTTTCTCGAATATCTTCGGGCTATACAACACAACGGCGTCAATGCCGGAGGTTTGTTGGAAGAAGTGGATTCCGACGCCGCATATGAGGATGTGTCGAACAGCGGGAGTCGGGTGGAGGAGGAGCTCCTTCCAGACGGCATCGTTGTGGCTCCGTTTCGGCACCTTAACGACGTCGTCGTTCCACTCTGGCGGGATCCCAGCGGCTTCCTTGATGTCGCCGAGCCGGAGCTGAGCCTCCTCTTTAGAGTCGGACGTCTTGTCGAGAACTTTCCTGGCATCACCAAGCCGGCCTTGTAGGACCAGCCACCGGGGGGATTCCGGCATGGCTAAAACTCCCACAGCCAAGAACACCGATGGAATAGCTCCGACGCCGAGCATGAACCGCCACCCCAAGCTTGGCCGAAGCTTTGAGAATCCATAGTTCGAAATATAACCCAATAATATACCTAAAACGATTGATGAACACAATGTTAAAACAAAGCAGAGATTCAAAATAATGAATTTTGTATTATTTCGAATAAATATCATTAAGAATTTGAACTCAAAAGAACGTACCGGCGTTGATGAAAACTTCGGGGAAGGAGGTGAGAAAGCCGCGGGTGGAAGCGGGGGAAACCTCAGCGGTGTAGACGGGGGCAATCATGAGAGCATAACCGACGCCGATGCCAGCAACGAAGCGACCAACCATGAGGAAGGCATAGTCGGTGGCGAAGCCCATGAGAAGGGCTCCCATGAAGAAGATTACGGAGGCAAGAACGATGGTGTAGCGACGACCAATCCAATCGGAAGTCCGACCGGCGGCGGCTGAGCCGATAAGGGAGTAGACATTGAGGATTCCCATCAAGATCTCGAGCTGGAGATCCGAGATCTTGAGATCACGTTGGATGTAGATTCCTGCTCCGCTCATAACACCAATATCTGCACGTCATGATGACCCATTAAAACTTTGGTTACCATTTTCTCGGAAAATTAAAGAACTGGCAAGAAAACACTTGTCGTCGATTCGGTAAAAATCCAAAAAGATGGGCCTCAAAAAAGAGAACACAAAGGCACGTTTGTGGTTAGTCAATTGTGTGTTCATGATGAAATTAAAGAAACTCACCGTAACCCAGCAAGATGGAAGTCATGGACGCCAAAATGGCACAAGCAAAGGCGAACTTGTTCCTCTTCGGCTTCTGCGGATGTGCCAAGGCTGGCGGAAAGTCCACCGGAGGCTGGCCGGAAACTCCAATGTTCTGAGTCTTCCGGTCACCCATCCCTCAGGCAGAGAGAGAGAAAGAGAAGCTGATGGAAAGTAGTTACGTTTCTGAGAAGCCAGGATGGGTTTGGAGCTTACTTAAGTAGGCTGAGCCATGACCCTGAGGCTTACCTCATCACTCTCCCAGATGATGCTTTATATTATGAGCCACAGGGTAAATATCTGCCTTCTCCTTCGGCTACTTATGGATAAGATTCAAAATCTTCCCAAGCAAAGACTCCATTTTTTATCCCGAAATCTTCTTCTTCTTAGCAATTTTAAGTATTTCTACTGTCCTAAAACACTAAAACTGAGCAGCCTGCTTCTTCTTCTTCCGCCTTTCTTCGGATAACAAAGAATCTCATCATCATCATCATCATCATCATTATTATTATATATTATTATTATTGAGATTTGAGACTCGTTTTTTATGGCGCAAGAAAACACTAATTTAACTGGTTAAACAAATATAAAGAAAATCTCCATCAGATTGAAATTGAAGATAAGAAAGTCGTAAAAGTTACATATGATAATCATTTCACTTTAAAACCACTTAAATAAGTGGACTTTGTTGTCCAATCTTCTTACCCAAGTTCGCTTTCACATTGCTGGCAGTGGCAGCCAACCATCTTTTATTTTTATTATTGCAAATTATTTCATTAGATAATAGGCAATAAAATTTGCATGAATAATTAAAATATGCAATTATATTTATTTATATATATATTCTCTAATTTCTGTATGCTTGAATTATAAAAATAACAGAATATATAGAGATTGGTGACAATGAGATAAATAATCTCAATCTTACAAAAATATAAGCTCAAATTAACAAATGTTTTATCAAAGTTGGAATAGTAGTGACTGAGATTGTCCTGTGGAATTATAATCAATAAGAATGCGCGGCGTGGCTTTGCAACGGACAAGCATTTGCGCGTATGTCGTTTGCGGTGGCAATGGCATGCTAAGGACGGCCTTGCTTTGGACTAATGTGAAGCAAGTAATTTATGTAACACTTCACAACATTTTTCTCACAATGAACGTAGAATGCGACAGTTATCCATGTAATTACCGACATGTTTCAACGTGACACATAGTAATCTCCTACACCTCTCACGGGGCTCTGCAGTAAATCATTTTTTTATTTAAGCGCAGGCCAAGAGAGATGAAATACTATTGTACAGTTAAAATCAATTAATTATAAACTAAGGGCACACGGACCGTCCCTTTTTACATTACTCAGTGTGTTCAAATGTTTTCGGATTAAATTTATATACAGTGTCATATATTTATTTAATATATATCGTGTAATATCTTAAAGGTACAGAGAAAAGTAGTATATATAAAGGATAAGTAAGGAAGAAAACAATAGCACCTAGATACTTTTTAGGTTAAATGTAGACAAGAAACTCCAGGGTTAAGTATGCTTGAGTTGGGACAACTTAAGGATGGGTGACCCCTTGGAAAGTTCGCGTAGACCCATCAGGGTAAGTTGTTCCAATCCTTCCTATCGCTCGATGCAGGATGTTATACGTGGTATCAAAACTAACCCTTGATGAAGGCGATCCGATGAGGCCAAGGAGTGACCCCGGGGCTCAAAGGCCTGTACAAGAAGCGGCTTCTGGCAGGCTTCTAGGATGGCAGCCTCCAAAGGGGAGAATGTTTGGGACCAGTTGTCAGGTCGAATGACGAGGACGTCATGTGCTTAAAGATGGGAGAATGTAATACCTCAAGAGCTCAGAGAATAATAGTATATATCAAGGATAAGTAAGGAAAGAAACAACACCAGCTGGATACCTTTTGAACTGAATGTAGACAAGGAACTCCAGGGTTTAGCGTGCTTGAGCTGGGGCAGTTTAGGGATGGGTGACCCTCTGGGAAGTTCGCATAGACCCATCAGGGTAAGTTGTTCTGATCTTTCCTATCGTTCGATGCAGGATGTTACATACCATCTCTAAATTATTATATTTGTATAATAATTTAATTATAATTAAAAAGCATCTTACTGAATTATTAACATTAGTACAATAATTAAACCCACACCTAAGGCTATCTTCAATGGATCGCCATTTTCCTTACCAAACTAAATTTTTAGCAAGGGGAACAATCATTACATATTCCAACGCAGCTCGCTATCTTATATATCACTTGCCATTCAAATAGCGAACGACAAAATTATTGCCTTTTTTGGCTAGCCCAGCATCCATAGTATCTCATGCTATCATGAGCAGAGCACGAAACTTCATTGGAGAAGACGACGAGGCATCACCATCATAGTTGAAGCACATTGCAATCAATTTATCGTCGACCGATGCCATCACCCATAGTCGGAGAAGATCTTCTATGAGTCACCATTGCCCACGACCAGAGAAGACAAAGAGTCACTATCACCCACGTCCAAAAAAGACAAAGTGTTGCCATCGCCTAGGGTTAGAAAAAACGAACAAACACGGTATGCTTTTGATTTCTGTAACTGCAGTTTCCAATTTCAGTTGTAGTTCTTGGATAAATTTGATCAGACACGACGAAGATCGGATGAAAATAGGGTTTTCGATTAGTTATGACGAAGATTGAATTATAACTGGGTTTCAATTGCGTTTTTCAATTTGAATTGTGTTTGTGTTTTTTTTTATATGTGTTTTTTTTAGCATATTTGGACTATTGGTGTATTGTGTTTAATTTGAATTGATTTAAGTATTGATTATAATTTGAATTGATTTAAGTATTGATTTAGCATATTTGGGTTATTTAGGGGTGTGCAATTGGTTTTAACCGAACCGAACCGCCCAAAAATTGTGAACCGAACCGAACCAAACCAAATGCAATAACCGAACCGGACCGACCGACCAACCCCAACAAACCGATCTAACTGAAACCGATCTAACCGAACCCTAAACCATGCTAACCGAACCGAAACCGAAAACCGACTTGGAAACAAACTAAGAGACCGGCTTTGCTGTTGCTGCCGGCCACCTAGCCGGCCGCCGATTCCGATGATCGGAACCGAACATCGGATTTCCTCAACCACGGTGATCCACATACCCAAAAACTAAAAGCATCTAACGGTTGGATTTTAGTAGATCTAGGTTTCAAAATTTCAATGTAAAAGAGAAATAGAGTGCAAACTTACCGAAAACCATTGGCGCAATCTTCGTCTTCGTCTCCGGCCTTCGTCTTCTTCTTCGGCATCAACGACGGATGGTGGAGGGAGAGAGAACAGATGAAGAACAGGAACTTCCGTCAAAAAGCCTTCGGCCGAGACGCGAAGAGTCTTCGTCTTCCCCATCGCCTTCGAAGAGCCTTCGTCTTCCCCTTCCCCTTCGCCTTCGCCTTCGTCTTCGTATTCGCCATCCAGATCTGTGAACTCGAAATCGAAGAACAGAGAAGAAGACGAAGACCGAGACGCGAGAGAGAGATAGAGAGAGAGAAGAACGAAGAACAGACTCTGAGAAATGAAATGTCGCGCCCGCGTGTGTGACTCGTGAGGGGAGGGAGTTCGGTTCGCTCGAGGGGGGGTTTGTGGCCGGTTCGGTTCAAGTGAGTGGCTATGTTTTACAAGTTCGGTTCGGTTTGATTTTTTTGGTATTTTTATCAAAATAACCGAACCGAACCGAATAACCGATTTTTAAACAAAAATATAACCGAACCGAACCATTATTTTTGAAGAACCGAACTGAATCGACCGAACTTTTTGGTTCGGTTCAGTTAGTTCGGTTTAACCGAACTTTTGCACACCCCTAGGGTTATTGGTGTATTATTTTTGTGTTTAAATTGAATTGATTTGAGTATCAACCGATGAAATATAGTGGTTGAAATATTATTTTTAATATATTAAAATTTTAAATTTATTATTATGGAATTAATTTGACTAAATTTGTTAAATAATTTTATTTAAAAATATTAATAAATTGATTTTAAAAATATATTAATAATATTAAATTTTAATAAAAAATATTTATTATTAAATTAAAAATAAATATTAATTTTGTATAGTATTAAAAATTATAGGTAAGATAAAATAAATTAGAATTAAAGTTTATTAATAAATAAATAGAATAAGAAGACAAATAGATAGTAGAATAGGGAGTGTGGTTGGAGTGAATATAGTTTTTGAAATAAAATAAAAATAAAAAATAAGTTATTTATAATATAATAAAAAATATGATTGAAAATAACCTAATCATGCCATTTCATAACATAATAATACAAAATTTATAGACAAATGGTCTGTGTCAATTCTTGGGGCAGTATTTATGTAAGCGGGTGTGAGTGATTATGTGTGCAAATGAAGGCAGTAGTCCAACTTCATGTGACAAAGCTCGCTGTCTGCCCTGCCCATTAATTATTGTCACTAATTGTAATGAATTATGAATTATTATATGTGTCACCACTATATTATTATTGGCAATAATTGACTATGAATGTTCTGTTATCCAAAATTACACATTTTTTTAAGTATGCTTCTTATCATTTGGTGTTAAAAGTCTTTTTGGTGGGTGGGTGGGCGGGGAATCCCAGGCTGGTTGATTTCGACTACAGGCAAATGACCTGGAAAATGGAGATCAGTTGAAACTTGAAATTTGAAAAAGGACAAAAATGTAAATTTGTAAGAATTTTTTTCATATATATTTCACAACAACAATAATGTAAACAGTGATATTTAACTGTATTTTGTAATTTAAATTAGTGATTTTACTTAAGCAAAATGTTTGATTAGTAACAATGCTTAATATTACAAGTGTTAATCACAATATTGAAGTTAACTCCAATCTTAATTTAAGAATAAATTGTTTTCATGATTAGAAGCTTAAAGTCTGAAAAGAATTAAGGGAAGAAGGTCTGACCTTAGATGGGTCATGGGTGACCTGAAATTAAAAAAAAAAAATAGAAAATTGCGTGTCACAATTATAATAAGCCAAGCCCATTCAACCAAAATAATCATTAAAAAAACAAAGTGAAAAGGGACTGAATCATTTTTTTATTATAGTTAATTAATTATTTATGGCAAGCATGGTCTGGCCTGGCGACATGTGAAGAAGGTTGTATTATTCATTGGGTCAACTGCGATGGCTAATGTACCCATCAAATTAAATTATTATTTATTGCAAAATGGCCCCCACCTTTCAGTCTCGTTCACGTCCTTATCCCGCCCGCCCCCTTCCCTCCCCCAATCGTCTTGCACTTTTGTGTCCGTTTGGTCGTGCAAATTGCACCCTCCTCAATTATTTCTTTAGGTTAAAAATATTCACCGCGAATGATTAGAACCTTATTTTATAAAATACACATAAATAATTGTTAACAATATAAAGGTTTCTATGAACACTTTGGAATTGTACAGTTGTTGTACAATTAAAATTGAATCAAATGAACAACTTATGAAATGATATAAATCCAATTTCTAGGATTGTCCACAAAATAACACACACAGCTGGCGAAGGCGAAGGAGAAGGCGGAGGGGAGGGGAGGGGAGGGGTCTCGGTGGCCCTTGTTTTTGGCGACTGTTCTGGAAAACGCCACCGATGAACAGAACAAGTGGGATATTATTATTAGATTATACTATCAACTTGGTATCAGTTTATGTTCTATGTTTTGTGTTTTATAATTTTATTAATATTCGGTAATAAAATAAATTTGGCAAGGGGGAAGAGATATTGTAAAAAAGAATGAAAAGGGAAGAGAAGAGAAGGGAGAACAATAATAGCTGGCAAGTGTGGAAAAAAGAGTTGCGAAGTTTGACTGATTTTTAAGTCCACCTTCAGTCCCTGATTTGACCCGACACCACTGCTGCTGAATTTTCTGAGATATTGATTTATTTTGATTCCCCTCCCTCCATCTCTCTTTAATTATTAGGGAAAGAACTTTGAAGACACAGAGAGGGGGAGCGGGGGGGGGGGGGGGGGGACTTGGCATCATCAGCATCAGCATGACATGAGCATGGGCATGGAGGAGTTGTTACGTTGAAGAAGACAGAGACAACTCAATATGCATATAAATTGTACATTATTTGTCTCGGACACTGGCGGCGACAACAGTATTTACCTCCGGGCTACTGCATTTGTACATTTTTAATACATATTGATGAGAAAATACCTCACAAAATTTAAAACTCACAAAATTAGATCGAACAAAAAATACAAAACAATAACTTAAAATCAAAACAAGAAATCGAAAAAATCAAAGCAAAAGAACTCCATGTTGTGTTTCAAAGAATTGCTGGCAATGGAAAAGATGAAGATAAGGTTTTAAGACTCAGATCGATTGGTCCAAGATCTACTAAGATAAAATCAAAAATCAATCCAAAAAAAAACTCAAAACTAGCCTTAGATTGAACCCAAATCTATCCCAATCGAAAGAAAATAACCCCAATCCAAGAATGAGCACCAACAACCACTTTTTTTTTTCTCTTCGGCTATCTCTATCACTCTCTCTCTCTCTTTCTATCTCTTTTTGTCCCCTTCAAAAATCACTCCTATAAACACAATATATGTAAATAACCATCGAAGAATTAGATAACATTTCACCTATATGAGGATAAACTCTCTAGATATATGAAAGAGATAGATGAGGGTGAGGTAAAAGGGAAGAACAAACTTGGATTTGAATGGCTTGGATGACCAAGTCTTCAATATCTTCAAATAGACTAGATTAAATAAGATGAGTAATGGGTTAATAGACTAAATAAAGATAAGGAAAATAATAAACTTTAGATAGGACAACTTTGAGTTAGATCAAAATGAGTTGGGCACTGGTTCTTGTTTGAACAACTAGACCATACCTATTTTTCTTAAAAAATAAGATAAACTTACTTGAGCAATTTTCTTATCCAGATTCTTATAAGTAGATTTGATTTTTTTTTAAATTTATTAATCCCGAATCGAAACTTATGATAATTTTATATTTATCCGATCTTATCATCATCATTTTGGACTTTTTAGATATCACACTCCCAACACATACAATTCAATACGAAAATAACTTGTTATTATTAAGTACGTCTCAAATAACATGCAATTTTGATTAAAAACAATTTTTTTGGGGTCGTATTTGCCATTAAAGATTTACGGGAAGGAGAGATCGAGTTGATGTGCAACAATAACAAAGCATCAACCGTTTGGATGTCAAATGCAATGCATCCAACCTTATCTTCCAATTCTCTCTTAATTTTGTTTCTTGCTTGTTTCGTCTCTTCAACTTAATTTAATTTAGTTCTAAGCTGTAATTTTTAGATTCCTTTAATATTGTGTTTAGGGCGGTTGAACCTGAATTAAACCACCACCACATACATACACAGATACAGATGTTAAAGTGGGTTTGGTGTTCTCTGTGAGGAAGATGTAACTGTCTATCCATCATCTCTTCAAGCAGCATTGTTGTCCCAACTTACTGCCACGGTTCAAACCTTCGCCCGCCCCCTCCTCGCCTATCCTATTTCGGCTAATCATCGCCTTTGCTGCAGTGCATATATATGCAGTACAAAGAAATAATAATAAAAAAAAAAACTATATATATGAAATAAAATATTAAAAGATTAAAGGTAGGCACCTCAAGTCCACGTCACTTTAGTTTAAATCTCTATAATTAGGTTAGGTCTACCCGTTTGATCCAATTCAACTTATATAAGTACACAAGCCAATTTAAAAGTTGATGCCAAACCATTATTATTCTTCTTTATTAAGAAAAATTATATTAACAGCACATAACTTGATTGCGCATTAAATAAATCGATTGAATACACTTAATAATACACAAACCAACCATGAGATAAGTACTGCCGTTAGGATTTGTTAAATCATATAAATATTTATGTGAGTTATAGAGCTTATCAACTTTTTATTAGAAGAAGTTTATTAATAAGTTATTAAAATATTTAAATAAAAGAACTTAATTCAATCAAAAAGGTATCAATCAAAGAGAACAAGTTTTTAAAGAAGATGTTTAAAAACATTAGGGTCACGTCTTTTTGCATGAATTTTTTGAATAAAAATTTAGGTTGTAAGGAAATGAAAATGGAAAAATAAATACAATATAAAATAAAAATATGGAAATAATTTTTTTTAAAAAAATAAGAAATAAAAATGTTGATAAATACTTAAAAAAAATATAAGGGTGTTTTATAAAAATTAAAAATAATAAAAAAATATTTATTCAATCAAACATAAATATATATTTTATTATTCATTCAAGTAAAAATATATATAAATACATATTGCCTTTGTCTTTAATATGGTTGTCGAGATAGTAGAGACATAATTATTTGTGTCTTTAATATGATTGTAAAATATAAACGTGTTATCATATCAAAAATGATTTTTAATATTTTTCTAACACCACGAAAGAATCTTGAAATATTTTTTTAAAATTATGAAAATGGCACAATTTTTTTTCATTTCTTGATATTTTAGAGTAAATTATATTAAAATAATAACATTTTAGTGTTTTTGTGCACCAGAGATAAAAATTTATGTCCTGAAATCAATTTCACCAAATATTTCAAAGCTAATTATTCTTATAGATAGAGTTGGATCGTGTGTATCGCACATCAACCAAGTATATCATAAAAATGTTGTTCCTTGGCCAATAGAGTGTTTAGCAGTCACACCTACCAGACATCGATGAGTCAAAAGTGAAATTAATTTAAAATTAGTGAATCAAGGTGTGAATTGATCTTAAAAAGATGCAGATTTTGATGACGAAAGAGATTAATATTATAAAATAAGATGTTTGAAGATATGTATGGTTTACCATTCTACAACTACAAGAATAAGAGGGAGGAAGGAAGAACGGTGGAGAAAGGCGTTTGTGAGGTAGACCCACAAGCTTTAAATTCTAACTTATAAAAGAGTTTGAAAGTGGCACTCAAAACACACTCCACATATTACTTAGTCCAATGCACGTGCCTTTGAATTTTATTTTCTAGCTCCCTACTTGTGTGACTGTGAGACACTGACACTGACACCCTCACCACCACCCCCTCAACCCAAATCTTTGAGTATTTGGGTTGAAACGAAGAAGCCATGGCACATTCAAAGCACGAAAGCTACTTCCTACCAAATAGATACAACAAATTATTTGAAAGATTCAACTGCGGTTTACATTCATCCGCCCCACCCCTTTTGAAAGTGATCTTTTTTTTTTTCTTATTTTAGATTTAAAATTAAAATCACCTGAATAAGCCAAATCCATTAGTGTTAAGATAAACCTTTTTAAAAAATTTGTCGGGTTAAACTTAGATTTGAGCTTATTTATTTAAAATTTAATTGGGTTTGAACCCAACTTATTTATATTAAACATACTTCAAATGAGTCTTCTCACTTTGCTCTACATCTAGAGCTTCAATTCAAGCTTGTTTATGTAAAATACATATAAAATTTAGTGTATAGTTAAATTTTAAATAATATAATAAATATGACAAAAGAATAATCTCAATTATGATATATAAAAAGAACACATAATTTCAAAATAAACCACAAAGAACTCTAAGAGTATATTTGAAAGCACATATTTTTCATAAAAAAATGTATAATCATGTGTAATTAATACATATATTTTTTATAAAAACAATCAAACATCCTTTAACTTTTTATGAAAAATAAGTATATAGTACAAGCATTTAAAACTTCTTTTTATAGAATTTATTTTTCAATAAGGTGGGATGATTTTTATTTTTTAGGCAATCATTATATAAAATTAGATTTTAAATAATACAATCAAAATACTTAATTAAAAGAAGCTAAATGTTCTCAAACTCAACCTCAACTCATTTAATGGATGAGCTTTAAAGTTGGGATGATAAAAAGCTTGCGGTGGGAACGGAAGTTGGAAGGGCAAAATTAGGCGTATTTTGG
This sequence comes from Diospyros kaki, assembly GCA_036245055.1. Taxonomy (NCBI): domain Eukaryota; kingdom Viridiplantae; phylum Streptophyta; class Magnoliopsida; order Ericales; family Ebenaceae; genus Diospyros; species Diospyros kaki. Next base: position 37,920,560 of record BSEG01000001.1, on the reverse strand, counting down.
GTGGTTTTGGAAGGAAGGTGTGAGGGTGGGGACAGTGGGGCGGTCTACGTTGGTTGCTGTGGACTTGGCTCTCTTTCTCCTTGGCCACTGGCCACAAGCTGAAACTCACTCTGGCCCACCAAACTTTGTCTATTATTGTGACATTTCATCGTCGATATTGACCCCAACCTGCTTCCCATGTTAACTCCCATAAAATATTGATTAATTGAAATATGTGGTTATTTACAAAATAATCCTTCTAGCTTTATTTTTTTATATAATACATACGAAATAATAAAAAATGTTTATACTAAAAAGTGTAATAAGGTTTGAACTCACAATCTCATGCATACACGAGAGGACTTTATTATAACTTTGTGAATTTAGCTAATTATATTAAAAATGGGTGAATCAAAATTTCTAAATTTCTCTTTGTGAATGGATATGCATGAAGATGATTGGTGTTGTCTTATTGTTGTTTGGGCCTTAAAATTAAAAAAAGAAGAAGATGAAAAGATAACAAATGGGCCTAGAGGCCCACTTTAGTTCTCCAGCCCAGTCTGTGTTCTCGCGGCTTCAGAACATTACTACTAGCATGTTTAACCAGGACCCATGTCAAACTAGTTAAGTCATTGTAGCCCTAGAAGTTCTCTTTGATCGGTTTGAGCCCAAATCAAAATCTGCTTCTCTCTGCCCATACCAAACAAATAATAGTTCACAACCCAAATCGTGGTTCTCTGCTGCTGCATCACACTCAACAGTGTTCGCTTCCATTTGAGAATCGCCTCGGCGAGAAAGGGGGCCGCTGGTGATCGGAGAACATAAATGAAGCTGCCGCCTCCATCTGAACCTTCGCGGCCTCTTCACTCCGTAAGATTTCATGGCGTTTTCCTATGTATAATTATTATTTTTGATATATAGAACTGAAGAAATTCATTGATCAAGGTTTTCCTCCCATTCTGCACATTTCATATGAAGTTTGTGTTGTGTTGTTTCTAGGTTTTTGTCAAAGGTGGAGAAGTGAAAGATGCTGAGGGAGAGCCAGTGATAATCGGAGGTATGGTTTTGGATATTCACGCCACCCCTTCTATGCCTGCAAATCCAAGGACCACCACTCCTGGCAAGGTATGCCTCGATCCTCTGTATAGAGAAGGAAAGTTAGGAAAGAATACCTTTAATTCTCTTCACGTAATAATCGGCCAAAACAGAGTTTAAATAGGTATAACAGCAAAGCTAACAAACTAACCAGCACAATAACAAACTACTACTTCCAGCTATACTAGAAATACAGAAAAATAAAACATGTAATACTCCCCCTCAAGATGGACCATGAACATTGAGAATGACCATCTTGGCTAGCCATGGATATAGTTGGGAAGCTGGCAAAGGCTTGGTGAGTACATCCGCTAGCTGATGTTGTGAGCGAATAGGAAGTAGTTTAATGACCCAATCAGTAAGTTTGTCCCGAACAAAATGGCAGTCCAACTCAATATGTTTGGTGCATTCATGAAACACCGGGTTGGAAGCTATGTGAACTGCAGCTTGGTTGTCACAAAATAGCAGAGCCGGAGCTGGAGAAGAGATTTGAAAATCAGCTAGCAGTTGATTCAGCCAGACAATCTCACCAGCAGTGGATGCCAAGGCTCGGTACTCAGCTTCAGCTGATGAACGAGAGACTGTACCTTGCTTTTTAGCCCTCCAAGATATTAGAGAATCTCCAAGAAATATGCAAAACCCTGTGACTGACCTCCTAGAATCCAAGCAAGCACCCCAATCAGCATTGGAAAAGACCCGAAGCTGCAAAGATGAAGCAGCAGAAAAATACAACCCTTGGCCAAGGGCTGCCTTAAGATACTGTAATAGATGATGAGCTGCATCAAGATGAGGTCTTCTAGGCTGAGAGATAAACTGACTTAGTTTATGAACAACAAAGGTAATGTCTGGGCGAGAAATAGTCAAGTATAATAACCGGCCAACAAGTTTTCTATATACAGAAGCATCCTGAAGAATTTCACCCTCAAATGAACTCAACTTTACATTAGGTGTCATTGGTAAGGTAGCTGGTTTACTAGATAAAAATCCTGTGTCCTCAAGTAATTGCAAGGTATAATGTCTTTGAGAGAAGAATATACCTTTGGAAGACTGAGCAATTTCAAGACCAAGAAAATACCTCAAACGGTCGAGATCTTTGAGTTTAACTGACTGTGGAGGAAGGTTTTCAGGGAATTGATGGCTGTAAGATCAGAGCCAGTGATGATTATATCATCAACATAGACAAGAAGAGCCAGAAATGAAGATCCTGTACCCTTAGTAAACAAGGAATAATCAAATCTAGACTGGGAAAAGCCATGTTTAATGACAGCAACAGAAAATTTGGAGAACCATTACCTAGAGGCCTGTTTGAGACCATAAATAGACTTATGAAGTTTGCAAACCAACTTCTCCCCCTTAGGGGTAGCAAGGACTTGAGGCTGATAACCAAGTGGTAATTCCATATAAACCTCTTCAAATAGATCACCATTGAGAAATGCATTGTTGACATCTAACTGAACAAGAGACCAATTGTGAACAGCTGCTAAGGCAAGAAGTACCTTGACAGTCACTAATTTAGCCACTGGTGAAAAAGTATCAATGAAATCCAACCCTTCTTGTTGTGTGTATCCCTTAGCTACTAAACGTGCCTTATGCCTTTCAATAGACCCATCAGCCTTGTATTTAATTTTGTAAATCCATTTGCACCCAATGGCATGTTTATCTTGGGGAAGAGTGGTGACTGTCCATGTGTCATTAAGATGCATAGCATCTAATTCAGTTTTCATAGCTTCCCTCCAATGAGCATAGGGCATTGCTTGATGATAGTACTGAGGTTCAAAGCTAGAGGATACATGCATAAGGAAACTTTTATGAAATTCTGAAAGATTGGAATAGGAAACAGAATGGGATAAAGGATACAAAGAGTGTGTATCAGGTGGAAGTTTATGTGCCAACAAATGACAATGATAGTTCTGAAGATAAGAAGGAGGCCTAGTGACCCTTGAGGACCTACGAACTGGAGGAGAAACAATAATAGGGTCACTAATAGGACTATCAAGCTGAGGGGATAAGGAAGTAGCCTGGTCTGAGGATGAGACAGGAAGATCAGAAAATTCAATGCTGGATTTGGAAGGACAAGGTCAAGAAATGGGTCTAAAACTTCATGAGGAGAAGTAATAGAATGAAAAGGAAAGATATCCTCATGAAAAACAACATCTCGAGAAAAGAGGATTTTCTTGGTGGAGATATCATAGAGCTTGTAGCCTTTTATACCTGGAGGATAACCAAGAAACATGTGGCTCGTGGGTGGAATTTTGTCCTATGAGAGATCAAGGAAGAGGCAAAACAAAGGCTGCCAAATGTTCTAAATGAATTATAATCAACAGGAGATTGATATAGAAGCTGATAAGGAGATTGATAGTGTAATATAGGGGCTGGTGTCCTATTGATTAAGAAAGTGGCAGTGAGAATGCAATCACCCCAGAACTGAATAGGTACTCTAGATTGGAAAAGCAGTGCTCTAGCTACATTAAGGAGGTGTTGATGCTTCCTTTCCACTACAAAATTCCATTCAGGTCTCTCCACACAAGAAAACTGATGAATAACCCCCTTTTTAGCAAAATAATCACTAAACTTTAGTCCAGGAGCATTGTCTGATCTAAATTGTTTCACCCCCTTATTAAATTGTCTTTCTACCATAGTGAAAAACCTAGGTACAATGTCCCTAGCCTCAAACTTATGCTTCATTAAAAACACCTAAGTAAAACAAGTGCAATCATCCACCAAAGTGAGGAAATATCTGTAACCAGCATAAGTAGGAATATGATATGGCCCCCATGTGACAATGAATAAGGTCAAAAGCATGTTGTGACATATGATTATTAGAGACAAAAGATAACCTTCTTTGCTTGGCTAAAGGACAAACTGAACATGAAATGTTCTCAGAATTATTATAGTTCAGCACATTTTTCAACTTGTCCATCTTTTGAAAAGAAATATGTCCTAGCCTATTGTGCCAAGTAATTTTGCTTACAACAGTAGCCACATAATTAGAGATACATGGGCTATCTACTGGTTGATATATAGATTTAAAGAAATCGCCATCAAGCACATAGAGTCCCTCCCCTCCATGAGACTACCCTTGCCAATCATCTTCATTTGATGGACATCCTGAATAACACAGGAATGAGAAAAAAAACTGAGGGACATAGAATTTGTCTTAGCCAGTGCACTCACAGAAATCAAGTTAAACTTGAATTGGGGTACATATAAAACATTCTCCAATATGAGATGATTATTAATTTTCACATTGCCAATATGAGTAACAAGGATTCGAGAATAGTTAGGCAATGTAACAAAGACATTTGAGACAGACCTCAATTGATCAAAATAGGGTAAACTGAAACATATGTGACTTGTGGCCCCCGAATCAACAATCCAATACCTAGGACTATTAAGTGCTGGACTAACCGAGATAGTGAAACAACAACCTGATGCTTGATTATGAGAAGCATCAGTTTCTGCGGTTTCCTTGGCCATGTTTAAATGAGAACTCAGCATAGTTAGTAGATGTCGATATTGTACAGGGGTTAATGATTGCATGAATCCTCCCACATCAGGGTTATTAGGCTGACTAAGATGTACATCAGATACCTGTCTAGCAACATTAGAGGTCACTTGATCAGAATTTATATGGACAGAATTTGTGTGACTAGGATTCCTTTGCTTAGACCTATATCTTGGAGGGTAGCCGTGTAGTTTATAGCATTTATCAATAGTATGACCATGAAATCCACAATGAGTACACACAGGCCTCTCTTTCTTTCCAAACCTACCATGATTCCCCTTATTCACATCATGTTTAACAGTAAGCAATACAGAATCATTACCACTAGCCACAACATTTCTCTGATTTTCTTCTTGAGATATCAAGGCAAAAACCTTATTAATAGGAGGGAGAGGGTCCATAAGAAGTAACTGACCTCTGACTTGAGCAAAGGAATTATGCAATCCCATAAGAAAGGACATGACATATTCCCCATGATAATGATCTGCAAGATTCATAAGTTCACGCCTTAATTGAAAGATCTTAGGGCCATTGTTTTGTTGATACCTTTCCTTTAGGTCTGTCCAAATGTCATAGGTGGATTCGGAGTAGATCAAACTCGCTGAGATCTCTTTTGACACTGAATTGAGGATCCAGGAGATAACTATATTGTTATTCCTGGTCCAGGTGCTGAATAGGGGATCATCTCCAACAAGTTGTGAAATGGTTCCATTTATGAACCCTAATTTGTTCTTGACAAAGAGTGCTATGACTATTGCTCGACTCCAGGAAGCATAATTGTCTCTCGTTAGAGGTTGGGAAACCAAAAGGAGACCAGGATTATCAAAATGATGAAGAAAATAAGAGCTCGATCCATCGTCAATGGCAGAATTGAGCCTCGATGAGGAAGAGGACAGATCGGCCATAGCACGAGTATGGACGAATGAAAGAAACAAAAGAGATAGTAGGATGCAAACCAGAGGGGATCGCAAGATTCGCGATCACCAGAGAAAACAATCAATGGCGGATCTCCAAACAAGGAGATTCGCAATCGGAAAGAAATCGCAGATCTCCGAACAAAGGAGATTCGCAAGATTCACGATTGCCGGATAAAAACACAGCGTCGAGATCAACAGAGAAGGAAGAAAGTGGAAAGCAGTAAGAAAGACCTAGGGCACGACGTCGGAGAAGAAAACCCTAGGTTTTCAAAATGCGCTCTGATACCATATTGAGAAGGAAAGTTAGGAAAGAATACTTTTAATTCTCTTCACGTAATAATCGGTCAAAACAGAGTTTAAATAGGTATAACAGCGAAGCTAACAAAGTAACCAGCACAATAACAAACTACTACTTCCAGCTATATTAGAAATACAGAAAAATACAACATGTAATACTCTGTTTCCTTTCCCTTCTGTATGTCCGTGACTCGATATTGTGAGCAGTGTATACTGTATTGGATACTGGTGTATGTCACGAGAAGAACCAGCTGGGCATTTTGTTTTCTTTTTTTTCTTTAATTACCTTGCTGTTATTTCTGCAAATTCTGTTATGAATTAGTTTAGGCTATGTGCTAGTAAGGAGAATAGGACAAAAAGGCTGTTGTAACCGCTTGGGAGGGGGAAATCTGCTACAACGGGTGTACAAACACTCAGCTAGTATATATCCTCACCCATGCACACAGGAGAAGCATCTATGAATTGAATCGGAATTCTTCTTACCTCACATTCTCACTCATATCTTTCTTTTCTTCCTCCCCGTCTAATTCTTCTATCTCTCTCTCTCTCTACACTTATTCTTATTCGGAACCCAAAAACCAGCTTGTCGCGGACCAGGCCGTGACAATTTGGTATCAGAGCCGCATCCTCGGCCGAGCTGGGATTAAGGTGATGGCGGAAGGTACTCGAATGAAGGCATTGGAGGTGCAAGTGCAACAGTTCAACTCGACTATGTCCGACACCCACCATCGGATAGAGCAATTGGAGTTAGGAGCCAACTGGAGCCACGAAGCTATTGCGACAATGGATCAGAGAGTGGAAGCTCCATAGAAGGACTGGAGCGGAGGCTTGAAGGCTCCATAATGCGGGTACGAGAGGATCTGGCTGCCCAAATGCAGCAGTTTATGCTAATGTTTGGTCGCCAGAACCGAGTGAGTATGTCCCCTGAATTCCCTCCTAGGGAGAGAACGGAACCAATCCTTCAAGGGAATCGGGAAGTTGGTGGCCATGGTGCTGTGGAGTTAGGAGGGGAACCAGAGGACGAGTTGGATGGATTAAATCATGAGAGAAGGAATGGACAGAGTAATATCCACCAACCAGGATTTCCCATGCCTCGGGTGGACATTCTCACATTCGATGGAGTGAATCCCAGATGGTGGTTACGAAAATGTGGGAGAATGTTCGACTGGTACAACATTCCCGAAGAACAGAGAGTGTCGCTGGCATCTGCTTACTTCAATGAGGTGGTTGATGCCTGGTACCAAGGATGCATAAGGCGGAGAAGGGGTTGTACTTGGGACGAATTTTCGGAAAAGGTGTGCGAAAGGGTTGGGGAAAGGAGCATGGTGGATGTCATAGAAGAATTCAACAAACTCAAACAAACCAGTAGCGTGGAGACTTATCAGGTGCGGTTCGAAGAGCTGAGGTCACTCATGCTTCAGCATAATCCCCACCTATCCGAGACATATTTTGTGTCCAGCTACCTGAGTGGACTTAACGAGGAGCTGAGGCCGATGGTCAAGGTATTAAGGCCCCAAACGGTGGAACAAGCAGCAGAAAATGCTCGCTTACAGGAGCTAGCAGTGGAGGCGCTATTAAAAAAATAGAAACAACAAGCAAGAGGAGTGACCACAAGAGCCTCTAACCCGGGAGGAAGGGGTTACACTAGGGAACCAGTAAGGGTAAGCGGTGGGAGTAGAGGTGGTATGGGCGCTGGCTCACTGCCGTATGGAGACCAATTGAGGGAACAGAGGCAGATCGCTGGCCTCTGCTTCCGGTGTGGGGATAAATACCACATTGGGCATCAATGTAAAAGACAAATCCTACTACTAGAAGGGAATGATACCCAGGAAGAAGGGGAGGCAAAGGATGGAGATTGTGAAGGCCTAGAAGAGGAAGATAATGGAGAGATTTCCATACACGCCCTAAAGGGAATGGTTAACAACAAAATCATCAAGGTGGAGGGACAAGCCAAGGGAGGTAGCCTCATGATCCTTATCGATAGTGGAAGCACCCACAGCTTTCTTGATGAAGGCACGGCTCAAAGGTTGAATTGTAAGCTGGAGGGTACACTTCCTTTAAGTGTAACAGTAGCCAACGGCCAAAAGGTATTGAGAAGGTCGTCGTGTAACGGTTTTTGCTGGGAAATGCAAGGAGAAGAGTTTGAGGCGGATCTAAGACTATTGCAGTTGGGAAGTTGTGATGTAGTTCTTAGGGTTGATTGGATGAAGAGGGTCAGCCCCATCAGCTTCGATTTTAACAAAATGGAAGTGTCCTTTGAAAAGGAGGGTAGGAGGATGACTTTGTCGGGTGACAAGGAAGCTGGAACTTGTAAGATGATTTTAGGGAAGAGGCTACAAAGAGTGTTCAAAGGAAGGTGGAATCAGCTGGCTCAATTCTTCTCCATAATGGCTATAGAAGGAGGGGTAGAGGTTCAAAATGAGATCGGCTTGACTATCAGCACACTGCCAAGAGGTCTTGACCAGGTACATTGCTTAGAAACCATTAATGAACTGTTGTTAGACTATGAAGATCTCTTTTCCGAACCCAAATCCTTGCCCCCAACTAGATCATTTGACCATTCTATCCATCTCAAACCCAACTCTGAACCTGTCAACAGCAGATCCTACCGGTACCCCCCAATCCAAAAAAATGAGATAGAAAAGATGGTTAGGGACATGCTTCAACAAGCCATAATTCGACCCAGCCAAAGTCCATTTGCCTCACCCGCTCTCTTGGTTAAAAAGAAAGATGGATCATGGCGATTTTGTGTAGACTACCGCCAACTTAATGCCATGACCATCAAAGATAAATTTCTCATACCCTTGATAGAGGACCTAATGGACAAATTGCATTTTGCCCAATATTTTTCTAAATTAGATTTACGTCCGGGATACCACCAAATTAAAATGAATCCCGAAGACATTCATAAAACAGCCTTTAGGACCCACCACGGGCACTTTGAATTCTTGGTAATGCCATTTGGGCTTACCAATGCCCTAGCTACGTTCCAATCCCTCATGAACAGAATTTTTGAGCCACATCTTCGAAAATTTATACTTGTATTCTTTGATGATATACTTGTTTATAGTCCCACCTTTGAGCAACACTTAAACCATCTTAGGGCCACCCTCGATATCTTCTGGTCTAACCAACTTTTCATTAAGAAATCTAAGTGTGCATTTGGTCAAGGACAAATAGAGTATTTGGGACGTATTATATCAAAGGAAGGGGTTAGCACTGATCCAAGGAAGATAGAAGCTATGATAAATTGGCCAAGGCCTGCCTCGGTTAGGGCCCTAAGGGGATTCCTAGGGTTAACCGGATATTACCGCTGGTTTGTGCAAAACTATGGAAGAATCAGCAAGCCCCTAATTGAATTATTGAAGGGGGGATTCGGTTGGGATACCAAGGCAGATGAGGCTTTTCAAAGGCTGAAAGAGGCCATGAGTAGGGTGTCGGTTTTGGGACTGCCGGATTTCACAAAAACTTTTGTGTCGGAAACGGATGCTAGTGGAACTGGTGTTGGGGCCGTGCTGGTACAGGAGGGAAGGCCATTGGCATTCTTAACTCAGGTTTTGAGTCTTAAACATCAAGGGCTCAGCATATATGAAAAAGAATTCCTAGCGGTGCTAATGGCAGTGGATCGGTGGCGGCATTATCTGGAAGGTGGTAGATTTGTGATCAAAACCGATCATGAAAGTTTGAAATTTCTATTACAACAGAAGGTCCAAACCCAGCTACAAAAGAAAAGGATGGCTAAGTTAATGGGTTTGGACTATTCAATTCAGTACAAGAAGGGTAAGGAGAACAAGGCTGTTGATGCGCTTTCGAGGTGTCATGAGGAAGGAAGCAATGCAGCTATTACCGCCATCATTCCAGACTGGTGCAAGGAGGTGATAAACAGCTATGAGGGGGATGCCAAGGTAGCGGAAGTGTTAGAGAGGGTGGTAGTTGGTTCTTAGGAACAAGAAGGGTACACCTTAGTGGACGGATTACTAAGGTAGCAAGGCAGAATCGTAATTGGCAATAGTGCCAGCCTCAAGACAAAGATTCTACAAGCACTACATGAATCACCTTTAGTAGGGCACTCTGGAATTCAGAACACCTACCTACAAGTTAAGCAGCTCTTCTACTAGCCGAAGCTAAAAATAGAAGTAAAGGAATTTGTAATAGCCTGCGACATTTGTAAGAGGTGCAAGTCCGAAAATGTAGCCTACCCGGGATTGCTGCAACTGCTTCCCATACCGGAACAAGCCTAGTCAAGCATCTCAATGGATTTCGTGGAAAGGCTACCCAGGTCGGAAGGCAGGGACAGTATTCTGGTAATTGTGGATAGGTTAACCAAGTTCGCCCATTTTATAGGCCTCGCCCATCCTTACACGGCCAAGGAAGTGGCAAGGGTTTTCTTAGACTGGGTGGTGGCACTACATGGTGTTCCCAAGACCATAATTTCAGACTGAGACAAGGTCTTTACAAGCCTCCTATGGCAGGAGCTAACGAAGGCTGTGGGAATAAAATTGGGTCTGTCTACAGCTTACCACCCTCAGTCCGATGGGCAAACTGAGAGGGTAAACCAAAGTTTGGAAGCATACTTGAGGTGCATGTGTATCTTACAACCTAAAGAATGGCATCGATGGATAGCTTTAGCGCAATGGTGGCATAAGTCTAACCATCACTCCTCCCTCAAAACGTCTCCATTTGAAGCCCTTTTTGGGTACAAACCACCCCTCCTACCAGCTATGGGCGAGCACACCACGGCGGCCGCGGTTGAGGAATATTTGCAAAGGAGGAGGGAAGTCCTAAGGCAACTAAAACAGGAGCTGGCGTCCGCACAAAACAGAATGAAGCAAGTGGCTAACCGAAAGAGGGGCGAGAGAGAATTTTCTGTGGGGGAGAAGGTTTATTTGAAGCTGAAGCATGCCCACTTGAAATCCATCACACAGGGGCAGATGACTAAGCTCAGCCCTCGATACTATGGGCCCTTCACTATTTTGGCTAAGGCAGGGAAGGTGGCCTATCGGTTACAATTGCTCGAGGAATCACACATACACCCCGTCTTTCATGTCTCCCTCTTGAAGAAGGCAACGGGTGCAGAACGGGTGAGTTCTACATTTCCCTCGCTGCCAAAGGAAGGAAATGTGCGGGAAGAACCAGAGGCTGTTCTGGACAAGAGAGTAACTTACCACCAGGGAGCACCACTCATTCAAGTGTTAATCAAATGGAAGGATAGGCCAGCAGAAAATAACCCTTGGGAATATCTGCCAAATTTACTTAAGAAGTTCCCTAGAGCGGCCAGCTTACTCTTAATTTCTTAAGGACAAAAAATCTGTTTAGGGGGGAGAATTGTCACGAGAAGAACCAGCTGGGCATTTTGTTTTCTTTTTTTCCTTTAATTACCTTGCTGTTATTTCTGCAAATTCTGTTATGAATTAGTTTAGGCCATGTGCTAGTAAGGAGAATAGGACAAAAAGGCTGTTGTAACTGCCTGGGAGGGGGAAATCTGCTACAGCGGGTGTACCAAACACTCAGCTAGTATATATCCTCACCCATGCACACAGGAGAAGCATCTATGAATTGAATCGGAATTCTTCTTACCTCACATTCTCACTCATATCTTTCTATTCTTCCTCCCCGTCTAATTCTTCTATCTCTCTCTCTCTACACTTATTCTTATTCGGAACCCAAAAACCATCTTGTCGCGGACCAGGCCGTGACAGTGTACTGTTGCACTGCTTGACGAGTGTACTCAGAACAGACATACAATTGGACAGCCTGTAAGACAAATGGTTTGACAATAAAATTGGAAATTTACAAAATTTCTTTCGTCTGCCTATGCACCAGGTGTACCATATACCAGGTGGTGTAGCGAGGAATGTGGCTGAGTGCATGTCAAAGCTTGGAATAAGGCCTTATATGATAAGTGCCATGGGACTTGATATGGCAGGTGAATACTTTAAATAAGATGTATCCTGCCATTAGTTACATTAACATTTATCCTTGTCGAGGGAGTCATTCACAATAACATAACATTACTCTTGACTCATCATACCATATTTATTGCATGGGTAAAGTGCCAAATAAACTACTATACTTTGACCCCAAGGCCAAATTGGCCGCTATAGAAGGTCCAAATAAACCATTGTATTTTTAGACTTGGGTCCAAATTGGCCCTTGTACTTTAAAAAAGGGTCAAATAAGCCACCATACTTTTGGATCCGAGGCCAAGTTAGCTGTTAGGGTAGATGTCTGTCAAGACCTTGGGTGTACACTTACAATAGAGTAGTGGTTGTAGCAGATTAGTTCTCAAGTGAATAACAGTTAGCAGTTATTTTTGTTGTAATTGAAAAACTATATAAGGAGTAGCTATAGATATGAGATAGCAGAAAGCAGTTGAAGGTGGCAATAAACTACTGCAATCATTACAGTTACAGTAGTTGGTAATAAACTACTGCAACTGTTATAAACTATTACTAAAATTAGTTATAAATGTAACCAATTAACTGCTGAGGATAGCCATATATAAGGCCATACCACATTGTACTGAGACATCATAAATCAATACTTGAATTCAGATTCTAATTTCTCTCTCAATTCTCTCTCTGTTTCTCCCTAATTTCTCTCTTTTTTCTCCCTCTTCTTTCTCTTTCCCTCTCTTGTTCTACATTTTGTTCTTCATCAAAACCTAAGTTAGGATAGGATCCTGGCAATTTCGTCTTCACATCATCCAACGGCCTTTTAATTCTATTAATATGGTCAACCCTATCCCCAATTAACCTCACACAATTACAAATGTCCAAATTAAACCCCAAATTGTGATTCAAAAAGACCCCCAAATAGTTGTAGTTTGTCTTTTTTAAAGTATAGAAGCCAATTTGGCATAGATTCTTGAAGTATAGTGGTTTCTTTGGGCCTTTTTAAAGTGCAGTGGCCAATTTGGCCCCCAATACTTAAGTACAGTGGCTTATTTGGCACTTTGCTCTTATTGAATTGATGAGAAAGAAAGTGGTGCCTTGTCAAACATATAATTCAATATTCAGAAGGTAGAATATTATGATTTCATTTTTTAAGAATAAATTTGACCATTAAAATGAGAGGTGATACCTCTCAATGAAAATCATAATTTTCTTTGCATTTGGATAGAGGGATTTCAAATGACATCATTTGAAATTTGTAATTTGAAATGCTTGCATTTCCAATTCTTCTATTTTTTGGGTTCAAATCCAGGGTTGGATTTAGACCAAAATCCAAATGCTTTCAATAAAAGTGTATCCAGACGATAAATTTGGAATTTCAAGTCCCAAATGATTGGGTCAAATGATCCCATCCAAACAACTGTTAGAGAATTCCTGAGAGTCTCCAAATCACATTCTGTTTTTTCTTTTTTATTCAATTCCAGTTCACTTAAATGATATACGATTCTGTTTACAAGGGATGTCCAAATGTGTGGACATATGCACATGTAATTTTTCACATTTCTTTGATTTTTGCAAGTAGGCAATAGTGTTTACCATACATACCACAATCTGTCCATTGTCTTGATTCAATAACAGATTAATAGTTTTATGTCCAAATAATTTTGATGCACCAGAATTACTTCTGTCCTTTAATTATATAACGGATCCATTGATGTGCCTTGTTGCTAGACTCGCAGACTTCATGTAATTCTTTATATGAGAAAGGCACAATTCTTTTTTGTTTCTGTAGGAGGAAGCAAATGAAAAAAGAATAAAATTAATTAATCCTGAAACTGACAGATGCTCTTTCTCTTCAAAAGGGAATTTGCTGCTGGAGTACTGGAAATCTGCTGGACTGTCTATGGAAGGTAGATTTTTTAGTCTTGTTGACTGATATAGGTTGGAGTCATTCATCTGGGTGAGAAAATGTTGTCTTCATCCATGCTATCAAGTTAGTGAATCAAAATAAAAACTACTCGTGGTTTTCTATTCAAAAAGCTTCTTTGGGTCATTTTTATTGGATCAACTTGCGAGTTTTTGGCTTCTCCATGATCCATTGTATAAATGATGCCTGACTGATTTTCTAATCATGCTAGGACAATGACATTTTTTTTCCATTCTATTTGATTCTGGTAATTATTCGGAAGCCTGCTATCAGTCAGGAGTGTGCCCCTAATATTTCATGGAGTTGGCCATAGCAGCAAACCTTTTAAAAAATGTTAAGTGCGAAAGAGTAGAATGATCCAACAATGGAATCAAAGCAGTGGAAATGCTGTTTATGAAGAGGGAGAAGCCCTGCATGAGTTGTGGATTATTTGTGTAAATTGATGGGGTTTTCTTTTATGTTTTTGGAACTCGTTTCCCTGAACATGGATCATTATGACTTATGTTTCATAACCTATTTACTTATTCATCAGCAAGGAAATGTGCATATTTGGTTTTGGGGATAGAATTTGTAGATAAAATGATAAGTAAGAAAAGACTTATAATCTATGTTAAACCAGGGTGCTGTTTTCATTATGGTACGTGGTACAGGAACAACTATGCAATTGGATATTTTATTGGACAAAGTATGGGGCTAGGACTAATTAGAGCACTATTTGGTGTCATGGATCTCTTTTAGGAGCAGGAAGTTTGCTAATTTCTCTTTGTAAATTTATGTTATTCGATGGTTTTTAGTATTTATCTACTCAAAATTGTGATTTTGGTTGGGTTCAAGGCAACCCAGGGCAAGATTTCACTGGGGTTAAGAGTCACGGGGATCCCATAATCCCACCTGTAATTTACACCACTTAAGCCTCATTTGGGATTGAGGCCAGGTGAGGTGAGGTAAGTGAAGTGAGTTTGATGACATAAAACTACTTGGTAAAAATACCACCAATTTACACCACTGAAGCCTCATTTGGGATTGAGGTGAGGTATGTGTGGTGGGTTTGATTACATAAAACTTTTTGGTAAATTGGTCAAGTTGAGTTGAGTTTCACTTATAATTGTTTTGTAAAACACTTGAACTTACCTAACACACCAAAAACTTAAAGTTGAGTTGAAGGAAAATTGTGGCTACCAAACACCTTTTTTATCGTGTTTGGCACGTTCTTTTTTCAGATGACCAGTACCATTAGAAGTATCTCATGTCCTACTGAAATATTAAGTTTTGATTAGGGATTCAAAGGCGCCAAGATATTGAGACTTCTGTTGTATGCAACGTCTTTGATGTTAAAGGAGAGGTCGCAGCTGGGGTTGCTAGTGTAGAAGCAATTGTAAGTTCTTTTTTAAAAGAGTGATTGGGCGTTACAGGTTGCATGATGATTGCCAGCTTGAAGTGTTTTTTGTTACCATGATGCAGGAAAAATTTCTTACACCTGAATGGATTCAATTATTCAATCGCAATATACGATCTGCTCCTGTTGTGATGGTGGATGCAAACTTACATCCTTCTGCTTTGGAAGCTTCTTGCAGAAGTACCTTTTTTTCCCATTTCCTCTCTCAGAATATTGCCGCCATTGTGCATATCAATGAAAGACGTGATTATGCAAGTTTCATTCAACCTGAAAGGCTATTTTTTTGTACTAATAATTAAATTATAATTTCACAGTCCTTAATTTGGTTTGTTGATTAATATTCTGATATATGTCCATGTTTGTGTGGAATAAAGGAAAAAAGAAACCAAAGTAGCTTTGGTTTTTGTCACTTCTGCATATTGTGATATATACTTCTGGGTCCACTTGTGTAGAATCAAATGAAAATATTGTTAAATGAGGCATATGCCATTGTAGGTTGAGAAACTGTATTTCAGATAGCTGATACACGGAGTTTCTGAAAAAATGGACAAGTCACTGATTGCAGAAACGAATAGTGCAAGGTGCCCATTATTCATAGACATGCACTAGTGCTGTACACCAAACTGAGCTGTAATTTGTTCATTTTTATCTGTTATTCTGTGTAATGTGTGTGCACATTGGGACAGATAAAACTTAACTTCCCAAAGTTCATTTCTTTAATGACTCTGTTAACTTTGTGCTACATAGTCACCAAACTGAGCTGTAATTTATTCATTTATGTGTTATTCATTTACTCTGTGTCTGTGCACATTGAGATGGATAAAACATGACTTGACCGGAATATTTTGATTAATGTTGAAAATACTAGCTGCTTCTCTAAAAAACTCTGCTGTTTATTTGCTTAATTGGTTATAATTAAATTTATAATAGTTCACTTGTTTGTTCTCAGTGGCTGTTCAATCTGATGTTCCTGTGTGGTTTGAGCCCGTCTCAGTGGTAAAATCCAGAAGAGTTGTTTCAGTTGTAGAGTCTGTAAGTGCCAAAGCTTACTTGTGGTGTGCTTGTTATGGTAGTTGTTTAGCTCTAATCATTTGGTTGTTCATATTCCCTGGACTTTTAGTAATGGCTTGTGCTCAGCATTAGAGTTCAACTTTGAACAAACATAGATTAACAGATATATAACTTTGGAAGGGTTGAATAACAGGATCAGTATTTAATAATACCACTGATTTATGCATTTCATTTTTGCATATGTGCTTACTGATCTGAGGGTTTTACAGATAACGTTTGCTTCACCTAATGAAGATGAACTTATTGCCATGGCAAATGCTCTGTCTTGCGGTGTTGTTTTTCATCCAATTCACAAAAATAATAGGAATATTGGATGTTCAATAGAATCCTTGTTCCAAATGCTCAGACCAGCAATCTGGGTTTTACTTGAGAAAGGGATTAAAGTTGTCATTGTGACTCTTGGATCAGACGGGGTGTTTTTATGTTCTAGAGGACCCCCTGGATTCAAGAAAAATGGTTCGAAGAAAAGCAAGCTTCATGATTCCAGCAGCCTGTTATACAGATATGTGAATTCAAGCTGTCCTCCAAATCAGTTTTTTGGAGCTACAGAGCATGAGACAAGCTCTAATCTATTCACTGTGCACTTCCCTGCACTTCCTGCCTCAGTTGTAAGGCTTACAGGGGCTGGGGATTGCTTGGTTGGTGCTACACTTGCTTGCATCTCTGCAGGGTTGGATGTTATCCAGAGTTTGGCTGTTGGTATAGCAGCTGCCAAAGCTGCGGTCGAGGCAGAAACCAATGTGCCTGCAGATTATAGTTTGGCCAAGGTTGCAGGTATGGAATTTATTTGCAGTATCTCTCATATCTTATGTATCAACAAAAAAAGAAAGAAGAAGAAGAAAAAGAATAAAAGAAGTATCCCTTCTCATTGTATAATAATTGGATCTTAAGATAACTTTGTTAGGGAACGAATCAAGTGATAAAAAAATTTGAAACAAAATCGTGCACCCACACACGAGAGAAAATTTATGTGGTTAGGCAAAGAATGCCTATGTCCACAACTGCACTAAATGTTTTCACTATTTCAAAAGGTTACAATTAGAACAATTATGCCCATATATTTATAGACGAAAACTAGGGCAAATAGAGCTCTTAATTCGGATAGGTTTCCTAATCCATTTAGGTTTTGGAAACAATTTCCTGCTTAGGGTTTGGGGGTGTAAGTGGTGCTGCCCCCTTGACCACCAATAGTTGACCACACAGCGAGACTCCGGGCTAGCATAGGTATCATAAATTGAATCAGCCTCCACGTTTCCAACAAACTTAAACTAGTTTTAGATACAAAGAAAGACAAAAAGGATTTTTGTCCATTATGTGAAGTAGGCCTTGGCAAAATTTCGTTTTGTCGTGACCTCTAGTACCCCTGCACTATGAGAATGTTTGTTACCTTCAATTATGGTATCATCTTAATGTCCTATTTACTCTCCCACACTGGAAGTGTCAATTCATGTCAATTTTCCATGCAGATGATGCCAGATCTGTTTACTGTGCTGCCAAAATGATGTTCTGTCGATCAATGCTTTAAATCAATGTACAATTGTACGAGGAGATTCTTCCAACAGTAGTTGATCTGGCCAGGCTGCTAGGCTGATTTTTTTCTTCAAGCAAGATAAACAACTTTTAAGTTGATTGAGAATCATGCTTGCCTTTCACTGGGTTCTCCGTTCATAATGCAATTTGGGGCTGAAAATTTGTCTACTATATGTCTTCTTGTGTTGTGCCTTCTACCCGTGACAGTTCTGTACATGTGGAGGAAAGCTTCTTGAACTGTCAGTTGAATGCACGGCTAAGGCTGACATTCCTGCTTGCTTTTGTGAGTTAATATCTGGAATGAAAAGGTTGAGCACTTCCTATATGGGGTCTGCCTAAAGGCAAAGTTTTTCTCCATGGTGCCAGTTTCTACTCCTTGGTGGATTATTAAAAGCTCAGATGTGAGAGCATCACAGATGTGTGTTGAACAACTGTGTCCTTTTCTTGTCTTTTTCTGAGTAATTGTAATAGTTATTTCATTACACTGGATACTGTATCGTAATCTTCATTAATGAAGCTGCAGTTGTTTAAAGCCCAGCCCATCCAAGAGGTGTTAAGGGTACAACATCAGCTGTAAATGGTTTGAGCTGCTTTCGGCTAGATCAGCGTCCGGTATGCAACACTAAGACTAATTTTTTTTATTAATTATTTAAGATTTTTTCCTATCCATTTCCATTTCCATTTTCAAGACTCTAAATGCCTCCTAATGGAATAGGAGGCATCTAGAGTCTAGAGAGTTGACCTATCCATTTCCAGTTTCCCCTAGAATGCAGTTTCTTATGATCTCTAATAACACTTCCTGTCTCATATCTCATTTCTTATTACATTATAAATAATTTATTTTTTATTCTAATTTTACCTAAAAAATTATGCATGCCTCAACCACATTCCTTATTCCACTCCCTATCTCACTTATTTATTAATAAATTTTAATTCTATTTATTTTACTTCACTTATAATTTTTATTACTATAAAATTTATTAATTATTTGATAATTTAATAATAAATATGACAGTATTAAATTTTTATAATATTTAATAAAATTAGGATCAATTTTAAAATATTACATCGAAATTATGCAATATACATATATATAATTAATAATTATATACACAAAATAATCAAATATACATACAAGATAAATAATCAAATATATAAAATAATAAAATACATCACACACAAAATTTAAGTATTCTTTTAGTTGACCAAACACATCTTAATTTAAAATCAAGAGAAGAAACAATTAAGAATTATTTAAAATGTTCTTAATATTAGAAAATAAAAAAAAACACTATAAAAGTTTTAATTATTATATAAATAATACAATTTATATAATTCACTATTAATTTGATTAATAAAAAACAAAGGTAGCAATATAAAAACACAAATCCACAACCAGAGGAGGAGCACCCATCGCCGATGCTGGAGGAGGAAGCACTAGCAGATGGCCCACTAGTTAGGTGGAGGTAGAGGCATCTAGAGTCTAGAGAGTCGAATGGTAGTTTGCATCTCTATCCATTTCCAGTTTCCGCAAGCACTTAGAATGCAGTTTCTTAGGAAATATCTCAATGAGGACATTGGATCAAGCAGTCTGGCAGGAGAGAGCACTTGGGGGTATAGCCCATGCTACTTTCAGAGACCAGAAAGAGCATAGTTTAAAATTCAATATTTCCATGTTCTGCTCCATCATGTGTTATCTGAAATATACTCGGTCCATGCTGTATAAACCTACCTTTTTTAATTATCACTGGAAAGTTAACCAACAGATTTAAGTTGAAAATTGGAGCAACCATGGGAGGAATATATGACATAGATCTGTAGCACCACCAAGCATCATAGCAAATATTATCACTTTGGACACCGGATATTTGGTCCTCCCATGAATTTACACTTTTGTTCTTGTTTGTTTTTTAATCACTAAAATCTAAAAGTAAACAAGGGCAAAAATGTAAATTTACTAAGCCAGCCTACCTAGTCGACCTACCGGGTAAAGCTAAAAATCAGTATCATATCACTTTAAAATAAAATACACATCAAGGCAAATGAATTTACATGCAAAGAAATTGTTAAAAAAATCTATTTGTGAATGTACACATTTAATTTCTAGCACAGATGCATGGTGGGATATAGCGGAACTCAATCTTGGCAATTTGGGTATTCATGTTTTAAGTTGGCAGGAGGTGAGTTTGGTATAGTGATAAAATTGTTTTTAAATTTATTGACAATAGATAAAAATGAATGAAAATTTAAAATTTATGTAGTCAACCCTACATGATGAGATAAATTCAGTGAAAACGACGATATAAGAAAAATAATTACAGAAATAATATATATTAGTAGCGAGAATTATTGTTACCATCCAGTCTCAATTTAATCAATTTAATGCGTCTATGTTTTGATTGGAAATTGAATTGCACTGTAGCTTTTCCTTCAATCGGAAACAGATTGATTGACACAATTCGGATCCATCTTTTCAAAGGAAGATATGACACCTCATTTACACTTTCATCTTAGCTCCTCCTGTGTCAAGGAAAAATCATTTAAGTACTAGGAGTAACTGGATTAGATGGTTCAGAACAAACAAATGAAGGTGTGTTTATCCAAAAGGAAGTTTCCTAAAAGGACTGAATGGAGGCATTTCATTCTTGTGTCCAGTGTCAGCACAAAATTACTACCAGTGTGACAAAATTATAAAGCGCATGATGCAACTATAAATTTGAAATTAAGAAAACATGAGTATGGACAATACTCACTAGCACAATAATTTCACTTTTATCTTTGTTTATCTTCCTTTTCTTCCCTGTGATGGGGCAGTGTTTGAAGTTGCTGCCCATTACAAGAGGGAACATTGAGTTGTGGGTATCAGACACAACTGCAGCCAGGAGGCTGAAAAGTAAGAAAATAAAAATCGTTTCTTTACACCTATAACAAATATTAATATATAATGCACTATGTATGATATGAACAAGCATCACTACAGAAGAAGGGCCTTCAGCGTTATTGGAATTATTGAAAAAACGCTGTGAAAATATTTCTCGGTGTTTGTTCAGATATTTAGGTAAAAAAGTGTCGGTGACAAGAAAGTTTCTGGCGCTTAGAACCATGGGGAGAAATGTTCTGTTTCTATTGTTCCCTAAACCCAACTGTTGGAGCAGAAAATCTGGCATTTACACACACTGCCCTAGATACCTTAAACGCCGGCAATTTCCTCCAGTTTGTTTCTTTTTCTTTTTTTTAGGGTTTTAATTAAACCCCCAAAAATCTCTAATGACCGGCAAGTTTAAACCCCAAAAAGGATTGCTAAAAATGCTGGGAAATCCATTGAAAACACCGGGAAGAGTTACCTAAATTCCAGCAAACCCACTCTGTTTTGGTCTATTCCAAGAGGAGACAAATAAAAGGTTCAGGAACCTAACCAATAAGGAGGTTTTCTGTTTTCTGAGCTCTAGGCACATCCTTGAATGTGTTAGTTAAGTTTGATTCCATAGTCCTTTCACCTAAGTTTGATTCCATAGTCCTTTCACCTAGGCTTGGAATCCTTCATGTTCTCGCTGGAGGAAAACAATGCAAATCAAAATTTTGTAGGGACTGAACTCCAATATACTAAAGGTATTTGTTCAATGTTTACCGACCTACTTTATTATGGAAGATTAATCAAGTTCATCAAATTTTCTAGGTGTGTAGACACCGTTCTATGGTTCCCCTTTTTGTTCCTTTCCATTAATATAGAGGCCAAAAAGTCATATTCAAAATACCTAGAGTAACATGTCTAAGACAAACATGTACATAAGAGACAGCAATAACTCCAATGTAGTACCTACTGAAGGGGAAAAAAAGTGACCCCTATGTAATGGCAGTAAACATGAAAATTGGTTGTGAATTATTGCACGTGCTCAACAAGTTATCTAGTGCGCATTCAAAGAGTAATGAATGCATATAAACATTGACAACAAGCATAACAAAAGGATAATGGAACATTATATCAACTAGTTGTTATGCCCAAACCAACCAATGGAGTTCCGAAACACAAATATCAACTGAGGCAATTTTCCTCCTAGCTAATCCACTGAGAATCTTAGGAGGCATAGATGATTTTTCCTCCCAGCTACCTCTTGCTTAGGCAGCTTTCTCTTTTCTTCCCTCACTTCATCTACAACCTGTCAAAGGAAAAATCAAGCCAGTAAAAGGAGCAGAGCAATAACATGGAAGGTGCATTAACAAATATCAACTGAGAATCTGTAGCCTAGGGGCAGATGGGAGGTGGTAGCAATAATAAACTTGAGGTCTTGTGAGTCACTTGTGCTCCCCTTCTGAATTTCTGAGTGGCATAATCTTACTTATTGAAAAACAGGATGTTGAAACTATAAAAAAAAAAAAAAAAGGTCTAAGGTATGCAGTGCAAAGTGCAACTAGAAAGCATGAATCGAGTAGAAGTAGAGTTAATAACATCAAAATCACATGCTCAAACATTTATTAATGTTTCACATGGAAAAGAACACCAAAATAAATAAAACTAGACCACATCTGCAATACTACTAGAAGGGAAAAAAATTATAATTAGGTGGGAAGGGGAAATGAGGAATGGCATGGCTGTTGTCCAAATCGCATTCTAGAGAGTACTTGTATGGGTAATGTTAGAAGTGAAATTTGCTTTGTTAAATAAAATCCCAAGACATGGATCCATGATTAACTATGCTGCCAAATTAATTTACAAATATTAATGCATCAATTAACACTGAAATCAGAGTTCAGTAGTTGGTGTAGCAGTATGTACAAGTGAGCTACATGCATGTTTTCCAGTATTCCTCAACACAGAGTGAGTGCACAGCAATTAAGTTGAAGTAGTTGTGTCATTCACTGATGAAAAAGTCTTGACAGAGAAGCAATTGTTCATTTCTGATGTATACGAACACACGTGCGCGCGCGCGCGCGCACAGAGGCAGAGACAGTGGGAGAGCTGTCAAAGACCTGACAGATATTTTGTCTTCTGCTCCAGTTCTCACTTCTCAGCAGGTGAAACAACAACCTCATTTGCTATTTAGCTCACTTAGCGTATGAAATGGGCAAAATCAAGTTTAAGTTCAATAGGACAAGAAACACTTCTCTAGATAGATAGATGATAATCTAATTAATTGAAGTGATGTACATTTAACAGCTCGAGTAACGAAAATAGACTATTAATGTAAGAGAGAGCCATAATCTCTTGTTTCCACAAGGCTACAGACAATTCCGTAGATTATTACATAAAAAATAAAAAGGAATCTTTTTTCATGTACCCCAAAAGCACTCATAGAGAGAGTATTCAAACAATAACAGTGAATGGTGGCAGTAATCTCGTAACGGTCCAATGCCAATGCAGTGAAATTCCTTGCCAACAGAAGCCATAACCGCATATATGTAAATATATTATTCGGCATAGACAAGTCAGCCACTTAGTTGAAGTTGTGAAACAATGTTCTTATACAGCAAAAATTTAACATTGCAAACAAAAACAATTCCCCTTTGATTTTCGTACTGTTATCCTCCAAATACAAAAAAAAAAAAATAATAATAATAATAAAAAAAAAAAACAGTTAACGAACTGATGAAAGCCGTTTGGTATCCACTATCTATTGAGAGTGAACAACTAGTGGGTCCAAAATCTTGTTCATCAATGCCTAGCTAGCTCTTTAATTACCATTGATTGATTGATTTAAACAAAGAGGAAATGGCAGCTTGGATACCATCTTAAAGAACGGGTTTTGAGGCTACCAAATGCATTCCCATAATGATGAATTTTAATTAAAAACGACGGGGCAGGTCAAAGAATCATGAATGAAAAAGCTCCTAGTGCCAACAGTGAAAAAGATGGAAGAAGTCAAACCGACTACACACACACACATATACATATGTATATAGACGATCAATCCGCAAAACGCGAGCCCTAAATTCAGAGAGAGAGAGAGAGAGAGAGAGAGGGAGAATTACGGTAGCAAAACAGCTGGCTTACATGCTTATATACATAAGGTTTAATCAACTAGTTTATCTTGAATTTAGAGTCATATTGTAATTTTATTCAATTTGATCTTTATTTTAATTTGGTCATTAAATTTTAACTTTAATTTTAATTTTATTCTCAATTGATCAAACGTATAACATGTTGATATGTCTAATAATTGACACATAAACAAAACAACATCGTTTTATTTAAATTAATAATCAAATACAAACTCAATAATCAATAATCAAATACACAAAATTAATAATCAAATATATAAATCAATAATAAAATATATAAAATAATCAGATACACATACATAAAATCAATAATTAAATACACAAATCATTAACCAAACATACAAACCCAAAATCAACAACCAAATATACAAATCAAAAATTATAAACCCAAAATCACAAAAACTATGATTCCATCAACATGGCCAAGAAAAGCTAGGATTCCCTTCTCGATCTTTCGTTCAAATTGCCAGCAACCGTGTACGTCGGGCCAGTGGGATGCTCGTTCAAATTGCCGGAGAGCAATGGGATGCACACATCGTGTTCGTGGTTATGGTCGCATTCTTCTCGTGAGTTCATTGTAGCCGTTGTTGCCTTCTCATTGTGGGTTCGCCATGCCTGTGGTCGTGGCCAACGACCTCTAATCACTACCATGGCCAAGAACTTGGTGCTCGACATGGTTGGCGTGACTAGAGGCTATGGGCTTCGATGCCATGGCCATCATTAATGAAATCCAGCCGATGGCCAAAGTCACTAGTGATGAAGAGTGAAGAAAGAGGCGGCCAACGACAGTGGTGGCAACGGCTCCAAGTGGAAGGAAAAAACCCTAAGTCATTTGGGGAAGAAGATGAGTTTTGACCCATTAAGTGTTGGGGTGACCTACTAGGTTAGATCTAGATTGAATTGACCCGATCTAGTATATTTCACCATTATAGCATTGTTTTGTTTTATGGTTTGCAGCAAGAGCAAGACAAAACGATGTTGTTTCGTTGATGTGTCAATTATTAGACACAACAGCATTCCACCTCAGCCACCACGTCAATTGGGCCACAACACACACCTGATCAATTGAGGATAAAATTAAAACTAAAGTTCGATAACCAAATTGAAGTAAAAGTTAAAACTGGATAAAATTATAAAATGACGTTAAATTCATAATAAACTACTCAATTAAGCCATATTATTAATTTAGTATGATTATATCTTTCACCTATAAATTAAAGATAATTTTAAGGTGGACTAAAAATAAACTTTAATGGGCTAACAACAAATTAAAACTCATAAAAGTAGAATAGATTGCTCGTGATATACTTGAATTTGAAATCTTTATACACGTCAATTCTCATGTCACTTGCCATATTATCTTAACCATAATTCAAAATTTAAAGAATAAATTTCACACAATACCATTCAAGTTTGGCTAAAAAGGATTAACCACTATTTTATATATATATATATAACTAACACAAATCTACTTTTGAGGTTAATTATCTCTCGTTATTAAATAGCAACAATTAATTTTGTGAAAGTTCTCAAAATGCCCTTCTCTATTCTCTCTTCTAAAATTGTAAAAAGAAAGGTAAGAAAAAAAAATTATAGGTAATTATCAACATCGACCGACCACAACTTGACATCTAGAGAGATGGAAGTTCATTACCTAAGATGATCAATTGCTGATGAAGAGAGATGTATATAAAAAAAAGAGTTGTATGATGAGAATAAAAAGCATTGCGTTAGGATCTCGAGTCTCTGCCCTTGAGGTTTGGGACACATCGGGCTCGGACAACAGCCCGAGCATTGACGCAACTGGCGATAATTTAAGGCAACCCGATAGCGAAAAGAAGCATATTGCGCTAGTTGAGGCCCCACCTTATATACCAGTGGACCAGCATGAGCCATTTGAGGCCTTAGCCTAGCGTCAACATGCAGGATCAGCCCACAATGCAGCCACAAGGGACCAGCCTAGCCCAACAGGATGAAGCTCACCAGACCAGGCCCATTAGCCCAATTTGTGGAGCCCATCAGAGAAAGACCAACAGCCAAGTCAATTCACTTGATCTGGCTTCTTTAATAGATACTTAATTGTTTCCTTTAATTGTTCTTTTAATTTTAGCATTAATGTATCTCTTAATTTCCAGCATTCATGTAAATACATCAGTTACATTTCTGCATTCATGTACTTAGGATCCAGAGGGCCAGGGACAACCTATTATAACAGGCTTTGATATGCCTTCATTTGGAGACTTTTGATTAATCAAAAAACGTATGTTCTTCACACTTTTGATTTCTCTCTTCTATTCTGTGGTAGTTAGGCGAAAATTAGCCTTCCGAGAACTAGGGCATCCATAATTGGTGCTCTTGTTGAGAGTTTGCCCACAGTCTCTTTTCGAAGCTCGGTGCTTGGAAGATGTTATCAGAAGTTGTCTATCCCACAGTCATCCAACAATGGCAGAAGGACAGATGCACAAGGATTATATAGAGAATATGGAGAACATGGCCAACACCATAGACGAAAAATTCTCACAGATGGAGCGGTCTCTACAGAATCTAACCATCCTAGTGCAGCAGTAACAACAACAGACACCAAGGCGTAATAGTAGCCGTTCGTCTTCCCACAAGCGGCGATCTACTGCCTCAGCCAGCCAGAGATCCGATTCTAGCTCTAATGCCTAGTCTGAGATGGATGGACGAGGCAGCAATTGGAACCCCACAAGCAACAACCAGCCAACGTTTAAACCGCGCTTACAATTTCTCATATTTTCTGGTGAGGATCCCATTTCTTAGCTTAATAGGGCCAATTTATTTTTCAAATCACAAGATATGAGCAGCAAGGATAAGGTGGAGCATGCTGCCTATTACCTTGAGGGCAAGGCGAGCCATTGGTGGCAGTGGCTATCACACATATATGAAAATCAAGGTAAGAGCATCCGTTGGAAGGATTTTGAACAGGAGGTACAGACTCGTTTTGGCCTTACAGGCTACGTGAACTATGATGAAGTCCTGTCAAATATGCGCCAGACAGTATCCTTGAGGGACTATTAGTAGGAATTTGAAAGGGTGGCAACACAAGTTAGTGACTAGCCAGAGAAGGCATTCATTGGGGGCCTATATCTGGACATCGCTACAGAGTCAAGTTTCATTGACCCACCAGCATGCACCAGGCAATTGATATTGCTCGGCTGAAAGATGACCAACTGCGCGCCATGCGCTAGGCAACGACATACAAAGGGCCTGCTATGGCCGAATCCAATTCTAGGGCGCCCAAACCCAAGCCCAAGCCACCGCTTGTGCCACAACCTACAGCCAACAAGCGCATACCACCAGAAGTCAAGCGGCTATCATAGGCCAAGATGCAGAAGAGGTGTGAGCAAGGCCAACTGCAATGAAAAGTTCACCCCAGGCCACAAGTGCAAGGTGACCCAATCTTTTCTAATCGAAGTAGAAAACCCACCAGATGAGGAGGAAGATGAAGAGTCAGAGCCACATATGCCCTTTGACATGACTGTAGCCAACAACGGGATGGAGGTTGAGGATCTGCCAGAGGTGTCTTTTCATGCGCTGGTAGGATCCGTAGGGCCGCAGACTATGTGAGTGACAGCGATGCTCAAGGGAAAAGTTGTCAGCTTGCTAATCGACAACGGTTCAATACACAATTTCATCAACACCAAAGTTTCCCACAAACTACAGATCCTGACTACCACCATTGAGGCATTTGTGTGAGTAGCTAACGGGGGGCGCCTGGCGTGCACACAACAGTGCAAGGCAATAAGTCTAAAGATCTAGCACCTCTATGTTACTGTAGATTTATATATCATACCATTAGCCAGAGTAGACATAGTGTTGGGTGTGTAGTGGTTGGTCCAACTGGGTAAGGTTGTCTTTGATTATAAGCAGATGGCTATGGAGTTCACTTTAGCAGGCCGACAAGTTCACTTAGCCATGCAGCCGGGTACTGTTAAGGAAGCAAAGGTGAATGTGGTGCAGAAACTGATTAGGGCTGGCAGTGAGTGCTATGCCATACAGATAACATCACAGCCACGCACATCCGATAGTTTCCAAGCCACAAATGAGGCGCATTTACCCACGGATATATAGGCAGTCTTGGCTAAATTTCCCACAGTGGTGTAGGAGCCCATGAATCGGCCACCAAGCTGGCCTTTCGATCACCGTATTCCCCTACTGGATGAGCAACCCATCAACCTTGCTCCCTACCGATATGCCTACCATCAGAAAGCAGAGATTGAGAAGCGAGTGAAGGAGATGCTACAGAAGAATCTGGTACATCCCAGTACCAGTCCATTTTCATCACCAGTCTTGCTAGTTAAGAAGAAAGATGGAACGTGGTGGTTCTGTACTGATTACCGAGTGCTTAATAAGGCAATAGTGAAGGACAAATTTTCGATTCCAACCATTGATGACATGCTGGATAAGTTAGCAGGATCCACGATTTTTACTAAGTTGGACTTATGGGCAGGCTATCATCAGATCCAGATGCACCTGGGAGACATACACAAGATAACATTTCAAACACATCATGGGCATTACGAGTACATGGTTATGCCATTTGGCCTATGCAACGCACCATCAACCTTCCAGGTGGCCATGAATCATATTTTCCAGCACATGCTACGTAAGTTTGTGCTAGTTTTTTCCGATGATATATTGGTTTATTTGAAGTCTAGGGACCAGCACTTACAGCACTTGGAACAAGTCATAAGCATACTGGCCCGAGAAAGTTTCTGGATCAAGTTGTCCAAGTGTACTTTTGGGCAAACAGAGTTGGAGTACTTGGGGCACAGGATCTGCCTTGAAGGTGTCAAGATAGAGCAACAGAAGATTACTGCCATTTAGTCTTGGCCCAAGCTGAAGAATGTTTCCCAACTATGCGGATTTTTGGGCCTAACAAGCTATTATCAGAAGTTTGTGCAGCATTAGGTGGCCATTGCTAGGCCACTCACGCAACTACTGAAGAAAGACAACTTTTAGTGCACAGACGATGCTGACCGAGCCTTTGCAGCTTTGAAGAAAGCCATGACGTGCAATCCCATCTTGGTTATGCCAGATTTCTCACAACCGTTCGAGGTTCACACCAATGCCAGCAACATAGGCATTGGCGTCGTACTTGTGTAGCAAGGCCGACCAGTGGCCTATCTCAGCAAAGCACTTGGCCCAGGCAAAGCCACATGGTCTACTTATGCTAAGGAGATGTTGGTTGTTATTGAGACAATTAGGGTGTGGAGACCCTATTTGTTGGGGCAACAATTCCAAATTGTGACCGACCAACCGCCTTTAAGGCATCTATTGGAGCAACGCATAGTGACCCCAGACCAACAAAAATGGGTGGCAAAGCTGATGGGGTACGACTATGAAATTGTGTACCGACTAGGGGCGCAGAACAAGGTTGTTGATGCCTTGTCTCGACGGAATAACAACCCTTAACTACTGCCTATCACGGGGCCAACTTGGGCAATTTGGCAACAGATCAAAGGTGCATTAGCCACTGACCAGCGTAGTCAGGATTTGATTGAAGCCAAAAAAGATAGTGATACAGTCAGTGACTACGAGTACCGCAATAGCCTATTGTTGTACCGAGGGAAGATGTATGTGCCAGATGCTAATGATTTGCGCACTACTCTTATGCGGCATTTCCATAAATATTCAAGAAAATAAGGACATTCTGAAGTATACTGCACTTGGCAACGACTTACCTGACTCCTTCACTGGGAGGGCATGAAGCAACAGGTTGCTAGGCATGTGGCGGAGTGTGATACGTGCCAGCGCGCCAAAAGCGACTCGACACAACCCAGTGGCCTACTGCAGTCGTTGCCAGTTCCAGAGCAAATTTGGGAAGATCTGAGTATGGACTTTGTGGAGGCCCTACCAAAGTCGCAAGGGTGCTCTTCTATCCTTGTTGTGGTGGATAGACTTAGCAAGTATGCCCATTTCATACCGCTTGTGCGCCCCTTCACAGCGTAGTCTGTTGCACGAGTATTCATGCAGACAGTGGTCCACTTACAGGGCCTACCCCGGACCATCGTTACAAATAGGGACAGAATTTTTACTAGCTATTTCTGGAAAGAGCTCTTCAAGACAATGGGGACTGAGTTATCAACAAGCTCTTCCTATCACCCACAAACAGATGGCCAAACTGAAGTCATTAATCAAACGTTGGAGCAATACTTGTGGTGCTTTTCACAAAGCAACTCGCACACATGGGTCGATCAAATCGCATTGGCAGAATACTGGTATAACACATCTTACCACCAATCTTTGGGGCGCAACCCATTTGAGGTAGTATATGGGTAAACACCTCCTACGTTGGTGTCTTACACACCACAATTAGCAAAGATGGATACTATGGATCGAGAGTTAATTGATCGAGACGAGCTGCTAGAAAAGTTGAAAGCCTACTTGTCTAAGGCACAAACTCGGATGAAGAATTATTATGATAAGGGGATCAAGATCGACAATTCCAAGAGGAAGACCTGGTCTATGTGAGGTTATGGCCACGGAGGCAAAAGAGCGTCACATTTGCAACCAAGATGAAGCTTGGCTACAGCTACTATGGGCCATACAAGATTTTGAAGATTAGGCAGGTTGCATACAAGCTGGACTTGCCAGCTGATACTCAAGTCCATCCAGTGTTTCATGTATCCCAACTTAAATGCAAGGTGGGCCACTTGACCGATGTAGTGCATGATCTACCAGAGCTCAACAAGGATACCACGCTGCTAGTCCAGCCTTTGCAGGTCCTAGACTACTGTGTGGTCAAGAAGAACTGGAAGAAGACACTCGAGGCATTTGTTTAGTGGGAGAACATGTCACCAGAGGAAGTAACGTGAGAGTCAACCAAGTACCTGGCCTACCAGCTTCCGCGCATGCATCTTAAGAACAAGATGCTTCCAAAGGGTCGGGGAATGTTAGGATCTCAAGTCTCTGTCCTTGAGGTTCGGGACACATCGGGCTCAGACAACAGCTTGAGCATTGACACAACTGCCGATAATTCAAGGCAACCTGATGGCGAAAAGAAGCATGTTGTGCCAATTGAGGCCCCACCTTATGTACCAATGGACCAGCATAAGCCATTTGAGGCCTTAGCTCAGCATCAGCATGCAGAATCAGCTCATAGTGCAGCCACAAAGGTCCAGCCCATCCCAGTAGAATAAAGCCCACCAGACCAGGCCCATCAGTCCAATTCGTGGAGCCCATCAGAGAGAGACCAACAGCTAAGTCAGTTCACTTGATCTAACTTATTTAATAGATACTTAATTGTTTCCTTTAATTGTTCTTTTAATTTCAACATTGATGCATCTCTTAATTTCTAGCATTCATGTAGATACATCAGTTACATTTCTACATTCATGTACTTAGCATCAGCCTATTATAAAAGGGTTTGATCTGCCTTCATTTAGGGACTTTTAATCAATCAAAAAACGTATTTGTCAGAGTGTTCTTCACACTTTTGATTTCTTCCTTTTATCTTGTGATAGTTAGGCGAAAATTAGCGTTTCGAAAATTATCCATCACATTGTCCACCTCTTTTGTTGTTGGTTGCCAACAAAGAAAAAACCCTACCAATAGCGATAGGGGCGATGTAGTTGACTCATCATCGTGCAATGGTTTCAACGTGTTGATAGAGGTTTAACACGAGTCGTAAAAAAAGAGAAAGAGAAGAGTAAAATAAATACCTTTAACAATAAGAAATATATGTCATATTTAAAAACATAAAACTATAAAATATTTGCAGCACATAGACTTGATAAAGAAAAGGTGAAACTCAAAAAAGGGTAAACCTTGCACATGAACTATATAGCATTAGCATTACAATGTCTATCGCTTCAATCAATATAGATCAGACTCTTCTTTCCTAACATAACAATCATCCGTAATAAAAAAAAAAAAACAACGCTGCAGAAACGACAAAGACTTTAACAAAGATCGAACACAAATGTTCCTTCACTGAAAACTCCCAACCAATTAATTAATTAAACACAAGCCATTGCATTCCCTCACTGCAGATTCATGGTCGATTTAGGTGCAGAGCTCGCGGGCGACGCCGAGCCTGGAGTTGGGAACGTCGAAGAGCACCCGGTGGTTCTGCTGCTGCATGCTCGCGATCACGTTCAGCACAGAGTTCACGTTGTCCGGCGTCGCCGCCATGGCCAGGCACGTTATCTTACCGGCCCTGCTGTGGATCAGGAAGTTCTCCGGCGGCAGCGTCACGTTCATGCCCCTGAACATGAACGTTATGGTCGGCGACACCACTGGGTCGGCGTAGCACGTGTCGAACCCCCCCAGCGACGACACCGTCTTGTTCACGCCCACCCGCCGACGGAAGGCGTCCCTTACCGCTTCGTACGCTGCCGGCACCAGCCGCGTGAACACCGTCCCTGATATTTATTCGCACATTATTATTATTAACGTCAGACAATTCGATCCAAATTTATAACGAAGTGATGAATATGCATGTGTAGAAGGAAAATTACCAGAGTCAAAAATTGTCCCGGCGCCGGAGGTCGAATTGAAGGCCAAGGCGGCCGGCGGAATGTCGATAACTCGCCGCCCGACGCGAATTCCGATCATGTTGACATAGTACAGAGAGGATCGGCTGGGGTTCCTGAGCAGCTGCGTGTACTTGATCCTTTTGGGCTGGCCGATGGGCCCAAGTCTAAGCGACCCGGAAAAATCGCTGGACCTGAAGTTGGGCAGGCAGTAAGAGAAGGTGGACTGATAGAGGCCATACGTCTGGGACATCAGAGACAACGGGCCCCGGCCCAGGCCTAAAAGACCCTGAGCAGGCGCTGATTTGCCCGTGACCTTGCTGATGCAGCCGAAGGTGTACGCCGGCACGACGTCGGCGGCGAGCTTCACGGCGTCTTGGGAGAGGTTCGCGGCAATGGAGGAGGTGCCGTACGTCATGTTGAAGCTGCAAGACCTTAACCCGCAGGTGGGGTTCGGTACCTGAAAATAATTCATCTTTTAGAATAATGTGTAACGAAAAGTGTACTTTTTTCCAGACCCATCTTCTTTCTTTTCTGTATTGCTTTGCAAAATGTTACCTTTTTTAAGGGAAAGGGCTCAACCAACGGCAAACACTATATAAACAGTGGCTGTGCCGCCACACTTTTACTGTTACAAATTTTTCTTATCATTTATTTATTTATTTATTTTTTGGTTACGTTACATTGTTGTTTTGTAGATTTGATTTTAAAAATTTATTTTAGGATTAGCCTAAACATGGTTTAAGGTAAGGTCAGGAGCGGCTCAAGGGCTTTGGGGGCCTAAGCCATCACTAATTTAGGGGCCCCAACTCTTAATAAAAAATAAAAAATTTATTTTATTAAAATAATTATCTATTGAGCTGAAGGGGTGGGCCCTAGGCAATTGCCTCACCAGCCTACCCCTTCAGCCGGCCCTGGGTAAGGTAGAGCTAATGATATGATTAATGCGCGGGTCGATTACCTGCTTGCATTGAGGGGCGTGGCAAGGAACTGGTCGGAAAGTGGTGGACTTGGCCGGGGCAAACACGCCGGAGGAGCAGCCGACGCAGCCAGTGCAGGGCAGCCAAGCGGCGTCGTTGCTGGTGTCCATGGCCATGAGGAGAGTCTGCGGCGGCGTCCCGATCTTAACCCTAACAAGATAAGTTGGCGTTTGCAGTATCTGCCGGCCGGAGGCGAGAGGCACCACCGACTTGCCGGCCACGAGGCTGGCCAGGTACTGGAGCCTGGCCTGATCCTCCGACTGCATTTGGAGCACACTCTCTTCCCATGAAAGATGTTTCGTCGACGGCTGCCGGAACGGAGAGCACGGGCTGGACACGTGGAGGACCCGGAGGTCGGAGCCGCGGTCCGGCGCGTCGCAGGAGGGGCTCCGCCGCCCTTCGGCGGCAAACACAAGGAGGAGAACTAGCGAGAAGAGAAGAAGGAAGCTGTTCATGGCTCTCTTCCGGGTTCAGTGGCAGCCACTCTCACTCTGCTAAATATATATATATATATATATCTACAGAGAGAGAGAGAGAGAGAGAGAGAGAGAAAGCAAAGCAATCTTTAAATCGGTGGCTTTTCTTGACCGACAGACTGTAATCCATTTTCTTTTGTACAATATTCATACCTTGCGGTGCGCTTTCTGGTTTATACATTTATGGAATTGAATAGAATTATTATTGCATTTATTTACATGCATTGAACAGCCAGCTGGGAGGTTAGTGGCTCTTAACGCCAACACAGATCTCAATATATTCTCAATTCAGCAACGCACAGACAATCAAATCTAGCTTAACATTCTCTCTTACAATTAATCTTATGATGAATGATATTTTATTCGCTTACTTTTTATTTTCTCGGAAAACCGTACCTACTTTTCCGGGAAAATCAATATGAGAAAGTTCTGGCTAGGTGGATGTTGATGTTTGGGACAGAGAAGTTAATTCAGTCACTAGGGATGGATTACTCTACTGTGGATATGCCTTTGGGTGGGTGAAATCTCAATTCTGCGGCGCTTGGAATCCTAGGGAACGTGCTGCTTTTACCTAAAAGTCATCTTGCTTTAATTCGTATATATAAATAAATAACCTTTTTTTTCTTGTATGATTGTATTTTTATATTAAAAGGTAAAAGTTACTAATATAAGTTATAATTATAAAAAAAAAAGTATATTTTTGGAATCCAAAAAGTGCTCAGCAAAGCAACCCACAACAAATAATGACAGTTTGCACAATTTAGGTGGCAATAGACATAGGTAACATTGGAGTACCCATAAAAATCACAAATTAGGAGTTTTTTTTTACAAAAGAAATTTAACTTGCAAACATCCCAAAAAAAAAAAAAATGTATCTTACTCTCTCCCATCTTCTTTTAATTACAAATAATAATAATAATAAGAAAAAAAAAAAAAACAATGTTGGTTGTGGTTAAAAGTCCACAACAATGGAACTTTTAAAAAATCTCATCCTTTGATGGGATTCTCCATAAAACTCATCAACCCCATGGTGATAATAGAAAGTACATATATTTTTCGACAATGCAATCAATAACAATGCCCAATTTTCTTCAACAACATGATAGCTCCCCTCTCTCTCTCCCCCTTCCTCCTTGAATCCATATATCTCTTTTTCTTGTAGAGCAAGAGTTTTAAATGTTAATAGCATGAGCCCACAAGCAAGAGTTTTAATATTAATTCACGTAACATGTTAATAGCATGGGAGAATTGTTATTTTTTAAATGTTAGATCGTGTCACTTTGTCAAGAAAAAAAGAGGGGGGAAAAAGTCAAATAGTTATAGGAGTAACAGAGACTTGTAGTAGTATGAGAAAAGGAAGAAGAGCAGGGTGGTTGAATTGCCAGTTTTCAGAAATGGGATTGGATTGGAATCATAAGAAAGAAGCGTCTAAACAAGTCTCTAATAAAACCCCTCTCGTTCTCGTCACCTATTATTATTCTTGAAGATGAAAACCCTTAGCTAACTAATCAGGCATCTTTCCTGGGGGAGGGGGGGGGGGGGGGGGGAGAGTAGGACTACTACTTGCCGACAGTCACAAAAGCCACCGCCAATTCATTCATTTCATTTAAAGGACGACGACGCCACATGATCTGCGTACAAGACCTAAATTTCAAGTAACTCACGTGAAGAGAGAGACAGAGAGAAAAGGAAGAATACTGGGCCATCCGAATAAGACACCAAAAAGCAGCATATGCGCAAGTCATGGGGTTGCGGTCTTGCTGCGGCTGCTGTGAGGAAGAAAGTGTTTGTCACTTTATAATCAGAAGCAGATGATATGCTTAGCACTTAGCAGAAAGAGAGTTTTTTAGTGTCCTTTTTCCAGTCAGTGCTGCTGCTGCACTTACCTGTCATAAAAAGCAATATGTGTATATACATGCAAAAGGTGAAATCCCTCACCGGCAATATGTGTATATACCTATTTAGTTGCATGGGCTGGGGCTGGGGCTGGGGCTGGGGCTGGGGCTTTGGGGCTGGGGGTTTCACTCCCCGACAACAACCCCCCTCCTTCCATTACAAGGATCATCATACTCGAACCCAATGTTTATTATAATCAAATACAGCACATAATTTGTTTCTACTCATCAATGTTTAAATTGAAAACCCAACCCCCAAAATCAACCACGTGAGAGAGAGAGAGAGAGAGAGAGAGAGAGAGAGGATAAAAGGTCAATGGTCCCACTGGAGTCAAGCCCTAAGCTCCATTCAGCTCATGACCAAACCTGTTTGCTCACAATGTTTCCTGATCATACATTCCGGTGCTACAGTAACAAGGTACAAGTTACTCCATCTCATCCCCCCCTTTCCCTTCTTAATTTTGGTAGAGGAGTTCTCCCAATATCAATAATAAATACAACAAAATCAAATACGGGAGACTTACTAACAAATTTGAAAATTTTACTTATCGGGACTGCATAAGTAATCAAAAATTAACTACCTTTGCTATAGTTTCCTTTTCCTCTCCCAATGGAGGTGTGGCGTACCCTAGTTTAGAGCAAAACCATAGTTTTTCTCTCTGTATGTATGTTCTTACAAGAATCAAGTATGAGCTTTGTCTTTGTGTGCATGAATGGCCAAACAAAAAACAGGATTCTCATTTTTTTCTGTGACCAGGTTTTTGAGGGTTTACAATGACTTGCTATCTGGTTGCCATCCTGGAATGTTGGCTGTAGCTTCATTCACCATCTTTACAAGAGTGACCTGCAAATGTGTCAAGAAATATAGTAAAAAATAACAAATGACGTTTAAATTCACATTCAGAAATGCAATCAATTTCTCTAAGCTTCATGCATTGCTTCCCTTGGCTTAGGAGATAACAACTCAATTGGTAGAGCTCCTCCGTTGCAATAACGGGTTGAATGTTAATTGCATATATGGTAATGATAATATCTTGCACCTCAGCTGGTGGCTCACTCTTTTTTTTTTTCTTTTTTTCTTTTTTTTTTTGGCTGAGTAAAGTTAATTGGGAAAGGGGGAACCCACATGGCATGGACGTTCATAAAATTGGGTTTTAAATCTACCAAAGAGGGAAGGTAACGGTAAGCCTGAGAGCTGTCAGGGACGGCGCCAACCATCTCTGCTTCTAAGACAAAGATGGGTAGTCTCATTTATCCACGAACCACCAAAATATTGGAAAAAGTAACAGGGTGAACATGAATTTGTCATCCAGACCATAAATATAAAAACATTTTGTTAATAAAAGTAAAACTGCTTTATCCATCATATGCTATTGTACCACAAGCATAAAAAAGTAGAAGACAATGAATCATTCAAAAGAAGAGAAAAACTATAGATACAGTCACGGGTCAAAAAAAAAACCAATTACCATGCAACTTCCATGACAAGATTACAAAGAAGAAAAAGTAATAGACTCAATTTCAACCAAGTTATCATCACGGGATATTCCCTCTTGAGTTTAAGAGAGAAATAAAAGGAAAGGAGAGCATTACATAATATAAAAGAGAACTATACAATAGTCGCATTTTGTGAAGGCAATAATTAAAACATAGGTAATAAGAAAATAAATTCTGGAACCCTTTAAATGAAAAGAAGAAATAGGAATATAAGATGTTTGAAGTTTTATAGACAATTGTGATAGAGAAAAAGGGAAGAAAAATGAAAAGAAAAGACACAATAAATTTTAAATAAACTGATAAAATAATACTTCGGGAAATAAAAAAGAAGAGAGCAGAAAGAAAAGGTTATTTTTAGCTATTTCATAAGTTGGAAAAAGAAAAGAAAATGAATAAAAACTGAACGATATCCTGCTTGCTTGTGGCCATGAGAGAGGGGAAGAGAGAGGATTCATGAAATATTGTTAAGAGTTTATTAGGCAAGGGAACAGGATTAAGATGCTTGAATTGAGACTTCATCCCTTCAACAGTTAACCCTTTTTTTTTCTCTTAATATCGAAATGTATAACTGCAGATAAAGGAATTTTAATAACTGAATCTATTAGAATCAAGATCCCACAATCAAATGTCATCCTACAACTAAACCACAAGGTCCTACCACCAATAGATATTTTTTCTGTAAATCACCAATAGATAGTTTACATGATCCAGATCAAGTTTGCCAAAATGAATGGTAAGACATGGATCAAGATTCTGATTACCATAAATTGTCCCATAAATAATCAGTATTGGACTCTGGCAATATCACTCATGTATTTTAAATTGCTCAACAAGTATCTGTGCGCAATACTTGTGAGGGACAAATGTGACATCCATTTCAAAATAACCATACATCTGTGCATAACATGTGAGTGATACAACGATACAATAGAAGATTATCCTATATGTTAAAGCACACACATTCATGAGCACTGTCCACCTCCCCCATTCCTGATGTTCATACACTGGGATAGAAGATAAATACCAAGCTAAACCACAGTTCACTTGGACATGTGACTGCATCATATGCCTCAACTCCTATAAATAAGATAAAAGGAAAAAAACAAACCACGTGCATGTGTCTAGATAGAGTACAACTGTGCAAGATCTAATTATGATGGCACAAAAAGTTCAATTTAGGAAATTGCAATCTATGTTAGATCTAGAAAAAAAAGGAAGAAACAGTATTGGAGGCAAGTGTTCTATTTAAGTATCTGATGAACCTATTTTCATATCTTAGAACACAGAGGAAGTGAATAAATTTCATGTTTCTTCAATTGTTTTTTTTATTTATACAAGCTAGCATAGAAATTAGCATGCATGGATCAGAGTTTTACGCATCATTTCAAAGAAAAAGTTTCTACTTTGATATATTTTATGAGTGAAAGTCCAATCAGAGATATTGGAAGCATATTTCATGCCCTACGTAATGGGCCATGCAACCTGTATTGCAATTGGCCTGTGTCATACATGTGCATTTCCTTCTCAGGTAATATCACTAACTTAAAATCAAACTAGCAGCCTATAAATGTGCTAACTAATATTTGCTATCCAAAGCTCAAAGCCTGGCCCTAATATAGAATTCCCGAAGTTAACTTGGTTAAAGCTCAAAGCATATAGAAGTCTAAGATATCAAGTTCCAAAACTATCAAAAGAAGAAAGCTCCAATTTCCATGCTAGAGAATGTTTGTAGAACTATTTATTTAATTTTACAATAGTTCACCTGAATTTTATAGTAGAATTATGCTTGATTTATTTCAGGTTTAAATTATTTTATGTTTCAATAGTTTAATGATAATTCAAAAAAAAAAAAAAAAGAGCCTGACTGAACTCATGACTCTTCTGATATGGAATGTAGTGGAACCCCTCATGTTGAACCCAGGAACCCAGTCCTAGCTGGCTTGGGTGACCAAATACTCACACCACAAATACGGACCAAAATCATGAGTGTGGGTTAACTCCCCCCCTCCTTCCTTCTCCATCAGCAGGCAGGGCAGGCCAATATAAGTAAACCACTATTAAGGACCTAGCTTACGAGTGCATGTCAAACACTGCCATACAAGATTTACATGACGTTTAACAAAATCAAATCATATCAAAAGAACTTAAAATATCTAGGTAGCATGAAAAGAAAATCATAATAAAATATTAGAGAAAGCATAAAGACTTTCCAGCTTATGGCAGGAATCACCATACCACACTTTCAGGAACTCCTGGTGGGGGCAATGGGAGATTTCTAGGTGGAGGTCCACGGAGAAACGATCTCTTGTCAAATCGCCACTCTCCAATTTTTCCATATGTTAGCTCACCCTGGGCATTCAAGATTTTCAGCATACATGTATAACAAGAAGACAAGTTCCAAAGTTTGCCCAAAATGTAAAGAAACAAGAGACCCAGAGGAAAATGTAAGAATGAACTAAACCTTCATGTTATAGTCACACCCATAAGTGTAATGGATGATAAACCTGCCCGTAGTTTCCAAATCCCATGGAGGCTGAAAAGTTCACAGCAAGAATTAGTAAGAAAAGGTATTATGTGTGGACAATAAATATTTTATTTATGATACATAAGATCCACTAAATTGAATGACCTGCTGCAACATCAAAACATAATATCAAGAGTTAAAAACCTGTAGCATAAAGTCTTTCCGAAGAATATGCTGTACACCATGTAAAGCTGAGGCCACAGCATATGCATACCTTAGTTCAGCAAGGCAAGATAAAAAAAAAATGTCAAAAGAAGTTATCATGCAACGACAAACAACAACAATAATCAAAAGCCTTAATCCCACTAGGTGAGGTCTCAAAAGAAGTTACATACTGAACCTAAAAATGATAAAGTCAATGCAAAAAAAAAAGAAATCATTTTCATATAGTTCAGCTTACATTTCTAGCACCCATCCAAAGGTTTTATCAGTCTCTGGGTCATCTTTCATTCTCAAAGAAACATTCATCCAGGTAGGTGCAATTTTCTCCAGCAAGTCCTGGACAGTTACAAAAGATAGAAAGAATGGTGAGAGATAGGAGGGGGAATGGAGGAAACAAATAATTACAGGTAAAATGGCAAAACATATTTACCTTCTTGATAATAACAGGGGAATTGCCTATTGGATCAATATTAGTGACAGGGCCATTCTCCTTGGGGAAAAACTTTCTTATAATCTTTTCATTTTCTTCGGGCTTTATGTAGAAAAAAGGGAAGGCAGCAGGTAAATCTCCATGTGCCAAATTAGGGAGTGGATTCACAAAAATGTGATCAGGTTCTGCCATCAATATGTATCTACACCAGTAGCAGAAGAAACAGGTCTCAGAGTTCACTGAATGTCTAATGTAATTCAGTTACCAACAAACAGAAACTCACTCTTCTTCAATTGTAGCCTTTTCCAGCCATTGCACAAAGGCCCACGGTCTATTTAAAACTACATAACCCTGGTACAGTTTTTAAGAAGCGTGTCAGAAAATAAAAGGTCAAGTAGTTACAAAGAACTAGGTTGCAATAATCAGCTCAACTTATTGATAAAAAGGAAGAATTTTCAACTGCAAGGACAAATTATTCTCAGAAATAGACAGGCAAGCTTCAAGAAAGGTGTACAACTCTGACATTTAGTTAAATCTTTTATAACAACAATAGCATTCAGGATTTCATTAAAAATAACAACAATATCATTAATCCCACTAGGTGGGATTGGTTAAGTGACTTCTACCTTTCCAAGCATCTCTATCTATAACCATATCTGATGTACAGCTATCATAACCCATATCAGGTTTAAGGGGTTTTCTGACTTTTAATACTCTAAATCTGTCATAAGCATAGCACTTCTTTTTACAATTAGAGAGGTTTCACTTTGCAAGGAACCAGCTAATGACTTCCCAACCAACAAGTGTCTTGAGAAATAGACCACAATATTAAGAAAGAACAAAAGGGAGATGATGGGAGATCTCTCACTCGATCCAGGCCTGCTGGTAGAGGGTCAACCACAAAGGTAGGAATCTCATCCATTAAGTTATCGGGACTTCCTGAATGTAGGATCCGAGTGAATGCACCCATCTCTGATCCAGGCAAGTTCTTTGTCTTCTTATACCAATAGTACATAATCCGACATTGCCATTTGCTATAAGGTGCATCGGTAGCTGTTAAGGCAACATGGAATAGCAGCTTAGCATTCTTTAGTCTCTTCACATCCTTAGGCATCTCGACAATAGGATCAACTAACAAGTGACTTTGTGAATCCTCACTGATATATTCCTCTGGGCCAGAAGTAGCATTTCTATTGTGAAATATCATGGTCAGCAAATTATATGTTGCAAAGAAAAACCCAAGAGCCAGAAGAACCAGAAACAATGGCAATGCCTGCCCCATGTTCTTCCTTCCAATCATAATTTGTTACCACAGAACAATATTCAAGCTCTTCCAGAATCAGACACAAACGCTTCCCTTCAAAAAGTTATTAAACGACACCATTTGGAAGGCATTGCACTCTTCCAATTCACAACACAAACATTAATGCAGTGATTATGAGCGGAAAACTTGTATGGTAATAATGAATTTGGGCCTGTTTTCCAATAGAAAGTGCCTGAAGCTCTTAAAAGGAATCTGCTTAGAAAACAGGACAAAAGATCAAAATATATTAGATCAAATAGAACCTAAAGCAGAAAACAGGTTGCCCATGATGCATGTCTAAATACTTAAATGACTAAAAGAGAACTAGTATAACAAACATATGCCACATTTTCCAAAAATTCAGGAATTCAAATAACTCATTAATCTCACAGACCACCAAGCTCCAATTGAATAAGGACACAACAGACAAATGTTATCCATGAGATACACCACAAAAATGCAAGGTGTAGCAGGAATGCTTGATCTACAATGAATAGAAATCAACGTAAGGAAGATATAATTTAAGGTGTGCAAGGTTTAAGACATTGAGCAGTCAATAATAATATGATAATAACAATAAAATTCACGAACTAGTACCCAGAGAACTGTCGTAATTCAGATCAAATATATGAAGAACAACTTAAGAAGTTCATTACAGTGGGGAAGCCCACAACTTTGCTATAGTGCAAGCAAAAACGATAAATAAATAAATAAATTTGATGTCCCAGACACCATTTTGACACAATACAAATCCAAAAATTTCAACCAGATAAATGCAAGCCCTAACCAGGAAGGCCAACGTTACCGCCGATTGGCTGAGACAGACTGTCGATGAGACAACAGATCAAAGTAACTCAGTACGGGCTTACAGTAGATCAACAGAGCGAAGTACTCGTCACCGGTCAACAAATCACAAAATTCCAAGAATATAAACAGGTCTCATTGGAACCGTAGAATTCTTTTAACATTCTGAGTGCAGAAAATTGGGAACTGAAATGAGAAGCAGGCGTACCTCGATCACGAAATGGGGGCACCAGGGTAAAGTTGAAGAAACAGTCCAGTGA
Source organism: Diospyros kaki (assembly GCA_036245055.1). Lineage (NCBI taxonomy): Eukaryota > Viridiplantae > Streptophyta > Magnoliopsida > Ericales > Ebenaceae > Diospyros > Diospyros kaki. The sequence goes on along the minus strand of BSEG01000001.1, from coordinate 37,878,123 downwards.
AACCCGACAAACTACTATAATTACATATATATACATATATAGATATATATCACGCTTGACGTGACGATGTCTGCATATAAGGTAATGAGAGTCCGAGCGGAATTCTAGTCGCAGATTGTGGATACGTTCAAGTCAAGTGTATCTATATCTCTATTTTATATAACTATTAATTAATTATATATATATCTATTATTATTATTATTATATTATATATAATTAAGTCGGAAAAAAGGTTTATAAACGAGCGAGAGAAACTAGAGAGAAGTAAGGTTGGCGATGGTTTGATTTGATTTTAATTTTTGTCAAAATGATAATTAAATTAAATTTAAATTATTAAAACAAAAATCAAATCATTACTTATTAATTTTAAAAATTAAAAATCATAATCAAACCATTCAATTTTGGTTTGATTTCGTTTTTAATTATGAATTTTTTAGTTTGATCCATACCACAAATAAAAACAAACTCTTACAAATAACATTCATAAAAATTTTTGATAACTCCACAATAAACAATGACAAACTCTAATAAAGTTATTTTTTTCTTGCATAAAATTACAAATTAACTTTAAACTTCTTAGATATAATTATTTAATTGATAAAAATAAAATAATTTAAGATTAGGTTTTATTTTTATTTGTTAATTATTTTATAAATGTTAAATATTTTATATATTTATAATGCATTAGTTTAAATACTTGTAAAAAAATGTATTAGTCAATATATATATTATGTGTATATAAATATATTAAATAAATAAATATATATTATATATATGTATATTCGGTTCGATTTGATTTGATTCAGTTACCTGCACATTTGGTTCCGTTTTAATTCGAGTTTTAGTTTGAATTTAGCGAAAACCATGACCAAACTATACCTATTGAAACAGTATTCGATTTTTTCCCAAACTAAAGCATTACCCAATCAAACGATTTTTAACCATATTGACCGATTCGATTTTTTACGATTTTAGTTGCAATTATCATCCCTAGAGAGAAGTTTTTTTATTTTTTATTAAATTAATTAGTGTGTCTTAATGAGTAAAAAAAATGAAAAGGGTTCATGTTCTTTGATCGTCTCTTCACAAAAAGACACACCTATTTAAAAAACTATCAAATATATAATTTAATCTTTGTATTTTAATTTTTTTTATAACTATTTAAAAATTTTATTATTTCAATTACATTCATAGATCATGTATTTTAAATCAATTGCACACCTCATCATAATTGAATTATAATGTAAAATAAATATAAATAAAAAAATAAAGTTAGGTAAGTCACAATAATTTAGTAATTTATATTTTTATGTTATCATTTATAGTTAATATTTGATAGTAATGAACATCATGAGAAAATTATTTATACATGAATAAAATTAATTTATTAAATTAATTACAAATAAAACACACCCACATTTTTCTATTTGAGATCCTGACATTAAAAATAACTAACGTTAGTCATATAAAAAAAAAATCAAGTATATTTGTCATTTATCTACCACATAATTAGTTAAATTGACAAAAATATTTTGTTATTTGTATGAATTATTAACTCAATGCCGATTCTATAGAATTAACATACATGATACGTCTAAAAAAAAATTAAATTGAACATAAGTTAAATAATTTTATTATTACATATCACATATGTTTTTAATAAGATTAATATTACTCTATCTGATATTTTATTAAAATATAAGGAGATTAGTTTATTGTATTCTTTTTTTTCTTTTCAATGATTATTTTAATTAGATATGTTTTTTTATTTTTTATTAATTTTACAGCAATTGTGTAATCTATTTTTTAAAAAACTCAATTTAAAAGGCAAAGGCATTAGGGTCGGGCAGCAGAGAAAGTCTTGGTCGAGTCGTTTGTTTGCAGATTGGGCAGAGTTTTCGAGTGTGGGGCCCAAATGTTAGTGGTGGTGGGCCAGTGGCCTAAAGTTGAATCTGTCGGCATCATTCATCCTTTTGTCTTTCTAATGGCGATACGACAAAACTCTACAAAAGAGAGTTTCGGAGCCAATAATGAATATGCCACTGCTTATTTTGTTTAGGGGTAACTTTATATTGAATTATAATTAAGGGGGTAAAAATGCAATTGTCCAGAAAATACACCAAACAATGTAAAATACCTTATTAATTCAGAATGTATAAGTTATTTTTATATTTTCAAACGAATAAATTATTTTTTCTTTTATCAAAATGTATTTACATATATGTATATAAATATATATACACAATATGTATGTATATACACATATATATATACATGATACCATCACATATATATAGAATTAATATATGTGGTGGCCCTTTAATAATTAAAAAATATGTCTTTTGATCTCTAAAATGTAAAACGTCAAAATTTGATATTTTAATTATTAAAAATTATTATTTAAAATTCTTACAATGATTGAGAATAAATGAAGTTATTACTTACACCATGTGAGATATCACATCACATAAAAAAATCATGTTAGTGAGGCACATCAAATTAGATCTAATAGATAAATCTATCATTTGGTATCTGATATAAAAAAAAGACCAAATTTGATATAAAAAAACTTAAAATTTATTAATCTAAAAATAAAACATATAAAATGAAATTTATGTCTTTTTTATAAAAATTTTAAGTCTTTTGTCAAATTAAGGTATTTTTTGAATATTTTAATATATTTTTTATGAAATTTTTAAGCCTTTTAATAAGATTTTGGTAAATTTTTTGAATATTTTAAAGTATTTTGTATGAAATTGAGGTATTTTTATTATTTTTTAGGTATTTTATAAAATATTTAGGTATTTTTATTGTTTTTTATGAAATTTAGGTTTTTTAAAAATATTTTAAGTATTTTTAATGAAATTTTAATTATTTTTATGAAATTTAGTTTTATTTTTTCATATCAAATATCAAATTTCAAATTTTTTAATTGTTGAAAGATCAAATGTCGTATTTATGTATTAATCATAATTTGATATGTTTGGCTGAATTAGCTTTTTTCATATGATGTAGCATATTCGGTAAAAAATTAAAATAATAATTTTTAATAATTAAAATAAAATACCAAGTATTGACATTTTACATTTTAAGAACCAAATGCTATATTTTTTAATTGTTGAGAGATTATCATATGTATTAAACCCATATATATACGTACATATGCACACACAAATATACTTGACTAAATTTATATTTTTGTACTTATATTTTTATTTGTTTATATAATAATTTAAAATTTTTATTATTTTAATTATATTCTTAAATTTGATTTTCATGTTAATTTAGCGCTCATATTTTAAATTTGTCGTTACTTTCACATTTTTCTTTTTTTTAGAAATGTTTGGAGGGGTCGACCCGAGTATCATTTTTGGCCAAATTGGAGTTTACCTCCACCTTCAGTCCATTAATAAATGGTAGTTTTTCCTCAACCCCTATGACAAAGAAAAACCTCCCAAGTTTGACAACTTGACCATAGAGGAGGCCAATAAGAGAGTGAAAAAAGTACTAGTAGCTTTGAAGGACTATACCTTGCAACTCCAAGGTTGCATTCTCTTTATTATTTTCAAGTCATTTTTAATTTTTTATTTTCTAAAATAATGAAAACGCTTTCTCTTTACTATTTTTAAAAATGTATTTTTGAAAACAAAACAAAATTTGTAAAGAAAACTCAAAACAACAAAAAGTTGTTTTGAGTGTTTTCATCCAAAATAAACTCTAAACTCAAAACATATTTATTTATGTATTTATTCATATTTTACTATTATAATGAAAAAAATATTATAAAATTCATTAATTTTAAAATGTATAGATTTTTTTAATAATATATTAACATTAAATATTTCTAATTTATTGAATAATCAATTTTTTTTATATAAAATATTATTAAAAATTTATTTTCAAAATGACAAAGAAAACGCATTTTCTAATTTTTTGTTTTGAGAAATAGTTTTTCAAAATGACAGAGAGAACGTGTTTTTAATTTTTTAAAAACAGACTACCAAAACAAAAAATTAAAAATGAATTCAAAACTCAAAATTGAAAAGCAAATAGAACACAGCCTTAGCAGTTAGGAAATTTTATTTGCAAACAAATTTTTACTCTTTGTAGTTAGTAGAAATTTATTTTTTCTCTTTTACTCTTTATAACTATGTTAATAATTTTTTGTGACTACTATTTTTCAAAAGTACCATCTTCTATTAGCATTACACACAGCAACATCTATCTTCACGCAATAATCCCTTAAACACAAAATTTTAAAAAGAAATACAGAATCTTCCCATACTAAATGTAGATGCTCGTGTTCGAAATTAAAAGTCAAATGACTCAAAACTCCATTTTCACGCAGCCATATTCGCACAGAGACACATATATACAAATATAGACACATCCGAACACACACGTACACATATATATACACACACACATACATACATATATATATATATATATTTTACTGACGGTGGGACGACTACTATGGGATAAAAGAGATAAATGCAGCGGCATCGCACCCCCGAACCCTGGGGTGAACCCTATGGTTCGAGGACGCTTGGGGTTTGGGGGGCCATGGAGTGCGGTTGCCGCCGACATGCGATCGTCGCCAAATGCATATATATATCTATAGTTGTGTGTGTGTGTCTGTGTATGTATATATATATGTATGTGTGCGTGTGTTTGGATGCGTGTATATGTGTGTTTATGGGACTGTAGTTATATATGTGTGTTTGTGTATGTGTTTGGATGTACTGTTTTCGACGTAAATGGATTGCCACATATGAGATGTGTATATATGTGTGTGTGTATATATATATGTGTGTGTTTAAATGTGTATATATGTGTATTTAAGTGACTGTATCTATATATGTGTTTGTGTATGTGTTCGGATGCATCGTTTTCGGCATAAATAGGTGACCACATATGATGGCTGACCAGTAGTTTATTGAGGGAGAAAATTGTTGGCTAGGTTGCACAGAAACGGAAGACGTTTCCGATAGAAAACGGAAACACGGAAACAACATTTCTAAAAAAGTAAGAAACGGAAACGCGGGGTAATCTATAAATTTAAAAATATAGAATTTTTTTATAAATATAATTTTTAATATAAAAAAATATATTCAAATATAAACAATAGACAAAAGCGAGAGGCTTACTTATTCCAGTTTTTAGCACACTAAAACATGTTTCAGCACACTAAAATAAGAGTGCGATTTTGTGCACCTCGTTTAATTGGGGTAAGTTTACCCATCGTCAATTCCGTCAATTAAAGCTCTACCCATCTATTATTTTAATTTTCCATGAGTTACGTCAACACATCCATTTTCTTTTTAATTGCACATGCGCCCTCCATTTCCTAGTTCATGTACTCACTCACCCATCTCTCTCTCTTTCTCTCTCTCTCTCAATTAGCATTGGAAAATCCATGCCCGCATGGGCAGCCCAGTTGGTCAAGAAGGGGGGCACAAAGTGCCTTCCGTGGTAAATCTTGGAACAAGGACTAGGGATCAAGTCTTGCAAGCGGCAATGTGAAAGTAAACTTCTTTCCAAAGTGAGGGGGCTCCTTGTGCACGGTGAGCATGGTCTAGCCACTGCGTCCGACTGGGTCACCATGGTTAAACTCTCCCACATCCTGTCGGGCCGGGGGTGAGGGGCGCCTGGGGTGAGTGATTTCACCTTTTGGAACAAGCATTGGAAAATCCATAATTTCTTAAGTTTAGGAGTTTAATTTATATTTATAATTTATAAATATATATAATATAATAAATAATTTTACTTTAATAATTAATTAATCACTACATTTAATTTAATATAAATATTTAATGATTTGTCGTTTTAATATAATAGTTTTGTTTGTAAACAAAAAGTTCATGTCAAGATTTTTCATTTTATATAATACTGTATAATTTAATAAAAAGTCTTTTTAAAATAATTTTTCAAAATATTGACGTTAAAAGTTTGAATCATGAGACTTTGGGAGATTATGAAGATAAGTTAGAAACTTATAGCATTGCCATTGAAATAATTTTCATAGATGAACATGTTTTTTTTTTATAATTTTATTATTAATTATTTATATAGATTTTACTATCAAATTTATAAAGTGAACCAATTTATGCAACAATTAAGAGTTAGTTGGTTTGGTATTTCAAAACATTGATTTGTGAAAAAAAATTGTATTTTATAGCCAATTTTATATTTAGATATAATAAAATGAAATACAAAACTACATGACAACAAAGCATGAGTACAAGATAAACTTAATGTCAAAGACTACTGTTGTAGATGTTATAGATGAAAGTTTTACAATACAAAATTTTATCTTTAGATTATTTACTAATATTTTGAGTGTAATTGAACTTGACAAATATAAATTGTTTGGTAAGTATAAAGTTGATTATATAATTATTTATACTTTTATAATTGATATTTTTCTTTAATTTTATTAAATATATAATTAGAGAAGTCATTAGTAAAGACAATACTAAATACCAAAAATTGTGTGAAAAGATAAGTGAAAAAATATGATAACCTACTTAATATGTTAATTATTTTTTATCACATTGAATGACTATATATTTAATTAAAGGTATTATCTATTAACACATTAAATAATAAATAATTAATTAAATTTAAACTTTAATAAAAAGGTTGAGTATTAAAAAAAAATTATAATTATTGATGTTAATAGAGTTATTTAAAATATCAAGTTTAATTTTTTATTTTTAAAATTTTAAATTTATTTTAATTGCATCTCCCGTGCCATGCCCGGTTTAGCACTACTTATATAATAAAAAGAAATAAAATTGGAAAACTGTATCCAGTCCGCCCCTAAAGTCGTCTGTGAACTTGTCAATTCACAGTGGTCACCTCAGCCGCAACCCATTGCCGGGTTTCGAGAGGGGAGATATTTTTAGTGTGTGTGTGTGTGTGAGAGAGAGAGAGATGGTTGGCGGCGTAGTAGCAGTAGCAGGCCGAGCGGTGCCGCCGACATTAAAAATAGCGAGTCTATGCGGCTCTCTCCGCCAGGGCTCTTTCAATCGAGGCCTTCTCCGAACTGGTGATGTTTTGTTCTGTATCCACCATTTGTACATGTTTTTTCTTTCTAATCTATCGATTCAACTGGATTGAATCGAGGCGAATTGGATTTGGTACAGCGACGAAGATATGCAAAGAGTCGGTGGAGGGAATGGAGATCGAATACGTGGATATAGCTCCGCTTCCGATGCTGAACACCGACCTCGAGATAAACGGCGGCTTTCCTCCGCCGGTTGAAGCTTTTCGGCGCAAGATTCAGCAAGCTGACGCTTATCTCTTCGCTTCGCCCGAGTACAATTACTCTGTCACTGGTACTAAATTTGTGCTTGAACTTCATCTTTTTCTTCTTCTTCTTCTTCCTTGCACTGACTGATCAGATTTTACTACTAATTAAATAAATAAATTATAGCAGATATCTAATTGAACTCAATGAGGAAAATAGTACAGAAAATGAATACATCAAGTCCAAATAATTTCTAGAGAGTCCATTACATTTTCCCCATGATTTTTTCTGAAAGCTTCTTATTCTAATGTATCTTAAACGTTTGGTTTTCAAAAATTCCAGTTGAATTTCAAGTCAAACGCTTCCCCATTTATTTTGGATTTCCTGGAACGTTTGTTGTAAACCAGCCAGTATCTACTGTTAAAACATATATTTGTATATGTTTCATCCTGTCGGGCCCATTTATTTTGAATCTGGCAAAAATGACATCGAATGGAAGAGACAAAAGTTAGGATATCTTCATTCTTCAGTCCTAGGTCCTTTTTCTCTGTCAGCATAGAAAAGGTAAAGTTCCACAAAATACACGTGTCCTTGAGATGGGAATAAACTATTGTACCATTTTTCTTCAGCCTGTCGATAATGATGAATGTGATATTGCAAGATGAAGGTCACTTTTTCAAAAAAAATGGTATCTGTTCTTCAAAACTAGACAGAATCAGAAAATTGCTTTTAATGAACTGATTCTAAAATTACTATTTTCAGGAAATTATCTCAGATTTAAAAATAAAAGCTTGGTAGTACCAGTCCCAATAATTGTTACCGTTGGAAAAGAAATAGGAACAATTGCTTTTACTTTTCACAATTTTAGATTTCAAAACAGTGAAATAAAGGAATTTAAACGCAAAAATGGCTGTATCTTCCGGTGGAGTAAAGACATGATTATGAATAGCACCATGACCTGGATTATTTCTGAAGCAGGGGCGAAATCGCATCTTTCAATTCCCTTGTATGTTTTATGTTGCATGCATGCCGTCAAGTTGGGATATTTTACGAATATGTGCTGGCCTCAGAGTCAACCATGCCTGTATAGCAATGCCCTAACCCAGGTGTAATGGCTAGAAGAGAAGTAGTAGTACTAGATTCTATTTGGAATGTGGGATTTCCATTTCTATTCTGTTCTGATGGGCCCAAATGTATGTCGGAAAATTGGCACAAATTAGCATTGTGGCATGTCACATTAAGATTAAATTTTAAGTGGGATCCGTTAAATATTTTAACCAGGTCGAAGTGGGTTTATATTCTCCGTTACGGGGAGATTGATTTGGTATATTTTTATGTCTAGAAGTAAATGGGTAAATGGGAAATTGATACTCAAAATATATCTATTGAGTTGGGAAAATATTAAGGGAATGCTCTTGTCCCATATGGGAAAGGTAACATAGCCTCTTGATATTTATATAGGTTTACACATTTTATAAAGAGTGAGCTTGCTAGACAAGAGGCTCTCTCTTGCGCGCATGTGCGAGGAGGGGTGCAAATCCCAGGCTCGACGAACCAAACTTGTGTGAGAGCACACGAATGCAGCACTGAAATGACCACCCGCGCTGAGCTACATTTTGCTATTTCCCTTTTATTTTTATCTCGGAATTCACAGAGCCTGTAACTGTTAACTGTTACAGGAAATTGAAGAGGGAGGCTGTTACAGATTGCAGTGTTTAGTGCACAGCTGTTATAGGTCTTTTAAAGTGTCCTAAATGTCAATAACAGCCGCTGGTTTAATGGGCAGTAACAGCCTGATTTAATTGGTTTTAATCCTTGCAATAGCCAAGCCTTATGAATGTCGTAACAGCCAATGCCATTCAGTGCCATTTACTAACGAGTCTCCTATAAATAGGATCCCTTGGTTTCTTTGCAAAACACAGCTCTCACTTCACGAAATCTGCATTCTCCAAAATTTTCTGATATTCTGATAGTGTTCGGCCATTGTTCTTGTTCATTGTAAGATTCTGAAGTACTTGTGCTAACTTCATAGCCGTATGCCGTTGTACCCTAGGAGGTAGGTGCCTAACCAACCTCAAGCACCCTCGGTGAGGAGGCAAATTTGTTTTAAGGGTACCATGTGTCACACAGGCCTCAATTCTCTATCATTGCACTATTTCTGTTCAATTTCATATTCTGTTGTGCTTTTCTTTTCCTTTATGCTGTATTATATTCCCCACTATTACTGTTCAATTTTATATTATATTCTGTTGTACTGTTAGTTTTATTTATATTTCTAACAATGTATGTTTACAAAATCCAGTTTGGGGTTTTGGCATGACAATTTCCCTGAGGTGGCTTATCATTTGTGTTCCATCTTTGCTTGTCAATTTGTTGGGTTAGAATGCTTTTTCCAGGTCTAAGGTTACATTAAAATTAAAGAAATGTCCACTTAAAACTTGTAGTTCTTGTAGCCAAAACTGCACGAGTAGCTTGCATCTCAATCAAGAATGTTATAACTTGTCGAAGTTCCCGCACCAGTGCAGACTGCCTCCTTTCTATTTTTGATACTCCTAGCCTACATAAAAGAAAAACAAATCTTCTTATCACCTGCATGGTGAATTGTGAATTGGGTACATTGTCAGTTAAAAAAAAAACATAAACCTTTACCGTTTATTCAGTTTAAACCGAACTTTCACATTCATTTTATTTTTTTGGCCACTGATCAACTTTCTCCCCTTGACCGCTTTGTACTAGGACCTTTGAAGAATGCCATCGACTGGGGATCTCGACCGCCAAATGTTTGGGGTGATAAGGCCGCAGCTATTATAAGCGCTGGAGGAGGGTTTGGAGGAGGGAGATCACAGTACCATCTCCGCCAAATTGGTGTGTACATCGATCTACATTTCATAAACAAGCCAGAGTTTTTCCTGAATGCCTTCCAACCTCCTATGAAGTTTGACAACGAAGGCAACTTGATCGACGAGGAGGCCAAGGAGCATGTGAAAGCAATTCTGCTATTTTTAAAGGCCTTCACCTTGCGACTCCAGCACAAAGGATGAGCCATTTTGTTCATTCACCATGGAAATGCATGCATGAACTCACCGAACTTGTATTGTTCTTACTTCCGGTGTGTTGTATGCTTTGAAATAAGCTTCCCCCCGGCTCAGTCCTTGTTGCCGCTTATTATATGTTAGCCAGGAATTTCTTCCATTCCATAGTGGTAGTCTCAGTCTGTCTTCATGCGGGACAACAGGAGGATATTATTATAATTATGCTTACTTCCTTTGACCTTCGAATTTAGACGTTTTATTTTTCAAGGTTTTATGGTCTCATGCCTCTCAAAATATAAATTAAAGAAAAATTTTATTTGTAATTATAAGTTTTGCTCTTCGCAACTATTACAGTAAAATATTAAATTTTACTATTTACAGTTACATTTATTACTTTGTCCAATCATTTATATATTAAATATATCTTTCAAATAACTATCACTCAAAAAATACATCTTATGCGCATCCAATCTGCTTTTCTTCGCATCAAACTCTGGTCTTCTTCATGTTCTTCTTTTTCGTGCATCAAATCCTAATATTCATCTTCTTCAGACCACTCTCATAGACCATCGTTGACCTCTTGCTGTCGCCTACTTCACTTGCCTCGGCCACTTTCTTCGTTAGAGTTCCCTGAAATAGAGTTCCCTGAAATTACAGAAAATGCTCCTCCAGTTAGGGGTTCCCGAACTGCAGGGTTCGGGAATCCCTTACCCCCCAAATAGCAAGAATAAATATATTATATATGTACAGTGAAATTTGGATCAGATTAGATTGAGTTATTAGTATCAACAATTAAAATTATATATATTATAACTATATTTTATAAAAAAATAAAAAATTTATTACATATATATACATACATATTATAATATATAAAATATGTATATATTCTCCGGAACCTAAGGTTAAAGAGAATTGATTTTCTCTGAATTCATGAATTTGGGGTTCCTTCAACTTTTCGAATTTTGGGGTTTGGGGTTTGGAGGTTGAGAGATGCTTTGAACCTCGGGGTTTGGGGAACCTTAAATCGCCCAAACCCCAAAGTTTAGGGCATCTCTCAAGCCCCGAACCGGCCTTCAAGGCACCCCCAAATGGTATTTTTAATTTTTTAATTAATCTTTTTTTTAATTCATCCGTCATGTATGTAAATTATGTGATTTAATTTATCCGCAGTGTATGTAAATTATGTTATTTAACTAGTAATTGATGTTATAAATTATGTTATTTTTAAATATAAATTATATAGATATATGCTATTTGATAATATTAAGAAATTATTTTAATTTTTTAAAATATTAATAATTTTTTACTGTTTTATATTGATCTACTATAGTTGTTGCTATTTGAATAATAGAATAAAGTGGTTGTGGTGATGGTGGGTGAGAAATTGGGTGTATACGCTTGAGGAGTAATGGTGGATGATTGATCGTCAACGATTTAAATAAAGGATAAATATAAATTTTCATCTCAAGATATTTTTAAAATATTAAAAATAAATTGTGAAAAATAAAAATATGGTCGCATATAGAATTTCCCTAAATTAAAAGAGGGTCTCAGAGAGCTCGAGGCTCTTTGTTTCCTTGAGGGTGGAGGAGGTCCTATTATTTCATTTGAATATGACTTTTCAGTTATAAAACACGAGGAAGGTTTACTCTCACTTAAAATGTAAATTATCTTGATAAATTATAAGTCGACAATATTATTATACACAATCAATCTACTCCCAGTTTTTATTATAGGATTTTTGCCTTTTGTCAGTGTCACTGAATCCATATATATATATTTTTATACTATCAGTTCTTTTTATTTTTTATAATTCAAATTCAAGATCAAATATTATCTACTGAGCCGTAAAAATCATATATAAAATTTACTACGTAAATGAGCCAAATATTGTGAGTGAAAGCGGTTGGGTAATGTGGCGGTTACCCATTTCACGACGTGCAAGCACCAATATGACGGAAGCTGCTGCGGCCCAACCAACCCCCGCAGGCGAGAGTTGTGCCCATCTTTTATATCCCAACGTTTTCTTTGGATTCCCATTTTATTTGGTTCCAACAGCACCCTCTTTAAAATTATATATATTTTTAGTCGATGCTAGAAATTCTATTTTATAAAACTTTTACCTTTTGGTCTACCATCTTCTACCAAATTTTCTAGTCTATTACACAATCTTGTACTATTTTCTTTTTCTCTTGCCTTACTAATCCAACTATCAAACAATTGATACACTTTTAACAGGAGAGAAATGTGAAATCGATTATCTTTTATTAAATGAAAATTAATAATAAAAGAGATGAGATGTCCTAACAAATTAATTTGGACACCATCATATTAGTTCACACTCTTGATAAAAACAAAAATTAAAACAAGAATGTTTGTTATCTCGAATAACTTTCAAATTTGAGCTAAATTAACAGTTTAAGTAAAGGGTTAATTATATCAAGCATTTTTGAGTTTTGACAAAAAAAATCACATGCCTCCCTTGACATTTGAAAAATGACTCATAATTTCTTTGAGATTATTAATTACGTATCACTTTCTCTCATGTTAGTTAAAATATTTATTAATTTTTTTAAATACAAAAAGTGTCTTTTCTCACTTGTCTCATTCTCTCTAAAAAATTATATATAAAAAAATAAAAATAAAAAATAAAAAATAAAGAATTATAAGTGGTGGTAGACCGCCTTATCAATTGAACCCAGAGATTTGGTTTCTCCGAGAAGAACCCATTGTTGGTCTGGTACCTTTGGAAGGAACCCCTTGTTAGTTCTTATGGAAAAAACAAAAGGGGAGAAAGGGGAGGGTTGATGAGTAAAAAGGAAGAAACCTATCGACAATACGGTTGCACAAGACTTTATTGTTGTGATAAAGACATACTTTTGTTGTTGACAAGAAAGATTAATAAGAAAGTGATCAAAATTTTTTAGCAATAGATGGGGTGGAATTATCTAATAGTGTTTGGAGAGACTCTTGAAGTTTGGTTTTGTTGCTTAACCAAATGAGAGCGAGAGAGCAAACAAAAGCACGAATGAAAATAAGAGTGAGAAAGATAATTAAAGTTATAAGGGTGTACTAATTTTTTTACTTAATTTTTAAAAAAATTAATTTATTATTTACGTTAGATAATCTATCAATTATCTAACGTGGGCAACCAAGCGAGGGTGTGGACCCAATACCCTTTTATTAGTTTGTGTTAGATAACATAATTATTGTTTGAATGAGCAATAAATTGGAGTTGTAATTTTTAAGGAGAAAAAAATATTTGTCATTTTTAAAATTTCCAGTCATAACTTTGTTAAAATTAAAAAATTGGCCCTTCAGTCAATTGTGATTTCTCATGGATGAGAAGAAAAGTAAGGAAATCCAACAACATCGAATGCTAAAAGTAGAAGCATTCAGGTAAAGGGTTGGGTTGAAATGGCAAGCACGTAACCGGACGGAACACCATTGTTTGTCATCCTTCCAACTACTTGGTCTGTCAAGAACTTTAGGAGTGAAAATCGGCAGCTTTGGCTAATGGCTCCCACACAATCAGAAAGAAAAAGAAAAGAGAAACACAAAAGAGAAAACACAGAACACCGAAATCAATGAAAAGGCCACTTCTTGGTTCCTTTCCGCCCTTTTGCGTTACAATCATCCTAACAACTCCCTCTTTTTTTTACGACAATCTCGTACACCCATTTGAAAACAACACGCAGAACTTCCCCACCCATTTGAAAAAGATCGGATTTTCAGGGATGGGTTAGGAATGAAAGAGGAAGTTGGAGCCGTTGTTGGAAGAGAGAATGAACAAGGATTTGGCGAGCATTGTGAAGGCCTGGGAGTACGCCAGAGTCCGGAAGAAAAGATCCAACAGCATATGCGCAACAATGTCGGTTGCCCCCGCCGACGAAGGCGACGAGGGCGACGCCGACGATGACATGGCCGTGAAGGTCCTGCCCAACGGCGACATGTACATGGGCCAGTGGGTCGATAACCTCCCCCACGGTCAGGGAAAGTACTTGTGGACGGACGGCTGTATGTACTTTGGTGAATGGTTCAACGGCAAGACCAATGGCAAGGGCAGATTCAGCTGGCCCTCTGGCGCCACCTATGAGGGGGAATTCAAGAATGGCTTTATGGATGGCCAGGGGACTTATACTGGGGCAGAAGGGGCCACTTACAGAGGCTCTTGGGCGATGAATTTGAAGGAGGGGAAGGGGACTAAGATGTTTTTCAATGGGGATTACTATGAAGGGGAGTGGCAGAAGGGGGTGCCGGATGGAAAGGGAAGGTACCATTGGAGCAATGGGAACCATTATATCGGGCAATGGAGGAATGGGATCATGAATGGAAATGGAACCATGATTTGGGCTAACGGGAATAGGTATGATGGGTTTTGGGAGGATGGGTTTCCTAAGGGGAATGGGACATTCAGATGGGGTGATGGGAGTTTCTATGTGGGGATGTGGAGTAAGGATGCCAAAGAGCAGACGGGGACTTATTACCCGGCAGGATCACAGGTTGAGCAGAATGATTGGGATCCCCAGCAGGTGTTTTTGGAGGATTTGAATGATTGTAAGATCTGTCCTGGTGAGAAGATCTCTGTGTTCCCTTCCGAGAAGATGCTTAATCCGGGTGATGTTGAAGGCGAGTCGGTGCAGAAGCAGCCCGCATGTAGACCTCCAAAAGGAGGTGAAACAAAAGGGAGGACTTCTGTGGATGGGAGGCTGAGCAATGGTGGGGCAAACAGTTTGGAATCGGATGCTGATGGTGGCGCTGTTGATGGATGTTTAGAGGCAGGGAAAGAGGCTGAAGAAGGCATGGTAAGCCTCCAACTTGATGATGTGGATTTGTCCGGGGGAACCAAACCACATCAGATCAGAATTCAGGAACCGAGGAGACAAGGGGTGACAATATCTAGGGGACATAAAAATTATGACCTCATGCTCAATCTGCAACTTGGAATAAGGTACTCGACCCATCCTTCTTTTTTAAGCAAGCTGTTGATCATTATTGCTGCTTATGTTGCATGGATATGACTTCCTAAACAGAGTTCCTTATGAAATAACTACTCCTTGAAAAGATCACTCTTTCTTTAGTTATCTGGCATAAAGCAGCTTCATTGATTGTTGCTCTTATTTGGTAAAATCAGCAGGTTAATTTCTCCTTTTAAGTAGAACAAACAAAAATATTTGCCAAAACCTGTTGTTGTTATATTCAGTCAAACAAAGATGAATGTAATGCTTTCTTGAAGCAAATTTTTAGCCCCCACTTAAGTTTTCTAGACATTTCATATATATGTATTTATGTATTTTCCCTTTCAACACTCCCAACTGTACGTCAGCCATATGCATATATTTCTGTTCCCCCATTTCAGCTTATGGAAATTGCCTCTGGCCCTCTCTTTCTGGAAAGGATCCTGCAAACGAAATACATTGAGAAATACAGGGCTTTGAGTCATACTTAGGATAAATGTGGTAGATTTGTTGGTAGTAGCGGATATGAAGTGTCAGAAATAAAAGGAATGTACTTAGTTCTGTTGATACTTGTGAAACTAATGGTGAAAAAGTGGAAATTTATAATTTATAACTTGCAGTAATCGATTTTAGAAGAGAAAACAATGTGTTTGGTCTTTGGTCTTTGGCTCTCAGATTTGTTTATGTTATGTGACTCATAGCACCAGAAAACGATTGCAGCATTTATGGACAATTAAATAAACATGAAGAATTCCTCTTTCTTTTTTTTTTTTTTGCATTCCCTATCTCTCTCTGTCTTTCTCTCGCTGCTTGCTCGACTTGAACAGTAACAAAATCTTTATAATGTTGAACTGTGGAGGTGTTATCCTTTTCTAAGTTTTTCAGAAGGCCATGACTATGACTTAGTTCAAAAAGTATCATGCCTCACTTGGTATTGTCATATCTCCATTTACAAATACAAGTCAGATTTTTTAACACATATGTGGTGCCAATACACAGACATTCTGTTGGAAGACCAGCTCCAGCTACATCTTTTGATTTGAAGCCTTCAGCTTTTGATCCTAAGGAGAAAGTATGGACCAAATTTCCACCTGAAGGATCAAAAAATACGCCACCTCACCAGTCTTGTGAATTCAGATGGAAGGATTACTGTCCATTGGTTTTCAGGTCTGTGCAAAAAAATATATATTACTGTAGATTAACTAGTCCTGCCAATAATATAGCAACATCACAAGCCTCAAATCTTTATATATACATAGTTGCATATCTGCACCTCCCCGTGCTCCACCCATCCCACCAAGGCCAAGAAGATAAATGAAGCAGAAAGTGGTCTTTGGAGTTCAAGGAGATTGGTATTTGCTTGTTAGCAAATTCTATGATCTCAAGTGTCAATGAGTGAAGTTCTTTTATCATGATGAGATTTTTTTTTTTTTCTTTTTTGGTTTATCTCCCTAATTGTGCGCTTCTACATTGGCTTCAATTTTAGAGCATAATGTGGCTACAAATTTAATTGAAACCAGCAACATATATTGTCAGGACTCTGAGAAAATTGTTCAAGGTGGACCCAGCTGATTACATGTTGTCCATCTGCGGGAATGATGCCCTTCGTGAGCTCTCATCCCCTGGAAAAAGTGGAAGCTTCTTTTACTTAACCAATGATGACAAGTACATGATAAAGACAATGAGGAAGGCAGAAGCTAAAGTGAGTTCTTTTTCTTCTGACCGTCATCTGAGTTACTGAATTGGCAATCTAGTGTTCTGTTTTCTGCTGCATCTCTTAGCAGTTCTTTCATAAATCTGACTTACAAGTGATGCCTTTTGTGCTCTAGTCCTAACTGATCAAAACCACTGCAGGTTTTAATTAGGATGCTTCCAGCTTACTATAATCATGTCCGATCTTTTGAGAATACTCTTATCACCAAATATTTTGGCCTTCATTGTGTGAAATTGACAGGGTCTACCCAGAGGAAGGTAAATCGAAAGTAATTTGCCCTCTCACTGAAATTCTGAATTGTGATTTGTGAATTTCCGCGAAGTCAAAAGCTGTACTTAAAAATATTGGCATTGACATCTCAGGTGCGATTTGTTATAATGGGAAATCTGTTCTGTACTGAGTACCCTATTCATCGACGTTTTGACTTAAAAGGTTCTTCCCTTGGCCGTACAACTGATAAAACTGAGGATGAAATTGATGCAACGACAACCCTTAAGGACCTTGATCTCAATTTTCTTTTCCGACTGCAGAAAGATTGGTTCCAAGAATTTTGCAGGTAAACCTTTAATTTTATTTTTTTTTGAGAGCAAAAATGATAATATTAAAGATAAAATTAATCCCCTCTCTAACGGCTTAAGTTTTTAAATGAGATTGTGATTAACAATTCAACATAATATCAAATTAGGTAAAGGTCTTGACTCCTGAGTTCAAACCTCACTACTAATCTAATATTTAAATTATTGCATGTTTTTGGTCTAGTTATGCACTGAAACTTGACCACATGTGAGGGGGCGTGTGAAAACCACCAAGGACCTTTACCCAAAACCCACACACAGACAGTTTTCATGCATTAATAGGAAGGGGGATGTGTAGACTCCTCCACATTGATGCATTGATAGGCTTTTTGAACACCCCAAACACAAGAAAAGCCAGACTATAAATAATAACATAACTAAAATATGAACAAACCGATGCCTCAGAACACCAAAAAGGTTTTATATCCAACCCACTGTTAGAAAGACCTCCCAAACAAGCATATTCTCCCCAAAGACGCTTGACTAAGTACCATAGGGGCCACATAGTTTAATTCTCTGAAAATCCCAAAAATGTGGTTCCAAACATTCAAGAGCTTTGAGATTTTAATTTAAGTGGACACTGTTTAAGAGATCAAGAATTGGGAGGTGGGGGAGGGAGAGAGCTTTTTCATTGATTCTTTCCAAGAAGAAAACATTAAGTTTATTGGCAACAATGAGTTTTATGTTTGTCAATCAATTCACAGGCTGAGGAAAAATCTTAAAGTTATAGAGGGATAAGTCTTTTATGGAAACCATTTATGAGACAGTATGATGAAGTATAGGATGGTCAGATGGACAACAAGTGTACTACTACAAACGGTGCATGGTGTGCTCCTTCATCCTGAAAATACAATTCTAAAATCAAAGGAGGATGCTTTTTGACAAATGTTCATATTGTCTTTGTACTCGGCTCTTCATGCAAAAGTTATAAGTTTCTGTTTTGTACTTAATGCAGGCAAGTGGACAGGGACTGTGACTTGCTTGAACAGGAGAGAATCATGGACTACAGTCTTTTGGTTGGTATACACTTTAGAGGAATTACTCCATATACTAGAGAAGACCTCAATGAAGAGGGTCGTACTTCTGGAGTCCACACTCCTGCTGGTTCAACTCTTATCTATCAACTTGTCCTCTTCACATTTTCATATAGTTGCTGATCACTCAAGAACAATTTCATCTTCTCCAGGTAACAGAGACCCTGATAATGATGAAGCAGCCTCAAAAGCAGAAATGGATCAGTTTCTCTCTGACCCTGACCGGTGAGCATAAACTTGTGAATGTTGTGATGATGGAAATGATGGTGATAACAATAATTATGTTAAGTTTTGAAATATCTGCAATTTGTTCGGAGACAACTCAATTATGCATTCTTACATTATATTATCATGGATGCTCTAGATTGTTCCAAATCAGTGATGATTTCTCTAAGTTAATCAAGAATTTCTTCTATGACAACACATTTGCTTCCCCCCACTTAACATGCGTTCTCTTTTCCCCCAAGTCAGATTTGATTTCGGATTCTTCCTCTACTTTTCAGATTTACCCCTGCAAGTGCAAAACAATTTACTAATGGTTACCAAGTTCATGGTATCTTTCCAAAAAGAAAATGAAATTTTTTTGAAAAGTTGTTCATGGTTTGTAGTAGTTTATTTTTTCGTGCCATAGCCGAAAGACTATTGATGGAGGACAACAGGAAATATATTAGAAGATATTATTAATATTTTTTGTTATCTGTCTTAGAATAGTTTTGTTTATTTCTTTCCTAATTAGTTTTGGAAAGATTATATTTCCAAGATTTAGGATGCTAGTTAGGATAGGATTTGATCTTTGATATATTTCCTAATTAGCTAGGATCTCTAGTGTATATAAATCTCCTTTTGAGATGCATTATTAGGTAGACTTTGATTATTGATATTGAATTTGAAAATTGACAGAGTAATCAGGTTTACTCTGTTTTTGTTTCGGGCTTTGCATCAACTATACCCTGCACTTCTCATTGTTTACGAAAATAGATCAATACCTTTCAGGTTGGCGTCCCTCAGATTAGGTGAAAGCATGCCAGCACGGGCTGAGCAGACAGTGAGAAGCATCAGTGAAAATGGCGAGGTTCAGTTAATTGGAGAACCAACAGGAGAGTTATACGATGTCATCCTTTTCTTTGGTATAATAGATATACTACAGGATTACGACATTAGCAAGAAGCTTGAGCATGCATACAAGTCAATCCAATATGATCCAACTTCAATATCTGCTGTTGATCCAAAGCAATACTCCAGACGTTTCCGCGATTTCGTCTTCAAAGTTTTTGCAGAAGACGGTTAAAGTTGAAGACTAACCTGCATCATAAACTTGTAGCTGATAGGCAAAGCATGTATAGCTGGTCTCTGATGAAGAATCTGCAGATTATAGTTTGCCTATCAACTAAAATCAGCCACCTCCTTGCCATCATCTGGCATGGCATTGGATGATTTAATTTTATCCACCAGGGTTACATGGTTCAGTAATTTGGGAGTGTGATATCTTCTCCTAGTTCAATTCTCATTTATATTCATGGCTACAGATGTGATTTTTGTTTTAGCGAGGTTGTATAGACCAGCATTGAGAATCCAAGCTACTCAACTCAAGCCTGTTCAATTGTAAATGATATTTTAAGGGGAGTGGGATATACCGGTGCTGGAATTGTTTTTTGTATCCAATTTTTTCAGTCCCAGAAGGTGGCAGTCTCTGGGACTTCAGTGCAGAATAATAATGTACAGAGGGATAATTTGCTATGTGAATCAAATTCTTTGCTGGACTGGGACTGGTTCTATGGATTTATACTTTTTTCCTTCAATTTTCATCAATATCTCTGGAGGGCTTGCAAGTTCATAATGCATGTGTTTGATAGGTTATTATAAAAAATTGCATGTGTTTGGTAGGGATTGAATGGAAATGATAGAAGGCCAAGGGTTAGGGTTACTTGTTGGATGGGTGTTGAATAGGAATTTAAATATAAAAAATTTAATATCCAGCACATATACTTAATATATTTTTAAATATTTTAAGTGACATTTTCCTATAATTATAAAATAGTTTATACAATAATATTAACAAAAAATTATGATGAAAATGAAATAAAACTCAAGATTGAGTATTTAAATGACAAAATTATTTATGCATCAGCAAAATGGTAGATGGTATTTGAATAGTCACCTCAACTCCTTCCAAATATCTTAAGATTATTATTACTCAACATCTGAAGATAAAATAGAAAAGCAAAAAATAAATAAATAAATAAAACACCCAGTTGGTTGAATCAAATTGGTTCATCCGGTTCCTAGTCTAACGGTTCAATGCACAGTTATTGTTTGCCCTCCGGACTGGTTTGTCAACTGGGTCCAGTCTTGTTCTCTAAACATTGGTTGAAACACCCACCATAACCCGCCTGACTAAAACAGCACTGGGAATGAACAGATCATTCAAACCAGCAGGACCACCTGAAAAGCAACCTCTTAAAAATTTTGGAAGATGGCTTTCTAGTTCTCACGAGTCATCTGTAAGCATAAAATGCAAACCAATCACCAATTGTCACCTTAGCAACATATGTCATTGTACTCAAAGAATGGCAAAATGAAACATTTACAAAAATGATTGGTTACGGCGAAGAGATGCGGTGGCCATCTCTACATGTGGCCTTCTGTCCTGAACTTCATTTACATCTGTTATTATGCAGTTCTTGATGTTGATTGCACTTGTTATGTTCAAAGACACAATGCTTGTTAAACTGCATGTCTCACCATAATTTTCCGGGAAAGTACATGGAACATATATTCAGAAGCAGAATGTTTGTTACACTGCATGTCTCGCTATATTTTCCTGGAAAGTATATGGAGATACATATATTGATTTACAAATTCAGTTCATGTCAGTAGACATGCAATAAAAACTTAGGGGTGACTATAAGGAGATGCAACTTGCAAAGTCTCTTGACTTGCATAACTGTACAAATACTCTTCCATGTTCAAAGCATTTCTAGCTTGGCTGATGAGTTTGTCTTCACTGCAGAGCCACTAGGTCACTTTAATTGTCATGGCTACCCGTTGTTCTTGTTCCCCTGCTGCTGCATTTAAACGTTTTGCTTCACGAACCTGGTCTGGTCTTTTCTATCGTGGAGTCCTGTCCAGAATAGTTACCAATACTCCCAATTTTTCATGAAATGGAATTAACTTGGTTAAGTCGGATAATCTGCCCCATTACCACGGTTCAGTTTTATTGGAGAGGAAACTCTTAAATTCAGAGGGCCTATTCCGACCTTCTTCCATTAGAATGAGGTTGAGGCGGACTATCAATTTTTCGAAAGCCTCTTCCTCCAGTTCACTAAGCGACTCAGATGATTGCTTCTGTTGTAGAAAATTTTCCATTTTTAGCCAGTGAACTCAATAGGAGCTTCATTAGCAGATGAATTTATGAATTTCAAATGTTTCAGTCAGAGTGATAAGGAAGAAAATGTACCTTCGCATCCTGATAATATCTGAGGAACTGCAGTGATTCCTCGAAACATCCACAGTGATAAAGGAGGACACCGTAATCTCTTAATTCCTTTGCATCTGCTTCCAAGAGAATCAGTCGTTCACATGCTGTCAAAATAGCAAATTGCACCGATATGAGCAGAATATATAAGAGCACTGGAAAAGGCATTTCAATTGTTTTTATTATTAAACAGGATGGAAGGTTCCAGTATTCATTGGAAATTGAAAGCATGTCAAGGGAAAAGCAATCCAGATTCCAGATATAACAGTATGGACACCTGCTGAAATAAACAAATAGACATATAAATAATAAAATAAACCGATAGAAAATGTGCTCTAGTTATTTTACCCTTTTCCTTTCTTGTTTTCTCTTTTCTATTTCTTCTGAGCTCTAATTGCTCTGGTCACTGTTCAAAAATGAGTCCATTTACCACATACCATACATAGTATACCAAGGAACAGGCAACATTTGAACATTAATGAACAGTTCAATCATGTTTTATATTTTAAATTTCCAAACCCAAATGCCTGATGACTCCTTTGAAAGGATGAATTTTCCTTCAACTGTTGAAAATATGAATAGCCCAACAGAAAATGAGAAATGAAAACAAAGGATAAAGGCACACAATCATCAAAATGCAGCCCAAGGCTCTCAATTGACGAAATTGTTTTTGCGGTGATTGTTTGAAGTGTCTTATTGGTGGCTTTGACATAAACATAAACAGGGGAAAGGCTTTGGTCAATAATTCTAATTCATCCTCCACACATTCATTTTACATAATATTCGAGCATGTTGTGCATATATATGGACATCCCAAATGTACCCGAACATAGGCAAAATAATCCATTTCTATCTCCTCCTATTGCTCCTTCTAGGGCTAGCAAGTTCTTATGTTTTGTATCATAACCTCATCCATGACATTATACAATTGGCTCATGATGACAAGAATAGATCAACGGAGACCATATCTTAAGCTGGTGCTGGAAGAAAGTGATCCGGTAGCCTAATTGGACAATATTTGCTGGCACTCTTGGATTAAATTTTGTGTGCAGGACACAAAAGTGATGCAACAGAATAAATGACTACAGGATGGACATCCTTCCTTAGAGTCAAATAGTTGGGCAAAGTTTTATAAGACTGCCATACAGAGAATGATCCACAAAGACGCATGCAATCTGGTAACCAAAACCAGCTGATCAAGCAAAGAGCTACAGTTGCTTTGTGCTCAATCATATACATTAGCTGACACTTTTACCGTTAATGTCCACAATTTCTTAGGTTAGGTACTGTTAATTGGCTAATTTACCCTTTCATCTCATAATATGTTCTGCTGCTATGTTAAAGGCAGTGGAGTATTGATAATTAGTGGATGGTTATCATAAATTAAAACCCCTGCCCAAATGCTAGGAAACATAAATTTATATGAATTACATACCAGATAGTGCAAGTCTCATATCCCCAAAGCGTACACTGGTCCAAACTCCACGTTCTAGCCTATGCCAAGCAGCCTTTGCAGATGCTCTTGTAAAAGCACTACACAAACAGCATAACCGTAAGGCTTAGAGGGAAAAGGAAAACAAAGGTCAAAGATAAACAAAGGTGTTATTGAGAATTGCAAGAACATTAAAAGTTGTTATACCATAATAATATAAATTACAGATTGAATTTATACAGGACACGTACCTTTCTTCAGCATTATTTAATCCATATGAGCAGTTAGCAGCATGTGCAGCCCTTAAGAATAAGCTTCTGGTATTATCAAGTTGAAACGGCCAGAAAGCATTCTTCAAATCTGTCAACGTCTGCATGCAAAACATTATATTAGCACCAAAATAAACCATGCAGAATATATCATTAGATTTTTATCTTTAGCAGTTGAATCTTTGGTACTTAAAGAAATGTGAAATTCGTTAATCTATCCTACTGAACTACTTGAAGATGCAGATGTCCAAAAATAACTCATTTTTTTATTTATTTGTCTTATTTTTCTAATTCTATTGTTAATTAATTTAATAACATTTTTTGATGTGAAGGAAAAGGGAAAGGAAAACAAAATGATAGAACTTACACGCATTTTTTCATGTAAACAAGAACATTCAATTTTCTTTCCCTTCCACAAATCCTTGTTCCAAAAGTAGCATCAAGGAATCTGAGGGAGTTAATGAACATATGCGGGCAAGAGCATAGAAATTACCTCCACCAATAGAGATTGTGAGGTCATGATGTGTGGCTGATCAGACTCCTTACTTTTTTGCTTTTTATAACCTCTAGGCAAACTATAAGGATCACGAGGGGAAAAAATCTCGACATCAAAATCCAAGAGACCCCACAAACGGAGCATTTTCAAGATCTCGGAATATATAAGGGAAAGCATAGTAGTAGAGCCTAAGCGATGTGTCAAAACCTGCTTGAAACAAAAACTGGAGTGATAACAACAATATCAAACAGTAGATAAAGAAATGACAAGTGATTGAAAAATCAGGTTCAATACCGAGGGGAGATAAAGAGCCCGTTGCTCTAGTTGATTCCTTGAATTGGTTCTCCTGAAACCCTGAAAAAAAGAACACAAGATTAATTGTCGAAGAAATCTTAGTGTGGTGACAGATTATACTAACTACAATTACCAAGCTCAAGGTAAATTACCACTATAATTTGCAAATGAAAATCTAAATAAAAGATAAAGGGGAATAACTAGGAATCTTACCTAGAAAAAAGAAAAAAAGGACAAAGAGCAATTGGCATTTCAGTGAAACTTAGTGATTTGGTATGTATGTCCGATGTTATATTAAAAGCTTCTTAAATTGGAATAACTAGTCATATTAGTTTGATTTTCTTTAATCCGTGACTGCATCATTGGATTAAATTGTATCACAAAATGAAACAAATATAACATTTCATTTGAATTTACCTTAGATATTCCCCTAGAGTTAGGGCTAAAACTAGACTCATCTATATCAGTTGGTATACAGTTTAAGATTATTGACAGTTGACTTACCCTAGCTGTATCACATCTAACAGGATCAAATATTAAATAATATTGATAAAGGCAAATCTAAAGTAATAATACAACAGCATGGGAATTATGTCATTATAACCAGAACCTTTTGCTTGAAGCATCTTCAAGCACCTATGGACTAACAATAGTCTTCTACAAAATAATCCATCCCACAGCCTCAAATAGTCCCTCAATACTTCTTTTATTTGCCTTTGTTTATCTTTGTAATTGACATTGTAGCTAAGAGCGTTACATAGTTAAACGAAATAATTCAACTTCAGTAGTCTTTCATGCGCTGCAGCAACATATCTCCACCATCCTTCATCCACTACCACTTAGTTTTCACTGAGAGAACACAAATTGAAGTGTTTATCTATTTGGGAAAAGCAGTCAAGAAGAGAAACTGAAACGGTTTCCTTAAGGATGATCATGTGTGACTCATATGGCATAAAAAATAAAATGCCACAAAGAAGTTTGAGAAAAAATAAAGTTGGAACAGAGAGCTTTCAAGAATATTAGAGAACAACATCAAGTACAAAACTAAATCAACTGAAATGAACAACGAAAGTAACTACCTTGTCAAGATACAAATATCTCTCCAAACACTCAAGAAGCTTCTCAGGCGAGGATCTGAAGGAGTAGCTGTAGTGAGAGCTGAACTGCATAGAATGATCATCCAACCTCTCAAGAAAAGCATCCACGGGGAGAGGAACAGAAGAGTGAGAAATAAGGGAGTCATCTTCTGCTGCTATGTAGAGAGCAGTTTTCCCCAAATCGACACCTCTATTTATGCTAATGCTTGTTTCCCTCTCAATACTTGATAAGTTTTGAATTTGTGAGCAGAAACCCTCCCTTGCCTCCTGAAAGCCATTCAATCATTCAATATACACTAAAATATATATCACAAAAAAATAAAGTTTTAGAAGAATCCATCAACTTTCCTCAATCCCTCATTACAAAACTCTAAGAAGAATCTGTACATAAATAACCCTGTCAACAAATACGCTTCCAAAGCTCAGCGAAGGAAAATATAAATAGAATTCGTTTTCATAGAAGCTGAAGAAAGGTTAAGTACTTTTGAATTAAAAAAAAAAAGAAAAAACATGAAACTCGAAGCCAGAAATGCATCATTATGAGCGTGAGATTTAATTGTACAACTGGATATCAACAAAATGAACCAAACCAACCATCATAAAAAAGTACAAAGACGAACAACCAAATTTACATATACCTCAACATAATAAGCAAACGATTAAAAAAAAAAAAAAGGGAGCATTTCATAAGAATTGCATATAAATTCACATAACAGATTAAACGAACAGAATCACAATTATGCAAAAGACGAAAAATTAATGGATGAAAATACCCTGGCATGGGTGGTATTGATTCCAGCAGAATCAAGGGCATCGTGCAAAACGAATTTGAGTTCCTTGGCAGAAGGTCTGGATTGTAACGCGCAGACCGCACGAGTGCAGTGATGCGAAGACGAAGACGCCGGTGATGCACCAGGACAGAGTTGGTATTTCCTAAGACCAATCGCATAAGAAGAAATTGCAGATGATGATGAGAAGGGAAGATTTCCACAGATCCATGGAGATGCCAAGGCTGAGCCACTCATCATTTCCGGGCCACCACAGAGTCCACACCCCACCATAGATATTTCAACTCTTCCAGCTTTGCATCTGGCCTTTTCAGCGGTGTGTGTGTGTGTGTGTGTGTAATCCAAGACCAAGAGTGAATGTAACGGATGGAAACGAGTTTTTATTTATGGTGGTGGTGAAATTTAATTTCAATTCTCACTCTATTTACTAAAATTTTAATTTTTTTAATTTTTTTAAATTAAATAAAATTTAAATTCCATAAGAAAAAACAATTATTTAATAGAATTTCTTAGAATTTGAATAAAAAATAAGTTCTATCATCATTTTTCATTCCTATCAAACACACATATTTTTAATAGATGAAAACGAATTTTTAGCGGGGCAGAAAGTACAAATTGATAATCATAAACGGTTAAAACAGAAAAATGTGTTTATTTATGCAAAGAATCAGATTTAAGTAGTAAAAATCTAACTAAAAATGATTTAATCTTATCACTGTTATCAAAAGTTTGCTTTATGCTCATTAAAGCAAACAATTTTTGAGCATCTGTATGTAAAAAGTAACTTTCCAATTGATTTTTTTGCTATTAGTAGATCTTAAATTTTTATCTTTTTGGTTGCAGTGAAAATAAAATTATAAGCTTAAGTAAGATAAATTTTATGAGCTCCACGATCACAGCCTAGTGATTGAAGACGAGCACGAGTTGTTCTTAAAAAGACCTTAGATTGTATATTGCTATATAACCAGTTGAAGATCTCGTGTTCGAACATTGATCCTGACTTTCGTGATTTAACTCCCCCACAAAAAATTTGGAGTTAAGCTGCAAGAGGCCCCTGATGAGTGACTTCATCTTTTTACTCCCAAAATAAGATGAATTTTATGGAGATATTTTGTGTGGTGATGGTTTAACATTATTATTATTAGGGTGAGTGTCTCCCATTCCCAACTTTGGGCTGCTGCTTTTGTCTGCTTTAGGTGTTGGTGATATTTCAGAAAAAAAAAAATCACAGTTGATTGCAAAACCAGTGAACTTAGACCAACTAAAATAATACATAAAAAAAATCAAAAATTTCAATTATGCTTCAACCCACTAGACCTACATAATTGAAAAAATCGATCCTACATGACAAACGGACTAAAAGCTTTCAAACAAGCGGAAGCAAGCAAGCCGCTCAAACCTGTGCAACGAAGATTTGTGAAAGCCAAATAACAATAATATTCTATATGCATTATATATAACTGTACGTATATATATATGTATTGTCATTTCCATCCTTTTTATCTCGCTCCATTCAACACCTCCCAAAAAAACAAACAAAAACAAAAAAGCTTTTTGTTTCAAACATAAATTCATGGTAGGAGCTGGATTGATAGTTACAATATCCTAACTGACCTATGTCCGCCCCCCTGTCCGTTTACATACCGCTCGAGTGTCAAACCTTCAAAATTCTGTGTGTAAAATTCAACACCAGACAGTTGACAGTATAGGGATTTCGTATCCCTAATAAACACTTTTTCCATATGCCAATGAATCAACATGAATGCATGTAAGGAAGAACATCCAAGTGGGGGATTCAACAGAGAATTTCAGCACAATGGGTTTAGACGCATGAGACATTAGCACCAAAAAAGCAAAAGACTGTATCAATGCATATAATCCTATGTACACAACCCAAACCATTGCACCAAACTTTTAGTTTCCGCAGGAAAGGACAACATAACTATATGGTCTTAACAAGGAAAACACTGCTAGAAAGGTTCCCATTAGCATCACTAAGAACAATTAACTTTTCCCCACATGGCCTCACCACCCACAAGCTACTTTGCTAGAAAAGTTCCCATTAGCTCGCCTTCCTCGTGCTGGTGGCCTGCGACAACGTCAATTGGGGTCGCGGGCCGGCGATAGCAGCGGCGTGGGCATGGAAGGCAATCGACCGACAAACTTTCCAGGAATCATCTGCCAGGATTATCATATCAAAGTCGTCAATGGCCTATCCAAGTAGAATTAGCAACTAAGAGCCATATGCATACAGAAGAGCTTAAAGTTACAGCCAGCTGGGAACGTCAATGGTACGAAATGACTAATATCTAAACAGAAACAAAGAGGTGCTGCACTGCAACACAGCTTATCCATACACTTGACAGTGTGCATGCACAAAATGTACAAATTCTAGCTTATCCTAAGCACTAAGCAGTAAACGGTTTCTCCTGAAAATCCTTCAAAGTACTGGAAGTGAACTGAAGCAGGGAAACGCGTCTTATAAATAAAATATATACATTTAATGATGTTTAAAGCATAAAATAACATCTTGAATGCTCCAAAACTAACATAAACAATGCATATATATTATCTAATTATCCATATATATGTATATGCATTATGGTTATTAATGCAATACCAGCTTCGGATGATGAACAACCGAGGAGTTTATTATCTTGAAAAACTGCGGTGCCTTCACCGGAGAGGTTGACCACCAGCGGCTACTGCTAGCCATATCCATTGGTAATTTGGTAATGTAGAGAGAGAGAGAGAGATAGAGAGAGTAAGTGGAGTGCTTTCTTCGTCTCCACCAGCATGAAGAAGGCGAGCGAGCGACCGATCGCTTGCCTCCCACACCGCCGGTGACCAGATCTGCTGCCCATGCTGCTGCTATCGCTGGCCTGCCGCTGCCCGCCCACATGGCAGCTCACATCTGTCACCCGCGGCCCTAGCCTCCCACGCCGCCGGCCAGCTCTGCCGGCCCAGTTATGTGAAAGGGTTTTAACCAAGCGCGTGTAAGTCACAAGCACGCATTTGAGATTTCATGTGTAATAAGATCAAAATTAGAACTTCAGGGGCATGATAAGTCCCCATTCAAGTTCAGGGGCACAAATAGCTTATTAGGCATAACTTGGAGGGCATGTTTATGCCTTATGCCAAAATTAAATTATTTGTTCCGATTACAAAAAAAACAACATACAACATATCCAGCCGTTATCCCACTACGTGGGGTTGGCTACATAAATTCTAGACTTCTATGTGGGTTACATCCCAACAGATAGTTTGTCTAGAATTCATATTTGAATCCGACTAGGTTTTACGCTGGCTGTCGGCTACCTAACGCAACCCTCGTCCTTTATCCGGGCTTGGGACCGGCAGTGGATAATATCCCCTGGCGGAGTAATGATGAAATGAAGTTTGAACACCATCTTCACATGGAGAAATTTCATGAGATGGTGGTGAATGAAGATAATTGATATAGTTGTGTTCCATAACTTAGAAACACAACTATTTGTTCCGATTACAAAAGAAAAGAATAATGATGCAGCAACCGAGGGGAGGGGAGGCCAAAATGGGCAGCCCAGAGGACGAGGCTGTATTGTATCATTACTCTCTCCAAAGCCATCCTGTGTAAACAACATTTACTTCAATTAGACAGCAGGTGCCAAGCAAAGGCATTCCCCAGGGTGCTCTGCTGTAACTTGCCCTGTTTCATTAGGGAAACCCCCATTAAAGTTGAAACTCACCTTACTTTAAGAAGAAATAAACTGCAATAATAATTTCTCATGACGTAAAGTTGGAAGCTACTGAAGTCCAACATCTGAGCAGTTGCAGCAACAGAACCTTGTTAAGTAGCAAAAATCAAATTTAGGACACTAGAAAATGTGCAGAATAGAATAGAATAGACAATATTTCCCCATCATCCACATTATTTACCCCCCAACACCTACCACATATGCACAACAGTAGGTGAACTTATCATGGCTTGAACTTGAGTCAATTTATTCCAGCGTGCAGCCTAAGCCTGCTACGCATCCTTCAAAGAGTACATGGCTAGAAGGGTTAAAAGAACCAGAGAGTTTTCCTTCTATTGTCACTGAGAATATTGCAAATGCCCACCAGAAATAACTTGGAAAAAAAAAAAAAGCAACTTAAATTGGAGAAACCGTCATGAATTTTGAAAAGAAATAGGACACTGCTATTCTAGTTATAAAACATGGGGCAACAAGTTATATTTTGAATTCACCATGGTATATGGATGCAATATACAGATGATTCAACAAATTAGTGCAAAATACAGCATTATATTGCCCTACCAAAGGCTCAAATTATCAAAACTTACTATGCATATACACAAATATATCAGATGCTATACACACCTAAAAAGAATGCAAGGATAATTCCTAGAATTAATCTGACAACATGACAGCAAATCAAGGACATAGACCTGTACAATTATCAATTGAACTGCATAGACACGGATTTCACGTTGCATATATATGTAAACAGCTGTGCATATGATATTGTATATGTTATGATTTCCATGAGTAACATGATCAGAGAGACTTACTGATTGATAACCACTAGGAGCATGATATATCCATCCCATATTTGTTGGCAAATCAGTGCCAGCATAGATGACACAACATTTCCACGACATTAGCTAGCAAATGAATGTCAACATGTTTTGTTAAATTCAGTCCAAAGACATTAATATCATTTCATCGATCTTACATTAGCTAGCAAATGAATGTCAACATGTTTTGTTAAATTCAGTCCAAAGACATTAATATCATTTCATCGATCTTGATGCTTGACTAGTCCCACTTCAATGGAACTTAAGATGCCTGGTTCATATGTTAAAAGAATGTCACATCTACATAGAACCTTCTGCCATTTCAGTTCTGTTCTCTTCTTCATAATCCAAGTCCAATGGGGGATGCATGTTTCCATGGTCATTGGACTGATTATTCACCCTTTTACTTTTCAAAATGACCTCGGATTCCTTCATCAGACTAATGTACCTTTTCCTCACCCTTGACAGAGGATGAGCCTCTGTAGATGACTCATCAGAGTAAGCTTCTTTCAATATTGCTGTGCAAGTCTTGTTCCTCAAAGACAAATAAAAGATATATGGATGCCGCTCAAATGCCTTGTGCATTTTCTGGGGCAATCTCAGGTATTTCCGGAGGCAGAGGATCTTCTTCCTCTCAGCAGCATGCTCAACGAAGAGACTGAGCAGCTCATGAAATACACCCACAACCCTTTTTTCTGCAATATCACTATCTGGATGCAAACCCAAATCATTCTCATACGGTGACACATATGGAAGTCTCTGAAACTCATCCAACCAATTCAAAATCTTCTGCTTCAACCTCAAACCCTTGGACCGAAAAAGGGGAAATGCAATTGCCTCCCTTGGACCTCCACCATATCCACCTCTCTTAATCGCATTTTTCTGCATTACTGAAAAAACTTTTTCTTCACTCTCTACAGCCAATCCCTTCAACCCATCTTCCATCTCCACAACCCTGAAACACCCATCATCAAGATTCCTTTCCGGGTCTTGCAGAAACTCATCTGGCAAGCCCAGATACCACTGCATCCCCTGAATTATCTTCAATGGCAGCCTCCTCTCACCACTCATCAACACCAATTTATTCAACCTCACTTGAAGATCAGCCTTACAGCCTTTATAAACCTCACATTCCTCTCTATCAAGCTGGACAGCCTCTGCAGTCAGCCTAAACCACGGCAGATTGTAATTGGGTCCAGTAAACTCCTCGAAAACAGATGGGTATTGCCTAAGGAACCTAGCAACCTTCATGGCCGAGGGTAATCCTAATTCTTTGCCTCTCTTTGACACGGCAGAGATGGGGATGCATCCGCTGGGGGCGGCCGTGATACAGTTCTTGAGAGCGATTAAGGGCTTGAGTTCGATGGATTTGTGGATGGACTCAATCGAGTCATAGAAGGGGTCTTTCTTCCATTTCATGTACACATCCACATAGCTACAGTTCTGGGTGTACACATAATAAGCAGGAGATTTAGAAAGGGAAAAAACCGATGGTCGAGAAGAAAATAGTAACTTCCTGGGGTTTGATCGATTCAACTTGAACAAGTACATCGTTCTTCAGGGGACGAACCCAACTCTGCCAAGTCCTTCAATCATCAAAACCCCCAAACACCAATTTCTCAGATTTGGAAAGAAACAGAAACCTGCAACTCAAACCTTAATACTCCCAAGGAACACTACCACAATGCGAGACAGAAAAACAAGTAACAAAAAGCAGTGAAGAAAGAGGAGACAGAGACCGCCCAAATCACCAGAGGCAGAAGCAAGAGATATAAGAAAGCTTCGCCGCGGCGGCGACGGTCGCGAGGCTTCTGATCTCTCCGGCGAACGGCTTCCTCTTTGTGGTGTCGTTCTGCAAAAGCCAGGCTTCTTCACTTGGGCTTCCAGAAGAAGTAGGGTTTAGGCTATCTCCAGCAGCCTCTTCTCCAGCTCGCCAAAGCTATCTTTGGCGACATTTCTCCAGAAATCTCGCTGCAGCAGTGCTCGCTATCGTCAGTTCGCCTCGTCAAATTTTTGACAACCTTGAAATGCCTCGCCACTGTTGGCGATCAGATTCTTCTCGCCATCTCTCCCCCATCCCCTAACTGCATCAGCGCGCCTCCCCCAACGGCCATCAACGGAGAAGAGAAGAGAAGGATCGGCCGGAGAAGAGGACGAAATCGGCCGAACCCGAGTCCAGATCGAGCAGCGGCGACTCCAGGCGGCTCCAGATCAAGCAGCGGCGACCAGCTGCGGCGAGGAGCAGATCAGCCGCAAGATGAGTAATTTTGGGATTTTTTTGATTTTGGGAGCAGATCAGTCGGTGACTTTGGAATTTTTTTATTTATTTTTGTATTTTGGGAGTGATATTATGTGTATTCTGTTATTTTATATATTTAATTATTAATCAAATATATATTTGTATGATTATTTTGTATATTTAATTATTAATTTATGTATTTAATTATTAATTATATATATTAAAATAAATAAAATTAAAATTTATTAATAAATAAATAAAATAAGGAGCCAAATAGAGAAAATAATAAAGAGTGTTGGTGGAGTAGATGTAATTTTTGAAATAAAATTAAGATAAAAAAGTGAATTATTTATGTTATAATAGAGATTAAGATAAAGAGGCTTTTGAAGATAATCGTTTAAAAATATTTATATATTATAGAGGAAACTATTAAAAAAAATCTTTTTTAAAATTAATTTTGTTAGTTTTGATCCTTTTATTGTGCTTTTTAATATTTGTCATTTAATTTTTAATATTATGAAATCTAAAATTCTTGATGGACAATCTATTTGGGGTATTTGATATGGAATTTTTTCTTGAGAAATTTTGATCCCAGAATTTATGTAGTTCTATGTTTAATTAGATTTAAATATTTTTAAAAATATTGGATATTTTTTTTTAGAAATTTTATTTTTATATTTGATTTAAATGCAATATTTCTAAAAATTCATGATTTTTTTTTCAAAATTACCCTTATTTGATTTTTGTTTAAAATTGATAGAATTCTTTCTAATATATAAAATATTAGGACTCACAACCTTTTAAGAAGTTAAAAAATATTTTTTTTTACACATTATGTATATATATATTTATAAAAAGTAAGTTATGACAAAGATAATCGTGAAAAGATTATAGGATTATAAAAGGATAAGGGGTGCTTTAAATTTTTTATTTGTTAAAAACTTTCTTAAATTCATGAGAATACAAGATTCCCAACCCTCACAATAAATTTTTTTTTGTGAAAAAGTTAATTAAAATTAAATTTTGAGAATGTTATTTTTTCATGATTTTTTTTTAAAAAAATTATACCACATACAAAAATGTAAATTCCCTACCTTACATTTTCACGAACTGAAAATAGCAAATGCCCTGATCTAGAAACAATGGCAAGGAAGATAGTAATTTTATATAGAAAATATAAAATATAGTTATGAAATATAATAATGCCATATAAATAATTTAAAGAATATTAATTAGAGTAAATTATCATCTCCATATTTATTTGTTCGTGAAGTAAAACATTCATCCAAATAAACTCAGAAAAATAAAATCATCATTTATTGTGTAAAAGTTTAAAAAAAATGCTTCCCTTAAAATAATGACAAAAATAAATCACTTTCCCTACCATTCCATTGAAAGCTCATTGCGACGCAAACTTAAGCCCAAATCTGCAGATCGGCTATGTACATATTTTCACCTACCTTTTCCATTAAAATTGTCTCAGAAAATTATTAAAAGCTTAATTTTGATCCAACTTTTCTCAGTTTCACAGTTAGTGCCAAACTCGAATAAAGCAAGCAAAACTTGTGCTAAATAACTCATAGCACGTGGTCAAATCGTTTATCATCATGAATTCTGAACAAAAGAAATAGCTAATTTTTTTTACATAAACTAAGGCTTGTATTTCAAGAGGGATAGGATAGAAAAGAAAGATGCAAAGTCCTCTTGTATATTACTGTCAACCTAGTCACTTTCTCCTACAGCACAATCTTTTAAATCCCCTCCTGCATGAGAATTTTATTTATCTTTACATCTGATCTGAGAGCAGGGATTTCAGTTCAGTGATAAGCTCTTGTGCCACTAACATATGTTGCCCTCACAGATGCAGACCCCTGTGCCATGAACTCATCCCAGGAATCAGCAGACAGCACAACAAAATCTGCAAATTTTCCGGGAGATAATGATCCGATATCCTTGTCAAGGAAGCAAGCCCGAGCAGCTGAGATCGTGTACCTGCCATTTGCAAGGTTCATATTAGCCACAGCTGAGGATTGAAATCACATAGAAACTGATGGAAGATGGTAAGGAATCAGATGATGTTTGAGTTTGAATTTTGAAATGCTAAACAAAACATCCCTTGTAACCATTAGCCATTCCAGTTTTGTGAATGAATATTGCAGAATAGTCTCCGGGCACATGGTGCAGGTTATATTGGGAGCACAAAACCATTTCTTTTCAAATGAGAACATCACTACTAATTACATTGTATAATGATGCAAAACAGCATATTGTATAATTATAGTATAAATGGCATTCCAGTTTTGTTGATGAATATTGCAATATAGTCTCCTGGCACATTGTGCCAATCATTTTTGGGAACCCAAGCAATTTCTTTTCGAAAGAAGCCCCAACAAATAATTGCAGCATAAAAATGTCAACAACTACCTTACAAATAAAAAAATGATTTCGAGAAGGTAGAACTGCTTGAATGTTCTTTTACAAGTAAAAAAAAAAAAAAAACAAAATTAGGATCTGATCGGTAGGATTACCAGTAGTAGATATTGCACCATCTGATTATATCAATTATTCTAGATCTCCTCACAAATACCTAATATATCACCCTAAAAAATAACATAAAATATAGGGGAAAAAAAGGTAAGCAAGAACAATAATACATTTAAAAAAATGTACCAGCACATTTCAAATGATCCCAGCAACCTGAGCTGGCACTAGAAAACAAGCACCAGCACTTGATTAACATTTGCGGTCAATGATGCAAGGTTTCCTTTTTGCCTTAATCCCACTAGATGGGGTTACCTGTACAAATTCTAATTTGCCAATCATCTGATTCATCTCTATCAATGATTAAATCATTTGTAAGGCTATTATACCTCATTGTTATGCCTAAGAGTTCTCTACCTTCTGTTTTGGTTTTCTTCTAACTCTTTTACTACAAACTTTTTCAATCTATTTAGTATCTGCACCTATAGATATTCACCTCACATATTCAAACCATCTACAACACATACTGTACATCTTATTTTCAATAAACGTCACTCTTAACTTTATTATGCATAATATCATTTCTAATTGTCTTCTCTTGTGTGATATTGCACATCCATCATAATATCATTAACTCAGTTACATGGCTTAAACCCACATTTTGAACATCTTGGTACTCAAATGCCTAATATTTCGAGTCATGCATAAGAACTGGTCTTGTAGTTGTATAATAAAATTTTCATTCTAGTTTTTTTTTTTTCTTTAAAGAAATTATAATAGAGTAAAATGCTGGAAACCCTCATCACTTTACCCATCATACCAGAATTCTGTAAGTAATGTCCTCAACAATTTCTCCTTTTTGAACAATTGCCCTGAGATGTCTGAACAAATACTTTATTGGAATAATTTGATTTTCAAATCTTAGCATAACATCCCCAACTTACGTTCCACATATAATTAGTTTTTGATACACTCATTTTGAACCATTTGGATTCCAAGGTATCCTCCCATAAAGTGTAATATTCATTTATGCTTTTGTCTCATCTACCAAGACAATATCATCTGCAAGTAACATACACCAAGACACCACTTATTGAATATCTTTAGTGAGTTCATCTATTACTAGAGCATAGAGATAAGGCTTCAATGCAGATCGTTAGTGTAATCCCATGGCAATTGAAACCTCCAAGAGTCCTAACATGTATTTTGCTTTGCTATACATGTTTTTAAGAATCTGTATACGAGTAACCCTCTTCCCAAAATCCTTTTGCAAGATTTTTTGGGATGGAACTTTGTCATAGATAATTTTAAGTCTATAAACATCATGTTTATTTCTAAACCTTTTTATCAAACATGTCAACAAGTGGATAGTTTTCATTGTTGACCAACTTGGCATGAAGCCAAATTAATTTTTGGAGACATTGGTTCCACTTTTTAACCTTTGCTTAATCACCTCCCTCAAAAAGTTTCATGATATAGCTTATTAGCTTATCCCTCTATCATTTTAGACGCCTCATTTCTTCTTGTAAATGAATACTAGAACTGTCTCTACTTGTCAAAAATTCTTTTCAATTTAAAGATCACGTTAGTAATTTTGTTTAACTATAAAATACTATCTTCTCTGATGCATTTGTATGCTTCTATTGAGATATTACCAATTCAACTGCTTTACCATTTTTCAATTTTTTTATAACTTGCTTCACTGCTTTCAAACAAGATACATCTATACAACACATAATTTGTATCTTTTCAGAATTACCATGACGTCCCACTGTCATATTTGTTTCTCCACATTTATTAAATAACTTGATCCTTCCATCTTTCCTTGATTGCACCCTCATTTAATAACACCTAGTTTTTGTTTTTTATGCACTGTATTTGGTTCAAATTACTCGTTTCTCAAACACTCTACATTTGAATTTCTTAAATTCCTATATACATAAGAGATTGCCAAATAATGAAAGCTTATAAATGCAAGCTCAAAAATAGAAGAATTTCATGTGTTCCTTACGCATTTAATGCATCAATCAGATTGATACACTCTGATGAAATCCATGCACTCTCCCAACCAGGGGGAATTCTGTCTATAGCTGTCTTTACACTGCTCAAAGGATTAATATCTGCAACCTAAAAAAGTACAACAATTGTTAATTATCCAAAACTCAACAAAGTACAAATACGATAGAGTGAGTCTAAAATTTCTCACTGGCCAATCAGAACCAAATGCCAACTGAGCTTTGTTAGCTAAGAGTGAGTGAAATAGATAAGATCCCTTCTGAGCCCTTTCTGGTCCCAGCTTTCTTTCTGCCGAATCAGCATCATCCAGCAAGTGATCTGGCTGTTAACAGCAGAGATTCAGTTATCAACTAAAACAAAAATATCTTCACAGAGAGTAAGAAATGAATTGAAGATTCATGAGGGCATAAATCATAGAGTAGAAGGATAGCATTTTTGTTCAAATGGTTCAATATGGTAGAAGGATAGCATGGAGATCCATCAATCATATAGTAGAAGGATAGCTGGAGTTGACCAACACTTCATTGTAGGAAGAACTTACTCAACAGTATCTAGCAGTTCATCAACAGTTGACTTTGGCATATATAATAATATATTGTCCAAGGGTAATAGTGACAGTCGATTCATGGATCCACTGCCCAAGCAGGGGAAAAAGTCTGGGTAACCTGCTGAACCATATTTTGAAGGGCTAGACAAGGAGATAGTCAGCTGCATTTTGGACATGTTGTGGGGATTATTAGTGAAAGGATTCGAATGATACAAACATTTTTAATTTTTGGGCAAGGCCTATGAAAGTGGGATAGTGGCCAATTAAGTGATTAAGAGTAATTAAGTGGAATTAATGTACACTTCAGCAAACTCCAGCTGATCCTCCATGGGTTCCAGCATAGTCTAGGAGGTGGTGAGATGTCCCTTAGCTTGCTGAAGCATGCATTAAGGTATCAACCAAAGGGAGTGACAGCAAGTGGTGCTATGTGGCAGCCATTTGAGTTGCCACCCATCAGCAGCTTCAGCAGCTTGGGATTGCCTATAAATAGGACTCCGGTAATGGTGTTAAAGCACAATGAGGTAGAGAGAAGTTCATACAAGGGAGTGGAAGAAGGGGGAAAATGGCGGGAAAGAAGAGGACAACACAGTTGTACGAAACACTACTTGCATCTAGTGTTTCATACAATGAGGTCATGACATAAGTGTGCCCAGCAAATTGTGAAATGAAAGTTATGGTTAAGAAAAGGACTACACAATTGATTTTGGGGTCATTTACAGATATTCATCAAAGCTAATCCACAGTGGGAGCTTAAAGCACCTGCACTGAAGCAACAATTCCTTCTTCACCGAAACGGGCAGCTGTTCCTGGTGCCAAATGCTGAGCATGCTCAATCTGCAAGTTTTTATTCCAATCAAGAAGGCAACATTTTTCTGCTAAACAAATTCAGAAAATGGTAGAATCTATGCTTGATTCTATCTTGTGTTAATTAATGTTAGGTTTCAGTTGAATATCTTCATCTTTAAGCATATAATTCACCCTAAATCTCCGGTCCCTCATTCCATTTGTAGAAACCACTGACTTGTACATGTCCAGGACTAAGTCATTTGCTCTATCACCTATAGCATGAATGGCAACCTGGAACACAGATTCAAAGTCATTGATCACAGTAGTGCATGGCTAAAACAATAAAAGAGGTGTACATAGCAGGGAAATGAAGCACCTGAAGGCCAGATTTGTCCGACGCAGCAGTAATGTTAAACAGGCTTTCAATATCCGTAACTTGTAGGCCATAGTTATTAGGATCATCAACATATGGCTATGTAAACACAAACAATTTCATGGGTCAAAAGCACATTGAATAGTTGGCTAGTTGTGAAGGACCGGATACTAGTTCATAAATACAAGTAAGCATTCGGCAAACAATGTGCATGGAGAGACCTTCTATAGATAGTGAAGTGCAGTGCATTGGTACCATCAAATGTTGAATCTCAAACAGCATCTTTTATGAATGGAGTTGACATATTAACATAGAGATTAGGCATCTCTCCCTGTTCCAGCTGGACTAGTGGTTAAATGCAATCATAGACCTAAACATGACTTTGATTCAGTTCCCCCCTCTACAAAGGGCAATAGGTGGTTTAGACCAGTGAGCCGGTGATAAGGATCTAACCACTTCTGTTAGAACACAGACTAGCATTGTCATTTCTGGTAGTAAGGATCTTAAACAACATTTGTTTGTGTGGATTTGGCACACTAACATAAAAAATAGGCATCCATCATCCTTCCAGGTGGAATAGTGGTGAAATTCAATCATTGACCTAAATATAACTTCAATTCAGTCCTTCCTCTACTAAGGGCAATGGATGGTTTAGACCAGTGAGCCGGTAGTAAAGATCTAAGTACTTCTGTTGGACCACAGACTGTCATTGTCATTTCCCCATGCTATGCCCTTTTCTGTCAGAACAAAATAATTGAATAAAAGAAGGGGGGGGGGGGACCCTAGTGCATAAGACTTCCTGCTTTATGAGAATTGGGATAGGGTTGTATTTGTACACAATCTTCTCTTTGCTTTTTAGGAAGGAGGCTGCTTCTAGAACTCAAACCCATGACCTTCTAGTCACAAATAATTGAATAAGAAATGAAAAAAGAAAAAAGTGCACATATCCTGGTAGCCTTTTCCTTCCATTTTTGGAAAATAAAAAAGAAAGTATATTTTTTACAATTTAAAACACAATAGAGTTGTTACAAATTAATTACAATATTTTGCTGATCAAAACAAAATTAAAATATTATAACTTTGTAAGAAGTCTCAACCACTCAGTTAAGTGCATTAAATGTAGTTTGAATTATTATCATTTCTATTTCAACAGGAAATCTTCCAAGTCAAGTGTTTTTTCATATAAGAGTGGCAGTCTACATAGACATTTATTCCAAAGATGCTTAAGAAGTGATTGTAGCATTCAGATCTCACATTTATGGTCCTTAACCAACTTGAGGGTTTATGCCTTATTCTCACCTCATGAAAGAGTGCACTATTAGATCCCAAAGATCCATCAGCAAAAGCCTTCACACCACCTAAATAAAGCCATTGGCTCAGCTTATGACCTTTCTCCTGGATAAGATCCTACAAAGAAATTAAACCCCAAGACTGAAAACAATAATGATTCTGCAATGATAAATAAAATGGATAGGAAAGGCCAAAAAAAAAAAAGACGTAATAAAAACACTATTGAAACCAATAGTCAAACATACTGAATTTTCAAAGTTTTAGGGTTTGAAAGTCTTGGCACAAATTTATGAACAAAATAATTTTGAGTCAGTAGAATTATAGACACGCATTAGGGTCAAATCGGGCAAAGTTCAAGGCATCAAGCACTATAAAAATCAAAATCAGAAGAAAAGGACACCATTTGTGAAAAGGTTTATAGGCCGTTTGTACTACATAGGATTCATTCAGATAGACAAAGAGAGGTCTGAACTGAGATAATTGGGTTTTGTTCTACCAACTCTTGGGAGTCATGTTAGAGAGAGATATTTGTACAAGCTTGAGAGATCTGCCTCCAAGAGGACAAAGACTTAGTTGTTCATCCCATCATATATTAGAGCTCCAGATCATTAATGGATTTCAAAGACAAAAGAGGTGTTGTGGACTCACTTCCAGTTAGCCTTGCATGAAGAAGGGTGATAGAAGATTTGATAAATAACTAGTGCAGGTAGCGGGGATTTGATTGACCTTTAAAGTTGTCTTATAGTGCAGAAACTTCAGATCACTGTGTAAGTTTTGTGGTTTTCCTCCAAGTTTTGAGGTTTTTGATAGAAGACCCATACAATTCCGTTATCAAAGATGGAATAAACAGGGGCAGAATAGTGATAAGGGAAAGGGAGAAAACAACAAAGGTGGTTAAAGGGTAATATGGGTAGAGAGCAAAGCAAGTGGCATGTGCGGACAACAGAATCAGTTAAAGGAGGATAGCTAGAACAACATATAAATAGGAAAAATAGTAGAATAGGAAGGGAATATTTTTTGTAGTGAAGATATTGGGAGAGTGTGGACCTCTCGAAAGTCCACTTTCTTTTCATTTACTTAATTTTTCAGTTGTACTCCTCTCCATTTTCAGTAAATCAAGATAGATTATTGAATCATTTGGTATCAAAGCAGCAAAACCGATTCCTATGGTGAACCTTACTGAGTGAGTAGGAGAACTGGAAGAGCGGATAGATGGGTTGTACAGTGAGCTAGACTCGCTGAAGTAGGAAGTGCAGAAAGTGAGTGGAATCGAGAAAAATATGGCCACGATGATGGATCAATTCGCTCTCCTGATGGTACAATGGGATGAATAGGAGCGAGGGAGAAAAGGGAAATGGGAAGGGACAAAGCTGCCGCCGAGTTCCTCTTCGTTCATAGAGAGAACGCTGGAAGTGAGTAGGGGAAGAGGCAAAGGGGATGATGGAGTCAAAGAGGCAGGAAGGTTTGATTACAAGGGGAGGCACTTGGAAATGCCGATCTTTGAGGGAGAGGATCCAGATGCTTGGATTTTCAGGGCTGAAAGGTATTTCATCGTCAACTAGTTGACGAAGCTGGAGAAGTTGGAATTAGCAACCCTTTGTTTTGATGGGCCAACGCTCGCATGGTTTCAATGGGAACAAAGATTGCGTCAGGTGCGGAGTTGGGAAGAACTGAAAGCGATGCTAAGAAGCCGATTTAGGTCCACGCATGAGGGGGCCCTAGATGAGAGATTCCTTACCCTTGGGAAGTGGGGCTCCATTAAAGAGTATCACCTTTGCTTTGAGACATTGGCTTCACCTCTTGAAGGCATGCCAGAGGCCTTGCTGGAGGGCCAATTCATTAATGGATTGAAGCCGGAAATCAGAGCGATACTGAGAGTGCTAAGGCCGAATGGATTGGATTAGCTAATGGAAGTGGCCTAGCGAATTGAGGAAATAAACACGATCGTCAAAGGAGGCTCTTTAGGAAGTGGCCAAAACAGGGGACCGACTCACTTCAACCCATTTCTGAACCACCACCGATCAATGAGTACGGTTGCCCCATTAGTGGCGCCAAAGTCAGCAACAACCAATGCAGTTGTGCTGCATCGGAATCTAGTTGCCGATAAGGGGAGTAATCCACCTTTCAAGAGACTTAGTGAGGTAGACTTGAAGGCCAAAAGGGAGAAGGGGTTATGCTTTAGATTAATGAGAAATATTCTATTGGACATCACTGCAAAAAAGGGAGTTACAAGTTATGGTGATTCATGACGAAGAGAAGGAAGAGTTGGGGAAAGAAGAGGCGACGGAAGGAAGGTGTGAATGGGAGGTGAGCAGGCTAAGGGAGAGGTGATAGAATTGTCTATGAATTCGGTGGTGGGACTTACCCCACCCCAAACCATGAAGGTGCGAGGGCAGATTGCTAGCCAAGAGGTCGTGGTACTTATAGACAGCGAGGCTACTCATAACTTCATTGTAGCTGAGCTGGTACAAACACTAGGAATGCTAAGGTTAGAGACATCTTGCTACGGAGTGATCATGGGTACGGGGATTGTTATGCAGGGCGCCGAAATCTGTAAAGGAGTATTTCTTTCTCTTCAAAACTTAGAGATAACCAAGGACTTTCTTCCCTTGGAGCTGGGCAGCTCGAATGTCATCCTAGGAATGAAATGGTTGGCAACCTTGGGCAAGGTACAGGTTGATTGGAAATCCCTAACTATGAGATTCAATGCAAGAGGAATGATGGTTACATTGCAAGGGGATCCAAGCTTAAGCAAAACCCTTGTCACATTAAAAGCCATGATGAAAGCGCTAAAGGACAATGGGGAGGGTGTGCTTCTTGAATTAGGGTGTTTGTCGGCAAACTGTGGGGAGTTTAATGCTGTCACACAGGGTGGTATCCAACAGGTGTTGGCCGAGTTCAATGAAATATTTAATGACCCAGAAAGGCTGCCACCAAGAAGGACATAAGAACATGCTATCAACTTATAGCTAGGAGCTGCTTTGGTAAGCGTAAGGCCCTATTTGTAACATCCTGCATCGAGCGATAGGAAGGACTGGAACAACTTACCCTGATAAGCCTATGCGAACTTTCCAGGGGGTCACCCATCCTTGAACTACTCCTGTAACATCCCACATTGAGCGATAGGAAGGACCAGAACAACTTACCCTGATGGGCTTACGCAAACTTCTCAGGGGGTCACCCATCCTTGAGCTGTCCCCAGCTCAAGCACGCTTAACCCCGGAGTTCCTTGCCTACATTCAGCCCAAAAGATATCTAGCTGGTGTTATTTCCTTTTCTTACTTATCCCCAATATATACTATTCTTCTCTGGGCTCTTGGGGTATTACATTCTCCCCTCCCTTGAGCACATGACGTCCTCGTCATGCGACCTTACAATTGGTCCCAAACCTTCTCCCCTTGGGAGCTACCATCCTAGAAGCCTGCCAAAAACCGCTCCTTATACAGGCTCTTGAGCCCCGGTGCCACTCCCCGCCCTCGTCAGACCGCCTTCACCAAGGGTCGGCTCTGATACCACCTGTAACATCCCGCATCGAGCGATAAAAAGGACCGGAACAACTTACCCTGATGGGCTTACGCGAACTTCCCAAGGGGTCACCCATCCTTGAGTTGTCCCCAGCTCAAGCACGCTTAACCCCGGAGTTCCTTACTTACATTCAGCCCAAAAGGTATCTAGCTAGTGTTGTTTCCTTTTCTTACTTATCCTCAATATATACCACTCTTCTCTAGGCTCTTGGGGTATTACACTATTGCTACCCCTATGGTCAAAAAAATGAAATTGAGAGGCTAATACGAGAGATGCTCACTGCAAGGATTATTAGACCTAGTATTAGTCCCTTTTCTAGCCCTGTTTTGTTGGTTAAAAAGGACGGGGGATGAAGATTTTGTGTAGATTACCAAGCCTTGAATA
The DNA here is from genome assembly GCA_036245055.1 of Diospyros kaki. Taxonomy (NCBI): domain Eukaryota; kingdom Viridiplantae; phylum Streptophyta; class Magnoliopsida; order Ericales; family Ebenaceae; genus Diospyros; species Diospyros kaki. The sequence goes on along the minus strand of BSEG01000001.1, from coordinate 37,833,502 downwards.
AAATAATGGTGCCGGATAAATTTCCTATTCCAATGATTGATGAGTTGTTAGATGAACTACATGGGGCCACAGTGTTTTCAAAGCTGGAATTGAAGGATGGATACCATCAAATTAGAGTTAAGGAAGAAGATGTGCCGAAGACGGCATTCCGTACTCACGAGGGGCACTACGAGTTTCCGGCCATGCCTTTCGGGTTGACCAATGCGCCCGCAACATTTCAATCCCTCATGAATGAGATCTTCAAAGGTCAGTTGCGACGATCCGTAGTGGTTTTTTTTTTATGATATTTTGGTATTTAGCAGTGAGTTGGAGGCACATGAGCTGCATTTTAAGGAGGTGTTGAAGGTGTTGGCTGAAAACCAACTTTACGCAAACAAAAAAAAAAATGCCAGTTTGGACAGCAGGAAGTGGAGTACCTAGGCCATGTCATCTCAAACGAAAGGGTGGCTGCTAACAAGTCCAAAGTTAAGGCCATGTTTGACTGGCCAAGGCCGGAGTCAATAAAGGAATTACGGGGGTTTTTGGGGTTGACAGGGTACTATAAACGATTTGTGAAAGATTATTGGAAGTTGGCGCCTCTCACAGAAAAACTACGAAAAAACGGGTTTGGTTGGGATGAAACAACTAAGAAGGCTTTCCAGAAATTGAAGGAAGCTATGACTTCCTTACCAGTGCTGGCATTACCTGATTTCACTAAACAGTTTGTGGTGGAAACGGATGCGTCTGGATCAGGTTTAGGGGTTGTTTTAATACAAGAGCATCGCCCCATTGCCCTTTACAACCATGTACTTAATCCTAACGACCACAACAAGTCGGTGTGTGAGCGGGAGTTGATGGCAATAGTGTTCGTTGTCCAAAAATGGAGACATTATTTATTGGGCCGAAAGTTTATCATACGCACAGATCAGATGAGCTTGAAGTTTCTAATGGAGCAAAGAGTGGTGAGTCCCGAACACCAAAAATGGTTGCTGAAACTGATGGGCTATCAGTTTAACATCCAATATCGGCCCGGGTGGGTAAACAAGGCAGCAGATGCCCTCTCTAGGATCAATCACTCAACTGGTCTTTTTGTGATAATAATTCCGAAAGTTATACAACTTGAACAATTGGCTAAGGAAGTGGAGGCATATGTGGATTTGCCGGAATTGATCCAGGAAATACAGCATGATCCTTCGGCCAAACCCGACTATCAGTGGGCCAATAATCAGCTCTTATTCAAGGGCAGATTATACTTGCCTAAGGGATCGACTTTGATTCCTATATTGCTCCAAGCTTCGGGCGAGCATTAAGGGTTCTTGAAGACATAGAAGAGGATAGCAGCGAATGTGTATTGGATTGGAATGAAGAGGGATATCCATCGCTATGTGAACCAATGTGCCATCTGCCAGCAACACAAATACAAAGCCTTATCATCGGGAGGCCTTTTGCAGCCACTCCCTATTTCGGGTCAAGTATGGGAAGATATAGCTATGAATTTTATTGAAGGGTTGCCTAGATCTGGAAATATGGACACAATATTGGTTGTGGTGGATAGATTGAGCAAATATGAACATTTCATAGGACTCAAACACCCTTTTACTGCTGGCAATGTGGTTGCGATTTTTGTGAAAGAGGTGATACGCCTACACAGGGTGCCTCGATCTATTGTGTCTGACAGGGATAAAGTATTCATGAGCCATTTTTGGGAAGAGTTATTTCGCTTCCAAGGCACGAAGCTATGCAGAAGTACGGATTACCACCCCCAATCAGATGGGCAAACGGAAGTACTAAACTAGACACTAGAAACCTACCTACATTGCTTTGCGTCAGGAAAACCAAAGGCTTGGTTTAGCTGGCTACCATGGGCAGAGTTATGGTATAACACTTCTTATCACACGACTCCAAACTTACTCCCTTCCAAGTGGTTTATGGACGGGAGCCGCTGAGGTTATTGAGGTTCGACAGGGGTTCTACCTCGATATCAACAGTGGAGCAGCAGCTGGTTGCGAGGGATTAGATGTTGGAGGAATTGAAGGCTCAATTGTTGCGAGCCCAAGCTCAGATGAAGGAAAGGGTAGATGGGAGACATGGTTTACTTGAAGATCAGGCCCTATCGTCGCAAGTTGCTAGCTGCACGTCCTTATGAGAAGCTAGCACCTTGATTTTATGGCCCATTTGCTATGGAGAAGAAGGTTGGCCAAGTCGCTTACAAGCTGTCCTTGCTTGCAACTTGCAGCATTCATCCCATCTTTCATGTGTCCCAATTACGCAAGGCCAACAGTATACTCACTGCCCTAATTGATATACCTAGCCAGCTCAATGAAGAACTAGAGATGTTAGTGGAATCGGAGGCAGTTATTGGAGTGAGGCCGGGGACGGGTAAGAACCTAAGAGGCTTGGATGTACTCATTCAGTGGAAAGGGCTGCCACCTTTGGAAGCCACCTGGGAACCCTATGACACAGTCCAGCAAAAATTCCCTAATTTTCACCTTGAGGACAAAGTGAGTTCTATGGGGGGAGGCATTGATAGAAGACCCATACAATTCCATTACCAAAGACAGAATAAGCAGGGGCAGAATAGTGATTAGAGAAAGGGAGAAAACAACAAAGGTGGTTAAAGGGTAATATGAGTAGAGCAAAGCAGGTGGCATGTGCGGACAACAAAATCAGTTAAAGGAGGATAGCTGAAACAACATATAAATAGGAAAGATAGTAGAATAGGAAGGGGATATTTTTTGGAGTAGTAAAGATATTGGGAGAGTGTGGACCTCTCGAAAGCCCACTTTCTTTTCATTTACTTAATTTTTCAGTTGTATTCCTCTCCATTTTCAGTAAATCAAGATAGATTATCTTCAATAATCTATCAGTTTCCACCTAAGGTATTAGCACATAAGGAGAATTTTAGGTACTAGGGCATAGAATCTTAAGAAACAAAGATAGAGAGAGAAACTTATGTGCTGAAGTTTATTAATTGTGAAAACAACACACGGAGAACAAAGCATAAACTGTATATATATATACATCCTTATAACCGATAAAGGAAACTACCGCCTCATATATAAACTTGCATAAATAGCAACTCAACAGAAAATAACAAACACCAATACTATCTTAATGTCACATTCTCTTCAACACACACACACACATATAATAGAGAGAGAGAGAGAGAGAGAGAGAGAGATTTATCCCACTGTGCAGGGAAGATTTTAAACAGTTCAATATTGTTGAAGCTTGTTCTGATAATGGGGGAGGGAGGCAATAGAATGTAATAAAGCTATTAATCAATATAGAAAATAAATAATTCTTTAAATGCATTAATCAATTGAAAACAAGGAAAAGTAAATGTCAAGCAGACACAGTTTGGCAAAAAGAAAAGAAATAGCTATAACCATTAAGAGAAAATATATGATTGTTGACATATATATTCAATTGAAAGAAGAACATTAAGCAGGAAAGAGTCTGACCCCCCCCCCCCCCCCAAAAAAAAAAAAAAAAAAAAGAAGGCAAAAAAAGAAAAGGCAAGAAAGCATGGAATCTAATTGAAGTTATACTCGTAGTCGTGACCATGTATTCATTGGGAAAAATAAGCAAACTCTGATCTTCATTTTTCCAGAAAAGTCAGCCCATCTATACACTTCTGCAATCATCAGCAAAATGAAGTACAAGTCAATGATGGTTCACTTTTAAATCCTATGGAAATTGAATCATTCCTATATATTGACACAGCATTTCAAATGAGTTCATTGTCCAGAACAGATCTATTATACAAATGTTTCTTCTAAAACTTATCTAAATGTTATTTTGTTATCAATTTAGGATGTAAGACAATGATACCATCAAGATGATATTTGTTTTTCAATGCTTATAAAGCGAAATAAAATTCTCTCTTTCTGGAAAAAAAATAAAAGATTATTTAATGTGCAACCAAAACCTGAAAAATCGTCCCATGGAAGCTCTTCAGGTGAACCAGGAAAATATCTCCCAAAATCTACGACTGCTGTAACACCCCTAGTCAAGGCAATATTGCTCGCTCTTTCCAAAGCTTCTCTCCTTTCATCTACTGAGACCTCCGGGATGCATGAGAGAATCAGCTCCATTACAGAATCAATCAGCAATCCGGTTGGTTCTACACATAATGATACCATAGATATGACTATATGTTCCATTACTTGTGTGCTCAGGTTAGATCCAATTAACAATAATTTGGTGTCAGCTCAGACCTGAAGTAGGTGTTGTCACTTGTGTTAGATCTAGGAATCAATTTCATGATTGGAATGCTACATATACAGCCAACAAGCCACTAATATGAAGTAAACAATTAAGATGACAATGAAACAGAGCTTATAGGAGAAAGAACTTAATTGACAGCAGGATGATGAAACAGCTAAACATCTTTATGCCTAGCAAAAGGTAAAATCAGCCTAGTTTTAGTAGATGTTGAATATGTTCAGAACCTGGTAAGCTCAAGCCTAAATATTGAGAAAAGAAAATTGTTACAAGATGAAGTTAAGCTCATGTGCCTTGATATACAAACCCAAACATAAATGATCAATTTCCATAAGCTCTCATATAACTTCTGTAAGAATTACTTACCAAAAAAAAAAAAAGCTTTTCTAAGAATTACTACACAAGAACTTGCAAAGTCATCACTTATATAAATATTATATGTCTTACATCTACAAATATTTAAAAAAAAAAAAGCTAATAATCTACACACAACAACAAAATGTGATCTAAAAATCATAAGACAGTTTATAAATCTCTATTCATAAAATGTTTTGAAATTCAAAATTCTTAAGTTTAAATGAAGACAGACTACCAAATATAAGCCTACATTTTCTTTGTTTTGTAATCAAGTACAAGTGTACAACAATCACACGCTTACATTTTTTTAGGTTGTTTTATATTTCAACTTATTTTAAGAAGCTTATTATCTAATTTTTTCCAAGTCATAGAGACAGAAGGTCTCATGACAGACACAAGTATCCTCAAGTGTATATAGGCGTATTCTTTTGTAAAAATAAAAAAATAATAATAATAAAAAAAAAAAAGAACAAGGCATGTTAGGATTATTGCTTTCCACACTTTTGGAAGTTTTTTACACTTGATAATACTTTCATAGAACTGTCTGTGCTTCTTATCTAAGTCATCAAAATTCTAGTCAAGGGTAGAAAATCTGACCTTGACATAGGGAAAACAAATAAACAAACTTTTAATCTGGCCTTGATATTTTACCTCCAGTACTGGTTCTCATGATGGTTCCACCATTTGGATCTGCTGTGTTATTAGTAATCCCAGCAATTTTTAGTGCCAGGGAGTTGGCCAAGCCCATGTGACCATCCATCCTTGATAGCCAGACCTGCATGCATCGTAACATGCCATCGTTAAATTTTAATGCTCACAAAGCACGGATTCATTTAAGTTATGATTTCCTTACAGGATTGTGAGGTGTAATATCATCAATCCAAGATGCCGTTGGCAATTCTCCTCCCCAATGATCATTATTCCATCCACCACCCAAAATCCAAGAGCCATGTTTCAAATCTAAAATTGTTCGAGAACAACCATGAAGAGCCATTAAATTTGACATGACATACAGAAGGCAGAATGTTGACCAAGAAGTAACCCCAGTAACTTGCTTCCTAGATGGTTATCTCTAATCCTGTCCCAAAACTATGAAGAGGTTCCCAGCAGAGAAGTGATGGAAGGCAGCTCTTATTCAATGCAAGTTTCTCAAGTATTTCCTTTTATTTTTTTTTTCCAAGTTGTCAATTATTTACACTGCTTGACACTGACTTACACAACTACAAGCCTAGTATGAGACCCAAATATTCCTTTATTGTAACAAACCACATTAAAGATGTCCTCTTCTGAACCAAACAAAATAACAGCCTGCTTTTTTAACAAATTTGAAAACTTTTCTCCAAGATCAATGATTGCCATGTTTTCACATTTTATGCCTTAATGATTTCTCCCCTGCGCCCCCCCCCCCCCCCAACCCAAAAAAGAAAACCTTTTTCTCTTTTACCTCTTAAATACAGTTCCAATAAATTCACTTACAGGGGGAAAAATGGTGTAACAACCTGGAATAACATAATTACTACGGAAGTACATATTTATATGTATGATAGAATAAATTTACACAGCATGATTTGGTGTTGGCATGCATCTACCTGGTTTCAGAAGTAAACAACATCAACACATCTATGAAGTTCAGAAACAAATATCAATCAGCTCCCAAATTTCCATATCTACATATATCAATCAGTCTCACAAAGTACTTTTTTTCATTTTTTATGAACAAATAAAATAAAGGCACACCAACGAGGAAAGACCAGAAGTCTCTGCCCAAATGAGAGAGCATAGTTGCCATAAGGAATAAGGCAAAGACCTTTATAGTTAAAAAGATGTATAGAACTGAAATCAACAAATCAAATTATGCTATTATCCAAGAAATGTTAATTGACTCAACTCTAAGTCCATCTGGACCCAAATCTTCACCTTACAACATGAATTGTATATTTCTATTTTGGCCATAGAATTTGTAAGTCCTTAAGAACAGAGTATCTAAGTTTCAAACATCAGAGGAAAGGATCAAAAAGTAAAAGGAAGATGACTTCTAGAAAAAGTATCTAAGTATCAGACCTAGATTGAAGGTTAAGAAGGGGAGAATATAATCTCTAGAAATGTTTGTGAGCAACTTCCAGGGTCATATGCACCAATTGTAATGGCTGTTATGGCACTGTGGAAGAATAGAGACACCTGGCTTATATATTGGTTGCATCTCATTGGGAATAGCGTGCATCCCTCATCGGCCAAAGCAGGCAAGGAAAAGGACAGGAAAAGCTTATAACAACAATGGAGCCAGAATACTATTATGTTAAAATCATGTAGTTCATCTTTATAGCTGACCCCACCTTGCAGGATTAAGGCTTGTGATGATGTTGTTATTGTACATAGTTCATCTTTAGCAAATTAGAACTTTGAAGAATTTCATGATCAAAACACATAACTTATTATATCAAATGCACTAAACTGCTATAAACATGATTATTATTAAAAGGTGAGGATACTCAAGCTTCATGTTTTGGATCAAAGGGGTTCACAATGAGAGGGGACCATTTTCACAGTTCACGAAGATGATATAGGCCAAACAAACAGATCACTTACTTATCACCGCATCCTTAACCTTCTTAACAAATTCATCTTTTCTGTTCACACCTCGCAGTGCTACCCGCACCATCTGTTTTCATTTGCTAAATTAAACCAATAGTCCATATCAAAATCAATATAAGAGCAACAGCACTGCTAAATTAACTATAGAAAAAGAACTTTATATATTTCAGGAAATACATAATATACGTACTCAAATGGAGGTGTAACACAATAGCACAGTTTAGCAAGGGAATCAATCAGACAGACATACCTGCAGTCCTCCAAAAATCATGTGGACATGGGAATCAATTAATCCAGGAACCACAACTTTTCCCCCCAGATTGATCACTTCAGTTCCATATCCTACCAAATCCTGCATTCAAATTCTATAGTATAACAGAAGAAAACTTCCAAATTTACAATGTTAGGGCAGGCATACACAATAAGCAAAGGAATTCTATTTCCGTATCAGAGTAAGGAACAAAAAAAGGAATTAAAATGTAGCAAAAAGGACGAGATTGCGCGGCTCAAAAGTGGATCACTTAATTTCTTACAGAATCCTTTGCAAGAAGGATCTATATTAGGAGGGGAGAGTAAAGCGCATCAACAAGATTTAAAAATCATCATTCCTACTTTTGAGAGTGTCAAATGACACAATATGATTAACTTGTTCCAACTCCCCATTATTAAGGCTTAAGTTCTTGGTTTCAGGAAACTTCATTTATATAATCAAATAATCAAAAGCCCATAAATTAGGATGAATCATTTTCTAATCCCTCCACATCATCCTTTAAAAAAATTTCCTTTTTTTTTTCTTTTGAAGATAGGGGGATAAATGGTTGGATATTAAGCAGAAAGGCACCAAGGAGATGCCAACCCAATGTGAGAACCAACTGTATTAAAACTGACAAAAATATGCCTCTTCACCTAAAAATTAAGGATTCCACTTCATCAAAAGCTCTCCTACTATATTCTTCCAAATTAACCATATCAAAGCCAAAGGCACAAGAACTCTGTTTTTTATGGTTTTTCTTTCCAACTCGCCTCACCACTATAGCCCCTCTCTAGAACTTCAGAAGCAAAAGCACATTCCCTAGGACAACCCATGCAGCATGGACCATCGAAGGGCTAAAGTTCAAAGCTGGTTAACAACCATAAATGAATGACAAGATAAGTTTTCTTTGTGCTTACACATATAGCACCTCCTCCACAATAAAATGAACATTAGAAGGGGCCTTAGATCACTAAACCCCTTTCTAAGGAAAAATAAAATCCTTTTAACCCACTGGAATTGTGTAGTCACAAATTTTTTCAGCAATGATTCTCCTGCATCTTAAACAGTGCTCTCTTTCTCTGGGATGAGGCACATGCTAAAACTACAAGATTCAACAATCTCAATAACTCCTCTACCTCCCTACTGTTTTAAGCATAGATATAAGGGTTAATTGCTTCATATTTTCTTTCAAGATTGTACGAGGGAGTCTTGTCTTATGCATTTTGTGGAAAAGAGAGGACACCAAGTAGGTTGTAACCTTTTCTTGTATTTGTATCATTTGGTAACAGATTACAATGATCCCCGTGATTCATTTATTACTTGCATTGCATTGTTAAACTAGAGACCATTCAACCAATAAAATGAGAGGTGGGATTAGGAAACTCGAAAGGCATCAAGCTTTGGGCTTCTAAGTGATCAGGAAAAACTGATCTTGGTCAGCAATGTGAAGTTTGACAAACAATAAGAGGCAATTACTTAACAACAGATAGGCAAGTAATTTTCCCTGTCATCATTGCATATGGTATGATAATAGTGGTGCGAGAAAAGACAACGTCACCCCATGGAATGAATTTTCCTGTAATCTCTGTGATTACTTTAGACCAAATGCACACCAAGACTTCATTTGGGCATCAGAAAGGTTCAGCAGACTACAGTAAAAGGTCATAAGAGGAAGTGCAAGCAATATATTGTTGGATAGAAGAATTTTTTGTTAGTTGTTAAGTTAGCTTATTTAAGAAAACTTTACAGATCGGCTTCAATGTTTAGCCTCATTTTGAAATGTCTCAGCCCCGCTCTACTCTGCATATTGATGGAGAAGTTGGCATAAGGATAAAGTTTTTTGCTTCCTTATAGTATTTCTACAGGATCAAGCAAAATAAGGGGTCAGTGCTAAATTGTTATTGCATTAAATTTATTTTGTGTTCTTGAAACGTAACTACACATATACGCATATGCCTATACTAACTATATTATATAAAGGGAATACCTAAGGTGTTCCTTTTGCCCCACTTCCAAACTATCCATTCTCCGTGAAAGTTTCCCATTTTGAAAATTTAGGGAATAGGCGTTGCCTGTTGGTATTTAAGAATATGAAGGAATTGGGAGGAGGAGGAGAAGATAGAGAACTGGCACACAGCGAATGTGACATGTACAGGTAGTATAAAATAAATCCAGAAAATGGGAACATCACTGTTCATTGGTGTTAGAAGTGGGCATGAAGAAATACAAGAGAAGGATAAAAACCTGAAGAGAGGAATAGCTGCCAAGACGGAGAAGGCGGCCATGGCGAACAGCCATGGAATCGGCGAACGGGAGAGAAGTGTCACTAGTGTAGATAGTCCCATTCATCACCACCAAATCCGCGACTACTCGAGTAGACAATGAGGACCATTCTCCTCTGAAATCTGGCAAATAGAACACGCGCAACGACGTAGAAGCATGTGAATTGCATACACAAATGAGTAGGGTTTACATAGAATGAAACTGGGCTTTGGCATATTTTCGAGAGTGACGAACACTCACAGTGGGTGGTGCCGAGCAGGGGAACCAAGACTATGGATACGAGAAGTGCGATTGAGGCAGAGAGGAAGACAATGCACAAATTCATCGAGTTCCAGTGAGAGGCTCCCCTGTTTGTGTTTGGCTTTCCCTTCCCTTTTCGAAATGAACGTTTTTGAGTACACAAAGCGTTTAGATAAAATATGTTTTTTAAATTTTTTAGTTGTGTAATTTGGTATTTGATGAAATAAAATTTATGAACTATCAAAAATTATAAAATTATATATAAATATAAATCAAAAAATTATATTAAATGATAAATTCAAAAGACTTGAAACCAAAAAAATGAGATGAAGATAAGAGAATAATCAAGTGATAACTACTAGTAATGATTGTTGCAAATGGTGATGCCTAGAAATGACAATTTATGTGATGATGATTTCCTTGAGGCACATTGATTGGAAATATAAAATTTATTTAAGAGAATAATCATATTTTTTATTTTATCAATATAAGTATTTTTTTAACTAGTTTAAATGATAGATTTAAAAAAATTTGTATAAAATTCAATCTAAGTTCAAGTTGAATGTCATTGTCTTTTGTCAACATATATTACACACGATTTATGATATACAAGTTATAATTTATCATTTGTAACGTAATCTCTTTTATATCGTATCTTTATTGCTTGACATTTTGTAATTTTATATGATTTTATCAAGTATTTTGTAAACAAGAACTTAAAAATTTTATAAAAAGTTAAAATAAAAAATTAATTGTATAAAATTTATATTCAAATATTTAGGGGGAAAAAAACAAAAAATGTTATCATTAAAATATTATTTAGTATGATACGTATAATTGTTTAAGATAAATATTATTAAATATTAAAACATTTGTTGTGTTTTCTACATACAGGTAATATATTATATCTTTTAGGTAAAATTTGGATTGAGATAAAATTTAGTATAGTAATAAAATTAAGTTCGGTTACGAGTTTAAAGTTTTTTAATAGAGTTTAATTTAATTTGTTAAAAAAATATAAAAGAGTATTTTAAAAATTCTTAACAAGATTTCATAACACTAAAATACTTTAAATTTAATCATAAATTAGGGTAAATAATATAAGATAAAAAAAAAAATAGACTGGGTTTGTGATTCTGTTTCATTTTGTTGAGACACAATTCTAAGAGAAATCTTATACCATTTTTATCAGAACTTCAAAACCAAACAAAAACATAGATTGAATTAAACCGATTTGATTTAACAGTTTGGACAACATTATTTATACATGTCCCTAGAGACTACTACTTTCATTTCATAAATAGTATATAACAATTAAGACTTAATTTTTATTTTTTGAGAGTCAAACCAAGTGGTTCAATTCCATAGCATTATTCTTCTATAGAAAATCAATCATATTTTATTTCAGGATATTTGTTTGATTTGATGTCGCAATAAATAAATAAAAAATAGTGACCATAACAATGTCATATGCATAAGCAAATTACACAAAAAGTTTTTTGTCTTAAGACTGAACCATATAAAATATGAATTAAATTACAAAATATAATTTAATAATAATACACATATTAAACGAACTAGTTTAATTTATAAAATATTAAAACAAGTATGAACCGCTGAGCTTGCTATAATATTAATCAAATGTGGTTAATGCAGCAGAAATATGATGATGGCCTAAAATGTCTAGAACTGAGACTCTTGCTTACCAGCCATAAATCATACAGCAATGTGAAAGAAAACTAAATATCAGATTTGGCTGCAAGGCTACCGAAATACAACCAAATAGATGATCATCAAGAAACTAAATATCAGATTTGGCTGTAAGGCTACCGAAATACAACCAAATAGATCATCAAAATAGCAGCTAACTGCTCCCGCTGGTAAGAATGGGGCAGCCCATTAAAATTTGGGATTTTAACACTTGAAATGTTATAGCATTCATCTGCATCTGCTCCCTTATGTACAAATCAAAATAGCAGACGATGGGATGGGCGCAGAAAGGCTTCTTAATCTACTTACAGAAAAATTAAACCCACAGAGAGTCTTTTAACAAGTTACCCTGCACAAATATTACGACATCAGCCTACCACCTGTTTTTCGGCTCGGCTTCATCTGGAGTAACACTGCCTTCCCTGTTCCAACCAGAACGAGCAGGCTTGTTTTCTGGCCCGGCCTCATCGGGAGCAACACTACTTTCCCTGTTCCAACCAGAACGAGCAGGCCTGTTTTCAGGCCCGGCTTCATCAGGAGCAACACTGCTTTCCCTGTTCCAACCAGAACGAGCACGCCTGTTTTCAGACACGGCTTCATCAGGAGCAATACTGCTTTCCCTGTTCCAACCAGAACGAGCAGGCCTGTTATCAGGCCCAGCTTCATCCGGAGCAACACTGCGTTCCCGGTTCCATCCAGAACGAGGCTTCTTGAAGTACTTTGGAATGAAAGGATCGGCCCTGTCAGGGTACTTCCCCCTGATGAAGTTCTCTAAACATTTGCGGTAAGAAAAATCTTCTTTGTGACCATCCGTCTTGACGATATAGAAGCACCTGCTGTCCTGAAAACTGCTGTGCTTCGTAACCTGTCAAAATAATTCCTGCCATTTAGTTTCCAAGGAGGGTGAAATAAGAAAATAATTTTGGAAAAAGGGTGGCCCAAGGGCATAACTTTACATGCATAACATGTTCCCAAGACAATTTTGCCAGTATACTACCCAGGGCAACATTAAAAATAAGTTATGACAACATATCAAAACCTTTTATCTCATTATGTGAAGTTGGCTAATTAAAAATAAAAATAAAATAAAAACAAGAATATAAGAGTCAATGGAAAAGATAAACAAAAATCCCAGCAAAAGGCTAACTAACAGACATCTTTATTCCCACCACTTCCTTATATACCCACTTGCACGTTTCCCCACAAACACGCAACAAAACAAAAAAGAAAAAGGTATATAACCACGGGATCCAAAAACTTCGCTGGTGGATTTAAGTAATTCCCTAAACACTTCTAGTATTGAATGGGAATCACATGTTCACTAGTCCTAAACTTGAACGAAGGAGGGGGGTTGCATTACATAGCTGATATTTTGCATAAAACTTGTTGGACAAAATATCGTGAATTCCAGATAAAAAAGTAACTTGTTAGGGTGCATCCGTCCCCGCAATGTGCTGTATTGGATGAGTGCAGTGAAAAATGAGCTACAAATTATGAAGCAATGTGCTGTATTGGATGAGTGCAGTGAAAAATGAGCTACAAATTATGAATCAACGTCAGAATGTAGAGCTAAATTTGCAAGGATTGTTGCATTTTCATGGACTTGTGCAAGTAAAGAAATTAGTCTAGAACCAGATATATTAAGGATAGAATAAAGTGGAATGTCAGAACTTGGACACATGTTGAGTTTCCATATTGTACTTGTTGGTTTCACCATGTCAACTAAGTTATGGAACACAACTATATCAATTATCTTCATTCACCACCATCTCATGAAATTTCTCCATGTGAAGATGGTGTTCAAACTTCATTTCATCATTACTCCGCCAGGGGATATTATCCACTGCCGGTCCCAAGCCCGGATAAAGGAGGAGGGTTGCGTTAGGTAGCCGACAGCCAGCGTAAAACCTAGTCGGATCCAAATATGAATTCTAGACAAACTATCTGTTGGGATGTAACCCACATAGAAGTCTAGAATTCATGTAGCCAACCCCACATAGTGGGATAACGGCTGGATATGTTGTTGTTGTTGTCAGAACTTTGACAGAAAAATCTAAAACTCCTGAGCTCAGATCAGAAGAAGAATTATTATTATTTGCTTGTGAGAGAAGAGATGGATTAGTGGTAAGGCTAAATATAAATTTTCATAATCAAGGAATGATTGTATAAGAAATAGAGTGGAGATTATTAGACAATAATTTAAATGATGGGGAGTGAATGCGAGGAGAGTAGGAAGCTTATTGCAGCTAGAGTTATTATCAAGAGAAGAAGACACTATGAATATTTTTAGAATACATTGACCACAAATTAGGTTCGGAGCAGAGAGACAATTTTAGAATTTAGACTGTAGGGAAAGTAGTATCTATAGGAAAGAAGACAGTATAGGATGTGACTTAAACACTTATGCTAACAAAGAAGTGAATAAGCATGAAGGAAATAGATTAGGACAAAATTTTAAGTAAGAAGGATCAAACTATTACGCAAGTTCATTGTAGTTAGTAGTATGTCCAAGAAGTGGGATAAACACTTGGTTACATACAAAAATAACTTATCAACAACCCAAATAAACAATTTTCTTTAAGACATTTTTCAAAAACAGAAGTAATGAACACAATTAGCGAAAGAAAGTCAGAAGCCTAAGAAAATTTGCAGAATCAACTTGACATTAAAGCTGGGGGAAAGCCCACAAAGAAGTAACAGAACATGAGAAATAAAATAAGAGTTTTGAGCCATGCCAAATGCATCAAAAATGAGAATTGAAAAAAAGAAAAGAAAAGAAAAGAAAAAAAAAGGAGGTAATCAAGAAAAGATGGAAAGAAAATTATTTGAGGTTATTAAATTAGCTAGGAGAAACAAGTGTTATGTTGGAGCATATAGATGCTAAAAGAGATGCAGATTATATTTTCTATAGTTGTGTTTGTCCAACATATCCCAATAGAAGCATGTAAATGTAGGCGAGAAAAGGGAAATTTTTTGTTAACAAATTTATTTAGTGTGATCATTAAATAAAAAAGGATGTCAGATGTGTGGAGAAATTACACTCCAGTGCCTATTTATAAGAACAAGGGAGAAATTCAAATTTCTTAAATTGCAGAGGGTTCAAGCTAATAAGCCACACTATGAAAATTTAGGAGTAACTGGCAAAGGCCAAGAGGATAAACAAAGATCTTTGAGAATCAATCCGGCTTATGCCACGTAGGTCAACAATAGAAATATCTTTTTTTGAGACAATAGAAACGTTTAGAAATAAGCAGAAACATTTGCAGCCTATGACCAGTCCCCAAAAGAACTAGTGGAAGGTGTTATAGTCAAAAGGAATCTGAATTGCTAATACACAAGATATTTAAGGGCATGTATCATCAAGCAAAACAGGTGTTAGAACTTATAGAGAAGATTCTGAGACTTTTTCAATTATATTTGAATTACATCAAATATCTACCTTGAGGTCTTACCTCTGCTATTGTGATGTTAATGAACTCACAAACCATATCTAAGTAAAATTGCCTTGTGTGTACTATTTGCAGAAAATATTGTCTTTGAATTAAGAGTCCAAGATATTAAAGTTGAGTAGGTCTACACGCAAGTTCAATAAAATTAGAAGTGTGGATAATGTCCTGGTGAGACTTGGAGATCAGGTTTTTTTCTCAAGGAAATATTAATTTAGATATCTTGAATCAATTGTCCAAAATAAGGAATGAATGACGAATAACATTACTCAGAGAATCAAGGTAAGATTATTAAAGTGGAACAACGGGTATAGCATTTTATGCAATGGTAAAACCTCTTTGAAGTTAAAAGAGAAGTTCTATCAATCAACAATAAGACCATATTTTTTACTGTTAGGCATTTTAAGTACCAAAACCTGCAAAATATGAATACTACTAAGATAAGGATGTTAAGGTGGATGTGCAACTATACTTGAAAAGACAAGATAAAAAAATAAGATCATATTATAATACGATTGAAGCGACGAATATTGAGAATAAAATTCAGGAAACATAACTAAAATGGGTTTGAAAATATGAGAAAAGGATTGATAGACACACATATGAGGAGAGTATAAAATAAACAAACTTTATAGCAAAAGAGTGGGGAACACCAAAGAAAAAACTTGGTAGAAAACCTTTAAATATGACAGTACATAATGGCCTTGCAAAAGAAATGGCATGAATAGAAATGATGTGAGATCTAAAACTCAAGTAAACAATACCACCTTAGTAGGGTTTGGTCTAATTATGGACACACATTTTGGAAATAACAAAGACCACCCTGCAGATAAAAAAAAACTAGGGTAAATTGACCATTTTACCCCTTAGCTCTCCTATCTTCTCAAGCACATATATATGGTTCATTAGTGCAACCAGAAATTATGTTTTTGAGTGATTAAATAAAAAATTACTGATTCTTCTAGTCCAAAATTCCTCTTCTTTCTCTCTTCTGCTTGGGCTTCCTTCTCCCTCTACACTTCTCCCTCTAAATTCTCCTTTTTCCTCCTGTCCAGATTTCTTACTCTTCCTAATCTATTTTTCCTCCTCTCCCTATTTTCTTCTCGTACTCCACAAATTTTCAGCAATCTTCCAACTATCCTGCATCTCTACATATCAGGGTGTCATAGTAAACAAACATCTAAAAGGTTTGAAGATTTGAAGCATGCAAAAAACCAAAAAAAAAATAGACACCAAGAGTTCTACTTTCATGCTATGTGGATAAAGCCCACATGTTAGACATGTTACAATTGGCAAATGTTCAGCTCCAGCACATACAAAACATATATGTTAGTAGTGGAATAGCTAAATTCTATTATCATAGGCTTTCTACATGTAATAACAGAAGTAGAAATGAAAGAAAGAAAAAAACAAGATTTCCAATTGCATTCACACAAGTACATCATGATGCATTCAATCCAACTTGACCGAGTTGGACCATAACTTGCCAATGCATATATAAAAACTTAAAACCACTTCAAACAAAGTTTGATGTCCAACAACCAATCAGCTAAGGCCAAAAACAGAGAACTTTCATCATCTGGGTGAAACCAACTTCATACCAAAGTGCCTAGGGATCAAGCAAGTACAATTTTACGGTTTTCATAAATATCATAGAATAATCTCAAACAAATAAGATTTTTTTGAAACATTTAAATTAGTGCATTCAAATGCAAGCTACAACCAAAAGATGCAGTTACCAATGTTGTACAACATGCAAGAAGAATGTGATTTGTAGATGTTGGTTCACAAAGGAATATCAAGAAAGAGATATGATTAGAAGTTTCCAAATCTAGAATAGGATATTTCCTAAATCAACTTAGGAAACTTTCCTAATAATGTTCATATGTATCTTTTCCTTTTGTTTTTGTTTCCTTCCTAGTAATTAAATTAGTTTCCTTATGTTGCATCTCTTCTCCTCTATAAGAGGATGTAACCATGTACATACGAGATATATGGAAGAATTATTCCAATTCTCTACATGGTATCAGAGCCACCGATACCTTCTTGCTCTTCCTAAAACCCTAGTGTGCCTTCATTGCACATTCTTTTTGTCCGATCTCTCCAAGCCTTCATTGCTTCCACACAATTCAACCGTTCTTTCCGGTGAACATGTTTAAAATATCAAAAGCTGCACCATCCATGATAACGGTAGAATCAACCCCAGTTGATCAGCCAACTGGGGCCGGAGAGCTGCCTGGGATGCACCATTCCTACCGTTTAGACAATAGGAATTACTTGCAGTGGGCCCAACTTGTGAGGACCTTCCTCAAGGGAAGATTGGCTACCTGACTGCACCCCCTCCACAAGTCTCGAATCCCACCTTAACAGCACGAGATATTGAAGACTCTTTGATCACATCTTGGCTATGGAGTGCCATGCAACCAAAGGTTAGTAAGAATTACATGTTTTTTAACTTCAGCAAGGGATAATTGGGAGACAGTGAGGCAGACCTATTCTAAGGTCCAAGATGCCTCAGTATTTTTCGAGATTAAAACTAAGATCAATGGCACTAGACAAGGACCTTGATTGTAATAGAGTACTACAATAAGATGAAAGTGTTGGATGATTCACGGAGATTGAAGGAGATTAGAGGAGTGTGATCTAACTTTCCTAAAGTCAAGGCAGATATCTTCTCCAAGATTAGATCCTGATTTAAGAAGTTTCCTAATTCTGTAATTGTATCCTTTGTTTCCTTGTATAGTGTATAGCATATTTGTTTTTCTTTTTCTATAACTTTCCTATAGTGTAATCTTCTTCCCTATTAATAGGGAATGTATTCAGTGTCTATAATGATCATAATAGAATGATTTCATTGTTCTTCCTATTCAAGCTATACTGGTTTCTACATAAAGGATTATGGCTAGAATTTGACTGCTATCAAGACATCAAGATGGTGTGCAGTGAGGATGCTGCCACCCTCAATAGGATTCTTGAGCATGATAGGATTGTAGAGTTTCTAGCAGGCCTAAATCCAAAGTATGATCAAGTGAGGGTTCAGGTTCTTGGTAAGGAGAAATTGCCTGCTCTTAATGAAGTGTTTTCCATTGTTAGAAGTGAAGAAAACCGAAGGGTAGCTATGCTTTATGAACCCAATACAAAATGTTCGACTATGGTGTCCAGAAATAGGGAAGGGGCAAAATTTAGAGCAGGAAAATCAGAGGTTTCAATGAAGAACTTAGGTCGTGAAGGACAGTGCTGTACCTACTGCAAGAAACCCAAGCACACTAGGGATGCATGTTTCAAACTCCATGAGAAAGAAGCTATTTTGAGTAGGATGGAAGGATTTAAAAACCAACTCCCAAGAACTAGGCCTATATCTCAAGAAAGGAGGAGGAAATTGGATCCACCGAAAGGACAGATTCTATTGGGTCTGATCTTATTCAATTGAACACATAAGAGATTAACAAACTCCAGAGCTTCCTAAGGACAATTCAGGACGAAGCCTGCACTCTTGCTCAGCAAGGTAAATGCCTACATTCTGGTTCTTTTCCTGCCTCTAAGATTGATAGGAATAATATGTGGATCCTTGATTCGAGAACCACTGGCCATACGACCCCTAACTTGAATAATTTTGAGACATGTAAGCCACTTGAAACCTCTACACAGATAACCATTTCTAATAGAACCTTAGTTCCCATCACTGGCTAGGGTAAGGTTGACCTTAGCCCTATCTTATCTAACAAACAGGTACTTCACGTACCTAACATGGCTACCAACCTTATCTCTGTTTATCAACATACCAAGGAATTAAATTGTCGTGTTATTTTCTATCCTCATATGTGTGAATTTCAGGACATGAGCACAAGAAAGATATTGGTGTGGCTAAGAAACACAATGGACTGTACTTCTTACAGAGGGAGAGTGATCAGGCGCCAGGCTAGGGCCTAGCGCCTAGGGCCCCTAGGCGAGCTTAGGAAAACTGTTGGTTTTTTTTATTTTTTTTAACTTTGTGATGTAACTTGATGTTATTTTCAATTAAATCAAAGTTGAAAGTGACATGAAAATATATATATATATATCTAACATTTCTACATTAGATATATATCTAACATATAAATAGAAAAGAAAAAATATATATATCTAATCTAACATATAAATAGAAATAGAAAAAAAAATATATCTAATATATTTAACATATAAATAGAAAAGAAAATGTATATATATATATCTAACATATAAATAGAAAAAAAATTAAATAACATAATAAACCCTAATAGCTAACACTAGCAACGCACACGAGAGAGAGAGAGAGAGAGAGAGAGAGGGGGGGGAGGTTGGAAGTGGAAGCAAAAAGTAGAGATGGAGCTTGACAGTGGCGACGATGTTGAGGCAGCGTGGACAGAGCTTGATGGCGTAGAGGTGGTGAGGAGGTCGCGATGGAGCTGGAGGCAGTAAGGAGGTACCGATGGCGTTGAGGCAGCGGCGACCTTGGGCTGAGAGGAGTATGAGAGTAAGAGAGGCTTAGGAATCGACAAAAGATAAGATTTAAACCTAAAAATTAGGCGTCTCAAGCAGCGCGCCCAGGCGGCTAGGCATCGCCTGGGTCGCCTAAGCGCCGCCATCGCCCGATTAATCGGGCATGAGCCTAGAAGGGCCGACTAGGCCATATTCGGGGTGGCTAGGGGCCGCCTAGGCTGATTTTTAGAACATTGAAAGTGATCCTAACGAGAGATAGAAAAAGGTTGCTTGTTCATCCCAGTCAAACTTTGACCTGGCCAACATTTGACTCCATCATTATACGCTAGGTCACCCTCCTTTTGTTTTGTTAAAGACTATGTTTTCGGCCTTGTTTAGGACCCTAGATCCTAGTATGTTTCAGTGTGATGTGTGTGTAATTTCTAAATACCATTGTGTGTCCTATTCAATCAGCAATAAAATATCATCTAAACCATTTTCCTTAGTCCATTCTGATGTTTGGGGACCATCCAAGATCCTCAACTGTTTTGGGGCAAGCTGGTTCATTTCCTTTATAGAAGATTGTACTCGTAAGTGTTGGGCCTTTCTATTAAAAGATGAAGTTACCATTGGAACGGTTTTACCCTATTTTTGCAAATTGATTTAAATTGCATCAGTTTTTGTAGCAAGAAGGGATTGTTCATAAGTCTTCCTGCATAGATACTCTACAACAAAATAGAGTACCTGAAAGAAAGATAATACATCTCCTTAATGTGGTTAGAGCACTTCTTCACCATCACCATGTTCCTAAAAACTTCTGGGGAGCGTTGTTCTAACAGTAACCTATGTGAGTAATAGGGTTCAATGTAGGGTTTTAAATAATCAGAGTCCTTTCTATTATTTGTCCTCATTTTTCCCAAACCTAAGTTTGAATACCCCTCTTCCACTTCGAGTGTTTGGTTGCGGGTTCTTTGTTCACGTTCATTAAGATTCATCAAGACAAACTCAATCCTAGAGCTCTTAAGTGTGTCTTCCTTGGTTACACTCTTACCCAAAAAGGCTACAAAGGTTACAACCCTTCATCTAAAAAATTCTATTGTCTCCAAAGATGTCACCTTTGTTGAATCTCAGTCCTTTTTTGGTCCTCCTCAGCTTGGTCCCCATGGGGAGACTAGAGAATATGGTGACCAAAGCTCCAGGGTTGTTTTTCTTGACTTAGAATCAGCACCAACCAGCTCCAATGAACTAGTTGACACTGATACTAATTAGTCTCCTCAATTTACCTCCACTCCTATGTCTCCTACTTCCTCTCCTATCTCTCCTCAGCCTACAAACTGCAATGAGCAAGCAGCCCAATAATTGCCATCTCCGGTTAGGTATAAGGGCTCCCTTTATGTGTTTAAAAGGAGGCAGCCCATTCTGGACTTTCAACCTGCATGAGCATCAGACCTCAGCCCAGGTATGGAATTCACTCAACCAGTGGTTTCCACTCTACCTAGCTGTTAGAAGATGTGGCTGATTCATATTCCTTATGAGGCTGATTCATATTATTTCATATCCACGGGAGTCCATGGGAGATTTATTTAATTACTTTGCTTTCCTTCTTTAAGAGATTTGATTGTATATTATGTCTTGTATCTTTTTTGTATATTTCTTTCTATATTCGGTTGTTGTAGCCTTCCTTTTATTTCTTTCTAGATTTGGTATTTCCTAGATTTGGTAGTTTCCTAAATCTGCATAAGATATGCTGTATAGTTTCCTAAATCTGCATAAGGCAAGCTGTGCCTATGCTGTATAAATTTGCAGCTTGTGCTGCATCTTAATAATAAGTCAGATTTTTATTCTTTTCTTGACACTAGCCCTGTTCCTAATGACTTGGACCTACCAATTGCTGTAAGAAAAGGGGTCAGAAGTTGTATGTCAGCTCCCAAGGATCTGACTAGTGATTCCTTCGTCCAGTGGACTGTTCGAAGGAAGAAGGAAGGAAGATAGGGAGAGAAATTAGGGAGAAGAGAGAACAGACGAGAGAGAGAGAGAGAGAGTGGGAGAGAATGAGAGAGAAGTGGACTGTTCGAAGGAAGAAGGAAGGAAGATAGGGAGAGAAATTAGGGAGAAGAGAGAACAGACGAGAGAGAGAGAGTGGGAGAGAATGAGAGAGAGAATGTCAGAATTATGTTAGAATATTTCATAACCTTCCGTGGCAAGGATCAGCTGAATATATAGCTGGATTCTTTGCCCATGTGCAGTAACCGCTTACAGCAAAAAGAGAATGTACAATCTGCCAAAGCAGTAACAAACATGTACCCCCCTTAACAGCATATTCTACTGCCTATTCTATTCTGCTAATAGCTGAACCTCCCTTCCTATTACATTTAATTACCCTTTCCCCTCCTTGCTACGTGAATCGTGACATTGTACACATCCCTTGTCTAATTGCCTTTCCTACCATCGTCTCTCTCAAAACCATAGAAGCTTCCTAACCTCATTGGATACCAGTGTTATTCCTATGTTAGCGGATGAGGCTGTAAAAGATCAGGATTGGAAGCAAGCTATGCTAGAGGAGCTGAAAACTCTAAATAAAAATCAGACATGAAAATTGATGCCAAGGCCTAAGGGAGTCACCCCAGTAGGCTATAAGTGGATCTTTAATTTGAAATACAAAGCTAATGGAGCTTTGGAGAGATATAAAGCTAAGCCGGTGGCCAAGGGCTATACTCAATCCTATGGCATAGATTATCTAGAAACTTTTGCCACCGTGGCAAAAATGACCACCGTGAGGATCCTTATATCACTAGCAGCCCATTTCGGGTGGAAGCTACAACGACTGAATGCGAAGAATGCCTTCTTATATGGAGACTTAGAGGAGGAAGTGTTCATGTAGTTGCCTCCAGGATTTCAAAAAGGAGATGCAGGGAAAGTGTGCAGGCTTAAGAAGGTGTTGTATGGGCTCAAGTAGTCCCCACATGCATGGTTTGCCCGATTTTCTAAGGCCATGAAGCCTATGGGATACTGCCGCAGAGGAGATCATACCCTTTTTTTCAAACATTCGGAAGAAAGAGTCACAACCTTGCTAGTGTATGTGGATGATATAGTGGTGACTAGAAATGATGAAGAAGAAGAACAAATTCTCAAGGGGAATTTAGCTAAGGAATTTGAGATTAAAGACATTGGGACCCTTAATACTTTATGGGAATAGAAGTTGCCTAAGGCTGGAATTTTCCTATCCCAACGCAAGTATGTGTTAGATTTGTTGGCTGAAACAGGGATGACAAGAGGAAAATGAGCCAGCATACTCGTGGAACCTAACATTAAATTGCAGGAAAATCCTAATGGGCATGTAGTGGATAAAGGAAGGTTTCAAAGGCTAGTGGGCAAGCTGATATACCCCTCTCATATTAGGCCTAACATAGCTTTTGTTATCAACCTAGTAAGTCAGTTCATACACAGCCTTACCAAGGAGCATATGCAAGCAGTGAGGAAAATCTTGAGTTATCTAAAGATGACACCTGATAAGGGCATCTTGTTTAAAATCGGGGCTGAATTAAATGTTCAAGGGTTCACTGATGTAGACTAAGGAGGTTCTCTGTTTGATAGGAGATCTACCACTGGATATTATGTGTTTTTTGGGGGAAATCTTGTGTCTTGGAGGAGTAAAAAGCAAAACATTGTGGCACGATCTAGTGCAAAGGCAGAATTTAGGGCCATGGCCCTCAGTTTATATGAGTTGTTGTGGCTACACATTGTCCTAGAAGATTTGAATATTAAGATTCAAGGTTCCATTGAGCTATTTTGTGATAATCAATCAGCTATTAATATTGCTCACAATCCTGTTCAGCATGACAAGACAAAACATGTAAAAATAGACCAGCACTTCATAAAGGAGAAGTTGGATATAGGTCTAATTCATATTTCTTATGTGTCATCTGAAAATCAAGTGGTTGATGTGCTGCTACCTAAAGAGCTGGTTGCAAAATGATTTGAAGGTTTGATATGCTAGTGAGGAATGATGGACATTCATTCATTAGCTTGAGGGGGAGTGTTGACTCACGAAGGAATATCAAGAAAGAGATATGATTAGAAGTTTCCAAATCTGGAATAGGATATTTCCTAAATCAGACTTAGGAAACTTTCCTAATAATGTTCATATGTATCTTTTCCTTTTGTTTTTCTTTCCTTCCTAGTAATTAGATTAGTTTGCTTATGTTGTATCTCTTCTCCTCTATAAGAGGATGCAACCATGTACATACAAGATATATGGAAGAATTATTCTCATTCTCTACAGTAGAGGTAAGTGGATATTAACAGGACACCGTTACCATGATGAATGCAATAAGCATCTATAAAGATAAGATAAACAATATGATAAAACAACATGATATCTGAACAACCTAAATGAATTTGGTTTTCTATTGAAAGAAAGCTTCAACAAACTAAAGAAAAATAAATATGTAATACATACCATTCCTCTTCAGAGTCAGAAACTTTAGAATTTTCTCATGACTTTTACTACCCCTGATCTATATGTATGGTCAAATGAAAAAAAAAATTGAAGAGGGGTTACCATATTCCACTATCAAAACCGTGTAATTATCCAGCCAAACAATGTTTAATTTAATCAAAGTTGCATCCTTTATCAATCTCAACCACATGCAAGATACCACTACAAATATACCCAACATCCCTCCAGGAATTGTGTGACTGAACACCTACAAATACAATTGAGAAGCAATTCTCCATGTGCATAATAAATGAACTAAACAAAAACGCGAAAGGGGAAGAAAAAAACAGCCTATTGAGTCCACATTTACTGTTTAATCATCAAATAATTGGGCAATAACAGCCTGCAAGACTTGCCAACACCCCCAAATGTTCTCTTTGTAGAGGTGTAAATGCTTGCACATGACAACAGAAGCGATCTAATTGCAAATTCAGAACCATAAAGATAACACTTTTCATTTCATTTCATGTCAATATTTGCAGACCAAAATCCAGAAGAAAAAATTATGTACAAGCATCTGTATCCAACATGGTATGATTCACATTAAACATACAATCTGACAAGAAAGAATAATTAAGAAGCATACCATTACATAATCTATCCCTGCTCCCATCTTTGAACTTTTATCAGGATGATGAGTGAACACATTGTGAAGAACAAACGACTGATCCTCGGCAGACAATGGATCCCCATCATTGTACCTTGAAAACAAGAAAACAGATTTTACAACTTCATATTTAAAAAATTTCATAGACAAAAATAAATTTATTTCCTATTCATTATTAACAGTCATGAAGAAGCATTTCTTGTTCCCCCCCGGTTTTGAGAAGTTCAATAAACCATGCTCTTACAACAAATATAGGAAAGAATTGTATTGGATTGTGTGAATAAGGATGCTGATTACACAGTTTTATAAACAACAATTACAAAATAAAGAAATACCTGACTAGCCTAATCAAGAATCAAACTCTACATAATATCAAGAATGGAGATAAGACTGATCTAATCCCAAATTTAAACTGAAAATCTAACTGAACAGATAAGTATAATTAATCTGAACTATATCTTTAACACATGCAATGAAAAGTTGGGGTGGTGCCAGCAATTAGCATAACAGCTAAGGTACATAAAAATGGAGAGTCCATACATCCTAGGGGAGAGCAGAAAGATATCTAGATTAACTTCAAATACGATGATGAGTTCTCAATTACTAAGAATGTTGGACTTTGACATTTAAGGATGTTCCAAGTTAATAGTCAATCATAAAACTACTAGCGAAGACATGAAAAGTTACCCAGTCTGATGCAGAATTCTTCTAATAGATTGCATTATCAACTCCACATCTGACAAAATATCTTGTTCCTCAGAGGTGAACATATCCAAACGCTGTCTTGTTGCAGTTAAATTTCCAACTGCTTTGTTTTTCCAATCTCCGGCATTAGAGGAACCCCAACCACGTGGGCTATCAGTTTGTTCTTTCTTAGAAGAGAACCTTCTTGGCCTACCCCACTGTGGTTGTACACTTTCATTGTGACTGACTGTGTTTGCAGGATCCCAGCCACTTTCACTTGCTGATTGATTTGTCTGTTCATTCATTACATTTTGACTGCGATTCCATAAACTGGCAGGTGATTCTTTCTTCTGTCCAACCTGAGATTTTTCATCAACTGTACATTGGTCCTCATCAACCAGAATATCCCGTTGTAGCTCTGGTGGTCTTCTAGAGAGGTTATCCTGTGTCTTCCCAGCATCAGCTCCCCAACTGGACCAACCACTCGGATTTTCTGGTGCTGTGCCAGCACCTAGATTTTTCTTTTTTCCAGCCAGCCATTCATCATTGGACTCATCATTTTGACTGGAGTTCCAGAGGTTATCATGTGTCTTCCCGGTGTCAGCTCCCCAACTGGACCATCCACTTGGATTTACTGACATTGTACCGGAACCTAGAATTTTCTTTTTTCCATCCAGCCAATCATTCCCATCATTGGACTTGTCATTCTGACTGGAATTCCAGAGGTTATCCTGTGTCTTCACAGAATCAGCACCCCAGCTGGAAGACCCACTTGGATTTGTTGGTGCTGCGCCAGCACCAGGATGAGGCTTTTTTCCAGCCAACCAATCCATTCCATCATTGGACTCATCATTTCGATTGGAATTCCAGAAATAGGAAGGAGACTCTTTTCGCTTTCCTGACTGAGATTCCAATTCATCTGATCGATCACTATTGGAATGGCCCCAACCAACAACAGTTTTAGAAGTATCCCCCTGTTTTGTTTCCTCAGTGATTGTACGAAGCACATCATCTGTTCGAACTGTATCAAGACCCCAACTGGACCAACCACTTGATTCCGACAATGATTTTTTACCCCCCAAGTTTCGTTTTTTGTCTACCATCCAATCTTTTCCATCACCGTGGTCATCATTCCTGCCACTGGACTCTGTATTTAGACATGAAACCTTCTCCCAATTAGATCCACTGGGCCTACTCCAGTCCACTGTCAGATCCTCCAAGTCATTCTGAACTTCAGAACTATCTTCAAAGATTGGCTTATCAGAGCTACGGTCTGGAGATGGGGCCCATTCCATATCATCATTTTCCAGTTCAATGTTATCAATTTCTGTGCCAAGACAATCAGTTCCTGTTTCCTCTTCTCTTGAACTCCTTACCAAATGAAGAAAGTTATAGACATCAATTCCCTCTTGATTATTCAGTCCAACCTAAAACCAGAAAAGCAAAACCTTCTTAAACTGTTATGAGAGGTAGGGTAATGCAACCAATTAATATAGGTTACAAACCTCTCTTGTGTCCCAAAGGACGTCAAATCGAGAGCCAGTGCCAACAGTCACATGTTTTCCCCATGAACATGAAGCAACTATGCTTGATAAGGAATCGGCATGACACTTTTCGGCAGCTCTCTCAAAGCATTTTTTTGGTGTCTGGAGGTTGAAATAGAAAAAATTAAGAGTCTAAAAATAGTCATCTAACCCAAATGTAACAAAATATAAACTTTAACTAACAAAAACATCAGTAGCTCCTTACAAACAATGTTGCCTCTGCAAATGGTACTTGGACATTTAGTGATCGAGACAGTGCTTTTATACCACCACTATTGAAACCAATCATATTCCCAGGGCATGTCATACTATTAGCCAAGAGAATAAGATGATCCTTAAGCACACCTTTTGCAACCATTGACACTGATGTCGAGAGGCGCTGCAAAGTGGACATAAATTAAGGGTGAAGGCATTAAGAATAAAATAAAAATAATGCTCCACGTCCAAGTAAAAAATTTGAGTTTGTTCCCTTGCTTGGTAAGTAAAATGTGGTGCACCATAATTTGTATATCTACACCATGTAGATCAATATTAAGCACCAAGACATCAGAGAATGAAACAACGAGTGCAGACAAAGGAAAAAATCCACATAGACAAGCCAAAACACATTGAAACACAAGAAATATCACCAATCATTGTACCCAAAAAGCTAACAGAGAGTGAAACCTTTTAAACTGGAAGGGGCTCAAGGACATAACAGAAACATGTCATCCTCTTTAATGATAATGTCGAGAAATCTAATATTGTAAAAGCTTCTAGAAGCTTGATATGTGCGTGTGTGCATGCGTGAGAGAGAGAGAGAGAGAGAGATTAGCACTGGCCTGCTTAAATCAGGATAAAGCACAAAAACTAATCTTTTCATTGGCAATCATTATCAACACACTCGTACCTGGAGGTACCATTAAAAAACACAAATATTTACAACTACAGAGATAAACAAAATAATAAGTCAATATTTCTAGAAATATTTGAAGTATATTGGTCAAACAAGAGAGTATAGTTCATGAGAAAACATAAAAGTTGCTTGTTTATTAGTGTTATTCTTTCAGCAAAAATACAAAAGCTGCTGTTTCCAGCAGGTTAGATAATTAAAAAAAAAAAAAAAAGCTTTGCAAGCATAAATAGAAATCAAACAATGATTACACTGCATGCATAGCAGGAGAGACTTGAATTTAGAAAAAAATATAAACAACTGACCAAGAAATGGAAATATTGAGCCAATTGCATTGATATGGAGCTGATATAAGCAAAAGGTGCCAACAATGGGAGTGTAACACAAATGTCCTCAACAGTAGTAGAAATAAGAGCAGATCAAACATCAATAAGAGATACAATGGAAATATTAAACCATCATACAAACATCAATAAGAGATACAGCCTCAGGTAACTATGGAAGGGAGATTATATTTTGACACTAAAAAAAAAAACAGAGAAGATAAAATAGGTATCCCTAGTTCACAAGGCTCCCCTGCTTTGCAACGGTTGGGAGAGGGTTGTATTTTTGAAGGCTTCCTTTACATTTTTACAAATAGGTTGTTCCCACAACTCGAACCTGTGACCTTTTGGTCAGAAAGGAGTAACCTTATTGCTGTTACCAAGGTTCACCCTCAAAGATAAAAAAATAGCAAATAATTAATCCCACCAGGATACATACAAGTAGTCAGGGTTAGTCGTCATAACAGAAAGCACAAAAGGTAAGATCAAGACGGTAATGCTTCTGGATGCCTGCTTGTCTATTTGTGCTAGAGAACAAGCCACATATTCCTATGTTTAAAAAAAAAAAAAAAAACCACCTTCATTGGTTAAGATTAAATAAATAGAAAACCTAAAATATACCTGAACAGCTTGCTCGAAAGCACAAGAAATTCCAAGCAGTTCCTGTACTTGCTTTATTGCATTGGGGATTGAACGACTTGTGTCAATTAGATGAATGACTGGAAGGCAACAGTCCATGAGAATCCTCCATGCATCTCCAGACCGCTTAATAGCTTCTTTCTCCAGGACAACATCCAAAGCCAGTTCGCCTTCTTTACTCTTGCAAGGATTTCTGATCCAAGTTGTTGTATCTGGACTAATCCAAATCACATTTGCCCAGCAAACTCTTCGGTCACCTGTTCATTCAAAGCAGCCCCATAAGAAAATTAAATCTCAATATCTTGGGATTCCGTGGGGACAATCTGTTTCCACAAGATATCAATTTGTTAAATGATGCATTAGAAAACTCCAAAAAGTAAAAATAGAGTGGAAGCGTAGTAGAACCCCTTCAAAATACTAAAGCAATGGCAAGCTAAGAACCTGAAAAATAGCCACTACTTGTGTAACTATACAAGAATATTCAACCTCCCAGTCCAAGGAACTACAGCCAGGAAACACTTAAGGAAAATTTGGTTTAAAAAGTTGCATGGAAGTTTAGCTAGCTAAGAGAAAAGAACAATAACTCATAACTACTGTACTTATACTGACTTTGGCATACCATTCTTTATTTCTATTTTTATACAGACTTATGTTAATAATATTTTATACTTATGAGCTAATGAAGGGGAATTTCCAAATGAGTAGAAAAAGAAAAAGAACATTTTAGAGAACCATATGACTTCAAAAAGGTTATCAAATATCCTCAACACCTGACATCTCAAATCTTCATAAGCATAGTGTAATCAATTATCTGCTCAAAGAAGCCAGTTCCTAAGCAATTCTTAATGCTTGGTCATCAAGGCAATGACCACTGCAATTTTGAGATGTCATTTTCATTTCTATATTTACTGTTGTGTGAATCTTTGTTTTTCATTATTTTCTGAGGGCGGGGGATTGCGAGTAAAGAAAGCAATTTAGACAATCATATTATTTTCAAACAGCTTATCTAACATTCTGCACAACAAATTTCTCATATCTTGGTAAGATAATTGTATCCATTATCTACTCAGACAAGCTGGTTCCTACACAATTCTTAGCACTTGAGTAACCACAATGACAAGAAAACAAGGCTTGAGAACATCAGTCTTCCCAATTTTCTCAACCCATAATGGTCCAAGTATTAGAATCTAGAACCAAAATCACAAGAGTATTATAAAACTATGATGGTGATAATTCTCTTCCAATAAATTAGCAAACCACACCCGAGACAACTAGAAAAGTGACAATGGAAACATACAAACAAGAGCTTGAATAAACAGTCATCATGACGGTTAACCCACCAAACCAGGACAATGTGAGACCAGAAAATGTCATTAGTAACTTTGCACAAATAAAATGTCTACACGTACCTGCTTTACCAATAAATGTCTACATGTAAAATTGGCACAAAATTTTACCAATTAAACTACATTCAAGCTAACCAAACAGTTTCACACTCTAATCCTGTCACAATAACTTACCAATTAAAAACATTTTAATACTACATGTTGAAGCTACAATTAGTTTAAGCATTTTCCAGTATTCCTCCCTCCCTCCTCTACATGATAGCTAATTTAATAGACACAAACTTGCGTCTGCTCCTTGGGGAAACACAACATTTTCTACCATTTTTTCTCAGAAAAGTAGGCTATTATTAGAAACAGAATAGAATGTCAGGAACCAGCTCCTAACTCCTAACTACGATTTCCTCGAAGATATAATTGAAAGAGAGGGAGAAATAGAGATAGATATGAGGGAGAAACAGGAAGAAACCGAGAAAAAGTAAGGGAGAATGGTAGAGAAAAAGAACATTAAATTCTGATCATTCATAGTCTCGGCAACGTGGGTTATAGCTTTATATATAAAGCTATCCAACAGATTTTACAGAGTGGTTACCACCACTCCACTACAAATAGCTGCTCCTAAATCACTCCATAACCAAGAATAAAAGTAATAACTAACTCCTGCAAAATAAAATAATCTGCTGCAAAAAAATAAATTAACCAGCTGATCCTGGCCGTGACATAGAATTTGGCATAAAAACTAGAGAAAACCAAGTGGATATCACACGAAACGCAATTGTCACAACAGCATTGAACAGGCATTAACTTTAAGCAGGAAAGGAGGAGCTTAGTTTACAGTACAGACATGGAATAATCCTTCACAGCTTCAAATGAAGGATTTTGCACAAAGTGTCTACCTTGGGGCAAGGACAGAAGATATTATCTCAAATTTGTGCTCCAAAATTTAACCAACTAAGAAATTATTTTATAGGCATCTAGTTACAAAATTTTATCCCATCATTACAGAAACATGACCCACCAATGCAGCTTAGACAAATTTTTTCAAAAAAGATAAAAACAAAAACTACACGAACACTAAAACAGTGAGTTTGGTTTGGGTATCACTTGGATTTGATGAAAAAACTGCAAGATGCTTTCTTCTCTTTTCCTAATTGAAAACATCAATGAAAATCATGTCATAAAGTTAGAGCAAAGGGATCTGTTACACCATCGTCTATCATTTTATGTCCTTGAGGAATACCCCTGGACCCATTTCCCATTATGTTCATTACATCTTGGTAGGAAATTCTGCCAGGTACATGAAACATCTAGGATCTAGGTAACCGATTACCAAAACTTGTGAGATGCAAGTGCATTTAGTATCATTTATGCATTTACAACTAAAGCAAAGATATAGAGGGATCAGCCCATTTCTTGATTATCTATTATTTCAAGCTCAAAGATTTTCAATTATTGAGGATCCCAGGTTAGTTGGTCTATTTATCCACACCAACCCTGGGCCTTTATGCAGCTATTCATAAATTCCAGCATGTGATTAGTTTTCAGAACAAAATGGCGGCTGGGCACAGATTAAATGGCAAACCGAAAATGCCAGCTGTCAGGAGTCTGGTTCATGCTGACCGCTTGGGAAAACATTCCCAAGTGTGCTGAACAAAAGAGGAAGAATTTAACTTACAATCAGGGGTAAAGTTTTAAGGCTTCTGAACTTACTAATGTTGGTATTCTCTCCACAACATGTCACTGTCAATTTTCTCCTACAAAATTCACTTATGTCTAACATAGATTTTCTCCAGAAATTTTCTGCAATTGGGTTCAACTACTACGAAAGAAAGTAAAGCAGAAGAGATGCCATCTGAAGAGATGATGATCACAACCAGCTAGTCTTCACATAGTATGTTAAGCTTAAAGATAGTAGTTGCATCATATGCATCCAGCAGTCCCCTCTCAGGATCTAAATAATTTTGTATGAACGTAGCAATAAAAATAGATATGCTTTTAGAAGATAACATACTGGAAACTTAAAAAGAAAGAACAAACAAATGGAACAGAACGCAACTCTCAACTTTTTCCAAAAAAAAATAAAAGGAAAATCCATGCAGAGATATGAGTCAAATCAATATGAGATATAAATGCAGGGAGATATAAATGCAGGGAGAGGAAATAACCAATCCACAACTAAGTAAAATCAATATGAGTTGTATATATTTTGAAAATTATAATAATTACAGAGACAGAAAGATAAACAAAAAACAAAGGGAATACCTTTAATAACAGTTTCTAGCAAGACAGGACAAACTGTGTCAGCAAGAATATGTGAGTTCCTCTCTAGATGATCACCACCAATGTCTTGCCAGAACTTCAAGCACGGTACACCAATATCAGATGGTTGTCCAAAAGAACAATCTTCACTGCCAAGACAGAAGTACAGCTCAAAGATATTAAGCAATTGTGCAGTTTCAAATATGATGAAAAAAAGCTGCAGGTAGTAATAAATTGGTAAAACCAAATAAACTAAGAAACTTGAAATATGATCATACTTTTAACATGAATCAAAACTGAAAGATGATAAGTGAATTTATATGACATTTAAACCAACAAAAATGAGAAAATTGCATAAAAACATTCTCAACTATAACTGCCGCATTAACTCATTCTCTAGGATTGTTATGCTCCTTGAAACAATTCACTTCTCTTCAGGTAACTTATGAGATTGATGATATCAATGAAGCCGACATTAATATATTTCTTCTTTGAATGTAATAATTTCCAAAAATGTGCCTCATTTACCTGGATCAGCTTCCACAACCAAAGAATCAATTGCAATTTTCATAAATTACACAGAAATATTGCGTCATCAACCTAAACCAAGGAATCCCACAGATAAGGTACATACTGGCCCAGTTACAATGTATAGCAAGACAGTCCTAGGTGAATGAAAAAATCCCAGGTGATTTATTGCCTTCCTTTCTTTTTGCTCCATTTGCTTGTGGCACTCCTTGCTCGCTGGACAAAGAGCAGGAAAGGATTCATTCCCAAGAAAGATCTTATGCCTCCTATAATTGTACATTTTGAGTTGCCTAGGTGTGACAAATAAGCAAAAGTACATACAGAAAATGGCAATCCACCAAGAACCACACTTGCAGCACTTCACATTTCAGTGATTTCACCACTCTTTACTAGCAGAAGCAGCACATTGTTGAAACCTTATATGTCTAGATCTAGGACCATTAGCATGGTCTAGAAGCAACTTTAAATTGAAGTTCTTTTAAGTAAGTTTCAGTAAAGTTTATCCCAAACCTGGAGCGGTTCACTACATTTTATCACTGTGACAAAGCCCATAAACAATTTACTTCAAGCGATACAAGAAATGCAAATGCGCTATGATATTTCTGGATCTGTGTTATCATTGCATTTTATGTTGCTAGATCAGATGCAAATGAATATGCCAATAGCACCATCATAGACACCTAGCTTTCAGAAAAAGATTCTATCAAGCTGATCTTTTGCTAGACCAAATACACACTCAAGATACTATTAACTATTTTAAAACGAATAACTAGGAACAGAAAGCTTTATCTTGATTTCAAGTATAATTACCTCTCTTTAACTTTTTGCTAAATAAATTAACACAGAAAATCATTTTGTTTTCAACTTTAAGGAAAAGGAACAACAACCATTAACCAATTCACTTGAATCTGAACTAGGCATCCATCTCTAGCAATCATTCAATATTGACCATTGCCACCATATCCACTTCAATCAACACCTTAAAGCTTTCAACTTCCAAATCCACCCTAAAGAGCCTTTTCCAACCAAAAAAAAAAGTAAAAAGGTAAATTGCTCCAAGAGTGTCAGATGATATTCATTCTTAGCACAAGATGGGTACTATTCACCAAGGACGAGTAAAATAAAGAAGGAAAGGGGGGAAGACAATGAAGAGAAAATACAAAATACGGGTACTATTCACAAAGTTTTTCAAAAATAGCTGTAGGATAATCTTTTTTACAACAACACTACTAACTTATTTTGCACAATCTCATCTAAAAGATTAAGTTAATTAAAGAGGGTAACACTCATAAATTATTATCCATACTCCAACACATCCAGGGTCCTCATGCTGCCTGCTCTTTGGGTGCAGTTGTGAATTACCATATCAAACCATTACTCATAGGATATCCAAAAGATGTTGGACAGGTCAATCCTATATGGACTGTCAACTGTATATTAGGTACAGAAAATATGATGTTAACATTTGGAAATACACTTAAAACTAAACAGAACTTATGAAAAAAAGAGATTTTTATATAATCTATTATATAAGAGCTGTTTAATTTTTTCCGTACTATCAGGTATGGACCACCTATATCTTCAAGTATCATTAAGAATTAGAGGATACAGGTGCCAAAATTGGATACAAGAATGAACACAATGCATGCTCTTTTTCTCCATCAAGATGGTAACATGAGGGGAAAAAAAAGTATGTTTAATAAAGTAATGCATGGTTACTCTGAAACACCAAGGGGCTGTTTAGTTGTGGAAAATTATTTCCATTTTTCTATCTCAGATCTCTAGTTTTCATTTTCTATAGAAAATTTGAAGAACGTGTTCAAATGTTATAAATACAAACTTTTCAAGAAAATTAAAACAAAAACATATGTTCAAAAAGAGAGATGTTTTAATTTTTTTTAAGTAACTTGTGTTAGAAATGGTAGTCCTTGGAGAGACAAATGGTAGAGCTCCTAACCTTAAGGAGTCTTGGTGGTGGAATGAAAATGTACAATTGAAAATTAAAAATAAGAAAACTTGCTATAAAGCGGTATATCAATGCAACAATGAAGAAAATCAAAAAAATTATAAATAAGCAAAAAAGGCAGCAAAAAGAGCTGTTAGTGAAGCAAGGTCAAAAGCATATGAGAATCTATATAAACGACTTGATACAAAAGATGGAGAAAGAGATATATATAAATTAGCTAAAGCAAGAGAAAGAAAAACACGGGATTTAAATCAAGTGAAATGCATAAAAGATGACAATCAAAATGTTTTAGTAAATGAGGGAGCGATTAAGGAGAGATGGAAGGAGTATTTCACAAAATTATTCAATGATGGTGGTGACACAAGAGTTAGGTTGGGACATCTTAGTAACTCCGAAGGGAATGTGAGCTACGCATTCTATCGACGCATAAGTTCAAATGAAATAAGGCAAGCTTTAAAAAAGATGAAAAATCATAAGGCAGTGGGACCAGATAATATACCAATAGAAGCATGGAAATGCATGGGAGAAGAGGGCATCTCCTGGCTAACGCAACTATTTAACGCGATCCTTAAATCAAAAAAGATGCCAGATGAGTGGAGGAAGAGTACTTTGGTTCCTATATACAAGAACAAAGAAGATGTTCAAAACTGTGAAAATTATAGAGGAATTAAGTTAATGAGTCATACCATGAAACTCTGGGAGAGAGTAATAGAGCAGAGACTTAGAAAAGAAACAAATGTGTCAGAAAATCAGTTTGGTTTCATACCTGACAGGTCAACAATGGAAGCTATATATTTACTGAGGCGCCTAATGGAAAGGTATCGGGATCATCAGAAGGACCTACATATGGTGTTTATAGATCTAGAAAAGGCCTATGATAGGGTCCCTAGAGAAGTATTATGGAGAGTTTTAGAGAAGAAAGGAGTCAAAATAGCCTATACACAAGCCCTTAAGGACATGTATCATGGTGTAGAGACAAGGGTCAGAACATGCGGAGGGGATACTGAACCATTTACAACTACAATAGGACTGCATCAAGGTTCTGCACTAAGTCCATACTTATTTGCCTTAGTAATGGATGAACTCACTAAAGATATTCAGACAGATGTGCCATGGTGTATGTTATTTGCAGACGACATAGTGTTGGTGGATGAAACAAAAGAAGGAGTGAACACTAAGCTTGAGTTGTGGAGAAACAATTTAGAATCTAAGGGATTTAAATTAAGTAGAAAGAAAACAGAATATATGGAATGCAAATTTAGTAAAAATGCAAGAGTGGATGATGTTATAATAAAATTAGAAGACCAAATCTTACAAAGAAAAGACCATTTTCGATATTTGGGATCAGTGATTCAAAAAGATGGAGAAATTCACGAGGATGTCGCACATAGAATTAAGGCAGGTTGGCTAAAATGGAGAAATACATCGGGAGTGTTATGTGAGAGTAAAATCCCATTAAAATTGAAAGGAAAATTTTATAGGAGAGCTATAAGACCAGTTTTGCTATATGGCTCAGAATGTTGGGCAGTCAAATACCAGCATGAGCAAAAGACGAGTGTAGCGGAGATGAGAATGTTAAGATGGATGTGCGGACATACAAGAAAGGATAAAATTAGAAATGAAGTTATTCGTAATAAGGTAGGAGTAGTGCCAATCGAGGAGAAGATGAGAGAGACTAGACTAAGATGGTTTGGTCATGTGAGAAGGAGACTAAGAGACGCTCCTGTGAGGAGAGTTGATGAAATGGAACAATTAGTCACAAAAAGAGGTAGAGGTAGACCCAAGAAGACTTTGGGAGAGACATTAAAGTTCGATATGAAGTATATGGATCTAAATGAAGATATGACAAACAATAGAAATATATGGAAGTCTAGAATTCATGTAGCCGACCCCACATAGTGGGATAAAGGCTGGATATGTTGTTGTTGAACTTGTGTTAGAAAATGAAATGGGGATATTTTGTGGAAAATTTTTAAAAACCATGTTTTCCAAGTCCCCAAATTAACAAAGACAACTTAGAAAACTCATTTTATTAGTTTTCCAAGTTTAGTTCAATTTTGAAAAACTGCATTTTCCAAATCTCCTTTTTTAATCTAAAAAATTTTGGTATTTGAACAAGTTCTCTAGTTTTCCATTTTCTGTAGAGTAATTATTTGGAAAACTGGGGCAGTTTTCCACAACTGAACAGCACAAAAACCTCCACATCAAGTCAACACATCAATATTTTATAAAATAGTTATAGAAGCACTGCCCAGAACACAAACATCAGATCATATTATTTACCTCTAATGGCTAATGCTAAATTTCATATGGCTGATCTAGCAACAAACACCAGTGAAAGAAAAGCAGATGAGATTCATTACAAGAGAAAGACATCAACAAAAGCCCAAAGCAACAGATATTTAGCAAAGAGAAATAAATTATATGGCAACTTGCTTGCAAGTAAAAAGTCTGCACTAGTAAATGATTGTAACCTATAACTGAGGCTCAAGCATAGATCAAACATACTTCTGTGAGTGCTGTCTGCTTTTACCTTCTTTTTTTTTTTTTTTTCCATCTGGAAAGACCCTTGCACTGCAGTGCTTGAATAAAAACAGAAATTATGTTTGTTCAGACAAATAAATATGATTTTTAGCATCCACAGCCAAATTTCTTGGGAGTTTTGAATTACTAACGATGAATAAATGATAATAAGACATCAATTATTCAAAGGAAATTTAAGTGCATAGGGTAATTTAAACTTACTCTTTTCGACAAAATATTTTGCATACTTTCAATTGCAATTTCATGAAGAAGCAGAAATTTAGTTGCAAAGACCCCAATAGTTAAAATCATGCAGATTGTTTAAGTACTACAAGAACTGTTTTTCGAATACAAACAACTTGAGTGTACAACTGCATAAGGAAGTAACATAATGATACATTCTGATATAATAATGGAAGTGTCTCAGTGTAAAATAAGCATCAAAATGACTATCCGGTCCCAGTGATATCAAAAGCCAATGTAATTACATCTAAGCAGACATCTCAAGAATTGCTGAGAATCCAATACCAGAAAGGGCTTAACTCACAGCAGCTAAAAATTCAAAAAACACCAAATTTTCAATTGTCATGCAAACAAGAAATGTGAAACAAGAGAATCACCATGCAGATATTTTTAATCTCTTGAAGAGATGACCAACTTTCTTCTTCTTCCGAAATGAATTCATAGTTTCTTGGCATTTCTCACAAGCCTCTTGCAAGTCCATATGCAAGCCTTCAAACTGTGCCTATCACACAGGCAAGTCATTTAAAATCAGCCTCAATAGTCTACAAACAGCCATTTTAAACACAAGAAATAATCCTTCCAACATTTCTCAATAGGTGAAACAACCTTATTAAGATGAACATGGCCAAGAAGATTAGCATCAAATTCAGAACTTCCATGCATTCTTTGTAGCCCATTATACCTGCAAGGAGCAAGCCGCAAACAGTAGACCACAATGTCAAGCTGAAGTTATTTTTTTACCAACTGCAATTCAATGCAACCACCTCTAAAAGACAATCAAATAACAATAATGATTAATAAATGCAACAAAAAACTGTAACACGTGAAAAAAATTCATAGAAGAATTCACATAATCTAAGGATAAGAAAATCCAAAGTTCAGCACAAAATTTATGCATTGTCCAAGAAAAGTTCATCATCCAATCCATCATATCCAGACACAAAATAAAAAGAAAAGAAAACATTTGATGAACATGGTTGAAAGCATGGTTGGCACTGCTAACACTTAATAAACATGACAGACCCAACAACCAAAAAAAAAAATACAACAGCAATACACGCTTTACCAAGAACATAAACCAAGCAATGATACTTGATGTTTACACTAAAAGCAAGGATTATACAAATGAAAGTAACGGTGCAGTCACCATATGCTTCTGCACACCCACCAGAAACAATTTGAAGCTTTCTGAAGCTAACACTCAAGCTGATTATATGCAAATATAGGGAGAAAGACTTGATTAAAATCTTGACAAGAATGCCGTTAAGCAAAACTAGACTGGAACATGATAGAAATCAGCAAAGACCTTAACTTTGCTACAAAATTAGCATTTCATTTCGCATGGATCCTATTGGAACTTTTGCCTAACTACTACTACTACTACAACTAGTTGTGTTTCCATATTGTACTTGTTGGTTTCACCATGTCAACTAAGTTATGGAACACAACTATATCAATTATCTTCATTCACCACCATCTCATGAAATTTCTCCATGTGAAGATGGTGTTCAAACTTCATTTCATCATTACTCCGCCAGGGGATATTATCCACTGCCGGTCCCAAGCCCGGATAAAGGAGGAGGGTTGCGTTAGGTAGCCGACAGCCAGCGTAAAACCTAGTCGGATCCAAATATGAATTCTAGACAAACTATCTGTTGGGATGTAACCCACATAGAAGTCTAGAATTCATGTAGCCAACCCCACATAGTGGGATAACGGCTGGATATGTTGTACTACTACTACTACAACAATCACAAGCCTCAACCCAGAAAGTGAGTCAACTCCATGAATTATAGACCCCAGCAATCTCCATCTTCTTAATTCTTTACACCAGAAGTTTACATGTTTCTAGGCCGTCCATCATCCTAATGTTTCACTGAAAATTAAAGATCAATGGTAATCTTTTTAGTCACTGTTGCAAGATATCAATAACAAGAAGATCATATACCGTTCTAGCCATCGCCATAGTTTGGACTTTTTTCAACTGATTCTTAACAAGTAACCTTTTTAGTTTTTACCTTTCTATCCATCACCACAGTTTTATCTCAAGATCATAAAAATGACTGACACCATAAATAAGAAAGATAAAAGAGTAGGAAACGAGGGCTCAACATATAAATAACAATAAATGCGTGAAATGGAAAAGATACAACATACTCAATCAAGAATTCAACAGCAATATCCTTTAGTCTGACTTTTTTCAACTGATTTTTAACCAGATACGCAGCATTTTCTCGGCAGTACTTTCTCCCACAATCACAATCATTCAAATATAATATTACCCGTCGGTCTGAGAGATCATTCTTGAAATTTACTGAGCAAAGAAGTATCTCCTGAACAAAAAATAAAATGAAATAAATTAACCAAAATGGGACCATCACAAGAAAGAAGAAAAACAAGGTCAATATAATTAAAATAACTACCTTCATCATCTCCCATGAGGAATTACTGCTCGGGGAAGAATCAAGGACTGCTTTATATGCAGGATTTGACATGGCAGTAGCAGCCAACACACCAACAGGTTCACCAGCAGCAAATAATCTCTTTGTCCCAGGCTTATAACCATACTCAAATTGAATTATTGAATTGCTACAGAGATTCCTCACTGTCCCATCATAACAGATGACAACATCCCGAAGTATGGCCATTAAATTCTTGAATAGAGTCCCAGGTTCTGTCAATCCTCTAGACGAACGGACAATCACTTCCCTGGCAGAAATAGAATGAACCATCTCCTGATATGGATCCAAACCATGAAAAAGGCAACTCGTCACCAGGCCAAACTCCTCAGATGGATGGGTACCACACAGAGGATACTTCTTCTCAAAAAGATAAGCCATGTCACCTACCAAACTCTTGGAGTAAAATTTCCCCTTGTCTGAAAGTTGCAACCCCAAGAACCCAATTTGTTGGACAACTTTATTAATGGCTGAATCACTTTTAGAATCTATAACGTTACCAATTGCTGAGGACTTTAGAACAAAATTTGCAACAGGAACTCTCAAACGTCGCAAGTCATTCTCCAATTGCAACTCCACCAACTCGTTATAAGCTGACCGCAAATGATGCAACAATGGTGAAACATCCTGAATGCATTTTTGAATATTTTCCACTACCTCTGTGGGAATGGCAAAATCTTCTAGGCTCACACTATACCCATTTGAAAACAAATGTTCCATGAGTAAGGGCTGTAAAAAGTTGAAGAACTTTAAAACTTCCCCTGGGTCCTTGTCACGGAAAATAGAGGTAATAATATCATTAGTCATTCCTTGTAAAAGGTCTCTACTAAAATCTATTCTCAATATTTCACTTTGTCGAATGAGACTTCCCTCCCACGAAAAGTCAAAGCACCGCGGAAGAGCAGTCTGTAATACTTGTAACGCAGTCCACTGAGGGCCTGATCTTTCAGCCTTCACCACTGCCGGCAATGGCAAAGAATTTGAAACGAACATCACTAACTGTTGGGCCACTGCTCTAGAGAAGAAATAATTCTTAAACATAATTTTTAGAGATAATAACGAATCAGTGGTCAATTGCAAGTTAAGGTTCCCACTATGAGAACTCTGCAACTGTTTGTCAACAGAGAAGAGTTCCAAAACCTCTGCTTTAGCAGCAAGAGATTGGGGATAAAATAAATGAACACAGTCCCCATCAAAATCAGCACTAAGTGGCCCACAAATAAGCGGGTTGATCTTGACTGTATGATCATCATGAACATATACTGACAAAGCTTGGAGGGAATGTTTGTGAGTGGTTGGTGGTCTATTTATGAAAACTATATCCCCATCCATTACCCGTCGATGTACCACTTGACCAGGTCTTAAAAAGGTATGTCCCTTTGAACCTTCCCGTAGAGAATAAGTTGATGAACCATCCCTATAGGTTAAACAGAGTTTTTCATCGACCAGCTTCTGCAGATACTGCATATTATACTGAGTAACTCTCTCCTCGAATGTAATCCTTTGAGCAA
Organism: Diospyros kaki; assembly: GCA_036245055.1. Classification (NCBI taxonomy): domain Eukaryota; kingdom Viridiplantae; phylum Streptophyta; class Magnoliopsida; order Ericales; family Ebenaceae; genus Diospyros; species Diospyros kaki. The sequence continues at coordinate 37,791,959 of BSEG01000001.1, read as the reverse complement.
TTTCAAAAGGTAGTCCAATTTCCTGGACACCTTTATACGCATCACCAGTAATAACACTCCGTGAAGAGAATCCTGAACCCTTTCGGATAAATAAGGTCTTCATCTTCTCAAGCCATGCTTTAGTAGAAGAATCATTCTGCTCTTTTCTAATCCCAAATCTTGTTTCAACATCACGAGATGCCTGGTAAAGCACATGTTTGCAGGAAGACAATAAAACATCATTAATTCATAAACATTGAATTATAAAGTTTCAATAATATTAAAATATGATAAAGGTAAATTGAAAATGCATTTAACCTCAATGGTTAAGCAATAATTTTCTAGACAAAACAGTAAACCAATGCAAACTAAGTTGGCAATCATCCAAATCATTGATCATAAAATGCATTGGACCACATCTAATGTAGTAATTTGATAAGGAAACATCTAAACTGCTCATCTCATTGCATAAACTTTTAAATTTTCCTATTTTGATGGCATGTTTTTGTGCAACTGTTTGTTTTATTCTTCTTTCAGGAAGGGTGGGGAATCCTTAGGGAACAAAGCGAGAGACCACAGCCTCATCAAATTATGTACACTTATTTGACTGTTCCTATCAAAAAGGAACACCACATCAATGACTAAAATACCTTGGCAGCACCCCTAACTCGAAGATACTGTGCAACTGTTGCTTGCAAATCATTTGCTTCAACTTCATGAGATTCAAAATTTGGGGTCCCAGATCTTGAACTTTTGATAATCTCAACTTGCTTCAGTACTTTCTTCAGCATCGTAATAGAGAGATCCTGGAAAGAAACAAGAAGACAACAATTATTTCAATGGTCTTACAAAAGCAGAAGTTCAACCAGGGAAGCAGATTAGCAAGAGCACGTAACTGAGGACATGACAGTAATTCCATCAGATATGTCTGGAACAGACAAACAATTTGGCGGGACTGGCAAATATTGGATGATATACCCATCTTGAGGGAAGTATCCTTTCACAGCAAGCTTTTTCTTGGTCTCCGCAGGTATTTTTTTTAGAATTGCATTCACCTGCATGTTACGGAACATAGAAATAGAAAATTAAATTTAAAAGCAAACATGATAACACAAGAACAACTCCATGTGCTACCAAGCAACTTAAATAAACAAGAACTGATGAAAACAGTACCATGACGAGGTCCACTTCAAAATCCTACAAATATAACATAGCGACTGAATACACAAACATGTCATCTTCTGAGAATGATACTTGAACACAAGATCACAAAATATATATATACATATATGCATATCATAAAATATAGTTTCATATAATTGGCATGCCACTACTGAGTACAATCTATGTCAAGCAAATTATTGCCAGGGCACCAGAAAGCTTCAAAGGAGGACAACACTACATAATTTCAATTTGCATTGAGTAAAATATTACATAGACCTTGGGCATAGAATGATGCAATAGGATTTATCAGATCCATATGTCAAAAAGAAACACAAGCATTCCAAAATTACAGAAATTCTTATTGCACTTACTATTTCCTGCTGGAAGATTGTATTCGAATGGTGAAATAGTAGATTTCTTGCTAATAGAGTTTGATTTCAGCGAGGATTATGCAGTAGACTTCAATTGCAAAATGGTCTTCCTTAAATGTCAAACTACAAATATTGAACGTCCCATTTCCTTTACCCAAGTTGAGAAAAACAAGATCATAAAGCAATGTAGGGTCAATCCTCTCACAGACTAGTGAAGCAGAACTGAAGTAGTAAAAAACGGAGTCCTATTTAATATGAGTTGCCTCTTGTGTAATAAAGGAAAAACTAAAGGGGTTCACTACCTGTGTAATCACCATCCATTATACATATCAACAACAACATATCCAGCCGTTATCCCACTATGTGGGGTTGGCTACATGAATTCTAGACTTCTATGTGGGTTACATCCCAACAGATAGTTTGTCTAGAATTCATATTTGGATCCGACTAAGTTTTACGCTGGCTGTCGGCTACCTAACGCAACCCTCCTCCTTTATCCGGGATTGGGACCGGCAGTGGATAATATCCCCTGGCGGAGTAATGATGAAATGAAGTTTGAACACCATCTTCACATGGAGAAATTTCATGAGATGGTGGTGAATGAGGATAATTGATATAGTTGTGTTCCATAACTTAGTTGACATGGTGAAACCAACAAGTACAATATGGAAACACAACATAATCACCATCCATTATAGTTCCAATCAATTCACAATCTCAACCATCCGCCACGTACTACTTGATAATAAAAAACATCCACCTTATGCTTGGAGGAGCTGCCATTAGGGTGAATTTCCATTTTTAACTAGAAGTGACATAAATATATTTAAATATTTATTCAATTAATAAAATATATCATAACAGAAAAGCACGTAAACAAATTACTAGTCCTAGCATTTGAGTAGCACGTTTCAGCCACAATGCTATATACATAAATACAAAAAAACAATGAAAAGATTAAATTTCTCGCCAAATCATAACAACGATGAAAAAGTAACACCTAATAATTATATTGATAAATTCATAAATAATTAATTTATATGGATGATATGGACCCTTAATTTCATCATCTATTAGTGCACAAAAGAAAACTAGGAAACTTCAACTTATTAAGTCCCAGAATATAGTATAATATCCCGAATTCTCCGAACGTCTAAAAATCTTGGTGAATCCAAATTTATGAACACCCTAATTTTTATTTCTCAGAGACTAACTCTTCTTTTGTTTTCTAACTTGTAAAAAAAATTAAAATTTACATTAGCAAATATAATCACAGGTTCCCTGGTGGATCAAGTAGATGAAGTCAAATTATTAAAATGTCAAAGAAACTAGCTGTGGAGATTCAAATATGTTATGTTTCTTCACTGTTGATTTATCATATTACCCAATTACAAATATTTCCCAGAAGATTAACAAATGCATTCCAAATTAAAAATTAAAAAGTAAAAAAGTTTTTGTGACATTTTTAAAACTTTGGAATGTTTTAAAACAAGTACAAACATTAAAAATGTTTTTGTGTGCAAAAGATATAATTGATTTGGCAGAATTGTCATGATAAAGAAGGTCAAATGCCTCCTAGACTTTGGAATTCCAATAAGCTCTCAGAAATACTGCCCATCATTATAAATATTAATCTTCCCCACCAAGCAAATGAATGCAACTTTCTCCACATTCCAGGAAAATGAAGTGGTCATCAAATTATCAATCCAACAAAACAAGATCATCACCAAGAAATAGTCTGAAAAATATATTCTTACAAAATTTCTGTTCAATAATAATGAAAATGGATTTTCTGTCCAATAAGCCACATCAATGGATTTTTTGTTTTCAAATGAGTCAAAAGAAATTTATAAAGCCAACTTGATCAAAATATTTTCTATAATATTACCCAAAGAATTTATAGTATGTCAATTCCTAGTGGTAGGCGGTTACTAGTAAGTACCTTGCATATATTTAAATTAATATGAAGATTAAACTAACCAAAAACAAAGTGAAAAATGACTCAAGCAGAAAACCCCCAGGACGACAATGCTGCTTACCAGAATAAAAGAAAATACATCTAAAGCATTGCACTTGTAAAATTGATTATCAATAAATAGATTCTATTAAAAAGTTAAAATGATAGTTCAGAATATACAAAAGAAAAACTAATTCAAAACAACATGACAAGAATATTATTGTCATGGATCATGCTAGATGTACAACAATTTTGTACATCATGGGCTACATAAGGGTATAATGACTAAAATGCCCTGCGTCTCACGCGCTTCTATGAGCCTCATGGGGGGGCTTTTTGTCATTGGTACACTTTTGTATAGCCCAAGATGTACACAAAGATGTACCAATAGCATTATCCTATTGTCATTATCAACTACTTTTTGTTACAGCAGGCATGGTCACAGATAGAGATGACAAGTAAGCTATAATCCATGTAGTCAATTGTGAACCCAACCCACTGAGATTAAGACTAGGTATGTTTTTGTTTATTAGTTGCTTTCATATGTTTTTTCTTAGGTGTTCGAATAAAAATGACATAAAAAAGATAATTTAAAATTTGTATGTGTGTTATTCTACTTAATTAAGCAAACCAATATAAACAAAAAGTAACCATGAAACAAAAAGTTGCAAATAATGACGACCTCAACACTCCCTCAGTTGGCCAACACATATTATACAATAGCTTATACTGCACATACAAACATACAGAGAGAGTAGTTTGCAGTGCCTTCTCTCTACTGCCATTGTTATACCTTGTGGAAGGGCAGTGGACATGAAGGTCAAAAGCCCTGAAATGAGACATGCATAAAGCAGTGCACACCCAAATCCACATTTAATTGCTTCTCAAACTCGAAATAAGTAAAGCAGATTACTACTTGTGGGGATCTGATCAAGTAAGCTCAAGGAAATATCACAAACAGAGAAGGGTAAACAGGGAATATTAACTATTATACACCATAAAAGATGAAAGTGGAAGCCTTATCTCAATTTATCCAAAATGATAATGTGCTGTGTGTGCAAGTACGCGTACATAGAGAAAGAGAGCCTCAAAAGAGTAGCCATTTTATGCTTGTACATATTCTTGAAGGCAATGAGATTTGAATGTGGTTTGATAGTTGCCTTCATAGTGCCAATTAGCTGGATGTTGGGTTATCAACACAACCAAAGATTGTTGGTTGGGAGAGTGGCTCATTACAAAAAGAGGCAGTAGGACCTAGATGTTTAGCACTAACAGAGCATTTAGAATGGATAGGGTAAATAGCACAATATTGATACAATCACATTGCAGAGACCAAAATTCTCAGCTGCCAGAAACCTCTATCCAACCCATAATTTATTAATGTCACAGCTAAGGCAACCAACTTCAAAAGGTTGCTGCCTAGCCCAGACTAATGTACCCAGGATCTCCCCTTTGGCAGACCGGTGTGAGATTCGGCACGCTATAGTAACACACCCCCACCATCCCCCTCCTGAGATGTGCAATGTCCCTGCCCCCCACCGTCAGACCAGTGAGTCGACTCTGATACCAACTATAACAGCCTAGGCAACCACCTTCCAAAAGGTTGCTGCCTAGCCAGCATATACAAGCCCAGCATCCCCCTCCTGGGCAGCTGATGTGGGATTCACCAAGGTCAGTCACCGGCTGCTAAGCACCAGGTCTTGAAGGTGGTTGCCTAGGCTGTTATAATTAATGTCACAAGGCAATATGATAAGGATATGAGACAAAGGAGCACCTAGGTGGGACCAAATCTCATAATAAGACCACGTGGATAAAGCTTAAAGAACAGACTACATGGATTACAAAAATTCAAAGAAAAAGACAACTAAACAGCCACAAGAAATAAAGCAATCCATCAATTATCAGCAGTGAGGAATTATATGAAACACAAAATACATCAGTAGCCAATTAGCATTCAAGGTTAATTGACATAAGAGTACAGACAAACCAAACCTCAGAAGGAAGCAAAGGTCGCCTTTTGCCTTCACCATATCTGTAACCATATCTGTCTAAAAAATTCCAGTATCCTTCTCGGATGTTTGACTTAGATGGTAGTTTTAACTCTATGAAGCCTGCGCCATCTGTTGTTGTAACCTCACCAACAGAAATTTGAGAAGCCTCCTAGAAAACAAAATGAAATTAAATAGAGGCATGTTAAGAATGGAACCATAGCAGACAAAGATATTAACTCTAGTGCCATGCCCATGATCCAATTGTGGGCTAATTCAATATTTATCAGAACAAGATTTCTGAAGTTCATTTATACAATAGTCAATCGTGCAGTCCAGACTGCCTCCCCCATTGATAGGTTAAATAGCTACAATTGTTAAAAAAACCAAAACAAATTGACATTTTTACCCTGGGTCTCTCTCTCTCTCTCTCGCTCTCTCTCTTTCTCTCAACTAAATATATACAAATTCTATTTGGAAAAATATAATCCAAATATAATGGAAATCTAATTTTAAACTAAGAAAACAAATATTTTAATATATTTTCTGCTTATAGAAATATACTTAGTTTAAAATGAACTAAAATTAAAAGGGATAATTACATCCATCTCCCTTGAGCTTTAGGGAAATTACATAAGCTCTTGTATGTCTGAAAACTAGTAATGTTTTGCCCCTACCGCTATTAATTTTTTTTTTTTAAATCAATAAAATGCCTCATCTCTTTCTTCCCTAACTCTCTTCCTCCCTTCTTCTTTCAAAGGGGAAGAAACAGCTGGGCCGACATCAGCAAGTTCTCTCTTCTTCTTTCTCTTTCTCCCACTCTACATCCCTCTCTTTCCTGCTCACTACCCACCTGCAGCAATAGAGTCAACTCCATCACATCATATGGCAGCTGAGACGGGGATTACTACCAACCAGTAACCACATCCATGTGCTGCACCATTGCAGCAGATGAGAGTTTATCCATTGCAGAAGATGGGGTCATATATATTTATATACAAATATATTTATATCTATGTAAATTTAGGTTTTTAAAATTTCTTCATTGTATATAAAATATCTTTCATATATATATATATATATATATATATATTGGTCTGACAATATAGACATATATTTACTTTATATATTTATATATTTTTTATTTATATAATAGAAAACATTTTTGTATACATAATACAAAATATATTTTCTGTAATTAAACAATAGTTATATATATTTTTTATTTTATCTCTGAATTTTAAAAATATATTTTTAGTTTATTTGTTATATTTTGTAACTAAAATGAATTTTTATTATTAAAATATATCTATGTAAAAAGATAAGAGGGGAGAGCGTATATAAAAATCAAGGGCAAATTGGTCAACTTACACAGTTGTTAAGAGCAAGAGAGGTCTTAGTAATTTTAAAAAATACAAGAGTATTGCGTGTTCACTAAATCTCAAGGAGATCAGTGTAATGCAATGGCTTGGCAGAGTTCAGCAACTCTGCCATTGCTGGGTTCAATCTCAGCAAACCCAACCGAGAGAGAGAGAGAGAGAGAGTCAATGATGGCAGTGACTACACAATCAAAAGGAAATCACAGCACATAATTGAATTCCATAGCCACTTGTGCTTCTCTAATCACAAATTATAGTCATGTGAGCAATTCCAGAGAGAGAGCAACAAAATTGTCTACAATAATCGAGATTGAATAGCCCAATTTGAAAGAGATTTTAACATGGTTTCTGAACTGGACACCGTGAACAGTTTCATTGGCACAGATATGCAAATATCTGGCATGCAGATTCTTTTCTATTCCAACACACCGAATATTTATCAGATTGCCCAGACCAAATCCTGTTGGGTTTGCAGAAAACCTAGCAACAACATAATCCACCGAATCATTGGGCTTACAGATTTAGGGGCAAGGTGACATAATCAGCAATGGTCTGCTCTACAACCCAATCTGCAAAGGGTCTGTGCGTGCGTGCGTGTTTTTTTTTCTTTTTTTTTTTTAAATGGTGGTGGTCGTTGCGGGGTGTGTGTGTGTGTTGCTGCAGGGGGAGGGGGGGGTCCTGTCAGCCACCTCTTCCTCCGCCAGAAGCTTTGTCACTGATAAATGTTGACTACAGCCATAGCCAATTTCTGAATTGGGGGGAACAGAGAAAGAGAGAGAGAGTTTTAAATGAAGGGCATTCTGGTGATTTCAAAAATTCACATGGGGTTGATTAACAGCAGGGGTTTAATCGCAACATAATTTGCACAGTAAGGGTATTCACTTAGTTTCTCAAACGTCAAGGGTACCATCTGCATCTATGTTAAACCTTTGGCGTACCTAACCTAACTTTCCCCTATCATTTATGATCAATACATCCAAGTTTTAAATATGAAATTGCAATCACGCAGTTTGTTATGAGGATTGAGAATAAGTGCGATTTTAACTTTTAAACATTGGAAACAATGCTTCATGTAAATATTTTGCTAAGTTGGGATGATTCAAACATTACTTGCGATTTTGTTGTGTTTGCGATTTAGTTATTATATGAATTTGTCCTTTGTGTTGAAACTTGAATTTAAAATAATGTTTTACCTTCATGTTTTAGACTACTTTTTCTGAAGGACGGTTCTGCTAAGTCATTTTTGTTTTGTTTTGGTTGGGGGGGGGGGGGGCACAGGTTTCCAAACACACCCACCCCGCCTGCAGTCAGCCCACCAAATTCAGACTCAAAATCAGTATCCTTTTTAAAATAATATTGTCATTATAGTGCTTGAAATGATATTAGTTGTTATTATAGTAATATAATATTGGTTATTTGTTATTTATGATTTTATAAGTTTGCACTTACCTCTAACTCCGCCTAGGGATGTTATCCACTGCCGGTCTCAAGCCCAGATAAAAGAGTAAGGTTGTATTAGGTAGCCGACAGCCAACGTAAAACTTAGTCGGATCCAAAACATGAACTCTAAACAAATTATGAAAAATCGTTTGGACGTGGGCGTAACCCTTCATAGCGACGCGCTACACTGCCCGCGTGTAGTGTCAAGTGAGCTAGGACCGCTGCATCGACGCCCAGATGTAGTGACAAATGAGCAAGGGTTCCCGCATTTGCTTGGACGGATCTGGGTAAAGAGGCTAGTCCAAAATCAAAATCAAAAACAAAATCAAATTCAAAGTCAAGGCCAAAAACAAAATCATAGATTAAGGATTGGGTCATGGAACATAAGAACATTAACAGGCAAAGCTATGGAAGTGGTAGATGTGATGATTAGGAGAAAAATTAATATTATGTGCCTTCAAGAAATATCACATCAAGCACCCAAATAGATTATTTCCTCATGAGACAAGAGGATCAGTTATGTTGTAGGGATTGTAAGGTGATACTAGAAGAGTGTTTGACTACTCAACATAGACTTCTAGTACTTGACGTCTAAGTAAGAAATTTGAAGAGAAAAAATCACATAAAATAAAATCCAAAAATCAGATGATGGGATTTAAAAGGAGAGAAACAACTAATCTTCAAAGAAAAATTAAGGGGTAGAAAGGAATGAAATGGAATGGAGAAGGACAAACAAATCAAATGTGGAAAAAAATGGCTAACGCCGTGAGAAGCACGGCAAAGGTAGTCCTTGGAGAGACAAATGGTAGAGTCCCTAACCTTAAGGAGTCTTAGTGGTGGAATGAAGAGGTACAATTGAAAATTAAAAATAAGAAAACTTGCTATAAGACGGTATATCAATGCAACAATAAAGAAAATCAAAAAAATTATAAAAAAGCAAAAAAGGCAGCAAAAAGAGTTGTTAGTGAATCAAGGTCAAAAGCATATAAGAATCTATATAAACGACTTGATACAAAATATGGAGAAAGGGATATATATATAAATTAGCTAAAGCAAAAGAAAGAAAAACACGAGATTTAAATCAAGTGAAATGCATAAAAGATGAAAATCAAAATGTATTAGTGAATGAGAGAGCAATTAAGGAGAGATGGAATGAGTATTTCACAAAATTATTCAATGATGGTGGCGACACAAGAGTTAGGTTGGGACGTCTTAGTAACTCCGAAGGGAGCGTGAGCTATACATTTTATCGACGGATAAGTTCAAATGAAATAAGGCAGGCATTAAAAAAGATGAAAAATCATAAAACGGTGGGACCAGATAATATACCAATAGAAGCATGGAAATGCATGGGAGAAGAGGGCATCTCCTGGCTAACGCAATTATTTAACGCGATCCTTAAATCAAAAAAGATGCCAGATGAGTGGAGGAAGAGTACTTTGATTCCTATATACAAGAACAAAGGAGATGTTCAAAACTGTGAAAATTACAGAGGAAATAAGTTAATGAGTCATACCATGAAACTCTGGGAGAGAGTAATAGAACAGAGGCTCAGAAAAGAAACAAAGGTCTCGAAAAATCAGTTTGGTTTCATGCCTGATAGGTCAACAATGGAAGCTATACACCTACTGAAGCGCCTAATGGAAAGGTATCGGGATCATCAGAAGGACCTACATATGGTGTTTATAGATTTAGAAAATGACTATAATAGGGTCCCTAGAGAAGTATTATGAAGGGTTTTAGAGAATAAATGAGTCCGAATAGCCTATATATAAGCCCTTAAGGATACGTATCACGGTGTAGAGACAATGGTCAGAATATGCGGAGGGGATACTGAATCGTTTACAACTACAATAGAACTGCATCAAGGTTCTGCACTAAGTCCATACTTATTTGCTCTAGTAATGGATGAACTCACTAAAGATATTCAGACAGAGGTGCCATGGTGTATGCTATTTGCAGACGACATAGTGTTGGTGGATGAAACAAAAGAATGAGTGAACACTAAGCTTGAGTTGTGGAGAAACAATTTAGAATCTAAGGGATTTAAATTAAGTAGAAAAAAAATAGAATATATGGGATTTAAATTTAGTAAAAATACAAGAGTGGATGATGTTATAATAAAATTGGAAGACCAAATCTTACAAAGAAAAGACCATTTTCGATATTTGGGATCAGTGATTAAAAAAGATGGAGAAATTCTCGAGGATGTCGCACATAGAATTAAGGTAGGTTGGCTAAAATGAAGAAATGCATCAAGAGTGTTATGTGATGGTAAAATCCCATTAAAACTGAAAAGAAAATTCTATAGGACAGTTATAAGACCAGTCTTGTTATATGGCTCAGAATGTTGGGCAGTCAAATACCAGCATGAGCAAAAGACGAGTGTAGCGGAGATGAGGATGTTAAGATGGATGTGCGACCATACAAGAAAGGATAAAATTAGAAATAAAATTATTCGTAATAAAGTAGGAGTAGTGCCAATCGAGGAGAAGATGAGAGATACTAGACTAAGATGGTTTGGTCATGTGAGAATGAGACCAAGAGACGCTCCTGTGAGGAGAGTTGATGAAATGAAACAATTAGTCAAAAAAAGAGGTAGAGGCAAACCCAAGAAGACTTTAGGAGAGACATTAAAATTTGATATGAAGTGTATGGATCTAAACGAAGATATGACAAAAGATAGAAATACATGGAAGTCTAGAATTCATGTAGCCGACCCCACATAGTGGGATAAAGGCTGGATATGTTGTTGTTGTTGCACTTACCTCTTTGTTGGTATATATTGAAAATAATGATCTATAGGTATTTTTATACAGATTTTTAATAAATGTGAGCCTCACATCCAAGAGGATTGCGCCTCACACCTAGACTCCAAGCACTCTTGCACCTTAGTGTGCCTTGAGGCTTTAACACCTATGGCCTTGATATCATTTATAAGAAAAACTAGTGTACATCCTTGATAAACAAAAAGGTAGGTAACCCCCATATTAAGCCTTAATCAGTTCAAGGAAACAAGTAAAAAATCAAGGCAATAACACCTGAGCATGATTAATAACAAAAATCCTAGAACAGCTCAACATATCAAGGCACTAACATCTAAGTATGATTACATGGATGCAATCATTTTCTTGGGAGTTGGGGCAGGAAAACTAGAGGGTTTCTTCCCTAGAAAAGGTATTGATGCTAGAAATTTTTTAGTAAATGTCTGACCTCATCTTATTCCATTCAAATTTCCATTTCTTTAAGAAATTTCTCCCATGATGTGTTTAATTTTTTCCAGTAATGTATCTTCTCAGCATTCTTGTTACTGGATACATTTATGCATTCATGATTATGTCACAACCTGGATGTAGGCAGATGTCCAAGCCCTTGAATGCAGTTATTTCTTACAGTATTTCTTACAGTTAGGAATTAGGAGCAGTTGTTGAATTAAGAGCAGTTATGGGGTATAGCTTTAATTGTAGAGTATTATTTACAGTTATGAAGTAGCGGAGAAAGAGTAGAGTAGTGGTAACTGCTCTGTAAAACTGCTGAATAGCTTTATATATAAAGCTATACCCCAGTACTGAGATTATCAAGAATCAAGAAATTATTGGAAGTTTCTCTCATTCTCCCTACATATTCTCTGTTCTCTTCCCTACTTTCTCCCTAAATTTTCTCATTTCTCTCTATTCTCTGTTTCCCTCTATTATTCTCTTTGTTTTCTCCCTAAATCTTCTCATTTCTCCCTATCTTTCTTTCTTCTTTCATGACTGTCAACTAGAAATCCTAGATTCAAAACCTAGGGTCCTGACAATAATATGCTTGATTGTACATCATCATTTCTAAGAGAAAAAGATAGAAATGAGTAAAGGATAGATAGAGATCTGGCAAGTAAGTTCATCTGGAAGAATTAATCTTGGATCTATAGGCATATAAATGAAAATATGGTACCAAAAAAATGACACTCAGCATACATAATACTCATCTGGAAGAGAACAAACATACACAACCCAAAGATAACATTAACAATCAAATACTCACCTCGCAACATGAGGACAAAGCTCTTTCAAGAAAGCCAATGTCTTTGACCTGAAACTGGAACACATAAAATCCCAATAAACAAATCCATGTAGCAAGGAGGCAACAGGCTAAATCATAATATATATATATATAGAGAGAGAGAGAGAGAGATGGACCACATGTATGGCCACAATAAATGTCAATAAGTTAGTCAACCAAATAATCAAAAACCTATTACATCATGACAAAGTAACAAAAAAATAACCAAGCCATTCACATCCACCAAGTAACATAAAGTGATTGTCTGCAACATTCTTTCGCAATCAGAAAAGCAAGGAAGAGATCCAAATATATCACAAAGTGGACAATACAAAATACAATTCACAGAGTAAAGAGAATTATTTGGGGGTTGTTTAGCTGTGGAAAGCATCCCCGGTACTCCAGAAAGTTGCTCCAAACAAAATGGAAAATTAGAAAAGTTCTTCAAATTCAAAAAATTTCAAAACAGAAAATGGAGATTTGGAAAATGCAACTCTCCAAATTGCAGTGAACTTGAAAAGCTCCGAAAATAATTTTTCCAAATTTTCCTTACTAACTTAGAGATTTGGAAAGCATGGTTCCATACAAAATTTTCCACTGATCATCTCCATCTGCTTCGCTAACACAAGCTACAGAAATTTCCCAAATTCTATATCTTTTCTGAACGTGTACCAATTTTTTAGATTAGAACTTAGTTTTCTGTACTTTCAAATTTTGAATGCATTTCCAAAATTATTATTGATTGTCGGAGAATCTCTATTCCCTTCAGCAAAAAAAAAAAAAGTCAATCCAACCAAAATCAACATTAATTCTTTATATATTAATATCAAAACACTAGTAAAAATATGAATATTATAATTTATAATCAATAGTATTTTTTATGATATTAGTTGTCAATAGTATTATAAATCATGTCATTATAGTAAATATATTACTAAAATTTTGCCTGAAAATATTGTCATATTAATAAATACTTTTAATATGTTAATGATTTTAATATTAAATTCTAATAGTCTTCTAACGAACACAATTACATTAATATTAATATTCTTTATAAATATAAAAAAAAATGTAAATATTATCACAAACATTATTGTATCAATAATGTCAAAACTATTATATTCATATGTTAATTTGATATAATATTCATTATATTTCTAATATTGTAATATTATTAATATCTTAATATGATGTTACTAAAAATCACTACTATTATGTTCAGAATTTTACTAACATGTTATAATATTATAAAATTTCTAAAATACCAGAAAAGAATAAAAATTTATTAGTAATATCACTAGTAATTATCATTAAGATTATAACATTATTAATATCTTTTTTTCCTGTAAATATAACATTAGTAATATCATGAACATTATAGCAATAATAATAATCTTATGACATTATCAACTTAATTTATACATAATATTAACATAATAATATTAAATTATTACATTAAATTTATAATACTAGTAATATAATTAATATTGTACTGATAGCCTGATATTAATCTTATAACAGTAACAATATAATTGTTAGTACTAAAACATTACAATAATTTAATTAAGAACATGATATTACATTTATAACAATATTATTTAATTGATGACAATAAAATTACATTAAATGATATAGTATAACATTATTGCTATCATAATTTGATGTTATAAATTTATAATACCAATTATAATGATAAAATGTAAAGACAAATTTCATAATAAAAATTGGAGCTATTATAAGTTCTTAAGTTCTTTTACATTACATTTCAACAAGTTGTGAAATTATAATTTATATCCTAGCTATATTTTCAAACTCTTTTATTTTGTTGGCTAAGTAAAAGGGATAAAAGAGAGATCACTACTGTAACTCTTTGCTAAGATATGATCTAACTCCTGAGTCTGTTAGGACTAAGGAGTCCCAATAAACCATAACTGTGAACCTAACCCCAGCCAAATATACACATAGTCCAAGCACCACTTCACATTGGGTCTAGCATAGAACTACTACAAGACGTGAGATTGCATACACAATCACAACAGAAAGATATGTCTTTTGAAAATGCTGTTTGGTTTTCTAAATTTTTTGCATGTTAGAAACCAACCATTTTCAACATGTTCTTCAAAAGCTGGAGAAATGTAAATGAAAAGCATTTTCTGAAAACAAATGAACTCAAATTCTCATGCCTTTATAGCTGATGCAGAACCAAGAGGGGGAAAAGAAGAACAAACTCAAAATCTCAAAGTGAAGATCAATAATAAGGGTTCCATTCAATTACACCATGAACAGATATAGACAACTAATACAATAAATCCCACTCTTATTACCAAAACCAGACTGAGCATGGAACTAAAAAAGGAACAAGCAAACTAGAGTCAAACAGGCTTAAATCAAGAAACTTTTCCCAAAAAATACAATAATGGCTTAAATCAACAAATTCTACCACATAGACTAATCAAGAAAAATTTAAACAATAAAAAGAAGTGGTCAAGCAAAAAAAGAATTTCTACTTAGAAATTAATTATTCTGATTTTACACAATTATTATGGGGCCCATTCTTGTGGTGGACACTATATTTTATATTTGAAATGCCAAACAACCACAATAAGAAACATGTGATGACAGTTTGCAATATCCATGATTCTGTTAATAATTACCAAATCAACTACCTTTTAACCATTAACTCAGACTCTATCAACAAGGGCACAGAATAGGGACAGTATCTACCATTTATTGTATTTATTCAAATTTTCTTTTTCTGTAAACAGCAAAGGAATGCAACAAGACAAAAGACTGCCTTAGCAAAATTAAATGTTAACAAGAACATATAATTAATCAAGAAAATAAACAAAGTTCAAAAGGCATAGAGCAGGATTACAAGAAAGGTAAATTAGGATCCAAAAACAAACTCCAAGTTCCTAAGCTTCCTAAGCAACAAATTAATACTTACCAAATCAATTACCTTTCAACTATTAACACAACCTTCATCACCTATGGCAGGGATAGTACCTATCATTTATTGTATTTGTTTATTTTTCTTTTTCTTTAAACAGCAAAGGTATACAACAAGAAGACAGCCTTAGCAAAACGAAATGTCAACAAGAACATGTAATTAATCATACAGTCAACAAAGTGGGAAAGGCATAGTGCAGGATTACGGGATAGGTAAATTAGGGTCCAAAACAAACTCCAAATTCCTAAGCAACAAAATGTCATCACATAACATGCCAAATTTCAATCCCTTAAGCCAAAGCTAACAACAAGCTAAAAGTAAGACAAAATAACATGTACCTTTCCACTTTTTAGCTTCAAACATTTCAAGCACAGTAAACTCAGTAACCTCTTCAGCTCGCTCAAATGTGAAGGGTGGTATATGGGAATTGGTAACTCTATATACCCAAAATGACCTGAAAGGCAAAAATATAAAAATAAAGGAAGAAAGAATGGGTGCTTATCAATACTTATGTACATGCATAGTAATTACAACCAAGAGCTTAAAACATGTTTATTTCAAATCCATGGTATGATCAAAAGGTTAAGGGAAAAACAGTATGAAACCCTACTACCTTCACAGTTTCCAGGTTCCACTGCACCACATGATTCACATTTTCCCGAGTCAAGTGGCAAACCAAGGAATGGATTCGCAAGCTGACTAGCATGAGTTATAGGAAAGTCGCTATTGGAAGATGTGCACTGAGAGAAAACAAAAAAACAATTACAAATGTAAACAATCAAAATAGTGAGCCAAGTCAAAGCCCTACTTAACTTAGCAGGCCAAATGTTAAGATGCCCTTCTCCCTTCTCTACTGGAAGCAACTTTATGGGGTTTATATAAAAAGATGCAACTCACAGAAAAATTAAAAATATAAGGACTTCCGTTGTGATTCAAAGGTTTGTAATGATATAAGACTTGATTTCTTCTTAATAGCTTCAGTTTCAGAAACCAAGTCAGTAAAACTTTGTTTCCTCAATGAAAAACAAGCGGAACAACTACAATGGCAGGTGATAATTAAAAAATTTCAGTAAGAATGCTAAATGTGAGTCTGCGCTTACAATCTCCTCCGAGGATGCCAAACCAAATTTGATCCCCGTTATTCTCCCATCCCAAACTGTTGTTGAGGGGCTCTCTTCCATATCTTTCACAACTTTTCTTGGAAAAGCACCATAAACGAAGGCCCAAAGCACACCCCTGACACCGATGAGAAACAACAAAGCTACATGGACAAAAATACGGGGAAGTTTCAGTAAGAGTGGTTGAAGCTGGTATGAAATGAAGTTTTGATCATTAATTAAGAAAGAAAACATTAACACAGAAAAATAAGGGAGACAACGTTAAAGCTAGACAGTGATCGTTCATAGAATTACATCAGTAGCACAACCCGAAGTTATATCAGATGTCTTCAAAACTTAGCTCTACTACAAACTGCATGAGTACCAAACAGATTCCTCCCTCCCCTGATAATTCAAAAAACTCGAGGAAAACGAAATAATCCGATGAGTTATCTTTTGGTGTCCATTTTCCCAAATAAAACCAAAGCAAGCAATACAAGTGGAGAGTTCAATTACAAATAAAACGTCGCTGTAAGATATTCTCGCTAAACAAACACCAATCATGACCAAAACATGACAAGATAAAGCATTGTCAAATTTAGCTCAAACCCAATAAGCAAATACACGAACAAAACCATCGGAAAAATAAACACATTAACGGCAGCGCAAAACCCTAAACGAGAAATCAACCTACTCCCCGGCCCAAAAAGGGAAAAAATCCGAAACCAGTGCCAAATTAGAAAGCAACAAACAGCACCCCGGTCAAAACACCCTAATACGAGACTTCTACACTAACACATGTATATATAGCATGAATGTGAGTACGCAAGCAGCAGCAGGCCAGGGAGAGAAACCCCGTACCATTCCGGAAAGAAAA
The DNA here is from genome assembly GCA_036245055.1 of Diospyros kaki. Lineage (NCBI taxonomy): Eukaryota > Viridiplantae > Streptophyta > Magnoliopsida > Ericales > Ebenaceae > Diospyros > Diospyros kaki. Next base: position 37,774,713 of record BSEG01000001.1, on the reverse strand, counting down.
CCCTAGTTCATCCCAACTCCGGATGGCCAAATGCGAGTGAAAAAGACTCGGAAACCGTGATTACGCAGAACGAAGGCGCGAGAGAGTGTGCGGTGAGAGAGAGACAGAGGGAGAGACAGACAGACAGAGAGAGAGAGAGAGCGACGCAAAGAGGAATCTCCGTCTTCGCGACGCTCGAACTGTAGAAGAGTGGAGAGAGAAACGCACGGGGGAGGGAGAGAGAGACTGCATGCACCGAGCGGGTGATTCGACTTCGATTTTACCCTCACCGTGGAGGGCTAGGTAGGGGGAGCGTTTCGGGATGCGAAATGACCATATTGGCCCTTAACGTTGCTGCTCCACGTGGCACTAACTTTTCCCAAATTTGGCTCGGCAGTGTCTTGATGGGAGCAAACTGGGAAACACAATGAGCACAGAAGGAAATTTTTGTAGTCCTTTAAGCGCCGATTTGGCGATCGCGATGAGTGGCTTCCATCTTAACCTTACACGTGGACGCTGATGCATTACAAGGATATATTCCTAAGTTATTCTTATTTATTAAATATTAATTAATAATGATCCAACAACTGGAACCAATATAAGGGTAAGATAGACTTTTTATCCCTTGACTCAGTTCAAAAATGAATATAGTGAAAGTGGTTCAAAAATTAATATGAGGGTAAATGAGATTTTTTAATATCTCGACATTTTAAGTTGATCATTCTCATCTATTACAATATTTTGGATGATGATTTGAGCTGATGAAACCTAATTAGGCTCAAGCTCAAAAATCAATGTGGATTGGCACCCACGTCGATCGCTCTCATTATGGGCAGTAATTTGGGTTGATTCAAGCAGAATTTAATTTAGGCTCAAAAATTCGATATAAAAATAAATGAGGGGCTCAAACATCAATAAAAGGGTAAAAGAGACTTTTTAGTCTCTCAAGATTCCAAGTCAATTATTCTCATCAATTATGCTATTATGGATGGTCATTTGAGTTAAGCCTAAATTGGCCTGAGCTTAAAAATCGATATATAAATAAATGAAATGGGCACAAAAATCAATTTAGAAGAACATGAGACATTTTAGTCTCTCCCAAGTCATCATCATATATAATATTATGAATGATCATTTGGGTCGAGTCAAACCTAACTTGACCTATATTCAAAAATCAATGTATGAGTATACTATAGGGCTCAAAAAAATCAATGTAGAGGTAAATGAGATTTTTTGGTCTCTCAACACCCCCAAGTTATCACTCTTATCAATTACAATGTTATGGATGGTGAGGTGACTAATGCTCAAAAATTGATGTATGAGTAAATAAAGGCTCAAAAATCAATGTAAGGTAAATGAAAATAGGCACCCTAAGTCTATCACTCTCATTACTCATAATATCATGAATGGTGATTTGGGTATAATAAAGTCAAACTCAATATGGGTTTAAAAATTGATATAAAAGTAAATGAAGAAACTTATAAAATCAGTGTAGGGATAATAGAAATTTTGTAATCTTTCAGCACACCAAGTTGGTTATTCTCATATGTTACGATTTTTAGACAATGATTTTAATGGAGTCAAGCGTAACTCAATATGAGCTAAAAAATTAATGTAAGAGTAAATTAAGGACTCAAAAATCAATGTAGGGGTAAATAAGATTTTTCAATAACTCAAAACCCTAAGTTGGTCACTCTCATCAATTACAATATTATTGATGACAATTTGTGTATTGCAAAGCCTTATTTAGACCAAGCTCAAAAATCAATATAAAACTAAATAAAGGGCTTGAAATTCAATGAAGGGGTAAATGAAATGACATTTTTTTTTTGTCTCTCAACCCAAGTTGATCAGTCCCATCAATTATGAACTTATGATATTATTGATGACAAGTTGGGCCAGCCCAATCTAACATGTCCCAAGTCAACCCAACCCATACTCATTAAGACCATTAAATGGATGGACAAAGGGTAAGAGGTTTAAAAAGATATAACCTCATTAGTTGACATGGCACCCTTTAAGGATCTAATTCCCTTACTTTTGTTGTTATTCATTATATAAAAAATTAATTACCAACGAATTTGTACCCATTTAAACTTCATCAAAAAGTCTAATATAAATACCTACAGATTTTAAAAATATAAAATAACCATGTTAAGAAGTAAGCATTTGAAAAATCTGAAAACCCAATCAAAATAAAAAGTCAAAATATTTAAATATAATAATCAAATAAAAAAATTCTGAAATATAAATTACCAACAAGAACAATACATACCAAGGAGATTAAGAAGGTGAGTTGCAAGTTTGAGATGAATGAGGAAGTTTGACAATTAAACGTCTGCAATCAAAGAGAGAAATTGATAAGTTAGAGCTAACAATGTAAACTTATCACACTTACTATCTTTTATTTTATTTATTTTTTTGATGACTCAGGTGTTCAAGTTTCTTCTGACTATTATTAGAAGAGAGTGGCATTTTCCCCTGGTTCACCCTCAGGGTAAATCCAAATGCTGTCATAACCTGTACACACTCGAAGTTAGACTTTCTGGAAACAACTTCTCTCATCACAAATTCCATATTTATATCGTGTAAATGAGACCTCATTAGTTGACATGGCACCCTTTAAGGATCTAATTCCTTTACTTTTGTTGTTATTCATTATACAAAAAATTAATTACCAACGTATTTGTACCCATTTAAACTTCATCAAAAAGTCTAATATAAATACCTAAAGATTTTAAAAATATAAAATAACCATGTTAAGAAGTAAGCATTTGAAAAATCTGAAAACCCAATCAAAATAAAAAGTTAAAATATTTAAATCTAGTAATCAAATAAACAAAATTATGAAATATAAATTACTAACAAAAACAATACATACCAAGGAGATGAAGAAAAGTGAGTTGGTAGTTTGAGATGAATGAGGAAGTTTGACAATTAAACGTCTACAATCAAAGAGATAAATTGATAAGTTAGGGCTAACAATATAAACTTATCATACTTACTATCTTTTATTTTATTTATTTATTTGATGACTCAGGTGTTCAAGTTTCTCCTGACTATTATTGGAAGAGAGCGACATTCTCCCTTGATTCACCCTCAGGGTAAATCCAAATACTGTCATAACATATACACACTCGAGGTTAGACCTTCTGGAAACAACTTCCCTCATCACAGACTCCATCTTTACGTCATGTGAATGAGACCCTTAAAAGGGTGACAAGGCGCATCATTACTCTGCCTCCATATGGGCAACTTGGTTTCCAACCTTACTGTTGTCTTGTAACAATAATTTTGTATTCCAAGACGCCATAAGAATTCGAACATCCAATATCGATAAGTTTGAAATGCAAATGAGGATTATTGAAATGTTTGAAATAATAAATGAAACAAAATGTATAATTAAGAGATGAATACAAGGATTTATAGTGATTTGGCTTAAACCAATTTTAATTAACTATTTTAACTCCTCACTAAGAATTTTGTAAATCAATCCACTATAACCTCATATTTGAACCCAAGTAGGCTCTCCAGTCAAAGACTATGAATTACAACATCTTATTTACACAAGTAAGCCATTTAACTACACAAGTTAGGAAATATAAACAATGTTTGATAGAGAGAAAAATATAAGAGATGAATCTCTTAGTTACAAAGATTTCTCAAATAAAAATAAAAGGTTTAAATGATAAAATACAAATTAAGATCAAAGCCTTTGAGAGAAAATATTAAATCATAAATACAATTGAGATAATGTAAATAATTTGTAAGCTCACTCCATTTCATTTTTATCTATTAGCCTCTTCAAAATTATCATTGACTTGTATTTATAAGCATCCTACAAGTTTTAATAAAAAAATTAGCCGTTTGAGGCTTTCAACGACATAAATGGTTGACATATGAAGAGTATCGGTCAACTAGTTAATTAAAATATAAAAATTGGTCAACAGACGAGCGAAAATGGTCGATAGATGCAAAATTGCATTCTGTCAGTCGACAGATGAAAGCAGGCTAGTTTATAGATGCAAGGCAAAACATTTAGCTAATCGACAAATTGGAACAAACAAAAGAAAGCAAAAAATTAGATTTATTATAAATATATGTTTGTGTGCACTAATAAACCAAAGTCCTTATAGCTGGAGAGGTTTTTTCATTTTGGATAAGACTTGGGGAGGCTAGAGGCGCACGTTCGAGTCTTGGATACGACAACTTGTAAATTAAAGTTAATTTTCTTTTGTTATAATTATATAAGAGTAATGCTAGGCGTCATGACTGATGACAGTCATGACGCCTACGTGGCAGCACACCATTGGGTGTGCTGCGCCTCACATGAGAGGCGCGCGCCTCTCTCATGTGAGGCGCAGCACACCCAATGGTGTGATGCCAGCTAGGGTCATGACTGTCATCAGTCATGACGCCCAGCATTTCCCATTATATAAGTTTGTGTCTAGAAAAACAAGGAAACATCTAGTTGGAATGACTCCATGCACAAATTTAATGTTTCTGTTAAGGTTAGAGCGTGAGATCGATTCCTTGTGACTGCCTCTTGAATTAATATATTTAATTAATTTGTAAGCCCTTTGAAAAATAATTTTTATATAGCTTTTTTAATCAAATAAAAATATGATGTTCCAAATGCCATAGAAAATTTTTCATAAGATTAAATTGTTGAAATTAATTTTAATTTAACATGTTTTTAATTAATTAAAAACATAATATTCCAAATACCATTAAAAAATTTATTACAAGATATTTTGGCATTGGATTTACTTTTCATTCAACAATTTTGATTAAATAGAAACATAATACTTCAAATGCCATCAATAAATTCATAACAAGATATTGACATTAAATCGATAAAATTATTATTATGCTTAATTTATCACATAAAATTAATTTGAAATACCAAGTTAACAAAATAACTTCATCATCAAAAATAATTATTTTTTACCATTAAAATGCAATTGAATTTTTGTCATTAAAAACTTTTCATCATTAAAATTATATTAAAAACAAAATATCAATCTATCAAGAACATAAATATGGTTCTTTTGCCTTCGAAAAATATTGCTTCATTTTGACTAATGATTCAAAATCAATTTGTAAAAATCATTTAGAATATTCTTTTAAATCTTAATACTTATTTTTGCTAATCTCCAACTAATATAGAAAATTATAAATCAATTTTTATTTAACAACCCATTTGAAATTAATTTTTGTTTGAAAACAATAATGACTTACAGAATAAATTGATTTTGCTTTTCATCATCAAAACCAAACACAAGAATAAAATGTCACATACTTCTGTTATCCTCCTTATGCTTTATCGTTTGTGCCATGTCTGTGGAAGCCTCTTACTATCTTTTATTACTTCACTAAATAGGTGTTGCATGCTATACACATGCAAAAGATACACATTTAAAAAGTTTGAATTCTGAATCGAAATACAAATTCGTCAAAAGTTTTGAAATCTAATTATCAATAAACAAAGTTACAAAGTATAAATTACCAACAATAACAATATGCACCAATCAGAGATGAAAGAATGTGTGTTTGGTAGTTAGAGAAGAACGAGAGTGTTTGGCAATTTGAGATGAAGTAAAGTATTCAAAGAATCGAGATGAACGGGGATGTTTGGCAATTCAATATTTGCATTCAAATAGATAAATAAGACAAATAATTAGGATTAAGAATATAAACTTATCATACTTGTTATTTTTTATTACTTTGCTAAATAGGTTGTCCTGCGCTATACACGTGCAAATAAAAAAAGAATGAAGATACACTTTCATGAAGTGACAATAAGTAGTAGTAATTTAACTTTTATATATAAAATAATTCTTAAATATTTTATTTAAAATAATATTTGATGTAAATGAGAAACACAAAGACTTTTATGACTTGGGAGAATACTATGATAGTTTACTTAAATGGTTTCACAAAACTGGAAAGAAAAAATCAATCATGCTTAAGTTAATCGAAATATATGAGAAAAAATACATAAGATTTGAAAAAAAAAACACCAAAAGTTCTAAAACCAATATCTAAAGATTTTTCAAAGATCTAAATAAAAACAACCATGTCAAGATACAAGAATTCAAAAGATCTTAAATCATAATTAAACAATATGAGATTAAAATGAAAAGTTAAAACATCTAAGATCGAAGAGTCAAAATAAAAAAATATCATAAAGTACAAATTATCAACAATAACAATATGTACTGAGGGGAGATGAAGGGTTCGTTGATCAATTTGAGATGAATGAGGACATCTTTCAATTCAAGATGAAGCAAAGCATTCGAGAATCGAGATGAATATAGATGTTTAAATAGAGATTAACAAATGTCTAATTGTTCAAAATTAAGTAGGACATCTAAGAAATCTAGATAGAGGAGGATATTATGCAGTTCAATGTTTGTGTTCAAAGGGAGGAAAAAAAAAAGAGATAAATTTACCATACATGTCATGTTTTATTAAGTCATTGAATAGTTAATCTCATGCAAAACACATGTGAAAATAAAAAAAAAATGAAAATTCACCTACAATGAGTGATGTGTAGTTGTTATATAAATTTATTTTTTAAATGTTTTTTAAAAATATTATTTTATGTACATGAAAACCACAAAGATTTCCCTGGGGCCATGAGAATGATGGAAGTGCTTAGATAAATGGCATTGAAAAATCAATGAAAATTGGTTGATGAAGCCTAATTGGGCTCATGCTCAAAAATCAATGTAAAGGTAGATGATTGACACCCCCAAGTCAATCGCTCTCATTATGGGCGGTGATTTGGGCCTATTCAAACCTAATTTAATTTAGGCTGAAAAATTGACATAAGAGTAAGCAAAAGGTTTAAGTATCAATGTAAGGGTTAATAAGACTTTTTAGTCTCTTAAGACCTCAAGTTAGTTACTCTCATCAAATACAACATTATGAATGGTGATTTGGGTCAAGTTAAGGCCAATTTGACATAAAGTGAATGAAAGGACTCAAAAGTTATTATAGGGGTAAACGAGACTTTTTATTCTCTCAACACCCAAGTCAATCGCTTTAATTAGTTACGAAATGATAGTTAGTGATTTGGGTAAAGTAAAACCTAACTTGGCCCAAACTTAAAAATCAATATAGGAGTAAATGAGAGGGCCCAAAAATCAATGTAGAGCCAAATGAGACAATTTAGTCTATTTACATGCTAAGTCAGTTACTCTTATCAACTACAATATTGTGAATGATAATCCAGGTCCTGTTAAGTCTAAAAAAAATTGAGCTAAAAAATTAGTGCAAAAGTAAATGAGAAGCCTAAAAAAATCAATATAGAGGTAAATGAGACTTTTTAGTCTCTCAACACCCCGAGCTAATCGTTCTCATCAATTATGATATTATGGATGATGATTTAAGTTAGGTAAAACCAAACTTGGCCCAAGCTCAAAAATCAAAGCATGATTAAATAAGGGGACTTATAAATAAATTTAGGGGTAAATGAGACATTTTAGTCTCCCAACACCCCAATTCAATCAACCTCATCAATTATCATATTATGGATGGTGATTTGGCTTGAGTTAAGCACAACTCAACCCAGGCTCAAAATCAATGTATGACTACACTATAGGGCTCAAAAAATCAATTTAATGAATTTTTTTCGTCTTTCAACACGTGAGTCATCACTCTTACAATATTATGGATGGTGATTTTGGTCAATGTAAGAGTAAACGAGGGGCTAAAAAATCAATGCAAGATAAATGAAACATTTTAGTCTTTAGATACCCCAAGTCAATCTGTCTCATTATTTACGATATTATGGATGATGATTTGGGTCTGCTAAAGCCTAACTCAATATGGGATTAAAATTTGATGCAAGAGTAAATGAGGGGACTTATAAAATCAATGTAAGGATAATAGAAACTTTGTAGTCTTTCAACATCCTAAGTTGGCCATTCTCATCAGTTACGATATTATAGAGAGAGTTTTGAATTGCATTATGGGTAAGTCAACCTGGACTCAAAAATCAAAGCAAGAGTAAATAAAGGGCTCAAAAATCAATGCTAGGGTAAACAAGACTTTTTAGCAACTTGACACCCTAAGTTGGTCACTCTCATTATTTATAATATTATGGATGAGAATTTGGGTGTTGTAAAGCCTTACTTAGTCCAAGCTCAAAAATCATTGTAAGACTAAATAAGGGAGCTCGAAAAATCAATGTAGGAGGAAATGACATTTTTTAGTCCCTTGCAACCTAACTCGATCAGTCCAATCAGTTATGATATTATAGATGACAAGTTGGATCAAAGGAGTCTAACTCCCCCTATGTCAACCCAACCCATACTCATTTAAGACCATTGAATCGATGGAAAATCAATAGGAGGTTGAGAAAGGTATAACATTTGGCATCACACCCCTTAAAGATCTAATTCGTTTATTTTCTGCCATTGATATTCATGATTGAAAAAATTAACTACCAGCATATTTGTACCCATTTACACTTCATCAAAATTTATAAAATAAATACTCAAAGATTTTAAAGATCTAAAATAAAAAATAACCATATAAAGAAATAAGCATTCGAAAAATTTGAAAACCCTATCAAGATAAAGAGTCAATATATTTTCCAATCTAATAATCAAATAAACAAAATTATGAAATAAAAATTACCAACAAGAACAATACATACCAACAGGAGATGAAAGATGATGCGGCTGGTAGTTTGAGATGAACGATAGTGTTTGGTAGTTCAAGATGAATGAAGATGTTCGACAATTCAACGTCTGCATTCAAAGAGAGAATGAAAAAATTAGGGCTAAGAATATATACTTATCATACTTGCTATCTTTTATTACTTCACTAATTAAAATATTTGATATCTAATTATAAATAAATAAAATTATGAAGTACAACTTACCAACAATAACAATGCATACCAACAGGAGATGAAGTAAGGTATGTTTGGTAGTTTGACATGAACGAGGGTGTTGGGCAATTTGAGATGAAATAAAGTATTCGAAGAATTGAAACAAACGAGGATGTTTGATAATTCAACATTTGCATTCAAAAGATAAATGAGACAAAAATTAAGGCTAAGAATATAAATTTCTTATACTTATTATCTTTTATTACTTCACTAAATAGGTTGCCTTGTAATACATGTGCAAATAAAAAAAATTGAAGATTCATTTTCATGAAGTGACAATAAGTTGTAGTAATTTAACTTTTATATAAAATAATTCTTAAATATTTTATTTAAAATAACATTTTATGTAAAATATAAAACACAAAAACTTTCATGACTCACGATAATACTATGAAAGTTTAATTAAATGGTTTGAAAAAATTGAAAAGAAAAAATCAATCATGCCTAAGTTAATCGAAATGTATGAGAAAAAATATATAAGATTTGAAATAAACACCAAAAGTTATAAAACAAACAACTAAAGATTTTTCAAAGATCTAAATAAAAACAACCATGTCTAAGAGATAAGCAATGGAAATATCTTAAATCCTAATTGAAAGATCTGGCATTAAATTGAAAAGGCAAAACATTTAAAATCAAAGAATCAAAATATAACAATATCATAAAGTACAAATCACCAACAATAACAATATGTATTTTGGGGAGATGAATCGTCAGTCAATTTGAGATGAAGGCAGACATCTGACAGTTCAAGATGAAACAAAACATTCAAGAATTGAGATGAATAAGGATGTTCAAGATAGAGATTGACATATGTTTGATTATTGAAAATGAAATAAGCCATCCAAAGAATCTAAAATGAGCTAAGGAATCTAGAAGGAAGATGACGTTATGTAGTTCAATGTTTACCTTTAAAGGGAAAAATGAGAAAAAAAAAGCAAAAGATATAAATTTACTATACATGTCATGTTTTGTTAAGTAATTGAATGGTTAAGCACGTGCTAGATAAGTGCAAAAGGAAAAAAATGAAAATTCATCCTCAACAAGTGACGTGTAGTTTTCATATACACTTATTTCTTATTTTTTTAAATAATATTTTATGTAAATGAAAATCACAGACTTTTTTGACTCAATGAGAACACTAGAAATGTATAGATAAATGGTGTTGAAAAATCAATGAAAATGTGTTGGTGAAGCCAAATTGGGCTTAGGCTCAAACATCAATGTAGAGGTAAATGATTGGAAGCCCAAGTCAATCGCTCTAGTTGTGGATGTTGATTTGTGGATGTTGATTTGGGTTGACTCATGCCCAATTTAACTTGGACTCAATAATCAACATAAGAGTAAGCAAAGGGCTCAAATATCAATGTACTGGTAAATGAGATTTTTTAGTTTCTCAAGACTCCAAGACAATTATTCTCATCAATTATAGTATTATGAATGATGATTTGAGTTAGGTCAAGCCTAACTTGTCCTAGGTTCAAAAATTAATATAAGAGTGAATGAGGGGGCTCAAAAACTAATATAAGGGTAAATGAGACTTTTTAAGACTCTAAACACCAAGTCAATCACTCTCATTAGTTACGAGATGATGGATAATGATTTGGATTGAGTAAGTCTAAGTTCAAAAATCAATGTCGGAGTAAACAAGAGGGCCTAAAAATCATTGTAGGGCCAAAATAAGACAATTTAGTCTCTTAACAACCTAGGTTGGTCACTCTTTTTAGCTACGATATTATGGATGGTAATTTCGGTCAAGTGAAGCCTAACCAATATTAGACTAAAAAATCAATGTAAAGGTAAATGAGAGGCCTCAAAAAATCAATGTATGAGTAAATGAGGGTTTTTAGTCTCTCAACACCATGAGTCGATCACTCTCATCAATTATGATATTTTGAATGATGATTTGAGTTACGCAAAGTCTAACTTGGTCTAAGCTCAAAAATCAATGTATGAGTAAATAACGGGGCTAAAAAATCGATTTTGGGATAAATAAGCCATTTTAGTCTCTCAACACCTCAAGTTAATCACCTTCTTCAATTATGATATCATGAATGGTGACTAGGGTCAATTGAAGCCTAACTCAACTTGGGCTCAAAAATCAATGTATAAGTACACTATGAGGCTAAAAAAAATCAATATAAAGGTAAATGAGAGTTTTTAGTCTCATAGCACCCCAAGTTATCACTCTTCTTAGTTATAATGTTATGGATGGTGATTTGGGTAAAGTTAATCATAACCTGACATGTACTCAAAAATTGATGATAAAGTAAACGAGAGATAAAAAATCAATGTAGAGTAAATGAAACTTTTGTGTCTAGGCACCCCAAGTCGGTCACTCTCATTACCCAAAATATTATGGATGGTGATTTGGGTCAGGTGAAGCCTAACTCAATATGGGCTTAAAAATTGATATAAGAGTAAATAAGGGGACTTATAAAATCAGTGTGGGAGTAATAGAAACTTTCTTTCAACACCCCAAGTCAATCATTCTCATTAGTTAGGGTATTATAGACAGAGTTCTGAATGGCATCAAAGGTAACTCAACCTAGACTAAAAAATCGAATCAAGAATGATTGAAAGGCTCAAAAATCAGCGTAAGGTTAAATAAGACTTTTTAGTAACTCGACACCCTAAATTGGTCACTCTCGTCAATAGGATATTATGGATGACAATTTGGGTGTTGTAAGGCATTATATAGTCCAAGCTCAAAAATCATTGTAAGACTAAATAAAAGGGGCTCGAAAAATTAATGTAGGGGTAAATGACATTTTTTTATCTCTCAACGACCCATGTGAATTAATCCCATCAATTATAATATTATGGATGACAAGTTGGGTCAAGCCAATCTATCTCGCCCCATGTCAACCCAACCATACTTATTTAAGACCATTGCATGGATGGAAAATGGGTAAGAGGTTTAAAGAGGTATAACCTCCTCAGTTGTCAGAGTAGTTCTTAAGGATCTAATTCCCTTACTTTTTGCCATTGATATTCATGATATAAAAAATATTTGTACCCATTCAAATTTAATCAAAATTTCTACAACAAATACCCAAAGATTTTAAAGATCAAAAGTAAAAAATAACTTTGTTAAGAGATAAGAATTCGAAAAATCTTAAGACCCAATCAAAACAAAAGGTCAAAATATTTGAAGTATAATAATAAGAAAACAAAATTAGAATATAAATTACCAATAAGAACAATACATACCAAGAGGAGATGAAGAATGGTGTAGTTGGTATTTGAGATGAATAAGGGTGTTTGGTATTTCGAAATGAATGAAGATGTTTGACAATTTAACGTCTGCATTCAAAGAGAGAAATAGAAAAATTAGGACTAAAAATATAAACTTATCATACTTAATATTTTTGATTACTTCACTAAATAGGTTCCTCATGCTATACATGTGTAGGAGATGAGCATTCAAAAAACTTGAAATCCCAATTGAAATACAAAATTGAAAGATTTGAAATCTAATTATCAATAAATAAAATTACGAAGTATAAATTTCCAACAATAACAATACATAAAAAGATGAAGGACTATGTGTTTGGTAATTTGAAATGAACGAGGGTCTTTGGCAATTCGAGATGGATCAAAATATTCAAAGTATTGAGATGTACTAGGATGTTTGCCAATTCAACATTTGCATTCAAAGAGATAAATGAAAAAAATAAACAAATAAAATTAGGCATAAGAGCATAAACATATCATACATCCTATCTTCTGATACTTTGCTAAACAAGTTGCCTAGTGTTTACATGTGCAAGCAAAAAATGAAAAAACGAAAATTGAAGATTCACTTTCATGGAGTGACACTTAGTAGTTGTAATTTAATCTTTATATAAAATAATTGTTAAATAATATTTTATATAAAATAAAAAACACAGAGACTTTCATGACTTACGAAAATACTACAATAGTTTACTTAAATGGTTTCAAAAATTTGAAAAGAAAAAATCAATCATGCCTAAGTTAATCGAAGGATATGAGAAAAAATACATATGATTTGAAATAAACACCAAAAGTTCTAAAACAAATATATAAAATTTTTCAAAAATCCAAATAAAAACAACATGTCAAGAGACAAACATTGGAAAGATCTTAAATCCTAATTGAAAGATCTAACATTAAAATGAAAACCCTAAACATCTAAAATCGAAGAATCAAAATAAAACATTATCATAAAATACAAATTACCAACAATAATAATACATACCGAGGGGTGACGAAGGATTTGTCTGTTAATTTGAGATGAAGGAGGATATCGAAAAATTCAAGACGAAGCAAAGCTCGAGAGAATCAAGATGAATAAGAACGTTCAACATCTACATTTAAGGGGATAAATAGAAATAAAATTAGGGTTTGTAAGATTAACTTACCATACTTGTTATCTTTTATTATTTTAATAAATAGATGAGTTGTGCTATACACATGTAAGTAAAAAAAAAAAAAAACAAATAATGATTTATCTTCTCCTAGTGGCACTTAGTGAGTCTAAGTTAGTTTTTATATAATTTTTTTTATATATTTTATAAAATGAAAATGTATAGACCATTGAGAATACTAGTTTATTTAGCTGGTTTCAAAAATAAAATCAAGATATGAGATTAATATTAAAGATTTGATATAAATATAAAAAAAATAGATACCTAAAGATTTTAAAGATGTAAAAATAAATGGATACAAGTGTTTGAAAGATTTAAAACTTTAATTAAAATATTTGACATCAAATTGAAAAGTCAAAAGATTTGAAATCCAAAAATCAAATATTACAAAATATAAATTATCAACAACTATAATAGGTAAATGGATGGAGGAGGGTGCTCATGACTATTTAAGATGCATAAGGGCATTTGTATTTAGAGGTCAAGTAAAGAATTTAAAGAATCGAGACAAATAAGAATGTTTGACAATCTAAAATCTATATTACAAAATAAATTAAAAAAAAGGGTTTTTCACTAAACATATATATAAGAAAGATTTGACATATATATAACTTATTAATATACAGAGCCTTAATTACACAAATTATAACTTATTAATCTGTTTTTATATATATATATACATATATATTCACAGAGCCTTAACACAAACAAACAAGATTGCCTCTGTAATATTTAATTGTTAAATAGTGATTTTATTTAATATCCTAAGGCCAACTACCATTGCTCATATATACACTGTCTTTATTTTTTAATTTTGTAAGGTCACAGCCCTTCGCTAAGCCAAAAGGTCAATGAATTATCTAATTATTAACAGATGCTTGAAACTTTCTTATTGCCTTTCACTCTTACAAAATAAACAATAATATACAAACACAAATTATATATACAATAATATGGCTCTTCCCCCCCCCCCCCCCCCCCCCCCGCTCTGAAATTATCAACAAACGATGTGGCTTATGAAGAATTTTTGATGGGTCAATTCATTCAACACCACCCAGAATAATGCCATGCATCTAATCAAAGTCAAAGTAATATAATTACATTTTGTGGTATTTAATTTTGTCTGTACTTTCTTTTAATCTGAAAAGCAGTCTTAAGTTGAATAAAATTTGACTACTTCCTTCACAATCTAATTTCAGTTGGAATTTGAAATTCTCTTTGTTATTTAATTATATAATAATATTTGAAACAAAGTAATAGCTTGTCTAAAGATTATTTTACTAAAATTTGAATTATAAGTTTAGTTAATTACATTGTTATTGATCATATAATTCGTATAGCTAACTTGAAGAAGTTGATATTATTTTAAATAATTTAAAAGAATGTGTTTTAAGTACTTTAGATGATTAACATGTTAAAACAAACTAGAAAAAAGTATCATCTTGGTTTTAATCATTCACATCTTTATTTTATTTTTTTTTTAAAAAGTCAAAGAAAATATTAGAAAAAATTTGTATTTGGTAACACCCAGATGGTGAACACGTACAATGTACCATTAGGAAAGGACCAGGCTACCATCCCTAGTCTCTCACACATGTTTCATTATAATATTTGACTTCATTTTCTTTTTGCTAGGGAAAAAAAAATAAAGATTTGACTTTACATTAACCTTCAAAACGCAACTAATCCTTGCATTGTAGGAAGATGAGATAAGTATTATTTATTTATTTATATGGCTGTCATTTGGGCTAATAGTAATAAATTAATAATCATTAATAACACACAATTTTTTAACATTTTTAAAATAACACTTTGATGCTTTTAAATCAAAGTTGACGCTTGAAAATGAAAACAATTAAAGTTGATGATTCAGAAAATATTTAAACTAAAATTAGAGAAAAACCAAGAGATTGCGTTTGATAAATCAAATATCCAATAATATTTTTAGAGATTTAATCTGAAGATACTTAAGTTTTAGAATATATTGAAGAAATATTTTACTAGCGGCAGTAAATTACCACCATATCATAAAAAAAAACCATTTACCAAGAAATAAGAATACAAACATCATCATCTTCTTGGTGGCCGCAAGGATAAGCGAAAGGTCGAGTTGACAGGTAGGTGGATGGTCATAGCCAGAGATTAATGGCAGAATGTTGTTGTTATTATATTTGTTAGGAGAAAAAGTCCACTAGAGAGAATCCCATTTCCAAAAGATTACGCTTAGAAAAAGAAAAGAAAAGGACTAATTCATTGCTTGCACACCAATTCAAAAATCAACCTTGAAGATCCGTGAGATTCTGAAAGATATCTGGTCGGATCTTGCTTTCCCAAACCATCAATCTCCTGGTTATATTTTCCCATGGCTTCAACCCACAAACCTCCGTTCCAAACATTCTTCTTTTCTCTTCAATTCTGGATTTCTGGTTCCACTCTGCAATGGCTTGTGTGGCCACTGATGCCAAGTTCCATGTTCTGGCAGTTGATGATAGCCTCGCTGACAGGAAGCTGATTGAAAGGCTTCTCAAGACCTCTTCTTACCAAGGTGATTTCACATCTTCGAGAAATTTGAAGTTCTGGGTTTTGTTCTGTTTGGGTTTTGATTGTTTGCTCATCTGGGTTTTTCTTGTTTTAATGTTTTTTGTTCTTTATTTTTTTTTTCCCTCTCAGTTACTGCTGTGGATTCTGGAAGCAAGGCTCTGGAGTTCCTGGGCTTGCAAGATGATGAACACAGAGATTCATACCATCAAGTATGGTTTGTTAATTTACTCATTCTGCAATCCCTTCTTTCAACCTTCTGATTGATAAATAAGTTTCTAAATTTTGGTTTGGGATTGCAGCAACTGCAAGTAAATTTGATCATCACAGATTACTGTATGCCCGGGATAACTGGCTATGACCTCTTAAGAAAGATCAAGGTGAGTTGAGTTTCCCACTTTCTATTTCTTTCTTTCCCCTCCAATAATTTCATTTCCTACAAATGGATGGGTTTCTTTAACATTTTCCCTGAAAATTCTCTAGAAAATGAAGAACACTAATAGTTTCATCTGTAATTTTCAGGAATCCACACTTCTGAAGGACATACCAGTGGTGATCATGTCATCAGAAAATGTGCCCTCCAGAATAAGCAGGTGAGGAAAATTAACTTTAGGTGTATTCTTGAATCAAACTATCTTTTCATCACTTTTATAACTTTCTCTAGAAACATAAATAACACATTACCAAAATCATATAATCCATTCTATGGTACTGATATAAGTTTTGGGTGATGGGTTTTGGATCAGATGCTTGGAAGAAGGAGCAGAAGAGTTTTTTCTGAAGCCAGTTCAGATGTCAGATGTGAATAAGCTGAGGCCTCATCTAATGAGAGGAAAAGCCAAGGAAATGCAATCCATCAACTGCATGAGGGAGGGCATTGAAGATATTCATTCACATGATAGAACAAAATCAAGATCCAATAACTTTGATCTCATCTAGATTTTTTCTTTTTCTTTTTCTCACTTCTTTGTTCTTATTTATTTAAGCTTAACTTCGGTAAAATTTTTGACATTAGAAATGTTCATGCCTACGTAAATGTTGATAGAAAAGGAAGAAATACAGTTTTTTTGTTCACTTCTTTGCCTCTTTCTTTAGTTTATTGTCCTTTATTTTTTCTCATACCAGCAATCATAAAATGGGGATCAAATTTTCTGAATAATTTTGGGTAGAAATGCAGCATAATCTTCTATCATTTATGCTAAAGGTTAAGATGAAGTATGAATATGGTGAACAGATTTTCTTGGGATTACTACTTTTATACAGTCTTTCGTTGCTCGAGCCCTTAATTTTGGTAGAGGAGGTAAATTATATCTAAAGAGTTTATCTCACTGTGCAAGACAAGGAGTCAAAGTTACGACTTATTGATGCAAATCCCAATTTATCAGAATCCGACCACTTGCCCTACACTCGCGGCATGGTGAACAAATTTTCTGCCTGCACAAAGAATTGTACACATAATTTCATAAATTTTTGTAGTAATATATATATATATATATATCTCTTTTTTATGAATTATTTTTGCCTAAATCAGTCTGTAAAATTCAGATGCCAATAATTATATTAAATCAAAATATATCTGTTTAGATTTTGATTTAATTTCAACCTACAAGAATTGTCTGTCAACTTTTGCAATGCATATGAATTAATCTGTCAACCTTTTTATTTCAACCTTCTTTGATTTGTTTGCGGTTGTGAAAATTATTTTTGTAACATATTTTGTGTGAGAATAATTATTTAATTTATAACGAACTCATATCAACCAATACACGTGCACAATACTCAAAAAGACACTTAAAAAATGGAGGCAACTTATTATTCGGTAATTTAGGACATGTTTGATATTATTGTATTTTTTAACGGACAAATATTTCATCTTAAAAGAAAGTTTTACAAAAGCTTAAAATAAAAAAGAAAATAATAAAAATGCAGTGTTTGATGAAGCACAACATTGCCTGTACATTATATAGTTGCTTTTTCTGGAAAACATATTAAGCTACTTAAGAACAAAATTATAAGACCCCTGCTTCAAGATTCAGTTTGCTTCAACATAAAATACTTTACCAAAAAAAAAAAAATTGTTTGCCATCTTATTTTTTGGTGATTCGTTTGCATTTAAAAAAATAAGATTTTATTCTCTTTCAATTTTAATTTTTAATTTTAAATTTATTTTAAATTTTTTATTTTAATAATTTATTTTCAAAAAAACAAAAAATACGTTTTATTTGTAATTGTAAAAAATTATTTCTCAAAACAAAAAATTAGAAAACACATTTTGTTTAAAATTTTGAGAATAATATTTTATTTAATAAATTTAATTATTTAGTAAATTAAAATTATTTAATGTTAATATATTATTAAAAAATATATACATTTTATAGTTGGTAAATTCTATAACATTTTGTTCATTAAAAACATAAAATACAAATAAATAAATAAATTACCTTATTTTTTTCGTATTTTAGCTGAAAATAGCAAAAATAATTTTTTGTTATATTAAATTTTATTTATATTTTTTTTATTTTCAAAAATATATTTTTAAAAACAGTTTACTATTGTTTTAAAAAATTAAAAATTAAAAATGAACTAAAAACAATAAAAAGAACGGGCCCCAATTTTCAAATATATATATGTATGTGTGTATATAAATACAAATAATATTTATATAACTTCAGTAACTCTTTAAGTAATTAATATTTTGATTATAAAATAAATATCATTACAAGCTTTAATAAAAAAAAAATCGAGTCAATTACATGAAGTTTAAATTTCAAATCCTTTTTAAGGGTTTCCTTACCTTCATACAAGGAATAGAGGGAAGAAGATCCAAAGATGAATCACAAGATACATCAAGAAATTACACAAGAGAGTAGTCCCAAAGCTGAACAGAGAGGCATATGGTGTTTCAATAATCAAACCACATGATTCACCCAATCACCCACGTTTGTCTACCCATTTATATTGTGAATAAAAGCATCAAAATCACCACATTTCAGTTTCCTATGAACAGCGAAAAAGAAATTGGGATCTGCACAAACACAAAGGAGAAATGTAACCAATTTTTTTTTTTTAAAAGAAGAGTTTAACTGATAGGACAAACAGTATAAGATACGGAGAGCAGAAATTTGTCCACGCCGTCCTAAGCACATCCTACATTCTGTGAAATAATCTAACCTACAGGAATCGGCTACTGTGTTGATTTTCCCTGTGGTGGAGGACCCGGGGGCAGCGGTGGAGGCATACCGGACTGGAGGCCAAAATTTGATGGCAATCCCCCCATGCCACCCGCATTAGGATTCCCAGGCTGCATGAACAGAAAGAAAAGTCTACGTTAGCAGAACTGACATAATCATCCTATACAATCAGAAAAGATTTTGAAGATAAAATGCAATTCAGTTAAAGACCACAAAATTATCCGTATTAAGTGGTACACCATGCTTAGAAACGGAATGAAAATGCAGCAGGAGTAGATGAAACCAAATACAGTGATGGCGTTTGGGGGAACTACTAAGGATTCATACCCGTCAAATTCCCATCAATTAAGCAAGTATTTGTCGAACGAATTAAATAAACTTTCTACAAAAATCAGCTATGGAGATGGCCGAATGGTAATAGGTGAAATTGTGTGGCCCCCTGTATGACTGCAAGACTGGGGGTGAATGTCTTAAAATAAAATAGGAATAACCTTAATCATCATCACAAGCTTTAATCCAACTAGGCGGGATCGGCTAGATGGATTCTGGCAACTGTCATCTATCCGTGGGCTTTACATAAGAGTTTCCACAAAGCTTCTTTGGTTGTCCCTACCTCTTTTGTTACAAACTGCTTTATTTCATTTACTTTTCTTACAAATGTGTATATTTCTTCTACACGTCCAAGCTATTTTTAATCGTATTTGTGCATTTTATCTTATGAATAACCTTATACATGTTAGTATGTTCCCCATCTTGCTCCTATTATCTATAGAAAACCTGATTTTCTCTTTTGTTCAAACACTTTATTCTTTATCTCAAAGTCTAACCTATTTGCCAATAGTGCGGAACAGTTGTTGGCAGGCATCATGTGTGCTCTCATGGTTTTCATTAGGTTGCAAAATTGGCTACAAATAAGTTCCTTCTGACTTTCATCTGATAACTTACACTTTCAGCTCCTACAAGTTCTCTATATGGCCAAAATGGCAAGTTGAGATAAAGAATTTCACTTTTCAGTTACAGAGTTGAAACATTATTGCAAGCAACAACATATTTTAGCCCCACATTTGAGGTTTTTAATATAAATCCCATTCTGAAGTTTTGATAAATAATCCTGGACATACAGTTTACAAAAATGGCTAGACGTAAAACTTTTTGGTCACCTGGTAAGGATTCAGTCCTGGCATTGGCGGCACTGGTCCAGCTTGTGGTCGGTTGAATGCACCACCTGGCTGATACATTTGGGTCCCACTTGCATTTGTAGGAGCCTGCATATTTGCCAATCCACTTGGAATTCCTCCACCTGGAGGTGCTGACCCCGAGTGCACAGGATTCATCATAAAATGTCCCTGTTGCAATGGAGGAACCATCTGATTCATTGCACCTTGCATACCCTGTAGGTAGAAATTTGTATCAATTAAGAAGAGTTCAAAATTATTCCTACAAAGAATTTGCTGAGATTTACTGTTGCAAAATATGGTTACAGTTAAAGAAATAATAAAGGGGGATCTGCTGCCATTAAAAGTACAACACACTACACATGCAACAATAACTGCATGAAAAAATTTTAGGAGGGATCCTACACCAAGGATTCAACTCCATTTCCTCATTATGCAGTTGTTCCTGTAAAAGCTTTAGCAACAACAGATGGAGGGATAGGACCTTCAAGCCTTCAAGAAATAGTTAATAGATCTCTAGAAAACACTTATAGGCAACTCCTCTGTTATATGAAATTAATTTAAAGGAACAAAAGAACAAGCAAGGAAACTGGGGTACCACCATACCAGAAAAGAACAAAAGTAGATGTGCATAAATTCTTACCATTTGACCAGGCATTGGCATTGATGATGGCATACTCGAAGGCATACCAAGAGGGGGTAGATGAGGTGGAGGACGAGCCAAATGAGGATGTGTAAGTATGGGTAGATGGGAAGGTGGCTGTAGCTGAGGCAAATTTGGAGGTGGCAAAGGCAAAGATGTCATTTGCTGTGGGTGTGGCTGGTGGTGTTGTTGAGCTTGCTGAACATTTTGTTGATATGCTTGCTGCTGGTTGGCAGCGAGAAGTGAAGGATGCGGACCAGGGGGTAGCGGAGGAGCCCCTAAAGGCATTGACATAGGTGGTTTCTGCTCCCCTTGCGTCGATGTATCAAGAGATGAAATAGATAATGGCATAGCAACTCCAACACCTGGAATGGTGCCCTCATTTCGTGTCAAGCCAGCAGCAAATGGTCCAGGAGTTGTTGGCAGCTCAGGTCCTTGGAAATTACCAGGCATGCGACCAGCTAGAGCTGGATTTTGCTCTCCATAACCTGTTAAGAACCAAACAGTTATCCAGAATAGCAGAAACAATCTTCAATGTAAGTTTCGGTCTAGAGAAAAGAAAAGAATGGAAAGTAACAAATAAAATGATTAGACCTTGGCTGTGGCCAACATTGAACTTATCACGAGCTGGATCCCCAGGTCTATTTCTGCACCAGAACTTGGTTGTGTGATCGTTGCTACCACTGCACCAGAAGCCAATACAAGTTCACTGACTGAATGAACAAATAAAACTAAACAAACACCAAGAAAACTCTCCTTATCTCTGGAAGGGCTAGAAAGGCATAGGCCTCTAGAAATTTATATGACCCCACCAAATAGGTTTAATGTTTTATATGTTTTTGTGTTAATTTAAATCTCTATGTAGAATTAGTATTTTAATTTGTAAATATACTAATAGAGAAATTTATATAAAAATGAGCAATATATAGATAGAAAAATATCAACTTCTTTAATGAAATTATATAGAAATATCAACAGTATAACTTAAAAGGATTTAAACCAGTAAATGAAACAAGTTATGTGCATTGCAAGGCCCCATAGGTAGAATATGTTATAGCAATAAATCTGAGTAGCAGACAGCACATTAGTGATATTAACGATTACCAGTTTCTTTTTTTTGCTAGATAACTTGCCAGTTTCTTTTCCTAAACAAAATTTATACGCCATTTGAAAACACTGTTTCATAAGAACTACTTTCTTTCTTCTCTTTTCCTTATTCTTTTCCTATAATTGAGAACCAACATCAAAGAAGGCAAGAACTTAACCATGTGGCAAAGGATATCATGGGATGAGAGTGAATGTTAGCATAATCATCAGGGAAACAGTTCTGAGAAGAGGGGAAAAAAACAAGGTTAGTGGGATCAAGGGAGAAAAGTGCAGGAATAAGATTTCTTAATAGGTCGACCAGGTTTTACTCTGCTTTATAGAAATATAACACGATCCCTGAAGTAGGTAAGTACGAAAACAATATCAATTTCCATAACAAAAATGGCATGCAGGCTGCAAACTGGTTAAAACAGTTACATTAAAAAGGCAGTTAAACATTTGAAATAGATACCTTAGATTTTGGAATGTTTTAATAAATAGCTCTTGGTTATGGAATCTCCTAATTTAGTTAGTTATTTACTAATTCTTGTGACTTACAAAATTTATTCAATAATCAAGTTATCGTTTGTTTCTTTTCTGGTGGTGTGGGCAGGGTGATGTTTCACAATGACAAGCTAAATTTAGATGAACTAGAATATTATCATCATGGAGTCTAATACCCAAGTATGGAACCAGGGGTCCAATTTTGCAGTCAGGTTATTAGAAATACAAAATCATATATTTTAAATTGGCAACAAAAACCCATAAAATGATAAGAGTAAACAGTATCTTGAATTAAAAAAACAAAAAGGTATTATGCAATACATACATAACAATCAGACATAAAGATCAAGATTTACCTGCACAGAATGTACCCGATGGGATGCCATGCAAGATCCCAAACGCTATTATCATGTGCACTTGAAATCTCAACTTGTGGAGTTTCATGGCTGCAAAATTGGAAAACTTTGTCATGAGAGAAAGCATGCCTGAAATTGATTGAATGTTGCAGCAAGAAATAAAAGCATAACATACAAGAGTTCAACACATGGTAAATAACCCAAAAAAAAGTCAGCAAACTAGTCAACATGCAAAATAGTAACATTCATGACCATAGATCCACAAAATGATTTTAAATTACCTTCATAAAGGTAAGGATCACGTGGCATAGCACTCATTCTGACGTCTACATAATAAGATGTGCAATACTAATTAACGAAGCAGAAAAACAGAAAAGACTAGTGAATTTGCAATCAGGAAGAGCATAAATTCTTTTGTTCAAACATGGTCCTTAGCCCCCCTACAATTGGATCGATTAAGGTGGATGATTAAACCATTGCTTCAGCATTAATCTTGAGAGAGAGAGAGAGAAAGAGAGAGTTATAATCCAAATAGTATGACCCCAATATATTAGAACTGGGAAGCATAACTATGGCTTTTTTCAGCATTGTCAAGTGCTGCAACAAGGACAACTTTTTAAGGGAAAATAAATTTCTCAATGTTATCCTAAGGAAAGAAGGAATGTTTTCCTCATGCAGCAAACAGATTCCGGACGAAGTGTACAATGGCCATGAGAGGACAAATTCTAGACTTCCCAATAATTTGCAATAGAGCATAAAAAAAGCTCGGAGCAATGTTAACTGGGCTTTTATATTTTAGTTCCAAACAAGGATGTGCTTCACTTGAAAATAAATCAAGTAGCTTTTACATTTCCGCTTTCAGATTTTTGGTCCTCATCAAAGGTTGTCAGTCTTCCAGAAGCCTCAGAAGAAGCCATTATGCTATCTTTTGATCATTTGGCAGTGAAAGCTCTCACTAACTAGGATGTTGGATAGTTAGTAAGCAAACGTCTCTGGAAAAATTTGAGGGGGATGGAGTTGGTTATTACCCATTGATGCCTACTCATTTGTTATATACAGATGATGTTATTTTACAGAGTTGGTGATTGGCTTAGGAATCAGGAAATATGAGAGATTAATATAAGTCGCCCAAGTTAAATTGCAAATATTAAAGGTACATGAATCGCATGTGAATATATTGAAGAGAACTCTTTACTATATATTCTCTTTTCCTGGTGTTAATAGATTATCAAAAAGGTACTAAAATAGCGCAAATCATGCGCAAAGTTTCTAAGCAGATAAATCAGGTGGGAATATGGAATTAAAAGCTATAAATTTCTGCACAACCCAACCAGCAAACCAAATTATTAAAATGTTCCACAAACCAAACATTAAAAAAATTGAAAAAAAGCGCTTTTGAAAAAAAAAAAAATACAGAACTTCTACATGACCAAAGGAGCATATATTTATTTCTCCCAAAATATTAAACATCGAGTGCAACACTGTTTGCCCAACTAAAAAATATGCAATCAAAGAGAACAGCTGCAGAACACTCTTCTTCAAATTTAGTGATTTATCAGTTTCCTTGGAATGAAGTTATCTGCAGTAAGAAATCTACCGTGAGTAGCCAACCAACCAAAAATTCCACCTTAGGGCAAATTCCCAGCACCAAATCCCTCTCTAAGCAAAAAAGGAAGCTCAAGCTGGCCTTCAGCCCTTTGCATTACATACCTTGAAAAGTTCAACCAGGAAGGGGTCCCCCACGAATCATGTAAGAGCACATAACATTAAATTGTCTATTGGCCTATTCATTTCTTTAGCAACTACCCACTGACCAAATTCTGCACTTAATGAGTTGCCTTCCTAAGAGCTTACTAATTTATTTTCTTATTTTTCTTGTTCCTTAAGGTAATGTTTGTTAACCAAGATCTAGACCGGAAAAGGTAAGATATAGAAAGTATTCTATACTTTTGCTCTTTTCAATGTGTTTGTTAAACTTATCTGGTAACCCTTGGAAAAGAAGTCACGTGACTTCATATTTGAGTTTTTCCAGATATGCTTATCCCCTCCCCCCCCCCCACCAACCCTCATGATAAACATATCTTGGTCCTTACAGATAAGAAAAAATGACGCTTGAGTTCTCCAGTGCATTCCAAAAAAATTAACAAACAATTTGATAAAAATATTAGAATGCTTCTCAGCCTTATCTTGACCACTCCATATCTTGGTTCGAAAAGTATTCCAACCTTATCTTGATACAACCTTATCTTATTCATTTTAATAAATGCTACCTAAGGAAATTATATGCCATAAAACTCATAACACTTGTCAAAAAACTGTCATGGACCTCATGAAAATAGTAAATACCTCATAATCAAATGTCATAGTAAAACAATAATACAAGAAATACAAAGCAACTTTGTGCCAACTACTCTACTTATAATCACTGACATATCAATACAAGCCAAATAGTAAAATAGATAAATCATATATAACATAATAAAAGGTTTGACTCCTACAAGATGCAAAAAATAAGAGCCCATCTGCCTATGAGCCCCCTGAGCCCAACCCCAGAGGCAAAAAAAAAAAAAAGAATAAATAAAAAACAAGGAGAAAGAAATCCACGCAAAACAAGTCCCAATTTCTAGAACAAACTAATTTCACTCAAAAAGTTTATAAATAGATAAACACGTCATTCTTTGCGAAAAGCCTGACCAATAAACACTTACAAGATACATAATGAGGCATGCAAACACTCATCCTAGGTATATGGTGCTATCACATGAAAATACAATTGAAAGCTAAAGATTCTACAGTGTGGAAAGAAAACATGAGGGACTTTGAACATATGAATCTAAAGGAGGAAAAGAAATTACCCAACAAGCCAATGAAAAATAGATCCATCAAAACTGCCACTGACAAAATACTCTTCGTGAAATGGATGCCACGCCAATGCTAACAAATTGACATAAGAAGTAACATCAGTGTCAGAAACATACAGATCAAAGAAATCAGCTAATAAGTTGAGGAATTTTGATCAATGGATGACGAAGTGCAAACCATATCAAAGAATTAAGCACGAGAAGGAATTCCATAGGCACAGCCATACAGGACCAAGAGCAAAGTATATCAAAAGATTGGGTAGGCATCATGCAACTTCCACAGGCACAGATGTACAGAATTTCAATAAATGAAGTGAACAAAGATACCCAGCATTCTCCCAACTACTAGGAATCAGTTTAGTGAAGGACCTTGTTAAAATTTTCTTGATTGGACTCGAATGTCACAGAACAAGATTTTGGAGTCTTTTTTTTTTTTTTCAAATCCCTCTTATGCAATCATGTCTCTCAAAACAGATCCATAATCAATGGAAATGAAAACATTGGCAGGTACAAGATGAGGTCCGGAACAACCAACTCGCATGAGCATTCCCCCATTATTGCCCCACCTTGCCCAACTCCCAGCCTAAGATGTTTTCTTCAACATACATCCAACAAGTAAACTGAAAAGATTAAAGAGAGAATAAGCCATTGGACTGAAGGGGAGGGGGGCAAAAGATTTTGGGGGTCAGTTTGATAATGTCATAGTTGTGCATGTACATGCAAATATAAAAGGGTATATGCATAAGACAGTGGAGTATGCACTTGCATATATGTACATATATATATATATATCATATGTTAATATAGGTTAATTTGATATCTAAAATTACCTTCCTTTGCCATTTGTTCCCTGCTAATTTCTGGAATATTGGCCAACATTTACAAATCAAGGAACCCAAACACAGAAGGTTTATCAAAGGTAGGTAGAAAAACGAGAAAGGGAGATGAGGTGCAGCAGATAGGGATAAAGGGAAGCAGTATGATTTGTGGCTACAGCATATAGAGAGCAAAGGAATAGAGATCAAGGAGTCACTCAAGAGTGACAGAGGATAAATGAGGCCAGGATTGGTTGCAAGAGGGGCACATAAATAGGATATGGATGGCCCTTCTGCATATCTGCCCCAGTCCAGAACTCTTTAACTTGTGTAATCCCATACACAACCCTCCCTACCCCATTAAAGCACACTAAACCTATCCTATTAAGTCAATCAGGCAGGGGTCTGAATGTCCAGGTTCTCTTGCCATCCCTAGTTACAAACATTATTCACAGCTAAAACTGGGGGAAAAAAAACTGCATAAGCTAAACATCAGATGCTCCATAGGTAGGACTAGCAAATGGGAATCAGCTAGTTTTAGTTTGTATCAGCAAATATTGAGTATGCATGAAGTAGGAACATGCCAATCAGAACCAAGTCTGGAGGCAGTCTTACAGATGCTAAGGTCCCCTCTAAAAGGCCCTTTAATTGAACCCAAGATATTAGACACAGCAACACAAAAAAAGTATAAGAGGGGAACAGAGTGCCTACATTCCCAATCTGATATTGGATATGAAAAAAGTATATAAGAACATACAGTAAGAGGGCACCAACCAGTCACATCCTTTCGATGCCCACGAAAAGATTCCAGTTCCTTCATAGCTCGTATGTCATAGAGCTGAAAATGCAGCATACAGGCAAACTGAATTACTTAACAATCATTGTAGCTTGAGAATTAAAAATTAAAACACAAATTGAAAGAAAGTTGGCAACCTTAATGATTTGATCCTTTGAAGCAGTTAGCACCCAGTTACCGTTTTGGTTCCATTTGACACAAAGAACTGTGTTCTTGTGACCATGACTGCAAATTAACCAGACTTAAACATCAAATTAGTTCAGGGAAAAAAAGAAAGAAAGAAAGAAAGAAACAACTGGCATGATGAATAATGTTTACTAACAATGAAGAGAGCTCTCTCCCTGACTTGGCATCCCAAAGTTTTACAAGATTGTCTTTTCCACCTAAGAAGAGCCAAATGCATACAGATATTACGCCACTAAAAAGATTTTAACAAGAGACACCCAGAAAATACATCTATAAATGTACACACCTGAAACTAGCAATGACTTAGTTGGATGCCAGTCAACACTCTTTACATCCCAACCATGGCCTGCCTGAGTTTGAATGAACCCCACATGGAAAACTGAAGGTTATCTCATGCAAACTTTGAACAACAGATGATACCAATAATAATACAAATTTTTAGTTTTCAGAGTATTAAACAACAAATTTTCAACAAAGAACAAAATTAAAAAACCAAACAATTTAAGTATGGTTATTGCTAGTGCTTCAGGCATATCATGTACAAAGCATTCCAGACATGGAAAACTGAAGGTTATCTCATTCAAACTTTGAACAACAGATGATACCAATAATAATACAAATTTTTAGTTTTCAGAGTATTAAACAACAAATTTTCAACAAAGAACAAAATTAAAAAACCAAACAATTTAAGTATGGTTATTGCTAATGCTTCAGGCATATCATGTACAAAGCATTCCAGACCTGTCATTCCAGTAACTGATGTTGCTAAAATCAAAGATTTGCAAGATAAAAAGAAGTCACTAAATCTTAATAGGAAAGTTGACAGATCCAATTTTTCAGGGTTCTGAACTCAAATTTTAAAGTTCCAAACCAAAGAAACCCAGCATAGCTTATTTCTTTCTTAAAAGTATGTTGAAGAGAATGTGACATTCAGATAGCATTTTCTTTATGTTTGTTTCTGTTTTTATTCTGTTTTATATTGCTGTTATGTTAGTTTATGTTTGAGGCGGTAGCTCTTCCTTTCGGTTATAAAGCTGTATATATATACAGATTATGTAATGTATTCGGTTAGGCTGTTAATTCATTCAGAGAATAAACTTCAGTACCTATTTCTTTCGATCTCTAATCTTCTATACCCTAGGATTTATCTTTTACATGGTATCAGAGCCAATAGCCTGCTAATGACGTCTATTCACGAGAATCATTCTGTCTCTACCTCTCCTCTTGTTCGATCTACATCAAATGTTTCGTCCATGTCTCAATTCGATTTCACAGCGGTATCTAAAGCCTTTAGTTTCATTCCTCTGAAACTTGATTCAAAGAACTATATTTTTTGGAAGGCTCAGATCTTAGCCACAGCCCGAGCCTTCGATCTCGTGTCATTTCTGAATAAAGCTTCTCCTCCTTCGAAATACATAACTGACTCCACAAGTGATAATTCAGCGGCGAACTCTAAGGTGAATCCAGAATATGTGAACTGGCTTAGATCTGATCAGCTGCTTCTCGAATGACACTTCTCTATAATTACTAAGGAAGTGTTGGTGCAGGTGTTTCAATGCGAATCATCTGCCGAGGTATGGCTTTATCTTGAGAAATTATATGCTAGACAAACTATTGCCAATCCCTTTCAGTTAAAACAATAGCTGAGGTCTGTTAAAAAGGAGAGTTTGTCAATTAATGACTATGTCTTGAAAATTAAGACTATAAGTCATTCTCTAGCAGCTATAGGAGAGCCTTTAAGTGATAATAAATTGTTCTTGATATTCTAAACGGTCTAGATCAAGATTACGATACTGTGGTGAGTTTAATAACATATCAGATGGATGATATAAATCTGGAAAAGGTTCAATATTTGTTGCTTATGCATGAACAAAAATTGGTTGCTAAGAATGTGCCTCAACTGTCTCTGCAATTTGAGTCAATGTCATCTAATATGAATATTAATGTGGCATACATCAAAGTAATGGAAATTTCGATTTTAGTCGAGGCGGATATACACAGCAAGGAAGAGGTTCAGGATTTAGAGAAGGTAGAGGTCGAGGCAGGTCTTCAAATAGAAAATTCTATTGTCAGCTATGTGGTAAACCAGTGCATTATGTGGATAAGTGCTATTACCGGTTTGACCGTAATTTTACTCGAGTGAATAATCAGCCTACTGGAATTTTACTGGTGGTAGACCTACTGGAAACTTTAATACTGGAAATCAGTTTGATTCAGGCGCTTACATGGCAACCTTTAGTGATTCTAATGGAGCCTACACTAATGATAGTGGTTCAGTGACAGGCTCACAGCTTCATGACTCTCTGGATCAATTTATTCCTTCTCAATCCTCTCAGTTTATTCCTCCTCAATCTTCTCTTTTTGATCCAGCCTGGTTTGTGGACTCAGGAGCCACAAATCATATTACTTCAAGCCTGAATAATTTGTCTATTCACTCACCTTATCATGGTGGAGAAAAAGTCACTATAGGCAATGGTAAGCAGTTGCCAATTACTCATGTTGGTTCAGGCATATTAAATACTACTCCAAATTCATTTCTTTGAATTCCTAATGTTCTTCATGTTCCTAGTATACACAAAAATCTTCTTAGTGTTTCTCAACTCACTAGAGATTATAATGTAGTGGCTGAATTTCATTCTAATGTCTGTTTTATTAAGGACAAAGGATCCAGGGCAGTTCTTTTACGGGGTCGACTTAAGGATGGGCTATATCAGCTAGTTCTAGCATCTTGTTTCGCTGCAACCAGCACTCTAGCCCACTCCCTAGAGCCATTTTTAGTTCCTTCAACTGTTACTTCATCTAATTCATGTAATACTTTTAGAACATGTAAAGGACATGATTCATTTGTTCATGGAATGTCAAAAGATGTTTGTGTAGCTCAAAACACTAGTAGTTGCCAAGATTGGCACAATAGATTGGGTCATCCTTCTTTGAATGTATTACAAAAAGTATTGAATAAAATTGGAATTTCTTGTTCATCTTCTAGTTTGTCTTTTTGTGATTCTTGCAAAATAGGTAAGTTGCATCAACTTCCTTTTGTTTCTCACGAAAATACTGTTGTTTGTCCCTTACAGCTTGTTTATTCTGATCTCTAGGGACCAGAACCTATGTTTGTCTATGGAAGGTTTTCGATATTACATCATTTTTGTAGATGCTTATACTCGATACACTTGGTTATATCATTTAAAATTCAAATCCGATGTTTTGTCAGTGTTTAGTGCCTTTCGACATAAAATCAATTTCAAACCAAACTTCAAGCCTTGCAAACAGATAATGGGGGGGAATATCGTGCTTGTCTACCCTATCTTCATAACAATGGCATTCAACCTAGGTTTACATGCCCTCACACTCATCAACAAAATGAGATTGCTGAAAGAAAGCACAGGCATATAGCTGAAATGGGATTGACTCTATTAGCTCATGCTAAAATGCCTCTAAAGTTTTGGGTAGAAGCTTTTCTCATTGCTGTTCATGTGATCAATCTTCTACCTTCCACCTTTATTCAATCTCAGGTTTCTTTTGAATTGTTGTATCAAAAACCTCCCAACTATCATCTGCTCAAGCCATTTGGCTGTGCATGTTTTCCATTGCTTCGACCTTACAACAAACATAAATTTGAGTTTCACTCAACCAAGTGTATCTTTATTGGATATAGTTCCATTCAAGCTGGTTACGAATGTCTTCATCCATCAAGTCGCATCTACACTACTCATCATGCTCAGTTTAATGAACAAGACTTTCCTTATTTGACTACATTTTCTTCATCTCCTCATATTGCTGAGTAACTGAGTTGTCTACAAATTTTAAGTTTCACAGTCTTACTACAGAGTTTCTTCATCCTATTGTTTCTCCTCCTATTGTTTCTTCTTCTTTTTCTGATCAGTGTCCCGTAGTTGCTACTTTTCCACATCCAACTCTGCATACATCAGACAATTTGCCTGATGCCACCACACCATCTTCTTTGTCTTCTACACCTCATGCACCTTCTGCTCCACCTATCTCAAAGGTTTCTAAAACTAAAGCTCCTCCAGCCCCATCAGTTCACCCTATGCTTACTCGATTTAAGTCCAGACAACTTGTTCATAACTCTCCTCATGCTTTAGTGAGCTCACTTGAGCCAACATCTGTTAGTGAGGCTCTTTTAGACTCATGATGGGTTAAAGCCATGGAAGAAGAATACAATGCACTACAAAAGAATCACACTTGGGAGTTGGTTCCTTATACTGCTGATATGAATCTGGTTGGAAGCAAATGGATTTTCGGGGTTAAGTTTAAACCTCATGGGTCTGTTTTAAAGTATAAAGCTAGGTTAGTTGCCAAAGGTTTCCTACAAAATCCAGGTATCAACTATGTTGAAACGTTTAGCCCAGTGGTTAAGGCACCCACAATTCGGGTTTTGTTTTCTCTAGCTGTGTCCTTTAGCTGGGAAATTTAGCAAGTAGATGTGAACAATGTATTTTTAAATGGTGATTTAGCAAAAACAGTGTATATGGCACAACCGGAAGGGTATGTGAATGTTTCAAAGCCCACTCATGTTTGCCGGTTGATAAAATCCTTATATGGGTTGAAACAAGCTCCTCGAGCTTGGTATAATAAGTTGAAAGAAGCCTTGATTAGCTGGGGTTTTGTTCGGTCAGTTGCAGATGTTTCTTTGTTCATAAAATGAATAGTTGATTATGTGCTGCTTGTGCTCATATATGTTGATGATATACTTCTTACTGGCTCTAGTTCTGTTGCTCTTCAAGCTTGTATTCATGATCTTGATTGTCAAGTTGTCTTGAAAACTCTAGGACCTGTCAACTATTTCCTAGGGTTTGAAGCCTATAGAAACACAAGTGGTCTTTATCTTACTCAAACTAAATATGTTGTGGATTTATTGAAGAAGGCTGGTATGGAAGATTGTAAGCCATGTGACACACCTATGAATACTGGACTTTCCTTAACTGAAGAAGGCGAAGATCTTCTTAATCCAGCTCTCTATCGAACTATCATAGGCTCACTACAATACTTGACATATACAAGACCTAACATTGCATTTGTTGTTAATAAGTTGAGTCAGTTTTCTTCCAAACCTAAGAGTCAACACTGGTTGGCTTGCAAGAGATTGCTTCGGTATATAAAGGGGACAGCTGGTTTTGGTTTATTTTTCTCATCCACACCTAGAAATTTGGGTCTAACAGTTTTTACCGATGCTAATCATGCTGGGTGTAAAGTCACTAGAAGGAGTACTAGTGGGTTTTGTGTGTATCTTGGTCAAAACCTTATTGTTTGGGGTTCTAAAAAGCAATCGGTTGTTGCACAATCTGTAGGGGAAGCTGAGTATAGATCTGTTGCTTTGGGTGTAATGGAACTTCTATGGCTTAAATCTATGTTTGTGGAGTTGGGTTCTTCGCTTATTACTACTCCAGTTCTTTGGTGTGACAATTTAGCAGCCAAAAGCATGGCTAAAAATCCTGTTTTCCACTCAAGAACGAAGCATGTTGGTGCTAATGTGCATTTTGTTAGGGAAAATATTAAAAGTGGTGAAGTAGAAATTCGCTATGTTCCTACATTTGAACAAGTAGTTGATATTCTAACCAAGAGTTTACCTAGAGATAGATTTCAGGTGTTCTGCAGCAAACTCAGGCTTGCTTGGTCCCCTGTCAGCACTGGTAGACAAAGGTGTACAACAATGACAGCATTTTACAGAAATTTGTATCTTAAAGAGCCGCTGAAGGAGCATGGTTTGAAGGGGAGTGTTGAAGAGAATGTGACATTCAGATAGCATTTTCGTTATGTTTGTTTCTGTTTTCATTCTGTTTTATATTGCTGTTATGTTAGTTTATGTTTGAGGCGGTAGCTCTTCCTTTCGGTTATAAAGCTATATATATATACAGCTTATATAATGTATTCGGTTAGGCTGTTAATTCATTCTGAGAATAAACTTCAGTACCTATTTCTCTCTCCCTCTAGCCTCGATCTCTAATCTTCTATACGCTAGGGTTTATCTTTTACAAAGTAAAACAAATGCATTTGATGACTTATCTCTGGAAACTGTTTTCAAGAGAGCATTTTAAACCACCCAGTTCTAGAAAGCAAAATTGAGGGGAAAAAAGAATAAAAAAAAAGAAAAAGAGAAAAAAGAAAAGAAAAAGATGTTTTGCTCGTCCTGATACAAAAATGGAAACTGCATGACATCACCATTGACACATCCTGTAAATAATGTTAATTGCTTTTAGTTCCAAAAACAATGAAACACAAAGATCATAGCTAAACAGATCTAAACTTCCTAATCTAACTTCTTGGGAAGCACACTAAAGAGTTGGTAGATCTACTTTATCAAATGTTTCAGATGAAATGTTAAGTAAATAGCACATCTAAAGGGGAAGATGGAAAGGACCATAAAATCAATTCATTAAATGAAGAAAGGATGACATATCCCCAAACCCAAAGATAAGTTGAATATCTAATATCATCTAAAATT
Organism: Diospyros kaki; assembly: GCA_036245055.1. Taxonomy (NCBI): domain Eukaryota; kingdom Viridiplantae; phylum Streptophyta; class Magnoliopsida; order Ericales; family Ebenaceae; genus Diospyros; species Diospyros kaki. The sequence goes on along the minus strand of BSEG01000001.1, from coordinate 37,740,824 downwards.
TTGATTGAAGTTCCTAAGCCTCAATTTCAGGGTAATATTTCTGTCTAAGTTCCATCACCTCTATTCCTCCACAACCACAAGATTTCTGGCCACCACAAAACAATGAACTAATACAAATAGGATGGTATGAGAAGGAACTAGAAGTATAAAATTTTAACATTTGATTTAGGGTAATATTTATGAGAACCTAGAACCATATTTGATTTTAGGTCTGTAACGACCCGTTAGCGGGTCTAGGTCCTTTGGCCGTTATTTTTATGGGTGTTGTATTTTGTCGTTATTTGACCGATGGGTTAGAAATATATCATGGGGTGTTGGAAAGCTGAAAATTTGTGAAGATGAAATTATGTACAAAGAAATGTCAAGTGAAATAGTTTATAATTGATGCTTGAAAAGTCAAAGAAAAGAAAAGAAGGGAAGGCACCAATGAGAAGGCACAACAGGTTGTCAACCATTTTCTGCTGGGTTCATCTTCTTAAGCCGCTCGCTATATAATGCAATGAGCAATTATTGGTGTATGTTAAAGGGTCAAATTAAATAAAAATTTATGTATATTGGGAAGTAAAAATGAATGAAGTATAATGGTGTGGAATAGTCAAAGCAAGGGAAATGTAAAATGGGTCGAAAAGATGAGATTTATGAATATGTAAAATGTGAAAAAGTCAAAAGAGAGGTGTTGGAAGATAAAGAGGAGATAGGCTCTAGATAAGGGCTATCAAGAACAATTATTTATCAAAACTAATTTGTAAATTAGTATTTAAATATTGTAAAATCTATTCCTAGAAAATAGGAGAGAAGTAGATAGGAGATAAGTAGAAGATATTATTGGAGATTATTTAGGAGATTTATTGTATATATATTTCTTTAGACTAGTGAAGCAAGATACGTGGAATCAATTGTTGTTCCATAAGAATTTTAGCATGGTATCAGAATCTCGTACTTGTGCCTTCCGAGTGCTGGAACTCTAGTTCATATCGGACGCTTCTGATCGCGACATGGCAGAAAATCCATCAGCCAACACAGTTTCAAATCTCCTTCCGGCCACAACGAGGACCACCCACGTTCCAACCTACCTGATGGCAACTAAGAGTCACTCGCTTCAGATCACTCAACACAAATTGGATGGAACCAACTTCAGAGAGTGGTTCCAATCTGAGTTGTTGGTCATCCATGGAAGGGGATGCGAAGGCTACCTGACAGGGGATATCCCAAAGCCCAGCTCTGATGCAGCCAATTTTGGTGTGTGGGAGGCCGAGAATGCCATCATCATGGCATGACTGATTAATTCCATGGAGCCTAGCATCGGACGGACTTATTTGTTCTACAAATCAACAAGCGAGATATGGCAGACAGTTCAGGAGACTTACTCTGACTTAGAGAACACCGCCCAAAGCTTCCAAATCCGATCAAATATTCGAACCACCAGGCAAGCCTCTAATTCGGTTACAACATACTTTAAAATTCTAACAACCTTATGGCAGGAGATGGATATTGTCACAGACCAAGGTTAGACCAAGGGTATAGCTATAATTAGAAGGCATAATGGCAGAATTGTAATAGTTGGTATAGGTTAATTCAAATGGCGCGCGCATGGGCTGGTTTCCTAACTGTTGCGCCAAGCTGTGTAATCCTTCTATAAATACAAATAAGCTGAGGATGGGGAAGCATGTGAGGATTATTCCACAGTTTCCTTTCCCTCCCATTTCTCAATTCACACTTCTCTCGCCCAATCCTGATCTCTCTCTCTCTATTTCTCCCTCTATATTCTTTCTGCCTAAACCAATTCCTTCCAGAATTACAGAAGGCAGCCCTTCTTCAGATCCGAGCCTGACAATTGGTATCAGAGCGAGCGACTTGGCAGTAGTGATGGCCGACGGAACGCGAGCAAAACATATGGAAATTAGATTGGACGTGATTGAGTTGGGATTGCGACAGCACCAGGAGCAAGTGGATGATAGATTGGAGACGATGGAGTTAGGAATTCGGAACGCTCAGGAAGAGATCCACCGAAGTAGATCGGAATACACGACCGCTTTAAATCATGCTGTAAACGGAATTCACGAAGAATTCTCCGGACTCAGCCAGAAACTGACGACAGCTTTGAGCATGTTTGCTCGGCAGCCGAATGTCAGTTTACCAACGGATTTTCCCCCAAGATCAACGTCGGCACCAATCCTGACCGCATCGGTGGCCCGATTGCGACCCCAAGAACCAATGGAAGTGGGAGAGGGTGCACATTCAAGGGGTTATGGGGGCATCAATTCAGCTCAACCGGGTTTGAGGATGGAGATTCCGGCCTTCGATTGGGACAGACTGAGGTGGTGGATACGCCGATGTGAACGTGTGTTTTATCAACATGGAATCGCAGAAGTTGACAAGGTATGTATGGCTGCTTCCTACTTAGATGATGTGGCGGATGCGTGGTTTCAAAATTGGAGTCATAGATGGTTGGATTTGAGCTGGCCGGAATTTGTTAACCAATTGTGCAAAAGATTTGGAGAGAAGACCAGATCTGATGTAATTGAAGAGTTTAACAAATTGAAACAGAATGGAACAGTAGAGGAATACCAAACCAGATTCAAAGAATTGAGGTCCTTACTCTCATTGTCACAACCTTACTTAGATGAGGAGTATTTTGTTTCGAGTTTCATCAGTGGGCTGGAGGAGTTAATTAGACCGACTGTTAAGATGTTGTACCCCATCACGATGGCCCAAGTAGCTGAACAAGCTCGCTTACATGAGCTATCAATGGAAACTTTTGTCAGGAGGCATAGGCTGTCGTCCAAAAACAGCAGGGAGGATCACACGTACGGGGGGTATCACAGGGGAAATAATTTCCGAGGGCCGAGAGGAAGGCCTACTGGTAAAGCCCCCCAACCTACAGTGCAACCAAGGAACCTAACGGTGGACCAAAAGCGACAATTAGGCCTATGTTTCCGTTGTGGTGAGAAGTAAGGATAGGGTTACCAGAGTAAGAAACTCCTCCTTACCATGGAAGGCCAGGAGGAGGTAGAGGAGGTGGAAGCTGGTACTGACGGAAATGAAGATGTGCTTGAGGAAAACGAAGGTGGTGAGATCTCAATGCATGCCTTGCAGGGCCAAACAGCGGGAAGGGTCATTAAGGTGAAAGGGGTGGCCCGAAAAAGGAAGATAGTAGTGTTGATAGACAGTGGCGACACTCATACCTTCCTAGATGAGACAACAACTCACAACCTACAGTGCGATCTACAACAGACACCCCCTCTGTCAGTCCTCATAGCAGATGGGACTAGAATGGTGAGCCAACTCAGGTGTATGGGATTCAAGTGGCTAATGAGTGGGCGAGGATTCTCGACAGATTTGAGAATACTCAAGTTGGGAGGGTGTCATGTTGTTTTGGGGGTAGATTGGATGAAGACAGTAAGTCCTTTGGTGTTTGATTTTAATACTCTAGAAGTGACCTTTAACTTGGAGGGCCAACAGGTTACTCTACATGGAAGTCAAGAAACAGGAGAGTGTAGGGTTGTTTCAGGGAAACGAATTCAAAACTTGTTGGAACAGGGAAGCACCACCGTGGGACAGCTGCACTCAATCTATGCTATGGACGTGGGGGTGATATCAACTGGAGAACAGAAGTTTGCTGCACCGAGGAACACTTCCTTGGTAATAATGGACAGTAAGGTACACCTTCCTTTGCCCATTCACAATTTGCTAATGGAATTTGAGGATCTGTTTGTCACCCCCCAAACCCTGCCACCCCATCGAATCCTTGATCATTCTATTCACCTTAAACCCAACAGTGAACCAGTCAATTTAAAGGCTTATCGATATTCCCCTACACAAAAGGCAGAAATAGAAAAACTTATAAGAGAGATGTTGTCCAAAAACTTGATCCAACCCAGCCAAAGCCCATATGCCTCACCAGTCCTCCTAGTAAAGAAAAAAGATGGCACTTGGAGGTTTTGTGTGGATTATAGACAACTCAACTCACTCACCATCAAGAACCAATTCCCTATACCCATTATTGAAGACCTCTTAGACGAATTAACAGGCACATCCATCTTTTCTAAGCTTAACTTGACCTCCAAATACCACCAAATCCAAATGAATCCAGCCGATTGCCCTAAGATCGCTTTTAGAACCCATCAAGGATATTACGAATTCTTGGTAATGCCCTTTGGCCTCACCAATGCTCCTGCAACCTTCCAAACATTGATGAACCACATTTTTGCTCCCTATTTGCACAAATTCATCTTGGTTTTTTTCGATGACATTCTCATTTACAGTACCACCTTAGACCAGCATTTATCCCACCTCAAACTGACATTTCAGATCCTTAGATTCCATAAGCTCTATGTGAAAAGATCTAAATGCTCATTTGTAGAAAGGAAGGTTGAATACTTGGGTCATATCATATTTGGCCAATGAGTTAGTACCGATCCTCATAAGATTGAAGCTATGAAGTCCTGGCCCCGGCCCAAAACCCTAAAGGAACTAAGAGGCTTTCTCGGCCTTACTGGGTACTATAGGCGCTTCATAAGAGGGTATGGCATGATTAGCAGGCCACTGACCACTCTGCTCAAGAAAAATAATTTCGGTTGGGGACCGGGAGCAGAGGAAGCCTTTGAATCCCTTAAAGCAGCTATGTCGCAAGCCCCAACACTGGCTCTACCAGATTTTTCCAAGGAGTTTATTCTGGAAACGGATGCATGTGACACTGGTATAGGAGCGGTGCTTAGCCAAGAAGGGAGACCAGTGGCCTATCTAAGTCAAACATTGGCCCCCAGACACATGGGCCTAAGTATATATGACAAGGAGTTGTTGGCAGTTTTGATGGCTGTGGAGAAATGGAGATATTACCTTGAGGGCAAGAAATTCACCATTAAGACAAACCATGAGAGTCTCAAATTCTTATCCCAACAAAGGGTACATAACCAATTACAAAGAAAAGGGATTACCAAACTCATGGGCTTTGACTTCATCATTTTATACCGCAAGGGGAAGGAAAACAGGGCTGCCGATGCTCTGTCACGGAGAGATGTGCCAGCCACTTGTCAGGCCATTTCAGCCTTGGTTCCCGACTAGGTGCAAGACATTATCCACAGCTATGACAAGACTCCTTGGATCAAAGAGTTATTTACCAAGATTTAAGTGCAGGCAACTACTGATCCTAACTACCAATTAAAAGGAAGATTATTCAGGTTCCAGAACAGAGTGGTAATTGGGGAAGACGAACTGTTAAAACAGAAGATACTTCAGAGCCTGTATGACTCTTCCATAGGTGGGCATTCAGGGCTCAATGTGACCTATCAGTGCGTATGACAACTCTTTTACTAGAAGGGGTTAAGGAAGGATGTAACCAAATTTGTCATGGAATGCACTACTTGTCAAAGGTGCAAACATAAGCAAATTCCGTATCCCGACCTCCTCCAACCTTTAGAAATACCTTCACAGGCTTGGGAACTGATTTCAATGGACATCATTTAAGGCTTACCAAAATCTGAAGGTGCTGACACTCTTTTGGTGGTCGTCGACAAGTTAACTAAATTCAGCTACTTCACAGCTACGGAAGTTGCAAGGAAACTGATGGATTCCGTATTCAAAGTACATGGGCTGCCTAAGGCAGTAATGTTTGATTGTGATAAGATATTCACAAGCCAGTTTTGGAAGTCATTATTTCAAGGGCTCGGCATTAAGCTTCATCTCTCTTCTGCCTATCACCCCGAGACAGATGGCCAGACTGAAAGAGTCAACCAATGTCTCGAGACCTATCTTAGATGCTTGTGTATTTCCAAACCAAGGAGTTGGAGTCACTGGGTAGCTCTTGCCCAATGGAGGTATAATACCAACTACCATACACCACACAAAAGAACTCCTTTCGAAGTTCTGTTTGGGTATCTACCCCCCATCATTCCTGCAATAATGCACTATTCACCTCAGGAAACATCCGTCGATCAATACCTAAAGGACAGACAAGAAGCCCTCCCAACTATTAAGCAGGAATTAGCCCTAGCAAGACAACACATGAAGTAGTTGGCGGATAAGCATCGAACAGAGAGACAATTTGAGGAAGGAACTGTGGTCTACTTAAAGGTAAAAAGGTTCCAACAACACCTTTTCCACAAGGGGCCCATCTCTAAACTCAGTCCTAAGTTCTATGGGCCATTCAAGATTGTGGCAAAGGTGGGTCCAGTCGCCTATCGTCTCCAGTTGCCTGAGGGGGTGGGCCTTCACCCCGTGTTCCATGTTTCCCTTTTGAAGAGATCCATTGGGCCAGCGGACAACTCCAGCAGTACACTGCCCACTTCCCTTGAAGACATCGAAGAAGAAGGTGAACCAGTGGTAGTGCTGGACAAACGGGTGGTCTACCATGACAAAGCCCCATTAACTCAAGTCCTAGTGCAATGGTCTCACCTACATCCGGATAACGCCTCATGGGATATCTCCCTGACCTTCTGCAACGTTTTCCTAGAATGACAAGTCTACTGTAATTTTTTGGGGACAAGAAAGGTTCTAAGGGGGGGAAATTGTCACATATCAAGGTTAGACGAAGGGTATAGCTATAATTAGAAGGCATAATGGTAGAATTGTAATAGCCGGTAGAGGTTAATTCAAATGGCGCGCGCATGGGCTGGTTTCCTAACTGCCGTGCCAAGCTGTGTAATCCTTCTATAAATACAGATAAGCTGAGGATGGGGAAGCATGTGAGGATTATTCCACAGTTTCCTTTCCCTCCCATTCTCAATTCACACTTCTCTCGCCCAATCCTGATCTCTCTCTCTCTCTCTATTTCTCCCTCTATATTCTTCCCGCCTAAACCAATTCCTTCCAGAATTACGGAAGGCAGCCCCTCTTCAGATCCGAGCCTGACAGATATCTTTTATGAGATCAAGTGGGAATGTTCAGAGGATGACAGGAAGTATAGTAAGATGGTGGAGAAAGAGCAAGTCTTCGATTTCCTTCATGGCTTGAATCTTGAATTGGATGAAGTAAGAGGAAGATTGCTCGGGACAAAGCTGTTTCCATCCCTACGTGAGGCCTTTGCTGAAGTAAGGCGTGAAGAAAGCAGGAGAAAGGTTATGTTATCAGCTTTTGTTCACTCAAACTATGAGGTAAATACTCAAAATTCTACCCTAAACACTAATCGGATGAAGCCTACAACATCTAAGGGTGAACTCCAGAAAGATAGGCAGTGGTGTGACCATTGCAACAAACCCTATCATACTAGGGAAACTTGCTGGAAAATTCATGGTAAACCAACAGGATGGAAGCCAAGGAATCAAAGGCGAGGAAGACCAGCTGCATATGCAACCGAGGCTGAAAAGGGGACTCCAACAAATATCTTCCTAACTAAAAACCAAATTGAAGCCTTGTAGCACCTGCTCAGTCAAACAAAAATGCAAAAAGCAAAAAGTGAAAATCCCCCAACTGTTTCCCTAGCAAAAACAGGTAACACAAGCTATTCCCTATTATCTCAAACGTCCAATTCAACTAGTTGGATTGTAGATACTGGAGCAACAGATCATATGACAGGTTCTCTTAAACTTTTGTCTAATTTTGAACCAATTGGTCAAGGAATAGCTGTAATTATGGCTAATGGTACAACTTCTATGGCTAAGGGAAGAGGGACTGCATACATATCTGGATTAGTGTTAAAATCAGTTCTATATGTCTCAAATTTAACATGTAACCTGCTTTCTGTGAGTAAAATAACAAGAGAAAGAGGCTGCGCACTGATTTTTTCTCAATCTTCTTGTGTTTTTCAGGACCTATCATTGGGGAAGATGATTGGCAGTGCTGAGGAAAGCAAGGGGCTCTACCAAATCTCAAGTCCTGATCATTCTACTGGAACTAGGTCTTACTTTCAATTTTCTTTAGGTACTTTTTCAGATTCGAACATTGTGTTATGGCATCAAAGATTAGGCCATCCTAGTTTTGAGTATCTTCGTTTTTTGTACCCATCAATTTCCAGCAATAAAATTCAGCATTTTCAATGTGAGAATTGTATCCTTGCAAAACACACTAAGAGTTCTCATCCGAATCACCTCTATAAACCCTCAAAATCGTTTCATTTGATTCATAGCGACGTGTGGGGGCCAGCTAGGGTTCCTAATCTCACTAACACTAGATGGTTCATTACATTCATAAATGACCATACTAGGGTTAACTGGGTATTTCTAATGAAGGACAAATCTGAAGCCTACTTTTTATTCAAAAGTTTTCACTAAATGGTCTAAAATGCCTTTCAATCAGCTATACACATCTTGGGGACTGATAATGGCCGAGAATACTTTTCTAATGACTTCAATCAATACCTCCTTGAGCATGGTATTATTCAGCAAAGCTCTTGTCCATACAACCCTCAACAAAATGGGGTAGCAGAACGCAAAAAAACGTCACCTCCTTGAGACAGCCAGGGCTTTGATGTTTACAAAATCAGTTCCCAATACTTATTGGGGAGAGGCAGTTCTCACTGCAACCTATCTCATTAACCGACTTCCTTTTAAAGTTCTGAAATTTCAAACACCCTTGAATGTCCTTCTTGAGAACTTTCCCCATCATACCAGAGTCTTGAACTCTCTTCCTCCTAAGATTTTTGGCTGCACTGTTTTTGTACATCAAAATCAACCTCAGTCAAAATTGGATCCTAAAGCCCTTAAGTGTATCTTCATTGGATACTCTCCAACGCAACAAGGATATAAATGTTATCATCCTCCTACAAGAAAATTCATTATCAGCTGTGATGTCTCATTTGTTGAGCATCAATCATATTTCCAAAATAACCCCATAGAGGTTGACTATCATTGCAATCCAGTCAGTCTCATACCTGCTACTCTACCTAATCTTTTGCCTAATACAGTTGATGGTTCCGAGTTTGATATCTCTACCCTACACCATCAAGGGGGAGAGAAAGAAAGTACTATAGTTCCAACAACAGATCAACACCATTAAAAGTGTATTCACGCAAACTGCAAAATCCTCAGCATACCAAACCATCTGAACCACTGGTGGTAAGTCTAGAAAACAAAAATTCAAGTGATGTTGAAGTCCCAAATAGAGTGGAGCATGAAGAAAATAATCCAAGTGATCTTGAACTTCCAATTGCCCTAAGGAAAGGTATAAGATTCTGCACACAACACCCCATCTTTAATTTTTTGGGGTATTCCAAGTTGTCTCCAAAATTAAAATTGTTCACTTCTAACCTGGATAATATAGCTATTCCAAGGGATATATATCATGCCTCACAGGATGATAGGTGGAATGCAGCAGTTCTGGAAGAAATGTGGGCTTTGAAAAAAAATGGAACTTGGGAAGTTGTGGACTTACCAGATGGCAAAAATACAGTGGGCAACAAATGGATATTTATTGTAAAATACAAAGCTGATGGAAGTATTGACAAATTCAAGGCCAAACTTGTAGCTCAAGGATTCACTCAAACTCAAGGATTGGACTATGAGGAAACGTTTGCACCTGTGGCCAAGCTAAATACTATCCGGGTATTGCTATCCTTGGCAGCCAACCTCGACTGGAAATTACATCAACTGGATGTAAAAAATGCATTCTTAAATGGTGAGCTAGAAGAAGAAATATACTTGAGAATACCCCCGGGCTTTGAAGAAAATTATGCTAAAGGCAAGATATGCAGGTTGAAAAAATCATTATATGGCCTCAAACAATCCCCTAAGGGTTGGTTCAAAAGATTCAGTGATACATTACATCAACTGGGATACTAGCAGGGACAAGCAGATCATACTTTCTGTACAAAGGTAGAAAGTGATGGCAGAAGAACGGTGTTGATAGTGTATGTTGATGACATTATCATCACTAGTGATAACCACCATGAGATAGAGAAATTGAAGCAACAACTGAGAGAAGCATTTGAAATAAAAGATTTGGGAGAATTGAGATATTTCTTGGGCTTGGAAGTGGCGAGAAGTAAGGAAGGTATATTTATAACTCAAAGAAAATACACATTAGATCTTTTAAAGGAAACATGCAAACTAGGGTGTAAGCCTGCCAGCACTCCTGTAGAGCCAAATTGGAAGAATAAAGGAAAGGAAGAGCTTCCAGTTGATAAAGGAATGTACCAATGCTTAGTAGGGAAACTAATTTATTTATCTCATACAATGCCAGACATTGCCTATGCTGTGAGTATTATCAGCCAATATATGCATCTCCCTACTAAGAGACATCTGGAAGCAGCTTATCACATCCTCAGGTATCTCAAAGGAATACCTAGAAAAGGGCTATTCTTTAAGAAAAATCAGGATAGAAGTATTTGTGGTTTTGTTGATTCTAATTGGGCAAGATCTATTGAGGATAGTAGATCAACATCAGGGTATTGTACCAAGCTATGGGGGAATCTGGTAACTTGGAGAAGCAAAAAACAACAGGTAGTTGCTCGAAGTAGTGCCGAGGCTGAATATTGTGCAATTGCTCAAAGTATTTGTGAGATAATATGGATAGAACGGTTAATGAAAGACCTATCTATGCTAGCATCACCTTCTAAATTTCTTTATAGTGATAGCAGATCGGCCATCAGTATTGTGAATAATCTAGTGCAACACGATCAAATGAAGCATGTTAGGATTGATAGACACTTTGTCAAGCAAGAAATGGAACAAGAAGACATAAGACTCACATATGTACCAACTGAGAATCAAGAAGCTGATATATTGACCAAAGCCATGCAAAAACAGGGATTTGAAATTCTCAGAGGCAAGCTGGGAATGATTGACGCCTATCCACCAGCTTGAAGTGGAGTGTTGGAAGATAAAGAGGAGATGGGTTCTAGATAAGGGCTATCATCAACAATTATTTATCAAAACTAATCTGTAAATTAGTGTTTAAAATTAAAATATTGTAAAATCTATTCCTAGAAAATAGGAGATAAGTAGGAGATATTATTGGAGATTATTTAGGAGATTTATTGTATATATATTTCCTTAGACTAGTGAAGCAAGATACGTGGAATCAATTATTGTTCCATAAGAATTTTAGCAAGAGGAATATCAAGTGTGGTTGAAAAGTAAAAATGAGTGGATTATACTTTAGTGGAAAAGTCAAAATTGATATGTGGGGGTTTAAATGGAAGTGGGCTGCCGTGTGTCTGCATATCTATATATATATAGATATATTTATTATGTTTTATTGATGTGAAAAAGGGGTAATATATTTATATATGGGGGTGGAGGTATAAAGTGGATTGAAATATAAAAGGAAAAGAAAAGAGGAAAGAAGGGAGCATGTTGGCAGATTTTGGGGAGAGCTTGGCGTTTGCTTGTCTTCTCTTCTTCCTCCTTCATTCTTTCTCTTCTTCTTGTTCTTTCCCTGATTTTTCGAAGGCTCCAACAAGGGTGAGGGTGTAAGCTTCAGAGTTCCTGCTGTTCGTTTCAGCAGCTCTGTTTCGTTGCTTGCTGCTGCTCAGTTCCTCTGTTCAGTCCGCGTGGTTGCGTTTCTCTCCTTCATAGCAGCCTTCTGAGCAGGAATCGAGGGGTAAATCCTTCAAGACAAGTTCCTATCTCCTTCCTTCCATTTTTGTAAGTGCCTAAACTCCCTTTTTATTCCCAAAACGCATTCTTTCATTTTGAAATGTTGGTATTCGGAGTTATTAATTTTCGGCCAGATTGCGCATGTTGTACGTTTTGGGGTATAACTTTATGTGTTTATATCCGAATTGATATATGTTTGTTGTGTTGTAAACTAGACTTCCTAAACTTCGTTTTGATATATTACTTGTATTATTTGGCTTCGTTTTAAGCCTGAAATGGCCCTGTTAATCTTTGCCAAATATCTGAGAATTTTACTGCTACGAATTCTGCCTTGCTTCGGTTTTTGTGGTTATTTCCGATTTCGAATCCATTTATTGTTCCAGAAACTAGAGTTCCTAAACTTCAATTTTGACATATTGTTTGTGGTATTTGACCAAATATTGAGCCTGAAACAGGTCCTTGAAAATCAGCCTGAACTCTGTTGGCATTTGAAACTTTTAAATTTCGGGCAGTTTGAGCATGTTGTATTCTTTAGGGTATAATTTTTTTGGTTATATTCGATTTAAAATCCACTTGTTACTCTGTAAACTAAACTTCCTAAGCTTCATTTTGATATATTACTTGCATTAATTGGATTCGTATTGAGTTCGTAGCAGCCTCGTTAATCTTTGCCAAAAATCTGAAAATGTTACTGTTACAAGTTCCGCCTTGCTTCCATTTTTGTGGAATAACTTTTTGTCGTTATTTCCGATTGTGAATCCGTTTGTTGTTCCAGAAACTAGAGTTCTTGAACTTCAATTTTGATATATTATTTGTGGTATTTAACCAAGAATTGAGCTCGAATCAAGTTCTTAAAAATCAGCTTGAAATCTAGAAATTTTGCTTATTGAACTTTTTGTTTGGCGATTCTCCCTATGTTTATTATTATGGTTCTTTCCTATGCTATTTTGCTTATTAAACTTCTTTTTGTTGGGCAATTCTCCCTATGTTTATTATTATGGTTCTTTCCTATGCTATTTCCAGTTCAGATCGTTGTTCCTTGCATCTATGATTTTGTTCTTGAAAACCCTTATTTTGGAATAATGGTGTAATACCCCAAGAGCCTAGAAAAGAGTAGTATATATCGAGGATAAGTAAGGAAAGAAACAACACCAACTGAATACATTTTGGATTGAATGTAGGCAAAGAACTCCGGGGTTAAACGTGCTTAAGCTGGAAAAGCTCAAGGATGGGTGACCCCCTGGGAAGTTCGCGTAGGCCCATCAGGGTAAGTTGTTCTGATCCTTCCTATCGCTCGATACGAGATGTTACAGGTGGTATCAGAGCCGACTACCGAGCCTCTGAGCGCGGTGGTGGGGCAAACCTCGATGAGGTCGCTGAGTCCCTAAGGGGGAGTGCGTGTAGGCACCTTAGGCTAATCTCAAATCGGCCAGGTAAGGGGGGATATATGAGACCAGTTGTAAGGTCACATGACGAGGATGTCATGTGCTCAAGGGGGGAGAATGTAATACCCCAAGAGTCTAGAGAAGAGTAGTATATATCGAGGATAAGTAAGGAAGAAAACAACACCAGCTGGATACCTTTTAGGTTGAATGTAAATAAAGAACTCCGGGGTTAAGCGTGCTTGAGCTGGGAAAGCTCAAGGATGGGTGACCCCCTGGGAAGTTCGCATAAGCCCATCAGGGTAAGTTGTTCCGGTCCTTCCTACCGCTCGATACGGGATGTTACAAATGGATTTTGTCTCCTTTGCTTGTTAAATCTTGTGATTGCCTGAATTCTTGTTGAATCTTTTTGAAAGCTTTAATAGGGTTTTGATTCACCCTATATTCTCAAGGAATGATGCATTAATTGATTAGGATACAATTTATGCAAGATTTTGGTGTTATATTGCTTGTATTTTTGGTTTCTCACGGTTGTCGTTTGTGTTGCTAGGTTATGCCAATCGACCGTTCGCATCATGACTATCAACCATTGGATGTATGGGCGTTGGTTGTCAATCATTGGGACATGACTGTCAACTGTTCAAGAAATCAGGCACTGACAATCAACTGTTGAGATGTATGGGTGGATAAGCCCTAATGTGAAGGTTAAATGAATGATGAGGTAAATATTTATATTAGCCTTTGCTATTAATAAATGTTAAGTATTCTTTTTGGGTGTTCTCCTCATGAATCTATATCTTGGGTAAATGTTTTTGGGGAATAAATGTGCATGCATGGGCATGACAAAGAGCTAATGTTGGGCCATATAGAAGCTTGTGATTGGAAAACACTTCATGAACATATTTTATATGTAATATGTTATGTATGATATTTGTGTCCCAGGGGTTTGGGTTGAGCTAATGGGCCTCAAGGTTCATATGTTGTATGGGCATAGTCCTTGAGTTGAGCTAATGAGACCCAAAGACCTCATGGCATATGATATGGTAAGACCTTGGGCTGAGCTAACGGGTCCCAAGGACCGTATGCTATTTATGGGCATAGGCCTTGAGTTGAGCTAAAGGGCCCCAAGAGTCGATAGATATGTATGTATATATGAGTTTATGTGGTTTCAAAGATTTGCATACATTATTCATTAAGCATATGAGAATGGTGCATGGCACGGGTGCACTTCACGTGGCTATGGTTGGGTATTTCATGAATCTATCTATTATTGCAATCCTTATTCATATGCTCTTTCATTTCATATTATACTTGTTGGGTCTTGTGACTCATATTTGTTTCGTATCATTCCAAGTAAGGAAAAAGCTATGGATGAGGATGAGTCCAATGGAGTTTGATTTTCATGTGATACTTTTGTGTACAGGGCACATCCCGACCAAAAGATCTGTGGGAGTGTTTAAGGGCAGAAGAATGTAATAGTTAATTTTGTATTTAGATTTTAGTTGCTCTTTACTTTGAAATGTATGGGTAGTTAAGCCATAAGGAGAATGTTTAAGGAAATTGTAATGTAAGTATGTTATTTGGATTTCCATTGTTAATGAGTTGTATGTGAAGGGCTTTATTTTAGTTCGCAAAAAAAAAAAAAAATTGGGTCGTCTCAAGGTCAGTCCGGTTTCTGACCATTGTTTCACGGTAATATTTCTAAGTCAAAGAGTGCAAGAAATACTGTCCTACAAAATACTGAAGCATATAAAATATTTTACGAAGAGTGCAAGAAATACTGAAGCATATAAAATATTTTAGGCAGCATTGATTCATGTTCCACTAAGATCTGTGGCAACAGAGTCATTCTCAAGCATTTTGGGCATTCAGGAGACATTACCAGATAGTGAGCGCTCTTCTTGACATCGAGCAAAGTCCCATACTTTGACTGTAGTGTCATCAGAACATGAACAGAACTTCAAATCTGTCCTACAAAAGCTGCTCAAGGAAATAATACCATTAAGTGATGAAGCATATGGTGGAAAATAAATGCACAGATTTAAGTACTAAAAAAATAGCCTAGCAACGACATATATCTACCTTAAGTCACGGACTGATTCTTTATGAGCAGATTTATTGGCCTTCACATTATTCATGTTGTTCTGCCAATACCTACCAATTGCCACCATTTTTACACATCAGATGAATTAATTTATCGACCAAAATAAAATACCATAAAGAATTCCCTTAATAATAAAAATATGTTCATTCACTTTATTGAGCCCCCATCATCACCAGTGACCATCCAATTATCGTTGTAACTCCACACCATAGACCGGATTGCTTGATCATGAGCCTGCATTTTAGTAAAAATCAATTTGGCTTCTTCCCCAAAGTTAAAAATTAACAAGGTAACACTTAGAATCCTATACCTGCAGAATCATTTCAAAATTAAATGACTGGCCATTCCAAAGAGTGAATTCACCACTTTGGGATCCTGTGATAAGACGCCTGCCACTAGGAGTCCACTTTAAACAAAGGCAAGGGTCAACACAGGTAAGAAGAACAAATTTAAAGCAGAACACTAGGCAATTGTTGTTTCTATCATAAAAATGCCAAAGACAAATATTTTTTTTCTTTTTTTTTTTAGGGGGGGGGAGGCGCTGAAAGCTGAAGCCAACAAAATGCGTACTCCTACATCAAGAGTCAGCATTTAGGTTTCTATCCACCAGAACAACATTTATTTTGAGTGAGGTAGTTATATGTCTAACTCTATTTACTATTGTTTCAGATTATTGTAGTGAAGTAGCAATAGTTGATGATTAAGAAGGTGCCAAACTAGTTGCTTCATACGGAAATTAGAGCAGAAGTCCAACTACATATGTTTCATTGTTTTGTATGATGGGGCTTCTTTCATCCAATTTTGCAATTGGTTTTAGCCCTTGTTAATAAATACTTGAGTTCACTGGCATTATAATATATTGACTTCATGACTGTAACTGGCATGCATTAAGGTTGCTCCATTTTGCCCGCCTTCCAAAGGTATAAAGCATGGAGTAGCCTCTCAATGCCCATGATGGCAGGACCCTTGTGAACTAGTTAGCCCTTTTACTGAATGGGAGTAATTTTGACAAAGAAATCACCATGCGGTTCTATCTAAATCAAACAACAAAACAAATGTCTTGAAACACTAAGTGCATGTTTTCTTTACTGTTTTTAACTCATTTTGAGTTTTCAATTTTTCAAAACACTAAAAACGCGTTCTCTTTGTTATTTTCAAAAATGCATTTTCGAACAACATATCCAGTCTTTATCCCACTATGTGGGGTCGACTACATGAATTCTAGACTTCCATGTATTTTTGTCTTTTGTCATATCTTCATTTAGCTCCATACACTTCATATCAAACTTTAATGTCTCTCCCAAAGTCTTCTTGGCTCTGTCTCTACCTCTTTTTTTGACTAATTATTCCATTTCATCAACTCTCCTCACAGGAGCGTCTCTTAGTTTCCTTCTCACATGACCAAACCATCTTAGTCTAGTCTCTCTCATTTTCTCCTCGATTGGCACTACTCCTACCTTATTACAAATAACCTCATTTCTAATTTTATCTTTTCTTGTATGGCCACACATCCATCTTAGCATCCTCATCTCCGCTATGCTTGTCTTTTGCTCATGCTAGTATTTGACTGTCCAACATTCTGAGTCATATAACAAGACAAGTCTTATAGCTGTCCTATAGAATTTTCCTTTCAGTTTTAATGGGATTTTACTATCACATAGCACCCCCGATGCATTTCTCCATTTTAGCCAACCTACCTTAATTCTATGCATGACATCCTCGTGAATTTCTCCTTCTTTTTGAATCAGCGATCCCAAATATCGAAAATAGTCTTTTCTTTGTAAGATTTGGTCTTCTAATTTTATTATAACATGCTCCACTACTGCATTCTTACTAAATTTACATTCCATATATTATGTTTTCCTTTTACGTAATTTAAATCCCTTAGATTTTAAATTGTTTCTCCACAATTCAAGCTTAGTGTTCACTCCCTCTTTTGTTTCATCCACTAACACCATGTCATCTGCAAATAGCATACACCATGGCACCTCTGTTTGAATGTATTTAGTGAGTTCATCCATTACTAAAGCAAATAAGTATGGACTTAGTGTAAAACCTTGGTGCAGTCCCATTATAATTTTAAACAGTTCAGTATCTCCTCTGCATGTTCTGACCCTTGTCTCTGTACAAGTCTTTAAGGGCTTGTATATAGGCTATTCGGACTCCTTTCTTCTCTAAAACCTTTCATAATACTTCTCTAGGGACTCTATCATAGGCATTTTCGAAAACAAGAAAAAAAATTTGTAAAGAAAACCCAAAACAACCAAAAATCGTTTTGGCTATTTTCAACCAAAACACGGTGAAAAATTGAAAACGCGGTAAACGCCTCCCTTTTCCTTCTCACGCAGTGCAAACATCGGCCATAGGCTCCTTCTCCCTTCTAGACTCCCTCCATTCCTTGTTGGCCATCGCAGCGCTTACCACCGCCATCACCGCTGCCTACGTCGTTTGCCACCACCGTCCATTGTCGCCGCTGCACGTTGTTTGCCTAGGCCATTTATCTCTTCCAAATCCGTTGCGCCTCGCTGTTCTCTCTTCCAGATCCGCCATCCACGTCCACCATTGCCACCGCCTGCCACGCCCAGATCTACCACCGCTGGTCGTTTCTTCCTTCTGCCATTTCTTCCTTTTTGCATTTCTTCCTTCCACCACCACCCTCTCTCCACGCTCAAATGGCTTTTTTATTAATTTTTCTTTTCAATTATATTTTTAAAATTTTGGATAAATCAATATTTCACTATTTTATGATTTATAATTTTTTTTAATATTTATGTTGTGGGTAATTTAAATCTCAAAATTAATGTCAAATTTTAATTTGTCGGTAAAAATAAATTTATCATAAAATTAATAGTTGAGTTAAATTAAAAATAATTTTAGAAAGCACTTTGTAATTTTAATGTATTATATACGATTAGATTATTAGTTATCTCTTGTATTATATTTTAAATTTTTTGAATTAAATTTATAATTTATTAATAAATGTTTACAACTTTGAATCAAATTTATTGAATAAAATATTATAAAATAAATTTTCCCAAAATTTTAGAGCAAACGCATTTTCTAGTTTTCTATTTTCAGAAACAGTTTTTGTTAAAATACATTTGTACTAGATTAGGGTTGTAATATAAGAGAGGTGTCAAGTTTTATTCCCTGTTTTAGTTCTTCTAGAAGTGTATGTTTCTAGAAGGCTGACCGGGTTTTAACTGTCACCTTGGGACAGTCGATCAAGTTGTAACTTACACCCCTATAGCTTATAAATAGGGGTCGGGAGGTAGGCTTTTGAGAGAGAGCTTTCAATTGTGTTTTACAATCTATCTTGTGCGAGTATCTGCTATGTGAAAGAGAGGATATATTTTGGGTTTACAACTCTGTATAGCTTTCAGGTTTATGGGCTGTGAGAGAGTTGAGTTTGTGGCATATGTAATCATGTATTGTTATTCAAAGATAGTAGAGAAAGCTAAGGGCAAAGCTGTTGGACGAGGATTAAGAAGTCAAAGGCAAGAAGATTTTTAGCTAAAGAAGGACTCTAGTAGTTATAGATATATTAGAATAGATAATGTTAATTCATGTTTCATAGCTGGATTTAATTCCTAAGTTTTAGGAGATAGCTTTCCTATTTGTTAGGAGATAGATATTCTAAATCTTCTCCTATTTTCTAGGAGAAAGATAAGAAGTCTAAGCTGTATATTTTCTCTCATATGAGTTTAATAAATCATTCAAGTCTCTAATCATTCCAAGACTTGTTTCATGGTATCAGAGACTGGTTCCGATTGGTTATAATCAATCTTTCATTAGCTGCGATCAAGAAGATGGCAAATCATCAGAATCCGACTCTAACAGAGGCATCGGCCACAAGTTCTCCGAGTGTTCTTCCTCATCTTCCTTCTGCCGCGAGTTATTCCAGCAGTCCGATTGATCACCATCCATTACAAATCACTCACCATAGACTAAATGGGAGTAATTTCAGAGAGTGGTCTCAATCGGTGATGTTGGTTATCAAAGGGAAAGGAAAATCTGGTTACCTAACTGGATCTATTCCTTCTCCACCAACAACAGCAGCCACATATGGAGTTTGGGAGGCTGAAAACTCCACCATAATGGCCTGGTTAATAAACTCAATGGAGCCCAAGATTGGTAGGGCTTATCTATTTTATAAAACTGCAAAAGAGGTATGGGATTCGGTCTAAGAGATGTACTCGGACCTGGAGAACTCATCCCAGTGCTTTGAAATTCGATCAGCTATCAAAACAACTCGCCAAGGTACTTCAACTGTTACTGATTATTTTAATATCCTGATTGAGCTATGGAATGAGATGGATCTTTTCTATGCATTCAATTGGAAGTGTTCGGAAGACAGTGATCTATATAATAAAACGATTGAAAAGGATAGGGTGTTTGATTTTCTCCATGGGCTGAACCCGGAATTGGATGAAGTTAGAGGGAGAATATTGGGTACAAAGCCCTTGCCCTCTCTCAAGGAGGTTTTTTCGGAAGTCAGACGGGAAGAGAGCAGGCGCCGAGTGATGTTAAATCAGCAAAGTGAAGTTGTTGCTATAACCAACCAAAACTCAGCTCTTGCTACATTTACAAGGGAGGAAACTCTACCTAAGAATCCAAGGAGGGACAAACAGTGGTGTGACCACTACAAGAAGCCTTACCATACCAAGGAGACCTGCTGGAAACTCCATGGAAAACCAGCCAACTAGAAGCCACGAAATAAGAAGGAATTTGCACAATCAGCTTATGTAGCAGAAGGACCAGCAGAAGCTGGAAAAAATACCAATTTAAATCTGACCGAGGATCAGATTCAAGCCTTGTATAGCCTTCTTAACCAAGGTACAACACCCATCAGTCTCCCTAAGGCATCGACTGCAATTCAAGGTAATTTTTCCTACTCCTTAGTTTCAAAAAGGCTTCCTAAGAATGTTTGGATAATAGACACCGGTGCATCTGATCATATGGCTAGTTCAGCTTCTTGCATGACAGAATATATCCCATGTAATACCTCTATTGAGATCTCTATGGCCGATGGAACTACTTCACATGTTATGGGGTTTGGAACTATTTATATTTCTGGACTAAAACTGAAATCAGTCCTGCATGTACCTGGTTTACAATGCAACCTATTATCAGTCCATAAGATTACCCAAGATATGAACTGTTATATCACTTTCTTCTCTTCCCATTGCTTGTTTCAGGACCAAGCCTCGAGGAGGAGGATTGGCAATGCTAGGGCAAAAGACGGCTTATACTACTTCTTAGAGGATACCTCAGTTCCTGCAGCAAATAAGGCTGGTTTAACAGCCACTACTGATGCCAAAATTCTGTTATGGCATAGAAGATTAGGACATCCAAGTTTTCCATACTTACAGTTTTTGTACCCTCAGTTTTTCATCAATAAAAATCAGAATTTTGCATGTGAGCAGTGCACTCTTGCTAAACAAACCCGGGCCTCTCATCCTATTCAAACTTATAAACCATCTACTCCTTTCAATTTAATTCACAGTGATATTTGGGGACCAGCTAAACACCCAAATATTTCTAGTTCTCGATGGTTTATTACATTCATTGATGATCACACTAGGGCTTGTTGGATCTACCTAATGCAAAAAAAATCAGAAGCCAGTTTCATCTTCCAGAAGTTTCATAAACTGATCTTGAATATGTTTCAAACCTTTATTCACATTCTTAGAACCAATAATGGTCCAGAATATTTCTCTCATGACCTTTCAAACTATCTCTCAGAACATGGTATTTATCATCAAAGTTCATGCCCTTATACGCCACAACAGAATGGCATTGCAGAAAGAAAAAATAGGCACATCTTAGAGATGGCCCGGGCAATGATGTTTACCACAAACGTTCCCTATTTTTATTGGGGAGAAGTTGTGCTTACAGCAGCATATTTAATTAACCGCCTTCCCTCCAAACCCTTGGGCTTCAAAACTCCCATTGATCTTCTCTGTCAATCCTTTCCTAAAACTGTGTTCCTTAATTCTATTTCTCCCAAGATCTTTGGCTGTGTTGTGTACATACACAATCACAGTCCTTCCCGAACCAAACTTGACCCAAAAGCCATCAAATGCATATTTATTGGGTATTCTCCTTCTCAAAAGGGATATAAGTGTTATTGTCCTAACACTCGAAAAATCTTTGTGACCACCGATGCTACATTTTATGAAGATCTCCCCTTTTACCAATCATCCAATCTCCCTACTGACAATCAGCATTCTTCTTCCAACTTACTCTCCATTGACCATCTATTACCAGTATGCTCTCAAGGGGGAGAGTTACCACCTAAGAACATACTGGCAAAACAGTCACACTCTCCACTTATGCAAAATACAGCCAGCTATCCTGAACCTAATGCAGTCATTGTTTCTAAATCTATGTCCTGCGTTGGTGCTGATAACCCTCTATTGCCTGGCTTAAGGGCTGATGATCCTTTATTGGTATACTCAAGACGTCCTCAGCCCAAACATTGCCAATCATTGCTTCCAGAAGCTGGTCCAGAAGTTAGTCAAGAAGCTGGTCAAGCAACTGACCAGCCAGCAAGTGGCCAGCCTGCCAATGACCAGCCAGCCAATGACCAGCCTGCCAGTGGCCACGATAATCTTGATTGGGCTATGCCTATTGCTCTAAGAAAGGGGGTAAGGTCATGTGTAAAGTACCCCATGATTAATCATTTGTCTTATGCTAAATTGTCTCCCCAGTTCAAAGTTTTTGTGGCACAGATTGACAGCATCTGAGTTCCAAAAAATGTTCAAGAAGCTATGAGTGATCCCAAATGGAAGAATGCTGTTATGGAGGAAATGAATGCTCTTATAAAAAACAATACTTGGGATGTTGTTACATTACCTGCTAACCAGAAAATAGTAGGATGCAGATGGGTTTTTTCAGTAAAACACAATGCTGATGGAAGTGTGGAAAGATGCAAAGCCAGGTTGGTAGCCCAAGGTTTCACACAAACCTATGGGATTGACTATGAAGAAACCTTTGCTCCAGTGGCAAAGCTTAACTCCATTCGGGTTCTAATCTCTATTGCTGTTAATTTGGAATGGCCTCTATTTCAATTTGACATTAAAAATGCCTTTTTAAATGGTGACTTGGATGAGGATATTTATATGAAGATGCCACCTGGTTTTGAACAAGGTGCTGGTTATGATACAGTGTGCAAGTTGAAGAAGTCTTTATATGGTTTTAAACAATCCCCACGTGCATGGTTCAAGAAGTTTAGTATGACTCTCAACCGGGTAGGATATAAACAAGGGCAAGCTGATCATACCTTGTTTATAAAACATATGGCAAGAGGAAAGAAAGTTATATTAATTGTGTACGTTGATGATATTATTGTGACAGGAGATGATTTGCAGGAAATTGAGAGCTTAAAACAGCAATTAAGGGCAAAATTTGAGGTTAAAGACCTAGGAATTATGAGGTATTTCCTAGGAATGGAGGTTGCTAGAAGCAAGGAAGGCCTTTTCATCTCACAACGAAAGTACACTTTAGATTTACTAAAAGATACAGGTATGATGGGATGTAGGCCAGCTGGAACTCCCTTAGAAAAGGGCTGGAAAAATGATGAGGAAGGAGAGGATATTCCGGTAGACAAGGAAAGATACCAACGATTGGTTGGAAGGCTCATATATTTATCTCTAACAAGACCCGACATAGCCTATGCAGTCAGTGTGGTAAGTCAGTATATGCATTCCCCTACTCAAAAACATTTACAAGCAGTATTTCATGTTCTTAGATATTTAAAAGGAACACCTGGAAAAGGCCTATTATTTCGGAAAACCAATGAAAGAGGAATAGAAGGCTTTGTGGATGCTGACTGGGCAGGATCTCGTGAAGATAGCAGGTCAACCTCAGGCTATTGCACTAAGTTATGGGGGAATGTGGTGACGTGGAGGAGCAAAAAACAATCAGTGGTGGCTCGCAGTAGTGCTGAAGCAGAATTCAGAGCCATAGCCCATGGAATTTGTGAAGTCATTTGGTTGAAAAGACTGATGGAAGATTTAGGGATATCCTTAACTCAACCAACTAAGGTTTATAGTGATAGCCAATCAGCTATGAACATTGTAAAGAATCCAGTACAGCATGACCGGATGAAGCACGTGAGGATAGACCGAAGTTTTATAAAAAGGGAGATAGAGGAAAGAGGGATCAGTTTGTTCTATATTCCTACAAAAAATCAGATAGCCGATGTTTTCACAAAGGTTGTTGCAAGACCGAGCTTTGAGGAACTAATTGGCAAGCTGGGAATGACGTGCATCTATTCACCAGCTTGAGGGGGAGTGTTGGACGAGAATTAAGAAGTCAAAGGCAAGAAGATTTTTAGCTAAAGAAGGACTCTAGTAGTTATAGATATATTAGAATAGATAATGTTAATTCATGTTTCATAGCTGGATTTAATTCCTAAGTTTTAGGAGATAGCTTTCCTATTTGTTAGGAGATAGATATTCTAAATCTTCTCCTATTTTCTAGGAGAAAGATAAGAAGTCTAAGCTGTATATATTCTCTCATATGAGTTTAATAAATCATTCAAGTCTCTAATCATTCCAAGACTTGTTTCAAAAGCCAATCTGGATGTAGGTCTCATTAGAGACTGAACCATGATAAATTCTCTTGTGTTGTTTTTTGTTCTTGATTATTTCTTGTTTGTTTATGTTCTATTGTTGTGTTGCGGAATAGGGAGATTGCCAGGGAGTGTTTTGGGTGATTGAGCAATAATATAGTGAGAGGTGAGATCTAGGTTAACAATTTTTCAAAATGACAAAAAGAACGTCTTTTCAAAAATCTCAAAACATAAAACTGAAAATGAATTCAAAACTCAAAACTCAAACCTAAAACACAAAAAGAACACCACCTAAGATATTATAAGCATCTAAATGTGATTCATCTATGAGAATTCTAGCTCAATTGAACCATCTAACAGTTGTGACTTGAAGCCAGACCCATCAGCAGGGTGTGGATCATTTCCTTACCAGACTAGTCCTGATAGCAACTTTCAGCACTTGCAAGTGAGGCTAGCGTTATTCTTCATAGGGGCCATCCAATTATCCTAATGTAAGGCAACTACAACAACACAAAAACAAAAGTACAAAATGGATAACTGGCTCAAGTAATAGATGCTACCATCAAAATTTTACCAACTTGTTAATTGTATCTTTCCCAGTTCTGCCACAAGATCACCTGAATAACCTTATCTCATCTACACTCAATTTTTGAACATATTATTCCTAAACTAACTAACTTTCTATACCCAAAGGAACAACGGGCATGCCTGTTGGTTGCCCAAAAAAAGCTGCTTGTGTCTTAATTAGAACTACAATATTTGACCCAGACTTATTGAACTATAGGATATGAAGACCAATCCACACTTATTTCACTTGTGTACAAGATATGTTATACTAAATTACTAATATTGATGATGATGATTTTTACTACTTTATTGTGACAATAAGTATCATTATTGTGTCACATTTCATTACATATTCACAAATGTCAATATAACATTACATTTAACAAGTATTATATCAACTTATAAGGAAATGTGTTATTAATCAATATTAATATTACTGTATATTATATTAATATTGACATCCACATAAATATCAACACTAATATACATTATTTATATTAGATTGATATATTATAAATTAAAACTATATCATTTCCATCAAAATGTAAATATCATAAAACGATATAAAAATTCAAATTTTCTAATATGGTATAGAAAATATCACTATAGCAAAAGACTACATAATATTTACTTTATAACAACTTATATGCTATTATATTAACATTTACATATTATTTTCATACCAGTATTATAGTATTAATATTTTAGTAATATAATATCTCAAGGTTAAATTGGTTAATATTAAGGCACACCATTAATATTAGTATTTATAATTCTAACACGTATTATTATAAAATGATTGGTAAAATGATCATTCTCATGATCATTCCACATTTAATCCAGTCCAACCATTCAAATATGCATTGGTTAAGGATAATTCTCCATCTTATCCCATGAAAATATAATGTGTAATGGGATGGATTAATAGTTTGATGGACTATAATCCTGTCCGTTTCATCTTTTATTCCAATCAATGGGTAGTATAATACAAACTCTGGGTTTTATAACAATCTTAATGAGATTTTTTCTTTCGGTGTCACAAATATGCATCAACTATAAAAGACATTAAAATTACTGCACCTAATCCATATCGCCATAATTTCACAAGAAACATCATCACCAAATCAATCCACCATAGAGACATCATACTAGAAACCACAAGAACATAGGGGAACTACCAGGACATAATCATTGGGCCGGGAACACAATGAGGTAAGATATGCACAAAATATAGATGGAGAAACACAGAAGACAAAGAAGAAAATAATTGAATATAACTGGTTTAATTAGACTGACCAGAACACGGTTAATTGAACAGCGGTTTTTGTTTAAAGATGTATGGACAAACTTAGCAGCAAAGCTTGTAGATGGATTATCAGAATAGGCAGCTGTTGGCAACATCTGCACCAATAATCAAGACTTCAGTGATTTTCACACAATACAATAGAAACCAAGTCTAAACTGAAGCAATGCATATTGAACAGTCAAATGAAGTAAATATTAGACAATTTAGTTAACACTAAACAAAAGGATTCACACACATGCAGGAGAAAGAAAGCAAGAAACAAAATAAAGCATGATCCCCCAATAACCAAAATAATATGCATAAACAATTCACTGACATCAATTGCTGCTGCAGGAGTGGGCTGTAATACTGTTCTATCCCTTGAATCTCGTTGCCACATACGAATCTGCAGACACAAGATAAAAGATTATCAAAGCACAATTTACTCAACCTCGATTTTAAGTCTATACAATGGCAATAATAAAGAGTCTAAGCCTTTAGCAGAGGCAAAGGATGTTGGATCATGGAAGCTTAGTCAAAATGATATACCTCCTGCTAGATCTCTCCCCCTTCTCTTTTGGGTTTCCTTTGAACAGGGGAACAAGTAACCAAGTGTAGCAGGAGACACAACTGCATACAGGGGGAATATAATGAAAAATAAAGACCTAATAATCTACCTCAATAAAACAGCTACAGATAGGGCTGCAGGTGAACAGAGCCGCTTGAGAATGGCTCAAAGCTCAGCTCAATCAGGGATCATTCAAGCTCATTTATTTAGCTAAATAAATAAGCTTGAGCTTGACTTTTAGGAGGTCTAGTAAACAAGCTGAGCATGAGATTTAAGGCGCTTGACTCATTTGGGCTCATGAATAAGCTCGTTTGTAGGCTTGTATAAAGTAATATTTTGAAATTATGTGTGTTTTTTACAATTGAGAATTTTTATTGCTATATTATTCAAGATTTTAAAATATATTGGAATACACTAATTTATATGTTCTACATAAACAAGCCTAAAATCAAGCTTATAATGACTTCAAAATTTAAAACTTCTGAAAAGGTTGTATGAAGCTTGCTTCAAGTTCGTGTGAAGCTTGTTTAATATAAATGAGTTGAGCTTGAGCTTGAGCTTGACAAGCTTTTAAAAAACAAGCCTGAGCCTCATTTTTGAGCTGGACTCAAGCTTGGGTTTGAGCTTGAGCCCAATAAAAAAAATCTTAACAAACAAGCCTTTATGGGCTCGGATCAACTCAACTCTTCCCATGTACAGCCCTAGCTACAAAAGGTTCATCTCTGTAAGACAGAGAAATAAAGTGACACATGGTGACTATTCATTGTTATGGACACAATTGTATAATGGGAAGGCAGGAGGATGCAATTGCCTCCTGTATATATAGAGCTAAAATAGGGTGGTCAATTGATCAAGCTGCTTATAACCACAGTGGGGATATTCTGCCAAGTCCTCCCTCTCTCTCTCCATGGGTGCAGGGAGTGTTGTGTTTTATTTGCCTCTTTTTCTAGAGGTCTTTGGGAAAACAAAAGAATAAATATATAACTTAGCCAAAAAAAAAAAGCATAGATATATTGATAGTAACATTTATATCTGTCTATATTTTTGTCATGTACTGAGATGTTGGGGTAGTAGCTAGCAGTATGAATAATGTGTAATTAGGCTAATAGAAGTTGAGTTTCAATATTTAGCATAGCTGGAAGAATGTTCCAGCATGCTATAGCCTAGTTGTAAGCGCACATGGCTCGGGCCAACTGCTTTTGGCACCCAAGTTCCTGGATCAGTATAAATAGCTGATCCAGGTGCTAAAATGAATATGTTGAATGAAATTGGAAATGAGTTTCCCTCCAATTCTCTCTAAACTCTCTCTCTATTCTCTCTCTGAACTAATCTCTCCTTCTCTCCCTAAAATCTCCCTATCCTCTCTTGATTTCCGTTCTCGATCCCTTGAGAATTCCATTGTTAGATTTGTGATCTGACAAATTGGTATCAGAACACTTTCCGGTGGACATCATTCAATGTCGAGACGATGGCCGACGGCATGAGGATGAGGCAAATGGAGTTATAGATCCAACAGGTGACCACTTCAATGGTAGAAGTCCAAGTCCGAGTGGAGACGATGGAGGATAAGATTGGTGTGGTGGTGGATCGTAAGTTGGAAGGGATTGCAGATAAGATCAAGGAGGAGATGCAGGGGATGCACGATCAACTGTAGTAATTTATGATCATGTTCTCCAATCAACATCAGGTGAGGATTTTACCAAACTTTCCTCCTAAGATGCATACTAAACCAATCCTATCGGGAATTGGCACTAGTCGGCGGAATGTAGCACCATCAAAGGAGAAGATAGACCTATCAGTGGAGGAAGAAAATGCGTGGAAGAATAGGCCAAGAGGCAATGCTCACTCAAACCATACCGGATTTCTAGTACCACGATTGAAATTGCTGGTGTTTGAAGGACAGAAACATCGATGGTGGATCAAGAGGTGTGAGAAGATGTTCGTGATCCATCAAGTGGCAGAAAACCAAAAGGTAGCCTTAGCCTCTGCTTACCTCAATGACTCCAGGGACATTCGGTTCCAGGGTTGGTCTAAGGTAAGGGAGTCTTACAGTTGGGAAGAATTCTCTAAAGGACTTTGTGTGAGGTTCGAAGAAAGGGGTATGATGAATGCAGTAGAAGAGTTTAATCACCTAAGGCAGGAAGGCACAGTGATGGAATACCAGATGAAGTTCGAAGAACTTAAATCCTTAATGTTAAGAAAGATTCCATACCTTACCGAGGAGTACTTTGTGTCCAATTTTGTGGGGGGATTGACTGATGAATTAAGATCAGCAGTGAAGGTACTAAGGCCCCAGACGGTACAAGAGGCTGCTGAGGGAGCCTCCTGCAAGAATTAACGTTTGAGGCACTGATGAAGAAACATAGAGTCCAAAACAGGGGAGGGATGCCAAGTGCTATGCAATATGGGGATAAATTCGCAAGACAGGGACCCCCGAAGGGCGGAACAGGGGGCCAATTTCAGGCATTACCACCCCCAAGGCCTAACTTACAATCCCAGGACAAAATTATTAAACAACGGAGACAAGTGGGGTTGTGTTTCAAGTGTGGGGATAAATACTTCGTGGGGCACCAATGTAAGAAGCAATTGTTGCTGCTAGAAAGAGAAGAGGAAGGGGACAAAGAGGGCCTCACGTTGATAGAGGAAACAGACGAAGAAGATAAAGGAGCAATTTCGCTACATGCCATCAAGGGAACTACTAGTAGCAAAATAATCAAGGTGGAAGGCAGGGTACTAGAACGTACCCTTATGGTGTTAATCGACAGTGGGAGTACCCACAGTTTTATTGATGAGGGGATTGCAAGAAAGATGAAGTGTCAAGTGGCCAATACCAAGCCACTCTCAGTTACGGTGGCCAATGGGAACAAAGTATTAAGCACATAAGCTTGTTTGGGATTTTGTTAGCAAATGCAAGGTGAAGCACTCAAAGTTGATTTGAAGTTGTTAAAGTTAAGGGGTTGTTAAATAGTTTTGGGGGTGGATTCGATGAAAGGAGTGAGTCCAATTAGTTTCGATTTTAATAAAATGGAGGTATCAATGGACAAGGAGGGCCGAAGGGTGGTCCTCCAAGGTAATATGGAGGTGAGATCTTGTAAGATGATAAAAGGAAAGAAACTACATTAGCTTTTGAGGAGGAAAATATCCCAAGTAGCTCACTTGTTCTCGATTGAGGCCAGAGAGGAAGGGACAGACAGAGGGAAAACAGACATGGATCACCCCAAAAATGACCAAATACAACCACAAGAGGCATGGCAAGTATCTGATCTGACCTTACTTGAGTTATTACTAGTTGAATATTAAGACTTGTTTGTAGAACCTAAGTCTCTTCCTCCTGGGTGACCCTTAGACCATTCCATTTCCCTAAAACCAAATGTTGAGCCTGTCAACATAAGATCTTACCGATACCCACCCAAACTGAAAACAAAAATTGACAATTTGGTGAGAGAAATGCTCTCCCAAGCAATTATCAAACCCAACCGAAGCCCTGTTGCTTCTCCTATTCTCTTGGTTTGAAAGAAAGATGGGACATGGCATTTTTGTATCGATTACTGACAACTCAATGCCATTACCATTAAAGACAAATTTCCAATACCCATTATTGAAGACTTTCTTAATGAACTCAAACATGCCACCATTTTTTCTATGCTTGACCTATGCTCAGATTACCACCAAATACGAATGAACCCACTTAACATTCCAAAAATTGCTTTTCAAACCCATCATGGACGCTATGAATTCACAGTAATGCCATTCGGCCTTACTAACGCCCCTGCTACATTTCAAGCACTAATGAACCGAGTATTCGAACCATTCCTCAGAAAATTTATCCTAGTATTCTTTGATGACATATTGATATACAACTCCTCTTTTGACCAACACCTAGAGCACCTTAGGACTACTTTTCAGATCCTGCGATTTAACCGGTTGTATCTCAAAAGGTCTAAGTGTGCTTTTGCACAAGCACAAGTTGAATATTTAGGGCATGTGATATCAGTAGCAGGGGTGGGAATGAATCCTAAGAAAATTGAGACTATCACTAATTGGCCTAAGCCCACTAATATCTGAGCTCTAAGGGGGGTTTTTAGGACTGACCGAATATTACCGCAAATTCATAAAGGACTATGGATCAATTAGTAAACCACTCACTAATCAACTGCAAAAGGAGGGATTCAAATGGGACTGGAGGACAGAGGAGGCATTTGAACAGCTCAAGAAAACTATGAGTGAAGTTCCAATACTCAGGCTACCGAATTTTAGCAAGCCCTTTACTTTGGAGACTGATGCCAGCGGAGTGGGCATAGGGGCAGTATTATCTTAAGAGGGTAGACCCTTGGCTTTTCTCAACCAAGCTCTGAGCCCCAAACAACAAGGGCTCAGCATATATGACAAGGAACTTCTAGTGGTTTTAATGGCAGTGGAAAAGTGAAGACACTATTTAGAGGGAGGACGGTTCATCTTTAAGACTGACCATGAGAGTCTTAAGTTCCTCTCACAACAAAAACATCACTCTCATCTTCAAAAGAAGGGAATGGCAAGATTGATGGGGCTGGATTATATTATTCAGTATAGAAGGAGTAAGGAAAATGTGGCTGCGGATGCGTTATCTCGCTGCCATGAAGGGGGGACACTGGCAGCCATCATTGTAGTAGTACCGGATTGGGTCCAAGAGGTCTTAGAGAGTTACCAGCAAGGATCATGGGCCAAGGAGCTGTTAGAGCAGTTGAGCGTAAATGGGAACTGCAAAACTGACTGGGCTTTATCTAATAGACTGATCAAGTATAAGGGAAGATTGGTAGTAGGGGAGGATATGACCTTAAGGAACCAGATACTGCAATCGTTACACAGCTCCCCATTGGGGGGACACTCCGGGATATAGAACACCTACCGAAAAGTACGCTAGACATTCTACTGGCCACAACTCAAGAAGTTTGTGATTGATTTTGTGGTGAATTGTGATGCGTGCAAGAGGTGCAAACACAAGACCATAGCTTAACTAGGTCTACTACAATCATTGCCAGTACCAAAAGGGGTTTAGACCAATATAACCATGGATTTTGTTGAAGGGTTACCCAAATTGGAAGGAAGGGACTGCATCATTGTAATCGTGGACAGGTTTACTAAATTCAACCATTTCATAGGCTTATCCCACCCCTTCACTGCTTAGGAGATGGCAAGAGTCTTCTTGGACAACATAGTAAAGATGCATGGGGTGCCTCAGTCTATAGTATCGGACAGGAACAAGGTCTTTACTAGTGCATTCTGGCGAGAACTACTTAAATCCCTAGGCACTAAGCTACATGTATCTATTACCTATCACCCCCAATCAGATGGGCAATCAGAGAGGGTGAATCAGTGTCTAGAATCCTACCTGAGGTGCCTATGTTTCATGAAGCCAAAAGGGTGGCACAAGTGGTTTGCGATAGCCCAATGGTGGTACAACTTGTGCCACCATAGCTCCATAAATATGAGTCCATTCAAGGCTTTGTATGGGTAGAAACCTGTACTATTGCCGGCAGTAAGGGATCCACCGACAGTGACAGAAGTTGGGGGCATACATGCAGTAGAGGCAAGAGGTAGTGAAACTCTTGAAGGCTGAACTAATAAAGGCTAGGAACAGAATGAAACAAATGGTTGACCGAAGAAGGAGTGAGAGAACATTTTCAGAAGGAGAGAAAGTTTATCTCAAACTTAATCCCCAATAGCTCAAAAATATCACCAAGCAATCGGTGTCTAAACTGAGTCCTAAATTCTTTGGCCTCTACCTAGTTCTAGCAAAAGTGGGACCAATGGCCTACAGATTGCAACTACCTGAGGGATGCCAGTTACACCCAATCTTCCACGCATCCTTACTCAAGAAAGGAGTGGGCTCGCTGCAAGTCAGTCACACACTCCATGGAAGTACCAACGAAGAAGTAGGACCCAACATCCCTACTACCATCCTAAACAGGAGAGTCAATTACAGACATGGGACGCCAATTATTCAAGTACTGGTCAAATGGTCTTCACATCAATCAGAGACTTGGGAGTACCTACCTGATCTCCTGGAGCAGTTTCCAGATTCGGCCAGCCTGCTACACATTTCTTGAGGACAATAAATGATTGATGGAGGGAGTAGTTGTCATGTACCTAGATGTTGGGGGTAGTAGCTAGCAGTATGAATAATGTGTAATTAGGCCAATAGAAGTTGAGTTTCAATATTTAGTGTTGGACGGAAATAAGGCTCCAAGAGGAAGAAGAAGTCTAAATTAAAGAGTGTGAAAGCTGTGCAAAGAAGATTAAATCTTGAGTTATTTAAATTATGTTTTAGTTATTGTAAATTTGTATTTTATATTTGTGTTTATCTCCTAAACTTTAGGAGATAGTTGTTCCTAATTTTTAGGAGTAGATTACTAAAATCCTTTCCTACTTTATAGGAAAGAGATTAAGTTGTAACTTGTATATATTTTCAAAGCCATCTCAATATCAAATCAAGCAAGCTATCCCGATTTTTCTAAGACTTGTTTCACGGTATCAAAGCTGCTAGTTTGATCAGAACCAGCAGTATTTTTCTTTCAGTTTCGATCATGGCCGAAACTAACCCAAATCCAACCCTAACTGAAGCCTCAGCCACCAGTTCTCCTAGAACCTTTCCCCCACTTCCGTCTTCATCAAATTTCTCTGCAACACATATTGATAACTACCCTCTACAAATTACTCAGCACAAGCTAAATGGGAGCAATTTTAGAGAGTGGTCTCAATCGGTAATGCTGGTGATCAAGGGCAAGGGCAAATCTGGTTATCTAACTGGATCTATCCTCACTCCACCATCTTCGGCAGCCACATATGGTCTTTGGGAGGCAGAAAATTCCACTATCACGGCTTGGTTGATCAACTCTATGGAGCCTAAAATTGGGAGGACATATCTATTCTACAAAACAGCAAAAGAGATTTGGGAATCAGTCCAAGAGATGTACTCGGACTTAGAAAATTCCTCTCAATGCTTTGAAATCCGATCTGCCATTAGGACAACCAAATAAGGTATGAGCAGTGTTACTAAATATTTTAATGCTTTGGTGGAATTGTGGCATGAAATGGATATGTTTTATACCATCAGTTGGGAATCACCAACAGATAGCAACAAATACAATAAGATGATAGAAAAAGATCGAATTTTTGACTTCCTACATGGCCTTAATCCCGATTTGGATGAAGTTCGAGGGAGAATCTTGGGCACAAAGCCCTTACCATCTCTTAAGGAAGTATTTGCAGAAGTAAGAAGGGAGGAAAGCAGGCGTAAGGTGATGCTTCAACATCAAACCGACCCTAGTTTGCCACACCAAAACTCAGCCCTTGCCTCTATCAAACAGGGAGATTTTTTTTCCAAGACTCAAGGTAAAGAAAAAATATGGTGTGACCATTGCAAGAAACCCTATCACACTAAGGAAACCTGCTGGAAAATCCATGGCAAACCAGCAAATTGGAAGCCACGATCCAAGAAGGAGAGCCCCAGATCTGCATATAATGCAGAAGTTTCAGCAAAAACTAAACTTAGTTTAAACCTATCCGAAGATCAGATACAAGCCTTATATAGGCTTCTTAATCAAGGTACAACCCAATCCAGCACTACTCATCCGCAGTCCACTGCATCAGTAGCCTTGCAAGATAATTCCCAGCATTACTCCTTAGCTTCTAAAAGGTTTTCTAATAACATATGGGTAGTTGATACTGGTGCATAAGATCATATGACAAATTCTACATGCTCTATGACTGATTATACCCTATGTAACTCCTCCCTCAATATATCCATGGCTGATGGAACCACCTCTCCTGCTGTGGGAATGGGAACAGTATGTATATCTAACCTAAGGCTGAATTCTGTACTACATGTTCCTGGTTTGCAACATAACTTACTCTCAGTTAGTCGAATCACCAAGGATATGAATTGTAATGTAATTTTCTACCCTTCCTATTGTGTGTTTCAGGACTAAGCCTCAGGGAGGATGATTGGCAATGCTAAGGTGATGGACGGCCTTTATTGTCTTGCAGGAGATTTCCCTATTTCTTCAAATAAAGTTGTCTTAAGCGTGACTACCAATGTAAAAGTCTTGTTATGGCATAAACGCTTAGGACACCCTAGCTTCCCTTATCTCAAATCTTTGTAGCCCAATATTTTCAGCAATAAAGAACAGATTTTTTCGTGTGAATAGTGCACTCTTGCTAAACAGCCTAGATCACATCATCCTATTCAATTGTATAAGTCTTCTAATCCTTTCCATTTGATTCATAGTGATATTTGGGGACCCTCTAAATGTCCTAATATCACTGGTTCTAGGTGGTTTATTACATTCATTGATGATCATTCTAGAGCTTGTTGGGTGTACTTAATGAGGGAAAAATCAGAAGCTAGTAACATATTCAAAAGATTTCATAAGTTTATTATGAATATGTTTCAAACCTCTATTAAAATCCTTCGAACCGACAATGGCCGAGAGTATTTCTCCAATGATTTCACAAACTACTTGGCCGAGCATGATATTTTTCACCAAAGCTCTTATCCTTATACACCCCAACAAAATGGAGTAACTGAAAGAAAAAATCGACATCTATTAGAAGTGGCACGAGCTATGATGTTTACCACTAATGTCCCTCACTCCTATTGGGGAGAAGCCGTTCTCACAGCCGCTCATTTAATCAATTGTCTACCTTCCAAAACTTTGCAATTTCAAACCCCCCTTAGCATTCTTTGCACTTTATATCCGAATACCTCTCACATTTTTTCCATTGATCCTAAAGTCTTTGGGTGCATTGTGTATATTCACAACAATGCTCTATCTCGAACCAAATTGGATCCTAAAGCTCACAAATGCATCTTTGTTGGGTATTCACCCTCTCAAAAGGGATACAAGTGCTATTGTCCTACAAATCACAAATTTTTTGTGTCTACCGATGTTATCTTCTATGAGGATATTCCCCTTTATCCCATCAAAGGTACAAAACCAGTCCCTACTACTCCTCTTCCCACTGTTTTCCCCATTGATCCTATCCTACCAGTGTGTTCTCAAGGGGGAGCATCCTCAGCATCTTGTGATAACACACTGGCAGAACCAGTTTTTTCCCTTATTGAGCCTCCTCCTGCTGATTCCTCCTCTATTTCTCATACCTCTAAATCTCTTCATCATTCTGGGCATGAGAAAACATATTCTAACCCTAAATTTGGTCCTCATGAGCCTCCCTCAGCAACTAATAACCCTCTATTTACTTACTCTCGAAGACCTAAAGGCCGGCCAGAACCAAAGCAAAACTAGCCATTACTTTCAGATGCTGGTCTATCAGAAGAAAATATGGTTAATGATGAGGGGACTACTACGCTCAGAAATAATATTGACAGCAATGCTAGAGAGGAAGATGGTTTGAATTAGGCTGTTCCTATAACTTTGAGAAAAATGGTAAGGTCTTGTGTCAAATATCCTATGTCTAACCATTTAACATATGCCAAATTGTCTCCACAGTTCAGGAGATTTGTGGCCAAAATTGACAGCACTGAAGTTCCTAAAAATATTCAGAATGCTATGAGTGATCCTAAGTGGAGAGTGGCTGTAATGGAAGAAATGACTGCCCTAGTAGGAAACAAGACTTGGGAGATTGTTCCACTACCTCCAAACAAGAAACCGGTTGGATGCAGGTGGGTATTTACAATAAAACACAATGTAGATGGGAGCATTGAAAGATACAAGACTAGATTGGTTGCCCAAAGCTTCACTCAAACCTACGGGATTGATTATGAGGAGACGTTTGCATCGGTTGCCAAGCTAAATTCTATTCGGGTGTTATTATCTATTGCTGTGAATTTGGATTGGCCCCTCTTTCAATTTGACATTAAGAATGCTTTCCTTAATGGCGACTTGGATGAGGAAATCTATATGAAGGTTCCCCCCGGTTTTGAGCATGAGGTTGATAATGGAAGAGTGTGCAAGCTAAAGAAGTCCCTCTATGGATTAAAGCAGTCACCGAGGGGCCTGGTTTCATAAATTCAGCATGACTCTCAACCAATTAGGGTATAAACAAGGACAATCTGATCACACCTTGTTTATTAAATCCACTGAAAATAAAAAAAGAGTGATTTTGATTGTTTATGTTGATGATATTATTGTGACAGGGGATGATTTGCAGGAAATTGATAACCTAAAGAAGCAATTGAAAGCTGAGTTTGAAGTAAAAGACCTAGGAACCATGAGATATTTTCTAGGCATGGAAGTTGCCCGAAGCAAAGAAGGCCTATTCATCTCACAACGAAAATATACCCTAGATTTGCTAAAAGATATAGGAATGATGGCCTGTAGACCAGCTGAAACTCCCTTGGAAAAGGGCAGAAAAGTTGAAGAAAATGGTGATGATGCTCCGGTGGAAAAAGAGAGGTATCAAAGGTTAGTAGGGAGATTGATTTATTTGTCTCTAACAAGGCCAGATATAGCCTATTCAGTAAGTGTAATCAGTCAATACATGCATTCTCCTACTCAAAGACACATGAGGGATGTTCAACATGTTCTAAGATACCTAAAGGGGACACTGGAAAAGGGATTGATGTTTAAGAAAACCGAAAATAGGGGAATTGAAGGCTATGTGGATGCTGATTGGGCTGGGTCTAGAAAAGACAGTCGGTCAACCTCAGGGTATTGTACCAAGGTTTGGGGAAATGTAGTTACATCGAGAAGCAAGAAACAATCGATTGTGGCTCGTAGTAGTGCTAAAGCTGAGTTCCGTGCAATTGCTCATGGGATATGTGAGGTGATTTAGTTGGAAAGGCTAATGGAAGACTTGGGGATGCCTTTGTCTCAACAAACAAAGGTATTTAGTGATAGCAAATCAGCTATCAGTATTGTTAAAAATCCGGTATAACATGATCGAATGAAGCACGTGAGAATAGACCGAAGTTTTATAAAGCGAGAAATTGAAGAAGGAGGGATAAATCTGTCTTATATACCTTCTACTGATCAAGTAGCTGATGTTCTAACAAAAACAGTTGCAAGACCATGTTTTGAGTCCCTAATTAGCAAGCTGGGAATGACTTCCATCTATTCAGCAGCTTGAGGGGGAGTGTTGGACGGAAATAAGGCTCCAAGAGGAAGAAGAAGTCTAAATTAAAGAGTGTGAAAGCTGTGCAAAGAAGATTAAAGCTTGAGTTATTTAAATTATGTTTTAGTTATTGTAAATTTGTATTTTATATTTGTGTTTATCTCCTAAACTTTAGGAGATAGTTGTTCCTAATTTTTAGGAGTAGATTACTAAAATCTTTTCCTACTTTATAGGAAAGAGATTAAGTTGTAACTTGTATATATTTTCAAAGCCATCACAATATCAAATCAAGCAAGCTATCCCGATTTTTCTAAGACTTATTTCATTTAGCATAGCTGGAAGAATGTTCTAGCATGCTATAACCTAGTTGTAAGCGCACATGGCTCGGGCCAACCGCTTTTGGTGCCCAAGTTGTTGGCTCAGTATAAATAGCTGATCCAGGCACTAAAACGAGTATATTGAATGCAATTGGAAATGAGTTTCCCTCTAATTCTCTCTAAACTCTCTCTCTCTGAACTAATCTCTCCTCTCCCTAAAATCTCCCTATCCTCTCTTGATTTCCGTTCTCGATCCCTCGAGAATTCCATTGTTAGATTCGTGATTTGACAATTTTATACCTAGACGACAGCACTCACTGTACCATAATTTAAATAAAAACATTTCCAAGAAGATATCAAAGACATTTTTCCATGTAATATCTCACCTGCATGTACCGCACAACAGTGCTAGTATAATCAACAGCTCTCCTTTGACCAATTTTTCTTATTCTTTTTGCACCATAACTGTCACCATGAACTGCAAATAAAATAAAATCAATGACAAACTTGCAATATGATAAAAGGCATGCATAACTTGTAGCATGTGGAAAGTACAGGCCATTTTCCATTTTCCCCCCGAATATCAATCTATCAGACAATAACTCAAAATTATACTCGTAATCACAACACAACCCAAAAAAGTGCTCTTGCTTAGTTCATGCCTAGATTGAAGAACTAAAGCCTTTGAGTTTGGAGAAACTCAGGATAACGTATCAAAAATTAACAATATAGCAAATAAAACAATATTAATTTCATTAAGCAATTCTAGTAGTGCCTACACATTTGGAGTGCCAATGCCTTTAATGTTAGGTAGAACTCCATGAAATGTATCAAAAAGATAATCTTAAAGATAAAGCATAAGATTCAAAAAATTACATAATTTCATTTTCATTCACATTAGCACTTGTGCAATAGAACTGCTTTGCAAGATCAAAAGCTTACAATGTTGTTCCCTTTCTAATTATCCAACTATACCAAAAGAGAATTTGATTTATGCCTTATCCTTGGATGCAGAAATAAGAAACAAGTAAGAATAAAATCAATGAAGCACGTAGCCTCAGGCAAGGGAAACAGAATAAGAAGATACAGCTATGGTAACACAGCAAATCCTCAGCAAGAAGGAGATGGACAAGGCAAGGGCAAAACGATCTTCTACTGTTTATTACATGATAAGAACATGCAATAGAATTTATTTTGTGGTACTTGTATTAAAAATTGGTAACATGATAACATGGTTAAATATAACACGCTCCTAATCTCGTGCAGGTTGTATTTCCACTATTTTATTTTTCCTCCCATGTGTAGTAGTTGCATTTTCATGACACTATTATCATCAGTATTACTAGGTTATTACTTATTATTAAAATGAAAAAAGAAAACCAGTATCACTATTTTCCAATCGGAAATTGACTCCACACCTTACATTATAGTAATTCTGTTTTTCGATAAGAACCTTAGATTATGCCAGTCAAGCTAATGCAGTACACCAATTAACTCTATCAAGTCTATCAACAAACGACTAATAAGAAATCTTGATCCTAGTCAAAAGGCCGATAAAGGGATTAAGTTGCACGTATAAGGCTAAAGCAAATTCCAATATTCCAAAAATGTATCTGTTGCTTCTTCCTGCTTCTGCATTCTGCTACTAATATTGTACTGATAGGTTGGTTCTATTTGGGCTGAGCGGCAGGGTCTAATATCAACCGGCTATTTAGTCGTGATGGGGATTTGGTACTAGAAAATTAAGGCCATTCATTCAAGTCCTTTTAGATAAGTGGTTATGGATGTTTGCCTGCGAGAGGAGAGGGCGAAGCAACAAATAAATGATAAAGAGGATCCAGACAGTTAGGTTCTATGCTAGTCTTACCATCGTATGGAGGATGAGGAGCAGGAGGGTGGTGGTGCTGCTGGTGGAAATCTGGTGGACCGCCCATATTAGTCGATGAAGCAGACGACTGCCGCATCATTGGCGGTGGAGGCAGTGGCGGACCCCTCGGAAACTCGCCGACTTGCGGAATGTGCTGTTGCTGCTGCGGTGGCTGCATCGGTGGTGGTTGGTGGTGGTGCTGTTGTTGCTGAGGATCACCGTACATCATCGTTGCGGACGAAGGCCTGTAGACGGCGAGAGAGAGGGGAGGGAGAGAGGAGGAAGAAGACGAGTTGGGAACCGTATAAATCTGAGCAGTGAATTCTTTTAGTATTAGGGTTTTGGATTGGGGGTTGTCTGGGACGAGGAGGGGGTACTTCGTTGCTCGTTTTATAAACCCTAACCCCACTGTCTCTCCAATGATCCAACAATCCTACTGTCACAACACACAGACGAATAGCGCCTTCAGAAAATATATTGTCAGAACTACAATTAGCGGTTTTTAACGGTTCCACGACGGAATTAAACGAAATGAATTAAAATTTATTATCTTCTTCACATTCAATTCAGTTTAATAAGTTTTGAATGAATTAAACTGTTTGATTAATTTAAATTTAAATTATTATTTATAATAACAAATGAGATGATCCCTCAAACCAAAGAATTTTCATCATACAAATAATTGTAAAATTATATGATAAGAAGGATCATTATAATATATTAGTTATTATTATTATTTTAGTTATTTTTTAAAAAAAGAATGATCAAAATTATTATTATAATAATAAAAATTAACTATATTAATTCCTTAATTAAAATAATACTATTTATGTGTTAGTATTTCTAAACACACACAGCCACAGGGAGCAAGTGAGACTGAGACTGACAACCATTTTCTGTAAATTGACGAAGAAGACGACACGTTCTATTCATCGTTCCACTCAATCTTATAATAAATCACGCTGCCTCTGAGAGAGAGAGAGAGAGAGAGAGAGAGATGGCGTCTGTGACAACGGAATCGTTGATTCTGCAGCTGCACGACATCTCGGCGGTGAAGTTCGGCAACTTCAAGCTCAAGTCCGGCATATCGTCGCCAATCTACATCGACCTTCGCCTCATAGTTTCCTACCCCAATCTCCTCCGCCAAATCTCCCAAACCCTAATCTCTACACTCCCTCCGGCCGCCTCCTACGACCTCGTCTGCGGCGTGCCCTACACCGCTCTCCCCATTGCCACTTGTATTTCCACCGCCTCCGGCGTCCCCATGCTCATGCGGCGCAAGGAAATCAAAGAATACGGCACCGCCAAGGCCATCGAAGGTTGTTTTCAGCAATCTCAGATTTGTCTCATTATCGAGGACCTCGTGACCAGCGGCGCGTCCGTTCTCGAGACCGCCGCGCCGCTCCGTGCGGCGGGGTTGAGGGTCACCGACGCTGTCGTCATGATCGATCGCGAGCAGGGCGGCAGGGAGAATCTTGCCGAGAACGGCATTACGCTGCATTCGATTGTCAAGTTGACTGATATGGTGAGGATTTTGAAGGCCAAGGGCAGGGTCTCCGACGAGGTGGAGGCAATGGTCTTGAAGTTTTTGGAGGAGAATCGGAAGGTATCCGTGCCGGCTCCGCAGCCGGCCTTGCCTGTGGCTCGGGTTCGGATTCCGTACGGGGAGAGAGCGAAGATGGCGAAGAATCCCACTGGGAAGAGGCTGTTTGAGGTCATGGTGAAGAAGGAGAGCAACTTGTGCTTGGCTGCTGATGTTGCCACTGCTGCTGAACTGCTCGATATCGCCGACAAGGTGAGCCAACCAACAGACAACCCTACTTTCTTTCGTTCTTTCTTTTTTCTTTTTTTACCGTTTCCTTTTTTTTATCAGGGAAATATAACAAGAAATGCTTTTTTTTTCATTTTTCGATTTCAAGAAAATGCTACAACTATCTCAGCGTGATGTATTACCTCTCTTTGCCAAGGGACTAGTCGCCGTTGGCGTATAATCTACAAGACCCTGCTTTTTTTCTCGAGAAAATATGGAAAATATTTAATTTTGTATTTGGTAGGTCCAACTTGCTCGTATTGAGCCTCACAAAGTGCACCTATGGGGCACCATATTTTATAGCAGTCTTGATGAGACTCACTTCGTGTTCTATAGAGAGAAATTATGGCGGGGTTTGGTACGCTGATATAAAACCTCTTTCTCATTCACAAAGGTAAAGTAGGTCTTGGTTGATGATTATAATGATTCTCTAATCCTATGACTTCTTTTCCTGATATGTTTAGACAACTAGAATTCTTATGTGATTTAATTTAGCCATGTCATTTACTTGGACTCCTATTACAGTATTAAATTCGAATCACAACATTGGGTTTTGTTATTGCCTAGTGGAGATTTTGAATGTTTTAACAATCGCTGCATATTGAAAGAGAACTGATACACATTTAAATAATTGGAATAGTGGTGGAACTAAAGTAGGTTAATTTGTTTTCTCCCTAGAAGAAGTCAAGAAACAGAAGTTAAAATAAGTGTTGCTAAAATAGAAAATCCCATGGTGTGGCCGCAGTCTTCCTTTCCACAATAACCCAATATGACCATTTAGCAGGATGCTTTTATGAAATCTTGTTTAGGATATGATAATGTTAGACATGGACTGCAATATTGGAAGTTATCATTTCTAGGGAAAAAGAGCAAATTTAAGTGGGGAAAAAAAATCAATTATAATTACAACAATATACTTAAACTGAAAGCTTACTGGGGAATGGAGGATTCTATCCAGTTAATTAATCGAAAACAGCTCACCAAATCAATCATTCGAGGAAAATTAACAGTTGATTGCTATATGATTTAAAGAACAAAAAAGCAGAATACTCTTTAAGATATTTAGCTCTCTAGAATCTAGAGTGACATTTGTTTTTAGGTGGGTGTTGGTCATTAGATGATTACTTTTTTTTTTCTTTTTTTCTTTTAAATCAGCAGTGAGATTTGAAGGAACTTTGTCTTTTGATTACTCATATGGTTCAGGTGTGGGCACTGTGATTACATCAAATTGGATAAGCCCCAGATTGTTTGCTACAATATTGCTTTTAGAGAAGTCTTAATGGTTGGGAGGTCAAGAATTTTATTGAGTTGCTAGGCCTCTTGTATTCATTACCTCTCTTGCTTGAAAATGAATCATAAAAAATACAACAACATTTCAACACAAAAACAGATAAATTCACAGGTAAAAAAAAAAAAATCATAACGTTTGGTACATGTTTGATGATGATTGGCACGGATTTTTGATTGTACAAGTCTCATAGGTTTAACTTGAAGAAAAGGCTTCCCCCCTTGTTATACTTGGTATTATAGATGTTATGTATGGACCCTTTTTTGTCTTCTTTGTTTTATATATGGATGATACCCGTTTATTTCCTTTAAATACATTCTTAGGTGCCAAAATTGAAACAAACATGGATTTGAGACATTTCTTTATTTGTACATGCGCAAGAGAAAGGGATAGAGGTATATCAGCTTTGCACGTATCCAATGGTTTCTTTTCCATCTTTTTCTTTTCTCTTCTCTGATTTTGTGCTTATGCCGGTTTGGATATTTACAGGTTGGACCAGAGATCTGCTTATTGAAAACCCATGTGGATATATTGCCTGATTTTACTCCAGAGTTTGGCTCCAAACTTCGCTCAGTAAGTTGCTAAACTGGTATACTTCCCAGATCTCTTGGAGGTTTCTGTTTTAAATAAATTCATTTGGAAGATATATGAAAGCCTTTAATCTTTTATCATTTTGATTGTTAGGCATGATGAGGTTGGTACAGTAATATATATATGTAATGTATTTTTTTACTGTTTGATGATGATATGTTTTTCATATTTATTCATTGGATCCGGGGCCTATGTAAACTAAATATTTTATTGTTCTGTAAATTTATTTTGACGTTTTGCATCTCATAGGTGTTGTTAGATCTAGTCACAAACATCGTCATGGGTGGTGATTCACGCTGTGAAACATGAAAACTATCTACATACAATCAAACATGATGACATCCATTTTGTTCATGACTCATGTTCACCATGTTATTTGGCACTGGATTGTGACTGTCTGAAACTAGCCCAGATAAAAAACTTAATATAGAAGAGAATGGTTATTATTTTTGTTCATTTGTTACTTGGAAATTTTACAATGCTTTTCATTCTATCAATTATTATTTATTGCCAACAAGTACTAGTTATGGCAAAGGGCTATTTACCATGAAGTTAAGGAATGAACTTCTTAAATTAAGAATTCTGAACCTAGCTTCAGAGACAAAAAGATTCAAGATCCCTTGCATGGAAGAATAGCATGTGCCCCAGTTTCATTCTAGTTTGACCTCAGTCCTGCCTTCACAGAGCGAAATTTGTTATAATTGATTATGATTTTAATAGCTGTCTAATCAATGGAGGACGCCAATTGGAGTTTCTTAACGTTAATTTTTCTATTATCTCATAAAGTTCCAACAAGGCTTTCAACTCAAAATGCTCCAAAATCTCCAGTCCATGTCTGCATAGTCATTTTTCTGGGTCCATGCTCATAAGGATGTGCTGTTTGAAACTGCTTCCTTCTTTATGAACTCCATTGTAATTGTATTTCATATTTTCTTTTTCTGCACATTCTGCTCTTTCAGTCCTACCTTCCATAATATATCTCTCCACCGCCTCCTCTTTGCATTTTAATCCTTCTCTTGTATGTGTTCCTATGTCCAAAATTCCACATGATTAACCTTGCAAGGTTGGAGCACACAGCACAGAAGATGCTGAAGATGGCTTTCTTTGATGGAATGCAACACCTTTATTTATTCTAATAGCCTACTTAAATCCTCATTGCCCTGAATTGAAGTTTGAACTTCCAGCTTCTCAAACTGCAAAATGACCTCCTCATGGCTGACTTAAATTATTAGAACTTGCCCAAAAGTTCTTTCTCTAGCAAGGTCCTTACTCCCAACTAATTTTTGCAGTAGCCTCACTTAATGAAGATTTCTCTGATGTTTTCCCTGCTTTACTGACTCCGATAAAACTCTTTTCTGTTTTTTGTTTTTTCCCCCCCAGGGTCCACATGAAAAGATTATGAAATTGTTGTTGTTTGAGGAGATAACTTAATGATAATGATATTTTTAAGCTACCCTCTTTTTGTTGCATCACTATAGAGTCGTATAGACCCTT
Source organism: Diospyros kaki (assembly GCA_036245055.1). Lineage (NCBI taxonomy): Eukaryota > Viridiplantae > Streptophyta > Magnoliopsida > Ericales > Ebenaceae > Diospyros > Diospyros kaki. Next base: position 37,696,450 of record BSEG01000001.1, on the reverse strand, counting down.
ATACCTGATCCCCATATAAGTTTTTTCTTTTTCTGTTGAAGATCGCAGATAAACACAACTTCTTAATATTTGAGGATAGGAAGTTTGCTGATATTGGAAACACAGTTACAATGCAATATGCAGGGTTAGTCTTTTGCTTTCCTTACTGTTCTTTATGTTTAGGAGCATTCACTCCTTGCTTTCCTGATCTTGACTGATGGTTTTGGCTATGTGATTTGCAGTGGAATCTTCCGTATATTGGATTGGGCTGATATAGTTAATGCTCACATTATCTCAGGCCCTGGAATAGTGGATGGTTTGAAATTGAAGGTTCACGCTACTAGTTTGACTTGATTCCAAATGATCATACCAATATCCAAAATTGAGTTCTCTCTAATACTTTGAACCCTTGATTGTACTTAGGGTTTACCTCATGGTAGAGGCCTCCTGCTACTTGCTGAAATGAGTTCAGCTGGTAACCTTGCGAAGGGAGATTACACAGCTGCTGCAGTGAAAATAGCTGAGGATCATTCAGATTTCATCATTGGTTTCATCTCTGTTAATCCAGCATCATGGCCGGGAGGACCAGGAAATCCATTGTTCATTCATGCAACTCCTGGTGTTCAAATGGTGAAAGGTGGGGATGACCTGGGCCAGCAATATAACACCCCATATTCTGTAAGTTCAGCTCGTGTTAGCTGAGTTGTTTTTGGTGGATTCATATGCATTCTTCTAATATGATAGTTCTGACTTCTGAGTTCACTTCTCATTTTAGCCCCATTTGCCCATTAATTTATTTTATTTTTGTCTCCTTGTGAACATTTGGTGGAGATTTTAGAGAAAAGTTTCAACTTAACATGAGGCAAATTGGCTCGCTAAGGGTAAAGTTGAAGTTAGTCGGCCTTGACTCTTGCGTTGGGAATGACAGATAAAGGAATGGGCATCTTTTGTTTTTTTTTTTTTTTTATGGAAAACCTACGGGAAATGAGTAGTACTGGTAACTATATTTTATTTACCTTAAAAAAAATATAGCCATACGAAGGTTATTGGTGAAGTAGATGTTATACCACCTAGTGGATCAAAGCCTTGATCGTTGCTGTTTATTCTTGGCACCGCATGTGCAGTGTTCTTACGAGTAAATAACAGTGGGTAGGTTGGGGGGGTTATATCTCCATCCATCTCCGCAGTGGAGTTCCGGCTAGGCTACTGTATTTGCTAAGGTGTATCCAGAAGGAACTGCATTAAAGGAAATAACATGAGCTAGGACTGAACTAACCATTTACTGAATGAATTGATATGTAGAACAGGTTATAGATGCAGTGGGCCTTGTCAATGATTTCCATTAATTATGTGTTGTTTGTGATTGCATCGTTATAAATACTGTTTCAGGTCATATCTGAAAGAGGCAGTGACATCATAATCGTGGGTCGTGGAATTATAAAGGCAGCAAGCCCTGCAGAGACAGCTCGCGAATATCGGCTCCAAGGATGGGATGCATACTTGGTCAATTGCAAATGAGACTTCAAATTCAATGTGCTAGGTCCTTTCCCCAAGTCTGGTTGTTATACTGGCTAGATTTGCACAAGATATGGATGGGTTTTCTAATGAATTTATAATAATGCATGATCAAGCACATCGTTTTGGATACTTATTAGAAAATTTGAGTTTTTGATTCCAAGCTTTATTGAACTTAAATATATTTAATTTTCACGTGGTTTTTAGAATAGTAAGCAATGAGCCATTCGCAGATCTCTTGTGTGGTTCCTGGAAATTTAGCTCCTTATGTGGGCTACCATAAGCAAATGCATCATAGAATGGAGTTCTGGAGGGACTCAGGGAGCTTGTTTGGTCATTTGCTTGCAATTTGAACATTACAAGCAATAATTAATGTAAGCCAAAAAAAAAACCTCAGATGGACTCGTTTAAAGGGCAAATTTCAGACGGTTTCCTCTCTTGGGGGAAGTTGGTATTATTATTTTTTCGGTTGACAAGTGTTAACAATCCTATCCTAGTTTCTTTCATTTTCTTTTCATACCATTTTCTGTTGGTGTTATTTTTTCTTTCTTTTTCTAAATGGAGCTTTACCGGCAACAGTATATTACTCTTGCATTTTTTATTTTTTATTTTTTTTTTATTTTTTTTTTTGTTTTTTTTTTTTTGGTGGGGGGGGGGGGACTGTTTTATTACTTTGGTCTTTCTTTTTTATTTTTTCTTTTCTTTGAGTCTGTTATTGTTTTCGGAGTGTAGCTATTGCATTTATGTTATAAAAAGATGACTCATTTCTTTTTCTCTTGTTTTATCTTAATTGATTAGTACGCTAGAATAGATTACCAGATTCTTTCATCTTAAAGTGTATACTAAATTAATGACAAGCTTGCTTGCTAGCTAGGTTTATCAACTTTCGACAATACGATATAGCATAAAAGGGATTGATTTTGGTTTCATACGGGTAGGTTTCAGCCCGAGCTTGAAGGGGGAGAGTTGTTTGAAGGACTGTCCATGTCCTCAAAGGGGACCAAACATTCTCGATTTTATTTAAATCTTTTTGGCAGTGTCCTGACATATGCTTTATTAGGCCTCTCTTCTGATTATCTATTCCGATATAAAAAAGAAAAGTGTCATTTGGGTGTGGTGTTACTAAGTTTTATCAGGTTATACAACAAACTGCAATCGTCAAGCAGCTGGAGATTATTTATATTTGAAATCTGTCTAGAAATAAATAAATCAACCCTAAATGCATGCCACAAACGTCCTCAAAAATCAAATCCTACTGCAGACAATCGTGTTAGTGTGTGTGTGTATGTAATGATTTGTATATAAAGGTGTTTAGGATCCCTTTTCAATTAGTAATTGCCATGTGAATCCCCCCACACACATATTAAACTGCCACACACAGCCATATGTTCCAATCTCCACCATGGAATTATAGTAAATACTGCAAGTAAACTGATCACATAATTTTCCTCTCTTCTACAAACTACATAGCTCATGCATGGAAACAAAACAGAGGGAAAGGCCACGGTAGGATAAACATACATCCCTGTCATTGCAGAACCCAGCTATCTTCCCACTCATGTAAAGCATGGACAAGCAAAGAGAGTTTGCCTCCAAAACCCCCACAAAATACACGATGACCAGAGCTGACCTAGACTGCTAAAAGGAATCACCGTACTTAACGGTTTGGTTGAATAGAAGAAGATGAAGGATATACCCAGTATCACTGTTCTTTCCAGATTCTTCCAGTAACCCTGAGCTTCAGTTCCTTACGATCTCCTCCCGAGAAGAAGAGAGCCATGTTTCGTTGGATGATGAGACCGTCAAAACTATCACGAACCTTCCTGTGGCTGTCCCTTATGCTTCTAGGCACCCCTTGCCAGATCATCTTCCTTCCGTTCCCTCCAACTTCAAGGCTGTAGCTGTAGTTCTTTGCCTCGTTATCATCACCCATGAACCGCAAGAATGCAACATAGACAGGAGCCATCCCCAGTTGGAATGCTTCAAAGTGTAAACAGAAGTACTGCCCAAAGCAACTAAAAACCTGGAATGATGAAAGATATATGTTGGTTGTTATTGAAGCTCGTCAAAAACCTAATGCGTAAGAGTAGAGTCTGATGACATGAGAATTTAGATTTTTCTTTTTTGCTCTCAAATTCAGAAAATTGTTATACACATGATAATACTTAGCAGCCCCACACTTGACTCAACAGTACAAGAAACTGAGAGTTTGCAGCGAGAAGAGAGTTATACCGTCAGCATCCATGTTGCATTCTCGACCTCATGCGGATTTGATTTGACATAACGATGGTTAAAAGTACTGCCATTGTGCATGTCAACTTTGTGATCATCTTTTAGATGTGCCACCAGGTAAGGAATATCACCAATGACAGTGCACTCTGATCCAGCATAGGGGCAGTTATACGGTCTAAACACACATTGGGATTCATGTTTTAGCTTGCTGTAATATGGGTAGATGCCCATACACCCAAAGCTCTGATATTTACATGGAAGTTCAAGTGATGCAGCCACCTTCTCTAAAGCTAGACATCTGATGTTGCCAAGCTCATGCCTGCAAGTGGGGCACCGATTGTGCACCCGGGGTTTGCACCCAGAGCACAATGTATGGCCATTGGAACACTGCAATCAAAGAGGAAAAGCAAAAAAGAATGAGCAAATCTAAATACACATATTTATATTTATTATATCAAATATAATAGCAGGTCTTTGCTGGCTTCCTGTGAGATATGGGATACCAATTACTTAAATTTACACTGTTTTTATGCTTAGGTTTCTATTGTTTTACACTTACCTCTTTGTAATTCATGTAGTTATCTTTTCTAAGTACAACCATGTACTCCAACTTCTCTTAGAGTGCGTTACTTCTCTTAGAGTGCGTTTGATAGGGGTGGAAAATGAGGGTGGAATTCATTTTCCATCTAAATTTCAGAAATTCTATCGAACAGTTTTTTTTTTTTTTTCCCCATGGAATTCGAATTTCATCTTAGTTCAAAAAGTGAAGATTTTCCTTGAAATCAAGGAATTAGAATTCCTAGGAGTGGGGTGACAATTGAAATTCCATGAAATTGGAATTTTGCCCCACTTTCCACCTGATCAAACACACCCTTATTTACAACTTTTGATGAATAGCAATAATCAGTTAATTATCTTCTCAGATAATTACTTAAGCAGTTAATAAATTGCTTGGAAAAACTAACTAAACTCCGCAGACGAGTCTATTAGCAACTCTTAGCATCACTTCCAAAGTTCACCCTCTAGCAAAGCAAGACTAAAAACTTGTAAAATCTGTACTAAAATTTTGACCCAAAGATGAATATGTGTGAAAAAAACTAACAAAATCAAGAGGTGAAATAACAAGGGATTCGAGCCATGCAAAATATATATATATATATAAGTAGCGGCCCAGAACATGTGGGCAAATAAGAGACCAATCAAGGAAAGGTAAAGTGTATTTCTCCAAGCTTCTGAATGAATAAATGCGAAAAAAAAAAAAATAAGAAGAAGATCTATGGACACATTTGCCCTAAAGAAAAGAAGCAATCCACGAGAAAGATAAAAAAATTATCAAGTGGTTGCATAGATAACATTCTAATAGAAGCATGAAAATGCATGGAAGAAGAAGCTTGTATAATTTATGAAATTATTTAATGTAATCTTTAAATCGAAGAGAATGTCCAACTACTAGAGAAAGTGTCCATTCACAAGAACAAAATAGATGTTTAGATAAATATATAAATATATTTATATAAATTTTATCTCAAATATATTTTACATTTTTATTATAATTATACTTTATTATAATTCAGAAAATATATTTTTAATTCAAAAATACATTGTTAGAAATTATATATTTATTTAGTTTATATGTAATTGGTAATTAAAATATATTTCTGTAATTAAAATATTTTTATATCAATAAAATATATTTTTTATACCAAGCAAAAAATATATATATTTTTTTTTTGAGAGAGAGAGAGAGATGTGGCAGCCATGCCAGTTTGCCACATCAGCAATTAACAGTAAATATAACGACGACAACAATAGTCTAAAATTGAAACCAAATAGACAGTTGAAAACCCCAATTCTTAAAATTAAGAGTTGAGTCTAAATTGAAAACCAGGTGAAAGTTTTTTAGCACTTACTAAAGATAAAATGCGTGAGATGTAGTTAAAATAATTTAGATTTGCAAGAAGACAACCAATAGACGGACATGTGTGAAGAAAGAACAAAAAAAAAGATGTTCGTATGAAAAGAGACAGACAAAGACTAAAGAAACTTTAGTGAAAAACTGTTTGGCATGATATTAGATACGGCTTTACAGAAGGGATATAATCATGAATATAGATGATTGGCCAGCTAGACCCCACCCAATGAACTTAAGTATCGGTGACGGCATTGTATACAAGAGATAGAGAGGCCTTAAAATATGAATTCTCTCAAAGTAAAACGACATATCAAGTCTTAAATCCCACTATTTTGGCCCACCTACATAAATTCTAGTTTGCCAATCATTTCTATTATCGCCTTATCTTATAAATTCTCTCAAAGTACTACTAGATAAGTTATTGCTTATATCATTTGGCCCCATAACAGTTACTCTTAAGCATTCAATAGAGTTGAAGAGCTTTCCTCTTAAAGGCAATACCACTCAAATGGTCTTCAGCACAGAGGAATCATCAACTTAACTTAAATTCTCTGTCCTGGTAAGGACTAGCACAGAGTTGATAAGTGTTCACTCTAAATGAAAAGGCATACTCAGCCTTCAGGACAACGGGATCATCACCTTTTCTCAAATTCTCCACTCCAATCAAGATTAGCACATAAAAGACACAAACATACATGCACAAATGCAAAAGTATTCCTTCAGGTAAGGGTGAAGCAACACAATTAGGGTAATTCTACATTATGCAGTATGCTTTGTGGAGCATTCACTGAATCTTCCGATTCAGTAAATTTACTCTGTTGAAAACCAATCCCCAACAAATTTTCTCTATAACTCTCTAGGTAAAAAGTACAGGAAGCCTATTGACTGAGAACTAAGAAATGACCAATTTTTGAACATATTTTGAAATCAATTACAATATCTAAAGAAATAAAATTTGATTCAGACATTTGCTTCTCTTTTCCAAATTCTGTCCTTTGGCTAAACAATTGGTTTAAGACTATATGATACTAAACTTTTATAAATGGAAAGCTCATGAATTTTGATGAATAATGCCAATTTAGAATGGGGGCACAACAGCTATAAGAGAAGGTACATTACAAAAATTGGAAAGTGGAGTAAAACATCAAAAAAAGATAAACTTCCAAGTGCTAAAAGCCTAAAACATAAAAGAAAGACTGCCACTGTTCCCAATTTCATAAAAGTAAGCTAACCTGATGAATTGGAGGATACATAGCATTTAAGCATACAGGGCATTCCAATAGTTCACGAACACTGCTGGAAACAGTCAAGTTTGGTTTCACAGCAGTTTGAGCAGGATCATCCACATGCTCCCCAACATCCATCATGTCTTCATCTTGAGGAGGATCAATAACTTCAGGCTTACTCCGTATGTCATCAAAATAAGCATTTCCAGTTGCCATCATTAATATGACAAATTGCACTCTACATAAGCCAATAAAAAATTGAGTTAACATCAGTTTGAAGTTCTACTGAGAAAATGTAAGTCCTGTAAAATGACAACATAACACGTACAAGATCAACATTTGGGTCAGTAATAGCTAATTGGATTAGTTTATGCAAAGATCTGGCAGGCATCAGTCATGCCATGAGACCTCAAAGAACAACATATGCATAATGTTAGTACTAACAAGAATTTATACATGCACTATTTCAACTGCTCCAGTAATAGAAAATTTTGTCATGCCATAAAAGAAAGTAAAGGTGAATAGACAAAAAAGCAGAGGTAAAATTGATATGGCTTGGCAATTATAATGAGTGTTGCAGGTTAGAGGGAGGTTGCAGTCAGTTGACCACCTAATAAAAACTAGAGTGGGTGATGACTAACAGGAACAGCAGTTGGAAAGGGATGGAGCTAAGTCAATTCACAGAAAGAGAGAGAAAGAGAAGGGGGGGGGGGGGTAATGGAGAATCTAAATCAAATAAATAGGGAGGTCTATGTGCATGTCACAATCAGCTACCAATATGTCTATTCACTCTATTCAGGGGCGGAGCCACCCTTAGGTAAGTGGGTCAATTGACCCCACTGAATTTTTATTTCCTTCATTACACGTATGCAAAATTTTTTAGGTTAATTTTAGTTTGACCCCACTGAAAAAATGAAAAATCATAATTGACCCCACTAATTAAAAAAATACAAAAAGTAATTAAAAGACATTGACATTTTGGCCCTTCTGGGAAATAAAAATCAACTGTTAAATGGTGTGTTTATGAGTTTCTTGAATTACAGTAGTGTAACAATGTAATTTTAAAAAGTAAATATATACTTTATAACTTCAATTTTGTCCATCCTAAAGACAAGTGAAGTTAATATTCTAATTTTCTCCTATCTTCACTTGCACGCTATTGTACTGGAAGAGAGACAAAGATAGAAGGACAAGGGAAATAAACAGATAGAACAAATGAAGGGAGAGTAGAGAAGAAGACAAGGAGGACGAGAGAGAAAATTTAACCTTTTACGTGATTTTTTTCTACAATTGAGGTTTGTAAATTATTACTTAAGTATAACTTTAGGTTATCAAAACTCATCGTGGCCAGTTAACATAATATATATGTACATTTAAAATGGTATTGTAAGATTTTTTTATTATTACTTTATTTCTTTTGGTAAGTTATTACTTTATTTTGTTTAATACTTAACTTTTATTGACCCGCTGGCCAAAAATCCTGGCCCCACCAATGCCTGCATTTAATGTGGACGTGTTAAGGCTAGTAAGCTAATTTCTAAGAAACATCAATATGGACACGGGTGCAAACATGCATACAAAAATGAAAATGGTATATGACAATTTTAAGCAAAATACAGAAATGAATATGACATTGTATTGCAAAAATATATATATATTTTTAAATTATTAGTAGTTTGTATAAACATGATAAAATGAAAGCACTAAAAATTATTGAAAGTAAGATAACATTTAATCTCTAATAAAGAGAATATATCAATATATCCAAAAAAATCATTATTTCAACATAAAAGATATTATTTAATCCATAATAGTGATTATATAAACATCACCCAGTGTACAAAAACTGTTACTATTTTTATCTCCATTTGCCAAACCAAGAACCAACTTCCCAAATAAAGACAAGCTGAATGCAGAAACATATCTTTTCTTATCTTTCTTTTTCCTTCTTTTTTTTTTTTTTTTTGTTGTGTGAAATTCTAAATGAACTTTTGATCAAACTATGAAAATACCAATTGTTACAATCTATGTTGCACAGAAACGAAAATGAAAACGTTTCTGATACGAAATGGAAACGCCAAAACATACATTTTTCTAGAAAAAAAAAAAGGCATAAATAAGGTCAACGGGAAACATTTCGAAAACTGGGAAACGGGTCCGAGCCGTTTCCGCGCAACATAGGTTACAATCAATTACTCTTCGGTACAAATCTTGCATTTCAGTTTTTTCATAACATGCTTCCTGTTATTAACGTGTAAATTTTACAACATTACACCATGAATTATAAGCAGCAGGAAAGCATCAACGTACCAGGAGAACTAAAAGCGCCTGTCGATTATCAGTTCTAAATATGTGCGGAAATGGTTTCGTCCCCTACAAATCAAACGCCCTAAGGAAATGCCAAAGTAAGAAAAACCTTATAACAGTAATCAGAGTAAACACCCGCATACAGATCCAGAACGCCGGTCTTCAACGTCAACCGGCAAAACAAATATTGAACAAATCCATACAAAACCCAACTAGTCCAAGAAAAACCCAAAAGACGAGGAAAGGGCAACCGGGAAAATCAAACAGAATGAGAAGAAAGAAGGAAGTTCAATAGCTACAATACCTTCGACGACGGGGGACCGAGTCAAGACCTCATAAAACAAGGGCAAAGGCAAAAACCCTAAACAGAGAAGGTGGTGTTGCGGTCGCTCCGCCTCAAGGACACGAAATTATAAGGACTGAGTCGAAGAAGTGGTTCACTCGTGGGGGTTCAGAATCAGAACAGGGCAGATCGGGGCAGAAGGAATTTCAAATTAAAGCCATTTAGAGATAGAGAGAGAGAGAGAGAGAGAGAGAGAGGAGCGTCGCGTTGCGTTGGAAGAAGCAGATCCTTGCTTCTCGAGAATATACAAAAACAAAAAGAAGGGGTCGAGATCGTAGGCCCCATCCCATGCCCGTCAACCATCCTCTTCTCCTCTTCCCCCTCCTTTCCCAAACATTCATTTGTCAGCCTCATGAGATTCAATTCAAACTTCAAAAACACCTCCAACATCTTCCAACTCCATGTCCTCCATGTGCCAACAGTGAACCCACAATTTAGCCACTTTCTAAATTCAATACAAATTAATTAATAGACAAAAGGGAGCAAGAGTTTAAATGGTTTAACATAAAATAAAAATTGATCATTTTATCCTTACATATAAGAATCATCTCCCATCTTTTACCCTTATCAAGCGAGAACATGTATTCTTTATTTATCCACCTTTTTTGTTTTATTCTTTGCATTTTATATATATAATAGTTAAAATACAGGTATTTTGAGATTTAAAAAATTATTAATTATTTATTAAATATACAGAGATAAGTGGTCCACGACCAACTTAAAAACAAATAGATAGTTGGTGCAATTTAAACAAAAATTATGAATAGTTTGTGAAATTTGCCTACTAAAATGAGATGTTCAATTTAAATTTTTTAATTATAAACAAATACTAAACATGACAAATTAAAAATAAATACTTAAAATAATGCAATAATTAATAAAAAAAACAAATGAGTAGACAATAATAACAACAACAACAATATTTTAACCTCCTATTCATAAGTTGGTAATCTCAAATTTTAGGTTACGTTCTCTTTATTTTTTAATTTTTAATTTTAAGTTTTGAATTCATTTTCAGTTTTATGTTTTTGTGATATGTTTTTAAAAAATTAGAAACGTGTTCTCTTTGTTATTTTGAAAAACTATTTCTTAAAACAGAAAATTAGAAAACGCATTTTTAAAAAATTTTGAAAATATTTTTTTAATAATATTTTATTCAATAAATTTGATTATTCAGTAAATTAGAAATATTTAATGTTAATATATTATTAAAAATATATATACATTTAAAGTTAATGAATTTTATAATATTTTTTTTCATTACAATAATAAAATATGAATAAATAAATGTGTTTTGAATTTAGAGTTTGTTTTGGATGAAAACACTCAAAACAACTTTTTTTTATTTTGAGTTTTATTTATAATTTTTTTTTATTTTCAAAAATATATTTTTAAAAATAACAAAGAGGACTAATTTTCATTATTTTAAAAAATCGAAAACTAAAAATGACTTAAAAACAACAATGATAACGTAATCTTAGTTTTTCAAATTTTAGTTGATCAATTATTTTTAATATTATAACATTATGAAATGATAAATGACCATGCCTAATATAAATAGTAATTTTGATTTTTTGACTTGGACATTCTCTTAAATTTTAACATTTATTTAGTTAATCATTAAATTTCTCAAAATAGTCAGGGCACCATCTTATAAAGGTAAATTAAAGTCATGTCATGGAAATTAATGGCATGTATTAAAAAAATGTAAATACTAATTGTTGTTGCATGATCACAATAATAAATTTGTAGATGAAAAACTATCAATAGATGAGCCACGTGTGGCTTATCCAAGCGATTTTATGACTCTCGTGTGGTGTATCTAAGCGATAGATGACTTATTCAGGGGACAGATGACTCATTCAGACAATAAGTGACGTGTGGATTATTCAAACAATGAGTAATTATCGGGAGAAATTGGTGAGTCTCGCAAGGTAGAGCGACAAGGATGGATGAGTCACAAGGGGTAGCAACACTGATAGTTAAGTCTCCCAAGGGTAATAACAGCAATGGATTAGTCTATTGGCTAGGTTGAGAGCAATGGATGACATGTTCAAAAAAGAAAATTGATTAGGAGTGTGGGTGAGGATTCTCACACAGACCCTTTAATGTATGAGTTAGTATCTCGAAAATTTAAAATAGTCGAATGCAAGAGGGATACGTGAGTGAAAAATTGCGTACCAAATGAGGGGAAAATACCCCCATATTTATAGCGATGAGAGGGGCATCCATGTGTCGAGTGCCTCGATTTTCTTAGCGGGTATCTCAAAAATAGTTTCGATCGAGTCTTGTGAGATTATCGACGCGATGGTGAGTGGCCGAGCGTACGTGGGTGCGCCTGCAAAAGCGCACGTTAGGCACCCCCGAGAAACCTCTATCAGATGTGTGAAGTACCCCCAAGAGACGTCTACAAGGGGTGGGGGTGGAGCCCTTCATTTTCCTTAGCCACGTTGTTGTATGGCAGCGTGGGATGAGGGAAGCGGCCACTCTAAGTGGCTGCTTCCATGTGACCCGAGGGGCCCTCTCTTGGCCGCACGAAGCAACCATGTGTGGGGGTCCCTACCTAGCTGCATGAAGCAGCCAGCTGGCGTCTCCACGTGGCAGTTTCTTCTTCTTGAACTTATTATTATTTTTTTTTGATTATTTTGGTAGGTATAACACTAATTAAATAAATTTTTAAATTTAAATGACATATAATTTAAATTATCAAAATTTTATATCTTATATAAATTGTAACTTAAATATAGTGGTAGATATTAAAAAAGTTTTAAATACTAATTAAATAGAATTGTAAACTTAAATAATCAAATTTTATATGAATTGTAACTTGAATATAAGGAGGCGACAAAATATATACTTTTTTTATAATTGTATGTTTTTTCATTAAGATATTTTAATTTTTTGTTATTTTAAATATATTATTAAATTTATAAATTTAAATAAATTATATTCCTAAATTTTATTGTTGTTTTAACTATATAATCAAATTATATAATTTCGAGACAATTGCATATCTCGACAATTTGATTAACAATAATGAATTCGGAGATATAATCAAAATAATAAAAATTTAAATATATAATTAACTTAAAATTATATTTGTTGTTATCTGATTACAACAATGAATTTGTAAAAAAGGGAAACCGCCGATGGATGACTCTCTTTATGGACAATCCAAGCGATAGATGACCCTCATGTGGTATATTTGAGCGATGGATGAGTCTTTTGTGGGTGGAAACAACAATGAATGAGTCTTCCGTGGATGAAAACAACGATTGATGACCTACTGGAAAAAGAATCGATTAGGGATGCGGGTGAAAGTCTCCGCGTGGACTCTCCGATGCTTAAGTCAGATTACTGTAGAAGTAGAGTATTTGAAAGTAAGAGTGTAAATGCGAGAGCAAGAGATTGTATACCGAATGAATAAAAAAGACCTTTTATTTATAGCAACGAGATAGGCATCCATGTGTCGCATGTCTCGAGTTTCACAGCAAGAATCTCATAGAGGCTTTAATCGAGTCTTGCGATGGTAGTTTTAGGCTGATTCTCTTAGAGACATTGGCTCAAGAATAGGGGGCACACAGATGTGGGCGTGGCACCTTGAGTGACCCTCACTCGAGGGTACGTGCGAGCGCGAAAGAGGAGAACATGAGGGGCTGTGTGCACGGGTGCATGGGGCTGGGTGCGAAAAGGCCACGCGCACGGGCACGTACGACAGTCGAGCGCACAGAGGTAGCCGCGTGCACACGTATTGGCGACCGCGCTCGCCAAGGCGTGGCTTCCCTCGAGTGACCCTTACTTGGGGGTAGGACTAGGGGCGCGACCCCTGTCAGGCAGCCACGTGCTACCTGGCTGCGCACGCGAATGGGGTCTCGCCTGGTGTGCCGGCCAAGTGTCGCTTGGGGTCGTGCCTTTCTACCACCCCCGAGTGACCCTCACTCGGGGGTGGCAGCTCTTCGGGTGCCTTCCCTGGCCACCCATGGGGGCTTGCTGCATGACACTCTTTCAAACTGCCACGTGACGTTTACATCATTATTCAATTTTTGAATTTTTTCTATGCATAACAATATTATTATTTGAAATAATAAAATATTTGAGTATATAAATATAAATAATAAAATATGTATTTAGCCTAAAAGAGGGTAGTAATATCCCTGCCTCACACATACTTAAGCATTTAAAAACAAAATTTTTGTATAGATTTTCTGTATTAATACATTTATTTAAAATTACGAATATGACTTTTAACATTAACTAAGTTTTGTGTTTCCATCCAGTATTCGATTTTACTTTTGTCTATCCCCCAAAACAAAACCCTAATCTGAACTCGGATCGGACCCATCCGTTCAGCTTGGGCTTTGGAATTGGAAGTACGCAATCAAATTCCTCCAACTCCACGGTCCCACTCCCGTCAACCCAAGAAGGAATTTTCCTTTCCTTTTTAGGGATTCGATAGATAGCATCCAAGCGGAGGAACAGTGTCGAGGTTGCAAGCTTCGGGTGAAATCCGTCGGGAGCTATGCCGGACGTGAATGCTCTCGTAAATGATTTCGTAATCAAGCTCCGAAAACGGTGAGTTAATGGAATTGCTATTTTTCAGGTTTGTCTATTGTCCAGAGAGTTGAGTTGTGGGTTTGTGAAAAGAAACCCTTTCTTGTTTGCAGAAAAATTGAGGGTTCAAAGGCTACCGCCAAGCAGACGGCGGAGCTGCTCCGTTCGGTGATTTCGCAGCAGCGAATTCCGCACTCTAACCAGGCTCAGTCTGGGGCTCTGATTGATGCTGTAAAGGCTGTCGGACAGCAGCTCGTCGAGGCAAATCCCGTGGGTATGCACTCTATTAGTTTTCTCTATTTTAAATTGTTGATCTATCAGTTCACGATTCAATGTTGTCACGACATGTCTTGCATACACATGTGCAAGCATGTTGCTTAATTGCTTATCGAATACAGAGGAGATATATAATGTTCATGCTTAGGGTATTGGAAGTGACGGGGTCTGATAGTGTAAACTGTTAGTCCAACGGTAGATTTTTGTAATGAATAGGCTGCAGTAAAGATAATTAGAACCATAACACCCCAAGGGTTGGCCTGGTGTTAGGAGGCTATAATTGCCTCATTTGCAACCAGGGTTCAAACCTCCCTAGGGTGAGCTCATACATAGATTTCTATGAGGTTTCCCAGTGTGCATGATTTGTGGGATATTACGAGCTCACACTCAAAGTGTAGTGGCTGCAGATTTGCAGCAATAGGAGAAAAAAAAGATCATTAGAACCCTAACAATAATTAGAAGAAGATAAGGAGGAGTTGAAGAAAATTATGCATGTAGAAAGAATGGGCAAAATAACTTAACTAGTTTTCATATGCAGCAGTCTATAGCTTTAGCATGTATTTTCCCTGATCTTATTTTATCCAATAGATCTTTTTGTCACAGGCTCTTTGAACTTCATAGGCAATTGAGGATACTTCCTAATAGAAAGACAAACCAGTGTGGGGACCAGATAAGACTCAAACTGCTAAGGAACATAAAGTTTCGAGTAATTCCGCTCTAGTTCACAGTGTCATTCCTCATTGGATGCGAACTAATAATTCAAAAGAAAATAAATTATTATAAATTTTAGGTATAGGATTGCAAAAATATGTAACTAGGAATCTCTATGAGCGATTAGATCTAAACTGCATATATTCTAAAGCTTCTAACATCTTAAAAGTGACAGCATACACCTGTTATAGAAAATTAAGAAACTAAAAAAAAAAAAAACCTTTATTATCTCATAAAATGGACATCTATTGATCTTCTTCCCACATGAACAAACTTTGGTGGTAAATCTTGCAATGGCTTATGGCCACTCCCATCTTCTAGAGTTGAATGACTAAGACATAACAATGGATAGAGTTGAATGATGAATATTCTGTGAAATTTCAAAATCAATGAAAAAACATTTGTAGCCCGATGACTGAGTAAATCATTATTTTTCTTGTTCTAGGAATGAACGAGCAAAATTTATGTACAAGACAAAACTAGTGGAAGAGTTTAAGGTTCAATTAACTTCATTTAATACAATTATAAGCTATTAATTTCCTTGGAAGTTTTAGATTTCCAGATAATAGCTAGACAATGTATACCATGTGAGAGATTGCCCGTCTTTGGCACCCTTACTCATGCATGATCCCCCTGTTTCTCAAATCCTATAATAAAGTTTAGAATGTGTGCCTCAAGAGACATACTACATGAAATGTGGTTTACAAATATGGAATGGTATCAATTATCAAAAGAACAAACATAAGGAGAGGTCAAATACAAAATAAAGATATAAACTGAATGCCTAATTATCCTAAAAGAGGAAAAAAAAAAGCGTACACACAATGCTCCAGTATCATGTTGGACAGTAATGATAGTTCTAGTTAAAATATTTGTCTTTTCTCACGTATCACCCTCTAGCATCTGGAAAGATAAATCAAGAAACTAAATGAGTATATAGGTGAAGCTATTTGAGGTTAAACGGCCCCATAATTAGAGTGTTTACATAATGTTAGGCCTATGGGCCAAACAATGTAGATTAAGACTTACACATGTACTACTAGTTATATTATTGCATGCACTGGATTGCAGAGCTTGCTGTTGGTAATATTGTGAGGCGCATTTTACACATCATCAGAGAAGAGGATCTTTCTCTCACTACGGCTTCCATTGGTGGGTTGAGTTTGCCTGCTGCAAGTGATGATGATGATGATGTTGATCGAGATGATCATCCAGTTTTGTCAGCTGCAGCTGTTGCTGCTGCTGCTAGAAGCACTCTAAGGCCACCATCCTTGCAGACACTTCTTGAAGACGTCCCTCATTCAGCAGCTATTCCTCATACTTCTTCTGGGGGTGATTCTGAAGGAAAAAGCAAATGTAAGTTCTTTATTCTTCTATCTTCTGGAGAATTCTTATATCATTCATCTGGGGTATGAAGACTTGAAGAGTGTAACAAATAGAACTGATCATTAATGTTATCATTCATGTGAATGTGCCTAACAATCCTTGAACATATTTCATTGGCTAATCTTGATCGGGTTGTTTATAATAGTGTCAAAGGAGGGAGAGTGTGTTTGTGAAAAATTAAATTGAGCTGTCTGTGAATTGATAGTGAAGGTTATATGCCTTACAGCTGCTGATAAAAATTCGAGGAGCCGAAAGCTAAAGCATAATGTTATTGAGGCAGTTAATGAGCTTATTCAAGATATTGGCACTTGCCATGAGCAGATTGCTGAGCAAGCCGTGGAGCATATACATCACAAGTACCTCTCTTAGAAACCTTGAATACATATTGTTTTGTCTCTGCAACTTGCCTGTTCAAATTTAATTGCATATACATAATGTTCTATGATAACATGTACTGTCAATATGATTTACGTAATTATATTTAATTTTTTGTGCAGTTTTTCCGTATTATGGCCTTATGTTGTTTTGGTTTAGTTGTAGTTATTGATTGTAACCTGCATTTTAAATCTCTATATCCGTTTGATATGCCATTTCAAACAAACATATTGATTTAACATTTGCTATAAAATTCACTTTGATGATCATTTATGTCAAGTTAATTGATTAGTTTTTTTTTCTTTTTAACGTAATTGTCCTGCCTAATTCTATCCCGCAAGTGGACGGATCGTGACAAGTAATACAATGATGAATAGAGTGTCGTACCCACGAGGACTAACTTTTGACGTGTACTCTGACTGATTTAACCTTAACCTAACACACACATTAACAAAGATTTCAACTGTAATGAAAGCTAATTTACTAATAAAAGATGCAAACAAAACAATTCTTTTGATTCAAAAACTCTCAAAGTTAAGGCACTAGGGTTTGTGAATTCACCGTCGGCCTTTTATGATTCAATTGTTCATTACTCGGGTCTTGCTATTCCTTATCTTAGGTTGAAAATCGATGATCCAATTACAACCAAAAGCCTCTCTCGATGGTCATTCAATTCTATGTATATATATGAGGTTAACTATCTCTAGTCAACCTTCGAACATATAAACATGCATTCAATCACGGAGATCATCACAAAATGATTTCATAGGGCATAACGGTATCTCTATCTATTATAGGACCCTACGTTGTTTGCTATCATGTCTAATCCATATTGAATCTCTCGAAAACAATACAAATCACAAATATGTTCCAATGGTGATCAAGTATCAAAACAACATTATGAACATAACAAACAATCAACCCGAATGGATAAGAAAATAACAAACCAAATAATTTTAAATCAAACCATTAGAAGTCGAGGTTTCATCATTCACCCTAGCTATAAACACTTAGCAATGCATTCTTGCAATCAAAAGAAAAAGAAAAGAGTTGGAATCCATAGCAAAGAATTGAGAAAGAAAAGAAAAATACAACCCAATAGTAAAGTCTTCAATCTTCCGTCCGCTTTTCCTTCCTCTAAAAACTCCCAAATCCCTGAAGAATAAGTCTTTATTTAGCTCTTTTTAGGTTATCAAAGTTCTGCACCTTGAAGGAGTCTATCTCTCTTTGATTTGGATTGAAACGGGATTAAAATGGCTTTTTCACGAAACTTTGAACCCTACCGTGGTCCTACCGCGGTATGCTTGTTGCTGCAGACCCGTGAGCTTCAGATAGCAATTCCTAAAGCGGTCTTACAACGGTATGCATTCCGCTGTAAGACTGTGAGCTCTAGATAGCAATTTCTAAAGCGGTCTTACAGCAGTATGCATTCTGCTGTAAGACCGTGAGCTCTAGAAACTAACTCTTATAGTGGTCCTACAGCGGAATGCATACCGCTGTAAGCTGCTAGCCCTCTTCTTTTGCTTCTTGTTTTATCATCTTCTACTTTTTGCTCTCAATACTCTCTTGCTTTTTTTTGAATCGATACCCGAACGTGCCTCCACGCTTTATTTCAACTCCCATTATGTACCAAAATCACTCTTTTTGCTCCATGTCCACTTTACGTGTAATGTGTATCTATATTGACAATATTAAGCCCAAAATGAGTAGCAATCATGTTCATTGAATAATTAAATGCTAAGCTTGAACTACTAAATAAGAGTGCAAAATATGCTGATCAGTAATCCTCTTTTCTTCTGCTATATAGTCTTTTAATTTGAGTTATGAAGAGAGGTGTGAAATTTAAAGGTGGAAAATGCATCACTTCGAGGGCTTGTGTTAGGATGCCGTAAATGAATATACTTGTGAAGTTTTGCCATATATATGAATATATTTGTGAACTGATGAATTCCTTTAGTTTTGACACACATTATAAAGTCGAAGTTGGTTTGCCATCTTTTGAATAAGTGCCCTTTCTTTGAAGTCGTATCCTTTCTTTGAATAAGATGGTCTAGGTAGGTGCTTTCTGCATTTTCTAAGTTTTTAAAAAAAAGTCCTTGTGGAAACAATGTGGATTAAATGAAATGGTTATCAATTAGATATACTTTTGTATAGATCTATTTTTCATTTGGTAGGGTTCTCTGGTGTCAGTTGTGCATGATATTAGGGGAAAAATGGATATCAATTTAATATAGTAAATTGCTTAACAATATTTATGGTGCAGATAAGTAAAGGACAGACATCACTGGGACTGTTTTATTTTCTTGTCTTTTGGAATTTGTCATGGGTTAACTTAAAATCTATGCTTGAGCAAGATTTTGTAACGAATATGCTAGTTAGTGACAGCAAATTAACTTTGAGAAATGCTTCAGAATATAAATGCAAGCAAAACTAGAGTTCAACACAAGGAGCCTGAGTTTAGCAAAATTAGTAGCATTCTTTAAGCTAAATGAAACTTAATGGCCTAAGGAAACTGTGAGTGCTTATTTTGATGTCTTGTCCCTTGATTATATACATACATTTCTATATATAATGAGGGGTGGAGGATGATATTGTTCATTGAATCAGAAAAGGATGGAATGAGGATGAAGTTTTATGTGGTATGTATGACATTGACATCTTTTCAAGCTGAAGGAAGAATAGCTGCAAGGTCAGGTGTGCTTTGTAGTATTAAAATGTAACATTAGGAAACATTATAAATATGTCAGTAAGTAGAATGAGGATACTCTGATTATAAATGAAATAAAATAAAGATAGAAGAAGAAAATGAGCAGTTTTTGGTAGTTGGAAGTGGCGTTAGTCAACTTAGTATGGCAATAAATCTTTTGTAACGGTTTGCTATAGGCCACCATCCCAGTAAACTAATTTGATAACGTGCTTTTGTTTAAGATGGAGGAGCAAAAAAGACATCATCAAGGACAAAAAGAACGTCAAAGGTGGACCTAAGAAAGGACACCATTTTTTTAGAGTTAATAAAGGGTACAAGCTGTTAAAGAGCTGATGAACGTGATGATCCATGTTGCCAGGTCCCAAGAGTTGATTGATGTTGTACTGTCTAATTTTATCTTCTCTTTTCATTTTTTCCCTTTTCCTTGGTTATTGAGAGGAGACCCCCATTTGGATCCTGAGAGGGGTCTGGAATTCATCATGGTATGAGATCCTGATGGCTTTATCTCCAAAATTATTTTCCTTTCTTGACGTTTCCTAAGATGAATTCTATTTGCTTGGGGGCAATCCTGTCACCTTCTTTTGAAGTGGAGGATTCACATTCATGCCATTTCTTCCAGTTTGCTGGAAGCTTTGACAATCTAATGGTAGCCATTTTACTTGCTGCTTTGCATGCCAAAACAAGAGCCAGAATCTGGTTTTGTATTGTAAGTAAACTGTCTCTTCTGCTATTACTTTATCTGTCATCATCATTATTATTATTAGAATTATTAGTATAATTAGATATATTGCATATTGTTGTATGTGTTTTTATTTATTTATTTGTTATAACTATGTGTAATCAGGGTAAGTCCATAGACTAAGTTCGTAGGTTATTAGGCTTGTTGTGCCTATTATACATAACACACTAAGAGACTAATCTTTTAGGTTTTTCTCTCATAATTGTTTTCTTACATGGTATCAGAGCTACCGGTGAGAAAAACCCTAGCCACCGCTATGTATCTTTTTCCAGTGGCCTAAAAAACCTAGTTTTCTTTCTTCACCGTTATTGTTCACGCAAAAAAAAAAAAAAAAAAACCCTAATTTTCTTTCTATTCGTCACTGTTCAGGTCGGAACATTGCTGTCCGGCTGTCTTTTGTTGGAACTGAACCCACCCTAGGGTTCGCCGCCTTTAGGCTGAGTTGCCGTCGGAAAATCGCAGCCACCAGAGCTCCCACGCGCCGCCGCCATGTGCAACCGTCTGCCCCCACGCGTCGGCGTGTGAAGGCGCGTCCGCCGGCCGTTTTCTCTCGGCTTCTCTAGATCAGCTCACCTTCCTGCCCTAGGTCGATTCCTGGTGTCAAATCCTCGCTATGTCTAACCTCAGTGACGCAATTTCTGTTGGTACTACTCCCGCAACCACACCTGTTGCCCCTGCTACCTCTCAGTCCTTTACCGTCTCCAATCTTGGAACAACCATTATCACCATTGTCAAGTTGATAGGGTCTGCCAATTATCTCTCATGGGCATCCTCTGTCAAAATGTGATTCAAAGGGTAAGGCCAAGCTGATCATCTTACCACAAAGGTTGAAGGTGTGCCGGAAGGAAATCGGGCTAGATAGGAACAAGTTGATGCCCAATTATGCAGTCTCCTATGGCAGTCCATTAATCCATCCATCATGCAGCTCTTTCGGCCATTTGAAACTTGTGTTGACGTGTGGAAGGAAGCTAAAGAATGTTATACGAATGATATTCAACGTTTGTACACTGTGGTTTCTAATATCAAGAATCTGAAGCAAGAGTTGTCCATGGAATCCTATTTGGGACAAGTTCGGGCTCTCATGCAAGAATTTGATGCTCTTCTCCCCATTACTACGACCAAGACCGAACAGGTTGCTCAAAGAGAAAAGTTTTTTATGGTTATTGCTCTTTCCGGTCTAAAATCATAATTTGACACCATCAGGCATCAAATCTTGACTAGCTTCACTAATCCTACCATGAAGAGCTCTTTTAAAAGGTTGCTGAATATGACCGGTGCACATGGTATGTGTTCTTCTTCTCATGTTGTTCTTCTAGTCGAATCTTCAGCCCTTGTGTCTTAGGCTTCTCGCTCAGGAGGAAATAGAGGCCGTAATAATAATCGGACACGTCCGCAGTGTACCTTTTGTAAGAAACTGGGTCATCTTGAGAACAGGTGTTGGAAGAAACATGGTCGGCCCTCTGCTTCGCCTTCATCATCTACCAGTGCAGCTCATGCATTCCAAAGTGATCCTAGTTCTGTCTAATCTGCACCGGGTTCACTGTTGATACCTATGTCTGTAGCTGAGTATGATGTATTTTTGAAGTTTCAGGTTACCTAGCAGTTTCATCTTGGTAATCCCGTTGCTTGTGTTGCTAAAAGCCCATCTCTTGGTCCTTGGATTATAGATTTTGATGCCATTGATCATATGTGTGGTAATGAACTTATTTTCTCTACACTTACTTATTCTGATACCTTGCCTATAGTTACCCTGGCTGATGGCACCAAAACTGCAGTTAAAGGGTTAGGCCAAACAACACCCACTTCATCTTTATCTTTAAATTCGGTTTTATATGTCCTTGACAGTGCTTTCAATTTTATTTCAGTTAGCTAGCTTACTAAAACCATTAATTGCTCAGTCACTTTCACTCCTACCTTTGTTTGTGTACAGGACCAGGGTACGGGGCGGACGATTGGCGTCCGGCGTGAGTCACAGGGTTACTATTATCTTGCTGTGTCGATGGCTTGCACGTGTGCTGCTTCCCCATATCTTCTCCACTCTCGTCTTGGTCATCCTAGCCTTTCCAAATTGAAGAAATTAGTTTCTAATTTGTCATCGTTGTCTATTTTTGATTGTGAGTCATGTCAGTGTGGTAAACACACACGTAGTTCTTTTTCCAGTCGTGTCAATAATAGGGCTGAGGCTCCGTTTTCTCTTGTGCACTCTGATGTATGGGGGCCTAGTCGTATCAATTCTACTATTGGTTTTTCATATTTTGTTACTTTCATTGATGATTTTTCTCGTTGCACTTGGTTGTTTCTCATGAAGAGTCGGTCTGAGTTATTTTCTGTCTTTCAGACATTCACTGCCGAAATAAAAACACAGTTTGGAGTTTCTATATGTGCTTTACATAGTAATAATGCCCCTGAGTACTTTTCTTCTCAATTTACTACTTTTATGACTACTCGTGGCATTTTGCATCAATCTTCTTGTCCTTATACACTTCAACAAAATAGTGTTGCCGAGTGTAAAAATCATCTCATTGAAACTGCACGAACACTACTTTTACATGTCAATCTTCTCACCAAATTCTGGGGAGATGCTGTTCTTATTACGTGTTATCTGATCAATCGCATACCATTTTCAGTGTTAAAGGACAGCATTCCTCTCGCTCTTTTGTTCCCCTCCCAGCCCCTTTATTCTATTCCCTTTCGTATATTTGGATGTATCTGTTTTGTACATTCCTTTTCACCGGGACATGATAAACTTGCTGTCAAATCTCTCAAGTGTATTTTCCTCGGTTATTCCCGGTTGCAGAAAGGCTATAAGTGTTACTCTCCTGAGTTGAACCGCTATCTTATGCATGTTGATGTCACATTCTTTGAACAACAGTTATTCTTCTCGGTTGTTCAGCCTGATTCACAACGTCTTGACCAGGTATTGCCTATTCCTTCTCTTCCGTTGCCCTTATCTGTAGATCCTTCACTTTCATCTTCCGGTCCACACTCCTCGACTCCTCCACTTCTTACTTATCACCGTCATCCTCATCCTGCTCCTGGCACCGACATTCCTCTTGACTGCGACTCTCCTGACTCACTCTCTCCGTCAGTGGTCACTCCTGCCATGGATCCTTAGCCCGACAGCCTTCCTATTGCACTCCGCAAAAGTACATGGTTTACTCGCAATCCACATCCTCTTTATAATTTTTTGTGTTATGATCGTTTGTCACCTGCTTATAGTGCTTTTGTTTCGAGCCTTTCTTCTATTTCTATTCCTAAAACCACATGTGAAGCCATGTCCCATCTTGGTTGGCTCCAGGCTATGTTAGATGAGATGGGTGCTTTGCATTCTACTGGCACTTGGGATTTGGTGTCTTTGCCACTAGGAAAGACTCTCGTTGGTTGTCGGT
Organism: Diospyros kaki; assembly: GCA_036245055.1. NCBI lineage: Eukaryota > Viridiplantae > Streptophyta > Magnoliopsida > Ericales > Ebenaceae > Diospyros > Diospyros kaki. Next base: position 37,672,802 of record BSEG01000001.1, on the reverse strand, counting down.
GGGTGTTCACCCCTAAAGTGGGACCTGACGGACATGTGGAACGTCTTAAAGCCTGCTTGGTTGCCAATGGCTTTACACAGATCTATGGGCTGGATCACAGTGATACCTTCTCTCCAGTTGCTAAAATGTCTTCTGTTTGCCTATTTCTCTCTATGGCTGCCACGCGTCATTGGCCGCTCTATCAATTGGATATTAAGAATGCCTTTCTTCACACCAGTGTTCGAAAATTCGGCCTAGGCGTTAGGCGGCCACTGGCCACGGCGAATAAGGGTTGGTCGGCACGCTAGGCGCCGGGTCAGATTAATCGGGCCATGGCGCCACCTAGACGGCCGAGGCGGCGCCTAACCGGCTGGGTCGCGCGTGGCCTGGGCCAATCTATTCCCCCCTTCCCTTTCTCTATTTCCCCTTTCCCTTCCTCTCTCTGGTCGTTCATCGTGGGTTCTCTCTCTCTCTCTCTCTCTCATCGCCGATCTCGTCTCTTGGTTGTTCGCCGTCACCATCGATCTCATCTCTTGGCCGGTACGTATCCATCTTCCTCTGCCTCTGATCTCGTCTTCCTCCGCTATGCATGCTGCAGTTGCTCGCTGCAGCAAGTAGCAACAACTCGTTGTTTGCTGCTTGTTACAGCAAGCTTGCCTTGCTGCCAACGGAAGCTTGCTGCTTGTTGCCAACGCAAGCTTGCTGCTGCAACAAGCAACAAGCTTGTTGTTATCTATAATACATTAATACCAGTTCATTAGATAGTTCATTAGGAAAAACAAACAACCATGTTTTCTAGTCGCCGCCTAAGCCCCACTTAGGCGCTAGGCCCTATAGCCTGGCGCCCGACTAACGCCTAGCGCATTTTTGAACACTGCTTCACAGTGATTTACAAGAGGAGGTTTTTATGGAGCAACCATCTGGTTTGTTGCTCAGGGGGAGTCCAATGTAGTCTGCAAACTCAAGAAGTCTCTTTATGGCCTGAAACAATCTCCACGAGCGTGGTTCGGTAGGTTTAGCACTATGATTCAAATCTTTGGTTTCACTCGAAGTGAAGCTGATCATTCAGTTTTCTATCAATATTCTTCTTCTTTATGTATCTACTTTGTTGTTTATGTAGATGACATTGTTATCATAGGGAACGATCAGGTTGGTATACAAAATCTGAAGGAATATCTCCATCATCACTTTTAGACTAAAGATCTAGGCAAACTCTGGTATTTCTTGGGTATTGAAGTTGCTCAATCAAGGGATGAGATCTCAATCTCTTAGAGGAAGTATGCACTTGACATCTTAGAAGAAACTGGTTTGGTGAACTGCAAACCGATTGACATCTTAATGGACCCAAATGTCAAACTCTTGCCAGGACAAGAGGAGCCTTACTCAGATCTTGGAAGGTATAGAAGATTGGTAGGCAAACTGAACTATCTCACAGTCTCTCGTCCCGACATTGCTTTTGCTGTGAGTGTGGTAAGTCAGTTTCTCAATTCTCCATGTGATTCTCACTGGGATGCTGTTATCCGGATTCTGAGATATATCAAACGAGCACCGGGTAAATGGCTACTCTATGAGGATAAGGAGCACACAAATATTTGTTGTTATGCATATGCAGATTGGGCTGGCTCTCCTTCTGATCGTCGGTCGACCACTGGATATTGTGTTCTTGTAGGAGGAAATCCGATTTCTTGGAAAAGTAAGAAACAAAACGTAATAACTAGATCCAGTGCAGAGGCAGAGTATCGGGCTATAGCTAATGCAACTTGTGAGCTCATCTGGCTTAAGCAACTCTTGGAGGAACTCAAATTTTGTAAAGTGTCCCCTATGAAGCTTGTTTGTGATAATCAGACTGCCTTCTACATTGCTTCCAATCCAGTGTTCCATGAGCGGACTAAGCATATTGAAATCGACTGTCACTTTATTAGAGAAAAGCTGGGTGAAGGTGTTATTGTTACAAAATTTGTTAACTCCAATGATTAACTTGCAGTCTTCACCAAGTCTCTAAACGGTTCTCAGATAGAATATGATATCTTGGTGTAGCATTTGTTGTTTCCTTACATTATTTTGTGCTTTCATCTATAGTAAATCACACAAATTAAATTATTATATTAACAATAATTTAACCCATAAAATATCCTTTTCTTGACTATTTTTTCTCACAAATTTCTCCCAAATTTTCAGCTGTTGCCCATTCAAGATGTGCTTTTTGACCACTATTTTCGTGTTTGGTCTCTTCCCCCCCTCCCCTCCTAAATTTCTCTCGTCTCCCAGACGAGTTCCATACTACTACTCTTCCTCTTCTGCTTCTGCTTCCTTCTCCGAGATGACGAGTTCCAACCTACTACTCTCCCTCTTCCGCTTCCCTCTCCCATACGAGTTCCATACTTGTCTCCCCTAAATTTCTCCAACATATCCATTCTTCTCTGCTCCCTCTGTTCAATGACTACTACTACAAGAGGCAAAGAGCCCGCCTCCTTCTCTTCTGCATCTCGGATCAACGACAATGTTCTTGAGCTTCAAAGGCGAGAACACTTTGTCTAGCACGTGCGACCTAGGTAGGTAGGCGGCCCATGCTACGCCTGACCTAGGCGGCTAGGCGCCGCTTGGGCTGCCTAGGCGCCAATCGGGCCGGATTAATTGGCCCGGCGCCTAGGGTGCCAGTTAGGGCTTAATCGCGCCGGCCAAGGGCTGCCTAGCCCTTGGGCGCTGCCTAGGTGGCCGCGTTTTAGAACATTGTTTATTTGTTATAACTATGTGTAATTAGGTTAAATTCATGGACTAAGCCCGTAGGTTATCAGGTCCGTTGTGCCTATTATAAATAACACACTAAGAGACTAATCTCTTAGGTTTTTCTCTCATAATTGTTTTCTCACAATTATCATCACAAGTTTTGATCCCACTACATGTGGTCAGCTACATGGATTTTAGCTCTCCATTCATCTACCCATGGCCATATATTTTGTAAGGGTATTATATCCCATGTCATGCCTAAGGGTTTTCCATGAAGTTTTCTTAGGTTCTTCTACTTCTTATTTATCTGTATCCTTATTTGATATTTCCTTAATTTCCACTTCCTTTTGTTCTCTGGCTTTTTGGTCAGAGCTTTATCCTTTTTTTGCTAATTGATCATACTTCTTAGAGACAGAAAATAATGTGTCAGTAGATTTGGAGTCCTTGAAATTTTTAACTTTTTCAAGGGATAGATGCAGCAACTGAAATATGTACTGGTTACCATTATTTTCTTCTAGAAGAATCCACTGTTTGAATCAACTGGAAAAGCTGCTACTTAAAAATGCTTGCTGTCAGTTAAACATTCTAATTGTGTTAGGGATTGTAATTGGTAGTTGGTGTTCTAGGTGTTTGTTCTCTGATGAGCATTGTGGAGTATATGATAAATGTCTTATGCCTTGCTGTGTGCTTATTGGATATAATTCCTTAACATGATCCGAGGATGGTCACAGCTTTCAAAGTTTCCATCTAAGGTTCAGAAGGATGTTACTATCTCCAGTTCATTTGGATTTTTTTAGTAGCATCCTGCTGAGAACTGGACTGACATACAGCGTTTCTCCTTTTACCTTCCCTTGCATCCTGGATCTTCCTCTGCATTTTAATCCATGTCATCCTAAGAAAGGATTGAACATTTTAATTTTTATTTTGATTCTATTTTACTATAAAGTGTCTTTTTCTTTTCAGCGAAGTAATTTTGACATTAGGCAATTCAACAACAGTAAGCGAGTTTCTTTGTGCTGCAAATGAGAAAAAAAGGTCATTTCGGGTATTTGTTGCTGAAGGTGCTCCAAGGTTTGTATGAGCTGTAAGCTCTTATTTGCTAGAAGGGATTGTTTGTAGCATCTTTAATTTTCAAAAGTTTCTTCTAAGATCTTTCATAATTCATTTATGATGATTTGGTGCTTCAATTAGATATCAGGGCCATGTTCTTGCAAAAGAATTGGCTTCAAGAGGATTGCAGACTACAGTAATTATGGACTCTGCTGTTTTTGCCTTGATTTCTCGAGTAAACATGGTATGCAACAACCTAGGGTTTTATACCTTCCCTTCTGGTCTGCATTTCCTTGACATCTTTCAACTTCATTTTGTCAATCAAAGGTTATTGTTGGAGCTCATGCTGTCATGGCCAATGGTGGGGTTGTAGCACCTGTTGGGTTAAATATGGTTGCATTGGCAGCCAAAAGGCATGCTGTCCCTTTTGTTGTGCTTGCTGGCATTCACAAGGTACTTCGTATTTACAAAAGCCTCATTGGCACATTGCTTCACAAGATCAAAGAAACCTGCTTCGTTTGGCTGCTAACTATTACAAATTAGTTCTGAAAATCTTCATTTCTTTTAGCCCTAAAGTGGAACTAATATTTCATGTTATAAGGATGGAGAAGACTGTCAATTAATGAAATTTAACCATACGAACTTGATCAATATTATTTCTATTATAACAGAAGCCAGTGTTACCTTTATGAATTGAAGTTCTGGTTCTTGAAGTATTTCCAGCCATAACCCATCACCCCTTTCCCTTGGACTTTGGCATTAAGGCCTGAGACTCCACTATGAATAGGAGTCGTCAAGCTACTAGAAGGAGACATCAACCTTAAACCCTAAATCTCCCTTCCAAGCTCCAGCAGCCAATTAGTCCTAGCTCTCTTCCTTCCTAGTTCCAATAGGTATGTGTGCTTGATGCTTACTGCAATTCTCAACTCACCACTACAATCCTCGAAGTCACGGTGGGCATGGCTTTGATGGAATGGATTTCAGCCAAACCCTTCTGTGGATATGCCAGTTGGCAGAGCTTCTCCTGGCCTTATAAATCTCTTAAATAGGATGTTAGATGATATGTTTGTGGCTTTCTTTTGGCCTTGTTGGGATTTTGTTAAAGGAGTTGCTATTGGGAGTGAATATTATTTGGTGTTGGAGGTTAGGGTGTTTGAGAAATGACCAAGTGCCACCTCTTTTCCTAGGAAAGGATGGGCAGAAGACATCAAAGCTTGCGAACCTATTAGTCTTATGGTGTTGTATGTAATTTGTTTGCAAGGTGTTGGCCTGCCAGTTGAAGGAAATGCTACTAAACTGGTTCTTGAATCCTTGAATGACTTAATAGATATAGAAAGATTGTGATGCAGTTTCAGAAAATGAAAGCCTGTTTTTGAGATTTAGGAGCAGGAAGCGGATGTCGATTTATGAGTTGTGGATAATTAAGCTAAATTTAGAAGATTTATCCTTAAGTAAAAAACCGAGATAATGCTCCTAAAGTTTCTGAATTTTCAAAGCTGAAGATAAGGCCCAATATCTCTCCTTTTATTTAGCTTATTTTGTTTTTAGTTTCTGTAAATAAATTATCTATAAGTTTAAACTAATAATGTTTTGTAATTTAGATAAGTTAGACTTGTACAATAGGTAGGATTCCTATCTCCTAATCTTGTATAAATCAAAGTCTATCAACGAAGCCGAGATAACCTATTTTTCCAATTTATTCTTCATGGTATCAGAGGCACCCTTTGGCCAAAGAATCTCCCAATAGTCTTCCTTCCGTTCTTTCTTCCAAAGCGTGTCCTCAATTTCCAGTTCATCTCTCTCTTACTTATCAACATGGCTGGCAAGAGTACTCAACCATCAGAAATCGTCTCTTTACCCACCAACAATCAAGGCCCCATTGACAATAATATGTTCACTGTTACTAGACATAAATTGAATGGGTAAAATTACCTACAATGGTCTCAATCCGTCTTGATGTTCATACGAGGGAAAGGAAATGATGATTACTTGACCGGGGCAACAACCAAAACAGTACAGGAAAATTCTACATATTGGAGTTGGCAAGCCTAGAATAACATGGTAATGTCTTTGCTCATTAATTCTATGGTCAATGATATAAGAGAAAATTTTCTATTATATGATACAGTCCAAGAGATTTGGGAGGCTGCTAGAGAGGTTTATTCACATGTTGAAAACACCTCTGAACTGTTTGAGATTGAAAACTTGCTTGATTATCTCAAACAAGGTGAATCACATGTGACTCAATATTTCAATTCTTTGAATAAATATTGGTTGCAACTAGATAAGTTTGATAACATTGAATGGAAGTGCACAGACAGAAGATTCTACAAAATACAAGAAGATTGTTGAACAAAAGAGGCTGTATAAGTTCTTAATGGGCTTGAATAAGAATCTAGATGGTGTTAGAGGAAGGATACTCGGTACAAAACCGCTCCTCAGTCTTCGAGAGGCTTTTTCCGAGGTTCAAAGGGAAGAAAGCCGGCTGAAAATCATGCTTAAGCCAGCAGCATCAAATCTGGAACACTCAGCCTTATTAACCAGAGGCACTTCATCACAGAATTTCAAACCAAGGAAGGGATGACCATGGTGTGATCACTGCCACAAAGCAGGACACACCAAGTATACTTGTTGGGAGATACATGAAAAACCTGTTGATTGGAAGCCAACTCATGAGAGAAGGAGTAAGGGCAACCTAGTGTCCATAGAAGAGACCACTACAGTTGCAGCACCAACACCATTTAACAAGGAACAAATGGAGTGGCTGAAGTCCATGTTTGAGAAGACTCAACCTAATCAGCCCTCAACCATAGCATCTGGATCCATAGCCCATAAAGGTACTTTCTTTCATGCGTTTGTCACAAAAAGAGATTTATCTATTGTTTGGGTGATTGATTCAGGGGCCTCATACCATATGACGGGACAAATCAGTTTGTTATCCGATTTCCAGCCATGTGACAAGAACTGGACTGTTAGGGTGGCCGATGGCTCTCTATCAAAAGTTGTGGGAACCGGAACTGTTACTATCTCTAAGGATATTGTGCTGAAATCGGTTCTCTTAGTACCTAATCTAGATTACAATCTATTGTCTATCAGTAAACTAACATCTGATTTAGATTCTATTGCCAAATTCTCAAATAATGTATGTGAATTTTAGGAGCGGACTTCGGGGAAGATGATTGGTAGTGCTGAAGAAGGATTGGGGCTCTATCTCCTTGCTAAGATCAACTCCAAAGATAACCTAGTTCAGTACAACACTTGTTCTGCCATTCCTTCAGTTTGTTTCTCCAATTCCACCACCAATCAAAATGATGCAATTATGTTATGGCATTATAGATTTGGACTCCAAACTTTGTTTACCTTAGGAAATTATTCCCAGCATTGTTTAAGAGTCAAAATTCACGGCAAATACATTGTGAAATCTGTTAATACTCTTAAGCATGTGAGAAATAATTATCCTAGTCAAAGTTATTCTCCTTCACATCCTTTTTCTATGATCCATAGTGATGTATGGGGATCTTCTAGAATTAAAAACATAACTGGTTCCCATTAATTTGTTTCATTTATTGATGACTATACTCAGCTTACATGGGTATTTCTTATGAAAGAAAAATCAGAAGTTGGTTCCATTTTTCAATTGTTTCATTCTATGGTGGAAAGACAATTTAATACCAAAATTTAAATCCTCAGAACCGATAATGCCAAGGAATATTTTTCTTCAATCCTTGGTTCCTATCTTTCAAACAATGGCATTATACATCAAAGTTCTTGTGTGGATACACCCCAACAAAACGGTTTAGCTGAAAGGAAAAAACCGACATATCTTAGAAGTGGCTCGTTCTTTGCTATTTTCTACAAATGTCTCTAAACATTTTTGGGGTGAAGCCATTCTCACAGCCACTTATCTCATTAAACGGTTACCGTCTCGAACTCTAAATCATCATACTCCGAGCCAAATCCTTCTCAAATCCTATCCTCACACTCGGCTACTATCTCATATCCCACTTAAAATCTTTGGATGTACTATTTTTGTGCATGTACACCAGCAATTCCGAAGCAAACTTGACCCTAAATCTCTTAAATGCATCTTCATTGGCTATTCTCCTCATCAAAAAGGTTACAAGTGCTACTCTCCCGAGCATAATTTTTAACTCCATGGATGTAACCTTTTTTGAACATCAACCTTATTATCCCAAAATTGATATTCAGGGGGAGAACCATTCCTATAATTCTCAAGAATATCAGTTTTGGGAAACTCTTCCTATGCAGCTCCCTATTCCTATGCAGCAACAGCCTATGCAGCAGCAAACTTTGCAATCTGTTGCACCCATACATCTAGATCCTCCTGCAAGTTTCCTTAGTCCTCAGCCTCCTACCACTAAAGAATTTTAGGTCTACTCTCGGAGGAAGTCCCAATAGGAAAAAGAGCACCAATCCTGCAATCGGTCTGACCAAGAAACTAGCCCTAATTCCTCTCTTAGTGACAGTGATAGTGGTAATCATCTTGGGACAGTTTAGATAGTGCAGCCATTGATGAGACTGATTGGGCTATTGCCTTACGGAAGGGCGTTACATCTTGCACTCATCACCCAATATACAACTATATATCCTACAGGGATCTATCATCAAAGTTTTGTGTGTTTTTATCAAATTTGAATAAGGTGCAGGTGTCAAATACAATTACAGAAGCCTTCCAATAGCCACAATGGAAACATGTTGTTCTTGATGAAATGAATGCCTTGAAGAAAAATGGAACATGGGAGATAACCTCTCTACCTCCTGGAAAACAACCTGTCAGTTGCAAGTAGATTTTTACAGTAAAGTATAAGGAAAATAGGCAGATTGACCGATTCAAAGCTCGGCTAATAGCAAAGGGGTTCACTCAATCCTATGGTATTGATTACCAAGAGACGTTTGCTCCTGTGGCAAAGTTAAATACCATCCGAATCCTATTGTCTCTAGCTGCAAATTTAGATTGGCCTCTTCACCAACTAGATATGAAGAATGCATTTTTAAATGGAACTCTAGAAGAAGAAGTCTACATAGAAATTCCTCATGGCTTTGAATCCAATCATACAAGAAACAAGGTATGACGCAGCGTGTAGCACGTGTGTGAAGAAAACACACCAAAATAAACCCTTGAAAGAGCAAACTTCAATGGCCGAAGCTTGGCTTTCAAGAAGACGCAAAAACAAGACTGTTTTGCTAAGAAAACCCAAATAGGTTGCTGAAATTTGATTGATTAAAACTTGATTACAAACTCTAGATTCTAAGCATATTTATAGTATTTGGCTAATCCAAATCCGTCTAATATTTGGAAAACAAAATCCAACTAGAATTCTAATAGAAATAAACCCTAAATAAAAGTCAACTAGAATACTAATAAAAATAAAACCCTAATCAAACATAAAGTAGAATTCTAAATCAAGTAGAAACATGAAATAGAATCCTAAATCAAGTAGAAATATAAAGTAGAATTCTAAGACTTAAGAAGTATTAAAATAACATTATGGCACTACTATTTTGGTGATACTGTTCTAGTTTGGTTGGGTCGGCCTTGGGCCGAGTCTTGATTGATGACCGCATCAAGGTATGCAAACTCAAACGATCCCTCTACGGACTCAAACAATCACCTAGAGCTTGGTTTGAGAGATTTACAAAGGTAGTCAAACAACAAGGGTATAATCAAAGTCAAGCTGATCACACATTGTTTATCAAACATACCATGGGAGGTAAATTATCCATTCTTATAGTATATGTGGATGATATTATTGTTACAGGAGATAACCAACTGGAAATAAATAATCTCAAGGGCATGCTTGCAAAGGAATTTGAAAATCAAGGATCTCGGAAATCTAAGGTACTTCTTGGGTATGGAGGTTGCAAGATCAAAAGAAGGTATCTCTGTATCCCAAAGAAAGTATACTCTAGACCTTCTAAAAGAAACTGGAATGTTGGGTTGCAAACCGACTGATTCACCTATGGATCCAACTACAAAGTTAGATCTTGGCAAGGAAAGTGCACCAGTTGACAAGGGAAGGTATCAAAGATTGGTGGGAAAGTTAATATACTTATCCCACACGCGACCTGATATAAGCTTATCAGTAAGTTGTGTTAGCCAATTTATGAATGATCCTAGAGAAGTACATATAAATGCTGTCTATCGCATCTTAAAGTTTCTAAAATTGACTCTGGACAAAGGCTTGATGTTCTGGAAAACAAATAATCGAGGAATAGAAGTGTATGGTGATGTTGATTGGGCTGGTTCTGTTTGTGATAGGAGGTCAACATTGGCTATTGTTCTTTTGTTTGGGGGAATTTAGTTACTTGGCATAGCAAAAAATAGTCCGTGGTCACAAGAAGTAGTGCGAAGGCTGAATTTCGAGCTATGGCTCAAGAGTTTTGTGAAGGAATATGGTTGAGAAGATTATTTCAAGAACTTCAAGTGGCTATCCCTAAACCAGTTCAAGTTCTATATGACAATCAATCTGCAATCAGCATTGCAAAGAACCCGGTCCATCATGATCGGACAAAACATGTTGAAATAGATCGGCATTTTATTAAAGATAAGTTGGAAGAATGAATGTTTCAGTTGGTATATACTCCCACTACAAATCAAGTTGCTGATATATTAACTAAAGCTCTACCGAGAAGAATTTTTGATGGAATGAGCTCCAAGCTTGGTTTGAACAACATTTTTCAGCCCAAGTTTGAGGGGGAGTGTGGATAATTAAGCTAAATTCAGAAGATTTATCCTCAAGTAAAAAACCGAGATAATGCTCCTAAAGTTTCGGAATTCTCAAAGCTGAAGATAAGGCCTAATATCTCTCCTTTTATTTAGCTTATTTTGTTTTTAGTTTCTGTAAATAAATTATCTATAAGTTTAAACTAATTATGTTCTGTAATTTAGATAAGTTAGACTTGTACAATAGGTAGGATTCCTATCTCCTAATCTTGTATAAATCAAAGTCTATCAATGAAGCCGAGATAACCTCTTTTTCCAATTAATTCTTCATGAGTTATTTTGGGAAGGCTTATATGAGTGTCCTAATGGTTCTTTCATTTGGCTTTTCATGTTGGAAAGTTTTCTGGTTGGTTGCTTGATGGGATTATGATTGATGGTTCTTCTTAATCATTGCTTGTTTCATTTCTTGTTCCAGCAAATGTAGTTGCTTATTAATTTTAGTAGGTACTAGACCTACATTCTTAATTTTTTTTTTTTTTAAATTTTTTGGAGCTATATGTCACTAAATTGCCTTATTATTGTTCTGATTTATACGTTCATTCTTAATGTTGTGTTGCCTACATGACAGTTGTGCCCCTTGTATCCTCACAACCCAGAGGTCTTACTGAATGAGCTAAAGTCGCCTTCTGATCTTCTGGACTTCGGAGAGTTCTCAGATTGCATGGATTTTGGAAGTTCTACTGGTTCCCCTCTTCTTCATGTCATCAATCCTGCATTTGATTATGTACCGCCAAAGCTTGTTAGTTTATTCATTACAGACACGTAAGTTCACCATTTTATTATCATTTCCTAGGACTTCAAGGATTCATAGCACCCACTTGCTTACAGCTTGTGTTCTAATTTATTTGTTTTTCTTGTTTCCCAGTCCAAAACGAGGAAAACCTTGGAAACACCATCTTTTTTATATAATTTTCATTCTTGTATGAGAAACTACTTTTGGAACCAGTGAAAGCAAAACTTTGATACTTTGTGAAATTAAAGTGTTTTTTGGCAATTTCAGAAAGTAGTTTATCTCAAACTAATTTACTGAATGCATTCTTTAGAACTAATCTGGTTTCAGAACTAGAAACAATTTTTGAAACTGTAACCAAATGGACTGGTAAAATTTTTAAAATTTTACCCATTATATTCATTTTAATTTGTGGAATCTTGCTATGCTATTGTCATAAATCCATGTTTTGTAGGTACATGAAAAAAGCAGAAAACACATGAATTTATTTAAAAAGCTTTGTTTGGTGAAACTTTAACTCCACACAACTGTTTCCACTTTTATTATGTTAGTTTTGAAGTAGCTTTTCAAACTTTGTAGCTTTGTTCAATCCCACAGAACTGGAGAGCCAGTATATGAACCCTTATATTTGCTGATTCCTCACCTTTTTATTTTATACTCACTTTTAACTGCTTATGCAATGCTTTGCTGGAAATTTTTACTGACGGTTTGTTTACTTTATAGAGGTGGGCATAATCCATCCTACATTTATCGTCTCATTGCGGATTATTATTCTGCTGATGATTTGGTATTGCAACGGAGACTTGATTCTTGAAATTGACATAAGACTTTGGACCCTAGATATACTTGGTAAGTCATTCATATTGTTTAATTTATTTGACATCCATGAATCGCATTGTTGCATTAGCTTCAGAATATTACTTAACAAGTAATGAGTGGGGCTGTCTGGTATGGGTCAGACCACATAGGCACGACCTACGGTTATTGAGTTGTGAAGTTCATGGGAATATCAGGTTTACCCACAGGCATGGGGCAGGGCGGGGCTCGCTTGCCTTCTCATCCTCTTAAAATTCCAATCTCCTCCTCCTTCCCCCACCTTGACAAACCCCTTGAAGAAAAGGAAAAAAAAAATATATTTTTGATGATTATTTTTACTTTAACTTGACTACTATATTTTTAATGCTGTAAGCTTTAGTCTTTACCTAAAATTCAGGGGAATTAAGTTTGGAAAATGAATTCTTGCAGAATATTACTTTCATTCTGCCTTTATTTCCAGTACTAAATTTCCATTTAAAATAATATGATGATGTATTTTAATTTAAGTCAGCTCAAGTAAGAATAATAAAAATTTATTGAAACATTTTCAAAACGAAATCAATCCATGGTACAAATACACCTGAGACATGCAAGTGTACACGCCTTTCATTCTTCGTCTAAAAGTTAGTTCTTCTTCCCATTGGTGCAAATAAACTATGGGTTGCTGGAGGTGGATACCCATTGTTGGCTCTGCAAGATGAAGGGTGCTGGTTTGCCACATGGGACATGACATCTAATCGAATAATTAGCTGGGGTCAACCAGTTCAGTCGGGGAACTGGCAGGTCCATGGTCTTCTAATTATAATGGCCTACTCAAACACCAATCCTTGTATTGCATGCGTTCAATTATAAAGGCGGTTCATTTTTTAACTGTCGTAAAATTTTAAAATGTTTGAGCCGTGCGAACCCAATTTTTGATAGTGAAAATTGCAGCATTGTTCTAAAAATTTCTTATCGGTATGAAGGATAGGTTTTCTTTGGCAATGATTAGTGATCATCTTGTGGTTGCCCAATTCTCAGGTAGGCTGCGAATCTGCTGCATAATAAACAGGGGGTGTACTCGTGCTGTTTGAACGAGTTGGGTCTCCAGGAAAATGCATTTATGAGGTAATTAGGCACGTGGAGAAGAAAAAGATAGAGAAGGGGAATGGCGGAGTTTTTAATCTTTCATTTTAGTTTGAATGAGATGCGAAAGGTGTAACGAGAGGGACTAGCGTATCATCTGGTCCAAATTAGATATTACCCTAGCAAAGTCAAATTAGTGAGTGAAAACAGGAAGTGGTTGTTTCTTTTTTTCTTTTTTTTATATATTTTATTCCCTGGCAACTTAGTTTTGAGAATTTTTGTGGATTTGTGGTGTTTCACTTCAAATGTGGCTCTTGCTGCGTATACTTTGTGGATGCACATGGGGAAAGGCCTTGAAACAGCTGTGAACTGAATCTATTTCGGGTCGTGATTTTATTCTTAGTTTGGAGTATGTCTTGCATCAAACCTTATATATCATAGTGTAAATTATTATGAGTCAAAATCAAAATGCGGATCAATGGCAAAAAGAAAACCCCTCACTCATACTTATGAAATTTCAAGTCTGCCCCTTTCTGCTGAATGAAAAACGGATTTTCATGGAATTCCCCAATATTGATTATTTTAAGATTAATGCAAGTTCGTTGAACAGTATATTTGAAACTTGTCAGGGACATTATTGACATGGGCAAAAACTGTATGTTAGGATTCACACCTGGGTAACGCTAGCACCAAACAAAGTTGCTGAGTTATATTATTAATGCTACGAGTAGCTAGCTACAAGACTTCACCATATTTGCTTCTGCCTTTCTAAATTTCTAGGAAAAGAGGGAAGCAAATGGTAGCCCTCCTTTCTCTCAAAACTTCCACGTCAATTTATAAGCCCCCCTCCGACGTGAATGTTCTTGTTCTTGCAAGCCAAGCCAAAGAAAGTACCTGGCAGGGCTTATAATTCACAATTGATTATCGTGAAAGGTGGTTGGTTCATAAAAGCTCCCCACCTTCAAATTGAGAGTCACCCAAATGGTGTAACTAATAAATGATTCACAAAAAGTAGATTAACCATTAAATCATGGCATAGTGAAGCCCATAATTTACACCAAATCCATCCATACAGTAAACTTTTATCCTAGTGATAAAACAGCCAACACGACCGCATACCATCCACACAGAAACAATGCAACAATGAAGCATAGCTGATTGGTCATTCAGAAAAGCTCTGCATCTGTTCTACATCAAACCAGAAAAAGACCGAAGTTCGAGCATAAATGACTCGAACCCGCTGCAGCGAGAGGGTTCCACTGGTTAAAACGGCTTTCGCGCCTCCTTCGATACGAGTTCGAGAAACCGAGACACCATCACCGCGACCCTTAACTAGTGGCTGGAATACCTCGGAACTATTAGTATTAGCTGTGCTCATTATTGCATAGGAAAGGTGGTCTAAGGGATTGGACTCGCATTGGAGAATACAGCCATCGATAATCAGCCTCCCACTCCTATGAAGCAAGCAACAGCCCAGCTCCGCCTTCACCGTCAGGTTTGCCAATTTACAGGTAGACAAGAACTCCAATGCACTGCTCAAACACAGGAAATAATGTATAAAACATTTCTTATGTGTTGGGAAAAACAATGGCAGCAGTGATGTTTCTCCAGTTGTCATGTAACACAACCGGCTCTATTCCAAAGGGCTAACTTAAAGCTAATTTTTGAAATTTCAAATTTCTAAGTGTACTAATAATGTGAGATTGGGTCATAGCATAATCCCGTCCTTCCAAGTTGGTGGTGTTACAAGTCAACTCTAAAACGATTGGATGACAATCACATGTTTGCCAGAGGGCAGTACTTATCCCATTTGGTATAAATTCTGGGAATGTAGGTGTCAAAGCAAGTTTTCGTTTATAAACCTTAAAAACTAAAAGAGCCGCCAAACTATTATATCCTCAACCAAATCTTATTCAGATTGGAAATGTTAAATCATAAAATCCAATGTGTAAACTAAAAACAATAAGAGAACTGATAGAGATTGTCACGGTGCCAAGAGATCAAGCATGCTCATGCTTTTTGCTCACCAGTAATGACTTTCACAAGGGTAACTGAAACCCACCAGTTTGAAACCTGCTTCTAAGATATTTTACATGATGAATTTACAATAAGCATGGTCAAGAAAAAAATAACATGAAGAATTTTCTAACCTGTCTGAACCTCTGGTGCAGATAAGTATTGTATCATCTGCAAGCTCACCTCCACCAATCTGAACAGAAGTTGAGGTAAAAAGTGCAAACCGTAATATCTTGCGTTCAAAATTTATTTCTCTTTCATTTTTAGTTAAATTCTTGGAGCAAGTATGCCTACCAAGTTAATCAAGAAATATGCATAAAGAATTTTGGCACTCATGTGAAACAGAAGAAGCCCAAAAGGAAGCTTAAAGTAACGTAGTCTCTGTTCACGTCTGAAGGCACTTTGCACTTCATGCACATGGAGGATCTCCATCCGAGTTTCATGTGTATGCGTATGCGTATGCATGTGTGGCTTGCAAAACATTGGTAGGAAGAAATAACAGCATTCAAGTAGCTCTTTTACAGGCACTATCTTGCAAATGAATGCATAATAAGAATGAAGCCCTGTTATGTTACATATTCTAAATGTGGTAAGTGTAGATCCTATAAATGATACTAATAGGATATATGGTGGTAATTCTTTTTTGACAATGAGACACACAATAAACCAATACAATGTGCTAATAGTTCCCCTTTTTTTTTTTTTTTGCAATTAATCATGTAAAAGGAACACATGGCTATGCTGGTGGCCAGTTTTGTTTTTTGGAAACAAAAAATTGTCCTCTGAAAACTAGGGATGGCAGATTAGACCAACAAAATAGGCCTGATCCCCAATCTAATAGGAAGGATTTAGGATCTACATTATATATAATCTCAAGCTTGTTTCAGTTATATATAATATTCTCATATGACTCTACTATACAATAATAATGCAAAATTTTCCTTTATTACGCAGGAAACATTTGAGTTTTGCTTCTCTAATTTTTTGTAGAAAATTCATTTTCATTTAATTACATAGCTAAAAAAGATTTTTTCGCCTTTTTTTTTAACACTTAAGTCCTAAATAATTTAAATAATCCTAAATCCACAATCCAATCCCGCTTAACTTGGGCCAGGGAAAGGTTGGCTGCAGGGTATGGGATGGGGGAAGGGGTGTTCAAACTTTCACAACCATATGATCTGGATATTCGAAGAGTTTTTCCAATTATGGTAGGGGTAGGGTTTAGCTAAAGTTATCCCAGATCTGACCTTGTTCACATCCCTAAACATAAGTATATTCTTTCTTTGTAATAATTAGTTGTTTTTAATTACCTCAGTATGAACAAAGAAAACTCCAGTGGTTGGGTAGCTAAAATGGTGGGAAACCTCCTGGTGAAAAAATGAATAGTGTACTTTTCAAAATTTAGATATTTACTTAGATGAATTCAAAGTAAGTCTACTGATTGATTAAGTTGAAACCATGTTAACATCTGACATGATAAATTGTGTTCACGAACAAAGTTAAATGACTTTATATGTTTTAGCTTTACCAAGACTTGACCTAAAAATAATACTTACTGAATGTTAGTGCTCTCATTAAAATAAGTCTGCATATAAATGTAAGCTTCTTCATAATTACTGCCAAAATTTGGCTGTACACTGAGACAACCTTGTTTAGATAAGCAACATGGTTATAAATATAGCCCAAGTTAAATATATAATCTGGCACAATAGTGCTAATTCATAGGGAAAAGCCTCAGGCATACCAGACAAAGGGGCTTCTTAATCTGAATATTAGATGCCAGATGAGTCCCACCCGCTGCAATCAGAATGGTGTCACCAGGCCTACATCCACAAAATCTTTTTGACATTTACATACTTTGCGACCTCAAATTCAATAAAAACATATTCAACAGTGCTAGCCTTGCAGTAGAGACGGCTGTTTCTATGTTGGGGAAAACTCCAGGCTGAGATAAATCTTTGGCAGACCGATCTACTCTCAGCCAAAGACGAGGATGACATGCCAGGAAATGCCATCTGTGGCAAACGAGGGCGGTGTTATACCGATCTGCAAACTCAATAACAATTCGTGAAAGAGACCACATGAAATTGTATAATTCTAGCCTTTGTTTTAATATACAAAATTAGATCATAAGGTATTAAGAGAAACAAGCTTCTTAGACCAGCTTAGTAGCAATATAACATAACAGGGGGGAAAAAAAGGAAAAAACCAAATCATCGTCACAAGCCTTAATCGTACTAGGTCAGGTAGGCAAAATGAATTCTAGATCCCCAATCTGTGTCCAGAGATCATGTTAAAGAACTGATAATTTTTATGTTAGCCATCAGACACCTAATGTAACGCTCCTCTTTTATCAAGAAAAATCAAAGCATTTCAAGTATCATAGATGATCTGTAACATCACAAGGTAAAACAACAAAAAAGCCCTTTTCCAAGACTCCAATAGTATGCTTGGATTCCCTCCAATATGATATTGTCTCTGTACCATAGTAGGTCTTACCAACCATCTGAATGATCCTACCAAGTCACAAAGCACAGTGTTGGTTCATGCTCAATTAAATACCAATGTATGCAATGCCTGTGCATACTATTTTATAGGAGCCTTTTGGAAAACATGTATGTTTATCACAGAGGGTAAAACTCCGGAAGTATGGATGGCAACCCGCATGGTTGGCCTACAAACTACAACTCAAAGATTACAGGTTTGAAAAAAATCCAATCATCCATATTAACACGAAGCACCTGGACCCTTGTATTTGGTTCTTTTATGTGTCTGATAGAGGACAAGTTTGGGAATCACTCTAGTGGTGGGCCTAACTATTATGTGGGGAAACAGAAAAATAGGATGTTGTCACAGTTCCTAATTGGTTTACATTGATGAAAGGTCAACAAAAGTAGAAGCTTAGACAGAAGCTTGAATGCAACATAGAGGTAACTTTTTGTGGATGTATTTGGGCAAGAATGGAGGCTTTTTAAGGCTGTGAACAAATAACGACAGGCTTGCAAAGTATTGAAGCTTCTAACTAGGGTGGTGCACGGATAGAACAAGGGCTATATTGGATCAGGTCTTGTTATTGCTTTAAATGCTTTAAAGTGCATAAAGAAGATAGAAGAAGCTTGTCAAAATAAATCATGAATAAAATAGAGAGAATGAGAACAAACTCAATACATCACAACTGTAGAATACAGGTAGCGGCAGCATGGTTTAAAATACTTCACGCAATGTACAAGACAATTTCGAGAAGTTTCATAAACCAGGGCTCTAGAATGTACTTCAAGAATACATGCAAGTCTAGATATTGAGAAAATGTGGTCTTTATGCTTATTAAGAGACAAATTGGAGAAATGGGGTCTTCAAAGTACTAAAATCAAAGGCCCAGAATAAGAAGCTGAGAAAGAATTTTAAAGTGGAGAAACATGTATAGCCTTGCAACGAGAAAGTAACAAAAAATAGGGTTCTTGAGCTAATAAACAGAAGTATGCTCACAAAAAAATTCTATTCATCCGCGGATTGATGCTATCATTACAATTGGGTCTTCACCACATGTAGACGGCACCGTGCAAATATAAGCGTAAAGTAAACGACAAAAACCAGGGTTTTGGAATGTACTTGAAGAATACACGAAAGTAGAAGTATTCGGAAAATCTGATTAACAGACAAATCGAAGAACTGGGTTCTTCGATCAATTGAAAAAAAACAAAGGCCCAGAATAGAGATGACAGAGAAATTGAAGTAGAAAGCAGAAAGGGTATGTGGCAGGATACCTGGAATCGGGGCTAGGAAGCTGAAGATGTGCATGAGACAGCCATCGTCCAGATTGTTTATATGTGGCGAAGAAGCCGTCAACGACTGTTTCGTGAATCGCTTCGATTTTCGCTCCTCCTCCATTCCCATTTCAATTCCGATTCCCTCAATGCCAGTTCAGCTTTGGGGATTTTGCCCTGCCCACCCCCTCCGTTTCCACCTCTCCTGCTCTCTATCAGTTCTTAATTTTTCACTCTTGTCCGATTGATGTCCCCTGAGGGCACATCTGCCAGCCCCGACTTGTGACCCGACCCGACGACTTTTTTTTTTTTTTTTATCCGTCATTGTGGAAAATAAAGTAATTTCTTAACCAAAAATTCTTTTTTTAATCATATTAATTAATGTAGAATTATTTTTTTAACATGAGCTTTATTGTTAACTGTGAGTTGTAAACGGAGGAGAGTTAGTAGCATGGGATTTTCATTTATAACGTCATTTCATGTCATAAAAGTTTTAATTTTTTAAATTCATTTTCATTAAAAATATCTGCGTATAAATTTTAATTAAAGATTGACATAAATATAATTTTATTTTGAAATAATTTCTCACGAAAAAATAATTTTTTTTATAATTCATGGTTCCTCCTTAACTTATACTAATATGAAATTGTTGTTCTCAACTTAATAATAATAATAATAATATATAATAAATAATGATATAATATAATTTAAATATGTTATTATATTAAATAATAGATAATATGTGATACCCTCTCTATATTAATTATTTCTCATAATTTGTCAATTTTTTTTGTGCCTAACAAATGCAAGAAAACACATTTAACATTTTCTATCAACTTTGAAATAAAAATTTATTTGTTTACTTCATAAATTTCCTATCAAATTGAACATTTCCGAAAGAAAAAGGAATATACAATGATTACATAGGAACCATTTTTGGGGACATTTGAATAGTGTTTGGTAAATATGCTTTTGAAATCATTAGAAGATGGAAACTTTGCTCTTGTCAACACTTCTAAAAAAAAAAAAAAAAAAATTCCTTTTGATCCAAATCAAACATCATAAATTCATAAAATTTGATATGATCATAAATAAATAAAAATTCTTAGATATTGAAATGACTTTCATGCAAAGAAGACAAAATCTCAATCCGTCTTAAAATCCGGAACCTGTCAACCACAGCATACTAACACTTGAACTAAGAAATGACTCTTTTCACTGCAAATAGAGCAGAGTCACACAAACACCAACAGTCAAACAGATGATAGGACACAATTAAACACAATTCGACCAAGATCAGTTTTCCAGACGGTAACACACAGTTAATACTGGCACGGACAGGATTATTACCACAAAGCCATGCTTAAGAAGGATCACCCTTCCCGGGAAGCATGGCAAACAGACAATTAACAGGGTTGGGATAATGGTCATGTTCTTCCAGAAGAAAACAGGAAAGGGCATATCATGCACACACACAACCCTCTTGCATATGCATAAGTGAAGTCTTGTTTGCTCAGATGTTGTACGATTATTAATAGGGCATTATGAAAGTTGCTGGATCCATTGATGAAGCTCCAGTCAGCCGACAATATAATAGGAAACCTCACCGGCCATCATCGTGATGCACTCGATGAAGATTCAGTTTGCTGAAAATGAAAGATTAACTTCATTACCAGTGAATCTGTGTGCTCATGTATCGAAATGCACGGAAGAAGAAGAAAAAAGGAGAGAGATTACCATTGTATAACTTAATTTTGAACGCTTCAATTAACCCCTGTACCTCTATCATCTGCTGCTGCTGCTGCTTCAGCGTTTGAAGCATTCTCAGAAGTATCCATGCAGGGATTGTTTTTAGAGCAATCTCCTTTGGCATGTAGACCAGGAATAGGATCTCTCGAAGCACAGATTGACATATCCTGTTTACTTTTGTAATTGTCAGGCAAGGTCCCTCTAGGTGAATTCAATGAACCAGCAGTCTTTCTTTCACACGGGAACTTAGCTGATGCTGGTGATTCAGGGGTGTCGGGATGTTTTGTGGATAATTTAATAGATCTGTGGAAAAGCAGATGAGCCACGGTTCGGTCAATGGGATTGGTTGCTGTCTCCACATTGGACATTTGAGTCAACCTGTAAATAATACAACCGAAATCTCAGTTTTTTTAACCCTATCATAATGAGCAAAAGCTTTTTGTCACAAGAACCAACAAAAGCTCCAGTAGAAAACTAAGTTCTCAGTGTTTGTGTACCTATCAAACCGCAACAAAACATTTTCAAATATCTTCCAAAATAATGGTTGTTTCAATGCTCATTAGAAATATCAATTATCCAAAATAACTGTCTTTTTTACAAAGTCAAAAAGCATAGATGAAACCTTAAAAAAGTAATTAACTTGTTTAAGAGAACAGATTAAGGGTCCAGCAGTACCTTCATGGAGTCCCTTAACCTTTTTAATTTTTATTTTTATATTTTTCTTTTCCCTAAGCGAGTTTTTTGTCCTCTTCTTTGTTATTAGGTATCCTTATTTTCGTAAATATAACGGTTATTTTTTCTCTTCTTTATTTTATTGTTGCTTGAATCTAGCACTTTCTGTGAATTTCATTCTTCAACAAACTGTTAAATTTTACATTTATTAACACTAATTCTCAGTGTTACCACAAAAAATTTAAAAGAAATGTTCTTCAAAGAATCTCCTATACTTTTAGAAAGCCCACCTTTTTCTTTTTGTGATTACTTTTAAACATGTTTCCCTTTCCAAACTGTATTTACTATATACGTACTGGCTTCAAATTTTGTTTTTGGGTATGTATTATTCCATTGGCCTATGTGTTCCCTAATAGAATTTAGAAGGCATCAACTAATTAGCTTCTAATATTATTACCAACATTTACTTTGACAATTTCTATATGAAATAAAAAGAAGTCCAGTCCTTTATAGTTCACAAACCTGTTATGATGACTCGCTTCTTCTGTTGTGAGGATTTCAAGCTCATTTCTGCTATCTTTGTTTGTGCTGCTTGTCTCATTAGCATAATGCCTTTGCATTGCACTTTGAGCCAATCGAAACAAGCTATCTCGTATACAGAGTCTTATTCGGATGTCCAACTGTGAGAATCCATGGCTTCAGAAGTTGGATTAAAAAATCTGGATAGAGAATATTTTGATTGAAAATTTATCTATTTTTGTGTTCAAAATAAATTGATATTGAGGCCTGGGTCAAGATTGATACCACCAGTAATAAAAATACTAAGACTGGGACTGCTAGTTATCAATTTAATTGATAAAATTGATTAAAAAAATCAAGTTTATAATCAAGTTGGTATCGTTCTACTGGAGAAAGAGTAGAATCAGAAATTTAACATTCTACTGGGGAAAGATGTACTCAACTCAAATATAAAACTTACCTTGGTAACAATGTCCTGAAGCTGGTGAAGAACAGTATCCTCCACTGAATAATTATTTTCAATTGCCAAAGAGATTGCATCGGAGTCATCCTGTTCAATGTTTGAGTTTGGATCATTTGAAGGTATGGTGCTATTGTTTTCAACTGCAATATCCCCTCCCTGCATCTTCTGGACTTGATTTGCATGCAGGAATTTTTGAGCAACTGAAAGATCATTACAAGTGACTTGATGATTGAGTTGCTGCTGCTGTTTCTGAATTGCAAGCAAAGCTTGCATTTGCTGCCTCCATCTCAATTTTTCAATCTTTTCCTGAGGTGTCATTATCAGTGATTTTGTGGAGGCACCCAGAGACCTGCTTAAAGGATTTGTGATACTTGAAGAAACTTCATAACCAGAAAGTGCTGCTTGATTATCTTCTCTAGCATGTATTTGTGGAAAATTGTTCACAGTGCAACATTGATTTTTGATACTTCCATTCAGAGAAGAGGCCGCTAATGGGGTGGTAGATTGCTGATATTGTGATGACGCAGGTCTCTGTAGCTGTATTTGCTCATAGAGAACAGAAGATGTAATTTGTGGCATTGACAGTGCAATTTGATCATCAAGCTGTAGGAATTGGTTTGAAGATAGAGACCAGGTAGCACATGAATCCTGTGACTCTTGTCCAACAGATCCTCCTGATTTTTTATGGCTTCTGGATATTTTTCTCTGATTCTTCCCCTGTGCCTGTGGAAAGCAAACCAGATACTTCATGTTCAAGCGCATGCAAGAAAACCCATAAAACAACATATGGAAGAACACCAGAGCTGATCAGCACAAATTCATTCAGAGCCTCATCATAATGTATGATGTTGTAGTAAATGGTGGTTGTTTATATTGTTGAACACTTATTTAAATTTGACAAGCAACTATATTCTTTTTTGGAGTCCAATGTTGTTGTTGGTATAAAGGTAGGCATATTATGTCGAACAAGGATAAAGGTCCTTCACAAGTAACAATCTGGAATTGGGATATTCATAACTATATTCTTTTTTGGAGTCCAATGTTGTTTTATTTTAATAACAGCTAACTTAAACATCATATTGCAACCCATGGCCCTGAAAGTCTTAGCATTTCCATCTGCCATTTTCTAAGAGAAACTGCATAAAATGTATTTCATGCAGACAGGATAAATTTAACACAATTCAATTTACAGCTCCTTAAAATTTCACAAATTACCACCCTTCTGTATCTTTGAGTCATCAACTTTGGAAAAGCATTAAACATTTTGCAAATTTTTCATTTGCCCCATTTCAGTTGAATAAACTAGCAGACTTTAGAAATGTGTAGATGTTCATGCTAAACATAACTCTGATGTGATCAACAAATATTCATGGTTGTGAATATGAGTCTGGAAAGCAGGAGAATGTAATCCTCCATTACATATTTCATTGCTAAAAGATTTCTGTGAGAATTTATAGAGGCTATGTATATCATTATTCAGATGTCTAGAATTATTTTATAAATTTTTTCAGAGTTCAACTTAGACATTGAGTGGTGTGTTTTTTAGCTTCTTTACTAAAAGTTGCAGTAATCTAGATGCATCTATTTTACATGTTCCATAGACATATTGTCCAGAAAAGGAGAAGCAAGCCATAAAGAAGATGCATAACGGTAAAGCAGTCGCACTGGATAATATCCTGATCAGCATTTGTTAGATGGCAAAATTATTTGATCCTTAAACTGAAGAGGGTACCTAGCGAATGGAGAACGAAGCTCCTCACTTTGTGAGGATCAAGGGAGGGTCATTTTATATGTAGCCTTACCTTCACTTTGCAAAAAGGCTGTTCCAACAACTCAAACTTGTAACCTTCTAGCCATAAAGGAGCAACCTTACCATTGTTACCAAGGCTCACCATCATGTAGACCTCAAATGTGTTTAGTGATTTAATTTTTCCAGTTCACGTTTTACTCTCTTCATCCAAACATTTACAAGTTTCCAAAATGTATGTTTTTTTGTTGCTTCCCTTGTGTTTCCAAATTTTTTTTTCTTTTCATGTTTTGAAATGTTTCCATTAATTTCCAAGTTATCCAACACAATGCCTAAAAACAAAATTTTGATCCTTGCTCAAGAAGTCATAGAAGCATGAAACCTTGTCTTATCCATCAAACTTCACATCACTATTCATTGTACTGCAAAAGATCTGATTAATTTAATTGGTATCAGCAGCCTTAGGATTGGGATTCAGATTAAATGAGGTTTGAACAGCTTAGAAAAGCATCTTGAACAGTCTGGCTCTGGGAAAAATCAGTGGACATGTTCCAAATCGGAATACTGCAGTCTTAAGGGTCTGCTTCACTTTGAGAATGAAAAGTCAAAAAAAAAAAAAAAGAATTACCTTGTCTCTGAATTCATTTAATGTTGCAATATTTTCAGCAGCAAGGTTGGAGTTGAATTCTGGGGTCTTCCCAAGCAATTCAATATCACTCTGAGGAAACCCAAGAAACAACTAAACAATAGATTCACAAAACCACATACCAGAAAATTAAAAATCTAACTACAGATATAATATAAAACAAATCAGAATATAGAATGGTTAGAAATAGGAATTGTGCGAGACCATTTATTGACTGCCTCATACCTTCTCCTTTGCTAAATGGTTACTTTTACCTCCGACATAGTCTACCTGATCACCACCTGCATGAACATTTTGCTGAGAATAGGATGCCAGATAGTTCATTTTCGCATAGCCATGTGTTGAAGAATGGTCTTGATCTTGTACATATTCTGTTTTAACTTCAAAATGTCCAGATGTACTCCTCTGTGTTCCTAAACCCAAACTTGGAGAGTCCATTGATAACTGAAAAGATCCTTCAGGACTATTTGCTATGTCTTTTGAAGATGGCCACAACTCATTTGCATTACCAAGACTCACATTTCCAAATACTGAGTTGTCATTCCTGAAAAATATCACTTGTGAGGATATTGAGTCAGATGCATACAGCCAAAAAACAAATTCCAGGAACATTGAGAAAAAATAAATTACACTAGATGGGAAAAAAATAAATGAAAAAATCTAGGAGTCAATTCTGTTCCCTACCACAATGGAACGTTTGTGTACCAACTTTTCTTAGATCTAATCAAACCCAATGGAATGGTGTGTCACAACACAATGCATCATAGTGTTCTTTGATGCATATCAGAATAGAGGACGTATTTTACTGCAAGCAAAAGTAGCTAAACAGAATAACACATTTTTCATGGTCAAAAAAGTGATACTACGATAGAAATAGTGGGAAATAGGTAACATTCTAAACTTGTCTGACAGAGCATGTCTCTCAATAATTCTTCCTTGGTCTATACTTAATGTTGAAAAGCTAAGATTTTTCACTTGAATAACTATATTCCAGAATAACATTATACATAATCAAATATTTGGAAAAAAATTAAGAAGTTCAAACACCTAAGATATTAGAATGTTGTATCTTTCAGGTTTCATGGGCTCCATCTTTTTCATAGTTGAATCAGATTAAGTAGGGCTCCCAGTTGAAAGAAGGAAATATACACTTGCCTAGACAGATTGACAAGCGACACAGTTGCATATTTTGTCTAGATGATGATCTGGGTTTCCAAATGTCAAAAAATGAATAGAGGGCACTCCCAGTGCACAAGGCTCCTCATTTTGCAAGGGTAAAGAGATAATCATTTTCATATGCAGCCTTACCTTTGCTTTGCAAAGAGATTGTTCCACAACTCAAACCCATGACATTCCAGTCACAAAGGAGCAATCTAACCATTACCATCAAGACTTGCCCTCTCCAAAATGTCAAATAATCACATGATAAAATATATTGCTTCATCAGACAGTGATGAGCTGCATTATAAATCTCAAAATGATGACTGAGGTGAATAACAAGGATATCAAGATGGTGGTTTACCTGAAAATTCTATCAAGATCATCAAAGCTTCCAATGTTATCCCAGCAGTAGTCAACAAAATCACTTTGCTCCCTAGTTTCATGCTGATTCTGAATAATATCTGAACAATTATCAAGTTGAGTTGTCTCACCTGTCAAAAGATCAAAACTCATTAGCATTCAATATGTAACTACATCATGGTAAGCTTTCTTTTTCCAACCTTTTCCATCAACAAGTAATATTCTTACCACCCTTAGAGGAACCAAATTCTGTGGCTTCAGTTAAAACATTAGATACTTCAGTCCCCATGGAACCCTGATGAATTCTGACAAGATGTTTAGAAGATAAATCAGGCAATGGATCCATGTTACATCCTGATGCAGAAATTCCTTCATTCATATCATAGTGCAAAGGGCTCGCTTGTTCACCCCTAGTATATTCAATTTTAGCAGGTTTCTTCTGCCCAGCTGGTTTAGCATTTGTAGCATCATGATCCTGTTCCTTTTTAATGTGATCTCCCTGTAATCCTGGAGGCTTATCTTCACTTCCCTCACGGTAAGGCACAATATGGTCATCAATCTCACCAGGCTCACCCCATATTATATTATCAAGCTGAAAAAAGAGAGAGCTCATGACAAGAGAAAGGTACCACAATGATAAAGTGGTTAGCATCTTCTATCAGTAGACAAATTAATGAAGCAATAAATTAGAGTTAAGGCAACAACATTGGCTATCTCTGTCTATTTTTGTGTGCACATGAATGGAGAGGGAGGGAGAGGGATAGATGCTGCACAAGAGCATGCAGTGTTCATGAGTTTGAGAACAAAAAAAAACCACTAACTATGATGCTTCAGTACTTACCCCCAAAAAAGATTATGATGCTTCAGTAGAATTAGGATATTTAGGACGTATGCTTAACATTTTTTTCTTCTTTTAACTGTAGTAGAGATAAATTATCTATGATGCACCATAAGGGATGAAGCCGTGTAGACAGTCATTTATGAACAGACAGCCATATAGTGGTAGATACATGCAATTTTCTAAAATAATCAACAAAAGAAGAAAATAAAAAGGAATGAAATATCACCATGAAACAAATGAAATGAGACCAACCCTGCTGCTTTCTAGATAACAAAACATTTAAGACCCTTAAAGGTCTCCTATTCCTTTCTCTCTCCTCTCTCTATAAGCACCCCTTTTGACAAATAAGAGCCACCACCGTACCTTTAACACCCATTTGACCGAGAAGCCAAAAAATCATAACCTGGAAAAGGATGACCAGAGGAGCACAAAATCGGATAAAAGATGACTCCAACGCTCTAAAGCCATTAGGGAGTGTAAGAAAAGATGATTAAAACTTTCCTTACTCGTTATGCATATAGTGCAATCCAACATGAATGTGAACAAAGAATGGCTTTAGAGCGTTGGAGTCATTTAATCATCTTTTCTTACTAAAGTCATTTAAAACATTCCCATTCCAAACATGTTGCATTTAGTGAACCTTTCCATGGCAGAGAATCATCTGAATCAGATGGTACTAAACAAGTCAAGAGATCTTCAACAAAGATGTGAACTACCACTACCCCAAATCCTACAAGAATCTGCTAAAAACACGAGAAACCTATTCACTCACCAAGGATGGCAACTAACTAACTGAAGGAGCTGGGAAATGCGTTATCTTAACATTCGGGGAAATCTTCTCTGGAGTAAATGATTACATCAATAATTCCCATTCTGCACCTTAAAACTCACAAAATTGCAACACTCCTCCTTTACTCCCAATGACACTCATCCAAATACCCACCTCACTAGAACCCTCCGCAGTGTTGGATAACCTCTCCATCTCCAAATGCATAGTTCCCCATGTTAACCCTTATACACAAATTTCCCCTCACACAATCCTCTGCAACAAGGCTGTACTGAACAAACCAAAATTCTAACACCCAATGCCTTCACTTGGAAGAAAAGCACTCTTCAATTCAACTAAATAGAACTTAAACTAGCAGATACAGGAAGAGTAAACAAGTATAAAAAATAATAATTTGTAAACTAGAACAATCACTTCAATAATGTTAAGTCCATCACACTTAAACATGTACTGTTTGTCCATTTGGCCAACCTTATAATACCCTAGGTTTTAGTTTTTCATTTCATACATAAAATCTCTGATATGTGCTTTTAAGTGAGCATGCTCAAAGCATTGTCAGCTAGACCTCCTATTATTTTGGTGTTTAAACTCCTAATATAGAAACACATCAAGTTATTATGTGCAGTAACTTAAGAGTCGTTTTCAAGTGCAAAAGGCAGAAAGGAGCCAGACTGTAAGACCCACCCCTTATGCAGGGACAACAGTTGGCTTTAATAATCCAATTGTGTCAAAAGGAAGGGCCTTTGCTCAACAGAACAAAGCGGATCACAATGTATACTCATATTAAATGTTTCTATACGTTTTTAATTTTGTTGAAGCATGATTAAGCATAGCAATTGTGTAGAAATAAACTGTATCACCTATGTGCCTTGGGTATGAAATACAGCTAGAGCCTACTTAAATTGCTTATCTGTAAATGCAACATTCTAGCTCAACTAATATTAGAAGTACTTCCAAGATTTATGTGTTAACTTAATTACAATTGATCAGGTTTAAGTATATTGTTTAAGGCAACATGATTAGTGGTAAGCATGACTAACCAAGGTAAGTGTGATTGACTGGGTTCAATCATGATTTGCCAATCATTATTGTGACTAGTAAGATAGTCCAGTCAAGGGATGACTCACCTAGTATTTGCTTTGGGTGTGATACCACGTAGTTAGCGGACATGTCAGCCACTTAATTGCAAGACACGGTTCTTGTTTAATATTGCAAGAGTTATAAAGAAAATATTAAAATGCAGGATAGCTTGTTGCTCATGCTAGAGTTCTAGTGGTGATTACTAGATGGAGAAAGCAAAATTAAAAGGAGAAAAAAAATGAAAATAAGAGAAAACTCACAGTTGGTCACAACTAAGCTCGATTTTAGGAGTAAATGACAGCTCTATGCTTACGTTCATGCAGGTAATCAAGAAGAAATTATTCTTTGGCAGTCATGTGTTGACTGTTGATGTATTTGGCCCTGTAATTATATATGTGGCATGAGGAGAACCCTAAAATTTATAATTCCATTGACAAACATCAAAATAATTCCAAGTATCCGTTGTCTTTTCAGTATACAGTGTTATCTGTTTCTTGCACATGACAGTATTTAGCTTCAAACATTATTTAAAAACAAAAAAAAGCTAGATCTAATTCCACTAACAAGACAAATGTAAGAAGCTAAATAAAATTAGGCTGGGAGCCAACTTGATTACGCACTACGCTCCAAGCCACAAGAAGAAAATAAATGAAACTCACGACATTCTCCAAATCCTGCAACCCATTGATTTCACGGTCGCAATTGGTGACTAACAGATCCACAATCGCCAAATTTTTCCTTCCTCTTCTTTTCCTTTATTTCCCTTCTTATTTCCAAGTAACCAAACAGAAGTAGAAAAACAAAAACTAGGTTTACCTCTTCGTCGTTCCAATCAAACATAGCTAAAGAAACCGCAACAGATCTTCACACCGGAGCCAGATTCCACCAGACGCTCAAGAATTGACCGGAACATCGCCCAATTGTTTCACGGAAGAAGAAATTACCTTATCGTCACCGTCACCGGAAATAACACCGTTAACACTTACAATAAACAAGAATAAAACCAGTTCCCATTTCAGCAGAGTCTTCTGTTGACCTTCTTCTACTTCTTCTTCTTCTGTTTTGAGATTTTCCTTTTCCACAGTTTTCCGGGAGCCTGAAGAGAGAGGGTAGAGAGAGAGAGAGAGAGAGAGCGAGCCGCAAGTTGGCGTGGGGCCATGCGTCCACGTGGCGTCACGTTAAGGAAGCGAGCGATCGAAAGTAGTGGTTGCGAACGCACGATCTAATACTTGAACCTGATTGGCAAATGACAGATTTGAATTTCATTTGGGTTCCCATTTGATGTCTCAGAGGCCCCCCCCCCCCCCCCCCCCTGGTTCCGTGGTAAGGGGCGGGTGTCTAGTGGTGAATTTGGCGATTTGAACGAATTTTTTAAATTAAATTTTGTAATGATCTGTTTTTTTTTTAAATTATAATTATTATTTTTTAAAATTTGAAAATTATTTGAATTTTTTATATTTTAGACGATTAATTACATTAATAATCACTCAACTTTTAATTATGTTATTGTTTGGTCACTGAATTTTTAAATATTATCTATTAGTTACTAATATTTCAAAACTGTTACTACTTAGTTATTGAATTTTAAAATATTACATACTAATCATTAATATTTTAAAATTATTTGTTACCCATCACTCGTTAATCATTGAACTTTAAGTTCACAAGTAACGGATGAGAAATAGTTTTAAAATATTAGTGACTAACATCTAACATTTTAAAGTTTAATAACTAAATAGTAACAGTTTTGAAATATTAGTGATTAACAAGTAACATTTCAAAATTCAGTGATTAAACAATAAAAGAATATAACGTTGAGTGATTATTGATGTAATTAACCCTATTTTAGGTATTTTAATTTTAATAATTAATAAAAATATTATAAACAACAATGACAATTTTATTTTATTTAGCAGTGGGGTGTTGAGCATTGATTTAGATGGGCACGCTCCAATACAATTTTAAATTAAGTCAATTTTATATAAATAAAATTTGTACAATTATAATCTTAAATTATGTTTAAAACATGTTATTTTAAAGTTATTTTTTGTGTAAAAGAAAAAATCATTTTGCTCCAAATTAATTGATAGACAAAGACAACTAGTTCAACAAAGGCCAAGTCAAACTAATAATTAGACATCAAAAATGTCTATTATGAATGATACTAAATGGTAGTTATGGTCACAATCTTGGGCTCCGCGAATAGAAATAACAATTTAATTTGTCCGATTGGGGCCGTCTCGTTTTAATTCTATGGGATTAATGATTATTAATCAAATTTATGATGGGGATTGAGAAATTTCTGAACCTAGTCATTGTCAAATACAATTTTTTAGTTTTTTTATTTATTTTGTGTAGTTATTTAAATTTTTTTATCCTTTCAATTACATAATTTGATTAATTATTTTTTAGTCAATTATACATTTTTTCAGTTAGAATATGAAACACACATTCACTAAAATATTCAAATTATCTCACATGACCATCATTTTCGTCATAATTTATTCCTTTAATAGTTGGCAACGAGACAAATGTAAGTTGACAATTATAATGAAAAATGTAGAGGTTGTCGGTAGACAACTAAGAGGTGAAGGATTCGAGTGACATTTTTTACGACTTTTCGTTATCATTTATTTGCTTTTTTTATCATTGTCAATATCTCCGCCTATTTGCCTTTCATCATTGTTAACGACTTTTATCTTTTTTGTCTTTCACTTTCCTTGATCAATAGAAATCTCTACATCTTCTACCACAGTCATTAGTTTACACTTGCCTCATTGTCGGCCATTGAAAGAATAAGTTGTGGTGGAAATGGTGGTTGTTAGAGAAATAATTTGAGTATTTCAATGTACATGTATTAATTTTAAAATATATAATATAATAATATAATTAAAATAATAAATAATTTAAATAATTTCACGTACAAATATAAACATATATATTTGGCCAATACATAATGTTTAGTACATATTTATACATATATAAAACATAACAGTGTGGAAACAATGAATTTTTTTTTTTATAATTGGGTTAAAGGCGAAAAGTCACCTCGAAAACTTCCCCTTCCCACAAAACTTGACGATGTACAGTAAAACGACTCCACTGGGGATCGAACCCAGAATCTCTGGTTCCGTAGACCAGCGCCTTATCCATTGGGCCATGGAGTCCTGTTTGTTTTAAGGGGATTAAATTATATATTATTAATATTTTTATGGTTAACATAGATCAATTCAACGGCAAGGAAGGCTACCTGGAATGCAGGTAAGGTCGGCAAAGCCATTTATTTGATTTTGAAATATCAGTACGGGTCTCTTTGATTGACCTCTGTTTTTTTTTTTTTATGAATTTTTCACTTAAATTTTAGTTTTTGAGATATTTGATTGGTCAAATTTTTTATAAAAACTATTTCCTTACTTGTGATCATATAATGCTATTTTTTCACTTTTATTTGAATTGGTTTTCTCATGCGGACAAATACAATTTTTTATGAAGATAGAAAAACCCACTCAATATATAACTAGTATTTCATTTCCATCACGACCCATTAGCAGAGAAGATAAGAGAAGAATTTGGCAAATCTAACAATTGCAGTGGTCATAGCCTCATAGGCAACAACAAAGGTGTGGCAGTGATTGGAGAAGATAAATGGACTCATTGCAGAAGAAATATAGAAGGTCACGATGCACTGGTGGCAATTCCATGGTGTAGTAGGCGACGAGGGCAGTGATAATAGTAGTAGCTGAACGATGACGGCTGTTGTGGCTGAATTTATTGGGCAACTAGAGACTCACTACCCGATTATATGATTATTTTGTGTATGTATATTTGATTATTTTATATAATTAATTATTGATTATTTGTATGTGTGTATGTAATTATTTTTATATAAAATAATGACAATCAATTATCAAAAGCTGAAAAAGTATAATAATTTATAGATAAAAAATTAAAGCAATCAAATATTTTCAATTAATATTTTTTTTATAATTTAATCATTTAAAAATATTTTTTTATATTAATTCTATATTAACAATCAGACGCACCCTAAAATCGATTGATTTTATGGGTTAGGAATATGTCCACTCAATTCATTAATAAAAATCAACAAATAAACTAATTGTGGGACATTCAATTTGGGAACAAAACATAGATATTACACAATATAAGTGTAATTTATTTGTTACAATAAATGCAAAACATACTAAAAAGGATAGAATTCAAAATAATAATTTTATGACTGTAAATTAATAAGCACATCTCATAATTTCGTGACGGTAAATTACTCTTTCAATGTTGTTAACAAATGCCCGTTAACTTTTCATAGATCTCTAAAATGTTTTTAGAATTTATTTTAATATATTTAAAAAATATATAAAAATTTATTATAGTTGGTGACAAACTGATGGCCTACCGTCACTATCTAACTCACAACTGTCTTTTAAACTTATTTACGAATTTAATTTAAAATAAAACAGAGAGACGGTAATTTAGTCAAACAGAGAGGCCGTAATTTAGTCAAACATTAAGGTATAATATGTAAAATTTGCCCAAATAAAATAATAAAATAATAAATATAACAGTTTAGCCCACACGGTCCTTGCACTGGAAGGCGACTAGCTCCATCTCCGTTCTAAAAATCCGCAAGGAACTGTAAATGGATTTTGAACGGTAAAACAAGCGCACAGGGAGGGAGAGAGAGAGAGAGAGAGAGAGGGAGGGAGGGAAAGAGAGTGCGTTGACTTCGTCTTCCATCTTCTGCGTTCAACGCGTTTGTTTCAATGGAAGTCGGGGACGAGGGAGAAAAGACGACGTCGTTCTTTTACCAGTCAGAGTTCTGGAGAAGCAGAGAGAGAAGACCGAGCTTGACATCTCAGAGATGCCTTCCTTCGCTACCTTCCAAACCGCTACCCTACGTTTTCCCTCTCTCTACATATTTTCAGATTGCATCACTTCCAGTCGTCTCCTTCAATTTCATAGAAGAAGAACAAAACCCTAAAATATCTCTCTCTCTCTCTCTGTATATGTATATATGTACATTTCTCTCTGCCTTTGAACTTGTATTAGCTGTTTGAAACGAAGAATTGGTTTGGAAAAACCTAGTCTCTGTCGCCTTCATCTGTCTTCTGTCTTGTCTTAATCTTCTCTTCTTCATTCTCATTCTTTGATGTACCTATCCCTGTGAGTCTGTTTTTCTGTTATACCTTGTATTTTACGTTCTGCAGAGGGCCAAGAAGAGTATTCATTCTCACACACGCACACATATATAAGAAACACAGTTCGATTTATCAAAGAGAACTCTCTCTCTCTCTCTTTCTCTCTTTGTGCTCGAACATGGAAAATAGAACATTTTCGGAGGAGGTTTCCAAGGCGGCAACGTCTGCGGAACAATTTGCTTCCCAAGAAAAAGACTGGGAAACGGATAGCGAGGCGTTCCTCGAATTCTCTGTTTTTGTCGAGAAATTGGGTCAAATTATCACTGAAATCAAGCAGAACAAGGCCATGAGCAAGCCGCAGATTCGAAAAGCAGTTGAATCACTCGAAGAGAAGCTGGGGCGAGCCAAGGACTTGACTCGAAGCGCCAATTGCGGAGCGCAATTGAAGAAGCAGATCGAAGGCCTGACTCACGATTTGGGAAGGTCATTAGGGCTTGTGCTCTTCTCCAGTCACGACGTTTCGATGGATAACAGAGAAAACATTGAGGCACTGCGGAAAGAAATGATGAGTGTGAGGTTCGATTCGAGCTTGGAATCAGAGTCGGTGAATGATTTTGGAACAGAAGAAACAGGGGAAACAGAGCAAACAGGGGAAGAAGCAAGAAGTGAGATAGTGGAAGAGATTTTGGAAGTTGAAACTACTCTCAATCTTGAAGATGTTGTTTTGCAGCTGAAATATGGAAGTGATGATGAATTCAGATCAGCGACTTTGGCGTTAAATATGGCACTTCGGGATAGTTCGATCACCAGTGAGTGGGTTAGTGATGAAGGCGTGATCCCAATTCTGTTTAACCGGCTGGGTTCAAGTAAGCCTAATAATCGGTTGACTATAATTCAGATACTCAGAATTCTAGCAGCAGTGAATGCTGAAAACATGGTATATGTGATGGAAATTGTATTGATTTGTTGAGCTTGGTATAAATGTAATCGTTTTTGTGTATCTTACATAGTAATATAATTGGCAGGACAAGATGGCAGACGTAGGATGTTTGTCGACATTGGTAAAATCTTTGGCACGGGATGAGAAGGAGCGGAGGGAGGCTGTTGGGCTGCTGTTGAGTCTCTCGGATGTTCCTGCAGTTCGAAGAAGGATTGGGAGGATTCAAGGGTGTATACTTATGTTGGTTGCCATCTTAAATGAGGATGATCCTGCTGCTTCGCAGGATGCAGGCAAGTTGTTGAATGCTTTGTCAAGCAACACACAGAATGCTCTTCATATGGCAGAGGCTGGTTACTTCAAGCCTATAATTCAATACCTCAAGGAAGGTAATTCCAGAAGACTTATTTCATTTGTCCACCACATATTACGTTGCTTGTTTGAGCATTAAGTCAAATCAGTATGAATGTAGTTTGGATCTTGCTGGCTTAAAGATTTTGAGGTGCTTCTTTAGATTACAATCAACGGTATCTGGGCTTTAATGAAATTTTTTAGCGTAATGATCATTTATCAGTGAATATAAGCAACTAAGGTGTGTGTTCTACCAAATCATGATATTAATCGACCATAAAACATATGATTGCAAAGTAATGCTTGCTCGATGGAGTTCGGTAATCTTATGGAGATGCACGTAGAAGTAATCATGTGAATGTTTTTCTAGTGACATGTCTATAACCAAATCGAGCATAAGAATTCCAACACAATCCCTGCTTTCTTCTGTATAGTTGTCCAGTGTCAGTCTCGATTAGATATTAGAATTATATGATAGTTGATTCCATGAAATGAAGTTGTTGTAGCGTTTTACTTCCTTTGTTGCATAATTCTATCAGACGGGTGAAGTTTATAAATTCTGTAAGCGAGATCCTTTTTGCACTTATACGACCTTAAACGGATGTTTGAACGTATTATTTAATGGGTACTCAGTCAACAAAGCTTTTTTAAAATCCTATTTCAGGTTCTGTTTGCTCTTAACTGAGCAAATTCCAAGTTCACAAGTCATCAACTAAATATCCCATGCCTTGTTTGTGCAGGTTCAGATATGAGTAAAATACTCATGGCAACTGCACTTTCAAAAATGGAGCTTACTGATCAAAGTAAAGCCTCTCTTGGAGAACGTGGGGCAATTGAACCACTTGTGAAAATGTTTAATTGTGGGAAGCTTGAAGCAAAATTATCGTCTCTAAACGCATTGCAAAATCTATCCAGTTTGAAAGAAAACATCCTACGTTTGATCAGCACGGGCATTGTATCATCTCTGCTTCAGCTGCTCTTCTCTGTGACGTCCGTCCTGATGACTCTCAGGGAACCGGCGGCAGCCATACTTGCAAAGATTGCTCAGTCTGAATCTATTCTTGTCAACCAAAATGTTGCACAACAGATGCTCTCACTTCTAAACCTTTCCAGTCCAGTAATTCAGCATCACCTCTTACAAGCACTGAACAGCATTGCATCCCATCATGGTGCATCCAAAATTAGGAGGAAAATGAAGGAAAATGCTGCAATTCAGCTCCTCCTGCCCTTTCTGACTGAAAATAACTCCAAGACCAGGACTGGTGCTTTGGAATTAATATACACCCTATCTAAAGATTCACCAGTCGAGATAACAGAGCAGCTAGGAGAAACCCATCTCAATATTATTATAAATATTATATCATCAGCGGTAGCTGAGAGTGAAAGGGCTGCTGCCGTTGGCATACTAAGTAACCTTCCAGTCAGCGATAAAAAAGCAACAGATATACTCAAGAGAGCAAACGTACTGCCCACTCTGTCCTCGATAATGAATTCAGGCCCAGTGACTTCAACACAGACAAGCTGCTCGCTAGCTGAGAGCATTGCAGGTTTGCTTATTCGCTTCACAGTTCCATTCGATAAGAAGCTACAACAATTTTCTGTTGAACAAGGGGCAATACCATTTCTTGTCAAATGTCTTTCAAACGGTTCGCCACTCACTAAATGTAGAGCTGCAACCTCACTAGCTCAACTATCACAAAATTCATTATCCCTCAAGAAGTCCAGAAAATCAAGTTGGTTCTGTGTATCTCCTCCTGCAGATTCGTTTTGTGAAGTTCATGATGCTCGCTGTTCCATCCAGAGCACATTTTGTTTGATCAAGGCTGGTGCTGTTTCTCCGTTGATTCAAATTTTGGAAGGTGATGATACGGAAGCAGATGAAGCTGTTCTCGGTGCTCTTGCCACTCTTCTACAAGACGAAATTTGGGAAAGTGGAAGCAATTGCATAGCCCAAGTGTCAGGTGTTAATGCCTTGATAAAAGTACTGGGACAAGGGACCATCAAGTCTCAGGAGAAAGCACTATGGATCTTGGAAAGAATTTTCAGATCTGAGGATCACAAAGAACAATATGGGAAATCTGCTGAGGCAGTGCTTATTGATCTAGCACAAAATGGTGATCCGAAACTAAAATCAAGTTGTGCCAAGTTATTAGCCCAATTCGAGCTCTTGCAACATCAATCAAGCTATTTTTGATGTTCTACATCAACTAGGCAGGTGTTCTCTTATCATTCTGTTCTCTCTATTTATAGTTTATGCCTTCAATTTTCTTTAAATTAAGTAGGATGGTGAGGAGTTTGAGCACCAGGAATCCAAAAAAGTCTGATGTAAATAGAAAAATCAATTGAAAATGCACATAAGATGATTCAACTGCAAAAATAAGATACAAGTCTTTCCTCGAACATTTGAACTTTCTGTATAGATATTTAATTCTGATGCCCCTCAAACTTATTTCTCTTTTATTTACAGAAAAAAAAACTTCTCTTCTTGCTTAAAAAAAAAAAAAAAAACTTATTCTCTTCATATCAATATTGTCTTCCTGGCTATCAGTATCAAATTCAAGCACACGACACTGTCCTTGTTCCATCATATAATATAGTTGTTTTTGCTTAGAAACACTGCTGATGTATCAGTTCTGCTTGTGAGATGCTTGCCAGTTTGTTCTTAATAGAGACAGGGTTAAGTTTGTTCACGAAGACAAATTGGGCTCGCATAATTGCATTGCGGTAAGAGACCTTTGAATTTGTGTTTGTTCCCAAAATCTTAAAAATGAACACGTGAAAATATCGTTGCTAGCTTGTTCTTTTGAGAAGGCAAGCGTGTTCGGAAAGACAAATTTAGCTTGCATTGCAGCATGTCAACGTTAGTTCGTATGATCCTGCTGATGTGTGGATTGCATTACACTTCTGGCATCATCAGGTGATGGTGAGCTGCTTTTTAGAGGGTACCATGAATACTATCTTTCCTAGAACTGCATCATAGTTGCTTGAATGCCATGTGTTGAGACTAAAAATAATAACATAAAAGATGAAACTCTCACTCACTCAAACAGCTTAAGCCTTCAGATGACATAGCTGGCAATAGACCCCAAATAATGCATTTAATACAATCCAACATTAGGAGACTCTTGGTCATCAGCCATCAAATAACTGACTGAATTTCCAACAGAAGAAAGAATGTGAAGAACCTTTACAGGATCTGAAACTCCAAACTTGCTTTCTTGCTAAAGTCAGGCCACCATTATCAATAACATTCCCATACAGAGCATGTTCCATTTACTTCCATGGCAGAGAATCATCTGAATCAGATTGCACCAAACCAAGTAAACAGCTCCTTAACAAAGGCGATATCAACTAGCTCTACCCAAAATCCTACAAGAATCTGCTAGAAACACAAGAAACCAAGTCACCTACATGCTGCTTGGGTAGGTAATATTCTACTCAAATTACTTGTTTGTAAATGCAGGGATTATTTAACATGCTCTCTTAACTAATAGTAGTAACACTTCCTGGCCTGATGAATCTCCCACTACGCCTGCGATTGGCCTGTGAATTGGTTCGGTCTAGTTATAAAAAAAAAAAAAAAAAAGAGGCCGAGAATATGTATAAACTTTAGGTCAAAACTGACTCGGTTTTATTAGCTGGCACTTTCCCCATTCTGGATTATTTTAGAAGCAAATGAATTTCCTGTACTGAATATATATAAAAATAAACAAAGAAACAGGTAGAAAGTTAGAAAAAAAGGAGGAAGAAGTCTAGAAATGAGCTCATGGTGCTAACTTGGAAAGCTGTAACAAGACAAGAATCATTCCATTGTGCTATGAGTGGATTACAATAAGGTTAATACTTTATACTTGTGCCATTCATTCATGAGCAAATTGAGAAGAGCGCTGACCAGACCTCATCAATGCTCTCAGTCAGTACACGAATGGAATCACGGCTTTTCTTCCTCTGGGATAGTCCTCAGCAAACTTGTCCAAGTACCACTTGTGATGGGCCTGAGCCCTGGGCACCAGGTTGGAACAGGTGTAGAGGAAAAACCCAAGACCAGCCCAAGACCAAGTCATCACGGTCCAGCCCAACCACTCCACAACTTCCCCGAAATAGTTGGGACAGCTCACGAGCTCAAACCACCCTCCCCTCGGTATCTGATACCCTCCCCCACCCTCCCCTTTCCCTTTCCCTTTCAGAGCCACCAGAGCTATATCCGATCTCACATTCACCGCCATACCGCTCAAGAAAAGCGCCAGCCCGCCTGAAAACCGCACCCAGAACCACCGATCGTTCTCGTAGCTGGCGTAGTGGGAGACCCATCTAGCCTGGACGTAGGAGTTCCAGAGGTTGAAGGCGAAGGCCATCAGGGCCACGCTCACCGGGAACCCGTTGCGGGGACGGCGAAGGCGGAGCGGGTAGATGCACGTGCGGTGGAGGTAGTGGAGGAGGAAAGGGGACATGAGGATCAGGGCTTGGGGGTTGGAGCGGTGACGGCCCATGGGAAAGAGGAGGAGGGTGAGCCAGAGCGTGGGGCTCTCCATGAGGAACCAGGCGAGGGGCGGCGACATGGCGGGTCCCCACCCTGGACGGTGGTGCTTGCCGTAGGGGGCCTGGAGGAAGCGGAGGGAGAGGGCGGTGGGAGGGCCGGCGAGGAGGAGAGACAGCAGGCTGTAGCGGAAGAGGCCCTCATCCCATCCCAATCCTGATCCCATTTTACTACCGACTGTAATGCCACTTCCAAATTATTTTAGGGGTTCGTTTCAACCTGTGATGCCCGGGCCTGTTGAGTGATTTTGACTTTTTAAATGAGGATAAATTATATTGGTCGCTCTTGTCTTTTGAAATTAATATAGATTTTTAATTACGTTTTATAATTGTTAATTAATTTTTATAAAT
This sequence comes from Diospyros kaki, assembly GCA_036245055.1. Taxonomy (NCBI): domain Eukaryota; kingdom Viridiplantae; phylum Streptophyta; class Magnoliopsida; order Ericales; family Ebenaceae; genus Diospyros; species Diospyros kaki. The sequence goes on along the minus strand of BSEG01000001.1, from coordinate 37,632,557 downwards.
TCTTAAAATACTGTTCTCCTCTTTTTTAATGTAATTGTAGAAAAATAAAAAAATTATAATAAGTAAAATATGACTGAATATATATTTTAATTTCTATACTTATATTATTTTTATTTAAATATTTAATTTTTTATTATTTCAATTATATTTATATAATTTTATGATAATCGTATTTTTAATTTTTTTATTATTTTAATTATATTCTTAAATTATATAATTTCGAATTAATTACATGATAAATTTATTAAATAAATTTATTAAGTGAATGAATTAAGCATAGTTGTTGGGAGTAATTAAAATAATAAAAAAATTAATAATATAATTAACTTAAAATATATAATTTAAATTATACAATTAAAATAACAAAAAACTTAAATATATCAAAATTAAAAAAATATAAAAATATAAAAGGGTAAAATATGTATTTTGTCAAGTGAATCATTAAGTTCATTTCTATGTTTCACTTAAAACTCAAAACTTTGGTTAAATTTTAAAAGATAGGGGTAATACAAATTTCAAAGTCCAGATTTATATAAAATCATGTCAGGATTTTTATTATAAATTAAGAGATTATGATAGTAAATTTATTATAACAAAAAATTAGGATAAAACATATTACTGGGTAACTTACTAAAATCTTGTCTTGAAAATATAAAATACATCTGATATATGAAACATCCTGATCCTACCAATTACTTTTGGAGTCTAAACTTTCTTGCAAATTCTTCTTCCATTTTAATTATTGAGGGTTTCTTTTTTTTTTTTAAAAAAGAAAAATTAGTTTTTTCTTTTCAATTAAGTTAAATTTAATTTTAATTAACTCATTACTAGACAAGGTGCAACTAAATTATTTATGAAAATTTTGATAAAAAAATAAAATTCAAAAAGTATTTGAACAAAACGGTTAAAATATAAAAAAGTGCAGAGGAAATTTATCTTAATTATAAATTACAAATAATATTGCATTAAGTCCAGAATCAGATGGATATGACACCTAACAAAATTACATTAAAAATTTATTATAAATTGCCATAATATTTTAATTTGGTAATAAGATACATGTCTTAAATTAAAAATCTTATGTCCCCAATTTGAATTTTATTATATGTAAAAAAAATTAATTTAATGTTAATTCTTTATCATTTATAACTTAATAATTTATTTTTTTATAATCATTATAAATTATTTAGAATGGAACTCATCCTTTAACGAACATTTTAAGCCAGCCTAAATAAATGCTCTCAAATTCAATTTAGTTTAGGAAAAAATACTATTTATGCTCGATTGTACATTGAACTATATAATATAATTAAAATAATAAAAATATTTGACATAAAGACATTTTAATCATTTATATATATATGTGTAATTTAAAATGTAACTTTTGTGTACAAGCAGTGTGGTGGTGGTCAAAGTCAGGGCCGGACCTTTCATGAGGCCATGAGGCGGTTGCCTCAGGACCCATAAAAATTTCATTACTTAGGGCCCATAAATTGAAAACATCCATATTTATAAGGCCCATTGCCCAGGCCCACCTCCTTCTTCGCGACCCTTCTCCCTCCCTCTCTTTCGTTCGCTGCCCTAGCCCTACCTCTCTCGCTCCGTCGCGCCTCGCCCTCGCCCTCTCCATCGCCGTCGGCCGCTCGCCCTCGCTCCTCTCACTGATCCGTCGCCGGTCGCTCATTGCCTCTCTCTCCTCTTGCTGCTCCGTCGCCCTTCTCCATCGCCCTTTCGCTCTCGCCCTCTCTCTCTCGCCTCTCGCTGCTCGGTCGGTGGTCGCTCGTCCTCGCCGGCTCGCCTCGCCCTCGTGGCCGGTGGCTTGCTGCTCCGTCGCTCGCCCAGCAAGCGTCGCCTCTCGCTGCTCTGCTCCATCGCTCGCCCTCGTGCTCGTGGCCGGTGGCTCGCTGCCCCTTGCTCTGTCGCTCGCTGTTGCTGGTGGCTCGCTGCCTCTCGATTGCCGATTGGCTCTCATCAGATTCAGTTTTTCAGATCTGCTTCTCAGAAGCTCCAACTCCAGTCTCCAGATCTGCTTCAACTTTCAGCAGTTAGTTGCTCCTTCACTTCGTTTTGTTTATGATGCATAATGCATTCGGAGATTTGGATAGCTTGCCTATCTATTTTATTGATGTTACTTTCAGCAGTTAGTTGCTCCTTTCATACCAAGTTGTTGGCTGGCTGGACGTCGCTTTTACTCGTCAAAACCTAAAACCCCAGCCCCTTTGTTCTTCTCTCTCTCTCTCTCCGCATTTACATATAATAGCAGAAGAGCTGAGGTAGGGTTCGGTGAATTGGCCAAAGAAATGTTGCGAAGGAACGTACGGCTGAGAAGAGAGTACCTTTACAGGAAGAGCTTGGAAGGGAAAGAGCGTCTGCTCTACGAGAAGAAGCGCAAAATTAAAGAAGCCCTTGAAGGTACCTATTTCCTATCTCTTTTTGTTCTATCTGATGTTCAAATTAGAAGATTCATCGGTCCTGATTTTGTATCTCTTCTGATGGAACTTCTTCGCTCTCTTTCTGTAATTTGTCTACTTACAGAAGGAAAACCAATCCCTACTGAGCTCAGAAACGAAGAGGCCACCCTCCGCCAAGAGATCGACCTCGAGGACGAAAATACTGCCAGTATGCATTTCTCTCGTGCATATATATATATATATCTGTATTTTCATGTGTATATGTCTTTTGAGTTGGATCTATTTTGCTTATCGAGGAAATTAAAGAAAGCATGACAAATCTCAATTGCAGTGGCTAAGTTGCAGCCGGTAAAAGAGTCTGAATCTTGATATCCCTCTGTCAAAGATTCAACAAATACAATATATTCAATCAAGAGCTTGGTATATATGAAATAATGAATGGTACCTGATGTTCTCATGTAAGTATCCCTATTAAGAAAATAAGTTAACCAAAAGAAGCACGATAGCTTCCATGAATGTTTCACATGCTTGACACTTTTTCAAAAGCCCCATATTATTTATAATTGATTTAAAATGGCCACTGTCTGAACACTTGATGGTCACCTGTCTATTTTAGTATTTCGTCTGTCTACTGATTGATGATTCATACATATGAATGAATCTGATGTCTGACACTCATTCAAATGTCTCTTATAATTTCCAATTGATTTAGAGTTGACACTATTTGAACACTTGAAGGACTTCTGTCTATTGAAAGAAGACGTCTATCTATTGCTTAATCTGTACACTGTACATATTATCAGTATAGAGTATAGCTTGGAACTAAATGAAACTTATAAAAATTCAAAACTTTTCATTATCATCTATGCAAGTTTTGTGTTGGACGAAATTCAAAGTTGAATGTTGATAAGGCCATCCGGCCATATAGATTGAATTAGTGTATCTTATAATTTAAAGTTTAAATGTAATTGTTTAGTTTTTAGGTTATCTCTATAATTTAGGAGATAGTATTTCGTAAATTTTAGGAGATAGAACATCCTATCTCATCTCCTATTTTGTAGGAGAAAAGATAAGGATAGGTAGAGTATTTAACTTCTTGTTTTTCAGCATCTTTGAATTAATTCAAGCATTCCTTTTCTGCTTGTTTTCATGGTATCAGAGCGCCTAGGTTAGGCCGCCAGAAAATTCTGCCGTTTGTTTGTTTCTTCTTTTTCCGAAAAACAGATCATGGCCGATTCAACCCAAAACCCTACCTTCACAGAAACTTCAGTCACCAGTTCCCCAAGTGCTGTTCACCATTCGACTCCTTCACAAGCTGTTCCTAACATGTCCAATCATTCTATTGACAATCACCCACTACAAATTACTCACCATAAGTTAAATGGGAGTAATTTTAGGGAGTGGTTTCAATCAGTTTTATTGGTGATCAAGGGTAAAGGGAAAGCTGGATACTTGACTGGTGCGGCTCCAGCTCCTTCGCCAACAGATGCTTCCTATGGCATATGGGAGGCCGAAAATTCAACCATAATGGCATGGTTGATAAATTCCATGGAAATTAGGATTGGAAGGACATACCTCTTCCACAAAACAGCCAAGGAGATTTGGGATTCGGTGCAAGAGATGTATTCAGATTTGGAAAATTCATCTCAAAGCTTTGAGGTAAGGTCAGCCATAAGGAATACCAAGCAAGGTAATTTAAGTGTTACAGATTATTTTAATACTTTGGTAGAGTTATGGCATGAGATGGATTTGTTTTATACTATTACTTGAGAAAGTGCTGCTGATAGTATTAAATATAATAAGATGATCGAAAAAGATCGAATCTTCGATTTTCTCCATGGACTTAACAGTGATCTAGATGAGGTACGTGGCAGGATCTTAGGCACTAAACCTCTGCCCAATTTAAGGGAAGTTTTTGCAGAAGTTAGAAGAGAAGAAAGCCGCCGAAAGGTTATGCTTCAATCAACTGCTGATTTGACTAACCAACATTCAGCACTTGTTACTGTTAAGCAAGGGGATTTTGGTCAAAAATATTCTGGGAGAGAAAAGCAATGGTGTGATCATTGCAAAAGACCATACCACACCCGAGAGACTTGTTGGAAGATCCATGGCAAACCAGCTGATTGGAAACCAAGGAATAAACGAGAAGGCAGCAGATCAGCATATGTGACTGCTGCATCTGGTGAAGATGGGCCAAAATCAAGTGGAGGAAAAGGGGTAAAATCAGACTTAAATCTAACAGAAGAACAGATAAAGACATTGTACAGGCTGCTTAGTCAAGGAACCAGTTTGGCTGATTCTTCTAATCCTCAATCTACAGCCTCTATTGCTTTGCAAGGTAACCCTCACTGCTCTTTAGTGTCAAAACAGATTCCTAAGGATGTATGGATAATAGATACAGGAGCATCTGATCATATGTCAAGTTCCATGGAAGGTATGACTGAATATAGACCATGTAGAAAGCAGATTGAGATTTCTATGGCTGATGGTTCTACCTCTCCTGCTTTGGGTCTTGGTAAAATGTGTATTTCAAAGTTAAAACTTGATTCAGTTCTATATGTTCCAGGATTGAGTCACAACTTGTTATCTGTAAGTAGGATTACAAGTGACATGAATTGCAAAGTGATATTCTTTCCATCCTACTGTTTATTTCAGGACCAAGCCTCGGGGATGATGATTGGCAGTGCTGAAGCTAGGGATGGCCTCTATTGGTTGCCCGGGAACTCTTTGGAAGCTACTCATCCAAATAAATTTGTTTTCAATGTTAACGCCAATGCCAAAGCTATGTTATGGCATAAGCGGTTAGGACATCCTAGTTTCCCTTACCTTAAATTTTTGTATCCCCAATTCTTCATTAATAAAGATCACATTTTTTCATGTGAAAACTGCACTCTTGCAAAACAGTCTAAGGTTCATCATTCCATCCAATATTACAAACCCTCATCTCCATTCCATCTAATCCATAGTGATATTTGGGGCCCCTCTAAATTGCCAAATATTTCAGGTTCTAGGTGGTTCATAACTTTCATAGATGACCACTCTAGAATAAGTTGGGTGTACCTTATGAAGGAGAAATCCGAAGCTAGTGGTATCTTCAAACGATTTCATCAATTTGTTGTGAATATGTTCCAAGCTTCAATTCACATCCTTAGGACTGACAATAGAAGGGAATATTTTTCTCATGATCTAACCAATTACTTGCTTGACCATGGGATTTTACATCAAAGCTCTTGCCCCTACACACCACAACAAAATGGTGTGGCCGAACGGAAAAATAGGCATCTCTTAGAAGTTGCAAGAGCAATGATGTTCACAACCCATGTCCCTCATTCCTATTGGGGGGAGGCAGTTCTTACAGCAGCTTTTCTTATAAACCGCCTACCCTCCAAGACCTTGAGCTTCAAAACCCCCATTGATACCCTTTGTGCCTTATACCCTCATGCTCCTTTTCTCCACTCCCTTCCGCCTAAAGTATTTGGCTGTGTTGCTTATGTTCACAATCACAGTCCCTCTCGTACTAAGCTTGATCCCAAGGCTTTAAAATGCCTTTTCATTGGATATTCTCCTACCCAAAAAGAATACAAATGTTACAACCCTATGAATCGAAAATATTATATTTCCTCCGATGTTACATTCTATGAGGATATTCCCTACTATCAGTCCAAATCACCTATGGATCCTCCCAATAATCCACTTTCTCCTCACACTCTTTCACTGCCAGTGTATTCTCAAGGGGGAGAAATGATTAACACCTCTGATAACACACTAACAGTGACTTCTACAACAGCAGATACAGCTCCAGTAGTCCATAAATTAACAACTGATTCTAACACAGCAGCTGGCCATTGTTCTGGTCAGCACAATACCACACCACCAGCTGACCCTACAACTGATTCTAACACAGCAGCTGGCCATTGTTTTGGTCAGCACAATACCACACCACCAGCTGACCCTCTGCTTGTTTATTCCCGACGATCAAAAGACCAAACTAAGCTACAGCAGTGTCAATCATCTCTACCAACAGCTGCTAGTCCTTCAGAAGATGCATACAGGACTGAAGAAGAATGTCTAAAAGACAACCCTGAAGCAAGGGAAACTCTCTGCAATGAGCATGACACTAGCAGTGATGCAGCACCAGAGGACGGACTGGATTGGACAATGCCCATATCTCTACGAAAGGGGGTAAGATCCTGTGCAAAATACCCACTGAAAAATCATTTAACCTATGCTAAGTTGTCTCCTAAATTCAGAGGGTTTATTGCTAAAGTTGACAGTATAGTTATTCCAAAAGATATCCAAGGAGCAATGCAGGATCCTAAATGGAAAGCAGCGGTTATGGAGGAAATGAAGGCCCTAGTGGAAAATGGTACTTGGGAAATAGCAAGGAGACCTTTAGACAAGAAGATAGTTGGATGCCGATGGGTATTTACTGTGAAGCACAATGCTGATGGTAGTATTGAAAGGTATAAAGCCCAGTTGGTAGCCCAAGGATTCACTCAAACATATGGGATAGATTATGAGGAGACTTTTGCACCTGTGGCTAAATTAAATTCTATTCGGGTAATTCTTTCTATTGCAGTAAATTTAGATTGGCCACTATTTCAGTTTGATATTAAGAATGCTTTTCTTAATGGAGACTTAGATGAGGAAATATATATGAGGATCCCACCTGGTTTTAAAGAGGAAGCTGGCATAGGAAATGTGTGCAAGCTGAGAAAATCTCTATATGGATTAAAGCAGTCACCTAGGGCATGGTTCAAAAAATTCAGTATGACCTTAATCCAATTTGGGTATCAACAAGGACAAGCTGATCATACGTTGTTTGTGAAAACCACAGAATATGGGAAGAAATCTATTCTAATTGTTTATGTTGATGATATCATTGTAACAGGTGATGATCTACAAGGAATTGAAAATTTAAAGGGACAGCTGAAGGCAAAATTTGAAGTCAAAGATCTCGGATTTATGAAATACTTCTTGGGTATGGAAGTGGCTAGAAGTCAAGAAGGGTTATTTATATCACAGAGAAAATACACCTTGGATTTACTAAAGGACACCGGAATGTTGGCATGTAGACCTACTGGCACTCCACTAGACAAGGGCTGGAAATCTAGAGAAGAAGAGGGTGATACTCCCGTAGACAAGGAAAGGTACCAACGCTTGGTGGGAAGGCTAATTTATTTGTCTTTGACTTGGACTGACATTGCCTATGCAGTAAGTAAAATAAGTCAATATATGCACTCTCCCACACAAAGACATATGGATGCAGTATTTCATGTACTAAGGTATCTTAAAGGAACACCTGGAAAAGGATTAATGTTTCGAAAAATAGAAGAAAAGGGAATCGAAGGATTTGTGGATGCAGATTGGGCAGGCTCAAATGAGGACAACAGGTCAACAACAGGATATTGTACCAAGGTATGGGGAAATGTTGTGACATGGAGAAGCAAAAAACAATCTGTGGTGGCCCGTAGCAGTGCTGAGGCAAAATTTCGAGCAATAGCTCAAGGAATATGTGAAGTGATATGGTTAGAGAGGCTATTGAAGGACCTAAAGATACCCTTGGCTGAACCTACAAGGGTTTACAGTGATAGTAAGTCGGCAATATGCATAGTTAGAAATCCTGTTCAACATGATCGCATGAAGCATGTGAGGATAGACAGAAGTTTTATAAAACGAGAAATTGAAGAAGGAGGGATAGTCTTGTCTTATATTTCCACCAAAGATCAAGTAGCAGATGTGTTCACAAAAGCTATGGTGAGACTAGGATTCGAATTTCTAATTGGCAAGCTGGGAATGACGTGGATCTACTCCACAGCTTGAGGAGGAGTGTTGGACGAAATTCAAAGTTGAATGTTGATAAGGCCATCCGGCCATATAGATTGAATTAGTGTATCTTATAATTTAAAGTTTAAATGTAATTGTTTAGTTTTTAGGTTATCTCTATAATTTAGGAGATAGTATTTCCTAAATTTTAGGAGATAGAACATCCTATCTCATCTCCTATTTTGTAGGAGAAAAGATAAGGATAGGTAGAGTATTTAACTTCTTGTTTTTCAGCATCTTTGAATTAATTCAAGCATTCCTTTTCTGCTTGTTTTCATTTTGAAATTTATGTTTACTATCAAATTGGAGCCTCTTTTCATCAAATACTTTTATAGATGATTTAAGTATATGCATCAGACACATATCCTGTACTCATGTCCTTTTCATATTGGGAAACACATGGACAAGGGGGAACAAATAAGTTGATGAAACTTCCCTGAAATGAAAGGTCATGTATGATGTAACATAGATCTAGATGGTATTGTATGACCATACTTCTGAGGGACAATGATATGCAGACTGGATGAGAGCTAAAATGATATTGTCATGTGTCTCGGGTAAGAGGGGTGCTTATGTAATAAAGATATACTATGAGTAGTAGGTAGTATATTAGGAGTTTGCATTAGAGGGTTGTAATTTGTTTGTTGCCGCTTTGGGAGTAGTACATTCTCAACAACGGCATTCTGTGAAGCACATGGGAGTTGGTGGCTGGCTTTATAAGCAGCTGTCCAACTCGTGAATTGGCATGAATGAATATTCTTAGAAGTTTCTATTCTCTCTCTTCCTTTCTCTCTTCTCCTTACTGATTCTCTTCCCCCTAAACCATTCATTCACTCTATTGGAAAATCATAGTCAGCTCCTCGAAAGCTGACATTTGGTATCAGAGCGGTCTTCTTGGGCGCAAGCAGAGGCAGAGAAGAATATCCATATGGCCGAAGGGACGAGGATGAAGCAGATGGAGTCTCAACTACAGCTAGTGGCTACAACAGTGGCGGAGGTGCAAACGAGAATGGGGACTCTCGAATCTTCAATTGGAGCAGGGGTAGATGCTTGGATTGATCAGGCCATGGAGAGGTGGCGGGGTGAGAATCGAGAACAGAATGCTCAGTTCCATGAGCAAGTAATGGAACAGATGCAGCAAATTATGCGGATGTTCTCAACTCAGCAACCGGTGAGACTTTCCGCTGAATTTCCGCAAAGGGAGCGATCGAAACCCATTCTTCAAGGTGTAGGAATGGAGCGCCGACCAATGGGAATGTCGAAGATGGAATTCGAGCCGGAAGGGATTGGCGATAACCTAAGGGAGAGAAGAGCGAGAGCTCAGGCAGATCGTTATCAACCGAACTTTCCAGTAGCCAAACTGGAGATTCCGCTCTTTGATGGAGAAAATCCTAAATGGTGGGTAAGGAGGTGCGAACGTATGTTCGCCCTGTATCAGGTGCAGGAATAGCAGAAGGTCACCCTGGCCTTTGCCTACCTGAACGACATGGCTGATGCATGGTACCAAGGGTGGTTGGCGGAGAAAGAAGGCAGCCCATGGAACGAGTTCGCGGATGACTTGTGTGAAAGATTCAGAGACCGGAGTATGCGGGATATAGTTGAAGAGTTTAACAAGCTCAAGCAACTTGGAACGGTACAGAATTGCCAGCTCAAGTTTGAGGAACTGAGGTCCTTAATGATGATACACAATCCCCATCTATCAGAAGAGTATTTTGTATCGAGTTTTATTAGTGGCTTGGGAGATGAAGTAAGGCCCATGGTGAAAATGATGCAGCCAACAACAGTGAGATTGGCCGTCGAGAGTGCAAAGTTGCAGGAAATGATGATTGAAGCACTGTTAAAAAAGCAGCGCAATCAAGTGAAGGGAGTGATCACCGGGGGTTGGCAGACTGGTAGCAGGACTCAAGGACGAGATGCGATGCACAGTGGTAAGGGGGTCCTGGCATTACCTCCTGCAGCCCCTAATTCGACGACTGGAGGAGGGTTAATGGAGCAGAGACGCCAAGCTAACCTATGTTATAGGTGCGGGGATAAATACTTTCTGGGACACAGGTGCAAACGACAAATCTTGTTGCTGGAAGGGGAGGATGAGGAAGGACTCGTGGAGGAAACTTCAAGAATGGAAGAAGGTGATCAAGGAGAGATCTCTTTACACGCACTAAAAGGGGTGGCACATAGCAAGATCATCAAGGTGGAAGGGTGAGCTCACCAATGCTCGCTAATGGTACTCATTGATAGCGGAAGCACCCATAGCTTCCTGGATGAAGGCATGGCGAAGAAGTTGGGATGTGAAGTCTCAGATGCCCACCCTCTCTCGGTAATAGTCGCAAACGGAAACAAGGTTTTGAGTCAATCCTCGTGTTTGGGATTTTGCTGGGAGATGAATGGGGAAGTATTTGTGGCAGATTTGAGGCTGTTGAAATTGGGGGGTTGTGACGTGGTACTTGGGGTTGATTGGATGAGGGGTGTGAGTCCCATCAGCTTCGATTTCAACAAGATGGAGGTGACCTTTGAGAAGGATGGAAAAAAGAGGGTGCTCAAGGGCAGCCAGGAAGCAGGTATGTGCAAAATGATAACGGGAAAGAGACTTCAACGGTTGCTCAAAAGCAAGTTCTCCCAAGTAGTGCAGCTGTTTTCTATCCAGGCCTTGGAAGTGTTCGAGAAAGGACCAGCGCAGGGAGGAGAATTGGCAATTACAGTGAGTAGCCACCCACATGACCAGTTGAAGGTACGCGAAACTAACGCTCTTAACATGCTATTATTTGAGTTCCGAGACCTCTTTTCCGAACCTAGCTCACTTCCTCCAAAAAGGCCCTGTGACCATACCATCCACCTCAAACCCAATTCAGAACCAGTGAACGTGAGGTCCTATCGTTATCCTCCTAAACAGAAAACTGAGATAGAGAAACTCATCCAAGACATGTTACAAAAGTCGATTATCCAACACAGCCATAGTCCTTTTGCATCTCCCGTACTCCTTGTCAAAAAGAAAGATGGTTCATGGAGATTTTGTGTGGACTATAGGCAACTCAATGCCATAACCATCAAAAACAAGTTTCCCATACCCATTGTAGAAGACTTGCTTGATGAATTGAAGCACGCTTCAGTTTTCACTAAGCTGGATCTTAGAGCAGGGTACCACCAAATTCGAATGGAGCCTCGGGATATCCTTAAAACCGCTTTTAAAACTCATCAAGGGCACTACGAATTCAAGGTAATGCCCTTTGGACTCACTAACGCCCCAGCCACTTTTCAAGCATTAATGAACCAAATATTTGAACCCTACTTGCGTGTATTCATTCTAGTCTTTTTCGATGACATTCTGATCTATAGTTCCACTTTCATTGAACACCTAGCCCACTTGAGAACTACCCTCGAGGTTCTTCGACTCAATAAACTGTATGTTAAGAAGTCTAAGTGCTCCTTTACACAAAGTCATGTGGAGTATTTGGGCCATATAATATCTCATGCAGGAGTCAGCACCGATCCTAGCAAGGTAGCAACCATGGTGGAGTGGACGAGGCCCCAAAATGTCAAAGGCTTACGGGGATTTCTGGGCTTAACTGGCTATTATCGCCGGTTTGTCAAGGATTATGGAGTTGTCAGTAGGCCACTAACGGAATTGCTGAAAAAAAGATGGCTTCCAATGGAATGACCGGGCTGAGGAGGCTTTTGTTAAACTGAAGGGAGCTATGAGCGAAGTACCAACATTGGGCTTGCTGGATTTTGACAAGCCATTTGTATTGGAGACAGATGCCAGTGCTGTTGGAATTGGAGCTATCCTGGTACAAGGAGATAGGCCCTTGGCCTTTCTTAGTAAGGCATTGGCTCCTCGGCATCTCGGGTTGAGCATTTACGAGAAGGAGCTGTTAGCAGTGTTGATGGCGGTAGAAAAGTGGAGGCATTACTTAGAAGGCAGTAAATTTGTGATCAAAACAGACCATGAAAGTCTGAAATTCCTACTTCAACAGAAATTACATACACAATTGCAACGGAAGGGGATGACTAAGTTGATGGGATTGGATTATGTTATCCAATACCGGAAGGGAAAGGAAAACTTAGCTGCAGATGCCTTGTCAAGGTGTCATGAGGAAGGGCATTCTGCTACTCTTACGGTGATGGTTCCAGACTGGCACAGGGAAGTGGCCTCGAGTTATGAAAATGATGAGAGTATGCGGGAGCTGCTACAACAACTGGTGGTGGATCCTAATGCTAAACCAGGTTACACCTTGACTAATGGACTTATCAGAAACAGAGGGAGGCTGGTGATAGGAGATGATGAGAATTTGAAGAAAAAAATTGTGGAGACGCTACATAGTTCTCCAATAGGGGGTCACTCCGGAATAGTTGCTACCTATCACAAAGTTAAGCAACACTTTCATTGGCCCGGGCTAAAAAAATATGTGATGGACTGGGTGTTGAGTTGTGATATCTGTAAGCGGTGTAAATCAGAATCGGTGGCCCACCCCGGGTTATTGCAGCCACTAAGTATTCCAGGAGGGCCTTGGGAAAGTATCTCAATGGACTTCATTGAGGGTCTACCCAAATCGGAAGGGCGAGATTGCATAATGGTGATAGTGGACAGATTCACCATGTATGCCCATTTCATCGGATTGGCACATCCCTACATAGCTCAAGAGGTAGCAAAAGTGTTCCTAGACCAAGTAGTGAAGTTACATGGAACCCTTAAGACTATAGTGTCGGACAGGGACAAAATTTTTACAAGCCTCTTGTGGAAGGAATTGACTGGAATAATGGGAATTCAACTCAGCATGTCGACGACCTATCATCCCGAATCCGATGGTTAGACCGAGTGAGTAAACCAATGTTTGGAGACCTACTTAAGATGTGCTTGCTTCTTATAGCCGAAGGCTTGGCATAAGTGGCTCGCATTGGCATAATGGTGGTATAATTCTAACTACCACAACTCCACAAAGAGGTCCCCTTTTGAAGCCCTATATGGTTATAAACCGACCTTACTGCCAGACCTGGGAAGTTCCTTGACAGTGGCAGCCTTGGATACTTACCTTCAACAGAGACAACAAGCCTTCCAGTCAATCAAAACGGAATTGGCCAGCGCTAGGAATCGTATGAAACAGTTTGCTGATAGAAGGAGAAGTGAACGGGAATTTCAAGTGGGAGAGTGGGTTTATCTAAAGCTTCAGCTAGGCCATATGAAAGCTCTACTTAGGAAGCCTAGTTCAAAGCTCAATCCGAGGTATTATGGCCCTTTCCTGGTGTTAGCTTGAGTGGAGAATGTGGCTTATCGTTTACAGCTGTCGGAAAATTCCAATATACATCCGGTTTTTCATGTGTCATTGCTAAAAAAGGCAATTGGGCAGCAAGCGGTCAATCCAGAGCTACCTCGCCTTCCAGATTCAAATGACGGCCCAAAGGAACCTATAGCGATACTTGACAAGAGAGTGATATACAACCAAGGGGCTCCCATCATCTAAGTGCTAGTACAATGGTCTAATCTACATTCCGACAACAACACTTGGGAATACCTTCCAGATATTCTCAAACAATTTCCCAAGGCAGTGGGACTTCTCACCATTTCTTGAGGACAAGAAGAATTTAAAGGGAGGGGAGATTGTCATGTGTCTCGGGTAAGAGGGGTGCTTATGTAATAAAGATATACTATGAGTAATAGGTATTATATTAGGAGTTTGCATTAGAGGGTTGTAATTTGTTTGTTGCCGCTTTGGGAGTAGTACATTCCCAGCAATGGCATTCTGTTACGCACATGGGCGCTGGTGGCTGGCTTTATAAGCAGCTGTCCAACTCGTGAATTGGCATGAATAAATATTCTTAGAAGTTTCTATTCTCTCTCTTCCTTTCTCTCTTCTCCCTACTGATTCTCTTCCCCCTAAACCATTCATTCACTTTATCAGAAAATCATAGTCAGCTCCTCGGAAGCTGACAGATATGTGGACTTTGTTTGGGTTGATTGGTGGGTTTTTGTTTTATTGCTTAATGATCAAATTAATCACACGAACCATGTGTTGCAAACTGAAGACGAATGAACATAAGCTCCATTTTCTATATGTGCTAAAATTTCAATTTGATAAGATCATTTATGTGCATGTATCAGGCCATCTTTTATGGATGCTATGCTGATGTTGGTTTACAGTCAAAATTTGGACACGGGTTCTGATTTATGTCATGATTGATGTGTGTCTATAGATTTGATTTGTTTTCCTCTTTTTTTCATTTCTGTACTTGGTTGAGATTGCCGTTAACATCTGGTTTCTTTTCTTAAATTAGTTCCAAGGACTCATATTGATGATGAGTATGCTAATGCATCAGAAAGAGATCCTAAAATTTTGCTAACCACATCCCGCAATCCAAGTGCTCCTCTTACACAGTTTGTAAAGGTGTGCTTATTCTTTGTCAGTCAAAGATTTGGTTTTGTCCATTCTAGACTGGATTTTCTTGGTGGTCTTCTGATTTTATGTACTAGGATCTAGTTATTCTTCAACAAAAAATTGTATCAAATCAAACCTTTTTTTTTTTTTTCAGGAACTGAAGTTTGTATTTCCTAATTCACAGCGGATGAATCGTGGTAGTCAGGTGGGTTATTATAGATCTGATTTGATTTTAGCTAGTGTTATGGAAACTGGACTGAACTGGATGGCTGGAAAAAGCTAGCTGGAAAAAAACTGGCCAGTTCAACTGGATTATCGTTTCCTTTTTTTTTTTTTTTTTTGTAATTTTGCTTCATTTTTTAGATCTAAGTTATATATTTATTGATTAATTATTATGAAATTTGGTTTGACTCTTGACCCTTAACCCTTTCCACTTCCTGGATTGAGACCCCAGCTTTCAGTGCATTGAGTATTGCTTTCCCCTATATTTTGAGAGGGTGTAATATTGGCTCAGTGTAGACAAGCTGCTAATTTTCCCTTAATCTTTACCTATTACTTAGTCACAATAACACTTCTGTACTGTGAAACTAGCAAATAAAATGGTAATTTCTCTACATATGCAGGTTATTTCTGAAATTATAGAGACTTGCCGTGCACATGATTTTACAGATGTTGTGTTGATCCATGAGCATCGTGGTGTTCCAGATGGTATAATTATCAGCCATTTACCTTTTGGTCCAACTGCCTATTTTGGATTACTCAACGTGGTATGTAGTGCTACTCCGTTCGGTCCGCGATGCATCTTTGTCTTCCTTTTGTGCCTCTTGGGTTTGATTTTATGTGCTGATCTATTGTTTTCCTCTAGGTTACAAGACACGACATTAAGGACAAAAAAGCCATTGGAACTATCCCTGAAGCTTACCCACATTTGATTCTCAACAATTTCTCCACCAAGGTACTATGTTCATGTTTATTAGAACAACAAATCAAACCTTATCCCACTATGTGGGTTTGGGTACATGATTTCTGGCTTGCCAGTTGCCATACTCATGTTTATTATCTATGAAATATTTGTCATTCATCTTAGAGAGTCAGAGCTTATTACAACTGCATGTGAATTTCAACTGGTAATCCATTATTTAGTTCTGGCTAGTATTGAATAGGTTGGAGTTTCTACAGTTACTATCGTACATATAACACAATGACACCACAAGGCATGTAAAGAAAGCAAGTTTCACTGTTTCATATTGTGATGTCAGGAAAAAGAAGAGGAAGATTTGTGAGAAGTAATTGGTTGAATTTGTGGAAGTAAAAATGCAGCACCCAATACATCAGGGGGATTCATATGTTTCTTATTTGATTCACAAGAATTCCACTTCTCTTTCTAAATTTTTATTATGTCAATTTTTTGATTCTAACCAACTTATGCTGTAGTTTTTTATTCTAACCTTTTTCTATGCTATGGACTTGATTGTAAAATAACTGGCGATTTGTTGGCACTGGATGGTTCTGGATCTGTTGATTGATGATAGCTGGGCGAAAGGACAGCAAACATTCTAAAGCATTTATTTCCAGTGCCCAAGCCTGATACAAAGCGTATTATCACTTTTGCCAATCAGTCTGACTATATTTCTTTCAGGTTGGTTATCTTCAGCTCACCTCACAGATGCTTCTGTTCAATGATCAGTTGCCATGAAAATGCAATTTATGGGAAAATAAACATGGATGTAGGATTTTGTTATTTCACTAATATTGTCTCCTTGAATCTCCGATCTGAGTGACTGCATTGCTAGCTACATCTATTTGTTCTCATCATTTAATGTGCTACTTCTGTTCATGAGAAGTACATAAAAATTAATTTGGATGTATTTTCCAATGCGTTTCTTTTTAGGGCCCAATGGCCTGTTTGAGAATATGTTACAGAAAATGAGTTGAGGTGAGGTGTGGGTTGAGGTAAGGTGGGTTGGATTACATAAAATTGTTCAATAATATGAGTTTTAGTTATCAGTAAGACATTATTATAATATATGAATATAATATTATATTCTCATATCATTGTATAATATAATATATTATAGAATAATATTATGTTAATATTAATATGATAATAAATTATTATTATATAATAATATCTGTACTATTATGTTACATTATATTATAATAAAATAGTAATATTATGAACAAAGCATTATTTTAAAATTATAATATTAATAATATCATGAATTAGAATACTTCAACTTACCCTGAACTGAACTCAACCTCATTGAAGTCAAAAGGCTAGTTTGAACCTTTAAACTCAATTCAATTGGGGTGAGTTGAAAATTTTGGTGTTGCACCAAACACCTAAATTACTGAGTTTGGCTTTAAACTCATCCCAAATTGGCTCTGAATTCAAACACAAACATGGCCTTAATCCCCTCAAAGTTGAATTTGCCTTCATAGTTGTCAAAAGGCACACCTATCTCAAGGTTGCACCTTGCACCTTACTCTCAAGAGGCATGTGCTTAGGCCCTAAGGCAAGCACCCCTCACTTTGTGGTGCAAGGTGCACACCTTTTGAACAACAGTTCTGAAAGGCAATAGGTGCATTGAGGCGCAAAGGGTCTTGGAGCTTGAGGCGCGAGACGCGCCTTTGTGAAGTGAGACGCACCTTTTAGAAAAAAAAACTCAAAATTTTGTAAAATCATAAACAACTATCAAATTATCAATAATAACATATGCATATTATTCATGATTCATCATCTTCAAATTCTAAACTAACAATATCGAAGTTGATTCATTCATTATGTAAATTCTAAACTAGAAATATCATCAAAGTTCAAATTCAAAGTCTCAAACTCAAACTCAAACAAGTACCAATCATCATGCAAAGTTCTAAACAAACACATAAACACTTCAAGTCCACAATCAAGAAAATGTTTTCATTTTGAAAAATGCTATTTTTCTAAGTCTAAAAGATTAGCGCATTATAAGAAGACATATAAGAAAATGTTTTCATTTTGAAAAAATATCTCCCGGTATTTTGATAGCTAATATTCATTGTTGTTAAAATGATTTTTAATGAATTTTTCAAGAAATAGTAGGTATGTATTTTGGGGGTGGTAAAATCGCTAAATTTCGAGAATGGTAGGTGGTTTCGGTGGGTAGTGGGTTGCTTGACAGCTGGTTTAATGAGGTCTGCCTCACGACCCGACGCCTCGCCCTGCAAGGCGCGCCCCTCCCAAAAAATGCCTCGCCTTGGCCCAGTCGAGGCGCCGAATTGGCACCTTGCACCTAGGCACGCCTTTAACATCTATGTTTTGAACCTATGCTACATATATATATATATATATTGATGGACATGTTAAAATCTAACTAGCAAAAAAATTAAAAGAAATTTGAGAAAACAATAAAACACACTGTTAGCTATCGAACATAAAATCTTTAACATTAAAACAAAGTCTCTCAAGTTGCAATAACTATTGAACATAAAATCCTAAACCTTAACCCTTAAAGTGAGAAAGGAGAAAGGATTGAAGGAGATCCAATGGCAGATTTGACCTTCAAATGTCATTATTAATCTTGTCAACGCAAACTTGTGGTATTTTTTTTTGTTTTTTTGTTTTTATTTCCAAAAGTTTTAGCTTGACTGTCAGAGTTTTTTTGTGTGTGTGTGGTTTTTGGGTCAATATGAAAGCACTATCGCATATATCATTTTTTTGGGTTTTAATTTTGATGAGGATGAGAAATGAGTGTAAATGTAATTTTAACTTTTAAAGATTTGAAACAATGCTTTATGTTGTGATTTACTTGTGATTTGTTATGTTTGCTAATTGTATGTCATTTTTCTTGTCAATGTGTGAATTTGTCTCATGTTGAAACTTGAATTTGAAACAATGCTTTATGTTGATGGTTTAGCCTTCTAGTACTTTTTTGAAATAATATTAGTTATTAACTTGTTATAGTGGTTGAGATCACATTAGTTTTATAGTAAAATAGTATTGATTAATTGTTATTTATGATTTTATAAGTTTGCATTTACCTCTTTATAGGTATATATTGGAAATAACGATACATAAGTATTTTCTATACGTACTTTTAATAAAAGTGTGCCTTGTGCCTAGGCCCCAAGCACTCTTGTGCCTCAGTGCACCTTAATCCTATGACAACTATGGTTGTTTGGAGTTATCATTTTTTACACGGGGGCTTTTTGTATGTTCTTCTGTCCTTATTTGGTAGAAGAATGGTGTAACCATTTTGAATAAAAGTTGAGATGGTGGAGTGTTTTACTGCATCAATTACCATGATTTTTGTTTGGACCATTGTGTATGTCCATTCTTAGTACTTTTCCTGAGAATCATAAGCTCTATTTGGAAGTAATATGTATTTCCTCGAGTGTCTTTTATTCTAGTGGAACTTTATTTTCAGCCATTATTCCATCTTAACTGCATGTTAATATTCTGTTCTAAACATTCAGGCACCATATCTATGAGAAACGTGGAGGTCCTAAATCAATTGAGCTAAAAGAGATTGGCCCTCGATTTGAACTGCGGCTGTATCAGGTAATTGCACCATGCACTTCCAGTCATTTTGCAGGGCACTAGTGTTATATTTTTATTTTGCTTTCTTTTTTGAATGGGTGTGTTGTTATGCTTTTGTTTATATTATTGTTTGCGGAGGGCTGTTTTCTGGAGCTGATGTCATTAAGAGAACTATATGCCTTTTGCAGTTGTCACAATATTTCAGTTATTTGCCCCCATCCAACCCCCCGGCCCCTGAAAAAAAAAAAAAAAAAAAAGCAAAGCCACCCCAGGGTTGCTTTTCCTTGTCTTTGATGATTTTAGGACCTCTCTTATTAATCCAGTCCTTTGGTAATAGAGATGATTCTTTTTCTTCTTGCATTTTGTTTTGTTTTTGTCAGAAGGGTGTGATCATTTCATGCGGATAGTATCTCAAAATAGAAACAATGACAACATAATATGCCTTATGATCATGTGGAGTCTGCTACTTTGAATTCTAGCTTTCCATTCATTTCTATCTATGGCCTTACCATCTGTAAGGCCCATATAATTAAATATCAAACCCAAGTGTCTTCCACCAAGCTGTTCTTGGTCTTCCTTTTCCTGTTTTACTAAATATTTGCTTTATTCCATCCCAAAGTTGTCAAAGGCTCGACATGCAGCTCCATGTGCCTTGTCACCACTGAGGTGCAGTGCTATGGTTGAGGCACTGCCTAGGCACACACCTTGTGTTTTTAAGTGTATTAAAATCCTATTTCTTGTCCATTTGTCATCTTAGATCTTATTTCTTGTTGATTTGATTGCATATTCTTGTATATCAGTGAGAGGGAAGCCTAGTGGTGTAAGTCAGAGATCTGTCAGATCTCCCACTTGCCAGGATCCTTTGGTAGCGATGTTGTCACCACTGAGGTGCAGTGCTATGGTTGAGGCACTGCCTAGTGCCTAGGCACACACCTTGTGTTTTTAAGTGTATTAAAATCCTATTTCTTGTCCATTTGTCATCTTAGATCTTATTTCTTGTTGATTTGATTGCATATTCTTGTATATCAGTGAGAGAGAAGCCTAGTGGTGTAAGTCAGAGATCTGTCAGATCTCCCACTTGCCAGGATCCTTTGGTAGTGATGTTCACTCACTGGACAACTCTAGACACGTCTGCCTTCTGCTGCATTTTTCTTTCTTTTGTAATTTAGAATAAACTAATGCTTTACCGTAATTGTTTTTCACTGTGTTCTACTCTTTTACTTTTTTTTCTTTCTTCTAATTTCCGTTGCAATTTTGAAGAAATTAATTGCTTAGAAACAAATGTTTCATTGTGTGCTGTACTGATTTTTTTCTCTTCTAATTTCTTTTGCATTTTAAAAGAAACTATCTGTTTTTCTGTAACTGTTTTTGCTGTGTGTTATGCTGTAACTTCCTTCCTTCTTCTCATTGCAAAAGAAATTAGAAGAAATTAATTGTTTTCCTGTTATTGTTTTTTGCAATGTGTTTTGCTATAGTTTTTCCTTTCCTCTAATCTCTTTTGCAGTTAGAAGAACCTAATTATTATTTTTTTCAATTATATTATTTGTTATTATAGGATTAGTTATTTTTCATTTATGATTTTTTAAGTTTGCATTTATCTCCTTATAAGCATTTTGAATAAATGTGCACGTCATGTCCCTGAGGCTTGTGCTTTGCCTTGCACCTTACACCGAGGCCCCAAGCACTAATCTGTTCCACAGTGCACTTGCTCCTTGGCAACTATGCTATATCCACTCCTCACAGGAAGTATTTTAAAAGATGGAAAAAAAACCTTTTTGTTCTATTAAAATTTTTGGGGTATGCCCTTTCAAAGTGTGCCTCTGGGTATTGATGTGGCATATTTGTCATACAGTTATGGTACATATATATATGTATATATTATACCTATTTTGGGACTTGCTTGTAATTCTCAGATTTAATTTTAAGAGGTTGTGGAACAGATAGCAATTAATATAGATGTTTCCTGTGCAATCTAGGTCTTGTTGCATAATGCGAAGTGTAAGGGACTAGGAGCTTATCTTGAACTTTATGAAGTGAGCTTCCTGCCCTGCCAAGAGAATTTCTCTCGTTGGCTTGTGGTGTTTCTTTTGTTTTTTTTTGTTTTTTTGGCTAATCTTTTATTTCTTCTGAGAAGATTTTCTTGTCTAAGCCTGAAGCAATTTTCTATTAATATTATGCTTATTTTTTATGAGTATGCAATGTGCCCCACTCCCCAACACACACACACGCAACTCAACACTCAACAGAGGGCATGAAATAGGAGGCTGTTTGGTTTTGTGACGGGTAATCACTTTACCATGTTGGATGTTCCAACATTTGAGGCTGCCAAAACTTATAACGTGTTTCCAATTTGCTCCTTTATAAGAGATCGTGAATACTCTTTCTATTGTGCTCTCGCATATTGCTCCTTTATTTTAAGCTGGAAGCCACCGGTTTCAAATGTGCTTCTTTTGATGCTGCAGATCAAACTGGGAACAGTGGATCAGAGTGAAGCCCAAACTGAATGGGTCATCAGACCATACATGAACACATCAAAGAAGCGAAAGATTCTTGGGGATTGACTTGGTATTACGATTTTTCCATTCTTACCCGATGTGCGATGCAACGGGATTCCGAATGTGCTAGACCAATTAATGTACCGAAATTTTATTTTATTTTTAGGCAAACCGCCTTTATGAAAAGAATCTTTGCCAGTTGAATGTTTGTGATTGGATCATGAATCCGCAGCACGTACTCTGTTTTCTTAGAATGATTGATGGGGTATGAATAGAACAGTGCATGATTGACAGGCATACAACACTACTAAAAGGGAGTAGAACCTGACTGCATGCTCTTAAAACTGAATAAACTAGGTTTGTGATAAAAGGCCATGGTTTGTGATAAAAGGCCAACCCAAGGCCGCCTACTGTGAATGCAATCTAAAAAGGCAGCTTCCGTTTCTCAGAATTTCAAGATTTAAAATAAGCACATAAAGCACTGTCTACATGTTCTGTACACCTCTGCTGTTACATCTCTCGCCTGCCTGCCTGCCGGCCGATGTCCTAAAAAGGGAGTAAAGGAAAAGGAGTTTCTAGAGAAAAATTCATCAATGACGTGGCTAGGCGAAGCAGCCAGATCATGCTCCTGGCCAATAATCTCAATGCAGTATGGATAGGACAGGAATGGTATGGCTTGCAATTTTCATAGATTTGAAGCTTTCGTGGCTTTAGGCCCTTACACATAGTTTGCCATGCTTTTTGACCCAGAACCTCCTTGATCATTGACGCAGACGCAGGTGATGCAAAAGTACTGGTTAAGCATGAATGATCTCAGCAGTTGGGCTGCTGATTTGGAACAGGCGTCCAACAGATGATGTTGGAGTTGACATAGATGAATTTGGGATACAGGTCCTAGCTCACATCCAATTGATCATTCATCCTTTACTCTTCCATTTTGCTATATCTTCATTTGAACTACTTTCAAGTGCCACAGCATGTTTATCACTGTTTGAAGTTCCTGTATCAGCTTCTCCATTTGAAAGGCTCTTGGTTTGATCTTCTCCATGTTCATTTGCAAGAGGTTCCGTCTGTGTACTTCCAGCTGACTTGCCTTCAGGTGGAGTATTTTCCATCTGGTCTTCAGGTGGAATATTTTCACGTGCACCATCCGACAAAGGCGTACCAGATTCCAATGAAGTGATCCCAGACTCCAAATTCTGCAGACCATTTTGCTCCGTGGCACCCATTGAAGGTACATGCCCGGGGTGTGCAGAAAACTGATCGAACTGACGGCTCATCATTTGGGCCTGAGATAAGAAAAAAAAAATTATTTCTATTACTACTCGACATCAAAATCCAGCTTGTAATGCAATATCACTTGTGTGAGTGTAAGTTATGGGGGGGAGGGGGCGGGGGTATCAAAATAAATAAAACCAACCAAATGCAATAGGGCCTATCAAAACACGCAAGGCATGAATTCACTATAGTCAAAACATCTAAAACAGTAACTAAGATGTTGGGACATTTTCCGTCATGCCTTCAATAATAAAGTACAGATTTGCATTCATTTGGAACTCAGAACTTGGGTTCCACAACAAAATCCACTTCATAAAGATTCTCAAAGCCTTGGTTGACAGCAGAATAAAACCAATTAGTTATTCACCTCACTTAACAAACCGTCAAACTTAGTTAACCTCTAGATTGTGCAAAAGATCATACAAAACAAAGTCAAACTCAGCAAGTCATTTGGCAGCCAATTCCATTTTCTTCTCCATTTTCTATCAAAATCACTTTACGTTCATCCTCTTGCTGATATTATTAGAAGTCAAAAGAAGAATGAAGGCCAATGGAAGTCTAACCTGATTATCAAGAAGCAATGTTGGGACACAACTGCTGGTAACAAAACACCTCAATCAACTGGCTTACCATTCCCAAGATTCTTAGAGACAAAAAAGAATAAAAAGGGCCTTAAATTTATTGAATGCAGAAAGCTACAGGTGTCCTACTAAGCCTTGTCCAGCAGAAGCATAGCATCAACTAACAGCTAAATCACAACCATCGAAATCATAACAAAATTTATCCTCTCTTCCCCACTAAGGTATCTTAGCATATTTATGTGGGCGAAAAATGAATTTTGTTACACAAATGTAATGCCTTACAGTGGGTTAAAGAATAATACCTGATAAATTTTATAATTGACAATGCTCTCCATCTCTTCAAGACCACTGACAAGATGCATTGGTAATGTGTCCTCAACATTACGGTCTGTAACTGATGCAACCTCGTTCATATTTAGGGCTAGGTGATCAGGTCGTTGAAGGAGTAGTTGAAAAGTGGGCTGAAGTTCATAGCACTGTTCAAAAAGAGAACGGCGACAAAAAACATAAAGCCCAAGTCGAGCACGAGACATGGCAACAACCAACCTTCTAACATCACGAAGGTGGCCCACAAACCGAGTGCGCACAAGAGATAACAAGATAATATCATTTTGCTGACCTTGGAACTTATCAACTGTGGCAACCTACAAAATTGTAACAAAACATAACATCAACAAAAGCAATTGCAAATTCATATGATAAGAAAACACCAAGTTCCAAAAACAACATAGATTGGGAAGTTTCAACTTCCCAGCACCACCATGGGGGTGTAGAATTGGATCAAATCATGGCACTATGCCACTAACGGTTCCCAACAAAGATTATCTTACTATTTTCCAAACCTCATAACGATTCTGAATATTATTTGTTTGCCAACATCCAGGAAGCAGTGTATCCCAAAATATTTGGATTGTCATAATTAGGTTAAAGGTCCATCAGATAAGGATCAAAAAGTTATTCTTGTGGACAATTTCAACTAAATTGGAAGCAGAAAACCTTAGAAACATTCTGAAAACACGAGGACAACAAAAAAAGATATTAAATAGACATCAAAATTTTTGAAAACAAAACTAGAAACCATTCTTGTGGTGGTGTGTCCCCTTGGTATTTTCAGGTCACAACAGCCATCTGCCAATACCAATGGCACCATCTTTGAGGTTTGATCAAAGTTTGCATGTGAATATTTCATCACCAAATGCAAATAAAGCAAACATTTGGTTTAATAAAGGTCACCTCATCTTCATCACGGCAATGGTTGTTGCTGATGGAAGTCATATTAACGCTTTGGTCTTGATCTTCTAATTCTTGTTATTTTAGTGTTTAGTATTCAACCCTTGCATAAGAGGTTCCCAAATTGGTTTATCTTTGTGTTTAATTTGTTCCATAATGCCAGTGTCCACCGAGCTCCTTCCCCAATCAGCAGCATGAAACCATTGGAGAGCAAATTGTATAAAATCACATATTATACATATGTGCATACACATGTACATGTTTGTATGCATGGATGCCTAAAAATATTTTGCTAAGTGTGAGAGAAGAGATAAAGGAAAAAGTGGACAATAGCCACAAAGTTATGAGGATCACATTTGCTAAATTTCCCTATTTAAATAAAGTTTTAGAGGAACTTGCTCTTGGCAAGTTTTTGGTGAGTTAATATAGAATAAGTGTGCTACTTTTTTCCCCCTTGGTGTCACTGCGGCATTATAGATGAACAGATAACTTCTTAACAAGATGGAGTTACAAATTCTCAGAAAAATTCATATTGAAAGATTAGAGGAACTTCCCTTTGGACATTTTAACAAAATTTCCGAGAATAAGAGGATAATAGATATAAGATTACTTACTTTGTTGGGTGGGCCAATGAAGTTGTATGGAAGACATCGTCTGGCAATAACATCCCGGATCAGAAGTTTCTGTCCATTATAAGTTGTCAAGATGGATATCCTATTTGCAGGGTATCCTAATAAACGCATGTACATATAGACACTAACAACATATTCAGCCTCCCCCACATTTTGGTAAAACCAAGGAGAAGGAGCAGTCTCCCCTCTGCCAAGGTAGTCAGGAACATCCACGAGCTGATATTCATAAGAGAATCCAGCATTTGCTCTATGGAAAATAGCTTCTTTTTTCACATATGGAAGATCACCCAAATCTCTATACCGCCAATTGTAAAGTCTGGCTATACTTGGCCTAGCTCTACCTTGGGCATTGAGCTCAATGTAAGGAATCCCAAGACGAACAAACCTTGTGAATAGACTCTGATCCATGTGACTGTACTTTTGGAAAGCCATATTCTTCACAACAGGAGGCAACTGGTGATGATCACCAATCAATATGCAGCGTTTAAGACGTGCATAACCATCTTCCTGCCTCTGGAGCAACATGGGAATGAATGTTTCAATCTCTAAAATTTGGGCACTTTCTTCCATTAACAGGTTGTCATATTTGAACCCAAACTGGAGAAAATCCTTCCGTTTTAGAGCTGCATGAGTGCAAGTCATTGCCACAATCTTGGCTTGTTTAGTCATCAGGTAATTTGATCGATCAACAGTTGACTTGAGCAATTCAAATGCCCTACACTCTTCAAGTTCTTGAAACATTGTTTTAAGATGCCAAAAGCAACCCTTAGCAGCTCGCATGTCTTTCTCAAATGACTGGCCCGAAAACACTGGCTGAGGTGTATTGGAGAAGAATTCCTTAAAAGGAAATCGGTCCTGAACAAATGTTGGTTTATCTTGATTCTCTGCAGAAGCAGCTAAGAATTGCTCCCACCTTGAGTAGACATGAAGCAACCAAAAGTATCCAGCAGTTTCACAAGTGTAACCTACATCCTCAGGAAGCTGGAGAGACCTAGCAAGCCTCTCTACTTCACTGAGCAGTTCTAATCGTCGAACAAGCATAGCATTCACACGACCTTGTCGACTGAAGTCAAGATCAGTTGCTAATTCTTGTTCACCTTGACCAAGCCGAAGAAGATAGCGAGCAGGAACATCCCTCTGTAAAGATCAACTGAAATATATTAATAAAAAGCAACTCATAGAGTACTACATTGTACAATTGTTGGAGTGGAACTAAAATTACCCTCCTGTCCTTACTCATAAAAATCCAAAAAGAAAATGTTGACCAACTTTAAGAAAACCTTATACCTGCATTATCTTTTCAAAAATATCATTCAGAGCCTGATTGGAATGAGTAATTATCAGTGTTCTCTGAGATGGACAGTTATGGTAAAGTACATTAAGGATTTGCACAGCTGTATCAGTCTTCCCTGTACCAGGTGGACCAACAACCATAGTTAATCCAGGCTGAATACCTGAGGTTATTGCTCCAACCTGCATAGCCAGGAGGCAAAAATGAGCACATCCCATAAAGGCAAAATTGTATACCATAAATAACACCACTGACAAATGAATCTGAAACAAATTACATCAGTTTCACCAGGTACTTTTGTAGGAATTATGAACATATGCCTAAGCAATAGGACACTTGATACTTGTGATGGGACAAGTTGGTAAGCGTATAGCATGTTGAGTACTGCATAAAACTCTATTCTATGCATAAAAACATATAAACCTAGTTTTCGCACACCAATTTACAATAAATAAATAAGCAAATACAAATTATGAATGTTAGCAGAGACCATGTGTTGTTGGGCACTAGAATTAGGTGCGGGTACATGATCCTGCTCATACCTCATTTGTATAGAGGAGGCTGCAGCACATAAGCTTAATAAGCATTTAGACCCAAGAATTACACATTTAAACTTCAAATGCAAGCAGATGAATCTTCTCTAGGTAACTAATGTCAATGCTTATTCATATTCTTCAGAGATTTCACATTAGCATTCACAACTGCTGTTGTCAGTTCATTAGTGTGGGTGCGCATATGCACTCCAAGTGGCATGCCAGATCACCTCTATGTCAAGTTTTCAGCCATCTGGATCTCCACAATCTCTCAATCTGAGGATTGACCTTGTCATGGCACACATCTCCAAAACAATGCTTGTTGAGTTGGCAAGCGAATCTTCATAACCTCTCCTCCCAAAGAGCCCTACATGTGTTTCTCTTTGTGTGCCAGCCTCATGAGGTGGCACATAAATCTCAACAGTCCCTTGAAATATCAAGACTCAATGAAGTAAGGTAGCATGCTCAATGGCCTACCCGTGAGCAATTGTTATAAGAATGAAGGATGCTCGAGGCATCTCCCTGGTTCAGCTGATGGAAGTCTCCATACATGTTCCATATCATCCACTCATTACAAAGATGCTCACTGCACAGCTTGACAAATTAACACTACATCCAAGCCTTAGCTCGCTATTATTGCCCTCCAACAGGAAGCTCTCCATCAGTGACAATCACGGAAACACCAAAACCCAACCTATGAAGCTATCTGTCCAGGTGATCGCTCACTCCTCTATGCAGAGACAAAACCTGCAACTATGTTTCATGTTAGTTGAGTATTGGGCCAATGTAATAGGCTGCAGGAGTTGATTTAGTGGACTGAGGCCTGTGTAAATAAAGGCCACGGATAAACATAGCTGGAGGAATGTTCCAGCATGTTACCGGGCAAATTGTTAAGCAAGTGGGGAGGGCATAACCGCTTTTGGCGCCCAGTTAGGCCATAGATCAGTATAAAAGCAACTGATCTACGCCTTCACCCCTATGTTGAATGAAATCTGGAAATTAATTTCCCTCTCAAACTCTTTTCCCTTTCAATTCTCATTCTCTCTTTCCCTCTAATTCTCTCAATCCTTCCTCCTCTCTTTCTCTCACCTTTCTCGATCAATCGAGAACTCACTTATCAGATCAGTAATCTGACACTATGTAGCCCTACCTATGTTAAGTTGAAGTCCTTCAGGTATTGCTGATCTCTAACAACTAGACACTTCAACAACATAGACTGGGTTGTGCCTAGGTCACCACCCTTCACATAAGAATTCTATAACATGTGAATTGATTGGCACAGCTACAGGTTTTCAAGGCCTTGTTCCTCTTCACTTGAGGAAACTTGGTCTTAACCAATCACAAGAGAGAGAATACATCCAGAATGTTGGATGCCCTTCACAATGCCCACATACCCATACTTCTGAATTTAAGGTGCCACTACCACCAAAACTTCCATAATCAACCATGTCAGAGCGTCAAGCCAGGATCAACTATCCAGGTACCTTGGATATCAATGCTTTGGCCTGACCTCTTCACAAAAAATAAGGGTTTTTTAGTATTGAGATAAAACCAAACCTCAGTACATTATAAATCTAGTCTATCCTGCATCAGAGTAAGAAATCCAACTACTACTCTCTAGTAACTGCCACTCTCCCTCCCTTGAAGCCCCCCAGTAATTACCAGTTGGCTTGGCTTCCCTCTGCCAATGCACCACAAACACCTTCTAAATCATACTCTACCATAGATTTTAAAGGCGCCTAGGCGCCAGTTCGGCTCCTCAATTGGGCCGAGGCAACGCGTTTTCTGAGAGGCCCTTGCCTTGCACGGCGAGGCGCCGGGGCATGAGGCATGCCTCATGATACCTAGGTTTTATTTAAAACTTGGGCAGCCCAAGTCTAGGCTCGTCACTCCCATCCCCTCTTCCTCCTGAGTCCGACATCACTCCATCTTCTCCCTCTCCTTCCAACCTTCAAGCCAGTTGCCGGAAACGCCCTCCTTAAGCTGTCCAGCCGCCGAAACTCCCATCTTCTCCAGTGCTAGCTGCGGATCGGCCTGATCTTCCTCTCCTCTCTTCTCCTCTGCTCGCAGCTCACAGCTCACGCTCTTCTTCTCTCTTCTTCTCCTCTGCTCTTCAAGCTGTCAAGGAGCCCGCTACCCACCAAAACCAGCTGTCATTCTCAATTCCAACCTCCTCTCTTCTCGGTTCCAACCTGCTCTCATGAGTTCTTTACTTGTTTTATTTGATTATTTATTGCCTACTAGCTTAATTTCTCTTGCCGGTTGTTGCTCTCTCTTTATACGGTTGTTGTTCTCTTGTTGATTGGAGAATTTTGTGAAAGTTGGAATTGTGTTGCAACTTGCAACAGCTCAGTCAATGTCGTCGACAACTACCAAAACTAACCCGGCATGGAATTATTTTGAAGCTAATCCTAATGATAGAAATACCACCACATGTAAATTTTATCGTAAAGTAACGAAAGGCGGCATATTTCAGGCGAAACATCTTGTGGGTGGTTTTAGGAATACTAAAACTTGTCCAAAATGTCCTCCATCAATAAAACAAGAGATTGGAGAGTATATGCAAAAGAAGAAGAATGACAGGGATGAGCGAAATATGACACTATTAGATGATGATTTTCAATTTGGCGAAGGGTATGATGATGATGAGAAGCTACCACAAAGTAAAAAAAGACCCACTGTATCTATTGGAAGTGGAAACAATACTGGTAGTGCCAATACAAAAGGGTCCACTTGATGTTTTTCTTAAAGATCTAGAAGTTAGTGTGTTGAAAAGCAAGAGCAAAGGAAGGAAAACAAGGTTGGGTGAGAATGATTTTACAAAAAGAGAGTTAAAAGCTCGAGTTTGTAAAAGCTTTACACGATGGATGTATGATGCAAGCATTCCATTCAACGTAGTGACATATGACAGTTTTAAAGTCTTTATAGAAGCAATTGATCAGTATGATCCAAGTGTAAATCTGCCTAGTTACCATGAAGTCAGGGTTTCCCTTCTCAAACAAGAGGTGGAAGCCACTCGTACAATGATAAAAGATCATGAAGAGCCGTGGGCCAAATATGGATGTTCCATTTTGTCATATGGTTGGAAAGACAAGAGGGAAATGACATTAATTAACTTTTTAGTCAATTCTCCTAAAGGAAGTATATTTTTGGAGTCTGTTGATGGTTCCAGCTATTCAAAGACTGGAGAAAAGATGTTTTAATTATTAAGTAAATGTGTGAAAAAGATTGGAGTAAGAAATATGGTACAAGTGGTCACCGATAGTGCTTCAAACAATGTTTTAGCAGGTATGAAATTCATTTTTTGTAATTTGTATTATGTTTATAAATAGAACAATTTGAATATTCATTAGATAGTTATTATTTACTAATATCTTGTTAATTTCACTATAAATAATAACAGGAAGATTTTTGGAGGCAAAATATCCGACGTTGTTTTGGACACCATGTGCAGCGCAATGCTTGGATTTAATGTTGGAAGATATTTTCAAGTTGCCTAATATGAAGAAGACATTTGAGAGAGCTGTTATGGTGAATAGCTACATCTATACTCGTTCGAGTCTAGTAAACATGTTTAGAAGGTTTACTAACAAGAAAGAGTTGTTGAGGCCTGCAAAAACACGGTTTGCAACTTGCCTTTATCACTTTGGGCAGGATGCATAATCTGAAAAGCAACCTTAGAAGGATGTTTACCTCCGAGGAGTGGATGACAAGCAAGTGGGTAAAAGAAGCGGAGGCTAAAAAGGTTGTAGAAGTGATTTTGCTGCCTTCATTTTGGAACAATGTTGTATATGCTTTAAACGTGGCTAGTCCATTGGTGCGTGTACTGCGCTTAGTGGATGGTGAGAAGAAGCCGACTATGGGATACATATATTTGGCCATGGATAGGGCCAAAGAAGCAATTGCTAACTCTTTTAATGGGGATGAAAAGAAGTATGCACCCATTTTTCAGATCATTGATAATTGATGGGATATTCAACTTCATCACCCCCTGCACGCTACTTTCTACAAGGCTGAACGTATAGATCCAGAGATCATGACTGGCTTGTATGAATGCATTAGAAAGTTAAATCAAGATGTAAAGGTTCAAGACCAAATTGATGCTGAGCTTTCAATGTATAACAAGGCAGATGGGTTCTTTGGAAACTATATGGCTATTAGAAAGAGAGCTGAGAAATCACCAGCTATACACATATATATATTACATTATATATATAATCATTCTAGATAATAGATAATAATTAACCCATGAATTTTATTGGACAGCTGAATGGTGGGCTTCATATGGAATGTCAACACCCACATTGCAAAATTTTGCAATTAAAATTCTTAGCTTGACTTGTGGTTCATCTGGGTGTGAACGTAATTGGATTGTGCTTAAAAATGTAAGTGCATGGTACATATAACACTTACAATTTTTATTAGTAGTTAGTTTGTTTCATATAGCTTATTCTTAGTATGTTTTTGCATAAATTGTTGTAGCTTCATACTAAACGAAGAAACAAGCTTGATCAACTTCATTTAAACAACTTGGTGTTTGTGAAATACAATAAAGCATTGAGGCGTCAGTATCAAATGTGTGATACCATTGACCCTATCATATTGACCCACATTGATGAAAGCGGTGAATGGTTGACTGGAAAGCTTGATGAGGAGAATGATAAAGATGATGAAACTGTTTTTCCATATGACGTTGGGGATGGGTTGACATGGAGTAATGTCGTTGCGACTCCAGGAGTTGGAGAGCCTAGTTATCAATTTAGAATTAAACAAACTCGATCACAATCGGGTTCAACTTTGGCTTCGACTTCAAAGCGGTGAGTAACTTAAGAGATTGAAGAGAAGGAGGAAAGTGAGATAGAGACCAAAGATGATGAAGACTTGGAAGAGGGAGAGGAAGAAGAAGATGAAGGGGTGATTGAAGGGGATGATGAAGATATTGACCTTGATGTTGATGATCTTCTTGATGATGATTGATTAAAACTTCTTTATTGATTGTGGACTTGTAGTGTTTATTAATTGTGGACTTGTAGTGATTTGTTTAGAACTTTGCATGATGATTGGTACTTGTTTGAGTTTGAGACTTTGAGTTTGAACTTTGATGATGTTTCTAGTTTAGAATTTGCATGATGAATGAATCAACTTTGATGTTATTAGTTTAGAATTTGAAGATGATGAATCATGAACGATATACATGTGTTATTATTGATAATTTGATAGTTGTTTATGATTTTATAAGATTTTAAGTTTTTTTTCTAAAAGGTGTGCCTCGCTTCGCAAAGGCGCGCCTCGCGCCTCAGGCTCCAGGCTCCTTTGTGCCTCGATGTGCCTATCGCCTTTCAAAACTATGTACTCTACTAAAGAATACAAAACTTTTTGAGCACCAACCCCAGTTCGAAGTCTATTACATCCTCCAAAACCTTCAAAGAACCCTCAACGATGAGGTAATTAAAAATATTGCTTCATGAGATCCTCTAGTTTGCTAGTGCTTAAGGATCAGTTCTCTTCCAATCTGCCAATAAAATAATAGATTGCATACTGCTTAGGTTCACTTTCTCTCCAAATGAGTATTGTGTGTGTGTGTATATATATATGTTATTGTTTTGCCTAAAGTAATAAATGCTGGAATTATGGGAGAAATCAGGAAGAGATATGATATGATTTGGCGGCAGTTAGTTAATAGGATTTAATTGTAACTAATTGTAATTTCTAAGGGTAGTTTTGACTTTTATAAGTTAGTTATATATCCTTAGGTAGTTCCACCCCTCTAGTCTATAAATAGAAGGGTGCGGAGGTCAGTTCATTCATTCAATCAATTGTATCTTTCATTTCTTGTGTTCGGATACAGTGAGAGGCGAGAGAAAGAGCTGTGAGTTGTAGTTCTTGTTGTCTCCATTTAGAGTATCGTATTCGAGAGGCAAGGAGAGGCGAAAGAGGGGTATTCTTGTACTGGTTTCTCATACGGTTCTAGTGGATTGATTGCTTCTTGAATTGCTGGATGTAATGCCATGTAAATGACATGAACCATGGTATATCATGTGTGCTGCAATCTGGTTTGGTTTTCTTTTACATTTTAATTATGTTTGTATTGTTTACTTTCTGTTTTGAATGATGTTTAAATTCGGTGAGGTTTTTGAGTGATTCTTGAGAGATTAGAATTCTTGGTTTTACAACATATATATATATATATAAGATTTTATTCATCTTTATTTCATCATTTTGTTTGGGGACTTAGTTTAAATGGGACATTCAGAAGATATAATGATCCAAAATTAGATGTGCAATAAACAAATCAATATTTAAGCTAATCTGCCTCAAGTAGTGAATATAGCTCATGTAAATATCTTTTAAGCATGCATAGGATCTTTGGTGCGCTTATTTCAAAACTAACTTGCAGAAAGAAAAGGCTATAAGCAATTTTTTGCTGCTGAGAGATTACAATAGAAGACAACATATCAAGTTTTTATCCATTATGTGGAGTTGGTTACATGAGTTCTAGCTTTCCATTCATGTCTATCCATTATTTTATCTTTTGTAAGGCCCATATACTTAAAATCAGACCTAAGTATCTTCCATTGTAGTCCCCCCCCCCCCCCGGTCTTCATCTACCGCTTTTTCAACTACTTGTTGCATTCTATCAAATCTTGTCACAGGAACATCTACTGCCCAACTTCTCACATAACCAAACTATCTTCATCACGTCCCCCACACTTACGTTTAATAGGAGCCACTCCGACTTATTACAAATTACCTCATTTCTAATTTTATCTTATCTTGTATGACCACACATCTATTTAAGCATCCTCATCTCGGTTACTTTTATAATTTGCACATGTTGGTACTTTGCCCAATATTTTGTGCCATACAACAATGCTCATCTTATAACTATCATATAAAATTTTACTTTTAGCTTTAGTGAAATATTACTATCAAGTAAAACACCAAATGCACCTTTCCAATTTAACCATCATGCCTTAATTCTATGGTAAAATCCTCATTAATCTTCCCATATTTTTGGATGATCGATCCAAGACATCTAAATTGGTCTTTTCTTGGTATGATTTGATCTGCCAATTTTACCATAACATTATCTACACATTATATTAAAATACTAAACATATATTCCATATATTCAGTTTGGGAGATTACAAAAAACTGTAATATTTTTTGTTGAATCAAACACCAGAAGCCCAAAGTTGAGTTCAGTTGAAGCAACAAAGAGAATTCAAAAAAATCTCCCAAATGAATTTGTCAAGAACCAAACTAAGTGTAAGACTAAATCAATCAATTTATGAAGTTTGTTTTGAAATAAATTGGGTGCAAGATCCAATTCCAAGAAGTAAACACTCCAAAGAGAACAAGAAGCTAGTGAAGGGGGAAAAACATAGCAAGAAAAATAAACCTTCCTGTAACTTACTGCATCAAGAAGAGTTGTCAAGTACCTGTATTGGTGTAAATCTGACTGAATTCTGCTTTGGCTGATCCTGTGGATATGGACCTGGGTCAGGAGGAACATAAGCCTCAACAATAAGTTTTTCCCTCTCAGTACTGGCATCCACCATATTAGTATCGTTAACTGAAGTTACAGAAGACTTTTCATTGCCAGGAAGGGCCTGAGCATTCCCTTTCAGATTCCTCGGAAGCGCAATTCGAAAAGGGGGATTTGGTTGCAAGTTTTCTGTGCCATCGGAATTTATAAAACAAACCTAGACAAACAGGAAAAAACCTTTAGTCATATAACATGAAGCCAAAAAACTACAGAGTGATAAAGCTAGCCTAACTCCAAATTTTTTACACACCAAACTATAAAACGGAAAAGATAATACCAACCTGATAATCTGGGAAACTCTCTGTGACATGGTCAGCATCAAGGAAGGTATCTTTGAAATCAACTGTATCTAGGAGATCTGGCATATTCGTCCACTGTGCTGCAGAAGGATTACCATACCCCAAAAATATATCATGCAACCAATCAGGAACTATACAAGTTTCATTCATCAAATCTCTTATGGATTCTAAAATGGCTTTGAAATTATTTTCCTTGGGTTTCCTCCTCATGAGTACATTGAAGTTACCATAAACATCTTCTGCTCCTTTCTCTGCTATATCAGTGACATCCATATGGTATTGGGCGGTATCAAGAGCAATAGTTACGGTTCTCAGATCACCTTTCGCAGGCTTCCATTCATCCCTTTTAATTCTCCCAGTGAAATCATTCATGAGGGTTCCCTCCTCATCTCGGATCTCAATAATTTCACAACCACGTACATATTGAAGACCAAGTTTCTGAGGGACAGTTGCTTTTGCAGATTCGTCTGCACTTAGGGGCTCAAATGTAGGGCGAATTGATAGTAGAAAGAGAACATCATGTTCTTTAAGGGCATTCCATTCAGATCGTATTTGAGTCTTGTAACTAGAAATGCTGAAAGTAACTTCTGCTGTCACAGATGATGGCTTCACCTCTCCAATATTTGGCTGCTTTACCTCAGTAATCTTAAATTCTTTAATTGGCACAGCCATTCTAGACCAACCACGGAAACCAGTCTCTCCCTCATTATCAATATGAGCAAGGAGATGCGGCACAGCTTCTTGGATATCCTCCCGGATCTCATACGTTGACTCGAGGCGGAAAAGGTTGAAATTTCTAAGCAGATAATCATGAAGAGTCAGAAACTGTAAATTAAGTTTTGGGAGTGCTAGACAGCCTTCCCCAGTGTAGTTGATGCTTGGAACAAGGCTTTCATCCCACATTATCTGCTCATTTGGGTAAAGCGGAAGAGCATTTATGGCCTCCTTCTGCGATCTCTGTTTCTCAAAAAAAGAAACCATAACTTCAACAAGAAAATCAACTCTTTCTGACCATGGATCATCTTTTGACACCAGTTTGAGCTGAAGGAAAAAAAAGAGAATGTCAACTAAATTAGCATGTATGATATTCATGGGAAACATTGCAAACAATGCCCTTGGATAAAGAAATTATTGCAAACAATGCACTCAGGTTAAGCGAAAGCAGTGATGAATACTCTGCAATTAAAATTGTTGTTGTTGCTGTTCTTGTCCTCGTCATTATTGTAATTCTCTGCAATACAATCCATTTATTTTCTTTGTCTTTCTTCATTTAACATTGTTTGTCCTCTGTTTCCTTTCACCTCAGACATGGGTTCACAAACACATCAGTTTTACCTTAACCTGTGTTACTGCATTCAGCTATTTCTTACTCCATCACAGTCCCTATTATCTCTAGAATTCTGGCCACACATGAGATGAGTGTCACACTCAAAAAAAAAAAACAGTATTTTGATTCCCCTCAATACAAAGAAAAATAGGGGCTAGATAAACAGAGAAAAAAGACCTAGGTTCTTTTATTTGTCCCGTTGATTAAATTATTTGCTTCTTAACTCTGCAAGCATGTGCATGTAAAGTTGTCACATTAAACAGACTGTAAACCTCTACAATGAGCTATAAATCCCACTCCTGCCTATGCCCTGATTTTTTCTGAGTCACCAAGTAAAAGCACCATGTGCCATTATCAACTTCAAAGATGTAGAACCCATAACTGTCAACAAACAAGAAAGACGATGAGTAAATACAAACTTATTAATCCTTCCTTACAAATTTGGTTTTTAAGGAATAAGAAAACATATCCAGCTTGAAGATTTTATGAATGTATTAGCAAACCAAAAAGAAAGGAACAAGATTTGTATTTCAGAGAGAAGTGGATATCCAGCCACTGATAATTCAAAATGAAATTCTCAATGAGCCATAAAAATATTCGACAATACTAAATGCGTTGATACAAAATTAATGAAGTCTTAACACCAGAACAACACATAATGCCACACTTAACCAATCATCCTACCAACCTTGCAGCAGACTAGGTCCCTTAGCTCTTCTGGAGAAAGTACAGAAAGTTTCTTTGAAAGATCAGAGCGCCTGTTAATTGCCCCAATATTTGCCAATGCAAGTTCACGCAACTACAAATACAAAGGAAAAAATAGTTAGAGCATTATCAAGCCAAGACAATAATAAAAAACAATAATCACAAGCCATAAGCCCCCAAAAAAAACCATGAAATTTTTGCAAGAAAGCAGTAGATCTTGGAATTATATGGAAGATACTGTACCTTGGGAATCTTCTTAAATGCAAGAAGCTGAAAAGCCTGGAGGCGGTCATAATGAGATTGAAGCACCTCATCATCGGTCATTTGTCTCCCTAAACGATCATCAATCTCAAAGCCTTCATAAAACTGGAGCAAGTCAACCAGTTGAGCAAACAGTTTCCCCTTCTCATGCCTGTATAGGGCACTTAAATGACATTTGGAGACAACAGCTACATCAGCAACAAGAGGCTTTAAAAACCTGTGCCAACGTTAATACAAGTATAAAGGAAACTATTAGAAACTTTCTAAATTTTGCTGGTTGAAGCAATTAAAGTCACGTCTGAACATTCAAAGCTTGAAATGAAGAGGAAATGCAAACATCAAACTCAGGATTAGGAGACTAACACAGAATGGGAAACAAATGTTTGCAGAATGTATCAGTACCTCCGAGTTGGGAGTTGACTCAAGAGATCTATAAGAAATTCCATAAACCTCTCACAGTACAATATGCAAGCATCATCAACTCCATCAAAACCATTAAGAGCAAACATTCCATCCTCGTTGTCATGTTGTTTTTTTGGAAAAACCTTCAAATCAAGTATCTGCTCGGGAAAATGAGAAGAGACACAATAATAAGTTGCCAGATCTTACTACTGAAAGTAACAGGTTAAGACAAGCTTAATTGGGAATATGCACCTCCAGAAACTCTTGAATGAGATTTCTCACAAATGTCACTTCAACCAATACTGAGGGATCGAAGAGCTCTCCCCGTTTGGTTGCTTCCTTAGCTTTTCTAGTGATCCTTTTCCATTTCTTCAGGAGATCACGATTCACGGAAAGCTCCATCTATACTTCAGGGAAGGAAGTAAGTCAAAACTAAATAAAAGGTCTGATAAAATAGAAACTTCTTGTTCAGATAGAACAATGCACCATTTAAAAACTTACCTGGAAACGACCATATGATAAACTATGCCAGCACTGCAAACTTGCTAATCTTAAAATGTTTCTACTCACTATCTCATCTTCCAAGCTCTGTCATGAAAGTTCCTCGAGAATTAAAAAATAATCTAGGGTAACTACAAATCCACAATAAGTTCATTAGTAAATGCAATCAAAATGAAGGACAGAAGAGATTTTTTTTGTTGTTGTTGTTGAACTGTCTTCTATATCAGTCTGGCAAGCTAGAATTATGTAGCTGATCCCATATAGTGGATAAAGGCTTGATATGTTGTTGTTCTTTGTCTTATTGTAATAATACTGTATGCACTGCTCCACATTGAAAATTGGGAGAAACATTCTTGTCCTCACAATTTAATATAGAATTTATATCAAGTTTGCAATTAATTTTAAGGCATAGAGGTGAAAGAACATGGAGCATAACAATGACAGCAACAAATGAACTGAATTACGATTAACCACTACATGGCGACCACTGAATATGTAAGTCCAGAACTCATGGCAAATTCTATTCCCAATAGATTCTCATCGCCTTCAGAAATAGTACAGCACATAATTAAAAAAAGAACATTTCAACTTAACCCCCCAAGGTTGGCCTGGTGGTAAGATGCCATAGTGGCCTCCCATGCCACCAAGATTCAAACCTCTTTTTGGGCAGAGAGATTTATGTGTGCCTCCCTAGTGCAGATTGTTTATGGGTTATTGCTCTCGTTGAGAAAGAGAGAGAGAGCAAAAAATAGATCTACACCGGGCTGGAGATGGTTTCGGCCAACTTCATCACAGGAAAAATGTGAATCCAATTGCATCAACCTAATAAACTACTCATGAAGCTTGTGACATGTTGAAACTCAGAATCTAAGGAGAAAAGGCACAAATTTCCACAAAAAAAAAAAAAAAGTTTGTTTCAAGTGAGAAATATGCACTTTTTTTCTGAAATTTTCATTTACTCATTCATATGCATTTACATGCACTGATTAAAAAAATGCCAAAGACTTTCCAATCCCAAAAAAATAAGAAAGGCGGAGACTTGGGTCTCTTAAAGTAATTAACCACTTAAGCAGATTTAGAGAAATGAGCAAGTGGATACCAAAAATTCTATATAATTACTGGAAATATAATATGACAGAAGAACTGGCAGCAAACCGATACCGTAGCCTCATGTCTGGCAAGCTACAAATTAATAAATGTTACTATAATTACCTTACAAAGAACACAATAACAAAAGATAAATTATATATATAAAAAAAAAAAAAACCTTCAGCCTAGTTTCAATTCTAGAACTAACTTTTAGTTTTCAGTTCACACACCAAACTTATCTTTTTGTTTCAATTGTAGAACGCTGTTACAAACAGCTAATTTTGACTGTCAAAATAATGATGTGGTATGAAGAAAGTGCTTACTTCAGGTGGCAACTAATTGACACCTCATCAATAATTTCCCTTTCTCTCTCTTCTTCTCATCTCTCTTTACAGTCAACATACAGAAAAAGAAAATACCACATGCAGCGACGGTGGCCAGCCACCATGGTTCTTTCTCTCTCTCCCTCCCCCACATAAGAACCAAACATCATAGACCCATCTTGAAGCCATTGAATTGATAATAGGAATGTTAAATGCAGACAGAAGTTTAAGTGCTAGAGAATATATCAAAGAAGAAAATGAATAATTTTAAGAATGGAACTACGTGTCATTCAAGGTAACCTACAAAATAACCATACCTGAAAGGCATTAATCATGAAAACCAGGTAATTTGTCTTCTCAGCAATACTTAAGCTTCTTCCCTACAACCACATGATATGTTGAATATTCAGTAAGCTATTAAACTTCTAAATTGGTTGTTCAGCAATAAGTTGACAAAATTGAAAATATATGGTCTGTTCGGTTATGGTTCAAAAAACTATTTTTGAGTTCTGCAACCAAATAAAATAAAGAGTGATTTCAAGAAATTACTCTTCTAAGATTGACCTCAAAACACTCCAATCTTGCAAACAGCAAAGAGAGATTTTTACATCTTTCAAAGACTATTTCAAAACACTCCAATTTTGGGAAACAACAAAGACATATTTTAATACTTCAAAAAATATTAGAATACAAAATAAAAACTACACGAAACAGATGTATTTTCAAAATTTTCAATTTTGAAGACAGTGAAAACAGAAAAACCATAACCAAACAAGCCCATAATTGCTTAAAATAAAAGTGTGTCAGTCTTTTGTTCCTTGAGAGAGCAAATATTTCTACATGTAGTTGCATATGTTTATGTACAATCTTACAACATTTACACACTTAGTGGGAAATGAAACCATACACCATATATTATGGGTTATTTTTATGTATAATCCCATCCCACCTGAATGGTGAAAGGAGATCATGGTAATATAATGCTATAAGGGTAAACTTCTATAAATTATTCCACAGCAGCATATCAAGATTCAAGCTCTAAACCCACTAGGTGAGGTTGGCCATTCCTAAGTTACACTACTTCCTATCATTTCTTCAAATTGATCTCATCAAAGCATAATCCTATGGTATCCAATCTTCCTAGGTTTCACCTACCAAAACTCCTCCATAGCTTATGGGAATTTTTAAGGATATAAACAAGAAAGAACTAAACAAAATTGCTTATAACAGCCCTTTTTAAGATTAATGTGCTCAACTAGCACAAAATGCAAAAAGTAAGATTTGGGATCAAGATAAAAGGCACAACCCCATGGGTGATTATTACCTTCGAGATAAAAATTGGGAAAGGCCAAAAACCTAAATATGGCAAAAGAAATCCATTAAAGTGTGCCCAGTACAAGATTGTTTTAAGTGTCATAACAAGAAGAAATACAGAAACACAGAAAATCAAGAGTCTACAATTCAAACATAAGCCCATTTCTAGAAAATGCACTTCCTTGCAGGTTAAACCCTTCAAAGGATATTTACAGGAAAAAAAAAATCCTTTCAACAGATAATTCCATTGGATTATGACTATATAAAATGATTATATTTTTTCTACAATCTAATTCACAAAATGTTAAATCATTTCATATTTTTTATTTCATTAATATCTACTTCAAACTTTAACCAATTTCAAAAACATCCAGAGCTACTAATATTATTAAACCCAGAAAAAATGGATATCAGAAACCTCAAGTTAATGGAGTCCAAGAGACAAGGAACACATACCTCCTTAAGCCGAAGAACCCTCTCAAGAAATGCCTTGAGCATGTCTTTCCTTTCATAAAAGCAAATCCAAGCAGCTACATTCTCCCTAAACTGCAGGTTTCAAATTAGTTAACAATGAGTATAATAGTGTGGATGCATTTTCATTCTCTACTTTTATTGATGAGAAAAAAAAAAAGTATAATCTTGAGCATTCAAACTTGAATAGAACTTTTAAAAATTCTTCGGGCTCTTTCAATAAGTGCTTTTAGCATTTGACTTCTTTTTTATCTATCTTCTCCACCAGGACCACAACTAGAGCGTGCTACAAACAACACTTGGTTTTCCAGAAAGAACATATAATTAGTTTGAACTTTCAAGTTCCTTTTATATTCAGAAACCTGTTCAACATGTAATCCCAACTGAATTAGAATAGATATTCAATGTAGTTTAGCTGCATTCTCATTTAATAAAACAACAGATAGTTCTTATTTTTTTGTTTCCCAGCACTATAAAGCAAAGGAGAAGGAATATTTCTTAAAAACTATTTTACACTCCATTTCATGTGTTTTTGGTGAATCGAAATTGCATTGAATGTAAGAGCCTAAAACCTCCTTCCCGTCATATTAGTTCTCTCAGTAACCAAGCAGAACCCAAATTCGAAAGAATTCATCTTTTTTACCAGGGTTTGACCTTTCATTGCAGAACTAGATCGCATTATATAACATAAATTCATTTTCCTTAAATTTCTCACACTTCCCGGCAAGTCCTCCCAGCCCGAAAAACAGAAACGAAGTAATCCAGGAAAACTGCCTCGGAAAAATCAAATTACCTTCTCATTGATCATGAGTATCATCGACATCACGTGCTCAAACGTGGCCGCCTCGGGGTCGAAATTGGGCCACAGGTAATTCTCAAGGTACTGGCTCACCTCCAAAATCATCACCCTCTGAAGGGGGACGGGCTTCCGGCCGCCCTTCACCAGCAACTCCGTCTCGTAAATCTCCTTCACCAGTTCCGGACTGAAGGGCTTCTTCGGGGCCTCCCCGCTCCCAGCCTTGGACCAATTGGCCACAGCAATTTTAGTAAGGCGGTCGCGCTGGATCTCGAGCAGAGTGATGGAGTTGGGCAGAGGAGACCCCATCTGCGACTCCGGCGACTTCTCGGGGACCTGCTGCACGGCAGCACCGCCATCGACTACCGGGTACTCCGCAACGCGATGGCGCTTGAAGTCGAACAGTCCGGTGCCGTATACCTTGGTCATCTTCTCGCCACTTGGAATTCGAGTTCAGAGTTTATACAAGCTAGCCTTCCCCTACATAGAAAAGGAGTTAGGTTTGGAGAATTGGTTGACAGATAGATAAACCCTAAGGGGGGAGAGAGAGGGGAAATAAGTAGGGTTTCCCGAAAATGAAGTTCCGATTAGGCCGTCGACGGTGCGTTGGGAATCCGCGATGGGGTCACAGATATCCTCGGTGTAATGGTATTTGCTTTCTCAGCAAAATTATTAATAATGTTCATACAAAATTAATGAACTTTTTTCACTAATTTATTCATTAATTTAATTAATAATTTGAAGTACAAATAGTATTGCTGGAAATAAGAAATGTCAATAATTGAGTGTTTTTACCTTTTATAATGTCTGATTACCTACGAAATCAAATTAGTCTCAGTCTCAAGTTGTAGCCAATTTGAATTTATCACAACAATTAAAGTTTAGATCAAAAAATAAAATTCAACACGAAATACTTTATCAATTTTAAAATATATTTCTATAATTATAAAATAAATTATAGAACAATCTTGGTATGGATTTAAAATGGAAATAAAATAAAACTAGATATTAAACATTTAATTTATAAATACGAAACCTACAAATTAAGAAAATAAGGGGGGGGGTTAAAAGTATTAAAACACTCACTCACTTGGTTCATTTGATTTGTGATTTTACAGCTTAGTGATCTATTTTATTTTTTGGCCAACAATCCAAATATTGTAATGTATTCAATCACAAATTTTCAATTGATCATGTATAAAGGAGACTAAAAGTTCGATCTAACTTAATTAATTGAATTGAACCAATTAAAATTTTTGATTCAATTGATATATTAAAATTGTCGATTCAATTGATATATTTTTTTAAAAAAAAGTTTAATTCAATTAATTTTTTTCAAGAGTTTGATTTTTTGTTGTAAGTAATCTAACTAACCAAACCAACTGACCTTAAAATGGCCTCATTTTTCTAGTTATAAAACAACATTGTATTTAGCTTGTTACATTAAGTGAAAAATAAAATAAGATGAAAAAAAAAAGGAAGAAAAATATCAATAAGGCAATAATTGAGAGCTTGAAACTTTAATCATTTGCCTTGGACCTTATGCCTTTCGTCAACGGTCATTGTCCCCTTTTGCTTGTTGCCTTTAGCAACTCCCACTTGACATTTCTTGTAGTTGTTCATTCCTTATTTATTTATTGTTTCTTTGATGATCAACCATCTTTCACCTTCTTGTTCATTGTCGGTCGTGGATTGATGACTTTTATCTCACTTTGCTCGTCTTATTCGACTATTCTTACTTAACTTTTCTTGTTTATTCCTTGTTCCTTTGATGATTGATCGTCATCCCTTTCATAGTCAACTTTCGACTATATTGTTGTCCTTGTTCGTCGTCGAATGCAAGCTTCATTCCATTATATCTTTCTCTTATTCAACTTGTGACTCTTGACGTATCTACTAGCAACCTTGATAGATGTGAGCGTTAGTTCGATTTTGTCAATTTGTTCAATTTTTTTATTGATTTTTTGTGTTTGTTCAAATTTTTTTTTTTTTAAAGAAAAATCCAAACCTTTTATGCTTTTTGCAATTTTATTCAAACATTTCAATTTTGACAATATGATGCCAATTTAGTCAATTTGTTGCAATTTTAGTCATAACTCAAATCCGATTTGAGAGCTATGTGTGCTCACTGACATGACATATCAGTTGGCGTTTTAAAACATTTTAAGTGGACCCCACTTTAACACATGTAACAAAAATAATAAAATCCTATGTAATATAGATATATATGTTAAATATGTGTGTGTGTGTGTACACAGAGGAAAAATGGGCAAGAAATAGAGTAATGACAACGAATAAGGAGATTGAGGGGACAGTGACGTGGGGGTAGAAATTGTGGCTAATCTTTATTTATTGGTTGCAACAATAAAAGCTACGAATGAGGAGGCGATGGCAAGATTTGACAGCCCCAGCCTATGTTTTTGCTTGATACAATTGATTTTCTAAAGTTTAAGTTCGGCCTTGAACTTGGTTATGAGCATG
The DNA here is from genome assembly GCA_036245055.1 of Diospyros kaki. Taxonomy (NCBI): domain Eukaryota; kingdom Viridiplantae; phylum Streptophyta; class Magnoliopsida; order Ericales; family Ebenaceae; genus Diospyros; species Diospyros kaki. Next base: position 37,587,875 of record BSEG01000001.1, on the reverse strand, counting down.
TCAGCTTTGGTGTTCACGTCTAGGCTCGAGCATGACAACACCGTCACTTTGTCGCTATCAACGACAGTTATAGTCCCACTGAACTCGATCAAGAAATCACTCAATTACGAATTTTGTGTTGTCGATATCTAGAGACTCGCTTCACAAGCTGTTCATGGTCTCGATCCTTACGTAATTGCCTTACACTACAAACTTCCAAATCAACGTTTTGAATGACGGAAGGGCAGCATTTTGGGCTAAGGGTTTTGATGCACGCAGTGTCGTGAACAATGGTAGTGGTAGAGATTAGCCATTGCCTCCAACCCAGCGCTGGCATCGTCGCCTCAATCTCTTCCTTCGTCGTCATTGGCTTTGTTCCATCCCTTGCCCATATTCCCTCTCTGTATACATATATATACATATAACATATATATCTATATAATATAGGATTTTATTTTTAATTTTTTTCACATGGATCAATGTGGGGCCCATTTAAAATATTTGTAAACACCAAGTGACATGCCATGGCAACAGGCGCACTCGCCTCTCAAATTAGATTCGAATCATGGTTAAAATTCCAATCAATTGACGAAATTAAGTGTTTATTGTCAAAATTAAAATGTTTAAATAAAATTACAAAAATAAAAAATATATTTTTTTTTCAAACTATTACCCTTTCTAATTTTCATTTAGGCCCTGTTTGATTGGTCACATTTTTTATGAAAAATAGTCATTTTTCACTTAAATTACAGGTTTGATGTGTTTGATTACCTGAATTTTTCTTAAAAAATGATTTCCATCTTTTGGTCATGTGATGGCTTATTCTCACTTTTGCTGAAAAACAAATTCTTAAGAGGAGTTGGAAAAATTTTCCAAGGAATTGAAAGTAAGGGAGGTGACGGAGCAAGAGAGTGAAAGAGTGAAAGAGTGAAAAACTCATTGAAGAGCAAACCAACTCCATCGCATCAGAGGCGAATGATAGCCATTGCAAATCAACTCCCAAAATCACTTTTGGTTGCAGCTTCAATGGCGGCCTATGCTTCAACGGCAAGTGCAACGGCGAATCTACTACTCTACTACCGCAGACAATATAAATATAAATATAAATATAAATCTATATAATATGGCAGAACAATTTTTGAAAATGTCTCAAAATGTCTTTTGTATGGAAGGCTGAGATGAGTTTTAAAGGTAGATGAATGGCTGAGATGAATTTGATGAATTTGAGTTCCCGCCCATGTCTCCCCACTTTTGCTATTGGCAGCCACCACTTTTGCTTTTTAATTGAAAGAGAGAGAGAGAGAGAGAGGAAGAGAGAAAGCTTGGCCGAGAGAAGGGGAGACGGAGGCCGGCTGATCGTGCGAAGGCCGGTAGAGGTCATCCCAGTGGCTGAAGGCGGCGGAAGGAGTAGTGATGGTGGCCGTTTGTGGCTGAAACAGAGGCGAGAGGCGGCTGCACCATTTTTGTAGCGATGCTGGGTGGAGAAGGAGGCTGCGGTGGTGGCCCTGGAGGTACGATGCCCAGCCGCAACTAGAGCCACCGCCACTAGCCAGGCATTTCCCCCCACCCTTCTCTCTCTCTCTCTCTCTCTCTCTCTCCCTCCCTCCCTCCCTCTTTCTCTCTCTCTCAGACCCACCCACCCATGTCGTCGTCGCCCCTCCCTCATTCGTTCGCTGTTGCGGCCATTGATTAGCAATTAGAGGTGTGTGATTTTTGCTATATTTTGTTGCTGCATTTTGCTGTGTATTTTTTGTTGTTGGATTTGTTCTCTTTTGTTGTTTCTGGTTGTTGCGAACAGAAATTTGTACTGTTGTGATTTGATGATCTTTGCTGTGTTTTGTTGCTATCAACTGATTTTCTGTGTATTTTCTATTTCTGGTTGTTGATTTTTGCTGTTAACGGAATTTTTGCCATGTGTTTTTCCAGGTTCTTGATCTTTCAAGTTGGTTGTTGCGAACAGAATTTTTGCCAGGCTGTTCGAACAGAATCTTTCAAGTTGGTACACATATACATATACACATGAATCTCCCACTCTTTCAGTCATTGCCGCCCACCCACTCGCCGTCTCCCTCTCTCTTTTTCCCTCTGTCCACCGCATGAAGCTGCCACTCTCATCCGCATGAAGCTCTACCGCATGAAGCTGCCACTCTCATCCGCATGAAGCTCTAAGCCACTGCTTAAAAGGTACGGTTTGTATATAGTCATTGTGTATATTTAACATAGCTTTTTGCTGCTGTATATAAATGGGCAAAGCAAAGCAAAGCACACACACCCACACCCATTCATAGGCACAGTGAGTGTATATATGGCAGTGTATATCTGTGTTTATGTATCTCTCGCGACTGTATTTATATATGTGAGTGTATATATGGCAGCCATTTGGTTGTTTTTAGAGAGGTTCATTCATATGTGAGTGTATATATGGCAGCCATTTGTGTATCTGTGTGTATTTATAGTTCCTATTCCGTTGTGTTATCTTCATATATAGTTCCTATTCCGTTATGCTATAGTCACTGTGTGTATTTATATATAGTCACGGCTTTAGTTTTAGTTCCATTATGTTATCTTCATTCTCTCTAAGTCGCGACTGTGTGGGCGAGAGCGAGAATGTAACACCCCGTCCTTTACAGGCGTATCACTATAAGGAAATTCTCGGTATATTTTTTTTATTTTCCAAGTCCGTCACTCGCGGCGCCTATAAGCACAATCTTCACTTGCAGATGAAGCACTCGTCACAAAAACTACAGCCGGCACCCGCGATGATTTCAAGGACAACCATCACATGCAGATATATACTCCGAGAGTTCCAGTCTTTCTCGTTTAGTTAACAATAACATAATCATAACTGAACGAGACATTATAAATACAGCGGAATACTTAACCATCAAAATAATGTGGCCTGCCACGTGTTACACAAGATGTTCCCATACCGTCATATGAATACAACATCAATACCAATTATTACAACATCGTCAAGCGATATATAACATTAATGCTTCCAAAATAATACAACAACAACAACTATCAAACAAACACCACTGGCTCATCGGTCGTGTCCTCGACCTCGCTGTTGTCCCTGACTGGAACGTTGAATGTTCCAGGGGCATAACCCATGTTAGATGATAAACCATCTAAGTGAAGGTATGAAACAGATATACAATGCATGGAAGACATATGAGCATGGCATACTATATGACAATATGCAAAACTCGTCTAACTCGAGATATCACCCTGACATGTTTAATCCCTCGAATGCGCCACTGTGGCACACGTTCACCTGGTCCAACGTTAATCCCTCGGTGCACCGTCATGACACCCGTTCACCTGGTTTAACATTATTCCCTCGAGTGCCCCAGTGTGACACCCGTTCACCTGGATTAACATTGTCCCAATCTCAAGTAGACCCCATCCCGCCCCATACGGACCCAACGATGCAATTAAACTTGACCCCACATGATATGAAAATTTACACGCCATGCACCAACATTTTATAATAAAACAGTTAATGCAATGTAGTGAATATCGACACAACGAACGTAAAAAAACCTTGTAAAATAAGCTAAGTCTAGGAAGGTATAATTACTCACTAGAACTCACCAAAAGCACTTAAAACACTTTTGAGACAATGGTAAAGCTAGAATCAAACCACTCACCTGAATTCGGTAAAAGCTAATTTTTGCCTAGTAATGCGTGTTAAGCCTTGAAATGGGCGTCTGAATAATTCCCTGGCTTTGGCATACTCCTACAGCCTCAAATTAATCCTCAGAAATTTCTGGAATTTTTCTGAGAATTTTCTCAAATTATTTCCTATTTTCTTCCTTTTTTTCCTCATTTTCCTTTTTCTTTATTTTTCTTTTCCTTTATTTTTTTCCCACTGTTCATCTTCCTCATCTGTTCTTCTTCTCTATACTTCCCGCAAGCGAACCAGCCACCTTGCTTGCGTGCCAACGGCCACCTCCGACCACACGGGCTGCCTCTTCGATCTCCACCGTCCTCACAAACGCTGGCCAGCTCCTTCTTCCCGTTGCTGCTCGCCTCCCGCCATGATCGCGTCGCCTAGCTGCAATAACCGTGGCTGCCATGGCTGCTTCCGCATATGCCGACAGCCTCATCGCCGACCTTCGCCGGCCTCGACAGCCTTCCCCGACCCCACTGGTCGTCGCCCCATGCTCCAGCAGCCATTATTGCGGCTGCTCCAACCGCCATGGGTGCTGCCCAGTTGCAGCAAGCTTGCGGCTATGGCCGCAGCTTGCTATTGCAGCTTACCCCAGCCACTATCTCGGATGTCTTCAGTTCCTAGTGGCAACCCTCAGCACTCTCCCTCGATCCCTCAAGCTCTCAACCGCTTCCACAAGCTCTCGATTACTCCCTCATGCTCTCGGCCACTTGCTGCAACTCTCGGCCACTTCCTTCTTCCATTTTTGTTTTCTATTTTGCTCTCATTTTGCTCCCTATTTATAGCCTCTCCACCGACCTAAGCAAGCTTGGACACCAATCTTTCAGCAAAACTTGGCCACCACTCCAAGCAAATTGGCCATGAAGCTTCTCGGCACCTTCACAGAGAATAGCCACATGCGTGTATCTATATATATATATATAATTATATATTACTCTATTAATTTAAACAAATTACACATTAACCCTCAAGTTTTCATCTTAATTTCACTTGAGCAATTCATTTATTGCACTTAGGCCCTCTCACATCAAATTAATTTACATTTCAATATCGAAAATACAAAATTAATAATCCAAAATTACTCAATAATGACAATTTTTCCCAAATGTCCTCACCGGGCTATTATTTCATCCCGAAACCAATGAAGGATTATTCCTTATGAAAAACCGGAGCCCCCTTAGGCTTCTATTGACTTTTCGAAAGTCCCTTATAACAATTCGGTTTCTGAGCCTAATTTGCAGCTGCATTTTAGCTGTACCGAAAACTGCTCCCAATTCCACTTCTTTCATTACTAAAAATCATAATTTAAATCACTCGTCGACACTATACCATTTTCTTTGGCTATCTAAGGTCCGGGGTACTCCCTTTGACTGATTCGATCATCTAAAGCAGCGTTAGTGTACCCTATAGCCTTATTATTTTGATAATTCCACTTGTATCCTTCATCAAATATTATCTATGGCCTCAAATCATTCCTTGGTATTACAGAGAAAGAGAGAAGGGAGGGTGGAGACGCAAGGGAGAGTGAGAGTGAGAGTGAGAGAGAGAGAGATGGGCGATGGTGGGTGGGTGGGTGGGTTTGCCCAAGGGGTGAGAGAAACAGAGATGGGGGGAGGGGTGGGTTTGATGGCACAGGGAAGAGTAAGAGTGAGAGAGTGGGTGGGTGGGTTTGCTCGAGAGGTAAGGGGACAGAGGTGGGTTTATGCTCGCAGTAGTTTGAGAGAAAGAGAGAGAGAGAGAGAGAGTGAAATGCATGTGTGCGTGTGTGTGCGCCTGCGTGTGAAATGCATGTATGTGTGTGTATGCAGGAAGGCAAATGGGTTTAAAAATTGTTTATTAATTAGTTGTTTATGGGTTTAAAAATACTCCATTTAAAATAACTTTATCACACACATTGTCACACACATTGCAGGAAGGCAAATGGATTGTTTATGTAAAATATTTGTTGTGATAAATTGATTTATGTGCTAAACATTCGCGAACCCAACATTGTATGATTCATTTAAAATAACTTTTTTTTGAATAAAACTAGGGAATGTTACTCTTGGATATACAAGGCCAGGGACTCTTTTTCATTTAATACTTAAATTTTAAGTATTCTAAATATCAACATTGTTAGTTTTGAAATTTTTTAAATAAAAACACCAACAATGTAAGTTTTGATGTATAATAATTTGACATGGATGATTCAAAATTTAATATTTTTATCTTTAGGTGTTGAAACTTTAATACTTAAAAAATGTGAAATTGGTTAATCTATCATATTGAGTTATTTATGCAAATATTTAAAAAGAATTTATTTTTTTAAATTTTAATTTTATTTTATTAATTCTATTTTTTTATTTTAGGCACAATAAAATTATTTTTAAATTAAAATAATCTATATAAAATGAAAAAATAGAATTATTTCATTCATTTGACCACTTATGATCAGGAACCCAAGGTTCCTCACTCTCTCCGTGGGCTATTTGAATGAAAGTTGTTTAATTAAATTTCATCTCATCCATTCATATACATTTCCATGTAATATAACTTTAGTTTTAAAATGAATGAAATATGTTTCATGTGTATGTGTATTAATTTAAATAATAAATTAAATTTAAATTGTAAATCAGTGTCATATGTATGTGTATATCTATGTAAAAATTGTAAATTGTAATTTTTGTCATCATTCAAAAGAAATGAAATTTCGTATTGGAAACACAAAAAAATATAACAAAAGAAAATAAAATTAGGACATTGGGTACACTTTTATTCAAAAAATTGCAACAAATATTTTAATTTTAACAATTTCTAACATTGGGTACAATTGAGTTGGACTCATACAATTTTATCTTTTAAAAATTTTATGGGATGAAAATGAGATGGATCCAATTATACAATTTTATTTTTTATTTTTTTTATATGTGTTTATGTAGGTCCTACTCTTATAAAATTATGTGTTTATACAATTTTATTTTTTTCATGAGTTGGACCCGAATATATGTGTTTATTTTTTTTATAACTCATTTGAGTTTCTCTAAAAAAAATTATAACTCATTTGAGATAATCTGTGTTTAAAAGTCAAAAATTATAAATCATAGGAGTAGTGTACGTAAATTATAACTCATTGAGAATTGTAAATTTAAATTAAATAACTAAAAATAGTTTCTTCATAGAATAAAAGTGAAAATTTCAAGCCAAAAACCAATCAAATCCTTCATCAAGATCCAATTTGCCCAAAAGCCCATTTAACCTAACATTAATGGTAATTTCATGTAACGGAACATAATAAATGTTATTTTTTTTATTTTTATAAAAAATTATTAGGTGTAAAAAATCAAGATCGTCATCTTCCTTAATTTTACTTTCCAATTATTCCTCTTTGACTTTCCAAGTGATAATTATTCATACCAGGATTTGATTTTGGTTTTAATTTTATAATTTTAATGTGATTATTAAAATACATTTCTTCTAAACATTGGGTTGGCTTTTTATCATTTTAGTTTATATTTTTTTTTCTTCTCCTCACCATCTATTCTATTTATGGTAATTATTTATTTAAATAAAATATTTAATTTTATTATCTGATTTAGCAACTGATTTGATTTTTAGGTTCAAATCGATATTACTATTTTTGGTCAAGTAATTTTTTTTTCTTCATATAAATTTAATATAAGGCTTATTTTTTTTTTTTAAAAAAATACTTATCATATCTAATTTTTTTCCTCATATTTTACAAGTGGATGGAAACTTACACTGAACTATAATATCGACTTCATTTACTAATTTTTTTATTTATGTGTATAAAATTTTATTTATAACTCTAAAGTTTTTACATATGTAGGTTCGATTTATTCAAGAAAGAAATGTTAATGTTGTTATTATATAAATGTTTTTTTTTTAAATATGTAATTCGAATTTTGTTTTTCTAAAACATGTTAAAGTAAACATTACAAATAGAAAAAAACGAATAAGAGAAAAACATATGTTGCATTTATAGCATAGCATAATAATATAAAAATATAAGAGAAGAAAATGAATATATGATGAAAAAGAAACTACATTACATGCTAAAGAGATGGGTATTGCAGTTTTGTGTGCTTAATGGGTAGTAATATTTTATATTTATTTTTTTTTATATTTGATTGGCAGCAATAGTATTAACTGATATACATTTTTTTTAATTTAATTTTTTTTATTTTTTATTATAAAACATTAAGAGAAAAAAAACAAATATATAATAATTTTTATTTTTATTTTTTATTCAATGTTTAATCTTAATTTTTACAGCGTGCCTTTAGGCACGAGTATTTCCTAGTATATATATATATAGAGAGAGAGAGAGAGAGATGAAGTGGGTTTGGGATGCGAAGGTAGGGAAAGTGGGATTGGGGGGAGGCAGACTGGCAGAGAGGAGATCGTGGGGTGGGGTTGGGTATAATTTAATGAAAATTAAATTATAATTAAATATAAAAAAATTATAACAAATTATAAATAAAAAATTAAATCAATTAAATATGTTTAATTGATAATTTTAATATAAATAATTTTTAAATAATTAAATTATTTAAAATTTATTTTCTTTTCATACAAATTACCTACTTATAATCAAATACACCCGATTCAATTTATGCACCTAATATATCGATTCAATTCGATATCTAACATACTTTTAACTTTTTCAATTAATTTACATCCTATCAGTTCTAATTCTGTAAGTTGAACACAATAATTAATAATATTCAAACACTTTTATATTCAAACAAAAGTGTTTGAATATAAAAAATAACATTTTTATAATTAAAATAATTCATTACAACTAAATGAATGATCTATAATCATTTAATCATCGGATGAGGGAGAAAGTGAAATATGAAGAAGATATAAAACATAAAATTTGTAAGGATAAATGTGATCTTGAAAATGTAAGATAATAATATTAATTAATGTAATTGGGCGAAATCAAGGACAGGTTACTACAAATAAATATACTAAAAATTAATAGTAAACGACAAAAGTACCACAATATTCCTCGAGGGCAAACGCAGAGTCAGTGGCCCACCAATTGCGCTGCAAACCTTGGAAAATGCATGATCGTGCGTGGTTGGCTGGTCGCGCTTTTGGTATTGGTACCTCACCGCCATTTCGCCGCCCACTCAACTCATCGTGTTCATTCATTTGGCGGACGGCGACGATGCAGACAATTGGCCAACAATTCCACAACCTAACCTCGAGATCAACAAACCTCCCTTCTTCTTCTTGTTGCTCCATACACACCTATATATACTTACAAACGCAGTTTGTCTGAGAGAGAGAGAGGGAGAGAACCCAGCTGCGAAATTCCGAGAGCCATGGCAGCCGCAAGCAGCCCCTGCGTTTCTTTTTCTCTCCCATCCCAACGGTAAATCGATTCTTCACATGCGCATCTGCTTACATATGTTTAAACCCTTGTTGGTACTGAAAACAGGTGATGCTTGGGGACGTGAAAAGTTATTTATATTAACTAATTTCCTCTTATTTTCGTTTAATTTCTTGCTCAAGAAATCACAACGTTTCATTTGGGGGTTATTGTTTTGGATTAAGGTGCGATTTAGTTTGAGTTTTGATGATTGACGAGTGAGTTCATTTGCGGAACATGCTTGTTTCAGGATTAACCTGGATAAACTTAAACATGTCAATAATATCATTATCTCTAGCTTATAAAAAAAGAGAAAAAATTTATGATGTTGATATCCCAATCTTTTTTCTAGTTAGATAGTTGGAATAAATTCATAGGTTATAAATTCCAAATCTCACCATTAATTGCTTAGGGAATTATCAAACTATGTTGTCAGGTTTTCAATTTTGCTTTTTCCTTGTTTCCATTAAACTTTATCTGTCCTTCCCAACTCTGTTACTTGGTAATGTTTGTCTACATCTAATTTCTGGATGTCTTCTTAACTATTAAGATGCATATTTCAGATCTGAACTTCTAAAATTATCAAAGGAGATGCCATTCTCTGAAATTATCAAAGGAGATACCATTCACTAATTGCAAGCATAAAATTTGGGTGGAAAGAAAATATTTTTGAAATAATTAAATTGTCTATAATTAAATTTAAAAAAAAAATATCAATTAAAGGTGTTTGATTGACTTAATTTTTTATTTAAGAATTGTTTATATTTTTTTAGTTTTTAGTATTTGATTATTATTATTTTTTATAAAAATAATAATTTTTATATATTACATATTATTTTTTATGTCCACGCTTGCCCAGCCATCGCCCAATTCTCTTCACTTCAAAACCCCAATTCTCCGCGCTGTTGCAGCCTCCGCCATTGATGGATTCTCTGAAACCCACTTTCGCTCCAACCAAGAACAAAGCTTTCCAAGACCTTCCACAAAGTCATCCACAGCAAAACCGCCACCAAAACCCTCTCCAACTCCAGCCTCTTCATTCCTTAGAAACACAAGCCAGTGAGGAATAGGGCCGACCTTGGAAGCGTTCGTGGCCAAGCTCTTCGCCACCGTCTCCGTCGCCAAAGCGGCCTACGCCGAGCGGCAGAAGGCCCAGTTCCCCTACAACGCCGACGCCATTCAGGCGGCCGACGATGCCGTCGTGCGCGAGATGAAGCTGCTGTCGAAGCTGAAGCACAGCTTCTTGAAGAAAAAGATCGATTCTTCGCCGCCCCACGTGACCGTCTTGCTTGTTGAGATTCAGGAGCAGCAGTCTCTGATGAAGATGCTGACGAACAAGGAGAAGATTCGGCGCCGATTTCAGGAGAAAATCGAGGTTGAAGGAGCGTCGGGAGTGATGAGGGAGTCAGTGATTGCCTAGAAAATGAATTCTCTCTCCTCCCCTGAGAGTTGATTTTCCAGCAAAAGTGAGAAAAACTGATCACATGATTAAAAGTTAGAACTTGTATTCCCTGTAAAATATTGTCAATCAAACACCTCAAAAGTTAGAACTTAGATAGAAAATGACAATTTTTCATGAAGAATATGGCCAATCAAACAGGCCCTAAGTGACTGAACTCTGCCTATATGTCATGCCTTCTTACAAATAGTTCTTTCAATGTAGTAAAACCTTCTTCTGCTCTGCCTGTGTTTGTAGGTAGTAATTTGAACTACATTTGCTACAATGGAGAAAAGATTTATAATCCTATTTCTGAATATATTGTGCAAATTACAAGAGAAAAATATAATAACATATCCAGCCTTTATTCTACTATGTGGGATCGGTTACATGAATTCTAGACTTTCATATATTTCTGTCTTTTGTCATATCTAAATTACAAGAGAAAAATAATAATATATATTTCAATTGTATGGATTCTCTACACTCTTAGAGGGAGGTCAATAGTGGCTCTTAGGCCACCACAGTCCTCACAAAAATTTGACAATTCAGGTTTTTCTTCTCTAACCCAGTCAATAATGTGGCTCAGTTCATAAAATTCATGGCAAATCCAATAATTGAGATTGACAGAATATAAGGCAAGGAGGGATTGGCTTATTGAGCTGAAAAGACTAAAGGCCACGCTAATGCTGAATTAGCTGGAATAGGATTTGTTATTGGGGAATTTTTTAGAGTGATTTGGTCTTATAGATCACCACCTCTAACTGAAAACATTTACTGTCATGATGTTATGTCAAGTCCAGCCATCTTGGCTATTCAAAATTCATTTATGTACGAGTCAAAACTCAAGTTTTTATATATTAGTAGCTGGTTTTGTGTTTTACTCTCCTATTTTGATCTGCTAATTAAAGTTAGATAATTGTACGATGATTAAATTACAAAATTGACCCATAAAATGCAGTAGATGATATGGCGATAATGCACGGCCCATTTTTTGGTGTCTATCTTCTTTTTTTTGGCCTTATATTAGAATTTTAGCTGTTTTAGTACCTATGCTAGATTTGGTAGTTAGTATGCAGTAAAATATATTTGTTTTTTATTAATTTTATTCAAATTCTCAGATTACTAGGGAAAGCGGCATTAGTCACAGGTGGCGCAACTGGAATTGGAGAGCGCATTGTTCGTCTATTTCATGAGCATGGTGCAAAAGTTTGTGTTGTCGATATTCAAGATAACCTTGGTCAGCATCTCTGTGAAACCCTCGGTGGGGATGAGAGCGTGTGCTTTCTCCACTGTGACGTCACGGTAGAGGATAATATTTGCCGTGCAGTCGACTTTGCAGTCGATAAATTTGGTACGCTTGATATAATGGTGAACAATGCTGGGATATCAGGTGCCCCTTGTCCCGATATCAGGAATGCAGACCTATCTGAGTTTGAAAAGGTGTTTGATGTGAACGTTAAGGGAGTCTTCCTTGGAATGAAGCATGCTGCTCGTGTAATGATCCCATTGAATAAGGGCTCGATTATTTCCATTTCTAGCGTATCAAGTGCCACTGGGGGGATAGGCCCACATGCATACACAGGGTCAAAGCACGCTGTTCTGGGACTCACCAAGAATGTTGCAGCCGAGCTGGGAAAATATGGGATACGCGTAAACTGCGTCTCTCCCTACGGCGTTGCAACCGGCTTGGCCTTGGCTCACTTGCCCGAGGAGGAGAGAACGGAGGATGCCATGGCTGGTTTCCGCAGTTTTGTTGGACGGAATGCTAACCTGCAAGGGGTGGAACTGACCCCCGATGATGTGGCTAATGCCGTGGTCTTCTTAGCCAGCGATGAAGCAAGGTACATAAGCGGGGCTAATCTGATGGTTGATGGGGGTTTCACTTGTACCAATCACTCGCTTCGAGTTTTCCGCTGAAGAAGGATCTCTTCAGATGGGCAGTTGGGTCTATTCTTGTGTCATGTTGGAGCAGGCTTCGCTGGTTGAGTTTGATAAGCTACGGCTGGCGGACCCCCTCTATTAGAAGTCCCCTAATCTTGTATTTGTAAATTGTAAGATCGAATTGAAACAAGACAAATTTCTCCTCCCAAGGGTATTCATGAGGAGAAATCAGAATCATGTTGTTGTTAGCGTGCTAGCTGGATCTGTTTTGTGTATATATATATATATATATTTATTTATTTATTTATGATAGAACAATATATTTTAATCAATTAGTGGCACACAGTTAGCCTGTGATAATCTTCCAGAAAATGACAAAAATATTTCATCTTCCATTTCTATCAACTTACAAAGTTTTTTCTTTACCCCAGTGATTCTTTGGGTAAAGAGAAAAATATTAAATTTATCTAAAATTAATTTTCATGACATTTTAATTATTTTGCTGTCATGGGTCGTTATATTATTTTGTGTGGTGCTTTAATTCTTTAAATTTTATAATTATTAAAGGATAAATTAAAATGATACAAATAACACACACACACACATAAGTGATATAACAAAAATAATAGACTGCTATGGACGTAGTCAGGGAACATGACCCTATGCCTTTTAATTTATTTATTTTAGTTGAATTTATAAAATAAAGATAAGATAAGATCAGGCTGTGTTAATTTCTGCATTATGCAATTTTCAAATAACAGGGGAAAGAAATTTAATCTAAAAGCTGAAGCTGGATTGGATTGATTCCATCCAATTCTTAGAATACAATACAACTAGCACAACCAGAAAATCGTCCAAATCCAACCTTACCCAATGGCCTCTCTTCCCCACTCCTCTTGGTTTTGCAAGCTGAGACCCACCAACAGTGGCGTTGCCTCTTCAACAAAACCAACTCATAGAAACTACGGATTCAAGTCCCCCAAAGCCTCATCATCCTCTTCTAATGCCCAATCTTCGCCTCAGAATTCTTCAGAAGCGGAAGCCGGTGAGACGGATCCGGTGAAGCTCGCATTCGCCAGAGCCAAGGCGTACAAGAAATCGCTGCAATCGAACCCGGCTCCCGAAATTGTTCAAAACCCGGTTCCCGAACCTGCTGAATCGGGAAATCCAAGTGGGTCGTTGGTGGAGGTTACCAACAATGTTGGTGATGAGGAGGTTCCTCTTTCTGTTAGACTAGCAATGGATAAAGCAAAAGAGTACAGGAAAAGCAAGGAAATCACTACGGGTAAAGGTGGAAGAGCTGAAGAAAGTGAAGCGGCTTCAGGTGCGTTTCCTTTGGGAAAATTCCGGATTTCATTGTTGTTTGGTGTTTTAGCAGATTCTGGGTTGGTTCTAGCTTTGTATAATTTCTTAATTGTTATATAATCTTGGTTTAGTGGTGTTTACATGTTGTAATTGTTAGTTTCACAATATCAACTATGTGATGGAGGATGTCCATATCAATTATCTCCATTCATCGCCATCTCATGAAACTTTTGCATATGAAGATAGCATTGAAAATTTATCTTATTATTCCCCTGCTAGAGGGCTGTGTTAGGAAGGGCATCCGGTGTAAAATTTTTTCATGTTATTCTTTTGCATGGATTTGTATTGTCAATGTGATTTTAAGAAGTTAATTGACATTAAGAATTTCATGCCATGAACCATACTTGGTTAGGACAAGGTGTAGTTGATGATGATAATGATTATACAAACTCAGTACTAAAAGCACTTGAAAAAATTCAGGTATTAAGAACGATGGTTCAGTCCCCGGCATTATAAGTGGTGGCAATCAGGAGGTCCCCTCTTATGTGAAGGTTGCAATGGAGAGGGCAAAGGAGTATGAGAAGAACAAAGGAGCTCCAGACGGCGGTAAAAGTGTCCAGGAAAGTCAATTGCGTAAAGGTAGTATCTGCAAAATGTGAGTTTCTCCTTATCTTTGTTTGGTTTAATTATGTTCAATAATGTTGTGTTTCCATATTGTACTTGTTGGTTTCACCATGTCAACTAAGTTATGGAACACAACTATATCAATTATCTTCATTTACCACCATCTCATGAAATTTCTCCATGTGAAGATGGTGTTCAAACTTCATTTCATCATTACTCCGCCAGGGGATATTATCCACTGCCGGTCTCAAGCCCGGATAAAGGAGGAGGGTTGCGTTAGGTAGCCGACAGCCAGCGTAAAACCTAGTCGGATCCAAATATGAATTCTAGACAAACTATTTGTTGGGATGTAACCCACATAGAAGTCTAGAATTCATATAGCCAACCCCACATAGTGGGATAACGGCTGGATATGTTGTTGTTGTTGTTGCAATTAAAGCATAATTGCAATTTGCAAAGGAGCACAGTTCATTGATCAGATGAAAATGATGTTTTGAATACTCTATTCTGCAAACTACTATCAACTGCAATGGATTTAGATCAGTTTAAATGATTTACACAGAATAATTTGTGCGCATTTGAAGGGGATATGGGTAGGAATGATCCATGGGGAAATGTAAAGCTAGAAAACTCATTTTGATTTGATTCTGAGTTGATTTTCCTGCTTCATGACCCTCATTTTATTTTACTTTTTTGCTAAGTAAGATTATACAACTCGAGACCTAGTGGGGGAGCAACAAAGGCTCACAAGACTTGAGATCAAGACCATGGGCTCACGAGTGTTGCTGCCTACCACTAGGTTACAACTCCAGTGGTGAAACTTTTTATCAGATGTGATATTTATGTAAAAGTAAATTTGATGTAAGCTTCGTGGAATCTAATCTTTTGTAGAGGGAATGTTCAAAATAACATTGGGCTTTTTCAAGGGGACCGTGGAGTAAAATTTGTAAATGTATTGTTCTTAGGCTTGAAAGGAGGGAATGGAACAAATTCTGGAAATGCCTTATTTGAGAAGATGACTGGTAAGAAGGAAGAACTGAAGATTTCAAGCCTTGATTTTGTGGGGCTTGACTTTGCTGAAAAGAAGAGCAGGGGACTTCCTGCTGGGTTGATTCCAGTCTCTGACCCTTTTCAAGAAGGGGATATGCCTGAAGTAGAGATACTTGTAGGGGATACTAGCGAGTTTGGAAATGCTGCGGAGTCACAGCAAACGCCAATTGAGGAAGACAACCTGGATGTTTACAAGCCGAAGGTTTCCACATGGGGGGTTTTCCCAAGACCTAGCAACATTTCAAAAACAGTATGATTCTATCACATCCTATAGTTTAATTGGAAAACTTGACTATATGTGTTTTTATGAGGTTTGATTGTTTAGTTACTCTATGGTGGGGACTGAGAGTGTAGTTTGATAATTTATTTCAGCAACTAAATAAAAGCTTTGGGAGATGCAAATGAATTAACAACAAAAAAGAAGGAAAATAACTAAATAAAAGCTTTTTTGCTATTTCCAGAATGAAAAAATTAAATATAGTGCACAAGTAGAGCATTGATAGCATGACCTAAGTTTTCAACAACTCCCCTTTATTTTAGATTAAGGGCGTTACCGATGCACAGGGCTTCCAGTTTTGCAAGGATTGGGGGAGGGTTATATTTGTACCCAACCTTACCTTATTTTGCGAATAGGCTATTTCCACAACTCAGATCTGTGGCCCTCTGTTTTAGGTTAGTCCAGATAAATCTGCTCCAGAGTTTAACAAAAATAAGCATATTTTGAATAACTAAAGGTGGGTATCACACACACATGCACGCGCACAATAATGGAAAATCTCACTTCATATTCTTATATATATACATGTTGGCATAGCTTTATTCCTCTTTATGCAAGCACATGCTGCTATATATGTACCAGTAAGTAAAACTTAATACAGATACAAAATACACATGACAATTCTAGTCTTGGGTATATAGATTTCAAATGATAAAAAAAGTATGTAAGTTAGAACTTTTAAAATGAGAACCCATGGTGTTAAAAAGTGGTATTATAACTAACTAATGTCTATTTTTATGTGCATAAGGGCCAACACGTATATTTGTGTCCGACAAAGGGTCATAATTATAATGATGTCAAATTTTTGGCTTGTTGCCATCTCACATCAGTTGTTTATTGGATAGATCATGAGTGTATTATTTGATCTAAGGGCTCAGAATTTAACTTCAACTAGCACTTCCAGTGACATCACCATTCAAGCATTCAACATTACTGGCCATGTTGATTTCTCATGAACAGTAGCTACTGTGGTTATAGGGAATTCCCGTAACTAAAGAGTATAACATCTGGTTCTCCATTATTGAGGTAGTCTTACCATGTAATCGTTCAGTCTTTTAATTACGATGATAAAATACTTTATTCTTAACGCTCTGGAAAGCATAAATGGGAATGCCATTTCAAAGCCCTTCTCTCTGCCCTGATCTTTTTAACATTTGGCTTGCACTTTAACAATTGATCTTTAACTCAGTTCCTTGTTTGCTTGACTGTGATATCTCTAACTTCCAATAAATATATCAAGAATAATGACTGCTTTGATGTGATAGTATAAATTAGTACTCTGTTCATTTTCACTAGTTTTTTCTCTGCTGTTTGATTCTCTTTATTTTTTTTTGGTTGTCATTTCCTTCTTCTGGAGCCAATTGTCATTTCTTTTATCTTTTTTCTTTTTCCTGTGTAGTATGGTGGTGGAAGAGTTATTCGCCCTGGAGAGCAGCTTGAAACAGCAGAAGATAAAGCTGCCAAAGAGAAGCGTACAAGAGAACTACTTTCTGCATACAGGAGTAGAACTGGATTAAGCATTGATCCAAAGCTAAAATTTCAATGTGAGAAGGTACTTCAAAATGTCGAATTAGGCAGCATATGGACGTGCTACAAGAGAACTACTTGCTGCATATGGACATGGGAAATGGCATTTATATATTGACACTGCAATTTCAAAAAGATTAGGAGACGACATGATGAGGAAATCAAAACAAATAAAAAAGGGAATTTTCTAGTGCACAAGCCTTCCTACTTTGCTAGGGTGTTGGGAGGTTGTACTTGTATGCAGCCTTCCTCTTGCTTTTCTGTGAAGAGGCTGTTTACATAAACAATACACATATGCAAGGAAAGTGGATAGAATGAAGAACTTGTATCAGAAAAGGTGGCAGAAGTATATGATTGGGAATTTAGAATCCATGAAGTTGATTCCAATTAGTGGGATTAAGGTTTGTGATGATGACGTGACAATGACTTTAAATGTTTGAACTGTTTTTATGCCAAAATTTTCACTTCCACATGACAACTCCAGGAAGTGCTTGCTAGGAAAGATATACCTTCTCAATTTTAAAGATATTGTTCTTCTCCACCTTGCTATGAAATTTTGATCATTTATTTCTTGATGGAGATACTAACCTTCCTCTTAATATACTGTTGCTTTTCACAGGCTTTGAAGGATGGAGATTCCTTAATGGACCGTGGCAAGCTTAATGAAGCATTACCATTTTATGAACAAGTGATGGATAAGTTGACATTTCAGGTTATCTCCTTATGATATTTGAATAATCTGAGCTGCCTGGATAGTGGATACAATAACAATCTTCTTGTTTACATTTTTTAAGCACACAAATAATTCTGGTTAATCCCCAATATTTGTTTCTATTTTGCTTTTATTCAATGCAAAAATATTGTGAAATACACATTCTGCAGTATGTTCAATTTGAGTCAAAGTGCAAAACTTGATGTTTTACCATTATATGGTTTATCCCTTTTTGGAATTGTAAATTACCGAAGCTAACTACCTCTACATGTTAAATGTTGAATTTGGAAATATTTAGAAGGGGGGCATTTGAATTTTGATTGCCTTGGTAGTTGGTACACGTGAAGTTAGCCGATTTGTTCCCTTAAGCTCTAAAATCTAGAGTTGGTTTAAAATCTGGTTAGGGCTTGGGTCTGAAGCTAACCAACCAAGTACAAACTGCCAACCAATTTCTTTCTCAATTCCTTTATTTCTTCTTCTACAGGGAAACGAGACTAAATAAAATGAGTTACACACCTATATTCTCTTAAAAGGGTAAAAATGCCCTTTGGGGATGTTTTTTGGCAGATTTTCTTGCTTGAGAAAATATATAATATAGTGATAAAAAAATATAAAAAATACTTTTGAAAAAAAACAATGAAAATAACCAAAATTATAAGGATAGACATTGAAGTTTATGCATGGAAACTCAAGAGGCTATGTTTGTAACTAGAAATTTTCTACAGATTAGAATATGAGAAGATAAAGAAACTACTTAGGTGTATGTATTTTCGAATAAACATAAGAAATTTATTTTCCTTTCCTTCCACAAATCCTATTTCCAAACATAGTAGAAGGGCTTTACCTCTGCTGGTGTTGTTTACTGCTTGCCTGGGGGGAAAATAATGAAAAGGTGAAGAAATGGCCCCTTGGCACTTAGTTTTATAGTTTCAAGTGCAGATAGCATCTGGGTTCATCTTTCTTTTCTACTTTTTCCTGTTCAATTTTTATTTATTTATTTGTTTATTTTTGTGTTGTTTATCCAGAGTGAACTTCATGGGTTAGCTGCTTTGCAGTGGTCTATTTGTCAAGACTCACTCAGTAGGTATGCACATTAAATATCAACTAATTTCTCTCTGAATCTCCATTGTGTGCGTAAATTGTCAGAGATGAAAACACGGAATCTGTGTGAACTGCCTCAGGAAAGTGCTGAAATTTGAGAGTCAAGACTCCATGCTCTTTACTCTCTTACTTGGGACTTTATTATACTGCTTCATAGAAGAAATTTGATATTGGAAATTGATAACTAAGAGTTACAGGTTCCTGCCTTATTGTCAGTAAACAAAATTATGGTTTTGTGTGCAGTGTTCTACTTTCAGAAACTCCGTATGAAATATAATTAATCATGTGATAAAGAAACTGAGGGGCTTTTGCAAGGTGATCAGTTATGTTAGGTCATCAATTTTCAAATTTGTTGATGTTAAACCCTAATCTTAGGATATCAAGATCTTTATCCAAAACTTGGGTAGTATAGTGCATAATATGTTTTACATTAGCTTAGCATATTATTGCTGGGGTTATACCTGAATTTAATAGAAATCCTGTCTTACCCTTGTTCCTTTGTGATTAGAAGGTTATGGGTTCGAGTGGTCAAAACTCAAAATAGTCTCTTTGCTGGTAAGGGTAAAGCTGTGCACAAAAATGGCCCTGACCTGATTCTCGCAGAGCAGGGAGCCTTGTGCATTGGGGATGCCCTTTTACATCTGAATTTAAGTGAAATACAAAGGAGAGATGAGGTTTCTGTTTCCGTAAGCTAGAAATCACGTCATTGTTTCAAACATCCAAGTGTATTTTGGGTGTAGGGGTCAGTAAATTCATTACTTTATCTTACCATAAATGGTGTATATGTGCACACAAAGGGGAATAGGAGTGTCTATGTAATAACACAAATGGTCACAAAACCAGTTGTCTGTGTTTTCCCCTTTAGTTTTTAATACTGGAAGTTAACCTGACATCGTATTTGGACCCTTGTGCTGCCTCTCCTCCATTTTCCCCCAAAAAACAACTCTTTTGTGAATGATTCAAATATTGCTGAGATGAGTTAGATTACTTGTAAAGAAAGAAAATTGGATAAAACTGGAACTATTGCCCTTAAAATGAAAATTTGCAGTTTGGGAAATTTATCTCAAGTTAATAGATTTATGTTTTTTCAGTTATTAGACTCTGCATTCTGTAGTGATTATGATTGGCAGGCCCAACGAGGCTCGAGGCATGTATGAGAGGCTTCAATCCCACCCAAATGTTAAAGTGAGCAAGAGAGCGAAGCAATTCTTGTTTGGCTTCCAGGTAACTTGATTGCAGAATGTTTATGGATGTACGGTCTATATCTGATAGCTGAAAGGACATCATGAAGAGTCTTCATGAGATGTCTGATGACGTGACAACCTCGAAACAAAATGCACCAAGACATGCATAATGTGATGTACATTCTTGAACTTCAGAACATGTGTTGAGTGCCTGACAGGCTGACACAGCCATGGTGCTGCAAGCAGTGCTACTATAGGAGGCCTTTGGGTGGTATTTGAAATATCTATGGATTGAAGAAGAAAAACATGTTATGTTTTACTTGCTGCCGATTACCTAGCCTCTGTGTTTGTTTATGTTTCCAAAATTTTAAGTAACATGTGAAGTTACCTATCATGGGCATACGTGCTTTAAGGTCATTGCTTATATATATATATATCCTTTTTATCATGATTTTTTTTTGGTGCCAGGCCACCTTGGCATCACTTGAAACTGAAATTATGTTGCCTGATTGCAGGCCATGGAAATGATGAAAGTTAAGCGTACATCTATCTCTACGATGAACACAGGTTACCAGAATTATTTTGAAGCATTTCTTGAAGATAAAGCCAACTACAGTTTGGAAAATGCTGATGTTGAAGAAGGTGTGACGACTCAAGTCCTCCCTTACATTCTTTTTCTTGTTTGTCCTGTTATTGTTGTCCTACTTATTGCTGTTGTAAGGGGATAAAATTGAGAAATTTGATACTTTTGAATAGGTTCTGTTTATAGACTTTATTTGAAAATGTAGATTGGCTCCCTTTATCCTTTTTCATAATGACACCTTTACTAACCAGAAGGTTGAACACTGTAGCTTCTCCATGAATCAGAATAAAACTCGATACTTGTTGAGCTTGTGAATTAATGAGGAAAGATGGATGTCCCTGATTATTGATCACCTATTCAGTAGATGTGAACATATCCTGTAAAAGTGCTGAATCTTGCACTTTTTGGTATATGTTGATTTGGAGTGACAAGAGGAGGAGAAAGATTGGAAAGCACAATGAACTGAAGTAAAATTTATTTGGATTTATGATGGTCTGGAAATTGGGAACAACGAGAACTGGATATTGGTCATGAAAATCATTTTTCTCTGGGATGTTTATTCATACGGAACATGTACGTAAAAATGATTACATTTTCCTTTTATTTTCCCTTGACAAATCCTATTCTGAATAGAGATGGAAATTATGCAGGCGAGAAATTGTTTGGTTTAGGTGCAGGCTAGGGGAAACTGAACGGTTTTGTTGTAGTGATGAATGCAAGTAGTGCTTCTCATTTTGGTTTTTTGGCTCAGATGGGATAACATCTCAACCTGGTTGTAACTTTTTTAAGCCTCTTGATGTTGAAATTTGGAACGTGCTGATTAAACTTGACTGGTAGAAATGTCATTGGTTCGTATTACGTGATGATGGTTAAGATAGCTAGAACTGAAACAGAAAATTGTCCTGGAGTGTTTGAGAAGGTTCTCCCTATACTTGAGAGTTAAAGATCATACAGACTTGTGAAGAGGTAAAATGTATGAAAGGATATGATGGTAGAAGGGATTTTGCGTCTACTGACTGCTGATACTGTTGACAACTAGGGCTGTATACAGCATTGTGTGCTGGACTGTGTTACAGTCCAATTAAATCAATGCCATGAGATCTGAAGCCATTAATTCTTCTTCATATTGGGTTCTCCAGGAATTGAAAGAGTTTCAGTTGTTCATCCATATAATCCAAGCCAAGCCTTGGCTGACAAAGATGAAAATAAAAGTAGCATTTTAAGCAAAGAAGACAATGCTGTATATGCCACTAATTGCGGTAATCTGCATCAACAGTTTTCCCAATAAGCAAGGCAGAAATCTTTTTGTGGGCTTTGACAAGTACTATTGTCTGAGATTCAGCAAAAGTAGGATGCTTTTTGTTGTACCTGCCCTGCCCATATGGAGATTTGCTTATTCAGTGCTTTACTTAAATAAGCAGTTGGTTGAGCAAACTAAGCAGTTGGGTGAGCTGCTAATAACAATATATTATTGCATATATATGCAAGCAACATCTCATTCTTCTCCTACTCTCAAGTTGAATTTGGCATCTTCACAGAATAATGCTCTATATGAGTTGAATTTTTGTATTAAAAAAAAAACATGACGTGACTTCTTTATACTTAATAGAAATAAAAAAATCAAACCTAACAACTCCTATCTGTAAATTAAAATCTTGGTCCACATCATTGGTATTTCATAGAAATAAATAAAAATATATTTTTTCACGAGTAACAATAAAGGAGGAGTTAAGACTGTATGCGAAGATATTCTTTCTTGATTGACTTTTACAAAGTGAAAAATTTGATATTAAGTAACATCATTTATAATTTTTCATGACACACTGTAAGAAAGCAAAAGGTACATACTTTTTTTTTTTATGTGCGTGCAAAGGGGAAGGAAGGTATAAGATTTTTGTCATCTTTAATTTACAGCCTCTGCCTAAAAGTCACTACTGAATCATGCAATGGTACCCACAATATTTTTCTTTTTCTTGACAGAGACTAAATATGGCCTCTTTCTTTATGACAATCAACGGGAACCGCCTTGGCATCATCTTAATTTATTATTATCTTACTTTTATCATACTAAATAACCAACTTTTGTGACGAATTTAAAATTTTTCGTCGCAAAAACAAAGAAAGTGCTTATTTATTTATTTACTTATTTTTCCTTCAATACTTTGCTATGGTATTTTGAACTTCACAAAAAAATAGCCACAATAATAACGTACTTTTTGCGACGTTTGTGACGAACGCGACTTTTGCGACGGGGCCAAAATTGTCGGAAAAAATCTCAATTATTATCCCAACTCTTTGCAAAGAAATGATAGGAAAAATCCTCACTTTTATCTAACTTTACCGTTTTCTTTTTGGTAATAAAAGTTGATACAGATATTATAAATAGATATTAATTGAAGATTCTTTTAGGTAATTGAACCCAAAGGAAAAAAGGAACAAAGTACATAATCTCAGAAAAATAAAACAATTTACTTGGGTTGAATTTTTGGTAAAACTTATTCTGAAAAATATTTATCCATTCATGTAGGAAAAATAGTATATATATATATATATATCATACTATTAGTATATCAAAGATTACATCTTAAATTACACAATACATGTAAAATGACAAAAATATTCTTTGTGTCTCACCACAACGCCTCGGGTGAGGGATAGTTTAGTCATGCGACTCACCGCCTCACCATCTCGTTTCACTATTTTATATGAAGGGTATTTTTATTATTTTACATATATTATATAATTTAAGGCTTAATGATATTTCATATATATATATATAGCCCCCGGGGGCGGGGGTAGATCCAATACCAAATACCAACTGAAACAATAATTATCCATCACATTATGGTTGAGCCAATTCATGTAGGCTCAAAAGATAATGTAATACATCACCCATTTCGTATAAGATTGGAGACAATTATTTGAAATAATAATTTTTTGAACCAAAATTAAAAAAACACCTTATATATACATTTTTATATAATATAAAGTAAATTATATTGTTAATTCTTAAACTTTACAGGCATAACAAAATTGAGTATTATATTTTAATTTTTGTCATCAATTTAGAAGTTATTCTTTTAATTTTTTGTTAAATATTGTCAATAAACACTAGCGTAAAATACATTAATATAAATCTTAGGATCACTTAATTTTGAAGTTTATGTTAATTTTAGTATTAAGTAATTTTTGAATTTATATTAATATATGTTACATCAGTTTTCGTTAATAGAATTTAAGAAACTATAAAAAAAGAAACTCAATTATAATAAAAAAAATAAAGTTTAGTGATTGTGATGACAAGAATTAAAATACAATGATCAATTTATTATGAAAGACTAAAGTCAAAATTAATAGCGTAATTTATCCCTTTTACATATAATATCACAGTTTATTTTTTTATTCTATAAATCTTAGTTCCAACTGTTACAAGTTTAGTTTTCACATAATTCAATTAATAAAAAATCTAACTTAAGATAACACAAAAGTTGGGGGAAAATGACTTTTCATTTATTAAAAGGAAAGTTATTTTCCCTTGCCTTAAAGCCCCTATCTCGCCCTAAAGAGTCTCTCCCTGCTTCTCTCACTTATACATGTATAAAATAATCTAATACAAACTTATAATGTGATAACCTTGTTTGAGTAATATAAAATATTTTTAGATTTCGTATCTAATAATGCAATGTCTTGACATCCTCCTGGGGTTTGTTCCCCAGAACTTGGAAGATTCACATATATATATATATATATATAGATCACCCCACTAATGGTTACTATTAACTTTGATTTAGTACTAATTACATATTGCTGTGAATTGTGATTAACTCAAACCCCTTATTATCTTTGTTGTATGGTATTCTAAACTTGTAATATTCTTCACAAAATCTATAAAGAAGCATTTGAAGTATTAAATGAAAAGCATTCATCCATGACCTCTCAACAATATTTTATTTCCATACTTATATGAAAAGAATAATATATATGATACTAAAGAAATAGTTTGCATTAATTTTTAGGATATAAGTCAAGTGATTGGGTCATGAATCACAATAAGTTGAGTTTCGTATCAGTAGATCATAAGTTCAATTCTTTATTTTGCGTAGTAAAATAAAATATTTATATTTAATTTACCTCTCCTATTAAAATTGAAGACACAAGCGATAAAAGATTATATAAAAATAATAACCCCAATAAATGGTCTGTAATTAAGAGAACCAAATAAGTTGCCGCATTCAATTCCTTAATACCCTTTTTCTTACCGTTTGGGATATGTTTGAGGAACCTGCATTGATGGACGATGATGATGATGAGAGTGCAAAAGGGCTATGATGTGGATGCATAGAGAAACAAATATAAACAGAAGACAAAATTTTTGTTACAATGATGCACTGGCAAGGAGGAGCGCCTGTTGGACTGCGCCACCAGGGCCGCCCCACGCTCCCGGTGGGACCCCATTCCGCCGGACCGCCCCTTCCTCTTTCCTTTTTCAGCCTTATTTTCTCCAAAGTTGCACCGCCCTTCTCCAAAGTTGCACCGCCCACACCCAGACCACTCCCCCGGGTCGGTTCCGCTATCCATTAATGTGAAACCATTTTCATCCCCTCTATTTACTCATGACCCCTACTCCCCTTCTATAACCACAAAAATGCCACCCTTGAAGCTGTACGCCTTCCTACACTCACGTGCAAATGACAAAGACAGAATGACTCATAAACCCATAAACACAAAGCATGTGTTGGCCATCGTCATTACATAATTATTAGCCAGTGCCCTTTGGAGGGTTTATGCTCATCTTATTATTTAGTCATTGGGAAATAAAGAAGTCCCTCTTTATACTTCATAAATTACACATACTAACCCACAATTGTAAGTGACAAACTAGGCAATGTGAACGTGATTAAGAAAAATTTGAACTTTATTCACAAAACAAAATGCTGCAATAATCCGTTACCTGGACAATTCTTGAGTCAATAATAGTGGTGGTTTTGTTGCTTTATCCAAGGAATGGGTAATTGGGTCATTTTCGCTAAACCAAGGCCAAGAACACGATCCTTGCCCGTCACGAGAACATGTATTATAATGTATTACATTGACCTCAACAATAAGAAATACATAATAAGGAGGGTGACATCTGCTGCTTCAGTTTCTTTGTCAAAGAAAATACCAAAGATCGAAGGGGCCCAATGAGAACTCCCGTTAGTGCAAAGTCTGCATCAAAGCTCTTATCTTATTCTTCACCATTTTCAAATTCTAATTCTATTATACGCCAAAGCCAAACCACTGGCCCAAACTAGAACCAGAAAAACTGGGTTCCTCTGCTTGTTTGGATTCCAAGGAAAAACCACAACTTGTCTAGAGGGCAAGGAAAGGGAAAACGAAAAGGAAAAGGCAGAGGAAACACCCTTCTCTGTTTTTTCCTGCTTCTGGTTTTCCTTTTCTTTGAGGGGAAGATGGTTCAGAGAAAGCTGCCCGGCAAGCTTGGTATCCAGGCCAATCACGTTAAATCGGAGAAGATTTTGAGGAGTCTTGGACCGTCTTCTCCGAGGCACCCGGATGGCAAGAGCAGAATGAAGAAATCAAGGTCAATCAAGCGTCCGGATTACGAAAACTTGCGATCGTCGCCGAGTTTACGGCGGGAGCAGCTGCAGCCAGGGCGGCCGCCGCCACTTGTCGATGCTCCAGCGGCAGTTGCCACCCCGCAAAAGCAGTTCTCGCCGAACTACATGAAGTCCACGAGCAGTTTCGAAGCGAGGAAGGAGCGGTCGCCGGTAAGTTCTCATAATTCTCCGGCTTCTGTAGATAGCAAGCGATCGAAACAGAGTTCGAAAAATTCAAAACTCGGCTCGGTTTCTGGCCAAAAATCAGTGAAAACCTTAACAAGAACTTCCAGTTTGAAACTGGTGAGGACTTTGACGAATTCTCCTAGCTTCAAACCGGCAAGATCTTCTTTGCCTATGAAGTGTTCGGAAGTTGTTCTATGTGAAAATCTGAATGCCCAGAGGGCAACGTGCTCTTCAACTTTGAAGGATTCCAAGTTGCCACCTTTCCTTGCTCTGAGTCCCGGCGCAACAGAGTCGGAAGGAACCTCGGCCATGAAGGTCTGTCCGTACACATACTGTTCTCTTAACGGTCATCACCATCCTCCTCTGCCGCCGCTCAAGTGCTTCTTGTCGGCGAGGAGGCATATGTTGAAGACTCAAAAGAGTGTGAAGATGGGGTGCCTATCCCCGCGTCGAAGGAAAGAGAAACCTGCAACTTATGAAGAGGATTTAGATAGCTCAGTGATTAATCCTCCGATGAAAGAAGAGGAAGAAGATAACTCAATGATTAACCCCCTGATGAAAGAAGAGGAAGAAGATCATATGGATTTCTTTATCAAAATCTATGTTAAAGATGTGGAAGATAGCGTTGGAACAACTGGGGGAGGTGAAGAAAGAGACAACAAGAAGGATAAGTTTTTGCCTTTGGTAGGAGGGGCCAATGAAACAGTAGTAGAAGAAGATGGTGGTGGGCAGGGTTTTGAGAGCGGCTTGGAAGAGGAGCCATGTCCTGAGATTGATTTTGAAGGTAATCTTGATGAAACCAGTCATAGTATTTCGAATGAAATGGAGATAGCAGAGTTCTTTTCTGAGGAGCAGAATGTAGAGGCAGGGGAAGAAGTTTGCTCCCCTCTTTCTGTTCAAGAACAGGAATCACCGGGCTGTTTGAGTGATCAGAGTGATTTGGAAGTAGAAAGCTCACCAAGCACTGAATTTGATGGAACGGATTCTGAAACTTCTGACATGGAGTGGGAGGAGGGCCAGTACTCTGCACCATTTGTCGATGATGAAGCTGGTAACTTGGCTCAAACCAACAATGGATCTGATCCTGCTCTCATCAGTGAACCTGCTTTCAAGTCAGTTGGCCTTGCTACCGGCTGCTTTGATGAAATTTCTGCTGATGCAGGGCTGGAAGAATTCTTTGATCAAGTAAGTGAAAGCCCTGGAGCAAGTGATTTGTTGCATAATTTTGCAGAACCAGATCCAGAGGAACTTTACGAGAATAAAACTGAAGTTAGTGAAGGGGCACTTGACAAAGGCCTTCTACTTGAGGGCAAGGTATCAATAATTAATCAGGTACTAAAACAAGAACAGGCTACAGCTGATGCTGGAGATGAAACAAACAAGAGAGAGCCAGAAGCTGCTGCCAGATCACTGATTGGAATCCCGTCTTTTGAGTCATTGCAGTGTTCATCTGAAGCTGAAAAGGATATTGCTAAGGAAGTGACTAATGAAATCAAACTTAACACCAAAGCCAGAGACAGCAAAATAAACCAAGCAGAAGCTCATGCTCATTCATCAGACAAGGAATCACAGAGCAACAACCAGGTTGAAGATCAGAACAACTCAGAGAAAGATTGCAATCAGACTTGGAGCTTCAAGATCTCAGATTCTGTGGATTACGAAAATCAGACTCATCCAGGGCTTAATAAAGTCACTGTAGATAGCAACAGTTATGAAGATGTCAATCAAAGGGAAGTGGAGCGTTCAGACATTTCAGATCCAGAACAAAGCTTCCCATCAACAAAACTTGCAGCCAGCAGAAAAGAAACAAAAACTGCATTCACCCGTGGCACAAATCATTCAAGTCAAGAACCAGCTGGGGTCCCTCTTAATCTAAGAATAACCAGAGGCAGGATGCCTGTAGAGGAGTTGGAGGAATCGAAGAAGTTCAATCCACGAGAACCAAATTACTTGCCAATTGAGCTTGACCCGGAAGCAGAAAAGGTTGATCTCCGGCATCAAATGGTGGATGAAAGGAAAAATGCCGAGGAATGGATGGTCGATTATGCACTTCAGCAGGCTGTCGCCAAACTTGCTCCAGCTCGGAAGAGGAAGGTGGCATTGCTCGTTGAAGCTTTTGAGAAAGTCACACCAATGTCCAAATATGGATCCCATGTGAGGCATACATCCCCAGCTTTTGTTCATGCCCGGACTATTCAAGCTTGTAACTGATGCTGATTAATTGAGGTAAATTCAGAGCACTAATTGATGCTGATTAATTGAAGCTTTTGAATTTCAGAATTCATGAATTGTTTAAAGCTTCACAGAAACAGAAGATCATCCATTTGATATCTTTCATCTCATATATTTTGCAGCTGTGATCAAGAAGCAAGTTCAGTTAACTATGAAGTAGCAGCAACTTGAAGGTTCAGCTGATGGTTTATGATTACAAGCGAACCCGAGTTCCATAGAAATTCCATAGAAAAAGCATTTCATGTTCAGATCTCTGTGTAAAAGTACTGGAGAAGGAGCTATTTGAAGGACGCGTGGAAAATGGGACTCTAACACTGCAGTGCCCTGCTGTGTTATAAGATGATCTATATATTGAAGTGAGATTTAGAAATTTCAGTCCTATGTTTAGCTTATGCGGATAAAAATGCGGTGTTCAGATCTCTGAATGCTCATATGTATCTATCCTTTGTTGTTTGTGAAGGATACTTTCCCCAACTTTTAGTGTTGTTTGTGTTTGCTATTATGCTGTATTGCATGCATTATTAATGTACACTACTGTCTTTATGGCAGTTCAGTTCCAGAATTACAGAAAACAACTAGCGGAGATTATGCAGAAAATCATCAACCAATTTGAACAGTTTATCACTTCTTTTTGAGGTCCACGAATCTATAACCCAATGTCGGTTAATGAACTTTAGTTTGATAGGACCACCTTGGCTTGACTGGTTCTCCACTAACTTAATGTGTTACTTTCATGAAGTCCCCGAGCAGTTTTGAGGCGAACACGCCGCCGGTAAGTTCAACAAACTTGGAACTTGGCTCAGCTTCTGGGCAAAAAGAATCAGTGAGAACATCATTAACAAGGACTCAAAATTTTAAGTGTTCAAAAGTTGCTCCCTCTGAAAATAATCCCGAAGTCCGGAGAGCAAGTTTCTCAGTTTCCTTGCTCAGGTCTGTCTGCGCGCGCGCACTGTTCTCTTAACAACGGTCATTGCCATTCTGCTTTGCCCAGTTGCTTCTCATTGGCCGTCGCATATGTAGACGAAGAAACAGGAGAAGAAGTTTGTTCGCCGCCAAGTACTGGAGCAACGAAGTTAGATGAAATTTCTGCTGATGGAGGGCCGCCGCCGAAAGACATCTCTGAGCATGGAAGTGAAATCCCCGGCCGATTTGTGGCATAATGTTATCAATCCGATGAGAAGAACAAGATGCAAGTTCAAAGCACGAGAAGCGGAAGCAGAAAAGGAAAAATTCAGAAAGAGTGGATGGTTGACTATGCACTTCGAGAGGCTTTGGCTCGTTCGAGCCTTTCATGCAAACTTGTGGTTGATCTTCTCTATCATTCACTGTTTCAGAACACAGTAACTCCAATTGCTGCCGAATTTTTTATTTTCTTTTCCCTCTCTTATATCCTAACCAAAAAATTTAAAAAAAAAACACTTTATTTGTAACTATACATCATTTTTGTATTAAATAGAGTTAATTAAAATTTATTAGAAACCCATTTCCATCTCTATCATCATGCTTTAGGCAGAACGAACTCAAGTGAGATCACTGAAAAAAATTATAAATAAATATGAAGAGGATCTTGAAATGGGAGCTTGTTTTAAATACATTCCTCAACTTTATATATAACATGAAGTGTGTGAAAAGAATAATACCATGTCCACCTATTGATCTACTTCCAAATTCACTTGTATTGCAGGATGCTTGAGAATAAGCGATTTAAGCTCCCCAAAGTAACTGTCCAGAGTGCCGGAACTTTGGCTTTGCGAAACTGCCATGTGGGGATTGACCTCAGCACCTTCACTCTCTTCTACTGATCTTTTCATCGATACATCTTCATCGTGAAACAACTTAAGTGAATCAGCGGTCGAGAGAGCGAGCACGGATTCATGCAAGGACTCCATCTTGTCTCTATCGTCTTGTGCCTCCATCAATCTCTTCTCTCA
This sequence comes from Diospyros kaki, assembly GCA_036245055.1. NCBI lineage: Eukaryota > Viridiplantae > Streptophyta > Magnoliopsida > Ericales > Ebenaceae > Diospyros > Diospyros kaki. The sequence goes on along the minus strand of BSEG01000001.1, from coordinate 37,557,209 downwards.
ATCCATCAGGTAGGCAAGTAAATACACTTCATCAAGATTGCGGCACATCAGGTTCAGCGGGAAAAAAGAAGTTAAAGATAATGGGAAACAACAGGGTGTAACAGATACTGCAAAAAGTCGAGGGTCTAAGATTACACGGCCGTTGTCATTTTTTTTTAAAGGGTGCACAGTATAATTTACCCAAAATTTAAATGTAAATCTATTAGATCTGTTAACAATCCATTTGGTAAACTAGGACAGAGCGAGAAAGAGAGCAGATGTTGAAGGAAAGAAACAGAGAGTAGTTTTGCACTGTACTCAAATAATTAAAGACGGACAAAAACAGGTTTGACACTGCTGCCATCTTTACTTTTTATCTGACACAAGACAAAAAAAAGAAAAAGAAACAAAAGATGGGAAATTTTCGTCATGACCAAAAGATTGGATACTAGAAAAAAACGCAGTCATAAATCTCCAAATATTTTCCAATTTGGGAGATTTTAGAAACCAATCAAAATATTTTCCAATTTGAATTTCTTTAGCTTTGCTTCCCAATTCACATTCCATTTAGCTATCAACAGATGACTGATGAGAGGGACACTTTTCCTTTTCTTTTGTACTCAAGATTTACCCAATTCAAATGCTTTTCTCACCTGGTAATACCCCTAACAAGACCCCAGTTGTATCCAGCAACTACTGATTCCTTAAAGCCGATGTTGAAACCCTCCTGTGCAGAAGCTTCTTTTCCCGCTGTGAGGCCATCACGATATCCAATCTGAAAGTACTCAAGAATCACAAAGATCTCAACATTCAAAGAGTACACCAAGACAAGAAATAAAGAAAAACTAGATTCCAAAGATAAGTGTCACAGTGTGACAATAAGAATTACCTTGAATCAATGTGATTCAAGGGCGAACCGAGAGACAGCGAGGAGGGAGAAGCAGAGATGCGAGAAAGGGAGGAAAATATGAGAACACAGAGTTGTAGGGGGACAGTAATGGAGAAAAAGTTCTAATCATTCAATATCCTCTCCCAAAAGGTTGGGAGAGTTAATATACTCACTCGGGTGGGGTCAGAATCATGCCCACTCAAGCGGTTACAACCGATCGGCTTGTCCTTTTCCCTAACAGATTCTCTTGTCCTTTTCCTAAGGCCTTACACGTGGCCTGACATCCTAACTGATTGCTAGCTGGAATGGAAATACAATAATGGAAATAAAGCAACTACAATGTAGCAGAAAATAACCATGCTGACAGTAAATATAGGAGGCAAAAATTTAAAAGATGGCATGTCCGTGACAACAAGTCAAATCAACTTTGCATCAGAAGGATACCGTATGGAATTGGTCACGCCTTCGTTGCCATTCCCTGTCCAAGTCCAATAGATTATTCTGTTCTTCAGGAGAACTGCCCCACAAAGAGTCATCATCATGCAATAAATGATCCAACTTGTGATCTGAAACAAAAGATTGATGAAAAACATCCCCGCTTCATAATTGAGTACAGGTAGAATATGAAAACATTAAACATAATACACAACAACAAACATATTACTAGTCAAAATTTTCAGTATGAACTTTTTAGTATTTTTTGTCACATATTTAATACAAAGTGACCTTGGACATTGTATGTTTTACGAGGATATATAGGGAACCACATGTACATGTTTTAGGTTGTCAATCACCTAGAGATAACTGATTGAGAGTTCTGAACTTCTAATACAAATAATTTAGTTTCTAGATATGGTTTCACTTGGCATGTACCAAGTTAAAATTGTTTCTTGCTCAACTAATTGAGTGGGCTGTTGAATGCAGACCTGGGTGAGAACTTTGGCTTCTGCTCTCATTAGCTGTCATCCATCACCATCAGGTACCACAAACAGACTTGCTTTGTATAATTTTTAACTAGAACAAAGCAAGGGCAAGTCCAGCTCATGATGTCAGGGACACTTTTGCAGAACACAAGACATGAAACACATCATCACTTTCCAAGCAAAATTCAATTATTGGGAGAAACTAACCATGTGAATCAACCAATATATGGCCAACACTAGCCATGGGACCTGATCCTCCATTGGAGACTTCTAAGGTATCTGCATAGAGTTCATCAGCAAGGGTGCGATCCATCTGCATGCAACAATAGCCAGCATGAAAACTCTATCTAAGGACAACATGAAAATAATTTGAGAAGACATCCATAAACGTCACCTGGCAATATATATCCACACATAACAACATACATTCCAATTGCCTCCTAGCCTATGTCCTACCCCGCAAATAATAAGATGAAAGAAATCCTGGTCATTTCTTAATTGGGGTTTCCCACCTCCTCATGTTGGATGCCAACAACCCCACGTTGAGGCATCCGGGATAGATATATAAGCGCCTAACACTGTGCCAATCCAGTAGATGCCCAAGATTGTGATTTTGGATTAATCCCAAACTAAAGCACTCCCAGTTCCAGTATATTATATGCCCTTCTAAGTTGTTTAAGCACACAACAGATACTTGACATTTGTGATAGGATTGGATAAATGTCCAACATAGTCGATGGATATGTTCTCTACAAACATGATAAACTAAAAGTTTTTTATTTTTTTCCTCCAACTATAAAAGCAAGGGCAGGCATACAAAAATGACCTTCACAAAATGAGAAGCCTCATACACTGGGGGTAGACTTTTTACAAGGCAATATAGTTTTCTATTAAATTATGAATGAAACACTTTTTTTTGTGTAAAATGTATGCTAGTTTATGAACACCATTTTACATTAAATAAATGAAATAAAAATTAAAGTTTGAAAATATCCAGGCAACTTGTCAATATCCTCTCATATCTACTGACACAAAATTAGGTTAGCCCCACATTTGGACAAATATCTACGCCCAACACCTTTACAACTGCCCATGTTGCATAGCAATAGCTTTCCCAGACCCACAGGTGTAAGAAAATATTCAATAATAAGCCAAAACATGGCAAAGATGAATATCTATGTACTCATAAGTATTGGGAGAAATTAGTTACAGAAAATGTTAAGCAAAATGAATTTAACAAGGACTTTGAACTATTACAAATGAAAAGGTCTAATGCTAAGTTATACAGCATAAAGGGCAAGACGAATGTAGTTACATAAAGAGCTCTTGAGCCATTTTCTGCCTTAGTTAATAAGGTCTCCACCTGAGATGACCAGCTCTTTCTTCTCCTCAATACATATCAGCAATTTTCATCTACTTCTATTTGTTGCGGTTAACAAAGCATATTAATTTATCTAAGCAAGTTGCATGATCTGACAAGATTTAATTTTGCACTTTTATTTACCGTTTTTAAGAAAATTACCAGTGAACAAATGGTCAAATACTCAAAAGAATATGTTTTTCCCCTTGATAGTTTTATAACCTAGTTAGACCTCCCACTCGCAGCTACACGTCAAAGCTTGAGAACAAAATATAAACATAAAATAATTTAACTCTTCTACACTTGTAGTTTCCTCTGTGCGTGTGTACAACTCCATACCCATAAAAGTGCATAACTTTACAAACCAGAAAAAAAAAAAAAAAACAAAGAAAAGAGCAGGCTATACATAACAATTCCAATTCTATTTTATATTTTTTTGAACCTTTGGCTGTGCAGATAGGAATTCGTCAGGGTCATATTCATAACTCATTCTATTTTCGACCGCTAGATCTTTGTAGATCTAACTTTTAATTTTCGACCCACACACAAAAATTCGCGAAATATACATACACACACACATATATATACACACGGCAGCAGGAATGAACAGAGAGACAGAGAGCATACCTGGACGGAAAGGGTAGAGAAAACGAAGAGACAGTGGCCAGAGATCGCAGAGGAAGCCGAGCTTCGGTGGTTGTGGCCCTTCACGGTGGCGGTGCGTGATGGCGACGGAGGCAGTGGTAGGATACGAACAGTGCCGGACCTGAAATTTGGGGCCCTGAGGCAAAATGTAAAAATGGGCCCCCTAGTACATCCAAATTTTATTTTTTTATAATAAAACTAGTTCTCAACCCATGCGATGCACGGGATACAATATCCAATAAAAACATGTATAAAATAATAATTCAAAATATGAAATGCACATTACAACAAATTTAATATACTACATGAATTAGTGAAGAAACAACAATTTTATTTCGTTGTAATTAAAGTAACTTTTGAAAGACTTCTTTGTATACAACATTTGTGGTCGAAGTTATTTGTTCACTCTCTTTATCACATATTAGCATCTTCAACCCTCTTTTTTGATGCATTGGAATTGTTGTATTCAATACATTGAATAATTCAGTTTTTGGTGCATTGGAACCTGCTGTATTCAATAAATTAAATAATTCATTTTTTGGTACACTGGAACCTGCTATATTTAATAAATTGCATGTAGGCAGAGTAATAGCTTGGGAAAAAAAAAATTAGCAAAGTCGACTTATTAAGTCTCCGCCTTCCTAGCTTAAATTGATAGTTGTACATTCGGTAATATTTATCTGCTTGAAGAATTAACGTTGATACCATCATTAGCCATATTTATCTACTGTTTAATGTGTCTAAGATATATTTTTTATTTTTTAATTTCTAAATATTTATTTGTTGTATTCAATAAATTGAATAATTTATTTTTTAGTATATTGGAACCTGCTGTATTCAATAAATTGAATGTAGGCACATTCGGTAATATTTATCTACTTGAAGAATTAACGTTGAAACTATCATTAACCATATTTATCTGCTGTTTAATGTGTCTAAGATATATTTTTTTATTTTTTAATTCCTAAATATTTATCTGTTGTACTCAATAAATTGAATAATTTATTTTTTGATGCATTGAAGCTGTTGTATTCAATAAATTGAATAATTCATTTTGTGGCGCATTAGAACGTGTTGTATTCAATAAATTGAGTAATTCAGTTTTTGGTGAATTGAAACCTACTGTAGTTTAGGCGGGAAACTATTAGCAATGACTATCCTACTTTTATATATGTAAAGATATAAAAAAATAAATAAATATTTACACCATATCAAAGAATAAAATTAAAAAAAAAATTAAATTATCAATTAAAAATTACTTTAATAGACAAAAATATCAATCAGTTCGAATATTTTTTTCTCAATAGCCAATCTTGTGACATAATTGCCAGATTCAGCCAACATCAATAAAATAGACATACGCAAGCTATCCAAATCTCTGAATGCATTATGCATCATAAACAAAACGAAGTGCTTTATGCATCATAAACAAAACGAAGTGATGGAGCAACTAACTGCTGAAAGTAACATCAATAAAATAGATAGGCAAGCTATCCAAATCTCCGAATGCAATATGCATCATAAACAAAACGAAGTGAAGGAGCAACTAACTGCTGAAAGTTGAAGCAGATCTGGAGACTGGAGTTGGAGCTTCTAAGAAGCAGATCTGAAAGACTGAATCCGATGAGAGCCAATCGGCAATCGAGAGGCAGCGAGCGACCAGCAACAGCGAGCGACGGAGCAAGGGGAAGCGAGCCACCGGCCACGAGCACGAGGGCGAGCCGGCAAGGGCGAGCGACGGAGCAGCGAGCCACCGGCCACGAGGGTGAGGCGAGCCGGCGAGGACGAGCGACCGCCGACCGAGCAGCGAGAGGCGAGAGAGAGAGGGCGATGGAGCAGAAAGAGGAGAGAGAGGCAGCGAGCGACCGGCGACAGATCAGTGAGAAGAGCGAGGGCGAGCCGCCGACGGCGATGGAGAGGGCGAGGACGAGGCGCGACGGAGCGAGAGAGGTAGGGCTAGGGCAGCGAACGAAAGAGAGGGAGGGAGAAGGGTCGCGAAGAAGGGGGCGGGCGGGTGGGCCTGGGCAATGGGCAGATGCAAACGGGGCTGGGGATACTTTTCACTTAACCCTTTAAAAATAAATTTATTTCAATTTAATCCCTTAATTTTTTTTATGTACAAGTACATATTTTAAATCACAAATTATAAATTTATGGGTAATTTATAATTAAAAAATAGTTTGCACGTGTCATATATATATAGTTAGAAAATTAGTAAAATTACAATTTTATATTAAAATAATAACTTTACATCTTCCAAACCAAAACCCTAAATGAGCCACTGATTGATTATGCCTTTGAGTACAGCGTCCGACCCTTGGCCTTGGGTTAGCTGGGAATACTTATTATTATTATTTTTTTTTTACAGGTAAATTTCATGGTAGTACGCTACGCCTTTAAAACGGCCAACTTCTTCAACTTGGGCTGCAAACGCTGCAACAGCGATACCAATAGCAATGGCTTCTTCTCTCCAATTCCAATATTCCACTCTCTTCACCATCTTCTTCTGCTTACTCCCCTTCTCACCATTAACCCTCGTCCATGGAACTCTCTCCGAGGACCTCCCGGAAGCCATCTCTCTCAAGCGCATGCAGAAGACAACCCACCTCCACTTCTACTTCCACGACATCGTCAGCGGCCCCCACCCCACCGTCGTCAAAGTAGCTGACGCCAAGGACAAGGACCCTCAGGCCGGGGGCTTCGGCGCCACATTCATCATGGACGACGCGCTGACGGAGGGACCGGACCTAAGCTCGAAGCTGGTCGGGAGAGCTCAGGGACTGTACGCGATGGCGTCTGAAAGCTTCTCACCGGCGCTGCTGATGGCGGTGAACTACGAGTTCACGGCAGGGAAGTATAACGGCAGCAGCGTCACGGTGCTTGGGCGGAATCCAGTGATGAGCGACGTGAGGGAGATGCCGGTGGTGGGGGGGAGCGGCTTTTTCCGGTTGGCTCGAGGCTATGCTTTGGCACACACTGTGTGGCTCGATCTGAAGACTGGAGATGCCACTGTTGAGTACAACGTTTACGTGATGCACTTTTGATGAGTTTAATGTTCCTAACTAATTTGTATGGTTATTAATTTATTTATATATTGTGATTGTGTGTGTGTGTTTGAGGGTTGAGATCTTCTTATTAATAAAATATTGGTCTGATTGGCGTTCTGTTTTCATTTAAGCTCTTCTTTTATATGTATAAATTAAGATGGATCGAGCATAAACTTGTGTTGAATATTCAAAATAAACACAGTACTGAATTGTTCATGTCTTGAGAGGATAGATAAAATTATAGAATAAAAGATAATATATTATATAAATTTAATTAATAGCACACGTATTTTTTTTTTTTATAACACAAGTATTAGAATTTGTGCCCCCACTATTTTTGAGAGATGTGAGTCTCACCCTACCTCACTCCTAGATAAATCATGATTTAATTTTCATATAACGCTTTTAACAAGTTTCGAACTTGAGATTTCAAATATGTTCATCACATGTTCTTGTCATTAGAGTCACTCATAAAACGTGCATATTAATTTAATTTAAGAGACATCACAAATTATCTAAATGCTTTTTTTTTTTTTTTCTAAGTAGGGTTGAAGGAAGGATTCCAGATAGAGTTTGAAAATGAAAATAAAAAGGTAAAAAGCTGGCTTTATTTGGTGCTTGTTATTTGTGTTCGAAGCAAGGAAGTGAGGCCAAGGCATGCTCTTCCAAACCACCTACTTTCTACCATTTTCATCACTGTTTCCACCACGTCCACCACCACCACCACCACCACCACCTTCAACTTCAATCATAACAATACATGCAGCAGCTCCCCTCACCCTCCCCCCCCCCCCCCCCCCCCAAGATAAAAAATAATAAAAAAATAATGACATAAAAACAATATTATTATTATTGTTATTATTAAAAGAAAATTGTTTAAAAGACCCACTAAATTAGCACATAGTTACCCACCAAAACAAGCTTATAGTTACCAAAATATTATTATTTTTACTATATTTTTAGAAATATTTGTATACAAAAATTATCACTTTTTTTTAAGTGCTATATTATGTATATCCATGTGACCTATCATTTTAAATGCCTGCGCTGGACAGTTGATTCATGCCTTGCGTGTGTCAAAAGTTTATTTTTTTTTAAATTATTAATATACATATAAAAAGTACTTATATAAAATATTAGTTAAATTTAAATATCTAAATAATATTTTTACTTTTTTAACTTCTCTTTTTATAGTAGTTGATGGGATCGATTACTTGAATTATTAAAGTTATATTCTAATAATAAATAAGAGTACAATAATGATCAATTAAGTTGGATTAATTATATCAATAATCACTCAATTTTATATTTTGTTACTGTTATATGTATTTCTCACATATTTCCTTATAGACTAGATTCAGTCCAATGAGCCGTCCCAATCGTTCGAAGCCCAGAAGATCTAGGCGACCCCGTCAAAGAAAGCTCATACATCCCTGAAATCCGAGCTCATATCTAGAAACCAAGCGAGCTCCCAGCAATGCTCATAGAGAGCTCTCACCAATCGATTTAACGAGCTCCCAATAAAACTCCTAGTTCGCTGGACCGTTCAGCTCGCTGCCCTAAACCCTCCAGCTCGTATAGAAGACAAAATTACTGAACAACCAAAGACATGGCCCACATACTTTTTATGAGACGGACCATATTCTTTGTAATGAGGATCTCATTCTCGATTTTATGCAGATGATAAGGACTGATTATCCCTCATTATATCATCTTTATATTTTTATATCTTATCCAAATTGTAAAGGCCCCTCATTATAAATAAGAGTCAGAAATATCATGAGGGGGGCAAGGAGAATAATCAGATATTGCTACTCTGAAAGAATAATCAAGGTATGGTCGTAGAGTAGGCATCGTTCTGACCGAATCACGTAAAAACCTTTTGTGTTCTTCCCAACTAGTTTTTCCTCCTTGCATCTTGGACTCATTCACTGCAGCCCAAACGAATCACGGTCGGCTAAAACTGAACGTCGACAGTTACTATTTAGTCACTGAACTTTAAAATGTCATCCATTAGTTATTGATATTTCAAATCTATTAGTATTTAGTCACTAAATTTTAAAATATTACTTGTCGGTCACTAATATTTCAAAACTGTCTTTTATCCGTCACTCGTGAACTTAAAGTTCAGTGAAGTAACATGTGATAAATGATTTTGAAATATTAATGACTAACAAATAACATTTTAAAATTTAGTGACTAAGCAGTAATAGTTTTAAAATTTTAGTGACTAACATGTAATATTTCAAAATTCAGTAATCAAATAATAACAGAATGTAAAATTGAGTGATTACTGGTATAATTAACCCTTTTAAGTTCAAGTTTATTTGTGAAAAAATTCTTAAATTTAAAATAAGACCCAACTCAACAATTAGAGACAGAGCTATTAAATGATTAATAAAGTTATTCCAAAATTAGTAATTATCACATATGACGGTGGAAGAGTTGTGGACGTTTATAAATTTGTTTGCTTAAAAGTTGCATCATTAAATTAATTGAGTGAATGAAATATCCTAATTTTAAGTCATGAACACATAGAATATAGATAGTTATGTGCAGATCGAATTGCATTAAATTTCTTTTTCTTTTCTTTTTTTTTGTGTGCCATTTGTATGATCTAAAATAATTTAAAAAAAAAACTATTGTTAGGGTACATATTGAACCCATTTCACCTTGAATGTAAGAGCTTTGTTTCTTTTAACTAACTAGGAGGCACAAACCAAGCCCATAAGGCTAAGTTGACATTTAATTTCGTATCCTTATGTAATTAAGTTGTTAAGATATTAAATGAATTATTAATAATTTAACGTCAATTTCTTTGTTTTTAAAGTTTACTTAAGCCATGACAAGCAATCATCTAAAATGTCATACAAGTCATGGTACTTGAAAGCAACCTTTAGTCTTGGCTTAAACTTAATTTTATTACGTTCTCAGGACATAACTATATATATATATATATATATATTTATACAACCACACTTGCCTTATTCTAGGCTACAATATATCTTATTGGGTGCAATTGTGCCCCCACTGAACTCCCAGTGGAATCCAGTTTGGCTTCCAAAGATGCCTTCAACACTCAGCACCGTTCACACCCCTTCCCACCCTCTGTTCTCTTTGGTTCAATAAGAGTGTCCCCAATTTCTCAATGCACATCAAGCAAAAGCAATAATTCCCGCAGAAAAGCATAGGCCACACACAGTCCCTTACATCATAAGCCTTCTTCTCCGTCCCTCTCTATAAACAACAAGCAGCTTCATCACTGAGACCAAAACACAGCTGAAAAGCAATCCAAAAATGGCCATCTTTGCCACTACAACTCTCCTTTCCTACCTCATCTTCATCCTCATCTCAGCTCCCCTCATTCCCATCAATGGCTCCTCCTTCTCTGAGCAGTTCGCGGAAACGAAGGCTGCAGACCTTGCCAACAACATGAGCCATCTCCATTTCTACTTTCATGAAATTGTCAGCGGCAAGCACCCAACTACTGTGAGAGTTGGCGGGCCAAAAAATGCGTTTGGAACCACTGTAATTATCAATGATCCACTGACTGAAAGTCCTGAGCATGGCTCCAAGCTTGTGGGAAGAGCTCAGGGAATGTATGCTCTGGCTTCCCAGCATGATGGTGGGCTGCTTATGGTCATCAACTTTGCTTTCACTGAGGGCCGGTTTAACGGCAGCACGCTCAGCATTCTTGGGAGAAACCAAGTTCTTGATGTGGTGAGGGAAATGCCTGTCGTTGGAGGCAGTGGGGTTTTCAGGTTTGCCCACGGCTATGCCTTGGCGAGGACAGTTCGATACAATCAGAAAACTGGAGATGCTGTTGTTGAATATGATGTGTTTGTATTGCATCAGTGAAGTTTTATGGCATCTTAAAGTGAATTCTACTCAGTGCATCTCTCTCTGTTCTTTTCGCAAGGCTCAGAGAGAGATCATGATCCATGAGACTCCTAACAATCGAATAATGAATACAACATATCAAGTCTTTATTTCACTACGTGGAGTTGGCTACATGCATTTGAGATCGTTCGTCATTTTTATCTATGCCCATATCTCTAGTAAGATCTTTACAACTCAATCATGTGAAAAATCAAAAGATAAATAGTCCAAGCAAATAATCAAATAAATAGCATGAAGAAGATACTGTAACATCCTAATTCTCAATCTCACAAAGAACATTTTGCATTTCTGGTGGAAGGGCAAAGAAATTTATGATCCTCTATACATATAAGAGAAACCAAAAGTCCAGCACGATCGATAAATTTAACTGTACCTTCCAAACCTCCAGGATGAGATTGAAAAAAGGGGTGTATCCTGCCAGCATATAACCAGGCAACCTTTCTCTTCTTTTAATTTGTACCCATCATAGCCAAAGCTGTGCAGCAGCCTTGTCGCCTGCAACATACCATGATAACTCAAAGGCACTCTCCCAAACCCAACCAACTCAAGCATGGGAATCCATTTCTCAAGCTTTTCGTGCCTCTCCCTTCTTTCTTGTCCCTCGCATGCTATGATGTTCTTAATTTCCTTCCCAAAAAGCATTTTCTCAACCTTCTGGCGCTCTGATGAAGCCCTTGGCACGGTAGACTCTAAGCAATCAAATAAAGCTGCATAATAGTTCAATGCTCCTGTCACTCTATCCATTAAACTATGTGAATTGTTGTTTGATTCCTGCTCAGTTACCACCATCAACTTCGGTGAAAGGCCCCTAAGAGCATCTAGAAAGCTTCCCATTTTTGATGGAGAGGCAATAGAGAGGGGTGAAGATGACATTGACTCAGAACTTTGGCTATAGAGCTGATTGCATGACTCTTTCTCAAGAAAATCTCCCAAAGTGCGTGGATTCATCTGCACAACTCGATGCGGATGAACCAAATTCAAAGCCCTGGATCCCAGTGGGGAGTTCTTCCTCAGCATGTCATCGTCAAATGCCAATAGAGAATGCAGTTGAAGCACTGAGCTGATTGCAACAGCTTCTCCTGTCTTAACACGCAAACAATCAACATCAAGATTCTCCAACTGACAAACTATAGGATTGAATTGAAATGGGATGTCCAGCTTTTCAGCTTCTTCATTCAATCGATGAGCCATTAGTTCCAACACTTCTTTCTGCTTGTGAATTCCCGTTATTCTTAAGTGTGGCGGCCCCTCAGGACGGACACTCAATGCCTGAAGCAGATCGATCCACTGAGCAGGCTCAAAACAATTGAGATCAATAATATGAACCACCTTTTCCCCTTCCATGGCTTCCACAATTGCCCTGTTTGTGATCACATACGTGAGTCGTAAAAAAGGGCACAGCTCGAAAAACAATCTCTGAACAAGAATTTCCTCAGAAATGGATGTTATTTTGGTGGAATTAAGGGCCTTGTGCAAACCAGGCCAGTTTTTAAGGATTCGGTCTGCAAGTGATTCGGAGAAGTAAGCAGCGATTCTCTGCATTGTATCACCACCAGGAGATGCAAGATAGCTGATATTCTCGAGAACAATATTGGCATTCTCAAAACTACCGGCAGCAATGTGATTAGCACAGGCGACTAGAAGCTGAATAAGGCACAGGCCTCTTTCCTCGGATTTCAACTCCCTGAGCCATGGATGTGGTGAACTTAAACCGGGTGAAAGTGACATGAGGGAGAAAATTTGAAGGGGGGAGGAACCAATGGAGGATGATCCTTCCTCCTGAACCATACTACCAAAACAGAAAAGCTCGAGTCCAGGTGCCGGGAAATTGTAATCTGAAATGCATGATATGTCCAGAATCAGACCAATTACTTTTTCAACATTTCAGTGACAAATGAGTTAGAGGAGAAAGAAACTCAAGAAGAGAAAGAAAAGGAAATCAACACCGAGTTTCATGCTATCACGTTCCAAAAACCTACTGATTGCTGATGATGGAGAGACCCCAAAAAAAAGAAAAGGGAAAGTGCAAAACATCAGATCTCATGTCTACTACTGGAAGTTCCAAATATAGCAAGTTCCTTCAAAATTCAGAAGTTTAGCTCTTTGATTGTCCCACAATTGTCAACAGCCAAGTACCAAAATAGAAACCAATAAACTTCTTACAGTCTCAGAAAGTAATGTTTTAACTATTACGTGTCCAAAAGCATGAAACTTACAATATATGAGAAGCATCAAATCTAACGAAGCGAAAGGATCAGTTTCACCAAATCTAATTGAAACGAGATAAACTTTATAGAACAATCAAAATATTTCCTCAAGTGGGAGTTCAAATTAATATTATTTCCATGAAAAGAAACACAAAGAAAGCAAGAAGAAGACGAAGAAGAACAAGAAAGCAATTACCAGTAAGAGTCGAGAAGTAAACTCCTCAAGCAAGCAACCAAATCCAAATTCCTAAATGGGTTCTCTACCATGTCAAAAACCGACCAAAACCCAGACACCAAATTCTCCAGGTCTGGCCAGATACTTGCCTCATCCGTGGAATTATCTTCCTGGGTTTCCCGATACGAGGGTTTTGTTCAAGCCCGACTCGACTTTCCCGTTTCCCATGGCAGAAATGGGTACCTTTTCAGTGGGCCGTTTGTCTGTGCTTGAGGAATATGGAATTTGAGAAACGCAGAGCTCTCTCTCTCTCTCTCTCTCCAAAATGGTCTTTGTCTGGACGCAGAATGGATAGGAATAAGAGCTGGCCAAGGTTGGAAATATTCAGGGATTGAAGTATGTATGTAGCAACAAAAGAAAACAAGCGGGGTTCGTTGTTGGGTAGTGGGTGATAGTGGAAATTGCAAGGGAAGTTGCCAAGTGCCTCCAAAGCTATCGTTTTGTCTGCTTCCCTAGGCTTGGTGCCATCTTCTCCCATTACGACAACCAGACAAGGTGGTTGTGGCTAAATGCCAAAAGTAGATGCAACATTTATCTTTACTTGTGGAGTTTAGGTACCCATTTCTTGGAATTTCCCACCACCATTCCTTCAAAATTAAAATATTAGCTAACCAAACACTTCAACGTGGACCCCTCGTCTAAACCCCCCGCCCCCCCCCTCTTTCTCTGTCTCTGTGTTTGTGTGTGTGTATATATATATATTTAAAAATAACATTAAGCTAACGTGGTTGCTTCCAGTCCCCTCACATATATTGATCGTCATCAATGATGTGTAAAAGAACACTTGCTATGACTCATTTGAAGTCGTCTCAGTAATTTTTAATATAATTTCAAATAATAACACTACAATATTAACAAATTTAGTATACTGTTTATTCAGAATATTCAAAAAAAAGTATATCTTAAAGAGCTATCTCTTAGATGGCAGAAGTAGCTTCTTGACCCTTCAAACTCAAGAACCATATAATGACTCTGTCTGCACGCTAAATTCCAACCGGAGAGAGAGCCAATTTCAATTTGAGAGATATGACATCTGTTTTGAACATAATAAGTATATATATATATATATAAATTTTGTCTTGTCTTGAAAGGAGGAAGTGACGACACATGAGATGTTCTGTTTTGATTTTGAAAATAACCTGTGAATCGGTGAAAAAGACAAGCATAAATTGATGGGCCAATACTTACTGATGACGATGATGATGGGATTAATTAAAGGCAATGTGTTGAGCTAGCCAAGTGGCGGTGGCGGCAACGATCCGAATTGGGGGAGAGATTTTCAAAGAGGGGAGAGAGGGGATTACTTGTTTGAATATTTCTGAGAACCTCTGTGCAACGACTCCGATGTCGATTGGCTGAGTCGGTGCAAACCGACAAAAGCCACTGCGTCCAAATGTCTGCCAAAAGTAAGATGACTTACGTTTGATCTGATCGGAACTTAAAGCACTATTAATCTCCCTAATTCTGCCTTAATGAAATTTTAACCCTTTTATTTAATAGATAAATTTCTCTTAATTAGGAGAGGAGAGGAGAGGAGAGGAGAGGAGGTTCTATACTTGAAAAGCAGGTGGGTAATGGGTATGATGAAACATTCACGTGAAGGTGACGACTGACGACGAACAGCGCTACTGCTCCTCCATTAGTCAGAAACTGCGGCTTCCTTTCCCATTTGCCTTTCCTTCTTATCTTAGCTAACCCCATTTTATTTTTATTTATTATTAATTAATTAGTCAGAAAGTGCGGCTCCCATTCTCATTTGGCCCCCCTTTGGAACCATTTCTTCTGCTCTTATCTTTTCATTCGTTTTTTATTATTATTATTTTTAAAACTAAACCCCTTTGGAAATAAACTCTGATTGTTTCATTTTATTTTAAATTTTTTAAAATAACTGCACCAATAAATGTTTCTGCATTCTCTGCTTTGTTTTTATTTTCTTTCCCTCCAAGAGACGTTCCCTAGTTCTCACACAGTAATAAATTTATTTATTAAAAAAAATTATCAAGAAAGAAAATGATCCAACGATACAGAATAATTCTTGTGGAAATATTTTGATATTTAAACCAAACACTCAAATTTATTAAAAATTTGAATGGACCATCCCTATTATTTCAAAATCAATTAAAATTAAAAATTTTATAAATAATGCCTATCTTTTACAGCCAAGAGGCCTAAAAACTCCATCTCCTGTCACAAGTTTTTGAAGGGGGACTCCAAAAGAGTTATTATTGTTGTAAAATAAATGAATATTCACTGCACATGCACATGTCAACATTAATTGATTCTGCAGTAGATGATAAGACTATTATGATTTATGATTCATTATTATTAATATTCACACATTAAAATTAAAAAGTTTGGTTAATAGCAACAGGGCAAGCCGTTTTATGTTTGACAAGCATTGTTTCAATACAAATAATAATAATTAACTAATAAACATACATTATATGTGGTGAATGAATGATGAGATAAATGCCAGGTAGGTAGGTGGAGAAAGTGGATCATTAGGTTGGATTGGATCTAATTTAAAGGATTTGATGAGAGATCTATCTGTGATTTGGGAATGATCCTCCACTCCATATATATATAATATATAGAATAGGATATATTCCCTTCCTTATGCCTTGTCTAATATGAGGGGCACAAAAAATTGCATACCATCTTCCACTGTCTCAAACATCACCAACATACAAATATCAATTGCTCCATCTCTAAATTTAATCAAACTCCATGTAATATAAGCAGTTTTTTCTTGAGTTTGGGATATAATTAGTTACATCAATCATTTATACAATTATAGTCTATTCGTTAATTATGTGTCAAGAGAAGTCTAGTCATGAAAAATGATTATTTATCTTCTTAACACCTATGATACTGAACAAGAGATTCACAATCAAGCGATACATCTTCAACTATAACACACTTCACTCAAATTTTGAAAGTTTGATCTACCTCAACCCTATAACAATAATCATGAACGTAACGTAAGTGAGACTACAAATTTAAAACAATTCTACCCACAAATACACTTATAAAGATATTTCTCTTACTTTTATACTTTTTTTTTTGTCTCTCTTTTCTTTAGTCATTAGATTTTTCTAAACTTTTGTCCTCTTTTAAACATTAAATGGTCTGTTTGAAAAAAATCATTTTAAATAATGTAACTTGATTATTTTGTAAAGAAAACTCACAATTTACTATAACGTAATCCACTCATGCTCTATTTATGATGTGGTGGGCCTAATCATCATTAGAGACACAAATTTGCTAATAAATCACTTTTCCAATCTAATCTCTTAAAACAAATGAGGATATGAGAGGCTTAATTTTCAGTTTGGGAGAGACGTTAAATGAATGGAATGCATGGATATAGATGTTTTTATTTCATAAAGTTGTGGATGGAAAGTAATGAAATGTACAATATTTCATTAAATACTAAAGCTTCAGCACTCCATACAGGCAGTAGTGATGGTCTAGCCCTGACATCCAATTAGAGTTAACTTGGCTCAGTTGACAGAATGCACGGGCCCTGAGTCCCTGACATCCAATTAGAGTTAATTTGGCCCAGTTAACAGCATGGATGGGCCCAAGGCGCAATACAGCAATAATGATGGTCATTGAAACATAATCCCGATGTAATTCCTTGTTATTACCAATTACCAATTACCAATTAAGTTTAGAGTTAGAGCAAGTAATGTTTAACATTATCATTAAAAATTAATAAATTTGTTCAATCTCTTGAACAACCTCTAAAAGACACATAAATAAGTGTAAAAACTCTTTCACTCACATTTGACTATTATTAAGATTGGCTGAACTTCTATTTTTCAGTCATATTAGCTCACACCAATTTCTAATTTACAACAAAACAATACACAGGTACAGTAGTATTTCTTCTTGTTGAGATACTATAATAAATTTATAAAAAAATAAAATAGTTAGAGACTTGGAGTGTTATAATACCTCAAGAGTCCAATGTCAGGTCCAAAAAATGATTCTAGAGAAGTTAGTATATATATTGAGAATAGTAAGGAAGAAAACAAAATCAATTGAATATTTTTTTAGTTGAAAGTGGATAAAGAACTCCCAACTTAAACATGTTTGAGATAGGATAGCTCAAATATGGGTGACCATTGAGAAGCTCGCGTTGGCTCATCATGGTAAGTTGATCTGATCCTTCATATAGTTTGATGCGGAATGTTACTGGTGGTATCAAAGCTTACCCTCAGAGAATATGGTCCGATGAAGACGAGGAGTGGCGCCGAGACGCGAGGGTCTGAACAAAGAGCAACTCCTAACAGGTTTCTAGGATGACAGCCTCTAAAGGAGAAAAGATCTGGGACCAATTATAAGATCACATAACGAATACGTCATGTGGTCAAGAGGGAAAAAATGTAATATCCTAAAAGCTCAAGGTTAGATCTAAGAAAGAACTCTAGAGAAACTAATATATATATCGAGAATAGTAAGGAAAAAAATAATATTGGGTAAATACATTTTAGATTGAATATAGATAAAGAACTCCGGAATTAAGTGTGTTTGACCTAAAGTAACTCAAGAATGGATGATCTCTGGAAAGTTCGCGTAGACCCATTAAGATAAGTTGATCCGATCATTCCTATCACTCGATACAAGATATTACAAGTGTCTCTTGTATAAGTCTTCTGATACTTAATTAGTTTTTATGAAAAAATAAATAAGAACAAAAGAAATATAATTTGAATAGAGTTTTGATTGTATCTTAATCTAAAAATTCACTCCTTTACTTATAGAAGTTGAAGTTAACAGATGAAAAGATATCCACATCTTTCGGATCACGAATTTTAAAATTTCAAACAAAAACATCAAAAATAAGTTGAGATATTATTAGACCTAAGAGAAACTCCTAGGTACTTGAGGAAGGGTTCTCCTAGGTGTATTTGGGAGAGTCTCCCAGAGGTACTCAAGGAAAACCTTAGGTGTGGCTTTTGAAACAATTTGTTGGGAATTATAATTAAGTCTATCGAGTTTCCATTCTTGAACTTTTTTTTTTCTTGAACCTATCTTGAATTTGAACCGTTTTCTTGAACACAATATTTAAATAAATATTTTTATATAAAAAATTTGTAAAAATGTTATTTTCATTTCAATTACTGAGATTGTTGGACAGACTTAGGAATGGTAATTACAATTGAAATTGTGGAGAATCGAATAGGTTAATGCGATTAAAAATTATTTGATTGGGTAATGGTTTGGTTTGAGGAAAAACCGAATGATTATGGTTTTCGCTAAATTCAAACCAAATCCCAAATCGAATGTATGAGTAATCGAACCAAACCGAACTAAATATGCATATATAATATATATATATATATATTTATTTAATATATTATATATACACATAATATATATATTGACTAATGTATTTTTACAAGTATTTTAACTAATACATTACAAATATATAAAATATTTAACATTTAAAAAATAATTAACAAATAAAAATAAAACTTAATCTTAAATTATTTTTTTTATCCATCAAATAATTATTAATAAAATAACTAATTAAATATTTAAAAGAATAAAACCTGACGGGAGATGTCCCGCCTTCCTTCTTTCTATAGATCAAACTAAAAAAATCATGATTAAAATCGAAACCGAATAGTTTGGTTATGATTTTTAATTTTTAAAACTAATAGATAATAATTTAGTTTTAATTTTAATAATTTAAATTTAATTTAATTATAATTTTGACAAAAGTCAGAACTAAATTAAATCATTGCCAACCCTACAGACTACATGTGAAAGTATCAGCCCAACCTACTTAATGAATCATTTAATTCATATGGGCTGCACGATATTAATAACATTGCCTAATGAAAAAAAAAATTGTATCTATTGACGAGCTTTTAAATGTATTTTATTTGTTAATTATTTTATTTGATTGACTAATGCATTTTTTACTAATATTTTAACTAATACATTACAAATATATAAAATATTTAACATTTATAAAGTAATTAATAAATAAAAATAAAACCTAATCTTAAATTATTTTATTTTTATCAATTAAATAATTATTAATAAAAATAATTAATTAAATATTAAAAAAATAAAACTTGATGGGAGATATCCTGTCTTCCTTCTTTCTATGGATTAAATTAAAAAAATTATAATTAAAATTGAAATTAAACATAAATCGAATGGTATTGTTATGATTTTTAATTTTTAAAATTAATAGGTAATAATTTAATTTTAGTTTAATTTGATTATAATTTTAGTAAAAATTAAAATCATATTGAAGCATTGACAACCCTACTACATGTGGAAGTATCAGCCCAACCTATTTAATGAATCATTTAATTCATATGGGCCGGACGATATTAATAACATTGCCTAATGAAATAAAAATTGTATCCATTGGCGAACATTGGTTTGTATTATCGTCAATGGAAAAGAAAACATAAGACAAAAGACAAAACATATGCATAGTTCCATTGTCATTACCTATGAAGCATCAACCTAACCAACAACGTACGTTAACCAAGAAAATTAAACAAAATTACCCCCCACGTTATATTCGCCCGATATATACCTTCTTGACGTGCCATCAAAGTCGGATCCTGACCCATCTCCTTGTCCGTACCCAAACTTCACCTGTCAACTGCTCACACTTCCACTTCGCCATTAACGACCCATATACCAACCCATAAATTAACCCATGAATCCATATCTCTCTCTCTCTATATATATATATATTCATTCTTCGTTAGTATACTAATTAAGGTCTTAGCCTTGGGCTTAACAAACAACAAAAAACTTCTTTTCTTCCAAACACTTCGTCACAATATGGAACCGCTATTCTCGTCTTGGGTGCTGATCAGACCCATCCTCCTAATTCTCTTTATTTTCTTTGGGCTTTCTTCTTCAACTTTGCACCCAACGGTCATCAACTCCACAACTGAGTTCAAGAACTACACTGCAATATCCGAGTTTCGGGTTCTAAACAGAAGGTTTCTGGGCCAGTGCCCCGATCCAAACCCGTACCTCCAAATCAATGTCAGCTCGAATTCTGACCTTTCTAACGATGAATTTGTTACGGTTACCGTCAGCGGAGTCTTGGTTCCTTCTGATAGTGATTGGGTTGCCATGATCTCTCCTTCTAACGCAGAGTACGAATATGATTTCATATATATCTACGTAATAAAAGCTAGAGAATTAGAGTCATTGGAGACATTAATGTCGTCGAATCTTAACCTTAGACTATATATATATATATATATATGTTGGTTTTATACTGTTTTGTTTGGGTATGGTTGGTTATTTGCCTAATTTTGTTCTTCATGCAGCGTCTCGAGCTGTCCTCTTAATTCCTTTCTATATGAACAGACTGGTGATTTCAGTAAACTTCCTCTTCTTTGCCATTATCCTGTTAAGGTACGTAGTTAAGCAGTTTATATATATATATATATATATATAAGCACCACATATGCATGGCTAACAAGAATTAGAAGTCATTATATATACAAATGACTTAAATTAATCACAATAAATTTGAGTGTAATTTATCCTCAATATTTAAAAGAATTTTAATTTGCCCTTAACTCACTCTATTTTTTCTATTAAAAGGCAATAGTGGACTTTGGCTGTTAAATCTATCCGAAACAACGCCTAGGGTTTATCCGAATACAATATTAAGTAAGAGGAACAAATTAAAGAACGGACGAAATTCTATTTAAATTTCGGAATTAGATTTGATCAACATTCAACAACTCATCCAATTATAGATTGATCCTATATATCTAACAATATATATATATATATACACACACACAATTTGCTTAAAATGAAAGTAATTGCTTACTGGTGTGAGTGGATGGATGAAGGCACAATACGCGAGCAACGATCCGGATTACTTGAGCTGCAAGAAGAAGGAATGCAAGAAATACAGCAATGGGAAATGCGTGGTGAGCACTTGCAGCGGCTCGCTCTCCTTCCACGTCATCAACATCCGAACCGACATCGAATTCGTCTTCTTCGCCGGAGGATTCGAGACTCCCTGCATTCTCAAGAGATCGGCTGCCTTGAAGTTTGCCAATCCTAACAACCCACTCTATGCTCACCTCTCCAGCGTCGATTCATCCGCAACCTCTGTAAGTTTATTATTATTATATACATACATATATACACACACACACACAATCACGAAATTGTGTGCGCGTGTGTATATATATTTTATGCAAAGTTTTACTCTTAATTTTTATAAAGAGAGAATTTTCATAAACTGAATTCATAATGACAAAATTCAAATATATGATACATTTATAAAGGAAAAATAATTTTTGCACAAGAAATTAAATATATATATAATTGTTATGAATATCTCTAGTTCTAATATATAAAAAAAAAAATTAAAATTGCAGATGCGAGTAACATGGGTGAGTGGCGATAAAGAAGCCCAACAAGTTAGATATGGAGAAGATGGCAAATCAAAATCGTCACAAGTTTCTACCTTCTCTCAAGATGACATGTCGAGTGAGTCCTCCATTTTATCTCACATTTAAATATTACTTTTTTAATCTCTACCAGTTAGTTAGGAAGAGGGTGAGGGAAAAAAAGAAAAAAAGAAGTAAAAACTATGCCAATAATTCATAATTATTTCATACTTTATGAGATAATGATATGGCTATTTAATGATCATATATTGAGAAGAAAACATAAACCATATATAATTTCACAAATAATATTGCAAGATGGATCATTTTTGTAAAAATATGATTTTTCCTGTTTGACATATCTGATGTGGATTGTGTGAAATTAAAAAGGTTCTAGTCCGGCCAAGGATTTTGGGTGGCATGATCCAGGCCACATTCATACGGCAGTGATGGAAGGGCTTGAGCCTTCAAAAACCTACTCCTACACTTACGGAAGGTATATTTTATCTCCTCCCAAACAGCCTGCAAAAGAAACTTAAATGCTAAAAAGTACACAAAGAAGGTGGTGATCAATCAGTGCTAAACAAATGTCCAGCACCAACAAAATGTTATTTACGTTGTTTCAAAAATCATTCTCATCCGAAAATGAAAATTATGTGAAATTAATGTGGCATTTTAAAAGTGTTCGTTTTCTTTTTCAAAAATAAATTTCAAAGAATAATGAAACAGGGATTTGACTGATAATTTGCCCAAAATAAAAAATAAAAAAAAAATCAGTGATTCAGTTGGGTGGAGTGATGAAATCGAATTCAGAACTCCAGCCGCCGGAGGCGCAGAAGAAGTAAGATTTCTCGCATTTGGGGACATGGGCAAGGCTCCTCGTGACGCTTCTGCTGAGCACTACATTCAGGTGACATCATCAATATTCTTTATAACTACAAGAATAAAATCAAAAAATAAAACACACACACAATTTAGAGAGTGCATTTCATTAGTGTATCTCTAGTAAGTGTTTCTGAAAACTCCCACGTTTTTTAAAATCAAAAAACGTAATCTCAACATTGGGTTACTATCAGTGATGCCAAGGTTATAAGTTTTGTTTCATATAGCCAGGATCACTATCAGTGATGAAAGCCATGGCTGATGAGGTAGCTTCTGGGAATGTGGATTCCATCTTCCACATTGGAGACATAAGCTATGCCACTGGATTTCTAGTAGAATGGGACTTCTTCCTGCACCTCATCAGCCCTGTGGCTTCCAAAGTTTCCTACATGACAGCCATTGGCAACCATGAGAGGTCAACCATCTTATCCTCCTCGTACAAACAAATAACCTAATAGGTAATAGCCCTGCAGCTGGGCTATTAACAAATCACATTGTCAGTAGTCATTATGCACTTGATTTTTCAGGGATTACGCGGATAGCGGATCGGTGTATGTCACTCCAGACTCAGGTGGAGAATGTGGAGTTCCTTATGAGACTTATTTCCCGATGCCAACAGCAGCAAAGGACAAGCCATGGTACTCTATAGAACAAGGCAGTGTACACATCACTGTAATCTCAACGGAGCATGACTGGTCTAAAGGCTCCGAACAGGTAAAAATGAAGCGTAATCATCGCTGCTGTTCCTTCTGAGGCCACCATATATAATTTTTGACATTTTGGTTGTGGGTCTTGACAGTTTGACTGGATGAACAACGACATGGCTTCCACTGATCGATCCACAACTCCGTGGCTAATTTTTACTGGGTAAGTGTGACATCTGCGAAAGCAGAACAAGTATGAGTTGTCAATCATAAAAGAACTGTATGGGAAGAGCCGTTTGAAGATGACATTTGGCATTGAATAAGGTGTTGCCAAGTTAATAGTTCTTGATAAAATGGAAATTCTTGAACCACAGCCACAGGCCAATGTATTCTTCCTCCAACGGGATTAGTATTATACCAAGCGTCGACAGCAATTTTGTCAATGCAGTGGAGCCATTACTACTGGCCAACAAGGTTGACCTCGTGCTATTTGGGCATGTCCACAACTACGAGAGAACCTGTGCTGTTTACAAGAGTGAATGCAAGGCCATGCCTGAAAAAGATAAGAGTGGCATTGACACTTACCATAACTCCAACTACACGGCCCCAGTTCACGCCGTCATTGGAATGGCCGGGTTCTCTCTGGACTCATTTCCAAATAATGTAAGTTATCAAACTGATAAAGATTTTTCTGTCTTTTTGAATAATAAGAAGAACCGTCTGCTACCCAAGTGTGTCAACTTACAATTCTTCTACATCAATCATATGTGTACATAAAAACACAATCAAATAGTGAAGTTAGTAAAGAAACTTATCAACCAAATAACTGATTTAGATATGAATAATTGCTGTATAAACAAAATTGAAAATAGAATACAACACATCAATATCATATGTAAACAATATTGTATACAAAAGTTCTTCATGTTTATCAATTTCCTTCAAGTGTATATGGAGATACTGCGTTGGACACATCCCCTGGGCATAAGAACCTTTTTGCAATCCAGGCAGGAGATCTTTTTCCATATTTGAACCCCAAAACAATCGCCCACCCTAAATGTACATGTAGGTAATGTGCTTAAATGTATCAGTGTAGTTTTAAGTGAATTGTCACTTGCCGGCAGGCTGATAGCTGGAGTTTGGCAAGGATTTCCAAATATGGGTACATAAGAGTACATGCCACAAGAGAAGATTTGAGAGTAGAGGTTAGTAGTCCATAAATTCCTCCTACAGCTCATTTTAAATTAACAGATAGTAATTAAACTGTGCAATTGTGTACATTTTGACATCTTATCACCGTGAAATTTAATTTATTTCTCAACCACAAAAATATTGACCATCATGTGCTAAATTACCTTCCTTTCATGTTCGCAGTATGTGAATGCAAATACAAGAAAAGTTGAAGATAGCTTCCGAATCACCAAAAGCTGAAGTACAAGAGAGAGGGAGAGAGTTGAATTCTGTAAATAATGTGTAATAGCATTATAAAAGTTGAAGGCAAAATACGAGTCATCACATTGGTTTTAGAATAAGAAATATTGTCTTCATCAGGTAAACAGTTGCTACACTAATTGATGCAGCAACTTCACCCAGGATATTGCGTGATATGCCATTGATATTGTTAGGCAATATTATTGGTAGGATCTGTAGAGCATCAAGATGGACAATAAACATAGATCTAGAATCTCCACCTTGGCTCAACTCAAATGCCACTCTGGTTTCAAATACTAGAGTTTCCAGTGAAGTAATCTATCAAACACTTGAAGGACAAAGTGGTACAAAGCATTGATGCAGCATTAGCTTGAAAGCAAAAAACTAGATAAACAAGGCGAATATTTTGACATAAACCACGATAAAGATAGACAAACCACCAAAAAAACCAATCTGCAATGGCCATTCTTTGTTGCTTCTTCTGAGTTTTCTCAGCCCATGTTGGTTACTTTCCTTTTGCTGCTCAAGCCATAATGCCACAATAACTATTTTTTACCATCTCCTTTCATTTCTTTACTTTTGTATGGTAGTAATTTGAGTATTCACCAGAGGGAACGAGAGGTAGAGTGACATACAAGCAAGTCTATTTTAATGACAGTGATAGAAAAATGAACAAGGGAAATTAGCAAATACCTGACTGTATAATCATCTACTCTGATTAAACTGTACATAACACTATCCACGAGCATCCTTGCATTGCACAATATACAGTCAGCTCCCCCAAACAAGTTGGAATATATTTCTACTTGCAGCAGCATTTATCACGTTGTTACTCTGCTTCTTCAGCATTTCTTCCTGTGCAGAAATATCACCATCCTTGCCAGAACCAAACACAACCACCCATAATGAGGGCGAGTTCATAGAAGTGAAGTGACAACTGAATTCTTCAAATCAATTAGTGTTACTGATAATAAACCTATTTGCCAAAATTTAAGTAATTGATAATGTGTTTGTGCAAGTATGCACAAACCACCAAAACTTCTCTACACCAGATATTTTATTGAACCATATCCGATTAGACATTACCACAGTTCTTAATACAGTCAACTCCTTCTTTCCCTCTGTGAAATCCTACCCAAACTTGAGAGATAACCCCCAGCCCCAAGAAAACAAGTGAACAGAATAGAGAACTCACAAGTAAAGAGTATGCACGAGCAAGAGATAGCAATGTTGGGTACAAATCCAGAACAGTAATGGCAACCTCCTCTGTGACCTGTGGAACCTGCAGTCGGCAAGATTCAAATATAGTTACCAAAATCATAAACTTGACTGTCATAAAAAGATAAAGCAAAATAAAATAAAATCATTTCTTAAAAGTTTTACTCTAATTGAAGGTGTGGAACAAATATATTCATTCACTTGGGGAAAAAATGGATAAAATTTTGGCTGTTACATGTACAATAAATGGCAAGGTTCATGCAAAAAGACACATTACAAAAAGATTACATGTGCAGATCTGGAGTCAATCTTCTAAGGTCAACATCCATATTCCCTCGGTCTAGAACAACGGAAATTCCCAATGCAACGACTCTCCGTGCTTTGTGGGGGTTGGAGGAGGGTCACTTTTGTACGCAACCAAAAAGATTGTTTCCACAAAGGTTTAACAGGTAAATGAACCCCTACCAAATAGCTAGAAGCATTTCAAAGTACGTTAAGAGGTTTCATTAATTGTTTAGGATCATGTTCAGTGTAATTCGGAAAAATGAAGTCAGTAATAAGTATTGATGCCTATTGACTCTCTATACGGGTCTGGGAAATGATGTCGACTGCAATATTTTCACAAATATTATGGTGTTATTTGTAAAAAAAGTCAGAGAGACACATGTTGAAAATAATGTGTGAAACATAATTAAGATGATTTGGTCATATGAGAAGACCTAGGCTCCTGGGAAAAAAGTGGGTGGAATGGAACAAGTCTTTAGCAAATAAGGGCAAAGGAAGACTCTTAGGTAGGATATGAGTTTTAAGGGCCTTATAGAATAAGGCCATAGATGGAAATCATTGGAGAGCTAACATTCGTGTAGCTGACGCTACATAGTTGGATTAAGGTTTAATATGTTGTATTATTCAGGTAAGTTAACTTGCTTTGTCATGTTTATACCTGCATGAGTTGGATGGCAAATACGTCACTGACAGTCATCTTATCCAAGTCTTGGCACCTTCTGATAAATTCATCAAAAGAGGGGCAGACTTGCAAGCTATTCTGTTTGTCTTCATGGTACTTTGATCTGTAGTAGTGAGTTACGGCTTGAGTAAGATAACCATATCTCCTCAATGTATCACCTAAGCCACTTGTTCTCTGCACATCAAATCCTTCTGAAATCTCTGTTGTGAAACAACTGCAGATAGTATCAAGTTGTCAATACAGTAGGTTTCTGACAACATGCTTCAAAGATAGAAATTAATCAAGTCTCACTAAAGCAAGACAAAAATATATTCCAACCTTCTATAACCAATCCAAATAGATATGCAAGAACAAATAAAAGTAAAAAAAAGATTTATTCAATTGTTAAGAAACAGATTCAATAACAACAAACAAATAACAAATTATAGGGTATTTTAAGAGGTGCTAGCCAAGTTAGCTGGATGTTTTAATTAAGAAAGTTTAGGGGAAAAAGGCACAATCTACATTATCCAGCTACACACAAAAAAGAAACACCAATTGGAAAGCTCAAAGATTACAAGAGCACATGTTCATAAACACAAGAACCGCAACCATTCTATTTACAGAGTCTACATTATGTAAAATAGAATGAACAGTTTGCCTATTCAAGGTCAGAAGTATCAGTTCGTAAAAAACGTGCAGAAGATGGCCTCCCTGTAGATTAAACAAATGCACATTAGCAAAAGCATAAACAAAAAGTCTTCAAAGATTGTCTACAAGGATGGCTAATAAAAATGCAGGCCTAACCAAGAATTAAAGACTTAATTTAGACCAATCTCAGGCTATATCATGACAAAGTATACATAGCAAGCAGTTCAGATTAGATGCAAATAAAAATAATTATTATAATGATGGTGAATATATTGAAGTGATCTGTTATGAGATTGAAGATGAGATAAGCCTATACTGGTAAGAACAAAAAGGCTTTGAGTAATATCAATGGAAGAAATTCCTACGCTGTTTTGATGCTTTCAGCAGCTTCTGAGGAATTCGGATCACCTTCCACCACATATATCAGTTTCTTCAGTCCACATCTCTTAAAAAAGAAACCAATGTCAGCATAAACAGGATGAGATAATGAAAACTGAGCCATAAGCTGAACGCATAATAATCTTATGCAGATATGAAAAGATAGGGCCACCATCTTTGGGAGAGGGAAACAGGAGTTAAAATTAGTATTTTAAGGAAGTTGTCTCCAAGCCAACAATAATATAAATCAACTAGTTAAAGAAAGTACTGATACAAAATATTGTGCACAGACTACCTGTCTGCAACCTACACTCTTCCATCATCAAGGACAAAATATTGTTTGGATGTATTGATTATGGAAAACGATACAATTTGGAAGTTCTTTGGGCAAGATAAACAAAGAATTTGAAAACATATAAGATGTTTCAAAAAGGGCATCCCTACCCACCACAAAAGAAAAAGGCACTGAAGTGAACAAGGCTCCTCTGCTCTTTAAGGTTCAAGAGAGAGCTGTTTTTGTATGCAGCCTTACCTTGCTTTGCAGGGAGATGTTTTCACAACTAAACCTATGATCTTCCAGTCACAATGGAGCAACCTTACTGTTGCTATAATATAGCACAACCCAAAAACACACCTCTAGCATAAATGCCCATGCATCTGCTAATTCTATCACCCAAAATCATGATCCTAATTCAATACTTAAAGGGTTACAAGAAACTAACGTTTCCAATCACGTCAAAATAAGCCCTCTCTTTGGGGCATCCAGTACAACATCCATACAATAACTAAATCCAGTATGGGTTGACAATGGGAAGGTATTCAAAACCATACAAGCGTTGAAGTGGTCGTCAGGTTGATACTAGTTAGCCTTAAAAAAAGGCAAAGTTTTCTCACACATAAAAAAATACAGTCTGTGCATTGTTTCTGAATACCAAGATACATGGAGGTGTTAGGCTTGCAATGTGATGTGGAATGTATGGTAATTCAAGTAAAAACAATACCAAAAGCCGTAGTTTTTGATCCCTATAACGGTTGTCCCTGATTGAGCAGCGCAAATCATCAACTTTCTTTCTCTCAACAATAAAATTGAGAACATATTCACACCCATGATTTTTATGCCAAGCTATCCAGATTCCATCTCCAACAGGCAGTCGTCTAACCTGTAGACAGGTCAGTATCTAAATTATCACAGGTCTTTTTAAAACATAAAGCAGCATTTACTGAGAACACTTTGACATTCCTGTGCAAAAGAGAGGTTAATTTGTGATTATTTGTTATGCGTACAGTTCTAATTGCCTTATGCATACCCTGTACAAGCCATTACCATGAGCAAGTGATAAAACACAAGACTCAAAATCTCCATACAGGCAAACAATAGACTGCAGGAAATGAAAAGTAGAATAATGATGGACAAAGTTGCAAAAAACAATGGAAAAGCAAGAGAATTTCACCAAGTCCCTGTTTTTCTCTTTCCACATACAAGGACAAAATCACAGGAAAAGAACTTTTTTATCTATGATTTTTCCCTTCAAACAACCCTCCAGTAATATATAAAAGTACCATGGTGAAGGCAACCAAAAGATGCCCCTTCTTTACCATTAACCTTTCATGTCCTCTGGACATTCCAGCCAATCAGTTCTCCAGCCCTCCTAGTCTCCTACCAAACAAGCATATTTTGAATAATGCTACAATAAAATGTCAACCTTCACGCAATAACAAAGAGAAGTAAGCAGTTAAACAGGCATTTTGATGAGTATAAATGATCAAAACTGCATGTTCCATAAATAGGTTGCCATCGGAAACAAATGAAGGTAATGAATGACTGTCAATCCTGCAGGCAGGGGTGGATGGGGCATCACAACTTACTTTATTTGAAAAAAATGCCTATTGAAGTAAGCCTGCATTCCTGACTTAGCTATGCAAATAACTAAGTTAACATAAGACCACCTCTTTAAAACAAACCAACCTCAATTTTAATTTTGAATTGGATGCAAATGTTCTCAATGATTTTCCTTGAGCGAGACCTGAAGCCATAAAGAATATAATACAAAAATCAGGGTTGAGGATGTACCATTAAACACAATGCTTTATAAAACTAAAATATTGGTGCCACTAGGAAGAGAGTAAATTCTCCATGAAATAAAACAAGTGGCAGAAGTGAAGTTCAAGACAGATTTTATCTCACTGCCCAACGATCATAAAGTACATCAAATAAAATCAAAATATTAGTGATTCCATCTGCCTTTCCTGGGTTATCTTTTGTAAACTTTCCCCTTAAAAACGCTAAAATATTGGAGCAAAGCAAAAAATGGTACCATGAGAAGAAAAACACAGTGCAGTATTTCAGTTTTAGCATGGAGAAGTAAGCATAGTTCACGAATTACCAAAGGAGCCTAAAATTATCCCATCTTAATTTCCAAAAGATTATAAAACGAGAAAATGTGGTATTGAACAAGTAATAAATATGTATACATAAGAGATAGGAAACACAAATGCCCTGTTTAGGGTGTCGTTACACATATCTCACACAGACAGACATAAACACTAAAACAAGACTCAATATGGCCAAGTACAAGTAAAACACCCCAAATCTTTTTTACCGACTGAAGGAAAAGCTGAGAGAGTTGACCTAAGGAGGTCAGCTGTGGGAAGGATTGGCTGATTGAGGGTACCAATCAACTCAGAGTCGACTCCAGGGAATCAACTGTCCGTGAAATCAATGTAATCTTTCTGGGAGGCGGGAGAAAATGAACCACTATCATCACAAAATGCCCTTTTATTTTTTATTTTCATTTTTCCTTTCTTTTCACTTTGCCCTTACCAGGATAGCTAACATTAGACCATTCCATCGGTTTTGCTTTACTTCAGCAGGAATATAAACTTATATATAACCTGTTATGATTTTTATCAAATCTGAACCAATTTCTAAAATAATATATTATAGTAACAAAAAAATTCCTCCTTGTCCCTGAACAGGATGTCCACATGTTGCCAAGATACTTGTGCCACGTCAACAAAAGTGAAAGGTAAACTAACAGTATCTAAAAGGTAATTATTGAAAGGTATATAATAAATAGATAATTTTATAGAACTCATGACCACCACATTCAACTCAATGAACAACAACCAAGAAGTTGCCACAATGACATAAGAGGTCAGCATCCTAATCTTTAGAACGACAAATTAAATGGAACCAACTTCTAGGCTGCTGAATAATACTCATACTAAATATATCACTTCCTGGATAGGGATCCCTTTCAGTGTCTTAACAGAAATAAATTGTTGGATTATCGGGAAAACAGCTGGTACAGCTGTGTGTATGTGGCTATTATATAAAGGTTGACTTGGTGGTGCAAGGCTGCAAATGGCAGATCCTATGGCATAAATCAGGGAAGACAAAAAGGAAGATAGCAATCAGTCTAAATGGCAGTTATTGTATATAAGTTGTGATTAGAAGAATGTTTTTATGTATATTCTTTCCTTTTCTAGATTTCTAAACTGTAAATTCTAGAGTTATAAATAAAGGGAAAGCCAGAGAGGTAGGTGTCTTTGTCTGCCCTTTCAAAAACCTAATTGCCTGCTGATTTTTACATAAATAAACACACTAAAATAAATTTGTCTGCATTGTTTGTAGAAATAAAATCAAGCATGTACGTACATTCTTATTGTTTACATTTTATATAGCCACAAATATATTTCAAGATCATGATTTCCCTATACAGGTTATATAAATCCTAACTTTTCAATACGTTACTTTCTATTTTTACTTCTTTTTATTTCATAATAATATTCCTTGATTCCCAGTATTGTCAAATACAAATTGGAAGGGCACAGTGTATGTCAAGTTAAAAAGAAAAATCTTTTGGAGAGGTGCACCAAAAATAAACTAAATATTTTGCAAGCATAATTCTAATATCAGAAAGAACAACAAACTCACAACTGAAATTGAGCTTTGAGAATTCTGGTCCACTTCAATATAATCAGAACAGAAAATCACAGTGATTGATAACCCCAAATAGTAAAAGGCTGGAACTGCTGAGGAAAGGAAAACAAGTGAACAGAAATTACTGACCCTTGAGTAGCAAATTGCTCTCTGTCATCCAATACCAAAATTACATCATAAGCTTCCTCAAAGCTCTCTCCAAATCTTAGAGGTGGCATTGTTAAAATATTTATGTTAGCCTCTACACCATCTGAGCCTTGCTTATGTACACGGTAATCCTATAACATAAAAGAGAGAAAAGCTATAATTTGTAGAGATTATTATACCTAGAAATATACAAATCAAAATCCATAAGAACAAAAAAGAAAATATTTTTATTTTTTAATAAACTATGCAGAAAACGAAAACCTTAAGAGACTGCTTACTAGTGGAAAATGTTTTCTAAATTTTTATATCCAATTTTCCATTAGATCTCCAGTTCATATTTTCCATACAAAATTTAAAAAAACACCTTCATATTTTAAAAGTATAGAAAACTAAACTCCAACCTAGAAAATTGGAACATATGTTCAGAAAAGATACAGAGAGGTCTTTCTTTTGTTGAATTTGCATTAGAGAAGGAGATAGAGATGATTTAGCAAAAATTTTGTTCTCCTTGTGGAGAACACTACAACAACAACAACAACAACATATCCAGCCTTTATCCCACTATGTGGAGTCGGCTACATGAATTCTAGACTTCCATGTATTTCTGTCTTTTGTCATATCTTCATTTAAACCCATATACTTCATATCAAATTTTAATGTTTCTCCCAAAGTCTTCTTGGCTCTGCCTCTACCTTTTTTTTTGACTAACTGTTCCATTTCATCAACTCTACTCACAGGAGCGTCTCTTGGTCTCCTTCTCACATAACCAAACCATCTTAGTCTAGTCTCTCTCATCTTCTCCTCGATTGGCAGTACTCCTATCTTATTATGAATAACCTCATTTCTAATTTTATCTTTTCTTGTATGGCCACGCATCCATCTTAGCATTCTCATCTCCGCTACGCTCGTCTTTTGCTCATGCTGGTATTTGACTGCTCAACATTCTGAGCCATACAGCAGGGCTGGTCTTATAGTTGTCCTATAGAATTTTCCTTTCAGTTTTAATGGGATTTTACTATCACATAACACCCCCGATGCATTTATCCATTTTAGCCAACCTGTCTTAATTCTATGCTTGACATCCTCGTGAATTTCTCCATCTTTTTGAATCACTGATCCCAAATATCGAAAATGGTCTTTTCTTTGTAAGATTTGGTCTTCCAATTTTATTATAACATCCTCCACTCTTACATTCTTACTAAATTTACATTCTATATATTATGTTTTCCTTCTATTTAATTTAAATCCCTTAGATTCTAAACTGTTTCTCCACAATTCAAGCTTAGTGTTCACTCCCTCTTTTGTTCCATCCACCAACACTATATCATCTGCAAATAGCAAACACCAGCACCTCTGTCTGAATGTGTTTAGTTAGTTCATCCATTACTAAAGCAAATAAGTATGGACTTAGTGCAAAACTTTGATGTAATCCCATTGTAATTTGAAATGGTTCGGTATCTCCTCCGCATGTTCTGACTCTTGTTTTTGCACCGTGATACATGTCCTTAAGGGCTTGTATATAGGCTATTTGGACTCTTTTTTTCTCTAAAACCGTCATAATACTTCTCTAGGGACCCTATCATAGGCCTTTTCTAGATCTATAAACACCATATGCAGATCCTTCTGCTGATCCAGATACCTTTCCATTAGGCGCCTCAGTAGGTATATAGCTTCCATTGTTGACCTACCAGATATGAAACCAAACTGATTTTCCGAGACATTTGTTTCTTTTCTGAGCCTTTACTATATTACTCTCTCCCAGAGTTTCATGGTATTCCTCTGTAATTTTCACAGTTTTGAACATCTTATTGGTTCTTGTATATAGGAACCAAAGTACTCTTCCTCCACTCATCTAGCATCTTTTTTGATTTAAGGATCACGTTAAATAATTTTGTTAACCAGGAGATGCCCTCTTCTCCCATGTATTTCCATACTTCTATTGATATATTATATGGTCCCACCACCTTATGATTTTTCATCTTTTTTAATGCTTGCCTTATTTCATTTGAACTTATGCGTCGATAAAATGTATAGCTCACGTTCCCTTCGAAGTTACTAAGATGTCCCAACCTAACTCTTGCGTCCCCACCATCATTGAATAATTTCGTGAAATACTCCTTCCATCTCTCCTTAATCGCTCCCTCATTCACTAATACATTTTGATTTTCATCTTTTATGCATTTCACTTGGTTTAGATCCCTTGTTTTTCTTTCTCTTGCTTTAGCTAATTTATATATATCCTTTTCTCCATCTTTTATATCAAGTCGTTTATATAGACTCTCATATACTTTTGACCTTGCTTCACTAACAGCTCTTTTTGCTGCCTTTTTTGCTTCTTTATAATTTTTTAGATTTTCTTCATTGTTGCACTAATATACAGCCTTATAGCAAGTTTTCTTATTTCTAATTTTCAATTGTACCTCTTCATTCCACCACCAAGACTCCTTAAAGTTTGGGGCTCTGCCCTTTGTCTCTCCAAGGACTACCTTTGCCGTACTTCTTAGGGCAGTAGCCATTTCCCTCCACATTTGGTTTGTCTGTCCTTCTCCATTCCATTATCTTCTACCCCTTAATTTTTCTTTGAAGATTAGTTGTTTCTCCCCTTTTAAATCCCACCACTTAATTCTTAGATTTTGTTTTATGTGATTTTTTCTCTTCCAATTTCTTACTTGAACGTCAAGTACCAAAAGTCTATGTTTAGTAGTCAAACACTCCCCCGGTATCACCTTACAATTCTTACAACATAACCGATCTTTTTTGTCTCATGAGAAAGAAATATATTTGGGTGCTTGATATGACATTTTTATATGTAACTAAGTGTTCGTCCTGTTTTTTGAACCTAATATTGGCTATGATGAGCCCATATGCTATAGCAAAATCTAAAATAAACTTACCCTCATTATTAATTTCTCCGAATCCATACCCTCCATGTACCCCTCTATAGCCATTTCCATCTCTACCCACGTGACCATTTAAGTCACCTCCTATAATCACTTTCTTTCCTCTTGGTATCATTTGTATGAGTCCCTCTAGATCCTCCCAAAATTTTGTTTTTATCTCCTCATCTAACTCCGCTTGTGGTACATATGTACTAAAGATATTCATAGTCATTCTTCTTAGACCTTCACCATAATAATCATATCCCCTATTCTCTTTATATCCACTACCTCATCTACTAAGTTTTTATCCATAATAATCCCCACTCCATTTTTCACTCGATCATTTCCTGTGTACCATATTTTATATCCAGTTTATGATAAAATTTTTACTTTTTTCCCTACTCATCTTGTCTCTTGAAGGCACATAATATTAATCTTTCTCTGAATCATCACATCTACCACTTCCATACCTTTGCCTATTAATGTTCCTATGTTCCATGACCCAATCTTTAATCTATGATTTTGGTGTTGGCCTTGACTTTGAATTTGTTTTTTATTTTGGTTTTGATTTTGATTTTGGACTAGTTTCTTTACCCACATCCGTTCAAGCAAATGCGGGAACCCTTGCTCATTTGTCATTCAATTCGGGCGCCGATGCAGCGGCCCTAGCTCACTTGACACTGCACGCCGGCAGTGTAGCACGTTGCTATGAAGGGTTACGCCCCAACGATTTTTCATAATTTGTCTAGAGTTCATGTTTTGGATCCGACTAGGTTTTACATTGATTATCGGCTACCTAACACAACCCTCGTCCTTTATCCAAGCTTGGGATCGGCAGTGGATCACATCCCCAAGCAGAGTTTCCTTGTGGAGAACACTGTTTTTGGAAAATCCTAATTATTAAAGAAAATTTGGAAAACTCATTTTAAATGTTTTCCAAGTCCAATTCAATTTTGGAGAAAGCATTTCCCAAATCTCCATTTTAAATTTAGAAAATTTTTATTTTTGAACAAGTTCTCTAATTTTTCATTTTTTGTAGAGTTGCGTTCTCTTTACTGTTTTCAACCCGTTTTGAGTTTTTAGTTTTTCAAAATACTAAAAACGCGTTTACTTTGCTATTTTCAAAAATAAGAAAAAAATTTGTAAAGGAAACCCTTAGGTGTTTTCAACCAAAATATGCTGAAAACACCCAAAACGCAGAAAACACACCCCTCTAACCCCCAAACCTTGCACAAACCTAGCATCTCTCATCTCTCTCCTCTCTTCTCTCCTTTCTTCTCTCTTCTCTTCCTTCGGTCGTCAACCGCCACTGTCATCACCACTGTCAACCGCACTTGCC
Organism: Diospyros kaki; assembly: GCA_036245055.1. Lineage (NCBI taxonomy): Eukaryota > Viridiplantae > Streptophyta > Magnoliopsida > Ericales > Ebenaceae > Diospyros > Diospyros kaki. The sequence continues at coordinate 37,521,158 of BSEG01000001.1, read as the reverse complement.
ACCGCCACCGCGACCACCGCCGTCGACCGCGCCCGCCACCAGCAATGCAAGCTGCCATCAACCACCCCCCGTCGCTCTCTTGCTTGTTTTGTCTCCTCTCTTCTCTCCTCGCTCCTCTTATCTTCCTTCTCTTGTTGGTTTTTGAGTATGTTGGTCGATGAGCCCTTGGGCATCAAGTGGTTGCATTTGATCGCTGGAAACCACCGGCCACCGCTGGCAATGCGTATATAGGCGGGTGTTGGGTTTGGTCGAATGTTTAAGCTTAGATCTAAGGAGATTTGGCCATTAGATCTTGTTGGTTTTTGAGTATGTTGGTCGATGGGCCATTGGGTGTCGAGTGGTTGTCTTTGATTGCCGGAAACCACCAGCCAGGGTGCCTAGTGGCGACTGGCAATGCGTTTTTCACTTGTGGTCAAAATTAAAAATTAGAGATGAAAATCCAACCGTTAAATCTGACCAATTTTTGTGTATGTTAACCCTCTTGACTTGAAGTTTCTAATGGTATACTCTGATTGTGTAAATCTCCGGCCGGAGATTGTCGTCAACGATGGAGAAGATGCAGGGCGCCGGAGAAGAGGAAAAGAGAAAAAAAAAGAAAAGGGAAAAAAAGAAGAAAAATTTATTATTAAATTTTGAAAATAAAATTATATTTATTTAAAATTTAAAAAATGTAATATATCTATATTATAATTAAAAATATAGGATAACATATAGTATATTATTAAGTGTATAATTTAATACAAATTATTGTTAAGATATATGTCAGTAATTTATTAATCAAATTTATTGTTTTATTTTAATAATAGAATTTCATTAAAAAGAGTTAATTTTATTATTTAATAATTAAATTCATCGAATAAAATATCATAAAATAAGTTTTTTCAAAATTCCAAAGTGAACGCTTTTTTTAGTTCTCTATTTTAAGAAACAGTTTTTCAGAATGACAAAAAAAAACGTGTTTTCAAAAATCTCAAAATACAAAACTGAAAATGAATTCAAAATTCAAAACTGAAACATGAAGAGAACACAATTTTCTGGAAAACTGGGGCTGTTTTCCGCAACTAAACAGACGCTTAGGAGTCCAACAAAAAACTCAAAAGCATACTACATCTTTCACAAAATAAATAAGGGAACACAAGAAAGGATGAAACATGGCCTTATCCATATGGTGAAAAGATAAATGTCTTTTGAGAAAAAACTAATCAAGCTATGCTAACTTCAAAGCTTGTTAAACATTTCCAAAGAAACTGCAAACAGCTCCAAAATAATAATGTTAGTCCAGAATATTGAATGACACTAGTATCCAATTAGAAGGCGAGCTTTAGAAAGCCCTGTACCAATAATTATGTGCAACATATTTGCTTTATAACATGAAATACTTGCAAGGCAAAGATGAAAAGACAAACCAACACATACAGTTGATGAGCAAGCTCTCAACACGAAGGAGCTCTGAGCAGTAACCAATGCAGAGTTTGCACGTAATGCACCTCTGCAATCAGATTCCACCTGACTATTCTCAGTCACTATAACATCTTTTTCACCTGAACATTAACAATGTCCATGAATAAGACATGTTTCAATGAACAAGCCTATTCTCAGTCCAAAAATAATTCACATTCGATAAAGCTAATTACCATCTCTGGATGGTGATTTGACGGGAAAATCCTCTCTTGAAGCCTTGTGAGATGCCAAAGGTAAGCCATAAACTTGCTCCTCTCGAAGACGACAAAGAACAGCCAGCCATGGTGAAGAAATCTCCTTGTTCTGAGATGTTTCTGAAACTTCAGCAAAAGCACAAAGTATCTGATCCTTAGAGTACCCCATCCGCTGCAACTAAAGACGTACATCATAAATCAGTGGCCTGATCACATAATTCATAAATCATATAAAAAACCAGACAGGATATATAGGCCTTAAACCCAAAAGGCTGAAACTTACAGAAAAGAAATCCAAAACAGAGTTATGATAATTGTTCAACACGAAGCTTTCATATCTAGTATAATAATTATTCCTACTTTAAACAAACACAAAAAGAACAAGCATAATAGTTAGATATTTTTTGCCTAAAGGCCCTAAATGTGCATCACTTATACAGATGCATTAGTTACTGGAGCTTCCATAGACTTCTACATGGACACTCATCATACACACATATCATCACATTGTCTAACAATTTATGGTAAATAATCCTCTCCAGCCTGGATTTTACGAATGCAAAGCACTTCACCATTTCTTGTCAAAATAAGATGCAGAGATCATTATCTAAAGAAAGTAGGCTCTACACATCGATAACAACAATATCATCAGAACAGCAAGACACTAAAAATTTTGGCAAGATAATGCTACTGCAGTTTTGCTTGCAATCTTATGTCTCCAGATCAGAACACATAGAAAACAAAGTTGAATAATGCCCAAGAAACATAGGCCATCCCTAGAAGCTGTAAAAAAAGTCTTAATAAGATGATCAACAACACTATGTAGCATCCACTTTTCCTAATGTTTGTTGCTGTCATAATCCCAAGTTTGCATAATGACATCTCATGAGAGACAACAAATTCATTGAACTCGAGGAAAAGTGAAAGATGAATTATCAATGTTCTCAAACAATAATCCAGCAGATATAGAACATACATTTAGGGGCACAAGAATATAAATAAATGTGCTAATTTGTTAAGGTTTCTAAGATAAGTGCCTTCAACAACTGCAGAAATGAAGAGAAACAAGGTGGAAATGTTACACTTGCCAACTGATAAAACTGTCACCTCAAAGATGAGGCTATTTTTGGGAGAATTACTACCTCAATACTGTGAGAAATATGACTTCCAAAGATAAGTGAGTTCTAAAATGACTCAAGGAGAAATATAACCTTCATACATAAAGAAGGAACTGGCCAAGGCCAGTCATTCCCATATTTACACTTATGTTTTACAGCCAAACAAATCAAATTTTCCCAACCTCTTGATCTGTTTATTTACATATTTTATTCTCTTTCTGTTTCTGTTTTCTTCTTCGTCGTGATGGTGGAGGGGGAGAGAGAGAGAGATTAAAAAAAATGGATCACAAACCAAGTAGCAACAAACCATACATATACTGTACCTTATCAATAGATTCAGGGGGAACATCCATTAGATTCTTCTGCAAACCACAATTGGCAGATCTCAGAGTCACTTCTTTAGCCATATCAGCATGAGAAAAGTCTAAATTCAAACTGTTGTTTGTAGCCGTAGTTGGAAGATTCACTGCGTTGGTCCAGTTTTCAGTTGAATCAACCAGACCAGACCTCAATAGACATTCGCGGGCAACTTCCTGACCTTCATGGGTCAGCATGTATCTATAGAATACAAAGATTCATGCACCAAAGAATAAGTTATAGCTGTATAACTGGAAGAGATGCAAATAAGTCCACATGAGCTCCATCCACTAAATTATGACATCATAATATTGTGGCTATTAAGATAACATAGTGTAGGTGTTCTACTAGCTAAGGGCACCTCTGTGCATAAGGCTCCCCACTATCCCAAAAGCACCACTGGAAAATATGCTGGAGTGCCTCAAAAGCACCACTGGCATGGACACACACTATCAAAAAGTGCTTTTACTACACTGTTCTAAAACAGAGTAATAAACAAGTAGGAAATATTACTGAATTAAACATGAAAATTCAAAGATAAACACTTTCAATGTGAAGTAAAGCAAAAAGACACAGGATGTGCATACTTTGCAGGGCAACTAGACTTTACAACCAATCCTTTAGTTATTAACGTCTTCATGCAGTTCCATCCACTATACCAGTCCCTTGGAGAGCTTCCAAATTGTCCAGGCTTTCCTTTCCCCTTTTCTGCCCTAAGAACATCAAGGATAGTTTCAAATAACCAAGATGACGTCAAATCATTGAAGAGATTCAACAATTAAATTTAAAATAAATTAGAAGTAGTAAAATAATGAATAAAAAACATACATAATCGGTGCCCGAGAAAGCCCACTCGCTTCAGCAGCATCAATTATCTCCTGCTTGCGCATAAAATCACTGCCACCTGAGGTCCCCCTAACATTTAATTAAAAAGAAAAGGCAATAATTCTTGGTTAATCACTTTGAAATACAGCAAAATAAAAGCCAAAGAAAACCTGAAACAAACCAAGTTTAAATAATGTGATGTCCAGATACCTGTAAAGAGTGACCAATAGTGCATAAGCCGCAGAATTTTTTTGCGGTACATAGCGTTTATCCCCTTGTGTTTTCTTCCCTATAAAATGAAAGAAACAAAAACTTTAAGAATAAAAAATTGAAGGGCTTCATAAAACTTCCACAACTGCGGGCTTGAAGAAGGAAAGGAAATATAAAGGAGATCAATGACATCATAAGCACCAAAACAGATTAGACTAACCCTTTTTTGTCAAATCTTCATGTTCGGAAGCTCCAGAATCAGTCTCAAAAAACTCTTGCGAGAGCTTCAAGATCCATTTTCCCACACCCCTACCACAAACAATTGCAAAAACAAAAGGACAATTCCCTTAGTTGGTTAGAATGCTACCCATAGTCCATAATATTATTTACGAGTTACAACATGGAATGCAATCTCTTGGCTAGTAATCTAGTATTTTATCTTTGTGCAGCACTATCATAGATCAGAGAGAGAGGAAAGGAAGGTTTTTGCATGTTATCTACCTCACCATACAATAATTGATGTGAATCTTAGAAGAACATTATAATCTTATGTCACCCAAAAAATAAAAAATAAAATAAGTGCATACTTTGTTAATGTCTATGCAAATTCATTATTTGTACCAGGAACATAGAGTCTATGTAAATTCATGCCATCAATAGTATTAAGCAGCAGTAACCCTTACTTGTTTGATCTTAATTAAATTGGAAGAAAAAATAGGGCAAGCTCAATGTTACAATTAAAAACTAAACTAGTAACTCCAAGGAAATGTAAATAAACTTGCCTACACTAAAAAATGATTGAATCAGGCTCCTAACTCCCTGTTTCATTTTCAAGGTGTTTGAGAGGGCTGAGCAACTGGTGGCTGTAACGGCATAAGAGAAACTTGAACAAAAATTTTACCCTTAACAAGATTTATTTAAAGCAAATAGTCCATTTATTGGTCATTCTTTCTCTTTTTTATCTAGAAATTTTCCAAGAAAACATGTGTTTGAAATAGTAGAGCCACAGAAACTGGCCACTTTTCCATATGATAACCAATCATACAATAGATTGCTTTCAGAGAACAGTACTAGAATACCAAAAAAACTGAGCCATTGATCAAGTACCATGCTACCAATTTTGCGCTCCACATAAAAATAAAAAAAAATTAAAAGTATCAAAGAACGGAAAGCATTAACCACTGAATCTACATTATAAATATATATACACACTTATAAGTGTGTGCATTTAAAAAAAAATAGACAAATAAACTTCATCTCGTGAACTGCAAGTGTCAAAGCTGTTGGATTTTTGGCTCCTCCCAAGTCCCACATCGGTTGGGCAGTGGGAGGGAGTGCCAATTTTGCATTATTTAAGCACCTCCCCCCCATTGTAAATGCATCCCTTCAAGTATCCCCTCAAGTTGGCTTTATTGCACTTGAGCCCTCATTTGTGTGTGTATTTCTTTTTACACACTTTGTATTCTCTCTCTTTGATATTAGTGAAGATTTGGTGGTGTCCGAGGACGTAGGCCATATTGGTCGAACCTCGTTAATTTTCTGGTGTTCTGTTTATTTTATATTCAATAGTTTTTGTCGGGTATTATTTTTTGTGCTTTTGATTCTGGGGAAAATTGCCCGATTTTCCCAACAATTGGTATCAGAACCGAAGGTTCTTAGTATGCTCTGTGGTTGCAGCCAAGTCTGATCTTCCACATCAAAAAAGATCCTTTTTTTTGTTGGCCAAGTTTTTCTTAGTATGCTCTGTGGTTGCAGCTGTGCCTGATCTTCCACATCAGAAAAGATTTTCTTGGATTGTTCCGCTTTGATAACTATTGAATATAGAAGATGGCAGAGATGGCTGGCGAAAAGAGTTCAGAACAATCCACATCGGGAGCTTCTTCTTCGTCCACTTGGGCGAGGAATTTGGCGAATACAAGAATTGCAGTGGAGGTGTTTGATGGTTCGAGTCATTTCGGCATGTGGTAGTGCGAGGTTCTAGACGCTCTCTTTCAGCAAGGTCTAGATATCGCCATTGAAGAAAAGAAACCAGAAGACATTGAAGAAAAAGATTGGAAGACCATCAATCGATTGGCGTGTGGTACAATTCGATCATGCCTGTCCAGAGAGCAAAAATATGCATTTTCGAAGGAAAATTCTGCCGGTACACTATGAAAGGCATTGAAGGAGAAATTTTTGAAGAAAAGCGATCAGAATAAGCTCTACATGAAAAAGAGATTATTCCGCTTTACTTATGTTCTTGGTACCACGATAAATGATCATATCACTACCTTTAATCAGTTGGTAGCTGATTTGATGAATTTGGATGAAACGTTCAAAGATGAGGATTTGGCTTTGATGCTGTTGGGATCCCTTCCCGAGGAGTTTGAATTTCTTGAGACAACTCTGCTTCACGGGAAGGTTCAGGTGTCTCTTAGTGAAGTTTGTGCTGCTTTGTATAACTATGAGTTGAGAAGGAAAGATAAAAAAGAAACAACGCATGGCACAACAGAAGCATTGATTGTAAGAGGCCGTTCGCAAAGCCAGAAGAAAGGAAGGAAAGGGAGATCCAGTTCGAAACCCAGACCGAACAAAGATGAGTGTGTCTTTTGTCGGGAGAAAGGCCACTGGAAGAAGGACTGCCCAAAGTTAAAAGCTAAGGGCAAATCTGACAAAGGGAAAGTTGTCTCAAATGTTGCTGAACTTAATGATGAGAGTTCAGACCTTTCATTAGTTCTTACATCTTCGACAAGCTATTCTGGTGCTTGGCTTTTGGATTTGGGTTGTAGCTACCATATGTGTCCCAATCGGGACTGGTTCTTTGACTTTCAAGAACTTGATGGAGGAGTTGTTTACACGGCAAACGACACACCTTGTGAAACAATCGGAGTTGGCACAATCCATTTGAGGAATCATGATGGATCGACCAGAATGCTAACAGATGTGAGATATGTGCCGAGTTTGACAAAGAATCTCATTTCTGTGGGAACATTGGAGTCCAAGGGATTGAAGGTAATTGCAGAAAATGGAGTTATGAAGGTATTCTCTGGCGCACTTGTGATGTTGAAAGGTATACGAAAGAAGAATAACTTGTATTACTATCAGGGTAATGCAGTTATTGGGACAACAGCAGCAGTAGCTTCCGATGATGACAGCGATACAGAAGTAACCAAACTGTGGCATATGCGTTTGGGACATGCAGGTGAAAAATCTTTGCGAATTTTAGCTAAGCAAGGATTATTGGAAGGCGTCAAGACCTGCAAATTAGACTTTTGTGAGCACTGTGTTAAGGGGAAGCAGACAAGAGTGAAGTTTGGCACTGCAATCCATGACACCAAGGGTATTCTGGATTATGTTCACTCAGATGTGTGGGGACCATCCAAGACAGCATCTATGGGAGGTAAACACTATTACGTAACCTTTGTTGATGATTATTCCCCAAGAGTATGGGTGTATTCTTTGAAGAAAAAGGATGAAGTGTTGGAATGTTTCCTTAAATGGAAAAATATGGTAGAAACTCAGACTGGCAGAAGGATCAAACGACTCAGAACAGATAATGGTGGTGAGTATAGAAATGATCCATTTGATAAGGTTTGCCAAGATGAAGGTATTGTTCGACACTTTACAGTTAGAGATACACCACAACAAAATGGGGTGGCAGAACGCATGAACCGAACATTGCTGGAGAAAGTTCGGTGTATGTTGTCCAATGCTGGGTTGGGCAGACAATTTTGGGCTGAGGCTGTGACATATGCGAGTCATCTCATTAACCGATTGCCATCAACTGCTATTTGTGGAAAAACACCTTTCGAGGTATGGTCTGGAAAACCTGCTAATGATTATAATTTCTTATATGTTTTTGGTTCCACTGTATACTATCATGTTAAGGAATCCAAGTTGGATCCAAGAGCAAAGAAAACATTGTTCATGGGGATCACTTCTGGAATAAAGGGCTATCGGCTCTGGTGTCCGGAATCGAAGAAGATAATCTTTAGTAGGGATGTTACCTTTGATGAATTATCCATGTTGGAAAAGGTAACAAATGAAGTTGTGCAGCAGCTTGATGGTGCTCCACAGCAGGTGGAGATTACTCCAAAACATGTGGAGTTTGAAAGAAGAATTGACCCAGCAGTAAGTATCAAATCAGGTGGAGACACTCCTGTGATAGAGGAGTCGTCAGATGAAGAAGAGGTTCCGACCCAAGAACCTCCACAGCAACAAGAATCAATAGCAACAGGAAGGCCACGACGAGAGATTCGAAAACCTGCTCGTTTTGTCGACTTGGTGGCCTATGCATCTCCAATTGTAAATGATGATGTTCATGCCACTTACAATGAAGCTGTCCAAAGTTCAGAAAATGAAAAGTGGAGGAAAGCTATGAATGAAGAAATGCAGTCCCTTCAGAAGAATGTGACATGGAGGCTGGCCAGCTTACCAAAGGGAAAGAAGGCAATTGGATGCAAATGGGTATATGTAAAGAAAGATGGATTTCCTGACAAAAATGATGTTCGCTTCAAGGCAAGATTAGTGGCTAAAGGCTACGCTCAGAAGGAAGGTATTGATTATAATGAAGTGTTTTCTCCAGTTGTGAAACATTCCTCTATTAGAATTATGTTGGCCTTGGTAGCGCAATTGAATTTGGAACTAGTTCAAATGGATGTGAAAACCGCATTTCTACACGGTGACTTGGAAAAGGAAATCTATATGACTCAGCCAGAAGGATTCAGAGTTGCTGGTAAGGAAAATTGGGTTTGCAAACTAAACAAATTGTTGTACGGATTGAAGCAATCTCCGAGGCAGTGGTACAAGCGATTTGACAAGTTTATGTTGGGGCAGAGGTACACAAAAAGTAAATATGATCATTGTGTGTATGTGCAAGCTACAAGATGGATCTTTCATTTATCTTCTTCTGTATGTTGATGATATGCTGATAGCCTCCAAGAATAGTGGAGAAATTAAAAAATTGAAGGCTCAGTTGAATAAGGAGTTTGAAATGAAAGATTTAGGTGAAGCCAAGAAGATTCTCGGCATGGAGATAATCAGAGACAGGAAGAGAGGAAGGCTTTGTTTAACTCAGAGAACATATCTGAAGAAAGTACTACAACGTTCTGGCATGAATGAAAAGTCAAAACCTGTGAGTACCCCATTAGCTCCTCATTTCAAACTTAGTGCATCTTTATCTCCGAAGAGTGCTGCGGAACGGGAGTATATGTCAAAGATTCCGTATGCAAAAGCGGTTGGTAGCTTGATGTATGCTATGGTGTGTACAAGGCCCGATATTTCACAGGCAGTTGGAATTGTGAGCAGGTATATGCATGATCCTGGAAAGGAACATTGGCAAGCTGTGAAATGGATTTTACGGTATATTCTGAACACCGTAGATGTTGGCTTAGTATTTGAGCGGGATGAAAGAGTGGGTAATTGCATAGTTGGTTATTGTGATTCCGACTATGCTGGTGATATGGATAAACGTCGATCTACGACTGGTTATGTGTTCACGTTAGCAAAGGCACCGGTCAGTTGGAAGTCTACCTTACAGTCTACAGTTGCTCTGTCTACCACAGAAGCAGAGTACATGGCAGTAACAGAGGCTATGAAAGAGGCTATTTGGCTTTATGGGTTGCTTGATGAATTGGAAATTGGTCAGAAGTACATCAAAGTACATTGTGACAGTCAGAGTGCTATTCATTTAGCAAAGAACCAAGTTTATCATGCAAGGACGAAGCACATCGACGTAAGATATCATTTTGTACGGGAAATTCTGGAAGAAGGAGAGATACAGATTCAGAAAATCCCAACTGCTGAAAATCCTACTGATATGATGACTAAGGTTGTGACAGCAATCAAGTTCCAACATTGTTTGGACTTGATTTATATCCTTAGTATTTGAAGTTGGCGCTTCATAGCGCATTTGAAGACACCTTCTGATGATTGATTCTTTGGAGAGATTGTTGAGGTTTTTGGATGGGATTTGGGAGATTCGCCAAGGTGGAGATTTGTTGGATTTTTGGCTCCTCCCAAGTCCCACATCGGTTGGGCAGTGGGAGGGAGGGCCAATTTTGCATTATTTAAGCACCTCCCCCCCCATTGTAAATGCATCACTTCAAGTATCCCCTCAAGTTGGCTTTATTGCACTTGAGCCCTCATTTGTGTGTGTATTTCTTTTTACACACTTTATATTCTCTCTCTTTGATATTAGTGAAGATTTGGTGGTGTCCGAGGACGTAGGCCATATTGGTCGAACCTCGTTAATTTTCTGGTGTTCTGTTTATTTTATATTCAATAGTTTTTGTCGGGTATTATTTTTTGTGCTTTTGATTTTGGGGAAAATTGCCCGATTTTCCCAACAAAAGCTTCTTCCTTTTTTCCTTTGCATTTATTTTACAGCACTGGCTTTTTTACTCTATCTCTACTCTACGGGTTGGGCCTTACAAATAACAAACATTTCTTCCAACCAAGTACACCGTTTGTATCTGGGATCATCTTCTGTTGTTTTGGATATGATACAAAATCAAAATAGCTTAACGGATTCAATTGCAATCGTTCCCAATTCCAAATAGTGGAACCACTTTTTTCAAAATTTTGCATATCGCCATGACAAAGTCCAAATAGCCAAACGCAGAAGCACGAACGAGATCCCGTTGGGTCTGGACTTACTTGATATGAGAGAAGTCCTTGAGGGTTTTAATGGGGGTCTTGGAGTTGCAGACGTTGGAATAAGCCTTTTGAAGAGTCATGTCAATGTTGTCCGAAATCCCTTTGGGTCTGTCGGCCAATTCTTGCCGCTTCTTCCACATGAACTCCACCAGCTGTTCGTTCTCTGGACACAGCGCTCGCCTTTGCGTCTCCATTTTCGGCGATCAATTCGCAGAAGATCTCCACAAACTAGGGCTCTTCCTATAGAGAGGTTCCGAGATGTCCAGGCTCTTTCGGGAGACGATGCGAGTTTCCAATTTCCGTTTTTGGGATTTTCCAGCACTTGAAATCCGTAAAACCGCGCCATGGACTGGTTGGGAGGCTTTGACATTGCAACACTAAAAAGTTCATTTTGCAGAAACACCCCTGTGTTTTAGTAAATTTCAACACGCGACCTTGTATGATTTATTTTTCACTTTGCATCCAAGTTCTTGCAAATTTAAGAATAACAATTTGTACCCGTCTCGACTCGTGTACGGTGGATATAAGCCCTTTTTTGTTTTTTTTAGTGAGAGTAAAAGATGCAAATGCAAAATTAAACATAATACTGTATATGAATATAATATATATGTTATTTATTTTTATTATTACTTAAATTAAATATAAGATATTTGTTTAGAATATTATCCACTATTTACTCTTATATTTGATTAAGTTATATGGATGCGAACACAATGATATAAACACGATATAATAAAGACATAAAAAATAGTAAAAAAGTAAAACACAATAATATATATACACACATTATGTTATATTATTCCTATATAATTGTAAACAAGTATAATACATAAATTTAAATTTCACATAATTATACAAATAATTCAAAAGATAATAAAATAGTTCATCTTTAAATTGGCACGATGATATTAAATACAAATTATTTAAAAAAATTGCCCAACTTTTTATAATTTTTTTAAAAATCTCAAGGCATATTCATTAGTGTTTAACATTCTTATTTTAAGTGTTATATGTTATTGTCTATAATTTGTTTTTTTAAATTTTTTTAATAAAATTGATTGTTAGTCACTCTCAAAATTGTATTGGTCATTATGTTTATATCCAACACAACACAAATATAAATACACATGAGTGATCTGTTACCTACGTCTCATGCTAGAATGCTTATCCTTCTGAGTTTACTTATGAACTTTATTATGGAATAAAAATATAATGCAAATAAGCTATGGAGCAAAGCGGACTGGTCGATGAAGGACCCTATTTTGCAAGATAATCTTTGTGTGTGTCAAAGTAACCATTGCACAATCTTAATGGGCATAAAGTGTAAATAAGTTTAAAAAATATATTCAAACTAGTTTGCATGGCTAGGATCATAAGAGGCAGTGAAAGTGTTTGCCAGCATCTTAAGGATAGTGTTGGTGGTGGTCCTCAATACTTCTCTTAGTCAGTAACAACACAGGGTTAGCACAATAAGTTTTATTAATTTATGTTATTATAAATAGATTCATTAAAAAATATGCTTAAAAAATAGTATTATTTTCTAAATTCTCAATGGTACTTCATTTCACTCATCATTTGTCACATGGTGAAAATATATTGTATAGCATTAGCGAAATAGAATTATTTGTATCACTAAATTTATGTTTTTGGCATTAGTTATGAAAAATTAGACTAACTAAGAATTTATAGTATCGTAATAATATTCTTAAAAAACAACAGGTGACACCATAAGTTATATATTAAGGTTAAATTATATTAGTTTAGGGTTTTAACGGTTAATTTTTGTTTTTAACGTGTAATGTTATTGTAATCTTGTAAAATAAAAGAAGATCGCTTTATTCTCATAATTAAGCTTTTGTTGCGATGAATGCTTGTGTAATTTGTTATTTTTTTTATTTAAACTAGCAGTTGTTTTTTGATTTTGATTTTTTATTTAAATTATTATTATTTATTCTATTATTTTTCTACTCATGAGAAATTTGAAAATAAATATGGTAAATAGTTTTGCCCTTGACCTCATGCATCAAGTTAAGTCGAGTCTAGGAATTTTTTACCCGTGAGCCTAGTTAACCTAGTGCATTGCACTTATGGAGTCAACTCAACTAATTTTATTAATTTAAAATTTAAAATGTATATAGTCAAAAATTAATTTACTTATCAAAATTTTAATTTAATTCAAAGTTTGAATAAATTTAAGTTATAAATAAAAAATATCAGCCAAGATGTATGTAAATTAGTCACGACACTAATAAACAATCAAAAAGTTTAAATTTTAATTTTTACAAGAATACATGTAATTTTAAATATCATATTTAATTATATAAATAAATATGAATATTTAAATTTTAAATAAGCGAGCCTATAATATAATTTATTCCCAACAAGTCTCGCAATCTATAAATTGCATCACATCTCATATCGCAAATATATGTCTTAAAATTTAATATTTAGGATTTTAAATGGATATAAATGTTTAAATAAAAGAATTAAAATTTATTTTAAATTTAAAAGTCAAGGGTAATTTAGAAATAAAAAATTATAATAATTAATATAAAAAATAAATTTCACAAGAAACTTGTGAGCCGACTTATTTTAGAATAATTTAAGTAGATTCACATGTAAAGTTAATCGTTTTTTAACAAATAATTTAATCCCATAAATTAATTAATTTAGCACATTTAACATCAAAACATTATTTGACTTATATTTGGATTTGGTAATTTTCTACGTAAATTATAAGGGGCTATAGAAAATGTAAATTAACAGAGAAAAAAAAAGAAATAATGCAGAGAGATATTAAAATAAAGACGAAACCCTAAAAACGAAATCACGTGGATGGGGGCATCGGGTTCGGCCCAAACATGAAATGGGGTCCGGCCCAAGAAAGAAATCGGGTTCGGCCCAAACATGAAATGGGGTCCGGCCCAAGCAAGAAATCGGGTTCGGACCGATCAATCGAGACGCAATTCCCCAATTATAAAAGCAACGCACGGCGAGAGAGGTCTCGTCTGTTTGCCTCTGCAAACTGAAGGGCTCACGCGAAAACGAAACAAGAAAGAAGAAGAAGAAGACGCAACAAGTTGTTTCCCCTCATTCTCTCCCTCTCTCTCTGTCAAGTTGTTTTTTGTTGATAGATGGAGGAGGTGTCCCCCAGCGAATCACAATCGGCGGCGGCGGCGGCCGCTCCTCCGCGACCGTCACCCCCGCCTCCACCTGCTCCAGCCGATGACGAGGAGGAGCAAGAATCGAATAACGAAGACGAGAGTTTGCTGGCGAAGGCACAGGCACTCATGGACAAGATCACCTCTTCTCCTGATAACCCTAATCCCAACGTCATCCACGCCCTTTCGTCTATCCTCGAAACGCAAGAATCCAGGTTTATTTCGTTTTCTCATATGCTGGGATTAGTTTGCTAGATTTATTTTTTAAGGGTCGGTGATTTTGGCGATATCACGGATGACATGGCTTTTCTCACTTGGGTTGGATTGGAATTTGAGTTCATTGTTTGTCATTTTTACGTGTATCTTTAGGTATTTTAACTCACAGGGCAACTGTATTGTCTATGACAGTTGTGAGCTTAAGTTTAGTTGAAGTAATTCGGTGCATTTCCGTGCATCATGTTTTCCGTTCTTAAAGATATGTAGTAGTGCAATTATTCATTTCAGGTGATACAGTAGTCAACAGGATTTCGATGCTACGTCCGCTTATGTAGGATAGCCACGTTACAGCTTTTTCATGCTACAAGATCAAGCAAAAAGTTACAACTTGTTGAATTGCGTGTGTTAGCCTATGATTAAGCATTTTCTCATTATAGTTTTGGTGTACTATTGGTTATCTACTAAGAATCCCTATTTATCAAAGTGCACGCACGTGCATGGGCATATGCATATAAAGAAAACTGAATATTTATAACCCTAGCGGCAGAGTTTTATACGTCACCTTTGACAAGTTTCTAGTGCCGCCAAAGTATGTATTCATGATTTAGTATTCTGTTCCACAGATTATGTATGTCCAGTTATTTTCAATTTCGTTCATCTGTCTGTTGCTTTAATATTTTACAATACCTGCAAACTATGTTTAATGAAGATTTTTTGTTATTAAGTTGGTTCTTTCATTGAACTATATAATTTGTTTTCTGAAATGATTGTTTAAATATAAATGACCGTGAAATTGAAATGAGTGGCTGAACAAATGAAATATTTATCTCAAATACTTACGGGAAGATATTTTTATGTAGGAACATTTATTTTGAAAGAAGAAGGCTACTTTAAACTGTCTGGATTCTTGAAATTATCTTACTTGTTTGTGTAAACATCATATCAAGCCTTAATCCCATAATTTGGGGAATTGGAAAAGTTATTATCTTACTTGCTTGTATATTTTCTTTATTTTCTTATCATGCCGTTAGGACTTATGCAAAACTGTTAGTCATTAAACTTATTTGAATGTCAAAAATTTTACATGGGTTGGAATAATTTAATTTATGTTCCTATTTAAAATGTCAAATCCTGTATCGGCATTAAATGAAATAATGCTTAACTTCTTAAAAAAGAAGAAAGGAAAATTCTCTTGAGTAGAAAGTTTTGATTTTATATTGCTGTTTCTTCTAAATACGTGACCTGGTGTCTCGTTGTAAGAAATTTGATAAGTTAGCAATGGCAACAAAGAAAATAATTTCTATGTGGAATGATATGGCTCATTGTTTCTCAATATCAACTATGTGATGGGATATGACCATATCAATTATTTTGTTTCACTGCCATCTCCTGAAACTGCTTCATACGAAGGTGGTGTTGGAACTTGATCTCATCCTTCCCTCCTTACAGGGTCACATCAGGAAGTGCAGACAGATAAAAATTTGCCACACTTTTGCATTGATTTGTATTGTCAATGTGACTTTTATAAGTCAATTGACATTATTAATGTTGTGCCATCGACCCTAACATGGGTTAGGATAAGATGTAGACGTAGTTAATGATGATGTGGCTCATTGTGTTCTCTTCCATTTTCAAACAAAAGATCTATCATCAGATTCGTAATTGATTTAAAATGTCTACTATATTTTTATTGAATGAATTTGTTAGAGTTTTGTCTAGAGTATTGATGGCGGCGATAGCAGTGTTTTTATATAGGTTATTATGCAGTTTTAGAGGGTAGAGGTAGGCAGTGGCCCATTAGCTATTAAGTTGGGTAAACCGGTAATATTCATACCAGTCTTGTAATAGCCTAGGAATTATCACCCTAATATTCTATAAATAGGGAAGGGGGGTTAGGCATCAGATGCGCATGCTGTTGTTTCTCGAGAAAGCTTTGAGAGAGGAAAGGCTGTGATTTTAGAATAGCTTTTGTAATCTTGAGAGAAGGCTTGTAATCAGGGATGCAACTGGTGTACTGTGATCATTCTTTCTGAATCAAAGAAGGCTGTTCTTGGAGGGTTCTTAGGCTGGATGTAGGGTTGTCCTAAGGGGCAATCTGAACCAGGATAATCTTGGTGTTCTTGTGGATGTTTGGTTTGCACATTCTTATTCTTTCAATTCCGTTTCTGTTCTGTTTATTATTTTCTGTTTGATTCTTTTAACTTGTTTTGTTAATTTGTCTGTGAGTGTGTGCGGTTGAAGAGTGGCTGAATTCTTGTCTAAGAAATCTGATCCAGTGATCTTAGGAATAAGAGAATTGTTTATATAAAAAAAATTGTTTCTATGACAAAACATGTCATACTTCACCATTCCACTCCATAAGCATAATATTATCTTATTCACTTTGTTCATTTACCATAAAGTGGTTCCCAACTTAAAAGGTACACGGTGTTCCTTGCTCCACTCTGTTACAGAATGTGACATGAGCAATTCTTTTTTGTTTTTACTGTTGCATTAAATTACAGTGTATGCCAATGTCATAGCTAAATGGACACTCTCAATTGGCAATTTATTCTTTCTCTTATATTTTTCTATAAACGCTTGTCTGTATATGAGAATGCCAAGATGCACAAAACTATGCCTCCTGCTGTATAATCTGATTGCTTCAGAAGCATGGGCAAGCCAGTTCACAGAGCTAAGTGGTGGGAGAAAATGCATGTAACTGTAGAGAGGAGTAACATATAACTCCTGCATTTCTAGAGGAGTATTATAGATATGAAGACGTAGTTATGGCACTCCCTTTTATAAAGGGGGTTAGTAATCTTCTTCTGTTTGCTTCATTATATTTATTTACCCCCTCCCCCCCCCCCCCCGCCCCAAACACACACACACATGCAAATACAGTATTTGATGATGCTGGGGACTCTGGAGTATGTCAGCTCTAAGGATGGGGAAGAGGTGCATATTACAAATCATTGGAAGTTTCAGGCTGGAGGGTCACCTATGCTTTTTGCAACTTGGAAGCTTCATATTTCCGAGTGTCAAATAAATGAGTCCATTTTGCCCTTATCATGTTGATTTGAATTTCGTGGACAGACAATTTCTCATCTCTGTATCCCATTTATTGGAGTGTCTGGTAAAGTCTGTTAAGATTTTATGATTCTAAATCTAGGTTTAACTTTCAGGTTCATCTTGTTTTATTAGCTAGCCTGTTGTGTTTTATTCTTCATCCTTGGTTGCATGATGTGCCCTATAATAGGTTATCTTGAGCTGCTTTAGGTATCATGTGTGGCTCAACCTAAATGGTTAATGTGTTAATGCTATATTAATGTAGCATGTAAGTGTTTTTTTCTTGTTTCATTTCCTTAAAAAAAATAAAAGCTAATTCTTCAAACTTGGAAATAGTTGAATGGTCCATTGATTTTTTCTCTGTCATTTTTCTGATGCACCTCTGGGCAACATTTTTTTTTTTTTTTGTAGAATACCTTAGGTGGATTTTAATGTGGAGCCTCTCAAAGCAGATAGCTATTTTTTTCCGTAAATGCATAATATTTATTTTTCATATCTTTTGTAGTGTGACTTGTGATGCTATGAACTGAGCTAGGGCATGTGTCTTCTGGCAAAAAAAAAAAAAAAAGGGGGAAAAAAAAAAAAAGGGGGAAAAGTGAGCCGGTTATCATTTATACTACCATAGACAATATTCAAGCATGTTACTGAATTTGGATCATTGTCTGATAAGTTTTTGTTGGTATGAGAAATTTGTTGGACTGTTTTGTGCTTGAGTTGCTATAAAAATCTCTTCCGTATTATGGATGCATCAGCTTCATGTATTATTGTTATCTAACACTGGTTCCTGGTACAGTCTTTATGTGCTTTATATGGTATGGTTCTAATGCTTTGTTCTTGTTTGTTTTTCACTGTCAACAAATGGATCTGCGCATTGGAATGTGTTTACGTATACTGATGCCTTGTTTAACACATGTTGGAATAATTTGCCCGTAACCTATTTTGCTGATACCTTCAAGTCTACTCATAAATTTCCTGTGTTTATTTCCGTTTTGCAATTGTAGATATATGGAAGAGACAGGTCATCTCTCCTTAAATAATACTCGAGCATCTCACAATGTTGGCCGACTGGGGAGCTTAATCCGGGTAATTGATCTATATAGCCTTGCTGACATAAATTTTTTATGCATCATTATGTTTCCTGTTATATGCTTTTCCTTCCTTTGCCTAGTGGCTTGTGGTTGTTGTTGTTCTTCTTGTTATCTGGGAATGCTTCCATTCTTTTTGAGTGAGGATAATGGGCTTTATTTGATTGGTTTTCCTTTCTAAATTCCGCTTTGTTCAGGAGAACGATGAATTTTTTGAGTTAATATCATCAAAGTTCTTGTCTGAAGCTAGATACCCATTATCCATTCAGGAAGCTACAACAAGGCTTCTTTTCAGTTGTTCGCTTACTTGGATGGCAAGTTCTCTGGTTTAGTTCCTTTTATTGCTTCAAATTGATGTCTTGTATTTGTTATGTTGAGTTATTTGTCCTATTGTGAATTTGATGCAGTATCCCCATGTTTTTGAAGAAACTGTTTTGGAAAATATTAAAGGCTGGGTGATGGATGAAACAGCCAGATCTTCTGGTGAAGATCGCGGCTGGAAGCATGAAACAGGGAAAAGGAAATCCTCTGACTCTGAGATGTTGAAGACCTATTCTACTGGCCTGCTAGCTGTATGCTTGGTGGGGTATGTCCTTTAAGTATTTATTTGTTTCCTAGTCATACATTCCTTTGCATCTTCTATATTGAAAAAAATCATATTTTTTGGTACTAATTTTGGCAGTGGTGGTCAAGGAGTGGAAGATGTAGTAACATCTGGATTGTCTGCACTGTCAGCAAAGCTCATGCGTTATCTTCGTATCCAGGCTTTAGGGGAGGCAAGTCAAAAAGATGCTCATTATTTAGCAGAGAGCAAAAATGCCTCTGTTAATTGTGTACGAGTTAGAGATGAAGGTCGGGGTAGGCTTTGGCAAGTTCCAGACACTTCTCATTTGGATCCTCCTAGGATTATGGAGGAAGGATTGCTAGATGAATCAAGCGCTAAATGGACCCATGATAGTAGTCAAGCTTGTGCTGATGAATGTGGGGTTCAGGGTGGAGAACCTCCTGATAGTTTGGCTGAAGGTCATGATACGTATGAAGAGGTAGGTATTAATGGTGAGGACAGATGGCATGGTCAAGATTTGCATGATGGAAGGACAAACATTGGTGATAGAAATTGCCCAGCCAGGTCTGGACGGGAGGAAGATTTTGATGAGAGCATCAGGGATGAGTCATCAAGGCGTAGGGTAGCCCGTGGATTGGCACGATCTAGAGGAAAGGGAAGGGTTAATGAAGTAATTCCAGAGAATGAACAGGGTTTAATTTCTCCTGGATCTGGAAGTAGATTAGGAACCCGGGGTCGGATAATCAAGGAAAGGAGTCTAAATAGAAGTTTTGATGTTAAAAGGCTGCCAGATCCTAAGAAGAGTTTGGGTGGAGCGAGTGCTGATAGTTTTGTGATGGAAAGAGAGGATAATGATGACTGTTTCAAAGAGTGCAAAGTTGGCACCAAAGATATTTCTGATCTAGTGAGAAAAGCTGTTCAAGCTGCTGAAGCCGAAGCTAGAGCAGCTAGTGCACCAGCAGAAGCTGTTAAAGCTGCGTGTGATGCTGCCGCCGAAGTGGTCAAAAGTGCTGCTTCTGAGGTTGTTGTCTCTCTCTCTCTCTCTCACACACACACACACACACACACACACACATATTTATATCCCTTTAGCTTTCAGTTTTCTAACTTGTTAGTCACTTCATGATACTTAGGAACTTAAAAGGACAGGCGATGAAGAAGCTGCAGTTTTGTCTGCTTCCATAGCTGCATCTACAGTTATTGATGCTGCTAGTGCTATAGAAATGTCAAGGTTAGTCTTTTATTTCTGTAAACAGTCATTTTGCAGGGTAATCGCTGTATGGTAATAACTTCTTGTTACAAGTGATTCTTTATGTGCACCAAAGTATTTGGTTCTTATGCTGATGTCTCATGGGATGGTGGTAGGTCTTCAATTGGTGTTTGTGATGATTCAATAGCTCCAAATGGCACAGAACCAGAACCAACTGAAGAAGCTGAAGAATTTTTCATTCTTGATAGTGATTCTCTTGCAAAACTGAGAGAAAAATTCTGCATCCAATGTCTTGTAATACTAGGAGAATATGTTGAAGTTCTTGGCCCTGTACTTCATGAAAAGGGGGTGGATGTTTGTCTTGCATTGCTGCAAAGAAATTCCAAACAAATAGACGAATCAAAGATTGCAATGCTCTTGCCTGATGTTTTGAAGCTGATCTGTACATTGGCTGCTCATCGGAAATTTGCTGCATTGTTTGTGGATCGTGGTGGCATGCAAAGACTGCTTGCTGTGCCAAGAATTGCTCAGACCTTTTTTGGCCTTTCTTCTTGCCTATTTGCTATTGGCTCTCTTCAGGTATTACTTGTAATGGTTTTTTCTGAAAGCAATAATATTGTATTGGCTTATGCAAAATTAGCTTGCCTCTTATTTGTCTGTCCCATTTTCTCTAAACATTTGTTGTTCTTAATACTAATATTTCTTTTGATTTTATGACATGAACTTCCAGGGGATTATGGAACGTGTATGTGCTCTTCCCTCTGATGTGGTACAACAGGTGGTTGAGTTAGGTCTTCAACTTCTTGGATGCCCCCAGGATCAAGCCAGAAAAAATGCTGCTTTATTCTTGTCTAATGCATTTGTCTTCAGAGCAGTCCTTGATTCCTTTGATGCTCAGGATGGCCTTCAGAAATCATTGAGTCCCTTGCATGATGCTGCCTCGGTAAGATCTGGTGTTAATTCTGGGGCATTGGGACCATCTAGTTCAGGACCACTTCGAAATGACCGATCCCCTCCAGAGGTACTGACCTCATCAGAGAAGCAGATAGCTTATCACACATGCGTTGCTTTGCGGCAATATTTTAGAGCACATCTCCTCTTGCTTGTGGATTCAATTCGTCCAAACAAAAACAATAGAAGTGCAGTCCGAAATATTCCAAATATTAGAGCTGCCTACAAGCCACTTGACATAAGTAATGAAGCTATGGATGCAATATTTCGACAGCTGCAGAAGGATCGGAAACTTGGCCCTGCATTTGTGAGGGTTCGTTGGCCAGCTGTTGACAAGTTCCTAGCTTCAAATGGGCATATAATCATGTTGGAATTGTGTCAGGTTTGTTGTTATACTTTGCAGTGGCTTGTCCTTGCTTCTTCCTTGTTACTGTCATGTTGACATTTTGTTTTCTCCATAGGCCCCGACTGTTGACCGTTATTTACATGACTTGCTTCAATATGCATTGGGTGTTCTGCACATAGTTACGTTGGTGCCTTACAGTCGCAAGCCAATTGTGAATGCAACATTAAGCAATGATCGCATTGGTGTAGCAGTAATTCTGGATGCAGCAAATGGTGCTGGTTATGTTGAACCAGAGGTAAAGGCTTATTCTATAACAATTTTTCTTTTCTTTGTTTTTCTTTTTTTGACTGCAAGTGGCCCCTGAAGGCTGAAGTCTAACTCATGTTAGCTAAATCTTGTCTTTCTTTTCTCAGATAATTCAGCCAGCGCTGAACGTCTTAGTCAACCTTGTTTGCCCCCCACCTTCAATCAGTAATAAGCCACCCCTTATCACACAAGTTCAGCAGTCAGCTTCTGTCCAAACCTTGAATGGGCCTTCTATGGAGTCTAGGAATGCAGAACGAAATATCTCAGATCGAGTTGGTAACATGCCGGTTCAGAATGAGCTGAGAGAACGGAATGGGGAATCCAGTGCTGCAGATCGTGGCAGCAGCTTAGCAGTAGGTGGTACAACAGCTGTTTGCAATACTTCTCAAACATCTGTAACATCTGGACTGGTTGGAGACAGGAGAATATCTTTGGGCGCTGGAGCAGGTTGTGCTGGCCTTGCTGCCCAGTTGGAACAAGGCTACCGTCAGGCAAGAGAGGTCGTCCGTGCCAACAATGGTATAAAGGTTCTGCTACAGCTCCTCCAATCTCGTATAGTTGCACCTCCTGCTGCACTTGACTGTCTCCGTGCTCTTGCATGTCGAGTGCTTCTTGGTTTAGCCAGAGATGATGCAATTGCGCACATATTGACCAAGCTTCAGGTAAATGATTGTTATGCAATGCTTATTGTTTCTAATGTCAAGTTTGCAACACTTAAGGCCAAGCTTGGTTTTCATTCTTTGTTCTTGGTCTGAGAGAGGATGTTTTGAGCTTTCTAATGTTTTATCCCTTAGAGATATGTTTTACTTTGCTTTCAAAATTTTACCAGGCAATTATGTGGAATCTAGATCCATGTTTATCATTGTCATATCTAATTCTCATCATATTCCACTCCTATAGATGTCTCTATCTTTTGGTTCTCCCTTGTTTTTCTGTGATGATTCTGAATGCCCTATTAGCTGGCTTATTCTTAAGGTTTTGATGGTAAAACTCATTCTTAATTCATTTATTGAAATGAAATTGCCGTTCAGGTTGGGAAAAAGTTATCAGAACTAATTCGAGATTCAGGCAGCCAGACTACTGGAAATGAACATAGCAGGTGGCAAGCTGAACTCGCCCAGGTGGCAATTGAGCTAATTGCAGTAAGCACTTATTCTCATGTTGAGATTATTTTTCTTCCAAATGGGGACTGCTTATGGATATATTTTATAGATTTTTGTGCTTTATTATGTTTTTGTGCCCCCCCACAAAAGAAAAAAAAAAAAAGGTTTCTGAAGGTGGACAAACAGTATTAGGTTGTAGGGGACCTTCAAACTGTTGTTCTAATTAAACTGAGACTCACTGGCATTGCTTACAAATAATGAGATTTAATGGTGTGCCAACAACTGGTCACTAGCCACAACATTTGTTTAACTTTGAATATCCTAACATGCTGGAACCTGTCAATTTTTGTTCTTAGTGCATATCATTTCATTCATTCTCATGTTTTTATAGTAGTTCATGTACCCAGGATGGTGTTGGCTACTTGCATGATTGCATAAAAGGTGTGTTGTTAAAACATTCATGAATGCATGCACTTCAAGAGCTTAGGTGCTCATTTTCGTAATACAGAATGGGGAATGGGTATACAAGATGCATCCAACTGTGTGCTATTGGTTACATACAGGACAACTAGATACAAGGAGTACCGGTGTTTTGAGAAACCGACTGGACTGGGTTAACTGGCTACTGGTTGCCAGATTAGTCATTGGTCTGGGTGGAACTGGAACTGGTGCACAGAATGGCAATTTCTAAGATGTGGTGCAGTAGGACTAAACTTATACTGATTACTATCAGAACTAGTGCTACTCTCACAGTAGATTTTTCTTGTAACAATTAGGAATGCAGTGGTATAAAGTTATCTAAAGTTTGTCCTCAAATGAATAATGTAAAAAACATTTTCCAGCAATATCGGATACATACAAGTATTTATTTTGCAAATGCTAATATCTCTCTGGACTTTACTATATTGGACTGTTCCCTCCTACGAAGATGTTTGGGGAAATAACTAATGTTGCTGGTGAAACCGAAGTAAACTTGTATAGCTTACTATTAGAATTAGAGCTGCTGTTATAGTATTTTTCTCTTATAACGATTAGGCATCCAATAAAATTATATAAATAGTCTAATTCTTTTCTTCCAATGAATCACTAAAAAAAAGGGGAGTTATGTAAAAACACATGATTCTAATTGATATATATCATTAAAAAAGATCATGTAAAAACACATTTCTTAAAATATAATTGACATACATTATAAATTTTTTGGTCTGAGGCAAACTACACTCTAGAATTTAGTTCATTAGATTTGAAAAATCTTTGAGAGAATATATATAAAAAATTGGAATCCCCTTGGAACTGTTAAACTCACAGTTTTCAAACAAATCTGTATCATTCTTCCAAATTCCCTCACCAATTTGCAAATTACCAATGTATTACAGCTTTATGGTATCTCTAAATTCAAGTTTGTTACTGTGTGACTGTTATAACTCTCGGGTAGAACTCACCCTCAAAAGTTAGCTGTTAAGGGGAAGGTGTCCAAGAGGTTATAAACCCCATATCAGAGGCCTGAATTTCCAATGTGGGACAAGTCCCATATCTTGCAATGGACTATAACATACCACCACGTTCCGCAGGCCGGCGTCCACGACGGCAGGCTGTGCACTAACCTCTGCTAGTCTCGGGCGAACACTGCAATGCTGTCGTCACCTCCATCGCCACTCGCTTGCACTGGGAGCCATGGGGCTGGCTCTGATACCACTGTTACAACTCTCGGGTAGAACTCACTCTCAAAAGTTAGATGTTAAGGGGAGGGTGACCAAGAGGTTATAAACCTCACATCAGAAGGCTGAACTTCCAATGTATGACAAGTCCTATATGGACCATAATTTTAGTTCATGAACCAAGAGAAACAAACTTGAAGCTAGAACAGTATAACACTTTTATGATGTTGAGGTATAGGTTAAGTTAGTGGGAATCATTGCTTGCGGTCCTCGTATAATTAGATACACTGGAATGATGATGGACAATTTAGTGGGCTAGAGATTCTTGTGGTGATAGACCCTTTACTGATATTTTGGCTGTTGAAAGAAGGAAGATTGAGGATGTGGCTTGTAGAATATAGTTGAATGGGTAAAATGGAGAAGTGCATAAAGAGTTTATGTGAAATTTGATCTTTCATTAAGTTAGAGGAAATGCTACAAGGCCTGCTATTATTTGTGTTAATGTTAGTGTCGTTGAAACAAAATAAAATGTTTCATTTGGATGCCTAATGTAAGAAAGAAATAGAAACTATTTTTTTTTTTCTTTCTGGTTGGGGGAGAGGGGAGTTAGGAAGTGGATCTACTTGATGATGGGATGGTTGAAAGCCGTTTGAGAATTATGCGTATATATGAACAACGTCAACCAAATACTGTTCGGGGAGTGACTTGATATGTTTTGAGGGTGATTCAAGAAATATATTTAAGTATAGGTAGAGGGGGAGAGTCAGGAACGTAACTTGTAAATTAATGCACATGGTTTAATTTGGGTGATGCAAGAGCTCATGTTACAATGTTGCATGTTGCAGATAGTAACAAACTCTGGGCGTGCAAGTACATTGGCAGCTACTGATGCAGCAACCCCTACTTTGAGACGTATAGAGAGAGCTGCAATAGCTGCTGCCACTCCTATTACTTACCATTCCAGGTAGTTGCCGCTCGCTTTCTCCTGGGTTTATGGACAGTCATTTTCCACTCTGTAAAGTTTGTTGCTTATTTATCTACTTGCTTTGTTATGTTGCATGTAAATCTCAGGGAACTTCTATTACTAATTCATGAACACCTTCAAGCATCTGGTTTGTCTACAACTGCGGACGTGCTTCTGAAAGAGGCTCAATTGACTCCTTTGCCTTCTTTGGCAGCACCATCTTCTCTAGTGCATCAATCATCTGGGCAAGATTCCTCATCAATACAAATTCAATGGCCATCAGGACGAATTCCTGGTGGATTTTTCTTTGATAAACAACAGAAACCTACTTCAAGTAATGCAGATTCCAGTGTGAAATGTGAAACAGATGAGCCTACTTCAAAGAAGAAGCCTCTGTTCTCATCAACGCTAAACTTACAGTCAAGAAGTCACCCCCCTGCTTATGATTCCCCTCGGGCATCAAGCAGCAAAATCATCAGTAATTTAAAGAAGTCTTCTGCACCTGAAGGTACACCAGCGACATCATCAATTCCTGCAGTGAAGCTCGTTTTGGATACTGATATTCAATTTAAGACACCCATCATATTGCCAATAAAACGCAAGTTCATGGAATTGAAGGACATGGGATTGGGATCATCAGCGAAGCAGCGCAACACTTGTGAGCATGGACTTCGATCCCCAGCTTGTGTGACACCTAATACTGCCCGCCTACTGACTGATGTTAATGTTAATTGTTCTCCAAGTACTAATGTGAAAGATCATCATGGACGATTAATGCTAAATAACTCTCTGGCAGAGAATTTGGATGACAACCAATGCAACACTCATTTGGGTCTGATGACACCTTCAACCCAATTTGGGTTTCTAAGTGATTCGCAACCTATTAACATAGAAAGGTTGACTCTGGATTCTCTTGTTGTTCAGTATCTGAAACACCAGCATCGCCAGTGCCCAGCTCCAATTACTACATTACCACCTCTCTCCTTGTTGCATCCACATGTCTGTCCAGAGCCAAGACGAAGCCTTGATGTTCCATCAAATGTAACAGCCCGGCTTAGTACACGTGAATTTAGAAGTAACTATGGTGGGATTCATGGAAGTCGTAGGGATCGTCAATTTGTCTACAGCAGATTTAGGCCGTGGAGAACTTGTCGTGATGGTGATGGTGGTGACCGTTCCCTTTTGACATGCATTACTTTCCTTGGAGATTCATCTCAGATTGCTGCTGGTAGCCATTCTGGAGAGCTAAAAATATTTGACTCCAACAGCAATAACGTGCTGGAGAGCTGCGCTAGCCACCAGTCTCCGTTGACACTCGTGCAGTCATACTTTTCTGGGGAGACCCAGTTGATTCTTTCATCAAGCGCCCATGATGTTCGACTTTGGGATGCATCTTCTGTTTCGGGCGGGCCAAAGCATCCATTTGAAGGATGCAAGGCTGCGAGGTTCAGCAATTCTGGAACCATATTTGCAGCATTATCTTCTGAGCAATTCCGACGTGAAATCCTATTGTATGATATCCAGTCATGTCGTTTGGATATGAAGCTGACAGACCCATCTTCAACTCCTTTGGGACGAGTCCATGTTCATTCCACTGTTCACTTTAGCCCTTCAGATACCATGCTGCTTTGGAATGGAGTTTTATGGGATGGGCGGGTTTCTGGTCCTGTCCATCGCTTTGACCAATTTACAGACTATGGTGGCGGCGGTTTTCATCCTGCTGGGAATGAGGTATGTAACACTTGCCTGTTGTGGAACTGTTGCATTTCTTTTTTCTTTTTGCTTGTTGAACTGTTGTACTATTTAATGTCAAAAAATCTCAATCATTAAGGATTAGGCCTGTAGATTGCCTAAATCTGGGCCAGATCTGATCCAGATCAAACAAGTACTGATCCAGTCCAAATCCATCCATATTTGGATCTAATCTCCCGCATTTGGAGCTCATGGATCTGGATACGAGTCTTGTGGATCTAGATCCCTCTCAAATACATGCAAAGAGTAATTTTGCATTTATATATAGAATATTTTCTACAATATATTTTGCATATTGTTTAGGGAAATTTTTACATTCTAAATATATAAATAGAATTTGTGTTAAAAGGCATGCACTAAAAAATTGAAAATGTTGTATGTTTAAGTACGATTTTTCATAAGATTAGTGTAACTTTCGTTTTGCTTTCAAAATTTTAAAAAGAAATTCTGAGTTCTTTTTTTTTCTATATATTTTGATGTCAATTTTTTTACATATTTTTTGTTATCCAAAAAACAAAATTAAGTAAAATGTCCAAACTAAATACAACTTTTCAAAAAAAGTGGTAGATACAAAACAAGAGGAATACCACACAAACATTGTTTTTATACAAAAATTTTATTTAAAATGATGGGTTATTAAGATCCATATGTTCATAATGAAAAACTCACAAAATAAATTATAGTGTAAAAAATGTAATTTTCATATTTTCTTTTTTGTGAATTTCATATTTAAAAATTACATAATTTTTTGAAAGAAAAATTACAGAAAGACAAATAAAATTGCTAGCTCACTCAAAATAGAAGAATGGTGTCAAACATGTAATGAAAATGTGCCAATATTTGGGCAAATAATAGAATACAAAAGTTAATTGTAATTAATGAATAAGAGTAAAATATTTTAAAATTAATGCGTAAATGAATATTAGAATGTTGGAGTATGGGACTTTATTTTCAATTTTTGCAAGTAGCTGGTGGTTGACATTGTATTTATAGTCCTCTTATTGATACTGGACTGGGTCTACATAATAATGGCCTGAGATCTGTTCTGAATTAGATCTGACCCATTAACAGCCCTAATTGTTTATAAATATATGGATAGCTTATTGAATTTATCAATTGGTTCTTGTGAAATGGGTCAGTTCAAGGATAGCTTATGTAAACTATCTTAAATTAAAAATGAATGAACTCCAATATTTGTTCATTAACGTGCAAAATGAATGCTTGTTTTAGATATATATAGAGCTGTTCATCTTTGAAGTTTGAATGGGAGGGAATGCTGGAATCACTTTGCAAAACATTTTCTTTTGTTTTGTGCGCGTGCGTGGCTTTCTTCCTTTTCTTTTTTCCTCATTCATTGCATGAAGAACTCTTATATGGACCCTTTCCATCAAATTTCTGTCCCGCAAAACATATAATCCAAGCTAGATTAACAGAGGCCTGAATGCTTGGTTTGCATGGTGATGCAAAGATGGTTTTGGGTCTCCATAAATTTTGATAGTCTACTTGCATTTCTGAAAATTGAATTTCTCTTTGAACAGGTGATCATAAATTCTGAAGTTTGGGACCTTCGGAAGTTCAGGCTCCTCCGAAGTGTACCTTCACTGGACCAGACTGTTATAACATTCAATGCTAGTGGGGATGTAATATATGCAATTCTGAGAAGAAATCTCGAGGATGTTACATCGGCATTTCACACTCGTCGGGTCAAGCACCCTCTCTTTGATGCTTTCCGCACGGTGGATGCCGTCAACTATTCTGATATTGCCACCATTCCCGTGGACCGTTGTGTCCTTGATTTTGCAACCGAGCCAACTGATTCTTTTGTTGGATTGGTCACTATGGATGATCAAGAGGAGATGTATTCTTCAGCGAGGGTGTATGAAATTGGCCGTAGGAGGCCTACTGATGACGACTCTGACCCCGACGGTGCCGAGAGCGAGGAAGAGGAAGACGACGATGATGAGGAGGAGGATATTGATGAGGACCCATTGTTGGGACCTATTGATGGGGATGGTGATAGTGCTGATGATACGAGCAATGATGACGATGACAGTCTCAGTGATCTGGACGAAGACGAGGAAGATGCCAATTTCATCATGGATGGAGACTTTGGTCCTGGGGGTGGAATACTGGAGATAGTAACCGATGGAGACGACGACGATGACAGCCAAATGGTTGAATCTTTGAGTAGCGGGGACGAAGGGGATTTTGCAGGTTTCGTCTTCTGAATTGTATATAATCACCCAAAAGAAGTCCCAATTTTTAATTTTTTTTTTAAATTTTATCTGATAGCAATTTAGATGGTGTAATTATTGCCCGTGGATTTTGGTGAGAAAATATGATTTCTTTTTAATCGAGGCCAACTTAATTTGTGTCGAAGTTGATCATATTGCGGGATGGATTAAACGGGTTTTCTATATCTATTATCTTGGTTCCTCCTGTTGCTTCAATAGGCATGCATGCCTCTTGGTTAGGAATGAGTTTATTATTGTATGATGGGTGCTTAATTTGGGCTGGGGCGGTCATGTTCATTGTTCATGATGTGCATAATTACGTAGAAAATAAAGTTGGGATTCTGTGTTATTCGTGATTTTGAATGCAACAACACAATCATCTAACTAACTTTGATCCATATGAAGCGCATCTATTATTGTATGCGGTTCGAGTTCACATATTGTCTGTCCTGCAATTTTATACTTAAATAAGAAAATTACAAATAAAGTAAGAACAAGGTACGGTTAGAATGGTCTTAGATGGATACTGTAAGCATATGATAAATATGATCCAGAATATACGGAAACAAAATATAAAATAATTTAGGAATAATCTTATAATATTTTTTAAACATTTTCAATCAGTTATTAATTCACTTCCTTAATTTGAATGACATATTAGTTTTAAAATAATTAATTTCTACTTGGTTGACAAATAGTGAAATAATAAAATTGTATAGTAAAATATTCTCTGCAGTGAAAAATAATGCGAAAGTAACATATTGGTTTCCTTGTATTTAGGTCTATTCCTATGAATTTACCTTATTTTCTTTTTTATGACACTGATAAAATAATTTTTTTATCTTATTTTTTTATGATATAGGTGATTAGTGTTATTTTTAAAATATAAATAATTCTCTTTAAATTTTATCTCTCTAGATAAAATGAAATTCAAAAATCTCTTTAGATAGTCTCTTATTGACAAACATCATTGCAAACTCTTTTTTTCACCCTAATTTTATCTCTTTCTTCTTATTCTTCTCTTTCATCATTTTTTTTCATTTCCTCAAATTCTTTTCTCTTGCATCCAAATTCTCACCAAGCCTCTACTCACCCCTTTCTTGGTTTGAGTTCTCGACATTTTGATTGGATGCCATTTAATAATCTATTTTGAAGTTAGGAGATTTTGCTTGGAATTTTAATTATCAATTTAACCATGAGACTTGAGTAGTGAATTTAGGATTTTTACTCCTATATTTCACATCAAAAGGTGGTGGGTGATATCAAGTTTTGTCTGTGTGTAATATTTGATTCGTTGACAATGAAATTGAATTTGGATTTGTTTTTTTGCTTTTTCTTGAGTTTCCAAAGTAGGTGATTGAGATTTGATTTCTAATTTTTTTGGTTTCTACTATGAGAAGGTAGGGTTTTGTATACATGGTTTTGTATCATGCTTGATCCCCTTTTCCTTGTGATTTGGAAGCTCTTGGAGTGGCGAGCTAGGTGGTTTTTTTTACTTATTTTTTTAGATTATCTTTCCTCTTTTAATTGGGACCCTCAAAACTAATTCCATTAGTGTTTTACATTGAGTTTAGTTCCCCTAGATTCATCCAAGAGTTCTAAGAAGACTACTAAGTTCTAATCTAATGGTTTTGTGGGTTCTAGCTTGTTTCTTATTTTGGTTAACTTTTTTGTTGCTTTGATGGGGTAAGTTTAGTGTCTCACTTCTTGTTTTTGACTTTTGACTTTGACATTAATGTTAGCACACTAAAAAAAAAAAAAAAGATGTTTTACTGCCGTATTACATTTTAGGTACTTATTTAATTTATAAATAT
The DNA here is from genome assembly GCA_036245055.1 of Diospyros kaki. Taxonomy (NCBI): domain Eukaryota; kingdom Viridiplantae; phylum Streptophyta; class Magnoliopsida; order Ericales; family Ebenaceae; genus Diospyros; species Diospyros kaki. Next base: position 37,489,944 of record BSEG01000001.1, on the reverse strand, counting down.
AGTCTTATTACTTTTAATATAAGATAAATTTCAAATATCAAGATATATATGAGTGCTTATTCATTGAATATCAAGAGATAATTAAAAAAAAAACCCTTAACTATAAAAAAAATTATTTTGTTAATTATTATCCACGATTTGAAGTTATATTTGATCAACATTTGAAAAATTATTATAATAATTTACATTTTTATTATGATTTTTGACAAAAAATAAAATATGATGAGGAGATCATCTTTATTTGTATTAAAATCAAGAGAGCACAAAATTTTTATATTAGCATAAGAAATTAGCTCTAAACATATCTTTTAAACATTAATTTTTATTCATATCTATTTACCCTAATAAATAATTCAAATTAAAGATAATTTCACTTATTAGATAATATTAATGATTACATAAATACTTGTTAGTATTTTTAATAATTTTGTTGTTAAAGTCACATTTTTAATTGTTTGTTTTCTCTTAAAAATGTTTTTTAAAACATATTTTTTTTGTAAAAAAACAATTTTCACAATAATAATAAAAATTCTACAGTAATGCCAAACAGGTTATGGGCGAGTGGGGATGGACGAGGGTCGGCCCACCCTCTGCCCCCAACGCAGTGACTGCCGCAGTAATAATTTACTAATTTGAAAATTTTAATGAGGGGGTAATTTAAAAAATATGCAAACAAAATAATAATATTTAAAATATTTTATAATAAGGAGAATCTAAATTTAGATTAGTTTTATTGTAATATTATTATTATTAATTAATTAGTAAAAAGACGGAAACTCTAATTAATAAACTTGAAAAGATTTGAGGAAGTGGTGGGCGGGTTTAGGGTTCTTATATATCTATATAATTTTGAGCCACTCTGACTTGACAAAGTATAGTTTTGTTCGTGAGGGTTACGCCTGCAGTGATTCGTCTTTCCATTTCCGATCTCTGTGTTTCCAATCGCTCCCATGGAGGAAGAGCAACAGCCGCAGAACGACCCGAATGCTACCAACACTCAGAGCAAGAAAGCCATGAAGAAAGAAGCCGCCAAGCTGGAGAAGCAGCGCCGTCGCGACGAGCGGTCCGCCTCCGCCGTCGCCGGAGTCTCCTTGGACGCTTCCGATCCCCTCGCCGCCAGCTACGGCGACGTCCCGTTGGAGGACCTCCAGTCGAAGGCCGTCACCGGACGCAAGTGGACCGAGATCGGGGCTCTCGCCCCCGAATTGAGGGACCAGGCCGTGTTGATTCGGGGCAGAGCGCAGACGATTCGCGCCGTCAGCAAGAAGATGGCCTTCTTGGTCGTGAGGGAGAAGGGGTTTACGGTTCAGTGCGTGCTTTCCGTTGCTCCGGACCTGGTCAGTCCCCAAATGGTCAAGTTTGCGACGGGATTGAGCAGAGAGTCCTTTGTTGATATCGAAGGAATCGTCTCCGTCCCCAAAGACTCCATTAAGGGTGCTACTCAACAGGTATAAGAATATGCAAGAACGTGATGTTATGGAGTTGATTTTTCCTCAACTTGTTGGAAAAATTTCTTCATAATATTCCACCATTACACTTGTCAAGATATTTGGCAATGGCAATGACTTCATTCACAGTGCAGGTGGAAATTCAAGCCAGGAAGATTTACTGTATAAGCAAGGCATTGCCTGCCTTGCCTGTTAATATTGAGGATGCTGCTCGCAGTGAACTTGAAATTGAAAAGGCTTTGCAGGTATAGTTCTATGCATTTAAAATTTTTCTCATGTTTTACTTGTACTTTAAGATTTATATCGACGGATCTACCTCTCATGGGTGTCTTTTTAATCTGGATCTCTTCATGGATACAGGCTGGGGAACAACTTGTTCGTGTCAATCAAGATACTCGTCTAAACTACAGGGTTCTTGACCTGCGCACACCTGCTAATCAAGGAATTTTTCGTGTTCAATGCCAAGTTGAAAATGTAAGTTTGTGCCTTTTGGTTTTATCCTTTCGTCCTACCCTTGTCTTCGTAGCGTGTCATCTTTTCTTGGAAAACTATATGTTCTTTGCTTCTTGGGGAATGAATTAAAACGTGAGTCATCATCTTTAAAATGATACATAAATGTATCGGGTGGTACAGGAAGGATGGGAGTGGCCTTAGTATTTGTTGAGCGTCTGCCCTGGGCTGGCAAGTTTACTGTTTCTCTGATCACCTAATTGGTTAATGGGATAACACGAGAGATACAAGCAGCTTGGCATGTAAAATGATAATTTGGATAGATTAGCATTATGAATATGCGCATCATTACTCAAACCTTATCCTATATCAGATGTTCTTAAATTACGCATTAGTTAATTGGTTTAAAGTGGGTGTAAGTTCATCCACTGTTGTGTAGAATGGTCACCCAAATGCCCCAGAGTCTCCCTTAAATTGGTTATGGTCGAGGCCCGTTAACTAGATAGTGTCCTTAATGAGCCTTTGAGTTCTTTCTCACTAATCAAAATGTAGAGCTTCTTAAGTGACTGGTCGTGCCCCAGTTGGTGAAAAGGTTAAATGGTGGGAGATTAAGGAGATGCTGCATTAAAATGTCCACTTAGTCATCAAGATGGTGCTGATTCATAATGATGTCTTAGGAAAGAGGGCATGATAATGAATTGCTGCTGGGAGCTCATTGTGGTGATAGGGTCTTCCTTCTGCAAGTGGTCATCTAGGGGGTGAACCTTTCAAGAGGGGACAAACCCCCCTCAGTTTGAGGGAAAGTGATCCGTCAGTCTATTCGACTAGTGGACTGTATCCACTTTGTATGTGCAAGGTGTTCTGCGTGCCTTAATTTCATTTGAAGTATCCACAGTTTTATGCGTAAAATGGTTTAGACATGCAAGAAGAAAATTGATGGGAAGCACTTGTAAGACGAGTGAATGAAATGAAGTAAGTTTGTAGTAAAAGGAGGAGGGAGACCAAAGGAAACTTGGTGTCAATGTAACAAATATGATTTCTCAAGTTGAATCAATGTCTTTTAAGGTTGAATATCTTCAGTTAGCTTTAATGCGTTTTTTGCCAAGTTATGCAATAAGGTGACCATGTCCTATACCTACACTCAGTGCATGACGTGAGACCTAAAAACTTTAGGGAACTTGGGATTCCTTGGAATTAGAACCTCATTATTTTTTTGCTTGACATTCTTAATGGTGCACTATTTGAGGATATCAACACACATTGCAAAGAGTTATTGCTTCTAGGTGCCAAACAAAGCAAGGATAACACAGGGACTGAAGACTATTCATAACATTCTTCACAAGTGCCTTCATGTTCTTCAGGATTCATGTGGTATTATAGAAAATCTGAGAATTGTAATTTTGGATATGGTCTATGGCATGGTAAATATCCCTGCCAGTCATTACCTCATGGGTAACTTATTTTGGGTCACATCTTGAAATCCCCTTAGTAATTAATTGCTATGGGCAAATTTAGGGGTTTTGTTTTAGTTTTTAATGTCAATTTGGTGTTCTGTCTTGGTTATGTTTTTTGTGCCTGCATAGTTTTATGTGATTCCTAATCAATTTAAATAAACCATAAAAGTAGTTTATTTCTAAAAATTATTTTATGGACTCAACTTTTTTTTTTTCTCATCATACTGGTGTTCCACGTTCAAATTATTTGTAAAATTTAAAAAATGAAATAATACAAAAACCATACTGACAGATAAAGTAATTTTGAAGCTTCAAAAATAAATAGTAAAATTTTAACAATAAAACATCATTCATGAAGTATTATAGGGCTCAAATTAGGCAATGGGAAGGAGGAGATCTAAAAATATATATCTTTTTTGATAAAAAAAACCCTATATCTAGATGGAAAAATATGATTATATGTAATCGGCGGGCTGGGGACCCTTGTACCCATCCTTCATCAGGAATTTTTCTTTTCCCATCAGTCCCTGCCCCATTGGAGAAATTTTACGTCCAAACTTGCCCCATTTGAAGCATTTTTTGCGGGTATGTATATGGGTGGATACCCATTGCCATCCCGGTAGATATTATATCTGTAGTGTTTTATTGCTTCCAAGTACATTTTTGTAGTAGATGATATGGTATCTTCACTACTTACATAATTTTAGTTGAACTGTTATTCAGATATTTAGGCAATTCTTGCTATCAGAAGGATTTGTTGGGATTCATACCCCAAAGTTGATAGCAGGCTCTAGTGAGGGTGGGTCAGCAGTTTTCAGGCTGGACTACAAAGGGCAACCTGCATGTCTCGCTCAGTCGCCTCAGCTTCACAAGCAAATGGCAATTTGTGGTGATTTTGCTCGTGTTTTTGAGATAGGTCCAGTTTTCAGAGCAGAGGATTCCTTTACACACAGACACTTGTGTGAGTTCACAGGGCTTGATGTTGAGATGGAAATTAAGGAGCACTATTCTGAGGTAAAATTGCATTATAAATTTCAATACATGAAACAATTATCAGCTAGCAATTACTTCCCAAAGATGGACTTTCAACTAGCATTTGCATTGCATGTTAGTTACTTGCTTGGCTTTCTACTGAAGGTGATGGATATAGTGGACCGCTTATTTGTTGCCATGTTCGATAGTTTGAATGAGAAATGCCAGAAAGAGCTCGAAGCTATTGGGAGGCAATATCCATTTCAGCCTTTGAAGGTGATGTTGTATTCTTCATTTTGTCTGAACAGTATTCATCATTATACCAGCATAGATTTAGCCCAGAATGTATGTACATATATGTATAAATGCATATGGATATTTTCCCTATATAGTGACTTTATGCTGGAATGCTCAGAAATGCTCTCGCAAAAATAATTATAATTATGTTGAGCAGAAATTATGTTTGTGGTCCTATTTGGCAATGATTCATGACTTGTTGAAACTAATGAACGCTTAGTGATTATTGATTCTGTTGCTACTGATTCAATGTGCAGTATTTGAGAAAGACTTTGAGGCTTACGTTTGCTGAGGGGGTCCAGATGCTAAAGGTAATAGTCTTTCGTCTTCTTCTTGTTTCTATTAATGGATCTTGATCGGCAATTGATATGCAAGGAAAGAAAAAGCTTTCTGGAGAATACCTCAAACATCTCTGACTGCCTAAAGTGAAATGTTTTAGAAGGGGTTTAGAGGAAAAATATAGCAATAGGAAAAGACCCTCTCATACAAACTGCAACATAAAGCTTAAAGACATTTCTGTAAACATAACTTGATGAAATTTTTATCCGAAGTCTCTCCAAATCTCATTGCATTCTTCAGAGAAGACACCTGTTTGGCTGCATCTCCCTTTTGGGGAAATATATACATATATATATTTCTGAGATATGTTTGTGCAGGAAGCTGGCATTGAAATTGATCCTCTAGGGGACCTGAACACAGAGGCGGAGAGGAAACTGGGGCAGCTTGTTTCGGAGAAGTAATATAGATTTCTCGGACCTATTCTTTAGGGTTCTTTCTTCCTTTTCTTCACCCCTCATTTTCCTTTCCAACATCTCATGAGGTTTCTTCTGTCTGCTATTACTCAAAGCTTGATTTTTTTCCCTGAATGTAGATATGGCACTGACTTCTATATATTACATCGCTATCCGTTGGCTGTTCGGCCATTTTATACCATGCCTTGCTGCGATAATCCTGTTTACAGTAATTCATTTGATGTTTTTATTCGAGGTAAGCATTCATTTTTTGCATATAACTGCCAGAATTGCATCATTATTTTATACTATCTTGTTTTGTAAATCTTTTTTTATTTTACTGCTCTCTTTGTTCCTTTTGTTGTACGGCATAGTGTTACTGTTATTGTTCTATTATTTGTTTTGGCTGTTATTGAATGAAAAAACAAGTGTTCCCTGAGGAAAGGTAAAACTCGGTAGTAATGCTGTGTTCATCTTCACTTCATCCTTTTTCAAGATATTTTACTCGTAAGGAAAAAGAACTCCCTAGACTTCTGTAATGATTCTGACCCTGTGACAGTATTTTATGGATGAGAAGAATAGGACAACATTATCATGAGTAAAGTCAGTTTTTGATTCACCAGGTTGAATAAACTGAGATATTGAGCAATAGTTTCTTAGAGATAGTATACCGTGATATATGATGTGATAACTTCTTTTGGGCTATATGTTGGTGACTCAGAGAATTTGGATGCATGTATGTTAAATGTGCATGTTTTCTTGCATAAGTTATGTTAACCTAGGACTATGCGGAATTACGCTTAGATGATATAGGCCTCTCTCAACACTCACAAACCCTCTCGTTGTTAATGGGAATTGAAACAGAAAACTTAAGCAATCAAAACAGAAATGCCAAGAAATAGAAAGCAAACCACACAAATGCCAAGATTTATTCTGGTTCAGTTCCCTTTGAGGAAACCTACATCCAGCCTTCAGAGAGCATCCCGAGCAGTCTTATTAAACCAAAGAAATCTGACCAGTACAGCTGCAAGATCTCCCCCCCATTCTCGAGTACAAACAACTTTTCTCCAAGATTACAAAGCTAAATCATAACTCTAGCCTTCCTCTCAGAGAATACAGTGCACTCGTTACAATAGAAAAGAATAGAATGGCCCCCCTAGCACTCTATTTATAGAGTGGACAGACATCCTTAGAGAAGACATTAAATATTTACAGTTTAACCCCCCAATTTTCATTAATTACAGTTTGAGATATAAACTTCTATTTAATTTTTCAATGGCCCTCTAGCGTACTGCCATCACTCACTGCTTTCACTGATCTTCTTCTTATACCATATACTCGAGACAACATTTCAACAAATCTCCACTATTGTTTTGAGTATACTTCAACCTTCATCCATCAAGCCTTGGTCTTTCAATAGATGAACTTCTCCTGCTCTCATCTTGCTCTCATATGACCTGTTGCATAAACCTGATACTCGAAAAACACAACAAACATTAAGAATATCAAACAATGTTGTAAAATGAATCAATGGAACAACCTTGGATAACATTTCAGCTGTATCATCTATACCTACGGCCTTTTATTTGGATCAATTCCTCATTCTCAAGGATTTACCTAATAAATATATTCCTAACACCACTATGATTGGACTACTCCATGGTGGGACTAAATTCTAAGCGCCCATTGGCTGTTTCAGCTTTTCTACCTAGTTTTTCCTTTAGGGTTCCTGCTGCACATCAAATGCAACATATACATCCTAAAAACATAACTCTTCATCTAGGTACACTCCACCATGAACCCAAATCCATACTTGATGTTATTTCTCCATACCAAAGGATCCAAATTTTACACAACATCACAACAACAGTGTACCTCACCCGGATAGGCCTCATCACTGCTAGACTTACTCCTAGCTCCCATATCTGGCCTCTTAGGCTTTACCACTGTCTTTCTCTTATGTTTACTTCAAACAAACAAGACTACTCGAATTTTCTTTTAATTCTCCTCTATCTACCTACCAGTCTACCAAGATATGCTTAAGATTAGGGTAACCTAGGCCACCTTAAGATGTCAATTTCTATTCCAGTCTCTATGCCTTAGATTTCCAGCTTATCCTGTCTCCTACACTCTCAAACATTGATCCAAACACTCGGCTACACCTTGAGAGTTCTATTTTGGAGAAAATACCAATGAAGAGCTGCCTCTCAATATACTAGGCATACCACTAGAATACTCACAGCTTCCACATGCACTCAATTTTAACCCTTTTGAACTCTTCCAATCTTATATCTTACCTAAGGAATTACTATCATACTTAGAGAGACCTTCTAAGCAACCAATCCTTGCTTACCTTTCCCTCTGGCCCCTTATTCCTGGGCTGCACTATAAGATCACTTTTCCCTTAGTTTCCACATGGATAATTAGCTATTTGTGATACCCATTTGATCCAAAGTTAAGCCTTCATGTGCTGCTTTAACCAATGGCCATTTGTCTAGCCTTTTTCCTAGACTTTTCCCATTTCTAGCACCTTCCTTAATTCTCAAATAGACACTTACACAACACTCCACCCATTTAACCTAAGGGATCTTCCACCTAAGTCCAAGATTCTCCCCAAATTTACATGCTCCATGGCATTCATTTGGATAAGAGTGCATCACCTCTTCTTATACAAGAGGTTCCATTTTCCAGCCTGTTCCTTAGCACTCAAAAACAGTGCATGAGTATCTTAAACCCAAGTCTTTCCATAACTCACTGGTACTTTCTTGTGGTTCTATCTATTCCTCATCCTAGGCAACACTCTAAACCTTCTACTCCCTTGCTCATTATCAGCTTGCTAATTCGATTTCCCTTTCCTTGCTTAGTCTGAACTTTGATCAACAATGGCTTACACCATACAAGATAGCACTTGCATGCACCATTTCCCCTCACTGTTCACAAGGACCCTCACTGCAAGAGCCAAAGCTATTAAAAACACTACCTTCCTCCCTCTCACAATCCAGCTCAAGCTTACACAATAAAAATGACCAATTTTTTTTCTAGATTTCTCTATTGCTATACCTTGGTTCATAGGCTAGTTTCAGACATTCCCAAAGGATTTTCTTTGCTGTTTCTTCTTTACACAGCATTCCAGATTCCATCCCTTGTCCTTAGCATCAGCTAATTTCATGTCCTATTGGTAGAGTTTTCCCTCATAGGTAAGTTCCCTTAGCTTTAGAAGACCTAGGCATATCTATTCTACAACTCCACAACACCTAACCCTTCACATTAGAAGCAATTCTAGCAAGATTATATTCAATTGCAGCAAGCTCGTATACGCTTGGGAATTCTTAGGGACACATCATCTTCACTAGGTTCACCTTACCTAGCTCCACCATGAGACAAGGCCTAGATAGGTCCCCCTAGATCTTAGAAACTGATCTCTAATGGACTTTTGACATATACAAGGTCTGATTTAAAGATTTTTACTTTGGTGATCTTACCAAATTTACATGATTCCTATTTCCCTCACATCTGCAAATAGGTCCCCCTAGATCCTAGAAATTGATCTCTAATGGCCTTTTGACATATACAAGGTTTGATTTGGAGATTTTTACTTTGGTGATCTTACCAAATCTACATGATTCCTATTTCCCTCACATCTGCAAATATTCCCTCCTCTTAACATCCCTAGCCTTAGGGCTTAGACACCTTTTCTATCTAATTTTCCTAGAGAAATTAGGTTTATCTCGAAACAGGGATATTCTTTACACTTGATTATTACCTACTAACACCTTATCACCTACCATGATTTTATAGTTTGAAGAACCATTTCCTATGATGAGTCCACCCTAAACCTAAAAACTATGCTACTTTTCTAGCATTTCTAGACACTTATAGGGCATCTGCACTATCATAGTCAAACTCACGCACGGATGAAGAAGTTCTAGGGTTTTTCTCTAGTTCATTTTTTCCTTTGAGACAATTCTTCTTAATATGTCCCTCATCATGACAGTGATAGCATCTTTTTATTTTCTTGCCATTTCTAGACTTTGACCTAGACCTACCCTTAAATTTAGGGTCCCTGTTTTCTGGTTTAGTCCTAACTATAAGAGCATCATGTATAGAGTTCTTTCCTTCAACCTTATGTTGTAATTCCTTGGAACTTAAGGCTCCGGTCACATCATCTAGAGACAACTTGTCTCTACCATGTTTTAAGACGTCAACAAAGGTTTCATATGACTTTGGTAGAGAGTGTAATAAGACTAAGGCCTTATCCTCATCATCATATTTGATGTCTATGTTCTCAGGATCTAAACATAACTTGGTAAACTCATCTATGTGCTCCTGTAGTTTCTTACCTTCATCCATTCTAAAGGAGAAAAATTTGGTTTTCAAATATAGCCTAGTAGACAGGGTTTTAGTCAAGTAAAGGGTCTCCAATCTTTTCCAAAGGTCTGATGCCGTGGTCATTTTGGCCACTTCCCTCAAGACTTTGTCCCCTAAAGATAAAATCAAGGTGTTAAAAGCTTTCTTGTCAATTTCTTTCCTTTCTTTTGATTTCTTCTTTTTCTGTTCTTCAGTGGAGGTTTCAGGCAGTGTTTCTTCCTCATCTAAAGCATTTTCTAGTCCTAGATTCCCTAGTAATGCCCTCATTTTCATCCTCCAAAGGCCGAAATCATTTTGGCCATCAAATTTCTCAATATCATACCTAGTTGCAGCCATTTATGACACTCTTCTATGATAGATATTTAAACAAATGAAAATTTTGAAGATTCTTGGACTAATTTTGAACCTAAGGATAAGCTCTGATACTAATTTGTTAACCTATGACTATGCAGAATTACCCTTAGATGATATAGGCCTCTCTCAACACTCACAAACCCTCTTGGTGTTAATAGGAATTGAAACAGAAAACTTAAGCAATCAAAACAGAATGAAAATAAAAACAAGAAGCAGAAAGCAAATCACACAAACGCCAAGATTTATCCTGGTTCAGTTCCCTTTGAGGAAATCTACATCCAGCCTTTAGAGAGCACCCTAAGCAGTCTTATTAAACCAAAGAAATCTAACCAGTACAGTAGCAAGATCTCCCCCCCCCTATTCCCGAGTACAAACAACTTCTTTTCTCTCAAGATTACAAAGTTAAATCAGAACTCTGGCCTTCCTCTCAGAGAATACAGTGCAGTCGTTATATTAGAAAAGAAAAAAATGGCCCCCCCTGACACTCTATTTATAGTGTGGACGGATATCTCTAGAGAAAATATTAAATATTTACAGTTTAACTCCCCAATTTTCATTAATTACAGTTTGAGATATAAACTTCTATCTAATTCTTCAATGGCCCTGCCATCACTCACTGCTTTCACTGATCTTCTTATACCATATACTCGAGACAACATTTCAACAAGTTAGATGCAAAATTTTTAACCAAATTACAGATTAGGGAAGAAAGAGAGGCAAGCAAGCAAGCTTTTGAACCCAGTGTTTTGTTGGTCATGCAGAAGAGGATTTCTAGGTGGTCATTGCAGAGGAGTGAAGAATGGAAACTTCTTTCTGTCGATTCAGTTATGGTGAGGCCTATCCATTACACAGGAATGTAGGCTTCCATGGAGAAGCAAACATATCCTTGTGCTGATTGTTAAGGGTGAAGCTGGTGCTTCAAGTGGGCAGGTTGCTAGATTGCTAGTCATGACCTCATCCCGCATTGGTAGCCTACTAGGTAGAGTTTGGATCTATTACCTAATTCCATGATCCCATGAGTTACCTTCAGTTTAGCACTTCTGGTGTTAGAAGTGGTATCAAAATCAACCTTGGACCACTACTGAGTGGGTGCAGGACAGAGAGTGTTTTGAGACTGACCTGAATTTGTTTCTGAAATGAAATTTTTTGCTGGGTGAGGAGGCCAGGAATTGGAGGGGAGTTTGCCACGACCCAATCCTACATTGGTAGTCTGTTGTGGAGTTCTTAGATATGTTATTTGGTTCCATGATCCCAAGAGTCGCCTTCAGCTAGCACACTTGGGTGAGGGCCTGTGGTGTCACATTGCTTGTCATCCGGTTGGTAGAAGGGTAGCTGGTGTTTTTGTTTGATCAGATCTCTGAAGGGTTGGCTTTAGGGACCTTTGAAGTGGTAGGGAAAGCTTCAATTGGTGGAGGAAGTTCCAGTCCCTACTCTTCATTGTTGGACAGTCACTGAAAGTTTGGATTTAGTATATAGCTGCAGTAAGCAGCACAGAGATGGTCTTTCTGGCTGTCAAGCAACTCTAAGAAGCACCCTCCATCCTATTTGTTATCCCAAAAAAACTTCCAGGTAGGTCTAGGTTTGGGATTCTTCTCATTTTTCAGTTGATTCAACAAGCGACTGTTCATGGAGGGCTTCCTTTTCTCCCCATTGATTGGGCTCCTAGTTGGGAGAGATCCTAATCTAGAGGTGGATTTGAATTGTGGTTGATATAATGCCGCCGCAGAGGCTGATTGAAGAACTTAGTTGGGGTAGGTAAGAATTATGCAGAGTGGGCTTTAGTTTTTGGATTTGCGGGAGACAGGAGTAGGCTTGTTCTGTTGTGACTTGTGATAGGAAGAAGAACTACCTCTTGTTTGTGCTCCTTTGGCAATAGCATATTCCAACTTTCTGTGGAAGGTCACAAACTGTAGGATCCTTATATACTGAAGCAGTTCTGCTTTTCTTAATAAAGATAGAGAAGTCTTGTATTTGGTTATGAGGCAGATCAAGAAATTTGGTCATTCATAGGATTGAGGGCCATCAGCATGTAGCTTTCTCTAATGGTTGAAAAAATAGAAACGAGTAGAATCAGGAAAAGTAGGTCCTCAAGTTCCAGGAAAGAAAATTGGTAGAACTCTATTGCATGGTAAATTATGATGGGGGAGTAAGGAGCGGGATGGTTGTTCCAGTATTGTGATATTATGAAGATTAATTTAATTTCATGGAATGTCTGGGGTCTCACTATCTGGATAAGTTGTAAAAGCTATATCTAGGTAGTGAAATGTGGACTTATTTTACTTTTAGGGAATGAAGGTTCAAGCTGCATTACCGGACTTTGTTTGAGAAGCCTATGGGGTAGAATTTTTGCATTGGATCAATGTAAGGTCATTTGTAATTGTTGGGGGGTACTTCTATTTTGTTGTATGCTAGGGTGATAGTTATTTTATTTTTATAAGCAACAATGTGATGTAAAGAACTACCTATAGGGATGAACCCTATACAAAGAAAACATTATCTAATTGTAAGGAAATGTCCTTAAGCGAAGTGATGATTCTGATGCGGAGGGGGGGATCTTCTCTGATGCACAGAAAAAGGAAATGACAATGGTTCAACTAAGAAAAAATTAACTGCCTCTGTAACTCTCAAAAGCTTTCCTATTCTTCTCCCTTGTGACAAGAATCTCTTATGCCACAAAGTCCTCTAGTCCTCCAAACCTCTACTGGACCCAATGGGATCCCTTACCCCATTGTGAACCATACTGGCTTTGATTACTCTCCTTCTGAATCTCTCTCTCATATGCAAATCAAAGTTGCAGTTGTGTATATCTGCTTTCAGGTTACCTTGAGCTGACATCAATTGTCGTTGCCTTTATCTCAGGAGAGGAAATAATTTCAGGAGCACAGCGTGTCCATGTACCTGAATTTTTGACGGAGCGTGCAGAATCCTTGGGAATAGACGTCAAGACAATATCAACATACATTGATTCCTTCCGGTAGTTTCTTCATTCACCAGTCCCCACTATTTTCTCTTTTAACTGTTCTTGTACTTTGAACTTTCCCCCCATCCAGGTTTCAGTTACATGATCAAGTCTGTTCTTCATTTGATTGTCGATTTATGCATTAGTTTAGCCATTTGACTGGCTGTGAGCGTGGGCTGAATGGGCATGCTGCCTATGCTTTGGTTCTTGCTCAATTTATTGTGAAAACCAAAGCATAACGCCAATTCAACCCATGGTTTCGGTCGGCCAAATCAGCTGGCCCATCAACTCAACCATTCGTGGGGGGAGGTTGCTGAGATTTGGCGATGGTTGTGGTGCAGGTACGGCGCACCTCCACATGGTGGATTTGGAGTTGGATTGGAGCGAGTGGTGATGCTGTTTTGTGCTCTGAACAACATCCGCAAAACCTCTCTTTTCCCTCGTGACCCTCTGAGGATCGCTCCCTAATCTTATTTATGCCAATTCCCCCCCATGTTACTTTTGTTACTGGGATTGTTTCCTCTCTCCCGAGGGTTTTTGTACTTTTGTCGTTGGCAATACTCTTTACCAACCAACTTAAAATACAAAATTTTCCTGGAAAATGGAAACAGATTATTTTCTGCGTTTGGTAATAGTGAGTTGAAAATATAGTGTGATCAAGCGAAAAAATAATGTAACTTGGATGTTGGAAGGAACATGGATGGGATGGGATGGGAATACAATTTTTATATACAATGTTGTGGCTGATGTAGCCTTGTGGATGATGCAATCAGATTGAGCAGGTAGTTGGTTATTTTTAAGCTATTTATTTAAATTGGTACTTGTCATACAATGGAATAAAGTGATGAAACAATTGTTTTCGTTGTCGCAGTCTGTGTATTATTATTAGTATTAATAATATATATGAATATATAAACTAACGTTGATCCTTGACGTTGGTTCTTCTTCTTGTGCTTTATTTATCCCGTTTGGTTTTCATCATCATCCTAATGAGTACAGTGGAGTGATGTTCCTGTTCCTTTTTAAGCACGCCACCAAATTTTTAACATTCGTTAATGAATCTTGACATGAACGAGCATTTAAGTCAAACTTGGACGGCCGATTCAAAAAAAAAAAAAAAGAAGATTATTACAAATTAATAAACTTTGTGATGGAAAATTCCCCCCCTTGAGTGCTTGTAACTTCACCCATGTTATTAAAATTAATTTGATGGGCGCTGGGCATATTAAGGAATGTTGTCGTGGAAGGGTTTAACTCTTTTATCTTATGTTTCATGTTAGTTAACGTCTCAATCCATTTTTAGTGATGTCATACTCTGTTAATTAACCTACCTAATCCCCAATTTCTTATAGAATATTAAGCCACTTTGATTTTATGTAATTGACAATTATATATATATATATATATCAAAATCCTTAGATTGCGAGTGACAATAATAATAATAATATATAAGATTTGTGGATAGGATAGGATTTGGATGATTATATTATATGGAGGAGGAGGAGGAGGTCAAGTTGATATACTTCACTTTTGTGATAATAAATTAATTCATAATATAAACGCATTAATTCCTCTGTGATGTTGGCTTAATCAACTTGCCACGCACATCATATAGTGATGGGTCCAACATTTCGAACGTCAACCAACCGTACTACTGCTAGCTAGCTCGATGTGTTGCAAATGTACTCATTTATTGGGCTTTCTCTGCACACCGCTTATGTAGAAAAGTCATGAATTCATTGCTACCAACCATAAATGTGTATTTTAACCTCCCCTATCTCTAGCTCTACTGCCTATTACCATTACTGGGGTGGGCTGTATAAAAGTTTGATTTATTCAAATTAATTAAAATTATGATTGACTTTTTTTTTTATTAGGTTTAATATGTGTTATATATATTTCCTGTACTACTTTTTACAAGTTAGACAGCTCGATTGTCTAAACTCTAGTAAGCCCAAATTGAACTTGTCAAAGCAAACTCATATATCGCTGAAACTTAAACTCAGGTTACGGATTCAAATGAGCTCCTAACAAGCTCTAAACAGTGCTTCCAGCGAGTTCTCAGCAATTCCTCTAGTTTGCTGACCAGCAGTTCAGCTCGTCGATCAAATTATTCAGCTCATATAACAATATTGCTGCTGAATAATTGAAGGTATGGATCCACCTATTTTATCTAAAGCAAACCTGATCTCTCGTAAAGAGGATCTCACTCCCGATTTTATGCAGATGATAAGGATAACTTGTCCCTCATTATATCATCTTTATATTTTTGTGTTTTATGTAATTATAAACATCCCTCACTATAAACAAGAGTCGAAATGCCTTTGTAAAGGGAGAAGAAGAAAAATAACATACTCTTACTCTGCCAGAATATTTAGAGGACAATCGTGGAGTAAGCATTATTTTGGCCGAATCATGTAAAAATTCCTTGTACTTTTTTTATTTTGTTCTTCCTCCTTGCATTTTGAGCTTATCTACTCATTGCGAGTCTACGAATCATATAAACGTCGATAATATGGTTAATTTTTTTTTAAAAAAATTAATTTTTCAATTTGGATTCAATTTTTTAGTTGAAAATAATTGAATCGACAAAACTTTAAGATAATAACATTTTTATGATTATAAAATGACATCATTTTTGCCCTGTCACATAATTTTTCAACTTGTTCACTTTTTTAGTTTGTTCGATTTGTTAGTTAATTCAATTTTGATTTATTTTTTTATATTTATTCAGTTTATTTAATCGATTCAATTTGTACAATTTATATTTAATTTTTTAATTATCGATTAATTTGATTAATTAAGTTTAATTAGTCGGTTCAATTTATTCAGCTAGTTCGACCGTTTCCATACCCTTAGTTACTACTAAATTTGTCTTACTCCACCTTATTTATTTATTTATTTTTAATTGTAAGTTACATTATTCACATTATTTGATTTGCAACATCTTCTTTTCATTTTACTTGAAATTTAAGCAAACTAAAATGATGATTTTATCTCTATATATAATTTCCTCTTTCCCCCCCCCTCTCTCTCTCTCTCTCTATATATATATATATATATCATTTTCCAAGTTCGATTAATAAAAGATATCAGTGATAGATAGTCAACCAACATCAACATGGCGGCCGTCACATGGCCAAGATTTGATCGATTAATCCTTAGCAGCCATTGCTGGATGAATGAACCCACAGAGAGAGAGAGGGGGAGAGAGGTGGTTGGTTGTGGAAAGAGATCAAAAACAAGAGGAAAGGAAAGGGTGATAAAGATGACCCACAGATAGATATTGAAAGAAGAGAGGCCTTTTAAAAGTTAAATTGTTGTCTAATTAATAACAGAACAGTACTGCTGCTACTTACGATCCATACACCTTTTAAATATTTGAGGAAGTTTTAGATATTGGTTTATATATCAAAGTGTTTTCTTTATTGCATTTTTGGGTTCAAAATTCTAAAAATTTAAACCTGAAACCAATACAATTAATTCACTAAAATTATCTTTGTAGGTTTATCTATCGGATTTTAATTAATTAGTTAATTAATTAATTACGGTGTACCTAGCTCTTCACATTTTAGAGGTTAACAAAGACATTCCCTATATATATATATTAAATAATTTGTCAAGAATATGTGTAATTTTGATTAATTTCAGGGTCATTCCATGTAAACTTCTAATTAACTTGAGAAAATAATATTCTAATATAATTTTTAAATAATAGAGATAGTGAATATAATATTTTTTAAAAAATAAAATGTATATATATATATTAAGGGTCAGAGAGGTTCAAATTAATTGTATCCGAAACATCTGAGTTGCCAGCCAACGCGAGGAACGAAACGAAACGATAGGTAATATATTTATTAATTATGGAGTTGGAATGTCAAAGTCAGCCAATGGTAGGTGCCGGCAAGATCAAGTAGTCTCTGCTCAAACGTTTACGGAAACGTTTCGCACATGAATGCATGGTCCCGTTGACTTCATGACTCTACATTCCATTCCTTTCCATTCCAATTCTATACGTTAATTAATCACTCTCTCTAGCTATCTCTAGAGAGCTATGAATTACTAAATCTCACTCATCAAAACATTTATACCATATAATTATTAATAAAATCCAGTATATTATATATATATATATATATATATATATATATATATTGGGGGATCCAAGAACAAGAGAAAAATTAAATGTGGTGGGGAAAAATTACAAAGCAGGCTTAGGCTTGGCTCCAAGAATTTAAAGTTTCTGAATATATGGGTTTAGGGTTTGCATTAAGAATATATGATTTATATAATTGATCTACCATTTATGGCGGTAGAGACGAATCGGAAGGCCCTTTTCCGGGATCGGCATGGGATTGACGACGATCTTTTCGTCGGGAAGAATCATCTCCCACTTGAATCTCTTCACCAAGTTGTGCATGAAAGCAAGAATCTCGAATCTGGCGTATTCCTTTCCGGGACACATCCGAGGGCCACCGCCGAACGGCACGTAGGTGTAGGGTGCCGGTCCCTTTCCCTCAAACCTGGACGGATCGAACTTGTCTGGCTCCGAGAAGTATTCCGAGTTTCTATGACTTGAGTGTGCACTCCAGTACAGCTGGATCGATCGAGGAACAGACAAACATACATATTGAACAATATTAATAATAGAAATTTGAAATATTAACATTATTAGATTAGATTTATAGGTATATATATATATGTACCAACTCTGATCTCTTTTTTTTTTTTTTTTAATTTATGATTAATTAATAATTTTGAATCGACTTTAATTGTTACGTGTAATATGATGACCGATGAGTGTTGAGTGTTGAGTTTTGAGTGCTCACCTTCCATCCCTTAGGGATAGAGAAGCCGGCGTACATGAAGTCGGTGATGGCCTCTCGGAAAGCACCCTGAAGCGGCGGCGCAAGCCTCAGAACTTCACAAGCGACGTTCCAGGAATACTTCATCTTCTGAAAATCCTCCCAATTCAATAGCTCTCCGGGTGCCTTAGATCTCGCAATTTCCATTTGTTCTGTCATGTACGTAACCGTAACACACACACATATATGTCAGAAACACCAAAGAAACTCAAAAACAATATTGAATATTAATTATTAATGGTGTATATATATATATATTGCTCTTTCCAATTATTATTATTATATATTATATTTACGTACCCTCCAAGACCTTGTCATAGACATGCGGCAGCTCGGCTAGGTACTTGATGATGAAAGTGATGGTGGCGCTGGCCGTGTCGTGGCCGCCGACCAGCAAGCCCAGGATCTTGTCGGCGATGTCCATTTCATGCATGAACCTGCCGTCCTCGTCCGGCGTCAAAAGCATGTGAGACAGAATATCCTGCGTCGGCGACGCCTTATTCTCCGCCAAATCAATCTTCCTCTGCTTGATGATCGCCCGGAGCTCCTGCCGGATCAAGTTCGACGCCTTGATCGCCTTGTTAAACGGCGTCCCAGGCAAATCGATCGGAATCGAAAACATTCCCGACGCCAAAACCTCGAACGGCTTCGAGAATTTCTCGACCATGTCTGGGTCCTCCACGCTGATGAACAGCCGAGAAGCCAGCCAGAAAGTGTAGAGCTTCGAAAGCGGGAAAACGGTAACTTCTTGCTTGTTTTCCCAGTCGGCGTCGAGGTGGCGCTGGGCGATGGTATCCATAATTCCTATGTACCGGTGAAGAGCTTCGGCCCGGAGAAACTGAGGAAGAAGCTTCCGCATCTTCTTCATTTCTTCGTTCGAAGAGGTCTGGTTCGAGGAAGGGAAGACCTTGTTAATGGAGCTCGGCCACCACGCCGTGACGAGCTTGTTCTCGTTCGAGAACAAGAGCTTGTTCCCCGCGGCGCCGCAAACGACGATGGTCTTGGCTCCGAAAAGCGAGGTTTTGAAGGCTAGCGGGGAGAACTTGGCCATTCTTTCATGAATGAACTTCTCGGGCTGGCCTTTCCATCCTTCGGAGAGAAACTTGATGCTTTCTCCGATGAAGGGGAGGCCGGTCTTGCCGGGCGGGAGGTCACCGGCGGGCTTGGGTTTGGAGAGGAGCTGGAAGGAGATGAAGAGGAGGAGGGTGAGGGCCGGGAAGGCCAGGATCGTGAAGAAAGAGAGCTCCATATTATTATTGTTGGGTTGCATTCTGTTTGGGCGGCCAGAAGATGGTTTATATAGATAAAAATGGTAACGTGCAGTGTAAATTCTGTATTTTGGTGCGATTTAAGCCTTGTTAGTGTCATTTGACGTGGCTGTGATTGTCGCCTTCAATGGTTTGGACTTCCACCAACCAATTATATGCCTCAAATTCATTCACTGGGGGAACCCATTTTTGACATTTAAAAATGCCAACATGCATGCATATATATATATATATATATGGTTTAATATGTTAATTTGAAGTTGGATTTGTGCAACATATGACGTTAACCTACTTCAAGTAATTATGGGAAACTTATTGTCCTACTAGTTAGTGCAAGAGTATCCTTACTAATTTATATATGCACACCACATAAATATACAAAAATAAATTTATATGTGACGTATATATATAATATATCGCCAAGGGTTAAACTTTATTCATAATTACAATTTACTATAATCTCTTAATTACCATATATTGAATGATCAAGTGTAAACAGCTTACAAATTAACAATGTTATACTTAATTATATTAATTCTTTATTTTTTTTTATATAAGAGAATTATTAATTAAGAATATTCACACCAAAATAATTAAGGTAAAAACAAAAATTTCAACTGATTATTGTCTCGTGTTTAATTAGATGAAGTGTTAGCGAAAGGTATTTATCAATGAATTCAAGACTCACTTCTCGAGTATAAGTCGAGCAGTCTAATGAGTAATATGTTAGTATTAATTTGGTAGACTGCGAGTTCAATTCTTGTTTTACGTAAAAGTTAAAAACTCAACTTGTGATTTACCTTTGTTAACGTAATTGAAAGTATGAACATAAAAAAAACGTGTAAAGACAGACATCCCAAGGCTTTGGGCAGCAGATTTAATTAATTTTCATTTGGGTTGGTCTCTAATGACTGAAAAAACACAAGGTTGTAATTCAGTTCGGATTATGTCCAAAAGGCACGACGAAAGTACAACAAAGCTGTAACAAATAATTCCAAAGGTAATTAATTCCATGAGAGGGAAGAGTTTGAAAGGAAAGGTTAGGGTACAGCAGCTGGTTCGGATTGCGTGTGACCGACAGGTTTGAATGATTCAAAAGAGGCCGACGAGAGAGAGAGAGAGATCTTTTTGGGGGTGGGGTGGGGAATGGAAGCAGTGGAAAGCGAGCCAGGAAATAGCAATGAAACTGGGGACATCAAATTTGGCTGCTACTAATGCGCCGCCTTTGTTGGTTCTAAGCCTCCTGTTGTCAACATTTCACAACGCGCGCAGGGTAATTGTATGTGGATATCCATTATCCTTGTTGGTTGGCAATCCTATACTCTATTCTGTTCTACTATACTGTCAGCCTCTCCTCTCCTCTACTGGTGTTGAATTCAACGTTTGTTCTTATTTTATTATTATTGTCCACACCCACCTACCACTCCTGGAGTCCATCTATGCGTTCTATACCTTTTCATTATTTTTATATTTATTTATTCATAACTATATATATAGTCCTTATATAGGAGCCAGCCATGCCATTGTCAATCACTCTCTTAATTAATTCATATTTTTAGGATCAATTGTTTTACATTATTTTAGTTATTTATATATATATGAAGTAATTTACTTTTGATATTTATTTATGCTTTTAAAAGCACAAATGGGTTCTTTTGGATGATGGATGAATTCATACAATGAAAAATGAAACTAAAATATTAAAAATAAATATTTATAAGAGACTCATTAATACAGAAGAGTTGTTTAAAAAAAATAAAACAAATTAAAAGCACTTAAAAATATAAATAAATAAAAAATAAATCAAATAAAAAACATTTTTAAAAAATATCTCGAATTTCTGTGCGGGTCCCGCTGCATTAAATTTATTTTCCTTTGCTGATATGCTTAGTTGAGATGTATATTAAAAAAATAAAATAAAAATAGACAGCCGAGGTCTGGGGTGGGGGGCGTGACTTAACAAGAAGGCTGGAGACAAGAAGGGGAATTCATACTACCCCACCTACCGTTGCCAGTTTTGAATTTCTCCAACTTCTATATATGTGTTATACACACACACCCCTTATATATATTCCCTGTCCAAGTCTTCTTCTGAAAGTTCAATTTTGAGAATATTGATTGGAACTTTCATTGATTTGAAGTGGTAGTTATATGTTATTTTTAATTCATTTAATAAATATTAAATGCTAAAATTAAATGATTGAATATTACAATTTATTAAATCTCCAAGTGGGTTTGAGAATAACAGTGGAATTTTGGATACCATACCGCCATGCAACCCTTTTAACCGTAAGATCATTTGTACACTAAATTACCTAGCACTCATTAGTTGCCATAAATTACGAAATTTGTTTGAAAACTATGCTTTGTAACGTAAGGTAAGTAAACGAAAAAACACGTGTGAGCTTATTCTCAATTTCATGGAGATATTTTCTGTCCCCTTTTCACAAAAAAATTCATTAATGGGGGCCCTAGAAATAGTTCACACTTCACACATGGCGCGCGCGCGTCTATATTATACAAAAAGGACATTATCTTCCAAATTCTGAAGCATGAACTTTCAAGTTTCAACACATAGAATCCAGTAGAAATTTAACAAGTGTTGGGTATCTGCAAATGTCAGTTATTTCCCATCTTACATTTAATAGACCAAAATAGTAGCCTCTATATGGTCATAGTCGTGTGAGATTTCAGATTTGTGTCAGTTCTTGTTTAATAAAGTTTTCAGGGTTGAAGAATACAGGGGGCCATATTACTGGGATGAAGCTTTTAATAATGTCACACAAGAGGTGCACTGGCGTGGCCCATATATTCAATGGGGGCGGTTCCTAGTTGCAACCTTTGAAAGACACGTTTGGACAAGCCCGCGATATCTTATCTATTGTGTCCCATTCAACGGTATCACAAGCCTTAATCTAACAAGATATATAGCATGTTTACAATTCATGTAAACTCTCCAATCTTTGTCTAAGATTCATGTCAAAGCCCTTCCCCGAATTCATTATGGACAGCAAATTTGAATATACATCACCCCGTGTATTGTAGTTTGGTAAATACAGAAGCCCAACTTTCTCGATACCCTAATGAAATTCAGTTGGTATTGCATTAGGTAGGTACCCAGCAGCCCCGCTGCCTCTGGTGCTGTTTACTTACAGACCACAGAGAAGTTTGTTAAAGAATGTACAGATAAGTATATTTGCTAGTTATCTTTCTAATCAGCATACCGATTATTGGGTAGCAAAGGGGAAGCTGAGTTGATCCTAAAAGGGTACAAGAAAGAACAGCAGACCCGTATTGAAGCCATGTAGGGCGCCCTTGCACAATCAGCTGCCGGAGCTATCAGATCCAGATTGCACAGAAGTTGGATAACGCAGTACCTCCTCCAGAAAAGAAGCCATGTTAATTTTTGCAAAATGACGGAGCAAAATAATAACTAGATGATGTAATGACATGCTATGCATGTGTGTGCTCGGTTATTTTATCCAGTATACATATAATAGGCAATGGTCGCGGGTTTTCATTGATGGCCCAGACCAAAAAAAAGAGGGGGGGGGGGATGCTATCCAGGAAAGTAGCACCATTATTATTTCTTTCACAAGTAAAAACTGTTCAACTCGGCCTTTTGTTTTGAAGGATTCTTGGGAACATTTTGCTTCCAATCCGATGTACGGAGTAGTAACAGTTCCAATAAGTAAGACTATCCTGAGCAATGGCGGATCTAGAAATTTAAGTTGGGGTGGGCTGAAAAAAATTAGACTGGGCTAGATTGAAGTTGGGCTGAAAAATTACCTACAAAATTTGAATTTCGGGCTGGCCTAAGCTTCACACGTAAATCCGCCCTGATCCTAAGTATTTTATTAATGGTTATTTTTTCTAGAAATTTTTCATCACCAGTTATGACACTGAATCAGGTAGATGTGCTAACAAATGTTAAAACGCTGGACAAAATAATATGAATTCAAGTTGTTCTTTTCATCTTCTGTGAAGTAGTTGTGCACCAGGGTCTATATAGTCTCGTCGTTTTTAAGTCTAGAGCATGAGTTGTTGGATGTCACTGTCTAGAATAATATATGGTTTACGCAAAATTAAAACAATTGGACTCTGATTTTTCCTCCTAGTTCAGTGTTCTGTCTTAAGCTGAATATATATGGATGAGATGAGATATCTAATGGGATGGGTAAACGTGGCACTTTTAAGTGATAGTTCAAAAGCAGATCAAGTGATCAACCCACCCACTAGAGGCTGGTTTCCAGTTTGATAGAATATTATATTACCAGTCCATTTTTTCTTTTCTCACAAGGTGAGTCTGGAATGAGAAGTTGGTGAATCTGCAGTTGAGGAAGCACGGCAATAAAACATAAAAGGGGGCATGAGCTTATGTAATCTCTCTCTACTTACTTGGCTAATGGAGGCTTGGCTGCGGTTAGCTGAGCCTACAGCATTGGCGCCGCCGAATGTTGAGGGCACCATGTTGTCTTCAGCAATTTCTCTCAATCTTTCAAGCTCTGGCAAGACAACCTTGACCAGATCCGGTCTGTCTTTCCGTCTTAGCTCCGCACACTTAAGCGCTATCTTGGCAAATGACAAGGCTTCTTCAATAGGCCAATCAGGTACTGCGGGGTCCAGTATCTCAGCAAAAGTCCCTTTTTCAATAGCGCGTTCAACGTAGTAAGTCAAACCCATTGGTGGTTTGGCTGTTATTATCTGTAAAAGCATGATCCCTAGAGAGTACACGTCCGACTTTACGCCAAGCATTCCTGTTTGTTGATACTCCGGATCTATATAGCAGAAAGTTCCGGCTGTTGATGTCATTCGATATTGAGTAACGTTATCTGCCACAGATGGGGGAACAAGCCTGGCCAAGCCGACATCACTAATCTTGCTTACATAGTTGCGGTCAAGTAAGATGTTGGCAGGTTTTAGGTCACGGTGCACCAGTGGCTCTGGTTTGGTCTGATGGAGCACAAGTAAGGCAGTGCTAATTTCAGCTGCAATCCGAAACCTAAGCTGCCAGGACAGAGGTAGGGTGTTTCCTTTCTGGAATAGACGATCTTCCAAGCTTCCATTAGACATGTACTCGTAGACTAGGCACCCATACTCTGGGCAGGCTCCAAGGAGGAGAACCAAGTTGGGATGCCGGATGCAGCTCAGCACTTCAATCTGTGATCATCATTATCAGCCATTTAATCAAATAAGAAATTTATCTTCAATCTTTGATTAAAATACTGTGAGCACTTTGCCATTTTGCCTTACCCATTATATACCACCATTTTAGGTGACAGTTACTGAATTACAAGTTCCATATCAAAGCCCAGGGGTAAAGAAGAATGTGCTGGTGCCTGCGTTCCACATGCAGGTGGGGTGGGCTTTGTGTTGACATGTAACTGCCATGTAGTATGTGAGGGAGAAAAACATGGAGGTAGATGTGCTATAAATCGGCACCACATATTCTAGTAGGGTGCTCCATTGCGGGTTTTCCAGAAAATTGTTTGGTTTTGGCCTTGAAACTTTTGTTGGAGAGATATTTTCTCATTGAAAATTTGACTAAAAGCTCAACTAAATATTTAGAACCTTAATTTGGTGGATGCATAGAATGTAATTTATCCTTGGCAACATACCTCTTGCTGGAACTGTGATCTTCCTTGAGCTGCATCTGGACGGAGAACCTTAACTGCAACTGGTGTGTGGTCAAGATAACATTTGAAGACTGGCCCGTAACCTCCTTCTCCAATTTTACGAGACTCTGAGAAGCAATCGGTTGCAACTTCTATCTCCTCTATTGTATACCTCCTGTATCGGGAATCTGACTGTGCAAGGTTGTTTAGCACCTTGTTCCTTTCTGCCACCTCTTTAAGTGCTCTCTTTTCTGCATTTATCCTCCTTTGTGCTTCCAGTTCTGCAATCTTCTGATGTACTTCAGCAGCCTCAATGGCTGCCCTGGATTTTGCCCTTTCCTCTTCTACAATTGCTAATGCTGCTTCCTCAGCTAGTCTCATCTCTTCTAGTTTCTTTTCTTCTTCCATTCTCCAGCGCTCAAACTCCTTTGCCTACAAGGAAAACCATCTTAGATCTTCCTCCAAATCACGAAGAGGCAAAAATATTTGTCTACCTTTTGTTTTGCCATGAGTGCTTCTTTGCACGCTGTACTGTACATGTCCATTGTTTGCCTGAGCTCCAGCTTAAGCCTTCTCATTTCAGCTTCAATATCTTCCTGAAAATTTAATATATAAGTTCCATTTGTGTGTCTATTCAATAGCGTATTTATGCAAAATTACCAAGACGCAGGTCAATTTTCTTTACATCAGAAAAGTGAATATTTATATGGATATTTATGTCCCCGTAAGATGATAGTGGCACTCCTAGTTTCAGCAATAGGTGAATACTAGCAGAAACTTCAGCTTCATGACCTTTTCAGAGGCTGATGTCAAGGCCCTATTACTTCCCTGAGCAAGTCTGGCGACAATTATATACTAAGCCCTTGGTCGTTAAGCCTACCTAACCAAACTTGAACTTCAAGAACAGCTGAAAGGGAATGCTAGCAAACAAAATGAAGTAGGCACAAAGGCTTTTGTATTGCTTGGAGAATGTTTGACTGCTTGAAAAATCCTCTCCAAATGAGGGAATGGCATGTATAGCATTCCACCTGCTTAACCAGTAGATGGGATCAATTTGAGCCAGTGACCATTATTCCTATCTAGAATCCTCCTCAAAATATGTTAGATATTTCTCAAGATTCTAGGGCATCTACATCCTTCTCTTATGTACAAGAGTTCTCTAAGGAATTCTCTATATACAAGAAGTTTCTAGAGGGTTCTACAAGAATGTACATTATGTGATACGCAGTCATCTTTGTTGCATCCCAGACATGCTCTCCTAGTGGTACACAGCGTTTAGCCTCTATATCACAACATGACATAAGCTCTAGGCATGGCTTCATAGAATACATATGTGTAATAGCCTCCTTCCACAGTGGTTAAATGCTGCTAGAATACATATATATATATATATATGTCTGTGCCATTGGTTCAGACAATGTTGCTTTCAGCCCCTGCATGCATCTTGATTTAAGTACTTGGGCCCGTGGATATGATTTCACAATGTATGCACAGTATGAATAGCCAGATTAGTCCTTGTAAAAAAATTACCATTGTTTGTGATGAAGATGATATATCACTGTCAGGGCAGATCAATGAGAATCCAGTTGGTGTAACTGTATCAACGGAAGATCTGTGTCCAAGGTGCAATGACTCAAAGCTAGGGCGGTCAAACTCTGAGTAGCTTGACAACCGCGGTGACCGGCTCTCAAAGCTGTCAAAGCATGAAGGAAAGGAGTGATCTATGCTTGCTCTGCCAGAGCTGACAAAGGATATATCTGTACTTGCTGGCGAGAGTTCCCCATAAGACTTGCCATGTGGGTATTTCCTGTGAGTGAAGGGTAACCTGTTTATGTCAACAACTACCAAGTCAGTCCCTTCAACTACAAGCAAAAGACAGGGAAAAAAAAAATGGAAATTTTCTATTAGTTCTTCCAACTTTGATGATGGAATTGTAGAATCTGAAACTAAAACCAAAACCACCTTTTAGTTTCAATTCCCCGTTTTAAATTCAGTACAGTCAGACTGATTGAGCAGTTCTCTCAAAGGCATTAGAATAGCACTAAGAGCTGCAACTGAAACTTTCTGCCTTGCTTAATTTATATCGAAGACCACATACAGTAACCAAATCCAAATATTTGATTTTGATCTTTTGGATTGTTGAATATTTTTTGGCTTACTTGATGAAGTCTGTCTCACTATGTATGTTATGCAATGATGGCTCAGATGACAGCCTCAGATCACCTGATCAAATATTAACAGTAATATGTTTCAGCATGAGCATTTGAAGATCCTAATGAATTGGGGAAATATATAGATCATGCATCGCTGAGGTGAATAACTAACCTTTCATATCAATGACAGGGCTTAATGCTGTCTCAGATTGGTCCTTTTTTATGCCGGCTTGCTGCAGAATAAGGTTACGGAGTGGAGAGACAGCTGGTGCTGTACGTGTTGCACATCGTGTTGATGAAACCTTTTCTTTATAGATGGTAAAAACAGTGCAAAAATCTGGGACTCGTTTTGAGACACTGCCTGGAATATCTGTTGCTTTGAGCTTTCTGCTCAAGGACACTAATCAATTTAGAATTTCAATTTTGTCCTTAAATTTGTATATAATATATGCATTCCCTATATCTTTTATGTGAAGATATGGATATATTTGAGATTCCAAAATAACAGTTAGCTTACATTTGCACATGCTTCAAGGACATAGGATATATCTATTCTGGAATTGGAAAAGTTGGGATAACATTATAGCATAGTAACACAGGATATGCATATTGTCATTGTGGTTAGTGTTAAAATTTTGCAGTTAAACTCCCTGATCTTTTATATCAAAGTTTAATTATTTGTTATAGATTAAATAAGATAGTTGGAGGTTTTAAAGTGTTATTTTTAATACAATTACAAGGTTAAAAGGCTTCATTTTTCACGTAAAAGTTCTATGTACCTAGATTATGCAATTAGTTTACCTTTACATCTGACTAATTATAACAATATAACTTAGGACTAAATAATTGTATATTAAATTGGAAAAACAGACTAACATAATTATTCACATTCTCAATGGTTTCATTAACCATATGAGAAAGGTTGGTAAGAATTGGATTTTAAGGAATTTGAAGCTTGACTGCTTTGCCTTCATTTTACTTTCACGGGAAAATGGATCTAGGAGTTGATTTTGGGTTTAATAATACCATATTGGTAAACCTTTTCTATGCTAAGATAAATTTCTTTTAGGCAGGAATACATTAGTTCCATCCCTACAAAGCAAACTGCAAAGATCAATAATCACTTGTAATTTAGTGGTCTCACTTAAATCTGATCCACTGGTCCTAGAGCTAAAATTTCAAACTAAACTCCCGCTCTACTACTTCATACATATTATCATTATGTGATATGCCAACCTCTAGTCCAAGATTTTTTTAGATATTTATAAAATGAGTAGACTCAAATTAGATTCTTATAATTAACTGGAAACTGAGAAAATTTGAGATTATTTAACCCCAACAGAAAATAAAACGATATGAAGCTATACGGAAAAGAAATTTAAAGTTTTTCCTCTGTCTCTAGTCTTCACACGTTGCAAGGAAAATTCAACTTCACCTTTTTGTGAAAAACGAAGGGAAAGAGACATTTGCATTCACCCTAATTGGGAAAGTTCCAACTAAACTTGCCTCAGACAGGTCAAATACTAGCACAAGCTTTTCTCTTGAATTTTTAAATTTCTATATGAAGTTGACCAGTCTGAAACTTTTAAAGGAGGCCACATGGATGGATAGCTAAACAGTTAGCTGGTATTCACGGCCTTAACTTGACCTGGATATTGATGTAATAATCTAAGAAAATCAATAATGGATGACCATTTTAGCAGTGATTGCACAAAGAAAGTTGATCGTGAAGAAGGTTCATACCTGAGAAACCCATTTTTTGAGGGGGCACCAAGCACAAGAACCTCTATAGCTGATTGCGTAACATATTCGACCAAGGCTTTGACTATGTCAGAATCTTCTAACACCACGTCTAGGCATTGGATCTGATGTCAAATTTGCATGACAAGAAGAATGAAGACTAGTACATAAAAGATGAGCTGATGATTGATGAAAGAGGAAATGAATGCACGTTAGACTTATGGTGGCCTTTTCTTACATCTCTGCCACAGGCCACCTACAAGTTTGTTTACTCGTTTGTTGTGTATGTGTTCTCTACCCCCAAGGGTGGTTAAACGTTGCTCATCTTCCCTTGCATGTGGAGTTTAAGTGTAAAAGGACTTGATTGGATTCTCTCAGCACAATTCTGGTCATATATCAGTATCCAAAACTTTTAAGCTTAGTCTGCCTATCTACAGGAGGATTGAACTTAGCTTATGAGCTAATCCAGTGGATATGCCCCCTTACATCAAGATGTGCGTAGTGGTTTCCATGCACCAACTCAAGCAAACCAAACCACCACCACTACCCCCAGTGGGAAAAAAATTACTTGTGCCTCTTAGATTGAGTTAAAGATATACAAACATTTGATAGAAAAGAATAAAACTAATGATGGGTTTCATTTATATCCTTCTGTGACTCCTAATAATGATGAAACAGTAATGGTATTGGAGCTCAAAAACCTACATCTTTACGTGTACAAAAACAACGGAATGGAAGGAAGAATTCCTTTGCTTGTTGTGAATCAGTATATTCATGCACTGAGCTAATCCAGTGGATATGCCCCCTTACATCAAGATGTGCGTAGTGGTTTCCATGCACCAACTCAAGCAAACCAAACCACCACCACTACCCCCAGTGGGAAAAAAATTACTTGTGCCTCTTAGGTTGAGTTAAAGATATACAAACATTTGATAGAAAAGAATAAAACTAATGATGGGTTTCATTTATATCCTTCTGTGACTCCTAATAATGATGAAACAGTAATGGTATTGGAGCTCAAAAACCTACATCTTTACGTGTACAAAAACAACGGAATGGAAGGAAGAATTCCTTTGCTTGTGAATCAGTATATTCATGCACTGACCTAGATCTGTCAATGATATCAAAATGCTCGCTGAATCCTGCATCCAGAAAAGAAACAGAAGTAATTTCTTTGGTTTCATGTGAAAAAACATGTATCCAAATATCAGCTAAGCGCACGTAATAAGATACAAGATAGGAGACTGAATCTGCAAATCCATTTCTAGTTTGTTCCTAAAGTGTAGCCATTTGTAGATAATTTTCCCTAGAATCATGCACTAGCTGTCTGACACGGAACCCTTTTATTTAACATGTAAGGTGATAGGGATCAAAGGAATGAAAACATATTTTAAAAAGAAAGAGTAGCAAGAATTCTAAATAAAATTGAGGCCGGTGTTATTTTATACTCAGTTATTATTCTTAGATTTTTAGTATTTTAATTGTAGTAGGAATCTAGTTAATAAGATTTATAAACTTATTAACCCCCAACTAGTATCAGATTCACAGTGCGATTTGAACTCGTATCTCTTTCTGCTCTCATGTCATATTGCTAATCACTTCTCATCGAAAAAAACCTAAGCTAACTTTTAACTTTATAGAATTCTTTATTCTTTTTTCTGTATATCTAGAATAATCAAGAGAGTACCCACATTTTTTTCAGTTGAAATTTTATATTCAGGTTTCTGGTTTTCTTCTTCTCATTTGGCATCTGTCTGCTCTCTTCCTCCTCTGTTTTCTCTTTCTTCTCTGCCTTTTTGTTCTCTCTCTCTCTCCCTCGTTGATTCCTTCTTTTTCTCTTCTCCTTTTGGTATCAAAGTTTGCTGTCCAATCGTCGACATCATGTGTTTGTTAAACACGTTCTGCTGTTCCTCCTCTTCTCAATCGTAACTAGCGAACGAAGAAGACGGCATAGAAGATGATACAAACAAAACCCTCACTCCTTTGCTTAAGCCCAATCCAAGTACAGTCTATACCTAGCCCACATCACAACTAAACCCCAAAAGAAACCAGCCCAGTCCATGCAAACTTTCAATCCAGCTTCCAGCGTAAAATGTACACGTCCCCCTTTGAAACTTAATCAATTCTATATTTGTTTGTGAGTCAATAAAATTACTAATCGGTCCTTACATTCCATACCTGAACAATCAACAATAATGCAGCTTTTGAAGAAACAAAACTGTAAAACTTTTTCACTCTCACAATTCCAACAACTTGGTTACAATCTCTCTCAAATAGCTTTGGATATTGAATGGTGATACACCCAAACTTACACCGAGAACCATATTTTTTGCCAAAAATTCCAACTTCTCATCCCTATTCAATGTAGGATTAAATCTACTCCAGAATCTCATCCAGTCATGCTTACCCCTGCGAAATTTGATGTCTTATCTAACATAAATTCAAGAATTTTATGCCCAAAGAATGCATGACAGAGAATTAATTACTTTTACTTGGCTGGGAAGAGAGAGACGGAGAAGATTGATAGGAGGAGGCTGAAAAATGAACCGCGACATGAATCAAAACCACAGTTTGGCCGCTGCTGAGGAGATTATCGATTGCCCATTTGAGAGCGTTATGGCTGCCTCTGTCCCTGTCTACAGCCACCGCCACCAGGCGATCCACCACCTGCTGCTGCTGATGCTGCTGCTGCTTCCTGTCTCCATTTCTGGGCATCCACATCGTTCTCTCTCTTCCTGATCAAGCAAGAAGCCCAGTCCCCGTCGTTTCGTATCTTTCTCATGGTTGCCCTAATTAACTGAATTCTTCCTCTCTTTCGTCCTTGGCTCCCTCTCTACCATGCCAAAATGTTGGGGGAGTCCCATAACTGGCGGGTAATCTGTTTTCTTTTCAATATTTTCCTTCAATTCTTCTACGGATATTCTATTTCAGACGCACTTATTTTGGAATTCACTTACATTCCCAAAATTAACTTTTCATATAAAACCCTATTCAATTGAAAAATATATTGTCAATACATACAAAATAAATTATTCTTTGATTATCATAAAATGATGAGCACCCCTTCAATTTATTAATCTCATTGTTATACATTATTCACCTCCAATTTAATATAAAAATATAACATAATTTTTACATTTTATAAAATGGTAACATAAATTATCTTGTAACGAAATTATTGCTAGATGAGCAAGTGATTGAAACTTATAAACGTCGTATTATTTGATAATTTAGGGCCCCATGTGACCTTTCACCGTTTTTTAAATGATTTATTATTTTTTTTGATGATTTTTATCTTTAAAAAAATGTATAGAAGTAAAAATCACAGGTTAATTATATCAATAATAACCCAACTTTGCATTCTATTATTATTTGGTCACTGAACTTTAAAATGTTACTTGTTAGTCACTGATATTTCAAAACGGTTACTACTTGATCACTGAACATTGAAATGTTACCTATTAGTCACTGATATTTCAAAACTATTATTACTTAGTTAGTGAATTTTAAACTGTTACATATTAGTCACTGATATTTCAAAACTGTTAAACTGAACTTTAAAATATTACCTATTAGTCACTAATATTTCAAAATTTTTTCTCATTCGTCATTCATAAACTTAAAATTCAGTGACTATCGAGTGGCGGATGAAAAACGATTTTGAAATATCAATGACTAGCAGGTAATATTTTAAAATTTTGTGACTAAACAGTAATAGTTTTGAAATATCAGTGACTAATAAGTAATATTTTAAAGTTTAGTGACTAAATAATAATAATTTTGAAATATCAATGACTAACATATAATATTTCAAAGTTCAGTAACTAAATAGTAATAATTTTGAAATATCAATAATTAATAAATAATATTTTAAAGTTCAGTGATTAAACAGTAATAGAATATAAAGTTAAGTTATTACAGTACTTTTTCTTATTTTTTTATAATAAATTAAAAGTTTTCTATTTATAATAATTACTACAAAATAGAGGCATTGTCGATGTCATAGATCACCGTTCAATACAACTAAACACAATAGTATTTTTTTTAATAATAATCGAGTTTATTATTTTATTAAGTAATACTACCACAGGACAAATTTGCTAGCAAAACTTAGTTTGATTCATTTTTATGCTATTTTCCTTTTTCTTCATTCCATAAGACAACGAATCAATGGGTTAACGGGTTTAAATTATAGGTTTGGCCTGCCCCGGACTGAACCCGCCGAAACCTAAATGTCACAGACTCATCACAGTTAAATAGGCAGGTTTGGGGCAATGATTTTAACCAGCAGCTCGTGTTACAGTCGCCCGAACCCATTCGATTAGGGTATTTATATGCTTGCTTGCGAATTTGAGAACGAGAAGAGGGGGGCCGAGCAAAGATGAATCAGAATCAGCAATCATCCGAAGGTAGGCACGACGACGACGCTATTCTCACGGAATTTCTCGCATCCTTGATGGACTACACTCCCGCCGTAAGCTCGTCGGAAAATTCTCCGTCAAGAAGATCTTCGGGTACACTTTGTTCCTCCGTAAAAGAGATTCACTGTATCTTTTTTTTTTTTTTTTTTTCAGATTCCCGACGAATTGGTGGAACATTACTTGGCCAAGAGCGGGTTCCAGTGCCCCGATGTACGATTGTGGGTATTCCCAGCCCACCTTGGAATTTTTATCGTGTTATTGTCTCTCAATATGTTTACTTGTTTACTTTCTGTTTGTTTGCCAAGAAAACTGAAGAAAAGTGAGAAAACAAGATCATATGGTGATCCGGATTCGGTTGTTTTTCTCCTTTTCTCCAGTTTTCTTACGAACCGAACTAATGGTGAAGTCTACTGCTGCTTGACTGCTGAAAGAAATCGTGTTCCCACTGCTTGCGTGGCAAGGCTGTTTTTAGCCCTTTATTTGTTGTTCGTCTATTCTATATTTGGAATACAATACAATGTAGATGTTTTCCAATGAGAACTGAGAAGCCTAGCTGAATTAGCATACTTTATTTGGAATACTATATTCTCAAAATTGTTGGAACGATTTTCATCTGTTTTAGGAATGTCCTCCTTGATTCAAAGGCAACTTCTATATACGATTGGTTCCCAATGGTGGGCTGTTGGATACTGGCCAAAAGAAAGAGTAACGGAGGGCTGCTGGGACTCTTCAAACGGATTGGGTTAGCTTTGTCGTGGGGATATAGATTAGGAATCTCTTGATTGGAGTAGGAGAAGAACCGAGAACTTCAGGACATTGTTGGTTGTTGATGGGTAAGATGGAGGCATCTGTCTAGGCTTTTTGGTAAGGTTGAGCAAAACATAAGGTCGGCCTACTTTCATGACTCCTATTAGGAAGTTTACCACTAGCTCTAAAAGGGAGTGAGAACTTTAGAAGTTGACTTGTGCAGTGAATTATGAGAGTGGCGCTAGTACCTAGTAGTGGTTGTTTGATTGGGTGTTTGGGTTTAGATGTCTATAAGGGTGTGGGATAGGCAGTAGGCACACATATCTAAGTACTCGATCCATCTAATTCCCATGTTCAAGGCACGAACATACTCTTTTTGTATTTTCTTAAATTATTTTATGGGGAGAGTTACAGTTTCTTAAACTACTGTTTTCTTCTGAAGTACTGGAATTAGCATGTCAATTGGCAATAATACCAGGAG
Organism: Diospyros kaki; assembly: GCA_036245055.1. NCBI lineage: Eukaryota > Viridiplantae > Streptophyta > Magnoliopsida > Ericales > Ebenaceae > Diospyros > Diospyros kaki. The sequence goes on along the minus strand of BSEG01000001.1, from coordinate 37,455,618 downwards.
GGGTTACCAGTGAGTTAGAAGTAATGATAGGCGTAACAGCATGGAGAGTTGAGTCAAACTGCTCATGTAGTGGGTACTTAGAGGCCCAACTGTAGATACTTGAACATGCAGTAGCTTGACTTCACAGGCATGGAGTTGCTCCATAAAAATCACACTTTTCAGATCATATAGGATTAAAAAAGAAGAAAATGTCACATAAAGAAAGAATGTGGGAAGAGAAAAAAATAAAGGAAAAAGGGTTGTAGTTGTATTAATTGTCTCCAACCATACACCCATATTTTATATTATTTACTATCTCATAAAAGGAAAGATTACCTCAGGATTATAGAAAATATTAAACGACAACAATAACAACATATCCAGCCTTTATCCCACTATGTGGGGTTGGCTACATGAATTCTAAACTTCCATGTATTTTTGTCTTTTGTCATATCTTCATTTAGGTGCATATACTTCATATCAAATTTTAATGTGTTGAGTCTCGGACCATATTCCTCACACAATTAACACTCTCTCACCCCCACACCTTTACTCGATTTTGATGGAAACTAAAAGAAATGTAAAACAGAACAAAGTATCATGCAATAAAAGTAAAAGAACAAGAAAACTTATCTTGGTTCGGGCTAGAAATTGCCCTACGTCCAGACTACCAGAAGATGTCGACAGAATCCACTATCAAAGAAAACAAGAATACAGCTCTTCCTCTTTGATCTCTTCCTCGCACACACTTAGGCTAACAATCAATAGCCTCTTTCTCAAGAATACAAGGACCGAGCATTAGCTCTCTGTCATGTACCTAGGAGTATAGGAGGGTCAATGTTGTAATAGGAATATAATAAAAGGGGGGGTAATCTTGTAATAGGTTTATAATAACTGTTAGGATATATTGTTAGCAAGTGGTTAGGCTGTTGGAAGTCAATGATGCCTATATAAGGCTGTTGTTAGGAGTTTATTGGGTATGCTTGAATTGATGAATTGAAATCTCTTATTTCCCTCTCTTGCATTCTCTCAATCTCCCTCCAATTTCTCTCTAATCTCTCTCTTTCTTTCCCTTTTCTTTCCCTCACTATTTTGTTCTCCCTAACTTCCTCCCATCTCTTCCGATCTAACTTCCGAATTCCTTCTAATTACATCTTAAACCAGTCATGAACCCTAGGGACATGACAATTGGTATCAGAGCAGTCAATCCTTAGCTGTGGTTGATTCAATTTGAAGGCTAGTGCAATCAATTTCAGTCATTATAGTCCATGGTCTGGTGATTCAACGGACTTAGCAAGTTCAAGAACTTCAACGAGATTGGGTGGGTCTCTCAACTAAGGATTAATTTTCGGCCATTGATGCTCGGAAATAGATTCTGCTACATGGAGGTGATTGACGGCCGCTGTACTTGATTATCGGAATGTGAAGAGAATTACGGTTGGTATCAACAGGTGAGTTCAAGCGACAGTCAGTGTTGAACATCGGGAACTAATTGTGCGGAGGCAATCTGCAATTAAGTGAGCGGGCAACTCGTTGCTTGCGTTCCAAATCTGAGACGGAAGGGAACAAGGAGTGAGCGAAATTGAGAGGTCGCAAGCGGATCTTGTCTCGAACTTGTAGGTTGAGTCCATTGTGAGAAGCAGATTTCTCCCACTCCTTTGCGCGTTGATTTCCGACCACTACTTTGCGCGTTGATTTCCGAACCGTAGGCAGACGAAATCGATTGGGTGTTAGGCAATTCTTAGCGACAACGAAATTAATTGAACTTCTAGGAGGCGATTCCAGAAATAACAGAGAGTTGACGGAGCGAGGATCCGACTTTGCTATCGATCTCCAACGGTGATTGACGTTGGTGATTAGGTGAAGCAATTCTGGTAAATTACGAAATCGAGCCAATGGTTGCGGACCGTGGTCGGTGATTGGGCGAGAAGGAGGAGTCGGGGGAAGCAATTGTTGAATCTACAGCAATTGCGAGCAGAGTCGATTCAGGAGCAGCAGGTCGATTCGCTGTTATTTGTTTGAGTCACTGCAGTTGTGATTCCAAAATTGAAGGCATATCAAAGTAGCACAGTCGAAGCGGATGGGCGATTCATAGCCGCAGTGAAGCGAAGCTAATTCCGCAGGAGATATAGGCGATTCCATTGGTGAATTCCGATGATCTGGCAGAATTCCGACTGTGGAAGGATACTCCTCTATTGTTAATTCCCAATGAAGATTTTTCGATTGATCAATGAAGCCATTCCATAGGGCGACTTGTAGGGAGGCGACTTGCAGTGACTGTAACAGAGCAGTTAGCCAGAAATTTTAGCCGACGTTGAAGGTGTGCAGGCCAGGCGAGTCTGATAGGGATTCTAGCAAGTATAGGGAATTATTGCAGCAAGTGGATCAAGAGAATTGAAAGTCCTAGGCGACTCTAGAAGGCTAATCAAGTTGCTGAAACGTGCAAATGATTCTCTGCCTAAATCAGCTATTTGAATTCTGATGGAGGATGACATCAAGATGAAGCCGAGAGAATCTCAATTGCAGCCGAAGGATGCTGCGTTTTCAATGGGATGGCCTGCTCATGAAGCCTTGGGAAGCAGTGCGCACATGAGACAATCGAAGCCTCAATTGCAGCAGAAGAGTGCTTCATGTTCAGCTGAAATGGGGCCTCAATGGCAGCCAAAGAAGACTGCATTTTCGGTTGGCAGCCAATTGGACAAAGGAACAAGAAGTGTGGTACATGAATCGAGCAAAGAATTCGGCCAAATGATACGTGAAAAGTTGCAAGAGTTTGCAATGATACTATCTAAGGAGTATCATTACAGTTTTTTCGCCGAATACTTTGAGGATTATCATGGGAGTTTTAACAAAAAGGATTTCCTTAAAATGGAGCAACCGAAGGAGAAAGCAAGAATTCGAGGAGCGGATTCACTACCTATTTCCAAGGTGGAGTGGAAGAAGTGTACAGGTTCTAGCAGAATTATCAAGGAGGAATGCAACATTGGTGATGATATTGGTGGTGAATGGCATTATCCAAAGGGAATCTGTGATAAAGAGATTAATAGGGCAGCAAAGGCAAAGGAATAATCTGAAATGGTTGAAAGAGAAGTTCATTTAGAGGGAAATTCCAGCAAACACAAGGAATGAGGGGCCGTTGATGTGGAGGAGAAAAATGTTGAGAGTGAGCTTCAGAAAAATTCCAAGGAACGAGACGAAGATGTGGCAGAATTACTGCCAGGGACAACCGGTTTAATGGTTGGGGAACCTCAATACAATGACAAGAATTATAACATTGAGGCATCAAAGCCTAATTATCATGACTCTGTTGAACTTATTTCCTTATCTGGTCAGAAGCTTGGTGTGCAAATGGATGGAAGAATAGGAACAACAGACAGAAATTCAGTTGCTTCATTGGCCCTAGAGAAATCGAGGTCAGTGGAATCCCAGATAGTGAAGTTCTTTCAACTTTCTGATCCAGGTAGCCATCCTATTGGTGCTGTAACTTCTCACTATGAGGAAGATGAACCTTTTAAATCCCTTGAGGGAATTGAGGCACAAACTATTGGAAAACCTTTCCCTAATGGCGATGTCTTACTGTCGGGGGTGATTGATGGGGTTGATTATGTGCCCCAACCCAAGGCTGGAAATGATACTAAAGATTTGGATTTCTTTGGCAGTGTTGGAGAATTGGACTTGAGAAAGGATATCTTTCCTTATTGTCATTTTGGAAGATCTATTAGTTTGATTTATGGAGAACGTCCTCATGGGGAACAACCATCTCGAACTCTATTCATAAGAAACATAGACAACAATGTTGAGGACTTTAAGCTTCGATCTCCTATTTTATCAAGCACTCACAGATTTGAACTTGAACTCATTGAGGCCAATCAGGTTGCTTCTATTGCAGCTCAGCCAAATTCTGTTTGGGATGGATCTTGCAAACTTAAGAACAAAGTAGAAGAGGCTTAAGAGGAGAAAGAAGGAAAGACAAATGAAGCAAATAGAAAAGGTTGGAATTGGATGAAGAAAGAGCAACTCAACGATAATAAGTTTCTTGGGGACAAGAAACATTTTAAAGCGGAGGGAATTGTCATGTACCTAGGAGTATAGGAGGGTCAATGTTGTAATAGGAATATAATAAAAGGGGGGGGTAATCTTGTAATAGGTTTATAATAACTGTTAGGATATATTGTTAGCAAGTGGTTAGGCTGTTGGAAGTCAATGATGCCTATATAAGGCTGCTGTTAGGAGTTTATTGGATATGCTTGAATTGATGAATTGAAATCTCTTATTTCCCTCTCTTGCATTCTCTCAATCTCCCTCCAATTTCTCTCTAATCTCTCTCTTTCTTTCCCTTTTCTTTCCCTCACTATTTTGTTCTCCCTAACTTCCTCCCATCTCTTCCGATCTAACTTCTGAATTCCTTCTAATTACATCTTAAACCAGTCATGAACCCTAGGGACATGACACTCTCTCTCAATTCTCAAACTCTCGTATGCGACAACAATAGAAAGGATTCTCGGATGACCTTTACAGAACCTATCCGCCTCTATTTATAAATGATAGAGGCGGTTACAACTTAAGGACTGAAATGCAATAATAAGGAAATACAAGGCTTACTCGGAAATAACTTAAGAGAAGATATTTCTGATGCATAAAACATAAGAGTACAATCATTTCCTAATATACAATTCTGCCCTTTACCGAAACTAACAGCTAGACGAATACAAATTCTAACAATTTCTCCACCAATTTGATTAGTTTAGCTTTCAGCCTTCGATCTTCCAGGTTCTGTGTCAGCTTCCTTTCTTCCATCTTCAGGCTTCCTCCTAAGCTTAAGAGCTTAGACTCCTACAAGCTACATTTAGTAGCTTCATGCAGTGCTTCATCTTGGCTGCTGAAATAGCCTTGGTGAACATGTCAGCTGCATTCTCCTCTCCTGCTACCTTTTCCAGCTTCAACAGTTTATTGTCAAGAATTTCCCTGATAAAATGCAATCGAACATCAATATGTTTTGTGCGTTCATGGTGTGCCTGGTTTTTAGCTAGGTGAATGGCACTTTGACTATCACATCTTAGGGTTGTATCTATCTCCCTACCTAGCAACTCTCCTAGAAGCCCTTTTAACCACAAAGCCTCCTTTATTGCCTCTATTAAGGCAATATATTCTGCCTCAGTAGTGGATAAAGCTACAACATGTTGTAGACCAGCCTTCCAACTCACTGTGGCATCCCAAACCTTGAAGACATAGCTTGTGGTTGACCTTCTCTTATCCTGATCCGCTGCATAATCTGCATCGGAGTATCTTAGGATCTTAGCTTCTAATTCTTTCCCTGCTCCACCATAAACTAAACCAGTACCTAATGATCCTCTTAAGTATTTAAACATCCACTTGACTGCTCCCCAATGAGTCTTCCCTGGGTTTGCCATAAATCAGCTAACCACACTCATGGCATGAGCAAGATCTGGCTGAGTACAGACCATGCTGTACATCAAGCTCCCTACTGCACTAGAATAAGGAACATTCCTCATTTCTACCTTTTCATCCTCATTTATAGGAGATTGACTTGCTGAGAGTTTAAAGTGCTGAGCAAAAGGAGTGCTGACAGCCTTTGTTTCAGTCATACCAAACCTTTGGATTAATTTTCTTAAGTAATTCTCTTGAAATAGACCTAGGGTTCTAACCTTTCTATCCCTCTTAATTTCAATTCCCAATATCTTTCTTGCTTCTCCTAGATCTTTCATTTCAAATGCTGATTTTAATTCCAGTTTTAACTGCTGGATTTCTTCTCTTGATTGGCTTGCAATCAACATATAATAGGAGACATAAGAATATGTTGTTTGATACTTCTTTAAAATATACACAACAGTCATATGAACTTCTTACAAACCCATATTCAATCATAAAAGTGTCAAATCTTTTATACCATTGGCGTGGAGATTGTTTAAGCCCATATAGGGATTTCTTAAGAAGGCATACTTGCTCTATTTTTCCTTTTGATTTGAACCCCTTTGGCTGCTCCATGAGAATATTTTCTTCTAACGCTCGTAATTGGTGAGAGAGTCCGTCAAATGAGTTCTCGGAAGCTCGTGGCCTGCCGTTTGCGCATCGTCTGTCGAAGTTAAGTAGCAGTGTCGAAGGCGAGTCAGGTTGCTTAAGACGAGGACGAGACTCACTTCAGAGGTGATTTTGAAGGACGGTAACGGAGTCGACCTTGGCCACACAAGCAAGCTTAGGGAGCGACAACAGTGACGCGGGTTGGTCGAATGACTGGAGTGGGTGACCAGAAGGTGACGCGAACGACCAGGAGGTCGCGATTTAGACTTGGGAGTGTTGCGACCGTCCAAGGCGAGCGTAAGCCCGTCGGAGGTGAAGCGGATGGCCCAGACCATTACGACCCAGACCGGTATGCTTCCTATAGGTGTGGCAGTGGCAGTTTTGATTGGGAATTCTGTTCAGAATTCTGTGGGTGTGGCTGCTGGATCGAAAGACATGGTGGTGCTGTAATTTTTGGGTCGAGAAGTAATTCTGACTGTTCGGGTGAAGCGAGCTGCCCACCTTGATCGGAAGGGGATTCTGACCATTATAGAAGAATCAACCCATAGAGAATTGAGCCCATAACCAACGACTGAAGCAACGAGCAAGGTAGGTTGTTCCAACTGATCCTTGGTGGAATTCCTTAGTCATGGCTAACAACGAGCAGTGATTTTCGTTGGTGATTGGGAGGCGACTACTAAGAGGAAGATGGCCGTGGATTCTCATGGTCAGATTTCGATTGTGATTTTCGGTTGGGAGTTGGATGCTTTAGGAGACTCTAGGAGGCCATCAAGTCTCTGTAACTGACAACTTCTTTTATTCCCAAAATATGCTAGAATTTGAAGCGAAGCAACGCCTGAAATTTGCCACTTCTTGGATCAATTTTAGAGGTGATTGGGTAAGGCAATTATAGAAGAGAAGTGCTGTAACATCCCACATTGAGTGATAGGAAGGACCGGAACAACTTACCCTGATGGGTCTATGCGAACTTCCTAGGGAGTCACCCATCATTAAGCTTTCCCAGCTCAAGCATGCTTAACCCGGGAGTTCTTTGCCTACATTCAGCCCAAAAGGTATCTAGCTGGTGTTGTTTCCTTTCTTACACTATCCTCGATATAAACTAGCTTCTTTGGGCTCTTGGGGTATTATATTCTCCCCTCCTTAAACACATGACGTCCTCGTCATGTGACCTTACAATTGGTGCTAGATCTCCCCCGTCCAGTGTCCCCGGTCTAGTACCCCCAGCCTTGGCTAGTACACGGTCCTCAGTCCAGTACCCCCAGCCTTTGGCTAGTACACTGTCCCAACACACGGCTCGGGTCGGTTCTGATACCACCTGTAATATCCCGCATCGAGCGATAGGAAGGACTGAAACAACTTACCCTGATGAGTTTACGCAAACTTCCCAAGGGGTCACTCATCCTTGAGCTTCTCTAGCTCAAGCACACTTAACTCGGGAGTTCTTTGCCTACATTTAGCCCAAAAGATATCCAACTGGTGTTTATTTTCTTACACTATCTTCGATATAAACTAGCTTCTCTGGGCTCTCGGGGTATTACAAGTGCTGAGGATTTAGGATGGACAGTGCTCTGAATTCTTGGCTTGTGTCTCGTTCTGCTAGTGAAAGTTATGCCTTCAATGGCAACCAAAGAATGCTGCATTTTCAGTGGTCAGCAACAGGGAACAGGAGAAGGGGATCAACCAAGTTGACAAGGAAATAAGAAGTGTAATGCATGAAGAGTGCAAGGAATTTGGTAGAATGTTCTGCGAGAAGTTACAAGAATTTGCGATGATACTTATTAAGAAGTATCATTACAACTTTTTGGTGGAATATTTTGATGATTATCACGGAAGTTTTAACAAGGAGGAATTCATGAGAATGGAACAGTCAAATGAGGAAAATGGGGAAGCATTTGATGAAGTGACTGAGGAAGCCAAGGCCAATTCGTTACCTCTGTTGACTAGTGCAAGGACTGAAAGATTGGAAGGTGTCCAAGATCAGAATTCTATAAGAAAGGGAATGGGTGGTGGAGTTCCTAATGATAAGGTTCCATTGCCTATGGTTTTGGATAATGCTGAAGATTCCTTAGCTAATGATAAGGCAGAGACAGCACCAGCAGGAGGAAGTCTCGCTGATCCTAAATGGTGTCACCATGTTGCTGTCGAGAGTTTGGCTGGAAAGAACAAGTCTTATTCCATTATGTTCGTTGTTGCTATAGCTGGCTGATTAGAATTTTTGTCACCCTTGTTGAAGGGAGGATTGAAGATCGGAATTGATGTTGCAGTCCAACAGGTTGTAAGTGGTGCCATGCAAGGAATTAATGGTACAATGTTTGCTTATGGTGTTACTAGCAGTGGGAAGACTCATACCATTCATGGAGAGCAAAAGTCAACTGAGATCATTCCGTTGGTAGTGAAAGATATCTTCAAAATTTCTCCATCTAAGCTGTGGAAGAAAAGGAAAAAGGGAGCATAATGGAAGCTGTGAAGGTTTGGCATGTCTTGGGGACAAGACATGTTTCAAGGCGAGGAAATTGTCATGTCGCTAGGAGGATTAGAAGGATAATATTGGATATGGATATAATAAAAGGGATAATATTGTATTAGGTTTATATTAGTTTGTTAGGAGATATTTGGTTGTTTGTTAGAAGCACATGGGTGCTGTTAGAAATTAGTTAAGGAGCTACCTATGCCTGTAAAAAGGCTCATTGTAGGAGGAGATGAACATGCTTGAATGAATGAAAGAAAATCCAATTCTCTCTCTCTACAATTATCTCAAATCTCCCTCTCATTTCTCTTTTCTGCTCTCTCTCAATTCTCTCTAATTCCTCCCCCATTCTTCTTCAATTTTCCCTCTATACATTTTGTTCTTGACCTTATTTCAATCGGATCTTTCCGATTGCCAATTTCAGCCCGTTATGAACCCTAGGTTCGTGACACCAAAGTACTATTCCTCCACTCATCTGACATCTTTTTTGATTTAAGGATCGCGTTAAATAATTTCGGTAGCTAGGAGATGCCCTCTTCTCCCATGCATTTCCATGCTTCTATTGGTATATTATACGGTCCCACCGCCTTATGATTTTTCATCTTTTTTAATGCTTGCCTTATTTCTTTTGAACTTATGCGTCGATAAAATGTATAGCTCACGTTCTTTTCGGAGTTACTAAGATGTCCAACCTAACTTTTGTGTTCTGTTGAGAGAGTTTAAATTGAATAGAAAATCTCTCTTAATTATTCCATGGGTTTGAAACCCTATATATATACAAGAAGAATGCTAATAAATCTCCTAAAAACTAGGAGAGGATAACAAACTAATAATTAGGAACTAATTTACAGATTTATACAAAATATTTAAACTTGATTTATCTTCATGCTTCCTTATCTTCTCATCTTTTAACCGCCATCCTTATCTTTTAAACGATAGGGCTCTTTATCCGTAACACTCCCCCTCAAGATTGAGAATGGATGTCATCCATTCCAAGCTTGCTAGTCAACTTTTGATGCACAACTGTAGGCAACCCTTTAGTGAGAATATCTGCAATTTGTTCACAAGATGATATATATGGAGTACATATTAAACCACTATCCAATTTTTCTTTAATGAAGTGTCTGTCCACCTCAACATGTTTGGTTCTATCATGTTGTACTGGATTGTGAGCAATACTGATTGCTGATTTGTTGTCACAATATAGCCTCATAGGTTCCACCAAAGTGATCTTTAAGTCATCTAACAAGATTTTTAACCAAAGTAACTCGCATACTCCTAGTGCCATGGATCTGAACTCTGCCTCTGCACTTGATCGGGCCACCACATTTTGTTTTTTGCTTCTCCAAGTTACAAGATTACCTCCTAGAAAGGTACAATAGCCGGATGTAGATCTTCTGTCCACCACTGATCCTGCATAATCTGCATCAGTATAGGCTTCAAGTATCATTTTTTGTCCCCTTTTAAATATAATGCCTTTCCCTGGTGTCCCTTTCAAGTAATGAAGTATTCTAAAAACCGCTTTAAGATGAGTTTCTTTCGGACAATGCATAAATTGACTGACCACCCCCACTGCATATGCAATATCTGGCCGGGTGTGTGCTAGATAAATTAGTTTTCCTACTAGCCTTTGGTAGGATTCTTTGCTCACTTCTTTATCTTCTGGAACCTCCCCCAATTTGTGGTTAAATTCAATTGGAGTAGTAGCAGCCTTACAACCTAGCAGCCCGGTTTCCTTTAGCAAGTCCATAATATACTTTTGTTGAGAAATAAAGATGCCTTCTTTTGAGTGTGCAACTTCTATGCCCAAGAAGTATTTCAGCCTTCCCAAATCTTTAATTTCAAACTCTTTAATTAGGCATTCCTTTAATCTAGTCATTCCTTCTTCATCATTTCCGGACACAATAATATCATCCACATATACCAATAGGATTGTTACTCCCCCTGTGGCCGAGTGATGGATGAAGAGGGTATGGTCTCCTTGACTTTGTTGATACCCTAGGTTAAGCATCACATGGGTAAACCGGCCAAACCAGGCCCTAGGAGACTGTTTTAAACCATACAATGCCTTTTTTAATTTGCACACTATTGTCCCGCAAATATCTGCACTATAGCCTGGTGGTAAGTCCATGTAAACTTCCTCTTCTAGGTCTCCATGCAAGAAGGCATTTTTTACATCATATTGCATCAATGGCCAGCCTAGGTTAGCAGCTATAGATAGAAGAACCCTCACTGTATTCAGCTTTGCAACTGGGGCAAAGGTGTCTAGATAGTCAATGCCATATACTTGAGTGTATCCCTTTGCTACTAGCCTTGCCTTATACCGGTCTAGGGTTCCATCAGATTTGTATTTGAGTGTATACACCCATTTGCATCCTACCGATTTTTTTCCTTTGGGTAAGTGGACAAGTTCCCAAGTGTTGTTTTTGTCAAGGGCTGCCATCTCAACTTCCATGGCAGACCTCCAATTCTCATCCCTTATTGCTTCAGAAAAATGTTGAGGGATTGGAATGGTATGTAAGCTGGTTAGGAAGGTTTTGTGTTGGGTAGACAGTTTAGAATAGGATAGGACCAGGTGTAAAGGATGCTGAGTGCAGGCCCGGGTGCCTTTTCGGAGGGCTATAGGCCATTCCAGCTCACTAGGTGAAAAGGTAGGGTCATTTGGAGGTGTGTGATGTTCAATGATAGATGCAGTGAAGTCAAGAGGATTGTTACCTGCTGGTGTCTCAAGAGAACTGCTGGTGCCAGTGTTGTGAACCGGTTCAGAGGAGGAAGTAGGTGCTGGGATCTGTACTGGGCTAGTAGCCAGCTTCTGCCGCCTTGAGTAGACCTGTAAGGGAGGAGTATTTGGTGAGGTTTCCTCTAGAGTCTTGTCTGGTGTATCTGCTGTAGTAACCGGATCTGTTGAAGAGGGATTTTGAGGTGAGGGATCTAGATCAGGTAGAAATATAACTGGATTTTCTTGGGCAGATTTTGTGTTGGCATGAGAGTGATCAAAATAGGGAGAGTTTTCCACAAAAGTGACATCAGCCGAGACAAAGAACTTTTTGGAGGGAGGGTGGTAACACCTATAGCCCTTTTGGCTGGAGGAATATCCAATAAAAATGCATTTTAGAGCGCGGGGATCTAGTTTGCCTCTATTAGGGTTGTGAATATGAACAAATGAGACACACCCAAATATTTTTGGTGTCCAACAGCTAGACATATGAAAATCTGGAAAGTGGCTGCTCAAGAGTTGAAGAGGGCTATAGGAATCAAGGGTTTGAGATGGCAGTCTATTAATAAGGGTAGTGGCTGTTAGGACAGCCTCTCCCCAATAATTTTTTGGAACATTATGGTGGAAAAGTAGTGCCCTAGTCACAGCTAATAAATGTCCATTTTTCCTCTCAGCCACCCCATTTTGTTGGGGTGTGTATGGACAAGATGATTCATGAATTATGCCTTTTTGTTGGAAAAAATGTGCTAGGGATTGATTGAAAAAATCTTTGGCATTATCAGTCCTTAGCCTCTTGATTGGTACTCCAAATTGAGTACTAATCATGTTATAGAAGGTGGGAAAAATAGTGCTTACTTCAGATTTATTTTTCATAAGAAATAACCACATTACCCTAGTGCAATCATCCACAAATATTATGAACCACCTTGCCCCAGAAAGATTGGGAACATTTGCAGGGCCCCAAACATCACTATGGAGAAGAGAGAATGGACTAGAAGTTCTTTTATTGGATGAGGGGTAAGACACCCTCTTATGTTTAGCAAATTCACAAATAGGGCAATGAAAGTCTTGAATATCACAACTCCTAAACAAAGCTGGAAACATAACTCTAAGAGTAGAAAACGAAGGATGACCAAGACGATGGTGATGTAACCAGATCTGGTCTTTATTAGATTGCACCAAACAAGACACAAGATTCACCTTGTCCTTGTTGTCTTCCCCATTGGATCCCTCAAGGTAGTATAGGCCAGCCCTAGCTTTAGCAAGCCCAATCCTCTTCTTCATCCCCTGTTCCTGAATTTCACAGCAAGTAGAAGAAAAATTAACACTGCATTTGTTATCTAAGGTAAGCTTTTGGATGGATATGAGGTTGGTGAAGAGTTTAGGGACATGAAGAACATCTTTGAGGGTTAGATGGTTACTAAGGATAATATTTCCTTGGCCAGCAACAGTGGTCAAAGAACCATCTGCTAGTGTTATCTTTTTTGAGCTTGAGCAAGGACTATAGGTGGTAAAATAGTGGGATAAAGGGGTCATGTGATCTGTTGCCCCGGAATCAAGAATCCAAGAATTAGATTTGGTTGTTTCTGAAGCATATGAGGTGAGAGAATTGGAGGACATACCTGTAAGTGCGAGGGAACAAATACCTTTTTCTTTCTTTTCAAGAGAATCTAGAAAGTTTCTTAGCTTTTCAATTTCTGCCCGGTTGAAGTTCAAGCCATCTGCCTGCTCCTTTTGTTCTTCTTGCTTGTGTTCTGTCTGCAGTTGTTGATTGTTGGCTATATAGGCTTGATTTTGGACTCCGACTTGTCCTCCTTTAGATGGTTTTCCATGTAGCTTCCAGCATCTTTCTATGGTATGCCTTGGTTTCTTGCAAAAAGTACACCATAGTGAGTCTCTATCGCTGGAAGTTTTATCTCCTGCAAACTTCCTTTCCTCCTTAGGGCCCCGATTAGGACCTCTTAATGCTATTAATGCTGACTTTTCTATAGGAGTAGTGTCTAGCATAACTCCTCTTCTCCCTTCTTCAGCCCGGATTAAAGAAATTACCTCATTTAGAGAAGGTATATCTTCTTTGCCAAGTATTTGAACCCTGACTGCATCAAACTCCATATTTAAACCTGCCAAGAAATCATAGGTTCTCTCCTTTTCCACAAATCTCTTATGTAAGGCTGCATCTTCACTACATTTCATCTTTAGACATTGATAATGATCTAATTCTTGCCATAGAGTTTGCAGCATATTAGAGTATTCAGTAACAGATCTTACCCCTTGATTGGTTGCTGCAATCTTAGTTCGGATTTCATATATTTGTGCTGCATCCTTCACTTTAGAATATGTGAGATTAATAGCCTCCCAAATATCCTTAGCGGTTGTAAGAAACATTACCGTATCACTTATCTCGGGCATCATTGAATTCCAAAGCCAAGACATAACCAAAGAGTCCTCCTCATCCCATGCAGCAAACATGGGATCTCCTTCTTTAGGGCCAGTCCCTAAGAGGTGGCTTATCTTACCTTTGCCTTTGAGAAAGGTTCGGATAAGCTGGGACCATTTTAGGTAGTTTCTCCCATTCAACCGGTAAGCTGCTTGGAGATTTTGTAGCTCTCCTCCATTACTTGAGTTGCTGGATCCAGTGAATGGAGCTTTTGTCGGACTGCTTGTTTCAACCGCTTCTGATGGAGGATTGGTTTCGGAGAAGGTAGACATCTTAGGGAAACTTCAGATGATGAGCCAGACGGATATCGGGTGAAGAATATCGGGTGAAGAAGGAAAAACGATGAAAGGTTGAAGAAGAAAGTCGTAGCCGACTTTGATTGCTTTCAAGAAACGTAATCAAGAACAGGCCGGAATGGTATTTAGGCAGGGAAAAAGGGGCAATGAAGGCCTAAACAAAATTCCCTAAATACCAGGCTCTGATACCATGTTGAGAGAGTTTAAATTGAATAGAAAATCTCTCTTAATTATTCCATGGGTTTGAAACCCTATATATATACAAGAAGAATGCTAATAAATCTCCTAAAAACTAGGAGAGGATAACAAACTAATAATTAGGAACTAATTTACAGATTTATACAAAATATTTAAACTTGATTTATCTTCATGCTTCCTTATCTTCTCATCTTTTAACCGCCATCCTTATCTTTTAAACGATAGGGCTCTTTATCCGTAACATGTTCCTACCATCATTGAATAATTTTGTGAAATACTCCTTCCATCTCTCCTTAATCGCTCCCTCATTCAGTAATACATTTTGGTTTTCATCTTTTATGCATTTCACTTGGTTTATATTCTTTGTTTTTCTTTCTCTTGCTTTAACTAATTTATATATATCCCTTTCTCCATCTTTTGTATTAAGTCGTTTATATATATTTTCATATACTTTTGACCTTGCTTCACTAACAGCTCTTTTTGCTGTTTTTTTCGCTTCTTTATAATTTTTTAAGTTTTCTTCATTGGTGCACTAATATATAACCTTATAACAAGTTTTCTTATTTCTAATTTTCAATTGTACCTCTTCATTCCACCACCAAGACTCCTTAAAGTTTGAGACTCTACTATTTGTCTCTCCAAGGACTACCTTTGTTGTGTTTCTCAGGGCAGTATTTATTTCCCTCCTTATTTGATTTGCTTGTCCTTCTCTATTTCATTATCTTCTACTCCTTAATTTTTCTTTGAAGATTAATTGTTTCTCCTCTTTTAAATCCCATCACCTAATTCTTGGATTTCGTTTTATGTGATTTTTTTTCTTCTAATTTCTTACTTGGACGTCAAGTATCAAAAGTCTATATTGAATAGTTAAACACTCCCCTGATATCACTTTACAATCCCTACAACATAATCGATCCTCTTGTCTCATGAGGAAGTAATCTATTTGGGTGCTTGATGTGACATTTTTATGTGATTAAGTGTTCGTCCCGTTTTTTGAACCTAGTATTAGTTATGATGAGCCCATATGTCATAGCAAAATCTAGAATAGACTTACTCTCATTATTAATTTCCCTGAATCCATACTCTCCATGTACCTCTCTATCGCCGTTTCCATCTCTACCCACGTGACCATTTAAGTCACCTCCTATAATCACTTTCTCTCCTCTTGGTATCATTTATATGAGTCTCTCTAGATCCTCTCAGAATTTTGCTTTTATCTCCTCACCTAACCCCGCTTGTGGTGCATATGTATTAAAGATATTCATAGTCATTTTTCCTAGACCAACTTTCACCATAATAATTCTATCCCCTATTCTCTTTACATCCACTACCTCATCTACTAAGCTTTTATTCATAATAATCCCCTTACCCATCTCGTCTCTTGAAGACACATAATATTAATCTTTCTCTTAATCATCACATCTACTACTTCTATAGCTTTGCCTGTTAATGTTCCTATGTTCCATGACCCAATCCTTAATCTATAATTTTGATTTTGGTTTTGACTTTGAATCTGATTTTGTTTTGGTTTTGATTTTGGACTAATTTCTTTACTTGCATCCGTCCAAGCAAATGCGAGGACTCTTGTTCATTTGTCACTACATTCGAGCGCTAATGCAGCGGCCTAGCTCACTTGACACTACACGCGGGCAGTGTAGTGCGTCGCTATGAAGGGTTACGTCCTAACGGTTTTTCATAGTTTGTCTAGAGTTTAGGTTTTGGATCTGACTAGGTTTTACATTGGCTGTCGGCTACCTAACACAACCCTTCTCCTTTATCCGGACTTGGGACCGACAGTGGATATCATCTCCTGGCGGAGTTGACTATAGAAAATATTATAAGGATTTATTTTAGCATAATTATAGGTTTTTAATAGACCCAATTACTATCAATCATCACAAGATTATAGTTGTCAACTACAGGCAATGCAATAGTCTTCCCTTCTCATTCATACCTAAATTTTTTCTGTTAACTTTTGAAATAATGTTTGTTTTGCTCTATATTCTATGAAATTGATCAATTTTGACCATTACTAATCTTTGATCAATGATTTCAATCTATGGGATATCAGAAATCTATTCAATGTTGTCGTAGTCTTTGTATTCTGGAAATTCCCCCAGTTCTCTGCTTTTGTGCAGTTAACAGGCTCTCTCTTTTATTTATTATTTTTTCCTCTTGGCAGAATCAGGCTGGTAGCTGTTGCTACGCAGAAATTTATTAATGAGGTTGCAACTGACGCCCTTCAGTATGTTTCTAAATTTATGCTTCTTATTTCAGTTTATTCTGACTCAAATTCATGGTTTGTTAAATGGCTTTGGTGAGTATTTTTTTGGATTTCTGGAGTATTGTGCATTTTCTAGTGAGCCTGAGGGACAGGTGGGGGTGCGGGTTAGGAACAAGAATAGTTTTATCGTATGCAATATGGTTTAATATGTGCACTTCTACTCAATAATTAATTAGGGATAATTTGTGTGTAACTTAGCAATTAAACGTTGGATACCGGACATGGGTGTGGTCCATCCTTCTAATTCTAACATGCATCTAGAACCTGGTTAAATGAAGTACTATATGATATTGGAAAGCATATCCCCTGTATATGGAAGATGTCTAGGGGTTGGCTTGAATTTGTGGTACTTCTGAATAATTATTTTCTAGCTTATAGTTATTGCATTGCTGTAGTCCTTACAATTGAGTGTCATCAATAGTTCTATTTGAGCCTCATCATGTTTAAGTTCTTTCACATTCACACCTTTAGTTTCATTCTTGTGATGCTGACGTTCCATTGATAGTTTACATTTATATATTTGAAGATAAGTTACTAATCTGCATCTATAGGCAATGCAAGGCAAGGCAGGCATCTGTTGTCAAGGACAAGAGGGACAAGCAGCAAAAGGTACTTATATTAGACTTGTGTTTATGCTGTGTACTTTCTTTTCTTTAATTATTGTTATTTAATTACTTTGTTTTTCCTTTCCCCTGATGGCAGGATAAGCGCTTAATCTTGACTATGGATGACCTCTCCAAGGCTCTGCGTGAGGTAAGCAGCATAGTGAGCAAGTAGTCTTGGTGTTAATAATCAATATAGCAATATCATGTTTCTAATAACTTAAGCAAAACTTTACCTGTCACTTTAGAAGGCATGAAACCTTGTTAATAGTTTCTACCCTTTTGATATGAATTTTGTAAAATTCAATACTTTGGTGAGTATGAAGATGTTGAGAGCAAAAATAATAATATAAAAAAAAAATTAGTTCTCTATCTAATAGTTTAAGATTTTAAATGAGATGATGGTTAACAATTTAACATAATATATGTAAATAGCTTGTATTGTGTCTAAAATGTGTTTAAGATAGTTTTTAATACTGTGTGCTCTTTCTATTCCTGGAGTTGATGTTCTTTCTCGGTTTCTCTTTCACCAATTGCAGTATGGCGTGAATGTCAAGCATCAAGAATACTTTGCCGATGCCCCCACAGCGGGTTTGGATCCTGCTTCAAGAGATGAGTGAAATGCTTCTTCACCTATATATGGCAAGTTCTTCATGGCTGTGAATTATACATACTACCATGTCACGTTCAAATGAAGAAGCCTCATTTCAGTAGTTGCTTATGTCCGGAAAATTATTCCATTTCAAGGTCTCCTTGCTACAGTTATCTACTTGTAGGCATCCTGTTTTCTTAATCTCTTCTCAAATTAAACACAAGTATGTATAGAAAATTTGGCTATCGATGTGAGATTGGGTGATGACTCATGACAATATTGTGATGGATAAAATGTCTTGACTATATATGTATATATTCAATATCAGAAAAAAGCACTCAGTACCACAATAAAATACATAAAATGAATAGAAAATCCTAAAAATACAAGGCAGAGGGGGACTTTTTCAAGTATTTGATCATTAGAAATAATCAGTGGCTGACAAATTAACCCTTGATAGAGAGCAACATCAGCTTATCTTCCAGAAAGATGGATCAACCAGTCACTGAGAAAGAGAAGTCTTCCTCAGAATTCATAGCTCTAGAAGAGTTGAGATACTCACCTTCACTGGCATAGGAAGAGTAATCTTCATCAATATCCCTCTCTTTCAACTCTTCAATCTTCTCCACGGCCTCCCACACGTCCCACCTCCTCTCCGCATTCCACTCGCAGCAACACATTCCTATCTTCAGCAGCTTCAGCATCTCCCCTTCACAATTCTTCGTCCTCTTCATGTCTTTGTCGAACACCTCGCCGGTCCACTCCTCTCTCACCACTGAGTTCACCCAGGCCGCTAAATCTGCGTTGACTCCCTTGTCTTGCCTCAGATAGTTCGCTGGGAACTTGCCGGTTAGCATCTCGAGTATCAGAATACCGAGGCTCCACACGTCGGTCTTCTTGGTGGTGCGATCGTGCTCCGTGAACTCAGGTGACTTGTAGGCCACCATGAACTGCTGCGCGTGTTGTTTGTCCATCACCGGCGCAAGCGCGTAGTCAGCTAGGAGGGGCTCGAAGCTGTCGTCCACTAGCACGTTGGATGATTTTAGGTGGCCATGGGGCAGTGTCAGGGTAGACAGCTCTTTGTAGAGGTAAGCCAAACCCCTCGCTACTCCTTTGATGATCTTCAACCGGGTTGACCAGTTGAGCCCCGGTTGGTCTGGATTTCGTTTACCTGACAACAATAATAACATGTCAAGCCTTTATCTTATTACATGGGGTTGCCTATAAAATTCTGGTTCGTCAGTCATTGTATTCCTTACCATGGAGGTGGCTTGCTAAACTTCCATTCTCCACGAAGTCAGAAATGAAGAGCTTCTCTTCTTTCTTGTAGTAGAAGGCCAGAAGAGGCAGCAAGTTAGGGTGTGACAACCTGCCCAGCCTTCTCATGTGCTCATGCAAGTCTTCTTTTCCGATGCTACTCATATGCCGGAACCGCTTGACAACGATGGTGGCTTCGCCGGTTAGAAGGGTGGCCTTGTAAGAGGAGCCGAAGCCGCCACTGCCCAGAACTTCGGCTGAGGCTCTAAGCAAATCCTGCAACTCAAACTTCTCTGTATTGCTCCTCACGAAGTAAAGCTTCCCATGCTGCTGAAGTTGCCGTTGCTGCTCCATCTGCTGCTTATGAGCAAACTCTTTCTTAAAATCGTTGAGTTCGGCCGATGTGCCTTTCTGAAGCTGGGCCTTTTTCTGGGCTTGTCGCCGGCGAAAGGTGAAAGCTAGACAAATGGCGGCCAGTGCAACCGCGGCTACCGCTGCGGCAATGATGGCAATTTTTTTGACAGGCTTCTTGGAGGATTTGCAGGGGGTCGACGAAGGCTCGCCACACAGATCAAGGTTGCCTGCGTTAGGGTTCAATCACGCATAAACATCAAAAGAAAGATGATGCAGAAATTTAACGTATACTGTTTGATCTTTAACAGATATATGTTTACGATCTTTTTCCGGTAGGATAAATTCCCTCAATCAATTTATGAGATGTCCTCTTTGATGCAAGTAAGTATACGGAAACGTTGAAGAAAATTGAAAAACTTCAATTAACCATCAATTAATTGATTAGGTATAAATGTTTATATGTTTAAAGTAATTAGAACATAATATATGCATATTTATATATATATATATATATATATATATATATATATTAATCTGCTTGACATGTTGGGTGCTAGATTACACACGATCTGCTTGAGGATCAGGCGTGCGTGCCACTTAATTAGAAACGTTGTTTTGTGTAAATCATCAACAGCTACGAAAATGGTTAATGTGCCTCTGATAATTAATGGTTGACAATTTATTAAAAAAACCATACAATATAGCCAAACTTATGTTTATGTTCTTTCGTATTAAGATTAGGAGCCAAAAAGATGAGAAAAATAAAAAGTGACTGAGCCACTCATTTGGGGAATTCACTGCAATCAAATTAATGTGAACCTCAATCATATTATCCATATATATGAATGATATTTTGTTGGGCTGCTTAGGGTTTCATCATGTAACAAGTAACAGAAATTAACTGAGAGAGAGAGAGAGAGAGAAACAAAGTGCATGTTCAATGGATATGGCTGCTACGTAATGAAAACATACCAGAAAATGAAGAAGGGCTCATCTTGCCCAGGCTTGCCGGAATTCGGCCTTCCAGCCTGTTGTTTGCCAGATTCACTGTGCTTAATTGTTTGGACGAAAAATCGGGTATGTTGCCCTCAAAACGGTTATCGTTAAGCTGCAAGTCTACGAGCTTTCCCAGCTTTGCAATGGACTCCGGAATTTTACCCACAAACTGATTGTTCGCCAAGTAGAGCTTCCTCAGCTTCATGCCGGCAAATGCATCCCCCGGTATCTCGCCGGAGAAACTGTTGCCTGACAAATACAACCCCAGCAAAAGCCCCCCCACTTTCCTCAGATCCGGCATCGGACCTTCAAACCTGTTGTTCATCAAGCTCATTGTGCGTAAATTCGGCAACTCTGCCAGTGCTTCCACGTCAATTTTTCCTCCCAGCCCCATGCTTTCGAGCCGCAATCCGTAAAACACGCCTTTCATGCAAAGCAAGCCTTTCCAGTTCGAGTCATTGCCGGAGCACAGAGGCGTGTCCTCATTCCAGTTGCTTAAGGCGGCCGGGTTCGACAGAGACTGCCTGAACTTGAGAAGGCTGGAAGCTTCAGAATCATTACCAGATGCTGCTGCAGAAAAACTGAACACAAGAAGAAGAAGCCAATCGTAACGTGTCCTTGAAGGCGCCATGTTCGGCGGCGAGCTAAGGGAGAGCGT
This sequence comes from Diospyros kaki, assembly GCA_036245055.1. Lineage (NCBI taxonomy): Eukaryota > Viridiplantae > Streptophyta > Magnoliopsida > Ericales > Ebenaceae > Diospyros > Diospyros kaki. The sequence goes on along the minus strand of BSEG01000001.1, from coordinate 37,434,743 downwards.
TTTGGCTGAGAAAGTGAAGAGGGTCGCCGTACATAGATGGCTGAAATAGCAATAATAATACAGATGAAATATTAAGGGCAAAGTTGGGGTGGTGACGACATTGACGAGGTCCTCTTTAAGGCCATGAGGCCGGCCATTGAGTGTTTATTGTTTTTGAGATTTGGTGTCATTCCATTGACGTTTTGTTTAGTGTTTGTGCGGTTAAGCTGTCATGATCTTCTTGTTAATTGTTATTGGTGGTGTTTTATGGGAGCCTCAGCCGTCTCCCCCAGCATTAGTAACAATTTGCAGCGCCAACAATGACACTCAATGGATCTTCGAAGCAGTTAAGGACGACTTCTTGTCTGTCTTCGTGCTAAAACCAATGCAGTTAACTCATGCTTAGATGGCTGTCCCCTCTCTCTCTCTCTGCGCAAAAGAAAATTAAATCCTACAAAATCGATTACAATAGACTCACATAACCGGCATCTCATGTTTCATTATTGTTTATTAAGTTATTCGTATTAAATAATATAACATTTATTCGACATAAACAAAATTAGATGGGGCCCACTCCCTTCCTCTACTTCGAACAAATCTAATGCAAGTAAGGGAATATTTCTCTATTTATTGAATAATTATTTAAATTTAATTAATAATTATATAAAACTTAGAAACATTCATATTAACAAAATGTAAATTCAAGACGTGACTTATTATTATTATTTATTATTTATAAATATATTATCTTGTCTGTATTTATTGTTGGACACAAACTAACAGAAAATGTAGATCTCGTCTCCTTCCATGAGATCTAGTCGGGCAAGGACAACATAAAATTTTATTTATTACTTAGACTGGAGTGCTATAGTTTTGTTATAAAAAATGATAGAAAAAGAAAAGGAAGAAAACAAGCCTTGCATGTCCTTTATATTAATTAATTCTAAAATTTATATCTATCATTTGGGCTGGTGAACTTTAAAATCTGTGGCGGAGTCGTTTTGACATCTAGATCTCAATTAAAAATTTCGCCCAACCAAACAGTGACTTGCTGGGAAAATAAATAGATGATGTGACAATTAATTTTTCAATTTTTTTATTTTTTCTACTTCCAGTCAATATTCAAGAAAGAGGCAGAGCCATTGGATCCAGCGACGGGCCCCGTAAGGGAGGGCATCCCAAGAAAGAGGCAGAGCCCACTGCAAGACCATAATATATATAAGAGGACGGCACAAAAAGCTAAACCAATCGGGGGGCAGATATATAAATATGAAAAATACTTTGGTACATATTGTATTTAAATGGATATAAAAATAATATAAGATAAGAATTAGTCTAATTTAACGTTATTAATTAATGGACATGTATACAATATTATTAAGTATTGGACGTATGAAATAAGCTAATATGTTAGTTGGACATGTATATAAAAGATTGATTAATATGTCGATGTCTTAATTTAAAGAAAAACAAAAAAAGTGAGTTTGTTAACAAAACGCAATTGTTTTCAATTATTCTAATGCATGTTCTAATAGATAGTCAAATTTACACCCATTTATCAACGTCCAATAACAGTAAAAATTTAAATTTTTTCACATTTATATAATCTAATTCAAACGTTTTAGTTTTAGTAAATGTATCTCAATTAGTTTAATTGAATGTAATTTTATCTAACATTCAAAATCAATTTAAGAAGTATATGTCATTGTTGATATGGTGTATCACCTGTCATTAAAAAATATTTGAATGGGTCCCATATGCATATATGTAAAAAATATAAAATGCTATGTTAAATCTATTACATGTATATATATTGAGAGAGAGAAAAGGAATGCCAGGGAATGGAGCGACAACGACGTCGATGACGAAGAAAGAGATCGAGGCGACAACGCTAGACTGAATGCGCGATGGAGGCTGATCTGGAAGGAGGAGGTTAATTGGCCCTTCTTTCATTGTTGACATTGTTGTCGCCTTCTTCTTTCAAATCGACCTCTATCACTACCTCTAGTTTCTAGATTGACCGTTGCTTCCATCTCAGCACCATTGCCGTCATGGTTGCCATCCTTACACATCTTTCTCTTTGTGTGTGTGTATATATATATATAATATTTAACATAACATTTTATTTTTATTTTTCTTACATGTATACATATGGGGTCCACTCATATTTTTTTAATGGAAAGTGTCGTGCCTTGTCAACCACTACAAGAATTTGAGGGTTTTACCTACACACGTAAATATGGATAAAAATTATCTTATGTGTCAACTATAATTTTTCCTTACACATAATGTAAATGTCAAAATGTGTGAGTAAATGGGGGTTAGAAAATAACTTTTATGTGTGGGTAAAGCCTAATATATTACCCACACATGTATGTGTAGGTATTTTTATGTTAGGAAGTTGTAATTGTGACGTGGCTGGTATTGGATGATGATGTGGCATGACACTTGTATTTGTTTATGAGTCTCGCTATTCGTACAGAATGAGCTTTACAGGGAGCTGTACAGACTTGAGATATCGGGAGATTTTGGCAGTATGTAAGATATAAATTGGAGCAATTTATCATGATAAATTGCTGATAAATCGAATTAAATGAAAAGAAGGAGAAGAGTGAGGGAATACTGGCGAAACCCTTCTTCTCAAACCCCTATTCCCAAACCACCCAAATCAACCGACTATCGATGGCAAGCCCCTCTTCCCAAACCCTTCTTCTCAAATCCCTTTTTGTCCACAACTCCTTCACCGACGGTGAGCCGTTGCGCCATCGTTCTTCTCCTGATATCACCATAGCCACTGCCTTCAAACTGCCAGTAAAGGTGTCGCCACTGCGAGGCACCAATTGTCTTCGTCTCCGACATCTTCTCCTCCATGTCTTTGTGGATTAACCTCAGTGGCCACCGATGCCCTTTTTTGACCGACACCGTAAGGCCACTTTCTTCCCTGTTCATCAAAGAAACTGGTACAGATGTCCGCTATCTTAATTTATTTTTTTGATGTTATTAATAGTTTTACTTTTAATATCTATCGTTATTATTTATTTATCGAGGCTTTTCCTGGGAGAAATGATTTTCTCTCTTAATTTTTTGGCTCCAGTAAGTACATTGATGTAAGGTTGGGTATAGCAATATTACAACTCTAGAGTGGCAGTATAAATTGATTGACTGGAGCATTTCCAGAACTTAGTCATTCCCTTGCTTGAATATGTTAAAACCTTGGAGGCTCTTTTCATAACTAAGTAACTACTCCAGCTTAATTATATTGTTACATGACAGTTGTGGATTGCCTGTATGGAGCTTGGATTTACTTTGTCTTCTGGTATATTGTTGCCTGTCTTGATAAGAAGCTAGACCTGAGGCTCATGTTGTATACCAGGGAATCATTTACAGTTTTAAGTTTTGTTGAGTTCTTTAGTTCTCTGTAGGCAATTGAAAAATTTGTTTTGAGTGGTTGGAATTAATTTTGGCACTTGTTCTGGATGCTGACTGTTTTTAGGTGTTGGAAATTGTGCTGCAGAGCACTGTTACCTATCTTCTTACTGGATAAGAGGCCAAGTGATATTTTTCAGTAGTATTAGTGCTTAGTAATATGATATAGGCTTTCCAGTTAGGAAAATGATGATGAGAGTATAAATAATAATAATTGCTTTGAAACTTGATTAGGCTTTCAAAGAAGTTCTTACTAATATGCGTATTTGGCAGAATTGGTTTACAAGTGTGTATTAAAACTTGATTTTGGTTTTGCGCTCGGAGGACTGTTTTGACTAGGGGCGACCAGCAACATCCAGCATTCAAGATGGTCAACAAAGGTTAACAATGTCATCTTAATGCATATGTAATTATGTTATACGTGTAATTGATTTTTTTTGTTTAAAAATTGGTTTGTTGATGAAGGAAATGAAATATTTGAAATTGAGGATGATGAACATTTGGGAGAATCTGATAATGTGAGAATAATAGATGATGTGAACACATTGGATGATGAATTGTTACGAGAAGATGGTGGTCTGCTTGTGCCTAAGGTTGGGATGAAGTTCAATGATGAAAATGTAGTATTCAATTTTTACAAATCGTATGCTTATGATATGAGCTTACCAATTAGGAAAAGGAATTCGAAGAAGGGTGACGATGGGGTTGTAAAGTATGTGACATTCACGTGTAGTTGAGAGGGCCAAAGAAGCACTACAAGCACTTCTTTGAAGCCTCAACCAACGACTCAAATAGGGTGTAGAGCTAGGTTGTCAGCATGTTTAGAGACTTGTGGGGTGTTGCGAATTAATTCTGTCATTCTTGAATATAATCATCTAATAAGTCATTCGAAGTCTATATTGTATCGATGCAATCGGGAACTTAGTGCACATGTGAAACACAGACTTGAATTAAATGATGTTGCTGGGATTCCATTGTACAAAATTTCTAACTCAACAGTTGTTGAGGCAGGGGGATATGAGCAGATGACTTGTGTGAAAAAAATTGTAGAAATTACATTGAAAAAGTCTAACAGTTAAGACTCGACGAGGAAGGAGATGCTATTGCAATACAAGCATACTTCTCGAGAATGCAAATTCAATGCCCTGGTTTTTATTTCAGTATTGATTTGGATGAGGACGCTTGATTGAAGAACGTGTTCTGGGCAGATAATAGGTGTAGGGAAGCCTATAAGGAGTTCGGTGATATTATCACCTTTGATACCATATATCTTACGAATAAGTATGATATGCCGTTCGTCCCTTTTGTTGGTGTGAATTATCATGGCCAATCGACACTGTTTGGATGTGGTTTAGTGTCAAACGAGGATACCGAGACTTTTGTTTGGCTCTTTAGGACATGGCTCCAGTGCATGCATGGTCAAGCTCCCACTGGCATAATAACTGACCAAGATAGGGCAATGCAGAACGCAATTCAGATAGTTTTTCCAAACACTAAGCATAGATGGCGTTTGTGGCATATTCTGAAAAAGTTACCAGAAAAATTTGGGAACCATGTTCATAAGGGTTCTATACATTCAGCAATCCATGAAGTAGTATATGAATCTCAAACTCTTGAAGAATTTGAACAAAGCTGGACTTCAATGATTAATACCTACACATTGCACGAGAACGAATGGTTGTCAGGACTTCATATAGAAAGAAATCGTTGGATTTCATGTTTTTTGAAGACAAGTTTCTGGGCAGGGATGTCGACAACGCAAATGAGTGAGAGTATGAATGCATTCTTTGATGGGTATGTTAATTCGAGGACTTCGTTGAAACAATTTGTTGAACAGTATGACCGAGCATTAAAGAGCCAAGTGGAGAAAGAGTTTCACACAGATTTTAGGTCATTTTCTCAAATAATCCCTTGTGCGTCAAGGTATGAAATGGAGAAGCAACTTCAGTTTGTCTACACAATATCAAAATTCAGGGAATGTCAAGAAGAGTTCACTGGAATGATGTATTGTCAGGTTATCTTTATCGATGAGGGTTTGATGGCGATGACATACGATGTTTAAGAGGTTGTCATGTTTAACGGAGGGAGAAAGAAAAAAATATTTACAGTTTCGTTTCAGAGAGAAGACTGTCATATAGTTTGCAGTTGTCACTTGTTTGAGTTCAGGGGAATACAATGTAGACACGTTATATCAATTTTGGTACGCAACGATGTCGCTACACTTCCTAAGATGTACATCTTGAGGAGGTGGCAGAAAGATGTGAGAAGAGCCTATTTAAGGGTTGCAGTCAACTACGATGGTTGGGTCAATACTCCCGAACAAAGAAGATATGATGAAATGCGTAAAGCATTTGATAAGGTCGCAGACTTAACAACAAATAGTGAATCACGAATTCAGACGGTTATGGAGTGGATTGAATTTCAATTGAATGACTTATCAAAGACAGGAACAAGTTGTGGGAGTAATCTCCTTTCTCAACAAAGTGTTGAAGTTGTATTCGAAAGTGGAGTACAAGAAAATACTGGTAGTGTGAACATTCAAGATTCGAATTATACGCGTCGTAAGGGAGCACAAAGGAAAAATCGCATAAAAGGCGCATTAGAATGAACTACGAAGAAATCTAAGGTCCGTTTCCAAAACTGTTGTTTTAAAATGTGGGCTCATTATCAATACGCAATGTTAAAACCAATTAAGCAACGTTGAAACAAAATATTGATAAAGTAATTCTATATTAACCTAATATGTTCATTTTGAAGCATACTTGTTGCTGCATGTTTTGAAGTAAAAGAACGTCGTTTTGATAATATGTTTATTTATTTATCTGATGTCTACGTTCGAAATTGGTCGACCATGATTTATTTGGCCCGCACTGGTGTAATGACTCCGAAAGGGAGAAATGAGTTATTTGGTTTGGTTTGTCTCGCCGGCCAGTCGGCCTCTACAAAAGTACTCCGATGCTCAAGTCAGTAAGCGAGTAAGAAGATGCAGAGTATCAGTAAACTGACAGGGAAAAAGTATACCATGGCTTTGAGGAGAGCTGATTGATATACAGGAGAAGGAGACGTCCTCCTGCATGTGTTGTACGTCTGTAGGTGATGGGGCAGAATATCTGGCGTCGGCGAACACGCCCATGCAACAGCAAAGTGCCGACGGAACCTTCATTAATGTGGATGAGATCCGTCATTAATGAGGATGAGATCTAAGGCGAGTGCACGGAAATCCAGAAGCGATCGTAATGATGTTGTTGCTAGGGGCCAGGATGAGACTGACATGGGCTAAGAGGATGGGGGCAAGTTGGGCTTGAGTGGCCTAGCTGGGATGGCCCCTAGCCCATTAATATTCTCTGGCATATGACCTTCTCGTTATGCGAAAGTCAGTAAGCGAGTAAGGAGATGCAGAGTATCAGTAAACTGTCAGGGGAAAAGTATACCATGGCTCTGGGGAGAGCTGGTTGATATATAGGAGAAGGAGACGTCCTTCTGCATGTGTTATATGTCTGCAAGTGATGGGACAGAATATCTGGCGTTGGCGAAAACGCCCATGCAACAGCAAAGTGCCGACGAAACCTTCATTAATGTGGATGAGATTCGTCATTAATGAGGATGAGATCTAAGGCGAGTGCACGAAAATCTAAAAGCGGCCATAATGATGTTGTTGTAAGAGGCTAGGATGAGACTGACATGGGTCAAGAGGATGGGGGCAAGTTGGGCTTGAGTGGCTTAGCTGGAATGGCCCCTAGCCCATTAATATTCTCTAGCATATGACCTTCTCGTTATGCGAGCTGATTGATTAGGCCGGTGAGTTGTAAGAGTCGCTGGGAGCTCGCTCGAAGTGTAACTGCGAGCTCACTTATAGCATCCCACAAATTTGGAGACAAGTAAAAATAATTAATTTGGGTGTTTGAGGATATTTTAGAGTATTTAGAAATTTTGGAGAAAATATTTACTTGTGGTATACTTGAGGACTTAAAAGAAAATGTTTAATTATGTTATTTTGAAGAAATAGGAAATTAAGGTGATTAATTAAATTAATTGAAAGTATTTATGAAAATAATAAAATAAAATATAGTAAAAATAATAATAATAAAGTAAATCAAATTAATTACTTAATGTATAGATATATATGTGTGTGTGTGTGTATGCATGGCGTGGCCTTATCTTGGCCATATCTTTTTGTGGCTTAAAAGCCAGTTGAATTGAGTATAAATAGGATAATCTTGGGCATCAAGCATTGAAACTAATTTGAAGGCCAATTCAGCCACTTTTGCTGCCAAGAAACATAGAGGAAAAGAGGGAGAGAAAGAGAGAAATTGAGGGAGAAGAGCAGTAGGCGCTCCGCGGCTAAAAATGGAAGGAAAAATGAGAAAAATTAAGGGATTTTATGGATTAATCGGCGTTTAAAATATCCAAGTAAGTGGGTAAAATTATTATAAGTATTATACGTTTAAATAACGGATTTTACTTCGTAGTGGGAGTATGAGAGAAGCTACAATCGGCCATCTACAGACAAGCTCTTAACCCTCTCCTCATGTTCTTCATCTCCTGCGAGAGTCTTCATTATTTTTCATATTTTTTTCCTCCCTCACCGTGACTCGGTTCCACGCTTTAATAACAATAATCCGCGTGGTAACCACCCTATGACTTATATTTTATTAATGGGTTTATTGTTAATGGATTGAGTTAAACAGTGATGTCATGGTGTCGTTCATTTCGATCGTCACAGAGCCTCATATCGCTCCGCTTTCCTTGGAAATGATGCTGAACCCATTGGGCCTAGGTTCTTAGAAGAGTTGAGTATGGTTTAATAGGGTTATGTTATTAATTTGTTATGAACGTGGAGATAGTTGTCTGTGTATGAGAAGAGACGAGAACATGAATGACATAATGGTGTCTATATTGTTATGGATAAAGTGAGTGAAATGATGAGTTTAAGTGACTAAGTTTAATGTTGTCTATGTGTGTCTTAAGGGTATGGGGTACAAAGCCACTGACTGTCGACCATAGGTCGTGGCAGTTGATGGCTAGATGTATGGGCGCCAGTCATCGACTGTTACGATAAGCACTAGATATGCCAGAAGAGTTGGTACTGTCAGATTCCTGCATTGGCTTGTGCATATCATGATGTGTGTGCTACATAGGGGTTGGGTTGCATTCACTTGGGGACATACTTTGTGTGTGATGGGATGTGTGAGCATTTGCATGACCCGATTGGTCTAAGAGCTAACCTGGGTTCTCTAGGTGAGCCGGTGCATTTAGAGGCATTTCGGATGTGTGAATTCTTATGTGAGCGTTAGCATGGCCTGATGTTTGGTTTATGGGGGCCTTGTCATCACGTTTATGCTACAAAAGCCATTGCATTTTCCATTTGTTGCACTGCATGATGAGAATGTGCATTTTAGGTGATAAGTTTAGGTGGTAGGCATGGTCACGGTAAGACCTTGGGGGTGAGACCTACGACGGCATAGTCCACAACGTGGCTGCGGTAAGACCTTGGGGTGAGACCCACGGCGGCGTGGTCCACAATAAGATCTTAAGGTGAGACCCACGGCAACATAAAGACCTTGGGGTGAGACCCACAACAACAGATTATGATGTGAGCAACAAGAATGGACATGTAAGGGAAATGGTATGGAGGCAGCTTATAAAAGACTGCTAACAGGTTTGTGTGTTGGACTTGAGTGCCAATGTGTATTTTATGTGGGCCCCGAGGACCGTTTATGTGAAATTTATTATATGTTTATGCATCTAGAAGTAAGGCAGGTATTAGGCATGGCATGACATGATGTTGCATTGGCATGAATTGCATGAGGTGTCATGAGAAGAGTCCTATCCTAAACCTATAACCTTTCTTTAATGAGCTTGCTGAGTCTTGCGACTCATGTTTGCTTCTACATCATTCCAGGTAAGAAAAATGTCAGTGATAGCAGGTACGCTCAATGGAGTTTGGGTCCAAATCGACAAGTCATGGTAGCAAGTGCAGAGCTCTCCCGAAACTAGATCCTGGGTGTCGTCGTACTTGTGTTAAGGTTAATGTTTTATGTTTGAGATATACGTGTATTATGTAAGCCAAATGGGCACACGGTGATCAGTTAGGCAATGACGATTATGAGATGTTATATAAAGAAAAAAAAGATAAGAATATGATTTTAGTGAGGGTTGTATATGAGTTGTAGTTGTGTTACTGTTCGGTATCATTTTAGTAATGACCCTCTCACGGATCCTCTATCCGCCGTAGGGGCTCCGGGAGGCAGGCCATTACATCGCTACTATAAAGCCCGCTTAGTCCTGCGATCTGAGCTTGGGCGCTGGCAATGTGCAAGCTCGCTTAGACGAACTCAGTTTGGGATCTACTAGGCTTTATGCGATTGGACTGGCTTGTTGGGTTGGGCCCAACCCATAAGGAGTGGAGCAGGAAATACTCGTAACATCTGACATTATATTATTTGTATGATGTACATGTTGTTTCAAAAATAACGAAACGCACAAACCTGAGCCAAACTACATGACAGGAGGGACTGGTCATCATCCAGCCATCACAACAGTCACATTATACCATGATCACTCCGCTCACATTTTCACAGCAACTAATGGTAAAACTATTAAAATGTTTTTCTCATGATATATAAGATCACATTTTAGTGGTTCATGTTACTTATTTATGTGCCGGGTGTTCAATCAACAAATTGGAGTAATGCTTACGGAATGAGTTTGACACCTACAACATGGATGATTTGTCAACATTTGGTTCCAAATTTTTTGCCACTACAACGTCCCGTGACGAGAGAAGCTGCTAGATTAGTAGACGAGTCCAATAGTAAACGAAATGTTACTTAGGATAATGTAGTGGAATGAGTTTGACACAGACTCTTTGTTTGCTTATTTATTTTTCCTTTTGCTCATTTTGTTTCCCTGGAAAAATTATTTTCTTAGAAAAAGATGACGAAGTTGATTGAACAAAGCTTAGAAATTGATTTAAACAATTCCCTGGTTATTGAAAGTTCCTATTTTTATAAGTAAAATCATAGCATTCATCTGCCGATTTCTGTGGATTTGGTCCACCAGAACTAGAAATGTGCATTAGCAGAGAGGTTAGCGATTTAGATAAAAGTTTTGGCTTTTCGTTGTGTTTGATTTTCTTGAAATCTCTTATTTGGATGCTGGATTGAACTTCATGATCGTATTTAGGTCTGATGTCTTGACAACAAGTATTTTCATTACTGTTGCAATTACAGATTGGGTTGATGGGTATGTAATAACACATTTATTACCTTGAAAAGTTTCACAAGAGTGAACCAGGTCATGTCATTTTGCTTGTAAATATTATTCAATTGTTGCATATAATCTTTCCTCCCTGTAATACTCGGAAGCTTGGTGTTCGATATATGTATAGGTCAAGTTTCAATAAAAATATCATTGTAATATAATTTAATACTTCTAATCTCTTTTACTTTAGAGGAAAGCAAAAATGCATAGCAAACATCAACAAAAAAAGTTTATGTAACATGTAAACAAGTTAACAAGAATACAAAGACAATGATCAACGAGAATAGTTGTCTACTGCAATGGTTTCCTGATAGATGTCATGGTAACTACCAAACACAAAATAGCTTAACTCTCTTCATCTGAATCTGCTTTGTCCAAAAATTATGAGATATGTTCATCCTCTAAATATGTTCATCTTCGCCCAAATAATTGAAACAACCCAACAGTTCAATGGGATATGTATATCCTCTAAATATACAAAGTGTACAATTTATGAAATATATGAAATATCTTCATAAATAATTGTTCTAATTTTACCATTACAAACACATATCCAAGTACTAATAACATATAGTTTTACTCAATTACTATTACATACACATATAAATACAGCTCTAGAGTGTCAACCACAATCATGTCGGCTCCTTTCCTTTACCATGGTCGTTCACACTTCCTTTTCCCTAGCGCACTGTTACGTTCTTTGAAATATCCACGTCATCTTCTTCATATATTTGAGTTAAAGTTTGGAACATGCGAGATAACTCTTTTACGGGAAAATTGGTCGTACATTTAGCTGAAGCATTGCCATTTGATTCATCTTCTTCAACCCATTTCTAAAACCCACACTTAATACTACAAATATTGAACAACCTCCATTTGTTTATGGACTCATTTTCCACCTCGAAACATTTTACAATGCCTTGTCTACACGATGGGCATGGCCGCTTTGTTGGACATGCTGCAAAGTAGTGCCCTTGCCGTCTACAACTATGACATACTCCAGCATTTCGTCCTATCATTGTAACACTGTGAATTAGAAATTACACTCCAATTAACAACAACACAAGGAAAAAAAGTTTCATAACAACAAGATTTCTATAGAAAGAAAGAGTTACACATTTTTTATCTATCACAAATGTAGACTATTACTATATCTATTACTATTAATTCAGTTGGGGATGCTATCCAAAGGAGGTAATGATGACACTCGGGCAACCAACTTCGACCCAAGCTACAAGTTCATGTTTGGACATCAAATTTCATTATAGCACATTATAACACATTTTCTTGGTCTGAACTAACAAGGAAAATGTAGACTATTACTATTAGTTCAAATTCATGTAGACAATTACTATATCCATTACTATTAGTTCAAGTTCATGTTTGGATATCGCATTTTATTATAGCACATTATAACACATTTTATTGGTCTGAACTAATAAAGTAATCTTATGATTCTTATCTCTAGCTGGAAGATCTTAAAACATATTTTAAGATACACTAATTGACCACTTGAGCATGCATGGAAGAGTGGTTTGCAATCACATGGTAAGAAGCAGATGGATGGTTTTCCTGTGAATGAAATTTTCCTGCCTAAGATAAGTGTCCCCTAACCATATAAACTGCCTACTGGTCACATGGTGCAGGAATTGACCACTTGAGCGTTGTATTGGACGACTAAGAATGATATTTCCCTTCCTAAGATCCAACAAAACTATTTTCAAAATTTATTTATATTGGAAGACCAAGGACAACGACTATTTTGATTCAAAACCATTATATATTCTTTTTTAGCGGTAAGTGGACTCAAATTTGAGAAATATCACCATACCACAATGCATAACTCATTCTATGATTCAAACCATTGTATCTTTTTTTTTAGCAGTATATGGACTCAAAATTGAGAAATATCACGATAATGCACATCTCATTCTATGAATACATAGGAAAATATATAAAACTCAAAAAGACCTACATACCGGGAACGTTGCCCGCTAGTGGCAAATGCAATGGGCAAGACGTTGGGCGTGATTGCTAATGGGCAGTGGGGGTTGTGGGTTTTGTTTTGGGGATTTAGGGGTTTCTGGGCGGCGGGTGGAGGCGAGAGAGCGAGAGAGAGAGAGAGAGAGAAAGAGAGATTGTGGCCGTGAGAGGTGTGGTCGGCCAATGGTGATGATGGTCGTCAGACCGAGAGAGAGAGAAAACGATGGTTGTGAGAGAAGTGGTCGGATGATGGAGCCGACGATTGTGAGAGTGAGCGAGAGAGAAAGAACAACGGTGTCTGTGAGCAGAAGAGAGAGAGAGAGAGAGAGTCGGTCCAATTAACAATCGTCTCCGGAGGGTGGGTCGGCGGTCGTGAGTGCGACACAGAAAGAGAGATCGTGGTGGATGGGGATGACACTTTCTGTGAGAGGGAAAAAGATAGTGAAAGAGAGACAGAGGGAGCTGTACAGTGTTAGGGTTTCATTGAGTAGGCAGATGGGGCGACATTGTCTGCGAGAGGGAGAGAGAGAGGGAGAGTGAAAGAGACAATGTTAGGGTTTCATTGGGTCATTAATTAGAGGGCCAATCTAGTCATTTCGCCTCATTCTGTAAAATTTCTGTAAAACTTGTTTGTACAAACAACATTTTTCATTTGTTTATGTGTAGGTAAAATTAAGATTATGTGTGGGTAATTATATAAAAAATAATTTTCATATGTGGGTAAAAAACGTTATGTGTAGGTAAAAAAAATATTATGTGTGGATAATATTTTAAAAAAATGCTACTACAGTATTTTGCAAAAGCTATTTGGAGATAGTTTTTGCAAAATGCTGCTTATTTATAAGCCGGGTTTGTAACACCCCACTCTTTCAGGCGTATTATAACTTAGGACAATTCTGGGATAATAAATTTTTTTTTATTGAAAACTATTGTTAAACCATATCATTTCTCATATTCATCCCAAAATTTTCATACATCTATCTCGAAAGAGAATTATCAGAAACATCAAATGCTGAAGTTAGAATCGAACATAACATCTTAACATTAATCATAAATCAATTCTTACATCCTTATTAACCATAATTAAAGTTATACATCATCATTTCCCAAAACGTTCAGAATTCAAAGTAGCAGAACTTAAATACATGGACTACATAATATACTTTCAACTCATTATGGACTTTGCTAAGTGCTATTTCATGTCTCATTCATCCTCGTTTCTACTACAATTTTCATCTGGAACGTTTGAATATTGCAGTGGCAAAGCTCAAGTTCGATGATGAAACATTTAAGTAAGGGAACAAAATATTTAATGCTCATGTATGTATACAATATACATAACATCAAAACTCTTTGTTTGGGTCGATCGCGCCTTAAGATTACTCGCCATTTTTACAATCTCCCTGCCAGACTGAGGTATATTGTTACACCCTTGTCAAGGCAACGACGCCAATCTCTAATCCCAAACCCATGCAACGTATGACAGTGAATCTCATCGTGCTCATATGCATATTTCATCATCAATACATGTAAATACAATCTACATGACATACTCACATCAAGACATGACAACATGATAAAAATCATTTACACAAAATCAGGTTTTTTGTTGGGTGAAACCACTTACATTTAGTATGAAGTTCGGAATACCTTAAAAAACAAGCATTGCCTCAATTTGCATGCCCGACTTTGATTTTTTGCCAAACTCCAAAAGTTACACAAATCACTATTTCTTGAGCACAACAATTCTATACATCATATTCATTCAGAAAATATCTCAATAATTTAATATTTTCCTTCATTTTCTTTCATTTTTCATTCTAAAAATCTGAATAAATACTTCTTAAACTATTTTCTCCAATCTTTTTTCACAACAAATCATAAAAGTCTAAGAACTTCAAATGAAAATTCCAGAACTTACCTCAAACCCTCATTTGCATGCAACTGGTCGGTGCTAAAATCTAGACATCAGGAACGGCCTTGATTTGAAGCAAAAAATCTGTCCCTATTCGGCCTCCATGAAACCCCTATTTATAGCCAAATTTGAACCCCTAAACGACAAATCTCGAGCAACCCAAGGCCTTTGATGTCTCCTATTGCCCTTAATAAGTCTAAAACCCATCGAAAAAGCCCTCAAACGCACGATTTAAGTGGCCAAACTTTCAGCCACTTTCTATCGAAAGTTTGCTAATTTTAATCAATTTTTGGCTGATTGATAGCCAAGTTGCTTGCATTGGCCTTGCCCTGAGACCCCCCATCCACTTTCTTGGGTCTCCCATGGTCGATTTTGGTGATTAGATGGGCTGGTCGGCCATGGCTGATTGGATGTTCCCTGAAATTGTATTTTGACCCCTCAAACTTGTGCTTTCTCACTTTGGCCCATTTGCATAAAACCTCTCAACTTTGCATAATTGCATTTAAGACCCTCAAGTACTAAAACATCCATTTCATTCCCAAAGATTCTGAAAAAACATCATTTCGATCTTCCTCTGAAAATTTCAAAAAACTGCACTTTGGCCCGAATCTTCGTTTTCGCCGTAAACCTTTTCGTTTCTTTTTGAAACCGCTGAAGAGTTGTCCTACATACCGAATATGAGTCTCCTCAAGATTCCGTTGACTTCTCGGAAGCCCCTTACGATAATTCAATTTTTGGAGCCTAAATTGTAGTTGCAGTTTAGCTGTATCAAAAATCGTTCTTGATTCGATTTCTCTCGATACTAAAAATCATTTCTCGAGGTGCTCGTCAATGTTGTATCATTTTCCTTGGATCTCTCAACTCTAGGGCACTCTCTACAGTCAATTCAATCAATTTTTTGGGCTATTTAGATACCAATCTTCCCCCCCACCGACTATTTCCTGGCGACCATCGCCTACATCGACTGTTGCTCTCATCGCGTCGTTGGCCGCTACTCCAATCGCATCACTAGCCGTCCGTCACCCCTATCGTGTCGCTGGCCATCTGTCGCCCTCATCTTTTTTGTTCATGCTTCTTCTCCTTGCTGCTGCCATGGCCAAACTATTATATATATACATATATATAACAGTAATAAACATATATATAATACATATAAGAATATTATATTAATATATTTTTAATAATTATATATAATTTATCAATATTTAATGATAAAATTTTACATTATTCAATAACGTGTCTATTTTTATCTTTTTATCAAGTTGTAATAACTTATCAGCTTTTTCAACCAAATACATAACTATTAACTGATAGCTTAAACATATTTTTTCAAATATATTATTAACTTAAATATTATCCAACTTAAACGCTACAACCAATTTAAACACTACCTAGCTTAAAAACTTCAAAAATAAAAGTCTAGCCAAACAAGCCCTGAGAAAGACCGCAACGGTGCATAAACGGGTTGAAAGAGAGAAGCTTTTTTGTTTGTAGTAGTTGGACCATAAATATGCTCCACGCCCACCTGTGAGATATGACTGAATCCATGAAGGTATCCAGCTACCTGCTTATAATTTGCCCGTGATCTGTAGCCACCTCGCCTCAGCAACTTATGGCTACAGTAGAAAGCAAACCTAAAAGAGAAACTCACCCACGCAAAGCACCCTTCCATGATGCCGCCTTCTTCCTTTTCCTTGTATGCTTTTGACGAGTCCCCCGTTGATCTCATATATTACTTTCGGCACCTCAACCCTTCTCTCGATCACCTCTGTTTTTCTAAAACCCACCGCCGCAGCGAGATGAATCCCGCCGTGAACTCTTCCGACGCCCATGTCGAGGTTGAATTTCCCGGCCAAGTCGACGGACTGAACCGCCCCATGCTGTTGCCGCAATCTCATGCCAGATCAAAATTGTCTCTATATGACGAGCTGAGGAAGTTTCAAATATGCCTCAAATGGTGCGCGCTTGATCACTCCACATTATCGGGTAAACTTGTGTCGTACATAACGTTCGCTCTGCTCACCATTGTCGTCCCCGTAGCGAGCTCTCTGGCCGTCCGGCTCCCCGCTGCCGACCCGACCTCCATCAACAAGCTGGTGCACCTGCCAGAGTCCGGCTTGGCCACCATCGCCTTCTTCACGCTGTCCAGGTTCTTCAAAAGGTATTTCCCCTTTTTTTTTCCCGCTGAGAAGTTTGTATTTTTGGAGTAAGCTGTACGTAGCACGGATAAAATAATTGGGTGGATGCAATCAGCGGACAAATGCAAGTGGGTGATGAATTTTAACAATTCATCCCTGGCTACTACGCTGATTTAATGGGCTAAATGAATCAATTGAATTCTCAAGATTTTTGTAGTGTATGTATAAATGCATAACATTGCTGAAGGTTGTGCCTGGTGTATGAAAGATTAATTGTGTTCTTAAATGAAAGGACGTATCTTTGAGTGAACCAATTTGTCCATTCGACGAACTGTTGTGTCCTTAAATGGAATGATGTATTATGTGTCATTTAATTTGATCAATTATATATAGATATCAATGGAAGATGAGAACCTTTCTGTTAGTTCTTTGGTGTTTAAGCAGTACTTGTTCAGTAGTAGTTAAAAATATTTTTAAATTTTTAACTCTAATAGACACGGTCTTCGGCAACTCCTTTTCCTCGACGGCTTGCAAGAGGATTCACTCTACGTTCAACGTGGCTACACTAGCGAGCTCGACAAGGCTTTCCGACACCTAGCTTGCATACTTCTCCCCTCCTTCTTCGTGGAGCTTGCGCACAAGATCGTCTTCTTCTCCACCGTGACAATCTCCATTAACTCGCCGAGAGGAGTTCCGGCGAATTCCCTCTTGTTCGTGTTGGTTTTGGCTTCATGGGTTTATCGCACCGGCCTTTTCTTGCTGGTTTGCTTCTTGTTCAGGCTCACTTGTGAGCTCCAAATACTTCGATTCGAAGGGTTTTACAAGCTCTTGGAGGGACACGGATCAGACGCAGGAGTAATATTCGAGGAACATTTGAGAATCAAGAAGCAGTTGCTAGTTACAAGCCATAGATACAGATTTTTCATTATTGGAAGCTTGTTTACAATCACAGTAAGCCAACTGGGCGCCTTGTTCCTGGTCTTGGCATCAAAATTCCAAAAGAGTTTCTTCAACTCCGGCGATCTTGTTGTAAGTTCTAGAAGTTATTTATTGATACCTTCATTTAAAATTTTCTTAAGAAAATAAAGATGAATCTTTAATTATTTGAGATTTTTTTTTAAATTTATATATGTATAAACATATATAATTAATTCTTCTCTTATTTTAATTTATTCCTTTTCTTCCTCATTCTTGGCTTACACATATATCAATGGCTGGCTATTTATAATCTAGGTTTGCTCAGCTGTTCAATTAAGTGGCTTCTTTTTATGTTTACTGGGTGCTGCAAGAATCACTCACAGAGCTCAAAGAATAGTCTCAGCCGCAACTCGATGGCATATGCTTGTGACTCGAGTCTTGGATGCACAGTCTAACCAACAGAAGACTGATCAAATGATCATTACACAATATGAGAACCCAAACCCCAACTCAGTCGTGAAATCCGATTCCAGCCCAGGCGAGTTAAATCCATCCCCCTTCCAAGATCCATCCTCCTTCCACACCAGACAAGCTTTAGGTTAGTACTTTATCTTAACCATTTCAGTTATTTGGTATTAAGCTGAGTATTGCTTTATATAACTATTTATAATCTTTTTTGATGATATAATTATTTATAAACTTTCTGGACGATGCAGTGACTTATTTGCAGCACAACAGTGGAGGGATTACTCTATTTGGATTTGCACTTGATCGAGGATTGCTTCACACACTCTTCGCCTTTGAGTTCTCCTTGGTGTTATGGATACTAAGCAAGGTGGTTGTTTTGTCATAAATTCATCAATTTTACCTCTTTTCATCTCTTCAAGAGAGAGATTATTTTATGTATTATTAATTCAAATAATGCTTATTACCGGGCAATATTTGTGAACCTAAAGGAGATTCACTTTGGTGGCTCTTTAATAATATAAATAAATATTAAAAATTATTTAAATTTTACTTTATTTGCATACAAAATTACTAATTAAATTTTTGATCGACAAAAAAAAAGATTTAAAAATGTAAAAATTGAATAAATAATAAATATAAAGAGTTCACAGTCAGGTCTTGAAATTAAAAAGTCACCAATTTATTTTTTTTTCTTTAATGTTCAAATCAGTGTGAATTCCTCAAATGAAATTTTCGTTATCCAAAAAATTACTTTATCAAATTATCTCTCTAAAATAATGTTACTTTTTATTTTATTTTATTTTTTTTATTAAGAAGTCTTCTCATTCAAATAGAATAACAAAATAAATAGAGCATGAATTTAAATAAAAATTAATATAAAATAAAATTAATAATTTTACAGCTTAAAAAATAAAAATATATATATTTTAATTAATAAGTGATTTTGGAGCTGTCTTTTTTGGACCCTAGGTCCTATGCCTTGAACCGAGGCTGATTTAATATATTAATTTAATTATGTATCTTCACAATAAAGTTACTGAACCGAACCCATATAATAAAATAAGGATTTGATATTTAATTATTTATTAGTTTAAATATTCATTTTGACTAGTCATTTGAGTAATTAATTGAGACAGGTTACTCCTCCTTTTTTTTTTTGACTTAATATTTTATAAGGTGATAGCAAAATCTTTATAGTGACGAGATATTATATTAGTGACAATTTTTTTTTTTGGATCAAAAGTAAGTATGTATAGAGCAAAATTATACAAAATATATTGGATATATTTAGGACGATATAATGTCAAGAGACAACACGAAACCTCAATAGTCCACAAGACAATGGAAAAAACATAAAATACAAAGTAGCCAAGACTCTGTAGACATATGTTTAATCCTCCAAAAGCATCCAAGAACAGGAGCTGAATGGATGCTCAAAATTCCAGTGAACCCAAAGTGTTAGAAAGTGTTACTGCTATATTATATGCCTTGTGTTTTAATTAAAATAAAAAAGTTGTCTTGTTTTTTAATTTGTGTCAGTTACAACTAATTAACGTCACTTTATATTGCAATTGAGAAGGATCTCACATCATCACTTTAAAAATAAAATGCCATATTTTTTTATTAATAATATCATCATTATATAAAATTAGTAAAAATTATATTTTTATTATTCGATTTCGTTATGTAATTCACGTTAAGTAACACTTATATTATTCGATGCGAAAAAAATAAGAGACAGAAAATATGAGTCTTATGAAGAGTCTGAGACCCACACATCTATATTTATAGATAACATAAGAGTTGCTCAATACGAATAACATAATAATATTATCCTATTATTATGATCATCAATGAAATATTTATGATATTGCTATTATTTTGCAAATTAATCAGTTAATTAATTATTATTTTTTACTTTTAATCCATATATAAAGGTAAAAATAGGAGGACCTATTATAAGCAGAACAACCTGACCTAATCAAAAGTCAAAGCCGTCCTCATGTTTGTATACTTTTCGCACGCGTCACGGCTAGCAAGAGGGAATGAGTGAAACTAATGATAATTAAAGGGGTCAAAGTGTAATAAATTCACGATTTAGCACCTGCAGACCAACAAGTCGAGCAACATATATGGACCTCATACGCACAGCGCACTGCGAGGGACCAAATCCACCAAAATATATGTTGATGCTTCTGTTATATAATATAACAATAAAGGATCGAAACAAACAGAAAACGGCATATTTTTCATGGGGAAATAAGGGAGAGAGAGAGAGAGAGAGAGAGAATGGGATCGCCTTCAATGTCATTAGGGTATAACAGTCGGGAGCTTCACAACGTGTTCGTGTACGGCAGTTTGATGGCCGAGGAGGTTGCTGGAGTGATACTGAAGCGCGTTCCTCAGTCTTCTCCCGCCACTCTCAATGGCTTGTCAGTCTCTTTCTCCCTTGATTCCGCTTCCGACTTCTTCTTCTTCGCATGTTTTTCAGTTTCTTGATTTTATTACGCAAGTTATGATCTGGCTCTATCCACAATATCGTTTCATTATCAGTTATTTCTTCTGTTTGCTGAAGGTACGCAATTTGGTTTTTATCGTGTTTTTTGTTTTTTCATGGAAGTACACTAATTGGTAACCTTAGATGACTTGTGCAATTTCTTGTATTCTGGCCATTTTGTTCAGGCTTTCCTGCATCATAAATTAGGGAATTTTGGGAACAGGTTATTTTCTAAAATGAACTAATTTTATCCTTCTCTTTTCCCTCGCACTCGTAGAAACTGTGGAGAATATGGAATTTTGGTACATGTTGATAGATAATCATTTCTGGTTCCGTTACTTTGTGTATTTGGACTGTGCCTTTCATGTTAGATTGTATACACAATTGGCTTATTGTGGTATCCATTATTTTTAAAATCTCATATCATTTAAGTGTAATTGCATCATGATCCCATTATGCAATCCTTCGTTCTTGTAAGTTGTGAGTGCTCAATAAGGTAATGAAGCATGCTCAAGGCTCAGTATATATCAACTCAATTGAAGTTATGTGTATGTTCTTGTTTCTCCTTAAATTAGGTAAACATTTGATTAACATTTTTTACGTTTTTTCACCTCTTCTTGTAGCCATAGGTTTAGCGTCAAAGGACGTGTTTATCCAGCTATTCTTCCCATGGAGAATAAGAAAGTTACTGGAAAGGTTTGTGTGAAAAATCTTGGTTAATATTTGTGATATGTGTCACTGTTTTTTCTAGTTCGTTGTGGTGATACAATGCCCCTATCTATGGTTACCCCAGAATCTTGAATCAAGTTGTTAAAGACTTAAAAAGGCTAAGACAGGTAATTTCATGGGGAATATCATTGATGATTCCATAGGGAATTCCTGGAGGCATTCTGGGCAGGAGTGTATCTCATATGTATGGACTCAAAACAAAATGAAACATTTTACAGATGCCACATTTTGTCTTCATAATAACAACAAAGATGTCAAGTTTCACAATTATGTCTCTTACTTCTTTCCATTATCCAGCAAGTGCTTGTGGTTTTCAGTTACCCTTTTCTCTAGTTATTATATTTACCAATTCTTTTTTTTAGTTGGAGAAATTTATCTTTCTTGATAAGGTCTAACTGTCAATGGAACTTCAACTGGGTGAACCCTGTACACTAGATAGAAGCTGTCCTCTCCAACTGAAACAAGCAAAGATCGTGTGAAACAAAAGATGAATTTATCTCTCTATGAAACAATCCCTTCAACAAAAGAAGCAAAGGAGGTCATACAAGTAGGTGAATCCTCCTCCAACTATTAAAAAGGGAAATTAGAATTTGTTCCCTTCAGAAAATGCAATTACCTTCTATACTTTAGAAGGCTCTTTTATTTTCATATGCAGCACACCAAACAAGCACAAGTAATGTCCCAAAGTGATCTTGATCCGTTTCTTGGATAACTCCTCAGCAATACTGTACGAAAGTCCAAAATTGTCTTGGGCATTGTGTAATTGACCCCAAAGATGCACGAATAAGGCCCCACATGATACCAGACAATGTAACATGAGATCATCCATCGACTCTCCCTCATTGTTGCATAGGTAAACTATTTAGCTAAGCCAGGTCTTGCTTTCTCAAATCGTCAACAGTGAGTATTGAGGCCGGAGACAAGGAAAGCCACTTTCAGAAGTGCCCTCACTTTCCAAATAGCCTTCCAAGGAAGCTATTAGGTATTCTAGGTAAGGTTCTTTGTAAAATGACAGTACAAAATTTCCACCCCTTCAAATTCCCTACCTACGCTCCCCTTGTTTGGTGCTGGGCTTATCCTTAAGTAATCCAAATAAATCAATCATGGAATCCAACTCTCAATTTTGGGGATTTCACCAAAAGATTAATACCTATACAATACCTATGTGAGTCAGAGAGAACAAATCTTTTAGGAAAGCAATTGTGTTCCAGGTCAATTCAAAGAGGTTCAGGAAAGTCTCACGTAGAAGTTTATGCCCACATCAATTGTTGTCATCTTGCTTGCCAGCTCTACAGAGGCATAATGTCTTGACTATAACATCCTTGGATTTTGTAGAAATCAATTCATCCCGGTTGTAATTGCCACAAACATCTAAACGCATAATGACTGCTGCAAGACTGATGTAGGAGAGCCTCATCTTACCAATCTCAGAACCTGTAAGCCACCCAATAGACTCCACCCTTTTGCAAAGTAAGGCTTAAGGCCTTCCCAACTAAGATAAATAGGATCCCTATTTAAGGCCCCCCTTTATGGACACCATTAAAAAGAGTGAAATTTTTTATTATGGAGATACAAAAATCAATTGAACTGCCCTGCCTAGAACCAAATCCCATCTTATTTAAGACAAAAAAGCAAAACTCCAATTGATATGATTAAAGAATTTTTAATGTTTAGCTTACATATATTATCTTTTAGTACCAACTTTAACCCTAGCATCTGTACACTCATTGGCAACCAAGATGGTGATGAGAATCTGATGCCTGCCAGCAAAGCCATTATGGGATCTAGACCCCTGCCTCCAACACTAATGGGGAAAAGGCAATTGTGAACCCATCTAAGCCAAGGGCCTTATCTGCACTCAAACTCTTTAAAGCGCCCTGGAACCTCTTCCTTTGAAAAAGGCCTTTCAAGATGACATTTTGGTTTCTAAAGATGGACTTAAATACCACCCATGAACAGATAGCCTTTGGCTCTCTTTCTTGACATAAAAATTAGCATAATACTCCAAGACAGATAAAGCCTCCTTCACAACGTGCTCTAAATTTAAAACAAGTATCCTTGCAGAGTTCTCCCTTTTATTTGCTTTTTTCAGCTTACCAAAAACTTAGCATTCCCATTACCCTCTATAAAGGAACACCATCTGAGACATTTGTTTTGAACAGATTTTTATAATGCCAAAAACCTCCCTTACCTCAACTTTAAGCTCTACTCTAAGATTGCACTCCCAATCTGATGGCTTGTTGAGTCCCCCTTTGTCATAAAATGTTCTAATTGCTTCTTACAATCTACTAATTTTTAATGTTGACATTCCCAAAAACTTCTCAATTCCACCTTTTAAGGTCTTTTTTCAACACTAATTATGTCTATTAGTCTTCTCCTCACATGTTTAAATCATCTTAATTGCGTCTCGCACATCTTATATTCAATAGGTGCCAATCGAATCTTATTATGGAAAATCTTGTTTATATTCTTGTCTTTTTTGTGTTGTCCCACATCTAGTGTAAGATTCTCATATCAATTACACTTGGATTATTATATGTTGATACTTAACTATTTAACATTTTGAGCTATATAACAGAGATGGTATTGTAGCCATCCAATGAAACTTCTGTTCTAGGTTAAAATGAATTTTATGATGGCATAAAATATTGGATGCATTTCTCCATTATAACCTTGGCTTAATTCCATAAGTAATATCCTTTATAATCTCACATTTTTTTCGAAAAATTGATTTGAGATATCTGAACTGATTTGTAATAGAAATAACTTGATATTGAAATCTCATTATGACATCATCATACTTATACTTTTACTAAAATGATATTTTATATATTCAGTTTTAAGCCTATTCAACGTGAAATTTTTGGATTCTAAGGTGTCTCTTCTTAATTCTAATTTAGTATTTAAACATTGTATCTCACCTACTAAGCCAATATCATTTGCTAATAACATAAACCATGGCACCCCTTCTTTGATGTGCTTTGTGATTTTCTCCATCACATGAGCAAAGAGAATGCAGGCCCTTGATGTAATCAGTATATACTCCACAAGCGTTAACACATATTTTTGCTTAATGCATGTATCTTTAATATCCTATATACAAGAAGTTGAGAATTTTTTTTCTTCTGTAAAACTCTTTGGCCTTTACAAGGTTCTTTTGGGAACTTTTTCATAAGATTTTTCCAAATATAGAAATATTATAAGCAAATTCTTCTGTTTATTTCTGGACCTTTTCATTAAATTTCTTAGTATGTAGATTACTTTCATTGCTGACCTATTACGCATAAAACCAAATTGGTTTTTTATTTTTTATTTTTAGTAGGTAAACCAATTTGGATTCCAGAGGCCTTAATTTCTTGTTTTCACTTTCAGTCAATCACCCTTTTCCAAAGTTCCATAGTATGACTCATTATTTTAGTCTCTCCATAACTTTTACAACTTTGAATCTTCTTTTATGCTCTTTCTTTTCTCTACTCAATAAGCATCCTCTTAGATTTAAGGATCATGTTAAATAATTTCTTTTCTCGTATTATCTAATCTAAGTTTTACCTTTTTTCTTCGTCTTCATAGTTTGCTATACTTGTTTAAATAGGTATGTCTACAGAGTATGTAATTTCTATCTTTTCAAAATTTTCAAGACGTGTTCGCATAATATTTATTTCATTATATTTATTGAATAACTTTGAAAAATACTCATTCTATCTCTCCTTGTTTGTTTTCTCATTTGCCAATGTTTTTGATTTTCTTCTTTCATGCATTTCACTTGTTTTGTATCTCTTGTTTTTTGTGATTTAGCTAGCTTACACACACACACACACAGAGATAGATGTATATATGTATGTCTTTTGTGTCATCAATAGTACAAATTTTCATAAGCTTTTTAACTTTGTTTGATTGTTTGCCTTCTTTGTTTCATTTTTACCAAAATATATGTCCTCAGATTTTCATTGTTAAGGCATGTATATTGAGTTTTATAGTACACTTTCTTAGTTTTGATTTTTTTTTTCTTGTATCTTCTCGCTATACTACCATGACTTTGTATCTAAAAGAGTATTATGGATTTTATTCAGGTTTAAAGAGACTGTATTTTTGTAACAAGCAACCCTTCTACGTCTTTTTTATTTTTTTTGGTTTAATCGACTGCTCATCTGCAGGTCCTCTCAGGTATCACACCTCCTGAATTAGATTTATTGGATGCTTTTGAAGATATTGAGTATGAGAGGCACACTGTTGAGGTCTCTTTGATGGTATGTATAGCTGAAAGCCTGTAATGATCTTACACTTTATACTCATGATGTAATAATGTAGGGAAGCATAGCATTTTCTTTGCTTTTTTTCACCAGTAGAAAATTTTGGTGGCTAGGTTACTTAACATGGAGATGGGGATGTGCTAATGAGTTTTAGGATGGCATGATGTAACTGAACTGGAATTTTAATGAGTTTGAAATGGACGACCAATTTCAAATAATTGATTTGATGTGCAACAATAAAAGGGGAGAAAAAGGCAATCACAATTTTGTTTAGCATAATTTTTGAAGGCTCATAGATGTTACTTCTTAATAGGTTTATGTATTTTCAGAAGTACTTAACTCAAGAAACTATGGATGTTTTCTGCAGGATGGTTATGAGAAATTACAGGCTTATGCATATGTTTGGGCAGACTGTAAAGATCCAAACTTATATGGAGAATGGAATTTTGAGGTGATTTTATTTTATTTTATTTTATTTCATATTTAGCTTTTGTTCCCTTTACAGTTTCTAGATGGTTGTGCTGCTGCAATTACCATAAAGACAACCTTTTATAATTGAAAAGAGGCTCAATGGCAGGAACCCGGTGGTTTGGCAATGGAAGAGTCCCTATGCACTGTCAAACATATGATAAAATTAAAAAATATAATCATAACACTCTTGGAAACACATCAAGGAGATCAGTGCAGGTTTAGAGAGAGTTCCGTGAATGAATATCCATTTCACCCTAATTTATATTCCTGATACCATTATTATACTGTCAAGTGTCAAATAATCTGATTCCGTTGATGTTGCACTTCTGTTATAAGCTCTGTCCAGCAATGAATACTGTTTGAAGGGCGCATATTGTACAATTTCTTTGATTCTACATGGTTATTAATTAGTGGCACAGATGCAGGGGTACATATCCTGTCAGAGAGTAACACAAACACCTAGAACAGGAGGTGTCAGGGAAAATTACTAAATTAAGAGATCGCCCATTAGTGTAGTTAAAAGACAAGTTTGGGTAGAATTGAATCTTCCATAATGTTAATTTATGTCATCATTCACCCAGAATGGGTTTACGTGTGTGGAATCAAATTTTGAGTAGATTGAAAATGTGGAGTTAGATATGTTGGTCTATCCAAGTTGAATAGAATGGAAGCGACATGGTTCGGGCTACAAGGAAATTGTGAAGAATAAATGGGTAAAAAATAGGCATGGAAGCTAACAGGGAACACTTCTTGCATTGATAAATGGCTAAAAAGTTTGTGGATTGCCATGCGAGTAGCAGAAATGGATATTCTTCTAATTGATAATGTTTTGATTCCATTCTTGTTTCTTTCTGATGTTGCTGCTTCATCATTTCTGTATTACTTTTACAAGGAATGGAAGCGAGTTCATATGAATAACTTCGTTGAGATGACCAAGGGTTTTATGGAAGGAAAAGAGCTACCTGAATCAAAGCCAAGAGTGGCAACCTATGAATCTTTCTACCAGCAGCAGTAGGGCGGTGGCGGTTATACACTGATGATAGTCACCCATGTCTTGATGTTATCGTTTGTATTTTCAGTTCTGGAAAATGCTCATTCCTCACCTCTGGCCATGGTAGTGTGTTTATTTGTCTTCCCATAGTTCTGATATGACTGGGGTGTTATTAAATATTTGGATATTGTCTCTTCAGTAATAAAACTTGCTTCTCTCCATGTATCTCACCTATCTCCAAAACTATTTGTCTTTGCTTGAAAAACTTAAAGAATTCATGAAGAGTTTTAAGCTAATTGCCAATTACCTGATGTTAACTTCATATATTTGGACTTATGTTTAGATGTAAATATGAGAATACTTTTTAACACTTACTGTTGAGAAAATGTCTTAATTCAGTACCGTAAACGTCTTATAAATGAGATAACATCTGAAGGACGAACAAATTCAAATTCCTCAATTTGTAAGAGCCAAAGAGAGGGTAGAATTTGCACAAACTCTTCAATTTGGTTTTCACCAACAAGCAGCAGCTTTGTCTTTGGGTGGGTGAGGTCCACAGCCACAAATCAATAGCTCCTATGTTACTGTCTATTATCATCAATTTCATTGACGGCGGGACCTTGGTTGAGATAAGATTAATTTAAGATAAAATGAGAAGCCCCACAAATTGGAAAATAAAAATATATGGGGGGTTAAAGGAAAAAAAGAAAAGAAAAAAGGAGTGGAGACGGGAGCACCGATGAGCGTTCAAAATCGTTCACAAGCATCACCTGAAAGCAGAGACGAACGCCGCCTCGTCTCGCATTGATCGTACGACGTCGATGGCCACCACGAACTGCAGTTTTGCGCTTCAGATGAACGACTCGCCATTAATCCGAAAGCATTCGACTCCGAGACCGCCTTTCTTACCGCCTATCCGCTGCACGCCTCTCCAGCAACAACCGCAGCAGCAGCAACAGGTAATTCATTGCAATATATGTATCCGTTTGCTTACTGCGATTTACTAAAATCAATTCAAATCGTTTCTCCCTTCTCTCTCTCTCTCTCTCTCTGATTTATTAGATAGTACGTCCTGTTCTGCTTTGAATGCTTTTCAGACCTTATTAATCTGTTGTTTCGTTTTTTTTTCAAAGAGTGAAGCAAGCGGAATTCTGTGTGAGCATTGCAGTGGCAGTGGTTGGTTGCTTTGCGATTTTTGTAATGGTCAGAAGACCAATGTAAGAGCTGCAAACAATCGGATCTACCGTCGCTGTCCATCTTGCCGAGCTGTAAGAAACGAAGAACTTCCTTCTCTTAACTGCGAATTGAATTCTTTTCGGAAATGGAAATAACTTGTTAGTGTTCAGCTGGATTTGAATTGCAAGGGATAAGAACGATATGAATTTTTTTTCCTTTTGAGTCATTTAAATGATGTTGACGGATAATCATACAGCCTAGAGATAGGATAATCAACTGTATATTTTTGACATTTTCTGTCTATCCATTCCATTGTATTCTATATAATGAGAAGTTGCATCACTTGGTAATCCAAGCCAAACAATTTTACCTAATCAAGATTCTTTCACTATCAACAGAGACGGATTCTTCTGTTAAAATTGTAGAGAAATCGATTAGCACTCAGAGGGAAGGAGCATTTGTCACTAGACTAGCCAACCAATCTAAACTTGTCGCATAGCTGAAAGCAATAGTTTATTTGTTGAACAATCAGATGTAGATATTTTATATGTACATAACTAGTCTTTAGAATGGACCCTTTCAGGAAAACACCATTCAAGAATACTTTTAGTCCCAATCACGTCTTATTATACCCCCAATTTCTTCCCTCATATTCAAGAATATCAGGATGATTGTTATTCTTTTGTAGGGGGTGTTGAATTGGTCCGGATTGGACTGTATCAACCACAGACCAGAACTGAAATAGGCAAAAAAATTTATACCAAAGACTAGATCGAATAAAGGCCGGACCAGACCGGAACGGACTAGTCTAATTTACATACACTGCATATATACACTGCAACGTATTTGTGTATATGCAGTTTATGTATTTGTGTATACAGTATACTGCACACAGTATACGTATGAATGCAGTGTACCGCATATACACTGCCATACTGCATATGCACTGTACGGTGTATACATATGTATGCAGTGGAGTATACACACGCACTGGATATATTCATATACAATATGCAGTATACTGCATGTGCACTGCATAATATACACTGGATATATACACACACATTGCTGTATTTATTCGGTGTTCAGTCTTTGGTCCAAAATTGGGATTGGACCGACGACCAATTTTTTAGATCGAAGATGGAAGACTGAACCGAACTTATTCAGTCTTAAACCAGATTGGGTTTTTCGGTCTGGTTTGGCCCGGTTTTTCAGTTTGGACACCGCTATTTTTTTGGTCCTCGCACTCTTTTGAATCATGTCTCGTACTTTTCAAATTATCACTTTTATCTTTTACTTCAAAGGGACTCTGCTCCAAGGAGTTATTCAAGCTTTACAGAAACTAAGACCATAGAAAAAAATAGTTGGTAAGGTAGCCTGTATGTACCCAAACCTTTTATAATATGATAAATATTTGATACGGTGTTTTTGTCCCTACAGGTTGGATCTATCCTATGTCCAAATTGCAAAGTTTTCAAATGCGTTTCCTTCCCCAACCACAGTGATGGTGAGGATCTAACCTTTTAAGCCTGCTCTCTGATCCCACCAATAGGGGGATGTATAGTTAGCTGTGATTGTTTTGAACATCTTGCTTGAAGGATTCCGTTTTTGTTCTCTTAATCATAATGTATTTCCTAACCTCAGATATTTGTGACTTGAGAGGTATTTGTGAGTGTTAGATGCACATTTTGCTCGATAAATGCATGCTCATTCTTAGCTTCACGCACAGGCTCTTATCCCACGTTCTGTCTTTTTCTTTCTTTAGAAATGACAAGTTTAGGGAAGTCGATCAGATGAGATGTCTAATTCCTACAAGAAAAGGCTTTGATGCACTAGTGATTGATTTTAGTGGGTTGGGGACCGAAGTTTAAAGAGGAATAACTAATTACAAATAAGGGGCGAATGATTGATTGATAGGATGAACTTTCCAGTTTGTCAAGAATTATTATGGATGATTTTGTGGTACACGAATTGTCAGTCAAAAATATTTACTATATTATTGTTGTGAATGTCATATTTAAGTGAATTCAATATAAGTTAGTATATTCATGTTTATCTTATCATACCATCAATGTAAGATTTAAGTTATTTCAAAACTTCAGATCGACAACTAGTTAGGATTGGTGAATGGTTGCTTCCTAGATTTTCTTCTGAGTTTGCAACTAATCATTTCGAATTTAATTTCAATATTCACATGTCACATGTTCAAGATTTTATTTTACATTGTGTCATTACTTATTTTACATTTTAAGTAGATTTTATACAAATTAGTATACTTGTGAAATTTTACCATACTATTGATGTAAGATTGATTGGTATCAAAATTTTAATACAATTAGTAGGATTAGTGAATGTTGATTTCTGTCCTTTGTTTTTTTTTTCCTGGTTCATGACTAGTTATTTTAAATTTAAATTCCGACACTCACCGTTATGTCATAACTCACACACAAAGGTGTTGTTTGATTTCCTTTCACCGCAAGTGTAATGAAAAATTTTCAAATGTTGTTTGGCTCTCCTATTTTCTTTTCAAATCCTAAAACATTTGCACTAAAAAATGAAAAAAAGTGAAAAGAGGTTAAAAAATGTTTCACAAATTTCCATTTCTTTTTTCAAACCTGCTCACTCTTTTGACTTAAAAGTTGCTGGATTTATTTTGAGGATTATGATAGACATTTTATTGTAAAAATAAGTTTTGTGTGGGTTTTATTTTGTAAAATAGTTTATAAATGTATACAAACTCTACAAATTGAGAACTGAGTATTATCATATGAAGGAATAATTGCTTACTAATTGGATACCATCCTTACACTTATGACTCGTGTAAAACTTAGGGTTAATTATTTAAAATTTATTAAATTTTAGTTAGTGTATCAATTCTATAACAAATTTTAAAATATATTAATTTTATAT
Source organism: Diospyros kaki (assembly GCA_036245055.1). NCBI lineage: Eukaryota > Viridiplantae > Streptophyta > Magnoliopsida > Ericales > Ebenaceae > Diospyros > Diospyros kaki. The sequence goes on along the minus strand of BSEG01000001.1, from coordinate 37,403,629 downwards.
TTAAATTTTCTTTTTATAAATGAAAGTAAGTCATCATATTTTACCTAAGTTGTTGAAATAACCCTTTTGTTATAAATGGGGTTAATTAACAACTAATCAAATTAAACTTTTATTTAATCTCAACCTAATTAAGAAAATAAAATAATTAAAAATTAACCCTTGGTTCTACGATGAGAACTTATTTAGTTCTGAGCATTGCTAGAATCAATTCAATCGTTCCAATGATGGATTACCAAAACCCATGAAGCTTTCTTCATTGGAGCCTTCTCCATCAATAGAAAGGGGGTCCCTCGCTTTGAGGATGACAGCAGAGAGGGGAACCATTTTTGTCTCCCTATTTGCCGTCTCCGCCTTTCTCTCCCTTATTGTCTCTCTCTCTTTGTGCAATTTTTTCATGCACACACGAATATATTTCATCACCATCTACAAATTTTCATCATCTCTATCAATGGAAAAATCTTTAGTTTTATTGTCTTTATCAATAGTATGAATGACAGCAAAATTGTTGGTCTTATTATCTCTGTCAATAGTGTAAATGATAAGAGGTGGTGATGACATATATTACATGTTTGTGGAAAAATTGCAAACATCGAGGGAGATGGAGAGAGGAAGAGGACAATAATGGAAAAAGAGATGAAGGGGATTCCCACTTAGCTATTGTCTTTAACAGTGAGTGAACTCCTTTTGTCGATGGACAAAATTCTAACAAGAAAACCTTCTTTGGACCTTTAGTGTTAAAAAATGTTTGGGCGAAAAATGGCGAAAGGTGTTTAGATAATCTATCTTCAAATTTTAAATTGTACAAAGTTTATAACAACGTTAAAAATTAAATAATTAATATTCTTTTAATGTATTAATTATTTTTTTATTTTTTAAAATTATCCGTGCACATAATTAGTTTATTATAAAAAAAATGATTATGCGTTCTCTTTTGTATTTCAGTTTTTAGTTTTGAATTTTTTTTTCAGTTTTGTGTTTTGAGTATTTATTTTAAAATTTTTAAAAATACGTTATTTTTGTCATTTTAAAAAATTATTTCTTAAAATAGAAAACTAAAAAACATGTTCACTTTATAATTTTGAAAAAATTTATTTTATGATATTTTATTTAATAAATTTAATTATTAAATAATAAAATTAACTATTTTTAATGAAATTCTATTATTAAAATTATTTTTTCTTTCTTTCTTTTTTTTCTTCTTCTATTCTCTGTGACGCCCTACATCTTTTTCATCGTCAACCGGAGATTCACACAATCAGAGCTTACCATTAAAAAAGCCAAGCTATGGGGGTTAACATACACAAAAATGAGCCAGATTTAACGACTAAATTTTCACAGATCCGATTTTCAATTTTCTACCAAAACTGAAAAATACACTATCAGTCACAACCAACCACCATGACTAGTGGTTTTCGGTAATTAGGGACAACCACCTGACACTCTCATCCCCATCAACCAACATACCAAAAAACTAGCAACATCCAATGGTCAAATCTCCATAGATCTAAACTTAAACTTTCGACTAAACCCACACTCATGTAAATGCATTGGCAATCGCCATCGACCACCGTAGTCGGTGGTTTGCAGTGATTAGATCCAACAACTCGACATCTCATTGACCAACATATCTAAAAACTAACAAGAAAATGAGAAGAGAAAAGAGGGAAAAAGGAAAAAAGAGATGAGAGAGAAGACAAAATCAATGGGCAATTGAATGGCGATGATGGTGGTGGCAGGCGCGATCGACGGCTGAGTCTTGAGAAGGAAGGGAAAAAAGGAGATGAGACAGAAAGACGAGAGATCTGTGCGAGATTGGGGGGAGTGTTTTTTGCATTGTAGTGTTTTCAACGTGTTTTGGCTAAAAACACTCAAAACAACAAGTTATTTTGAGTTTTTTTTATAATTTTTATTTTATTTTTAAAAATAATAAAATAAACATATTTTTAATATTTTTAAAAATTAAAAACTCAAAAACATATTAAAAACAACAAAGAGAAGGCAACCTAACTTATAACTCAATAAAAATTTTAGAACAATACCAAAATGACACTATGTACCCAACCGATCATTAAATTAATGACAGACCTAATTTGCTTATATTTTGGTGCACGTATCAGTTGCCCAATATAAGTTGTTGCATCGGTAGCAATCGCATCATTCCATTCTAAATTCTATTGATTGAATAAGGAATATCCCCTGAATATTTCATATCCTTACCTAAACTTCCTCCCATAAAATAAAATAAAAAATGAGTAACTGAAAACGTCTTATTTATTTATTTATTTATTTTAAAAAATGTAAATCAAGGACTTAGTGGAGGAGAGGAGGAAGCAGCGGAACTGATGATTGTTAGGTTAAAAAAGATTGGGAGCACTACAAAAATGGGGTGCTGTGTGTCTGATGACTGGGTCTCTACTTTTCCAAAGGTTATTATTAATGCTACTACTATTTCACAGTGCCTTGCTCGCCTTGCCTTCTTTCCATTACCATTATTATTATGTTAAATTAAATGTCTATTTTTAGCGCATTCATGTTTAATGATCGATAAATATCTCCCACAGTTTTACATTAATACGTGGTTTCGTAACATTATGTTATTTTTTAAAATATATTATGATGGGTGATTGTTGTTCTTAAAACGTAAAAGATAATTTCTATAATAATTATATTAAACTTTAGGAATGGTTAATACAATTTATATTTTTTTAATTTTAATAATAAAAATAATTTATGTGAAATATTAAAAATGGAAAACAGTGTTGGTGGGGGGAGGGGAGAAGTAATAGGGAAGTTAGAGACGCGTGGATGGCACTATTAAATTGATTAATGCTGCGTAAGAGAGCATAAGGGAGAGTTGGGGTTGGGCAAGGGGGGGGCAAAAACAAAACGGAGAGGGTGAGTCAGCGACGAAACGGCAGTCTACCTGGCGAGCAGGAGCAGGAAAATAAACGAGTTGGGAGTTGGGAGTTGGTGTTGGTGGAGGGTACCCTCCTCCTCCAACTTCATTCCAGAGAATGAGGTCATCATCAGGATGCGCACATCTGCGGCCTGCAATCGCATTTCCTTCTTTGCTTGCATGTTCTCCACTCTCCCCAGTCTCTTATCTCCACCGTCCACAAATGCCCCCCCCCCCTTCCACGGTGGCAACATGGTAACGTAGAAGATACTGCTTATATATGTTTACCCCTGCCCTGATTCTAATTCAATCGTATTTTCTAACTTAAAAATAGAAGGTTTAATTAATTCACTAATGATGCACTTGCTTTCCACGCTGACCACTTGCATGCTCTCCCCCTAGTTGCTAAGTGGAAAATGGTACTTGTGCATAATGAATGATTAAAAGATGTTAAAATGATAAAAATATCTTTACTTGCAATTGTTAAAATGAGCATAAGGGCGACGGTGGCCGTACGAGGGCGACGAAGATGGTGAGTTTCTTAAGATTAAAGGGTTCATAGAACTGATTTGGGAGAGGAATATTTTTGATATTTTATTCTTATGTGTATATTGTTGTGTGTACACATAGTATTGCCTATTGGTAAATATAGTAAATAATGGAGGCATATGCATATATATATATATATTGAGAGAGAGAGAGAGAGAGAGAGAGAGAGAGACAAAAAATCTCACATTATTAAGGTTATGCCTCTAATCTGGCACGAAAGTGGAGGGCGTTTGCTTTTTCCATCTTTCTTTCGTTCTTTGTCTGTGGGTTGGATTTTGCTTGAATCTAGTCCACGTACATTCCTTCTCTGTCACTCACTCCCACACCTTTGCATCTCCCTCTATATAAACATTTGCCTCGCACTCGGCCAAGAAGAAGAAGAACATTTACTTGCACAAAGCAGAGCAATTTCCCACAACCCAACACCGAGAACCCGCCGGAGAAGGAGACCCCCTACGCCATGGAATGGAGAAAATGCTATTTAGATGTCATTCTCGTCCCCCTCGGCCTTCTCGTCACGGCGGCCTACCATGCTTGGCTCTGGCATAAGGTCCGATCCCAGCCCCTCGCCACCATCATCGGCACCAATGCCACCGGCCGCCGCTTCTGGGTCTCCGCCATTATGAAGGTACTATATATATATATATCATGCATATATCAACTCCAGATATATATATATATATATATAGAACTGATCGCACAATATTCTTCTAGACTTAGTTGTATATGACATACACTCTGAACACACTCAAAGTACATTAACTCAAATTGAGTTTCTTCTTATGCTAACTCTCAATTAAGTTTTACGTACTAATGGGGACATTGTTAATGGGCAGGACAACGACAAGAAGAACATATTGGCAGTGCAGACGCTGAGAAACACGATCATGGGGTCGACCCTGATGGCGACGACGTCGGTGCTGCTCTGCTCCGGCCTGGCTGCCGTCATCAGCAGCACCTACAGCGTCAAGAAGCCGCTCAACGACTCCGTCTACGGCGCCCACGGCGAGTTCATGGTGGCCCTCAAATACGTAACGCTTCTCCTCATCTTCCTCTTCTCCTTCGTCTGCCACTCGCTCTCCATCCGCTTCATCAACCAGGTCAACTTCCTCATCAACTGCCCGCAGGACGCGGCGGGGATCGTATCCCCGGAGTACGTGTCGGAGCTTCTGGAGAAAGGGTTCTCTCTCAACACCGTGGGGAACCGGCTGTTCTACGCGGCGCTGCCGCTGCTGCTCTGGATTTTCGGCCCGGTGCTGGTCTTCCTGTGCTCGGTGACCATGGTGCCGGTGCTTTACAACCTTGACTTCGCCCTGGGGAATGCGAACGGGAAGGGGAAGCTCGATCATGAGATTGGGAATTCAGACTTTGAATCTGTATGAAAGGACTTAATTTGCGTTTCCATATATTTTTACTCTCTGCTTAGTTTGCTTTTGGCATTTACCCCCTCCCCCCCCCCCCTCTCTCTCTCTCTCTTCACTCTACTCATTATTTCTTAAATTTTATATTTCTTAACAAATTAATAGTTATATTTTAATTTGTCAATATATTCTAATATAAATTTTAAAATAATTTTCACATGTTAAAAATAACTTAAATTTTGTGATTAAATAATTTAGAAATTACTTCATATTTATATTAATGTATGTTATGTTAACTTCCCTTACTATTATTAGTAAAAAAATTAAAAAAGAGGCTAGATTTATAATATAAATTAAAATTAATTAATTAATTAATTTATTACCAAATACATCATGTACTCATTGCATAATTTACTCATAATTTGTACATCAACCCCCCCCCCCTCTCTCTCTCTCTCTCTGTTTTTTATTTTTTTTTCTTTTCTTTGGGGGGGGGGGGCTTAAAACCTCTTCCATTAAGTCAATAATCCATATTAATTATTGGTATAAAATTTATAGTTTATTTTTCATTTCAAAGACAACCCATTTAGGCTACCAATTAACCTAAAGAAACAATTGTTCATACAAAATTAAATTATAAAAAATTCATAACACTAAAAGTTATAAAAATGACATTAACCACATGATGAATTTAACCCACATATAACATATATAATTACTGGCAGCTTTCTTCCTTTTTACGTGGATTTTTCAAAAGTGTTAAAATTATAAGCAATATAATCTCCTCCTTCCTCATTGTTTATTGAAAAAATTACTTTAGGCTTTAGAAAAAGAAAACCATGTAATTGAATACTATTAAGTTGGCCAAATCAAGTAGTTAATGTCGATGTGAGCGACACCAAAAACCCTCTGAATCCCCTTGCTTAAGCTAGACTTTAGTGGGTTGTAAGAACTTAAGTTGTACGGAAGTGATAACGATAAATATTTTTTATATGAAATAGAAATAAAAAAGTGATATTTTTTTAAGAAAATAGAAAATTGAAATGTGACATAAAGTGTAAATTAAAAAAATATAATATTTTTATAAATATATTTTTTAATATAAAAAATTATATAAAATAATTATTCAATCTATCAAATCAATGGCGTCACGAAACACCAAGCAATCGATGGTGATGGCAAGAGGATCGAGGCTCGAATTGACGACGACACAAGTATCGAGCAACAAACAATCGACAACAAATGTCAGAAAGAATAACAGTAAAAGGAGGGAGGCTCAAATTGATTGCGACTTGAGCAATGAGCAATCGTCAGAAATCGACGACAACAACCAACAAGGACGAGAATGAGAATGATGACAAAAGGTTTGGGGCGAAACAATTTTTGGATTCAAAAATTAAGGTTAAAAGTGACATGAATGAAGAATATAATATATATACATATATGTATTTGTTAGTTACAGATTGAATTATTTTTGTTTCTAATCATATTCGAACATCAGAAAAAACATTTTAGAAAATTTTCTTTAATTGCAAAACACCATTGAAGCATTTTACAAATTACAAAAACGGGTTAAAAAATGTTTTGGGCCATTTTTAACATTTTTAAAATGAGAAACGTCTAAAAAATGTTGAAATCTCAACTCCAAGCCATTTTCCTGTATAAGAGCTGAAAATGAGGTACATAGCTTGTATTTGCTTAAATTTAGTTCTTTTCCTTCAACTAAGTAGCTAAATTATCTTTTTAATTCTATAAAAATCGTTATATATATATATAACTAGTCATCTAAGGCAACCAATTACCTATTGATACGGAACATTTAAAACATCGGTGTCAACTTCTTTAATCTCTAAGTTCATATGTCATGCAGCTTTTAGGACATAGATTGAATAATCGGGTAAGTAATATGTTAGTGTGAATTTGATCGATCGTGAGTTTGGTCATTTTCTAATGCAATGAAATAAAATCTCACATCTACTATTTACTTCTCCTAATGTAATCGAAGAAATGAGCATAAGGGCCGTGCAAGAACAATCATTTTAAGTTCATAAATCATGGCATGAAACAATAAGATCAATAATCAAAGTAATAATTTTAATTTTTATGACTATTTTTAAAAATAATTATTAAATTTTAATAAATATATTTTATTTTTTAAATTAGAAATTATTTTCAATTTTAGCATCATATTATTTAAGTTTTAACTATTAAACTAAAAGTAATAATTAACATTACTCATACTACTACACTTAGTTTAGCAGTAATTAAGTGTAGTACTGTGCCCGTTAATGCTAAAAGACTATAACAAGAATTTGATTAATATTTTCTTCTTGTTGTGTTGTAGATATATAAAATAATAAAAATACACTAGTATTCACTAAGCTTTTAAATAATTATTTTAAATTAAGACTTTATTCATTTTGACATAAAATAATCAAACTATAGACTATCTCTAATTGAAACCCCCCACAAGGGAAACCAAAAAACAAAATGAAAGTAAAAAACATATTTGATTGGCGACTTGCAAGAGATTAGAGAGATAAATCTTAAGATGATTTTTTATTTATTGATAAAAAAAATTATTAGTAAAATTGTAATATAATATTTTACACTTTAATTTTTGAGCATTCTAACGCATTCTTTGATCCGAAATGAAACCCGAAAATTCATCAAATAAGGAACCATAAGAAAAAAAAAAATCTCATTCCACATAATCATAAGCTTTTGAAGAGTTAGTTTTTATAATCAATTACATCATTAATTAGTGGTATCCTATTCAAGCATAAAGAGGAGTACTATGTCAAGTAATTTATTTTTAATGACATTTGATTAATGTTTTCCATATAGATAGCATTAATTATTTAAAAATTTATTAATAGTGGTACTAGTTTGGTCAAAATGAAACGGTTGGGGTAAAAAAGGGCAAAAGAAAAAAGAAAAAAAAAGCCAACTTTGGCATACATATATGGACAAATGATACATTATCTTTTTGGGTCAACATATGGTTAGTGGCATCCACAATAAATTTAACTTTTTGTTGATGCCACATCACAACATCCAATGGCTGAATTAATTCATGCCAACACACATTAAAAAAAAAAAAAAGGGTTACAATTAATGCTTTTATCAGCATCGGAGTTCCATTAAAAAATATCCTATCATGTAAAAAATGTGTCCCCATGATGGCAAGGGCTTTGGTAAGCAAGTTTGCAAAAACACTTAATTATGCTTATTTATTTGTAAGTATTACAAACTAAGTATATGAATAACAAAATCATACGTCTCTAATCAGTTGTTAGGCTTAGGCTTAGATTGAGGTTAGAGATCTCAATTTGTTACTTGTTGAGAATTATATGAGATTTAGGTAGAGATTTAAAGATAATTGAGTGAGATTTAGGTTAGAAGTCTCAATTTGTTATCTTATATACTATATTATTTGTAAAAATGAATAAAAAAAAGGTTCAGAGATTAAAAGCGCAAACAAATTCCCTTATAAAAAATGTAAAATTCACAAGTCTCAAATAATTTTTAATCACGATCAAACCCGTCATTGATAGACATGATAAACACAATCTTTGATGGGACTATGACAATCAACAATCGCAATAAAGAATGATCAAAATTTCATAGTGAGACAATTCATATCATGTCAGTTTCGTTCATACTCTTTTAAGGGTGCACAATTTTGCACCATCACCGCAACGATTTGGATTCTCTTCTCACAAAGCTAGTGAAAGTAGAGAAAGCTATCTCATAAAGTCAATTGTGATATTTTGTTGAATAATGTAGTGTGAATAACGAAATATTAATTAATTTATTTCACAAAATGTATTATCATAAATAAAATAGAAATTAGATAAGACTGATTCTACACACAATAATTCACAACAAAATGAGCATTTTGTTGTTTAAGATGCATATCACTGTCTAAAATAAAATAATCAATTGGAAATTAAAAAAAAAAAGATTGTGGTAAGGGTAAAGCTAAAGGGGTAGGCACCTTGGTAGCGCAGTCTCTCCGCTTTTAGTTTTAGCGAAGCCAAGCTGAGCAGCTGTAGCATTACACATCACGTGTCACTTTGGCCCGCTGATTTTGCCATTTCTTATATTTATTTCGATTTTATTGCACTAAATAATAACACAACCAACCAACCACAATGCCAATATGCTTCACCTTTCCGTCTCTGTGAGCGTGGCTTTGTTTCGATTGGTTAACTGAGATAGCACAAGTCCGTGAGGCGGTGCGGTGGGGGCGTGGAATGGATGAGAAGAAAGCAGCGGTGGAGGAGGACGCGGCGGCCGCGATGATCTTTGGAGGAGGCGACATGAAGCGGATCCCGTCGGAATTGGCACTCGAAGAGCTGTTCAGTAAGGATCACGGTGATCAGGATGAGGAGGAGGATCGCGATGAGGAGATAGTTGGAGAAATTCGCGCTCAGATCAGTCAGGGATCGGAAGCTAAGAGTAGGAGCTCTAGGAGTAAGGTCTTATTCGCCCATGGCCACTCTTTTGATCCGCTTCTCAGCAACTTGCTACAAGCTCAACTTCCTTTCCCTTCCACAGATCGGGTTACTCTCTCTCTCTCTCTGTCTCTCTCTCTCTCTAACAATAATAAATTAGTGTTGCTATTTTTACTGCGATATTTCTTATTATTTATGGCACAAGGAAATTGTTAGGTAGCTTGATTAAGAATGGAATTCTTGACGGCTCTAGCTACCATGCAAGCTACTTGGAGATGATCTGGTCAATGAGCACTGGTGCTTATGAACCATAAGAGTGTCACTTTTAGGTTTACAATTTTCTAATTTCGTTTTACCAAATACCTCGAGTGTAATATGTCAAATGGTAGGTGCAATGTATTACCTTCTTTGTTCATTATATTGAGTTTTGTTTTGATTACAAGAATTTAGTGCTGCCAAAACACCAATGAGAACAAATCTCGAAATCCTAAAAGACTGAGAATGAATCGCAACTGAGGACATATCTTGGCATGCTCAATAATCAATCTCCAAAAGCTGCCTTAGAATACAATAAGAAACGATTATATAGAGTGTCAACATATCCTATTTAGGAAAAGAAAAACAATTGAAAGTAGGAAATAAAACTAATTAGAAAAACAGCCAAGTTATAGTTACCAGTATGCTAATTTCTTGATTTATGCCTTGATTTGATTTACCCCAAATCAAGAGTAGACTTCCCTTAAAATCCCAAATCTTTATATTTAGCTTGTTCGTGATTCTCCCTTGGCTAAAAATAACTCAACTCTGTGAGTTGGACTGCAAGTACCTACTTCAGGAGTTCCAGAATAAAGAATTGAAAGATGACTGTAATGAACCAAGTACAGCTGAATCAGGACAGCCTTTGTAGAGACTAGGAACCTCAGAAAGTGCTGTGAGATGAAGTAGAAATCTCGGTAATCAGTACAATTGATACCATCCCTGTGAGATCTAGAAGTCTAATGACCTACAGAAACAGTAGTAAGTTAGAAAGGAGGCTAAAATTTGCCTAGGTGAGTTGACAAAACCTTTATTCGTAGAACATGACTAGGATTCATGTCATCAGGTAAAAGCTCAAAGGGAACACTTAGAAAACATAGGAAAAAGTAAGCCTGATGATGATCCTTACGTTAATGTAACTACTAGTCCTTTACCAATAGATGTTATCTCCATACTGAAATAGCTATAAGTAAAGATTATGCTCTAGAAGGAATAGCATTATTTGACTCGAGCACAGATATGAATTGTGTTGAAGAACGGTTATTCTCACAAAATTTTTTAAAAAACAAAACAATTTTTAACTAGTGTAAATAATATAAAATTACAACTCCAATATAAGGCCATAGCATCTCATGTCTGTAATACTGGTGTTTGGTTTAAAACAGCCTTTCCTTTTAGTTAAAATTTGCTACATAGGTTATTTTAGGCAATCCTTTTCTTCAAATATTATATCCATAATCCAATGAAAGATCAAGCAAGGTATAAACTCAAAATTTTTGGGGAAAAATATTGTACTAAAGTTTGCATATCTAGTTAATGTTAGAGATGTTAATATCTTATGACATAATTCTATTATGCAATAACCCTCTATTAACACCATATGAAGGAAACAAAAACAATTTACTTATCTGCAAGACTGCAAAATTATATCAAAATGACAAAAATAAATGATAAAATGAAAAATACATAGTTCAACAATCAATTGATCAATTCAAGGCCAAATTGAAAAGTGAAGTTTGTGCCTCTATACCTAATCTAATGCATTTTTGGGACTGAAAAAGACAGTAGAATTACCATAAGAGACAGATTTTATGAAACACAAATCCTATACTGAAGTTAGGCCTGAAATCCAAGATCTATTAAACAAAAAGTTAATTCGAAAATCTAAGTCTCCTTGGTCTTATTCAGCCTTTTATGTATTAAAAATGCTGAAATAGAGAGAGGAATCTTCAGAATAGAAAAAATTGATAGTTTTTTCTGCAGTTACTTTGCTTTTCTTTACAAAATGATTTTTTGCTTGGTGTTGGACTGGGAAATAGCATTACATTGCTTTAGCGTTTGCATTAAAACTTATAAATGCATTGCCCATCTCCTACTCCCTTCCGACAAAGATAGAGATGAAGGAAATAGTAAATAATAATAAACAGAATAAACCTCAGGACCATTTTGTGTTTAAGCCATACATATTAGTTGCTTATCTGTTGTGGAATATATGTCTGTAACTTATATATTCTTCTTGTACTACCAGGAGGTCATGAACGATTTTTCAAGTTATGGTGGACTAACAGACACTAATCTGTGGTGTGAAAATGTCACTTCGAAGCAGTCTGGTACCTCAGTACCTATTGGTTCCCAGTCATCAATGTGTGGTATGAAAAACTAAGATGGATGCATCATATTTGTGTTTGTCTGTGGATACACATACTCAGGTGCACACATGTGCGTATAGATGTGTATACACACACACACATAGGTATGTTGCTTGCATGCAAGTGCTGTTCATAATCAGTCGAGACAAACTGCCTTTCTTTGGTATTACAGAATAAATGTATTTGCTGTGGAGTTGCTTGCTCATATCTATAATGCTCAGAGAACTGAATGAACTGAATACGTCTGAGTCTATATGCATCTATACAATTATATTCATATATTTATGCAAGTCTTGCTGGTTGTCATTGGATTCTAGCAAACAACATAGGTCTGACATGTCTTCTCCATGCAGTTACTTGTTATTAAAAATAATTCCGCAAAGTTTGAATTAAATGTTTTTTGTTGTTTAATTTCCTGATAAACTGTGATTGTTCAGTTAGAAGTCCAAATTCAAGTACTAAACCGAAAACCACAGATAATCAAGCAACAGGAGCTACCAGTAATTCCTCACACGAGCAATCAGACGATGATGATATGGATACAGAAGCTGGTATTTACAAAAAGGGCACCGATACTATTGATATGAAACGCATCAAAAGGTAGATTTACATCTATGAATAAGAGAGTTTAGAGTTATGAGTTAGATCTTGAGCCAAGGCCATTGCTGCGGTTTCAGAATGGTTTCAAACAGGGAGTCTGCTAGGCGCTCGAGGAGGAGAAAACAAGCACAGCTGGCTGAGCTTGAGCTTCAGGTAACTACTAATTTTTCCTACCATGTGTTAGTTGAATTGCCCAAGGTCAAAACATATCCTTGCACTCCAAAATGCCGGGGGAAATTAATTGGATAACAGGAATTTGTCTGACATTTATTTGGCTTGGGAGCTTTTTATAAGATTCGTCTTTTTCCTGGTCTCCCTGCAACTCACCCAGTGCATGCCTGGAGGAATGCCTTTTCTTGTGGCGTCTTTTACTAGTTTTATGTGCACAAAGCCCACATGCAGACTTTGAGTTCTTTATATATTCATTGTCTTAGAACATTAATTTATACTTATCCCAGGTTGAGCAACTGCGTGGAGAGAACGCATCTTTGTTAAAGCAACTTACTGGCACTACTCAACAATTTAAAGATGCTGCCACCAACAATAGAGTGCTTAAATCAGATGTTGAAGCTTTGAGAGCCAAGGTACCATGCTTCTCCCTTTATCGTGTGGTTCAATAATAAAATCCAATGCAGTTCTTGGAAAGTGGATATCCTAAAAATCAACATGACATTTTGATACTTTGATATCTTTTCATAGATTCCTAAACTGCATTAATTTGTCATAATAATTTCATTATAGTCGGATGTCTAAAATTCATTTGGCTGATCCCACCAACTGGGATTAGTGCTTACTAGTAATTGATTGGGGGAAAAAGCATGAATAGGTAACGTTATATATTAGAAAATGCTACCATTTCTTGCATTCTATTCCCCTCGTCAACTTGCAAGTTTTTACACCGGGCAACTACTAGTCCTAATTATGTTGAAACGTATCTCTCATTAATTTTGTACTGCTGCTCCCAGGTTAAGCTAGCTGAAGATATGGTTACTAGAGGATCATTGACTTCCAGTTTGAGTAATCTTCTACAGAACCATTTGAGCACGCCTCAGTCGACTAGTAGTCACAAGCCAACAATGGCTGTCCATGGTGAGGATGCCTTATATACCGGAATGACGAAACCGATTGAACTTGAAAGTGCCGGTGCCTTCAATGACAATGTCAAGAACGGCATTCTCAGTGACGGAGCCAACTGCTCGGCCGAGAATTGGACATGGGTAAATCGTGTACCTACCGTTTCCAAGTAGAGCTATTGTTAATTGTTGTTCTGTAACCTCCCCCCCCCCCCCCCCCCCCCAGTAAAACCTCCTTTGTCACTGGCTTGTTTTGTATCCTGGAATGCAGTAGAGTAATCAGTGTATAGCAATAAGTTTTATGGAAGATTCTAATTTCTAGCGGAGAAGAGCCCGTGTCTCCATCAGGATTGAATTTGCATACTTAAACAAAGACTAGTGCTGCAAATCAAACACCACATAAAGGTTATGAACCAAATTGCAGATGAGATTCAATATTGGCAATTGTGGTTTCCTCAAAATCAACTAAATCGCCATCTACAATCATTTCACGTGGCATAATCATCTATGTCCGATCAATTATTATTTATGCTTGTACAACAGTGATAGAAGGAACAAGGATTCTCGTTCCTCAGTTAATCAGTGGTATTTCTAAATCAGCCTGCATGCTACCTCCGCTCCCGGTGAATCTGGAAAACTCATCTGGTGGAGGAATGCCTAGCTCCGAGCAAACAAACTGAATTACTTTTCCTGTAGCAGTGCCAAATGACATTTTGTTCAGGGTTACTGCAATTGAGAAATTGTTCTTTATGTCACAGTAGCCTGTTGATCCACCCATGCCTGAGTGCCCAAAGCCAACAAGGGTCCCATCCTTGGCATAATACCTCGTAAACCCTAGCCCAAATTTCCCATTTGGCAGAGCCAAGTTCTCATACTCCCCGGTACCCAAAAATGCATCATGAATTTTAGGATTACTAAAAATCTTGCTTCCAGCGCCATGATTAGCAGCGATTGTTGAGGTTTCAGTTTTAGTTGGGCTGCTGACAGGAACCTTAACGTAGCCTTCGCCAGACTTCCTACCAACACCACCATTAGAAGCAGAACCAACAGAAGCGTTGACACCATTTGAGGCTGTTATGAACTCCTTTCTCTTGCCGCCCTTCTTCTGTTTCTTTTGGGATTTTGGGGAAGAGAATTTGGGGTAGTGCGGATGGCTGCCAAGTGGTGGCTTGGAAGATGAGGGATGTGGTGCCGGGACCACGCCACCATCTACTAGTGCTGCATAGTAGCGTGCAAGTGCACGGGCTGAGCAATGCCCATTAGCAGCAGGTATAATGGCACGGCGAACATTTAGGGTGTTGAATAGAACGGGAAGCGTGGTTGCTAGCTGGGAAATGTCTTCTGGCTGGAAGGTTGAGGGCAGTTCTGGACGGTTTTGGATACCTGAAATCTTTTTAAGATCATCTGTGTCCAATGCAAGTGTTGCGAGCCGAGATTCCACACCTGGAGCAAAGCCACCAATGTTACTGTGACAGATATTGATAAAGAGAATTATAATTTCATAGATAACGACTTATGTGAACAAGATAATGCACTTTTACAGGGAAGCAAAGGTAAATACTTGTTACTCAGATAAAAACACGATGCTGTGGCATGCTAAAGTGCATGCGCAAGTAGCATCCAACACTGAAATGAGAGACCAGAAATCCAATGGAAGGCTAACCACCTGGAGGAATTCCAATATAAAGCTCGCCTTCTATGTTCAAGGGGCAAATGAAAGCTTCTTCCAGAATTTCCTGGAACTTCTTTCCAGATGCATGCTGCAACATAAACGTAATTTTTTCAATCAATTGAAGCTGATAATGGCAGAGACGTTCAAAAGTACAGTAAAACCCTCTTTTTGTCTTGCCAGTATGTTAAAAATGGGACCCTGATAAAGATTTTCAAGATCATATTATATTCACTACATGCATCTGAAAAGGGCTCTATACAGCATACTGGATGGGCTAACAGAAATGATATTGGCCAATGTCATAAAAAATGCACGCATGAGATAGATAAATCTATTTGAGTGGAAAAAGTGCAGAAATAACAGAACTGATTAAAGTTATGATGGGGCAAAAATAAATATCCAGGCTCTCATTTCTAATATTAACGATGGTTGGTTGGAGCAAAGAAGTCTGGGACTGAGATATTTAAGGTAGAACTTGTATGTTGAGGCTTTTGCTTTCTGGAGTAACCTTCATAGAAGTGAGATTATTCTTATGGTTGTGTGTGGGTAATTTAGGATCATAATTTTTAAGTCCAAAGTTGTTATGAATAATGTTGTGGAAAGATACAAGCATATGAAAAGTACATTGTCTGCCACCCCTCTAATACAATGTCACTTATTTGCATCCTGATTTTGGTTTCTGATAGATAAGAGAAGCTCTACAGAGACTTTCTGCATGGGAAAGGGGGGTGGTTAAGGATGAATATAAACTTTTTAATTGGAAGGTGTTCTTTTCTTTATAAGACAAAGGATCAGGAATTAACAATATTACTGTTCAGAAAACCTTCTTGGCAAGTGGCCATAGTTATGGAAGTTTGTTTGCCATAGTTACCATCTGCGGTGAAAGTAATTTCTGTAAATTCCCATTGCTCTAGGGACAATAGGTCACTGGGAGCTAGCTACTTTGATGTTTCTTGGGACAGGTTTGGAGAGCTATTGTGTCATTTTGGGAGGTTTTCCTCAGGTTTTTGTGAATTAGTGTTGGTGACAGTACAAGGATTAAGTTTTGGTGGGATTTTTCTGTGGTACTAGATCCCTTCCGCATTACTTTCTAGGCCTCTCTTTCTTAGCCATGGACAGGGATATAGTTTTCAGGCTTCTTTGGTTCTGCTTGCTCTCCTCCTTCCAGGAGTAATTTTTAGGAAGGAATTGTATTCTCTGACAGCATTTTAAGGTCTTGGGATGATCATGCCCCATTTTGTCCTGAAGACAGCTGGGTTTGGTGGGATTGTCAGGAGGTTCTTTTTCTGTAAGTTCTTCCTAATATGTTCTTCATGACAGCAGCAAATCCATTCCCTAGAAAAGATATCTCATGGAGCTATTCTTAAAGCAGCATTTGATGGATTGGTGCCTTCTAATCTTGCCCGGGTCCTCAGTAGGCCATGTTGGCTTCAGTCTTGAACTTTTGGTTCATTTAGGACTAGTTTTCCATTCTTGGGCAGAGAAAATTTGGCATCTTCTTCCTTTTACAGTGATGCAACATCTGTAACAGAAGAACAGTAGAGCTTTTGAAGGCGCACAGGAAAGGCTCTATTCTCTACTCTTTGTTTTTTCTGGTTTTCTATGCTTCGTTTATTTCTGAATCAGTTATTTTAGCTGGTGAGCTCATTGTTTTTATACAGGGTTGCTTTTTAATATTATTATATTTATTAAGCAAAAATATAGAGTTGCTGAAGTAGCAAATTATTTTTATCCACTTTTCTCTTTGCTTTGAGTTGAGGACCCTGAACTCGATGTTGATCCATGATATCATTTTCTAGTTTCTTTTTCCAACAGATTCCTTAATAGCAGCAATTTACCCAGACACAACAGTGCAAAAACAGTACCTTGATTTTGAGATATATATACACATATATTTCAGAGAACCAGGATCTGCAATTCAAGCATTTTAACTTGGGTAAAAAAAAAATCACGGTGACCTTCAAGTTTGTGCTATAATCAGAACCAAAGAAGCCGTTAAAAAGGCAGGCTTGGCAAATAAATTTGTGTACCTATCAGCCCTTTTCCTATTGCTGACATTAGAACTTGGATTTAACCTCAAGTATATAATCAACAAGATTGTGGTTCTAGAAAATATCAATTTACAGTGGAAAAAATGAAAATTTTGAAGTCACTGGTATATTTGAAGCATATAAACAGATAATTGAAGTACAGTGTTAAAAAAAAATAAAAAGGTTCAGGTGAATGAATGAAGCACCAAAACTGGCATATAATTTCAAAATTAACAGTGCAATAATACCTCAATAATTCCACCACATAGCCAGCCAAAAGACAGATAATGATACAGCTGCTGACGACCAGGCTCAGTCTCCGGGACTGACAACGCAATGCAATTCAAACACTCATCCCAATCGAGCATCAGTAAAGGATTTTCTCTTGTAAGACTGGCCAATGCATTATGGAGACCAGAAGTATGATTAAGCACATGATGAACCTACTCAATAGAAGGAAAATTAGTAAAATAAACAAAGATGTTTTTCTGCTTGTGTCAAAAATTCATACATAAAGAAAACTAAAGGAAATTAAGGCATTTAACATGCTTGATTTTTACATTCAGAAAGGCAAGAAAAAGGGGAGGAAAAAAGAAAAGAAAAGAAAAAACAAAAAAAGCTGCTCCTTCAAGAATTGAACATCATAAAATAAAAGATCATGTTTTTGATCCCGTAACTTCTCATTATTTTTTCTCAGCAATAAAATAAGGCACAGTAGAGATTTTTAAGAACTTATAATGACACAAAAACAAGTTTAGGTGTAGAAAAGCAAAAACATTTTACCTTTATCAGATCTTTGCCATCTGATCTGAATTGCGGCCAAACATCTGCGACATTTTCTTCAAGCTTCACCTTTCTGCAGGATAACATTTAAAAACAATTACACCCCTTCCTTCTAGTTGTGTTGTGAATCAGTTCTTTAAATGTACAAATATAACAAACAAGAAGAACCAAACAGTGTCAGTTAATAATTAGATAATTTTTTCACACGGAAAAATAATAATAATAATCCATGTTATGTCAAACAAGGAATGACTCCCCTAAGGAAATGAGCCAATACATTCCATAAAAACATGAAAATGCGGATGCATGTTATATTTGCACGTGGAAGTCAAGCATTCTTTGTCAGGAATAAGGTTCTGATTATTGCTTTCATGGATATTCATTTTGTGCCAAGCACTTTCATGAATATTTGTTTGTGCCATGGACTCCTAAATATATATGTGAAACTTAGGAAGAAAACTCTAACTTTTAATATGTATATACCACTTAATTAAATTCATAGATTATACACCTATATATATATACAAATACAATGGGCCATGGGCCATGGGCTCTAACATAGGATTAACCCTAGACTATAACCATATAACTCAACACTCTCCCTCAAGCTAGAGCATATATATCATATGCACCAAGCTTACTACAAATATACTCAATTCGAGGACCTCTGAGAGATTTAGTGAAGACATCTGCTAACTGCTCATTGGAATTGACAAAATCTGTGGTAATACAGTCAGATAAAATCTTCTCTCGGATGAAGTGACAATCTATCGATGTTTGGTCCTCTCATGAAAGACTAGATTGGAAGCAATGTGTAATGCAACTTGATTGTCGCAAATTAATCTCATCTGTGATATCTCCCCAAACTTGAGCTCCTGAAGCAATTGTTTTAACTAGATAAATTCACACATTGCCAAAGCCATAGCACAATATTCTGCTTTTGCACTCGACCTAGCAACAACCTCATGCTTCTTACTTTTCCAAGATACTAGGTTTCCTCCAACTAGAACACAATATCCTGAAGTAGACCGTTTATCAGAAGGAGAATCTGCCCAATCAGCATCAGAATATCCGACTACTTGAGTATGACCTTTGTCCTTTACCTGGAGCTCCCTTAATATATCTAAGAATCTGGACTACCGCATCCTAGTGGCTATCGCAAGGAGACTGTAAAAACTGACTAACAACACTGACGGAGAAATAAATATTTGGGCGAGTGATAGTGAGATAATTAAGTTTTCCGACTAACCTGCGGTATCTTCCAGGATTAGCAAAAAACTCCCCCTATCCTAGTAAGAGCTTTACATTAGGGTCCATAGGAGACTCTATAGGTTTACAATCAAGCATCCCAGTTTCTTCCAGAATGTCTAACACATACTTTCGTTGAGAGATAATAATACCAGAACTAGACTAAGCAACTTCTATGCTAAGAAAATATTTAAGTAACCCCAAGTCTTTAGTCTGAAAATGATGGAAAAGATGTTTCTTCAACTGAATAATACCATCTTGATTATCACCTGTAATAACAATATCATCCACATAGACAACCAAGTATATACACCTCCCATATGATGTGTGTTTATAAAAAATCGAATGATCAGACTCACTACGAGTCATACCAAAGTCTTGAATGACAGTACTGAAACGACCAAACTAGGCTTGAGGAGACTGCTTCAACCCGTATAGTGAGCGACGGAATTTACAAACCTGCCCAAACTCCCCCTGAGCAACAAACCTAGGAGGTTGCTCCATATAAATCTCCTCCTGAAGCTCACCAGGTAAGAAGGCATTCTTAATGTCCAGTTGATACAACAGCCAGTGGTGCATAGCTGTTGTAGAGAGAAACAAACGCACAGAGGACATCTTAGCAACAAGGGAAAAAGTGTCACCATAGTCAAGACCATAAACTTGAGTATATCCTTTGGCAACCAAATAGGCCTTAAGGCGATCAACCTGCCCATCAGGACTCACCTTGACAGTATAGATCCACCGACAGCCGACAAGAGATTTTCCTGGGCGTAAAGGAACCAAATCCCAAGTGTCATTGGAATGCAAAGCAGTCATCTCATCCACCATTGCTTGTCGCCACCCTAGATCAGAAAGTGTCTCACTAACAATCTTACGTACTGAAATAGAGGATAAGGAAGACACAAAAGCACAAAAAGGAGACGAGAGACGATGATAGCTAAGAAAATTATAAATGGGGTAAGGATTGCGAGAAGAACGGATACCTTTCCGAAGGGCAATAGGAAGCAGATCCTCAGAAGGTAGGACCGCAACAGGTGGAGAGACTGGAGCAAGATGTGAGGTAGCAGGAGTCGTTGAAATAGTAGGAGATACAGGAGAAGGCGCAGGAACAACACCCCCACCGAGAGGAGACCGAGGCTGATGACGCCGATGATAAACCTACAATGCAGTAGAAGAAGGAACAGAGAGAATAAGAGCAGGAGGACTCGCGGGAAGAGGGATTGCCTCAGAAATGGGTTGACACTCGGAATGAAGCGAAGAGTAGAAAGGAGATGACTCAAAGAAGGTAACATCCGATGAAAGAAAATAGCGGCGGGTGTCAGGAGAATAACACTGATAACCCTTCTGAAGGCGAGAGTAACCAAGAAAAATGCACTTGATGGATTGAGCAGACAATTTATCTTGACTGGGAGACAAGTTATGAACAAAGCAGGTGCAACCAAAGACACGAGGAAAAAGAATATATAATGGTTGATCAGGAAACAAGAGAGTGAGGAATCTGATGCTGAAGAACCGAGGAGGGCATCCTGTTAATGAGATAGCAAGCAGTAAGGACAGCTTCAGCCCAAAAGCGAAAGGGGACATGATGATGTAGAAGAAAAGTGCGAGCAGTTTCAATCAAATGTCTGTTTTTACGCTCAGCAACCCCATTCTGCTGTGGTGTATACGCACAAGACGACTGATGCAAAATCCCCTGAGAAGACATAAAGGTAGTAAAGGGAATAGAAAAATACTCAGGGGCATTGTCACTACGCAATACTTGGACAGAGGTATGAAATTGCGTTTTGATTTTAGCACAAAAGGATTCAAAAATTGAGAATAACTCAAAACGATTTTTCATTAAATATAACCATGTGTAACGAGAATAATCGTCGATAAACGTTACAAAATATTGAAAACTCAAAACAGACACAACACAACTAGGACCCCAAACATCAGAATGAACTAAAGCAAACAGGGATACAGCCTGATTATTGACACGCTTTGGAAAAGAAGTGCGGGACTGTTTTACAAATTGACAAGACTCAAAATGAAAAGACGACAAACTAGATAAACTAGGGATCATCTTCCGAAACTTAGCCAAACTAGAATGTTCCAAACAATTGTGGAGAAGACTAGGAGACTCAATCACCGAGCAAGCAACAGGCGATGCAGGAAGGTTGAGATGATAGAGACCCTGCAACTCACATCCGATGCCAATCATCTGTCTCGTACCGCGATCCTGGATAGTAATAGAATGATTATCAAAGGTGATAGAACAATTTAAGGCACGCGTAAGTTTACTAACAGAGACAAGATTAAAGGGACAATGAGGAAGATAAAGAACAGAATCTAAAGGCAGCGAAGGTAAGGGTTTGGCGGTGCCAACAGCTTTAGCAACCACTTTAGACCCATTGGCTAATGTTACAGAAGGTAAAGAAATAGAATTAGTAAAATGAGATAACAAAAGGGGATTACCAAAGATATGGTTAGAAACACTTGAGTCCAGGACCCATGGTCCCAAGAGGATGACTGAGCGAGACAAACAGTGGAATCACCAGAGTGGGCGACAGAAGCAACTGTGGATGAGATTTGCTAGGACATCTTATACTTGAGATACTCATCATAGTCAGCCCCAGAGAGAAGGACAAATTACGCTGGATGACCATCAAAGGACTCAGATCGAGAACCATCAGCATGAGCAACATTAACACAAGGAGGGCGGCCATGCAATTATAACACTGTTCCTTAGTATGCCCCCACTTGTGACAGTAGTTACACTTGGGGCGTTTGCCCTGATTACCACGATCTGAATGATCACCTGTAGAAGAGGGAGGCACTGTAGGAACAGATGAAACCCGAAGAAGACGAGAATACACTTCATCCATAGTAGGTACAATAGGACTAGTAAGAATTTGATCACGAACAGGAGCAAGCTCAGGACCAATGGCAGCAAGAGTACACACCATGAAGAACTTATCCCGCTGAACTAGATCCTCTGCAGCAGTCTTACTAGCAGGTAACAAGGAGTTAAATTCAGCTTTAATAGAGGCCATCCAACCAAGAAAATCAGGAAGAGTCAAACCTTGTTGTTATAAATTGAGCAGATTAGATACCACTGAATATAGGCGTTGAATGTCATTAGTGTATAACGCCTTGGCCTAAGCCCACAATTCACAGCACGTGGTATAGTTAGTATAGATCAGATGAAGAGAGGGATCAATTGACTGCCACAGGAGACTGCACAACAGAGCATCAACTCTCTGCCACTCAGGTTTATTTGTGGTCACATTCTCAGCTTTGGTAGTTAGATGATCCTGTAAACCTTAAGCCATACACCATAATTCAACCGCCTTGGACCAAGAGATATAATTGGAACTGCCCATCAACTTCTCAGTAGCAATGGCTGGAGAAGGAGACAAAATACTAGAGAAGGAGCCAGATTTACTGGTACCAACCATGTTGGACAAAAAAGAGCCCTACAAGATCAACATATCTGAAACAAAAGGGTTAAATAAGCCAAAAAATAAAGGCTAGATTATCCAACACAGAGAATGAGGTGTGGAGGTGTGCTGGAGCGACGGCAAATGGCGGATGCCGATGATCGGCGGCAACGGATGGCGAGGTTGGGATGGACTGAAGGAGGCGAGTCCAATGGTGAAGACGGCGTTGCGATCGAAGCACTGGTGAGAGAGATTAGAGCAAAAACATTCCGTGAACAGTGCGAGAGAGGCGGCGCGTGGGGACGGCAACGACGACATTCCTCCGGGGGTCAACAGATCGAAGGTCGGTGAACGAAACGACGGTGACAGTGTGCGTGATCGATGGTCGGACAATGAAGACCCGTTGTTGACCAGTAGCGCGAGCGGTGGAAACGCAGTGGGCGGTGACGGCGATGGCATGGCAGGCTGCAGCGGTCGGTGGCGACGCGACCGACGATGGTCATCGGTGATGTGGGCAACAGTGGCTAGGGTTTGTATGATGGCTGCTAGGGTTTGTATTTTGGCTCTGATATCATATGAAACTTAAGAAGAAAACCCTAACTTTTAATATGTATATACCACTTAATTAAATTCATAGACATATAAAACTGACTTGTTATGAAAAACCCACATCATCTTAGGTTGAGTCTTGAATTACCTGGTCCCTATTAAGATTTATATGTCAAGGTAGTGTTTGTTAACTAAGATATGGAGTGGAAAATGTCAGATATAGAAAGCATTCCAGATGTTTGTCATTTTCAACTTGTTTGTTAAACTTATCTGGTGACACTTAAAAAAGAAGTCACGTGACTTCTTATCTTAATTTTTTCAAATATACTTATCTCTCTCCCTCTCAAGATAAGTATATCTTGGTTCTTACAGATAAGAAAAAAATGACGCTTGTGTCCTCTACTGAATTCCAAAAAATTTAACAAACTGTTTAATAAAAATTTTGAAATGTTTTCTAATCTTATCTTAACCATTCCATATCTTGATCTAGAAAGCATTTTAGTCTTATCTTGATACTCCCTTATTTTGCTCATTTTAACAAACGCTACCCAAGTGGATCATGCACTAGGTATGGGCAAAATTCTAGATTCTAAAATTCCAAATCAGGGTTATACTAGAATACAGGATATGGAGCATACCAATAACTAGCTCTATAGCTGTCAGATTTATTAGGTGGTTAATATTCTAAATATTAGATAACATACTTATGCATCAAACAAAATGCTGAATTCACTGAATACGGCTAATAATAATACCAATAGATCTCTTAACTCAGCTTATGAGTAAACGGCAAGTTGAAGGTGCTAGTTGTGCAGTAAGATAACCATCAGTAGAAACCAGGTTTTGATTTAAAAAAAAAAAATGTCATCACAAAAAGTATTGAGACCAGAAAAAAAAAAAAAAATCCTTGCAGTTATACATGTTTGAGAACCTGCTGCAATTCCAAAAATTAATCCTCCTTCCAATTGCATATTTTATAGAAGACCTGCAATTCATGTCTATGCATTATAGGTCATTGTCCACTTAACTATCCCTTTACATGCACATGTGATGATGTCCTTGATGGTTGATTCAGTAATTTTCACTCTATTATATCAAACTAGGGAACAATTTTTATCATGCGACACTGATGTAGTTTGTTTATATGGCACAAATACTACCATAAAGTTGGACCTTATTTTGATGTTCACAATTCATAAAGTTTAAGATCCAAGTATGCAATCATTAGCAAGTCAAAAAAAAGCTGTCCCCAATGCATGAGACTCCTCCACATTGCCAAGGGTCGAGAGAGAGTCACACTTTTGTAAGCAACCCTACCCTAGCTTTGCAAAGAGGTTTGTTTCCACAACTTGAACCCATTACCTTCCAGTCACAAACGGACAACCTACTGTTGCTATGAAAAAATAGCACAAGTCTGATGTTCAAAGCAAGACCAAGCGCATGAAAATATCAAAGGGAAATAAGCTTAAAGGAAACAAAGATATTAATTTTTTCATCATAAATAGAAACAAGAAAATATATTTTTATCCTTGCAAAGATTTCCTTTCATCCTTAACATGTATAGATTTCAAATATGAAATTGGGAAGAAAATATAACCTGCTATCAATCAGCCAATGTAACATGCCAGCAGTTATACCCTTTGTAACAGAAAAAACAGGGAATAAACTATCAGGCTGAACTGGACGAGGATCATATCTTCCAAGTACTCCAGCAGAAGTATCAATGATCACTTCTCCATCCTTATAGGCACATACCTAAGGTTACCAGGGGAAAAAGTTAACAAATACAGAAACCAGACTTAAGAGAATACAAATCATACTTTGACAAAGGCTGCACAAATGAAAAATATACACTGGGTTATTATCCATTAAGTTTTATTCATAAATGCGTAAAGTTAATAGAAACGCATACCTGGATTCCAAGGATTTTATCAGCATTCCCCAACTCCACCAAAAGCTGCCTCAGCTTGGCCTCCACATCAGAACGAACAGGTGTGTCAAAAATCCACTGTGCATTGAATGCTGGTCCCATACTAATATTGCTGAGACAAGTTATCCCGCACTTCAATCAGATTACAAGTTAAGAAACTATGATGATAGGGACTCTGGACACACTTACCCTTGCAAAACAGACTCAGCAAAGGGTCTCATTATATCTAGGTAACTTATGCGAACATCCATTGTAGAAGAAAGCCCTGAATCCATGTAAGTATGTAAATTAAGTCAGCACAATTCTTTTAACATTATGAGGCAAGGACTATGGATTTATTACAGACCTCTAAGCAGATTAAGTACCCGTGAAAATATCACAATGTCTCCTGGAAAAGCATCAACCTGTGGAGATATATTGTTATTTCATAAGACATGGAGAAAACTCAATTGAAATTTTACTAAAAACATCAATAGAACAAGATAAAACAAGAACTCACAGGATTGAAACGTTTAATTTCTTTTTGGTTGAGTTTCATCTTTTCCTGTATGACTTTCAGGTTTTTTGTTCTTTGATCAGACAAAGATTTCATTGTGGCCTAAATAAGAAACGATTATCATTATAAGATCCTACACAAGACTATGGTCAATCCAAGAAGCAAGCAGGCGTACATACAACAGCTTCACTTGCAGGTGTTGTATTGCGGAATAACAAACTAGTAACCTCCATAGCCTGCTCTGGCAAGTCCAAGCGCAACTTAAGTCCCATTTCTGCAAAGGCAGACAGGAGTGCCACATGGTCGCCCTGCAAATTTAAATATTCTAATAATTGATCACCTAGAAAACAAGATAGAAGTAACTGCAAACTCTACAACTGGGACTCAAAAAAGTAAACTGTGAACAAAAAATAAAACTGTGACCCCAGATCTTAAACTAATCTAATTATTTTGTAAAGAAAGCTTCATATACACAAAGATATCAAATGGAATATTCAACAAAAGAAATTTCTCTAAAATTTACCTAGAAGGACACAGTACATTCCAACTTCAGTAATTCAGTAAAAGAATAATGGGTCGAATATATTTGAATCTTACAATAATTCATAATGGAGTTCTTATAAACAAGTTACTAAATACATGTATTATCAAGCAGAAATGTGTGTTTGACTAGTGAAGGAGACATGTTAAGCCCTTGCCTTTTTGCTCTTGTGATGGTTGAACTCACAAAGCACATCTAAGAAGAGATGCTTTAACATATGTTATTTGCAAACTACAGTCTTGGTGGGCAAGCCAAAAAGGGCATACATATTAGGTTCAAATTACATAGGGACACCTTAGAATTTAAAGGTTTCATGTTGAGCAGATCAAAAACCAAATCTATGGAATGTAAGTTTAGGGTTTTAAGGTAAGCAAATAGAAATAAAGTGTGGATGATGTAGCATGTAGTTTTAGTAAAAGTAGAAGTGTGGATGATGTAGTAGTAAGACTTGAAGATCAAATTATTCCTAGAGAAGATCAGTTTAGACATGTTAGACCAATTGTTAAAAAGGAGTGGCCGTTACTGAGGATGGCACCTATGATGGTTAAAGTGAAGTTCAATATTTTATTCAGTTATAATCCCTTTAAAATAGAGGTGTCAAACAGGTCGTGCCAGTTTTGTTGCCAGTAGTGCCAAGCATGGCTCAGTTGGCAGGCCAGACAGTTTTGCCCTCCTACTTTTGAAATTTGTTAAAATTTAAAAACAATCTTTAATAATATAATAAAATGTAGTACTGGATAAAATTTTGATCAGATTTAAAATATATACGTATTTAATAATATAATAAAAATGTAGTACTGGATAAAATTTTAATCATTTTATTGAAAATCATACCTCAATTAACAATGAATAACACAAGATTATTACATTCAACTTTTTCTTGTATTGAAAAATGAAATAAAAAATGATTACACCAATATACTTCAAAGAATAAATTTACACTGAATAATATCTCAACTAACAAATTTAATCATCATCATTCTTCAATTTCTGGCTTTATGCTTTCGGTCAATTCCAAAATTCAATCCTCAATTAGAAAGTATCTTTGCTAGCCACTGTTTAGTAGCTGACATGTATAGTCCATCTCGTTTTAAACTTTTAGTGTCTAAAAATAATCTTTTAGGTATTAAAAATTTAAAACTAAATGGAACTATAAATATCAACTATTTATATTTTCTTTATACCTTCTAGCAATATAAAAATGCTATAATTTTAAGAGAGTTTGAAAATTGAGTAAGAAATGAGAGATGAGAGATCCTATTTATAGAGCAGGAGGGGGCGGGGGAATGGGACTCCCCCTAAACCCTAGCCCCTAGGCTGCAGCTGCGACCTTGTGGGGGCAGCTTGCAATGTGTGCCCTGCCCTCTGGGCCAAGCAGAGCTCATTTGACACCTCAACTTTAAAACCGAAAGGAAAAATTTATCAGACAGCTATATGATCATCATGGTTGTATTGCTTAGAATGTTGGGTGATAAAGTATCAACATGTGCATAATATAAGCATAACTGAAATACAGATGTTATTATGAATGAGTAGCAATACAAGAAAAGACAATAAGAAAGGAGATTGTTCATAATAAAGTTGAAGGGATGCCTACTGAAAATAAGATACATGAGACACAATTAAAATGACTTGAACGTGTAAGAAGAAAACCAATATTTTCCATTATGGGGCAAGTGGTTGAAATAAAAGACATGTCTAGTAAAAGAGGAACAGAATTATGTAGTCGACCCCAGCAAACATGATAGGGTCAGGCAAAACACCTTGGCCCTCTTTTAGATTGTATTCTCTTCTTATGCTAATAAAAAACACAGTATTTACAGCAAACTGAACAGAAAAGGCACAGGAATGCGGTTTATTCTGTTGGAAAAATAGATCTTGTTATTCCAATCCAATTACCAAGGAACAAAGTTTTGCTCTGTTACCATTAAAATGGCTTGAACTCTTCTATTTCCTAAGAAGGGGACATAAACTATACTGACTATACCGGAAAAGCAAAATTCCAATGTTTCTGTCCACACATTTCAATGCACATCAAAACTATATAATACAATTGATATGCAAAACCACTAAGAAATCCCTAGTGATGAAAGATATGATTGCTTCAATTTGATGGAGTTAGAATCTTTTGGGCTTAACCAAATATATACAGAAGTAATTGGAGCCTCTTTTGATGCTTAGCATCCATCCACTAGTTCAAGCCATCTATGATTTACCTATTTTCTAGGAGAGATCCTTAAAAAAAAAATGATATCGGATCAGTCCTTTAGAACAATAACCCCACCCTCTCTCTCTCACACACAAATGTGCACACACATAATAAATAATATCTTCATCAACCAAGAAAATTGTTAAGAAAGCAGAAAACAGCATATCAAGCTTTAATCCTAGTATATAAGGTCAGTTACATGAATTCTATCTCACCAATCATTTCTATTTATGACCATCTCTTCTATAATGCCCTTATATTATACAAAAGAGTCTCCTACAAACTTTTCTTGGTCTTCCTCTACCTCATTTGCTAAAGATTTGTTCTATTCTGTCAACTCCCCTTATAGGAATCTCATATTGGTCTTTTCCTCACATGATCAAACCAACTTAATTATATCTCACACATCTAATCTTCAATAAAAATCACTCCGAGCTAACCTCATATCTAATTTTTTATCTTTTCTAGTACAGCTTCATATCCATCATAACATCCTCATATCGTTATGCTCATGTTTTGCACATATTGGTGTTTTACTGCCCAATATTCTAAACTTAATAACACATAAGACAAAAAATAAAATAAATAGCACATCAAGAGCATGTCTACTAATGCCCAAAGTTTATGATTTACCATCACTTGTAAAAGCACCATAACGAGATCAAAGAAACATCAGCATTTGATAGATTCACTAGATTTCTCTGTTAATTATACCCAAATTATTTTAATTTAAATTAAAAAATAATTACACAGACCTCAGCTGCTGCCAGAAACATTTTTGCTAGAGCTTGTTTCATAGGGCTTGACAAAGATTTTGTAAGCCCAAAGTCAAGCAAAATTGGACAATGAGGAGGTTCCTTGCTCACAAGAAAATTTCCTGCAGGAAACAACTCAAGATAGAATGTCATAATGAAGAAGAAATGAATCCTTTACAGTATAGACAATGCAGCAATTAGAAATAGTATTTGGACCATACTTATCAATTGATGTTAGGAAAAATTTGGTCACTTGTCCCTTTTTTTAAGTAAAGCAAGAAATGAGAGGGCAACACAAGACCAAAGCATACCAGGATGGGGATCACCATTGAAAAATCCATCAATATAAATTTGGTGTGCATATGCACGTGTGATCTCTTCAACAAGCTTCTGTCTGTCAACACCTAAAGCTTCCAATGACTTAGAATCATTTAAACGGATGCCATCCATATACTCTAAAATGAGGACCTTTTCAGTTGACTGTCAATGCAAGCAATAAATAGAAAAAATGTCAGATATGTGAAAAGGCAAAGTCGATAAAAAAACATCCCATGTTACACAAAAACAGAAAGCACTGGTAGTCCTGCTAACAAAATCAAATTTTTAATCATTTGGTGCATTATAGTACCCGGATAACTTCTGGAATCAAAACATCTACAAAATTAGCACGGTCCTTGTCAATGCCTCTGTTTCTGCAGCCTAGATTTCTAGAGACTGATCTAGTATTTTCTACAGGCACCAAAAGAAGCACTAGTAAGAATTTGTTGGGTACATTCAACATCTGAAATGCCTCATACCAAAAAAGACCACTGAAATTAAGAATTCATATAAAGCATACCAGCCTCATGGTTGAAGTCCAGTTCCTTTGGTGCTTCTTTACACCATTCATCTATCATAGGGCTGAAATCATACTGTGGTTCTGCCCATGCTATCCAGTCAACTATTGATTTTGCATTCTTTAAGTCCTGCAAACAAGCGGATCCAACAATAATAAGTCACAGTATATTTTATTCCCACTTTCATCCTTGCCATCTAGAACCAGAGCTAGCATGACCTCCAATATAATAGTCTTGATGCCTTCATGTTGAACTTTAACTACCACCTCCTGCCCATCATGCAGAGTTGCACGATGAACTTGTGCTATCTGCATAAAGGAAAAATATGAATATAAAACATATTTGGAATGCAGTTTGTTTTGCAACAGGATGAGATAAAAAAAAATTATGCAGCCCTATTCCTATTAGAAGGCTCAGAATATCATGGAAAAGATCCCAGGCAAAGCTAATTCTCTATATGTTAAGTTAAATTACATTAAAAATTTTGCCAACAAACTCACAGTTTCAGAAAAATTTTAGGATCAAAATATCAACAGGAATGTTGTAGAAATGTGATGGGAACCCAAAGAAAATCACAGAGACTGAATTCAAATTTGCCAACTTTAATTGGGTTACAATAAAAAAATCTGGGCATTCCAGAGGCCCTTAACTCTCTCTAAGAACTCAATACAAAAATTATTTCTTACCCTCTACCAATTTCTCCACCCTCTACATATTCTCCTCCCTCCTCCTCAACCGAATTCTGTTACACACTTGCTGAGTTGTTTCACAACTCAACGATTTCCCCACTCTACCTCTACGCACGTGACTGGCTATTATGCCAGCCAACCAATTTACCACCCTACCCCTGCCTCTTGGACCTTCTTTGATAAGTCCAGTGAACCAGAGGCCTATCATTACTCCCCCCCCCCCCAAACTTTCACCTTGTCCTCAAGGTGGAAAAATGGAAATTGTTGCTGGATCAAGTGGTAAGGTTCCCAAGTAGCTTCCAATGGGGGTAGCCCCTTCCATTGTATGAGCAATTTTAATCCCCGTAAGTTCTTCCCGATTCCTGACCGAACTCCCAGCACTGCCTTCGGTTCCACCAGCATCTCAAGGTCTTCATTCAGCTATAGAAGAAGCTCCACATTAGCTTCCAAAGCCCCTCTTGCCTCCCGTAGTTGGGACACGTGAAATACAGGATGGATTGGGCAATGAGATGGCAATATCAGCTTATAAGCAACCGGACCTACTTCTTTCTCAATTTCAAATGGACCATAATAGCGAGCAGCCAACTTTTCATTTGCACGGGCAGCCAATGATTTTTGTCGATATGGCCTTAACTTCAAATAAACCAAGTCCCCTTCTTTGTACTTCACCTCCCTTCTTTTCAAATCTACTCTCTTTTTCATCACTGCTTGTGCTCTCATGAGCTGGGCCTTTAATTCCTCAAGGATTAAATCTCTCTCAATCAGTTGTTGCTCCACCATTGAAATAGGGGTAGTTCCCTTCTCAAACCTCAATAAGGGTGGTGGTTCTCGCCCATACACTGCTTGAAATAGAGTCATCTTGGCAACAGTGTGGTAGGAGGTATTATACCATAATTTAGCCCAAGGTAGCCATATGTTCCATGCCTTCAGTTTTGAGGAAGCAAAACAGTGAAGGTAGGTTTCTAAAGTTCGGTTAAATACCTCAGTTTGTCCATCCATTTGAGGGTGATAGGCTATATTTTTGTTGAGTTTGGTACCTTGTAGTCGGAACATCTCCTCCCAAAATTTGCTCATGAACATTTTGTCTCTATTCGATACGATGGACCTTGGCATTCCATGAAGCCTCACCACTTCCTTAATAAAAATTTCAACCACCTCCCCAGCTGTAAACAGGTGTTTAAGGCCAATAAAATGCCCGTACTTACTAAATCTGTCCACCACCACCAAAATTGAATCCATCTTGCCCGACTTTGGCAATCCCTCAATAAAGTCCATAGTAATGTCGTCCCAAATTTGGTTTGGGATAGGAAGAGACTGCAAGAGTCCCCCCAGTGCTAAATCCATATATTTATTTTGTTGGCAAACTGAGCAATCACATACATACCTGTATATATCCTTCTTCATTCCCTGCCAACAGACATTTGCTGCCACCCTCTTGTAGGTTTTTAAGAATCCTGAGTGTCGTCCTATACTCCCATCATGCCCCTCATGAAGTAACAACAGAATGAGAGTGGATCCCTTGGGTAAATACAGCCTACCCTTGTAAAGGAGAAAGTTGTCCACCAACTGGAAGTTAGGGTGTGAAGTAGGATCAGCTTGGAGCTCCTAGATAATTCCTTGCAATCTTGCATCTGCCTTTACCTCACTAGCTAACTTATCCATTTGGACCACTTTAGGAATTGTTAAGGCCATTATTGTTTCTGGGTGGCAAATTCATGGTGGCAAATTCATGACAGCCCATCAACAGTTTTATTCTCCAAACCTGGCCAATATTGTATCTCAAATTGGAACCCCATCAATTTCACCATCCATTTGAAATATTCCAGACTCACCATCGGCTGTTCCATCAAGTATTTGAGACTCCTTTGATCTGTTCGAACTACAAACTTCCTGCCTAACAAGTAATGTCTCCATTTTTGCACAGCAAACACTATGGCCATCAATTTCCTCTCATAAACAGATTTTTTTCTCCTTAACTGACTGAAATAAGCAATAGGCCTTTGCTCTTGCATTAATACAGCCCCCATACCTTGTCCTAAGGCATCAGTCTCAATGATGATGGGCTTCCCAAAGTCCAGTAAGGGCCTAAGACTAAAACGGATAGGGATACCATTTCAGCCTTAAGTTGCTAGAGGGCCTACTCGGCTGCCACATCCCAAAAGAAGTTGTTCTTCCTTAATCTCTCTGTTAGAGGCCTTGCTAACTTGCCATAACCCCTCACAAAGCATCTATAATACCCTATGAGGCCAAGGAACCCCCTCAATTCCTTTACCAATGTAAGAGTAAGCCACTTTGACATAGCTTGTACCTTACTTCGATCGGCTAAAACCCCATGATGAGATATAATATGGCCTAAATATTCAATTTCCGACTGTCCAAACACGCACTTCTTCCAGTTGGAAAAGAGCTGGTTGTCCGCTAGTACCGTTTAAGACACAACATAAATGATGTGCGTGCTATTCAAAATCCCTACTATACACCAATATGTTATCGAAGAACACCAACATTAAACGGCGCAAATATTCTCTGAAAATGTCATTCATCAATGATTGGAAGGTGGCTGATGCATTTGTCAGCCCGAATGGCATTACTAGGAACTCATAATGCCCTTCATGAGTCTTGAAAGTTGTCTTGGGAACATCCTCCGACTTAACTTTAATATGATGGTAACCAGATTTCAAATTAAGCTTGGAGAAGACCCTAGCCTCATGAAACTCATCAAGTAACTCCTCAATCGCGGGAATGTGAACTTTATCCGGTATAGTGACCTTGTTCAAGGCCCTAGAGTCCACACAAAAACGCCACCCTCCATCCTTCTTTTCAACCAACAACATCAGACTCGAAAATGGGATGGAACTATGCCGTATAATTCCAGCAGCTAGCATCTGCCCCACCAACTTCTAAATTTCATTTTTTTTTTGCAAATAGGGGTATCAGTAGGGCCTTACACTAACCGATGTGGTTCCCGGAACTAGATTGATGGTGTGATCCTTCCTCCTACAAGGTGGCAACCTCTCCAGTGTAAAGAAAACCCTCTCAAACTCAGCCAACACCCCCCTCAGCCTCACTGGAGCTTCCTTTTGAGCTTCTTTGATCTCTGTCGCCATGGTTCCCAACTCTAACAACATTCCTTCTTCATTCTCCTTACAGGCCTTCACCATCGCCTTCAAGGATACCAAGGTCTTACTTAAGCTAGGGTCCCCTTACAATGTCATTGTTATGCCTCCTATCTAAAATTTCATTGTAAGGGCCTTCCAATCCACATTCATTTTTCCAACTGCCATTAGCCACTTCATTCCCAAAATCACATCTGAGCTCCCCAAGTCTAGAGGTAAAAAATCTTCTACGATTTGCAGATTTTGGAGATTAAGCTTCACTCCTTTGCAAATTCCATCCCCTTGCACTGCCATTCCAGTCCCCATAACTACGCCATATCCTATTGTCTCCTCCCTTGGTAAAGCCAACTGCTGCACCTGCTCGGTTGCTATAAAGTTATGAGTTGCCCCTCCATCGATAAGCACCACTACCAGCTACCCCTCTATGTCCCCCTTAGCTTCATAGTTTGTGGTGTAGTCAATCCAACCACAAAATTCATGAAGAGTTCAATGACCTCCCCCACATTTCCCTGGCTCTCCCACTACCTCTTCCAACGTTTCTCCCTCATCTACCTCATCTTCTACCTCTTCATCGTATATCATCATTACTTGCAACTCCTTATTTCTGCACTTGTAGCCTATAATATACTTCTCATCACATAGAAAACATAGGCCCTTATCCCTTTTTGCCTTCCACTCAGCCTCGGTAAGCTGTTTAAAGGGTGGGTTACTCCCTCCCCCATTGGCCTGTGGTCGATATGGGTTAGGAGGACTAACCGTTGTCAGTTTTGGGGGTTGTTGTGATGGTGGCAGAATTCCCCCTCACTGGTAAGTCGAAATTGGGTTGACATGGCCTGTCCTTTGTTCAAACCTGATCCAACAACACCTCCCCGAACCACTTGATTCCTCTCCTCTATACGTTGAGCTAAGTCCATCATCTGCTCCAAACCCCTCAGCCTCAACACCCTTAACTCGGCCTTGATATCAGGTTTTAAACCATTTATGAAATGCCCATCCAACATGGCTTCCAGCAAGTTTTCAAGAGGCGATGCCAATGTCATGAAGCATTGGCAGTACTCCATGGCAATCCCTTTCTGCCGAAGGGCTAGAAACCTCTCTTCGACGGAGCCTTCTTGGGTGGGTCGAAAGCAACTCCTCAATAGAAACTTGAAGTCCTCCCAGTCCCTCACCCTTCGCCGTTTTTCCTCCCATTTGAACCACGACAGAGTAGCACCTTCCAAACACAGTGTTGCTGCATCTAACTTCTCCTCATTAGTCATCCCAGTCACCGCAAAATATCGTTCGGCTCGGAATATCTAGCCGTTTGAATCTTCGCCTTCGAAGAGGGGGCATCTCCAACCGTCACCCTCGAATTTCCAGCCGCTAACCCCCATCAAAACCACCTGCTTCGGCGCACCGCCCTGCTACTTCCGGTGTCGCCTTGGAATCCTGAATGAATTCTGAAGGCTGGCCTCACAGCTTCTCCTTCTTCTTCCACTCCCGTTCTTGCTCTTCCCACCTCATTTTCATCCATGCAAACTGCTTCAACAAGTTCACGACATTCTTCTCCACCGATTGAACCTGACCCCTCATGGCATCAACTCCCCGTTGCATGCCTTCCATCCTCCCTTCCAATTCTCCTACTCAATCCGTTAGATTCACCATCAAGATTAACGACACTCTGATACCAAGATGATCGGAACCCAAAGAAAATCACAGAGACTGAATTCAAATTCGCCAACTTCAATTAGGTTACAATGGAAAAATCTAGGCATTCGAGAGGCCCTTAACTCTCCCTAAGAACTCAATACAAAAATTCTTTCTTACCCCCTACCAATTTCTCCACCCTCTACATATTCTCCTCCCTCCTCCTCAACCGAATTCTATTACGCACTTGCTGGGTTGTTACACAACCCAGCGATTTCCCCACTCTACCCCTACGCACATGGCTAGTTGTTATGCCAGCCAGCCGATTTACCACCCTACCCTGCCCCTACCCTTTGGACCTTCTTTGATAAGTCCAGTGAACCGGGGCCTATCATAATGTTGTGGAAACATGAGGGAAACAATAAAAAAAGGGAAAATTGCATTGACCTCCTCTTAAGTTAGGTGAAATTACATGCAATATCATTCTGTTTTGTGAAATGACTGCAACCTCATCCTTTGTTAAAAAATGAAATAAAACTATTATTTTGGCCCTGATCTCTCTTATCTCTCCTCTCTCTCTAAATATATCTATAATATAGAAAATATATTTTAAATATATTTATATATTTATAACGATTTTCATATATTTATATAAACTAAATATATATACTTTCTGAAAATATAATTTCTAATCACAGAAAAATAAACAAAATGTTTCACATGTCAAATAAATATAGAAAATACAAAATTTTGAAAATATATAAAAACTAAAAATTAGAAAAAAATAACAAAAATTACCAAAGACTGTCGTTGGGTTCAGTTGTGGTCTCCATGAGGATGACCTAAATAGATTCAACATCAAGCCACACCCAACCGGAGAGAAAGTGAGGGAGAGAGAGAATGCGGTGAAGAATGTGGTGAAGTGGAGTTCAGATCATTGAGAGAGAGAGAGACAGAGGAAGGGGGAGAGGTATCAAACAAATGAGGGAGGAAAAGAGGGTTCAGATTGCTGAGGCTTCAATTGGTCATGGTTGTGCCTCTCGCTTTCATTTGAATTCTCCAATGTCAGCTACTAATATCTCTGGCATGCTATGGCCTTCACTTATGTTCTCTTTACTACCTTCTTCAATGGAAACAATGGCTCCTTCACCAACCTCTCCAGTGAGATCCAAACCTATCAGCGGACGAGAGAGTCTAGGTTCCTATGGACCCAACAAGATGTTGGGCTTTGATGGGTTCATCATGAAACTCAAGGAGAAAGCAGGAGAAGGTTATGAAGAGAGAAAATATGGAAGGAACAGAGAAAGGGGGTAAATTTGGAAGGCATTTTGGGTATTTTAAAAAGTTTAATTACCATTATTTGAGAGTATGTGGGAAAATGCAATGAGTTTAATAAAGTCAAGAGAGATCAGTGTCATTTCCCAAAACACAAGGGTACCATGTGTAATTTCACCTGACCTCAAGGGAGGTTAGTGTAATTATCCCTAAAAAATGCATGAAAATGAAGATTGAAATCTAGATAAAATGGTTATACAAGCTCAACAATTAAATAATTTTATGTGATCTATATATCCTTTGCATAAATGTTACTAGTAAACAATTTGGAAAAAAATCCAACAAGCATTAATTAATGTTAAATAATTACTTATGTGAAGCACGCATACATACATTTCTAAACGTGTCTAAGGTTCAACCAAATAAACATTTACAAACTTAAATAACTTTATGAGATCCATACATCTTTTACATAAAGGTGACAAGTAAACAATTTGGAAGTAAATCCAACAGCTATTAAATTAATGTTAAATAAATTCTTAAGTGAAGCACAAGTACATAAATTTTTATACGTGTCTAAGGATCCAACCAAATAAACATTTAAAAATTATGAAGATAACAAACATTTCTATATAGCTTTTAAAGAAATGTTAGCATCCTAATGCGTAAGTCCTCACGCATCCCAAAGCGTAGCTCCTCCGGCATGCGTGGTGTTGAGGTGTGATTCCCAACAAGTCCAAGGCAATGATGTTTTGGCCGAGTAAGTTGTCTATCATAGGCCTCGGCCCAGAATTGATAGTTTTATTGAGAGGTCCAATCCCACAAATAGGTGGTCCAACAAGAAGATGGCCCAAGCATATTTGCTTTGGGTTTGAGGAAAGTTGGGCTTGGCCCAGCTGCTCAAAACCAAAGACCAAGCCCATTTGTTCTCAGCCCACAAAGCCCACATATATAAGTCCTTGTTTGACCTAACTTCTTCAGTTCTGTTCTTTGGCCGATTCCAACGGAGGTTTGGATTTCTTCCTCTGACCGATTCCATGCAGGTTTGTTTCTCCTACCTTGTCTCATTCTATCGGATAACCCGATGGTTATCCTCATCCTTGGTGATCTTTATCTAGTTCTTGGGAGGTTATTTTGTATCCTTATATTAGGGAAATAGGAGGCACCGAACAGGGGGTATGCGAGAAGAGAGAGAGAGAGCTGAGAGTGAAAAGAGGGTTCTCCTTGGTGGGGTTTCTTCGTCCTTATGTGGGTGTGAGATTCTCGGTTGTGGGTTATGTGATTGAGGCTGTTTTGGGTGTCGATTGAGTGCAGTTCTTGAGTTGTGCTTGGAACCGATTCTAGGGTACCTTCGTGGGTGTCGGACCAATCAAAGTTGAGCCTTGCAAATCCACCTCCTTCTTCTCCATTGCCGAAGCGTCGAAAGGGAGTTTGCTGTTCTATTTTTCAGCTTGCTGTTCGTTTAGTTTTACATACTGTTTTGCTATTTTCTTTGCCCTAACGATCTGTTCTTGTGGTTGTTTTGCGAGGCACAAACTCGACACATGGTTAATTTTATTTTCAACAACAACAATAAACTTTAAAATTTTCAAATCAAAAGATTTGCATGGATTGTTGCAGCAGGAGGATCAAAAAATTGTAATAGTAGTATAATTCTAAGAGAAGATAAAACACAGTAGTAACAGTTATATAAAACGGTACCTACTTGCAATGATGAAAAGAGAGACACATGGTTAAGTCCTTCTGCTCCAGATCTCTCCTCCACTCTCCATTTTCTCAAACTTTCTAACATGTCAAGATCTATTTTATTATTAAATATATATCCTTATTATGATAAAGGTGAATAAAATGACACTTCTTAAAAATTCCTCACATTGTAGAAATAAGCCATCATCTTGGAATGTTGGGTACATTCAGCATGTTTCGATCGATGGAAACATTTCATCTGTTTTCATGGAAATGAATGAAATAAAGTTCCTTGTTTTTAAGACAAATTTGAAGCATTCATGCTAGGTTAATGTTAGATTATGTTATTTATCAATTTGTCTGGTTCAAAGATTTTTGCATATTTTCCCCCTTTTTAACATGTTTTCTCCTCTTGGAAAATATCTGCCATATACAACCAGTGATTGCATAAAACACAAGCAGCGGCAAAGCAATTATGAATGCAATGCAACAGTAAAAATAAGAGGCAAGTTCCATTGCCAGGCAATAATGGTTATAGATTCAGAGCAGTTCATCATTGGTAAAAGGAGTAGGTAAGCTGATCTACAAAAACAGAAACACTAAGCAAAATTTGTAGTGAAATAGTGACAGTAGCAGCAGTTCTTGTAGCATATAATGGAATAAACAATTAAAAATATTTTAGGAGCTATAAGGTGATTCCAGTAGCAAAATATATGTACAAATTCATCTCACCGAAGCAGTGGCCAGAGGTTCTTCAAAAAAGTTTGAGAAAATATCATCCAGTGATTCTCTCAATTCCTTTTCTATGGTTTTGCAAACCTGTGAAAAAGAATAAACAGAAATAAACATTCAGACATTCTGTCATTGGTTATGGTACACAAGTATTTATATTACTAAAGAAATAAGATGTGCAATGAAGCTCAAGAAATGACACAAATGGGAACACAGCCTAAACTTCTTTTTTCTTTCTTTGATAAGCAAACAAGTATAAAGAAATGGCTAAAGGAGGCAAGCATGCAGCAAATAATAAGCAAAAACCATGGGCTACAAATAGAGAGTACGAAGCAAAATGAAATTAATCCACAAACTGAATAATGGAGGACATATAAAAAGACACGTCCATCCTCAACCACAAAAACAAAGTAGATACATCCCTTCATATGCAAAAAGGAAGCCATGAAAATTGCGAAGGCATATAAAACTGCCAGATTTTCAGCTAAGCCATAATGTTCTTGCAGATGTTCGGAGTAATATTGTTAGCGGATACGACAACTCTAGTTATGGTAAGGATACGACAGCCTAGTTATGGGAAGTCTTGAAGAAGTGATCATGCCTCTTTGGAAGTTTCTATAACCAGATTAGGATACTTCCTAATCTG
The DNA here is from genome assembly GCA_036245055.1 of Diospyros kaki. Lineage (NCBI taxonomy): Eukaryota > Viridiplantae > Streptophyta > Magnoliopsida > Ericales > Ebenaceae > Diospyros > Diospyros kaki. The sequence continues at coordinate 37,364,044 of BSEG01000001.1, read as the reverse complement.
GTCTTAGGAGAGTTTTCTAATGTTCGTGTATATTGTTTTCCTTTGTAAATATGTAGTTTTCCTTTCTTTGTATCTTCTTTGTTTCCTTTCTTGTATTCATTCTCTCCCCATAAAAGAGGCCGTGTACATTCTTTGAGAATTAAGAAAATAAGTATTTTCTACATGGTATTAGAGCCACTCCTTGCACCTAGAGTTGGCAAATGTTGAGCGGTACTATAGCAAACGGATCGGGCCGGCCCGCCCCAAGAATGCAAGACCATGCTAGGCCAGTGCTTTGTGGCCCGTGGCCCAACACAGCCCACGGAATTTTCAATTTGAATTTGTGGAACATGGCAGAGAATCTCCACTTGAATTTCAATTTAAATTTGTGGAACATGGCAGGGAATCATGGTAGGGAACCCTACTTGAATTTCAATTTGAATTTGTGGAACATGACAAGGAACTCCTACTTAAATTTCAATTTGAATTTGTGAAACATGGCAGGGAATCATGGCAGGGGCACTTGAATTTCAATTTGAATTTGTGGAAGATGGCAGGAAACCCCACTTGAAGGAACCCCCACTTGAATCTCAATTGGGAAATGCTACTTTCCCCATCTAGGCTACCTCCTGGGCTACCCAAATATTGTTTAATTTTTTTAACTCCACCCATTCTGTTTCCTTACAGCCCATTCTTTTTTCCTCCCTCCAGCTCTCTCACGGGACTCTCTCTCCCTCTCTCGGCTCTACCTCTAGCGAACATCCCCCCCTCCCGCCTCTCTCTCTCTCTCTCTCTCTCTCTCTCTCATTAATTAAACAGATCTAATTAATTGAGTTTGTAGTACATTTTATATCAAATTTTTCTAATTTAATAAATTAAGTCATTTGATCAATTTTTATTTGATGTTGTCTTTATTTTATTTAACATATATTTTACTTCACTATTTCAGAACAAACAAATTACATATTTATATTTTAGAACAAACATTTATGCAATGATCTGAACAAATTACATTTTGTTTTACATAATATAAATATGTAATTTATTTGTTCTAAAATAATAGAGTATAATATATGTCATAATTTGTATGTTATTTAACATATATTTTACTCCACTATGTTTTACATAATATAAACATGTAATTTTTCTGTTCTAAAATAATGGAGTAAAATATATGTTAAATAAAATAAAGACTACATCAAATAAAAATTGATCAAATAACCTAATTTATTAAGTTACAAAAATTTGATATCACTAACAAAAAATGTACTACAAACTCAATTAATTAGATCTGTTTAATTAATGAGAGATAGGGGCGGGGGGGGGGAGATGTTCACTAGAGGTAGAGCCGAGAGAGGGAGAGAGAGGGGGAGGGAGGGAAAAAGAATGGGCAGTAAGGAAAGAGAATGGGTGGAGTAAAAAATATTTGGGTAGCCCAAGAGGTAGCCTAGAGGGGGAAGGTAGCATTTCCCATTTCAATTTGAATTTATGGAACATGGCAGGGAACCCTACTTGAATTTCAATTTGAATTTGTGGAACATGCAAGGAATCATGGCAAGGACTTTCCCTATAATAAGTGATTGTTGAAGTTGTTCAGTCACAAAAATTGTTTTCACTATCTTACTCATTTGTTGATACGCTATTTTATAAGTTGTCCTGCTCTGTTGCTAACTTGTTAATTACTATATTTTCTAGTGTCTTAATATCTTTGATTGTTTTCATTACTCTACATTTACAATCATGTCTTCCCTTCGTTGCTCCTTCACTACTCGCAGAAATGATCCTTTCAGTGCTTCTTCCATGGAGCCCCCTCGAGCCAATACATCTTCTGCAAACCCCCAACGACCTTCTATTCCATCCCCAATGGGACCACTCCCCCATGATTTTTTTAACGATTGGAGTGGCAGTCAATGGGTATGATCACACCCATCATTTACTAAATAAAAAATACAACCTCTCAAATCACAAGATCCTAATATGCAAATGTTTGTTAACCCCCCACCTCTACCAACTAAGCAACCCTCACCAAATAAGAGTTAGACCTCCTCAAAACAACCAAATGAGGAACCGTCCAACTCATAACACAACTCCAAGCAACAAGGAACTAGTAACGTCTGGCAGGTGTTCGAGATCATTAATATAGTCGGGAAGGGTCAAAGAGCTCTATGTAAATTTTGCAAAAAGACTACTCATGCCAACCAAGGGCTGGGACTGGACGCTTGATGATGCATGCCTTGAAATATAATGATGGCGGCCTAGACGCAACGCAAACACAATTGCAATAAGGTAAAGGTTTAATTTTTCAATATAATAGAGAACTTGATAAATCTAACTTAGCAAGACTAATAATTAAAACTAAATCTTCTTTTTTGTTTGGGAAGGATGCAATGTTTAAATGGTATTGAAAAAATGCATTACAACCTGCAACTAGGGGTTTTTCACGAAAGACTAAAAAATGAAGCAATGAGGTTATATCTAGAATATTTAGAACAATTGAGAAATACATTTAATGTATTTAATGGAAGGGTGTCATTAACGTTAGATATTTAGTATGATGTTATGACAAATAACCATTATATGTGCGTCATACATTAGATTGATAAAGAATGAAAAATTCAAAAAAGAATAATTGGATTCATAGAATTAGTAAAACAATATAAAGGTAATTTAATTACAAGTAAAATTCGAGAGACTAGTTATAATTACAATATTAATAATAAAATAATGACAATCTCATTTGATAATGCGAGTAACAATGGCTCTGCCATTGAACGACTAAAACGCGAACTTCCATTAATTTTAAATGGACAACTGTTTCACAATAGATGTGAATGTCATATTTTAAGCTTATGTGTACAGGATGGTCTACAATTATATAATGAGACATTAGTTAAAATAAGGGGTGCTTTGGCTTTAATTCGAAGTAGTGAATTCTGTTCCCAAGAGTGGAAACAATTTGTTAATGGATTTGGCTTACCATATAGAAGATTTCCAACAGATGTTTAAACTAGGTGAAATTCAACTTATTTGTTGTTACAAAATACTAAATCATATAGACAACAACTTGAATTATTTTGGAATAGGGAAATGGTAGAAGCTTGGCAACTAAGGGGTAGTGATTGGAAACAACTATATGTTATTACGTATATATTAGAAACATTTTATAGTGCAATAAAAACATTTTCTGGTTGTAAATATCCTACCACACATATTTTTATTCGTGAAATATTTCCTATTATTAGTTGTTTTACAGAATATAGGGATTCAAATAATATATAGACAATTTATAGCCCCCATAGAAAAAAAATTTAGAAAATATTGGACTAATATACCACTATTATATCTTATGGCAGCTATATTAGATCCCACATAAAAGTGGGAAGGTGTTAAATATTTTTTGGAGTTTTACGAAGCGACTATGAGGGTTGACACACAAGAAATAAAAACAAAAGTTCGAAATTTAATTTTTGAAATGTATAATTTATATGAGTCTCGTTTTGGTAATAAACCAAGTAGTGAAAATTCTTCTTCACAAGGGAAAGTCTAAGGGATTCTTAAAATAGGAGTGGTCCACATACCTCAAATCGAAAAAACCAAAGAGCAATCCACAAACATCTAGTGGGTTTAACGAACTTGAATTCTATTTAGATAGGAGATCTTCATTTTCTAATGACCAAATTAATACATTTGATATTTTGTCATGGTGGCATCAAAATCAACACACGTATCCGGGGTTGGCCGCCATGACTCAAGATCTACTAGCCCCCCCGGTCTCCACAGTGCCATCGGAGTCAGCTTTTTCTGTAAGAAATAGGGTGCTCAACCCAAAGAGATCAAGGTTGCAACATATGACACTGGAAATGTGTATATGCTTTAAAGATTGGTTGGATGTTGAATTTGACAAACAAGAGATAGATTTGTACGATAAATCTAGCAAATCAAAACATAATGACAGTGCAGGGCCATCCACAGCCCAATGATCTTTCCTCTTAAAGGGAATACGCCCTGCAATTATTGGTTTGAGCTTTTTTATTTATTTTAATAGTCAATTATTTTCTTGTACTTTACATTTTATTATTTTTTCTTCAAACCATACTAACTTAAATATTGAAGTGCCCTCACGAGCAATCCCGAGGGCAATTCTTTACAGGTACTTGTACCGTTTGAAGGAATTAAGGAGGTTGGACAACACTTAAAAATCAGTTTATTTTTTTAATGTCATTTAATAACCTATTATTCATTTGCATCTTAATATAAATTTTTTATTGAAACCATACTAACTTAAGCATTGGAGTGCTCTCGGGGGCAACCTCGAGAGTAGTTTTTTGCAGGTATTTTTAGCATATGAAGGAGTTGAGCACCCTTCAAGGAGGGGGACACTGAAAAATACAAAATCAACAATCAATTGAAATTATTTATAAACATATTTTAAAAAACATTTTTTGCATTTGAGAAAAGAATAAAAAAAATATTTAAAAAAATATGTTAAAAAAATTAAAAATCAATGGCCCACAGGTCGGGCCCGCCTTGGCCCATATATTAAGGGCCACAGGGCCATGCCAGGCCCCCAACTCCCATTGTCTGGCTCGACTCGCCTCCCTCGCGGGCCAAATTTGGCCTGGCCCACGAAATGGGTGGGCCAAGCAAGAGGAGGGCTAGCCCAGCCCGCCCATTTGCCAACTCTACTTGCACCCTAACCCTAATCGTGCCTTCATTGCACATCTACACCGCCCTTAGTTTGGACAACACTGCTTCCCTTCATATCAGTCTCTTAGAGCCTCGCCTCTACCATTCTTGCCTTTGTTTTTTCTTTAGCTATATCCCTTAGGCCTTCATTTCCATCTAGTCAATCACTAACTATGTCAAATGTTTTAGAAGTCACACCTGGTATGACAACTAGAGAGTCATCACTAGTGGACCAAATTGCTGGTGTAAGTACTAGTGCTAGAGCTGGGGTGAGTGTTGGAGTTAGAGAGCTACCCGGGGTGCATCTTTCCTACCGTTTGGATGGTAGGAACTACCTACAATGGGCACAAATAGTAAGGACTGTACTCAAAGGTCAAGGGAAGCTTGGACACCTCACCTTTCCTCCACCAAAGGCTGTTGATCCATCCTTTCCAGCCTGGGACATAGAGGACTCCCTCATCATGTCATGGCTATGGAATGCCATGCAACTTGAGGTTAGTAAAAACTATATGTTTCTAGCTTCTGCTAAAGAAATTTGGGACACCATAAAGAAAACCTACTCTAAGGTTCAAGATGCCTCGGTAATCTTTGACCTTAAGACAAAGATTAACAATACTCACCAAGCCTTTTTAATTGTGACTAAGTATTTTAATAAGATGAATGGGCTTTGGTTAGAACTCAACCAATACCAAGAAATTAAAATGGTGTGTAATACTGATGCTGCCACTCTTAACCGGATTTTTGAGAGGGATCGAGTTGTGGAGTTCCTAGCAGGTCTTAATAATGAATTTGATCAAGTAAGGATTCAGATCCTTGGTAGGGAAAAGCTGCCTTCCCTGAATGAGGTGTTTTCTATTGTAAGAAGTGAGAAAAATAGGAGAAGGGTTATGATCAATGAGATAGGGACAAAAGGGTCAGCCATGGTTTCAAATAAAAAGGAAGGAACACGATTTAAGGTAGGCAAACCAGAAAATAAACCTACTAACCGTGAGAGGCTGCGGTGCACTTTTTGTAAGAAACCTAGACATACCCGAGAGACATATTTCAAACTCTATGGGAAAAAGGTTGTCCTAAGCAAGGTGGGAGGCTTTAGAAGCATGGCACAAAAGAATCAAGCTTATGTTTCCACCAAGGAGCATAAGGAGGAGGACATAGCTGGTAAGACAGAATCTTCTTCTACTTTTGATCTTACTCAGCTTAATGCTGAGGAAATCAACAAATTGAAGGCTTTCCTCCGAACTATCCATGATGGAAACTGTGCATTTTCCCAGCAAGGTAATTGTTTACATTTTGCCCCTTTTATTGTCCCTAAAACTGATAAAAATGATATTTGGATCCTTGATTCGAGTGCCACTGACCATATGACCCCTAATCAATTTATTTTTGACACTTATGAGCCTATCATCACTTCCAAACAGGTTACTATTGCCAATGGAACTTCAGTTTCCATTAAAGGTCAAGGTACAATCATCCTTACTCCCAATATTACTCTCAAAAATGTGTTGCATGTTCCAAACCTATCCACCAACCTTGTGTCTATTCATCGACTTACTTATGAATTGAATTGCCTTGCCATTTTTTCCCCTAATCTGTGTGAATTTCAAGCCTTGAAGACGGGCAAGATGATTGGTGCTGCTAGGGAACAGCACGAGTTGTACTTTTTGGTGCATGAGGGAGGCTACCCTACTAGAAATCAGTTGTCCAAGGTTACTAGTTCTTCTCAATTCACCTCTAATCCTACTACTCAAATTTGGCTACAACAGCACTATAGGCTTGGTCACCCTCCTTTTCTAGGATCTAGAGATTTAAACAAGGAAGGAAATATTGATTTCCCAAGAGCCTGATTTCTCAAGTATTCAGACTCAAGAAAGCTCTTTATGGGCTCAAGCAGTCCCCAAGGGTCTGGTTTGGCCAATTTTCTAAGGCCATGAAGACTATAGGATACAATCAAAATAAGAGGTGATCACACTCTTTTCATAAAACACTCAAAGGAAGGTAAGGTTACTGCTTTGCTAGTCTATGTGGATGATATAATTGTCACAGGTGATGATGAGGAAGAACAGAAGGTGTTGAAAAGCAATTTAGCCCAAGAATTTGAAATTAAAGATCTTGGTGTCCTCAAGTACTTCTTAGGAATTGAGGTGGCCTACTTTAGGGATAGTATTTTTCTATCTCAGAGAAAATATATCTTGGATTTGTTGGCCGAAACAAGGCTGACCGGGGGAAAACCGTCTAGTATTCCAATAGAACCTAATTGCAAACTGTGGCAAAATCTTGGCAATCAACCAATGATAAGGGTAGATATCAACGGTTGGTTGGTCATTTGATATATCTCTCCCATACCAAGCCAAATATCACATATGTTGTTAGTCTTGTAAGCTAATTTATGCACAGCCCAACCGAAAAACATATGCAAGCCATAAGGAAAATCCTTGGCTACCTAAAAGCTACCCCAGGTAAAGGAAATAATGTTCAGAAAAGAAAATGAGTTAGATGCTAGAGGTTTTAGTGACGCTGATTATGCTGAATCCCTTGCTGATAGAAGATCAACTACAGAGTATTGTGTTTTCCTAGGTGGAAACCTAGGGTCTTGGAGGAGCAAGAAACAGAGTGTTGTGCCTAGATCAAGTGCAATCAGAATTCAGGGCAATGGCTCTTGGTATATGTGAGCTACTTTGGCTAAGGATCATTCTAGAGGACTTGAAGATCAAGATTCAAGGTCCACTTAGGCTGTTTTGTGACAACAAGTCAGCCATAAATATTGCACACAATCCTGTTCAGCATGATAGAACAAAGCACATTGAAATTGATCGTCACTTCATAAAAAAAAAAGATAGATGCAGGCCTCATTCAAATCCCCCATGTTTCATCTGAGGAACAGGTGTCTGATATTTTCACAAAGGGTCTAATAGCCAAGAGGTTTGAAGCTCTAGTACACAAGCTGAGAATGGAAGATATCTATTCTCCAGCTTTAGAGAGAGTGTTAGCGGATACGACAACTCTAGTTATGGTAAGGATACGACAGCCTAGTTATGGGAAGTCTTAAAGAAGTTATCATGCCTCTTTGGAAGTTTCTATAACTAGATTAGGATACTTCCTAACCTAGTCTTAGGAAAGTTTTCTAATGTTCATGTATATTGTTTTCCTTTGTAAATATGTAATTTTCCTTTCTTTTTATCTTCTTTGTTTCCTTTCTCGTATTCATTCTCCCTCTATAAAAGAGGGTCGTGTACATTCTTTGAGTATTAAGAAAAGAAGTATTTTCTACAAATACAAATATATAAAAATCTAAAAAACATATAGAATGCATAAAGACAGAAACAATAACCTAGCATGCTAAAATTATAGGTTCTTCCCATATTTGCTTCAAATTTTTATGCATAACTCCATATGGTTTTGTTTAACATCTTATAAAATCCATAGTTAAATCTCCCCAGGATTGTAGTTCAATAGGTTAGAGCACTGCCCTGTCAAGGTGGCTCCCACAGGTGCTTCCCTCTAAAGGCAGAACACTCCCCTACCAGCATATTTTATACCCCACCAGTTTGGCAGATTGCTTAGCCCCATTCATCCTTGGTGCAACTGTGCTTGATCAATGAGCTATTCTGCACTCTTTCAAGAGTAGATGCTTCTAGGCAAACCTCCTATTAACTAGATGGCTGGTCTATTTTCTTATTTTTGTAAGCTGGGTGCATTTGTTCTTATTACCAGTGTTATTTTTCTTATTTTTTCTTCTGGGCAACCTCCTATGGGGTGCTCTATCAGCATTAATTACAAAATCAGATTACTGGTTTAGCATGCTGCGTGCCTTTGTTCTATTTTCTTATTTTTAATTTGTTCACGTTTTTCATTAAATTTATGCATCTTCCATAGAGAAGTCGAGCCCTTTGTCATCCTTAGTTTAATGGCGGATTGATTTACTTTAAGAAGGTATGTTCTCTTGTCAGGGAACAGCCAAATAGGTCATACTAAAATGATTGGGAGAATTCCACTTCAGATAAGAAACAAATAAATAACAGTCAAGCAACTCGCTAGCACCTTTCTTTACTAAAAGATTGGATTTGCCCCCAGCAGGGAGCATCTGTTCCTATAAGAGGACTGTTTGCCAAAACAGTGACGGAACCAGCACCACATCCACCCTCAAGAGGAAGGATAGATTATCAGTGTAGACAATTGGGTAAGCATACTCAGATGATATGTATGTTGTATCCTTCATGTAGAAGTATAAAAGTTCAATCCTTCATCAATGGAAAAAAAATGCTAACATACCAAAAAATAAAAAACAAAACAAAAAAATAAGGAATGTAAGTCAAAATTGGACATATATGGAACACTGAAATGGAACACTGAAATGCACCATCAGGTTGATACAAAATAGTTTTGAAATTTAAATCACACAAACATTATAAATAACTGAAAGTATAAGCTTCTTCCCCTAAGCAAGAAAATGACCAAGGATTCAAGGCACTTTCTTAGCAACCAATTAGCATCAAACTCTAAGGCAATGAAAGAACACGAAAGGTACCACCTCAACTTCTAATGCTGACCCATAGTAACATTAGGATGCTAAATCATGGTGCTAGAGTTTGCATTTTGTTAAGTCATCAAGTGGCGCTAATAGCCATAGAAGAAACATAAAGTTGTTTTTTTTTTTTTATGTTTTATAAATTTGTAACGATTGTAACAGGTAACTGCCATGCAACGGTTAGTTCTGTTAGGTTTTCTGTTTTTGTTATATTCCTTATAAAAGTCGCCCCTATCCTCTATAAATCGAGGGCTGGCTTATGTTATTTTATATCTTCATTCTATCGTGTACAGTGAGAGAAAAATCTAGAATTAGTCTTAGTAATCTTAGGGAGAGAGAACAGCTCGTGTGAATAGAGTTGTGAGTGCATGTACCGATTGTGTTCTTGAGTTAGTGGATTTTGTTGGCTTCTTCAATATGGATGTAGGATCATCAAGTCATTTATGATCTGAACCAGAATAAGTTATTGGCCTCTTGCACTTTCTGTTTTATCATTTTCTTTGTTATTAATTCTGTTCTTGGTGCAGGAGTGTGAGATTGTGTATTGAGAGAAGTGATTCATTACTCAACAAATTGGAATCAGAGCTTGGTATCGTAATCAACCAATCAAGAATCATTCTAAAGAGGACAAGACAGAATTGGCGAATCAAGAAATGGCATCATCCTCATCCACCACAAGGTATGACATTAAAAAGTTCGACAGGCATAATGATTTTGCTCTCTGGAAAATGAAAATGCAGGCTCTCCTTGGGAATCTTGGATTGGAGGAAGCCCAAGAAGGAGAATCGAAGATGTCAAAGACCTTGACAGCAGATCAAAAGAAATAAATCTTGAAGAAGGCCTATAATACGTTGATCTTGAGTTTAGGCAACAAGGTTATACGAGAAGTGTCCAAGATGAAATCTGTTGCAGAGATATGGCTGAAATTGGAAAGTCTCTACAAGACAAAGTCGTTGTCATGTCGACTCTACCTAAAGGCAAGATTTTTTACCTTTAAAATGCAAGATAGCCAAAAGTTACAGGATCATATAGACGATTATAATAAGCTTTGCCTAGATCTAAAGAACATAGATGTTAAATATGATGATAAGGACAAAGCTCTGGTTTTACTTCATCCCCTGCCAAGATCCTATGAAACTTTTGTTGACATTTTAAAGCAAGGTAGAGATACATAGTCACAGTGTCACTAGATGATGTGATAGGTGCACTTAACTCTAAAGAACTGCAATACAAAGTAGAGGAAAAACATCCATCAGGTGATGCTCTCACAATAAAACTTAGATCAGATAAAAAAGAACCAAGGGTGAGAGATAGATCAAGATCTAAATCCAGAAGTGGCAGGAAAGTGGTAAAATGTTATTACTATCATAAAGAAGAACACATTAGGAGGAATTGTCCTAAAAAGAAAAAGGATTTTCAAGATAGAAATAACACTGATGGTGGAGCCTCAGTTTGTGAATTTGGGTACGATAGTTCAGACGCTTTAATTGTGACGGAAAAATTAGAAAGTGAAGTGTGGATTATGGAGTCAAGATGTTCATATCACATGACACCAAATAAGCACTGGTTCTTGAACTATCAGGAAATAAATGGAGGCAAAGTACTGCTAGAAAATGATCATGAGTGCAGGGTACTTGGTGTTGGAGAAATAAGGCTAAAGATGCATAATAATACTTATGGGACTCTACAATCTATAAGGCATGTCCCTGAGTTAAAGAGAAACTTGGTTTCTCTCAGAGAACTAGATAAGCAGGGGCACAATTTTAAGGGTGAGGGTGGAGTTCTAAAAGTTTCTAGAGGGTCTCTAGTTTGTATGATAGCCTCTTTGCAGAATGGGATATGTTAAGGATTGTCTAGAGTTAGTGATAGGTTAAATATGCAGTCTTGTATGCGGTTATGATTAGTTGATAGGCTGGGGGCCTTCTTGTAATAATTAGTTATTAATGAAGGGCAAAATCGGTAATATCATAACCATCCCTAGGGAATATCACCTTATTCTCTATAAATAAGGCAGGGGGGCTGAGGGATAGAGAACCGCATGTTCTCTTCTGATTTCACGAGAGCCTTGAGAGTGAGAAAACTGTGAGTTATAGTCTTGTACACTTTTGGGAAGGCTTGTATCATGAGAAAGAGAGAAGAGGGAAGTCTTGTACTGTTTTCATCAATAAAGAAGGTTACGTTCGGTGGTGGTTTGAAGGCTGGATGTAGTGCCAATTTAATTCACTTTTGGGAAGGCTTGAAAATTAGAAAAGAAGAAGCATTAAGATAATCAGGACCGACAATGGTCTCGAATTTTGCAATAGGGAATTCACGAAATTATGCAAGGAAAATGGGATAATTAGACACCTCCCCAAGCAACCCTAGGCAAAATGGCCTAGTAGAAAGGATGAATAGAACACTTCTAGAAAGAGTGAAGTGTATGCTATTTCATGCAAACTTATCTAAGGCCTTTTAGGGGAAAGCCGTGACAACTGTTGCATACATGATAAACAAATCACCATCTGCAACAATTGGATTTAAGACTCCTTATGAAATGTGGACATGGCATAAACCTAACCTAGAACATTTGAGGGTATTTGGGTGCATTGCATATGCGCATATAAAACAAGGAAAATTAGAACCCCGGGCAAAGAAATGTATTTTCATTGGTTATCCATCGGGAGTAAAAGGGTATAAACTTTGAAAATAGATCCTGGACATCAAAGGATATTTGTAAGCCGAGATGTTACCTTTGATGAGAATTCATCTATTAAGGGACTTAAGGAAGATGATCAAGAAAAACCAATGTCTACATCAAAATCAGTAGATGTTGAGTGGCAGGGCAGAGTACAAGAAAATGATTTTGACACCTCACCTGATCAAGAATTTGATCAGAAAAAAGGAAGTGAGGATACAGAGGATGATCAGGATTTTGATCCTCAAGAGGAGAGTGTGGATGAGCCAAATACAGAAAACTAGTCTGACTTGCAAAGATAAAATGTTGCAAGGGACAGGCAAAGGAGACAAAGCAAACCACCTAAAAGGTATGGTTTTTCAGATCTGGTACTGTATGCACTAACAAGTGCATCAAAGGTAACTGGGGATGAACCTTTGACTTATGAAGAAGCTGTTCACTCTAAGGATTCAAGTAAGTAGATTGAAGCCATGAAGTTCGAAATAGATTCCTTGAGAAAGAATCAAACTTGGACTCTGATTGATCGGCCTCAAGGACAAAGAATTGTGAGTTGTAAGTGGCTTTAAAAGAATGGACTAGAAGCAATACTAAACCTAGGTACAAGGCTAGGTTGGTGGCAAAAGGCTTCACTCAAGTCCCTGGAGTGGATTTCAACAAAGTATTCTCACCAGTTGTTAGACATACCTCTATCAGGGTTTTACTTGCTATGACAACTAAATTAAACTTGACCTTGGAGCAAATGGATGTAGCAACAGCTTTTCTACATGGGGAACTAGATGAAAGAATCCTTATGGAGCAGCCAAAAGGTTTCGAATCAAAAGGAAAGGTAGAACAAGTTTGTTTATTAAAAAAAAAAGTCCCTATATGGGCTCAAGCAATTCTCACGTCAATGGTATTAAAAATTTGATATGTTTATGTTAAGTTAGGGATTTTCCATGAGCTCATATGACTACTGTGTATATTTTAAGCATGTGTCCAACAACATTTCGATCTATCTCCTATTATATGTTGATGACATGCTAATTGTTAGCCAATCAAGGAAAGAAATACAACAACTAAAGCTAGATTTAAAATCAACATTTGAGATAAAGGACCTAGGTGAGGCACGAAAAATATTGGGTATAGAAATTACTAAAGATAGGCAACAGGAAACGCTTTACCTATCTCAAAAAACTTATCTAGAAAAACTAATTAGAAAGTTTGGAATGGCAAAGGCAAAAGCTATAAATGTTCCATTTGCTTAGCACTTTAAGTTGTCATTAGATCAATCCCTACAGACAAGGAAAGTGTGGAAGAAATGAGAAATATACCCTACTTAAGTGCAATAGACAACCTGTGGTATGTACTCGGCCTGATCTAGCTCATGCAATGAGCGTTGTCAGTAGATTTATGGAAAACCCAGGAAAACCACACTGGAATGCAATAAAGTGGGTGTTCAAATATCTAAAAGGAACAATTACTACAGTTTTAGTCTATGGTGGAGCTAAGGTAGGAGGTGCAACAAATATTTTAGGATATTTAGATGTTGACTATGCAGCTGATCTGGATAGAAGAAGGTCTACAACCAGTTATGTTTTCAAGTTATGGGACTCAACAGTGAGTTGGAAAGTAAGTCTACAACATATAGTAGCCTTGTCAACCACTGAGGCAAAATACATAGCGATTTCGGAGGCAATAAAAGAAGCATTATGGTTGAAAGGATTGACAGGGGAATTACTTGGGACATCTATAGAACGACACTAATGTGTGACAGCCAGAGTGCCATACATCTATTAACTTTAAGACTCTTAGATTATACCCTTAGGCGAGAAAAACCCTCTCATAAGCCCTCTCCAACACTCACGAATGCAATGGAAATATAAGAATAGGAAAAATAAACAACAGAAACAGAAATTAACAAAATTTAAAAGGAACAAACACACCGCACAAGAAGGCCAAGAATTATACTAGTTCAGGCCAATATTTGGCCCTACATCCAGTTACCCTAGGCACACAACAATCCACTAGAAACCAACAAATCAAATGCAGTACACAGTCCCAACAATCCCTCTTTTCAGCGCTCCCAAGTACAACCTTCCCAAAGAGATTACACAAGATCGCTCCAAGATCAACTCTCACAATCTCTCTCTCTTTTTCTCTACACTCAAGCACTCAAGGGATTCTCAATGATCAGAATGAATTGGATGCCCAAGACTTGTGCCTTTCTCCTCTATTTATAGAGGTTTGGGGCACTGGCTATGAGGGTTTATTTTGAACCTATACAAAAAGTCTAAAATGCCCCTTATAATGTACATAAAAAAAACATCCTACACTACTTAGTCTCTCGGGTGAACTCCTTCACGGGACTGCATGCATCCTTTCTTCTAGATCCAATTTGACTCTATGCAAAACTCTAACAATCTGTCTAAAAACCAAGCACATCATGAGCAAACCAAGCACATTGATGTGTGGCACCATTTCATCAGGGAGGTCTTGGACAAAAAGGAAATCAATTTGGTAAAGGTTGCTAGGAATGATAATGTAGCAGACATATTCACTAAGGCAATTCCCATAGCCAAGATGAAGCACTGCTTGGAGCTACTCTAGGTAGCCCTGAGGTGACTAAGCAGTAAAAGCTTAGTGTGTTGAAGAAGAAGAGACAAGTATCTACTCAAGGCTAAAGACATTGAAGACCAAACTTATGCAAATGGTGGAGAAATTGTTAGAGTTTGCATTTTGTTAAGTCATCAAGTGGTGTTAATAGGCATAAAAGAAACAAAAAGTTTGTATTTGTTTTTATGTTTTATAAATCTATAACGATTGTAACAGGTAACTACCATGTAATGGTTAGTTCTGTTAGGTTTTCTATTTCTGTTATATTCCTTGTAAAAGTGGCCCCTATCCACTATAAATAAAGGGTTGGCTTATGTTATTTTATATCTTCATTCTATCATGCACAATGAGAGACAAGTCTAGAATTAGTCTTTGTAATCTCAAAGCGATAACAGCTCATGTGAATAGAGCTATGAATGCGTGTACCGATTGTGTTCTTGAGTCAGTGAATTCTGTCAGCTCCTTCAATCTGGATGTAGGATCATCAAGTCATTGATGATCTGAACCAGGATAAGTTCTTGGCCTATTGTACTTTCTATTTTATCGTTTTCTTATTATTAATTATGTTCTTGGTGCGAGAGAGTGAGATTGTGTATTAAGAGAAGTGATTCATTACTCAACACATGGCAACAAATATGATACTTGAATCAACTAGCAAGATGGTTCAAGAACTTTCATTCGTAATAAGGACTTCCAACACCAAATTCCATTTCATCTGATTGCAACAGCTTACGTAAAACATGGATAGCCTAATTACATATATATTTACTGATGCAATAAGAAGTAGACATAACCATTTCCTTAGTACCCAACTATAAAGAAAAATGTAAAGACAGAAAAATAAATTTAAAACCTTAGACAAGAGAAACAAGTATTTTTCCCACGGCACCAAAGCAAAATGCATGCAAACTTTCATTTATCTGTTCAGCTTTACAACTGAAAAGTAACAGGGTACCTCTTCTAAGGAGCGAGGAGGAAGAGAGTCCTGCAACTGCTTCAAAAGGTTTATATATGCCTGCGGGAGTACATCTGCACGTGTAGACAAGTACTGCCCAAGTTTCACCCATAGACCTTCCAATTGTATCATCAAACTGAGGACACGCTTAGCATTACGCTCATGAGCTTTCTCCCATAAAGCCACTCGCTTAGATTTTCTTATCCATTTCTCTCTCTGCTGTAAAGCCTTCACATGTACAATGCATCCACAGACATAAACAATGACACAAAAATCCTCCAAGCATATAAGCAAAGGTAGTTTGATTTTCCCAATAGTAGGCATATCATTTGCAAACCTTGTAATCCAGATAGATAACAAAAGCCAGCGTAAAAACTTTCGTCCGCCTTGCATATATGTTCCCCCATCCCATCAGTGTGGCTTTGTCACAAAGCAAACCTGGAAACAGGTAATAAGCTAACAGATATTTACCAAGGAAGGAAGATGAAGCAATTTTTAAAGAATATGCCAATGCAATATAGGACACTGTAGGTAGCATGGTCAACTGTCATGCATATGCTTTTCGAAAAATTGGTTGACATATAGCACTCAGATAAAGACCTATTTCTTTTTTTCTTGAAACCTTGGCAGAGATTTAAGCCATGGGTCATCCACATACATGGAACAGGTAAAAAAAAAAGTGCAAAGAGAAGATTTCTGGTTTTTTAGTAGTTTGGGGATGAAAGTTGAACTTCATTCTGGTTTCACCCATAAATGACCTTCTTTTCTTAAACCTTTTTTAAAAACCATTTGAATCATATAGTTTAGTGATTCACATGGTTCTCACTTGCATAGGTCATACAAGGTACGGTTTCCCCATAAACCATTTGATCTAAAGTTGATAATTGTTTCTGTGCAGGCCAAACTACCTATGGCGCAACAACTAATCAGTATGAGAAATCATATGAGAAATTACACGCACCTAATACAGAATGCAACTAAAATGATCAACGCATTCATAAAGCCAAGCACAGAGATGCAAGGTTGAAGGTCACGGTAACACCAGCCAATGGTATTTACATTTTGAAACCTTAATCCATTTAGAAAGAGCAGTAATCCATTTATTGTTGTTATTGCAGATAAGTAATTCTTCCTCCCCCGGGGTTAATTGGTAGTGACCAGTATCCACCAGCTTGGGCGTGTGTAATTAATCAATAAAATGAATTTATTCACCAAACTAATTAAAAGAAAAAAGATGTTGTACATGTTATTCAGAATACGTATATACACACATATGCTATATATGCGAGGAAGAATTCTGATGTAGAACTAGAAGAATTCAAGTGAACAGAGAGTGAGAATATCTAGAAAGATCGTAAAGAACAAATAAAAGCTCGAAAGAAATCAGAAGAAAGAAACCTACTATCACATTCCCAAACAAAGAAACAAACCAAGTACACCGACGACAGCGCATTGAGTGGCATTAAACAAAAAAAGAATTCGGAATATCGGAACAAAATCAAGAAGTAACAAACAAACATTTGAAGTTAACTATCAGTCGGTCGGCGCTTTCACGAATTTCTACCTGAAATTCAGACGACGAGAAGTGAGAATCCCGAGGAAGCGATTTTCAGAAATTCCAGGAAGGAAGCGAATGATCCTGAAAGGACGATTAAGATTTAGTTCGGAAGACGTTGCCAGCCGCACCTACCAGCTTAACGCCTTGACGGTGAAATCGATCCAATTCAATCGCAGAGCAACGTATCGGATTCTCGCAATATTTCTCTTCTTCTATGGGAAGGGGAAGTCTTGCGTCACCCAGAGAAGAACGGGAATCGGGGTACAACCGCGGAATGGGCTGGCTCGAAACGGGACACGTCAGAGAGGCTGGCGTTTGGGGTGACGTGTCGTGTGGTCCTGTTCGGGGAACGAACACGCGGATTCATATAGCGCCGTCCTTCGAATCTTTGAAACTTTGAAAGTAAAGCAGCTGGTTTGGTTCGGCGTTAAGACTCGAAGCTTGGGTGTGAAGCAAGGAAAAGGGAGGCCGCGCCCACCCACCGTAGAAAATAGGATGCTTCCAGTTCCCTTCCACCGCACAGATATCAGATATGCCCATGATATGTGAGACACCATAGACATTAAAGGTCACGTGCTCACGTGACGGTCTTTCCAACTTCCCTAGACGGGCCATGTCGTTCCCCGGTGCCTCCCGTGATTTCACAGTGTTATGATGAATGAAAAATGTTTCATTTTTGCGGTTTCCAAATATTTTTGTTTTTAAAATATTAAAAAATATTTTTAAGCTTTTTCTATAATTTTAGAAATATTTCAAAATTATTTTGTAATGTTAAAAAATATTAGAAATTCATTTTTGTCCACAAAAAATTAGAGACGATTAATTCAAAATTTTAAATTTTATATGGAATTCATTTGAATATATTATGAAATTTATTTTTATTTTTATTTTTAAATTAAATAACTATTTCTTACAAAAAAATTATATTAAAAATTATATTAACAAAATGTCTCCTATATTTTTTTATTTACATATTTTTCTTGAGTTTTTATTTCTTATTTTTTTGAAAAATACAGTACTTCCATTTTTATTTTATATCGTGTACGTTTCATATTTTTGTTTCTATACAAATTAAGTTTTAACTATATAATCTACATATTTATAATTGTAGAAGGCTTATAGCTTATAATCATATCAAATGAGGTTTTTTGCAAGAGTTTTACTTCATTAGTATGGATGGTCTGGCAAGGGATAAATCACATCAAAGGTTACAAAATTTTGGTCTTCTTTTTAATTTGATTACAAAATTTCAATTTCTTGCAAAGTGATAATAAAACTTTAAAATATTTTGTAATGTGGTCACTAAAGTGATTTTTTTATAGTTCTCAGCATAAATTATTGACGTAACGATGATGTGGCGTTGACGTGGCGATGATGTGATCATTGCCACATCAGCAATTTTGGTGAGAAATTATCTAAAAATCACTTTAGTGACTATATTACAAAACATTTTAAAATTTTGTTATCATTTTGCAAGGAATTGAAGTTTAGTGATTAAATTAAAAAAGAGGCCAAAGTTTTGTGACATTTGGTGTGATTTACCCGTCTGACAAGTTTATTTCTACAAGATATTCGTGAGTTGGTGAAGTCATTGCAAGTGAAATTAGATAAATAATTCAGTGTTTGATGCCTCTTGGTAGCATTTAAGAAAATACAATAAGTATTCTTGAGATTTAATGTTATGTTATATTTTTTTTTATTATTTGTTAACTCTCGTTAAACATTTAAAAGTAATCAAAATATCCTAATATTTAAAACCTTTTTTCATTTTTCATTGCATAAGTCTCTTTTATGTTTTTCTCTCTTTTAAACAATAGTGGTAACAACAAATAAGACATTAAAGGCTCCAAATCTTGTTATTTTATATCTAGAATAATCTACATGGTCGGACGACAATAATGGTTTAGCAAAGACGAAAATGACAATAATTATAACTCTCTCTCTCCCCCTATTGTGTTATGGCATGGAACCTAAATTCATTTGAGTACCATCAAACTCATATCTAGGTTCATTTGAACTCTTGAGTTTGAACAAACCTATATTTGGATTCGATTTAATTTTTAATTAGGGTTTTGCTATAACCCCCATAGATAGGATGGTGTTTCTAGTAAAAATCTCACTAAAAACACGATCCTCTCTTTATTCTAAGTTTGATAAAATCGAAATTCATTTAATTTTCATTAAATCCAAATCCAGATTTGAGATGATGCTAGACTATGAACCCATACTTGGGGTTCTTCGCCTAATTTCATTATATGCTAACAATAAACCTATACAGATATATTCATCGGACATCAACACGAAAGATTCATCGCCGATAAACCCAAAAGGTTTCATGTCGACATAGGTTCATTTTTTTATTTTATTTTGTATTTTTAATTAGATAACAAAGAGAGAAAATAAAAAGTAAATTTCTCATTTTACCCCTTTATTTAATAATAAGAGTAATCATTGTTATTTCTCAAACATCAATAAATTTTTATAATTTCATCAAATATTAAAGGTGTTTTTAAAAATTTATCCTAGATTTAAACTAAAATCTCAAATCTCGATAATAAAAAAAATATCATCAATGTAGCTACCTACTTAGCCAGTTACTCTTAGGTTTATATATCTAAATAACGTTTTTTTCCATTCTAATGAATGTATAATAGAACATAAGCTACATTGCATAATAGTTAAACTAGTTGGTCAAACTTATATTTTTTTGTATTTATACTTTTACATTTTTTTTGGGTGGTTACTCAAATTTGTTGTTATTTCGATTATATCTATGAACTTGTATTTTTAATTAATTTAATCCTTATATTTTAACATTTATTTCGTCTAGCAATCTGAACATTTTATTATGAATCAATTTAATTTTTATATTTTGACATAAATAAAATGTAATGTGTACTGTAATACTCGAAATTTTTTGTACTTAGATGTAATTTTTATTTGGGTAAAAGTGTAATTTTTCAAATTTATTAACGGTAAAAGTATATTTTTTCAAAGATATAAGCATTAAGTATAATTTTTTGAAAATTAAGGACTTAAGGGCAAGGGGCCAAAATGAAAGAAAGCAAGAGATGAGGGACCAAATGCCAAATGCAATGTGAACACATTGCAAGTTACCGACAGTGGCATTGTGGCTGCCGGCGAGGAATGTCAAATCAATGTTTAAGAGCAAGCTAGGGCCATTATGGCCTAAGGTAAGGTCGTCGGTGCAAGGAGGCAACTTGATTGGCCGATGGGTCGTGTAATACCCTATATTTTCGTGAAATTGTCATGTATTTTAAGTGAGTTTAAAATACTGAAAAATATGCTTGAAATGACAACAAGTGACTGAATCAGCTGCAGGAAGTGCCTTAAAGCTTAGATACCTAAGGACAAAGATATATATTTGACGAGCATCTCGATGCGAGATTGAGAATTTACACTTTTAAACCCCATAATTCATTTTAATATTACTTGGAAATTTTCTTAAATTGCAAATATGCTCTAAAACATCAAATTAATTTGCATTTCAATACTGAAAACGCAAAATTAATAACCCAAGATTTACTCGATAAAGACGATTTCACCCTATAATCCTTGTTGGGCTATCGTTTCATCCTTAAACTATTGAAGAGTTGTTCCTTGTAAAAAACTGAAGCCCCTTCAAGTTTCCGTTGACTTCTCGAAAGTCCCTTATGACAATTCAGTTTTGCAGCCTAAATGGCAGCTGCATTTTAGTCATACAAAAAATCATTCTCGATTCGATTTCTTTCGATACCCTAAATCTTATCTTGGAACGTTCATTGAAACCATATCATTTTCCTTAGACAATTTCACTCCGAGGCATTCCCTGCAGTCAATTAAGTACTTATAATTGCTATCAAGCGAATTTTCGATATTCTAAACTTACTTAAATTACGTGACAACCTCACAAAAATATGGGTTCTTACATAAAGTATTATGGTTATGTACCATATCAGGTTTGATCTAACTTCCGCATTTGTAATGATATCATTTGTCTTAGCTATATGATCATCGAGTTTGTTAGGTTGAGAATGTGAAATTAGGGTTTTTTGGGAATTTGTGTGATGTATGACAGTGATTGTGATATGAAAAAAAAAATTTATATTCCCGAAATCCTTAGTTATAAGATGCTCAAAAAATTTGAGGTACTACAAATCAGTCAGAATCGGGTATAAATAAAAAGTTCTTAACCGAGGATTTCATCAAGTTTTCAACCAAAACATTCGAGCATTCGAGAAAAAATTAGAGAAAATGGATAAATGACTTTTGTTCTCCATGTGAGGGAGAAGATTTTTAGAGAATTTGAGGGATTTGGTGATGATATAAAGTGGCTTTGAAGCCTTGCTGGAAAATTGGGTATCACTAGAGCCGAGGATTAATTAGCCAAATCGAGGGTGTTTTGGCTGGTTTTTTGAGCCACAAGTGATTCCATTGTGTTTAGAAAGGAAGAATAGAGTACGATTAAAGAAGAAAACAAGAGATTTGAAGCAAAAATCAGTGGCTGGCAGTAAAAGTGCAATAAGAGAAAACAACCAGAGAAGGCGCGTGGGTGCATGTGCATGTAAGCGCGTGGAGGTAAGAACAAAAAAATAGAGAAAATTTGAAAAAAAAAAGAAAAAATTCTAAAAAATTAGGGAATTTAATTTTTATTAATTTTTTAAAAATTTGGTTAAGAAAAATATCAGGGCATGTGTTTCGAGGCAGGACACGAGTTTCGAGTAAGTTTAAAAAATTAGATCAAGGTAAGTGCTTTATCTAAAAAATCTATATGTGAAATAATTTACCTAAAATGAGCGTGAATTTCACGAGGGTTGCCAAATATATGTGTATGTTATATTGTCTCAGTAATTGTAATATTATTTGGCATGGAACTATTGGCATATCGATAAATTGTATCATCCATGTTGACCATGGTAGGATAGGGTGTTGTCCTAAGTAGCGTGACTTGTATTTCCTCAAGTGAATTTTATCGAAATGACCGTAGAAGTATCCCGTGTCGTGTGAAATTATCGGAATGAATGTTGAGGGTTTCGTACCAAAAACTAGAATGTTAACAAAAAGCTACCCTAAAGTGTCGGTTGATTTTATATCCATGCGTCATGCATTCATAAAAATCATTTTAAACCCTTATTTGGATTTTGTTCTTGAAATATTTAAAATTCCAAGTGATACGAGCAGTGGGAAAAGAAAAAAGATTGTTGAGATGTGATTGTACTAGTAGTCATGTAATAAGTCTTACCCTTGTGCTATGACAAGTCGTGAGAATCTTGATATGTGGCATGTTATAGCTATTATTATGTTAAATTTGTCTATCGAATATTGTAATTTTTATGTTAATTGAGAATAATATTATACGATTTAATTTTCTTTGCGATTGCAATATTCCTATAGGTTCTGATTCTACTTCTGCAAGTGTTTAATTTACTATTCCTTAATTTATCATTTGGAATGCTAAATATATATATGTTAGGGATTTTTAAATACGATATTTTGGAAATTTTGAGATGTATTGTGAGAATATATATATATATATATTCAAAAAAAAAATCCAAAATAGTGACACGCCTTGAGAGGATAGGTCGTTACATGTATTTTGTTATCTCACTTTATTTTTTTTACATATAAAAATTAAATTGATTCGAAAATGCATGTTCACAAATGTAATTGAAATAATAAAAAATTTAGATTACCACACATAATAAAAAAATGTCAAAGTATAAGAGTTAAATTGACTCGAATATCAAATTCAAAAATATAATTAAAATAACAAAAAATTCGAGTCATCGCAAAAAAAAATCATAAAAACACAAAAACAAAAATATGAATTTGAGCAAAGTAGTTTGATAGTCCCAGGCTCTCAATGCTAAACTTTCCTTTGCACGTGACTATTGACTTTATCATTTGATTAAAATCAAAAAAGTAATTTGCATTGTTACTCTTAATTTCATTTTTTAAAGATTATATTAAATATTCCTACTATTTAAAGTTAATTTATTTCATAAGGTTATGTTTATCGTCTTCATAGAAAATGGTTATATTTACATTCAGTGAAACATTTGAAGCTGCATAAAATTAACTAATTCTCAACAATTATTGATCAAAGTTTGGTGAAATTTCAACAATATTAAGTGTAATTTACTCAAAATCAAATACTCCATTAATTATGAATAATTTTCTCATTGGTGTCGTATGGTTGTAAACCAATTTCTTAATAATCAAGAGTGGGACATGAAAGATTTATTTAGTCAAAAATATAATTTGTATCATATAAAAAATCTAATACTTCACATTTCATTTGACAATTTTGTTTTTTCAATTCTATATTTTATATTTTTTAATCATATCCTTAATCTTATTAATAATTAGATGAGACATTAAAATTTGTCGATGACTCTTTCAATCTTTTTCTCCTTTATTAGTGACTCTTAAATATGAGAATGAAGTCATGGAATTTAAAAAAAAAAAGAACATACAAGAGATTTTTTTTGTCAATTAAAGAAACCTAAGTTATTAGAAAAAAAGAAAAGAAAAGAATAAGAACACATCAAGCATTATTCATATAAAAATTTAAAATATGTAAGAGGAAAGATGAAGTTAATGCCAAGAAAGTAGGTTTAGTTTCTAATTGATAATAATGTCAAATGCCACGTACCTGTATCACCAAACACCAACCCATAAAAATCTGACGTGTCACATGAAAGGAGCCCAACAAGCAATTGTCACCATAAATGGCATTGATTGGAAGCCCTACAGTCCATCTAGCGCTGCCTGCCAGAGTTGCCGCCCCTCCACTTGATAAAGATTGTCCCCTTGGGGAATCTTGGAGAATTGGCATGATGGAGTGAAATAAGTGTCTTCTGTGCAATGAGGTCGGCTCAAGGGCATCGGGCCTAAGCAAAAACTAATTTAGGGACACGCAAGGACGGCCTAAGGGTTACTTGGCCCTAGGCAATAATAAGTTTTGAAGTCCTTTAAAACATGATAGAAATTATTTAATATTTAAAAATATAATTTTTTTGAAAACCCTTAATAGGTACCTTAGTGGCCTATGCCTTTTGAGTCAAGCCTGGCAACAAGCCTTGGTCGGCAACAAGAAAGAAGGAAATGGCATGGTAGTTCGATAACCAGTAGTCTGCAGTGGGCAATAGCGTGCCCGAGAGGCAGGCGAGGCAACCCTCTTCTTTTTTTTCAACTGTCGTTTGCATCTACATGGACAGTGAATCAACTAGCAGTCGTCGTCGTCGCCTCCTCTTGGGTGGTCGGTTGTCGCTGGCCACCTAATTCCTAAAGTTGGGCCTACAATTTTTTGAGGGCCCCCTAACTGGTCTTGTCTCTATCATCGCCTCCTCATAAGTAGTCGAGCACGCGCAACCACCTAAACTTGAAGTTAGAAATTTTTTGGGAATCCCCTCTTTTTGGGGGTCCTAGGCATATGCCAAACTAGCCCTGCTGTGCAAAGATGACTAGTATAAATTGAGAAACGATCCAAAACTTTACAAAAAAAAGTACATATTATATACGTATTTACTTCTTTTTTTCAAAATTGCCCCTTGTTAAATCTACAAAATGGAGGTCAATTTTTTTAAAGATGAAATATTTAATTAATAAAAATAAAAATCATTAATATCTAATATCTTAAAATATTCGAGGGCCAAGATAAGAAAACAGGCATATTTTTTTTTTAATTTTACTAACTTTTTAAAAAGTAAAAATTTCAAATAGGTGCTTTTCATAATTTCCAAAATATAGTCAAAATTATAGTATTTTTTTAGAATTAAGGAGCATCATTATTACTGAATTGATGCTTTAATCTTGATAATTGCTTCAATAATATGCTTCATTTAGCTTGATTAGTTGATTTAAAACAAATGCTAGTAACAATATATTTTTCATTATTAATGTTGCTTGATAAAATAAACAAAAATAAAATTTGTCAATAACTGACTGCTTAATTAGAGTTATAAGGAGAAGAAAGAAACGTAAGCGGAGAAGAGAGAGAATTATAAGAAATTATATTATCTTCTTTTACATTATAGTTAAACTTATTTTTAAGTTAAATGTTGTTAATAATTCTTTGTATTATTAATTTGTTGATAGTCTTTAAGTTATATTTTTTAATTTCTTAAGCTAAAATATAATTTTTAATATTTACACTTACCGACAAAAGACTTCAAAAACTTAAATAATTTTAAATTAAACGTATTATATTTATCATTGATCAATGTCATCAATGGGTAGTTACATTTCCATGATTTAACGATCGATGTCTTTAACATATAAAATATGAAATATAGACATATTAATTATAATTATAACACGGATGTCATCAATCCATCTAACCGTTATTCCATGATAAGAACGGTGGATGCAAAATAAACAAGGAATGAACAATATAAATTCATATGAAACATCAAGTAAATAGCAAGCCAAATCCTCATATTCTACCGATCCTTTCATTATTCTCATCTTTTACTTCACTGTTGGCTGTTGCTTTGCAGAAGAGATTGACTGGCTGAGCCCCGTCGTCGATCTGAAGCAACCACTACGTACAAACTTGACATTCAGACTCATCGTCATACGAATTTCATCGACATAGTAAGATGGAATCGGTTGATTTTGCGATGATGATAGCATTGGCAATTGGCATGATGATGCGGTGCTGTCCCAACATTAGGCAGGCCACATAGCTTACACTACCGCCCACTTCCATCTAATGTGTTCAAAAATCCAAATGACAAGACGCGTCTCCATTTCGAAAAAAAGGCAAGAGATGGTAAGCCGGCCGGAAAAAGTATGGTCGGAGCAAGAGGAGCAAGAAAACAGCGGCGCCATGCCGCCCTTCCTCGCTATCGCCAACTGTCTTCCTCAAGAGGAACATTTCACCGTGTCCTCAACCCTCTGTTGAAATATAATATATAATATACCAAAAATGTTATTTGAACACTCTTTTTGTGATCCTGTTAATAATATTTATATATTACATAATGATATTAATGTGACATAAAAAATAATATATCAACACATAAATATCATAACGTTTTTGTTTTCGTGTATATATACACATATATATTAGGCTAATTAGAGACAGCTATTTCCCATCTCCATGTACATAATAATTAAACCCTTCTCAACTTTCTCCAATTCGTCTTCTTTTGGGCTCAGCTAATTTGGTTGCGCAAGCTGCGACCTTTATGTCTGCACCTTTTTAAAAAAAGAAAAAATATTAAATTAACCTTCCAGCTTTTTAATTTTAGTTTAATATACCATAAATTTGAAAAAAAAAAATAGATTTTAAGGGTAAAGTGTAATAAAAAATTACCCTTTTAAGGGCAAGTAAATCATTTCAAATATTACCAAAAAAATGTAAATCATTTTAAAAAATTCAGGGTGAATTTATGTAAAAAATATTTAAAGAATAAATTAATTAAAATTAAAAAGTTTAAAGCTCAAATTCATCTTTTTTTTCCTTTGAAAAACTATACTTTCATGAGGAGTTTTTAAAGATTCACGTCTAATTAAAAGTAACTTTGGTAACAAAAACTATATTATGGATTCCACATTTTTTTTTCTACTTATATAGTGTAAGCTAATTCCAACCCAACCTGTCTAACAATTCTAATGGCAAAGACATCTATAATTACACTTGAATTAAAATATTCTTAATTGAATTAAAATTTCATGATTTTTTTTTAAAACTCACAATATTTTATAATTACACTTGGGTGATGGAGTTCTTATTGCTCTTGCTATATTAGATTATTTTTTATACTTTGTGACTATTTTATATCGTTGCTATAATGAGAACATGCATGAGTACTGATATTATAAATCAAGGGCAGGGCAAAGACATCAAATTTGTGCTGCTTGTGCAGATGAAATATATATATCTAAATCTAAGGGTAACTAACTTACCTTATTAGTCTTTAAATTTTATATTTTATAATAAATTAATCATTATATTTTAATTTGTGTCACTGTAACCACTAAATTTTAATATAAGAAGTGGGATATAATGACTAATTTATTATATATATGACACAAAATTTAGAAACCAACACTATAATTTACCCATGGATCCAACATTGTAAAGATGGAGGCGCAGCTTTGTTGGACCCTCCAGTTTCTCTTTTCAGTCTGGCATTTGGGACAAAGACCATACAAAAATCTTGCCAAGGGCCCGCTTTGGTATTTGCTTATCTCCCCATATTAAGCAATTAAGCTGTTCTGTTTGATGGCAGGCAGATTATTTGATATTTAAGTCCACTTCAAATGTTGTAAGAAATATCCACCATATTACAATGCATAATTACCAAAAAAATTTTGTTGCCATATTAATTGTCAAAAAAATTGTAAGATTTTATATTATTTTTCTGTTTACAATATTATAATTTGTAAAAATTATTTATTTTCTAAGTAAGAACTCTATATATGTATATATATTTTTGGGATTCTCATGCAGTGCTTTTTGGTGCTTGGCCTTTGGCAAGCCTCACGGACATTACCTTTTTTTTTTTGCCGCAAGTGGAACCCAACTTGGTGAAATTATGGATCACCACTGATCCGTGGCCATATATACATATATATAGGTTTATATGCAGCAGAGAACACATATGACAATGATGATCAAGACATATATAGTGAAGGGAGAGAAACCTGCAACATTAATCGCCAAAGGGGCTCGCATGAAGAGGTAGAGAGTTTGATGCAGCCAAGGATGACTTGCCGGCGGCCGGCAGGCACAAGAGTCGCTCTAGTGCCGGCAAGTTGTCCTTGTCTACATTTGCCTCTCTTCTTCTCAAGTGAGGCCTGAAATGGCAAAAAACCCAGCTCTGAAGAATATCTTGTTTCACATTCATGATATGTATCAGCAACACTTCTGGTGAATTCTTTATTTTTCGTCTGCTTTTTGTTTCTCTCTCTCATGAATATGACCCGTTTTATTTTTTTGTGTTTTTGGTAGACAAACACACAAATCGCAAATCGCATTCATTAGCCATCAAATTAAATTAATTATACAGACATTTATGTGTTAATTTTCCTTATGAAGAAACCATGTGATAACAGATATTGCGTGCGTTAAATAACTTTCTTTGTGTTTGCAGAAGGTTTCCAGAAATGGGATCGAAGAGACACAGAGAGTTTTGATGGGAAGCGCCAAGCCAGGAGCTTTTAATTCCATATATGCATACTGTGGCTCATTAGCATGATCGTCAAGACTCCAACAAGAACAATTGATCAGATCTTTTATATATTAAAAGATTTTTTTAATAAAGATAAATAAATGATAAAATATTTACTAGATAATTAATTCATGCACAATAATCAAGCAGATTTGTACGTTGTCGGGTTGGTTCTGTGCAGGTCAATTTTGGTGGCCTTTTGCAGGAGAAAGAGAAGGCATGGTTACGTAGTCATGACTCATGAGAGGAATGGACAAGACTCAATTATTTGATCAAATCAACCCCCATCGGCGGAGACAATGTACATGGCCTGATTACTATTTTGCCTAATTAATTTAAAATATTGTTGGGTGTATATATTATATTATATTGCTCCCTAATTAAGTCTCAATAAAATACAAAAACGACATTGGATGACTTATAACCAGCATGAATTATTCATGGAATAAATAATATGGTCATAATATATAAAAATAGTTAAAGAGATATAGAATTCATATGTATAATGGACTCCTAATAAAATTAAGCTTTATGATTGATGGATGTTGTTTGTAATACTTGATCTAAAAAATAAAACCCATAGATCTAATTAAGCTGTGGGTTCTACATTCATGTTTGGGATAAACTAAAGTTGGAGAATGACAAATTAATATGTGTATAGCCTTTTTAGACTTCTTGTTCTTTCTTTGTTCCTTAATTATTCCTCTAATTCCTTGCTTCCCTATCTTCAGCCGCGAGCCATCTGCCACCTTTTCTCCGCATTATATACAAAAGCATATAGATTCAATGTTTGAAGATAATATATTGATACACATCTAATTAATTAAGTGATCAAGAGATCACCAATTCAGATATATTAAGTAAATAAGAAGTCGCGGGGAGTATAGTAGCATTTGCTGGTTTCTTTTCTTTTGTTTTTTTTCCTACTTTTTTGTTTTTCCTTTTAAGTTTTCTCTTATACAACTGCACATCCCCTGACATTTCTTAATACTCTTCTCGTGGATGGTTGCCTCAAAATTAATGTGGATTCAGGCATACAAAGAGGGCATATAATTACAGCATACTCTATACTTTAAAGCGAGAAGCCCAGCTGTTTTAGCATCGACTGGGTTGTTCATCAAGTAAAGCTAATTACGTACTAAACACTTATAAAATTATGGAAATATAATGAAATAGCAGTGCATGTTACCGAACGTAATCACATATACCTTAATCTTAATTATCTTATTATAATTGTTCATTACTAGCTAGGGAAAGGGCTAGCAGATCAGAGAGCTTCAAGAAAAAAAACTAATTAAAACAAAACCTTCATTAAAAATACACGAGAAAATATAAAAGTTTTTACCTTAGTTACCACTTGGAGGTGGGGAGTTTCAGTTCCTAATTAAGGTCTGAGTCTCGCAGTAGAAAACCTTTTATGCTTTGGCAGTGCATGGCAGAAGTCTACCTAGCTAGAGGAACATAAACTGAAGCAAGAGCTAGAGCATTCTATAACTATACCAACTCACCTATATATTAGGTAAAATACACTTGAGTTCTGATCATGATCAGGAATCTGTTCTGAAGAACTCTCTCCGATTCCCTGCTTAATAAGGCGGCCAATAGTTGTCCATGTCCACACAATGCTCCATGCCTATGAACCTGCCCGTGCCGCCATGTGGGTTACTCAACTCGCCGCCGTAGACTGCATCACCGGCAAGAGCGCCGCTGGTTAACATGGCGGAAGTCACGTCGTGCTGGTTCATCACCAGCTGCGGGTGGGGGGGCACCGGCCGAAGCATGGGCTGCGCCGCCGAGCCCGCCCCTCCGAGGTTCAGGTTCAGGCCAGAAATGGTGAAGCAGCCTCCGCCTCCGGCAGCGGCTGGGTAGTTTAGCTGGGATTGGAGAGGGAAGCTCGCAGCAGCAGTGGTTGAGCCGCCTCTGAAAACCCTAGAAATCTCCGCCAGCTCGGCGTTGCTCATATAGTTTCTTCCCATAGGGAACTCGGCCGCAGGCATCATCTGGGAGGGCATGGCGTTTGGAGCTGCTTCCAGATTGTAGGGATTCACTGCCCTGGAGTGGCTGGAGGGGTACTTTTTCCCGGCTGCACTCTTCTGGAACACTCGGCAAACTACCCATTCATCCTGCTGTGTATATATATATAAAATCCCCAAATGTTAGAGACGAAGCAACTGCAAGAGAATTATTATACTCTTATTGTTGTATCTATTTACCGAAATAATAACTGTAACATAAAAACATATTTATTTATATAATTAGCTAAATGAATTCTTGATTGGTCCGCAATTATTTTCATCTACAGTACAGGACTTCAGCTATTGCTAGTATATACTATAGAACAAGGAACTGTATGCATGCATGTGCATACACTCCGTCATCCTCAATCATATTGGTTTATTTTTCTTTTAAGATTATCAAGTTAAATATAAACTAGCTATCTTTTTATGAACTTTTTTAAATAATTTTTTTTATCAAATATGTCTTTTTGATGAGATCAAATGGCTGCAGAGTGGTCATCATATTGCTGTAGAATGTAGATTAGAGAGCAGTGTTTATGTACCCTAAAGGAAGCATCTCAATCTGTTCCCAAGGTACCTAAATATTTTAAAAGGGCTTGATGGGAATCACATTTTTTGATAATTAAACATCGAATTTTTTTAATCAAGTAGATTGTTACAAAATCCAGTCGATCGAAGAGAACAGTATCAAACCAGAATAGATATATACATATGTAGAGACCAGATCATCCCGTAGAAAATGATCTGCTAGAAACACAGCCACAATTCATCCCAACAAACAGCAGAATCACCCTTCTTCCCAGAGCCTCCTTGATGGCAATCACTTATTAATGAGCTTAATTTTCTAGATAAGCATTAGAAGTTTGGACTGTGTATTAATTGTAGCAGCAAGCAGTAAATGCCTACCTGAATTATAGGTTAAATTACATGAAAAAAACTGGTGTTTATTCCCATAGACATTCACCATGCAAAAAAAAAAAACTTTCACCATGCAACCTGATAATTGAGAAGGAGAAGTTGAAGAAGAATATTAAGTGGGAATTCTCATATTGAAAAACTTCCAAAAGCTGGCGCAAGGGAAATGAACTTGTTTTAGGAATACTTTCTAAAAAAATGTAAACTACTATTAAAGTAAGTATATTGTCAGAAATGGAGATAGGTAGAAAGAAACATATATGAAGTACTTCTCCTAATTCATCGTAGCTTCTTTTTCTTTTCAACTTACATGCCAACCAATCAAGAAAAAATGATAACTCTTCCAAGGCCGTACCCCTTAATTATGTTAGAAAATACAAAGCCAGACATTTAGGGTTGGCTATTTAATTGATTCCAAGATCATGCCCTTAATTATGATGTATTTGGCCCTTCAATTGACATAAAATAAGAACTTTAGCAAGTATCAATATTTAGGGTTAAAGAGAAATACGTATTATGATGTATACCTTTGTAGTTCTAAAAGTAGATTTGGAATGAATCCGATATTCGTGCATCACCCAATTGGTTTTTTCTCCCCTAGGAGCCCTTCCTCTGTAGAACACTAATGTCTTCTTCATTCCAACTAACTCTGCGGTGACACTATTGAAGATTTCCTTGTCCTTTCCTGTGGTCTTCCAATAACCAGTATTAGTGGCTCGATTCGTTCTTACTCCCGTTGGGTATTTTCGATCTCGAAGACTAAAAAAGTACCATTCTTTTTCTCCCATCTTTGCCTTTCCTGTTGAAAGAAAATTTAAACATAATACTATAGATGGATGGATCATGTTACTTAGCTGATACGAGGGAAGCATAGAAATTAGGGTTTGTGTTGGGAAAACAATGATAAAGCACAAAGAGATCATAAACTTAGTGTTAGGTATTTGATGAAAAATAAAACAAACACAAAAATGGATTCTTTTACACACAAACAAGATCAAAACCAGCACCTGGAAGATCCCAGGGCTCGCATTTGTTTAGGTCAACATCTGCAATGGCCCTTGCTGTGAAATTAGCATCAGATATCTTGTTAACAAGATAGTAAGTGATGAGCTCTTCATCTGTTGGATGAAACCGAAAGCCTGGCGGCAAGCTTTCCTCCTTCAGCTCTCCTTCCATGTCCTCTCTCTCTCTATATATATATATATATGTATATATAATATCCTTTGGATATTTCAACAACTTAACTTGAAGAAAGATATGGCTGGAAGATCAAAAGAAGAAGGAAAAGAGAAGCTTCTTTATTGCTATATTCTCCAAATTAATGTAATCAAATTAGCTAGCCAGTCGACC
This sequence comes from Diospyros kaki, assembly GCA_036245055.1. Taxonomy (NCBI): domain Eukaryota; kingdom Viridiplantae; phylum Streptophyta; class Magnoliopsida; order Ericales; family Ebenaceae; genus Diospyros; species Diospyros kaki. The sequence continues at coordinate 37,331,609 of BSEG01000001.1, read as the reverse complement.
TGAATGATTGAAACAAAGAGGTTAGATTCCACAGAATTGATATATATATATATATATATATATGAATTATTCGGGCAAGCATAGACGTGGTGCAGTTGGCTTACTTGCATGAGGAAGATGAACGGCAGTCGATCATCTACACGAATGCAACACGGTTGTTAGTTTTCACCATTTTTTGAGAGAAAACTGCAAGTGAAATGGACGGATCTTGAAGTTGAAGTTGAAGCAGAACCGGAAGGATGTACGGTTGGTGAAAGAGTTTATGAAGGAATTAGGGTTAAATTGTTTCTTGCCAGATATGCACAAGAAGTTCAGAATTTAAAGTACTACTGGAATAAGACAAGAGATATCGGAGGAAAAGAGAAGGAAGGGGTGTCTCCTCTCACAAGCTCTCACCTACTATGCGTCTTCACATACACGGTTTCCCCTTCCACGCTCAGATATTGATATTTATTTTGCCACAAGTACAACACTGCTGATTGTTGATTTGTCAAACAAAAATCCTATTTCTGAGAAGTTTGACATTTCGGATCATATTCATGTGCGGGTAACTCTTTACCCGAGTGAATAGATAATATATTAATATTGATATGACAATATATAATTATAATTTATATGTAACTGCTTATGAGTAATATACGAAATGTCAAAACTCGTTTAGCATTTTCATTTGTCAAACTATATAAAATCTTAGAGTAATGTCAATTGTGGTAGTTTAATAGTATATAAGTGATAGTGTTGGTAAATTTTAAGAACTCTAATTGGAGCCTTATTAATTTCCCATTACACAGCCTTTTGCTAACCGTTCCTGGTTTCTTCAATCTTCCTCGGACTGATTTTTGCTCTTTTTTTCATGGCGGCCATATTTCCCGATCCTCTCTGTGTTAGCTTTATTGTTGAAGTAGGGGAAGACATGAAAAAGGGTACCAAAGGTGGCAAAATTAGAGGAATGCAGATGAAGGATCAAGGATGAAGAAAGGATTTCATGGGGTTGACAGCAAAGATCGATATATATTACAGCGGAGTAAAGGGAGCCTTTTTTGCATAGAGGTGGAGGCAAATGGCGACCAACTTGGCAGGATTGCAGTAGAGACCATCTAGCTTGTTTTGTGATGGTTTTAGGGTTTTCGATATATCGGTGAGTTAGATTTTGAGGCTTTTAGCTGGGCATTGTGGGTGACTTTCATTGAGCCCTAGTTAATGTCAAGTCTTATTTTTTTAATCAATTGTTTATTTGGTTTAGTCTATGGTTTAAGTTCGGTCAGATTATTTTTAGGGCTTTTGACCTTTAGGGTATTTAACCCACATAATAAGATTCTTGGAAATAAATGTTGGCCAAAAAAAGAACTTCTCAAATAATATATAAAATATATTGTTTTCATATATAAAATGCAAAACTTTGTACACATTTGAGGATAGATTTATTTTTTATTGAAAAAATATATTTAAAACACAAACTAAATACTGAAAAAATAAGATAAAATATAATTTCTCATGTAGAAAATTCATATAGAACATTTACTTTTTAGCTTTTTTGTTATCAATAAAAATTAACTCATAACCACTATTACACCAAAAAAACTCATCCTACACACATAACAACCCACAAATCATATGTTTATTAAATAATTAAATATATAAAAATATCTATATATGTGTGGGCTCCCCTCAAAAAATTTAAACTCTTAAGCACAAAAAAACCCTAATATAATTTGTACAAGTTCACATAAGGTTTTGGAGATTTGGATTTACTACTTAATTTGCTGGGTTGATTTGGTTGGGAATGCCTATTTTGCTCTTGGTTAGTTTGCGTTGTTTTGTTTGCGTTCCCTGATTTTGTCAGGGATTGCCCATCTAGCTTGGTTTTGTAATTATAAACTTGGGCTGTATTTATATAACTTAATTAGAAATTGTTTATATAAGTCAATTAAAATTAGTCTCTTATAAATAAATACATATATATATATATTCTTATCTCACATTTATAATTAGATTAGATCTTATCTAAAAGACTCATAATCTCGATTAAATATGTATTTAAACAATTATCTAACGTTTAGCATGCTCGTAGACTCTGCATTGGAAAGTAAAGCTGCATGCATTTGACCTTCTCCTTTCCTTGAAGTAGTAAGCTACAGCCCAACCCTCTTATTTTATTTTATAAACATCAACTTTTTTGTAACAAAATGAAAAGGCAAACACAATGCAGAGCCCAGACAAGAAAGGAACAACAGACAAAGGAGCTAGCATATATAGAGCAAAAGATAAGGCATAACGTATTAATTCATCAAATCAACAAATTTAGGCGTACGAAAATTGGTTAGAGCCCCAATTTGACAAGTTTAACAAAATATTTTAAGTTAATTACTAGGGCTGATAACAAATTCATCTACATATTTATCTATAACCATACATATCACAAATAGTAGCTAGTTAGAGGAAATTTAAATTAATGGCTTCTATATATGAGAAGGCGAAGGTGAAAATAATCAATTAAAATGAATGATCTTTGGGAAAGGAAGCCACTAGCTAGGTATTTATTATTTAAGGGCTCTTTTGGGAATTAATTAAAAGGGGAGCCCATCACAAAGACATGTTACTTAATCTATTGAGGACATGATTGAATATGGTCAAAGTGATAGGCTTATTATATATATGTAGGAGAAATAAATAACGTATAACAAATAATAATTATTTTTTGTAGAAAGTAATTAAGGGTGGACATGCAAGCAAAACAAATTGTCAAGTGCGGTCTATGCCCAAAACCACACGTAAATGCTCCCAATTGACGTTCAGATCATCCATGCATATGCACCTAATTAATCATAAATTAACTTAGTTTTTCCATTTAATGTGCTACCAACACTTCATTCTTGTGAATTAATTGCTCGATTATTGTAACTAAACAGTGAGACAATTATAACTAAAAACCTCTCATGTTCTATTTATTGCTTGCATGCATGCAGCTGTACAAAACAACCATCTTTTTTTGCTGATATCTTTTGACTGTGAATTTAATTAAATTTATTTTGAGATCTTCACAATATAATTCCAACTTATTTGCTTCTGCAGGGCATATTGTAATCCATTTCTGTGGCTACGGTAGGAAGTAATAGTTGCATAAACCTGCATTGGGACGGCAATTATTTGGCCTTCAACAAACATAAGCAAGTTCTTGGCATTTTTTCACAAATAATAATACAGGTTAAGTTTAAACCCCAATTAAGCAACATATATCTTAGTTTCCTGTGATATCTAGTTCTGGTTTATCATCTAGACAACTATCAGAAATAATTAATGCATTTAAGCTGATCCAAGATTTAGAAATTTTACTAGTCCATATAGCGACGAATACAAAAACTATAAATCAGCTAAGAGTAGTTATGTCCACATAATTGTTACATAACTAATTCCTTCTCTATGTGCATGTATACCCATCACTTTTACGTGTTTCTTTGCTCCGTTAGAAAACTGTGATTATCATTGCTTTTTCCATTTGGCAATCTCCCTCCAGAGATAGGATTCGTTATGATTTTGGGAAGATTATTAATAGGTCTACCGTCGCCTTGAGCAATGACTTGTTCCATGTTAATCAAACGCCAGTGTAGCCATCAGTCACAATCCTTTGCTTACTTCCCTGACACTTCATTTTATTAAAATTTTTATGTCTTGATCTTTTTCAATAACTTGTACAACAATTTATCTTTTGGCAAAAATGAAACTTAAACGCACTAAAAACCACCACGAAGATGAGATGCAGCTTCACGGAGAATATGAAGACTAGTAATCAACTCATTAGATGACAGTGTGAAAGAAACACATCTTTTTCACAAAATAAAACTTAAAAAACAAAAAGATAGGGAGAAATTTGTTGATGATCAGGTAAAGATATTCAAATTGATGCACACATAATATAGATTATTGATAAATATGTGAAACTTTGCAGCTATTTATGTTCTGTTCATCAGTGAATATATAAAAAACACTAAACAAGTAACGACTCAGCTAATGGAGCATTAATGTGAGAATTATTTAATTTGAACCAATTTTGGTTAGTCACTGTTACTTCTGATGCTTTCCCATATATACACAATCTCAGAGAATCAAAAGTCACCTCCAATAGAGTTTCATTCATTGCCAAACTCAATTTTTTTTATGTTGAATAGCTAGAAATGATGATCAAAGACCAGATTAATTGTATGTGTAAAAACTGTGTCGCCTACTTGAACTTATAAGACGCGTAGATTTAATACAAGTTTGACGTACGTTCTATGTGTTCTCACTATAAACTTTTTTAAAGCAATCAAACAACCAAGTTTATAACAGGGATATTAGCGCAGCAAATTAATACTAGGCATTGAAGTCATGCTTGATCATAATTCATCAATAATAAATAATTTCATTTTGTTAATGTTGTTGCCCTAGGTTTGGTCTTGTAAGAAATCATCTGAAACCATATATGTTTGAGATAATCGGTTCCAACAAATTATGATTAACTACGTTGGCGTGTTTGAATGATAAAAACTAGCACTATAATTATTATGATTATCCAATAGTTTATCGCTTCACGTCTCTTGTGATGACTGCGAGTCTCAATTATACAACAATTTTTTTGTCGCTTCACATGATGAATCATGGCGAAGTAGTTGCAAGGCCTTTGTCAAGAAGACTCTCTAGAAGGACTGCAAATACCCAACTACAGATTCAAATTCATACTTAGCAGGCTACTTGTCAAGCACTTCAAAAACTACACAAAACTTTTGATTACAATACTGTTGCCTATTGTTTACTGCAGGTATATATTAATGAATTCCCATATGACAATGATCCAAGAAATTTCTTTAATTGGGAATAAAATTTTAACACAGAGATCAATCATAGTATAAGAGTGATGTTGTTGCTAACCTTAATTTGTTTCCCAAAGGGGGTGCAAATATTCAAGAGAGTAGTTGGACTTGTGCTTCTGCTACTTTATATAAGTTAATTGGTTTTGTTGGCGTATGAGTGTTTCTGGGCATTTCTTGTTCCCAAACACTAAGGTAATCCACCATTTGAAATATGCTCCTAAATGTTAGGTAAGAATATGCATATAGCAAGGGCTGCTGTATGCATACGAACTTCCAGTTGGACAGTATTTTTTTGTGAAATTAATGAAACTCAGCACCATGCTTGTGCTTGTGGACTTTGAAGATTAATATTTGTACGTATTTGATTGATCAAGATAAATCAGCCGGATGACAAATGTTATAACATTTGTTCTCCCATAAATTACTTTTACTGACAAATCTTGGCCGTATTAGAGTACAGACATATGTAGCAGACAAATGATGTATCTCCATCAGTAAAAGTGGCTTTTAACAACACTTTTTCATTGGTAAAGCTTGTGTGCAAAGGTCATCTTTTTTAAGTTTTCGATACAGCTCTGGTCCCTAGTGGTAAACTAGGGCTTTTATATGTACACTCCAGTTCACCACTACACCCGGAATGTCAGTTATATATACATATATATATATAAGTACATACATCATCATATATACAAGCCCCATTAGCATACACAAATATAATGACACAATAAAACAGTTGTTACTAGTCAACCTATAGTATAGTGTTTATTGTAGCAAAGCAGCCTGAAAATAAGCTTGGTTAGCTGAACCAGCAATTAATATATTATTGGGAAGAAGAAAAAGTCTGAGCTACTAGATCACAACATTGCTGAAAGTAATGAGTATATATAACTAATTAGGTACAATAATTAATTGACAGAGAACTGTATATGTATGCCTGAATAAAAATATTGAATTTCTGTCTAGAAAACAGCATCAATTCCTCTCCACTCAACAACATGCATATTGAATTTCTGGTAGCTATATGATAGGATCCATGGTTGAAAGAAGAAGAAAAAGTTTGTAATTGTTGGGAGAAATAAAAAAATTATAAAGCAGGGATGTAACTCAAGACTTAAACCCCCATATATTTATTATATACCTCCACAGAGAACCTGATCACTATCATCAAAAACAGTGTTTAACTTCCAGGGGAGAACACAACAAATCTCTCTATGACAGAAGATTAACATCAGCAATTTGAACATTTTCTGAACCTTTGATCACTTCCATTCTTGTCTCGGCAAAAAGGATCGAGCAAGTAAGCCATCTTTTAAACAGGCATAGTCTTCAGAACCAGGCATAGTATTTCCTTATCTCTCGTACCCTTTTGTCTGTTTTCCTTTAGAATGGGCTTGCCTTACTTTTAAAGTCGAATCCTTGTTACTACTCTTTTGATAGCTTCCCCATTTGAGAGGTACAATTTGTTTGATGTATAAATGTCCAGGGAAATTCCTTTTCTCTTTCGGAAGTGCTTGTAACTCAGGCAACCAGTATGATACATACTTCCCTTCAGGATCATAAGTTAGGGCCTGGAGAGTACAACAGTTGTCATAGGATAAGCCAAAAGCAAAGTTCATGGAACTCTAATCCATCCCATCCCTCTGTACTTACCTACTTAAATTGAATAGCGAAATGCCAACATCTTCTACCATGAGAATTCTATTTTATAGAAAATAAAACAATTTTTCCTTGAAAATAAATTATTTCCTTTTGAGAAGACCAGATCCAAGGGGGACGGCGATTACAGGTTATAAAGCAATGTCTTGCTCTTTCAATTATGAAAAGCACAATCCCTCAATCAGCCAAGTGCAAAAAGGTCCAAAACATAAAAAAGAAAGAAAAAAAACATTTTTCTACTTTACTCTACTAGTGACTGAAAATGACAGCAAAAATCACCATATTTATATATTACTTAAACCGTCTAAAGTTGGACATCTTGGTCGTCCATTTTTTTCATCTAACAAAAGAAAACAAAAAGCGAACTGATTTCACAAAGGAAAAACAAACATAATTTCACTTACTTGCTTAGGTATGCTGAAGTAACGGTCTTCTCTTGGATCATTCCCAACTCCTAATTCAAAATAATCACTGAATGTTATGTTGGTTCACAATTTAAGAACATGTTATGAAATATGAAGCAGACAAAGATATGGAAGAAGATAAAAATGAACTTTAATGGATTTATTGTTGTCAAGCGTTACGAACAATTTTCTTCTATGTTCCACTATAGTCAACAATCATATAAAAGAGAGAGTGTCTGAAAAATAGAGTATAAGCACCCTAAAAGCATTTCACATGCGAGAAGAAAGTCAATGGATGCACCCAATAGGAGAGCGGATAGATTAATAGACGAAGTTTGTAGCAAAAGAAGCCGAAGACAGAAAATATTTGGTGAGGAAGTCTTAGGCATGGGAATAATACAGAAAATATGATCAAGAATAGAGATAATTAATAACGAGCTAAAATCCATATAGCCAATCCCACTTAGTGGGATTAAGGCTCAGTAGTGTTGTGGTATTCCTAAATTACTGTCACTAGAAGCTGATATTTCCTCCCATCTTCTACATGGTAATGCTTAAGAAAGGTAAAGGAATTGCTTGAGCATGGCACAAGCAAGAGAAGCAATTTCAATAAGGATTTGTTTGATTGTCCATCTTTTTCATGAAAAATGATAATTTTCCATCCAAATTCCAGTTTTTGAGGTATTTGATTGACCAAATTTTCCATTGAAAATATTTTCTCACTTGTGGTCACGTGATGCTATTTTTTCACTTTTGCTGGAATTGGTTTTCTCATTTGGGGGTGGGAGGGGGGGGGGGATTCCATGGAAATGGAAAAACCCAGATTGGCCTTCCCCTTCCACCACCACCCATCAACGAAGAGAGAAGAATCGGCCAAATCCGGCGACTGCAACGATCGGCGGCAGCCATCAACGATTTGCAAAACATAGGGGGGAGGGGGGGATTCCATGGAAATGGAAAAACCCAGATTGGCCTTCCCCTTCCACCACCACCCATCAACGAAGAGAGAAGAATCGGCCAAATCCGGCGACTGCAACGGTCGGCAGCAGCCATCAACGATTTGCAGAACATAGGGGGGAAGGGGGGAATTCCATGGAAATGGAAAAACCCAGATTGGCCTTCCCCTTCCACCACCACCCATCAACGAAAAGAGAAGAATCGGCCAAATTCGGCGACTACAACAGTCGGCGGCAGCCATCAACGATTTGCAGAACATAGGTGACGGTGAAGGCGTGGGCGGTGACTGGAGAAGACATAGATGACAGCCATGGCAGTGGCAGCGGCAGCGGCGATGGTAGTGGGCGGTGACTGGAGAAGTCGTAGGCAACGGCCATAGCAGTGGGTAATGAATGGAGAAAACATAGGCGATGGCCATGGCAGTGGCTAAACGGCGATGGCAACAGCGGCGGCCAGTGACAGCGGTTGTGGTTGAACGACGACAGCGACTGTGCCTGGGCGGCAACAGCTGTTGTGGCTGAACTTACTGGTAAGATTGTTAAAATCAAGATTTTAAGTGGGATCGTAAGGGGGTTCATAAAATTGAATCGTAAAAGTTTACGAAAAATTAAAAATACCCTTTAATTTATGTAAATATATGTTTGTAATGATATATTCCTTATTATAAATGAAATAGATGTACCTATTTCAAAATTACTTCATCTATCAATTTCAAAAATGTTAAATAATATGAAATTTTCAAATATTAAATTCATCATTCATCCATCAATAATCAAAATTTCAAATAAAAACATTACCATCATCATCAGCAAACATTGTTAAAAATAACTAAAAATACTAAATCGTAAAAATAACAAATATTGTTAAACTTTTACATTATGTCATTACACTAATTAAGTTACCAATATCAAAGAGGTATATTTGTTTCTTGCTAATCATCAATCTTAATATAAAATTAGACCCACCCATGATCTGATTGTGACATATTTAAAATTAATTCTTTGAATCTGCACTTATTTATACGTGTAGATAACAATATCACAAATGAGAATGCACACACACAAGCACATCATACTTACTCAGCACATCAATTGGATGCAACACAGAGCTCAGCACAGCGCACGCACGACATTTGATTACTAGACTTAGCAAAACATAGACACTATCACTCACAACTCACTCACATATCTGGGTTGGGTTTGATTCGTTGAACTTTCAAGGTGAGCGAATGAAGAAGAAAGGCTAAAAAAAGATCGACAACAATTAGGGTTTGCAGAAAGACACAACAAGCGAATGTAGCAAGCACACAAACACAACATCGTTTAGGTTTTGTAGAAGAACCAAAATAGGAGATTGACAACGATTGTATATATATATATGTGTGTGTGTGTGTGTGTTAGAGATGAAAATATTTTTGTTTTTAACCTCAAAATTGTAGGCAAAACTAAACTTAGTAAACTTGTAAAATCATAAACTCGGACCCAGTAAACTCGTAAATTCGGATCGGTAAACTCGTAGACTCGACTCCAATTTTATAAAACCCGATCCTACAAGCGAGTTGAGTCATTTTATGCCTCTTGACTCGTAAACTTGTAAAATTATACAAGTTGATTCGCGATTTTAACAACAATGCTTGCTGGGCAACTAGATTATTTTGATTATTTTATGTATATATATTTGATTTATTTTTTGAATATGCATATATTTGATTATCTTATGTAGTTGATTATTGATTTGTGTATTTGATTATTGATTATTTGCATGTGTGTATGTGATTATTTCCATGAAAAATAATGGTAATCAAACATCAAAAGCTGGAAAAGTACAACAATTTCTAGGTAAAAAATTAAGCCAATTAAACACCTTCAATTAACATTTTTCCTGAAATTTAATTATAGGTAATTCAATTACCTAGAAAAAAAAAATTTCCATGCAAATTCTATGCTTGCAATCAAACGCACTCTAAGAGACCAACAAAAGGACCAGACTCGAGAACATGAGGAGCAAAGTAGAACACACTTCCTCAACCACTATACATGACCACTAATAAAACTACACGGTAAGGCATAATAGGATGGATAAAAGAAACAACATATCAAGTCTTAATCACACTATCAGTATGGTGTAGGGAGGACACTATCAAAAATAGGTGCAGCAATGAGAGTACTGCGTGAAGCAGTGACTGGATATTCCCCCCCCAACATATGCCAAATGGAGCCCTTACCATCTGATTCAGAGCAGGGATTCATACATGGAAAAAGCTTAGAGGCAACCACATAGATAAATGTTGTTAAGATATTAGGAAACAAATCACCTGCTCCATAGGTCCAATTACCATAATTGGAACAAGGGTCATAATCCAAAAGGCATGTCTCAAACCATTCAGCTCCCATTCGCCAATCAATTCCCATGTCTCGAACAAGAAAGGAACATACAATCTGAGAAGTATGAAGTGATTATTCACCATCTAGAAGAGTTCTTTATATATATATATATATATATATTGTTTCTAAGGAAATCAACTATCAAAGATCTCAGTGAAATGATTAACACAAATGAGCTTGAAATATGCAAACCTCCATTTGCAACATGGTAAGTCAAAATTAATGGCTGTATTCCCCCCACAGAGTCTAATGTCTAAAGTTGATTTCATACCTGTCTACCTCGATTGGACATGAAGCCAGTGGATGACAGTTCTCTCATATTAGCATCAATGAGAGGGTACCTATATGTTTACAGCATAAATCAATGGTGGATCTAGAAGTGTCAACAGACTAGACCCATGCTTGGGAGCTATCCAAAGAAAATAGGAAAGGATAATAGGAGGGGGAAAAAAAAAAATAAGTCTTAGAAGATCATAGAATAGAAACAAAGTTTCTGAAGTATATTTTCAGGGTTTTAATGCTATCTGCAACTTTACTTTTCCAAATTTCCGAAGGACCTGTCCTAGTATGCATTAGGAAGAATGAGATTTTCCTAAAACACATAGGAGATCCAGAAAAGTTCAAGTCAAGCATATATTTAAAACAGATCGAATAATTTTGAATGCTATGAAAAGATTGAATCAATTATTGCCACATGACCACTACACAAACAGCCTTGGATTAGGCAATACCCAGTGCGGCCATCTCTCCAAGATTCAAACAGCAGTTGGTCTTGGCTCCATCTCAACTTCACTCTTCTTGGCCCATCTGAATTAGAAATCAAAACACATGCATTCAAAAATCTCATGTAATCCAGCAGCAATATAATAACAACTTCAAGATTCATAAGTTACTTGAGAACACAATTTTGATCCAAACATAAGTGCAAATTTTACTAAATTACAGACTGATGAATGCTAAATAAAAATAAAAAAACTATCATTTACCTAGATCGAACATAGAATTCCCATATTTGATTGATAGGAACCTGAAGTAATCCCTCCATATCAATTCAAAAAGTACCCTGTAAGCATGATTATTACTTCAGATATATCTAAAAGCATCAAAAGTTCAATCAGTCACCAACTGAAAACCTTATTGGATTTATTCCATCCACGTCATTTCCCACTCAAAGTGGCAGAGCAACAAGGAGAAATTGCAAGCCAATTCTAATTCTTCCTCATCTCATTTGAATGTCAAAATTCCTAATCCAGGACTTGATGTTCCCTGGCCTGATCCATGGGCCTTTTGTATTGTTTCCTCTTTTCAATGAAGGTTTACATTAAAAAAATAAAAAAAAACCCTTATTGGAGATGGTGTTCAAACTTCATTTCATCATTACTCCGCCAGGGGATATTATCCACTGCCGGTCCCAAGCCCGGATAAAGGAGGATGGTTGCGTTAGGTAGCCGACAGCCAGCGTAAAACTTAGTCGGATCCAAATATGAATTATAGACAAACTATCTGTTGGGATGTAACCCACATAGAAGTCTAGAATTCATGTAGTCAACCCCACATAGTGGGATAACGGCTGGATATGTATATATGGCTTTGAACAACTGGAGTTGCAGGAAATTTTCATGTATCAAGAAACAGCTTGCCTAAACGGCATTTGTAACATCACAAATTTCAAAGTTTCCATTTTCAAACATCTAAAAATGGATTTTGTCGATGTTTGCATATCAAGAAAGGGTGCCGAAAAGGGAAAAACTAACACTACTTTCAAATTAGCGGATTTGAAAATTTCTCATCACTCCCAATGAGACAGGAGAATTATAATTGGCAAACGACTGATGGTAATCACAACCCATGGATGATTAAACATGCATACACAAATAAAATAAGAGAGAATTAGATAAACGGAGAAAGTACCAATATGTGGAGTCATTTGATTGTCTTTCCTTTTCATATCTCTTTACCTGTGTAACACCAAAAGGAGATCCTACCTTAATCAGCATCTTCGTTTTCCAAGTATGTAGTCTATGTTACATGGACTTCGGCACATTTTCCAGTTACATGGGCACATCAAAGTATGTCATTTATCTCATCCCCTCCAAGGACACAAATAAGTCTTCATTTCCTTCAAATTCTTATTTCATTTCCTAAGATTAAAAGTTCTGTATATAATATTAAGTGTGTAGCAAAGAGCATTTCAGTGATTTCAAGGACAGCAGGATAAAAAGAGAGAATGTAAGTTTAGATTGCAAACATCCAGTACACTGAAAGAATTAGACATATTCATGCTACATCTCCAACCAGACATGCTGGGTGCATGTCAACATCCCTATCAGGGGTAGAGTGCCAAGCAAAGGTTAATCACATGCAGAGCCACCGATGTAACACAGACAATGGAGTTACGCAGTGCAACAGTCCAAGTGATAATGCTTGTCTTGTACCTCTTCATATATGAAACGAGGAGAAAGGCTCCCTGAAGCAAGCCATGGTGAAAATTTAGTGGAGTAATCGGGTCCTAACATTCCATTCCGTGTTTCCTTGTAGATCTGCAGTAAATCCTACAAGTACATGCACATCATGATCAGAAAATTCAGACAGACAGGCAAAGCACTAAGAGAAGTGTTTGTTAGGTCTACTAAAAACTAGCAAAAAAAAAAAAAAGCAAAAGCTTATTTCACTGATTAGATCTCCAAACAAAATATTGTCCTTTTTCTGCTTCTCCAACCCCTGAGCAGTGGGAATGTCTTCAATCCTTTTTTTTTAAAGCACGTATTATAACTGATTCAGATGATAATTGCATATGTTATTTACAAATAGAAAGGATCTTCCCAAGCAAACTGCCTTATTTGCATACGATGCCTGTCGGCACTCTGAAATCTGAACTCAATCTTGCAGTTCTTTCAACCATTGGAAATAATCCAGCTACTATCACCTGATCATTTCCTACTTACAGCATTCAGTAATTATTTCTTATTGTGCACCAAAACACCTGGAAAATACTGCCTGCAACTTTTCTTCCTCAGCTAGTAAATGTTGTACTAATCATTCCTTAATGCTTATCTTAGGAAGGGGCTATTTTCCTTGACAATAAAAATAATCAGAACTGAAATAAAAATGGTTATATATTTTTCTATTCTTTCAATGCAATGTATTATTCAAAACATGAGTACAGATCTCTTGCCTTCTTCCAGAAATATTCATGTACTCTACTCAGAGCTGCACTTTCACCACCTACAAACCTTATCCCTTTTTTGACCTGTAAAAAAAGGAGAAAACAGATATCAATGAAATTCTCCATCTTGGTAAGTATGTTGAATATAAGCTTGCCTCTTTCTCATGAAGTCCAAGCTGACCAAGTGAAGGAACACATCCCCAATTGGCAATAGGGGGTGGAGGACCAAGTGATACTGGGATCTTAATGCAGCCTCGTATCTTACACTTGGATTCAACAGACTGCAGTTTCATAAGAAACACCAAGCTAAGTTAATTATGAGAAACTTCCTTTTGTTCAACTGAGAAATTGATGGATTCGCAATTATTATAAAAGAAAGTCAAACCTTACGAAATTGAGTAAAAACATCTGGTAAGCAACTGTTATCGAATGGCAGGTCATCTATATGGTACATGGTAGTACCCCAAACCAATTGAAGTTTACTAGTACTCGTTGATGATAGATGAGTGGATGGCCCCGAAGTTGATGCAAGCTCCAACTGTTGCAAACCACTGCTAACCAATTTCTCAACATTGACCTCCTCACTGCAGGTTTCTTTATGGGCATACACCTACTGAATTACACATTCTTCACTTTAATGAATAAAAATGGTTTAAGATGACAAAGATCATTACAAAGCTTTTCTACTTAAGTGCAGAAATTCCTTAACTGTGTGGGCTCCAAGTGTTTTTACGAGTGATGGGATAATTTCCTCGGGTTTTCCATGCTGAATGAGCAAGTTTAGGCCCAGCTTCATCAGATTCTTTTTTAAGTCAGCCAAGCATTCAATTAGAAACTGTGCCCTCAGAGCTGCCCAAGAGAAAATGTTATCCTTCAAATGATCAAGTCATGTCACATTCTTTGCCAAGGTTCTATTCGAATAAGTAATACAATATTTGACTTTGACACCATAATCTAGAGTTTTCAAGAAAATATAGCTGCACTATTTAGTAGTGTCAAATCAGATTGAAGTTGCACTAGGTGAGGCACTACATGGATTCTAACTCGCCAATCGTGTCTAAAATTCATGTCAAAAGATTTGACGGTTCTTATGTTGGTTGTTGGCTATCTAAAGCAACCGTGCTCCATAATCTCACTCTCAATTTCTCTCTTTCTACCAAGGCCTCTACTTTTCCCTCTCTCTGTACCCCATCTCTACAACCACAAGTGAGCACATTCTCCTTTTCTTTTTTGTAAATTGCTGTAACAGTCCTTCCTAATGTTTTCATCATGTGTAATCAGATTTCGCTTCTCCATCTGTAGAACAAAAACATTGGTACTACGTTTAATGTTGGTCATTTTTATGTTTCAGATGTAATCATAGTTGCTTTCCCCATTTTGCTCTTTCTAATTCTCGCCGCTCATGATAGCATGCATAGATATGCACAGTAAGCAGAAGCTTTCAAAGACAGGCCAAAATCAAAAGAAGACACCGAAAAGCATGAACAGGAATGAAAAGGGGAAGCAATGTAGAGGGCATGGAATAATTACGCACCGCCAGTTTTTGGGAATCCAAAGTAATAGGTGGCAGCGAAAAGCCGAGGATCAACGCAGTACAGGGGCAAAACGGCCTCGGAAGAAATCCAGGCGCGGTACAAGGCCTCATTGTCCAAAACCCTCAAATCATTCCTCAACCAAACAACGGCTACCCCTTTTCCGCTTCTCTTCTGCCCACTAGAATTTGCGTATCTTTGAAATGTCTGTTGAGCGATTCCGTCGATTTCGCTAGGGTTCTGCCCGGGAACCTGGTAACACTGGTCCGTAGAAGCAGTTTTCGGCTGTCCAGATTCGAAAGGAGGCTCGTTAATGCTCGTCATTGGAGTTGGAGCAGGAGAAACGCCACAAGGCCGAACTAGAGATGAATAGCGGAATAAGAAGGCGGCGGAGGCCGAGGATAATGGCGGCGGGTATACTGATTTTCTCCTTCTCAGGCAGAGAGGCGACCAGATTGAGACGCAACGAGAAATAACCATTCCTCTCTGGTCTAGACTCTGTCCTAGAGATAAACAAGATAAGAAGCGGTTTAAGTCGTTAGGAAATCGACACGTTAAGCTCTGCCGGTTGGCTTGACGTGGCGCTTTGCTCACCAATGCAACTTTTCCTTGGCAAATTGTGAGACACCTATATCGCCGCCATTTTAAGTCACCCAAACCAATCGATTCAAACCCGCCACGGTTTTAAAATTTTATATTCTTGAAAACATTTAAGTAATTTATTTAACATTTTAAAGTCGTAAAAAAATGTTTGTTTTATCTACGATCAATCCCAAACTCATGTAAAAGAGGATAGTCCTCTTACATAATTAATAGCTTCTAATTATTTATTTATTATTTTTTTTTACTTGAGTGGCTTAGACATACATGCAATTCTTCAAAACTCGTGTCAAATTAACACCTGAAGCAGTCAGTCATATCAGGTACAATAGGATCATGCTAGATGTACAATAATTTTATACATCTTAGACTACATCAAGAGTATAATGACCAAAATGTCCTGCGCCTCTCATGCAC
Source organism: Diospyros kaki (assembly GCA_036245055.1). NCBI lineage: Eukaryota > Viridiplantae > Streptophyta > Magnoliopsida > Ericales > Ebenaceae > Diospyros > Diospyros kaki. Next base: position 37,315,646 of record BSEG01000001.1, on the reverse strand, counting down.
CTCACGCGCTTCTATGCGCCTCAAGGAGGGTTTTTTTGTCATTGGTACACCTTTGTGTAGCCCAAGGTGTACACAAAAGTGTACCAATAGCATTATCCGATACAATAAGGGTGTGTTTGTGTTTGTGTTTGTGTATCCAGTTTGAAGTAACATGACAACAAAACAAAAAAACAAAAATAAACAAATCTTCTTGGAGTTTGAGTCGCAGTGAGCAGCAAAGAGTTCCATGATCGCCCCCTCCTTAACCCTTTTTCTCGGGAAAAACAGAGAAATTTGCTCTAGCTTGAAACTTGGAACACTTTTACACAGCTTCAGCTTGTTTGCGTCTTTGGAAGACAAACATAGAACCTCTGGAACCTTTTCCCAATCTGATCTTCTCATCAATGTACGTAATTTCCAGCTTAACCTCACTCTCACCACCATACTGCAACTTTAATCCTCCCACTCTAAGTTTTGGTGCCTCAAATACTACCTGGATCCATTTCTCGTCGAGGGCCTTCAGCTTTCCTGTAATTCCCAACAGGGTTGAGTAGAACAGAACAGGGTTGTCGAATGAAAAAGGATAGAAGGTGGCAATGCAACAGAGTTACCTTTCAGGGAGACCTCTCCATCAAGGAACCCGAAAGCAGAAAAGGAAACTTTGTTCCTCACGGTGTCAGGAGCTTCGACAACCTGAATCATTTCTTTCGTGTTGAAGACAAAGCGGCCCAGTGCGGTCCTGTATCCACCTCCAGGGGATGTAGGCACTGAACAATACACCACGTCCCAGTCTGTTTCATCATAATCAATCACAACACTTTAGTGAGATCTAAAGTAGACTAATTTTGAGCTTTTTAATCCTATAATTCAAAGCTTAAAAAGAAGAAAAAACGACTTAACATTTCTGTTGGCAACATACAGATATTGTTTTTGTCAGAAGCCGGTTATCTCACTAGTGAAATGCATTTTAGACAAAAACAAGTGAACATGTAGCCGGAATGGGAGGAGAGGAGGAGAAAGAGAAGTCTAATAAGAAAAGTGTCAATTTTATGTGATTCCAGCATAAGGAATTCACTGGAGTACCTCCAAATATAAGAGGACATTTTACAGGCTCGTCAACACAAAATTTGCGTAGTTCTTCAGCAACTTCAGCTACCTTCTTGTGTTCATCTGTTGTCAGCAAAACGCCTCGATCTGTATTGGCAACCTAATTGAGAATACATTTTGGTCTGATAATTAAAATCACGAAACCACAAATTACATTGATGGACGGTACTTTCTTAGTAACATGATACACTGAAGAAAATATAGATAAAAAAAATATCAGACACTAAACATAGAAGCGGAATCATCATACCTACAACTTTTGGCAAGGCAAAGAGACTTTCAATTAACCGCAGAGCAACAAGCAGGAAGAGAGGAAGATAAAGGTGATCATTTTCTGAATGCAAGAGGCTAATAAGTTCATGATTTAAAATAATTCTTCGTTCAAAATTCAAAGAGAGAAGAAAGTGCAATCTATTGACCATGGCTTCTCGGTTCTGAACTCTGGAAAAGGAAATAAGCATTGTTGTTTGCAAGATCTTGATTATTTACATGGACCCACTTTTTCATTGTGGAGATATCGTGACCTATAAACTGTCCTTCGTGAGCAATCACCTTATATTTGAGCATGACGAATCCCGTGTTTCTTCCATTACCTTTTTACCTTCAGAAGCAATGTAGGCATTGGGCTCGGCAATAATGATAAATCTCAGCGTACTACAACCGTGGTACTGTCAACAACGTAAATGAAATGATCATTCCAATGACCCAACATATTTTTTCTGTATTTGTGTTTGATTGGAGACTTCGAAGTTGTAAGAAAGAAGTAGTCATTTTGAAGCAAAAGTTCCCTTTACTTGGCAAACCTAATGAAATACTGGACTCTCCTCTGATATGTTGAAAAATTTTCCATCATTGCTAAGACTTGGAAATGACTGTAAACAGATTAAGCATTTAGTATGCATGAGCAGAGGCATACAATAGAGAAAATTCTCAAGTCTTATTAACTAAAGGAAGGCTTCTCACATCCTACTAGGAAAGCTCTCCCTCTTGTAAAAACGCTAATTCAATCTTAGTTAAACAAAAACGCAAAGGTGCCACAATGAAGAGTTTCACGCTAAACATAAAAAAGGACATCCAAAGTGCACGAAGTTCCGCTTGCCATTTTTTTTACAATGAAAGTATTTTCACAACTCAAATATATAGCCCTTTAGTGTGTTGTGTTTCCATATTGTATTTGTTGGTTTCACCATGTCAACTAAGTTATGGAACACAACTATATCAATTATCTTCATTCACCACCATCTCATGAAATTTCTCCATGTGAAGATGGTGTTCAAACTTCATTTCATCATTATTCCGCCAGGGGATATTATCCACTGCCGGTCCCAAACCCGGATAAAGGAGGAGGGTTGCGTTAGGTAGCCGACAGCCAGCGTAAAATTTAGTCGGATCCAAATATGAATTCTAGACAAACTATCTGTTGGGATGTATAACCCACGTAGAAGTCTAGAATTCATGTAGCCAACCCCACATAGTGGGATAACGGCTGGATATGTTGTTGTTGTTTAAATATATAGCCCTTTAGTCACAATTAACTTAGTCTTACTGTTACTATCACGGCTGACCCTAAAAATTCACACTTAACATATGAAAAGAAAAATGGACACTTCCTAAGATCAAATTCTGATATGACTTAACAAAGTTATTTCAGAAACAAAATTTACCCAGAATGACAAAAATTCACAAACCCAAAGGCATAATGATGGAATTTCTAGAAAATAATAAGGCATGTCCTTAGTTATCATGATAACAAGTGCCTAGAAGTTCATTACGCTCCAATCTCATTCAAAATTTATGAAATTTTGAACTTCAAATCTCAACAGAAGTGTTTCCTGCTCGGGCAACAGTTATGCAGCTTGATCAATGTGATTCTGTAGATCGAGATTGGAGATTGGGAAAGCCTCATTTGCAATTTGCTCAGGAGTAAAGTAATCTACAGATTCAGCCATTCGACGCTATATGTATCCCGGATGCCTCTATTCTATTTCTAAGCGGAATTATAGATAGATTCTCAGTTAATTAGTTAGAGAAACTATCTAGCGAGAGAGAAAGAGAGAGAGAGAGAAACCAAAAGCATATGAATAAGCATAAAACCGAAAAGAAAAACCTTGGCCATAATGGAGTCGACGAGATGTTCGGACTGGGGACTGCTGACGGCGCGCGGCTTCTCCTTCTCGATCGGCTCAGACGATATGGCGGCGAAAATTCCGGCGACTTTCCGAGCCCCGCGACTAGGAAGCAGAGGAGGAGGCGCCCTAGCCGCAATAAAGGGCGGCCGATTCCTCCTGTGCCTGTGGAAGGTGGCGGCTTGTGGCGGCTTGAACTTGAAGATATCTGGTTCAAGGCCTCTTGTAAGCGTAATAGACACCATAGCTGCGGATGAAGCGGCGGCAGCCATTGGCTGGGCGTTTGCACGGAGAGAAGACGACGGCGGCGGCTGTCGTTCGTCGTCACCAAAATTAAATTAAAATCAGGAAGGGACCCACATGTAATCAGCCTACCGGCTTCCAGTCGGCCACGTCATCATAATTCATTTCTTCGTTATCCAAATTCCAAGCTGTCTTGGCATTTGCAAATTACTGTCCTTAGTTGCTTCTAGGATTTCTTTAATATTTTTAAAATATTTTACTAAAGATAAAAATATTTTAATATTAACAATAAAATAGATTAAATTAAATATAATGTATGTTACCGAACATGTTTTTGTACGCTCACTGACAAAAACTTTTATAAGTTACAGCTAGCTAATGTTAAGGCTATCTCCAGCATCTTCATTTTACTTCTTATTATATTATAAATAATATACTCTTTATTTTAATTTTATCTCAAAAATTGTGTCTGCTCTAGCAACACTCCCTATTCTCTTTTCTATTTAACTCTCTATTTCATTTCTTTATCAATAAATTTTAATTTTATTTATTTTACCTTATATATGTGTTTAACTACTATAAAATTTTATTATTTATTTTGTAATTTAATAATAAATATTATGATATTAAATATTAATAATATTTAATATATTTTTAAATCAATTTATTAATTTTATTAAAAAATATTTATTTATCAAAATATAATTTAATCACAAAATTAAGATTTTAATATGATAAAATTAAAATTCCAACAACGGTCATATTCCAACGGCTATATTCCAACAGTCATATTTTAACGATCATATTCCAATGGCCATATTCCAACAGTCATATTCCAACGATTATATTACAACAGTTTATAAATAAATGATCCATTTGGTTAAAAAATTTATAACCGACAAATCTAAAACACCAACTCACATTAGCCACCATGTCCAACATCAACCGTATATTCTTCCGAATGATCCATCAAGAAGTTCAAGATGATGAAGAAGAAGAGGCTATTATTACAGCATTAGTTGAACACCATATTCAATCTGGGGATCACGGCTCTGTATCACGTCATCGTGGATCCGTGATGAATCGTCGTGTCATCAATCGCAATAGAGTTGAAGGTCATGAAATGCTTTATCGTGATTATTTTGGTGATTCTCCTACATATCCACCACATTTATTTCGTAGAAGGTTTCGTATGCGACAATCATTATTTCTACGAATTCAAGTAGCAATTGAATCACATGATTCATACTTTGTTCAAAGATATAATGTTGCAGGAGTTCTTGGATTATCATCACTCCAAAAAATTACAGCTGCATTAAGGATGCTTGCATATGGATCACTTGCAGATGTTGTGGATGAATATGTCAGGATTGACGAAAGTACAGCAGTAGAGAGTTTGAAAAGGTTTGTGAAAGCAGTGGTTGAGGTATTTGGCGAGCAATATTTGAGGCGACCAAATAGTATTGATATTGCAAGGTTGATGACCGTGGCTGAGCAACGCGGGTTTTCAGGAATGTTGGGCAGCATCGATTGTATGCATTGGAAATGGGCCAATTGCCCAACTGCATGGCATGGAATGTATACAGGTCATGCCCGTGAACCAACCATTATTTTGGAAGCAATAGCTTCATATGATCTATGGATATGGCATACTTTTTTTGGATTACCGGGATCATTAAACGACATTAATGTGTTAGATAGATCTCATGTATTCTCAGAATTGGCAAAAGGTCGCGGTCCTGAAGTAAAATACACTATCAATGGACATGAATATACCATGGGATATTATCTTGCTGATGGTATATATCCCTCGTGGTCTACTTTTGTTAAAACCATTCCATCTCCTCAAGGGAATAAGGCGAAATTTTTTGTTGCACAACAAGAGTCTGCTAGAAGGGATGTCGAAAGAGCATTTGGAGTCCTACAATCACGATTTGCAATTGTACGTGGACCGGGACGTTTTTGGGACGTTCAAACACTCAAAGATATAATGACGACCTGTATAATCTTGCACAATATGATAGTTGAAGATGAACGTGGTACAGTTCATGAGGGTGTGGATTCCGAATATGATACAATTGCTGGCACTCCAACAATTGAATTGTCTTGCAACCGCACAAATGAAATTATGGACTTCATACAGGTTCACCATCAAATTCAAGACAGCCAAGCTCATATGCAACTAAAAAATGATCTTGGGGAGCATTTGTGGGAACTGTATGGTAAACAATAGAATTGAAATAAATTAATGTACTTGTTTTCTATTGCATTAATAAAAAATTGTTAGTTCTGAGTCAACATTTGTGAGAAATAGCCATCAAGTTAAATGTTCATGAACTTCACCTAATCCCAACTCCATACGTTAATAAAAGGAAATGATACATACATTAATGCCTACTCCAGTTAGAAATATGGGAACCCTGCATTAATAAAATGAAAAGATACATACATTAATCAAACTCTAAATATAAATCTGGATGCAACCTTGCATTTCGTTTTTTTCTGAATAATTTCAACTTTGAGAGCTTTGTAATATTCAGCTTGAAGTTCATCCATATTGTTAGTATCAATTCCAATAATTCTTTCTTCATAAAGTTGTTGCTCACGTTCTTCCATTTTTTTTTCTAGTTCAACCCTATCTCTTTCCAATTTTAACATCTCATTCGCTTGTTCAATTAATAACATTTGGGACTGCGTTCTCTTTTCAGTAATTTCTTTCAACATGTTTGCTAGTTCCCCAGTAGAAGAGTCTGTTACCTTGGATTTATTGTTTCGCCCTCGTTCTTTTGTAGCATCTCTTCCCATTGGTCGTTCTAATGAAGGGTCGCTGTGTCGGACATCAATATCATCCAAGTTCACCGAATCGAAAGTAGATGGTGATGATGTTGCTGGACTTGCATGTCGAGAACTTTTAGATTTTTTCTTTGACAAACTCGAAGAAAATTTTGGTGCATATCGCAACTCATACCAGCAATATAGAAATGTGAAAGTAGACTTTTGTAGGCTCTTGTACATCTCCATTGCTTGAGAAATCTAATAAATTAAAAATAATATCAATAACTATGATTATCAACATGATATTAATAATTAGCAATAAAATAATAATGATGGAGATTACCTTATCTTGTTCTGTTGTTCCACTTTGATTTTTGCCATCTATTTGGTTATAATATCCTTGAAATTTACTTACAGCAAGTTGGATTATAGACCAACGATGCATCAGCAAATTAGAATTTCGATCAGATTCAAATACTTTGTATTGATGGAAATAGGCATGAACCATTTCCCAATATCTTTGTTTAGTTTGATCGTTACCGTGTGCAACATCCGTACTAATATTTAGCCATGCTGACACAAGCATGCAATTCTCTTGCATTGAGAAATTTTTTGTTCGTACCTTTCTTTGAGTGTTGACTTCAGATGAATTAGGTAGGGATGGAGTGGTTGCCACATTTGCATATTCGTTTATAATATTCTGGTCATGGTTGAGCAAATTTATGTAGTAATTTTCATTATTATCCCCTTCCATAGCAAACAAAATGAATTGGTCAACCTGAGACAAAAATTAATATTTAAAAAATTCAATTAGATAACAGAAAGTTTGATTAAAATTAGGCATTGATTAAAATTGATTAACAGTTTAGTTTACAACCTCATAATTCTCTCATCCATCAACATTGTTTCTCAATCATGATAGCTATCTTGTTGGACAAGTGTGCATGTTGGGTGTAGTTGTCTCACGGGGAGGTAATATTTAAGGATTTGAGGGAGCACTAGGCTGCCTTCCTCTTAGCACCTCACGCTTTAGGGGGCAAGGGCTTAACCTCCCCCCAATAATGCTACTAATAGGAAATTAACCTAACTAAGCAAAATTAGAATACAAATTCTAACTTCTTTTCTGCCTCCAAACAAAACATGATCTAACCAACACCAAGCAATTTAATTAACACAGAAAATTTAACTTGGGAAAAATTATACAAAGATTATCACATAGTGTAACCAACTTACAGAAGTTAAAAAAAAAAAAATTACACTCATTCTCTTCAGTTTTATGGATCCCTTCCTTATCCTTTAATCTCAAGCTCTATATGATACTTTTATCCTAATGCTTCAATAATTTAAAAGAAAATCTGTCATGGCAATTCTTACTTCCAATTTAGAATAAAAAAAAATCAAGTACTGATTCTAAATAATGAAAAAGATAAGACCAACGGAACATGCTAGAAAAGTAAAGTAGGGAAAATAATATTAAATTAGAAAACTAAATGGGCTGCGCTGTAGCAAGAGTTAATTAAAATAAAATTTACAGAAACAGATTTGCCGAGGAAGCTGCTGAAGTAGACTCGCCGAGGGAAGACGCTACTGGTTGCTGTTGCTGTTCCGCTGGATCTGTTGCAGGGAAGACGCTGCTGGTTGCTGTTGCTGTTCTGCTGGATCTATTGCAGGGAAGACGCTGCAAGTTATTGTTGATGTTCCGTCGAATCTACTGGTGTCGTTGATGCTTGTTGTTGTTGCTGTTCGTGGCCGCCGAATTTGGTGTGTGCCGCCAGATCTGCTGTTGCTGCCGCTGTCCTGCAACTCATCTTCACTCTTCCCGCGTCTAGTTTTTTCTTCCCGCCTTGACCAGTTGGGGGTGAGGAAGAGATAGGGAGAAAAATTCAATCGCCAACGTTGACGAGGTATTTCAAGGTTATCAAAAATTTAGCGAGTAAAAATAGCAATAGCGAGCTCTGCTGGAGCTCATTTTTTGGAACATTCTCGCCACAAATAGCTTTGGCGAGCTGAAAATAACACTGCTAGAGATAACCTAACTATTGTCATCGTTGGCCTACAATAAATGCATTCAGGGATTGGTAATTTTTTTTTTTATGTAAAATTGTCATTTTCTACTCAAATTCTAATTTTTAAAGTATTTGATTAGTTAAATTTTTCATATAAAATAGTTTTTCACTTAAGGTCACGTGACTCTCTTTTCTCACTTTTGTTGGAAAATTAATTCTTATGGAGGGCAGAAAAATTCTTTTCTAGGTGAGAGTTAAGAGAAAATGGACCAGAACTTGTCTTTCCCTTACCAGTGAATTTGTAACAGTTGCTGAGAGATGGATCGTCTGGGTGATATTGACTTTGAGGGGCTGGCTGGTGATGTTGGCTTGAGGGACTAGTCAGCAATAAGAGGTGGAGGTAAGATGTGAAAGTGAGTGAGTGAGAAAGAGGGCGAGTGAGCGCAAGAGAGAGAAAGTGACGGTGGCGACTATGGGGGGAGGCAAGGAGGAGAAGTGGGTTTGGGAGGGAGATGGCACGCGACGGCGATGGCCGCTGCAACCTGCGATGGCGGTGACGATGGTCGTTGCAACCGGCGATGAGGGGAGGCAAGAAAAAGAAGTGAGTTTGGGAGAGAGAAAGATTAGGGGATGATGGAGGGTACCAGTGGGTTTTGAGCAGAGAATTTCATAAAAAATAAATTGTAATCAAACACTCTCAATTGATAATTTATATATAAATAATTTATAGGTAATTGAATTGTTTAGAACTTATTTTCTTTCCATGCAAGTGCCAATCAAACACACCCTTAATTTTTAATATTTTAAATTATAATATATTTATTATTATTATTAAATTAAACTTGTAAATATTATTTAAATATAATAAATATGTATTATTTAAAAAATATAATAAAAAATGTTATGCAGGACATTGGCATATGGTATGTGAGAAAAATTGGCCTTTTGGACAAAATAAAAACTATAAATTCTATACAAAATTAAAGATCACAAATTTATGAAACAATTACTCCAAAAAAAAAAAAACAATTTATGTACAAATTTGACAAAATTGATTGAGTTTATGTATCAAATAATTTTCTATTTTTTGAATTTAATAGTGGTTTAATAAGATTTGGTTGAATTCACATATCTAAGTATAATAATAATATAGTGTTTAGTAAATATTAAGATAAATTAAGCTGGGCTTAAATTAAAATTTTCAAAATTTAACTGCTCTCCACTCTTAATAAATATTACTAATATTTCAGTTGTATTCTGGATAAGTATATATGAGTGTATGAGTAGAATTATATACCCAATGATGATTCAGATTTTATTATTGATTTAATCAGACAATTTATTTAATAACAAATATTTAATTAAATAATAAATATGTGTAAATGACGCAATTAAATCTGGACCATTTATGCACGGATCATGATGTACCCAGTTAGGAGTTTCCTTAATGCAAACAAAGTATAGCGAACAATGGAGTCTTAGGCTTGTTTGGTTAAACGGTTTTGTGAAAAAATAATTATGAGAGAAAAATTTAAAATATTAGTTTTTTAATGTGTTATTTATAATAAGCATAATGACCCTAATAATGTATGGGCTTAACTTATAGATTTACCCTAATTACACATGGTTATAACAAATAAATAAATAAATATGTAATATATTTAATTATACTAATAATTCTAATACTCCTTTTTAAGTTGGAGCATATATATTATATGCATCAAGGTTATTATATATATATATATATTATTCGATTACTATTTAGAGACTTGGTGAAGACATCGGTAAGTTGATCAATAGAGTTAACACCTTTAACCAGCTTTTCTTTAATAAAGTGACAGTCGATTTCAATATGCTTAGTCCACTCATGGAACACTGGATTGGAAGCAATGTGCAAGACAGTATGATTATCACAAACAAGCTTCATAGGAGACACTTCACAAAACTTGAGTTTCTCCAAGAGTTGTTTAAGCTAGAGAGCTCATAGGTTGCATTAGTCATAGCCCGATACTCTACCCCTACATTGGATCTAACTACTACATTTTGTTTCTTATTTTTTCAAGAAATCATATTTCCTCCCACAAGAACACAATATCCAGAGATCGACTGATGATCAGAAGGAGAGTCGGCCCAATATGCATCTACATAACAGCAAATATATGTGTGCCCCTTATCCTCATAGAGTAGTCCTTTACCCGGTGCTTGTTTGATATATCTCAGAATCCGGATAACAACATCCCAGTGAGAATCACATGGAGAATTGAGAAACAGACTCACCACACTCGCAGCAAAAGTAATGTCAGGACGAGTGACTATGAGATAGTTCAGTCTACCTACTAATCTTCTATACCTTCTAGGATCTGAGTAAGACTCCCCCTGTCCTGGCAAGAGTTTGACATTTGGGTCCATTAAGATGTCAATCGGTTTGTAGTTCACCATACCAGTTTCTTCTAAGATGTCAAATGCATACTTCATATGAGAGATTGAGATCTTATCTCTTGATTGAGCAACTTCAATACCCAATAAATACCAGAGTTTGCCTAGATCTTTAGTCTGAAAGTGCTGATGGAGATGTTCCTTCAGATTTTATATACCAACCTAATCATTCCCTATGATAACAATGTCATCTACATAAACAACGAGGTAGGGACATAAAGAAGAAGAATATCGATAGAAAACTTAATGATCAGCTTCACTTCGAGTAAGACTAAAGGCTTGAACCACAGTGCTGAACCTACCAAACCACGCTCGTGGAGATTGTTTTAGGCCATAGAGAGACTTCTTGAGTTTGTAGACTACATTGGACTCTCCCTGAGGAACAAAACTAGGTGGTTGCTCCATATAAATCTCTTATTGCAAATCACCGTGAAGAAAAGCATTCTTAATGTCCAATTGATAAAGCGGCCAATGACGCATGGCAACAATAGAGAGAAATAGGCAAATAGAGGTCATTTTAGCAACTAGAGAGAAGGTATCACTGTAATACATCTCATAGATCTGTGTAAAGCCTTTGGTAACCAAGCAGGCTTTAAGACGTTCCACCTGTCCGTCGGGGCCCACTTTAGGGGTGAACACCCATCGACAACCAACGGGAGTCTTTCCTGGCGGTAAAGACACCAAATCCCAAGTTCCAGTAGAATGCGAAGCACCCATCTCATCTAACATAGTATGGCGCCAACCAGGATGGGACACGGCTTCACCTATTGTTTTAGGAATAAAAACAGAAGAAAGGTTCGAAACAAAAGCACTATAAGCAGGTGACAAACGGCCATGATACAAAAAATTATAAAGATGATGTGGATTGCGAGTAAACCATGTACCTTTGCGGAGTGCAATAGGAAGGTTGTCGGGCTGAGGATCCATGGTAGGAATGACCACTGACGGAGAGAGTGAGTCAGGAGAGTCGCAGTTAAGAGGAATGCCGGTGCCAGGGGCATGATGAGGACGACGATGATAAATAAGAAGTGGAGGGGGAGTGTAGACCGGAAGATGGAAGTGAAGAGTCCATCGAGGAGGAGATAGACGGATCTGATAAGGGCAACAGAAGAGAAGGAATAGGCAATACCTGGTCAAGGCGCTGTGAATCAGGCTGAACAACCGAGAAGAATGACTGTTGTTTAAAGAATGTGACATCAGCAGACATAAGATAGTGGTTCAATTCAGGAGAGTAACACTTATAGCCTTTCTGCAATCGGGAGTAACCGAGGAAAATACACTTGAGGGATTTGACAGCAAGTTTATCATGTCCCGATGAAAATGAATGCACAAAATAGATACACGAAGGGGAACAGGATAAATGGACTGGGAGAGGAACAAAAGAGAGTGAGGAATGTTGTCATTTAACACTAAAGATGGCATGCAATTGATCAGATAACATGTAGCAAGAACAACATCTCCCTAGAATTTGGTGGGAAGATTAGCATGTAAAAGTAGTATTCGTGCAGTTTCAATGAGATGACGATTTTACGCTCTGCAATACCATTTTGTTGAGGTGTATAAGGATAAGAAGATTGATGCAGAATGCCACAAGTAGTCATAAAAGTAGTAAATTGAGAAGAAAAGTACTCAGAAGCATTTAAACAACGTAAAGTACATATAAAAACTCCAAATTGTGTTTTTATTTCAACAATGAATGTCTGAAAGATACAAAACAACTCAGACCAACTCTTCATGAGAAAACCCAAGTGCAACGAGAAAAGTCATCAATGAAAGTAACAAAATATGAGAAACCAAGAGTAGTAGTGACACGATTGGGCCCTCATACATCAGAGTGCACAAGAGAAAAAGGAGCCTCAGCCCTATTATTGACATGACTGGAAAAAGAACTACGTGTATGTTTACCACGCTGACATGACTCACAATAAAAAATAGACAACGATGACAAATTAGGAACTAATTTATTCAATTTGGAGAGGCTAGGATGACCAAGACAAAAGTGGAGGAGATCTAGGGAGACAACACTTGTGCAAACCATTGGCACAACAAGATAACAGTGACCCTGTGACTCACGCCCAACGCCAATCGTCCGCCCCATACCTTGGTTCTGTACACAAACAGAGGTAGGAGTGAAAGTGACTGAACTGTTTACAAGCTAATAATTTAACTTATAAGTTATGAAGCTTATTTTGTTAAGCATTTGGTATCACTGACAATTTAAAAGCTATATAGCTTAAATACTAAGCCAATAGTGTTTTTGTCGACGTTCAAAATCAGTCGATCGTGATTTGTAAGCTCGCAATGAGAAAATTAGTCAAAACGTAAAGAGGAAAAACAAAATATAATGCACATGAGAAGTTTTTTCGTAGTTCGGTCAGAATAATACATATTCCATGATTGTTTTCTGGGTATTCCGGTAGAGTAACAATATGCCATTCATTATGCCCATATAATGGTTTTTCGACTCTTATTTATAGAGTGTGGTGTTTATAATTTACATAAAATTCATAAATTGGAGGATAAAGTCACAAGGGACAAAATGTCCTTATCAATTGCATAAAATCATGAGTGAATTCTGCATTACCAGGCATCTGGTTTGCTTTAGATAAAGTAAGTGGGTCCCTACGTCTAGTTATTTCGTGATATTGTTGTTATGCGAGCTGAGTGGTTAGACCAACGAGTTTAAGGTATTGTTGAGAGCTCATTTGGTTTGACTAGCGAGTTGAAAGTATCACTGGGAGCTCGCTCGGTTCCGCGGTTAAAGCTTAGGTCTTAGCGACATGTGGCCTTGTCTAGACAAGCTCGACATTGGGCCTATTGGACTTCAGGCGATTAGGCCAGCCTACTATGTTGAGTTCAGCTCATAAAAAGTGGTGCAAGAAATATCCATAATAGTTTTGAATAAGCTATCCTCCACCAACTTTTGCAAAAAACGTTATCAAGAGTTTTTTGCATTGATCGAGTAAAATATGGTTTTACCCTCATACATTTCTAATATTTACACGTTTTATCTCTATTATAACCCCATCTCCCATCTCTTCCGTTACTCTCATTTCTCCTATATTCCCTTATCTCGCATCTGCACCTCTTATATTATCGTTGTTGTTAGATCTCTTCCATAAGCGATTGTTGTTATCAAATTTGCAACTTGTCAAGTCTATCATTGCCTCTTGCTAACATATTGGCCGCTACAAGTTGCCTAGTATCATCGTTAGATCTCCTCCATCGACATGTCTTCTCCCATCTCCTGCTTCTAAATCAGTCAACATTGATGTTGTCACCTAGGTCTCCTCCTTGGTTGGGTTTCTTATTGTCGCTTGGTTCTCCTCTTATGTCTTATATATATTAAAGATTTTTATGAATTAAATCTAAATTTAAACATAATATATTATATTAATATATTTTTTAATAATTATATATAATTTATCAACATGAAATGATAAGTATTTTATTAATTATACATCAATTTATAATTTTTTATTAAAATTTAATATTAACTAACAACTTATAATTTACTAGCATGTCTATTTTACTTTTTTTTTTTATCAAGTTTTGATAATTTATTAATTTATATAAATCAAATATATAATTATTAATTAATAATTTATAAATTTAAACACGTTAATAAGTTAAACATTATTCAATCTAAAAACTTTAAACAAGTTAAAGGTTTACAATTTTTTTTTTTAAAAAGCTTAGCCAAACAGGCCTTTGTTTGGGTTGGGGATAGGAATAGGCGGGAAAATTGACCACCATAGCCATAGCTCGACTATCGTAAAAAGGGGAGCCCAGTTGTGGTAACCTCAACAGTCACATCTATCTCATTTGAGAGAGTGAGTGAGAGAGAGAGAGAGAGGAGAAGAAAGGAGAAGAATTGGAGGAGGAGGCAGGACAAGAGGAAAGTAAAAAGGAGAAGGCCCTTCATTTCCATGGCGCCCAAGAGAAGGAGAGGCGATGAACGACAACCTGAAAAGCCCCACACCGAAGTCGTCCAGAAAGCCAGTAAACAAAAGGCCTCGCCGCCCTTGAAATCGGTGATGGTGACTCGGAGCTCCACTCGCCGCCTCAACGGGAGTGGTAGCACTCTCGCGGACCCTCAGCCAGAGTTATCGAAGCCCAAGGCCATTAGTAAGAAGAAGAATCCCAACCCACGCGCCGCCAAAGGAGCACCGCCGGCCAAGGGTAATGCTTCCAAAGAGGGTTCTAAGGCTGCTACTAATAAGACCATCGTTATCGAGCACTGGTATGGTTATTTCTCTCCCAGAAAATGCCTTTGATGTATGTGTTTGAGATTTGGGGGTGATTAAGAGGTGGTTCTTACAGGGTTGGATAACGCAAGGCTTGATACGACGATGTTAAAATAGAAAAGTGCAACTGATATTTTATGTGACAGTAAGATTGTATTAGTGGTAAAAGGAAAATTTTATGAGACATCTATAAGATCAAATATTTTTTTTTTTTGTATGGCAAGAATGTTGGGCAGTAAAGTAGCGATGCGTAACATATCAGGGTAACGAAGATGGGGATGTTTGGATGACTGTGTCTATGTAAAAGAAATAAATTTAGAAATGAGATTATTTGTAATAACCTTGAAGTGCCTCATATTGAACATAAGTTGTACAATTTACAATTAAGATTGTTTAGTCATGTGGTAAGAAAACTAAAATAGGCTCATGTGAGGAGTGTGGATGAAAAAGAACAAGTATACAAGTAAAAGAGAGTGAGAAAGAAAAAAAAGTGGTGGGGAGACATTTAGGTATGATATTAGCTAAGAGGGCTTTAAGAAGATAAGGCTACATATTGAAATAAGTGGTGAGCTAGAATTCATCATCTGACCTCACATAATAGGATAAAGTGTTGGTATGTTGTTGGACAGAAAGGTACTGCCAGTGTTTGTATCTTTGTTCTCCCTTTTCCCCTTCTTACATTGCAATAAACTTGAATTTTAAAATGTAAAAACATGTGATTTGCTTGTGCCTGATTGCTTTAGAGGCAGTAGGTTGTATTTCTCAAAATGTTGATCAAAGTGAGTTATACTTTTTTGGTTAATCCTGGTGTTTTTCTGCAGAGGGCACATCATTCTAATACACTTCTTTTTTTTTTTCCCTTCAATAGCAAACAGTGCAGATCTTTTCTTATGAGGGCTGTCCAGGTCAAGGATGGCTTGGAAAATGATCTTTCTGGAATCACTGTGCTTCTCAACCCTGAAAAGGTATGCATGATTAAATGTTATTCACTTTGTTTACATGTCCTTTAATGTCCAGATTACACTACAAGAAAAATGAGTTTAAGTGGCACTGAAAAATGTCACTTAAAGGAGTCTGTAATGGCATTTTTTTATTATTGTGGCATTTGTTACAAATGACATGGATACTCATGCTGCTAGTAATTTGTGGCATTCTTAGTGGCACTTACAAATGTTGTTAGTGATTTATAACCAATATCAGTGTCATACTTCCTTGCTATTAATTTCTATCTATAACAATCAATGGTCATGTCAGAAATAAAATCTGTTCACTGTATTAGAGTGGAGTGCCTTTTTTTTAATAACTAGAGGTGTAAACTATGTATACACATGCGAGTACAAAAAATAAAAGATTTCAAGTGAAGATTTATTGTATGATGATTGGAAATTGCAGTTTAGTTTTTAGTTCTTTTAGGCCAAATATAGATAAGGTTAAGAATTGGTGTAGTGGCAAAATTAAGTTTATTTCAAGTTGGAGGTCATGAGTTCAAATCATGTTGATAGCTTTAAAATAAGATATATGGAGGGTATATTGGGAATTTACTTTATTGACAAGCTTCATAGCACCAAAATATCCAGTTTGCTTATATTATAAGATAGATGATTTTTTGGCAGAACCACTGCAAATTCAAGTTGACTTTAAAAGTAGTTAATTTCTGTTCATCATAATTACAACAAATGAAAATAGATGCTTTGTAGCATACTGTAGCTACATGCACATTTCTTAGAAGAACTTACCTTATTTGGAACTTTACCAGACCTGGAAATGTATGGGATAGAATGGCAGGGGCTGGATGAGAGCTGAGAAACATGTGACTAAACATCCTTATTCCCACCTTTTATGGTGTGTGGACTTCAATATGTAAATCAAATGTTTTGGGAAAGATGTGTATATTAGTTGATGGTCAAATTCCTTTGTTGCTTAATCTT
The DNA here is from genome assembly GCA_036245055.1 of Diospyros kaki. Taxonomy (NCBI): domain Eukaryota; kingdom Viridiplantae; phylum Streptophyta; class Magnoliopsida; order Ericales; family Ebenaceae; genus Diospyros; species Diospyros kaki. Next base: position 37,298,799 of record BSEG01000001.1, on the reverse strand, counting down.
TCTTGGTCTTGGATCTTGGTGTTATCTCTAAGGAGCTACTAAAGGTAGATTGTTTGTTTTGTCCTATATTGGCTATGAAGCTACAAAGAAGAGCATATTCAATCACGTAATGGTTTGTATTGATGTCAGATCCTTGATTTGATAGAAGTAACTCCTCTGTTTAGAAGAGAATTAGGCGGGAATTGTAGAAAGAGGGAAGGGAAATTTGAGAATTGAGGAAGAAGGATCGAGAAGAGAGAGAGAGAGAGGGAGGGAAATGCTAGAGGTTGTTCAATTGGCACAACATACCTAGGGGGTAGAGGGTGTCGTTAGCCACTGCTTACTTCAATGAAGCAGTTGATGCTTGATTTCAGGGGTGCCTTAGTGTGAGGAAGGACTACACATGGGAAGAGTTTTCTGAATAATTTTGTGAGCGATTTGGGGAGAGTATGGTGAATACAATAGAAGAGTTTAATAAGCTTAAGCAAACAGAGAGCGTTGGGGCTTATTTACAAAAGTTTGAAGAATTTAGATTGTTCATGATTTGTCACAATCCTCATTTATCAGAAGCTTACGTTGTGTCAAGCTTCTTGAGTGGCCTGAGTGAGGAGTTATGACCAATGGTCAAAATGATGAGACCAAGGACGGTGGAGCAAGCCTTTGAAAGTGCCCGATTACAAGAAATGTCCATAGAGGCATTAATGAAGAAGCAAAGACAGCAACAAAGAGGGGTAGTTTTGGGGACAAGCCCTGTTGGGGGGAAGAGTTATCATCGAGATATGGCAAAAGGGAACCAAGGAGTGAGGAATGTAGGTGGATCAAGCTCGGTTTCTTATGGGGAGCAAAGGAGATTGGCTAGCCTTTGCTTCCGATGTGGTGACAAGTACCACCTTGGGCATCAATGTAAGAGGCAGATTCTGCTGTTGGAAGGGCATGAAGAGGCGGATTCTTTTCTAAGCTTGACCTACGCTTGGGTTACCACCAAATTAGGATGAAACTCAAGGATATCCACAAAACTACTTTTAGAACTCACCATGGGCATTTTGAATTCTTGGTGATGCCATTTGGGCTCACTAATGCCCCGACCACTTTTCAATCTCATGAATAGAATTTTTGAACCCCATCTTCGAAAGTTTATATTAGTATTCTTTGATGACATATTCATTTACAACCCTTCTTTTGAACAACATCTACTCCACCTTAGAACTACCCTTGATATCCTCAGATTTCACCAACTTTTTATTAAGAAATCTAAGTGTGCATTTGGTCAAGGGCAAGTGGAATATTTGGGGCACCTTATATCAAAGGGAGAAGTGAGTACCGACCCTCGAAACGTGGAGGCCATGGTGTCTTGGCCAAAGCCGACTTCGGTGAGAGCCTTAAAGGGATTTTTGGGTTTAATAGGATATTACCGTCGATTCATGAAGAACTATGGAGTAATTAGCAAGCCCTTGACCTAATTATTAAAGAAAGGAAGTTTCAGTTGGGGCCCAAGAGCGGAAGAAGCATTTGGGAATTTAAAGGGGGCCATGAGTAGGGTACTAGTGCTAGGACTTCCATAATTCAATAAGGCTTTCATTTTGGAAACAGATGCAAGTGGAACAAGGATAGGGGCAATTTTGGTACAGGAGGGAAGGCCTCTAGCATTCTTAAGTCAAGTGTTGTGTCCTAAACACTTAGGGTTCAATATATACGAGAAGGAGTTCTTAGCGGTGTTGATGGTTGTAGACAAGTGGAGGCATTACTTGGAAGAGGGGAGATTTATAATCAAGACATACCATGGGAGTTTGAAGTTCTTGTTACAACAAAAGCTTCAAACGCAGCTGCAAAGGAAGGGAATAGCCAAACTCATGGGGTTGGACTACATAATACAATACATAAAGGGAAAGGAAAATGTAGTTGTCGATACACTTTCAAGGTGCCATGAAGAAGGAATTTCTGCAGCTATGACAAAAGTGGTACCCCAGTGGTATCGAGAGGTTATTAACGGTTATGAAGGGGACGAGAAGCTTAAACCCTTGTTGGAGAGATTGGCGATAGGGGCAATGTGGGAAGGGTATACTTTAAACATAGGAATGCTGAGATATCAGGGAAGAATTGTGATTGGGGATAATGCAGGCATCAAAAAGAAAATATTTCAGGCCTTACATGAGTCGCCCCAGGGGGGGAATTCACGGGAGCAAAATACTTACTTGAGAGTTAGGCAGATTTTTCATTGGCCAAGGATAAAATTAGAGATTAAGGTATTGGTGCAAGCATGTGACATCTGTAAGAGATGTAAATTAGAAACAATAGCCTACCCTGGGCTACTGCAACCCTTGCCTATCCCCGAACAAGCTTGGTCAAGTGTATCTATGGACTTTGTGGAGGGATTATCTAAGTCGGAGGGCAATGACAACATTCTAGTAGTAGTGGACAAACTGACTAAGTTTGCCCATTTCATAGGATTAACTCATCCCTACATAGCTTAAGAGGTGGCTAAGGCCTTATTGGACTGGGTGGTTAAATTAAATGGGACTCCTAAGTCCATAATTTCAGATAGAGACAGGATTTTTACTAGTATGATGTGACAAGAATTGATGAGGTCGCTAGGAACAAAACTGAGCATGTCAATTGCTCATCACCCTCAAATGGATGGACAAACTGAAAGGGTGAACTAGAGTCTTGAGACTTACTTAAGATGCATCTGCCTATTACAACCTAAGGAGTGGCACAAATGGGCCTTGGTCCAGTGGTGGTACAGTACTTCCCACCACTCCTCAATCAAAATGACCCCATTTGAGGCCTTATTCGGATACAAGCCACTTGCTTTGCTTGTAGCCTATAGTAAGGGAAGAATCCAAAGTAGCATCAGTAGACGATTATTTACAGCAAAGGAGAGAAGTGACACAACAGTTGAAGCAAGAATTGGCTTTGGCTCAAAATTTCATGAAACAATTTGCCGACAGGAGAAGTGAATGAGAGTTTGAAGTAGGAAATGAAGTGTATCTGAGGTTGAGGTACCCTCCCCTTAAGTCCATCACCCGGGGAAAGACAACCAAGCTTAGTCCTCAGTACTATGGGCCATTTCCCATAGAAGCTAAGGTGGGAAAGGTGGCATATCGACTGAGGCTGCCTGTAGGGTCGCTCATTCACTCTGTATTTCATGTTTCGCTTTTAAAAAGGGTAGTGGGTGGACAATCAATGAGTGCTGCTCTACCTATCATTCTTAAGGAGGTTGGCCAGACAGTGGAACTAGAAGTTATTTTGGAGAGAAGGGTGATATACAGACATAGGGCTCCCATCATTCAAGTGTTGGTCAGGTGGCAGGGAAGACCTTCAAAAGACAACACTTGGGAGTACCTCTCAGATCTTTTCAAGCAATTCCCAAGAGATGCTAGCCTTCTTAACATTTCTTGAGGACAAGAAATTGATTAAGGAGGGGGGAAATGTCACGAGAAGAACCTTTCAGAGCTTATTTTTTATTTTTGTTGCTCTTTATTGCTGTTTGTTACTTTCACCATTGTAATTCCTAAAATAGTAGTTAGTTCAATTATTTTTACTACTGTAATTCCTAGGGGGAAGGTAGTTTCTGCCATGTGCAAGGAGGTTAGAGAATCCTGAGTTTGTTAGGGATGTAGAGCCCACCCTGGTAGGAGAATCTCTGCTGGTATATATCCTCTTTCTCTCTGTTTTGGTGTTTGGTCCTTTTAATTCATATCGGAATTGGATGGAAGGGCGTTGTCAGGCATAGGTTGTGACATGCAGCTGGATCAGCCTCCATCTTCAAAGATACGACCACTCTCTGACTAGTGCCAATGCTTGAAAGAATTGGATCCATTCTCTCACGAGGGTGAAAATCAGGGGATATCCTCACTTGAGCTTGACTCGAGAACATTAGCATGAATTCGCATAGCATGTTGCTCTATTCTCTCATCTCCTCTCAGATCTGATTGTGCATGTCTATGCGCAAACAATCTGAGGCCTCTTCCAACTTCTTATCGGCCACCACTCCAATTGCTTCTTCCATGGATCCTACTCACGTTTGCATTTCCATCACTATGGATGTCACCTGTTGTAGTTGCATTTCCATTTGCTTCATGCGAGTGCCATCTGCCATTGCTAATTGGATCGTTGGAAACTTTTGGCTAGGAGTGTGCTTTGATACCAATTTGTTAAATCCTTGATCTAACAGAGGTAACTCTCTATTTAGAAGTGAATTAGGTGGGAATTGTAGAAGGAGGGAAGGGAAATTTGAGAATTGAGGGAGAAGGATCTAGAAGAGAAAGAGAGAGAGAAAAGTAGAGGGAAATTAAGAGTAAAGGCAATTCAATTGTATTCGATGCCTTTCAAATGAGTTGGGACCATGCTTTTAAACTGGTCCTCCACGGGAAGTTGGCGCCGATAAATGGTTACCACTTCCGTGTGTACAAATTCAAAAAATACTCACTTAGGCACAACTCATTACAGCCATAATTCCCCTTAATACAATAGTTTCGGCCTAGGTACATGACAATTGATTGATCTGAGTCCTAATCAAATTCAAAATTTTTTGGTGTATAAAGATTATATCCAACATTCATGTTATCACATGACTTTCTTGATTTTGAGCATCAGTCTTACAGCATTACATTGCCACCTCAATTAATGTTCCTGGTGGTTCTTTCACAAACTGGGCTGATTTCTCTAGAATTAACTTTGGTGAAAACGTTAGGAAATAGATAGTCAACATGGGCTGGGAAAGAATATCAAATCTAAACACCCATTGTTATCCCAATTTGATTGCTGAGTTTTAATCAAGCTTTCCACCAGATCATTCCGAAATCAACTCTCCTACAGAATTGGATGACTTTACTCTTTATCTTAACATTCTTGGAATTGAATATTCTATCACCTCAACACAACTAAATGACATCTTAACTCTCCCAAAAGGCTATCCTGAATTGGACAAGATTGATGATGACTACGATCTTGACGAAATCTGGACATTCTTTACTGGAAAACAAGAACCTTTTAATCCCTCCAAACAGGCCTTTTTAGCAATGATAAAGTTGTGCATTTAATTTATGACTCGAAGATCATGATTTGAGTTGTGGAAACACTCTTTGTAGAAAAGCAAAGGGAAGATTGCGTTCATATATGATCCTTCCCAAACCTTTTCAAAGCGAGAAGCCTTCTGCATCAGAGGCACTATTTTTTTCTAATTTAAAATAGTGTCGGGGGTGGGGTAGGGAGAATAATGGCCTGAAAGACGAAGTGGAAGGTGGCTAATGCAAGAAGTAGGGTTTTTACCCTTCCCATAAGGTTTTGGTTACTTTGGACCAGTCTCTCCTTTCCTTTTCTTTCCAAAGGGCCAAAAAATTTGGTGGGCTTTACACTTAATTATAATGGGAAGCTGAAAATGTTATTTGCAATACATGTAATGACCAAACTTTTCCTCATGCCCCTTAGAAGTGGCTGCTGGAGCATTTCCAGTTTCAGCAAAATGGTTTTCTCTTGTAGGGAATTTGACCTCCCTTTTTGCCACTTCAGATTTTTAAAGATTTCTGATATTTGTCACTCATCGTACATGCTGTTATCAGTCAAATACATATTTTTCCCAATTTTTTCTCAAAGTTTGAAGGGGATTAGAAAGCCACTAGAAGTGGCTCTGGAAGAAGCCACTTCAACGGAAAACCAGATTTTCTGGTTTGTGGCTCGTGGTTTGCCATCTGTAATGGCATTGGGGAATTTTGGTTACTCTAAATTCATATACGCGCTTACCTAAGGTGTATAGGACATGTGGTTGGATATTTCAAAAATGTTGAGCCCCCAAGAGCTCCTGTATGTCAGTCTGTCTTCCTTTGTTCATTTTGAACTAAAGATCCCTTCTCATGTTGCTTTCAAACAATTTTTCTTGACTATGAAACTTTTCCGGCAACACTAAAATGGTTCCGATACTTGTATACAGTATACTAATTTTATAGATTTTTCCCAAATCTCCAAACCCTGAATATCCTCACATCCATGTCTGTGCAAGCTTTTCTAGACAAAGTTAAAACAGTCAAGACAATTTTAGGCTAACCACTCATTTTTCAATTTCTATCGGGCACAACATTTTGCACCACTTTTCCCTACCCTTGAGAAGGGTGCATGCTATTTTTGTTGATTTTTTCTCAGAGACTCAGACTCCAGGGACCATATCAGTACACCTTTCTGGACTATGATGGTGTGTTTTTTTTTTCTTTTAATCAATAGGTTCTTTATTATTTTAAAGCATTGAGAAACCATCTTGGACGCTCAGAACTCGTCAGCTGGCTTGCACCAGTGCAGTAGCGGACTTGGCCTAAACTCAAACTAAAGCTCTTTTTCTACCATTTTCTGCTCACATGAAAACCTATGTGTTTATTTCTTGGTTCCATTTGTCCCCTGTGTTGCAGGAAAGTACCCCAGCCTCCGTTTTGATCCTACATGAAACTGTCCAACTCTTCCATCTTCACATATTCTCTTATTTGATCATCTTTGAGCAACAGAAACAGTCAAAACGTGCAACAGATCATAAACTCTGAAACTCAACAGAAACATTCTTAACACATAACAGATCATAAGCAAACTCTTAAAAGCATTAGAGCTTCTTTCTTTATTTTTAGCATCAGACAATTAGAAAATCAATACAACAGCAAAAAAAAAAAAAAAAGAAATGAGTATAAGAAGTCAATTTTATGGACATAGACAACACATGCTACAATGATGATTGGTTTATTTAAATTTGTAATAGAATAAAATGCTCCTTGCAACCCGTAATATGAGTTGTTTTGGCATGTTATACGCATCCAAGCTCCTTGTTTGGTGGTCAGGAATGGGGGACGTTGAGGCTTGATGTCAGGGAGGGGTTTTTTGGGGTTTTCCTTGGCGGCCTTCCCCTTTTGGACTCTGGAAGAACTATTTATTGTAGCCTTTTTGCAAAGCAAGGGCGCTTTGTGCAAAAATGAGTCTCCCCTGAGCCTCATGCACTGCGGATGCCTTTTCCACGACAATTTGCTACAGCTGGAACACCAATGGGAAATATTCTATTTCTCAATAAGCTTACATTCTTTTCAGCTGTGTATGTTATATGCATGTCTTGTTTTCACTTTCTAATGGCTAATACTTCGCTATTTTTGGTTAACCATTTTAGCCAAGAAGGGGATGCTTTGAAATAAGGGAGGAAGGAGGCGATACATTTATCAGTCTTCTGGTAATACCTTACCATCCTTTCACCTGCTTCTGTTACTGGATCATTTGATCATATTCCGTAGCACATCATTAGTTTGACATACTGACATACATCAAAGTACTTAATTTTTTCTCATGATCTGCTTTTTGCCTATTTTTGTTCGTAACTTGCTGGTCTTGAGAGTTCTCATTGTTCTGTGCACAAATTTTAGATTTTTAGCATATTTCGCTGTCTTCATTTCAAATGCTGTTTAGTGATAGAAAGGATTAGATCAATTTCAGTAACTGAACAAATAGAGATTTAAGCCTGTTGATTCTTGGAGCAACTTTATTTGTTGAGTCGCTGGTCTTAGGGCACGTCGGTTCAATATAAATTTTATTGTTTTACTGCAGTGCTCTTTCTCTCTCTCTCTTTTTCTTTGTTTTCTTTTTTTTTGTTGTTTCTGGTGCCGGTGTAGTAATGTTGCACGCCTAGAAACGGCTTAGACCAAGTCTGGTAAATGTGAATCGATACTTGCAGAAGGATGTGAACGTGAAAGTTCATGTTCTGGCTCACATATATTGTTATGGGAGAAACCAACTCTAATTTACACTTTTTTTTTTTTTTTTTTTAAAGATCCCCAATAGTAAATCTAGTACTCACAACTCTCTTTCCAAATTGCATGTAATCCTTCACGCATAACTTACAGAACATGAAGCGGCCATTTGTACCAATGAAGGAACTCGACATGGATGAAGTCATCTCAGATATTATTGCAAAGATCAAATCTTGATCTAGCGCACCCTTGTAGCTGCTGTTGTGTTGCGTTTTGCGGTTCGCTTGAGCCAAACTAGGAAGCATTTGCGATAGAAGTTGTGACTTGGACAAGGTTTTTGTGGATCCCATGTAATGTTGTACTCTCTCCTTAAATCATCAACTCTCCTTTCCTGTTCTTGCCAGCATTTTGTACTTATTTGACTGTCTGCTGGATTCAAGTGCCTTGTACTGTCCGGATTTAGCCACCGCGGGGAGCTGTTCCTTAAGTTCATAACTGGGTGTTGTGAGACGCTTGTTCTTGAAAAATTGAGTTGATCGGTTATGTCTTTACAGGCTGCAATATGTTGATTTGTTGGTTTAATGTTTCAAAACTCGCTGTTATACCAGATTACATTAGTAGTGTTGGTCTACTACGTACCGTAGGTAATATATCCTGTTGGACATATATAGCTAACGGCTCAACTTTCAATTCATGAGCAAAATGAACTTTTTATTCTGTGGAAATAAATTGGTCTAGCATTTCTCCAGACAGATCATTATTCTTGGAATTATCGTTATTTTGCGGTTTTGTTGCTCAAATGAGAAGCAGAGGAAATAGAAATGGAAAAATAATATTTTTTAAAAATTAGAAAACAATGATAGGGAAATAAAAAGTAGTGGTTATTTTAAAATATAATTTATAATATAAAAATAACTAGTCAATAATAATCACAATTTATACACAAAAGTAAATATAAACATAAGTTTTATTATTTATAATTTATGAATTAATAGTTAAAAATAAATAATAAATTCAAAAAAAGTAAACATAATATAATTTATAAAAATTTCTTCACTTGACTATCATTCTCTTTATATATATATATACATATTATAGTTATATATGTGCATATATTCACAGTTAGTTATATGAATATATTTAAAAAATATAGACATACAAAATACATTAACTCTATTCCAGAAAGAATTAGAAATAGAAATATATATATATATATATATGAGAAGATGGATGGTTGTAGGGACCAGAAACGTATTTTTAATATTTTTTGTAATATTTCTTAACATTTTAAGATAAAAAATATTTTAAAAAGGTCCAAATAACACCATTTCAATGTTTCTGTTGAGAGATTGTGATGTGGCGCCTAATAATGTTTTGAAATTTTCCTTTAGTTTACTATTTTAGATATGCATTTAATATGATAATAAATTCTTTTATATAAAATGACAAAACCATATAAATGGCCGATATTGACATGAACATGTTCTTGAGAATCAGTGATTGATTGTTGGCTGAAGAAATATTAGTCAACAATAAACTGACTAGTTCAGCTAATTAAGGTTTTTTTTAATTAGAATACTAATTTTAATTAATTTTAGTTTTTTTTTCTTTCATGCTAATAAGATTTCACTCAATCTTTAATTTGCCATATACCCATGTGTTGGGCTACATCTCAAAACTATTATTATTCAAAGAATGTCTATGGCATCATTAAAATCCTCAGTTGGGTTTCAGTAATTATTATTATTAAACTTTTAATTAATGATCAGAATGCCTGAGATTTAATGATAAAGAGTCACTTGTTAGTTGGTGATTTTTAGACCCAATAATTGACAATTTGAGTGGAAAAGGAAGAAGGAAGAGATGGGAGGGAAGAATACTACTAGGGTAACCACGGTCTATTCACACCTTAACCTTAAGGATAATAGCCCCGTTGCAAGTGCCTGTCCTTCTTACAGGCTACTTTTACTTGTCCCATCAATCTTGAATTTATTACACTACAATCCCAAAATTTATTGTAATTCCGATAAGAATCCCAACCATGCATGGTCGTAGATATTCTCTCTCATCTCTTTCTCTCCACCCTGTTGTGTTGTTAGCAATCTTCTTTGGCTTCGACAGTAAAACCAAATGTGAGATTCTCTCTCTCTCTGTGCCGACGCTAACCATATTCTGTTTTTGGTAGCCAAAGGCACTAGCCCTCTCTTTCCTCTCCTCTTCTTTTTCATATATTTTCTTGTCTTTTTCTTTAATACTTAAAAAGTAAATTCTGTGTGAGTTAGAAGATTGGCGAAACCATGTGGATAGAAACTGTAATTATTTAAATTTTGCGGACTGAAATGTACCAAATATTTTAAAATTAATGAGAATTAAAAGTTTAAATTAATTATATCTGATTCAGGAGTTCATATAACGCAAGATATTAGTATAGGCTTGGAGGTAGCATATATAGTATGGGATGGGATGGATGGATGGGGGGTGGGGGGTGTTTGTTCAGCGAAGGGAAGATATGAGATTCAAAAGGTACCTGTAGGGTGAAGGAGAAATGAATGAAGAATGATGAAAAGGCGGAGCGCCCCAAGTGACACGTGGAGCTTGGCCGTAGCGCTACATCGCGATCCACTTCACGTGAACGCCCCCTCAACCCACACGCCCGCCCGCCAGCCACCGGGACCACTCCCCCTCCTCCTCCTCCTCCTCAACTACTAGCCTAGCCTCCTTACTCTCTGCGCCAGCCATTGCCACTCTCTCTTCATCATTGCCTTATGATTCTCATTTCACTTCACTTTCATTTTTTATCCCTCACTTTCTTTCACTTTCACATCATTTATTACATTGCTCCGCCGCCGCCATCGCCGCCGCCGGCCGGACGACCACCGATTCCTAGGCTAGCTGGGGTGGGGATTCCGACGCACAATGACACTTGGCCTCCTCCACATCCATCTTCTAATTAAAGATACTGTAACTTGAGCACCGTATATACATGTATAATACAACAGAGACGTACGCTTATATTATTTTTGCTAAATTGGTTGTCGTGGCGAATAATACATGACCGACCAAAAGTGGCCACCAATCATTTTTCCTTGACATTAATTCGATCCATGTTCGCTCCCTATGCTTCTTCATTATCCTATTCTATTGGGACAACGATGGATAGTGAGTAAAATCTCATTCCTCTCTCTGTATTATATTATAGAGATTAAAGGGTGAATTAAAGATCGTAATTACTGGATCGTTATCAGAAGAACTACTGGCAAGATCGTCCTAGCTTGGCAAATGGCAATGGCACCCATCCCCTTCAATCAGTAACTTCAGGATATATATATGAAAAACAAGGAACCATTTTGCTGCTACGTACTCATCAGATAATAATTATATATAATTATATGGTTTTCTGTAATCTTGTCTTTTAAATGCATAAGATCATGATTTTTTCTTCTTCTTCTTCTTTTTTTTTTTTTATTGAATGATAATAAGAATCGTTTGATACACCTCAATTTATAAATTATATATATATTGGACCAATCGATCAACTGGGAAAAAGACAGCATATATATAGTTGAAGTCTACCTGTTACACTTCAATTGTGTATTCCTATTTAAGTGATTATTATAGCGTATTAATTAAGATATATATATATATATATATATATCAAATGTTATATAAGAACCTTCTCTAATAAGTAGCATCTCGCTAGCTAGCCAGCCAGCCAGTACTACTAGCTAGCTAGGTAGATATCCACTACCAAGTTGTTTCTCTATCTTTTGGCATTAATTAACATCAACCATATATATATATGTAACAAACAAGGCTTTGGAAAAGCATGCATTACCCACGTACGTAGACATATTTCAATTTACAAAAGATAGAGATTTGACACATACACGTGATCATTAACACTCAACTAAATACCATCCATTTCTTGCATAGTACGTACGTACATATAGTACGTAGTACTATCCAAGAAAAATTTTACATTGATAGACAACAAGAAATTAAAAACAACTTACCACATTAAGCGTAATACATATATAGGAAAGAACACAAACGCCGACAATTAAACATAGGATGGATATGCATGCAACTAACTGCACAAGACAGAAACAAGTAGATGATTGATGCATGGATGATGGATGTAGTCAGTTAGTGTTAATGATCACATGTCTTGACGTGGAAGACATTAGGGTTCTTGACGACGATGTCGTACATGTGAACGGAGCTGAACATGGAGAAGTTTCTAGGCAGAGAGATGAGATCAATGGAAGAGTGCTTGTGGAACTGGAACCGGTTAGAGTCCCCCCCATGATATCTTTCCCAGCCGAGGCCCGTCAATATCTGCTCGAGCAAGCTGTACGACGACACCACCTGTCCACTTGGAAGGTGCACCAGCTCCATCTTCCTCCCCGACGACCCGCTCTGTTCCCGGTTTTCTACCAAGTGCATCACCCCGTTCCTGAACTCCCACACTCCTGACATAATTAAATTTGATCTCCTTAAATGTTATACACAATTTAATTTGGTAATAAATGGGAATTGTTGAGTAGTAGCTAGCTGAGAAGCTTAGGAGGGCTGATGGAGAGAAGGGGAAGAGAGGGAAGGGGTATATATAAGGGGGAGGGATGGGGCCTGGACAAGTAAAAACAAGGGAGAAATACTCTTTGTAATTCGTTGATGAAGAGAGAAGGAAGTTGGTAGCTAGCTTAGGCAGGAAGTGGATGTTTGGCTTTTGGGATGGAATCTAGATATTGTGGGTCCCCTTTGGTTAAAATATGAGGGCGCATGGATGCTCATGGGGCCTCATTTAGGGCACACCTGCTCGTGCCCCCCCACCCCCCTTTGCCCCTCCATCCATCCATCCCCATACATATACATGTATATATATACCATACAAACATACATACATACATACATACATCATTTAACTAATTAATTCGTTATAACTATATATATATGCCATATATCGACGCATTATTTTCATGATTTCTTTTTTTATTTTTCAGGTTAAAAATTCTGTAACAGTTTCAATATTTGAATTAATTATCTTTTTAAGTTATTAATAATTTTATTTGAATAAATGCAATTTACCTCTTCTACCCTTGAATATATAGACAAGTAGTATAGTGTACAGAGAGGGACGTTCTCTCTTCAGTCAAGACTTTTAAAAGTCAAATCACTCAAATCGTGTCCTCACTCCTCCCCTACTGTCCTCACGTGCTATCCATGTGAATGCATCCCGCAGCCATTTCATACTTCTTCTTTACTTGCAAATTATTTCCAGTCTCGACCACATATATCATCAAAGTCAAGTCCTTATTCCGTTGATTTGCATTGCAGACACCCCCAACTCCATACATTTCTTTTTCTCAACCTTAATTAAATGAAAAATATATTTTTTATTTGATTTCCATTCGAATTAACAATATATTGATGATATGCACAGTGGCGGGGCATCTGGGGCCTTCGCCCAGCTGACTTTTCTGTCCTTTTTTTTTATATATAAATATTATTATAAATAATTATAATTTGGTTAAATCTAAAATTATAATTTAGTCCGGACTGAAATTCTTTCTTGGCTCTGCCACTGGATATGCATTTATCTAATCCTATATTTTAGTTTGAGTAATTCTATTTGTTTAGACTGAAAATGAAGTTCTTATCTAATTAATATTTTTTTATTAAAAAATAAAAGATAGATGTGCCTATATTTATCTTATACCTTTTTATTTTTTTAATAAAATATGTTGATTAGATTGAATATCCATCTATAATTTAAATAAATAAGAGTTTTACTTTTTTAGTTTACATATATAATTATTATATTCTACTAGCATTATTGTTCTATAGCTTCTATGTATATTAATCATATTAACTTAATTATTAAATATATCATTAAAGAAAATATATTTTTCCCTTTCCTTCTTATTCTCTACTTGTTATGTCACTGATTGCTTCAATTAATTGGGGTCGAAACAATAATAATGTTGGGACCCAAAAAGGATTTATTTGGGTGGGTTGGGTGTATATTAGGGTCCTTCAATGTGCATCATTCATTCTACTTAGATATTTAGTTGCCGTTTTGATTTAACAACACTTTTTTTATAATTAATTAATGCTTCTTTCTTTTCTTGTTCTTTGTTATTATTAGCTTATTAATTTTATTTTTCACTCCATAATTAATTATTAAGTCCTCCTTTTTGTTTTACAATATAGTGTTACAGTTTAAATTAATTTTTAGTAATTATATAAAATCATATTATTGCAGAATTGTGGTGTAGGTCCAATTTCAGGAACACCCCATCGTCTGGTTTTAACTTCGACGTCTGTCCTAAACTGCTTTGTTTCAGATTGAAAAGAAAAACAAATTATAAATGCTTACAATAAGTTGTCATATCATATCTTTGAAACAATTCAAATTATAAAAGGGTTAATTTTAAGTTGCGTTTGGATAAAGTCATTTTATCAAATTATTTGTTATTTGTAATTCGTTGATTCTATTGTTTGGTTACATAAAAAGTAAATTATAATAACCACCGATTAAATTTGTCTTAATTGCAACGATGCGTTCGACATTTTCAAAATATCAATGGCTTTATCATTAAAAAAGACTAAAATGACTATTTTACTCTTTTTTTTTTCTCTATATTCTCTATCTCTCTCCTATGATATATATTTGAAAAAATGAAAAAAAAAATACAAACGTTAACTAGTTATTGGTAATCTGTCACCACTAGTGTCATTGAGTGTTGGGGTTTAACCACTAAACCTAAGCAATTCTTGGGTTCAAAGATTAAACCTTAGTTGTTGTTAGGGTTTCATGGCTAAAAAATAGAATGGGATAGAGTTTTGAGGGAAAAAGGATGGAATAAGTAGAATGAGAACAACACCACTACCAAAACTTACCTATAAACACGATTGACAATGGCAAACGATCGACAATTGCCTTTTTGCTTGTCAAAGAAGAAGCTATCAGCCTTGTACATTGCAAGGAATCCCAACGATTATGCTAGGGATGTAAATAAGGCGAACCAAGCCAAGATGCACTTTGTTCAACCTTATCTCGTTTATTTATGAATGTGTTCAACCTTGGCCAATTTATGAGTTAGGTTTTTTTGAAGAATATTTGATCTCAATTTATTTATGTGCTTTTATATTTTGTTTGTTTAATTTAGATGAATCTTATTTTGAGCTTGTTCAAGAATTAAACCAACGTATTTAAACAATAAATATTTTTATTGACCAAAAATAAAAAGAGAAATTGTTCATGAAAAGTAGAGATATAATTACTTTTATATAATATTTATATGTACTATAAAATATAACTATAATATTTTAAATGAATAATAAATGACCTTTAAATAAATTATAAACGAACAAAAAGGAGGGGGTGAATTATATTTAAAAATATTATTTAAATATTTAAATATAATATTTATAATAGTACTTTATATTTTGAATATTTTATGTTGTCAGGGTCAAGGAAACAGGCTAAGGGAGAAGATGGGTGGGATTAGTCAAATGTAACGAATTAATATTATATTAATAAATACATAATTCTTATATTATTTGATGCAAATAACATAATAATTATCCGATAAAGTTAATTTAAAACAACCGCTTGAGTTTATGGGGGTGGTGGGTTTACCACCTTTCTTGTTAGTCTAAGTCAGACAATATAAATATGATAATATATATTTTTAAATAAATATTAATAAAATATCAAACTTAGTATTGAAATGGTGTTTCCAAATTATATATATATATATCGCGTGGAGCTGAGAATATTTTATTCTTGAAATTATTATTTTTACATGGTCTCTTGTCATTCGTACTCTCGATTTCAATAAATAAGATAAATTATAGATGGACATTTATTTTATTACACAAGATAAGAAATCAAACTTATAATTTATTGATATAAATCTCAACTTATCGTAATCTAATTTGAGAGCATAAATTGTTGACCAAACAGAATTAATGAGACAAGAGCTACTGCATGGTGCACTCAATTTTAGAGACATATGGATAGAAGCCATTGGGAGATATATCATGTGTAATTAATAAATGATTGTGTCAGTAACGGTAAGTAAGTAATAGAATTATGCAAGATGTACATATTTTTTGTATATTTTAAGTTACACAAAGAGGTATTATGACCAAAATATTCTTTATCTCTATGTGTCTCATGAAAGATTTTTTTATTATTAGTATATATTTGTGTAATCTAAAATATACTAAAAAGTGTACTAATAATATTTTTCTAAATAAAAATGTCCAGACCCACCCAATAGAGAAGGAGTGTCATTTCACTTCTTTCCTTTTCCATTCTATTAAGTAGATTTTGATTAATTTTTGATTTGATGATCAATTTCTTTTTTTTTTACTTATAAAATTAAGAACGTGCCCACGTGTCATCACATGGGCGGGTGTGCGGTCCCCACTCTGGTCGCCGGGGGTGCGCGGGAGGGGAGCAACTGTCTCGTCCAATCAATCATTACCACAGCAGAGTTACACTTCATTTGGATATTTCCAGCACCAGCACACGTACTCCTTTATCACCCTACGACCTTTCATCACTTCCCCCCCAATTATTTGAAGAAATGCCTTCCGAAGAATATTTTGCATAATAATAATAATAATAGTATTACGTTATTCTATTGTTATATATTGTTTTTTATTATTGTATCTCACTTTTTATCACTCTAAAGCATATTTTTTATACTCTTACGAAACTAGATTATCGATACTTTTAGGTACTATATATATAATGCCTTTTCAATTATTTGTCAATATATAGACATGATTGTTGATTGATGAGTTATAATTTATTATATATATAAATTTTAATATTTTATTCAGTAAACTTAATTATATGTCATCATTATTTCTATTTAAGAAGAACCATTAGTAATTAATATGAGTGTTGAAAGTCATGGTCTATTTGTACAAATCTTAGGATATTTAAAAATAAAAATACTATATATATATGATTTATCTTATAAAAATTGAATTGAATGGAATGAAGAATTCAGATCTTTACATAAATTTTAGAATTCTTAAACTTACTTATATTGGTAAAGTTTCTATTATCTTTTACCTTGTAGGAATTGAAATCTAGCTAGCTAAATGATCATCTCAACATATATATTACCACAATCTCATGGTCCTTGAGGTTGATTCAGACCATGAATTGAAGCTTTAATATGGGTTGGGTGGATGCATTAATTTGATTGATTTTGACCCCCTTTTTTTTTTTGGTGGCCTAAGATTATATGTTCCACTTATTATACATGTGGTCTATGTACAAGCGATTTAAAAATATACATTGACATGTAATTGATCTACGTGTCATTCTTCTATTAGCATGCCGACTGTACGTATCGACATCAAGAGGGCAAGTCAAGCACCATTGCCATTCACCTCGAAGCTTCACGCGGGGGATTCGGTAAGTACTAGAACTCAAAGGGATTCATGATAATGTGGAAAGTTAGAGAAGTGTATGTGTGTCTGTATGCATAGATGAAAACGAATATTGCAATTGAGAGTAGTAGAAGCTATAGGGTGGTCCTAGCTAGCTCGTCTCCATTTTCGTCGTCGTCCTCGTCCTCGTTGCCGGCTCCTCCGGCCCATTGGACAGCCTGAGCATTGCGCGCGCAGTGATCCAATTGTCACGCAAAAGCAGTACAAGTATGAGTCTGCGCAGGCAGTTGGTCATCCCCGCCTCACGTGGAAGGGTCGGCCTTTTCTTTATCCATTCCACATCGATGCCACCTCTCTCTCTCTCTCTCTCTCTCTCTTAGAAAGAGGTCCAGACTCCAGTTCCTACTGACCATGACTTGTCCTGCATCTGCATTTCGTTTCATTTCCCCCACTCCCCTTATATGCATGCCAGCTGCCTCTTTTCCAGCTTTATGCATGCTCCTAAAGTTTCGTGAAAAATTAAAAAAAAAAAAAGAAGAAGTACTGACTGGTGGTGATCATTATTTAAGAATTGATTTAATTGAAATTAACCAAAATTAATTATAATGAGCAAAACCATTCATCCATAACCAAAGTTTGGTAGAAATTTAAGACAATTTCCTAAGACTATGCTTAATTAGAGAGAATTTTGGAAAACGATTTATTGAAGCAAGGAGAGGAAATAAGGTTGAGCTTCGTATATTTCTTTCGTTTATATATATATATATATATATATGTTTAATAAGAAAAGGAAAAGACATCCCATTCCTTCTGTGTGAAGAAATGAAGGGGATAAGTCCTCTCCTATGCCGACATGCCTTACTCCTCTTTTTAAATATCTTTTAAATAGAGGAATTTTTTGTGGCTGATCTCCTTTTTGCATCCTCGTTGTCTGATGTATCGTTTGTTAAAATAAATGAAATAAAATTATATCAAAATTAAAATATTTTTTTATATTAAAATATAAAATAATAAAAATAAAAGTAAAAATATTTTAACATTTTTATCAAATTATTTATTAAACTTTTTTAAATACATTAAAAGACATGCGTTTTTATTTTTATCTGTAAGGACCAACATAAATTTATTTAAAGGGAGAGAAATAAATTTATTTAAAAAAACTCAGATAAAAAGTTATGTGACTTATTTTTTACGGGGTTGCCAGATAAATTTAACAAATACAAAGAAAAATACTTTTATTTGAAATATTTTTCATATTTTACTTTTTTTTATCTATATATCTTAGTTTATAAACACTACATAAGTATATAGTTATTGTCATGAACATCAATCAATGTTTATTTTAATAATAATGTCATGAATCATGAAAAATTTAGAGATGTTTGTTAACAATAATCACAAATTTAGGTCCAATATGTTAAAAACAAAATTAAAATCTTCAAAATGAATAGAAAATCAAATTTTTAAAATTTAAAAATGGAACCCAAACAGTTTGACAAAATGACTAATGCAAATTAACCAAAATTTTAATTCTAATTTAAAATTTTACCCAACAGTGCTCACTTCCTAATGCCAACTCAACTCACAATTCATTCCCCCACACCACATGCATGTCTATTTCATGAATTATACATGGAGAGATGTCCAAACACAAAAATTAAGAACACAAGATGCATGGTTTAATATGACATCAGTGACAATGGTTTAATTGTGTCTGGAATTTGGAGGACAAAGCTAGCTAGATTTTAATGAATTATATGGTAGCATCATTTTTTATTATATCATTATCCTTCAATATTCCTTTAATTTATGTTCACATATATAAATATATATTTAATTATGTCAACTTTGCATCATGCATTGAGGTCAATTATTAACTAAACATAAAGGCGTTGGGTGGGGGCGCGCAATTCCATCCCACATTCCATCCAATTCTAATTTCTAAACTTTATATATATGCTTAGCTTTTTGTCACATTCTATAAGGAATCTCAAATTATAAAAGTTAGCCTCCACTACCCGTAACCCACCAACTATATACATACACATGCATTGCATTTAATTTGTACAAACTTTTAATCAAGTAAGTGGTCAATTAACCTTACCAAATTTATATATCGTGCCCCAATTAATTACAAAATTAGGCGAATATATATATTCCCAGCCAACTATGCTATATATCTTAATCTAGCTCTAGCTCTAATTATAGTAATTAGATAGCACTATGGAATGTTACGATTGCATTACAAGTATAATTAATACTGGGCTCGGGCGGGTTTAATTTTGATTGGAATAGCTAGCTCTATATATGGCTAGGCTTTTAACTTATTTAATTGATTAGAATAAATTCGAAGAAGGGAAAATGCCCCAATTGTTCGCCCTTTCTGTTGTTTTTAATTTGGGTTTAATTGGTTGATTATTAATTAAGTTTGGTAATGGAAGAACAAGTTCCAAGAATAGTGGGTGGCATGCCTCAGTTTGGTTCGCCCTACAAAATTATTCATGCATGCATGACATCAGTACTACAATGATGATGTTTTTGTTATCGTTGTTTCCAAATAATATAAATTATAAGTATATATTTGGGTGATATTTATTTTAATTTTTAATAAATTATGTCACGATAGACTCTCATCTTGCTCATTTTCTTTTGACCCCATAAATTAATATCTCAATTAGACCACATAATCTAAGAAGAAAAACAAAACTTCGTCGACTTCTATTTTGCAATGGTTGTAGATTAGTTTTGATATATTTGTAACACTAGAAATGTTTATTATGGTGGCTTGTTAATTTATAGGATTATTAATGAGTATACCCAAAATATTTTTAATAAAATACTGATATGAGAATGGATTGTGATGTGAAACAAAATGAGTGAAATAAAAATTAGAATATTATTTGGTATGAATCTATAAGCATTATATTTGACAAGCATATACCATTTATAAATTATATATTTACACTTAATAAATTTATTTAATATACGTAAAAAGAGCTCGAAATAGATAGACATGAAGAGAATGACAAATCACATTTTGTTTGAGATGATGTCGTGGCATGTTTTCCAACACACTACCATACCACAAGTTTGATTTTTTCTAATAAAAAGTAAAGGGAAAGTTGGAAAAGCCATCGGATGTGAGGAATCTAAACTCAATCCTCAACTTTTGAGGGAAAAATTGACAATCTCACTCTGACCAAATGTCATTGAAGATGAGAAACAACGAAACGTAAAAAAGATCTTTTGGGAATTGTCGGGAGGGTCCAAAATTGCCCTTAAGACAAGGCCCAACTCATACTTAGCCTTTCCCGACAATTAGTATTTCGCCTGTTCCATTGAAAACAAACACTCCCATTGATTTGGTTGGAAAGGTCTTTTGCAGATTTGTCGTCTGATGTAACATTTTTGTGGGTGGGTTTGATATTCACATCAAATTATGAATGATGAATTAAAGTTAATAATAATAGAATAAAGGAAAATAGAAAACAAATTAAATAATAATAATAATATTTCATGTTTAGTGTTATAATTTTGCTACGTTTGGTGCTTAAAATTGCGAAGGAGGTATTTGAGTCACAAATTACCGAATTGCCCATTATCTTACAATTAAATATAAAAGTATATATTCATAAAATTATATATATAATTATATTTTCATATGTAAATTCATATAATTGTGTATTTACATATATAACTATATTTTTAGATTATATTTTCATATAATTATCAACATTATAATTATGTTAAAATAATGAAAAGGAACAAAACTCTAGCTAGTACGACAAAGATTCTAAAACCCTATTATTGGGTTTTGGCAAAGAGAGAGAGAGAAGAAATCGGAATAAAAAAAAGAAAAAGCGGAAGTGGTTGGTGAGTTTTGTAAAGATGGTGGTTTTAGTACCTTATAATTTACTTTTTAATATAGTTTTATTGTTGATTAAGTAAATTTCCAAAATACCCCCAACTTCTTTATCCAAACACTTGAACAATAAATAAGTTGTTAGAGGTTATTAAAAAAATGGGGTCCCAGTTCTCATGTTTTAACATTCAATCTGATGATGTTCTTCCCATAATACTTGGACCTGTCTGTCATTGGGTAATAATGGGCCAAGCGTCCATCATTCTGGCCCAAGGGAGTGCAGGGCCTAACCCATCATCCTTTGGGCCATGATTCCTGCTCACGTGTTTTTCAGACGGCCCAGCAGTCGGTGTAGAGCCACTCAGCAGGCCCCACTCCGCTTCGTGCGGTGACATTTAGAAAAATAAAGTGTATCCAATAAAAACGTTTTGACAAAATATACATTTTTGTTTCTGTACTTGTAAGTTTTTGTTATTTAAATATTTATTTTTTTATGTCAATTATATTGTTAAATTATATAATTTTGAGATAATTACACTCTTAAAAATTTTATTATTTTAATTATATCATTAAATTATATAATTTTGAATCAATTACATAACTAGATAATTTTGTTAAAAACAATGAATTAAGTATAATTTAGGGGTGTTATAGAAATAATACAAAATTCATGAATGTAATTGACTCAAAATTATATAATTTACGGGATGTAATTAAAATAATTAAAAAAATATGAATGTTTAAAAAAAAAAACAAACAAATACAGTAACTAAAATATATATTTAGCCAAACATAATATATTAATGGGTAGATTTAACAGAGGATTGGACTGGGGTTTAGCTAGTGCCAACCTTCCCAGAATAAGAAAAATATTTTTTAAATGATATGATCAAATGCTAAATTAGTTTTATTTAGAGGTAATTATTCTAAATTCATTACTTATATAGGACAATACTATAGGGGGATTAGTATAATTATTGACCTCGCGAGTGCCAGCTGCTATTTAGCTGTTATTATTACATCTAACCGAAAAGATTTGTTCTAACTAAAAAGATTTGTTCGAAGCCAAACAAACCGTTACACTTGCGGTGGGGTTTGTTCGTCGAATCCCAGCCAGTCGAATGCCGGCTGGCTGGCTCATCATGGATGGATGCTAGGAGAAAGAAAGAGAGAGACTCACAGAGAGCCAGTCCAACTTTCAAACGAACGGTTAGTGACCGCCAGCCTGAGCCTATCCGCCCATTCCTTGCCCTGCTTCTTCTACTCGCTCTCTCTCTGATCGTCTCCCCAAATTGGCTAGGGTTTCATTTTCTCATTTTGCAGCTATGGAATTGATTGTGTGCACGACGCGTACATGCTCGTCTCCACCGCTATCGTCATCCAATTTCGATTCCTTCAATACACGCACTGCCGGTGGCCGCGCCGTGCCTCTGATTACAACCAAGAAGAAGCTGCGAGTTGTTGCCCAGGCAACTACCGACAGCCGGACATTAGTACCAGTACCGCGGCCGTCTTCCACTGCTGCCTCCACTGCCAGTACTCCTTCTAATAGTGCTCTAGAGCAGCTCGATATTGAGCGCGGTGTTTGTGTTCCATTCCGCAAGTACACCCCGGACCTGGTAGTATTCACGTGATCGTCCTTCTCTGAATAATTGTAATGAAGTTTCGATTGTTTCTCTGCCATGTTTGATTCCTTTTTGCGTATTTATTAGGTGAGGAATAAGGTTTTGGAATCTAGAGGGGCTATTCTGTCCCTTATCGGCCGTGGAGTTGAGATTGTTTGGAATTTGGGATTCTATTGGTCTTCCTTAATGTACGATTGTTTGGTGGGTCGTGATAAAGAGGTTGTTCCTTATCGTGCTCGCCAGCTCAGAAATCTCCTCTGCGATTTAGGCCCTTCCTTTATCAAAGCTGGCCAGGTTCTTCTTCGTTACCTGCCTTCGCATTTTTTTTCTTCAAAGTTTTTAATGGCCATCACATTCTTTATTTCTTTCTTATTTATTTATTTTCCCTACTTACCGAGCACAGCCCCTTGGTGTTTCAATGTCTAAACCAGACTAGAAAGTGTTATTGTAACAGCCATCAATTTGTCTCGCTTCATTTTGTTGCCCTAAATTCTAGAAGATTTTTTGGCAGGAAGATTGTGGGTCCAAACTTAAGAACTTTAAACCCATTTTCCCATATAAAAATAAGTAGAAAAAACCTAAAAGTGGCACCGTGCTTTTTTTTTCCTTTCTGATATATTTGCATCTGTATTCAATCTTATCAACTTAATATGTACATATTTCATCTCATTGCTAATGCAGACAACTTGGCGGCTTAAAATTTTTAACATCTGATTTTCAGATTTCTTGTTCATGCTTATGTATTCCTTAAAAACAAGTTGCAAAATTATGTCTTTTAAATGCTTGACTCGATCTTGATTGAACTTTCTACCTTTTTGTTTTATATACTAAACAGGTTCTTGCAAACAGACCGGATATTATTAGAGAAGATTATATGAATGAACTCTGCATTCTTCAAGATGATGTTCCTCCTTTCCCCAATCAGGTGCCTAGCAAATATGTCTCGCACCTATGATTAATGACCTGTTTTTCATACTATACTGGAGTAGGACTCCTTCTATTTAAGCAGTGAGTGATTTACATTGATTTAGGTTGCCTTCAACATTATAGAAGAGGAACTGGGCCAACCCCTTGAAGCTTTGTTTAGCAAAATTTCCTCAGAAACTATAGCAGCTGCAAGTCTGGGTCAAGTTTACCGAGCTACTCTTCGGGCCTCAGGGGAGGACGTTGCTATTAAGGTTGTAAAAGGTTCATCTGGTAAAGTTCTTTTTATTTTATGATTTAATAGGGTAGTTTTCACTTACAAAGTTCACCCTTGTTCAATCTGTTGCATGACGGTTTAACATGTCAGTAATGACTAGACTAGTTAATCTCCCTCAAGGACTTTCAGAATAAGTTTTGACATTGGCAAATACATGTCAAAAGATAATGATCATGAACATGTTATTGTGGAGCAGTTTCTAAAAATTTCTCATAAATTCTTCTCAAAAAGGACACTGTTTTGGGAGGAAGACCTCAAAGTTCTCTTCTGTTTTATATTTTAAGAACTTGAATACACAAGAAACTGAAAAGAACACTAAAAGTAATTTATTTTTGAAGCGTTCATGGTTGTCTTTGTATACCATTAAAAGATAAAGAAAACCAAATGGGAATGAGTTTATGGAGATGTATTTAGTACATAGTGGATAAATGGAGATCTGGCAATACTTGATGGGCATCAGATGTTGATTTTCTCTAATGCTTTACACTGCATTTCCAATAATGTCATTGTGGATTCTCAAATTAAAATAAAAACTTGTCTAAACCATTGGTACTTTTTGGATACTCTTGGACACGTGTCAAACACTTTAGTATTTGATATGCTTCTGAAATTGTACTAGAATATTCTTTAAATTGATATATTAGCAATGTAGCTTGTGCATTCTTCATTGTGCTGTCTGGTTTATCCAGCAAAAATTTCCTCCTGTGGATTTAATAGTATAAAACTCAAGAAAATGTTGATAAATTCATCAAATTAATTTATTACTAAACATTTTTTAGCTATTTTGAAACATTTTTAGTATGTAAATGTTCAAATTTTTAGATGCTGATATTTGTCCAAGTGGAGTCATTTGATTCTAACGCTCAAGAACATGTAAACATGACTAAATTTTATATTTCTTAACCACAACTTATCTAAGATTAAACATAATTTTCAGACTAGTAATCAGCTTTTTATGTATAGAATGCAAGTTTAAAATATTTTTCATGTAAGGGTATAGATCCTTATCACTGAACAGATTTGAGTGGGATGTTGCATGGGTCTTGTTTTTTTAACATTTATGACGTCTATTAAATGTTAAGTTGCACGGATCTAATATTTGGAAACATTTTTCAATGATAATAATATCACCCTTTAATATCATGTCTGTCCTTTTAATTCCTGTCACAGATTCACACTTGAAATCAGTGACAAATATGCCCTTCACTTTCCTGTGCCATCTATCTTACTTGAAGTAATATGCAATGGATGTCAATAGTTTAATATTTTAGGATTTTAATTATTTATGAAGTTATAACTTTAGGAGTTGTCTTATATTCTTGGTTTGTTTTTATTCTAAAGAACTTCAAATCCCAAACTATTTCTTCCCTTATGTACATAGGCCTAATCAGATAGGGCATATAGCTTGCCATTTATCTAGTGAAAAAAAAAAAAAGGAGCTTGCCAATTGACTTACTTAAACACGGTTTAGTTTACTCATTTAATTATTTTCTGTAAACTTCCTGCCACTATTTTCAGAGGATCTAATTATTTTCTGTAAACTTACTGCCTCTGTTTACTGTAAATAATCTAATTAATTTTTCTTCACTGTTTTTTTTTTCCCTTCAGTGTGTGTGCATGAACATGATACGTGGTGTTTATGTTCTTTATTAAAATATATTATTATCATTTTTGCTTCTGCATGTTGGCTTTTGTTAAAAAATAAAAAAATGAAGAATATAAAAAGAAAAATGATTGAACATATGTTAAATTGGAGATTCAACTTATACTGTTACAGGTTCAAAGGCCTCGGATTGAGCCTATTATTTATCGGGATCTTTTTCTCTTCCGCAATCTTGCTTCATTCTTGAATGGCATCAGTCTACAGAAACTGGGCTGTAATGCAGAGCTTATAGTAGATGAATTTGGGGAGAAACTCTTGGAGGAGCTAGACTATACCTTGGTATATCCTGATCTCGCTTTTGTTTGTCAGAATACACACACACACACACACACACACACACACACACCTGTATATACATGCCTATGCATTTAAGTTACACCCAAACCTGAAATTTGGATCACAAATGCTTACCTGCTTTCAGATTTATGGTTTTCAGTAGATTTGTATTATTAAGTATTTTTGTCATTAGGATTTTACAATTATTAACTTCTCACTTCTGGTTAATTTCATTTCTCTCCTTTTTTTTTTTTTCAATAGGAAGCTCGTAATATTGAAGATTTTCTTGAGAACTTCAAAGATGATCCTACAGTTAAAATTCCTAGGGTTTACAAGCAGCTTTCTGGTTCACGTGTGTTGGTAATGGAATGGATTGATGGCATACGGTGTACTAACCCACAGGTTGGCTTATTAGAGTGCATATGCAATATTCTATGAAGTTTTGCCTAATATATTAATTTAAGTGCCTCTATCTTACTCAGGCTGTTAAAGAGGCAGGCATTGATGTCAATGGATTTTTGACTGTTGGTGTGAGTGCTGCGCTGCGGCAGTTGCTGGAATTTGGATTATTTCACGGAGATCCGCACCCTGGAAATATATTTGCTCTGCGTGATGGTCGCATTGCTTATGTAGACTTCGGGAATGTTGCTGTACTAAGTCAGGTAATGTAAGTACTATGAAGATATTAATAACAATATTATTCCTACTTTACCTTTCCATAAAAAAAAAGAAAAAGAAAAAAGTTTTTTGCCATGTAGTCATATGACTTGGTTTTTTATTGTAAGATATCATTTTCACAGAGTTTTGACATGCTAGATCATACCCTTCTTTTGTGATTGTTCTATTATTATTATTGTCTGTTTTGCTCTAGTTCACACTAGATAAACAAATGCCTAGTAAAAGAGCATTCTTAGTGTACGAGGCTCCTGGCTTTGCAAGGGTTGAGGGAAGGTCATTTTTGTACACAGCCTTGCCCTTGCTTTGCAAAGAGGTTGTTTTCACAACTCAAACCTGTGACCTTCTAGTCACAAAGAAACAACTTGTTGCTTAACATCATCTCAACTAGCATCATCTCAACCAGCTATATCTATATGTTGACCCTCTTGTCACTTCATCTTTAATTGGGATCAATCTAATGCAGTGGAAAATAGCATGTGAATGATATGTGTATATGGTCTTGTTGGCTTGTTAGAGGAGCACATGTATTGGTCACACAATGTGATTACATGGAACCACCATGCCAGAGAGACTTGTGATGTTATCTCCATATCACTATTAGGGCCATTTGAGTTAGTTTGTTGAGGTAATATAAGGACAACTTAGATACTCAGTGCTCACATATTTATGTCTAGGTCTACATGACTAAGCCTAACCGTGACATCTCGCATCGACCGATAGGAAGAATCGGATCAACTTATCCTGATGAGCCTACGCGAACTTCCCAGGGGTCATCCATCCTTGAGTTACCCTAACTCAATCACACTTAACCTGGGAGTTCTTTATCCATATTCAACCCAAAAGGTATCCAACTGGTGTTATTTTCTTCCTTACTATTCTCAATATATATACTAGCTTCTCTAGAGTCCCTTGTTGGACCTAACCTTGGGCTCTCGGGATAATACATTCTCCCCTCCTTGAGCACATGACGTTTTCGTCATGTGACTTTACAGCTAGTCCCATATCTTCTCCCTTTTAGACGCTGTCATCATAGAAGCCTGTCAAAAGCTGCTCCTTATTCAGGCCCTCGCGCCTTGGCGCCACTCCCCGCCCTCATCGGACCACCTTCTCCAAGGGTCGACTTTGATACCACCTGTAATATCTTACATCGAACGATAAGAAGGACCAAATCAATTTACTCTGATGGGCCTACGCGAAATTACCAGGGGTCACCCATCCTTGAACTACCCTAGTTTAAGCACGCTTAACTCAGAAGTTCTTTATCCACATTCAGCCCAAAAGGTATCCAGCTGGTGTTATTTCCTTCCTTACTATCTTTGATATATATACTAGCTTCTCTAGAGTCTTTTCTTGGACCTGACCTTGGGCTCTCGGGATATTATACTAACAATTACTTTAATTAGTCCTTCTGAATTTGTTACATCTATATATTATGAAGTTGGAATTAACTTATTGACCAATACCTATATCTCTTTTTATTGGTGTAGCATGTGGTAACTATATTTTCCCAGTGAAGCCACCATAATGCTTATCCTTATGGATATGTCTTAGCTGATCTTGCCTTCTGGGAAATGCATAATTTTCCTATCATATGTAATATTACTCTGTGGTTTGAGGCTTCTGCCTTCATTTCCGGTATCTAAGACATGTCTAAGGGAAATATTTGCATTGGATATTTCTTACTTTGTGCAGCAAAACAAGCAGATTTTGATTGATGCTGTTGTTCATGCTGTAAATGAGGACTATGTAGAGATGGCAAATGATTTCACCAGGCTTGGCTTCCTGGCTAGTGGCACTGATGTCTCACCCATTATACCTGCTTTGGAAGCGATCTGGCAGAACTCTTCTGGTAAAGGACTCTCAGATTTTAATTTCAGAAGTGTTACAGGTAAACTTATGCCCTTATTTTTTGCCACTAGTAGTTCAAGTTTCTATTCTCGCTCATTGAAACTATTTGTATGCACTTATCTTTGCTCTTAGATGTTCTCTAGCTCGCATGATGAAAGAAATTGGTGTCTATTGTCAGTCATCATGATGGTTTGTGGCTTCCTGTCCACATGTTAATTTTACTTGCATATATGCTACCTGCGTGCTTGCATTATGCTTCATAAAAATAATTTTCAGTGGAATTCAATGGGCACCTTCTACTTTTTATCTCCACTTTATTCTTCCTCTCATTTTAGTACAACCTTGTACCTATAGTTATTCCTTAATAATTTTTCTTAAATTTCTTTGTTATTCTAAAGTGTGTCCAATGACATCTACATTTTTGTCTTATTTCTTTAGCTTTTTTCATAGGATTCTTCCTTTACCATCTATTTTGTCCTTTGAATTCCTTGTGTACCTTTCCTTCTCAGGTTGTGTTGTTGCTTCCCTGCTCTTCTTCCTTCAGCCTAGCCCATAATTCTGCTGAATGGGGGTTTTGCATTTGAGTTTCTGTTTTCATGTTTTAGGGTTTGATATAAGGCATAGCAGTCATGTGCCTTGCACCTTCCCATGTGCTTAGGCGAGTGCCTCTAGATGGCATCTTGTCTCAGTGCTGAAGAGGCACACAGAGCTGCACCTCACCCCTTGGTGTGCCTGTGACAACTGGTTGTCCTAACTGATAGCAAAGTTATGAAAACATACATCAAAGAGAATGTTCTCTACCATTTGTGTTGTATGGGATATAGACTCCAGATAAATGTCTTCCCTGGAGGTTCCACATGAGGTGAGAAACAATCTTTAGGGGCCAATATTCCATTTTTTATTATTATTGTTATTTTTTTTCACTAGCTTTATTCATGTATTGTAGGACCATGTAACGAATCGTGATGAACTTTATTTGTGCACTCCTTGATATCAGAATTCCCTATTTTTTGTCCCCGAAGCCCCCTCTTTGTGTGTATCCTTTGCTGGTCTCTGTTTAAAGAGTGCTCAATATGTCTGCTGTAGGGAAATTTAATCAACTTGTTTATCAGTATCCCATTCGAATCCCAGAGAGATTTTCTCTTGTTATACGTTCTTTGTTGACCCAAGAGGGCATCTGTTTTACGCTGCAGCCAGATTTCAAATTTCTTGAGGTGAAGACCATTTCTTTATCTTAAATTTCTCCTGTTAAGTTTCTTTGATTCTGTTAGAGGTATAAAAATTAAGTTATCCATTTAATTTGCTTTTGAGGGCCATAGAATGAAATTAGAACTCATCTAACTGATATCTCCTAATGGGATTATGACTTGTGATTGATGTTGTTGCTGACCATATAATGAAATTACACATGTAGTTTGGAGAGGGATTTCTCTGGTGTGCGCTCCATTGGATTTAAAGTGGGAATTGAAAACTCTCTTTCTGATATTACAAATAGAATGGAGGAGTTCATATAATTATGCTGGAATTAATCTCTCTCCCTCTCTCCCCCTCTCTCTCTCCCCAACCTTTTTTAACGCCTGTTTGGTAGGAGTTCTAAAACATGGTATTACCTTCTAACTTGTAATACCATGTTTGATATCTCATTCAATATGGGATAAAGCAAACCAAGTTTTTAAGATAATCCCACCAAAGTGGGATTATATAAAACTTGGGTTTTTTTTTTTGTTGGGGGGGGGGGGGGGGAGATTAAACATTTGGATTGTATGGACATTCTTGTCCCTGACTATATAAACAAATCTAACCATTCTCTCTTCTCAAATTTATTATTTTATTTTTAAAATTTTGATATATTGTTTAGATATATATTTGTAATTAAAATATATTTTATGTTATCTAAAAATATTTTTATTCACAACAAAAAATATATTTTTTATAATTATAATTTATTTGGATCAAGGGGCAAATCAGTCTTTTGACTATTAATTCACAGTAATGCCTTATTCTTTTGACATATTATATGGGATTGGTATAATTCTAGGTTATACCTTTTTTACCAAATGTGGGACAACATTATTTAATTGCATCGCTATTTTAACCTATCATTAATTTCATCCCATCACTATTTAATTCGATACCAAACAGGCCTTTAGTTAAATAAATTAAACAGGGTCTTTTTATGGAATCAATGTTTCCAATTGTATGTACAAATTACAAAACAATGTGCAAGCCATAAGACTGTTTGGTTTGAAAATTCCAGTTGCTTGATTAACTGTAAGTCCAAAAACATACGAGTTCTAAACCCTTGAGAATATTATATGTAGACAATATAGGAGCCTTTTTTGCTTTGGCTTGTCTGGGGAAGATTTTCAGCAACTCAAATTTTGTGTTTAGTCCATCCTGGCTGCCAGACTCCTGATTCTGTTCATCTCATAAGGGCTGAATTTTCTATTGAAATGTATTATATAATGCTTCTGCTCTCAGGCTTATAATATGTTTGTACTGACATTCTTAGACTGACATTTAAGCTGGAAAACATGCACTAGACCTGCTAAATTAATGTATCAAGCCAAAGAACCCTTTCATCTCTTTGAAAGCAGTGAAAAGCAGTGTTTGTAAATCTGGCATTGTGCACTTTTGCCTAATATCTAGTTGTAAACAAAATATCCTTTCTTTTTTACTGAAAACTAGCATTGTACTAGGTTGCCTATCCATATGTGGCAAAGCGGCTTCTGACAGACCCTAACCTGGCTCTACGTGAACGGCTCATACAGGTCAGTCTGGAGACAATCTCAGAGATGTCTTGATCTACTTGTGGCCCAGAACATATATTTTCTATTTTTGACAGGGTCATGGCACCTCTATTCTATATTGCCAGAATTATGTATCAAGTTATTGCCATTCTTTTCAGTTCTTTGTTAATCTAATATTGTTCTTAATTGATTGATTGTAATTCTACCATATTGAACTGATAGAGAAGTAAATATTTTGGGAGATATTATTTCTTTCCTAGTTAATCATTGATTATATTTCCATTATTGGGTAGGATTGTGATTTTGATAATTGATTTGAGTTCTTTGTTCTTGTTCTCCGTGGGTTCTGCATCATGAAACCTGTGGGGCAGTTGTATTTTTGACTTCTTGATGCAGAACTACACAAAAGAATACCAAAAACTCAAATCAATAAACTCAAAAATAAATCCTCAAGATCATCAATATTAATAATCAAAAAATACCTTCAATTACAACCTAAACACCATATATAGGCAAAATTAAGATTCCAATAAGCATCATCCCTAACTAGGACTGTAATGGAACCTAATGACTAGAGGCTAAACAAGAGAAATTAGAAAACAAACAAAAGATGAAATAAACAAAGGAATAATAATAATTTCTATTTTTACTTTTTTGTCCTACATCAGTCAGTCTCCCACAGAAAAATTCAGTATCCTAACCACCATGTCCACTAATACCATGATACATTGTTCTAACCTCTATTTATTTGTACCCATCACATTCGTGGCTACTAATGCTATATATATATATATATATATATATGTAGGGCAATGGTTAAGCCTTGATAAATGTTCCTTCGTTTTTAGACAATGTGCATTATTTTCAATTTCAGAACAATTTTATTTGTTGATGATAAATGCATCATGCTTTGCAACATTTTATCAACCAATAAAATTGTTTTATGACTGAAAATAATACACATTATCTAAAAATAAGGTGTACTTATCAAAACTTAGCCATTACCAATGTATGCATGGTAAGATTGGTTCCTTTGCTACATGAGGAATAGATTGGTAACTTTGTTGCACGAGGCCTTTTAGAAGTGGGCAGATGTCATATGTTGATACTTCACTTTCTTCAACTCATCTCTAGACAAGGATTGGAATTTACATCTTCATTCTCACCTATGGATATTCTTTGCTATAAAACCTTTTTGCTGGGATAGATGTTTTGGACTTACAATGCTGCAATGATCTGGTTCATGGATTAGGTGTTGTTTAAAGATGGTGTTTTCCAGTGGAAACGGCTTGAGAATCTCATTGTTCTCGCAAAGGAAAACGTGGCCAAGATGAGCAGCAACCCTGCATTGCAAGTGAACAACACGTCTGTATCCCAATGAAATTATTGCTATTTTAGTCCTTTTCTGCTTGAGAATCTACGAGCCTATGTTTTGTCAACTTAGTTAATGAGCAATTACATCTGCTTCTGTTTTACCAGGCGCAGGTCAAGTGACTTGCAGGTTGATAAGAAATTGGACTTGACGGACACCATCAAGGATGGAGCTCGTATGTTCCTTCTTGATGAAGCAATTAGAAGGCAGCTTCTTCTTGCGTTGACAGAAGACTCCAAGCTTCACATTCAAGAGGTAAACTAACATGTTTGATCACTTTTGGTTGTTTTCAGTTACATTCCATCATTATTTGATTACTCACATGTGATGAAACAATGTGTTGTACATAGCTTGTTGATGTATATAGACTGGTAGAAGATCAAATAGATATCCCCTTGGTGGCTATGGAGGTAGCACGAGGTAAAATTTCATTAGATATACATATGAACACAGTCACTTAATTACTTGAGATAATGTTGTCTTTGATGACTCTGCATGCTTTCTGATTTTTATGGGGAACTTACATATGTTCTTGCAGACTTGCCATCTGTTGCGCGGGACGTCATGCTTTCATGGAGTAACTCCATTTTATCCGACCGATAGTGGAAGTTCATGGTGTATGCGCGCGAATAGCAGCTCTAGCATTTTTGGATGTACTAAAGCTCCATCGTTGTTGAGGCTACCAACTTTTCTTCCAATTGGTAAATAGCTTTGCTATATACTGTAAATATAGTGGTGTAATCCCAGGCATATAGTGACATTATATAAAAATGAAAGAAAAAGATCAGTTCTTTCCCTGTACTCGAAAAGCTCTTTCTTTTTGGGTTCCAAAAAATATCTGATAAAATTGAAAATGAAGTTAAAAGGCCATTCATCATCTTCATGAGAATATTGGTGCCAGTAACCTTCTACAAACGAAACCGGTATTTATCTATGATCGTATTTTTATAAAATTATTATATCTTATGTCATGTTTATAAAATTTTTCAAGTTCTCTCTCTCTCCAAGTAATATTTTGTGTCATACCAGCATCTTAATAAGTTGGGTATTTTATTAAAAAAAATGAAATTTTGTTTTAATAAACTAAAAGTTCAATATTTTTGGATAATTTACTCATTTTATTCTATCTTGCCATTCATATGTTTTTTTTTTTTTTTTTTTTTTTTGGGGGGGGGGGGGGGGGGGGGAGGAGTGTGATAGCTTGATATTCTATCAATTTTTCCTGCCCAAGAAGTATTTGATAAATTCGCTTCATTTGATAAATTTTTCTATAGGAGTGTACGTAAGTCGGGAACAAAATCCAAGGTGACGGGAATAGTAGAGACTAGTTAAGAAAATTGCATAAAACAGACAGCTAGGCCCACCTGTTTATTTTGATAATTTTTTAATGTTTCTTTCAGATAAATAAATTTGTAACCACAAATTACTTCATTAGAATTTGAGAGAATGTTTATTCAATTTGTTTTAAAAATGCGTTGCCTGCTACCGACTCAAATCACACTCCTCTTTTGCTGTTAACAATTACCATTTTCTGAGGCATGCGGGCTGCATCACATACAGAAAACGAACAAACTATTGGGAGATTGTATGTAGGGACAGCTTGCATCTCATTGGCTTAAAAAGGTTTTTATAGCAAAGAATCAAAAGTTAAAAGTGCAAGCAAATGAATTTGGGCTATTGTGACACAAAAAAGGAGCTTTGCGTTCACGTTGAAGAGATTAAAAGATGGAACGAACCAACCAACCACCCACCCACCCGATCATAACAAGCAGACAGAAAGATTTGCCAAAATAACACCCCCCCCCCCCAAAGAAAAGCAAAAGGCAAATGTCCAAAACTAAAAATCAACGTTTTCTATTCTCACAAATTCACGATTACATGCTGAAGATGTTCCACGAACTGATGGTCGTATTGATGCATAAAATTTGAAACCAGAAGGGGTCATTGCTTATGTAATTTATGAAGCCCTACTAGTTCTCTACGGTTCCAGACCATGCCTACTTACACTTCAAGCGGAAACATTATGACCCTTGTTTCAAGCAGTAACTTTTTTCACCGGTTCACGAGAAAGGTAATGACTCTGTTCAGTTGTTTTCAGTTCTGGCACACCAGCTAACACTTACCAAGCAAGAAGTGGGAGGCCAAAGCCCTCTGAAGAGAAGCTTTTTGCTTGTTCTTCTAGCAGCAAGTGCTTCATTATGAACTGGCTAACAAACTACTTTCTATCCGCTCTAAATTGGTTCTTCACCAAAATATGACCATATATAACAGATCCCTTAAACCAACCTAGCCAACCCTGATCAGAAGGGTCAAGCCTATGACTTTCTGCTTACAAACAGATGATCTATCGAACAAGCTACTCAACAGCCATGCTTTAGAAAACACACCAGCATAATAAGGTCTTGGAAAACACACCAGGCAAACACATAAGGCAGTTCTCATTGCGGTTCCTAGGGAGCTTGCAACTGAAAGGCACGCACTTCTCCACAGAAATCACACAAACATTAAACATCTACCACAGTTAATGGGCGCTTATAGTTCATTCAGCATTGCCATTGTTATCAACATTACAGAAATATGCTTTGAATTATAAAACAAACAAATCCATTCTTGCTCCAAGAACTTGCAAGAGAAAGCATCAGCATTCTGTTTAAGATAAGAAAAGTTAACCTAAGGACAAAAAGACCATAATAGTTCCAGGATTGAGCAGTATTGATTGAAACCTGCAAATAGTAAAAAAGGAATTGAGAGCTGAACAGACAGCTTCAAACTTGTTATTGTCATTGAATAACAAATATAATCTTGTTTATATTTCAATTCATTGCCAACCTTGTCAAAGTTTGTGGATTTTGAATGTCCAGCTCCCTGACCTCATTGATGGATTGGCTTACAGTCATCATCATTACACTTACTATTTTCACTGAAGTTACATTTCATATATTTGGTTTTCAATCTATTTAACTTGAAGGGCCTTTAAATTTTAAGGTTTTCCTCTCCACATTTCAAGCCTACCATTCATTCATTCTTTTGATTAATTTACCAGGACAGTGTCATCTGCAAATAACACACCAGGGGGCCTCTGCTTGAATGTGTTTAGTGAGCTCATTCATCAATAGAATAAAAGGAGATATGGATCCAGCGCAAAAATTTAACACAATCTAATTGTGGCAGAAAAGATCTTCATATCCACTTATAGTCTTAGCAAATGTTTTTGCAACATGATACATGACTTTATTAATATGTATATAAGCAACTTAATTCTGTTTTTTTCTGACACACTCTATAAGACTTCTTTAATGACTTTGTCATAATTTTTTAAAATCTATAAACACTATATCCACATTTTTTTTTTTTTATTATGGATAAAAGTTTAGTAGATGAGGTAGTGGATGCAAAGAGAATAAGGGATAAGATTATTATGGTGAAGGTTGGTCTAGGAAGAATGACTATGAATATCTTTAGTACATATGCACCACAAGCGGGGTTAGATGAGGAGATAAAAGCAAAATTCTGGGAGGATCTAGAGGGACTCATACAAATGATACCAAGAGTAGAGAAAGTGATTATAGGAGGTGACTTAAATGATCACGTGGGTAGAGACAAAAACGGCTATAGAGAGGTACATGGAGGGTATGGATTCGAGGAAATTAATAATGAGGGTAAGCCTATTCTAAATTTTATTATGGCATATGAGCTCATCATAACCAATACTAGGCTTAAAAAACGGAACGAACACTTAATCACATATAAAAATGTCACATCAAGCACCCAAATAGATTACTTCCTCGTGAAACAAGAGGATCGATTATGTTGTAGGGATTATAAGGTGATACCGGAAGAGTGTTTGACTACTCAACATAGACTTTTGGTACTTGACGTCCAAGTAAGAAATTGGAAAAGAAAAAATCACATAAAACAAAATCCAAGAATTAGATGGTGGGATATAAAAAGAGATAAACAACTAATCTTCAAAGAAAAATTAAGAGGTAGAAGAGAATGGAATAGAGAAAGACAGGCAAACCAAATGTGGAGGGAAATGACTACTGCCTTGAGAAGTACGACAAAGGTAGTCCTTGGAGAAACAAATGGTAGAGCCCCAAATCTTAAGAAGTCTTGGTGGTGGAATGAAGAGGTACAATTGAAAATTAGAAATAAGAAAACTTGCTATAAGGCGGTATATCAGTGCAACAATGAAGAAAACCTAAAAAATTATAAAAAAGCAAAAAAGACAGCAAAAAGAGCTGTTAGTGAAGCAAGGTCAAAAGCATATGAGAATCTATACAAACGACTTTATACAAAAGATGGAGAAAGGGATATATATAAATTACTTAAAGCAAGAGAAAGAAAAACAAGGGATCTAAACCAAGTGAAATGCATAAACGATGAAAATCAAAATGTATTAATGAATAAGGGAACGATTAAGGAGAGATGGAAAGAGTATTTTACAAAATTATTCAATGATGGTAGGGACACAAGAGTTAGGTTGGGACATCTTAATAACTCTGAAGGGAACGTGAGCTATACATTTTATCGACGCATAAAATGAAATAAGGCAAGCATTAAAAAAGATAAAAAATCATAAAGCGGTGGGACCAGATAATATACCAATAGAAGCATGGAAATGCATGGGAGAAGAGGGCATTTCTTAGCTAACGAAATTATTTAACGCGATCCTTAAATAAAAAAAGATGCTAGATGAGTGGAGGAAGAGTACTTTGGTTCCTATATATAAGAACAAAAAGAGATGTTCAAAACTGTGAAAATTACAGAGGAATTAAGTTAATGAACCATACCATGAAACTCTGGGAGAGAGTAATAGAACAAAGGCTCAAAAAGAAACAAATGTCTCAAAAAATTAGTTTAGTTTTATGCCTGATAGGTCAATAATGGAAGCTATATACCTACTAAGATGTCTAATGGAAAGGTATCAGGATCAGCAGAAGGACCTGCATATGGTGTTTATAGATCTAGAAAAGGCCTATGATAGGGTCCCTAGAGGAGTATTATCGAAGGTTTTAGAGAAGAAAGGAGTCCGAACAGCCTATATACACGCCCTTAAGGACATGTATCACAATGCAGAGACAAGAGTCAGAACATGCGAAGGAGATACTGAACCATTTCAAATTACAATGGGACTGCATCAAAGTTTTACACTAAGTCCATACTTATTTACTTTAGTAATAGATGAACTAACTAAACACATGTCATGTCCCTAATAGTAGTATAAGGCCAATATTGTAATAAGGATATAATAATTGTTAGGCTTATAGTTGCATTGCACATGGGCGGATGATGGATGGAGGCTATAAATAAGCCATTGCTGTAAGAGAGTGGGCATACTTGATTTGAATGAATGAAATCTGATTCTCTCTTAAGACTCTCTCTAATCTCCCTCAACTTCTCCCTTTTTTTCTCAATCTCTCTCTCTCCTTCTACTGATTTTCCCCCCTCCTATAATTTTGAGTTCTTCTCCCAATTCCTATCACAACCCTAACTAACCCTAGGGTTGTGACAATTGGCATCAGAGCACCAATCCTTAGCTGTGATTTGATTCGATTTGAAGAGAGCCGTCCATTCAAGTTGTGAATTCTAGCAATATGTGTTCAAGTTTTTGTTGGTTAAATCAGCTTCAGTGATTTCGTTGGAGGAATTTTCGGCTGAGGATCTGGATTAAGGTCCAAATTGTGAACGCGTGTGAAAACGATCTGGCCAAGCCGTTCCGACGGTGCTTCCGACAACTCCTGGAGCAATTTCAGCTTATCAGAATTAGCAGACGAGCAGGCCAGACGACTCTGATTGGAAGTCCGACACTCTCGATGAAATTGGTTGAGCAGCAAATTCCGGTGAGCCGGAGAATTCAACGGAGCTTGTGAATTCAAGCATTCCAACAAATTCAATTGATCCTAATCGAAAGGTAGAAGCAACTCTCAGCTCGGAATTGCAATGGTTTTGACGGAGATTCCAAACATTTTTTCAATCGATTAAGGAAGGCGAAGCAAGTTCAGGAGATTTTGTAACCCTAGGCGATCGTAGTAGGCTATGAGAAGGTGAAATTCAGCAAGCGATGGCTGTGCTAGAGTCAATTAACGTGTTATAATGGCGCCAACTGAGTAATAGAGCTGATTGAAGAAGGTGTGGGGCTTAACCGATCAAGGAAGCAAGCAACCCGGGCGATCCCGGTAGGAGAATTCCGATCGATTAATTGGCTGTAATTTTAGTTCGGAATTTCAAGGTGATTGGGCCAGGCAATTCCGACTTTCGGTGAATTTTCAGCATCCGAGACCGAGAAGCAACCAGGCGATCTCTAGTTGAATCTCAAATTTGACGTTCGAAGCTGTTAAGTTTAGATGCTGATCCACAGTGAAGTAGATCTTGCACGGTAGTTGATCCACAACGATCAGGTGCAGTGATTTCCAGTGATCTGTTTGGATTGGGAAATCGTTGAGATTGCAACTGTTGTTAGTCTTGATCGACTGTCAATTGCAGATCAAAGAAGATAGTAATGATAGTTTAGAGAAGGGTGATCAAGTTGCAGTAGGAGTTTCAGGAAGTAGCTGTAGGATTGATCGAACAACTGAATCGATCAATTGCAGGTGGTGCGAGCTGCAAGTGGAGCAAACTGAATTTAGGCAAATTCAGTTTCCCTGATTCCAGCAGAGATAGTTTCTCAGCTATCGATCCTTGAGGCGACCAATTATCCACCAGCGATCTGAATTCTAATGGCAAATGACATGGGAATGAAGCAAATGGAATCTCAATGCCAGCAAGTGTTGGCAACGATGACGGAGAGGCCGAAACATATTGGACCTATAGAATCGGGGGTGGATAAGAAGCTAGACACTGTTGTCGATATGTTGCGTGAGGAGTTCAGTCACACCCGTGAAATTTGGGATGACTTTAGAAGATGGATGATGGACCAATACATGATAATGTGTGCGAGACAAAACCAAGTTAGATTACCTGCTTGTCTACTTTCCAGGGAATACTCTGATCTAGGGGTGTACACGGTTCGGTCTGGCCGGTTTTGGGCCAAGAAAATTCACCGAACCGCACTTGCGGTTTGCACCTATAAGCAAACCGACTGGTTTGACTAGGTGAGGAGAAACCGCACAGCACCGCACCGCAGATTGCGGTGCGGTGCGGTTCGGTTTCCGCGGTTTCCTGAAAATGCAACAACTCAGTTCACCATCACCAAACTTCCACACTCGCTCATCGACTAAGATTTACTCCAAATAATAAAAGTTTCGAACCCAACTTATTTTAGTCAAGATATTGCAGTACCTTGATCGAAATGGCATCGTGAGTTGGTCTGGTGCAGCGGACGGCAGGGGTCGGTTCGTCGCAAGTTTCCTCGCTCTTGCTTCGGTCGGTGTTTGGGTGCGGCGGCTCCATGTGCGTGGCAGCGGCGGCTGGCGGGAGGATGGGTCGATTCGTCGCAAGCCTTGTTGCTCTCGCCTCGGTCGGTGTCTGGGTGCGGCGGGTGAGTCAGGGCCAGGTGCGTGGTAGCGGCGGCCGGCGGGGGCATGGGTCTCTCGGTGACAGACCTGGTGCGGCGAGGGGTGCATCGCCGTCGCCGTCGCCGACGCCAACAGAGGAAGAGGCGGAGAGACGAAAACGGGGAGAGAGAAATGATTTGGGGATTTAGGGTTTACACCCCCCCTCCCCTGCCGCGTTTTTTACTTTTATAATTTATATTATATATATATATTTAATATAATTAAAAGATATTCGGGCGGTTCGGTTTGAAACCGAACCGCCAACCTTCAAACCGCGAAACCGCGGTTTGGAGGTTTTCCAAACCGCACCGAACCGCTTCTTTAAAAAAACCGTGCGGTTCGGTGCGGTCCGGTTCGGTGTGGGCGGTTTTTGCGGTTCACCGGTTTTTTTGAACAGCCCTACTCTGATCCAATTATTATAGAGAAGCTGCCATATCCTATGAGTAATCCTTATTCTCCTCATGAGTTTCTGAAAATGAAGTCACCTAAGGAGAAGTCAAGCTTGTGGAAGGCCAAGTCACTGCCTGCTTTAGATTCTGGGCAGAAGAAGAAATATTCGGATTTAGGCAGCAATGGCAAGAAGGATGACTGCAAAGTCAGAAGTAGTTTGGTGGTGAACAGCATTACATAGAGGGAAGTTGGAAAAATCCGGTGGTTGGGACAGCAGGTTCTGATTCCTTTGGAAAAGAAATTCTTGGTGAAGATGGACTAGATGACAATCACGGAAGCCCAAAACAAGAAATGATTGATGTAGTCAATCAGAGAGCAATAGAAGGAGGAGGCAACAAGAGACTTCTGGAGTTAGAGATAAACATCTATAAATCTTTAGAATCTAAAATTGGTCCAGTTCTAAATAACACACATGCTCAATCAACGTCGACAACCCGCAATGTTGAAGGGAACTCTGCTACATTGATTGAGAAGTTAAAAGTAGAACTACGACCTCAAGATGCAACTACCGAAAGACTAAGAGAGGAAACAGGGGTAGCATTTGAGGAACTGTCCGAGGAAGCCAAAGCCAATCCGTTACCTCTTGTGATTAGAGCAGGGACGGAAGGATCGGATGGTGTTCCGAATCAGAATTCTAACAGAAATGGAACTGATGGTGGAGCTCCTAAGGATACTATGCCATTGTCTATGGTTTCGGATAATGCTGAGAATTCCTTAGCTGATGAGAGGGTGAAAACAGCACTAGCAGGAGGAAGTTTTGCAAATCTTAAATGGTGTCACCATGTTGCTATCATTTCCAAAGATGTAAACTAGAATTCAAAAGGTGCAAACCAATTTTTTATGTTAGAGGGAAGAGAGGTAAACAAGACAGGTGTTTCAGATAATTTTTTTTTCAGCTAAGGGAAATCTCCTATGAGTTATGACCCTATTAGGCATTTCCCTCATCAGCAATAGATTCAAAGTTGTGAGGAATCTTGGCAAATGGCTGTAACGAGAGGAAAGCTAAGGAAAATAGATGCAGCAGTCAAAAGCTAGACCATGGAGAACAAAGCTGCTGCGGCTTTGTGCATTATTGCTACAGATGGCCAATTGGGATTTTTTCCTACTGCAATGATGGATGGGGAGATGACGGAAATTAATGTTGCAGCAACTCCTAGACTTGATGTTAGTGTTGAAGCACCCAACGACACCG
This sequence comes from Diospyros kaki, assembly GCA_036245055.1. Taxonomy (NCBI): domain Eukaryota; kingdom Viridiplantae; phylum Streptophyta; class Magnoliopsida; order Ericales; family Ebenaceae; genus Diospyros; species Diospyros kaki. The sequence continues at coordinate 37,257,278 of BSEG01000001.1, read as the reverse complement.
TTTCTCTTAAAGGGTCTCGGGCAGGATGGCCAAGCTGCAACCAGTGCCACGTGGCACTGGAGGGCAGCTTTGGCAACCGCCCAGATGCCCATCATCTCGATCATGCTTCGTCCTGGTGCAATCTTGACCATCAATGCTGCCTTTTATCTGCTTCAATCCGAGCCCTACAATTGCATCATGCGACCCCTATTTATTTACTGTGCATCGGGATTTGTATAGAGACAGACGAGAGAGAGAGAGGGTTGTCGTTTGAGCTTGCAAGGGGGTCTTTCTCATTTCATGATTCAGACCATCTTCGGCTCCTTTTATGCTCTCCTCTCTGGTCCGCATAGGGTAAGCCTCTGATCCTTGTTCTTATTATGATTTTGAGGCGTGTTTAATGTATACCCAGTCTCTGTAAATACAAGTGATCGTGAGGCTTTGTATTCGGTGTGTTTGTAAACCCTATTTTGACTCCGATAGTGCAGTGAGCTCTCCATTATCAGAGCTCAACGTGGACGTAGCCCTTTTGGGTGAACCACGGTAAATCTCTTGTGTTCATACTGCTTTCATTTTATTCATCTTTTGTTTGTGTTGAATGATGGTTTCCGATTTATGTCTCTGTTGAAAAGAAAAGGCTTATTTTTCAGTTACTCAAAGTGTATGTATATGCTGGGTTGTTTACTGTTTTCGCAACAATTGGTATCAGAGCTATTTTTTACACTGTGTGAGTCCTAATTATTTTTCTTAAACTGATCAGAGTCGAATTAGGGTTTGTTGATCGCCTGGTTAAATCTATCCTTTTGGCCTCTAGGTTTCTTTTGGTTTCTGAAAAGTCACAGTCAATAGGTGTTTACTGTGTGTCTTTGTTAGTGTCTAGGGTTTCATTAGGATACCTTCATGCAAGGCGAAGATGACAACAACCCGATTTGAAATCGGAACATTTGACAGTAAGTGGGATTTCGAGAGTTGGAAAAAGAAGATGAGAGTACTACTCTCTCATCACAAACTGCTAATTGCACTTGAATCGGATGACAAAAAATGGTCCACTGAACAATCAGTTAGGGCCGATGAGATAAAGGAGGAGGCTTTCAACCTGATATTTCTCCACTTGGGGGATGCTGTTATCAGAAAGGTAGACGGTATGACTAACCCACTTGATTTATGGAATAGACTTGAATCTTTGTATGCTGTTGTTTCTGCTCCTAACTTAGTTTATCTGAAAGGTATGCTATTCAATTTTAAAATGAATACATCGAAATCTATAGATGATAATATAGATGAATTTACTAAACTTACAGTAATGCTAAGAGGAACTGACCAAGCTTTAGGTGACACTAGTGAGGCAATGATATTATTAAATTCATTACCTGATGATTACAACAATGTTCTAAAACGCGCTAGGCGCTAGTCGGGCGCCAGGCTGGGGCCTAGCGCCTAGGGCGCCTAGGCGGCGCCTAGGCGGGGCCTAGAAAAATTGCTGTTTTTTTTATTTTTTTGAATTTTTTGATGTAATGCCATGTTATTTTCAAGTAAATCAAAATAGAAAATCAACAATAATGCAATATAAATCAATAATGCAACAACATACATACTGCTATTTAGTATATATATATAATATATTATATAGTATACAATAAATAATATATATTATATACTATATATATATACAGCAACAACAAATAATATATACTATATACTATATATATACAGCAAATGAGCAAATAATATATATACTATATATATACAGCAAATGAGCAAATAATATATATACTATATACTATATATATACAGCAAATGAGCAAATAATCTATATACTATATATATATATATATAGTGTACAGCAGCTACTCGTTTGCAGTAGCTGTTTGCTGAGAGAGAGAGAGAGAGAGATACCGCTGGTTGGACCGTCGGAGGAAGAATAGCGCAGCGAGCGAGAGAGACGACTGGTGGAGACCAAGGGAAATCGGGGCAGACGAAGCAGCCCAGCCAAGAGAGACGATGGTCAGTGGCGGAGGAGGCGTCGGCAGCGGCGGAGGCGTCGGCAGCGATGAGGATGAGCTTTCGAATAGAGAGGCGGTCGCGGTTGGGAGAGAGCAATCGGGGCAATCGGGGCAGACGAAGCAGCTAGGTTTTGTTTTTTCTCTTCTTTATTAAAACTGTAAACGTTTAAAAGTAGACGGCCCAGGCGGTTAGGCGCCGCCTGGGCCGCCTGGGACGCCTAGGCGCCGCCGCCGACCGATTAGGCGGACCGGCGCCTAGGGGGGGCGACTAGATGAAAAGCGCGGCGGCCAGCGGCCGCCTAACGCCTCGGCGGCGCCTAGGCGGCCGCCGAGGCCGATTTTTAGAACACTGGATTACAATGTGGTTAAACATACATTACAGTATACTGGTATTGTACCAACATTAGAACTTGTAATTTCTGGTATCAAGGCTAGGGAATTAGAACTTCACACCTCTAAGAAATCAGGTAACAACTTATTTGTAAAGGGAAAGTTTGAAAAAGGTCAGAGTAGTTTTAACCAAAATCAGAATGGGGGCACGGGACATAAGGGAAAACAAAATGGAAAGAAAGGAAAACAAAAACCAAAGTGGAAATGCTACCATTGTGGGAAAGAGGGTCATATTAAAAAATATTGTTATGATTTCATCAAGAAACAGAAACAAGGTGGGAATGTGACAGTAGCTGCCAGTAATTCAAATACTTTGGCTGAAGTTTTAAATATTTCATGTACATCTACTGTAAATGAATGGATTATGGATTCTGGATGCTCTTTTCACATGTGTCCAAATATAGATTGGTTTCAAAACTTTAGCTCTAAAGAAACTGGCACTGTTTTTATGGGAAATGATCATTCATGTAAAGTTAAAGGTATAGGTGACATCTCTCTAAAACTACATGATAACAAAATTAGAATATTAACTGATGTGAGATATGTACCTGGACTGAAAAGAAATTTGATTTCTCTTGGCACCCTAGATGAATTAGGGTTTTCATATAAAGCTAAAAATGGTTTTCTACATGTATTTAAGAATGATAACCTTATTCTCTCTGGTACAAAGAAACATAGTTTATATGTGTTGAATGGTTGTTGTTATATTCCGTCTGCATGCATGGTTAACTCTGATAGAACAAACTTGTGGCACTTGAGACTTGACCATATGAGCCAGAAAGGCCTACAGGCACTGTCCAACCAAGGGTACCTTGGTCCAATGTCTGCAGATGCCTTAGGTTTTTGTGAGCCATGTACCCTAGGCAAGCAACACAGGTTGAGTTTCCCAAAAGGAACTCACCTGGCGAAAGTATGTCTAGAGTACCTGCACGCAGACCTTTGGGGTCCCTGCCAAGTCCCATCACATGGTGGTAACAGGTACTTCTTGTCCATAATTGATGATTTTTTCTAGAAAGGTTTCGATATTCTTAATGAAATCTAAAAAACAAACTCTAGAGAAATTTAGATCATGAAAAATTTTGGTTGAAAATCAAACTGATAGAAAGATCAAAACTCTAAGAACTAATAATGGATTGGAATTTTGTAATAGAGATTTTGATGAATTGTGTAAATCTCATGGTATTCTTAGGTATAAAACAGTAAGGAATACCCCTCAGCAGAATGGGGTTGCTGAGAGGATGAATAGAACTCTCTTAGAAAAGGTGAGATGTCTTTTGTTTACTGCTGGAATGCCAAAAACATTTTGGGGGGAAGCCCTATCTACAGCTGCCCACCTAGTGAATAGGAATCCCTCTACAGTTATAAATTTCAAGTGTCCTAAAAAGAAATGGACTGAAAGAAAACTGAACCTAGACTACCTAAGAGTATTTGGTTGTGAGGCTTATGCCCATCAATCAGTGGGAAAGTTAGAACCCAGGGCTGTTAAATGTGTATTTGTAGGTTACCAAGAGGGAACCAAGGGTTATAGGTTATGGGACAGAACTTCAGGTGGAGTTAAAATCATTATTAGCCGAGATGTAAAATTTAATGAATCTAATTTTCCATGCAAATTAAATAATATGAAGAAAGCTCAACACCTAACGACCCTAGTGAGACTATATTAAGCAAGAGCACCCAAATTGAGGTGGAGCAACATGACCCTACTGCTAATTCAATCCCAAATGATCCTCACACCCTTGATGTGTCCTTAGAACAAGAAGAAACCTCTGATCATGAAAGTGATCATGAGGCTCAACCTGTTAACCCAAAAGTTGAGGAGTATGACTCTCCTCAAGAAGACTAAGCAATTATCAACTTACCAGAGACCAAGTAAGGAGGTCAGTCAGACCTCCTGCTAGGTACGCATACTCAGACCTGGTATTCTGTACTTTAGTTGCCAGAATGGATATGAGGAGCAGTGAGCCTACCAGCTATGAGGAGGCTGTCAGCTCTCATAATAGCATTAAGTGGAAACAGGCTATGGATGATGAAATGACCTCCCTAAAGGTTAATGAGACTTGGAAGCTAGTTCCAAGACCTGATAAGCAGAAGTTAATTAAATGTAAATGGTTGTTTAAGCTTAAAGAAGGGATGTCCCCATCTGATCCTCTAAGATTTAAAACAAGACTTGTAGCTAAGGGATTTTCACAAAGAGAAGGAATAGACTACACTGAAATCTTTTCACCAGTAGTCAAATTCAAAACCATACGTATGATGCTTGCTGTTGTAGTGCAATTTGACCTAAAACTTGAACAAATGGATGTCAAAACTGCTTTTTTACATGGAGACATAGATGAGATAATTTACATGGAACAACCTGCTGGATACATTGATAAAAATCATCCTGATCATGTCTGCTTACTTAAAAAATCATTGTATGGATTAAAACAATCACCTAGGCAATGGTATAAAAAGTTTGATAACTTTGCTGCTGAAATTGGTTTTAATCGAAGTAAGTATGATAGCTGCTTCTACTACATTTTATTAGATGTCCCTGTTTATCTCTTATTGTATATTGATGATATCTTGATTATTAGCAAATCCAAGTCAAAGATCTGTGAATTAAAGTCACTGTTAAATACTAACTTTGACATGAAAGACTTAGGACCAGCTAAGAAAAAATTAGGGATGATAGTAGAAAGAGATAGAATCAAAAGAAAATTGAAAATACACCAGCATGATTACCTTCTTAAAACAGTTAAAAAATTTGGTATGGTTGAATGTAAAACTGTCAGTGTTCCATTAGCTAGACATTTCATATTGTCTAAAATTCAGTGTCCATCATCTAAATCAGAATCTCTAAAAATGGAAAATATACCATATGCAAATGTAATAAGGACTATAATGTATTCAATGATAAGCACTAGACTAGACCTAGCATATGCGGTATCCCTATTAAGTAGGTTTATGTCCAATCCAGGAAAAACACACTGGGAAGCTTTGAAACATGTATTAAAATACATTAATGGTTCATTACATGTTGGCTTAAATTTTGAGAAAAGAAATGACACTCTTGACCTAGTAGGCTATGTAGACTCAGACTTTGCAGGAGATAGAGACTCCCGTAAGTCCACCACAGCATATTTCTTCACATTAGGTGGCAATTGCTTTAGCTGAAAATCCCAGTTACAACCCTTGGTTGCTCTATCTTCTACTGAAGCAGAGTATGTGGCGGTTACTGATGCATTCAAGGAAGCTATCTGGCTTCAAGGTCTCCTGAAGGAGATCAGTCTCCTACAAGGTAAGGTCAAGGTATTTTCTGATAGCCAGAGTGCAATTCATTTATGTAAAAATCCTGTTTATCATGAAAGGACTAAACATGTTGATGTGAAGTTTCATTTTGTGAGAAATCTGGTAAGTAATGGAACTATTGAAATCCACAAAGTATCTACAGAGGACAATCCAGCCGATGTTGGGACAAAGGTAGTGACTGCAGCTAAGCTCAAGCACTGCTTGAGCTTACTGCATGTTGAGGTCGATTAATCCAAACCAACCAGAGCAATGAAGGTATGGATAAAAGTTTACTGCACATATTGGTGTCCTGTATCGTTGATGCTTCAAGGTGGAGATTGTTGGTGTTGAAGCACCCAACGACACCGTTTCTCTTAAAGGATCTCAGGCAGGATGGCCAAGCTGCAACCAGTGCCACGTGGCACTGGAGGGCAGCTTTGGCAACCGCCCAGACGCCCATCATCTCGATCATGCTTCGTCCTGGTGCAATCTTGACCATCGATGCTGCCTTTTATCTGCTTCAATCCGAGCCCTACAATTGCATCGTGCGACCCCTATTCATTTATTGTGCATTGGGATTTGTATAGAGACAGACGAGAGAGAGAGGGGGTTGTCGTTTGAGCTTGCAAGGGGGTCTTTCTCATTTCATGATTCAGACCATCTTCGGCTCCTTTTCTGCTCTCCTCTCTGGTCCGCATAAGGTAAGCCTCTGATCCTTGTTCTTGTTATGATTTTGAGGCGTGTTTAATGTATACCCAGTCTCTGTAAATACGAGTGATTGTGAGGCTTTGTATTCGATGTGTTTGTAAACCCTATTTTGACTCCGATAGTGCAGTGAACTCTCCATTACCGGAACTCAACGTGGACATAGCCCTTTTGGGTGAACCACGGTAAATCTCTCGTGTTCATTCTGCTTTCATTTTATTCATCTTTTGTTTGTGTTGAATGATGGTTTCCGATTTATGTCTCTGTTGAAAAGAAAAGGCTTATTTTTCAATGACTCAAAGTGAATGTATATGCTGGGTTGTTTACTATTTTCGCAACACTTGACATTTTTACATTGCCACATTTTAAGGCGTTTGCGGATACTGTTGCGAAAAAGGATGAAGAATTAAAGGACATGAGAACCATTGCAGATCTGTTATGCATACAGAATTTTTTCAAAACTTCTCCATCCAAGCTGTGGAAGAGAAGGAAAAAGGATATGGAAAGCTGTGGAGGTCTGGCATTTCTTGGGGACAAGAAATGTTTCAAGGTGGGGGCTATTGTCATGTCCCTAATAGTAGTGTAAGAGCAATATTGTAATAAGGATATAGTAATTGTTAGGCTTATAGTTGTATTGCACGTGGCCGGATGATGGATGGAGGGTATAAATAAGCCATTGTTGTAAGAGAGTGGGCATACTTGATTTGAATGAATAAAGTTTGATTTTCTCTCTTAAGACTCTCTCCAATCTCCCTCAACTTCTCCCCCTTTTCTCAATATCTCTCTCTCCTTCTACTAATTTTCCCCCTCCTATAATTCTGATTTCTTCTCCCAATTCCTATCACAACCCTAACTAACCCTAGGGTTGTGACAACACATTCAAACAGAGGTGACATAGTGTATGCTATTTGCAGATGACATAGTATTTGTGGATGAAACAAAAGAGAGAGTGAACACTAAACTTGAGTTATGGAGAAACAATTTAGAATCTAAGGGATTTAAATTAAGTAGAAGGAAAACAGAATATATGGAATGTTGTGTTTCCATATTGTACTTGTTGGTTTCACCATGTCAACTAAGTTATGGAACACAACTATATCAATTATCTTCATTCACCACCATCTCATGAAATTTCTCCATGTGAAGATGGTGTTCAAACTTCATTTCATCATTACTCCGCCAGGGGATATTATCCACTGCCGGTCCCAAGCCCGGATAAAGGAGGAGGGTTGCGTTAGGTAGCCGACAGCCAGCGTAAAACCTAGTCGGATCCAAATATGAATTCTAGACAAACTATCTGTTGGGATGTAACCCACATAGAAGTCTAGAATTCATGTAGCCAACCCCACATAGTGGGATAACGGCTGGATATGTTGTTGTTGTATGTTGTTGAAAACAGAATATATGGAATGTAAATTTAGTAAGAATGCAAGAGTGAAGGATGTTATAATAAAATTGGAAGACCAAATCTTACAAAGAAAATACCATTTTCGATATTTGGGATCAGTGATTCAAAAAGATGGAGAAATTTACGAGGATGTCACGCATAGGATTAAGGCAAGTTGGCTAAAATAGAGAAATGCATCGGGGGTGTTATGTGATAGTAAAATCCCATTAAAATTAAAAGGAAAATTCTATAGGACAACTATAAGACCAGCCCTATTGTATGGCTCAGAATGTTGGGCAGTCAAATACCAGCATGAACAAAAGACGAGCGTAGCGAAGATGAGGATGCTAAGATGGATGTGCGGCCATACAAGAAAAGATAAAATTAGAAATGAGGTTATTCGTAATAAGGTAAGAGTAGTGCCAATCGAGGAGAAGATGAGAGACACTAGACTAAGATGGTTTGATCATGTGAGAAGGAGACCAAGAGACGCTCCTGCGAGGAGAGTTGATGAAATGGAACAATTAGTCAAAAAAAGAGGTAGAGGCAAACCCAAGAAAACTTTGGAAGAGACATTAAAATTTGATATGAAGTATATGGGTCTAAATGAAGATATGACAAAAGACAGAAATACATAGAAGTCTAGAATTCATGTAGCCGACCCCACATAGTGGGATAAAGGCCGGATATGTTGTTATTGCATCTTTAGACCTTTCTATTAAGCGCCCGAACAAGTATATAATTTCCATTGTTAAAATACCAAATATGAAACTAAATTAATTTTCAAACACCTTGATCTTATTTTTTTTTGCTGAGAACAAACACCATGACTTTTGTTCTTAACCTATGTTTAATCACCCTCTCTGAAAAAATTGTAGTGTGGTTCATTAGCTTGTTCTCTCTATAATTTCCACAACATTGACATCTCCTTTGTTCTTATAATAGTTCTCTAGAGTACTATTTCTTGATTTGACAGATATCCTCTTCAATTTAAATATAACGTTGAATAGTTTCATTAATCGTTAAATGTCGTCACTCCCAAGGAATTTCCATGCTTATCTCGCAATATTATCTAATCCAACCAATTTACTATCCTTCATCTTTTTTATGACTTTCTTTATTTCTTCCTGACAAATATATCCATAAAACATGTAATTCTATTTTTTTCAAAATCACTAAGAAGTCCTAGTGTAATATTTGTTTTTTCACTTTCATTGGATAGTTCCAAGAAATACTCCTATCTCTCTTTGATCACCCATCATTTACCAATACCTTTTGGTCTTCATCTTTTATGCACATCACTTGTTTCATATCCCCTATTCTTCTCTCTCTAGCTTTAGCCAATTAAGATATATCACTTTCTCCATTTTTTTTGTTAATTTAGTTATACAAAATTTCATAAGGTTTTGACCTTACTTCACAGATGACCTTCTTTGATTCCTTTCCAAAATATACATCTTCAAAATTTTCTTATTAGGACACATATTCAAAGTCTTGAACTTGGTCTTAATTTTTTTTCTTGAATCTCCTTACTCAGCCAACATAATTATTTTTTTCTTGAATCTCCTTACTCCGCCAACATATCTCCTTTTGGATTGGAGCTTTTCCTTTCAACTCTAGAACAGTTCTTCCCCCCTTTTTATGTTTGTTTGTAACTCCACCAATGAAATAAGTAAAAGTCCTTAACATTTTTAGTGTTATAGGAATTACTCTTTATCACAGTCCATCTCAAGCCCAAATGAACAAGGAGGTTTGCATAAAGTTGAAAAAAAAAAAAAATATCAAGCCTGAATCTAAGTGGGTCAAATACATTGTTGCATTAAAGTAAAAACAACAAAAAATAAATCTAGCACATTGGTGTAAACTATATGTAAGGAAACATTTTCTGCAACAATAATAAATGTGGTGTCAATAGCTGAATCCCCAACAGAGAAATCCAAACCTAAAAGCGGATTCAACCATCGAAGAAATTAATGATATCAAACAGGATGCCCCAACAAAAAAGGAATGAACTTTATTTTGTTATTGTCCAGTAATATAAAATGGCTCTTATATATCTCAAATTTTTCAAAAGTTGAAACCACCTGATAGGAAAATAACATGCACCATTTATGCTGCTTTCTAAGTTACAGAGCTCTAGACGCAATTCTATAGCCAAAAAAAAAAAAATTTACACAATAGCTAGCACATTGCAGAGAATTTCTACTGCCACCTAAATAGCAACTGAAACAATAGTGAAAATCAACTAAAATGACTGGCTACAAGTTTCCTCTACGAACCTGAAACAGCAGTACTACAGATTCTCCTCATTGTACCTGATGCTTATGGGAAAACCAAGCTCTAACAAAATGTAGAGATGGTTTTCTTTGTCTCTCAAGGCAACCAACAGAATTCCATATCATAGAGAAGCCTCAAGGAAATTTCCTGAATCCAATGGCTACAAAGTGACTGGTGGCCTGGTTTTTCCATATTTTGATATGTACAAGACAACTGCCCAAATATCTAAAGAATGGGGGGAAGGACATTGATGCATGGCTTATTTGAGGTTAACCATGACTAAATAATAATGAATGGTCAGTCTGTCATGTAACAGTTGAAGGAGAGCCACCCTCATCTGTAACTCCATTGGTGAATTTTCCACTTGACTGTCTGATCCTGAAACTACCATGTTTTACCGGCTTCGGCTGAAAAAGAGAGCTGAGCATTTTTTCCAAAGACTGTGCCGTATACTTTGCATACTTACTGGAACTAGCATCTTGTTCAACCAGTGGTCCGTAGTTCTGCATGTAGCTCCGGTAGACAGGCACAATAGCCTGCACTATAAGCTGGCATGTCTTCTCCCTCATATCTTTTTCAACCACAACCCAACTGGATTGCTTCTGATACATGTTATCAAAAGCTTCATTGAAAGCTTTCAGCCTTTTCTTAACCAGATCACGAGCAGTAGCACGCCCACCAGAGAACAAAATCAAGCCTTCCCTGCTTAAAAGAGTAGGAAGCTTCCCCCAGCTCTCTCTCACATAGATGGTAGAATAGTATTCCTTGTACTGTTCATGTTCTCTTAACCAAGAATCTCCCAACAGGGCACCGAGGTTGGTGCCTTTCAAATGCTTGTACAGATGCCAATGATTGTTCATCATGAAAAAATGCGACAACACACTGTCATCATAAGCCTTTGACCAAGTGTCTAGGTTTATCTCAATGGCTCCAATTATATTCAACACCTCATCAATAAGAAGTCTCTCTTGGAAAATTTCCTGCTTCCAACTCCGCTGAATGACCAGTGCTTGGGTCAACATTGGCTTGTAATCTTCACTGAGTAACCTATTACAGTAATCAGTAATAAAGCTCACCAGCCTTGGAACGCTGCCATCTGAAGGAGGCGGCACTTGTCTCTGCAATTCCACTTGGACAAAAAGTTCCCAGAAGATTTCACAAGCCCCTTCTATCACTCTCTTTATGAGATCCCTTGTCAGATTCTGAATTTCAGCACAGGGAGACCCCCCAAAAAGCCGGTTAAAATCCAACCTCAGTTTGTTCAAAGAAGCAAATATATCCAACAGTTTCAATAGCTTGATGGGATCCTTCTTACTCTCCGTAACAGTTTTCCCAAACTGAAGGAAAGCAAGAATACCTGCCTGGGCAGCAATTCTAGAAAAGCAACCCATTGACACTTCCAATCCCATCCTCTCGAAAACATCATTACAAAGTTTATACTCAGCTTCAAAAAGGTGCTTCACAGCGAACTTCAAATGCTTACCCCACTGAGCAATATAACCCTCTATGCTCTGCACATCATTGAATTCAGACACTGAGATCTCAAGGTAATCCAAATTGAGTGCCTGCAAGCTCGCCCTGACATTCGAACTGCGAACTTCAACATAAATAGATATGCACTTCTCAAGCCTATCATTGGCGCTTAATCTCCCAAGAATAGCCTGCAGCTTCTGGATAACAGGCACTGGCAAGGGAGATGGAGCAATACAGGCTTGCTCCCCAACTGTCGGCGATGAAGAAGGCATCGGCAAGGGAACACTGTTCTCCATCAACAGCCGCCTGAACTCATTCTCTAGCCTCTCCAAGGCAGCCCCAAGAAGGCCTCCATCCAGGTGACCCCTTTCCTCATTCTGCCATTCCCGAAGCACCTCGAGAGCCTTCTTCAAGTACACAATATACCGATCATCAGCAACCTTATTGTCCTCCAAGTACTCCACTATGTCGTCTAACCACTGTATTGCCATCCCACAATTATCACCTAAAAACCTCAAGGCCTCTTGAAGGCGTTTAAGCACGGAGAGGTAACCGGGGAGATCCGACTGGGGATCCGACAGAGACTTCTCAAGTCCATGAATAGCGTCGAAAACCTTAAGAACGGCGGCTGCAGGGACCACGGCTCGATTGATATGGCCTCCGACAGCGACGAGTGCTTCCCTTTGGGCGCGGATTGGTCGAACTGCAGCTTCTAGAGAAGGTAATCTGCGGTTAATCTCCTCGAACATAGACCCGGGTTGCTCAAGAGTCGCTCCTAGGGTTTTGGATTTCTCTAAACTGGCGAGGAGTAACTTCCTCGCAGATTTCAAATTTTCTACGCCACCGTCAGTCATCGATCCCATTTGATCAACAAAACCCTAACAGCGGATCTTAAATTCTAAAGAAGTTGACAATAGAGGCTAGAGATTAACGTCGGAAAAGCACGCGAGATAGCATGTAGGAAGCGAAGTCCCTATTCATTCTTGGACATATCGAAGAAGCTCCATTCTTCGTCTCCAACAAACTCTCACCAAATTAAACCCACGCACCGGATTCAAACCAAATCCAACCCAACTCCACTAGCAACAACCAAACAGCGAAGACCAATTTTGAAAAGCGAAAGGAAAGAGAGAGAGAGAGAGAGAGAGAGGGAAGGAGAGAGAGAGGGAAGGAGAGATCGAATCGAACTCGGGCGAGTTGAATGAGGGGGGCTTTGCATATACACTGAAAGAAAGAAGATCCAGAGGAAGACCCTAATGAATCTAAAACTGGACAGATATTAAAATAAAAATACAAATCTCACAACTGTGTTTTCCTTTCCCTTCGCAGCCCAAAATAATGAGTGGTGCCAAAGTGCATGACACGACCTATATTATTGTTTAATCTCCACATATACTTTTTTTTCCTTTTCTTCTTTTCAGTGTCCCGATTCTCACTTTCTTACTACTAGAAAAGAAAAAACAAATAAAAAGAAGAATAGAAAAGAGAATTTCCCAACCCAAAAGAAATGGTAATCTTAATTACTATCCATGTTTCCAGCGATGGGAATGGAAGGAGGGAGAATATCATCAACTTTCCAATGCTCTCTCTCTCTCTCTATAAGCCGAATCCATAAAATAAAACACAAACAAAACTTACACAAAGTAAAACAGAATATCATCATCAACCTTTGTTACAATAACAATGTCACTGTAAGAAGCAAGAGTGCTAAATTTTAATTGTGGGGACTAATGCTTAAATCTCACTAGAATAATAATGTATTGTCTACTACTTCAAATAATTGCAGCCCTTCAACTTCAATCACCACCTCTGTAATTGGAGCAATCGCACCGATCGAGGATTCAAGTTTTCTTGTTTGGTTCAAAGACGAACTTTTTGATTGAATCTTTAATTGACAACAAGCTGGGGAACTCCTCCTCTAGCTTTGAGGCGTCCATGCCACTGTTGCTGCTTTGTACTGCTATTAGCTTTGATTGTTCTTCCAAATCAAAGTTGGCCCATTTAAACTCCGGGTCTATGTAATCCCTGTACATCTCCAGGATCTCGTTGTGGCTAATGACTCCAGGGTTGGTGAAGTTCCATATTCCTCTACAATTTCGCTTCGCCATTTCGATTGAGATTGGTACGAGCTCATCTAGTACTGTCATGCTACTTGCCATGTTCACAGCTTTGCCATTACGAGTGATCTTCGAGATAAAATTTCTCAGGTTGTTAAGGTTTGATGATATCGGCATTCCGACTCTTAGATTACATGCATTGTCGTATTCTTTTAACAACTCTTCTACCTGCAAATTCAATCATTGTAACATCATCTCACAATGACCAGTGTTGATCATGAATGTAATAATTTAACCCACACAAGTTCAAAACCTCTAAATTCTAAAGTAAGAGTTTGTTGACCAATAGAATGAAAAAGTAAAAAATAAAAAATATTTTAAATAAAAATAATTTTTATTATATTTATTAAATTTATTTAATAACTCACTAAAAAGAAGTGATTTCTTATTTGAGATTTTGTTCACATAAATTTATTTCTCTTCTGAATAAATTTATCTTATAACTTACAGATAAAAAAAAATGACCCATATACTCCTTAATGTATTACAAAAAATTTAATAAATAATCTAATAAAAATCATAAAATATTTTTCTATCTTATCTTAATCATTTCATATTTTGGTTCGAAAAGTATTTTAACATTATCTTAATACAATCTTCTTTTACTCATTTTAACAAACGCTACCTAAATAAAAATTATCATATCAAATCTTTATTCTATTATATTGATATGGGCATATTCTTATTTTTTTGTAAAACATTTATATGAATATGCTTAGATTGACAAGAAGGAAGTGAAATGGAACAATCCCATTGTTTGAAAGAAATTTGAGGAGAAGAGAAAAGCATATAAAAGAGAAAACAATTCTCTTATTCTTTTAAATATTTGTCAACCCCCCAAATCAGGGGTATAAGAGGGGAAAGAAATCTATTTCAATAAATTTTTATTTAATTTATTTTGCTCTTGTTCCCTCTATTCATTAAAAACATAAGAATCATATTAAAAATTTAATATTATAGCCCTTTCTTTCATTTTTATTTTCTCGGACTCTCAAACAGAGGGAAGGGGATTGGATTCGCTTCCCTTTATTTTCTTTTAAAAACCCTTCATTTCCCTCCCCTCAAAACTCCCAACCATGGTCTAAGTGTGGCATACCTGATATTTTTTCTTGAACTAATTCTAAATGAAGAAAAGCAAATATAAGTAAAAATTGTTACCATGGCTTTGGTCTTGGAGTAGAAGGAGCCTGCAAAATTTGGTTTGTAGTCTACCTTGAAACCGGTGCCCGAGCCTTGTGGACGCTCTGCATCATACTCAAATATGCACCCAGTTGCAAAATTTATCATGAGTAGACCTCTATTTTTGCAAACATCAGCCAAGGTTAAAGCCCCCACCACATTAGCTCTAATGGTTTCCACCCTGTGTGTTCCACACCAGTCACCATTAGGCCTTCCTGTAACCCCAGCCGCATTAAAAACATGGGTAGGTTTCACTCTTCTTATATCCTCAATCAGTGAACTCCTATCTTCTAATCTTCCCCTCCCATAGTCAAATGGTATGCCATCATCCTTGCACAGTTTTCCCAACAAGCCGCCTATCCAACCAGTTCTTCCATATATCAAAATTTTCATACCATTGCTTTCACTTCGCTTGGTGTACTGTAAGAAGTAGCCGTCATCGTTGGAAGGACCAATCATTGAAACTCGTGGATGTGGGTGAAGAGCAGCACTCACATCGCCCCACCAATCCGAGTTCTTAGTATACCATTCCATTGTCATCTTCAGTCCAGCCTCCCATGGAGTCCTTTCCTCCCACCCCAGCCTTTTGAGCTTTTGATCATCCAAGAAGTAGCGCTTGTCATTAAAAGGCCTGTCCTGCACAAACTCAATATACTCTTCAGAATTCAGCCCAAAAAGCCCGCATACGTCCTTGGCTACATCCAACACTCGTTTCTCCTTCTTGGTGCCAACATTGTACACATGCCCAATCACTCCTTTGTGGAGCACCACATCAAATGCCTCGGCAACATCCTCTGAATACAGATAGCTCCTCACATTCGAACCATCACCGTGAATCGGCAAACGCTCTCCCTTCATGGCCAGGAGAATGAACTTTGGAATAAGCTTTTCGGGAAACTGATTCGGGCCGTACACGTTATTACCCCGGGTGGTGATCGTGGGAAGGCCGTAAGACCGGTGGTAAGCCATGACCAGCATCTCAGCTCCAGCCTTGGTGGCAGAATAAGGATTGGTGGGAAGAAGCTGAGAAGCCTCAGGATTGCCGATGTCAGTCTCCAAATCAGTCTCCCCGTAAACTTCGTCTGTACTAACATGAATGAACCTCCGGATTTGTTTTGTTACTTTACAAGCTTCCAACAGAACGTGAGTGCCGTATATATTGTTATTGGTGAATTCAAATGAATTGCCAAAGGAATTATCTACATGAGTTTGAGCGGCGAAATGCATAATGGTGTCAATGTCCTCTGCAACCACCATGTAATTGACAAGATCATTGCTGCAGACATCGCCCTTAACAAATTTGAAGTTTGAGAATTGGTAAGAAGGGCTTAGATTCTTGAGGCTGGAGCAGTAATCTATCTTGTCGAGCGCCACAATCTTGTAATTGGGATAGTTCTTGATCAGCCGGTTGGTTACGTGGGACGCAATGAAGCCGGCAGCACCGGTTATGAGGATGTTCTTCGGTTCATACAGATCCTGTTGAGAAGACATCTTCCCCGTTCACGCGTTGATTTTTTGCTGCCACCAATATCAACGGAAGATCGGAATTAGTAACACAACAAAGGACCCGATGCTGGTCCGAGCTCTTGATTCCTATCAATTGTTCAACATGAGTTCTATTTTCCGCAGAAAAAAAAAAATTAATCAAAACAAATGAATCATGACATGGAACAACGGCGACATCGACGCCATTCCGATCAACGACGATGATACGCTGTAAACCAAACAAAATAGATTTGTTTTTGCTTTTACTACATGAATTACAAACATGTGGCCGTGGATCTGAAAAATCTTACCTGAGAATTGCTCAAATCAGTTTCGCGCGCTAGAAAAAATTAAACTAAACAGCAAAACTGCCGATGCTCTCTGCCTTCGCAATCAATCAACGAAACGCATGAATGCAATCAATTGGTGTGTGTGTGTACGATAGAGAAAAGGAGACAGAGAAAGGAGTTGCGGATTGTGGCAATTGATTGATAAGAGAAGAACAAGTTGAGATTGAAGGTATGAAAGAAAGACGAGAGGATCGTAGTCGGTTGGAGATTAAGCGGGGGCTCTGACTGTTTCGGTTACTTGTTCTGTAACTATAACCCGATATACATGTAGTGCGAAAGAGCATTGCATATATATATGTGTGTGTAATTGGCGAACTGAGGGTCTTCAGTTATCTCCAGCGTCATAAATTCCTTAAACACGGGGTTACGGTGGTGCATAAATTCCTTGTTTTTATCTAAATTAACTAATTCTTATTATAACAAATAATAATATTGATAATAATCACAGTTTGGTCCATCATTTTTATTTATTTAACTGGAGTTTGGTCTTTTTTTTTCTTTTTTTTAAATCAAACTTCAAACACGAAGTTTAATATACTAACTTTTATTATCCTTAATGGACTTTTGAATTTTAATTCTATTTGGTGGGCAAGATGACAATTCTAAATTATCTCTACAATAGTGGAGACTACTAGACTATATTTTAATTTGAATATTAAATCACATGTAAAATATTGGCCAATGCTAATACATGTGCTAGTTTGGTATATTTTGACAACCCTTCTTTCAAATTTCAATTTATAGTTGGTTATTGTATTAATATTATGAAAAATATTACTATTTTATACATATTCTAAGTAAGTCTTTTGAAAATGAACACGATCACTATTTAGAACATAAAATGTCACCATATGTTTAGGTATAACAATAGGGTTAAAAATTAAGAAATGTCTTTTAATCTTTGTTGAAATCTTATTCAATATATATTGAAATGTGGGGTATGAATAAATTATCTTTTTTGACATGAATGGTAAATTACTGCATATTTTAGTTTGGTAAAATATGGAAAATGGGTCAATAGTAATAGTTATACATAGAGTTGTGTTATTTATATATCATTTATGTATATTTTGAGTTACATAAAATACGTAAATGACATAAATATCTTTCATTTTGTTATATTTCATCGTCTTGAGTGAAGACATTTTAGACATTGACACATCATTATATATGCTAAGATATACACAATGATATATCAATAACATTTTCTTTATATATATATATATAGATGTTATCAAAATAGTTTGGTATTTGTTGAGAAATGCATGTTGAAATTGCAATCTAGGCCTATGATTGGTTTTTGGAAGGGAAGTGTGAGGGGGTAAAGGTGACGCCCAAGCCGCAATCTCCATCTCCATGATCTCTTCACTCTCCCCCCCCCCCCCCCCCTCAATTCTTCTCGTTTTGGGGGCTTGATATCCTCCTTGACTGTAATTAATGGGTTATGGTTAATAATTTGTGTGCTGCGTTAGGGACGCTGCTGCTGCAGTGACTTAGTGAATTTGGACCAGTTTCTATGATGACAAATTCAAGATAAATTTTTGTCTAAACTTACAAAATCAATTAGTACAGTATATTTTATATAAATAAACTAAGTCTACCCAATAATTCCTCCAAATTGAAAGCCTTGTTTCTCAAAACACTTTCTGTGGCCCACTGGCTGCTTCTGATCTTTTGCCTTGTTACGGACCCAATGTAGTTTATATTAAGTATTTTAGATCCCTTGTATATAAGGTGAAAATGTGCTATAAACTAAATTATAGAGAGCTAAGATATTAAAATAACCTACATAAAATTTGGATAGAATATAATAAACTATGGTTTAAAGATATCAAATGGGTCAAACTCCTGGCCTCCCACTGTTCACAGGGACAGGGTTGGGCTCAAAGGTTTTGGGTCCTTTAATCCGCTTGCCTAAGGGCTGACCCATTAAGCCCGCGGATCTTAAAATTCAATATTAGTTATTTAGTTCTTTAACAGAAATACTAGTATATAGAAAGCAATTATATATCACTTTTAACTACAACATTTTACTTTTGGAGATTGATTATTAAATTTACACACTTCCGAGTATATATAAAAATTAGCAATATATTTAAGTTCTTCAAGCTAAAAGTTTTATATGTTTAAGTTATAAATAAAAATTCCTTTTAATATTAATTTGTTCCCTACCAAGTTTCACAATCAAATTTACAAGGCATTTTACATTTCGAAATAAAAAAAATTGAAATAATTAAAAGTTGAAAATAATTTTTAAAATTACAAAATTATAATTTTTAACAAATAAAAGGATTGGCCTGCTGAGCCTGGCCCATCAAGGCTTAAGGCCCAACCTTTTATACGGGCCCAGGGCTAAACCTGATTCATTTATTAAATGGGTTGGGTTAGCCTATCCATTTTGACATTTCTAGCTTAGTTTGTCTAAGGATTCGTTTGATAGCAAAACATGGAAAGAAAAAGAAAGTTAGAAACTATTTTCCTTTTCCAAGGAAAGCAATTCCCATGCCCCCCTAGCTCCAATTTTCTAGGGAAAATGAGTAAAAAGGTGCTTAAAAAGCTTATACCATGCAAAGTAGGTGAAAATTTTCCATGAAAAATTTTTGCTATCAAACAACCAAGGGTGGAAAACTTTTGATAGATGTGACATGAAAGTGACATTTTCCAGAGAAAGGAATTGCTATCAAACAGGCCCTAAATATCATACGTAGAATTCAAGAAAAATATGCTTGGAATTGTATTTTTGTGTAGTCTCTCGTTATTTGTGTTATCAATTTCGATAAATGAAGTAAATCGTAAGTGGAGATTTTGTCTTACTGTGCATGATAAGAAGTCGAACCTATAATCTACTAGTGCAAATCTCAACTTATCATAATCCAACCACTTAATATGTGCCCCATAAATAAAATATTCTTATAATTTACAAGTTTGATCTAAATACAAACAATACTCTTAAAGTATTCAAAATAACAATAATCTTATTTAACTTTTACAAATCTTATATCAATTTTCTCTTGTCATGGCATAATAATTGCTAAAAGTTTTTAAATGCCTAAATTTATCTTATATTTCAATTTTCGTTGTCTTTTATTTTTTATTTTTTATTTTTATCTTTCATGTTATTATTGATTAAGACTCCTTTCTTTATTTCTTAATAAAGACAATAATGATGACAGTAGAGATACATCTTATTTTACCTTTAATTATTTTTCATTATATTTGATGAAATTAAATAAATTAGCTCTTATTAAGAATTGGACTAGGTTCAATTTTGGTGATCTAGCGCAGTTTTTTTTTTAGTTTGATATAAATTTAAATATGTAAGTAATGTATGAAACATTTTTTATATGGATATCTTTTAAATATATTTTTATCAAAAATATTTATATATATTATGTTAAAGACTAAAAAACATACTTTCTACAATTATATCATATTTTAATATATTATTAAAAGTATATTTTTCACTTTAGAATTTGATTTTTATATAATTTTGTCAGATATAAAAAAATATATAATTTGGAGAAAGATAAAATAGCCATTTTATACTGATTTTTAATGATAGGGTAGCTTCTGTCATTTCTAAAATATAAAATATATTTTTCACAATAAAGAGAGTAATTATTGTAATTTATCAAAAGTGAATGAAAAATTATATTTGCAACCATACTTTTTATTCTTCATAACCAGTGTAAGTAAAATATTAAATTTTACTATTTACAATCATATTTATTATTTTGTACAATCATTTATATTCAAAACATACCCTCCAAACATCATATGAGACACCCCACGTGCATCAAACATTTTCTTCTTCTTCTTCAAACCACTATAATTATTTGTTGTATTATTATAATTATAACTTTTCAACGTGCATTAAATTATTTGTAATAATATCTTATTTTAGTATTTGCTGTTAGATTTTATTTAATTTATAAAAAAATATCACAAATTTAATATAAATTTTAAAAAAATAAAAATAAACATAATTTTATTACGATTTACATTTAACTAAAAAAATAAAATTAAAACAACATTAATTTAAGAAAAAATAAATATAATATTAATCGAAAGATTTGTACACGATGATTCAGAATAATTTATATACATTTGAAATGATTTATATATAAAATCATTGTACATATATATACAATTATAATATATAATATATAATAGTATATAATATATTATATACATTTCGGGTTTGGAAGAATGCAATTCTCTTGAATATACTACAATTAGTATACTATTATATGAATTTGAGAGAATTACATATTATCCCGAATTCATGGTTTCAGGAAAAATAGTTTTTCCCGAACTCATAGGTTTGGGAGAATTGATTTTTCTCGAATCCATGATTGCCGAACCCTGAGATTCGAAGTTCCCCGAACACCCCGAACTTCGGGGTTCGGGGCATCTCCTAACCTTTGAATCCTGGGATTCAGGACATCCCCTAGCCAGCATTTCCAATCCCTGAACCTTGGGGTTCAAGGTTTCAAGGTGTATTTTTATTTTTTAATTAATCTTATTTTTTTAATTCATCACTCGTGTATATATATGTAAATTATGTGATTGAACTAGTGATAGATGTTATAAATTATGTTGTTTCTCGTCAAAATAGGAATACTCGTTATCTTATTCGTCAAACTCTACGTAAATAATAATGGATAATAATCTTCCATCGCTGATAGTAACTGTTGATAGTAATTGGTAATTGGTTATGGCGAGAAGAACTGGGTTGAACAATGTTTGGTGTTGAATAATAGTGGTTGCGTAATGTTCATTATTAAATAATAATGGTTGTGTGATATTCAATTATAGTTGTGAGTGAGTAAAGTGACTATGGCGATCGTGGTCAAGAAAGTAAGCGAACGCGTTTAAAGAATAATAATAAGTGATTAAGCGTCAAAAATTTAAATAAAAGACAAATATAAGTTTTTATCTCAAAATATTTTAAAAATATTAAAAGTGAATTGATTGTGATTGCGAATAGAATTTCTCAAATTCAATTTGGAATTTTGCAGCCGGTTACAAACAACATGGCACTCAAAGCCCTAATATACGATCGCAGACTGCATATTCGGGGTTAAAGTTGTTTCCCCGAAAGGCAGAGGTCGGCGAGAAGAACAAGAATTAGGGTTTCTTCGATATTTCTCTCCCTCTCTCCAGGTCGTGTTTCAGGTTCCTCTCTCTCTCCGTCTCTCTCCGTCGTTGTCTTTTCATCTCCCTTATGCTATTCATGGTGTGATTTTTCTGTATCATGTCTCTCAACTTCCCAAGCTTTTCCATTGTTGTTCTAATTCAGATTTCCTGCGAAGAACCTAGAACCCTTTTGACGGAATCGCATAGTCATGCCTATTCTCTTGCGACTGATTAGAGCTTGAGGGACTCGCCTTTTTTGTTGGTTCTTTTTTCTATTTGTTATCCTCTCATATTCTTATATGTTAATATCCATGATTGAAACTTATTCAGTGCAGTGTTATTAGCACATAGAAGATCGATTTTCTTGATTTTGCTCTCTTTCGTGTCGCATTATTGGCCTTTAATACTGTACATTCGTAGACATCTTAACCGGCTTGAATTGTTCGCCAAATTAAGGCAAACTGTATTTTTTTGCATAGCATATTATTTGTGTAACACCAAGCACGTGTAATTGTTTTTGTATTCTGAAAATTTTCTGTGGTCTTTGGGTCTTTCCTTTTCCCATTTCTGTTTGTTCTTGTTCTTGAACTGGTATTGTGCATACTGACAGGAACGCTATAAGATGTCCCGTGTTTATGTTGGAAATTTGGACCCACGAGTCAATGAGCGAGAGCTTGAAGATGAATTTCGTGTCTTCGGAGTTATACGCAGGTAAAACTAATTCAGAGTTTTTGTATTCCTTCTACAGTATCACTTTGTTTCAGGTCATAGTCAACATGCTTTGGTGATTGCTCAAAATACATTTTTGTTCCTTTGTATGTAATTTTTGGCTTCTTGTTAGTAAGCTTTTCTGCATTTCTCGAATCCATTTACCCTTTTTTTTCTTTGCCACCTGTTGAGTAGATTCAGCTGCTTTGTAAGCTAAATAGAACATCTGTGAGCTACCATCTTATTTATATCCCTTAATTTTCAATGTTATCTCATTGCATTTAAATTTTCAATCCCCCCCCCCCCAAAAAAAAAAAAAAAAAAATCATATCTCGTGTTCTTATTTTGCCAAATATTATCCCTTAATTTTCAATGTTATCTCTTTTTATTTGTTGATTCTGGTATGATCTATGAACTGTACCGACCTACACTGATCTTTGCTGATAGCTTTTTTCTTTTTGCCTTTTATCAGTTTTAATATTATATGAATTGGAGAAGAATAATATTGAACAATAATAGGAATAATTTGAAATCTGATTCTGGACATGAAAAATTGGGAATGGATAGGTCATTTTTGTCTTTATTGAATTTATCCTAGTTTCATGACTTGATAACCACTGACTATAGAAATGCATGATCCCTTTTTTTGAGGACGTGTGGTAGACTTTTTTGGAAAATAGCCTCTGCCAATTCTTTAAAAGATGTGATTTGTATTATGTGTTCACTATGTGGTTAGCTGGATTTATTAGCTGTGTGCACTTGTTATGGTTCAAATTCCTTTGCAAATGTACTTTTCCTGTGATGTCATGTCAAGCTCAAAGATTGCAACAAAGCTGATTTGAAACAAACACGATCTACCTTCTAAGAAAATGAATTGACATGTTTACTTGTGGAACAAATTTGCTTATTATATATGACCTGGTATTAGTCCTTGTTCTAGGCAACTAGGGTTATTATCCCCGCAATGGCTTCTTGCTAACAGTACTGACGACAAATTATAATAATTTGGTGTGTAATTTTGTCTTGGATATTCTACATGCAGTGTTTGGGTTGCAAGAAGGCCGCCAGGTTATGCTTTTGTGGACTTTGATGATGCCAGGGATGCACTAGATGCAATTCGTGAACTGGATGGTATGTACAGAAGGTGTTTTTTTCACTTGTTGAAATGGTATGGTCTGACAAGTTTCAATTTTTGTGTACATATTGTTATTTATTACAGCTTTCCTTCCTGTCAACATTTGACTCGTGTCTTCACATCTTCCTCTGTAAAAAAAAAAAAAACTTCAGATGGTTTGCCTATTCTTAAGTTCTCTTTTCTGGGCATAAATTTCCTTTTTTAATGACCAGATGTAATTGAATCTTCTGTTAGGCTTAACTTGCCAAGCATTTTTCTTCGGTTTCTTCAATTGCTTGAAGAAGAGGACGTTACATTTTAATGGTAGAGCTACTAAGACAGTATTGGCAATGATGCTCATAGTTTGGCTTTTACCTGCAATTGGCTAAAGATGTCCATGAGTGTATGATTTGAAGGTCTCTGCAACATAACCTCAAGACTTAGCTGCTCCTCTCTTTGGGTCTTCATTATTGGTCATAAATGATGATTTTTGAAATCACCTCAGGAATGTGCACTTGGAGGTAGGTGACCATTGAAGTCTATGCATGCATGTTCTCATGGTAGCAATGGTGGGCTTGTGAAACAAATGCATGCCATTGTTTTGCAGTGGTGGTGAATCATCACATCAGTATGCTGCTTTAAACCTTGATGTATAAATTTATAAATAGAGCATCACACATTGATGTATGCACATCTCATTGTTCTTGGTTTTCTTGATGTATACTTTTTTCTTTGTTTAGGCTGAATTCTCATTTGTTAATTTTTCAACCTAGTGCCTTCCAGTGCTTATATCTTAGTTCATTTTGTTCCTTATTTGTTGTCATCTGATCTTGACAATGGATATATATGGATCTTCCTCTTTCTTTGTAATCATGCTTTGAGAGTCTGAAGGAAGCAAAGGAAACTGTAATGTGTGCCCTTTTTGAATGGTTCTGCTTCTTTCTCTTGAACCTTACTTGGAGGTTTGGGTGTGAAAGAACCGAAACTTAATCCAGATGATCTATGCTTTTGTTAAGTAGAAAAAGATCAGTGCTTGCCCAAAACGGTAAGTGATGATCCTTAGGTCAGCAATATTTATTTACCAGTTATGGAACTATTCTTATGTAAAATTCTTTTGTTGTTTAAGAAACCTATTCTATATTGGGAGTGTACATGTAAATCTGTCTTCTAGCTTGTATAGCTTTTCAAATTAAAATAATCTGTTTCTATATGTCTCCTCTTCAAAATCTTGTTATGTTTAGATTATTAATGCATGCCACGTAAACTTTTTCCAACTAGTTACCTTAACAATTTTGGAACAGGTAAGAATGGCTGGAGAGTTGAGATGTCTCACAACTCTAGAGGTGGTGGTGGTGGCCGTGGAGGGGGGCGGGGCCGGTCTGGTGGTTCAGACTTGAAATGTTATGAGTGTGGTGAGCCTGGTCATTTTGCTCGTGAATGCCGCCTGCGTGGGCCAGGTGGAAGACGACGTAGTCGCAGCCCCCCAAGATATCGCAGGAGTCCAAGTTATGGTCGTAGGTGAGATCATTAAACTTCATTTTTTCAATTTTACTAATTCCCCCCCCCCTCTTTCTCCCTCCCCCATCACATGCATTCACTGCTGTGGTTGGGTAATGGACTATTGTAATTGATTTTTTACTGGCTATTGTTTAATGTCAGCAAAAGTGTTACATCTGTGCCGATGTGACATATGAGGGATTTGGTTTTCAAAGTTGATTGAAACTGATTACATTATGCTTATAGGCTTGGTTTATTGTGATATATTGAATCAGGAGTTACAGTCCTCGTGGTCGATCTCCCAGACGTCGCAGTTTGTCACCACGTGGTCGCAGCTATAGCAGGTCACCACCGTATCGTGCTCGTGATGAGGTGCCATATGCCAACGGGTGAGGTTCCTTTACTTGCCGTTTTCCTTAATATGTAGGTGGAAAATATTTTTGCGGTGGAGTTTGTCTGGCTTTCTGCAACAGGCTGTCAGGATGAAACTGTATTAACATTAACCAGTTGATCTCCTTTTTCCCCAGTGAGAGGGTAAGTTATTTTCTGGAGCAAGCTCATTTGGTGCACGGCAGTTGAGAGTGATCCCAGTGTTTGGTTGCTGGATGGATCGTTCACTCCAGATTTTCCAATAGTACTGTGCTTGCACCATAATCGTTTGCACATTTGCTGTTTTCGGCAAAAGTGAACTTCCCCCACCACTGGAAAAAGCCCCTCCTTCCACAAACATAAACAATAAACAGAGACGTTATTCTTATCCCACACGCAAACACGCTAATTTGGCATGACAGCAGGCAATTTTGCACTGTTGGGGTGCTTGATGTGGTAGAATAAAAACAAGGGTAGGATACAATTAACATATACCATACAAAGTGTCTATCTAAGAGCAAATGATTGTTTGGCATTTTTGTCTATTTATGGGCTGCTTTTTTTTTTTTCTCAAGGAAAAAGAGAAAGAAACTGCAATCTAGCTGAATGTCTTTAATTAACCTTAAGTGGGTTGCTGAACTTTTTGCAGAAATGTTCTCAGCTAAGTGTCTTTAATTAAACTTAAGTGGGCTGCTGAACTTTTTGCAGAAATGGTGTCAAGGATCGGCGCCGAAGCAGGAGCTAAGTTACAGACTTGGTAAATTTCACTTTGTTGAGGGTTTCAGATGGTTGTTTGAGTGGGATAATGTCCTCAGCTTTGACTCTTAGATTTGGTTAAATTTATTCCTATTTCGTTATTAAGTTTGTGATTTTTTTCCTTCTACCTTGCACTACATAGTTGTTTGTTGCAATGGATCTTAGGTATTCATATTAAATTTAGTAAGATTGAAAACTTAAAATAGCGCTGCTAAAAGGTTTATGCTTTTGTTTTTATGTCGAGGTGTCTTCGTGGTTCTGCTTCATTGGTTTTCTACACCCACACCCTTGTGGTTTCTTCCTTGCCCCCCTGTTCTGGGATCTTCAATTTTGAATGATTGTGACCCCCAGCTGGCTACATGATTAGAATGCTTCTGTGTGATTGAATCTCGGGCAGTGACGCGCCTCCCTCGACCTGTATTGGGATTTCTTCTAGATACTTAATATGGATCGGAGAGCTGCTTCAAAACACTTCTGGCAGGTATATAATCTGTTTACAGAAGTTGGGAATCAGACGTTCTAGAAGTAAAGAAATTTGAGTTTATTATAACTGGCCCTTTCAAAAAGTTTTATAAAACAATCTAAGTTTGAACCAGAGAAGTGAAGGGAGCTAGCAACCCATGTATCCTGTTTTACTCTTTAATTGAGTTTCTGGCCTTCTCAAAACAAAAGATCTTTTTTTGGCTATTCTCTGTTATTAGTTTCTGCTTGCCAAGGACAGAGAAATGAAGAATTCATTGTGAAAATTTATCGGACAGGAAAAGTGATTTCATATAAATAAAAATGTCTCCCCTAATATTGCCAATTCTAGAAAATGTTTTGAAATTGGGAGTTTGAAACTTTAGGGACTTATTTATCCCTTCTTGTGGGAACTCTTCTTTTGTGTACAAGCACTTTGGTCTTTTTCTACTAAAATTACTTTATTTTGGGCTGTGATTATGTTTCTGGTTGGATGGCCTTCTCTTGCAACAAGGGCTCTGCAAAAGGGATCAATGCCCGTTGCCTTTTTACCTGAAGACCTTCGTCCAATCTACAAAGCGATTGGTGCTTCCTTCAAACCCCTCCCTCTCTCTTCGCCCCTTTCTCTCTTCTCCCTCCTTCCCCCAGTTAATTTTTATATTAACAAAGGTATAACTGCTTGGTGTATATAGTCTGACGTTGTTATGTGCTTGGTTTGGGCCAGGGTTTTGAGTTTTATCTAGTGTTTAAATTAGACAAGATGATGTATAGCAGCTGAGTTTGATGCTGGTTTGTCCTTTTGATGCTGTTAAAAGGGTTTGAGCGACAAAAGTTTTTTGAGTTGCTTTTCTGGTGGTTTAATTTGACAAGCTGGTTGTAGTATCATTGACAAGCTTTTCTCCTTTTAAAGTTCAAGTTTAATTTGAAGGGGCTGGCTATAATACCTGAGTCGGTGTACTAAGCCCTTTCTGCAATTACATAATATTGTTTGAGGGCATGGTTAATGTTCGCATCAGTAATTAACACCAGCTTAACCCGCGTTTTCATTTGAACAATTTTGGGTCTATTAAATTGCCTACAAATCTGTAGTCTGTTGCATATGTTTCCAAGAATAATACAACAATCCCAAGCGCCTTAATTTGTTAGGGTAGGGTTGGTACGTTTTCTTATTGATTAAATTGGATAAGCAAAATATTAAAAAGCAAAATGCATAAAATTACGTTCCATCAAAATGTACCAACACCACGAGCAGTAATGCCGATGATTGAATGTCGAATGACGACAAGGCGTACGGAGGCCAAGAGGGGGGCGTATGGAGGCATCTCTTTTTACTGGCGGGAATTGAATCCTGCTATTTGAATGGTGTTAGAAAAAGTTTTCATGTTTGTTTCGAGTTGCGATTGCATGACATGTTTAAGCAGTTCCCCGGGGCATTGGATCGTAGTGTGTTTTTAAATTATAACCTAATAATCTAATAAAGCCTAATTTCGCCGGTAGAGAGAGGCTCATTCAACAATGGGCTCGGGTCGGATCCAAAGCAGGCGGGTCGGACTCGCGTGACTTTTCGTTCTTCGTCCGCCTCCGTTGGAAGCGTAAGATGTCATCTTCTCTTTTCTCTCTCCTTTTATTCCCGAATATTTTCAGCGACATGCTCCGCATTCCTATCTTTTATGCACTTTCTTCCCCTAGTTATGAGAATCACATATATAATGAGACAAAAAGCTCCTCCTTTGCGATGCTGCAGGCTCCCTTTTTCTTTTCATTTTTTTGGGGATAAATAATGCAGGGTGTATTGCATCCAAAATTTCACCTGTTACTTTGCCATCTTTCACAGCAACGGTTAGAGCGCTTGATGCATGGTGGGAAAACCAGGTTGTGCAGAGTTGCCAACCATGCATGAATATGAACCAACCAGGCAAATCTGTTCTATGCTCAATTTACATGGATTTTTTGTGCTTGTAGTGTTGCATTGGGTAATTAAGAGTTAAAATGTGTAAAATATGAATGTAATTAATATATATATATATATGCATATAAAGGTGCATGGCGGGTATACAAAATTAAACAAAATATAAACGAAATTATAAGTAATAAAATTAAAATGACATCTATTGAAAATAATATGAAAGAATTATTATTAAGATAGACTATAGTGTGGGAGATATGAAATGAAGGCCAGTAACAGTACTTGTGAGGCAATATCTTGAACAGTTTATGCATAATAGATTTGAGTGGTGTTGTTTGTGGCCGTGTGGCGTTCCAAAGTCAACTTGGGAAAACTGAAACGAAGAGGACAAGAAAGACACAAATCTTTCAGAGCAGAAACTCAGGAATAGTGTTTTGGTTTCCGGAGCATGTGCGGATTTGCTGTGTCTTTTGGGGGCTGAGTATTGATCGTCTCAGTAACAATGGATTCTGTGCTTGTACGGCCCTTACACGGAATCCAATACCTAGATTTAATGGCTTGGGCACTGTTATAGTACTCTTTTTAAGTGTTAGTATTTAAGAGGGGGAGAAGGAGAAACATAATAATAGGAGATACAGTACATAGTAAAAGAAACATGGTACAGTTTGGAGATAAAAGACACTGAATTTCCCATTTTATCATGTGGACGAATCCCAAGTGACAGACACGAAGGAGGAGAACATGGCTTAGTTTATTAATGATATGTTACCCCGTTTGCATCCAATCTAATCACGCACAAATGTTGAAATCTATTCAATTTTGGAATGGTGGCGGCGGCGGCGGCCATGATCAATTTAAATGTTCCAAGTTCCTTTATTTTGTTCTTCATTTTTTTTTAAAATACTAAAATAGATATTGAGTTAGTTATATAAATTTTAAGTCTCCAATTATTTTTGTTCGTGATTTATTTTTCTTGACATCATTATATCTTATATCATGTTTATAAATTTTTTTCTATTTCATCAACTTGATGCATAGATTTCTATTAGTTTTTTTTTTTTTTTGTACATCTAAACTATTCTAATTGTTACTCCCTATCTTATCTTCAATGGACATCACTCTAAATTTTTAATTCTTATTTTATAAAAAAATAAAAATAATTAGGAGAGCAAAATAAAACACCTTTGATCTTTATGTTTATGTTAGTATTTTAGGGTAACTTTTGAGGAAAATGGGGCCTAGGCTGTGGGCTTTAAATGGTTTAACCATGTGAGGGGTAATGGTCCCACACAAAGAAGGCATGAGGCATGCCACCCTGTAACAGTCCCACGGCCCAATCATGGCTTGCTCAACCCAGTTATTATTCAGGAAATATTATCTACTGTCGGTCCTAAACCCGAATAAAAGAGGAGGGTTACGTTAAGTAGCCGACAGTCAGCGTAAAACCTAGTCGGATCCAAATATGAATTCTAGACAAACTATCTGTTAGGATGTAATCTACATAGAAGTCTAGAATATATGTAGCCAATCCCACATAGTGGGATAACGGCTGAATATGTTGTTAATAATAATGCGATCTAAATGTGAAGATTCTTTGTCCGACATCTTTTTCTCCCAGCTTTCTTTTCTGTTAACTGTACTTATTTGTGGGATGGTTGGAAGAAATTATCATAAGTAATCTCGCGTGGGCCGCCACTGGCCGCTGAGCTCACAACAGCCGGCCTAGTACATGCACATCGCCTTGCAGTGACACAGGTGGGACCCATCTTATATTATGATTTTTGATTTAGAAAAAGAATGATAAATTCCCACATTTAAATGGGTGTGTGTGTTTATGTTATTTGTTAGTAGAAGGTGGAGAATATTTCTCACGAACTAAATGTAAGAAAATCAATACAAATATTCTTAACAAATTATATTATGAATAGTATTTTAAAAGTAATAATAATATGAATATTTAAAATCATCATCGATGATTGAAAGCAAGGGTTGATTCATTGGTAAGCATACGTGACCGGTCTGCCCTTGCATTTTAATACTACTATTATATCATCTACGTTTTAAAAATAATTTATAATAACAAATATCAGAACCCGAACCCGAACCCGAACCCGAACCCGAACACGAACAATATTTTACAAAAACCCATAACCAGTTATTATGAGACACTTGTCATATACGAAACGTATGACCGATCGGTGTAGGAGATTCCGAGGTTGACGTTTATATATATATATATATATATATACAGAGAAAGAGAGAGAGAGAGAGATGCCGTGGACCCATGTGGGTTGGAGGTCAAAGATATATTACTGTAAGGCTGCTTACTGTGCTCTCTCTCTCGCTCTCTCTCTCTAAATATAACATGTGTATATGTTGTGTGCATATATATATATATATGTGTGTGTGTGTGTGTGTGTGATCCAGTTGCTCTACAAATTCTTTCAGATCTACAGTCAATAGTACGAGGCTGAAGCAAACCGCCATTTCTTGTGGCTTCAGACATTTGGAATCACCAAGGTTAGTTCAATGTGGCTTTGCAAATTGCAAACTTGCTCGTGCCGATTTCTATTGAATTCTCTTCGGCAATGGACCAGAAATTGATGAGTTTGAGTTCGTGTTTGTCCTTTTTATTTACTTTTTCCCGTTTCTGAACCTCCAATACGAGTTCAGTTTTTCATAATTTGTTCTTTCAGAAAGAAGGTTTTGAGGCTCTGAAAGTTACGCTGAATAGCAAAATTTATGTCGTCTTCTTTTCTTTGCATTTGATGTGCGGTAACGTTTTCCCCACTTTTTATTTTATTTTGTTTGCTAGGTAACTTTTTCCCCTATTTCCATTGACAAAGTTTGAAGTTTTCCACTTATGAAAATGTTTGTGTCTAAGTAAACTAGATATGAGATCATATGTTCTTCAGCGTCCCCTCAGACTTCAGGATCAAAAATGTCTTATAAAACTGTACAATTTTTTGACCAAGGGGAGGTCAGTAAAATTTTCAAAATGTGAGGGGTATCCACTGTAATTCAGTGAAAATTTAGGTGTGCTGAGTGTAATTTACCCTTTTATTTATGCCACTTTCACCAAGTTGTTCTAGACGAGCATCTACCCAAGTTTTTGTCTTCTTTGTCACAATTGCAACTCTCTGTTTCATTTTAGTTTTGGTAGCTCTGCTCCGACATCTTGTTTCTATTTTTCACTTTTCGTTTTTTTAGTCTAAGTTAGAAATCAGGAGGGGATATACTGATACTCAGATGAACAAAAGGAAAAATTATTAACTGGCTATTTGTTAAAGAACAAGAAGGCGGCTGCATACAAATACTTCTCTCCCCCAACCCCGCAAAGTGGGGGAGCCTTGTGCATTTTGGAGACCTTTTGGCCTATTGTGGCCAAGTAGGTGGCGCTCAATAAATGAGCAAATGTGCTGCTAGTAGACTGGCTTTTGTGGCATCTACCTGCTTTCGGTATGCTGATTCATGTTGTCTGACTGGTCACCAGTATTTTTGATACACGTCTCACAAGCTATAATGTTTCTTTAATGATACTGCTGGTTTGATTTTTCTTTCTTTCTTTTTCTTCTTTTTTTTTTTTTCGAATGCATACTTGGTTGACATCAGGATGGTGTTAGCAATTAAGCCAATTCCCTCTTTTTTTTTCCTGAAAATAGAAAAAAAAAACTTTTATTGGATGTCAATGCTGGGATTGAACTTCTCATTTGAAGTTATTGCCTTATTTTTAAGAAGTAACTTTTTCATGACAATGCTTGTATTAATGTGTGAAGCAAATTTATGTCAATAATACCTTAAGGGATTTTTGGAGAAAAAAGGACAAGCTTTTTGCTAATGTGAATAATTTGAAATCAAGAATCTTTTTAAGAAGGAAACTTATTAAGGTCAATTTGGAATCTTTTTAAGAATCTTTGAATAATTTTACCATATTTTCCATAGGCTACTGATCAATGTTTGACAACATTTATTACCTAAATATGCTACACTACACTTTTAGTATATCAAGTTTTGCCTGAGGGTAAGCCAGTTAAAGGTACAATGAATCATTCATGCTTTTGAATATATCCCTAGTTTTCTAGTTAACTCTGTTTTGTGGAACTAAATTGTCCGATTATAATAACCACAGTTTAGCTGAGATGCACACTCAGGCAAGGGAATATGCGTATTCGCACTTTTATAATTATCCATATTGCAGGCACCTGAATTGGATGTGATAATCAGGTTGCTTCAATGGTTTGTGAAATGGAGAGTGACAGCTTGGAAGATATGGACATTGATGTCCTCTTGTCAATGTGGCCTGAAGATATAAATGAAGCTGGAAAACAATTCAATATAGAAAGACCAGGAGCAGAACAAGATATGTTGAAGGAGGTTACAATCAGTGAGGAACCTATTATAGTTGATTTCAAACGTCTTTTAGAGTTAACCAACTACAGTGAGAAGGGCTCTGCACAGTTGGCATACCTTGTAAAGAACTGGGAATATAAGCATGCTAATGCTGTGCGACTTCTCAGAGAAGAGCTAGACAATCTGACGAAGCAACAACAGGAAGTTGAGCTAAAACAATTGGAGATTTTAGAGGAACATCGTTTTGAGGAAGAAAGTTATTGCGGTGATAAGCGTCAAGTTTCTATATTGGATGAAGTTATATATGATATATTGCCAGATGTTCCTCGGAGGAGAAATGATGTGGTTGTTCAAAATAGAGGACTAGAAATAGATGCCGAGTATGACACCATCATGTACTGGAAACAGCAAGCTGCCCATTTAGAGAAATTGTTGGAGGCTGGCATCCAGCGGGAGCAGATACTCATGGAGAAGTTGCAGGAAAGCATAAAAAATTTGGAAAGACAGTCATCACCGGTGGAGGAATTGTCCCAGATTCTAAAGAGAGCAGATAATTTCTTGCATTTTATTCTCCAGACTGCACCAATTGTGATTGGCCATCAGGTAATCTAGAATTTTCAGTATGTCACTTTGCCGTAATGCTATTTTCTTAGGTTCTTGATATAAAAAATTGAGCAAATGATTTCCTTTATCCTCATCTTTTTCTTTCTACTTGCTGTTCTCAATAGAAAGCTTGGTAGTAGACCAAGATGATATGGGCTTCCCAAAAGAAGACGCGCACACATGGATTAAGGTTTTCTTTCTGTTATGGAGCCATAATTTACAGCATCCTTGATTTGATTCTAAATAGGCTTGATGCTGCATCTAGGTAGAAAAAGAGCTTGCCTTTAATAATTTCAGTTATCACGGCTTGGAAATTTACCCGTCATAGCGCTGGCCTTTTCCTTATAAAGTTTCCTAGGTCCTTATCGAACTTGAGATATCCTACCTAAAACCATGGCAGCTTTTGTTTTTGAATGGCATTTTTGTTCCTCGACACTTTTGTTGAGTTTAACTAATCGCCCATTTGTCGCCCATTTGTCCTCCCAAAATCCTTACCGATCTTGGGTGATGAATGCCGGTGACTAAATTTCTACTACAAATTAACATTTTCTAGAGTCCCATGTGATTCCAGGACTGACTTTGTTATGTCAACTTGATTTTCTATAAAATATGCATCATGCACGTTTAGAACATTTTTTAATTTTGGACAAGTTTAAATGCACAATATCATTCAGAGTTATTAGTTAATTTGGTTTTAGCCATAAAGAAACTAGTTTTAAGCTTTGTTTTTTTGCTAGGTGAACTTAATTTTAACTTTTAAGCTATTAAACACCAATTAACTGATACAATAAGATACTCTCTCTATATAGGATTTTACTCCTGTATAAACTGTCACAGCCCCAAAGGGAAATGTGACTGATGCAGACCCCTAAGACGGCAGTGGGGCCCACTAGGGGAAGAAGAAACTTCTAAATCATGCGTATATTTACCCACGGTTACTGGGAAGTTGAGCTTCTAGTAATTGAGAAAACACGTAGTGGCACAAAAGATTTAGAGTTATGAGCATGTGAGAGCAATGGCGGTTTTTCGATTGAAAAATGGTAAAAAATGAGTGAGAGAGGACAATTGGACTGCATAATTCCCAAGGATTTCCCTAAGACTAATGATGGAACTTGCGCGTACTTCTTGATGAGCAAATATTAATTAAGTTTTCTGATATCAATGCATCAGTGCATATAGATGCAACTCACCGTGTAAAAATACTTGGAAGGCAGTTATTCAGGGTTGGGCTCTAATAGTATGTTCTATGTAATCTACACTTTTTGGTAAATTTATTGAACAACATTATTTGTCTCCATTTCCTCTGCTTTGTTACTGTCATTTTTAATGTTCTTTTATTGTGTATAATAGTTTTCTTAGTGACTTCGTCATTCATATCTAGTCTTCTATTTTGTTTTCTTTCAGGATAAAGAGTTGCGTTATCGTTTCATCTACAATCATTTTCCAAGTTTGAATGAGGAGGTAATTGACTGCCAATGACATTTTGTTCCAGGTTTCAGGATTTTTTGTTGTAAAGTTGCATCTTTTTTTTCCACAAGTTGGATTTTTATGTTGATGCTGGTGGAAATCTGAAGACATGTTTACTATTTGAAGTAGTGTTTTTTCTTTTCTCTATCATTTTATTTATATTAGTAATTCATTTTGCTTCTCCAAAGCACTGTTTGCAGAATCTGGGCCAGGCAATCCTCAAGTTCACTGATTTTTCAGGACATCATAGGAAAAACGGATGTCGAGATTTTCACGGGCTCTGGTGTTAAGGAATCTCAAGACTTCAAAAAAGAAGTTTTGGAACGAGGACTGCCGGCAAAAAGGGAAATTACTTTTGAGACAGAACTCTTTGGGTCAAAGACATTTCTAATCTATGTGGAACCTGTCTTCAGCAAAGCAGGAGAAACTATTGGCGTAAATTATGTGGGGATGGATGTAACCGATCAGGTTGGCTCCTTTACAATACTTAGCTACCTGTCCACTTCATGGTGCTGTTCTTTTCTATATGGCATTTAGTGCTTGTTTTGCTTTTACTTATTTTGTCATTACAGTTTTGAAAACAAATCTTGTTACTATCATTTTCATTGACATTAATCAGCAACAACAGCTACTGCAGAGCAGGGAAGAAGCATGAGTAGTCACATTTTGTATGGAATGCAAGCCAGAGAAATAGTCAATTTCAGTTTACACACCTTCAAATGGTGTGGTAGCTTATAACAAATCATCTTATTAATATATTTCAAGATGATTCATTGTTAATAATAATTTCTACATCACATTCCTTTTCCTACTTTTGGTAATTATCTTATATTTTAAATTTTATTATGGTACCAGCTATAGAAGTCTAGGAATGTTTATGATCCAGGAAGATGGTTTCTCCCCAATCTGTTAAAGATTTAGGGTGATGGTTAAATATATCATGGAGTAGGGTGAAAAAGTTAGTAGTGGATCAATTAAGTTTCACAGTGTTTCAAGGGAATTTTTATATCTTTGGGTTGCATCTATTTTAAATTGTAGCAGTCTTCTTATGTTTCTCTCTGCGTATCTATTCTCATTTTCTTTGTCTCATTCAAATAGTCCAATTTTATTACTTCAGTTTCTGTTTTGAGTAATCATATTTATATTCAATACAGAATAAGTGTATAATATCTTTCTGGTTGCACTATAGGTGAGAAAAAGGGAAAAAATGGCAAAACTACGGGAGGAAATAGCAGTACAAAAAGCAAAAGAGACAGAACTTAACAAAACAATCCATATTACAGGTTATCTCTTTGATTAAGTCCCGGTGGGTTGAATTAGCTTTGAAAGACAGAGGGATATTAAGTCTTGCCTACTTGATCTTTGTATAGAGGAAACAATGCGAGCAAAGCAGATGCTAGCAACCATGTCTCATGAGATAAGATCTCCACTATCAGGAGTTGTGAGCATGTCTGAGATCCTCGCCACCACAAATCTTGACAAAGAGCAAAGAAAACTGTTGAATGTCATGTTATCTTCAGGAGATTTAGTGCTTCAACTTATAAATGACATCCTGGACCTTTCCAAAGTTGAGTCAGGTTGGAAGTCCGATCCTTAATGTTTACATGTTCTAGTCTTTGTTTTACATTGCCTGTTCAAGAGGTGGATTTGCATATCCTGCTAGTTATCTAATGCTTAAGTTTTATATGTTGTGTGATTTCGTGCTATAAATGGTCAGGTTTGAGGAGGTCCTAAGTTCACACTGATTGTGCGTAATTTTTTGGTCAGTATGTATTCCACTGGTCTTTGTTCCATAACTGTTTTAAGTACTCTCGTTTAGTTTAGCTTGTGCTATCACTTCTCTTTAAATGCAATAAGGGGGAAGCAGGTGAGTGAAAGAGTAGAAGCTTTATGATAACTTGTAATAGTTGCTTTAGTTTATGTGATGGTTGCATCTTGGTAAATTTTATTCTCTTATATCTTTGATCCATACTGGAGTCTTGGTCATTGTTTACTAAACAATAACAACACCAAGGCTTAATCCTATTAGGATGGTTGGCTACAGGATTTCTAGCATGCCTATCATTTCTATACATGACCACAAAATTCAAAACAGCAAAGATTCATTGAATCTTCAACCAATTATAATCTGCAAATTGATTTTCCTTTTATATCCTTGTCATAGTTGATTATTCTTTTATGCTTTTTGTCCATTGTTCACAGTTAAACATAGTTGCCTGGAAATCTAAACAAGCTGAGATTCCTTGGACTTGCCCAATTATAATATTCAGATCAATTTTCATTTTCTTTTAGGAGTTATGAAGTTGGAAGCTACAAAATTCAGACCAAGAGAGGTAGTAAGACATGTACTTCAGACAGCTGCAGCATCATTGCAAAAGATGCTGACCCTGGAAGGTCATGTAGCAGATGATGTTCCTGTAGAGGTAAGAGGTTTATTGCACGCTGTTATATGATCATGACTACTGCACACTGTTATATGATCATGACATGGTCTAGGTGCCAAGTGTTCCTCCTTTAATGTACCTACACTTTCTACATGATTAATGCTCTAGGTTGTGAAAACAAACTAGTTATAGTTGAATGATTATGAGATAACAGTCATATGCATGAATTCATTAAGCAATTATGTGTTTCTGGCAGTTATATAATATAGAAAACAAGCCAGGGTACTAGTTTCATACATCTCGTTTGGTTGTTAAAGATAGCAATCAGAAAATGTTTCTTTTCAATCTATGATCTTCCTATGACATTTGGATTTATTTAAGATGTAAATATTTGACAATGCACTTGTTTACTGCTTGCTTGTTTGACATGTAAGACGTGCCACTGTCTTTCTACTGAATCTATGAAAACTTGGGATATATTTTTAGCTATCTTTTACTTACCATGTCCCAAGAACATTATGTTTGGTTTCGTTAAATATGTCACACTGTCTAAACTCTTGACTGTCAATACTGGAACTTTTCTAATAATCATTTTCAATTTGTACATTAACAACACTGCATCAATATCAGGTTATTGGAGATGTTCTAAGGATTCGACAAATACTCACCAACTTGATCAGGTATGGAGTTCTGGAGGACTCAAAAGCTCCATTGTGGATTGCATCTATAGTTTTTACCGTATCTGATACAGCAGACATGCTAAATCAGTTCTTTTTAACTTTTTAAATTTAGCCTGTTTCATAGAAACATGGTTTTCAAAAATGCTTCTATTATGATGCATGGTTTTGCGGTGACAGTCTGATTATCTGGTTTGGACTTCAATATGAGTGGGGCCAGGATTTTTTATCCCGTGACTTTGGTGGTTGGATGAATGTGTGAGAAATAGTTTTGAGAAAGAACTGTACAAACTAGCAAATATGATAAAATCTGGGTTTCTATTTAATAATTACCATGGAATTACTAGGTTTACAGAACCACAAAATATGCTTTCATAAATTTTATGGTGGAGCACCCTTGCGGGCTCATGCATGGCTCTGGCACAAGAGGAAAGCCATTCCATTCAAGTAAAAACTGGCTATTAGGTATGCATTTTGTTTACCCCCTTGGACCTTGACTTGGTCTGTATGAAGTCTTTCTAGTAAGAGTGTCAATAGAGGCACATTTTAAGAGAAAGTGCAATTCATACCCTTTGGAATATAATCAAGTAATTTTAATTGGCCGATATGATTTGGGTCCAGTAACTTAATGCATATGAAAAGATTTGATTTCTTTTGAAGACAAAAAATAAATAAATAAATAAGAGTTCGTTCTACTCCATCCATTATATTATTATACTGTCTGGGCATTGTAAAGCTCATTTTGAAAGCAAAAAAGATAGCCATTTATGCAAAAATAATCAATTCTTAACATTCTTCTTCCAGGACCTTGTGTTAGGACAGAAGAAATGACTCATTACCTCTTCACAATATAGTGAATATGAGCACTTTGTTACAACTAAAATGAGTACGCACAATGGTTTCCAGTTCTTGTGATGTTGGATTCCACATCAAAATTATACTTTTCTTTTTCTCTCCAGCAACGCAATCAAGTTTACCCATGAAGGAAAGGTTGGTATAAAGCTCTATGTCATAGCGGCACCATCTCCTGGAATAGAGGAAGGATCTAACAGGAAAATTTCTGCTAATTGGTCCAATTTCTCAGCAAAAACACAGGAACCCAATAAATGCTTATCATTGTCAGATAGTGGCTCTGAGTCAAATGGTTTTCATGAACAGAAGCATCAGGAAGGTTCTTATGCAAATCATTCACTTGATAAAGAACCCAAAACTCCAGTTAAAAATGGAACCTCCATGGATGGAGGAGAAGAGAACCTCCCTCACCCACATGACAAAACAGTGTGGGTGGGCTGTGATGTTTATGATACAGGGATTGGGATACCAGGTACCTTTAAAAGGCTCCCCCCCCCCCCCCCACCTTTTATTGAGAGTTCATTTGAACATTGATAACAGACATCTGTAAAGTAGTTTTCCATTAGTGTTTGTGTCTGTAGCTGTTTTTGCTTTAGCCATCCAAGTACAACAATTACACATTAACATTTTGATTACAGAAACTGCTTTGCCTTCTCTATTCAAGAAATACATGCAAGTAGGCGCAGACACAACAAGGAAGTATGGCGGGACTGGACTAGGCCTAGCAATCTGCAAACAACTGGTGATCATCGTCCTATTACATTTTTATTTACTTTTCTTGTTCAGGTGTTAAGGTGTACTAGGAAATGAGCATTGAAGCATGCATCTAAGCTTCTATTTTATGGACCACGAAGCCTTTTATTCTTAACCTCAAATATATTCCATGAAATCCCACTGGTCTCTGTACTGTGATATGGATCTTTTTTAGTACAATGGAACAGTTAGTTAACATGCAACAAGTGCAATGTGGCATAAAATTAGTACAAAATGAGCATATTAAGTTCTAAATATTCTTTACCAGACCACTTCCAAGATTTATAGGCAGGGCGGATCCAGGGGAGGGCTGGACTGGGCTTCAACCCGTCCCAGCCTCAGCTCAGACATCAGCTCTTTGCCCACCCTTTCTAGGTCTTTGCCCTCTGCCTACGCACCCACTGCCCACCTGCTCCCTGGATCCGTCCCTATTTATAGGCTATATCATTGCATATGATATGAAGTGACAATGCAATGTTATCTATCCATTTACTATATCTTGGAATTTTCTTTTGTAGGAAGAAATTATAACCTAAGTGTCATAATTGGTTAAGTAGCTTGTTAATATGTTTCTCTCAAGCTAGCATAAGGCATAAGCTTAAGAAGGACAAATTTAATGTGGAAATTGTATTAGTAAACACATATAGCTTGGTGCTAATAGTGACACCATAATTGTCTCATATACTATGTCCATTCATATGCACATGAAACAGGTTGAGCTCATGGGTGGTCATCTCACAGTGACCAGCCAAGAGCATTGTGGCTCTACATTCACCTTTGTATTACCATGCAAGGTTTCAGCTGCATGTGATAATTCTGATGATCCTGATGAACTGTCGGATATACATGATCATGACATTCTACCAGATGCTAGTGACGCCAATACAAGTTCTGGAACTTTCAAATTCCAACCACACACCTTAGGTTCTCTT
This sequence comes from Diospyros kaki, assembly GCA_036245055.1. Taxonomy (NCBI): domain Eukaryota; kingdom Viridiplantae; phylum Streptophyta; class Magnoliopsida; order Ericales; family Ebenaceae; genus Diospyros; species Diospyros kaki. The sequence continues at coordinate 37,216,697 of BSEG01000001.1, read as the reverse complement.
TTCTCTTCTAGCAGTTCCAGCAGGGCTAAAAGATTAATAGCAAACGATGTTGCTTTTAGTGCCTCAAACCAACACAATGGTTTATCAGATGATCCCTATCAGGGGCGGATGTAGGGGGGGGCTGGCACGGGCTTCAGCCCGTGCCAGCCCCAATTAAACAGTGAAATTATATATAATAAATAGTAATATATATATATAAATATATAAACTCTCAAGCACAGCCCAGTCCCAAGCCCCCCTCTGCATCCGCCCCTGATCCCTATCCATTTCCCACAAGTAACATTGCATCAAAAGAGATGAGTTCATTAGAGGATGCTGATTTTCTGGTTGATGATGTGGATATGTTATCTGAACATGACACTTTACTGAGGCAGAGGCCAGATTCTAATAAGAAAGTTGCAGTTGGCAGTGAGATTCAGTCTCACAGCGAGGAAAACAGTCAATTACAGAACCATTCTGGGGTTGCCTCTCATCCCTCAATGGTGGAAGACAAACAAGTGGGAGAAACAACAAAGCCAAGAGATTCCTGGGAAGCAAGTGAGAGCCAGGAGAGATCAAACGGAAGCTCCCAATGCAGTTCTAGCAGTGGTCCAGAAATTTCTAAATCAATGTCAAAACCTAAGATCCTACTTGTGGAGGATAACAAGATCAATGTGATGGTAACACAGTCAATGATGAAACAGTTGGGCCACAGCATAGATGTTGTGAATAATGGAGTTGAAGCTGTCTGCGCAGTTCAGTCCTGTAGTTATGATCTCATTCTGATGGTAATTTAACTTGAATAAAAATTATTTCCTTTATGGTTGGTATCCTAGGCACTTTTCTGTTACTTGTTTTAAGTATCTTTTTTCAAAAAATCATTTGGACTCCAATCCAGGGTTAGTATGGTTTTCAACCTTATCCTGAGGATTGTATACAGTGAATTTGTTTCTTGGTGGTCATATTTACATTACTTCTCTTCCACCCTTCGAGTTTGTACTTGCTTCTTCCATTTATTCTTCTTTTTTTTTGGGTCTCAGTTTCATTTATTGTCATCTCAGATCCAATAACATATATAATGATGCATCCGACGTGGTTTTTTGTGATTTCCGTAGGTTTCATCAATGGTGTTCATCCTGACATTTTCCTAATATTGTTATATCTTTTACAATTGTCTATTAATTGATTTTGGACATTGGATTAGTTCTATAATCCAATCCTGCAAGGATTGCTTCTCGAAATTGTTTTCTAAGTATTATTTTTCCTTTACAGGCCAAAGCTAACTCTCTCTGATCTATAGTTGACTAAAATAAGCTCTCTCCCTCTCCCTTTCTAACACCCATGTGCACAAACAAATATTTTGAGAGATTTCACTTGGCACACAAACAAGGAATGTTAAACCTTCTAGGGTGTTAATTAGTAAATACATATTCTTACAAAATTATTTGGTTCCTATAGTAACGGATGTAGATCTGAAGTGCCTGTGTCCCAGAAAGAAGAAACCTGAATTCATTTTCCTTTCTCTACATCATAATTCTGAAAACTAGGATGAGGCCTTTTTGCAGTGCTTGCGCATACAAACACATAATAGAACATTTTCAAATAGTGACATGATATATGTAATCAAGAAGTCAGCAGCAAGCACATTAGCATGAGGTTAGAACATTATATTCTTTTTCATCATTGAACTCCCCACCCCCAAATGAAAATGGGAAGAAATATTTAAATTTGTTTTTATGTTGTAATTATAAGTGCTTAAAGCTGTTGACTTGTGCATCTTGTGCAGGATGTATGCATGCCAGTAATGGATGGTCTTGAAGCTACAAGGCTTATTCGTTCTTTTGAGGAATCTGGCAACTGGGATGCTGCAGTTAAAGCTGGAATTGAGCTACAAGTGCCTCCCAATTCATCACAAGATCAACAATTTAACTTGTCTAGAAATCGGATGCCCATCATTGCTGTAAGAACTTGAATTTCGATATGCTACTCCCTTAATCTTAGTTTTTTCTCCTCTGGCTCTGATATCCTCTATCAAGTGTGCTAGACTCTACAAAGGACAATATACCCCAGTTACTTTGGGCCTAAACAAATCCTTTTTCCCAATTTAACTGCTTGTAGTCTATCTCCTTCTCTAAGATGATGGCCGTGATGAGATCTCTTATGGTTTGGTCTTTAAGACTAGTTGTTGTCATTGCACTTCTGCCCCTCTCAAGAACCCTGCCTACTTTTGGGTCTGATATGATTAAAAACCAAGCCCTTAACCCGTCTGCATGGAAATCATGTCAGGTACAACTGTCTGTCTTGCATAACGAAGATTTTCAACTTTCATGAAATGTCAAATACCCTGAGTTAAAATGTCTCTTCTTGCTATGGTTAAGATTAACATATTTGTCTATGCTCTCAGATCATTGGTTATTGTCATCTTCTCATGTACTTGCATCTAGAATGCTCACGGTTCATCTTTGACTACTCTTAGCTTTAACTACCTTTTGAATTAGAGTACATTAGCCAATCATCTGCAGTAGGTTTCATTTGTAGCCGCTATTCTGAGCCCCGCTTACTAGGTGTCTACCATTAGAAATAGAAGCCAAGAAGACAAACCCAATGGATAGCGATTTTGGAAGACATTGTTATATGCACATCTGAAATATCCAAGCAGTATTGTCATCATCGTCATAACTCCACCTTATGCTTACCAAGTTCACACAACATTATAATGTCAATTGACTTTAGAAGTCACATTGACAATAAAAATTCAAGCAATAATGTTGGTTAAGAAATTTTCCCTCTTCTCTTACTACATGGTGTGCTTGTATTTCTATGCATATTTATTGATGAAACTAGTTGGGATGGATGCAGATGACAGCAAATGCATTGGCAGAGAGTGCAGATGAGTGCTTTGCAAATGGTATGGACTCATTTGTATCAAAACCTGTTACATTCCACAAGTTGAAAGAATGTCTTGAACAGTATTTACCATGATATATTGGAATTGTGTGGAAGTTTCTGAGCGATATATATCTCATCTTATGCTCAACCATTGAAGTCTCTGTTCACAGTATATGTCAATTCCATTCTTTTGATTTACTTTTCTTAAGAACCCTCTCACAATTTGTGCTCCTTGCAGGAAAGAATGAAAATGATATAAGAAAATTGTAAAATAACAATAGATAGGAGATGGTCGTCTTTGTATGTAACCTTGCCATTTCTTTGTAAAGAGTACTAACTTGATAGAAACTACTACACTCGTCTTCTTAAAAGAAAATAAAATATTGAAACAGAATTATCGTTGGGAGGGAAAGAGATATGACACTGTGTATTAAGCGAAACTATACTCCACTCTACAGATTTGAATAGAGAAAGATGATTCATACAGGTGAGCTAGAGTGTAGCTTAGAAACACCCCACAAAATTACTATTCCGAGGTTTTATATAAAACTAATTCTAGACAGAAAAATATGACATAAATCACCACATTAATATGAATATTTAGTGATTATAAAGGTTGAATTAATGATATAATGTGAATTTTGTTCGCAGAAGATGATATGAATGCATAGCAGAGTCAGCTATCAAATCAGGCGATTGGCGCCAACCAAAACCCTACACATCCTTCATATCATACATATGCTGTGCGGTTCAAGAATTGAATCTGATACCTTAAAGCCAAGAAATGAGTCACCTTGTAATAAATTAAAGCCATAGTCCCATGTAAAAAGTGTCATTCTCTTCCATGCATGCATCACTGCCAATTATATATATGTATATATACAGTCTTCATATATAAAACTTGCATCCTAGGTTTAAGAAAAAGAAAAGAAAAAACCCTGGAGCTTATCAGTTACACTGAGTATTTCTCATTTGTTGGCAGGACAATTTGTTAAGCTCTCATCATTTCTTGTAATCACGTTCAAAAACCAACTTATATGTGCCATGAAGATTTACTATTTCATGCATATATATATATATATATGTTTGACATAATTGAAAAAAAAAAAAAAAACAACCGCTAAATCAAGAAATAAAGATAGAATAACTGCAATGACTAATCTATACACACACACACACATATATATATATATGTATGTATATGAAGTGATTGCATATGTGGGTTTCGGTGCTCCCTTATCCACACAACAAATATAGTACGTCACTGATCCACCCAAGTCCATCAAGACCCCCCCCCCCCTCTCTCTCTCTCTCTGTTGTGACACAAGATTCCAATAATAGGGGTGGGTTTAAATTATAGAGTAGTTTGGACCCTAAGCATTGATTTAAAGTGAAAGAAATATGGCCATTTATGCATGCCACGTGCCATATCCACTTTGCATACTAACTAGATCATATATTGTGCAACACAGATTTTCCTATAATTATACTAAGATACGATCTTGTTGAGTTTAGTGGCGCAACCATGAGGGTTTTTTTTTTTCTTTTTCTTTTTTTAATCATTTAATGGGTGCCTGATGCATAGTTGAGCCACCACAGCTGCGTTCTGCTGCAAATATTAATAAGTCATCACCGTACACATGTTGTTTTGGATTGGATTACCATACTTCGCATAATTGTTTAGTTATCACAGAGATATATATATATATATATATATATATGGATCTTTGGGCAGTGGCAATGATTAAGAAACATTACCAGTGAAAAGAAATCTTAGGCATTAGAAGGAAGGAAAGAAAGAAAGACTTAAGTACAAAAGCGAAAGTCTGATTGTTTGTTAAAGTTGACATAAAGAAAAGGTGTAGTAATAATATATTTAAAGAACAATAGCTAGCTACAGGAGCATTTCAGACCCGAGTGGCCTCGAGCGAACGGAAAAGAATATCTCTTGACGTCGGACACCAATCTTTCAATGAAAAGATCAATATTGGAGCATCCTAATCGACAAGCATATATTATTTATATATAGTACATGTAACATATTACCCAAATATATATACATATAGCAAGCATATATATACGAGAGTTACAATTAATCTTCTAACTTGTTCGTCGTTTTTGTGATTATAATTTGTTTTTTAATGGGTTTTGTTAAAATGAAATGCATCATTTGCTTGTGAAAACAATTATGTATAGTATGTATAATGTTACACTTACACCCTGTGTGTTCTAGTTGGAAAACATTACTTTTGGAGAATTTTGTGCCATCAAATCTTTGGAGACCCCTTTAAGGTAAGCAAATAAAATCAGGAATATTTGTTAGAAAAACAGAATAAAATATATAGAACTAAAAAAATGAAGTTGCAATGCCCATATTTTGCCAATGCTATTATATTTTATTTCTCTTAAAGAAAGAATAAGAAGCCTGATTGGAAAATACATATAAAAATTGAATAGAAATAAGTGAGTGGGGCTCAATTGATTAATTAATTGACAAGAGCACCAACTTTTTAAAAGTATAAGAAGACTGAAATAATTTATAATTAATAATGGGAAAAATAAATGCTAGTTAAGTTAAGTGGATGGTGATGAAACTATATGGCATTTATACACAAATACATATATATATATATATATGGTGCAATTGTGCTTCTGTGTGTGTGTGTGTGTGTGTGTGGTGCAATTGAATTGGATATGGTTTGGGGGACCCTCTCCGAGTGAGTGCTTGTCTCTTCAGTACTCACTGCTGGGCAGATGATATGATGATTCCTTAGAATTAATGGTGAAAGAAAATGGCTCAAACAGGAAGGGCAAACAGCGAAGGCCGCGCTGCCGCTGCTGGCGGTGCTTCCATGGCCCCGCCATGCCCTCCACCACCAACTTTCTAGTTTCTACTGTAACCATCGTGCTCAGCTTCCTTTGTCATCTTCAAGCAACCTTAGCTAGCTAGCCATCTAGGAGACAAGCGCACACGCGAACACACATGTACATGTATATGTAGGTTAACAACTCAAGGTGAGGATCTTGGATTATATATATATGCTTTGATTGGATTGACTATACATGCATGCATATGTCATCGTTTCGGGGTTGAGGGTTTTGTGAGTTGAGGATTCACTAAAGATCATCATCTTAGCTAGTTATAAATTATGGAGACTCCATGAATTCAAATGACAGATTGGCAAGCCATTAATTCAATATATGTATATATTCAGTTGTCTAGCGGCGGCTGGTGGTTCGGTGATGGATCTTTGGCTTCTTGATCAACATTAGATTTACTTTTGATCTCTCTTTTTTTTTTTTAACTTATTTGGGTGTTCGAGTTTTGTCCGACTAATCTCCAAAAGCGAATGACCTTCTCTCTTAATATATCATTTGAGTAAATTCAAATGCAATCACAGTCTATACATACTTAGATCTGGATATTCGGCGCAATTCATGCGAAACTTACTTTCCAACCTTACTGTTGCATTCTAAGTAAATTTTATTTTCTAATAATAATTTTGCCTTTTAAATGTCGCACTGATTTGAATTTCGATATTTCATGTGACACTCCAAGTGCTTTATCCCTACGCCAGACATGGGGCTACATTTGTTCTTAAAGATAAGATTATTGTTGGAATTTTTTTTTTCTTTTAAAATAATAACTTTCTATTTTGGATGTGAATTCAAATTTTTAGATGAGAGTGCATTTTACATGGTTTTTGTATGTCTTTCAACACCATCTCATATTTTTGGGTTTTTATTTTTTATTTTTTCCCACCTATTAGGATTTTAGAATAAGAAAACACTCAAAATGATAATTTAAGCTTCCATGATTAGTCAAACTTTTCCATCTTTCATGCATAAAAAACGGCAAAAGGCATAAATATGTCCTTCAACTTTGGTCATTTAGCCATTTAGCCCTTCTAATTTTAAAAGGACCTCGTGTCTCTAAATTTTTAATTTTGAAACAATCACATTTCAATTTTTGTTTTTATAACAATTACACACCTCTTATCCAATCAACATAATGTGTGATTTTCATGCATAGTTGAGCAACGTGCCATGATTATATTTTTTTTAACTTCTTATTCTTTTTTTTTCTTTATCATCACTAACCTCTTGCCTTCCTCACCACCGTCAACTAACCCCTTGTTTTTCCTTCCACCAATTGACCTCTCCCTTACTTTGCTACTACGCGCCAACAACCTTTTGCCTTTCTCACCATCGTCAACTAACTCATCATCTTTCCTTCCGCCAATTAGCCTCTTCCACATCTCATCATTGACTGACTTCTCACATTTCCTTCTGCCAACTAACCTCTCACACATCTCGTCGTTGACTAACTTCTTACCTTTTTATCGTTAGCCCATATATATCGTCTTCCTGTCGCCAACCAACCTTGGTCCATCTTTTTTTGCCGCTGATTGACCTTAGTTTCGTCTTTCTCGCCACTGACTGACCCTGTTTGAGGTTGAATCGACCATGACGGCAGCTTAGCCTAGTTTGTGTTTGTGAATTGAGAACAAAATCGAGCATATTTAAGGTTGAATCGATTTGTGTTGCACAAAAACGACAGCACCGAACACAAAATTGTCAATTCGTGTTTGCGAATCTATGGTGGTTCGGCCCACTATCTTCACCTTCCTCTTCTGCAAGGTTAGGCTTGCTAACTTCGACTTCCATTGCAAGCCCCGACTCCGTTGTGATCGACGTCACACGTGAAACCTTCTCATTGGCCTGTCAATACAACGTTAGACGCGTACAACTCATGCAGAGCATGTTGGCATGTGAGGTTTGTGATTGTTATTAAATAAGAAGTTAAGGTGTGCAATTGTTTTAAAATTAAAAGTTAAAGTGCACAGGAGGTTTATTTTAAAGTTGGAGGGACTACATGGCTAAAAGACCAAAGTTGGAGGTTATATTTATGTTTTACCCATAAAAAAGCAAACTCTTAAAATATTGTGTTGAATTTATATATAGTCTCCCATTTTAATTGTGTTTATGTTATTTCGTATTAAATTATATCAATATCTTAGTTTGTTAAAATGATAGAAAATCAAAAAAATTCGTATATTTATAAATAAACATACAAATTAATAAGAAACCCGAACTCTAATCTAAGCTGAAAATATTGAGTTCTCAGGCTTTGCTTGGAGTTGGAGCCCCTCTGGCCTCTGCCATAATAAGGAAAGAAGATCCATGTTTTAGGGTTCCTTGCTTGACTCCTTCCCTGAGCTGGGTGAGTGTTTAATTGATTAATTAATTAATTAAAATCATCACACAAGCTAGCTATCTCTCTCTCTCTCTCTCCCTCTCTTACTTTCCCTTGTCTATAAATAAGCCTCACTCCACAATGTCCCTCAATTTCTCAAGCCTAGAGACTTCCACTTCCAAGTTCTAAACCATAGTTGCTTCTCCAAAACCTTCATCCAGAGCCTGCGGGCGAGTGAGAAATTCAAAAAGCGGAGAAAAATGGGAACCGGTAACATTTTAAGCATTGCACCGTCAACCATGCCATTGCCAACAGAAAGGCCCGCGTTTTCGCCGCCGCAACGTTCGCCGTGGCACTCTCCCTTGCCCTACCTGTTCGGCGGCCTGGCGGCGATGATGGGTTTGATCGCCTTCGCTCTGTTGATCCTCGCTTGCTCCTATTGGCGGCTCTCATCACGCCGCCTGGAGAATAATGGCCAGGACGGCGGTGGTCGGAGCGACATCGAGTCCGGCCATGACAAAGCCGCCGCCAAGGCTTTGCCGGTGTTTGACGAGAGGATTCTGGTGATAATGGCCGGAGATTCTAAGCCCACTTTCCTTGCCACGCCCATAACCAGTTCAGCTTCTAATTCTTGTGGCGATTCTGAAAGTAGGAACGAAGATGGAGAGAAAGGTGAATCAATGGCGAATGATGAGAAGCCGAAACAAGAAAACCCAGAATCTCAGCCGCAACACAATTGATCCAGTGCTCCACTATGTCTACTCTGTACTATATACATATAATTAGTGCAATTTTGAGATTAGATTTGAGCGTGCGAGAGACAGAGATAATTAGAGGTTCTCTCTGATCTCTTATCTCTCTGTCTCTTCGTTGTTTCATTCCTTTCTCTTCCTTTTGTTTGCTGGATGATGGGTTTTGTTTCTCATGATCCGGGAAATGTACGTACAAATTTTGCCGAGCCGAAATAGAAGAGAAAGATTCTTCATTTTCGTTCTTCTTCTAGCAAGAACTGTGGTTGCCTTGGTTCTTTTCCATAAATTAAGTGTACCATATCGACACAGAAACCCGTAATAATTATATAACAACAAAACAGAGCGCAGCATAGCTTTTGTGGCTTTTCCCGAAGGGAAAGATAAAAAGCGAGAAATCCACAAGATTATGGTGCGCCATATTTAATACATATACGCTCACTAAACTATATGTGCGTGTGCGTAAAGTGAGTGTGAGAGAGAGAGAATAATGCTTAAATAAGTTAACAAAACAATCCAGAGAATAAAGTGTGAGGAAAACGTTGGTTTTGCATATATTCTCAACTCAAATAGGCATATTACTATCACATATATAGTTCTTGTTGATGTGATGGCTGGAAATTAATTGGAAGCCGTGGAGCGGCGTGAGATATTGAATTAGCTAGGAAGCAACGTGTGAGCTTTGGCTGCTCGCCTGCTGGCAGAGCTATGCGGCCACGCGAAGCCGCGTGGTTCTATGACTGCGTGCTTGCTGACGTGTGATGTCAGCGATATGATATATATATATATATATATATGCGGCGAAGCGAAACCGCGTCGTCTTCTTAAATGCGGAGCAGCCATTTAGGGCAGGGTTCGGTTGGTTGATGGAAACATACATCATTTTCTGAATTCTGATTTTTACGTACTGTCCATTGATCATTGATGGATGCGCTTTCACCCTGGACTGACTGAAAAGGAAGTAATTAATTAATTAAGAAATTTGAGAAAAACAATATAGAGAAATGTGTGCATTATTATTAATTAAAATTTGAAATCAACACGATGTGACGCGATGGGATTGTGTGTATATACTAACACATAAATTAAATGGCACCCAAAAAATTAATTAAAATATAATTTGGTCTTAATGTCTATATTTGCTATCTCATTGCAACACTATACCATACTCTGCTAATAACTTTTGTGCTCATGGCTTTCAACACACAACTACAACTGTGATAATTTTATTAAATTATTTCATATATTAGTAGTGTGATTTAATTTTTTTATTTATAAATAATAACTCTAATTAGAATATTATGTCTCTTCTATCCATTCATTCACGTGTAATTAAATTTCCATGATATATTAATTTGAAGAATTATAAAACGATTAATGTTGTTTCCCATTTTTATTTTTAAAATTTTGAAAATGAAAACAAATAATTTAAAATTTTAAAAATAAAAAACCAAAAAACGGACGGAAGCAAAAATAAAGCACGTTGTTAATGGACCAGGGGATTGGCCCATGGGCCATAGGCCTTCTTCATGTCCGCATTGCCCCATGGGCCCTGTCCTGGGCCTTTATTTCCGAAGTCCAAACCCGAGTTTCACTCCATATCCAATTGGTTGCCGTCCTGCTCCTCCTTCCTCAAGTGTCAGTTTTGGATTCGATCCGCCGTTTGAGCGCATCGTAGCGCGGCGGCGACCGTCCCTCGCTCGACGGAAATAATTACCTCCGCCGCAGCGGCGGTGGACTCGTGCAAACCTCATTGCTCAGTTCCCACCGCCAAAATGCAATCGGTACTCTCTCTACCTCTAGCTCACACACGCACTTGTATTGGAAATGTTGCTTTCCCACGCTTTTGCAGGCTTGTATATATTTATATATTATTACATCAGAATGAGAGTTTATGTTTTAGCATATTTCGGTTATCTTATCATAAGATTGGTGTTTTTGACTTTGGATTTTCAGCTCTTAATAGCAGCCACTGAAGAATCACATATTTTTTTGCGACTCTTCAATAGTATCATCCAAACCCTAGACTCCATCAATGATTCTATTCCGCAGATCTTTGCGGACATTTTCTGCAGCAAATCCAATGCTCATAATTTTCCTAATCAAAGGTTGCTATCCCCGACTTTCAAATTCATCCACACTTGCATACATATATACACATAAGCATCTATGTCTTTGATGATATCTTTATTGCAGGAAGAGCCATTTTTCTGGCTATTGGTGGACTTGTAGAAGGCGTGGGCTGCTTACACGTGCTCTGCAAAATTTGTTTGAGTCCACTGGGGATCAATACCAGCTAAGAACAAGGGATTGGCTCTCCCAAAATAGGGGTTGCAACGATAACAGAGATCCAGGTGCAGTTTTCAATGTGTTGGACACAATGCTGAAAGACAGCTTGGAGCGTTTGAAACTATGAGGTTAGATTTTTACCATAATTTTGGCTGAGATGGCAAATTGGGAAATAGTAGATTGTTCTCCTCAACATTATGAAGATGATGAACTAAACATTGAGGCTTTGTTGTATGTTGCACACATACTATCATATTTCATAATTCTTCCTTGTTAATTTCTATTGATGTTTGAAGTTCAGGAGAGACAGAACTTTAAACTGTTTGTGTTCTTTAATCTTGCCTTTTGATACGAAGAGCTTGAGTGTTATCCTTAAAAAAAATGGACAAACTCCTAGGATTACTGAATATAGAGCCCATTTTGGTTGTTACGACCATGTACTTCGAATGCTGTATATGGTCCTTCTCTGCCATTTCTTATCCACACGAAATCCTATGTGTTCTCATCTCACTTGCTAAATCTATTGCAATAAAAATACATGTTAAATAAAGTGCGTGTGGTCCTTGTCTTTTGATGCTGTCATGTTGTGTTCTTTTTATCTGATTGAAGCCATATTTGTTATTTCTATACATTTTGTTGTCTTACTTTCTCCGGATGAACTTATATACCATCAAGTCTCTTGTCATTTATTTTTATTATCATGTTGTGTATATATATACATATACCCACAGCAATGCGTTTTAAATATCATATAGTTATTCTAAACTATTAAGGGACCTGTTCTAAATTCTTGCGTGCTCGATATCTTTCTTATTTGTTATTCTGAGATTTGCAGGGAAAACATATCGTGCACAGATGCAAACCTTATTGGCCACAATTTAAAAACCAATTACAGTCAACATGTTGTCAGTATTAGGGCATTGTGTTTGGAAGGCAAGCTGGCGGCAGGGCTTTGGATTTGGGAAAAGATGATCCGGAATGGTGCAAGTCCTGATGTTCTTACACACAATTACATTGTCAATGCGCTTTGCAAAGCTGGTGAAATAGAGAAGGCAGATTGGCTGGTTAGAGAGATGTTATATCAGGGTCCCACTCCCAATTGCACTATCTACAACACTTTAATGAAGGGTTATTGCCTTATCAATAGCGTGGATAGGGCCCTTGACCTTCTCTCTACAATGGCAAATTGTGGTATTACACCAAATAGAATCACATGTAACATTCTTGTACATGCACTTTGCAAGAAAGGACTAGTGGAGAATGCAAGAAGACTTGTTGACGAAATATTAGATGAAAGGTCTAACAATGAAAGCTCAAGTTTAATCACTAAAACAATATTAATGGATAGATACTTTAAGAATGGAGATCTGGCTCAAGCACTCACTTTTTGGGAAGAGATATTTCAGAGGGATACCCAAATGGATGTTGTTGCATATAATGTTATTATTCATGGATTCTGTTTGACTCAAAATGTGACCCTTGCATATAAATTCCTACCTGAAATGTTTAAAAGTGGTTTTCTTCCTGATGTTTTCACTTACAACACTCTTATAAGTGCACTTTGTAAGGAAGGAAAGACTGATGAGGCTTGTTATCTCTACAGTGTTATGTCAAGAATGGGTGTTGCTCCTGATCAAATAACATATAAATTGCTTATTCAAGGCCTCTGTATTCGGGGAGATGTTGTTAAGGCTAATGAATTTCTCCATTTTATGTTAGAGAATGTAGTTGTACCTGAGCCTCTTCTCTGGAATGCCATAATTGATGGCTATGGGAGATGTGGAGATATTAAAACAGCATTCTCCATTAGAGATCAAATGATGGAATTTGGTATCTTGCCTAACATATTTACTTATAATGCCCTGATTCATGCTCACGTGAAAGAAGGAAAAATTGTTGAAGCACATATTCTAAAGAAGGAGATGCTCTTAAATGGCCTGTTTCCCGATTTGGTAACCTATAACCTGCTGCTAACTGCCGCTTGTAAAGCTGGGGATATTCATTCTGCTTTGCAGATACATGATGAAATGTGGAGAAGAGGTTATGAACCAGATATCATAACTTATACAGAACTCATTAGAGGTTATTGCATGAGAGGCAAAATAAAGGAGGCAAAAGAACTTTTTGACCAGATACAGAGGTCTGGTTTACTTATCGATCATGTTCCTTTTCTAATACTAATGAAAAAATATTGCAAGATGGGAAATCTTGACAGGGCATTTGACCTTTATCAAATATGGCATGGAAGGGAAAGTGAATGTGTTTAGTGATCAATTTTTCTAATGCATGGGCAGTGATAGCCAGTTTCTGAAGATCCCGATCCCTTTTGGTTTTTTAGTTCTTGATCTTGTATGTAAAGGGGCTAGAATTTCTGTGGAAAAGTTGATGTGCTGCATCTCATTCTTGTTACTGTACCTAGTTCCCCTGAATACCAAGTTTGGTAATGATGAAAGCTTCAATGGCTATTTTTCTGCACAAGGGGAGACAACGATGGAAGAGATCCCTCATCAATTCAACTGTTTGTCCCATTTGGTCGTATCTTTAGCTAACTCGATCAATTGAGTTTGCCAAACATGGCAGTGTATCTGCTTGTATCAGCTGTTACAATTTATGCTCTCCAAAAGAGGTATCTCTTTATCCTAATACTCCATTTGCATCTTATATTTCAGCAATTTGGAGTACTCTTTTATGTTTTCTATTTTATTCAAACTCATCTAACAAATTTCTCTTATTTATAAATTATAAATTTATTTAAGATAAAATGAATTGGCACAAAAAGTCATGTTTCCATGTTGTACGGGTTGGTTTCACAATATCAATTATGTCGTGAACACGTCCATATCAGTTATCTTCATTCACCTCCATCTCATGAAACTTTTCCGTATGAAGATGGTATTAGAACTTTATTTCATCATTCCCTTGCTAGAGGATTGCGTCAAAAAAGGCATCTGGCATAAAATTTTGCCAAATTGTTCTTTTGCATGAATCTGTATTGTTAATGTGACTTTTAGAAGTCAATTGACATTATGAATGTTGTGCCACCATCTCTAACTTAGTCGGGATAAGGTGCAATTAATGATGATGATCCCCTTGCCGCTTCCTAAACTACTTAATCACTGCCTTTTTTCAAGATCATCAAGATCCCTATGATTCCATGGGTGCTGCTAAGCATCATAGAAATGTACAAACCTCTCACGCCTTCCTGTTGGAGAGTTGGCTCTCTCCTTCTCTCAACTATAACTTATCAGCATCTTAAGTTCCCCCCCTTTCCTAGAATTACACCAGCTCCTCTTGTCGGGCAAGCCTAAGTTCCTTTTTTGTTGTTCTAAGCTCAATTTTCTCAAACAAGCTCCCAACTTCTTAATGTTCTAAGAAACACATATGAGCCTGTTAAACTGCTTAATCCTGTTCAACACTGACCTGGAGGCTTCATGTTCCTTGTCTGTAAGGAAATATTATTAGAAGCATTAGTGTCCTCTCTGCCCAACAGTTCATCATTGACATTGCAAAGCACTCCTCTCAACCCCCACCCCCATCCTCTCTCAGCTCCTATAGTCCCTTCTTATACGGACATATTTGATGAACCCTGCATAAAATTTGGTGGTTGCCTACAAAATCCTCAAGCACTGGGTTTAATGAACCCTCAGCTGCGAATCTCTTTGGCATATTTGAAGAAAAAGGCACTTTATGATGGTAACATCCCAATTGATAAGTTAGGGAAAGAATAAGGTGTTGCAAGATGCCTGAAAGAGTTGCCAACAAATGGCCTAAAGCATGAAGAAGCTGCCCCTAAGCCCCAACGCTCACTCTTTAAACTGAAATCTGAACATTCATTGGCCGCTAGTTCTGCATAAAAACTTGGTGGTTGCCTACTCAGGCATTCTGGGATTAGACACTGCAAAGTTTATGGCCTCCTTAATTCTTACTGATAAAACTTCAGATGACCTCCCTATTCTTAATTCTGGCATTTTGAGGCCATGGTATTACCATTGTTATATTTTTGTTCCACATCTCCAACTACATCTCTATTCCATATCTTGATGTCTTCTTTGTCAAGCTTCAGCTTCCTAGCAAGATGAGCTCCTCATCTCGTTCTCTGGACAGCTACCCTGTCACAAGGTATAAAAAGGCCACATATTCTCAATCCTAAATGGAGTGGGGTCACAACTAAAGCCACTACCCCCTAAACTGAGAGAATGTGATCTGAAATTGCTCTAGGGAGACAGGACTATCTAATAGCTAGGAAGAGATCCCCTTCCAATCACCAAAAATCAAAAGGAAAATTGATGTGTGAAGTGGTGATACCTTCTCTTACCTTGGGGGCCCCTTGAAGAGGCAAGTCCCCCAACTCTTTTATGGAAATAAAATCATAAAACTCTCTTATTGCCCTATTGATGACTCCCCTCAAGGGCTTTTCATGGTGGAACCTGACCACTCACAAATCTTCCCCTGTGCACCTCAGGAACCCACTCCCCTTAATGCTAAAACATTCCCTGAAAACCTGTGTATTATATCCATGTCATTGTGCACGCCATAGAATCCAGTAAAAATCCTCTCTACCTTACTCCTTCCACATCCTTTATCCTACATGAAACAGAAGATACCAATTCTAGCTATTAATCTATTTTCTAAAGCTAGGAAGTTGCCTCCCACAGTTCCGTTAGTCCCCAAGGCCATCCAGTGATTCCAATCTGACTGCCTACTGGGCCTAAGTCTCCTAACTATACAACAACAACAATTACAAGCCTGAATTCCATTGGTCAACTACATGAATTTTAGATCTCCAATGGTACAATCCAACCATCTCTATTCATGGCCATATTCTTCATAAAGCCACTATATTCCACTATATTCTATGTCATGTGCAAGAGTCTCCCACCAAATTTTCTTTGGCCTTCCTCTCCCTCTTCTGCTACAAATTTCATTCACGTCTCACATGTACTTCTATTAGTCTTCTTCTCACATATCCAAGCCATCTTAATTATGATTCCCTCCTCTTATTTTCAATAGACTCCACTCCAATCTAGTTATCTAGTTTCTTATTTTGTCTTTCTTGTATAACCAGAGGTCCGCCATAATATTTCATCTAAGCTATACTCATATTTTGCATATGTTTGTGCTTCACTGCCCAACAATCGGACATTTGAGGGTAATTACTCTTTTTTTTTTTTTTGAGAGGCAACTCCATATGTAAAAGAAATGCTTTAGGGGTGGGGGGGGGAACCTATATAAAGTTAAATATTCTATTTCCACTCTTCTGAGAACTGAAGTGGACCAGTCAGTTCAACTGGGAAAACCAAGAGAACTGGTCAAAAAAATTGGTTGACAGCAGAAAACTGGTTGGGGGAAAAATAAAAGAAGACCATTGAATCGTTGAACCAGGAACCAGATGAACTTCAATCAGCCAAATTTTTTGTCTTGTCCTTTTATTTTCTTTTTTGATGTTAGAAAATATAATAATAATTTTTAAGATATTTGGTGTGAATTGTGTCTACTATTTGGATACCATCTATCAATTTGTTAATGCATATTTTTTTGGTGTAATTTAAATATTTCATCATGAGTTTTATTTTATTCATCATAAATTTGTATTAGTATTGTTGTATAATTGTTTTTAATTGTAAGACAATGTTACTGAATACATTTTTACTAAATTATACATATAATTGTGTAGTTTATATGTTGAAATTTTTTATTTTTATTTTATAGTTTAATTTATATATTTATTTATTTGATAAAAATTGACTCTGGTTTTCTAAATATTGCTACTTTCACATCCCATAAGTGACTAAATGTGAAATTTTATAATTGCTCAACTCATTCACTACATTTGTGCCTTTTATCTATTTTGTGGTTCCTCTGCTCGCTGACGCTTCATTCAGCTTGAATGGTTTTAATATATTTCCTCTATTCTTCTTCTGATTGATGCCACCTGGTGCTCATCATGAATCACGAATGATGAATGCATTCATTTGTTCAGTTTCTATCAGATAATGAAAATTGTGATTTTGTTTTACTTATATATTATTTAATCATGTTTTCCTGCTGATATATCTTGAACAATGGAAGCAGACCTGTCATATTAATCCATGGTGATATGATCCAGGTATGCATGCCAGTACAGAAGTTAAGAATGGCATCTTTGAGAGCTGGCGAACCCTTTTAGCTGCCAAATGGAAATTGGACTGTCCATAATGGAAACGAAGATTATTATTTATTGTACATATAACAAATAATAACATCAAGAAGTTAGCGGATTTCTTCCCGGATGTCCCAGCACTGTGGTAGCGGGCTATAATCAATTATAAAGAAAAATGGAGTTTATTCCACCCATTTTTTGCAGGTCCACTGTTGAGATTGTCATGAATCTTTGATGTCTCCGGACTCTGGAATGCCTTAACTAGGGGACGGGCAAAGACCCTGTTCCCTAATGAGCAGCGTCGGGTACAAAGGTAAAATACAGTCTATACTTGGAAAAAGTTGTTTCATCTGGATTGTCTACATTTTTTCCATAAGCCAGCATTATCTTTTTGTGCGTCGCAGGTCGGTGCTACTGTTGATTGGTGGACGAGGCTGGATGGTGTTGATGGCTTATGAAGCATGTAACCAGCGGCAACTAATGTCTGGTGAGCTGTCTCTGATCGTTTGGCCTGAACGTATCAGGCTTTATGGCATAAAACCATGTGAAGCGGCTGCCTTGGGGTTCACTCGCTTTCCTCGTCCATGAATCTCACCACCATGTTCGATTGCACAAAGTTAATGTGTGCTGTAGTAACTGTGTGCAAGTGTTTGGCCAATATGACAACTTGGAAATGTAATAAAGTATATGCAGATTTGCATACCCCTTTTGTGTTCCAAGGGGGAACCGATGAGGAAACGATCGAAGGGTTTCTCCACTTGCCTCCCATCCTGATTTCCTGGAATCACATTGGTTAACTCAACGTAGATTTGTCAAAGCCGCTTGTAGCCCTGCCGGCACTGCAATTGCTGCTGCTTTTGTTTGAATCAGTTTGCTCGCTTGTTGTATTTAGTTTCTGCTCCTTTCCCTGGCCAATACCTTTAGGCCAAGCCTCCAAGGCGCGGGGAAAAGATGAGAAATGTTGTGAATACTTGGCATTTGGGCAACATGAAGCTAATTACTAGTTAGTTGCCTTGACCAAAGGAAGATTTTATAGGCCTTGAAG
Organism: Diospyros kaki; assembly: GCA_036245055.1. Classification (NCBI taxonomy): domain Eukaryota; kingdom Viridiplantae; phylum Streptophyta; class Magnoliopsida; order Ericales; family Ebenaceae; genus Diospyros; species Diospyros kaki. Next base: position 37,198,410 of record BSEG01000001.1, on the reverse strand, counting down.
CATCAGACCTATTGGGATACCACACCTCAAGGCCCTCAGCTGGATTCATGGTACATACACGAAGATTACCACAGGAACGCACAATTATTAAAGGAACGAGGACTGATGTTCAGACTATACAACATTCGAAATCAAGATACGGATTTTACAATCTAAAGCACGCATAATTTCTAGTTGGCTACAATTCCAAATGCAACTCTATCCAAATGGGTGAAAATGCAATATCCAGACTAGCAACCCTAAGACTAAAGAGCCCATGCTCATATTCCTAATTGGTAAACATTGTCCAATGCAGATACGGTAATTCACTCCTGCCTCGAAGAGCAGACAGGCGAAGGTTCTTAATCACAGCTGCCAGGAGCAGAAGCTTCTTGGTTGGCCAGGAAACGTACAACAACAATGGTAATGTTATCTCCACTGCCTCTCTGGCATGCTTCCTGCATCAGCCTCTTCGCCCCTGCCTCTGGCTCTTGGATTGGTTTAACCATGGCAACGGCCTCCTGGGGGAAGATTGAGGTTTAAAGAAGCGGCAACCAAAACAGAATTATTTGACTTAAAGTGTTAACAATCTTTTGAAATAAGGTTAAGAAACCCATGCTTTTGTATTGCAAAGAAAATCAAGCCAGGATAAATTCTGCGGCAGACAAAGAAGCATCTCACATGCCCACAACAAAATGGAAAAAATAAATTCATTCAACCTCATTTGTTACGACATCCCACAGTCCGTCACTTGCAAGAATGAGGAACTCCAGAGAGTTGTCAACCTTTTCCTCCTGCATTTTGGATTTGTAATTAACCAGTCAATTTAACATTAGCAAATATGATCAGATTTATTTGCAGAAAAAAAAAAAATGATCAGATTAGAAGTAAGGGAAATGGCGGCTATCTGGGGTGAGCCCAGCAGGCACAAAAAGCATCCCTGTATAACAGCTTCTAATGTGATGAACTTTAACAAACCAAAAGATTTCCATCCTAAAAAGTTTTTGGTAGTCCCACAAAATTCAACTATTTTGTGGAAATAAAAAAGGGATGTAGTTTCAAATGTAAATTGAAACATATGTGTGCACGCGGGGTCATGTGATATCTATATGTATGTTGTAAGTAAAAATAACACTTCAAGTGTGAAACATAACCATGTAGCTAATATCTATAGGAATGAGCCGCATCATGATACGTGCAACACTACTGTAATATAAGCATGTACTGGCATTTCCGAACAAAAGAAGATAGGAGACCAAGTCAGCTTTTTCATATGTTCCACCGGGAACACATACACATGGGTATCAGACTAGATCTGGCACTATTCTCATATGTGCATCTAAGCATCTCGAACAAAGGAAAATGAGAAATGAATTTTCATCAGAATATTTCCTTCCCCCGAGCATTTATTGCACAGATATTTTAGTTGGAAACCACCCATTATAAACATTCTCTGTTTAAAGGCAATTGCACCTAACCCCATAATGTTGTGTGCTCGTCTGTGCAGGCGTTTCAACACTCATGAATAATTTTAGTATTAAAAAAAATATTCAGATCATATATGTTTTTTGGATCAAGCTGACTTTTCCATTAATTCACTCGAGCATTCAACATCTCAAAGCACACCTGAATTTCTGGATCAGCAACAACAAACTGTTTCAAAAGTCGATCACCAAATGCACGAGAAACTGCAAGAACACCTCCAACTCTCCAAGTTCCTATCAACAAAAATTGGCCAGCAGTTCACTAAAACATAGCAATTTTAGAACTGATAGTGGATATAGCTAAGCATGAGGTGTATTTACCTGCCCACATCACAAAACCTCCAGCATCTTCAATACGCTGTCTCTCATCAGTCTGGTCTGGCTTGTGATCACGAGAAACAGCAATGGCTGCAGAATGTATAATAACACAGGTGGATAAGGGAAGTCAGTAAGACACACGGGAAGTACACATCCTTCAAAAAAATTGTTTTAACAACAAAACAATGAAAAACATCCCATAGTCATAAAGTTCATCATAGAAAGCCACATAGGTAAGCAATGAACAACTATCACTTAGTTGCAGAGGTCATCATAAAAAGCTACTTAGACAAATCATGTATGTTTGGCTGTCTCATTCTTGAAGCTACATGTGCCAAGTGATTGAACTTCTTAAACAGCTTCCCCACTATAAATAGCTGGCCCATCAGAACAATCATAACAAAGAATAAGGAGCACAAAATTAGCAACAATTCCTTAATAGTAGGCCAGAAAAGAATGAATAACAAAATAAGTAAAAAGCTTTCTGAATATTAATATTACCATTACCCTCCCTGCAAATAACAGCTCGGGAATCCCCAACATTTGCCACTAGTAAACGGTCACCTACAAGGATGGCAGTGGAAGCAGTTGATCCAGCATCTCTGTTTTGGTTATTTTCTGATTTCAGAAATTCTGAGTCTGTATGACTGTATGCATCAGCTGTAGAAAGGAGAATCCAGAATAAATATGAAGTAAATTGGTTGAACAATTCAAAGCAACTGCAAAGAAAATACAAACCTATAGCAGATTTGGTATCAGAAATGAACTTTGGATGTTTGATCAGATTACTAAAAAGATTTTGTTTCACATATTCTGCAGCTCGAGCACCCCCATGGCCTGAAACAGCCAAAAGAAAATATAAAAACAATAAGAGGAATAGAAAGAAGTGAAGCACCAATTATAAATGTATTCAGATTCTCATAAAACATGAGATGCATAGGTGCAAAAGTCTTCCTGTCTGTTCATTAGCTAAACCTAGGTTCAGACAGATAAAGCAAATAAAGCTTAAAATACTTCTGTGACCGAAGACAATAGAAACGATTTTAAAGATAATTACAAGTGTAGAAAATCTTGTCACAATCACTCATGCTGGAAAAGATTTAACACCTAACTACGTTGTGGTTGAACTTCACATTTAGGAAATATACTATTACCATGCAGCAAAAAAATTTTGAGACCAGTGTTTATCTGGAGAACCGCTAAGGAAAGGCACAAGAAAGTGGCCACCCAGCAGGAGGGAAGTGAGATACGTACCATCAAAAACTCCAAAAAGACCGACTATCTCTCCATCCACACCATCTATTCTTGTCTCATAAAAATCCTCCATTGATGACCTCTTCCCAGGAGAGCTTGCATACCCGTAACTGAACTTACCATTCTGACTGTTTCCAAATAAGAAATTAAACATGGTGTTAAGACTTTTCTGGTTCACTCTTAGTTGGAAAGAATTATAAATGTATTTAGACTTTTCTGGTGCAGTCTTACTCTTGGAAAGAACTAATATGCCTATTAAATAGGTACAAATTCCTTGAATTACTAAATCCACAGAACGAATACAATATCAACAACAATCTGTTCTGTAATATGGTTGTAGGTCCCTATCTAAATGGTAAGTGCTTATGCAACCACCAGATACATTTTGTTTCTTGTGATCAATACACATACACATAAGAGATAGAAGTTGGCAAAGGGGCTGCATGAGGATAATTATCCTCTATCAGTACTGGTACTGACAATGAGGAGGCATTAACTAGTAAACAGCAACAGAAAATATCTATGATGACCTGACAACATACAAGCACAAGTCAATAATCCAAATCAATGAAATCATTATTCAAATGCTCAACTACAATGCACAGATAATTTTCTTGGCGCAAAAAAAAAAAAAAATGCACAGATAATTATAGCTGGCAGAGTTGCTAAAATCAAACAGGAAAATAATGAAACTCTAGAATGTCACACAAACCTAGGAATATTATCAAGACAGAGAAAACTGAGCCAATTAATCTAACATCCATAGAACTAATCAAACAGGTTACAAAATGTGACTGATTTGTCCAAATATGATGATGCTTCTTATGTACACATCAACTAGTGGTGGCTTACATGGATTAGATGCTTACTGCAGACCAAAGCTTCATCTTATATATGACATGCGTGGTAATCAATGTGGAACATAAAGACATGGCCCTTATCACAAGGGATGCAGGACAGACCACCTATCTTGTGGTAACAGCCAAGGCAAAGGCTCTCTTGACAAGAAGGGACAAGCAACTTAACAGAATTCTGAAGTTTGAATGTCAAATAAGTCCCACAATCAAGATCCTAGGTCCAGTCTCAACCTAGGTCGTGCAGATCATTGTAAAGAAGAAGTCCAGTCTCAACCTAGGTCATGTAGATCATTATAAAGTAGAAGACCGAGAAAGACGTGCTTGGTAAACCCACACGCATGGCTTCAAAAATGGAGAGGTACTTGGAGAAGCCTCATGCTTAACAAAGAGCATCCAGTCATCATGTGTTGGTAGTGGTAGATAAAGGTAAGATGGAAATAACAATGCCAGCAGGTAGAGGGGGATCCAAGGATGCGTTGGAATTGTCTTATACGAGTGGCAATAAAAGGTGCATTTAGATGGAAAGTATCCCTATAGTAGTGCCAGCACATATGGCAATGCATGCGCTACCACTACTCATTTCAAACTTGGTCCATAGGTCACCTCACAGGCTGGTCCATGGCAGCATGCATTGGTTGGTTGCTGACATGAGCATGCCACTTCCAGAGACAACACAAGCACTCACTAGAATATTTGAATAGGCTTTCAACTAGCATTGAAATATCATTTGACTCTAAAAAATTTGGAAACTATTACACAAATAGGAGTATAAGTAGGCCAGTCAAATTTTATTGCAACACAGAAATCGTATTTGAATAACACATAAAGACAGGTACACACTCAACACCTTAACCAAGTAGAAGCGCAAGAATCGGTAACTAAGTAGGTTGCTCATTTGTTTTATTCAAACACAGAAATACTTTTTCCCTGACATGCACATAAAACTAGTACGTCTAACTCTTCCCAAATCCTGTCGTGATGGGAGTAATCATAACAGAAAGTTAATGTGGCATCAACAAATTCATTAAACTTCCAAAATTTTTGCCAGAAATGCATGACAACATTAGATGCATGTTTTCAGTTTCAAGAAGGGAAGGACAAAGCAAACAGGTACAAAAGCACTTGTCCTTAAGTGGATCAATGGTTTTTGAGCGTGTACCACATGATGTGCATGCATATGCAACATTATCATTATCTATTGGCTGGTGTTTATGCTTATCCAACTCCATATGTAATATCTAAAATGCAACAAAAGAAATTGAGGTGCAAAAATTAATGTACAACTAAAATATTGACAAAATACACTACACGGACACAAAATATGAGCAAATTACTTCTAACTCCCCCAAGATTTTGGACTAACATGCCCCCGCCCCTGAGGTACAAGACATTACATTCTCATTATTTACATGCTGTTGACATTTCCCACCTCAATGGGTAAAACATTAGTCAACCATTACATCTCAACAGCTAAATTTACTAAAATATCAACTTTATCCTTGGTAGTTAATCTACATTTTACTTGGTTACTTTTTTCCTCCACCATCTCTCTCACACAATCACCCTGCAGCCTTCCTTTCTTATCCCACCCATTCACCATAGCCTCCTGTTTCATCTGACCACCCTCACCAAAAAATAACCCTAATTCTCCCTACTAAACCCCTCTCTCTTCTCTCATCCCATTAGCCACAAATCAATCATACCCAACTAACCCTTTGGTAACCCATCCCTCTAATCAAAAGCACCCTTCTGCCGCACATCATCACCCAACTCTTGATTATTCATACCCAAACCTAGCAACCCCTATCAAGGCAGGATGGTTGAAGTGCATGGTGTTTCCAACTTTTTATGAAGTTATAAGATCTCATTAAAACTGAAGGAAAAGTTACATCAAACAACTACAAAACTAACTCTAGTGTATACCATAGAATGTTGGATAATTAAGTGCTAATATGGGAAAAATATAAGTACAATTGAGTGGAGAATATCATGAAAGATGTATGACCATACCAGAAAAACCAAAATTTGGAATGAGATAATTTGTTATAAGGTTAGGGTGGCTCCTACTAAAGATAGGATGAGGTAAGTGTTAAAGATGGTATGAACATGTATATAATGAAAACCAATAGAAACACCTATAATAAGTGTAACAAAATGAAAAAAGTTTGAACCAAGAGAGGTAGAGAAAGACGAAAAAAGGGGTCAAGAAACTCTTAGGCTTGACATTAAACATAATAGTCTTTCAAAAGATATAGTCATGAATAGAGATGATTAGTGAGCCAGAATTCATGTTATTGTTGGATTACAGCTTGATGTTATAACTTTTGTATATACAAGTCAATAAGTATATATCTTTTTGTTTCAAGTTTGGTTAATTGTCGGTTTCAAATTGGTAGTTAGTAGGTCAAATGTTAGTGGAGTTGAAGCACAGTGATCATGGTAATCTTGTGGTGGCTATTACCAGTACCACACCAATACAAGAAGTGGAGGCTTCTAAGTCTCTAATAGAAATGAATTTTTTTTTTTTTTTTTTTTTGGGGGGGGGGGGGGGGTCCGGTGGAAGAGATTGGGGTGTGTTGGTGAGATTGACAAAGGAAGAAGGGTGGTGGTTGTAAACGATTTAAGAAACACAGAGGATTGGTTTAATATTTTTTTGTCTTGACATGTAGTGGTGAAGTGAGGGTGTGTTGGCAGTGGTGAGATAAAGGAAGAATAGTGGTTATTGTTGATGATTTTGAGTGCCAATAGTGATGTGTACAATAGTCCATGTTTGCAATTAAGGTGAATACATTGCATGGATAGTTGTGGCTTCACCATTGAGCCCCTTGCCATGGAAAAGAGATGAGAGAGTAAGCTGCAATGCATCTTATTTGGATTAATGAGAATTCTGAGATATTTTTCATTTCCTCTCTGTTGTAATATGGTATCAGAGCAAATTGATTGCCTCCATCGTTTCCAATAACCTGAGTCATCTCCATTTCATTCTTGCTGTCTTTTTTCCAGCAATCTAATCGTTTGGACGGATCTGGTCTTCTATTGGTTTTCTGTCGATTTGTTCAAACCTATCTTGTTTCTTGATTCTCTTTTATGGTGACAATTGCATCTGATTCATCTCTGTTGAAGTTTGCACAAAGTAGGTCTTAAAATCAGAATAAAGGCATTGAAGGAATTGAATGTCTTTTAAGTTTTAAAAGCCATTGTAACGGTAACTAACCATATAACGGTACTAGTTAGTACCGACTTTTGTTCTTTCGTTTAAATGTCTTGTAATTTCCGCATCCCCTATATTTTATAAATAGAGGGGCCGCCTATGTTTCTAGTGCGCATTTTCTTCAGTTTTCTGCATGTACACGAGAGAGAGAGAGAGATAGAAAAGCCTAGGATTATTAGACTTTGTAATCTCTGTGAGGTAAGCCTGTGTGTGAAGGCTCTGTGTGTACTAATCTATTCTATAGCGAATTCTAGGTATCGCCTTCAGTCTGGATGTAGGACTTTGATTCATTCAAAGTCCGAACTAGGATAAACCCTTTTGTCTCTTGTTTCCTTTTTGTTTTTTGAGTAAAAGTGTGAGGATTGTGTGCTAAGTGTTCGATCAATCGCTCAACAACTTGGTATCAGAGCTAGATTTACGGGCACACAATCAAGATTCACTCAAAAGAGTTAAAGACAGAAACTGAAATCAAGAAATGGCTCTATCGGCATCATTCTCAAGGTATGATATTGAGAAATTCAATGGCAAAAATGATTTTGCATTGTGGAAAATTAAGATGCAGGCGCTTCTTGAAAATCTTGGATTAAAAGAGGCGCTAAAGGAGGAGTCAAAAGAAAAGGTTGGAGAAGGGGTCAAGACCCTCTCAACAGAACAAAAGGTAGACATAGAAGAGTAGGCGTAGCGTACGGTACCCTCATTCTAAGCTTGGGCGATAAGGCCCTTCGAGAGGTCTCCAAGATGACTACGACATTGGAGATATGGAAGAAATTGGACAACCTCTACTTGACAAAGACATTGTCAAGCCGGTTATTTCTAAAGGCGAGATTCTTTACTTTTAGGATGAAGGATAATCAAAAATTGCAAGATCATATTGACGAATTCAATAAGCTTTGTTTAGACTTAGAGAATATTAATGTTAAGTATGATGATGAAGATAGAGTTTTGGTTTTATTGCACTCTTTGCCATGGTCATATGAGCATTTTGTAGATATCTTGCATCACGGTAGGGAAAAGTTGTCTTTAGATGATGTAATTGGAGCCCAAAACTCTAAAGACTTAAGATTTAAACTGGATGAAAAGTCCCCCACTGGAGATGTGTTGACTGTTAGATCTAGGAACACGAAGAGAGACCCTAAGACAAAGGGAAAATCTAGGTCTAACTCAAGAAATAGAAAAAATCCATGTTAGAGTAACTCACAGCTCTCCACCTATTTTCTCAACTCAACTAGCTCATTATCAAACCCAAGAACACACTGATAGAAGAGACGCACACAGATTTAACAAAAACAGCAACACGCACAGCAAGAAACACTCAACGATTTATCCCGGTTCGGTCTTGTAATCCAAGACCTACATCCAGACTTCTAGGCACCAATGTAATCCACTATCTTGAAACATCCAAGGGTTGATTACAAGAGAACTGAATCCCCTCCCGCCCATATACACTGAAAGCTATAGGAATACTAGGGAATACAAGCTACAAACCAGCCTCTCCCTACCTCTCGCAGTCAATCCCGAAATCAAGACAAAAAACCAGAAGCTATACTTCACACATACAGGTGCACTAAAACCTCTCGCTCTAACATCTTACCCACGGCCCCTATTTATAGGCAATAGGGGTGAGGATAACAAGCAAGAATAAAACAAACTAACTAACTAACCAACTGCCTAACTAATTTAACTAATCTAAGTGACAGCTGCCTCCTCCTAGAAACAAACCTTCTAGAAGAGGAATTTAATCTAACGATAAAGCAGAGAAGAAAAAATATGCAGCAATACAAAGATACATGTTTACATTAAATCTAATCTAATACAAATGACACAACAATCCAGTTAAATGCTATTATTGTCATGAAGATTGGCACATTAAAAGAAACTGTCCTAAGAGAAAAAAGAACCTACAAGATAAAAATATTTTTGATGGTGGAGCCTCGATATGTAAATTTGGGTATGATAGTTCGGATGCCTTAGTTGTTTCACATAAAACTGAAAAAGAGATATAGATAATGGACTCAAAATGATCTTTTCATATGACACCAAATAAGCACTGGTTTGTGAACTATCAGGACACTAATAGGGGTAAAGTTCTATTAGGAAATGATCATGAGAACAAGGTTCTTGGTATAGGAGATGTTAGACTAAAGATGTATGATAACTCTTATAGAACCTTAAGAGCTGTGAGACATGTTCCCGAGTTAAAGAGAAATTTGATTTCTCTAGGAGAATTGGCTAGGAATGGTCACAGCTTTAAGGGAAAGGGAGAAACTCTAAAGATAACTAGAGGATCCCTAGTGTGTATGAAGGCCTTACAGCAAAACGGCATACATGTGTTGCAAGCTGCTACTTTGAATGGAGAAGCAATAGTGGTCGGAGAAAAGGCAGTCACACAGGCAAGACTTTGGCACCTTAGAATGTCACATATGAGTGAACTTGGCCTAAAAGAATTATCAAACCAAGGGATTTTGGTAAAGGACCAGGTGGCAGGACCAGAGAAGTGTGAGTCTTGCATTTATGGGAAGTCTACTAAGGTAAAATTCAGTAAACATGTCATACACTCCTCAAAGGCACCTCTGGATTATATACATAGATGGGGACTTGCCCAGATTCTGACTCATGGTGGAGCAAGATATTTTCTGTCTATAATAGATGATTACTCAACGATGGTCTAGGTTTATGTCTTGAAGTCCAAAGAATAGACTTTTGAAGCTTTCAAGACATGGAAGACCATGACAGAAAATCAGAAGGGGAAGAAAATTAAAACAATAAGGACTGATAATGGCCTTGAGTTCTACAATAGGGAATTCACGAATTTATGCAAGGATAGTGGGATAGTTCGACATCTAACTGCCCCTGTGAATCCTAGACAAAATGGCCTTATAGAAAGAATGAATAGAACACTTCTAGAGAGAGTAAAGTGTATGCTATTTCATGAAAATCTATCTAAGGCATTTTGGAGAGAAGTTGTAAACACTGCTACATAGATCACCATCAGCAGCTATTGGTTTTAAAACCCCTTATGAGAAATGGAATGGGTATAAACCTAATCTAGAACACTTGAGGGTATTTGGGTGTATTACATATGCCCATGTGAAACAAGGAAAGTTAGAACCCTAGGCAAAGAAATGTATTTTCATTAGATACCCAGCTGGGGTAAAGGGGTACAAGTTATGGAATTTAGAACCTGAGAGCCAAAAGATTCTCATTACTCGAGATGTCATTTTTTACGAAAATTCCATAACTAACGGCCTACATGAAAAGGATAATGAGCAACCATCTCCTACAACAGAATCAATAAACATTGAGTGGCAGGATGAAATTCCAAGTACCAATACTGATAATCCTCAAAATTATGATCTAGATCATCATGAGGAGGTTAAGAAATTAGTAGCAGACCAAGAATTTGACCCTCAAGAAGAGTGTAGGGATGAATTAGATGCTGAGAGCGAGCCTGACTTACAAAGGTATAACGTTACAAGAGATAGGCAGAAAAGGCAAAGTAGACCCCTAAACGTTATGATTACTCAAATCTAGTATCCTATGCACTTACAAGTGCATCAGAAGTTATTGAAGATGAACCCCTGACCTATGAGGAAGCAGTCTCCCCAAAAGACTCACTTAAGTGGGTTGAAGCCATGAAGTCCGAAGTAAACTCTCTTAAGAAGAATAAGACTTTGACCTTAGCTGAAAGGCCACAAGGACAAAGAGTAGTGAGCTGCAAATGGCTATATAAGGTAAAGGAAGGATCAGAAGAAAATGCAAAGCCTAGATATAAAGCTAGGCTGGTTGCAAGATGTTTCACTCAAGTTCCAGGAGTGGATTTCAATGAGGTATTCTCCCTTCTTATAAGGCATACCTCAAATTAAAGTCCTTCTAGCAATGATCGCTAAATTAAACTTGGTTTTGGAGCAGATGGATGTTACAACAACATTTTTACATGGGGAATTAGATGAAAGGATCCTCATGGAGTAGCCAAAAGGGTTTGAATCTAAAGGAAAAATAGAACAGGTCTACCTATTGAAGAAATCCTTGTATGGATTCAAGCAAGTATAAGAGGTTTGACACATTTATGATAGAACATGGGTTTGCTAGGAACTCATATGACTGTTGTGTATATTTTAAGCATATATCCAGCAGCATATCAATATATCTCCAATTGTACGTTGATGATATGCTGATTTCCAGCCAATCAAGGAAAGAAATTCAACAGTTAAAGCTAAATTTAAAGTCAACATTTGAGATAAAAAAATCTAAGAGAGGCAAGGAAAATATTGGGAATAGAAATCACCAGAAATAGGTAGAAAAGAATCCCATGTTTCTCACATAAAGCATACTTAAGAAAATTAATCTAGAAGTTTAGAATGGCTAAGGCAAAGGCTATAAGTATTCCATTTGCCCAACACTTCAATCTACCAGCAACCCAATCTCTTACTGACAAAGAAGATCAAGAAGAAATGAAAGAAATCCCCTATTCAAGTGCGGTAGGGAGCCTGATGTACAGTATGATATGTACACAGCCATACCTAGCACATGCAATGAGTGTGATCAACCAGTTTATGGAAAACCCTGGAAAACTTCATTAGAGTGCAGTTAAATGGGTATTTAAGCACTTGAAAGGATCATTGGATACAGTGTTAGTTTATGGTGGAAAGTGAGGCTAGCATCCTAGGATATTCAGATGCTAACCATGCAATAGATCTGGATAAAAGAAGGTCCACAACCGGTTATGTCTTCCAGGTTTGGGATGCTACAGTAAGTTGGAAAGCAAGTACAACATGTAGTAGTCTTGTCAACTATTGAGGCAGAATACATTGTTATTTCAGAGGCAAGTAAGGAAGCATTGTGGATAAAAGGACTGCAAGGAGAATGTCATGACCCAAGGAATAATAGAAGGGTATTATTGTAATAGGATTGTAATGGGTTGTTAGGATATTTTTACAAATTATTAGAAGCACATGGGTGCTGTGACCCAAGGAATAATAAAGAATTACTTGGAAGGGAGATAGATACTACTATTATGTGTGACAGCCAGAGTGTCATTCATCTATCTAAGAACTAGGCCTATCATGAACACACAAAGCACATCGATGTGCAACATCATTTCATACGAGAGGTGCTAGACAGGAAGGAGCTTAAGTTGATAAAGGTAGCTGGTGAAGACAATGTAGTAGACATATTCACCAAGGCCATTCCAGCAGCCAAGTTGAAGCACTACTTATAGCTACTCTAGATAGCTTCAAGAAGCCTAAGCAGTCAAGCTTAGGATATGAAATAAGGAAGGTCAGGAAGAAGGCAGATGCATAATCCATAGGAGAATCGGAAAACTGAAGATTAAAGACTCAACTTATGCAAATGGTGGATAAATTGTTGAAGTTTGCACAAAGTAAGTCTTAAAATCAGAATAAAGGCATTGAAGGAATCGAATGTTTTTTAAGTTTTAAAAGCCATTGTAACGGTAACTAACTGTATAACGATTAGTACCGACTTTTGTTCTTTCTTTTAAATGTCTTGTAATTGCCACCTCCCTTATACTCTATAAATAGAGGGGCCAGCTATGTTTTTGGTGCGCATTTTCTTCAGTTTTCTGCATGTACACGAGCTTAGGATTATTAGACTTTATAATCTTTGTGAGGGAAGCCTGTGTGTGAAGGCTCTGTGTGTACTGATCTATTCTATAGTAAATTCTAGGTATCGCCTTCAGTCTGGATGTAGGACTTTGATTCATTCAAAGTCCAAACCAAGATAAACCCTTTTGTCTCTCGTTTCCTTTTTGTTTTTTGAGTGAGAGTGTGAGGATTGTGTGCTAAGTGTTCGATCAATCACTCAACAATCTCCGTTGTCGATGAGCAATTCCCCCATCGACGACAAATCTAGTCCTTATTTTCTTCACCATTCCGACAGCCCTAGGCTCGTTCTAGTCTCTTAGCCATTGACTAGAGACAATTATGCGTCGTAGAGCCAGCCTGCACATATATATTATCCACATTGGGGGCAATTTTTGAGGAAAATTAAAAAATTATTACAAGAAAATTTGCCTTCAGAAGATTATCTAATTTCCTTTGTCGCTATATTGAGGAGATTGTATCACTAACAAACTTCAAGAGAAACCACTTGTCCGGAACCTAGTCCTAAGTGATGTTTTCTTTGGAGATGGAATTGGAATTTGAGGGAGAAATAGGAAGAAATAAAGGGGAGAGATACCAAAATGAGGGAGGAGAAATGACAGGAATGAGAGGGAAATTATAGTATTAGGGAAAATAAACTAAAATGAGGGAGGAGAAAAGACAGAAATGAGGGGAAAATTAAACAAAACAATAGGGAGAAAATAGACAAAATTGAGGGAGAACAGGAAGACTTCAATAAATTCTTGATAACTCGTAACATTTTTTGCACTATGGGGTTATAGGTTTATATAGAAAGTTAACCAACAGTTATTTGTGACAGTTACCACTCCTCCTCCACTACCAATAATTGTTTTTAAATCACTCCACTACCTCCACACTGTTCCATAATTGTAAATTAGTTTTAGATAATACCCAATTACTCCTAGAAAATAACTATAAAAATACTACAACTATCCCTAATTAACTAGCAGGTCGTGACACCACTATAGTGGTAGCCTAACGACTCGAGAGTTCTTAAGTGTCACCCGACTGTGGAGTTCAAACGTTAAACCTATCCTGCTTGTGGGATGACCTAGACCTATAACAATAAAATGAGTATCCACGTGCACTGCAATCAACTAGGGAGATAGGCTCGCCTTTCTAATAGTAGCTATGACTCAAACAGGACATTCCCTATTGAGGAAAGGCCCTCATGGTCATGCTCAAAGGGGGTTGCTATGTTGGTCACCCCACCTTCCTCTTTTCAAAAAAAAAAAAAAATCCAAGAGGGTATGAATATAATCTACTCAATAAATATTTATATTAAAGCCTAGCACAAGAATGGAAATGTCCACAAAACATGATAGAAAAAAGGACTTTTAAGAAAAATGATAGATGCTTATAAAAATATGACTTCTTACCTTTTCCATGTTTTATTATTTCTTTGTGATGCCAACATATTCATGTCTCATAACAAATGTAACAATTTCACCATGTGAAGTTACGCCACTTCAAAATTAACAAACTTAGAAAGGTTCTAGTTTCCATTCTAAGATATCTAAGCATGCATTGCAAACTCAATTCAGCAATAAAAATAAATCACGCATTCTCATTTTTATTGGTCAAAACAACTCCATTATTGTTGTTTGTCAGATTTTTAATGTCATTATAATAGCTGAAAAGAACAGCTTCTCTGCCTCCCTAAAAGTAATACTAATCTTCTTCCCCCTAATTCAAAGGAGAGAAGGCAATGCTAGTCATAAACAAGATAAAACAACACAATTTTGAGCATTTATTAATCTTTATTCCTTAATTTCTAAAATTGTTACCCAATGGATCAACACCACGTATGCAAGAAAAAAGGATTATTTGATGTCACTTAATACCATGAAAATCACACGTGATTTAGAAAAAAGTTACAATAATTTTTCAGGTATGAATCAAATTAATTGTGATTTAGTAAAGAGATGTTTTCCTTTTTATAATTTGTATTACCAAATTGTTTTCTGAAAGGGACTATGAGAAATATAAATCTTTCCCCTTGAATGAATATTTTGGATCAAAGATAAAGGCTGCATGTAAAATAATATTTTACGAGATTCTTTCAAACTTAAATTCTCCTAATAGTTTATGTACACTTTAAATCTTACATCATTGTAGACGTAATAATTTCATTAATGTACTAATTAATGATTTTTCATAATGACGGCAGGAAGGAGGGAGGTTAGAGTTGTTTTCGGTGGGAAAGGAAGGTATTAGATTCTAGTCATGGTGGGGCAGTGCAGCAGGGAGCTGAGGAGAAGCTTATTCCCCCCCTAGCCCCCTGGTTATGTCCATGTGTACAAATGATGTTAATATACATATATACTATTATATAGTTACAGAGATAACATGTCACTTCTATGGCTGGATGCAAAACGACATATTACATGACAAAAAGTGGTTAAAAGCAAAGATCTCTACTATTTGCCTGCATAAAATTGGTTGGTGTTGCACTTTTTTAAGGATGTCCAGCATGACAAATCATGATCACTTTGACTTTTCTTACTGTCGGCTTGCATGACAAGCTTCGTCTTTGTAGAGATGTAGGGGCAGACACAAACAAATGCGATTGCATAAATATCGCTGCCGTATTGCAATGTATGGACATTAATGCAATGCCAACACAACATAACAATATCCATATAAGGATCAAGGATCTATATCCTGTCCACTGCTATAAAAGGATTTGTGATAAATAAAATTTCTCATCCATGCAGATATTTTAACCAACAGTTGGACCACATGGTGACTTAAACAGATATTACTCCATTGGGCAAATAGTTGGACGAAACATTATCTACACCACTAGGGTAAGATAAAAACAACATATCATGGCTTTATCCCACTATGTAAGGTCAGCTACATGAGCTTTAGATCACCGGTCATTTCTATTGGCCTAACTTTCTGTAAGGCCTTTTAACGTGAGGCCTTGTCAATGTTTTTCTTTCCTAAAAGACCTATTATTATTGGTTGAGAATAATATTACCAGTCAGCTACATTGATACCTTGCCAATCATCTCCATCTATGACTATATGCACAACATGGATAAATCATTGAAAATGTACATCATTAACATAATGAAATTCATAAAAAACAGAATAAACCTGCAGAGATAAAAAAAATAACAAGATACATGCTGCTCGGGAAGCTTCTCTCAATGATAGTGAAATCCATCATATTATACAACAAATTAGATTTAACCCCACAATCCAACCAACTGAAAACATTTGAAGGTATATATACAGGAAGATGGAGAAAATCTCAAATTAATAGTCACCTGAGGCCACCACCGCTAACAGGTGTGTCATCAGCAGAAAACTGGCTAGTAGATGAGAAAACAGAATTAAGATATCCCATAACTACTGCTTGATTTTCCTCTTCAAAGCCCCACTACGACACCTCTGTACCAAAACAATATTATATGTATATATATGTTGATGTATAAGCCGATGGCAGGCAAGCGAAGCCACAGAGAATCACGAGATCTCCATCCAAGGCCATACCTGCACATAACCTAATTTCAATCAAATTTAACCTCTACAAACAATTCTCATAGTAAAAGACAACATACTCATCGGCGGATCTTTCCAAACTCCAATCCGATCACGAGCCAATAAAATCGAATTCGGGAAAAAAAAATCAGAAATCAAGAGCAATAGTGAATATAAGCAGTCAAATTCACAAACGCGAAAAAAGAGGATTCAGAAATTTATAAACACGCATCTATGTAAAACATAATAAGTAATTACATACAAAAATTCAGATATACATATATGGAGAGAGAGAGAGAGAGAGAGAGAGAGAGAAGGGGGGGGGAGAGAGAGCACCTGAAGGAAGGAAATGGAGTGATGAACCGCCATGGGAGAGGGAGAGCGAGAGCGAAGAGAGAAGGACGACAATTTTAGAGAGAGAGAGGGTTTGGGTTAGGTTGCTTCCAATTTTGTTTTGGTAAAAATGAAAGGCGAGAGATCATATGAATGGGGGGAACTAGAAATTTGGAACTTTCGGGAGTTTGGATTTAGGGAAAGAGAGAGAACAGAAACAAAAATGAAATGAAAGGGAAAATGGTGATTAGGTGAGGGTGGGGGGACTCAGTCAATTCAATCCCCAAATGAATGAATACCGGCTGGAACTTGATCTCCGTTTCGGATCACACATACACGTGGACGCCATGCTGAGCGAGGCGTGGCCCCCATCTTGCTGTATCAATTTTCTAGGTAATTGTACTTGTCACCCCCAATCAATGCGCTGACTCAATCCTTAGGCGTGCATCATTGCACCACCTGGTCCTGATTTCAGCTGCAACCGCCAACTGCCGCCGAGCCGATTACAAACGGGCCGCCCCGCCTCCCCTCCCAGTTTAAGCCCAGTTCTGTCCCGGCAGATCCGGGCTCATCTCGTTTCACTAACAAGTCGGGCTCGGTGGCCCTGCACACCCCGATTAAAGCTTCTTAATTTTAATTTATTTAAAAATTTATTTTTAAACATTTTAAATTACTAAATTAGGTTTATTATTTAAACAAATAAAATATCAAATAATTTATTTTATTTTAATTTTCTGATCAAACTAGTTATATACTATAAAAATGGTCAAATAAATCATTATAAAGTTAGTGACAAATTAGCTATTAGATTTTAAAAATATACAAATTAAAACAATATAAATCACTTTTATAACTATTCCGATTATTTTAATTAAATATGTAGTTAATATTTTTAAAATAATTAAATTATTGTTGGATGACATTAAAAATATATTTAACGTGGTGACTAATATAATGTTATATAAAAAAAATATAATAATTTATTTAGCACTTTTTAAAATATAATGATTAAATTAGTTTCAAATATTACAATACAATGATTTATTTGTCAATTCTTAAAATATAATGATCAATTTGACCCTCCTACAAAAATAAAGACACTTCCATTTTTAAACTAATATTAGATTTAGTATTTTTGAAGTTCTTATTTTAAAAATGTTCATTTATATATTTTTCTTTAAAAACTATTTGTTAAGTTTAATTCTTGACCTCTAAATTAATGTATATTTAAAGCAATCTTATAATTGTATTAAAATTAATTTATATTTAAAAATACAAATTAAACTTCAAATTTTAAATAACGCGATTAAAGATAGATCTTCATTTAAATATATATATATATATATTTACATGCTTGTGCATATAATATATTAAGACGAGCATGAAAAAATCAAAGGAATGAAACAAAACAAATCAAACAGTCCTAAATTATGAGTTTTGGTGATTTGCAGCATATAATAATTTTATTACAATTTGAAAGACAAACAGAATGTGAATAAGGATTTGGTTTGGAAAATATAACTAAAAGTAACCTTACACTAAAAACAAATGCATGATTTTTATGTTCCAATTAAAATATTTTATATTAAACAAAGTTTATTACATAAAAAATGAATTACCTTCTTATTTGACACTAATAATCTAATTGGGTTAAAAACGTATTTTTGTCTATAAACTCTTTCTAGTTACTTATGCCCTTTTCCTCGAGAAGGGAGTTATTGTGCTTCTTAAGTTGCAAGTTGGGACCTATTAGACACCTAAAGTTTCAATTATTGACCCATCTCATTGTACAATCAACATTACATGTGAAATCACATGTAATTGAGGAGAGTGGGAGATGATCAGGGTGGCAGATAACCAATATTTGGGTAGCAGCTTGCACATTAATGGCGGATAAACGGTTGGATGGTTGCGATTGACATCAATGAGGGATAGATAGCCAGCGAGTATGAGGTCTGGACAACCAACGACGTGAGATTAACTGCCGACGGGAGGGAGAGCAATGGTCACCGATGACTGGCAAAGGCGACGGAGACAAAGCTTGACCAAACAAAATAGGGGCAACCGATAGGGAAATAGGTGGTCAGCTACAAGGGTGGCAGACTGCAATGGCAATGAGGAAATGATCGATGAATGACAGAGACGATTGTTGCAACAATTGAAAATGATAAAGGGTTAACCAGATCTAACTAAAGAAAATGAACAGACGCAATGACGACAACGACAACAATGTCATCGTTGGCTAATGGCGATGGGGTTTAATAATTCCTCAATTAAACAATTAACTCGATTATGATTGCATTTTCAGTTTCAATTTTGACTAATTTTTTCACACATGCACGTATATATATAACAACCACTTTTATATTCAATATATATTGTATTAATATATTTTTTAATATTTGTGTATAATTTATCAATCTTTAATAATAAATTTGTATCAGTTGTACATCAATATATATATATATTGTATTAATATAAAATTTTGATAAATTTTATTAGTTGGACAAAATCGGGTTTCATCTTAGGATGAAACTCGATCGATGAAACCCAATCTTCTTATTCGTCACATGTAGCTTATCCATTGTTGTCATTCGCCACCCGCCACCTTATCCATAACCACTGTTTGCCCCTATCATTGTGCACTGTGTGTATGTACGTATAATTTATTAACATATATATATATATATTACATTAATATAAAATGTTGTCAAAGTGCGTGTATGTCACACATAGGATTTTGGGATTTTAGAGGCATAATAGGTTTCTTTTTGCAACTTGAATAGCACAATCAATCCCCACTTAAATTAAGTATAAGTGGTTAAATGGGGAGAATTGAAGGGCAAAAATATGTTTTAAGCATATGTATTTATTTCTTATAATTTATGATTTGAGAGATTATTACCATCAATAATTAAACTTCATTTGACTATATATGGTTTGACCATTATAAGTGTTTAGTTTAGCTTGTAAGTTATAAAACTTATTTTCTTATATATTTAGCATTATTAATAGTTTAAAAGTTATATAGCTTAAACGCTAATCTAATAGCGTTTGTAAAAAGTTGCTAAGGAGCAGAGCCGGCCCAAGTATAAGGCAAAATAGGCAGCTGCCTAAGGCCCCAATTTTTGATAGGCCCCTATTTTAAAAAAATTATAATTTATTTATATTTATTAATTAAATATAAAATATTAAATCTATAAAAAAATCTTACTACAGTTCACTTTCCTTCCCCTTCCCTTTGCCCCCCCCCTCTCTCTCTTTCTTATAAGCTCTGCCCAAATTTGGTACCATTGTTTTCTCACTTCCCAATTCCCAATTTCCCATAATCTCACCATTAAACCCATTTTCACTTCCCTCTCCTCTTTCTCACTTCCCTTCCTTTCTCTCTTACACACTTCAACTTTGGCATAATCGACACTAAGCTCAAGTGATCAACATGTTTGTAGAATTAAAATTTGTTTATTATTGATGAATTTTATTTTTTTAATACTATTAATTTAATATTTCGTTTTATTTCTTTCTATAAGAAAATTAAGAATATATAATTTTTTGCTCGACTTGCACCGATCTTCTTAGAGTTTAAAAAAAAAAATTATTTTTTCTTTATTTATTGTAATAGGTTATTTGATTTTTTTTATTTCTAAGATATTATATTTTAATTCAAAATTTATTGTCGTTAAGAGATTATCGAATTTTATAGTTGATTGAATTTTATTTTTTTTAATTTAAGAAAATGATAAATTTTTTTGGTAAAAAAGATATATTTTTTATTTTTTTATAAAAAATTAATACTCTTAAAAAAAGTCTCAAATTTATTTTCGCCTAGGGCCCCTAATGTTGTTGAGCCGACTTTGCTAAGGAGTTTTTTAATTAACCAACTCATCTACCATTTTATCCTTTTACATTTCCAAGGTTTGCACTTCATATCCCTATCATACTCATTAATGTCTCTTATATTTTCCTCCAAGATGATCGTTGGCCATTGTTGCCTAGCACTGCTATCGCCACAAGTTGGACATCGTCGCCCATTGCTGCAAGTTGGCCATCATCGCCAATCGCTGCCCATCGCTATTGTTGTCGCTTGTCACCCATTTCTGCAAGTTGAACATATTTGCCTATCGCTACCATTGACGCAAGTTGGCCATCATCACTATCGTTGCCTGCAAGCTACCATTGCCACCTTTTACTTCTAAATCCATCATCACTGTTGTCGTTGCCTGGTTTCATCTTTATGAATGTATTTTGTGAGTATATATATCAAATTTGCAATGTTTGATATATATTTATTTGTAGTTAGTGTCGGTCCTCAAGTTTTTAGGGTCCGGGGCAAAAGTAAAATTTAGGCCCTCATATATATATATATATATTTAAATTTAGTGATGAATTCACTCTTATTTTTTAATTAAGACCTAATATGTTCAAATTAAGTAAAAATTTAACATTCAAGTAGAGTTGACAATTTTGAATACGACCTGATTACACGACACGATATAATACGGAGTTAAGCGAGTTAGGATTAGGGTTAATCGGGTTCGAGTTAAAAATAGGTCAACCCGTTTATGACACGATTATTTTTGTGTCTTAGGCGGGTCGACCCGTTTAACCCTTTTATACATGTAATAACCCGTTTAATTAAACGTGTTAACGGATTGACTCGAACATATTAACACGATTACATACGAAATGACACGTTTAATTAAAAAAGTTAGTGGGTTGATCTGAACACGTTAACACGATTATACACCAAATAATATGTTTAAAACTAAATAACACGTTTAACAGGTGACACAACACGACCCATTTAAATTAAACGGGTTAAACAGGTTAACAGGTGATATGACACGTTTAATTAAACGAGTTAAACAGGTCGTGTCGTGTTACACATTTAATAAACGTGTCGTGTTCGGTTTTAAGGAATTTGACACAATTATTAAACAAGTCGTGTTTGGGTTAGTTTGATACGTGTTATACGTGTGTCTCAACACAACATGATTATAACCCACCAATCCGTATTGCTACCCCTACATTTAAGTCAAATAAATTGTATCGATTCAAATTTTAATATCTTAAATTTTAGAATAAAATACTATAATATATAAATAAGGTGAATATTTATAACAATTTAATACGTTCTTTTTCATCAAACAAAATAAATTTTTTTTCATCAAATCAAAAAAAAAATTTCTCTATATATTGAATATCTAAAGTAAAATTAAATTCTTTTATAATATAAAAATAAATTTTTAATCTAAACAGGCTTCAAGTCCGCTGAAGGAAGCGGACTTGAAGTCCGCCCAGCATTGCTGGGCAAGAGGATTTTTTTTTTAAATATTAAATTAATTAATAATTATAATAATATAATATAATATTTATTAAAAATAATTTGGGCCCCTCTAAATAATGGGCCCAGGGCGGTCGCACTGACCGCCCTGGTCCAGGGCCGGGCCTGTTTGTAGTATATATGTTTCAAACAAATGTATATTTATGTATAATTTATTAATATATAATTGTAAGTATTTTAGTAATTGTGAACATTAATTTATAATTTTTTTATTAAAAATTAATATTTTATAAATTATATATATATTTTTCAACACCATATATATTTTAGTATTTTTTTTCAAGTTATAACAACTTATAAAATTTTACAAAACAAATACATAATATTTATATATATAAAAGTAGGATAATCATTGTACATAGTTGACTCACACAGTTTTTTGCTTAAATTGTGCTAATTTATTTTTTTTTCTAAGTTATTACTCTATCTACATTCAATTTATTGAATATAGCAGGTTCTAATACATCAAAAAATAAATTATTCAATTTATTGAATACAACATATAAATATTTGAGAATCTTTATATATATAAGAGTAAGATAGTCATTGCACAAAACTGCCTCACACAGTTTCCCATCTAAAAATTTGTGGAATTAATAAAATTTACATTAAATCAGCTAGACTATTCTTTGCCTATAAAATTTACATTAAATTTATATAGGTTTTTCAATGCTATTAATTAATCAAAAATAAATATTTGTTTATCATATATTCTCATCAATTAATCCCTTACTCAATTAAAAATAAATATTATTTTTGAAATTAAAAATTTTAAGAGAATTTTTAATTAGTATTGGAAAATCCATGCTTCCTCACATTTAGGAATTTTAATTTATATCTGTATTTATTATAAACTTATAAATAAATAAATATATAGTTTAATAAATAGTTTTACCTTAATAATTAATTATTCACTATCTTTAATTTAATGCAAGACTAATGCATGAGTTTTTCAATGCTAATTAAGATTTAAGATATCATATTTTTAAGACTTATGCATGGGTTTTTCAATACTAATTAATATTTAATATATCATATTTTCAAGACCATAGAGAAAAATTAATGCATTGTGAAAGAAAAATAAGTCAAAATTCATATTTTTAATGTTTTGTTATCATTGCAAAAA
This sequence comes from Diospyros kaki, assembly GCA_036245055.1. Lineage (NCBI taxonomy): Eukaryota > Viridiplantae > Streptophyta > Magnoliopsida > Ericales > Ebenaceae > Diospyros > Diospyros kaki. Next base: position 37,175,370 of record BSEG01000001.1, on the reverse strand, counting down.
TTAACTTTAAAGACAAAATTTTTCAATATAAAATTTTATCTTTATGTCATTTGCTAATATTTTGAGTGTAGTTGAACTCGACGAATATAAATTATTTGATAAGTATAAAGTTGATTATGTAATTATTTATACTTTTATAACTATTTTTTTTTAATTTTATTAAAAATATAATTAAATGGGTCATTGGTAAAAATAATACTAAGTGTCAAAAATCTTGTAAAAGGACAAGCGATAAAATGTGATAGCTTATTTAATATGTTAATTATTCTTTAACATATTAAATGACTGTACATTAAATTAAGAATATTCTCTATTAGTACATTGAATAGTAAATAATTAATTAAATTTAAAATTTGATAAAATATTAAATATTAAAAGAAAAAAATTATAATTATCTTAGAATTATTTAAAATAATAAATTTAATTTTTTATTTTTAAATTTATAAATCTATTTTAGTTATGTCTCTCATACATCGCACGAGTTTAATGCTAATTTTTAACTAATAGATTAAAAGCATATTTGTTCCACCATAGATCAAATGTCACGCAACTAAAAAATTGAAGAGCTTTTAAGCTCCCTTTAAAGACTGAATTCGATTTGGGCGTAAACCCTGCCTGGTTTTGGGGAATTTTATTAAATCCTACATAGTTATCTCTCTCCCTCAACGTCTGTGTTTTGCGAAAATGAAGATGGCCAGTCAGCAGCAACAGGCGGCGTCGATTCGGCCGTGGATCCTTGAAGTGGTGCCTCTCATGGTAGTTATTCTAATCGCCGCTCATGTCTTCGCTCTGGTACTCACAATTGCTTTTCTCCTTCACATTTTGTTATATCTTATTCTTTTGTCGGATCTCTAACTTGCAAACGTATGTGTTCCGTGTAGGTTTACTGGATCTACAGGCTAGCTACTGATAAACAGCCTCAGAGAAGGAAGGAGCACTAGGGGGAAGCACTTCAATTCACAGCCACACACAAGAAGGTGAACAGCAGCCCCTAGTTCCTTGATTTCTTGTTGGCACTAGTACTTTCTATAGTTTAGTTATGTTTTCTTATGCATATCCGTGGACCTGCCAAAAGCAACAACTGAAATTCTCTGGGCAATTTGATGTTACTGATTAACCTTGAATCTTTGAGGCGCGGCCTTATTTTAACATATGAATCTTTAGATTTCAGGTCTGTTTGTGAATGGAGTCAATTCAATTGGTATTTCGATGCTTGGTTAGTGTCCTTCTCCCCCCCCCCCTCCCCCCGGGGCCGGGGGGCGCTCTCTCTAATCTTTTTTTCTGGCTGCCAGTTTCTCTATTCTGGTTAATCTGACTTTGCATATGGTGCCATTGGATATACAATTATCCTTTGTAAAAGATAGTGCAAAGGTTGCAAAAATGGTGCCCGGAGGTTGTCGTGCCAGTGTTTATTATGCACCCTCTGTGTTCAATTATGAGAACTATAATATTCTTTGAGGTTGTGAGCAAGCGGTTGTCTTTCACTATCACATAGTTTTTGTGGGAAAGTGATATTATAATTTATATAGAGGTCATGATGAAAATTGGATGTATGGTCACAAATAGGTATGAAGTTGAAATATTTTTTGATGAATGGTGTTTTCCAACATTTTCCATTGTACAAGAATACATTTGGTCAATTTTTCCAAATCATGATATTTCTAGAATGGAAGGCTGTTTGGAGATGTTCACTGTTTTTAGGATGTCCAGTTGTAAACTAAATTTTGAGGATGCTATTCTAAGTTGGAGGGGGGGGGGGTAGCTAAAGGAGTAGTATAGGAACATCCGGATGCAAAATTTCCCCTCATCCTTTTTTATCTTGATGAATTATTGGCCTACTTTTGCTATGTCTTGCCTGCATCCATTCAGGTTCATCTTAAGGTGATCTCAGTCCACTTCTTTTATATTTGGACTTCACAAGCCATGATTAACAGTCTTTGCGTGTGCAAGTGTCACAGTTGTGCTGTGACAGCTTCTGTCCTCCTAATTCGGTGTGAATTAGAAAGAATCGCTAGAGAATCGTAGGAAGAAAAGAGAAGGGATTGGAAGAGAAAGAAAGAGTAAGAGAGTAAGGGAGGAAGAGAGAATAGGAATCTAATTTTGGATAAATTGATTGATACCGTTACAGGAGGCTGACATAGTTTATATAATAAACCCATGGGTGCTACCACAACAGATCAGCTCTCCTCTAATAGACTATTTTGTCTTATTCTAGCCCCCCCTTTACACCTGGCACAACAGCCTAACAAACTACCAGTTGGAAATTATAAAAGCTATAATTAATATTGGAAAGAGAATAACTAAATCTACTCAATCTCCGCAGCAAAATTGACCTAAATTTCGGTCTTCCTCTTGTTTTGTGATAATACCCATTCCTTCAGCAATTTCTTGTCCTCAAGAAATGTTCAAGAGGTTGGCTACCCTTAGAAACTGTTGTAGTAATTGAGGAAGGTATTCCCAGGTATCCTTTACTAAAGACTCCCCTTGCCACCTAACCAGCACTTGGATGAGAGGGGCTCCTTGGTGATAAACCCCTCTTCTTTCTAATATAGCCTCTGGCTCATTTGCTCCTTCTTTCTCCTTCGGTAACATTGGTAGCTCAGGGTTAACCCTCTCCTTGCCTGTGGTCCGTTTTAATAAGGACACATGAAAGACTGAATGGATTTTGGATCCTTCCGGCAACTGCAATTGGTAAGCCACTTTGCCAATTTTGGCAGTTATGGGGAATAGTCCGAAGTACTTAGGGCCGAGTTTGGAAACTGGCCCTTGGGAGATGGACTTTAGATGTGGATCCCGGAATCTTAGGTAGACACTTTCCCCAACCTCAAACTCACGATCACTTCTCCTCCTATTGGCGTATTGTTGTCATGACCCTGAGGATATGATTGTAATTGGGGGAAAATCCATGGTGTATAAGTGTAGACCTAATTGTAGAAGTCTAGAGGATATGCGAAAATAACTAACTTTTGTATAAATAGTTAGCAAAGCTGTTATAGTAGTTAGTGGTGGTATTTTCTGTTATTTCTTTCAATTGTAAGCCTATAGAGAGGCTGGCATAGTTAGAGAAAGGTATGATTTGAATAACAATTGAATTCCATTTTCCCTCTCTCAATTCTCCTAGCTTTCCCTCGGTTTTCTCTCTTTTCCCACCATTCTTTCTGTTCTCTTCTCTCTCTCTTCTTTTCTGCTTTTTCTTCCTCTAATTCTTACCAATTTACTTCCTAAATCCTAGCCAAACCCTAGGGTTGTAACATTTGGTATCAGAGCCGACGATTCTCGGCTGTGAATCGGAAGTCGTAGCAATTAACCAAGGCGATTCCGCAGCAAATTCAGACAATAGATTGTAGAATTGATCGAAGCAGTGATTTCCGACGCTTAGGGCGGATTAATTTCCAACAGTCTTGGATGCAATTCTGGTGACTGGAAAATTAATCAGAGCAAAGCACTTCGGGCTCGGAATTGGAGACGAAGTGGCGATTAAGTTCATAACAGCAGAACGTTGGCATTTGTAGTGGAGTTTGAGGTGAATCTATCAAATTCGACTAAACAGAGGTTGGTGGAATTCCGGCGAATTGTGGCCAGGCGGAGCTGGTTCCGTAATCTGATCTGTCTTGAAATTGGAGGCCGAATCGATTCAATCAAGTTCCAGAAGTACTGGCACAGCAGAAACGTTGTTATCAGAGTGGCGTAGCGGGTTTTGGGATCGGAAATGGATCTTGAAGGCGGAGTTCGGAGTTGATTCCGACTATGAATTCTGGTAAATTGTGTTCGAAACTTGGAAGGTGATTCCGACGGAGACTGTGAACATACGCGGTCATGTGCAGTTGATTGAGGCGAGTTTAGTACTGCTGAATTTGGAAGGTGAATTTAGAGCTATTGGTTGGAGATGGAAGTGAACAAACAAGGTCGGGACAATCGTGCATCTGTAGCAATCGTGGCTAGTGGCAAGCAACTCCAGCAATCGGCAATTGCTGTAGAACTGGGAACGAATTGAACTCAGGCCCATCCAGTTCCAGTGATTCCGACGGAGAATTGCCTCTTGGTTTGAAAATCTAGGAGGTATTGGTCGGTTAAGGAAGGCGTGCATGTGACCAAGGCTGTGATTAGCGATTACTAGCAGCAGTTCCGATCTAAGTTTGAAGGAATTCTGGATCAGATTACTAGCAGCGACAAGAACAATGGACTTCAGCTATTATAGTTGCAATTCAAGAAGGCGTTCACCTTAATTGCAACACAGTAGTTGAGATCCAGAATCAAAGCACGTCTAGAGCAGCTAATCCAAGAGGCGTGTTCCTTTGATCAGTTATATACTCGGAATTGAAGATGCAGTGGAGGCATGGTGGTTTAGGCAATACAGGCTTAAGTGGTCGGTGATTGGGTGGGTTGGAACGATCTAGAAGCGGGAATAAAGGCTAGGCAGAACTGAACTTGGATTGGATTGGGATTTGGGCAGAAAGGAGCAGCAAACGAGCAGACCGTGCGGTTCTAAATTGGAAAACGATCTGGCCGGACAAATCGGACTGTGATTCCGATTAATTAATAACGGATAGGCTCGTATTGGGGAGGTGTGGTCGGAAGTGGATCTTGAGTGAGGCGAGAAGTGTCGTCACGGCATGTGACTTTGACGATGTTCCAAAGTAATTGGACTTAGGTCACTGTATGTGACTGAGTTGTGATAGCAGGTGCGATCAGAAACGGTCTAGAGGAGAATTCCGCAAGCAGCGATTCTCAATTGACTTGATTTCAGTTGTGATTCTCAACTCAGATTTGGAAGTGGTGAGAAGTGAAACTGAGCAATTAGAGCCATTGCTGTTACTGTGGGATTTTGTAGAATTTGATTTGGAGCCTATTCACCAGCAAGAACTGAGGTTGCTGGATTGAAAGCAACCATTGCAAGGTTGAATTAGATGGCAGGGATCAAGGATTGCTGAATTTTAATTCAAGGAAGAGTTTCCGAAGGGATCCTTAGAGGCTGAATAAGAAGCTGTTATAGGGTGTAATTTCAAGGAATTGAATTGAGGAGATGGCCGAAGGATTAATTGCTGCAACAAAGGAAATTAAGGACCTCCGTAGGCAGCTGAACAATTTTTTGATCCTGTGTTTGCATAAAATTCAGATTGCTAATCGGACTTTGTCGACTTCAAGTCCAAGTGCCGATTTGCCCACTCTTGCTTCATTGGCTATTCCGGTGTTTGACAGGGATAGGCCAAAATGGTGGATTCGACAATGTGAACGGGTGTTCTATCAGCATCGAATAGCTGAAAAAGAAAAGGTAAAAATGGCTGCAGCTAATCTGAGTGGAATTTCAAAGGTTTGGTTCCAGAATTGGAGCTGGGGAAGGGTAGAATGGAGCTGGCCACAGTTTGTAAATGCCTTGTGTACCCGGTTTGGAGAAAGGCCCAAAACTAATGTTGACATAGGAGTTTCTAAGACTACTAATCAGGTAGTGCAAGAAGCTGATAAAGTAGCAGTGGAAATGGAAAATGAAATACATGCAGCTGATGAGAAGTATGAGGCTGATGATGTCCTAAAAATGGGAATGGTAGCTGCCAAGAAGGAGGAAAAACCTAAATTGGATCAGCCAATTCAGAATGACAAGAAAGGAAAGGCAATTGCTGAAGAAGAGATTGAGGTTCCACTTGAGAAAAAATCTGTTGAAAGTGAGCCTGTGGTGTACTCCAACAATCAACAAGTAAAAGTCTCTCTACTTGAGGAGGTCCCTACGGAAGATGAGGAAGGAGCTTCAAAGGTTGGAGTTGGTGTTGCAGCAAGTAATAGTACTATTACTGTTAAGGAGTCACAGGTCAAGGAAATTGCAGCCAAAGAAACTAACCTTGCCGTTTTGAGGTGTTTTGATCCTAAGCTGTATGACAATATTGCTATCATTTCACTTGGTGTGGACCAGATTCAAATGATGAAGGAAGAACAGGTTGCAGCCATTTGGTTAGGGAGTTTTGATATTGTGGAAGAGGAGGTTTCTGCCATCTGGTTAGGGAGATGTGACCTTGGAGAAAGAGAGGTGGAAAGGCAAAAGAAAAGGATACGGGATAAGCATAAGAAAAGGCGAAGAAGAAATCAGATTGTTAAGGTCGGTATTGGATGAAGAACAAGTTAACAGCTGTCAATTCTTGGGGACAAGAATTGTTTGAAGGGGTGGGGATTGTCATGACCCTGAGGATATGATTGTAATTGGGGGAAAATCCATGGTGTATAAGTGTAGACCTAATTGTAGAAGTCTAGAGGATATGCGAAAATAACTAACTCTTGTATAAATAGTTAGTAAGGCTATTATAGTAGTTAGTGGTGGTATTTTCTGTTATTTCTTTCAATTGTAAGCCTATAAAGAGGCTGGCATAGTTAGAGAAAGGTATGATTTGAATAACAATTGAATTCCATTTTCCCTCTCTTAATTCTCCTAGCTTTCCCTCGGTTTTCTCTCTTTTCCCACCATTCTTTCTGTTCTCTTCTCTCTTTCTCTTCTTTTCTGCTTTTTCTTCCTTTAATTCTTACCAATTTACTTTCTAAATCCTAGCCAAACCCTAGGGTTGTAACAATTGTTTCATCCGATTTTGGGTCGATGTCAATTCCTGCAATACCTATTTTCTCTGTTGCAAGTACTCTTCCACGGCTAGGGTAGAGGCATGCCCTCCCATGGCTGGTAAGGTCAGTGGGTTATACCCAAACACCGCTTCAAATGGGGTTCTCTTTATAGAAGTGTGGTGGTTGGAATTGTACCACCATTGTGCTAAAGCCAACCACCTATGCCAACTCTTAGGTTGCAACAAACACATGCATCGAAGATAGGTTTCTAGGCTTTGATTGACCTTTTCTGTTTGCCCATCGGATTGGGGATGATAGGTGGTTGAAAGATTGAGTTCCATGCCCATGTTCTTCATCAACTCCCTCCAGAAATGGCTTGTAAACACCTAATCTCGGTCATATATAATAGACTTAGGAACCCCATGCATAGCTACCACTCTATCCATGAATGCCCTCGCTACTTCTTGGGTGGTGTAGGGATGAGCCAACCCCACAAAATGTGCATACTGTCATGAACCTAGGGTTCATGATGGGCTGAAATTGGCATTTGGAGGGATCTGAGATGCTTAGGATTAAGAACATAAAGTTTAGAGGGATATTTGGACAGAAATGGGGGAAGGATGTAGAGAGAAATGAGGGAGAGAAAATGAGAGGGAGAATTGTAGAGAGGGAATCAGATTTTCATTAATCAATTCAAGTATATTTTCTCCTCTTACAATGGGGCTTTATATATGCATAGTAGATAGTTAACTAATTTCTAACAACATCCTAACAGCACCCATGTGCTTCTAACAACTTGTAAAAATATCCTAACAACCCATTGCAACCCTATTACAATGATGCCATTCTATTATTCCTTGGGTCATGACAATTCCCCTCTTATTGAGAGAGTTTTTGTCCCCAAGAACTTGCAACAAGTAGTCATTGCTTCATCCAATTCCCGCATTCTCTATCTGATTGATCTTTCTTTCTTTCTTTCTCCTTCTAGGCCTCTTCTTCTTCCTCGTTCTTAAGTGTCCGAGATTAATCTCAGGCGTAATTTGGCCTAGAACTTCAATGGGAGCAATCTGATAGCGTTCAAATCCAATACACCCACCTTCTACAATAGCTGCCCAATCAAACTTGATCTCCAATCTATGGACATAATCAGCAAATTCCGGACAAACATACTTAGTAGCTGAAACTTGGAGTCCAACATAAAGACTATCTGTGTTCGTGACCTCCATTAGTAGTTCTTTAGCATCCAATACAAGAATGGTAGACCTTCATCCTTAGTTGTAGTTATTGTCTTCCCTTTCAACCCACAACCATGCTTCGTTGCAAAAGTATCAACAACATTCTCAAAACGCAGCAATGGAGGATTGTGGACTTGCCTTTGATACTCAAACCAACGCCGTTTGTGAACATTAGCATTAGGAGTTACTACAATTTCAATTCTGACCAACGATTTCTCAATGATTGACACCTGGCCAAGTGTCTCAGCACTAGTAAGAGTGCTTGAGAGGCTGTCAATTGATTGAGTGCCATCCTCCAATTCCTTTTCCTCACTCTCTTCTTCCTTATCCTCTTCTTCCTCCTCTCCTTCTTCCTTAAAGTTGGACTGATCTTGTTGCAGAATCTCAAAAACATCACCATCGAGAACTTCTTTTTCAAAGGAATTGGTGTGTTCCTTTAATTCTCCTTTTGCTGCCCTATCAATTTGTTCATTACAAATTCCCTTTAGATAATGCCATTCACTTTTAATATCATTTATGATGTTGCACTTCTCCTCCAGTTATTCCATTTTTAGGAATTCTTTTTTGTTAAAACTTCCATGATAATCATCAAAGTATTCCACCGGAAAGTTGTAATGATACTTCTTAATCAGTATCATTGCAAACTCCTGCAGCTTCTTGCGGAACATTCGACCGAATTCCTTGCACTTTTCTTGTATTACACTTTTTGTTTTCTTGTCAACTTGGTTGATCCCCTTCTCCTGTTCCCTGTTGCTGCCAACTGGAAATGCAACCTTCTTTGGCTGTCATTAAGGTTCCATTCCAGCTGAAAGTGAAGCATTCTGCATCATGTATGCACTGCCTCCCCTAGCTTCATGAGTAGGACACCCAACTGGAAATGCAGCCTTCTTTGGCTGCCATTGAGGTTCCATTCCAACTGAAAGTGAAGCATTCTGCTTCATGTATGCACTGCTTTTCATAGCTGATTTTTCACCAACAGTATACTTTGAAGTCCAAGTAGAAGGAGTTCTATACATGATGAATCCCACACTTCCCTTCTGTATTTGTCTCACAACAGTCACCTCTGAAATTGATCCCAGAGGTGGCAAATTTCAGGCATTGTTCCACTTTAAAGTCCAGCCTATTTTAGGAACGGAAGAAGTTGCACAGTTACAGCAGCTTGGTTGGCCTCCTAGAGCGTTTGACTCTCAGCCGAAAATCACAATCGGCATCACAACAGTTGGATAATCAACTGCCTCAGGGCCAATTAGCCAAGAATCCCTCCGTCGGAATCAAAGAGGTTGTATTCGCCTGCAAGTTCTGATCAACCGGAACTGCTCTAGGCGTCTCCGAAAGCATCGTTGAAATCAATTAGCCCAGTCGCCTTCAAATTTCCAAGCTAAAAGTATTAGCCGACACTCACCTCCTAGTGCGTCGGAATCAAATTTTGAAATCCAATAGGAAATTGATCACGGGAACATAGAAGAGAGCTGTCGTGGTTAGGGAGTTCGCCTAGCTTGTTGGAAATCACGGCCAAGGACCTTGCTCTGGTCAGTTCTCCTGAAGATCAAACAGCTAGTGCCAAGGGTTACCAATTCAACTCTATGAAACGCCTCCTGAAAGTTCAATTAATTTCGTTACCGCTAGAAATTGCCTAACGTTTGACCAATTTCTGCCACAGGGGTCAGAAATCAACGAGCAAAACACCCACAGGAATCCGCCTCTCAATTGCGCCTTCCAAACACAGCCTAACCATTAAGTTTTGTTGAAATCTCAAACGGATCTGCCTGGCCAAGTCGCCTTCCAATTCGAAATCGCCCGGCCTGCTTGTTTGGAATTCCTGACCAACACTTAGTAAATTCACAACCAAGAGTCACTCTTCCTCTTCGTTTCTAAATTCGCATCGAAGGTTACTTGAATCGCCTTATGGAATTGCACTCATTGTCTAAGTCGCCTTCAGTTTCGAGCCAAGTCGCCTGGCTCTTTCTCTCAATTGAATCGTTCTTCTCTTGGCAATCTATTGCCGAAACTGTTTAATTCTTCGGACTCACCGAACCCTGCTCGGTCGATTTCACTGAGTCTCGTCTTCCTACTCGCCCAATCACCGTCATACTTCACCTTAAACCTCTACTTGATCGATTTCACATAGAGTCGCATCTTTCGGAATCGTCCAGATCCAATTCAACAGCTGAGGATTGTCGCTCAATTGTAGTCAAACTAATCAAAAGCTTAGGACAACTCTGTTGCGGTCTCTGATGATTTGATCGAATTTAGAAAGGATTGCTGAAGAACCATAGAAAGAAAGGAGGAGATTGGAAAAGAGAATAAGAAATTAGATTTTGATATAAGTTTTGATTTCACTAGCTACCAAATGAATTGGAACCACAACCAAGGATTGATGCTCTGATATCATTTGTCATGAACCTAGGGTTCATGACGGGCTGAAATTGGCATTCGGAGGGATCTGAGATGCTTAGGATTAAGAACAGAAAGTTTAGAGGGATATTTGGACAAAAATGGGAGAAGAATGTAGAGAGAAATGAGGGAGAGAAGTAGAGAGAAAATGAGAGGAAGAATTGTAGACAGTTGTAGAGAAGGAATCAGATTTTCATTAATCAATTCAAATATATCATCTCCTCTTATAATGGGGCCTTTATATAGGCATAGTAACTAGTTAACTAATTTCAAATAACATCCTAACAGTACCCATGTGCTTCTAACAACTTGTAAAAATATCCTAACAACCCATTGCAACCCTATTATAATGATGCCCTTTTATTATTCCTTGGGTCATGACGCATACTTAGTAAGTCAGTCTACCACCGCCATTATACAATCATTCCCTTCGGATTTTGGCAAACCTTCGATGAAGTCCATGGACATACTTGTCCATGACTATTTCGGTATTGGCAGGGATTGTAGCAGCCTTGGATATGCCACGTTTTCCTGTTTGCACCTTTTACATATATCATACCCCAACACAAAATCCCTCACTGCCTTTCAAAGTTGCGGCCAATGGAACAATTGCCTCACCCTCAGATAAGTGTTTTGAATGCCCGAATGTCCCCCTAAAGGGGAGTCATGCAAGGATTGTAAGATTTTCCTCGAGTTCCTCATCTTGGCCCACTACAATTCTTCCTTTATACCTCAATAGCCCATCCACCATGGTGTAACCTTCCGCCTCCTCATTTTCTAGAGCTAATTTCTCCAGCATGCCTCTTATGTGTTCATCTCCCTCATAGCTGTCCACCATTTCTTTGCACCACACAGGGATCACAATAGTTACGGTGGCTGCACTACCTTCTTCTTGACATCTTGACAGGGCATCTGCAACCAAGTTTTCCTTGCCCTTCTTATATTGTATGGAGTAATCTAGCCCCATTAACTTGGCTATTCCTTTCTTTTGCAATTTAGTTTGGAGCTTTTGCTATTGCTAAAAACTTCAAAGACCCGTGATTAGTTTTGATCACAAACCTCCCAACCTCCAAGTAATGTCGCCACTTCTCAACAACCATAAGAACTACTAAAAACTCCTTTTCGTATATACTCAGGCCTAAGTGTCTTGGACTGAGGGCTTGGCTTAAAAAAGCCAATGGTCTGCCATCCTGCATCAAAACAACCCCAATCCCTACTCCACATGCATCCGTCTCAAGCACAAAAGGCTTGCTGAAATCCGGTAGCCCTAATGTGGGAACCTTGCTTATTGCCACCTTCAATAATTCAAAAGCATCTTCTGCTTCCAGCCCCCACTAGAAGTTTCCTTTATTCAATAAGTTTGTAAGGGGTTTACTAATAACTCCATATCCCTTAACAAACCTGCGGTAGTACCTGGTGAGTCCTAAGAAACCCCTAAGAGCCCTTATGGTAGTGGGCCTTGGCCAATTAAGCATAGCCTCCACCTTCCTTGGGTCGGTATTAACCCCCTTTCCCGAGATTAAGTGCTCCAAGTATTCCACTTGGTCCTGACCGAATGAACACTTGGACTCTTTGATGAATAATTGGTTGTTTTTAAGGACCTCAAATGTGGTTCTTAGGTGGTTAAGATGTTGGTCCAAAGTTGGGTTATAGACAAGGATGTCATCAAAAAACACAAGTATGAATTTCCTTAGGCAGGGTTCAAATACTTGATTCATTAGGGATTGGAAGTGTCATGATTCACGTAGCAAGGAGGGGAAAGGGTAATTAAATGTAATAGGAAGGGAGGTTCAACTATTAGCAGAATAGGCAATAGAATATGCTGTAAAAGGGGTACATGTTTGTTATTGCTTTGGCAGATTATACATTCCCTTTTTGCTGTAAGCGGTTACCGCACATGGGCAAGGAATCCAGCTATATATTCAGCTGATCCTTGCCACGGAAGGTTATGAAATATTCTAATAGAATTCTGACATTCTCTCTCTCATTCTCTCCCCACTCTCTCTCTCGTCTGTTCTCTCTTCTCCCTAATTTCTCTCCCTATCTTCCTTCCTTCTTCCTTCGAACAATCCACTGGACGAAGGAATCACTAGTCAGATCCTTGGGAGCTGACAGGAAGGTGGCCGGGGCATTGGTGAGCCCAAAGGGCATCACCAAGAACTCAAAATGGCCACGGTGAGTTCAAAAGGCAGTTTTGTGGATATCCTCGGGCTTTATTCGGATTTGGTGGTAGCCTGAGCGTAAGTCAAGTTTGGAAAAGAATTTGGCTTGGTGTAGCTCATCCATTAGGTCTTCAATAAGAGGTATAGGAAACTTATCTTTGATGGTTAGGGTGTTAAGTTGCCGATAATCTACACAAAAATGCCAAGAAGCATCTTTTTTCTTAACTAACAGAATTGGGGAGGCAAAGGGACTCTAGCTCGGTCTAATAAAAGTTTGTCTCATCATATCTTTCACCATTCTTTCAATTTCGATTTTCTGGATAGGGGTATAACAGTAGGATCTGATATTGATTGGGTCAACATTCGGTTTTAAGTTAATGGCATGGTCCAAGGTTCGGTTAAGAGGAAGGGTATTTGGTTCCACAAAGAGGTCCTTGAATTCTACAAATAATTCATCAATAAGTGGTAAGGTGCATACCTGGTCAGTACCCCTTTGTTGGTGGTTGACAGTTAGCTGTAGCTCCCCCAACTCCTCTCCCTTAGGACTTCCTTCCACTTCCACAATAGAAAACAGATGTTTGAGTTGACTCCACTTGCTCTTAAGGACCCTTTGCAGCTTCCTACTCATAATCATCTTGCATGTAGCAGTCTCCCTCCCATTGGTGAGTGTCATTCTTCTTCCTTCTTTTTCAAAGGACACCTTCATATGGTTGAAATCAAAGCATATAGGGCTCACCCCCTTCATCCAATTCACCCCTAAAACGACATCACACCCTCCTAGTTGCAGCTGAGGTCTGCTTTGAATTTCTCCTCCGGCATTTCCCACATGAATCCCAGGCAGGCTGAGTCACTCACTACTTGGTTCCCATTAGCCACAGTCACACTCAAAGGCGGTGTATCAGTGAGCTGACACTTTAGTTTCTTGGCAGTGCTATCATCGAGGAAGTTGTGTGTGCTTCTGCTGTCAATTAGGATTGACAAACTGTCCCTTTTCACCTTTCCCTCAACCTTAATTATCTTGTTATTGGTGATCCCCTTGAGTGCATGGAGGGATATCTCTCCATTGTCCTCTACTAACTCTTCATCAGTTCCTTCCACTTCCTCTTCTTCTTCTTCTTCTTCTTCTCCTTCTCCTTGGCCTTCTAATAATAGCAACTGACGTTTGCATTGGTGCCCCGGAAAGTATCTATCTCCACATCTATAACATGCACCGGGTTGCCTTCTAGGATCATTAGGTCTCCCACCAAAATTGGTACCACCAAATTCCTTCCCCTGACATTACCTCTCACCAACTCCTTGTTGACCCCCTTGCTATTCCCTCCTTGTTGCCAATTCCCCATGTGTATAGCGCTTTGTTGCTGCACCTTCTGCTTCTTTAGTAGTGCCTCCACCACCATCTCTTGAAACTTGGCACTCTCGGTTGCCTGCTCAATCGTTCTTGGCCTAATCATCTTCACTATAGGCCTCAAATCCTCGCTCAGGCCACTGAGGAAACTAGAGACAAAATATGCCTACGTTAGGTGAGGATCATGACTACTTATCAAGGATTCAACTCTTCAAACCTCCTTAAGTATGATCCAACATAACCCACCTGCTTCATCTTGTTAAACTCCTCAATGGTATCCAACATACTCCTCTCTCCGAACCTCTCACACAACCTTTCAGAGAACTCTCTCCAAGTATAGTTCTCCATTACTCGTGTCCACCTTTGAAACCATGCGTCCACTCCATCATCAAAGTAGGCAGCCTCCAAAGCTACTCTTCTTTCCATTGACACATTGTACTACTCAAACAATCGCTCACATTTTCTAACCCACCATCTTGGATTAGTCCCTTTGAACACGGGTATTTCCATCCGGCGCATGGGAAACCCTTGTTGTGGTGGAATTGCCTGGTCCTCATGACCCCCTCCTATCAACGTCTCGGTGTCCTCACCCTGCTCGACAACAATTTCATGGGCTCTATTGTCTTAATTCACTCTTTCATTCTGTAAAATGAGGTTATTCCTATCTCTATGAGGAAAGTTGGGAGACGACCTTACTTGATTCTACCGAGTGAACATCAACATAAATTGTTGAAGTTGATTACCCATCTCCTCCCTCATCTGGTTGATATCGTCTCTCATTCGATTAAGTCCTCCTTCCATCTTGTGATCAACTATCATGATTGCATCATGATTTTTTTGGTTGCTAACTTCCAGTCGGTCCACCCGATCTTGGAATTCACCCACCGCCGAACTGAGTTGCTGGAGCTGAGACTCCATGTTCTTCATGTGCGTTCCTTCGGCCATCTCTTACGCCCCTAACACTCCTTGCCAGAACCGATGCTTTGATACCAAATGTCATAGTTGTGCTGTGATAGCTTCCGTCCTCCTAATTCGGTGTGAATTAGAAGGAATTGCTAGAGAACCGTAGGAAGAAAAGAGAAGGGATTGGAAGAGAAAGAAAGAGTAAGAGAGTAAGGGAGGAAGAGAGAATAGGAATATGATTTTGGATAAATTGATTGATACTTGTTGCAGGAGACTGACATAGTTTATATAGTAAACCCATGGGTGCTGCCACAGCAGATCATCTCTCCTCTAATAGACTATTTTGTCTTATTCTAGCCCCCCCTTTACACTTGGCACAACGGCCTAACAAACTACTAGCCGTAAATTATAAAAGCTATAATTAATATTGGAAAGAGAATAGCTAAATCTACTCAATCTCCGCAGCAAAATTGACCCAAATTTCGGTCTTCCTCTTGTTTTGTGACAGCAAGTTTTCTTGTCTAGATCTCTCTATGATCCTTTTAGATGTAGCATCCTACTAAGCATGTTGGCCATGTGCCATAGTAGATTAGCCAACATGGGTTTCTCTTAAGCATGATCTGAGATGTAATAAGCCTTATAGAAGTCAGAAGTGGTCATGGACAGAAATGCTTGGTGATCTATTATTCATATGGTTGACCCCCAAGTGGGATTGAGGGTTGGCGTGTTGTTATTTTTTATTATTCTCTTCATTATTATTGTTATCTTTTTAAGATGGAATTTGATTCTTGAACTTATGTTTGGTGGAATCTAAATTTTGAATCTTGTTTATGATGGAATCTAATTCTTAACCTAAATTATGTTTAAGCTAAGTTTCTCCTATCAGTTTGGTGTCAAAGAAACTGACTCTAATACAATGAGTATTCATGGACTACTTTGTGTCTATGCCCCTTGGGCTAGATTGGCTTTCCTCTTTGTTTCTTTCTCAATGCAATTTTTTTTTTTTTTTCACTGTTTTGGAAATAACTTGCTACATTGATGAGGTGTTCAATCTATAGCTTTCAGTGGCATTATGGCATTTTCCCAGAGTAAAGTATGGGTATGGCTTACAAAGCACGTGCTGTATTTTTTGTAGCATAGAGGAACATAATGATGACCTGATGACTATATCAGTCAAAGCTCATCCCCTAGTTCTAACTATAGCAGGTGGGCTTATTTTTTGTGGGATAAGTTTGTAAAGTTGTGGATGAGTGTTGATGGAAACCAAAGGGCTAAGTGTAGGAAATGTGAGCAACATTTCATTTTAGATTTAAGACAGAAGGCATGCAGCATCATTGATGATGTCACACCCAAAACAATGCAAGACCTTCCCATCATCCCACCACTACCAACTCCAGTGTCTTCACATCTCTCCCATCCCATCATCCATTCCATTCTATCACATCACTTATAGCTCTTTTGCTAAAGACTTGATTTGTTCTATTTATTTTCCTCACAGGCTCCTCTACTGGTAGTACTAGCAATACAAGCATTCCACCTATAGAAAACACCTGGACTGTTGATTTCAAAGGAAACCTTGATTTTTTTTTTTCATGCCCATCAAATGGCTATTTTAGGCAAACCTTATGAATACTTGCTATTGATTGCAACTATAGCAATTCTATATAAAAAACAACATTATGCAAATAAGCGACCATCCCTGAACTCATTAGAACTAAAACTGATTTGGGCCTAGATGTATGCGTTATCCTGGCTTTGCACCTAAAATTTTGAATTTTGTTTACGTGGCATTTTATTCACCATTTTGAGTAATTCTTTTGATGGTTATATATATTTGTTCTTGTTGAATGAATCTGAGGTTGACATGACGAGTTCTGAGTAGAGAGAAACTAAGTTCAAGTTTTGGCCTCTCTTAAGGGAAAAAAAACTGGGGGAAGAGAGGGAGAGAGAGAGAGTTGGCTGCAGGGAGATGGAAAGGTGGTGAATGGTCCTCTTTTTCTCTCTCTATTAATTATCCAAACTACAGGGTTTATTTATATATATATATTTGAAAATTGTGATCGAACCTTTAAATCTTCTTCCCATAACCTCCACCATCTTTGGTTACTCGAGAAATTACACGACGAAATTTATAACTTCGGAAATACCATAGTTCCCCTTGCTGCCCAGTCATCAGCATAAACTCAGGACAAGATTGATTTATTACTTGGGTAGCTTGGTTAGGGTGATTCCAAATGCTCCCTAAGCCTAATAGGGCTCTAACAAATCTTGTAACTACCCCTTAAGCTCCTTTAACTCTGGCAAAATCATCAATATGGTGGTGTTAAAATATGGTAGGTATATGGCGACAAATTGATGCACTCTGTCTCCTGTTCTGGAGGTAACCTCGATAACTTGTCAAGAAATTATCTGACAAGGGGTACTTGTTCCAACTACCCTCTAGTTGTTTTGGTATCACGTACCACAACCAAGAAAGCCTGACATCCTTGTCTAATATATTACCTGTTGGTCTCCAATGCTAAAATCATTGAACAAGGCGCTTGGATTCGATCACCTTTTAGGACAAATGCCTCCTTGTTAGGGATATCAACTCTAACTTCACCCAACAGTCTAGACTAGCATAGCATGAAGCAGAAGCCAACCAATCCATTTCCAAAATCATGCCAAATTCCATATCTTGTAAAAAGAATAAAATCTGCCAAGGTATCTCTATTGGCTATGTAACGGTACACTATTTGTATGCCCAGTCTACATGATCAGGAAGTGGGGGGAAAATTTTAATATTGTATATAGATAAAACTAGCTTCAATATTTATATATTCATCCTTTTGATATATATTCATTATGAGGGTATCTTTGTCATTTGTTGGTTAATAATTTTCCATTCCATCTATTTCCATAGCTCTCTCAAACAACGAGAGGGTAATTTCCATCCTCTTCTCTCCTAAATGAAGAGAAAAGATTTTATTTTCTATTCCACTTATTTTTCCACTCCATTCCATTACAAAATCTCTCCCCAACATAGCCCAAGTGTTTGGCACCTCTTAACCTTTACTCTGAAGCAACTGTCTCAAGCACAACAATCAACACACACTCAACAACATTGGAACTCACTTGACAAGAAAAATGAAAGCACCAAAATTTAGTGTTTTTTCAAACTAAAAAAAAAAACTATGGTCATTTTCTTTTTAGAAACAAGAACACACACCAAATGGTATTTTTTGTTTCTGTCTCTAAAATTTTGAAAAAGAAATATTAAAAACTAAAATGACAACAATCAAACAAACCCAAAACTCAACGGCCATTGGTGATTTGTAGTCAGTGATGGCATGACTAGCATCATCTCAATTATATACTTTTATATTTGAGATTTTCACTTCTTAAGCTTAATATAGGATATAATGGTCTTATAGAAGACATGGCAATAGGTAAAGATGATTAATGATGTAGAATCAATGTAACCAACCCCACATAATGGGATTAAGGTATGGTAGCTGTACTGTTGTTATTGATGAGATTTTCACTTATACATCTTTCTGAAGGTCACCGATAAATGTGAATTAATGAAATTGAGGATGGCCAGCTTGCATGGTGTGATGGGCAGTGTGTGCAAGATCCTGTCAATTCGCTACTATAATCAGCCCTAACATTTACTTGCAAATTGATATATCCTATGTCCCTAGCGTAAATACCGTTATATCCACTGCTTATTTATGCTATCTAAGCATATTATGGAAAATTTGATGACTTCTGCCCATCTGATGTGATGTTTGGGTGCAGGGGCGGATCCACAGTGTGGGCAGGGGGGGCGGCTGCCCCCCCTGCCCAAGAAAAATTTTCACTGTACAGTGATGTACAGTGTATTAATTTTTGCCCCCTGCCCCCACCCCTCCCACGTTCCGCCCCCCCCTCCCCTCCCCCCAACCATTTCCCCCCCCCCCCTGCTTACATTTGTTGGCTTCGCCCCTGTTTGGGTGCAAGTATTCCCGTACCATTTGCTTATATGAATTCACATTTTCTTTATATATTATGCCACACAAATATGACTTGAAAGTTTCTGTATGCTTTTCCAACCCATAAAATTCTTATATTGTTATATTTGTTAATTATCAAGAGTTTTTGGATTAGTCCAACAGAGATTTATCTAGTATTAGCCAGTCATTTTTCAATTAATTATTAATGTGAACAACTGTAACTGGGATTTTTGGAGATTTAGTTGCAAGTAGTGCCTGCCTCTTCTTTGTTGAATGACTATTGCTACTGAAGCTGCTTTATATTCTGTTTCTTGATTGAATGCTTCTCATCTTTAAGTAAATACCTGCTATACTTCCTGCATTTTCTGGTTAAATTAGGACTAATGGAGCACAATGGTTTTGTCACAGGGAATCTTCAATCCAACAGTAGTTTTTATCCCGTTCAAAGAGAAGGTCTTAAAGTATATTTTTTATCAACTGCTACCTATTATTTTGTTTGTAAATTCCTTTTCTTAAGCCATGTGATATGTTCTCCGGATGCTGTTTCATGTATGGACATTTAACACTGTGTATGTTAGTGCCAAGATTTATTTTTTTAATACATTTCTCACACAATGTCATTATTAGTTGAGGATTTTTAGCCTTCTATTCTCTTATTCCTCTGTGTGTATCAGGCATTATATTTTTTGACTTATTCTGAATGATGAATGCAATATCCAGTGCTACATAGCAACTTGTGTTTCAGTCAATTTCCAATTGCGCCTTGCAGTGTTAAGTGAAGTATGGACAATGATGTGAACGCTAGGATGAGTTGTGGCCCTCGGACACAACCAAGACCAGGTGCTCAAATCTAATATGTTTAATCACTTGTTATTGCGTTTGAAATTTGCAAGATCCAATTGAAATTATGGTACTTTGATACTTGACTATACTCTAGGAGTTGGGAGGATGTATATATCATCCACTAGGAAGTTAAATACACACCCACACACCATAACTGACACCAAGTCATTTGGTTGCTTATATTTTTTTGCTAGCTTTTAGAAAGGGGTAGATTTTATTTGCTGGGTGATTTGTTGCAATTGATTACAGTTCCCTTCTGCTTTTCTTCATTTAATATTCAAGTTGGTGTGAAGTAGCAGAAGAAAAATTTAGTCGACGCCACTTTGGAAGCATCCTACTTATTGGAATGTGCCTAGTGGACGTTGAATGAGAAGCTTCATCTTTCCTTGTCAAATTTGATGCTGCTATCTCTTTTACAATAAACCATGCCACGTTCTGTCTTCCTCTATCATAGCCATTTAAGGAGGATCATGAAAGTTTACTAGAAGGTGGTTAAAGATAATTTCTTGTACACATTAGTGAATTTAATTAACTTAGAAATAGATAAGGCACAACCAGGATAATAGAAGTTCTTAAAGATTCTAGGTTTTCATATGATCGATGTTATTTGGTAAGGGAAAAAGTAAAAGCCCTAGTTGTCAAGAGTTGTGGAAGACAAAACTTGTGCTCCATGTGAGCATATATGGTTCTCTCGACTTGATTTAAGTTAAAAAAAAAAAAAAAAGATTAGCGTAGCTTCTGTATGCATGATGAACTTTGCATTAACTTGTGAAGTAACAGTTAGCCGTACATGGTGGTGGCTTACTGGTTTTTAAGTCAAGCAGCCACACTACATGTAAGTGTGGGATGCGTATTGATTACAAACAAGAAAGCAGCCTCTCGAAGTAGTGGAAAACAACACTTCTACTAGGTATCTAGATAGTGGGATTGGATCTATTTGTGTTTTCTCTCTACTGTAGCCCCACATGGAAGCATTTCCTTCTTGGTTTGTTAATCTCTCTCTCGTTGGTTGATTTGTTAATTTCATGGAGTCATTCTTGAATTTACCATCTTAGCGCGATCTTTAGTTATTCGTGCCTTTAATTTCGACAAAAAAAATAAATTATAGGTAAAAATTTTGTTTTACCGTGTAAGTCTTACCAAGCCATTCTTTCTAAACTTTTTAGTCATTTGGTGAAAATTAAAAATCACAATTGATTTCTCGCTTTAATTTTTAAAAATTTGAAAACTCTAAAAAGGTGTAAACATAATTTTTATTTTTTTCTCTCCCACACTCTTCACCATCAATGACCCTTCTGGTGGTGGCAGCGTCACTCTTCACTTACGGTCGACTCTTGGTGAAAATTAAAAATGATGTTTGACGTCTCATTTTAGTTTTTAAAAATTTAAAAACTCGTAAAAGTTTTTATAATTTTTCAATTTTTTTATTCGCCCATACTCCTCAGCGTCAGTGACCCTCCTTTTCGTGGTGGCAGTGTCACTCACCACCGTTGACTCTTACGGGAGTCATCAAACATTTGCTCTGAAAATCTTGAAAATGGATTTGGAGTAAGCCAGATATTTCAGTTTCTGCATATCTAGTGAACTCAGGGGGTGCGTGGCTTATCGTTTTTAAAAGCAAATTTTTAAGTTGCTTAGGTTGCCTTTTTTTTTTTTTTATTGTTTTTAGTTTATTTTTAATTTTTTAAAATAATAAAATGTGTTTATTTTATTATTTTTAAAAATAAGAATTTTTTTTATAAAGAAAACCTAAAATAACAAAAAATTGTTTTTAGTCAAAACAATCTTTAAGTCCAAAATATAAAAAATGCAATTCATTTTTTATATTTTGACTCTAAAAAATAAAAGGTAAAAAATGAAAAATTTATTCTTAAATTTTAAAAATAAAATTATATATTTATTTAAAATTTAAAAAATATAATATACCTATATTATAATTAAAAATATAGGATAACATATAATATATTATTAAGTATCTTACACATATAATAATATTTAATATAAATTATCACTTAGATGTTAATAATTTATTAATTAAATTTATTATTTTATTTTTATATTCAAATTTTATTAAAAAGAGTTAATTCTATCATTTAATAATAAAATTTATTGAATAAAATATTATAAAATATTTTTTCTTAAAATTTTGAAGTGAATACGTTATCTAATTTTTTGTTTTAAAAAATAATTTTTTAAAATAACTAAAAAAACAAGTTTTCAATTTTTTAAAAACAGATTATCAAACAAAAAACTAAAAAAAAAAATTTAAAACTCAAAACTAAAAATTAAAAATGCAAAGAGAACGCAAGCTAGCTTTTTAAGTTATGTAAATTTTAGAAGGCATGTAACATTTAAGTTGATAACGTACTTGAATAAATATGTTTTTAAATTATTGGTTAATAGTTATGTAATTGATTTGAAATAGTTGATAATAAGATAAAAATAGACATGTTGAATAATACAAATAAAATGTATACAAATATTAATTTTTAATAAAATAAATTATAAATGAATGTCTAATTGATAAAATTTTATCATTAGATGTTGATAAATTATATATAATTATTAAAAAATATATTAATATTTTTTTATTAAAATTAATATATATTATGTGTTATATATATATATAGTGAAGGGTGGCTGACGACGGCAAGAGGAGGCGACAATCAAGGCAACAAAGAAGGAGATGGGTGACGGATTGAAGAGACAATAGACATGATAGGAGGTGATGACGACGACAATCGACACGACGATCAATATGCAAATAGGAGTCGGTGATCAACATGATGAAGGAAGAGATTCAACAACGACAATTGTTCAAGGATAGAGATAGTGGCTGATCTACTGGAGATGGCATTGCTACAATGCGAGCAATGGAGAGGCATAAAAGAAAATGAGAGACTAGAATTGAACACAAAAAAATGAAAAATGAGTGTTTTGTCAAGCACACCTTAATTATTTGTTTATGTTTTTAATATCCACTACAGATAAATTTGAATTAATTTTAAGATGTGACAAAATAAAATAATATGATAGTGAGACTATGCATATGTTGTGTCTCAAATATTGACCTAGACTTAGGTTAAGATGTTCCCTCCCCTTGTTAAGAAAATAGGAGGTAGCCTGAGGGATGGCATTACTTGATTTAGTAGCTAATGTTACATTATAAATAATCAATAGAAGATGGAATGCTACATGGATAATAAAGTTGTAAGCCAATTAATTACACCTAATAAAAATTTATCTGTAGGACATGAGACCGTGAATTATTATTTAGTATACATAATACATAATTATGTTTGAAGACATGTGTCTTTAATAGACATGTCTTTTAGTACATGTCTCTTTTTGAATTCAAGAGTTATTTGGTGTCAACTTTTTACTTTGCTCTCTACTAGAAGAAGTCTGTTAAAAAGTTCAACTGTTTAGTAATATAACCATAAGCAGTCTTTCAAGTGAAAAACTCAATCTATGTTAATTTTGAATTTTTGATACCTCTTTAAAAGAAAATTTAAGAAGTCAAAAACTCATTAATAAATAACTTTAGTTCACTGAATACTAGAAGATGTGAATATTTCTTTCAAATTAATTCTAGGTTTATGGATGATCGATGTGTGGTCTAGTTAATTAAATGAATGTGATTCCATGTGAGCACAGCCTGCCCCCATGATTCTCTTTAACTTGATTTAAATTCAAAATTATAATTAGCATAGTGTTCATGTACAGTACACATGTTTTTTTTATTTTTTATTTTTTTCACAATAAAGGAATACGTAGTCTTTATGTGCAACTAATTAATGTTACTATTTAATCTCTTAGCAAAATAATTAAAAAAAATATTTTTTAATTTATTTACATTTGATGACATCATCTCTAATATTAATTATAAAATCTCTTATTATTAGAATTTAGTGAAAGCGTTATTAATTTTTTTATTCTTTAAACTTAATTAATAATAACAGATAAACATATATACATGATCTAAATAAAAGACGACTATCTCTAAAATTTGAAGCCCATTAACACAATTATTTAGCGCTAGTCTACCACTGATCAGTGGTCTATACAGTATATATATGAGATAAAAGAAGTGATGATGGAAGGGGAAGGGAAGATAGCGGTCGTTTCTAGGTCAAGCAACCACACTACATGTAAATGAAATGTAAAAGTGGCCCCCAGGGCACAGCTCAGTTGGTAAGGAGCGGGTAGAGTTGCTCTCGAGTGGCAAGGATCGAGTCGGGCAAGCCGCAATGTAGGATTTCCTGCTCCTCAGGGGTCCTTGTGGGCGGCTCGCACTGGTCCTCCCCGTCACCTGCTAGTTGGGTTCCTGATTTACCCCCCTCACGTGGCGTGGGACAGTTCGTGGGGGGCCCTCGAGGTGTGGGTTAACACCTTTTGCTCCCGAAATGTAAAAGTGGAATATTGTGAGTGGGTGGGCTGATATATATGTGAACTAAATAAATGATTAAAAAATAAGGAAGGAAAAGAGCAGCCTCTCCCAGTGGAAGACATAATCATGGAGCACTTGTCCAAGATGGCCAACCTCTCGATCCTACTGGTGGGATTTGGATGTACTTCTTGTGTTTTCCATCCAGACCCCGCTGGGAAGCTTCTCCTTGAGGGTTCCGCGAGGGAAGACTTACACTTAATGGTTGACTTGTTAATTAATTTGGGGGTCCCACCAAGCAACAAATTTTCTCCGGGATTTTTACTTAACTTCTTTGTTTATGCATTAATCTCACTGCATTGACAACTCCCTATGGTCCCTCCAGCTGGATGTAGAAGTAGACATCAACCAAGATGGCAAGGTGTTGGAAAAATTGGATAAAGATTTAATAAAGTGTGAAAGTTTCTCATAACCATCTTTTTTTTTATTATATAATAAAATAAAAGAGATAATTTTAATGTGAAAAACCCTCAAATATTGAAGAAAAAACTACGGGACAAGTTCTAAAAAATATTTAACTATAATAAGGATAATTATAAATATTCTTACATACTCTATTTTTTTTCAAGTGATACAGAAATATAGTGACACTTTCAGAGACCTTTACTTTGAAGTCTCGGTTTTCTTGCCTCTCATCTACTTTAACGTTTATTCTTGCTTCTTAGATGATACAACAAGCATTGAACTAATGCTATTTATAAGCAAGTTTCCATAACACTTGTGAATGAGAGAAGATCACTTGCAAATTAATTAAGCTCCACTAGTTTCATGTGCTCCACTTTCTTCAAATGCTCCACTAGTTTCATGTGCCCTAAGTTCTGGTCTTCTTCTTTTATTTTCTTCCTCTTCTTTATATATATATATATATATATATATAGGGCTAAACTCTAACAATTCTCCCCTTCTGGCCTATGAGTAAGGAAAATAATGATGGAAACAATTAAATGGAGTACATACCAATCAACCCGGCACTTTGTTGAAGCTTCTCATGAGTTATAATCTTTGTCCTTATGTTAGCAAAATTTTTATCAGTGTGGCTCTTTTCTAATGTGAATTGTTGTTCTTCCATTGTTAATCGCAATGGTATCTTACATCAACGTACTTTGTGTATGAGTGATACATCGTGTTTTTGCTCAAATCTAGAGCACTTTGATTGTCATAGTAAATTATAGTTTTTTCCGACTTCATTTCCAATTGTTGAAGAAATCTTGTCAACCAAAGCATTTTTTTTCTTGCTTTGGTCATGGCAATTGTGACGCCCTGGGCCCCATTATCGGGTGTTACCATAACTCACAATAAAACCCCGGCCTGCTACGAAAGACGGTTATGCCCTTGCCAATATAAAGTATTAAAATAATATGAGAGCCTTGAGTGAGGTTTAGGCTTCGTCGCCTTCAACTAGTCGAGAACTCGAGAGTAAAATGCGTAGGCAGCGAAAACTCATCCGAGTCCCGTACCTGATTAGGCCCTTAGAGTATATATCCAATATTAAATAAACAAATATCAACATGTATAATAAAATCCCAACAGCCAAACATATTTATACATATCTCAAATTCCGGCCGTGGCCGACCGGTACAAGTTTCCTACATCCACTGGGTTTTCTCATAGTAGGAACCTTAACTTGACTCCAGTTCACTTTTAGTTAAACCATAATCGTCACCCATGATTAACACATAGTAGATATATTATATTATTAACATAGGGGTTAACCCACATCTTCACTATCAACGATCACTGCCAACTGGCGGCTTAACTATCAGCATCGTCTTTCCCTTCTTGGAACCCGAGCCACCTGTTGGGTTAGTGAAAAAAATATAAGGGTGAATCTGAGAACTTAGTAAGGGTAATATGAGTTGCAGTAAATTAAAATGTATGACAATCATAGAATAATGTAAAGTGTATCATGCATGCAGGCCTGTCCACCTCACCCTGATCCGGATTTTGGTGGCCCCACTGATTTCATTTAGGACCCCATCTCGAGACTCAAACGGCCCAAATCTATAGCCTCATGCCTAGACACTTCTCCCACAGTCTAATACAAGCCATGCTATAATAATTTTACACGTAAACCATATTAAACCTTATTGCGCATTAATCATCTACTTCGCTTCGGTTTCATGTCCCAATTTCTTATACAATTATAAAATAAAATAATTTAATTAAATGCACAGTTAATTTTAATTATCGCCGTTACATTGCTAAATAATATAGCTAAACATGTGATTAATATTTAATTAACGCTATTAAATAAATTTAAAATATTTTATACCTCACGTATACACACGGGCAGAATTTCGACATGTTAAAATTTATAGCGTTTAACAGCAGTGAAAACACTGCTATTTATAGGCATTCGGAAGAGGGGAATTCGACAAGGAAAGGTGCTAGGGCCTAAGGGAGGCCCCAGATGCTGCCACGTGGTAGCAAGGGAGTGAGGGAGAGCGGTTGGGGTGGGGGATATGGCCGCGCCACGTGGCGTGACCTGGGTATGTTGCTGGCGTGCATGGGCGTTGCTTGGTGCCCCAAAACGACGCCGTTTTGAGGCGCCTTGGCTGATTAAAAATCAGCCTTCCCTCTATCGCGCGCACAACCTTTTGCGGGATAGAACCCGCAACTGCAGCCCCTCCCATGCGCGCCCACGATTGCCTGAGCCAACCACCTCCTTCATTCATATTATGCCTATCAATTTACTTAAGGTGATCTTGGCCCATTTCTGGAAATCACGTTACAGCCCCCTAGCTTTCCAGAATTTACACACACACACACACATACACCTTATTACTCTTATTTTACTTGCTCTCTGAAATTTCTAAAACTCATTAATTTAATTTATTTGTTTTTCCCCCATTGTTTCCATAAATATCCCCATGGCCTCAATTCTTTAATAAACCACAAATAATTCATCCCAACCTCACCATTAACCAATAATCATACACAAATCTCAACAAACCCAATAATTAATTATTTTTCAAAGTCTAGGGTGTTACATCAATGTATTTCGCCTTTGTTGTAGGTAAGACAACACACTTCTATAGTTTAGATTGCCATGGTACAACTCCTCCTTCAAAAGTAAACAAGAATCTTGAAGTAGATTTCCTACTATTTAGGTCACCTATCATATCTGTATCTGTATATCCCTTCAAAATTAATTTAGCCCCTCTAAAACTCAAGAACTTTTTGTACTACCTCTGAGATATCTCAAGATCCACACAGCTTCCCAATGGCCTTTACTTGGGTTGAAAAAAAATTTACTAACTACTTTTATCGTGTGAGTGATATCCAAACGGATACTAACCATGACGTACATCAAACTTCTGACTGTAGAGGAATAAGGAATCTTAGCCATGTATTTCTTTTCTTCTTGACTAATGGGATAATTCTTTCTACTGAGTTTAAAGTGGCTAGTCAACTGTGTGCTAACTGTTTTAGCACTCTACATGTTGAATATTTTTAAAACTCGCTCCACATATATTTCTTGTGACAACCATAGTTTTTTAGATTTTTGATCTCGTAAAATCTACATTCCCAGAATTTTCCTTGCAGGTTCTAGATCTTTCATGTTGAACACTGTTGACAACTCATTTTTTAGATTGCCAACCATCTCCTTATCTTGCCCCATTATCAACATATCATTTACATATAGTGGAAGAATAATGAATTTGTCACTTGAGAAAGTTTTAAAATATACACAATGATTTGCGTTAGTTCTGGTATATTTGTAACTCATCATAAAAGAGTTAAACTTCTTGTACCACTGTCTCAAAGCTTGTTTCAATTCATACAAGCTCTTCTTCTATTTGCAAACCATATGCTCATTCATTTTCTTTTAAAATTCTTCTAGTTGAACCATGTAAATTTCTTCCTTTAAATCACCATGGAGAAATGCAATCTTCACATTAAGTTGCTCAAGCTTTAGATCCAAGCTAGTTGTTAAACCCAGTATTGTTCTAATAAAGTTGATTTTGACAATTGGAGAGCAAATCTCATCAAAATTAATCACTCTCTTTTGTCCAAAACCTTTCATAACTAATCGAGCTTTAAACTTCATTACCTTGTTACAATCTCTCTTAAGCTTGAACACCCATTTGTTCTTTAAGGCTTTCATGCCTTCCAAAAGTTCCACAAGCTCATAAGTATCATTTTTCTAAAGGGAATCCATCTCATCCTACATAGCTCTCATCCACTGGGTTATATCCTTATGAGTTTGAACTTCATCAAAACTCTCTAGCTCCTTCTCATCAATAAGAAGGATGTACTCCGAACTAGGGTACCTAGAAGAAGGTCATTGCTTTCTCTTTAATCTTCTGAGTGGTGGTGGAGGGGACTACTCCTCCTGCTTAATAACTTTATCATCATTTCCTACATCATCTGTAGGGTCATCATCTGCCCTTGGTTGGCCATCAATCTGATTATCACCTTGAATACTATTGTCAACTGGATTGGGTAAGTTCACCCATAGGAACTGAATCTAGATCAATCAAGCTTTCATTGCCACTAAACACTTTCTTCTCAGTTTTTCAATATCATCAATGGTTTTATCTTCAATGAATACTACATCGTGACTTTGAACGAGTTTCTTCTCAATCGAGTCATACAATCTGTAGCCAAATTCATCAAGACCATAACCAATAGAGATGCAATGTCATGTCTTAGCATTAATCTTTGACCTCTCATCCTTTAAAATGTGAACAAATATCTTACATCCTAAAACTCGTAGATGATTATAAGAGACTTCTCTGCTATACCATACTCTATCAAACCAAACTATGTCAGTGACATCACCATTCAAAGCAACTACTGGAGATAGGTTGATAACATGTACTATTATGAATAAGGCCTTCCCCCAAAAAGATTTTGGCAATTTTGCTTTTGAAAGTAAACATTTGACTCTCTCCATTAGGGTCTGGTTCATCATTTCAGCCAGACCATTCAATTGTGGAGTTTTTGGAGGCGTCTTTTGATGTCTAATGCTTATCTTTCTGCAGTACCCATTAAGAGGACCAATGTATTCGCCACCATTGTCAGTATGAATACACTTCAAGTTCTTACTAGTTTCTCTCTCAAAAAATACATAAAATTGCTTGAAAACATCAAGCACTTGATCTTTGGTCTTCAAAACATAAGCCCAAAGTTTTCTTAAATGATGATTAATAAACGTCACAAAATAAACTCCACCATTAAAGGACTTTACCTTTAAGGGACCGCAAACATCGAAATGCACCAACTCTAACAAATCTAATTGCCTTGAAGGAGAGTAACTCTTGAAGGAAACTTTGTTCTACTTCTCGGCCATGTAGTGCTCACATTTCTTTAAATTTGCTCTCTTTACACCTGAGAGAAGATTCTTCTTGGCCAAACAGTTTAGTCCCTTCTCACTTATGTGACTAAGTCTCTTGTACCATATCTCGAGTGTCTTCTTATCTTCCACAACATTGATGGAGTCACCAACAATTTTAGTTTGTGTCACATACAAGCTATGATTCTTCTCACCCTAGGCCACAACTAATGAACCTTTAGTGAGTTTTCACTATCTATTACCAAAGGTGTTGCAATAGCCCTTATCGTTAACCCTTCTCACTGATATTAAATTAAAGTGAATATTAGGCACATGCTTAACATCCTTGAGAATTATTTGTGCTTCTTTATTGGTCTCCAGGTGAATATCTCCTATGCCGACAACCTTTGAATAACCCTCATTACCCATTTTTACCACCCCAAAATTACCAGGCATATAAGATGAGAATAGTTCATTTTTTGATGCAACATGTAAGGCAACTCCACTATCAATGATCCATCTTGTCTCTTGACAAAAAAAATTAATTAACTCCTCGTTACAAATGATGACAAGGTTGGCAGCAACAACTGTATTGTTGTGGTCATGACCTTTCTTTTCTTCTTTAGCGTTGCCTTTTTTCATGTCTTTCTTGTATTGGAAACACTTCTTTTTAATGTGTTCCAATTTGCCGCAATAGTGACACTCTATATCTTTTTAGTTAGGCATTAACTTGCTTTGGCTTTTATTTTTACCTTTTGAACCTTTACTTTTACTTCTCTCTCTATTTTCGGTGATAAGAACTTCGGAATGCGAAGACAAAGCTTGAGATCTTCTTATTTCTTTGTTCAAAACAACACCCTTAATAAGTGCCATCGTCACTACACCGTTAGGAGTAGGGTTACAAAGAGACATTTTGAATGTCTCATAAGAGCCTAGTAAAGTATCAAGCAGTCATAGAGTTTGAATCTCATCGTCAAACTTTACACCCATAGAAGACAATTGCTGCAAAACTCCTTGAAAATCACTTAAGTGATCGGAGATAGTGCTATCCTTCTTATAATGTAAATTCATAATCTTTTTAATCAAGAAGAGCTTGTTGTTGCCGGTCTTTTCGAGCATATAGAGATTCAAGTTTCCCTTACAATGATCTGACATGCATCTTATCACAAATATGATTAAGCACATTGTCATCAATTTATTGTTGAATAAAACCACATACTTGGGCGTGTTTGAATTCCCATTTTTTTTCGATTTTTTATTCAGACTTTTGTGTAACAAATATTGATAGATGCCAACTTTTCACATAAATGAGAGATCTTCAATTTTTCCTCTCCATACGTGATAGTTGGTTCCATTCAAATTAATCATTCTGCTTGTATTGGCCTCCATCAGGTTTGAACTAGGCTTCCACTATTCATCATGAATTGTAACCGTATACTAGAATGATGTATGCACGTGAATAGTACACCAGATAAGTTCCTAGGAAAGAAATGTGGGTCACAAATGGACATACTTAAATACCAAATCTTTCCTTAGTTAAAACTTTTTCTAGACATGCACTTCCACACACCATACTTAAATCTAATAACTGGATGTACAAGAAAGATACTTTTAGCCAAGATAATTCTTTTTTGATATTGAGGATCAAACAATGTTGCAATCATAGAACATACTAAAAATTTCTTGAAAAGATTGACATTTTCAGCAACTAAGAGCTCTAATTGTAACGCCCCGCTTTTCTGAGCGTTAAATAACTTAGGAATTTCGGGAATATTTTTTTTTTTTATAAACCATCTCCCGACAATCCCGTTTTACCTTCTCAACTCACTAAATAAGAATCAATAAGCTAAGACCGGTAATCATCATAAATGCGGAAGCTTAAAATCGAAACCTGATATGATCCATAATCAATTTCACTTTATAACCGTATAAGAATCCATACCATACATTAACATCATATCCTCAATATTGAAATACATAAATACATGGAGATTCCATAATGTTCTAACAAAGCTAATCATCAATAAAGCATTAGGTAAAAACATATCCGAGTCAGCTTGCTGAATCCATCGGTCACGCCATCACGTGCCGTCTCATCTCAACCTGATCCTTGCCTAAGCTGCAATTCTAAACTGGAACGTTGAATGTTCCAGGGGCATAACCCATTAGAAGATGAATCTTCTAGTAAGGGTTTAAAAACATGATACATGAATACATGATGCAATAACATAAACAATCATGTGCCCTAGTGTAACTTCCCTAGCCTACCAGCCTGGCACGGAACCCTAGGCAGAACCCTGAACCTCTGCAGGATAATCCTAACGTTGTTCCATCATTGCCCTTGGGAATTACGGCTACACTCTTAGGGCGACACCCCCATCCCATGCATGAGTATCAATATGCGAATAATATCGTACTATGCAAGAATAACGTCTTTCCATGCAATATGAAATGATCATAACTTCAATAAATATCATGCATAATGAAGCAAACGTTTCATATATAGGTTCTCGGGATAAAACCACTTACCTTTAGACGTAAACTCAAATTTTCTCGAAAAACGCGTATAATCTCGTTTTGCGTGCCAACCTTGAAAATAACATAAACCATCAAGATCCATGGCCAAATCACTTCCTGGCCAATCATTTACAAGTAAAATCAATAATCTAATTTTTTCATACTTTTTCCTTATTTTCTCTATTTTTTCTCTATTTTTCATAGTCATAATTTCTTCCAAAATTCAAAATAAATACCTAATCAGGTAATTTATTTAATTTTTCTTCATGAAAATTCCTAAAATAACATTTCTAATCTCTATGAGTTTTCTGAGAATTTTCCAAAATCTCTTCCTATTTTTCTCTAATTAAGTTTCCTTTCAAAAATTCAAAATAATTATTTCATCATAACATTTCTCAAATAAAATTTTATAAAACTGAACCATTCCTTTTTCTTGTATTTCTGGATATTTTTCCAGAATTTTCTCTCTTTTATTTCTATTTTTACTCTATTTTTCTTTATTTCAGCATTTAAATAATATTAAAAATTATCTCCGGTCATCTTCTCCGGCGCCGGCACACCGGAAAATTAAACTGACTATACCAGAAGATAGCTTACCTTGAGTTGATCATTCTGTCCAAATTTGAGCTTGAAAGAACACTTGGAAGACCTCCCTCCGAGCAAAATTCAGTTCGGTTCCGGCGAGATCCGATTTTTCCGGCGAAGCTCCGATCACCCCTCAAATGAACTCCAAAATTTCTCAAACTTTCCAGAAATGATCCTCAGCTCATGGGCAACAAAAGCCCTATGGTTTGGTGCCTCAATTTGTTCAAAAGTGAGGTCGATTTGAAACTCAAATCTTGCAAAACTCTAAACCACCATATCCTCTATTTATAGGCGATTTTTGGCCCCATAAATGACGGATCTCGCTTCAATCAAGGCCTCTGATGTCCCCTATTGCCCTTAACAAGTCCAAAATCCACCGAAAGAGCTCCATTTTCGCGATCTAAATGGCCAAACTTTCGGCCACTTTTTCTTCAATTTCTGGCAATTCCATTGCTTGTTGTCGGTCAAGCCCTTTACAAAAGATGCTCCTTGAGCAACCCTCGTGCCATCCCTGTGGCCAATTTCGGTGATTTGATGGGTTGGTCGGCCATGGTTGCTTGGAGATTTTCTCAAAATTGCACTTTGGCCCCTCAAACTTTGGTTTTCTCACTTTGGCCCATTTCACCAAGTTCCTTGACTTTTGATAATTTCTCTCAAGACCCTAAAGTCTTAAAACATCAATTTGACCCCTGAGGATTCTGAAAAAATATTGTTTCGGCCTCTCTTGAGTAATTTCAAAAAACTGCATTTAGGCCCGAATCTCCGTTTTGTCCCTAAACCTCTTCGTTTCTTCCTGAAACCACTGAAGGGTTATTCCTTATGAAAAATTGAAGCCCCCTCAAGTTTCTGTTGACTTCTCGGAAGTCATCTATGACGATTCGGTATTGCAGCCTAATTAGTAGCTGTAGTTTAGCTGTACAGAAAACTGTTCCCGATCCAATTTATTTCAATGCTATAAATCATATCTTGGGGTGCTCGTTAATGCTACATCATTTTCCTTTGTCATTTCGGCTCCAGGGTACTCCCGGCAGTCGATTTAGTCAATTTTTCGGACTATTCAGATACCAATTTTCTCTGAAACCCCATTTCTCTAATAAATTACTTATTTTTAATTAACCCAAATTTCTCGGGTATTACACTAATACCACTTGTTGGGAAAATTGGACAGAGATTTGATAAACTGCGAAAACTTCTTAGAATCACATTTTTCCACTACGTAATAGAATACAACAAAAATACAAGAGATAATTTTAACGTGAAAAACCCTCCAATATTGAGGAAAAAACTATGGAACAAGATTCGAGAAATATTTCTCTATAATAAGGATAATTACAAATATCCTCACACATTCTATTATCTTTCAAGTGATAAAAAAATATAACGACACACTCTTAGAGACCCTCAATTTGAAATCTTGGCTTTCTTGCCTCTCTTTTACCTTGAAGCTTGTTCTTACCTCTTGGATGATACAACAAGTATTGAACCAATACTATTTATAGACAAGTTTCTACAACACTTGTGGATGGGAGAAGACCACTTACAAATTAATTAAGCTCTACTAACTCTGTGTCCTACTACCTTCAAATGCTCCATTAGCTTTATGTGCCCAGGGGCGCAGACCAGAATTTGTTTTTTTTTCTTGGTTTTTAAGTATTTAGAAAAAATAATATTTTATATTAATAAATCAAACATTCAAATAACTTTTCATACGCTGTATTTTAAAAGGCATCCATAAGCTTAAACTCCACCATAAACAATACCCAACAAAACCTTAATCATATTTTAATACCATTGTTGAAAAGTTTTCTCTATAATCTCTTTAATAATTTAATATTCTAAAAATGTGAATATTTTAAATGTGATTTCTTATAATTGTAATTTGACCAATCTTACTCTTAGCAAGATAATTACCTTTACTAAGATTTAGAAAGTTCCACTAAACAGATCTTTAAAGAGTATAAAGATAAAAATTTAGATATAAAATATATTAAGAATTAATTAAAACAAGCAAGTAAATAAAATTAATTAGAGATCATTTACCTCCCTTTAAGTAAGATGTTGAAGACAACTAGATAGACACAATTAATAGCCTAATGATAGGCAAAGATGGTAATGGATTAGGGATGAGTCCCAATTACTTATTTAAAATTAAAATAAATATAAAAATTAAGATATAAGCATAAGAGTTAGTTAAATATTTATTAAAACAAGTATGCAAATGAGAAATCTCAATTATCTATTAAAAATTAAAATAAATATAAAATTAAGATATAGACATAAAACTTATTTAAAAATTCACCAAACTAAATATATAAATAGATAAATGAAAAACCTATTACTACCTTTTAGCAACAGGCTTAAAGATAGAAAACAAGATTGAAAGAACTCAACAAATCAAAATTTACTTGAAGATGCGAAGGTAAACTTACAAAATATTCTTTGTTAGTGTTGAGAGAAGGTTAGTGGGCATATAAAATCAAATCATAAAATATTTTATAAACAAGAAAGATTAAGACTAAAGAACCCAAATAAAAATCAAGACGATTCATTTTAACTTATAATTTTTTTAATATTATTATTATTATTTTATTTTTAAAATTATATTTTTTATATTTAAGTTCAATTCCATTGAATCAAAATCTTGACTCCGCCGACCATTTCTCATTTTTTTTTTC
This sequence comes from Diospyros kaki, assembly GCA_036245055.1. NCBI lineage: Eukaryota > Viridiplantae > Streptophyta > Magnoliopsida > Ericales > Ebenaceae > Diospyros > Diospyros kaki. The sequence continues at coordinate 37,140,472 of BSEG01000001.1, read as the reverse complement.
TCTTATATATATATATATAAATATATGGACCTGGACCGAACACATGGTCCAACAACTACCATTAATTGCACAGGCAAACGCGTGGGAACTGCAGGCTTTTGAAACGTTTCTCTTCTTTTCCCTAAATATTGAACCAATCAACCAAATCAACCGTGGACGTAGTGTAGGTTTTGCTTTCTTTTATCACACATAAAAATTCTAGTCTTCAACTTCTTGTTGGCTGCAATGCATTTGCCTCCAGCCAGTACAGAGAACGCCACATGTAGGACACTCACACCGACGCATAAATGTACATGTTATGAAAAAGATAATCTCTATTCAGTTAAAACTTATGATTATCATCTTTGTGCTATTCTTCATCACTTATATTCTTAATTTTGATAAAAGAGATAAATTATAAGTGAGCTTTTAAACTTTACCTAAACCAAATATCGAACTTGTGAGGTATCATTTATTCACTATTTGACTTATACCCTAAAAACTGTACTCAATTAAGACTTCAATAGGTTAATGATGGAATAAAGAGCTTCATACTAATTCCAAATATAACTAACATTAATGACTTAGGTGTGCATGAGTTTGGTTTGATTTAAAACTAAATCAACCTAAAACAATTCTAAAATGAAAATTAACTGAACTGACCTCTTTTCTTTTTTCTCTATTTAATTAATATAAGATGATTTGGTGGAGTTATATATATATATATAGATGTTTGTAAAATTCTGGAATTGTATCAAATTTTGTTTAATTAGTTTTATGATTGATTTTGCTTCTGTTTTAGATGATGTAACTCAAAATTCCACTTGTTATTTGATCCTTAATCAAACTCTTTGGTTCAATCCTGGGCATATATATGATAAAATGTATTAAAAAAATATTATTTTTTTAAAAAATATATATATAAATCTCAAGTGTGAGAGAGGATTTTAAACCTTTAAGATCTGTTCTCTTTACTGTTTTCACGTCGTTTTTAGTTTTTCAAAATAGTAAAAATATGTTTACTTTCATACTTTTAAAAACAAATTTTTAAAAATATTTTTTTTTATAAAAAAACTTAAAATAACAAAAGATTATTTTTAGTGTTTTTAGCTAAAATACTCCCAAAAACCCAAAAAACAGAAAATAGCTCTTGGCAGCAACCTCTCAACTCGAGCGTTCCATTCTCGCACATTCCATGGTAGCAACATTTTTTTCTCTCTCAAGAACATGTGTAAATCACTAAATTTGTAAAATCCAACCGTCTGATCTTGAATCTAATTATATTTTCACCCTGAAAGTGACCCCGATCTACAAAAAAATAAGTTTTTTAGTTTGAATAGCAAATATTTTTAGTACAAATCCTTGATATATACGTATGTACACGTGATTTGTATCTGATTGGAGGTTTAAACTTAGATCTATGGAGATTCAGTCATTGGATCTTACTGATTTTTGGATATGTTGATAGATGGAGATAAAAGTGTCGAGGAATTGTCTCTAATCGCTAGAAACCACTAGCCACGGTGGTCAGTAGCAACTGCAATTTCATTTTTTAGTCTTGGCCGAAAATTAAAAATCCGATCTATAGAGATTTGGCTGTTGGATCTTGCTAATTTTTGAGTATGTTAATCCCCTTGACTTGGCGTATCTAATAGTAGGATCTGATTGTGGGAATTTTCGGCCGAAGATGGTTGCCAGCGACCGTTGGTGGCGTTTCTTACAAATTTTGTTTGGTTGGTATAACTTCAGTTATTGGATAAATTTTTTACTGTTATTGGATAAAAATTTACATTTTCTTTACTTTTTTTTTGGAGCAAGAAGTCAGACATCATTTGATTGACATACTGCATCCATCTGAAGGTATGTTGCTTTGGCTGTATATTCATTAGAGAATATGATATTTGATAATATGCGGGAGTCAAGTCAAAATCAAGAAGTCATACATTTTGATACGAGTTAAATAACTTAAATGAGACAAATCAGAGATCAAATTGCTACACAAATGTAGAATGAGTATCGAATGACTCGTATATGAGTCTATAAATTTATTTTATTGTTTTAATTTTCAAACTATGTTTATTTTTTATATTTGTATTGAAGCTTATAATTTTATCCCATTTGCTATTGGACTATTTAATGTAATCTTATCCTTCACAATCACATTATGTAATTATCAGTTCACGTTTTTAATTTTTATTTTTATGTTTTCTGTTTTTTTGCCACGTTAATTTATTTATTTATTTATATTTTATTCTTGTAACAAAAAAAATTGTTGCAAGATTCACCAACTTTAAAATATATATATTTTTTAATAATTATTAGTATTAAATAGTTTTAATTTAATAAATAATCAAATTTATTAAATAAAATATTATTAAAAAATTATTCTCAAAATTCTAAACGGAACAAGTTTTCTAATTTTTTGTTTTGAGAAATAATTTTTTACAATGACAAACAGAATGTGTTTTTAATTTTTTAAAAATAAACTATTAAAATAAAAATTAAAAATAAATTCAAAACTCAAAATTAAAACATAAAGAAAACGAACGTTACCTGTTTATTTGAATTCACCCGCGTTGATTTCACTTGCAAATTCTTTGCAAGAATGACTTAGCATACGAGACCATATTCACATCTCCAGCGTAAAATCCCTTCTAGAAACTTTCTATAGTAGCAGAATCATAAACCCATACCCACCTGATAAACCCGTGAATTGTTTAGTCAATAATTAATACATCTTGTTTCTAAATATATGCATTGTCAATAGATAAAAAATATATATTTAGATTATAATCATTAAGAAGAAATATAATAAATAAATAAATCTTACCTAAAAAATAATCAGTTGATGCTTGGCACTTTATTATTAATATTTATGTATTTGGAGCATAAAGAAGACGCATGATTGGCGTCGATGTAAGTCGAGTGCAGAGTAATTCCATCCATGGTCTTCTTCTCTCTCTCTCTCTCTCTCTCTCTCTCTCTCTATATATAATAGAGCTTGATGGAGCAGCAAAACCACATCCAAGGTACGTGGTGGTATTTGATCTTTAGATGGCCTCTGCATCTGCAGTAGTAGTCAGCCTTCTCTGCGGGTGCGCATTTCTCCTCCTGCTCCTCTGCTCCCCCAACAATGGCAGCTACGCCTACGCATATATTAATAATAATGGAGGACAACGCCGCCACGACGCCCTTCTAATTCAAACCACTTCTCTTCTTCGACGCCCTCCGTGGCATTGCTCTCCTTCCAATCCCCAAGGTCTCTCTCTCTCTCATATATGTATATATATGTGTGTGTGTACGTACAAAAGAAACGTGGGAGAAGCAAGCAACCGTGCATATGCTCGCACATTCTTAGATTAGAATAATGCTATTTGAACAGGTTTTAAAGGTGGGTTTATAGAGATTTAAATTATTATTTTACCTCTTCCTCTCATTTTACAATGACCATTTTATCTCTTTCTCTCTTCTCTTCTCTTCTCTCCTCTCTCTCTCCTTTCGTGCTGCATCCTTGCCTGATTGATCGTGCCACTAGCTATTCACCTCAGCCTCGCCCATCACGCGTCGCCGGTTGCATCCTCGCTTGGCCGCCCACCTTGCCCTTGTTGCTCGTCGATCACCACTGCGAAAGGCAAGGCGGCCAGATGAGGATGTTTCGGGCGACGAGGGCAAGGCTGGTAGCAACGATCAGTCTGGCGAGGATGTAGCGTCAAGCGATGAGTATGAGGTAGGGGTGGGCAACGAGGCTGTGGCAGCGACGAGATGAAGGCTGTGAAAGGTGGCATTGGAGAAAAGGGAGAGAGATGAGCAATTGCTGACGGAAGAAGAAGAAGAGAGAAAATTAAAGACACAAGTAAATATCGTGATAAATGATTCAATTTATCACGAGAACATCCACTTATAAATCCCTCCGTGAAACTTTTCCTATACGAATAACTTGACTCCTTAAATTAAGAAACATTCTTCAACCCTATTTCCGTTATCTATTATTAATTAATATTATTTATTTGGCGATCTTAGCCTCCATTGGCGAGACTCATATATGATGCATATATAGCAGGTAACCAGTACCACGAAGGGGCATCGAGGATGAAAGTGGTTCACCGTCATGGGCCGTGCTCCAAGCTCAGCACCACCACTCAAAACACAACGAATATTCATACTGGCCCCACTCGTCGCATCACTCAGCAGATTCTCTCTCTCGACCAATCCCGCGTCGACTCAATTCAATCCAGACTTCGGCTCCACTCCAACCCAAACCCCGACGCCGCCGACTTACCGGCGAAGTCCGGTCTCTCAATCGGCTCCGCCAACTATATCATCACCCTCGGACTTGGTACGCCGAAACGAGACCTTTCTCTCTTCTTCGACACCGGCACCGACCTCACCTGGACCCAATGCGAGCCTTGTATCAAAAGATGCTACGCACAGAAGGAACCAATCTTCAATCCATCCCTCTCTAAAACCTACAAAAACGTCAGTTGTAGAACGCCACAGTGCTCTCAGCTCACCTCCGCCACCGGCAACTCTCTCGATTGCTCCTCCGCCACCTGCGTTTATGGGATACAGTACGGTGGCCAATCCTTTTCCATTGGATACTTTGCGGAAGAGACACTGAGCCTAACTCCGACCGATGTCTTCCCCAATTTCCTCTTCGGCTGTGGGCAGGACAACGAAGGACTCTTCAAGGGGGCGGCTGGGTTGCTCGGACTCGGTCGCGATCAGCTCTCGCTCGTTTCACAAACTGCCTCCAAATATGGAAAATACTTCTCCTACTGTCTTCCCTCCATCTCGAGCTCAACCGGACACCTGACCTTGGGAAAAGGGTCAACTCCGGAAAACCTAGAATTCACCCCATTTGCGACAAATCCGAGACAGATGGATTCATTCTACTTTGTGGACATTATAAAAATCACAGTCGGGGGGGTCACATTGTCAATCTCGCAAACGGTGTTCAAGAGTTCGAGGACTATTATAGACTCTGGCACCGTCATCACCCGCCTCCCGCCCGTGGCCTACACCGCCCTTCGGACAACTTTTCGGAAACAAATGAAGAAGTATCCGTTGACATATCGCTTGTCCATACTGGACACATGCTACAACCTAAGCGGATACACCAGAGTGTTTATACCCAAGATCAGTATCTTCTTCCGTGGAGACGTGGAGGTGGCAATCGATCTGTCAGGCATAATTTACGGCGTAGATGCGTCGCAGGTTTGCTTGGCTTTTGCCGGGAATAGCGACGCCTCTGATGTGGGTATAATCGGGAATGCCCAGCAACAGACCCTGGAAGTGGTCTATGATGTTGCAGGAGGGAAGCTAGGGTTTGCTGCGGGTGGCTGCTCTTAGGTTGAGACTGTACTTGTATATATCCGATGCATCTGGAGCTGGAAGAATACAAGTTATACAACACCGATCACTATATATAGCTACTAGTGTTTGTGTGTATATATCTGTGTGTACGTGTGTATAAAGAATATCGGCCGTTTTGGAAGTTGGAACTAAAGGCAAATTAAGGTCCCCTCCCCTCCCCCCATCTCCAACGGTCGAACTGATACAACATACTAAGAAAGAAATGTCGTGGTGGTGCCGTCTGTGTAATAATAGTCAGTATGCAATGCATCATCGCATCCACATATTATTAATTAATATCGTCTCGTCAGTATGCCTATATATATACTTCCCATCTTATCTTATAGTATGCGTTGTTCATATTTTTGTTCAAATTGTCCATCCTGTCTGTGGTCTGATTTTTGAATTCCAAGGCAGTTTCATTACTCACTCAGCACTAGAAGTGCGATGAATGAATTAATAACTAACTCTTTTGTTTTGTAGCATATAAATAGGTTATAATTAAATTAAATTATCAAAAATTACTAACCAAACCAAATCGAATCGCATGCAATAATTTAATCGAATCGACTGGCAACCACAATATAACTGAACTAACCGAAACCGAAATAATCAAACTCTAAAATGTGCTAATCAAACCGATGAATCGATAACTAAATTTTTTTCTGAATTATTAACCAAATTGATAACCGACCACAATATAACCGAAGCGGATTGGCCGGTTTAGTTGGTTTGTTCAGTCTAATCGAACATTTTGAATAGTTAATGTACTCTCTTCTCTTCTAAATTGTCCTATCAAACTGAACATTCAGAAGGGCATTAGTGCTATCTAACCTCTTAGAGTCTTAGACAACAATCATACTTCTAAAATTTTCAATGGGAGACAAATCATGTAGTATATAGATTATGCCAACCACATTACCCAACATATATAAGAGATGAATTACAAACATGTATACATAACAACCAGGATTCGCTAGCCCAACAGAGGGAACTTAAAAATATAAGAAAAGATCCAAACTACTTGTATAGGCATATCAAATTGTTTCATAGTTGATAGATTCAATCAACAAAACAAACCAAGTAGATCATGTAGGGATGCGCATTTGGTTAAACCAAACCAAATTGGTTGATTTTTAGCAAATCGAACCGAACCGTCTCTAAATATATAATCAAACTAAACCGAACCGAACGAAAACACTAACCGAAATAACATATCCGATTTCTAGTTTGGGCTAACCGAACCGGAAAACTTACCCAACAACCGAACTGGATTTAAAAAAACCCAATTAACCAAGTTTGACACTGAGCTAACCGAAGCGAAACACATCCAAAAGTCCAAAACCAAACCAAACGAGATGGGATCTTACATAACACCAATTACAGCTTAGCATACATCTAGTACCACCCAATCAGGGTCATGGTATATCCATGAGATGCATATAAATACAATAATTAACATACACAAGTTGGAATTCTCTATAAGCTAAAACCAAGATGATAAAATTACTCTGGCAATATTTTTGCAAAGATAATTTCAACCAATGCTATTATGAGAACATCCAGAACCACAGATACAGGGAAATCAATATACGCAGTATGTAGACTTCCTTGATCACAGTTGTATATAGGAACCAGACCAAACCTGTATTTATGGTAAAATGAAAAAGGCTCACATGCCCCTGACTCAACAAGCTTGCTACTCAACCAAAAGCATCTGAACTGTGCAGTGCATTCATAGAGAGAGTATCCAGCCCAGCAAACAAGGTCGATCACATAGTAAGTTTGATCCAGCTGCAAGTCATCCACAAATCACATTACTGACATTATAGATGAACAACAAACAACTCCAACTTATATTGGCAGCCAGAAATATTTAACCATCCAAATATTTAACATTATACATAATCCAAACCCTTCAAAAAGAAAACAAACAAATTATGTATAACTTAAGAGAGATATTCTCTACTCATGCTAATACCAGCCAAATATATTGGCAGCCAGAAATATTTAACCATCCAAATATTTAAATAAACAAATTATGGCATCCATTACTCTTAACCATGAAATGACAATAATATCAGTTAAATGTTTCAGAATAAGCAACAACTGCAAAATAAAAAATGGCATGGCACTGAAACAAACCTTATCTCTAGCTTTTCCAACCAAATTCGATATCCAAGCTTGAATCAGAATAAGCAACAACTGCAAGTAACAATTTAAGAACAATATCAATTAAATGTTTCAGCAAAAGAGGCACGTGAAGTCCAGGAAAAGCATATAACAGTGCCTCAAATTATTAACACCAATTCTAGTGTGCAAGATGAGAAAAATGGCACAACACTGAAACAAAAAACATATACTGGTGCTAGAAGAATACAACTTTTACATGCCACAACACTGAAACAAAAAACACAAAAAAAATATGTACTTACAAATGCATGAATCTTCAAAATAAAAAATCTAAATTTCCATATTGAACGTTGAGCTGATGTTGTTTATGATAACTTTTGACAATTCTAAAATTAATATACAAAATGAATTAGTTAATATCAAAGTAATATGTATTGAACAAACTCTTGAGTAAATTTAAAAAAGAATAAAACTAAGTTTTACCTTCTTCAAGTTGTTTAACATGCTCTAAATCTTTTTCAACACTTATTGAGATGGTAGATGACCGAAGCCAATCTTGGGTACAAATCAAGCTTTCAACCACTTTAGGAGATAAAGAGCTCCTAATAGATCAAGTACTCGACCCCCAGTGCTAAATGCAGATTCAGACGCAACAGTAGAAACTAGAATCGACAATACATCTTGATCCATCAAAGACAGAGTAGGAAACCTATGACAATTTGTTTTCCACCATTTCAAAATGTTGAATTCTTTAGTTGGAGACTCACACACTTCATTGAAATACTTATCTAATTTCGAAGGCACAATTGTCGGTTTACTACCACTGCCACACTTATGTTTTTTTAAGTGAGAAAAAAATGGGTTTTCAGAGTCGTCCTCGTCATCTGCCACAACAATTGGAGTAGACACTTCAGATGGCTCTCCAACATCACCTCGAGGCCCCAACTTTTTCTTATATATATTCCTCATATAAAGTATGTAGGAATTTTTTTAATAACAAAACTGCACCAACTCCTCTCTCACCTTGATACATCTCTTTCAGTACATATTCTATATATTCTAACTTGTACCTCGGATCAAGCACCACAGTAATATAAATTAAGTGATTTGTTTTGTACGGATCCCCCTAATATTTATCAAACTTTTATTTTATTTTTATCATCATTTCCACCATTTCAAAATCATCATTCTCCAACCATAAGAGACAATGCATCTCTTACCAAGCTCATGAAAAAATGTGTTTGAGGTGACATATGATGAACTTGATACTCGCAAAGTTAGCTCATAAAAATGTTTCAACACTTTGACAAAAAGTATGACCTTATTCCAATCCTCTAGCTTTGGTCTCCCCTTTATAGTAATAATTTGGTTTAAATTAGTATTCCAATTACTTGTACTAAGATAAGGTTTAAAACAAGGATCTTTTTCATCAAATTTCTCAAAAGCCCTCTCAAACTTTTGAGCGGTCTCTAACATCAAGTAGATGGAGTTCCACTAGTTGCAACGTCCAACGATAACAAGCTCTTACATCAATTTTTTCCATTTCAACACATTGTTTGAATTTTCTCAATCTTGTTGGGGATTGTCTAACATATCTCATTGCATCCTTAACTCTTGTTACCGATTCATTTAGGTCTTTCAACTCATTTTGTACAACTAGATTTATAACGTGAGCCACACACCTCATATGCAAATATTGCCCATTTATAATGTTAGTATCCCATTTTGCCCTTTTTTTTCTTGAAATTAGCCACAACAACATCATTTGAACTAGCATTATCCATTGTCAAAGTAAAAATTCTATCAAGTTCCCATCCCATGAGACATTTCTCAATTGCCATATCAATGACATCACCTTTATGACTAGATATTGGACAAAAGTTTAAGATTTTTTTCTTCAAAATCCAAGTATTATCAATATAGTGTGCTGTCAAGCACATATAATTCATCCTTTGAATTGAAGTCCAAGTGTCAGTGTTAAACAAACTCTTTGACAATTTTTTTTTTAACTCATTCATCATGTTCAACCTCTCTTCAATGAATAACTCAAAACAATCACGCGCCATAGTCTAATGTGAAGGAAACCAAAATTTTGAACAAATAACATTCACGAAGTGTCTAAACCATTCACGCTCAACAAACTTGAAAGGTAGCTCATCTAGCATTAACATATGACCTAAGGCCTTTCTTACGAGCACTTAATCAAATTTTCAATTAATCATTGAAGCAACATTATCACCACCCTCTCTCTCATCCCCTGTTGCAGTTGATTGAAAATGTAATTCCATTTGATGAGATTCTATAGCATGAGGGTGTTTCTTACAATTTCCCATATGATTCCTTAAAGTTGTAGTCCCATTTTTTTTGGGATCACAGTGGAACTCCTTAGAACAACAATTGCATCTCCCTTTAATCTCACCCTTTGAATTTGTAAAATTTGTAAAATGATCTCAAACCTCTGACCTATGTGAGTATGTCGATGTCGGTTAGGGTTCCATTTAATCTCAAACCGGAGAGAGAGAGAAAGAGAGAGAGAGAGAGAGAGAGACCAAGACGCGATGGTCGATCAGAGACTCACCTGTGTGAGTATGTCGATGTCTAACACAAAGGCATCGGACGGGCCGAGACAATAGAGGCGATGAAGGAATCGACTACCGAGGAAGACAAACGACGGCAACGGCGACGACGGTTAGGGTTCGAAAGGGGGTTTCTAGGTTAGGGTTAGGGTTTCGCTCTCTCTTAAGGAAGTCTCTCGAAGTCGAATGAATGGCGTGCGAACGAAACAAAACCGACTAAGCAAGGGTCTAAGGTTGGTCTAAACCAAAACGATGTCGTTTTAAGATATACAAAATGACGTCGTTTCATATATTGGTCGGTTTGGTTTCTTCGAGTAATTGGCCAAAGCCAACCGAATCGATCAACTGCGATCCCTTTAAACGAATCGGTAACTGTAAAGCTAAATAACTGAACCGAACTGTTCGGTTCGGTGGGTTCAGTTAAACTGAACAAATGCACACCCCTAGGAACATGGTCCTAAATAGTAATATACCATAATGTTGGTTATAAGAAAAAATATTTCTGCAAAATAACACCCCAAACAGTATTTACAACCTCTTTATGAGAAACCTAAGATGATATAATTAAAATACCTCTTCATTAGCTCTTGTTATTTGCTAGATCAGATGGTCCTCCATCTTCATTAGCTTCTTGTACATCCTCGAGCATATGCACACCTCCCACTTTCTCACTAATGGCTGTGCTGACTCCACCATTAGCCCTACCATCCTTTGCACATATATACATAAGTACTCAGTTGAATAAGTATACACTGGACTTGGGCATCTCAAAAACTCAACCACAATCTCAATGTCTTTAACTAATATCATAATAAAAGAAAATATGTCCCCACTTCCTCTTGTTAGTCTAGAAAAACCTCAAACACACTCAACCAAAGCAAACTAAATAACCAATAGATAACAATACACATGTCATATTGAGAAAGAGCGTTTACCTTATCAGCTACTGCATCTAGAAATGCACCAAATGCAGTTCCTAACCTCATCTTAAAATGATTAAGGAATGAGAAAATATTAAATGCATATAAAATGTCCATCAAATTCATATCCATAGTTTTTAAAAGCAAAAGCACAAGACACCAAATTGAAAAGAAGAAAGAAGGTTTAGAATAGTAGCTTATATTTTTTGACTTGAAATATTTTCACACCTGAAAATGGTCGAAAAGCAATGTAAATACACAACATGAATATGAACAAAATAATACAACAACCATTAATTGAATAACAGAAAAACATATACTTACAAATGCATTAGCTTGCTTTAACATCTATTCACAAGTAGTTGTACTTGAAGTCTGATGCCAAACAGACCTAAATGAAGAAGCCAATGGCCAAATACTTCTGAAGAGAAGGTTTGGAAAAATGTGAATTGGTAAAAAAAAAAAAAAAGAAAATTATTGAAGAAGTTAACTGTCTAACCTTCTCACTTCTTAGTTCTCATATACCTATGCTTACACAATACATATGCTTACACATTGAGCTTACTTTCCGTCATGATTATTGCAACAAAAGATTGCTCTTCAAATTGGTTACTATATATTAGAGCATAGGAAAGTGACCAGTTCTTTGATAAAGAGTTTCCATTGTAGCTATATTATAATTCCAACACCTTTGATTGCAGTTTGAGTTCATCCTTGCATTCAAGACATAAGAAAGTGGCCAGATACTCATGACTTATGAGGAGAAGGTTTGGCATATGTGGTTGGGGGAAGGGGGTGCGAACTAAAATGCCGTATATGCTTCATTTTGAATATATAAAATAATGTAATAAATAAATATTAACTAATGCATTGAACACATAAACAAATATTGAAATATTGAGAGGCTCAAATTCTCCTACTTAAAAATGCACGAGTCTTCAAAATCTAAATTTCCATAGGTGCAGGGCTGTCAACGGTAAACTTTGTCAATTTTAAAAATAATACACAAAATTAATTAAATAATTTCAAAGTAACAAGTATTGAACTAAAATTTAAAAAAAAGAGTAACAATGAGTTTACATTTTTTCAAGTAGTGTAACATGATCCAAATCTTTTTCAACACTCATTGGGGTAGTCGATGATCAAAACTAATCTTATGTACAAACTAGACTTTCAACTATTTTAGGAGATAGAGAACTTCTAAATAGATCAAGTACACCCCCTGTGCTGAAGGCATACTTGGACGCAACAATAGAAACAGAAATTGCCAACACATCCCTAGCCATAAAAGATAGAATTGGAAACTGATGACAATTAACTTTCCACCAATTCAAAATGTCAAAGTCATGAGTTTCCTCTCCACACACTTCACTTAAATACTTATCACATTCTAAAGGCACAATTGTAGACCCACTGTTATTAGCAGACTTATACTTTTTGAAATAAGAGCTAAGCAAGTTTGGTTTGTGAGGTTTTCCCTTCTCGACATTCTCCACAACAGGTGGAGTAGACACTTGAGATGGCTCTCTTGCTTCACTTCGAGATACTAATTTTTTTTTTATATTCTTCATACAAAGCATATATGACATTTTTTAAGGACAAAATTACAACAACCCATTTCTCACCTGGATACATCTCCTAAAGTGCATACTCCATAAACTCTAACTTGTGCCTAGGATCAAACATCACAACAATGTAAAGTAGGTGATTTATTTTTTCGAATCCCCCCCAATATTTATTAAACTTTTTTTTCATTTTTCCATCCATCTCACTCAACTCAAGATTGTCATCCTCCTGCTACTCATGTAAGAGACAGTGAACGATACTAATCTCATGGAAAAATGTATTGGAGATGACATATGAAGAACTTGGAACTCACAAAGTAAGCTCATAAAATTGTTGCAACACTTTAACAAACATTTTGACTCTCGTCCAATCCTCTGGCTTGGGTCTCCTATCAATAGCAATAACATGTTGCAGCTCATTATTCTAATTACTTGTACCAAGATTAAGCATAAAACGAGGTTCTTTCTCTTTAAATCTCTCAAAAACCCTCTCAAACTTTTGAGCGGTCTCTAACATCAAGTATGTGGAGTTCCATCTAATTACAACATCCAACGATAATAATAGGCCCTTAGATTCGATTTTTTCCACTTTCACACATTCTTTGAATTTTCTTAGTCTTGTTGGAGATTGTCTAATATATCTGACTATGTCCCTAACTCTTATTATTGATTCATATAGCTCTTTCAACCCATGTTGCACAATCAGATTTATTATATGAGCCACACACCTCATTTGCAAATAATGGCCACTCATAATGCTAACATCTCATTTTGTCATTTTTTTTCCTAAAGTTACTCACAACAACATCATTTGAACTAGCATTATTTACTGTCAAAGTAAAAACTTTATCTAGTTTACATCCCATTAGACACTTCTCAATTGCCATAGTAATGGGCAAAAATTTAAATTTTTTTCTTCAAAGTCCAACTATTGTCAATATAGTACGTTGTCAAACACATATAATTAATCCTTTGAATGGAGGTCCATGTGTCAGTGGTTAAGCAAACTTTTTGACATGAATTTTTTTACCTCATTCATCAATTTCAACATCTTTTCATTGAATAATTCAAAACAATCACGAGAAATTATCCAATTTGAAAGACTCTTAAATTTTGGACAAATCACATTAATGAAGTGCCTAAATCCCTCACACTCGACAAATTTGAAAGACATCCCATCTACCATCACCATGCAAGTTAAAACCTTTCTAGTAAGCATTTGATTAAATTTCTAATTCACCAATCCCATACTTTTCCCCTCTCTCTCACCCCCCGTTGAAGTTGGTTGCAAGTTTAATTGCATTTGGTGAGTTTCCAAAACATGAGGGTATTTTTTACATGTTTCCATATGATTCCTTAGAACCGTAGTCCCATTTTTTTGGGATCACAATAGAACTCCCAAGAACAATAGTTGCATCTCCTTTTAATCTAACCCTCTGAATTTGTAAACTTGGTAAAATAATCCCACACATCTGACCTAGCTTTAATTGTTTTACTTTTTGCCTTTCTTAGTGATGTTGCACCTCTATCATCTTGAGATTGGCTACCTTGACTTGGTGCTATTAGTACAGACCTTGAACTATCATCCATACTAGGGATGTTTGCGGTGTGACTGATGTCTTCTTCTCTTCCCATCTAAATTTAATACAATTATAATTAATATGTATTGTATTTAAATAGTGAGTTTAAATATCTTCTAGTTATTGTTGTCATTTGATTTGTGTGTTGGGGAATGAAAAGATCTCACATCATTTATAAGTAAAACAATTAGTAGATTATAGAGTATGGATTTTCTATAATTGAAACTTCTTAAGTAAACTATCTATTGAGTAAATCTACTAATATTAAGAAGGAGATGTTTATATAGAAACAAGAGAGATATACAACTGAATAATTAACAAAATTGAAGATGAAAGGAAGCAAAATCTCAGAAAATCAATTTCAGTTTATGCCTACAAGATGAATAAACCTATGCTAAGGTTCCTTAGGAAATAACATAGAAGAATTTGTGCAAAACAATATCAAACATATACTATAAGTGCAATTTCAAGCAATATTTCATAGAACAATTTCATATACTAATATACATCATTTAATGCAATATTTTCACATACAAAATCTACACTGCACATCACAATTTCAAGTAATATTTCATATATTTTCATATACTAAATCTAGAATTTCAAGCAATATTTTAGACAACAATTTCATATACTGATATACATCATTTCAAGCAAATATTTTTGAACAATATTTAATTTACACAAAACAATTTCAGATGAGTGGACGGACAAAAGAGAACAAGAAAGAATATAAGCAGCTTAAACAATTTCAAGCAATACTTTTTTAACACTTTATTCCTTCAAATGGTGCATGAGACAATTATTTGACAAATAAAAGCATTTACAAGAAAAAAGGTTGTGAATGATCTCAAATGGATAAAGTATATAGAAGGTAAATGAAATTTGATCCAATAAGATAACACTTTTTTATGTTAGTTTCTCCTTTTCATATGCTTTTTTTTTCTTGATGTTTCTTAATCAACAATTAGAATGTAGACAAAGCAAATTTTAAACATGATGAGTTACCTTTAACCTTTAGGTGTAGATAGATGGTGGACGGACGGCTAAATCGCTTTAGGAGTGGATGGACATGTTGGAAATGTATGCCCTAAAGACACATTTTGTTTAATTTATGGTAATGATGTTTCTTTTAGTCAGTTTATGGCACATATATTATTTGCATTTAATTGTTGGAAAAGTGTCCATGCTATTAAGCAAGTGATTCATGTGATGGGTCGTTTTTCACAGTTAGGCATGAATCATGGGTACTTAATAAGTAAGAAAATATTACTCTTGATCTTTTGATAGAATTGGGCATTCTATCATGATAAGATCATTGTGCAATAGATCTTAATGGAGGATGGCTTGCCTTAGCCAATAAACAATCCATTTACTCTAATTGTACAAGCGCATTTGGAATGCGTAGAGTGGACCTGTGATAGAAGCTAATGACAAAGTACTAATTATCATGGAGCTAGTCTATCACTGCTACTACGCGGACGAGTACTCTAATACTTGAGTATTCGTTGGTGGTCTAGTGAACCTAGAGCTATATTCTTAGATTCACTGTAGGTGAGGTCTATCAAAGATCAATAACCTTGTGAGTTGGGAGTATGGTTTCTAATTAGCTAAGACAGACTAATACAAGATAGTTTCTGTGATTCACCCCCTTGTGATTGTCCAAGAATAATCAAATAATCCAGGGCCCTGGGAACATGACTTAAGAGTGTGTGCTTCTGGGTAGCTCCCAGTGATAAGCAAGTACATTCAAGTAGTCACGGATTATTGGACTAGTGATCTAAGGATGGTAGAAATCATTTAGAGAGGTGTTAGTATATTATTCCTTTCTAAATGATGAGTGTTACGTAGAGGGGTATTTTCGTCATTACACTAGTAGGTCAAAGACATTGCACATGCAAAATTATTCGTGGGGTCAGTGTTACCATATAGTGATAGTTGAAACACTTAGAATGACAAAATATAGCTACTGGGTAGCAGGGGTATTTTGGTCATTTTAGTAGCCATGAATAAATTTGTCTTTTGATCCCCGGGGTAGCTCGATATAACTCATGTATTATTTAATACATTTGGCTTGTTGGGTGAATTACATTGAGAGAGAATTATTTTATTCAGAATGACCCATAATTAATTGGGCTAGAATAAAATAATAGTTTATTGATTTTTTAATTAATTAATTGGGCTAACCCAAATTAGAAAATTAATTAAATGAACTTGCCTCACTAGGGTTTTAACCCTTGGGTTCTCCCTCTATATATTCTCTCATTGGTTGTTTTTCACCTAAGATTTTTTATTATTCTTCACCAAAAGAGAGGCCAAGAGTTCTTGAATCATACCTTGGAAGATCAAGAGAACATTCAAGTTCTGATGCGAAGGAGCCGAAGGATTGCAGGACAGCCGTCATCTCCACCACGCGAAGAAGCTCCTGCCCCTCCTTTTCCTGTCGCTTTATTCCGTCCGGTGATCCGAAGGAAAAGTAAGTTTCCTAGATTCTAATTAATACGAGGAAAGTTTTTTTTTTTTGAAAAAAAAAAAAAACGCTTTTGTTGCATGCTATGTATCCTCGTGATGGTCCTTCAGGACATCGCTAATATAGTGATATATGCATAACCAAAAAAACAAAATAAATATAAAGAGGTAGAGCAACTGAGAGAGAGAGAGAGAGAGAGAGATGCGATGACAAAACTACCAAGACAAGACTCCAACAAACTGACCTCTTTTGATGTCTAAAGGCAAAGGGAAAGTCAATGGATGGCGGAGGCGACAAAGGACATATGGAAGCAATCGATGGCGATGGTAGAAAGCGATGGTGATAGTAAGGTTTCAGTAAGGGGTTAGGGTTTTGATTTTGGCCTCTCTCTCTCTCGTTGATTGAAAATTCGAAGAGTCTCGAATGCCTTCTCCTCGATAGCATGGTTGCACAGTGTGTTTAGCCAATTTATATCATAAAACGATGTCGTTTTATGATATACAAAATGATGTCGTTTTGAGTATTGGTTGATTCGAGTTATCCGAGGATTTTTAATAATCGAACTGATAAGTGGTTAATCGAACTGATAACCGAGATCAAATTAACTAAACCCCTGCACACTTCTATTAATAGAAGGAGCTTCCCCATCAAAGTTGTTAAAATCAAGATTTTAAATGGGATCAAAAGAGGGTCCATAAAATCAAATCATAAAATCGTAAAATTTTACAAAAAATTCAAAATATCATTTAATTTATGTAAATATAGATTTATAATGACATATTCTTTATTGTAAATGAAATACATGTACTTATTTCAAAATTATTTCATTTATCAATTTCAAAAATACTAAATAATATGAAATTTTTAAATATTAAATCCATCATTTATCATTAATTCATCATTCATCCATTCATAATCAAAATTTCAAACAACAAACATTACCATCATCATCAACAAACATTGTTAAAAATAAATAAAAATACTAAGTCATAAAAATAACAAATATTATTAAACTTCTACATTATGTCATTACACTAATTAAGTTACCAATACCAAAGAAATATATTTGTTTCTCAATAATCATCAATCTTAATATAAAATTAGACCCACCTATAATCTGATTGTGACATATTTAAGATTAATTCTTTAAATCTACACCTACTTGTACGTGTAGATAACATCACAAATGAGAATGTACATACACAGGCACAACCGCAAAGCACACTCACTAAGAACATCAACTAAAAGAAAATTGAATTAATAATTAGTATGTTGGACATATATACTAATAATTAACATGTTGAATATTCAACTAAAGCTAAGCGGCAGGGGAATATTAAATAAAAGAAAATTGAATTAATAATACAGGACTAAGTTGATCAATGGAGATAGAGCTTTATGCTAGTTCTAGAATATGGCATTAATGACAAGGAGCTCGATTTCATTACCATAATAAACCTAAAACCATACAAAATTGTCAAGGGATGGAGGACCTCTCTTCCATCCATCCATTCCTCACAAAACATACAAAAAAGGTCACTTGTAAATCAGTAGAGTGCTCTCGGCTCACTTCCCCTATCTTATCCCATTTCCTCCTCAGTTATGAGATAATACAGAGTATGGCAACCGAAACGTTGACACTAACACCCCCTTATTTTAGAAAATATACGTCTCTAATATTGGTGTAAATATTGTTCTTAAACTTTTATCACTCTCAATGTCTGACTTAAGCATCAGAGTGTTTGAGTGGGGACTCTCCCGAGCCCTCTGGCTGATTTCTTCCTTGCAAACTTAGACGGCTTAACGATGACATTTCTCATCAAATAAATTCATTATTATATCTTGGCAACAACAATTAGCGCTATCTATAGGAACTCATACGAAAAACTAATAAGTCTTTCTGCAATGGCCTGAACCAGAAGTACCACCAATAAACGACTAAGATAAGATGGAATAGAAGTGCAATCAAATGAGCCATAGGAGACTCCATCCCCCCTCCCCAGTTGGGGAAGCACCCCTGTGACTCATCGCGAGCTCCTCTTCAGGGCAGTCAATGACTCTTCCCTAGGGGTAACTGACGGCTCCTTCCCATGGACAGCTTGGGGCTTTTCTCCAAAACTAGCCAAGTATTCACCTTCAAGCCTCGCTTAAAGTTTTACGATCAGGTAGTTAGCATGGTTTTCATCCTCCAAGACTACCTGGGTTTATCCCCAAGGAAAATATAGGATGCTGACACAGATCATTTGGAATTTCACTCCAAAGGCCAACTAGGAATTTACTTCTAGAACCAACAAGACCCTCGTCTTACAAAATTCGTTGATCTTTTGGGGTGCACCTTCTCCATGGTGCCTCGAACATAATATGAAGCTTTACAACGCTAACATGAGAAAAGGATACGGGTATTGCAACAAGTTATTAATCTATAGAAAAATATAGCCCCACAAACAATTCTACCATTAACTCTATGGAAACATGAGAAGAAAGTTCAGGGACTACACCTAAACCACACCATCTCTTGAAGAACTCGTGCTCGAGATCTTTCTTTTTCCCAAGTATGTGGAGAAGAAATGGAAAGAACACTGAAGAGACATAAGGGTACACAAAGAAATTCTTAAAAGGAAAAATACTGGGAAAATGTCGAAAGTGCGTCTACAGATGAAAAGCAACCTCCTTCTAGAGGCTTGGTAAGAAGAATAATGAAATTGAGGAACCATCAGCAGTTAGTGTTTGTGAAACATTAAACATGGAAAAAATGATTGAGAAGGTCCTGGAACAGAATTAGTTATTGGCCACACTTGATGATCAGTCTAGGAAAAGAGTCCCTTCACGCCTCTACCAAGAAAGTTTAAAATGCCTTAGACGAGTATGTACTTAGGCAAGGGTGATCCTCATGGCCACATCCAAAATTATTAATCCCTGATGATATTACATGGATAAGGAGATGAATTATGTGCCAAGCTTTCCGCTTAACTCTAACAGAGCATATTGGAGTTTGGTATAACTATCTACCAGAGCATTCCATATCCACTTTTGAGCAACTACAATACAAGTTCACAAAAGTCTTCATCATTAATAGCCAACGGAAGAAGGACGCCACATATCTTCTTAATATCAATCAAAGTAGTAAAAAAAATTTGTGCTAATACATTGATAGATTTCAAAATGTAACACTGGAGATGTGAGATTTACAAGTGGGGTAACTGTGGCAGCTCTATTGCATGGAACCTAGTCTACATTGCTACAAAAATCCTTGGCTAAAAAGTCACTAGTTTCTCTAGCAGATTTGTTTATAATGGCAAACAAATATATTTTATATTTGCAATCAGAAGTCATGACGACTATGGGAACAAATGAAGAAAAAGATTGAAAATGGAATGGATGAGACTCTGAAGACTATGAAAACATAAAAGAACATAGGATAAGAAGAAATGATAACACTCCAAAGTTATAATACAAGAACTACACTCCGCTCTCTAAATCCTGTTCTCATATCTTGGCAGCCATTGAAAGGATTGATTTACTAAAATTTTCCAAGGAAATGGGTCGGCCTATGGGAAAAGATAGCGATGCCTATTCCAAGTTTCATAAGACGTATGGGCACAACACTGACTGATGTTGAGATTTGAAGAACCAAATCGAATATCTAATCAAGAATGGGCAATTGTAAAGGTATGTATGAGTGGAGAAAAGGGACCAGATGAGACGTGAAAATGAGGTAGATAGAAAGGACCAATGTGTAGATGAAAGCAAGAAGACGACTGGGGAAGAGAGGAAAGATGACCAACTGACCAATCAGGCAATCTAGGTGATTTCAAGGGGAAAGACTATGGCAAGTCATACTTCATCATCAAAGAAGGCCTACGTTCAACAAGCCTACCAAGTCAATTTAGTGATACCGATACAGGCTAATGAGGAAGCCATTACTTTCACATTTGCCAACAAGGGGGAGGTAATAGTGCCACATAGGGGTGGGCAAAAAAACTGCTAAACGGTGGAAACCACCCGCACCAAACTACACCCCACCAAACTGCGCGGTTTTTTGGAGACAGCGGTTCGGTCTGGTTTGAGAAATCCCCAAACCATGTGGTTTGCGGTTTACGGATTTCTCAGTTTAGTTAAAACCAAACTGGCCAAGTAATATGTTAATAAAAAAATTAAAAAAAATAAAAATATATAAAAGCCAAACCTGAGCATTATTATTTTCTGTTTCTTTGTTCCTTTATCCTTTTTGTGTTCACATCTTATTTACTGTTAGAAAATCAAACTTGAGCATTATTATTTTCAAAACAAGTGCATTCAATTTTCTTTTTTCTGATTTTTATTTTTGTTTTCACTTTCCCATAAAAAAAGAACAGTCTTCACTTTTCTGGTTTTATTTTATAAAAATGAAAACAAGAACAAGAAACTAGAAACAAAAGCATTAAACATTCCCTTAATTTATCAATCAAGGTTCCAGTTCAATGATGCAATCAAGGTTCCAGTTCAATGGTGCAGTGATAGGGACTAAATTGCAATCTTCCAAGATAATCACTGCTTGGTTGTGTATATCTAATTTTTTTTTTTTCATTTGTAGGTATAGTTTTAGATTTTGTTTGGTAGTTAGTATTGGTTTTATTATTTTACTTAAAAATTCACAAGACAATAGATGAAGCAGCAGAAGAAGCATCAAACCGTGGAAACCGCACCAGACCACACCGCATTTTGCGGTATGGTCTGGTGCGGTTTTTGGCACCAAACTAGACCGCGCGGTCTGATTTAATTGCCAAACCGCATGTGCGATTTGGTGAATTGTATGCCCCCTAAACCGTCCAAACCGCACCATGCCCACCCCTAGTGCCACATGATGACCTCTTGGTCATTTTGACGATAATCGCTAAACATCCGATTGGAAGAATATTGGTAGACAATGGTAACTTGGTTAATTTGATATATTGGAATTGTTTTGGAAAAATGAATATTTCTATGGATTGCCTGAAGCAAATACGTTCCCTCCTATTCAGTTTTACAAGAGAACCAATCCCCATAGCTGGAGCAGTACAACTTGTAATCACCTTGGGAACAGAGCCTTTGAGCACCACCAGGCAAGCCAATTTCATGATAGTCAATACACCCTCGTTAGCGTATAATGTTATCTTAGGAAATTTCCAACTACCCTCACTCCTCAATGAAATAAGGGCAGTCATATCATACAGATACCTGTTAATGAAATTCTCAATAACCCACGAATTAGGGCAAGTTCGAGGCGATCAGAGCAAGGCACGATATTGTTATATCGTATCTATAAAGAGAAAAGATAAAGAGAAAAACATCACCCTTGCCAAAACAGCCTGACAACAAGGATGATTGAACCAAAACACGTGCATCTTATAGACGCCACAAGGAGGCGATCTCAACAAAACATGGAACACCAACCATCTAAAGTTATATTATGCTTTTGACATGAGAAAATAGTTTTTTAGAAGTTAGTATTTAAGTTTCAATGTAATAAGTAGATCCCCAAACTTGGTAGGGGATAAGATAAAATTTTCTTGAAGAATTTTCCTCTTTTAATTGCATGATTTGTTATGCAGACCACCAACGTAGCCAAAGTTATTTTCAACAAGATCGTTAAGATGGTTATGGGTCAATAATACCAATAGACAAAAAGATTCGCATTAAACAAGCTAAACAAGTCCGTTAAGATGTCCGGAGGTTAATAATTTCAACGAACAAAAAAGACTCACCTCAAACATACGTGACAAAAGTTAAACAAGTTTGTTAAAATGTCTGGGGGTTAATAACGTCGGCAGACAAAAAGGCTCTCCTCGAACACACGTAGTAAAAGCTAAACAAGTCCGTTAAGATGTCCAGGGGTCAATAACGTCAATGGACAAAAAAAATCACCTTGGACACATGTGGTAAAAGCTAAACAAGTCTGTTAAGATGTCCGGAGGTTAATAATGTCGACTGACAAAAAGACTCATCTCGGACACACGTAGAAAAAACTAAACAACTCCGTTAAGATGTTCGAGGTTCAATAATATCAATGGATGAAAAGACTCACCACGGACACACGTGACAAAAGCTAATCAAGTCCGTTAACATGTCCGAGGGTCAATAACATTGATAGAAAAAAAAAACTCGCCTCAAACACATGCGACCAAAGTTATTTTCATCAAGACTGTTAAGATATCCAAGAATATCAACAGACATAAAACTCGCCTCTGATATACACGGCCAATGTTAGTAACATAAAGACCAAGGAAAGGTTTGCTTTGACAATAATCACTTGTAAGAGCAAAAAGAAAGACTAGGGAGCTACAGGGCAGCCTTTCCTAGTATCTGATGTGCAACTAAAGAAATGATAAGATGAAACTACGAAATGCCCAACAAGTTCTTTGGCCAAACCAGTTCAACTAAAGAACTGGGGAGCGATAGGTGTTAAAACCAAACATGACATGCGAATCAAATGGCAATAAAGTTAAAAATGGCACAAACAAGTCTAGGTCATCAAAACAAGTTAACATAGACAATAATACATTGACTCATTAGAAATTGAAGTTCAAGCAATCAAAAAACAACAAAAATACAATAGTGAGGAGGGCATCACATAATCAGTTGTCAAAAGGAGGGACCATAGGGTGATCAGGATCCTCGCTTATGTCTAAGCCAGTGAATACGCCAATCGCCTTAGGAGAACTTGGCCCATCTACATAAGGCTCCCAGGGGCCTAACAAGTTCTCTAGGTTATCCACCAGAGAATGACTGAGATAGGTGTTGGGACTCAAGGCCCTAGGCTCATACTTGTGCAAATCCATGGACTTGACGCCTACAATGGGCTTGATAGAGTAGACTAGGTCATCAAAGATCTCATGAGGCCTTTGGGACTCCAAATAGGAATGTGCTAGAAAAAATCCAAGCTTCACAAAGCCCCCAACGTTCTCCTCATTCTTCTCGAAGTAGTCATATGAAAGGCTGTACTCTCTAACTGCCTGTGCTCTGATGTGATCTTGCCTCTCCTCCAATCCACGCTACATCTCGTCCTCCCAAGTGCGACCATGGTCTACTACTGTAACACCCCGCCTCGCCAGGCGTGTCACTATAAGGGTATTCCCGGGATTTCTTTTTTTTTCCTCCAAGTTCAACATGCACGGTGTATCAAGAACAATCTTCACATGCAGATACAATCTCCGAGAACCCCAGCCTTACCCGTTTAACTATCAAGATCAATAATCTTTAACTAAACGAGACATAATATAACGCAGTAGACACATTAACATCAAAACACCATAGTTCTTATATATTATTTCCATAACAAAATATGTAATACAGATCAAATGATGACATTACTACCATACAACTGTTCATATACAACCTGAAATACATACTAAAGCCTCCAGACGTTACAATGACTATCAAACTAAGCACCTTTGACCCCTAACTGGCCGTGTCCTTACCCTCGTAGCAGTTCCTGACTGGAACATTGAACGTTCCAGGGGCATAACACAGGTTAAATGATAAAACATTTAAGTGACGGCATGAAACAATTTATACAATGCATGAAAGACACACGAGCATGGCATACTCAGACAAACGACAACATGCAAAACACGTATAACTTGAAAAATCTCCTTGACATATTCAACCTCCCATGGAAAACACTATTCCACACACCGTTGGGGTTAACCTTGCCGCGGCATACTTAATCTCTCGAGTGCCCTACCATGACACTCGTTCACCGGATTAACCTTGTCCCATTCTCAAGTAGACCCCATCCCGTCCCACACGGACACAACACCGACACGAATATCAATACCTTGATGATATGAAAATCACAAGCCATGCACCGACTCTTTTATAAGTAAAAACAGTTGATGCAATTTCTCACATGATCAATATGCAAATGATGCCATATATACATAAATAAAATGCATAAGCATAGCATCTCGAGTTCTGGTTAGACCGCTCACCTGAACCCACCACACTCACACCAAGACATTTCCAAAACAAAGGTAAAATTAGAGTCAAACCACTCACCTCAGACGTGTTCGGATCGCCTCAATCCTCGTGCACGACCTCAATTTGCTTGCCAAATCACAAACCTTTGAATTTATACTCAACCTTAAGCCACAAAATTCCCTAAACACCATATTCAATTAAGGAAGCATTAAAGATCTATTTTTCTCAATTTTTTCATAATTTCCTCTATTTTCTTCCAATTTCTGCCTCGATAATTCCAAAATAATTATTTCTTCAAACACTTTCCAAAATGTTTCAACATGATAAATCCTAAAATAAATCAACAAAAATTCTGGAAAAGGAAATACCAAAAATACCCATTTCACGCGCCCTCACGCTTGGGTGCGTGTGGAGGTTTGCGCGTGGCTGCACGCGCCACCATCTTCTTCGTTGAACTAGTCTCCGGCGGTTGCTCTAATGGTCGAAATAAGGGCACCCCCTTGAAGCCCTTTGCAATTCGATTCGTATGGCATCAGTTTCAGGCCGAAAGGCCACCAAAAAATGGCCCAAACGGCCAGTTGCAGGCAGCTCGCGGCGGTCCGCCACCCGACTTCAGCCAAGCCTCAATCGGCCATTAAACTCACTCGAAAACCCACCAAAAGCTCTAGAATGACTCTCCTTGATGCAAGGATCTAAAGCCCCTTAACCAGTCTCTCAAAATCATCCAAAAATGTGGTCGATTTCATGCTTCAAAAATTGAAACCCTCGGCCCCTTTTATACCTGAAAAATTGACCTTCCTCCAGCCAATCACCTGCCATGGCTTGGTCCCCAAGCCTCCTAGCACCGGTCACTACCTCCCCTAGGTCACTCTTGACCGTCCCATCACTGGATTTGGCCTCCACATGCGGCGATTTGCGGCAGCCGAAATCCTCCTTGCGTTCACACTATGCAAGTTTTTGCTAAATTGCACTTTAACCCCCTGTTTTCTTCAAATGACTTTTCTACCCTTTTAATGATGCCCTTGACTATCTAACACCATCACTAAGGCCCACAAGTTTAGCACTCTTCATTTGATACTCGAAACTTTTGAAAAATTATCATTTTGACCTCCCTCGGGCAAATTTAGAAAATTACACTTAGGCTTGATTGATCATTTTGACCTTAAGTCCATTTGTTTCAACCTGAAATCACTTAAGGGTTGTTCTATACATAAAATATTAGTCCTTGACATGCTTTGTTGACTTTTGAAATATCTCTAACGTCAATTTGGTCAATTTGGTTTTCTCAGCCCGATCGACAACTCTACCGAAAACTGTTTCCGATCCCACTTCTTTTATCACTAAAAATCATAATTCGAATAAATTGTCGATACTATACCATTTTCCTTTGCTATCTAGGGTCCAGGGTACTTCCTCTAGTTGACTCGGTCATCTAAAGCAGCGTTAGTGTACCTTATAGCCTTATTATCTTGATAATTCCACTTATATCCTTTATCAAATACCATCTATAGCCTTAAATCATTCTCAGGTATTACAACTGCCAGACTGAGAGAAGCACAAACCTGACTCAGATGATCCACCTTGCGCTCTAAAGCTTCAACTCAATCAGTATCATGGTTGTTAAAATCCCGATTCAACTCCTACGATTTTAACCTCTAAACTACTCAATGCCCATATAAAATCTATATTGTAGTAGAATTAGAGTGAATCTCGATTCTACTCGGTAAAATTGATAGAATCCCAAGTTAGACAATGATTTTACCGATTTAAGTTTTCATGCATAGAAATGTTACAGATGGAATTTTTTCCATCTCTAACTAGTATAGTATTAATTCTAATTTAAGGGATGGCCTCTGCCTCTATGAACCCTTATCTCTCTCAAGCATCTTCGTCACAGCCTTCTGTCGTTCCTTCTTGTCGCATGGTTGCTTAGTGCTTAGTATTGCCGTCAATTCACAACTTCGATTGCTCGGTGCTGCTATCGATTCACAAACTACTGCCTAAGCAGCCGTCAATTCACAAATATGAAATGAGGTTTTTGTGCTTACCTGCTCGGTGTCATCGTTTTCATGCAACACGAATTGATTCATACAGACATGGCCACGGTTCATGAACCGCCGGTTCCGGTTCAAGAAATCTTTGAACTTGAACCGAACCGCCCAAGGGCGGTTTGGGACGGTTCGGTTCCGGTTCCGGTTCATGCCGGTTCGGTCAACGGTTTGGACCGGTTCGGTCAATGGTTCCGGTTCCGGTTCAAACCGAATTTTTTTAATTTTTTTTACATATTGTTGTATTCAATTTTGGTCCTTGTTCCGTTGTTCGGTTCGGTTTGGTTTCGATTTTTAATTGTTAAATGTAATTGTAAATATAGATATTCTCAACCATATTTTTAATAAAAAACACTACTAAAAATTGAAGAAATATAAGTAATAATTTCATTAAAAATAATTAAAACAACTAAACAAGTATGTAATACAATACAAGTAATTAATTTTACAAATGTGAAAAATAAAAAATAGAATTAGACTTAATTTCATTAAAAAATAATTACAACAAAAATGTAATACAAGTAATTAATTTTTACAAATGTGAAAAAAAATAAAAAATGGACTTGGATCCTACGCATCTTCATTGGAGTCGGAAGTCGCCGTTGTTGAACCATCATTAACCCATTCGTCAGATGATGATGAATGGATAAGTTCTTCTTGACGTCGCATGTTAGCTCTTTCCCAATCATCGAGGCAAACTTGAGCTTCCAATGATTCTGGAGCCAATCTTGATCTTCTTTCATCCAAAATGTTGCCTCCACTACTGAATGTTTGTTCAACGGCTACAGTTGAAGCTGGAACTGCAAGAAGTTGACTTGCAATAATTGCAAGAGTTGGAAATGTCTCATTGTGCCTTTTCCACCACTCCAAAATTTCAAAATTTAAACCTGTATCATCACCAAACTCAAAAACTGTGGTTAGATAAGTTTCGAGCTCCGAATGTGAGCTCGATCTAGGTTTTTTCCTCCTTTGATCTAAAAATTTATGACCCCATTTCATTGGTTGGGAGGAAGAGGAATGCGAAGCCATGGATGGAAATGATTCTTCACTACTAGGAGCAATAACATATGCTTCATATAATTGATTGCATAAAGTTCTAACCTTAGAAATTATAATATTCACATCAATTTCTTCATTATTTTCTAATCCTAACAACGAATAATAGTTAGACAAACACTCAATTAAACCATCAAATTTACACCTAGGATCAAATACCATAGTAACAAGAAAAATTTCAGGAATAAATTGATAATAACGTAACCATTTTTCTCTCATTTCTAAAACAGCATGACAAATTTCTTCAACATTAATTCCTTCCATTAATACACCGGCCACATTCATTGCTTCTATTAAAAATTGATGTGAAGTTGGTTTATAAACACTACTAAGTGTATGAGTAGCATCATTAAAAATTCGTAAAATACTCAAAATTGAACTACAAACATTCCACATAGTTGGAAAAATAGGATATTGTGGAATATAATTTGCTGCAAAAGAACACAATAAATCTTTATATTCAAAAGATTGATTAAGTAATTTAAAAGTTGAGTTCCAACGAGTATGAACATCTTTTGAAAAACGTTTTGGGGTTTGACCATTGGAGGTGCAAAAATGTGCCTATGCTTTTGCAGTTCGAAGGTGTACCCAAATATAAGAAATAACATTTCTAATTGGATCTAAATAAGAATTAAGTGACTTAATACCATCTTGAACACATAAATTTAAAACATGGCATGCACATCTAACATGAAAAAATCTTCCACCAAAATTTGGTTGGCAAATTCTTTTCAATTCATTAATAGAAGCAGTATTAGCCGATGCATTATCAAAAGAAATTGAAAAAATTCTATTAACTAATCTATATTCTTGTAAAATTTGTTGAATTAATCTACAAATATTTTCAGCATTATGACTTTCATCAAAACATCGATACGTAAGAATTCTTTTTTGTAAAACATAATTTTCATCAACCCAATGACAAGTAATACCCATATATGAATGAGTTTTCCAATGATCACTCCAAATATCACTACAAATAGAAACATTAATATTATTGTTTTGAAAATATGTTATCAATTCAATTTTTGAGTTTTTAAACAATTTTAACAAATTCCTTTTCAAAGTATTTCTAGGAATTGATTTAAAACTAGGATTAACAAAGTTTTGACAAAATCGAGTAAAACCTAATTTTTCACCAAAACTAAAAGATAAATGATCAATTGCTACCATTTCAGCTAAACTAGACCTACAATTAGCTTCATTATAATAAAATAATTGAGGAGAGTTTGAAGAGGTAGCAAACCCGGATATTTGTGTTTGATCGCGGCTCAATCCAACCTTGAGCGGGTGCTTTGTTTGCAAATGTCGGGCAAAAGTACTATATCCACCTCCTTGCTTGAATTTGTATACCTGATTACAATAATTACAAGATACATCAAATTTACCATCTCTTTTTGGTGTTTTCTTGAAATGAATATTAAAAATATCAGAAGTAGAAATTTTTCCACCTCCCTTTTGTTGAGTTGCACTCTCTTGTGTTTGAAAATTTTGAGTTTCAAACTCAACATTTTCAACATTTCTACCTTCACTTGCCATTTTTTTGAAAAAGTATGATAATAAAAAAATATAATAATGATAAAATAATATAGTAAAAAATTAACAAATATAATGAAAATATTAGTAATAATATAATATAGTAACAAGTAATAAATAATTAACAATATAATTGAATAAATTGACAAATAACAAAATGAGAAGATTGAAGAAATTGAAATTGAAATATTAAATGAGAGACAAAATAGAGAGAATAATAACTTGAGACTTGAGAGAGAGAGAGAGAGAGAGAGAGAGTGTGAAAAATGAGTGGGGGAAGGAGGGGTATATATAGATAGGGGGTATATATAGATAGGAATTATAGGATTAAAAAAAAATAAAATAAAAAAAGGGAATTGGGCTACTGCCCGTTGGCAGCAGCCAACGGTCCAAAATTGGACCGTTGGGGGGAGAGGGGGAGGGGGGGCGGTTCCGTGGAACCGCGGGGGGGGGAGGGGGGGCGGAACCGGCGGTTCCGGTTCCGCGGAACCTTGAACAGGAACCGGACCGAATTTCGCCGGTTCGGTCCGGTTCCAGTTCCGGTTCCGGGTCCGGTTCCGGCCGGTCCGGTTCAATTTTGGCCATGTCTAGATTCATAGCTCCGATTGCTCGGTGCTGTCATTGATAAAGGGGTATACAGCTTCGTTTTCTTCTTTTGCAATTTCTTCGTCTAATTCGGTGATCCCTGTCTACCACAACTTCATTTGTTTCTTCTTCGTCTTCCTATTAATTTGATTATATTGGTTTTCTTAACTTGAAAGTAAAATTTGAAAGTGAATTATTGTTGGTTTCCTTAAAGAATTGAATGTTTGTTGAAGCTTTTATTATAATTATTCATTGTAATGTAGAAATTTATCAATGTGTATTGTTTTATTTATATTAGGTTATGACTCATATGACTTATGAGATTTTACATTATATGAACTAATATTCAAAATTTTCATTATGGATGGATGAATGATAATAAATGAACTTAATATTTAGAAATTTCATACTATTTAGTATTTTTGAAATTGATAGATGAAGTTATTTTGAAATAGGTAATATGTATTTTATTCATAATAAGAAATAAGGTTAAAATAATCATATTATTAAGCAATACTAATTTATTTATTTTTTATAAAATTATGTCATTATAAACTTATATTTATATAAATAAAAGGATATTTTTAATTGTCTATAAAATCTTATAATTTTATGATTCGATTTTATGGGCCTTCCTTCGATCCCACTTAAAATCTTAATTTTAACAATCTTGTCAATATACAATGCCTGCCTCTGTCCAAGCAAGTTGCTCCTAAAAACTCTCACAGGATTGACACTAAAGGTGCGTTTGATAGAGATGAAAAATAAGAATGGAATTCCAATTTCATGGAATTCCAATTCTCACCCCAACCCCTAGGAATTCCAATTTCTTGATTTCAAGAAAAATCTTCATTTTTTGAACTAAGATGGAATTCGAATTCTATGGAATTAAAAAACTATTTGATAGAATTTCCTGAAATTTAGATAGAAAATGAATTTCACCCTCATTTTCCATGCCTATCAAATGCACCCTAAGAGTCACATTTCTTCTAAGCATCACTAATCAGCATTCCTGGACTAGGTAGTCCACTTCCCATGCTCACAAGGCCGAGCCATCCTATCCTTGACAAAACGATGGAGGGCCCAGGTACGGGCATTAGCTACCATTGTACGATGTACACTCTGAAAGGAAAAAGGAAAAACAAAAAATAAGCGAAGAAAACCCTAGAAAGAGAAAATGAAATGGCTAGTGAAGACTAAAAGGAGGTCGTTCCCCCTTTTTATAGTGAGGGACCACACATAGAAAACCTTGACCCAGTTAAAAATTTCACAAAAAATACCTCCAAAAGAGCCCATGGATGAAAAGTGATGTTTGAAAAAATCAGTAAAGGAGAACTACTCTTCTCCCTAGAAAACCTAAGAAAAAAAGTGAGGAGCAATTAGTACACCATAATACAAAAAGAAAAATAAAAGAAAAAAATTAATTAAATTAATTTTATAGATTGACCCAAGTCAAATAGGCGGAATGAGATGATGCATGGGGAACCTTCACAGACCAAATAGGTAAATGGAGGGCCTGTGGCCCACAAGGGCACACGATTGCGACCTCAGCCTGCAAGTCACAACTTCAACCAAGCCCCAAGGGCTTGTGGCCACGACCTCCAGCTCGCTGTTGTGGTTGTGCCTCTAGCCTGCAGCTATTGCCCATATATTCCTACGCATCTAGAGAGATTGAGGGCTCGTAGCCCCTCTGTCCCTCTAGACGCGCAAGAATATACGGTAACATCACCAAAGTATTTTTCTAAATATGGGGGATCTCATACAAGGTGTAAATTCAATAATTTTGATAATTGAAAATCTTTTCAAGAAAAAGATATAGGCGATCATCCATTAGAAATTCTATCTCTAAAAAAGCAAGATAAATGTCATCTATAAAAGATAGATGTTATATAGCAATCCTAGTCCTAGTCAAATCAAGAATAATCAAGATAGATGTTATTTACACCAATCCTAATCCTAAATTATTTTGGATTATTCCATACTCCTTTATAAATAGGTAGACACTTATTTTAGGAAATATATATCTCTGATACTGGTGTAAATACTGTTATCGGGCTTTTATCACTCTTAGTGTCTAACTTAACTATCGGAGTGTTTGAGCGGGGACCCTCTTATACTCTTTAACTATTTTCTTTCTTGCAAAGTCAAGCAACTTGACGACGATGTTTCTTAACAAATAAATTCATTATTGTATCTTGACGACAACAACATTAATGACGAGCTCGATTTCATTCCCACAATAAACCTAAAACCATACAAAAACATCAAGGGACGGAGGGCCTCTCTTCAATCCATCCATTCCTCACAAAACATACAAAAAAACGTCACTTGTAAATCACCAGAGTGCTCTCAGCTCGCCTCCCCTATCTTCCCCCATTTCCTCCTCAGTTACGAGATATACAGAGTATGGCAACCGGTACGCTGACACCAACACCCCCTTATTGGCGGACTTGCTTGGACTAGGCCATGATCGGCTCTCTCTCGTCCCACAAACCGCTTCTATGTACGGAAAATACTTCTCCTACTGTATTCCCTCCATCTCCAGCTCAACTGGACGCCTAACCTTGGGAAAAGAATCAACTCCACGAAACCTAGAATTCACCCCATTTGCGAGAAATCCAGAAAGGGCGACATTCTACTTCGTCGACATCACAAAAATCACAATCAGACAATCACATTGCCAATCTCAGCATCAGTGTTGAAGAGTCCGGGGGCCATTATAGGGCCCCGGCACCAGACATCACCCGCCAGCAGCCTACACTGCCCTTTGGACAGCTTTCCGGGAACAGATGATTAGGTATCCGCTGACAAAACCCTGAACAGATGATTAGGTTTCTCCAGGGTTCATGATCTGAACTTCTCTTTGACATCTCAGGCCCATGGCGGTCATCTTCTCTTTGTCGCTTTCGATGGTAATCTATTTCCCAAAACAAAAATAAATTAATTAAGCAATAAAATATCTATAGTCAATGTAAGCACAGAAACTAAATCACATGACACAGTCAGGAATATAAATCTTTCTCAAGATTATAGTACCTCTACCATGTCGATAAGAGCCCCCATGACCACGGTCTCCACCATGTCTACCATCTGCAGAAGGTAGAGGTTAGCTGTTGCAGTAATGTAAGAGAACCCAAATAAAAAAAAAAAAAAAAGTTATCAACACACGATGCCATGACATAAATGGGAACAGAAGCAAGGGCCGCCTTGTCCATGATTTCTCATCCTGCATATGATACAGCCTTTTGGGCTTTTCATCCATTCTTTGCTGCTTGTATGAGAATGTGGCTGTGCTCCACCTCTCTCTGAACAAAGCTGAATGCTGTTTCATGTATGGACATTTAACACTCTTATGTCCGTGGTGACAAGATTAATTTATTTATTTTTAATAGGCTTCTCGCACAATGTCATTGTCAGTTGAGGATAATGTTGAATAATTTATAACCTTAAATGGGAGAAAGAAGAAATTTGTTTAAGAAGTTAAAAAAAACAAATTTAAGAACACAATTTTTTTTCTGTAGACATAATTATATTTGAAGACATGTCTCTTTATTAGACATCTCTTTTAGAACATCTTCTGTTAAATTTGAAATGTTATACCACACATCCAAAAAGGAGTGAATTGAGTAATTTAAAAAATATGATAAAAAAATATGATAGAATTTAAAATTTTTTTGATACAAATGAAGTTTTTAGTGAATTAAAACATAAAATATGTATAGAATGACAAATGCAATGCTTAAAGTATAAAAAACAAGAAACATAAAGAATATAAAGGATTTATAGTAATTCGGCTTAAATTAATACTAATCTATTACCTTAACTTTTCACTAAGCATTTTGAACAAATTCACTAAAACCTCCTACTTGATCCCAAGTAAGCCTTTAGTCTAAAACTAGCAAATTATAAACCTCATATTTATACACAAGTAGGTCATCTAACTTACAAGTTAGGAAATGCAAAAAATGTTCAATAAGAAATAATCTAAGAGATGAATCTCTTAGTTACAAGGTTTCTCAAAATAATACAAGATTTGAAACAAATAAATACAAATCAAAATCAAAACATTTGAGAGAAAATTATGAAAACACAAATACAATTTAGAAGTATGCAAATAATTGTAAGCTCACTTTACTTTATTCCCATCCATTTACCTCTTCTAATCATCTTTGATTTATATTTATAAGTATCCCACAAGCTTCAAGAGAAAACTAGTCATTGGAGATTTTCAGTGAAGAGAATCGATCGACAAATTGAATTTAAAGATTCTGTTAGTTGACAAATTGAATAATTTAGTTGATAAATTCAAGAGTTAATCGATGAATAAAAATAAATTAGTCGACAAATTAAAAAAAATATAAATTTGTGCACATAAATGAACAAATGAGGTTCCAGTTAGAATGATTTTTTGTGTACATTTAAGACTTAGGTATGTTGGTGACTTGGGTTCGAATCATGGGGGCAATAATGTTGGTTTTCTTTTTAAACTCTTTGAAAAATAATTTTTTGGAGTATTTTTAATCAAATAAAAATCATAATATTTTAAATACAAATTTATCACATGATGAAACTAATTTTTATTTAATAATAATTTTTTTAATTAAATAAAAACATAATATTTCAAATGCCATTAAAAAATTTATTACAAGATATTTTGATATTAGATTTAATTTTTATTCAACAATTTTGAATATAATATTTCAAATGTCATCAATAAATTTATAACAAGATTTTTGACATTCAATTGTATGATGAAATTAATTTTTATTTTGATACTTAATAGAATATATAAAAATAATTTATAGCACCAAGATAATAAATATTAAAAAAATAATTTTATCATCAAAATCATATCAAAGGCAATCATCATTAAAATAAATATAAGTTGCAAATCTCTATTTATATATATATAATTATAATTCATTTGCTTCTCATTTTAACAAAGTATTTGAAATTAATTTTTATTTGAAAATCATATACCTGACTTATGACTTAGGGTGTAAAATTTATTATTATTTTTTATCATTAAAACTAATCACAAGAGTGAAACATCAATCTCTTTTTGAATGTAAAAATTATTTGGTATCAACTTTTTACTTTGCTTATGTTGCTAGAACTAGAAGTCTATTGAAAAGTTTAACTATTTAGTTATACAATTATAAACAGTTTTTCAAGTGAAAAACTCAACTTATGTTAATTTTGAATTTTTGATAACTTTTTTTAAAAAATAATTCAACTTCTAAAGAAGAAACTAATATGTTGCTCATGTCGGGTCAATATAGGCTAATAGGAGGAAGGGGGTGTGTAGGCCCCACCCCTTATGGGACCTACACCCCTTCTCTCAAATTACTTACATTAGACAATTGTTACGTTGTTTGACACAGACAACAAAATAATTCTACTTATGAAGAAATTACAAATTCATTAATATATAACTTTACATACTTTTATACTATACACTTCATTAATTTTCATAATTTTTTTTTTTTCACAAACATGCATAATCGAGGATTTTGTCAATGTTGGGTCGGTGGGCTTATCTTATCCTAGTTAGCCTAGTTATGCTTTCGGTCACTCTTCAAAAAGGATACAATTATTATAAAGTAAGGTTTTGTTGATTTTAATAAAAAGGTATCATCTTTAAATAAACGAACATATCTATTCGTTTATTTGTAATAGATAAATTCATGTTAATGTAACTGTATATTCTCCCAAAAATTTATGGAGTCACTTGAACAAAAATCTTCAAAAACTGTTATTAACCGTAGATTCCTGTGACTGTAATAGATTTTTTATAAATTGTTAGCTATATATAACAATTGTAATAAAGACAAATAACACCAATAATTTAATTATGACGACAAAAATCATATTATACAAAAATTCCTCAAAACATTTCCGCCCAAGAATGAATGCAATATACTCATCAGTGCTATATGGAAACTACTGATGCTGTTTGTGTTTCAGTCAACTTCCAATTGCGCCAAACAGTGTAAATTAAGTAGCAAACAAGTAGTGGTGGATGTTGAAAGAAGAAGCTTCTTTTTTCCTTGTCAAATTTGTTGCTACTATGCATGTCTTTTAACTAAAAGTAAATTAACTATGTCTACTTCTGTCTTCTTCTACAGAGCCATTCTAGGAAGTCTATATTCTAGAAGATGTTGAAAGATAATATCTTGTACAGATTAATGAATTTAGTTCACTGAGCACTAGAAGATGCCATTATTCCTTTCAAATTAATTTTTTTTTTTTTTTGGTTTACGCACCATTACGAGCGTCCACAGCCACCCCGCCCCTGAGACAATACTGCAGAGGTAAATCGCAGGATATACCCGAACTAATCAGGGTCTGAAGTGTTGCACGCACTACGCCCATCCAAGGCCCTCTCCCAGAAGACAGCATTTCATGCTGCCCCCAGGGATCGAACCCACGCTGGCGGCTTGAAGCCTGGCAGGATTTCTCCCACCTCCTCCTTTGCCAACTCGGCTATGCCCCGGGGGCCCTTTCAAATTAATTCTAAGTTTATGGATGATCGATGTGTAGTACACATGTTCTTTTTATTATAATAAAGGGGTACGCAGTGTTTATGTGCAACTTAATGTTACTATTCAGTCCCTTAGCCAAAAAATTAAAAAAGAAAATTATTTTTTAATTTATTTACATTAGATGACATCGTCTGTAACATTGATAAAGTATTATTAATCTTTTTATCTTTTAAACTCAATTAATAATAACAGATAAACATACATGACCTAAATAAAAGACTATGTCTAAAACATACCAAACTTAAAACGTAAAATTTGAACCCCATTAACACAAATATTTAGTGCTAGTCTAGTACTCAGTGATCTATACACTAGGCGAGATAAAAATTGTGACGATGGAAGGAAGGGGAAGGGTAGATAGCAGTAGTTTCTAGGTCAAGCAAGCAACACCACAACATGTAAATGAAATGTAAAAAAGTGGAATATTGTGGGTGGGTGGGTGGGTGGGTGGATATATCTGTGAACTAAATAAAATGATTAAAAACAAAGGAAGGAAGAGAGCAGCATCTCCCAGTGGCCGACATATCATGCAGCACTTGTCCAAGATGGCCAACCCCCTCGATCCCACTGGTGGGAGTTGGATGTACTTGTGTTTTCCATCCAGAGCCCGCTGGGAAGCTTCTTCTCCTTTAGGGTTCCACGTAAGAGTGAAGACGTCCACTCAATGGTTGACTTGTTAATTCATTTGGGGATCCCACCAAGCAGCAATTTTATGAAAAAGATAATTTATATTCAGTTAAGACTTGGAACATTAACTGAACTGACCTCTTTTGTACGTTATGAAAAAGACTTAAAAACATTAATGACGCAGGTGTGCATTAGCAGAATCATAAACCCACCCAATAAACCCCTGAATTGTTAAGTTAATAATAATAATTAATACATCTTTTTTCTAAATATATGCATTGTAATTCAACAGATAAAAATATATATTTAGATTATTATAATCATTAAGAAAAAGTATAACAAACAAATAAATAAATCTTCCCTAAAAAATAATCAGTTAGAGACTTGCTTGGCCCTGTATTATTAATATTTATTTATGTATTTGCAGCATAGCGAAGACGCATGACTGGCGTCGATGCAAGTGGAGTGCATACTAATTCCATCCATGGCCTTCTTCTTCTTCTATATATACATAGAGCTTGATGGAGAACTAAAACCACATCCCAAGTGGCGGTATTAACTTGATCTTTAGATGGCCTCCGCATCTGCTGCTGCTGCTGTAGTCAGCCTTCTCTGCTGGTGCGCATTTCTCCTCCTATTCCTCTGCTCCTCCAACAATGGCAGCTACGCCTACGCATATATTATTAATAATAATAATAATGGAGGACAAGGCCGCCACGACGCCCTTCCAATTCAAACCACTTCTCTTCTTCGAGGCCCTCCGTGGCATTGCTCCCCTTCCAATCCCCAAGGTCTCTCTCTCTCTCTCTCTATCTCTCACTCTCACTCTCTCTCAAGCATGCTGCATGCATATATATTATATTATGCTCGCACGCTCTTACATTAAGAAACGTTCTTCAATTCCATTTCCGTTATCCATTATTAATTAATATTATTTATTTGGC
The DNA here is from genome assembly GCA_036245055.1 of Diospyros kaki. Taxonomy (NCBI): domain Eukaryota; kingdom Viridiplantae; phylum Streptophyta; class Magnoliopsida; order Ericales; family Ebenaceae; genus Diospyros; species Diospyros kaki. Next base: position 37,102,618 of record BSEG01000001.1, on the reverse strand, counting down.
CATCTAAACCTCCATTGGCGAGACTCATATATATATGATGCATATATATATATATATATATATCAGGTAACCAGTACTACGACGAAGGGGCATCGATGATGAGAGTGGTTCACCGTCATGGGCCGTGCTCCAAGCTCAGCACCACCACTCAAAACACAGCCAATATTCATACTGCGGCCACTCGTCCCCTCACTCGGCACATTCTCTCTCTCGACCAATCCCGCGTCGACTCAATTCAATCCATACTTCGGCCCCACTCCAACCCGAACGCCAACGACGCCGACATTCCCGCAAAGTCCGGTCTCCTAATCGGCTCCGCCAACTACATCATCACCGTCGGACTTGGTACGCCGAAACGAGACCTCTCTCTCGCGTTCGACACCGGCAGCGACCTCACCTGGACCCAATGCAAGCCTTGTATCAAAAAATGCTACACACAGAAGGAACCAATCTTCAATCCATCCCTCTCTAAAACCTACAAAAACGTCAGTTGTAGCTCGCCACGGTGCTCTCAGCTCACCTCCGCCACCGGCAACTCGCACGATTGCTCCTCCGCCACCTGCGTTTATGGGATACAGTACGGCGACCAATCCTTTTCCAGTGGATACTTTGCGGAAGAGACATTGAGACTAACTCCGACCGATGTCTTCCCCAATTTCCTCTTCGGCTGTGGGCAGGACAACGAAGGACTCTTCGAGGGGGCGGCTGGGTTGCTCGGACTCGGTCGCGATCAGCTCTCCCTCGTTTCACAAACTGCTTCCAAATATGGAAAATACTTCTCCTACTGTCTTCCCTCCATCTCGAGCTCAACCGGACACCTGACCTTGGGAAAAGGGTCAACTCCGGAAAACCTAAAATTCACCCCATTTGCGAGAAATCCGAGACAGACGGATTCATTCTACTTCGTGGACATTACAAAAATCAGAGTCGGCGGCGTCACATTGTCAATCTCGCAAACGGTGTTCGAGCGTTCGAGGACTATTATAGACTCTGGCACCGTCATCACCCGCCTCCCGCCCGTGGCCTACACCGCCCTTCGGACAACTTTCCGGAAACAAATGAAGAAGTATCCGCTGACAGATCCCGTGTCCGTACTGGACACATGCTACGACCTAAGCAGATACAAAACAGTGCTGATACCCAAGATCAGTATCTTCTTCAGTGGAGACGTGGAGGTGCCAATCGATCTGTCAGGCATAATGTACGCGGTAGATGAGTCGCAGGCTTGCCTGGCTTTTGCCGGGAATAGCCACGCCTCTGAAGTGGGTATAATGGGGAATGCCCAGCAACAGACCCTGGAAGTGGTCTATGATGTTGCAGGAGGGAAGCTAGGGTTTGCTACGGGTGGCTGCTCTTAGGTTGAGATTGTACTTGGATATATCCGATGCATCTGGAACTGGAAGAATACAACACCGATCACTATATATATATATATAGCTAGTGTTTGTGTATATATATATGTGTGTGTATGTGTGTACAAAGAATATCGGCCGTTTTGGAAGTTGGAACTAATGGCAAATTGAGGTCCCCCCCCCCCCTCCCCCCATCTCCATCGGTCGAACTGATACAACATACTAAGAAAGAAATGTCGTGGTGGTGCCGTCTGTGTAATAATAGTCAGTATGCAATGCATCATCGCATCCACATATTATTAATTAATATCGTCTCGTCAGTATGCCTATATATATACTTCCCATCTTATCCTATAGTATGCGTTGTTCAGATTTTTGTTCAAATTGTCCATCCTGTCTGCGGTATGATTATTGAATTCCAAGGCAGTTTCATTACTCACTCAGCACTAGAAGTGCGATGCGATGAATGAATTAATAACTAACTCTCTTTTGTTTTGTAGCATATAAATATATAAAATATATAGGAGGAGCTTCTCCGTACATAATTGCTGTTAATAGGGGTGGGGACGTCTCTAGGTCAAGCAGCAACATTACATGTGTTTAGTGTGATTCGAAAATTAAATTTTTCAACTAAAATTCAATCTAACTGTGCATCATGGATAGGAAATAATAAGGGCCATACTTTTAGTTGTTGGTTGACAAGGGGGCATCTTTAATCCATGAGGTGATATAAATGAAATTATTATTATAATAATAATTGTGTATTCGAAGTGAATTCCTCAACTAGATGAACAGAATTTCTAGAGCGTGGCAACAGTGTTCAATTTTTTCATGTGACAGTTTTGTAGTCTAGTATATTTAATTCATTGTAAGTACACTAAGGCTTAAAGCTGAACTTCGTTACCAATTTCCTTTGTAATGTAAGGTCTTTTGTCTTAATGTTATTTGTACACTAAACAACTACACTTCATTATATTCTTCATTGAAGCAAAGAGTACAAAAAAAGTGTGAATAAATTCACAATGTACAATACAGTAAAACTAAAAGCTAATCCAGTAGTCATTACAGAGAACGGGCATGGGCATATATATATATATATATATATATATACACACACACTAAGAATTAACATGTTGAATATTCAACTAAAGCTAAGCAGAAGGAGAATATTAAATAAAAGAAAATTGAATTAATAAAAATGGACTAATTAAGTTGACCAATGGAGATAGAACTTCATGCTAGTTCCAGAATATGGCATTAATGACGAGGAGCTCGGTTTCATTCCCGCAATAAACTCAAAACCATACAAAACCGTCAAGGGACGGAGGACCTCTCTTCCATCCATCCATCCATCCATTCCTCACAAAACATACAAAAAACGTCACTTGTAAATCACCAGAATGCTCTCAGCTCGCCTCCCCTATCTTCGCCCATTTCCTCCTCAGTTACGAGATAATACAAAGTATGGCAACCGGAACGCTGACACTAACACCCCCTTCTTGGCGGACTTGCTTGGACTAGGCCATGATCGGCTCTCTGTCGTCCCACAAACCGCTTCTATGTACGGAAAATACTTCTCCTACTGTCTTCCCTCTTAACTCCAGCTCAACTGGACGCCTAACCTTGGGAAAATAATCAACTCCACGAAACCTAGAATTCACCCCATTTGCGAGAAATCCAGAAAGGGCGACATTCTACTTCGTTAACATCACAAAAATCACAATCAGACGGTCACATTGTCAATCTCAGTGTCAGTGTTGAAGAGTCCAAGGACCATTATAGGCCCCGGCACCAGACATCACCGCCTCCCACCAGCCGCCAGCAGCCTACACTGCCCTTTGGACAGCTTTCCTGAAACAGAAGATTAGGTATCCGCTGACAAAACCCTGGACCATACTGGACACATGCTATGACCTAAGCAGATACACAGCAGTGTATTTACCCAAGACAAGCTGGGGTTTCAGTGGAAATGTGGACGTTCCAATTGATCCATGGGGCATATCTGCCGCAGCTTTCTTTGGCGTTTGCTGGGAACAATAAAACCTCTGGTGTGGGCTTGAGTATATTCGGGAACACCCGGCAACAGAGCCTGGAAGTGCTCTGACATTGCAGGAGGGAAGCTAGCGTTTGCTACGGGGGGCTGCTCCTGGGTTGAGAGGAGCTAAGAGACTATTTATTACTGTTGTTAGATTATAAGCCCCGTAGTGCATAGCCAATGCAATGTAAGTCCATATGTAGTGTATCTTTGGAAGTTGGAACTAATGGCAAAGGTTCCATTTCCCAAAGTATAAAGACAAATATGTTTCACCATGCTTCCATCTTGTAGTATGCGTCTTCGTATTATTAGGAATTTTTTTCTTTTATTTTTTTCAAAGGTCTGACGTCTGACCTCAGACATCAACCATGCACACATGCAGTTAGAATGTGATAAATGTAGCATAGTATTAGTAACCCTAAAATATTCAGCAGTGACGTCCTCAAATAGAAGAATATGATTGCTTCTAGTAGCAGGATGGTAGAACTCATTGTATGCTAAATTTGATTAGGACTCCCTTGTTTGGATCACGGATGCCGAAGTGTACAACCATTTTCTTCATAAATCATAAAGCAGCAAATGAAAATCACCCAAGGCCGTCACTCAGCAAAACAAAAAACAAAAATCACCTAAGGCCGTCTCTTGCGATCATCTTCCTCATCATCATCGGAGTCGCCACTCTCACGGAAGCGAGGATTCTTCTCCTGTTGCATCAAGGCATTTAACGGTGTCAGAGGAATATCTGGTCAATAAACCCAAGGTACTGACAGAAAAATCAAGCAAAGAAGCGATCAGTTGGTGTCTATTATTCTCTCTTTTCAACACCTCGCTTAGTTTTAGGACCAACTGCTCAAGAGCTTTCAAATGCAAAAGCAAGGGTTTGGCCTCTCTAGCTATCTGTTCTTGATTATACGGGTGGGGTTTGTTAGGATCGGATTGCACATGACACGTACAAAAATCAAGAGAAAACAAGAAAAAGAAATTTTAACATGGTCCAGCCTCAATAACTATGTTCACAATCTCATAACAATGAGATAATCCACCAGCTAAATGTAGTTTTGGCGAAGAACTACAAACCATCACAATCCCAACTGCTCTAGGTACTGGTCACATTGTCTAGAGACTGCATTTGTCTGCTTGTGGGCACACCCTCTGATCACACAATCACAATAATCTGGCTACACTATCTAATCAATTATTGGTGAGGTCCACCAATAACTAAATTACAAATGCTTAATTATAGGTGGCAACTCATTGGATTAGGCCTCCAATATCTATTTATATCCCCCCCTATTCACAATCAAATTAGGTTTATCTAAGAGACTCCATCTCAATCAGATTTATAAACTTGAGGAGTTATTTAAAGGGTAAATTGCACTCAGACCCCTTGTGGTTTGGGTCATTTGAATGGAACCACCTGCGGTTTAAAAAATGATTCTATAGGTCCCTGTGGTTTAATTTTGTTACTCAAACACCCCTCCTATCACAAATACTGTTACTTAAAACATAATTAAAGTAAATTAGATAAATTTAACTAAAATAAAAATTCCAAAAATTACAAGGAATAAAATAAAAATTATAAATTAAAAAAAGAAACAGAACATCATCCAGTGGAACCCATTGCCGATGGGCCATTGCAATGGATTCCACCCTAGGTACCAGTTGCCAGAACCCAGAAAGGAAAAAGGGGGGGGGGGGGGGAGAGAGAGAAGAAGAAGACCGACCAGATGTTGGTTGATGGTGGCGGTTCCAATTGCCGGAACCTGTTGTGTTCCGGCAATCTGGAACCCAGAAAGGAGGGGGGGAGAGGGAGAAGAAGAAGAAGAAGAAGAAGAACCTAATTTAATTTGGAGAAAGGAAAAAAATACAAAAAGAAAAGAACAAGGAATAGATCAGACAAAACATAAGAAAGAAATTTATAATAATCAACTACTAAGTGTTTACCGGTCTTGAGTCAGGATGAGGGTTTCTCCAGGGTTCATGATCTGAACTTCTCTTTGACATCTCAGGCCCATGGCGGTCATCTTCTCTTTGTCGCTTTCGATGGTAATCTATTTCCCAAAACATAAACAAAGCAATGAAATATCTATAGTTAATGCAAGCACAGAAACTAAATCACAAGACATAGTCAGGAATATAAATCTTTCTCAAGATTATAGTACCTCTACCATGTCGATGAGAGCCCCCATGACCACGGTCTCCACCATGTCTACCATCTGCAGAAGGTAAAGTTTAGCTGTTGCAGTAATGTAAGAGAACCCAAATAATAAAAAAAAGTTCGTTAATCAAGACCAGACAGACAAGCTAAGCATGCATCATTGTTTATTCAAATACCAAAATAAAGATATGAGCATCATGATCCTGCATAACGGTGGCAATTCTCAGTTTGGTGTCCATTTTACAAGAAAAACCCAACTCCAATAATTTGATGAAAGAGGTAATACGTTCTGGCTAACTGGTCTTGCTTAAGCAAACATGATATTAGTCATCCTGTTGTACATGGGAAAATTCTCCTTGATTATACTTGTCAAAAAGAAAAAATCCAAGAGAGTTCCACAAAGATTTACAAGCTTTATTGTACACAGTAACATTACTTTGTGACTTGGCATATTCCATCACCATCAAGTGGCACATAAATTTACTTTGTGCACAGTAACATGCCACAAGCGCATACTTATGTTGTTGTATGTCGGATCCAAATATGAATTCTAGACAAACTATCTGTTGGGATGTAACCCACATAGAAGTCTAGAATTCATGTAGCCAACCCCACATAGTGGGATAACGGCTGGATATGTTGTTGTATGTTGTACAGTAACATGCCAACAAGCGCATACTTATTCTAATTCAAATGTGAACATTTCTAATCCTTTTATACACTTGCACTTTACATTTCTAATCACTTTATACACTTCGCACTTTTTCCAAGTGTCACAGATAAATATTTCAAAAGAACTTACTGCCGTATTTCCAGTAATGACAAATAAATATTCTAATGATGACCGTTAGTAAGAGAACTTCATTCTACTAGCATACCCTCAAAGTGAAATACCTGGAAATGAAAAGCTTTTAGACTTACAGTGAGATGGCACAACAGGTGGGAAAGAGCCCAATGATCCAGCACCATAATCTACCAGCTGTCTTTGTGCTTCCAGCTCTTTCTGGACCAACTTTCCATAACCACCTCTACGTGTAACTCATTAAGGAAAATGAATGTGCAGCCTCAGGTTTCTTGTGAGCTAATAAATTTAATATCAACCCAGGCAACACAAACAGAAATATATTTACCAAAAAAACACAAAACAGAAATATAATCCATGCAACTCTGGACATCCAAGTGTTATGAGCACCATTCCAAAAACAAGAATTGTAGTTCCAAAATTGTAAACAATGATAGAAGTATGGAAAGTGTTGGCATAAGCACTATGCCTCTATGTTATGAGCTGATGCAACATTAACATCCAAATAAGAATTTAAGGCATGAGAAAAGAGCTGATAGCTGAAGGATGTCAACCATAAGAAACCCCACTTGCAAATTTCTTATCACTTTTAACATCCACATAATGTCAGAATTGGATTTATAATGCCAAACCATCAGATACAAGGGTCATTATACCTCCCTTATTTTTTTTTTTTCTTACCCTAGAAAGTGGACCCTATTTCTCCTTGCCACTCAATCAAGGGCCATAATGTCAATTATATTGCAAGTAATGTCGGGTTTAGTATTGACCAAAGCTACTTAACACCCATCCCCTCTAATTGTATCTATAGAGACTATTTGATGGAGAGGAAAATTTGGGCTTTGCAGCAGTCAGATGATGCTTAAGTGGGTATTTAAATGATGTGGAGAATGAGTGGATGCCATACAGTCACAGCTATAGTTGTCTTATTCCCACAATAATTGCCACAGGATGTTACTAACCATAGAATCTTCTCAGTCTATTCTCAATCCTCTTTTCTTAGTGCTTAACCAGGTACATACAGAAAGAGAAGACATAAAAGAGGAATTGCACTTTTCATGATCAGAAACATTTTACTTTAATTACATCAAGATATAAAGAAAACTTTCATATTCTATATATTGGATAGACGTGTGAAAAAAAATAAATATATATATATATATATATACTGCAAAACGCATGCGAGAAAAGTATAAGGTTTAGAATTCCTACATTAAAAGGAAAAAAAAATAGTGAGAAGAGATTAACATATACAAACCAGAATTATTTTGATTTTAGTCATTGATGATGAGCTTACAGGTCATTTAGTTCAACTAATGATAAAGTTTTAAGCTAAGAATAACAGTAAGAAGAGACAGATATTACACAATATAGAATGTTCAAGATGTAAAAAGGCAAGGACATGGCAAAAAATAGTTATATATTTTTTGTATTAACAATTTAACATAATAACAGTTTCTTCCCTTTTTTTTTTTTTTCATTACAAACACAAGCATACTTATTTTTATACCAAACTAGTAAAAAGTTGTTTATTGCAATTCTCACATTAGAAAAGAAGCTTGAACAAGGCGGCATAATATCTATTTTTGAAAAGGCTCTATCCATAAACAGATAAAAGTCTGAAATTTTGGAATTTCTAAAATTTAAGAGAATAATGCAGGAGTATATTCTTGACTGGTCAGCTAGAATTCACATGGCTGACCCCATAGTGGGATAAAGGCTTGAAATGTTGTTTATGTAAAAGTATATCCCACTCTATAACGTAGTTTCTTCAAACTAGAAAGGCATTTCCAAGACATGGACTTGGAAATGGGCATCCACCAAATGTCTAAGGGCATCTTTTTCTAAGATTTGAAACAAGAAATAGAAGAATGCATTCTCAGTGATAATCAAGAACAATTATAATAACAAGAAAAAGACCCTTCAAGTGCAACACTACCTAGCCCCTAGCATCCCACAAATTTCAGGGAAAATAAGTTTTCGCATGCACAAAAATCAGCACGGAAAAGGAAGCTAAGAATAAGTTAATATCAAAGTTTGGAAGGATATCAGGATCATAATCTGTGCGATATTCATCCCGCACCTAAACAACAAGGAAACTCATGAATCAGATCAAATGTCATGGATTAGAGCTAATACATAACAAATCATGAGTTACCAGCTACATCACCTGTCCACCACTTCGACCACGACCCCACTGCCTTCCCTCTTGGAATCCCCAATCAAAATCCACACGAATGGGACGATCATCGAGAATTGTCCCGCTTATATATTTCACAGTGTCTTCAGCATCATCTCTTGAGTAGTACCTGATAAGTTGAAGTTTGACAATAATTAAATGACAAGAATGAATAAGTTGCTCAAAATAACAGTACAGCAATAAGGAAAAGGAGACAATTGTTGACTCATTAGGTTTGCCAATAACAGACAGCATCAGACGAAAATGGTCCTCAACAGTAGAGTGATAAAATTATGGCGTGTGTGCTTGCCCTAGAGTGAAGATATGATATTGGAATTCAAATTTTATGTATCTTAAGGAATAGCTCAAATACAGGTATCAGGGTCAACTAAATCCATAACTGAGGCAGGTAAAGGAAAAAAGTTTCCATGTTAACATCCATTGCATAATCATTTGAACATTCATAGGGAAGCTTTCAAGAATTAAAAAACAAAGAAAGAATCACAACAGGAAATTAAAAAAGGAACAGAGTGTTCTTTCAGCTTGGAAAGTCTCCACTCTACCTGATACAAGCTTGAAACTCAACATCTTCAAAATAAATCTTGAGACAATGGAACTGTCAAATTAGAATGTTACCTTATCGCAAAAATGGTTTTTGGAAGTATGCAATACATTGGAAAAAAATATTATAATGCACCAATTTTTGGAGACAATTTATTGGTTTGATCCTAGAAAGTGTGGATAGCAGTAATCCATCTCCTTTTTCCTTTTTCCTTTTTGGAGAGTTCTACTCAATCATAGCCTAACACACAAGGGTTGGGGGCATAGTTATCAAAGGCACGAGGTGCAGCTCTGTATGACTCATCACCTGTCACGACCCTAGGGGTACACTTGTAATTAAACTGCTATTGAATAAGATGTTGTACTAAGCAGTTAAGGCTTTAGCTACTTGTACCTTTTCGGTTAAGACCTTACAACCGAAAGGAGGAGCCTATAAAAAGGCTATGTATAAGAGGATGGGAATTATGTGTGCAAATATACAAATTCTTTCCTTCTAAAATCTCTTTCCCTCTCCTTTCTCCCTCTGAATTCTCCCTAGTATCATTAATACTCTCCTATCCTTCATAAGAATTACAAATTCCATTTCTTCTCATGATTCATGTCAGATATCACATTAATATTATCGCCATCAACAACATAATGAATCCAACATTATAAGTAAGAGTTATTCCTTACAGGACAAAACAGAAGCCACAAGGAGTTTTTGTGTTCTTGTCTAAACCCATGATTATCTTTTTAATTTCTCCAGCTCGAGAGAACAGCTCATAGACTTGTTCTTCTGTAGTATAAAAGGACATGTTGCCAACATAAACAGTAGTCGAGATCTGGAGTGCGTGCTCAAAATCTTCCTGTGTTCCTGGAAACCTTCTATCTCGATAGGCTGAAAGCTTGTTAGGATCCTAACAACACAAAATGCAGATATAAAATATAGTAAGAGAATCCAAAGATGAATATCATGTGGAACAAATGATGCCAGCAGCAATACCATCTTTGCTATTCTAGTAAAATTCTGAACATGCCGCATTTTCATAAGCATGAGTCAGAATACTTAAAATAAGACAAATACCATTGCATAGAAATTACAAATTTTTCATCTTCCAAATGAAAAGAAAATGTGTGGCAAGCAAAAGAAAAAGAAAAAGAAGAAAGAAAATGTGCCCATCTGGAATTGTTTATTAGGTGTGAGTTAGCACTGTGGAAGCCAAGAATAAAGTACCAATCTTGGTTTTCTTCTATGTACATGTAACATTAAATATAAATAACCGGATGAGAATATATCCAAATACATGCAAATATAACAACTTAAAGGAATATAACCTGAACCAAACATATAAAAAAAATATCTAGTTACCTAATCTATATAAAGATAAAAAGACCCTAAAAAGGATACAAAAATGTCAAAAAAACACTCAGAAGGACAATATAGCAGATTCAATAACCAAATATGACAAGATGTTCTTAATGCTTATAAATGTAGCGTTCAGGCTACTAACAGGAGCTAAATATCAATAAAACAAAATTAAGAAAGCTTATAAATGAAGAATGGAAAAAAGATAGTGGACAAAAAGAAAATGGAAAAGAAATATTTTAGGGCTTACATAACTAATCAAGGTTTGGCATCCAAAATGTTAAAGGTTGTCTCAAGTATATGGTATAAGAAGAAAATGATGGCAGTTCACTAGAGTTCCTTTTGAAGATTTTCGATAGAAGTTGTAACCCAAACTGTAATTAGTTATAGTTTGGGGGTTAAACTGTAAATATCTAATCATTTTCATAGGGATATCCACCCTCTATTTATAATAGAGGACAAGGAGTAGCAAATGGGGGGAGAGTTCTCAGTTTTTCCTGTTTGTAAGACTACTGGTCATCCTCTTGTGCGCCAAGTGTTTTGGGAAAAAGAGATCAAGATTGTGAGAAAAGTGATTCTTGGAGCGATCTGGCGGAAATCTCTTTGGTTATTTTCATTGTACTTGGGAGCGCTGTAACAGGAGGGAGTAAGAGACATTTGTACTGCTGTAATCACTCTCAGTTTCTAGTGGATTTGTCTCGGAGAGAAGGCTGGATGTAGGATTGCACTTTGCAGTCCGAACCAGGATAATTCTGTGCTTCTTGGATGGTTTGATTGTTCTTTTCTGTCATTTCTTTGTTGTTTACATTATCTGTTATCTCTATTCTGTTGTGGTTTGATTTCCGGGTGAGGAGTGAAGAGAGATTGGCAAAATCTAAGTCTTGAATTGGTTTCTAAGAGCTCCTAATCATAACAGATTGGTATCAGATCCAAGAACCCTTTCAAGAATTGCCAAGAACCCTAGAAATCTTTAGTTTTAATCCCTGTTATGGCTTCCGCACCTTCTTCCGCTAGGTATGACATAGAGAAGTTTGATGGATCAAATGACTTCGGTCCATGGAAAATTAAAATGAGGGCGCTGTTGGGAAATTTGGGATTAGAAGATGCCTTAGAGGCAGAACAGAAACTGCCTGAGAATGCCTCTGAAGAACAGAAAAAGGATTACAGTGAGCATAGGAAAGAAATTAACAAGAGGGCCTATAATACTCTAATTCTGAGTTTAGGAGATAAAGTTCTTAGGGAAGTTTCAAGAATGGAAACGGCTGAGGCTTTATGGTCTAAATTAGAGTGTCTTTATATGACAAAAACCCTGTCAAATAGGCTGTATCTAAAGGCAAAGTTTTTCACATTTAAAATGCAAGAAGGGCAGAAACTAAATAATCACATAGATGAGTTTAATAAACTATGTCTTAATTTAGAAAACATAGATATTAACTATGATGAGGAAGATAAAGCCCTTGTATTATTGCATTCTTTGCCAAGAACATATGAAACCTTTGTTGATATATTAAAACATGGTAGGGAAAAATTATCCCTAGAAGATGTTTTCAGAGCATTAAAATCTAAGGAGTTGCAACAAAAAGTAGAAGAAAAATCTGTCGGAGATGTTCTTACTGCTAGAAGTAGGACTGAAAAGAGAGAGTTTAAATCAAAGGGGAAGTCAAGAAGCAAGTCTAAGAATGGCAAGAAACAGTTTAAGTGTTATCACTGTCATGAGGAGGGCCACTTCAAGAGAAACTGCCCAATCAAGAAGAAAGAAACTGAGGAGAAAACCAGCCCCGAATGCTCAAGCACCATGTGTGGCTTTGGCTATGAGAGTGCGGATGTCCTATAGTTTTTTCTAGGTATGCAGTAAAAATAGCATAGTCCTAGGGTTAGGGTGTTCTTCTCATAGGAAAAGGGTATTTACCCATAGAGTCATGGTGGAGGGGGGAATGGTTTGTCTAGGCATCAAAGTAAGGTCAAGGGAATTGGAGATGAGAGAAATTAGGATGCATGGTGGAGCTATTCCTAAATTTAAGAAGCTGTAAAATATGTCCCTGTTTTTAATAAGAAAGCCTAATGTCCTTAGGAATAATTAGATAGTGAGAACTGAAGTCCTAAGAGTTGCTAAGATCTCTTAGAGAGATGGAAGCAACCCTCAAGAATAGAGGATATGTGGTGCATGCTTGCAAGTTTTGTGGATAAGCTGCAGCCACTAAAGATAGCCAATGATAAGTTAGGTTAGGTCATTTCTTAAGGATAGCTCACAATGGTGAGCAAGAACTAGGAAAGACATCTAAGGCTAAGGATGTTAGGGGAGGGGAAAATTTGCAGGTGTATAGGAATAGAAACCATGTAGTTTGTCTAGGTCTCCAAATGTAGAAGTCTCCAAAAATAGGCCTTCTATTCGTTAAAAGTCCTTAGAGGTCAGTTTTCTAGGATCTAAGGGGGGATCTATCTAGGCCTTGTCTCATGGTGGAGCTAGGCGAAGTAACCTAGTGGAGATGATGTGTTCCTAATTAACTCCCAAGCCTCTATGAGCTTGTTGGAATTGGGTGTAAGCTTGCTGGAAATTTTTGCTTCTGGTATGAGAAGGGTTAGGAGAGTGGAGTTTTAGGAATAGGTATGCCTAGGTCTTCTAAAAGCTAGGGATCTCGCCTATGAGGGAAAACTCTACCAATAGGACATTAATGCTAAGGGCAAGAGATGAAATCTGGTATGCTGTGTAAATAAAACAGCAAGGAGAATCTCTTGGGAGTGTCCTAGACTAGCCTATTATCCAGGGTAGAGCAATTGGAAAATCTGGAATTTTTTGGTCATGTTCATTGTGTAAGCTTGGGCTAGATTGTGAGAGGAGGAAGCTAGTGTTTAAGATAGTTTTGGCTCTTGCAGTGAGGGTCCTTGTGAACTGTGAGGGGAAAAGGGTGTGTGCAAGTGTTGTCTTGTATGGAGTAGCCCATGTTGATCAAAATCTGGATTAAGCAAGGAAAGGGAAATAGAATCATCTTGTATATAATGAGCAAGGGAATAGAAGGTCTAGTGTTGCCTAGGATGGGTAAAAGATAGAACCTCAAGTAATCTACATGTGAGGTATGGAATGTTGGGTTTGAAGGATGCTTAGGCTCAGGTTTGAGTGCTAAGGAGCATGCTGGAAAATAGAATCTCTTGTATAAGAAGAGGTGATGCACTCTTGTCCAAATGAATGGCATGGAGCCAAGAAATTTGAGGAGAATCTTGGACTTAAATGGTATATCCCTTAGGTTAAAGGGGTGGAGTGCTGTTGTAGTGTCTATTTGTAAATTAAGGAAGTGCTGGGAAATGGGAAAAGTCTAGGAAAATGGCTAGACATGGCCATTGGTTATAGCAGCACATGAAGGCTTAATTTGGGTCAAATAGGTGTCACTAATTAGCTAGTATCCATGGAAAATTAAGAGAGAAATTGGTCTTATAAGAGTAGCCTAAGGAATTAGAGGTTAGAGGGAAAGGTAAGCAAGTTTTATTGCTTAGAAGGTCTCCCTATGAGTTAAGTAATTCCTAAGCCAAAATATTATAAGAATTGGAGTCTCTTATGATGGTCCAAGGGGTTAAAATTGAGTGCATAGGAGTAGCTGTGTATTTCAATGGTATGCCTAGGGAAATGTAAGGCAGCTTCATCGGTATTTGTTCATGAAGGATTCTCAAGGTATAGCTGAGTGTCAAGATCAGTTTTGAGAGTGAAGAATAAAGGAAGAAGCTGGAAATTCTAAAGCATAGAGGTTGGAATAAGAATAGGACAGCTTATGGCAGCCTAGGTTACCCTAGTCTTAAGCATATCTTGGTAGACTCGTAGGTAGATAGAGCAATCCTTTGTTTTTTGAAGCAAACATGAGAAGGGAAGACAGTGGTAAAGCCTTAAAGACCAGTTTTGGGAAGCTAGGAGTAAGTCTAGCAATGTTAAGGCCAATCCGGGTATGGTGCACCGTTGATGTGATGCTGTGTAAGAAGTTTGGACACTTTGGGATTGAGGAATAACATCATGTATGGATTTGGTTTATGGTGGAGTGTGTCTAGCTGGAAATTATGCATTTAGGGTGTATATGTTGCATTTTGTATGCAGCAGAAACCCTAAAATATAGTTTAGGTAGGAGGAGTTGAAACAGCCAATGGACAGTCCATTTGGCTTAGTCTTTAGTCCCACCATGGAGTATATCAATCATATTGATGTTAGGAAAAGTTATTCATTAGGAAATCCCTTGAGAAGGATAATATCTAATGAGAGTTGCAGGTTTAGTTATTGCAGCTGAATTTTATCCAAAGGTGATCCATTGTTATGTTTTACAGCATTGATATGTTTTCTTTGATGTGTTTGTGTTTTTGAGTGATCAGGTGCAGCAAGAAGATCCATGTGAGAGCAGGTCAGATTCATCTATTAGAAGGCCAAGGTTTTGATGGATGAAGGTTGAAGTATACTCAAGACAATGGTGGAGAATTGTTAAAAGTTGTCTCGAGTATATGGTATAAGAAGAAAATGATGGCAGTTCACTAGAGTTCCTTTTGAAGATTTTAGATAGAAGTTGTAACCCAAATTGTAATTAGTTATAGTTTGGGGGTTAAACTGTAAATATTTAATAATTTTCATAGGGATATCCACCCTCTATTATAAATAGAGGGCAAGGGGTAGCAAATGGGGGGAGAGTTCTCAGTTTTTCCTGTTCGTGAGACTACTGGTCATCCTCTTGTGCGCCGAGTGTTTTGGGAAAAAGAGATCAAGATTGTGAGAAAAGTGATTCTTGGAGCGATCTGGTGGAAATCCCTTTGGTTATTTTCATTGTACTTGGGAGCGCTGTAACATGAGGGAGTAAGGGACATTTGTACTGCTGTAATCACTCTCAGTTTCTAGTGGCTTTGTCTCGGAGATAAGGCTGGATGTAGGATTGCACTTTATAGTCCGAACCAGGATAATTCTGTGCTTCTTGGATGGTTTGATTGTTCTTTTTTGTCATTTCTTTGTTGTTTACATTATCTGTTATCTCTATTCTATTGTGGTTTGATTTCCGAGTGAGGAGTGAAGAGAGATTGGCAAAATCTAAGTCTTGAATTGGTTTCTAAGAGCTCCTAATCATAACACAAAAAATAGTTCAGCTTCAGACCAACACGCCGTTCAAATATAACTTCATTTCCTACTTCCCTTTACCCAATTGTTTGGTTTTTGAAAATAATTTGTTTTATGAGAATTATACTCCACTATGAAAATCCGTTAGTCCCTAGTGAAGCAAATTATGGTGTAATCAGTAAGCGCGCTAACTGTGAAAGAAATGTTAAATTCAAATACAGAAATGCCTTTCGCAAACAATCGCGAATGCATTTGACGGAAACAATATAATCATATACATTTAAAAAAAAGCTCTAAAGCGGTTGTATAAGAGAGCGGGGAAGGGAACCACTGTTACCTTGAACAAGGAAGCCATGTTTGGTCACTGATTACCTCAATTATTCTACTTCTTCGTCAAAGCCCTTTCAGCAGAACCAGAAAGTCGACATTAAAAATCTCTATGAGATCTTCCGGTGTGATTTACGAGACGATATCTCCCCGGCGGCAACGAGCACGGAAACGTCAATTCGTGTTTGTGAATCAACAGCGACTCAGCCCAGTTTGTGTTCGTGAATCGACGGCGGCACCGAGCACCAAGGAACCAGGCGGCAAGGGGGAACGATGATAAGGGGACGGTCAGAGAGATAGAGAGTAGCTGAAGGCTGTGACGAAGGTAAACCAGAGAGAGAAGGGTTCGCGGAGGGCCTACCCTCGAATGAGAATTAATATTATGCTACCTAGAGACCGAGTTTCCCACGTTTTACTGTTATTACAGAACGGCCCACAATATTTTTAAAATTATAAAAACGATCCAAAGGTTTTTTTTTAATATTTCTTGACATTTCAATTTCAGTAGAGAAAACGTTTCAAAAATGGAAAAACAACGCTCCTGAGTTTTCAGTAGTTTTTGCTTACTCTTAATTTTTCACTTCAAAGTTTGTAATATTACATTATAACTTCCAAACTTGGTTCTCAAAATTTAAATTTAAAGAAACATATTTTATTTTCACATAAATAAAAATGTATGCACGAATTATAAGATTAAATTCATTACTACTCTTATACAATTAGTGACATTTTTAAAATTTTTTAAAAATTTAATTAATAATTTTGTGAAAAAATTGCTTATAAAATAAAATTTATAATATAAAAAAAGGATAGTACAGACTCAACTGCTGTGTCAACAAAAAAAAAATATATATATATATATATATACCTGTCCCACATTAATAATTTACTGACATTTTTATAGGCAATTGTTATTAGGAGATTTGTGAAGATCACTTTAATAAAAAGTACAACCCCTCTATAAGAATATTTTTAATTAATCTAAAAATAATTTTATATTTCACTTCACAATAAAAAGAAATAAAGAAGAGAGAAAAGTAGTAGTTTTCGCCGTTAAAGAAAACAAAACACTTTAATTTTGTATGCTAAAAACGTTTTCCTATGGGTGGCTTTATATAGCTCAGCAGTTAGCACAGCAAAATAATTAATTAGGATGTCGGAGCAGATATTTTTAATGTACTGGAATCAACTGCAAAATACAGTGTGAAAAACACACAGATAGATAGATAGATACCCATCGTCAGGATTGATTCATGAGGTTTGGCGTTGAAGCTGGGGGGATGTTTCTTCATGAAATCCAGAAAAAAAATTAGAAGGCAAGCACAAACAAACTATTATTATTATTATAGAATAGTGGTAGATCCTCCCAAATTAGGTTAAAAATTGGTTATGGGGCTCAAAGCAACATAATATATACAACATACGGCATAAATCCATATGATGAATTCCCCCCTTAGCATTCGTTAAATTCCCCTTCTAGATCACCCTGGCAACAAGTGCTCCTGGGCCTAGAATAACCAGCGAGCTGCAGAGTTCATGGGTCTCTTCTCACCATTTGGCAATCCAGTCATACTATCTTTACCTAAAGCTTGAACCACCTTGCGAAGAAGACACATCAGCTTCAACCTCATCAAGTGTCTATAACAAGAGAAACAAGTATTTCAGGACATATGAAAAGGAGATGTTCATTGGGTGGAAAAGTGGAAAACATTAAGCAAAGGCAGATGGCAGGCCACCAACAAGATCATTCGTCATGGCTCACAGACCATAAAAATGGTGAGAGTTGCATATTTCTCTATAGGTTAGCGATGCTAGTCACCTTTTCTATTCTATTCTTGTTCCTTTCTTTCTTTTTTTCTTTTATGTTCTCTTTTTCTTTAAACTAACCTGAAGAGCTTCTTGCAGAACATGAAACAGTTCTCTTCTCCGTTTTCTTTTAAAGGCAACCTCATCTTGCTCCTGCAACAGCTCTTCAAAAAGACTCTCTCTGCTTGGACATCAAAGGAAAAACAAAAAAACACGTAATCACAAAAAAGTGAATTCACGTAGCAAGGAGAGACCAGCAGGGATCATAAGTTGTGGAACATGTTACAGTCTGCAATACATAAAATTACTTTGCGCCAAAAAATACAACCAAAATAAACTTAGCATTTTTAACATCCAGTTCCAGAATTATTGCATAGGTTGATTACTCTAGACAATAGGCTAAGCACTATTACGAGTGCAAATTTTACTTTTAAAAGTGACATGTAGGTTCAATTCTCTACAAGCACTTGAAATGGGTAGAGGACCTTGAATGTCACATCATACAAACTACAAAATCTAATTAGTAATTCCACTACAAGAAGACATTCCACTATTTTTTCTAGGATTCATGATAAAAGGTTTATTATTCTAAGGTCATCCTAAAACCAAACAAGTAGACATTCCAAGCATATTTATTTTTCTAGCTTAACGTCAAACAAGTCAAGCGGCCAGAATAAAGAGACATCAGCACAGCAAGTCATTTAGGAAAAACTAGTAGATCATAGAAGTTTCATTCCCTTTACTTAATCATGATGCTGACAACAAAGATACTAGAACATCAACCACACTGAACACTGGAGAGGGTCATTTTAATCCGCAAATCTTTTGCAGCCTTGTAAAACCACTAAATGCAGCATTTATACATTGATTTGGAATTTAGTTAATCCTACCAATATCAAACCTAACATGAGTTGGGGTTTGTTAGATTTTTTCTGTACGATATAGAATGAGAAAAGGCGTTAGGAAAACAGGTTTACTTGTTCAAAAGCAGTCATTCGATTATTTTTCCATAGATTACATATGAACCCATTATGGATCCAACTGAGTCTGATCTATTTGCAGCCTCTGAAGTCCTTAACGATTATTTTGAGCAGTAAAAGGTGAAAAGAAAGAATTAGCAAAAGTAACTCAAAAGAGTAGTAATGAACGTTCACAACATATATTTAGGTTCTTAAAATAACTCATCCAGTAAATTAAACATCCAAAATGGAAATTTGGAAAGTTTCTGGAAATATTAATTTATCAGAAAGTACCATACAGAAGAATTACTAGGGAAGTTGTCCCACACACATACCCGTATAATTTTTTTATAAAGTTCCCAAGGAGATCCCTTTTTGTATAGTTGACCTGCAGCACATGCCACACAACAGATCGTGAGATAACCAGATCCAGAGGAAAGAAAAATCCAATCAACTTCAAGTCTGATTGGAATATTGCATACCCCAAAATATAGATTTCCACAAGAATGAGGACAAAGCAAAATTCAAAGCATACCAGGAAATGCATTATGACTTTTGGAACAAAATCTTGAATGTTCTTTCTGACAATGTCAAAGTAAGAACATAAAAGTAATTTGGTTACAATTACTTCCACTGCTTCATTATCTGTCCGTGATTCTGGTGGCCTTAAGACAGAAGGGGGCTGAAATTATCCGCAGTGGAGTCATGAATAGAAGGAACAAAAACTACAATCACAACCTAAAAATAAAGAAGCAATTTGTTACTCCATGTAAAGCACATTATTACCTCTCTCAGTTGGATCACAGAAGGCATACATTCAGTATCTTTACCAGAAGGCGTACATTCAGTATCTTTAACGGTTTCATTGAGAGATTTATAAACTGAAGCCTCTGCAGACACTCGGCTCCCAAATATAGATGGAATCTTCCAAATCCTTGTGGGTGAATTAGCTGTAAAATACCATGTAAAAGCACTGAATTTTTAGTACCTCTGTTTTTCTTTTTCTCAGATAAGAAATATATTCATAACAACCAATCACACGTAGTTTGGTCACTATAGCCCTAGTCATCCAGGTTACACAAAAATACAAACACTGGCAGCATGTCCCTAAAATTACCACAACTTCTTTCCGTCCCTATGTATGCTGGACAGGTATCAATTACTATTAATTCATCCTCAGAATGAAGACTTCTACTTTACCCTTCAGAGAATCAAAGATAACTGGTAAAATATTTTTACATTAGGAGATGAATTGTATAGATATATATATATATATATGAATGCAGTCTACGACAATATTATAACACTTAATTTACTTCTAAAATACAAGCAGCATGAAAATGAGATTATCTGATGACATGCACCTGCTGCTGCAATTTAAATTTAATATGAATAATGATAAATCATTTTGCACTTTTTATTTCCCCGGTGCTTGACTAGAGGATTACCTAGCCCTTCATTCATTTACTCTTTAGTTAAGCCTCTTCATGTTACCTTACCTCTAGGGGGCCTCGCCCTTGAACAATTCATTCTTTAAAATCTTTCCAATTAATGTAAGGGTGATTTCAATTTTTGAAAGCACAAGGATTAAGCCTGATTAGTTCTTTCTTTATTTTGAGACATCTGACTCAATATTAGAAAACATCAACAAAATTGGGTCTTACCCATTTCCACAGAAAAAAAAAATTACTTTTCCTCCTGTTTTCTACACTGCAGTTCAGTACCACTTGGTTTTGCTTTTTATTTCATTTTTAACCCTTAAATATCTATTCCAATATTGAGTATAACACACTAACACTAGCATAAACATTTTTGTTCAATCTAAACACAATTTTCATCCATTAGCTTCAGTTAAACATTATTTTTACAGACTACCAAATTGCCAGAAGAAAACAAATTAACCATCAATCTCTAGTCTTCCAAATTCCAACCATTGAATCTAGGACCAATTATTCACACAAGAACCACCACTTTCTCACAGCCAACCCTCACCTGATACGAACAGAAATAGAATAACAGAAGTTAGAATAAACCAAACCAGTAATAGAAAAATAAAGAGACAAGAATCTTATCTTGATTCTGGTTCAGGCGTGAAAATGCCTTACATCCAGACTGCCGAAGCCTTTGACAGAATCCACTAGAAAGCAATCAAAAATACAACACTCCCTCTCGCACACTCTTGTCTATGAACAATAGCCTTCCCTCCCGAGAATACAAGGACCACGCCCTCCGCTCTTTCTCTATTCTCTCTGGAATCCGTGCAAGAAAACAAAATGAACAAATGTTGAATTGCCCTACCCCAGAACCTATTCGCCTCTATTTATAAGAGATGTGATTACAAAACAAAGACTTAAATGCAAATAGAAAGAATAAAAGGACTACCGGAAATAACTTACAAGAAGTTATTTTCGTTACATTTAAAACACATAAAATATAAACTTACAAAATTATTCTCACTACATACAAAGCCCTCTACTGAGACTTGAAGACTTAACTAATACAAATCCGAACACCAACCATCCCTTTGCCTTGAAAGTCCTGTCATTATCTGGCATCTCAAATATGTGCTCAGTATTGCTACTTAATAAGGGTTAGAAAAGCTTTTACATTCATGAATGGCGTGTATAACATGCATGAACACTATCCTCTATATATCTGGGGTTAACTTCTAACTAACTCATCAATCATTAAGCTAAAGTGGACCTTGTGCTCCTTGTCAACCTTCCCCAACCAAGGTAAATTGAATCTTTTTACCCAAGAAAAACAAAGCTACCTATGGCCATAACTTTCATGCAAATGCAAGAAAATCTAACTTTAATGCATTTCACCATGTCAACTAAGTTATAGAACACAACTATATCAATTATCCTCATTCACCACCATCTCATGAAATTTCTCCATGTGAAGATGGTGTTCAAACTTCATTTCATCATTACTCCGCCAGGGGATATTATCCACTGTCGGTCCCAAGCCCGGATAAAGGAGGAGGGGGGTTGCGTTAGGTAGCCGACAGCCAGCGTAAAACTTAGTCGGATCCAAATATGAATTCTAGACAAACTATCTGTTGGGATGTAACCCACATAGAAGTCTAGAATTCATGTAACCAACCCCACATAGTGGGATAACGGCTGGATATGTAATGCATTTCAACATTGAAACACATGCTTCACGAATAATGCATAAAATGTATATTATAAATTATAACATGTTATTTTCATGCATTTTTAAAATTAACAATGAACCCTTACCGTAGTAACCAAAGACTTTGCGTGTAGGGTTGCAAATGAGCCGAGTCGTTCGTAAGTGGTTTGGTGTTTGGCTTGACAAAAGTTCATTTGAATTCGTTCATTAAGATAAACAAACAAAGCTTAAGCCTAATTTTGAAGCCCAATTTGTAAATGACTAAGCTCGGCTCGTTAAAACTCACAAACATGCTCGATTAGAGGTTCGTGAATACTAATAGACTCAATTAAAGATTCATAAACATACTTGATTAAAAGTTCGCGAAGAACTGGTGAACAAACTCATTTATAAATACATTAATACATTTATTTATAAATTTATAAATATATTATTTAATATAAAATTATCAAATTTTAAATATAATCGCCTGACATCTTCAAATTTTGAATATATTATTTAACATCAATACATTTATTTATAATTTTAACATAAAAGTTATCAAAATTTGAATTTTAGCGTCCCCCTTGCTTAGATAACTCTCATTCTAATTAATTATTGCTTCTCCAACAAGCCAATTAGACTTCTTTTGCTTTTCCCAATGCCAAGCCCTTCCGTCTTCCATCTCTCCCCAATAATGCTCATCTCAGCACGTGTTCCACTCCCTCTGTCAACGCGCCTTCAAGACATGCCCATGACCCGATTGGCTACTTCTTTAATGCACCAGTCAATCTTATCCAAACCTCCGTCTTCGTCCGGCTAATAAAGCTATCTTTTGACCACCTCCCCCAAATCCTCGACCACAGTCATTGTCACTAGCCTCCCTCCGGACTCTTCCCTACTAAACATCAGGTCTAGACTCACTTGCAAAGGCCTCAGGTTTTGGCTACGTTGTTGGATCTTGAGGTCGAAGAAGGCAACGATAAAGCTCAAGCTCGGTTCACATGAATCGAACTCGAGCCTGGACAGTGACTCCTTGAGCCAAGCCTAAGCTCAACAAAGGCAAGGCTCGTCTCGGCTCGACTCAGTTCAATTGCAACCCTATTTGTGAGTTAGCCTTTTTCTTCTTTCTTTCTTTCTTCTCCTTTTCTTCATTGTCGCACGCAACACTCTTTCCTCTCTTTTTTATTTGTTTCTCTATATCCTCTCCCTTTCTCATTTTGGTTTCTTTGTTGCCAAACTTCTTAAAACATGCATAACCCACTTATATTTTGTCAGACCTTAGAGATCTTACAAGAGTTCTCAGGAATTCTGGGAAGAATTCTAGAGAACAAGGGAAAACTCGAAGAAAAACGGGAGGGAGAGAGAGAAAAAGAGAGGGAAATGAGAGAGATTAAGAGAGAGAATTTTCAGAATTTGAATTAAGATTTCTAATGATTTCCTTGGGAGCGATCAGCCTCTATTTATACTGATTCCCCAAGTCGCATGGAAACACATTGGCAGAAATATATTCCCGCCAAAAGTGGCAACCAACTAAGTATCAAAAGAATAATCGTCTAAGTACAATGCACCCCGTGTTTCCCCCCTTATTCCTGTGTACAACATATTAAGTGGTACATAACAATTTCTCTACCCTTGAGGAATTTCTTGTTCCCAAGAAATACAGAGTAGGTTAGCCACCCTAGGAAACTGTTACAGTAGATCAGGGAGGTACTCCTAGGTATTGTTGTCTTCATGTAAGGTAGACCACTTCACCAAAGCCTGGGCAATAGCGGCGCCATGCCTGTAGATGACCCTCCTGCCAAAAAAGTTGTCAATTCTGCCACCTCTTCATAGCCTCTCATCCTTGGGGTTAAGCTGGGACTCACTACCTGGTTCCCTACAAACTTCTTGAGTAAGGAGACGTGGAAAACTGAATGAATTTGGAAGTTCTCCGAAAACTGGAGCTTGTAAGCCACACTCCCTAGCTTAGCTATAATGGGAAAAGGTCCATAGTACCATGGACATAATTTGGACACAAGGCTGGCCATCACCACCTTGAGATAGGATGGCCACAACTTTAGATAAACCTTTTCACCAACCTCAAACTCCCTTTCACTCCTTCCCTTATCCACCTACTGCTTCATTCTATTTTAGGCCATGGCTAACTCGCTTTTAAGGTGCTGCAATACCTCTTGCCTCTACTGGAGGCGTGCATCAACCACTGGTAATGTCATGAATGGTAGGTATAATGGTCGGCTTATACCCAAATAGAACCTCAAAAGGTGACATCCGGATTGAGCTGTGGTGGCTAGAGTTGTACCACCACTAGACTAGGGCTAGCCACTTATGTCACTCCTTAGGGTGTAGGAAACACAAACACCTCAAGTAATTCTCCAGGCACTGGTTAACTCTTTATGTCTACCCATCAGTTTAGGGGTGGTAAGCTAAGGACATACTTAGCTTGGACCCTAAAGCTTTTAGCAAATTCTAGCATAGGAGACTAGTGAAACCTTGTCTTTGTCAGAGACTATGGTTCTGGGGACTCCATGCAACCTGAATACCTGGTCCAGAAATACACTCGCCACCTTCTAAGCTATGAAAGGGTGAGTTAGGCTTAAGAAGTGTGCAAACTTCGTAAGCCTATCCACCACTACCAATATACAGTTCCTCTCTTCTAACCGTGGCAACCCTTCAACAAAGTCCATCGATATACTCTCGCAAGCTTGCCCTAGTATGGCTAAGGGCTGCAACAAGCCTGGAGAACCCATGATTTCATGCCATCGCAAATCTGATGGCAGCCTCCTTCAATTTAGGCCAAAAGAACAGTTATTTGACCTTATGGTAGGTGTTTTGTATCCCCAAATGCCCTCATATCCCCAAATGCCCTCCTAGTGGTGACTTATGCAATGTCTGCAATATCCTCTCCTTGAGCTCCGGTAAATACCCAATTACAATCCATCTCTAATATCTGATCAGCCCATTCCTTAGAGTGTAACCTCGCCTGCTAGTAGGGTCTAAAACCAATTGCTCCAACAAATGTTTCAACCCTTCATCTGATTCATAGTTGCTAGCCACCTCCTGGTACCAGTCAGGCACGAGTGTGAAAATAGCAAATAATTCTCCCTCCTCTTGGCACCTGGATAGAGCATCGACGACTACATTTTCCGTCCCCTTCTTATATTGGATTACGTAGTCTAAACCCATCAACTTAGTCATACCATTCTTTTGCAACTAGGTGTGAAGTCTCTACTATAACAGGAACTTCAGGCTTTCGTGGTCCGTCTTAATCACAAAGGCAGTTCCTTCCAAGTAATGCCGCCACTTATCTACTGCAATCAACACTGCCAATAATTCTTTCTCATAAACACTCAGACCTTCATGTCAAGGGGCGAAAGCCTGGATGATGAATGCCAGGGGTCTCCCCTCTTGCATTAGCACAGCCCCTACTCCTTTTCAACAGGCATCAATCTCCAATACAAAGGCTTTACTAAAGTCTGGCAGTCCTAGCACCGATGCATCACTCATTGCCCCTTTTAAATGTTCAAAGGCTACCTCCACTTTGGGGCCCCACTTGAAAGCCTCCTTCCTCAATAATTCTGTCAATGGCCTACTGATCACCCCATAATTCTTGATAAACCACCTATAGTACTCGGTTAGGCCAAGGAATTCCCTCAAGGCTTTAATGGTTGTTGGCCTCGACCATGTTAACATAGCTACCACTTTCTTTGAATTTGTGCTAACCTCTTGATCTGAAATATCTGAAATGATGTAGCTCAGGTACTGTGACGCCCTGGGCCCCACTACCAAGTGTCACCATAACCCGCAATAAAACCTCGGCCTGCTCCGAAGGACGACTATGCCCCTGCCAATATAAAGTATTAAAATAGTATGGGCACCCTGGGTGGGGTCCAGGCTTCGCCGCCTTCGACCGATCGAGAACTCGAGAGTAAAATACGTAGACAGCGAAAACTCACCTGAGTCTCGTACCTGATTAGACCCTTGAAGTATATATCCAATATCAAATAAACAAATACCAACATATATAATTAAATCTCAACAGCCAAACATTTTTATACATAACTTAGATTTCAATCGTAACCGTCCGGTACAAGTTCCCTACACCCACTGGCTTTACTCATAGCGGGAACCTTAACTTGGCCCTAGTTCATTTCTAACTTAACCACAGTCGTCGCTCATGATTAACACACAGTAGATATAATACATTATTAACATAGGAGCTAGCCCACACCCTTACTATCAACGGTTACTGCCAACTGGCGGCTCCTCTGCCAGCACCGCCTTTCCCTTCTCAAAACCCGAGCCACATGTTGGGTTAGTAGGAAAAATATAGGGGTGAGTCCAGGGACTCAGTAAGGGTAATATGAGTTACAGTAAATTAAAATGCATGACAATCATAGAATAATGTGAAGTGTATCATGCATGCAGGACTGTCCACCTCAACCTGATCCGAATTTTGTTGGCCCCACTGATTTCACTTAGGACCCCATCTCGAGACTCACATAGCCCAAATCTACAGCCTCATGCCTAGACACTTCTCCCACAGTCTAATACAAGTCATGCCAAAATAAATTTACACACAAAGCATATTAAACCCTTACCACGCGTTAATCACTTGCTTCACGTTGGTTTCACGTCCAAATTCCTAAATAATTATAAAATAAAATAATTTAATTAAATGCACAATTAATTTTAATTATTGCCGTTACATTACTAAATAATATAGCTAAACATGTCATCAATTTATATTTAGCATTATTAAATAAATTTAAAACATTTTTATACCTCGTGTATACACACGGGCAGAGCTTCAGCGTGTTAAAATTTTCACCATTTAATAGCAATGAGAACGCTACTATTTATAGGCAAAGGGGGAGAGAAATTCGGCTGGGGGGTGAAGTGCTGGGGCCTGAAGAGGCCCCAGAAGCTGCCACGTGGCAGCAGTGGAGAGGGGGTAACGATGGCTGGGCAGAAGAAGAACACGGTCGCGCCATCTACCACCCCAAAACGGCACCGTTTTGGAGCCCTCCCCCTTGCTGAAAGTTCCAACAAATTCCTTGCCCGCGCGCACACGCCCAACTTCGAACCCGCGACCTTCCGCCCGCCAACTCGCCAGCTTGCCATCTCACCTGGCTGCTTCCTCATTAAATATAATGCACACTTTAAATCTTAAGGGAATCTCGCCTCCAATTACAATTAATACCCCTAACCAAATTTCTTAAAATCATGAGTCCTTAATAAATCATAATTAATTCCCTTACATACACAGATAGATTTCCATTAATTTCTCCCAGGGTTAGGGATGTTACAGTCTCCCCTCCTTATAAAAATTTCGTCCTCAAAATTTTATACATTTTATTCTATAATACACAGATCCTCAACATTAACTATGATTATCAAATAGGTAAGGATTTTTCTTACGCATTTCTTCTTCCATTTCCCAAGTCGCCTCTCGCTCTGAGTGTTGACTCCACTGCACTTTTACCATAGGTAGAGTTCTACGTCTTAATTGGCGATCCTGGCGTTCCAGCACTACCTTCTAACAACAGCTTGCCGAAACGTCTTATTTTGAAATATCTTACCATTCTATTTCGAAACCTGATTCCCAAAAATTTCATTTCGAACCCTATGTTGTTCCATAATTTGAACCATATGGTCGGGACTATAAATATCAGAAAAGCCTCGAACTCGACATTCGTGTGTCCGGATAAATTTTTTTTTTCTTCTTGCCAAAATCTCCAGAATAATAAAACACATTTTTCCATAAAATTTTACTTTTTTTTTCATTTCATTTCTTTTCTTTTTCTTCTTCTTTTTTTTCTCTTTTTTTTTTTCCTTTTTCTTTTTTTTTTCTTTTTCCTTCCTTATTTCTTCTTCTTTCTTCTCCTTCTCCCTTCCTTCCTCTACAAACCCTGCGCGAACAGCCGCTGGCCGCCGTTGTCTTCTAGCATCGCCGCCACCTCTGACGGTCACCGCCGCCCCCTCTGCAACCGCCTCCAAGGCCTACTCAACCATCAGCCGCGAGCCACGACGTGGCTTCCCCGCGCCCCAACCGCCGATCACAGCTCCTTCCAGCCATCATTGCCGACCCAAACAGCCCTCGCGTCAACCAGATCCGGCCACCCCGTCACCTGATCTCCCTCGCGCAGCCACCGGCCGTCGTCGATCGCTTCCTCTCTCCAACTGTTGCCTTCCACTAGCTAGATCCAGCCACCGCCCGGCTTCCTCAGCCACCACCACGACCATCGTCGCCTCTGCCAGCCATCAACGCCGTTGTCCATTGCTATCAGATTCGCAACCAGATCTGAACTGATCTGACCCGACCAGGTCCGATTCAGGTTTGACCCATCCTTAATTCGACCCATATCTGATTTGCTTAGATTTAACCAGATCCAGATCTATCATGCGAACCCGGTCTCGATGTGGGGCCTGCCTAGTCTTAAATAGAGGATGCAGTCCACAGTGTATCTTTGCCCCTTACTTCCGTCGTGAGGATAGTATTACTCGCTTTGCCGCCATCCGTGATATTTTTGGTGTTAGAAATGCCACCGACCTCCTTGCTCTACTTCCA
Source organism: Diospyros kaki (assembly GCA_036245055.1). Lineage (NCBI taxonomy): Eukaryota > Viridiplantae > Streptophyta > Magnoliopsida > Ericales > Ebenaceae > Diospyros > Diospyros kaki. The sequence goes on along the minus strand of BSEG01000001.1, from coordinate 37,074,326 downwards.
GTAAGTGACCAATTTTGGACGGCTGACACACTCTTCTTTGAAGCTCAAGCCCGGCTTCATGATCCCGCCTATGAATGCGTATCCCTCATTCTTGCTCTTCAACAGCAGGTTAGTGATTTGCAAGCTTATTGAGCTCATTTGCAGTATTTACTCTTTGCTACCTATCTTGCACATTCCCAACCTGTCCCAGATTGGACTCTCCTACTACCTGATCACAACCCAAACTGGAGCTCTGATCTTCCCATCATCCCAAAGGATGTGCTTCATCCTAGTTTCCCAGAGGCTACTCTTCTACCTTACCCTGGCAAAACTAGCAGTAATCAGATGCCACTCCCAGATGACATTGATGAGTTGGGACCCGTCATGTTTGGCAACCGTCGTCGCCACTGAGCATCGGCATCATTATCAATTCTATGATTTGCCTTTTTCCTTTGAATAATTGTATGGCTTGATCTCCTGTAACTGTTTTGAATATATGGAATGAATATTATGTTTTTGGATACTTTAACGTTTCATTCCCTTGTCTTACCCTCGATTGCATATTGATTAGAAAATATCTTAGCCTCTTACAGCTGTTTAATAATTTATCAAATCGAGGTAAAAATATCAACTCCTAATTATCACCTAATAATTCACGTCCTCAATCAAGTTACACATAGCTAAACATCCAAGCTATCATTGACAATTTCATCATTAAGAAATAATCTCGTTAAATCCTTCATGAATATATCTTGGTATTTTCCATTTTTCTTACAGCTTTTCACTGACCGCAAGTACTTATATCTCACATCAATAGGCTCCTTATAACTTGCTGACATCATTTTAATGATTGTCCAGCTATACATCTCTCAATTTGCCTACTAGGGCTACCTAGACTAACCGTCTAGCCATATGAGAGTTTCATTCTCCAAAATTTGAAAATCCTGGATCTCTTAATCAATTTAGGTTTGCAGCTTCTTTTACTGTGACCTATCATTCTGGCACTCCTGCCATCACTTAATTCCCTCATCACGAACCCCTAGATCCTCCATGACCCCTAAAATCGATCTCTTTAGACAATTCCTCAAGAATCCCAAACTGATTTACCTCACATTAAGGCATCTATACGCTCTCTCCAGATGTCGTTCATATGCTTTCTGACGAATAAAACCTGCTCTCTGATAGACCTCACAACTCCGCACATATAGTGTTTCGATACACCTAGTTTACCCTACACAAGAAGCTTAAAATTCCCTCATTGAAATGTTGACTACCTCCCATTAGAACGGACAATTCTTGCTCCCACTGCCACTATAACAGATCCACAAGTGGAAGGTTCGAGTCTGAACCTAGCACGCTAGGGCCTGCCTCACCAAAATTCATGATAGTATCCTTTTATCTGCACATAAAATCAAGGGTCAGATCAAAAACCAGCATAAATTTCTTCCCCCCATAAGGCCTAAATTCAAGGATTCACCCATCCCTCTACTCGCTATCCTAGGAAACACATTTCCTAAGCAAGCCCGCAATACAAATCATGCCTACCCGGGGAGTACCTCAATCCCAGTTACGACCTACCCCATCCCAAATGTGCATTCCCAATCCCATCATCCACATTTTGGTGTCTCCGATATTTTTATATTTGGCCCTAATCAACACATCATGCCAATCACAAACCCCCACTCTGATACTACCTTGTGACACCCCGGGCCCTACTACCGGGTGTCACCATAACCTGCAATAAAACCTCTGTCTGCTCTAAAGGACGGTAATGCCCCTGCCAATATAAAGTATTAAAATAGTATAGGCACTTTGGGTGGGGTCCAGGCTTCGCCGCCTTCAACCGGTCGAGAACTCGGGAGTAAAATACGTAGGCAGCAAAAACTCACCTGAGTCTCGTACCTGATTAGGCCCTTGAAGTATATATCCAATATCAAATAAACAAATACCAACATATAATTAAATCTCAACAGCCAAACATTTTTATACATAACTCAGATTTCGTTCGTAGCCGTCCGGTACAAGTTCCCTACACCCACTAGCTTTACTCATAGCGGGAACCTTAACTTGGCCCCAGTTCGTTTCTAACTTAACCACAGCCATTGCTCATGATTAACACACAGTAGATATATCACATTATTAACATAAGAGCTAGCCCACACCCTTACTATCAACAGTCACTGCCAATTGGCGGCTCCTCTGCCAGCACCGCCTTTCCCTTCTCAAAACCCGAGCCACCTGTTAGGTTAGTGGAAAAACTATAGGGGTGAGTTCGGCGACTCAGTAAGGGTAATATGAGTTGCAGTAAATTAAAATGCATAACAATCATAGAATAATGTGAAGTGTATCATGCATGCAGGCCTGTCCACCTCACCTTGATCCGAATTTTGATGGCCCCACTGATTTCACTTAGGACCCCATCTTGAGACTCACACGGCCCAAATCTACAGTCTCATGCCTAAACACTTCTCCCACAGTCTAATACAAGTCATGCCAAAATAAATTTACACGCAAAGCATATTAAACCCTTACCGCGCGTTAATCACTTGCTTCACGTTGGTTTCACGTCCAAATTCCTAAATAATTATAAAATAAAATAATTTAATTAAATACACAATTAATTTTAATTATTGTCGTTTCATTACTAAATAATATAGCTAAACAAGTCATCAATTTATATTTAGCATTATTAAATAAATTTAAAACATTTTTATACCTCGCGTACACACACGGGCAGAGCTTCGACGTGTTAAAATTTTCAGCGTTTAATAGCAGTGAGAACACTACTATTTATAGGCAAAGGAGGAGAGAAATTCAGCCAAGGGGGGTGAAGTGCTGGGGCCTAAAAAGACCCCAGAAGCTGCCACGTGGCAGCAGTGGAGGGGGGGTAAAGGTGGCTGGTCAAAAGAAGAACACGGCCGCGCCACATGGCGTGGCCTGGTCGCGCAAAAGGCACGCAGCTGGCGTGCATGGGCGCCATCTACCACCCCAAAACGGCACCGTTTTGGAGCCCTCCTCCTTGCTGAAAGTTCCAGCAAATTCCTTGCCCGCGCGCACACGCCCAACTTTGAACCCGCGACCTTCCGCCCGCCAACTCGCCAGCTTGCCATCTCACCTGGTTGCTTCCTCATTAAATATAATGCACACTTTAAATCTCAAGGGAATCTCGCCTCCAATTACGATTAATACCCCTAACCAAATTTCTTAAAATCATGAGTCCTTAATAAATCATAATTAATTCCCTTACATACACAGATAGATTTCCATTAATTTCTCCCAGGGTTAGGGATGTTACAGGTACTCCGCTTGCCTTTGAGAAAAAACACATTTTGACTTCTTAATATACAGTTGGTTGATCTTGAGGATCTCGAAGGTAGCTTTTAAGTGGTGAAGATGTTGATCAAAGGTTTAGCTATACACCAATATGTCATCAAAGAATACCAAAATAAAGTTTCTGAGGTAGGGCTCAAAAATATGGTTCATCAAGGATTGAAATGTAGTTGGGGCATTGGTAAGACCAAATGGCATTACCAAAAATTGATAGTGACCCTAATGGGTTCAAAAGGTAGTTTTTGGTATGTCTTGGGGGGCCATTCTAATTTGGTGATAGCTTGAATGAAGATCGAGTTTAGAAAAAATGGTGGCATGCTTTAGCTCATCTAATAAATCTTCAATGAGCGTGATAGGGAATTTGTTCTTGATTGTCATGGCGTTTAGCTGGCAGTAATCCATGCAAAACCACCATGTCCCATCTTTCTTTTTGACTAATAACACGGGGGATGCAAAGGGGTTGTGGTTGGGTTGGATCAAAGACTTTTGTAGCATGTCTCTGACCAGGTTTTCTAGATTAAGGGATATCGGTATGCCGAAGCATTAATAGGCTCAGAATTGAGCTTCAGGACAATAGAATGGTCATGTGGTCTAGGAGGGGGTAAAGTGTTTAGCTCCCTAAATAGATCCTCAAATTCAACTACTAGTATATTAAGTCAAGTTGTTTTACCTCTCATTCCACCTAAGGTGGGGTGCTGACTACCAGCATGAATTCATTCCTCTCCTCTGGATTTTCTTCCTCACCCTCTTCCATTGCCTGAACGGAGAAGAATTGGGCCATCTGAGCCACCTTATGCCTGAACATCTTCTGTAGGCGTTTCCCTGTAATCATTTTGCACACTCCCACTTCCTTATTGCCTGTCAATGTCATTCTTCTTCCTTCCTTCTCAAACATGACCTCCATCTTTTTGAAGTCAAAGCATATAAGGCTCACATTTTTCATCCAATCGACCCCCAACACCACATCGCAACCTCCTAACTCGAGCAGCCTCAAATCGGCCTCAAACTCTTCTCCTTGCATTTCCCAACAAAAGCCAACACAAGCTGACCTACTCATCACTTTGTTCCCATTGGCTACAATGACTATGAGGGGTTGAGTATTGATTAGAGGGTATTTTAGTTTCTTGGTCGTTCCTTTATCCAAGAAATTGTGGGTACTCCCACTTTCAATGAGAATCATCAATTTGACTACTCCAATCTTCCCTTCCACCTTTATAATTTTGCTATTCGTCAACCCTCTCAACGCGTGTACTGATATTTCCCCATTATCCTCCTCTGTTCCTCTAGGCATCTTAGTTATCTCCTCCTCGCCTTCACTTTTTTCTTCCCCTTCCAATAGAAGCAATTGCTTCTTGCACTGATAGCCAGGAAAGTATCTATCCCCGCATCTGAAGCAGAGACCAGACAAACTCCCATGCTTTGTATTCTGGTTCCCTGCCATCTTAGGAAAGGCCAGGCTTCTACCCTCTTGCATATTCCTGTTAGCTTCCTTGCCCAAGTTCCTACTCAAAGGGGTTAACAAATTGTGTGTTCCACCCCTAGCGAACAACCTCTGCTTCTTCATTAATGCATCCACAGTGAGTTCCTGCAACCTGACACTATTTTCCGCATGCTTAAGTGTCTGAGGCTGTAAAACCTTCACCATTGGTCTCAATTCTTCATTCAACCCGTTTATAAAACTCGAAACAAAGTATGCTTCAGTAAGGTAGGGGGGTGGGGGGGTTGAGCATAAGTGTTTTCAACTCCTCAAACCGAAGTTCATAATCCAACATAGATCCTCCTCCTTGCCGGATTTTGTTAAATTCCTCCACCACATCGGACAAACCTCTTTGCCCAAACCGTTCACACAATTCCTCAGTGAACTCCTCCCACAGACATACCTCTTTCCCCTTGGACCACCCCTGGTACCAAGCATCACCCGCATCGTTAAGGTATGCTGCAGCCAAGGTTACCCTCTATTGATCAAGAATTCCATACCATCCAAACATTCTCTCACACCTTCTGATCCACAATCTAGGGCTAACCCCGTTAAACATGGGGAGGTTTAGCTTTGGCATAGGAAATCCTTGGTGGTTGTGCCCCCCAATTCCCCTCAGTCTATGGTCTCCTCTTTCCACTAGTTCGTCTCCACTATCAAGAGTGTCAGGTACCCTCTGATTCATCCCTTGACCGAGGAGAATTGGTTCAATCCTCTCTCTAGGAGGGAAGTCCGAGGAAAGTCTTACCGATTGTTGGTCCACAAGCATCGGCATAAATACTTGTAGCTACTCCCAGATCTATATCCCAACCTCCTCCCTAATTTGAGTAATTGCTCCATCCAACTTCCGATCAATGGCATTGATCAGTTCACGATTACGATTCAATCCCAACTCTAGTCACCCCACCCGGACCTTCAATTCAACCACCGTGGATCCAAATTGTTGCAGTTGCGCCTCCATATTCTTCAAACGCGTTCCCTCCACCATCACTTGGAATTCACCTCCAACTGCTCCGACCTAGGACTCGCTCTAATACCAAATTGTCATACCTTAGAGATCTAACAAGAGTTCTTGGGAATTCTAGGAAGAATTCTAGAGAACAAGGGAAAACTTGAAGAAGAATGGGAGGGAGGGAGAGAGAGAAAAAGATAGGGAAATGAGAGAGATTAAGAGAGGGAATTTTCATAATTTGAATTAAGATTTCTGATGATTTCCTTGGGGGCAATCAGCCTCTATTTATACTGATTCCCCAAGTCAAATGGAAACACATTGGCAAAAATACATTCTCGCCAAAAGTGGCAACCAACTAAGTTATCAAAAGAATAACCGAATAACCGTCTAAGTACAATGCACCCTGTGTTTCCCCCCTTATTCCCGTGTACAACATATTAAGTAGGTACATAACATATTCCTACTTCCCACACCACGCACACCTCATGCCTTAAAATTTGAAGAAATGATGACTCATCCCCTTGCATGTTTATTTTCTTAACACCTTATTCTTTGGGGAAATTGGAAGATTATGACTCACCCAAATTGGGTGATTTTAAGGCCACCTAGTCATTCCAAAGCCCAAGCAAGGGAGGCAGTTGCTTGCCTCCTTGCAAATTTCTATATATATATACCTTGGTACTTGCCCTTCTGTGCTCCAATATCCCATTATTGGATAATCACATATGTCCTTGAAAATGAATTTTTCATCTCACATGCCATATGGCTTCCAAGGTACTTACCCCAAAATTCGCATCCACAGGCACTTCTCCAAAGCCTATCAAGTTATATAGCATCAAACTCATTTCGATATGAGGATTTTGAGTATGTTGTCTATTTCTTAAAATCCCCTCATTTCCCAGATTTAATTTTATATTTACATGCTCTATTTTTTTTCATTTTCCTTGAAATTTAATTAAATAATGTAGAAAAAATTATAGGAGAGGATCTAGTATTGCAAATATGTTACCAAAAGTTTGTTTGCTTGGACCATAGATATATATATATATATAGGTTAAAAAGTGCTTAGTAGTTTTGCATGGGTCAACAAATAGTTCATCTGGTCCATGCAAATGCACCAACCCAACAAAATATGATATCACTTTTAAGATAAATTTCTAGCCAAGTAATCATCCAACAAACAACATATCAAGATTTAATCCCACCATGTGGGTTCAGCTACACGAATTCTCCAACAGAAAAATCAATCTCATACACAGTACAAGTTCCCCAACTTCGAAATTCGTATCAACTTTAATACACAACTGCAATCCTAATGAGCACATCTACCTCCTCCAATATATGCTGCATAATCAGCATACGCAGCTCAGTAGCTGTTGCTAGACAGAGATCTGTACAACTTTGTGTCACAGGGATTTTGGACGGTTTTTGCAGTGTAGATAGTGGCAGTACTTGGTAGTCGCCATTTGTTAATTTTGTGTTCCAAGACACAGAAATCTATGTATTTATATGTGTGTGCATGACAACATGGGCATATGTCATGTAATATATGGGATTCTGAGGGTCTCAGTTGGTGAATCGTTGTGGAGTTAATTTGTTGGATATGGTAGTACATCACTTATAGACTTACATATACATATATGTGTATGTGTGAGTGTATGCGCGCTCGCGCGTATCCATTGTTCATATTACATTATGAACAGAAAGTTCAATCAATTGTAGCAGATCTGGTTATAAATCCGGGGGAAGTTGGTAATTTTTAGTTGTGTTTGATGGTAGAATGGAATAGTCAGAAATTAAATTTGAGGAGGATGAAAAATATTATAAACATGTCTTCCAACAATCAATATAAATTCAAAAAACTAAAAAAAATAGAGTTTTTCCCTTTTTTATTTAAAAAAATTCATTTAAACATGAATTCCTATTTTCTATTTTCAGTGAAAAAATATTCTGACAACATGGGTTATTTTCCACAATTAAACAACCCCTATGAAATTAATTGTTTAAGAAGATAGAGATTTACCAACTGGTACAGGTCTGATATTGTTGGGCAGAGGACGAGTTCCCTGCCATAAAATAAATGGAGGAAAGTAAGAAACATGCCACAAGTAGTAAACAATGATGAGAGTTATACCTGCAAAAATTAAATTCAGGCCTTGGGAGAAGTAAATAAATTCAGCAAAATTTTATCAACATATTTCATAAAAGGTTTTACTTTTTAGCCCGAAAACTTTGCCCGATGATTTTACCAACATTGGAAAGTCTGATTGGCTACAAATGCAATCTCTAATTATCAAATGACCATATACATTCAGGAATTCAAATGGGATTTATGAAGTTACTGTTACTCATTATTATTGCTCATAAGTCTGTTAGAAAAACGATTACTAATCAAGCAATATGACATTTTAGACTAAGATAGCATGCTTTTATCCACCCCAATTGAGGCCATAATAAGGTGGCCAAAGCGGTGACAAATTGGTGGAAATTGTCAACAGGTTTGATGACTTGGCCAACAGGTAACATAGACAGGTCAGCACATGCCAGGGGTTAAAACCCTTTTGACAGCCTCATCAACACGAAGTGATAAATGGTTTTGAAGGACCTGTTGACAGTTTCTGCCTAGAATAGTTTAGCTGTTTTGATGAGTTTGGGGATTCAGTTGGGGATTTAGTTTGGGGATTTCAATTGTAAGTACGGGGCAAGACAAAAAAAAAAAAGTGTCTTCTTGTTGTCATTCTAAAACCACAGGTAACACCCACGTTTGTTGTTTTCCCGAAGAGCACACTAACAATGGATAGCATTGATGCATGTGCAAGCATAAAAAAACAACTTCTACAGGTTGCTTAATAAATGTTGGATAGCATGATGCATGTGCACAGCCCTTGTAAATATTGTGGTCTGGAATATTGGAGAACCAGTGCCTACATATTTTTCACAATACTCATTTGCTTATGCAAAAACATAAAAGAGAGAAAAAGAAATACCTGGTTAGGCAAAACTTCATTTGGAACTGAATTAGTTGAGGTGGCAGCTTGAGGTTTCTGGCTCATTTCTGACACAGATGCTTTTTCAATACCATTAGAATCCTGATACAAAATAAAGACACATATGATATAATTCTGTTCATCATTCTTCAAATCCTATAGTGGTAAAATGGGGAACAGTGTTCTAAAACGCGCTAGGCGCTAGTCGGGTGCCAAACTGGGGCCTAGTGCCTAGGATGCCTAGGTGGACTGCTTTTTTTTTTAATTTTTAATGTAATTTTATGTTATTTTTAGATAAATCAAAATTAAAAAAGATAAATAAAACTTATATATATAAATCAGAAATTTTTATATATTTATATATATATATATATGTTTATATAAATATATGAACTTTATATAGAAACTTATATATATATATATAAACTGAGACGGCTAGGGCGAAGAATCACTTCTCAGTTCGGGTCCAGACTGAGCAAATCGAACTCGACTCGAGGGTCGTAGACCCAAATGCCGCTGATCCGGTTGTAGCGCTCGAAGACCACCACCTGGTGGCCCTCCCACTTGAGCTCACGAGCTGCTAGCAGGTGAGGATGGCTAGGGCGGAGAAAGAGTAGCAGAAATGGAGCTTGAGTCAGCGAGGATGGAGCTTGACAACGGCGATGGCGTAGAGGCAGTGAGGAGGTCACGATGGAGCTGGAGGTAGCGATAAGGTACCGGCGGTGTTCAAGCAGCGGCGTCCTTGGGCTAGAGAAAGGGCAAATGGCTGAGAGGTAAGTAAAAAATTAGGCGTGCCAGGCGGCTAGGTGCCGCCGCCAGCCAATTAATCGGGCCGGTGCCAAGGGGGCCGACTAGGCCAAATTCGCAGCGGCCAACGGCTGCCTAGTCCGATTTTTAGAACACTAATGGGGAAAAAGAAAGATCCACAATTCAGTCACAATAACTCTACAGCTTCAGTTAGGTTTTAAGCCATTGAAGGTACGTGTGAGGACCTTAGTTGCTGCAAAGCACGCTCAACAGCTAACTTTCCACCAATAAAATTTGGATGTGATGAATTTATGTAATCCATCTGAACAAAGATAAAAGCTGACAGATCAGCAGTAAAATCAAGTTATTAAATCATTAATTGTTTAATAATTTCTAAAAATCTAAATGCATCCAATGATACAGAACTACAGATGTGTTGAAAAGAAAAGAGCTGCCCCGAACTTAAAAGCAAGGCTGTGACTCCAATTAAATGAATAAATATTTTTTTTGGCTCCACTTTAGTGAACAAGTAATTTTACTGCAACAAGGTGTTCACTTTAGTTTCAGATTAGTTAAGTTATTTAAATCTTGAGTCATATTTGCAAGGCATCCCCAATGCACAAGCCTCCCTGTTTTTGAGAGGATTGGGGGAGCGTTATTTGTATACAACCTCACCCTTGTTTTGCAAAGAGGCTGTTTTCGCAACACAAAGACATGACCTTATAGTTACAATGGAGCAACCTTACCGTTGTTGTCAAGGCTCATTAGAAAGAGCAATCTTACGTCATTACTTTTGAGTATTATTTACATAAGATTTCATGGGTTTGTCAAAAACAAATCCCTCCAATACATAAATATAGCTAAGAATGTAAAAAATCAAGCAAGGGCACTTTGAGCAGAGATGGACCATTCAAAATTAACAAAATGTGATAAATGAAGGCAGGCTGTGGGAAAGTTGGGAATGGTGCTGAGGGTATGCCATCAAAGGGAGAGCTTGGTCATGTCTGATGTGGGAAGATTGAGTTGCCTAAAGCAAGTCACTAAAGAAGAGTTTTCGGATGTACACAAATCATATCTCCAAACTGAAGGGTGCACAGAATGTCCAAACTCAGTCTAATTGGGAGGGCATGATGTACTATTTTGGCCAATTCATGAAGATGAGTACCCACACATGTTATTTATTTATGCTAACAAGATAGTAATTCCTGCGAACATAGCTTCGGGGGGCGGGGACAGAGAGAGAGAGAGAGAACCTCCGTCTCAATAATGTTTTCTATCATTCTTTCTGCAGGTTTTACACCATCACGCAAAAACTTTCCAATAACTACACCCAAACGCCTTTGTAGTACAGGAAACCTTCGTACTTCCATTGTCTCACAAGCATGGCTTATCTGCAAGAAAATTAATAGCCAGGATCGTATCTCATCTCTTAGTTGGAAAGAGAAATACCATACAGTAGTATACCACATGCTCAAGGAAGACATTCTTTACCTTTATGAGTTCATCATAAACAAACCGCAAACACTGTAGACTAGGATCTAATAGACGTGCAATTTGTCTTCTAACTAAGACTTCAAATGGGACCTGAAATGTGAATATAAAAATAATAATCATATTAGGAAATATTGAGTGTTGTGAAACGCAAGGACAACAATAAAATAGGTACAATATGAGCAACTATGCAGAGCCATTGTCACCTCAGGCACAAATAGAGCATTTCTAGGACCAGTAGCATTTTGGATAGCTGTTCTAATATCCTCATCAGTACAATCTTCGCAAGGATCAACTTCCTACAAAACCCCAAAAAATTGAAAATGAAAAGAGCAAATGGTACATTGATTAGATGACTGCTTGTTTTATGATTGAAAAAAAAAAAATCCATGACTTAATACAGAAGATACATTGATTAGATGGTCCCAAGCAGAAGAAAGCAGGAGGTTTACAAGTTAACATTGCTTTGAATTTGCATATATTTCAACACTACTGAAGAGCATGCCATGGAGAAACTTAAATAATTATGAAAATGAAGCTGCACCTCCAAGCTTTTCACAAAAATTGACTGAAAAATGTAATGAATTCTAGCGCCTCCAGACAACTCTTTGGTTGACATTTCTTGACTTTTCCCATCCACCATAGCAGAAAAGGCTGCCAATCAATGAAAAAAAAGAAAAACCCAAAGAAGTAAATTAACAGACCTCTAAAAATGCTTGTAAACAAAGAAGCAGAACTTCAGAAGTAAGAAAAATATTAGGGGAGGACCAAGAAAAAGGAAAGGACAAATAAAGAAAACGCCAGCATATATTTGCATCTACCATTTTGTTAGCAATGTACTGCCAAGGTCATGCTCCCAACATAATAAAGAAAAGAGAGAAAGAGAGATTTAGAACTCCAGCTTAATGCTTGAGCAGCACATGAATACATAAAATTCCTGTCTCTATTAATCAGATGCTAGCACCAAGTCATTTGTCCTTGTCATTGATAATTTTCATTAGGATAGAAAATTTCCCAATTGGCTACACACAGGTGTCTAAAACACCATTACAGTTAGCACTAGCTTACCAATGCTCTCATGCCTGACTAGCTATCTGCAAAGCATTGACACGGAATAAAGTAAAAAGGACATGACAGAATGACCAGATTCCTAGATCAAGCTACTATATATCCAATAAATCATTTGTCCATGATTTCCATCATTAATGGACACTCAAAAATCCTTGCTGCACAGTCTACCAAAAGGTCTCTCTTAACTCAATGAGGTATGGAATATTGAGGAGAAGAAAGTGAATGGAAAGGGAGTCGTTAATAACAAAAGAGGTAAAGGGAGACCAAAAGAAAATTGGTAAGACTATAATACAAGACATTAGATATAATGGTCTTATAGAAGATATGATCATGGACATGCTGCTGTTGTTTATTTTCCTTCTTCAGATCCATTTTCAAACAAGAGGGTAAGGAAAAGTACAAACTATTACAACAGCATCAATAAGCAACAGCAGTGGAAATATCCACAGCAGGAATTGTTATAACAGCAAACGGACTCACCTTCACAATATTTTGTCAGAATATTCAAGAGAGCAGCTCCTTGTTCGGCCTAGATAATTGCAAGCAATCAAATATTTAGTGAAGAAAGTTAAAGCATATATAGATACCATAACTGAACAGGAGATTTAAAAAGAGTTTTAAGTGAAAAACACGTACATCATACTGAGTCCACTATACTAATATTCATGTCTTCCAGTGCCACAGCAAAGACAATCAGATCAGAAGTCAAATGTAGCAGGCCCTAATGTCTACATAGTGTTGAGCACAGTTGCAGGTAGAATGAAAATACAGCAACAGTGTTCAATTACCTCTCATATCTGATCAGGAAATAGTACTACCACGTTTGATTGTACAAACCTACTACTAGTAGAGTAATCTACAGCTGCCTCTTAGCAGTGCAAAGTGGCAGGAAGCAAATGACCATACTACAGCCAACCCATCAGGGGAAAAAAACTATTTTTCAACTTTCCGCACAAAATTATAAGTACCAATAAATTTTGAATACAACCTATTCGCTTTTGTAGCTGATATTACTGTCTTACCTTTGATTCCATAGCCTCCCCATATGTATGTAGCTCTTTGTTAATAGCCATTAAATAAGAATTTAATTCTGCTTTCAGACCAGGGAGAACCATTCTAATATGCTGCTCTAGTATCTGAAATAGAAAGTCATTAAAACAGAAATAGGGAAAGCAAAAAACATATACAACAATAACTAAGCATTCTAAATGAAGGGAAAAAAATATTCTTAGCCATGCATTTGTTTCAAATAATCCACTTACAGTATACCATTAATGTATCTTTCTCATTTAAACAAAAATGTGAAAAGCCAAAGAAGAGGGAACTGGCAGTTCTCCACTGAGGGAAATTCAAGCTTTAGCTTGGTATTGATCTTTCAACTTCTACCTAAACAGCATGATTATTCAGCAAACTCCATAAAATGAAATTATGGTCCAATTGAATAGCATACATCAGTACCATCTCCATGGACAGGATGATTTGCTATGAACCTAAATTTGGGGATTTGGATGGATCATTAGTTTTAAGGGAACTAAGATAAAGAAATGTCTGTATTACTCTAAGAGACCAAGCATGTTGGAATATTGTACAAGTCTGTTACACTAAAGATTCAAACTTTTGGACATAAATAGAACTCGTATCATATTTTCTGTTTTAGCCCCTTGCTTCCCTACATTTTTTAGGGAGATCATGTCTTGATGCATTTGAGCAGATAAGCAGTTATCTGTGCAGATTTTGCATAGTCCATTCTTTTGATCTGGGTTCATTAGGGTCAGTTCTTAATCCAACTTCCATCAGTTCTAATGCTCCAAAATGTGTTTGCTGGGTGCATTTCCAACTAACTAAGCTGCAAAAGTAACCCATATCCTAAGCCAACTATCAAGTGTCAATTTGTTATAGATTTAGAGTAAATATAACTTAAATTTATTTGCTATAAATAGAAATAGACACCTTGGAAACCTCCTCTTAACCAAACTCAACATTTCTTTCTAATTTTTAGATATCTCAAAGGTTCTCTAATTTTTCTATATTTTAATGCAATAAATGGCATTAATTGATATGTACTCTCACACACCATAAGGAATATAAATATTTAAACCATGTATTGAAGAAGAATATGGAAAAAAGAATGGCTGTAGAAGTTAATAAATTCTAGAACAATTTTCTAAGCAATTATGACATCAACAAGAAAATAATATTAGTAATAGTTGCTCTTATGGATCCCAGTTTGACAATCATCTCTAACTATGACCACTTGTTTTGTACGGTCACCATAGCATGTCATGACTAAGAGTTCCCCCACTAAGTTTTTCTTGACCTTCCTCTACATCTTCTACTAAAATGTTTTTTCCATTCCATTCACACCCGCAGAAGCATCGTCTTCTTATCAAATGACCAAACCATCTTAACTACATCTCTTGCATCTTCTCTTTAACAGGAGCCATTCTAACCTTTATGACAGATAACCTCGTTCTAACCTATCCTTTCTTGTTTGGCTAGACATCCACTATCACATCCTCATCTCTATAACACTCATCTTTTGCACAAGTTGCCATAATGGCAAGGTGACAAATTTGAGGATCAAATCACTCATTTTTATTTTCCTAGATGCAAATTATATTTGTAATGCAAGTCTGATTAGAACTATTAATGGATAGGAAATGACACTCCTTGATAATATTTTATTGCACCAAAGAAAGAACACCAATTTCATAGTATAACTCTTCTACAGGATAATGCATGTACTCAGAATCGAGAAAAGGAAAAAGACAGGAAAAGAACAGAAGAAATAAACGAAAAGGATTTTAATATAAATTTTTTTTTCCCTTATTTAACACTGTAATCTTGGTACTTTAGCAAAAACAAAAATCCTTGTAATCTATAGATTTTGAAACATTCATGTTATAACAACCTAGGAGGTGAGGCTGCATGTTAGAAGGAAAGTTGAAAATTACCTGACTCAACTTCATTGCTAGCTTGGGGATCCCACAACGATCAATAAGACTACTATATATCTTTAACATGTATGAGAGTTAACAAAAGTGAAATGTTTCAGAACCAACACAAAACTTTACTGAGATTGAGCTCAGAATAAAAATTTGAACCAGAAAAGCATACATGATTCTCATGGAAGAACTGTTCCTCATATGCAAGTGCTTGTGCAATGCTACAGTTCTTATTTATGTCCTGTAACAAATAATTGAAATAAATAAAATTTAGCTTAGCTAAATAGTTCAGAAAAGGTTCATTGCAAAGGCAAGATAACAGATGACTGTGATAATAAAAATAGGACAATTTCAGATGAACCACCACCTAACCTGAATGTGACCTCAAATTATTTTTTTTTTTTAAATCTACTTCAGAAAATGATTTAAGACTCAGATTTTTTTCAAGGAAATCAATGGTTTAGGACAGGGTTGAGGGTCATCCAGGAGAGCCGAAGAACAATGTTGAAATGTAATTCATTTGTTGGTTTTCAAACTGTACTTGCAAAAACAGAGTAACAACAAATACCTTCTTTTTAAACTTCCAAACTACCCTTGATTATCATGAAACATTATAATGATACTTTTCATACTCTACTTCGTATTATCCAGTTATGAAGAACACTAAAATAGCTTATGGTGCCTGTGGGTAGAAACAAGTAAGATCTTTCCAAAGGAAGGAGATGCACATTCCCAGCATTAAGAAGAGCATTCACCATTTCCTTACTTTCCTGCTTAAGTAGTTCATCCCTCTTCATTATCTTTATTTATTTTTTCTTTTCCTCTTCTTTTTTTTT
The DNA here is from genome assembly GCA_036245055.1 of Diospyros kaki. Lineage (NCBI taxonomy): Eukaryota > Viridiplantae > Streptophyta > Magnoliopsida > Ericales > Ebenaceae > Diospyros > Diospyros kaki. The sequence continues at coordinate 37,058,511 of BSEG01000001.1, read as the reverse complement.
TTTTTTTTTTTTTGGGGGGGGGGGGATGGGGGGGCCTAGCAATGTTCTGAAAACTAGACTGAGATATTGAGAACGGAAAAGGATAAAAGGCATAACTAATTAATTAATAATTATAACTTAGATCTAAATATGAAATGCCAAAAAACAAAATGATAACCAGGTCAAATGGTTTGACCGGCCAGCTTTTGTCCAGTTTGTTCTTTCCAGCCACCTGGAGCAGTCTGGTGACCAGTTGTTGGCTAGCTCGTCTGACTGTTCAGTTTGGCCCAGTTCTGAAAACACTGGACTTTAGGGATCCAATTTGTTATCTTTACCTGTAAATTTTTTTGCAAAATCATTTGTGTAGGCATTTCAGGTGTCTCATGTACCCTGGGTGTATAGGGCTTGTTTCCCTCTTTTTTATTTCTACAATGGTATTCTATATATGTATAAAAATGAAATATATCCCACCCAAGTGGGGCAAACACATGCGCTGCAGATGCCATTGAGTGGTCACTATTATACCAAAATGAACGGGCCAAGACTATCCCAAAGCAACTTATAAACAAACTAGCAAACCAACCATAAATAGAAGATAATGTCCCCCATGCCAATTGTCCAGACTACTGAGCCAGTGAGCCATCACAGTAAAATAAATGCCATTTCTTAGCCCAGTGAACGATGAGGCAAATACTACCAAATTAACAGACAAATATATTACAGCTATCAGGTCACTTCTCCTGCCCAAATATAGATTTCAATTTCAGTAATGTGTACCCTGTGTGAGTTCTGTTAGTCAAGGGGCAATTAAAAAAAGGACAAAGCATAACACCAAAGCCATGGTTATTATAAATAAAACTTGAGAGATTACCTCCTGACTGCGATTCACAATGCCGAAATAACCTAAACGAAGTGGAACAACTTTTCCAAGCAGAAAATTACAGGCATTGGTTCCCCTGTCCATGATATCTAGCTACATCATGAGTAATAAGTACAGTAAATATTAATAACATCAACTGGTCAACCGGATAAAGTGATACATATTAATTCATAGCAACCAAAAGAATAAAAAGCTATCAGCAATAGACTAGGTATTTGATGTATTAGACCTTCGTAATTATGCCAATTGTCCGGGACCCTGTTCAACCACATTTTTAAGTCAATGATCCAGCAAAGCAGGTGAGGATTTGAAAAATGAAACGAACAAAAACAATTGTTAACCAATTCCAAATCATGTTTTTGTGGCAAGCAACATAAAACCTACCAGTTGGATCAGCCAGTTTAGCCATCTGCAGGGCATCAGATGTTGCCAGGTCAGAATTTGCAGGACTAACTGCCAATATGATACACGCTTCTTGATTTATATAAGACATTATCATCTTCCTAATCCTTGCTTCTATGTCACTGGGTTGGTCCCCCACAGGAACCTTGGTGATCCCCGGTAGATCAACAAGGGTAATATTAAGAACATTTGGGGATGAAATCTTTAGGCGAATTTGCTTATCCGAAACTCCTCTATTAGATCCAGCTTCTCTTTCAGTCTCAGCCTGCATTAACAGGGTTAAGAGGGAAAATATCAGGCTGAAAATATATTCCCTTGTTGAGTAGAAAAGAAATCCATAGAAGCAAAAGAGTATCATGCAGCACCAGTCTGTTAGTTGAAGTAATCACATGAATGCAACATGAGAAAGTAATGGATATTAATTGCAATAAGAAAATACATAACATGGTAGAATGGGGGGCAGATGCATTCATGGCTGAGGAGGAGTAGTTGACTGTGTACCAGCTGACAAAGAGGGAATTCCGGAAATGTAGCATCCAACAAAGAGAGAGAATGAGAGAGTAGCAACCTTGACCTAATCCATGGCAGCACCAATTCCCAGTAGAGTAGCCCCACTCTATAAATTACAAGTTTTGCGTAAAATGAATGAGCATTAGAAAAGAACAATAACTGTTCCATTCTGGTTCCAATTCAGGTTATCGCCACTGTTTGTATTGACACCACAACATATCCTACACCTGTACTGCATCATCTCCTCCAACAAGGACACAGCAGTTTCGACCTTAGTAAACTGAAACACCAGATTGGTGAACTAAATAGCTATTAGTGTTCCTGTCCTAAAATGCAAGATTTTGATAAAAAATGAGCGAAGTAGAACGCTTCTTATGCATTTTGTCATGTTAACAAGTATGCATGGAAGCTAACAATCAATGAAACTGATCTCATTCCAACCTAGCTATTCAACACTTTTATAATTGAGCAGACTCACTCAAAAAGTCCAGATTAGCACAAAAGAATGATGCCAGGGTTTTGTTTTATGGAAAAGTACATAATAAAAAGATGGCAAAGAGGCCAAACCTAAACAAAAGAAGGAAATCGATAGTCTAAAAATACAAGTGAATATCTGAATCATCTATTAACTACACAGGTAAGGTGAGATAGAAAAGAGAGTCCTCTCTCAATTGAAAAAAACATAAGAGGCAAGACTAGATTCTTACACACTATTGCACCAAATACACCACAAGGCACAAAAATATGGTGCTCCAAACTCCTCCTCACTCCTTGAACAAGTAGATTCTAGAAAAAAGCAAATCCAGTGACACATTCACACCCAAAATAGAGCAGATAAAACTCCAAATATCCCTAGCAATTGTACAATGTAAAAGATAATGCCCATCATATTTCACATCCATGGTACAGGTGTAGCACCAGCCGGTCCAGTCCATAACCACTTGGCTTTCTTTCCTCAGGTTATCATCAAAACAAATCCTAGAGTGGCAATCTAAACAAAAGGGAACTTCTCAATCTCCACAAAACCTTCCAAAAAACATCTGTTCTCCTTTCACCATATAGTTACCCCTAGATTGAGTGAATGGAGAAAAATCCTCTCCTGGACACCAAACCCACCTACTTTGTCTTCCCCCCATCCAGTAACCAGGAGATCATCCAACATTCCAAAAGATGTTGTCAAAGAATTGAATTGCCAATTACAAATATTATGTCTATCAAAAGGGGCCCTAAATACACTACAAAAAGAATAAGTATAATAAATTAATAATCTCTTGATGGCACAGATTCAATACTTAAATAGATGCCTTCTGCTACCATTAATTTGACATATACAATAAATGTTTCTGTAATTCCCTTTTTCTCTAGATGGAATTATGGCAAATACATTTATATTAACAAGTTATACAGCTAATTTATGGCCATACTCAATCTGTCTCAACTTTAGTAGGTTGTGAGGAGTTGAAAGGAAACAGAAATTATCAATTTGAGGCTGTAAAAAAAGGGCACCCCCTATGCGAAAGACTCCCAGCTTTGCATGGGTCAGGAGAAGATTGTTTTCATATGCTATATTACCCTTGATTTGCAGAGAGAATGTTTCCACAACTCAAAACCATGACTTCAGAGACACAGAGGAACAACCCAGCCGTTGCAACCAACAAATTTGAGGCTATAGATAAGACAAATACTCTACTTTCTCCTTGGCAATCTACAAGCAAGCGTTCTTAGACACTACATTGGAGATCATTTCAAAGAATCAACCAACCACATTTATCTGTATCGTTCCTCTTTCTCCAACCAAGCAATCTATGGTCCATCTCCAACAACCAAGCAATCTATGGTCCATCTCCAAGAAATGTTCTTAAAGCTGCCATGGACAATTCTTCCATGAACAAACCTAGTCATGCTCGCAGAGACCATAAAGCTAATGGAATAGAGATGGCATGTTCTGGAAAATGCTATACTGAGAACAACATGTCATAAAAATTGTTATTTCAAAGATAGGTTGTCTTGAATTCAGATTTTGATGACCCAATCCAAAATATGATAAAGATAGGTTTCCTGTATTTAATCTAAGCTCAGCGAATTTAGGATTTCTAACCTATCTGTTTTCTATATAAATACAGCCGCATGTCTGATTATCAAATGAGATATGGGGTACACTAATTAGCGTGCAAGCAAGACTGTGATTTTGAGTGTACTGGGGTTATAGGTTAAGAGCGAGATAGTTGATCTCTTCTATAAGCCCATTATTCACGTAGTGAATTTTGTTCCTCCTTCATCCATGGACGTAGGTAAATTGTCAAACCACGTAATTTCTGTTTGCCTCTGATTTTTTATCCTGAGTGAGCATGTTACAGGAGTTATTCATGTATTTGCTATATATCGTATTAAGTGATATTAATTTGATTACCCGACAAATTGTATGAGAATGTCACAAACCTAGGGTTGGCTAGGGTTGTGATAGGAATTTAGGAGAGATTTAGGGAAGAGAAATCAGTTAAGGGAGGTTTAGAGCTGAAAACAGAAGAAATGGGAAGGAAGAGAAGAGGAACCGAGAGAGAGAGAAATTAAGAGAGAAATAGACTTGAAATGTATTCTTCAATTCAATCATAATCCCTCTTCTAACTACTCAAGCCTATTTATAGGCTTACAATTGAAAATGCTAACAACAATAGGAAATACAACTAATAAGGGAAACACATGTATTACTAATATATCCTAGGGGTTCCTTGGGGTCATGACAATCCCCACCCCTTCAAACAATTCTTGTCCCCAAGAATTGGCTGCTCTTGACCCTATTATTCACCCAATTCCCGCCTTAATAATTTGTTTTCTTCTTCGCCTTGTCTTGTTCTCATCTCTCACTTTTCTTTTCTTTTGTCTTGCCATATCTTTTCCTCCGAAAACAGCAATATCATGATTCGTTGCAGCACTTGTTCCAGCCATCCTCCCATTCTTTGTTGCTCTCAAAATTAATTCCATTTGACCTATCACAACTTCCACCATAATCTCTCTAACTGTAGAGAGTAAGTCAAATTGCTTTGCAGGCCGAAATTTGGTTCGATGCTGCTGCTTTCCAATGGAAATGAGAACTATTGAAACAGCAAAAGTCTTGTTTCTGTCCACAAAGAATTTCCCCATGATCTTCCCAATGTCTTCTTTCTCTTTAGTAGAGGTATCCTCAATTGGTGTATCTTTAACTCCAAGCAGATTTTTCTGGAAGTTACCACTTATCCTTAGGTCTTTATTAGCCTCATACTTTTCATCAGCTGCAAGGACACTACCACCATTGCCATCCTTCCCTTCTAGTTTTGATATATCATCCTCCAGCAAATATGAACAATGATCCCCACAGATAGCATTGTCCCATCCCTCTTCCTTGCTGAAATCTTTAGTTACCATTGGTCGGTCCAACTCCAATTTTTCCTCCGACTCATGCTTGACATGATTTGCAGCCTTATAAGCTCCACCATCAAATTTTTTTCTGAAAGAATTCTGATTTGGGACACCATCCGATCCTTCCATCCCTGCTCTAACCACCAAAGGTAACGGATCAGCTTTAGCTTCCTCAAATGCTGCCTTATTAATCTGTTCATCACAGATTCTCTTGGGATAATGACATTCACCACCAATATCATTACTAATGTTGCATTTCCCCTTTATAATTCTGCTGGAATCGGTACACTTCTTCCACTCCACATTGGAAATAGGTAGTGAATCAACTTCTCGACTTCTTGCTTTCTCCTTCGGCTGCTCCATTTTACGGAAATCTTCTTTGATAAAACTCCCATGATAATCCTCAAAGTATTCGGTGGGAAAATTGTAATGATACTCCTTAGATAGTATCATTGCAAACTCTTGCAACTTTTCACGTATCATTTGGCCGAATTCTTGGTTCGATTCATGTACCATACTTCTTGTTCTTTTGTCCAATTGGCTGCTCGCCTCTTTTGATTAATTTGAGACAGCCAACGGAATTCTCAGGAATTGAGAATCGCTGGTTGCAATAAACTATGAATTCGTTTCCAATTCCGCTGAATCTGCTTGGCTTGCTACCAGCCTCGGAAATAGCCGCAATCCACCTGCTCTTCCGCTTCACAACAGTCGTCGACCCTTCCTTCGCAAACGCCTTGTCTGTTCGTCCGTAAGCTCCAACCAACACTCACTGAATTTCCAACCTAGAGCCACCAAATGCACTGTCAGCACCACTTGGCCAAGTCGCCTCCAGCACAGCCTCCCGACAGATCGACTTAGCCATTCAATCCATTCCTTCTTGTGTCTGGGATTGCTTCCTGCGATCCTTTGCGTTCAGCAACTTCGTCAATGGAACTCCTTCCTCTAGTTCTGCCCAATCACCGACCAATGGTCGGAATATTCAACCTACACGCTTCGGAATTGATTTCCGAGAATAACTCGTAGCGGTCATGGATCAGATGCTCATAATAGTTCAGAATTGCGCGCGAATTTCAAATTGTAATTTCCGATCCTGCGCTTCGAGTCAAATCCACTTCGTAAACTACTTCTTCGATCGATTTCACCTTCCAGATCTGACTTCAATTACGAATTCAATAGTCTTGACTCCACCACTTGCTGGATTTGCACCAGCGGAAGAGGACGAAGGCCACGGATTGCTCGGAAGTTTTGATATCTTGGCTCGCCTAGCAGCCCAATCACCGACCGCACCTATGGCCGATCAGATTCGTTTACGTGATGAAGGTCGTCTTCCTTCTTGCTATCTACATGATCAAACACAGCAACCAGCCGACGTGTTCTTCTTCTACTAGAATCGTCTGGCTCACTTGCACGCCTTCCTTTCCATTGTCTACTCACGATTGAAATAAATTCAATATTGCCAGCGTAGTCGTCCGCCTCAGTCGCACACACCAAGGCTCTCTGCTTCACCTTCGTCGGACTCGCTATCACCTCGGAACTCTGCCTATTCCGTTTAATCGCTGAAATTGATTTCAGCAGCCTTCGAAAGGAATCAGAACCCAGCCAAGAACCGTTGCTCTGCTTCGACTCTCCTGAAATGCGAAACCTCTGGCCTGCAATCGAATTGCCGACCAGAGCCTACACTCGCGCCTTCTTCTCAGATTTCCTCGCCTGGCCAACACTCTTCGAAGTTCTCAAGCAAGACGCCAATCCTCCTGCTCCGTGTTCTAGGAGAGTCGATCTCGTAGTTCAATCACTTCATCGAAATCACTGAATTTCAATCACTGGCCGACTTCGTCTTCAAAAGTCGAACAGAAATGCGCCAAAATTTCCAGGCAACAATCGCCTCTAACCAGCCTAGGAGAATCGCGCACCCAATCACCGTCCAACACTCTAAGTCGGCCGATTCAAGACTCAATTCCGCTGAGTCTGGAACTGAAGTTGCAATCACGGATCTTCAATCGTTCAAGAATCTGGACTAACCTCAATCGCTTGCCTCAATCGCACGCCTTAACAATTCTAGAATGCGCTTGAATCACGGCTCTGCCTCTCCATCCGTCCTTGTTCGACTGCAACAACGTTGCTTGTTTTGATCGCAACTGTGAACGCGGACTGCCGGAAATTAGCCTAGCTCGCCTGGCCTTTGAGTTTCGGATAAAAATTGCTAAAGTCTCAAACTAGAATTAATTGAAATCACAGCCAAGGATTGACTGCTCTGATACTAATTGTCACAAACCTAGGGTTGGCTAGGGTTGTGATAGGAATTTAGGAGAGATTTAGGGAAGAGAAATCAGTTAAGGGAGGTTTAGAGCTGAAAACAGAAGAAATGGGAAGGAAGAGAAGAGGAACCGAGAGAGAGAGAAATTAAGAGAGAAATAGACTTGAAATGTATTCTTCAATTCAATCATAATCCCTCTTCTAACTACTCAAGCCTATTTATAGGCTTACAATTGAAAATGCTAACAACAATAGGAAATACAACTAATAAGGGAAACACATATATTACTAATATATCCTAGGGGTTCCTTGGGGTCATGACAGAGAATTGATTATCAACAAATAGTATCATAGCTAATTACCTCAAACAAGTAACTGTTATAATTCCTCATCACTAACACCAAGCCAACACAAAAAGATTAAGCAACCAACCACGAGGACGTTGCTTCCCAAAAATGTAAATTAAGACATTCTAAACACAATGATCAACAAGTGATTGAACTAATCAAACACCTAGGGTTTTGATATCCCAAAAAAAGGAATTGACCCATTCCAAAAGCGGTGCAATTACAAGTTTAAGAACCACAAGGAAAAAATTCAATTCGCTGAACCAGATCGATCCTTCATACCAATCAACCTCGACAAATAGAACAAACAACTAAGAAGATAACTATAGAAGTACCTGAATTTCTTGGCGAATCTTGAAGAAATCATAGAAGCGTTTCCCGGGCAAGTGCCGGAACTCGCCCCACTCTCGGGCGTCATCGGACTCAGACAGAATCTTACGATTCTCCAACTGCAAAACGAGGGGCCTGCGAGTGCAAATGTCGCATCCGCGGGGAAGGAAGTCACGGCCGACGAGGGCCTCGAGGACGCTGGACTTGCCGCTGCTCTGGCTACCGATCACCGCCACCTGCGGCAACTGAATTTTGGACAAGAGCTCCGCACCGCCGCTGACGAGTGGGCCGAAAATGTCTTGGATTTTGTTGATGACCGGGACGATTGAAGACCCGATAGAGGAAGGCTTGGACTTAGAGTCAAATAGGTCGTCGACGGAGTCCACTTGTCGCCCCATTTTTCTCAATAATTTCTTGAGAGATAGAGAAGGCCTGTATGGTCGACGAGGGTCTTGGGTAAGGAAAGTCTTGCAGAAGGAGCGATCGCATGGCAAAGTGGAATATAGTTCAAAAAGACGGCGCTCCAAGCGACAGGCGGTTTCGATCCTTTTTTAAAGTGGTCGCTACTTCAACAATTGCTTCCTCCGCAAGTTTTAACCCCATAACCCTTTACGATTCTTCCTAAATTCTGGGTTAATTATTAAAATATTACCAAATTTTAGTAAATTTATTAATTCTATCATGAATTTAATTTTTTTATTTTTTATCAATTTTATAATATTATTAACTTGAAAAATTAATCCTCTTTTAATATACAATTATTAGTTTTTCTTAACTTTTAAATCTAACGATCTATGTAACTATAAGATCTATTATTTTGTTGGATGAATGTATGGCATGACTCCATTTAGAATAGGCAAAAGTAGAGATGGGAAATGGGTCGGGCCAACTTGCCTCATAACTTGGCCCTACCCGATATTGTAGCAAACGGGTCATGTTGGGTCAGTGATACGTGGCCCACGACCCGGCATACCAAAATGACCCGTGGGTCGACCCGCCAAAATGGCCCAACAAGCCCAATCTAGCAAGGAATAATTTTAAAATTTCTTCATAAATTATGTAAAAAATACAATTTCTTGAAATTTAACTTGCAAACTTCAAAATTCAAATGCTAGAAAATAATTTAAAAATTAATTTCATAATAGTTACAATTGTTACCATGTGGCAAGAATAACTTTAAACAATTCAAGCATGTGCGAGGAATAATTTCAAGTATATATAGCAAGAATAATTTTATAGGCTTTAATGGTCGGAACAAACAAACATTTTCTAGGCTTTTATAGGCTCAAGCATCTTATAAGGTTTTGATGGTAGGGAATATGGCAGAGAAGCGTGGGTTTAACAGGGAAAATAGATTAATATTTTTTCTAAACAATGTTGTTTAGGAACTTCTCAAAAAAATGTCGATATTTTTAATCATATGACGCGGTTAAGTAGTTTTATTTTTTTATTATGCTAACAATTGTCACTATTAAGTGTTTTTTTATATATAGAAAAAAATAACTAAATAACTACCTCAACAATCTTAGACTTAGAGACATCCCTAATTAATAAGGATGTGTTCTCTTTGTTGTTTTCAAGTCATTTTTAATTTTTAATTTTCTAAAATAATGAAAACGTGTTCTCTTTACTATTTTTAAAAATGTATTTTTGAAAACAAAAAAAGATTATAAAAAAAACTCAAAACAACAAAAAGTTATTTTGAGTATTTTCATCCAAAACAAACTCAAAACACATTTATTTATTTGTATTTTATTATTATAATAGAAAAAAATATTACAAAATTCATTAACTTTAAAATGTATATATTTTTTAATAATATATTAACATTGAATATTTCTAATTTACTGAATAATCAAATTTATTGAATAAAATATCATTAAAAATTTATTTTCAAAATTTCAAAGAAGACGTGTTTTCTAATTTTCTATTTTGAAAAATAATTTTTTAAAATGACAAATAAAACGCGTTTTCAATTTTTTAAAAATAGACTATCAAAATAGAAAACTGAAAATGAATTCTAAACTCAAAATTGAAAAAAAAAAGAGAACACAACCTAAGTGGTTAAGAAACTTTCTAAATAAAAACATATTTCTTTTTTTTTTTTAGACTCATAATAATAAAATATTTTTATTAACCATCTAAATTGTTAAAAAGGCTAATGAGCATAATTTAGGTTGAAAATAAGAGTGTGTTTGATAGTATGAAAAATACATAGAAAATGTCACATCTAAGGAATTAAATTCCATCTTTTGTGTTTGGTACACTATAATTTTCATGGAATTGAATTCCATGGTACAATCATTAAAACATATTTTTACTTCTTTTCTATGGAAAATTCCATCTAGAGGGGAGATGGTTTTTGTTTTCCATGCAAGTTGGAAAATACTTTCCTTTCCAATTAAATGTTATAAAATAAGGGTGTGTTTGATTGCATTACCTATAATTTAATTATAGGTAATATTGCTTAGAAAACAAAAACCACATCACCCCCTTAGAAAATAAATTCCATGGAAATAAGCTTTAAATGCTTGTACCATACATATTTTTCCATAGAAAAGTTAAGAGTGTATGATTGCTCTCTATAGAAAATGTACAATAATTATACATTTTCTATGATAAATGTGTGCAATCAAACACATTCTAAAGATGTGTTTGATTGTATTACCTAGAATTTAATTATAGGTAATATTGGCTAGAAAATAAAAACCACCCCACCTCCTTGGAAAATGAATTTCATGGAAAGAAACTTTAAATGCTTGTACCATACATATTTTTTCATAAAAAAATTAATAGTGTTTGATTGCTTTCCATAAAAAATGTGTAATGATTACACATTTTTCATGATAAATGTGTGTAATCAAATACACTCTAATTGTTGTACGCAAGGAATCATAGGCTTTTGCAGTGATTCTCTTTAAAATTCAATATTTGAATTTTCATAGCATGTGGTCAATTATCAATAATTTTGTAGGCTCCCAAGATTGTTGATGGCAAAGAATAATTAAAGGAACTATGGCATCAAATTTTCAATAATTTTTAAGTTCCCAATCATTATAAAATTTAAAGTTTGAATTTTCATAGCAATTTATAAACTCTCATGATTCAACCCACTTGCATTTAATGGCAAGGAATATGGCAGGGAACCACGGGTTTTGGCAAAAAATATAAATTAATTTTTAAATAATATTTTCTTATATTGATAAATTGTAACTAATACATATTTTTTAAATAAAATACATTTTGTATATTTTTATTTTAGGAGTTATTATACCAAATTAGGTGCCATAATAAATTGTACAAAAATTATTATAGAAAAAAATGTGTATTAAATTATTTAGTATAAAAGCTTATTAACTTGCTCATAGTTATAATACTAAATAAATAAATAAATTATGTCAAAATCATATGAACTTAAAAAAATAGATATAATGATAGAAGTACGTTTAAACTGTTCAATGTATATAGCAACAAAGAAATTGTTATACACCCATTATTGTTGTCATGCTATGCATCTATTATTGTTGTCATGCTATGCTCCCACGATTCTGATCACTATAAAATTTAAAATTTGAATTTTCATAGCAATTTCTAGGCTCCCATGATTCAACTCACTAGCATTTGAAAGCAGGGAACCATGGGCTTTGGCAAGAAATATGAATTAATTTTTAAATAATATTTTTTCATATTGATAAATTGTAACTAATACATACTTTTTAAATAAAATATATTCAGCATATTTTTATTTTAGGAATTATTATACCAAATTAGGTGCCATAATAAACTGTACAAAAATTATTATAGAAAAAATGTGTATTAAATTATTTAGTGTAAAAGCTTATTAACTTACTCATAGCTATAAAACTAAATAAATAAATAAATAATGTCAAAATTATATGAACTTAAAAAAATAGATATAATAATAGAAGTACGTTTAAACTTTTCAGAGAATATAGCAGCCTAGAAATTGTTATGCACCAATTATTGTTGAGGGCAGATAATATGACAAAGATTCAGGGAATACTTTTTAGTAATTGTCAAAAGTTTTCAATACTTTTATAGACTCCCATGATTTTGATCATTTGAAATTCAAAATTTGAATTTTTATTGCAACTTGTGGGAACGTTCAAGTGTTTATGTCTATAAATAAGTGATTGTTGAAGTTGTTCAATCATAAAAATTGCTTTCGTTATCTTACTCTCTTGCTGATACGTTATTTTACAAGTTGTCAAGCTCTGTTACTATCTTGCTAATTACTATACTTTATACTGTCACAATAGCTTTAATTGGTTTCATTACTCTATATTTATAATCATGTATTCTTTTTGTCACTCCCTCACTACTCGCATAAATAATCCTCGCAGTACTTATTTCATGAGCCCCCTCAAGCCAATACATCTTCTGCAAACTCCTAACGACCTTCTATTCCATTCTTAATAGAACCATTCTCCCAACGATTTTTTTAACGATTGGAGTGGTAGTCAATGGGCATGGGAACACCCATCATTTAATGAATCAGATACACAACCTCCCGAATCACAAGATACTGATATGCAAATGTTGTTAACCCCCCACCTCTACTAACTGAGCAACCCTTACTAAATGAGGGTCAGACATCCTCAAAACAACCAAATAAGGAGTTGTCCAGCTTACGACGCAACTCCAAGCGACAAAGAACTAGTAATGTCTAACAGGTGTTCGAGATCATTAATATAATCGGGAATAGTCAAAGAGCTCTGTGTAAATTTTATAAAAAATACTACTTATGCCAACCAGGGGGTGTGATTGGACACTTGATGAGACATGCCTTGAAACATGATGATGGCGGTCTGGATGCAACGCAGACACAATTGCAACAAGGTAAGGGTTTGATTTTTCGATATAATAGAGAACTTGATAAATCTATCTTAGCAAAACTAATAATTAAAACTGAATATTATTTTTTGTTTGGAAATGATGCAATGTTTAAATGGTATTGTAAAAATGCATTACAACATGCAACTAGGGGTTTTCACGAAAAACTATAAAAAATGAAGCGATGAGATTATATTTATAATATTTAGAACAATTAAGAAATACATTTAATGCATTTAATGGAATAATATCGTTAACATCAGATATTTGGTATGATGTTATGACAAATAACCATTATTTGTGTGTCACTATATATTGGATTGATAAATAATGGAAAATTCAAAAAAGAATAATTGGATTTATAGAATTAACAGAACAACATAGAGATAATTAAATTGCAAGTAAAATTCGAGAGACCAATTATAATTACAATATTAGTGATAAAATAATGATAACCTCATTTGATAATGCGAGTAATAATGGTTTTGCCATTGAACGACTAAAACACAAACTTCCATTAATTTTAGATAGACAATTGTTTCACAATAGATGCGTATGCCATATTTTAAACTTATGTGTACATAATGGTCTACAAATATATAATGAGCCATTAGCTAAAATAAGGGGTGTTTTAGCTTTAATTCGAAGTAGTGAATCCCGTTCTCAAAAATTGAAACAACTTGTTAATGGATTTGGCTTACCATGTATAAGATTTCCAACAGATGTTCAAATTAGGTGAAATTCAACTTATTTGTAGTTACAAAAATTAAACCATATAGACAACAACTTTAATTATTTTAGAATAGGGAAATGGTAGAAACATATCAACTAAGGAATAGTGATTGGAAACAACTAGATGTTATTATATATATATTAGAAACATTTTATAGTACGATAAAATCATTTTCTGGTTGTAAATATCCTACCACACTTATTTTTATTCATGAAATATTTTCTATTGTTAGTTGTTTTGCAGAATATATGGATTTAAATATATATGGACAATTTATAGCCCCCATGAAAAAAAAAATTTAGAAAATATTGGACTAATATACCATAATTATATCTTATGGCAACAGTATTAGATCCCACACAAAAGTGGGAAGGTGTTGAATATTTTTTGGAGTTTTACGAAACGACTATGGGAGTTGACACACAAGAAATAAAAATAAAAATTAGAAATTTAATTTTTGAAATGTATAATTTATATGAGTCCCGTTTTGGTAATAAATCAAGTAGTGAAAATTATTTTTCACAAAGGAAGTCTAAGGGATTCTTAAAATGAGAGTGGTCCACATACCTCAAATCAAAAAAACCAAATGGTGGTCCACAAACATCTAGTGGGTTTAACGAACTTGAATTCTATTTAAATAGCAGATCTTCATTTTCTAATGACCAAATTAACACATTTGATATTTTGTCATGGTGACGTCAAAATCAACACCCAAATCTGATGTTGGTCACCATGGCCCGAGATCTACTAACCCCCCCAGTGTCCACAATGCCATCGTGTAACACCCCGCTTTCTTGGGTGTGTTAATTCTTGGAACAATTCTGGAACGATAAATTTTTTCTTTCAAACTAATTCCAAATCATATCATTCCTCGCATCCATCCCAGAATTTTCAATCATTTTATCTCAAAGAGAGAATTATCATATATATTTATTGCGGAAGCTAGAATCGAACCTAATATCTTACTTTAACATAAATCATAAATAAGCTCTTACACTATCGTTTCTCAAACTTAATCCTCAATACGAGTCTATTCATCAATGGAACATAAATACCTCAACATAACTTAAAACAAAACATACGTTTTCAACTTAACATTAATACATAACATACATCCTCGATTAACATCAACCCTAAATAGGGTTCTACATCATCATTAACCATAAGGTTAAACATCATCATTCTTCAAAACATTCAGATTTTAATATAGCAGAATTTAAACACATGGGCTGCATTACATCATTCATTTCATTATACACTTTGGAAAGTGTAATTTAATGCCTCATTCATCCTCGTTTATGCTACAATCTCCATTTGGAACTTTTGAATATTCTAGGGGCAAAGCCCAATTAGATGATAACCATCTAAGTAAGGATACAAGAAAATCATTTTCATGCATGTATGCAAAATGTCATAATTTTCGATTTGAGTCGATCGCACCCAACTATTGCTCCCCATTTTTACAACCCTCATCCTGGGTCGAGATGTATGGATGCACCATTGGTAGAGCAGCGATGTCAGTCCATAATCCCAAACCCTTTATGCGATGCATGATTAATAATATCATCGTGAATGTATTCACATTTTATCATCAATACATGTAAATGCAATCTACATGACATATTCACATCAAGATAAGATAACATGATAAAATCATTTTCATCAAATTGGGTTTTGAAAAAATCACTTACTAACCAAGCATTTTTCACAAATCTAAATTCAGTTTGGTAAGTACCACTTACTTCATTCGCATCTTAGAACATCTTTGATTCTCGTGCCAGACTTATAACGTACTCAAATCAGATCCTCAACATACCCTGACCATTATATTATTTCAATAAATTAATATTATATTTATTTTCTAATTTTCTCATAATTTTTCTCTATTTTTCCTATTTTCCTCAATAATTCCTTAAACATAATATTCCTCAATTATTTCAGAACTAAATATTTCTCTAATATATTCTCGAATATTTCTCTATAATAACTCATAAAATAACATTCTTAATTTACTGAAATTTATAGGAATTTTTACTTACCTTAACCTAGCATCTAAGATCTCCTCGGTATGCATGCCATAACCTCAAAACACGTGACCGATCTCGATTGTCACGCAAAGTCTCGATTTTCGCACACCACCTTGATTCTTACATACTACCTCGATTCTCACGCATTACCTCGATTTTTATGCGACATCTCGATTTTCGTGCACTACCTTGAAATGCGTGCCCGAACCACATTTTTTCTCGCCAAGTCATCGGAATATTAATACATCTTCAATCCCTATTTTTCTAGGATTTTTCAGGATCTTTTCTAATTTTTCTTTCTTTTTTCCTTTTCTTTCCCTTTTTCTTCTTTTCATTTTCTTTTTTTTTTTCTCCTCATTTCATCTTCTTCCTCACCGCGCCTACAACTCCCGTGAACCAGCTCCATGCGCGTACAGCCCAGCCACCGCACGCCACCCATCACTGGCCATCGTGGCCACCCTCGACCTCACTGGTCATCCCGCAATCGCCGCCGCAAGCTGCCATTGTGATAGCCTCCGCCACATCAGCCTTCTTTGCGCAGCCTTCTCGCTGCTACGAGCTCGCGGGACAGCCATGGCTAATTATCGAAGCTCGCTTCTGCCTCCAGACGCCTCTTTGCGCCACTGTGCTACCTCGACCAGCCTCCGCTATCACTACCCAGCTCCGACCTTGCTCGCTAGTCGTCCCTTCTTCGCCCAAGCTTGCGACTGTGGTCGAACAAGCTTGCAGTGCCGGTCCTGAATTTTTTAAGGCGAGGGGCAAAAGTAAAAATTAAGCCCCATACATATATATTTAAACATAGTGATGAAGTCACTTTTATTTTTCAACCAAGATCTAATCTGTCCAAATTAACTAAAAATTTAATGTTCAAACCAAACAAATTGTATCGATTCAAACTTCAATATATTAAAATTTAGAATAAAAGACTACAATATATAACAATTCAATATGTTCTTTTTCATCCAGCAAAAAAATTCTCTTTCATCCAGCTAAAAAAAAAAAAAAAATCTCTACATGCTGAATAGTTAAAGCAAAACAACATCAATTTATTTGAAATCCCTTTACATTTTTAGCATTAGCAACCAGTAAAACAAAAATGTCTTTACATCCTCAATAGCCAAAACAAATTGTAGCAGTCTACTTGAATCTCTTTGCATCCTCAGCGACCAGCAAAACAAAAATATATTTTCTTTTTCAATAGTCAAAGCAAACAACAACAGCTTACTTAAAATTCCTTTGCATCCTTAGCAACCAGCAAAATATTATCACCACTTGCAAGATAAGATGAAAAACAACAAAATTACAATTAAAAAGTATTATTTAAATGATTTCCTTCTTGCATTTTGAGAAGCAAAATCCTAAATGATGCTTTCAAATTTAAACTTTTCTAACATTTCTTTTCAATGGATAATATTGCTAGCCCATTTAGCCTTTCTTGTGACATAATAGACCTCAAGTAAGATTTCAATAATTTTAATTTAGAAAAGTTTCTTTCTGCAGATGCTACAGTCACAGGTACAGTCAATAGAATTGTAACGCTCCGCTTTTCCTGAGCGTTAAATAACTTGAAAATTTTGAGATTATTATTATTATTTTTTTAATCATTTCTCGACAATCCCGTTTTACCTTCTCAGAATACCAGAATAAGAATTAATAGGCTAAGACAGGTAATCATCACAAATGCAGAAGCTTAAAATCGAAACCTGATATGGTACATAATCGAATTTGCTTTAATCATAACATAGAAACCTGTACCATTGTATCATCAAATACTTAAATACATGGAGACTTATCATCAAGAGATAACAACTGGATACCTTAGATACAATCCGACGATTCTTCAAAAATACATTAAATTGTAATAATTATACATTATCTTCAATATAATATAATCTTCTAACCTTAACTAAAAACATATCTTGAATTCTCATGAATAAGCATATACCGGAACAACTCACCGAATCCATCAGCCACGTCATAAATCATTTCTTTGCCATAACTGCAAATCTTAACTGGAACGTTTGAATGTTCCAGGGGGTATGACCTAGTTAGAAGATGAATCTTCTAGTGAGGGTTTATAAACATGATACATGAATACATGATGCAATAATATAAACAATTATATGTCCTAGTGTAACTTCCCTAGCCTACTAGCTCGGCACGGAACCCTAGGCAGAATCCCGAACCTCTGCATGATAATCCTAACGTTGTTCCGTCATTACCCTTGGGGAATTACAGTTACACTCTTAAGGCGACATCCTCATCCCATGCATGAGTATCAATATGCCATTAATATCGTGCTATGTAAGAATAACGTCTTTCCATGTAATATGAAATGATTATAACTTCAATAAATATCATACGTAATGAAACAAACATGTCATATATAGGTTCTCGGTATAAAACCACTCACATTTAGACGTAAACTCGAATTTTCTCAAAAAACACGCATTACCTCGATTTGCGTGCTAACCTCGAAAATAACGTAAATCATCAAGATCCATGGCCAAATCACTTCCTGGCCAATAATTTCCAAGTAAAATCAATAATCTAATTTTTTCATACTTTTTCTCTATTTTTTTCTCTATTTTTCATAGTCATAATTTCTTACAAAATTAAAAAGAAATACCTAATTAGGTAATTTAATTTTTCTTCATGAAAATACCTAAAACAACATTTTTAATTTTCATACATTTTCTAGAAATTTTTTGAAACTTATTCCTATTTTTTTCTAATTAATTTTCCTTTCAAAAATTCAACATAATTACTTTCTCATAAAATTTCTCAAATAAAAATCCATAAAGGTAAACTATTCATTTTTTCTGTATTTTTGGATATTTTTTCAGAATTTTATCCATCTTATTTCTATTTTTACTCTATTTTTTTTATTTCCAGTATTTAAAAATAATAAAAATTATCTCCGGTTATCTTCTCCGGCGCCGGCACACCGGAAAAATAAACTGACTATACCAAAAGATAGCTTACATTGAGTTTATCACTCTGACTAATTTTGAGGTTGAAATAACACTTGGAAGACCTCCATCTGAGAAAAAATCAGTCTGGCTCCGGCGAGATTCGATTTTTCCGGCGAAACTCCGATCACCTCTCAAATGAACTCCAAAATTCCTCAAACTTTCCAGAAATGATCCTCACCTCATGGGCAACAAAAGTCCTATGGTTTGGTGCCTCAATTTATTCAAAAATGAGGTCGATTTGAAGCTCAAATCTTGCAAAACTCTAAGCCACCATATCCTTTATTTATAAGCGATTTCGGGCCCTTAAATGACGAATCTCGCTTCAATCAAGGCCTCTAATGTCCCCTCTTGCCCTTAACAAGTCCAAAATCCACCGAAAGAGCTCCATTTTCGCGATCTAAGTGGCCAAACTTTCGGTCACTTTTTCTTCAATTTTCAGCCATTCCATTGCTTATTATTGGTCAAGCCCTTTACAAAAGATGCTCTCTGAGCAACCCTCGTGCCATCCCTGTGGCCAATTTCGGTGATTTGATGGGTTGGTCGGCCATGTTTGTTTGGAGGTTTTCTTAAAATTGTACTTTGGCCCCTCAAACTTTGGGTTTCTCACTTTGACCCATTTCACCAAGCCCCTCGACTTTTGATAATTTTTTTCAAGACCCTCAAGTCATAAAACATCAATTTGACCCTTGAGGATTCCAAAAAAATATCGTTTCGGCCTCTCTCAAGTAATTTCAAAAAACTGCACTTAGGCCCAAATCTTCGTTTTGGCCTTAAACCTCTTCATTTCTTCCTGAAACCACTGAAGGTTTGTTCCTTATAAAAAATCGAAACCCCCTCAAGCTTCCGTTGACTTCTCAGAAGTCGTCTATAACAATTCGGTATTGCAGCCTAATTTGCAGTTGTATTTTAGCTGTACCGAAAATTGTTCTCGATCCGATTTCTTTTCCGCACCATAAATCCTATCTCAGGGTACTCATTAATGTCACGTCATTTTTCTTTGGCATCTCGGCTCAAGGGCATTCCTGACAGTCGATTTAGTCATTCATATGGTAATAAATTACCCTTATACCCTCAATTTATCCTTAAATTTCAATTTTGCCCTAAGATAAATTACCTTTGAGTCCTTTAGAATTTCTCGGATATTACAAATATTCTATAGGCACTCAAAACATTTTGAAAACAGTCCATATCTTTTACAAACTCTACAATTTCAAGTGTTGTGTTTACTGCTGATGGTAAAAGATATTGCAACACCTGTAACTCTGAAAATAAATCACTTGCATCAATATCAGAAGACTCACCATTTTTTAAAGTAGTTTCAAGCTTCACACAATAATTTTTCAATTTCTTATCACCCAATGAAGTTAACTTCTTTGAATTAAACAAGAATTCAAAAATACCATATGTTTGCATTTGTTCAAATCTACTCCTTAATGAAGAAAGAGTCATATCCACTACACAGATGAAATAATTGATTCTAAATGATTCTTCAACTGATTATACTGTCTCATCATTAGCATTCTCATCAAATTATTTCTTTCTATGACTTTGACGTTTTTTAGAAAATTTAGGTTCAATCCCCATATCACAAGCAATAGTTTTAGCTTCAATTATAGTAGATACAAATCCATTTTCTTTATAATTCTCAAAAAAAGAAATGAGCCCTTCCAAATTTTTTAAAGCAGCATCAATGCACATATCTTTAAATTGTAACTTTTTATTGACTAAGTTAATTTTCAATAAAATATTGTTATGGGTATTTTCCGTCCTACTCTTTAAGGGCTGGGCCCAACTTACTGGGTCGGTCCAACTGTCAAAGGAGCTGATAGGCTTCAAGCTGAGACCCCCAAAGCGAGCTCGCGCATGGCCGAAACTTGGCCTGGAATAATGTCATCTGGATGAGCTCCCAGCGACCTTGCTGGTTATCGGCTCAGCCAACCAGCTCGCGTGATAAAAAGGCCAAAACCCTAACGAGTTGACGAGTTAACAGGCCAGGGGCCGCCCCCAGCCGTGCGGTCCAGGCCCATCACTCTCGGCCCATCTGGCTAGTCCGTGTCAGTCCCATCTTGGTCCTTTCACAACGACATCATCACCGCAGTACTTGGATTTCCGCGCATCCGCCCCAAATCCCATCTTCATTAATGACGGGTCCTCTCGCCGTTAATGACTGGTCTCGTCCACATTAATGAAGGTTCCATCGGTACCTTCATGCAGCATGGACATCCTTCGCCGGCACTAGGTATTCTGTCCCATCTCCTAGGACAGACATGTTACACTTGAGGAAGAACATCCCTCGATATATATGGGCCAGCTCTGGTAAGAAAGGGTAAGACTTATTTCCCAATTAACATATTTTTCCTCTCTTTACTCTCCACAGACTCGCTTATTAACTTAAGCTTCAGAGTACTTTGCAGGGACGGAGACGAGGCACAGGAGATCAAAATCGGACATCATATATACATTCTTTGGATCCATTGTGCCAGGCGGGCCAAAAGAATCACAGTCGACCAATTCTGAACGTCGACAAATATCATGCCAAATAACCATGCCTAATAAAAACTCAAAATTTCCAATTCATGTGTTGCTAAACTTTCAGCTTCACTTTTTGTTTTAGCATCTTCACTAGTTTCTGCTACTTTAAATAAAGCTTCTTTTATTTGAGCAGCTTGTGATTTTATTGCTTTAACACTCTCTACACGACTTTCCTAACGTGTAGTTGACAATGTTTTAAGAGTTAAATCATCTACAAGATCTTGTAAAATCTTCCAACGCTTTGTAGAATTAGCAAAAACACAATAAATGCGTTGAACCACCCCGAAAAAGGATTTCGCTTTCACACAACAATTTGCCATATCGCATAATGTTAAATTAAGAGAATGACAACCACATGGCATGAACAAAGCTCTAGGATTTATTTCAAGTAATCTTCTTTGTACACCTTGATGTTTTCCTTTCATATTAGAGCTATTATTATAACCATATCCTCTAACATCATCAATTTTAAGACCAAGGGACTTTATGATAGATAACAATTCATTAAAAAGTCCTAATCCTGATGTATCTTTCACAATTAAAAACTCTAAAAAGTACTTTTCTATTTTTACTGGACTCCTTGACACATCCACACACCGTATTATCAAAGTCATTTGTTCCTTATGACTTGAATCAGGAGTGCAATCAAATATCACTGAAAAATATTTTGTTTGTTTGATTTTCTCAATGATTGCACTTCTAACTTTTGAAGCCAGCAAAACTATCAGCTCATTTTGAATCTTATGGCTTAGATAATGATAGTGAATCTCATCATTTTGAATTCATCGAAAATGCTCTTGCATTGTTGGATCAAATTCTGCAATCATTTCTAATATACCTACAAAATTATCATTATTTTCTTCATAAATTCTCTCTTTTGTTCAACGGAATGCAATATTATTTTTAGCAAGACATTTGACAACATAAATTATTCTTACCAAAACATGTTTCCAGTGTTCCTTCTCTCTCCTAATTTGTTCTTGTATGTCTTTATCAATTGTTTCATTTTTTTCAATCTGTTATGTAATTCAATCTAAGAACTCATGTTAGTTATGTGTTCAATGTTGTTTTCACGTTGTTTAAGCCTCTCACTAAGTTGTTTCCAATCTTTAAGTCCTTCATTTGCTAATTGGTTTCTACAACACATTGTCTTAAACAACTTACAGCAAAAACAAAATACCTTATCAATTCCTTTGAGTATACTAGCCATTTTCTGTCATGAGTCTCTCCATTTGGTAACTTTCTAATGTAATAAGTCGAGGAAAAATGTCTAAAGTTTTCATCATTGAAAATTTGATATTATTATCTCTTGCAGGACCTTTTTCCACAAGTAAAACTCTCGTTTTTTCATCTAGATTATCCCAAATTCTAGGATTAAAAATATTTAAAGGAGAACTTGGTTCTACACCCTCAAGTTTAGTGTTTTCATTATTACAAAGATGATCAAAATCTTCATTTTCAACATGTTCATCTTCACCTAAGTCACCTACCTGTGCATTAAAATCATTCACAATTCCTACCAATTCTTCTACATGATTCTGTTGTTCAGATTCATTGACTAAATCATTATCAATTCCTACAAATTCTTCAACATGATTTTACTACTCAGATTCATTGATTAAATCTTCAGTTGAGTTATCAAGTGAACTATTTGTTTTGTTTTGAAAAAATATTGCAATTAAGTTAATTATTCTCTTTGTCTTTTTCTTTTTTTTTTGACTTTCAGATCGGTGTTTCTTACTAAGCATTGTTACTTGAAAATAGAAGCAATACAAGAAAAGCAAATGCAATTTTAATACTTTAAAAAATAAACAAAAAATAACATAACCTGGAATTTAAGAAACTCCATTTGAAAAATCTCCCTCCACATAAAGTTAACAAGGATCAATGAACTTGAAGACAATGAGTGCCAAATTGGCTCACATTTGCAAGAATGATACTCCAACAGGCCACATCATTATGGTGATTCTGTGCAAAAATATTGCAGTTATGGTATATTACACACAAACCCAACAATTTGATAAACAACTCTAGAAAAGTCACCAACATATGAATATGATACAACTGCAAGGCCAAGAAATCTTGTAAAAATACTATAAGATGACAATTTTATGGCACAATTTTGGAATGCACAGAGTATTGACCCAATCTAAAAAATAATAGAAAAACAATACTAATTAGACATTTCAATCATATACAACTAACTAAATATTTTCTTAATTTGAACGAACCAAAGTATTTAAGAGTGCATTACTCTTTCAAATGTTTGGCTCTAAAATCTAATTTGTTTTTTCCTAAAAAAAAATCCTAATTTGTTTACCATATATGAAATATGTTTGTGTCTCTAATGTTAATATTCTTTTAAGACAATGATTAAAGTATAATAAGTATATTTTATTTTTAAATAAAATATATTTATCAGGCATTATTTTTTAAATAATATTGTTAATTAATAATAAATACATTATAATTATTAAGCCAATTAGGCATCAATAATAATGTGGTTATAATAATAATAATATTTATTAGGCATCAAAATACATTTAGTACATCTCATGCTGAAAGTATTAAGCCAATTAAGGAGTGGTTCATAACGTGGTGAACTTCTAATTAAATGCATTATTATTATTATTATAACTATATATTAATCTAAAAAATTACTCATACCCAAAAACAAAATTGAACTTATTCAATAACCCGAACTTCATATTGCCACCAACCATCTTTTTTGCATAAGCTACAACTTCATAAACAACTGACTAATATCATATAGGAGAAGAGAAAAATATCTGACAAAATGTTCTTAATTATGAACAAACAAATCATTTTTGTGACATTTTATCTTGTAACCATAGTTACCATACCTTGGGTTAATGAAGTTGAAATCAGTGGGCGCCCACTCCCAGCACTATTCGAACTTCAAAAGCGACTGAAAACTTGAAATCAATGCGCCCAAACTTCAAAAACGGACTTGAAGTGAAGAGTTGAAGTAACTTCAAGTCCGCTGAAAAAAGCGAACTTAAAGTTGAAGTCTGCTAAAGGCAGACTTGAACTTGGGACTTGTCCGCTGAAAAAAACGAACTTGAAGTCCGCTTCATACTGGCACTTGAAGTCGGTGGACTTCAAGTCCAGTGCTTCAGCAGACTTCAAGTCTGCTGAAGCAGTGCACTAAGCAAAGCAACGACCCTGAATAATGGGCTCCCCTCAATAATGGGCCCGGGGCAATCGCATTAATTGCCCCTTTTCAGGGCCGAGCTTGCGAGCTTGCTGGAAGCTTGGACTTGCGGCTTCTATGGTTGCCATTTCAGGCCGGTCCCTTTCCCTCTCGAGCACTCTCTTTTGCGATCTCTTTCTCCCTCACATGCTCTCTCATTCTCGGCCAGCTTGCTGCCATGGCCGATTCGGCCATCTCCCTCTTTCTCTTATTCAATATCTTTCTTTCTCTCTCTCTCTCTCTCTATATATATATAGCCTAAGTAACTTGGGTACTACTCATCCCTCTTGAGAACCCTCTGCAAATCCCTCAACCCAATTCCATCATGCTGCAGCTTGCCTCTTCCATGCGCGCAAATAGCAATCTTGAAGCTTCTTTTACCCCTCACGCGTACATACAGCCTTCTTGGAGTCCTTTCACGCGTGCATGTATTATATATATATATACATATACTATGTGTATAATTTACACATTAACTCTACTTAATAAATCTTAATTACCCTTGAGAATTTCTCAAATTGCAATTAGACCCTCTAACGACTCATTAATTTGCATTAAATCACTCAAACATCGATTTCTCCAAAATTAATAACCGACGATTACTTGATAAAGACTGATTTTGCCCCAGCGTCTTCATTGGGCCCTTGATTCATCCCAAAATCACCTCAAGGTTGATTGTTATGAAAAATCGGAGCCCCCATAGGGTTCTGTTGACTTCTTGGATATCCCTTACGATAATTTGATATTTTAGCCCAAAACACAGCTGCATTTTAGCTGTAACGAAAACTATCTCAATTCTAATTTTTTTTTATTTCCATAAATCCTATCTCAGAACACTCATCAAGACTATACTATTTTTCATAGCCAATTACACTCCGGGGCATTCCCTTCAGTCGATTCGGCAATTTATAACTGCAATAAATTACACTTAAGCACTTAATCCTTTAATAATTCCACTTATGATCAAAATTAAATTACTCTTAAGCCCATTTAGAAAATTTGGGGTTTTACACATCGGAGTCAGCTTTTTCTGCAGGAAATAGGGTGCTTAACCCAAAGAGATCGAGGTTGCAACATATGACACTGGAAATGCGTATATACTCTAAGGATTGATTGGATGCTGAATTTGACAAACAAGAGATAGATTTGTACGATGAATTTAGCAAATTAGAACATAATGACAGTATATGGCCATTCACAGCACAATGATATTTCCTCTCAAAGGGAATACGTCCCACAATTATTGGTTTAAGTTTTTTTATGCATTTTAATAGTTAAATATTTTCTCGTACTTTAGATTTTATTATTTTTTCTTCAAATTATACTAACTTAAGCATCGAAGTGCCCTCGGGAGTAATTTCGAGGGCAATTCTTTGTAAGTACTTATACCGTTTGAAAGAATCAAGGGGGTTGGGCAACTCTTAAATATGAGTTTATTTTTTTAATATCATTTAATAACTTATTATTCATTTGCATCTTAATATATGTTTGTTATTGAAACCATACTAACTTAAGCATTGAAGTGTTCTCGGGGGCAACCCCTGAGGATAGTTTTTTAGAGGTATTTTTAGCATATGAAAGAGTTGAACACCTTTCAATGAGACGAATATTGAAAAATATAAAATCGACAATCGCTTGTAATTACTTATAAATATATTTTAAAAATATTTGTTACATTAGAGAAAAAAATTAAAAAAAGGCCCACAGGCCGTGCTGGGCCCCAATTTCCATTTCCTCGACCCGACCTGTCTCCCTCGCGAGTCAAATTAGGCCCGACCCACCAAATGGGTGGGCCAAGCGAGAGACGGGCCAGGCTAGCCCGCTCATTTCCCATCTCTAGGCAAAAGGTATAAAAATATCATTTAACTTTGTTTTTATAGTTATTTGATCCCCTCAATTTTAAAGTAAACTTGTTATGTCTTTAAATTTCTAATTTTTAATCAATCACACACCTAAACTAACAACAGATTACGCATGAATTACACCCGCTCTAATATATGAAAACTCTAATTTTTTTACCACAAAATCAGACTGTTTATCCAAACCCTTATAATCGTTTACGTTTGTCGGTAAGGTTGCATTATGCGAACCCTTCTCACTGTTCATGCTTGCAACTTACAAGTATTCTCATACTGTTTGATCGTCCCCTTATCATTATTCCCCCTTGTTCGGTGTTATTGTCAATTTACGGCTTCGATTGCTTAAAAAATTGCTTGGTGCTTGGTACCTTTGTCAATTCATAACTTTGACCGGTCAAAAACAGTCAGGCTACTCATTATTCGGTGCTTGATGCCACTATCAATTAAGAACTTTAATTGCTCACTGTTGCTGTTTGCATATAAGAAGAATCGTCACTACGTTGCCATTGTTGATTGTCACCATCAATTCAGTTTAATGTTATATTATGTATCATATTATTATAAATATATAATATATTAATACATAAACATTATTAAAATTATTATTGTTCTATTTTTATGTCAGTTCTATTTATTTATTAGAGAGATGGCTAGTGTTGTTTAAAAAAAAATTAAATAAAAGTTTATTAACCGATTATTGACAATAGCAATTTACTTTTATTTTTTAAGATAAAATTATAAAATAAAATAAAATTTGGTATAATAATGAAATTATTTAAACATTTAATTATAAAGACTTTATAATTTCATACCCACTTTCTAATATGGAATAATTTAAATTTTAAACATATAATCAATCTTTTAAGTTCGTGTGGTCAATATAATAATTATTTTGTTATTTGAGCAAGATTACATTACAAGTTCATCTAAATTTTATGATAATATTAGCTGTTATTTATTTTCGATAGTTATAGAATTAATAATATTTTGTACACTGTACGACTGCATTGAAATTGAAAGTTGATGTGCTTGATTGTTTTAGAATTGAAAATTTAGAGATATGGATATGACTACTTTAAAATTGCAAGGCCTAAATAATTATAAGAATTCGTTCGATTATAATGGTGAAATTTGAATAGAAAAAAAATAAATTATAGAGAATTAAATTATATAGAATTAAATTTTAAATAAAATATCAATCGTAGGTGTTTGATTGGTTTAATTGAATTCTAAGAAATTGTCTAAAAATAAATTAAATATACTACATAAAATATTTAAAAAATCAAATATATATACACAAATATACATACAACTTGCTTGAGGATGTCATCGCCGTCGTCGTCACTGGCAGCTACCGCCATCATCACCACCGTCATTGGCCGTCGTTATCGCTCACCCTCTTTCAATCATTTATCTTGCTCAATTTGTCATCGTCGTCGTCGTTGCCGAACTCCCCTTGTCCTTATTGTCGTTGTCCCCTCGGTCGCTGCTTTTCGTTTGATCGCCCTTTCTCTTGCTCAGATTGCCGATTGAGCTTCCTCTCATCTTTGCAATCGTCGGCCACATTTCTCCTCTTCCTCGTTATTGTTGGCACCAGATCATTGCATCTTTCTTTAGCTTGGAAAATCTATTCCAGCCCTTTCCCATGAGAAAATGAATTATAGTAAAAGTGGGAAATGAGGGTCACGAGACTCAGTGATGAAATATTTTTAATAAAAAAATTGATGAATTAAACACTACAAAAATTAGAATTTAGACAAAACTTAAATATTTTTCATGAAAAATTGTGCAATCAAACACATCATAAGTATAAAGTTTGAGAGTTTTTTTATATCTTTCACCTTTATATGAAAGAGAGATGTTAAGGAAGATTGACGCTCGTCGAGTAGGGTTGGACAAATTGAAAAAATAAAATTAAAAGTAATTTGTGAAAAATTCTTTTTAATTAGACATATTTTATATATTTTTTGTGAAGCATATAATTATAAAAAAATAATTAAAAATTAAATACTAACACATTAACATGTTACTCTTAACACATATACTATGTTAAAGATGGTCACATAATCTTAAATAACCAAACAAAAAATTTAAATTACAAATAAATATCTTTTACTTTTCCTCATTTAATACAAAATAAAATGATTCACATCACATGCATATAACGAAGTGAACTTTATAAATTATTACAAATTACATAAAAATCAAATTCGATTATATTACCTTAAATATAAAAGGACAAAAACTCCTAAAATATAAGATATCATTACCTTTTGCACTCAACTTGTCATTTCACTGTAACAATTAGTACTCTACATTCACGCACTCACATACTTGCTCCATATATTGTTTATATCCTTGTACATTACAATGATTTTATTTATTTTTTGACATACTCTAATTTAAGTGCAATGAAACTTTCCAAGTCCACCCCGGCATAACTTTTTATTGCTATTTTAAGTCTTTTTCAAGAGACTAATTCTTTGACCATTGAACTGAGTCACTATTATTTCATATATATATATATATATATATATGTAATTGTTTACATCTATCACCAAATTTTCTGTTATTTTTCAAAGAGACCATGAGTTCACTGTAAAGTTTCTTAAGGTAGCCCAAATGTTTCTCTATTATTGTACTGGTTATGAGTTGTAAAGAAATTTTTTTGATTTATTATGATTCAAATATTTTCATGATTATATTTTCATGTTTATGTCAGTTATGTTTTCTTATTAATTAAGTTATAAAGTGGTAATATTTGTATATTTTTGATAGAATCATGTAGTATAAATTTTTGATTTTGGTCACTAAACTTAATTATTCATTTCTTTTCATCATATACTATCATTTGGGATGTTTAAGAGTTTAAAATTATCAAACCAACAGATACATCGAAACAACAATAATTGGAGGTAATATTATCCATTTTTGCATTAATCTAAATGCTATTTTGATATTTGTAGCATGATTAGGTCGCTTGATTTAGTCTAACATCCACAACTTACTTCCTAATTAAACGTGAAAATTTCATCCATTGTTCACATATCTGAAGAACTAGACAACTGCATATTCATTGTGCCTCAGACTTGGAACAATCAAAAGGAAAAAAAATAAAACAAAATGTTGAGATAGAAGACACGAAGCTGAATCCCTTAATCTCTTCTAAGCAACTTCCACCATTGCAACAATTTGAAAGTCATGATTAAAAGAAAGGAAATCTCAAAGCTTCATTGACGTTAATCAAATAAGCTTCAAACGGAAACCAAAGCAACCAGCTGCAAGCAAGCAAGAGATAAGAGAGGCGCTCTCTAAGGACGCAATACTAAAAGATTGGCCATTCCAAGTAAAGAGACATTCAATTAAAGAGGCCCCGGGAAACTCCCATTCTCCCTTTGCTCGTTCCACCTCTCAATCTGCAGTAATGAAGCAAAACAAGTAAGCAGTGAACCATTACAACTAAACAGTAAAAAGCTCTATTAAACCGGGGTAGATGGGAACCCAGTTTATTCAAGGGCATATTCAAGAGACCAAGGAAGATGATTCACAAGCTTGGTGGAAAAGGATTTGCTCTAAACTGTAGAAGAACAAATGCTCCAGCCTACTGTATCATCAGAGATTCAAGAAACATAACTGAAATCGATTCTTTTGTATAATTGCAGCAAGTTTATTCTCTGTGCAACAGGACATCATGTAACTAATAAGCCCATTCATAGTGCTGCATGTTGAAACGCAGAAGAGCAGGCAGAGGGAGGGAAAGAGGAGGAAGGAAAAAGAAGTCTCTAAATCACAACAAACCAAAAGGTATTTTAACAGCAATGGCAGCACTCACCCATTCACCAGGGCAAAGGGATAGATTAATATTCTTTGCGAATTTCTCACTCACGCCATCTTCTCAGGGCCGGCCCTGAGAAGTTAGGGGCCCAAAACAAAATTTTATATGGCTCCTAACATTTCAGGCTTTAATATTATTTAATATTATGTATATATATATAATATGAAATGGGCCCATGCTTATAAGGCCAGCTGGGCCCATGCTAACAAAGCCAAAACTGGCCTTAGTGGGGGGCCCAAGACACCTGCCTAGGTTGCCTACCCTCAGGGCCGGCCCTGCATCTTCTCCTCCCTTTGCTGCCACACACCTGCAGTTTACAATCCAAGGATTGTAGAAGAAATGGGGAAAGGCAATCACTTTAGATTATCATGTGAAGCCCAATCAGGAGTGAATGCCATAGAGAGTGCCTGTGAAACTCAAATGTAACGTGTGAAACAATGTCTAGTTTGATTTGTTGTAGGAAAACAAAAATCAGCTGGGGGCAGTCTTCTGTTCAATCTGAAAAGGGCAACATAAACAAGTTCACTATCTGGTTAAGTAAAAGACCAAGAAACATTCCCAACAAAAATTTTGGGAGATGTGAGAGGTTTTAGCTGCTGAAATTGACAGCATGACACTGAACAACTCTTGTGCAAAGTTTCTCAGGGCATAATAGTAGATTGAGAGGGACATGTGAACTATGTATATGCACAGCAAGAAATATATATAACGTGTGTGTAAAATAAAAATTGTCTTGAATTAATGAGTAGCACTGGAACGGTATTTCTTTTCTTCTGTGTTAAAAGCTTAAGCAACAATGAGTCTTGCCCTCGCAGGCGTAGCACGGTTAGTTCTCAGGTAGCAGATTACATTTAAAGATGTAGGTTCGAGTCATGACAATCGTAGTGTGGGAGTTTCACCCTTCTGTGAGATGACTCCTTATGAGCACCATGCATTATGTCTCCTACTTGGTGTGCCATCGTGTATCGTAATTAATCCCTTTCATGTGCACGAGACAGTGTGAGATGACTCTTAAAATGAGAGATTTTACCTTTACAGTCAACAATGAGTCTTTCTCAGACATTTTCACCAAGCACCATGAGAATCTTAATAGCTCACGATTTTCCATCCTTCTCATTGAAATTTCACAAGCCACACGTAGCAGTAAAACACATATTTTCCTACTGAAATTCCCAATCCCATCGCCAGAGGCATCCAGAAAGTGATGTCAATTAATATCCTACACTATTAGCATTCCCTAAATAGATTCTGACAATCACCAGTTGTTAATGACTTCAGTGGATGCTAAATGCTGAGTCGTTTCCTGAACCTTGATTCACGTTGAACTGATTATATATATATATATATAAATATCTTGCAAGGCAGATGGTATTTGAGAGGGGTTAGATGGGATCAAAATGCAGGAGAGACCGAATGTTTCCAAATTAGAAAAGACGGTGGGAAAGAAGGATGATAAAAAATTAGGCCCGGTTCGACCGATCCGGCCCGCAAACCGTGAATCCCTGTTAGGGTTAGAGAAGGTCGAACACTGATTGGGAGGGGTAAATCGCCTTTGATTGGAAACAGAGTTAGAAAGACATTATTAATTTTTTTCTCACCTTATAATATGTATAAATTTTAAAATATATTTATATAAAGTTATATTTTTATTTTATAAGAATGTTAAATATATATTTTAATTATATTTTTCATTTATAAAAATTATTTTTATATAACTTTACTCGGCGCTCGCTACTCCAAATCCTCAAAATTCAAATTTTCAGAGACTGTGAGAGAGAGAGAGAGAGAGTGGAAATGGGGCACTCGCATAATCGGCATAGTGTAGACAGCCATCAGCAGCACCATGAAGCAGTGGACGGTTTGCTGAACTTGTTCACCAGGGCCAACCACGACCTCACCCTTGTCCAGCACAAGCTCCAAATGGAGTTCCAACATATCTACCCTGACCACGTAATCCGATCCATTTCCGCATATCTTCTCTTTCTTTTC
This sequence comes from Diospyros kaki, assembly GCA_036245055.1. Taxonomy (NCBI): domain Eukaryota; kingdom Viridiplantae; phylum Streptophyta; class Magnoliopsida; order Ericales; family Ebenaceae; genus Diospyros; species Diospyros kaki. Next base: position 37,026,396 of record BSEG01000001.1, on the reverse strand, counting down.
TTTACCATTGGAAAATTTCCGCTTATGTTGTTCACTGTAATTTGTTGATATTTAGGGTTTGCTTTCGCAGGCAAACCCGATGAAGCTCGTGTCTCGGATAAAGAAAGTGCAAGAAGATTTGGCCTCTTTGAAAGAGCAGTGCCGAGAACTACTCGCAGCCAAACAGGTGAATTTTGCCCCCTTTGTTTGTTTGGTTGATCAGTAAGTGTTCGAAGAAATGACAAAGCGACGCAGACCGAACCATATTTCACTTTAGGGCCTGTTTGGTGGTAGGAACGTGATGAACCAGAACTAGGGACTCAAATATAGGAAATAAGAATTGAGGGCCACAACACATGGAAAAATTGAGCAACAGACGAAAAACGCCACTCTCTTCACTTGCCTTGACAAACTGTGTGTTGAGAACATCGCTGCCCTCAATTCTCCAACACCCTTCTTAATCACTCTCCTTACCTTTCACATTCTCGTCCTCATAAATCATCATAAATGGACTCCAAACGCTCATCTATGTGCTCCTCCTGCTCTTACTCCTCGTTTACCATTTTTACTTGGCGTTTTGGACGATTGCAAGCAATATGACCAGCTTGTCAACACTTGAAACTGGTATTTGGCTGGTTGGAATGGGTATTTTGCCTGCCAACTAGCTTACCATAGGTTGGTTTGGTTCTACATAATGCAGAATTTTGCAGGTTTTTATACTGATATTACCCCCATGACCAGATTCACCCTTAGAAGGAGAGTAGGGGGCATCACAACATTTACCATTTGATTCTATTGATGAAATCTACCTCTCCTTGCTGCCTTGGGAGAGAAGTGAAGTCAGACCAAGAGCACATCGAAAGCTATGATACCAAATGATGAAGTAAGGACTTTAGATAATAAGGGGAGCGATTAGAAAAAGAGTGACAAGCACAACAAGAAGAGAAAAAGAGTAGTATTAGAGAAAAATATGCTGCAATTACATTCATCAACTGATTAGTGTTGTCAAAATACAACAATTTATTTTTAATTGTGGGTGGATGTAAGAGCCTTGTCACTGTGAGCTGAGTCGTCTTGGTGAACAAGAGAATCTGTCGAGCAACTGGATCTGACAGTCAGGTGGATCTGGTGATCCAACAGAGTTGATGGTCTGGTAGGACTAATGATTTGGTGGCCTGATGGCTTGGTAGGGCTGATGATCTGGTGGGTCTGATGATCTGGTGGCCCAAGATAATCGAGTGGCTTTGGATAATCGAGTGGCCTTGGATAACCGAGTGGTCTTTGATAACCGAGTGACCCTTGATAACCGAGTGGCCAAGGATAACTGAGTGACCAAGGATAACCGAGTGGCCAAGGATAACCAAGTGCCCCTATATGAACGAGTGACCCTTGATAAACGAGTGGTCAAGGATAATCGAGTGCCCCTATATGAACGAGCGGCCCTTGATAAACGAGCGGTCAAGGATAACCGAGTGCCCCTATATGAACGAGTGGCCTGCAAGACGAGAGCACCTTTAGGGCGCGGGTGGGGGTCCCCGCGCAAACCCTTCGATGCCTAAGTTAGTTCTCGAAGCAAAAGTGCGACATTGTTTTGAGGGGCCCAAGAGTGCGTACCTTATGTCGAAGGCATGGCCTCCTATTTATAGAGGAGGGAGAGGGGAGACGTGCAGCAATTGCGGCGAGAGTTTCAAGGCCCATTTTGGAGATTTCGCGGCCCATTCGAGAGTCTCGGGCCCATCCGTAGGAGCACAAATGTACCCACTCGGTCATGACTGAGTGGGTCATGAGAGGGGTTAGACCCTACCCACTCGGTCATGACCGAGTGGGTCTTCTTGGTTTTGAGCGTTTTCTTTTGTCCTTTCAGCGTAGGTGTATCAACTTCAAACTCGATTTTAACCTTGATGAAACCTGAATCTCTCAAAACTCAAAACATGAAAGTTGTCGATAATTGTCTTAGCTTTCTATAGGATTTTGAATCACCTCAATCAGAGCTCGGATGAGAGAGTTATGCCCGAAAAACCGAAGCAGTGTCATACCCACTCGGTCATGACGAGTGGGTCCTCCCCACTTGGTCTCGGCTTGACCTTTTGCTCCTTCATCTTGTTTCCTTGATCTCCTACAACCCGTTAGGCCTTTGGGCTTCATGTCCATATCTCATGACTCTTTAGGTCTTGTGACTCTCCAAGTTTGCAGGGTATATCAATTAGAAAAGAAGTTACCCCCTCTAGAATGCATTACTATATTTTCTGTAAACTCATCTTGCACAACTCTCAAAAGACATCAAGCACATTAACTTTGTGCAGTTATCAAGTAGGAATAGAAGTTACTAATTGACTCTTTGTAATTACTAGCTAACACATTTAGTCCCCTTTTCCTCCTCTTTGACTAATCTCTGGCCGGCTATCAAAACTTACTGGTTTACAGCTGCAAATTTCATTATGTTTGACCGCTGCACCACTCCAGAACAGCCACATTATCTGTTGAAATTTTGGGTTATGTATGGAAACGTTTCGTTTTTGGAAGATTATTGTTGTTAGAACTGCTCTGGCCCCACATGCTCTATGCCCCAGAAGATGCAAAAAGCCAGACTTAACCAATCTATTGATGCAATTGCCAGCCGTCACGCTGCCATCTTCTCAGCCTTTCTGCCTCTTCCTCTTCATTCCCCATCAGCTTTATGTATTCCTCTTCTTCTTCCTCCTCTGCCTCCTCTTTCTCTCTCTTTCCTTCCCCACGATAACCTACCCATTTCTGCATATACACCAAAATATAAGATGCATAAAAAAAGGTATTTGTGTGGTTGCATAAATTCTTTCACAGCAGGAGGTCATTTTAGATATACGTTCTTTTTGGCTGGTTAATGCACGTCATGTGAGTGAATTTCATACATTTTTTGTTATGGAAGTGCTAAGGGGTATAATAAAAAATGACATGTAAAAAATGAAGGTAGTGTAAACATTTTAATTTTTTTCAGTTTAGTGTAGATGTAAGTAAACTTATCTTTAATATGGAACAAAGGTTATAATTCTAACTAGGATGGTTGATTATTGGAATTTAACATATTCAGTTCATTCAATCACAGGATTTGATTGACAAGGCCAGGACGACTCTAGTTGGGAATAGATCTTTACTGCAACGTTTGCAAGTATCTGCTGGTGTTCATGTAACTAGTGATGCTGATGATCCTGCATACACAAACTTCAACCAGGTGATATCTTTTATGTTCCATTACATGAGAGTAGAAGACTTAAAACAATGTGAAAGTTAAGAGCGCCTCCAAATTAGTAGTACCATAATGTCTAAACACTTCTGCTGCCGAAAGAAAATATTGTAAAAAGTAGTAATGAAAAAAGCAGAACACAAGGCAATTCAAATAGTGTGGTGATTTGTAATAGGTGAGGGACATGATTATTCAAATAAAATAAAAAGTTAACTTACACACGGTACCCTTGCCCCTCCTCAAATTGTTCAATTCTGAAAAATTACATTGATCCTTATTATTTCTAAGTTTTTGTAACAAGTTGCTCTTTCTTAGCAGAAGACTTTTAGTTGACTAATGGAAATTAGAAAATTGACCAAGTCAACTATTCATCCTTTTGAAATTCCCAACTTACCCTAATCAAGCGAATAACAAATGTAAAACTAATTAAAATCTAATTAAATATTTTTTTTCACCTTGTCCCCCCCCCCCCAAAAAAAAAAACAAGTTTCCACCACTCTCAATTTTGTCCCCAAATTGAATTTAGAAGAATTCTTGCGACCAAATCAAGTTTTTTGGTGAAAACTTTTATTTTTAGTATTTCTAAAAATTTTATAGCTTTATGTAAGAAATTCTAGATAACTCTGTATAAAAATTTCCATATGGCTTTGTTTCTTCAGTTTATTTCTCCACACATTATTCTTAAAAAAGATTTGGTTTGCCGATACCCATAGTATTATACGTTTAGGTTTGATTGCTATAGACCCAGATTACAATCTAAATACAAACCCAAACCCAAAAGACAAATTAGACACATACCCGAACCAGAAATCTTTGTCATGTCCTTTGGAGATGGCATGATTGTCAATGATAGAAAAAAGAGAGATATATTAACAATTGATTTGGGTATTGATGTGGCATTGCCCAAATTATCAAAATACCCCTAGCGCGTGAGCAGTCTCGCTCGCCACATGGTCGCCCGAGAGTCTGACATGTGGCAGGTCTATGAGGCGGAGTGGGGAACAGTCCTATATGACCAGTAAAAAGACACGTGGCAACGCTTGCAGAGCAATCCAGAGTGGAGTCTGAAAAATTTGGACCAGACCGCGAGACCCGTTCTAGCTTGACCGAGGTCCTTGGGAGCCGTGCCCACCCATCTCAGGTTTTATCTCAGGTACCCTATAACAGACCTACCTATAAAAAATAAGGTCTCACCAAGTATGACAAGTTCTCCAGCTCTTACATTTTCTACTACCCGCATTTACTCTATTAACTTAAGTGTCGGAGTCTACCCCAGAGGATCCTAGCCCCGTCACTCCGTTGTCTTACAGGTTGTATTCTCGATGCTTGACATTGCCAAATTCGAAGTTCTATTCGCGAGGTCCATTTGTTGAGGTGGCATGAAACAAAGCTGCTCTGCCTCTATCTCTATGCTCCTATGGGGTAACGACTCCATGTAGACAACTCGGGAATTCCTGGGGAAGGAAGAAGCAACTATCCTTGAGAGAGCATCTGTCGCTGCATTCTGTGCTTGTAGGACATGATTGATTTTCATTGCCCGAAACCGTGCCATAAGATTTTTGGCTATCGCCAAGTATTGGGCCATGGCGTCTTCTCGGGCTTCGAACTCTCTTGTTACCTGTTGTACAATCAAATTCGAGTTAAAATATACCTCCAGATCCCTGACTCCCATTTGCTCTGTTAGTCTGAGCCCGGCAATGAGCGCCTTGTACTCAGCCTCATTATTAGAGGCATTGAACTTGAAGTGGAGGGCATACGGCCAAGCTTGGCCATCGGGGCCTTGGAGCAATAATCCAGCACCACTGCCCCCTATGTTAGAGCTCCCATCCACAGAGAGAGTTCAGGCTCGGGAAACCCCTTCGTCTTCTTCCTTAGGTAGGATGCCCTCAACTATGAAGTCTACCAAAGCTTGTGCCTTGATGGCCGGTTGAGGACGATAGTCGATGTCGAAAACGCTTAGCTCCATCGCTCATTTGAGCATCCTCCCTAACAAGTTTGGCTTTCCCAATACATGCCTTAACGACTGAATAGATATGACGATAATGTGGTGTGCCTTGAAGTAAGGCCTCAACTTTCTAGCGGAGATGATTAGGGCATAGGCCAATTTCTCTGTTGGAGTGTAGCGAGTCTCGACCCCGGCCAACCTCTTGCTCACATAGTAGACCAGCTTCTAAACTTTGTCCTCCTCTCGCACTAGAACTGAATTGACTACTTCATTCGAAGCAGTTAGATAAAAATGTAATGACTCTCCTAGCTGTGGCTTAGCCAGGACTGGGGGAGAGACTAGATACTGTTTTAGCTGCTCAAACGCCTCTTGGCATTCTTCTGTCCATGCGAAATTCCGGACTCGAGTCAAGGCCTTAAAAAATGGAAATTGCTTTTCTGCGGACCTTGACAAGAACCTCCCCAATGCTGCCATCCTCCCAGTTAGTCTTTGCACCTCCTTGATACTTCGAGGAGGAGGCATCTCGAGGATGGCCTTTATCTTCAAGGGGTTGGCCCCAATTTCCCGATAATGCACTATGAACCCCAAGAATTTACCAGTTGTAACCTCGAAGGCACACTTGGCCGGGTTAAGCTTCATCTGATACTGACGCAAGGTCCGGAGGCACTCCTCCAAGTCGTCCGGATGCTGCTCAGCCAAGAGTCTCTTGACTAACATATCATCCACGCAAGCTTCCATGTTTCGACTGAGCTGAGCTTTGAATAGGTTGTTGACTAACCTCTGATATGTAGCTCCAGTGTTCTTCAGCTCGAAGGGCACGACTCCGTAACAAAAGGTGGCATTGTCTGTAATGAAGGTGGTCATTTCTTAGTCGTCAAGGTGAGTGGAATTTGGTGGTATCCTTGGAATGCATCCAAGAAACTCATCAGCTGACACCCCGTTGTTCTGTCAATCAACGCATCGATTTTGGGCAGAGGATAACTGTTTTTCGGGCAAGCTTTATTGAGATCTTTAAAATCAATACAAAGCCTCCATTTTCCCGACCCTTTGGAGACGAGAACCACGTTAGCTAGCCACTCTGGGTAGTCGACTTCTCGGATGTGATTGGCCTTGATAAGTTTTTCCACCTCCGCCTCTATAGCTTTAGCCCACTCCGGGGCAAACTTCCTCTTCCTCTGCCTTACCTGCACGCAATCAAGGTAGAGTCCCAAGCGATGGGTCATGACCGTCGGGTCTATCCCCGACATATCCAGTGTAGACCATGCAAACACATCACAATACCGACGCAAGAGTGAAAGGACTTCAGATCGCAATGGCTCCTGTAGCTTGGAATTGATCCACATTGTTCGATCAGGCTCTTCCCCTAGCGGGACTTCCTCAAGCTTGTCCACCGGCTTTGAGGTCTTAGGCTCCTCTGGACCCCTCAAGATGAAATTGGTGACCACACCAGGAGAGGTGCTAGAACTTTGTCCCACCCCTTTTACTGGCCTCTAATCTGTTCCTATACTTGGGGCTCTCGCTTGTTCTAGCTCCATTTGGCCCTGATCGGCTTGAGGAACAACATCCTGATTTGATCTTGAGTCTGACTCTGACCCTTTCGCAATAGTGGCATTCAAGGAGGCCACGTAGCATTCCCTAGCCTGTCGTTGGTCTCTTCTTACCTTGCCAATCCCGCATGGAGTAGGGAACTTCAACACCATGTGATACGTGCTCGGTACCGCCCTTAGAACACTAAGCCTAGACCTACCAAGAATCATATTGTATGCTGAGGGCACATCGGCAACCAAAAAATCCAGCGCCACCTGGGACTTGCGAGAGCCACTATCGATTGTCAGGGGTAGCTGGATCAGCCCCTCCGAATGAATCACCATTCCATCAAAACCAACCAATGGGACTCGAATTGACCCAAGTTGATCGAGCGTAAATCCCATTCCCAGGAATGCCCTTTTGTACAGAATCTTCGAAGAGTTACAAGGGTCCATGCGGATTCGCCTCATCTCCTACTCTCCTACCTGAGTAGCGATCACCGAGGAGTCTGAGTAGTTGGAATAGCTTAAAAGATCCTTCTCGAAGAAAGTGATGACCACCTTCTCCTTTACTGCACTCCTGGGAGTGGTGCAGTCTAACCTACTATGGACCCCCAACCAATTATCTTGAGGCCCGGGAATCGTTCCTGCTGCCAACGTGTACAAGATAAACTTTTGTCCTCCTTTCCCGGCGGGCTGTTTTCCTTCTCTTTGGGGTGGTGTTCGACTTCTCTCTCGGAAGCGATCACGAGTAGGAAACCTCCTCCTATTCTCCGGCTTGGTCTCTACTCTGCCTGAGCTCACGCCTCCTCGGCCAACAAAATTCCAGAGGTAACCCCGGTTGATAAGCTCCTAAATCTCTTTTTTTAATTGGATGCAGTCTTCTATATCATGACTGTGGTCACGGTGGAATCGACAATACTTTTTTTTGCTTCGAGTGTTGGGTCGAGACTTTAGCAAGGGAGGACGCCGCAGATAATCCTTATCCTCCAATGCCAATAGAATCTTTGCTCGACTGGCGTTAAGGGGAGTATAACTCACCGAGCTTTCACGGGCACCCCCAAAACCCAGGTGATCTTGGGGTCGGGAGGGGCGATAGACTATAGTTCATCTTCTGTTCCACTACTGGCTTTTTCTTCTCTTTTTCTCTTTCTTTCATGTCAGGCTATTCAGCCCGCTTCACCTTCGTCATCTCTTTAGCGTTGATGTATTTGTTAGCCCAGGCAAGGACTTCTGTGAAGGTACAAGGTGGAGTCTTAGCCAAGAACTGAGCGAATGGCCCAACCCTCAAGCCATTTTGGAGAGCCACCATTGCAATCCGCTGATCAAACTTGTCGATACTCAAAGCCTCCTCATTAAACCTAGCCACAAAATCCCTTAAGGACTCACTTTGGTTTTGCTTGACGTTAACCAAAGCCATAGAAGACTTCCGGTGATGCTTCAAGGGAGCATAATGAGCTAGGAAACAGGTCTTCAATTCTCCCTAGCTGTTGATGGAACGATGGGGAAGGCAAGAGTACCAGGTTTGGGCATGACCTCCCAAAGTAGCCAAAAAGGCCTGGCACCACTTCACATCTGACCCCGATTGCACCAACATGTGAGAGGAGAAAAGCTCTACATGATCATAGGGGTATGTGCTTCCGTCATAGAGCTTGATGGATGGGATACGAAACCTCTCTGGAGGAACCTCTGCCATGATGTTCTTACTTAGGGGTTGGTTAAAACCAAAGCGGGGCAGATCTTCTTTTCCTTTCTTGAGTTCCTAGACTTGCCTCTCCAGAAAATGCAACCGCCTCTCTTGCGAGGTCCTTCTTTCTCGTGAGGGGGAAGAAGTAGATCTTGTCACCTCAGGGGGATGGATTTCCTGGCCTGACTGGTGGGATGGACGGGGCTCTCGAGTAGGAGGAGGTGACTTGTGCTCCTCTTGCTGAGAGGGCACCTGAGGACAACGCTGTTCATTCTGGTGTAGATAACCAGTCAACAACTCAGTTAATTGTTGGACCTGATTTTTTAGCTTGGTGAGTCGGTCATCTGGCATTGGATTGGCCGGAGGCGGTGGATTCTCCCTTTGCATCGGGGCCTCTAAATTGACACTAGCCTGGCTATGGGTCACGTCTCTTCGGGGAGCCATGTAGTTAGTTATGGCTAGTAGCAAAAATCGTTGACACTAGGTTGGAGGCGAAGAGACTGAGGTCCAAGGTGAAGAGGGGGAGTTCAAAGTGCGAGGCAAGGAAATAAGAGGTTGACGAGTATGGACGTCGACCCCACGGTGGGCGCCAAATGATGATGGTGTTTGAGACCGACCACCATGTGCCGCCTCGACAAATGGATTTGGGGAATAAAACTTCGGACTTGGCAATGTCGGGCCTTGGGAATACAACCTGCAAGACAACGAAGTGACGGGGCTAGGATCCCCAGGGGTAGACTCCGACGCTCAAGTCAGTAGAGTAAATGCAGGTAATAGAAAATGTAAGAGTTGGAGAGCTTGTCATACTATGTGAGGACCTTTGCTTTTTATAAGCAGACTTGTTATTGGGTACCCGAGATAAAACCCAAGATGGGTGGACTCCCAATGACCCCAGTCAAGTTGGAACGGGTCTCGCCGTTTGGCCTGGATTTTTCGGACTCCGCTCTGGATGGTGGACTTGCCACGTGTCAGTCTCTCAGGCAATCCACGTGACAAGCGAGACTACTAGCGCGTAGGGGTATTCTTGTAATTTAGGTAGTGCCATATCACTTGTCCCCCACTCCTTAAGCTGAGCTGAAAATTATGTTGGGTCAAGGAGTAGTTTAATTTATGAGGTTATTTGATTGTAGATTTTTCTCGAGATGCACAAGAGTATTTTTAAGCATGAGATTAACGTTTAACAGCGTTAGTTATTAACTTGAAATTATAAGGGGTGTTTGGTTGGAGGGCTTGGGTCCCTCTATATAAGCCCCAAGGCCCTACCCCTCAATTATCACTTCAAAGTAAGCTCCCAACTTTTGAGGTTAGTCTTTCCCTGCCTTCTTCTTGCCAAACAGACCTCTGCCTGGCCAAGCTCGACCTCGTCAAATCTTGGCAAGGCTGAGCTCCTCGGCCATGGCCGTGCGCTTGGCTTGGCCTAGCTGAGGCCAGATCTCAGCCATGGCTAGGGTCGGCCATGGTCGATTCCCCTTGGCGCCCTTCCATTGCTGCTACATTTTTCTCTTTTTTTTAAATAAAATAAGCATTGACTTGATTGACTTGTTTCTTACGGCTTTTTTGTTGCAAGTGTGGTTTGAAATTTCCCAAGCTAAGCTGCGCCTGTTGAGCTTCTTTTGGCTCGTGCCCAGCTGTGGTTTTCTTTTCCTGACCTCTGTCTTCCTTTTCCTGGTCAATGATTCATTCTTGGTTACTCCTACTCATTTTTAGCATGTCTTCTTCTTCTTCCTCCTCCTCAGATTCAGAAACCTCAAGTACTAGCTCTAGTAAAGGAGAATTGAACGTCGAATTATTCAGTCCCTCCCACGATCCCTTTCGTAGGCCCAAAAAGCTTAGGAGGCCTGAAAGAGTTTTCTCCTCATCTTTCCTCGGAGTCTCGTTTGAGTAGTGACCCCAACTTAGAAAACTTGCTTGAAAATTTGACTATCGACCACTGCACTATAACTGAAAGAGAGTTGATTCCCCTCCTCAAGAAATACCACCTCATTCTTAATGATTATTGGTATAAAGAACCCAAGGGTTTAAAAGCCCACTAGGCCCCCATGGTTGTATCACCATATATGAGCAACCCCTTGTTGCCGGCCTTAAGTTTCCCCTCGCGGCCCCTGTAGTCGAGGTGTTCTCTGTTGTGAGGTTACATCCCTCTCAGTTGACTCTCAATGGCTGGATGTGCTTTGCTGCCTTCGTTCTCTGTTGTCGAGCTTGAGATATTGAGCCCACTGCCCAACTCTTTTTTAGAATGTTTAAGGTAATCGCTGTTTGCAAGACCGAATCTCGGTTCGCATTTCTAGAAATGACTACTCAGAGTGACATCGGGCTCGGAGCAAGCGTGAGTGGATAGACCCCCAAGTACAAGGTACAGTCACATATCAATGCCCGGGCGCTGATAGGGTTCAACTCCCTCAAAATCTGAATGTTACGAAGCTCATCATGCGAGATCTTGAGACTATGGATCTTTGAGGGCCAGAAAACCCACTCAACTGGCACCTCGAAACTGATATCCTTGTCCTTCAGGTCAGCAAAGAAAAATCTGCCCTTCCATCGTTTTACTGAGGCGGGATTATCGACTATGAATTGACACTGATTGAGGGGAGAAAATGCGAACCGAGGTTCAGTCTTGCTAATAGCGATTACCTTAAACATTCTAAAAAAGAGTTGGGCAGTGTGCTCAATATCTCGAGCTCGACAACAGAGAACAAAGGTAGTAAGGCACCCCTAACCATTAGGAGTCAACTGAGAGGGACGTAACCTCACAATAGAAAACACCTCAACTATAGGGGTCGCGAGGGGAAATCTAAGATCGGCAGCAAGGGTTTGCTCATATACGGTGATACAACCATGGAAGCTTTTAGACCTCTGGGTTCTCTATGCCAATAATTATCCAAAATGAGGCGGTATTTCTTGAAGAGGGGAATCAAGTCTCTCTCGGTTATAGTGGAGTGGTTGATAGTCAAATCCTCGTGTAAGTTCTCTAAGTTGGGGTCACTACTCAAACGAGACTCCGAGGAAGGATGAAGAGAAACTCTTTCAAGCCTTCTAAGCTTTTTGGGCTTACGAAGGGGGCCGTGAGAGGGACTGGATAATTCGACGTTCAATTCCTCTCTACTAGAGCTAGTACTTGATTTTTTTGAATCCAAGGAGGAAGAAGAAATGTTAAAAATGAGTAAGATTAACCAAGAAGGAATCACTGACTAGGAGAAGGAAGACAGAGGTTGGGAAGGGAAAATCACAGCTAGGCACGAGCCAAAAGGAGCTCAACAGGCGCGGCTTAGCTTGGGAAATCTCAAACCACACTTGCGACAAAAAAGTTATAAGAAACAAATTAGTCAAGTCAAGGCTTATTTTGTTGTTATTAATAAAAATATATATATTTATATATTAAAATAAAAAATAAATAAATAAAAAAGAAAAGGAAAGGGGGATAATAGCAGGGCAAGAGCCCTAAGGGTTAGCCATGGCCAACCTTGATAAATATATATTTATATATTAAAAAAAAAGCAAATAAATAAAAAGAAAAGGAAAGAGGCCCGTAGCAGGGTAAGAGCCCCAAGGGGAGATTAGCCATGGCCGACCTCGACCTGGCAGAGCCCGGCACTTGCGCCAGGCGGCCAAGCCTTGACCTCAGCTGGGCCGAGGTCTGACCTTGGCTGTGCCTTAGCCATGGCCGACTTTGGCCCTGAGGGGGCTAAAAAACAAAATAAAAAAAATATAAATATATACAAAAGAAAAGCAAAGAAGAATGGAGGAAAAAACTAACCTCAAAAGTTGGGAGCTTGGCTTGAAGTGATAATTAAGGGGTGGGGCCTTAGGCTTATGTAGAGGGACCCAAACCCTCCAACCAAACACTTCTTATAATTTCAAGGTAATAAATGACTCCCTTCAACCAAACACCCCTGGTAATAAATGACTCTGTTAAACATTAGTCTTATACTTAAAAAAAAAAAAACTCCTATGCATCTCGGGGAAAATCTACACTCAAAACAATTCAGAAATTAGGGTACTCCTCGACTCAGTATGATTTTTAGCTCGACTCAAGGAGTGGGGGACAAGTGATGTGGCATTGCCCAAATTACCAAAATACCCCATTCGGGTGAGTAGTCTCGCTTGCCACATGAATCGCCCAAGAGTCTGACATGTGGCAGGTCGTCTACGAGGTAGAGCGGGGAATAGTCCTATACGACCAATAAAAGGACATGTGGGAACGCTTGCAGAGTAATCCGGAGTGGAGTTCGAAAAATCTGGACTGGACTGTGAGACTCGTTCCAGGTTGATCAGGGTCCTTGGGCTTTATCTTGGGTACCCTATAACAGACCTGCTTATAAAAAGCAGGGTCCTTACTAGGCATGACAAGCTCTCCAGGTCATACATTTTATACTATCCGCATTTATTCTACTGACTTGAGCGTCGGAGTTTACTCGGGGGGATCCTAGCCCCGTCATTCCGTTGTCTTGCAAGTTGTATTCCCAAGGCCCGATATTGTCAAGTTCGAAGTTCTATTCCTGAGGTTCATTTGTCAAGGCAGCATGTGGTGGTTTGTCTCAAATACACCATCATCAGATATAGAATGAAAAATATAGATGAACAGTTGATTCTATGTAGATATGATATCATATGGTATAGAATGATAAACACACATATCATTGGGTATATTTATTTGTAGAATTGAATATGGTGGATGTTGAAATTCGACAATAATATAGATCATGGAAGCACCAAGTGAAGGTTATTTTTTGGGGGCTTTGGCAAGAGTATCGCCTAGTCCATGTGTCCATGTGTGTGCCAGAAGGGGGCTATACTTACCGGAGGAAGAAGAGCGAGAACTGGTGGGAGAAAATGGCCCGATCGACGGCAAGAGAGATAGAAACGACGAGATTGGCAGCGACAAGTTCGACCAGAGAGTGAACGGGAAAGCAAGAGAGAAGGGGAAAGTGGTGAGAGACAGAGAGTAACGACGAGAGAGAGAGGAAGTTGAAACATAATCGGCCCAGACGGCTAGGTGCCGATCGGGCCCGGCGCCTAGGGGTGTCGACTAGGGCTTCATCACGGCGGCCAAGGGCCACCTAGCGCCTAGGTGGCCGCCTTTATTTCACTCCGTAAGGGATTAGACATGTGAAGTCTAGAGCCCCTGGATTACTAAAAAAGAAAAAAAGGAAATTAAGCAATAGAGGAATGCTATGACCGAATCTGAGGTAAACAGAGGTAGTGAGAGGAGGAGCATGTATATATCTAGGCCATTGATTCATAAATATCAGCAGGCTTCTGTTCGTTCTTTTTTGTTTGGTTTTTATTTTTTCTTTCTTACACCTTGAGTCTGGAACCTTTTCTTTGTTGTTTCTGTCTATTTTCTTTGATACTTCTCATCATTAATGGAAAATTTAACTCTCGTTCCCCTTATTCTTAATCAATGACAGTCATTTTTATAGAATTTGATCAGCTATTTTTCCAAATGGCTGGAGATCTATTAATGTGGCAGACCACATCTAGTGGGATTAAGGCTTGGGTTGTTGTTGTTTCCCAAATAATAAAAGAAAGGAATTGTGGAATTTTATTTTATTTTCTTAACCAACGTGCTAGTTCTTAAAATTATTTTTTACTGTTCTATGAGGAAGGTTGTGTATTTTCCAAATGGTGTCTAAAGAATTTGCACCATTTGCCAGCAAGCAACCAAAATTAAACCAATGCAAGGTTTTTCACACTAGTGACTACTGATGCATCTGTAGGGCTCTGTGTGTGTTATGCCTATAAATTCGGCAGACAAAGGCTTGCAACATCTTCTTGTCATCATATATTCCCTGCACATTACTTTGTTAGTATAAAATATGTTGATTTTTTTTACTTGTGATCTCCAGATTATAGATGAGTGGACTGTTCAAGTGCGATCAAGGACAGGTAATGTATTCTGTACTACTTTTTTTTATCAGAAGTGGTACATATTAGTTGCAATGAAGGTGTTGGACACTGCAAATTGGCTTAAAACTTTGTATCCTCATTTCTACAAAGAGGGACTGAATACCTGTATAGGCCCTATATGGAAAAATTGAGTTCTGTTAGATCATCAAGTACTAAGTACATGTAAAGAGCTTTTAGTTGTATGAATGGTAATGAAGTAGGCCCAAACATGTCGTAGCACTAGCAAGAGGTCCACCTTTAGATGCCTGAGCAAGTATGAGGGAGTTACTTGAGCTTTCATTGGCCATGCCTACAGAACAATTTTAAATGGCAAAACCTAACGAAATAGTTTAACCCGCACACTTGTGATCCCATAAAATGGGTATGCGCCTTGGATATACGGTTATTTAGGCAGGATAACTTTGTTTCATATGCAATTGAGGGAACCAGTTATATTCAGGTAGGGGAAAAAGGGTCATACATACAAGATTAAGATCATGGCTTGCGTGCTTATATTGCAAGATGGACCAAATATGATAATATTTGCCTGCAATGTGGTGTGACTTTGAAACAGCGGATGGGAAGCAGGACTCAAGTTTTGAGGATATCAACCAGCTCCTCTTCTCAGCAGTTGTTCAGGGCAACTGAAGAATCAAAGAAATCATGGCAATCTATACAATCATAATCGAATCCCCCATTAGAACTGTCTTCAATAGTTTATGGCTTTGTCTCTTATTTTCTCTAGACTGAAAACATCTTATTGATTTCAGTTCTCGTACCTCAATGTAATGCAAGGTTGACTATGGCAGATGTGATGCGTTAAACACAAGGGGTTTGATTTTTCTGGCTATCTAGGTCCCCAAAGCTTGATGGGAGTCTTTTTTTTTTTTTTTGGGGGGGGGGGGGGGGGGGCTTAAATTTGAATGGTCTGCCTGCCAAAATCATTTACAGAATGCTATGTGAAATTGCAAGGGTTCAAAAATGGCTAATTTCATCTCCATGCTGTGGAATGGGTTGTAAATTCATTAACGCTATTTTTTTACTTAAAAAATATTAGTAAATTTTCCTTTGCCATTACCGCGTGACAGCAAGCCTTTGATTTGGGCAGTGCGCCAAACAATAAAAAAAATATAAATGATAAGAGATATATATTTTAAAAATAGGTTCAGTCTCAAAATAATTTTATTGGTTGAATTAAAATATTAAAAAATATAAGCTTTGTGTTAATTTATTTATAAAGGAAATAGATAGAATGATGAATGAAATGAACACAAATATCAGGGATATTTGTTGAATTCTGTGGGATGGTCGGGTTGGGTTGGGTTTATAAAATTCATAGCCGGGTCAGAGTAGTTATCGCTTTGGAAAACCGACGGTGGATTCCGCCACAAGGAAACCCAGAAACGACTGGCTTCTCGTCTTTTTCTCCATTTCCCCTTTAAATTCATAATTTTTTGATCCCTCTCTGGAGATTTGAGATACCAGATAAACAACTGTTCTTGTTCAAAACAAATGTCGAGCTGTGTATATTGCGGATGCAGGCCCATGATTTCCGCGAAATTGGTTGAGAAAAGTAGTGGGTTCGTGGTGCCACAGAGAGGGCTGGCAACTGGCGGCGCCTTGATGAATCAGCGGAGAAGTAGGGTTCTTCGCGCTTCAATGGTGGAGAGCTCCTCCAATTTCGTTAAGCGCATGGAGACGGCTTGGTTAATCTCTCAGGTATGCGCTTCGCTCCTAGGGTTTGCTTGCGTTCCCCAGTCTGTTTGGTCGCGGTTGGCGACGGCGATATCACTATCGGGTAAAACAACAACAATAACATGTCGAGCCTTAATTTATGATTTGATACAATACTTTAATTCATGCACTTGGTTGCAAAAAAATAATGTCATCGATTCGTCCTAAGGTCTTTATAAGCAAATGATCTTAAACGAGGGTTCTTTCTTTTGTTTATTTTGTTTTAATGATGATAATTTTTTGTTTCCCTGATGAATGTTCTGAAATGAACATATGGAAAAGCTCCATTGTTGCATTTGGTTCGTCGGTCAACGTCATGTTGCGGATTGCCCCCAAGATTATTTAAAATGTTGGAGGGATTGCTATTCGAACTCAGCTCAAATTCCTACTTTTGCAATTATTTGAAGCATTGCAAGAATTGCTAATCAAACTCAATCCCAGTCCCTACCTATAATTGTTTGAAGTGTTGCCGGAATTTCTATCCAGGACTCTACACTGTTACAATTGTTTACAGTGTTGAAGGAATTGCTAATCAAACTCATTCTCAAAGAATAAAAAATAAATAAATAAATAAGAAAGAAAATCAGTGAGGAATGGTAATGGTTGCATGCTTGTCCTTGCCAAATGTTGCCATCTATCCATGTCTACCTTTTAAGATTCCTCTCAGTGTATTTAGCGGGTTGGTCTTATGGGATTAGTTTCTGTGTTGGTGTAGATTTCAGGAGCCTGGTTTGAGGCAAGTGTGTCAATATGTTGGTGACCGGTGGTAGCTCCTCTAGTTTGGTGAATTTAGTTTACTGTCAACCGTGTGGTAACTTCTCTAGTTTTTGTATCTTGGTTAAGCAAGAATGGTTTAGAGCCAAAGTCAAGGGGACCTTGGTCTGAGTCACAATTGTACAAGACCTAGTTATGCCTGAATTAGGTTATCAATATATAAAAAAAAAAGAAAAGAAAAAGAGTTATACTGAAATTAGAGCCGCTGGAGCATCTAATGAGTTGTAGGATTGGCAGAGTTTAGTTTGCTGCTTGGTCCCTCTTTATGCATGGGATAGGGACGTGGTGATAACTGGTTGTTTGCTCTGAATTGTTAAACCTGTTTCATACTCATTCTGTTGAGCTGAGGATAGAGGAAGCTAAGACATAGTTAGAGAAAATTAAGACCAAAAAAAAAAAAAAAAGGTGGGAGTCTGCTGGTGGTGGTGAGAAACGCCTGTTAAGGTTCTTCTTCTTCTTCTTCCCTAGTGGAATTCTCTTTTTTTTTGTGTGGGTACTTGAAACTATTAATTAGAAAGATCTGGCAGTATTTATACTATGCTTCCTTTAAGGGGCCTTCAATTCATTCATGGCAGCAGTGTTGCTTCATGTAGAGGGTATCTCATCCTTTGTATATGTCTGTGACATACATGCAGCAACCAAGGCCCATTGTTTGCACTACCTGTGACTCGAATGGGCATGTTGAGTGCAAATGGTGTGGCGGCACTGGCTTCTTCATTCTCGGTGATAACATGCTTTGCCAAGTCCCCTCCAGAAACACTAGCTGTGTTATTTGCGCTGGAAAGGTAATACATTCCCAGACGAAACCTCCAAACCCCCCCCCCCCCCCCCAACTCTATGTATGTGACGTAATAATAATAATAATAATGCTCTCTCCCAGGGGATGACATGCTGCGTGGATTGTAAGGGAACTGGCTATCGTGCTAGGTGGTTGGAACAGCCTCCCATTCCCAGGCGCTAGATCAGTAGTACCCTACTACTAGCTTGTAAGAAATGGTTATAGTTTCGCTAAGCTTGTACCATGCTGCTGCTTCTCTTGATCGACTATTACTAATTCACACTTTCCTTGTACCAACCATTCCGGCTCTCTTGAGTCTTCACCTACTAATTAATTTTTTTGGGGTCCTGTATTTACATTTCATGCTCAAGTTATCTTTTTCTTTTTCCATTTTTTTTCTTTTTAAATTACGGATTACTTGTATTCATGGTTCTTCAATAGATATTTAAATGCTGGGCATATCCTGCTTTCTTTTTTCGTCTGGAATTTTTTATGTTAATTCAGTACAGTATTAAACTATGGCCTATGGGTCAAATTTAACATCATCTTAGTCACTCTGACCAAAGCTGGCCTGTGCAACGATGCCATACCTGTGGAACCATCTTCGGAGACATGCCCATTAGATACTACACTTAATATCAAATTGATCTATCATACGCCTAATTTTTGTCATCATGTTAACTAAATTTTAATTTCTTAGTCACTTTTTTTATTTTTCATCAAAATTCTATTGACCAAATTAAGTTATTGTGACATAGATATATAAATTTTAAAATCAGAGTCTAAGTGGTTATAGTAATAACAGTTAAAATAGGAACTAATTTGTTGTGATTCATAGAGACTTTAAAGATTAATAATATAATTTAGTTGATATTTTTATTTGATTTTAATTATATATACTATAGAAAAATAGCTACAACCATCTTGGCCTTTTTAAAAAGAAGTTTCAACTTGAAGTTGTTAATCAAACAAGTAGGGAAAACATTTTTAAATTCAAAAAAATTGAGTTAAAAAGTAAAATCAACATTTTAGGAGCTCATTTATAAAAATAGCGTTTTATTGTGAAATTAGTTAAGACTCACTAATATTACATAACAAGTTGGTAAACACCTCAGATCAAACATGTTCCCACTAGTTATTTAAATAAAACATTATATCAAAATAAAATTTATACAAAAGTAAAAAACTAAAATTCTCAATTTTAAATTATAAAATAAAAAAATAAAAATTCACACAAATCCACAAGCAAACACGGTTTAATTTACAAGCTGCCAACGTTTGTGATAAACTCCTCGTTTATATCACTCACTAATAATAATAATTTATTATTTAAATATAATAAAGTATTATTTAATTGTGATCTAAAAAATATTAAAATTTTCACAAATTTATTTGCTGTGAATAATCCCAAATAAATAATTAATCATTAACATTGAATCTCACGTCAGATATCAAACACATGCCCATCATCAATTCAATTCAAGGCAGGCACCTACTTTGGAATATTTCTTCTCTCCGCTAAATCCTCTCTCTGCGGCTGCAAACCCCCCTCGATTTTTCTTCCCTCTTTTTTGTCCCATCCTGCTCCAGCTGGTTTTGTTTCTGTTTTGCCATGAAGAGAACACCCATTTGAGTAAGCCTGATAAAGACCTCTACCCATTGACGGATTCATGTCCTATCTCCTCTGCAAGATACATACTGCCATGCAAGTCCAACCTTCCAGCTTGACCCCTCTAGCAAGTGGCAATGTCTTCAGTTTTCTATCCAAATTGAGCGACTTTGCATTTGATTCTAGGTTTCACAACTCGAATTCAGATGGGTACTCTTTGCTTTTGTCTAATTACTTGTACTTTGACGAGCTTGGGAGTTGTGTTGGCGAGAAGAAGAAGAAGAAGAAGAAGAGGAAGGCCAACGTTGTGGCTTCGCTGAGTTTGAGCACGCGAAGTGCTTCCAGGATTCATAAACTGTTCAATGACTTCAATAGGTTTGTTAAGTTTAGTTGTATCAAAATCCCAATTGGATTCGCCTCGGTTCGGCTTGGTGATAGTGATAATAATGGATTTGGAGAAATTGTGAACGGAGTTTTGGAAGACGAAGGAATGAATGGAAATGGGATTGAACCAATTAAGCCCAAGAAGGTTCTTATTTTGATGAGTGACACTGGCGGTGGTCACCGGGCTTCTGCAGAAGCCATTAAGGCAGCATTCAATGAAGAATTTGGTGATGAATATGAGGTCAGTTTTTGCGGTTTGGTTAGCATGAATTAGGAAAAAGATCAGTGTGCATGTGATGATTTATTGGTTGCCCGTGTTCTGCGTGTTAAGAGTGTTTGTTGCAGGTTTTTGTTACTGATTTGTGGACAGATCATACTCCTTGGCCATTTAATCAATTGCCAAGGAGTTACAGCTTCCTGGTGAAACATGGGCCATTGTGGAAGATGACTTATTATGCATCTGCTCCGCGTGTGGTGCACCAATCCAATTTTGCTGCAACATCGATGTTTATAGCTCGGTAGGACTAATTCCTTCTTCTCACATGAAAACCTTTAATAAAATTCATGTTAGATATGTGAAATGTGGAATAATTAGGTTACTTCATGATTGTAGCACATTATTCTATGCCTAGGGTTCTGCAATTCAATCAGCAAATTACTTGGATTGTTAGTGCCACGAATTCTTTTTGCTTTGTACTAAGATAGGTGACTTTCACTATGCATTACCGCTTCCCACCTTTCTGGAGTCGGTAGATGGTCATTTTGTACTGTAATATACTTAGGTAATATACTTGAATTAGAGCTGTGCATATAACATTTCATGTTTGGTGTACTAATTTTCAGACCCTAGAATACAAGATAGTTGTTTGTGCTTCTATACTTTCACCCAATTTCCCGTAAACTTATCAATTGATGGTAAAAATAACCTAGAGCAGTAAACCTCATTTGGACTTTGTACTGTTAGTCGTGGACAGTGAAGAAAGGTAAGAGACAAAGGTGGCTTAAGACATTTGTGAGGGGAAAACCTTCTTTTTTACTAACCTTTTCTCATAGATGAACTCTGATATGAATTGTGCTTTCTGAAAGTTGAAATTCTTATTCTTTTAGTCCACATGAATAATCTCTCTTTGATCCTGTTACTCTTTCTATTAATATATACAATCTTTTGGTAAGAAAGATTTCTCATCATCTTGAGTTCCATGTTCTTGTTTGTTATAATCTTGGGAAATTATCTTTGGCATATTTATCAGAGTCTGCCGTCTCTTATTTTCAATTTGGTCATTGTTTTTTCTTCTGCTGCCCCAGACCCTATTTTTCCTGAGTCCCATGAAAGAAACGCAACTCTTAGAATGTTACAGTTATCTTTCTTAACCTTTTTTGTGGTGGGAGAATAGTCATTGTAAAGTAAGGTAGATGCTCTTTTTCTGTTGTTTGTTACTATTATCCAATTCGTTTATCTTATGTTTTCACAGTAAGGTTGCTAAAGGTTTGATGAAGTACCAACCAGATATTATTATCAGTGTGCATCCCCTGATGCAACATGTTCCACTTCGTATCTTGAGGACTAGAGGTCTTTTGAAGAAGATTGTGTTCACTACAGTAGTTACAGATTTAAGCACTTGCCATCCAACGTGGTATTTTTTACACATTTTTTTTTTACCTGAATTCACTCTTCCTAATGTCCACTTCATGCTCTATGTTTTTATTCCATGTTTAGGTTTCATAAGCTTGTGACAAGATGTTATTGCCCGACAGAAGACGTAGAAAAAAGGGCCCTGAGAGCTGGGCTTCATTCTTCTCAAATCAAGGTTTTTGGCCTACCTGTGCGACCTTCATTTGTTAAGCCTGTTCCCCCAAAGGTTGGTCAAGTTTCTGGCTATTTAAATTAGATGCCCATATCTTGCTTGTGCATTTTTGTACCTTAGTGTTGCATGAGGAGAATAGTGCCTTTAAGTGAGATGGCTTGCAGAAATTTCACTCAGATGGTGTATCAGAATTCTATAAGCCAAAGTCTACCTCACAATTGATCAAATTATTTATACTGATTTGGAAAATAGGAGTAGAACATGATGAGGACATGGCAATTTATGGATTTTTTTCTATACATTAATTATATGAGTACGTAGCAGTATATAATTATAAAAGTGAATAATTTATACACTTTAAAGTTTGTGTCTAAGTGCAGACCTTGTCACATTGGTATTAAGGCAAAGTGTTTGCATTGACACGTTGGCCATTTGCTTAGATGTTGTCACATTACATCTTACTTGTCACACATTGTAAGTTTGAAGAGAATAAGGGTTTATAAATATTAGTAACTAAATATTACTTTCTAATTTTAGGAAGTATGAAGTCAGAACCTTCCTGTTGTTTAGTAAAAGATTTTCTTTAAAAAGAGTTATTGGACTTATTTACAATTAATTTTTCAATATGCACCATGTCTATATTTCTTTTTTGTCGGAATAAAATATAAAATATGCTTTTGCTATAAAGAGATACTTATTGTTTATAAATAAAGATGTACAGTTATTTGTTTGTGTGCCCCTGACATGTGGAATCTTCATTTACGAAGATGACCACACGATTAGAGTCAACAAGTAGAGTGTAGAGATATCCTATCACAAAAGAGCTACTCGCTTCATGCCTCCTCTTTTCCGCCTGATGTGCCTAATTCCTTTTCTTTTACCTGAAGTTCCAGATTGACAGTGGCTGGTCTCCCACTCTCTTATGCATCAGTTATTAGCTTACCTGGGTTTGGTGGATGGTGCAATAAGCCTCTCAACACTCCATTTCTCGTGTCTCTATGAAAGCCTCACACTTTAATTTTCAAGATCCAGATCATCACCAGCTTGTTTAGATCTTCTTGATTAAGAAAATTGTCATATTGGCAACTGCGCATCATGTAAATTTGTGTCCATGAAACATTTTCAGATTTCTACATTAAGACTTCTGGACCTTTTCCGATGAATCTCAACTTCTTCATTTGGATTATCACACTGTGCATATCATTACTACCCCCCTACGGTTTACTTATAGTTGTGTTTACAGAAATGTTCATATTTCATGATTGGTTTATGACCACCACGGGCATATTGGCAAATGTTCTTAGACAACAGGAACTTGTAAACATTTCAAGCTGTTTGGAGGACCTTGAGATATGTGAGTTAATAATCCAAAATAACGAGACTTATTTAAACATTATGAACGCATCTGTTTGGGTATGGACATGCTTCTAGGAGCACCAGTGAGAGATTGTCAAGCATGTGTGTTACACGGACTGCATCTTTATAGAAGTTTCAATACTTAGTTTCCAAGTCAACCTCGCAAAGGGACTCTGATATTATGAGCAATGCTTTATGCTTTTCATTAAAGGCCAGTCCTTTGTAAAAGGGAAGTATGATGGGGAAGGCATGGTATTTGATAACAATGAACTGAATAGGAAAAGTGTGGCATTTGATAATTGTATAGCTATCCACAATTTTGACAAAAAATTAGTAAATGTGCAATTTATTCCTTTATATCTCTAATTAATCTAGATTACTTTGCTTGATTGTTAGAATAACGTGATTCAAGTTATAACATTTGTTTTCATCACGTTTAATCTTCATAACTAGGATGAATTGAGGAGAGAGCTGGGGATGGATGAAGATCTTCCAGCTGTGCTATTGATGGGTGGTGGGGAAGGGATGGGTCCCATTGAGGCTACTGCACGGGCACTTGGAAACTCGCTATATGATGGTATTATGGGGGAGCCAATAGGCCAGGTCCTTGTAGTATGTGGCCGCAACAAAAAGCTTGCCAACAGATTACTTTCCATTGATTGGAAAATTCCTGTCCAGGTATGAAATCGACTGCACCTTCCAATCTAGAAATCGACTGCACCTTCCAATCTTTATCTTGCCAGTATTTTGGCCTTATAGATTTATTAAATACTTTTTTCTTCCACTAAATTAAATTGCCCGGTGATGATTTTGAGCTACTTTTGTTCCATTAAACCAGTCATTTTCTGAAAGTATTAACAAAAGTTCCTTTCAAATCACAATTTTATGAACCCTCCCCCTCTTTGCTCTTCTTGTCTAAGATGCAGGCTTCCTTATCTGATTTCAATTTTCATATAGTTTTTAAACTAATGCTGAAGTCCGGCAGACATGCTAAAATTCCCCAAATCCTTAATTTGTTATTATGCTCTTTGCTGAGTTTATGCTTCCTTTCCAAATAAAACGTGTCTATGGTGGGACTGTCTATGAAATTACAGCATTTCCATAGAGAATAGTGATTAAGTGCCTTTGATTTTTGTATTGCATTTGGATAGAGGAATTTCAAATGATGTCATGTCAAATTCTTCTATTTCTTGAGTCCAAATCCACATCCAAATGCAACCTAATATATACACATACACATACACATACACACACACACACACACACATATATATGTACATATATAGTTGACTTGTCGAAGATGCTTGTGAGTTAGGTGAAAGGCTTTGTCACTAAGATGGAGCAGTGCATGGGAGCTTGTGATTGCATTATTACGAAGGTGAATCTGTCATGGTGCTGAACTTGGTGATAAAAATCTTTCTTCTTGGTTTTCCCTCTTTCTCCCAATATTAATCATCTAATAAAAATTCCGTATACTGATTCTGTAGGCTGGTCCTGGGACCATCGCAGAAGCTATGATCCGAGGACTCCCCATTATTATTAATGATTATATTGCTGGGCAGGTAATTTATCTTTAGTTAATGTGCTTAGCCGCTCCCACTCAGTCCCACCCCCCCCCCCCCCCAAAAAAAAAAAAAGAGGGAGACAGAGGAAGTGAAGAACAAAAGCAAGAAAGGATCTGTTTCTACGCCTATTTATTACATGAAACTCCTCATCAATGAATAAGTACTTGAAATTACATAAAATGTAATATAATATGGATCTGCTTCTGATTAATTAGACGGGTTGTTACTGGACCTGATTTCAGAATGATGGAATATCCTGCAC
Organism: Diospyros kaki; assembly: GCA_036245055.1. Classification (NCBI taxonomy): domain Eukaryota; kingdom Viridiplantae; phylum Streptophyta; class Magnoliopsida; order Ericales; family Ebenaceae; genus Diospyros; species Diospyros kaki. The sequence continues at coordinate 37,001,886 of BSEG01000001.1, read as the reverse complement.
TAAATACTATGTTTTGCATGTGGCTATTATTACATTGCTTGGCTACCTAATTGTTACTAGTAGTCAAGGTGAAAAGCTTGGCAAAGCCGGTCTTTCACTTTCTTGCAGCGGATCATGGTTTAAATACCACGTTCTGCAAGTCCGCAAGGGTAATAGCGTGCTTGAGAGTTTATTTTCCATTTGTCAAGCGTCGAAGTGGTTAGAAAGAGGCCAAAAATCTTTAATCCGAGTTGTTAATGCACAGAAAGTCGTTACAGTCTCTTATTATCCAAACCCAAAAAGAAAATAATGGTAGAAGCTAAAAATTCTGAAAGCTATAATAGTTCTGAATTTTCTTTCTGTTATCATGTTCAAGGAAGCTGGGAATGTACCTTATGTGGTGGAAAACGGATTTGGTAAATTCTCAAAGTTGCCGAAAGAGATAGCCAAGATTGTCGCCCAGTGGTTTGGCCCGAAAGCTGATGAACTCAAGGCTATGTCAGAAAATGCATTGAGGCTGGCAAGGCCAGATGCTGTATTTAAGATTGTCCATGATCTCCATGAGTTGGTCAGACAGAAAAGCTTTGCACCCCAATATTGTTCAACTTGAACATAGTGGTTGAATCATTTTGTTCACAGCTTCAGCTTACTATGAAAACATACTGTTGTCCCAGTTGGGCATTTCTTTTTCTTTTTTGGTTCATTTCATTCATTTCCATGTGCAAGGATAAAACCAGTTTTCATTTTTTACCAGAATTTAACCTTTTGTTCTGTTGACATCTATGTAACTACCAAACAATCAAATTCATGCTCGAAATGGCATGTATATGAGACATTGTGGTATCATCCATCTCTCTTGTGGCACGGTTGGTGAGATGTGGTGTGAGTTGCATACTTTGGAGTAGCGTAACACTGTTTGTGCCATCCTCGTTCACCCTCTATCCTCTCTCCTCCCTCTCTTTTATTGCTTACAATAAACCAAATAATGTGCAACCCATCAATGGTTGGATTTACTCTTTTCCCCAAAAAGAAGAAACTGAACTAATGGTAAAAGTAAACCCTAAAAATATTAATGTTTGAGAGACGTGGTAGATAGATGGTGGTCAATCAAGACCAATTGGCGGTCGCTTTTTTGTATAATTATAATTAAAAAATAAAATAAAAAATTTTATCCTTTTTGAGAAATTTTGTAAGATTTTTTTTTTTAGATTACATCCTATTATTGGCGTCCTCAACTACCCCACTCTTAGAGTTACACTAAAAAGATAAATCGAAAGATGTGCCTGAATAATCAGGATAATAGGCTTAAATATCACTAATATCATTTTTAAAATCCTCTTCTAAAAAAAATATTCTACTTCTTCCAAAAATTGAACCAGACTAAAAACTTTCAAATAAACTTTTCAGGTACCCCTTTACTTGACTATGCCCCTGGGGGCAATTCCTCGAGATTTCTCCAAATAGGGGAAGTCGCTCGAAGAGATTTTAGTATTTGTCTTCGTCTTCGTGAGTGAATGGGATTTTACGGTCAACCAGAATGGCGCCACGTAGCCAACAACTGCACGAGCGTCTCCGTACGAGTCTGGCACCTGTCTTGGTCGTACAATTACTACGCTATGCTGCTGCTGACACCTTTGTCTCTGCAAGCGCAAACCGACGCCGCTTCCGTTGCCGAAAAATTTTAGTCCTAGCGTTTCTTTTTCTTCGTCAAATTCCGGTCATTTTCTTCGGATCCATTGCCTAATTCACGTGACTGAAATTCTTGTGATTTTTGCTTTGGTCCAAGGAAGGAAAGTGAAAGAAGGAAGACATCCTCGATTTGTAAAGCGGGTGGTATTTGGGAGGTGTCGCTTCTGTTTTGGGCGGTGATGGGTTGGCGCTACAATGTTGGGTTGGCTTTGATTGGCACCGTTGTTTTCATTTGGGTCGCCTCTGCTGAAGTTACTCAGGTCAGACCTCGATCTCCTCTCTCTGTGATTCTCTATCATCATTTTTTCTATTGAATCTTCCATTAGGTATATGTTTTAGGCAATCCAAGGCAATGTTGAGTTGAGTTGGTTGGCAATTGGGAGAAAATGAAACGAAACCCAGGTTCGGGAATTGCAGGTCTGGGACTATATGATGAATCTCACAGATACTTACATAAATTTGACATATATAGGCTAGCTATTCTGAAAATCCTACAAAGATAAATATGTTAGATTTTTCCCATTTGTTTTTCTCTAGCATAATTGGGCTACCATTAATTGTTCTAAGTTCGGGAAGACTATCATACAATACAGTTTCAATGAGACACGGATTATGCTAGCTATTCTGAAAATCCCGTAAAGATAAGTACCCATGTCCTAAAGGTATGATGTTGCTTCTAATTCATCTCTGTTAGCATGGACCTTGTCATGGAGCATTGGGTTAATATACATCATAAGGAAATGATTATCGGTGCTTAATTCTTCATAATCAAAGTTAACAACGTTACTTACGTGTTGCAGAGAATTTTTGAGGAGTATACACAACCATTTGGTCTGACATACCTGGGAGTGTCTCTAATGGCCATCTACCTACCGATAGCAATTCTTAAAGATTGGATATGCAGATTACTCAGTAAAACTTTGCTCAAGAGCCTTCAGAGTGACAGGCCTTTCTTGAGCTCTTCCATTGGAGTAAGCATTCCTCTTAGAGTCAATGATCTTAAACCAGGTGAAGATCTTAGGAGCTGCTTAATTACTGACACGGATTTCAGTCAAGCTGAAGAAGGACGATCTTGGATACACAAGGGCGAGGAAGATGAGTTGCCTTTTCTTATTGAGAAGTCAGAGCTCAGTTCATGGGAGATTGCAAAATGTAGCTGTTATCTTGCTCCTATATGGTTTATGACAGAGGTAATATTTTAGCTATTCTGTTCTTTTAGGGCCAATGACGCTAAAAAAAGAAATTCATTATAGTTTGAGAACTTAATTTGGTAACTTACTTGGTATCTATTGATAGGCACCTTGTTGCTTCTAGATTTATTCTGTCAACACCGAATAGTCAAAGGCTTTATATGTCATTGTAAGAATCTAAACAACTTGGTCAGTAATATACTTATACATAAATATACAAAATGTCCTAAATGATACTTCTCCATCAATTTCTGTGGCTCAGGATTTGATTTTCTGATATCTTATCTTTTGTTTTTTTGTTTTTCAAGTAAACCAGATGCACAAAAATCTCATATTGAAGTCCACCACATAGCCAAGCCAAAAAAGAAAAAAAAAAGTTTCCTGTGAGTGGGCCTGATAGGATATGCTTGCATATGAGCCAGTGTTCTGAAGGGTTTTAGAATTAGGATATTTAAAATTGATAGGAAATTTGGATGCCATCAGAATCAATTGTCATTATAGTCCACTTTTTGTCTTACATTTCACAATTTCTTAACTTATCATGTTAATTTACTCTTTGATTCCACGCAGTATTTTTCAAACTCTGCACTGGCAAACACTAGTGTTGCTAGCACGACTGTTTTGACATCTACATCAGGACTCTTCACACTTTTCTTTGGAGTAGTTCTTGGTCAGGACTCCATAAAGATTGCGAAGATTATAGCTGTGTGTATCAGTATGACTGGTGTTGCAATGACTACAATTGGAAAAACTTGGGCCCGTGATGAAGTACTGAGCGTCTCTAAGTATGCTTCTATACAACCTTGCTTTTATGTAGTAGGCTTTCTTCTAGGTCATTTTCCAATTTAAACAATATCTTCCTCGGATCACATTTAATATGAAATAGCTACCTGAAAAAGCTTCAAGAAAATGAAATATTATTTTATAATTGCATACATACCTAGATGACAACAATTTTTTCTCTGTTAGGGCAGGTGGTGAGCAGTTATCTTTCTGCTTTTATACGAGTAAACCTACTCCTTTTGATAATAATTACCCATCTTGAAAGGACTAGCTGTGAGGTTCCCTGGTTGGTTTATGTTATTTCTTTTTAGCCACTTCAGTTTAGATTTTTGAAATGATCGATGCAGTGATAACTGTTCTGGGTTGCTGGCTAGTTGAAGGTGCTGACCGAAGAAATAAGCTACAAATGTGTTTTGCAATAAACCATTAAATAGAAAAGCTCTAGGTACATGGATGAAAATTTGGCAGATTTTTATGATAATATAAGTTTAGAGTGTGAAATTTTTTAAATCTTTGCTTGATCAGGCATCATGCAACCAATAAGTTCGGAGGAGCATCTTCAAGCATATTTGGATGTGCTTCTCCAAAGTCATGGATATTGGCTTAACTTTAAGCTGATACGAAGTGTTAGAAGAAACCTTGCTCTGATACCATGTTGAAAAGGATGGAAGCTCTGATGTCAGGCTAGAAGAAACATGGCTCTGGTACCATGTTAGAAAAGGATGACAGAAAACGGTAATAGAGAAAATATCGAAATGCATTTTATTTTTTTAATCAGCATTGCCTACAATGGATATATTTAACTTCTATTACTAACCCAGATAGGAAATAAATGAATATAGGAAGATTACAATGAATGTATAAAAGATCTGTAAGATAGAGAAAATATTGTCAAATATTCTAACTAGTTCTTGAAATATTCTAACAGAAAGGTTGCCAACTACTTTTGCTGACATATTAGCAAATTGCAATTGGGTTTAGGCAGTAGCTGATGTTTCAGATTGTTGTGTTTAGAACTTTTACATAGTAATTTACTTTCTTCGTGCCGCTACCTTTTGTTTGTGCCTGTTTTTTCTCAAACTGAATCATATATATCCTGTCAAGGCATGCAAAGCATTCCATCATTGGCGACATTTTTGGTCTTCTCTCAGCATTGTCATATGCCTTATTTACAGGTAGTACAATTTAGAAAGCTCCACTGAATGTCTGTCCAATATAGATTTCCACATTACGAAACTAAGTCTAAAACTTCCTCCTGAAGAACATTTTTCCCACTTTCTGCAGTTCTGCTAAAGAAATCTGCTGGTTCAGATGGAGAAAAGGTTGACGTGCAGAAGTTTTTCGGATACATTGGATTGTTTACCCTTGTTGGCCTTTGGTGGCTTGGTAAGATACCATTTCAGACTGGCCTTATGGCCATTGTTTCTTCTATCTGTTTTACTTCAAGATAAGGTCTATTATGAGTATTCTTCAGCCATCACATTCTTTTGAATTTAACTAACAGTGGCAATGTGACTATCTTTGAACAGTCATATACCCAGTTTACTTCACTATTCTTTTTATCTTATCAAAAACTAAAACATTAGATTTGGTGAAATTCATTTACTATAATTGTTTTACTATATTTAGGTGCACTGTTTTTGTATACCATCCCTTCAATCTCAACTGTTTAAACAAAGTGCAATGTTTACTATGACTGTTCAAAAAAGTCTAATCATTAGGCAGTTTTTTAGAACAATAAGTAATACACTGGACTGTTTACTTTTAGTGTAACTGAAGTTTATTTGCTTTTCATGGAAGTTGTTTTTGTCTCTGTTTTACCTTTTGTTCTATACACGAATGCCTTGGTTTTGTGAACTCTTTTTCATTTTGAAGCTTATTTCATAAATCAGAACAATTACCTTCACAATCTCATGTTGCTCCATGCAGTATGGCCACTGAATGTTGTGGGGATGGAACCACATTTCAGGTTCCCAGAGTCCGTCTCACTTGGTGAAGTGCTGCTGTTAAATGGCTTTATGGGGAGTGTTCTTTCAGATTATTTTTGGTAAGTAAGTAGTCTTACCCTGGATTTTCTTGCACCCAAAGCATGAAACTTCTTTGCTCTTTAGTTTCCTTTCACTAAGATGGAGTTGTTACTGGTCATATTGTCCCCTCCCCCCCACCCCCCCCCTCTTCTTCATGGAAAGGAGTAAATAAATAAAGGGTGTCTCTAGGGCACGAGTCTCCCCCCAGTTCCCCACTTTGCAAGGATCGGGGAATTGCAAAGATACTGTTTTCACGACTTGAATATGTGACATTTTAGTCATAAAGGAGCAACTTTTCCCCTTGCTTCCAAGGTTTACCCTCAAAGCGTAAAGAAATAAAAGGAGAAAATAAATCACAGCTGCTGGGGAAGGGGGAAGGGGGAAGGTTGAGGATTTATTTTTTGGGAACTTCGGTTGGGTTCATGAAACGGATGATAAGAACAAGATTTTTTTATACTTATTTGCACTTTTTCTAATCATAAGCAATTACTTTTTGTGTCAAATATATGGATCCTTCAAATTGCCTCCAGAAATATTCCAACCATTCTCTCCATTCCCAATTTTATCCAGCCCCAGATATTCCATCAAGAAAATGGTTCAGCGGTCCATAGTTGGGAAGCGATTAGGCGGTGAATGTGATGAGAAAGGAAAATACTCACCAATTAATACTTTTGAACAGGGCCCTTTCTGTGGTCTGGACAACTCCACTGGTTGCAACTCTAGGCATGTCGCTGACAATACCCCTCGCCATGCTAGCCGATATGGTGCTGCATGGTCGCCACTTCTCTGCTATCTACATCCTCGGGTGCATTCAGGTAGCACTCTACTCTTCGACTATATCCTGAACCCTTTTCAATTTTTTCAGGGGCAACTCCCTAACCAGTCCGGTTTCATTCAGGTTTTTGCGGGATTCGTTTTAGCAAACCTGTCTGACAAGCATTCTTGTGAAGAAGATGAACAGTTAGTAGCGTAGTCTTGGATGAGCCGATCTTCAACGCGTTGACTGACTAATACATTTTTGCTGCTTCTGTTGTTGTTATTGTTGCTGTTTGTTGTATTTCGAGTGAAAAGTGTAACCTTTTTCAAAGTTTTAGCCTGATTTAGAGCCTCTTTTGCTGTAGCATAAGCTCTCAAAACTTTCTTCTTGTATGTTGTATGATAAGAGCAGGGTGGCTAAAACTTAAAAGCCCCTAAATTGTGAAATGTCATTTCCATTTAGTTGAAGCAATGATTCCTGTGACCTTCCTCTTTCTCAAACACTCTTCCACCCTGTTGTAGAATTTGGCTTTCCAATTCCCATACTTTATTCAGCATCAGAGGAACCAACGTATTACTAAGTTTATTGCTTCTTGCTTGTGATGTGTGGGAGCTGTGTTCTGGGGCTGGTTGGCATTAGGTCTTATTCGGGCATGAGGTGAGAAGTCAGTAAATGCTCTTCTTAGAATAAAAGGGTTTTTGTTGTGTTTGGTCAAAATTATAAAAAGTGCTTTTACTAATAATATTTTTTTTTTTTTGTGCTCAATAAGAAATGTTACACTTATTAAATAGCTTTAATTAAAAAAATAAGTGACACGTAAACCCTTGTAATTATTTTTTTTATTTAAAAATAACTTTGAAGGTCTTTATTATTTACCTTTTTTTATATGAACATCACTTTCGTTACTTTTTTTTTAAAAAAAATATGCCTATTCTTTTATTTAAGTCTTAATTAAATTAAATTATATTATTTAACAATTAATTAGTTAAATTTAATTATAAAAAAATAAAATTAGCATGTGTTGTAATATATCTTTTACGAGATTTCTTCTAGAGGGCTTCTCGGGGAGCTCTTCCAAAAAAGTTCGTCTGGACATGGGAGGGTGCCTTCTCCAGAAAGAATCTTTGGAAGCTTTATCTCCAAAGACCTAAGCAAACTTCCAAAGATTCGTCAAGGACTAACTTCCTTGAAAGTGTATGTAGTCTTTCGAAAACCTTTTGAGAACTAACTTTCTCGAAGATCTGAGCAGTCTTCTAAAGACCCTTCAAGAACTAGATTTTCAAAAGGTTTGGTTCTCTTGAACCTAACGAGTGACAACCAAACACCCTTGCCAGAAGGGTCCTGCCATGTGTCGCCGTGCATGTGTGCCACATTTTCAAAGTTGTCATGTGACCTCACGTCTTTCGAATCCTTTGATCGAATTTAAAGACTTGTTTTAAATTCTTCCCCACATATTCTTTCGAAGGCCTTGCATTTTTTGAAAATATACCATTCGACACATCCGCATTACAATGCATCCTTTTGCATATTTGACTTAGGCATCGAAGAGTTGTGCGAAAGAGATCCTGGTGTGTTCTCTAACTGTCTTTTGTCTTATAGATTGAAAGACTCTTAGACCCCTTTGGAAGACATTTTCTCATAGCTCTTTCGAAAGACCCTTTTATAGCCTCTCGCATTCGAAAATCTTTCTCATTTTCGGAGCCATCCTTTTGTAGGACCCCCTTTAGTAATACCTTATTCTTCTGGTTAGCTCTACCAACCTTCTATTAAGATTTCTTAGAACAAATGAGTTTTAATTATTATATTATGACAACAATAGCATGACACTTCATTGGTAAGATATTTTTTTTCTCCTTATTGATTCTATGTTTGTTCTAGAATCCATATGTGATTTCAAACATTCAATTAGCGAATGAGGTTAATTGAATGTTATTATATAGAAAATATTATTGTTAAATGAGTTTGGAATCATCTTAAAATGTATCACTGTGATATGTGTATTGAGGGGTATTTTTTTGTTGGTCGGAACTATCTCATCAATTAAATATAACTAAAGTTAAAATGATGTATTTGTGTAAAAATATTAAGTGAAATAGAATTTTAAAATTATTTTTAAATCACAAAATATCACTTTATAAATAATCTAAATCATAAAAAAATTAAATACAATTTAATTTTTTATTTTTTGCATCGGTAATTTTTTTTGGCTGATCTTATTCTCAATTCCAATTTTTTTTTTTCAATTATTATGGGCAAACAAACACCCTCGTTGCTATTTTATTCTTAATTGCATTATTTTTTTTTTGTTTTTTATTTCAATTAACAGCGGTTTCAGATTATGATGATGGGCCGTCCGATCGTCGTGAAAACCTAAACAAACCCATCTATATCTCAACAACATAAACCCAGTTCTCAGTTCAGGAGACGCCGGCTGATTTGTTTAGATACATACGTTTTCCGTATTAAGAATGGAGAAGGGGAAAGGAGTGGCGGCGATGGGCCGAAGATGGGCAGTCGAATTCACAGACAATTCAACCGCTCCTTCCTCTAGGGACGTCCCTGATCCCCCCGGTTTCTCGCGCGCCTCTTCCGATCAGGTCCTTTTTATACCAAGCAATCACGTTTTGCATTCTAGGTTAATCAAAATCTCACACGATTGGTGAATTGTTTCCAGGATGATTCGGCAGTGACTCGCCAGAAGAAGGATGCCGAAGCCAATTGGAAAACTCAGGTAATCCCGTTCTACCCAAAAAATGATTTTTTTTTTTTTTAAAAAAAGGCGTCCGGGTTTTTGATTTGTGTCTTCGCCCTGTTTATGGACTATATTTATAGTTAGTTCTTAGTTCTCAGTTGTTATGATCTGATATCCCTGCCGCATGTTTTGGGGTTTACGTTTGAGCTTTGCATCAAACTTTGAATTTTGTTTTGGTGCTGACTCCGAGTTGGGGCAAAATATGAATGGATTTGATGTGTTCAAGGCGTGATTATAATTGAATTCGCTGATTGCCTGTAACATCCAGTTTCTGGTGCCCTGGCTAATTTGTTATTGAAAGGTTTTAATTCATATCATTAACTCAGAATTGTTTTCTATTTGAGCAGAAAGCATGGGAAGTGGCACAAGCCCCTTTCAAGAATTTACTCATGATGGGTTTCATGATGTGGATGGCGGGAAATACAGTGCATTTGTTCAGCATTGGCATTACATTTTCAGCTCTTTGGCAACCTATAAGTGCTCTTCAAGGAGTTGGGAAAGGCAAGAAGATATTAATTATATCTGTAGCTATTATGTCTCTTCCAACTTCTTATGCTTTTCACAGTGCTGCTTATTTCTGTAGAAGAAGGGTTATCTTTGTTGGTTCTGGTGGGGCTTGTGTAGCTGGAGCCTGGAGGTTACTGTTTTTGTTTAGGTTAGACTTAACCCAAGGCTCCTAAGTTCCCACCCACCCATTACTGAACAGACTAGGGCTTGGAACCGAACTACCTAGCTGAAGATAAATCTGATGACCTTGGCTGAAAAGCTCATAATTAGGCTATTGATGGGTACGATATTACACAATTAGTTTAGTTTTGTGGATGCTTTATTTTATTTATAATTAAATTACGTTTATTTTTTATTTTTTAGTATTGTTACTACTGTTATAATAGATGGATTCTAAATCTATTTCATCAAGTGGAATTGGAAAACAAGATCCAACATAGAAATATAATATTTTACAAGATGCCAAAGTTGTTCATTTAAACATTATCAATCTTTTTCCAAGATCAGATAGTTATTTGTGTGAACATTATTAAAAAAAATTGTATTTGAGTATTTTATCATATATATATATTATATGATTAGCTTGTATTTGAGGCTAGCTCTTTTTTGGACACCTAGTGCTTTAAGGTTGCCTTTTGCCTTTGACTACCTGGGATCCCTCTCCTACGTCAATTTCTAATCGTTTATGTGATTCTCTTTTGCCTTTTGTTGGTTCTTTTTTCTTTTTGGAAGCGATAATTGTATTTTGTTTCCAAAGGGAATCAGAAATTCCAGAATTTTTCCCCTAATGTATATCCAGGTATTTGATGAACCTGTATTTTGTTAGTAAATAAAGCTACTGCCGCATTGGTTGTATGAATAGCATGTTGAGACATTCTGCTAACATACCATTTGTTTTCCATTCACTATACGAGATCTCTTGTTTGTATCAATTGCAATCTTCTGAACTTGAAGTGTTAAGGCAGCCTTTACCTTGCAATTTACATTCTTTTTCATTGACTTCATCTTATTTAATTTCTAATTTATTTCTGCTAGTTAGTTTATCTCTGCATTATCTTTTTCCTTGTGATCACGTCAGTCCATTGAACTCAATCTTGTTTAATGGTGGTTTTTTTGCCTACAGTTTTTGAGCCTTACAAGGACAATAAAGTGGACCTTCTTGCGCCCAAACTGCTTTTCATTGCCCTTAATTTAGGAGGCTTAGCACTAGGTGTATGGAAAGTAAGATGCATTTTCTTTCTCTTGTAACATATGTAGGGAAATTAAAAGTTTGCCTTTTGTGGTGTTTTTTTCACTTACGGAAATTGGCTAATGTTTGCAGCTTAACACGTTGGGTCTTCTTCCAACCCACGCTTCAGACTGGGTTTCATCCTTGCCCCCTGCTCAGGTTCAGTCCTACTACTTAATGGCATTCCTTCTTTTTTCTTAATAGGATTACTTAATGGTCTTCAGTATTCATCATTTTGTTTTTTTAACCATTTCATAAGCTAGCAGCCCTTTCCTCTTTTTAGAAACCTTCATACGATTGGAGTAATTTATTCTCTCAGTTAGATCTTTCTGACTGTGGAAGTGGAATAAGTCATAGGAGGCTAAATCTGTAAAATAGTCATGACACGGACAAGATGGCCTCATCTAGGCCATTTTTTCGATGAAATTTTCCCAAAAAGTATGGATATAATCACTCATTGGAAGCAATAACACGGCAACTTTTACATGACAAAAAAGCAATCATATATTTTGTCCACTATATCCTTGTTTCTTCTCCCTTGTTTCATATTATATCATTATTTTTCCCTGACATCAAATTTGAAGTTCTGATTTCTTCTCCTACCAAACTTGCAAGCTACTGCTGAGCCATTGTTTCAGCAGATATGCAGCCTTATTGCAAAATGAAGTGTGCGTGCCTCAGTAGTCAGTACGAAGCACTAACATACTGAGCTTCCTATTCCACTACTGTTGTTGAACCTCCATATTCCACTGCAGGATAGACTCGTTGGAGGCTTGTTACTGTTTTTGTCTTCATCTAGTTCTCTTCAAAATAGTGATAATAATGACATGGACAAGGATACAGGTAGTCTGAATGCATAATTGTCGACTAGAAGTAGAATGACAAGAAAAAACTGGAACTTGATGTGGACATGTTTATCCTACGAGCAAGAGACCATACCTCACACCAATAAAAGTTTACTTCTAGATTCTGATTTTTATTTTGTTAACTTTCATGAATTAAAAATTTCCAGTGAGAAATCTTTAGGATGCCCAAAACTTGTGTATCTCCTGCCCGATACTGTTCGTGCATGCATTTAACAGTTTAGGATTTATGTTTCTTCCTCTAATCTGAGGGTATTCCTAGACCTCACAGGTTTCGCTTATAACATGAAATATTTCCTTAAATTCCTTTCCATTTTCAGGAGGTCGAGTATTCAGGCGGTGGTGTGACTTTCATTTAAGGTGCTTTCTGCAAGCATTAGCTTCAGAGAAGATTAAAGCGACCAATAATGGTAGTCAAAGGGAACTTCATAGACCAGAATGGCATTGCTTGCAGCTGATTGCCACCTGATAATGGGAAGCATCTTGGCATGGTTTTGGACATTTAATTTGATGGACAATAGAACTCTTATTATCATTCTGGTATTTATGAGCCTCAAGTGTCTTCAGTTGCCCACGGATTATTGTTTTGACTTATGTGTCACACTGTTTCATTTAACAAAATATTCTATCTGGGTATTTAAACGAAGTTACTTGGAGACTATTTGGTACAAGATCTTCACCTGAGAATGTAGTGTTGTGCTTGAAATGATCTATGGTGTTCCCTTCACCCTTGTTTTGGAGATCAATTTGTAAGAGAAGATAAGGGTTTCTTTATAGTTAATACTTCATTTTTTCTCACACTATTTTTAGGGTGTAGGGAGGATAAAGTAATATAAGAAATAATTTTGCCTTATCTTTACAATTTTTGAATATTTAGTATTATTTACAATCCTAATAAAACACCAATCCTCTTCTATATAGGGACTATCGAGTGTGGCATTTTGTAGACTTATTAGTGTGAAATGAATGTGTATTAAGTTTTTTAGGCTATCAACCTTTTATTAAAATTCATAATATATATTTAAACAAGCTTTATTTTTAACTACTTGGTAATGCACCATCAACCTTGTAATTAAATTCTCAAATTTTTGGAGCTAATAAACTTATAAATGCTTTTATCTTTTATCTTATTTTTATTTTTACTTTTTCATTCCTAATGAAATTTTCATTACATTATTTTATCTATATAAAGTCTCCCTTTCCGAACAAAGGGACAATAACAAATTTTCCACATCACTTTCTTTTTTATTTTCCTTTCCATTACTTATTATTATGTGCCTTTTTTAACTCAAAAGCCAACCCGTCCTCAAATAAAGTGTCAAAGTTTCAACTATTAGAATATGAAAAAAAAAAAAAGTTTAACTTACTAATGTAAGTTATATTAAGTAGAAAAAATGATATAGCAATCGCATGTTGAATGTTAATGCATAACTAAATAAAAATATCAGTTTTCAGGATTTAAGTGATAAAATTTTTAATTTTTTTTAAAAGTGGCGAGGGATCAACTCTTGGTGGAGATAGAAATAATAAGTTTAAAAGTGTATAAGTTTGCGATCACATCCCATTTATCTAGAGATTAAACTAGGAGAAAGATCAATTTCTTTCAAAATTAAGCTGATGAATTCCAGACACTTTGGGTCATAAAAAAAATAAATTGAATATAAGAATCATATTAAATTTGGTCTTGAGGGCTTGTAAAAAGAAAATAAAATTAAAATTATTTGTAAATTTTTTTTCTCTTTCTCAACTATGAAGAGATTATTTCAACTTGAAGACTATTTACCATCCATATCCAACTTGGATTAGATTTGGCAGGGCAAATGGAAAGAAAAACAAAAAGAGAACACGAAAATAAATAAAAAATGTAGGAGAAACCTGTGAGAAAAAACCTGTCAAAATGATTATTCTAAAATGATATGAAAAAATCTTTCTTTCTAAAACAAATGTTATGCATTCATAGCTTCAACAAGTTCCGATGTCCAAAATGGCAAATTTTGTCAAAACCCTCTCTTTACCCAAAATAAAAAAAACGCAATAATTGGCCATCAATGTTTTCAGGAAATGCTTGGCTTGGCCACTGTATATATGTGTCTAAACCACAAATTGTTTGACCATGGATTCATATGATCGTCACTTTTCTGGTAGAGGGACTAGATTTATACGGTGGATCCCTTTCAAAATCACCGCAGGATGATCGAGATCACCTGGTGATGAAGATCAACGGCGCATGCTACTAGAGAGAGAGAAACGACTTGGAAAAGTAGTGTTCTGCCCCACACAGGAAACCATAAGTCGGTCTGCTACAGCAAAAGCTCCTCTTTCTTCTTCCCTTCTCCAATACCTTTTCTCTCTTCTCTGCCTTTCATCAACTCAAGAGAGAACCCATCAAAATTTATCCATACCCATTTCAATTTATGCCCAGAATCTGGAAGTCTACCCAATTTTTTATTTTTCTTACCATTGATAATATTAATTTTGTTATGCTATATTCTTATCTAACAAATTTTTCTGACATATAACAAATCAGAGGAAGCATCTTTTCAATCCCTGTCAAGGATGTGCTCAAGAAACCCCTTATATACAAACCCAAAACCCTGCAAGCACCTTGCTGATTACAAGCGTAATCATGGCCTCAACGGCTACAATCTGATCCAAGACTACTTCAAAACCAGCCCCCATGGTCGAACAATGATTGACAGGCCCAAATCAGAGGTACCCGTATGCAATTTTTGTTCTGGGTACCAAGGTAGACTCTATATTTGTTTGATCTGTTCGTCAGTGTCTTGTTGTTTGCCGCCTGATTCAAATCATGCCCTTTTGCATGCCCAATCTCAGGATGGCCATGAGATTGCGGTGGACATGGAAAGGGCCGAGCTTTATTGTTGCGTGTGTTGCGATCAGCTCTATGATCCTGATTTTGATAAGGCTGTGATGTGTAAACATATCATGGGATTGCCAAGAAGTGGAAATGGGTTTGTGGGTTATGGGTTAAGATCGAGCAAGAGGAAAAGATTGGCTTTTGGGGTGGATTTGGATTCGAAGAACCCTAAACGGTTGGTTGCTTTGGTGGATCGCAGGTCCAAGTCCTGCTTTCCAATGGGTTTGAGGGGTTTGAACAATTTGGGCAACACTTGTTTTATGAATTCTGTGTTGCAAGCTTTGCTTCATGCTCCCCCACTGAGGAATTACTTCCTTAGTGATCGCCACAATCATGAAACTTGCCGGAAAAGGTCATCTGATCGGCTATGTTTGCCTTGTGACATTGATGTTATCTTCTCTGCCGTGTTTTCCGGCGACCGGACTCCATACAGTCCAGCTCAGTTTCTTTACAGGTCTGCCATGTGTATCCTGCTTTTGTTTTTCCTTATTGTAAATTAACTTGGTTGCAATTGATTCTTGGATTTGATTATATATGCGATTGATCCATGTGGAATGTAAGACATTTAGCATTGGTTGGTTTGTCAAAATCATGATGAGCCCCCCCCATAAGCAATCTAAAATGGAATTAACCCTTCAATAGCTCTGTGACCTACATATAGTCCAATGTTTACGATCTCCATGGAATGTCATGTACTGGCGAGTTATTCGGAGAGATTTCAGATCTGATTGTTGTACTGTTGGATTCATAGGATCGCCTTCTCAAATTCGATATAAACTTTGTTTAAATGCTTGAAACTGGTTTAGTAGAATTTAATCCCAGTTCAAAAATTATTTTGGGTGCTTAGTCCTTAAGTTGTCACACTTTTTCCTGTCTTCCTTGAAACAGATGAAAGGGAATGAAACTTCTGCCCACAGTAAATTGAATTCTTTGGGATTTCTGTCTTATTTGCAGTTGGTGGCAGCATTCTGAGGATCTTGCTTGTTATGAGCAGCAGGATGCACATGA
Organism: Diospyros kaki; assembly: GCA_036245055.1. Classification (NCBI taxonomy): domain Eukaryota; kingdom Viridiplantae; phylum Streptophyta; class Magnoliopsida; order Ericales; family Ebenaceae; genus Diospyros; species Diospyros kaki. The sequence continues at coordinate 36,986,225 of BSEG01000001.1, read as the reverse complement.
ATTTTTCATTTCAATCCTGGACAGGATTCATGAGAAAGAGGGAAAAGCAAGCAACTCTATCAAAGGTAATTAGATGCCCAAGTTTTGGTCTTATCTGTCTAAAATTTGTATGATGCTAACAAGGGCATCATATACAAACCTGATGCATGTTTTACTTCCTGTATGCTGTCCATATCTGAGAAACACTGGGATAAGCCCATAACATAGTGGCAAATCAGATTCTGGCATATTTATAACTCAGACCACTTTAATTTTTGGAAATCACTCGGTAGCATCAATGATTAAGTAGTAGAAGATTCTTAATGGTGCCCAGTAGCGTTCTTTATTTTTCCTTGACGAGAATGGCATTTGTTACAGATAATGGAGATTGTCAGTGTATTGCTCATAGAGTGTTTTCTGGGCTGTTGAGATCTGATGTCACTTGTATGACCTGTGGATTTACTTCGACAACCTATGATCCTTGTGTGGATATATCTCTTGACTTGGGTACAAGTACCTCCTCTTTGACTGAACCAGCTAACAAGTTAACTAAACCTGCTGAGAACGGTGGTAACTCTACTCTTGCCAGCTGCTTGGATCTCTTTACACGACCAGAAAAGTTGGGGTCAGACCAGAAATTATTTTGCCAAAATTGTCAAGAAAGGCGGGATTCCTTGAAGCAAATGTCTATAAGAAGGCTCCCATTGGTTTTGTGTTTGCATATAAAGCGATTTGAACACTCTCCAGTCAGAAAAATGTCAAGAAAGATTGACCGGCATCTGCAGTTTCCTTTCTCCTTGGACATGTCCCCTTATTTGTCATCTTCAATTCTCAGGAAAAGGTTTGGGAATCGAATCTTTTCCTTTGAGGGTGACGAGTCCGATGTTTCCTCAGATTTTGAAGTTTTTGCAGTGGTTACACACTCTGGGATGCTGGAATCTGGTCATTACGTGACATATCTTCGTTTGAACAATCAATGGTACAAATGCGATGATGCTTGGATTACTGAAGTCGACAAGGAGGTGGTGAGAGCCTCACAGAGCTATCTGATATATTACGTGCAGAAAGTTCTCTGCCACAGAGCAAGCGAGGATCTAAGTTGCCTACCAGTCTCCCCGAGGGGGGACACGTTCGTTCCAATTGCTGGATGTTGCTAAATTGGACAAGAACATGTTATACACGAAACAATTGGCAAAATGTGGGATCAGTGACAAGATTCTCAGTTGTGGAGGGGCAGGATTTCTTGTGAACAGTGTGCTTCTGAATAAGGTCCCCTGGCAGGAAGTTAATTACATTAGCCTTCATCCAACATCTCCATTGATTCAAGAAAGACCTCTAGTTATGGTGTGGGAGGATTGAATTCAAATCTGAATGCCCGGTTGTTATCCAATAGAATTCCAGAAGATCGATTGGTGAACTTGTTACAGAATTGGAACATCGGTTTCAGGCTGTTGGCCCTGCTTGTTCTTCTTCTTTTCTTTGGCGTCTGATCTTGAAGATTTTTGACTGCTGACTCATAATGTACAGCATAGAACCTTTTTTTTTTTCCCCAAATGACTGGAGTGGTTTATTTGAGGATCTGGTCAATATTGTGGTTTCAATAGTTGGCATGGTTTTAACCCATGATTTTCTTATTGTCAAAAAATTTGTGTAATCCTGCTTCATATATGGTTTGGAGGTCTGGGAAGAGAACTTGTTTTTGTCTTTTTCCTTTCCTTTCATAGCCTCTGTAATGGCCTCATTACTTGGTATTGAGATGGACCATCGTCACTTTTCCTTCATTGCCTTCTTTCTTTGTGTTGGAGTGATTTTTAAAAGAATGGTTGCAATCTTTCACTTGTTCAGGAAGAGATCTAAGTTAAAGACCTAGAAGTTGTAATTTTTCAAATTCTATTTATACATATGAATAATTGTAATTTTTAGTAAAAGATTGTGTCTCACTTGTTTTAAATTTAATTTAAGTGGTTATAATCTTTGGTGAAGGAGTGTACCTTTGGTAAAGGGTTGAAATACACAAGAATTAGTTATATCCTTTTATGAATGATTGTAATACATATGATTGGTTGTACCTTTAGTGAAGGGTTATAACATTATCTATAAATAAATTGGTGTGTTGTTGGATCAAAACATTTTTGAGAATTCATATGGTTTCTCTCTCCTTATCCTTTTCCTACATTCTTACATAAAATTTCATAATATTTGTATATACAAAAACCAATTCTTTGTATTCTTTTCCTGCAAAATAAGAATTCAAAGTTTCTTCTGCTTGTTGTTAATTCTGTGTGTTCGGGTTTGTTTTCGGAAATTGCACATTCATCAACAAATATTATTCTTGATTTCATTGTATCTTGGAGACTTGTTTGGATCCCTTGTGCATTGTGTTTTGGGACAAACAAAGTCTTAAGGAAAGTGAGTTTTCATGTCTTGAAATCTTTGACTTATTGCAACATATTTATCATTATACTATCACAATTTTTCTACAATTTTAAGACTTTGTTTCTTGAAATTGTGATGGCTCCACCGACTTCTTTTCTACGAGACTTTGCTGTTGATTTTGTGAAATTAAAGAGGTTTGAAGGATCTAATTTCTGTCGTTGGCAGAATAAACTACATTTTCTCCTTATCACACTTAATGTGGTATATGTGGTTATAACACCAAGACCGGAGGAAAGCAAAGAAGAAAGTTTGGCAAATGCAAGGGTAAGGCAAAAATGAGATCAAGATGACTACATTTACAAAGGGCGCATTTGCAATGCTATATCAAATGTTCTATTTGACCAATACCATAGCAAGAAGATTGCAAAAGATATTTGGGATGCTTTGGAGGCTAAGTACATGTCTAAGGATACAATGAGTAAGAAATTTCTTGCCTCTAAATTTCATCAATATCGTATGGTGGACAATAGAAAGGTAATTGAACAATTTCATGAAATAGTTCACATTTATAACCAATTTCAACAACATGACATGAAAATGGATGAATCTTTTGTTGTATCATTCATCATTGATAAACTTTCTTCTGGTTGGAAAGATTATAAAAAGAATCTCAATCTTATAAAGGAAAATCTTTCTCTTGAGGAGTTAGGCTGGCATCTTCGAATAGAAGAGGACGTTAGAGTGAATAACTCTAATGAAAATAATGGCCAATCTTCTAATGTTCATGTGGTGGAGGACAAAAAAAGTACCAACAAAAGGAATGAGAGAAAACAAAACTCTTCAAAGAATAGCAAGAAGAGAAAATTTGACTCCAAGGATAAGGACTCAAAGAAGAAAAAGGGCCATGTTACAGTTGTGGTAAGATGGTGTAACATCAAAAAGGAATGCCATTTTTTGAAGAAGCAAAAGCAAGATGGAAACTCCAACTTCATGGCTATGATAACTGAGGTGTTCATGGTAGAGAATGAAAATGAGTGGTGGATCCATTTGGGTGCCACTAGGCATGTATGTAAAAATCCACGCTTATTCGCCACTTATGAATTTATTGAAGATGGAAAAACCCTCTATATGGGAAATTCCACTACCGCGATCGTGCTTAGCAAAGGCAACATTAAATTAGAATTTACTTCTGGGAAGACTCTCACTATCACCGATATTTATCATTTGCCGAAAGTTAGAAAGAATCTTGTGTTTGGTGGTCTTCTTAATAAGTTTGGTTTCAAACTTGTATTTGAGTCAAATAAGTTTGTGTTGTCTAAGGGAGATGTCTTTGTTGTGAAAGGATTCTATTATGATGGAATGTTCAAACTCAATACTATGAATAAAACTGCAAATTCAGTTTACATTGTTGTTGATTCTTTATCTTTATGGCATTCACGTTTAAGACATGTTAACAATAAAATGCTACATGATATGAGTGTACTCGAATTAATTCCTAATTGCAAATGTGACATGGAAGGAAAATGCAAAGTATGTGCACAAACTACAATTACAAAAACACAATTTGCTAAAATAAAAAGAAAACATCTTTACTTGAATTTGTGCATAGCGATACATGTGATTTACATAGTATACCTAGTAGAGGAGGGAAACTTTATTTTGTGACTTTTATTGATGATTTTTCTAAGTTTTGTTATGTGTATCTTATGCGTACTAAAGATGAAGTATTAGAAAAATTCAAGATATATTCAGTTGAAATAGAAAACTTATGCAATACTAAAATTAAATGCCTTAAAAGTGATAGGAGTGGTGAGTATCATTTCCCTAAATTTTGTAAAGATGTAGGAATTGTACATGAGACTTCGATTGCTTATACCCCTCCGCAAAATGGGGTACCAGAAAGAAAAATAGGACTTTAATGAAAATGGTTAATGCTATGCTTAGTAACTCGGGTTTGAGTAAAGGATACTAGGGAAAATCATTGCTAACAGCTTGTCATATTCTTAACCGAGTTCCTAGTAAGAGAAATAAAGTTACACCATATGAACTTTGGAAGAATACAAAACCTAACTTGTCTTATCTACATGTTTGGGATTGTAGAGCTATTGTTAGGTTACTTGATCCAAAGATTAAAAAATTAGGTGAAAAATGAATAGAATGGATATTCTTAGGATATGCAGAACATAGTAAAGGGTACATGTTTCTAGTTATAGAACCTAATAGTTCTGTTGAAGTTAACACCGTGATAGAATCTAGAGATGTTATATTCTATGAGAATAACTTTATTACTATTCCTAAACCTACAAATTCGAATGTCGTTGTACCGATAGTAAGAAAGGATAACAAAAGAAATGTTAGTGAAGAACCTCTAGAGTTGAGGAGGAGTAAAACGGCTAGAAAAGAGAAAACTTTTGGACCCAATTTCATTATGCATCTAGTGGAAGGTACTAGGAACTCACACATAAATCAAATTATAATTATGTAGTCAATTGAGTCTGATCCTCTCACGTATGAAGAGGCAATGAAATCTAATGATTTTGCCTTTTAGAAAGAAGCAATAGATGAAGAAATGTCATCTATTATGAATAACAAGACTTAAAAGTTGGTAGATCTTCCTCCGGATTCTAGACCTATTGGTTGTAAGTGGATCTTCAAAAAGAAGATGAAAGTAGATGGAACCTTAGACAAGTTCAAAACAAGGTTAATAGCTAAAGGTTTCACTCAAAAGAAAGGTCTTAATTACTTTGATACCTACGCACCGGTTGCTAGGACGGCTACTATATGAACATTGATTGCTTTGGCATCCATATATAAGTTTGAAATCCATCAAATGAATGTTAAAATAGCTTTCCTAAATGGAGAGTTGGATGAGGAAATATATATAGAGCAGTCGGAAAGGTTTATCTTATCAGGACAAGAAAGAAATGTGTGTAAGTTGATTAAGTCATTGTATGGACTTAAACAGGCACCTAAGCAATGGCATGAGCAGTTTGACAAAATTGTTGTTGTCAATGGATTTAAAATCCATAAATCAAACAAATGTGTGTATAGCAAGTTTAAAGGGCACGAAGGTGTTATCATTTGTTTGTATGTGGATGATATGTTAATATTCGGAACGAACTTAGAAGTTGCAAAAACTACTAAGTCATTGTTATCATCCAACTTTGATATGAAAGATACGAGACTTGTGGATGTGATTTTAGGCATTAAAATCATAAGAAAAGATACTGGGATCATACTTACTCAATCACACTATATCGAAAAAGTGTTGAAAAAGTTTGATCATTTTGATTGCAAGTCTGTATGTACTCTATTTGATCCAAATATTAGAATGTATTCTAACACCGGTAGAGCGGTATCTCAATTAAAGTATGCTCGTGTTATTGGATGTCTTATGTATGCTATGACATCTACAAGACCGAATATTGTTTTTGTTGTTGGAAAAATTAGCCGATATACGAGCAATCCAAGCTTATTACATTGGCAAGGAGTCTATAGAATTTTGAAATATCTAAAAGGAACAATGAATTATGGCATACATTACTCCAGTTATCCTTTAGTTTTAGAAGGATTCATAGATGCTAGTTGGATCACTAATCGAGAAGATCATGCATCAACAAGTTGATGGATTTTCACACTTGGTGGTGGTGCTATATTATGGGGTTCAAAGAAACAAATTTGTATAACAGATTCCACCATGGCCACGAAGTTTATAGCATTAGCTTCATGTGGTAAAGAAGCGAAATGGTTAAGGAATTTGTTGATTGAAATTCCTATTTGGCCTAAACCTATGCCTCCGGTTTCTATCCATTGTGATAGTGAGGCTACATTGTCTAGAGCATATTGCCAAAAATATAATGACCAGTCTAAACACGTTGGGTTAAGACATAGTATGCTCAGACGATTGATCTTAGATGGAGTTATTACCATGGACTATGTGAAGTCAAGTCAAAACTTGACGGATCCTTTGACGAAAGGCCTTACAAGGGATTTAGTTTCTAAAACGTCAAAAAGAATGGGATTGTGGCCAATTCATAATCATCACTGATGGAAACTTGACCTAACACTTGAAACATCAAGATCTTAGGTTCAATGAGTAAAGTATATCATATGAGTGATTGTAAACATTTAAGTTAATCTCAAGGTAGAGATGTTTGGGAATGTATCAATAATGGGAGGTGGAGCTAATTTGCTCTTAATATGATTATATAGATATCAATAAAATGCTTAGATACGTTGGCATTTTCGATAAGCCTACCTATATGAATATCGGGAATGGTGTCGTCTCCAAAATAGTTTGGCAAACTACTCAAGGTATTCATGAAAGGAAAACCAAGAAATGGGACACATGGCCTATTCACATGTTGGTACTTATGAACACAATAAGGACATTCAAATGAGCGCATGAGGTATTTCCAGTTAATCAGATAGGGCTCGCTGGTTCAAAACTTGTCTACTATGCCACCTTGGTTGACATTTAAAATGTTTTCACTATGTGAAGGTTCAAGTTCAAAAAACACCTTCATTTATGCATAAGTTTGGCTAACTTACACAAGAGTTTTCAAAACTTCATTCATTTTGAAAATGGTGAAGGATTGTTGGAGTGATTTTCAAAAGAATGATTGCAACCTTTCACTTGTTTGGGAAGAAATCCAAGTCAAGGAACCAGAGGTTGTAACTTTTCAAATTCTATTTACACACATGAATGGTTGTAACCTTTAGTAAAGGATTGTATCTCATTTGTTTTAAATTTAATTTAAGTGGTTATAACATTTGGTGAATGGGTGTACATTTGATAAAGGGTTATAGCACACAAGAATTAGTTATATCCTTTTATGAATGATTGTAATGCATATGATTGGTTGTACTTTTGGTGAAGGGTTGTAACATTATCTATATATAGATTGGTGTGTTGTTGGATTAAAACATTTTTGAGAATTCATGTGGTTTCTCTCTCCTTATTCTTTTCTTACATTCTTACATAAAACTTCATAATATTTGTGCATATAAAAACTAATTCTTTGTATTCTTTTACTCTAGAATTAGAATATAAAGCTTCTTGTATTTGTTGTTAATTCCGTGTGTTCGAATTTGTTTTCGAAAATTACACATTCGTTAACAAACATTATTCTTGATTCCATTATATCTTGGAGGCTTATTTAGATCCCTTGTGTATTGTGTTTTGGGACAAAGTTTCAAGAAAAGCGAGTTTTCATACCTTAAAATCTTTAAATTATTTACAACATATTTCTCATTATACCACCATAATTTTTCTACACTCTGCAAGATTATAAAGTTGGCTTTAGACAAGAAGAACTTCCTGGAATCAGCTGCTTCTTTGCAATGAATAAATAATCGGGGATGATACATTGGTTTTGGCCTCGTTGTAACTGTTGACTTGACTGAGGTTTCTTGACGTTTGTGAGGCCGATATATATAAATATAAATATAAATATAAATGTGTGTGTGTGTGTGTGTGTGAGAGAGAGAGAGAGAGAGAGAATCTTGAGGAGTTATTTAAAGAAATGTCATGAATAACAGAAATGTTTGGTACTCCTTTTGATCTTTTACCAAGAAATGTTCCAAACGCGTTTTAATTTACCAGACCCTTGAGATGTTAAAAGGAAAGGAAGAGGTCGAATTGTAGAAGTCAAGCCACCATTAGGTAACCTTGGCTGTATCAGGTAGCGTGGGCATGGCTGGAAGAAGATTGTTTTTGGCTGCAGGCGGCATGCTTTAGCTGGATCAGGCAGGGTAGGCAAATCTTCCTAACCTTATTGACTTTGCTTACATTCATTCTCCTATAAATAACTATCTTCTTTTCTTGTAATATCATCCCAAGTTAGAGGATCAGTGAGGATCTAGAGAGAGTGAGAGATCCGTGAGAGTTTTTTGTAGAGAGAGAAATTTTGGTTGTAATTTCTTCTGTAAATCTATTCTGGTGAAATAGATAGCTTTTCTCTCATTATATCTCTTGGTTCATTGTTTATTGATCTCTGGTTTCCTCAACAAGTGGTATCAAAGCCTTAGGTTGAGTGCAAGAGAAGAAAATTCGAAGAATAGCCTCTGTTCTTCAAACTTGATTTTTCGAAATTGTTCAATTGGTATTTTGATCATACCAAAAGACTCCTCGTGCCAATACGAGCACGTTAACATTTTTCGGAGGCCCAAAGGACACCGCACGCGCCTCCTGAAGGTCTGCAAGTGGTCTTTACTAGCTGCACGCGCCACACGCGTCGTCTGGAGGTTGAAGACGACCCACGTGGCGCCACGTCATCTGGTCAAAGCCACGCCAGCTGCCACGCAGCCCGGTTCGCCACGTTCACCGTCACGTGGCTGCCACATCAGCACATAGCTGAACTTTGAAAAATTATAGGTTGGTCCCTGAAGTTTTCTGAAATTACAGTTTGACCTCAATTTTTTGAAAATTGCAATTTAGCCCCTGAACTTTCTGAAATTGCACGTTAGCCCCTAAATTTTCAGAAAATTACATTTGAGCCCTGATTTTTCTACAAATTAGAATTTGATTCGTAAGAGTCAAATCTACCATTTTCGACCCTTACAGTCGCTACGATGCACTCCGTTTTAGAAGATTCAACTTTGTTTTTGAACAAGTTATTGAAAATAGAGGAAAGAACATCATGAAGAGCCATGATAAAGCTCACATCCACCAACTACACAAAATGGAGATCTCGGATGGAAGATCTTCTCAGTTGTAGAGATTTGTACAATCCCCTGGAGTTATTGGGTGTTAACCCTGATCCTTCTAAAGAAGCAGAATGGAAGAAATTAAACAGAAAAACTATCGGTCAGATCTGGCAATGGATTGATCATAGTGTCTTTCACCATGTCGCATAAGAGACAAACGCACATGCCCTACGGAAGAAACTGGAAGGTATGTACCAGGCAAAGACCGCTCGGAACAAATCCCTGTTAATGAGGTGGTTAGTTAATTTGAAGCTAAGTAGTGAAACTTCAATTGCCGAGCACACCAGTGAGTTCTAGAGCCTGGTAAAGCAGTTGTCGTCTGTGGACATGTTGCTTAGGGATGAAACACAAGCGCTCTTACTTCTCAATTCTCTTCCTGACAGTTGGGAGACGCTAGTAGTCTCTCTCAGCAATTCGTCCCCAGAAGGAAAACTTACCATGATAATGGTTAAGGATGCCCTGTTCAATGAGGAGGCCAGAAGAAAGAACATGAGCACGAACTAGACTCATGCCTTTGTAACAGAAAATCGAGGAAGACAACAAGGAAGTAGTCGAGGAAAGTGGAGAGGAAAAAGTAAGAGTAGGGGTAAATCCACAGATGGAAGAAAGTCAACTTACAAGTGCTACCATTGTGGCATTGAGGGTCATTTGAAGAAGAACTGTCGAAAATTGCAACGAGAGTAAGGTCAAGGCAGTTCCCAGTTGAAAAAGAAAGATGGAGATGCACTAGTCACTATCCATTGAGAGGTAGCCTATTGTTCCATCCAAGATGAGACATGCCTTCACGTCTCAAAAGAAGACACAGAATGGGTGGTAGATACTGCAGCATCTTACCACATGACTCCTCACAAAGATTTCTTCACAACATACAAAACAGGTGATTTTGGAGCAGTGAAGATGGGAAATTCCAGTTCCTCTAAGATAGCTAGAATTGGTGATGTTCAGATACGAACGAGCGTCGGGATCACAATCACCTTGAAGGATGTCAGACATGTGCCAGATCTTCGATTGAATCTACTTTCAGGAGTAGCTCTTGACAAACAGGGCTATGGTAATTAGTTTAGCAATGGCATATGGAAGTTGATAAAATGTGCTATGGTAATTGCCCAAGAACATATTTGTGGCATGTTGTACAAGACTCATGTGAAGATATGCACAAACAGCCTCAACATAGTTGAAACGAAGACTTCTCAGAATCTGTGGCACCAGAGACTTGGTCACATGAGTGAAAAAGGTTTGTCAATAAGGAGCTTATTACTGTTGCCAAAGGTACTGCTCCAGATCCTTGCAATCACTGTTTGTTTGGCAAACAAAACAGAGTATCTTTCAATTACTCTTCAACAAGAAGATCAGAGTTGCTCAGTCTGGTACACTCTGATGTTTGCGGTCCTCTGGAAGCTGAATCATTAGGTGGAAACAAGTACTTTCTGACATTCATTGATGATGCTTCTCGAAAAGTATGGGTGTATTTCATCAAGACAAAGAACCAGGTATTTGATTACTTTAAACTGTTTCATACCATGGTAGAGCGTGAGACAGGAAATAAGTTAAAATGTCTCCGGTCAGATAATATAGGCGAATACACTTCTAAGGAGTTCGATGCCTACTGCAAGAGACACGGCATTCGACATGAGAAGACGGTCCCACGCACCCCACAACATAATGGTGTTGTCGAGAGAATGAATCGGACCATTATGGAAAGAGTTAAAAGCTGCTCAGTATGGCTAAGCTGCCAAAGCCATTCTGGGAAGAAGCAGTCAGAACCGCATCAACAGATCACCGTCAGTATCGCTGAATTTTGAAGTCCCCGAGAAAATATGGTCTGGTAAGAACCTATCGTATTCTCACTTGAGAGTATTTGGTTGCTTAGTGTTTGCACATGCATCCAATGAGCTTAGACAAATGTTTAATGCAAGGACAACCCCATGTATCTTCATAGGGTATGGAGATGAGAAATTCGGATACAGGTTATGGGACCCAAAGGAGAAGAAGGTGATTAGAAGCAGAGACGTTGTATTCCATGAAAGCCAGCCAATAACAAACATTGAAAAGCCCACAATGTCTCAGAATCCAAATTCTAGTACCCATGAAGACATTTCAAGACCAGCACCAACACAGTTTGCTACTAATGACGTTTTGGTGCCTGAGGAAATACCAGAAGCAGAAGAGAAGAAAGAAGCAGAGGGTGTTGAGCAGGGAGAGCCACAATCCCCTCCACCAAAAGATGTTGGATCGTCACAAGGATGAGATGATGGTGAACCTTCGAACCCAGAAGTTCGTAGATCTGAACGAGATCGGATTCCGTCAACGAGATATCCAAAATTCGAGTACATTCTGCTTACTAAAGATGGAGAACCAGAAAATTTTCAAGAAGCTGTATCTCATAAGGATAAAGAAAAGTGGTTGTTTGCAATGCAGGATGAGATGAATTCTCTGCAGAAGAATCACACTTATGAGATAGTCAATCTTCCACACGGGAAAAATGCTTTAAAAAATAAATGGGTGTTCAAGCTGAAGAAAGATGGCAGCGAAAAAGTGGTGAAGGACAAAGCTCAGTTAGTAGTTAAAGGATTCCAGCAGAAAAAGGAAATTGACTTTGATGAGATCTTTTCACCAGTTGTAAAAATGACTTCAATAAGAGTCATTCTTGGCTTGGTAGCAAAGTTGAACTTAGAGCTTGCTTGAACAAATGGATGTCAAGATAACATTTCTTTATAGAGATTTAAATGAAGAAATCTACATGCAGCAGCAAGAAGGTTTTGAGGTGTCAGGTAAGAAACTCGTTTGCAAGCTAAAGAAGAGTTTGCATGGTCTGAAGCAAGCACCAAGGCAGTGGTACAAGAAGTTTGACTCTTGCATGGTGAGTCAAGGGTATAAGTGAACTGCTGCAAATCAGTGTGTATATTTAGAGATTTCCTTATGGGAACTTCGTTACTCTTCTACTATATGTAGACAATATTTTGATCGTAGGACAAGATGCAACAAAGATCAGACAGCTAAAGAAGGAACTCTCCAAGTCCTTTGACATGAAGGACTTAGGACCGACTCAACAGATTTTAGGAATGCAGATTGTTCGAGATAGGAAAAACAGAAGGCTATGGCTATCTCAGGAAAAGTACATTAAACGAGTGATCAAGAAGTTCAATATGCATAATGCCAAACCGGTAAGCATTCCATTAGCCAATCACTTCAAGTTGAGTAAGAGTTCGTGTCCCTCATCCAAGAAAGAGATCGAGGAGATGTCATCAATACCATACTCTTCAGTAATAGGAAGCTTGATGTATGCAACGGTATGTACCAGACCAGATATTGCTCATGCAATGGGTACAGTGAGTTGTTTTCTCTCTAACCCTGGAAAGGAACATTGAGAGGCAGTCAAATGGATTCTCAGGTACTTAAAAGGTACGCCGAAAACATGTTTTTGTTACGGGGGAGCTGATCCAATCTTGGAAGGCTATACGGATGTAGACATGACAGGAGATCTTGATGGTAAAAAATCTACTTCGGGATTTCTCTACACTTTTGCAAGGGGAGCCGTGTCATGGCAATCAAGATTGTAGAAGTGTGTTGCTTTATCCACAACAGAAGCTAAGTATATTGCAGTAGTAGAAGTTGGGAAAGAAATGTTGTGGTTAAAGCGTTTTCTCTAAGAATTTGGGATCATGCAAGAGGACTACAAGATATATTGTGATAGTCAAAGTGCTCTGGATTTGAGTAAAAACTCAATGTATCATTCACGTACAAAGCACATAGACATTCGCTATCATTGGATACGCGAAGTGATGGATCAACAACTGTTGAGATTAGAGAAGATCTACACAAAGGAGAATTCAACCGACATGTTAACTAAAGTGGTTACTCAAGAAAAGGTAGAGCTATGCAGAGACGTAGCTGGGATGTTTGTCAAATGACAATAGATCCAGATGTGACTTGAGGGGGAGAATTATAGAAGTCAAGCCACCATTAGGTAACCTTAGCTATATCAGGTAGCGTGGGCATGGTTGGAAGAAGGCTGTTTTTAGCTGCAGGCGGCATGCTTTGACTGTATCAGACAGGGTAGGCAAATCTGCCTAAACTTATTGATTTTGCTTACATTCATTCTCCTATAAATAGCTATCTTCTTTTCTTGTAATATCATCCCAAGTTAAAGGATCAGTGAGGATCCAGAGAGAGTGAGAGATCCGTGAGAGTTTTTTATAGAGAAAGAAATTTTGATTGTAATTTCTTCTGTAAATCTATTCTGGTGAAATAGATAGCTTTTCTCATATTATATCTCTTGATTTATTATTTATTAATCTTTGATTTCTCCGACACGAATAACGTATTCCAAATGCGTTTTAACAAAAACCAGCAAAACAACAACAATAATCACTATTTTCAATTTCCAAACAAGCAATTATTTTACTAAACCAGAGAAAGTCATCTCAAGGTGGTTCACCTAACCCCGCAACCTTCAGGTTGATAATCATCAATGCCAATGTAAATAATAACAGAGTAAATTTTTTACAGCTACGCGTCAGTATATTAATTTATTTGAAGTGGGCATTCTTTACGTAACACTTACGTTCCGGAGTTGTTGGTATTCAAATTTGGACAGTCTCTCCTCATGTACATGACGTTTAAAGGGAACTGTCATTGGCCAAACACATGCGAGATTTGGCTGGTCAACCAAAGCTGTTCTGGCTTTGGAGGGCCATTCAGCGACAGTCGTTCTGAACTCTCTCTTTAATGGCCTTTCTTTTCTTGACACATAGTTTCATTGATGCTTGATGTCAGTCTCGATCCTTGAGAGAACACTTTCCTAGTTTCATATATAGTGAACTCGCCAAGTTTTATTTTTTTAGTTTTGTTGGACCGGAACCTCCAACGAGATGACGGAGACAGAAAAGTCAACTGAGAAATTTCATATTTCGGACAAAGAGAGAAAGAAAGGGGTATAACCAGTTGACGAGACATGGGGATTTCAGATTCTTTTGCGATAGATTTGAGGGCGAGTCGAACAAAACCCGGGTCGTAGATTTGAAAGCTCGGTTTTGGGAAAATCTTGATCTGTGAGATGGGTTATTGTTGTTGCCTTTGAGATCATTCCTGTTCAGCAGAGATTCAAATTTTTTACTCGAATTTCTGTCAATTTTTTGTGACCCAGTTCGAGGAACACTGATCTGTGTAACTGGGTCGTAGTTAGTTTCTGGAAATTTGCGCCAGAAAAGTGACCAATGGTGGAAGAAGAGCAGCTCCCAATTCATGTGGAGGGGAACCAAGAAAAGGGACCCAATAGAGGGATCTCTGAGCCTGTATGGAATCCAGTCAAATGGTTCAAAATGCTTGCCATGGAAATGCATTGGAGCTTTGTTTTAGGGGTGGTGGTTGTCTATGGAGTAAGCCAGGGAATGGGTGGCGCTCTAGGTCGTGTTGGCACAGAGTACTACATGAAGGATATCCAGAAAGTACAGCCTTCTGAAGCCCAGATTTACTCTGGAATAACTTCCATTCCTTGGATTGTCAAGCCTATTTGGGGAATTCTGACAGATGTTGTTCCCATTCTTGGGTATCATCGACGACCTTATTTCGTTTTAGCAGGTGACTATATGAAATAGCATTCTATTATCAATCCTCCTGACATAGGTTCGGTTGCTTCCTAAGATTGGTGATTTTATATGTTGGAGTTGAATGCATACGTTTGTATTGAAACATCTAACTAAGATGGCTCAAATTCCAAATTTGAGGTACCAATTCAATGGAGCCAAATGCAACAGGTTTTTGTTGGTTAGAACAATTAGCACCTGCTTAACATTTTTATTGTATCTCTGATTGTGCTGGAAAATAGAGCTTGTGCAATTAGGATATTTGCTGTCAGATTTACTTTGAAAATTTGATCTATGTGGAGCAGATGTTGCTTGAATGTAGATAACTTGGCAAAGATAGAATGCGTAGTAGTTTTAGTTGGTTTTTATATGTTATGTTAGGAAAGAAATTTCATATTCAGTTTACGGGTTTGGTGCCTCCTATGGGCCCATTATAAACAATACTTGGAAAGAAACACTAGGGAACAAGTTCTTGAAGAGATGAAGATGTTAACAAGTGGGTTTCATACCAATTAGGCGACCGTGTAAGTCATTATTTTATCTCCCACTTAATGAGAATTAGATCTTTGTGATTGTCATTTGATTAGGAAAGCTATATAATATAATCAGAACAACACAACAACAACAACATATTCAACCTTTATCCCACTATGTGGGGTCGACTACATGAATTCTAGACTTTCATATATTTCTATCTTTTGTCATGTCTTCATTTAGGCCCATACACTGCATATCAAACTTTAATGTCTCTCTTGAAGTATTCTTGGGTTTGCCTCTATCTCGACCTTTTTTTTTTACTAATTGTTCCATTTCATTAAGTCTCATCACAGGAGTGTCTCTTGGTCTCCTTCTCACATGGTCAAACTATCTTAGTCTAGTCTCTCTCATCTTTTCCTCGATTGGTACTACGCCTACCTTATTATAAATAACCCCATTTCTAATTTTATCTTTTTTTGTATGGCCGCACATCCATCTTAGCATCTTCATCTCCACTACGCTCGTCTTTTGCTCATACTGATATTTGACTGCCCAACATTCTGAGCCATATAACAAGACTAGTCTTATAGTTGTCCTATAGAATTTTCTTTTCAGTTTTAATGGGATTTTACCATCACATAACACCCCTAATCCATTTCTCCATTTTAGCCAACCTGCCTTAATTCTATGCGTGACATCCTCGTGAATTTCTTCATCTTTTTGAATCACTAATCTCAAATATCGAAAATGGTCTTTTCTTTGTAAGATTTGGTCTTCTAATTTTATTATAACATCTTCCACTCTTGCATTCTTACTAAATTTACATTCCATATATTATGTTTTTCTTCTTCTTAATTTAAATCCTTTAGATTCTAAATTATTTTTCCACAACTCAAGCTTAGTGTTCACTCCCTCTTTTGTTTCATCCACCAACACTATGTCATTTGCAAATAGCATGCACCATAGCACCTCTGACTGAATGTGTTTAGTGAGTTCATCCATTACTAAAGCAAATAAGTATGGACTTAGTGTAGAACCTTGATGCAGTTCTATTGTAATTTTAAACGGTTCAGTATCCCCTCCGCATGTTCTGACCCTTGTCTCTATACATGTCCTTCAGGGCTTGTATATAAGCTATTTGGACTCTTTTTTTCTCTAACACCCTCCATAATACTTCTTTAGGGACACTATCATAGGCCTTTTCTAAATCTATAAACACCATATGTAGATCCTTCTGATGATCCCGATACCTTTCCATTAGGCAACTCAGTAGGTATATAGCTTTCATTGTTGATCTACCAGACATGAAACCAAACTGATTTTCCGAGACATTTGTTTCTTTTCTGAGCCTTTGCTCTATTACTCTCTCCCAGAGTTTCATAATATGAGTCATTAACTTAATTCCTCTATAATTTTCATAGTTTTGAACATCTCCTTTGTTCTTGCATATAGGGACCAAAGTACTCTTCCTCCACTCATCTGGTTTTTTTTTTGTATTTAAGGATCGTGTTAAATAATTTTGTTAGCCAGGAGATGCCCTCTTCTCCCATGCATTTCCATGCTTCTATCGGTATATTATCCGATCCCACCGCCTTATGATTTTTCATATTTTTTAATACTTGCCTTATTTCATTTGAACTTATACGTCGATAAAATGTATAGCTCACATTTCCTTCGGAGTTACTAAGATGTCCCAACCTAACTCTTGTGTCCCCACCATCATTGAATAATTTATGAAATACTCCTTCCATCTCTCCTTAATCGCTCCCTCATTCACTAATACATTTTGATTTTCATCTTTTATGCATTTCACTTGGTTTAGATCCCTTGTTTTTCTTTCTTTTGCTTTAGCTAATTTATATATATCCCTTTCTCCATCTTTTGTATCAAATCGTTTATATAGATTCTCATATGCTTTTGACCTTGCTTCACTAATAGCTCTTTTTGCTGTCTTTTTCGCTTCTTTATAATTTTTTAGGTTTTCTTTATTGTTGCACTGATATACAGCCTTATAGCAAGTTTTCTTATTTCTAATTTTCAATTATATCTCTTTATTCCACCACCAAGGCTCCTTAAGGTTTAGGGTTCTACCATTTGTCTCTCCAAGGACTACATTTGTTGTGCTTCTCAGGGCAATAGCCATTTCTCTCCACATTTGATTTGTCTGTCCTTCTCCATTCCATTCCTTTCTATCCCTTAATTTTTCTTTGAAGATTAGTTGTTTCTCCCTTTTTAAATCCCACCTCCTAATTCTTGGATTCTATTTTATGTGATTTTTTCTCTTCCAATTTCTTACTTGGACATCAAGTACCAAAAGTTTATGTTGAGTAGTCAAACACTCCTCTGATATCACCTTACAATCCCTACAACATGACCGATCCTCTTGTCTCATGAAGAAGTAATCTATTTGGGTATTTGATGTGACATTTTTATAAATGATTAAGTGTTCGTATCGTTTTTTTAACTTAGTATTGGTTATGATGAACTCATATGCCATAGCAAAATCTAGAATAGATTTACCCTCATTATTAATTTCCCCGAATCCATACTCTCCATGTACCGCTCTATAGCCTTTTCCGTCTCTACCCACGTGACCATTTAAGTCACCTTCTATAATCATTTTCTCTTCTTTTGGTATCATTTGTATGAGTCTCTCTAGGTCCTCTCAGAATTTTGTTTTTATCTTCTCACCTAACCCCGCTTGTGGTGCATATGTACTAAAGATATTCATAGTCATTCTTTCTTGACTAACCTTCACCATAATAATCATCTCTCTTATTCTCTTTACATCTACTACCTCATCTACCAAGTTTTTATCCATAATAATTCTCACTCCATTTTTCGCTCGATCATTTCCTATGTACCATATTTTATATCCAATTTATGATAAAGCTTTTGCTTTTTTCTCTACCCATCTTGTCTCTTGAAGGCATATAATATTAATCTTTCTCCTAATCATCACATCTTCCGCTTCCATAGCTTTGCCTGTTAATGTTCCTATGTTCCATGACCCAATCCTTAATCTATGATTTTGGTTTTGGCTTTGACTTTGAATTTGATTTTGTTTTTAATTTTGATTTTGTTTTTTATTTTGGTTTTGATTTTGGACTAGCTTCTTTACCCACATCCGTCCAAGTAAATGCGGGGACCCTTGCTCATTTGTCATTGCATCCGAGCACCGATGCAGCGGCCCTACCTCACTTGACACTACACGCAGGCTGTGTAGCGCGTCGCTATGAAGAGTTACGCTCCAACGGTTTTTTATAATTTGTCTAGAGTTCATATTTTGGATCCGATTAAGTTTTACGTTGGTTGTCGGCTACCTAACACAACCCTCCTCCTTTAGCCAGACTTGGGACCGGTAGTGGATAACATCCCTAGGCGGAGTTTATATAATATAATCAGAAGAAGAAATAAAATAATGTCAGTGTCCTTGTGAAAAAAAAAAAACACAAATGGAAACTTACAATGTAAAGACTTTACTAAATCAGCACAAAAAATCTTGGAAAAACACTTGACTGCAAGAGAAAAGTTTCTGAAAAAAAAACTTCAATGACTTTGTAACCTCTACAATTTGTTCCATTCCAAGTAATCTTTATAATAAACGTTGTTATTCTTTAATTTCAAGACCATTCTGATATTTCTTCCTTTCTTCTTGTGGACAAAGGTGATTTCCTTCTTCTTTCTTCTTTCTTTTTTTTTGGGGGGTGGGGGGGGAGGGCATTTCTTCAATTATCTTTCTTTTTAAAGTAGGTCATTGGCTTTTCTGATTTACTCTGTTAGCTTCCTTGGCAAAGGGTTTTGTTCTATTTTACCTCTGCTTATCAACAAAAAGTTTAGGAGAACTGTATTGTCTGGGTAAATTGTCTTGAAGTGTAACTCTTTCTTCCGGGGCCTTTGGCTATGATGTTGGTATATATGTGTCTTTGCCTGTAGATATGAAAATTTTCAATTCATCCAATGCTGTTTATTGCTTGTCATGGTCTCCTTTCTGAATATGAATGAAAAGGTGATGCTAAAATGATGCTGAAATTGCTCATTTTGCTTTGTATACCATCTCACACATGGGTATCAGTATCTTTAGCAACTAGACAGCTTTAGTCTCCAGGCTCAGGAGCATTATGATAAAACCTGTACTTTTATTGAGACTCCAAACCAATGTTACATCAGATTATGTGCATAGGCTGAGGGAATTGCTGCAGTTTTTTAGATTAATTTAGACAGCTTTAATCTCCAGGCTCAGGAGCATTATGATAAAACCTGTACTTTTATTGAGACTCCAAACCAATGTTACATCAGATTATGTGCATAGGCTGAGGGAATTGCTGCAGTTTTTTAGATTAATTTTTCTAATACTTTCCTGGCTATGTAATGAAACAACCTGCAATGACCTGCTGTATTTTTGTTTCTTAGTTTCCACAAAATAAGCACCCAGAACATTCAGCGTCAGTTAAATAAGGTTCATACATATGTATATGTTACTTTCCCCTTTTCATGGAACGTGACAGGAACAGGAACTACATTCAGACTTGCCTTTGTTCTTAATCAGCATGTTAGATATCTGTGGAATTTGCCTTTGGATGTTCATTTATACTTGCATAGAGATGGAAATGCCACCAGTTCCTTGGTAATGAAAGTGATGGAGGAAATTAACTCCTTGAATCTCGATAGCAAGCTTGATGTAGAGTGATGCTTTAGGTGGTTTCTGTTGCTATTTTTAATTGGTTTAGTTGGATAAGTTATGTGGTGCTTATAGTCTTGGAAATGCCCTATGAGAAAATCCTTAAAGTCTTGTGGAGGGGTTTAGACAATAAGGGAGTCAAGATTGTTTATATACAAGTTATTAAAGACGTAAATCATAAAACGAAAACGTGTTGGGACTTGTGAATGACAGATGCTGAGATTTTTTTAATTATAATTGTATTATATCAAGCACCTACACTAAATTGTTATCTCTTTTCTCTAATGATGGATAAACTCACTAAACATCTCTAAGAAAGGTGCCTTGGTTAATGCTATTTGATCAAATGATGTTGTCTTAGTAGATGAGAGATGTAGAATACTAAGCTTAAGTTATAAAGGAACACCTTAGAATCCAATGACTTCAAATTGAGCAGGTCAAAAACTGAACGCATAAAATGTAAGTTTAGTAACAACAAAAATATGTATGGCATTGTGGTGACTTGAATATCAGGTTGTTTGAAGAAAATATAAATTCACATATCTTGGATCAATTATTCAAAAGGGTAGAATGATTAGTGAAAGTGTTGTTCACATAATCAAGACAAGATAGTAAAAGTAAAAAAGTGCTGCTAACATTTTATGTGATTTTAAAATTCCTTTCAAGCTACATAGAAAGTTTTATCAGACTATTTTAAGATCGGTTCTATTGTATGGCACGGAATATTAGACAATTAAATGGCAACATTTCCAAAATATAAGTAACTGAGATGAGGATGTTATAGTGAAAGTGAAGTCAAATAACAAAAGACAATTAAAATAAAGTTATTTGTAGGAAACCTGAATCTTGCCTAAGATAAGATGGTTTGCATATGTGAGAAAAATCCAATCCAACAGTCACACATATGAGAAGAGTGGATGGAATTGAAGAAATTTGTAACAAACAAGGTAGAGGGAAACCAAAAAAATCTGGTGAAAAATTCTTAGGCATGGAATAGGAGATAATAACTTTACAAAAGATGGTTATGACTAGAGATGGTTGGCAAGTTAGGATCCATATAACCAACCCTATTATTTGTGGATGTTGAGGAGTTGAAATTTATCTAGGATATTTTGTGAAGATATTTTCTTTTTCTTTTCTTTTTTTATCCTTTAGCTTTTCAAATTTAGTTTTATCCAGATACGGTTTGTTGGAAAGGGGGGTGAATCCTATCCTTGTTTTTAGGAATGCAGCTGGCTAAAGGTAAGTGTTAGTTGAGATTTGTTTTTGACTTATTTTTTTCTTTTGTTGCTGCTATATAAAGGCAGCCTCTGTTATTAAATTTCTGAGAGACATTTTTTCCATTTCTAACTTTCTCTTCATCCATTCTTTCTTTTATTCCCTGAGTGTTTTTACAGTGGAATTAAGACTTTGTGTTATTTTCATTGTTGTTATTTTAGTTGGCTAAATGTTGGTTTAACATATGCGTTTTCAAGAGTTTGTAATTATGAATAAAGGGGTGTTGTGGTGTTTTTGGATGAGTTGGTCATTGACAAATTTTACATTCTTTGAGATTAACTTTTTGAACAAATATCTTTCTGCTCTATGGGTAGTTCCTCGGTAAGCCCAGTACTCTCTTTTCCTTTCCTAAATCATCTCTAATTTAATCAACAACAGGAGTCATGAAAGATATACAAGTTTCTTGTTTTTGTTTTCAATGTAAGAAAATATTACCAAAAAAACAGCCATCAGCATGAAGAGTTGATCTTTTATTGACCTCAAGAAGGCATACCTCCCTTATATGCCACTTTTGGGATAACACAAATTAGCAAACCCCAGAAAAATGTTGGGTAATCCTAAGATTGCTAGAATATGATATTCTTGCATCCTGAGAGTGAGGTGAGAATGTTGGTCTCAGATCGGGATGATCACTGATTAACATCCTAAGGATTACCAATTTGGAACGAACCATATATTATATGAAACAGACATCCAATCTGGTGGTTTTAATCCCATATTGAGCAGGGGTTAGTAGGAAGGAAAAGATATTTATCCTTACTATACGGCAATATATTCAGGAATAAGTGGGAACATCAGCACGAATGATATTGTCTTTTAGCACCAGTAGGTAGATGAAGGGAACCAGCATAATTCTAGGCTTTGCTTATTTTGCTCTTGATTTTTGTATGGCACTTTCATCAGCAGACTTGCTAACCACTTAAGTGAACTCATAAACATAATAATCCAAGGTTCATAGGGGAATCTACCCAAATGATGCTCAAATATTTGATCATTTCAGCATAATATCTGGAAGAAAATCTACATTCAAGACCAACTGGAGAAAATTCTTACTTTCTGTGTATCTGTAGTGAACCGTGTTTCAGATGAAATAATACGATACCTTTGTGTTATTGTGTTCGTTAGATCTCAAAATTTAAGTATGTGTGACAATACGCATTGAGGAGAAGACCATCCACTTTTGCTCCTATAAGCTTAGATGTCTAGTTTATACAATGTCTAAAACTTGTGCCCTCTTCTTGTCTGCTATTGTCTTATGAAAGTATGTTGAAACCTTATATGTGGGATTTAGATAGAATCATAGAAACTTTCCTTCACTTACATAAAACTTGGCTGATAATGACGACTTTCATGAACAATTTTGCAAAGTTTCCTTACCATGATTGTTATATGATTGTAGATGGCTTGCATTGGTGGCCAAATTAGCTGGGTTCTCCTTTACCTGGATTTTGAAGCTATAAAGAAAATTTGGGAATTGTGACAATGGGAGACTTTAAAGTTCTAGTATTAGGATAAAAGTTCAAAAGCATTTGTGTGACTTTGCTTTATTTCGATTATAGTCATTGAGGGATAAAGTTATTTTCTTGAAATTGTTCCTAGACCCATATGAAGTTTTGTGCTCTTAGGAGATAGGCAGCGTATCCGTAGTGTCAGAAGTGTATCCTGTTTTAATGATAATTGGAAAGCGGTAGAACAATTTTCAATGCATAAGTCACAAATGTAATGCAAGTGACAAATTTTTTCACAGAAATGCTTGTATCTCTTCTTAGCTATTACTTTCCAAGTTCAAGGATTGACTTAAGGAAAGGACTTCATAATAGCTAAACCATGTTGAGTATAAGTACCCAGTTTTTATTACATAAGCTGTTCTGGTTGATCCAGCTCCCTTTAGTTCCATAAGTTCATTGTCATCTAAGGAGCGAGGATGAGATATTCTTGCATGGGACGTTGAGGGCATCCTCTAGGGAGGGGGATGGCGGGAAGGGGAATGGTCCTGCCAGCACCACTTAGTCCAAACACTACTTTATTTGTTCACAAATGGCACATTAAGTAACTGGCATTGCCATTCTCATATTCTACCTCCATGTTGACTGCAGTGGAAGAATATCTAATGGAAAACATTTATGTACTCAAAACTTTAGGCGCTGTCCATTCATTGAAAGATGAACATGAGGTGACAGTTATCTTTTACTCTAACAAAGGACAAAAGAGAAAAAGGTAACAAAACAAGTTATACAGCTAATCTCCAATTTATTTTACCTTGTACTTGCATGTCCTGAAACTGCATCTTTTCCATGTAATGGGGAATAGTACATTCCTGCACGAAGCAGCATTGAGTCTCTCCATGTTGAAGTGGCTACTATTGAGAGAAAGTGATCCTTCTTCTTTTATTATGGTTATTGGTTGCCCTTTATTGAAAACTAAACAAAAGTAAATAGTTGGTTGTTTGGTGGGATGGAAGAAATTTTGAATTTATTTTACTGATATCATTGTTTTCATTTCAGGTGTCCTTGGTGTTATCTCCATGCTCTTTCTATCATTTCACAGGGAGCTGCATCTCCTCTTTGCAGTGTTGTGTTTAACTGCCGGAAGTGCTGGGGTTGCAATAGCAGATGTGACCGTTGACGCATGTGTGGCAC
This sequence comes from Diospyros kaki, assembly GCA_036245055.1. Lineage (NCBI taxonomy): Eukaryota > Viridiplantae > Streptophyta > Magnoliopsida > Ericales > Ebenaceae > Diospyros > Diospyros kaki. The sequence goes on along the minus strand of BSEG01000001.1, from coordinate 36,962,502 downwards.
AAAACAGTGGTACTCATCCCTTGCTTGCTGCTGATATGCAAAGCTTATGTGCTCTGAGTTCGGCTATAGGAGCACTTGTAGGATTTTCTTTTAGTGGTATTCTGGTTCATTTAATCGGTCCAGTGGTTAGTTTCTGCCCCAGTTTTTTTATTTTTTGGTGGCTAAAAATGCATCTTTCTTTTTCAGTATACTTTGAATATTAGAAAATATGATATTTGATCTCATGACATATTTCTTGCTCTCTTCAAAGGGTGTGTTAGGCTTGCTGACAATCCCAGCTGGACTTGTATTACTACTTGGCTTCATACTTAAGGAATCCTACACGCCGAATTTTTCTTACAGACAGGTACTTCTGGTACTTTGTCTATCGTCTCCATTGCAATTAACCTCCCAATTCTTATACTCCCATCTGGGCATCAGGTAACTCAGAAGTTCATCAATGCTACTAAGGCTATGTGGGCAACCTTAAGCTGCCCGGAAGTGTGGAGGCCATGTGTATATATGTACTTATCCCTTTCACTGAGTTTAAATATCCATCAAGGGATGTTCTACTGGGTCACAGATTCTGATGCAGGGCCCTCTTTTTCCAAGGTATCTCAGTATTCCAGTTCAAAATTTGAGAACCACAAAATGAAAAAAATAAAAAATAAAAAATAAAAAAATTATCCATAGGTAGAGCATAAACAGTGGCCTTGATCTTTCAAACATAGCAATGCTGCAAGACATCATATTCATATATAATGCCTTTGTGCAGGAGAGTATTGGCTACTTGTATTCAATCGGTTCAGTCGGCACCCTTTTGGGAGCTATACTGTATCAGTATGGTTTAAAAAACCACCCTTTCAGGGACCTATGCTTTTGGACTCAGTTGCTGTTTGGCCTATCTGGAATGCTGGATTTGGTGCTGGTGCTGCGCTTAAACTTGAAATTTGGTATCCCAGATTATCTCTTTCTGGTGATTGATGCAAGTGTTTCACAGATGATTGGACGGCTCAAATGGATGCCTCTTAATGTCCTGAGTTCAAAGCTCTGCCCCCCTGGCATTGAAGGCACTCTGTTTGCCTTGCTAATGTCAATTGATAATGCTGGGCTTCTCACAGCTTCATGGGGAGGAGGCCTTCTGCTCCACATCTTGAAGGTCACGAGAACACAATTTGATAAGCTCTGGCTGGCCATTTTGATTCGAAACCTGTTGAGAGTCTCCCCTCTATGTCTGCTATTTCTGATACCACGAGGCGATCCCAACTCTTCTATTCTTCCAGCTGAGGTCCTAAATGCGGAAGAAGTTGATGGGACCCTAGAAACCAAAAGAATAGAACTTGTCTCTCTTGTCGATAATGCTGATGGAAGATGAGTTTATTGAAGAGCTAAAATCGCATGCGTGCAATGGTCAAGGAAGACAAACTGTTGCAGGAGGCTAAACTTGCGCAGCCTTGACTGTTTTTTGCCACAATAGCTTCCACATTCTATTTTCTGAAAATTTGGGTTGCAAATGTGTTCAGGAGTTTGAGAAATGATTAAAAAAAACAAAAAATTGTGCCTGCCTATCCAATGCATGAAAACTGATGGGTATTAGAGGCAGTGATTTTTACTAATCAAAAGGATAATGTCATGGCCAAAACAAGCAGATCTGGCAACAAAGTCTCCACTTCTTCACTTCTACACTTGAATACACCCAACATCTACGAGTTCCCTAAACAAAATACAACCAGCTGGTAACGTTTCAGGTTAATGGTAACATTTCAGGTCATGCAACCTTTTGTAATGTCGCAGATGTCATTCCTGGTCACATTACATTTTCCTATCCATCCCAGTTTCATCTTGGAGGAGAAAAAATACTGGCTGAACTGAGGTATCTTTTCATCACCAGACCAGTTTCGGAAACATAATTCACGACAGGACTGCAGTCGCAGCATTAACGCATTGCCGTCAAGTTTGCTCTCTCATTTCACCCTTCTCCTCCTATCCCTGTCTCTCTCTTTGCCCCGCTCTCTGTCCTGCTCATCTCTCTCCCTGCTTCCACTCTTCTCCCGGTCCCTTGCTCTCCCAGTTTCAGGGTCGTGAGCTCTATCTCGGTCTCTGTCACGGTGCCTTTCTCGATCCCTGTCCCCATCACCTTCCTTCTCCCTTTCTTTGCTAGATGACTTCCATTGCGGGCTCTCACTTCGACTCTGGCTCCGGTGCCGCTTCCTTGAAGATTCCCGAGAATCATTTTTTCTCTCCCTCCTCTCCAATGAGGATCTCTCTGCAATTTCGTGGTTTTGAATTAAGTCTCAGGTATTGTATCACATGCAATTCCAAGAAAAGCAACATGAAAGATATAAAGATAAATCATCGTATCATCAACTACAATTTATCCTAATTTAGAGTCTGGCAGCACAACATTCATAGTGTGAATTGACTTCTAAAAATTACGTTGACAATATAAATCCATACAAAAAAAAAAAAATAATGTGACAATTTTACATTAGATGCACATATAACAGTAAGATAACTTTCTATGATCATTTCTTCTTTCAGATATCAGACTAACAAAATAATGCTGTGTACTCAAAATATAAGGCAAATAAATTCTTCAGACAATAAAATGATCAAAATGTCCTATATAAAAACAACATATCAAGTATTTAACCAAATATGTTTCTAACTCACAAATCATTTTTATTTATGACCTTATCTTCTATAAGGCTCTTATAATTCCAAAATGTCTTCTATATCAAATTATAAAAGAAACGGGAGAAAAACCTAGTGCATGAGGCTTTCCTTATTGTGAGAGCAGTATTTGTATACAGCCACTCCCCTTACTTTTTGGCAAATAGGCTATTTTCATAACTTGAGCCTGTGACAGTCACAAAATATCAACCTAACTATTGTTACCAATAAACCTTAGATCAGCAACTTCAATGATGCTTCTTTCAGTCGGACCACTCTCCTCAATTCCAATCACAAATGGATCAACGATTTAAGATCCTTTTTTCAGGGAATATTGAGCACAAACTCAACGACATAAATTGCTGAATAATACTATCCAAAAACTAAACCATAGAGAGAGTAATAATGTAAAAGGAATAACATTACTTTTAGTACCGGAAGAAGAATATGTAGATATCCAGACAGTAATAATGTAAAAGCAACATTAATTTAGGGACCGGAAGAAGAATATTTAAATATCCAGATAACGCCAATGCATGTACGTGCCATCAAGTGAAAACTTTTCAGGGTTGCATTTTTAAATATGATGCCTACAGAGGTGAATGCATTCTTTTTAGTAAACAGTAAATATTTTGCATGTGAAGCAAATCATGAAAAGTTAAAGCCAATATGACAGGTTTAGCACTTACTGCTGGCTGAAACATCATCACCAGAATCTGATAGCCCATATTCAGATTGTAGCCGTTTTCTATAATTTGCAACTTTTCTCTCAATGTCCTCAAAATTTTTCACTCCTCGCTCTTCTAGAGATTCACGATATTCCATCAAAGCAACCTCAAGACGCCTCAATTTTTGTCTGTTCAACATGATTCAACACACAAATCAGGCACTTTATCATTGGAAGTCAAAAAACTTGATAAATTGAATATTTCAATTCAGAAAATTGGACAGCATTTCAGTTATTTATCTATTAGTTCTTTCATTTTGATAGTTAAAGAGAGTTAAGGCAAAAAAAAAAGAGACTGATGCAGAACTCCACCTTCAACCAGAAACCCCTCGCGCCAAAAAAAAAACAAAGAAAGAAATGAGTATAAAATACCCAGTACTCTGCAAAAAAGAAGTAATTACCACAAAAAGTTGACAAATACTTAGATGATTCCAGCTAAAGATATACCATAATTATCCTATTTTAACCAACAAAATTGGATTAATTCCAAATAAATACTGAAACAAGCATGCTTTGCAGGCAAAACTAACAAAAAAAATTTCACCAGGTCCAAATCCACCACCTCCTAAGAATAAACTATGGCATCTAGTAGCAGTGGCAGCATGCAATACCTTTGTTCCTCATTCATTCCATTATCAGGCTGTGCAGAAATGCTTGTATCAGTTGCAAGCTCCATCTCTTCTGCCCTTTTAAAAGCATCGGCAGCATTCTCACTCCCAGAAGATGAATAACTTAACCCCAGATTCCTAGGGCTTCTCCTTTGTTCATCATCACTTTCATCATCCTCTCTGGCCCATTTAGAAGCTGGCAAAACATTATCAGTTTTTCCTTTATTTGCAAAAGCTTTTAGTTCAGGCTGTGGAATAGCAATGGGTGAGGCAAATGGTATAGATGCTTTGCCTTGTGGATGAATCCCATCCTCCCCATAATGATTCCATCCTGACAATCCCATGGGCTCCATGTCAATATGTGTTTCCTTTCGCCCGCTTGAGTATCTACCTGAAGTTGGTAGGCTTTGTGAATATTTCAAGTCATCATCTAGTTCATAGCCCCTCTGCTTCTCTGCCTCCTCCAAATAAAGCAATCTTGCAACCATCATCTCTCTACCACCAACAAGGGATAATCCATTGTGTCTACATCTTCTTTCCAGCTCACCAAGAGGCAGACTTAAAAGCTCCCTCATGGCTGCTCCTTTTCCCATTGCCAGCTCAGCATCTTGGTTTACCCCTCCATCACCTGTATCCTCAGAGCTATTCTTCTTTTCTATATCTGGTGCATCACCACATATAGCATGAAAAGAGACCACACCAGAGTTCCCAGATCGCAGAAATGTAGCTCGTAATCCATTCACATATGCATCAGAAAATAGAAACCAGTCAGCCCATACTTGGAGAACTTTCAGAACCCGTTCCTGCAGATTGTCAGAGCAAACAGATTAGGGCACTGATTATTAGCAAACAGCAGGAGGGGCAACCACAACTTCAACATGATTTAAGCTGTAGAGTTACCTTAAGGGCCTCAGCAGTGATTCTTCCTGTTATACTGCAATACAAGTCATTAAAGCTTTCCATTATGTCAGGCAGAGTTGCTTCAAATTTGGTGCGGTAAGCTGAAGCATTCTTAACAGGGGCACTACTATTGTGAAGAATGTCTGAAACAAGCATGAGCCTTGCAACTTTAGTTGGTATTGGGGTTTCTTTAAGTGTCAAAGACTCAGTTAAAACTTCAACCACCTGCAGTGCAGTAGAGCATTTATAAGCACATCCAGAAAATCAACACAGGTTCTAGGCATTCTTATTTCTTTCATTTTGCCTTATTAGTTTGCTAGACTACCATATTTTTGAAACTGAATAACATGTCAGAACAAGTATAGCATAATGCCACCTGGTTGATGATTCGTTATGGTACATTGATACAAATATGGAATAAGACATCTTCCTTTGTATGCAATTCAGAGAAGGTTAGGCTCGGTTGGAGAGCTGCGTGTAGCTTTGGAGCAAGTCGTGTGTGTGTGTGTGCACCCATTTTAAAATATACTATAATGAGAGAAAATTGGTGAGTTTTTATTTCTCCATAGGATCAATTTTCAGATCTCTAATTTTAACTATTTTTTTTATTTCCATGTCCTAAACTTCTCCCTTAGATTTGTCTTTAATTTCTCAACCATGCTTCCTCTAAATTAAGTTTGGTCTGTCCTGCAATCAGGTGCATTCATGAACAGGATCATGGCATCATCACAGTTCCATGGGGCCCCAGCAATTGAAGTATGATGTGGTCACTAACCGGTCCTAAAACCAGTTCAAGAGTCAGTCCAAACCGGCCCAAAAGCGGCCAGTCCGGCCCAAACAAGGGCCGAAACTTCATATCTTCATATTCTTTTAGAACTTTTACTTATATTTTACTTCATATGTTTTAGGATTTTAATTCTATTTCATATTTGTTAGGGTTTTATTTCTATTAGGATTTAGTTGGATTTTATTTATAATATTAGATGGATTAACTGAACACTATATATACTTATTAGTTGGCATTTGTAAACAGTTTTTTAATTGAACTTTCTGCAAGCCTATTCAGTATTATCAGCAAGCTAGATTCAGCTTTGCGCCTACTTGAGGGACACGTTTCGGTGTTGAAACTTGCTTCTTTTAAGGTTTCTTTGTTTTCTCTACACACGCTACACACTTAGTTATCAGAGTCATTAATCAACCAATCAAATGGCCGATCTTGACGGTAACAGTAGCAACCAGCCTTGCGACAGTGATCAGGGGTTGCCGGCAATTTGGAGAGCAATTGAAGAACAGCAAGAAATAAATTGTAATATGCAACAACAATTGGAGTAGATCAACAACCAATTGGGTATTTTATTACGCGTTGATGATAACTAAAACCAGAATAATGGTGTGAATCAAGCCGGTGACGTTAACCCAGGAAGACCACCCATTAATTCTGTCCTCGTTAATCCTAGAAGACCAATGACGGAGGATAGCGATGATGAAGACGCTCTTGGTCGTGTAATAGTTAACCTTGGTGACAGAGGGGTTAGGAGGAATGCGTAACAGCACAATCATCGGAAAAATGATGAGTATAAACTAAAAGTTGATATTCCTACCTTTAGTGGAGATCTTGATATTGAGGGGTTCCAGGATTATACTGAGGTTGACCATTTTTTCAAATACATGGAGATCCCAAAAGAAAGACAAGTCAAGCTAGTGGCCTATAGATTGAAGGGAAGCGCATCTGTTTGATGGGAACAATTGAGAGAGACTTGATTGAGGGAAGACCGACATCCAGTTTAGACATGGAGACGAATGAAGCAGCTGTTAAGAGGTAGGTTTTTACCCCTTGACTATGAACAATATATGTAGGCTTATCAAAGATGTGCATAAGGAATGAGGAGTCTGAATGAGTATACCTCTGAATTTTTGAGATTGACGAAGAGAAACCAATTGTCATAAAGTGACAATCAACAAGCAATTCATTATTTGAATGGGTTGAAGCTTACTATTTGTGATAAAATTAGGATTCAAATGGTTATGCATGTGGCAGAAGTAAGAAACTTGTCTTTAAAGACTGAGTTAATGTTGAGTGAGAAAACCCACAATGACAACTATCGCTAGTATAGTAGGAATGACCATAAACAAACAACTTTTGATAGAGGTAAATCAGTTCAAGGAGTGCAACTTTCCAATCCACCTAATGTAGTCAACCCTAATAAGACTACAACGGGAGGTAACACTCGAGGTACTACTTCTAATATTCCAAAATCCACTAATCCTTATGCAAAGCCTGTTCTCTTAAAGTGTTTTAAGTGTAATGAGGTTGGGCATAGGTCCAGTGATTGTCCAAGGAGAAATACTATTAATATTGTAGAAAGGGAGGAAAATGTTGTTGAAGAGGAAGCATGCTGTAGGCCTAATGGGGAAGATGATAAAGGAGAGTATGGGCATGAAGAGTACACATGTGTAGCAAAAAAGCTTATACCGCTGAGTAGTATCTTCGTTCTTTTGAAACAGTATTAACTTCCTCACTACTTGCCTAATCATATGAGTATTTCTGAAACCATTAGGTGGTATGTTCTTTCTGTTTCAGTTTTGAGTTTTAAATTCATTTTTAGTTTTTTGTTTTGAGTGTCTGTTTTGAGAATTTTAAAAAGACGTTTTTTTTGTCATTTTGAAAAATTATTTCTCAAAACAGAAAACTAGAAAACGCGTTTACTTTGAAATTTTGTAAAATGTTATTTTATGATATTTTATTTAAGAAATTTGATTCAAAATAAATTTTAAATATTTATTAATAAATTATAAATTTAATTTAAAGAATTTCAAATATAATATAAGTTATATAATTTAATCATATATAGTATATTAAAATTACAAAATACATTCTAAGTCATTTTTAATTTCACTTAACTATTAATTCCATAATAATATTATTTTTACCTATAAATTAAAATCTGATATTAATTTTGAGATTTAAATTATCCACAACATAAATATTAAAAAAAATTATAAATTATAAAATAAAAAAATATTAATTTATTCAAAATTTAAAAATATCATTGAAAAGAATTAATAAAAAAAACCATATTATTACATTGGGCGTGGAGGCGATGGCGGTAGAAAGAAATGGCAGAGAAGAAATGGTAGAGGGCGATGGCAGGCGACCAAATTTGGGCGTGGCGGGCGATGGCGGTGGTTGATTTAGGCGTGGAGGGCAATGGCGAGTGAGGGAGGTGGTGGTGGCGGGCGGTGGCCGTGGCGGATCTAGGCATGGAAGGCAGTGGTGGGCGGTGGTGATGGTGGATCTGGGCTTGGAGAGCAGTGGCGGGCGAGGGCAGTGACGGGCGGATTTGGCTGTGGCAGGCGGTGGCGGTGGCAGTGATGGCGATGGTGAGCATGGATGGCAGTGATGGCGATGGCGTGGATGGTGGTGGCGACCGAGCTTGAAGAGTAAAAAAGAGAACAGAAGAGAGGTAGAAGAAAATAGGTGAAAATGGTCGTTTTCCATGTTTTCGATTGGGTTTTTTGTGTAAATTTTTTGTGTTATGCAAAATGCATTTTTGAAAATGGGTAAGGAAATTCATTTTGAAAAATTGAAAATGAAAAATGGGCTGAAAACACCAAAGAGAACAGGCCCTTAATGTTGTTGATCTTTCTTTGTATTTGATGGATGTGGAGTTATCATACTCGGATCATAATTCGATGACGAATTTTGAGGTGAATGATGTGGTCACTAACCGGTCCTAAAACCGGTTCAAAAGACAAGATGAAAGGCAGTTCAAGAGCCAGTCCAAACCGGCCAAACCCGGCCAGTCAAGAACCGGCCCAAACAAGGGCCAAAACTTCATATCTTCATATTCTTTTAGGACTTTTACTTCTATTTTACTTCATATGTTTTAAGATTTTAATTCTACTTCATATTTGTTAGGGTTTTATTTCTATTAGGACTTTAGTTGGATTTTATTTACAATATTAGATGGATTAGCCGAACACTATATAGTTGGGGTTTGTAAACAGTTTTTAAATTGAACTTTCTGCAATCCTATTCGGTTTTATCAGCAAGCTAGATTCAGCTTAGCGCCTACTTGAGGGACATGTTTTGGTGTTGAAACTTGCTTCTTTCAAGGTTTCTTTCGTGTGTTTTCTCTACACATGCGCTACACGTTGTGTCAAAGTATCACCGAGAGATAATGATAGCAGAGATAGGACCAAGAGATATTAATAGCAGACATAAGATCCAAAATAAATGAAAATGTTATTAATGATGAGCTCAACTAATCACTTGTCCATTTTAATTCTAAATCAATCAACAAGTAGCAAAATGCACAAAGCCTAGAATACCAGATGCAGTAAAAGCAGAATTACCTCTCCAGCTGCATCAGCATTATCTAAAGCAAAACCCATAGCTTCCTTTATCTGACTCCTCTCTAATGTCAAGGCACGGAGCATATCTTCAAATTCATCTCTCTGTGCATCAGTGAGTGTTCGTTCTTGCTCCAAGCGCTGCAAAGTTATTGGGTAAAAGGGAATTATCAAAGAGGAAAAAGACCTTCACCAACAACCATAACATTCACGTGGAGGAAACTACTTTAATGATATTGGTGAAGATATAAGACCATGATTAAAGAATACCCTGCTTCTTCCTGCAGCATACGTAGTTCCAGACTCCTTATCAAGCTCTGGGCTCTTTGCTGTTGGCAGTAATGGTGGTACCCATCTGGAAAAACAAAGAGGCATAACAATCAGCTTATATAATGGTCTGTTGAACCAACTTATAGGACATTCAAATAATTGATTATAGGAGCAGACATTTAATGAAAAATATAATCTGAGTGCATTACCTCCCACTCCCAGTTATCATGATGAAAGGCTCAGTTCGCCATCGGTGAAGAGTGTCCCCCTGCATTTAAAATGCATCATGATTAGCTGGTTCTTTCCAGCCATTTAGATGAAACAAAACAATGAAATAAATCTTAATTCTGAAGTAATCACAACAGTGGAAGGACCTAGAAAGTAATCATCTAACTTGATCACCTGCATTGCTATCATGCCTCCAACCAATAACCCATAATGTCATGAAGGTTAAATACTAAGCTACGCAGAGTCACTCTTTTGGAATATACATTCATTTATATGGCATTGCTGAGATTAACATAGACTGCAGACATTATTAATAATATTATTTATTATGGCATTGCTGATATTAGTGGTCATTAGATAATTTGATATTAGTAGTCCCTAGTTTAAATTAATTGTTATTTTGAACAGTAGTTGCAGTGTACATATACATTGTAGCTATAGTATATATATACAGAGTAGATATAGTGTCCAAATATAAGGTGTTCTGTTCTGCTTTTCCTAATTGACGAAATACACATCCTGTTCCGTTTTTCACTCAAGCCTTTCTCATTCTGTATCTCTCTCTTTCTTTCTCTTAGTTTCTTCAGCGTATAAAAGTTAAAACAGTGAAAATAACAATGCCTTTAATTGTATTCTTAGATAAGTTTGATAACAGCAAAGTCAAACCATAACAGTACCTAAGAACCTAAATTCTGAGGTCAGCAGATGCATAATCAATTAGGCCTGGAATAGACATACCTGAGCAAATGAATACAGCCTCCAAACATAATATGTATGTTCCTTTGAGCCAAGCTCAAACAAGAAACTAAATAGAGGGTTCCCACGGCCTCTTTCCATTATGGCTTGTTCAAAAGCACAACCTCCATCAAGAACATACAGTGCCATTGTATCAATTACATGCCGAAGATGGCCATCTTCAGGAACAACAACCATAATATCAGGAACATTTGGAGTAAGAACCTAGGCAACCAAGTAAATCCATCAATAACAGTTTCTTAAGATGAATACAGTGTAAGCAAGTAAACCACAAGAATGCCTCATTATTGGGAAACAAAACTAAAATGAAATATGCAATAAGTGAAACTGAGAGAAGGCACAAGTAGACAACCGACGTTATTCGCAATCTTCATTGCATGAAAGGTATGCAACATTCTACTGTTTTCATTCCATTCACTTGCCTCACAGGTGGCTTCTATAATCTATGTTTTCTTGTATGGTCACACATCTACCGTAACATCCTCATCTTAGTGTCAAGATCAACAAAAATTAGGAGATAGGAGAGAGCAAAAAGCAATTGAAGTTGTTTCAACTGCAATTATTACACTTGCAGTAGTTTGTTACTATTACTGCAACTATAATAAACAATTAGTAGAATCTGTTACAACTGTAATAAGTTGTTAGTAGAATTTGTTACAATGTAACCTATTAATTGCTGTGGATAGCAATATATAAGGCTATGCCACTTTGTACCAAGACATTATGAATGAATTGATTTCAAGTTCTCTCTCTCTCTCTCTCTCTTCTTCCATGACTACCAACTAGAAACCCTAGATTAGAGACCTAGGGTCTTGACAATTAATTCCCAACTAATACTTTCACACACTTAACAATTAAACATGTTGAGCCATGTAGGAAAAATAAGCCATGTGATAAACACTTTCCTTTTAGCCTTAAAGGAATTTTACAATCACATGAACATTTGGATGCACTCTCCACTTTAATAATCTTGCCTTAATTTTGCAGTAACGTCCTCAATAATTGTTTCTTCCTCTCGGAAAAATAATTTAAAATATCTAAATTGATCTTTTAGAATAATAACTTAAGGCCTTCCCAAAATATGTTCCAAACGGTTGTATAAAACATGTTTTCAACTGTTATATAATGAAATATATTGCTATTAATAATATTATTATAATATTAAAATTAATATGTTCAATACAATATTTATGATACAGCTAATATTGTACTTATAATGATAATAATTTATTAAAAAATACTATTATATTAAATCATTGATAAATGAGATTGATAAGATTATAAAATTAATGTCCAATACACCGATTCATGATATTATTACTATTATCATATTAATGATAACTGAGATCAGTTACATTTTTTATTCTTTTTAAAATTTTCACAGTATTGATTTCTTTGTTAATATTTTGAGTATTTATTGTTATTCAATTTTAATATTTAATAATATTTTCACTATTTATAATACTACTATTTTGATATTAGTAATATTATAAGATTATTAATTATTAATCATTTTTAAAATTAATAATATTATAGTATAATAAATTATCTATCATTAACTAATTTTTCTATTTATTGATATTTCTATATTATAATGTTAATATTAGAAAATTTTAAAATTCACATTTTTACTATTTATATTGATATTCATTTGATGTGTTTCCATATTGTACTTGTTGGTTTCACCATGTCAACTAAGTTATGGAACACAACTATATCAATTATCTTCATTCACCACCATCTCATGAAATTTCTCCATGTGAAGATGGTGTTCAAACTTCATTTCATCATTACTCCGCCAGGGGATATTATCCACTGCCGGTCTCAAGCCTGGATAAAGGAGCAGGGTTGCGTTAGGTAGCCGACAGCCAGCGTAAAACTTAGTCGGATCTAAATATGAATTCTAGACAAACTATCTGTTGGGATGTAACCCACATAGAAGTCTAGAATTCATGTAGCCAACCCCACATAGTGGGATAACGGCTGGATATGTTGTTGTATATTGATATTCATGTAAATATAATTAATATTAATTTGTTGAGCTAAAACCTCAAGTTTTCTATATTGGAAGACAAGCGGAAAACTCTCCCTATCTTTGGTAGAAAAGAATTGAAAACATCCTATAAATGTTTTCTAAAAGCAAATATAAATTTGCAAATTAAAGATATTTTCTAACAGTCAATATATAAATTTGGAAATTGGAAACTACGTGTTCTATTTTATATTTGGAATTTTTTCTTATTTGAATAAGTTTTCTAGTTTTCCATTATTGGTGAAAAAATTGTCCACAAAATTTGCGTTATTTTCCACAACTGAACAACCCCTCAATTTCTCCACAAGTTTTCCATATGTATCAACCTAATGATGTAATTTGGACAAATACATGCCACATTTAGACCAGCGCTATGCTGTTGTATATCACTAGGGTATTAACCCTTTTCATAGAACTGCCTGAAACCAACAAACTCTACCTATCATATGGTCAGTGGTCCGCAGTCAATAAGAGAAGGGCCTCTAGTGTCTACAAAAGGCAGGACAGCTTACTCAATTTTCATGAAGTGTTTAGTTGCACCTGAGGCACTGAACAATTTTAGATTTTTGTCACTGGATAGCACCTCAAGAATTGTTAACCCAAGAATTTAGCAATTTGAAAAAAAAAAAAAAAAAGGCAGCCAAGAAATTCTATCACAACCAAAACAGTACCAGTTCTCTGTGCAATAACCTCTTCTATCCATAACTCTTCTTTGAAAAACACTCCATTGGAAGCCAATGACCCAACAATTAGGGTTCAGGTATTTATGGACCCTCAGCAAGCAAAGCAGTAATAACAGTCAGAAGGGACCAGCTATGGTTTCTATATTCAAGCAAGAGCAAAGCAGAGATTACAAGTACAAGGGCATCCAAAGACGGGATATATTGCAACCAGAACTGTTCAGCTGGCTAAGCCAGGGACCCATAGATTTACACTGGAAGCCCAAGTATACCCGGATGATGCCATTCTAATGTGGGTTTTGCAGTAAGACAATGGTGAGTCTTGAATGATATTTAGTTCAAGATTGCACAGTATAATTATGAGTAATGAATGAGTAAGATCCAAAGTTCTGACTATAGCCTGTTTGTGTCTGCTATAATGGTGCAGAGGGCAAGTTCTTCCAATGGTACTCATAACACACTCCACCACATGAAGAACAACTTATAAACATGCCAATCCATATAGGCAAGGCCCAATAGCATGCTGTTTGGTTGGATTTTATATGAATTGACAAGCTTTGTGGAGTTCTGAAGTTATAAAACGGCTATAGCTGTTGTTCTAAAAATACATCTAATACACTCAGACGCACCCTTGGGAGGCCTTTTTGGCCAAAAAAGATATTCGATATAATTAGAAAGAAATATGAAACGTGAAAGGCATAAAACTGCATGACTACAGGCATTAATCAAATAGACATCTGAGAATGAAAGACAGATTATATTAATTTAACCTACCAACTCGGAATTCTGGCTTGGGAGAGAAGTAACTGGTGGACCAGAAGGACCAGACAAGATTACAGTGCCACCCTGCAATCACAAGATCACACACATGAAAGTAGTATCATTCTCTACTCAGAGTAAAAGGAAATTTACTCTTTTTTTTTTTTGATAAGCACAATTCAGTGAGACCCAAGGACTCAGTTTGATTATTTTGAGGGAGGGAGGGAGGAGGCAGAGAAACCAGAAGTACCAAGGAAATAATATTTTTTAAAGTTAAGAAATTAATCTTTAAGAATATAATAGTGAAAAAGAGAAGATACAAACACACACTTAATACATCTATACAGATACATCGTTTAACTGATCAAATGTAACATACCTCTTTACTCCTGATGGCCATATGTCCTGGAGGAGGAGCAGGCAGTGCTTGTGATGGAAGAGCCACAGATTTACCCCACCCAATCTTCAACTCGTATTCATAAACAACAACACCTGGAGCAGACACATTATCATCAGTCCCATTTATGCCATCCAGAAGTATGTGAAGTTCATATACCACAAACCGTCAGCTATAAAAACATCATACTACTAGTTCAGAAATTGACACAAAAACTCATCACCCCTGGTATCCTGAAAAGATTCATGTAATCCCAGTCTTCCACCTCACACAATCAATCTCTCAATCCGCAAGAACAGTAGGAAACACTCCACACACGAAAGAGAAAAACACAAAATATAGAAAAGAATAAAAACAGAACAAACACACACAAGGAGCCAGGATTTTATCCTGGCTCAGTTCTCCAAATGAAGAACCTACGTCCAGACTGCCTTTGTCCTTTCTTCCACTTATCTTGAAAACATAGTAGATGATTACATGCACTGCTCACAGTTCTCTCACATCTCTATACACGCAAGTTATACAGAATTTTGAGATTACAAAGCCAGACTACTTTCTCTCACACACAGCACATACTCAATCTCTTCCCGCTCAAGATAGAAAAATCAATGTCTCAACTGAGACCCCCCCGACCCCCTATTTATAGTACATAAAGAGTGGACATTACAAGATAACAAACCAGCCATTATAATAGTTGTTACAATACTAACCAACCTTCTAGAAACTAACCCTTGAAATACTGAATACATCCTTTACCAATATCCTCTCAAGCTTTTTAACTAATCTAAGACAAATGATTTAACAAATTCTCCACCCATTTGAGTTAGATTAGGCTTCCTCAGGACTGCTACCTGCACCCTCCCATACTGCCATGCTACTCCTTTTAATCAGCATCTGGAATAATCTGCAGTATCTTCATGCAATGCCTTAGCTTCGCGATAGGTACAGTTTTAGTAAACATGTCAGCCGCATTTCTTCACCTGAAACTTTGGTTAGTATAACATCTTGTTTTCCAATTATTTCCCTAATGAAGTGGAGCCTAACGTCCATATGCTTAGTCCTTTCATGGTGAGCCTGGTTCTTTGACAAATGTATGGCATTTTAACTATCACACGTCAAAGTGGCTTTCACATCTGACCCTAGGAGCTCGCTAACTAGACCCTTAAGCCACATAGCTTCTTTTATGGCTTCCGATACAGTTATGTATTCAACTTCAGTTGTAGATAAAGTCACCACATGTTGGAGGCTTGATTTCCAAGTGACTATTGAGTTCCACAACTTAAATACATACCTGGTTGTCGATCTCCTCTTGTCTAAATCAGCAGCATAGTCTGCATTCAAGAACCCTATGATGCTAGCTGGTTCTCCTATATTTACTCCACCATAAGACAAAACAGTATTATATGAGCCCTTTAGATACCTAAATACCTATTTTATAGCATTCCAGTGGGTTTTACCTGGGTTTGCCATAAACCGACTTACAACACTCATTGCATGAGCTAAATCAGGCCGAGTACACACTATACTATACATTAAGCTTCTCACAACACTCGAGAATGGAATATTTTCCATTTCCTTCATACTCTCTTCATCTTTAGGAGATTGATCTGAGGACAACTTAAAATGAGAGGCAAATGGCACATTCATTGCCTTAGCATTTGCCATTCCAAACCTAGATATCAGCTTTTCTAGATAGAATTTTTGAGATAGATAAATTTTCCTTTGTTGTTTGCTTCTAAAGATTCTTATCCCTAGAATTTTCTTTGCTTCGCCTAGTTTCTTCATCTCAAATTCAGATTTTAGTCAAATTCAGATTTTAGTCTCAGCTTTAGTTGCTAAATCTCTTTCTCGGATTGACTTGCTATGAGCATGTCATCAACATAGAGAAGCAAGTAGATTGAGATGTTAAGTGAGATATGTTTAAAGTAAACACAGCAATCATAGGAACTTCTAAGATACCCTTGTTTCATCATAACAATATCAAATTTTCTATACCATTGTCTTGGGAGACTACTTAAGCCCATAAAGAGATTTCTTAAGCAAACACACCTTCTCCACCTTTCCTCTAGACTCAAAGCCTTTAGGTTGATCCATTAGAATTCTCTCATCTAAGTCTCCATGAAGGAAAGTTGTTGTTACATCCAATTGCTCCAATTTTAGGTTTAAGTGAGCAGTGATGGCCAACAACACTCTAATTGAGGTATGTCTCACAATAGGTGTGAAAACCTCATTGAAATCTATTCCTTGAACTTGGGTAAAGCCCTTAACAACCAACCTAGTCTTATACCTAGGTTTAGGGTTATCTCCATCACCTTCCTTTATTTTGTAAAGCCACTTATAGCCCACTATACGTTATCCTTTTGGCTTGTCAACCAGATCCCAGGTCTGGTTCTTCCTTAAGGATGCAATTTTTGACTTCAAGGCTTCTATCAACTTTCCTAATTCTTTAGAGGCCATTGCCTCTTCATAAGTGAGGGGTTCATCTCCTACACTTTTCGATGCACTTGATAGTGCATATGCCACCAAGTCTGAGAAACCATATCGTTGGGGAGACCTTTGGCTCCTTTGCTGCCTATCCCTAGCCACACTGTATCTAGATGTGTCTGGTTGATCTCCTAGGTTGGAGCTTACATCACTAACTTCTTCACTCTCCTCATATTGAATTGAGTCCTAGTCCTGACTCTCTTCCTAGACCTGATCATCCAGATCCTGATCATTTTCAAATACTTCTTGAGTGCTTTCAAACACTATTCCTTTAATTTCCACATCTATGGACTTAGCATTTTCCCCTAAGTCTGGTTGTGTTTCCTTATTTCTTGCTTTCATGGTAGAACCTTCGTCAAATGTCACATCTCTTGTGACTATTATTCTAGGCCCTTCTGATTCAAGGTTACATAATTTGTAGCCTTTTACACCAGTGGGGTGTCCTATGAATGAGCATTTCTTGGCCCTAGGTTCCAGCTTGCCTTGCTTCACATGAGCATAGGCTAAGCATCCAAATACCCTAAGGTGACTTATACTTGGCTTATGCCCTGTCCATCTTTCATAGGGAGTTTGAAATTCAATGGCAGCTAATGGTGACCTGTTTATCACATGGGTTGCAGTTGAAACTCTCTTCCCATAATAACTTGGGCATATTTGCATGGAAAAGCATGCATCTTGGGATTACCGCCCTTGCGCAGTCCCTCGCCACTCGTACCCTTGATTTCAACAGAGGAGGTAAATCACAAGTGGAGGCTTTGTCTCACTACGTAGAGCAAGGAGTCGAACTCATGACCTACTGGAACAAATCTCATCTTATCATGGCCCAACCACTTGACATGTGCCCTGGGGGCAAAAAAGCATGCATCTTACCCTTTCCAATAGGGTCCTATTCATTCTTTCAGCCAACCCATTTTGTTTAGGGTTACCCAAGACATTCAAGTGTCTAACAATCCCACTATCCTTGCATATTTGGTTGAACTCCCTATTGCAGAATTCAAGCCCATTATCGGTTCTTATGGTTTTGATAGACTTGCCCTTTTGATTCTCTAACATCTTTTTCCATGTCCTAACGCCTCAAAGGTATGATCCTTTGTTTTTAAGACATAAACCCATAACATTCTAAAGTAGTCATCAATGATTGGTAGGAAATACCAAGAGCCACCATGGGTTAGGGTTTGAACTGCCCCCACAAATTCGAGTGAATATAATCTAGGGGTGATTTAGTTGAATGAATGGTTGTCTTGCTAAACTTTACTTCGGCAGCTTTGCCATAGATACAGGACTCACATTTAATTAGTCCAATAACTTGATCATGTCCTAAAATACCTTGTTTGGCAAGTTCCTTGAGCCTTTGCTCACTTATGTGTGACATTCGTAGATGCCACATCCTTGCTTGTTTTTGGACATTGCTACTTGCCACTGCAGCTTCACCACTCAAGGTGGTTGCTTACAGAAGGGATATGTCATTCTGCAGCACTGCCTTTATGCATACTAGGGATCCCTATGATATTTTCAATACTACACCCTCACCCTTAAATTTAAGGCCATTCCTATCCAACTCACCAAGAGAAATTAAATTTCTCTTGAGTTCTGGAACATGCCTCATTGCAGTGAGGATTCTATATGATCCATCATGTATTTTCAGCCTTACATCACCAATCCCTAATACTTTACACTTGTTGTAATCACTTGTATTAGATTAGCTTGGTTATCTCGAGAGAGTTGTTTCTTTAGCTGTTAGCATTTGTATATCACTTGTTTTATTCTAGAAGGATTGTTTCTAGAATGGTTAGTTAGCAGATTTGTTAAATCGGTTAGTTGGTTGTAACTTCCGGTAGTTTTTTAGTAGCTTTCTGTTTCCGCCTCTATGCTATATAAATAGAGGTCGGATGTTAGCCTTTTGGGGCAAGCTTTATTCTGTCTTGGGAAAAGAAGAAGAGAGGAGTATGCGCAGGTTCTACTTGAGTACTTAGAGGGTATATCTTTGTATTTTGGGTAGGGAAACTCTCAGTAGTTCTGTGTATAAGGCTGGAGAGGTTATTAGTACATGTAATCCTTTCAAGTTTCATTCAAAATAGTGAAAATAAAGTGCCTAGGGCAGTCTGAATGTAGGTCTTGTTAAAAGACCGAACCAGGATAAATTTCTTGGTGTTCTTGCTTCTCAGATTGTGTTTTAGTTTTCTGATTTATCGTTAATCTTGTGTGTCATCTGGTGAGTATGTCATAGACCAAGGGTATAATTGTAATGGGAGGTGTAGTGGCAGATTTGTAATACCCTATTGTTGCTAATTCATTTGGCGCGCGCTTGGGCAGTTGCCTAACTGCCGCGTCCCACTGTGTAAGTCCTATAAATAGAGATAAGCTGAGGATGGGGAACTCATGTGAGGATTATTCCACTGATTTCATTTCGCTCTCATTCTCATTCACACTTCTCTCGCTCTCTCTAAATTCTGTTCTCACTTTTCCCACCTAAATTCTTCCCGCCTAATCGTTCCTTCCAGAATTCCGGAAGGAACCTCTTCAACAAGGATCGAGCGTGACATTTGGTATCAGAGCCCGCAACCTGGCAGATAGGATGGCCGATGGAACGCGAGCGAAGCAAATGGAGGTCAGACTGGACGTGATCGAGTTAGGATTGCGACAACACCAGGAACAGGTGGAGGATAGGTTGGAGACGCTGGAGTTAGGAATCCGGAATACACAGGAAGAGATCCACAGGAGTCGATCAGAATACACGGCTACATTGGATCGAGCCGTGACTGGATTACGAGAGGAATTCTCAGGTCTTAGCTAACAACTGTCGGCAGCATTGAGCATGTTTGCTAGGCAGCCGAATGTTAGCCTGCCGACGGATTTTCCCCCAAGGTCGACATCGGCACCAATACTTACTGCACCGCTAAGTAGGCAGCGACCATAGGAACCAACAGAGGCAGGGGAGGGGGCCCAACCTCAGGGTTTAGGGGGGAACAATTCCGTTCAGACGGGGCTGAGGATGGAGATTCTGACCTTTGATCGGGATAGGCCGAGATGGTGGATACGCAGATGAGAACGCGTGTTCTATCAACATCGAATCTCAGAAGGTGATAAGGTATGTATGGCTGCCTCCTATCTCGATGATGTAGCGGATGCCTGGTTCCAAAATTGGAGTCGTGGCAGGCTGGACTTGAGTTGGCCAGAGTTTGTTAACCAATTGTGCAGAAGGTTCGGAGAGAAGACTAGATCGGATGTAATTGAGGAGTTTAACAAATTAAAACAGAATGGAACAGTGGAGGAGTACCAAACTAGGTTTGAAGAACTAAGATCCTTGCTATCCTTATCGCAGCCTTACCTAGATGAGGAGTACTTCGTTTCGAGCTTTATCAGTGGCCTGGATGAGTTAATTAGACCGACTGTTAAGATGTTATATCCCACCATGGTGGCACAAGCAGCTGAACAAGCTAGACTGCAGGAGCTTTCGATGGAAACGTTTGCGAGGAGACATAAGTTATCGACCAAAAACAGCAGGGAAGATCACACCTATGGGGGATATCACAGGGGTAGTAATTTCCAGAGTCCGCGGGGAGGACCTATCAATAAGGTTCTCCAACCAGTGACTCAACCGAGAAGTCTCACATTGGACCAAAAGAGACAACTAGGCCTATGCTTCCGTTGTGGTGAAAAGTATGGACAAGGCCACTAGTGTAAAAAGCTCCTACTTACCATGGAAGGACTGGAGGAAGTCGAGGAGGAGGAAGCAGATACGGATGAAAATGAAGGAATGTCAGTGGAAAAAGAGGGAGGTGAGATCTCCATGCACACTTTGCAAGGCCAAGCAGCTGGTAGAGTGGTAAAGGTGACAGGGGTAGCCCGGAAAAGAAAGATAGTCGTATTGATAGAGAGTGGCAGCACACATAGCTTCCTAGATGAGACCACAGCCCACAACTTACAGTGTAATCTCCAGGAGACTCCACCACTATCAATACTAATAGCTGATGGAACCAGAATGGTTAGCCAATTCCGATGTAAGGGCTTCAAATGACTGATGAGTGGTAGGGAATTCTCGGCAGATCTGAGAATCCTCAAGTTGGGAGGGTGCCATGTGGTATTGGGGGTAGATTGGATGAAGAAGATGAGCCCCTTGATATTCGATTTCAACACGTTGGAAGTAACCTTTAATTTGGAGGGCCAACAGGTTACCTTACATGGGAGCCAAGAAACAGGGGATTGTAAGGTGGCTTCAGGGAAACGAATCCAAAAATTGCTAGAACAGGGGAGTACTACCGTGGGTCAGTTGCACTCCATTTATGCAATGGACGTGGGGTTATCATCAGAGGAAGAACAGGGGTTTGTTGTCCCAAGGAACACTACTTCAGCATTGGAGGACAGTAAGGTACACCTTCCTTTGCCCATCCATAATCTGCTGATGGAATTTGAGGATCTGTTTGCTACTCCCCGAACCCTATCACCCCATAGAATCCTTGACCATTCCATTCACCTTAATGTCATGATCTTGGGTATTATAGGGGCAAAGATGTAATTGAGTTACAATTATAGTTAGGGGGTATCTTTGTAATTTGGTTACAGCACATGGGTGTTGATTATTCTGTTATTTCCCTTTTTGTCTTGTAGCTTAGTTGGTTAGAGAGTTTTGTTTGGTAGCTAAGTGAGGCTATATATATATTGCCTCAGCTGTAGGAAGGGGTATGCTGAAATTAAATTGATAATTGAATCTCTATTTCCTTTCTATTCTCTCTCTCTCTCTCTCTCTCTCTCTCTCTCTCCTTCGTTCTTACTATTTTTCCTCTCTTTCTCTCTGTTTATGCTCTCGATCCCCTCTCTTCTCAATCTTCTCCCTCTTTCCTTCTAAATCATTCTCCCTAATCTCCCTCACTTCTTTCTGGTTCATGACAAATTGGTATCAGAGCAGTTCATCCTTGGCGGTGGTGATTATCGGCTGTTCCGACGGTGATTATCAGTGAGCCCAACGACTGCAACAAAATCGATTACCAGTAAGCGCAATCAAATCTGGTAATGGCTGATCCATAATGATTGGCTGCAATGAATTTCGAGATTGGAGAGAAATTGTAGACCACCGATCCACAGCGGGTGGTGAGAGCAGAGTCTATCCAACTGAGATGATTCACAGGAGTTGCAACGAGACACCATCGGACTCTCTCGAGATGTTGTAACTCCAACGTGGTGAGTTCCGAAATCAACAAGGCTTCGATTTCTGCAGCTTGTGCAAATTTCGGCTATCCTGGTGGCTGGATCCAAGTCGCTACATGGGATAAAGGCAAGCTAACCCAAGCAATCTTGGCCGTTGTATCTTAGCAACGGCCCTTAGCCTCCTTCCACAGTGATCGATCCTCAATTCCAGAGAATCCCGTTAGTTGCAACCCAGACGAAGTCAAGGAGCTACCATCGGCTAGTGGTCCTCAGCTCAGGAGGTCGTGACGGGCGCAGGAGTTGCAAGCGATCGCGGTTGTGCAGCGGGTTTCTGGCGATCTCGGTTTGGTCGGTGATTGGGCAGAACCTGAGGAAGGAAGCGTTGATTCATCACTGGTTGGAAGTGATCGCAGGTAGAGCGAAATCGGAGGAAGGAGACGAGAGGCTAAGCAAATTTGGGGACTGATTGGGCCAACGATTGTCGGAAGGGATTTTCTGGAAGCAAGGCGATTCCAGCCGGGAGCGTGCGACTCAAGAGGGTGACCTCAGAAGCTGAGTTGCGCAGCAGGTTTCCGAAATCAACGGCGAGCAAGCAAGTCCGATCCGACTTCTTTGCTGGTGAGTTCCGACACCCTAGGCTATTAATTTCCAGGTCGGAAGGCGTTGAGGCGAGAATAGGAGGCTGGGCAGCAGGCGAGGCAGGAAGTCGCGACTAGTGTAGGAGTTCCGAGCGATCACCATTGTCCACGATTAAGCAATCTTGGTTGAAGATTTAGAGCCGGTGATTCTCGGCGGCTCCCAGGAGCGATTCAGCGATAGAGAACCCCCAGCGGCACTGGCCGATTGGCTTCGAGGGTAATCAAAGCCGGTTCGGTGGAAGTTAGGCAATTCTTGTTTGTCGTTGGGAGGTGAAGTAGGATAGGCAAGTCCTCCGACCAGTTCTTGATGGCTCCGAAGGTGGCGGAATAGGTCTTGGATCTAGGCTAAGAACCCCAGCAATTTCGGTATCTGATTCCAGCAATGTTTGGAGCAGCTGTGAGTGGATTGTGGAAGGTGAATTTGGATGGGTGATTCTTGGCTGTGAATTCCAGCGCTCCTTTGTGGTAATTCCGATCCGACTTCATTAAGATAGATCATAATGGAGCAGTAATTTCAGGAGGTTAATTTTAGTTTTGAATTTTGGGTTAACTTGTTTGAAGAAGAGCAGTATGTGGTCTTCAAAGTATGCTGATTGTAAAAAATCAGCTAAGGGAAGCAGGGCACACCTGAAACAAAAGGGGTCGCAATTACAACCGAATGAGGCTGCATTTTCAGTGGTTAATTTTCAAGGAAGAGAGCAGCCTCCATTGCAGTGGACCAATGCTGCATTTTCAGTGGGGTGTCCTACTCATGAAGCTAGGAGAGGCTGTGAGCAAAGGGAAACAAAGGCAGCTAAGGGGAGCAGTGCATACATGAAGCAGATGAGGTTACAATTGCAGCAAAAAAATGCTATGCTTTCAGTTGGAATCAGACAGCATGAGGAGTTTGAGCAGAAACCTGAAACTTGGGAAGAGAAGTGGGAGAAGGAGATTAGCCAATGGGGCAAGGGAGCGAGCAAGGGGATACATGAAACACACGAGGAATTTGTTTGTAAGTTCCGCGAGAAGTTGCAGGAGTTTGCAATGATACTAAATAAGAAGTATCATTACAACTTCCCTGCTGAATACTTTGATGATTATAGAGGAAGTTTTAATAAGGAGGAGTTCCTTGGAATCAAGTGTTCTAATGAGAAGTCAAGGAGGCAGGAAGCTGATGAATCAGCCATGAAAGAGGAAGGGGATGTTATGAAAATTGCTGATTTCCAGCCATGTGACAGCATTTTCAGCAATAGCAACAATTATGGGGGTCTAGATCAAGGTGTGTGGTCCAAAGAAGGATTAAAGGAACATATTGGTTCCTTTAGAGAAGAAGAAATGATGGAGACAACCAACCAGAAAACAGAAATGGCTAGGGGTAACAAGGAATCGAGGGACTTGGTGATAAATTCAGCTGCAGTGATTGAGAAGTTAGAAGAAGAAATAATACTCCAAGAAGCATCTACTGAAAGGCTGCAAGGAAAATTTGATGGTGTTCCAGATCAGAAGTTTGTGGAAAATGGGACAGCATTGGATCAAACAAATCAGACTAAAGGACCAGCCATCAGTGTGGATGATGTTGCTGAAGCCTTTCCTCAGATTTTCGACTTATCGAAATCTGAGGAACAATCACATTTGGAACAAAATATGGATTTGACTTGGGTTAAAATAGGCAATGAGAAGATGGAAACAGCATTAGCTGGAGGAAAACTGAAGGATAGAGCTGAAGGAGTCGAAAGGTTTGCTGAAGAAAACAAAACTATCACTGCTGTGTTGGTTTTTGCTCCTACTGGAAAAACCAAGTTGCTGTCTGCTGCCGGGTGGGATGAACCAATGGCTGATTGTACTCTTAAAGTGGAGACCAATCTTGATTGGTCAGCTATTGTAGAAGATTGGGAACACAATACTGATGTGGCTGGGTTTTGTTTTCTAGACCTTGCCTCAAATTATGTGCTGGCAGACTTTATATACTTGGTGGATAGGTGCCCTCATGACTGGTTATTCTTTCAATATGCAGCTGTGGCGCACCATGGAGAAAGAAAGAAAAATCAGATAGAGAAGGTGGGCATTGGATGAAGAAGCAACGGCTAGGTGATAATAAGTTTCTTGGGGACAAGAAACATTTCAAGGGGGGGAAATTGTCATGATCTTGGGTATTATAGGGGCAAAGATGTAATTGAGTTACAATTATAGTTAGGGGGTATCTTTGTAATTTGGTTACAGCACATGGGTGTTGATTATTCTGTTATTTCCCTTTTTGTCTTGTAGCTTAGTTGGTTAGAGAGTTTTGTTTGGTAGCTAAGTGAGGCTATATATATATTGCCTCAGCTGTAGGAAGGGGTATGCTGAAATTAAATTGATAATTGAATCTCTATTTCCTTTCTATTCTCTCTCTCTCTCTCTCTCTCTCTCTCTCTCCTTCGTTCTTACTATTTTTCCTCTCTTTCTCTCTGTTTATGCTCTCGATCCCCTCTCTTCTCAATCTTCTCCCTCTTTCCTTCTAAATCATTCTCCCTAATCTCCCTCACTTCTTTCTGGTTCATGACACTTAAACCCAACAGTGAACCAGTCAATCTAAAGGCCTACCGGTATTCTCCCATACAAAAAGCTGAAATCGAAAAACTCATAGGAGAAATGTTGTCCCGAAACTTGATCCAACCAAGCCAAAGTCCATATGCATCACCCGTTCTCCTAGTGAAAAAGAAAGATGGAACTTGGAGGTTTTGTGTAGATTATAGGCAACTTAATTCACTAACCATCAAGAACCAATTCCCTATACCCATTATTGAAGACTTGCTAGACGAGTTAACAGGCGCCTCCATTTTTTCTAAGCTTGACTTGACCTCCGGTTACCACCAAATCCGTATGAAATCAGCCGATTGTCCTAAGACAGCCTTTAGAACCCATCAAGGGCATTACGAATTCTTGGTAATGCCCTTCGGCCTCACCAACGCGCCTGCAACCTTCCAAGCGTTGATGAACCACATTTTTGCTCCCTATTTACGCAAATTCGTACTGGTTTTTTTTTATGACATCCTCATTTACAGCACTACCTTGGACCAACATTTAACCCACCTTAAAATAGCATTTCAGATCCTTCGATTCCATCAGCTGTATGTGAAAAGGTCTAAATGCTCTTTTGCAGAAGGACAGGTTGAATACTTGGGTCATATAATTTCTGGCCGAGGGGTTAGTACTGATCCTCACAAAATTGAAGCTATAAAGGCCTGGCCCCGGCCAAAGACCCTAAAGGAACTAAGAGGGTTCCTAGGCCTAACTGGTTATTACAGGCGCTTCATACAAGGGTATGGAATAATTAGTAAACCCCTGACCACTCTGCTTAAGAAGAATAACTTTGGGTGGGGACCGGACGCAGAGGACGCCTTTGAATCCTTGAAGGCAGCCATGTCGCAAGCTCCCACACTGGCTCAGCCCGACTTCTCCAAAGAATTTATTTTAGAAACGGATGCATGTGACACCGGCATAAGGGCAGTGCTGAGCCAGGAAGGGCATCCAGTGGCCTATCTAAGTCACACATTGGCTCCTAGACATCAAGGCCTAAGTATATATGACAAGGAGTTGTTAGCAATCCTAATGGTAGTCGAAAGGTGGAGATACTACTTGGAGGACAGGAAATTCACCATCAAAACGGATCACGAGAGCCTCAAATTTTTAGCATAGCAACGAGTACACAACCAGCTACAGAGGAAGGGCATAACCAAACTGATGGGTTTTGACTTCACCATTTTATATCGCAAAGGAAAGGAAAACAAGGCAGCCGATGCTTTGTCCAGGAGAGATGTTCCAGCTGTTTGTCAAGCCATTTCGGCTGTAGTGGCAGATTGGGTGCAAGAAATTGCCCATAGTTATGACCAAACCCCCTGGATTAAAGAGTTACTTATTAGGCTCTCCGCACAAGCCACTAATGATTCAACCTACCAACTAAAAAGAGGACTATTGAGGTTCCAGAATAAAGTGGTGATTGGGGACGATGAATTGTTGAAGAACAAAATATTACAAAGTCTGCATGACTCCCCTATAGGAGGACATTCCGGGCTTAATGTAACTTACCAGTGGGTGAGGCAACTTTTTTATTGGAAGGGCCTAAAGAAAGATGTCACCAAATTTGTTACAAAATGTACTACTTGTGAACGGTGCAAACATGAGCAAATTCCTTACCCAGGTCTCCTTCAGCCCTTGGAAATACCCTCACAAGCCTAGGAACTCATCTCCATGGACTTCATTGAGGGATTACCAAAGTCGGAAGGGGCGGACACTCTTTTGGTGGTGGTAGACAAGTTGACAAAATTCAGCTACTTCCTTACCTTGGCCCACCCTTTCACAACCACGGAAGTTGCACGGAAACTAATGGATTCAGTGTTCAAAGTCCATGGGTTGCCTAAGGCAATTATTTCTGATCGAGATAAAGTTTTTACAAGTCAGTTCTGGAAGTCCCTATTTCAAGGATTAGGTACTAAGCTTCATCTCTCGTCTGCCTACCATCCGGAAACTGATGGGCAGACTGAAAGAGTCAATCAGTGCCTAGAGACCTACCTTCGATGCTTGTGCGTGTCCAAACCCAGGAGTTGGAGTCGTTGGGTAGCCTTGGCCCAATGGTGGTATAACACCAACTACCACACGGCGCATAAGAGAACCCCTTTCGAAGCCTTGTTTGGGTACCTGCCACCCATCATCCCAGCGGTAATGCATTATTCTCCTCAAGAAACATCTGCCGACCAGTACCTAAAGGACAGACAAGACGTCTTACTCGCTATTAAGCAGGAGTTGGTCCTAGCCAGCCAGCGGATGAAGCAGCTGGCGGACAAGCATCGCACAGAGAGACAGTTTGAGGAAGGCACCAAGGTATACTTAAAGGTGAAAAGATTCCAACAGCACCTTTTTCACAAGGGACCAATCTCTAAGCTCAGTCCTAAATTCTATGGGCCTTTCAAAATTGTGGCAAGGGTAGGGCTGGTTGCTTATCATCTTCAATTGCCGGAGGGAGTAGGCCTCCACCCCGTCTTCCATGTTTCCTTATTAAAAAAATCCATTGGCCCAGCTAACAGTTCCAGCACTACACTGCCGACTCCACTGGAAAATGTTGAGGCCACCGCTGAGCCAGCAGCAATTTTGGATAAGCGGGTGATCTTCCAGAACCAAGCTCCCCTGACACAGGTTTTAGTGCAATGGTCCCACCTACACCCGGACAATACCTCATGGGAATACCTCCCTGATCTCCTGCAACGTTTCCCTCGAACCACCAGTCTACTGTAATTTCTTGGAGTCAAGAAATATTTTACGGGGCGGGAATTGTCATAGACCAAGGGTATAATTGTAATGGGAGGTGTAGTAGCAGATTTGTAATACCCTATTGTTGCTAATTCATTTGGCGCGCGCTTGGGCAGTTGCCTAACTGCCGCGTCCCACTGTGTAAGTCCTATAAATAGAGATAAGCTGAGGATGGAGAACTCATGTGAGGATTATTCCACTGATTTCCTTTCCCTCTCATTCTCATTCACACTTCTCTCTCTCTCTCTCTCTCTATTATGTTCTCACTTTTCCCACCTAAATTCTTCCCGCCTAATCGTTCCTTCCAGAATTCCGGAAGGAACCTCTTCAACAAGGATCGAGCGTGACAGAGTGATTCTGAGAGTGTTTTTCGCTATGAAGAAGAGTGTTATTGAGAGTTAGAAAGCTGGGCGATTATTACAACAACACTCATGGTCATTGCCTAGCAAGACCTTTCCCCCATTTATTTCTTGATAATTAAGCAACCAATGCTTCTTAGGGGTCATTTGGTAAGAACAGTTGGAGTCCATAACCCAATCATTAGACTCGATTCTTTCTGAAACTACTAGTGCATCAACACTGTCATACCCAAATTCACACACATTTACACCCCCCCCCCCATCAGCATTCTCCTTATCGATCTCCTTTTTCTTGGGGCAGTGTCTCTTAATGTGGCCTTCTTCATGACAATGGTAACATCTTATAGGATTCTTTCATGTCCTAGACCTCGACCTAAATTTTCCCCTGCCTCTAGGGTCTCTCTTAAAGCTTCTTGATCTTCAGTTAGGACATCCCTTGTGGAGGATTTTCCCTCCACCTTGCTCCTTAAATCCTTAGAATTCAGGGCACCTATCACATCCTCTAGTGTTAAGGTGTCTCTACCGTGTTTCAAGATATTAACAAGTCTCATAAAACCTAGATAAAGAATGGAGCAAGATTAATTCCTTGTCCTCATCATCGTATTTGACATCTATGCTTTCAAGATCTAAATATAGTTTACTAAACTCATCTATGTGATCTTGAAATCTTTGATTATCATGCATTTTAAAAGTAAAGAACCTGGCCTTTAGGTAGAGACGATTCGAAAAGGACTTTGTCATGTAGAGACTCTCCAGCTTGAGCCAAATCTCCATTGTCGTCTTCATTTTGGACACCTCCCTTAAAACCTTATCATCGAGGCTTAGAATCAGTGTGTTGTAAGCCTTCTGGAGGATATCCTTCTTCTGTTCTTCCGTGTAGGTTTTGGGCACTTTAGATTCTCCTTCCAGTGCCTCCTCAAGGCCAAGATTGCCGAGGAGAGCACTTATCTTCATCTTCCAGCAAGCAAAGTCGCTTTGCCTATCAAACTTCTCAATGTCATGCCTTGAGACAGATGAAGAAGAGGCCATGATCAACTGCCCTTATCAATTCCCTTTTCTTGATTTCTTGAAAGGTGACGACACCTGCTCTGATACTGTAATCCCAGTCTTTCGCCTCACACAATCAATCTCTCAATCCACAAGAACAATAGGAC
Organism: Diospyros kaki; assembly: GCA_036245055.1. Classification (NCBI taxonomy): domain Eukaryota; kingdom Viridiplantae; phylum Streptophyta; class Magnoliopsida; order Ericales; family Ebenaceae; genus Diospyros; species Diospyros kaki. Next base: position 36,933,095 of record BSEG01000001.1, on the reverse strand, counting down.
AAACACAAGATATAGAAAACACAAAATATAGAAAACAATAAAAATAGAACAAACACACAAAAGAAGCCGGGATTTTATCTTGGCTCAGTTCTCCAAATGAAGAACCTACGTCCAGACTGCCTTTGGCCTTTTTTCGACTATCTTGAAAACACAGTAGATGATTACATGCACTGCTCATAGTTCTCTCACAACCCTATACACGCAGGCTATACAGAATTTTGAGATTACAAAGCTAGACTACTTTTCTCTCACACATAGCACATACTCAATCTCTTCTCGCTCAAGATAGAAAAATCAATGACTCAAATGAGACCTCCCCGACCCCCTATTTATAATACATAAGGAGCGGACATTACAAGGTAACAAACTGGCCATGATAATAGTCGTTACAATACTAACCAACCTTCTAGAAACTAACCCTTGAAATACCAAATACATCCCGACCAATATCCTCCCGAGCCTTTTAACTAATCTAAGACAAATGATTTAACAATTCAGATGAATCAATTCATTAAGGCTAATATTTTTGTAGGAAATAGTTATTTAGAGCTCATTGTAGTCACACATCATTCTCTTCCTTTTGGATGTGGTACACTTCTCAATTATTGATGTTCATAGGACAAACAACAACTCTTAATTTGATCCTCTTTTTTTGTTTTTCTTTCTTCATTTTTTTCGGCTTTTTTTTCCAGTAAGTAATCTGACCCTCTTCTTTTGCATAGAGGTGGTAGCTCATTAGCATCTTTGTGATTATACTCAATATTCACCGGAAATATGCACATACACCATTCCCTACCCCCCTTCGTTTCTGACCTCAGGTTTTGTTGCTCAAATTATGGACATTTCCAAACAGAAAGACTCGGGCCACCTCTTAACAAGCAAGCAACCACATCTTAACATATTAAACCAATGGTACACTGGGAGCAAATTCAAAACTAATTTAGAAACTTACTAAAAAAATGAAAGGCATATGAACTGGACATTGCAAATATTTGACAAAGTCTCAGATATTTGGGGAAAGAATGAAATAGAAGTTAGTACTTCCGCACATAAATGCATATGCAAAGTAGGAAGACTGACAGAGTATGCTTTTTTTTCCAGAGATTATACTTTTTTTTTTCCAGAGAAAATAGACAAAACTAATTCAAACACGTATAGCAGGATATATACATATATATATATATATGCAGAAGACAATCATTTGATATTTTAAATGAAAATACAGAGAACTAGACCTTGCATTTCATCCTTTGCAGCCTGTGCATCAGCTCTGTTCATGAAAGCCACAAAGCCACAATTTCTTTGCCGCCTACGTTCCTCCTCTGTCCTAGGCCACATTATTTTCACACTAGCAATAGGCCCAAATCTTCCAAAAGTCCGTAAAAGAAAATTCTCATCCACCTAAAATATAGAGGCAAAACTTTAACCAAGCTAGCTTAGAGTTGCTTAGACAAATAAGAAGTCCATAAGAGAGCCAAATGCATCAGAACCACAATCAAACCTGAGGGGACAAATTTCCAACATAAAGGTTTGTAGTTTGCGGATCTCCATCATCAAATGATCCAGGCTTCCCACTTGGATCAAAGTCATCAGGCAGTTCATCAAATCGGCTGGATGGCTGACAAAGTAACATTCATAAACACATGCTTCCAATACAAACATCAAAGGTGAGAAACAGAGATAGGCTATGTGAATAATATATGTGACATTCAATAAATTGGACAATAGATGATAAAGTAACTTTCCCCACATGATGTGAATAATCCAGGACCAAAAATACCCAAAAGTCCAATACATGGTGGTCATGGGCTCAAAGAACTGTGAAGCACAGATGCCATGGTCAAAACCATGTGTGACTGCATAAACCAATTTCTATATAACCATGGAACTGTTTGAACTATACCTTTAAAAAGAAATAATGAAAAGAGAAAAATAGAACACACAAGCCTTGAGAGAAATAATTGTGTATGTAAACCAATCAAACTTAATGTTATTCAACACATAAGAAGCAGCTTGGTCAAGAAGCTACTTACGGCAGAATTTTCACTGTGGTGCCCATCACGCCAGTGTTCACGCTCCTGGTTCCGCCTTTCCCTCATTTCTTGTTCATGCTTCAACTCCTCCATAAAATGATCAATGTTCCTTGACTTCCCTTTCTCTCTCTCTTTCGGCTTCTCCTCCTCCTTCTACAAGTAATTAAAATAAATAGATGAGAAAAAAACAAAATGCATTAACAAGACCAGCTAACTGAAGCAAAAACAAAAGGAGAGAATGACAAACTAGGCAGACTAACCTTCTTCTCATATTCTTTTCCCTTGGATGAAGGAGGTGGTAAGAAAGATGGAACGTACCTGCATATAATATATAACAACCCAAATCTTTATCCTAAATTTGTTGCAATTCAACGATAAAGTAGAAAAATAAGAATCACGATGAAATAAAATAACCCAGAAATTTCAGTACATTGTACAAAATTTAAACCAAACTAGGTTCCCATCACTGAATAATGTGAACGGCAAGGGGCAACCAAAAACATTCTGAACCCAGTCTACATAAGAGACGCATATGTTGCTTGAGTAAACATCAACCAAGCAGAAATTATATTGACCTATGTTTCATTTGCACGGAAAGGTATAAACTTGCTTTACAAAGTCCCATCATTGCCCAATTCCAAGCTTTCAAGGACAAGCAAGCATTCTGCACCTCAAGACCCATGATGATCTTGCAACACTACAAAATCCCTGGACTATATCCCTGGGCCCTGCAAACTTTTAACTTAGGGAAAATTTGGATGATATTTTGCATCAATTTACTGCCTTCCAAGCACAACCCCCCACCCAAAAAAAAAAGAGTTAAATGGAATGCTTGAGGTAATGTAAACATGTCGCAATTGAAGCAATGGGCTGTTTAGAATGGCTTCAGCAACAGATTAATTTAAGACACCAGGTCAGTCGACCTATTTGTTCAGGAGGACTGTGTCAGAAAACTACTTATGACTCTACTTACAATCACAATAAATTCAGAAAGGAAAAAAACCTATTACATTCATATTTTTCTTTACTTCCCTCATGGATGTCAAACAAATATCTTTCTACGTCCTTCCCGTTGAATATTCAAAAGATATAATAGGCATGAAACCCTAACACAATCATCTGGAAGCTCAATTAAAACAAGAAGAAACCGTAAGAACTTGTCCCATACAAGTATAAAGAGTAATAGTTATACTATACTTGTAAAAGGAAGGAGAACAAAGAAGAGAAGAGAAAATTGAGAGAAAAATTTAGGATATAAGACTGAATCTCAAAAGATACAATGAGACCTGTTGAGTTTATATATTACTCAAGAGAATCTCTAAAAAAAACTAACTGTTACTGACAACTGGTGGTAAAAACGTGAGCAAACATTGCTGTTTGTTGAAACAGAATTAAAACTACCTAGCCACATCATCAACTGAATAAGCTGCCTACTACTAATAGTAATCACATCATTTTCTTTCCTGTCCTGTTTCCTTTATACATCCAGCATGAAGTGGATTTATCCTTAACAATACTACTCCAGATAAACTTTCATAGTTGACACATATAACTAAACATAGTGAAAGATACTGCATGATATTTTCCTCATCTAAGCAAATATGATGTTATAGAATTGAAAATGCAAGATTATTGTTGCAACCCAAATTTGAAAGCAGGAAGCCTAAATAATTCAAAATTATAAGATATTGCGATTGAAAAGAATTTTGATAAATAAACAAATATATACATCCAAAAACTGCATTAAGGAGACAAACCATTTAAAAGCAAAAGAAAGTAAATCATCCAAATATCGCACAACAGAAGACATAAAAAGCAGGAATTCATCCTCGGCCACAAATTAAAAAATGGGTAAATTAACCATACAACCCCTGAGCTTTGGCTATTTGACTCAGACACCCCCCTCCCTTAAAATTGGCCCAATTAGTCCCTAAACTTTCCAAAAAATAGCCATACACCCCCACCGTTACTAATGACATTAAGTAAATTGACCGTACACCTCATGAACTTTTGGTATGTGCCTTGGACACCCCCAGAACTTCTATTTTTTGCCAAATCAGTCTTGGCCTTTTCAGGAAGTTTTGGGAATTGATTTGGTGAAAGGTGAGAGTACATGGGTGTGAAGGCCAAAGACCCAAAGTTCAGGAGGTGCGTGGTCAATTTACTTAACATAGTATAGTTAGCAACAAAGGAGGTGTTGTGGCAAATTTTGGAATGTTTAGCGACTAATTTGATCAATTTTAAAGTTTAGGGGGTGTTTTGAGTCAAATAGCCAAAGTCCCCCCCCCAGGGTGTGGTCAATGTACCCTTAAAAAATAATACAACCCTCTAGACACATAAACACACACACAAACAGCCCCTCCTCCCCCGGATTTGTTAGTCCACGGATTTGCTAATGCTTTAATACATATAACAACCACCCAGCAGAACTTGTGCATGCCTTCTCAAGAAATCAATAGCCCCAAGGGCAGCTAACCATATGCAAAAGGCAACTCTAGGAAGCACTTGATCTCACACCACTTTACAAGGAAGAGCCATACAAACTTTTTCACAGAGAGCACCAAAAAAAGTGAATAATGAAGGTCCCCCTTGTGTTGGGCTCAAATTCAACAACCATCTATCCACCTTCACTCAATCACAAGACAACCTTAAAGTAAGCTAAAGAAAGCTAATGATGAGTCCCTTAAAAGGCCTCATCTAAAGCCTAAAAATTATGCTCCTCCACCATTAGAGGAAAACAACCCAGCCATGACCAGCTCTTTATTGACAAGTAGTGAAAATAAGTCAAGAAATTGATCTGACAATAGCCGTTGCACCAACTCTTCCAGTAAAGGCATAACCCAAAAACATCCCTCACCTTAACCACCAACACCAAATAGAGAAAAAACTCCAATATGTATGCCAACCTTCCTACTAATTACCACATTTATATATTATCACTTCCCTCCACAACCCCTTCAGTTGTAAAGTGAACCTCCTAACCACTTACCAACAAGACTTTGTTGAATGGAACAAAATTTGTTATTCCTAGTTCACCCTCACTCCTAGAAAGACAAACTTGCTTCCACTTGACTAGGCTATACCATAGTTACTTTAGGTCGTGGTATGGGAACAAGTACGAGGCATGATAGTATGCTAATATTGTTGCACAAAGAGGATATTCTTAATTGGTTCGTTAATAGTTGTATCTAGGTCAAAATTAGTTGGATTGATAATTCGCTATTATAGAAGTTGAGTAGTTTTGTTTTGTTTTATATTGAATTCTTTTTTATGTTCCTGTACAACTTATGGAATGAAAAATAAGTTAAGTTTGAATATAATTTAAAAAGGAATAGAATATATAAGAAAGTGAGGTAGGCAAACTTTCTTTGCTCTAATTTTCTTTGAAAATTGTTCTTCTGACTTTGAGTTTTGTCCCTAGTTTTTAATGATTTTTAACTACAAATGCATTGCATGTGATCCCCATTATTGGGGATTCGAATCGCATTCCTTGAAATCCTGGGATGCAAAAGAATCACAATCCTGAACATGTGGTCTAGATTGCAATTCCATTGGGTAGGAGGGGACCTAGTAACTATGGATGGTACTATAATAGTTAAAAAGTAACAAGCTCCAACCATGTTTGACTTGAGTTCGAGTAAATATAGAATAAGCACATGTAGCATAATATCACATGTCATATCTTGTACATGAATGAGGAAGCACAAAATTATACTTTTGTTCCAATAAGCTTGAGTAGCGCACACTCTAGAGATGGGTATAAATACTCATTAATGGCTAGAAACATTATTTGCTTGTGGGATCCATCGATTGAGACATACATGGATGTGTGGTTGTATAAGAGAAAAAAATGTTGAACTCTCACCTTCATTATTGCTTGTGGGGACAAAGTGCATATATGTTTTTTACTAAGGAATGGAAGTTTCGAAACATATAGCTTAACTAAATTATTTTTTCTCTCACCCATGTAGGGGCAAGGAACTTGACTTCCCATGACATAACTAAACCCCTTTTTGGTTTAAGACATAATCCTTTCTTCAAAAACTTCTTCCTTTTCCTACAAAAATTTTCCATTTCTACGTATAAACATGAGACCACATGACAGTGTAATAATATCAATGATCCATATAGTAGGAAAAAGTAACAATCTTGGGGAGAATAATACCTATCTACTATTGAGTTTATGGTAGGGTTAGCACTAGGGATCCCAAGATTAACAATTATGTGCAAAAGAATATATGAGCAGGATCATCAAAGGGGAAATAACCTCAAATTTGCTCAGACCCAAATGTTGCAAGTTAGGTGCCTTCATGTACACAATTTGCACATGACACTGGCTCTGAAGATGAGACAAAAGAAGTGAAAACTAAGCACGATATATGAGGGGACACTTGAAAATCTACATGCCTTAAGGTTAGCAAATTGAAAAACAAATATATGAAATGTAAATTTTGTAAAAATATATGTTGAGTAGATTGGAACCCAAATACATAATGAGACTTTAAGATCAAGTCATTTAAAAAAAAAATCAGTTTGACTATCATTGATCCATTTTTGAAAAAGATATGGATATTCTTGAGGATGTTACTCATAAAATTATGATGGAATGATTAAGATGGAGAAGTGTGGTGCGTCTAGTAAGCTTGTTAATGGTCCAGGAACCCACCCTAGATCCACTAAATCCAAACCCTCTCCAAATCCATTAAGATAGAGACTCAAACTAGATCTATTTAAAGAAGGGTTGGAACTCATTGAACTAGACCCAACATGCAAATGGTATTAATCTAGCCCAAAGAGCCAGTTTGCACAAAGTTAAAAACACGTAAAAATGAAAATAAAAAGGCTAAAAGGAAAAAAAAAGATCACAACGAAATCCCTCCAACCTCCACAACCTCCTCCACCCTACTGGAGATTAACCACAATCCAACACATGCAAGGTTGTCTTCATGCCCATCTCTATATTCGCTCTTCAATGCCAGTCTCTTCCTCCTCACCAAGTCACCTCCCCCACCCTCAATGAGATTGTTGGCCTTGTCATGGTTGACATGGAGTATGGCCCTAGCAAGGCATTGTTGAATCCTCCTTTCTTTACCCTTTGCATCCAAACTGGTCAACGTGGAGAAGATTGAGCATATCATCATCGTCAATGACGTCAATTGCATTCAAGTGGGGTTGTTGGATTTAAAGCATCATGCCAATGTATTTATGGGACCTGAGGCATAAGGTGTGGGAGGTGATGAAGAAGGCAATGCAAAAGCAATGTCAAGAATGAATGGACAGTCTCCAACTGAGGGTGTGCAACAGAGTGCCTAGTGTGGTGGATATAGGGTTGTTTAGGAGTGCCCCTATGCAAGACAAACAAGTTTAAGAGGAGTTTGACTATGGAGACAAGGATTAAAAAGACGACGATGAAAACTAGGGTTTCATTTCTCAACTAAGGAATGATAGGTTTTGTGAAAGCGTAACAAGTTAGGTGTGCACAATGTTATTAAAGGGCCAAGACACACAAGGGTGTTGGAGCTTGAGGCGCAAGGACAAGGCAAGGCGTGTGCATGGTGGAACTAGGCACATGCTAACTAAAATATATATATATGTCCTAGTTGAAGAATAAGGTATAAAATAGATCCTAACTCCAAATAAAATATTTACAAGCATGTTATCAAGAAAATTAAAAAAATTCAACATAGTAAATTAAAAAATATATTAAAACAAGTTACATAGCAGTAAGTTTCAGCACTTATTTTGTTTTTTTCTTTTCATTTATTGTTTATTTAGTATTTATTTATAATTGGAATTGGAATCTAAAAAGTTGTCTTTCCTATTATTAAAAATTACAACAATAAACAAAATTCCAATTAGTATTTAGTCATAATTGGTATTGGAATCTAAAGAGTTTCCTTTTCCTATTAGGATTCTATTAAAAATTACAATAATAAACAAAATACCAATTCCAATTAGTATTTAGTTATAATTGGAATTGGAAACTGAAATGTTTCCTTTTCCTATTAGGATTCTATTAAAAATTACAGCAATAAACAAAATACCAATTCCAATAACTAAATACCAATTCCAATTAGTATTTAGTTATAATTGGAATTGGGATTTGAAAAGTTTTCTTTTCCTATTAGGATTCTATTAAAAATTATAGCAATAAATAAAGTAGCAATTCCAATAACTAAATACCAATTCCAATGAGTATTTAGTTATAACTGAAATTGGAATCTGAAAATTTTCCTTTTTTATTATGATTCTATTAAAAATTACAGCAATAAACACTTAAACAGTAAAAATAGTTGGAAGAAAGCCAAGCGCGCCTAGGCAGCCTTGGGCTTAGGCCTGGTCTGCGCCTGCCTGGGAGCATTCCAAGGGCCAAAGATGTGCCTAGGTGCACCTTGCGCCTAGGCACGCCTTTAATAACAAGGGGTGTGCAACAAGCCTATGGGTTTAGCACCAGATACATTAGCTTTGTTTAGATCTAGTAAATTTAAATTTAAAATTTGGATCTAAAGGATCTAGCTAATTCGATTCTGGTTTGAGTTTATTATAAATGGACCTAGATCTCATGGATTTGGTATGAGCCAAATATGATCCATTGATAAGCCCAGCATCCAATGTGATAGTATAGTAAAATCACATTAAAGATAAAAGGAAATTTTATCAACAACTAAAAGATTGGCTTGGCTTTGGTTGTATTGTTTTGAATGCTAAGTAGTAAAGCACCAAGAGGTGCAAAATATGAGCACAACAAATATACAAATATTACAATGAATGCACAGCCATACAAGAAAAGATAAATTTAAATCAAAGGTTGTATATCAAGAGGTCGAAGTAGCCCTATTGGCAATAGATGTGTGAAACACAAATAAGAGAGTTTGGTCATGTGTGAATAAAGTCGATAAGTGCTCCTATGCTCCTATGCTGGGAGTGAATAGAATAGAAGAAACTTTTTTTTTTTTTTTTTTTTTTTTGGGGGGGGGGGGGGGGGGGGGTTGGTTCTTGATGAAAAACTAGGTATAATCTGCTTCCAAAGGGCCTCACAAAAGATATGACCTCATTTGTGAGCTAGAATCCATAATTTGACCCCCCCTGAAAAAATGAGATTAATATTTAATATGTTGTTATCTCAAAAGGGCAAGTTGTTGACAAAATACTAGCCCCATTAACCATCTTGAATGCAATAAATCAAGGAAGTTTAACTAATGACGTCAAATACCTAAGACCACATGTATGATCATAACGCACATGACATAGGTAAAACTAGGGATAGCAAAAGAACCCGTAGTATTGGGCGGTACTAGTCCCACCCCTAAAGAAAGGGGGTTTGGCAACATCTAATTGGATAAAAGACAAGTTTGGGTTCCTAAAAGTTTAAGGCACCAAGCTCAAGGTAACAAGGAGGGCGTTTGAAGGATCTCCTAAACCTGACATAGAGTTAGATGAGTATACATACACATAACATTCATCTTTATGACATAACATTCATCTTTATGATGCTTTATTTTTCACTGTAAGCCCTGATCCAAGATTGATAATCATAGCCTTGTTCAAAGATTTCTTCTTTAAAAGCTTATATAGGCCTCTTAATCTAGCTATTCAAAGGCTAGTATATGGATAACATATATATTTGAGGGGGAAAGAAATATAGGAAAAAGGCTCCTTTCATCATTTTCCCTCTAATACCCCCCCCCCGACACACACACACAAAAAAAAGGAAGCCATTCTTATTTTAGCCATTTTTATAAAATTTTCAAATTGATGCCACAAACTATGCTAGCACACATCACAGTTGGTAACAGGATGCATCATAAGAAGAGATGATTGAGAGATTCATCATTCCTACAGTTTCTTTTTCTCTAACATTAAGTTCTAACTCCCTTTTTTGGGTCTTATTATATTCAAACAACTCCCTCCCACCAAGATTACATTTGCCTTTATTGTGCTCTTTTTTTAACAACTTGAGCCCCCATCCAAGACCAATAACTGTAGCACTCTTAGCCTTAAGAGCTTGTCTCTTTAAAAGCTTATGAAAAACACATTCCTATAGTTTCCATTTTCATAATATTTTCAGATTCATGTTGCATGGTTGGCAACTTGGCAAATCTGATGCATTATTAGAAGATATGCGTCATGTTCCTAATAACTAAGGGGTGATACATTCTTGGGTAGAAGGAATGGGCAGATGAAAGGTCATTCTTCAAGAAGGAAGTAGATAGTTGCAATATTTTGAAAATTGTACTTTGGAAAGTGGAGGCCCTTTTGGAGCCAAAGCTAGCTACAATCAGTATATAATTACTAATTGCATTCAGTGTAAAAGGAAGAAAAGATATTAATCAAAAACTTCTTATTTCTCTCTCTCTCTCTCTCAGATTTCCCTCCTGTCTTTCTGTCTTCCCTCTCCCTCTGAAATTCTTCTCATTCCCTTCTAATTTCTTAACCAGATTCTCACCAATTCAGTGAGAACTCCCTGTCAGATTCAAGGATCTGACAATATGATCAAGAGATCCATCACTCTTATGGTTCCTTTTTTTCTCTGACATTAACTTCTCATCACATTCATGTGACCAAAGCTTCTAACCGGTAGCAAGTAGCTACATTAGAAACAAGCAAAACATCACCTTACAAGCATCCACGACTCAGTGCTTCTTAAAGATGAACCACCTATCTAAATATAAAAGTGCACCTTCATCTATAAAAACCAAAAGTGGACTCCTACTGTTTGTTTCCATGTCAAGTACACAGTGGATTCCTACTACCATCCATGTCAAGCAAATCAAAGAATTCCAGTTTAAAAAATCAGCTGCTTTCCAAACAGTTTCATTGGACCAACATCAAATAACCAAAAGATAACATCAACAAGAATTTTCAGTGAATCGTAAACTTACAATATGTATGAGACATGCAGGAGCCAGCTATTTTAAATTACAGAACTGATCTTATGACTTTAGAATGAAATTCAACCCCCTTCAAATTTTACAATTCCTCTAGATCCATGTAAGTGGAAAACAAGAGGAGGGGGGGGGGGGAAGGTGCCAGCCCTCTATCTTCTAGCCTAATCTTGTTGGCCCAATGCCCAAAGCTGCTTCCAACCCTAGTTATATAGATGGCATCGCAAAGATGATACTGACCAAAGTCTCTAATTCCTTCACCATAGTACAATTAAACATATATGGTGTAGGTTTCTATGCTTCCTTATAGAAGCACTGCCAACTGGTAATCAGTACACACCTTTTGATCAAATTATCAATAGTAAAAAGTTTTTTTCCCACAGCATGCTAAACAGAGAAGGCAATTTTTAGCAGGCACACCGGAAAACCATATCCTCTTCAAGGGAACTCACCTTCCCTAGCTTTCCAGGAGATGGAAGAATATTCTTCTCTGAACTTACATCATGTGACGCTGACCCACAAATGGTATCTTTCCCACCCCCGATTCCTGTGATTGCATAAAAAATTGCCAATCTGCAAAGGTCCAGACATATGTAGTCAATAGTGCTTACTTGTCCAGTTGTCCATAACCAACTGGAAAGCCTTCTACCTATCTTGATTCCTAATAATGACTCATTTTGGTAAGCAAAATCCTTAACACAAATTTCCTTCCTCAAACCTCAATAGTTGTTTAATCACCCTATAATGATCCATACTCAGCCACCATTATCCCTTCTCCAACATCAATTCAATTCAAAAGAAAATCTTTGAATCCACTTAGCCAGCAAAAGTTTATTAGATAGGAACTTCTAGTTCTCCTAACCCCAAACTGCTTCCTCTAAATGCAAGGCCAAACTCAATTCCAGTCCATTGAAAAGAATTTAAATCCTTTGCTCACCGCCCCAAAGAAATTCAATTAGGGTTTCTCCAGCACTTTAACAATAGAAGCAGGGTCCATGAACAACAATAAAAGCATGTTGCAAGGCCTGTTAGTGTGCCACTAAACCCATGTCTTCCAGCCAACCAATCCTGTCTTAATCTCTGAATGAATATTATCAAGAGCTTTTGCCCTTAAAAAAAACTTTAAAAAATTGTATATGTCTATGACAGAAGCAGGAATTGTGAACAAGATATGCAGTATTTTATCAGGCTCAAGTGTAAACTGGCACATTTGGATACATGCTTTCTCCACCAGCCAGCCAATCTCATCTAAATTCTTCAAATGACTTCATCTTAAATAGTTTTCAACCTTAAAAAACCAAAAAGGCAAGATCAAGTACTTGGCAGGGCCGCAGGAAGAGAACCCACACTAAAACCCCATAAATTCAACTGGCCCCCTACACTTACCCCCTTCCAGATTTTGTTTCTATAAAAACTACTATTCAAGATTTTACACTGCAGCTTCATTTGATCCAAATTACCTAATTTTCCCTCAACCCACGCAGCGGGGAAAAGGCTTGGTATGTAACATATGTTGTTGTTGTTGTCTAATTTTCCCTCCACTTACTTCGTCACTGTGTATATACTTGGTATCTGACATTGCTTGAGACTAGTTAGCTTAAAAACACCCATATACTGCCTAAGGTTGATATTTGGTTTTTAAGAAAGTAAAGATTCAAGCATCTATATTTTCCAGTCCTGGTTTATGAATGTAGATGCTTCACAATTATGCAAGTTGAAAGATAATCGAGAGAATCTTTCATGCAAACCAGAAGAGCGAGAGCAATTCAGTAATGCACCTTGCATAACAGGAAGTAACATGCCACAAAAAAAATATATATAATCTAGCAGAGAAGAATCATCCCATTTTTAATAAAATATTAAGATAATATGTAAAGTAACAAGGAGTAGAATATCTCTCAGCACATAAAATGATAAAAGTTCTATGACTGCATTTATCGCATGTTGATATACATTTGGGATCAATTGGACAAAATATGGGATACAACCTTGAAGTCTCCTGGATTGTTAAAAGATGCTAATACTTGGCTACCGCAGCCAATAATCTGCCACTGTACTTTGTTTCCTCACCCATGCTCACACACACACACGAGGAGGAGGAGGAGGAGGAGGAGGAGAAACCTTTCGAATAGTTAAAATATCTTCTTATAATAAAGACCAAGTGAGGAAGCATGTAATTACTTGAGACATGACACTGTTAGTGCTATTGGAGTCACGAATGACAACCCACATAAACAACAAGGTTGAGCTCAATTTAGGATAACAATCTGAATAAAATAAGATAGTGTAGGAAGGAATTAAGCCTCATAATAGAATTGTCTTCAAATATATTAGATCAAATGACAAGCCATGAGAACAATCCTACTAGTTGTCTCCTAAGAGTTCAGAATCTATTTATTCCACCTGCAGCTTTCATGCACAAAAATCTACCAGAAAGCATGATAAAAGAATAATATTTAATTTAATAAATTAATCACTTTCAAAAGTCTAATATGGAAGCACATTTTGCCCCACATAAACACATGTTAATTTAATAGATTACCACCAAAAAAAGGTACATATCACACTATAGGCATATTCCTTGTACTTTTCTAATACTAACAAGTTAAAGCAATAAGATCCGTATCTGAAGATATCATCATCACAGAGTTTCCTGCTCAAAATGCCTTACCACATAGCTAGCATTGTAACATTGTTAATCAAAGGCATTTATTTACCTACTCCCCTTCTTTGAACCAGATACCCCATCTTTGGAATTTCCACCTGCCATTCGTGAATGAATAAAAAGGCCCATATTTTTATTAATGTATTCATGTGAAAGAAATGATGTAGTATCCGTAATGCATAAAATATAATAAAATAAAAGCTGGTAATAGAGTATATAATGAATGAGTTCAAAAAAATTATTTAAGAAAGGAATTACAGGATGTACTTAGATGCACTAACCTTCGGAATCACTCTTCAGTTTTTCATTGGGATTGATTGTCCCTCCTCTAACAAATGCTTTGGAACCTGTCTCTCCTTGAAATGACTCTACAAACTCTTGATACAAACGGGCTGTTTCATCTTCCGCCCTCTAAGAAAAAAGAACCCAAGTAACATGACAACAAGCACCATTTCCCAACAGAACAAAAGGTTTGAGAAGTGCCAATAAGAAGGCAAACCTTTTTTTTTGCTTCCTCCTCTTCTCTATGCTTCTGGAAAGGAGTTTTTTTCCGTGTAACCGAGAATGAATTCATCTCTCATCAAATGCTGAAACTGCAAATCAAGGATCCACTTCAATTCAATAACCCATATTGCAAGTCTCCAGCACCACACATCATAATTCAGAAGCAATGTTTTAAATTTAAAGGATAATAATATTGCTGTATGGAAAAAGCTAAGTCCAGGGCACCAGGAAACTTTGTTGCCATTGCAATACAGGCCATGGTGTAGCCTGAGACATACACTAAGATGCTAATATGCGAAACACACGAGCAAATTAAAATTTCAGCTACCATTATACATTCATTACTATGAATAATCAGCTCATTTTTTCTCCCTCACAAAGAGAGCAAGGAAAATTGACATGAACTTCATCAATTTATCATGTCAGAAAGTGTAGAACACATTAAGACATCATTGACCAATGACAGTAGATACCTTAATAGCTCCAAAAAGTAGCAACTAAGTATTTCAAATGCAATTAGCTCCAGATGTATAATTGTCTGTTTAAAGAGCTATGCAACATCATGAGGTTTCAGGGCTGTTCCATATTTTGTAATTTAACTTCAGAAGTCATTTTTAAGATCATTAAACTAAGAAGTCCACAAATTTGGCTCTAACAAGCTCGCCCTTTTAATCATTATGATTTAATGTGAGAATGGTTGGCAACAGAACTTGGTAGGAAACCCTTAAACATAACACAAGATCTATGGCCTCGCAAAGGATACGACCATGGATATAGATAGCTGGAGGATTGCAATTCATGTAGCCAACCCCATCTAGTGGGATAAAGGCATGTATGTGATGGTGGGAGGTGGTGGTTGTTGTTGTTTAGGATTTTATGTCAGAAGGCTTCGTCTTGTCACTAGTAGCTTGAGATATATATGTATTTCACCAGTTACATGCGAACCAAAATGTCATAACTACAGAAAATCCAATTAAATTAAAAACAATTAACAAAATACCATAACTCTTATCATTTATTTTTTCCTATTATATGGAACTTGGTGGATGAAAAGTTTCCAGGACCCTACCCATTTAGTGCAATTGGTCAAATCGTGTAACGATATATAACACGGAAGAAATGCCATACCCCTGTGCACCCCCTTAAATCACCATCTACGCGAAAAATAAAACTGAATTGAAATCACAAAACACAGTGAAACGACATCCCTCCGACATCAAAAACTCGTCTACGTACGTAAAATCGCTCAAAGCGCACAACACAAATTGCAGAGACGACTCAAGAGTACAAAAAAAGCGCAACCTAAAAGTTAATTAGCACAACTGTTGAAATGAGGAAATCAATAATAAACCCTAAAATTTATCATCACTCAATCCGAAGACGACGAGACAGAGTTAGAAATAACGATGAAAATGGGAGGCGGAGGCTGCGACAACATCTAACTTTCATACGTAAAAACGTAGATAGAGATTTGCATAGAGGCAAGAGAGATAGTACCTGGCGAGTGAATGGAGCCGAAGCTTTCGAGTTCCGATCGAGAGAATCGAACTTGGTATTCTAACCCTAGCAGCTATCAGTGCTCTTCTCTTTCCCGTCTCGGTGAAAAGGGGCCACGCCACCCAATATCTTGCGTTTTAATTAATGGAATTTTATTTTTAAAAATAAATCTGCTTTACTGTTATATAATTATTATCTATTTTTTTTAAATAATTATGTAGACTTACTTAAAGTTGTGGTTATTTCACTTGGGTAAATTGGTGGGGCATTATTGAATTTTTTTTCTTTTGATCAGAGTTTAATTTTTCAAAATTATTTAATTAATTATTAAATTCTTATATTAATTAAATAAATATTAAATTCCATAGATTGCTTGGCTAAATAACTAAAAGTTATAGCGGGTCTTGTTTAATTTTGTTAATTTATTTTCATATTACAAGTGTAAGATATAATATTACATATACAATTACACGTTATATTTTTTAAAATCATATAATACAATAAATAAATGCATATTTATATCTATCAAAAATGAAGTCATAAAAAGAATTATCAGACAAAGACAAAAATACCAGAATTTGATTTCTTTCCCTTAACCTAAGTTGTAAAGATAAATATAATACATAATTATAATTACTTTTTTGTATTAGGTATAGAGATTATCAAATCCTTGTTTATAATAGAATAAGTAATCTCCTATCAATACTTTTAAGAGTTATAAAAAATTTCTAAACCAAGTAAAATATTAAAATAATCAATGATCTGATTAAATCATTTAATTTTCTTATCATATTAACATTATTATATCTTATATTTGATTTGATTATTTCATCAAATAAACAGTATCATATTTGATAAAATATTGATGTTAATTATATTATAATATACCAAATGATTGTTACTAACTTATCTAATAAGATATTTTATATTAATTATCACATGAACCACAAGATAATTCTTACAACAACAACTTACTTAGATTAAGTTTAACAACAAATTTACTAAAATAGACCCAATAATTCACTATCAATGGACACTTAAGAATTTATGTCAAGACTGATTTCATTAAAATTGTTATAAAAATTTATTTCATCAGTGAAGGATTTATCATAAAATATATTTGACAACAATAACAAGTTTTTTATTAATAACACCGAAAAAGGATTAGTCTCAGTTTGTGTATTTATAAAATAATAACAAGTTTTTTTATTAGTAACACTGTCCGGAAAGAAGTCTTAACGTTCTTATTTTCTTAAGTACATAGGACTAAGAAATTGCTGCTTCTCTTCTTCTACTTATTCTTCTTCAAGCTCGACATTGCATTGCAACTATAATTCCAGAGCCCTGCGATGGAGGAAAACAAGACTGCCATGGAGCTGCCGTGTGGTTACAAGTTTTCGCCCGGCGACAAGGAGATTGTGAAGTATTTTCTTAAACAGAAGATACTGAACGAGCCGCTAGAACATGATACGATTCCCAGCGTCGATTTGGAATGCTACGATGATCCGGATCACCTTCCCCTCAGTACGATTCTGTTCCATTCATTCATTCGTTTTTTTGTATGAACAGATATTAAGATGCATGGCTGTTTTTGCGTATTCAGAGTTCAAATTACACATAATTTTGTGTGCCAATGCGTGGGAACGGTAAACTTTGCTGTGTTTGGCAAATTTACGAGTAAGATAAATCGTATTAAAATAAGATTATAATACTTTTCAAATATTAAGATATGAAATCGTCAAAATCAAGGTAAAAAATATTGTAAAATTTTTATCAAACTATTTGTTAAATTTTTTCTTATCTCAGATAAGAAGTAACATAATTTATTTTCAATAAATTATAAAATAAATTTAATAAATATAATAAAAAATACTTTTACCGAAATCTTTTTTATATCTAATTTTTTTCAACCCATATATTGATTAACAAACACTATAAATACTAGTTGTTATGTGTTCTCATCTACAGTTATCTAAATATGCAGGAGATTTCAAGAACAAAGCAGAGAACGAGTGGTTCTTCTATACAAGCAGGCCAAAGCGCAAACCATTAACGAAAAATGGCTACTGGAGGGAACACAAAGAGGAAGAAGTACTGGACGGCCAAGAATTAGTAGGCTTCCTGCAAAAGTTCGACTACTACTACAACCGTGCGAATCCTCCAGAAGAAAGGAAGTTTGAATGGTACATTAACGAGTACAGAATTGAACCCAGCGTTATGGAAGCCTACCAGCTTGACGAAACTACTAAACAGAAGGTAAATAGTTGCTTGATCTAATATCATTAGAAGCTTGAATCTTTCAACAAGAGAGACACCAAAGCTTTACCAACTGTTGTATCTAAAATTCATTATCTCTCACTTTTCTCTTAAACTACTTGTCTTCATTTTCCTTTTAGGTGTTAAATCTCGTGGTTTGTAAGGTCTTTCGAGAAGAAATAGAAACAACTATGGACGAAGAAGCAGGGAACTGTCAAAGCTCTGATGAAGAAATTGAGCATGAGTAGCAATTTTAAGTTTACTTGACATGCATACTGTACAGCATAATAGTCTAGTAAAGTGGAGTTTAATAGACGTTAGATTGGATCTTATTTTCAGTTAGTACAAGGAAATACTGTGCACAGACAACTCAATTTTTTAGCATAATATTTTACTTATGCTTTAGTTGATAAAAAGGATTAATTTTAGCCATTCGAAAGGTGTTCAGAATCTACATGTCTCTTTGACTTGAAGGGCCCGGGGAGAATTTTTTTGCTCACAACCATTCGAAATCTTATTATCGCTACTAAAGATCACTGTCTAACTTCTTACAATTTACTCGAGCAAATTTCCTTTTTACCTTAGTGATTGGAGAATAGGTCATGCATGACGCAGCAGTAGTTTGTGACTAGATTCCCCTTGTTCTCATGCAATCAAACTAACAAGGAAAAACAAAAATAAGATAGACAGGAGGAAGAACGATAAGCCATGACAAGGTTCAATATCGGTGCCAGAAGCCTATCAAATAGTAACCAACTCGGCCATTACATTATATTGCTATGTACCAGCAATAGTACAGATATCAACATTCAGGTAGAAATTCCAAAGTTCCAAGCCTCATAATACATTAATTCAACAGCAATAGCACACTTTCACCTTGAACTAACCTGAGACATAACCACTCCAATATATGTGTTGAGGGAGGGAGACAACTACAGATTCAGACCAGACAACTTCCATTGCAGAACAATACCAAATTGAACGATCAGATTATAAGGTTGCAGAATCAATGAGCCAATTTCTTGAGATGTTGAAACATCCGCTGCTTAATCCACCGGCGGTCATATGGCAGATAAGCCTGGATTGAGTGTTCATAACTGCAAGCCAGAACAATAAAAAGCGGGAGGTGTTACTTACATCATCTTACAAACAGGGCAACGAACTTGCTGTCCCTAGGCATGCTCTTGAGTGTGCATAGCAGAGTGTGTGTGTGTGGAGTCAAAGATACTAAAGGAAGCAAACGGTGGCACTGAAAATAACAATAAGTTGAGAATAAAGAAAGCATAGTAATATAGATCTCACAGTTCATAAAACAGAACAGGAAACCTTATGGACCATGGGTGGACTCTTTGGCCAACCAAAACTAGGTCTCAGTATCTGAACTGAGAGATCACTGGTGCTACAATATCACTCTACTCCGCCCCACCACCAAACACACATGCGCGCGCGCACCAACCCCCACCCAAAGAGAAAAAAAATCACTAAAAAAAAGTAGCACTTCAACTTAAAACAACGAATGCAAGAGAGAAGGGTACACTAATGTGCTCATGTCAGCAAGGCCATCAATGAAATTGTAAAGATCCCCAATATCATAGGTGATGTTTCTGATTGCTGGATTTATCTCCTTCAGTTTCCTTTCATACAATCCACAAATACCTGCACACCCGCAATACATCACCTCTAATGAAATGCATAATATTGCATTGGATACTAAGAAAACAGAGGTCATGTTCATAATAGTTATCATGGGAAGACATTTGTTGATTTGTAATTCATATCATCCATCAAAGAAAGAATCAGTCACAATTCTAAATAGGCTGTTTAATAAGAAAAAGAGAAAACAGAAAAATATTTAAGAGATAAAGATAAACCCAATAATTCAGGTGTCTTATTCGAGCTGAATAATTCAAGGAAACTCCAACACAGACCAAAACAAAACCAAAAGATGGCAAGGAGATGCTACAGGTATAAACAACATATCAAGCCTTAATCCCCCTAGGTTAAGGTGGGGTCAGCTAAATGGATTCTAGCCCACCGTTATCTCTATCTGTGGCCATATATTTTGCAAGGCCATTATAAAGCATATCATGATTAAGAGTTTCTTACCAAGTTTTCCTCGGTCTTCCTCTACCCTTTTTACAAAAAGCTTCATTCCACTCCATCTACTCTTTTCACAAGAGCATCTATCTTGTCAGTCTTCTTCTCGTGTGGCAAAACAAACAAATCACTATTGGATCTTGCACTGATTTATTTGGAAGTGCATCCAACAATTAAATACTTGCATAGTTACATAACTCATTGGATTGCTAAGGGCATATCGGAGAACAAAAACCAGTGCTTGGGTTCTATTTTTCTTGGAAGTACGAAAATTACAATTAATTGCTTTCATTAGCATTGGCCAATTTATTGTTTTTTGTTTCAAATGTAATTTGTCTCCAATACATCACTCTGATGTGTAGTTTTCCATCCCTCCTTAAAATGTCTTCTCGTTCTAAACTTGACACCAGGCAGGGGTTTTCATATCAAATACAGGTACATTTCACATATGTTCTAATGAAATACTGATAAATTATATTTTAAAGAAAAAGACCAGAAAGGTGGCTGGACTCTTTACACCCATAGAATAACATAACAACTCCCAGAAATCAATAAATAAGATAAACAAAAGGTAATAGACCTGTCACACATATCTGAATGCACATACATATATGCCAAATTGATCAATTGACTGAGAGATCCACACACACACAAACCACCCCCTCGTCCCCCCCCCCCCCCCAACACAAACACACACGACACACAAAAGATTGAAAAAGAAGATTGGCAACTTGTTTTCTGCATGACATAGAAGCTCTTGGTCACACTTGTTTTCTTGCTTTGGGGCTTCTTTCTTGGGAAACAAGGATAAAGCTAAAGGGGCACAACTAGCAACACTATCAAAGAGAGACACAAAAGCAAAATTCCGTACATCCATATTAATGTGGATGTATAGACCAGAAATCTGTATTTGCTTTGGTATCTTCATTTCATTCATGTCTGATGCTGTAGGCAAAAGATTGTAGGAAGTGGCATGGGTTTTCAGCTCCGTTTTCCTCACTTCTGTCCATAGAACTTATGAGAAAATAAGTCATCACAGAAGCACATAAAGGCTGCAAGTTCATCCAGGGTAATCCCCAGGATGCTATCACTGTGAACCATCAAGCAACCACATTTATAGGCTATAATGTAATTGGTGTAGATGATTATCAATTGCTAGCTCACAGGTAGCAATTAGAATTAGGTCAGATTGGATCACATTAGATTCAAGAGCTTTTTAAATCTCAGATGTAATTGAAATCAACAGAGTCAAATCTTGCATCTATATCTATTGGAACCAGTATGAGAAAAAGAAAATTCACATTGTATCTATTTTGTTCAAAAGTAGACAGATCTTGTATTTATTTCTTAACATGAATTGGGATTATAAAGGCAAGTGGTGTCATGTTGGTTGGGATTGTTGTGACTAACTACTGCCTAGAGTCCAAGAATCTGGGTGTTTACAAGTTTTTGAGGTGAGCTTGGATGAGAAAAAACTCCATGGTTGTGATTAGTGGAACGCAAGATCATGTTGGATTTTTTAGGGCGGATGTCAGCATAAGTGACACTGAACCACTATATTTCTAGTGCTCTTGGAGCATGCTTTTGTGTTTGTTGAATGTGTTTGTGTTTATGTTCTTTGTTTATATTATATGAAAAAAATCACATAGCTAAAAGAAAATAAAAAGTGGACAAAGTTTAATTTACTCAATTGCCCTCCTCCCCGAGTCAAGCCATCAATATAATTAAGGGACCAACACAATCCATGCTCATTTCTTATACCTACAAACTTTTAGGGATTCCTTTTTTATAAGTATAGGCTACGTGCAGAGGAAACCTCCAGGTAATTAGTAAACCAGCTAAAATTACTTAAAGCACCAAACCTATCACATCTGTGATAAGAAAATGGTTTCCATTTGGTAACAATCATAATGAAAAACATACCGTCCATTGCCTGACTTATTGAATCATAATCCATGAATGTTCTGGTAGCTCTGCTTTGAGAAGTCTGCATTAGAATAATGGTGTGCCTGTTAGCCTGCCAAGTGAGGATAAAACAGAATGAATCAGCCATAATAATAGGGTAAAAACATAACAAAGATTATATGTCAAAACAAAAATACATGCGTATGTGTGGTGTGTGTGTGTGTGTGTGTGTGAAATGATACTATGTGATTAATCAAGAGTCAACTTGATTTGAAGCGGGAAAAACCTTGAGCTTCAACCGAGCGTAATCCTATTGCACACTTAATAACTAAAAGGAAAAGCCAGAGACATCATCCACGCTCATCAACATGCCAAATTGCCAACATAACAGCAATCCACTTTCAGCTACGATGATATGCTAAGTGTGACCACTAACCAGTAAATACATCTATGGCAACTTCAACAGAAACAAAGGGGTCCATGTACACAGACAGATCACACACAAAAGCCACAAACAAAAAAGGGAAAATAAAAGACAGAATATAACAAAATTTAAAATATTAAAAAATAACAAGTTTTTTACTTTCAGAGACAGAAAGCTCATTAGAAAATGGCAGACTCATACCAGGAGGAAACATGACCCTGTTGAATGCTGATCCTTTCAAAGAATTACTGGAAGTATGATTAACATTTCTAGGACACCCTAATTAATGCAATGACTTCTGCAGTTCTGCCTGTATCAGACCATGCAAAGGGTAAAGAAAACTTCAATTCTTGCCAATTTATTTAGTGAAGAACACCAAATTGTTGTAAGCGATAACCCTTGCGTACCTAAGGAAAAAGTAATGTAAACTATATACCAATCTATTTACGTATACAAATATACAGTGCAGATATAAACTTGCCAATTTCAGCTACTTTAAACTAAGGACAAGAATATCCACAATTCAGTTAACCGATTGTCTTCCACATACAAATTCAAATAAAGCATGTGTTCCAGAGTTCTAATACCGGAAATTAAAACCCTATAAACGATTGCGGTCTGTCAATAATCTGTACTTTACCCTCAATTCCACGGCAACTCGTATATCAGAAGTAAGAAACATGTACGCATATAAGCCCAACAAAACGCTACTGAATTATAACTGTAAAATACAGACATTACCATGTTGAAAGCGCGATGCAGGCCGAAGATCGATGCCGAAGCGACTTGCCCGTTGCGGATTTTAACGAGGGACGGAGACGACCCGAAGTCGCCGCGGAAGCCCAAATCGATGCTATTGCCAGGACAAAGGCGCGCCTTGCAATAGCAAAGTTCAATGCAGATGATGCGCTGTGGATCAAATTCTTTCCTGGCAATAGTCGTGGGTAGAACTTTTCATAATCTCACATGGCTGGCAAGGAGCCTTTATTCTTTAAGCTTTTAGCTTTGGCTTTTTGATATTTCCTTTTACTTTAATTAAAAATATAAACAAAATGACTATAACATAATAAAAAATGAGTTTTATTTTTTTATTACAAATGTAACAATTGACAATATCATAAATATTGTATTAATATATTATTAACAACAATACAATGCCACTATATACAACAACTAAACGAGTGTTTTATATGGTAAAAATATAATAATCATTTTGTTATTATAGTGTTATTTTAAAATTATAAAAATAATTACATAAAAATAAAGTATTATTAAATATAAACAAGGAAAATAAAGTGAGAGGTGAAGATATATACAAATTATAATAGATATAAGGGTTCAAATGTAGGGTAAAATTTTAGTTTTAAGGGGATATTAAAATTTTCTACCCTTGCACAATTTTAAATTCTTTTTTTTTATATTCGAACAATATTTTATGTTTTTTTTCATTAGTTGTATATTTTAAACTTTAGTAGTAATTTAAAATGTACAACACTAATATGGTAGAGAAAACATGATTGAAAAATATAAAATATTTTTGAAGATGAGATCATTACCTAATTTTTTAAATATTTTTATAAATAATAATATAACATGTAATGAAGTGGGTTAATCACATAGTTTAACACTTTAGTACAATTGAATTACAAATACCATAATTTTAACCCTTTTGGTCAGATCAATTCAGTTCAATTCACTGTCATTTTTTTAACATGAACGAAGAAGATTTAATATTAAGAAAATTATAATAACTACTTTAAGTTTGTTGTAATTCGAAGAACAATCTCACATTTTAAAAATAATAATGATCACTCATATTGTTAAATAAATAGATAAAAAAATTATTATTAAATGTTATTTTTTAAAAAATTTAAAAAATAAAAAAATCAATGATTGTTGGTCGTTAGCGATCGTGGGGTTAACCCGAATTGATTAAAATTAAATTAAAAAAAGCAAGATTTGGTAGTTATGAGAGAGAGATTTGATGGGGGTTTTATTCTTCGATTTATTATTATTAATATTGATGAGAATAATATCTCTTATGTATCAATATTATATAATTGATACATATTTTCTGGGGCTCTTCTTTTTTCTTTAACCGAATGTGATTGAATACTCATGGGCCAGCCTTTTTATAACTTAATTTATTTAATGGTATTATATTATTTTGTAGTAGATGGAGCATGCAAAGATCATATTATTCAGAGTGGCAATTTGGACTTAAGTAATTGGCTGGCTTCTCTTAATTTGGACTTTCTGAGCTATTTTAGACCCATAAAACTTAGATCCGCTTATAATAGGCTTAAACAACATGCGTTCAATCCACGTTCACTGGGCCCCTTTTAGGGGGTGTTTGGCTTACCCTTTTTTTTGATAACTTTTAAGTTGCTTAACTTCTAAGTTTGATAGTACGGATAATCTGTTAAGATAAATATATTTTTAAATTATATTTGAAATAGCTCATAATTTATTAAAATTTGATGAAAATACGAAAATGTGTTATTGAATAATATAAAATTTTATGATTAGATATTAATAAATTATATATAATTATTAAAAGATATATTAATACAATATATATACACATTTTACTCTCTTTCAAATACATTATCATTAGATTAATATATATACAATATATATATACACACACTTATAAAAAGCTTTAGCAAACAGGCAATGTAGGTGACAGTGAGATGTGAATGGTTGGGATAACGACAACGATGACAGTTGGATATGACTTTGGTGATTCCAACGACGGGAGATTAGTTAATGCAAATAATGAAGACGATGTATAGTTAGAAATAATTTAAATTTATGAGGGTAAAATCATCATTTAATCGATCAACGCAAATATGATGGAGTAACGTTTTGGAAAAGCTGAAGGTGATAAGCTTTTGAAAAAAGTTGATACGATACTTTTAAACTCTTTAAATAATCAAAACACTTAGCAAAATAAGTTGGATAACTTATAAATTAAAGTAGCATTTGTTAAAATGAATAAGATAAACGAATATCAAAATAAGGTCGGAATATTTTCCGGATTAAGATATGGAATGGTGAAGATAAAGTTGGGAAATATTTCAAAATTTTTATCAAATTGTTTGTTAAATTTTTTAAAATTTACTGGTAATGATATTTTTTATTTTTATATATTTGTTAATACATATAATAAGCACTAAGAAAATAGTTTTTTTTTTATCAAAATATTCATATTATCAAATTCATTCAAAATTATTTCTTAACATAAAAAATAAATTTATGATTAAAATTAACTAGATAACTATTTGCGACCCAACTGGCAAACTAATTTTTTTGTCAAGAATAAATATTATACTCTATTATAATATTATAACAAAATCAGCAATTTTAATCTTCCTTTCCATAACAGATTAAAATAAAATAGCAGATTAACAGTTAACAATTAACATTTAATCGCAGGCGAAGGGAGATTAATTTTCTATTACTATTAACAGGAAAGGAAGATTAAAATAAAATTAGATTAATGTTAATAGTTAACATATTAATAAATAAAATAGTAGAAAAAATAACAAATAAAATGAAGGAGATTTAAAAAAAAGAAGAAGAAGATGAACAGGAAATGAAGATATACGGAAAAAGAAAAAAAAAGACAAAAGAAAGAAAGGAAGATGTACCAAAAAAAAAAAAAAAAAAAGGAAGATGAAAGAAAGATTGACAGTAAAGTAAAGAAAAGAAGATGAAGAAGATACCTTCCCTTTGCTGTTTCCGTGGAAGCGTGTGTGAAGATGAAAGAAAATGAACAGCAATGAAAATTAAATAAAAGAAGATGAGAGGTAAAGGATGTTTGGTGAGATTTTTATATACGGATATATATATATATAGGTAATTTTGGACTTATTTGTAAAATGTCATATGAATTTATTTAAAAAAAATTAGATAAATTTATTTTAAAAAAATAAAATAAAGAGTCACGTAGGAATTTTTTTAAAAAATATTAAATAAATTTAACAAATATATTAAAAAACCAATATTTAGAATATTTCTTATATCTAATTTGTTCTCCTCTGCATCGAGTAAATCATATCAAAGGTCACAAAATTTTGGTCTTTTTTTCAATTTGATCACTAAATTTTAATTCATTGTAAAGTGATCACAAAATTTTAAAATATTTTATAATGTAGTCATTAAAGTGATTTTTTTATTGTTCTTAGTTAAAATTGTTAACATGACGATAATGTGACGTTAACGTAGTGATGATGTAGCCATTATCACGTTATCAATTTTAATAAGAAATTGTTCAAAAATCACTTTAGTGATTATATTATAAAATATTTTAAATTTTATTATCACTTTATAAGAAATTAAAATTTAGTAATCAAATTAAAAAAGAGATCAAAATTTTATGATTTTTAGTGTGATTTACCCCTCTTCCTCTTAACAAACACCAGAATAATTTATAAGCGGTAAAGGGGACAGCCAAACGCCCTCTTAATGCGACCAATCTGAACAAATCTGTTTAATTAAAAATTGGCCAGACCGATTGCCCGCCCGTGACCCTCTCTCAACTCTCTCTTGACTGTCAAACTTCTCCAACGATTAGGGTTTCTAGACTCCAGGCCGCCGACCGCCTTGGACCACCGTCGACCGCCTCCTGGTTTCTCCACAATTTCATCCACAGAGCGGCAACCGCCGTCATCTTCCCCCTCTCCATTATTTGCTCAACCCGGCGTCACGGTCTCCGACATCACTAACCTCCGCCGGCCGCTGCACGGTTCGCCCTCTCCGGCATCCGAGGTTCGCAGTTTCCTTGGCTTTTCGTATATATATATATATTAATGTATATATATGAATCGTTCTTTTGGTTTTCCTCCATCTCCAGAAGGAATCTAATTTCTGCTGTCAATGCCTCTTTTCTCCGAGACTATCACAGCCCTCTGATGTCCAATTTCCATTTAGCGTTTGGCGAGGATGTTCCCTGTGCTTCTCCTACACAATGTTCTTTCATGTGATTCCACAAAATCGTAAATCCAATATCCGATATTCAATTTGTTTAACTGGAATACATTATTTAAGTGTATGTTTGTTTGGTAGGATTGTAAAATTTTTCTCGTGAGAATATTTTTTATCAAGTAGTTTTGTTTAGAATATTATCATTAAGTTTGTGGTGGATTTGCATAGCTTTTAAATGAGCAGGTTGGTTTTTGGGTCAGACCCGTATCTATATGCATAGCGGGTTGGGTCTAATGAGACCTGATTCATTTTTAAATGGGTATGTGTCGGTTGGGTTTGATGGGTCTGATCCAGACCTGACCCATTTATAGGTAAAAGTATAGGAGTAGGACCTTACCTTTTTTTTTGGGAGGTCCGAATTGGTCACTGAAAAAGTAATTTCTAAAATGATGATCTCTCCCTCTCTCTCTCTGTTTGAACATAGCATTTTGACGTCTGAGATCACGTTTTAACTCCGCAACACACTGGATGGTGTTTGATCTGCGTGCATGATATAAATTTTAGGCGATTGTCCTAATTCTTGGTGGGTCACTTAAACTATGTGAACTTGCTGTAAATATGGACAGAAAGCAATATGTGGGCTTTAGGTGGGGTATACGGTGAGAATGGAATGCCCATGAAGGACCCACACACAGTTAATAACTTATCAGAAAATGGATTTCTTAGTATGGTTTTTGAATACTTCCATGTTTTTTTTTTTTCTTAAAGTATGATATAATATAGATCTCCCAAATAAACCAATCCATTTTGTACAGCACCAATACTTGTCACACTAATGTCATAATTGCATGTATCATTCAGAATTCCAACCATAGTTTGAGAACAAATATATTCCAAGGGAAGATTATACCAATGCTGCCTATAGGGGTTTATTACATCCTTTTGCTCAGTATTATAGCCTTCTTGCCCTGAATATTATGATTGTGCGAAGAAAGTTTTCTCCCCCTCCTTTTGGGACTGGATCATTATATCTAAATGAATGTGGTTGTATTAAGTTTCATGCAATTTTTTGCTTTTTTCTTTTCCTGTTTAGTGTTTGAGTTTTGGCACATGATGACTAATAGCATCATGATACATAGATAGAGAATGCAAATGCTTAGATTTGGTGGTGCTGATGCATTGAACATAAATACATTATCCCCAGTAGCCACTTAATTTGTAGTTGTAAGCATACATCTGCATCATATAGTTTTAAGTTTGGACCTTCATAAAAAATTTCCCCTTTTTGTCCATTGTGATACAGTTTTAAGTTTGGACCTCCTGATTGGGAAACAGGAACTTCATCTTGTGCTTACTACTGTCAATAATTTTTTCCCTTATTGCTCCTGGATAGGTGGTTTTATTGGGTCAGAATTGGTAGATAGGTGACTGGAGTTAGATATCATTCAGTTCAAATATAAGATTTAGAAGCAATTGCAAATGTGAAAGTCAGACAAAATAGGTTAAATATTTTACTAGTAATTTCAAATGGTAAAATAAGTAATGGAGCATCCTCGTATAGTGGGATGATCATATTTTCTTGTTTCAAAGTCCAAACATTACACTTTTGGCAGGTCAAAGCAAAGACTATAACTGAAATCCATTCAGACGCAAGGAAGAATCTAGGGCTGCATCCTGGTGCAACTGAAATCAGGAGATATGGTTGTAACATGGAAGTACTTGACGGACCTGTGTATGGAGGCATCATGCCCGGGATCTCAAGATTCTTGGTCTTGGTGGAAGTCATAGAACTCAATCAGTGGCAGGACGAAACTGACCCTGCTGGTTGTCTGCAGCCACCTCTGATTGGCAAATCAGGACCCTTTCATTTGAGATTGTAACCTCAAGAACAGGCCAGTTTCAGAGTGCGACGAGCAGGAGACTGTCAGCCTGAGAATTCTCAAAGGCTACAGATTATCACTGAAAATCTATTCCCTTTTGTTGGAATATTTCAGTGCTTGTATTCTTGATATTGCAAATGTTTGGAATAACATAAATCTCCATTGTGATGTATGACCCCGAGGTCATTAAGGAACTGATTGTCCTCGCATCGGCAAAGCTCCCCCCTTGTGTGTCGACCCTTCGTAGAGCTTCTTGAGTTCTTGTTGATATAAACGTCTTGATGGCTTCAGATACTGGGTGCCTTCTCAATGGCTTGAGTTTGGGTGATATTGGCCTTGTAAATTTGGTATAGCCCGGGGGCATACATCATCCCCAAGCATAATTGATAAATGATGCACGCCAACTGCTTTTATCCCGAGACATCTTAAGAAGCTGGATCACCTGCAATATGTAATTTTGAGAGGGTGAGTCTTGGCAGTAACGGTAGAATTGTGTAATTTGGGCACGACATGGATGCTCACCACGTCTTCCAAGGAAATCCCAAGTAGTATAGGGAGATTGGTTCTTTTACCATCTATTTTTCCAGACTCATCCCACTCTAATTGGTTCCCTGACATAAAAAAATTGTGCTGTTTCTCTCTCACCATGGTTCTTTTTGGCCGTAAAGTATCATGCGCTCGTGCTTCTTCCAATTACATATTTGGCAGATTTCTGACATAATCAGCCCTGATTTGGGAAGAAGATAGGCCAAATCCTTTGCCAGCAAAAGCGGGGAAACACAGAGTGTCATTTTGTTCACCCCCTTTAATGGGGTGACTATCACTTTCACTGTTTTTGTGAGTGTGAAAAGCAACGGAACGGTATGATTTTTGATTGCCGTTTCGTTGTTTTTTACCCTCATAAAAACAGTGAGCGTGATGGTAACCCCGTTAAAGAAGGTGAACAAAATTGTACTCGGGAAACACAACCCAGAAACAGCACGTTATGCCAATGGTAGCTGAAACATATCATCTACCAATGGTTGATTGGCAGAGGATTTGCTGCGCTTGGAAATCATGGTTGCTTGGCCAACCAGCTAAGCAGTTGCCCTTTCTGTATTAGCGTCGGACGGGGGCAGGGCAACGCTATCATATCATGCCTTCACATCTTTTATCTAATTAATTAATTTATTGGGCGATCCCTGATTGGGTTCGGTGCATTGTGCTTCAAGATTTTATATTTTATTATGAACATGTTGGCAACATTAGGAGATAAATTAGTTTATCGTATATTGCGAGTTAGCTCTTTTGTGGATCAGGCAATGCCACGCGCCACTAGGAGGACTGTTTGATTTCCTTATCGGGTCTTACGTTTAAGTTTTTAGAACATTGTTTTGGGGAGAAATACAACGTTAACGCAGCCCGTGGTTTTAGTCAGGCAATAAATAATCAGGGTGCATGATGCATATTTGTATGTCTGTCACAAACAAAGAGTGGAATCCCATCACAGATTCACAATTAAGGCATATATCCAAATGATTCACGCGTCCTTCGATTATGGCTGGGTGTGACCTGACCCACCCAGACGTGGCCAACTTTACATGTGATTATGATTACATAAATTTTAATTTATCAATTTTTTATTTTTTATAAAAAATTACATGATACTACCATGTTATTTTACATTTGAGTAAACAAAATAATTATTTTTAAAAAATTGTACTCCAGTCTACTTGGCGTAACAAGAAGGGTTGGATGAGGCCTTCGCCTTTGCCGGTTAGTTTGATTGAGGAAGACACGTGGGCCAACCCTAAAGCCTAGAACGCCGTCCGACCCAAACAAATCCAATCCCTTCTTCACCCTCTCCTTATGTTCATCCAAACAGGGTGTTATGGCTTAGGGGAACACTGGAGAAAACCCTGAACTCTCTCTCTCTCTACCTATCAGTCTATCAAATCCTGCAAACCGCAGAGAAATCAGAATTAGTCATCTGTATTTTCTGACCCAGTCCAACAGATCACACAACTCTCTCTCTCTCTCTCTCTCTAAGTTCCTCGTCTTATCTATCCATTTTCTTGATTTCTTCTTCGGTCTCTCTCCAAATGAACTGAGAATTTTTCTGGTTTGCTTCTCGATTCGGCTGAAGATTCGGACCCTCCTGGTGTGATTTTTTTCGTTCTCGTTTGTCTCCGAGAATCAGGACGTTGTGAGGACGCCCAATTGGGCATGTAAGTACTTATATGTCAGTTTTATTTCTGTAGCCAGTCTTGATTGCTTGCCGTCAGAAGAAAATAAAGTGGAATTTTGGTGTAAATGTTCATTTTTACACGCATATAAGTTTAGTTTCCTTCAATCTTAGTACCTCAGCGCCAGTGCTTCGTGATTTCATTGGATCTTTGTAATTGGACACTGGATGCGAAATTGAATTTAATTCAGTCTGGGTTGGGTATTGTTTCTACTGTTATCTGTACACAAGTATTCTCCTACTCAATTACCATCTGTCACAGGATCTTCTGGGCTGATTTAATTTTTTGTTTGACTTTAATTTGCGATTCACTCTTGGGACATGGAACGTTAGTTGGGTTATGTTTCAACATGAGTTGGATTTGTTTTGGCAATTTGAACTTCTGATCGGTGTCAATTTGCGTTTGTTATTGTCTATTTACTATAAGATCACCAGTCAGTACAGGTTAAGTTCATTTCAAACAACCTGTGAATAACCCTTTGTTTGGTGGGGGTGGTAGCTCAGAACCCAGAGGTTAAGAAAGAAAAATACAAACAATGACCTTAATTGAGCCTTTTATTTAAAAAATAACTTAAGTTAAACTTTTTTTTCTTTCCGGTTTGTTTCAGGCTTGGTATTTAGTACCATCTTCCATTTTTTTGCATTTCCTGAGCAGTTACCAGTGATTTGGGCTTGTAAAATTTCTTGTATTAAATGTGTGGTGATACCATAGGTATCAGTTCTTGGTTGTTTGGGTTTGTCTGGTGGTCCTATTGAAATGTCAGCACACCTTTTCAGGGAAAATTCTCTTAGGAATTGATTAAAAATGCCAAGAAGACCAGGGATCCAATTGTCATTTCATAACCTTTGTTTTGGCTGAAAACAATGGCTGCTTTTACCAGGGTCTTTCTCTTATTAGTTATTTCTCCCCCTTTTTAAAGTACACCTAAAATATATAAGTTTGTTTGGTTTCCTTTCTTGACTTTTCTTGGAAACCATGGGGCAGTTAACTTTGCATTAATATATTAAGAATACGCCTGAATTTTTCCACGAGAAATTGCTGTCCTTGTTAAATGACCATCTTTTCTATTTTTCTTATTCTCTTGGTTTTATTATTATTATTATTAATTTTTCCCTGGGGGTGTGTAGGACTTATTGAGGGGTTTAATTTGAATGGTTTGTGACTGAGGGCTTCTTGGTTCCAGATAGAGATGGGTATATATCTCAGCTCTCCCAAAACTGAAAAATTTTCTGAAGATGGTGATAGTGGTAGGCTCAGATATGGCTTGTCATCCATGCAAGGTTGGCGTGCCACCATGGAAGATGCTGTGAGTGGAAAAATGACTCTCCAATCTTTATTTATGTTCTTTCTCCCTCTCAATTACATAGATTTGTTATGCGCAAGTTTAATTGTATGCTTATTTATTTATTGTTTGTTTGTTTACGCAATTTTTATGATGTAATGGAGTAGGTTTCATTTCTTTTCTGTTTAAACCTGGAATAATTTGAATGTGAACTTTGGTACATAGTGGGAGGGGGTGCACACAGTTATGGTGTGTTTTCTCATAGATGATAATTTTTGTTTGTTTAGTTTTCTGTGGTCTCAAGGCATTCTGCACTGAAAAAAGAGGACAGCTTACTCAGAAAAAAACGAAAAAAAGGAGCACACCTTGTATGTGTTTGAGACTCATTTGACACTGTACGACACTTAAGCATAAAAACTAGAGATGAGTGTAAGACTTGTACCAATGAGAGAAGTGTTTATTGTTTAATAGACAAGAAAATATTACAAGCTTGAAGAAAATTATTGGAAAACCAGTAATGAAGTATAAATACTGTATCTTTTAACCTAGTAATCCTTCTTCCTTTGGGCTTCCGAGTTTTGGGAACTCTACAAGGCAAAATACATGCTTTTCTTTTCAGTAGTTTGCATGTAAATATTGGGAGGAGTTTATCAAAATAAAACATAAATATTAGTATTTCTGTTAGCAGTTTTTTTCCCCAACATGTATAATTTTGAAGATGGTGTTCAAAATTATCTTCAACTAAGTTATGGAACACAACTATATCAATTATCTTCATTCACCACCATCTCATGAAATTTCTCCATGTGAAGATGGTGTTCAAACTTCATTTCATCATTACTCCGCCAGGGGATATTATCCACTGCCGGTCCCAAGTCCGGATAAAGGAGGAGGGTTGCGTTAGGTAGCCGACAGCCAGCGTAAAACTTAGTCGGATCCAAATATGAATTCTAGACAAACTATCTGTTGGGATGTAACCCACATAGAAGTCTAGAATTCATGTAGCCAACCCCACATAGTGGGATAACGGCTGGATATGTTGTTGTTGTTGTTGTTGTATGTATAATTTTGAAAACAGAATTCACATAAAGATTTAACATTTTAACCAAAATAAAAATATTTAGATTTTTGTTAACACTTTTTCTAATACTATTATATAATGAAATATAACTTTTTTAGTGCGAAAATGAAGAAACAATTATTCTTTGCCATTACTTGCAGTTGTGTCCTTGTCTCATGCTCATATTATATCGTACTTTTATTACGTGTGATGTGTCCAGTCATACATCTTGTAGTGTTAAAATTTTTTCTTGCTACTAAGATTCAATTGCATGAAATCTTCAATCTTAGATGTTTCAAAGAAGGGCTAAAAACTTTTAGTATAATCAAATGAATTATATTTCAAACTCACCACTGATTCCTATTTGTTTTTATTCATTGTGCAATTCAGGCTATGTTTTTGCAGTGGTCATTATTGGCATACTCCTTTTCATTTGTTTGTTGAGATAATATCTCTACCACTTAGTTTTAAGATTTTATTATTTATTGTGGTTATTCACCATGCACTCTTAATGTTAATTTTTTAGCATGCCGCATATCCAGATCTGGACACTTCCACATCATTCTTTGGTGTTTATGATGGCCATGGAGGTAAGGATCAAAAGGTTCTCTTTTATACTTGTTGTTTTAATATGAATATACCTTCTGTCATAATAGAGTTTGGGTTATTTTGTTTCACTTGAAGTAGCAATATTGTTAGTCACTGCTATGAATATTATATGAATGGGTTTTTGTGCAGTTAGGATTTGCATTTTTCTTTTTCATATTCTTTTGGCAGTTCATACTTTTACATGCTTTTGATGCATGTATCTTTATTTATCATCTTTTTTTATTTTAAAAAAATATTTTTATGCCTTTGCAATTCAATGGATTGATTCTTCAACCATATGGCATTTTAAGATGAAATTATATGTTTTATTTTGGAGAACAGATTGGTTATGAATGCAAAATGGACAGCCTTAGGGACTACTAGCAGATACAATTTTGTCTATATTCTTTTTTGCCTTTACAATTATGGATGAAATTTTGTTGATAGAACAGGTCTTAATTATATGAACTAAGGCTTTGAATTCCAATAAGATCCTGTAGTCAATGTTTTAATGGGAAAATAAAGTTTGCAATTCTAATTAGCTTTGAGAAGATTTAGGTTGACCATTCCCCAATGAAGTAAGCATATCTCCCCTATCATATTTTGCTATTCATTTATTTTAATTACATTTACCATGGTTGTATAATATGTAGGCTCCATTCAAGAGCAGCGTGTGTGTTTTTCAAACAGCTTTTTTTCATGTACCTAGGGTTTACCTAGGGTTTTGATAGGAAATTGGAAGAATTCAAGGGGGAATTAGACTGAAAGGGAAGGGAATGCAGCAAGAAATGGGGAAGGATTATAGAGAAAACAACAAGGAGGGGAGATTAGAGAGAAATCAGGGGGATCGGGAGAGAGTTCAGAGGGAAATTGAGAGAGAATTCAATTATCCCTTCAAACATACATTCTCTAACTATCTTACTCTTTATAGGCTGTAAACTGAAGGTATAACACTACAGCAGCCTACAATACAATCAAAAGAGAAATACACTACAACAATGTATTACTAATCTATCCTTGGGGATCCTTGGAGTCACGACAATTTCCCCCTCCTTGAAAGAGTTATTGTCCCCAAGAACGTACAATGAGTAGTCATTGCTTTTCATCCAATCCCAATTTTTTGTATCTGGTTTATTCTTCTTTCTTTCTTTCTCCTTTTAGGCCTCTTCCTTTTCACTTTTATGTTCCTTCTGTTCTGCCTTTCCCTGCAAATGTAAAATGTATTCTTCAAGAGTTTTTATACAGAGATTATGCCAGTGAGTTGTAATGATGAGTAGTCCAGCAGCAACCTCCTCTTCCATCCTCTCCCGGACCTTGTGGCAGTCCTTTTGTTCCATCTGCTTAAGCTGTTCCTTCACTGCCAAAACCAGCACTAGGGACTGTTTGACACCTACTTTAACCCATGCCAAGGATGACTCAGACTGCTTCAGAACCAAAGCCAAAGGAACAATATCCTTAGGACCTTCTTCCCCAAAACCATTCCTCCTAACAGAAGTCCCAGCGAAAGAATGTATTTTCTCAACCTCCAGCTTCTTCCTTTGGTCCAAGTTCTCGTTGAATGCCTGTCCAAGTTCATTAGCCTTAGGATCAGTTTTTATAGAGCTAATATAAGATTTTTCAGGTCCTAATTGTTCAATCAGATCTTCTTTAACTGCATGTGGACCATCACAATCTTGACCTACCTTAGGATAGATGTTATAGGCATTGCCACTCTTAGCTCCAGCCTGTTTCATAACCAGCTTATCTAATGGATCAATGTTTCATTCCAAATCCGATTGTTCCTTAGTTTTCAGTAAGTCCAAAATATGAGGAAGGACTCCAGCACCAATATCCGCATAGATGGATGGTTCTTTAGTCAGATTTGCCTGATCCAATGCTATTCTATCAGCATCTTTTTCTTTCTGTTTGCC
Organism: Diospyros kaki; assembly: GCA_036245055.1. NCBI lineage: Eukaryota > Viridiplantae > Streptophyta > Magnoliopsida > Ericales > Ebenaceae > Diospyros > Diospyros kaki. The sequence continues at coordinate 36,896,955 of BSEG01000001.1, read as the reverse complement.
AAAATATTCCTGAGATTCACTCTCAACAACTCTCTCCTCTAAGAATTCTTTGTTACAATCGTATTTATCTGAAACCTCTCCTCTTGACTTATAGAAAAATTCAGCTGGAATATTGACTTGATACATCTGAAACAACATCACCCCAAAATTCTGCATCTCCTCATGTATAACACTGCCTATCTCCTCGCGCATTCTGCTGACTGCGTCCTCAAACTTCTTTTCCATTGCTCTTCAACAGTCAAACCTGAATTAGGAGCAAGCGAAGTCGATGGTCACGGAACAAGCAGAATCTGCTTTGGAACTTGCTTCTATGAGTTGGCAGAATTTCGGTAGAAGCCGTTGATCTACATCACAGTCGGAATTCGCCTAGCTTTGCTTGTTGCCGAAATAGCTAGATTAGAGTCACCTCTGAGATTGCTCTAGGAGTTGTCGGAATCACATCCAAGAAGCGTGGGCTAATGGATTGCAGTGACTAAACCTAGATCAGCTCCAATTTTGCCTCCAATACTCGCCTAATCTAGTCGCTCAATTTCACCTCCAAAATTCGAGCCTAACCATTAAGAAATTGTCGGAATCACAATTAGAATTGCCGTACCTTTTTCGCCTTCAAAATTTGTACAAGAGCTCGCTGCTGAGATCGCCTGGCTCGTCTTGTTCAAAAATAGTCGGAATTCGCTAATGATCTACTGCTATTGCAATGATCACGATCGCTATCTACTTCCTGACCCAATCGATCTGTCCTGCTGAAATTGCTGCAACGCCTCTGAAAGTGATTCTATACCTCGCCTTCAACAACCTAATCTGGCCTCCAAGATTCACTCACTCCGTTTCACCTTCAAATTTGAACGAGAGCTTATCAGAATTACTGTATCACTGAAGTCTCCTAGCCTTGTTTCGCCGCCGTGATCGTTGGAATTTGCAACTTCTTGTGATCTAATCGGCTTAGTTCAGCCTTTTACATGGCGCCTCGCTCTATGACGCCTTCCAATTCGGAATCATTTGGCCTGCTCGTTTGCAATTTTTGACCAACGCTTACTGAATTTCACAATCGAGAGTCAACTGCCGGCTTCACCTTCAAGACTTGGAGCGAGAATTACTTGCTCGCTTGTATCTGCCGGAATCATTGAAATTCGCAACTCAACCGCTTCCGCTAAGAGTTGCCTGAATTTGCTTCCAATGACCGATTTGCTCTGCTTCGAATTTGGCTTGATTACTTCAAAATCGGATCAGACAACTATTGAATTCCTGAACTCATAGCCAAGGAATGACTGCTCTGATACCAATTTGTCATGTAGTTAGGGTTTTGATAGGAAATTGGAAGAATTCGTTGGGGAATTAGATTGAAAGGGAAAGGAATGTAGCAAGAAATGGCGAAGGATTATAGAGAGAACAAGAAGGGGGGGAGATTAGAGAGGAATCAGGGGGATTGGGAGAGAGTTAAGAGGGAAACTGAGAGAATTCATGAGAGGGAAATGAGAGAATTCAATTATCAATTCAAACATACATTCTCTAACTACCTTAGCCTATTTATAGGTTGTAAACTGAAGGTACAACACTATAATAGCCTATAGTACAAGCAAAAGAGAAATACACTAAATACACTACAACAATGTATTACTAATCTATCCTTGGGGATCCTTGGGTCGTGACACTTTTTTTCTCAAGTAAAAGTTAAAGGTGTTGCCAAGTAAAAGTTTGGTAGCTGGATTTTTTTGGTTTAAAAAAATACAAACAAGAAACAAGATATAATAATGGTTTTTTAAAACCTCCCAATTGTTTGAAAAGTATTAACATGCTACTACAAAAAATGACTGGCTAGCAAATACTCCAGCTTAATCAGGATACTGGCTTCGCTGTTAACTTGTTAACTATTTGTGCTGTTCAAGAGGTTGAGTCACACTTGTAAGTGCTCTGGTTACTGGAAAATTCTAGCATGAAGGTTGAAAAATTGCCCCCATGGGACATTCACAAGGAGACTGCTTCTGAGAAGGCTGGTTTAGGTTTGAATTGCCTGACTTAAATGGTACTTTATGCATCGGGCTTTTTAGTGTCACCTGGGTATACTTTGCAGGGTTAGTCCAAAGGCTCAGCCTTGGGAGGTTCCATATTATATGCACGAGAATTAAAATAGAATAGAATAAAGAATCTGAACAACTCGGCAATAAAAGGAGCAAAAATGGAATCTTGTGTTGTTTCTATGTATAGTTTATCAATATCCCCTGAATCTTCTACATTGCAGGTAAGGTTGTTGCCAAGTTTTGTGCTAAGTTTCTCCATCAGCAAGTGTTAAAAGATAAAGCATATTCAGCTGGAGATATAGGAGCTTCAGTTCAGAAAGCTTTTTTAAGGTTATTTTCTTATTTTCTCTTTTTCAACAACAACAAAAACACACACAAACTCATGTGAAAGGGTGAGACAAGGAAAAATCCGACATCCACTACTCAAATGTTCTAACTTTGGAAGGGATGAGGTTCCTTGATATCTCATGTGACTACAAGGTCACCCCACATGTGGCAAAGGAAAGCATAGGCACGCACATACACGGTTATGTTTGTGTCATGGAGAGCAAGAGATAAACACACAAGCATGAGTTCTTTATTTGAAACTTGACTTGTTGTCTTATTTGCCATCACACCAATAATGATTTAATATCTTGCTGGTAATTTTTTTTTTTTTTTTAATTTCTTGGCTGGATGATCACATCTGGTATTTGTTGGGGAAGTTCTTGTCCTTCCTGCACATTAAACATACGGAGCTTCTCTTATTGAGATAAACTTTATTTTTGTGAATTTTTGTATCATATTTCATTAGTTGTTCCATATCTTGACTGTTATTGTCAGGGAAGTTGATGATGTGTGGTCTGTGTTGTGAAGTTGTGATCTTAAGATAGTTGAAACCAACAACAGAAAATACTAGTATTTTTGCCTTCTGCATTCAGGGGTCTCTGTGTACTTACGATAAATGTCTTGTTTGAGATCATACTTTTTTAACATTTAGGAACTATCTACTTGTCCAGTCTCATGGTTCAAAGATGATCTGAAAGGCAAGATGCTTGGGGCTGCATAAGAGAAGTGCAAGTGCTTCCCCTGAAGAGTGGTACTTGAGTGTAGAGAATGTTTGCTTCTCTGTTGTGCACTTCTGGACCAGATATTTACACTAAATTCCATTTTTCTTTTTACATACAGCTCACTATGGATTATAACAGAAATGTACTTGTACATATAAAAGGCTGATCCCTATTGTTTGTCTTGCCATTGCGGAATGCTGCAGATGTGGTTTAGTCCTAGTTCTTGCTGTCCTGTCACAAAGCAACTGCTCTTGGACTTTGTTCTTGTGCCATGCTTGTCAGCCCAAGCTTTTGCAATTGCATCATATGCCAGCACTTTTAAGAAATTTCACTGTAATGGTTCGGTAATTGAGTTACTGGTTTAGCACTTTGTGAAGCTCAACTGTAGCCTAACATTTTGCTAAAGTCTCCTGCATCATATGTGCTACTACATGGGAGTATTTTATTCCCATTTTATTACTCCATCATGTAGATAAGAAAACCCAAAATTAAGAATAAATGAGCCAAAACTTGAAAGATATCAGTGCTGTTGCCTACTCTTGAAAACCTTCCACTATTCTAGGCATAATCCTGTATTCTAGGCTTTTCATATCAAATACAGACTGAGATGTATGTATATAAGAGCGTTTTGTTTTAATGCTTAAATTATTGTCAACTCTGGTATCCTTCATACATAAAGCCTATATTTGGACTTTACATGCTTTTGATATCATTTTATGCTTGTTCAATTGGTTCAATTTGGTTCTGCAGAATGGATGAGATGATGCGTGGACAAAGAGGATGGAGAGAGTTAGCCGCCCTGGGAGATAAAATAAACAAGTTTACTGGTATGATTGAGGGTTTGATATGGTCTCCAAGAAATGGGGAGGGGAATGACCAACTGGATGATTGGGCTTTTGAAGAGGTACTTTCTTGCACTAAATGATGATATCAGAAGTTGTTCTTCATATCTAAGATCCAAGCTGACATCTGAAATCCAATTTTCCCTTATATAATTGGTATGAGATTATTGAATTTATAATTGGGGATTTGTAGCTGGACGTAATTCATCTCAATGATATGAAAGGTGCAAAGCCATGACTTACTGTGGTTTGCAACATTCCACATGATTTTCACTAATGGGTGCTGAACATGGATCTTTCACTATTACTCTGCCTTTTGATTCTATATGTGTGGTAGCATGATTCGTTAGCAGCTTACAGGCATTATGTTCTGATTCTTTCCTTCTTGCTCCATCTTCCTTACCTGATTACTGACACGAAAATATGTGTTTAGTCCATTTAGTTCTGCAGGATATTGTGTTCTCTAGTGAAACACATCAGATGGACCCTTTTTTGCTTGGTTGTATGTCTGGTTTCCTCATTGCATTAGTGCATGTTAGGTTCCTAAGGCTAGCCTAGGGTTTGTAATGGAAATTGGAAGGGATCAAGGGATTTAGAGTCAGAAATGGAGGGAGATTAGAAGAGAAAGGGAGGGATGACAAACAGAACTGAGGGGGAACAGGAGAGATCGAGAGAGAACAGAGAATTGAGAGGGAAATCTGAGATTCAGTTATCATCTAAAACATAACATTCTCTAAGTGGCAGAGTGTATTTATATAGGCTGTTCCAACCTATTCAACTGAAAGATACATACTGCTACAGAAAAGTACAACTAAAAAGAAATATATCTAATATCTATTACTACTATACCGTTGGGTCATGACAATTTCCCCCTCCTTGTCTCCAAGAACTTGCAGCAACTGGCCCATTGCTTCAGTCAATCCCGACTTGCTCTTCTTCTTCCTTTCCATCCTCCAGTCCCTCCATATATAATAGCTGTTTCCTGCACCGGTGGCCTGGGCTAAATTTTTCTCCACATCAGTAGCACTGCCCTACCTGTCTCTTTTGTTCCACTTGGAGAGAGTTGGCTGAATTAGGGTTAGCATAAACCCTATGATTTGGATTTCCTTCCAGCTCTGGACTGTTTGAAGGATGAATTTCGGTTACGAGCTGGTGCCTCTTCATAATGGCTTCTACGGTCATCTCCTGTAGTTTGGCACTTTCCACAGCCTGTTTGACAAACCTTGGCTGCAACATTTTGACCGTTGGCCTTAGCTCTTTGTTCAAGCAGCTGATAAAGCTTGGAACAAAGTAGGCTTCGCCTAAACCGGGATTGAGATTGATCATTAACAACTTAAGTTCCTCAAATTTCACCTGATATTGCTGGATGGTGCCTTCTTGTCTCAACTTATTGAACTCCTCCAATACATCTACAAGGTTCCAATCACCAAATCTGACACAGAAATCTTCCATGAAATCTGTCCAATTCTTGTCAGTTTTTAATCTGTTCCAGCCTTAGAACCAAGAATCCGCCACATCATTCAAACATGCCGAAGCTAGAGTAACCTTCTGCTGCTCCAGTACTTGATATAACCAGAATAACTTCTCACGGTGTCTTATCTACCACCGTGGGGTCTGACCTTCAAACATCAGAAGATCGAGCTTAGGCATAGGGAATTGAGGCTGATTAGAAGTAACCTTAATCCCTTGCCTTCTTCCTGGAGCTCTTTCCTCAAAGATCTCTCCGTTGGCAGCAGGCTCCACTTTCAGATCTAATGAATCTGCTGCCTTAGGAGCTGGCCCAAGTCCTGGAAGGATTGGATCAGTCCTTTCCCTAGGAGGAAAATCATGTGACAGCCTCACCTGATTCTGTTGAGCAAACATCATCATGAAGGATTGGATCTGTTCGCGAATTTGATTACCAATGTCATCGCACATACTGCCTTCGTGTCTGCATGGCTACTGCACGCATCTGGTTGGTCGCTGTATCAGCTTCTTCTCCATTGTCTCTTCCATCACTCCTACTCAATTCTGCAACTCCGACACAGAGGTGGTCACCTGCAGCAGCTGCCACTCCATCTGCTTCATTCTGGTTCCATCCGCCATTATTGTCGCTGATCTAGTCTAGATCTAGGCCAAGGAGCGTTGCTTTGATACCAAATTGTTAGGTTCCTAAGGCTAGCCTAGGGTTTGTAATGGAAATTGGAAGGGATCAAGGGATTTAGAGTCAGAAATGGAGGGAGATTAGAAGAGAAAGGGAGGGATGGCGAACAGAACTTAGGGGGAACAGGAGAGATCGAGAGAGAACAGAGAATTGAGAGGAAATCCGAGATTCAATTATCATCCAAAACATAACATTCTCTAAGTGGTACAGTTTATTTATAGGCTGTTCCAACCTATTCAACTGAAAGGTACAAACTGCTACAGCAAAGTATAACTAAAAAGAAATAAATCTAATATCTATTACTACTATACCCTTATGACAGTGCATTCAGTTGTCCCTTTCTCACACCATCATGTGTTGTGTTACTTTGTTATCAGGTGAGCAATTTGGTCAAATCATGTAGTCTGTAGCATTTATTATACCATGCCATATAGGGTAATTTCATCTTTTCCTTAATCAAAATAGCATTGAAAAGAGTCACCGTATGAAGCAGTTCATCATTGATTGCTGTGCTTATTGCCTTTTCTTTTATCCTTAGTATGTCACCTAGTTGGGAGTAGGGCTTGTTATTGTTGTTGTTCTTATGAATTATAGATAAATGCTTAATTGTTGTTGTTCTTATGAATTATAGATAAATGCTTAGTTTAGGTTAGATATGTTTAACAGCCATGTATGCATTGAACATTTTCATGGCTTTCATTTGTTTTTAACTGCATTGTATATTACTCAGATTTTCTGTCTGTGTTGTATGTTACTCAAATTAACTATATTCCTATTACTGATTCGTCAGATCATATGTTTAACATTATGATACATGCTTCTCCTTAGATACTGAGTAACTTCTCCTTGTTGATTTTAGTATGTTCTGTGTAACACTTGCATGATGAGTTAGTTTTTCTATTACTTTATTTTTCTCTTGCGTTGTATCTTTTTGATGCATTTGCTTGAGTCAATTTTATCAGGGGCCTCATTTTGATTTTTCTGGACCAACTTCTGGGAGTACTGCCTGTGTTGCAATCATTAGAAACAACCAACTTGTTGTTGCCAATGCTGGCGACTCTCGCTGTGTGATATCTAGGAAAGGCCAGGTAATGTTCAACATCTCATTTTGACTTGTAGGGCATAGACACGCCATGGTATTTAAAATCTTGTAGATGTATAGCATATTTATTGCGGGAAATATATCATATACTTGTGATGCAAGATGTATTGCATGTTAATTGGTCTCAGTGTGGTCCCTTTTAAACAGGCATATAATCTTTCAAGAGATCACAAACCTGAACTTGAGGTTGAAAGAGAAAGGATCTTGAGAGCTGGCGGTTTTATTCATGCAGGACGAGTTAATGGAAGTTTAAATCTTGCTAGAGCTATAGGTACTATAATACCCTTTCTCTTTTCAATTTCCTCTTCAGTAGTTTGACTCTAAAACTTGTGCGTTTTGAAGTAAAATGTTTTCCTATAAAATATTTTACTTATTTTCCAATGTTTGGATAGCAAAAGCATTTTACTTAAAAACGTAAAACAATACTTACCTCACAAATTTTGGTAAGTCATTTGGTTTTAAGATAAATTAATATTGTACTGTTTTAACAAAAAATCACATATATACACACAAAATGTTATTAGATCTGGTAGTGTTTGGATTTTTTTACATAAAATAATTTACATGAAATTTTTTGTAAGCAAAACTTATTTCCCACACAATGTGTAAATATATTGTTTCAGTATATATATTTTATATACAAATGCAAATCTAGCATTTCTATGCACTTGAGGGTAGATCTCATTTTTTATTGAAGTCTTTTAAAATACACGCCAAGCACCAGAACATAAAATGAAAATAATTTCTTGTCTAAAATCATTTTATAGTAAAGGTATTTTCCAATGTGAAATATTTTACAGTGAAACACACGTAGCCTTGGTCTATAAGCCAATTTCATATATAGAGAGATTGTATAGCGTGAAACCTTTCAGTCTAGTTTCTTTTCGTTGCAGGTGACATGGAATTTAAGCAGAATAAGTTTTTACCTGCTGAAAAGCAAATTGTGACTGCCAATCCAGATATCAATACAGTTTGTATTTCTAATCCCCTTGCAGATGTTTTTTTGACATTGTCTTTTTCTAAAGAGTAGATGTTGATTGTCCATGGGCTTAGAATTAAAAAGAAAAGATTTTTGGAACTTTTGTTTTGATTGTATCCTTCATAAGTCTTGTTTCATAATATCTATGCATGGCACAGAGCAAATATGTGTTGTGGTAAATTATTTGTTGGCAAGTATATTTACTTTCCAGAATTTCTTCTATAGATGCATTTTGCTTTTATTAGCACTAAATAGTTGTATAATGCAGAAAATTAGTTAGTGCTAACATGATAAGCTTTAGTTGGTTTATGTATGGGCAAGATTTCCTTATTTTGAGAAGCTAGAAAAAAGAAAAAGATTTTGTTCTCATTACTATAGTTCTATTCTTCTGCAAGTGAATATTTCAGGTGTAAGAGAACTATCAAATTTCATGTTTCTATACTATATCTTGATAGCCTTTTTTTACCCACAATTTTCTGGGCTTGATGTTGAAGCTTAAAGATATTTCCTGGAGTAACTTTTTCTTCTTACACAATTAGATTAGCCTTTCATATTCTTATATCTTTCTTTTTATCCATCTCTACTGCACTTTCAGTCAGATCTCAATTTTGCTCCATTGCTGCTGCATTTTGATTGCAATTTAAAAATTTGCATAAGTTGAAGCTGACTCGCCCTTTTCCAGCTTGTGTATTGATCAAATAAATTGTTTTTTTGTGGAACTTTAAGCTGTTAAACATTTAAAGTTGCTTGTATGATTTTCTTTTTTTTTTTTTTCTCCACCTTCCCCTTCACTCTTGACTCAGAAAAAGAAGTAAATATATAAGCAGTTGATTTTGTTTCTTAACAAAATTTGTTTTCCTCAGTATTGATACCTATTTTATATATAGGTTGAGCTTTGTGACGAGGATGATTTTATCGTGCTGGCATGTGATGGCATCTGGTATGCATCCTTTTATAAGTTTTATTTTTTTAATATATTGTCCATTAAAATAATTAGTTGAAGAATGTATCTGAAATTGTCTACAAATAACGGCTATATCACAGTATAGAGTTTTCTTTCCTTTAATGCATTTCAGAATGGGTTCATTTCTATCCAAGGGAAGTCATTCAATCTATAAATAAAGTCAGATGTTAGATCTGCAATGACTGGTATCCTAGTAGCCCATATTATGCAGAACCAGTTGACAGTGTTTTAATTCTTCCCGCATTTTAATTAATTCCTGTTCTTATCCATATAGTAATTGTTTGGCATGAGAGGATGGAGGGTTTTCAGTCCACGCTTCTTTACTTCTGTATTGAGTTTTATATTAAAATTTTCTCATGCATTTTTAATTGACCTCTTCATATAAGGTGTGAAAACTAGTATTTTAAACCCGTTGTAATTTACATAACAGTGGAATTGTTGATCCATATGGTCAAATATCTGTTAACATTGGATTTCAAATTCTCCAGGGACTGCATGTCAAGCCAGCAGCTAGTAGATTTTGTGCACGAACAGTTGAAAGCGGTAAGTTTATGAGACCATTATGTTATGTTTCTGTTGATCTAACAAAATTTTGTGTAGTTCATGTTGATACTGCTTTCAAGAGGCCACTTAAGCAAGGTCATACAGACTTCTCCTTTTTGTTATAGAAGAGAAGTTAAAAATCCTGCCCCATGAACTAAAGATTTTGATACTACTTTCTGGAGTCACATGACATGAACAAGCTTATGCAAGATTCTGTTTCTTTTTTTTTTTCCCCTAGAAAAAGAAATAAATAAGGACTCTTCATCAAATGATATGAAAATTGAATGATTAAAGAAGCCTGTGTTGTTGTTGGAGTTGCTGGTGCTTATGCAGACTTGTGAATTTAGGTGCTATCGTGGGCAGCGATGTTACATTTATAGTATATGAGTTTTTCTTGTATTGATCTTCATAGTTTGGGCCGTTATCGCTAACAGAGTGAAATGTTTCCTATGTGCTACCCACCTGACGTTGGAAGGTGTCGCTGGTTTAAACTCTGTTATGTTAAACATCTTGGGAGGGTCGAATACAAAAATAGCTCAAGTTTTGCAGTGCGTCCATGAGGATGATGTTCATCTTTCAATTCCTTGGCGCCTCCCCCCACCCCTCAACCCAAAAACGGAAAAAAAAGGAAACAAGATCAAGCTGGTGCCGTATCTGTAAATTTTGGATGACTTTTACTGTTTGACAGACCCATTGAAATTGTGCAGGAAAGCAAGCTCTCACTGGTATGTGAAAGAGTACTTGATAGGTGTCTGGCACCATCAACAGCCGGTGGTGAAGGATGCGACAACATGACCATGATTCTAGTGCAGTTCAAAAAACCCATTCAGTCTTCTGCTGCTGCTGCTGCTGCGAACTGTTCAACTTCTGATATAGCTGAGACTGAATCAAAACCAGGGGAGACTGAATCAATCTAGTGAATGGAAACAAATTACTGTTTTGAGCTGTACTCGGAGAAGATTGAAGGATCCCAGACAACTTGTACAGAATATGTGAAACAAAGTTTGTTTAATCCACTTTGTTCCATTCTCATCATTCCATGGTTGCTGGCTTTGATAATCCTTGTCTTTATATATAATCTCGTATCAGAGTATTACTTGCAGCACCACTCAAAATTGATATGAAGAATTTGTTGGAAATGATTATATGGAATTCTGCATCTCAATGTTGCCTGGAAGATGAAAAATGCCTTTACAATGAATTCGTCTCTGCCTTTTGCTTGCCTTTATTTGTTACGCTGATTTCCTCACAATAAGATAAATGGCAATGTATCCATTGATTTGTATCATCAAGCATACATGTGTATCACTTGCTGCTATAGATGAGAATAGTCATGACTATATATATGCGATGGCTACAACTCTACTTGATATAAAAAATAAGTGGAAGTAGTGTACGTTTCCAGAACAATGAAAACTAAATGGAAAAATAAAAGCTATAAAAATCTTTCTTGTCCATTCCCATAAATATATTTATTTATAATTATATAAATATATTATTTAACATAAAGTTATCACACTTGAAATTATTATACTAATACAATTAAATTTAATGTGGTTAAGATTATTATATATATTAATTTAATCATTTAACATAATAATATATATATATATAATAAAGCAAAATGATAAATTAAAGTAAAATGATAAATTAAGTTTAGCCAAACACCATATAGATAGTGCCTAAATTAAAAATCTTAAAAAGTGAAGAAGATTGAAAACTGAAGAGGAAACAAGCACCTGCAGCCACTGCCACCATTACACGCCATTGCACACCGCCTTTAACTGCGCTGTCGTCGCCTGCTGTGCATTGTCTTTACCTGCTGTTGCTGCACACTAGTGATGGGAAATGGGTCGGGCCGGCCCGCATCCCACTTGGCCCACACATTTGGTGGGCCGGGCCGAATTTGGCCCACGAAAAAAACGGGCCGTGTCGGGCTAAGAAAATAGAAACTTAGGCCCGGCACGGCCCTGTGGCCCTTAATAAGTGGGCCAAAGTGGGCCGACCTGTGGGCTTGGCTATGTGGCCCGGCCCGTGAGCTATTTATTTTTAATTTTTTTATATATAATTTTTTAAATATATATTTTTATTTTTTCTCAAATGTAACTAATATTTTTTAAAATATGTTTAATAAACATATTAATGTTTAAAATATGTTTAGTAAACATTAATAAACATTGTTTATTAATGTTTACTTATAATTTTGATGTTTGTAAAATTATGATGTTTATATTAAACATTATGTTTACAAAAATTACACTAAAATTATGTTTACAAACATAATTATGTTTACAAACATTACAATAAAATTATATTTACAAGAAACATAATTTTTAATTATTATGTTTATAATTATTAAATACAAACATAATTTTTTAAATATTTTTTTATTTTTTAGTGGGCCGGGCCATTTTAGCGGGCTAGTTGATGGGCCAGGCCAAGCCGGGCCGCGGGCCACATATTGCTGGCCCGGCACGGCCCTTATTTTGCTAGGCAGGCCGGCCCGGCCTGTTTGCTACAGTAATGGGCCGGGCCGGGTCGGGTTATGAGGCGGGCTGGCCCATGGGCCACCCGGCCCAGTTCCCACCTCTACTGCACACACCCATGCCAAGATGTTGTCTTCCACTGGCATCGCTTGTCACTGCGCACCCCCTATCTTCACTTGCCGCAACTCATTGCCACCTCTTTGAAGCACTTTCCACTGCCATCATTAGCCATTACACACCTTCCTCCTTCTTTATCGTTGCTGCACACCCCCTTTCTTCTCTGTTGTCGCTGCACAATCCCTCATTTTCTTGTGTCGAGCATGAGTTTAGGCTCAGTAGTAGATGCTAAAGCTTAGTTCCTCAATCTTTTAACGAGCCAAGTCCCATGAATCGAGCTCAAGTTTAGAAACTAGCTCGATCATCGAGTCGAGCCTGAGCTTAGTAAAACTCAATTCGATTGCAATGCTACTAGAAACAAATCAACACTTTCACGCTTGTTGGCTAGTGATAGTATATAGTAGGCTTCTTTCTTTTTATAATTGAACATGAAGTTGTTGGTCAATCAAGCCTTTATCTTGTGATATCGATGATTGAAGGAGTTTCATGCTTGTTGATAGCCTGACTTTCCTATTTCTTAGGACTTTCTCATTTTCTCTTATTTTTTGAAACTAAAGACACCTTGCCATTGCTCAAATTGAATGTTATCTGTTTTTTTTTTTTCATTTTATAGAGGCTTCCTGATTAGTAATTAGGAATAGTAATAATCATAAATCTTGGTAAAAAATAATTATTTGCAACATTAATTTTTACTTTTATTTTTGATGTGGACTTGGAAATAGAGGTTTTTGGAAGAGATAAATGTTTTAGGTTGGATATTTTTTTTTAGGTCAAATAGGACTAGTTGAGTAGGTAGAGATGGTGAAGTTTAACATTTATTTCGATGTTTAGCATGACAAATTGCTCGAGTGTCAAAACAAAGTGGTGGTTGTTTTTCCTTGGCTTATCCAACTAGTGTTTCCTCCTTTAATGACATCTAGTAGAGAAAGCCTAAGCTTGCCATGTAGATTGAAAGGAAGTTGGGGATGGACATAGATCCTTTCGCCTATTTGGAGTATTAGAAAAATAAAACAATGGTTTTCGTATTTATTATTTCTTGATCATTAGAAGCAATCTTTGCTAGTACATCATCCAAATTTGGAAACATTTATATTAAATCACTAAGAATAAAATAAATAATAAGTGGAAGTGTATATATATCCATTGTGATGATTGATCAAAATGGGCTTTTTAATCTTCCAATTGATTCGTAGTTTCTATAGAATTTTTCTGGTGATAGGGATGCAAAGAGAAAAACTTAACTATCAATTGGAGATCATAACCCTCTTATATAACTGCTAAAAACAGTTAACAAGTTTTAATATTTTCAAATTGGCCCCTCATCAATTTAGAAATATAACTTATATCTCTACACATTAATTCCATGATAATTTAATACCCAATAGTCCAAAAATAAACTTTATAAATCACTTTTAATTGGCTAAACTTTAAAATAGCATTACACACTTAAAAAACGCATTTGTGGCTCTATATGTTGAATAATTTATTTTCAACACAAGGATCTTCTTATAGCAACTTTCACTATAATAGAAGTCATCAATGATACGTGAGCTGAGTTTAGAGCATTGAGAGGACATTTCCTTAGTATGAGAGGATCGGGAAAGACGCACCTCTAATGTACTAGTTATCATGCCTATCGCATTTCGACCTTGAGGTAGCATGTTGGGGAGACAGACTAGATGTAGCAACTCCCTTGATTAGGGGTTGTGACTGCTCAATCCCAACAATTGGTGGATTTTCAGTTCTCCTAACTCAGCCCACGAGAAATGCTCTTCTTTCTAGTATACATCAATTACATTAAATGCCCCACAATCAGAATAAAAAAAGGATGGGTCAAGGAGGGGTTCAGGATGAATCCAAGAGTACATTGAATTTGATCATCTTATGATGGGTTGTGATATGATAGAGCTAGAAGAATAGACTATTACTCGTTACATTAGTGGATTACGTCCAAAAAAGTTGACCTCACATTCGGAAAAAAAAAAAAAATAGAGAAAGAGGATAAACCAAGACTAGGCCATTTCATTAGAGAAGTTCTCACATGTCCATTCGTAATAGATTGACTGAAAGAAAAGAAACAATGAATATATTAACTCATAATTTTAATCAATTTCATACAAATAAAATTAAGTAAAATGCCCTTCCCTCTCTTATAATTTTGGACATTTACACGAGGACTTCAAGTGGTCTAAAAATGTTCTTAAAAAACTCTATGGTTTATTTATTTTTTCTTACACACTTATTATGTTGCAAATAACATTAATTAAACCATTATTATTAAATTAAATTAATCAAATCCCAACAAAAAACAAAACTAGTTCTTTTTCGGCAATACAATTAAAAAATCAGCACGGAGTCACTTTAGACGGGAAAATACGTTCCGTTTCATAATCTAAATGTTAAATCTGATGGAAGCTCAAAACTCAATAGAGAGGGAGAGAATGAAGAACATGCTGGTCGACGCGCCAAACCCCCAACATCAATTGAGAGATTGGCAGCGTCGCCTCCGCCACAAGATCAACACCATCGAACTCCAAATCAGAGGCAATCTTTTCTTCCCATCTTCGATATGTTTGCGTCTTGAATTTTTTGTTACACCTTTTTTTTATTATTATTTAGCTTTTGATTTTTTTAAAAAATTACTGAACGTCGATTGTATTGTTGGGATTCATTCTAGTTTATTTTGGGATGTTGCTTTGATTAGACGCACAAAGAGAAGTGAAATACATGGAAAAAGCAATTAGAGAAGTGAAAAGTACGGAAAAAGCCATCAGAGAAGCTGCCAAGAGGAAGGATATGGTCTCTGACATGGTAGGGCCCAACCTCTGATCCATTTTTCTTTGTCTAGTCGCAAGAGAATTTTTTTGTCCTATTTGGACAACTCTATACATTTTGAAAAGTTCAAGATACATATATATATATATATATGTGCTATCGTGTGTTCTGAATTTTGTTGTTTCATTAGATGGTGGAAATGTTCCCGGCTGGAGGGAGGACGTCGGGGGGAAACCAGGAGTGGGGGATTGCGAGGGAAATGGGGGAGACGAGGAGGACATGGGAGGAAATCGTCATCGCCGAGATTTTGCGCCGGCGGGAGCTCGAGGAGGAGGTGATCCGGGAAATGATAGCGGAAAGGGAGATTTTCCCGTGGCGGGGCAGCGAAGGGCTGTTTCCGGAGGATTCCTTCTTTCCGGCGTCGAGTAGAAGGGGTGGGATTGGGATTTTTGAGGAAAGGTCGGCGGTAATTGACGGCAGGTTGCCGTTGATGGGGCGGCCGGAAATTGGGGTTCTTGAAGAGTTGCCCTTCCAGAGAGGGCCGGCAGCCATAACAGCAACTGCCAGCAAACCGATCGTTAAATTTAGCAAGGAACAAATACTCCAATCGGTGAGTGGTTACTGCATCTTCTCTAATTTTGCTGAATTTTTCGATTTCCTTGGCATGCTTGATCCCAATTGTATAAGATCTAAGGTTGGTGAACTCAATTTTTGAATGCATATTACTCCCATTTTCTTGTTGTATGCTTAGCCCTGTGGCAATTAAATTGAGGCATTGACCCCTTTTAAGATCACGTAGCAATTTTTGGATGATGATGTTTCAGCCACACTTAAAGAGGAAAAGGATTTGGTCAAATCCTTCGTATTTGAATGGAAATGCAGCAATGCAGCCCAACAGCTATAATGTCCTCTCGAAAACAAAATTCCATATTCAGCTACACAAATACAAATAGGTTTAAGCTTCTATTTTTCCCCCATATCAGTATGGTCGTTGGTTGTGTACGATTATTGTCATCCCCTTCTTCGTTAGAACTTAGGCAATAGAAAATAGTGAAACTCTCTGAGATCCAGAGGCGCATTAACACTACTTGAAGATAGTAGCCTCTGGCACTCTGCCATGAGCAAATAGAAGAAACAGTAGTAACACTATATATCTGGGATTCAACTAAGTCCACAATGAGTGTTCACGTTCAAGAGAAATTGTCCGACCTCAAGTAGGGGTCTACGATGACTAGGATTAGCGCTAACCTGGAGCCAGGAATCAGGCCTATGACAATGGGATCGACAAACTTTGTTGTAGATCTTATTGATGGATAGGATCAATCAGATGAATGAGACCAAATAAATCCCTACAAGAACGCCTCAAGCATCATGTGATGATTAACTGGAAGGCCTTAACAGTAGCTCTGAGTTTGTATATGTACATTCCATGAAGTGCCTACAAAAGTAGAAGGAACAACTAACTGGTAGGTAGGGTATTCTCCCACAAATAACAAAAGGATCTAAAAAGAAACAGGATACATGACATGAGTCACATGAAAACAGTGAATAGATAGTGTACGCTACGACCTAGGGAGACAGGGCACGCAATGTAATAAAAATAGAATTCAATGCAACAAAATAAGATGCAATGATCAAAGATAGAAATATCATCATAACTGGAAGGCACAAGCCTGAGTTTCAGTGTCGTTAAACTGACTACGTATATACGATCATGTCACGTGCTGGCCCACACACGACGTTAGTAACTACTTGCTAATTAGGGTAAATGCACTACACATGATATTAGTAACCACTTGCTAACTAGAGCAAACGCAATGCACCACTACGAACAATCCTGATCTCAGCATCAATGCTCTATATGGTTCGACTCTCAAGTATAAGCACGAGTCATGACAATCTCAAGTTAACAAATATATGAACATGTACCCGCAGTAAAGCACCATTGTCATGTCATTAGTGCATTGCTTGAATAGATCAAGTCTCAACCTCTATACGTCAATTATGTATGTTCCATATGTATAATATCTTGTGTCAGAAATGAACTTTTGTTATTGAGTTTTCTGTTATATTCTGGATTAGGTGAATATGCTTTCTTTTTTCATCTTAATTGATAGACAGCATTTGTTTTATTTTTTTGATTAGCTGGTGTCACATTCAGTTATAGTCTATATGATATTTATGTCACACTTCCATTTTACTTCTCAAGGTTTGTGCCCTAAGCTTTAATGACTAAGCTTGAGAGTTACGGAATTACTTACAGAAAAAAAGAGTTACGGAATTAGGAATGGCAGGGGGTCCGGTACAAGGTAGGTTTGCCTTAATCCTACCCCAATTCAAACAGGAAAACTCTCCATGCCTGAACCATACGAGCATCATGTTTTGTTTGTAAAGGAAAATTCCACGCCATTTATTTATTTATTTTTCTATTAAATCCATTTCCATACTCATCTATTTGAGTTAAATTGGTCTGATTGTGCTTGTTTAGTTAGGTATTTGACACCAATAAGAAACTAATACGATTATATGAAAATTATACACTTAAAAATGATATTTTTGTTTTCCTAATAAAATCTTGAGATTATAAATAAACATTTAACTGGGTCGGGTTCAGGGAAAATTATATTATAAGCAAATCCGACTCTTAACTCATATCTGATTTTATTGAGCACTCTTATACCTTATTTCAGGTCCCGTCTAGAATTGATATCACCAGTGGATTTTATGGTTCATGCCAAAAGTGTTTTGGACATTTTTGTCCTTGCCTGTCTTGTAAATTTTATTTGATCTACCAAAGTTAATTTTTTGCTAAGCTCATATCTTAAAAGTTATGGATTACTCTTATGGAGGCAAACTTAAATACTATAGGCCCTTTACCTAACCTCCTGTAATGTATTAGAAGACGAGTCCCACCCTGCACATTCAAAGATTTGAGGTTTTTGTTTGCATCACGTTAACATGGTTTCTGGTTTTCTCTGCTCACCAAGGGTAGACCTCACATCCTACTTTAAGATTAGATGTTTCTGGTACCATGATATCAGATAATGACCCCATATAAACTTGTGAAAACTATATAATGAGTACACGGATCCTATTGGATTCAAGCGATTACAGACGTGTAAACGTCCAACACTTCATTGAAGGCAGCCCTTGTGATGGTCCCGCAAGTACATATTGTGGGCTCTGCCATTGTCTTATTTAAGTTATCGTAATCCTTCTCATATCTATTAGGAGAAGGGGGAAGAAAAAAAAAAAGATGCCATTATCATGTGGTCTTCTTGTCATCATCACTGTGATACTATGATTTTGATGCAGGCCAAGTTCACAAACTCAAGCGTTGTTGGGGTAAGGAGGAAATTTGAACCACCAATAACTGAAGGTGGGAATGGTACTCCCTCAGTTAATTTGAGCAAAAAGTCTAAAAAGGAATGGTATTGCGCTGTTTGTCAGGTGATTGCCACCTCTGAGCAGGGTCTAAACAATCACCTAAATGGAACGAAGCACAAGGGAAAGCAGCAGAAATTATCAACAGTGAGCGATAATGACAGCTCTGATGCATTGGCTGAGGAAACTAGAAGTTCAAATGAACTGGTATTGTCCATAGGCAATATGAAGCCAAAAGGCAAGTGTAGAGATGGAAATCTGGTAGAAGTGAATGATTTTGATGCTATGGAGGAGCATAAAGTGCAGCGCAACGCAGATTTGAAGATGAGAGGAAAGCAAGCTGAAATGCAGTTGAACACCAATTTCAAATGCTGGTGTACCATGTGTCAGGTTGGGACTACAAGTGAAGCGTTGATGACTGCTCACCGGGCAGGCAAGAAGCACATGACTTTGTTGCAGAAACTTGGTGGTGCTGTCATAGCCATAAAAAACATGCCAGGTAACATTCACATTCAATACTTTGACAAAATCAGGGGTACAGCAGTGAAGGGAGTGGAAGAATCACTTGTCAATGAAAATGAAGAAGCAGATAGCGCGGTTGCTGCTCAGAAATAGGGTGCTGCTGGTATTCAGTACCTGTCAGCATGCACTAAAGAGCTCAAAGACCTCTCTTAAAGATCATAGTTCAAGTGTTTCAACAATTCTGTTACTCTTCCCATCTGAAAGGTGACCTCTGCAAAGATTGGATAGCAAGAATTAAAACCTTCAACGAATTCTGTTGATGTCTTTTTCTATTGACTCCTCTGTTGTGAGGCCTTGTTACTTGTTCCTTATAGATGCTGTTTTGTTTCTGTAGTTTAATCTTTCTGTACATGGAGTGTTATTTTGGTTTTGCCCATAGGACTGGTTGTCTGGTTCAAAGGAAAGATCTGAATATTATGGTTTAAGAATCCTATTTTACCATGACAAGTGCTAGTTACTTGTGCTGGATCTCTATGGACCATGGCGAAGTTTTGAAACATCAGGATTACCAGGAAAGGGAGTATAAAAGAGGATTGACTTCAAAGCACAAAAGAAAATGGTGCTAGTAACCTCCCCATGATAGCAGGTTTTGCTTCCCAGCTTCCTCTGGGATTAAGGTATTGGAAAATTTATGCTGCATTCTTTCCATTTCAGTTTGTTATTTTAAGAATATGATTGCATCAAACCCTTCAGCCTATTCTTTTTCTGTTTTTTCATTGTGATCTGTTAGTTCCACTCCAGTACTCTTATTGCAATGAATAACAATCTTTATCTTCCTGGAGCTAGATAGCCAAATGATGCTCGGGTTGATATTTCTTTCTTAGTTGCTCCATAAATCAGGCTTTTAGGCAAGGCCCCATCTCAATTAATCTTTCCACCATCTCTGGCTTCCAACCAGATAGCTGGGTTTGATGTTTCTACCAATTCAGTTCAGAGTAAGCATAACTCTCAATCAAATTAAGTTTCACTTGCTGTACAGAATGAATATCATGCAATGATAACTAATCCCTCTATTTAGTTGAGTGATCTTTCACCACACATTTTTGCATACAGGGTTATGCGAGAGATCATTACCCATTGGACTTACAGCAAATAATATAATCAAATTCACTGCTACATTTTGCATCAACAATAAGGAAATAATCAGGAAGCAGAGGATGGTACATAGAAACAAATAATTCCAGATCTTCTAAGCAACACATTTATCAAGAATGATATAGGAGTACCCACAAAAGAGGGTAATAAATACTACACATAAATTTTGGTAATGCAAAGGGATTCCCAATTCATATCAGAATAGCTGGAAACAAAAATCCAAGAACTTAATAAGAAACACACTGCTCAGAATTACAAAAACAGTAACCAAACAAGCACTTTCAGTTTTCACCCCCTTAATCTCTGGAAGCAAATATATTAGGAAATATCTCAAAAGGACATTAAGTTTTCAGTGAAAAGAGAACTAAGCTTGAACTACTGCTCCCAGCTCTGGCAGTCCAAAAATCTATCATTCAGCCAAGCTCATGCCTACCTAGGCTATCACTTTACACAGGAAAAGGTGGTCATATTCAATGAATAGGCAAAAGGTATGGCAGATTTGCACACAAAAGAAATCGTTCAAGCTAAGAACACCAGGAATTTATCGACGAGTTTTGTAGTCTATCAATTAGCTTTAGCAACAAAGGCATGAAAGATCAACCATCCAAAATAGAAAAGGAAAGAAAGAAAGAAAACACAAGCATGAAGGTGAAACCTAAACCTTAGAATTTGATTGAAGCAGTTTCAAAAATGGTCATGTGATATTGATGAACTTATAATATTTTCTCTTTACAGTTTACCCTAAGAGAAATGGAGGGCATCTAAGAACAAACAAATTGAACTACAAAAATAGAAGAAAAATGATTTAAAAAAAGGAATGAATTATCGCTGTGCCAAAATGGAACCATTTTTTTGGTTCACAACAATGAGTATTTAGATTTAGACCTTCAAAGAAATCTCATCGTGCCATGAGATTTTCTTCTTGCCCACTCTTTTCTCATGAGCCAACCAATTCCTCAAGTTGTGATCTATCGTCAATGACTCCCCACCAAACTGTTCTCGTTCTTTTCTTTCCCTCTCTTCAACTCTCTGCAATACAAAGACTAGTCAATACAAATAACAAACCACAGATTTCTATATAATTTTTTATATTTTCAACACGGTTACCATATCTGGACTTGAAACCAAGCCTAAATAAGGGTGTCCCAGTGCAGCTGCTTTGATAATACCTTTCCTATTCTTTTCGAGAATTTTACTTGGTGTATCTGAATTTTGTGCTTGGGGATGATCTCCAAGTTTGAGATTCAAAGATTGGGTTTTCAATAAATATTGACGCCTTCGTGCCAAAAATCTGAAATTTATTCAAAATTAATAATCCCGAATCACTAACACTTCCCAAAATTTATTACTTCTAACAATATTTCAGGCTTAATCAAAGTAAGATGACAAGTGTTCATACCGGACTTCAGCAACAAGAGTATCTCTCCTTTTCATCACTGTCTTCAACTCTCTCTTCATCGAAACAAACTCCTACATACATGATGGAGATAAAGAAAGTTGGAACGAGGCCGTGAATTGAAAGTTGAAAATAAATTCACTCTATAACCCTAAAGCCACCAAAAACTCTAATTCTCGCCGATGTAAATATGAGATTACATAACACTTCATAAGACATCGCATAATTGGGTTTCATCAGAGCAACAACATTCAGAAAACAACCTATGATTTCGTTAGTAACAAATAACATAACAACAGCCAAAATTTTATACAGAAGACATAAAATTGAGAAACCCTAGGTCTTGAATACTGTAGAATAAAGTGACCTTTTGTAATTGCAAGTACTCTTCCAATAGCGTCTGATGCTTGAGTCTAGTCCTGGCTTCTTCATCGGCGGCGCGAGATTGATGAAGACCCACAAAAGACCTTTTCATCGCTTTCCGTCAGTGTCTCTCAAACCCACAAAGAAAAAATCGCAGAATATTCCCAGAAAACAAAAACCCAGATTGAAAAGGCAGAAAAAGTTCGGGGTTTGAGATATATATGGGCGTGTATATATATATATATCTACAGAGAAAGAGAGATAGAGAGAGGGTGGCTATTTGAAGGGCATGAATGTTGAAACTGAAGGAAACCCATCCGGGTGGGGAGTGGGAGACCTAAAGAGAGAAGGATATTTGTGACGGTTGAAGGTCAATAGAAGAGACCACCTTTCCTTCTCCCCTGTCTTTCCATCTTTCTTTTTTTCTTTTTCTTTTTTGGGTATTTTCTCGTAAATAAATTTTGATCCAAATGGGCCATCGGAGACGTAGAAGAAGAAGGTGGCGTTTGTTTTTGTAGAAGGGTTTAGAGAGAGGGAGAGATAGTGCAGAAAAAGCAGACTGATAAATGGCCACTGTTTCCTTATCGGCTGTTGCAGCGTTTGCAGCCGTGAAAACCTTCTTGTTGCCACGTCGGATGCCAGTTTGGTTTCGAAAATTTCTATTTGCACCGCTTTCTTGAATAATTCTACATTGGCCGATGCCTTACAGACGGGCTTAGCGAGGAGGAATAAAAAGATCTAAATAACCTCGCCTAGCTTCACCTCTGTCCTCTCTCTATTTTGCTATGGCTGTTTGCAAAGCTTTTGTCCCTCTTCTCTCTCCATTCTCCCATGACTATTTTATAGTGCCTTCATTTATCTCCTCTTTCCATTTTTTTATGGCTGTTTTGTTGAGCCCTTGCCTCCTTCTTCTCTTTCTTTTTCGCCCGACCGTCGATTACCAGGCCTCACCTCATTGACCGTTATTGCATCTAGCGACGATTGGCGAGGCGATAAGGCGAGACGAGACACGAGGGTAAACGGTCGCGTAAAGAAGAGAGTGAAGAGAAAGGTAAGGACTTTGTACGCAACCATGGGAGAGAAAAAGAAGAGATGATAGAGGCGAATATGGATGAAAGCATTTGAGTCTTTTTGACCCTATTCTGTAAGCCTCTCTATGAGGTTTGTATGGCCCTGTAGTAGAACTCCCACTTTCTTTTGCTCTACAATCGCCTACTACAATTATATAATTATTTTTTAAAAATATAATTGTACATAGCAATCTCACTTACATCATCCATATCGCACCCAACCATCATTGCTAGCAACCACCTATCATCGTATCTACTGGTGACTGTGATAAATGTAGCCACTCATCATTGCACTCATTGATGGCCGCGAAGAACGCAATCGTCCATCATTGCAAAGCTTTCATCAACGACTACATTGCCGACAATCGCGGCTGCAGGTAAGAGCGACTTCGGTGATTGAGAAATGGTGGAAAATAAATGTGATGATAAGTGGAAAGTGGGAGCTAATGGTGGCCACGATCTCATCGCTACCGCCAATAAGAGATTGGGCCATTGGTGATAATGGGTGGCTACAAGCAAGAATAAGAATGACTTTTTTCTTTTGCCCTCGTGAATTTTTTAATGTGGATATAAAGAATAAAAATGTAGGCGCATATAAAATTTCTATATGGCTTGCCACAACTGGGCCCTAAATTGCCAAACTAACCTTATGTGGATTTTGGTCTCGAAAGTATATGAAAATTACCAAGAGCCTCGAATGTGCCAGCCCAGTGACTGTCTTTGCCTTGTGCCTTCCAAATTCAATAACCGAATAAATAGATAAATAAAGATAAAAAAAGTTTTATATGTTGTGATAAGTCTTTTTTTTTTAATTTAATTCAGTGAATTTTTGGATTATTAGGCGTTTTTAAGTTTTTAACTCCATACATTGTGCATAGGAAGAATCGAAGGACTTGATTTATGTTGTATTGTATTATCACTCATTGATAGATTATAATTTTTAACAATATGATTCATATACTACGATGTCTAAAAGGTAGGGATTGTAAACGTCAAATTAAATACAAAAAAATGGTGTTAACAAATAACGAATGTTATTTTCCAGTAGTGTGGACTGGCCTTTTTTCCTTTGATGGATGAGATGTATATTGCAAAGTAACGATCAATTAAATTATTAAAATTGAACACATCGAAGTTAAAAAGTACAATAATCGAGAAGCAAATAAATCTAATAATTGCAATTTTTTTATTGGTTAACTAGTGCCATTATTACCATATACATGGCCTTATGGAGAAGGATAATAATTATTCCGGCGACTTTGTACACAGAAAGCACGCGTCGAAGCGATAAACTCTCTCTCTCTTGCCCATGCAAAATTTAAACCGACCATCTAATGCATGGACTAAAGAGACAATTTTCTTGTCTGGCCATGCATTTGGTGCACTTGATCGCATGGATTATCATAATCCTATTGAGAATATCATCGTTGATCCATATGATTGGAAGTTTAAAATTTTTATCCCAACATCTTTTAACAAAATTATTATAACGTTTGTTCCATACGAACAATATCAGAATCCTCCCACTGCAAAGCCCCATCTTTTAAAGGATAATACTGTACAGATAACGATTTTTGCAGAGCATGACCAACTCGATAATGAACCATATATTAAAAAATAAAACACCTACTAAAATGATATATAATTACAAAAATGTTGCTAAATTTTTCGTTTGACATGTAGGGTAAGAATTTCCAGAGAAGTCAAGAGTCTTAAAACAGGTTATAATATTATTAATACACTAATACAAATTCTGGAATCCAAACATAATCAACATTGGGGATCCCCTCCCAAACAGGGTAAAAAGCATTTGAATTAATCAGAGCCACTGGCACATGCTGGTTTATGAATTAATCGAAGTATTCATGCAGAGTATTTCAACTTGGTAAAATTCATCGTCCAAATACAAAGTTGGATAGTTCCATCCACTCTAGAAATTTCATGGATATTGAGTTATTTAAATCTGGAAAGCAGCAGCAGAATCAAGTTTTAAGAGCTGCACCAACTTTACCAAGGTCCTCCAGTGCTTTCAAGATCTGAGCCTCTGTCATTCCTTCCAGACGTATCCCTCTCTCAACTCCCATATCTGTTTTCAAATCAGACGTAGCATAACAAAATTCAGAATGTAAACCAACTTCATGTTACATGTGGGTTCCATAAACTATCAAAGGAAAGTATTGCTTTAAATAGACAATCATCATACACAAATATGGAGTCAGATCATGTTTTCAGATGTGATGTGATGCATACACATGGTACAAGTAACCTAAATCTAATAATCAGTAGCTATCACACAACGCAAATCACCATCAAATTGTATATGAGACTAATCAATTTCATTGAATGGTTACAACTGGATACCAAAAAAAGAAAAGCTGAACTACTTTGTTTAGGAAGAATGACATCGAAGTTTACAGGGAGCACTGTGGAAGTGAAAGATCTGTAAACAAAAAGTCGAGTTACCAGTATCACGAGCATCATCTAACACTTAATGAATTAGAGGAGCCGTTTAAAAATAGTCAAATAAAGTGTTCTTCCCAACAAAGTCAATGCCACAATAATTTGATTGGACTCCCCTTCATGTCCAACTATGTGGTTGAAATAATAGGAAAAACATATATAACAAGACCTGAACTAGACATCTTAGATGGCCCAACAATGTATACAAACTTTTCTAATATATCAGCCCATGTGCCTTCCATGTAGACAAATTTTAATCTCAATAACATCTTATACATCTAACACAAAAAGACTTTGATAAATAACTTTGAGCATATAGTGATTAATGGGAAAGTGCCTTGGTGTGGAAATAAGATTGCTCTGGTTCAAACCAGATACCGTGGGTCCTCCAAGCCTTGAGATGTGGGAACATTGCCACCTTAACAATGCTTTTGGAAGAGGGGATGGAATGAAAATGGATGGAAGAGTGTTCTTCTCATTTGAGAGAAACAACAGTAATGGAATGGAAATCAATAGAAAATATATCCATTTCCATCCAACGCCCAGCTTTTTGTCTTCCCCAAATGGGAGAATGGATGGAAAACTTACTTTTGTGTTTTGACAACATTAACCTTAATAGGTTTGTAAAAGCTCAAAGTTTCCCTAGACTTAATCACACTCTATCTTTTCACTAAAGGGTATAATGGTTATTTGTTGTTTAATATCCTTGCATTCCATTCCATCTATTTCCATTATGCTCCCAAACAAGGAGAAACATTTTCCATTAGTTTCCATCCTTACTCTCCAAAACAAGAAGGAAAATATTTTGGATTCCACTCCATTACTAAATCTCTCCTATAAACAAAGCCTAAGTCCTGCATTAGTCTCATGTACTGGTCTGCCAACACAGCAATTAATAAGGAAATCTAAAAATTTACTATATCATGTTACTAGCTCAAACTTTACCTAGCAATCCTCACTTATTATCCCTTTTTCCAAAACAATACAGTATTGTAGCATGAACCTGTGGTTGTGACTTTTAAGGGAAAAACAACTTATGGATCCAATACCATAAATGATCCAAAAAAAAAATTATCTTCTTACTTCCTAAATAAAAGAGCTTACTTAGTTGCACTAACCACATACAAGCAATGCCCATAGAATCACAAAAAAGTTGTTTATTTAGGTGGGAAGTTTTATTTGACAGCTTAATAAGCCCAAGTGCCCTGCCAGCCTATATAGAGATCTACCCCAAACAACTCTGCATCACCATATGCACAAATTCACACAGAAATTTCTTGTTTTCTTGAAATTTTATTTCGGGAAGAAATTTGGAAAAAAAAAAGGAATTCTAGCTTTTCAATAGACAAAAAGGTAGACCATCAGCCATGAAATGAAGTAGGTGATCAACAAACTTTCCTCTCTGCTTATACAAGTAGCCTAGTGAATAACAAATTGTGTTGGTTCCCTCAAGTTATGACAATTGAGATGCAGCAACAAACAAGGCATTGTCTGTCTGCTAAAAAGAAAAAAAAAAAAAGCCACCTTTGGGAAGCACTGGTTTCCACACACATCTTCTAGAGGGAAGGACCCCCCAGTCAAAAGGATATTATAGAACAAGTGTCTAGAAAGGTCCTACTCCGAATGGCTGCTAAACCTAGATGTCCTTGGCCTGTTAAAGGGTGATAATGGAGCAAACCAGACAATGCAATGAAGGAATCTACTTCCAAGGGTTGAAGATTTCTAATAGAGGAAACAAAATAATGTATTCCTGAGTGGAGGGATAATCATCTACCACCACAACTTCCTTATTGCAATCAACTTGAAGAGATCAAGAAAAAAAAACCCAATACAACAGTCTGCAGCCACACTAACACAAGCATGCTTGATCTTACACTTGCCAATTGAAGTTTTATTTCAATCTCGTATACATACATCAATCAGGAAAAACATCTGACATTCTTCCACTTAGTCCATCTTGCCTTAATTTGATAGATCACATCAACCCGGATCTCTCCAGTACCTATATAAAATATAACTTAGATACCAAAATTGCTTAACCTTCAATATTAATTCTCACATCATTCCTAGTCTTTTTTTAAAGTTGCATTCTATATTTCTAACTTTAGTTCTATCTGCCTTAGAACTCCTTGGGATGACCACCCTTGTGCGGCCCTTGCTGCTCGTGCCCTCAATTTCGGCAGAGGAGGTAAATCACAGGTGTGATGTTTTATCTCACTGTGCAGGGTGATGATCGAATGCACGACTCATTGGTGCGAATCTGGCATATCGCTTGCCCAACTGCTCGACCTATGCCCTAGGGGCTGCCTTAGAACTCCTTAATTCTAGAGCTACTGTCTGATGTTGCAATTTAGGATTCACCTTCCGTTAATTTCATTCACTAAAATAACATCAGCAAGTAATGTGGAGATCTGACAACCGCATGGGATTGCCCGGGTACACATTAAATAAACGCCTAAGAACATGGACACAAGGTTTTTTGGTACTGCTACAAAGGAGGGCAGGTAATTTGCAATTTTCCTTGGGTGTGCAAGCAAAAATTCCTATCTGGGACAAGCACTTGTTTTCCAGTGACAAATTTTGATAATAATAGCAAAACTTAAAGTTATACAAGCATTTATCTTTCAGACCACCCACACAGGGCAGAAATAATTCATCATGAACTCCAGCAGATGGAAGTGGTTAAATCTTATGGCATTGCAATCCCTGTTCTCTGATATACCAATTTACTGCATGCATTTTTCTTTTTCTCTTTTTAATATTTTGATATTTTGTGTGTTTTGCAGATCATTCTTTTCCTTTTTATTTTACTATTAATATTATTATCTCTAACGGTCCATTTATTTCCTTTCAAATATAACTAAAGATTCACATATCTACACAAAAACAAATAATCCTATGGTGGATCTTGGATTTATGGAGGGGAAATCAGAAAGGAAAAAGTTATAAAATGGAGAAAAAGAGTAGGCACTCGTCACAAAAATTCCTCTTTTTGTGTATGGTGCGCAGATAAATACTCATAAGTTCGTTCCCCTTCCGTTTCCCCCTTCTCTTGCTAAATCCAAGACGCAAACATAGCATAGAAACTTCTTACCAGTTCAGAAACATCGAAATTCTTAAGGCAACATAAGGCAAGTAAGAGAGAAAGATACGTAATTTCATACCATATCTCGCCCAAAGCTGAGGCTCAACCCCGTTGCATTCGCGGATCAATATTGGGAGCTTAGGGTTCAACTTCTTCAGATCCTTGTAATTGTTCTCTATGAAATTTCTGCAAAAGAGAGATTTGAAATATCAAATAGGAATCTAAATGCCTCATCAAAATCAAAAAGATAACACGAGGAAAATTGAAGAGAGAGAGAGAACCTAGCTGATGAACTGGCAGGTGAAGCTGGGCAAAAGAGGACTCGAAGCTCCTTCAGATTGCGAGATAGGTTGGCTCTCCACGCCATTCTCCTCTCTCCGATTGCTATTTGCCACACTGTTGCAAACCCTCAGCCACCCTCAATCCCCGCCCGCTTTATATTATACCAACAACAAAACTCACTAATTTCTAATTTCTTCCATTTTCAATCTTCTACTCATTTTATTTATTCTTACCTATACTTTTCATTCTTTCATATTTATTTATTTATTTATATATATATATATTCATTTATACATAATTTTACGTGACATTACAATGACAACAAAGTTCATCTTATCTTTACTACTAAAATTTACCTAATGTATATTAAATTTAGAGATATTTTAAATAATTATTATAAATTGGTAATATAAAGTTTTAAGAAACTATTAGTAATATTATCTTGTGTTAATGCCGAATTCATTAACAATTATTTTAATAGAAAATAAGTGTCAATTTTTGTCACCAACCCTATTCAAATATACTCTATTTTTTAATTAAAAATAACTAGTGTAACCTTGAGAAATTATCTAAATTATTTTTATTAAATAATATTTTTATTAGGGGACATTTATTAAAATGAGCAAGATAAGATGGTATCAAGATAAGATTGGAATGCTTTTCAGACTAAGATATGAAATAGTCAAGATAAGGTCAAGAAACATTCCAAGATTTCTATCAAATTGTTTGTTAAATTTTTTAGAATCTACTGGTAACTATACTTTTTCTTTCCATGTGTTTGTTAATACATATAATAAGTACCAAGATGAGAGTTTTTTAATCAAAATATCCCTATTACTAAATTTATGATTAAAATAGTATTTTATGATTAATATGAATTGTCAAAAAAATTAAGATTAAAATTAAAAAAAATATTTTATTTTCTAAATTTATGTTCAAAAATAAATTTAAAAAGAGTTGAAAAGTATAAATATTGTTAGAATTACAATAATTCCACCTAGATAATTAAAAATGGCCAAAACATATTTTCATAATAGATAATAAAATATAAAATTAAATAAAATAATTTAAAAATTGATGAAAGAAATTATATTAGTTAATAAAATATATATACAGGGGGAAATTTAAATTTTAAAAATTAATGAAATGAATAATGTTATTTAAATTTTAAAAATGCATTAAATAGCATTAACTATCTTATAAGAGGCAGATAAGTAATTGAGTCTTATCTTGAAAGAGTCAGATAAATTTATTCGAGGGGGAAGGTCGGATAAATTTATCTTGAAAAGGAGAGATAAGAGGTCACATGAGAGCTTTTTCAGATATGCTCAGATAAGCTTAACAAACACGTTGGAAAGACCAAACATCTGAAATACTTTCTATATCTAACATTTTCTCCCTCTTATCTTAGTTAACAAACATCTCCTTAGTAAGTAAAAAGGGGACAAAGGATCAGAAAAGAAGGGATACACAATCTATGTAGCTCTATATAAACTATATGCCCAAGACAGTAAGAAGCAATACAGGATTCAGATGTAAAATTTATAAGGTTCTGATTCAAGAAGCAAGTCATTCCAAAGAAAAAATTCACTGCACATGGGATGAAATTATGCCAGAAGAGATTAATAAGGCCTAACAAAGCATTTACATGTTAGATATTATGTTATAATCAGAACCCAAGGAGGATATATACAATATGTGAATCTTCACAAATTCTTCTTGTGCAGCAGTTTGAAGGGCCTTAGAATGCACCTCAAGGCTCAAACTAATGGAACATTCAGAACTCTCATTGCCAACCTTGCAGGTGCAAGTAGCCCAGAGTGCCAAAATGAGCTGCCTCAAAAATTAAATCTGATTTCACTTTCTTTGCCCCAAAATGACCAAGTACAATCAAGCTGGACCACCCCTGGAGTGAAACAAATTTAGCAAAATTTCAGTTAAGGAAACAGGTAGTGTGTGTTAGAAAAATTGACTGACAGAAGTATACCTAGGGTTCATTGAGTCAGCATCAGAAACTGGAATCCCGAGAGGCTTTGGAGTAACCTTAAAAGTCCCCAGCTTAGTTAGGAAGCTGAGCAAATGTCCCGGTGTTAGGGCTGCAGCCCCCAACCATCATCTTCTCATAGACTGAATATGCACGTGCAGTATTACCACACGTGCTATATCCACGGATGAGAGCATTATATGTAAAGACAGTAGGTTCAAGGCCCTTAAGTAGGAGCTCTTCGTACATCTTCCCTGCTTCCTCTATCATTCCAGCAACCCCAAGATTGAATATTAAGGAATTGTAGGTATAAAGGTTAGGAATAACCCCTCTATCCTGCATCTCATTGAACAGCAAGAGAGCTTCTTCCAGTCTTCTTGATTTCCCAAGGCCATTGATCATCAGGTTGTAGGAAATTATGTCAGGATCAATGCCAGATGACTTTAATTCCTTGAAGTAGTGCAAAGCATCCTCCACTTCCCCCACCATGCAGTGGCAATCCACAAGAATGGTGTACGACTTCAAATCTGGTCTTATTCCCTCTTTAATCATCCTATTAAACAACTCGTGAGCAGTTTCCAGATCCCCTGCTTTGCCATACCCATTTATAAGAATATTGTAGATGGCACAGTTAGGTTTACATCCATAATCCCCCATCTCCTCCAAGAAATTCTTAGCTTCATCCAATTTTCCTAGCTTTAGAAGACCATCTATGAGAGGGCCATATGTACAAGGAGTGGGATTGAAATCTCCACTTATAAGATCATAGTATAAATCTATTGCTTCTTCTAATCTATCAGACTTTACAAGACCAGAAATAACTATATTGTGAGTTATGGTGTTAGGCTTACATCCCCTGTGGAGCATCTCTTCATACAATTCAAAAATTTGGTCAACACTCCCAGACTTCCCAAGGTTATCAAGCAACAAGTTGTAGGTGCCAACATCTGGAGCACAACCAGAAGTCTTCATCTCCTCGAAGAGACCCCAAGCCAATCCAGTAGCATCAACATCTAGAAGCCCTTCAATGAGTACGTAATAAGCTTCCGATGATGGTTGAATTCCAAAACCTTTGGTAAATTTCATAAAAAGTTCATGGGCATCAAGGGCTTTCTTATGCTTGCACATACTCTTCAAAAGAGGTAAGACTACTGAGTCATTTCTGCAAAGCCCCTCAAGCACCAACCTTTCAATGAATGAAATTGATTGATCTAATTCAGCTAGGCTAAGAATTCCTTGCAGCAAATCTCCCCAAGTAGAGTCATCTGTCTGACTATTTACCTGGTGAACAAAGCTCTCGGTGATCTTAAAAGCATCCTCAATCCGCCCAGCCTTCACAATACCTGGGAGAAGTGTGCACAAAGTTACAGTATCAGGATATAGCATCTTCCTCATTTGATGGAAGAGCAAGAATGCATCATTAACTCTGTTCTCTCTGATTAAACCATAAATGACAGTGTTGTAAGTAAAGACATCAGGAGTGCAATTCATCTTTCTCATCTCGTAAAGCAATTTCAAGGCCATATCAATCTCATCATTTTTACAAAGGCAATCCAAAAGTGTATTGAAAGTAATTGTGTTTGGGTGGCATCCTTGTGCAGTAATGCTCTCAAATAATTCAATGGCTTCTTGAACCCTTCCCTCCCTCCCTAATCCAGCCAATAATGTATTGTAGGTCACAATAGTAGGAGCAAGTCTCATCTGCTTCATTCTGTAAAACATTGCCCATGCCTCATCTACTCGGCCAGCCTTGTAAAGAGAGTCAATCAAAGAATTCACATTGACCACATCAAGTTCACAGCCATATTCCATCATCTCAGAGAGTAATTGAACGGCGTCATCTATTTTCCCAGCCCTACTGTAACACTTGATCATTGAGTTGTAGGTTATAGCATCCGGAGCAAGCCCAATCTTCTTAAGTCCATTAAACATTTGTCTTGCCTCTCCAAGCCTACCCATTACTGCTAGACTGTCCAAAGATGCATTGCAAGCAACAATATTAGGAACAACTCCACTAGTTTTCATCTTTTCAAAAGTTTCAAGAGCTTTTTCAGGTTCTCTTGACTTTCCATAGTAGTCAATGAAAAGTATGTACGTGTAAGCTGTAGGTTTAATGCCTAAAGATTCCATACCACCAAAAAATTCCAGCGCTTCATTCAATCTATTAACTCTCAAAAGCCCGCCAATTATTGTATTATATGTGTGAAGATTTGGCACGATTCCCATCTTTCTCATGTTATCTAAGGTATCGAATGCGTCATCAAAATTCCCAGATTTGCACAAAGAATCAACAAGTATTGTGAAAGTAACAACATCTGCAGCATAACCATCAGCTTCCATCTCACTCCAAAATTCTCTTACAGCATCCACATCTCCACAATCACTGAACTTATCCAACAGAGTGATGTAAGTTACTCGATCAGGTTTATGATGGCTGGATTTCATCTTTGCAAAGACTTCTCTTGCCTTTTCTAGTTTTCCTGCATTACAGAGAGCATCAATGAGAACCGTATAAGTAATTACATCAGGTCCACAGCCCTCATCATCCATTTTTTTAAGAATACGATATGCCTCGTCAATTTTCCCAGACTTCCCAAGAACTCGAATGCATATGGTAAAAGTATAAACATTTGGCCTCAAACCCAATCTTTCCATTTCTTTGAGTAAGCCCATGACTGTTTCGGTATCTCTTCTCTTCCCAGAAGCTACCATAAGGGCAGAGTAGGTCTTGAGACTAGGCTTAATCCCTTCAGATATGGCTCTTCTGTAAACCCCTAGAGCCTCTTTACAGTACCCAGAATGAAGAAGTACATGGATCAACCCATTGTAGGAATAAGCATTCAAAATAAACCCGTATAATCTCATTCTTTCAAGTGCAAATGGGGCAGCCCTAATCCCACCTCTTACACCAACACCCTTAAATATGGTCAAATAAGTATTCAAACTCCTGTAGATAATTTGCTTTTGCATCAAATCAAACACGATCACCATATCATCTACCCTCCTATGAACCCTCAAGAGCTCAAGCATGTAATTACAGGTCTCAGTCGTGTGAACAACATTGGGCAGCTCAGCAACCGACATGAAGAAAGAAAATACCTCATCTGGGTCTGAAATTGACTTCAAAGCCCCAAATGCCTCATCCGAAGACATGCTAATTCTAGCCCCATTTGAACTTCTCATCATGAACCCACAAAGACCCGCCTTCTTTCTCCTGTGTTTCTTCCAATTCGCCGTAGACCCACGAGGAAAAACCTTCAAACTTCCAGAACCTCTTCGTTCTACTAACCCGATGTGCTTTGAACCATACTGCTTGTCAGTCTTAGCAGTGTAGTCGACATTACTGGAGCAAATGCTCGAGGAGCAGAGCACACTCGCAGCCATAGATAAATTACCGGAAACAATTCAATCTTGCATAACCGGTGTTCGTGGAAGTGCCAAAGAGAAAGCAAAATACATCGATACAAATTGGGTCTCCCTGCCGACCAAAGATAATTGTCGAGAGAGGGAGAGAGACAGGTTATCGGTTAACTGGGAACTTGGTAGCCGTAAGAAACGTCGATGGTTGGGTACATCAAATATCGTTTCTTTTGCAGCCATGTCCTGACTCTTGCATTATCCACAATCAACACAAATATCGTGATACTATTTTCTGTTATCACACAAACGTCACCGTTATAAATGTATTTGTGTTTTGGGTATAACTTTTGAATTGAAATTTCATTAAAAATATTATTTATTAATATTAAAATATAATATTTACCATAATAACTAGTGTAATATAAAAAGATGATAATTTTTTTTAAAGTACACTGACAAATTTATAATTACCATTTAAGATTATCTCTATCGCATTGCCAAACCATTTAAATAGTGAGTGGTATTAATTTGGAGGTTTTCAACACTTGTTCTTAACAAATTTGTTTGCCAAAGTCTTGACGAAATCCAATACCCTCACCAAATTTGACGATCGATATTGGCCAAACTGCCATCGCTATCTCTCTTTCACAACGATTATCTCAATGTCAAAAGAAGCTCTCCGTTGCAACAGATCCACAAATTAAAGATCTAGTCGGTTGCTTAGAAAAGAAAATCTGCAAAAGAATACAATCAATAGACGTGATAGAACATATGCAAATCATGACGTGCAAAAAACAATAAACCAAGGAATACGACAACCACTAGATCGGGTAACGGTGGCTACTAGCAGATGTGGTGATAGTGAGTCGGTGACGAACAATTAATCTGTTAGTGACGACCACAACAAAAACATATATGGGTTTGTGAAATAATTGATTTTGGGGATTTTTTTATTTATTTATGTATTAGATGAGTGATATTGTATATTTGTGTGTTTGATTATTGATTTTGTGTATATATACATTTGATTATTTTGTGTATTTGATTATTAATTTTGTGTGTGTTTGTATTTGATTATTTTGTGTATTAAGTGTTCAAATATAATCTTACAATTAGGGTGTGTTTGATTGTATTACCTATAATTTAATTCTAAGTAATATTGGGTAGAAAATAAAAACTATCTCACCCCCTTGGAAAATAAATTCCATGGAAAAAAACTTTAAATGCTTGTACCTTACATATTTTTTCATAGAAAAATTAAGAGTGTTTGATTGTTTTTCATAAAAAATATGTAATGATTACATATTTTCCATAGAAAATATGTGCAATCAAACACAGCCTTAGATTAATTGAATTTCTAAACAAAATATGACCAGTTATTTAAATTAAAGAGAATTGTGTTAAATATATTTATAATTTTTTTTATACAAAATTACACATTATTGAATTATCTTATTGCAGAGTCAAATCACATAAAATTTGTATCATATTTTTTCCAAATTTTTCAATGTAATGTTTTCGATCTAATCCTAAAAATAGGCGTAAAAGTTACTCAATAAGATTATTAAATTTATTATTATGGAATTATTTCAAACAATGTTGTTAAATAATTTTATTTAAAAAATATTAGTAAATTGATTTAAAAATATATTAAATATGATTAAATTATAAAATAAATAATAAATTTTGTTAGCAATGAAAATTATATGTAAGATAAAATAAATAAAATTAAAATTTATTAATAAATAAATAAAATAGAGAGTCAAATATAAAAAAAACAAGAAATGTGATTGAAGCAAACACATTTTTTAAAATAAAATTAGAATAAAGAATAAATTATTTATAATATAATAGATAAAAAAATATAAAGCATAATAAGAGTTAATCTAACAACATATATCAAAATAATTAATTTAACTTAATTTTAAAAATATAATAATTTATTTAACATTTTCTAATATATACTAATCATTTTGACACTTAATTATTTTTTTCATCTATTTAAATTTGATCATACATCATTCGTTCAATAATAATGGTTGTTCGAGGGGAAATCAAGCAATATTATCAAAGTGGAGGGGTCTGTCTCCTATTATCTCAAAAAGCAGAAAGCTACATCAGATACCATGTATAGGGTTCGCGACATTGTATCTTTTTCTCTCCCTCACCGAACCCGAACCCGAACCCGAACCCTAATCAGTTGCCTAAACCCTCTTTCTTCTCCGAGATAACCCCTAACCAAAATCAATTTTGACCCGCCGCTACAACGAAAAACTCTTCGTCATCGCAGCGCGAAACCTATTCAAAACCCTAGATTCCCGAGGGAGAAGGCGCTACATACGATAATTAACACATAGCTGTGCGTATAGAGAGGGCGAGAGAACAATGGACGGAGGAGGGGAGGAGAGTGGAGCAGTGCCGGAGTCGGTAATGGAAGCGGTGAAGAGAACATCTCGCAACATTAAAGAATTCAGAACTCATTTTCTAGAGTTTTTATCTCTCTGCGACACTGAAGTTCTCGGCGAATTGCAACCTCTGCAACGGGCTCAGTCTCTCCTGTTGCTAGCCAAGGCCACCACGACTCTGTTCACCTGTAATTTCTTACGATTCATTACTCAATCTTCGTCTTATCGGGGTCCGTATTCTGTATTTGAATTTAATTCGAGTTGAATTTACGGTTTCAGTGAGGTTGAGGTGTAATGGTGTTCACCCGGATGATCACCCCGTGAAATCAGAGCTTGTATGGCTTCCTATTCTCTTCTATGTCTTGTTTTCAATTCGTCTCATGTCATATGCGCGTTTCTCTATTGAGCTTGATGTGTGTTGTTAGCTTTGTTGAATTTTGTGTTGCTTAATTTGTGGATTTTGGTTGATTGGGTTTTTGGAATTTGGGGATTTAATATAAGGGTTCTGCTTGCTGTTTTTGGTTTGTACACAGGAGAGATTAAGCTTGCACCAAGACAAGCTGCAGCGATTCATTGACTTGAGTAAAGGTAATATTCATTATTCATTCCTTCAATTTTGCTTGTGTTTTTGTTAATTGAAATTGCCTCAATTTTGTTGTCAAAACCATTTTACAGACAAGGAGGGGAAGGGGATGGGAGGAAATCCATCCCTCCTCCTTCCCCTCAAAACCTCCGAAGTTTCTTCCCTCCCAAATTGGAAGGTATTTAAATTCATCAAGTAATGTGCTATTACATTAAAAAAAAAATCCATATCCATATACCAACATGAAGTTAACACTGTGTTGACCATTCAAATCAACAATCACATAACATTGACCCCACGTATCAGCAATTACAAAAATGTCCATAAAAGCAACAATCAGGGGAAAATGTCCATCCATCCACAGTAATATACAAATTACGAATCATCATAAGGATGTTTATCCCAAATTTCCAAAAATATTGGCATCGTCTCTATCATCTAAAAAGGGGGGAAAAAAGTAAAACAAAGAATAAGACATTAAGAATACGTCATAACAAATTCTATAACATTTTTTTATTTTTTCTTATAAAAGTTATATAAAATTGCTTATACCTTGATCAAAAAGCTCTGAATCTTCATTACTAACTTGAAATGCATTCTCTTCATAAATCGCATTTTCAATTTCTTTATAATAAAAAAGTACTGGTGGTTCTTCCTCCTCAATCCAAAAGTCCATCAATCAATGCATTTATAATCAATGGGGTCATATGACATCTTGGAATAAGCTCTAAATAATAATAAAAAAAAAATTGCTACAAGAAAACTTAGAAACAATGGTAGATAATTAAAGTAAAAAAAAGAAATGAAATGCTACTCGTTTTGAAACAATGACACTTCAATTTCGTTCACAACCACCCAAAGTAGAGATTGTTTGTGTATGAATTCAAATAGCTATTCCTTGTTGTCACGAACCTAGGGTTCATGATAGGTTAGAAGAGGAATTGGGGAAGAAACTGAGAAGAAATGAAGGGGGAGATTAGAAGAAGAAGGGGGAAGAAACAGAAGAACAGAAGAACGAGAGAGAGAGACGGGAGAGGGGAGGAGAATTAAGAGATAGAAATCAGATTTTCATTCATTCCATAATGTCCTTCCCTTCTCCTACCAACAGCCTTATATAGGCTTCCCTAACAAAAATAACAGCATGCATGTGCTGTAACAAATTACAAAATATCTCCTAACAACTTGCTAAATCTATTACTATAATGCCCTTCTATGGAATCTTGGGTCATGACAATTCCCTCTCCTTGAAAAGTTTCTTGTCCCTAAGAAACTTATTACGTTAAGCCATTCATATTCATCCAATTCCAGCTTTCTCTATCAGTTTAATGCTTCTTTCCTTCTTTATCCTTCTAGACTTTTTCCTCTTTTCTTTTTCCTCAACCGTAACAACATCATAACTTGCTGTCACATCGACTTCAATCATCTGTTCATCAGTCAATGCAATAGACCAGCATTTGAATTTTCCAACAGGAGGAGGAACCAATACAACAGCTGGAATTTTGTTCCCTTCAGCAAAACCTACAACTTCTTCAGCTACCTCCCTTAGTTTTTTTCCAGCTATAACTGGCCTCCAAAATTCCGCACCCCTTTGAATTTGCTACTGGTCGAGAGGACTACTTTCATGATCATAACTCACAGAAAAATTCCCTTGGCTGAAAGAGAAATCAGCATCTCTTTCTTCAGCGAATGTGTCCTGCCCCCTTGAATGATCATGTGAACTGCCATTAGATATCTGAGAAAGAGCAATAGGGAGATTGTTTGGGGGTAAACATCTACTAGAAAAACTCCCAGCAGGCTGTTGAACTCCTTGAATGGTTCCTGCATGATGAAAAACAGGTAATGCAATACCAGATTGAGTAGAGAATGATGTGGCAAAAGACGCCCCAGTACTCTTTGGAATATTTGAAGTCGATCCATTCATCCTGCAGCCATGTTTTGCTGCAGAAATATCAACAACAGCCTCAAAATGCAGCAATGGAGGTTTGTATTCTTTCCTTGAATACTCACACCAAGGCTGTTTGTGAGCATTAACATCAGGAGATGTTGCAACTTCACTTCCAGCCAATGATTGTTCAATGATTGACACCTGGCCAAGTGTCTTAGCACTAGTAAGAGTGTTTGAGAGGCTGTCAATTGATTGATTGCCTTCCTCCAATTCCTTTTCCTCACTTTTTTCTTCCTTCGACTTCTCCATTTTAAGAAACTCCTCTTTGTTGAAACTTCCATGATAGTCATCAAAGTATTCGGCGGGAAAACTGTAATGATACTCCTTAGATAGTATCATTGCAAACTCTTGCAACTTCTCGCGAAACATTCGAACAAATTCCTTGCACTCTTCATCAAACCCACTGCTGGTTCCTTTGTCCAATTGGCTGACTGCCTTCTTTTGTTCCTTGTTGCTGCTAACTAAAATTGTAGCCTCTTTTGGCTGCTCTTGAGGCTTCATTCCAGCTGAAAAGGAAGCATTCTTTTGCTGCAATTGAGTCTCCCATGGCCTCACATATGTCCTGTCTGCCTTGGCGTAACTTTTATGGGCAAAATCAGCCATAGGCCAAGAAACTGGAACTCCTTCCACCTTGCTTCGCCTCCCCAATTCACATGCCCGAACCGGGGATTGCTCTATTGCTAGGAAATTAATCAGATTGGTTGGAAATAGCCTAAAGGAATTGGAATTCACGTGGACAGCTTGCTGACGAAGTCCGCTGCCTCTCGAACTCCAATCCTCAACACTACTACCGCCGTCTATCCCACCAGCCATCTGTGTCTAATGAAATTAATGGCAGTTCTCCTCAACCCAATCACTGCCCAAGGTTCCTAGCCCACTTGCGATCACCCTGAGTCCAAAATCACCAAGACTCGCTGCCTAGAGCCAATCTCCTGCTTCTCCTTCAGATCCGATTCCACCTCCAGCTCAACTGCTGCAACAATCTCTTATACTCACCACAAAGAGCCCCCACTCTTCTCTTTATCTCCTGAATCACGACGCAGCAGCTGAAGTCTGCTGGTTCCGTCGCTGCTGTGAGAACATTCTTTGATCCCTTTAGAAACAGATCAGAACCAAGTTGGCCACATCACCTTTAATTATCAGCCGACACACACCTCCTCTTGCGTCAGAATCAATTCCGAGATCTACCCAGAAATTTCCTTGTTGCTTCTCTGTCTCCAATGCCTACTTCTCTAGAATTGTTGGAATTGCACCAGAAGAATAAACCGAAGGCTAAGGAATTGCTCTAGGAGTCGCTGAAACACGTTTCCGATTGGCCTCCGACATTCACTCGCTCCTTTTCACCTTCAAATTCAACTCGGGTTCACTATCAGAACTCTCTTGACCAGTGTTGAATTCAATTCCTGAGCCGAAATGCTTGCCCAACTTCGCCTCCTTGTTCAATCGACGCTACTCCGGCTCGTCGGAAATTGCCCAGCGCAGAGAAACAGCCTCTTAGATATTGCTGCTATCTATTTCGACAGCCGAATTCCAGCTTCGAAAATACCACCTGCTGTTGCGCCTTCAAGTTTTCTCAATCTGGACCTAATCACCGAGTCGGATTTCCCTACCTTCCACTCGAGTTGAAACCATAGCCATGCAGCTACCACCTGCTGCGCCTTCCATGTTCGAACTGAGGGGGCTCACTTGCTTGGAGATTTACACCTTCGTAAATCATTGTTGGAGATTAATCTCCCAACATCAACCGCTTCCAGATCACTCGAGTCGCCGAACCTGCTCTGCCTAACCACCGACCGCAATTGACAACGGTCGCGTCTCCTACTTCCTCGTCCGACTCACTCGTGAACCTCTTGGTCGTTCGCGTCACTGCCTTCGATGGACTCCCACACCAATCACGAATGCTCCTCAGTTCGTGTCCCACCTGATGCTGTCCGCGTCGCCAACTTCAGCGGATTTCCCGTACCAGTCGATTCTCTCTAGTCGCGTTTGGTAATGGTCGCGACACCTTCCTCACCCCTGTCGTCAACTCCAGTGGAGCTCCTGCAACTTGTCTTCCGCTTCAGTCGCACACGCCTAGGCCGTCTGCTTCACCAGTGACGGGCTCCGCTCGCCTTGGAGAATCGCAACCACTGGCTGCCCCCGTCAACACCTTCGACGGACTCCTTACTTCAATCCTAACGACTGGCCGAGGATGGTAAGGCTCTGCTCAATCAATTCCGCTGAGTATCGACTATCAAAAATTGCACAAACCACAACCGAAGAACAACAGCTCTGATACCAATTGTCACGAACCTAGGGTTCATGATAGGTTAGAAGAGGAATTGGGGAAGAAACTGAGAAGAAATGAAGGGGAGATTAGAAGAAGAAGGGGGAAGAAACAGAAGAATAGAAGAATGAGAGAGAGAGACGGGAGAGGGGAGGAGAATTAAGAGATAGAAATCAGATTTTCATTCATTCCATAATGTCCTTCCCTTCTCCTACCAACAGCCTTATATAGGCTTCCCTAACAAAAATAACAGCATGCATGTGCTGTAACAAATTACAAAATATCTCCTAACAACTTACTAAATCTATTACTATAATGCCTTTCTATGGAATCTTGGGTCATGACACTTGCAAAAGTGGAGTACTATGTCCAAACAATAATCTCTACCACTCATCTAAAGATTATAAAGGGTGTCCCTAGTGTACGAGGGTCTTTGAAAAAGTTCCCTTTCTTTTTCTCTCTCTCTCTCGTTGCCTTTGTTTTGACGAAGAATGTTGAATCTCTCTCTCAAACCCACCCCCCCAACCCCCCCCCCCCCCACCCCCCCAAAAAAAAAAAAAAAAATCCTTTTATACTTTACAAGATGGGTCAGGCAAGAGAACAAAGAAAGTGCAAGAGTGTAGAGGAATAGATAAAGAGAATTAATAGGAGTTCTCTTTGGTATTTGAGAATTTTTTATTAATGAGGGTAGAGGAATAGATAACAGATGTTCTAGTTTTACATAAAGAAGAAAACTGTAGGAAATTAAAACTCCACTGCTAATATTTCCTTTAACTTTATCTTTTCTTACCAAAAAAATATGTTTTCTTAAAATATTTAAATGCTTTGTTTTATCTTACAAAAATTAATTCAATAATAATATTTGATAAACAACTATAATAATGATGATGATACTAATAGCAATAATCTGAAGATGCCATCACCATATTAGAAAACTCATTTATTAGTGAATTAAGTTTTGTGATGGCGAAGGCCCTATAATGGGAGAGAGATATGAAAAGATGGACAACATGCTAGGAGAAACAAAAGACATAATGATGGACAAGAAGTATGCAAGTGACTACCCTCAAATGGAAGGAGTTTTTTTATTAAATCAACATTATTATTACTAATTGTATAATGAAACTAGCATTGGATTGACAATGTTTACCAAAGTAGCATGTCATCCTACCTGGGCCTTGATTGAGAGAGACCCAGTTGATGTAGTAGCATCTGCTGCTACCTTGCAGGTCTCAGCCAACACTTTGAAAAATCGATCTTTGAATGAATCCATTTCAACTTCACAAGAAGTTTATATCACCTCTGTTTTTGAGTTCCCATGTTTGCTCAAGAAGCTAGCTATGGAGAGTCCCAAATACCCTTGTAGTTTTATTATGGAAGAATCCAATGCAAATGTAATCAGGTTTGCATATAATTGAAAATGCATTTGAATATATAAGAAAAGGGGGTAGGAAGCTTTCTTTTCTTCTTTTTTTTTTTTAACCTGATTTTACTTGAAAAATATTCCAACATTAAATTTCTTCCCCAGTTTTAAATTGTTTTAGCTTTAGTTCATACACAGTTTGGGATCCCATTCTTGGGGATTCAAATTGCATTCCTCACAATCCATGGCTGCAAAAGAACTGTGATCCTGATTACGGTTCCAACCTAGTCCAGTCAAGAAATCACATACAATACAACAATCAGCAATGCTGTCAATTAAGGAATCTTTTAGAGAGAAAAATGTAACAATTCAACAAATCAGTGAAAGTGAAAACCCAAATTAACGTACAAGAAGAAATTACAATATTACTGAAGGTTGTGAAGCACATACAAGTTGGGAAGCCAGAATTTTCTAAGCAAATAAAAAAAGGTTGGATTTTACCTCACCGGAGCTGAAAAAAGAGGACTTTGGCATTGATGAATGAAAATTGAAGGCGGTTAGGTTCAAGGGGTATTCTTGAAGAAAATCAAAGAAAGATGAAGAATTAAAGAGGAGAAACACGGAATAACATGCCCTAATCAAAGCGTGATTTTTTGAGCTTTTTTGAGTCTCTAACCAAAACAAGAGAAAGAATTTAGGGGGAGAAGTCAGTTTGATCTTCAAAGATTCAAAGAGATATTAGTTTGAAGAGTAAGAGAGATCGTGTTTGAACCAGAAAGAATCAAGAGAAATCGAAGAGGAAAGAACCCTAACCAAATCAATACAACACGGTTGCACTATAGATTAAATAAAAAATTATAACACAGATAGTTGAACCAGGCTTGTTCAACTTCCCCCCCCCCCCCCCCCCAACATTGAGCTATATAGTTATGTAACCCCGCCCACCCACAAAAACAAAAAAGCTCCCTCACTTCAATTCCTATCTTAAATGACAACGGCAACTACAATGTCTGGATTGTCTAAGGAATAATAAGCCATCTAATTTAGTACATAAAAAACTGATGTGGCATCTGTATGATCTGGAATTCAGATTTGCTTTTAAAAATTTAGTGGCATCTTCATCTTTATTGGTTACTTTTCGTTTAAAAATTTAGTGGTTTTTATTTATGTCACTGATTGCAATTTCTCCTTCTTCTTAAGCACCACTGCGACCATCAACTACCTTGAATTACCAGGCAGCAACACGTTTTATTGAGCACTCATTGCCTGATCTAACCCAAGGTAGCTAA
Organism: Diospyros kaki; assembly: GCA_036245055.1. Classification (NCBI taxonomy): domain Eukaryota; kingdom Viridiplantae; phylum Streptophyta; class Magnoliopsida; order Ericales; family Ebenaceae; genus Diospyros; species Diospyros kaki. The sequence goes on along the minus strand of BSEG01000001.1, from coordinate 36,853,085 downwards.
TCTCACTTTCTTATCAGTGGCAGTGAATATCTTTACGTTTCCATAATGTTTTGCTGAAATAGAATTTTATTTTTGCAGAACAGAGGCAAAGTTTGAGGGATATCAGGAGAGAAGGACCGAAAATTAAGTACGTGGACAGAAGTGCCCATAAAAAACGGAAACACCGGTCATCTGAGAAGCAATCTATTTCTACTGCAGCCCAGGAATTTCTTGAAAAAGCAGCCCGTGAGCTTCTTGGTGATAATAAAAATGGTTTTAAAGGTCCTTTACAGCCGGAGGCTTTCAATGAAGATGACCAACCCGTGGATTGATGGTACTTTTTGATTTATATCCCTATCTATTTTGTGGCCAATTTTGTTTCATTTTTATTTTGTTTCATATTTCTTGAAAGCCTTTTGCTTTTAAGAAATATGAAAGCCTTTCTTGATATTTGTGTTGCATTCAATTTTTTTTTCTACCTTAAACATTTGAAGGCCTTTTGCTTGGTTTGTGCTCATGCTGCACTGTTCAGTGCTTAAGTTTTATGCCTTTCAATATGCCTAATTAGTTTCATTTAATGGAGGAGGTCTAATAACAGACTTGTTTTCTGTTGGCAAATCCCTGTATCCGAAGTAAAAAGGATGTTGTTGTGCCTTCCCCGCGGGTAGAATGACCAGCTGTGAACCCCAAAATAAACTTCAGAAACACGAAGCCTAAAATCCAGCTATCACAATAATTCTTGAAAACTCAATTATAATTTATGAAGGGCATAATAGCAGTGCAAAATCCTTAAAATTGGGGGACTTTTCATCACTTTCTAAAACTTGACGGTTGAGAGTGAATAATTGATACCTAGGTGCCAAAATATAATTAATAGAAATTCTCCTTTATAATGGGTTAGGTTAAATATCTGTTTGGTTCAGACTTAGTGGGTCTGGGTTGACACATGCTTGGGTCTGGTTGGGGCCTTCTAGGCCCCTACATCTATTCAGGGCTTTAAGCCGTGTGTTTATTTCAATAAGGCCTTTGAGCCTCCTCTTTTTTCCCCCAGCGGGTTCAGCCGGTTCTGTACTTGAGGCTTCCTAAGGTCTAACAGGGCAAAAAATCGAAAGAAACGAGTAAAAGTGAGATTTTACCTTTGTTCTCATTATCAACGATGCTCTGGTAAGTCTTTATCCTTCTCTTCCTCTTTCCTTCTCAGCTCCCTTTCTTCATTGATTGTCAAAAGCCTCCTCCAAAATATCTTTACACCTTTCTCCTCCAAATGTCGCAAGACCTCTTCTCAGCTCACTTAGAAAATTTTCCTAGCAACAATTTTGGAGATGAGAAACCTTTAAGTACCATGCTTTGATACCATTTTTGGGAACTAGGTTCTCAAGGCCAGTGTTGAAGCAAGTTTGCGCATAATTAAAACACAAAGCGCAATTCTGGTGCCTTTTCATGTCGAAGCAAAGCACAAATGGGAAACCCAGCTTCAGCGGTAAAAGCTTGAGCTTTTTTGCTGAGCACAAGGCGTGGTTATTTATTTGATCTTTTACTACTTGTAAAAGAGTTGTTACTATATGCCTTAATACACTAGGAACACACCTATCTATTATATAAATATCTTAGAGGTTGACTAGGAGAAATGAAGGGAAATAATTAATAGAGAGTGATTCAGTATTGGGTAATGGTTTTTGACATAGGGTGGTGGTGATGATTCAGTATTGGATTTTATAGCTGGAGACGTTGGGCATAAGCAGTCATCCAGATTAGCTTGAATCCCATTATAGATATAGTTTTTCAGCAGCTATCCGGCAAGAGCTAATGGCATTTCAGTGGCTATGCCACATTCGGCTTGATTCAACCACATTCGTGCCAGCTTTTTAGCTTTGCTTGAGCAGCCTTTTAACTTAGCTTATACTAGTTTATAAATTCAACCCCTCTTGGCTAGCATCTTTGATAGCAGCTTTAAACTTTATGATCCATTATCATTTGGCTTGATTCAACCTAAATACGCAATTCTATTTTGCCCATTAGATTTGTCAACATTGAGGTTTGGCATAATTTAATTATGAGAAATTTCATAAACTTCCCTTGAGATTTGAAACTTGAATCATCCAATACCCTTACCGTTAAATCACAGAAGTTAAACTTTCTAAAGTGTCAAAAATGCCTCCCTATTTAAATCTCTCTCTCTGGCTGAATCGATCCGAGGGTTCGCAAATCCCATAATCAAACCTGGGATTTATTGTTTGTGATGAACCCTTCTTCTCCGGTACCTTCTGTTCTTTGTCTCTCGCTCTCTCTTTCCCCTCTTTCTTCAAATCGAAGAACCCTGGCCTGGGTTCTTTGATTTTGAAGAACCAAGCGATTGGGTTCTTCGCGAAGAACCCAACTTCACCCACAGATGCGACGGCCGTTGGCGGTACTTTTTTTTTCTTTATAAATTTTACTGCACAGAAGAAAAAAAAAATTATGGAAGTAAGATGTTGATTTTTAATAATAGAGAAGGTCTTTGTAATTGCATCAGGGTGATTAATGTATTATACTTTTAAATAAATGTCTTTAAAGTGGTCACTCAGCTCAGTCTGACAAAATTATTCATTTTAATTTTGTGTCAAATTTTCGTTTTTATTTTAGAAAATGAAAATTTGACATGTTGTATAACCATTTTGTTTTGTTTGCGATTTTGGGTTTGATATCTTTTTCCATTTATTATATTCTTTTGTCCCCGCCCTTCCCTGGTGGAGGTCTCCGAAGGCCACTGAAGCGACTCAGGCCCCTGGGGCTGGGAGTCATCAGCAAGTGACGTGAAAACGAAATATGCCCTCGACTTATTTAATAAAATATCCTTCATTAACTATGTAAAAAGATGATATATAAATATTAACATTAATTTTGGCCATATTACAAAATCAAAACATTTGTCTTTATTTTCATTCAATTCGATCTTTACAAAGTGCAATTTATTAAAAAAAAATTCCACTCAATCCCAATCCCAATCCCATTCCATTATTAATATCCCTCCAAAATAATTAATGACAATCCCCTTTTATCTAATTCCATCAGAACTCTCTCAAAACACACCTTGAGGGTAAAATTAGGATGCTCATGTTCTGTATCGTGTTTTTTCTCATTTTTCTCTTCTCCGAATGCTCCTGTACCGTAAGTTCTAAAGTTATTTCCTCTTTCATTTTCCTTTTTTCCATCTGATATTTACTTCGATAGCAAATGGGGACAAGCATAGGGACTCGGAGATTTAAGGGTTGTGCAATCTGTCGCAGTGAAGTGGCAATGTTCCGGTACAATTAAGAAATGAAGTTCCCCTTAGAGTTTTGGCATTTTACTAATTAGGCTGAGGGCTTTGACACTTAGTCCTAGAAGCCTTTGCCTTTGGGAACGCATAATAGGATATGCAGCTTCAAAGGTTTGGAATTACTAAACAGCAACATACATTTGAGGCATGGAGTTATTAGGTGGTTATGTAAGCTTCCCTGCTGAAAAGGATGCAAGAATTTGCTTTTGTTGCTGCAAAGTGAACATCCTTGTGTGCTAGAGAGATCAAATAGAAGTTAGTCCCGAAATAAAAAATGGCAAATAGAAATGCAAGGAAGCTGCTGCCTGGCTTTTTCTTTATTCGAATTATACATGTTTAGCCAAATCTTTATCAAGGGTAAGAATAGAAAACAATTCCTCAAACAAAAAGGTAAACACGTAAAGCAATAATGTCCTTGGATTATTGTTGCTGCCACAGAGAACATGACAAAAATGTACCTCGTGCTTTAATTTGTCAGGATCCAGTTGGGAGGGAACGCATCTGCCAGCAGGATATACAGTTGACGATTTTCATGATTTCGACATGGATTTATATAATTAAAGCGACAGGTATGTGCATGTCTTCAAAAGCTAAGCTCGTATGACTTGCTTTAGATTTTGCGGGGCATTGGGATTTTTTATTGTTGTTACCTAGAACCCGTCATCTCGCCGAAGCTGATTCAAAGAAAAGAAATTCTGGTGAAATCTTTGTATGATCCTTTGATGCCTGTGTGTGTGTGTGTGAGTTATACTATGTCTTGCTTTCCCGCATGTCTGGATGAACAAAGTTCTACTCATAAAGTTGCAACATATTTGTTGAAAGTTAACGTTAGTTACTGCTGCTTAGTGAAGAAAACAGAGAAATATGCCTGCCGTATACAATTTACAACCTACATCAACAGATTACTTGCGGGGATGGGTGTCCTCCGGCCCGGCAACGCCGGTGGCCACCTTGGCGACGTCGCCGGCTGAGGCTTCGGGCTTTTTCTTGGAGTACAGTATAAAGTAGCCGATGGTGGCGGCGATGAGGAAGCCGCCGAGGGCCATGGTGGTGGGGCTGCGGGGAAGCTTCCGGCGCTGGTGGAGCACCTCCCCTGGATGGTGGCCTGGAGGCCGCTTGGAGGCCTCCACTCCGGCCCTCTTCACCTCCTCCGGGCTCATCTTGTGCGTGTCTGCATTCTTCCTCCACGCTTCATCTCCGGACATTTTCCTAAGCTTTCACCAATTCGCAAAACAGAAAGGAGTTCTCTCTCTCTCTCTCTCTCTCTCTCTCTCTCTCGTCTCTCCTCTTCCCTCTGGGTGGCATTGATAAGGCTGAGAAGGTGGGTTGCCACGTTGCTGAAACGTGGCAAGTGGTGGCACATGAAGAAGATGGACGCGTGGCAGTTGGCTGCTTTGCATGGTGTTGAAAGATGATGGTTAAGTGTAGTCGGGTATGGCTACGTGGGTAAAATTCTTATAACTTAAATCTTTATATTAATTTAAAATGGAAAAAGAAAAGTTAGGATGAATTATTAAATTATAATTGTCACAATATTACTATCTTAGTTTTCCTTTTTATTATTTTAGAAATCAGTCGGATTGGATTGATAACCCATCTGGTCAGGTAGACTGGTACAAAATTAGCTATAAAAAAATGGGAGCCAAACTTTTAGTAAATATCGCTCAGGCGGATGAACTGCCTGAACCAGCAAAGGGATTTAATTTCTACCATGGATTAATTTCTTTAATATTGGTTAATTTTGTTAAGAAATTAAGAAAAAGAACTTGGCAAGCCCAAGACCTGGCCAAATATCTATCAGTTTGGAGGACTTGCATGGAAGGTGTGAATTTCTTATCAATAAATTACATACAATCAGCATCCTCCTAGTGTTAAAAAGTCATGAGTGTCATAAGTGCGGGCAGGGTAAAAAGAGAGGAATGTTAGTTTTGAATTGCTTAATGAAATCATTGACTGACTAGTAGTGGTAATAGCAGCAGCAATGAATGGGTGGTGGTGGTGGTGGGTTTCGGTTAAGAGTCGAATTGGGTGCTAGAAGCAATTAATGCCCAAAAACGTTGGTAGGGTAGGCAGATTATGAATAATTTAAAGACTGAACTTGACTAAATATATGTCATCATATTACGAATAATTTAAAAAATAAAATAAAATAAAGAAATCCTATTCTAATACCATAAATGATGAAAAGGAAAGAAGAAGCAATGAAGGTTCAACAAGAATGACTAGTTAAGTGGTTGCAAATGTTGCATTTAACAGTGAACTGAATTGGCCCAGTGTTTTTTGTAAGGTACCAAGCATCCCACATGTAATGTTAAATCACATGATACATTAAAATCCTCTCCTACTGCCGGCCCTTCCATTCCAAGAGTTTAGATCAGCTCAGGATTCCACATGTAATGTTTTAAGGGTGCATGCCAATATATTATATCAGGGGAGAGAGAGAGAGAGAGAGAGAGAGAGAGAGTTGCAAGATAGAATGTTTGGGAACGAACTCAAATAGAATAATTATCTTGATTTAATTAGATCGTCCCTTAAATCTTAAATTTTATTTATAAAATTTTTATTTTGGTTGACATTCATAATAGTAATATATTTAATTTCTTTCTTGATTCTAATATTGTATACTAAAGGATGCTACCACTCCTAGAGTACTTTTTGGGCTTTGATATATTTTATTTGTGAACCAATAAATAATAAAACATTTTTGGGCGTTGGGTGACCCCACTCCAAACTATACAAATATTTTTTGGGTATATATAAATAATTTTATCATGAATACCAATCTTATTTAGTATCAACGACACACTACTATTTATAATGTTAATTGACAATATATATAAATTTATGCAAAGGAGTAATGAATGATGAGAAAAAGTTATATCACTGTTTATACTTGAAAATATTTTATGAAAATGATTGCTACGGTGAGCTGTGAAACCATAACTAAAGGTGTAGCCATTTGGGATGGTTGTTAATAATTAATGAATTATTTAATGATATCTTGAAATTAACGGTTAAATCTTAAATATTTATATATATTATTTTGTATTTAAGGAATTACGTTTAGAAATTTTTAGTTTTTAAAGACAGTCTTTCTATCAATCCTTGACCAAAAATTAAAAATGCTTTTAGGTCTCGTAGGTTAAATCTGATTCCCATCCCTTAGACGTACAACAAAACCATTCCCGAACCTTCTCTTGAGGCCTAGCATTATTTGTCCTTTATTTTTTCCGACCGTTTCCGCCTTTTCATGGTTCCTTCGTAGACGTTAAATATTTTTAAACGTTTAAATATTATTATTATTGTTTTTAACCGTTGAAGTAACGGGCAGAAAACACAGTACGATGTAGGAACCGCTACGTGTCACAACAAACAGCTTCGGCAATCTCCGAACCTATATCCCTACCAGAACCTGCTTCAACGGCTACTTATCTCTTCTCTCTCCTCTTACATATATATATTCACATACCCTCCTCATCCTCCTCCGCCTTATCATATGGCAGCTGTGTTTGTCTTTCTCTCTCTTTAATTTTTTCCCTTTGTCTTCATTCGGCGCGACAGAGAGAGAGAGAGAGAGAGAGAGGATTTGTAAGGAAGCTATAGAATATAGCCAAGTGTTCATTCATGGCTGCCGCGGGTTGTTTTTCATCAAGGGCTCTGTGCTGCGCGGCGGTTCTCCTGCTGGTGGCGGTGAGGTTATCGGAAGGTAGAGAGTACTTGGTCGGCGGCAAGACGGACAGCTGGAAGATCCCTTCCTCCGAATCCGACTCTCTCAATCACTGGGCCGAAAGCTCCCGGTTCCTCATCGGCGACTCCCTCGGTAATTTTTTAGATCAATAAATTAATAATAGATTCCATCTGTTCTAAACGATTTGATTGATTCTCTCTCTCCTGGAATTTTATTTTTTATTGATGGTAGTTTGTGATGTGTTGTTGTGTATGCGTGGCAGTGTGGAAATACGACGGCAGCAAGGATTCGGTGGTGGAGGTGAGCAAGAAGGACTACGAGAAGTGCAACACATCGAGCCCCATAGCAGAGTACAAGGACGGCAACACCAAGGTGACGCTGGACAGGTCGGGCCCCTTCTACTTCATCAGCCGCGCCGCCGGCCACTGCGAGAAGGGGCAGAAGCTGGCGGTGGTGGTCATCTCCCCAAGGCACAGAAGAAGCATAGCTCCGGCGCCTGCTCCGGTGGAGGGTCCCGCCGTTGCTCCGACCAGTGCCGCCATCAGCTCAGAGGGCGGGTTCTTGGTGGCTCTGGGAGTTTTGGCCAGCCTCTTGGCCTTCTACGTGTGAGAGAGAGTGAAATTTTGTGGGGGGAAGGCATCTGGTTTTCCTGCGTGTGGGTGTGTTGTGGTGTGAGTGATGTTCTTGGGAGTGCTATTATTATTATTATAGTAAAATTTAATATAAATTAATTTATTTGTTCGTTAATGGAAAAGGTGTTGAATTTCTGAATTTGTTAGTAATAGCAGCAGCAGCAGTAGTGTAGTCAATTTGTTTTTAATTTTTGTTGGTTGGGTGAATGGGGGGACCATACCATACTACCATACCAAATGTAATTAATGTGAGAAATACCATTTAGGATGATATAGACTCCAAATCAAATTAAAAATTTTAATATTACATCAAATATTATTATTAAACTAATTCAAATCGTACAAATAAACTTAAAACAAAATAAAAAAACTCTACTCTATTGGAAGACTAATCACATAGCTCCGTGAATTTTAAGAGTACCTACCAATGCGGCGGTGAATTTTAAGAGTACCCTCAAATTTGTTATAATAATAGCTGGTGAATACTTTATATATTGTTAAAAATTAATAAAAACTCCTATTAAAACATAAAAAAAAATCAATCAATCATACCCCCCAAATTTTCTATTTTTTTCTCTTTCAAACTATCTTCTCTCACCAATTAACCCCCCCCCCCCCTTTTTTTAACTCTCTTCCAAGGAACAGAGTGACTTCATTAGTGACAAGTGAGAGGGACGAACCCCTCTTTCTTTCTCTCTTTTCCCAATTAAACCCTTCCATTCCAAAGCATAATGATAGGGGATAGGAATCCCATTACAATGCATCACCGATGACAAAGTAAGAGGGAAAAGGAGAAGGAGAGAGATAGGTGGGACTAGATGAGAAATGGGCGAGCTGGGCCCCAATTAAACCCTTCCATTCCAAAGCATAATGATAGGGGATAGGAATCCCATTACAATGCATCACCGATGACAAAGTAAGAGGGAAAAGGAGAAGGAGAGAGATAGGTGGGACTAGATGGGAAATGGGCGAGCTGGGCCTGGCCGGCCCGCATCCCAGCTCGGTCGCAAATGAGACGAGTCTGTCTAGGGAAATAAAAATTGGGATCCGACACGGTCCTATGGCCCTATAAATAGGCCAAAGTGGCCCAGGTTGGGTTGTGGGCTTGCTGGGCAGGGCTGGCCCGTGGGCCTAGCTGTCTGGGCCGGCCTGTGAGCCATTTATTTTAATTTTTTTTTATTTTTTTCAAATGTAACTAATATTTTTTAAAATATTTTTATAAGTAATTTTTATGTTACAAGCATAATTATGCGTAAACATTATAATAAAATTATGTTTACTAATTATTATGTTTAAAGTATGTTTATAATTACTAATTATAAATATAATTTTTAGATATATTTTTTTTATTTTTGATAGGCTCAGGCCATTTTGGTGGGTCGGGTCGGGTTGAGCCGTGGGCCACATATCACTGGCCTGACACAGCCCTCATTTTGCTGGGTGGGTCGGGTTAGCCTATGAGACGGGTCGGTCGGGTCAGCCTATGGGCCGCCTGGCCCATTTCCTATCTCTAGGTGGGACTGGCAAAGAGTCCCACTGGCCATGGCAAATGTCGTCGCCAAGAAAGATGATGGATACAAAAATTAATGAGAAAGCGAGAGAAAGAAAGGGGGAGAGAGAGACAGAGAGGGGTTGACAATATAATTAAAAAAAAATTATGAGTCAATTTGTACATTGGTGAGGGAAAAGTTGATATGCATGTAATTTACGAGTCACGTAATAGGATTAGTGATTGATATTCTAATTAAACAAATCAGATAGAGAGAGAGAGGGGTAGCTGCTATTTTTTTTTTGCTAAATTAATCTCAAATACATTTAAGGGATTTTTTTTAATCTCAAAATACACTAGAAATTTTGTTATACATTTAAGGGATTTTTTTTCTGGAAAAAAAAATTATCCTCTTTTTACATTTGATACATTTTAATTTTTTTTAATAGTGATATGAAAAAAGTTGTTGTTTAAGTTGATTAATTTGTATAAGTTGTTTTATTTAGTTACATAAATTAAAGAGAAAAATTGGAGCTGGTTGTTAAAAAGGGGAAAAAAAAAAGGTGGATCTAATTAAATAAATTAAAGAAATTTGGGAGTTTTGCATGCACCCATTGGTTGGAAAAGTGGAATTAGGTAGCTAGGCCGTGCCGTGGCCGCATGCCATCATAACTCAATCATCATTTTACTAAATGATAAAATTTCATGCTAAAAATCAATTTAAATTATTTAACAAAATGAAAGCCCAATTATTATTATTATTATAAACACAACCCATTCATTAAATGGGGGGTTAGTCACTATACAAAAAGGGTTATTATTATATCCATCCAACAGATTAAAATGATATTTTTTTATTCATATACTTATATTCCATTTGATTGGATGAGAAGGGGGTGTTTCCTTTTCCTTTTGGGAATGTAGGGGGGACCATAGGGCCCTACTTTATGCCAAATTTCGCTTTTAGCAATTTAAGAATGAATGGAATGGTGGGGCTGTTCCTGTTGTTTGGCTCTCACACTACACACCCACGGATTAGTCTCTCCAGGTTTTACGTTCTTAAAAGCTTCCTAAATCCCTTCATCATCATCATCACTCTCTATTATTATTATTATTATTAATGCTTTAGATATTTTATTATCTTCTTGTGGCTGGCTGGCTGCCCATGGATTGCAGCGAGCTAGGTTCCCTTAACATTAAATTAAGTTTGTTTGTTGGATAGTAAGTTCATTATAAAATAACAATTTGACTGGGTGGGGTGGGGTTGGGAATTTCGAATTTTCAATTCGCGGATGCAACCACATGGGAATAATGGTGAAAGGAGAAGTTAATAAATATCCTCTGCAACTTAATTGACTATTATAATAAGTGTGTCGGATTCATTCAGATAATATGTTAGATTGTCAGGACTCAGGAGATTGATCTGATCTGATCTGCCTCGACGAATCACAACCGTTCGTGTTTCCTATGGCCGCCTCGATGATCATAAAATGGGTCGTGTTGGCATCCATAAAATGACGTTATATTACGTTACATGACGTCGTGGATTATGAAAATAAATTCTTTCATATATATATAGAGAGAGAGAGATAATTGAGGTATCATAAAATGGGTTAGTTTGATTTTGGTGGTATTAGTGGATCCTTAGCAAGAAATTTTAGATGAAAGGGTATCGCATTCGAACCAAGTCTTTAGATTTTTGTGTCGTGGATGCGAGTTGCGTGTACTGTTTGGGTAGAGAGAAAAAAAACGAAGAAGAAAAGAAAAGAAAAGAAAAGAAAGGAAAGGAATTCGGAATTGCAATGGCAAGTCTTTAAGAAGAGGAGAAAGGGAATCGCGACTTGCGAATTGCAGAGGAAATCCGTTGGGGGAAAAGTCAAAAGCAAGGGATAAGACCAAACGGATCGCCGACAAAGGGGAAAAGCGAGAATAAAGGGAATCAAGAAGGGCAAAATGGTCCTTGGCAGGGTGGCGTGCATTAACGGCATAAAGCTTCCTTCAAAAGGCCTCCTCCTCTCAGTCCTCTATGTAAATCTGCACAGTCCCCTACTGTGTCTGTGTTGCGCTTCTACTCTCTCTCTCTCTCTGTGTATATATATATATATATATGCTTTCTCTCTCTCTTAAAGGAGACAACTTGAGCAGAGAGGGAGGGACAGTCAGGGATTATCATTCACCAGGGTACGTGTATCTTCAGAGGAAAGAGAAAGGAACGAAGAGAGAAAGAGAGGGAAAAAGGGTCTCGAGATTTGCACCTCTCACGAGAAAGAGAGAGAGAGAGAGATCTTGGGGGATCAGAGATTGTTTTAAGCAAAGGCGGCGACGAAATTAAGGGTCTTAGGGTGTTGTTAGCTATGGCTTCATCAATGTCATCATAAATGTGGGATTGAATTCCCACCGCTCTGTTTAGCCCCATGTGTTAGATGCCCTCTTCTTCTTCTTCTTCTTCTCCTTCTCCTTCTTCTTCTCTGTTTATTTCTTTCTTCGTTGCATTGTGGGCTGCAGCTTTTCTCTTCTTTCTAGTGGGGTTTCCGCGTTTGTTTTTGGGAGGAACATGAAGTTTATGAAATTGGGGTCCAAGCCTGATGCCTTCGTAGCCGATGGCAATTCTATAATAAGGTCAGTGGATTTTTGTAGCTGTTCTTGAATTTTCTTTTACTCTATTTGTTCTTTTCTTTTGCACCTTGATTCAATCAGGGAAGTGGGTTTCCATTTTGCTGTTATGTTCTTCAAAAATCTGGTTTGCTTCCTCGCCTCTTTTCTGCATTTATGTATGTAAATGTGTATTATTTGTTTGGACAAAAATTTCATGTTTGGTCTTGGGATGATATTTGTTATATGTAGATGGAATGGAAATATATATTATGTTTAAGAATCTTTTCTTGCTTGGTCTTACTTTGATCTTTGTTCTGTAAAAATCCATTTTTTTTTCCACTCTCATTAATGCATATCATCCCAAGCCTCCTTTCAGAATACGGGTCCTTTTTTTTTTTTTTTTTTCCTTATGTTAATTTAACCTGAAAGTGGTAAAATTTTGTCAACTGTGCTTAATTTGTAGCTTGTTTATCCATTCGGTGATTATATTGTTTCCCTCTAATAATATAATTATATCTTTTCTTGGGTTGAATGAGACACTCATTAGGTGGTCCAGATGTTGAACTGTACTGATTTTGATGAGTTTGTGGTCCAATTGTAGAAAAGTCATATGTGATGGGCCTCATGCCAAGCCCTCTCAGTATGAGAAGTATACAACTGTTGCCATAATGAATAGCATTCACTCTTCCCCTTATTATTGTACTCTGTTGCATCCAATTTTGGGCCTAAATGGACTGGTAAATGTCAAGTTTGTAGGACATATTATGGTTATAAGTCAATTGACTACGAATTACTCGCTTCAATCATTATTATTTTGTCTGGCGGTCCCCATCTGTTATCGAGGTTTTCAGTCTTGCATTTATATCCACAAATTCAAATGCCAGTCTGGAACAGGTTTTTTACATGATTGTTTAGTTTATATATCGAGTAATTGATATCTGTCTCTGTTGGTTAACCCGTCTCAATTGGGTGCAGCAACCGTGTGGGGTTTGAAACACTAGGGTGGTACTTCTGTAGGAGACGAAGTAGCGCAAGATATGCTGTGATATTAATATTTAATATAGCGATGAACTCCCCAAGGAGGGGTGTTGAACCTTCCTTCCGTTGTTGCTTCCTAGCTAAAGTCTATGCTTGTATCACATGGCAGTTCAGTTTACATCGTTTGGGCCTTTTTTTTTTTTTTTTTTAATGTTGAATTTGCACCATTTAATGGATTTTTTCTTCTGGTATAAAACATTAAAACTTGGCCATAAAAGGTTATTGAAGGTAGCTTTCATGGTGCTAGGCTTAATCCATCATTATCTTGAGCACTTGATGATGACATGGTTACCAGCATCAGTACTACTGACTGTGAACTAGAACTTTTGCAAATCCCTTCATTGGATGGTTTATGAATGCACGTTGTTTTTAGTTCTCTGTATGTTGGACAACTTCAGTATTTTAACAAGTTGCAGACAAATGACTATAACTGAATAATGTATGATGTTAAGCAGTGATACCATTATATAATCATATTTATTATCAAAAAGCATGTAAATTTCAGCGATCCCATTACAGGAGCTTTTATTTCATGCAGGTATGTGTCATCTGAACTGGCAACAGATGTTATCATACATGTAGGTGCAGTAGAGTTTTGCCTTCACAAGGTATGTTCTTGTTGTTGCAGGTTTTTATGAGGTGAACTGAGCCATATGATCGATCGATCGATCTCCTTTTCTTTTCCTTGCTCTGCTTAGATGTTGTAATACGCTCTATTTAGCTTAGAACTTGTCTGAATTTATTGAAATCTTCATGGCTGAATAAATTAGGCGTAGGTGGATTGTGGACTTTGCTGATTTTACATCGACTCAGAAATGAATAACTTGGTCTCAGATTTTTTAATGTTAGGATGAAATTTCAGTAGTGACAAACCAACCAATAAACGTGTTTGGTGACATTCTAATGTTTGCCTGCAGTTCCCTCTCTTATCCAAAAGCAACCGCTTACAGAAACTTGTACAGAAAGCTAATGAGGAAAGCTCTGATGAAATCCATTTGGCTGACTTTCCTGGTGGGCCAAAAGCCTTTGAAATTTGCGCTAAATTCTGCTATGGAGTGACCGTCACTCTCAATGCGTATAATGTTGTGGCTGCCCGTTGTGCAGCTGAATACCTTGAGATGACTGAGGATGTTGAGCGGGGAAACCTGATTTTCAAAATTGAGGTATTTCTTAGTTCTAGTGTTTTCCGCAGCTGGAAAGACTCGATTATTGTTCTTCAAACTACCAAGTCTCTTCTGCCATGGTCTGAAGATCTGAAGATAGTTGGGAGATGTTTGGATTCCATTGCATCTAAAACTTCTGTGGATCCATCGAAAATCAATTGGTCTTACACTTGTAATCGGAAGTTACTGATCTTGGAGAAAAATGTTGACAACGTGGTGAAATTCCAGGAAAAAGTTGACTCTGTTCCAAAGGATTGGTGGGTCGAAGATATATGTGAATTGGATATTGACCTCTACAAGCGCGTTATGGTTGCCATAAGATCAAAGGGAAGAATGGATGGGAAGGTGACGGTGGAAGCGGTAAAGACGTATGCAATGAGATGGTTGCCAGACTCTGTCGATGGTCGACCTTTTGAAGGTGGTTATAACAGGAGGAACAGATATTTGGTCGAGACATTAATTTACTTGTTGCCATCTGACATAGGACTGCATTGTTCCTGTAGTTTCTTGCTCAAATTATTGAAGTTTTCCATTCTGGTGGGAGCAGATTATACACTGAGGGAAGATTTGAAAAAGAGGATAAGCTTGAAGTTGGATGAGGCCTCCATAAACGATCTATTAATCCCGGCAAGGCCCCCGCAAACTACTAAATACGATGTTGAGCTTGTGCAGTCTCTTATAAGCCAATTTGTGCTCCGTGAGAAACGTCTCTGGGATTTGGATATTTCTGAGAGGACTAACGAGTTCACCGATGATTTAATCTTAGGACACGGGGCCTTGCTAAACGTTGGTAAACTCGTCGATGGGTATCTTGACGAAATTGCTTCCGATCCAAATCTCACTCTCTCCACTTTCATTCTCTTGTCACAGTCCATTCCGGATTCAGCTAGACCAGTTCATGATGGATTGTACAAGGCTATCGACACCTATCTGAAGGTACGCAGGCATTTTAGAAGTGTTACATAGGTGTTATATTTGTTGTGCCTATTGTGTTTCAATACTCTGCATTTCGATTTTATTTCTCAATTTCATTCTTTCATCTTTTCTATTAGTACTGACCAGATGATTCTGTTCAGGCGCATCCAAACTTGTCAAAAGCCGAAAGAAAGAAGATTTGCGGGCTGATGGACGTCAAGAAGTTGACGATGGATGCATCGATACACGCAACGCAGAACGAGCTCCTTCCACTCCGGGTTGTAGTCCAAGTCCTCTTCTTCGAGCAG
The DNA here is from genome assembly GCA_036245055.1 of Diospyros kaki. Lineage (NCBI taxonomy): Eukaryota > Viridiplantae > Streptophyta > Magnoliopsida > Ericales > Ebenaceae > Diospyros > Diospyros kaki. The sequence continues at coordinate 36,837,980 of BSEG01000001.1, read as the reverse complement.
GTTAGAGCAGCGGCCGGGCCTCAAGCCCTCCACCACCCCCGCGAGCAATCACATTCCGTGACGACAACAGAGGAAGACTGGGAGAAAACGGTTCAAGAAGAGGGCAAATCCCTTCAGGAACAGATGAGTGAAATGCAGATAACGAAGACGACCAAAACTGGCAAGTTGGTGAAGAAAGCCAGCACAAACAGAAGAAGTGGCATTCAGTTGCTGCCATCTAAGTCGAGGAGGATCTTCAGCAAGCTATGGATGGCGGGGGGCAAAGGGCGCGAGCGCAGGGAGAACAGGAGCTCGGAGACGTCTGGCAGTTCCCAGAGCCCGACTTCGATGGTTCCTGTGGAGACCAAGTCGTCTGGTTCGTCGTCAAGGGGGAGGCGGCGTTCGATCTCATGAACTGCTGGTAATGTTAAGTATTAGCTTGGTTCAAGACAGGGATAGGGACCGGGACAGGAGGAGGGGGAGGAGATTCAGAGAATGTAAAAAGTTGCAGTTAGTAAAAGTGGTGGTTTTTGTAATCAGTTTTCGGGGTGTCTTTTTTTTTTCTTTTTGGGGGTACGTTTTGGTCTTTCTCTATTGTCCCATCATGCATATGCATGCATGCATATACACACATATATGTTGATATCGATCGGTTAGTGCTCTAGAACTAGAAGCCTTGGTTGTGGCAGGCAGGAAGATGCAAGAAAACCCAGACTTGAGACGATGAAATTTATAAGATAAGAAGAAAATTTGTTCATCCATTAAGCCAACAACATGGTAATGAAAGCTCGGTCCTTTGCGAAAAATAAAGCATTACATCACATACCCAATTAAGGGCCGAAGAGAGGCCCAACACCTAGAACTTGCTTTTTAAGGGATAAATTATTGGACAAACTCGGTTCTTCTGATTTTTATTCTTCCAATGAGTTAATTTTAATTATGGATTTAATTTACAAAAAAAAATAATAATTCATAGAAACCTAAAATATCAAGATATTTAACTATAGAAACCTAATAGGGGCAATTGACTTTGGCCAAGAAAAAAAGGTAAATTACATGGATCTTTAAATGCTACAAATTTAAACAGTCTGCGTCAAGAAAGCCCAAAACCTCAAGGGTGATCCTTAAATAAAATATCACCAATAAGCTCATGCAGACAGAAACAGGTAAGCAAGGCCTAACAATTAATCCATGGTGACAGAGAGATCATAAAAGAATCAACGTTCAGCAGTTAGAATGGCAAGCAATAATCACGGAAAACACCAATAAGCAGAGAACATATCTAGGTTAACTGTTCATTCACTGGTCTGGAGGGCAACATATAGAGATGGTCTGGCTTCCCCCTCATGGTTCACACTGATATTACTAAAAGCTATAAAACATTCAGCGGCTGGTATATATACAAAAATATTTGACCTGCATCATCAAAACAAGGTAACACAAACTAAGGCGCTAGGTAGGCTGTTCAGCCAAGCTCAGTTTCGAACTTGAGAGATATGCCCATGCTGAAAAGCTCCTGGCACAACAATTTGGCTCCATAGGGCACACTCACCCTAACAATCTCTTCAGCAGATTCACAGAACCGACAATAGGGACCCCTAATCTTCTTCCCACCAGGCACGGCCCGTTGTATGACATTTGCTATGTTCTTGCATTTGCGGCATATATGCATCTGGGAGGAGTCGCTGAGCGTGAATAGTCGTTCATGTAGATTGGCTGAGGCACCGTGGGCTATGAGACAGTCGCGTTCCATTTCACCAAATTTGATCCCACCAAACCGCTTCCTGTCTGCCACGGGCTGTCTGGTGAGCGGATGAACTGGGCCAGTATTGCGGAATTTCACTTTGTCTTCAGCCATATGGGTCAGACGCTGGTAGAAGGTCGGGCCCATAAATATGAGAGAATGAATCATCTCACCAGTTCGGCCATTGTAAACTCGCTCATTTCCCCACCTTGAGAATCCAGCCCTGCCATTTATGCGTGTAAAATATGCCAATTAGGGCCACACCATATATAGTAACAAATTTAAATGATAAATTGTAAAACAATGGTACCATTATGATATCACTACCTATGAAGCTGATCTGTTATGGCATCAACAGAAAGAGTGGAGAAAGGAGTTGCGTATCTTTGGGATCCACCACAAGCAATCCCCTTACCCAAAGCAGCCTCTAGCAATTGACCCGGAGTCTGCCTCGAAGGAAATGCATGCGGGTTTATGACAATATCTGGAACAATCCCTTGAACTGTGAATGGAAAATTCTCTTGAGCTTCCAGATAGCCCAGAACACCCTTCTGCCCATGCATGCTTGAGAACTTGTCCCCAAGACATGGCATGCGAACCTGCAACAAACAGCCAAAAATTTCAATTGATTATATAACGAAATGAATTTTACTGAAAATAAATGTCTCGTGGAGGAAAGACAAGACCCCAGTAACCTGTCAATAGTATATTTTGCCCACAGCCAAAAGATAACAAATAAAATTACAAGCATTCAGCCAAAAGCTTTAAGATGGTACATGTATATATACTCAACTTTGCACCATCTAACTTGTTCTCCACAAACACAGGTTATGTATAAAGTACATCCAACTATAGTGAATAAATTCATAGAGAAATTCAACTGCAACAATATAGGTGACATTACCTGTCTCAAAGATACCACACCAAAGTTTTTTCCATCATCATTTGCAGATAGTATGACTTTCTGAACCATACCCCTTTCAGTGTGCTTCAATTTTATACTATGGTCAGCCCCCGACTCTGCACATCTCCCAATGATAATATCACCATTCTGCAAGTTTGCACCAATCCAAGGAAAACCATCATCATCAAGGCTATCAACCCGTCCGATTCTGCTTTGTATTTTTCCAAAGTTTACAGAGTCCTCAGACTTGGGCTTCTTCCCTGTGGCATCTTTGTTATCGACCTCAGCTTTATAACTTCTGATGTGTTCTGATCGAAACATACCACGCTCCAAAGAAGCCCGATTCATTACCAGAGAATCCTCCTGATTGTAGCCCAGGTGAACATTAACTGCCACAATAGCACATTGACCGTTGAAGTATTCAGGCTTTGGCAGTATTCCATTATGACCTAGCGGATATCCTGGCTTCCCCAGACTATCAGATAGCATTGTCCGAAAAAGTGGCCTTTGGGGGTAGTATAGCTGATGACAATTGGTATCTACTCTGATATTTGGGTTGGTTGAGGAAAAGCCAATAGCCTGTTGAGAATGCTTCTCAGACTGGTAGAGGACCCTCCTTGCATGGTCATGATTTGCAAAAGGGATAATTCCACAGCTCAAACCTAATAAAAATGACATGTCAAGTTCACAATGCGTGTACCCAACAGGTGCATTGCCCTCTTTTTCTCTCAAGAGGTATTGAATTCCCCAAGCAGTCCGGCAATCTTCTTCTTCTTCAGTCCCAATCAGCTCAATTACTCCATTATCCAGAAGAGACTGGAAGCTGAAATCTCCTCCTTTCAGATATTTTATCTTTCTTAAATTCTCAACAACTAGTACAGGACGTAAAATCCTTCCAGGATCTGAAAATATGCGCACTTCTCTTTGCTGCTCATCTCTTTTGATCTCAACCTACAAGAGAACAAAAACTAGAGAGCTTCAGGCAACAATGCAAATTCAATGATACTACATTCCACAGCAAAACTATTCAGACTCCTTCAGAGAACCCCAGAGCAAACATGATTTTCACTTTCATAGAACATTTTCCCCCCAAGTAACTTACTTAGAACATTCAAGGGAAAGTAATCAAGGATGCTTCAAAATGGTTAGCCAAAAAAGTTTTTTTTTTTTTGGAACCTTCGCGAATTATCAGAGTGATACAACTTCCATTAGAACATGATTGACCATGTTAAAAAATAAACTGCACAAGTAGGACATCTAAGACCAGATCAAATGTTTAATTAACTTCAACCTGAGGAATTACATAGTTTGTCATCTTCCAGACTGAAGAGAGAGTCCCAAAATCCTGCCCTACCAAGCTTTGTGATAGATCAAACAATAATAACAACATACCAAGCCTTTATCCCGGTATTTGGAGCCAGCTCTTGTGACAGATAAAACATTTAACAGAAAATAGAAAAAAAACTGCAAATTTGATTTTTTAAACCATAGGTCATTGTGAAGTTCTAACGTGAATGTAGAACTAATGCAAACTGTTAACCAAAATGCCATACATGCAATGAGTTGGGTCATAGTTAGTATTACAATTGATATTAAGTCATTAACTATTACACATAATAATTCAAACAGGATTTAATCTTCATTACATGCAATCCTCCAACTATTTCCTTTTTTCTTCTTTTTTGCAGAGGAAAAGTCCAAGTGGACAATTCTCCAACTCTTTCTGATCCAATATCTAACTCAACTCCAGAAGAAGCCTAGCAAAGCAGAAAGGGAGATTTTTTCTAAATTAGTTAGAAGTTCAAACAGGACTGTGCCCTCAGCAGGTGCATGTTAACTCAATTCTTTCTAATTCCCCTTTCACCCCTCGTTGCATTTTAATGTTAAAAAAACTGGGAGGGCCAAAAGGGAATTGCACCCCATCAGACCACCTAATCAGACAATCTGAGAGGAAAAAATATCATTGTCTTTTCCTGAAATATTAGCTTTAGGCCCAAGTCATTTTTGTAAGGTAGGTAGGTCTGTCAAACAGACAAAAAGCAACAAAAGTTGCACATATATTTGAGTACAAAAGTTGTTGGAAGTCATAGAAAGAGGTATTAACCTGGGGTTCCAATTCCTTCCTGCGCCGTTTGTTCCGCAGCTCAACAACAAATGAAACAGAATTTTCACATACTCCAACCCAATCCCCATCAAGGAAAACTTTGTGCTTTCCAGAAAGCAAAGTTGAAGTATCATCAACCAGTTTCTCCATCCCACAATCAAGCAAGTTGTCAAGGGAAGGTTGCTCAATCTTGGCGCTAACAAGACCTGTGATGGCTAAATTTTTCACAAGCCCACAATTTTCACCATCCGGGGTAGAGAGAAAGCAAATCTTTCCCCAGTGGGAAGGGTGTCTGCATCAAACACATTCTATAGGCATTAGCTTATTACCATCATTGTCAGACATCTCAAACCCCTAATTATCCATGACTTGACCTTCTCAGGAATTAGGATACATGCAGAGGAGAATAAATTTTGTAACTTCAATGGTCTGATGCAAAGAAATATAGAGCACAGAAATTAATATAAAAATTTTGAAGAGGAACTCTGAGAAACATTAAACTCATCTGGCTTAACAAGGTACAGGCACATCACTTTTGCCAAACAACCAATTCATCAGTTGTATATTGCAAACTAATTTTGGACAGAATGGAAGACATACACTAGTCTGATGCATTTATCTCTGTGTTTCTATAAGTAGACATACTAGAATATGAAATACAATAAAAAAGGAGCTAGCCAGATGCACCAGTAATACTCATAACTGAAAGAAAAAGGCAAGAAAATTCCAAAAGTGATTCTCTAACAGAATTATAGAATAGTTTGTTAGCTAACCATGCTGTATCAATGTGCCAAAAATCGTAAACAACCAAACATACGCTAAGTTTTTTATTCACTGGCTAACAGGAACCCAACTTTAAATTCTCCCTCATGCTGCTTTAGATTCATAATAACAGTATCTGGAATGACTAGAAAAGGAAATAAAATGAGTATCAAGTGAAAAATATTTTTTCCCATTTCATGCAAGGGAGTTGAGTTATCAAATTAGCTCAGTTCACCGCAAATGCTTGCATGCTTAATGCATACAAATTCTTTTTACCAGCTCTGCAAGAGTGAAAGAAGAAAGTCTCAATAATAAAGAACAGAATGGATTAGCTACTCTTGGGACTTTTTTTAAAACAAACAAGAAGCAAAGGAATCTGCCAGAATTGCCAAAAGCCTACCAACAAGACACAAACCAAACAGATCTACAATGTTCCTAATGCTCAATCTGGCCATAAAAATGTAGTGACATCATTACTTTCTGAGGAACATGCTATGATAAAGCTAAGATAAGAGCATTCAAAATATGAGGATAACCAAAGCTAGGTTCAAACTTCTTACGGGTATCTGGCATCTCCAACTTTCCCTGTGTATAGAACCTGCTGGCGTGTTTTCCTCATATCAGCTATTGTCTGCAATGGATTTGTCCGCCTAAGTGTTGCTACTATACCGGAGATCCTCTCCATCCTCTTGTAAGGATGTGTCCATGCTCCAGTTGAGAATGCCCTTGAAAGACCATTAGTTATAATTGATGCATCCAGATAGTGCTCAATTGGATGCAGGTTGCGATCTCCATAAAGATCTCTCTGCATAGCCTTCACCATACGCCTCTCAGCATGTTTGACATGAACTCTCAGCTCTCGCTCAAGCAGCTCACCAGCAAGTTCCAACCTCTTGTTTCTGAAATCATCCCTGTTATCTATTTTTCTACGCCCAGTATAGGCCTGCAAGAGACATTTGACCATGTAGGCAAGAAAGCGAGCCTTTTGTTTGAAGCCACTAAGATTTGGGAACAAATATTTGCTAAAACAATCTTCGATTGATTCTTCAGGTGGATATCTGCATTTCTTTATAAGTTTTTCAATATGACTAAGAGCTTTGCCACCTCTACGGAAACCCTCACATGTACTGTCAGCATCATGAATTGATGCAGTAAGTACATTAACAATGGAAGAATCTTTCGTATCACAGTCAATCAAATTAACCACTTCCTTATCAGATGATACACCAAGGGCAAAAAATAAAATCCAGATTGGAATCTCTGTTACAGAGAAATACACAGTAAGGATTTTGACCCCTCCTCTAACCTGTTCACTTCTAGAAGCTTCTACTAGCTTTATATACACTCTTTTTCTTTTTGTAACTTCACGATATGCTACCGTCCAAGCTGGATTATTAGACACCCAAAGTCTTTTTAAGCAAATTTGCTCCTGTGCAATGAATATCTGCAGTAAACAGAACAAGGAAATCACTGCTAAAGCATACCTGACAAATCAAAATCTTAATCATATTTATATGGTGAACAACAAACATCTAATAACTGGATATGAAGATTTGCTCTCATTTTTATGGTTTCGCTTCATCTATGTGCATGTATATTTAAAAAGGGCCCTGTTAGGGTGTTTGGGAACTTCTATCTTCATCAACTAGGGCAATCATTGCAAGTCCTATAAATCCATAATACATGGAGAAAATGAATGGGACAAGAATGCTTAGGAACTCCAAAAAAGAACAAGTAAACAGGTATAGCTCAAATCACTAAGGTTGCAGACTATTCAAGTCATGTTCAACAAGCAAAGCAAGAATGATACATCACTATAGCTCTCTTCAAAGCAATACTGAAGTGGAGAGAAGCAGGTAGCAAGTTGATTATTTTTCTTTTCGATACCCAGACCAAAAGCCAATAATGAGCATAAATGCCCCTTGCTTAACTATGAAAATGCTGATGAAACATACACCAACACAATGGCATATCATAAGTAGAACACCAAATGCCCCTTACTTAGGTTTTGAATTGACACAAGAACTGATAAGAAAGGAATGACCATAGACGTTACGCACCTTTCACATTCTTTCTTACACCAACCCCAATAAAAACTTCCTTTTAACATAATTAAGCCATACAAAAATGATTGATATAGTTCAGAACAAAAGTTGCAGTTCACTAAAATTTACAGAAAAGAAGTGTGGTAGCTTTACATTACAGCATTGCAACCAACTAAGAATGCAAAAGAAGCATATAGCTACTAGCAATCTGTCACATGATGGCCAAACCCATATTTTTGTCCCCCTATACTTTCACATTTTTTTGTGTGGCCACCCAAACTTTTCGTTGTTTCGATTATACCCCTAAACCTGCCATTTTTAATCAATTTAACCCCTATACTTTAATGTTTTTCTCATGTAACAACCTAAACTTTTTGTTGTTTCGATTACACCCCTGTATCTACATTTTCGAAATAATTTAACCTATGTATTTTGATGTGTAAAAAAAAAAAAGTAAAGTGAGATGAGTCAATTTAACCCCCATTTTTTTTACATGTCAAAGTATAAAGATTAAATTAACTCGAAAATGCAGATACAAATGTGTAATCAAAACAACAAAAAAATTGGATTGCCACACGGAAAAAAGGTCAAAAGACAAGTTAAATTGACTTGAAAATGCAATTACAGGGGTGTAATCGAAACAACGAAAAGTTCAAGTGGCCACACCAAAAAAAATGTAGAAGTACAAGGGCAAAAATATGGATTTGGCCATCACATAATAGATAGTGGTCAGCAACCTATGCAAATGTAGCATATAGCTTTCAACACACAATGCTTTGCCAAAACAATAAGCAAATAGAAAAATGCCTCTTGAGGCAACATGCATCTGAAAACCTCCCTAAATCACCAAATACCCTCAAAATCAAGAACAACATAAAACATAAGCAACAGCAAAATCAATTACAATAGCTAGTGACTAGGAGAAAACAGCATGGTTTATGCACCAGTTTTTTCTCTCTTTTTCTTTCTTTCTTCTTTTTGGAAAGAAAGAATATATATAATGAACGACCTTAAGATGCACCCTGTTCAAAAGAACTTGACAATCATTTTTTGCAACGGATGCTCATGGGAAGAATCTTAATTTAGATAATCAGGATCAGGAATGGGAAAAAATACCCTGATTACTGTTAGTTGAGGACTGAGAGAAGCAGAAAGAGTGTTGCTTACTTTTGAGGGAAGAATAAGCTGGTTAAATATAACAGCAGGTTTCCAGCAGAGCATTCTTCAGCAGATGAAAAGGACACCTCCAAGGATTCCTAGAGGGTTCTTTTCACCTAGAAATCTCCATCTAAACAGATGTGAGATAAGGCAGTTGGGGGGGGGAGGCAAAGGAGGGATGTCACATCCTCTAGTTTGGTTAGAAAGGGTAGTCTTTTCTTCCTCTTTTTTGGTTAGATTAATGAACATAAACAAAGGGATGCCATAAACTAGAAAGAACAGAGACTCTATTTTGGGTTCTGTAACCATATACAACATGTATCAGTTAACAAATACTCAGCAGAAAGTTGGGGATATTTTTGCCAAACATACCAAATGAAATGTCCTAATCTTTTACTGTGGCTTTCATATTTGGACACATTTAGGCTACACGTGATGGACACGTATGTCTACGGGTTGGGAAAGTAACATGCATGCTCAAGGACACAATATGTCTTATAGTAAATTAAATGATTCCCTGAGCAAAATACAATAATTTTTTTTTATAAATAATAGAAATACAAAATTGAGCCTAATTACAACTCCTCCAAAATAGTTACTTTCATTTTGTTCTTCCTTTCACATGCTACATAAGGTTTCTGCTTAGTGAAATTAAGGTTTGAAACTGTTGTTGGTATTGTTGAAATGTTGAATAACATTATATTAACTCTATTATGGATTTAATCATATTTGAATTAATGGTGATACATGAATACTTCCAAGTATTATCGATATTTTTTAATGATATTTTTATGTTAGATTGGTGGTACTTTTTGAATAATTTTAGTGTTTCTTGGTTATTATACATATATATATACACAAACAAAAACTATAAAAATAATATTTTTCTGTATTTTTGCCATTTCCACTTTTTTCTTTTCTTTTCAAATCATTGTATCCCGTGTTAATTTTGTCTGTATCCATTTTTATATATGTATCATATCCATGATTCTTAGTGCAGGATTTATATATATGACATAAATTAATCTTCTAGTTACCTTTTGAAAAAATGAGGATATAATTGTTTTATAATATCTGAAAAACTAACATTTTACTGCTCCATTTCCTCGCAATTCTGAAGGGGGAAGGTCTAAATGTGGGCCTACTCTCTCTTCCTAGCCTCTCCATTCACTCTCATTCCCCTCCTAAAAGCTACTCAAACAAATGCACATAAACTTTTCTGAATTAAAAGCCCTCAATTCAAACAGTATTAGCTTATCCGGGAGTATAGGGGTTTTGGCATATGATGCAACCATGAGTTGGACTCGCTCTAGGTGCCAGTTAGTCGAGGTTTTGCGCAAAATCATATTTCCATTTTTTTTATTCAAATAAATAAGTAGAATCTATATTTCAAGAAAATTTTACATCATGTTTGCATATTTGACCAATTTCTATCACAACTAAATTTTGTATTTGTTCAAGTCATCAACATCAAATCAATACTGAAAATTTGATCCAGCTAGATGCTTTCTAATAATTCAGAAAAGTTACAGAAATCCCAAAACTACTGGTAGTAATCAAAGAAATGACAAATTTGCATACACAATAAGTTGAAGGTCTAAATATTTATAAGAAAGTTAAAATGATCGACCTACAAAATGTAACAGCTGGCGCGCATGCGTGCGCCTGTGCGCGCGGCAAGGCCGCGCACAGCCACGCGGCCAGCGCGCCAGGCGTGCGCCCCTGGCCATGCCGCGTGGGTGGCCATGCGCCACCCACCCCTTCTCCCTTGCTGCCACGTGGCAGCATGCAGGAGACCCTCAGCCGCCTAATTTCTCTTCCCCTGGCCGAATTGCTCCCTCCTGGCGCCTATAAATAGCGGTGATTTCACCGCTGAAATGCTCTATAATTTTTAACGCGCCGAAATTCTGCCCGTGTGTATATGCGAGATATAAAAATTTTTTTAATTTATTTAATAATGTTATTTATCAATTAGTCGCATGTCTAGCTAAATTAATTAGCGATGTGTCGGTGATAATTAAGAATTGACTGCGCGTTTAATTAAATTATTTTTATTTTATAATTGTTTAGGAATTGGGACGTGAAATCGACACGCAGTTTGAGACTAACACGTGGTAAGGGTTTTAATATGCTTTGTGTGTAAATTTATTATGGCATGACTTGCATTAGACTGTGGGAGAAGTGTCTAGGCATGAGACTGTAGATTTGGACCGTGTGAGTCTCAAGATGGGGTCCTAAATGAAATCAGTGGGGCCACCAAAATCCGGAGTAGGGTGAGGTGGATGGGCCTACATGCATGATGCACTTCACATTATTATATAATTGTCATGCATTTTAATTTACTGCAACTCATATTACCCTTACTGAGTCCCCGGGACTCACCCCTTTATTTTCCCACTAACCAAGCAAGTGGCTCGGGATCCGAAAAAGGAAAGGCGGTGTTGATAGAAGAGCCGCCAGTTGGCAGCGACCGTTAACCTTGGGGGTGTGAGTTAACCCCAAATGTTAATAATGTAATGTAACTACTGTGTGTTAACTATGAGTGTCGGATATGGCTTAACCTGAAGTAAACTGGAACCAAGTTAAGGTTCTCACTATAAGTAAACCCAGTAGTGTAGGGAACTTGTACCTGTCGACTACGGCCGAGAACTGAGGTATGTTTAATTATGTTTGGTGGTTGAAGTAATTTGAGGCTTGATGATATTTGTTTGAAATTTGATTTATGCTCTAAGGGCCCAATCAGGTACGAGGCTTGGGTGAGTTTCCGCTGTTATCGCAATTAACTCTCGAGTTCTCATCCGGTCGAAGGCGGCAAAACCTGGACCCCACCCAGGGTGCCCATATTATTTTAAAGTTCTATATTGGCAGGGACATAGTCGTCCTTCGGTGCGGGCCCAGATTATAATGCGTGTCATGGTGGCACCCGTTAGTGGGGGCCGGAGTGTCACACAAAATAAGCCTATGGCAGCCCATTTTTACCACAGCTTATAGCAACTTGCAAACTAATGCAATTACCTGAACATAATTTCATTAGAACATTAATAGAAAAATTCTTTCTAGCCTCAGAACAGATACTAATGCATCACTCAATGGATAGTTATTCTGGTCTAAGAAACAGGCAAATTTAATATCAGAGAACAAAATTTTGAAGGGGGGATTGGTTCAGTGGACAAAAGTATAATAACATCATAATGGATAGTTATTTTTGCACTATTAGGGTACCCAAAAAATGGGAATAATGATTACCAGGACTAAAGATGTAAGCAGGGATAAAAAAATAGAAACAAAGATAGAGATGCATAGAGGGGTGAGATGAAGTTTTTTGTCCTTCTCTGTACTACCTTGTCATACAAATATTACTTCTTTACAATTTTAATTATATCTGTAAGAAAAATATTCAGAGAAAACTTCCAGAATAAATCACTCGCATTATATAAGTGCTGTACAAGACAAATGTAAACCATCAGATTTTCCAAAATTAACCCCCAAATGTCCAGGAGAGGTAAACTAAAAATTATAAGCAGGGTATATTATTTGATGGATTAGATATGCAGAAGTCACCTATATTCTTATTAGCTGATATTTTTATGCAGAGACTTTACCAAGAATCTGATTTTACCAGCTTAAAAATGGGAACTTCAGTGCAAAATTTTAATAGAGTATTTTACAGGGCTGTTTTTAAGTATTTACTCATTTTTCTTGGATTATACTACAAACCATTGTCTAGTCACATCTAGTCCCAAAATAGCGCCCCAAGCTTGTAAGGTTGACCAAGCACCTCATTTTATGCAATATAAAGCTGTCTCCTTTTTCTACATGTACCACTAAAAGCCCCTTTAACACACCAAAACAATTATTAATATTTGGTTGTTCTTGTTAAAGAGATGACAAAGAGGGAATCATATAATATATATATATATATAAAGAGATACCAACCACTGCACAAATTTGAAACCCGGTTATTTGAACCTTTCTTTGCACGGTACTTGAAGATACTTTCCCACCTAATTGATCATGAAAATCCTCTCCCATACCCACATCACAAAGCATCTCAAATACTAGTTTATCATTGGCAGATCAGGATTAATAAGACAGCATAAAAAGAGGTAGAACTGCTTGCACTTCTATTCTCATAATTATTACTTCCAATGAGGTGGAAATTTTAAATCAGAATTATCACTGGAATGTTCCAGCATTGTGGAACCTTCCAAACAATGAATCCTGCTGGTTAAAATTGGAGATTAGCACATTACTACACATGCAATTATGTGATATTAATCTTCTTGACTCGACAAACACTTGAACCTGCCAATAAACCAACAAAATAATCTGAAAGAACTGAAAATAAACCATAATGGTCATAAGCAATATACTGGAAGGAAAAGTACAGATCTCTCACCTTCTCAGCGCCCTTGATTAAGAAATAGCCTCCATGGTCAAAGTCACAATCACCTTTCTCAACCCCATTCATCCAGCACAAGTCAGACTTAACCATTACTGGAATGCGTCCGATAATAACTTCCCTATTATCTTCCCCTACAACCTCCTTCTCAACATACTGCTCTTTGCCTGTTTTAAATTTGTCACTTCTAACAAGCGTCTGAGTATATACCTGGAACACATTTCATGTAAAAATTAAACCAGGGACAAAGGGAACGAAAGGTACAATATAGTACTTCTGATCACAGCATCACATAAAAGGAATCCATCTAGATGGCAAAGGGCTGCAGTTCACTCCTTATTTCTTAACTAAAACAGAAAAGGCTGATTGATCTTGCATCCTGTTGTGAATGAAGAAACTGCATAATAAAAGGGAAGAGAAAAGGGGGGGAAAAAAAAAAGACAAGGACAATCATAATTCATAAACTAATTCAATGCATTGTTCAGTTTGGGATTTTCCTATAAAGCTCTCCATAGATTACTAGAAGCATGAAAATAAAGAAAATGATATAAAACATGAAATCAATTACAAGAATATGAAGGTACAGCACAGTTGCATTTGCAAGGATCAGTCTAAATTTGATTGCAGAAGAACAAGCAGATGAAGACCAGAAGTCAACATAACCCTTTACAGAAGGGACCTTGAGTAAGTAAAAAAAACTAAAAACAGAATTATATGGTCTTTCTGAATTAAAACAATAGCCCATTTGCAAATGTAGGAAGTTCTGTCTCCAAAAAGATCTAATGGTTCCAAATCATTATTCTCAATAACAGTGACTATTCAGGACAAGCCACTTTGTCATAAAATAAATTCCCAAGTACTGGCAGAGCACTTGCATGTCATCCTGTCAATAATGATATTGACAATTTGCATCATTTTACCACTTTAAATTATCAGAGAACCATGAAGTTCCTGATAACTATCAGTCTATCACTAAACACAACTTCTATATGTTATATAAATCCAAACTGCAAAATGAACGGCATTCAATACCTCAAATGTGACGTCTAGGAAACTTCATTGATTGGTAGCAAAGCCAAAACAACAACAGGAATCAGCCTTTTTTTTTTTTTTTTTGTTGGGGGGGGGGGGTGTAGGGTGCAATACGGCTACATGAATCTGAACTATTTTATTAACCCATTTCAAGTGCTACGCATGAAATAGGTTAGAAGCAGAGACAAATTTTTACTCACCTGATAATGAATCTGAAGTTTCATCCGAGACGAATATGTCATATTCTGAAGGCGAGCATGTCTGGGCAACAAATCCAGGAACTCTTTGCCACTATCAGCTGCAAACTTATCCCCTGTCCAAAACCTTGGCCGCTCAAGAGTGACTTTCCCAAACTTCACTGAAGCATGCCTCCATTCATTATCGCGCTTCTTTGATGGATCATAGCCAGAATCCACAATTATCTCACCGATGGAATCAAATACATTCTGTATTCCACTTTTGATGAAATCATTGTAAGAGTTAATCTGGTGACTAATTAGTCCGTATTGTTCAAAAAATGACATTGAAGCCTTCCTACATAAATTTTTCAGAGTAGCTTCTCCAATGTCACGTAACGCCACCAAGTCCCCAAAATCATCATCATCAAAACCAACATGGATGTCCCCATTTGATAACTTCACACCCAAACTGCTTGTTTCTGGTTCTTCAAAAAGATCATCTAAGTCCATATCTGCCACCCCATTCAATTTCTTCTCATCGTTAGCACTTTCTTCATGGTTTTCCATGGCATCTGACACAACCAATATCTGTAATGGAACAATAACATTATAAACCACCAACATGGTCAAACAATTATTAGCGAACAAACTTAAAATCCAAACTCCAGAAGGAAGTTGAGTTACAATTCCAAGTGTACTTCTCAGACTTATAGCTCCAAAATGCTAACAAAATCGAACTTAAATCACATACTATTTAGAAATTATGGTTAATATATTTTTCTTCTTTATTCGCTTCATTTTTACATATTTTTTGGTTTGCCATACAGGAGATTTAGCAGTAACATGGTGACTAAGATTAATCAACTGTGACCTCCATAATCAAGTATTGTTCCAAGACAAATAATAGTGTCAAGATTTATTCATAATCCAGATATTCTTACTCAGACATCTGAGAAGAGAAGCTTCGATGCAAGAAATGTTAAAATTAACTCTTGTCAATTGATCCCTTTATCCCAATGCTAACAAAATATTTTAACAAATGTTTCAGTAATTTAGTATCCTCGGACAGTTCTTAAACCAGAAATAACCTAAACCCTAAACTACATCCAAAAACCATCTACACATGCAATACGGTTTAAGAGTACTTTCAAATTTTTCCTTTTATGAAAAGCACCATTTGGAAATTGGAAATGTAGAAATTTAAGTCCCCATATCACATCGAATTGAAGAACAGACCCAAATGGCCAAATATGTAAAGATATAAAAAGGACTTATATCATGCTTCAATTAAATGATTCTACACAAAAGTGAGGTTCAGGTTAAGGGAATCCGTTGAACATTCTTCTCGATCATCAACAGAAATTACCCAAATTAGAAGCCAACAAAGTTGTCTGCGTAAGCCTCTGGTGTGTGCGTCCGTGTGCACGCGCGAAAGAGAGGGACAGAAAGAGAGAATCAGAGTAGGCTTTCTAACGCAAACATTTTCACCGGAAGTACCCACGATCTCTGATGGGCATTCCAGAGAATGCGCACTGCAAGTAGATATATGTGTATATATAGGAATAGCGAGAGAGAGAGGGAGAGAGAGAGTTACATTGAATCACAAAGTGTGGGATTTTTCGGGCGTCAGTGTCGCAGGAGGAATTCTAGGGTTTGACTGTCCTTACAGGGAGGGGGTCGGGAGAAGGAGATTCGCCGAACAAGGCAAGAAAAGAGAGCAGTGCTTTCAACATGTCCGTCCTATCGGCTCTCTCTGTGTCTCTCGAAACCCACAGCCCCTCGACAGTAGTCCCTTCACTTCAGTCACCACTGTGGAGCTTCTTTCCTTTACCCACATTTCAATGGCTTATTTATGATTTTTCTCTTAATTACGTTACCCTTTAAACATCCACATCCCTCTCACCTCAACGAGGTTTATTGGCACCTAATTCTAATGAATTATGCTAAATGTATATTATTTTTATATATTTTAGATTATATTAAGAGATATTATGATTAAAATACCTTTCATCTCTATACGTCTCATGCGTCTTTATGCGTCTCATGAGATATTTTTTTGTTATTAGTACACTTTTGTGTAGTCTAAAATATACACAAAGGTGTATTAATAGTATTTTTCAATTCTAATTGTATGGATTATTGGATGCATCGGGCATCATTTTTCTTTTACACCTATTATTATTATTATTATTATTATGTGTTGTGTGCTATATTATAAGATAAGCTAAGGGTAATAACATTTTAATAATAATTTTAACAAATAACTTCCATTAAAACATAAATAATTTCTCATAACTCCCTACATATATAAATGATTTCTCATTAAATTATAACTAATTTCTAATTACTATATTTTAAAAATCTGTTGAAATTAAAAAAAAAACATATATATAATTCATTAGATGATTTTTTAATCATGAGATGTCTCATTCTAAATTGGACAAATCATGTGAGTTTTTTGTGCAATTTACTTTTACGTATAAACTCAAAATATATATAAACATATTTTTTATTTTTCAAAAATATAATTCATTAGTGATGCAAATTTTGTAAAGTGAAAAATGTGAACTTAATTTCTCTAAAATGTAGAGACAATTATCCCAAATATTATGTAGGTGAGGTCATTTGTTAAAAAATAATACGAAATCTATTTTTATAAAAGTCTCCCTCTCCCTGTGTTTATCTTTCGTATTCAAAATGTGCTGACAAAAATCATGTTAATTAAACTCAAATTTTAATTAAGTTTAATCAATATCTACTAATCTCTCTAATCAAAAAATAAAATAAAATAAGAGAGAGAGAGAGGATCATATGGGAGAATAGAATCGAAGTGGGTGGCAGTGGCACCATAAAGAAGAAAATCCCCTAAAATCATAACATAGGGTGTGATTTTATGGCTAGTGGGTTGATGGGAATCTGTGGATTCACTTCGATTAATTATTTCATTTATGGCTAAAGATTTGATCAAATGGTTGCTTTCTTTTTTAAGATTGAACCCACCCTGTACGTGGCAGAGAGGCTTTGTCTCGGCTCTTTAAATATTGAAATGATGAGAGCTTGAGCAGCCATGGCTTAAATTGGTCCCAATTTCCACAGTTGGCCGCTGGCTTGGATTAAAGATTTGATCAATATAAGATCTAATCAATTGCATTCTAGGAATTAGCATTTTATTACGATTTCTTGTTGTTCGTGTTTTTAATTTTAATAAAAAAATAAATTATAAATGAAAGATATATCTTATTGTGCAAGAAAAAAATGAATTCATAATTTATTGATATAAATCCTAATTTATCATGATTAAATCACTTGATTTGTAGAGAAGCTGATCCATTGCATTCTTCCTCTGTACCAACAGGTGATGACACTTTTCATAAACTGGATCAAGGTTCCAACTCTAATTGCCCCATATGAAGCAGTAGCTGAAGGCACATTGCTAACTTTGAAGAAAAAGCATAGTTCTATTGCTCCAAGAATCAAGAATCACAAGACTTATTGTGTGTTAAAATTACAGCAATGACTTGTAGAATAATTTTAATCACCTGATCAGTTTTCTGTGAACAGGTTCTAATCAAGTCTGCGGAGAAGGTACTCCACCTGAACATGCTTGGTGAGAGGCATCACCCATTCTCCATAGAGGCGCGAAACCACAGAGGGTTCGACCGTATATTTTCCCTTCTCGTCAGCCTCGCATTTCTTCTCTTCGTTTTCATCGAGGCACAGCTCATTCCCAAACACCATGGCTTTCTTTTCGACTCTTCTCTTCACCCCTTCTTCAACGCTCTTGAATGTCAATAGGTTCATCAAGGCATCCCTATCCTGCAAGAAGGAAGTCATATATAAACTCACAACATAGTAGAGGATCATCTTATTCATATCATGGCCAAGAAAGAAGGAAGCTCCACATGAAGTTGGATGGATTATTACTCATTTCTTCAAAGCTATTATCGTGTCATAATCCAGGTAGAGAGCTACTATAGTATGTTGTGTTGGAAGTCAGTTCTTTGAGACATGTCCTAAGTTTAATGAAGGACAGAACATGTGTCTTAGAGTACTCTTTCATGGATTACGCACTTGAAGGCAATTGCCACGTTTATGTTCAATGAAACATTTCTATGCTGACATATTGAAACAAGGGGGAAAAACACTCCTAAACACCATTGACCCTTCACCAGAGCTTCCAGTTTTAGTTTTTAATTTTTTGCATTTAGTTTACATTTTCATTTAAAAAATTGAAAAATTAACACGCTGTGTACCAACTATGTTTTGAGGCTGTGGGAGTTACTAGTGAGTGGCGACTATTGGTGGACTGGGGGGAGGGGAAGAAAATGAAAATGAAATGAAAACTGAGAAAATACTTTCTATTCTGATTTCAAGATGATGAAAACCAAAAATGAAAGCCCTGCCAAATATGCCCAAGTGTTTCTTTATTTCTTACAAATCAATCAATTGTATACATAACATTATTCATTAATTTGTAATGCCCAAATATGTTAAGACACACCGTCTTCACCTATCAATTCTCTGCCAGAAAAAAAGAAAGAGGAGGAAAGATAAAAAGACTAATGGTGAAGTGAAGTGTCATTGTTCCAAGCTTCGGAGTGTGCAATAATTTTGGCCCAAAAAGAAGATAGACTTTCTTTCGTTTGTTTAGTGCAGGGCGACTAGAGAAGCCACTGTAACAGAGTAGCCTATATTAATTTTCTTCTATTTTACTAGTGATATACAACAAGCCAAACAACAGTAATCTATAAGTTAATATTGCATAGCAGTACCTGAGCCTGGATTGCCGGTCTGTACTCACCGGGTGCTTCCAAGAATTTTACCTCAGCGACAAATTTCCCATAATGAATCCTTCTAGAGAGGGCCTACAGATAACCATTTCATATTCATAGCTAAAACAAACAAACCATTTATGCCAATTAGCCAAGAAGATCAGTATTTTACATTTTTACCTGCAAACACTGGAGATCACTAGCTGCAGTCGGTACATAGTTACCGTCATCCCCTTTGGAAACAAATAGTGGAACTAACTTGTTGAAGTACACATCCCAGATGTCCATATTTATGTTAATGGACGCCCCTGAAGGATGCAAAATCTATCGACCACTATTAGTAGTGAAAGAAATAGGATCTTTGAGGAACATGAAAATGTACATGGGGAAGAGAAGCTAAAGTTTTTGGTGAATGCTTACTTGAGGATAATCACGAGGTGGCACCAGCAAAGGCGGTAAATGATCCGGGAAGAAGGGGTTTTCTTCTGGGCTTTCATATCTACCAATCTGTAACATACTGAGATATGAATTCTGTAGAATTCAAAAGTTTGGGCATAACAAAATTTGCAGTTTGACATCACATCTTGTAATTCAAGTATCAAGAACATGACATGGTTAGGAGTCTATTCCTGCTAGCCTCCATTCAGATTGTCCACAATTTAAGGATGTTTGATCCCATAATTACACATGAAGAGTTACATATTTATGGTGGAAGGTGATGCTCTTTAGTGATGCTACAAGCAGTTCAGTTTTTTATCGAGACAGATACCCTAACTATAACAAAAAAATATGGCTATAGAAAGAGAAAGGAATAAAGAAGAAAAGTCCACAACTGCCATCGGGGCAGAGTTTGAAAATCACTCTCCAAACAACCAAAAAGTTGGGAAAAGGAAGACGAAGAATGGGGCCGCATTTTCCTTTATTAACAAGAAAGATATATGTATGTATATATATATATACACATAATAAGGTCTTGCAGTTGCGGGCCATTTCTGAGTTGTCTTCTCCGTTAAATTAGCTAAATTTGTATTCTGAAACCGTGAAACGTGCAATTGAGTCATTGGGCAAACAATGTAAAAGCAAGGTAACATCAAAGATGTTTCAGTTTTAATTTAATCATTTAAGAGAATATAAGCTCATATCTCTGTCAATTGAAATGAAAAAAAAAAAAAAGTAACGGATATGTTCCAGGAAAAAAACACACACACACACAAGAAGAAATAAACATAAAAAAAAAAAAAGAGGACAAAGAAAGCGATTTCTCAATTAATCTGGAAGTCGAAAAACCAGAGAATTGCAGGAATTTTTGCAGTTTAAATAAAAAAAAAAAAGAAGAAAATAACAGCACGGACCTTGGCTTGAAGAGCTTCGGACTCCTTAACGAAGTACTCCGCCATGGAGCAGGCAAGGCCGCCGGCGCCGGAGGCCTGGTCGTAGAGGGCAGGGTTGGAGGGGTACTTGGCCCGCTCAATGAGGGAGAAAATGATGGTATCTTCCTGGCGAATTAGAGAGTTTCTCACCGATTCCAGCGTCAAGTTGGCTGAACCCGAAGGCCGTGAGTCGGAACCGCCATTGCTGTCAGCAGCCGCCGCCGCCGCCGTAGAAGCCATGGAAAGGAATGCGCAGAACTCGAGACAGAGAGAGAAGAGAGAGGGAAGCGGAGAGATGGAGGGAAGGAATTATGTATATGGTCCGGTGAAGGTGGAAATCGACAAGACATTAGAGTCAATTTTTTTGACAGCGATTCGCCAGTTTATAATGTCGTAAAGCGCACTACGCAATTGACAATTGTAGACAACTAGCGCAGGATCGGCTGTGGCCGGGTCCATCGAAAGGGACCAATGGTGTTCTGGCAGTGCGAAGTGGGGCCCGATTTAGGAATCAATACAGTGACGCAACGTTAATCGGTTGGGCGTTTTGAGGTTCGAATGGGGGGCTGCACTGAAAAATTATGGGAAGGTGCTATAGGGGATTATGTCTGAAATTAAAAGCGTTGTACTGTTAGTTGTAACGGAAGAAAGATGTTTGGGGGACACGTAATGCACACGGTTTGGCTTGACGTCGGCGACTCTTTCACGCATCGTTCTTTCCCACTCGCTTCCTTAACCTTGTCAAAACTTAAATTCACTTTTTTTTTTCATAAACTTAAAATCAAATTCCAAAGTTTTTATTAAACTTCAGATGATTCCAAAAATTATTTATATAAATAAATTTTATATTTTGAAAAAAAGTAATAAATCTACAATTAAATAAAAAAATAAAAAAGGTAATTAATGAAAACATAAAAATCTATAATTAAGTTCACCCTTAAAAAATTCCAACCTTGTTCACATTAATTGGTGTAACTTTGAAATGGAATGAAAATAGATGAAATTAAAATTATTAAATTATATTCAATAGGAAGATCTTGATAAAAAATAAAACCTACCCTCAAATTTATACAAAATGTTTTTTTTTAACATTTGTACGTAAAAAATATGCATTGAGATAATATGCTTTATACATCATTTCAAAAAATAATTTTGTGTATAAAATTTTAATTAAAAACATTACCTTATTTTTTAAATAAAAGTATATTAAGATTATTTTGTGAAAAAAAAGTCAAATATCTTTTTTTATATGTTCCTGTCAAAATAATGAAGTTTCAGTTTTAAAATCAAATATGTATGTGTGATCAAAATTTTATTGACAAAGTGATTTTCTACCTCTTGACGAATTAATTTTTCTATTCAAACATTGAAGAGATTACTAAAATAATATTTTACTTCAGAGCAACAAAGCCATTAAGATAATGTTATCGACCCTCAAAAACTTAGGATGGCGTTCTTTTTTCCTTTTAGTTTTGAATTTTGAGTTTTAAATTTATTTTTAATTTCATATTTTTAAGTATTTGTTTTGAAATTTTTGAAAACATATTTTTTTTGTTATTTTAAAAAATTATTTTCTAAAATAGAAAATTAAAAAAACTGTTTATTTTGAAATTTTAAAAAATTATTGTGTTTTTTTTATTTTCTTTTTTTCTCTTTTCTTCTTTGACGTCCTGCATATTCTCCGTCGTTGGTGACCACCGCCGACTGAAAATTCACACAATCAGTGCCTATCACTAGAAACTCCAAGCCAAAGGAGTTAAAAAATGGGACAGGTTTAACAGTTGAATTTTTATAGATATAATTTTTAATTTTTGACCAACACCTATATATGCACTATCAATCACCATCAGCCACTATGGTCGGTGATTTCTAGCTATCAAAGGTAACCACCTGACACCTAATGATCCATTGATTAACATATCCCAAAACTAGCAAAATCTAAAAACCAAATCTCCTTACATCTAATGGCAACCAACAAGATAAAATGGTGGTCGAGATAAGAGAGGAAAGAACAGACAACCACCAAGATTGAATGGCGAGGGACAATCAACAGTAGCTCGTGGTGATGACGAAGATGGCTGACGCAATCGACAACATGCAGAGCATATATAAAAACACCATCCGAAAGAAGATCCAGGGAGAAGGGGGCAATTAACGATTGATCGCATAACTGGTGACATGAGTAGTCGACAGCGATGGCCGCAGTGGCAATTGTGGTGGCAGGCGTGATCAACGGCCAAAAGAAGAAAAAGAAAAAGAGAGATCCAGGTCTATGAGATTGGATTGGGTGGGAGAGAAAGGAGTTTTCGCGTTTTGGATGTTTTGGGTGTAGCCTGAAAACAAATATTGTTTTGAGTTTTTCTTACAAAATATTTACTTATTTTTGAAAATATATTTTTAAAACACAATAAAATAAACACGTTTTCAACGTTTTAAAAAACTAAAATTTCAAAACAAGTTGAAAACTATAAGAATGCAGCTACAAGTTTCTAACAATGGTTTCCAAATTGAGGGAGAGAAACTAATTAGAATCAGAGAATTGAAACAAAAATAACACAAATTTCTTGCACTCGTTTCTGTTCCATTATTATTCTCTCAAGTCCCGTAACTATCATTTTCCATTCCATTCCCGACTCTTCAAAAAGTAAAATTACTTTAGATTTGATATCAATGCATAAAACATAGCATGTATGCCCCCATTTTAAGGGCAATCTTTTTGCCCTTTACGATAAGGTCCTAGGAAATTCCGTTCAGGGTAGCATGAACCAAAAATAATTGTCAACGGCCTCCCAGAAGAAATCAAACTCATGATGAAATAACATCACAACCCGATCAAGATGACTCAACCCAAAGAGCATGATGACTCGATACCATAGTTGCATTCAAATTTCTTCTTAACAGAGACTCCTTAAGAACCAACTTTACCTAACCAAAAAACTAAAAAAGACTGCTAGAGAACACAGTTCCCCACTTGTCAGTTACTGAACCAGTGAACCTTCTCTCAGAACAAAACTGAGCAACAGCAGCAGCTATTCCTGTCTCAAACTAGAGCCCCCTCTGAAGGACCAGTAAAACTGTTATTTGATAGTATTCATTTCCACCCTTCAAATTCACATTCATCAATCCTATTGACAACCACAAACCGCACTGACATAAAAGCAATTTAATTTAACAACCCACCCCCTCAAAAATAAAAGCAAAAAGATATTGGGACACAACATAGTAATTAGGTGATGTTTAGACAATCATATCGTCTGAAAATTAAAGATCACAGAGCTGACATGGAACTTTTATTCGAGGCGCGAGCTTGTCCCATGCATGCTGCGGGTAGATATTGTACAACACCCCAAGAGTTTAGTTCTTGGGGCCAATATCCTTGAGGGCACAAATCTGTTCTTCCCCCATAGCAGACATAACGGTCACGACAAGGTCTTTCCCTTCGGCAAACCCATCTTTAATCTGAGCACACAAAAGCAAGAATTGTGTAAAGGGGTCAATAGAAGTTATCATCTAAAGCAAACATGATGATCAGTTGATCACATTATCCACAAAAAGGAATTCCTTTTACTATCAGAACACAAGATGAGATTGCTGAATAAAATCTCAAAATTGGATCCAAATCTGGAACTTATTAAATATATTATTTTACCCATGCGTCATTTAAACACGAGTAATATTGGTTTTCAAAAAGGAAACGTAAAATTATTTATGGGGTACGCTCCTTGTTTAATCCACACGCTACCTAAAAATACAGAAGACCATCTTTTAAGTTCCTATAATATCAAGTAAGATTAAGGAGCACGTTGTGGGTGCAGTAGCTCAAGAATTTCAGAACAACATTCCAGTGCATACACAAAATGTGCAGTGGCATAGGGAACTGATCACATGCTTACCGGAACCAGCAGATTTTCATCAGTAGGAAGCCTCAGATCATCCTTGGTGTTACCGTTCTCAGTCAAAAGACTCACCTGCGCATCAAAATTTACTTGAATTACAGTTTGCACCATAAACTTGTGATGATTGTAGCACAAAGAAGATTTGGAGGTAGAGAACTACATTATCATCCCTATCCACACTGAATCCTTTATCATCTAATAAATCTGGGAACCTTAACAAGAACCAAAACTTGCATCATTTTACCAATTAATGGAATTTTCTATATCTCAACTTCTAAGTAATAACCCAAAATTCAATCGGTCCAGACACAGGCCCAGTTGTTGACTTGACATAAGAGTACAAAGTAAAACAAGAAAAAACAAACATGGCAGAGTCATATGCTAACTTCTTGTTGACATGCTAACACCAATCCAAAACAAGGCAAAAAACAAGGAAAGAAAATCTCTTACAATAATAACCTAGCAAGTCTAATTTCCAAAATGCCCACAGAACACAATAAAATAACACACTTCTTCACTACCAAGAATTATGGTGGTGTGTTCATTCCTTCTAACACACGTTTGACAATATAAACCAGTTAAAAAGTGTTCACAAAGAAACACTTACAAAACCATCTTCAGATATATCAATAAGCTGATAATCGGTGCGGTTAACATGAGGAACCTGCAAAAGAAACAGAGTTTCAACATACAAGTACGTATTTCAACTGCTTCAATGGCATTGCACAAGGAGAAGAGAAGAATCCAAAGAAAGGAATCCATTACATCACAATTGTGTGATGATGGGACAATATCTTCAAGCTTCTTGCCATTGAATATATCAATGCCCACAAAGTGACACTTGGCATGCCCATGCTTGCCTGTTTTTGAGGTAGAAACCTCAACAACCTGTTCAACAATAAACCCAAAAAGGTCAAACAATAAAAGGCATGTTAGATTTTGTGCTTGATATGACCAACATAAAATTGATGTTATCAACAACTCCTCCACCATCAACTAGACATTTCTTTCAATGCCCACAAAATGACGCTTGGCATGCCCATGCTTGCCTGTTTTTGAGGTAGCACCTCAACAACCTGTTTACAAATAAACCTAAAGAGGCCCAAACAATTAAATATATCTTAGACCTCACACTTGATATGGACATCAACTTACATTTTCTAATTTATACGCACATACAATTGGTGTCATCAATGACACCCCAAACCTCAACTTACATTTTCTAATTTATTCGAAAATGTCAACACATTGCCACACAAATAAAAAGAAAGCAGAGTTGAACTGATCTACATTTCTCAAAAAGCATAAACAGCACATCAGCAATGGGAAAGACAACAATATGCATTTGCCAATACACCAAGAAAGTTCATAGTTGCAAAGAAAAGCATGAAAAAATACCATGAGGCAAAAGCATTTCAAGCATTGCCAATAACAAAAGTTACATGAATACATTACAACAAAATAAGCAGGAGTTCAAAAATTCAACTGGAAAGGACAGCCCAAGCCGTCACTGGGAAGCCGGAAGCAAAACAGTGGATAAAACCTATATGCTTAATGTTGATGCTTCTAGGCACAAAATACAATATGCCACTCTCGCTACCCAAAGTCTACCACTGCATGGTGCAACAACAAAGCCTTTGCAATATTGCCTTTTCAATCATTGAGTACCAAGCATTCCCACAAACCTGAGCTCATGTCCAAGAAATGTCCTATTTTTTATGTGCTACAAATTGCAAATTTACAACTTGCTGGGGATATTCAACAGTCAATTCATATGCTTTCTTAAATGAACAGAAAATGGAGTGGATGGGAGTCTAACGCCATTCTATCTCCCTCAGACAACAGAAGGAAGCTATCTGATTACAACATCTAAATCCAAGCTTTCTAACAAGGCAAAACTGTACTTCAAAAAGGTAATATATCAATGTTAGTTATTTTCCACAGGAAGAAATTGGGGCAGCCAGCAGGTGTCATGACCCTGTTTTTTCTCCGAGTCATCATTCATGAAGAGGTGTAATATGTGACAGGCTGGCTGGCCTGCCTCATCCTGGAACATGGAGTGAACCTACACCCTACCTCATCCTGGAAAATTGAAACCTTACAACAGTTTGACATCCTCAATCAGCTTCTACAGTGCATTTGTCGAGTGCAACTTCACACAACATAGGTACCATATAGTGGAGTGCTTGGGTCAAGAAATTCAAGTAGTTGATGTAACACCCGAAATCAATGTTATAAACTATGTATAATTTTTAAAGGTGAAATTTTGAGTTATGATAGTTAAGAGACCAAAACGTCATTTAGTTTCATGGTTTGGGAATCAAAATGAAAAGTTTGAATAGTCTATATTTTAGCCCTACCATGACATACGAATTTTTAGAATACTCTTGAGGATTATTTACATGGATGTGAATAAATTGATTTCTTTAAGTTATGACATAAGCCATGACATCATGATAATATATGACATATGCAATGACATCATACTAACCTATGACTTAAGCAATGACATAATATCATTTAACTCTTATGTAGTTCAACACCATTCTTCTAAGATATGATAAGATAATAAGAAGAAAGATAGGGATTGAATTACTTTAACTAATTAATAAGAAGAAAGATAGGGATTGAATTGCTTTAACTAATTAATAAGAAGAAAGATAGGAATTGAGTTACTTTAAGTAATTAACAAGAAGAAATATAAGAATAGAACTCCTTTCCTACTCTATAAATATGGCCTTTCCCCTTTCACAATTCCTCACTTCATTTCTTCTTTGTTAGCTAAATCCCTTTCTCTCTCTCTCTAGTATATCATTACTCTTTTACTTACTCCATTCAAGACAACTAGTGTGAAAACCTTGATTAAAGAGTGAAGTTGAAGGTAAGTACGTTATGAGCTATTTGTGTGTTTTTATTAAATCAAGTTATGGTCCCTCATGTCATGTTTACAAGCAAATTTTGGGATCGGAGTTTAGTAGCTACGCACGAAGATTCTAACCCCCTCAAGTTGGTGGAATCTTTCGTGTCTCCTCATGTTGCAAGTTCAAGTTTTTCAAGCTTAAATACAACTAATAGATCATACGTGCTTACTGAGATTTATCTCACTCCCTCTATGTTTTCCTTTCCCTATTTTCTTCTTTTTTTCCTTTAGGTGGCTATGATTAAGGTGATTTGGAGCATGAACGTGGATCGTGGTGATATCAAAAGGGATTACAAAAGTTTTAAATTCAGTATTTCCTTGTTTTAGAACAAGTATTTCTATGTTTAAACTCTAAACTATGTTTAAATGATATAAAGTATGTCTTTTGGAAGTTTTATGTAAGTTTTATGAAAGTTTGATTCTCGGTTAATATCCGGGCGTCACAAAGTGGTATCAGAGCAAAGGTTTGACTTTCCTGTATTTTTATAAAAAAAAAAATCGATTTTACTATTCACGTGAACAGTGACAGTGCTGTTCATTGTGAACAGTACACGATGGGGAAAAATTCAAAAAAACAAAAGAAGAAATCACCACGTCCCGTTCAAGTTTCCAATCTCCAGGTAAGTTATAAGAATTATTATGTTTATTTATTTTATTATGATTATTCTTTTAAGATATATTTATGAACATGTTGTTACAATTATGTATATATATGACATTCACATTAGAATGGTATGATTCTTGTTTTTAATTAATTAAGTATGTGTTATTCTATCAAGTAAATTGCTCTAAATAATTTAAGAAGAGCTTTTTAAGTTAGAAAGAGCTTATTAGGGCAAAATCAATTAGGAATCAAGTCACTCAAGAAACGTTTGCATAATAAACCATGATTAAATACTAATCTATTGTTAAGTTTATTAATTTGTGTAATCGAAAGATTAAAGGGCTTTGTCACAAAGACCTAAACTGTCTAAGGAGAGCTTGGGACTTAAGTGGTCCACGTGACCCCCCTCCTCACCTGGAAGCCTTTTAGTTTTACGTTATGCAAATTAATAAAACAAGATAATGGATTTACAACATATTTCTATAAAAGGTACTTTTCATCCTTAAGGACTCTACTTTTAGAAATTAATTATTCTTTTTATATTTCACATTAGGTTATGGAGACCCGTGGTAGAGGTATCAATAATAGGGACAGGCAACCACAGAACGAGGTTGATGAGACCAACAATGTCAACAATCAATTCATGCAGTTCCTCGATGCCATTCGTAACATAGTGCCACTTGCCACACCATCAGTTGCATCTCCTCAAGTAAATTTAGGAAATAATGCAACCTTAGTTGAGCAGTTTCGGAGACTACAACCCCCAACATTTGAGGGTGGGTTGAACCCTCTCATGGCTGAGGATTGGATAGCAACAATTGAGCGGATATTCAATCTAATCGATTGTCCAGATACTAGGAAAGTGACTTGCGCCACTTTCATGTTAAATCAGGGTGCAAGGCATTGGTGGGATTCAACTGCTAGATCTAGACCCCAAGGACATGTGTGGAGTTGGGATCAATTTAAGGAGCTATTTCTTAAGAAGTATTACCCAACCAATATCCGTAGCCAGAAAGAAGCAGAGTTTCTTGTTTTGAAACAAGGTAACTTAACGTTAACGGAATATGAAAGAAAGTTCGATGAACTGTCACGTTTTGCCCCATTGATTGTGGATACGGAATCAAAACGAGCGAGGCGTTTTGAACAAGGCTTGAGGGACGATCTCCGGCAAGCAGTTGTAATCTTTGAGTTAGGTACGTATCATGAGGTGCTATCTAAGGCTCAGCTAGCTAATTTTAGAGAAAGTTCCAACAACTATAACAGGCCACCGCAACTTGGACCACCGGAAAAGCGTAAGTGGGAGGATAAGAGCAAAGGGAAGCAGGACTATGTGAAGAAAAGTAAAGGAGGTCCAACATCAGAAAATTACCAACAGAACCCAGTCTGTGAAAAATGTCAGAAGCGCCATGCTGGACAGTGTCTCATGGGAACCGGCGCATGTTACAATTGTGGTGAAATAGGTCATGTGGTTAAATTTTGTCCCAAGGGTCAGCAAAAGAGACAGCAACAACAGCCATATCAGCAAAAGCCAGGGAACCCACCTCAAGGTCAAGCTAGGGTATATGCACTTACAAGACAAGAGGATCAAGATCACAACGTACTGGCGGGTAACATCTTTATCTCTGGAATACCTGCTTATACTTTGATTGATTCTGGTTCTACTCATTCTTTTATATCCCCTAAATTTGTGAGTAAACTCAATGCACATAAGGAACATGCAAGTACTCTTTTAGAAGTGGTTATTCCCTCAGGAGGTGTATTAAGTACAAATTATGTAGTAAATACAGCTAAGATAGAGATTGGTAACAAGTCTTTGGAAACGAACTTACATGTCCTAGATATACAAGAGTTCGACGTGATTTTGGGAATGGACTGGCTTTCCAAACATCACGCGACCATTTTTTGTGTCGAAAGGAAAGTGATTTGTAAGTGGCCTGGAGAAGAAGAACTTCATCTATTAGTGGCTAAAACAAAACCCCTTCCCCGTGTCATTTCGGCCTTGAAGGCTAGGAAACTCTTGCAATCAGAAGGTTGCTTTGGATTTTTAATGTCAGTAGTGGCTAAGGGAGAAAAGGAATTAACAATAAATGATGTCAAGATAGTGAAGGATTTTCCAGAAGTTTTCCCTGACGACCTAAAAGATATGCCATCGGAACGGGAAATAGAGTTCACCATTGACCTAGTTCTTGATTCTGCACCAATTTCTAAAGCTCCTTATAGGATGGCACCAAAAGAGTTACATGAGCTGAAGACTCAATTAGAGGAATTATTGGAAAAAGGATTCATTAGACCTAGTGTGTCTCCATGGGGAGCACCAGTATTGTTTGTCAAGAAGAAAGATGGATCAATGAGGATGTGTATTGACTACAGGGAATTGAACAGAATCACTATTAAGAACAAATATCCTCTTCCCAGGATTGATGATTTGTTTGATCAATTACGGGGTGCACGAGTATTTTCAAAAATTGATTTGAGATCAGGATATCACCAGTTGAGAATTAGGTCTAGTGACATCTCGAAGACAGCTTTTAGAACTCGGTATGGTCACTATGAGTTTTTAGTCATGCCCTTTGGTTTGACTAATGCTCCTGGAGTTTTTATGGAATTGATGAACCGAGTTTTCTATGAGTACTTGGATCAATTTGTCATTGTGTTTATTGATGATATCTTGGTATACTCCCGAAGTGAAGAAGAACACGAGAAGCATTTGAGAGTGGTTTTAGGAACTTTGAAGGAAAATAAGCTATTTGCAAAATTTAAAAAGTGTGAATTTTGGTTGGAACGGGTAGTATTCCTTGGACACGTAATTACGGCTCAAGGAATAGAAGTGGATCCCAGCAAAGTAGAAGCAGTGACGAATTGGTCAAGACCAACTAATGTAAGTGAAATTCGCAGCTTCTTAGGTTTAGCTGGATACTACAGGAGGTTCATTAAAGGATTCTCCAAATTATCAGGGCCTTTGACGCAATTGACTCGTAAAGGTACTAAGTTTGAATGGACGGAGAAATGTGAATCTAGTTTTGGGGAATTGAAGAAGAGGTTGGTCAACGCACCAGTACTAACTATCCCTGACGGATCGGGAGGTTTTGTTATCTACAGTGATGCGTCCAAGCACGGAATTGGGTGTGTATTAATGCAACATAGGAAGGTAGTTGCCTATGCATCAAGACAATTGAAGCCTTATGAGCAAAACTATCCTACACATGATCTAGAACTGGCAGCAGTAGTACATGCTTTGAAAATTTGGAGACATTATTTGTATGGGGGTAAATGTGACATTTATACTGACCATAAGAGTCTCAAGTACATCTTCACCCAAAAAGAGTTGAATATGAGGCAGAGGAGATGGTTGGAATTAGTGAAGGATTACGACTGTGAAATTCACTACCACCCGGGTAAGGCAAACGTGGTAGCTGATGCTTTGAGCAGAAAGACAATAGGTCAAGTAGCAGCTTTGATAACACAGACATTTTTATGGAAAGAATTTGAGAAGTTAAATCTCGAGATTGTTGCCACTCCATCTGATACTAATGCTCACATGGCAGCACTCTTAGTTCGACCGACCCTTCGTGATCGGATTAAGAAACATCAGAAGGGAGACCAATTCTTTGAGTATATCAAAACTGAGATTGACACAGAAAAACGGAAAGATTTCACGATAACCAATGATAACACACTCTACTACCAAGGGCGCCTGTGTGTGCCGAATTTTGAGGAATTAAAACAGGAAATTTTGGAAGAAGCCCACTCCACCCCTTATTCTGTACATCCTGGAAGTACAAAGATGTATCGTGATTTAAAGATGGTGTTTTGGTGGAAGAATATGAAGGAAGATATAGCTAAATTTGTTGAGAAGTGCTTGATTTGTCAGCAGGTAAAAGCCGAACACCAGCGACCATCAGGGTTGCTGCAATCATTGGAAGTGCCAGAATGGAAATGGGAACATGTGACGATGGATTTTGTTGTAGGTTTTCCAAAGTCAATAATAGGACATGAGGCTATTTGGGTAATCGTGGATCGACTTACCAAATCAGCTCATTTCTTACCTGTTCGGATGACATTTACCATGGATCAGTTTGCACGACTATATGTTAAGGAAATAATAAGATTGCACGGTGTTCCAACTTCCATTGTATCAGATAGAGACCCAAGGTTTACATCAAATTTTTGGAAGAGCTTACACCGAGCTATGGGAACCAAATTAAGTTTTAGTACAGCTTTTCATCCTCAAACAGATGGACAGTCAGAAAGAACGATTCAAACTTTAGAGGATATGCTTCGTATATGTGCCCTAGAGTTTGGTGGACATTGGGAGAAACATCTACCGTTAATTGAATTCGCATACAACAACAGTTACCATGCCTCTATTGGCATGGCACCCTATGAAGCGTTGTATGGAAGGAAGTGCAGATCACCTGTTCATTGGGATGAAATTGGCGAGCGAAAGATTTTGGGTCCAGAGATTATAGAACAAACAATACAAGCCATTGAAAAGATCAGGGTAAGTATGAAAAAGGCTCAAGATAGACAAAAGAGCTATGCCGATAAAAGGAGAAAAGATTTGGAATTCAACATTGGTAATAAGGTATTCTTAAAAGTTACACCTATGAAAGGAGTCTTACGGTTTGGGAAGAAAGGAAAGCTTAGACCTCGATATGTGGGGCCGTTTGAGATCCTAAAGCGAGTTGGAAACGTTGCTTACCAGTTAGCCTTACCACCAGAGCTTTCGGCAGTACATGATGTTTTCCACATATCGATGCTCCGAAAATATGTTCCTGATGCGACCCATGTAATAAAACATCAACCATTGGGTATTCAACAAGACCTAACATACGAAGAGGCACCAATATGTATTATAGCTCAGAAAGTGCAGAAACTTCGCAACAAGGAAATACCATTGGTCAAAATATTATGGCAACAACACTCAGTCCAAGAAGCAACTTGGGAACGCGAAGATGAGATGCGATCCAAGTATCCCCAACTATTTGATAATGAGAATTAAGGTAAAATTTTCGAGGACGAAAATTCTGTTAAGGAGGGTAGATTGTAACACCCGAAATCAATGTTATAAACTATGTATAATTTTTAAAGGTGAAATTTTGAGTTATGATAGTTAAGAGACCAAAACGTCATTTAGTTTCATGGTTTGGGAATCAAAATGAAAAGTTTGAATAGTCTATATTTTAGCCCTACCATGACATACGAATTTTTAGAATACTCTTGAGGATTATTTACATGGATGTGAATAAATTGATTTCTTTAAGTTATGACATAAGCCATGACATCATGATAATATATGACATATGCAATGACATCATACTAACCTATGACTTAAGCAATGACATAATATCATTTAACTCTTATGTAGTTCAACACCATTCTTCTAAGATATGATAAGATAATAAGAAGAAAGATAGGGATTGAATTACTTTAACTAATTAATAAGAAGAAAGATAGGGATTGAATTGCTTTAACTAATTAATAAGAAGAAAGATAGGAATTGAGTTACTTTAAGTAATTAACAAGAAGAAATATAAGAATAGAACTCCTTTCCTACTCTATAAATATGGCCTTTCCCCTTTCACAATTCCTCACTTCATTTCTTCTTTGTTAGCTAAATCCCTTTCTCTCTCTCTCTAGTATATCATTACTCTTTTACTTACTCCATTCAAGACAACTAGTGTGAAAACCTTGATTAAAGAGTGAAGTTGAAGGTAAGTACGTTATGAGCTATTTGTGTGTTTTTATTAAATCAAGTTATGGTCCCTCATGTCATGTTTACAAGCAAATTTTGGGATCGGAGTTTAGTAGCTACGCACGAAGATTCTAACCCCCTCAAGTTGGTGGAATCTTTCGTGTCTCCTCATGTTGCAAGTTCAAGTTTTTCAAGCTTAAATACAACTAATAGATCATACGTGCTTACTGAGATTTATCTCACTCCCTCTATGTTTTCCTTTCCCTATTTTCTTCTTTTTTTCCTTTAGGTGGCTATGATTAAGGTGATTTGGAGCATGAACGTGGATCGTGGTGATATCAAAAGGGATTACAAAAGTTTTAAATTCAGTATTTCCTTGTTTTAGAACAAGTATTTCTATGTTTAAACTCTAAACTATGTTTAAATGATATAAAGTATGTCTTTTGGAAGTTTTATGTAAGTTTTATGAAAGTTTGATTCTCGGTTAATATCCGGGCGTCACAGTTGAACCATGATGGTGCAACATGCATCCCTGATGAAAAGAACCCTTGCAACTGGCCTTAGTGGCTTGCACAGAGTTCCATCAACAAACTAAAGAATCTACTGTGACTACGTACAATAAACATGTGATATGGAGCACTGGGGCAAATAATTGGTTGATCTCGTCGATGTACAGTGTCCCTTGCATTGCCTTGCTCAATTAGTTAGAACCCATCAAGGGAGAGATTCTGAACATCATTGTGCCACCTCATAGAGCATAACTCAAGGAGATGATGAGGAATTCATATGGAGAGAAACTGAAAATTTGTGCACAGCTTTATAATGTTGTGGCATGGAAAACATTACAGACAACTTAATTAATGAAGGTAGAGATTGTAGATTCAAATAATGACTTGGATGAGACCTAGCATGCCATCTCAAAGCCCATCATGCAAGTATTGAAACTGCTAAAAATGGGTGGTACACCTTCCGACCTCTCTAACACATCTTTACTTACAGGAAATAAAATAAAATTTATAAAATATAACTGCCACACACTGATTACGTTTATATACACTCATTATGAAATTGTTTTATTAGAGAAAAAAGAACGAGTAAAGCAGAAGAAGAAGAAGAAGAAGAAATTCATCATCCTTCTTACATTAAAAAGTTGAATTGAAATTTTCCGGCAAGTAGTATTAAAAAGTGAGTGAAATTTAAATAAAACTCTCCGAGATCCTTTCATTATATTTACTTTTCTCTTTGTACAGAACGGCAATTAAGTACTGTTAATTGTGCTTGTCTTTTACCATTTACCTGAGAAAATAAATAAACCAAACCGATAATCTGAAAAAGACAGGCACAGGGGTCCAATAATAACAAATGACACCAAACAAATCCAAAAAGAACAAGATGCAGTCCTGGCGATACTACACAACTGAATCCAGTCAATCTACAAAAGAAAAAAAATCGCAAAAGAATGAGAATGAAATCAACACAAGATTCAAACAAAATGCATAATTTTAAAAGGCATAATTACAGTAATGTTTCCTTCATCCTTTAACAAGAACGGTATCCACTAAACATTATACACACACCGGTGAAGGGCTAAAACCAAAAATTAACCTCAGAAACAATTTGATAGCCCATTCATATAAATCGCTATAATCGATATCGTAATTAAAGCTTTAATGCAATGTGCCAAATACGAAAAGGAAGATCCAAACGAACAAACACAAAATAACGATAACGATCAGTAAAATGTAACGATCAGTTTATGTAACACGTAAATTCCTCATATGTAGGGACGGATACCTTGCAGGGACGGTTCTTGATGACGATGTAGCCGTTCTTGCGGATGGCGCCGGCTTGTTGAGGGTAGGTTTTGGAGGCTCCGGCGTCAGCCTTGGATTCGAACTGATGCTCTTCGTCCGACATGACTTGGGAGTTGAGAGTTCGCGGAGCCCCTTCGCTTCAAGTTCTAGGGTTTGGGGGAGCAGAAGAGTAAAAAGAGGCGACAGTGACGCATTTTATAGTGAGGAGTAAACGGACGTCACAGCTAGGGTTTCGGAGTTGGCGTGCCGCTTAACCCCAATAGTGAATTGCCTAATCTTGGCTGTGGAAGCTTTGGTTGGCCTATTTTTGGCCGTTGAGATCTGATTTTTATTTTGTCACGTGGGGCGATGCTCGACTGGGTGGGATTTCGGGAGAGGATATTTTCCAAATTCTGGCTTGCCTTTGGGACGGGACGGGCCACATAAAGGGAAAATATAATAAAAAATAAATAAAAGGGTAAAATACGTCCTACCAACTCTTTAACATAAGTTTAAGGATTATCTCTTAATTTTTTAAAAATTACAAGTCACAAGTGATAAAGATTAAAAATTATAATGATTTATCATTCCCTGTCATATACTAATTGATAAATTATCCAAAATATTCAAATTTAAAAAAATATTTCTAATTATTTATTTATTATTTTAAATTTTTTAATCAATTAATTAGACTGCGTTCTCTTTATTATTTTCAAGTCATTTTTAGTTTTTAATTTTTTAAAATAATGAAAACGTGTTCTTTTTACTGTTTTTAAAAATATATTTTTGAAAACAAAACAAAATTTATAAAAAAAACTCAAAATAACAAAAGTTATTTTGAGTGTTTTCATCCAAAACAAATCTTAAACTCAAAATATATTTATTTATTTATTTATTCATATTTCATTATTGTAATGGAAAAAAATATTAAAAAAAATATTAATTTTAAAATATATTTTTTAATAATATATTAACATTCAATATTTTTAATTTATTAAATAATCAAATTTATTGAATAAAATATTATTAAAAAATTATTTTCAAAATTTTAAAGAAAATACATTTTTTTAATTTTTTGTTTTAAGAAATAGTTTTTCAAAATGACAAAGAGAATGAGTTTTCAATTTTTAAAAACATACTACCAACACAAAAAATTGAAAATGAATTCAAAACTCAAAACTCAAAACTAAAAATTGAAAAGTAAAGATAACGCAATCTTATTTTCTCAACACTATTCTCTTTTAAACTTCAAATGGGTCTTCATGATGAAATAATTTTTTGATTTTATTTTTAAATTAAATTTATTTTTTTCCTATCTCCCTCTTTAAATTTATTTAGATAAAATTTTATTTCAATTATTTATCCAAAAAAAATTATAATAAAATTTATCCAAATAAATTAAGATTTATCTTAATTTTGAAAATTACAAGGCTTGTTTTAAATGGATCAGTCCCTACAAACATACACCCTTGCACTATCAGTCTCGGTTTCCATCACCATCATCCTCGTCCATAGATGGCCGTCGCTGCACGAGCTGCTCTCTGAGTTTCCGGTAGTGATGGGAAATGGGTGGGCTGGCCCGGCCCGCATCCTTCTTGGCCCGCCCATTTGGTGGGCCGGGCCAAATTTGGCCCATGAAAGAAATGGGTCAGGCCGGGCCAAGGAAATAGAAACTTAGGCCCGGCACGGCCCTATGGCCCTTAATAAATGGACCAAAGTGGGCAGGGCCATGGGCCGGCCCGTGGGCTTGGCTATTTGGGTCAGCCCATGAGCCATTTATTTTTAATTTTTTTAAATATATATTTTTATTTTTTCTCAAATGTAACTAATATTTTTTAAAATATGTTTAGTAAACATTAATAAACATTGTTTACTTATATTAATAAACATATTATGTTTACTTACAGTAATATGTTTATTAATGTAACTAATATTAATGTTTATTTATAATTTTGATGTTTGTAAAATTATGATGTTTATAGTAAACATTATGTTTACAAAAATTACAATAAAATTATATTTACAAACATAATAAATATTATGTTTACAAACATAATTATGTTTACAAACATTACAATAAAATTACATTTATAAGAAACATAATTTTTAATTATTATATTTATAATTATTAAATACAAACATAATTTTTTAAATATTTTTTATTTTTTAGTGGGCTGGGCCGGCCCATGGGCCACATATTGCTGACCCAACACAGCCCTTATTTTTTTAAATGGGCCAGCTCGGTCCGTTTGCTACAGTAATAAGTCGGGCCGGGCCGGGCTATGAGGCGGGCCAGCCGACCCAGTTCACATCTCTAGTTTCCGGCAACAGTTTCAGGGGTGCCGAATTTCTGAGCCTCGGCCGCCTTTCCCTTCTTCGATTTGGGGAGTAATTCATTTTCCAAGTAGTAGTCATTTTGCATGAAATCAACTGTCTTTGCTTGCAGGGAGCTTTGGTTTCCAGTTCCACACACGAAGGCCAGCATTTCCGTCAGCTTCTTCATCTCGGCAATAACCCTTCTTAATTAAAGAACACTCGCTTGGTTTGTTTCCCGGAGGATTAAGTAAGATTCAAGCAAAATTAGCGACACAATGCCAGACTTGGGTACGTATCAAGATAGTTAATGGGCATTTTAATTTATAAATTTTTCTTAGGTATCAATTATCATATGATATGATGATGGACTCTCCTCTCTTATAATTAAATCAATGATTAATTACATAATTAAAAAAATAGACAAATTACATAAAAGCAGGCAAAACCATTCCCATTTGAAATTGATTTCTTTCTCAAAATATTTAAAATAAATTTTCTTAACTTTTACAAGTCAACACTCTATTAGAGAAAGCAGTCTATGCGAAATGTTAGTGATGCATTGGATGTCGATTCATAAAGTAAATCACATATATAATTATGATATATTTTGTGTTACTGGGTCAAACAGATCTAGTTTTAATTGGTCATTTTATATCCTAATTATAATTATAATATTTACTAATATTATCTCATGGGGTTGGAGAAAGACTTCATCTTCCAAGTCAAAAGTCTACTTAGAACTAAATAGGGTGCCCCTTTTGAAGTATTAGCCCAATGCATGTGGCACCAGTTTTAGTTAGTTGCCTGTCAACATTGATCTTTATTTTGTTCTTATCCATAAAATACATAAATGCATACAGTTAACATTGATTTTTATTAGTTCACTATATAGCTTAAAGCATGATATATATCTATCATGCTTATGCTTATACAGTTAATAGAATTGTTTAAAAATAAAAAATAAAATACAACAAATCTATCCTTTCTAAAAAACAAAATTTTGCATGAAATCAAGTGTCTTTGCAGGGTTTTGGTTTCCACACATGATATAACGACCTGCCCCTTTAGGGCGTGTCACCATTTTGAGATTTATTTTTATATATATTCTTTCTTTCCATAATACCACATTTAAAAATTCTTAACATACATACATTTAACATTCTAAATGATAAGCTAAGCAATGGTAAACTAACCACTTGCGGAAGCAAAATCGAAATTTAAGAAAATATTGTAATTGCAAATTAAGTAAATTTGCACAAAATTGTCTTCAATAACCATAAAAATTACAATATCCAAGAGACAAATTTAACATAAAAATAGTTGAAACATGCCTAACACATGCATATGACTTTATTACATGACTGCTAGTACATTTACATTTCAGCAACCTCTTTTCCTTTCTCACTACTTGTTTTGTCTGAAACGTTGAATATCCCAAAGACAAAATACAAATTAGAAGATGAAACTTCTAAATGAGAATTAAAACAATTTTTCTTAATGTATGATGCATTGGCATAAAATCAACTGATGCCCTAGAGTAACTTTTGTTAGCATTCTAGCCTTTTTACGGAACCCTAGGCAATCATCCTGACGGGGAACACATGGCACAGGACACCCCTATGGTCATTATGGTAATCACAGTTGGAGAATTGCAGGCCAAACTATTAGGACAACATCTCACACCATCAAGTTTAACATGGTTGACACAAATAATAATATGCTAATAATATTATGTTCAATGCAATATCACATTTACCAAGACAACATAAAATGAACATGCGTATGTAAGACAAAATGCACAACATCGCATAAACTTGGCGAATCCCTCACAATTTCATGCTCATTTAAGCAAATTATATTGCGTATAAAATTTTTAGACGAACCACTCATTGATTTAGCTTTTTAGGCTTCCTTGATATGAGTGACATGACCTTGAAACTTGTGTCTTGACAAATTTCATGACAAAAAATTTTGAAAAATTAATAAAACAAACAAAAAAAATTTTATTTTTTCTTTAAATTTTGTCTTTTTTTTTTTTTTGGTCTCTTATTTTTTTTTTCTTACCTTCTCAGGCACTCTCACATGCCTACAGCCATTAGCCCAATACGTGCTCTTACGTGCCCAAAGTCGGTCGTCTTCTTCGTCCTTCTCCTTGCCTCCAATGATTGGTTTTAGCTAGATTTATTGCACTTCTCTTCCACTCATGGCTCTATTTTTCCTCCTAAACTTGATGGTATCCTTATTATACGATAACTCTAACTAGAACACTCTCAATTTGGCCGTTAAACCTTGGCTCTGATAACTTCTTGATTTTTCGCAAAGCTTAAAACCACCTCAAATCGACACCACTCGCTCAAACTTTACAGAAATAATCTCCATAACTTAGAGAACAAAAGCCCTTTAACAAAACTTTCAAACTTTCCCTCGATTACTCGGATTACGTAATTTAATTTTTGTAAAACCTTCGGCCCATTTTCCTATTATTTATAGCCTTTTCGATCAATTTTTCAGCCAATCACGACTGTGCCTTACACTGAAAGACCTAGATCTAGGCCATGATGGCCTAAGGCACCCT
The DNA here is from genome assembly GCA_036245055.1 of Diospyros kaki. Classification (NCBI taxonomy): domain Eukaryota; kingdom Viridiplantae; phylum Streptophyta; class Magnoliopsida; order Ericales; family Ebenaceae; genus Diospyros; species Diospyros kaki. The sequence continues at coordinate 36,797,730 of BSEG01000001.1, read as the reverse complement.
TAAATGGTTGGGATTCGACCTCAAATTGTTGGCCAATGCGATCGTTACATGTATTTGTAATGTTCACACTGCCTTTGTAGACTTGCCCTTTTTCTTTCAAATTCTTGCACTTTAGCCCTCGTTTCTCAAATTCTCAAGTTCTCAAAATTTTTTCTAAATTCTCACAACTTTAAAAAAGTGCATTTTAACCCTAAAATTTTAGAAAATTTCACTTATGCGCCAAAAAAAAATTATATTTGAGTCTTTAAGAAATTCTCGAGTATTACATATATGGATGGCAATTGCAACCAAAATCATGGGGAATCAAACCGATCAACGCGATTAAAATCGTTTGATTGGGTAATGCTTTGTTTTGAAAAAAAATCGAATATCGTTTCAATGGATATGGTTTGATTTTAATTTTTACTAAATTCAAATCAAAACCCAAACTAAAATCGAACTGAATATGTGGGTAACCGAACCAAACTAAACCGAATATATATATATATAATATATATATTTATTTAATATATTATATACACACATAATATATATACTGACTAATACATTTTTTACAAGTATTTTAACTAATGCATTACAAATATATAAAATATTTAAAATTTATAAAGTAATTAACAAATAAAAATAAAACCTAATCTTAAATTATTTTATTTTTATCAATCAATAATTATTAATAAAAATAACTAATTAAATATTTAAATAAAAATAAAACCTGACGATAGATTATGGATCAAACTAAAAAAGCCATAGTTAAAACCGAAACCGAATAGTTTGGTTATGGTTTTTAATTTTCAAAATCAATGAGTAATGGTTTGATTTTTGTTTTAATAATTTAAATTTGATTTGATTATGATTTTTGCGAAAGCTAAAATCAAATCGAATCACTACCATACCTAATTACACACGGAGGCCAGCATTTCGATCAGTTTCTTCTTCTCGACCATAACCCTTCTTAACTCTTGCACAAAAAAAAAACACTCACCTGGTTTGTTTACCGGAGGATTAATAACATTAGATTCAAGCAAAATTAGCGACACAATGCTGGCCTTGGGTATGTATAAAGATAGTTAATGAGTATTTTAATTTGTAAATTTCTCCTAGGTATCAATTATCATATGATATGATAATGGACTCTCCTCTTAATTCATAATTAAATCATATAATTAAAAAAATTAATGAATTACATAAAAACAGGCAAAACTATTCCCAAATTGATGCATCGAATGTTGATCTATAAACTAAACAACATATATAATTGTTTGATTATCCAAAATAAACAACATAACCCATAAATAATTATGATATATTTTGTGTTATTGGGTCAAACAGATATAGTTTTAATTGGTCATTTTATACCCTAATTATAATTATAATATGTACTAATATTATCTCATGGGGTTGGAGTAGACTTCATCTTCCAAGTCAATCAAAGTCAAAAGGCTACTTAGAACTAAAGAGGGCGCCCCTTTTGAAGTATTAGCCCAATGCATGTGGCACGAGTTTTAGTTAGTTGCCTACCAACATTGATCTTTATTTTGTTCTTATCCCAAAACTACACAATAAATACAGTTAACATTGATTTTTATTGTTTGACTAAATAGCTTAAAGCATGATATATATCTATATCATGCTTATACAGTTAATAGAATTGTTTAAAAATAAAAAATAAAATGCAACAAATATATATCTTTTTTAAAAACAAAATTCTTGATTATCAGAGCCCATTTGTTGGCCCCGTGACTATGTTGGGCCCCGAGATTTTTGGGCCGTAACAAGCACCACAAACCGTAGGCATCATCATATCATATGTGCTGGCTGGCTGGGCGAGGTTAGACTTGTTGAGGAGATTGCCAATGGAGTGAAAACGACGACGTCCCTCAATTCCTTGAATCTAACAAGTCCCGAAACTTCACCATGCTTCAACATTTGGCAGTGGGCAGGTTTAAAAATTACCCCAGCCCATGATCTCGAAAGCGTTTGAAAGCCGACTTTCTCCATACACAGGAAACGAAAGCGACCCTTCGGGTCGGGTCTTGAAATAATATATACAAACACAAATTATTATTATTAAAATAATATAATAACAATAATATTTTTGTATAAGGCAAAGTCATCAATAAATCATATTTTTATAATTTATAAAATTATAAATCAATTATAATTGTAATTATCATTTTTGTGCAATTTCTCAGTGTTTTTTATTTTGATAAATAAAATAAATTATAATAAAAAATTTATTTTATAAAATTAAAAATTTAAACCACAATTTATTAATGTGATTTCAAGGCACTATAGTTCAATTACATGATCAGGGTCATAAGAATAATGAATTCGACGTATAATTATTAGTGTGAAGAGGGCAACAATTGATAGAAGCTCGGGTTTCTTGTCGGAGAAGCAACGCCATCATTGAAAGGTATATAATAACTTTTCTATTTTTTTTTTTTAAGTAACGATGTGATTCATTTACATATTTAGGACGCATACACGTGGAGGACAATTAATATGGATTGAAGGGGATGACATCGTTACCACATGTTTTTTCTTCTAATCCGTTAGTATGTCATCAAGTCCCATCGAGGGGTACTTCTTTTTTCTTAATGTTTTTTTTTTTTTGGTATTTGAGAAATAAGGAACAAACTAATTCTAAACACGAACTGTCATTTTAAAATCAGTTTTTAATAAAGTTATAATAATAATATCAGAAAAGCAAACCAACAAATGAAGATCTAATGAAAAAGAGTGTGTTGGTGGTATTAGACCATTAGTAAATTCTTTACTAAATGAAAAATTGAATACTTTTCAAGGTCGTTGAAGTAGCATGTGAACAAAATAACTAATAAAAACGACTATCGTTAAGCGGTTAATTTTTAACAGAGTTATAAAATTATTTGAAGACCAATTTAGTGGAGAACGACCTAACGGATATAAGATTGATCTGATCAAATACTTCCAAGGTCGTTGAAGAAAGTACGTGAAAAAATAACTAATAACAACTACTACCGTTAAATGATTAATTTTTAACATAATTATAAAATTATTTAAAGAGCAATTCAATACAAAAAGACTTAATAGATACAAGAATGAGCCAATTACATTAGTTCATTGACAATAGAATTAGATTATCCATAAAAATAGAAAATTGAATATTGTCTAACTGAATAGAATAACTCAATTTATTAGAGTTAGTAACTACACACTTAAAAATCATTCATATTTTGTTAGTTAACACCTAATTAAAGATAAAACATTGTGTTTGTTTGTAGGTAACATTATTATGCTTGTTATGTTACACAAAATTAGCTATTTATATAATTTCACTCTTGACATCTTGTCTTAAAATTATTTCTTTTAATGGGTACATCTAAAAATCACATAATTTGTTTTAAATAATTTGAATAGGGGCCTTGCCTGCCACTTTTATTTTTTTTTATAAAATATAACATATATTTATTTCATCTCATTTTTAAACCTCAAAAAAAAAAAAAAAACTTCTGTTGGGTAGTGATATTTAAAAACAAATATACTTATTACACTTAGTGGCATTAGGGGCCATTTCACACTGAACCTCACACCTATGGATCAATTAGTAAAATAGTTGGCGTAATTCAGCTGAATTGTTGAACATATCCATCACAATTAATTTCATTTGATCACACAGCATTTACTTACAAGTTCACTGAACACTAAAGCAAAACCTCAAAAGTATCACAGCCAAGAAAACCAAAAAAAAAAAACTCACAGCAGGTACATCCCAATGTTATAAACAAAACCCCAAAAAACACTGTACCCCAAGGGTTTTGATTATGGGCTCTGATCTGTTTCTGCTCCGACGACATTACCGTCGAAGTTGTTACCGTCAAAATTTTCACCTTGCCAAGTCCACACTATGTCTTTCAGGGCCGGCCGAATGTCTTCCTCACAGAATTTGGCATATTCGAGCGTGTCGCCGGAGGACTTGCAGAACTCAACCACCGCCAGCTCCGGCGCCACCTCGAACACCTCCGCCGTCACGGTCAGGCACCCCTTACGCCCCTCCGATGAGGCCCGCAGCCTCAGCTTGAAGTCCTTCACCTTCCCCACCTTAAAGCTCAGCCCTTTCCCCGCAGCCTCGATCTTCGCCATGATCGCCGCCGCCGGACACTGCGACGTGAACATGGGCCTCGCCGTCTTCTTGCTCTCGAACAAACCGGAGAGATCGAAACCTGCCGACATCGAAGTTATGAACTCGAACGCGTTGAAAAACGGCGGCGATGACTTCTTCGACTCCGCCGGCGGTTGCTTCCCCGGTTCCTCGTCTTCTTTTTCTTCTTCTTCTTCTTCAGTCCTGTGTTCAGCTTGTGGCGTTGTTAATCCTCGCCGGAACCAGGACACTCGAGTGATCGCCGGAACGGTGATTCGCCTCTGTGGGTCGGCGACCAAGAGCCGCGAAATCAGCCTCCTTGCTTCGGTGGAAATCCATGGCGGAAACTCGAATTCAGCCTTGAAAACCTTTGTGTACATTTTCATGAGATTCTCATCTTGAAAGGGTAAAAACCCAGCGAGAAGAACATAGAGAATCACTCCGCAGGACCAGAGATCAGCTTTAGCCCCATCGTATCTGTAATTCCAATCCCATGTTAGAAGAAACAGGAAATTCTAAATAATGAATTTGGTATAGCTTCGTATGAATTAAGATAATGATAATCGTACCCCTTCCTCCGGAGGACCTCCGGCGCGACGTACGCCGGAGTTCCACACTGGGTGTGGAGCAGGCCATCGTTGCGGAGCTGCTCCGGCAAGGCGGAGAGCCCGAAGTCGGAGACCTTAAGGTCTTCGTTCTCGTCGAGAAGCAGATTCTCCGGCTTCAAGTCCCGGTGAGAGACGCCGCGGCTGTGGCAGTAATCGACGGCGCTGATCAGTTGCCGGAAGTACTTCCGGGCCACGTCTTCTCGAAGCCTCCCCTTCGCCACTCTAGCAAAGAGCTCGCCGCCCTTCACATACTCCATCACGAAGAAAATCCTGGACCTGGTCGCCATAACCTCCTTCAGCTGCACCACATTCGGGTGTCGAACCAGTCGCATGACGGAAATCTCCCTCAGAATCTGCTCCATCATCGCTTCCCTCTTCACCTGATCCTTGCAGATCACCTTGATAGCTACGCTCTCGCCGGAAACCATCTCCTTCGCGTAGTAAACCTTCGCGAACGTGCCTTTTCCGAGAACCTTCCCCAACTCGTACTTCCCGAACAGAACACCCCTCCCCTCCATTTTCCCCGACAACCCCCTTAACTAATTAACACAAAACCGAAGAGGGGAGCGGAATCCAGGACAAAATTGAGGAAATAGCGATCATCTGGGTAGAATCCATGAACAAGTGAGTGGAATTAATGGTGTTGGAAAGGAGAGAGAAAAGTGGGGTGCCTTGGAGCCATAGGATTGGAGCAGCTGGTTTTGCCTTGAATTGGAGAGCAGGGGATTGAAGCAGAGGCTGGATCGAAGCCGCACACAGAATGATAAAGTATATACTCGTTGTCGTCAGATTGGGAAGAAGACAAGGATTTGCTAATTAGAATTAGCCACGTTAGGGCGAGTCTTCCAAAACTCACGTCATAAGACTTGAGCCTGCGTCCTGGTTTTCCTTAAGGCCTGAGCCAGCTGTTCTTCGAGAGTGGTGACCGAAAATGTTAAAGTTACACGCTACCAAAACTAAACTAGCGGTCGGGTGAGGTAGGATTGAGTGATTTTTTTATTATCTTACGTTAGTAGGTTTTAATTTTTTTTTTTTTGAGCAGATTGATCTGTTATTTAATGTTGTAATTTGTAATTTGAGATCATTGCTTTTGTGTTACTCTTAATATTTATGTCATCAATTATATTAAAAAAATAAAATTTAAGTTAAATTTTTTATCCTTACAAAAATTAAAAATCAAATTTATAAGTCACTAAATTAATATTCACATATATGTAACTACTTGATTTATGGCTTAATATCTGTAAACATCACATGAAAGAGAACGGCCCTTAAATTTTTAGAAAATTCTCTTCATTTTAAAAGATTGCAATGACCATCCTTACCTTTAAAGAAATGAGTAAATTAATTATTTTATCTTTGTATTTTTTTTTCTCTTAACTCTCTCTCTTTTTCATTAAAATATTGATGTTTGCAAGGCATAGGGAAGGTCATTGTTGGGTATGAAAGAGGGACTAGGTGTGACAGCCTGTTGAAAATTAGGAATTTTTTTTAAAAAATAATTAATTAAACTTTTATTATTAAATTAATTCTTTCCCTTCTCAACCGTCTAATAAATTTCACAACCTAGTTTCTTTCGATTAAGTAATTTCACCCAATAATTACTAGAGCTTTCACTCTTAATTCATTTAAAAATGTAATAATTTATTTTAAAATTATAATTAATGGTTGGTGGTAATCAGACGATCTAAATGTGTTCAGATTGAATATCAATAATATTACTATTTTATATTTTTTTTAAACACCTTCAATCCGCCCTTACACTTAAAAAGACATACTCAAACAAATTTTCTCCAACAGGATCGTAACTAAATATTTTATAAAAATTAAATACCTAAAATATTTGAATGATTATTAAAATTCGTGAATTTTTTTTCAAAAAAAACTAAAAAATTCATAAAACTAAAAATGTGTGAAAATATCATCTTTTTGAATTTCATTCAACCCTTCAAATATATATATTTTTTTAAATTGATTGTTCCTAATTTTTTTATTATAATATTTCTATATCTCAACTATTTAACGAGTCAAATTTCCATTTTTTCATGTGAACATATTGTTGAAAAGGTTACCCGATATGCTATGACTCTATCCAATACTCGTTTAACTTTATCATAATTTGACTTTTCTTGATATGATTGAGTGATTATTTACACAATTATTATCAAATTGAGTATAACTTTTTTTTTTCACAAAAATTGAATGGATGTAAAATTAAGTTCTATAGTGTTACGTGTATTTCCTGCACTATTCTTTATGAGCTAGACTCAGTGTTTTGTATTTCCATTATGAGGCAATCTTCTGAGTTTGAGGCATCATCATTTCTTATGATGTGGTTGCAATGCTTTTGATTCGAGTTCTTTTGAACAGAATCGAACATCTACAAAAGAAAAAGAAATGACAGTTAGGTCGTAGGTCACGAACCAAACCCCCCAAAAGCTAGAAAAGCCCTAAAAATACCCTATATTTTCATAGGCCACGCGCTTTGCAACAAGGTGTTGCCTAAGGTGGAGGGGTTGCAACTACGAGCTCGATATTTCATGGAAGACTAATCCTAAGGTCGTTAAGCTTGAAAGCTCGGTGAATGCCCAACCCACCGATTCGTATCGGTCCCCCCAGAAGACTAAAGAAATACTAACATAATCAGAAAAAACCAATGAACCATCAACGACTAATCGATGATGAAAGATCTTGTGAAAGAAAGAAAAGAAGGTCACAGCAAACTTACCTATCACTGAGCCTTTCGTTGGTATGAGAACTTGAAACAAGTCCCGGATAGAGATGGTCGACGCTTGAACAATTGCGGATGGGAGAGCCTGGTAGCAATGTAAGCCTCGAAAACAGAAGGCAAAAGCAAAGAAAATTGAAAGTAACATGAAAGAGGGAAAAAGGTAATACCCTCCACTATTAATACGCCTAGCTCGAATGAACTCAATCGTCCGATCAAAACGGCTTATGGTATGCTCTGCATCTGTAGGTCGCACGATAGTTTATGGGCCCTACAAGCATAATCATACGTAGTAATGGGGAGACGTGTGTATTAAAACGCGTTGTAGACAAAACGTGCTACATGAAACTGCGTGATTTAAAGCAATTGGGTAAAAGACTGAAAGGTGGATTCACAACTGGAATAGCTGGCACGCGTCAACTCTCAGTCCGAAGATCGCACTGCGAGCTGGGGGGCTTGTGTTATATGTATTTCTTGCACCGCTCTTTACGGGCTAGACTCAGTCCAGTGGGCCGACCCAATGGCCTGAAGCCCAGAAGGTTCAAGCGATCTCGTTAAAGAAAGCTCATACATCGCTGAAATTCGAGCTCATATCGCGAAACCAAATGAGCTCCTAGTGAGCTCCAAGCAAGGCTTCTAGCGAGCTTCTAGAGATCTATTCAACGAGCTTCCGATAAAGTTCATAATTCGACTGTTCAGCTCACTAGACTAAACCTTTTAGGTCGCATAGACAACAAAATTGTTGAACAACCAGAGACAGGAATCCACTAACTTTATCTGAGGCAACCCATACTCTTCGTAATAATGATTTCACTCCCGATTTTATGCAAATAATAAGAACTATTTATCTCTCATTATATCGTCTTTTTAATTTTATTTCATAAGAAAATTGTAAACGCCCATCATTATAAATAGGGGTCAGAAGTATCGTTAAGGGGGGACAAGAAGAATATTTAGATACTGTTACTCTGAAAGAATAATCAGGGTACAGTCGTGAAATAGACATCGTTTTAGCTAAACCGCACGAAAATCTTTTGTGTTCTTTCTATTTTGTTATTTATTTTTATATCTTAGGCTCACTCACTCACAGCGATCCAAACAAATCACGATCGACTAAAATTGAACGTTGACGGGTAGAAACTAAATTTACTCTCATATTAGTTAGAATTTTCTTATAATTTAGAAAACGTCCTATTTAGAAAACGTCCTAAAATTGGTTCTTTATAATATTTTATTTTAGACCGTCTGGACAAAATTTAGAAAAGAAAAAATTGAATCAAAAATTTTAAACTCACTTATCTTTGAATTAATTATAAAAATTATATGTATTTCTGGATTTCAGTTCAAAACAACTGGACTTGTTTTTTAGTAAATAAATAAGAATAATTCTTAATTTTAAATTTAATTCCATTGTTGAGTTTTCATTCATAATTTGTACCATCTAGATAGACATGATCATGCCACACTACCTGCAAATAAGCATGAACCAAAGAGGAATGGCCAAATAGAAATAATAATGCCACTGATTAACCAATTTTTAATTAGTTGTGACCATATTATTATATTTGCTAATACATTTTGTAATTAAGTATGCATGCTATAGCCTTATTTATTTGGCTTCATCCAAAGATATTTCAGGAGGTCGACTGCTAGTTTGCTAAATAGTCAGCCGACCAACCGCCAAGGTGCTATAAATCTGATCATTAACAATAATCTAGATTTTTGTAAACAACGCGTGTGGTGGGTCCTAACAAAATAATAATTTTAATCCACACCATCAGTCCGCCCGATGAACTTACAATTCCACCATCTGTCGCGCACTGTTCCACCTGATGATGCGTTTCGGTCCCACCAATGTTGTTATATATTATTATTATTATTATATATATATGTATAATTCAAAGATAGTATCATCATCATATGTTGTTTTATTTGAGTGGGTGAGATACGATGCGACTACTCAACTCTTATTATGAGGACATGTGGTATGTCGCGCTGGCACCAGCGCCCCCATCTGGAAGATTATTTGGATAACTCATTTACTTAGTGACTCTTTAATTTATTTAATAAATATTAAAAGTTAATTACTAAAATTGAATTAAAAAATGCCCAACTTTTGGCTAAAGATGTCATCTGTCTCTTCTTCTTCTTCTTCTTCTTCTTCTTCTTCTTTCATTATTGAAAGAAAATAAAGAGTGATCCATTCAGTGTATTTGTGTGGTGTTCCAAGTACCCAATCCCTCCATGTTTTGTGTCCGTGTGAGTGGAGGGACCTCCCATCCCATCAAAATACCCAAATTTGGAATTGTTCGAGTGACAAAAATAATATTTTTATGGAAATTTTTTTGGGGGTTTCTTTCCTTTCAAAACCCTAAGATATATTTTTAGACCACTTTTATAATTTACAAAATATTTCGTGACTGTTTTATAATATTATAAAAATAATTTATAAATAATTTTTTACTTATAAAATAACGATTGCATCTTGGACGAGATGTTAAACATGATTTGGCCATTGAACGTCTTTTTTATTTTTTATTTGGATTGGCGTCCCACCATGGGCCAACCTGACGGTCCAAATCCATTCCATGGCTGTAGGTCCAGGCCTGACCCACGTCAACCCTCAGCCCAACAGGGCCCACCTTAAATCTGCGCTCCACCAAGATTATATATTTATACTTTTCGTTAACACTCTTTTATCTTTTTTTGTCGTTTTCTTTTTCTTGAACAGACAGAAACTGAATATTTTAATTAAAAAGGATATTATTTTTTCTTAAATTTATTTAAAAAATACATATGATTTAAAATAAAATCTCAGGTGTTGTATATACAGTTTGTTTAAAATACCATTAGTGTTAAAAATATATATATTTTACCATTAAATATTGTAGCTCTTATTTTTGGGCCCATTACCTTTTAATAGGCCCATCCCAACCCCTCAAACCTCTCTCTCGTCTTATTAGTCTTTATATATTAAATAACTTATTCAACCAAACCATCAATCATCAATGCGCTCATAATGCATGGTTCCCAAGATCAATTCGTTTTCCGGCTGAGCCGATCCTCCTCAGTCGGGTGGGGCTGGGGAGACTTGGTTTTTTGGAAGAGTTGGCACCTCTTTGATGGCGTCCAACGGGAAGAGCAAGGTCACCTATACCCACAGTAGAAGACCGCAAAAAAAAAAAAAAAAAAGAAAGTCAAAAGAGAATGCCGCTACTGTAAATGAACAGATGATGAATCATACTTTTATCTGTCGAAATACTTACCGTAAGATCTTTCTTGTCTATATAGATAACTTTCTTCTTTCCATCCTGTGAAGAAGCACACAAGCAAGCAAAGACGAATCGATTCTCTTTATATACGTGTTACGTAATGGAACCGATCGACGAATCAACAGCCCACCTTAATGGCTCCAATCAACAGCCCACCATTTTCACTCGTAATGAATTCTTAAAAACTTGTCCTAGCTAACTGTAGCTGTATAGTGATTAAATATCCGCCCCTTAATTTGCAGGGTCAAGTAGGCCATTATGCCTTGGTTCTATTCTAATATATACTGATCCCGATGTGGATGTTACCCTATCAGGTCATCTAATATATATCAAGCTCTGGTGGAATTAATGGTAGCCAGGAATTCAAAAGGTCAGGTTATTGGTCCGAATGCAGTTGCTTGCGCCCCTAGTTATATCTTTAGTGACTTTTGACAATTTTTTTATATGTCACAAAAAACAGTACGCATACTGACTGATGAATCTGCAGGGAAAAAATATCAGAGGCAAAGGCACATATATATTATGTGATTAAATCAAAGGATTAAGCAATTTAATTTCTTGTAGAGCTTGTCCTAGACATTCGGCATCTCATCTCGGTCAAGAAGAACAAACTGGGTTATAAATATCTCCCACTAACTTTTACCTCTCGATAAACGCCCTGGCCCTGCTGGCTGCTGTTGATTTGTTTGTTTTGTAAGCAGGTTGTTTTGAGGAAGCTGTGCAGGTCCAAGAGTCTTTTTATTCTAGCTCGAGTCCTCCTTGGCTTCTGCATTGTATAAGGCAATCCAACAAGTATATTATATAATATTGGGTTTTCCTTCATCAACAAAACAGCATATATGACATTAACCTAAGCAAGCACGCCATGGATTCAGCATTAAGCTACTTTTGGTGATAAGTGAATTGCAACTGTTCTGCATGTATAATGTAGGAGGAGGAGGGGACAAGCAAGTTAGGCCATGAAAAGGGAAAGGGAAGGAAAAATTAAAATAGCCTTTTGATGTAACATTTTCAATTCACAAAAGAAGAAAGAAATAATGGAAGGGGCGGGGCAGTTCTGATAAGTTTTTGAAGGTCATCTCACAAAACCACTAACATACAAATAAATTTCCCAAGAATAGTTAAAAGTAGATTTTGTTCGAGAGTTTACTTCTGTACCTTGGTTTGTTGAATGGTATGTTGAATGCATCAAGATCGTCATTTAACACTGTTTAATATGCCAAATGGCTCTAAAAATAAGGGGAAATGGAAAAACAACATAGACTAAACACCAATGACAAATGACAACAAAACCTAATTAGTTTTCCCCAGCAAGCAATATATGCCTCTAATCAGAAAACCATCATCCTTTCATTTGAATAACCAAGACTTTATGAACAGATTTTTGTAAAAAAATCAATAATGGGTACAATGTCCAAAGATTTCACCACGAGACACCCAAGACTGCACAGAATTAACGATCACTACAAAGTAAACATGCAACGTGGCACTAACACATGCCCATCTCGGTAAAAGCATATGTATTGTCCTCAGCTCTTCCTCTCGAGGGTTGCAAAGGTAGGATGTCTCGTCCTTGCGATCTCTTTCTCTTGAGGATTACAAAGGTAGTAACCTCCTTTCTTTATCTCCCTGCTCCTATTCTTCAAACTCCCTCAACCTTCAATTCCTCTGGTTGTGTTTTAGATTTGGTAAATTGGCCGATCCCAATATAAAATCTACAAGCCCTGGTTTCGTCAACCCCAAATCCATTCAACAGTAAAACCACACATGTGAACTCAACAACAACTAAATGTCTCTTGTTACCTCCCATATGTTTCTCACATCTTTCCTCCCCTCCCCTCTGCCTCTCACTTAGTAAGGTTTTGCCCCCTTTATGTTGTGTTGTGTCTTGGGTGCTATGTTTTTGGTCTATTGTGGTGTTGATTTAGTTTAGGTGGTTTGAATCAAGCTTGTTAGCTTTGTCAGCCTTTAACTATCTGGCTTGAGCTTCTCTCGGTGAATCCCTTACGCACTTGGCCTTGTCTCATGCTTGTACTCTTCTTGTTTCTTAGCAAGTACATTACTAGGGAAAAAAAGAAGAGGTTGATAACTGATATAGTAGGCAAACTAAGACTACTTCCACCACGAGGAGAAAAAACAAGGTTTCATGTACTTGTATTGGTTAATGTGCCTAGGGTTCCACTATATAATAGCCAGCGAGCCCAGGCTTTAAATCATGTGTCATTGAGCTGCACATGGGCATATCCAGGGTAGGGGCTCTGAGGGAATGTCATGCATCCTAAAAATTTATTTCTAATATGGGAAGAAGGCAATCAAGCCCATGAATAAAGTAATTTTTATCAAATTTTAGGGTAGGCAAGTGCCCCCACATGATCCAGTGAGACTTTCTACAACTTTCTAGAAATTCATCTTTTCGTGGAAGTTATTTGGTATAAAAATCTCCTTTTTATGTATGTTCTACAAATAGTATCTGTCCAATTTGGATGATTATCTAAAATTTTAATCCTTGATTAAGAATTTATACTCTTAAGTTCATCTTAATTCAACAAGTTTTTGAAATCTTTTTTTATTATCTTTACTACCGGATAATTAAATGTATGATCGTTGATTTAATATAAGGTGGCATCAAAGCTTTCTTCAACCCATCAATGTTGCTTATGTTCTAGCTACATGGGTATTGGAGCCACTGGATTTCAACCAACAATTGACTCAGAGGCTTACCAGAAAAATTCTTGGGAGTGATTCTTATCTTTTAAAACTCCACGTGAAGCCATTAATCTTTTTGTGGGCTTCTTAAGTCTGTTTTGTATCTGAAGTTTTCATCTCTGTTTCTGTATTTTGTTTTCAACAAAAAATTAGAGAAAAATAAAAAAGATATTCTTTTTTGTTTTCTAATTTTTAGAGAAGGACTCCAGTTTTCTGTAAATGAACAGCCCCTGAAGTTCTCATAATTAATGTTCTATTTACTTAACAAAAACACACACACAAAAAAAAGAAAGAAAGAAAATACATTATATCCCATCAAAAGGAATGTGTGAATTATATAATTGTCAAAAGTAAACCATAAAAATAAAAATATAACTTTGTCTAGCCATTTCTTTTATACCTCTGCTCAAGGTTATTCGTAAACCAACTCTTTCAGCGAAGCATCACTAAACCAAACTCGCAAATAGCCCCAATCGTTTTATGCAACACAAGTACCATAATGACAAATAATTTCATTATGAACCTTAAAATCCAATTTATAAAGATGGTGTACGGCTTAAATTAAATTTTGGTCAATGGATTTTTATATGCTAACTCCGCCTGGGGATGTTATCTACTGCCGGTCTCAAACTCGGATAAAAGAGAAAGGTTGTGTTAGGTAACCGACAGTTAACGTAAAACCTAGTCAAATCCGAAACATAAACTCTAGATAAACTATGAAAAATTATTGGAGCGTAACCCTTCATAGCGACGCGCTACACTGCCCGTATGTAGTGTCAAGTGAACTAGGGCAATTGCATCGGCGCTCGAATATAGTGACAAATGAGCAAGGGTCCCAGCATTTGGTTGGACAGATGTGGGTAAAGAAGTTAGTCAAAAATCAAAATCAAAATCAAATTCAAATTCAAAGTCAAGAGCAAAATCAAAATCATAAATTAAGGATTGGGTCATGAAATATAGGAACATTAACATGCAAATCTATGGAAGTGGTAGATGTGATGATTAGGAGAAAGATTAATATTATATGCCTTCAAGAGACCAGATGGGTAGGGAAAAAAAGTAAAAATTTTATCAAAAACTGGATATAAAATATGGTACACAGAAAATGATTGAACGAAAAATAGAGTGGGGATTATTATGGATAAAAGTTTAGTAGATGAGGTAGTGGATGTAGAGAGAATAGGGGATATGATTATTATGGTGAAAGTTGGTTTAGAAAGAATGATTATGAATATCTTTAGTACATATGCATCACAAATAGAGTTAGGTGAGGAGATAAAAACAAAATTCTGGGAGGACCTAGAGTGATTCATACAAATGATACCAAGAGGAGAAAAAGTGATTATAGGAGGTGACGTAAATGGTTACGTGGGTAGAGACGAAAACAGTTATAGAAAGGTACATAGAGGGTATGGATTCGGTGAAATTAATAATGAGAGTAATTTTATTCTAGATTTTGCTATGGCATATGGGCTCATCATAACCAATACTAAGTTCAAAAAACGGAAGAACACTTAATCACATATAAAAATATCACATCAAACACCCAAATGATTACTTCCTCATGAGATAAGATGATCGGTTATGTTGTAAGGATTGTAAGGTGATACTGGGGGAGTGTTTGACTACTCAACATAGACTTTTGATACTTAACGTCAAAGTTAGAAATTGAAAGAGAAAAAATCACAAAAAAAGAATCCAAGAATTAGGTGGTGGGATTTAAAAAAGGAGAAACAACTAATTTTTTAAAAAAAAATTAAGGGGTAAAAGGGAATGTAATGGAGAAAGAATTAAAAGCAAATCAAATGTGGAGGAAAATTGCTACTGCCATGACAAACATGACAAAGGTAGTCATTGGAGAGACAAATGGTAGAGTCCCAAACCTTGGAGTCTTGGTGGTGGAATGAAGAGGTACGATTGAAAATTAGAAATAAGAAAACTTCATATAAGGCTATATATCAGTGCAACAATGAAGAAAACCTAAAAAATTATAAAGAAGCAAAAAAGATAGCAAAAATAGCTATTAGTGAAGCAAGGTCAAAAGCATATGAGAATTTATATAAATGACTTGATACAAAAGATGGAGAAAGGAATATATATAAATTAGGTAAAGCAAGAGAAAGAAAAACAAGGGATCTAAATCAAGTGAAATGCATAAAAGATGAAAAACAAAATGTATTAGTGAATGAGGGAGCGATGAAAGGAGTATTTCACAAAATTATTTTATGGTGGTGAGGACACAAGAGTTAGCTTGGGACATCTCAGTAACTCCGAAGGGAACACGAGTTATACATTTTATCAACGCATAAGTTCAATGAAATAAGACAAACATTATAAAAGATGAAAAATCATAAGGCGGTAGGACCAGATAATATACTAATAGAATGATGGAAATGTATGGGAGAAGAGGGCATTTCTTGGCTAACAAAATTATTTAACGCGATTCTTAAATAAAAAAAGATGTCAAATGAGTGAAGGAATAGTACTTTGGTTCCTATATACAAGAACAAATTAGATGTTCAAAACTGTGAAAATTACAGAGGAATTAAGTTAATGAGCCATACCATGAAACTTTGGGAGAGAGTAATAGAGCAAAGGCTCAGAAAAAAATAGACGTCTCGAAAAAATCAATTTGGTTACATGCCTAGTAGGTCGACAATGGAAACTATATACCTACTGAGGCGCCTAATGAAAAGGTATTGGGATAAGCAGAAAAACCTGCATATGGTGTTTATAGATCTAGAAAAGGCCTATAATAGGGTCCCTAGAGAAATGTTATGAACAGTTTTAGAGAAGAAAAGAGTCCGAATAACCTATATACAAGCTTTTAAGAACATGTATCACGGTGAAGAAATAAGGGTTAGAACATGCGGAGGGGATACTGAACCGTTTAAAATTACAATAGGACTGCACCAAGGTTCTGCACCAAGTCCATACTTATTTGCTTTAGTAATGGATGAACTCACTAAACATATTCAGACAGAGGTCCCATGGTATATGTTATTTGCAGATGACATAGTATTGGTGGATGAAACAAAAGAGGGAGTGAACACTAAGCTTGAGTTGTAAAGAAACAATTTAGAATTTAAGGGATTTAAATTAAGTAAAAGGAAAACAAAATATATAGAATGTAAATTTAGTAAAAATGTAAGAGTGGATGATGTTGTAATAAAATTGGAAGACCAAATTTTATAAAGAAAATACCATTTTCGATATTTGAGATCAGTGATTCAAAAAGATGGAGAAATTTACGAGGATAACACGCATAAAATTAAGAAAATTGGTTAAATTGGAGAAATGCATCGGGGGTGTTATGTGATGGTAAAATTCCATTAAATCTGAAAGAAAAATTCTATAAGACAACTATAAGACCAGTTTTGTTATATGGCTCAGAATGTTTGGCAGTCAAATACTAGCATGAACAAAAGACAAGCGTAACAGAGATAAGGATGTAAGATAGATAGGCGGTCATACAAGAAAAGATAAAATTAGAAATGAGATTATTCGTAATAAGTTAGGAGTAGTGCCAATCGAGGAGAAGATGAGAGAGACTAGAGTAAAATGGTTTGATCATGTGAGAAAGAGACTAAGAGATGCTCCTGTGAGAAGAGTTAATGAAATAGAATAATTAGTCAAAAAAAGAAGTGGAGACAGACTCAAGAAGATTTTGAGAGAGACATTAAAGTTTGATATGAAGTGTATAGGTCTAAATGAAAATATGACAAAAGACAAGAAATATATGAAAGCCTAAAATTTATTTTGTCAATTCTACATAGTGAGATAAAGGCTGAATATGTTATTGTTGGATTTTTATATGCACTTTAAGATATTTTTCTGTCCAGTTGTTGGGAAAATTGTGAAGAGTTCATAAGCCATGCGCCTCAAGTTCTTCGGTAGTCAAGAATAAGCATGTACACTATAGTCTTCTCTTGTATGTCGTAAGTTATCCCAAAATAATAAACTAGTGTTGACCAAGTAAATGTGCAAATTACCCTTATTAAATAAGCTCTTTACCCAAACACTTAAATTTTTTCGCAAATAAGCTCTTAG
The DNA here is from genome assembly GCA_036245055.1 of Diospyros kaki. Taxonomy (NCBI): domain Eukaryota; kingdom Viridiplantae; phylum Streptophyta; class Magnoliopsida; order Ericales; family Ebenaceae; genus Diospyros; species Diospyros kaki. The sequence goes on along the minus strand of BSEG01000001.1, from coordinate 36,780,243 downwards.
AGCTAAGCTCAAAGAGCTTATATGACTTTATTTACTAAGGGGGCGTTTGTTAATCAAGATATGGGATGGAAAAGCTAAGATATGAAATGCATCCCGAACTTCTATCCTTTCCAACATGTTTGTTAAATTTATTTAACAATTCTTGGAAACGTCATTAATGACTTCTTATCTTGATTGTTCAAGATAAGCTTATCTCTCCCCCCCTCAAGATAAACATATCTTGGTCTTTATAGATAAGAAAAAAATAACGATTGTGTCATCTAGTGCATTTTAAAAAAATTAACAAACAGGTTGATAAAAATCTTGGAATGCTTCCCAACCTTATCTTGATTATTTTATATCTTGGTCCAGAAAGCATTCCGACCTTATATTGATATTTTCTTATCTTGCTCATTTTAACAAACGTTATCTAAGAGTTTATTTACTGATAAGCCATAAAATCATATATAGGAGCTATGATTTTATTTGCTAATAAACTATCTATAAAATCACAGTAGCTTATAGCTTTTCATAGAGCTTCTTTGCTAATAAATTGTTAGTGCATGGATAAAGCGCTTATTTTAATGAGGGTAATTTAGATATTTAATTGGGCAATATTAGCTTATTTCAAGGTAACTTATAAGCTATCAAAAAAATATCCTCTTTATAAATTGGATTTATCACATAAAGGCTCTCCAACAAGCTATTCTCTTGGAAAAGGAAAATATAAAGTTGTATGAATCACATCTAGCTTTCTCACCTCGACCATTCAAGATGACACTCAAGAGGTTCATTGGTCAATTTGAACCCACAACAAACTTACACATCCTTTGTAAGAACTTCCCTTCAATCAATCATGTTTTAAGCAACTGATAGGTCCTTGGTCCACTGGACGTACCAAAGACAATCCAAAAAGAAGGGGTAGGAAAGTAAATTAGCTGGCTATCATAACAACCAACCATGTGTGGAGGGGTAAAGTGGGAAAATTGCTAGGTTGACAACCTAGCAGGTGCGAATTCGAATTCTGTTAGAGAAAAAAGAAAGAGAATATAAGAGGAGAAATTTGTAATGAGGGAGAAAATTTGAGATTTAGTTCTTAGGGAGAGTTAAGGGCCTCTTGAATGTCCAATTTTTCTTGTAATTTTGATTGGAGTTGGTGATCATTGAACCCAAGTTTCAATGATTTCCAGTGTTCTAAAAATAGGCCTAGGCAGCCGCTGGCAGCTCCGAAATTGCCCTAGTCGGGCCTCCTAGGCGCCGGCCCGAGTAATCGGCTGGCTTGGGTGCCTAGGCGGCCCAGGCGGCGCCTAGTCGGCCTGCGCGCCTTGGCGCCCATTTCGTTGGCTCAGCCATTTATAGGGTTTTTTTTGCTAAATCATTAAATCGAACCTCTCAACATCTCCCTATTTCTCTCTTCTCACCTGAACGTTGTCGCCGCCTCAACGCTGTTGCCTCAACACCGCCAAGCTTCATCGGCCCGCCAGTAGCTCACCGCTGTCGCTACGTCCAGCTCGATCCTCGCCGCCAAGCTTCATCGTCATCGCCTCTTATCTGTCGCGTCCTCGTCGTCCTCATTGCCTCAGCGTCATCGTCGCCGCCCCTGTCCTCGCCGTCGAGCTCCATCTCCGCTGCGGCAAGCTCCATCTGTCGTAACCTCTCTCTCTCTCTCTCCCCGTCTCTCTGTGTGATTATTGGGGCATTTGCTCCGTTTTTGTTTTTTGTTTTTTATTTTATTTTATTTTTCTTTTCTATTTAATATTTATATATAATTATAGATTTATATTTAGTTTTATTATTAATTATATATATTCTATAATATTTTCAAAAAATCCACTTAGCTGTTTGCTTATAGTATTGATTGTATGACTAATTAAAATATTGTTTATTAATTACAATAATTTATTTCTCATGCTTAATTCTGTATATTATTGGTTTATGTTGCATTATTAATGTTTTTCAACTTTGATTTAGTTGAAAATAACATCAAATTATATCACAAAGTTTAAAAAATAAAAAAAATAGCAGTTTTCTTAAGCGCCGCCTAGGCCCCGCCTAGGCGCTCTAGGCACTAGGCCCCAGCCTGGCGCCCGACTAGCGCCTAGCGCCTTTTAGAACACTGGTGATTTCTTTTCTGATTCCCATCAATTTTGGTATCAAAGCATTGAAACTGTGGAAGAGGCGATAGTTGAGGGAGAAATGTTGAAAGAGGTAGAAAGAGAGCTGGAGGCAAAGAAGGGCATTGAAAGCTAATGTGGAGATTCCTCGACAACTTAATGAAGACCTTGAGATGCTGGTGGAACCGAATGCAGTGTTTGGAGTTCAGCGGGAATTGCAAAGAACTTACGGGGATTAGAGGTGCTCATACAATGGAAGTGGCTACCCCCATTAGAAGCTACTTAGAGCCTTACCACTTGATCCAGCAACAATTTTCATTTTTTCACCTTAAGGACAAGGGTAGGAGAGTAAATTGACTGGCTAGATTATAGCTAGCCATGTCGAATTCGAATTCTGTTAGAGGAGGGGGGAAGAGAATATAAGGGGAGGAATTTGTAGGAGGGGAGAAAACTTTGGGATTTAGATTTTATAGAGTTAAAAGATCTCTCGAATGTCCAGTTTTCCTTGTAATTATGGTTGGAGTTGGTGAATTGAGCCCAAGTTTAAGTGATTTCTTTTCTGGTTCCATCAACAACATAATGCTCTTGACCATGAGTATGCAGCGAGGAGCAACAGAACTATGCCTTGACTAGGACATTCTCCCCACACCCCGCCCCTTCTAAAATACCCCATGGTATTAGCCTCTTTAGTGATGAAGAAAAGATAGATACTCATCTTAAGACAACCGCTAGTAGTTAATATAATGCACTTTGTACCATTTTACCAAGCCAAAAGAGAAAAAATAAAATAAAATTGAAATCAAAGCTTAATCTCATCAAAGACCAAACAGCTATTGCCATAGATACCTTTCTTTTGGGTGCAAAAGTTCAACTGGTGTATTGGATATCCCTAGTGGGTATTCTACACTGGTAGGTAGCTTTCTTCTATTCCACCATTGCCCCCATTCATTTAGCCCAAAGAACCTCTACTGCTCCCCATGCAGCATTAGCCTCTCACAAAGAGTTCAACGAACTCTCTCATAGAACAGCCCCATTGCAGCCCTTTAGAGATATCTAGAATAGCTCTCTCATGGATTCCAACCCATGTTGTTAGGATTGGTTTGTCCACGGCCGATAGGGTTGGGTTGGTGAATAAGAGTAGGATTGTTCTTGCTGGAACAGCTCTACCCACATTTTGGATGCTCAATCTTATATATTTTATTGTTGAAGGATTATTTTATATTTGTCCTTTTGGTGTGTAATTATGTATTAGTTGGATTGGTTTTGAATTATTGCTACTTGAGTATCATTTGTTTAAGGATTGTGCCTACTTTCTTTTGTTATCGATTTTCTATATTGGGATCTTGTGGTATAAAACTCCTTGATCCTTGTTCATTAACATCACTAACTAAACTGTCGATTCTAATTATTTTCCTTAGCAACAATAAGTAGAACATATACCTTCCCATATAATATATACCAAAATATGTACTTACATATTCCTTCCCATATAATACATGTATCAAGCATTATCAACCCCATTGTCAGAACAAATGAACAAAAACCACTAATGGCCTTTCTCAATCCCCAACTAGATGAGAACACATTCGGAAGGTGTGAGCTTCAATGGGGGAGACGTATGCTTCAGGCAGCAGACATAAACTCTCATCCGCCGCCCCAATCCCCTCTCTATGGCCCAAGGGATTTTTCAATCATGCGGCTACTCGCAGTTATAGCCTCTCACTGAAAGTTCTTCTAGACTCACAAGTTGAAGGCCCTTAAAGTAGTGGTATACCATATATACTTACATATTCTAAAAGTGAGACTGGATATAAACAGAACCTCATCCTTCCAGCAAGTTCTTTCCCATTGCCTTATTTGTTCTATTAACTTCACCTAAAAATACCCATTATGATAACAAAGAGTTGATAGGGGACATCCAGCCTATAAAAGAAATAACATTCACCAAACTTTCATGCTAAAAAATACAGAAACTGAGTGTCGAAATGACAAAAACTTGCTAGACAGCATAGACAGTTGAACAGGGAAACCTAGTCTCTGAACAAGCCTAGCTTTGTAACCCATGTCAATAGCTGCCTCATGATACCTTTCTTAAAGGGTGTCAAGTTGTTGTCGTGCCTTTGATCACAAAACCATCCAAGGTGATCAATTCATAAAATGACTACTTCAATATAAACAATACAGGAAACAGTATATAGCGATGATATAACTACAGCAATTATAGAGAAATAGTACCATATCAACAGTGGAAAACCATTACGTTCATGGAATAGTCCCATTTCATGTTCCATTGCATGCGATCAGGAAGGAGAAATGAAACAACGCTTGCACTGGCTGAAGGAAAATTGGAGGACATATCATAAAATGATCCTGCAGATGAAAACAGTGACTGAATACACATCTCAGTGCAAATGGATACACCAGAACTTAAGCCAGAAGGAAAGCTCAGGAAACTATAAATTGTAAAGATAGCTTTTCAATTTCAATATAATCCAACATAAAATAAGCCCCTTCCCCCAAAATAAGCATCATTTTCAAGGTTAGGTCACTGTCATATGTACTATCCAGTGTTGAAATGGTAATTGCAATGCAAACAATTAGTCGAGTAATTGCAACGGCGTTCACTCACAATGATACAAGACAGCTTCTCGGACATAACTTTGGTAGGTTTCCTTCTTGACTTGTTAAGGAAATCTCTCCACGCCAGAATAATAGCTTCTGTTCATATTCAATGCGGATCTGCTACACTTCCAAAGAAGCAAGTCGAAACAACAACACAGGAAGAGAAGGAAGAAAATGGAAAGAAGATCTGCACCTAGCCAAATCTCATGATCTTAAAATGAAAAAGAAACTAATATTAGCACTACTAACGATTGCCATTCTCAGCCAAAAAAACAAAAAAGAAAGAAAGAACAGTAACCACTGCCACCATCAAGGTTCATAACGAGAAATAACGTACACCACCGAAGTTACTTACAGAAGTGGATCAAAATTTTCAGGCCTCCTATAAGATTTTTATAACACCAAATGTTCAAGCAACAGATTCAAAGGGAAAAATATAACCTAAAAGAGATCAATCTCTCAAACGCAATAACGAAACTTCAGCTGCAAAAAAGGTTCGGATAAGATAACAAACTCACTAAAGATCAACCTCCCAAGCACAATAATGAAACTTGAGCTGGGCAAAAGGTTCAGATGGGAAGAACAGAAGTCACAAAGGTTAATTGCACGATCGAAACGATAATAAGAAATGAGATGGACAAAGACTTCAGATGGGGAAATTAATAAAACACCCACACGAAAATGTGAAGCTGATCTGTAGCAAGAGGATTCAGTCGAAAACAAACAGCTTAGAACAAGTTCTCAAGCAAACATTGCATGCGCAAGAATTAAATACAAAAATGAACTAGTAGATGATAACATCAAGAAGCACGAAAGAACAAAGAGACATAAAGAGATGTTTTTCTGTGAAGGACCATCCTATGCTATACATGTAGACTGGTACATCTGGAGCACCATAATAATACAGTTTTTTCCGTTAATTAAGCACAGTAATTAGGGCTACCATCTCGAAGAAAGCCATCAAAAGTCACGCTTGCAGGCTAATAACCCTACCGAATATACTTTTTAAAATACACTACAATCAAATCCAAAGGAATTAGGAGAGAAAAGGAAAGCAAATCCACACTGACTCCTACATGACAGGCACAGCACAAACAAACCCGAAATGAGAGAGAGATGGAAAAAGGAGATATATTTAGAGAGAGAAACTAAGATCACACTTGGGTTTGGATGGATGGACAGAGAAATGGAATTCTGGGCATGAAAACTGACAGAAAGAGAAGTGAGCACGCAAGAGCAATGGCATAGACTTATACCAATTTGCCCCTGTGTGCTCACTCTCTTCTGTCAATTTTCTCGGCAACCCAGAAAAGGAAAAATGGGAAGAAAATCCAAAGGGCGGTGCTTGTATCTTTTTCCCAGAAACGGAAAAATTAACAAACAAACAAACCCACCAAGAAAAAGTACTACTTACTGCACAGATAGCATCAACAGATCTGAGAACGAACAGTCAGTCACACCCCATTTAAGGAAAACTCATCCACCGGCTTCCAAAAAAGGCCATCGCCGTTTTACCCGTGTCACGAAGAGAAAGGAAAACCCAAAGCAACACCAAAATTGAACAAACAGATCAAAAGACCTTTCTTTCCATTCTTTCTTCCATGCAAAGCACACATAATCTTATATCTAAACAAATCAAACAGTGCCTGCCAGGGCAAGGAGAGAGAGAGGAGAGAGAGAGGAGTGAATGCTATGAGACTTGGGTGATTTGAATGGCTTTTCGGATGCTTATCTGTTGTGGTGGTACTCTTTTAATGTTCGGTGAGAGAGAGAGAGAGAGAGATGCACGGAACAGATGTTGTTGCGTGGGGTTAAATCATTGGTGGCGGCAGATTATTGAGGCGACGTGTTGGAACCCTGAGATTGATTCTGGCCGTTGATTTCGACTCTTCTGCATGTTCGGCGGGCCATCTCACTCTTTAATTTTGTGTGTTGGACCCTGCTATAAAGTTATGTCAAAAAATAAAAATTAGTATTTAATAATTAAACATCACATCTTAAAATTACTTGTTAAAGTGTTAATATAAATAAATAATTCATATTTTATTAAATAATTATTATCAAAAACAAGAGAAAACAGAGACAGAAAAATCTTTTTTATTTTGTATAAATTTCTTTTTAACAATTAGCAAACAATTGATGATATATATATATATATACACACACACATATATATGGTGATGGCGATGGTGGGGTTGGGAGCACAGTAGGGCTCAAAGCAGCGGATGCATTTGCCTGGGAATTTGCGCTTTAAGATGGTTATATATTTATGAGAGTGTGCGTCAAATGGGGAGACAGGTTTAATGTGCGTTTTGGCTCCTTTCATTGTCATTTGTCAACTAGTGTTAGTGTGTGTGTGTGTGTGATTCAATTTCAAACCCTTTTTATTATTCTTCTCAATAAGTGTTTTCTTTTCTTTCTTCCTTTATCAATAATTATAATTATAATTATAATTTCCTGTGAATCTACACTCCACAACCGATGTGGGGAAGCCCTTAAGTCAACTTAAAACCCCACAAAACAAGTAGCTAGTTATTTACTTGTCATTAGGGAACATTACAAAGGCTTTCTAGCTACCTAGCACCATAAAGGGATTAAATGAGAATAAGAGCATATATGTAATTAGGGTAGAAACACGCCTTCTTAAGATTTGTGGATGAGATACGAAAGATTTTTTTATTTTTTTTTAAGTATAATTGAGTTCAAGTATATATTATCTACTGAAATTAATTTTTTGTTATGTTTGGGAGAAATGTGAGGTACAGAATGAATGAAATAGTACATAATGAAACAGAAAGCAAGAACAGTAAATAGCATAAAGTTTTGTTACCCTTTTATTATTTGGGAAGAATAATAAAATATAAATTAGTGTAAAATAATTTTATTTTATTTGAATGGAAAAGGGAAAGGGATAAAATAGTAAAAGAAAAAGGAAATGAAATTACAATTGTACCCCTTTAATTTCAAAATAAATAAACGAGTGAAAAAATTATAAGAGTAAGATAGTAAAAACAATAATTATATTTATAAAATATAAACAAAATAAAGGTAAGAAGGGGGACGGGAGGGTACCATGTACCCTTTGTTTCGTCCTTTTTGATTATAAAATCCTCGTCCAAACAAAGGAAAGGGTCTCCCTTTCTGTCCTATTTCATCCCTTCCCCCTTCATATACCCTTCCAAACTAGCACAAAGAGACAAGGAAACATATGCAAAATAAAAATAAGGTACAAAATTGCTAAGAAATTCAAGTACCTTTTGAAGGCGGGGCAAAAGATCAAGATTGCTAAGATAAAAGTGAGATAGAAACATTAAAATCTCCAAGGGGCGTTGATGAATCCAGAAAATACACCACATTTGCCTAGATTGATCCAAAGCGTTGCGGTAGTCAGAATAAATGAAGCTTCTTTTGAACCTACAAAACAAATGGTTAGGGTTGCCTGAGGCCATCCTTAAAAAAATTATTAAAAACTCCAAATCCAAGTTAATATCAATAAAAGGGTAAACAAGGGACAACCATGAAAAGAAATATATAGAAGAAGATGTGTAAAAATGAAGAAATCATGGAAGGCAGAGATAAGGAAAAGAAGGGAATAGAATAGAGAAGTTAGGGTTCAAGCTGTAAGCCTTTAGGGTATTTATAAGCTTAATTTAGGCTCCGCCTAAATGAGCTAGATATAAAGTCTTGACTTGGGCGCTCTCGACTAGACCTCACTTGGGTTCTAGCCCTTTATATATTATCACTGCATTATGGAACATTGGGCTCTAACCTTGTGCATATATATTATCAACACATTAGGTACAGTATAATGAAATTTTCAAAAAATAACATTAGAAGACCTAGAACAGATAATGCCCAATGGACCAAATTTTTTCCTATATATGTCCATGTGTGAAGCCTCAAGGGAAAATCCATGGGTGTCTTAGGAATGTTGTAGTTTGTTATCGTGATTTTCATTAAGCTCTAGATCTAATGACTAGAGTTGTTAGGTTTAGGGTTTTATGATGAAAGGGGTTAAAAAATCAAAATAGGATAAGCGATCCTAAAAGAAATATCAATTCTTCACCAAAATGATTGGCAAAAAAAAAAAAATCAACCCTTAAAGTTGTTAAAATGAGAGTTGATGGAAGAAGAGGAAAGAGATTAATTATTAGGGGAAGGGACAAAGGTGAGATTACAAGGTATGTATGGTTAAAAGGGAAAAAGGCATGGCAATGAAATCCCGGGTGCATCAATATCATCAGTAAAAAGAAATCGTAGGAAGAAAATTATTTTTCTATAAAATGGTTATTTTTATGTGATTTGTCAAGCATGAACGTGCCCAGAAAAATAGGTTTAGGTTCTATAAATGGCAAATATAACGTTATAATTATAAAAAAATTAGAATTTAGCCATGATTTTAAAAATTACCACAATTACAGTCGTCGCAAAACATTTAGCGACGATTTTTAATAACTACTAAGTAACTACTGCTATTTCCGGCACACATGCCTCGTCACCCTTGCGCCACGTGGTTGCATGTCTGCTCGCCACGTGGCAATACTAGAATTTTATTTCATCTAGTGCCTTCCCCAATTTCGATCCTAAGATCTCTTGTATGGGCGTACACAAGCGAAACTAGCCCATCTATAAAGCCTCCTTATTATATACTAACACATATTAAATATATATTAATTCAACCACTATTTTTTAAAATTATATTTTATATTTTTTAATATAAATTAAAATAATTAATTAATTAAATTAAATTAAAAATATATTTTTAAAAGAATAATGGAATAAATTAAAAATAAATTAATTGAATTAAATTAAATTAAATAATTGATTAAAAATAAAAATAAAATTAACATATTTTTAAAAAAAAATTTATAAATTATCAAAATTTTATATATGTTTCATATGAATATTAGATTATTTTCTAAAATTTTGCTTTATTTTATTTTATTTTTTAGTCATTAAATTATTTTCTAAATTTTACGACAATTTTTCAAAAAAATTACAAAATTTATTAAATTAATAAATTTTAACTCAGTTCTTCAAAATTGTCACAAATGTTAATTTTATTTTTTTAATTATTAAATTATTTTCTAAATTTAACTTTAATTCTTTGAAAATCACCGCTTTATTTAATTTTAAAATTTAAAATTAATAAATTTTGCCACAATTTTTTAAAATCGCCACAAAATGTTAAAGAAATCGTTACAAAAAACGTATTTTGCAATAGTTTATAAACTACTACAAATACCATATTTTGCCGTGATTTTTAAAACGTCACAAAATATTTGATTTTTATGTAGTGTATATAAACCAAAAATAAATTTGTACTGAAATTTTTAGTGAAGTGATTTATTCATTTATAATAATCTATATGTATCATCAACTAAATAAATTGCTCATCTAATTAGGTTTTTTTTTTGGCTAAGTAAAAATTTCATTCAACAAGAAGAGATCAAGATAAGCAAGAAGCCCAGGTACAGGGTAGCCAAACAGGATACAATTCAAGAATACAATCTAAGGATAACAAAACGGCTACAATAAGATAGAAAACAAACAAGATTGCCATAAAATGCATGAATTGCTACTTCATGAGAAGCTTCATTGAGACGCACTAGGGCCAAACTAGCAAGCAATAAAAGGAGAAAAAATCAAGACTCCATGCTTAATTAAGGGCTAAATGAATTAGTTTTAGATTCCCTTGAAAGGAAGAAAGAACGATACAACAAGACTGCAATAACCTAAAAGCAAACTAATTAAAACCACCATAACCACTATTAAGAACCAAAAAAAAAATGGTTGAGAGAGAGTTAACTTGGATTGGTACCCAATGACTGCGCCATTTTGATCATGTCTGGCTGGTAAATGGCATCCCATTGAGACTGTGGAAAGCAAGCCAACAATTTCATTTATCAAAAAAAAAAAAAAAAATGCCATCAATACCATGAGAGACTTTAAAAGAGGGGATATAAGCAGCTGTCACTGACTCGTTCACTTTTGAGATAGGAATTCTGCTAATTACTTAATAGTTTGATCTTTTTCTTCTTGAGATATATACAGCACATGACTAAATAATTAATTTGTATCTAAATTGGTTCCATTGGGTTGCTGGCATAGATTAGTACTGTAGATTTGAACAAACTGATGATCTCCTATTTGCTTCCTGCATATAAGTTGGTAAGATATGGATGTTGGCTGCAGCTCTTTCCCAACCCTAGTTTGTACCGTATATATATTACCTCGTTTGAATGGTAGTTCTGGAGATTTTACTATTTCACTTGTTTTGTTTCTCCTATTTTATTCTTTATGGGAGATTGTTTTGATTTGTGATCTCAAAACTCTTTTGATTATAATGTTGCTGACTTGGATGCCTTATTTCAAGGGCTTAATTCACTTAAAAATTAAAAAAAATAAAATAAAATCAGCCTTTAGTCTCTATAATGCTCATATCGCTTGACTTAATCCCCACAGCAGCACTTCCCTATCTATCAAATTCTCTGCCACCAGAGGGGATACTGAGCTTGAGCCATGAATTCTAGGAACATTTTTAATTTTCTTCTGTGATAATTAAGTCAGTCCAACTACATTCCAAAATAATTTAATTTCTGTCGAATAATTTGCCTTGCCTGGATCTTCAAATTTTCTATCCAACAACTATCAAGCAATTAGTATATATCTGGATCTGTAAAAATAAAAACTAGCTAGTAAGCAAGCAAAACATTTTTAGCATATATACATATAGTGGTAAAGCTCTCAAATTCAATCTTAAAAATTACAACAGAGTTAATGATTGATAAACTCTTTAAGTTTAATCTATTATCCTTGAACAGTTGGAGAAAAACCCGTAAATTGGAGTAATTAAATTAGCTAGAAGTGGAATGAACAACCACCCATCCTTCACGACTATCTAGCCAGCAACGAATCTCAGGATAAAAGTCGCTATATATAGCTACTACATTAATCATATAGAAATTAGTACGGGACCTCGATGGGCTGATTGATTAATTTAAAATACAAATACCAATATAAATTAATTATTAATGGAATTCCTATTTATTCCCCCAATCCCAATGCCTATAGACATTACATCAAAAATAAGTGGCAACAGATTGGAAAAGAAGTGATTTAAGAGAAGCACAGCCACGCCTGCCTTTAAAGGGCCCTTGAAGTCCTACGTCTAACTTTCCTGTCTTGATTGCTTCAAAATATTATTTTTTTTATTATATATTTATTTATATTGAAGGTTGCAACTTGGGTAGGGTTGTGAAGAGGCAAGCATGCAAGTAGATCGATAGCTACGGGACCATTCTAACATTAATGTGGTGAGGCTGTGGACCATTTGGAACACCAAGAGGCATGACTTCACACCATCCTAAGAACAATTTAATTAAAAACATTTTTGGGTCATATATATTAGTTAGTTCGTAATTAATAGTTGTTTTAGAATTAAAAAAAAAAGAAAAGAAGGGTTAATTAAGGGAAATCCTTTTTAAGAGAATGATGATCTATCTGAAAAAGTAGAATGTGGAGATCTTTACAAAGCAAGATCTTCATCATGGCGTGACTCAACTAATTAATGGACTAAAGAAAGGCATGCAGGTGAAAAAAGGCATTTCTGTATGTAATTTTGTGTTTATGGGTCCCATTTCATTAGATTAACATTTATTTATTTTCATTTAAAGTTTACCTAAAAGAAATTAAGACTAGTTTCTTGCAATGGAATATACAAAAAAAAAAAAAAAAGAGAGATTTGAGGGACATTTTATCATAATTATTAAAATCCAATCAAAATGTCCTTCAAATCTGGTCAGATTAGTCAAAATGTCCTTCAAATCTGGTCAGATTATATATAAAGCGATCAAAATGTATTAATTTTACTAATTAATATGATTTCACATGTTCGCAAAAAAAAAAAAGCCTGGTCAGATTAGTTAAATTCATAAATAAATAAATTTCAACAATTTGCATTGAATACATTGATATATAGGCAACTCAAAGTGGGCAACTAAGATTGGAGCATTTCATAAATAAATTAAACCAATAAGTATTAGACCTAAAATTAAACCAATTTTAAACAAGGGATTGGATTTTTAGACTTGGAGGTGGAGGAAGTATATTTCGAATTAAACTCATTTCAGTAGAGTCCATAAAATTGGATTCAAGACCAAAATTGAACTGAAAACAATACTCTTACCTAAGCAGCATTCATTTCCCCTTCAAGAAAGGGGCCAATCCAACAGCATTCATTTCCCCTTCACCAATTAATATAGATGTCCTCCATCCAGAAGTCTCCAAGAGAGTGAGAGTACAAAAGCTGAATATCCTTTTAGCACAATTGGAACCCTATTTAAAGTACATTTTGAAAATGAAGCCTTCTCGTCCAACAGCCCTTAAAACTTTAAAGGGTTGCTGCATTAAGTGTAAAATATTGAAGATAAAAGAAGGCCAGAATAAGTCTTCCATAATCTTATTGCTTGCCTTAAGGACGAATATATATGTGAGTACTTAGCACAAAATTATAAGTTATATATGGCTGGTGAATCTTTGCTAATATTAAGAGAACTCGGGTTCTAGAGAAAACAAAACTCCAAGGACAAAATCTAACAAAACTAAACCAAAAATAGATCCTCAAGTGACCAAACAAAACAAGAAAACTCAAAACCCTTTGCTCGATCTTCCTTCGAGAAGCACTGTCATCGTCTCCTTTCAACTATGACTACCATATAGCCCCAAGCCAGTGGTGCCAAGCAATACACCAAATGACTAAATCATAATTCTATTGCCATCACAAAGTTGGGGTTTATTAAGAAGAAGAAGAAGATCAATTAGCACTTTTTTAGATCACATGGCTTATTGCAATGTAGAACCCATCAATTGCAACAAGAGTAGAGCACGGATGGGCTCTATTTCAAAAAGACACCACCAAGGACCCAAAACAAGGAACAAGGTAAGTAGGATTTCAAAAAAAGAAAAAAACAGAAAGAGCAAAGTTAGAGTTTGGGAGTGAATGGAGTTGATGATTGGAAATGGCGAGTGCAAAGGGCTATGAATTCTAGGGCTGCATAAAAGTTGTAGAAGAGAGAAAATATATGGAAGATCTAAAAACGATTTAATGGTCAATGAGAGTCACATTAATAAGCAACTTAGTAGGAAAAAGATAGAAAGAAAAACACACAAAAAAAGAGTAGAGGAGTTTAAAATAAACATGGTGGACATAGTGGTCGCCAATTGATTTAATAAAAAAAAAAACCTTCTAATTAACCTTAAAGAGATAAAAAAAAAAACTCTAAATACTCACTACATCCCAAGAAAAATAAATATTCAATGCTAGGGTAATGTATGAGAAGTCACTCACTTGTTACCATTTATCCACATATTGAATTACTTGTTTGCAAGTAACGTTTTTAAATTTTGAAAGTACAATCGGAGTTGATATTCATCTATATATATACATGCATGACAACCTATAAATGGCTGGGACACCACATTAACATGGTAAATTTATGTAAGCTTAACAACAAATATAATAAAAATTTAATATTATAACAAATCTCAAGTCTATTTATTCGTTTGCAAAAGCTTTAACAGTTCCGTGAACCCAACTAATTTGTATAGCTCAACTATTAACCACTGTTATACATTTAAATTATAAACTGCGACTCCCTTCGTTATAAATTCAATAGTTATAGCAGAGCCTTCCCTTGAAGGTTCAGGCATGTTTGAGTCAAATTAATTAAAACCCAACTTACAAAGGTATCAAAAACACTTCCCCAGTTCGCTATAATACCTCATAATTTCACCTCACTCCAGAAAATCAACCATGCAGAATGAACACTTCATAATTAGAGAGAGAGAGAGAGAGAGAGATTATGGGTGTGGGGCTAGAAGACGTCAGTACTCTTGAAATTGCCAAGCACCAGACAGCCAGCCCCTCGTCAGAATTATAACTCCAGCGATTCAAATCCTGATTTTGAGCTTTGCAATAATAATTAATATTATACACAAATAATAAAAGTCCAAAGCTTTCTGACTTGAGCCAGAGGCCCCGGGCAACAAAAAGCTGCTATAATATTAATGTCACACCCATCCAACCATATATTCCACTGTTATCTCTCTCTTTTTCTTTCCAATATAATACATATATATATGTATGTATAGCTAAAATTCTGGGAGCTTGTTAATCATGCAAAATTCTGATGATCTCGGCGATTTATAATAATGTAAAAGGTAATTAGAACACATCTATACACATATATAGATATATATCATAAGTCTTTGCAATTATCTAGCCTGAGATCAAGAAAATCAAATATACATGAATCAACTACATATGGCATAAAAGATAATCTAAATAACATTCCAGTAGACAAGTTACAATATACAATTGAATGGAAAAAAAAAAGGGTTCTTGAACCCACATAAATAGAACACAAAGTAGTTGAATGAGTATCAGCTTAATTCTAATAAGGTCTAAAATTTACAGCTAACCCACCCTTTATATATATATATATATATATAGTATCTGCCCAAAAGGAAAGATCGAAAAAAAATAGCAAAAATTCTTTGTAAGATCAAATTCTTTTGAAGCACTACTTAAATTCTGAATATCTTGCCTGAAATTCAGTGCTAAAATAAAGGCTATTATTTCTTAAAATTTTCTTCGAAAATTGACCTAATTAAATGTTGTTCCAACTCCAAGCAAGCAAGCACATCCACCAAGTTACTAATTCAATTTGCAAATTGTTTTCATATATAAAAGTTGTTACAAATTAAACACCAAATCAATAACATTAGAAAAGGCTTTAGCTATTACTATTCTTAAAAGATCGATATTTTCTAACAAAAATGGAAGTTGTACGAAAACAACAAGAAGAGAGTTTTCCATTTATTATTATTATTATTATTATTATTCATTCCAAACTAGAAATCAAATAATTAGAAGAAAGTGAAAACACCGAGGCCTTGCCTTTTCCTAGATGGAATTAATGGTTCAACACTTAATTTCATCAAATTTCATTAAAATGGATATTTCAGCTTACAATGTATCTAGCAAGCTGCAACGTGAAGGTCACCTCGATCGGATAAGGCCAAATTAAAGGTCACAGCATATGCCCATTTTCAAGTTGCTTTGGACATTCGAACAAGTGAAATTTTTTTATTTAAACAAAAAGAATGAAAGAGAAAGAAAGTGAGATTAAAGTTGTGACTGATAATTTAAAAAAAAAAAAAAAGCATCAAAGGTTTGATTAAAAAAAAAAAAAAAGCAGCAAGCTGAGCATAGCATTCCACTTGTGCCCCAATTTTTGACCACTTAACGAAAGTACTCTCCCAAATCTAAAGTACCCTTTCTTTCTTGCCTTTTCTTTCTATATATAAATAAATAAAATCAATCATCTAAAGGAAGTTGGGATGATACTGAGTTTCAGGTTCAATTGTCAACAACCATCCCCCACCAACACCCAACCAAAAAACACCATTTCTTTGGAACTCAATTTACTCTCTCTCTCTCTCTCTCTCTCTCTCTCTCTCTCTGTTGAGCCATCAATCACCACCTCCACTAAAAAGATCCCAAAAAAATAGAAAATTAAAAAAAATTGTCACAGTTAGTCTCGGTTCATCTCTTCGTGAGTAATTGTGAACAATCAAGATAACGACAGATTTTTTGTTTTCTTTTTGTTGTAAAGACGAAGAAGAAAATTATTTTTCATCTTTTATATATTATTTAATACGCAATCTCAGCATTCTATATGTATTACTTAATAACTTCATTTTTCAATTATTCAACTTACACGAGATCTTTTCTTAACATTAAGCGCATTGTTCACATTTCAGTATCATAGACCAATAGGGGTATTTTTATTCTTTGTCTACTCTTTCTAGTTCTAATATTTTTTCAAAAATGGTATAGATACTTTATTTATCACCAAGTAAAGATGAATACTATATGATAGCGGCAAAAAATTCTTTGGCATTGAATTAGGGTATTCAGAAAGAGCAACTTGTTCCAACTCGATACCATCAAGAAACAAACTATATCAAACCAAGTGCACCTCCATTCTAAAGTTTCAGTATTTATAACGATAGACACCATGTGAGAAAATTAGTTATATATAGATACCTTTCCATACTTTGTATCTAAAGTACTTAAATCAGATTTTTCTTTGCATTTCGTAACCCTGAAGTGCCAACTGAACTTGAAGGCACCTCATATATATTGTATTAAGAATAAAAGTTGCCCCCGCGGGCAGCCCCGATGGTCGCTGGTAGCTGATTGCACCCCGAGGAATGCAGGTTCGAAGCCCACAAGCCGCAGTGTGGGGATTTCAACCCCAGGGTAATCTGGGGTGGTCCCTTGTGGGCGGTGGGTCCTGAACCTCCTGCCATGCGATTGTCTGGGTTACCGTGGTTTACCCCGTGCTCGGGCTTGGAGCGGTCCTGAGCGCGGACGGGCTAAGGTGACCCGTTATTCACCTTATGCACCCCGAAGAATAAAAGTTCAACCAACATTTTATAGAGCCTCTGGGCATCAAAGAATGGTCTCGCAGAAATTTTGGGCCCTTGTGCGGACAGTGAAGCGTCCATATAAATATAGGTCACTAATTAAAGTAGACATTTTATTGTTCAACAAGTACAAAAACAGCATCACATTACTTTTAATTATATTTTTTATATGAAAATTGAATGCTTATAATACCATCCTCAGTTTAACCATATTAATATCTTCCTGAAACGAATAGAAGAAGTACAGATTGACCACACATTTCTACTTGCTGACAGTAGAGCATGTGGAGGAAGATAAATTAATTGGACCTTCGGAGATACTTTGGAAGTAATGATAACGTGCTTAATATATCAAAAATAAACCAATAATTCATCATTTATGTTAAAAATAGAACATCCTTAAACACCCTAATGGAGTTGTTATCCATTTTCCTTATCCTCATTTTATAACAATTTATAATTTTCATTTTTTAAAAATTGTAAAATGCATGATCAAATATTTAAAATACAAAAAGTTTAGTTCCAATTGAACTATTAAAACATAACATATGCTTTAAAGACAGGTTTTTATCCTTCCATAATATATGCTTTATACAAGATTTAAAAATAAATTTCCGTGAGAGCATATTTTTCAAATTTCTAAATTTGTAAAAATATTTTAAGAAGCTCCTACAAGACCAGTTCAATTTTTTTTGGGGGGCATTTGACAAGCTTTCTAATGCTACTTTCCACAAATGAACGCCACCGAAAGGGTATTTGTACATTTAAGGACGGAGTCGGGCGGATGGCATTGCACCAAAAGAGACAAGGCCGGCACAAGGTAGAACAGAGAGCCAGAGCCAGAGACCTAGAACTAGAAGCCAAACCAGAGCATGGTAGCGACCCGACCCGACCCTAGAAGGTACATAATAATAATAATTATTATAATAATAAGAATAATAATACCATAGCACAACCAAATTATCCAACACCAACACTCATCACTCCACTGGTCATCGATCCTTACACCCAGAGAGCAGAAGCCGCCTTTGCTTAGGACAAGTTTTAACCAAAACCTATATTCAAGCATTATTACCACCATGCATAAAACTTGAGATCCAAGTTTCCTTAAAGATCCCAATATTTGTATAATAGGGCCGAAGAAAGGAGCGAGGCAGCCAAGCTCAACAAGAACAAGCTGTTTTCTCTGATCAACTGCTCCACCAAGCCCACGAGTCTTCTAGCAACACAAGCATGGACATGGATGCATGCATCACAAGTAAATATAAACCAGATTACAAGTCATTCTATCGCATTACTATCACACACATATATATAGGATAACCCTTTTTAGCAAAAGCTAATCTGCAAGACTTTCTACTGTACTCCAAAATTAATGCAAATTCCTACTAATAAGTTTAATTTTAATTTTAACCTACCGCTACCAAATGCTTACTAACCACCAAACCAATTGATCCCAAAATTATGTTAAAAGATTACCGCAATTACTATCTCCATTGGCTGGCTGCAAACCTGCAATCCTCAAGGAAGTTGCAATATAACATGTTGAGGGATGTATGCAGCTGCTTAGGGAGACAATAAAAGCAGCCCCTCAAGGCCAAGTACCTAGCTCTTCGCCTCTCTCCTACGCTTCTTTCCACTCTTCACGCCGCTCTCTTGCCCCTTCCATGCATCTGCTAATTTGCCCTTTCCAGTTTCTGGTGTCTCCACTTTCTCAGGTGACTTCTCTCTCCCGGTTTCCTTCCTCACTGAACCCCGCTTCATCTTGCCAGTACCATTAGATGATTTGCTCCCACTTTTGGCGGTTTTACCCTTGGACTTTGAGGCTATCTTTGGAGACTTTGGGGTGGCATTTTCTGAAGATTCTTTAGCGCTAGTTTTTTGGGTACCTTTCATGAATGCTTTTAGAGTATCCAGCCTCGACTTTGTGCCGGTCTTTGGTGTGTCACCTTCAAGATTTTCGGATCTACCAGCTGCTTTGGAGGCACGACCAGATTTACCACTACTCTTTCGAGAACGACTTTTCGATTTGCCACCACTATCATCCTCAGATATACCACCACCAGACTTGGAAGCCATGTCCTTTGATTTGCCCTCCATCTTATTATCATCCTGAGACTTCCGACCAGATTTCTTATCTGATCCCGTCAGTTTGCCAGACATAGCTTCACCTCTGGCAACCATTAGTAAATTGAATGTAAATATATTATTATTCTCAACAATTGACAGAGGTGGATGAAGAAAAGTTACATACCGTGAATGTTTCCTCATTGCTTGCTGGGCCGATGGTTCAGAAATTGCTTTCGCCTTTTTCTTTTTGTGCCTAGGGACAGAAAATCACACCATAAGTCCAACAAGTCCAAGGGTATATACATGTATATCAACAAAAACTCTGAAAACTAAATTTCGTTTCAACCCAGAAGTATAGTTAAAATAGAAAAAGAAAGACAATTTAAAAATTAGACGGAGATTTGAAGTAATATTAATATCTCAAGGGTACGAAAAAACAGTACCATTGAAAAGAAAAAACACTAAGCAGCCAGTTGTACAACAAAAAAGCATATATGGAAAAGGAAATATTTCCACTCTAAATAAATTAATTCTTGAAACTCATAATAAATGAAAGCAAAATCAAATCGGAAGCAACAAAATCAAATGCCATCAATACTAAGGTTAATACCCAGACAAACTTAGATGTAACAGATATCTAGCCAGTCAAAAAGCTCTAGGAGATAATGTCCTATACCCCGCACTTATGAGCACAATCAATTTCCCTCATGAAGCTGACAACTGAAATTTACCACGTGTCACACGCAGTTCAATACTGGATGGTACACTAACCACTAATCCAAGAACTTAAAACTTCAATGCCATATCTTTTCCACACTAACCACGTAAACTACATCAACTATATCTTTTAGAGAACTTGATTTTCAAGTCTTGCCAACAAAATTAGTTACGTAGCACAGATGTCAACCAACATCAAGAATATATCAAGTACATACCTTGATCACAATAACATGCTACTCCAAAAATATATAGATACAAGAAGAATATACAGATATATAAATAGAAGAAAAGAATAACCACTTCTTAGTCTTTTTAAATTAAAAATACATACTGCAAAATTCTATTCCACAAAGATCATAACTTATGGGCTACAAAGTTGTTAAAGTTAAAAAGCCATTAAGGAAGTACACAAAATGCTACTCCAAATTGTTACATTTTAAATTGGATTTCAAACATAATCTTCTAAATTACTAACATAAACCCAATTTATTTAAGTGGTGAAACACACATCTCCTTATTATGGAGACAAGTGTCCCCAAAGTAACAGAAATATCTTCTTGTAGAAAAAATTACAAAGAACAAGACACATTAAAGGAAGCACATAAACACGTCCAAACAAGGCTCAGACATGTATGTGGAATAGCCTTCCATATGCCAATGTCAGACAGCTTCTTACATGACCAAACGCCATCCTAAAAGTGGACATCCTTCATAGTATAGCACAAACAGTCATAGAACTATTGATGCACCTAACATCCAACCAGTCTTACACATCAGTAAACAAATTTAATTTCAATTTTTTCCCATTTCCTTTTTTGTTTATAGGGGGAAGGTTTAAAACTCGCCCATTGTTAAAAGCAGCAAGTGAGAATACAAGCTGCTAATGTAATGCATTATATGCTATTGAATAGCCAAGCTGCTAAGTACAGGAAATGACACATTAAAGGAAGCACATAAACACGTCCAAACAAGGCTCAGACATGTATGTGGAATAGCCTTCCATATGCCAATGTCAGACAGCTTCTTACATGACCAAACGCCATCCTAAAAGTGGACATCCTTCATAGTATAGCTCAAACAGTCATAGAACTATTGATGCACCTAACATCCAACCAGTCTTACACATCAGTAAACAAATTTAATTTCAATTTTTTCCCATTTCCTTTTTTGTTTATAGGGGGAAGGTTTAAAACTCGCCCATTGTTAAAAGCAGCAAGTGAGAATACAAGCTGCTAATGTAATGCATTATATGCTATTGAATAGCCAACTGAATAGCTTCAGACAACAAGGGACAGAATAGCTGCCTCACAACTCAAAAGGCTTACGAAAGAGATCATTTGAAACACCCTTAAAATTACAGAGATCCACCTACAGACAAGGTCAAAGTTCAAAAACCTGAGGCACGATGTGTTTAAATCTAGGACTGATTCCAAGTAAAGGAGTCAGTAAATGTTAAAATCAAAATTCCCCTCCACAAAAGAAGTGAGAGAGAAAGAGGAGGGAGATTTTAAAAATCAGGTGTAAGTCCTTAGGCATAGTTGAAGAGTACACAAGCCAGTCTTCAATAGATACGGATATCTGATGTCCAATGCTGGGTGGATTGGATCACTCCTCCCACAACTAATAGGACAGGAAATGACCTCTAGCATGTAAAATCAACTTTCTATGTCCTAGACCACCTGATGCTTATCAGTAAAGAAAGTATCTCATTTCCCCAGCGCCACAACACCCCCCCCCCCGGTTCAGCCTCATTCAATCTCTAAGACACATCTATCAAGGATTTCCTTCTCCGCATTGAAAAGACAAGTCATATCTTCACTTTCATATTGCTCTAGCCCCAAAACAGTTTCAATAAGCTACTACAAGAGAAAAGAAGTCCAATTCTAGAGCTTCACTATATCATTATTAGGCACTGTTGATGTAAAGATAATCATCATCATTTTAAGATTGGTCTCACATCACTATATCACCTCCAATATTTGGTTGAGGAATATATCAACATGAAAGAATTATTAGGCAACTTCTGAGAAGAAGAGGAAAAAAAAAAAAAAACTCCAACAAGCAACACATACATTTCAGATGAACTGTCAGGACTTCGGCATTCAATTGCTTGTTCCTGCCAAACAAAACAAGACAGCTTTAATACTAGACTTGGGGAAAAGTGCAGGACAAAAAAGAAATAAGACAACTACTCACCCTATCCGACATGGAGTCACCTTCAAAGGATTCAATAAACTCCCACCTTTCCTTTTTAAGATATAAGATTTCTTCATCACCATCTGTATACAAGACCTGTTAAACAATGCCATTCAAACAAATCAGAAAAATCAGCCTCACAAGCATAATACTAACATATGAGACATGGTATAATTTAAACCTAACCACAACATTGTACCCAACCATAAACCAATACGCAAATATACAAACCTTATGTCTCTTTTTAACTGAATCAAAAGAATCAATAATGCCTTCATAAAACCTGAGAATGAAAAACAAACTATGGTTACAAAAAAAGCATGTGCATCTTTAAACTTCAAACTGATACCTTGAATACTGAACCTACAAGAAATTAATAAAACCAGTAGTTACTGTGGTCCAAAACCCAGAATTATTTGTTTCCTATAGTAAAAGCAGGATCAAATTATTCTCAAGTATTATCCTCATCAACCCAAAAACAAATATAATAATAACTTGGAAAAAATTAAATATAGAAAGTCCCGTCCAACACTGGAACAGTCATGCATGACAAGCATACAGCATAATGTTCATATCCTGTACGGATGAAAGGGGCCATGTGGACAATGAAAACTTTGAACTAATGCTGGGTTTACAATACTGTACAAGTGTAAACTAAGAAATAGCATTTTTGTACAGAAGTATGCTTTACGACAATTATAGATGTAAATATATCCATCTTTCAACAGAACTGCACGTTTAAGGATAATAAAGATTATATGAAACACATCTCTTACAAAAGTCATAAACTGTGCTGGGGAAAATCAACATATCATAAGCTCAATCTGAGTTATCAAACAATAATATAAAGAATTGCATAAGACATTGTAAGAAGTCCTTAAAAAAGGATTTGCAGAAACGTAGTCAAGTCTACACCATTAGTAAAAAAAAGACAGCCACTAACAGCCAAATGATTATTGCAACAGAAAAATGGGTATACTAATAAAGGAAATTAGAAGCAAGAAAACATAAAGGCCAGCCAACATTCATTTATTAAAGTTACAGATAGCTTCCTTCAGCTAATACTTAATTGTGGGGCAACATAAAATCAACTAATCTAATTTGGCTACATGAATCCTCATTGAGACGACTCTTCCAACATCATAGTCCAACGTGATTGCAATGCAATATATTTCCACGTCATCTCAAACCCCATTAATTTTGCAGGAGCAATATAATTTGAACAAAACCTATATTTAAGTACTTACGCCCGATCTTTCGGCCACCAAACCTTAACCTTGGAACCAACCAAGTTATCTCCATACTCCATAGTACCAGATGCCTGCCACAAAACAATAATCAATTGTGATTATCATTGGTCCAAAAAGAACACACACTATATAAATTGAGTTAACAAATACGAAGGAGTTGAATGCCATTACTGAAACAAGAACATAAGACACAACTAAAACCCAGCTATATTGTTAGCCACTTCATTTTAAATGAACAAACTCACATCCAAACTAGCTAAGCAATTGCTGGATTCAATCTCACTTTACAAATTTGGAATACGGCTCAGATCTCCCAAGCAATCTGGAGCTTTATCCAGTTCAATCAGTTTCAAGTGTCTCAAACCTCATGTCACATCAATCCCTGCATCCCCTTTATTATTATATTACTCGTTGCAGGCATCACTGTTACCAATACTCACCACATTCATATGAGCTACAAGCAAGAATAGTGCAACATATAGACGCCAACATAAACAAGTAGAAAGCACCAAAGCTATATAACATGCATCAGTCTGCACCTAAAGTGAGTTCCATCCTTTCTCATCTTCTAAAGACTTCCCAGTTTCAGCACAACACTATATGCTACTTCAATGAAAAAGCTAACTGCCATCAATGTAAGTGGCACCTCACCTCAAAAAACTACCCTGTCTAGGCCTGCCACCCTCGACACTGAGAACCCTTCCATGAGATATGGGAAGAGCTTAGTGTTCAAACAAGTCCCTCTACTCCATAGGTGAGGGAGCAATACCTATCAAAATCATAAAACGCCCAGACAGGATTTGTGACAAATGATAGTGCCTTGCATTGGCAATGCAATGAGGTAATTGATGCTTTCAAAAATGACAGTTCCACTACTGGCAAGAGGGAAAGGCTGGAGCACGTTAAAGTAAACTAGGTAGAGCAAGGGCGTCAAAGGGGTTCCCACACCCATACCCAACCGGATGCCATCTCTAATTATAGATTTCAGTGAAATAAAGAACTGAATCCAAGATATCCTAACAAAAGGAAACAAAAGTTATGAATCCTTACTTTCTCTTGCCCTAGCCTGCGCTTTCTCTTGGAAGTTGTCTTGGAGGTTTCCTCAACGTGCATTTCATCTTCAGCTAATTTTGGGGTAGACTTTGGTGTAGAAACCACTTCTTCCTAGAAATTCAAATGATATTGGTTTTAACATAATAGGCCCAAAATAATGACTCAGGCATACCCAAACTGCAAAAAGAACCAAGTTTCATCCAAACTGTAAAAACTAACTTACTTTATCATCTTCCACAGTGGACTTTGTCACATCCTTCTTTGAAGGAACTTTTCCACTCTCATGCTTTTTACCATCTTCCTTCTTGGAAGACGACTTGTCCACAATGTTTTTTTTCAGATGTAGCTTCTGGACTAGCTTTTTCAATGGTTTTGTCGCGGAATCACTAGTAGCCCCACCTTCACTTTTGGAAGTTTCTTCCAGAGCAGAAGCCTTCTCCTCAGCAGCAGTTCCAGGAGTAGTCTTTTTCCTCGCCTGCCTCTGTGGCTTCTCTTCCAAATCTCTTGCCTCATCAGATATCTTCTCAGATATAGCATCACTAGTTGGTATGACCGCCTGACTCAACGTATCATTTTTCTTTGGACATTCACCCGTTTTAGGAGAACCCTCATCTGAGGCGTTCCCACTTCGAGACGACGAAGAAACATTCACTGGTTTACTCTCCAATGCTTTTGGCAAGGACTTCATTTCAGCCTCTTTTTCATCTTCTAATGGTAAAGCCTCTTCAACCAACTGATCTTCAGAACGTGAACCGTGAACTTCTTTGTTATCAGTTTTGAGATGGTCTTCTTCCTCTTCAACTTTCTTATCGATATTAAGTCGGGTAGAGTCAGAAGGTTCTGTTGAAGTGAGAATGGACTTTGGCTTCCTTCCCCTCTTCTTGGAGGTTGGCTCCACCTTAGATTCTGATTTTGCTAGTCCCGCATCAGGTTCAGCATTGCTTGCTATATTGGCTTCAACTGACCGATCAGCTTGGTGAGCATGCTCTAGCTTCTTGGAGGAGTCTGACTCCAATCTATCTTCATTCCCGGACTCCAAATCGCCATTACTTATGGACTTGGAAGATTCCTCCATAGCAGGATGATTGCCGGCAGAACAAGGCACCTCTACAATTTCTTTACTTGCCTCCTCCTAGAAAAATAACCAGGACAATATTAGTTTGGGGAAAAGGATGTCCCACAAAACTGCAAAAACCACAAGGCAGAGAAACCAAAAAAGTACACTGAATAATAGAAACCACCACACATGCCTCACTACTACATATAAAAACCTAAAATTCATTCAAAAATATATATAAACAATAGCCACATGCCTGCGCAGTCTCAGCAGGAGATGCCACAGCTAACTTGTTCTCTACAGCCTGAAAAAAATAGCCCGAGAAATGACATTCACATATAAAATCAGAAAAAAAAAAAAAAAAAACTGCAACCAGTAGTTAAACAAATTGTGGTCATAATAACAAATTGCAGAAAAAACGACATGCCTGAGAAACATCCTCCAGTGATCCACCAGCCAATTTGCTCTCTTCACCCTGAGGAAAGTCAGAAGGTATCCAATAAACACTAAATACAATTACAAATGACAAGAAGAGTTCTTCTATCAATGCTACTTACTTTTACTATTTTGGTTAGCATTATGTCAATTTCAACAAACAAATATAAGCATCAAATAACAACATTTACATAAGACAACATTATTTAGTAGACAATTATCTCAATAAAATAAATCTTTGTTGCAACCAAAGTTAAGCAAAGAGATCAACATGCAACTACTAGCATAAAACAACAACAACAACATATCCAGCCTTTATCCCACTATGTGGGGTCGGCTACATGAATTCTAGACTTCCATGTATTTCTATCGTTTGTCATATCTTCATTTAGATCCATATACTTCATATCGAACTTTAATGTCTCTCTCAAAGTCTTTTTGGGTCTACCTCTACCTCTTTTTGTGACTAATTGTTCCATTTCATCAACTCTCCTCACAGGAGCATCTCTTAGTCTCCTTCTCACATGACCAAACCATCTTAGTCTAGTCTCTCTCATCTTCTCCTCGATTGGCACTACTCCTACCTTATTACGAATAACTTCATTTCTAATTTTATCCTTTCTTGTATGTCCGCACATCCATCTTAACATCCTCATCTCCGCTACGCTCGTCTTTTGCTCATGCTGGTATTTGACTGCCCAACATTCTGAGCCATACAGCAAGACTGGTCTTATAACTCTCCTATAAAATTTTCCTTTCAATTTTAATGGGATTTTACCACCACATAACACTCCCGATGCATTTCTCCATTTTAGCCAACCTGCCTTAATTCTATGTGCGACATCCTCGTGAATTTCTCCATCTTTTTGAATCACTGATCCCAAATATCGAAAATGGTCTTTTCTTTGTAAGATTTGGTCTTCTAATTTTATTATAACATCATCCACTCTTGCATTTTTACTAAATTTGCATTCCATATATTCTGTTTTCTTTCTACTTAATTTAAATCCCTCAGATTCTAAATTGTTTCTCCACAACTCAAGCTGAGTGTTCACTCCTTCTTTTGTTTCATCCACCAACACTATGTCGTCTGCAAATAGCATACACCATGGCACATCTGTCTGAATATCTTTAGTGAGTTCATCCATTACTAAGGCAAATAAGTATGGACTTAGTGCAGAACCTTGATGCAGTCCTATTGTAGTTGTAAATGGTTCAGTATCCCCTCCGCATGTTCTGACCCTTGTCTCTACACCATAATACATGTCCTTAAGGGCTTGTATATAGGCTATTTTGACTCCTTTCTTCTTTAAAACCCTCTATAATACTTCTCTAGGGACCCTATCATAGGCCTTTTCTAGATCTATAAACACCATATATAGGTCCTTCTGATGATCCCGATACCTTTCCATTAGACGCCTCAGTAAATATATAACTTCCATTGTTAACCTGCCAGACATGAAACCAAACTGATTTTCTGACACATTTGTTTCTTTTCTAAGCCTCTGCTCTATTACTCTCTTCCAGAGTTTCATGGTATGACTCATTAACTTAATTCCTCTATAATTTTCACAGTTTTGAACATCTCCTTTGTTCTTGTATATAGGAACCAAAGTACTCTTCCTCCACTCATCTGGCATCTTTTTTGATTTAAGGATCGCGTTAAATAGTTGCGTTAGCCAGGAGATGCCCTCTTCTCCCATGCATTTCCATGCTTCTATTGGTATATTATCTGGTCCCACTGCCTTATGATTTTTCATCTTTTTTAAAGCTTGCCTTATTTCATTTGAACTTATGCGTCGATAGAATATGTAGCTCACATTCCCTTCGGAGTTACTAAGATGTCCCAACCTAACTCTTGTGTCACCACCATCATTGAATAATTTTGTGAAATACTCCTTCCATCTCTCCTTAATCGCTCCCTCATTTACTAAAACATTTTGATTGTCATCTTTTATGCATTTCACTTGATTTAAATCCCGTGTTTTTCTTTCTCTTGCTTTAGCTAATTTATATATATCCCTTTCTCCATCTTTTGTATCAAGTCGTTTATATAGATTCTCATATGCTTTTGACCTTGCTTCACTAACAGCTCTTTTTGCTACCTTTTTTGCTTCTTTATAATTTTTTTGGTTTTTTTCATTGTTGCATTGATATATTGCCTTATAGCAAGTTTTCTTATTTTTAATTTTCAATTGTACATCTTCATTCCACCACCAAAACTCCTTAAGATTAGGGGCTCTACCATTTGTCTCTCCAAGTACTACCTTTGCCGTGCTTCTCAGAGCATTAGCTATTTCTTTCCACATTTGGTTTGTCTGTCTTTCTCCATTCCATTCCCTTCTACCCTTTAATTTTTCTTTGAAGATTAGTTGTTTATCCCCTTTTAAATTCCACCACCTGATTCTTGGATTTTGTTTTATGTGATTTTTTCTCTTCCAATTTCTTACTTGGACGTCAAGTACTAGAAGTCTATGTTGAGTAGTCAAACACTCTCCCGGTATTACCTTACAATCCTTACAACATAACCGATCCTCTTGTCTCATGAGGAAGTAATCTATTTGGGTGCTTGAGGTGATATTTTTATATGTGATTAAGTGTTCGTCCCGTTTTTTGAACCCCGTATTGGTTATGATGAGCCCATATGCCATAGCAAAATCTAGGATAGATTTACCCTCATTATTAATTTGCCCGAATCCATACCCTCCATGTACCTCTCTATATCCGTTTCCGTCTCTACCCACGTGCCCATTTAAGTCACCTCCTATAATCACTTTCTCTCCTCTTGGTATCATTTGTATGAGTCCCTCTAGGTCCTCCCAAAATTTTGCTTGTATCTCATCACCTAACCCCGCTTGTGGTGCATATGTACTAAAGATATTCATAGTTATTCTTCCTAGACTAATCTTCACCATAATAATCCTATCCCCTATTCTCTTTACATCCACTACCTCATCTATTAAGCTTTTATCCATAATAATCCCCACTCCATTTTTCGCTCGATCAGTTCCTGTGTACCATAGTTTATATCCAGCTTCTGATAATGTTTTTGCTTTTTTCCCTACCCATCTCGTCTCTTGAAGGCACATAATATTAATTTTTCTCCTAATCATCACATCCACCACTTCCATAGCTTTGCCTGTTAATGTTCCTATGTTCCATGACCCAATCCTTAATCTATGATTTTGTTTTTGTCCTTGACTTTGGATTTGATTTTGTTTTTGACCTTGACTTTGAATTTGATTTTGTTTTTTATTTTGATTTTGGTTTTGATTCTGATTTTGATTTTGATTTTGGACTAACTTCTTTACCCACATCCGTCCAAGCAAATGCGGGAACCCTTGCTCATTTATCACTACATCTGGGCGCCGATGCAGCGGCCCTAGCTCACTTGTCACTACACGGGGGCAGTGTAGCGCGTCGCTATGAAGGGTTACGCCCACGCCCAAACGATTTTTCATAATTTGTCTAGAGCTCATGTTTTGGATCCGACTAAGTTTTACGTTGGCTGTCGGGTACCTAACACAACCCTCCTCCTACTAGCATATGACCAATAAATTTCCTACCAAAGAACAGCCAGCAAAGAATAACAAGAACAACCAGAGTTAACCATGAATTCTCAGCAATCAAATCAAAGCAACCCAGTTAAGCAACTGAAGCAAAGGGAAGTCCTGTTTCACAGGAACGCATCAACTACATTTCAAAACTGATGTCAGCTGTGGGGTTTGTGGACAACTTAGTTACACAGAAGCAACAATAGAACCCATGTAAAAGTGGCTTTACTGCTCAGGCAAAACAAGAAAAGCAGACTGGCAAGAGTTTGGCAGCAGCCTATTGGAGGCAACAGTACTAACCATAGATAATTTTACTTTCGAAAAGGCAGTCATAAAAAGCATCAAAAAATGGATTTCAAGTTTTAGTGTGAAAAAAGGTTGAAAATTATAGTAGCAATGACCAGTTATCATAAAAATTGAATTCAGAAGAGAAATAGTGAAAATAAGCATTCCCAGCAGGGCATTAGTAGCTTGTTACTCTCAAGGACACATGAAAGGCAGGTTATTCAAAGAACATAGGACCCTCTCTCACTCTCCTATTCCAACCTTTTCACACTGATACCTGGTATCAACCACACATACAAGATCACCACGCACACCTACCATTCGTTCTGCAGAAGCATCAGTGGGTTCTTCACATATAGAAGCAACAACTTCACTGTAATCATCCAATGAGAGCCTCAATGATTTTTTTTCTTCCAAGAGGTATGGCTTGAGTTTTGCTGCACATTTTTCAAAGACTCTCTCCGCCAATTTCCTGGCAATTGGTAAAACTTCCTGATAAAAGAAAGACTACAGTTAATTCATAAAAATAAAAGATATTAAAAGACAGTAATTCATCCCTCAATAATAGTTACCTGTCTGTCTCTTCTTAAGGCAGACAGAAGCGTTGAGATCAGCTCTGGGGAAATATCTTCACTTTCTTCCAATACAAGTGCCATAATTGTTTCCATGGAAGAAAACACATTATCCGAGTGGTGGTTACTGAAGTTCAACAAAAATATATTACCAGATTTCAAACAGGGAAACATCATGAATTTGATTGCACTAGAATGTTTCAAATATAATTTTCACTTAGACAAGTATATTTGTCAACCTAAGAAAAAAAGAACACCAAAATCAATCAGAAACTTCGTGCATTCATTCTACACATTATTTTCCTTAAATTCCTGCTAGGAGAAATTACATATTGTTTAAAGTATTTATTAAATTATTCATGCAGGTTTTGAACAAGATTTTGAAAGAATTTATTATTTCATGTTCATCATTCCTAGTAGATTTCAGATTTGATTCTTATCATTTGCATGCTTACCTATTGTTTCCCCCATCATTGTCCAATTTCAATTGCTATATTTGCATCCGTGACATAAGTGGCATTACACCATTAACTATTTTTGTATATGGAAAATAGAAAATTCAGAAAGAGTAGCCAAAATAAAAAAGAAAAACACAAACACTTCTACATTAAATAATCTACCTGTTAACTAACAAAAAAAATCCAGGATTACAAGTAACAAATTAAAGAAAAGATGCTTAAAGAGATGTTTAACATGAGGAATAAATAAGAGGTACCCAAGGTCTACTCCACTCTTCGCCAAACATTATATCAGATTCTTTGAAAACATACAGCTTTTTTTCTTTTTTAGCAAAGTAAAATATTGAGAAAATGCAGCCTGGCCAACGGCAGTATGAAACAGGGATCCATAGGGACTACAGACCAAAAGATACAATTAGAGAACACAAAACAAAGACAAGGACAAACCACAAACCATAGAAAAACAAGAAACAACAAATAGAGCAAAACTAGCCAGAACACATCTGCCATCAAAACAACCAGCATTACAGAACAATCCTCCCATAATATATGCAACCGAACATCCAAGAGGAGGAAAAGCTGTCTCAACGAGAAAAATCCCACTCTTCCATTCACTAGCCCCGGTGGCCATGGACAAAACAGTCCAAACAACTTGAATCTAAATCCATGAGGACGTTACTCCATATAGCATTAAGGGCTGGCCAATGCCATGTAGGTAGCAGTGTAGGTCCTTTTAGCCAAAGGAAAGGCGCAAGAGGAGGGAAAAGCTGTCTCAACAAGAAAAATACCACTCTTCCATTCACTAGCCCTGGTGGCTATGCACAAAACAATCCAAACAACTTGAATCCAAGTCCATGAGAAGACGTTATTCCGTATAGCTTTAAGAGCTGGCCAATGCCATGTAGGTAGCAGTGTAGGTTCTTTGGCCAAAGGAAAGGCACAAGGGTGGAAGATATGAATGTTGCCTGCTAGAGTAGAATACCTGACAGGGACATTTGATTCACCCATTGAAGCACTGGATCAGGTGGATACACATCTGAAGCACTGAATAACCGGTCCAAGATGAGAGGAATGCCAAGAATAAAGGCTGATCCCAAGATCCCATGGCTGATTGAGAGCAGCTACACAATGGTGATTGACAACTAAAACCAAACCATCGAAAGCGAAAACTAAAGCCCAAACAGAGATCCGGAAACAAAACCTTAACAGAAAAGAGACATTCGGAAAACAAAACCAAGCAAAAAAGCAATTGTGATAAATAGTCTAGAAGCTGTGATAAGTGCAAAAGACAGGTTACAGTAGGTTTAAGGAGCTTGGCGAGGCAAAGGCAATGGCCGAAAACATAAAAGAGGGCACCTCTAAAAAAGGAGGGGGGGAAAAAAGAACAGGATGACCTACAGTGGAAAATCAAACGGTTTGGTTGAGGAAGAAAATGGCTAAAAGAGGGTATTCAATGCAATGTGAAAGTTGGTAAAAGGGTTTGGATATTGAATGCACACAAACAGATGAGATTCGTATAAGATCAGGGTTAGGGGATCAGCAATTTGTGGTTTGGATGAGGAAGAAAAAGGCTAAAAGAGGATAATAAGATCTGGGTTATGGGCAATGCTATGGTCATCTGGGTAACCTGACAGATTTTTTGGGTGGGCAAGTCGAAGGTTGGAGGGAGGGTAACGGAGGCAACTCAAACCCTAAGGATAGAGAGGGAAGACAGCTCCACAAGGGGGAGCAGGACTGAGGGTCCAGCTGAGTGGCGAGGCACAAGCTCTAGGGTTTGCAAGGAAGAAGACCCTCTCCTCTACTCACTCCAGGGCAGCCCATACATCAGGTTGCCATTAAATATACAGCTTTCATTGTAAGAAAGTTACCTTCATTGTTTCCTTACCCATTTTGCTTCACACCACGTGACCAAAAGTTAACAATGGTAAAGACCACCATGCAAAGAATAAATGATTTTTTAGTCCATTGTAAAAATAGCAATGCATCCAATGCCAATAGAACGAAAAGTAAATTTGAAGCTGCAAGCTTTGAGGATGATCTTACGAATGGCGAGAAGTATTGACAAATAGAAATCTGTAATCTTTCACAAATTTGGATTAATGACAACCAATTTTGGCTTCATAGGTACAAATATTACCATGATCCAGAGATATTTATTCCAATGTAAACTGTCAGATAGAAAGCATTCAACAACTTAAAAGCACCAAATCAACAGGGAAAACTTTAAGGAGCAGAACATCATACTACCTACAACAATGAGAGACTATGACAGGCAGAACAGCAGTTAGATCCACAGTATTTAAGAAAAGTAAAGAACAGCAGGAAAGAATTGCAGCAACAAAGTTTCAGCACAGACCAAAAAAAATACTAGCAAACATGAATCTTGCACGGTCAAAGAAGAAAAATGGCAAGGACTACAATATACCAAGCCTTTATCACACTACATCAAAAAAAAAAAGTGCACATGCTACAGCTGTAAATTATCAACTACAACCCAAAAAAAAAAAATTATAACAGATGAAGCTACATGCGGCATGAAAGAAAACATGAAGCAAAAGAAAACACTAATTTGGTTAGGCAATAATTCCCCAAAATAAAATAAAAATTCAATTCGACAGAGTAACTTGGATTTCAAGACAGAAAATTCCCTTCAGTCAGCTTTTTCCAAACATGGCATAAAGGTAAAACAATATCTCATACCTTATGGCTTTCAGAAAGTGCTGGAACATCTCAACAATCAAGCCATCACATTCCAGATCCAACATGATCACACATGACCTGACCTTTGCCACAGTTTCGAGAATCAAAGTCCTCTTGTTGTATGTTCTACTCGAGTTGTCAGATAAATCTTCAAATGACGATACAATCAATTGGAAGACATCCTGTAACCCACATCATGAACACTCATGAGGATAAAGAATGATTGAATAAATTCAAAGACAGAAATTACCAAATCCAGTACCTTCATCTTATCATCATCATATGGAGCATCAGGTGCAGTAATTCTTGTTATCTCACTGATGCAGGTGGCAACTGCAACTTTGACATCGATGTCTGGATGCCTTAGGAGATCATCTGCCACTAATGCCTTTAAGGATGGAGAAAGTGCAGTTTGCATTGCCTTAGAAGGCGACTGGTCCACCCTTGAGAGAATATCCTCAACTTGCTGAAAAGAAAAATAGAAGAAGAAGAAGGTTAATCAAAACCATTAACAAAGAATTAAAAAAATATATCAATCATTCTCATATTTTCAACAGATAATTGAACAAATAACAAATTTATATACTGAGCATGACACCGAAAATACTGATACCTTGAAATCTCATAATTCAACATCTAAAACTGACAAATGGTGCTGTTAAGAAAAAGAAACATGCACACCCATGTCTTTTATATATTAATTACTGGTGATGTGGTCCAAAAGAAAGGAACTAGCTTCACATGAAGAGTCAGCACGCTGCTAACACGTACATATGTCAGCTGTTCTTTTGGGCATGTAATCAGTCTTGACCAGATTTTTCAATAATTGGTTGATGTATAGAATCTGTAGCTAAAAATGTTTGCTTTTTCTCTCTCTTTCTATAGAAGCTAGAGTGTTATTTTGATTAAAGTTCTTGATTTCCAGCCTGCCTCTATAGGATAATAGGTTTAAAAAAAATAAATAAAATGACTTGGCCTGTTATTTCAGATTGTTGCTGAAAAGCATGTACAACACAATTTCTTTGTCTTTCATTTCAATTTGCCACACATCACAAATACAGCGACAGTCTAAACTCTTGTACTCAATCGTTAAAACATATATCAGAGTGAATAGAATATGTTTCCACTGTTTCATCAAATAATAAATTTCAATTATTCAATGGCAATAAATTCTAAATATATACATGCACCTATCCTGTTCCCAATTCAGTAAATGACAAATATATTTATTTGGTAACCGCCAGAATTATTGTTACTAGTAGATGATAAAACATTTGGAGTTTTTGGGTCCATCAGATCATAGATAAGATTATTATTTTTATACTAAGAAGCACAGACACTTTCTAAGGGCTGACATGCCAGTGTTGCCAGCATGTCAGACACTCTCACATACCACCAGTATGGGTCAAGCACGTGCAGACGGCATGTCCGACACATTCTAATTTTTTTTAAAAGGACACATATAGGGCAGACATGTCCCCTCAGCCGGCACTACAAAGGCATTAAAAATAAGGGTTTTTTTATGACACTTCAGTTTTTCAACGTTTTCATCACACGATTCTTCAGTTTTCATACTCCTCATGCATGTATTCTCTATCTTTGAACATCTGACTGGATTTTGACACACTTCTATTCTCTTCAGTTTGCATTTATTTTTTTCCTAACTCTAGTCCTTATTTTCGTTGAATCTTAAATACATATTTTTTACCTTGTGGTGTTTGAATTTGAGATGAATAATGACTTGTGGGATGTTGCTAATTAGATTACAGTTATTCATTTCGAATTATGAATTGTAAATGCATATTTAAGAGTTTGAAATATAGTTTTGATACTTTATTACGCCATTAGAAATATAAAATTTAAACTTGGAAAAAAAAATTTAAAAAAAACTTAGCAAAAAAAATATAAAATTTTATTTGATTAATTAAAATATCCCAACCATGACGTGTCCTACTTTTTGAAAAATGTTTGTGTCCTTGTGTCATGTATCCCATGTCTGTGTCCGTGATTCATAGATTTATACCAAATTCAGGTAGCACATAACTGCACCATTCTATGTTTTAATATGAAAATGCATAGCCAATCAAAACAAGGGTCCAAGGACTAAAGAAAGAAATAGCAACCTTCAAGAAGCCCACAAAGCAACCATAATCTTTAATAGTAAGCAATACATCAATAACAATCACAAGCCTTAATCCCACTAGGTAAGGTTAGCTACATGATTTCTAGCTCAACAAACATTTATATTCATAACCATATCTTCTATGAGGCCATTACATCCCATTTCTCGTCTAAAAGTTTCCCAGCAAATTTTATTTGACCTTCCTTTACCTCTTTTTCTGCAAATTTCTTCCATTTTATTCATATGACATGGCTTGAAGTGCAATTATTGGCCATCTTCTCACATGCTAAATCATCTTGACCACACCTCGCACATCTTATCTGCAATAAGTATAATTCCAACCTTATTACGTATAATCTTGTTTCTTATTCTCTTTTCTTGCGAGTGTTAGAAACAAATAGGACTGCCATTTAGGATGGTTTTTAAGCCACTCATTTCAAAACTTACTTATTAATACAAATACAAGAGACAGTTAGTCCAGAAGACATTCAATTAAATCGCCAAAACATCATGAAAGTAAAACCAAAATCCTTTCAGGTTTGTCCACAATTATGATGATCATAAAAATTTGGACCTTGGACCACAAAGCCTATATGAAACATGCAATCCATATTCCCACATTCATAACAATGTCCAAAAAATAATTTCAACACTTTGATTCTCTAATTTCAAGTTGAAAAAATGAGGCGTGCATTTGATATTTAAGGAAATTTTCAATACTGACATAAATAGGAAATATAAATCTTATTTTTTGGCTAAACATCATTTAATTTAAGTACATTTCTAAACAATAATATAAAATCTTAGAATATTGCATGAACCACCTTGTAATCGACTACATAACAATATGTCCGCAAACCAATATCCAACTTCTACGTACACAACTTAGTAACCAAATATTACCAATCAAAGGACCAGTATGTGGAAACATGCCTTCCCTTAAGTTCCATATCCAAGTCCATAGAAAACAGTTTACAGCTCAAGCTGTTGCTAAAAATAGAGGTACACTAGAAAAGAAAATCCAAAGGTGCGGAAAATGCAAACAAACATTTATCTCCCCTAACAGTTCAAAGTTTTCATCATAAAATTTCCAAATATAATCGGATGGCCATAGCAACCAGAGTGGAAACATGACCCAAAAAAATAAACAAAAATCTTTTCCCAAAACAATATAAACTAGAAAACCCATCCAAGCTAATATAACTTACCAATACAAGAGTGGTTTTAGAATATTAGGGCCTCTCTCTCTCTCTCTCTCAAACAACATAGCAAGCCTTCATAGGGATGGCAATGGGAAGGGTATGAGTAGGGGACCCCTCTACCTGTCCCCATGCCCACAATCTCCATTCTCTTACCACAGCACCCGTACCAGTACTCTCAGGGATTTTTGCTTAATCACCCCATCCCTACACCCACAGGGTAATAGGTACACAACATGTACCCATATAACCAATACATATCATTTTAACAAATTCATATTTATAATTTAAATAACGTCACAACAATTTGATAAGAAAGGTACCTAACATTACTGCAAAGAAAAAGCAAAAGGCAACAACTGCAATATTTTAAATTGTTTGAATACATTAAGTAATAAAAGAGATACCATCTTACTTTGTTGATGGCAAGGGTGAGAAGCAAGAGAGATCATAACTAGGTTAGGCTCCAAGTTTGACAGAATATATTTTATTTGGGCTTTTTTTTAATATAATGAATTATAATACATAATTAGATAAAAGTTATTTATATAGAATTATATCACAATAGGGTATGGGCATGAGACCTTATCCCCGCCACCCTACTCGTACTCAATGGGCACTTTAAATGCCTTACCCATACCCTCCCAATGGGTATTTTTTGATACCCAAACCCTCCCCCGTCAGGATGGGGTTTTGGCAGATACCCACAAGGTAGGGTACCCATTGCCATCCCTAAACCTTTATGCCACTATGTGTGGGGTCCGCTCAATAAATTATAACTCTCCAATCATTTCCATCTATGACCTTAATTCTAAAAGGCCATTCTCCCTCCCACTCTCTAAGCAAAACACATAGAAAGCTATGATCCCAATAGAGGTTACCGCATTACAATACTGACTAGGAAATATCATAATATATTAAAAAGAAATTGATATAAAAATAAGCATACTTTTATTGGTATATACTAACTCAATAATTTTCATCTATGCATGTTCAAATCTTTTGAATTGTATAGGCTTGCATTATGCATTTACAATTTTTTTTCTCGATTTGTTACTTTAAAAATAAGATGTATAGAACAAGAATTCATAAAAGGTGTAGTGCACTCATACAAATTTATGCATTTGATTTATTTACATAAAAATTAACCTTCTAAACCCAAAACCTTTTATTCTTGAAAACATAAAACTTTCACCATTATATGTAAAAATAACTCCAAACATCATAAAACAAATTATTATTCCTTAAGAAAAATTTATGAATAGTAGGTCAACAAATAACAAGAAGGATCTAACAATAAAATAAGAGATTTCATGTCATTTCATAATATTGTTAAATTATCCTAAAATAATTCAAATCAAAACTAAACCTAGTGCACAAGGCTCCCACATTGCAAGCTTTAGGGAAAGTCCTTCAATTATGTGAATGGTTTCCAGGCAGTAGATAACTTTGAAGGGGAAACACCTGGCAATTCTAAGGTGGAGAGATTCTCAGAATCAACAAATATCATTAACTAGGAGCATAATGCTAATAATCCAACTCCAAATCATATGCTAAGCTGCATATCCAAAACTTCATATTGCTCACAATATCTCAATGTATCCAAAGACCATATGGAAATGCATCATCAATTTGTGGCATATTATAATAGCACGCCAATAATATCCACCCTATGCTGTTTGGCTGCCACTCAAGCAGCTTTAGAAGGTAGAGGCTCATGGCCAACTCCATAGTTGAAAAACCCAACTTAGCTTTATCAGCGAGAATCACCTTGGCATTTTAGGTGACATTCGATACCCAGTGCCCAGACATCAATTTACTACATTATAGCCACAAGTTCAAGTTCCAATCAATTTGGAATATTTATACCAGCAGGAGCCCTCTACACTGCACCTTCCACATATCCAGCACTCAAAATGACAAATTATGCATTTATTTAAGTATAGTGGTTCCACAAAATTTGGCCACAGGCTGAAACAAACCTGTCCCATGAAGGCCAGTTTACAGATCCAAACCCCAATTTCACACCAGAAACAGAAAAGCCAAATATTTGGTGCATCTAGGGAATTTCATTCAGTGCCTGGAAGTTAACAAAATATTTAACATAATGGAGAAACCGCCTTGCACGGTCTTAAAAAGTATCCAGCCTTCGCATTTCTGTGTGCATGAGAGTATGCTACAATCCAACAACAACAAAAAAACATGAAGCATTACCTTCTTAATTCTACATAGCGCGTTAGTTATTAAACCGACCATAGTCATCATCCTGGAACTAACTATGATGAATTTGTTGGGAAAAGGCAGTAAGTAACAAACGAAAAAAGTAAAAAGAAAGGCATACATTTTAGGGGAAAGAATTGCAAAAGAAGCACCAAATGTCACAAAGACCATGAAGTAAATCAAATGCAAGGAAATTCACCAAAGAAGCTCCAACCCATGTAAACGTTGTAAAAGTTACATATACAACTCGTTGAATTACGAATAACAAAGAATGCAGTGGAAATAAACCGGAAACCCTAGAAATCAACGGGCACAAGTTACTCAACAGATCAGAACCCAGAGAAATTAGGGCTTACATCAAGCAGGGAAAGGAGTTCATCAACGGAATCCGGGGGTTGAAGAAGCTTATTTCCAGCTTCCACTAGCTGCTCCTCGAGCTCTCTGCCCGCAGACTCCATTCTCTTCTCGCCGTCCGCTGTATCTCCCGAAAAGCACCCAATTTCAACTCGAAAACTCAGACCATTAAGATCCTAGAAACCTGCAATCAAACCAAAACAGATAAATCAATCGAGCTAGCAAAACCCTAGAAAACCAGAGTAAGGACCAGAGAGTGCAGACAGATCCAGATAGAGTACTTCTTTGTGCCAGAAGAAATTACAGAAACCTAACCCACAGAGAAGATTTCCGGTTAACCTATTTTCGCTTTCGCCCCCAATTTTCCCTTTGGCTATTTTTCGACCGCTCTCTCTCTCTCTCTCTCTCTCGCGCACACACAGTCCGCTGTACGCTATTTAGTGCTTGTCTCGGAATCCGCCCAGTTTTGGATTTGAATTCACTTTGGGTTTTGGAGTCCGCCAATGGATACCCAATTGCTGGCCCGTTCGGGCTCCACGTGCCTCGCTCATGACATGCAATTTCCACCTTTACCCTTGCTCTCCACCTGTAATTACCCCCTAGCAGCGAGCTCCAGCATGCTGCCGGGTCAACTTCGGTTTGACCAAGTACTCAAATCCTAGCTTTTACATAAACGAAGACAGAAACAAAAACGTTTTGGATACAAAATAAAAATGTGAAAATAATATTTTTTAAAAATATATATATTAAATAAATTATAAATTTATAAAATATATAATTTTTATAAATATATTTTTTAATATATAAAATTATAAAAAAAATTCAAACATAATATAAATAAATATAAACAATAAATATAAATTTCATAATCTATTCAAATAAACATAAATATAAAATCTACAATGCAATCAAATAACTATAAACAATATTTATTAAGTTTTATCATCCTTACATGACTTACAAATTAAAAACAAACAGTAAATTTAAATAATAAAATCAAACATAATACAATTTATAAAAATTCATTTAGATCATCATTCTATATCTATAAACTAATTAACATTTTCACCAAATAGTACAGACATCAACTCTATTTTATCTAGAGAGAGATTAGCAAACTCGATAATACTTACATATGTCATACTCTCAAATTTATCTCCACTTACATCACATATCTTTGTCTTCTCATCATAATATTGGAAGGTACTCATTGCTAAAAAACAAAAATTATTATGAACAAATACCAAATTCTCTGCATGTTTTTTAGTTAATATATTCCTTCCAAATGAATAAACAAAATAATAAGTACTCCAATTTATTTCACAACAAGAGAGAGAAATAAATAGCTTGTTCAAACACTTTAAAAGTTAACTTTTGAAGCGAAAAAACAGATCCATAGTATGCCCATCATTCCTTGGGTTTCGTGTCATACTTGCTTTTGATATAATTTGAATACCTGAATAGCCTAATTTTTAGAGAAAAATCAACGAACTCATCCTTAGCAATAGCACGCTTATCTTCATTAGGAAAAAGTCTCTTAAAATATTTAATTCTTTATCTAGAAACCTCTCCATCTATATGTGAAGGCATTCTACATTGTACATTTTACATTTTATCTCTTGAAGCCATTTGTCACTATAATACCTTTAAAAGACAAAATTAATAAAATTTAAAAAATAAAAAATAATCAATACAAAGATGATTGAATTAGTAAGAAATGGAGATTAAATTTGAAAATTATCTCATATTCAATGAATGAGCTAGACAATTTAATAAAGTGTTATGTTTTATCCAACAAGCAAGAAGAATACGATGAATGACGTGATAAAATGATGAAAAATCACTTTATAGCTTTTCTTCATGATCATAAATAATATTTTTCGTCTTACAAATCATAGAATCCCACATCTTATAAACCAAATGAAGACATAACTTGTTTGTATCACAAACTCTAATCATGTCATAAATAGGTGCTGTGAAAGCTAGAATGTAATTGATTTTTTCCCACAAATTATCATTCACAACTAATTCACAAATAAATTGAGATTTTTCTTGGTCATCATCTCGATATTATGCCCATTAATCACTCATAACCATTGTTTCAAGTGCACGTCTAAGAAGTTTAAATTTTGTAAGCATGACAACAATATAAGCAAATTGAGTGTCGGTAACTTCAAATAACTATATTGATTGGACATGACTAATCTCGTTGAATGATTCATTATAAAAAAAATTATGACCAAAGCATCTCCATGCACTTCAATGATCCAATGATACTCATCATATGTCTCTTGATTACTTTCTAAATTTGATAATTGCATGTATATTCTTTAAAGTAAGATTGAGTGTACGAACAACAAAAGAAGTCAAATAAATATGTGGAAACAAACCTTCAATGATTTCCCTAACTCATTTGCAATTAGCAACATTATCAATAATGATCTGCATAACTTTTTGGTCACCAACTTCATTTATTACCTTTTTCATCAAATTAGCAATAAATTATTTATCTCTTAGTTAATTTGAACAATTTATAGATTTAATAAATATTTGACCAATTTCAGAAATAACCATAAAATTAATCTAGGGGCTTTTCTATGGGTCACTTCAACCATCAGTAGCAATGCTAACACTTTTTTTTCCAACCAAGTACTTTTAATAAGTTCAAACAAATCTTCAATATTTGTCTTTTCTTGCTGAAGTAATGTAGTTATCAACTTGTTAAAACTCGAAGGCCCAACCACCCAATTGATGATTAGCAACAAATGAATAAGAATTCAAATAATATAGCTTTATAGAAAGATTAAAAAGCAAACCCCAATATAGAATATTATAACAATCTTAGCATTTAATTGTGTTTTAGTTTGCATGTCAAACGCTTTAGCAATAGGTGAATCAATGACTTTTATCTTCTTTAAGTGTTATAAAACTCTTGGTTCATGTATAGACAAATAATATCTCAAAAAAACACTACTAATTGGTAATGATATTTGTTTAGTTTTTTTAATTTAACGGTCTTTTTGCAACTTCTCCTTTAACTTTTTTAATTTCAATTATAATTTCAGGACTTACTTTTTAACAACAAGCAAAATCCCTTTCTCATTGATATTTAATAGATAAGCCCTAACTCTTGTATATGTTCCAAACTGTTGTAAACCACAAAAGTTACAAGTCAATTTCCAACTACTCCTTCTTCTCCCATTTTATCAATTATTGTCACATATTTTTATAATGGACTATTTTATTCATCCTTATTTTTTGATGTAACACTATTACTAGATCAAAAACTTAAAGTTGAATGAGCCATATGACCTATGAGTTAAATTAATAAATCAATATATGATCAAATATAGGGTTTATAATATTTGACGTCATGACATTCATCAAGAGCAATAAATAAAACAAAAACATAAGATCATCATTATTGAGAATTCAAACTCTGATCTTTAAGCAGAAAAAAAAGAAATTAAGCAGGAACAATATTCATGGCATTATAAATGCAACAGTCCACAATTTAAAAACCAATTGACATCATGGCATTATAAATGCAACAGTCCACAATTTAGAAAGCAGAACTTCTTAATGACAATTATGCTACAAAACAAGAAACCAGCTTTACTCTTATTTGAATCAACATTTGATTGTGACAGTGGAAATTACTAAAACAAAAATAAATAAAAATCCTGGGAGAAGTCAGTTTCAGAAACTAAAAGATAATCTAAGGTCTATCCCTATTATCTGGAAAACATATATATTACTTGAGAGTATATTGTACCCTGTCTGTGTAACATGAGTCTAAAACTCTCTTTCTCCACTGCTTAACAAGTTAACATACGCGTGCAACAATAACAGTTATACGTGATTGATTGATGCGCAACAAAAATAAAAAAATGAAATTGAAACTAGCTGCATATGATCCTTATGAACTAAACAAGTGAACCCTGATTTAGTGGACTATGGTAACTTAGAGAAAAAGCCAAACAAAAATTTTGCAAAATGTTGGAATAGATACCAGAGGTTTGGGATTACTGCAGAATAAAATTGTGCAAAGCATTTTTTCTTTTGGTATGTATATTATAAGATAATCCATCTATTCAGCTACTTTAAATCAATATAGAAGGAAACCCAAGAACAGTGGTGGAGCGGAGTTGATCCACGGTTCAAATCATGGAGGCACCAAGTGAAGGCTATGTATTAGGGCCACGACTGCCAGGGGGATTAGTCAGGTGAAGTCTGGAACACTCGTGTTACCCAAACTACATATATATATATATTTATTTATTTATCTAG
Source organism: Diospyros kaki (assembly GCA_036245055.1). Lineage (NCBI taxonomy): Eukaryota > Viridiplantae > Streptophyta > Magnoliopsida > Ericales > Ebenaceae > Diospyros > Diospyros kaki. The sequence goes on along the minus strand of BSEG01000001.1, from coordinate 36,736,498 downwards.
CACCTTTAAGAATAGACAGAAATTTTGTGCCATGAACACTTTGACTATTTCTCCAGACTAGCCTCAACCGCATACCTTCAGTCAAGTAGCAGCCAGAAAAGTTCAATGCAAATACCTACATACATACACATCTTAGTTGTGTTCGCTGTTCATATATATAGATGTGTGCATAAAGAACTCTCTTTTACATGCCAAGCCAAACATCAAATCAGCCCTCCTGCACAATGTAATTCAAAAATGTTTCTACAATAATCATAAACATAGGAAATCTAATGTAGCATTTAGCAACCTAAGCTAGCAAATGTCAATGAACAGAGAGAGAGAGAGAGAGAGTAGCATTTAGCAACCTAAGCTAGCAAATGTCAATGAACAGAGAGAGAGAGAGAGAGAGAGAGAGAGAGAGAGGGGGGGGGGAGAGGGTTACTTAGAGCGGGAATGACCAACAACGAGGAGAAAGGGAACGACCGACAATGAGGGAAGAAGGCACGACAATGACAGCTCGATCTTTTGGATTCACGACTGGAGAGATCTTCAGGCTAACAAAATAGAATCGGAAATGAGGGATCTAGAAACGAGAAAACGGGGGAACGACGACTAGAACGAAAAGATAGCACAACAACGAGGGAGCACCGGAGTAACAAAAGGAGGCTTTTGGTTTTAAGATTTAGAGCGTTGGAAGAAAAAAAATAAAGAAGAGGGAAAAAATGAGGTCGATTGTTAGGATTCGTGCATGAGATGGGAGGTAATCACTAGAAGTGCGTTTCTGGCAAATTTATAGATTTTGCGATTCGGGCTGAAACTTTTCACTTATTACAAAATGACCTGAAAACCGTTTCGGGCCGTTTTTTATATTTTCAAAACGAGAAACGGTTCGAAAACATTGAAATGACATATCTAAGTCGTTTCCATGCTTCATAGCTCAAATTCATATCCTATCTATAATGTGTAATTTAATATTTATTTTTATAATCAAGTGTGTTACTATTGGGTTTGAATTATAAACTCAAATCTTTTAAACCGTCTCATTAATTGAGCGCTTAAATAAATAATAATTATAAGATCATTACCAAAGTACTTTCACAAGTAAGCATAACTAATAATAACTTGATTTTGCTCCCTATGATTACTTGTCTTATTTATTATTTGAATTATATATCTTTCTCACCCCCCCCCCCCCATTCCACCATTTTTCCCAGACAAAACATTCATTGTTGGCCGCCAAGTTTTCGCTGTTAATGAGTTTGATTTGTTTGCTGGACTGAACGTTTGAGTGTCAATTGATTGGTGGGCTCCGGCCTCTCCTCTATGGGTATAGGTCCATCCATGTGGCCCGGCCCATATGTTTTCATCCACGTTTCTGCATATTTAAGAAATAAGAAAGGTACTATGTGCTAATTTTAATAAATTATTGGGTACCTAATGTAATTTAAAACTCAATTTGAGGTTATGTGGACTGCCCTTAACATTTTCTAAATCATGCTTGTGGTGCCTCTCTGATTTGGTATATTTATAAAAGACGAACTTATACAAACTTAGTATGCAAATTGAATATTTTCTCAAAAAATCATGCACCATGTTTTCAAAATTATAGAAATTTTCTACCTTATCCTTATAAATTCTCCAAAAATCCCTTTTCATCCTCTTTATCCATCTCTTTCTCGCTCTATATACATCTATATCTCACTATATTATCTTAAAAAAATTAAAAGACAAAAAGAATAAAACAATATAATAACAACAATAGCATAAAGAGACAGAGTTGCTACATTTGTCGCATTGTAGAAAATGAAAAATAAGAGAGAGTAAATATGTTTAATGACTTAATTACTCACAATCGTTACCTGTCATTATATTAAATCATGTTAACTTAAAAATCTTGTAAGTTGCGACTCGACTAGACTTGCTACAATTGATACCCAGAACAACTCAAAACCACTACTCCATTTGTTGCACAAAAATGCTGCATAATGCATATACAAAATAAAATAAACTAAAAAATGTTATATGCCTATCGATGTTATAATATGCTGCATATGTGCAGCTGTGCACAACACGTAAAAAGGTTAGAAGAAAATTAAAAAGGAAGGAAAGGCCTCGGGTTGGGCCGCCTAGTCTCGGGATAATGGGCCGTGTTGGACCAACCTTCACGGAAGGTTGGCCCGGTCCATTTAACATTTATAGGTGAAAGAATTGTGATTTGTGAGAGCGTTTTAGATAAGTTATTTATTTGAATAAAAATTATCTAGCCGCGGGGTTGACAAGCAATGTGATATAATTTTTGTGAAGGAAGAAGTCAGTATATTTTTAAATATATAAGAGATATTATATGTAATTAAGCCAAACTTCAGGTGTGCCAAAAGTAATTTATCCTATTTTTTATTAAATATACATGTATTATAACTAAAATGGATGAAATTACTCTAGAAATGTGTTCAGAATTCAGATTTTTATTATTATTATTATTATGAAAATTGTTCGAAAACCAGCATGCATGCTCATAGAACAATCTTCCAAGTGCTTTTAACTTAAAAACATTATTTTCCTGTTCACATTAGAAATTCTTAATTTCGATTGATGTAATTAAGCTTGCAAGTCAGTCAACCATTTCAGGTTCCCGTGTGCCCCAGCCTATAGTAATCAGGCTCCCTACCACGAGTCACTCTCACATCCAACTAATTTGCTAGGTTTTGAACTTCGAATAGTTTATTTTTTCATGATTATTATATATGTGATTTACATATATTGTTGTCAATGAGAAAAGTATGACCTTGTCACATGCAATAATTTATTTAATTAAATAAGCATACAAAAATTATGTGTTAATCTTCTCGTGAGAGAAATTTTGAACCCTGCAATTTAGACATCATCCATTTCCATTGCCCCACATTATAGACACCAATCACTGATGAAAATAGGAAAAAGAGAAGTTATATTAATCTATGCCAGCCAATATGGGTCTTCCCCTAGAAAAATGAGTGTGGTGATGGAGGCTGCCGACGGCCTCAGTTTCCTGGTTAGTAGTACTCTTTGAAGATCCAAAAAGGAAAACCTGACCCACTAATCCAAGCAACTCTGTCTTCACATGGTCTTGGAATTGAAAGCTGCCTCCCCCTCCTGTACGATGGCAGATACAAGGGTGTCAAAAATATAGGTCCAGAGATACATACATCTTTACATAATTGAAGGCAACTGGACTCACCAACCATTTTACATCATGGGTTGCTCCTTTGTGGTGATATCTTCTACTGTCAAAGGTTAGACACCACGAGGGTTTAAAGAGTATAGCCACCAACACATCTTTACATAACTGAAGGCAACTGGATTCACCAACCACTTTGCCACATCACTAACCTGTTGCTGCTGAGTAAGAATGACTTAGCAGTCAACTAATACCAAATGTAGGGTTCGGATTTCACCATATAACCAACGTTGACAGCATCGATTGTAATTGTCCTGCCTTGACAATGTTAAGTAGTTTTTCAACCCTTGTTGAATCGTATAAGGTATATCGGCCAGTAGGGTCTAAATTTTCACAGTTCCTCCACAACATAGCCCCCCACCCCGGATTTACAGTTTCATTTTCACATCTGGATGAAGTCAGAGTTCCCTGCTCAACTTCTCTGCCTATGGACTCAAAAGGTGTAGTTAAATAACTCACAGACTTGGCCCCACAGGTATGGTCCAGCGGTAAAGTACTTATAAGGTTAACAGGAGCATCGGAGGTTCGAATCTCAGCGACAACTAATGGCATTTATTTGTTGGCTTGTTGCCCTTATGGAGAGAGGGTCTTGGTGCGCCCTGTCCCCCCTCCGGGGGTCCCGTCCGCATGATATAAAGGGGATCCATAGGGAAGGTAGCCGTTTTCCGAAAATCCACTTTGAGTGTGTATAGGCTGGGTCCGCATCCGGATTTACCTGGACGTGCATCAGGGGGGAAGGTCATCGTCCCTTGGGAATTAGTTGAGCGTAAGTCCGGATACCCCAAGTGAATCAATAACAAAAAAAAAAAAAAAAAAAAACTCACAGACTTGTTTGGCTTAGAAGCCACCCCCACCAATTAATGGATGAGCTGTTCCCACCAACTCATAAATCATCAGCACTATTTTTCTTTTTTCTTTTTTTACTTTTCTGATAAAAAAGCTATATAGTACTATGCTAAGAAATAGGACTTGTCTAGGTAAGCCTGGTGATTTAAGTAATAACACGGATAACAAGGGCGATCAATGGAAATAAAAGGGGTCCCACAAAGAAAATGAAAAGCAACCAAAGTGGCAAAGAGAGTTCACATGACTCAACATTGTGTCTCTGTCAAGGAAAGATGGAATGGGAACACAAATCTTTAATGATTAAGGGTTATGATGCCTAAGGCCCACTGCTCACACAACCTGAAGTTGACCCCTTGGACATAAATCCTAATTGACAACTCGACACTCTAAATTTCAGAGGGGCGCAACTCAATAATATGCTGTGCTACAGAAGTTAGGTGTATATGGTAAAATATGATACTGATGTTGACCATACTAAGTTGCAGTCTTTATTAGAAACCAGTGCATGAACCACATCCTTGATTTGTATCTCTAGCTTGTAACAATTCTCTCTTGGAAGCCTAGCTGGTTTGCCTTGGCTTTTATGGACATGGTTAACTCCAAAGTGTGTGGGGTGCACCCTAAGTAACCCATCACAAAGGTGAGCAGAGGGACAAAGTCATAAGCAAAATGAACTGAATATGTAATTACATATTCTCTTGGTCAAACCGCCTGAATTATATACTATGAAAACTTTTATGCAAAAAATGTTTAGGAAAAAAAAAAAGGGTGCAACGAACTTTAAATGAAAAAGAATAAATAAAGGGCAATCACATGTAATCAGCAACAAAGAAGAGGAATAGCATTGAGAAAAAGCACAGCCAAAAAGGGGAAAAACCATACCCAAGCTTATAATATTAGGGTTTGGGTAAGACGAACTTATTTTCTTCAATGCCTACTGTATCGAGTATTGAGTTTTGAGTTTAATTCGGCTTAATGATTCAACAACCCTTTATGATGAACTATATTGTGGTAAAACTGTAAAATCAATTGATAAAAAAATTGTAAATGTTCAACTTTCTCGTGGAGATAAGAGTCTATTGCCCAAAAACATAAAAACAAAAAATTAAAACAAAATCTTAAAAAAACATAACTAATAAAAATAAAGAAGAGGGACAACCAATTATTGCTCAAATATGGAATCTCAAATTTTGATAAATTTGATGCAACATTTTCTCTCAATTTTTTAATTTGAAGATGGAGCATGGCAGCTAAAGAATGTATAGTGTATAAAATATTGCTAGGGACTAAAATTAATATTTACCAGAAGATATTTATATTTCACATCATAACACACCCATTCTGGCAACTAAAAATCTCATTAGGCCGAAACAACTCCTCGTGATGAACATTATACCAAATGATATGCAAAGCATTATCACAAAGAGATAAAGATTATTCCCCTTCCTATCCAAGTTATGTCACTAATCTGGTCTTATGCATCTTTTTTCGTCTGTAGTTAGACAACCAAAAACAAAACTGTTCAGCGGACAAGGTCAAAGACTCCAAATTTTAGACAAAGGCTATACAACCGCTGCTAAACAAATCAACAATCGCAGAATTTACATTTTGATGATCCATGTTCTCATCATGTATGACAAGTTCAAGCTTGTAAATATAAAGATTTTCCTAAAACTGGAGATGAAAGCTAAAATTCCCATACCAGTTCTTTAGAAACTGAAACAAGAAAGAAAATAATTGCTTGAAAAAAATGAGAAGGAAATAAATTTTCTTCCTTTCTAGTTCAGGATAAAAAAGAGAAATCTCATCCGCAGCAACATATCAAGCTTTAATCCCACAATGTGGGTTAGTTATGTGAATTCAATCTCGCCAATTATTTCTATCAATGGCCTCATCTTCCTTAAGACCCTTATAACTCATGGAAGATAATATCTCAAATAAAAGAAAATTAATGTTTTGAAAAACCAAACATACTAGAGGTATTACTCTCCCTACACATGGTTTTCTTCAATTTTTTTTGGAATCCTCTTTCTATTACTTGCAGCAACACCTCCCCCCCCCCCCTCTCGCCACACACAATCTCAAGAATATATTATTGCAGCAAGTAAAATACAGGGTAGACAAAAATGTACCTAAAGGTTGAAAGTGACCACCCTAATTAAAGGGATCGCCTATTCTCTGATGAAAGCAGCCAGGTTTTCACCTAAAATGCATATTGCATCATTGAATCGAAAGCATCCTCGTAGAAAGTACTGGGGACTGGGGTTCTGGCACTTGCTGATGCAGTGAGCTGTACTAACTGTACGTTGAACGTGCTTAATAGAAAGGATGTGACAAGAAAACATAATGAAGCACTCAACATTTGCAACCAAAAGGGATCACGTTAAGACAGCAGGATTTACAAATATTTGAACAACAGCAGATGGATCTCATAACTTTTCACAAATACTAACCATATTGGTTCTACAATAAACCCACAGCGACACAAGCATTAGGTGATGCAGAGGAGATTAATTTCTGAATATGTTCAATCTTCTCAAAATGGCAAGCTCTTTGAAGTTGAACTGGATGTGAGGGACTTCAAATGATTGGATGGAACAAACTCCTGTGGCAAATTGGCCCTCTTCACAATCCTTTTCATGTTGTTCTGCAAGCTCTGTTGGACTAATTGCTTAACTGCTTTTCTCTCTTCGCCCATCGTGCTTTCTTCCTCCTCTAAACACTCATTAGACTGAAGATTTGGGTCTGCAGATGATGAAGTCCCACATATAGGAGCAGACACAGCAGCACCTAAACCACCCCCAAAGCTTTCCAAAACTTGCTTCCCCTTTTCTACTTGCAAACATTCCAAGATCCTTGAAGCCCTTTTCTGTGCCAATGTGGTGCCCAAAAGTGTTAACTCAAGTAGTGACGAAACTATTCCAGCCTCAATCATCACATGCCTATCTCCATAGCATTTGTGTGCCATAACCATTAGAATATAAGATGCTTTCTCTTGACAACCTGGTGAATCAGTCCAATTCAACACATCTACAAGAATTGGGAATGCATCAGGCACGATGCTGACCCCTTTTCGACCTTCTGCTGTTGATACAATGTTGCTCAGAATTGAGAGAATTCTTTCACTTACTTCAATGTCTCCCAATGTACTCAAAAGAAATGGTAACAAATCAGTTTCCAATATCAATGGTACATTTAATGGTGATATGGAAAGATTATATAGTGCTCGCAGAGAGTCCTGCTTAGTTTGAGCACTACTTGATATATCCAAATCTTTCAAGGTGTTCACTAGGAATGGGATTGCACCAGAAGAACCAATAATCAGTTTATTAGAGTCCAGAGCACTCAAGCCAAGAAAATTTGCAATGATTGCTTCAGAAACAGCTGAGTTTGAAGACATGTTCAGAGATTCAATGAGCTTTAGCATCTTATGAACAGCTCCTGCTTTGACAATGGCAGCTTTGTTTCTGCAAACGGGTTTACAAGAATTTCAGGGGTTACAAAGGAACAATTGATGATTAAAGATAGTAATTGAAAGGAAATGTCAAGTTATTAACCAATTAGATGTCAAAAAGGCAACCAATAAATAAGATTTATTTAAAACAGAAGAGTTGCCTACTATTTATTTAAATAAAACAACACCCAGATGTGTAGAAAACGACTTGTCAGCATCTGTTTAGGTTCCAACATGATGTTGCATAACAAAACAAATCGAAGGAAAATAATTCTCCCCTATTAAGGAATCATATGTCCTGTTTACTTGGCTAGGAAATGTTGTTAACAAAAACTAAAATAATATTTTAAAGACAGGAACCCTTTGGCCCATTCTTGAGGGCCAGTTTTCCCGAATTAAAATTTCCTCTATTCTTATCTTTTATTTTGCTTATGTTGAACAGCGAAATGGATTCCAGCTGAAATACCGTACCGGATTAATTAAAAAAGAAGAAAAAAAAAAAAACTCACGCTTCATTGGCAATTCCAAGGTTGAGAAGCGCATAAAGGGAGGCGATCTGGCAATGCAGATCTTCAGAATCGAGCAATAAGACGAGAGGTGGAATTGCTCCGAGCAATGCAAGTGTGGTTCTGGTCTCCGAGTTCTCCTTTGTCAGCCTCCTCACATCCATGGCGCCCCCCAGAACGTCGTCGCTTTGCAATTTCTCCACCACTCTCTTCAACTCCTGCAACTTGTCCGCCTTCCCCTTCGCCTCCTCCTCTGCCGACTCACCGACGCCGGCGCACGTCGTCCCCGACAGCTTCAATATCTCCGACAACTTCTCGGATCCCCCGTTCTTCTTATCGACTGACCCCGATCTCTGCTTCTGATCGTTCTCCTTGGCCTTGGCGTCCGTTCGTCCGTCATGCCGGAGGGCCGAGCCGCCGCAGCGCATGGCATCGAAGATCATCCGGCGGAGCGAGGCGCTGCGAAACGGCGCCCACGAACGGGAGTCGCCGGGGCCGGCTGTGCGGTCGAGCACCAAGGAGCAGAAGCCGTGGGGGCGTCCCTTCTCCATCCTCGAATCGAACGTCTTCTCCGGCGAAATCTCCTACATTGCACTCTGTAGCTCTCTCTTCTCTCTATAGAGTGAAAACAGACGCTACAAACTCATCTGAGCTTCTCTTGGCCTTTTGTCATGTATATATATTCATTTATTTATGAATGCGAGTGCGAAGAGAGACCAAAGCGACAGAAAATGCTAATGTTGCTCTAACTAATATATGTTTAGTTTTTATCTTTCTATTATTTTTTTTAAATATATATATTTTTAAGAAATCATAATTTTATAAAAAAATAAATCTAGATAAAGAGATAAATAATTTTCAAATTATCGCCCCTCAGAACTAAACTTTTACAGTGATTATTGTGTTTCAAGAGAACAGTGAGTTGGACAAGATAAATAAGTAATTTATCTTAAAATTATGACTTGATTAATTGAAAAAAAATTATTATGTAATTTTTAATTTATGATTATTGTTTAATGATGTTTTACAATGTTTTTTTTTAATTTTTTTTTCTAAATCATTATTTAAAAATTATATAATCATCCTTATCATCTTTCTTCCTTTTAACTCATGATAAAGCCATCTGTTTCTGATAATATTTTATGATTATAATAAATTAATAAATTAAAAATTCATTTCAAAATTATAAATAACCTAAAAGTTCAGTATTTTTTTAATGTAATCTAACATTTATATATTCATAAAATACTTAGATATATATTTAAAATTAAATCTAAAAGCCCACTAATTTTTTAAAAATTTTATATTCATAAAATATAATTAAAAAGGCTGTAGCTGTGATGACATTGGCAATGCAGGCCAGGGGCAATGCTCGCAGAAGGGTTTTATCGATTGTTTATTATTTTTTATTTCAAGCTTTCAGTCACTAATTTCCAGCTCCGACTTCTGTTTGGTTTTGTTTTCTATTTTGTAGCTGTTTCCATTGTGTCTCTTCTACTATTTCACTATCTTGTGCTTACCTCACTAAATCCATATTCAGTAAATCTGAGTGTGTGTATGAGGTAATATCACAAAACTCAAGAGTTCAACCAAAAATATAATCCATAACTACAACTTTTAGTAGGGCAAATCGCCCAACCAACCAACCAAACAAGCAAGCAAGCATGAATTGTGATATCAATATCCTCTCATGCTGAATGGGAAACAAAAACAACATAGTAACAAGTTCTATTTCGCATATATGTACAGCTCACGCATGCAGTATCAGTCATTGGCAACCATAGCCTCAATTCCAGAGCTATTCTCCACCTTTTTGAAAAATAATCTACTATGGGGAGGAAGATCCTTAGCCGATGGGGATACATCCGCATCAACTATGATAGAGTCCTCTTCTTTGAAGTCTCCTCTTAAGACTCCCATGGCAATTTCATTCTCAACCATTTGTTGTATCACTCTCTTGACAGGTCTTGCTCCAAAGTTCGGATCAAAACCCAGTGTCCCAAGAAGTTCGACAACTTCCTTTGTGTACAAAAGATCAATGTTCTTCTGTTTGAGCCTCTCTTTCACCCGATTCAACTGCAAATCAAAATAATAGCACTTTCACAAACTGATTTCCTTATTAAATCTAAGACAACAATAGCAGACGGTAAATATTGTTGGCTAGAATGTGCAAACTACAACACTTGATTCAATCTATAAAGGAAAAGGCAGATGACATGTCTGATGCTCAAAACAATGATAGGCGTGTGCATCAGACTGGGTAACACAAACATGAACACGTGTAACACATCCAACAGCCAAGGAATGCTTAGCTAAAACTCCTAGTGATATGAGCATATATCCAATTTAAGCTACAAGGAAATCAGTAGTTATCTATTACCAATCAGAGAATAGACCTAGGTTTTCTAACCTAAATATTAAACTCCATCTAGTATTCACCTATGGTTGTGTATGCAAAGGTACAAATAATTCAAGCATTTTCTGGATCCATGCGCGCCCCCCGCCCGGGGGGGGGGGGGGAGGCGCGGCGGTGGTTGTTCGCATTAACTAAAATTTTCCACCTAGAATTCATTAGCTGAAGTTTGCATATAAATAAGAAAAGAATGAAGACATTGAGCGATAAATAGACTTCAAGCGGAAAGTTTGAAACAATATGAAGAATACATGGATGAAAATTGGCAGTGAAAAGAGGGTAAATGCTGTACCCACAAATAACTCTCACAAACTTATGTGGCACACAAATTCATAATAATCCTACCTAAAATTAACAATAAATCTACTCACTACTATGCCCTACTGTTAATTTTGGATAAAACTATTATATATTTGTATGTGTCGTGTCAGTTTGTGAGAATTGTTTGCCAAACTCGTTTGTGCGTTCTAGCATTTTCCTAAAAAGAGTTTTAAGGCTTGAAGATGAAAAAAATGATAGACTACCATGATGAATTTGCAGAGAAAGTTAATTACCTGAATCTCAACAATTTTGCTGATTTCTTTGGAGTCAAGAGGTTGGAAAACAATGTATTCATCAATCCGATTCATGAACTCTGGTCGGAAAGTTTGCCTGGCCAGTTCAATAACCTGTTTTTTCATGACATCATAAACAGCTTCCTTGCCTTCATGTGCAGTTCTAAGAGTTTCAAGTATATAGTGGGACCCAATGTTTGATGTCATTATTACAACACAATTTGTGAAGCTAACAGTCCTCCCTTGTGAGTCAGTAATCCTCCCATCATCCAACAACTGCAACAGAATATTGAAAACATCATGATGTGCCTTCTCGATTTCATCAAAGAGTACAACAGAATAAGGCCTTCGGCGGACTACTTCAGTGAGTTGACCACCTTCTTCATAACCAACGTATCCAGGTGGGGCACCAACCAAACGAGAAACAGCATGTTTTTCCATGTACTCACTCATATCAATTCTCACAAGAGCATTTTCAGTGTTGAAAAGGTACCCAGCTAAGGCTTTTGCAAGCTCAGTTTTACCAACACCAGTAGGTCCCATGAACATAAAGCTCGCTATAGGACGGTTTGGATCAGACAATCCAGCTCTAGAGCGTCGAATTGCATCAGCAACTGATTTCACTGCCATATCCTGGCCAACCACCCTCTTGTGGAGAACTTGTTCAAGCATGACAAGCTTATCTCTCTCTGACTGCTGGAGGTTAGACAAAGGTATGCCAGTCCACTTGCTTACAATTTCAGCAATATCAAGATCAGTAACCTCTTCCCTTAGCAAAGAACTTCCAGATTTTCGATAGTCAGCAAGGTTTCTTTCAGCTTCTTCTAGTTGGCGTTGGAGAGACATTAGCGTTCCATATTTGAGCTCAGCAGCACGATTTAGGTCATACTCACGTTCAGCAGCTTCCATCTCTAAGTTCACTCTGTCAATCTATTGCCAAAAAATAATGTGAGACATTAGAAAATGTTAGGACATTAAATATATAATTGCCACGAGTACAATGAAGTACCTCCTCTTTAATTGACCGTATCTGAGTCATGAGAACTTTCTCACGTTCCCACTGCTCAGTTAACTCTTTTTGTTTTTGTTTAAGCACCTCGAGATCACTCTCCAGCTTTGTTAACCTTTCTTTGGATGCTTTATCAGTATCATTCTTCAGAGACAATTTCTCCATCTCTAGCTTTAGCACAGCCCTATCTATCTCATCCAACTCAGTAGGCTTAGAAGTAATTTCCATTTTTAGCTTTGCAGCAGCTTCATCAACAAGATCAATGGCTGAAATCAAGAAAGGAATATATGAGAAACAATGTCTGGAAAGGATAGCAAGTTCCTCTATAGTAAATAAGAACTTCTAAACAGAAGAAATGTATCCTTAGTCCAATAGAGGAGCAAATGGTTTAATGGGAATGTGCTTCTGGACCAAAGGAGAGCACACAATTTTAGAAGAAACTGATGGCAATCTGTCTCATTTCTTGTTTCACTTTTTCTTTCCTACTTTCTGGATTAGACAGGGCACAAAAAGAGATCCATCTCAGCAGGAAGGTTCATGATAACTCATGCATTTTGTAAGAGGCCATTTCCTCCAATTAGCATCCATCAAAGCAACTAAGCATTGTAAATTAGGTTCGGACAATTTTAACTTGGGAAGATCAAAGAGAAGCACTGACATACGGTTGACTATGGACCAGATTGATAATTTGATTCGTGTACAAGCATTGATAGATAGGAACATGAAGAACACCAGACTTCATGCTCCTGGATAAGGATAGCACAAAGATACTATTACCTTTATCAGGTAAAAAGCGCTCTGTTATGTATCTATCTGCAAGAACTGCTGCTGAAACAAGGGCACTGTCTGATATTTTAACCCCATGATGCAGCTCATACCGTTCACGCAATCCACGAAGAATTGATATTGTGTCTTCCACAGATGGCTGGCCACAGAACACCTGTTGAAATCTGCGTTCCAAAGCTGGATCTTTCTCAATGTACTTTCTATATTCGTTCAAAGTGGTTGCTCCTATACAACGGAGCTCACCTCGGCCAAGCATTGGTTTCAACAAATTTCCAGCATCCATTGCTCCACTAGTAGCTCCTATGCAATAGACACAATTAAGACCAAGAATTCAGAACATACCATACACAACCAAACAAGAATTCAGAAGAGTATTTATTATTTCCAAGGACTGCTCACCAAACAAATACTTCAAATTCTAGCTGAAATTGCCACATTCAGTTGGGGGGAGATCAGCCCTTATGTGTAAAGGTACAATAGTTCTACATTACAATTAACTCAATCATAAATCATGGTATCTGTAAAGTAGCTGAGCCATAAGTTTTCAGACATTGATGATCTTATCAAAATCTTTCAGAAATTTTACAGATACTGCCAACTAATTGCTCTTAATGTGGCTTAACAAGCATGTTAACACTACAAGATAGGGCCCTCATTATGATCACAGTATGAATCCCATCCTCTCACACTATTTCTTTCATTTCATTTTATATGTCTATGTTATGCCTATATACCTTGATTAACTCTTAAAACCTCTGACATTCGTATGTCTGGGGAACTATTACTGTATTGAATTTGCAAACTGCAGGTTGTCACTCTACTGCTATTATTTTTATGGACAGAAACGCGGATAATATTGACCTAGCCAAAAAAAAAAAAACACAGATGATATTGGGAGGAAAGCCTTGAACATCAGATGAACAGAATAGCCACCAGCATCCTCTACTGTATGGATCCCATCAATAAAGAAATAATATTGGGAAGGAACCCTCCAAACAGATACTCACCAGCTCCCACTACAGTATGGATCTCATCGATAAACAAAATAATTTGTCCATTTGAAGCTGTAACCTCCTTCAAGACAGCTTTTAATCTCTCCTCAAAGTCTCCTCGGAACTTGGCACCAGCAAGCAGTGAACCCATATCCAAAGAAATTAACTGTACAAAAAAAGAACCTAATTAGTGACTGGAAAAGGAAAAGAAAAGTTAAATTAACTGTTGTAATTTGAGCTCCAAGTGCGAGGCAGAAAGGGTTAGAATTTTTCAATATTTTTCTATAAATGGGCTTCCACTAATTGGAATTTTGGATTGTGAAAAATGAGTTGATAAGACCAATATAGCCCATTAAAGTGATCCAATAAAGTTTTTGGGCTTAAGTTCATCTCAACATTTAATTATGTGCGATATGAAAAGGTATAGAGAACTTATAAGTTATTGGGCCGCTTAATGAGAGTGCCCATTAAAGAAGTGCCCATTAAAGAAACCCTAGGATTAGGTCTCCTCTTTCATCCAAGATTCAGTTTTCTATTTAAATAAAAAACTGTGATTGTTTGCCCCATTGATAACATCCATCCAATTATTGAAGAGGGAAAGGGAGCATCTAGTCAGAACATGTGAACTTTTTCATGTTGATTCAATTTCAACATTGCCTACCAGCAGTCCACCTAAAGAGAAGATTCAGATGGCTGTGAAATCCAGTATTTCTATAGCCCTCTTTTACTTATGTGTTCTGATTTTGATATTTAATAACAGATTAATCCAACAGAAAGTGCCTAAATTTGAATAGCTATTGAATGATTCAAATTTGAAAACAAATCCATCACATCCCTGAGATGTAGTTTACCATGATTCATACACTCAAACCTCACATTTGATTTGAATCCACCAAGTTACCGTACATATGCATTTTCAATAATTCTCATATATATTGGATTTTAAGGCGAATGTTGAATTTTAAATAAGTTCGACTTTGACTGTGTTCAAGCCTTAAGCAGCTCAACAAAACATCCATGTATAAATACATTCAGAGTCATTTAGTTGCTTTTTTCTTTTTTTCCCAAATGTCATCATGATATAAACCAAGGGCAGAAGTTTAGCCCCTCCAATAAAAGGTCATAAGGTAAATTCTTGAAGAAAGGTAGAGCCTAAAACCGCTGTAAATACCTACAAAATAATAATGTATGGGAGATCTAAACCATTTCAAACAAATTTCTCCTTCAATACTTTCCCCCCTCTAATAAGTTAAGTACTCTAATTTAAAGGACAAAAGAAAGGAAATAACTGGGGAAAAAAGAAAGGAAGAATGGAAGAGAATTTTCACCTTCCGATTCAGTAAAGGTTCAGGAACATCTCCGCGGACAATTCTTTGAGCTAATCTGCAAGACGTGAATTATAGATGTAACCAAATTTGTACCAGCACATGAGATCTATGGAACTTCCAAGTAATATAGTCTGAACATCATGATTTGCATGTCAAAAATTTTTCCCACATGCCCCAGTTGATAGCCTAGCGGTGACAACAAGAATAAATATGTAAGAAACTTAAAATGGTTTTCACTCATATCAACATATTATACCTAATAGATATTCTCATTCCCATCACCATGTTGCATACCCTTATTCCCCTTTTCTATAAGCTTCCTGAAAACTGGAAAAGTCGTTACAATAAATATGTATGAGACAGCACAGATGTCATAGATATGCAGGATTGATTTAATGCTTATCATATGAAAATTTCATAAACAACTAGAAATATTTTAATCTCCACTGTCTGATCTCCATCAAGAATATGTATTAGCAGCCACATTTTCATCAGTAAAAGTCGTCAGCATACAGAAAGGTAGAATAATATAAGTCACTGATTATCAATGGAACTAAAGGTTTCTCATGAAATGCACCCCCAAAAAAATCAGTAATAATGTGGGAACCAATAAAACAATTCTAAAAAATTTCTGCTTATCTAGAAATCTAATGAACTTCACAAATAACCAACGAAGATTTGCCAGATCTTTTCAACTTAAATTCTAGGCAAAATACAGGGATATAATATAGCCTTACAAAAGTGGATAAAGATGATTTAGTGAGCCCCCTAAACCGTAGAATCCATGTAGCCAACTCCACTGAGGTGTATTATGGCTTGGTGGTGGTGGTGTTGCTGCTTGAAATCTAATGCTCAGTGTGAAAGTGAAATTAAGTTTACCATTAACTTAATTACAAGAAAATATCAATCTCAAAGTAATTCTTGAACTACTCTTTTCAATAGAAAGTAACCTCAACTATGCCAAAGTAACCTCATCGAATGTTCAGAAAGTAATTCTTGAGTACTCTCGTCCAGAAGTGAGCTAGCCTTTCATTTTTCTAAGGTATACTGTTATCAAATTTAGAACTTTGTTAGACAACTGTTATTGAAATGACTGTCAATGGATAAATGTTGGAATTAACATAACATGTTCTGCCAATGAAGTTATTTTAAAAAGTTTTTGATTGTTCAACCAGAAGATGGAATTTTCTAATATCGTACAAAAGGAATTAATCTCATGTCCCCAGAGAATAATTTATAAACCACTAACATAGGAGTTGCATTCCCAAAAAAGATGTCAGGTGCAGAAAATATTAAAGAGCGTACATACCCTTCAGCAATGGCAGTTTTCCCCACACCAGGCTCACCAATAATGACAGGATTATTCTTTCTTCTCCTAGATAATATTTGGATACACCGCCGTATTTCATCATCCCGGCCAATAACTGGATCTAGTTTTCCTCGCCTAGCTAGTTCTGTCAAGTCATTTCCATATTTCTCAAGTGCTTCATACTTGCCTTCAGGATCTACATCAAATAAAATATAATGCATAAGCAGAAAAAATCCATTCTCCAGACCAATGAACATTCAAAGAAGCAGAAACTAAACAAGCATAGCAATAATGATTCAAGCATAATCAAAGACAAAGGAAAAAATATATACAAATTAGTTTAGACAATACTTATAATGACATTTTTTTTTAATAGAATGGACATGAATGCAAGTGAGGAAAATGCCAAAATCATTTGAACAAATATGGTACTTTGGTTATTAAAAAAAAATCTCACGTGTTCAAAGATATCATTCAATTATTGTAGGTTTCATGTCTTTGTGCAATTCTCTCTTAAATGCCATGTCACATCCATCCTAAACTACTTGTGAAATGGAAATGCACATAACCATTAAGCTTTAATAGGTTGGGTTGTACTCTGATCAGTAACTCTTTGGCTGCCACGAACAGCTTGAATAGCATCTTTTAAAGCCTTCTCACTGAGTTGCAGATTCCGGAATAACTGGATCCCAAACCTGTTATCTGAAAAGAATGCCAAGACCAAATGCTCCACAGAAACAAAGGCATCTCCCATTTCTTTCTTATGCTTCCTTGCGTTGTCCAATAGAGAACTGAGATGTGATCCCAATCTTGTACCACTTGTGTCACCTGTCACCTGCCATGGATACATATATTTTTTGGGGTAAGTAAGGCACATCAGCTGCATTTAATTTGCCAGGGAAATTTATAACCATCTATGCAAAGCAATAAATTTTCAAAAACAATTGATCTTTATACCTTTGGTTGCTGAGATATAAACTCATCCGTAGCTTGCAGAACGGATGTGTTGTCAAGACCAGCTTTGGTGAAAATTCTTCGAGCCAAACCATCCTTCTGTTCTAAAAGGGCTTTCATTAAATGCTCAGATTCAACCACTTGCTGTTTGTTAGTCTGTGCAGCATCCACAGCACCAACAACTCCCTCCCATGCCATCTCAGTGAACTCTGAATTATTAACCTGTTAAAGAATTGATGAGTGCATGGAAAACCATTAATAACAATCAAAAAGAAAAATGCTGCATCTAACTGCTAGAGAAAAGTAGAATCCCTAAAGGGTAAAAAAAAAAAAAAAAGATCTGTGATCGGCCAATGGAGAATTCTCAGGTAGCACATTCAATGCATTGAGATATTGGTAGACTACAAACTAGCAACATGATCGATAAAAGTAGAAAATTCATTCATCTCAAGATTGATAGTCTCCTGTCCAAAAGTTCATTCTCAAGTATCCCAATCCAAGCCCTCAAACAAGAATTCATATTTTCAATTTTCAAGCTATTATGACATAACGTAGTCTGAATTAAATACTCATATATTGTCAAATATATTTTCCCATTTTTGAACCAAAATAACTTCAATATCAAATATTCAAGAAAGAAATGAAGCAATAAACATCGATCTTACAATTCTTTGACAACTGAATAATTGTTTTGGGTTAGCTGAAAACAGAATAATTGTTGAACGCAGAAATAGAGTTTGAAGCCCTTTGTTGAAAACAGAATAATTGCTTTCAAGTAACAGGCTCAGCTATTCCATTAAGTTACTTTCATCTTCCCATACATAAATGCCATCAACAACCATTCCTTCTTTTTCTTAAAATTTTCAAAACTCAACTCCCACAATATTTAGCAAGAAGAACATGGCAGTGCTTCGTACCTAAATCATTCCTCACCAACTATCTACTAGCATAGGTGGCATCAAGCTGCAGTTGTGGGCCAACAAAGAAATTGAGTTTCCAATTACCAACACAGTATCATTCTTATAAACATTAATGCCTTCCTCAGTGCCACCAAGAATAAAAAGGAAAACACAGACATTGAAAAAGGAAAAGGAAAACTGGTAGCCAATGGTACATATGGAAGGTAACAATGTATTTGAGATTGCATATAAACAAACTGACTTCCCACGACCATATTTCCAAGAACATGAAATTCAAGCCGTAGGGATTTGCTCGTGTGTTGTTAAAACTTACAAGCTTTCTTTGTGCTGCTCAAGATGCTCCCTGAACTTTGGGGAGCAATGGTTGAATTATCAAATTTCAATCCCCGCCCAAGTCTAATTGAATGCCACACCATTTCCTAAACATTCATATAACAACATTTCCAGCCATTTCTTTCTGTAAATTACAGAAGTCCACTCATTATCATGACAAAATTACAAACTCTACAAGTAATCTGAATAAAAAACCATAAATTTCAAAAAAAGTAGCCAAAATTAAGGCCTCCACAGAACGTGACTAAAATCCAGATTTATGGGCCCACGGGAGCAAACATTTGAAATAAACTGCACTATGCTCTTCAATTTTGCGGTGTATGCTGTTAGAAATTTTATACTTCCCAAAGTTTCTACTTTATACCAGTTTGCACATAGACATATACTAAACCATATATATATATATATACAAAGATGAGACAGAAAAAGAATAGAATGTGAATATTTACTTCCAGTTATGTTGTTCTTTACTTCATGCTTGAGTGTCTTGGTTGCTTACCTACCTTACAACTCTAGCACATACGTTTAGCTCTTGCTCTCTCACTAACCAATATGGAAGATATGTCTTCTAACCTACCCACAACTAAGTGCACCTTAATAACGGACATCACAGCAGATATATACTAAAAGTTAAGGACATTCCTAGAATTTCATACTGGTCTTTCTTTTTTAAGAATCCTTTTCACAAATTCCTTGTTGGCATTCCCTCCATCAAGAGACCTCTTGTAATTTCCCATAAGTTCAAGAAATATGAATTTCTTACAGGTTGAAAGAATCTTGCAAATCCAATTGTAATTTAAAAAAAATCAAGTTTGTCGTAAAAGATTATTAAAATTAAAAGAATAAATAAATGCATTCTTAAAGAAGATATGGTCATTGATTGATATAATTGGGAAGCTAGAATCTAATATAGTCAACCTCACTTAGTGATATAATAATGGGGTTAATTGTGTATAAAAAGCAATGTGACTAGAGATGTAAATGAGTCCCCAATTGGTCTCAATTAACCCCATTTAAAATTAAAAAATATGAAAATTCATAATTGAGCAATGTAGGCATAAGGACTATTTGAACATTTATTAAAACAAATACGTGAATAAGGTTAATTGAGGACCCATTTACATCCCTGAATGCAGACCTAGCTGACATATGACTGTACAAGTTCATGCTTAATTCTGTAGATAGGGCGATTTATCACTATTTTAATTACATATTTTTTTTTAAAAAAAAAAGAGTTGACATTCTTGCACGTTCCAACCACTGTTCACAAGTATATCTGCATTTCGTTTGAAACAACTAATTTAATTTTCAATTAGTTAATTCAACATTTCTTATTAATCTCTCAGTTTTTGTATTGGATAAACACCTGTTTCTCCAGAAATGGCTAAACTCGAACTT
Organism: Diospyros kaki; assembly: GCA_036245055.1. Taxonomy (NCBI): domain Eukaryota; kingdom Viridiplantae; phylum Streptophyta; class Magnoliopsida; order Ericales; family Ebenaceae; genus Diospyros; species Diospyros kaki. The sequence goes on along the minus strand of BSEG01000001.1, from coordinate 36,716,497 downwards.
CCATAAGTGAATAAAATTTACCAGATATGCGAGTAACTCTATTTAACCATGCAAATAAACCATCAAATAGGCAAAAAACGAACGAATTCAAAACCGATCAAATTTACTATTCTACCTGAGAAGATCCGGCAGCTGTGGAGTACAAGCGATACGAGGAGTGCAACCAACGACCAAATCCTACGCCAAATACAGCGTCGTTGAAGGACGCCGGTTTCGCAATCCCAGCATTCTGTAAAATTCGACGCGCCCCCGGGTGGTTCACCGCCGGAGCAGGGCCCACAGAGGCGACAATATCGGTGGCTCGAGAGAGCGGGCGGCGAGACTTGAGAGCGGCGAGACCCAACCTTGTGAGCCGTGAAGTGGAGGAGGCTCTGGTGATCGCCATGATAATGCTAACTACAGCAAAAACTAGGGTTTGTCCGTTGCGTGTTATAACCTTAACTTTTCGATTCTGTAGAAGTTGAAGCAGGCTTGGCTTGGGAAAGGGGCAAGAGCAAAGAAGAAGAAGAAGCTCTTAGAAGCTTTCAGGAGCTTCTGGTCTCCGCTCCCTTTTCCAGTGGTTATGAGAATTTGGAATTTCTACTTTATGCCCTAATTTTAGGTACAATTACACCAACTCCCATGGAAACTTTTGAAAAAAGGGAAATAAAAGTTTAACATCACCCTTTAAATTTGTAAGATACATATTAATATCTGCCAAATGCCAGTGGGTTGATTTTGGGTTTCAATAGCAACACCTTATTATTTTTTATTAGGGTTACCAGTTAGCATCATTGGCCACAACACCTTATTATTTTTTATTTTTTTTATATTTGTCTTTATAACTAATTAGTCATGAAGATAGATAATTCATAATTTAAAAAGTTAGACCAGAGGCTATAACTAATTAATAAGAAATATAATATAGATATTAAATAAAAATAATAAGAAATAAGAAAAAAATAAAAAAAGATAAACAAAATTAAAATAATATTTTTATTATCTTTTTAATGTAGAAGCATATTTTTTTATTATTTTTAATAATATATATTATGAGTTTTTTTTTCAAATTTTAAAAATGTCAAATATAATTTATTCATAATAAAAGTACAACGACAATTATACGCTCCACATGCATAATAAATGTACACAAAATAATTGAATCTTACCACCATGTAATTTAGTAATGTTTAGAAAATTGAATTGGGATATCAAATAGAAAATGTGAGAGATTTAGGTTGCGTTCTCTTTGTTGTTTTTAAATCTTTTTTAGTTTTTGATTTTCTAAAATAATAAAAATGCGTTCTCTTTATTATTTTTAAAAATATATTTTTGAAAACAAAAATAATTTTATAAAGAAAACTCAAAACAACAAAATGTTGTTTTGAGTATTTTCATTCAAAACAAATTCTAAAATCAAAATATATTTATTTATTTATTCATATTTTATTATTATAATGAAAAAAATATTATAAAATTTATTAATTTTAAAATATATATTTTTTTAATAATATATTCACATTAAATATTTTTAATTTACTAAATAATCAAATTTATTGAATAAAATATCATTAATTTTTTTAAAAAAAATTTAGAAAGAGCGCGTTTTCTAATTTTCTATTTGAGAAAGAGTTTTTCAAAATGATAAATAGAACACGTTTTCAATTTTTTAAAAATATACTACAACAACAACATATCCAGCCTTTATCCCACTATGTGGGGTCGGTTACATGAATTCTAGACTTCCATGTATTCCTATCATTTGTCATATCTTCATTTAGATCCATATACTTCATATCGAACTTTAATGTCTCTCCTAAAGTCTTCTTGGGTCTACCTCTACCTCTTTTTGTGACTAATTGTTCCATTTCATCAACTCTCCTCACATGAGCGTCTCTTAGTCTCCTTCTCACATGACCAAACCATCTTAATCTAGTTTCTCTCATCTTCTCCTCGATTGGCACTACTCCTACCTTATTACGAATAACTTCATTTCTAATTTTATCCTTTCTTGTATGTCCGCACATCCATCTTAACATCCTCATCTCCGCTACACTCGTCTTTTGCTCATGCTGGTATTTGACTGCCCAACATTCTGAGCCATACAACAAGACCGGTCTTATAGCTCTCCTATAAAATTTTCCTTTCAATTTTAATGGGATTTTACCATCACATAACACTCCCGATGCATTTCTCCATTTTAGCCAACCTGCCTTAATTCTATGTGCGACATCCTCGTGAATTTCTCCATCTTTTTGAATCACTGATCCTAAATATCGAAAATGGTCTTTTCTTTGTAAGATTTGGTCTTCTAATTTTATTATAACATCATCCACTCTTGCATTTTTACTAAATTTGCATTCCATATATTCTGTTTTCTTTTTACTTAATTTAAATCCCTTAGATTCTAAATTGTTTCTCCACAACTCAAGCTTAGTGTTCAATCTTTCTTTTGTTTCATCCACCAACACTATGTCGTCTGCAAATAGCATACACCATGGCACATCTGTCTGAATATCTTTAGTGAGTTCATCCATTACTAGGGCAAATAAGTATGGACTTAGTGCAGAACCTTGATGCAGTCCTATTGTAGTTGTAAATGGTTCAGTATCCCCTCCGCATGTTCTGACCCTTGTCTCTACACCATGATACATGTCCTTAAGGGCTTGTATATAGGCTATTTTGACTCATTTTTTCTCTAAAACCCTCCATAATACTTCTCTAGGGACCCTATCATAGGCCTTTTCTAGATCTATAAACACCATATGTAGGTCCTTCTGATGATCCCGATACCTTTCCATTAGACGCCTCAGTAAATATATAGCTTCCATTGTTGACCTGTCAGGCATGAAACCAAACTGATTTTCTGACACATTTGTTTCTTTTCTAAGCCTCTGCTCTATTACTCTCTCCCAGAGTTTCATGGTATGACTTATTAACTTAATTCCTCTATAATTTTCACAGTTTTGAACATCTCATTTGTTCTTGTATATAGGAACCAAAGTACTCTTCCTCCACTCATCTGACATCTTTTTTTATTTAAGGATAGTGTTAAATAGTTGCGTTAGCCAGGAGATGCCCTCTTCTCCCATGCATTTCCATGCTTCTATTGGTATATTATCTGGTCCCACTGCCTTATGATTTTTCATATTTTTTAAAGCTTGCCTTATTTCATTTGAACTTATACGTCGATAGAATGTGTAGCTCACATTTCCTTCGGAGTTACTAAGATGTCCCAACCTAACTCTTGTGTCACCACCATCATTGAATAATTTTGTGAAATACTCTTTCAATCTCTCCTTAATCGCTCCCTCATTTACTAAAACATTTTGATTGTCATCTTTTATGCATTTCACTTGATTTAAATCCCGTGTTTTTCTTTCTCTTGCTTTAGCTAATTTATATATATCCCTTTCTCCATCTTTTGTATCAAGTCGTTTATATAGATTTTCATATGCTTTTGACCTTGCTTCACTAACAGCTCTTTTTGCTGTCTTTTTTGCTTCTTTATAATTTTTTTGATTTTATTCATTGTTGCATTGATATACCACCTTATAGCAAGTTTTCTTATTTTTAATTTTCAATTGTACATCTTCATTCCACCACCAAGACTCCTTAAGGTTAGGGGCTTTACCATTTGTCTCTCCAAGGACTACCTTTGCCGTATTTCTCAGAGCATTAGCCATTTCTTTCCACATTTGGTTTGTCTGTCTTTCTCCATTCCATTCCCTTCTACCCCTTAATTTTTCTTTGAAGATTAGTTGTTTCTCCCCTTTTAAATTCCACCATCTGATTCTTGGATTTTGTTTTATGTGATTTTTTCTCTTCCAATTTCTTACTTGGACATCAAGTACTAGAAGTCTATGTTGAGTAGTCAAACACTCTCCCGGTATTACCTTACAATCCCTGCAACATAACCGATCCTCTTGTCTCATGAGGAAGTAATCTATTTGGGTGCTTGAGGTGATATTTTTATATGTGATTAAGTGTTCGTCCCGTTTTTTGAATCTCGTATTGGTTATAATGAGCCCATATGCCATAGCAAAATCTAGGATAGATTTACCCTCATTATTAATTTTCCCGAATCCATACCCTCCATGTACCTCTCTATATCCGTTTCCGTCTCTACCCACGTGCCCATTTAAGTCACCTCCTATAATCACTTTCTCTCCTCTTGGTATCATTTATAGGAGTCCCTCTAGGTCCTCCCAGAATTTTGCTTTTGTCTCATCACCTAACTCCGCTTGTGGTGCATATGTACTAAAGATATTCATAGTTATTCTTCCTAGACTAATCTTCACCATAATAATCCTATCCCCTATTCTCTTTACATCCACTACCTCATCTATTAAGCTTTTATCCATAATAATCCCCACTCCATTTTTCGCTCGATCAGTTCCTGTGTACCATAGTTTGTATCCAGCTTCTGATAAAGTTTTTACTTTTTTCCCTACCCATCTCGTCTCTTGAAGGCACATAATATTAATTTTTCTCCTAATCATCACATCCACCACTTCCATAGCTTTGTCTGTTAATGTTCCTATGTTCCATGACCCAATCCTTAATTTATGATTTTGTTTTTGTCCTTGACTTTGGATTTGATTTTGTTTTTGGCCTTGACTTTAAAAATATACTACCAAAACAAAAAATTAAAAATGAATTCAAAACTGAAAATTAAAAATTGAAAAGTAAAAAGAACATAGCCTTAATAGTTTAGCAATTTGATCGTGTCAAATCAAAATATATTTATATGACATAAATAAATATATATTAATTAAAATTATGACATAAAATAAAAACTAAAAATTCTTATAATTCTTAATAAATTTTAAAATATATTAAATAATATTGTCTTATAATTATAAAAAAAATGTGCCAACGATATTAACATAACTTTATAACAAAAATAGAACAAAATCAAGAAAGAACATTTAAATTATAAATCAAAGATAGTAGAAATTTATTTATATATTAACAAAATGATAAATGGTAATTCAAATAGTAATAGCGATCAACCTTTCTTAAAAGTAAAAAAAGAAATAAACACTTGATTAATTGGTCCAATCACATTCTCCAAAAGATTAATTAATTTTTTACCAATCAACTTTTGCAACTAATCCGTTTCTACTATTAATTAAGCAAGTTTTATTATTAATTAAATTATTCTATTATTTAAGCAAACATCTGATTTAGTGTATCGACTACAAGTTCAACCTAAGATTTTTAAATCAGAAAAAAGTAAAAATAATATTACCATTAAATCAAAATTTATAATATTCATTTAAGATTATTAAAACTAAAAATTAAATTACCTCATTGAGCACCCCCTCTTTCTTCCAATTGTCGAATCCTGTTGGGGTTAGGATTGCATCGGCTAGCCTATGTTTCGACTTGTTCAGAAGCTCAAAAGAGTTCAACACAGTCTAAAGTCTCTTAATAGTCTCAATGATTATGTCATCTTTAAGGCAGGTCACTTTTGTGATCAGTTTCGAGAGATAATATAGTTAACTCACTCCCTAAAGTTAGGACTCGATTGATATCTTGAGAATATGTGTATCTGATTTTTACCTATGGTAGAGCATTATATATACATGTTATGTAAATTAGTATTAGTGTAAGTGAGAAATTGTTAGTGTTGTGTGCCCTTATGCTATATTTGAATGATATCTAATGGACTTGTTTTATGCATTCATTATATTTTTTTATAAATCAATAAAAGGTAAAGTTTTATTTATTCATATTTTTTCAAATCAATTATATGAATGAATCTCTATATATTTTGTGTAAGAATTTTATTCTCAAGTTATTGAGACCGTGTGATATAATTATCTAGTAACATAACTTTTGAAACTATTTATAGTCCTTGGATTCTTTGATGGGGATTTCGATTAATCGAATATGGATTAGCATAGGGGTTACTACTTTATTCGATATGGGGATATCGATAGGAGAAAGATGTGTCATGCACCATATGACATGAGATATCGCTACTAAACTTGTGGGTAGTCGTTGAGGAACGATCAACTGAATATGACATCGATGACTGACCACATGGCATGATGGATAATGATCGAGTCATCAGGTTGTGATAGTGTGTTGATTTTTAGACTTAAATAGTCACTTTTATTTTGTGTATTGATGTGAGGGATTTGCCAATGAGTCGAACTATTCAATTAGGAGATGAAAACATTCATGTACATGATTTTGTATTGCTGGTATATGGAAATAGGTGTTAGGAATAAAATTTGTAGCCTTCGTCAGTATTTTATGAGATGAACATCATATGTGATTGACTATTAATGTGATTTAATAGTTTCTGACTATGACAAATTGATAGTCAAGAAATGTGTTTCTTGAGATGTCATCTAATCACATTAATGAGATATGACACATAGTAACTGCAACACTCTACTTTCTCGGCCAAGTTATAATTTAAGAAATTTAGGATATATATTTTTTCTTAAAAATAATCTCAACATCATATTAACTCCCAAAATTTTCCATTTACCTGCCTAGCACAGAACCATCATACATCATAAATGATAGGCTAGGTATTCACCAATAACGAAAGCATTAATTGAACTTAAGCACATATCGAACCATATTAATAATACATGATCGTTTTCGGACATATCCCATAATACAAGACTTTTCATCAACAGAACATAAGTTTTTTAACATGACTTGAAATATAGCATAACCAAATCTCCATGAATAAGTAGAACATCAGATCTATACGTAGAATCCATTGGCTACCTCATCACATGCCTCGAACCCTAACTTTATCATTAACCATAAATAAGGTTATACTAATTTTTTAAAACGTTCAGAATTCGATGTAGCAGAACTTATACACATGGGCTACATAACATTCAGTCATTACATCTTGCACTTTGCTAAGTGTCATTTCATGCCTCATCATGCCTTATTCATTCTCGTTTCTGCTACAATCTCCATCTGGAGCGTTTGAATATTCTAGGAGTAAAGCCTAAGTTAGATGATGAATTATCTAAGTAAGGGTACATGATCCATATCTCATGCGTATATGCAATGCAATATAATATCATTTTTTTCGTTTGAGTAAACCGTATCCAATTGCTACTCTCAATTCTAACAGTCTCATTACCAGACTGAGGTGTATGGGTGCACCCTTGGAGGAGTAGCGGCGTCAGTCCCTAATCCCAAACCCTTATGCGTTGCATGATCAATAATATCATCGTGAATATATGCATAATTCGTCATCAATACATGTAAATGCACTCTACATGATGCATAACATAACATAACATGTCAATATGATATAATCATTTGCATAAAACTGATTTTGGGTTGAACCACTTACATTTTGCATGAAATTCAGACCACCTCGAAAAATATTTATCGTCTCGATTTACGTGTCCAACCTTGATTTTCGTGTCGAAATAGAGATCACTTACTCTAGAGCCACAATGATCCCTAGACACCATATTTATTTCGAAGGAACATAAATATCTATTTTCATAATTTCCCCAAGATTTCTTATATTTTTCTCCCATTTTCCTCTCTTAATATTTCAAATAAATACCTCTTTAAGTATTTTCCCCAATCTTTTTTCACAACAATTCATAATATTCTAAGAAATTGATTAATTTAATTAATTTTACACGAATTTTGTCTTTATTATTAATTAAGCAAGTTTAATTATTAATTAAATCATCTAGTATTTAAGTAAACATCCAATTTAGTGTATCACTACGAGCTAAACTTAAGATTTTTAAATCATAAAAAAATTAAAATAATACTATCATTAACTCAAAATTTATATTCATTTAAGATTTATTAAAAAATAAAAAATAAATTATAATTATCAAATGTCAACATTCAATATTATAGGGAGGAAAAAATATTGAAATTAATTTTACACCAACTCGTACACTGATTTATAGGGAGGAAAAAATTAATGGTATATTTGTAAGAAATTAATTATATTTAATTATAAATTATTACAAGTGCTCATGGTTCGAAATTGTATAAATTATATAAATTTGTGCTATAATTAAACTTTATTTAAAAATAATAAAAAAATATTAAAATATTGAATTTGTAGCCCCTATCTACACGCAGCACTCTCTCCATGAATTTTGACAATGGAGAAGGTTACGAAAGAAGGAGATGAGAGACAATGAGGGAGTTCTAAATATTTGAGGATAAATTTGTCATTTAATACGATCAACAAAATAAATTACCAACAATTATAAAGTTGTTTAGGGTTACTAGTATTTGGCCAGAACACCTTATTATTTTTTATTTTTTTATATTTGTGTCTTTATAACTAATTAGTCATGAAGATAGATAATTCATAATGAAAAAAATTAGACCAGAGGCCATAACTAATTGATAATAAATATAATATAGATATTAGATAAAAATAATAATAAATGAGAAAGAAAAATAAAAAAGATAAAAAAAATTAAAATGTTCTTTTAATTATTTTTAAATGAATGAGCTTATTTTTTATTATTTTTAATAATGTATATTATGATTTTTTTTCAAATTTTAAGAGTGTCAAATATAATTTATTCATAATAAAAGTGTAACGACAATTATACATTCCACATGCGTAATAAATGTGCACAAAACAATTGAATCTTATCACCATGTAATTTAGTAATGTTTAGAAAATTGAATTGGGATATCAAATATAAAATATAAGAGATTTTATACTTTAGCAGTTTGATCGTATTAAATTAAAATATGTTTATATGACATAAATAAATATATATTAAATAAAATTATAAAAAATTAAAATTCTTATAATTCGTAATAAATTTAAAAATATATTAAATAACATGGTCCCATAATTAGAAAAAGTTGTCAACAATATTAACGTAACTTTATAAAAAAATAGAACAAAATCAAGAACGAATATTTAAATTATAAATCAAAGATATTATAAATTTATTTATATATTAACAAAATGATAAATTGTAATTCAAATAGTGATAGAGATCAACCTTTCTTAAATATCTAAAGTTTTTAAATATTTTTTATTATAATTTTTAACATAAAAAAAATAAACACCTTCACTGATTAATTGATCCAATCACGATATTTCAAAAGATTAATTAATTTTTACGAATTAACTTTTGCATTGAATTTAATTAATTTCCCAACTAATCCATTTCTATTATTAATTTAGCAAGTTTAATTATTAATTAAATAATTCTATTATTTAAGCAAACATTTGATTAAGTGTATGCACTAAGAGTTGAATTAAGGGGTTATTATTTTCGTATTTTAGTTTTTAGTTTTGAATTTTAAATTTATTTTTAATTTTATATTTTGAGATTGTTAGAAAAAATTTTGTTTATCATTTTAAAAAAATTATTTCTCAAAATAAAAAATTGAAAAACGTATTTATTTTTAAATTTTGAGAAAATTTATTTTATAATATTTTATTTAATAAATTTGATTATTCAATAAATTATAATAGTTTAATACTAGTATATTATTAAATAATATATACATTTTAAAGTTAGTGAATTTTGTAATATTTGTTTTCATTACAAAAATAAAATACAAACAAAAAAATAAATTACCTTTGGCCAAAAAAAAAATATAAAATAAAAATTAAAGATAAGCTCAATAAAAATGAGAAAATATGATTGTTTATGATAAATAAAATTACATCAAACAATTCAATAGCAACTGAATTACGATTACAGGTTTAAATAGTCATTGCATAAATAAGTACAATTTAGACATTAAACAATAAAATAAATTCATATAATTATGTACGACTCATTAAGTATTAATTCCACATTTTTATAGCAATTTATTCCATGACTTATCCCATTTAAACTGTTTAACTATAACTAAAATGTATGACTTTTTAATTTTGATTTGATTCCGACATATTTTTAAATATCATATTTTCTTATGAATGCTCAATGAACAACCTATTTAAAGCGTGCTCTTAGCGAATAAAATTACATATTACATAACATGTAGTAGGGAATTGTCTTTACCTACTAAATGGATAATTTGGTAACATCTAACCAGTCACAATTGTTGCTATTGGCTGGAGATTTCCATGATTAGAGCCTACCATTAGAAACTCCAAGTCAAGTGGGTTAACATACACAAAAATATGTCATATTTAATGTCTGGATCTTTCTAGATTTGATTTTTAAGTTTCAACCATAATTGAAAAAAGCACTAGTTGTCACCACTGGTCACTGCAGTAGGTGGTTTCCAATGATTAAAGACAACCACTTGACACTCTTATCTCCATTGACCAACATACCCAAAAACTAATAATCGAATTTCCATAGATTTAAACTTAAACCTCTAAATAGACACAAATCGAGTGTATATACGTATATATTATGGATTTATGTTAAAAAATAATTGATGATAATACTAAAAGATTTACCTCCTTGTAGATCATAACTACTTTTACAGTGAAAATATGGTTGAATCCAAGTTCTGATAGTTAAATTTTATAAAATCAATTATTTACAAAAGTGTTATTGAGAGGGAATGAAAGGTTGCTGTCATTGAGAGGTTGTGAGATTTCTGTTTCGATTGGAGAGGTGTTTTAAAGATCGTTTTTTGTATTTTTACTTTTTTATGAAAAAATGTTCAAAATAACTTTTTGTTATTTTGATTTTTTTTATAATTTATTTTATTTTAAAAAATATGAAAGCAAACAAGTTTTTAGTGTTTTAAAAAATTGAAAAGTCAAGCTAGTCTTAAAACAATCAGAGAATAGGCCCTAAGATTTTTAAATCATAAAAAAAATAAAAATAATATTATCATTAAATTAAAGTTTATATTCATTTAATATTTCTTAAAATAAAAATTAAATTATAATTACCAAATGTCAACATGTTAAGCCATATCTCTAGTTTCAATTTACGAGCTTGCACACTGCTTTATAGAGTGAAAAGATTAATGGTTCATTTATAAGAAATTAATTACATTTAATTACAAAATTATTACAAGTGCTCATAGTTTCGAAATGTATAAATTATACAAACTTGTGCACTAATAACAAAATCAAACTTGAATTAAAAAATAAAAATATTATTAAAGCATTGAATTTGTAGGTAGGCCCCCACATGCACGCAGCACGCTCTCCATGAATTTGGTGGTTGTGACTTCGGACGGACACTGCTCGGCATGCCAAGAAAGCCTCATGGATTTCATGGATTTCCCGTTTTGTGCCATCAAACCCCCCAATTTCCCCACGTAACTCGCAAATCAACACGCGAAACCTGTGCTTCTGTACTCCCTCCCTCTCTCTCTCTCTCTCTCAATAGTTTCCCGTTAGCAACTTCCGCTTTCCGTGCGCTGATAATACAAGGGTTTACTGCAAAATGAAGACTCAATGCGAATGTGCATCTCCTCCTCCAAGCAAGAAGTGCGTAACCGTTCCATAGCAAGACGCTATATATATCCGTGGGAGGGTCGACTTGTTAGGCCAACTCAGACTAAGCTCTTCTCCCTCGCCATAAATGACACAGGGGTCTCCCGCCGGAATTTCTCTTTTTCTGGCTACACGAGAGGGGGTTTTAGTTTTGCCGCTTGGCCTTACCGATAGTAGATCCTCACCTTCACCGGAAATTATCAGAAAAGGTTGCTAAATTTGGTACAACGATTTCACTTGTTTATAGAAACCTTTGTAATTGATTGGCCATGGAGTCTCTGCTATCTCGATTGGAGAATGCTGCATTCGAAGCTGAGAACATTCGGTTCTTCTGCTTGATGCACGTTGGCATACATTTTAGGCTCGTTTCCGAACAATTTAGGTTTAAAGTTTTCGAGATAAGTGATGGCATTATTTGAGTAGAGATCTTATCACAATAGGTTCAGGGTTCAAGTGACTACTTGACATTCTGCACTTGAACTGGACAATGTATGGGTCTTATGTAAAAGTTTCATTTAGAACAATCTATTGAAACATTAACTGTATAATATGGAATGAATCACTAGCATTAGGTGATGATAGATACAAATTAGAATTGTTAACAAGGCCTTGTTTTCCGTTTTTGTCTGCCCTTATTCTTGTTGAAACTGATCAGATGGCTAATATGAAGAACCTTGTTTGTTATGGTAAGGATACCTTCAATGGCTGCAAGGATTGCTATGGAGGACGCCTGCAATCTCAGCAGGGAGATTACGGTAAAGGTTGATAATCCAATACATACAACTTGGATTTGGTCAATCATTTTTTCCTTAATTATTTATAGGCTTTTCCATCCGCCAATCATCTATCTGTATATATGTTACACCTATATTAATGTAAGAAGACATTCTTTCCTCAAATATTCCTGTATGGTCGACTAGATAAGTGACTCAAAACTTGATTTGTTTTTGTTCCTTTAATTGAAAAAGATACAATTTGCTAAAGCCACACGAGGACTATTTGATAAATTTGTTACCTGGAACCACTTTGTTTGCCCTTTCAAACAGGTTACCGAAGAATATGATGGCTCTGCAGATTCAGGAGCCATGAAGAGAAACATAAATGAGAACGGAGAAAATATGAGTTGGCTCTTTGGTGAAGATTGCATCTCTAGAAAGAGCTCAGGTGGATGGAGAGCAGCAAGTCTCCTGCTTGGTACTTGACAAATACCTTTTCAAGAAAATCTACATTTTGCATTACTTATCCATGATAGGAAACTATTCTCTATCTTAAATTCTTTCACTTATTCACGTGGCCTTCACCATGCTCTATGATGCAGCTAATCAAGGCCTTGCAACATTGGCTTTCTTTGGTGTCGGTGTGAACTTAGTCTTGTTCTTAACAAGAGTCCTTGGTCAAGACAATGCCACTGCAGCTAATAGCGTCAGCAACTGGACAGGAACAGTTTACATGTGTTCATTGGTTGGAGCATTTCTCAGTGATTCATATTGGGGCCGCTACTTAACCTGTGGGGTCTTTCAGCTAATTTTTTTAACGGTAACATAATAATCTTACTTCTTGTACTTGTGTTTCTATGTTGTGTTTACATATTGTACTTGTTGGTTTCACCATGTCAACTAAGTTATGGAACACAACTATATCAATTATCTTCATTCACCACCATCTCATGAAATTTCTCCATGTGAAGATGGTGTTCAAACTTCATTTCATCATTACTCCGTCAGGGGATATTATCCACTGCCGGTCCCAAGCCCGGATAAAGGAGGAGGGTTGCGTTAGGTAGCCGATAGCCAGCGTAAAACTTAGTCGGATCCAAATATGAATTCTAGACAAACTATCTGTTGGGATGTAACCCACATAGAAGTCTAGAATTCATGTAGCCAACCCCACATAGTGGGATAATGGCTGGATATGTTGTTGTTGTTGTATAATAATCTTACTTCTTGTGCTCTGATATTGTTACTCTGGAGTTGCTTATATTCTTTAACTTTCCAAATAATATCTCTATGTCTATAATGCAGGGCTTGCTGTTGTTATCGTTCTCATCTTGGCATTATCTGATCCATCCAAAGGGTTGTGGTGATAAGGAACAGCTATGCGTGCCCACTTCTTCAGTTGGGATTGCTTTATTTTACATATCCATTTACTCTGTGGCCTTTGGATACGGTGGACACCAACCTACATTAGCCACCTTAGGAGCTGACCAGTTTGATGACACTGACGAGAAGCAAAATAATTCAAGAGGGGTTTTCTTCAGCTATTTTTACTTTGCACTGAACGTGGGATCTCTTTTTTCTGACACCATTCTGGCATACCAAGAGGATTCTGGTAAATGGACTATTGGGTTTGTGGTATCCTCTTGCTCTGCGGTGCTTGCCCTAGTGTTATTTTTGATGGGCACACCTACGTATCAGTATGTCAAACCATGTGGTAATCCATGGATGCGCATAGCTCAGGTATTCATTGCTGCAGCCAGGAAATGGGATGTCATTGAAGCGGATGAGGATGACTTGTTGGGAAAATCGGGCAATTTTCCCCAAAATCAAAAGCACCAAAAATAATACCCGACAAAAACTATTAAATATAAAATAAACAGAACACCAGAAAATTAACGAGGTTCGACCAATATGGCCTACGTCCTCGGACACCACCAAATCTCCACTAATATCAAAGAGAGAAAATACAAAGTGTGTAAAAAAAAATACACACACAAATGAGAGCTCAAGTGCAATAAAACAAACTTGAGGGAAACTTGAAGGGATACATTTACAATGGGGGGGAGGTGCTTAAATAATGCAAAATTGGCCCTCCCTCCCACTGCCCAACCGATGTGGGACTTGGGAGGAGCCAAAAATCCAACAAATCTCCACCTTGGCGAATCTCCCAAATCCCAACCAAAGTCCTCAACAATCTCTTCAAAGAATCAATCATCAGAAGGTGTCTTCAAATGCGCTATGAAGCGCCAACTTCAAATACTAAGGATATAAATCAAGTCCAAACAATGTTGGAACTTGATTGCTGTCACAACCTTAGTCATCATATCAGCAGGATTTTCAGCAGTTGGGATCTTCTGAATCTGTATCTCTCCTTCTTCCAGAATTTCCCGTACAAAATGATATCTTACGTCGATGTGCTTCGTCCTTGCATGATAAACTTGGTTCTTTGCTAAATGAATAGCACTCTGACTGTCACAATGTACCTTGATGTACTTCTGACCAATTCCCAATTCATCAAGCAACCCATAAAGCCAAATAGCTTCCTTCACAGCCTCTGTAACTGCCATGTACTCTGCTTCTGTGGTAGACAGAGCAACTGTAGACTGTAAGGTAGACTTCCAACTGACCGGTGCCTTTGCTAACGTGAACACATAACCAGTCGTAGATCGGCGTTTATCCATATCACCAGCATAGTCGGAATCACAATAACCAACCATGCAATTACCCACTCTTTCATCCCGCTCAAATACTAAGCCAACATCTACGGTGTTCAGAATATACCGTAGAATCCATTTCACAGCTTGCCAATGTTCCTTTCCAGGATCATGCATATACCTGCTCACAATTCCAACTGCCTGTGAAATATCGGGCCTTGTACACACCATAGCATACATCAAGCTACCAACCGCTTTTGCATACGGAATCTTTGACATATACTCTCGTTCCGCAGCACTCTTCGGAGATAAAGATGCACTAAGTTTGAAATGAGGAGCTAATGGGGTACTCACAGGTTTTGACTTTTCATTCGTGTCAAAACGTTGTAGTACTTTCTTCAGATATGTTCTCTGAGTCAAACAAAGCCTTCCTCTCTTCCTGTCTCTGATTATCTCCATGCCGAGAATCTTCTTGGCTTCACCTAAATCTTTCATTTCAAACTCCTTATTCAACTGAGCCTTCAATTTTTCAATTTCTCCACTATTCTTGGAGGCTATCAGCATATCATCAACATACAGAAGAAGATAAATGAAAGATCCATCTTGTAGCTTGCGCAAATACACACAGTGATCATATTTGCTTTTTGTGTACCTCTGCCCCAACATAAACTTGTCAAATCGCTTGTACCACTGCCTCGGAGATTGCTTCAATCCGTACAACGATTTGTTTAGTTTGCAAACCCAATTTTCCTTACCAGCAACTCTGAATCCTTCTGGCTGAGTCATATAGATTTCCTCTTCCAAGTCACCGTGTAGAAACGCGGTTTTCACATCCATTTGAACTAGTTCCAAATTCAATTGCGCTACCAAGGCCAACATAATTCTAATAGAGGAATGTTTCACAACTGGAGAAAACACTTCATTATAATCAATACCTTCCTTCTGAGCGTAGCCTTTAGCCACCAATCTTGCCTTGAAGCGAACATCATTCTTGTCAGGAAATCCATCTTTCTTTGCATATACCCATTTGCATCCAATTGCCTTCTTTCCCTTCGGTAAGCTGGCCAGCCTCCATGTCACATTCTTCTGAAGGGACTGCATTTCTTCATTCATAGCTTTCCTCCACTTTTCATTTTCTGAACTTTGGACAGCTTCATTGTAAGTGGCAGGAACATCATCATTTACAATTGGAGATGCATAGGCCACCAAATCGACAAAACGAGCAGGTTTTCTAATCTCTCGTCGTGGCCTTCCTGTTGCTATTGATTCTTGTTGCTGTGGAGGTTCTTGGGTCGGAACCTCTTCTTCATCTGACGACTCCTCTATCACAGGAGTGTCTCCACCTGATTTGATACTTACTGCTGGGTCAATTATTCTTTCAAACTCCACATGTTTTGGAGTAATCTCCACCTGCTGTGGAGCACCATCAAGCTGCTGCACAACTTCATTTGTTACCTTTTCCAACATGGATAATTCATCAAAGGTAACATCCCTACTAAAGATTATCTTCTTCGATTCCGGACACCAGAGCCGATAGCCCTTTATTCCAGAAGTGATCCCCATGAACAATGCTTTCTTTACTCTCGGATCTAACTTGGATTCCTTAACATGATAGTATACAGTGGAACCAAAGACATGTAAGGAATTATAATCATTAGCAGGTTTTCCAGACCATACCTCGAAAGGTGTTTTTCCACAAATAGCAGTTGATGGCAATCGGTTAATGAGATGACTCGCATATGTCACAGCCTCAGCCCAAAATTGTCTGCCCAACCCAGCATTGGACAACATACACCGAACTTTCTCCAGCAACGTTCGGTTCATGCGTTCTGCCACCCCATTCTGTTGTGGTGTATCTCTAACTGTAAAGTGTCGAACAATACCTTCATCTTGGCAGACCTTGTCAAATGGATCATTTCTATACTCACCACCATTATCTGTTCTGAGTCGTTTGATCCTTCTGCCAGTCTGAGTTTCCACCATATTTTTCCATTTAAGGAAACATTCCAACACTTCATCCTTTTTCTTCAAAGTATACACCCATACTCTTCGGGAATAATCATCAACAAAGGTTACGTAGTAGTGTTTACCTCCCATAGATGCTGTCTTGGATGGTCCCCACACATCTGAGTGAACATAATCCAGAATACCCTTGGTGTCATGGATTGCAGTGCCAAACTTCACTCTCGTCTGCTTCCCCTTAACACAGTGCTCACAAAAGTCTAATTTGCAGGTCTTGACGCCTTCTAATAATCCTTGCTTAGCTAAAATTCGCAAAGATTTTTCACCTGCATGTCCCAAACGCATATGCCACAGTTTGGTTACTTCTGTATCGCTGTCATCATCGGAAGCTACTGCTGCTGTTGTCCCAATAACTGCATTACCCTGATAGTAATACAAGTTATTCTTCTTTCGTATACCTTTCAACATTACAAGTGCGCCAGAGAACACCTTCATAACTCCATTTTCTGCAGTTACCTTCAATCCCTTGGATTCCAATGTTCCCACAGAAATGAGATTCTTTGTCAAACTCGGCACATATCTCACATCTGTTAGCATTCTGGTCGATCCATCATGATTCCTCAAATGGATTGTGCCAACTCCGGTTGTTTCACAAGGTGTGTCGTTTGCCGTGTAAACAACTCCTCCATCAAGTTCTTGAAAGTCAAAGAACCAGTCCCGATTGGGACACATATGGTAGCTACAACCCGAATCCAAAATCCAAGCACCAGAATGGCTTGTCGAAGACGTAAGAACTAATGAAAGGTCTGAACTCTCATCGTTAAGTTCAGAAACATTTGAGACAACTTTCCCTTTGTCAGATTTGCCCTTAGCTTTTAATTTTGGACAGTCCTTCTTCCAGTGGCCTTTCTCCCGACAAAAGGCACACTCATCTTTGTTCGGTCTGGGTTTCGAACTAGATCTCCATCTCCTTCCTTTCTTCTGGCTTTGCGAACGACCTCTTACAATCAATGCTTCTGCTGCGCCACGCGTTGTTTCCTTTTTATCTTTCCTTCTCAACTCATAGCTATACAAAGCAGCACAAACTTCACTAAGAGACACCTGAACTTTCCCGTGAAGCAGAGTCGTCTCAAGAAATTCAAACTCCTCGGGAAGGGATCCCAACAGCATCAAAGCCAAATCCTCATCTTTGAACGTTTCATCCAAATTCATCAAATCAGCTACCAACTGATTAAAGGTAGTGATATGATCATTTATCGTGGTACCAGGAACATAAGTAAAGCGGAATAATCTCTTTTTCATGTAGAGCTTATTCTGACCGCTTTTCTTCAAAAATTTCTCCTCCAATGCCTTCCATAGTGTACCGGCAGAATTTTCCTTCGAAAATGCATACTTCTGCTCTCTGGACAGGCATGATCGAATTGTACCACACGCCAATCGATTGATGGTCTTCCAATCTTTTTCTTCAATATCTTCTGGTTTCTTTTCTTCAATGGCGATGTCTAGACCTTGCTGAAAGAGAGCGTCTAGAACCTCGCACTGCCACATGCCGAAATGACCCGAACCGTCAAACACCTCCACTGCAATTCTTGTATTCGCCAGATTCCTCGCCCAAGTGGACGAAGAAGAAGCTCCCGATGTGGATTGTTCTGAACTCTTTTCGCCAGCCATCTCTGCCATCTTCTATATTCAATAGTTATCAAAGCGGAACAATCCAAGAAAATCTTTTCTGATGTGGAAGATCAGACACAGCTGCAACCACAGAGCATACTAAGAAAAACTTGGCCAACAAAAAGGATCTTTTCTGATGTGGAAGATCAGACTTGGCTGCAACCACAGAGCATACTAAGAACCTTCGGCTCTGATACCAATTGTTGGGAAAATCGGGCAATTTTCCCCAAAATCAAAAGCACCAAAAATAATACCCGACAAAAACTATTAAATATAAAATAAACAGAACACCAGAAAATTAACGAGGTTCGACCAATATGGCCTACGTCCTCGGACACCACCAAATCTCCACTAATATCAAAGAGAGAAAATACAAAGTGTGTAAAAAAAAATACACACACAAATGAGAGCTCAAGTGCAATAAAACAAACTTGAGGGAAACTTGAAGGGATACATTTACAATGGGGGGGAGGTGCTTAAATAATGCAAAATTGGCCCTCCCTCCCACTGCCCAACCGATGTGGGACTTGGGAGGAGCCAAAAATCCAACATGACTTATATGAGGGAGAAGGACTAGAATCCGTGATTAAAGGGAGTCGGAAGATTCTCCACAGTGACAACCTTAGGTAGACAAATATTTCATTTGCTTTTGAAATCCATTGATTAATGTTATCGCCGTCATTTTTGGACTATTCATTAAAATAGTGGGTTAATATCAATATCTGATTGAACATTTGTCCTTCATTGCATTTTGGAATTGATGATCAGGTTACTGGATAAGGCAGCAACAATGAGTGAGGAAGATTTACATGGCCCGAGGGATCCCTGGAGGCTTTGTACTGTGACTCAAGTCGAGGAAGCCAAGTGCATTCTAAAAATGCTACCCATTTGGCTATGCACCATTATTTACTCTGTTGTCTTCACACAAATGTCCTCCCTATTTGTGGAGCAAGGAGCTATGATGAATCCAAACATTGGAAACTTCAAAATACCAGCAGCTAGCATGTCTGTGTTTGACATCTGCAGTGTCCTTGCTTTCACTTACATTTATTGCCACGTTCTTGTGCCATTGGCTGGACGGATTAGCAGAAATCCCAAGGGTCTAACAGAGCTTCAAAGGATGGGCACCGGGCTCATAATTGGAATGCTAGCTATTGTTGCAGCTGGCATCACAGAGATTGAACGGCTCAAAAGAGTGATCCCCAACCAACCTACAAGGTCCCTAAGCATATTTTGGCAAGTCCCACAATATGTTCTTGTTGGCGCCTCAGAGGTTTTCATGTATGTTGGCCAGCTGGAGTTCTTCAATGCACAAGCACCGGATGGAATGAAAAGCTTCGGAAGCTCATTATGCATGGCTTCCATGTCTCTTGGTAATTATGCCAGCAGCTTTATTGTTATGATAGTGAAGAAATTCACTGCTAGAGGAAGCAGCCCTGGTTGGATCCCGGATGACCTAAACACTGGGCACATCGACAGATTTTACTTCCTTATTGCGGGCTTAGTGGCTGTTAATTTGGTGGTCTATGTATTTTGTGCTAAACGATACAAGTGCATCAACGCCAAGGCGGCAGAAGAAAGATCAAAAGTCCATGCTGAGGGTGAAGCAGAGGAAGATGAACTTGCAAATTAGGTATAGCAAACAATCAAACATGCATGTCTGTTTGAAAGCTTTTACTTCATCTTCCTCCTTTTTAGTTTAAATTCTACACAGCTGTTGGGTGTAAGTGCTATTGTAGGAATTTTTTAAAACTACTACTATTAAAAAAATAGTACCTAAACTATTTGTGAAAATACTCCTGTATGCGCCCAGCGTTTATGAACATACTACTCTAGGCTTTTAAGAAGCACTGTTGAATCAGTGTTTCTCTTGTCTTCCAAAATTTTTCTGCAATTGGAAGTTGCGGGATACATATACTACATGGTGTTTGAAGATGACGGGCTTCTGTTGCTAGGAAATAAAGGAGGGAGTGATGATGATGAACGTGGGGAATATAAGATCCAGCTCTGTGCTTGCTGTTCTGCAAGCAGGGAGAAGAACACCCAAAAAAGAGAGTTAAAGAAAATCTTAACATCATATAATTATACTCAAATACGAATTAGAATCTATAAATGTGTTTTTCATGAAAATAATGATATATCGTATAATATTATTAAAAGACTAATTTGGAAATTGTAATAACTGAAGCATATTGACATTTCAAGTTTAGATAATTTGGCGTATTTTGGAATTTTGTTTTGTTTTGTTTAAATATTTATCGTTTTGTTAATTACATTTGATAAACTAGCTTAATTTTCATCAGTGACATGTTACCAAGACACAGCTTATATTATAAAAAACAGAGCAAATTTAAACTGATATTATGCGCAAGCGGAGGAAAACAATGAACTGCTACATTAATTCTTTAATCAATAGCTTCATGTAGGCAAAATACACAAAGCACTAAATCAGCCACTACATAAACAAACGTGCAAAAACAGACTTTCCTACAGTTAGGGACACGTAGACCCATAAAATCACTAAAAACAGAAAATCCTATTGACTAAGAAAACAAAAAATTCAAATAACTTAAATAAATTAATTAATACTTCCAACATGAACTTCATCACTCTCGACTTTAACAAGGGCAAACCAGCGTCGCGATCCAACTTGGAACGACCACAGCTGCATTATCATACCTGCTTGCAAATCGTTATCTCTGACGACATCCTTCCAGCCAGAAACCAGATTGTATGTTGAATTGACTGTGCCAGAGTCTTTCTTCATGTCCCACTTCTTTAGGCTCATTTCACGTACATGTCCCGATGGCTCGATTAGCTGCACCTTTATCTCTGGGACCTCGCTTCCATGGCGTGTGGCAAGAGTAGCCCTCTCTTCAGGACTCAGAAATTCAGGGTTGACTTTGGATAAAGGCAGGGACAAGCGGCATTGGACAGGGTTAACATCAGTGGAGTAGAGAGCCTTCTGAATCACTAAAACAGGATCAGTCCCCTGTAGCGCGATGATCCTCTCCCTGAGCTCTGCTGGCAAGTCAGGTGGCGGGTGTGGCAGCTGGACTACATTATTCTCCAAAGTATTCTTCTTCTTGATCACCCTCTTTTTTGAGCTTGTGCTTGCCTTGTATAGATCTTCTTGATCGCCATACTCAAAATCAATTGCCCTTTTCATACCATAAGCCCTTTCAGCTTTCTTCACTGTCAATCGTTCATCATCACTGATGGCCAAAGCAGTTTCTTGGTTGCAGCAGACTTTAGGCGGTGCTGATGCTGTTGGTGGTGCTTCTGTTGCCGTTTCAAGCTTGATGACCCTCTTCTTTGCAGTAGTACTTGAATTTTCTTCCTGGTATTCAAAGTCAATTGCCCTTTTCTTAAGACGCAGTTTAATCTTAGTTTTCTTGATCACTGTCTTCGCGCATTCATCCGGGATGGCCAAAGTTGTTTCTTGGTTGTGGCAGACTTGATCAGGTAGTGGTGGTGGTGGTGATTCGGTTAATGCAACAAGCTTTGTCAACTCCAAGGCAGTAATGGATCTCTGAGATTCGATCCTCTCATCAGTGCTGCTGCTAGTGCTAGGTCCCCATCGCCCTGTGGCCTTTCCCTCATCGTTAGTGATAGACCTTTTCTTGGTAGTTCTCTTGGCAATCATTGCCGTGGTCGTGGCTCGTTCTTGATCTGTATCAATGGCCAGATTCTGTCGCTTGCGGGAGACATGGTCAAATAGTGTTGGTATCGTTGGCCTGATCGGGCGTGATAAGGATGCTTGGGTTTCAATCATGTTGAATGGAGGCCGTTGCAGTGTATCACCATCACTATCACTATGAACTGGCTTTTTCTGGTGATGATCTTTCATGGCAACAGTGAAGGTAACGTCGGGTCTTCTATTATTGGATCCCCTGATGCCCTTTGGTACCTTATTGTTGCTGGTGGTTGTAGCAGCCACGGGCGGCTCCATATTGATCATAGACTCTCCTGCGTCTTGGTGATCAGCGCTAGCATCCACGGGCGGCTCCATATTGATCAGAGACTCTCCTGCGTCTTGGTGATCAGCATCCACGGGCGGCTCCATATTGATCATAGACTCTCCTGCGTCTTGGTGATCAGCGCTAGCATCCAAGACCGCGGCCGTAGCCGCCTCCGCCTCTACCTGTAGCTCCGACATGGCGAGGTAATATAAATCGACGTCGTCAAATTTGGGGTTGGTGGCGCAGCTTTGGATGACCATCGTACGTGTCCCGGCACCAAGCCGAGAAAGAGCCGTAAGAGACTCCTCTGATACATAATCAAAACTCGACAAGGCCGCAAGATCAGCGTCACTCAACTTGGAGGGCATGGGCATCGTCGTAGTCTTCTTCTTCGTTGTCTCTGTCTTCGTCTTCGTCTTCTTCACGTTCAGGATTAATTGAAAAACAAGAACAAACAGAGCAATTAACAAGAAAATGAATATGAGAATTGATGATGGAATGTATATATAGCAGGAGCTGCTTGAATTGCAATCATTTCAGGATTTGGAATTAATGCAAAATTCAAAAACCTGATCTAATTAAGTTGATATAAATTTACTGTAATGTAACATTAAAAGAGTAATTTAACAAAGTGATTAAAATTTTTATTTTACTCAAAGGAATAATGATATTTGATCCAAACTAGTGAACTAAGGTGGATAAAATATCCATTGAACTCTCAGTTGGGAAAATAATATATCATTTGACCTATCAAACCTTAAAGATAGAAATAAATATGAAAATGAAAATTAACAAAAAGCAGGTGATCAGTTTTGCAATCTCAAATAATACAATCTCTATCATTTAAAGATAATGATGATAGGACAAGATTAATCACTTAAAGATAAAGACTAGAGAGTTGGTTCAAACTATAAGATAAATGTTTATCGATTACTATTAATTATAAAAAAAGTGTTGCAAAATTTAAACACTTCTAAAATAATTCCTTATTTGCAATGGATCTTTATTTAATATTTTTTAAAACAACTATATTATAATATAATTTTATCTAACTTCACAAAATTAACAATCAACTTTTTAAAGTTATGCCTTTGTGAATTATATATACAAATGTTTGTCTTATTTTATTCAAATTCTAGGAAATAAAAAAATATTTTTAAAGAGACGAGTTTCTCTTTCTGAATATACACGCGAAATTAATAAGGGTACATCGATTCTTTTTTATTTTGAAATCTCAAATAAGCTAAACTATTAATTATCTATACAAATCAAATCTAATTAAACCCATTAAAAAATAAAATTGAATAAATTGGACCAAAAAAAAAACCAATCAAAATAATTTTGTCTCTAAAAATTTTGTCACAATATTTAATTATGTAAGATGTAATTACAATTTTTTTTTGGTCACAATAAGTAATAATTTTTATAACAAAAATAGTGTGTCACAACATAGTATTATAAAAATAAATATGATAAAAATATGTACGTCACAAGAAATTCATTTTTTGTGATAAAAATAATTTTATTAAATTTTACTTTTCATAAAAATACATCATATTAGACATAAAAAATAATAATCTAGTGACAAAAAAATTCAAAATGTTTGGTTATAATAAAAAAATAATAGACATGTAGTGATAAAAATATTTTATTATAATATTTTGTCATAAATTTTTAGCCCCAATATTAATTAGATATATTAATTAGATATCCTAAAAAAAATATTAATAAATTATAAAAGAAACACTATAAAAATAAAATAATAAAATAATAATTAGTTTTTGGCTAATTTAATTTTTCTTACAAATTTCCTTCCATCATTTCCCTCTTTAAAAATTTTATTTCACATTTGTTGTTTTTATTTGACACAAAATATTAAGTATCTTATTTAAAAATAAAACTTAGAAAAGTTAACTTTTGTTATAATATTTTTTCATAAAATAATGGCATCAAATTTTTTATGTCAATATTAATTAGATATCTTGAAAATTAATAAAGTAATATTTAACTTTTGACAAATTATATTTTTTGTTAAAAATTTGCTCCTATCATTTTCCTCCCTAAAATTTTTATTTCACCTTTGTTATTTTGATCTCACCTAAAAAGTTAAGTTTCTTATTTAATAACAAAAACTTTGAAAATTTGACTTTTTTTTTAATATTAAGATATTCTATCATAAAATATTGATACCAAATTTTTGGTGTCAATATTGATTAGAAATATTAAAAAATAATAAAATAATATATAATTTTTGATAATTTTAAATTTTCATTAAAAATAATATTTTTTAAAATTTTAATAAAATAATATTTTTAATTTTTATTAAAAATTTCAAAATTAAGAAAAAAAGTCAAATATATCAAAAATACTGTAATAAACCTAATTGTGATGGATTAAATTTTGTCACGAAAAGTATCATTTTTGTGATAAAATATATTTTTCTCATGTAAAATTTAAAAAGTGAAAACAATTGTAACAAAAAATATAGAATAGATATATGTATATATCTTTAATAATAATAATAATAATAATAATAATAATAATAATAATTATTATTATTATTATTATTATTACATATTTTTAATTTGAGTTTTTACCAATATTTTAAAAACTAGATCGGATTGGCTAGTTCGACTGATTCAATCAGGAATCGGTCAGGTATTATTAACTCTTTTTGTTTTTTTATTTTTTAATCAATTGATTTATTTAATTTATTTTATTATTAAAATTTAATTTAATTTTTTAAACAATTATCCACACATATTAATAAATGTTACGCATGTATAAGTTATAAACTTACCCACTTATAATTACAAATGTTATATATGTGTTGTTGGTCCTTTAAGATATGGCCACTCAAGAGGGAGAGTGAATTTAGTATTTAAAATTTTTCTCTCTTTTAATGAATATTCTTGATTAATAATTATTTAAAAATATATATTTAATAAATATAATAAATTCAATTTGAGGTGAATTTTGTAGATGAAAATTTTCCATCTTAAATTAGAGACAAATTTTTTTTGTCTTAAAATTCATCTCAATTTGAGATAGATTTTGGAGACAAAAATTAATTCGTCTCAATTTGAGACGGTTATTTTTCCCTATCCAATTGAGTCGGATTTTGAGACAAACAAATTTTTTCCTCTTAAATTTAGAAAAGATAAAATTTTGGAAATATTAATTTATAAAATGTAAAAAAAAATTGTATAGATATAAAAATTAAATTCTAAATATATAAATTAATGTATTTCATGTGTATAAAATATAAAATAAAGTACATATACATGTAAACTAATATATATAAATTAAAATATATATTAAATGTATAATAATTAACTATTTGTAATAGTTATTGTAACAGTTATTAACATTCTTAATCATTGCAAAATTTATTCATTTAATAATAAAAAAATAAATTTAGTGAGGCACAAATTTTAGAAAATGTATAAAAAAAATTTAAAAATATATATTAATTCTTCTTTTTATTTTTTAATCAATTAATTTATTCTAATTTATTCCATTATTTTTATTTTATTATTAAAATTTTAGTTTAATTTTTTAAACAATTACTCACATAATTGGTAATAAACAAACACTACAAATGTTACATAATAATTAACTATAAGATCAAGGGTATAATAAAAATATGAAAGATCGGTTTAGCTAGAATGACAAAAAAACAATGATTGCAACTCATCTATTAGAGAATTACGTGCTAATCTTTATAACCATTGATCCAAAGTTACACAACATTTAAGAAAATAATTGTAGAATATGCAAATGGTACAACTTCATTACATAATCAACAAAACAATAATCTAATTCACCAACGTTAATAGCTTTGCATTTCGTCGATGCTTAGTGCTGATGTGGTTGCCGAACACGACAGATCCAGGTTCATCGATATCATTTGGGAATGGCCACTAGCTGTTGTTAGTTTTGACTGGGTAAGGTTGCGAACTATCTTATTGGAGAGAAGAAAACAATACATTTTCTTCTTAGATAACTGAGCTTTCAAAATTCCAAATAAACTTTGGATTATCCACAAGGAAATATCCAATTTCATAATATATGTTTGAATTGGTTTATAAGTAAAACTAATTTTGAACATTAAAATGTTTGCATAAGAGTTTGCAAGTAGTAATTTCTCTAATAAAGTTAGATGAAATTGAAGATTGACGATCTGTTGTTGGAGGGCAAAAATGTAAGATACACAGTCGTAAATAGCATTTTGAAGCCTGGCTTGAGCATCATCCAATAGTGTAGCGGTAGTCTCATAACGGTCACTTACCAGAAGTTGAGCCAGGAGTTTGGAGGCATTACTGATATCAAAAACTGTGTGGATGGCTGCAAAATTAGTATGTATTTCTTCATGACAGAAGTAAGGGGTAAAGACGCACAATTATGTATATTTTCTTCTCAAGACTTTGCAGGCACCTATGTTGCATGGAAACACATCATAAGAGCTGTTTTCCTGTTTCTGAAACGTTTCCTATTCTCGTTTTGAACTCTATTTATGTCTATTTTTTTTAAAAAAATCTATGTTTCCATGTTTCCGTTTCCTATCGGAGACGTTTCCCGTTTCTGTTTTCGTATAACATAGGCAAACACCGCACTGAGAATCGAGTCCTAACATGATCTTTTAGTTTTTTTTTTTTTTCAAAGACTGGGTAGATCTGGTCGGATCTGGGTAGATTTAGCTAGATCTAGGTACTGAGTAAATCTGACCAGATTTTGATAGATCTAGACAGATGTTGAGTCTGGGTAGATCCGGCGAGACAAACAGACAAACAAATAAATGGATAGACTTCGAGGCCGGAACATCGAATAACCGGAGAACTGAGAAAATATATAAACTCATCGTGATCTAGGTGGTTGTTGGCGCCAATCTGGGAGGCGAACTTGGTGGATCTAAAAGGTGGTGCAAATCTGGAAGGCGATGATGGTGGATCTGGAAGGTGGTGCAAATCTGGAAGGAGGAGCTGGTGTATCTGGAGGGCAGTGCAGATTTGGAAGTCGGAGCCGATGGATTTAGAAGGTGCGCGACGACCAAGAGCAACCAGTGAATCTAGAAGCGGTGCAAATCTAGAAGGCGGTGCCGGTGGATCTGGAAGGTGCACAACGATCGAGAGCGACTTGTGGATCTGGAAGGCGATGCTAGTGGATTTGGAAGGCGGTGGATCTGGAAGGAGAGAAGATGCAAGGAAGAAGAAGAGAAGAAGGAGAAGAAAATGAAAAATTCTGGAAAAATAGAGACGAAAAAAAATTTATCTTAATAGAAAAAAATTCGTCTCAAATTTGAGATAGATATAGAGACGAAAATTAATCCATCTCAAATTTATAAAAAAAATATATAATTTTTTTTAAAAAATAGTACCTAAACTATTTGTGAAAATACTCCTGTATGCGCCCAGCGTTTATGAACATACTACTCTAGGCTTTTAAGAAGCACTGTTGAATCAGCGTTTCTCTTGTCTGCCAAAATTTTTCTGCAATTGGAAGTTGCAGGATACATATACATGGTGTTTGAGGATGTCGGGCTTCTGTTGCTAGGAAATAAAGGAGGGAGTGTTAAAGTGTAATTGAGTGATGATGATGAAGGGCTTCTGTTGTAAGGAAATAAAGGAGGGAGTGTTAAAGTGTAACTGAGTGATGCTGAGTTTCTCTTTATTTATTTTAATATATATATATATTTTTTGGTCTTGTCTATGATGAGCATGGGGAATATAAGATCCAGCTATGTGCTTGTTGTTCTGCAAGCAGGGAGAAGAACACCCAAAAAAGAGAGTTAAAAGAAAATATTAACATCATATAATTATACTCAAGTGACTTTCAAATACGTGTTAGAATCTAAATAAAAAAAAATAGAGAGAGAGAAATTTCACTGTAAATGTGTTTTTCATGAAAATAATGATAAATGGTATAATATTATTACAAGACTAATTTGGAAATTGTAATAACTTAAGCATATTGACATTTTAAGTTTAGATAATTTGGCGTATTTAGGAATTTTGTTTTATTTAAATATTTATCATTTTGTTAATTACATTTGATAAACTAGCTTAATTTTCATCAGTGACATGTTACCAAGACAGAGCTTTATAAAAAACAGAGCAAAAACAGGGCAAGAGGAGGAAAACAATGAACTGCTACATTAATTCTTTAACCAATAGCCTTCATGTAGGCAAAATACACAAAGCACTAAATCAGCCACTACATAAACAAACGTGCAAAAACAGACTTTCCTACAGTTAGGGACACGTAGACCCATAAAATCACTAAAAACAGAAAATCCTATTGACCAAGAAAACAAACAATTCAAATAACTTAAATAAATTAATTAATGCTTCCAACATGAACTTCATCACTCTCGACTTTAACAAGGGCAAACCAGCGTCGCGAGCCAACTTGGAACGACCACAGCTGCATTATCATACCTGCTTGCAAATCGTTATCTCTGACGACATCCTTCCAGCCAGAAACCAGATTGTATGTTGAATTGACTGTGCCAGAGTCTTTCTTCATGTCCCACTTCTTTAGGCTCATTTCACGTACATGTCCCGATGGCTCGATTAGCTGCACCTTTATCTCTGGGACCTCGCTTCCATGGCGTGTGGCAAGAGTAGCCCTCTCTTCAGGACTCAGAAATTCAGGGTTGACTTTGGATAAAGGCAGGGACAAGCGGCATTGGACAGGGTTAACATCAGTGGAGTAGAGAGCCTTCTGAATCACTAAAACAGGATCAGTCCCCTGTAGCGCGATGATCCTCTCCCTGAGCTCTGCTGGCAGGTCAGGTGGCGGGTGTGGCAGCTGGACTGCATTATTCTCCAAATTCTTCTTCTTGATCACCCTCTTTTTTGAGCTTGTGCTTGCCTTGTATAGATCTTCTTGATCGCCATACTCAAAATCAATTGCCCTTTTCATACCATAAGCCCTTTCAGCTTTCTTCACTGTCAATCGTTCATCATCACTGATGGCCAAAGCAGTTTCTTGGTTGCAGCAGACTTTAGGCGGTGCTGGTGCTGTTGGCGGTGCTTCTGTTGCAGTTTCAAGCTTGATGACCCTCGTCTTTGCAGTAGTACTTGAATTTTCTTCCTGGTATTCAAAATCAATTGCCCTTTTCTTAAGACGCAGTTTAATCTTAGTTTTCTTGATCACTGTCTTCGCGCATTCATCCGGGATGGCCAAAGTTGTTTCTTGGTTGTGGCAGACTCGATCAGGTAGTGGTGGTGGTGGTGATTCGGTTAATGCAACAAGCTTTGTCAACTCCAAGGCAGTAATGGATCTCTGAGATTCGATCCTCTCATCAGTGCTGCTGCTAGTGCTAGGTCCCCATCGCCCTGTGGCCTTTCCCTTATCGTTAGATATTTTCTTGGTAGTTCTCTTGGCAATCATTGTCGCGGTCGTGGCTCGTTCTTGATCTGTATCAATGGCCAGATTCTGTCGCTTGCGGCAGACATGGTCAAATAGTGTTGGTATCGTTGGCCTGATCGGGCGTGATAAGGATGCTTGGGTTTCAATCATGTTGAATGGAGGCCGTTGCAGTGTATCACCATCACTATCACTATGAACTGGCTTTTTCTGGTGATGATCTTTCATGGCAACAGTGAAGGTAACGACAGGTCTTCTATTATTGGATCCCCTCCTGCCCTTTGGTACCCTATTGTCGCTGGTGGTTATAGGAGCCACAGGCGGCTCCATATTGATCATAGACTCTCCTGCGTCTTGGTGATCAGCGCTAGCATCCACGGGCGGCTCCATATTGATCAGAGACTCTCCTGCGTCTTGGTGATCAGCGCTCGCATCCACGGGCACGGGCGGCTCCATATTGATCATAGACTCTCCTGCGTCTTGGTGATCAGCGCTAGCATCCAAGACCGCGGCCGTAGCCGCCTCCGCCTCTACCTGCAAGTCCGATAGCTCCGACATGGCGAGGTAATATAAATCGACGTCGTCAAATTTGGGGTTGGTGGCGCAGCTTTGGATGACCATCGTACGTGTCCCGGCACCAAGCTGAGAAAGAGCCGTAAGAGACTCCTCTGATACATAATCAAACCTCGACAAGGCTGCAAGATCAGCGTCACTCAACTTGGAGGGCATGGGCATCGTCGTCGTCGTCGTCTTCTTCTTTGTCTTCGTCTTCTTCACGTTCAGGATTAATTGGAAAACAAGAACAAACAGAGGAATTAACAAGAAAATGAATATGAGAATTGATGATGGAATGTATATATAACAGGAGCTGCTTGAATTGCAACCATTTCAGGATTTGGAATTAATGCAAAATTCAAAAACCTGATCTAATTAAGTTGATATAAATTTACTGTAATATAACATTAAAAGAGTAATTTAACAAAGTGATTAAAATTTTTATTTTACTCGAAGGAATAATGATATTTGATCCAAACTAGTGAACTAAGGTGGGTAAAATATCGATTGAACTCTCGGTTGGGAAAATAATATATCATTTGACCAATCAAACCTTAAAGATAGACGGAAATATGAAAGTGAAAATTAACAAAAAGCAGGTGATCAGTTTTGCAATCTCAAATAATACAATATATATTATTTAAAGATAATGATGATAAGACAAGATTAATCACTTAAAGATAAAGACTAGAGAGTTGGTTCAAACTATAAGATAAATGTTTATCGATTACTATTGATAATAAAAAAAAGTGTTGCAAAATTTAAAGACTTCTAAAATAATTCTTTATTCGCAATGGATCTTTATTTAATATTTTTTAAAACAACTATATTATAATATAATTTTATCTAACTTCACAAAATTAGGAATCAATTTTTTAAAGTCATGCCTTTGTGAATTATATATACAAATATTTGTCTTATTTTATTCAAATTCTGAAAAATAAGAAAATATTTTTAAGGAAACAAGTTTCCCTTTATGAATATACACCAAAAATTAATAGGGGTACATCGATTCTTTTTTATTTTAAAATCTCAAGTAAGCTAAACTATTAAAATTGAATAAATTGGACAAAAAAAATCAAATAAAAACAGAATAAAGGAACAAACCCATTTTATTGAAAATAATCCTACATTTTCTAATATTTTAAAAATATTAGAAAATGAATACTCGGTATTCTGTTACCATTTGTCGTTTTGCTGGTTCAATAAAAGGTTTTTAAGTTTTAAGATCATATCATATGCTTTAATTGCTTCCCAAACAAAACCTAATTAATTAATGTGCAGCATGCATTTTTTTTTATTATTTTTAACTCGTTTTGACTTTTCAATTTTTTAAAATACTAAAAATGCGTTTATTTTACTACTTTCAAAAACTTATTCTAAAAAATAAAAAAAAATTACAAAAAAAATCTAAAACAACATTATTATTAATATTTTCAGTCAAAACACATTGAAACACCCTAAAAGTGGAAAACACATAGCCTCCCTCCCTTTACCCCAATCTTGTAGATCTTTTGTCTCTCTATCTCTCTCTTTTCTTCTCAAGCCTCGGTCATCAACTGTGTCTGCCATCTTCGTCATTGCCACAAGCCACTGTCAACCTCGCCTACCATAGATATCTTCACCATGAGCTACCGTCAACTGTTTCCCACCATTCGATCTTGTTGGTTTTGTCTATTCTCTTTTTTCTCTTGCTAATTTTTGCGTATATTGGTTGATTGACCTTTGGGTATCGGGTGGTTACCTCTGATTGCTGAAAACCACCGGTCACGATAGTATTTGGCGATTGGTAGTATGTATATGAGCGGGTGGGTCGAGCGCTTAAGTTTAGATCTAAGGAGATTTAACCATTGAATTTTGTTGATTTTTTGTTATGTTGGTTAATGGGCCTTTGGGTGTCGGGTGGTTGTCTTTAATCGCTAGAAACCACTGGCCATGATGGCAACTGGTAGTGCATTTTTCACTTATGGCTGAAAATTAAAAATTAGATTTACGAAAATTCAACCGTTAAATTTGGCAAATTTTTGTTAACCTCCTTAGCTTGTAGTTTCTAATGGTCGGCCTTGATCGTGTGAATCTCTAACTATTAGATCTTGCTGATTTTTGGTTATGTTGGTCGATGAGCTTTTGGGTGTCGGGTGGTTTCCTCTTATCGCTAGAAACCATCGGCCATGGTGGCTGGTGAAGATTGACAGTGCATTTTTTACTTATGACTAAAAATTAAAAATTAGATGTACGAAAATTAAACCATTAAATTTGGCCCAATTTTGTGTATGTTATCCCCTTTAACTTGGAATTTCTAATGGCAGGCTTTGATTGTGTGAATCTCTGGCAATTGGATCTTGCTGATTTTTTGTTATGTTGGTCGATGGATCTTTGGGTGTTAGGTGGTTGTCTTTGATCGTTGGAAACCATCGACCATGATACCCGGTGGCGACAAGCAGTGCATTTTTCACTTATGACTAAAAATTAAAAATTAGATCTACAAAAATTCAACCCTTAAATTTAGTCTTTTTGTGTATGTTAACCCTTTTGACTTGGTGTTTCTAATGGTAGATTTTAATCATGTGAATCTTTGGCCGACAGTGGTTGTCAGCGACAGAGAAGATGCAAGGCATCAAAGAAGATGAAAAGGGAAAAAAAAGAAAAGAAAAATTTATTATTGAATTTTGAAAATAAAATTATGCATTTATTTAAAATTTTAAAAATATACTATATCTATATTATAATTAAAAATATATGATAATATAAAATATATTATTAAGTGTATAATTTAAAATAAATTATTGTTAAGATGTATGTTAGTAATTTATTAATCAAATTTATTGTTTTATTTTAATAGTAATATTTTATTAAAATGAGTTAATTTTATTATTTAATAATTAAATTTATTAAATAAAAATTATAAAATAAGTTTTTTTTAAATTTAAATTAAAAAAATACGTTTTCTAGTTTTTTATTTTAAGAATAAAAAAAATATATTTTAAAAAATATTAAAATAAACACTCAAAATATAAAATTAAAAATAAATTTAAAATTCAAAACTTAAAATTAAAACACAATGACCCACCCTAGTGTTTCGATCATTTTGAATGGAGACTGCAGTGTATGAAAGTCACTATCATTTTCACTCGCAGTTGGCTTCTGATGATGATCCTCCATGGTCACGCAACAAAGAGGTAACGACAGTTCCTTTGGTTCTACTGGATCGCCTGCCCTTCCATGCCCAGCAACTATTGCTGCTCGACGTAGCCGCCGCTGTAGGCTTCGTATTGATCATTTAACCCTGCTCCTGCTGCGTCTGGCCTCCACAGTCATCATTAAGGCTGCAAAGGGCCTGCTTGGGAAGCCCAGGCATGCTTACGGGACGGGACACAGGCTTGCAAGGCGGTGGGTCGAGCAGCAAGGCAAGACAGAACCGCAACGGCCAGCACACCCAACAGCATGGAGGAGGCTGGACGAAAGCCATAAGCGCGCGGGAAGCCGAGTGGAATGCGTGGGAAGTCAGGACGTGAGGCAGCTGGTGCGGGCACTGTGTAGCAGGCGGGAGAGGCCGGAGGCACGCCCACGGGCAAATTCGACTGGCCGAGGGGCAGGCCGCACGCGCAGCATGGGCGCCCGTGCAACACTGTAGCACGCAGAGGCATCCCCTCCGACACATGCTCTAACTGCCTCCGAAGGGACGTTAGAGACCTCCCTAACTTCTCCGACTGTCATGCCTGCGGCCTCTAGAGAATTTCTTTTTCTTTTTTATAAAAAATTTATTAAAATGTTAGAAAGAGGAGAAAGGACTAGTCAATCCATGAGAGGGGGGGGGGGGGGGGAGGAGATTGTATATATACAATAGTATTAACTGAATTAAACTCCTAGCTCATACTTGAATAACGATAAATTGAAATTTATACAAATAAATGGTAAATTTAATATTATATATATATAATAGTAATGACTAAAGGAGGATTGAATTAAATGCCTAGTGTACAGATTAACTAGTTGGACTACGATAAGTTTAACTAGTTGAACTACGATAAATTAAGATTCACATTAGTAGGTCGTAAGTTTGATTTCTTATTTTGCGTAGTGAAGCAAAGTCTCTATTTACGATTTACCTTCTCTGTCAAAATTAAGAACACGAACAGTGAAGGACCGCACTAAAATGATAATCTCAAAAGAGGATTGAATTAATCTATATTAATTAATTCAAGCATGAAATTTCTTTGAATACTTTTATGAATTAACTCCTTTAAACTAAAACTACTTTAAATATTTTATATTAAAACTAACAAAATCTAATTCGTAACTTTTAGATTGTTGTTTCACAAAATAGTTTAATTAATGATTCTAAACTATAATGTTCTCAATTTAAAATAAGAATTCTTAAATCGTAAAATTTTAAATGTGTGATTGTCTGAGTATATTGTTTTATCACATAAAAAATTAATCCCAAACTTCTCAACTTTTCTAAATATAATAATTTTCCAAATATGCATTACATTTTCTAAGTAAATGTAAATTGACATAATTTGTACGTTATTGATTCAAGGTGAATAAATGTTTTTTGAAAGCTTCATTAATGGTGTTTTGATAGATTAAAAAGAAAAGACAATTTATTCAATGTACCAAATATTATTTCTCTAAAAGGCAGATTTTATGCAGTTATTCATAATTATAAATATTTCATAACTGAATTCCTTATCCTAAATCCAACCATGCTGTCGCTATGTTGCATTGAATATTGCATGTTAGTTGCTATAAGTTAACATAACAAATTTGTTAGTGACACGGTGATGACATCCGACGGCAGAAATACACTTCAATATAAATTTGAAATTAATTCGATTAAATAAAATAAATTGCCAAAACATTTAATTCTGACAGGTGTCTGTAATTTTAGACGTCACGGATTTTCTTGAAGTTTTTTTTTTTTTTTGTTTTTTCTAAAGTAGATTTTCTTACATTTAACGTTAAAAATTAAAATTAGATTTCGATTTCTCCAAGAAGAGAGAGCTACTTCCATCTTACCAGGTCAAATCCGGGCTGCTACCAAGGTTGACTGGTACGGCGGCGTTTCGGTATTGCTGGGACGAAAACGAAGTCGTTTCGAAGTCGTCTCTTTCATCGCTGGCCCATCTTCTGTTTATATATGGAGCCCTTGCCTATCATCTTCTTTACTTCCTCGTTCTATATCTTCCCCTTCTCTCTCTTTCTCTCTCCTCTCTCTCTCTCTCTCCCCCTCCTACACCGCCAGGCTTCCGAAGTTGACCTGGATATCATCTCAAAACTGTTCAACGCCGAGTTCACGAGTTCAAGATCTGGTCATTTCACATCTCAATTTCACTGATTCAAGGTCAGATCTCGTTCACTTGCACTGATTTCAGATCTTGTTTTTAGTTTGAAGCAGTTGAGTAAAGATCGTTTGATTATAGAGGAGGTGAGTTTGATTTGTTTCACTGACCGCAGATCTGGCTTGTGCTTCAAAGTTGATTCCGAATGACGTCGGTGTCGCTGAAAGACGATTCCATCGAGATTCGGGAAGTATGGAACCACAATCTTGAACAAGAGTTCGCTTTGATCCGTGAAATCGTGGATCAGTTTCCCTATATTGCGATGGATACCGAGTTTCCAGGTGTTGTTCTTCGACCGGTGGGGGCCTTCAAGAACATAAACGAATATAACTATCAGACGTTGAAGGACAATGTTGATATGTTGAAGTTAATTCAGTTGGGACTCACTTTTTCTGATGAAAATGGAAATTTACCCACTTGCGGGAGTGATAAGTACTGCATTTGGCAGTTCAATTTTCGCGAATTTAATGTCAGTGAAGATATTTTCGCCAACGATTCCATCGAGCTGTTGAAGCAAAGTGGCATTGATTTTAAGAAGAACAACGAGAAGGGAATTGATGCCAATCGGTTTGGGGAGCTTTTGATGTCTTCGGGGGTTGTTTTGAACAATGATGTGCAATGGGTGACTTTTCACTGTGGGTACGATTTTGGATATTTGCTTAAGGTGTTGACTTGCAGGACTTTGCCCGATTCGCAGACGGAGTTCTTTGATCTGATCAAGGTGTATTTCCCAATGATGTATGATATCAAACACTTGATGAAGTTCTGCAATAACCTTCATGGTGGTTTGAACAAGCTAGCCGAGCTTTTGGAAGTTGAGAGGGTTGGTATTTGTCACCAAGCTGGATCAGATAGTTTACTTACTTCTTGTGCCTTCAAGAAGTTGAAAGACAATTTCTTTAATGGCTCCACAGAGAAATATGCAGGCGTGCTTTATGGTCTTGGCGCAGATGGATCTGACAATAAATGATTGACATGACCGATTGCCCGTTTGACCAATTAGGCATGTAACTCCCATTTCCACATGTATACAGTTGGTGAAAATGTTGTTGTTTCTTCATTTTCTTCGAATGCTCTTTCTGTTTTCTGATTTTCCGTGTAACTGAACCCTTGGTGGTCTTTATAGCTCAAGCGCTGTAAATTAGTACAGTTTAGTGTTTTAATAACAATCTTAACGTTTTACCAACTTCTAGTTTGTGTTTCTTTTCTTATGATCTTCATGTGATACAGCATTTAATTGTAGGAAATGTCATGATCATTGGTTCAATTTTTTTTGCATAAATGTCAAGATGAATTATCTAAGTAGCAAGATCTTATATCGTGCTGAATCTATCCTTCTTGTAGAGGATGACTATCTTAGATCCTGTGGCTGATTGGGCACTGTCACTTGCTTACTCTTGTGAGTCCTAAGGGATGATTCTATTTAAAACTTGGTGAATGTCATGGTGGGATAGCATGGGATATGGAAGTGATATTTGCAGTTGCCAGTTGTCGCAAAGCAACTTGTTTGCTTTTTGCAGAACAATTTGTTTTCAATATTCACAATGATCTCCCAAACGGATGAAGCTAGTTTTGTGCTTCTGTTTTGTAAGTTTTTTGTCGTATTCTTGAATTCGAAGCATATAGGGTATAAGAAAGATATTTACAGTTGGCTATTGTTTCAAATTTTTTTTTCCCCATTATCCCGAACTATTTGTTTCCGTTATGCAGAGCAATCACCAAAAGGATGAAAGCTCATTCTGTGTTTCTGTTTCATAAGTTATTTGTCGTATTCCTGACTTGGAAATTGAGGGGGGGAGGGTATGAAAATGACATGATATTTGCAGTTGGCAGTTGTTCCAAAATGTTTGTTTCCAATGTAGCGTACTATTAGTTCCCGTTATGCAGAACAATCGCCAAAGGGATGAGGCTATTTGTGTGCTTCTGTTTTGTAAGTTATTTGTCGTCTTCCTGACTTTTATTCTTTTCACTATTTAATAAAGCAATGTTTAAAGGATATTTGTTGTTTTTATAAATTTTATTGTTTTCTTTGTTTGTGATAAATTAATTAAGGTTATTTGTCGTCTTCGTGGCTTTGGGTCTTCAATATCTATAATTAATCAATATTTGATGTTATTTATCATCTCCTTATTTTCTTTTTAGTATAATACTTGTAACAAAGCAATTTTTAAAGATAATTTAATGTCTTCCTGGCTTTAAATTTTCAGTATTTGTAATAAAGATCATTTCTCTCTCACACATACAACAACTTATTATTTCCTCATTTAGCAAATGTATGCTAGAATTCCTTTGATTATTTTCTTTGACTGTCAACATGATTAGTATTAATGTTGTCATTCTTGTTGCTGGGATACATGAATGGATTGGTTCGATGAATTTCTTACTTCGAATTTGTGGTCTATAAAGCCTTTTTCCCTGTGAATTGTACTGAGTCAACTGCTTATCATTTGTGTAAACTGTTTTCTATAATGAGTTTTGACTTTTGGAATGGAACTTCAGAGTTTAATCACATATGGTTAGTAGAAAGAGATTATTCTTCAAGCTTTGTTTGATCAAGATAAAGTTTCTTCTCGTCTCAATGCTTTGATTGAAATGCCTTTAGTTATTGCTGATTTAAGTCTGGATAAAATTTTGTTTTCTGGATTGCATTCACAGAGGTTCCTTTATTTTACTCATCTTCACAATGCTTAATTTCCTGGGGTAGTTAATGCAAATTGCTTACATATACTGACATGATATTTTTGTGATTGAAAGGTATTGGAGAACTCGAAAAAGTGATAAGAAGAATCGGGAGATCATCTAGATGCGGTTCCAGTTTAAAAATAGATAATTCTAGAGTTTAAATATTATATTTTAAATTGTAAATATTGTTGTATAAGTTTAAATTTATTTCCTAAGTTTTAGGAGATAAATTTTCTTAGTTTCTAGGAAGTAGATAGTTTATATCGTCTCCTAAATTGTAGGAGAATTATTAGCAGTTAGGGTGTATATGTTTTCATTCGTACCTCTAGAATTATATTATTCAAGCTTTTTAGCTATCTCAAAGCTTGTTTCATGGTATTAGAGCTTGCTCTTCTATCCTAAAGCAGCCTCTATTCGATTCTTCCGTCCACGTCTTGTAGCTGTATTTGTTTCTTCCCTCCACAACCTGTTTCATCAATGGTTGATACCCAATCTAATCCCACTCTAACTGAGGCTTCTGCCACAAGTTCTTCGATCAATCTGTCTTCAAGTTCTGCATCAAATCTTTCCAGCAACTCAATCGATCATCTTCCCATATAGATTACTCACCATAAGTTGAATTAGAGTAACTTTAGGGAATAGTTTCAGTCAATTATGTTGGTGATCAAGGGAAAAGGCAAGACTGGCTACTTAACCGGCTCTACTCCTCCTCCATCGAGCACAACAACCACATATGGTACCTGGGAAGCCTAGAATTTCGCCATAATGGCCCGACTGATCAATTCAATGGAACCTAGAATAGGAAGAACTTACTTATTCTATAAAACCACAAAAGAAATATGGGATTTAGTCCAAGACATTTACTCAGATTTGGAGAACTCATCCCAATGCTTTGAGATTAGATCTGCGATTAGGACCACGCGACAAGGTAATTTAAATGTTACTGATTACTTTAATGTTTTGGTTGAGTTTTGGCATGAGGTGGATTTGTTCTACACGATTAATTGGGAATGTTCTGCGGATGGTACAAAATATAGTAAGATGATTGAGAAGGATTGTGTGTTTGATTTCCTACATGGTCTTCAACCATGATTTGGATGAAGTAAGAGGTAGAATCTTGGGTACAAAGCCTCTGCCTTCACTTTGAGAAGTCTTTGCTAAGGTACGAAGGGAGGAAAGCCAAAGAAAGGTAATGCTAAATTAGCAAGGTGAGTCACCTTTAATTCACCAAAATTCAACTTTAGCAAGTTTTAAATAAGAAGAGAGTCAACCAAGGAACCTAGGACGGGAGAAGTAGTGGTGTGACCACTATAAAAGGCCATATCACACCAAAGAAACATGTTGGAAAATTCACAAGAAACCGACTAATTGAAAGCCAAGAGGAAAGAAGGAGATTGGAAGGACTACTTACATAATTGATGCACCTAAGGAAGCAGGAAATAGTACCAGCCTTAACCTATTGAAGGAGCAGATTCAGACCTTGTATAAGCAGCTGAATCAAAGTATATCCTCTCCAAGTCCTCCTATGGCAGCTATTGCTTTACAAGGTAATCCCCATTACTCTCTAAATTCCAGCAAACTCTCTAAGAATAAATGGATAATGGATACGGGTGCTTTCGAACCATATGGCCTGTTCAGCCTACTCAATGATAGAATACACCTCGTGTGGCAATCCTATAGACATTTCAATTGTTGATGGTACCACTTCTCTAGCCAAAGGATATGGTACAATTTGTATTTCTGGTTTA
Organism: Diospyros kaki; assembly: GCA_036245055.1. Taxonomy (NCBI): domain Eukaryota; kingdom Viridiplantae; phylum Streptophyta; class Magnoliopsida; order Ericales; family Ebenaceae; genus Diospyros; species Diospyros kaki. The sequence continues at coordinate 36,676,442 of BSEG01000001.1, read as the reverse complement.
AAACTTAAATCAATCTTACATATACCCGGTTTAAGATGCAATTTACTGTCAATTCATAAGATTACTTAAGATATGAATTGTTGTGTGACATTCTTTCCTTCATATTGTTTATTTCAGGACCAAGTATCAGGGAGGACGATTGGCAATGCTAAAGCTAAGGATGGGCTTTATTATTTGACAAATGATAGGATTTTTTCTTCTACAAATAAGGCTGTTTTGACAGCCACAACTGATGCCAAGGTTTTGTTGTGGCATAATCGTTTTGAGTCACCCAAGTTTTCTTTATCTTAAATTCTTGTATCCGCATTTTTTCATCAATAAAAATCAAACTTTCTCATGTGAATAGTGTACCATTGCCAAAAAGTCTCGTTCTTCTCATCCAATTCAATCCTATAAGCCATCTAAACTATTCCATTTAGTTCATAGTGATATTTGGGGACCATTTAAAACCCCTAATATTTCTAGTTCTAAATGGTTTATAACCTTTATTGATGATCATTCTAGGGCATGTTGGGTGTACCTTATGAGGGAAAAATCTGAAGCTTGCAACATTTTTAAGAAATTTCAGAAACTCATCTTAAATATGTTTCAAACTTCCATCCAAATTGTTCGTATTGATAATAGTTGAGAATATTTCTCTCATGACCTTACCAATTATCTATCCAAACATGGTATTCTACATCAAAGCTCTTGTCCATATACACCACAACAAAATGGTGTGGCTGAAAGAAAAAATCGCCATCTTCTAGAAATGGCTCGAGCTATGATGTTCACCACCCATGTCCCACATTTTATTGGGGGAAACAGTCCTTACAGCTGCATATTTGATCATAGACTTCCCTCAAAGACCCTAAAATTTCAGACCCCCCTTGTTGTCCTTTGTTCTCTCTACCCAACCATTAGCCACTTACATTCTCTTCCTCCAAAAATTTTTGGCTGCACTGTGTATGTTTACAATAATCGGCTCAATCGTACCAAGTTGGATCCTAAGGCTCTTAAATGTATCTTTAGTAGGTACTCTCCCTCTCAAAAAGGTTACAAATGCTATAACCCTCTCAAACGGCAAGTCTTGGTCTCCATAGATATAACATTCTATGAAGACCACCCGTTTTACCGCTCACCAGTTTCAGTTCCTGCATCTTCATCCCTCTCGGAGCCTTCTCTCTTTTTCTTGCCTTCCCTTGATTCTCCTCTGCCCTTATACTCTCAAAGGGGAGAATTTCTGGCCTCTCTGCCTGTTAGTTCTGATAGCATAAGGGCAGATCCTCCAAGTTCTTCTCCTATTTTTCCTAATCCTTCCTCTCAGTCAGATATTGCAGCTAAACCTCATGTCCCAACTCCATATTCAACAACTAAACATCCTCTACAAGTTTATTCTAGATGTCCAAAGGCCCATCCTGAGGCACAACAAAACCAATCACCACTTCCAGATGTTGGTCTATCAGAAAATAACATTGAAAATGAGTCTACCAGTAGTGATAATTTGGATTGGGCTATGCCTATTGCTTTAAGGAAAGGGGTAAGATCTCGTGTCAAGTATTCTATGTCTAATCACTTGACTTATGCTAAATTATCCCCTCAGTACAAGGGATTTGTTGCAACTATTGATAGCATTGTAGTTCCAAGGAATATTTAAGAGGCTATGAGTGATCCTAAGTGGAAAGCTGCAGCTATGGAAGAGATGAGTGTCTTGGTGAAAAATAACACATGGGAGATTGTTAAACTACTATCAAACAAAAGAGTGGTTTGTTGTAGATGGGTTTTCACAGTAAAATATAATGCAGATGGAAGTGTTGAAAGATATAAGGCAAGATTGGTTGCACAAGGGTTTACTCAAACATATGGGATCAACTATAAGTAGACTTTCCTATAGTCAAACTCAACTCAATTCGGGTAGTAGTTTCCCTTGCTGCTAATCTTAATTAGCCTCTACTTCAATTTGATATAAAAATGTTTTTTTGAATGGTGACTTGGATGAGGAGATATATATGAGAATACCCCCAGGATTTGAACAAGAAATTGGCAGTGGAAATGTGTGTACATTAAAGAAATCCCTATATGGATTAAAGCAATCTCCAAAGGCTTGGTTCAAGAAATTTAGCATGACTCTCAATCGTTTGGGATATAAGCAAGAGCAAGCTGACCATACCCTGTTTATAAAGTCTACGGTAGAACGAAAAAAAGGTCATACTAATTGTTTATGTTGATGATATTATTGTGGCAGGTGATGATTTACAGGAAATTGAAAATTTGAAGAAGCAATTAAAGACTGAATTTGAAGTGAAAGACCTAGGGGTCATGAGATACTTCTTAGGAATGGAGGTGGCTCAAAGTAAAGAAGGGCTATTTATCTCTCAAAGGAAGTACACACTTGATTTGTTAAAGGAAACTGGGATGTTAGCATGCAGACCAGTTGGTACTCTTTTAAAAAGGGTTGGAATGTTGAAGAAAAAGAAGACACTCTTGTTGAAAAAGAAAGGTACTAAAGGTTGGTTGGTAGACTAATTTATTTATCATTTACAAGGCCAGACATAACTTATGCAGTAAGTGTCATAAGTCAATGCATGCATTCCCCTACTCAAAAACATATGAATGCAGTGTTCCATGTTCTAAGATACCTCAAGGGAATGCCTGGGAAAGGGTTGATGTTCAAGAAAACTAATGAAAGAAGAATGGGGTAATGTGATTACTTGAAGGAGCAAAAAGCAATCCGTGGTGGCTCGAGGTAGTGCCGAGGACGAATTTCATGCTATTGCTCAAGGGATATGTGAAGTAATTTGGCTGGACAGGCTGACGGAAGACTTGGGGATATCCTTATCTCAACTAACAAAAGTTTATAGTGATAGCAAATCCGCTTTCAGTATTGTGAAGAATCTGGTTCAGCATGACCGAATGAAACATGTAAGAATTGATAGGAGTTTTATAAAAAGGGAAATTGAAGAAAGAGGAATCAGCTTATCCTATATTCCAACTATTGATCAAGTAGCTGATGTTTCACAAAAGCTGTTGCAAGGTCAGGGTTCGAGTTACTAATTGGCAAGCTGGGAATGACTTGTATCTATTCCCTCAACTTGAGGGGGAGTGTTGGAGAACTCGGAAAAATGATAAGAAGAATTGGGAGATCATCTAGATGCGGTTCCAGTTTAAAAATAGATAATTCTAGAGTTTAAATACAGTATTTTAAATTGTAGATATTGTTGTATAACTTTAAATTTATTTCCTAAGTTTTAGGAGATAAATTTTCCTAGTTTCTAGGAAGTAGATAGTTTATATTGTCTCCTAAATTGTAGGAGAATTATTAGTAGGTAGGGTGTATATATTTTCATTCGTACCTCTAGAATTATATTATTCAAGCTTTTCAGCTATCTCAAAGCTTGTTTCAAAAGGATTCTAGTTTCACTGGTTATCTCTTTTCCTCTGTCCTCGGTTGATTGATTCATATCTAATGATTGAGGTAGAGCGTGGATGGTAATTGATGCAGCTGTCTAGAAGCTTCTAGGCTGATTTCTAAAATTTTCTGGAGATATTCTTTATTGTCTTCTGGAGTGTTCGTTGGACTTTCCAAGCATTGTGGAGTTTGTTTTGTATTTAAGTCTGTCTGTGGAAATCTAAGATGTTGGTCAATTTTCAGCTCCAGATCTGTGTAGTTAGCTTTGGAATTAGCTTGCATTTATGAGGAGAGATATCTATATTAGTCAGTTTTGGAATTATTATGGATTTTTTTTTATTCTTATCTAATGATTGAGGTAGAGCTGTGATTGTAATTGATGAAGCAGTCTAGAAGCTTCTAGTTTAGGGTTGGTTGGATTTTCCAAGCATTACGGAGTTTGTTTTATAATTAAGTCTGTCTTTGGACACCTAAGGTGTGCTGGCTGATGTTCTGCCCCAGATATGTGTAGTTAGCTTCAGAACTGGTATGCATTTATGATTGATTCTTGTCTAATGATTCAGGTAGAGCAAAGATGGTAATTGGTGCAGCAGTCAAGTAAGGTTCTAGTTTGATTTCCAAAATTTTCTAAAGATATTCTTTATTGCCTTTTGGAGTGTTGGTTGGAGTCTCCAAGCATTGAAAAGTTTTGTTTCGAATTCTGTTTTTTGGAAGTCTAAGGTGCTTGTCAACGTTTTGCCCTAGATCTGTGTAGTTAGCTTTAGCATACATTTAGGAGGGAAGGTATCCGTGTAGTCAGCTTTGGAACTTTATGCGTTATGATGAATTCTTATCTAGTGATTTTGTTTGAGCCAAGATGGTAACTGATGCGGCAATCTAGAAACTTGAGTAGTCTGATTTCTAAAATTTTCTTGAGATATTCTTTATTGCCTTTTGGAGTGGTTGTTGGAGTTTCTAAGAATCATGTAATTAAGTCTAGTCTTTGGAAGTCTAAGGTGCTTGTCAATGTTATGCTCCAGATCTGTGTATTGAGCTTTATACATTCATTTATGAGAGAATGTATCTTTGTAGTCAGCTTTTGAACTAGTATGCATTTATGAGGGAGGGTTGACAAGCCGACCTAGAGTCCAGAAGAACTAATGTACTGTAACTTTTGAAGCCAAATACATCAGTGATTTAACTCAAGAGTCAAAGCTTATTCAAACTTTAAAGAGGGTTATCACTTCTCTAGTCGAATCACTCCTTCAACTCCTTTCATTATTCTTTGTCAAATTGTACCTTTAGCTACATTAGGTTGGTATCAAAGTGTCACATCCTTAGGGTGGGTTAAGGTTGTGATAGGAGTTGGGAAAGAAATCAGAATTGAAGAATTGAAGGAGGGGGAAGAAAATCATTAGAAAGAGGGAGAGTAACAGGGAGAAATGAAAGGGAGATTGGAGAGAAATGTAGAGAGAGAAATGAGAATATTCAATTACCATTCAACAACATGCCCTTCTATCCTCTCTACTTGTGGCTTATATAGCCTCATAGCATTACACATGCACCCATGTGCAGTTACAACAATGACTATAACTGCCTATAGCCAAAACAGTTATAGTCATGACAATTGTCCCCTCCTTGAGAAAGTTCTTGTCCCTAAGAACTTTAGCAATTGTTCACTACCAGCTCTCTCAATTTGTTTCATTCCTCTTTCTTTCTTTCTCCTTCTAGGCCTCTTCATCTTCATTTTTAGGTTTCCAAGATCAATTCCAGGCCTAAGTTGACCCAAAACTTCCATAGGGAAAACTTCATCGAGTTCAAGCCCAATACAACCACTCCTGATAATAGTTATTCAATCAAGCTTGGTCTCCAATCTGTGGATATGATCAACCATTGATTCATCCCTCAATGCAGTAGACAACAACTTAGATTTGCTAGTGGAAGTAAAAAATAGCACAGCAGCGCAAGTTTTGTTCCCTTCAGCTAAACCTTTGGCTTCTTTTGCTATGTCCCTTAGCTTTCCTCCAGCTAGTGTTGTCTTCACCTTCTTGTTGCCTTTTTTATCCCAAGTTAAGGACAGTTCAGCTTGCTTCAGAACCAAAATCCCATCGAAAGAATGCTTTTTCTCAACCTCCAGCTTTTTATTTATTGTCGGTCCAAGTTTATCAGTCTGAGGGTTAGTTTCCATAGTCAATATAAGATTGTTCAGGTCCTAATTGTTTAATCAGATCTTCTTCAACTCCATGTGAACCTTCACAATCTTGACCCCCCCTAGTGTAGATGTTACAGGCATTGCCATTCTCAGCTCCAACCTGTTTTATAATCAGCTTATCTAATGGATCCTTGTTTTGTTCCAAATTTGATTGTTCATCAGATTTTGATAAGTCCAAAATCTGAGGAAAGGCTCAAACACCATCATCTGCACCGATGGATGGTCCTTCAATCATATTTACTTGATCCCATGCTGTTCCATTAGCATCTCTATCTCTATGTTTCCTCTTCAATGCTTCCAATGTTAATTCTTGGAGCCTAGCACTATCAGCAGCATGCTTGAGAGTCTTGGGCTGAAGCACCGTCCCATTGGCCTCAACTTTTTGTTTAAGTCAATTAAGAAACTTGAAACGAAATAGGACTCTGTCAAATAAGGGTTATGATTGAGAATCAAAGCCATCAACTCTTCAAACCTCAATTGATACTCCATCACTGACCCTACCTGCCTAATTTTGTTGAACTCCTCCACCACACTAGACAAGTCCCGATCTCCAAGTCTCTCCTTAGGCTGCCCTATTTTAAGGGACTTCTCTCGATTAGAATTGTCGTGATAATCATCAAAGAATTTTGCGAGAAAGCTGTAATGATACTTCTTAATTAGTATCATCGCAAACTTCTGCAGTTGCTCATGTAACATATGGTCGAATTCCTTGCTCGCATCATGTACTACACTTCTTGTTTCCTTGTGCAATTAGCTTATCCCCTTCTCCAACTTCTTTTCCCATGCCTGAGACTTCTGGCCAAGTTCCTCATGTTTCTTGTTGTTCCTAGCTGAAAATGTAGCCTTCTTCTGCTGCCATTGAAACTTCATTTGTCTCATGCATGAACTGCTCTGTTCGCCTTCAGTTTCTAGTCGAATTGCTTTGCTGTTCTGTCGATTGAATCGTTCTTCGTTCCATTACTTAAGACTCAAATCGAAATGTTGCTTGTGCTCGTCTATCAACACTGAGACCAATGAAATCGTTGGTGTCTGTGAATTCGTTGGAATTTCGCTGGGATCTGCTTTGCGTTCCACTTTCAGCCTTAAATAGCAGCCAATGCTCCACCTCCGTGTTTCGGAATCAATTTTCGAGGATCACCCGTAGTGATTGTAGATCAGATGCTAAGAATTTCCAAACTCTAGCCGAGGATAACCTCGCTATGTGATGCCATCCAATTCGGACCTTACGGTGATTGGAAATTAGTAGCCCATGGTGTTGGACTCAATGAACGAACGAAGTCGGAGGAATCCGCCTCTCCAAAAATGGAATCCGCCTACAACTTCGTTCTGAGATCTGCCTGTCCCCCTATCAATTTCGATCAATCCTTGATTCCTTCCGATTTAGATTTGAAATGTGAAAAATCCACTGTTCGGTCGCTTCTATAGGGTTCACCACGCTTCCCCTGCTCTGTCACTTCGACAGTGTTGTGAAAATTGGCCTGTAGATTGTCTTCAAACAGATGGCTTCCAAATCCGCCTAAGCTACTATCGACGCCTCCAAGAAAATCGAACAACTCTTATAGATCACAAGCCATGATCACTTGTAGCTCAGTTTATCCAATCGCTTCCTGTAACTTGACCGACTCTGAGAATTGTCCTCCAAAGTAGCCTCAATTAGTTCTGAGGAATGCCTCGCTTGGTGACGATCTATCCTTAGTTCCTTAGGAATCGGATTGGAATTGTTAGCCAATCGGTTCTGTTGAAGCTCCTCGACAGTTCGCCCATATCACTATATCTGCCTCAATTTCGTATAGAATTGATTGAAATCACAGCCGAGGAACGATGCTTTGATACCATTTGTCACATTTCTAGGGTTAGTTAGGGTTGCGATAGGAGTTGGGGAATGAATTAGAATTGAAGAATTGAAGGAGGGGGAAGAAAATCAATAAAAAGAGGGAGAGTAACAAGGAGAAACGAGAGGGAGATTGGAGAGATGTAGAGAGAGAAATGAGAATATTCAATTACCATTCAACAACATGCCTTTCCATCCTCTCTAGTTGTGGCTTATATAGCCTCGCAGCATTGCACATACATCCATGTGCAGTTATAACAATGACTATAACTGCCTATAGCCAAAACAAATAACTATAACAGAAAAAAGAAAGAAAATTACGTAATATAGAAATGCATGTAAGTTAAATACTATTGTATTTCCTACTCTATTATTAGGGATCCTCGGGGTCATGACACAAAGCAGGTTGGTTAGTGCTTTTGCAAGTGTGATGACTTAAAGCAAGAGGATGCCAACCAGGGGCTGCACCAATAAATACTCCAGCTAATACCTTTGATAGCCCATTCCATATGCGTGCTCCTTGTTGTGAGCCACCAATTTGGGAAAATAGAAGATGGGAGGCTAATATGAAGGTTGAGATTCTGGAATTCAGTGGTGGTCTGCACACTGAAGAATTTGTTGATTGGTTGAACACCATGGAGAGTATATTTCAACATAAGGAAGATCCTGAAAACAAGGAGGCAAAATTGGTGGCTATCAGGTTGAAAGACGAAGTTTACTCCAAAGAGGTTTTCTGTATACATGGTTTCTCTTGCTCTATAACTTGACCGTGACTCAAATTTATTGGACACTTCTGGAGGACTCCTTGGAAAAAATGGGACTGAAGTACGCTTTCGTAGAGCTTGCCACGCTGAAACAAATGTCAAACAAAAATGGTTAACTGAACCTTAGGAAATTTGCTATGATACTTGGCTAGGGATAAACCTAAATAGTGTGATTGGGTACAACCCTATGCTGAGTTTGAATATAATAATTTCAAGAATTGCACTACACTACTAAGTCCATTTGAGGTTGTTAATGGTTAGAATCCTAACAGCATTTTTTATTTGGCACCCTATTCCTAACTTGAAGAAGAATAGTGTAAGGGCTGAGGAAATGGTCAGAGGGATCGAAGGCATACATGTGCAAGTGCGGAAACAAAATGGAACTCAACAACGCCAAGTATAAAAAGCTAGAGCAGATTGCATCACCTAACGGTTACCTTCAGAGAAGGAGATCAAATGTGGGTTGTCTTAATAAAAGATCAACTTCCGGGTGGAGCAAACTATAAACTGCATGATCTGATGGTTGGTCCTTGTAAAGTTACAAAGAATAATCAACAATAATGCATATCAGTTACAACTGTCCAGCCATATTAAAGCTCTGATGTTTTCAATGTTGAGCATCTTATTCCATTCAAGGGTCTTAATCTCGATGACTCCAACTTGATGGTGACTTTTGCTCAATCTGGGGAAATGATGCAACAGTCAATAAGCTTCTAGACTGATTTTTTTTTTTAATATTCTGGAGATATTCTTTTTTGGCTTTCAGAGTGTCGGTTGGGGCTTCCAAACATTGTGGACTTGATTTTGTAATTAAGTCTGTCCTTGGAAGTCTATGATTCTCGTCAATATTCTGCTCCAGATTGTGTAGCTATCTTTGGAATTACTATGCATTTATGTGGAAATGTTTTTGTGTAGTCAGCTTTGATACTAGTATGCATGTGTGAGGGAAGGTTGACCAGTAGACTTAAATCATACAAACTAAAATGTACTGCAACTTTTTAAGCAGAATTGAACTCTGATTCAAAACTTATTCCACCTTTAGGAGGGTTATCTGGAGTATTACATCTCTTGTCCAGTCACTCTTTCAAGTCCTTTCATTATTCTTTCCGAGACTGTAGCTTCAGCTACGCCAGTGATACAGGGCAGATTGCTTTTGAATGGCTGTGAAGTCTCAAAAGGTGGAAGTCAGTCTTGTTTTGACATTTGCAAGTGACATACTTTGTGTCTTTATCTTTTATGATTTTTTGTTTGCTAAATTATCTTTTATGATATTTAAAACTACCATTCTCATTTTTCTCTCCACCCATCAATTTCAGTCAGTATTTTTTTTGCGAGTTAATTTGGTTGTCATGTGGTTATTATATGTATATTATTAGAGCATATCATTCTTATAGAATGAGAATATTAAGAACAGAAATACAATTCATGATATGCTCCTGATGTGGTAGTATGGCGGTAGACTTGTATAGACTATGCTGTTGGAATTTAAATTACTTCCAGAGCAACTTTCTTTTAACAATTTCATGCCCTCTAAATAATAGTCTATTTATGTTTTCAAATTAATCGTGTTAAAACACTTCCTAGGAGGATAAGGAACTTCCCCCCTCTTTTTTTTTTTTTTCTTTTTCTGTGTAGCCCAAGCTGTCATTCTTCATGGAGTTTTAGTTCATTATATTTTAATCATTTTCCTATTCAAAAAACTTCTGAGAAAATAGATCTATATTGTGTCGTTTGATGCATCTATGAGGAGGGTCATTTTGAATGTGTACATTCCGTGTGTGAAGATTGTACCCCTCTTGGGAACTTCTAATTAAATACAGTTAGGAAACTTGGTATTAATCATCTGTTCATAACAGTTATCAAGAACTTCTTGTAACAAATTCTTTAATAGATGTGCACATTTTTTTATACTTTATTTTGGGTTGCGGCAAATATGTTTATACACATTACTTGCCAGGTGACACTATGGTCATCAATTCACTAGAAGCTATGATATTAATCTTTCTGACATGTTACACAAGTCAAACTGCATTTAGAGGAAGTTGGGTTCAACTTACTGATCCTTTTTAATTGAAGGTGTACCTTTCCTTAGAAGAGAATAGGGTTAGGAATTAAGAATATTAAACTCTCCTAAGCAAGTCAAGTGGTGCTGGAGGCTTGCTTTAGAAAACAATTGTTTGTGAAGAACAGTAGTTTTTGGGCGTTGTTGGTTGAATCGTTGCTGTTGTTGTTGTTGTTGTAGTACTAGATCTTCTGTGTTGTTTTCCGAGCCTCTTTTGCTTAGTGAGGGTGAAGGACACATATACGTGTAGATGTTTGTGATTGCTTTGGATTCGGATTTTGCTTGATCTACTCCTTTCCTGAGAATTGTCTTGCTTTGGATTCAGATTTTGCTTCATCTACTCCTTTCCTGAGAATTGTCTTTTTCTTGGCTTCTGGACAAAATTATATATGCAACTGACTCGTCTGCAACTCCAGGATACATTACGGGTTTGCTGGCCGTGTCCTGGATGCTCTTTTTTGGTAATGTTTAAATTCCTTTTACATTAATTGTTGTTCAGGCCAACGCAACAAGAGAGGAAACCTTTCCCTGGATGGAAGGCTATTTGAAAACTGAGAGCTGTTTCATCTTGCTGGTCTTTGGCTGAGGTGAAGATGCTCTTTTTGAGGTTAGAACTTAGAAGCGACAGTTTTTGGCATATTCTTCTTCCTGCGACCCATAAATGCTCTATTTTCCCTCTCTTCTTCCCTTTCCTTTTCTGGACATGGTCCCTGATGTTACAAAGCTCTATTAACCCCTCTTTGTTTGTTTGTATGTATCTATGTCTCGGTTTGACTCCATCGATTTAATCACACGGTTATGGCATTGGCATTCCTTGCCGGAAAGTTATTGGGTTGTCAATAGATGGTATAATTTTTATATATATTACTAATAAATATTATTATGGGCACCGTCTATTACTATTTTCTCCGGTAGCAACCAAAGGGCTTTTCTTTTGACTACTAAAAATAAAGCTTCAGTTAAAATAAGATGATAAAATATGGATATTTTGTGCTCTAAGCTTGGTTTAGTTTTAAATTATAATTTTGGTATAGTAGAATTTTTATATCAGGAAAATGTGAATTTATAATTATAAAAATAAGGGTAATACTAACTATTGCTTTGAAATAAGATAATTAATTAATTAATAGGATTGTTAGAAGACAAGTGGGGTAATAAATGAACCTTAATTATTTACCTTTAAAGCAATGGTTTACATTATCTAAATAAAATTGGGAAAAATAATATTTTTATAATTTTTATACAAAAAGAATAAATTATGAGAATTTTTAAAATTGGGATGTATTAACTTATTCTAATATTTTATTTATTTAATAAACAGTTATAAGATAATTAAAATTTTCTAATCCATAAATCAGAATAAGAAATAAAACAAAATTTCCTATACGTAACTTGGGAAAAGAGGCCTTGTGTTGTATCTGTAAAGAAACACCAAAGAAAGAAGGAAGAGACAAGAAGTTTGGGCCAATTCCGAAGCTGCTGGGAAGAAGAAGTTGCTGGTGCTGCTGCTGCTGGCCCACCCCTAAGCACAAGGTACAAATTCCTCTGTCAACGGCGCTGAGTTCCAATTAACCATGCATCATCCGCTGGCGAACTCTCTGTCTTTCTCTCTCTAGGTTATCGCTCAGGTACACTTTCTCTCTCTAAATCTCACATCACTGGCGAAGGCGATCATTTCCTGATCGCAGTGCACCTCCTGATCCGTTCGCTCGGATCTTGTTGTCCCCGATGGCGAGAGCTCTTCTACTCTGCCTAGGGTTTTTCCTCTTCCATTGGATTCCGTTCTGTTATTCGGATCCGGGTCGAAGTTGCCCCAAAGTCAACACTTCTCTGCTCAATTTCGAACCTGAGTTCGTGATGCTGCAGCACCAACTCAGAGGGGTCTTTGAGGTGATCGATAATTGTTCGTTTAGGGTTAGCCAATTTGACATGCTCCCGGGATCCGACGTTCACTGGTGGGGTGCCGTCGCTGACGATTTTGATAATTTGACATCGGGGTTTGTGATATCTGATATGCAACTCAACAGAACTTACAAAAACGAGAGCTTTGTTGTGAATTTGATGAGTAACGTGACTTGGGACAAGATCCGGGTGGTTGCCGTTTGGGATAAACCCACGGCTTCTGATTTTGGCCATGTGTTGAGAGATTTGGGAAATGGGTCGGAGAGTCCGGCCCCATCTCCTTCTCCCGGTGTTGGCTGGGGCAACTCGAGTGTTTGGGTTAGCAGGCAGCCAACGATGTTCGAGAATTGTAAGTCTCTGACAGAAAATTATAGGGTTCGGTGGACACTGAATGTGGAGGAGGGTGTGATTGATATTGGCTTGGAGGCAGTCGCAGGCAGTCTGAATTACATGGCATTTGGATGGGCAAATGCCAGTTCAGGAAATAACCTAATGATTGGTTCTGATGTAACTGTGACGGGGATTAAGGATGACGGCATGCCATTTGCTGATGATTTCCATATTACCCAATATAGTGAGTGCACAACGGATAAGGATGGTAAAGTTGAGGGTGTGTGTCCAGACTCAATGTTTGAAGGGTCTAACATCAATGATTCAGTGAACAACACAAGGCTGGTTTATGGGCACAGGAAAGATGGGGCATTGTTTATTCGGTATCAAAGGCCATTGAAAGCAGGTGATAAGAAATATGATTTGCCAGTCAATCATACAGATAACATGACTGTGATTTGGGCTATGGGTTTGATAAAGCCACCTGATAGTATTAGCCATTATTATCTTCCCCAAAATCATGGTGGGAAATATGGGCATTTGATGCTTAATGTTTCACAGCACGTGAATGATTGCTTGGGACCTTTGGATGCTGAAGATAAGGAGGACCAAGATCGTGTCATTGCAGATAGAAATACACCACTTATTGTCTCTTCGGGCCCTGCTTTGCATTATCCAGATCCGCCAAATCCTTCTAGAGTTATTTACATTAACAAGAAAGAAGCTCCTGTCTTGAGGGTAGAAAGGGGGGTTCCTGTGAAGTTCTCAATACAAGCTGGTCATGATGTTGCATTATATATTACTTCTGATCCACTTGGTGGGAATGCAACTTTGAGAAATACGTCTGAGACTATTTATGCAGGGGGCGCAGAAGCTGAAGGAGTCCAAGCCAGTCCTACGGACTTAGTTTGGGCACCTGATAGAAACACCCCTGATGAAGTTTACTATCAGTCAGTATTCGTGCCAAAAATGGGCTGGAAAGTTCAAGTGGTTGATGGAGGTTTGTCAGATATGTATAATAACAGTGTTCTTTTGGATGATCAGCAAGTAACTTTATTTTGGACGCTCTCAAAAAATTCAATATCTTTTGCGGCTCGGGGTGAGAAAAAAAGTGGTTATCTTGCGATAGGTTTTGGTAGTGGGATGGTAAATAGTTTTGCTTATGTGGGCTGGATTGATGATGATGGCAGAGGGCAGGTTGGTACCTACTGGATTGATGGGAAGGACGCCTCAAGAATACATCGGACACATGAGAATTTGACATATGGAAGATGTAAATCAGAAAATGGTATTATCACTTTGGAGTTTACCCGTCCCTTGAATCCATCATGCAGTGGGGATGAGGGGCCAGAGTGTAAGAATACTATTGATCCAAAGACTGTTCTAAAAGTTGTCTGGGCTATGGGTGCTCGATGGACAGAGAGCCATTTAAGTGAGAGAAATATGCATTCAGTGACAAGCAGTAGGCCTATTAGGGTGCACCTCATGCGTGGATCAGCAGAGGCAGAGGAGGATTTACGTCCTGTATTAGCTGTACATGGGTTCATGATGTTTCTTGCTTGGGGAATTTTGCTTCCAGGTGGAATACTGGCAGCTAGGTACCTAAAACATGTCAAGGGCGATGGATGGTTCCAGCTTCACGTTTACTTGCAGTATTCAGGATTGGCTATTGTCCTGATTGGCTTTCTTTTTGCTGTAGCTGAGCTTCAGGGTCTCCATTTTGAATCACTACATGTTAAGTTTGGAATGATTGCTATTGCTTTGGCTTGTATACAACCACTGAATGCGTATGTGAGACCCAAAAAGCCTGCTAATGGAGAGGAGGTTTCCTCTCAAAGGCTTCTTTGGGAGTATATTCATATGATCATTGGCAGGTCTGCTATTGTTGTTGGGATTGCAGCCCTTATCACTGGAATGAAACATTTAGGAGATAGATATGGTGATGACAATGTTCATGGACTCAATTGGGCTTTGATAGCTTGGTGCTTGATTGGTGCTTTGACAGTAGTGTATTTGGAGTATTGTGAAAGAATGCGAAGGAGAGATAGGCTATTTGGAGGAAGCAATTGGGTGCTGGGAAACAGTGACGAGGATGAGGATACTGATTTACTGTCCCCAAGTCGGCAGATTGTGAGAAAAGAGTCTGCTTCATCCGGAAGAATGGAAGTTCAGCTAGAACCTTTGAGCAGATAGATACCTTTGTTTGGTCAATTTTTTGATAATAGGTTAGAACTGTTCTTCAACAGTTTTCAATTTTCATACACATGAGATGGAAGCTTGATTATTTTTCTTAAAAAGATTCTCAGGTAGTAAGATTGAGATTAACTTGGAATTGACATATTTGCCTTTGGTATTCATCCTGGAGAGCAAATATCCTGCGGGTACTCTATATACATTTATTTACATAGTTCTACATTTTCTCTCCCTCGTGCACAAATGGAAGAAGTTGTTTGCAATTCATTGGGTTCCATATTCAGTAGTAATATTCTTCCTTTACCCTTTTGTACCTTTCGGTGCTTGAATTCTCATGCCTGTGTGTATAAGTTAAATTTCATACCATCTTCATGTTTCTGTTAGAGATTACCTGATTCAGGTCAAGCTTCCAAAATAGTATGGATTGCTCTGTTTTTGTGACCTAGTTGCTACACTGAAGTCAGGCAGAGTCACTTTTTTTTTTTTTTTTGTGCTTATTGCATTTCAACAGAATGCTTCAACCACATGTTTTGGCAGAAATTTGAATAGTCATATGTTGCAAGCATTTTACTCCATTTGGGTTACTTTTGTTAGTCAGCATACTTTGTAACACCCCAGATTTTCAAAATAAAAAAAATGAGGTAATACCTAAGGTTATTAGGTTCTAATATTTGAGGAAATAGGCCCTTTCAAGGAATTGAGGAAGCCTTGAGGGAAAAATTCAGTTTCTGAGCTAGTGACAAAATCGTAAATACTAAAGTCGGGTAAAAGTGTAATTTACCTAAAATCTTGGGGTGCTAAGTGTAATTTATCCATTTTCTGGGGGCCAAAAAGTGCAATTAAAAATGGCTCAGGGACCAAGTTGCAAGGGCCTAAGTGCAAATTATTCGAAAAGTTCGGGTCAATATGTAGTTTTTGAAACCTTAAAAAAATATCTCTTCAAAATATCATCCATGGGCCAATCATGAATGGCCAAGTGTCCCCCCTAGGTGTCACAATTGGATTGGTTAAAATCTAATGATTATAGGTGTAATGATTATGGGTGTAATGATGAGCATAGTGTGAACACTCAAAATAAATGGAATTTTGGATTTCAAACTCTATTAAATTCAATTAAGAGACGAGAGGTGCATTTGAGTTGGAATGCACATGGGAGGAATGAAGAAGTCTTATCTTCAATGACACATGTCAATCAACCATTGGGTTACTTGGAAGTTAAGTTAAGGTCACATGATGGCTCATAATGACCCTTTGAGGTGGCATTACATGATTGGCTAAGAAAAAGCTTACTTTGCTTCCAAATTTGCAAAAGTCTCCAAACATTATCTCTAAGGACATGTGGCTAGCATTCATTGGCCACTTGGAGATAGGATTTAAAGTGTAATGATGGGAAATGTGAAAAATGAATTAAACCATGTGGGATGTAATGATGGGAATATTGGAAAATCAAATTAAACATGTGATGGCTCAGATCTCAAGGGAGACTTGTCGTAAGGACATGAAAATGTACAAATCTTTAGGGACACATGGCATATTTTAATTGGATGCTCATGGGTGGAATGATGACGCGACACGTGGCGTGATTTGGTTCGTCAAAGTTTCCTATAAATAAGGGCTTTGGGGTTATTCATTTGGGCACCAAGAAAGGAGGAAAAGGAAGGGAGTTTGAGAGAGGAAATGCTACCAAAAAGAAGGGAGAAAGTCGATGGAGAATAAGCCTTGATAGAATTTTTAGGGCCTTCCTCGAAGTTCGTACCAATCAGTCAGAAAATCACGAGAAAACTATTCCCGCTTGTTGTAAACAGTGCTTTCTTCAGTAAATAGTCAAGGTGAGTGGTTCTTGTGCATGCTTCTTGCTCCCTCTTAACCATTCTTGGTTTCACTTGTGAGTGGTTCATGCATGGTTCTTTCTTTCTCTTAACCATCCTTGGTTTCTTTTTTTGGATGGGTTCTGGCTTACGTCTTATGTTTCCTTTGTTTCGAGCATATCTTTCCTATCTTTGAACATATCATGGAGTTTGTGGTTATGGTTTGTTGATGGGTCATCGTGGCAAGTCGTGTCCGTGCAATAGGATTGGGTCGTGGCATGCATATTATTTTTCCCTTGTTTATGCATATTCCTTCTGCTTTGTCTTACATCATATTATTTGATGATTGTGGCTTGTTGGTGGGTTTTCATATGTGAACTACCACGGGGACCCGTGTAAGAGGGCTAACCACGTGGGCTCGCGTAATAGGGTTATCTCGTGCTTGTGTAAAAGGGCCGAGAGGTTCAGACATGGCAACACCCCAGCATCTGCTATCACAAGAGACCACCTCGTGCTTGTGTAAAAGGGCCGAGTGGGTCGATCATGGCTACGTTCTGGCATGTCCATCTCATGCCCGTGTAAAGGGGTCAAGAGGTTCATGACAGCACCATAGCATGGCTATCGTTGGGAAGATTTTGTGGCATATCTATATATTACACCTGCATGCACTATTTTCTTTCTTGTATCACTCACTTAGATATCATTATCTAACTCGGGTGTTTTATACTCCTGGAACATTCACCGTTCCAGGTATATGAGATGTACCAGGTGATACAGGTTCCAGTGCGAGTAAGGGCAAGGAGGTGGTGCTTGGCTAGCTTTGGTTTTATTTCATTATATACCCATGTGATCCGAGTGATGTATTGTAATAGCAGCTAAGATGCTCGAGCTTGTAATAAGTGTGTAAGTGTCCTATAATTGTTCCTACAATGATGTGTCACCTTTTTGGAGTATTGGAAGTCATGAGCATTTCTTGTACTTGTAAAGTAAATTTAGTGGAAACCTATTTATTTAGCTTTGGTTAAGCTTTCAGGTTCGATCCAACGCTTCCGTTGGTAAGGGTTTCCCTAACGCCTGCGGTGATGTTAGCTTATAATTTACATTGTTGTGTATTTGGAAAAGTGGGGCGTTACAGTTGGTATCAGAGCTAGAATATATGGTTCTTACTTAAGTGTGATTGATTAATTTTGAAGATATTTTAGGTTGTGGTGGCTTTGAAGTTTTGATTTAGATTTGAATTGACTAACTTTGAGGATGTTTTGATCTATGGCAGGAATAGATCTGAAACCAAGGAAGAATGATTTTTGGTTTTCGAGGTAAAGGATTGCATTTAGATGTACCTGGATGGACAAAATAGTGAAATGAGGAGTCCATATACGTGTATAAATGCGGGTAAATGTAAATAGCATTGTATGATGTTCTCCTGTTACTGATCATTGAGTTTCATGACAGGATAGGCTGCTCGTTGTTCGAGGTTATCCCTGTTAAGGACAACATGATCTGAAGAGTAAGTAAGTTGGACAAGATGCGAGTAAGTATTTGGATATGTGGTAAACCTTGGGAAGGACTAATTAAATTATTGAAGGAAGATAAAACCCTTTATATGGGAGTTTATTTGAGGTCTATTGGGTGCTAAGGAGATCATTTGATCATTTTGGGAGATGAGAAATTTTTATTAACAAAACCTGGTGTACCTAGGTCTCGAGGATTTTGAGAGGTTATTTTGTAAGTCAAATTATTTATGAGAATTCTTGAAACTTAAGGAATGTATGGAATCAAGGTCATGAAGACACTTTGTCAATTTGAGGATTTTGGGGGTTTCTTTGGAAGATTATTTTATTTTCTACATAAATTTTGGGATTCAAGAGATACACCTGATGGTACTAATTTTAGAGTTCCTTGGTGACATGATAGATTATATGGTTGTTTTGAGGATCCTAGAAGGTAAAATAGTAAAATGAGATGTTTTAATTGATGTTACTAATCTTTGGGGCTTTGGTAACAGGACGGGTTACATGGCGGTTGATGTTGTTTCAATGACTATGGTAATGTCTAACGAGTAAGTACTTTGATTTGAGGATTGCTAGAATTTCTTATCAACAACTATAGGAAATTGATGGATTTGAGGTCTCAGGAGACTAATTGGATTTTGGAAGTATTCCCATAAATGGTGTATTTGAGTCTTGTACTAACGGTTAGGTTACAGAAGTTGATGAATTTGGAATCACGAGGATTCTAGGTAATAATCATTTGGGAGATACCTAATTGTTTTATAGGACGGGACTTGGTACGAGTAAGTATTCTAGTCACTTCATGAAATTAAACCCTTGCCAAAAAAAATCTTGAATGACTTGTGGAAAGTGGGAGATGTTTGATTTGTTTTGTGGAATAAGACTTGTAAGTATCTAGGGAAAAGAAACTTTTAGATGGAATTCTGGGAGACTAACCTGATTTTGAAGACATTTTGGTTTACAATTCGTTAGAATTAACGAATGTTTTAGGTTTGAGACTTGGATTTATAGATGTCTGGGCAATATTTTATTGGCAGATGTTTGTTAGATACAGGTGTATAAGGATAAATAGTGATTCAGGGTACTTGAAGGTATTAATTCTTGAGATTACTTAATGACAGGATAGGTCGTGTGGCTACTTTTGATGTAAGATGTTTTTGATATGTATTAAGTGGGTATTAGTCTTTAAGTTTTATGGGATAGGGAAAGGTTACCTTGTGTTAATGGTATATGATTATTTCAAGATCATTTTACTATTAAGGTTTACATGTTAAACTCATGATTTTAAAGTGTGGTTATTTCAGATGGCGAATACTCGACGTTCCGTAAGAGTTGAAACAGGCACTCCAAGTCATCTTGGTAGGGACGTCCAAGAGGAGGGGTCCCAGCACTCACACGAGGAAACATCAGAGATGTCCCAAGAAAGTTCACTCCAAGGAGGAAGTCTAGAGAGTGAAACTCGCGTTGATCGGATGGAGAGAATTATGGAGAGCATGATAACCCTGATGCAAGGAACACAGCTAACGGGTCAGACTGTTCCTCGAGCTCCTAACGCCATTGACAAGTTCCAGCGACTAAATCCCCCTACCTTTCGAGGAAAAGCAGGAGCCGACCCAAGTGAGAGTGAGTACTGGCTGGAGCAGATGGAAAAGATTTTTAATTTCCTTGGTTGTAGTGAGGAGGAAAAAATTACTTCCGCCATCTTCATGCTTCGGGACGAGGCGGACCTTTGGTGGAAAACTATGCAAAGAACTTTTTCGGACCCCGAGGGACAAGGTACGTTGAGTGTTACATGGGAACAATTTAAAGAACTCTTTTATGCTAAGTATTTTCCGTTATGCAAAAAGTTGGAGAAAGGTCGAGAATTTATGGACCTAAAGCAGACTGAGAACATGACTGTGGCCCAGTATGAAGATAGTTTTACTCGGCTAATCAAGTACATGCCAGTTTACAACCTGGACGAGGAAGCCAAGGCACAAAAGTTCCTTGGGGGAATGAAGCTGGAGATCCAGTTAGCATTGAGCTCTCTAGGAGCACGTACTTACACAGAGGTGGTGACACAGGCCTTAATCGTGGAGAGCAACCTCCACCGTATGAACGGCCTGAGGACGAAATCTCGGGAGCCCGATGATAGAAAACTTGGGAAAAGACATGATCTTGGGGTTCGAAGAGAAAATTTCAAACCCAAAATAAACTGCCCTAAATGTCAAAAATTTCACCCTGGAAAACCATGTGAAGAAAGAACACAAGGGTGTTACACATGTGGGATGAGAGACCACGACGCACGAGACTGTTCGAAAGGACCTAGGTGTTTTCGATGCCATCAGATTGGCCATTTCTCTAGGGACTACCCGTAAAGAAAAGAAGTCAATCAATCCCAGAAGAACCAAAGAGGTCGAGAACCACAACAGGGTCGTGTGTTCCAATTGACGGGGAATGATATCGATGCCAACCAAACGATCGTACAAGGTACATCGATGTCTCCTTGATGCATTTGTATGACTGTTAATCGACCCCAGGTCTGTCCATCCACATGTATTGGCATATTACCTAGAAAGTGATGATGTGACATGTTAACCTATAATTTAGTAGGAAATGGAACGCTAACTAGTAAGTTGGGCAGTTGTAAGTTGAGGGATGTTATTGGTCAAACATATGTTAAATGTAACTTTGGGTATGATTTAAAGAACTTTTGAAATATAAGTAGTTTCCTTTGTGAGAGAAAATGGAGGAAAGCTTGGGATCGTGGGCTAACTCAGTGATCTGAGAGAAAAGACTTAGGTACCAAGAGAGTGACTACTACACGGTATGCTATGTGGGCTTGGAGATTCAAAAGTTTGTGCGTGAGGAGGGTGATGAAACTGTGGTTGCATACGTGGGTAGGGTAGGTCGTAACTATGAGTGGTGTGTTTCCTCAACAAAAAGGCATGTGTTGTGATGACGGCTTGCTTAGGGAAGCGTGTTTCCTAGAACAGTAAGCATGGGGATGTTTGATCCCTAGATTTAGCCTTTGGGGGAGAAATTTATTCTGGTTACTGACCTGACCTTTGATTTAGTATGCAGACAGTTCTACATCCTAATAGTTATGAGCAATTGGCTCTGGTTTGATTATCTTGAATCTTGCCTAGTTGGAATATTGGATGATGTGGTAGTAGATACACTCTGGTACACTTGGGAGCATGGGTTCCAATAGAAGGGAAATTGTGAGTAGTGTTGTGTTACTCATGATTTGGAGATTTGGGCTGGTACTGAAAGAAGTATTAGAAGTGACAGGAGTCGGATCAATTACAACTCTCGGAGACGGGATAGGAGGCTCTAGCCTAATAATAACACCATGGGTGTGTGGCCTGTAACAGCGAATCTGAGCCTAAGGACCAAGGCAGAGGACTAGGGATGGGCTCGTGACTGATTACCGGTGCGGCTTGTGGGCTGGGTCGCGGTAAGGGTGTGAGACCCATGAGTCAGAGCTACTTAGTGGACTGCGGAGACGGTTAGATGCCAAAGTTTGGACAGTACCGTGGCTGTTATGTTGGGACTAGAATCCAAGTCCCAAAGGACCGGAGCTCTGTGATATGATCCCTAACTGTCTGTAGTTGGTTGAAAGCTTTTTGAGATTGACAATCTGTTGTCAAAGGTTCGGTAAAAGATTCTCTGGAATAGTTGGTACAGTTGTGGGATGATACCTCTTGAGGAAGGTGTTTTGGGGACACCATGATCTTGAGAAATGAGGTGGAATTTCGAGGACGAAATTTATTTTTAAGGGGGGAGGATGTAACACCCCAGATTTTCAAAATAAAAAAAATGAGGTAATACCTAAGGTTATTAGGTTCTAATACTTGAGGAAATAGGCCATTTCAAGGAATTGAGGAAGCCTTGAGAGAAAAATTCAGTTTCTGAGCCAGTGACAAAATCGTAAATACTAAAGTCGGGTAAAAGTGTAATTTACCTAAAATCTTGGGGTGCTAAGTGTAATTTATCCATTTTCTGGGGACCAAAAAGTGCAATTAAAAATGGCTCAGAGACCAAGTTGCAAGGACCTAAGTGCAAATTATTCGAAAAGTTCGGGCCAATATGTAATTTTTGAAACCTTAAAAAAATCTCTTCAAAATATCATCCATGGGCCAATCATGAATGGCCAAGTGTCCCCCCTAGGTGTCACAATTGGATTGGTTAAAATTTAATGATTATAGGTGTAATGATTATGGGTGTAATGATGAGCATAGTGTGAACACTCAAAACAAATGGAATTTTGGATTTCAAACTCTATTAAATTCAATTAAGAGACGAGAGGTGCATTTGAGTTGGAATGCACATGGAAGGAATGAAGAAGCCTTATCTTCAATGACACATGGCAATCAACCATTGGGTTACTTGGAAGTTAAGTTAAGGTCACATGATGACTCATAATGACCCTTTGAGGTAGCATTACATGATTGGCTAAGGAAAAGCTTACTTTGCTTCCAAATTTGCAAAAGTCTCCAAACATTATCTCTAAGGACATGTGGCAAGCATTCATTGGCCACTTGGAGATAGGATTTAAAGTGTAATGATGGGAAATGTGAAAAATGAATTAAACCATGTGGGATGTAATGATGGGAATATTGGAAAATCAAATTAAACATGTGATGGCTCATATCTCAAAGGAGACTTGTCGTAAGGACATGAAAATGTACAAATCTTTAGGGACACATGGCATATTTTAATTGGATGCTCATGGGTGGAATGATGACGCGACACGTGGCGTGATTTGGTTCGTCGAAGTTTCCTATAAATAAGGGCTTTGGGGTTATTCATTTGGGCACCAAGAAAGGAGGAAAAGGAAAGGAGTTTGAGAGAGGAAATGCTACCAAAAAGAAGGGAGAAAGTCGATGGAGAATAAGCCTTGACAGAATTTTTAGGGCCTTTCTCGAAGTTCGTACCAATCAGTCAGAAAATCACGAGAAAACTATTCCCGCTTGTTGTAAACAGTGCTTTCTTCGGTAAATAGTCAAGGTGAGTGGTTCTTGTGCATGCTTCTTGCTCCCTCTTAACCATTCTTGGTTTCACTTGTGAGTGGTTCATGCATGGTTCCTTCTTTCTCTTAACCATCCTTGGTTTCTTTTTTTGGATGGGTTCTGGCTTACGTCTTATGTTTCCTTTGTTTCGAGCATATATTTCCTATCTTTGAACATATCATGGAGTTTGTGGTTGTGGTTTGTTGATGGGTCATCGTGGCAAGTCGTGTCCGTGCAATAGGACTGGGTCGTGGCATGCATATTATTTTTCCCTTGTTTATGCATATTCCTTCTGCTTTGTCTTACATCATATTGTTTGATGATTGTGGCTTGTTGGTGGGTTTTCATATGTGAACTACCACGGGGACCCGTGTAAGAGGGCTAACCATGTGGGCTCGCGTAATAGGGTTATCTCGTGCTTGTGTAAAAGG
The DNA here is from genome assembly GCA_036245055.1 of Diospyros kaki. NCBI lineage: Eukaryota > Viridiplantae > Streptophyta > Magnoliopsida > Ericales > Ebenaceae > Diospyros > Diospyros kaki. The sequence goes on along the minus strand of BSEG01000001.1, from coordinate 36,653,037 downwards.
GCCGAGAGGTTCAGACATGGCAACACCCCAGCATCTGCTATCACAAGAGACCACCTCGTGCTTGTGTAAAAGGGCCGAGTGGGTCGATCATGGCTACGTTCTGGCATGTCCATCTCGTGCCCGTGTAAAGGGGTCAAGAGGTTCATGGCAGCACCATAGCATGGCTATCGTTGGGAAGATTTTGTGGCATATCTATATATTACACCTGCATGCACTATTTTCTTTCTTGTATCACTCACTTAGATATCATTATCTAACTCGGGTGTTTTATACTCCTGGAACATTCACCGTTCCAGGTATATGAGATGTACCAGGTGATACAGGTTCCAGTGCGAGTAAGGGCAAGGAGGTGGTGCTTGGCTAGCTTTGGTTTTATTTCATTATATATTCATGTAATCCGAGTGATGTATTGTAATAGCAGCTAAGATGCTCGAGCTTGTAATAAGTGTGTAAGTGTCCTATAATTGTTCCTACAATGATGTGTCACCTTTTTGGAGTATTGGAAGTCATGAGCATTTCTTGTACTTGTAAAATAAATTTAGTGGAAACCCATTTATTTAGCTTTGATTAAGCTTTCAGGTTCAATCCAACGCTTCCGTTGGTAAGGGTTTCCCTAACGCCTGCGGTGATGTTAGCTTATATTTTACATTATTGTGTATTTAGAAAAGTGGTGCGTTACATACTTGGTGGCCTTGAAGTTTCCCAGAAGAAAGAAGTGGAAGCAAGAAAATGCTCGGGAAATATGTAGAACAGAGAAGACCAGGGGAATAATAGAATCTGGTCAAGGTAAAAACAGAGGAATTTCCTCGGGGAAGGAGGGACCATGAATGATTATGCAACAGAATTATGTTTTGATAGGTTCATTCTTGCATACAAACTAAGCCAATAATTGTCTTTCTTAAAGCTTGGTTATGAAGCACAGATGGAGAAAGAAAAACCACAAAACAAAGATTATAATGTTATGAAAAACCTACTCCTATAATTGTTTTACTTAAATTGCAATTAAGGTAGAGTCTTAATTAGTAATATTTATTAATAATTTTTTCATAGAAAATAGATCTATCAAGCTAATAATTGAAAAGACAAAAATGCTATAATAAAAAATTATGTAAAATTATGTGCCTTGTTCTTGGTTATATCTTCAAAATACTTATTAAGATAATTTGTAATTATAAAAATATTTTTTAGATCATTATACTTTTTGTAAAATATCTTACATATAATATAAGGATGTCAATATCAGGGAGTGTGAGGTATAATCTCACCACTTTTCTTTTCACTCTCGTTAAAAGAATCGTTACATATAAACATTTATGTTCAGTGGCGGAGCCACATACAGCCAAGGGTGGGCAGTTGCCCACCCTGTATTTTTTAAAAAAATTATTATATATAATAATTTAGTATTTTTTATTTTTTTTTTTCTAAATGCCCACCCTGAATTTTTTTAAAATTTTGAATTTTGGATATATTAGTTGATGAAGGTAAGAGTGTCGAGTGATTGCCTCTTATTGCCAAAAACCATCGGCCACGATGGCTGGTGGCAATTCCCAGTGCATTTATGCGCATTGGGTTTGGCCAAAAGTTTAAGTTTAGATTTATGAAATTTGGCTGTTATATTTTATTAATTTTTTAGATATGTTGATTAATGGAAATAAGGGTATCGAGTGATTGCCTTTGTTCGTCGAAAACCACCAGTCATGGTGGCTGGTGGCGATTGCCAGTGCTTTTTTTAGTATTGGCCAAAAATTAAAAATAAGATATATAAAAATTTAACCCACTTTTATCTTGTGTATGTTAACCTCCCTTGACCATTTCTTTAATTATGTTTTAATTACAAGGGATTAATTTTTTTCATTTTTTGTTACAAATTTGTCAATTACATATTTGAAACTATGACATAAAATATATTTTCTATCATGAAGTTTGTCAAGATTTGACTACGCAATTGAATTGGAGATCAATTATTGAATGACAGTCTGTCATGAAATTTATCAAGACTTGACTGCGCAATCAAATTAGAGATTAATAATTGAACGACAACTTAGTTGTGTATATTGAAAAATAAATATTTAATAAAATTGATAATGATATTAATATGCAACGTTATTAAAATATAAAAATACGTCGATTGTATAATTTATTGATATAAATATTTTAATATTATATTATTTTTATTTATTTTTATATTATTTAATTTTAGATAGAATTTAGAATTTGGGGTTTGCTTTTTGCCCACCCTGCCTAAAATTTCTGGCTCCGCCACTGTTTATGTCTGATATCCAATAGCTATTATTCTGTTACGTACATGCAAAATTCATTGTATCCTTTATCAAATTCTCATAAATTTCTCCTGTCATTTCCTGTCCCTGACTTCTCTGTATCTCTCTCCCAAAACATAGCATTTTATCATAAACCTTCCTGAAAACCTCTGTTTGTGGTTTTTGGTTTGTTTCATGGAAGAGGGAGACAATGAGTTTGGAGAGCCATATGCAGACATCCTTCCGTGGCTATCCGCATCTCAATCTTCCTGCAAAACTGCCAATGATCAGACCCAGGTTTATGATTATCAGAGCCCTTCAGAAGTTTGCCTTTCTAGCGCACAAAACAATGCTACTGGTAAAATGTTGGACAATGATGAACAGGAGGAACTAGGAGATAAGGACTTGATGGAATCTGGGTTCTGAGAGACCAAATATTGGGTGGGAATTCAAATGGGACTGGTGTTTTAGAAAATGATGAGGGTTTGTCCCTTGTTGAACAAAGTCCGCCTTGAAGAGAAGTTTGGGTTTGATGTGGGTTTTGAAGAGAAAGAAAAACATATAGAGACTTGGGTTTTTAATTGGCAAAGGATGGAGGCGGGAATAAATGTGATTGGGAACTTAAAGTGCACTGATGAAGCGTCAATGGTGGACAGGCTTGGAACATTGGCACTGGTAATGATGACATGGATTTCAACCTCATATTTCCTGAGCTTCGAATGGTACACATACTGAAAATGTTCCTGAGAAGGGGGAAAATGAGGTTGCTGCGAAGTATTCCGACGCTCTGATGACTCTAGGATTAGTTTAAAGAATGACAATGATAGTGATAGTGGCAGCATAAATTTTATTGTGACTGATGGTTGGTGTAAATGATAATGAAGTGGGAAACAATGAGAAGGTAAATGGTGGAGATAACATGCTTTTTATTGAAGATCATGATCAGAACTGGGATGCAGACAAAAGGCAAGTATATACCTAGCTGAGGTTGTAAATGGCCAAGGGAGAGGGTGAAGGGAATAGAAGATTTGGGAACGCCAAAGGGCAGACAATTGATGAATATCAAGATTGTTCACATCTTTCTGAGGTCAGTTCTTGATTTGTCTTGGCTGAAAAAGAATATTATTGATATATATATTGTTTTGCTGTCATTTCTCTGTTCAAAGGAAATTAGAGTCCTAGATTCATGAATGATGTTGATTGTACTGTGCACATGTTCCTTTCTGTGGATTTGGCACTTGCTGAAGTTTTCATTTTGAATTCATTAAAGGTGATTTCTTAAAAAGCAGCGCAAACCAAGGTGGTAAGCTGCTGCCTAGTATCTATATTCTTTGCCCTGACAAATTGCCTTGAAATTATACTTACTGGATGTGGATAGTACTCTTGGTTCTGCCTTTAGGCATCTTTTCCAGAGTACCCCATGGCATCCAGAATTTCAGTAAAATAATCTCAATAAAAACATTCCTCCAATAAGGTGTTTTGGATAGGGTAACCTGGTTAAGTATGAAACACAGAGAAAGAAGCAGCTCTAATAGTGTTCTCAGAACTTAATTTACAAGGACTATTCTGCTATAATACTATTACAGTAGCAGACTCTTTTAAGACTGCCTTCTGGACTGAGATAAGGAAACTTAATTGAACTTTAGATTACCTTTAACATTATCAATTATTCTCTTATGCAGAGATGGAGGTTGGATTATGGCTTATTCTATTACTGTTCGATGTTAGAATCAGTTCTCTTCTGTACCAAAATAACTTGGCTTTATTCCCTTGTCAGTCTAGGAATATCACTCCTGCTAAACAGTGTCATGTATTCATCAATATGTAGCAATACTCTGTGCAAGGTAAAATTTTTAGCATTTTTGAATAGTTGAGGTACATTATTATGGATGGAGAGAATGAAACTACTAATTGTATCAGCTGATATGTATTAGCTTCCTTTATGTATGGATGCTTTATATTTCTTTGTCTGCTGCCATTGATCTAACAAGATGAACCCACTATCTGTAAGATGAATGCTGGCCCGCATTATACTGATCATAACCTTTCTTTAAAAGGAAATTAATTATATGAAGGAAGAACTCTTGTGCCTAGGGCCTTCTAATTGATAACAATCACACATTTGTTTTATGATAGCAACATGAGCATTTATCTTACTAAATGGATAACCCACAGCAAGCCACATTGCAATGCACAACATTTACAAACTCTAAATTGGTAGCATATATGGTCCCTTTCTATGTGGCATCACCTTGTAAATGTTATCTGTCAATTTCTGGAATTTGGATCACCTTCAACCTTAATTTAATTAGTTGGGGTTTTAGTTGAACATCAGTTCATCTGCCATTATTGTTCAAATCCATTCTACAATAGTTCCTTGCTTTTATGCCCAAATGTCTAACAAGCTACTTGCTCTCAGCCTTCACACTGTAGAGCGGATAAAGATGTCTCCTATTAATCACTCTGATTTTCCTATATGTTACCATGTGACATTATTACTATCATTGATAGGAATGAAATCCATAAATCTCTCCCCTTCACACTCTGAGAATTTGAATTGACCTGATGCATAACCAAGCTGAAGTATACTAAACTAATCCTCCCATTAATCAAAAGGGAAGATCTGATGCCTCTCATTAGTCACACTGGTTTCCTACACTGTTTTTTATCTTCTTACTTTTCTTTCTCATCCATGGGAATGAAAATCAAGTCTCTCTCCTTTACACGTATAGCATTTAAATTAGCTGATGAGTGGCTAAGACAAAGTACACTCAATTAATTGTTTCTCCAACTACTTGTGGCATGTGAAATGGATCCTTTTTTCCCGTTATTCTCTTAGTTAAAGTAAAATTCTATTCAGACCTTAGGTGTTAATAATACATTGTCATCCTTCTGTAAGACATGAAGATTAGGATAGTACGGGATTTGAATGGCTAATAATGTTAATTTTTGTAATCCTGTTAGTGTGTCAAAGAGTGTGTACAAAATGTGATTACCTTGCATAGTAACTCACAGAGTACACATGTTTTGTTGGGTGTCATAAACCTTCTACTGGGAGTTATCTGCTGAGCAGCTGCTTTTTATGATTTCTGTCCAATACTGCTTGTTTCTTGCTCTCTTTTCTGTTTTTTCATTTCTCACCTATATATTTCTTCATTGATTTTGGGTTTCTGTTGGACTATGGGATATGAGGCCTGTTGAAGTAACCATGCCTAGAAGAACTCTCACTGTTCACAGGTGCACCCAGTTGGGTCCATTCATCTTCTAGAGTATGTCTCATTAGTTAATTAAAATTCGTGCTTCCTTTTCTTCTGATTTTTTCTCAGCTCAGACCCACCATTTCATCAGCTGTCTCTCATTTATTCCTTCTTCTGGTGGGATGTAATCTGTTAGACCAGATGAAGCAGACATAGTAGGAGGAGCTTGTGTTGGTCCAAGAGTTGTCCCTGGTCATAATCCTTCATTTTCAGTTCCTGTTTCAAAACATGGTTTGGCTGACTGGAGACCTCCTGGAACCATATATCCTAACTGTGTACATAAAAATTTACCCGAGGTAAACAAATCACTTGGAAAATGTAAATTGACTGACCACAGGAGGTTTGAACTTTTTTTTTTTTTTTCCTTTCCTTTTTGAACTCCAATTTTAATTCAAATTTGAAGGCCTTGACACCTGTGTTGTCATACATCTATTTGATGTGCACGCTCACAGGCTTATGTTTACCCATATATCAGTGTACTGGAATATGTGTATATTATATACATTAATCCACATGCATGTGTACACATTCGATACGTATTGTTTGTATAGGCACAGGTATATGTAATTGTATATTCATGCATATGGATGATTATTCCATTACTTATATGTGGATTCTTGCCAGCTATCTTGGAAGATCTCACTTTCGTACCTTAGGCTGTGTTTGGGAGAGATTTAGTAATGGAATGGAATGAATTATAAATGAGTGTAATGGAAATAAAGAAAATGGAATGAAAGATTCTTTCTCCTTGTTTTGAAGAGGATAGGATGAAAAGTAATGGAATTGGATGGAAGTAATGAATAAGATGGGCATTTTTAGTCCCCTTTCCATCCAATCTCCGCTAATTTGGAGAGTCTAAAAGTGCTCATAAGAAGACTGGATGTAAAGAGTTTCCATTCAATCCCCTTTCTGTTCCATTACTAAAAAGCCTCCCAAAGAAAGAGAATCTATTTCCATCCTTAACCATTCTATCTATTTCTGTTGTGTTTCCATATTGTACTTGTTGGTTTCACCATGTCAACTAAGTTATGGAACACAACTATATTAATTATCTTCATTCACCACCATCTCATGAAATTTCTCCATGTGAAGATGGTGTTCAAACTTCATTTCATCATTACTCCGCCAGGGGATATTATCCACTGCCGGTCCCAAACCCGGATAAAGGAGTAGGGTTGCGTTAGGTAGCCGACAGCCAGCGTAAAACCTAGTCGGATCCAAATATGAATTCTAGACAAACTATCTGTTGGGATGTAACCCACATAGAAGTCTAGAATTCATGTAGCCAACCCCACATAGTGGGATAACGGCTGGATATGTTGTTGTTGTTGTTATGTTGTAACCATTCTATCTATTTCCATTACTTCCCACCTCCCAAACACACCCTTGAGTTGTTTTTGTTTTCTTGTTTCTCAATGTGGCCCTTTCTATACAATTCCAAGGGCTTTTCTTACTCCTAAGAGGAGGTTCTTTTTGTATTGACCATGATTTACTTGAGGAATAAGTAGGAATAACTATGAGATTTTTAAAATATTTGTGTCAACCTTTATTTTCAAATCTGCATTTTTTACCAACCTATTCCAAAGGAGACAGTTATAGGTGCTCCTTGCTTATAAATCGTCTCTACTGGGGAAGCTCCCTTACTGGAGCAATTTTCAGCTTCTCGGTTTCTTCCAATAGGAGTCCTATGAGATCAAGCAGAGTTACAGCTAATGGAGGACTGCCACAGATCATAAGAGCAATGGCCTCAGGCTTTATCCTGGTTTGAAATAAAACCAAACAAGAAGAGCCAGTCACTATGGCTGTTTGCTTAGTCGAAACTTCATAATTTACCATTTTAGGTGGTCTTGAGTGGCTTTGTAGCTTGTTGCCATGGCATCTACCAAGACAATGGAAAATTTCCTGTCCCCCATTGAATCATTCTTACTACTATAAGTTCAGGCCATATGGTTCTTGGCTGCCATCTGGGCTTTCCCAACTGCCAGTGAGCATTCCCATAACTTGTTTGACCCAGCTTGTCTTATTAGTTTTTGGTGAGGTTACTCAAATTGGTATGTAGTGTATAGTGGGTAACTGCAAGATGTTTGAAGTGAAGAGACTAATACATGACCAGTTCTAGATGCTTTCAAAGATCAAAGGTTTTTTCCTATTCTATTAATCATCTCTCTCACTCTCTGCCCCCAGTTAATTGTTGTTACCATTTTTAAATATATTTTTTTCTTTATTTTGTTGTTGGCGTCAGTTGTCCCTAGTATTTGTATCTGCAACGGTGGAGGGAAGATATAAATCAAGTGGAACTGGTAAAAATGGCTAAAATAATTTTTCATGTCTGCAAGTTTTTACATATTTTGCATGATTCGAACGGTTGCTTTTTCAATATATACTTGTTTTTTGATTGAACTGTTTTTTTTCAGGATAATATTTTATCTCAACATTGATGTTTTGGGAAAAAAAGGGCGTGGAGACATCTGGGAGTTGACTTATCAGATTTTTTTAACTTTGGATTGGATGAGTTAAAGTGGAACATTATTCAGGCAGATGGCAAGTTTTAACCTTCATTGCCTTGCTTTAGACAACTACGTGGTGGTGCACTAATTTTTTCTAATGCAGGAACAAATTTGCCTGAAAAGTTCCTGGCCGAATAAAAGCACAACTTATGGAAGTGGGAAATTAAAAGGGGTTATTAGTTCCTTTTTAGTTTGAAGTTTACTAATCGGTTCCTGCAATCTAAGACGGCTAAATAAATTTCTGCTCTAAAATCTACTGAATGTATGTCTTTGTATATATGTCTTGTATAAAGAGAGAAGAAAGGAAGAACCAAAGGCAAATCTTATATATCTCTCTTATACTTCAGAATAATGATCAAGATGCACCCTCAGACCTTGCTCAGGCCGCAGCATTTAACTTATTAGGGCTCGAAATGAGCCGAGTCGTTCACGAGCGGCTCGGTGTTTGGCTCGACAAAAGCTCGTTTGAATTCTTATGTTGAATAAACGAGTTGAGTTTGAATGTTATTTTAAAACTCAATTTGTAAATGAGTTGAATTTAAGTTTAGTAAATCTTGGTTCGTTAAAGTTTGTGAACATGTTTGATTAGAAGTTCGTGAATATTAATAGGCTCAATTAGAGGTTTGTAAATATGTTCAATTAAAAATTCATAAATAGATAATAAGGAAGTTTATAAATATATGAATATATTTATTTATTATTTTATAACTATATTATTTAATATAAATTTTTTAAATTTTAAGTTATTATAATAATATAATTAAATTAAATTAAATATGTTTAAAATTATTATATATATTCATTTATATATATAATAAAATAAAATAGTAAATTAAGTTTAAGTAAAATAACATATTATGATAAGCCTAAGTTGGTCAAGAAGTGCTAGAGTTTATGTTGAACTTGAGTCTAAGCTTGAGGCTAAAAATTAGCTCGTGAGGCGAGTTTGATCTTAGTTCAACTCAGTTTGACTCAATTTGATTATAACTGTATAAATCATAAGTAGTGACGAATTCACGTGTGAGCTGTCTTGGACTTTAGCTTAATGTAACACAATATTAAAATTAAATTTTTAATATAAAAAATAATTAAATTTAACTTTTAAATATAAAAAAATTAATAATAATTTAACAAAAAAAATACAATTCATCTCAAATTTTGTGGTGTGTAGCTTTACATCTCCAAAAAAAAAAATCAATCTCATTTTCTAGATTCACCCCCAACCATAATCGTGGATCATTTGAACTGGGCCTACAATAAGAGTGGATATTGGTTTCAATGAACTCTAAGCGTCCACGGTGAAGTGATATTCAGATACAATTATTGAGGTAAAAAAGATCTCTACTTTTGGTTCATTGAACCCTAAATTCTGATTCTAATGCTCAACATGTTGATAGTGTTTTAAATACAAAATGACCACGAGCAGATTTTTTGGCAGGTGTGTGTGGATAACATTGATGCTGGTGTTGAAAGTGGTTGTTGGTTAAAAGAGAGAGTCGTACAGATGAACAATAAAACTGATAATGGTCTTCCAGACAGTTTAAATATACAACTGAGTAGACAGAGTTCACAAGAATGTCTCTGGAGATGGTATCCAGCCTGCCATGCCCCCTTCTTGATTCATCCAGTCAACTTTGCGACCTCATGTAGAAAGGTAAGTAATATGAAGTATTCCAATTGCTTATTCATCTTTTTTGGATTAGAGGGCTAGCCTGGGTAGTAATAGTGAGGTTGTCCCTTTGTGATTGAAAGGTCACGTATTTAAGTTGTAGAAACAATTTCTTTGCAAATACATCAAAGAAAAAGCTGGGAAGTCTCGCGTGCCAGAGACATCCCTTATTGATCTTTTTGGATTAAGTTCATCGTTAACTCTTTGCCTATTATTTTATACTCTTTAGTCATAGCAGAAGGAAAAGGAACTGGGTTTTCCTTCCAAAGTTGACAAATTCTCAGCATCTTCACAGTATGCGTCAGAATTAGGAGTAGATTGCTGGATATCAAAGAAGTCTGGAATTGTGATCATACCCATTGTTGAACTGATTGATGATCATAAGTACCGATACTGCTAATTTTGGCCGTCGATTATTTTTTTATATTAATAGAGAGTACTACTCTTTTTCCTTGATTGTTTGGTGGACGCTGCTTGATAATGGGGTTGCTTGTGTTGTGTATATATGTATGATTGGTACAGCATTTGATGAGTGAAATGGATATTTCACCCATCCATCCTTGCTTTGATTACAAAACGGGTACGCAGAGTCCGAGGAGTGATTGACATGGGTATTTCATCCATCCCTGCTTTGATTCCAAAAGGGGAAAGCAGTATCCGAGGAGGTTGAAATGGGTATTTCTGCTGGCCCCTGGGGCTCCATTTGACCCACTACTCATTTATCTGTATGTGCAGAGATGTACCAGTATGACGGCAAGGAAAATAAGATAAACAACTATGTATGCCTTGTGGCATAGCAACGGCAAGGGGTCTTTGGTTCATCCCTCATTTAATCTCAGGATTAAGTTATCCCACAACGGTGGGATAAATAAAAATTAACTTGAGGGCTCTCTTAATATTATTTTTTGAGTAATGCTATTCGACCCATCGTAATGCCCACCGAAGTGCCACTCAGGAGAAAATTACAAATTTAGCCACTATTGTAATTACAGATATACCCTCAATATATATAAACTATTAACTCATCTTCCTCTCTCTCATTCTCTCTCGTGCTTCTTCTTTTCTGTTCATACTTCTTTCCCCTCCCCCCCTCTCTCTCTCCTCTCTCTCCAGCCCGTGCGACCGAGCTTCCCCCATTGTAGCAGCTCCGGCCCTCTCTCTTTCTCTTTCCTATAGCGCGTATATATTGGCCTCGATCTAGAAAGAGGTAAGTCTTTTAAACGTATTTGGGTTTGTCCGAATCTTTAAACTTAGATCTACGGAGTTTTGGCCGTTGGATCTTGTTGGTTTTTGGGTATGTTAGTCGATGGGAATAGGGGTGTCGGGTGGTTGCCTCTGATCGCCGGAAACCATCGGCCACGGTGGTCGGTGGCGACTGGCAGTGCATATATACGCGTTATTGGGTTTGGTCGAATCTTTAAGCTTAGATCTACGGAGTTTTCGTCGTTGGATCTTGTTGGTTTTTGGGTATGTTGGTCGATGGCGATAGGGGTGTCGGGTGGTTGGCTCGGATCTCCGGAAAACACCGGCTACGGTGGCCGGTGGTGGCTGGCACTGCTTTTTTAAGTTTGACCGAAAATTAAAAATCAGATCTACTAAAATCTAACCGTTAAATCTGTCCCATTTTTTTGTATGTTAATTCTATTGACTTTGTGTTTCTAATGGTAGGTTCTGATCGTTGGAAGCTTCGGCCGGCGGTGGTCGTCGGCAGTGTTGGTGGTGGCGGTTGTGACTTCCGTCTGTATATACATACATATATTTATGTATTTTCTTTTGTAATGATTTTAATTTATATTGTAAATGTTGATATTTAATTATGAATTTGTATTGAAGATGTTGAAGTTAATAAATTGAATTAGTTTGTATCTATTTTGTGAATCTTTGAGTTAAAATTATTAAGTTTATTTAAGAATTGAATGGTAAGTAGCTGTTAATTTTATTTAAATTTAGGTATTTAATAATATATATTTTAAATTTATATTAAATAAAATTTTAATAATAATTAAATAATTTCATGTGATACATAAAAATTGAGTTGTATTCTCTTAATTTTTTTAATTAAATGGAGAAACACCACGAGGGATATCAAAGGTTTGTCCAAAAATTTGTTCACCCAGGTTTGTCTCTACTTTAATTTACAAATTATGCATCTCTCTTTACTAAAATTTTTATTCTTTTAAAAATTTTATTTAGTATTAAGATTTCATAAATTATATATACATATACATAGTTAAAATATTACTAAATCATAAAAAAGAAAAAACATTTTTTAAATAAATAACAGACCTGCCAATTCATTCCCACTTTGATGGTAGACTAATAGTTCGTTTACTTCTTACAAATACTTTCTGTGTTTTGATAAATAAAAAAATAATTAAAAATATCTTTTCTTTAGTTTAAAATAAGTACATTAAGAAATTACTTAAAAAAACAGAAGAAGATGAATCCACGCCCTGATGGGCGAATGTGAATATGGATGAGGCGTGGCTATTTATTTTTAATAAAGTATACGATATATTTTAAATATTAATTTACTATGTAATTATTACATCACCTGTACAAAAATCGTTTTCACCGTAATATAAGCAACTTTCACATCAATATAAATTTATTTTAAAATACAAATTAATTTAATTTATTAACATTTAAATTTCAACCAATTTAATTTAATTTTTATCTTCACAATATTCAAAAATAACGAATTCAATACAAATTCAATATTCACTTCAACTTTATCAATACAAATTCATAATTAAATATTATATTAAATATCAGCATTTATAATATAAATTAAAATAATTACAAAAGAGAAAAAAGAAAATATATAAATATTTGTGTGTATATACAAACAGGAAGTCACAACTGCCGCCACCAATGCTGCCGGCGACCACCACCGGCCGAAGTTTCCACCGATGAGAACCTATCATTAGAAACACCAAGTTAAGAAAGTTAACATACAAAAAAATAGAATAGGTTTAACGGTTAGATTTCAGTAGATCTGATTTTTAGTTTTCGATCAAACTTAAAAAACACACTGTCAGCCACCACCGGCCACCGTAGCCGGTGGTTTCCGGCGATCAGAGGCAACTACCCGACACCCCTATCCCCATCAACCAACATATCCAAAAACCAACAAGATCCAACGGTGAAAACTCCGTAGATCTAAGCTTAAAGATTCGGCCAAACCCAATAACGCGTATATATATTTGCTGATAAAACTAAAGACTTACCTGCTTGTAGATCGGGGCTGGAACGAGCTCAAGGGACGCCGAAGATGCTGTTGCACGGAGCTGGGGAGAGAGAGATGGCCGAAACTAGCCCAAGGGACGCCGAAAGCTCGGTCGGACGCACATGAAAGAAAGAGAGAGAGATGGCCTGAATGAGAGGGAGGAACGAGCCTACTCGAATGGGAGCATGGGAGAGTGAGAGACAGAAGGCTAGACTGAGAGGGAAGGAAGTTCACGCAGAGAAAATGTGAGAGAGAGAGAGAAGTGTGATAGAGAGAGAGAGAAATTTGAAATTTGAAAATTTGTTATTCTATCTTAATTGAAAATATCGCGATATTTTGCATTAAAATATCGTGATTACTCCTGGATGGCACTTCGGTGGGCATTACGATGGGCCGAATAGCATTACTCTTATTTTTTTGTGCGGCCAAGGGTACGTTTGTTTTACCATTTTACCTCTACCAACCTTTATTCTTTCTCTTCTGTCTAGTATCACGACGTCACCAGATTCGTCCGTAGCTTCTGCTTCTTCTTCTTCTTCTTCTTCTTCATCTTCTCCTTCTCCTTTCAATTTCTTTTGCTCCTACCAGATCTGAAATCAACGTTGCCTCCTCCTCCTCCTCCTAAAAATCAACACTGGGTATATATTTTATTTTCTTCCAGTCTTCTCTCCCTTTCTCAGTTTGTTGGAACTCCAGCAATGGGGTTCTGGCGGTAGTTCCCTCTACGTCGGTTGGAGCTTCTTATTTTTATTTTTATTTTATTTTACTTATAATATAAAGAAAATGTGACATTAGTTTGTTAATTATTCCAAGAAACAATAATCATGTGAAATGTTTGAGATCAAATCCATGAACAAGCTTAAAATGAAACTAAACACAAGAGGAGAGAAAGAAAAACAATAAAAACGCCACCTTATTTATTAGAAAAACATAAGGAAGAGAGAGATAAGAGGCCTTCAATATCCCCATGCATCTGAAGCTGTAGAGGAAAAAGGACAAAAAAAAAAAGTCAGAAGAAATCTTTTGAAACAGAAATCTCAATAGAGGGCTTTAGAGAGATTATTGTTACTTTAGAGGGCTTAAAAGCAATTTCAAGAAGCGTATATATTTACCTTCTCTTGGGAGGGTCCACTCCTTATCCAGTCCAATAGCCCAAAAGAAATATCCACCCAAGCTCCGCTTCCGAGCAAACCGGACCTTCATCTTCACGGATCCCACATCGTCATACCCGATCCATGAGTCCCCAGCATAAGAGTAGAAAGAAGCACTCACTTTGTCAAATTCCACGGTTGCGTTATACTGAGTGTTAAAATCCAAAATCTGAGAATAACCTAATATGCCGCCTCCAGGTCCTGCCCCTACCGCCGGTGCCCCGATACCATGCAAACTCGGATCTTGGAGCTTCCAAGTCCGGCCATACAAGGGCATGCCCATGACTATGTTCTCGGGCGGCACTCCGGCCCGGATCCATGACCTAATTCCAAAGCGAGTACTAATATTAGTAAACGGGTCATTCAAGGCCGAATGCTCGCCTGTGGCGTTGGCCCACGACCCGTGATAATCATAGCACATTGGGCTGATCCAATCCAAGTATTTTCCAATGGCTTCGCCGGGATACTTCCGAGGCTCACCGAGAAGGGTGATCTTTGAAGCATAATAAACCGCCGACGTTAAGAGCAGCCGGCAGTTCCCGGTGGCGTTGGCTTCGATTTCAATCGCTTGCCGCCATTGCTGGAAAAGCAAAGCAAGGTTGGCCATGTCTTCGTCATTCGCCGGGAACTCCCAGCCCAGGTCGAAGCCGTCGAAGCCATATTTTCGGGCGACCTCGATGGTGGAGTTGATGAACACGGTGCGGGTTGACTCGCCGGCGGCCAATGGCGAGAACACAGCCTTGTCGTTACCGGGTCCGCCTATGGATAGTAGAGCCTTGACGGTTGGGTTCCGGGTTTGGATCCCGGCCATAAAGCCGGGGATGTTTTGTTGGTCGAATGGCGCGATGTTGAGCTTGTAGGTCGTGGGTTCAGGCAGGACGAAGGCGTAGTAGATATGAGTGAAGTACGATGTGTCGATGGAAGACGCCGGAAATCCACTCGTGGACGGCCAGTAAGCTGCTTTAATTGCCCGAGCCGGAGGTCGAGGAAGAGCAGATGGTGGCGGGGACGTCGAAATCGGAACCAACGGTGGAGGGGCCGACAATAGTGATGGAGCGACTGAAGAGATGAACATGCAGAAGGAGAAGGAGAGGAGGAGAAGAGATGTGAAGCTTCGGCTAGCCATGGATGGCGAACTCGTACGTAGGCAAATTAAGCTTGGTTTGATCAGTTTGATTTATAGGACTATAATATATATATACAGAGAATTGCAGACGACATTTTCTATGTCGATCGATGATTGATATATATATATATATATATATATACTGGACTGGACAAGAGATTTCGTCTTTTGATCATGAATGAAGGTGGGAGCGTGCATGGGACAAATTAAATTCACATAGTTTCCGTCCATTAAAGCAGATGCAACAATTTAATCCAACGTCCTCTGGTAATTGTTTCGTACCAGACATGTATATAGAGTCAATAGACTGAAACCCATCAACTACACACTACAGTTGGCTCCAGCTTACACCAAGTAGTGTAATATTCTAATTAATTAAGCACAATTATTTGATTTTTTTATCGATTTAGTTTTTTGTTTTCTTGAGTCTGCGTTGTTATTTATTATGATAATATTTGTTAATTAAGATATAAAATAAAAAAATGTTATATATAAAAAATATTTCAAATATTTGTCGTTTTGTTTATTAAACTTACCTGACATTTTAAAAAAAAATCTTCATGTGACTTTTTATATCTAAATTATTCATATGCTTTTTATAAGATAATTAATTTTATTTAATACATTTTTAAAATTTAAATTTATTAAGTCTTATTTTTATGATAAAGTTAGTTTTAAAAAAAATATTTATTTAATTCTTATAATTAATATCATTTAATACATTTTTAATTTTTCATATATTTTGATAATTTTTAAAATTTAAATGACATCATTGATTTTTAAAATTTAAATTTCTCTTTCTCTATATATATTTTATTATTTAATACAAATTTCTTTCACCAATTTTTTAAATTATTTTATTTAATTTTATATTTTATTATCTATTATGAAAATATGTTTTGATAATTTTTAATTATCTAAGTGAAACTATTGTAATTTTACCAATAATTATTTTTACTCTCCAGTCTTTTTAGAAGCTATTGTTGAATATGAATTTAAAAAATAAAAACACTAATTTTAATTTTAATTTTAATTTTTTATTTTTTTGACAATTCACATTAATTTAAAATATTATTTTTTTAATTATAAATTTGTTGGTGATGTTAACATATAATTTTGAATGAATTTGATAATAGATATTTTAATAAAAAAAAATTTATCTCGGTACTTATCATATGTATTTAATAAATATATAAAAAAATACAATTTTTTTTAGTCAATGTAAATAATGGTATCACCTAATCAATGGTTAAGTATACCCAAATCACCTGCCATGCACGTTGGGTTCAGTTAAATTGAGACAATGAAATAAATGAGGGATGACTAGCGTAGCAAGTATATGTGGATTAATATTTTAGACAGGCACCACACCAGGTAAATGATTTTATGTAAGGCCCGCTAAGTAACATTCAACCGCCATTAATTAATCTTATTATTGTGCTTTTGTTAAGTTGTAATATAGAAAATAATAATAATAACGGTTACACAACATTTAATATGGTAGTAACTCTCAACTGCAATTGCAATCGGTTGGTTAAGTTAAGGTGCCCCACCACGGCCAACGCCACAATGCCAATGCCAATGCTAACGCCACCGCCACCCGCAATTCCCGACAGCGAGAGGCGAACCCGCTTGACTTGACGAAAGCTTTCTTCCTTCGTTTCCACGACTCCTCTCCCTCACCAAACAGACGAACAATTTCAACCGAAGTCCAATGTCCAAGGTCTCCTTCTCTTTCTGTTTTCCTCAAAATCCCTAGATCTCGTTTCTGGTCTCCGCGATTCAGATCCCCACTCCCTCTCTCCCTCTGGAAGGATGGATCCGCCGATGTCTTGGGACTCCCTTCGGAAACAGGTGCCTTCCCTTCCAAAAATTTCTCCACTACATTTCTCAACTTTGGTGTATGTATTATGTCTGTAGCGGCATTGATCTTTTATTAAGCTCCTGCAGTTCTGCTTCACTTGTCGGAATTGCCATGGAAAATGGGGAAGGGGGTTGTTTTCCCTTTTATTTTGTTTTCTTCTTTCATGGATCGGAATTGGTTTTCGGTTTGTCTTTGGTGGCGATCCGTCGTTTGGGATCAAAGCTGTAAGTTGGTGGTCAATTGGTCATTCAAATCACTTAGAACCTTTCTTTTTGTTCATTCCAGACTTTTTTTCAGCAATTGTCTGGATTATGTGTCCTGCATTTGATAATTTATCTGGAAGGAGGAAAATTTGCCCTAGCATTGGTGTTTCTTCCAAGAAAATGTTGAGTTCGTCTCTTTCCTTTCTAAATCGAAGAGATTCTCACTCTCTCTTTTAGCTTCAAAATTGCCATTGCCAGCCATGTCAGATTCATGATTATGTATCTGCTCTTTGTTTTCGATTTTTTTTTACATGTGAATTGCATTTCTGTCTATAAGTTATTGACATCCACACGTGAGAGTAAGGAGTTTTGTTGGAATCATTTGCGAGCAGGCAAGGAAGCTTGAAGCACAATTGGATGAACAGATGCATTTATACCGTAAATTAGTTTCGACAAGAGCTGATGACGGTGCGGAAAAAGATCTTGAATCGGAGATAGATCACCTACTCCAACAACTAAAGCAAGTAAATTGTCACATGCAAGCTTGGGTGTCATCAGGAGGCTCGGAAATATTTTCTCATACATTGACTCGTCATCAAGAAATTCTTCAAGATCTTACTCAGGTGTTGATGCTTTTTAATGGAACAATAAAACCATATTTTTTGGTTTTTTTTTTTTTTTTTTGGGGTGTGGGGGGTTGGGTTTAAGACCAGTATATATAGGTATGTGTACAAATATGTATATAGTTAGTGAAGTACACCGTGTATGCCCTATTTATGGTTATGCACATTCTGAAATAAGATGGCATACACAGTGAATTATACTGTGTATGCACCATTTGTTTCCTGAGTTCATTTTACAATTCTCTTCTGAGTCACAGAGCTGTATTGGGTAATTTTTAATTCCTCCTGCTTTTGTTCCAACCGTTTGATGAATGTTGTTCCTTTGATCCACCAGCTCTACCAATCTCTTTGGCCATGGCCCATGAAGATTCTACATTCTGGTGCTGATACCTTGCCTAACATGATTTGATTGCAGGAATTCAGTCGTCTCTGCTCTAGCCTTCAAGCGAAGAAAGAGCATGCATCACTGCTTGAGGATTTTAGGGAGTTTGGTAGGACGAGTTTAGACATGGAAGAAGGTGGGTCTTATGGACAGGCTCTCCTCAAGGAGCATGCCTCCATAAGCCGAAGTACAGGGCAGGTATCTAGAAATTGTCCTTTTCTTTTCCTTCTTACCCCCACCACATAAATGGGGAGATTCAATTATTTCTTTCCTAGATATGCTGATAAGAAAAGGGCTTCCTCAGTGAAAGATGCTCCCCACTTCACGAGGGTCATATCACTACACATCCTTCCACTTGCAAAAAGGCTATGTCTGCAACTTGAAGCCATGACCTTCCGGTCGCAAAGGGGCAACTAAATGTTTTATTCTCTCTTTACTTTAATAACTATCCACAACCAGACTTATCCCTACAGATATTTTCATTTATATGCCATACTGTCCTATCTCATATTAGTTTCTTTTAAGTTTTAATTGATGGTCATTGTTTTCTTTGCTTAACTATTGTGTTGATTAGGGTCCTACAGTCTCTGTTAGGATCCGGAGAACATTGATCCTTGCTCCCTCTGGTGGAGCAGTAGATGTTACTAACTACTAGACCTATCAATTTTAGTTATGATCTAAGTTGTGTAATACTTTATGGTCTGTTAAATAGCAACACGATTACTGTTACGTTTGGTAAAGTTGTGTAATACTTTATGTTGTTTAGCTTTAGTTTTCAGGGAGAGCACAAATTATTTGCAGTGACATTCCCTTAAACCTCTCAGCTAGTTTAGCAATGCTTATTGGAATGGAATTCCAAAAGTAATACTCTAGACCTCACATCTCTATGATGTCATCCCCTACCATTTCTGTAAATGGATCATCAATTTATGATATATCAACAGAATCCTTGAAAATTTGGTGAGATGGAAATGACTTCTGCTGGTAACTAACCATATCCAGTGGCGATGCAACAGTTGATGCACAGTTGCTTAGCTGGGCTATGGCTCTGAGGGAACAAACGTATAGATTAATGTATATTGAGAAAGCTCCCATTATTAATCGCCAAGCATGTTATAGCTTTAAATGGTGGATTATATGTGAAGAAACCATGGAAGCTTCTTTATAGGCTCTCTGGTTACTCTGATAAATTTTCCCCTATTCCCTGATCCGCAACTTCTCCCCCGTGCATGTGTCTGCATACTAATTTGATTTTGCTGCAGATGGACTCTGTCATTTCTCAAGCACAAGAGACCCTTGGAACACTTGTGTTTCAACGATCAACGTTTGGAGGGATCAATTCGAAGCTTAACAATGTTAGCAGCAGACTTCCAACGGTATGAAAAAATAACTCACTTGGTCGCATCTTTGCAAATCCTTGTCTGCCTGCCTATGATTGATTTCATGTTGAGAAAACATGGACCAATTGAGTAGTTTAACATCTGCAGGTGAATCAAATCCTCTCTGCAATAAAAAAGAAGAAGTCAATGGATGCTATCATCCTTTCCCTCGTTGCTTCGGTCTGCACATTTCTGATTTTGATTTATTGGTTGACCAAATAGGTAATGTCGTCGTCGTAATCCTATATATGGTAATGGTGGAGCTAAGCTAGCCCTGGGAAAGGCCTTCATTCCATTGTGTTGTTTGTAAATACATGCAGTTTTGGCAATAAATTTTGGTATTAATTCTTTCATAATTTGATCAAGAGCCACATGGGCCCCCATCCATGTTGCAGTTGTACCAGGAAAGGCTACATTTCTGTTATATGAAGAGTAGGAATGGCAGAACATGGTTTAACTTCATTAGGCTATGCTACTGTTATTTCAGCTAGAGGGGTAATGGTATCTACAACTACAAGAAGGTCCAGATGAAAGAAATTTGCTTCAAAGACTTCATTGTGATATTTTTCTTTTCCTTGTTTTATATATATATATATATATATATATATATATATTAATTGGTATGTGCAATCAGATTGCTTTTAGACATCCAAAAGAACCCGTCTAAGATTCATTAAAGACATATTTATTAATTTTTCTATCCTTTAAACTCCTAAATTATATAACAAATGAGACCACTGCTCCTTTAGCAATAGCAATAGTATTCCAATATATTCTTGTTCTTATCACTAAAAAAAAAAAAAAACCTTTATTTATTTTCTTATCCTACAACAAATGAGATCACTGATGAGCTAGTAATTATATTCCATTATATCCTTGTTCTTGTCATTCACTGGCGCATTGTATGCTTCTTGTTTATCAACGTTAGATAATTTGTACTACATGAATGTTGCTGCTTTGCTAAAAGCATATAGCTGACAGCATGCTTTTCAATTAAGAAATAATATGGAGGATTATTGAAATTTTTTATACTTTATGCTTATATTTAATATTATGCAAGAAGATACTAAAAACGGATACGTGGGTGTTTGATATCTATCGTAGTAATAACAAAAATGAAAAAATATATATATCTAGTACTAATAATTATGATTATGGTAAAATGCATCTCAAATTAACAAAATATGATATTTATTTAAAAATTTTAACTTTTTTTTAATAATAAAAAAATACCCAAAATTTCAAAGTTTATCCCAACGCGTTCTTCGTGGGTGAACCAAAAAGAAATTAACGTTTCAGTAAAACACAATGGCATTGAAGCAATTTCCCTGAAGTGCATGTGGGACCCCACAAAATTCCTTTCGGCCGCCGGTGGCACCGAAGTGCTAATAATTAGAACTTCAATAATAGTTTATTTTGTTACTTTAAGAAGACCGTAGAGTAACTAAAATTTAATTATTGATTCTTAAATACGGAAATACCCATTACGATAAAATACTCACTTCATAGTATACTGGTATTCTTATCGAATTTCGCACGTGGAATATATGTTATCTTCTTTGAATTAAAAGAGAAAAATCAACTAATCAAGAATGGGGGGCGGGGGGCCTGCCACGTCAAATCAAATTATAATAATCTTAAAAAATCTGAATTGAATGCCAGATATTTAAAAAATTTATATTAAGACAAACCAAATTAATTAATAGAATAGAAATACATGAGTTAAAATTAAAGTTGGAGATGAAAAATTGGAATTTTGCCTAAACACGTACAAACAGTATACTTCTTTCTGTCTGTATATATACGGTTAATACCTTAACACGTACAACAATTGTTTTGTGTCCAGAAACAGAAATTGATTATTTAGCTTGAGAAATTTCATGATGAATTCTTAGTTTCCACGAAACGGGGCTCCAAGTGGTAGTAAAATATAAAAAAAAAAAGGGAAAGGGGGAATAACAATTTGAAAATCAGAGAATTCGAATCCCAATTTGCCCCTGAAACTCCTCTGATTTCCTTGAACTTCCCCCCAACGGAGGATTCAGAACAGAGGGGGACTGCTGATTGATTGATTGTCCGTTAACGTTAAGGCTCGGTGGTGATATATATCATCACGTCTGTCTGTTTGGATTCCGAGAAAAGTGAAGGGAAAAAGCAAACAAACAAATACTCGGAGTCGGAGCAGAGGGAGAAGCGACATGTTGTGCAGCATGATGACCAGGAAGAGGAAGACCGGCAAGGTCCCGGTTTTCCTTAACGTTTACGATCTCACCCCCATCAATGGCTACGCTTACTGGCTCGGCCTCGGAGTCTACCATTCCGGCGTCCAAGGTTTCTGAATTCTTTGCCGTTTTTTCTTATTTGGATCTGGTTGTTCGCTTAGTTAGTTGCTGAGAAAATTTGAGAAAGGAGAGGAGAATGTAAAGAGCAAGAAACCCTACACCTTGACGAATTTCATTTCCCTCGGTTTCTCGGCAACCTAGCTGATTACATGTTAATTGGTTTATGGCATGATAGGCTTTTTGATCTCTCACTTGCATAGCAACGGAAGAACTGAGTTCCCCCACACCCCCCCCCCCCTCCCCCAATTTTGTTGCCTTTACCTTTCTTAGCGTATCCAAAGGTGCAGATTTAGCTGCTTTTGTTTGCCCATTTTTCAGGAACGACATTCAAAACAAGCTTGATTCTAATTTGTAACGGATCTGAATTATCCACAAAATCATTTTATCTGTTTGTTTGAGTTTGAAAGAAAAAATGAAATCTGAGTTTGATATTATCAAGATGAAGTAACCTCAACCATCCTGCAATGGCTAGTGAATACCTGGAAAGTTTTAGCTTCAAATCTTGAACTTTTTCCTCTTTTCCCTTCCTCAGCAGTCAAATTTATGTTGTGTCTATTAGATATAAATTACACATAGTTTACGATTTCACTGCAGGATTATTGATCTTCATTCTGTTTCAAATAATTCTTGGTGCCTTTTATCGGATCTGAAATAAGTGCAGTTTGTGTCCTTAGCTATGCCGACATAGTCTGTAATTACTCACATGAAAATCAGATTTTCTAGTTACTTTCCTGCCCTGCATTTCTCAGCAACCAAACTGAAAATCAAGCTTCATGATCCTCCCTCTCTAGATATTCTGCATATGGTAAATTTATTGCTTCTCTTTCTGATTTTGGTAGTTCATGGGGTTGAATATGCATTCGGTGCTCACGAACGTCCGACCACTGGAATTTTTGAAGTGGAACCAAAGCAATGCCCTGGTTTCACTTTCAGAAAGTCAATCTTGATTGGAAGAACAGACATGGATCCCAAACAGGTCCGTGCCCTCATGGAGAAACTTGCAGAGGTGTACTCTGGAAACACTTACAACCTTATCACGAAGAACTGCAACCACTTCTGCAACGATGCAAGCCTCCAATTGACCGGTAAACCCATTCCCAGCTGGGTTAATCGACTTGCTCGACTTGGTAAGAACTCTCTCACATCACTAATAGCGTATCATTCATGCAACCTCTTTTGTCAGACTTGCAAATTATGTAATGTGATAGATGCTTCTCAGTTTTGTCGGTACTATTAGCAATTATACCTGTGGTCGTATAAGAAAATTCTGAAAACACTGGTAACATATAATACTTTTATTGCTGATCATCGGTTAATTTGCATCTAGTCAGTGTACTGATTCTCCGCACGTTCATATTATTGGCGGCTTCAGAAGGTTCTTGAATTTCCAGTTCAGATCCTTGAACTTAATTACTACAGAGTAGAAGCCACAACCATCACCATGTGCCTTATGTATACTGTGTTTCTTCTGGATTTGTGCTGAGAATTCTTAATTGTTACTCTGCATCGGGAAATTCCCGGATTTAGTTTGACCTCCGGAGCAGATTTAAGAGTCAAGCAACAGTTTGCTTGAGGTCGTACTTTATTTTATTTCTGTCCCCATTTACCAAACAAATGAGAAAAATATCATGGCCCTAGTTTCCCATGCCCATACTTCACTCTAGATTAATTAGTTGGCACCGGGACCATTGCGTTTAGGTGGTCCCAGCTAATCAAAATCTTTTATTCTGGTAGGAAATTGAATTTTTTTCAGATGCATCTGACATGAATCGAGGATCTGGTTTACAGCGGCTACCCGATAGCCGCACCCTTTTTATCCCAATTGTCCAAAAATCAACTTCTGGTTCCTTGTATTGCCACGCCCTTTTGTTTTTCAAAAAGCTTATGCAATTTATAACATGGGTGATGTCAAAGATAAATCCCCGTGACTGTTGATTCTTCAGAAGATGAAAGAAAATCTCAAAATGAATTGCAACTCAAAGATCTAACCCAATTTGAAGTGATTATGATAGCAAGGGCTGTTGAGACTGACAAGATCTTTGCTTCATTGGTGGTTTTGAAGGTTTCTTGTGCAATTGTGTTCTCCCTGCCGGTTTAAACAACACCAAAGTGCGGCATATTCGAGCAGCAGACAAGGGCTATGACAAGAAGAAGCTAAGAAGCCAGTCAAGTAGGTTTGCATCTCCTTCTAATCCCCGCCCTTCTTTATCATCTTGTTCCTCAGCCCCCGCGGCACAAAGATGATATTGGCCTCAGTCTTTCCATCTGTTCTGTGAAGCTTTTCTTGCAGCTGGTTTGTTCTTCTTGATTCCCCCCCCCCCCCCCCTTTATTTTTTTTTTGTTGGTTTTGCAATCAAAAATATAAAAACAACAAAAGATGGGGGAAACTGCAAATTTTAAGTATTTTCCTCATCAGAATATCTTGTTAGCTCTTCCCCACCTTTTTCTCTTCTTTTTAATGGAAAGCAGAAACAGCCCATTGCCAATGTTGCAGTGCTTTTGTGTTAATGTAAAGTGCTTGTTTCGAAGATAGGATTCTCAATTCTAAGCCGTACATAGTTTGGTCTGAGGCCCCCCAAGCCATATAATGAAGTTTGTTTGTCTGCAAAAAGACTAAAATGGGGAGGACTTGTCAACGCGAGGAACAGTGAAAAGTGGGTGAGAGCTAAGATACAAGAGGGTCCAAACATACAACACAGCTTGATATGTGTTACTCACTTTAAAAGTTCCTTGCACTTTCTTTGGATTGTGGAAGACACCTGAGAATGTTATGAATGGGACTTTCAAATGCAAGTATTTGTTTGTGAGATTTGAATTTAGGATTTTTTGTGACGTGATTTTTGCATTATAATTGTCATATTTATTAACAATAAATATAAATAAAATTTTATTTAGCATGTTAGATCTGCAAATTGATTATTCTGAGGGGAAAAAGAGCTTCGAATGCTTTCTGAAATTGTATATGGTTTCTACTAAAAATGGCCGAAAAATATTTGGTGGCTGCTGTTTTATTATTTTATTAATCATTTTCTTCGAATTGTCAATTAACTTAACGGATGGAATTTTATTTAAAAAAATAATTTGTGGAAATTTTAGTTTAGAAAATATATTAATGAAAGGTTTTGCTTCTGAAAACTCAAAGACGGGAGATTGTGGGGGTTCATTCATGTGAAGGGAGACACAGGCTAGGCAGAAGAGGAGAGGCGCCCACCTTCACATGGCAAGTTTGGGAATTGGGAATTGGGATTGGATTCCCAGTGGACAAATTTGATCCGATCACCATCATCGGACAACTCATGCCAGCCAGCCAGCCGGCCACTTCACAGTAAGCGCCGCCATACCAACCTGAACTTTAATTTCATTTTTCTTGCAGGGTGATAAGATGATCTTGAATTTTATCATAACATTCTTTTTTTTTTTTTTTGTTAATTATCATTTCAAATTTATTCACCCATTTAACCATTTTAAATAACAATTAGCTATGGTATGACCTATCACCAGCTGGGATGTCATCATGTTGTTGTTGTTGATGTTTTTTGACATTTTCTTTTAAAAAAATGTTCATTTGCAACCGCAAAACTTTACCGAGACACCATGAGATTATGTAAGTTAGTTGAAGAGAACCAGTTCATTGATGTGCCATTTGGAGACTTGAACAAAGAGGTTTGGTATTTAATTATAGCCAGGTCAAATTGCTTTACAGCTCTCAAGAAAAGCAAGCACCACCACATCTTCAACCAAAGCTCAACTCTATCTAGCCGCTAGGGGCATAGTCAAGTGATAAAGGAGTAGGTTGAAAAGCTTATCTGAAGATTTTTAGTGTGGGTTCGATTTTTGGGGAAAACAGAATATTTTCTTCTGAGGAAGGACCTTAGGAGTGATATTAGTGGTGCTTAAACTTATCACCCTAATCATTTAGGCACATTCTTCGATTTATTTTCTTAGTGTAATTTTAGGGGTGAGGTGGCTGAGGACGCCAATAATAAGGCGTAATCTAAAAGGAAAAAAAAAAAAAAACTCAACTCTATCTATCTATCCATCAATCAAGTGCGTTTGCGTTTGACCAAAACAAAGAAACTATCCACTGTTTCCTCTTTTATCTTCTTGCACAAAAGTGGAATTAACTCACCCAAGAGTCATCCTTGTCATCAATTGGAAAGGAACCATATAACTGCTTAATATACCAAGCTGGATCGATCTAGGTAGATACCTACCTTCAAAGAATGTTTTGTACAATTTCACAACTTAAGAATGAATTAGAATTAAATTCTAAAATATATATATATATATATGCATGTATCTCCTTCTCCTATCTTTGATTTTATGCTGTTTAATCATATTCGTGAAGAATTACTAAACTAATTAATCTTCAGCTTTTTCCAAGCATAAACAATCAGAGAAAAGCCCGATGGATCCTTCAACTCATTCTCCTCCACGCTTTCCCACTCCATCACGGAGCTACACCCAGATGACGCCGACGACATCGACGACGTCGCCGAGGACGACGAGCTCCTTGCCGCCGTCCTCGTCAACCTCTTCTTCATCTTCTTCTCCTCCATCGCAAACCCACAAGCCTGCCCCGATGAACACAACGCCGTTGATGATCCGTTCTCTTCCCTATTCAAACTGTTGAAGTACTCGTCTTTTTCATCTTCATCTTCAAACCCTAGTTTCTCAAACCTGAACATGAACAAAGCGTGCCCATGGTTGTCGTGTTCAAACAACCAGTTGTGCACGTCCCAAGAAACCTGTATGTAGATTCCATCGACTTCAATCCTCTCGTTGCCTCTGAATTTCCACTTCAAATGCTTAACTTCTAGAACCCTCTTCTGATCGACGCTGAAGCAGAGCTTCGCGTCGTCGCCGACTCTGCAATCAATAGATATATCTCTGCTTTGGCCTCCAATGGCGGCCTTCGTGGTGTACAACCTGTTTCCATAGACATGTTCTCTTCTCAGGACCATCACTTGGGATCTCCGAGGCTTTAAGGCTCTCGACTTGGCGTAGGCTTTCGCCGGAGAGTCTCCGACGAGGAGGGTAATCTGCCCGTCGTAGACGACAGCGATGTAGAACCCAGAGCTTGGTTCGGGTTGGGACCCGAATTTGGCCCGCGTAAGATCCCAGAAGACATGGATTCTCTTGTTGGTGCCAAGCTTCTTGGACCCATATTTGTTCCAGAAAACGAAGGGTCTGATGTGGAGGTGGAAGGAGGAGAAGGCGCCGCCGTCCACGGCGGTGGAGGGGCTGTGGAGGAGCAGGTGGAGGGAGCGGGCGAGGGAGCTGCGGGACCAGGTCAGGGAAAAGGTGCCGAGGTCAGTGTGGTAAACAGAGGTGGTGAGATTAGGACTGACGGAGACTGGCGGCGCCACCGCAGTTGAATGGTGGTGCATGGCGGAGGAAGGGGGGCTGGGATTGGGATTGGGATTGGGATTGGGATTGGGCATGTTATTAGGATTAAAATGGGGCCTGGGTTTTATGAAAAGAAGAGCGTATACGATGGCTTTATTTATAAAGATTGAAGAAAGGATGGACTCTTGAGAGAGTCATCCATTCCAGTCAACGGGTGGATAATGTAAATTCTAATTCCAAATAGTAAATTGTAAATTCACGCGTAATGTACGTGAAATGAACGTACATGCATTTAACCTTGCGTCCAAGCTCCAAATCGTGTCAAAGCCGCAAAACATTGACATTCAAACAAGGAAATCACGTCACGTGCGTCCTGTTGCATGTGTGTCTTCAATAATCAATAATAATGGTATACTACCATGTTGATTCGGGTGGGTTCTTTTTATTTTAGCTATGATGATTCATGAATCGCCCACCCTAAACTTTCTTCCTTAGATGGGAGGAAAGAAAAAGATTAATTCTACTTCAATCTCTCATAGTCAATGTGTCTCCTCTCATCTCGGCAATGGTTTATGGATGGGTGGGGCTGATCGAAATAGCAATCTTTTTCCAAGACCAAGCATATCCCGGACCGGGTTTGAGTTATATATATATATAATATTGTTGTGCCTAATACAACCATGTATATTATTTTGCTGTGTATGTATAATTTTATATTATTCTACCAGTGCATTTGTTAAAGTGACTAAGATAAATTTAAAATATTTTTAAGAACAAGATATAGTATGGTTAATATAAAATTGAGAAATATTTTAAAATTTTTATCATACTATTTGTTAAATTTTTTAAAATGCATTAGGGGATATATGAATTATTTTTTTTATCTATAAGATTTAAGATTAAATTTATCTAAAATAAGAAAAGATAAATTTATCTAAATAATTTCAGATAAGAAATTATATAATTTTTTTTTAAAGAGTTGTTATATAAGTTTAACAAATATAATGAAAAATATTTTTGTCCGAAATACTTTTCATATCCCACTTTTTCAACCATATCTTGGTTAACAAACACTACCTAGATATCATTTGATAAAATGAGTAAAATAAGATTGTATCAATATAAGATCATAATACTTTTCAAACCAAGATATGAAATAATCAAAACAAGTTTGGGAATCAGTCTAATATTTTTTATCAAACTGTTTGTTAAATTTTTTAAAATGCACTAGAGGACATAATCGTCGTTTTTTCTTATTTGTAAGGATCAAAATATGTTTATCTTGAAGAAGGAATAGATAAGCATATCTGAAAAATTCAAATAAAAAGTCATATAATTTTTATTTTTTAAAAGTTGTCAAATAAGTTTAACAAATACATTGAAAATGATAAAAATCTATAATATTTTTTATATTTTATCTTTTTTAGTCTATATCTTAGCCAACAAACACTATTCTGGTGTATATACAACAATTATAGTTGCGATAAGATTTAATATGATTAGTTCAATTCTTAAGTTCGATGTTCAATTCAAATATTTTGTCAACTCCAATTTTAGTTTCGTTTGTTTAGGGGCAACCCGAACTAAGGACAATGTTTTTTGCACAATCATTCTGACAATAGATCTGACAATTTAGGGAAATTCTATCCACAACTCACAAAATTGTTCTTCACAGCCCATACCTCACCAAATTCTTCAATAATTTTAAAATACATATTTTACCCCCCTAGCCCACAATACACTCTCTCCTCCGATCATCGATCGCTGCCTCGCACCATATACACACATACACGCTATTGCAAACATATACTGTAATGGCCCGATCGAGCGATAGGAAGGACCGGAACAACATACCCTGATGGGCCTACACGAACTTCCCAGGGGGGTCACCCATCCTTGGATTACCCCAGGTCAAGCACGCTTAACTTGGGAGTTCTTTGCCAACATTCAGCCCAAAAGGTATCCAGCTGGTGTTGTTTCCTTTCTTACACTATCCTCGATATATTCTAACTTTCTCTAGGCTCTCAGGGTATTACATTCTCCCCCCCTTAAGCACATGACGTCCTCGTCATGCGACCTTACAACCGGTCCCAGATCTCCCCCCGTGCATGGCCGATGTGGGATTCGCCTAAGGTGCCTACGCGCACCCCCCACAGGGGCCTCACACCCCCCTCGAGACTCAGCCTCCTCGCTGAGGTTTGCCCCACCACCGCGCTCAGAGGCTTGGGGGTCGGCTCTGATACCAACATTGTAAGCATCCCCGCCCGGATATCCCAACCGCCCGGACAACCGGAACGGGAGCACTTACGAAAGGGAAAAATAATGAAATACAAGACAAAGACCACCCTGGCATGCATACACAAAAATAAGAGCAACGGAAGCGAAGCGAAACACATGCATGCACTACCGGTGCCCCGCTAGCACAGCGGTCACAAGATAAATAAAAGAATACGAATTCCTGTGCCGACACACACAAGACACGAGGTATGACTTGGCACAGTCAGAAATAAGAGAATAAACCTTACACTACCATCAGAGTTGACAGAGATTGATGGGACTGCTTGTACACCATACCGACTTTGCTGCTAGACGCTGACCCCCTTACTTGAACCCACGCTAGCACTACCTGGAATGATGGAAAGCAAAGTGAGTCGAGAGACTCAGCAAGCATAAAAAAGAAAGGCTAAAGGCTGAATGTAACCGGAAAACTCTCCCCAAAATAACCCCCAGGTACACACAAGGCATGAGACGCTACAACACAGCAGTACAGTATAATAAAAGCACATACCGATCCTTGGGGCCCACACAAGACACACGGCAGAAGAAGCCGCAAGAGGAAGAGATCGAGCTTGAGGGAGAAGGAGAGCAGCATGAGAGAGAGAGAGCTCGAGAGGGAGAGGAGCTGGCCGAGCTTCGCTCGGCCATGGCAGTAGTGACCAGCGGCGGCCATGGTTGATTGCAGCGGCCGAAGAGGCGGTCCAGCGAGCGACGATGGCGTGCAACGATGCATGGAGGCGGTCGGCAGGTTGCAACTAGCAGCAGCATGAGGCCGTTTGGCTGGCCATGATGGCTAGGTCGAGCTTCGGAAGGCAGCAATGGCAGCCTCGGCAGTTGCAGCGTGCGCGTGGGGAAGATGATGAACAGCAGCGGCCGTTGGAAGAAAAGAAGAAAAAGAAGAAGGAGAGGAAAAAAGGAAGAAGAAGAAGAAGAAGAGAAGCGGGGCGTAGGAGCAGGGGCGCGGGAAGAAGAAGAAGAAAAAGAAGAAGAAGAAAAGAGAAGAAATGAAAGAAAAGAAAAATAATAGGATTTTTGGGATTTTTCGGCATGGGAAGTGACCAGGTACGTGGGTAAAAATTAGTAGAAGCCTGATATGTTTAAATTATAAATTTTACGCGATTAAAATTAATTAATTTGAGTCCCGGTTGTATTATTTGTCAGGAAATGATTTAATTTGCATCGGGAGCTCGAGAGAGGTCGGAATCAGCTGGTTTCAGGCAAGTTCCAATTCTTTTCCTTGTATTCCTTAATTCCCGTGAGAAACCCTATGATTTCTCGTATTTTATACCCTCCCTTCATCTATTTCGACCCGTTAATTAATTTTGAAATTCTGAGTTGTTTAATTTAAATTTAATCTATTAAGCTGGCTCCGAGGATTTTCTTAGCGTGATTTAATTTAAAATAAATATGAGACTTATTGAGATTTTAATTATAGTGCGCTTACGTGGAATTTTAGACAGTTAAATTATTTATATTACACGGTAGATTTATTTAATTAAAGTCACAATTTTATTTATTGCCAGCGAACGTTTTACTTCGCAGCGGGAGTGTAAGAAATACAAGAAACGACCGTGTAAAGGCAAGCTCCTAACCCTCTCCTCATGATCTTTAATTCCCGTGAAAGACCCCGCGATTTCCTGTATTTTATCATCTCCCTTACTTTAATTTGGCACCTAGCCGTGTTTGTTGAATTATTATGCATTTGTTTTAATTTAAATTAAATCCGAGACTTCTATAATTTTATTCGTTGTGAGCCTACGAGGGTTTGTACCGCCCCCATTCCTTTCGGAATGATGCTGAACCCAGTTTGGGGAACTAGGTTCCTAGTTGTGCGGGTTTTATTTACGATTTTTCTCGGATTTACTTATGATTTGGTTAGAGCTATTGAGCAGTGGGGCAGGGGTCGACTGTTTGGTGACATTGGGGTAGACTATTGTACGGCCCTGAAGTGGACCGTTAGTCGGATACTCCTAGTCACTAGGCGTTGACCGGTGCGGGGCACTGCTGACTAGCTCTGCCGGTATGTGATTTACTGTATGAGTAGATGCATTGTATTACTATTCATGATTTGATATGCACATGAGTACGGGATGCATGTTGGGTTATCCATTTATTGAGTATGCTTGGACACGGACATTCTAGCCTGGTTAGGTTGCATCCAGCGCGAGCATATGCATGGCGTGTGGTTTACTATGTGGGCGGAGCATAGCCTGATGCCTGGATGTATGGGCGCCTTGTATCACGTTGATGCTCATTACGCCATTGCATTTTTATGTGCATTGCATGGCTACTGATAGTTATTAGTTCTCGGACGGGAGTATCGTTCCGAGGGAGCCTATGGCTCGGTTGTCGGGAGTACCGACGGGGACGGGCGCAGGAGTACCGGCCCGGGATCGCGCGCGCAGGTTTGTGGAGATATTTGTTGCCTTTCAAGGCAGCGACAGGTTGGTATGAGACTTGGGTGCCGTGTGTCTTGTGTGGGCCCCAAGGATCGGTATGTGCTTTTATTATACTGTACTGCTGTGTTGTAGCGTCTCATGCCTTGTGTGTACCTGGGGGTTATTTTGGGGAGAGTTTTCCTGTTACATTCAGCCTTTAGCCTTTCTTTTTTATGCTTGCTGAGTCTCTCGACTCACTTTGCTTTCCATCATTCCAGGTAGTGCTAGCGTGGGTTTAAGTAAGGGGGTCAGCGTCTAGCAGCAAAGTCGGTATAGTGTACAAGCAGTCCCATCAATCTCTGTCAACTCTGATGGTAGTGTAGGGTTTATTCTCTTATTTCTGACTGTGCCAAGTCATACCTCGTGTCTTATGTGTGTCGGCACAGGAATTCGTATTCTTTTATTTATCTTGTGACCGCTGTGCTAGCGGGGCACCGGTAGTGCATGCATGTGTTTCGCTTCGCTTCCGTTGCTCTTATTTTTGTGTATGCATGCCAGGGTGGTCTTTGTCTTGTATTTCATTATTTTTCCCTTTCGTAAGTGCTCCCGTTCCGGTTGTCCGGGCGGTTGGGATATCCGGGCGGGGGTGCTTACATATACACACATACACATACACATACATACATATATATATACACACGCCATTGGGTCGACCATGGTTGACCCCCACACACGCCTATATATATACTGTATACACACACGATTGTTGCATGGCCACGGCCATGGAACCCAGCAGTTGGGGAACCCAGCGTTCCCTGATTACTGAAAGTCGGGGAACGCTGGGTTCCCCAACTGCCATGGCAGTCAGGGCGTTCCATGGTCGCGATCGTAGTCCCGCGCGCGTGTGTGTATATATATATCTGTTTGTGTGTGGGAAAATCTGTCCTTTCCACTGCCGCCATGTATCCTACACCATTAGTAGTACTCAAAAAATAAAGTCTTAATTGAACATTTCAGATTAGAAAATGTAAAACAGAAAATAAATTAACATAATCAAATAAGAACATAGCCACATTGCTGAAATACTAGATCAACCCACCATCATTAGCCGACCCCCCCCCCACACACATTCTCTCTCTCTGTGTAATGGTCGACCTATCGAGGGGGGAACCGCCGAATGGCGGGGTTCAAACCCTCGCATCGTGGGGTTCGAGGATCCCTCGAACCCCCAAACGTTGCAATTAGAGGACCCCCTGAATCACGAGGTTCAAGGGTTTGAGAAACCCCTGAGATTTGGCGATTCCCCCCCTGATGGGTCAACCATTATAGACCTACCTTGGCAATGGCGATGCCGACCTACCTCACACCCATTGTAGAGAAAGAGTTAGAGATAGTATGTGTGTGTGTGTGGGGGTCACCTAATGGCGGTGGGTCGGCAACCATGGCAACCGTCCGTGTGTATATATATACACGTATGTGTTTGTGTGTGTATGTGTGTATATGGTGCGGGAGAGAAAGAGAGATGTGAGGCGATGGTCGGGGGTGGTCAGAGGAGAGAGTGGACTGTGGGGGTAAAATAGAAATTTTAAAATTATGGAGGAATTTGGCGGGGTGTGGGTTGTAAAGAGCAATTTTGTGGGTTGTGGATAGAATTTTCTGACAATTTATGCTGAAAATGATAGATTTATTCTTAGTGTATATGACTAATCTAGCCCTTAATTTTCATGCCCAAATTGAATACTGCGTACTTGTCGGCCATACAATCTCTTTTTCTCTCTCTTCTCCTTACGACATATTTCTCTCTCCCTCCTATAACATCTATCTCTGACCGGATTTCAACTAACTACAATAGGAGCTCAAACCAAGAACAATGGCCGAAGGCTTGGCCGGATAGTGGCTATGTGTGATGTGCCTGGTCAGGAATAACGACCGATGGCTTTCCCGAACATTGCAGAACTCCTTTCTTTCTTCCGTGTGATTGCGCCTTCTACACCTCTTGGTATCTCTTGGTCTACTCTCGCTCTTCGCCATCTATTGTCGTTCTGCGTGCATCTCCTCCTACATCTCCTTCCGTCTTCCAGTGTCTCCTCAGGACGCTGCGTACGCCGGTGACAAGGTTGAAAATGAAGAAGCCACTTACATCACCGACAAGCTCAAAGACGAAGGGAACCCAACAATGAGTGACATTGGTAAAAAAAAATTCCCCAAATTTGCCATAGTTTTCTCACACATTTACATTTAAGTTTCAATTTGTATTAAATAAATAAATAAAACAAAAATAAATCAAAGTTTCAGTTTGTGTTAAAAATAGCTTACTAATTGGTTTTGATGACCTCACTTGCAGAAATAGATTTATATGGAATAAAGTACAAATACAGATTTATGGAAAGAAGTATAAATTATGTCCGTATAATTGAAATGTGATGTGTTAAATTAAGCCTATGATGTTTTAGACTCTCATGACAAAAATTTGGGATAGAAGCAAACTATAATTGTAGGTTGAATATATTTTTGTTTGTTTAGTTTTTAAACCCCTGTGATGTATTTTTTTACCTAGTGATGTATTTAGTTAGGCTAATTTGTTTATTGTCTTCAGTACACAGAATGTATTGTATTGATAATGCCTTATTCAAATGTGGTTTGCTTAATTTATTATAGAATTATTGATATAAAATTAACAAGAAAAACAAAATATATGTGGATAATGTAAATTATATAGCTAACATCGTATTCTTATATGATTGCACCTCATTTTGATCTAGGAAATCATTTATGCTTGTGGAATCATTCAAAAATAATGCAAAAACTTTCATTGATAATGAGGAAGTTTTTGAAGATAATGAATGTTTTGCGTTAAATAATGAACTGTCATCAGAAGATAGTGATCTTGTCTCTATGGTTGGAATGGAGTTCAAAGACGCAAATGAAGTTTTTGAATTTTAAAAGATATGCTTATCATGTGGTTTTTCCTGTTAAAAAAAAGAATTCGAAAAAGAATGATGATAAAGTGATAAGATATGTGAGATATGCATGTAGTCAAGAAGGCAAAATAATTAATCAAGCTAGCACTTATTTGAAGCATCGACCAACTATTCAATTAAGGTATAAAGCTAGGATGACAACATGTTTAGATGTTTTAAGAACATGGTGAATAAATATAGTTCATCTTGAGCATAACCATAAAACAAGATTAGGATAATAATATAACTAGTTTCTTTAAATGTTTTGCAATCTCATTTAGGTTATATCCTTGTGCTATGTGTGCATCTCTTGCATCTAATCTCTTTCTTTGTAAGTTATTTACTATCAAACTTGGAATGCAGTTCCTGGAATGCATATAGTGCCGACTTTTGGCACAACTCAACCCTTAATATACACACCCCATCAACAACTCGATAACAACCCACAAGATTTTTTACGACTCCTTATTTTCTTATTTGATCATTTTCAATTCGACATTGAGTTAGTACATCATATCATTGTAAATGCACTTGGTGACATTTTGAACAATTTTTTCCTATGGAACATTGGGAAATTTGAGGGATTGATCATGTAGTATCAAACTTGAATGACCCATGATCTAAAACAAGCACTCTGAGTAATAGTAGTTGTACTATATATGTGTTTGTAAGTAAGATAAATGTAACTTTCTAACTTTAAGATGAATCTCTCTAGTTGTGTTATATCGTCATAAATAATTTTGAAATAAATCAATAGTTTACTTAAAAAACGCTCCAAAGGACTTTGCCAATAGAATTAAAAGAATTTTTTTAGATTGTCTTGTATTTAAATTTAAATAACCCAAATTAAAATATCATGATTTTGTATACAATTCATAATTATCTTATTCTCTACATAAGTATAGTTCCATTGTTAACATTATAGAAATATATTTTTTGTGCTTATAATTTTAATTAAACAATAAAAACAATAATTAAAATTAGAAATCACACCAAAAAGAAAAAAACAAACAAAAATCCTTATAATGTGCACTACAACAAAAATGATTTTTTGAGACATCTTTTTTAGGACATTTTTTAGAAAGTATCATCTAAAATACTATTTTAAGGCACAATCTAAAAAAGTGCCCCAATACAACAACTTTAATGAGGCACAACAATTAAATGCCTTATAAAATATCATTTTAAGGCACAATTTAAAAAGTCTTCCAATAAAACAATTCTAATGAGGCATAATAATGAAATGCCCTAATAGACAAATATAAGTGTCTTAATAGATAAATCTAATAAGGCAGAATTTTTGAAATGCTCCATTAAAATAATTCTAATATGACACTCTGATGAAGTGCCCTAATAGACAAATCTTAAGTGCCCAAATAGAATAATTCTAATGAAACTTAGATATACTATAAAATAAACCAGGCACGTATATTAATAAGATGATGTGCAAATTAGGTGGTCATGCGTGTGCAAGAAGAAGGAAAGGTTTAGGGTTTGAGCCGAGGGAGAAGTAAGTTAGGATTAAGAGAAGGCCTTGTGGGGGATATGAAAAATAAATTTATAGTGATTTTTGAGACATTTTTAAGTGTCGCAATAAACTTAAATTTATAGTTATTTTTAAGGCATTTGTAAGTGCCTCAATACGTTTTTGGGGCACAGTTACATGGAGCATTATTATTAATGTCCTAATAGTTAAAATGTCCCAATAAACTATCTATTAAGGCATTTTTAAATGCCTCTTAATCTAAAATTTGTTGTAGTGGTGAGAATAGCAAAGAGATGAGAGACACTAGTAATAGGCTAGTGTGAGAAAGAGTGAGAGATAGAAGGCAAGTAAGAGACAGGTAGAGAAGATGCTGATGACAGTGGCGGAGATAAAATATGATTGTGGCAATAATTAGGGGAAGAGAGGTGGGCGACAACAAAGGGAAGATGAGATGCCGGTGACAATAAAAGGGGTAGGAGACATTGGCGACAACAATGGGCTGAGGACACGCTGATGGCAGCAAATGGAGCCGATCCGAGTAGGTGAGAGAGAATGAGAGACAAATAATAGGTGAGAGACGGGTGGAGGAGAAGCCGGCAAAAATGGCAGAGAATGAGACTAAGAAATAGTGGCGGGGGAGGAGACTGTGTGTACATGAGCGAGAGAAAGAAAGAAGATGAGTATTCAAATTATTAATTTTTGGTCAATTTATCGTGATATTTTAATATTAAAATACTATAATATATTGAATTATCAAATTTATTGTCAAATAGCATTATCCCCCAAACTAAATGAACACCCTTTGTTCATATCTCTTTTCATACAAAATTTTTATTTCTTATTTTATAATAAATAATAAATGGATACTTACACACATTTAAAAAAAAGTTAAAAAATGCTTTTAATTTATTTTGATCTCAAATTCATAATTAAAAGTTTGATGTCATTGTGCTTCTAAGTTAAAATTGTTATTAGATATTATTTTTTTTTTATTAAGTAAGATGTCACCCAGGAAGTGCTCAAAAAAATGTGAATGTAGCCTAGCCTAGGCAAGCCTCTGAAAATAATTAATAACTAGTGTTTATTTAGGTAAGTTATTTATGAGTCATTTGGTATACTATATACACAGTGATGAGATAAAATAAAATATAAGATAAAATAATGATAAAAATGAATAATTATTAATCTTAAGAATAATTGACATGGGGAGATACAAGGGTTAATTTGTATTAATTATTAACCTTAAGAATAATTTTTGTTATTTTTTAAAATGTGAGAGGTGCTTAGTATAATTAAAGAAAAATTCAAAAATAATTTGCTACAATTTAATCTGGAGTTTATTGTGAGGTTTGAGTCAAGAATTGATGACAGTGTTGGAAGGAGGCTTGATTGTTCAGATCATAGATTAATGACCGTTGACGGCCACGACTTTGACCTCCGTGTTCAAATTTTGACGTTATATAATTTCGTGCACATTTACTTAGTATTTATGATTTGTGAAATATTATACCACTAATATTCATTAATTTTTTTTATGTTTCATAATTTTGGATACTTAATTTCTTTTTAATTTTATTTTTAACTAAAAATCAGTTAATGTTATTTTCTAATTCAAATAAATTAGATTTATGCATTAGAAGAAAATGATCACAATGCTTCAATTAATCTTAAACAATTATAAATAATTATATTATTATAAATTTTTTATAAAAAAAAAAAACTAAGCTCACTCTTAAGTACAGAAAAGTAAAACCGATTGATAATTAATTCTAGAAGAAAAAAGCGAGAATATATAATTTGGAGCCAAAAAATGAAGAAACAAAAAGTTATAACTTTTGAAATTAGAAACGCAAATATAATATCTAAAAATTGAATCAAAAAATGTACTTACATAATAAAAATAAGAAAATTCAAATAATTACGTGTTTAAAAATTTAATAAAAAATTATATTTATTTATAAAAAACAAGAAAATTCAATTCTTTAGGGATTAGTTACTTTCATGATTTAAAAATAAATTAGATACTTATCTATTCTGTGAGTTAATGATGAATTAGATTTTACTTTACTTACTAGTCAGATTATTTTTGTACTTCTTTGAAAATTAATTTGGGTTAATGGTTGCATTATCTT
Organism: Diospyros kaki; assembly: GCA_036245055.1. Taxonomy (NCBI): domain Eukaryota; kingdom Viridiplantae; phylum Streptophyta; class Magnoliopsida; order Ericales; family Ebenaceae; genus Diospyros; species Diospyros kaki. The sequence goes on along the minus strand of BSEG01000001.1, from coordinate 36,614,465 downwards.
ATTTTTTTATCTCTTAAATTAATTATAAATTGACATCAATTTACTCTGGTAAGTTTGTTATTTTTTTAATTAATTTGTAACAATATAATTTCTTTAATTATTTGATTTATTTTTGAATAACAATTTCCATTTATTTTTGTAGGCCATGAAGCCTTTTGGGAAAGCCCAAATTTCATTTTAGGCTTGGGCCGCCGACTTACGTTAGCCGACTCTCGGGCAAGTTCATCAGCTGAAAAATCATGATTCATTTACGTATCTATAAATAGGCTTGGTCCGCCCTCTTAGGGTTTCTTCGTTTCTTCATCCTGAGCCGCCGAAGAACCCACGGAACGGGAAGATGGTGAATCTCTCTCTCCTCTTGGTTGCTGTTTCTGATTAGGAGCTAGGTTTTCTTTTGTCCATCTGAATCTGATTTGTGGTTTTTGAAACAGCCGTCGCACAAGACGTTCATGATTAAGAAGAAGCTGGCGAAGAAGATGAGGCAGAATCGCCCCATCCCCCACTGGATCCGCATGAGGACCGACAACACAATCAGGTGCCTTCTCCCTCCCTCCCTGTCTCTCTCTCTCTCTCTATATATACATATATATATATATATCTTTCCCGGTTTCTACTCTTTCCGTCTCAGAATCACCGATCTTGCACTGTCTATGTAGGTATATACTGATCTTTCTTTTGTATGTATGCGTTTCAGGTACAATGCGAAGCGTAGGCACTGGCGCCGCACCAAGCTAGGGTTCTGAGATGGCAGCGCGGTTCCCTTTTTGCTTATCCTTGCTTTGATTCGATTTAGAGATATTTAGTTGTTGCCAAGAACGCATCGATACAATATTAATGTATTGTATTTCGGTTGATCTTGTTTGTATGGAACTCACTAAGAGTCTTAATCGGTGATTTTAGTTTGTTTTCCTGGATTTTTAAATTATTTGGATTATCTGCTTCTACCCCTATGAATTGGTGATTTCTTCCCTTTTTTCCTCTTGTTCCAGTTTCTAGGTTATCTTAATGTATTGGAAGCAGTGTTGAAGCTTATTGCTTTATTTGTTGTTTTCCTGAGTGTTTATTATTGACTTGTTTGGAACTATTTCTTGGTGATTGATTGGGGTTGGGAGTGAATTTTAGGCATTCACTCGTAATATTGGGTTTATTGATTGTTGCCTTCTGTATTTCATTGCAGAATTTTGTTTTACTCATTGTACTGAAATGGTATCAGTCTTACTAGTGTGTTTGGAACTGAGATTTATGATCTCTCCCAAAAAGGAATAAGGCATGAATTATTTGTTTTCTAGTATGATTAGGTATGTTTCCCTCTGGTACGATTATTATCTTATCTTGATGGCTTGACCTAAATTTTATGGTTCTTTGTGGACGTTTCTCTCGTTGCTGCTTGTATGCAATTGCCATTTCTGTTCAAGTGACCATGACAGTCCTTATTTTGGATGTTATGAACCATCTTGTTGAATGAAAGCCATCTTTTCATGGTGTTTTAATTGTGTCTACGGTAATATTACCACATTGTCTTATTATGCACCTGTTTCATCTTAAGAACACTTGTCTATGAAATATATGTGGATGTGTTTTATGTCTTTGCTATGCACACAATCTTATTTTTCTATGCATTTGTGCCTCCTACTAAATGTTATTAAGGCCTCTGCTTATACAAAGTCTTTGTTTGTTACTTACATCTGTTATTATTCTGGAGCTGCTTTTCATTCTTGGCTATTTGTATTTTTTATTTTCAATATAACGTCTGACATGCCGTGATATGTCTGAATGTATACAATTGTAATGTGAACTATTTTCGTACTTTTAAATGTTGTTCGTTTAGATAACATTTGTCCTCGTATCCCCCCACAAAAAATGCCTTTTAGCTTAGCAGTTTTTCTCTATTAAATTATTGGTTGCTTATTGGATTTCCCTGCAATGTGGATTTTTTTTTAAAATGTGGTAATATTTGGCTTTGATGACAAGTTAAGTTTAAGAAAATGTGTAAATTGCTAAATTATGGAGAAATTTACAGTGGGGTGCGATTTGTCTTGAATTTGTTACTGCATGCTTTTGAAAGTTTTGTTAGTTTACTCTTATAATTATAGATGTATTATGTGTCTTATCTTAAATTTACTTATCTAGAGCATAATTACTCGTTCAAGATTAGATAAACATAGTTGTGGCACTTGAATTGACTGGTTTTCAGCCATAAATTTTGGTACTAATTTTGGTACTTAATGCTATGTATGTTTTGAGTCATTTGATTTAAAATATTTTAGATTGGAAAATAATTTTCTTGTGGTATTATGTTATTTTCCAGTGTTTGGTTTGCATATAAAAATATTTTCATTATTTGGCTTTTAAATTAGCTATATATATGTATATGTATATGTTAGTGCATGCATATGATGTATGTATTTTTATTTGTGTGCGTGTTGTATGTATATCTATATATATGTGTGTGTTTATATATAGATATGCACATGTATACATATATGTAAAAAAGGTTTTTTTTTTTTTAGTTGAAATGCAAATAATGTATCAACTTTGCTGTAAATAAGAAAATGATTTTGTGGATTTTGAATCTGCAAGTCATTTACTCCCCTTTCGAAGTAAGATATTTTTATGTTTTTGGCCAACCAAACACTGGAGCACTAATTGGAAACTTTCTTTGAAATAAACAGATCCTAAAGTGATCGGTGTTCTGCTTTATCATTTAGTTGGTGACTTCGTTCTGTAAATTGTGTTCCTGTTGTTAGACCCTTAGCTGTTACTACTGTAAATTCAGAACGGTGGATTTGTTATTACCCTTGTTATTTGCCACTTTCTGTTTTTTTTAATGTTAATGTTGTTCCCATCTGTTGAATGGTCGGGTGAACTGGTTTCTTTTTGTGAATACGTACTGTTTCGACTTTGCAACCAAAATGCACTTTGATTCTGCGTTCTATCGCCCCTCCCCCCATCGGCTCATGGAACTGGCTTGTTATGCTGCAACTCTAGGCAAATCTGTATAGGGATAGTTGGACCTTGAAGTGAATTATGCTTGTAGAATTACAAAAGTGTTCTCTTGCCCGTGTCCGGCAACAATGATGATGTGGCAACATTAGGTTCCCCAATGTTCTGTTATCACGTTAGCGTCAAACAATAATTTCACCTCACTTAATGTTCTGTTGTACGTCAGCATTGTTCCTCGACATGGGCAACCGAATACAGAATTATGTGAAACAATATTCTTATCAAATTATTATGTTATTCATATTTGCCTGACTTGGGCAAAATTAGAGCGAGGGCGTGAGTCATCTCCTTTATGAAATTGTTATGTTATTTGTGTTGAATAATATAATATTTATTCGACGCGAACAAAATTATAACGCTAACCATCCCCCATCCAAACACGCACACCATTTCTGCACTTTCTTTATTTTTACAGGATTAAAGTTTCATTTGCGTCTAAAAATTGAAATGGGAATATTACGAGGGATTTAAACTAGGGATGGCAATTGCAATCGAAATCGTGGGGAACCGAATCGAAATCAAACCAGTCAACGCGGTTAAAAACCGTTTGACTGGATAATGATTTGGTTCGGGAAAAAATCGAACACTGTTTCAATGGGTATGGTTTGGTTATGGTTTTCACTAAAACTAAACTAAAACTCGAACCGAAACCGAACCGAATAGTGGGTAATCGAACCAAACCGAATATATATAATATATTATATATATATAATATAATATGTATAATATGTATATATAATATATATTATATACAACCACGCCCACCTGAGCCTAGCCCACTCCAGCCCAATTGTCTTGCTTGCAAACCCTTCTCCCCTTCTCTTTTCCTTCCTCTCTTGACCTCACTCTCACTCTCTCTCACCCTCGCTGCCTCTCGCTCGTCCGCGCGCTCTCGCCCTTGCTCTCTGCATCTTTCTTGTTTTTGCTCGCCCTCGCTGGATCTCTCTTGCTCTAGCTAAGGCTCGGCCCCTGCTCTCGCTTGCCCTCTATCTCTCTCACCCTTTCTGCCTCCTTTCTCTTCCTCCTCCGCCCCGAGCTTGCCAGTTGCCCTCGCTCTCTGCATCTCTCTTTCTCTCACTCACCCTCGCTAGATCTCTCTTGCTCTCGCTAGGGCTCGGCCTCTCTTGCTCTCGCTCGCCTTTGATCTCTCACCTTCACTGCCTCCCGCTGTCTACCTCATCTCTCTTCATATTAATTTATTTTTTATATTTATAATTTTGTTAGATAGAGTTGGCTCATTCATTTCAGATGGATATGCATTAATTTACGAAGAATATATTAATATTGTTGATGAAGGTATTAAGTTTCGTAGCTAATTTTTTTTTAGCTTAAATTACAATTTAATTACGCACATATTAATTTATTAATCTTAACAATTGTAGGTTTGGAAATGTGATTTTATATCCAATAAGTTTTGTAACTTTATGCAAGAATAAGGTAACTTTATTAGAATTTATCTTTGTTTGTTGTGAAATTATCAAAAGTTTTTATGAATGCTATTTGTTTTTATTTGTTGATATGGATTAAACTAAAAAAACTATGGTTAAACCTAAACCAAATCGAAACCGAATTGTTTGGTTATGGTTTTAAATTTTTAAAACCAAATGGGTAATGGTTTGATTTTTGTATTAGTAATTTAAATTTAGTTTGGTTATGGTTTTGACAAAAATCGAAACCAAATCGAACCATTGCCAACCCTAATTCAAACACATTCCAACAATTGTGCCGGATGAATCCTGGCCACACCCTCATCGTGTGCAATTTTTGTTTTTTATTTTTTTGTTTTTGTTGGTGTCTGCAAAAGAGCATTAGGGTCCTGTGGAACAACAATTGATAATTGCTTTGGCTGGTTCTACTTGACCTATATTAGCTCTTTTATTTAACTAACTTCGTTCTGGTAAGAAGGTATACCAGGTCTGCACCGAGTCTCTTTCCCAGGTTTGTATGATTAAAGCTCTGTTTCCAGGTTTGTATGATTAAAACTCTGTTTGTTTCTCAGTAAGATATTTTTTTTTTCCTTTGAAATAATATTTATCTTGCTGGAATTTGGTTGACGAAAGAAAATAAAAAAATATTTTTAAAATTAAAATATTTTATACTAAATGATGTAAAATAACTTATTAGTTCAAAATTCGTAAGCTATTTTTTATTACATCAAAGTTAATAAATTAATTTTTTTTTGTCAAAACATCTCTATATATGTATATTTATAAATAAATTCTTATATACACAATATATATATACACAATACACATGAGCACCCATGTATATGTATAGTTATATGTACACACACACACACACATTTATCCCCTCCCTCTCTAAATAACTTTTTTTAAACTTTACATATAAATTATCTTAACAAAATTTTATCTTATTTATTGTAATAAATATTATCTAAATATAAAAGTGACTGTTAAATATATATATATATATATATATATATATACAGCAACTGCAACTCTCGTAGTGAAAATCCAAGCACAGCTCCTCCAATCTCCAACGCCTAGATTCATCGTCTTCTTATAAAGCCGATCGGGTTTCATCGATGAAACCCGATTTCGGAACACACACGGTGCACAGTGTCTTATTTCTCTCCCTTCCCTCTCTACATATATATTTAAAGGTTATTTTTTATTTAATATATATATATTATATTAATATAAAATTTTATCCAAACACATGAATATCACGTAAATTTTGAAATTTAAAAAATATAATAAATTTTCAATTAAAATTTGAGAGGTACAATAAATCCCCCTCGTAGGCACAAATAGGCTAAACAGGAAAGTCCAGGAGCATGGATGTATTTTTAGCCAACATACATGCAGAATGATGTCCATACGTAGATTTTTGTGATTCACATATATATTTATATATACATATAATTATTTTTTGAAAATATTTTATAATAATGTAAATAAATACTAAAAAATAAAATATAAATTAAATTTTGTGTAAAATATTTTATATAAAAAATATAATATTCTTAAATGCAAGTTTATGTGAAAAAAAAAAGAGCATAAGAAGTCATGGTATTACAATATGCTGGCATATCTAATAAATGTGGGCGTAAGACATAAGTATACCTTCCAACTCTTTTCTTGCAGTCATTTGACCTTCTCAACTTGAAAGTGAACATATCATATCTATAAAATTTTAATTTTATTACAACTATACATTTTATCTCTCAAATGAGTGCACATAAAATATACGCGCATTGTTAGTGGATTGCCAACAAGGAAAAGGAGAGGAAACAGAGGTCAAAGGTAGAAGGACGATGACTATTCGACTAAGCTTCCTTATATTGTTGACCAACAAAGGTTCCTCATCGCTCGATGGGTTAGTCGATTGAGAAGAGAAAGGCAATGGGTCGATTAATGCGAGATTAGTCAATCGACGACATAAGAAAAGAGGAAATAGAGGTTGGTCGTCAAGGCATAAAAGAGAAACTTCTATTAGTTGTTGAAATGAGAAAGTTCCATCAGTCTGTTATCATTCTCTTACCTCTAACTTATATTTCCTCCCCTTCCTCTCTATCGACCTTTATTTTTTTCCCTTTTCTCGCAAATGACCCACCTCTTCTCCCCCTCGTCGATGACCCATTGATAGACACGAACACTTATTTGAGAGATGATGTGCGTAATTGTAGTAAAATTAAAAATTTAAAAATATGATAGGTCTACGTTCAAATTGAGGAGAGGGAGTGATGACTAAAAAAAAAAAAAAGTTTGAAGATATATTTATTCCTTATGCTAATAAATTTATTTTATTTCTCAGAAGTCCATTTAGAAATAGAAATGGATTATGGACAGAGGCTCATCTTGTGAGTTCATCTAAATATCAAACCATTCATCAGACGTAATAACGTGATGCTGCTGACTGGATTACACATTCACTTGTTTGATCGCAATAACTAACAATCTAATACTAATAGCGGCTTGAGTTTTATTTAATAAATTATTCTCGATCCATTTTAGATATATATAAAATAAAATCTAAAAATAAAAAAACCAAACAATCTCTTTCTGTACCTCTCCCAGCCATTTCCATCGGGATAATTATATATATATAGATTGCAAAGTCAAAGTGGCCTTTGGTTTCCAAGTCAGATCCACAGATTGTTTGAACGCTGTGATGACGTAAAAACTACTATTTTATATTTAATTTGGTTGATAATTTTTAGTTTTAAAAATAAAATATTATAATAAATAAACACAAAATGTTTAATTTTAATTTTAAAATTAAAATACAATATAACGTGACGATTAACAAAGAGCGGGCGACAGGCGACGGCTATATTAGCCACTCGTAGTATAACCCTCCTTAAACACCTCCGACTTTATCGCCCTCGCTGTCTCTCTCTCTCTCTGCAATTAGATCGATCGATCGCGCTCTTACCGAGCTCCGACCGATCAATTTCCTTCGGCCTCTGCGATTATTGAACCATTTTGCCAATTTCGAGTTGCTGGAATAGCCAAATCGATTTCCTTCTCTCTAACTGATACGGATGGCTTCGACGATGCTCTCTCTCGCCTCCGCTCCTGCAGCATTATCGCTGCTAGATAATCACAAGGTGTTCCCTCAATTCACTGCTTAATCACAAAAAATTTCCTGTTCATTTTCTTTTGTTTCATAGTTCCCCTCCGTCTGGTTGGTTGCCGAGAAATCCGACAAGTGTAGAAACAAATGTGTGGAGAGTAACCAAAATTTCACGCTTTCTGTTCGGTTGTTTACGCCACTTTCCTTTTTTGGCCCCATTGTTTCCTTCTGTTCTGTCCTCGGCAGCCGAATCTCCTTTCTTAATTTTATTTTCCCCAAAATATGTACTCAAAAATCTTTGAATTTTGGCAACAACGAGAATTTTAGCTGGGTTGAAAAGATGTGTGTTCACTTCACTTCAGTTGAGGCCTTCTGGTGCTCCTGATCGCAGGATGAGTCTTATCTAATGTTTAACATTTCTTTCTTTTCTTTCATAAGCAACCAAAGTAGATCATGGTGATTGATGTAAAGTAAATTATGACGCTTAATTCTATTTGGACAGACGAAATTGAAGCTGGGAGGCTTGGATCACGCTACTTTCTTGGGGAATGAAAAGAGAAATCCCTTTGCTACGGTCAAGGTAATCATGGACTCTTTCAGTTGATCTCGGTATGAACTCAGTAACTTCTACCTCTCCTTACAGATGTACACATTTTGTTTGCAAATTATGCAACTTGTCGGAATTTGATCTTGTTTTGTTTTTACTCATTATATCTCGGACATACTTTTATGATCTATTTTTTCATTGGATTGGATTTAACTGTTAATTCTAGTCGTACTCAACTCAATGCCGTTATCTGAAAGATTAAGTTTTATAGGCTACAGTGCTCGTACTCTGCATCTAAGTCAGGTTTACCAGATCTTCTTATACACTCGCACAGTTGCACTGGGCATTTGTTCTTCAAAGACAATCACACTAAAGTAATTCCAGGGCTAACCAATCTGAGCCAGTTGTTGGTGGCGGCACCTACCTTTTGGACTGAATTCCTTAATTCCTAGTTAGGCATAGAAATTATCAATGTTTCTTGATATTCACTCAACCTGGTGGAAGTTAACACAACAAAAATGATAATAATGCACCAAGCTTAAGTCCCAGTGGGTGAGTTCAGCTGTATGGATTCTAGTTTGCCAATTATCTTTATTCATGATGATATCTTTTATAAGCCCATCTTAAGCTATGTATGCTTAAAGTTTTCTACCAAGTTTTTCTTGGTTTTCCTTACCTCTCCTGCTACAAACTTTTTCCATTCCTTCCACACTCCTCATAAGAGTGCTATTGATCTTTATTTCCGTTTTAAGTATCTTATCTTTAATATGAACCATTTTGACCTTATCGTGGATAATTGCATTTCTAATTCTTTCTTTTCTTGTATGGCAATGCATCTATGTAGCATCTTCATCTTAGTTATGCTTATATTTTTCACACGTTACTTTATTGCTTGACATTCAGTGACATACTGTAGAATTGGTCTTGTAGCTGTTCAATGATGTATAGTAGGATAATATTTTTTTCTAGTTATTTGATTTGTAGTAGGATCATATTTTTTCTTTATAAATATGAGAACAAGCAATAGGACTGCCCAAGAAATTTCTGATTTTACATTTGTCTCTGATGTCTCTCTGCTCTTTTCTCTTACTCCTCCATTTTTGTCTTCTTCTTCTTCTTCTTACCCTTGCTCTTTTGTGTATTCTCTTAGGTTTCCTATCATTCTTCCTTGTGTCAAGTTGACTAATCAGGGTTTTTGTTCCTCATTAAAATAAGAAAAGAAGATTCTCTAATTCCTTGAGATACCACTAGATCTTGCTCATAACTAAACCTTCAAAAGAAATGCATTTCCAGTTTATATTTTTCCCTTCTTTCTTGACTACCTTCTTTCTTGACTATGTGCTCCTTTCACTTCAGAATAGGATTCTGATAACCATGGATGGGCATTATCAAATTTGATTTGGCTTGTCTTCAAATCTGAAAGTTTAGCTATCTGTACCTGCAGTCCTCTGGTCGAATATCCATGGCTGTTGCAGTCAATGTTTCTCGTTTTGAGGGTATAACAATGGCTCCTCCTGACCCAATCCTTGGAGTTTCGGAAGCATTTAAAGCTGACACAAATGAAATGAAGCTGAACCTAGGAGTTGGGGCGTACCGAACAGAAGAACTTCAACCTTATGTGCTTAATGTTGTGAAGAAGGTCAGTTTTCTTTTGTCTATTAGTTAGTGTAATGTTTCATAGACGTACAATGCGGATGCCGTGTTATTTATATTCGCCTTTGTTATTTTTATTCCTCTTGTGACAAGGCCTGTCATCTTTTATATTACTAGTAAACTGAATGTACATCTTTTATAAATCATATTCTAGTGTAGTAATAATCATGTAAATTCATATTGCAGGCAGAGAATATCATGCTAGAAAGAGGGGAAAACAAAGAGGTAATATATAACACTCAAATGAACTGAATGAGGGGAAGCTGCTCTTGTGTTTTTAATTTTCTACTAGTAATCTAGATTACCATCTGCAGTATCTTCCAATAGAAGGCTTGGCTGCATTCAATAAAGTTACTGCAGAACTACTATTTGGAGCAGATAACCCAGTAATTAGTCAGCAAAGGGTATGTGTGACTTAAGCACTTCTCTTACCCAAAAAAGCCAGTGTCTTTTTACATTTGTATGTCCAAGTGAGGGAGCTTTTTTAGCTTTAGATGTTTACAATATATATGTATTTGTTCAGGTTTCTACTGTTCAAGGTCTTTCAGGAACTGGTTCTCTTCGACTTGCTGCTGCACTTATAGAACGATATTTTCCTGGGGCAAAAGTTCTTATATCATCCCCTACTTGGGGTGAGTGTTTTCACTCCTTAAAATTTGTATGATTTGTCAGAAGGGCTGATAACTAACATTATAGATGAATTTTCCAGGTAATCACAAGAATATCTTCAATGATGCTAGAGTTCCTTGGTCTGAATATCGCTATTATGATCCAAAAACCATTGGTCTGGATTTTGATGGGATGATATCAGACATAAAGGTAACATGGATGCCATCATTGATGAGCTTTTTCCCTCCTCCCATCTAGGACCATAAAACTTGAATGATTTTTAATCATTAACGTTATCACATGTAGAAAATATCCTTACTTGAACAGTTTGAAATTTTTGATGTTATCATTTGGTAGCTATGCCTCCTTGCAGAAAAGGCAAGGGGAAGGCTACATACAAATAGTGTCCTCTCCTGATCCTCACAAAGTGGGGAGCATTGTGCACTGGGGATGTCATTTATCATTTGGTAGTTATACTTTTAGAATTTCTGCTTTAATTTTTTTTTTTGTTTGTGATAACACTGACAAAAATAGAAGGCAAGGGACCCCCATGCGTCCCTACCTCAAAAGAAGTAATAACCAATATTCTTGGGAATTCTAATAAATTATTGGGAAGTTTGGATTCGGTGAGACATGAAATACACACTTAGCCCCATTAATTGGTTCTCAAAAATGTTATTTGATAGATCATAATTGTATTATTTGTGTATTAGATAGTCTCATTTTATAATAAAATAAAAACGTATATGATAAATTAAGATACTAGTTGCATTTTAAGCTGCCTAACACCTCTTTATAATCTATGATTGAATGATTTTATGTTATTCGTGGTCAAGTCATCCATTTTTTTTGTTTATGTAACGGTTGGTTTGTGGTCAAATTCATCCATACATTTTGTATGTGTAATCCGGTCAATGAATATAAAAATTACCCAAGAAAGAGAGAAAAAAAGAGCAGGGAGCAGGGACTGACTGCCATCACTATACCTGGAATAGTTATTGCTGATACCACCAATAATACTGATTAGGATGAAACTTTTAATTAAGGAAGATGAACTAGAATTGAGTATAATTCTTTTGTGATAGGAATTAAGAAGAATTAAATGGGAAACTCATGGATATGTTTGCTACTTTTGTAGAAAAGAAACACCAAGTATGATTTTTTTCATGAATATATATTCCAATATTCAAATTATTGGAGATGTAAATAATATTTTGAAGTCTTTCATGAAAGTAGAAGGTTAACATGTTCTGTTTTATTTATTGACAATTTTCCTCATGGGATCAGGTCATTCGTCCTGTTTTTGGTTTCATACCTAAGCGTGAGCTCTCTCTGTTTGTAAATGTATCTTGAAGAATTCTGTCTGACCTTCTGTTTTTCTTTCCATCTATACAGCATGTATGTCCTAAAATTGATTTTGTGTTCATATATGATATACATATTTGTCAACACATGACATACATCATATGTTCTGCTTGTCCTGTGGTGATAAATTGCAGGCACATGAAATAAGTGAGACACGCCATGTGGCCTGGCCACTTGTTTTGGCTCGATTGAAGTTATAGATGCATGCTTTTTTCTCTACATGGGATGTCAATTGGCATTCTTGAATTCTTATATTTTGAGTTACAATCTTTTGTGGCTTTCAAATTTATATACTTGCTGGATAACTTATTAACTATTGAATTACATTTTTTTTCTTAGATGTGTTATAATGGTATCTTGTCAATGATACCATGCCACTTTGTACATTAATGACATTTCCTTTTGTTAGTTGAATGGTATCTTCTAGTTGTATTAGCATAATATTTTGGTGCTTTCTTGAAAAAAATATATATTTATTTTATGTATCCTTGTGTTTTTGTCATGATCCAATCCCATATTGGTAGTCTACTTAGGATGCCTTGGGTAAATTATTTTGTCTCATGGTTTATGAGTCACTTTCAGCTATCATTTTTAGGTGAGGACTCATGGTGTTACAGTTTGTATCCTCATTTCCCTCCCAAATTTTTACATCCCATGTTCACATCTATATTCATATCCACAGTCATGCTTCTTAGCTTTTTTAAACTAGGTAACTAGATTTCTTTCTTTTGTGGTTCTATGATCTACATACTCAAATGTTCTCTTTTCAGGCTGCCCCTGAAGGATCTTTTATAGTGCTTCATGGCTGTGCTCACAACCCAACTGGCATTGATCCAACTCCTGAACAGTGGGAAAAAATTGCTGATGTCATTCAAGAGAAGAGTCATATTCCATTTTTTGACGTTGCATATCAGGTATTCTGGCTTTTTGTTCCATTTTCTATTTTTTTTTTTTTTTTACTAGTATAATGGAATCTGGATTACATGAAGTTTCCACTTGTCACCATGTCCATATTATAGAAGGTTAAAATGGCAGTATGTTTTTTATTTTTTTATTTATATAATTAATTGTTTTATTTCTTTCAACTTACACTTTATTTTCCTTAGGTGGATCTCCCACAAAACTCACCATGGATGGTTTTAGCAATTGCTGAAATGTCAAGTGTTAACATTGTTGGATGGATTTTTTTTCTTTTATTGCAGGATCATGTTAGTTGATGAAATTTTAGGTCTATCATGTGAAGTTTATTAATTTACTTATTTTTAATCAAATTTTTATTTATTTAATTAATTCTCTTGAAACTTTAGTCAACTCCAATTCAACTGCTTACCGTTGATCCTTTTATATGAGGTCAATACTTCAATCTGATTTTTGGAATATTGATATTGACACTTTTATGACTTAAAGGGGCCAAAACTTTAAACTGTAATTCTTATTTTAATTGAAATTTGAGAAAAAATTGAACATCAGATGTACTTGGTACAACACGAAAAATCCCAAAATAGGTTGGTACAGGCCCATATGTAAATCAGTTTAGGATATGCTCCTTTTTTAACTTGTTTTCATCTAGTACATTATAGTATTAACAACTATGGTTACCACCATTTCATAGAAAACTCTTGTTAAGAAATTTTAGGTCTTTTCCAATTATTTGAGTTAGGTCTTTAGATCTTCTCAATTCCACTCTATCAAGGGATGACATTATCTAAACTCAACTCTGGATTTCCCCAAACAATCCACTAATGAACCCAACTTACATCAAAGGACCACCCTAACTCCAGAAACCCTCACCTTAAACTCATGCCAAGTTTTTGGAGTTTCTATCCTACTCTTCCTGGGCTTCAGATGACTGCTTTACACTTCATTTATCTGAACTTGTATTTTTACCATAGGGATTTGCAAGTGGAAGCCTTGATGCTGATGCATCATCTGTGAGATTGTTTGCTGCACGTGGTATGGAGCTTCTAGTTGCTCAATCATACAGTAAAAATTTGGGTCTTTATGCAGAAAGGATTGGAGCAATCAATGTTATTTGTTCATCAGCAGATGCTGCAGCAAGGTACAGTAAATTATCACACTTTTTGCCATGTTTTTATCAGTGGTTTAGACTGTTTGAGGCATTCTCTGATTAAAATGTGTGTAGATGCAAGTATAGTCATTTAACAAATTCAATTAGGTTGTATTTTTGTTTCTTCATGAATCTTTCTTCCATGTAGGATTATTGATTGCGTGCTTATCAGATTTCATGCTCTTAACTCTGTTGAAACAATTTGTCTAAAAATTTTTTATTTGGAAACCAAACACTAATGCTATTATTGGTCCCTATGTTACTTTTTGGCTGCAAATGCTGATAGGGAAGTTTTATTATCAAACTGGTCCCATCTCCTTGCACCGTAACCGTGTCTATTCCCTTCTCCATCTTCCATTGTAAAAATTTTGGTTATTTATATTTTTTAAGATTACAAAGGTACCCACCCTTGATATATCTGTTTTACTCCCTAAATTCGTCATTGAGACAGTTTCTGCAAAAATATGATTTCCCCCACACAATATGAATTCAAGTTGTTCAACAATCCAGTCTTTCTCATTATAATTCCACACATCACTCACCTTGATACTGTCAAGGTCAGAAGAAAAAATAAAATCTCTCTGACAAGTACATTCATCAACTTTCTCTTTGTCCCTCTTTCTTAATGTGAAATCAAAGTCAAGAACTGGTTGTGACAAAGACTCCCATGAATCTTTCTATAGGAGTGAAAGATTTCCTTCTAGCCAGATAATCATACTTTAACTGGAAGATTTGGAAGAGACTTCTCCATTAATGTTACTGAAACTTGTAATGATTTGTGTCAATTGCACTATGAACTTTTTCTGCTACATTTCATTTTACTTCCAGTTTTACCAAAAAAATCCCCCACAATGTCACCTGAGAGAAGGTTTGTTATTAGCAAGCCAAACACTATTTATTCTGGATGGAAAGGCTTAAATTGTTTATTGAATTTGTCAATTGCAAAGAAACAAATATAGAAGAAAATTCCGACTTAGTCTCGACTTGGTATCTGGAATTGAAGTGGTATTCTAGTCCATACAAGAAGACCTTTCTCTGAAAAATGGAATCTTCTCTGAAAAATGGAAGCAATGTATGGAGGTGAACAACTACTCCCTCTAATGAGAAGCCTCAACATATCTTCTTCTCATGAACTTACATCATGGTGAATGGCTTGTTACTTCACGAGAGCTACAAGCCTTTATTGATACTCATATTCCTTGTATGCAGGGTGAAGAGCCAACTGAAAAGGCTTGCTCGGCCAATGTACTCAAATCCTCCCATTCATGGAGCTAGAATTGTTGCCAATGTGGTAGGGAATCCTGCTCTTTTCAACGAATGGAAAGAGGAGATGGAAATGATGGCTGGTAGGATAAAAAATGTGAGACAAAAACTATTTGACAATCTCTCTGTAAAGGATAACAGTGGGAAGGACTGGTCATTCATCCTCAAGCAGATTGGCATGTTCTCCTTCACTGGCCTCAACAAAGCGCAGGTAAAGGATGTTTAGGATTTTTACATCAGCATTCATCCATAATGTTAAGGCGCGTAAATTTATCTCAGTACTGAATACCATCTTGAGATAATTGCTTAATTCATTTCCCCTGCTCAGTTCACCCTTTACATTGTCTCAACAAATTTCTAATGTGTGCTGCACGCACCGATAAAGAAATTTGAGAAGAAATTTGAGTTTCAACCCTTTTAAATTATATTCAGTTGTCATCTGAATATATTTATATTCTAATTATTCTCCCTTTATTTCTTCTCCTTTTACGCAATCAGAGCGACAACATGACGGACAAGTGGCACGTCTACATGACAAAGGATGGAAGAATTTCCCTAGCAGGGCTATCTTTGGCCAAATGCGAATATCTTGCAGATGCCATTATCGACTCTTACCATAATGTCAAATGAAAAAGATAGATAGCAGGTAACATGTAAACAGCAAGCCATTAGATTTTGGTGATTACATTAGTTAGTTTGCCATGAGCGAATGGAAACAATTTTGTCAGAACCTTGTAATAAAGTTTGTCTGCTCTGTCCAAAACCTCTGTGTTTCCAGTTCTATCTAAGGCAGGCAACACTTCTCCTGTACCCTGTACCCACAAGCGATGTGGCGTAATGGTATTTTTGAGCTCTTGCAAGATGCTTTTCCTGCCTAAATTTTTGGTCTATGATTACTTGAATGTGTAGCCTACGGATTGACTGACATATCTTTCTATTTCGATATTTAAGGTTAATATTTACAAGAATAACAACATATATCGCGGGTAAAAAGGTTGCTTGTTTGATTTTGCTCTCAGTTTATATGGATTCTGTTTCAGTGTCCGTAGGTGGATTTCTGTTTCTCAATTAAAATCATGTTTTTACTTCATTACCAATAGCTTCGTATTGTGCTTAATGGCCCTACTCTTATCAAATTACATTGCAGAGTAAGAATGGAATAACAACTGTAACATAACATTATAAATACCTAACAGGGATTTGGATTGGGTTGTTCAATGGGACAGACAGACGGGGAACCTTGGGCAAGAGGCACAAGTGATGTTGCTTTGTTTACATGATTCGTCTCTATAAATAACATTTTTTAAGTGTTTGTTTTGATATTTTTTTTAAGTATCCCACATTTATATCAATTTGATTTTCATTTGCATATTCATGCGATCATTTATTTTTGTTTCGGGGCATTGATTTGTTGCCTGATGTGAGCATGGAGAGGGCCCCCCCCCCCAACATAACAATTCGCTTTTGTTTTGTTATTTAATATTTTTATCAAAAATTTGTGAAATTATTTTTATGAATTTAAATAATTATTAATATTTAAATACTAAATATTAAAATTAATAAAAAATATTAAAAATTACTAAACTCTAAATAAATTTAAAAACTCTACGTAATTCTGAATATTTTCTCATTACAGCTATATATTTTTTTGATCGGCTTTAAGATATTGAAATTTTATTATTTTTTAATATTAAATTACCGTCACTTTCAATTCAAAATCTGTATCTGCTATTTTTTTAATATTTTTATAAAATTTTGAAATTATTTTTCTGTTATCATACAAAATAGAACTTCACTATGTGCAAATATAAAACATTAGTCTTCAATCGCTTGAACTCTCATAATTACAAACTAACTATGTACATGGTTTAATTAAAAAAATGAATAATTGATATATTAAAAGAGTATTACTTATTTAAATTTTAATTATATTGTGAAATTAATACAAACTTATAAACTGGTATGTGAAATTGATAAGTTTTCATCTGTTGTAAAATTAATTGATCGACAAAAATTGGGTAAGTTTTTGAAATTAACACCTTTTCTTTGCTAAGGTAATATTTGACTTTTTAACTTTAAATATTTTTGGCACATAGCCAAAAAAAAAAAAAAGGGGGGGGGGGGGGGCTATTTTGAAGAATTTTATTTCTAACGGAATTAGTGAGGGATAGGTAGGGGCTTACACGATCGCACGTGGCCGGCATTTAAAGGCAAGTATTCGGGAGAGGAGCATAAATCCGATGCAGCCTGCAGCCTAGTCGCTAAATGTACGATCTGTCTCTCACGCATTCCCAGGTAGTAATCAAGCGGCTCCGGTGAAAAGGAAGGCGAAGATGAGATCCAACTGATCAGTCCCATACAATGGAAACCCTAGGCATAGCAAAACGGGGGAGGTGTCAGTGCCACGTGGTCGAGTGGGCCCCCCCGGCACCCGAAAAAGATTAAAAGAGTCAAGCGGCCCAGCGGAGAACTGGAATGGAATCTACACCTTCGCCACACACAAAACCGTAAACCGGATGGATATACATATATCTATATATATGCATTCACTCACCCAATTCTCGTTGTTTATTGCCCACTGTTTGCCCAGCTTCAGAGATTTCTCTCTCTGCGCCACCCCTACCCTATCTCTCTCTCCTTTCTCTCTAGAGGTTGAAGACCAACCGGGAACACAGATGACGGCGGACGAGTGGGTTGCAGCGGCGTTGACGGACGACGCGGTGGTGGCGGAGCTCTTGTTCCGGCTGAAGCAGTCGACGGAGTCCCTGGCGTTGCCGCGGTCGAAACACCCGACGGTGTCGCTGCCCCGGTGGGGGCAGCGCCAGCCGAGGTCGAAACCGGCGGTATTGAGGAAGGAGGGAGACTCGACGAGGTGCAGCCCCACGACGCCGCTTTCCTGGAGCTGCGGCGGGGGCGGGGGCGGTTCTCCCAGCGACGGATGTGACGAGTCCAGTCGGCCTTCCGATTGTTTCTCCGGCGGCAGATCCAAGGTTCGTATCTCCTCCTTGGCATGCGGCGGTGGAGTGTCGCACTTTTTCCGTTTGTCTGAAATAACGTCGGCCAGCGAGTCTGGTTTCATCTCACTATTTCGGATTCCGAGTCCTTTCCGCTCTCAGAGCTCTCTTTATTTTCTGAACTCGACAAAGTTTCACTTTATTTATCGTCTTATAACTCCGCAATTGCCTGCCTCATCATCTTCTGATGACCGTGTTAACTTTCCGGCGGCCTGATCTGTGTCTGTATCACTGTCTCCGTGTTGACCGAACTACCCCTGTTTGTGCGGTATAATTCCATGGGAACGAGTCTGGTAATCGAAGTACTTTCCGAAGTCGCTGTTCGTTCATCCGTCGACGAGACGTTACTGATGTGCCTTTGCGTTTAAATGACGATTTTATCCTCTCTGGTCGGTTTCATTTACTGTATGGCCCGTGAAGCCGTGGCTCCGCTCGCCGATCCCCGAACATCGTTTTCAGCACTCGCTTGTCTTGTCAAGTTGACGAAAATGCCCCCGCATGACGTGGATCTCCGATCGGCGGCCGGTGAGTCACCGTCCGCCTCCGATACGAACGCGTATTTAATTTTTCGTGTTTTGCTTAGATTTTATTTGGACCGAATTGCCCTTATTGAGGCGGGGAAATTACTGTCACGTGAGGGTTAGCTGAAGGGGGAAAAGGCCATCACGTTTTCTTCTAGCCTCCTTTTCCGGTCGCCTGTCATTCTCTATCGGCTTCGCCTCCAGGGAAGCCAGGGGTCATGTATTTCTCAATTTGACCGAAATGCCCTCCGTTGTCTCAGATTAGGTCGTATTTCTTTAAATATTTTTATTGTTGTATTTTTTTTTTAACAAAAAGAATGTTTTCTCGACTGTGTTAACCTTCCGATAGAAAAGGATACAAAGTTTCAGCCTCCAATTTTGTCAAATAGTGAAACGAAAAGTTATCGAGGTGGGGGATTGGTAAGAGTGAGAAATCAGGAAGCTTCCCAAATCCCCTATACATGCCTTTTTTGCCCTTATAGGAATCGGACGAAAATGACCTCAACGTAATTCTGCCTCCCCAGGGGAGGGGTATCTTGGTCCTTACACAGGGTGCTGTTAGATGTGGACCCAACTAGTATCGCTTGGCCCTTGGTATTTCGGTGAGGGGGTCTGGGTGTGTCGGTCTATCTCTACGTATTAATTTTCTCTGTTTGTGAGGTGCGTGCAGGTTCCATTCATTTTGACCTTTCAGCGCCTTTTCTTTTTTATGCTTTTGTTTTCAAGCTTATACTGCTAGATAATGGAAGTGTTCGGCTCTGGGTCCTTTTATACCGGGCGGACCTGAATGTACACGTGTAGCGCAGCCGCCTCGTGGAACCAGGACGAGCGGTGGCCGTCGGATTTTAGTCAAAAAGCTTAGGAGGGAATCGACGGTGCTCATGGTGTGAAGAATGGAGCACCCAGTATCACAGCCAGAAAGTGACTCCTCCTGGCCTTGTTGGAGGAAATATTCAATCTGGTGATGGGATGTCACATGCACATTTGAGATGGAAATTTTTAATTTAATTGAATTTCTCTAATAATTGCAACAGCATCTATCAAATACTCTGAATTTAATGGGTTATACATTTATCTATAAAATATAAAAATTGACATGATATTTTGACACACGGGTTGGAGCTGGATGCTCTGATTGTGAATCTTGTTATATCATTAATTGGGATCGTACAAAAATTACAATAATATTTGTTTTTCTTTTGTTGGCGATGGTGCCGACGTCAATTTTGCCAGGTTGGAGTTGCTTTTCCTACGTGGAGACAGACCCAATCATGTAGAGTGCGCTTTGTCATCTTCCACGTCAGATGTACACCCGCAAATGGCGCTACTAGTTGAAGGAACTATTCACTACATCCGAAATTTAATTTATTTTGGGTTAAGATATGATGGCCATTGGCCCTATTCTCTCGCGATTAGCTGAAATAAGTCAAAATTATCTTCTTGAATTTTTAGTGCTCTGAAATAATAAATTCTCCATCAAATGGTCCGGCTTGTCTTGTGCCCTCTTCCTCCCTCCCTTGTTTTTTCTTCTTGAATTTTCCTTTTTTCCCTGTAAGATGTTGTGAAGATTGCTCTTTTTTTTTTCTTTATGGGCCCATAGTGATTTTCTTTGTCCCTTGGTTGGCTATAGCTTATCCGCACATGTAAAGGCCACTTCTAATACAATGAACATATATGGCAAAGCGCATTTGATATTTGTTCTTTTCTATCCTTTTCTGGCACGCACTTGAGAGTTTTCCTATCAGATGACTTTTTTTCTCATTATTATATGGATAGAGTGTATTGATAAATCACAAGCATCTGTTTATAACTTTTTTCTGGACGAATAATCAGTGTTTGTGTCTGTTCAGTCCATTTGCCACTAGCATATGCTGAATTATGGGTGTTTTCAGGGTATTTTCTCTAATGAGACTGCAGCTAATGGCACATCTGCCAACAAGCGATCAAGAAAGAAAAAGGTAAGAGGCACCTTGAAGAGAACCCAATTCCTCTTTGGTTTTCTACTTTATCATATAAGAATGCAGTTTGTTTTCCAGTGATCTTTGATTTCACTGCATCGCACCGTGATGACTTGGCACTTTGTTTTGTGGCAGACATTTGCTGAACTTAAAGAGGAGGAAAGTTTGCTGCTAAAGGAAAGGATGCATTTGAAGAAAGTGAGCAACTGAGACAATCTAACTTGTTTTCCTTCCACTTTTAATTTTTGTGGGAGTCTGATACTTACTTATTAACACAATTTGCATTTATAAAACAGGAATTGGCTACCTTGCGTGTAACACTAAAGGAACAGAAGGACAGAAGTGAGAATTTGAAGAGACTCAAGGTAACCCACTTTTTCTTTTCTTCTCTAATCTCCTAATACACATTTGCAGCATCAATAGATTCAATAGAGAGCTTTCTCAGATACAGCAAAAATGTAATTTAATTAATGTTATCAAATCAAATGAACCAGTAACAGGCATTTCAATTTGTTGGCTTGCTAGTGTAAGCTATCCTATATTTCTGAGCTGCCAATGGAAGCTTTCTCAAATTTTCGAGGGGCCAATTCACAGTTAGTTATCTGAAACAATACGAATGTTATAGTTTACAATTAATGCAGTTTTGAGATTTCTTTTTTTCTTTTTT
Organism: Diospyros kaki; assembly: GCA_036245055.1. Classification (NCBI taxonomy): domain Eukaryota; kingdom Viridiplantae; phylum Streptophyta; class Magnoliopsida; order Ericales; family Ebenaceae; genus Diospyros; species Diospyros kaki. The sequence continues at coordinate 36,593,258 of BSEG01000001.1, read as the reverse complement.
GGTGGGGCAAGTAGTAATTAAGTTGGATCTTTTAAGATGGCATGTTCATGGTTTACGAAGATATTGTTGTCTAAGGGTGTGTGGAAAGATTTTAATCATTAGAACTGTCAAAGCAATTTGCCAATTTCCCATTATGTTCTGGCAATACCTATGTGCTATGTGCGTGTGCATCTGCTTTAGAGAGGGAGAGAGGAAATTCATGCTAACTAGAAATTTAAGTTTCCTGTATGGAACTTTGGAACGAAATATATTCATTCGTGGGTGTGCTTTATGCTTTTTTGGTTGATATTAGTATCTGACTTTAGAGGGAAACATATCAGCAACGTATTCAGAATCCAAGATTATCATCAGGGTAACTTTTTCTTTTTCTTTTGGTAATCGTTGTAAAAAGAATAAAGATATTGGGCTTTGAAGAGCTGGACATAAAAAGAATGCTTACTTATACATTCATCTTTTTGTAAGTTGTGTTGGCTATAGTGGCAAGCATTGGTTTCTGTGTCTCTATATTAGTATTCTCTAGAGAGTATCCAATATAATACGAGTATACTTTTTGTTGGCATAATTTTGAATGGTAGGATACAAGTCTTGAGGCTTTTATTCAATGGGATGTATGTGTTTATTGCTTAAGAAGACAGTCCAGCTTATGCATAAATCCAATAAAGGCACTCTTGTTAGGGTCAACCCCTGATGTATGTATGTCTATTTGGGGTGATTGAAGTTGTCCCATTGTTTAATAAAACACTAGATTTAGGGTAGTTTGCGGTTTCATATGAATATGATGATTTTGGCTTCCACTAGTGCCAGTTATAATGTTTTTTTTTTTTTTTTCTGATAATGTGGGTGATCACCTTGTCAATCAGTCCATGCTATAATTTTCCTTCAAACTTAGTGCTCTGAAAAATCCCTTTCTAATTTTATGACTGCTTACTGTTCAAACATCGGTTATCATTTATCAAACTTCATCATGGCCTTCAGACAGACAAGGTGATGCAGAATATTCTTTTTGCAGCTCGATCTTCATATACAATCAGCAAAGAAGAGGGCAGCAACATCAGATGAGCCAGAGGCAACAAATTTGGGTCAATCCAATCTGGTGGACGTTTCTTCTCTGGGACATGTGTCAGTCCTGCGGACAATTACCATGCCTGCTCATCACCAAGCAGCTGCTCCCTGCAATGTCGAAAAGGAAGCTGAGACCAGAGAAAGATGCTTCATTCTTCCTGACCTAAATGCAATGCCATCTGAAGAGGACTCGAGCTGCGAGACTCCATATGTGACAAGCTGATGAGAGACAACCCTGTTGTTTCTCTTTTCTATCTGAAGCAACTTGGCTGTGGACCAGAAAGGGGCTTATTGTCTTGGTTCAATAAAGGCAGCCCGCTCACTCACTGGTCTTGAATTTGCTTGCAAATGGCCGAGAGGAGTTACCTGTAACTGTAAATATAGAAGACCTCCTGCCCGAACATGCGAAATAGCAGTTGCAATCGTCATCCTTGCAGAGAAGGTTTCAGGATGATAGTGTAGAGATGATCTTTAGCTTTTAGCAGTGGCGACGTGTAGAAAATTTGGAGGTGGTGCAGGTAGGTTTCCTGTGTTTCTGGATCTGGGAACCTTCCATCGCATCAAAGACTTAAAAAACAAGCATGTCTTTATTCTTTCGCATGCATATAGTAGTTAGCTTGATGATATTGTTCCAAGTACGTACCACTACCACTACCACTACCACTACATAGAAATCTTGCTTCACAGATTTATTTTGCTCCCGCTCCATATTGCTTTTCCTTATTAAAATCCATCATCCAAGTGCAACTAAAAATAAACTTGTTTTTGAAAATTTATTTTTTAAAAAAATTATGGAGTTCAAAATAATAGCATTATGTTTTTCATTTATGTTGTGTTCAATAGTAGTTGCTGTTAGAAATTAAAAATTGTATCTTTTACAAAGATTTAAGATACAGTACATACATTTATGATATGTTCAAGAGTGGTTGCTGTTAGAAATTAAAAATTGTATCGTTTACAAGATTTAAGATACAAATACATACATTTATGTTATGGTCAAAAGTGGTTGCTGTTAGAAATTAAAAATTGTATCTTTTACAAGATTTAAGATACAATACATACATTTATGATATGTTCAAGAGTGGTTGCTGTTATTATAAATTAAAAATTGTATCGTTTACAAGATTTAAGATATATTACATACATTTATATGATGTTCAAGAGTGGTTGCTGTTAGAAATTAAAAATTGTATCTTTTACAAGATTTAAGATATAATACATACAAGTAAAATTTTAAAATATTTAGCATTAAGCAATATGAAATCGGAATTTACAAAATACGTTGTTAAGATGTGTGATAAAAAGTTAAAACTCTTTCTTTCTAAATGTATGATTAAATCGGATTCTGCAAATTCTATTTTATTCTTAATTAATCGCATCCATACATTTGAATTATGCTTATTTGCAAATTCATAAATTTTGGAATGAATTAATTCCAATGGTGCAATCGGATAGAATTTTTTAACTCTTATCATGAACAAGACTCGTGTTTCCCAGCATCCAAACATGCCAAATAAATCTCTCTCTCTCTCTCTCTCCCCTCCCCTCCGAGTGTCAAATTGGGCACTCGCAGCAGTTATGTGTCGGAGTGTGGACAACTCAATGATTCTTCCACGCTAAAACCCTCTTTCCTCTAGACGACTCCTCGGCTCACTTCAAAGTTTTCCGCCCACTTTCAGCGGCGGCGATGGAGCCAGACGTGAGCATTGAGACCAGTTGCAAAATCAGAATCGCAATCCTCCCGATCGGATCCATCCCGTCCGCTCGCTTCCGCGAGTACGCTTCGATGCTCATCCGCCATCACAAGATCGATCTCTCCACAATCAGTTCGTTCTACACCGAGCACCAGAAGAGCCCCTTCTCCAACCAGCCCTGGGACTCCGGCAGCCTGCGCTTCCAATTCATGATCGGTGGCTCACCGCCCAGCCCTTGGGAGGACTTCCAGTCCAATCGTAAGATCCTTGCCGTCATTGGCATCTGCCATTGTCCGTCTTCTCCCGATCTCGGCTCCGTCATCGATCAGTTCTCCGTCGCATGTAAGAGCTACTCGTCCTCGCTTGTCCAGCGCTGTTTTGCTTTCTGCCCAAGTGATTCTCAGGTTCGCTTCATTTTGTTTCTTAAGTTGCTTCCGTTTTTAATCTTGTGAATTGCAGCGATGAGGGCAGTAATTCTAGGTGATGTGGCATTTAAAAAGGATAACAATGAGAATGATCTCAATTAGAGACGAAATGGGCCATGAATTCAAATTAGATAATTTGTTTCTAGTACTGAATGAACATATGAGTGAACCAAGTTGTGTCTGAAGTGGAGTGGGACTGGCTGATAATGTAATGTGCTTGTTGTAGGTATCGCAATTGTAATTATAATGTTTAAGGTGGTGGAATTAAGTAGTAGTAAGAAGTGTAACTTAAATTCTTGGGAGAGCACCCCAGCGCCATTATTCATGCTCTTGAGCCCGTGTTACTGAGTTTTAATAGAATTTCGGAACAACAGCATGACTTAATATGTTGGTTTGGATGATAGATTGAAATAAAATCTTTCTAAAAGTTGGGAGCTGGACTGCTGCTTCTTGGGAGCTGGACTGCTGCTTCTACGGCTTTCAGCTAAGGAACTTCGGTTTGGATGCTGGGCTGACTGGCTTTGCTCCTATCTGGGTTTTGATCGTAATGCATATTTGACATGGTTACTGGTCATGTGATTCTTAGTGATTACTTATCAAAGAAGTGATTCTTAATGATTGTTTAGGACCGGATATGTGGAGAATGAAGAATCCTCTCTTGAGATTTTATTTATTTAATTTTTGGAAGCTTTTGTGTAGAAAAGATTACATGTAGGCCTGCTTGTTTTTTTGAAAAAATTGAATGGAAACATGAGGATATGTCTTGACCAGATCCGAAAAGGGAAAAAAATTGCTTACGTGTGTGCAGTTTGATTTGGCATGGCATAATTGTGTACTTTTATTTTGCCAGCTAGAGGATGGTAGCAGAAATGAGGGTAACTTAGTTCTCTTTCCGCCTGCTGATCGTCAAACCCTGGAGATCCACTTGCTCACAATTATGCAAGATATTGCAGCCTCATTGCTGATGGAATTTGAAAAGTGGGTTCTTAAAGCTGAATCTGGTGGAACCATTCTCAAGACACCTTTAGATTCTCAAGCCAGTCTCAACTCAGAGGAGGTTAATGTTTTAGGTGTCCCAAGGGCTTGATTCTGAAATTTCTTCCAATTATCTTTTTTATTTAGGCTCCAGTCAACTTTAAGATGCTATGCCCCTGAATTTTGCTACTTCTGGTGATTGATAAAATTGCAGGTAATTAAGGCGAAAAAAAGAAGACTTGGCCGTGCACAAAAAACTATTGGGGATTATTGCTTATTGGCAGGCTCGCCTGTTGATGCTATTGCCCATTATTCTACAGCACTTGAACTTGCCAGGTTGACTGGGGATTACTTTTGGTTTGCTGGGGCTCTGGAGGGCAGTGTTTGTGCCTATCTGGTAAGGATACTGTAAGAGTACAAGATAAACTAGCTTATTTTGGATAAAGAAAAGAAAAAAAAAGGGGGAAAAACACTCACATATTTTTAAAGTGATCAACCGATCATCATACAATATGCACGATGTCAACTTAGTGTTAGTGGTGGTTACATTTTTTCCTCTACAATATGTGTGCTTTATTTTTTATTATTTATTTATTTATGAGTGCCGTGCCATTGGCTCTAATTTGTATGAAGTGGATGATGGTGTTGTTTTTTTTTTTTTTTTGGGGGGGGGGGTGTTTATTGAAACATTATTCGCATGCATGACTTGCCTATAGTCCGTTTGCTACAATCCTTTCTGAACTGGGTTATAACTGATAAATATGTAGATGCTTGGTGATGTGTGGCTTCCAGGCACTTGTTTATGAACTGGGAGAAAGGCAAATCTCGGTGTTTCTTTAACATGACTATATTAAGTATTTCATACTCATGTCTGAAGATGCCTTCTGTTGATTGGGTGCATAGATTACCTGGATGTGTCAGATTCCTTATCTAAGCTTCTCTGTCATGTCTGAAATTTTGTGCGTAAAGCAATTATTTGTGACAGATTAATCATGTGCAAATAGTTACTTAAATGAAATATACCAAGGGTAATGCATGGAAGATAAAGTGCAACTGTCCAAGAGAGGACAAAAATTTAGAAGAGGAAGCTAGGAGCTTCGTAGCTTGGTGAGGTTTTCAGTATCATTGCTAATATACATTGGACTTCACATACCTTAGCATTACCAGCCAGCTTAAATGAAAATTACGTTTAGCAAAACATGGTATCTGATTTCCCAGCCAATTTCCCCTATCGTTCTTTGCATATTCCCGGAAGATACTTGTATGGCAACAGGTTTTATGCAGTAGTTTTTACCCAAATTTTTTATACAATCATGGATCCTGCTAAACATTGTGGAGTTATTTCCATGATCATTGATAGGTTGATTACTTCAATGCTTTCATTGTGATCTTATGCTGGTCCTTACTATGCATACATGAGCTTTTCATCTTTGTATTTGATCTTTTTCTTATAATGCATGTAATTATTCTCCATATTGCTTGAGTTTTTAGGTTGACCGGATTGGCCAGGAGGATCCCGGTCTAGATGAGGAGGAGGTTAAGTACCGGTACAAAAGTGTCATCTTGCACTACAGGAAGTCATTTATACAAGACAATGCTCAGAGGTACTGTTCTTCCTTCTATCCTTTTGATGTATCACATTTGGAATAATCGTGATGGTTCTGCTGTTGTCTGCTTGATGACATCTGGATATTTGTGTTTTAGATGCATATAACACCATTCCCCACTGCGGATCTTGCAAGCTAGGGATATTCCCTACCTGAACCCTTTCTATTTGAGATTTTTTTTTGACATGAACAGGAAGTAGCCAAGTTAGACTTTGTAAAGCACTCGCAGACTAAAACCAAAAGTGAGATGGGGCAGGAAATGCTGCTTAGGAAGAGAAAGATAGGGAATCAAATAGCAATCAATGTGAATGTGTTTCCAGCAAGGTAGTAAAGGGCGAAAGGCGCCTTTAAGGTGCGATGATGTTCATATTACCTAAGGCGCTAGGCACCAAAAAAGTGCTCACCTGAGCATAGTCAGGTGCTAAATTAATAAAAAATTAATAATAAATATATTGAATCTAAAAAAGACAATCAAATAATGCATACAATATCCTAAAACAGTCCTAAATACAAATTCTTTTAATATTTTTCAAGCAAAGACATAAAATGTAGCAGCAGATAGACGAGGTTGAGTTTGTTTTTCTGTACTTGATTTCTCATTTTTCCTCTTCCTATTAGATTCTTCAGGGCATTCGCTTGCCTTCTTTGATTTTCAGAGACAATGATCTTTTATTTTCATTTTTTCCCCTTGATTACAGCACAGTGGGTGAGCGCCTGAGGACCTCAATGCCTCTGATGAGGTGCTCGCCTGAGTAAAGGAGCCTTGCCTGGCAGTGTGCAAGACACCTGAATGCTTAGGCAAGCTCCACTCTGACCTTTGACTACACTGGTTTCTAGGTTGGCAAAAAAAAAAAAAAAAATCTAAGAATTAGATTTTAAAATGTGACTATTAACTATGAATATATGCACTTTCTTAAAATGATAAATTATGTGTTTTTTCAATTACTGAATCTGTGGTTGGCACCTTGATTGGAAACTACAGTAGTTGGCTAGAAAACCTGGTGTAGGTCAAGTATTTGATGCTTGTATAAACAAGAGGCACATCTTTCTCTGTTCGATGATTAGCTTAGTAATTTATTTCTTTAGATTGAGTAATCCCATCAGCATTTCTAGTGGTAAATGTGTTCCTATTTATAGCTGGTCCCAAGTTTGTATAAAGGAGGGGGGCCTGTGTTAGGTAGCATGTAGCAGACATGAAACTCATTGGATCAAACATCATGATTCTAGATAAATAAAACCGTTGGGGTGTAATCCTCTTAGCAACCTGATGTATTTCCCAAGTACAGTGAAGAATGGGTTAGTGTTGCTGCATCCGTTACCTTGGAGGTAGTGTTAAATCTGCAAGGGTTCTTGCATTTTCATTAAGTCTCACTTTTTCTTTATTGGCATAGAAATGTCCCTTGAAGTAGTGATGCTGCCTTTTGGGATAAAATATAGTTTTCTTTCCTGTGTTTTTCATATTGGACAACCTCTTGTCTATAACTTTGTTGCATGCATACAAGCATACGTTGCTAATCCTGGTACAGTAAATTTTATTATAGGGATCTCTGCTGAAATCTCTCTTTCAGATGGTAGTTTAAACTTTGCCCATTTATATTGCGTCTAATTTATCCCCAAATTGATGCTAAAACTGATGTTCTGAATTGTAGTTTGAGTGATTTGTTTTGGTGTGTTTTGGCAGTAATAAACTGAGAAATTGGGTTCTAGTTTTGCCAACCAGAGTTTGCTTATACTAATGGATGATCAATCAATCTGCTGGAAGGAATCCTGGTAGAACTCTTAAGAACTGTAACAATGCTTGATTCAATAGGCAAAATATCCAAACCGATTACAGCCGGAAGAAAGGAAAACAGGGCAATTCGAGAGGCCCTGGATCTCTCCTACTTTCTGCAAAATATTCTCCACTCCCTCTCCACCTCCGCCACCACCCTCTTATTCTCATTCTCTAATGGAAATGTCAGCCGTGCATGCAGGTTGTTACACAACCTGCAATACCAGCTCTACCCCCATCTAACAGCTCATTTTACTAATTCCCAAACTATCCCTGATTCCTTGGACGCCTTTGATATGTCCAATGAATCGGTGGTCTATCAATACTCCCTCCCCCAACTGTCACCTTATCCTCAAGGTGGAAAGATGGAAACTGCTGTTGGATCACTGAGTAGGGCTCCCAAGTGGCTTCCAATGGTGGCAGGCCCTTCCATTGAATCAGCACTTCTGCTCCTTGCATGCCCCTACCCTTCCCTGGACGCACTCCTAGCACCGCTGAGGGTTCCACCACCATTTCCAGATCTTCAGCAAGTTGTGCAGGCAGCTCCCTTGTGGCCCTCATTGCCCCCTTTGCCTCCCGTAGTTGGGACACGTGAAATGTTGGGTGGATTTGACAATGCGGCGGCAGTTTCAGCTGGTAAGCCACAGGGCCTACCTCCTTCGCAATCTCAAACGGGCCATAATAGCGTGCCGCTAGCTTCTCATTTGCACGGGCAGTCAAAGATCTTCGCCGATACGGCCTTAATTTCAAATACACTAAGTCACCTTCCTGGAACTTCACATCCCTTCTTCCCCCATCTGCTCTCTTCTTCATTATGGCTTGTGCTCTCAAAAGTTGCACCTTCAATTCATCTAGGACCTCATCCCTTTCTATCAGCTGCTGCTCTACCATCGAGTTGGGGGTAGTTCCCTTCTCAAACCTCACTAAGGGAGGCGGTTCCCTCCCATACACCACTTGGAAGGGAGTTAATTTAGCAGCTGTGTGATAGGAAGTATTGTACCATAGTTCAGCCCATGGTAACCAAGTGAACCAGGCCTTTGGTTTGGAAGAAGCAAAACATCTCAAGTAGGTTTCCAAAGTCCGGTTGAGTACCTCAGTTTGCCCATCCGTTTGTGGATGATAAGCGGTACTTCTTTTGAGTTTGGTGCCCTGCAGCCTAAAGATCTCCTCCCAAAATCTGCTCATAAAGATTTTGTCTCTATCCGACACAATGGATCTAGGAACCCCATGGAGCCGTACCACCTCCTTGATAAAAGTTACAGCCACCTCCCCAGCTGTAAACGGATGTTTAAGTCCAATAAAATGCCCGTATTTGCTTAGTCGGTCCACCACGACCAAGATTGAGTCTACCTTGTTAGATTTTGGAAGTCTTTCAATAAAATCCATGGCGATGTCATCCCAAATCTGGTTTGGAATTGGTAGTGGCTGCAACAGTCCGCCCGGTGACAAGGTTATATATTTGTTTTGTTGACAAGTAGAACACTCACTGACATACCGATGCACATCCTTCTTCATCCCTGGCCAATAGACATTCGCCGCCACCCTTTTGTAAGTTTTTAAAAATCCCGAATGTCCTCCTATGCTCCCATCATGCCCTTCTTGGAGTATCAACGGAATTAATGCGGATCCCTTGGGTAAGTAAAGTCGTCCCTTGTATACGAGGTGCTTGTCCACCAGCTGAAAATTAGGATGGGAGGAGGGGTCACCTTGTAATTCTTGGATAATTTTTTGCAGCCCTGCATCAGTGTTTACCTCACTTGCCACCTGCTCCAATTGGACCACTCTAGGCACTGTCAAAGCCATCAAAGTTGCTGTGTGGCAGATTCTGGATAGCCCATCAGCCACCATATTCTCCCTTCCAGCCTTATAATGTATCTCAAAGTGGTAACCCATCAACTTCACCATCCATTTCAAATATTCCGGACTTACCTCCCGTTGCTCCATCAAGAACTTGAGGCTTTTTTGATCCGTTATAATAAAAAATTTTCTGCCTAACAAGTAGTGCCTCCATTTTTTCACCGCAAACACTATGGCCATGAGTTCTCGTTCATAAACAGATTTCTTACTCCCCAACTGACTGAACGCTTGGCTGAAATAAGCGATTGGCCTCTGCTCTTGCATCAAAACAGCCCCCATTCCATGCCCCGAGGCATCAGCTTCAATGGTGAAAGGCTTCTCAAAGTCGGGCAAGGCTAAAACGGGTAAGGATACCATTTTAACCTTGAGTTGTTGGAAGGCCTCTTCAGCAGCCACATCCCACGAGAAGTTGTTTTTTTTTAATTTATCAGTTAGAGGCCGAGCAAGCTTACCATAGTCTCTCACAAAGCGTCGGTAGTACCCCGTAAGCCCAAGAAACCCCCTCAAATCCTTTACCGTTGTTGGAGTAGGCCAGTTTAACATTGCTTGCACCTTGTTACTATCAGCTGAAACCCCCAAATAAGAAATAACATGGCCCAAATACTCAATTTCCAGCTGCCCAAACACACACTTCTTGCTGTTGGCCACCAATTGGTTGTCTAATAACACCCTTAACACACATCTTAGGTGCTGTTCATGCTGCTCCAAACTGCCGCTGTACACCAATATATCATCGAAAAACACCAACACAAAGCGCCTCAAATAATCTCTGAAAATTTCATTCATCAATGCTTGAAAAGTAGCTGGAGCGTTCATCAATCCAAAAGGCATTACTAGGAACTCATAATGTCCTTCATGAGTCCTAAATGCTGTCTTCGGGACATCCTCGGGCCTAACCCGAATCTGGTGGTAACCAGATTTTAAATCAAGTTTGGAAAAAACCCTAGCACCATGCAACTCATCAAGTAACTCATCTATTACCGGAATGGGAAATTTGTTTGGGACTGTCACCTTGTTCAAGGCCCTATAATCAACACAAAAGCGCCACCCCCCATCCTTCTTCTTGACCAATAAAACCGGGCTAGAAAATGGACTAGAGCTGGGTTGAATGATTCCCGCAGCCAACATTTCTCCCACTAGCTTCTCAATCTCATTCTTTTGTAAATAAGGATAACGGTAGGGTCTCACACTCACCGGAGACGATCCCGGAATGAGGTTTATGGCATGGTCTCTATCCCTGCTTGGTGGCAGCCCTTCCTCAGCAGTAAACACTCCTCTAAATTCAGCCAATGCGCCCCTTAAGAGTTCTGGAACTGCCCTTGGATCTTCCCCAATTTCAGCTGCCAATGTACCCAATTCCAGCAGCACTCCTTCCCCCTCCTCCTTAAATGCTTTCACCATAGCCTTTAAGGATACCAAGGTCTTGCTCAAGCTAGGATCCCCCTGCAACGTTACAGCCATGTCTCCTACTTGAAACTTCATTGTGAGAGTATTCCAATCCACATTCATCTTACCTACCGCTGCTAGCCATTTCATCCCCAGAATCACATCCGAGCTTCCTAACTCTAAAGGTAAGAAATCTTCCACAATCTGTAAGTTTTGGAGCTGAAGCTTCACCCGCTTGCAAATTCCAGCCCCTTGGACTGCCATTCCCGTTCCCATAATCACACCATAGCCGGCTGTTTCCTCCCTAATTAGGCCCAACAGCTGCACCAGCTCCACAGAAATAAAGTTATGGGTTGCTCCTCCATCAATCAGGACCACAACTGGCTGTTGCTCTATCTCTCCTTTTAACTTCATTGTTTGGGGTGCTGTCAATCCTACCACAGAGTTCATGGACAGCTCAATAACCTCTCCCCCTTGGACTGGTTCCCCTACTTCCTCCCTCTTTTGGCTGAGGCACTGGTTGGTCTCATCATCTTCTAGCCACTGCTCCTTCTCCTCTACTTCTTCATCATAAATCATCATCACCTGCAACTCTTTCTTCTTACACTTGTGGCCGATTGTATACTTTTCGTCACACCTAAAACACAAACCCTTGTCTCGCTTGGACTTCCATTCGGCCTCACTAAGCCGTTTCCAAGGCTGGTTAATCACTCTCCCACTGTTTTGGGGTCGAAATGGATAGGGAGAGTTTGCTGCCACAGATTTAGGAGCAGGTTGGGCTGGGAGTTGGGGTCCCCCACGCTGGTAATTTGGAACAGCGAGAGAAGCGGACTGACCTCTATTCGAAGCCGGTCCAGCCACACTTCCCCAGAGCACCAGGTTCCTCTCCTCTATTCGTTGCGCCAGGTCCATCATCTGCTCCAAACATCTTGGCCTCAATACCCTTAGCTCAGCCCTGATCTCCGGATTGAGACCGTTGATGAAGTGCCCTTCCAGCACCGCTTCTGGCAGATTCTCCAAAGGCGATGCCAGTGCCTCAAAGCTTTGGCGGTAGTCCGAGACAGCCCCCCTCTGTCGAAGAGCTAAGAATCGCTCTTCTACCGACCCTTCTTGAGTGGGTCGGAATCGGTTTCGCAATAGCAGCTTGAAATCCTCCCAAGTTCTCATTCTCCGCCTTTTTTCTTCCCACTGGAACCACGAGAGGGCAGGTCCTTCCAAACATACAGCTGCCGTATCCACCTTCTCCATATCAGTCAACCCATTCACCAAGAAGTATCGCTCGGCTCTGAAAATCCAGCCATCAGGGTCGCCTCCATCGAAGAGCGGCATTTCCAGCCGGCGTCCGCGAGATTCTGATCGCCAGCCACCCTCAACCCCCTCCGTTTCAGCTCGCCTCCCAACCGCCTCGGGCGTCGCCTCCGAGTCACCTACCCCAGGTGACTGTTCTCCGCATTTCTCCTTGTTCTTCCTTTCTCGCTGTTGCTCCTCCCATCTCGCTCTCATCCATTCGAACTGTTCCAACAAGGAAGCAACGTTCTTCTCCACCGAGCGAATCTCACCTCTCATGGCATTCGATTCACTCTTCATGGCGTCCACGCCTAGCTGTACGCTATTCAACCCCTTCTCTAATTCTCCCACTCGATCCGTTAAGTTCACCATTGGAATCGCAATGCTCTGATACCAAAATGGTAGAACTCTTAAGAACTGTAACAATGCTTGATTCAATAGGCAAAATATCCAAACCGATTACAGCCGGAAGAAAGGAAAACAGGGCAATTCGAGAGGCCCTGGATCTCTCCTACTTTCTGCAAAATATTCTCCACTCCCTCTCCACCTCCGCCACCACCCTCTTATTCTCATTCTCTAACGGAAATGTCAGCCGTGCATGCAGGTTGTTACACAACCTGCAATACCAGCTCTACCCCCATCTAACAGCTCATTTTACTAATTCCCAAACTATCCCTGATTCCTTGGACGCCTTTGATATGTCCAATGAATCGGTGGTCTATCAAATCCTTTTTAAATTTTTCATATTTTATCCACAAATTGATGCTCATTCTTTCATGAATTGTTAGCCCAGCACATCAGCAACCTACATTCCAATGTGAGGAAGAAAATTACACAAAGTAATGGAAATTGTAACTTGTATAGAATGAAACTAGATTTCATTGAAGCAGGTTATGTAATGGCTCACGTACATCGTGACTTTTACTTTAAATATCCTTCAATAAACTCCATGCTTAAGCCACTAATCCTTTTCGTATTATCCAAAAATTTGATCTAATTTTTAAATGTACTTGATTTCTGTTGACATTAAGTACTTCTTTCTTTAAGGGGGCATTTTTTAACCTTGTAATCTGTTAGCAGGTTTTTCTATAAGTTTGCTTTAATTCCCTTCAGCTTAGCATGTATTCCCCACTTTGTGCTCTGCTTAATATCAGATTAAAGAAATTCTCAAAAGGATGTCGTTTCTTCTTTAATATTGAAACTTTATTAACTTCTGCTGTTTAGTCACTTCCTCATGCAAATAATTTATTACCTTTTGCTGTTCATATGCAAAACTTCTAGATGTTTATCTTTTAAATCATCTTGGCATGCAGAGTATCCCCTCTAAGCTTTGAACTTGAGGCTACATTGAAGTTGGCAAGATTTCTTTGCAGGTGAACTTGTTAAACCTGTCACATATGATTGAAGCATATTCTTGTATTTCTCTGGATTCCCCTATATAGATTGGAATGAAATCCTGGATATTTTGAGACAGGTGTGTGATAGAAGAGGGGCATTCCTCAACCATGGAGATCTATATAGACTCCAATAATTGTAACTTGGAATAGTGATACTAGGATCACAGCTGTCACTGCCCTATGGAACAAAGGAAAAATGATCCAAGAAAATCTAGAAAACAAACTAACGTTACTGTAGGGTGCTAAAATGAAAAGCAATTTGAAACTATGTATCTGAATCTGATGCTGGGGCAAAATAAATGATTACCAATTTGTTCTCATTCTAATTACTATTGGAATTATCTTGTAAGATATATGTGTGTGTGTGTATATATGACTTGCTTCCAATTGAACTACTACTCCAAACAGCATTCTAACTAAGCCTACCTTCTTGTAATGCATACAGAGGAAATGCTGTATTGTGTGCTGTACCCATTCTGAATACCATAACAAATCATGAACTAGGTACCATTGCCTTGGACATCCTCCCTGCATCATTATTCTACAATTTTGTGAGGCATTTTCTTTGTCATTGCATTTTTTTAATTGCAAAAATACCTAGCATCTGCATAGATTTTGAATGTCAAATAGACACCTAAATTCTAGGATATTTGGATATTTATTGAGATTTTGGTAGAATGCAGACTGGGTTTTGGTAAAATGGGATTTCATTATTCTAATTATTTGAATGGAAGTTTGGTTTGTTTGATGATATCAACATCCTCTAGAATTTTGTAAATCTCAACTGTGCATGTTGGTATAAATATTTGGGTCAGTAAAGGGCATCCCTAGTGCACAAGACTCCATACTTGAGGGTTGGGGAGGGTTGTCTATATATGTGGCCTTACCCTTGCTTTTGCAAGGGGGCTGTTTGCTCAACTTGGACCTATGACCTTCCAATCATAGAGTAGCGACCTTACAAATTGTATTTAGGCTGTGACTTAAATGGACTTTCAAATTGCTTTCAGGCTTGTGATTCTAAGACCTTGGTTCCAGTTTTTTCATCATTCTATGAAGTTGCTAATTTAATCTTTGGGACAAGTTCTTTTTATGTAATTTATCTCCATAATATGCTATCAATTTATGATTTTAAATCACTGTCAAATTTTCTGGTATACTTATTTCAAGTTGATTAGCATCTCCAAGGCTTGTCTTCACCCTTGGGTCGGGGAAGTAGAGAAAAGATTGAAATGCAAAACATGAGCCAAGGATTCTTCACTTTCTGTCCATTCTAAAATCAGTTACTTTGTTTTAATTGATAGGCGAGAACTGGCCAAGGAGGTAGTGGAATTGTTGACAGCCGCTGCAGATGGAGCTAAATCTTTGATTGATGCCAGCGACCGACTAATATTATATGTTGAAATAGCCCGTCTTTTTGGAACTTTAGGATATCACCGGAAAGCTGCCTTTTTCTCAAGGCAAGTGGCACAGCTGTACTTCCAACAAGAAAATAGAGAGGCTGCTACCAGTGCCATGCAAGTGTTGGCAATGACGACAGAAGCATATCGTGTTCAAAGCAGAGCATCTGTTCCTAAAAGTTCTCTTCCAAATGTGAGTGAGCAAAGAATAGTTTGGCATCTATGATTATGCTCAGGCATTAGTTGATGATAACTACAAAAACATCTATGATTGTGTTGTTATTGTGTATTAGTTGATGAACTAGTAAGAACTAGTAAGTAGTAACTGCTGTATCATGATATCTGTTCACTTGCCATGGTTGCTACTTGTTGATAGCTAATGTAGATTATTAATTTACTATTACTCTCTCTCTCTCTCTCTCTCTCTCTCTCTCTCTCTCCTGTTTCTTTTGTACCTGTAGGGCTTTTCAATCTCTGATGGACATCAAAAGTGTTAATTATTTTAGAACTTCATAATTCTAGTGTAGGGTGTTAGTTATTCAAGGATCCTATGTTTCTGTTTCCTTAATTTAGCTTCTGAGTTTAGTAAGGATTAGGAATGTTTGATTTTTGCTTCCCATTTTATCTAGGATTCTTCGTTTGGTAGGGATTTGTGAGTTTATAAGTACCTCATGAGTGTAAGGAGTTTTCAGATTTGGGTTATTGATTACTGAAACAAAATCTGGATTCTTTTTTTGGATATATTCCCTCTTCCTCCCAGATTCTTCTCTTCTGCTTCTCTTTCTTTCTTTCTTCTCTTCTCTACATACAACAACAACATATCCAGCCGTTATCCCACTATGTGGGGTTGGCTACATGAATTCTAGACTTCTATGTGGTTTACATCCCAACAGATAGTTTGTCTAGAATTCATATTTGGATCCGACTAGGTTTTACGCTGGCTGTCGGCTACCTAACGCAACCCTCCTCCTTATCATGTCTACTTCTGTTTTGTCTTTTTCCTTTCCTCTCCTTATCATGTCTACTTCTGTTCTCTTCCCTGTATTTTCTTCTCCTTCTCCTCCACCTTACTTCGTCTTTCTCTTCTTCCTTGGTTATGTGTGCTTTTGTTATCTTATCATTAGCAACATGCCAGCACTTGCAAGCTTACTTATACCAGTATGTCTTGGAAATGTTTTGGCTGAGAGACCTGATAAGACTATGGTTTCCTGATTGAGAACATGCGAACATGCATTTGGATATGGAAAGGATGCCAACTCTCACTCCCATTATCAAGTAATCTATGGATTTAATAAATACAGTACTATGGTTTCAGCCAAATTAAAGTTCATTTTGACTTCAAATTGATGATTACATCAAATCAAGGAGAAGAAAACCTCTAGTTTTGCACCAAATGAATTAGCAATAACCTTTTCTTTTAAGATAAATAACAATGTAGATGAAGAAGAACTGCTGAAAAGGGGTTGAAATCATAAAGAATTAAAACACTACAAATTACAACAACTCATCCAGGAAATGAAATTAAGAAAAGGAAAAAAAGAGTGAACATAATTGGAGCATCAAAAGAAAACATCTAGAGGATTATATGATGGGAGAACTTTGCAAATCTGTTACCAAATAATATCCTTATTTACACATTTGAGCTTATCACAATGTGGTTGATGTGATCTACGAAGACCAGATAATGTGCCCATGAGTATGATTGATAACCTAGTGTTCTGTACCAACTACAATTAATATTGTTGGAACAAGATAAGAGTTATCCATGCAAGTCTAATAGTATCACATAGTGCAAGCATTGATATTACAATGCTAGTCACAAAAATGCTACGTGTTCTACTATGCACAGTCTTTTGTTTAGTAATTAAGCTGATGAGTTGTGGGGTAACTCTTCTTGTAGCTTGACAATAATTAATTTTTAATATTAAGGTTCTCCATTTTTTTATTTTGAATATTCTATGAACTCGTCTGTACAGGAAATGAATAATGCAAGTCCAGGAAATATTCTGGCATAGTGCTTATTTTATCTAGTAATTAATCGAAGAATAGTATCTTTATATGGTTGGGGACTAAAAATTAGGGATGGATGGTAGGTTTTGGCTTGGTTCACTTTCATTTATGTTAGGCTTCATGATTTTTTCAAATTGAGTTTCTGGAAAGGAAATTTTAAACTGTGTTGACTGCATAATTAAAAAAATCCTCATATTTCTAACTTTTCAGTTTTTTTCCTTGTCGTACTCTATATTTACCATAGGAAACAGGATCAATTCATGCTGATGGTGGGAAAGTGCATCATCATTCCATAGTCTCACTATTCGAGTCACAGTGGAGCACATTGCAGATGGTTGTGCTAAGAGAGATCCTGCTATCTGCTGTCCGAGCTGGAGATCCTCTTGCTGCATGGAGTGCAGCTGCACGACTTCTTCGATCCTACTATCCTCTAATTACTCCAGCTGGACAAAATGGTCTTGCAAGTGCACTTGCAAATTCTGCAGAAAGGCTTCCTTCAGGAACTCGCTGTGCTGATCCTTCCTTACCTTTTATCAGGTACTTTGTTGGTGTTGAATATTGTTTTTCTAAATGTGAACCAGGATAGACTGATCTCAAGTTATTTTTTTAATTAACTAAGACGATTCTTTATAGTTCATCCAGCGGCACAAGGTACTTTCTTAACTTCTCATATTGGTTCTTCTGTGTATAAGCAAAGATTGCATTTTTCCTCCAAAGTGTCCAAAGCGAATCCAATGGAAAAAAGTAATTAAACAATTGACCAACACAAGTACAACATGTTCTCTAAGTTCTTGTGGTTTTATGGCTATTGCTATGTTAAAGGCTACAGCTACAAATGACTCCTATATGAGTTGGATTCCTATGTGCTTAAAAAAAAATTGCCTGCATTCTATAAGAGGATATAAAGAATTTGCTAATTTGACACTACATGATTTGTGTGCGAAAGGCAACTGTGAGGAATAACTTGCATGTTGGTTAGTTCCTAGTGGACTTAAACTTACTAATGTAAAAGGGAGGTCTAGAATTCATATAGCCAACCCCTTCTAGTGGTATTAAGGCCTGTTATTGTTGTTGTAATTTTGTTGTAACATGAAGGAACACAAGGGAGATTTATGCTTTTGCAGAGACTTCACATGAAATAGCCGTTTTGCAATCCTTGGTAGCAACAACAAGATTGCTTCAATGTAACTAGAAGTTCACAGATTCTGGAAATAGCTTTGTTGAAAAAAAACTTGGGTAAAGCTGCATTGGAGCAATCTGTGTATATAGGAATAAAGGTCATTAAGATCCCTTTATTCTAGGAATACACAGATAGGAAACTACTAAACATAGAATAGAAAATACCAAATATAAAACAGAAAGTTGACTTAAATCTAATCCCTTAAAATCAGGAATTATTCTAGGATCCTAACAAGCTGATACCCCAAGGAACATGGTCGTTAGGGCTAAAACTTCATTAATGGGGTGACTGCACATTGACAATGGCGTAGTCATGCATATAGTCAGAAGCAGCATTTGTATTGTTAAATCATGGAGATCATGCAATCATGACACAAGTCACACGGTGTAAGTGATGAACTCAGGCCATGCATATTCTTCATCTTTGAACAATCTCTCTTTAGAACCAATAAGGTGAGGATCCTTTGTAGTGGAGGATCTGTTCTTGAGAAACTCCTATTTCCAGCCTCCATTGCATAAAACCTTGAAGGTCCTGCATGAAGGAGTCCCTAAGCCCTGCCTCAGCTGAGGTTACTGAAGCCATTTGAGTTACTAAAGACATAGGATCCTTTGGAGCGGCTCCTATCATAGTCAGCAGTGGCATATGGGACCCATCAAGCATGCATGAGATGGGTGGAGAATTCCTATGACCTAACCAAATGGGGTGGTGAGTATTTTTATAACACGTGCAATGGTTGGGCAGAGAAATCTTGCTGAACTGAGGGGTGCCTAGACTAGTCCAATCAATAACACACAGCATATCATTATTATTGCAAGTCATGTAAGCAAGCTCAAAAATTGGAGACATGGAGTTAGGCTCGATGCCTGGGGGGACAACTCATGGAGCCGCTCACTTGCTCAAGCTAAACTGAAGGACTTGATAGCTTAGAGTGATACAAGCACTCACAATTGGAAGTAAGAATGTTATTTTTAAAATTCTCTGAGAACATTTAGAGGTTTTAGAAACAGGAGAGCCACATTATATAATTGTTCATGAGCTACGCAGCCCTCTAACTGTTATTTCTTGATGTTTCTTTTCTTATGTGGTCTTCCCATTAGACTATGCTTTCTATGTGTGTGTGCGCGCGCGCACGAGTCTACCTTTCCCTAAAGCTTTTTCTTTTTGCTTCCCATGCCCAATTTTATGTGCAACATCAGATAAAGATAAATATTTAGAGAATTGAAACAAAATGATAGTACTGAAAAGCTCTGCTCCTGAAACAGTCCCATCTGAGAAATTTCTAAATCGTGTTACAAACGACTTTTTCTGAAACCTTGAAACATTTTCTTTTTGTCAAACATCAGAGCATTCACTTTTTCTTGTACCCCCCAAATATTTAAGAATTAGATGTATGCGCTGGTATTTGTGAGGTGTGTATCTGCTTCAGAATGCTGGGGCTTTACACAAGATTCCAATCCTACCAAAAGATGTTTGGTTAATGCTTTTCCTTTTTTTTTTTTTCTCAAAAAAATCTGCTTCTGAGGATGAAGTGCAATGCAGTTTCCTGAGACTAATAAATTTTAATTTCAAGAATGCATGAAAGTCCTTGCCTTTGTCCCAAATAAGCAATTCTATAGCCCGGGCTCCTATTTGATCCAATGGTTACTATAAATTTGTAGTTGGAGTATCCTTTCATATGTATTTTTCAATGATTTAGTATTATTTTGTCCTCTGTTTTTGTAGGTTGCATTCATTTCCTCTCCACTCCTTACAAATGGACATTGTAAAACGCCATCCAGCAAGAGAAGATTGGTGGGCGGGATCAGCTCCCTCAGGACCATTTATTTATACACCATTCAGCAAAGGGGGGACAAATCATACCAGTAAGCAGGAACTGATCTGGGTTGTTGGAGAGCCAGTCCAGGTGTTGGTGGAATTGGCCAACCCTTGTGGCTTTGATTTAATGGTGGATGGTATCTATCTGTCGGTGCATTCTGGAAACTTTGATGCTTTTCCCATCAGTGTAAATCTTCCACCTAATTCTTCAAAGGTGATCACCTTATCAGGCATTCCAACTAAAGTTGGACCAGTGACAATTCATGGATGCATAGTTCATTGTTTTGGTGTTATTACTGAGCACCTTTTCAAGGATGTAGACAACTTGCTACTTGGAGCAGCACAAGGTCTTGTGCTCTCTGACCCTTTCCGCTGCTGTGGATCTGCAAAGTTGAAAAATGTCTCAGTTCCAAATATTTCAGTGGTACCCCCATTACCATTGCTAGTGTCACATGTTGTAGGAGGAGACGGAGCTATAATTTTATATGAAGGTGAGATTCGTGATTTGTGGATCAGTCTGGCCAATGCTGGGACAGTTCCAGTTGAGCAGGCACATGTTTCTTTGTCAGGAAAAAACCAAGACTCTGTTTTATCCATCCCATATGAAACTTTAAAATGTGCTCTTCCCTTGAAACCTGGTGCCGAAGTGACAATACCAGTAACCTTAAAAGCCTGGCAGCTTGGTTTGGTGGATAGTGACACTGCTAGCAAAAATAGGCAAGCTAAGGATGGAAGCAGCCCAATGCTGTTAATTCATTATGCAGGTAATTTTTCAGCCATAAATGTTGGTGAAAATTTTCAGCTCATTATCTGTTTTGTACTAAATGATATTGTTTGACTCTTGTAGTCTTGTGTTTACTAGTCTGTTCATTCCCTATTTGTAAGCCACATACCATTATTCAATAATCATGACATATGATCTACCAATTAAGTTGTATGCATACATATAATTGTGCTTTTAGATTTTAGTGCTTGTGTGTTTGTTTATTCTTATATTATATAATATAATAGATTTGTGCAAGTATTCATTGGATTTTGTTTTCTTAACTACCCACTTTTATACGTATTCTCCCACTGAACTCCAGTGTTGTTCCCTCAATTGAGAGAAGGGGGAAAAAAGAATCAGTTTTCTACCTGTTACAAGTTTGGTGTACCCAACTTATTTAGAATTTACAGGAAAAAAAAAAAAAAAACCTATTTAGAAACCCAAGCCCAACCCTTAATTTCCTTACACTTTTTATCCCTTAAGGCCTACCCATCATGTGTTATTCTATGAGACCCAATAGCCCTTATAACTTTTCCCTTCTGGTCTATTTGAATCTTGCCATTACCAATTCTATAAACACATAGGTCTTGACTTACAAACAGGTTGCTTCTTTCCTTTCATTTGGTTTAATTCTCTGTTTGCTAAATTAGTGTGATTCCTGGTATTGCTGTCAATTTGGTCATCATAGACATGGCGCTGCAAGATGAAATTGGCAAAATTATAAAGCCATCATTTGCTTTAAAAGCTTAAGCTGTTAAGAATGAGCACAAATATTAAGCTCTCATAAAAACGACTCTAGATGTGGTTCCTGCTTTTCATCAAATAAACTAACTGTGTTGCTTGTTTTGGTGTGTCCCATTAGTTTTTGACAAAAGATCTGTATTATATTAGTTTAAGGTGTTGAAGAAAGGACAGAAAATAATGTGGACGGGATCCATAAGGAGGGTTTTACAATCTTCATACTTGAGTTTCAGGTCTTTATATAGAGCTTGATTTATTTATTTTGTATTTTTTTCCCTGCCCGGGTTTTTTTTATTTTTTTTATTTGGGGTGGGTGGGGGGTGGGGGTGGGGGGGGGGGGGGGGAGTGGGGCGGTGGGGTTTGCAATCAACTCTCTTAAGCATCAGGGATTAGGCAGTGGTTCATATATCTGAAATATGCATGCTATATACACTTCACTTTGCTCCATATAGAGATGGAATTATTTTCATATTCTTTTTTTAGGCCGTTAATTAATAAAAAAACTGTTAAACTTTGGCCAATGTATCAATTCTACAACAAACTGTAAAACTACATTTAAACTTTCAATTTTGTATCAATTCTAACACCATTAAAACTTAAATAATAAATACTCTTTTCTTTTGATGTATTAATTGTTCATTTTTCTTCCCATTTTTCAAACTTGACCACAAACGTGATTAGAGTGTCATTATGTGGATGGTGAGGTTTGAAACATATGGGAAGAAAAATCAATAATTAATACGTCAAGAGAGTATTAATTATTTAAGTTTTAACATTATTGTAGAATTGATACAAAGTTGAAAGTTCAAATGTATTATTGATAAATTTTGACGTTCGTTTTAGAATTGACACCAAACTCTAGCAATTTTTTGGTAACCAACCCTTTTTTTGGACACAGAAAGAGTGCTTTAGTCTGAAGGTTTTCTTTTTGGTACTCTTTTTTTAGCTTTTCTTTTGTGCGTCACTCTGCATCTCTATCATAGCATTTGCTATATCTGTTCAAGGAGTATGTCTGCCCCTTTGTCTGACTG
This sequence comes from Diospyros kaki, assembly GCA_036245055.1. Lineage (NCBI taxonomy): Eukaryota > Viridiplantae > Streptophyta > Magnoliopsida > Ericales > Ebenaceae > Diospyros > Diospyros kaki. Next base: position 36,570,857 of record BSEG01000001.1, on the reverse strand, counting down.
GGCTTGTTCTGTTGTAACATATTCACATCACATGTATCTGATTACCTTATGCCATTGAAATGATTTTTGCATAAATGGAACCACACAGCCCTTCTTCCAGTGAATTTGTAAAGCTGTCTGGTTTGTATGGCTGCTGACTTCAGTTTTCCTGCCAGGGCCATTGGTGAATTCTGGAGAACCACCTACAGATGTTGTTGCCCCTGGTAGACGCCTCGTCATTCCTTTGAACATTTGTGTTCTGCAGGGCTTGTCATTTGTGAAGGCTCGTTTGCTGTCCATGGAAATTCCTGCACATGTCAGCGAAAATCTGCCCAAATTTCTTAATGTGGAGAATGGTTCTTCAGAAATCACAGCTTGTGCTTCTTCTGAAAATAGGACAGATAGATTAGTAAAGATTGATCCTTACAGGGGGAGTTGGGGACTGCGCTTTCTTGAATTTGAGTTGTCTAATCCTACCGATGTTGTGTTTGAGATTAGTGTTTCTGTCCAGCTGGAGAAATCTAGTGATACGGACAGTTCTTGTGTTGATAGTGATGCGGCTGAGTTTGGTTATCCTAAAACAAGAATTGACAGGGATTATACTGCAAGGGTCTTGATACCTCTAGAGCATTTTAAACTGCCCATTCTGGATGGTTCCTTATTTCTCAAGGATTCCCAGAATGGGGATACCGCAAGAAGTCTGAGCTTCTCAGAGAAGAGTGCCAAGGCTGAGTTGAATGCTTCTATCAAGAATTTAATTTCTAGAATCAAGGTCAGATGGCAATCTGGGCGGAACAGCTCAGGAGAATTAAATATTAAGGAGGCAATACAAGCAGCTCTTCAGACATCCGTCATGGATGTCCTGCTTCCAGATCCATTGACATTTGGCTTTAGGCTTGCCGAAAACCATACACGGCCTGCTAAACTAAGTTCACCTAAATACTCACAGACTGAAGTTCACTCCGATTCATCTAGAAGTTCTGTACTGGCTCATGACATGACTCCTATGGAAGTTCTGGTCCGCAATAACACTAAAGAAACAATAAGAGCAAGTCTTAACATTACCTGCAGAGATGTAGCTGGAGAGAATTGTATTGAGAGCGACAAGGCAACTGTCTTGTGGGCAGGTACAGCTCCATCTGTTCTCTTCTCTTTGTTCTGATATCTTTTGGTGGATAGTGATGCCTTTTGGCACTTAAATTATCCTCTTCTCTTGTTCTATGGTTTTTCTGGCTTGCAAGTATTTTTCATTTTGTACTACCTGTGTACAACAATTTCTTTATACATGAGAGATCACATAAATATTTATGTTAGATGGCGGCCTACTGACATTTATGGTGAACTTCCAGACACAAATTAAGTGCTTCGTTTATAAGCCTGATTTCATTATTCTCGCTTCTGGCAATTAACAAACTAATACGTATGCTTATCTCTCTTAGGTGTTTTGACTGGTGTAACCATGGAGGTTCCTCCCCTTCAGGAGATTAAACATTCGTTCTCTCTGTATTTCCTGGTCCCTGGCGAGTACACTCTGTTAGCGGCTGCTGTGATCGATGGTCCCAACGACATTCTCAGAGCTCGCGCAAAAGCTAATTCTTCTGATGAGCCGATAATCTGTCGTGGGCCCCCCTTCCATGTCCAGGTAAACGGGACTGCACAAACTTAGGTCATTTCTTGGAAACCCAACAAACACGTCAGCTCATTCTAAAGCCAAGGAAGCTTCGAGGAGTCCTGCGGATCCATGAGGAAGGCAGCTGCTGCTCAGAAGCAGCCAAGCCAAGTTCTGAAAACATTCTTCATTTTACCCGGCCATTGCCATTCCCAAACGTCGCTCATCTTATTGTGCCTCTTTCAAAGTTTAGCTCATTACCCTCTTACCAGATGTACATTAGGATTCTTCTAGACATGTGTTGTAAATCCATATTCAAGGCATCATTGTGTTGTAAAATAAATGTTTTTTTGTTCCTTCAATTGGGTGTTCTGAAGATGTGGCCGATCTTAAGAAATTGCGCTGTTTCAACTCCCAAACCCAACAAACCGTATTTTATTGCGCTTTACAGTGAGCTTTGTTCTTTCCGAGACCAGCTTTGGTTTGCAAATGTTACTTGGATATTAGGTTGACAGATTGCATTCATATATTATCTATTTGTATTGATATAACACATTATAATATATCAAATGTCAAAATTAAAATTATGTATTTAAGTAATATTTTTGAGAGCAACTTGGGTTATTGAAGCACTGACATACATACTGATACTGGAATTGGGAACATCTATTACTTGGACCGTATTCTTGATTTATGTGCATACTCAAATATGGTCCAAGCATTCTCCTGCTTTGGTTAGAAGAATGGTTGGCCGAAGACCCTGCACAGGTATAGAGGCTCGTTCAATAGGTCAAGCTTTTCCTCCAATCTCTACATCACACAAACCAACCGAATAATGTATCACTGATGTTTTACCACATATAATCAAATTCTATACAAATTTTCATTTTTTCATCATCCCATCTTCAAAAGGCTAATCCAAACTTCTCATGCAAGCGCAGCAGCTGATTCACACTTCACAATACAAATTACTCCCTTTGATTTTGCCTCAAGGAAATTCATGGGAAAATATTATATCCTGGTAGATAGATTATTGCCGAAATCCTCTTTCGTGTTGAGCAAGCATGGGAAAGTAGCCAGCCATCTTGAGCTTGATGCTCAATTCATCTAAAACAATGTAGATCTCTTGTGACTTAAGGACTGACTTGTCTGAAGCAACGAACTCGTAAGTAACATCATCAATCTCAATTATGCTACAACCAGGTGGTTTATATATTCCATTTTGCAGCAGCATCTCTCTAATTGCCTTAACGCCGTTAAATCTTCTAGCCGCTGCATATAAATTCCCTAAGAGCACGTAAGACCCACCATCCATCGCGTCCAACTTAAAGATATTTTGAGCTGCCTACTCACCAGTCTCAATATCACCATAGATACTGCATGCGCTGAGCAGTGCTCCCCACATAATAACATTGGGCTGAGTCTCCATTCTGTTAATAAGCTCCCTGGCCTCTTTTATGAGCCCCGCACGGCCAAGGAGGTCAACCATGCAACCATATATAGTGCTCAACTTTTGGGCTGATCTTACAATACTTCATCATATCAAAATACTCTTTTACCTCTTTCGACCAAACCGGCATGAGCACAGGCATGTAATACAGCAAGGAAGGTGACAGAATCCGATCTTGTTCCTAATTTTTTCATCTCATCAATGAGCTCTATCACAGGTTCAGCTTGCCCGTGGGAGGCATAACCGGAGATGATAGCATTCCATGTAGCCACATTCCTCTCACCCTCAGGCATCTGATCAAATACTTCTCCTGCCATCCCTACAAAACCACATTTTGCATACATGTCTATCAAAGAGGTCCCAATATGTGCATCCAGATTCCATTCCTCTCAGAAAATTTCCGGACCCAGTTTCCCAGGTTAAATGCACCAGTTTGTGCACAAGCAGATAGCAAGGCTGAGATAGTAAACTTATCTGGTTTCACATTTGACTTGCACATTTCGCTAAAAAGATCAATTGCTTGGTGAAGAATCCCTGCTCGATAATACAGACAGACCAATGAATTCCACACAACTATATTCTTGTCTGGCATGCTATTAAACAATTTCCTTGCATAATCAAAACGCCCACATTTTGAGTACAAAACAATTAACGCAGCAACAAATTTTACTTGTATACCCAAGTCCATCTCTTTGACAGCATAACCATGAAATCCTCCGACACCGTACACACCGAAATCAAACCCAACACTGTCCCCTCATTGGGTTTAACCTTCCATCATCTTCTTGAAACCTCTAAAGCTTCCAAAACCATCCCTTCTCTTGAATAACCCGCTATCATAGCATTCCAAAAGACAACATTTTTGTCCGGAAATTCATCAAAAACCTTGCGAGCACTCCCAACGTCGCCACACACGGAATAAAAACTACGCGAAGAACTCTGCAAAAAGGGGCCCCACTCACAATCAGCCCATGAGCCTCCCTCCCTTTCTCTACAGCGAAAACATTAGCACAAGCTCTGAAAACAAAAGGGTACATGTAATTGTCCGCCGCAACGCTTTCGCTTGCCCGCATTTTGTTGTAAATGAAAATCGCCGTAATTGGAGTTCCCGACGAAGAATAGACCTTGATCGTGGTATTCCAGACGAAACTATCTGCCTCACCGGTTCTATCAAATAGCCTAGTCGCATAATCAAGACATTCGGTGGTTAGAAACGAAGTAACAAGCTTGGTTAGGATGAATTGGTTGTAGGCGAGGTGAAGAATGACGGATCTTGCGTGAATTCGCTTCAGTTGTCGAATGTCCGTACATGTTTCGATTAGGGTTAACAGAGAGTTGAGGCTTTGCGCTCTCATTCGAAGAGTGGGAAGGCCAAAGCTCAGGCCATGGGGCGTTGGCGTCTGAGCCGATTCTTAATAATCACTCACAATTCCTGGAAGGAAAATCAAATTTTGTTGATGAATCCATGTACCATCATTATGGGCGCTGTTATGTTGCCCACATGGCCCCCTTTGATCATGGGGCTTAATAAAGATTTATCCCACGTGAGTAAATTTTAAATATTTTATGTAATACATTAAAGATTAATTAATACGTGATTATGAGTTTAAGTCATTAATTAATTATATATTAATTTAATTAATGAAATGATCAAAATTATAAACATTAAGTATATATATACATATATTTTTTTTTTTATGTTGCTCAAATAACATTAAAAAGAATTTTACTTATTTAAAAGAACTTTTAAATAGTCCCGCCAAATAAACACTTAGATGAAAATGTTTTAAAATTTTAATGATTGAACCCCTTGGCCCAATTAGTTTGGGTAGGCCCAATTCGAGAGCTGCTGTATTTATTCTGCGATCACTCAGCAGCAGCTCTCCCTTTTCTTTTATTATCTTATCCCTTGTAGTATTAATGTATACATACGCTCAACGTCTTCAACCACATATATATATCATCAAGGTTTCGGATGAAAATAAGAGAGGATTATGGGTAAATAGTCGAATCAAAATTATTTTTTGATAAATAAATATATGAAATTAAAAATTCATTTAATAACATAACGTTCATGTAACAATATTAACATAAGTTTATAAGAAATAGAATACAACTCCAGGGTAGATGTTTAGTTTGATTTTGGTTAAAAAAAATTACAAAATCAAATTTAAAAAAATAAGATGTAATAAATGTACTTTATTATGCAACTTATGACCCTATTGGTAGAAAATTTATATATGGTAAATCAATCATCAATAACTATATAAGATAGGTAAGCATGCAGTGGCTAAGATATATAATTTCACCCAAATGAGATTATCTTGTATCACTTTTAAAATTATATACATAAAAATACTTATGTAGAACATTCCATTTCTTGTTTTCTTACAGCATACACGTCCCAGTCATCCACCCCCACCATCCCTCTTCTTCTTCTTCTTCTGATTTTTCGTCTTCCAAAACGATCTTATCTGGACGTGACAAGAGCGAGAGAACAAGGCAGGAAGCAGTATTGCACAAGCCTTGCTCTCTTGGCTGCCTTTCTCAACAGTCGTGGCTGTACGTGTTCGGAGGAGTGCGTGCGACTCTTCGAGCTCTGATCTGCATGTTTCGTCCGCATCATGCTACAGCAAACATGTATATATATATATATGGGGTATGTTAATGGTTTCATTTAATTTCCACTGTGACTTCTCTCTGTTTAATTTCTCAGCTACATAACCAAGCAAACCACATGTCATATGGCGTGACATCTCACAGCCACACGTATATCTTCTGTCTTCATATAATCACTTTGCCCGAAAAGAAAATGGTAACTTGGGAAGAAGAACATTTTCACACGCAATACCCACCGTTAGTCAACTTAATTGTGTGGTGTGGTCTAATATTATTATTGTTGTTTGCGGCCAATAATATATATATATATATATATATATCTACAATAAAGAATTCACATATAATTAAGACGATGAGGATGAAAAATTTGTTGTCGTCGTTTTTATAAGTGTGCATTAAGCGAATTGATATATATTCATGGAACATGGCCCGAAACATATCTCGATCCTTTTGCTCACCTATCACGTCACCAGGCAGCATTAGGTGGTGGGTGGGTTGGAATTGGAATCCTTCTACTCGAACTTGTTTGAATTCAAGCCCCATTCTATGCACCAACTCTCACTTTCTTCTCTAAGAGCGTGCACTCACAAATTAAGCACAAGTAATTACACCATCAGCCCTGATACGAGGTTTCATGCGCGACTGATTCCTTCATTCATTGTTGATTTTATATATATATATATATATATATCGACAAACACCCAAAATTGTCAATTTAATCAACCATAACAGTTTGAAAATCGATTGCATGCGTCTAATTATTTTCATGCCTGTCATGTCAACTTAACCCCCTACTCTCCTACTCCTAGTCCTCCGCTAGATCGATGTTGTTGCTTCTGCTTCCTGTGTTCATAATCATGATGCAACTGAATTTAACCTGGGAAACAAACAAGGCCTAAGTTCCTTTCTGAAGCGACGTGCAAAATGGGACTTTGGCATTGACCATCAAAGGAGAGGGCATCTCGTTTAATGCCTAGGTGTGGGAGAGCTGAATAACCCAAGGCTCTGTTTGGCTGACCTCTCAAAAAAAAAAAAAAAATCACTTCTTTTATCTACTTTTAAAAGAGGTAGAGATGGGTGGTCTTGTGGTCCAAGAGAGGGAGCTTTTTGCTAAGTGCTTTGGTGGTCCAGTCCATAACGAAGGCCTCATTTGAGGGAAAAGAAGGAGGACAAAAGAACATTTGGATGACAAGAGGGGATGGGCTATAAATGCACATTCATAGGACAAAACTCATTCATGTCACAACCTTATCCACATCAAAGGTTCCAAGCCAAATCAAAACCCCAACAACATGCAATTATGTGATTCCTCAACCATCATTCATTTTTTTGTTGTAATTTGATCCTGTTAGCCTCTAAATGCACCACAAAAGGGCCCCTCAAGCATCTTTCTCATCAAAATTTATCACTTGTCAAAGAAAATACATGTCTCTATTATATATTTTTTAATTACTTTTATCTCAAAATTCTCTTATAATTATCTTGATACGAGACATTATTCTTCTATAGGCACAATAATATTATATTCGGGTTAAATATGATTCTAAAAGCATAAGTCCTTTGAGTTAATTTAAAACTAAAAATTTTGATTAGAAATATAAGATCCATCATTTTGGATAAGGCAACTGATCCCATCGCTTGTGGGGCAAGCCTTGGCCTGTGGCCACGCGTATAAATTAGACACTCCAATGTTGATGCATTTGAAATTACACGTCTTAGAGCGACATAATGCAATGTGAGTACTATGGCAGTGGCTAAAGTTTGTGATTACTACTGTTTGTCTATTTGTTGCACTATTTCTGAAGACTGAGAAAAAGCAAACTTTTGCCTTGGTTTGATTTGGACCCAAAGGGTGGAATTAGGTTGGGTCCTGTGCCAAAGGAGTCTGACTAGTTTCCTTGTACATGTGATTGCAATTGGACTCAATGGGCTTGGGCACAGTTCAAATTGAACATTGATATTGGAAGATCCTCCAAGGTCTTGTTTGGATTGGAAAACAAAAAAATTGTGACTTCTTATCAATTGATGATGCCACTGGTACCTGTTTAGAATTTGATGAGATTGACCCTTATAGACATCAACTTTATTGCGATAATGACACGTGAATTTGTGTTAAAATTGTAGAAAAAAAACACCATCATTGTCAGCTATGTTTAGGTGTCTAAAATTAGGATAACCCTCAAGTTTCTTTACGGCCTATCATGAGAAGATAGAAGATTTTTTAAACCATCCTAATATTATTCAAAACTCCATGAAAAAATTATGCTTCTTCTAAAATAATACACTATTAATTCTTCTACCATTGATAATTCTCATTTAAAAAAATTTCGTAATGGCGCCAGCCACTTGTTCTTTATAAAAAGTTTTAAATACTTTTTTAAATAAATACGTTAAAATTGTCACTTTTCTTTTATTCATATATATAAACTGCTTTGTTTAGAAAAAAATTGATTGGTTCTGTTATTTTTTATATAATTTTTTGTCGCGTAGACAATGCATGCAACATTATGTTTATGTAATAAAATTAATATATTTTTCTTTTTTGATGAATAATTTTAACCAAGTACTGTCCACTACCTCCATTAAGTACTGTGAGAATCTTTTAATAGTTTGAAAAATTACTATAATTGTTTGGTTCACATATGACCAAGCCATATTAATAGTAGTAGTATGGAAAGAATATATAATAGATCTAATATTTAATTTATATTGTTCAAAAGTTTAGTTTGTTCAAAAGTTTAGAATATTGTGAGATTGCGAGTGCGATTCGATTTTTATGTAAAATTATACAATACTTTGTATTTATATGAGAGCTCAAATTTTAGAGTTCGACTCATAACGAATTTGTTCGTTCATCTAGATCGATGAAATAAGCGAAACACAAATTTTAGAGATGATAGAATAGTCTCATCTGAAAGTTATTTGTGTATCAAAGACTCTTTGATTTTTTCATGTTTTAAAAAAAAAAATTATATAGTCGACATATATAATAATTACAAAAAATTGCACCTTAAAATTCAGTATATAATACATCCATAAGTTATATCACAAATGTGACGCAATAATACTTCAACGTTTCATTTCGATACAGTACCGTATCTTGTCGGGAGGTTAATAGTTAATGTTATATATTATTATTAATAATACAGACAAAATCCACCAAACTCAAGGTCATTACATCATATGCATAGTGGCAGCCTTTTTTTATGACTATAATATTATGAGCTTTTGTATGGCTGTTGATTACTCATCAAAGCTCAATCATGAGGAGCCCAAATCGTAATTATTTACCCTAATTAATTACATATTATTGTTAGTTAACTAGTCTTAATTTTGATTAGTAGCGTGGAATATGATTTTGGGTGCATTCCTATGTCCATAAATGAGAAGTTTAAAACGTCTTTTTTGAGATAATATTAGAAGGTGAATGAACACGTTACTGAATGCATTGCGATGACGATGACTTTTATGTGTGTTTCAAGTATGATTATAATTGATGGATGTTCTACAAAAATTTGAACTTGATCAGACTCTATTACTCATTTTAGCATGTAACACATTTCGTGTTAGTAATTATTGATAAATTATTTAATCTTTTTCTATTTTTTTAAAATCGTGTGAGATATATAATTAGGGATAAGCATGACTCATAGACTCAATAACAGAAGGCAAGGTAACATGTATTAATAGAAACACTAAAATTTTTTAATGTTAAAATTAATTTAAATTATTATACAATAAAATAATTTTGAAGTTGAATTAATATATATTATTAACTTTTGTTAATAAATTTTGATAAACATAAAAACAACTAAATTTTAAAATGACTTGAAATTTAACCATTGTAATTATAAAAAAAATAAAATACCATGATTAATTTATTATAAAATAATAAATTAAAAGACTACTAGTATAATTTTTGCGATTTTTGGAGGAGTAAGAAATGGGTAATTTGTGTGTGGGATGTAGACTTGAATGCAACGTGTAAAAGGAGAGTGGATATTGGCTTGTGAAGAAGAATACAAAAGTAGAGTTAAAAAATGTTTTTGTCACATATGATGAGAGATGACACCTAAAATAACAATCCCAGCAGGGATTAGTAAAAAGTGGTGATTTGACGTACAAATCACGTAAATTTTAAATTCCACAAATACCCCTACTCAGAGGCCATCTGTCCTCACTCCTATCCTAGCCTAGCCTAGCTTCCTGGTAGTCCACTTGAAGTAATAGTTGTTCTCGACAGTGATACAATGATATAGTTAATTTCTTAAATTTGTAAACGTGTCATAATTGATTTATTAAATATTAAATATTAAATATTAAACATTAAATTTTATTAAAGTAAATAAGTAAATATATATTCGAATGGGGGCCGAGGTGGCATACCATTATTAACACCAAAAAATAATGTTAATGTATTGAAATATTTTAAAATATATCATATTTCCACGGAGAGAGAGAGAGAGAGCAGAACATGAAGACAGTGGGGTGGGAGCAAAGAGCTTTAGTTGCTGGCGAGACACTGTCGTGTGACTGACGAAACAGCAGCAGCAGCAGCAGCAACTGCAGCTGTTCAGTCTTCAGAAGAAGAAGGATATCGAGGGGTGGTCCCCACAGTCCTGCCCTTGTTTACTTTTCCTTATTACAGTAACCCTAACGCACACTGGTCCCCCCCCCCCCCCTTCTCCTCCCCTACAGTGGTCCCCCCTGCTCGCCAGTCGCCAGATTGTCATCATCGTCGGTGGACCCCAACGTGCTGCGGGGACCGCCAGCCCGAAACAGTCTCTCTATTGATTAGCCGGCGGCGGACCACCCATATACACACCACTTAAAATAAATAGAACAAATTAGAATTACAAAAATTAAAGCCTTTTAACATTCCCTAGCCCAAGAGAGAGAGAGAGATAGAGAGAGAGGCGGAGGAAAGAGAGAGACAGTGGTCCCATTGGTTACTCCTGGCGATGCGAAACGTGGCGACTGTTGATTGGGTGAAGTTGGCAACTGATTGGAGCTGGTCCCCACCCTTGTGGTCCCAGCGCCCACAGCTTGCCGCGTGTCCTCGCAGGGCGGTCGTTGTCTATCTCCGCGAGTGGCGGAGACGGAGAGTGTGTATGTGGAGTTACGGCGTTACGGTCGCTGGCCTTCTCCTCAGGAATTTAATTTTCTTTCTTTTTTTTTTCAGAATCAGAAGCAAATAAATGAAAACGACATTGGTTATAACTCTCTTTCCGATCAATTTTATATTCTTCGAAATTTCAAACATGCTTTAAAATTCGCAACAAATGTAAATTGCTTTTAAGCTGAATAAAAAGGACATAGATAAATGCATTAAAAATAAATAATTGTTATATGTGTTTTTAGATGTGAATAATTCTTGAAAAATGATAAATTAATTTTTTTTTTAATTTCTATGCATGTTCTCATCTCCCCACATGAAAATTTCTCATAAGATGATGAATTGAAATTCTTATAATTTTTATACGTTGTTTTTATTCACTAGCATGAGGAATTTTTATAATTCCTATATATAATCTGTTATATAATTTTAATGTCAAGAATTTTATAAAATTGGGAATAAAAAATATTATGTATCGTCTTTTAAGTGTCAATACGGTAAATTCTCATAAAATGAGTAATCATAACTATCATAATCTTTATGTATCATTTATATATATTGACGTGAGAAATTTTTAATTAAAAGATGAATAATTGAAATTCTTGTAATTCCTAAACCAAAATTCCTATAATTCTTATGCACTTTGTTACTTTGTTGACTAACGAGGGAATTCCCTTATGATGAAATCTTTGTAATTTCTATGCATCATCTTCACATGTCAATGTGAAAATTTCTCATAATTCTTAAATTAGAATTCTCATAATCCCTGTGCATTGTCTTGTGCCAAGATGGAGAATTCCTTTATAGATGAAAAATCAAAATTTTCATAATTCATTTGCACATTCTTCATGTGGAGAATTCTCATAATTCTAATACACATTTTTATTTGTTGACACGAGAAATTCTCTTAAAATTCTATATATATATTATCATCACTTGCTGATGTGAGGAATCTCTCTTAGACAAAGAACCTAAAATTTTCATAATTATTGTGCATTGTTGTCACATGCTAATATGAGGAATTACTATAAGACAAAGATCTGAAAATTCTATATAGTAATTCCTATGCATTGTTTTCACGTGTCTCGTATGGAAAATTCTTGTAAGATCGAGAATCTAAATTCTCATGCCCTATCATCTTATGCTAATGTGAGGAACTTCTGTAAGACAAGAAATGAAATTCTAATAATTTCTAAATCAAAATTTCATAATTCCACTCCACTATCTTCATATGTCGACTCGTGGAATTCTTATAAGATGAGAAATCAAAATTTTTATAATTCTTAACATCATTGTCACGCTTTATATAGGAAATTCTTATATTTTCATACGTTAACGTAAAAAATTCTTCTAAGATAAGAAATCAAAATTGAATTCTTTATTTACAAGCATTAGGAGATCAAGATGATGTATATATATATATATATAAATTCCTTATATCAATATACATAATTGGCACACCTTTCTAATTTAAAAAATTATTATTCATGAACGTGATGCATAAAAAATCCTCACTTTGAGCACATGGAAAAACCATCACCTTAACACATATAATTGGCAGATCATTTCAATAACACAAAAAGTTAATGTAAATAAATTCAAAATCCAAACACTTAAGAAGTTTTCCCGATCAATATGTCCGATTTATCATCTCATTCTTTATTTCCTTTCAAGTCTTTAATTAATCGACCACACAATTAAATTGGCTGTACCTGCCCCCATCTAGAAGAGGTGACGAGGACAAAAGGAACTCCAATTTAATATAAGTCGACAGATTCTAAGTCTAACCATGCTACTTCAGCGAAATAGGGACATTGAATTTTCTAGAGATAATTAATATAATATAATATAATTCTTTTTAGATGCATAACAGATATTTTTCTATTCTATTAATTAAAAGCTATATATATATATATCTACCCAAAATCACAAGAATTCTTCCTTGGCCTACGCATTAAGACAATTATTAGTCATCCACCATGACCGCGCGCACCCAGAGCGCGTTGTGTAGAACGAAGTCAAATCAGGTTGTAAAACCACGCCTTCGCACGTACGTCAATCCATAAAGTCACCCGTCGTACACTTCCAAATTTCCAATCAACTATACTTGGCTCCCCCACGTGTTCCCACGCGCCTGCCCATCCCAACAACTGCTCCGCCGACGGATCGTATTACTCCCCCCTCCCCCTCCCCCTCCCCCTCAACTCCGCAACCCGGTTTCTCGATCCTTTTCCCTCCCTGCAAACCACTTTCCGGAAACCGCTTTTGTTCCGTAATAAATAAAGATCCCCGTTTATCACTCGTTGTCTCTCCAGAAACCACTCTTCTTCAACTTGGAAATCTCTCTCTCTCTCTCTATAATATATATAGGTCTTCTTGAATATACATATCTGTTCTGTTGTCAATCCAATATGTAGCGCGCGCGTTCTCTCTCGCTCCCTCTCTCACTGTTCCAACAGTTGATATTCTCTTCTCTCTCTATATAGTCTCTGACTGTGTAGTCGTTTCTTTACCTACATCCTTGGGTTTGAATTTCTGTATAAGTATTGACTATATAGGATGAGAGTATTGTGGTGAGAGACCATTTCAACTATGGCGTTTCCGAACCACTTGTCTCAAGAAATGGCGCTGCAGCATTTCACTGGCCAGCACTTGGGGGAGAACACGTCGGTTTTGCGCAGCATATTGCCTGAACAGCTAGGTCAATCGTCCCCGGACGGTGCCGGGAAGGAGCATAAGGAGATACAAAGGCTCATCTTGGAGTCGGCAGCCGGGAAGGCAGCGGAGCACCACCATCAGCCACAGCAAGTCGGTGTCGGTCCGACGTGGCTCAACAGCGCGATTCTCCGGCAGCACGGTCAGAACTTCCTCAATTTGCAGACGGCCACCGACGCGACGACATCACAGGCATCGAATCAGTGGCTCTCGCGGTCGATCCACGTTAACGACGTGAGAGACGACGTGCAGGTCTCAAACGATTCGATGATCGCCGCTGGGATATCGCACGAATCGGCTGATTTGAACAACAAGAAGTTGGAGAACGGGGGGGGAGGAGGTGGCGGAGAATTGGCCGGGACCGACGTCGGCGGCGGCGATGGGATATTGAATTGGCAGAACGTAAAGTACAAAGCTGAAATTCTGGCCCATCCTCTCTATGAACAGCTGTTATCGGCTCATGTGGCGTGCTTGAGAATCGCAACACCGGTGGATCAGTTGCCCAGAATCGACGCCCAGCTTGCCCAGTCACAGCACGTAGTGGCCAAATACTCGGCACTTGGCGGCCCTACTAGCATTGGCAATGATAAAGAGCTTGATCAGTTCATGGTAAGCCGCGAGTATTTTCTTTCGTTCTCGCTTGCCATTGTTGCTATATATTTTCTCTGGTCCTTGGTTTGAATTTTGTTTGTTTTATGATTTTTATGAGCCTGAAGATCAATTTACTTACTCTGGTGTTGTTCGAGACCTGTTTGTCATATGCTCTTTATGAAACTCAATATGGATTTATTCTGGGAATTTGTTCCTGATAACCGACTTTAAAGCTAGCTGTGTGCCATACATCGTGCAGTTATGCAGAAGTTTCCCAATTTTGTCTTTGGCTGTCACAATGAGACCATAGTAATTCAACATGGGATAAAAATTTCCTTACGAAATTTTTTATTTGTTTTCTTCACATTAATTGAGTTAAAACATGAGGGCAAATGTTGTTGAATTTGTTCTTTTTTTGTCTCTCTTTCTTGCTCATACTCATATCACATGGGTGTGAGGTGGGCAGCGAGGGCTGCCAGGAAAAAAAACTTCAGTAAACACTGTGCCTTTGTGGTAACTTATTTCTTGGAACTGAAGGCTTTGTTATGCATGTGAAATGTTGTGCAAAAGCTATAAATTCCTCTTAAGATATAGACTTATAGGCAATTAGTTACACAGAAGTTAATCGTGATGACCATCCATATGCCACCTCACGCACGGTCAGGTCATTATGGTAAAATCATTACGTCATCTTTCACAATGTGCCAATTTTTTTCTACGCCACCTCAGATAAGTGTAATTATGACTTGATATGCTGTTTTAGGTTTGCATAAACATATTCAGTATATTAAAATTAAATACCTAATTACCTATTGGATGCTTTGATTGTTGATATGACATAAAAGACGATATTGTTGCTCACCATAAACACGGATATGGAGATATGAGATAAGAGACATGGGGAACATAATATTTTTTTAAAAAAAGTAAAAAATGGCACAATCAAGATACATTAAATAGTTAAATATTTTTTATATTTTTAAAGCATAATAAAGCATTAAAAGATTTAAAATTATAATCTTAATTTCCAAATATGCAAGCAAAATTTATAATAAAGCAGTAAGGGTTTTATTAATTAACATGTCTTATGTGTGTCTCCTCCCATATTTTTTTAAAAAAATTTAAGAAAGTGTTGGTCACACTACGTGGGCGTGTCCTATGCACATTGGAGGCATGTCAAAGTATCCGACTGGTTGGCCACACCATACGACAACTCCTAAAATGCATCCGCCCTTTATAGTTGTTGCCTAGCACCTATGCATCGAGTGTTTGTCAAGATTCAGACTTTTTAAACCGCATTTCTTGTGCAAATATCTGCTGAACTTTGGATTTTGTTGGCGGTAAAAGTTCTGACAGGAATGGGTATATCGCAAATGTGTGCAACAATGTCCAGAAAGAAGTTAGGTCTCACACACTCTAAGAACCAAATATTACAAGACACTCTAATTATTCTGGGCATTACCTTAACCTGTGTTTTGCTAGAACCTTGGTTTGATTAGAATTTATGGAAGCCTTTCTTCTTATTCTTCGTGGGACAGTAACTGACAACTATAACAAATCCCAAAACACTTTGAAAGCATTTGGGGTTGTTTCCTTAAGATGGTGACAGGTTGTTGCACTGTTACTTTGAAGTCATACTATATTGGAGATATTTACCTATTCAGATAGGGAAATCTGCTTAATGTTTCATCTTTTTGTGTCACGCATGTTTAAATTGAGTTTCACAAAAATGGAAGACGTGGAAAATATGATGTGATTGAAAAGAACAACCTTTTGAATGCATCTCAAATTGAACCAATCATTCATTGAATTTTAATACGTATATAATCTAACAGTCTGCTAGTTTAATGTCAGTGAGAAGACAACCAACATGTAATGTCTATCTGTCTTCTCTGTGATAGGATGTTTCAAACTGGAGGCAGCGGAATTAAGGCATTTTGATGATTATCTCTTGCAAATCATGTACGCGTTGAATGGAAACTGATTAACTCATACTTTTGCGTATTCGGTTTCTTTGAGAAACTGGAAGTACAAAAATCTGTAATTTTTGCTTGAGTGGAAACAGTTTCATATTATAGGTTATGTTTTTGACCTCGAATTCTTTATTCTACAAGATGCTTCTAGCAGTCAGTTGTGTAGACAACTTGGATTGTAAGAGTTGTACGATTATCTTATTCCTCTTTTTCTCTGAGGTTAGATCACTGCAATTTAGAGTCATTGGAGGTGTTGAGCCACTCATAAGAGTACCCATTCATCGCCCTTAATGACTGCACATGTTGGCATACACCCTGCAACACTTTGGAGGAAAGAGGTCAAAGAAAATTTTTAAAGCACAATTCCTGATAATATTATATCTTTTACCTACAAATCGAGCTGAATTAATTTTCCTGAATGAAACTTCTATTCTGATTGGCTGGATTAATTTGGAAGAAATATTAAGATAGACCTGCTTAGTTTTCGCTCTTTATTTCAATGTAGGGATGTTATTGAGATTAATTTGAAGGGCCTTTTGGATGAATCCCTATCATAATAAATTTGCTTAGTGTCTGCTTATAATTCAGGTCTTCCATATCCCTGTTGCTCATGTTGAAGGAAAATACCAATTATGCCGTGTTATTCTTGCTGCTCTATATGATGACTTGCCATTCTTTGTATAATTCGTGATGTCACTTAACTTGAATGAGGACTGAATAATTTTCAATAATTAGAAATCAGGTAGACCACGCTACCTAAGTTCATACAAGAACTGGAGCACCGTCACTTGTGCTCCTGTCAGTGTCATAAATGACTGCTTCTGTTTCTACAGTTACCTTATACGTAAACATAAATATAAATATATTCCGAGTCAAAACGAAAGTTGTTTTCAACTATAGCTTCTTATTCAGTTCTCTTCTCTTATAATATAGACGCATTATGTGCTGCTGCTCTGTTCTTTCAAAGAGCAACTGCAACAGCATGTTCGTGTGCATGCAATGGAAGCGGTAATGGCTTGCTGGGAGATTGAGCAATCACTGCAAAGCTTAACAGGTATTTTTTTCCTTATAATTTTATGCTTACTTCATTTGTTCATTTCTAGAAAAAAAACGTTGCAGTTTCCTTTTCCTTTTATAAAATGCTTTGAGCTAAAATATATTCCAGGAGAAAATACTTCTAGTTTTACTTGTTTTCTTGCTTGTAATGAAACTGATTATCGTACAAGAATCTCGCAAGTTGACACTTTTGGACCTTTACTGATACTAAAGTTCCAGTTACAATTTGCAATCTCTCCTTTCTTTTAGTATTTTTTTATGAAAAATCATATTCTTGATACAGTATCTTCAAATTCATAATTGACCACACCCCATCTATAATCCTAGACATTTTTCTGGGGGGGAAGAAGATATGGTTAATACAGCATCTGAGCGAAAAAGGTTATTCGTGGCAAAGAATGTATCATTTATCTTGTGATCCCTAGTATTGCCACCAACAATTAGCTAACAGGAAAAGGTGCATTTGAGATGTTCTGAATTCTTTTGAGAACTTTACTGGAGACCATTTTGTTTTTCTCTTTTTGTTTCACTAGTCTTGACTTGGCTCTGAATTCTTCCCCCTTGTAAATCATTCAATAATATCAAACTAGAGGGCATAATCATGAAAACAATGTATATATATTTAATATTCTTGACAAGTAATAGGAAATCAATAATATTGAAGGAACCAATTGTGCAAAGCTATGTTCATTTATTAAATTAGTCTAATATGAATGGAAGTATGGTATATGTCACATCCTGTGATTGGTAGTCTTCTTTCGGTCTCAACTATGAAGCAAAGCTCCAAATATAGAACTGGAGTACTTGGAAGGTTTCTTAAGTTTGTTTTCCTGATCTAGATAATCGTGTATAGTCAAGTAGAATATTGGCTTTTTCTTTGTCAATGAGAGGTTATATTTTGACTCCACCACCATTGTATTGTTCACCCAATCCAATATGTTCACTTACTCCTAATCCCTCATGAATATGTTTGTTGGTCATGTTTCACTGGGTCTTGAGTTTTTCAAATTTCACATGAAATTCCATCATTCGTCACAAGCAATAGCTCCTTGTTTTAGAAACCTGCTCTATGCTATTCCTTCACTTGTACACCTATGCTCAAGATTGTCAATGCTCTTTTCGGATTTTTGGTTTTGGATATGTTTGCAGCAAAATTTTTGGGATGATTTATTTGTTTTATTATGAACTCCTAAAAGTGTGAATGTATCAAAGCTACTATATTAAGGGGGTGTTTGGCTTAGCGGTTCGGTCGCTTATACGTTGGTATAACAGTTTAAATGTTATACAACTTTTTTTATTACGCATTTATTAAAAATTCAAAAGCTTAAACGTTGTCGAACTTATAAGATATTTTAACAACGTTTTCAAGGTTTGTTTGGCTAGACAGCTTGACCATTTATAAGCTGGTATTGTAGTTTTTAAGCTACTTAACTTATTTGACTAAAGTGTTTGGCTTGTCATAAAAGCGTTTAAGTTATATAACTTAAACACTCTTACATTAGCGTTTTGCAAAAGCTGGTACGAGGGAGCTTTTGCAAAATGCTGCTACCAAATAAGCTGTGTTGATCGAGTATTTTACCATTTTACCCTCATCATTTTTGTTAATTTTCAGCCACGCCCTTCTTCTTCAACCTCTGCCTCCCATCCCAGTCGCCCCAGCTTTTTCGGCCGCCACCTCCAGCCATCGCCGTTGCCCCCACTGTCTGTCCATCTCCCCCCATCACTGTCCCCACCCCCATTGGCTGCAACCTCTAGCTCCACTATTCTCGTTGGTTGTTGCCTCCAACCTCCATCTTCTATGTTCGCCGCTTCCTCCTCCATTAGCCGTCGTCTGCCGCCTCTAGCATCTATCGCCTGTCGTTCGCCGCTCGCGTCTGTTGCTTCCATCGCCTGCGACTGCCTCTCTGTGGGTGTATATATATATTATATTAGTATTTTTTTAATAATTATATATAATTTTGATAAAATTTTATCATTAAACATTAATTTATAATTTAATTTGATTAGAAATTAGTATTTTTATGTTTTTTATTTTTATTATTTAATAACATGTCTATTTTCGTATTTTTGTCAAGTTCTGATAACTTATTAGCTCTTTTAAACCAAACACATAATTATTAATCGATATCTTAAAAGTACATTTATCCAAATACATTATCAACTTAAACGCGTTTTAAACCACTTAAAAGTTGAGTAGTTTAAAAGCTTCCAAAAAAACGTTTAGCCAAACAGGCCCCCAATAAGCTCCCACTCCCCCCATCTTTTCCAAATAAGCTGGTGGTAGTTTATTTTGTTGACTAAATAAATTACTATTTTCCCCTCAAACAACTCCAATATTTATAACTTTTTGTCCCTAAAATATTTACAACTCTTGCTCATCCTCTCCCATCTCCTTCTCTGGTAACCTCCTTCATTACTGACATTCATCATCGCTGCCTTTAGCCCAGTATCGTCGCCTGGATCTCCTTTTTTGTTAAGTCCATCACTGCCTCCTGCTTCTAGATAGGCCGCCGCCTCCAGGCCAGCGCATTGCCATCGCTTGGATCTCCTTCTTCATCCTGTCCATCGTCGCCTCTTGCTTCTAGATCGATCATCGCCTCCTTTGTCATCGTCACTTCATCCCCTACCCTTCCTTCTCTCTCTCTCTCTCTCTCTATATATATATATTAATGTCTCAACATATATATTTAACATTTTTATGAATTAAACTTAAATTTAAACATAAAGTATTATATTAATATATATTTTAAATAATTATATATAATTTATCAACATATAATGGTCAAAATTTTATTAGTTGGACATCAATTTTTAATTTATTTTTATTAAAAATTAGTATTTTTATAAATTTTATTTGTATTATTCAGCAACATGTCCATTTTAGTGTTTGTTTTTGTTAAATTCTGATAGTTTATTAGATTTTTCAAACCAAACACATAACTATATAATTGATAATTTAAAACACATTTACTCAAACATGTTATCAACTTAAACGCTAACTAACTTTTAAGTTTTACATAGCTTATAAGTAGAAAGGCTTATGATAAGCTATAAAAAAAAAAAGTTGAGCCAAACAGGCTCCAAGTTTTCTAATTCTAAAAAATGCAAAAGGAGGATACTATTCGTTGTTACCATTTGACCAATTAAAACGAACAGCCAATGGATTTTATAGTTTTCAATTGATATTTAAGTCATTGACAAATGAGTCTACATCTGACCACATGGATCCCTTGTATCTGGAATGTGTAATTATTGGCAGGTGAAAGCTCATCTTTCACTTCAGTGAAGATATTTCCAATAGAGAAAATCGTTTAAACTCTGCTGGTGTTTTAGACTCTTCTTAAGTTGGAACAGACTCTTGTACAACAGTTGATTGCTTAGCTACCCAACTCCTAAAATTATTTAGCGTGGTTAGTTAATTCATTCGTACAGGTTGATTATAAATTTACGATGCTGGCTGAGAAAGAAAAAAGTGTACAGGAGTACAGGAATTTCAATAGTAGATATTTGGAGAAAACCAGCTTGTGTCTGAAGAAATCAGGAAGGTCATCTATGTTGTACGAAAGAACGATATAATGATTTTGCATCCTATGCTGCATAAAACGATGGTATTTGAGACCGACCATCACGTGCTACCTCAACAATCAAGCCTTGGGAGTAGCGATCTCAAACTTTGGCCATGTCGGACCTCGGGGATAGAACCTGCAAGACAATGGAGTGGCGGGGCTTGGATCCCCCGAGGTGGACTCCGACACTCAAATTAGTAGAGTAAATGCGAGTCGTCCTAAATATAAGAGCTAGAGAGCTTTTTATACCTGATGAGGACCTCTATTTTTTATAGGCGGATCCGCTTTGAGGTACCCGAGATAAAATCTAAGGTAGGTGTGCACGACTCCCTAGAACCTCGGTCAAGATAGACCGGGTCTTGCGGTCCGGCCCGAATCTTTCAGACTCCGCACCGGATTGTTGACTTGCCACGTGTCATTCTCTCGGGCAATCCACGTGGCAAGTGAGGCCACTAGCGCGTAGGGGTATTCTTGTAATTTTAGGTAGTGCCACATCATTTGCCCCCCACTCCTTGAGTTGAGCTGAGAATCACGCTGGGTCGAGGAGTAACTTAATTTCTAAGATTATTTGACTATAGATTTTTCCCAAGGTGCATAAGAGTATTTTTAAGTATGAGACAAATGATGGTGATGATCTATGAGACCAGCCACCACACGCCGCCTCGACAAATGGACCTCGGGAATGGAAGCTTCAGACTTGGGTATTCCTGACCTCGAATCTGTAGCTTGCACTTCGAACTTGGTTATGCCTGGTGCTATTTGTGGGGATGTAGTATGTAAGATAATGGAGCAACAGGGCTGGTCAGGTTGGGATTTCCTGGTCAGGTTGGTCTGGTTGGGATCCCCTCATTAGGCTGAGATTTCCTGGTCTGGCTGGGCAGGCTGGGATTCCTTGGTCTAGCTGGTCTGGCTAGGATATCCTCCGATCAGGCGGGGATTTCCTCTGGTTAGGTTGGGATTTCCCCTGTTCAGGTTGGGATTTTTCCTGATCAGGCTGGGATCCCTTGGTTTGGCTGATCAAGCTGGGATCCCTTGGTCTGGCTGATCAGGCTGGGATATCCTCTGATCAGGCTGGGATTTCCCCTGGTAAGGTTGGGATTTCTCCTGGTCAGCCTGGGATCCCTTGGTCTAGCTGATCAGGCTGGGATATTCTCTGGTCAAGCTGGGATCCCTTGGGTTCTTGACCATTGAATTTCATTCACTCCCACGCAGAAGAAGGTGTTGGGCTCTAAAATTTTTTCAGCCATTAGTCCACCTTCGGCTTATGGATGGCCTAGGGCACTTGACCCTTGGATTTTCGCCACTCCCACGCGAAAGAGGGTGTTGGGCTCTAACTTTTTTCTAGCCATTAGTCCACGTTCGACTTGTGAACGGCCTAGAGCACTTGACTCTTGGATTTTCGCCACTCCCAAGCGAAGGAGGGTGTTGGGCTCTGAATTTTTTCCTTAGCCATTAGTCCATCTTCGGCTTGTGGACGACCTAGGGCACTTAACCTTTGGATTTTTTCCACTCTCATGCGAAAGAGGGTGTTGAGTTTCTTCTAGCCATTAGTCCACATTCGACTTGGGGACGGCCTAGGGCTCTTGACGCTTGGATTTTCATCACTCTCTCGCCGAGGAGGGTGTTGAGTTTCCTCCGTCCATTAGTCCACCTTCATCTTGGGGACGACCTAGGGCTCTTGGCACTTGGATTTTAGTCACTCCCTCGCGAATGAGGGTGTTGAGTCTATTTCGGCCATTAGTCCACCTTCGGGCATGTGGACAGCCTAGGGCACTTGACCCTTGGATTTTTTCCACTCTCGTATGAAGGAAGGTGTTGAGCTCTGAATTTTTTTCGGCCATTAGTCCACTTTCAGCTTATGGACGGCCTAGGGCTCGTGACCTTTGAATTTTAGCCACTCCCTCGCAGAGGAGGGTGTTAGGTTAAAGTTTTTCCTTGGCCATTAGTCCATCTTTGGGGACGGCCTAAGGCTCGTGACCCTTGAATCTTAGCCACTCCCTCGAGGATGAGGGTGTTGAATTTTTTTCGATCATTAGTCCACGTTCGACTTGGGGATGGCCTAGGGCTTTTGACCCTTGGATTTTCGCCACTCCCTCGCCGAGGAAGGAGTTGAGTTTTTTCTGGCCATTAGTCCACATTCGACTTGGGGACGACCTAGCTCTTGACCCTTGGATTTTCGCCACTCCCTCGCTAAGGAGGGTGTTGAGTTTTTTCCAGCCATTAGTTCACCTTCGTCTTGTGGACAGCCTAGGGCACTTGACTCTTGGATTTTTGCCACTCCCACACGAAGGAGGGTGTTGGGCTCTGAATTTTTTCTGGCCATTAGTCCACCTTTGGCTTGTGGATGACTTAGGGCTTGTGACCCTTGGATTTTAGCCACTCCTTAGCGGAGGAGGGTGTTAGGCTAGAGTTTTTCCTTGGCCATTAGTTCACCTTTGGGTACGGCTTAGGGCTTGTGCCCCTTAGATCTCAGCCACTCTCTCGCGGAGGATGGTGTTGGGCTAGAATTTTTTCTTGGCCATTAGTCTACCTTTAGGGTGGTTGTGTTTCCATATTGTACTTGTTGGTTTCACCATGTCAACTAAGTTATGGAACACAACTATATCAATTATCTTCATTCACCACCATCTCATGAAATTTCTCCATGTGAAGATGGTGTTCAAACTTCATTTCATCATTACTCCGCCAGGGGATATTATCCACTGCCGGTCCCAAGCCCGGATAAAGGAGGAGGGTTGCGTTAGGTAGCCGACAACCAGCGTAAAACCTAGTCGGATCTAAATATGAATTCTAGACAAACTATCTGTTGGGATGTAACCCACATAGAAGTCTAAAATTCATGTAGCCAACCCCACATAGTGGGATAACGGCTGGATATGTTGTTGTTGTTGTTGATTAGTCTACCTTTAGGGATGGCTTAGGGCTCGTGACCCTTGAATTTTAGCCACTCCCTCGAGGATGAGGGTGTTGATTTTCTTCTGGCCATTAGTCCACCTTCGTCTTGGGGACGACCTAGGGCTCTTGACCCTTCTTGTCGGGCTACTCATCCCTTTTGACCCTCATTATTTCTTCAACGTTGATGTACTTGTTTGCCCGGGCAAGGATTTCTGTGAAGGTACGAGGCAGGGTCTTGGCCTAGGATTGAGCAAACGACCCAACCCCCAAACCATTCTGAAGGGCCACCATTGCAATTTGCTAATCGAACTTGTCGATGCTCAAAGCTACCTCCTTAAACCTGGCCACAAAATCCCTTAGAGACTCACCTTGGTTTTGCTTGATGTTAACCAAAGCCATAGAAGACTTCCGGTGGCGCTTCAAGGGAGCATAATAGGCTAGGAAACAAGTCTTTAGCTCTCCCCAACTGTTGATGGAACGATGGGCAAGACAAGAGTACCAAGTCCGGGCATGGCTTCCCAAAGTGGCCAAAAAAACCTGACACCATATCGCGTCTGACCCCGATTGCACCAGCATGTGAGAGGAAAAAAACTCTACATGATCATAAGGGTCTGTGTTTCCATCATAGAGCTTGATGGATGGGATACGAAACCTCTCCGGAGGAACCTCTGCCATAATGCTCTTACTCAGGGGTTGGTTAAAACCGAAGTGGGGCAACTCTTCCTTTCCTTTCTTGAGTTCCTAGACTTACCTCTCCAGAAAACGCAACCGCCTCTCCTGCGAAGTCCCTCCTTCTCGTGAGGGGGAATAAGTAGATCCTGCTGCCTCAGAGGGATGGATTTCTTGGTCCGACTGGCAGGATTGACGAGGCTCCTGAGTAGGAGGAGGTGACTGGTTCTTCTCCCGCTAAGAGGGCACATGCAGACGATGCTATTCATTCTAGTGTAGATAGCCAGTCAACAACTCAGTTAACTGTTGGACCTGATTTTCCAGCTTGGTGAGTCGGTCCTTTGGCATTGGATTGGTCGGAGGTGGTGGATTCTCCCCCTGCGCCGGGGCCTTTAGATTGGCACCAGCTTGGCTACGAGTCACGTCTTTTCAAGGAGCCATGTAGTTAGTTATGGCGAGGAGCGAAAGTCGTTGACACTTGTGGAAAGACCGAGGTCCAAGGTGAGGAGTGGAAGTCGTTAACACTTGTAGAAAGACCAAGGTCCAAAGTGAGGAGTGGAAGTCGTTAACACTTGTAGAAAGACCAAGGTCCGAGGTGAGGAATGGAAGTCGTTAACACTTGTGGAAAGACCGAGGTCCAAAGCGCGAGGCATGGAAAGAAGAGGCTGATAAGTATGGACGTCGGCCCCACGGTGGGCGCCAAATGATGATGGTATTTGAGACCGACCACCACGTGCCACCTCGACAATCAAGCCTCGGGAGTAGCGACCTCGAATTTTGGCCATGTCGGACCTCGGGGATAGTACCTGCAAGACAATGGAGTGGCGGGGCTCAGATCCCTCGAGGTGGACTCCGACGCTCAAATTAATAGAGTAAATGCGAGTCGTCCTAAATGTAAGAACTGGAGAGCTTTTTATACCTAATGAGGACCTTTATTTTTTATAGGCGGGCCTGCTTTGAGATACCAGAGATAAAACCTGAGATGGCTGGGCACGACTCCTGAGGACCCCGGTCAAGATGGAACGGGTCTCGCGGTCCGCCCCGGATCTTTCCGACTCTGCATCAGATTGTTGACTTGCCACGTGTTAGTCTCTCAGGCAATCCACGTGACGAGCGAGGCCACTAACGTGTATGGGTATTCTTGTAATTTTAGGTAGTGTCACATCATAACTTTTGTGTAGCAGCTGACTGGATGAAAACTTACTGACCACTGACATTTTCTTCTGCCCTTAATTCATGCATACGATCTTCATTTCTTCAGCAGTTAAACATTCAAAGAACAGTCCAATGATATTACATTAACTTTTTTATGGAATGATTTATCCCATGTGTGTTTATATTATTATCTCTGTTACTTCTGAGAATTTGCAACGTCTTATAAAGATATTATTGTTGCAGAATTAGTATATTTCTCTACTACTCATGAGACTTTAATTGAATAGGTTTACAAGTATAATATCCCTTGGTAATCCTACTGCCTAAGAAAAATTCTAATAACACGCACCTTTTATTACACAAAAATGGTACTCAGCAATCAACTTTTTGTCTGACTAGAGGACTTGCTCAATTCTAGAGATGAATAAACAGTTTCTCAGTTGTTATGGTATCTATGAGTTGTCCTAAGTGTATCCACAGGCTTAAAAATTGTTGTTGGAGTATCTATTGCTTTGTTTCTTTGGTAGATTAGTCATTTCTTATGGTGATGTTGCAAGAATTATGCATAATCAAGTGTGTTTTTTTTACCATGCTAACGTTGTGGGTTGGCTAATCTTGAACAAGAAAAGCAAATTTGGCTTAACCATGCTATATGATCAGGTATTTCACCTGGAGAAGGGACAGGGGCAACAATGTCTGATGACGATGATGATCAAGTAGACAGTGACACCAACTTGTTTGATGCAAATTTGGATGGTCCTGATAGCATGAACTTTGGTCCTCTCATCCCTACAGAGAGTGAGAGATCTTTGATGGAGAGAGTAAGGCAAGAGCTGAAGCATGAACTGAAAGAGGTGAAAAGCCATATATATATATATATATATATTATTTTGGATACTCCTCTACGTATGTAGCTCCTGCAAATAGCCTTAAACCAACATATTCTATTTTTCATAGGGTTACAAGGAGAAAATTGTGGACATCAGGGAGGAAATCTTACGGAAAAGAAGGGCAGGAAAGCTCCCCGGTGACACCACCTCTGTCCTAAAGGCTTGGTGGCAATCTCATTCTAAGTGGCCATACCCAACAGTAAGTTTTTCCGCATCCCTCTACATTGCTCTCATAGTTGTAACTACGCCATAGGCGAGCATACTGTGTGCCACTAAAACTGTTTCCATATCTGCACGTTTTGGGAATTCTGGATTTCTCCCACTAAATATGTTATAAAATAATTTTAAGTTGTGAAAACAAACTCTTTGTACAACAAACATAAAGTTACATATACAAAAAGACTCACAAAATAATGAGTCTCATACTAAGAATGCCTTTATACATACATAGGAAAAATAATATGTTATTATCTGTAATAAGTGTCATGCTCTGCAAATTTGTAATCTATACTTGAAAAATAATATGTTATTGTCTGTAATAAGTGTTATGCTCTGCAAATTTGTAATAAGAGTTATTGTTATTGCTATAGATACACATACTTATAAAATAAAGGTTAGAGAGGACCATGGATATAGATAGTTAGAAATCTATAATTGACCCACCTAGTGGGTTTAAGATTTGAGATTGTTATTTTTTTTTATTACTATTATAGACGTGTACCTAAGAATAAAGGTTAGAGAGAGATGCTTCAGGAAGGGTAATGGTAGATGCGTGTACTTCTTGCTATTTGCCTAGCCAAACAGGCATTTCCAAGTAAATTAAATGAGAAAAATTTTGAATGTTTTCCTAGTTCCTTTTTGCTGGGATGATGGAAACAGACAAAAAAACTGAAATGGCAGAATCTTACAAGGCGTGAAGTTTTCCTGGAAAAAATTGAAGCTTTGATTTATTTTCTATTCAGATCAGCCGTAAAGCTCAGTTGGTATGGCCCGAAAGGAAATGGTGCCTTTAACTATGATTGTACTTCATGGTTGAGAAGCATAACAAACTTTTCAATTTGTTTTGCTTGGCACAAACTTCCATTTTGAACGAGCAGCTTTAGTACTGTTAGTTTTACATACTGCAGGTGTCCTCACTAATGGGTGAGGATGAAGCTTCAACTTGTTTACATTTGTGGTTCATGCTTGCAGAGTTTAGGACAAGCTTGCACTCATGATGTCTATAACTAAAAGCTACTCAGTCCCACTTTAATTTAACTAAATTCCTTAAGAGAAGTCAGCTAAAAAATATTGCTCTATAGATGACAATACTTCACAGAATTAAGTGCGTGAATTATTATTATTATTGTTAGGAGGAAGATAAGGCAAGATTGGTCCAGGAAACAGGCTTGCAATTAAAGCAGATAAATAATTGGTTCATTAATCAGAGAAAGAGGAATTGGCACAGCAATCCTTCCACTTCAACTGTGTTGAAGAGCAAGCGCAAAAGGTAGGTACTTCAATTTGAGTTTATTATGTAGTCCCATCATGCTATATCTCTGAAGGGCTCCCCCCAACTTTAATCTGAACCGAAGTAATGCAGGTGAGCGATGATATCGTTACATGTGAATAGCGCTGTGCTGCACCTGAAAATTTAAGAGTTGGAAACAGGAGAGAACTGTTATATTGATACTCCAGAAATTAATGAGCTAGTATTGCCAGTGGCAAGACGTATGAAGAATAGGACAGAGAAGTGCAGATGGTTTAGCAGAGGTAGTGATGCTGTATCACAGGAAGTTGAATTAGAATATTATGACGAAAGTTAAAACTGAGTTGGGTAGCACCATATATGTTGTTAGTTTGATGGTTTAATTTTGTTTGCATTTTACATATATATATATATGTATGAATAATAATAGTCGCGGGGGGGTATGGATCGATGTACAGCTCAAATAACCGGTTTCAGGGTTCCTTTTACGGTTATCCCAGTTATTATAAATTCTGCCAGTTTGCAGTCTAGCTAGGATTTTTTAGTCTAAACTTGCTGAATATATATATATTGTTTCTTTTTCTTCACCTCTTCGGACTGACACTTGTCTGTCAGCAGTTAAGAGTTAGTTTATAAGCTATCATCCTCTTTGTGGTTTTCTCCTTCATTATTCTTCTTAATTAATGTTCCTTTTTCTTTATTCTAATTAATGGTTTTTCTTTTATGTACCAAAAATAATTATGTTTCTCTAAAATCTTCAAAAACACCAGCAAATCTTCTTAGTGAAGATGGACGACGACGCCTTTGTTTGCCGGCAAACCCTTATAATAAAAATATATATATATATATATGATTTTTTTAGGCGTGTGATCCCTTTCTTTAATGTTTACTTTTCTCTCTATCAAAACCTGTATTTAATTTAAGGATACCACATTAAAATAGCTTCAAGGATACAAAAAATCGAATAGGTTTCGTCTTAGTTTCCACGTGTCCATGACAACAAGAAGATCATCTAAGGCTTCAAAGGATTACTACAACCATTTGACTGTGAACTTGATAAATAATAACTTTAAAAAAAAAAAAAAATTGACTACAACCACTTATTACCAAACAGACCTTCAAAGGATGGAAGGAATAACTGTTTATTACCAAACAGACCTTCAAAGGATAGAAGAAATAACTGTTTATCACCAAACAGTGCAAGAAGCTTAACACAACCAATTATGTATTAACTAGCAGCCCGCTCGCCCAGCCCGACAATTATGGCATTTCTATTGTTACCACATTAAATAATCCATAGCTTGTATGGACGCGGCCCAATAATTATAAAAATATATTTTTAATAAATTATAATTATAAATAAATATATAAAGAAGGTAAAATTTAGCATTATATTATTTTTTTGTAAAATATATTTCATTTGGGACGGTAAAATAATGATGTATTATTCAATAAAATTGCCTTGCCTAATTATGGTTTTTTAATAAAATAATAAAAAAAATTATTAATGGTAAAATCTCAAAAAGGTGGGCTAAGTGGGTTGATTGGTGTGACACAACACACTTGGCCCATGTGCTGACCTAACACAAGATCACATAGCTTGATTGATTAATATATGTGCTGACCAAACAGAACAGAACAACACAATACACAAGACCCCAGTCTCCAATTGCATGACTCAACTGCATGGCCTTGCGGCCAATTAAAGCGCCTTCAGACAAAATGGACCATCTAGTTACTTAGTTGTCAATGGCCGACGCCATGGCATCGTCGTCAAAATTGAGAGCGTAGCTTCGTGGGTCATAGCTAAACTTCATAGTTCTCCTCTTCTTCTTGTTCATTTTTCCATCCATGCTCCTAATCCTTCTCATCATCAACGTCAAGTAGTTCTTCCACTTTAACATCGCTTTCTGGGTTCCCTTGCTTTCTCTTCTGGTTTCTCCTCCTTCTAGCTGATCCAGCAGATCCCATCCGCCTCCGTTCTTGATCTGCCCACTTAGAATGCAAAGTGGCCGTAAGCATCCACAACCACGTCTTCTAATAACATTCTCTTTTTCATCTTCCATCTCTTCCAATGGCAAACTTTTCCTAATAGTAGGCCAGACGAGAGAAATCTAAAAAGGGAGAGATCGAGAATCGTTTTTGGTAAACGATAACACAGATGAATTCGATATCTTGAGTTTTATGTATCGTCCTCAATTACTACTCCTTTAGGTTAAGAGTTTTGTTCTGGTTCCCATTTATGTACTTGAATTCAGTGACCAATTATGATTAGCATAGGAATTGAATTCAGTAATCATAATTAAGATAGAATTGAGTGATTTAAGAATAGGATTTTAAATCTATTCATTATAAATTTAATAGTGTTAAATTATAAAATTTAGAAATATGAAAAAAAAACTAAAAATTATATATTCAAATATCTTTTATATTTTCTCATAAAAGAAAAAGATCTTTCATATTTATATTTATCCAAATAACTCAATAAGTATACACGAAAATCCCAAAAGAATAGTTATAATTTATCCATAAAATCAGAAAATTTATTTCATTACAAAGAGTCCAATTTGAATTTTAAAAGTGAGAATTTTTTGGAAAAAAATAAATTATTTTCCTCCTATTTTTGTAATGAAAAGTCTATTCGATTCTTTTCAAATTTGAATAAACATTATCTACTTGAATTCAGTAACAAATCATAATTAGACTAAAACTTGAATTCATTGATAACTTATAATTGAGATAGGACAGGAAGAAATATGATAAGGATTTAAGCTATAATTAATATGTAATATGTGACAGGGAGGTAGGTTAATAGATATTTGATTTTCTTTTTTTTTGTTAGAATGGGCAGCTCAATGGTAATTCACGAGGCAAATAAGTATTCATATATATATATATATATATATATTTCATAGCTCTAGTGATAGTTAGTATTTTGACCTTTGATGCAAAGGCATTGAATTTCTGTATTTTAAGCTTTGAATTGTTATTGAGAGAGCTTAAGAAATTAATCTCCTCTAGTTATGGTATATTTTAGAGAATAATATCACTGTTTTACAATGAATAAGTGATAGGTGTAGCAAATTAAGGATAATGAACATTCTCATCATCATCGTCATCCTTATCAAAGAAATCAAGAAAGAAAATTTCAATCTATAATCTTTCCGTCTTTACTCACCATGCGTGCAATACTTTTGATGGATATGCAACGTAAATCCATACATATCCATCTCGAGTCCTGATCTTCTTCAATTTTGAATACCCCTTTTGATAACAATTGGAAATCTCATCTCATCTCATCTCTCATGCATGCTCAAGTTCATGCTTTGTTTTTCCCAATAGTTAATCCATTAGCATAGCATCAAACATAAATATCGTTTTTTTTTTTTTTACCTTTTTATTTTGCAATACGGGATCAAGAGGCATGTGGAATAATTAAACTCTGTCTCGGTAACTTCCATTCAAATACGTGTATTTTGTGTATTTTGTTGTACTTGTCCATCAATATCTTAAAAATCCGCAAATCACTGTAACTAACATGATGAAAGAGCAGTATTTACAGTATAGTTTGTATAAATCTTGAAGGGAAGAGAAGAAAAATGTGCTCTGAAGTTTAAAGTTTTGAAGTTTGAAGCCTGAAGCCAGGGAGAGGCTGGATTGGAGCTTGCAGTGCCATTGCGCCCAATTAATCTGCTGCAGGGCTTGTCCTCCACTCCATTGTCTGTCACAGCTCAAATCTAGCTTCAGTCTCATCAGGCAATGACTCAGTGTAGCCTCCACAAGAACCGGTGTTGGTGCAATTGGAGCAAAGATCAGTGGTGGTCGTGGTGGTGGCAAAAGAAGACCGGAAGGACAGCCGCACGGCGCTCGGCCGAGTCTCTGGCAGCTCCATGAGAGGCTCATCAGGGTTCATTAAGATATGAACCACCTTCCTCATCCTAGGCCTCAACATGAAATCTGGATGCAAACAAGCCAGCCCCACAAACAAAGCCCTTTTCACTTGTTCCTCGTCATATTTTTGGCCCAGCAGCTGCTTGTCCACACAGTTCAGCAATGCCCCTGTTTCCTGCAAATCCCACACACTGTCCACCAGGCTGTTTTCGTCCATGATCCCTCTTGATCTTTTCCCACACACCAGTTCCAGCACCACCATTCCAAAGCTGTACACATCCGATTCCGGTGTGGCCCTCCCGGTGAAGCTGACTTCCGGGGCCAAGTAGCCGGGAGTCCCGGCTATAATGGTTGTGACCGAGGCTGCGTCTTGGAGAGTAATCTTGCCAGCCCGAAATCGCCTAGATGCGCATTGTAGTTTCCATCCAGCATCACATTGTTTGGCTTCACGTCTCTGTGAACAACGGGGTTGGCACACTCTTCGTGTAGGTAGACTAGAGCCGACGCTAATCCTACCAGTACCTTGTGTCTGGTTGGCCAGTCAAGGAATTCGTCCTTGCCAATGAACCGGTCAAGGCTGCCATTTGGCATGTATTCATAGACTAGGAGGAGCTGGTCGCGGTCATGGCACCAGCCTTGGAGCTGCACTATGTTTTTGTGCCTGAGGCGCCCAATCGTGCAAATTTCTGCTAAGTACTCTTTCTCACCTGCAACAGCCAGAAAAGGGGGCGCCTTTGCCATATGAGCAGACAGCTCCAAGCATATTTGCAATCAATTTGGGATTTAAACATAAATACATATATACATACATATATATATATATGATCCAAGCAGAGAACCGGGAAATCAATTAAAGGCGCCGCAAATAGTGATAAAAGAAAGCAAGAGTGAAGTTTGTGACCTTGTTTTGATGTTGAAGAAATCTTCTTGACTGCAATGGTGGTAGGAGGATTGGATTTGGATATGACGCCTTTGTAAACGCTTCCAAAACCGCCAGTTCCCAGAAGATTTTCCTTCCTGAAGTTGCGAGTAGCCTCTGAAAGTTGTCGGTAAGAAAACAGTTTGGGGCCATTGGCTACTGCTATTAGTGCCTCAATATCATCTTTTCTTGCTATCCTCTCCATTTTCCTCTTCCGAGCTGTGAGGATGAAGGGGGTAGCAACTATTGCAGCAAGCAACAGCACCGCGCCAATTATGATGTAAACTACACCAAACATCTTTGGCTTTTCCTCGAGAGATTCTTTAGGCAACCGGGAAGTTGTGAAATTCCATGAAAGGATTTGATGAGTTTCTCGAAGAGTTCCAGTTGCTGCTGTGAACCCCATGTAGACATTGCTCGGAACAGTGTGTTGCAACTTCACCGTATGATTCAGAAAACTCGCTAGGGGCTCCCCGGCATAGGCCACATAGATCTGCAGCCGTTTGCTCCATCCATCGTATTCAATCATGACAGTAATTTCCCTTCCACTTTTGAGTTGAATGCCTGTACTGTTGAGGCTCTTAAACGCAACTGGTTCTTCTATGCTGACCGTGTCAATTGCAATATGGTTTGCATCCGGTTCGTCTTCATTCTTGTATGTGTCAAACTCGACAGCCAGTTGACGAAGGACACCTGTACTCCAAGATAAAGCAAACAATTTCTATGAGATTAACAGCCATGGGGATCATCAAATCAAGTAAATCAGCACGAACAGCCATCTTAAGTGGGATAATTTGAAAGATCGTCATTTTTGTACAGGGAACATACTTTTCGAAGAAACAGAAATTTTTTTACCTTGAGTCGACTGATCAAAGATTCCCATGTAGGATCCGAAGCTCTTTGATGGTGAGGGATTACTGTCCTGTGCCAAAACGAATGCCATTCCATCACCAGTTATCGATGCATTATGTTCAACTAGGATCCTAATGGTGAAGGTGGTGCAGATATATGCCCCCCAAGCAAGGACAGGGACATGGTATAAAACTCTTCCAATCTGGTTAACTGGTGTGCTTGGATCAGGTGGTGTGATGCTCAAACTTCCATTGCCCACTGAAACTGATCCCATGCAGATCAAGTTGCCGGTTTTGCTGCAGCTGCCGGAATCAAAAGATGGGAACGAAACGTTGAAGGGCTCCATACAGCTGAAAGAAGAAGATGGGAAAAGCATGCCCCAGAGGATGAAAACTAGTAACATGGCTGCGTTTGAGAACCCCCCCTTACTCCAGTTATGTGGATAAATATAAGTTGGGAAAAGGAGAAGGTCGACAACTGGTTGATGTTTGTTCTGTTTCTAGTGCTTGTTTCTAGCATTGAATTTGTGGGTTCAATACTATCAGGGAATTCGGATATCCTCTCTTTTGTATGTTGAAGAGATGCTAATTCCTGGCTCTTTCTTGAATGTTGAAAACGACTAATAGATTATATATATACATAGCTGATTCCCATTCAAACAAGGAGAATATAAGGCAAGGAAAAAGGAGTCAAAAAGAAATACAGAGAGTTAGAATTGTGTTGTATTTAGAAGTGAACGATCCTAGCTTCAAGGTTGGTCTACTGTTTTCAGATTGCGCAAATTGCTATTCTCTTTCAGGGTAGAAATTCCATATATCAGATCATAATTTCAAACATACCAACTTGAGGTGCACCCATATATGATTCGTTAAAAGTGTGAAATGTGTTGCCAGATTGCCATGGTTTATTCTTTAACAGTGTAATCCGTGCATTCAAAGACCATTTCTGTGGCCATGATTATCATCATCAAGCAAGCTTCCATTTCTTCAAGGGGACGGGGACGGAGGAGTGTCTTTCCTCAAACCATGCATGCACCAAAACTTGGTTTTGAATACATTATCAACACAGAACTGGGTTGCGACGGGAAGCATCAAAAGCATGAGTTTTGAGGCTGGTTCACATATAGTAAAATTACAAAAGAAGATGGCAATTCTACAAAATTGAAAAAGGTCTACCTGTACCAGTCACTCGCCTTGCTTTAAGAGAATCTGGAAGAGAATGCATTATTTTCATGCATAATTTTTTTATTCTTACTTAAAAAAGAAAAAAGGTTCAAACGAAGACCCTAAACCCCATCACTTCTCAACGACAATGATGGAACCTGACCAAAACATTTAGTGTAAATTCATCTAAAATGATGGAACCTGGTATCATCTCATGAGGCGTCACCATCAGGAAAATGCACCTCCCCAATATATATGGTTAAAAACACATCCATTTCCCTGTATCGTGCCCGTCAAGTTCCCAATATATAGATGGTTAAAAACACATCCATTTCCCTGTATCGTGCCCGCCAAGTTATAACAAGAGACCTATTACACCTCTTAAATCAGGATTTTTGACCCGTCATGCACCTCATTTTTCAGCCAGCACCACTCGTACAATCACGCACGCATTTAAGAAAAGTGAGTGATGAAATGGGTCTCTCCAAATGGCTAAATTTGTGCAGAGGCAGCCATATATATGGCGCCTCCTTGCTGTCGCCGACGACGAGAAGGGTGAGGACGACGGAGCCGACGACGAACTGAGGCTCCGACACACCGACCGATCTGCAGCTCACCTGATAACCTACTACACAAGAAAGCAAACCGATGTGCATCAAAATGAAATAATCAAACTCATTGGTTAATTCAACGAGGATGATCTTGGTCCTGCAATAAAATTATTTATTTCTCCCTTCCACAAACTCTCCATGGTGGCAAAGGAAAATCTAGTCTCTCTCTCTCTCTCTCTCTCTCTCTCTCTCTCTCTCACACACACACACACAATCTCAAAATCTCATTCTGAATCACCACTGTCCATGCTTCCCATAGCCTTCAACCCTCTAGGCCTCTGCACCCATCAACATCCAAATCTGTGAGTGTTCTTCACAACAACAATTTCTGCAGAAAATAAATCTAAAATAGGGATGAAATTTTTGGATTCTAAAACGAAGATTACCTTCTTCGAAGCCTTCTTCTCCCTCACCTCATACCTCTCCAGGGAAGGATCATTTAACCATGTCCCTGGGCTCACCAACTAACCAAAAAAAAATCGATTCGAATTTCAAAGATCAGAACAGCAGAAATCAAGACAAACCCAATTCAAAAAACAACTTTTCGCTTCATGGGTATGAATTAGAATTGGTGCAGAGAAATTACAAGCAAGGTTTTCTGGACAATCTCGGCCCTCTTCTTAGGCCTCTGTGGAAGCTTACACCCTTTCATGGAGGCGCGGGAGGCGGACGAAACCCGATCGGGTTTGAGGACGGAAACCACCGCCCGGACGTCTCTGGTCCTTGCTCGACCGACCGCCATCGTCGACCGCTTGACGCTCCCGCATCGCGACCACCATCGCTGGCCGACGACTCGACGCTTCCCCTTGCATCGCGACCATCGGCCTCTCTCCTTGCTCCGTTGCAACCGACCTCGCCTCGCCGTCGACCTACCTTCGCCGGTCTCTGTTTCCTCCCTTCCTGCCCAATTAATTGGGTTAAACCCGGGTTTAATCCCCCAATTAAACCCGATCGGGTTTCATCCCATCAACATCCCTCTTCTTCGTCGCACGCTGCCCAGCTCGGTGCACAGAGGAGGGCATTATCAATTTCTTTTGCATGTTTGATTTTTTACTTGCTTTCATCTTATTTTGTACAAAAATTCAGCATAATATTCTTGTTTATTATAATTTTTACTGTGTATATATATTTATATATATGTAATATGTATGTATTAATATAAAATTTTAATAAATAATTATGTATAATTTATTAAAGATAAAATATTATATATAATTTAATAATATATATTATATATTAATATAAAATTTTGTTTAACCGTGTGTATGTCACGCAGAGAATTTTAAAATTTCAAGAATGTAATAGGTTTCTTTTTATAACTTAAAAGGCATATTGGTCTTTTCTTAAGTTAGAGGGGTATAAGTGGTTAAAGGAAAAGGTTTAGAGAAAAAAATATATTTTTAGCCTTTATAGATGGAATCGGTTTCCAACTTTGGTCTATGTGGGCTCCTAATTGTTTTCTGGAAGCCAATCTACAAGTTTTCTAATGCCTTAATAATGCCCTTGGTGGGTGGCGCGGCTGATCTGCCCAATTCCATGAAACATAAGCAAATGAATAACATATTCTTTAATTTACAACACGGTAATTATTAACCATTGTGCTCGATGCTAGTCAAGTTTTTGGTTTGGAAACCCTCTATTTCTTCTTAGGGTAACGTTTGTTAAAATGAGTAACATAAAAGAGTATCAAAATAAGTTTAAAATGATTTTTATATTAAAATATATAATGATTAAGATAAAGTTAAAAACATTTCAAGATTTTTATCAAACTGTTTGTTAAATTCTTTGAAATACATTAGAGAACATATAAGTCATTTTTTTTATATGTAAGGATCAAAATATGTTTATCTTAAAAAGAAATAGAGATATACATATTTTAAAAAATTAAAATAAGAAGTTATTAATGATTTTTTTAAGAATGATCAGATAAGCTTAACAAACATATTGAAAAATATAGAAGTTTAGAATATATCTTATGTCTTAATTTTTTTTACCTCATAATTAACAAACGCTCTTTAAATAAATAAGAAATAACTCAATTTAATTTAATATCAAATTAAAAAGAAAAAAATTAAATTAAATGAACCGGAAGTCATTGGACTAATAAATCCATCAAATTAAAATGATGCATTGCGAGATGGATGGATTAACCTGTAATTGGCAAACTGTAGAGTATTTTCACTTTGTGCCTGCCAATTAACATAAGTTAACAGCGTTGAACTTTCCGTCGCACCCGCCGCAACATACACATACCAGCCTTGGGGTAATTGATTTCAGTTAGTCTTTTCTTAGCGGGGATTTTATTGTTTTTTAGAATTTTAATAAAGGAAGCTACTTCTTAAACTAAACAATTTTCCAATCTTTACTTTTTCTAAATAATCTTTTAACTATACACTAAATAAATAAATTTACCAAATAAATACTATAAGTAACTCCTTTGTCAGTCAGTCTTTCACTTGTCAATGTTTTCTTCGCCACTTTGTTTGACCAGCCCATCTCTTTGTGGTTGTGGGCCATCCACCTGCACCACCAAATGCTCAGATTCCTCACCACCCTACTTCTGGGCCTCCAGGGCCTTCTGGGCCTCCAAGGCCTTCTGGGCCTTGAGCCCTTGCAACTTGGAATGGTTGTAGTACACCACGCCCAGAAAAGCAAGCCCATACCTCACCAAATTGAGCGCCGTCACACTGTCCTTGATCACCGACGAGGACAAGGCGATCAGCACCCAGTCCTTCACCACGCCGCCGACGTTCATCGTCAGCGCCGATGTCTTTCCGACCAGCAGGAAGACGGCGAGGTTCAGCCCGAATGCACATAAGGCGTTGTCCCCGAAGATGAGCAAATCGGGTCTGTGATTCGGGGCCCCCATCAGAACCGGGTACTCCACGAAGAACCACGGAATGGAGAGAAAGACGAAGCAGCAGGGCGCTACGTGGTAGAGAGAAGTTATCGGGTTCAGCGTGATGCCTGGAAGGAATTTTGGCAAATTATTGGCACGCTCAATCGACAACAACGGAATTAGATAACAACTCTTAACGGGATTAGGCCGGGTTACCTTTGGAGTTGAGCAAGATTTGGATCATGACCAAGCGGGTAGCCTCCAAGACGACGGCGGCAAGCTGGATGATGACTCCCTCCCAGTGAGTGGAGCTTGGCCTCGCCGTAGGCGGAGACGGCGACGCCGGCCGAAATGCAGAGCATATTGGCCATGGTGGCGCCCTTGAAGGCCTCCTTCTTGAAGAGCACGCCAATGGAGTAAACGCCGACGGGCATGAGAGCCTTGAGCATCTGAATGAAGGAGACGGAGAGGTATATATAGGCGGCGTTAGAGAGCCAGAGTGTCAGAGCGAGTAGAGCGCGCTGATGGGGACGACGGAGGAGAGGTAGCGGCTCCGCGACATGGCCACCAGGTCCGCCAGCCGCAGCACGCGGACGGAGAGGAAGGCGAGGGCGGAGCAGAAGGCCATGTGGATCATGGTGAGCGAGATGGGGTGCGGCCAGTTGTAGAGTTTCTTGTCGAGGATGTACATGTTGTAGACGATGACGGTGAAGCTGAGAAAGATCCAGAGCGTAGTGTAAGCGTAGGAGAGTATGATCGCCTTGATCATGCCGTCCGCCATGGTTGTCCTCTGAAAGTCTCTGGATGATGGCTGCTGCTGCTGTTGGAGTTGCAGAGGAGTGAGAATATGAATGGAAGCAGCAGATTGGAATTCCATTAACATAGGAACTTCTGTCTTTTTAAGAAGTTAATTGAGTTCTAAACACAATTAATGTACTTGTTAATAGATAATTATAAAGAAATAAATAAATGAAAAAAAAAACTATTGTTCAGTATTATAGAGCAGGTAATTCTAGATAGATGATACATACAATTAATTAATGATTTGACATATAAAATATAAATATAAAAATAAAAGTTGAAAAATATATATTGGTTTATCAAATTTTTTTATTTTTATTTAATATATTTAATAGAAATTTTATTTGATTGGGTTTATTTTTTCAAATGTTAATATAACAAAGTAAAATTATTATGTGTATATGTACGACAAGAATACAGTCTGTTATAGTATTTTGATTTTTCCTTATATCAGTACGTATCACAAACTGTGCCAATACCTATATTTTTGTAAAATACAAACTTTTATTTGTAAAATTCAATTTGAATACTAATATAAGATTTTTTTTATTCCCACTTAATATTAATTCATATTTCTAAGACATGATAAGCTCATCCCATCCTCATCAATTCAATCTGTTCGAAATATTTGTTTATTTAATCACATAATTAATCAATTAATTAATACTTAAAATAAACCGTAAAATTGTTTTTAATCTTTTCAAAATCTTAAAACTAGAGATGGCAAATGGGTCGGCCCATCTCATAGCCCGGTACTGTAGTAGACGGGCCAGCCTAGCCCAACCAGTAGAATGCGGGTTGTGTCGGGTCTGCGATATGTGGCTCATGGCCTAGCCCGACCCACCAAAAAATAAAAAAAAAATTAAAAAATTATGTTTATAATTACCATTTCAAGCTTAGTCATGATAACTAATAATAATATGGTAAAAACAAATATGGATTGATAAAATATAAAAGATTAGAAGGCGAATTGGTAAATTTCAAGTACAAAAGTATGATCTTACTAAAAAAATTATTATCATTACAAGTATAATCCTTGTAATATCATAAATATTTTTATCAATAGCATTAATTATCACAAATTACAAACATAAACATATTTTAAACAAATTTTAAAAAACATATTTTAAATACATTTTAAACTAATTACTTATAAACATATATTAAAAAATATTTGTTGTATTTGAGAAAAAAATAAAAAATATTTAAAAATTATATTTAAAAAATTAAAACATAATTTATTAAGGGCCACGGGCAGGCCAAGACAGCCAGGCCCACAACCCCACCTTGTTTGGCCTATTTATTAAGAGTCGTGTCAGACCCCAATTTTCATTACCCTGACCTGGCCCGACCCGCCTCCTTCACAGACCAAATTCGACCTGACTCACCAAATGGGTGGGCCAAGTGAAAGGTGGGTCGGGCCAACTCATCCTAACCATTTGCCATTTGTACTTAAAACTCATCAAATCGATGCTTATCCCATCCATTCTTATCTTTCCTAAATATTCCCTTAACCCCAACATTAGTTAATCAATATATATATATATATATATGTGCATAATTTGAGAATGAAATAAGATATGACAATATATATGCATATGGTAATGGCAGAGAAATCTGTACATAAATTCTAAATCTGATTAAATTATAAAATATTATAAAATATTTTTTGTTTAACATCAAAAATAACTTAAGAATCAACTCAAATCTCGAGTTAATTGTTGTTTAAACATTCATCTAGTGGTTGAAATATAAAAAATTAATAATGACTGTGTTGACTATATATAATTTCAGTGTGTTTGAGAATACTTATTTATTTTCGATCAGAATATAGTCTTAAAGATCATATTAAAATAATTAGTTTGATTTAAAAATATAGAAATTGAGTTTAATTGGTAGCAAAAACCTGATTTGTAAAAGTGAAATGTTAATTAAACCTATTTGATACAATAACTAACACAAACAAAATATTCCATAATCACCTACATCAAAATTACCAATCTAATCACATCAGATCAAATCAGATATCATACACACAACCAACATCCAGCCCATCAAATCCCTTGACCTTGACCCAAAATTCTTATATGCTCCTATATAGACGTTTTTAAAAATTTAAGTCTGATTAAATTAGGAAAAGTTTTTAAATATTTTTTCTGTTCAACTTGAGATTTCTTAATTGATTGAAATTTAGAACTCACATTATTGGTTAATGACTAACTTAACTATATCAATTATCTACACAAATCTTAAACTGTTAATCAGAAGGAAAAAAAATTCATCACTTATCTAGATTAGTCCCTGTAAAATGCAACGTTTCATTAATCATCAATCATGCATGCTCAAATTGGTGCTTAATTTGTTTTTCCCACTAACTAATGCATTAGCATAGCACCAAATTAAGAACCCAAAAAGAAAACCACCAGTTACTCAGTAGTGAAGTGGCCTAAGTTTACTTAATATTCAAATTAAGTCACAAAATCCGCAGAGCCAATTAGCAATGCTAATAATTATCAAGCCAATTCTGCTAGAAGAACTGGAACCCTAATTAAATCGGATAACTAACATAAACTTCACCCTCAAGCCAATCAAAACTACTGCTCATCATCTAATCAAATCCTTAATTAAACTTGCAAACAACATCCATCAAAACATTAATTTAGTAGTCAAAGCCCTGTCTCCTCAAGCACATTGCGCTGCTCTGCCGCTGCTACAACTTCAACTACATCGGAACGACGGAACCATCATCATCTCCGCTGCCGGTGCCGCCATGGGAGCTTCCTTCACCATCATCTTCTTCATCTTCATCTTCATCTTCTTCTTCTTCTTCTTCTTCTTCGCCTCCAACTTTAACCAGTGCAAAACAGAGCTTCGACTCCTTTCTGAAAGCCCAAACCTGCACCACCATGCCTTGCCGGAGCTTGTTCTTCGACACAACCTTGTTCCAACCCGACACCAAATTGTACGTCGAAGTCACGCTGCCGGATTTCTTCGCCATGCTCCACTTCTTCAAGCTCACGTCACCCTCGAATCTGCTCGACGGCCCGATTACCATCGCCTTAATCTCCTGCAGATCCGACCCGTTCCTAGAATCCAGCAATTGCAGCTCTTCTTCAGTCAGAAATAATTCTTTCTGAATTTGGCTTTCCGGCATTGACAAGCGGCCATGCTGAGAGCTCACGTCGGTTTTGTATAATTCTTTCTGAATCACCAAAACCGGATTCGACCCGTTCATCCTTTCCATCCTTTGCCGGAGCTTTTCGGGCAGTTGCGGCTCCGGCAAAGGAGCCGAATCTATCTCCTCCTCCTTTTTCTTCTTCGTCTTCTTAGGCCTGGCTTTTGCTTCGTGATCGTCACCCTGTCCAGCAGCGTCACAGTGCTTTCTTTTTCCAGAACTCTCTTCCGGTAATTTCTTCTCCATCTCCGATGAATTTTTCGGCTCCAACAACCCAAGCTCATATGCGTCTACATCATCATAATTCTGGAGCCTAAAAATGCGTCTGATTATCTCAAGCCTCTCGTTACGCTTGAGCTTACCCAGTAGCTTCTTTAAATCATCTTTGTACTTGTCTGTGAAGGCGACAAACTTGGCAAAATTGCCGTCTGGGTCCTCCATCATCATCCTCGACATCAACAGAGAGAGAGAAAGGGACTCTTTATCTTGTTTGGATTTCAAGAAAATAAACCAACCAGGGTGATCAGCAGAAGATAGAACTATGCACTTTTGCCTCAAGCCTGCGCCTAAGTAAATATATATATATATACATTCATAGCTAATAGCTTGAGAATCAAGTTACTTAAGTATTCCTAAGATATGAGGAGAAA
The DNA here is from genome assembly GCA_036245055.1 of Diospyros kaki. Classification (NCBI taxonomy): domain Eukaryota; kingdom Viridiplantae; phylum Streptophyta; class Magnoliopsida; order Ericales; family Ebenaceae; genus Diospyros; species Diospyros kaki. The sequence continues at coordinate 36,528,205 of BSEG01000001.1, read as the reverse complement.
TTTGGACATAATTCTAAATCTAATGGAATTAGGAAATGAATTCAGATGACAGAGCTATTTTATTTTTATTTTTTGTTTTTGTTGGGATAAATTTTTTATTAGTAGTACAATTATTATGTAGGCATCACACCCACATCTGAATAAATCAAATCTAAATCTAATTAAATGTAGGTACATGTAATACATGAATATTTATTTATTTACTATTAGAAATTGGCCCATTTAGCAGCTAATTGCAAAAGTGACCACCGAACCAACCCAGCTATTTTACTCCTTTTTTTCTACTTTTTTTTTCTTTTTTTTAAATATTGAAAAAATAATATAATAATTTAAGACAATAATTAAGATTTGTTATTTTTTATTGAGTTTACTATTTAACTACAGCCTGTAATTTTTTTAATGCATGGATAATTTTTTTATAATTTTAAAGACTTGATTTTATTTTTTCCATCATAAATTACCTTTTTATAAGTATAGAAAAATTGTAATTAATACTGTTATACATATTTGTCGCACCACTTCTTATGGGTTAGATTCAGTCTAATAGGTCGGCTCAATCGCCTAAAATTCAGTACGCCTAGCCTAGCCCATTGGGCAAGATCGCTGAAATTCGAGCTCAGATCGCAGAATCAAGCGAGCTCCGAGCAAGGCTTCCAGCAAGCTCTCAACGATATACCCAACAAGCCTTCAACAATGCTTCTAGCTCGTTGGCCTAACCGTTCAGTTTGTATAGATAATAAAGCAACTAAACAACCAGAGACAGAGACTCACTCACTTTATCTAAAGCAAATCAGATCCATCGTAATGAGAATCTCACTCCTGATTTTATACAGATGATAAGGACAACTTATCCTCTATTATATCATCTTTATACTTTTGTATTTTATACAATTGTAAATACCCCTCACTATAAATAGAGGTCGAAATACCCTTGTAAAGGAGAGAGAGAGAGAGAACAACAAGAATAATTACATACTGTGACTCTACCGGAATATCCAGAGGACAGTCGTGGAGTACGCATCATTTTGATCGAACCACGTAAAAAATTCTTCGTGTTCGTTTTACTTTGTTCTTTCTCCTTACATTTTGAGTTATCTCCTCACTGCGGGTCTATGAATCACGATCAACCGAATTTGAACGTCGTCAAATACATTTGATAGAATTTTTATTTGATTGGGTTTCTTTTTTCGAAGCTTAATATAATAAATTTTAATTATTGTGTGTATATATATATACACACATATATGAGAAGCTAGAATACAATGTGTTATTGCACGTTAAATTTTTTCTCACATCAGTATTAATTCTTTTTTTGGCGAATATCCTACAGTTGCAAGACTGCCACTATGAAGGACCAGGATTATTTAATGCTAGAAAAAAAATATAAAGTTGAATTTAATAATTTTAAAACTTAATTTTTACCAGCAGCTCATTCCCATCCCCATCAATTCAATCTATTCAAAATATTTGCTTATTAAGCCACGCCATTAGTCAATTAATTAATATTCAAAATAAATCGTAAAGTTGCTTTTAATCTTTTCAAAATCGTAGAACTCATCAGATCGATGTTCATCCCATTTATTTTTATCTTTCCTAAATATTTCCTTACGTCCAACATTAGTTAATAAAGATATATATAATATATATACATACACTTGAATAAAGTGTACAAATAAGTAATTATATATATATATGTATAATTTGAGAATTAAGTAAGATACGACAATATATATGCATATGATGATAATATATATATATATATATATATTCATACGATGATGGCAGAAAAATTAAAGTTAATCACGTAAACTATATTTTATCCCTCTTATTTGCATGTGAGCGAATTTTTAAGCCTTTTTACAAATATTTTTTTACAACTTTGTCTGAATACGTGAAAATAATTAGCCTAAAGCAATTTTTTATCTTTGTTACGTGATAGGTGACTTTGTAGATTATCTCTATAATATTTTTTAAAAATTAATTCACATGAAATTATTAAATGGCCATTTAGATTATTATTATTAAGATAATTTTTATATTAAAAATATAATTATTCGGCACACATCACCCACTTTCTCTTTGAAAAAAATTGCTTACTTCTAGTACATGGATGCTTATTTATTTTCCATTAGTATATTGTCTTAAAAATTATATTAAAATAATTAGTTTGATTAAAAAAATTAGGAATTGAGTTTAATCGATAGCAAAATTAAACCCAATCTGTAAAAGTGAAATGCTATTTACAGAAAAAAAAAATGAAATGCTAATTAAACCTAAATGATACAATAACTAAAATAAACAAAATATTCCATAATCACTCAAGTCAAAACAACTAATCTATCAAATATCATACATGTAAACAACATGCAGGACATCAAACCCTAACCTTGACCCAAATTTTTCATATGCTCCATGTTAACACTTTGCTGAGAAATAATAAATGAGGCTATTTTGTTTGTACTCTGAGAGAATTAATAAACGAGATGAAAAACTTGCCTAGTGTACGTATAGATAAATTTATATACATCTTTAAAAATTCAAATCTAACATGTTAAGCTCGTATACATTTACATTATCAAAATTCTGAAGCCTGACTTGTGTTTAATTATCTCTAACTTCTTTTTATCCTTGAGTTTCTTTAAATCTTCTGCATAATTTTTTATGAAGTCGATAAACTTGCCATCGAAGTCATCTATGATCATATTCATACTCTTCCTCTTCAAGATCGAGACCATAATTTATTTGGACTTCAAAAAAAATGATAAATCTAAGCTTGATTTATCATTTATATACATGTTTTTAAAAGTAAGCCCGATTGAAAGACATAAGTAAATTTATCTCAATCTTTTCAAAACCAAGCCTATTTGAACTAGGAAAAACTTTCAAATATTTTTGTGTTCAACTTGGGATTTCTTAATTGATCAAAACTTAAAACTCAAGTTGTTGGTTGGGGGCGGCTGAATTAATTGCATCAATTATCTCCACAAATCTTGGACACTTGATAAAAAGCAAAATTCATCACTCATCTAGACTAGTTCGCATAGAATTAGAGTGCAACATAAATTAATTACTAATTATTGTAAGTTGTTTTTTTTTTATTTATCTTAATATCAGCGAATTTATCGGCATTTTCACTAGTAATGGAAATTCTTGAAATAATAAACTATGAAAATATTTATATCAGAATTGTAATAATTGCACCGATTTTCTCGATTCAAGAATCTATCTATATATAATATTTATTCATTTGACTCTAACTGTGATCATATTTTTAGGTCTTTTTACGCATTATTATTATTATTTCAAAATTTCTTATCAGAACTAATTTGAATTGGTGGTATAGCTGGGAGAAGAAGTTAAGAAAGAATTGGGAAGAAGACAATTAATAAACCATAAGCAAATTAATGAGAAAACATATATATTCTTTAATTTACAACACGTACACTTGCTAATAACCATCATATATGCACGATGCTGGCCAAATTTCTGGTTTGGAAACCCTCCCTTTCTTGTTATATTTCAAAAGAAAATACTATTAATTTTTGAAATATAATGCATTAATTAGAACATTTAATTTTAGAAATCAGATGCTGAGAGTGTTTGTTTCCATATGATCAAGTCTAAGAAAGCATTTTCCTAAATGTCTCCAACATGGAGGCATATTGTTAAGTTAGTGCAAATTAAGAGTTGGCCGTTGGCGGAATGGGGCTAGATTTTTTAGCCTTGGCGACACGTACAGTTGATAAACCATAAGCACATGAATAACATATTCTTTAATTTACAACACAGTTGGTAATTATATTAACCATCGTGCACGATGCTGGCCAAGTTTTTGGTTTGGAAACCCTCCCTTAATTTCTTGTTAGATATATAAGAAACAACTCAATTTATAAATTAAACATCAAATTATACATTCAGGAACCATCATCTTCATCTTCATTAAATACTAGCTAGCAATTTTTAATTTAGTAGTCAAAGCCCCTATATTCTCAAGCACACTGCGCTGCTACCACTTCAACTACATCAGAACCATCATCTCCACTGCCCGTGCCGCCATGGGAGCTTCCTTCACCATCATCTTCATCTTCATCTTCACCTTCATCTTCTTCACCTCCAACTTTAACCAATGCAAAACAGAGCTTCGACTCCTTTCTGAACGCCCAAACCTGCACCACCATGCCTTGCCGGAGCTTGTTCTTCGACACAACCTTGTTCCAACCCGACACCAAATTGTACGTCGAAGTCACGCTGCCGGATTTCTTTCCCATGCTCCACTTCTTCAAGCTCACGTCTCCCTCGAATCTGCTCGACGGCCCGATTACCATCGCCTTAATCTCCTGCAGATCCGACCCGTTCCGTGAATCCAACAATTGCAGCTCTTCTTCAGTCAGAAATATTTCTTTCTGAATTTGGCTTTCCGGCATTGACAAGCGGCCATGCTGAGGACTCACGTCGGTTTTGAATAAATCTTTCTGAATCACCAACACCGGGTTAGACCCGTTCATGTTTTCTATCCTTCATCGGAACTTTTCCGGCAAAGGAGCCAAATTTATCTCCTCGTTGTCCTCCTCCTTTATGATCTTCTTCGTCTTGATCTTCCGCCTGGGTGTTGCTTCTTGATCGTCGCCGGCATGTCCGGCATCACGGCGCATTCGTTGACCACAACCCTGTTCGGATTTCTCCTCTTTATTCCTTGAATTTTCTTGCTTTCGTTCGGATTCAGACACTGATCTTTTAAGCGTACTTTTCGGCTTCTCATCACCAGCATCAAATAAGCGATTGTCAGTATCAAGAACAGTAGTACTATGATCAGATGGATTTTTCTCGCATGAATTTCTTACTGGGCGCCGAAGCAAGCCAAGTTCGTAAACATCTACGTTATCGTAATTCCGCATCGCGATAATGCGGTGGAGAATCTCCATCTTCTTCTCACCCGCGAGCTTCTTTAAATCATCTTTGTACTTGTCTATGAAGGCGTCAAACTTGGCCAAATTGCCGTCTGGGTCGTCCATCATCAACAGAGAGAAAAAGGAACTCATCTTGTTTGGATTCCAAGAAACTAAACCAGAGTGATGAGGATAACAGGGGGAAGTATATAAGCACTTGAAAGTGTGCGCGTAATAAGGAAATATATCTATCTGCATGGATAATAGCTTGAGAATCAAGTTACTCATATATATATGACGAATTCTAAATCTAATCGAATTAGGAAATGAATTCAAATGACAGAGCTATTTTATTTTTTATTTTTTATTTTTTGTTGGGATAATTTTTTTGTTAGTAGTACAATTATTATTATGTAGGCATCACACCCACCTACCTCTAAAGAAATCAAATCTAAATGTAGCTATATAGGTACATGTAATACATGAATATTTATTTATTTACGTACTATTAGAAATTGGCCCATTTAGCAGTTTATTACAAACGTGACCATTGAACCAACCCAGCTATTTTACTTTTTGTTTCTAGTTTTTTTATTTTAAAAATTGAAATAATATTATAATTTAAGACAATAAGATTTGTGATTTTTGATTGACAATACTGTTTAACTACAACCTATAATTTTGCTAGCTAATGCATGGATAAATTTTTTATTTGTATTTAAATACTTAATTTTAAATTTTATCTTTTTAATTTCCACCATAAATTTTTTATTAATATTAATGTTTTGTAAAATTTTTATAACTACAGAAAAATGGTAATTAATATAGTCAAGTATTTTAGGACTTTTTATCAGAAGCTCATCTCCATTAATTCAATTTGTCCAAAATATTTGCTTATTAAGTTATACCATTAGTTAATTAATTAATATTCAAAACAAATCGTAAAGCTATTTTTAATCTTTTCAAAATCTTAGAACTCATCAGATAAATGCTCATTCCATCCATTCTTATTATTATTCCTAAATATTTTCGATCAAGATATTGTCTTAAAAATCGTATTAAAATAATTAATTTAATTAAAAAAATAACGAGCGTAAAGTAATTTTTTATCTTTGTTACGTGATAGGTGACTTTGTAGATTATCTCTATAATATTTTTTAAAAATTAATTCACATGAAATTATTAAATGGCCATTTAGATTATTATTATTATTAAGATAATTTTTTTATATTAAAAATATAATTATTCCGCACACATCACCCACTTTTTCTTTGAGAAAATTTGCTTACTTCTAATACATGGATACTTATTTATTTTCCATCAGGACATTGTCTTAAAAATCATATTAAAATAATTAGTTTGATTAAAAAAATTAGGAATTGAGTTTAATCAATAGCAAAAACCCAATTTGTAAAAGTGAAATGCTATTTACAGAAAAAAAAATGAAATGCTAAATAAACCTAAGTAATACAATAACTAATATAAACAAAATATTCCATAATCACTCAAGTCAAAACTACGTACTAATCTATCAAATATCATACATGCAAACAACATCCAAGCCATCATACCCTAGCCCTGACCCAAATTTTATAATAAGTGAGACTACTTTGTTTGAATTCTAAGAAAATTAATAAACGAGATGAAAAATTTGCTTAGCTTATATGTATAGATAAATCTGTATACATCTTTAAAAATCTAAACCTAACATCCTAAGTCATATACATCTACATTATCAAAATTCTAAAGCCTGACATGTGTCGAATTATCTCTAACTTTTTTTTATCCTTGAGTTTCTTTAAATCTTCTGCATAGGTTTTTATGAAGTCGATAAACTTGCCATTGAAGTCATCCATGATCGTATTCATACTCTCTCTTCAAGATCAAGACCATAATTTATTTGGAGTCCAAAAAAATAAAAAAAGATAAATTTTAGCTGAATTATCATTTATATACGTGTTTTCAAAACCAAAAGATATAGATAAATGTATATATATATACGTGTTTTCAAAATCAAGCCTGATTAAAACTAGGAAAAGCTTCCAAATATTTTTCTATTCAACTTGAGATTTCTTAATTCATCAAAACTTAGAACTTAAGTTGTTGGTTGGGGGCGGCTAAATTAATTGCATCAATTATCTCCACAAATCTTGGACAGTTGATAAAAAGCAAAATTCATCACTCATCTAGACTAGTTCGCTTATATAGAATCAGAATGCAACGTAAATTAATTACTAATTATTGTAAGTTGTCTTTTTTTATTTATCTTAATATCAGTGAATTTATAGGCATTTTCACGAGTACTTTAGAAAATCTTGAAATAATAAACTATGAAAACATTTATATCAGAATTGTAATAATTGTGCCGATTTTCCCGATTCAGGAATATTCTATCTATATAATATTTATTCATTTAACTCTAACTGTGATCATCTTCTCAGATCTTTCTACGCATTATTATTATTATTATTATTATTCTAAAATTTCTTATCAGAACCAACTTGAATTGGTGGTATAACTGGGAGAAGAAATTAAGAAAGAATTGGGAAGAAGACAATTAATAAATCATAAGCAAATTAATGAGAAAACATATTATTTAATTTACATCACGTACACTTGCTAATAACCATCATAAATGCACGATGCTGGCCAAATTTCTGGTTTAGAAACCCTCCCTTTCTTGTTAGATAAGAAACAATTCAATTTAATATATATATATATATATATATACATGCATATATAGCTAATAGCTTGAGAATCAAGTTACTTCCTAAGATATGAGGAGAAATTTGGATATAATTCTAGATCTAATGGAATTAGGAAATGAATTCAAATGAAAGAGCTATTTTATTTTTTATTTTATTTTTGTTGGGATAAATTTTTTATTAGTAGTACAATTATTATGTAGGCATCACACCCATCTCTGAAGAAATCAAATCTAAATCTAATTAAACGTAGGTACATGTAATACATCAATATTTATTTATTTACTAGTAGAATTGGCCTATTTAGCAGTTTATTGCACAAGCGACCACTGAACCAACCCAGCTATTTTACTTTTTGTTTCTACTTTTTTTATTTTTAAATATTGAAAATAATGTAATAATTTAAGACAATAAGATTTGTGGTTTTTTATTTAGTTTACTATTTAACTACAACCTGTGATTTTGTTAATGCATGGATAACTTTTTTTATTTTTTTAAATACTTAATTTTAAATTTTTTTGATAAAAAATCTATTTGATTGGGTTTATTTTTTAAAGCTTAATATATTAAATTTAATTATTTTTCAAAGCTAAAATATAATGTTTTATATTTTTAATTTTTCTTTATATCGTAATAATTCATATCAGAACAACCAAGATTATTATTTGTTTAATATTAAAAACAGACATAAAGCTGCATTTAATAATTTAAAAACTTAATTTTTATCTAAATAAAATTATTATGAACCATTATAAATTTTGAACCATTATAAACTTAATTTAAAAACATAAAGCTTACAAAATTCATAATAATTTTATCTACAATGAGGAATAATTCATAATTGTAAAAAGATTTAATATTAATTTTAAATAAAATTATTATGAACCATTATAAATTTTGAATGAAACTATTTTGAATTTTGTGAATTTATGAGGATTATTTGTGTATTAACATTTCCAGAAAAGAAAATCATAAAGCTGCACTCAACAAGTAAACAATCTTAGATCTCATCAGATGGTCATCCCATCAATTTAAATCTTTCCTAAATATTTGCTTTAACCTAACCCTGTAATTATTAATATATTCTGTAAAACTCAAGAGGCAACACATTGAAACCCAAATATACAATTGATGCTGTTTCTCAAGATAATAGTTTTTCTTCATCCATATAATACATACACTGCCCAATAGAATAAGAATTCAGATATAAAGAGTGGATACACTGCCTAGTTCAGATAGCGCCTGCAATTCTTTGAATTACAAAAGCATGGAATCTTTTTCCCTTCATCTTCATGGTTAAAATGGTAGTCATAGGTTATCTCCTCCCCAGGGTATATGTCCCTCTCCGCAAAAAAGACAACCTGCAACGTGCAGAAGCCAGTCAGCATTCCGGCCCGGATCTGGCAATGTCAGATAAATCAAGGAAACCTTCGGCTGCCATTTCAAGACACAATGGTAATTACTAGGTCAGGATCTTATGAACGACAGGCTCCCACAGACCCAGCAAACTTTTGGTTCAAACAGAAATAGGTAAATAAATTAACATGTAATTGCAGATTTCGGGCATTGTCATCATGATGTCAGTTGGAAGTCCCGTATTACTACTACATAGAGCTGTTACAGCTGTAAATGATCAGCTATGCTAATTTTAGAGAGAATTTGACTTTTTGGTACAAGATTATGGAAGACTGATTCTATGGAAGGAATTAGAGAAGACAGCAATTATTGATTAGAAGTTTTATCTTGTACATAGGCTGTAATTAGAAGATAAATTGCTTGTATATAGTTTCCTTTTCTAGACTTCTAATGTGTAAATATCAATGATATAAATAAGAGGATTGCTTGGAGGTAGGGTGTCTTTTTCTACTCTTTCAAATTAGCCTAATTGCCTGCTATTGCAACAATGTCCAATTAAGGAAATGCAGAAAACAAACTATAGTAGCAATACAAGCCACTCATCCTTCCTTCCAAACTCAAGATTTCTAGTGAACAAATTAACTTCGAATGCAACATTACCTTCCTTTCATTCCTTACAGAAATTACTTTGGCCACGCAGTTTGGCTGGTCATAAATTTACACCATCAGATGAGAAAGATAGTTAGTCCAAGAAAACTGAATCAAAAAAAAAAAGTTCAGAAAGCCACAGTAACATATGCTGCAAATACAATAGCTTGCTCCAACTCTTAAAATTAATTGTTGTCATTTAGAGTTTGGCTCGAGTTTACTAATGGACTTTCCTGAGTCTTGACGGTAAAATTAAATTAATAACCAGACTGCTAAATGAGTACAAGGATGTGGAATAAAGGCACATGCTCTTTAAACTATATCTGAACCCCAATAACACACAATTTGATCTCTGCAAGAGATAAACTTACCAGGCATGAGTGATTGACAAAACGAGCAATGCCACCCTTTCGAGTGGCATCGATGATATGCTCTTTATCTATCCTAAAGAAATAGCAAGCACTCTTGTACTGAAGCTTTCTTCCAGACTGGTACTCATTTTCTCTTTTATCAGCCACACGGGCCCCCACAATTTCACCAACATACTCAACAACCTGAACGCATAGAAGAAAAATAAAAAAAGAAACACGAGAAAATTCTCTTGCTAAAAGAATATGATTTTATGAAATATGGGGCATGAAAAAATCTAACCATTGCAGCACGGGGAATGAACTGGGATGTATACAGACCAAGTGCGTGTATCCCTGACTTGTACACTACCAAATTTTTCCAACCTTTTGACTGCTTATACCGAATGTATTCTTTCTGCAAGTGATATAAAAGGCCACATACCAGATCAGCTATAACAAGGCTATCAAGTTTCAGCAAGAAATGGTTGAAAACAAGCCCCCCCCCCTCCCCCCCCCCCCCCCATTTTATACATCGGTTTGTATCCATGTTAACATCTAGGTAAGGATTAATCAGCTGCATTAGCTTATATTAAATGCTGAAGCACTGAACCAAATTTCTTCAAACTTTCTTCATTCACCAGACACTGATATAATCTAAGTCACTTGTGTATACCCGGCAATCATACTCCACATCTGAAATTTTTAGCTTTGGAAGCCCATCTGTACATGATTTCTGTCTATTAATGTGAAGCCATGCATTTAGTTGCTCTTGTGGAACAACGCATCCACCTCTACTGCTAGATTGAGAGGGTGGATTCTGATGATAGCCTTCTCGCTTACGACCTTTGTAACCCTAATAGGAAATAACAAAACAACATTAGCACAGAAAATCTTGGTTCTCAGACGCACAAATGCAAAGTGACATCATACCTCTGTTCTTGCACAGCTATATTCTTTTTCTCCAGGATGACTGCTTTCAGCACCAACAGGATCTCCTGAATCACACTGGGGGTATGTCACATGGAGCTTACATCTCCCATAGAAGCCAACACTCTCATTGTCAATTCCCTCAACCTCACTCTGCAGCAGGCCCTGAAATCAACATAACCAATCAGTGATGCAGACAAAGAGCTGATAAAGAACAACCATATGGTATTAGGCTTTAAGGAGTTGTTTAGTTACAGAAAATATTTTTCAATTTTCTATATCTTTTCAACTTCATCTCCAGTTTTCCTTTTCCATAAAAAAATTGCAAAACATATTGAACTGCTAACTATGAAAAACTATTTTCTTAAGTTGAAAACTTAAAAAGTATCCTCTAGATGGTTATATAAATAATATTTTTCAATTTTATATAATGTAATAAATTATTAATAACATTACTATAGTATTAAAATATGTTAAAATTATAATATTAATACTATCAATACAATATTTATGAGATCGGCAATATTATATTTTTTAAAAACTCAAGTAATTTTGTGTTGCATGCAGGGATGTACCAGTTCATAATAGGCTCTTAAACAAATCATTACTATTTCTTCAATAAAAGCAAGCAATTATTCGTTGTTTAGAGGCGTTGTAAGCATTTAGGTAGCTAACATTTCATTTGTGCAAAGTGGATTTCAAGCCAGTGTACTCTGTGAAGACGAAAAGACTGGCCAAAATTTGAAAGTTGAGCAATAAATAAGTAGAAAAACCTTCTGGTGAGCACACCAGGGATGAAAACGCTCAGAACAATCACCAACCCGGCACTGTATGCAACAACCACCTGGTCTATTACACAATGAGCAAACCTGGATGGAAATATGAAGAAAGTTATATATTATTATATTAATTTTGAGCCTTAGACCATACAAAACCATTAAAATGAGAAGCTAGGGCGGCCTACTTCTAATCAGTAATCATTATCCAAACAATATTTTATTTTTAAAACAAGATTCCGCTTCGTTTTCAAAAATAGGAAATGGAGATGATTAAGATTTTAACAATGCACTCATTTCATTTCTAATGCATTACAGGATATATTATGATAACTCATTTTTTGTCCTATTTGTGCCTTCAACATATCGCAAAGTGGTACCAATTCTTACCACATTTCCTTTAGGACAAGAAGCACCAGATACATCAAAAGCACTCATGGTGTCAACATTTGGGCAGCGTGTGCCTGGTGTCCAGAGTCCACAAACCATATGAACCCACTGCTTAACTGTTGAATCAAGGACTCCAGCTGTTATGCTGTTCTGGACCTTTATGGACTCAAATCCTTTCAGCAGATCCACTTTCCACACTGGAGCAGATGACTGCATAGGTACAGATCTGATGACAGGAAATAAATCATTCTCAAATCCAGATGTTGAGGAACTCAACATTCTAAACCTAACCCCCAAATCTTCAGAAGCAGAAACAGTGTCCTTAGGCCCAGATTCTGTAGCAATATTCCAAGCTTTCAAAAGGCTTTTTACTATGTTATGACTCCGCAGAGCCCTTGTCATGGCCCCACCTCCATAACCACAGAGAACACACACCTAATTACCAATAAATCATGAATAATAGCACATTAGAGAAGCATAAAACACAAGAATAGTGAAAAGATAACTGTAGGCAGGATAATAGCAATCAACTAAGTTCACTGAAGAAATGCCATTAATTCAGTTGCTAATACCCTTGATTCAGTTGAATGGAATGTTAAAGTTGAAATCTTACAAAAAGCATACACAAATCAGATATTACTAGCCACACATGCTTATCCCTTTGTTATCTGTCTCCAAACCTGGAAAATGCATTGACCCACTAATCCTTTACCCCTACATAGGAAAATGTAAAATGGAATTCTTGAATTAATAAGTGTTGTAAATTACCAAACTACATCTGGACCACGGAAGTATTGATAAGTGCAGCACGCAATGACCACATCTTACTGAAACAAGCATATCTCAACTACCGAGTTGCTCAAGGATTGATCAATCAGGACACCGAAGCAAACACTATCATACAATAGATCGACTGTTCAAACCTCATGCCCTATCCCGCACATGATAGAACAAAAATAAGCAGTCAAAATAATATTATAATAGCATCTCATAAATTAGTAAAACTACAACTGGACCATCATACCTACTCACTGGGGCAAGACAGACCTAAACAAAAAAAAAAACTCTTTTTAAGGGTTGACCAGACCAAAACCAAAAAACTCCTTTAAGGGTTGACCAATCAAAACAGTCAATCCATGAAAGAACAAGAGATCTATTGTTTTTCCCTGGCCTTATATCAAGATACAGCTATTCCCATGTAAGCCTCAGTGGAGTAATCAACAGAGATTTCATTAAACAAAGTCTATATTCAGAATGAATAACAGCAAGAGAATGAACATGATGCCAGAGAGAGAGAGAGAGAGAGAGAGAAGAAAAGGGGAAAAAATAAGACAAGCAATCAGTGCAGAGGGACAGAAACCACAGGATAACTTACAATATCTTTGCAACCGGCCCGGCATGGCCTACAGTACCAATGACCCCTGGGTACTTTTGAAACACCATAGCAAGCTTGGTGCACCTACTCACACAATGAGACTCATCAATCTTCCCAGATCATGACAGGATAAATAAGAAGAAACTCACCTTAATCCTGACCGATTAGAAACATACCCTGATTAAGCATCGACTGCATTCCAATAAGCAGTTAATTTCATCTTTGTTTGAACTCCCACAAACACAGCAGAAAGCATCCAAATCTGAAATAGAAGATTGGCACTGGTGCCCTTCATTGGATCTAGACCACAACCAACAACGGTCAGCCTCATCACAAAATTATTGCAGTTCAAAGAAGAAGGCAAGGATAAACATTCTGTTAAGAATAAACAAGTTATAAAAAATGAAATATCATGAGTTAACTGGATTACTTACTTCAGACCATATGCTTCACCCGCATGATATTTTCCAACTTCAGTGTCTTTCAGGAGCTTTTCCAGATATCTGCAATTTGTTTGCGATATACATCTTGAACCCTTAGTAGCAGAAACATCCAAACAGCTAGAACCTATTCCTGAAGATGGAAAAGGCACAATTGACATTAACAGCAGAGAAGAATACAGGGAAGAGAGAAATATAGATTTTACAAAAATGAACTTTGAAGTCTTTGAAATAACCATTATGTTTAGCCACACCTGTGCATTATGGACTACATCCCCCCACTCACAAAACAAAAACTAATAAGAGTGGGAAAGAGAACAAACAGGAGGAGAAGACACAACCTGTATCACCAGATGTAGCATTTAGGTGGGTGAAATCAATTTGCTGCTTAGTTGACTACGTCTACAAGAGGACTGAAATCACCAGCAAATGGGCCTTGGGTGGATTGAAGTAATAATGCAGTCACATAGTGATCTAAATATCTAGAAGGCTAGCATGTTAAGTGGCAGGTTTTTGTCCAAGTAAAACTGATTAACCAATAAAGTATGGTTCATCACACACTTCTTGCAGATAATTGGTACTTAGACATTAGTCATTGTCCAAGGCGATGAGATAAGAATGCACCGTTTACCTCTGCATTACTATATTGATTGCAGAGGCATTAGTTTAGGTATTACATTATGCTCTATGAGCAACAGTAAATGATGATATGTATGGTTAAAAACTATGGTTTTCATTCTAATTTACAATAATATCATACTAAAGTGTTCAAGATCCACATTCAGATCTAACCATTCCTCGTGTGTGTGGAATGCAACAAGTGAGTTACAAGTGATGCTTGCATGCATTCACCAGAGTTCCAAGAAAATCAATTATACGCTCATATTATTTGATGAAATCAATTATAAATAGTGGTTGGAAACTATTTCGAAAATGAAGGGACAAAAGAAATAGATGAAAGACAAACTTAAAGCAATCAGTTTTAAGTGTTGAAATTGTCAACCTTTTGGAATGCTGTGTCATGGAAAGAGATAATAGAAAAGAAGAAATGCAAAACAAGCCTAGTTGGCCAACTGTATAATTTAATTTGTTGTAGTTAAATCGGTTCCTTCCAACCAACAACACTCTCCCAACAGAGGTTTCAAATGGTTTAATCATTAGCCATAGAATGTGTTAACGATGCTCAAGTTTTTTAAATAATAAATTTTCAAAAGCATCTTTGCTTTGTCCTTTTCATCTTTTTAAACTTTTAGGAGCCACAGCCAACGAAAACAAAGGGGCTTAATTCCTAGCAAGCAAAACTCTCCTTTCACCAAGAAATTCTTTTTCCAAAGACAATTCTACCACAACTTTATATTTCGGAAATTTTTACTTCCTTACCTGAAAATAAAAAGAGAAAAATGATTGAGTACCTCTAGTTGACAGCTCATAAAGGCTTCGCTTGCGAACTTCTTTACATTTTGGCTTCAATCGAGTGTTAAGACAACATTCAACTGTTCTGTGATCATTCTGATTTCTATTATCTGTTCCCTTCTCCAATGTACAAGGTACATCATCATGCTCTTTACCCCCAGGGAAGCACACAGAGTCTGTTCCCTTTATAGAACTTTCAGGATTGAATTCCTTGCATTCTGTGTCCTCAAGACTACCTTTCACCTTGAGATTAGAGAATTTGTTAACAGATGTATTGCTTCCTCTCATACTTCTCTTCTCTGACTTTCGTGCAGAGCTTAATTTGGATTGGCCATTCTGAACAAATTTACATCTCCCTGATGCTTTAAGGATTTTTCTAAGAGGTAGAATTTTAGTGGGTCTTAAAGAATTACCATTAGATATAACACCATATTTTCCACATACTACAGGCCTTACCTTTCTGTTGCATATATCCACCTGCTCAGTTGAAGACCTAAACATGCAATCAGCTAAATAAGACTCTGCAACATTTCCTGAATCTAGGCAATTTGGTTCTTGCACTCGGAACTGCTTAATGGTTGAAGCACAATGATCTAGTTTCAACCTTTTTCTACTGGAGGTTTCAGGGATTTGAAGACAATCAACATCAACATTTAACTGGATTTGACTACTTTCTCTTTCCCCGTCACAATAAAGTCCATGCAATCCTCTTTTATGAGATACAGCTTTTGTTAAGCACAGAACTGACCTCTGGCTGAAACTAGTTTTAACAGAACAAGCACAATTCCAAGATCTTCCTTCATCAGGTTGAAGCCACATCTGTTTTGCTGAACTGCAGTGCGGAGCAGTACAAGTACATTTTCTTAAAACTTTACAGGCTGGGGAAAAGCCAGAGACTGGAAATGATTCATCTAGGTTCTTCCATTTTGTTGGTCGTTTCCTCTTTGTAGATTGAAAGCCCCTCTTGCATGACTCTGTAAGGTTGTTCTTCTGAAGACCAGAACTCACTTGATTACGGACATGCTTCACTAATAACGAGTCTCTGAACCTAAGTTCTTCAATAAGTGTACGAGATGATTGATTAGGTATTGGCTTGGAAGATCCTTCATTTGTTGAGTTGATTTTACCAACAAAATCAAAGACTTCAGAACTCCTTTCACTCTCAGGTGGATCATCAGATGACCAGCATTTATCAATGCCTGATCCTTCATCTACTACAATATTCTGTTTATATTCATCTACAGCATCAACATTAGAAGAATCAACATTATTTATCTCCACTGATGCCTGGGTAACAGCTGGGGCAGAACACCCAGAAGAAATATTAGACATTTCTTGCTCTTTTAAAGACTCAGCACCTTGAGCAGATCTATCAAAGCATTTGGCAGCAGTAGACTCTTTCCCCTGGAGATTTTCCCTTCTATCCAATAAATCAATTGGCTGATCTTTGCACATCAAATTGTGGATACCTGTCACCTTGCTTGGCACATCTCGCCACTGGAAAGTATGACAGTCAGTAGTCGGCTTCACGTTTTTTCCAAGATGTCCACTTCTATAAAAGGAAACAGCTTTCTCCTTTGAAAAAGAAGAGTCTTCTTTGAAGTTTGGAGAAAGCAATGCAGAGGCCATGCCACAGAGAGTTGCAGTCTGTTCTTTAGAGCCAATGGCAAAGGTTTTACAGTCGGAATTAGAATTTCCTCCAAGACAATTTGCCCGGACATTGCCGCCAATTTGTCCTGGTAAATATGCACATTGTGTTCTTTGACAACATTTTCCATGTTCATTTGAAGGAGCAATGTCATTTTCAGTCGTTGAAGATCTGAAGCAATACAGTTAGGTATTAGGGATTTAGGGTGAGGGAAAAGAAGCAGCTGGAATAAGCTTTGCAGTCATCACAAAGATATATATAGTAAAAAATACAGGAGCATTCATCTAGCTATGGACAGTTTTCCAACAGAGTTTAAGAAAAGGAAAATGAAAACTATATTTTAATACAGCTAAAAAGTGAGTCTAGTGGCTAATTTTCATGGTGGTCCACCATGAAAATAAATCAATGGATATTTTCAACAACCTAACAATTTGAAAAGATCAAGGGTAAAAAAAACTTCAAATCCCCAAGAACTTTAACAAAACTTTATTGGTCAATGTCCATTGGAGGCTCATTTGAAAAAAAATTGGACTATAGCTGTAGATTGGAAATATAGGAGCTCATGGGGTGCACATGAATCTTCATATAGTGTGGGCCTAATGAAAGCTACCAAGAGTTGCAAATCCATGTCAAGTAATTTACTAGACAAGGCCAGAGGTGAAGATCAATATTAGGATGGGAGGAAAGTTCTCATGTTGCAACCCTCTTGTAAAGAGGGGGCTTTGGCAGTAACGATAAGGTCGTTCCTTTGTGACAGGAAGTTCACAGTTTCATGTCATGGTAAGAACTTCTTTGCAGAAACACAAGCAAAGGTTGCATACAAATATGATCCACACAAGACAGGAAGCCTCGTGCAATGGAATCATGCACTGGAAACGCCGTTCGAAGGATGAACCTTGGTTGCAAGGGTAATGTTGCTCCTTTGTGCCTAGGTGGTCATGGGTTCCAGTTATCAAAACGATCAAAGGAAAAGTCCATGTCACATAGAATCTTGTAGAGATCAAAGGCAATGCGCATTTCATATATTTTCGAGATGTGGAAATTTCACATTTTTAATACTGCAGATTTGCATGACCAACAATTTGAGAGTCAACCTTTTTATCCAGAACTTAACTTGAGGATGAGTTTTAAATTTTCCTTTTCTTTTCGCGGGGTTGGGGGGGGGGGGGGGGGCGCTGCTAGGTGGATGAGTTGTAAATTTCAAGTGAAGGGAACTAATACTGTTACATGATAACATTGCTAAGACAGCCTTGCTTTCATTCCTTCTTTTCTTTTTTTTCTTTTTTTTTCTTTTTTTTCTTTTTTTTTTTGTTTTGATAAGTACAGTTGCTAAAATATCTGAATTATGAATCTGGATGAAGTTGTTGAGATAATTGGAGTTAAGAATCATTATCTAGTGTCTTACTTGAGAAGCATAATATTTAGTTGCTTTCTAAAATAATTCTAAGCCATAGGATTGGGAACCAATTCACCTTTATCTTATTTTGTGTTTATTTTATCTTGTTCATTTTGTTAGTCTTATCTGATATTTTGACTTTCCTAGTGCATAAGGCATCTAGGTTGGACAATTTGGGATCAATAAAAATTTGCATACGGAAAATAACTGATAGGCCCCCAGTTTACTTGACTTATCAAAGAAGGTCCAAGAGGGCAAGGGCAAGGATGTAAATTGGATGGCTGGCTTAACAGCCAACCATGTGCGTAGGGGTAGACGAGGGAAATCGCTGGGTTGTGTAACAACTCAGCAAGTGCATAACAGATTTCTGTTGAGGGGAAGAAGAAAAGAATATATAGAGGGGGAAGAAGTTGGGGGAGGGGATTATCATTCTTGTATTGAGTTTTGGGAGAGTGAAGGGCCTCTCGAATGCCCAGTTTCCTTTTCATTTTGTTACTTTCCAGCTTGTAGTTCCATTCGATAATCAGTATCCTATCAATAACATTCTTACAAAATATTTTGATAGGAAATGCCACAAGAATAATGTAGTAGTAGCTTTTTACAACCACAAGCAACATTGTTGGGTGTTTTTCTTTGCTTGGGTATGGTCATTAGTCATTAATGACCACATTATTCTATATCAAAACTATATATATATTATTTCTGTTTGTATATAATTATCCTTGGCACATCTATCCTAGTATTTTTTTTTATCTTGTCGACTCAACCAAAACTGAGTTAACATGATTAGCTCTTCTTTCACACCTTCTGCTGGATCAAGTGGGATGATCTCAACATTGATCATTGTGTGATGTCAGGAAATGGCAATAAAAAGTTTGCAGTTCAGTCTTGTGGGAGATGCTAAGCTGAAGGACACTTTCCTTAGTAATGTTAAGTGGCAAGAAAAGGGAAATGCAAGAGTCAATGAATATCTTATTTTTCAAGAGTTCAGAAGTATTTTTGCAACACCAACCCTTCAGATATCATGATTGAAAAGGTGGAAACCTAAATGATTTTCAATGATTTGCAACATCAACTTCAAACAATGTGGTTGAAAGGTGCAGTTGATGAATTTTTCAGGCATATTCAAGTCTCAGTGGTCAAGTGATTGATAATTCCACTGGTTCTGATCAAGTGGAAGATGGTTTGACAAGAAGTCCCCCTAAAAAGCAAATAAACTCCAGTTATGGAGCTTTACAGGTTTAAGGGGAAATGACCTGTAGTCTGTGGTCATCAAGTGGTCCTAAGGCGTATTATTGGTTTAGACATCAGTGCTTATTATTGACAAACTGGTTAGAAAACTGCAGATTTATGTTTAACTGGTGCCTCATGTATAGGGATAATAACCACTGTTAATCATACTTACTCTCTATTCAATTACTAGAGCTATGAGCATTGTTGCTGACCAATTTCATATGGCTTGAATGTTCCATGGAACTGATCACGATCTTCATATTGCTCTCTAAGGGGCACTAGATTGGAGAAAGAAGGAAAACATGGCTCTTGGTTTTGCACATGTTGACATTGCCTATGATGAACAAACGAAATACAAGGGCCTTTAACAGGACTAAAGAGCCTATCTTTAAGCTAAAAGAAGGATCATTATCTTCATTACAGTTGGTTCTCATGTGCCGATCAACTGACCCTAGACCTCTATTTGGATTTCAGTGACTTTTTTGTTACTAGAAAATGACGTATATGGTTTGGATCTATCATTTTCCTAAATCAATATTGGGATTATTTTGATGTATCAAATCCAAATGACCATCACTGTAGAGATCTAAGGGAAAATCGATCCCCATTTATGTTTCCTTAATTATTAATTACCTCAGTACCTGGCAAGTTCCAGCCTAAGAGGAAGTTGTATATATTACTTTTGTCAGCTTTTTTTTTTTTTTTTTTTGGGGAACTTGCCCAGCGAAATAATACAATCTAATATATTGTTTCTTGACTTAGCAATACAAGAACATATTTTTGGAACATGACAGTCAATTTTCTTTTCTCATTTTTTTTCAGGCCAAATCCCTACTATCCATAATTTTTTGTTCATTACAGATGTCCTTATTCCTAAGAAACCACTTAAAGAATAAATATATAAAAGAAATGCTAGGATCACTAGGATTATTTAGTTCACTGTTTTGGTATGAAAAATATATACCCCAACTGTGCATTTGCTACCAATTCACAATCTCTTAGGTTATTAGTGTTTAGTAAGTAGTAACAGTTCTAAATGCATTGGAAATTACCAGATAACTCAGCAACTTAAATATGTTAAGTAAGAACATCTCTTTTTCCAGCCCAGGGTATTGCTATTGTGCCCAAAAATTAACCACTCATCCTGAAAGCATAAGCAGTCCTAATGCACCTCTTGTGTGAAAGGTGCAGCATATACTACCATAGCTTTCACAAACAAATCGCAAACAAAAAAGTTTTCAGAAGTTTTCAGAGGGAATAACAATATCAATCTTGAAATTATTTCAAGCAGAATACATAAAGATAAAATCAGATTACATCACAAATGCCAAATTGAGTTTAACTAAAACATTAAACATCAGGAAAATGGCACCATGAGACAAATCCCTAACAAAACAAAATAAAATTATTCGAATTTACCCCATGGGCTGCACATGTTGATGAAGATCACAAGTTAATTGGCACTGCATTTCAATGTTTTTACCATGCAACGATGTCCCTGGTGAGAAAGTTGAGAAACTGCAACATTTACTTAAACCTAGAAGAGAACAAAATTATCAGTAAGATCACTAAGCACTACATAAATGCAAATTCCAGGAACAGAAAAGTATCTAAATGTTTATGGCTGTGGATGAGCTGTGGTCAAATATGGCTTTCTCAGGATTTGCCCACTTAGGCAGAGGGTCCTGTTAACAAACACCTAAGTCTGACAGTAAAAACCCTATATGTACATGGGATCTTTTTTATTATGTATGGGATTTTTATTATGTATGGGAGGAATTTTAGATGCTCAAATTCAAGCACGTAAACATCAAACGCCAGGAATTCTTTTACTTGAGAACATAAAGATCCAAACAATGTTCTCAAGGACTAGAGAAGAAAAATATATAAATGTGCTCTAGAATCTCTCAATGAGAGCAAAGGGACAAGCCAACAGTAAAATTAAAGAACAAGAAGAAAAAAGAACAGAGATCAAGACCATAAGATCACATGAAGGTTTCTCGATCGACTATCACAAGGGTGCAAAACAATTGAGCTGAACCAATATGCATGGACAGGAAATTGCATCCCTGGATTTATCTATAGCATGTTACACCAGATGATAGTGTGGTACTTTGGTGTTCTCATCATCAGCGAGAGATATAAAACTTGCAGGCAGCCACTACACTTGAGATTTTCTTCAGGGGATGCTAAAATATAATGCTGTGCACATTGTCCACTAAAACTCCAATCATCAGATTGCTAGTAGATAAATTATCAACGAGTGTTTAAAAAAATATATGCCTGGAAGCAAGGCCATAAGAGAAAACTTCCCTGATCTTTTATCTGTCCCCAAGTTTACTCTTCATGCAACACCCTATATTAGATGAATTAACAATCTTTGTAACATATTACTTTTCACAAATCAATCTTCAGGATCTGGCATTCCAATCTTGGCCAGTCAGCCCATTCGCTAAACAAGTATGAAACAAATGCTCACTTATTAGATGAATTAACACAAATGAGCTTACCAGAGCTCAATGTGAGCTATTCATGAACATTTCAGTTCAATGTAGCCCCAACATATGCATTTTCAAATGCTGAAAAAACACAAAATATAAATTAAAAAATAGCAAGCAGAATATATACCAGCTACAGGTGCTAGACTTTCAGCATCACCACCAACCCAACGAGTAAAACCAGATTGGAAGGATTTAATTGCAACTCCTGAAGCATCCTCTCTATTGACTGGAAGCCCGTTCTGTCGTTCTTTTGATGATGATGCATCAAAGATTGAATCCAGCATTTTTTCACTGCAAGAGGTGTGGAGTCTCCCTTGATCTTGGTTTGTTACAGGGGAAGCATTGGAATGCCCTTGATTAGATAGGATATGCCCAAATGCAAGCATTCTCAAATTATCATCCAGCAAAGGGTTTGTGCAAGTAGCTTCTTTGTTTGAAAAAGCTGAAGACACAATTGACCCAAAGCTTGTCATTCCAGAATTTCCAACTGATAATGGTTGCCTAGGTAGCATTGGTCCAGAGTCCATTGGCAAACTCGTGGATCTAAGGAAAACATGATCCAACTGTTGGTGGAACCCAATGCCAGGAATTTTCCCTGAATGGTTGATGGCATTGATGCCATCAGATGCTTCAGGATGCAATCCAGAGAACTGGCAAGGATGTGAACTCTTACCATGTGCCATAGAACAACTACTTTGACCAGTTCTGCCAACTCTATTACAATTGGTTGAACTGTCAATATGCTTTGTCCGAAATTCAAAGTTTCGTTCACTTGGAACACACAGACCATCAGCAATAAATGCCATCTCTTTTCCCTCACCCCTACGCTTTTGAAGATCCAACTTAATAATGCTTAGCTCAGTTTCTGATGCATCATCCCTACTATACGGAATATTAGTTAGGTCATATTTGGCTATACGAGATTCATGATGTGATTTCCTAGGCATAACATGGATGCCACGAGTACCACCAGTAGCAGCTTTAGAGTGCATCCTCTGGTCCACAGGAGTTTTAAATTGAGAGAGTAGAACTGAATTTCCCACACTTCTGTCTGCATCAGGTGTCAACTGCTCTATTGTAAAAGAATCTCTTGCAGTATTGACTCCAGGTGCATGGTTCACAAAGTTAAATGTGCTTTGTCCTCTTCTTGCACTAAAATTAGATGAGCCAGCAGTATGCTGAAGATATTGACCGTGTTCCTCCACCATGTTGGAATTGCCTGATGCATTTGAAAAATATAAACAATCACTTATACAGTACTTTGAAGGCCCTCAACCCCAGAAAATGGAAAAAGAAGAAAGGAGGGGGCAAGGGATAACGAAAGAAATTCAACGAGAAAGAAATAATGTTATGATGAAAATGCATATCCCGTGCAAAAATGAGACCACATAAAATTTATTTAACTCACAGTTATGAATCAACTGCTGTGGCAAAAGAGATCTCTGGGGGTCACCACGTGGATCAAGAAGATGAGATCGTGAGGCTGGAAAAACAGAATTTCCCAAAGTCTGACTTTGAGGAGATGGTTGCCCAAGCCTCAGCTCAATACTTGAAGAGACTGCATCTCTGTCCACCACACCGCCCTCCTTTATACTGTAAAATAAGCTCACATCAGAATTATTACCAATGGTTTTTGAGTTCTGCAAATGGTGGGACATGAATGACTGCCCAGTCTGAGAGATTGAATCAGTATAAGCGGAATTGGACTGACAACCGTTATCTGTGTCCCTTGTGCCAATGAATTTTGACACTGTTGATGACCCAGAGACAGAGAAGGCAGGAATCAGATTATCTGAAACAACAGACATATAGTTTTGTGAAGCACCAATCAAGCCCCTGTGAAGGAAGTTGCAGTTTTCCTGAGCATTCCTTTGTTTTCCATCAAATGAAAGTTCGTCAACCAATTTCTGACGGCTATTTTGGTTCTGAGGAAATGCGCCATTGTTCAAAGACTGCCAAAATGCGGCTAAGCCTCCAGTTGAAGCAGCCAGATTAGACAGGTCAGAATTCTTGGACGTATTGGTCGCCAGCACACTGCATTTCACCATACCAGAAGTTGTTGCACGGCCTTCAGGCCAGTCCCAGCCATTGTTTTCTTCTGGAACCCTAATCTAAAGCATCATAAAAACATCACCACCCAGTGTTCTCGGTTCTTCAAACACATGCCAATAAGAAATACAGTTTTCAATTCCAAAAATAAAGTGCAACAAGGGAATCATATCAACCACCACAAATTGACAGCGCACACAATCTCAGGTATCAAACTCTTTCTTTAGTTGTGTCATGTGCATGCATGAATGACTCAGCTGTTAAATTGTGGACAAATACAGAATAGGTTGGTTCACTAGTACCCAAGAAGGATTCCAAAGTCACCAATACCCCCCACCCCCAGACAGCATGTCTAGGCATGACTAGTATCTGACAAGAATTCCAAAGTCAACGAACAACTCATTGCTTAGGAAAGATCTTCCATATTCATATGAAAACAAATATTTTAAGGATGATTAGAAAAAAGTATTCATATCAGTATGTCACATTCAAGTTGTGTATGCAACCTCTTTGCACAAATATAAGGGGAAGGCTGAGTACAAATATCGCCCTCCCTATCCTTAAATAGTCAAGAGCTTCATGCATGGACAACACCCTTTTTACAGATGAGTAGATATTGGATGATTACCTAGACACATCAACCACCTAATCCAAATCATAGTTTGGCAGATTTGCATCAACGCCACATAGAGCCCCGCCATAAACAACCCTAATCATAATTACAGACACCTAGATTCAAAGTAGAACAATATTAGTTATCTGTTAGCATACTGTGTCTAACAAGCATGCCCATTGTGGTAAAACCTACCACGAACAGTGTAGGATCCAAAAATAAAAAAGAAAAATATAGAAAATGATGAAGCACAGACAAAGTAAAAACACAGAAAAAGGTAATCGTCCATGTGCATACAAATATGTGTTATCCACAAACAAAATCCCTAGCTAACACAGTAAAGCTACAAATGCTAAAATTGTCTGATGAAACAGAAAATCAAATATTTGAATTATGCATTCATCTTACCCCAAACTTATGGAAGTAAAGCCTTCGCCATTGACCTATTGTCTCACCACTGTCCATGTGAACGGCATCCCCAGGATTAACATCATGAAAACCTGAATGCTGCATAAAATATGCAGTTAGAACAATCTTTAAACATAAAAGGCCTTCACATCTTTGCTGAGGAATCAAGTAGAAAAGAACATTTCAGATCTCATAAATCATCACAAAAGCAAGGAAAGTGCCAGAAGTTACCTCAGCAAATCTAGCAACAGACATATGCAAACCATGGCAAGAGCAAATAACACCAAGAAGTCCTGTATTGCTAAGAAGTAAAGTCCCACCTAAGCAACAAAAAATCACTTGTTAACAAATTCTCACGTCATGCAAAAAGGGCAACACTTAACTATCAACATGGCTCAAGATTAAAGCACTTACTTGCACCTAAACAGAATACCCGAGGGCTAACAGTTGGAGGATTCCATGATTCCCAAGAAATGGAGCTACTGTCTAATGAAGTTTTTTGTGATGTCTGAGTGCTTGTGCAATCCATTTTCCCAGCATTAGAAGAGTGTGTGCTCAAAGTCCATCCCGAAGTCAGAGAGGAAACATCTCTAATTTTCTCACTGCCAGAGCCAGAGAGAAAGATAGCCTTAGCAGGTGCCAAACTCTGATGATTCAGGTCTGCAGCCTGAAGAACATCCAGCAAACTAGAACCACTTACAGCTTGACAACAATTCCCCCCAATTTTCGGGTTTTGAAAACTGAGATTTTGGGAAAATATCCCAGGAGCATGTGAAACTACACTTCCAGCAGCACCAACCATGAAACTCTGACCACTTGTAGTAATTTTACCAGATTTAACAAATGGCTTTGGACTTGAAAATTGTTGCAGATTGGATTGTAGCAATGATGACGATCCAGAAAGGAGTGACAAAAATGAATTTCCTGGGTCAGCCTGGCACAGGCCACTGTGACAAAAATTGGATGCCTTGGGATCATTGGCTTCTTGAATCACAGCACGGGCAGTGGTGTTTGGTTCCTGGCTTATATGTGGATAAAGACAATAACCAGGATTCCACATCTACACCGCCAAGAAAAAGGATTAAAACACATCAGTTCCAGCACCAAAAAAAGCAGAAAGATATCATGCATGGGCAGTATAATGAAAGAATACAAAGGAATTTAATGTGCCCAATCTATGTTATGAAATTATAAGTGAACTAACTAATTTAGATATGAAGTTTTGATAACTACAATATCCAGCACCGGTTTAAAAATTATTACAGCACATCAAGGCTTAAAACCACTAGGTGAGATTGGCTACATGAATTGTTGCTCACCAACCATTTCCATATACGGTCATTTGCAAACACAATATTCAGAAGAAAGGGGGGGGGGGGGGGGGACACAATCATGTGATGAACAACCACCACAAGTCTCCAACCTTTTTTACATATGATCTTATTTTTTATTTTGTCTTTTCTTCTATGACCGCATTACACTTTCATCTCAACTACACTCATATTTTTGCACATAGTAATGCTTAACAGCCTAATATTAAAAGCTATACAACAAATATGGTTTTATATTCTTCCAATAAAACTTCCCTTTCACTTCACCAATGTAACAATCCCATTTTGATTATACGAGTACATCCCCCAAAATCTTCCCTTCTTTTTGAACAACTGATTCAAGAATCAAAATTTGATCTATTTTTGGAATAGCTTGATTTACAAGTTTCACAATAATATGAGCCCAGTTATATTTTTACTGAATTAACATTTCACATAATTGTTTTCTGCCAACTTAAATTAAAACCCTTGAATTCAAAGATGTTTCTCCAAAATTCAAGTTTATTGTTCATGCTTCTTTTGTCTCATCTATGAAGGCAATATCATCTGCAAAGAACATACAAGGACGGACTTCTTTTTGTACATGTATAGTGAATTCATCCATAACATAAACAGAGAGGTAGAGTTTCAATACAGATTCTTGATGTAAATTCAAAAAATTGGGAAAGTCTCAGTATCTCATCCACAAGCTCTAATACAGATTTATGCTTGATGATGTGTGTCCTTAAAAAGTTGTATATAAGCAATCCACGCTCCTTTTTCATAGTCCATAAATACTATCTACAAATTTTTTGTTTATCTATAGACAGTAGAATTAATTAAGTGTCTCGGTACGTAGATGGCTTTCAATATTGACCTAGCAAAGACAAAACTAAATTGGATTCCAAAGACCTTAATTTCTTTCCTTAACCTTTACCCACCCAAAGTTTCATCATGGCACATTAGCTTGATCCCTCTATAACTTTCACAACTTTGAAGGTCTCATTTATTCATATAAATAGCAATTAAGTACCCTTTCCTAAACCTCTACACAATTAGTGCTTGATCATGTGATGAATTGCATAAAACTAGTACACTGGCTACACAAATTTATTTCAACACGCAGACTACAGCAAATAAGGCCTACAAAAACATTTATATAAAAACTGCACCCACTGTGAAATTATGTTAAAATGATTGTATTAGTTCCACTCTTGTCCCCAAATGCAATAAAAATCAGTAGTAAAGAAGTGTATAACTATTTATATTTTATATACATATCCAAGTTTTTCGGATGATCCTTTTCCTCTGTCAAAAATGCACAATTTACTGCTAGAAGAAATAGAAAAATACAAAGACTCCAGGACACATGATAAATTAAAAGCATTAGGAATCAAAGTTAATGCAGAAAATGAAATTGAGGAATAAAACAATGGGAATTCTCAAGAAAGCTAGACAGCCATTGTTGCTTCATGATTCTAAAAAGAAATGATGATTAGTCGATTGTATTTCGTTTCCATTTTTTAAGCTACAAACAATCAAATAGTTGGGATGTAATTCAAGCTATAGAGGGGACTCAGTAGCTCCCCTCAAGATTAATCAATCAACCTTGCTTCTAAATTTCTCTCATGAATATGCAACTAAAAAGGGAAAAAAAAAAGGATAGATTGCGAAATCACACAAACAACATTGCTAGATACGGGAGCCAACATTTTCTCTTTCAGGGGGTATGAACGGTGGGTGTGGGATTTGTAGCTATATAGAATTGCACCAGTCTGTACATAAAGCAAATTCACTTGACTGTCTGCGGTTGCATTGCATTTTTTCGACATTTAACTCATTTCAGATAGGAAGATTTGACCGTTCCCCGACAAAATTTGTATGGTAAATAATAACGCATGAAAGAAAAACTAAAACCAAAAAAAAGCACTATGCCAGCAGCATATTAAGCATTCACAAGCTCATGAACGAGTAAAGCATGGGATAATCTTCAAAAGCCAAGCGACCATCGCATACCTGATTCATCAGCTCCTGAGTCTGAAGCTGAGATGAAGAAGCCACCGGCGTCAGAGACTGCCATGGCGACGTACATTTCACCTGCCAAGAACTTTCCATCTCTCAAACGCCAGAACCTTAACCTCCCTCCATCAGGTACACAGGAACCATCTGTTATTCGAAGATAATCGACGATCGCCTACGACTGTAACGACTCTCTCACAAAGCATCGAGCAACAAAGAGATCAGAGCCAAAAATCCACTCAAAATAAACAAACCCTAGATTAACCGAGCAAATGGAGGACAAGAAACAGAGATACTGCGAGAGAATATAGAGACATATAAATAGAAGATAGAGAGAGCGGAGGGTTTTAAGGCAGGAGGCAGAAATGGCGGATTGTCAAGAGTCGAGACCCGAGAGACAGTGTTAGAGGGAGGGCGAAGTGAATGATGATGAGAGGGAAATATGCTCTAGTGTATCGAGGCGAGGAGACGTAGACGAAGAGTTGGACGCGTGTAGTGGATTGAGTAAATACGAGCCGTCGGATCAGGGAACGGCTGATGTCTGGATCAGGAAGGGTTTGTAAGCCATCGACTGTGCTTACAGCTTACTCTGGAAAAGTCAGATCGGTCAGTGTCTGTAGCTTCACGAGACGTTTTCAAAAGATAATGGGCCCACTGGGCCAGTGGATTAAGATCTTCTGTTTCGCAGACTACCCGAGCAATTGCCCTTGCACAACTTCCCCTATTTCTCGATAATTTATATTTTATTATATTATTTTAAAATATTAAATATTTATTAATAGTTAATAAGATTACTTATTGTTAAAAATAAAATTTATTAACAATAATATCATTGCTTACTCAAGATAATGTTAACTATTATTCTATGATGATTCAGATATAATAAATATATATTAATTTTAAATAAAATATAAAATAATGTTAAGAGTTGTCAATTATGTCTCATTGAGAGAAATATTAGACAAAAAAAAAGAGAATATTACATGATATCTTAAAAAGTTCCCCCAACGTAAATTTTTAGTTTGATTCAATTCTCAGCATTGTAAATGTTGCGGTGTGATTGGTGGAAGCGCAGCCACTACGGCGGACCTCGGGGCAGGGAGGCAATCCGGCATCCCGAGGAGAGCACCTGAGGGCGGACACGTGGTCTCCGAGGACTGGCCGTAGGTGGAGAAAAAGTGCAGTAATGGGCCCACGGATGCTTCCTGTTTGGTTGCAAGGAGACAGTTGGCTATATTTGGCACCAAGTTTTCCATTGTCGGTAATAGGGAACTCTTGCCCGGGATAGGGGCATTTCAATTCTTGGTGCTATTCTGGGATAGGGCCTCTCCCATCCAACTGGGCAATGGATTAGGCTGTCGGCGGTGGCACCAAACACGCGTATGATTTGCTTTGTACTTTGAAAACAAAATGTTCCATAATTAGGCTGTTTTCCGGATTAAGAAGTCTTCTTTCCGTTAATTAATGATGTTCTAAGCTTCTAATAAAATAATCCCCCGTCAGCGGCAGTTATTGACTAAGTTTCGCTCTTTAAATTCACAATAACATATTAATTAGGCCCGAAAGTATTAGTACACTTGATAATAATTATCTCTATGTTTAATATTGTGTTTTACTGTTGAAATATCTTAAGAGTATTCGTTAAAATATATTTAATATATTTTATTTTCCAGCATTTAAATATATCTATTGATTGGTAAATATTTTAAAATGTGACGTATTGATTGGTATTATTACTTACTAATAAAAATATTTCATTAATAAAATTAAAATATATTAAATGTAACTTACTGAATATCTTGGCAGCACTTGTAAGGAAAACCTTTTATATTATATAATTTAATAAAATTACATTTTTATAGATAATTTCAAATAAAGTCATTTAAAATTCTTATATTTATTATTCAATTATTCAGATAAGTACGGTAGTTTAAAAGCAATAATTTCATTTTATTTTAAGATAATGTATATTTATTAAATATTATGTCGACGTTCAATTTCAGCCGACTCTGATTCGTTTTTTGGGCCGTAATGAGTAAGTTCGAAAATGATCAGAAGAATAAAGAAAACAAAGATCCCCAATATCCGTGAAAAACACCAACAATTTTTACGTGATTTGACCAAAACGATGCCTACTACACGCCCGCATTCTAATTATTCTTTTTAAATGGAAGTGTCTGATTATTTCTTGTATACCCCTCATTATTTCTCTGACTTCTATTTATAAAAAGGGGCCTTTACAATTTTGATAACATATAAAAATATAAATATGATATAACGAGGGACAAACAGTCCTTATTATATGTACAAAATCGTGAGTAAAATCCTCGTGTCAAAGAGTATGGGCTGTTACAAATAAAGTAAAATGGACCACGCCTCTAACTTCTTAGCAGTTTTGCCATTTGCGCGGGCTAGGGTTTTGTAGACCAGCGATCTGACGTTCCAGCGAACTATGAGTTTCATTGGAAGTTTATTAGTTGATCGTGGAGAGCTCACAAAAGGCTTTATTGAAGGTTTGTGAGGAGCTTGATCTATGAGTTACGGATTTTGGTGGTGTGTGGACTTTTTTAGACAAGATTGTCTAGACTATCTAGACACCAGGCGATTGAACCGGCTCATTGAATTGAGTCTGCCCATAGAAAATAATGCAAAAAATACGTATAACATATTATTTGTAGTAACTAAACACTCATATTAATTGATGAAATGATACAGAGTATAATAAATTTATTATACTCTAATAAAACTATTATATAACTAAAATCAAACAATAATAAATATAAAATAAGAAACATTAATTACACCTTAGCCATTATTTTTAAGACAATGATTAGTATACACCATGTACTAAATAGAAGTATTTTAATTAAAATTTAATAATTTTATTGTATTTTCTAAACTAAGCAGATACATAATTCAAACTATTATATTTAATACTTAGGTAAAATTGTTACTACATATTTACATCTTTACGGTCTCGCCAATTGAAATTACTTGGATAAGATGTTCTTTTATTGATAATTTCATTTCATCTCTGGAATTTACTTATTAACCCCTTTCTCTATGGCATGCAACTATATTAAAAGTAAACATGGATAAGAAGTTTGAATACGGACACAAAGATTTTTCTAACTCTAGTCTAGAGGATGCATCAAATTAAAAGATAGAACATATCATGAACTTGAATACACTTAATTATATCAGTAGTATAACGTATTATTAAAATACTAATGTTTAGAACAAATATACGAAAATCAAGCGAGATGTTTTGTTTTAATTTACATTTTGTAGCGGAAAATGAAAATTAAACATAAACATTTAATGGACATTGAAAATAAACAAATAAGTTAAAACAAACCTCAAATAAAGTTGCCATGCTTCATATTTATTGCTATTTTTTAAATAAACCCACACACTCTCGCGCGCACTAAAAAAAAAAAAAAAATACTAATATAAACCATGGGAGCACAATTTCAATCGTTTCTAATCAAACGAAACAAACAGATTAACAATATAAAGCCTGATGTCAATTGGCATTGTTGTGATCAGCGGAATCGGTCAAGGCTCCCATCCAAGCCGGTGGCAGCATCCCGGTTTGCTCATGAACCGTTTTGAACAACGGCGGCAACATCCTGTATACTCCAGCAACCTCATTCATGGCACCGCTCCCGCCTCTGGCCGCCTCCTCGCCGCCGGCTGTCCAGATGCTGATCTTCGGTTGCAGGCCTTGGACGGCTTGGGAGTTGATCTTGGCTATCTCTTGGAACATGCCGTTGTTGATCATCAGGTAGTCTCTCAAGGCATTGTAGTTTCCTCCAAGGGCGTCTAAAAGAGTTTGGATGTAAAGGCCTTGGGCTTGTGCCAGTGCCACGAGCCCCTCGGCTTCCTTTTTCTTGGCGTATAATTCTCCGTCGGCGGCTTGCTGGCGAGCGTAGAAAGCGGCCTCGGCGATGGCCTTTTGCGCCGCGGCTTCTCGTTCTTTTTCGTAGAGGATTGCTTCTGCAGCTTTCTGCTTCCTGTAGAGGTCCCAGTTTGCCTCTTGTACCTTTGTTTTTTAATCATAATAGTTAGTTTGAATTCCAATAAGTAATTAATTGCATAGATTTTTATATATTGAAAGGATATTAAATTGATTTATAATTTAAAGTTGATACTATTATCACATCGTATTAATTAATAGGCATTTCGGATAGAGTTAGCTATAAGGAAATAGAACCCAGCTAGTTAGCTAAGACCATTATTGGCATCTCAATTTTTGTTTGCTTATTTATGTTCTGGGTATAGGGTTTTTTTTTTTTCTGCATATTTATGTTTTACATATATAATTTGTGGGTTATCATTGTGTTCAGTTTAATTATTTACTTCTTATTAAAAATAAAAATAAGAAAATAGTGGTAGATGCATTTGTTAACGTTACCTTGGTTTCATACTCAACGCTGGCTTTACTGAGGAATTGGGCTTTCAGCTTTTCCGTCTGAGTCAACGCGTTCATCCTCTCCACCTTACCCTGCAGCTCTGCCTCCCGGAGAGCCACAGCCTTGGCGGCCTCCACCTCCGCCACCTGAGCTTCTTTCACCCACCCAGCCTTCTTCTTCGCCAGGTCCGAGTTCGCCTCTGCCACCTCTGCCTCTCTCTGGTTCTCGAATACCTTCACCTCCGTCCTAACCCTAATCTCCTCCTTCTTCCCCTCCCCCTGCCGCTCCGTCGATATGATCTTCGTCTCCGCATCGATCCTCGCCGCGTTCTGTTGAGTCCTTCCTTCTCGGAGCTTCGATCCGATCTCTCCCTTCATCTTCGCCTCCGCAACGTCCACCTTCGCCTGGTTCGCTACCTCCATCTGAGTCTTCTACCCTAAGTAAGAAAAGTACTCGTGTCCGGGGACATCGACGAGTTGCTTGACGTTCGCATTGTAGATTAGAAGCCCGAACTGGTTCAGCTCGAGCTACACTTTCTCAAACACTTCCTCTTTGAACTCTTTCGTTCCTCTGAAAATCTCTTCCTGATAAATTAAATTCACAAAAATATCAGGCCGCCAGGATAAAAATTTATGAACATCTAAAGGAAAAATCTAAAAAAAAAAAATCGACAGATCTAGATATCAATGATCTTGATAATTAATTTTGACAGCACAATTTCTGTGAAGGCATATAAGATCGTAATTAAAGACTGATTCATCACGTTCAAATTCATCGAACAGAGAGATTGATATACGTACGTACCATGGTCATGGAGGCGGCGAGAACGCGAGTTTCGCCTTCGATGACTCCCTGGACGAGTTCTTTGACATGGCGGGACAGCTTGTCGTGGGGAGATATGAGCTTCGCGTACTTGAGGAGGCTGTCTTGGTTGTCGAGGCGAGGGCCGATGGTGAAGACGGCGGGGAGGACGAAAGGGAGCTTCTCGGCGCTCATGGCCTGGACTTCGAAGGTGTAGTTCACTGGGGAGACGTCGAAGACGTTGCAGGACTGGCCAGGAAGCACCCATCCTTTCTTCGCGATCTTGATGTCGGCGATGCCGACGCCGGTGATCACTAAGTACTCCGATGCACTCGCAACTCTATACATGGCGGCTTCTTGATTGGTTGGCTGGATGAGATGATCAGACAGAGATCAGGGGATGGAGGATAGATCAATCTGCGAAATGACATACGCGGGTGACAAGAGAACTTCGGGCCAAGGAACATAGCAAATTGGACCGATAATAAGCCATAGTCAAATTAATCAATTAGACATGAATACAGAATCTAATGTAAAAAATTCAAATAAAAAAATTAGGTATGAATAAAAAGAATAAAATATTACTAACCGACTATGAATCATATAAAAGTGATATAGACACACACACTCTATGCTTGATCTCTTGTGGCCTGGATATTTATTTATAGATTTAAAATCATCTATGAGTGAATACAAAAAATTATATTCTAATCAGAATATGACACGTGAGAATATTCTTTCATATGAGATAAATCTCACATAAAATTGAATTTGACAACATCATAATCACAGTCAAATTCAAAATTACAGTCACGATCAAATTAATAAACTCAATCACAGATAAACAAGAATTTTGAATCATAATTATCACATCTATATTATTGGCCACTAAGTTCAAATTAAAAATGACCCTTTTCTGAAATGAGATATTATAATAATTTTAGAAATATTTATGTGTATTTATATTAATAATATAAATATATATATAACATATTATGATCATGTAAAGAAGAACAATGGTTTTTAGATATATATGCAGGACTCCTGTATTTAAAATTTTTTAAAGTCTACAGATATAACCTATCGTTATAATTGAGGACAAAAATAATTAATTAATCCTCCTAAAGAGTCTGTTTATGTCAAGATACCATAAAAATTTTATTTTTGCAATTAATGTTATATTCTATATATATATATATATATTAACCAGTGCGAATTATGCATGTATAACAATATTTTATGTAATGCCATATGTAAGAAATGATTGTGTCTTATTCTCCTTATAATAGATAAAGTTTGTCAAGATAATTACAAAAATATCACTGTCACCTTATTATTAAAACTATTAGGGAATTAATTCTAATCATTGTTCTTAAACTAATGGTTAAATAATAATAAATATTTTTTAATTATTTTTAAATTAAGTGTATTCATTATACCATTCAAATTCTATTAGTTGATTAAATAATTTAGAATATGATTCATTTATTATTAATCAATAAAATTGTTTAAATATTAAAAATAAAATACAATAAATACACTTAGAAGGAAAATAAGATTGAGAGTACTCTTAAATAGCATTAGAATAGTGGTTTGTAGCATGCAGGTAGAAAAAAATAATAAGTAAAAAATTTATTAAGTGATATTTGACCATAATTATTTAAATTTTAATATTTTTAAATAAAATGAGTTTTAGTACAGTGGGTAACAACAGCTTAAAAGTTAGATATATAAAAATTATTTTAAAAAACACAAAAAAATTGTAATACAAAAATTTAATATTTATTTAGAATAATCGTCCTTGTGCAACTCTTGTTGCTCGTATTCTCGATTTTAATAAAGTAATTAAATTGCATATATAAATTTTGTTTCATTATGTTGGGTAAAAAATTGAACACAAAATTTGTTGATGTGAATCTTAATTTATCGTGATCTAACTATTTAATCTATGATTTGAAAAAAAATTAATATTTATTTATGCGATAGTATGTATGGATGTCATTGTCAATGAATTGGAAGACGCTTCCTAAGGCTGAAAAATTCATACACGGGGAATAAAAATATACTCTATACGTACACACACAGGGGGATATATTGCTCAAATGACGTAGTCAAATTGTTTTTTTTTTTTTTTTTTTTGGGAGAGGGCGGGGGGGGGGGACATGAAAGAGGGGGCATGACCCCCTCCTCCAAATACTTCCTTCATCTCTGCGTCGGAGAAACCCATGGGAACACGAACATACACAACAGTTGGCTGAAAAGTCAGTACATTGGCTGTACTAGGGCATATCTCCCTCCATCTCTGCAGGCCTGTCGGAAACAAAAAAAGAAGCTGCTTTCAGTTGGTCAACCCTGAATAATCAGACCCTCTTCCAGTTGGTCCGATGGGCAGTTGTAACCCACGCCGGAGCCAATGAAAAATCCGGACATATTTCAACCATTGATTTCCGCCTAGGATTTACTATTGGGTTTAAGACTTTTTGCTGTGTATATTTATATGTCCACGACTTCGTAGCTCCTTGCATGCCATCAGCATTGTTATTATAACCAAATAATACTTACCAACCAACTCACAGTTAATAATAATGGGTCAACTATATTTGTAAATCAGACGTTTTATTTTATTTGTACTTACAAATTTAAACAATAAGTAAAAATATAAATAAGTTTAATTTGGAATGATCTAAAAAAATCAATTTTAAGTTAAGTGATCACAAATGGGTACTGCCAAACCCGAAATTGTTATGTCGTGGGCCCCCTACATGCGTGCCCCTTACAAATTTAAACAAGTAAAAGCACAAGTTTGTTTAATTTAGAATGATCTAAAAATAGTTAATTATCACAAATAAATATTGCTAAACTTAAAATTATTACGTTATTTGTGTCAGACAATATTAGAGAGGCGTGAACCCCCTCCCCTCCCCTCCCCTCATAAATTTAAATGAATGCAAATAAATTTAATTTAGAATAATTTTAAAAAATTAACTTCAGATTTTATGATCACAAAGCCCCCTCCCCCGTTACAAATTTAACTGACAAGTAAAAATACAAATAAGTTTAATTTAGAATAATATAAAAAAGTTAAC
The DNA here is from genome assembly GCA_036245055.1 of Diospyros kaki. Lineage (NCBI taxonomy): Eukaryota > Viridiplantae > Streptophyta > Magnoliopsida > Ericales > Ebenaceae > Diospyros > Diospyros kaki. The sequence goes on along the minus strand of BSEG01000001.1, from coordinate 36,491,460 downwards.
TTCAAATTTTGTGATCATAAATGGATATTGTCAAATTCAAAATTATTATGTTACCTGTTTCTCTTTTTTCCCCCTTCTCCTTGCATGGGCGTTCGACGTGGGCATGAAAACATTTTTGCTGTCAAACCATATGAATCTCGAATAGACGCTACAACAAAAATGATTTGTTGAGACATCTTTTTTAGGGTAATTTTTAAAAAGCGTCATCTAAAATATCATTTTAAGACACAATCTAAAAAAGTGCTTCAATACAATAACTTTAATACGGCACAATAATTAAGTACCTTATAAAATATCATTTTAAGACACAATTTAAAAAAGTACTCTAATAAAACAATTCTAATGAGGCACAACAATGAAATGCTCTAATGGACAAATATAAGTGTCTTAATAGATAAATCTAATTGGGCAGAATTTTTTAAATGCCTCATTAAAATAATTCTAACAAGACACTCTGATGAAGTGTCATAATAGACAAATCTTAAGTGCCCCAATAGAATAATTCTAATAAAACTTAAATATATTATAAAATAAACATAGATATATATAACTAAGATGATGTGTAGATTAGGTGGTCACACGTGTGCAAGAAGAAAGAAAGGTTCAGGGTTTGAGCTGAGGAAGAAGTAAATTAGAATTAAGAGAAGATCTTGTGAGGGATATAAAAAATAAATTTATAGTGATTTTTGAGACATTTTTAAGTGTCGCAACAAACTTAAATTTATAGTTATTTTTAAGGTATTTGTAAGTACCTTAATACGTTTTTGGGGCACAATTATACGAGACATTATTATTAATGCCCTAACAGTTAAAATGTTTCAATAAACTATCTATTAAGGTATTTTTAAATGCCTCTTAATTTAAAATTTATTGTAGTTAGAGTGGTCACTTACTTCATCCTTAAATCAAATCAAAATCTATCAAAGCATGGTGTTCCCTAGAAATCCTGTTTAATCCTCTTTCCAACCAAAAAAAAAAGGTTTGAAACAGTAGCAGAATTTTGGTTTAACCAACTTGAACAGGTTCAACTTGCCAGCATGTCGAGTTTTGCCCACAATAGTGCTCAGCTTCAAGTTTACCTCAACCTTTTTGAATGCCTCAATATAGTTTTTACAGCTATGGTACTATAATTAATACATCGCATCAAATATTGATTAGCTATCTCCCTGACAGATCATCGATAAAAACAATCAATGTGGGCTAGTCCTACCATGCATATTGCCAAGATAAAACAGAATTGCGCCTCTAAGGGATGGCGCAGCGATTTTGGTACACCCTAACATCTCTCTATGGGTTTCGGCCTCAGGGTCATGCTATTTGTACAGAAAATTTTATACAGAAAGCTTACAGAAATAATAAAATTCCCATTTTATCCTTACAATAAATGACCTAAATGACCTAAATACCCAATATCATCTCTCTCCCCTTTTCTCTCTCTCTCTCACTCTCCCTCTCACACCATCGGCCCCGGCGGCAGCGGCAGCGGCGAGGCGAGGCGCGGCAGCGGCAAGGCGAGGCGAGGCACGGCAGAGGCGCGGCGAGGCGAGGCGCAGCGAGGCAAGGCGGCGAGGCAGCTGAGGCGCCGCGATGAGGCGGCAGAGGCGACGGGGCGAGGCAGCAGAGGCGACGGGGCGAGGGGGCGGAGGTTGCAGCGGCGAGGCAAGGCGGTGGTGCGGCGAGGCGAGGCGGTGGCGCGGCGCGGCGAGGCGAGGCGGCGGCGAGTTGCAGCGGCAAGGGAAGGGGGAGAAGAAGAAGGGGATGAACAGATCAAAATATCGCGATATATCATTTCTGTAAGTTTTCTGTAAAATTTTTTCTGTACAAATAGCATTTTCCTTCGGCCTCATAACCTAAAAAGAGATTTGCAGAAAAAACAATTACTTCTTAAATGCCTACTTTAAATGTGTATAAACTATAATCGTATTTGAATTCACCTAAAGAACGAATTAGGAAAGAAAATCACCCCCCAGACAACTAGTTGGGTGAAACTCAAAACTTGAGTCATAAAAAAAAAAAAATAGATAAACAGAAATGCATTTTTAATTTAATTTGTTGGTTTTGCTTTTGGCTAGATCAAGATAGATATCATTAGATGACATTGTTTAGCAGTTATGGGGGTGAAGCTTTGTTTCATCTATTCTGGACAAATAAGACTCAACCAGGGACAGCACAAACATTAATTAACCAATTCCACAAATACTCCAATTTTGTTGGTTTGACCCAGAACAGGCTATAACTCGAACATCAAGTATAGATTCCAGTCGATCAACACCACTATGGCAACGGAACGATTTCGCATCACATAAAAGCTGGCAACATTAAAATTATTTGATGGAAAGTATAAATTGGCACGTCGACAAATTTTCAAATTTTAATAGCAAATATCAAATGTGTAGCTGAGCTCAATCTAACGTTATGGTCCCCTGTTGCACGATACTAATCCTAAGAAAATCCTGCCTCTGAACTCAATCACATTGCAGTAAATGCCTTCTTTCCACCACCGGAAGAACCAGCTGGAACCACTTTTAGTACATTAAACCTTACAGTCTTTGACAATGGTCTGCACAATGGAATATAGACAGTCATATAAAAGCGAGTATACTCCAAAATGCATCAAGAACGGTAGAGCTTTTAAGACAAACCTGCACTGGCCAATAATAACATGGCCTCCCTCTTTTACTCGAAAGCAAGGGGATATATGAGCTGGAATATTTGAATGCCTCTTCTCGTATCTGAAATTATAACAGATGTAAAAAGCTTGACCTTAAAATAATTTTTTTTCCAAAAGAAACACAGTTAGATGAAATATTATTCTTGCCTCTGGTATTTCTTGACATAATGAAGGTAATTGCGTCGAACAATGATTGTTCTCATCATCTTGGCACTATGGCAGGTTCCAGCCAGTATACGGCCTCTTATAGAAACATCACCAGCAAATGGACATTTCTTGTCAATATAGGTTCCTGTAAACAGAGAAGCAAAATTCTAATTACCAAAATTGATCTTAATCCAGAAGGCTCCAGTCATTTTAAGCAAAGTCAAGCTCACTTGCAATTCAAAACCTCCTTCATTTTACAATATTAGAAATAGATAACCAGAATTTGAACAACATACAAGCAATACAAATATCTAACTAAAAAGAAAAAACAATAAAAAGGCAGAAATTATTCATTTGTAAGAGAACATGTTTATACATGCACAACCACTCTATAAAACCTGTGCAATGTTCACAGTAGACGCTTGCCTCCCAAAAAAAATAAATAAATAAATAACCTAATGAGACTGATTACTATTTATTGGTTTTGCATCCATTACATATAAATAAATATTCAGCTAATTCCCGGACATAAAACCTGGACTTGTTAACTCCATCTATGGATTTCTATCCATCTATGTATTTCTATTATCACCAGACCCAAGTCCCTTAGATAGCTGACAGCTAGCATAAAACTCGTCAAATCAAACAATATGAATTCTAGACAAATAAAAAATTGCTGGGGCATAACTATTCATAACGCATTGCAACGCTAAATTGTAGTGAAAAATGAGCTATAGCTAATTCATCAATGTCCAAATGTAGAGTTAAATCTACAAGGACTCTCACATCTCTTTATGGGCGGATTTGAGTAAAGTAACAAACTGTCCAAGATCGTAGATTAAGTTTGGATCATGAAATATCAAAACCAGTGGGTGCCTGAAATGCCTTAAGGCGGGCGCAAACCATCAAGGAGCCTTTGGCTTCTTTAACTGTTTTTTTTTAAATTTTACTGTTCATTACTTTATTTAACTTTACAGTTTAAGGTTTAAATTTATTACTTCAACTACAAATTTGACAATGAGTAAAATGGCCGCTGCTTTAAATGCTTCAATTGAATTTGAACTAGATGAAGATGGAGACGGAGATGATGTGGAAGAAAACCTTGATGATGAGGATGATTTTTAGATTATTTAAAATGCATAATTAGTTAATCTTGATTAAGATTTAAGACCTATAAATTGTTTTAAAATTTAATTTAAGTTGACTTAAGGACTTTTAGATTGCATCTTTTGGCATTTTTTATTATTATTTTCATTAGAATATATTGAATTTTTTAATTTCCTTGATAACATGCTAGTGAATATGTTATTAAGAGTTGGGACCTATTTTATACCTTATTCTTTAACTAGGATATATATTTTTCTTTTTTTTTTAAGTTAGCATTCGCCTAATTCCATCATGCGCGTGCCTTGCACCTTAGGCTCCAATACCCTTTTGCGCCTTAGTGTACCTTGAGCCTTTATAACACTGATCAAAACTTTAACAAGAAACTCTATGAAAGTGGCATGTTATAATTAGGAGAAATTAATATTATGTGCTTCCAAGATATTTGAGATTGTTGGATTTGGTACTCATGAAATGATCAGACAAAGAATGGAGTGGTGATAAGAATAATATGAATGAAACTTTAAAGGATGGCGTAGAAGATAAGAAGACAACAGGAGATAAGATTATTGTAGCTAAAGTTGTTTTTGGAGAAGAGACTAATATTGTACATATGCAGATTGGATTAGGACAGGATATAAAGCCAATTTTGGAAAGATTTAGAGGTACAAGAAATACCCAGATTATTGTAGCTAAAGTTTTTTTGGAGAAGAGACTAATATTGTACATATGCAGATTGGATTAGGACAGGACATAAAGCCAATTTTGGAAAGATTTAGAGGTACAAGGAATACCTAGATATGTATATGACTATGAGGGTTATGGATTTGGAGAAAGAAGTAATGAGGGAATATGTGAAGGTTATGATTTTTAAGAAAGAAATAACGAGGGAGAACCTATTCTGGATTCTGCCATGATATTTGAGCTGATCATAGCCAACAATAGATTTAAAAAATGAAATGAACAGTGCATATGAGATAAGAGAACTGCTTATGTTGAAAGAATTATAAACTTATAATCGAAGAATGCTTCAGTACCTAATTATAATAATGAGAGAGATGTTCAACATTGTGTAAAATATAGAACAAGTTAATGAGTCACACTATTAGGGCTGCAAATAAACAGCACCACAAACAGCTTGAAGCTCAGCTCGATTAGGGCTCATTCAAGCTTGTTTAGCTAATGAACCAAGTACTCAAGCTTGACTAGTTTGGGCTCACAAACAAGCTCATTCGTGGAGTGTTTATAGGCTTATTCTAAAATAATGTGTTTTACGACATTTTTTTGTCATACAATTTATATTATTCAAAATTTAAAAATATATTAAAACATACTAATTTAAACAAACTTTAAATTTAGAGCTCATGAAAAGGCTCATTTTGAATTTGACGCTCATTTAGTATAAATCAGCTGAGCCCCAGCATAGAAAATTTCTTAACACATCGAGCCCAAGACTGAGTCTGACAAAATTCTTAATAAACAAGTCTAAGCCTAGCAACACTCTGCTCTTTTGTAGCCCTACACACTATGAAACTCTAAGAAAGAGAGATTGAGCAAAGATTAAGAAGAGAAACCAAGATGAATAAAAATCAATTTTGTTCCATGCTTGATAAGTCAATAATAGAAGCTATATATTTGCTAAAGTGCCAAAAGAGAAGGTACAAAGATAAACAAAAAAATTACATATGGCATAACCATATAAATTTTGCCCTTTAAATATTGTAATCTACCTCCCAATAGCCAAACATCTCATTATAGATAAAGGATAACTTCTACCCTCGCAAGACAGCTAATATAAATGGTAAGGCATGATTGGACGTGCAGACATCTCTAAACCGTGGGTATTACAATGTGAGAGCATGTTGCCTTTGATTCATTAAAAGCAACATATGATGGGCTTACTCCTCACTTCCTCAGAACTTATATTAGATACATGTCCTACAGGAAAATCCATCTAGACCAACTGTCAGAAAAACTGATTAACAGTCGCCCTAGGACAAAATTTTCTAATCTAAATAATTATGAGTACAATAATTTTCAGTACATAGTAAGCATAGAAAGACCAAGTTAATGATTTACCAAACAATAAAGAGCTAGTAACCTTGAATTTTTAAGGATCTTTCACTTTATGCCACTCGTTATGCATCAGCCAGCTAGATGTCTAGAAACTTCTTGCTGGGAATGGTACACATTGTTCTCCTTTAAAAGAGTTTGAAGAATAAATCTAATCCAACGCTTCAAAATTCCAGTTATATGCAGTTTCCCTTAATATCATAGAAAAATTGAGTTCCCACTGTCATTTATCCCACGCATTATTAATTAATCCAACAATGAAGAACGCACTAATTCTTTAAAAATCCATTTGATTATAAATTAATTAAAAAAGGCAAACTGACGATTATACTGTACCTTCAGTTGCCTCTCTAGGAGTCTTGAAGCCTAATCCAATACTCTTCCAGTAGCGATTCCCTCCCTTTCCAGGTCGTTTCCCTTTTCCTGATTTCTTCGAGCTGCGACAAACACATTGTTAAAACCATAATTCGTCCGAATCGCCTCATGAAACACAGACCAGTGAATAAACAAACTCGAAGATAGGCAGAGCGAATCGCACGAATCTCACCAAAGAAACACCTTTGGCTGCTTCAAGAACGCCTTCTCCGTCTGCAGAACAAACTCATCAAAGTTAGATCACTAACATCCAGTGTGTGCGTGTGTGAGAGAGAGAGAGGGAGGGAGAGATCGGACGACCTGCTCCGCCATGATTGAGGTCTGTGAGAGCGAGAATGGAGAAAACTCTAGCTCGGCAGCCAAAAACCCTGAATGCAGCAGAGGAGCTCCTGAGTCAGAGCAAGCAGAGGCTTTATATAGTTAAAACCCTAAAATGTCGAAATGACAAAAATAGCCTTTACTTATCCATCGTTGCGCATTGTTAACATAATAATGGGCCCTCGCGAAGAATAAATGCCGTCGTCTTATTTTTCCCGTCAAAATATATATTTTAATTCTTATATTTATATATTTTTTATTTGTATGTTTAAATTTTTTATTATTTTAATTATATTTTTAAATTTATTATTTTTAATAAATTTGTAGAGATATACAATTAACTTTAAATTACATAATTTAAAGATATAATTAAAATAATAAAAATTTATGAATATAATTAACTCAAAATTACATAATTTAATAATATATTTAAAATAATAAAAAATTAAATATTTAAATATACAAAATAAAATATATATTTAACTTATTTTTCTCAAAAATCAACTTTAAAATCAGAGATTTTAACACCTCATACTCATTGACCTAAAGAATACCGTTATTATTTTTAACAACTGAGAATTAAGCACATTTTGCTAACAAAATGACATAAACCCATGAGACTAGGGTTCTCTAACTTTACAAATCAACCCAAATTATTGCGCTCACTTGGTTTGCTTCCTATATTTTTTAATCATGTTTTCTCAAAAAAAAAAAAAAACCTTTGGTCCTATTTATTTAACTGTAGAAATTTTTATTTTATTTTATATTATGAATTGAAAATTATCAAAAATAGATATTTTTACTTTAAAAAAATAATTTACATTATATTTTGAGACATAAAATATTAAGACTTGTTGAATTATAAAATTAAAGCTGAAACATTTAAAAAATATTTTTTAAAACTAAAAATGCCCTAAAATTCTTATGATTTCCTCTCTTGTTTTTTGTTTTTTTTTTTCAAACAATTTATTTTATTGGTTTGGTGTTTAATGCCTTTGACAAATTTATTGAAACGATATAATTTTTAATAAGCATAAAAAATACTAAATTTAAACTATAAACATCCATAAAACTAAACAAAAACTACATTGAGTGTAGATGAAACTTATTCCAATAACAAAAATTGTGGACAAATTCAATCGAATATTCAAAGGATCAAAAAGGGAAATAGTTCCAATATTGAAAAGTTACGGACAAATTCACTGGAATGAACAAAAATTCTTATACCAAAATGGTACAATCTTAAAGCTTACAAAAGTACAACAGATTGTTGTTCTTAACCAGTCAGTTACAAGCTTCACAAGTCAAGCCCAAACTCCAAAGTCTTGTGTTTGGGAAAATCTCACTCCCTCTGCAGTAATTAACAGGAAAAAATAGCTTACGTATAGAAAAAGAATTTCATACTGTATAGAAAAAGAAGCAGCAACAGCATAGTACCCTTTGACGTTTGGAGCTTGATGGACATTGTGGGTCGCGACGCTGCCTTGCTGAGGCCTCTCCATCTGCGTTTTCTTCGGCCTGGAGGAAATACAGACTGTTCACTTTAGGAAACTTTAAAATTGATCCTATTACTCGAAAAATAGCAAATATACTATCCATCTTTTAACAGTGGGGGGATGAACGGCTTATAAAGCAAACTTACTTGTGTTGCTATATCCTCCGTCTCAACTTCTCCATCTGATGGTGTACTAGCTGACCCGCCTGATGCAATCTCAGATATAGCGGGTATGATCTCACGCAGTACATTGGAAAAGAACAGCCCTTGATCACTCACTCTTGGCGAAGCCTCTGAAGTTGCGGGAGTAACTTGACCCGATCCATCATGAACTGCAGTGGAAAGATAGGATAAGCCCTTCATTCTTCCCTTTCACCCAACTTTTGAATAAGAAAGGCAATAGGGAGCCAAAAATGGTGTACACCTGTTTCACCTCCCTGTTCCTTCTTAGCATACACAAGACATGTTTCCTCTCTACTTCTACATGACTTGTGTCATACTAAAACCAACTAATATATGCATGCCCCAACAGGAAATAGGTAGAAATTTTCATAAGACACCCCCTTAAACTCATTGGATAACCGTTGAGGGAAATCTGAATTTTATTTACTTCTTTTTTCAAGTAGACAAATATTTGAGATACAGAAAAGAGAACCTAGGTCAAGTTATTTGGTTTGGAATATAATTAGCAAGAGTAGGAGAAAAAAAAAATAGCACCTGTTGCTCTAATCAAATTAATAGATGCAGCAGATCATACTTTACTTCAGACATTTAACGCTACAAAGGATTAACATGAAATGCATGTTCAGACTTATACTTAATTTTAACCAGATCATAAAAGCAGCCCCGCTGAACAGCGACAAGGAGCCAATCATCAACCAGCTGTTTTACCCCACCGAGTGTTCACCTTCAGGATTTTACAGCACTAACCATAACGGGTGGTTCAGTTTGGAAATAAGGCTTGTCTTTTGGGAAAAGAATCATAGAAAACAAAAAAACTGGAAAACGTGCTCAAATGAGATAATTTTCTAAATAAAAACAGAAAACTCAGTTTTCCAGTATTTCAAAATTCACTAGGGAGAATGGATGGAATGAAACAAATATTTGACATAAGAGGTAAGCGGAAGACTAAGAAAGACTTGATGTAGGTTTTACTTTATAGGAGCCATATAGAAGATAAACTTTATAGATAGAAATGAATGGAAACTTATAATTCATGTAACCGACCTCACATAATAGGATAAAATCTTAGCATGTTGTTGTTGGATAACAGACATCTTTAGAGGTGTTTTCCATTGTTTTCTTCACAAAATAGGGGAGTTTTCCCCTGGTTTTCTGCATAGAAAATATGAGATTCCAACTCAACCAAATTTAATATTAATTGAATAAACATTAATATCAACAAAAATACAAATAATAATATTGTAGTATAGAATTATCAACAAATAGCAAAAGTTGATTAATGATAAATAATTTATTATACTATATATTATAAATTTAAAATTATAAAATAATAATATTATTTTAATATTGATTTAAAAAAATTATATTTAACAAATTAATATTGATAATGCAAAAATATTAGTATTATAAATGGTAAAAGTATTATTAAATAACAAAATTGACTCGATAAATAGTCAAGATACTAATAAGTTATATCATTAATGATATAACAATATAATATTAATATTAATAATAGGATGAATATTTTTGTAATATTAAATATGTAATACTATCAATCTAATTTAGTCATAAATTAAATATAATAATATTTTAATAAATTATTATCATTAAAAGTGTATTATTAGCAATATCATAAATATTGTCTTAGCATTAATATTATCATAATAATATTATTAACAATATATATAACAACTGAAGTGAAAGCATGTTTTCATATTTGAAACACTTATTTCAGTTTTCACAATAAGAAAATAGTCTTCCATGTAAAAAAAAATTGAATGCATTTTCCAAATTATATGTGGAAAAGGAAATTGGAGATGAAATAAAAAAAAAAACTGTTGGAGATAAAAACCTGGGAAATGTTTTCTGTAACGAAACAGCCATTTCTAAAAGGAAAGAAATCAGGGAAAGTCATAGTGCAAGGTTACCATCTGCTCCAACATTTTGCCGCAACCCTGCAGTAGGTTGTTGCCCCAGCTCGAGACCACCAGGGTAAGGTCCATCGGATGTGTGAGGATCCCTTCCATTGTTCAGATTTCCAGAAGCAGCACCCTGAGATCTTCCAAGAACTGGATAGACCAAGCCCATTGAACCTCGAGGCAAGTCAGCAGGAGGTTCCCTGAGAGAAGCAGGTATTGCTGTAACCACAGTCCCGATAGGAAGTGCACGGACTTCATACTCTCTGGTCAAAGATGGACTTCCAGAGGCTCCAGGAGTGGCTTGATGACTGGAATTTCTACCACCAGAAGTCAATCGGCTGCTTGGCACTGGAGACTGCTGCCCACCAGTTGGTTCCCTTTGGTTAGCGGAAGGTGGACGCATCAAGGGACCTAACAACAAAGTTTGGTGTCAATAAAAAGTTACAGAAAACCAGCATGTGGAAGGAATTCATTTAATAAACATAGAAAAAGCAGAGTAAAAGGTGGCAATAATCTATCTACATTGAAATGATCAATAATTACGCCACCTGAGTGTACACTGATGTCGACATTTCTGGGAAGGAAACCAGAGCCAAGAGATCCTCTAGACAATCCAAAGCCATGTTGTACAGTCCCAATAGGAATTGCCCCAAAGTTTGTTTCAAGTTGATAAGGAAGTGGCTGTTTAAGTTCAGATTAAAGTGAAGCAGAGCAGTTCGGTTTTGGGGTATGTTGGGAGGAAGGGATATGTTAAATGCACAAACAAAGCAATGTTCAGCAAATTATCTGAACATAAACACTAATTACAGAGAGAGAGAGAGAGAGAGAGAGAGAGAGAGAGAGATTAACCTGAACCATAATAGGATTGGGACCAGACATGGATACAAACACAGGAGGACCAGCATTAACAATAGTGTCAGCCTGAAGAAAGTTATACTCCCATTAATGGTATCATTTGTTCATCCAAAGATTTTGCTAATGTGCATCCCCCGAGTTAAAATGACACCCACTGAACCATGCACATTCACTTAGATGAAATTCCTTATAATAACCAGGGATAAAACAAAAACTCACAGGTGATTGGCCCATTCGGAGTGTCATGGTTGTCCGACCAAGCTCGAGTAGCACAGCACCTAAATTTTGCAAAAGGATGCCAGATCTTATAGCATTGGATTGAATGTTGGTTCTTGCCAGAGGATCAATCACATTAGCCTGATTCTCTAGTTGCCTGCTAAGATCCTGGAAGTATGAAATGAAATGGTAAGGTTTGTTGCTTGATCATTGTGCATTTCAGGTAACAACTACATGAAGTTTATTGGCTCAGCAGGACAACGTAGAGAGGGAGTAGAAATGTTCTTCTGCAACTTTCCAGGGGCAAAAAGGGTTTGAAGAGGTCCCTTCATAGAAAAGACGAGAATGAAAAACTATATCATCAAATTCAACACTAATGGAAAAAGAATTTCCAACCTTACACTTACAAGAGGGGTCTGAGGCATTGGAAACCATATTAATCATCGGCAGTAGCACAAACCTTAATCCCATTGTTGGAGTGGGCTATGCATTTTTCTCCAAGTTCTCTTTGGTCATCCTCAACCTCTTTTTGCTGCAAATTTCTTTTAATCCATCCAGTCTCCTCACAACTGCATTTATTGATCTTCTTCTCACATATCTAAACCATTTTAATTGCATCTCTTGCATCTTATGTACAATAGGTGTCCCCCCAATCCTAATACACATAATCATTTCTATTTTTTTTTCTTGTATGAACACACATCTATCACAACATTCTCATCTAAGTTATCCTTATATTTTGCATATGTTGGTATTTAACTACCTAACATTCCATGCTATGCACCAAAGCTAGTTACCATCTAATAAAACTTTCCTTCTAACCTCAAATGGATTTTACAATTGCAAAAATGTTCACTTTAATCTTCTTTTGATTATGTGAGTAACATACTCAATAATCATAATAATCATCTCTTCTCCACTTTAGTGGTTGATGGTCCTCCAATTAGCAGTTGCTTGTTGATAGTTATTGATGGATTATAGTGGTTAATTATTGGTTGTTAGTATTCAGGGAGGTAGATTGGGCTAGTAACAGTGATAGGGTTGATAATATAGACATAAGGTTTTTCGTGGTTGTTCATGGTTGGTGGGTGATGGATGTTGATTGGTGTGGTTGTGGTTGCAGGTTTATGACAATTGGCTTGGATTCTAAATAGAGATGAAGCAAAGACTTGCTTCAGGTAAGATATTTGACCTTCTCATCAAATAATTGTCTGATCACAGAAGGCTAAAGTGTAACAATAGCAATATATCAAGCCTTAATCTCACTATGTGGGGATAGAAGCCTAGAAATATAATTTACACTTTTTCTTAATATATGAATTATGGTTATATACCTTAGAATCCAAAGGTTTCAAGTTGATCCAAAACAGAATATATGAAATGCAAGTTCAGTAAACATAAGCGTGTGGATATTGTAATAAAACTTGAAGATCAAGTTATTCTTGGAAAAAAGAGCAGCAAGCATTTCATGACATGCATCATCACCGTACCAAACCATCATTACCAAATTAATTGTGAAAACCCATTTTATCACAATTGGAAAAGGATCTATAAGCCCCAAATTTAGCTATCATTATCATTTCCCAACAAAAATCTTTTAACAAAATCTCAGCAAAAATTGCAAGAAAAAAAAAAATCTCAGCACAAACAAAAGGCTGTCAACAAAGTTAGTTGTTTGCCAAACTACCAGAACCATATAATTTTGGTGCTTGATCCATACATTTTCAAAAACAAGAGTCTTGTAATGAGCCTCACAAAAGATAAGGCAATGGACAGAAATGAATGGAAATCTAAAATTCATGTAGCTGACCTCATATAGTGGGATAAAGACTTTGACATATTGTAATCGTATTCATCTAGTGGGAAGACTCCCTTGTGATTTTGTGTGGTGACGGTGTGAGACAACTATGCCCAATCGAGATCGGGGGCAGAGGTGCCACATTAATCAAAACATTCTCATCTTTGTTACATTCATATTTTGCACATCTTGGTACATTACTACCCAACATTTTGTGACATACAACAAAACTAATCTTATAGTTGTCTTATAAAATTTTTCTTTTAGCTTTAATGGAATCTTACTATCACATAAAATTTCGAATGCATTTTTCCATTATACCCACCCTACCTTAGTTCTATGGGTAACATCATCATTAATCTCCCTATCCCTTTGGGTGATTGATCCAAGATCTAAACTGATATGTTTTCAGGATGCTTTTTTCATCATAACAACATCCACACATATTTTTACTAAACTTACATTCCATATATTTGATTTTCAATTTACTCAACTTAAAACCTCTAGACTATAAAGTGTTATTCCATATCTTGATTCTAATATTCATGCCTTCTTTTGTCTCATCCACCAACACAATGTTATCTGCAAATTGCACACACCAAGGCATCTCTGCCTAGATATGTTTAGTGATTTCATCCATTGTCAAGGCAAATGGATAAGGACTTTGTAATTGGAAAAGCCTCAACAACTCCTCCACCTGTTTCTGCTCCACAACAAGTCTTTAATAACATATATATAAGCAATTCGAACTCCTTTCCCATGCCTATTTATTATCTTTATTTTTCTTCATTGAAATCTACATCCTATATTTCGAGGCATGCAATTTGTTCTCAATCTTGATAATTTTGCCACACTTTTATTTGTATATTCACATTAGATTAGCTCAACAGAAACAACTCAACCAGATATAAAAAGAATAATCTTAACTTACAAAATCTAACAAAAATGAGGGATATTGAGCTCATCTTCTTACAGATAAGCAATCTGCTGCCTGTTCAGTGAGTATTTGTCTAGTAGACAGCACCACATCGGCCAAGAATGATGGTGTTGGGAGCCCTGCCTGTCCACCAGCAGCAGATTCTTCTCCATCATTCCCTTGTGTGCCAGCAGCTTGGGAATTACTGTTCTCACCTCCAACTGCCATCACCAAAACTCAAAAGTCAGTAACATTTTGGGGAAAGAGCATACCAAATGCAACCCCCCCCCCCCCCGGCCCCCAAGATAACTTATATGGCCATGCTCCATAACATCCCCACCCACCCCAAAAAAAGACCAGCATACATGGAAAGATATAATGATATAATGCTAGAAAATAGTCCTAACCATTTGCTCTAAATTCACGCCTTATACGAGTCAAATACTGGGACAGAGTTGACAAAGAATCAGGGATAACCTGCAAAAACAAGACAAAGATGACCATGTGGTGATGTCCCTGCTCTAGCAGAGAAAGAACAGACAATGCATGAAACAGAAATAGGGAATGGAAAAGCATCAAACCTCAAAAGGACCACACAAAAAAAAAAAAGCAATCAAAACTTACAGGCAGCTGCAGAGGTTCAGAAGGAACAGAAGTAAGGGATGGCGAAACATTGCTAGAGGGAATAGATTGACCCCTTCTTGTTGAATTGCCTTGTCTGCCAGAATTTCTTAAGCCACCAGCATGAATCCTTGAAAAGCTTTCTGCAGAAGCATCCTATAAATAGAAAGAATAATTGAATAAAAATTGCTCTGATATTTCAGATGTTGTTGTGCTCAATTCTTCTCGAGAAATGTGTTGAGATGAAAAATCATAATCATCAACTGCACTTTATCCTAAGCAAGTCAGGGTTGGTGGCATATTGAGATTAAAAATAACAATATAAAAAAATAAAGCTGCCCCTCTCTACAAGCTTGACCTTTTAGATGAGATAGTAATTAATAATTCAACATCGTATCCAAGCAGTCAAAGATCTTAAGTTCAAACCTCATTGCCAACTCAATATTTAAATAGATACACGTGTTTAGACCAATTATTCAACAAAGTATAGCACATGAGCGAAAGCGTGTTGAGATTAAAAATTAAAAATATAATATAAAAAATAAAGTTACCCCTCTCTCTCCCTAAGTTTCATCTTTTAAATTAGATGATGGTTAACAATTCAACATAAGGAAATAAATTTCTCTAACAATCCACAATTTGCAATTGGATACATAAGAAGCCAACTTATAATCATTTCATTTACCTTGGATGTGGCTCTTGAGTAATCAATGGACCTCCAATCAAACAGAGTTCATTGATATAGATCAGAAACATAACCATGGAGAAAAATATCTACCTTAACCATCACAATTTATCAACTCTATTAACATAGTCTACAACAATAACTTATCAAGACTTTATCCTACTATGTGGGGGCAACCACATAAATTCTAGTCCACTACTAGTCATTTCTATCTACGACGTTATCTACTGTAACGCTCTTATTAAATATATCATACTTAAGTGTCTCCCACCAAATTTTTCTTAGTCTTTCTTGCTAGGTACTTTTTCCATTCCGTTCACTCTCCTCACAAGAGCCTCTATTGGTTTTCTTCTCACATAATCAAACCATTTTAATCATGTCTCAGTCTCATGCATCTTATTAGAAGAAAAAGGACCCTTCACATTAAACTAAACCTAGTTGGGGATTGAGTATAAGAACAAATTGCTCAAAATGTACTAAATTTAACACAACCACCATCTCTGCATACGAGGCCTTTCAAGGAAAGTAATTGAAACTTACCCTGATAGCATCAGCCCCTTCATTGCCACTGCCAATATTTGTAATTCCATTGAAATCAAGAATGGCTGAGATAAACTATTGGATATTTTTGTGTGACAGAGAAAGAGAGAGGAAACCAGAAATGTTATATGTTAGTTAGCACAATTCAGGACAAAATGTGAGACTTGATTTCATAAATTCATATCTACATACCCGACTGAGACCTGAAGGTATTCCGCCACCTTGTTCAGATAGATTAAAGGCTCCAATAACTACTCTAGCACCTGCACTATTGCCTTGCTGGCGAAGACTTGAAGCTGGACATTGTTACAAAAAGATAATACTGTCTGTCAAAATTAGATTTTACATACTTGGAATAATTTGATCTATATAATTTCACTGTGTGAGGAATATGTAATCCAAACATTCGACTAAAAATAGCATTTACCTAAAAGCTCATCAAGGGAGGAAAGTGAGACAAAATATGAGAATCACAACAGTTAGATAGAAACATATTGGTATTCTTCTTTGCTTTACTTTTCAGTTTGTAAGCATCACCAAATAATTCAACCTGATCTCCTAGTATGAAGTCAACAGATAGAAAATGCATCGGAATATATCTACCAAAGAGTATATTTGACATCACTACCCTGCACACAAAGCAGTGTTATTAAAGGTGCACCTAGGCTCAAGGCGCACCCTAGGCGCCTGAAAGCATCCCAAGTGGGCACAGACCTACAAGGCGCGCCTCAGCCCAAGGCGCCTTAGGCTAAGGCGCGCCTTGGGCTTTTTAGTTGAAAGCATTTGACTGTTTGTTAATTTATTTAATTTTTTACTATATAGGGTTTAAATTTATTGCTTCAACTACAAATTTAACAATAAGTAAAAAAGCTACTACTTCAAATGCTCCAATTGAATTTGAACTAGATGAAGATGGATAGGGAGAATTGAACAAATTCAAGGCATGCAATAACAAAATGTAACAATAAGTCACCAAAACAGCAGCCCCATATTTGCAACCATCTTTCTTAGGCTTCTATATATCATCTATGATCTCCAGATGCAAGAAGTGGACAAAAAGGGACAAAGAAAATTATATTTTCATAGGCCCAAGTTAAATAGCGACTTTTCCTTAGTTTTCCATCTTCTTTGATTGTGTTTCATTTACTTCAACAATGTTTTGTTAAAGCTGTTCAAGTCTCTATTTTCTTTAAGATTATATTATTCTAGTAATAAAAACTCAAACTATACTCAATATCTAATGATCAACATTCTATTGGCGTGATCAATATTTATAGACACCACAGAGGCTAAGTTTTCATATACAAAGAAAGATGCAAATTCAAGTCTAGTATATTACCTACCAAAAAAATGTATGAAACTATCATCACACTTCTAAACCATAGAAATCATCCAACAAGAGGAGTAGATGATATGGAAGAAGATATTAGAGATGATGGTTTAATGATGAAAATATAGAAATGTTTGATCTTTATGATGAGAATAATTTTTAGATTATTTATAATGCATAATTAGTCAATCTTTGATTAAGATTTGAGACCTATAATTTTTTTAAAGATTTAATTTAAGTTGACTTAAAGACTTTTAGATTACATCTTTTGGCATTTTTTATTGTTCTTTTCATTAGTATATGTTGAATTTTTTAATTTCCTTGATAACATACTTGTAACTATGTTATTAGGAATTAGGACTTATTTTATACCTTATTTTTCAACTAGCATATATATATTTCTTTTTTTTTAGTAAGCATGCGCTTAGTTCCATCAGGCGCGCACCTCGCCTTGCATCTTGCGCCTCAAGCTCCAACACCCTTTTGCGCCTTAGTGCGCCTTGAACCCTTAATAACACTGACACAAAGTACTAAAGCATTTCGATAATTAACAACGAGACAAATTCGGCATATAGCAATTTTGTAAGTTTTTCATTAATAGAGAGACAAAGAACGCTTAGTATTTTCATAATATATTATACGAAAGGCTTATTTATTAGGAGCATGAACCTATAATATTTTTAAGCAGTCATAGCTCTTTCTTTCTTTTCTGAAACTACTAAGGTATAACCATGTCATATTCCTGACCTTAATATTTACCATGTGAAGCTCCTTTATAGTTTATTAAACTTCAAAAATTATTTCGGTCAATAAAAAATTTTAAGTTGCTACTGACCCAAATCTGTTTGAAGAGTACAGTAGCCACAACGATTAGGGCAAGTTCCCACCCTGATAACTCAATTTTTTCCAGAGTTTGATACTAGATAAGAACCCATGAAGGGAGTGTAATGCAAGAAATCAAGGTTTCAACATAGGAGCAATCTCAAAACAGGAATCCTAGCCTTGAAAAATATTTTTATTTTGTAGCATCTAAATAAAAGAAAAAATGACAAAAAAGGATGTCAATATGAACAGAATGGAATCTGATATATAGATGTTGCAGTTGTCAATTTTCCATATTAAATATTGCACCATATCAAAATATATAATAATGTTAGTTTAGGAAACTGAAAGCATGCCAGACCTGGGCGATCAGGAGAGCTCCCTGATGATGGCAGAACTGGCTGTCTTGCAACCAAGTGTAAAGTGTGACCGTCTTCCACGTCTATAATTGTATTTTGTTAGGGGCTACTATATTCAAAAGAGGTATTTCAAAAAAAACGTATTTAAAATGTTCAGGGAAAATGTAAAATCTCTCTCATACCAATAGACAGCAACTTGGATGATCTACCTAACAGGACCAACACTTCATAAATTACCCCAATTTTAACTAGGAAACAATTAAAAAATGTAATATTGCTAGACATGCTTCTCAGACAGACAGTATGCTTGTATCCTAATAAGTAATAAAAAATTACAATCAACTATAGTTTGTGAAAGGTTGAAGTTCCTCCCAAGACATGGAGCCCCCAAAGGGCAATCACATATGACAACCTAATAAAAGTGTTGGTACGTGATTTAAAATTAAGTACATTAGTTTAAATTAATGAATTGGAAATCCAATAGGCTTGGCTACCCAAAAGACATGTATTAAGATATACATTACCTAGAGAAGTTATACATTAATTAGGATCTCCAAAAGACATTCATGAGTTAAGAAGCCCAAAGGATTTGCCTTCAAATATTAAAACATTCATAATGAAGATATCTATATATATTAGTATATATTGGTCATCTAGATTTGAGGTTGAGAAGTACTTGGTTCTCATCGGTTAGTACAAAACCGTGAGGGAATGGGATCAAATCCAAGTTAAGTTGAATCCTGGAGATAGAGTCACTGGATCCCTTGAATCCTATGTCCATGATCAAGGGTTTTCCCATCAAATTTTCTTAGGTCTTCCACTCCACTTTTTGCTACAAATTTCCTCTATTTTATTCAGTCGCCTCACAGGTGCTTTTATCAGCCTTCTTCTCACATGTCCATCTTATCTTCAACAGGCACCACTTCAACATTATTGCATATAGTCTTGTTTTTCATTTTGTTTTTTCATGTATGGCCACACCCACACATCCACTGGAACATTCACATCTCAATTTTTCTTTTCCAATAGCATAACCAAATTAGACAGCTAATTTTGACACTTTAGTTTATGAAATTGCTGACACACAGGCAGAATATCTATCAGAAATAGTGACGAGGACCTGATTTCTGGACTTAACAAGCATGACAATGCTCAAATAAACAATTTCTGAGTTACTACAGGAACTTCTTATACATAAATAGAAAGATAAAATGGGTAAAATTATCGCATGAAATGAGCATATACATATAAAGTGAGAGTAGAAGAATAGATCATTTTAACAACAGATGCAGCTAATAATCTACAGATGGCATATCTAACAAGGTTGTGCAAGTAATACATAAGTACATGAAATGAAAGTGATGTTAAATGCAATATGTGCAATAGAAAAAAAATACAATAAGCTGAGAGGAGCTGGTCATCCTTCAAGACTCTTCCGCGGCATATCAGTGTCTGTTGTTCGGATAACATGCCAGTAACAGTAGCAATTTGTTCTTTCAGTGCAGATACAGGCACCTGCATAAGAATACATTTTTTATCATTACTTGAACGTGATATACAAGCATAAGCACTAGATGTGAATATCCACAGATAGAATAATGAAGACAATTCACAAGAGAGAATCCTATGTCTTTGTCCTGATGTAAATTTTACATGATTATAAATGGTTTCTTCAAGAAAAGGAGGGGAAAGTTTCCAGTGTGACTTACACTCTTTAAAAGTGAAGGCGTAATCTTACTAATTGGCAGAAGATGGTGCAGGATTGTATCACAACAAATAATCAACAAACTTAACAATTACTTGCTTTCAAAAGAACTTAGACAAGTTGATATTATTTATTTAGTAAATGACCCTGAGAGAGGGAGAGAATTTCCAGTAAAATAAACAAGGCACTTACACATTTATCCACTCTCAGAGTGTATGTGTGGGAATCCAATGTCTTTATCTTTATTTCAACTGTTGCTTCAGAACAATTAGCCATGTCACTTCCAGAGATCCTACCTTCATCGCCACCACTACTTCCCATTTTCCTCAAGGTCCAGTCAATATCCAGAATAACTGCAGGAAAAAACCTAACATTTGACACATTTTGACAGGTAAATGAGATGTCGGGGCACTCAGGCATCCCACTTAGGTTTAAAATTTTGGAACATTAATAAAGGAAAATAATCTAAGAAACATGGATATTTATGTCCTGGACGCCATGGAACAGTATAATGATAATAAGGCACGACAAGGTAGGAACATACCCAGCGAATCCAGAAAGTATTTCATATGTTCAATGACACGGGTAATTCATACAAGTTGGATACATGCATGTATCGTGTAACTGTCAACCCATTAACATAAAGCAATGCATATAAACTAGACAAATGTCAATGGTGAAACAAACTTGGCAAACTAGGCCTGTGCTACAAACTATATTCTCTAGGAATCCTTATCTTAGATTCAGGTGCAGACGAGATGAGACACGTGAGGGTGGACGGAGAATCCCGCACTGAATGGAACCAATCAATCCAATTCCCATACGACCATCCATCCACAAATCAAAAACCAAAATCTTCTTTTACAATTACAGTAAAGGCTAAACTGCATAAAACCCATTAATACTTAATGACTGAATATAATTATATTGAACACCAAAATCTCAATTTCATGCCATTTTCAGACAAAAAAAAGTAAAAGAAAAAGTTAACAAAATTGGTGAATTCCAAGTGAAGAAACTTCCACAAAACCAATCTTGAACTAAACAATCCCCCCCTCCCAAAAATATAAATAAATAAAACCCTGAAATTGATCCGATGCGATAGAATTCAGTCGGTACTAGCATACATTGGATAAAAGCCTAAACATTTCCAACGCTCTCTAAGGTCTATTGAAACAGAACGAAATTCACAAGCCCTAAATTCCACTGAGGTCGGTAATTCTAGTAAGGAAAGGAAACACAAAACACGCACAATTGCACCAATATATGAATTCAACAATTCAAGAAACATAAAAGGAGCACTAAGAGAGGAAATAGACCACGGGTAAGAAAACAGATTCAATGATCGAAGCGAAAGGAGAGGGATCGTTACACGGCGAATCTTGATCGAGAACGGTCCGGACGATTGCCTGCTTGGAGAGCAGAACAGGGTGATTTCTCCGTCGCTCCCTCTGTATCTCCAGTCCTGTGAGAGAACTGTTTCGTGACTGATTTATATATTAGCCGACTGTGTGTGCACGCGTCCTGTTTGTAATTTTAGGGTGGTGACACATTTCACCGTTCACTCTTTTATATATGGATAATGTTATTAGTATATTTTTGTGTATATTTTATGTTACATAAAGATATATCAATGACAAAAAAGTCTCTCATGAGGTGCATAAAAACGCGTGAGGCGTATGTGAAGTATAGAATATTTTAGTCATTATACCCCTTGTATAACTCAAGATGTACAAAATTATTGTACATCTAACATGATTCTATACATAATATATATATATATATTAAATGATGCTCCATCATTAACATCTTTGTTATTCCGCCTCACCATTTTAATTGTATAAATTAAAGAACCACAACAGTGAAGATTTGAACATTAATATATCAGAAATATGAAGACAACAAATCCTTTTTTATACTCATCTTGATCACTGACTATGTCCATGAGGACACTTTTATATTTTTTGAAATATCCTCAGTTAGATCTTTTAATTTTTTTTAAGTTAATTGCAATGCATTGCATACCTTTCTGCTGTTAAGTAAGGAATGGATGTTAGTTTTATTCATATCTTTAAAATACTCTTATAATTAAAATAAAGGACTAAATCAAAAAATACTAAAAAGAGATATTAAATTTGGATTCAAATAAACCGTATTTGATATGGGTTTGAGAATAAACCAAAAAATATAAAAAAAATGAGTAATTGAATCAAATAGACAAGGAGAGCGATTGAGTGGCCCATAAAAAAATAGGTTGACAAATAAATTGAATTAGATGCACATATATATATATATATATATATAAATATTATGTTGTATGTGTCAAATAACATAATATTTATCCGATACAGATAAAATGAGAGAGGGGTGTGGGCTCTTCTCCTTTCTTCCAAAACACCTTTTTGTATGTCAGTATCAGACAAATTTGACACGATAAAAATAATATATTTGTGTGTGTGTATATATATATATATTGAATTTGGATCAAACCAAATAACTTAGTTATCCATTTGTGCTATTCAAATAAAAAATAAAGAGATAGATAGAGATACTAAAATTAGATTCATGCTTGAAGCTATACTTTAAAACAAATATAATCCTAATATGAGAGTTTGCCCTTAAACTAAAAAATAAAGAGAAAATGAGAAAAATAAAGATAGCGAAATAGAAATATATGATTGAATTTGAGAGAAAGATAAAAATAAAGAAAAAAATCATGATTAATTGTGGTTATGAGATTTTATAAAAAAAGTAGATGAATGAGAGAAAAAGATAACTGTTAGTCAACGAGAGCCGTTGAGGTACGACCCATGGAAGAGAAAGAAATATGAAATGAGAGTGAATAAATAAAATAGATATGACAAATAAAGAAATTAAAAATTTGTTTATATGTAGGGGTAAAATGATTAATTTAGTTAATCAGGATGTAGGTGACATTTTCTAAAATATAAAGGTAATTAGTACAATTTAAACAAACTTTGGTGTATAAAATTTACATGCATTTTTAATCTAATATTTGTAATTTTGAAAATATTATTTTGGTCATGGACTAGAAGAGGCGGAATTTAGAAAAAGGGCTTTGTGTAAAATTGTCTTGATTTTTTTTAAGTAGAAAATTTATTTAAATATACAAAATTTCAAGTAAAAAATAGAAATTTGAAAATTGCAATTTTCTAAAATTAAACCAAATTTAAAAAACTACTAAAATAAGCAAATTAAAACATCTATATTTTTCTCGAACAAATGTTTTAATTTTCAGCATAAGAAATTAGTTTTTATATTTTTAACATTTAAATACATTTTCTAAAATTTCTATAAAATTTGATAAATAGAGATTTTATAAGATATTGAAAATAAAAAGATGAAAATTATTTCTCACAACTAAACAAATTTTCTCAAAAAAAAGTGTAGCTAATTATAAATTAATTTGATAAAATAATATAAAATATTAAATGAAGACTCACTGAATGACATTCGATAATTATAAATTAATTTTATATATTTATATATTTTTTAAATAAAAATGAGTTTTGGAACAGTTTTTTTTTTTTTGGCAAAAATCTTCCTTTCAAGTCATAAACGAAACAATAATTATTATTTTTAAGTTTACAATGACTTGGAGTCCAGTGGTCACAAATTCAAGTAAAATAATAATGATTTTTAATTTTTTATACAAAAATTAGAAATAAACAATACTTTAAACATTAAAATAAAATATTTGTTTGTATAATAAAATTTCATTATTTTCAAACAAAAATATTTAAAAATATACAATAAAATTAAGATAATATTTTTGGAACTGAATCAAATCTACTCTGTATATTATTTCAATGGTATTATTGGTTACATTGGATTGCACCTAAAAAAAAAAAAAAATGCCCCCCGAGCTTGATAATAACTTTAATTGGAGGTCTCTTATAATACTTTCAACGACTGGACTATAATTATAATGATTTAGATAAATAGATAATAAAAAATAAATAAATATAATGTCTATAGTCATTTTATATTAACTAACAAATATTTTTTTGCATTTTGTTTTTGTTATAATGTTGTTTTTATATGTTACTGTTATTAGTTAGTTTGTTGTATTGCTAAACCAATGGCATTCTTGTAAATTTTTGTAATTAGATGATGTTTTAGCTCTAGGGTATTTAAAGCCAAGATCCATGAATAAAATGGTCAACAAGGCATTTTACATATTCTGTCTTTTTGTCTGGAATATGGTATCAAAGCGGATTTGAAGCCCTAGGTTTCCATTGTGCCCTAGGTTGTTTTCCGTTTGCTTCGCCTCTTCATTCATTATTTTTCTCTGGCAGCCATAGTGTTCTTTTCTCCTGAGATTTGTATTTTTTTTGATTGCTTGTGGTTCTTCCTTATTCAGAGATCTATGATCAACTATTTCTTCTAGTAATCACGAATCTCCCGATTTCTTTTGTTTTGTATCTTTCTAGTTTTTTTTTTTTTTCTTTTTTCAAAATCTATTCGTCTATCTTTGATCTATGGTGACAGAAAATATGTCGTCTTCGTTGTCAAGGCTCAATTATGCCATTGACGACAGAATGAGTATTTTTTTTTTTTTACATCATTCCAACAGCCCCCGCATAGTCTTAGTGTCTCAACCTTTGACAGGACATAACTACACTTCTTGGAGCCGAGCAATGTGGATTGCATTATCGGTAAATAATAAGCTAGGGTTTATAAATGGTTCGATTTTTCGACCATTAGGTGACACTCTTCTTCTTAATGCTTTGATCAGAAATAACAATATGGTGATTTATTGGATATTGAACTTTGTTTCTAAGAAGATATCTACAAGTTTAATTTTATTTGATTCTGCTTATAATATAAGGACTGATCTAAAGAAAATATTTTAACAAAGTAACGGATCTCGAATTTTCCAACTTATGAGATAATTGATGAATTTGAATCAGGGACAATTATCTGTGAATGTATATTTCACAAAACTTTTCTTTGGGAAGAATTTAGCAACTACATGTGAGATGCTTGTGTGGGAAATGTACATGTGGTACTAAAGCCCTAGCTGAACATTATCAAATTGAATATGTAATGTCTTTCTTTATGGGACTAAATGAGTCTTGATGTGGCACCAACTTAAATTACTAGAATACCCCTACGCGCTGATAGTCTCACCTGTCACGTGGATCACCTGAGAGACCGACACGTGGCCAGTCAACACTCCAAAACGAAGTCCGAGAAATCCGGGCCGAACCGCAAGACCCGTTCCAACTTGACCGGGATTCTCGGGAGCCGTGCCCACTTATCTCGGATATCCCAAAACGGGTTCGCCTATAAAAGACAAGGACTCTCGCCAGGTATACCTAAGCTCTACTGCTCTCTCATTTACTACTACTTGCATTTACTCTATTGATTTGAGTGTCGGAGTCCACCCCGGGGGATCCAAGCCCCGGCCCTCCATTGTCTTGCAGGTTCTACACCCGAGGTCCGACATCCCCAAGTCCGAGGTTCCATTCCCGAGGTCCAGTCGTAGAGGTGGCACGTGGTGGTCGGTCCCAAATACCATCATCAAGTCTTTTGTACAAGTTAGAGGACAAATATTGCTTACAAATCCAATTCTCCCAATTAACAAAGTATTTGCCCTGGTTATGCAAGAAGAAAATCAAAGGTCTATTCTTAATGCAAGTGGTTTTGATCCTATTGCATTTTCTATTAAGCATAATGTGAGTAAGTTTAACCAAAATAAATTTCAGAAAATGCCTATAAGCACTCACTGTGGGGTGGGTATAATGGACACACAGTAGACAAATACTATAAACTTTATGGATATCCCCCGGGATACAAGCCTAAGCAACGGAATAATCCTAACCAAACAAATTCTAATGCTAAGTCTGTTCTTGTTAGTCAAGTTTTTTATGCAAGTAATGGTAATTCTTAGGAAATTGAAGGGTTTATGCAGTCTTTGAACCTAGGGCAATACCAACACTTGCTGAATATGTTGAGTTCTCACCTATCAATGGCTAAAATAAGTACAAAGGTTGATACTTCTATTGATCATGTGTCAGGTACTTGTCTCTCTATATATGAGAGTGTGTTGTTTAATCCTAAGTATTGGAACCATATTTGTTGTAGCAGATCCTCATTTGTTGAGCTAAGGTCTATTAGAAATGTAACTATCTCTCTCTGATCATACTAGGTTATCAGTGCATTTTGTTGGCACTATGAAGCTTACCCCACATATTATACTAGAAAATGTTCTATATGATGTTCTATATGTCCCTCAATTCAAGTTCAACCTCGCCTCTATAAGTGAATTAGTGGGAAAAATAGCTTAAGTCGTAACTTTTCTTCTCATGCTTGTCTTATTGAAGACACTCACAGTTTGAAGATGATTGGCAATGGTGATTTGATTGAAGGCTTGTATGTTTTTGATGCCATCAAAGATGATTCTGATGATAGAATGACTAATAAGGAATATATTCAAAACTTTACTATTACTCATGTGATTAACAAGAGTACTTGGCATAATAGGGTAGGGCATTTATCTTTTAAGAAAATGGATACTTTAAAAGATCAATTGCACTGTAGTAATTCTATACTTAAATTTTGTTTTGCATGCCTTTTAGTTAAATAGATGAGACTTTCTTTCGTTTCAAATAATCACATGTCTTCATGTGCTTTTAAACTTGTGCATTGTGACACTTGGGGTCCCTATCATACGTTAACTTATGTTGGGCATTGATATTTCCTCACTTTAGTTGATGACTGCACTAGATTTGCTTGGGTCTTCTTTATGAAACATAGATCTAAGGGTAGAATCATTATTCCCAAGTTCTTCTCTTTAGTTGAAACTCAGTTTAATAAGATGATTAAAAAGTTCAAATATGATAATGCCCACAATTACAATTTACTGAGTATTTTGCCTCTAAAGGTGTCATTCATCAATTTTCATGTGTTTAAATGCTTGAACAAAACTCAGTAGTGGAAAGGAAACACCAACATCTCCTTAATGTGGCTAGGGCATTATTTTTTCAGTCCAGAATTCCTATAAAGTTTTTTTTTTTTTTTTTTTTTTGGGCAGGGGGGGTTGTGTTCATACTGCTGCATTTTTTATTAATAGGACTCCTGCTCCTATTCTACAAAACAATTCACCCTATCAGTTATTGCATCATTCCCATGTGAATTACTCATTTTTTTTAGGATTTTTAGCAGTCTTTGTTTTGCTTCTACATTGCCTTCTTGTCAAACAAAATTTTCTCCTCGAACTACAACACGTGTTTTCATAGATATCCTTTAGGTGTCAAGGGATATAAAGTGTATGATATTAACATTAAATCTATTTTTGTTTCCAAAGATGTGGTGTTTTATGAACATATTTTTTCTTTTCACTCTATTACTTTTCCTAATGAAGTCATGGATTCCTTTCTTGATGTGGTTTTGCTTGTTCATTTATTTGATTTATCTCATTGTTCATCTATTCCCTTGAATACTTAGTCCATCTTACTTGAGAATCAGTCTATTATTCTTATTTATAATTTTAGTGGTTCTGTTCCTGTATCTATCCACAAGATTTATAGAAATATTATACCTTCTTTTTATCTTCGTGACTATCATTATAACCTATTATCTCATAAGCCCTTTCCTTCCACTCCATCCTCTTATCTTTTGCAACATTTTCTTTCTTATTCTAAATTTTCCCATGTTCATAGATTATTTATTCTTAATGTTTCTTCCAATTTTGAGCCTCAATTCTATCATCAGACTGTTCAATATTCTCATTAGAGAGATGCAATGGCAGCTAAGTTGGATGCCATGCACTTGAATAACACATGGACTGTCACATCTCTTCTTCCTGAAAAACATACTATTGGGTACAAGTGAATTTACAAAATTACGTATAAGTCAGATAGTTTCAGAAAGAGACATAAGATTCGTTTAGTGGCAAAGGGTATACTCAACAAGAAGAGTTGGATTTCTTAGACACTTATTCTCTTATTGTAAAACTTGTTACAATGAAGATTTTACTTGCTCTAACTGTTATAATGTAGTGGGTTTTTGTTCAATTAGACATCAATAATATTTATTTAAATGGAGATAGATCTAGGGTATTTAAAGTCGAGATTTATGAATAAAAAAATTAATGAGGCATTTTACATGTTATCTCTCTCTCTCTCTCTCTCTCTCTCTCGAATATTAACACTTAATTATTCATAACAATTGTGATAATACAAAAACTCAATATAAATACAAATTTTGGCCCATGTAATTAGTCCATTTATATTTTTGAGTTTAGTTAAACATAAATCTACAATTTATTCGAATTGTTTTAAATTTAGTAGAGATATAAGCCTCTTAAATTACTACCTCCAAAAAACTTTTTTCTTTTCATTTTTTAATAAAAAGATAAAAATAAAGCAACCCGCCTAATAATTATATTTGAGTGTGACCATGAGCATTTATCATCACTATAAAATGTTTAATTTGAGATATAACTATTGTCGCAACTTTAAACTTTAGATCTATCATTCATGTTAATATCATAAGTCTAAAAAAGTAAATTAAAAATAATATTCTTAGATTTTAAAAAAATGATAAGAAATACTCTTGATGTTTTAGAAATAAAAGAAAATATCTGTTCATTGGCCTAACAATGTGTTAAAGCATAAAATGATAATTTTGCCCTCGTATTTTATTTTAAAACAAGGTTTATAGTATTTTACACGTATAAGGTAAAACAAATATTTAAGATAATATTATATGTTACAGCAAACATCCCTATTATTTTATAAATTGTACATAGCTACTCTTACAATTTTATAAAACGTAACCTAAAAATAGAAGAGAATGGGAAAAGAAAATCAATATTGTTCGGTTTGAACAATGGCCGGCCGGCCCATATGAGGAGCACTAAATTCCAAACCAAACAGAACAGAAGCCGGAATTCTCGTAAACTTAGCTCAAATCAACGCCAACGCACGATATCAGAAATTAATTTATTCACGACGTGCACTCCACCAAGTGCTTTTGCTGTTTATGGTAAAAATATAAAGCATATTTTTTAGGAACGTTTGTTAAAATGAACAAAATAAGGTGGTATCAAGATAAGATTGAGATATTTTTTGAACCAAAATATGGAATGGTCAAAATAAGGCCGGGAAGCATTCTAAAATTTCTATCAGACTATTTGTTAAAATTTTTAGAATCTACTGGTAATTGTATTTTTTCTTTCCATGTGTTTGTTAATACATATGATAAGCACCAAGATAAGGGTTTTTTTTACCAAAATATCCATATTATCAAATTTATGATTAAAATAGTATTTTATGATTAATATGAATTGTCAAAAAAATTAAGATTAAAATTAAAAATAATAATTTATTTTCTAAATTCATGTTCAAAAATAAATTTAAAAAGAGTTGAAAAGTATAAATAATAATTGTGAGAATTACAATAATTCCACCTACATAATTAAAAATAGTCAAAACATATTTTTATAATAGATAATAAAATATAAAATTAAATAAAATAATTTAAAAATTGATGAAAAGAATTATATTAGTTAATAAAATATATATAGAGAGAGAAAAATTTAAATTTTAAAAATTAATGAAATGAATAATGTCATTTAAATTTTAAAAATTGTCAAAACATATAATAATTTAAAAATATATTAAATAATATTAATTATAAGAGTTAAATAAATAAGTTTTTTTTAATAAATTTAAATCTTTAAAATACATTAGATGACATTAACTATCTTACAAGGGGTAAATAAGTAATTGAGACTTATCTTGAAAGAGTCAGATAAATTTATCCAAAGGGGAGGTCAGATAAATTTATCTTGAAAGGAAGAGATAAGAAGTCACGTGAAACCTTTTTTGAAAATTGTCAGATAAGCTTAACAAACACGTTTAAAAGACCAAACATCTGGAATACTTTTCATATCTGATCTTTTCTCCCTCTTATCTTGATTAACAAACACCAGTTAACGTATTTGACTGACTACAACTCATATTGTTGTAAATTAAACACCAAACAGTAATAATTAAGATAATAATAATAATGAAGTAATTTTACGGTTCTAATTCTAACGATTCATGAAGTAATTTTTAATTTATCAATTATTGGAAGGGTGCACTGTGGGCCATGGGTCCATTTCAAAATCGGTTGCCGTATCACCACATGTCAAAAGAGTCTTCTCTGTTTAAATTCTTTTTAGGGGAAAGAGCCGTTTAACGCGGACACGGTTACAGCCTAACTGGGACCCACGCTTTCCTTCACGTCCCACTTCAGTTTACGAAAATACCCTCTCCTTTTTGGCTTTTTTTTCCCTCGGGTTTATAAATTGACTTCTTGATGATAGACTCACCCTCACAAGATTTTAACTCAACCGCCTTCTATTTTTAAAAGACATGATAAAATACAAAAATACGATTTACTAACCAATTGCCCATTTACGTTGTAATATTAAGTATAACTATAATAAAATATATAATATAATTTTACTTTATTCAAATAAAAAAATATAAGAAGATAAGTTACATCAATTATCAAGCACACTTAGATGAAAGCTTAAGGATCATCCCGGGTGGTGGCGGCAGAATGGCATTGCACTCATAGGGAGATTGAATCATTGAATTGAACTTGTCGATTAGTCATTTGCTTAAAGAAATTTTGGGAAAATCGTGGAAGAGTTGGCAGCAACAACAATGGAGTTTTCGGCTTTTTAATCATTGCGTTGGGAGTCAATAATTTGCGGAACCGGCAGCACCAGCAGAAGGATTAACGAGGGCAGTTTCGTCATCCCAAAAAAACCATTAATCGGCAGCACAACGCAGCTAAAATCCCACAAACGTCTCGCTCACTCTACACCAGCTCTGATCTCTCTCTCTCTTCGCAGGTTCTTGCAAAGATTGCTGTCTTTTTCTCTCCTTATCTGCAAAAGTTGTATTTCTCCTGAGGAAGCCAATTTGGAAGACGCAGAGCTGCCGGAGCCTGGATTTACAATGTTATCTTACAGATTACTGGCTTTCTTTTCTCTTCTCGTTTCTTCTATCTTCTTTTCCTTCTCGCAAGCAGGGTCTCACTTTCCCACCACCCAAACACCGCCGATTTCAGGTACTCCACTTGTTCTGAACGCTCAAAGGAGCTAAAGCTGGGATTCTTGTCGCCCATCACTTGTTTTTTCACTTTCAGGGCAAGATTTGGGGGAGGTGAATGGGGGGTTGGTTTCTTGGGGGAACAAAAGGTTTCTCGCCGAGGGGTCCAGTGATGAAGCCCCGGTGAGCTCTTCTCTGGTGTTGGCGGCTGAGAGGACGCGCAGGAAAGACCCCCTTGATGGGTTCAAGAAATACACTGGAGGATGGAACATCAGCGAGCGCCATTACTGGGCTGTGAGTTCCTCAAAACTTCCAGATGCTTTCCTGGAAAAAGATATTTTTACAGATTTTTTGTAGAGGATTTTTTTTTTTTATTTTTAAAATGAACAAAAGGGGGTAAGTCCGGATTAGAAGATCACTGGTGTTGTAGCATAGTGTTAGGTGTTAGGTGCTAGTCTTGGTGAACTCGTCATCTCGAGTTTGAGCCTCGTAAGCTTCAATTGCTCTTTGAGGTCCTAAAATATATAATCTTACTTAAGAAAAAAAGAAAAAAAAGTTTAGATTATAGGGAACACTTATGTACGAACAAACACTACCCTTCGCCTCACCCGTTCGGTAAGGTTGGTGGCGGTAGCTCATGTTAAACTTCTCCCATTGCACCTATGTGCTATTCATGTGACTAATAGTATCCCTGTTAGGATTGATGATAGGTAGCATCATCCGCTTGATCACCCCTAAGCTCAAAATAACCTCATGACCAACGACCGATCGAGCCACTAGGTTAGAGAGAGGCTGCTTGCAATAGATCTGAAGTCTTGAACTAAAAGACATTTGCTTGGGCTGCCACTTGGTGGTAGATGAAATTAATTGTAATGCTTTTTAGATTTTTTTTTTCTTCTGTGTGGATATAAATGAACATGGTATTTTGAAAATTTTGTACAAATTTTTTTGATAGAGCATGCTGCTCTTGATTTTGATCTTTCAGTTTTTGGTTTCTCAAGGATCAGATTTAGTTGATTTATTGAGGCTAGCATTTAATTTTGCAACAATAAGTGTTATTCTTGTATTAAATCAAGAGAAGGTATGCTGAATCATTTTTGTAACTAGCAGTAGATGATGTAATTGACCATTATTTTGGGCATGAATGAAGGACGTGCAGAAACAGTGAAGATCCTTCAAGTTGAAATGGTTCCAGAGGACTTTGGCTTCTCTGGTCATTGAGTGTAAGAAACATTAAGAGGGCATTCGAATGTCTCTGAAATTGAATTTCACTTTAGTGGTATATGCACTGTTTTGCACCTTTGAGTTGATTCTACAGTGAGATAATGCTGCTAGTGCTTAATTGAATTAGAAAGAAACAATGCACCATCATTGATTGATTAATTGATTAAGAAAGAGTGCTTTGATGGAAAACACTACAGTTTTATGAGGGCAACCTTGACTATTGTATTTATGCTTTTGGTGCCCATGATCTTTTTGAAGTCCTTATTCCTCTTCCCACTGAGATGGTATCTGATTTGCTGAAAATGATCAAATCTCATCTACAGGCAAACATTGACATGACTCGACACAAATGAAGCAACTATCTTGTTATGAGGAATAGCTTATTTTATTGTGATGGCTCAAGGGCGGCATTCATAATTTGTTGGATACAGAACACTCTTTGGGTCCTGATCCTCAGGTCCGAAGGAGGTTTTCCCTAATCCCATTTACTACTAATCGGAGTCAAATTATTGTCCTTGTCATGTATCCAATCTGCAAAAGTGCAAACCATATAGCTGTATATGCTGCAGCTTGATTCAACTCAACAATCTTTAACGAAGTCACTTTCCATTAACTAAACATTCTATTGTTCCAAGTGAATCAGTTATTGGAGCTTTGAAACCCCCCCCCCCCCCAACCCCCAGTTGTTGATTATAACAATAATAATTTAATTTCACTAGTTTTCCTTGCCATGTATCTTCTTATTTGATTAACTAGTTCAAAATCCATATCAAAATATGTTATTCACCATCCTAATTTTCTACTAATATCTTTCGTGTGTACCATTCATTTTCAAGTTACTAGACCATCAGCATCTATATCTTTTTCTTCTCCTGCAGCCTTCATTTTACTTGTGATGCCTCCTAACTTCTTTCTTCTTGCATCCTATGCAGTCTGTTGGCTTTACTGCTGCTCCGTTCTTTGTTATTGCAGCTGCCTGGTTTCTGGTCTTTGGACTCACCTTATCTCTCATCTGCCTCTGCTATTGCTGTTGTAGAAGGGAGCCTTATGGTTATTCTCAAGCAGCTTATGCTCTCTCCCTTTGTCTCCTCATACTCTTCACTGTTGCTGCAATGTACACACCTCTTTCACTTTTCCTTCTCCACTATTTTTGTTTACTCGATCATTTTGACAAACTAGAACTTTACTTGTGGTTTCAGTGTTGGATGTGTTGTTCTGTACACCGGTCAGGGGAGGTTTCATGACAGTACGAGAAAAACATTGGACTACGTTGTGATTCAGGCCAATGCCGTTGTCCAGCAACTTAGAGATGTTTCAGATTATCTTGCTGCGGCTAAGCAAGTTGGAGTGCTCAAAGTTTTTCTACCATCTAACGTCCAAACTGACATCGATGAGATTGAAAGCAAGATTAATTCTTCTGCCACCACCCTTGCTTCTAAGACTCAGGATAATTCAGGAGATATAAAGGATCTATTGGATTCCGTGTAAATGACAATTAATCTGAAAAGCTTTTTTTTGTTTTATCTTGTTCCCACCCGTGGTTTCTTTGTGTTTAGAGTTTATTTCTTTATCTCAAGGAGTATTTTTTTTTTTTAAAAAACTTCAGGAGAGTGGCTCTCATCATTCTTTCTGCTGTCATGCTGGCCTTGACATTTCTTGGGTTCGGTAAGCCCCTTTTTTCCCTTGATCAGATGCAAAGCTTTCTTTGTCTGTCTTCTGTATATTTCTCTCCGGGATATTCATTTACTTTTGTCTTCTGGTCCAGTATTCTCAATTTTCGGCATGCAATTTCTTGTCTACATGTGAGTGAGATCTTTCTGTACACTCAATTTTCTTTGTGCGCTCCAGCTCTTTATAGTTCAATATATATGCACCTGTTATTTTTCACAAGGGATGATTTCTAGAAATTGATGCAGCTTGGTGATCATTGGATGGATACTTGTTACGGGTACATTTATTTTATGCGGCGTATTTCTTCTTCTTCACAAGTAAGTTCCAGTGCTCGCGAATGTCCTTCCCAATCTTCGTATTTTAACATCTTTGTTGTGCTCTCCTCCTGTAATTTAATTCCCCTTCATTCAACGTATTAGTGTGACTGCAGACACGTGTTTTTCAATGAATCAGTGGGTTGAAAACCCAACTGCACATACAGCTTTAGATGATATATTGCCTTGTGTGGATAATGCAACGGCCCAGGAAACTCTAAGGCGTAGTAAGGAAGTCACTTCTCAACTCGTGGATGTGGTCAATGAGGCCATCACCAATGTCTCGAATATTAACTTGGCTCCTGCCTTTGCCCCTTTATACTACAATCAGTCTGGTCCTTTGCTGCCACTCCTGTGCAACCCCTTCAAACCTGATCTCACGGACCGAGCTTGTACTGCCGGTGAAGTGGACTTGGACAATGCAACAGAGGTAGGCAGAGGAAAAAAGAATTAAAGCAAATTGTCGTATCTAATGAATTAATTTCTGAAAACACTCTAGGCCTTCCGGGTTGCGCTTAATCCTGTATGCTTTTGTGGCCTGCAGGTGTGGAGAAACTACGTATGTCAGGTTTCAGCGAGCGGGATTTGCATCACAACGGGCCGTTTAACCCCAACAATCTACAACCAGATGATTTCTGCCGTAAACGTGAGCTTCGCTTTATATCATTATGGTCCATTCCTAATTGATCTACAGGACTGCACCTTCGTTCGACAAACCTTTACCGATATAACCAGAGATCACTGCCCTGATCTGAAGCAGTACAGCGGATGGATCTATATCGGGTTGGTGATCGTCTCTGCTGCAGTTATGCTCTCTCTGCTTTTCTGGGTTATATACGGGAGAGAGCGTCGACACCGTGCTTATACGAAACAGCACGACGCTGAGTTTGCTGGAGCGTTTGAACGGGAGAAGAATGGCTAGAAAACTCTTTCATGTATGTACAAGTTAATATTAGGCTGTTGCTGTGTCTAGCGACTTACCCTTCTTGAGTGTTACTTGGCTTATTGAAATGGTAGCTTGTGGAGGTTCCCTTTGTTTATTACTGCAGATTTCCAGATGGTTTTGTAGCTAATTGATAGGTTTTATGTGGTCGTGTTGTTGTGGAGATATCAGAATTCAGAAGTACAAGCCAACTTGATTTGCGGTTCTAGTTTCTTGTGAGCGAAATACTACTCGGTCTAACTTCCGACTGAACAACGTAGTTTTCTTAGAATCATCATGGAAACAAACTGTTGTATAGAAGATAAATAGTTAAAATGATTTGATCACGCAAAAAAAAAGAAAAGAAAAAAATATATGAGCAGATGAAATAGAATCAAGAAATTTAAAAATTTAGTTAAGAGTTTCGTATGTTATTAGCTATAAAGGGTTTATATAAGATAATTAAAATAATTTAATGGAAATACGGCTTCTATATCAAGTGAAATTCTATAAATAATTTATAAACTTTAGCAATTTATTAGGAAAATAATTTTAGTGTTAAATGGTTTAATTTACAAATTCAATTTCAATTGTGCAAATCACAAGACTCTGTCACACAAACGTGAAATGTTAAAATTTTACAATAATACAATTTTAATATTATAGAAATTCTAATAGAAATTTTAACATTTTACAATAATTGAATAGCAATTAGCAAATTCCTCAATTACATGGAGTATATGGTATTCAATGGTCCACTTGTTTGGTAGACGGTTCAGTTGAGCAACAATTTCTGCTGGGCCCCGGCCCACAATCATTAGTTCGGGCTTTATGAGGTCTATCGTTTTAATTTTTTTTTTCTAATTTATTATTTTTAAAATGTTACCAATAATCTTTAGATACTTTAACCCACGTAATATGTTTTAGCCTATATATCATAAGTATATAACTCTATTTTTAACGGATGTGATTCGTCCCGTCATCAATTTTATAAATTAAATTACGTTACATTAAACTTAAACGTATTTATTGATGCTTCCATGTAATCCTAAAAATAAAAATTATGTGCTAATTATATGATATCCACTTTCTTGGAGTTTTCACCACTTTTGGACAATATATCATCTTATCCATAAACAAGGCCATCGTTAACTTCCCATCTAATGGGTAAGGTGAATAATTTATTATTAATAACATAAAAATATCATCATTGTTTATTTTTTCATTGATTATTAACAATTTTTTAATTATTAATACTAAGTATCTTATATCCAAACAAGATTTTCCATCTTATCTTGTACTTGTAGGTGGCCGGCACATGCGTCAGGCCTGCCTAATTACAGTTATGCCCAACGGCTCCGCATCCGCCCGTTCCTTCAAAACAGTCAATTTTCAGCCGTCAGATCAGAAGCCAGAACCCCCACACCCTAACTGCCTAACCCAAATTCTGGTTAAATTCAACCTCAGGTGGGCTATTGTTTGGTTAGCACATAGATATTATCCCTCAAATAATCGCCCCCAAAACGTCCATTAATACCATCTGCCCATTGCCCTCTCTCGTCTATAAATAGAGAGTTTGAAGCGGAACAGGTTTGCCAAACTGAAGATCCCCAACTCCAAGCGCCCTTTAGAGGAAACCGAACATTCAGGTCGAGTTCAGCCCTCTAGGCGAAGTCGCCTAGAGGATATTCAAGCGGTCGAGTTCTACCATTCAGGTCTGCATTTCAGAGATCAATATCACCGCTTCGCCAGTTTGCCCATTCCTCATCGGATGAGATGTCATCGAATTCAGCACCGTCGTCCTTCCACCGGCCTTCGTCGCCGCCGCGCCTCAAAATCCATGGCTTCGCTCCGTTGGGGCCGTCGGTGCAGTTTCCGATCTCTAGATCGAGGTCTCCTCGCCGGTTGATGGCGGTCTCGCCTCGAGATCAGTTCGTTCAAAAACAGAGCAATGGCTATCTGCCAAAGAAGACGTGTGCATGTTCTCCGACGACGCATTCGGGCTCGTTTCGGTGCAGTCTGCACAAGAATCCCAACACGGCGCTGTCGATGTCGTACTCGGCCAACCGGTTGAACGCTCGCAGATGGGAGATGGCGAGCCCGGTGGTCCGAATCGGAACCGTCGAAGGCGACTTGGTGAAGCGAGCATTGGCTCAGCTGATTCGGCCGTCATCGCATCAACAGAGGCGACGGTTTGATTTTCAGCCAAGGCCAAGTCGGCTGTCGATCATGTCCAAAGCCGACTATCCTTGACTTCCTGTTACTCAGTTACCGGTTGGTTGGTCATGTCCTCTTGACACTTACATCTTTGATCTCCTCTAGAAAACGGTTCGATCAGAAGGAACAGTATGACCCCGGCCTTGGCGTCGTCTTTTCGGCGAGGTTCGATTCTGCTTTTAGAGGATACTGTAGATGAAGGAACAGTATGATTCCAACAAATTAAGACGTACTACGTACGTCTTATTTCTGGCGAGTGCCGATGCAGTTTTCGGCAAGGACAAAACAATTTGTAGGTGAAGGTACGTCATGATTCTGGCGATTGCCGATGCAGTTTTTGATAAAGATAAGACAATTTGTAGATGAAGGCGTGCTATGATCCCGGCAATGGATTTTTGCATGACAGCGGCTGGAAACCCAAGCGTAACAATAATGAATAATCTGATCTGAAGTAATAATGGCTCTGCCGAAATTGGAAGGCTATTTACTATGAAAAACCTAATAAGGTACTTTTTAAACAAGATCAATAGCATGTAATAATCTCTGTTTTGTTATGTTTGTTCGCATCGCTTAATGAGCCACCATGTTTGCCGCTTCGTTATTCTGACATTTCCCTTGGCGGTTATCTTGTACCGGCATACATGTTTCCCGCGTACGTACCCATGCAGTTGCATTTAAGTTCAAATTCAATCCTCACTACTTTTTTGCTTCTGAGTTTGTAACTAAAACAAACTGTTCGACACACACAAATAAAGCATTCATGATGACACCGTTGGCTGCTCCTACTTGTGCATAACCTGTAGGTTACCTCTTTCAATTTCTGTAGAGGCTAGAGCTAGCCTAATTAAGAGGCTAAGACCTGCGCCAAAGACCCGAAGGCCTTAATTAGCATAGTCCCTGTACCAATGGCCTCCAAGTTGGTTACTTGCTCTCACGAGACACGCCCTTCCACATCGTTGGGAGGGAACCTAGCCACTTAGTTGATGATGTAGAAATTTGATTATTATATATTTGTTTGAAAAATATGACACTTAACTTGAATTACAGATTAATTTTACAGAAATCAACTCCAATATCTAAATTAGACTTGAAACAACGACAAAGTAAATAAAATAGTTATGAGCAATGATTGAAAATACTTATTATGAAGGAGACATTATGTGAGATTAAGTCTCCATGATTAGTATTAACTAGAAATGATAATTTTGAGCAAATTCAAAAAGATGTATCTTATTCTTGATGGCGGTTTTTTTACATTTTAAGATAAAAGAGTTTGAGATAGTATAAATTAAATTTGCTTTATCTCTAAATAATAATAAAGAATATTAGCCAAAATTAACTTTACTATTTAATGGGATGTGTTATTAGAGTCCTTGTAAGGTATGTTCTAGATAGATATATCACTTTGATCCCAAGAATTATTATTTGATTTTTAGGCTTTGACTAAGCCTTTCGTCGCTTAAGTCTAGAAGTCAAAAGTGGTATGAGGGCTTTGAGGACAACCATGGCCCATCCAATGTTATAAGACCGAGTTTGGGTGTTCTCAATTGTAAAGATTTTTTAAGTTATTTATAGGCAGTAATGTTGTTGAGTGTGGGTGATTATAGTTATAATATATTCATGATATGCTTAAATGTATCAAATGATAGCAATGATGTCCAATTTTCATTTGATTCTAACATGTTTCCATGGCAATGCATGTTATAAATTGTTATCGGTTTTCATTTAAAAAGTACAAAAATTTAACATCTCATTTGATAATTTTAATTGATTTAAAATTTAGTTTTATCTTTTCATTTTTATTTTCTCCATCATCAAACAATTTCAAGAGGAATCTCGAAGTTTAAAAGTGGGGGAAAAAAATAGAAGTTTCTTAACATATATTTTATGATCATCAATTAAAATTTACTTAAAAATATTTAAATTACAACCATAAACTAACATCATTAGAGATGAACCATAATTTTACGTTTATTTACAATTTTTTTTTTCATTTGCAGCATTTATGGGTTCAATAACTGTGCCTGAACGGGAAAGTACGGAGTACGTGGCTAGGAAGCATCAAGTACATTGTACCCCACACACAACCTACAACAATTATCTTTGACTTTTTCACTGAAATATTTATAATTATAATTAAGATTTTACTAAAGAGTGTGTTTCGGATAGGTGTTAAAAGGGCAAAAATAAAATATCACCTCTAAAGTTTTAAGAAATTATAAGAACACTTTTGTACTTTTAAAAATTTATAATTTTTTCTTTGTGAATTAACTGATATAATACAAAAGACTTTATAAATTAATAAATATTAGTCTTGAAATTTGATGACTATGAAATATATCAAAATATTCCTATGAGACCGATGTGAATGAGTAAAACAATAAATAGTTAGAATAAACAAAATCAGTGAAATAAAAAAATAAAGAAAAATTAATTAATAAAATTTTGGGTAAAAATCAAAAATCACCCTCAAAATTTTAAGAAACTGTAAGAACATCTTTGCACTATTAAAAATTCATATTTTTTTTCTTATAAATTAATCGATGTAGTACAAAGACCCTTATAAATTAACAAATGTTAGTTTTAAAATTTGATGACTATTAAATGTACTAAAGTACCTTTATAAAACTTATGTGAATGACTAAAACAATTAGTTAAAACAAATAAAATAAAAAAATAAAATTAATTAATAAAATTTCAGAATAATATATATTTAACATCCAAATATCAATGCTAGTGCAAATGCATCATGAAATAAAAAAATAAAAATAATTAATTAATAAAATTTCAAAATAATATATACTTAACATCCAAATATCAATACAAATTCAGAATAAAAAATAGGAAACAAAAATGAAATCAAATAAACAACTTTATAATTATATAAAAATATTTTGACAAGGAAGAATTAAATTTAATATACATACTAAATCAATTAACAAATAAATAGAATTACATTTAATTATATATTAGTAACAGTTGTAGTAAACCAAATATTTTAAGAATAAAATATAAGTATTTAGACCTAAAACAAAAACTCAATTTAGTATAATTGAAAAATGTCAACACTGAAACCAACATACATACACCCATAGTGTGATTAACTCAATTCTTATTATATTGTAAACAATCTACTCCTTATTTTTATTTTGCCTAAAAAATTATCCGTGCTCCAACCACACTCTTTATTCTTTTATTTATTTCACTCCTTATTTCATTTATTTATTAATAAACTTCAATTCTATATATTTTACTTATTTATAATTTTCACTACTAATTTACAAAATTAATAATCAAATATACAAAATAGTTAGATACCCGCATAAATAAAATTAATAGTTAAATATGCACAATAATCAAATACACACGTACATAAAATCAATAATTAAACTCACAAATTAATAATTAAACACACAATATCAATCATTCAATACAAAAATAAAATTAAAAAAAATCTCCAAAATCACAAGAAAACTGTGCTTCATTTGTTCTTCCTTCCAAAAAGACAATTTTGCCATCACTCCGTTATATTTAATGCTAACAATCTTTCAATAGGGTGAAAAATATAAAATTTCAATAGTGTAAGGGTGTCCTTACAATTTCTTATAACCTCGGGGGTGATTTTTTATTTTTGCCCTAAAATTTCAAAATAATATATATTTAGCATCCAAATATCAATGCAAGTGCAAATTCAGAATAAAAGAACGAAACAAAAAAGAAATCAAGTAAATAAATTTTATAATTATATAAAAAAATTTGACAAAAAATAATTAAATTCAATGTACATACTAAATTAAGTAATGAAGAAATAGAGTTATATTCAATCATATATTAGTAACATGTGTAGTAAGCAAATGTTATGGGAAGAAAATACAAATATTTAGACCTAAAACAAAAACTCTACTTTGGTGTAGTTAAAAAATGTCAATACTGAAACTAACGTACATACATCTACAATGTGATTAGGTTATCTCTAACCCACTATTTTTATCTCAAATCTTATTATATTATAAACAATTCACTATGTCTTTTTATTTTGCCTCGAAAATTATGCGTACTCCAATCATACTCTTTATTCTCTTATCTATTTCACTTTCTATTTTATTTATTTATTAATAAATTTTAATTATGTATATTTTACCTTATTTATAATTTTCATTATTAATATACAAAATTAATAAATCAAATATACAAAATAATCAAATATCCTCATAAACAAAATTAATAATTAAATACGCACAATAATCAAATATACGCATACACAAAATTAATAATTAAATACACAATATCAATCATTTAATATAAAAATAAATTTTAAAAAAATCTAAAATCACTATAAAACTGTGTTCCATTTGCTCATTCTTCCAAAAAGACAATTTTATCATCACACAATTACATTTAACGCCAACAATCTTCCAACAGGGTGGCAAATATAGATTTTTAATAGTACAAGGGTGTTCTTGCAGTTTCTTAAAATATCGAGGGTGATTTTTGATTTTTGTCCTGGTTAAAATATACTTAATATATATATTTTAAATATTAAATATTATTAATTAATAATAAATATATAAAATAAAAAACAATTAATTAAAAAAATATTTATTAATTTAAAAGATATTAAATTCACCAAAACTAACAAAATATTTTTTGAGATTATGTCTCTCATTATTTATATCATTAATTTTAATAAAAAAATAAATCTGAAAATTTTATGGCAGCGTAAGGCAAAAAAATCTGTAGCATAAATCTTAACTTCTCGTCACTCAATCATTTCACCTGTCACATGGAAGCAACTAACAAAACCCTTCTAATTATACTGAGAGGAAGAGGAAAGTGAGACGTGTTGGGTTGAGTCGCTTTATTCGACGTAATATATTATTATTATTATTATTATTATTATTATTATTATTATACTGCTCTGCTCCCTTTCCACACTTGGGTTTAGACTCTCTTTGCATTTGTACGCCACCAAGTGAATTCGGCGTTTCGCTCCCCATCCTCGTTGCGAACATTCGCAGTGGAGAAGATAAAAGCGAAACTGAAACTTATTAGGGTTTTCTGGAAGCCGATGGAGAAAATCCGGAGAGCATCGCATGCAGGATCGTGGTACACCGACAATCGTAAGTCTATCGAGCTTTCACTCCACCGACCACCGTCATTCTTTGACCATCGTTTTAAGTTCCTGTAATATTCTTGTACAAATTTCTGCATCGTCTTTCATTATGTTCGGCTGGTAAATTGATGGATTTCGCAAAGTTGACAATTGATATTGAGCTCTGTTTGCTTACAGGACAGTTAATTCTTTTTTTTTTTCTTTTATGTAATTTTGTCACGGATCTTGATCGGGGAACCCTCGCTCAAACTCAGAATTGGAACGATTTATAGAACCGTATCAGAAAAGAGACCACCGTGTGGTGAAGGTGATCACTTATTTGAAACAGAGAATGGACCATGGGAAATACAAGCAGAAGTGGACTTTATTTTGATGGTTTTACATGGTTGAGTCGAGATAATACTTGCACTGCTGTGTCTGTGGATGAGAAAGATTTTTGCTTGGTTCGCGCTGGTATAGGTCAACGCCATGGGGCTTTATAATTTCTAACTGATTGCACTCGATAAAATGGTGAATGGTGGATGCTAATCCTGATAAAACTATAAAGCTTAGGACTTGAGTCAATGGGGAGTGGGCTGGTAAAGTTACAAATGGAGTAGGTGGATAGTGTTTTCGTTAATCTCCTGCTACCAAGAGGGATAGCATCCATGATGATTTAAAGTCTTCCTTTGATTTTTGATTCGAAGGAATGGCCGAATGGGAAAAGTAAGGGAGTGGTACTAGGACAGGGATGGAGTCATCAGACGGGGTTGCATTATCTGCCAAGGCATTGCCCAATATGGAAGAAAAGGGATGCAGCTAGGTGCCAAATGTTCTCGACTAAATTTCCCCTCTTATCTTAAGTTATTCCTCCTTTTAAGAAAGTTTATCAAAAATATGTTTTAAAAGTGGCATTT
Organism: Diospyros kaki; assembly: GCA_036245055.1. Classification (NCBI taxonomy): domain Eukaryota; kingdom Viridiplantae; phylum Streptophyta; class Magnoliopsida; order Ericales; family Ebenaceae; genus Diospyros; species Diospyros kaki. The sequence goes on along the minus strand of BSEG01000001.1, from coordinate 36,447,893 downwards.
AATAGTTTCTTTTCTATTTCCTTTGTTCTGCACTCTTGTCGTCACCAGATATTATTTTAAAGGAAATATGTTTCTTTCTCTCTTTATTCCTTTGCCTTTGTGGGATGTTGGCATACATTTTGTTGATCAGTTTGTATCAAATAGCTGCAGGCCTGTGGGCAACCTGTGGCAATTTGGCTGCCATGGTGGTGGGGGTATACTAAAACATGTCATGAAGACCAAAAGGAGAGTCATCATACAATTTGATTATGTATTCATCCATCTTATATGAACTTGGATGCAAGTATTTAGATTCAGGTGTCTGTCCTTCCTAAATCCTTTATCTTTGGATTATGGGACATGCAATCTAGGAGTGCCAGATACTGGCTGTCCTTGTCTCTGTCTTCAGGGACCATCTCCTTTCAGTGCTCTTACTACATTTTTATCAATCAAAAATGGACTCAAATTTATTTCTTCAGCTGACTTGAGAATGCAAGCTTAGTCCAATCCCTAGAAGGATAGAGCTACTATTGTTTTAAGTTGCTATTATATAATACATGCCTTTCCTTTCCCAATGTCCATGGACCACCCTTATTCACACACACCTTGCATGTGATCTTTCTTGTAAAAGTGATGGGTGTGAATGATACTAATGAGTCAACAAGACTTAGGTCCTGTTTGATTTCTGGTTTTAGATTTCTTTGTTTGTCATTTATCTGTCAAATATTTAAATGATGCAATGATTGATGGAAAAGATAAATTAGTAAATATTTTATGTATTCTTAGAAAATAAGATTCCTAATGCTTTGCCATTTTGTTCTCAGCAAAAGAATTAGAAGAAGAGCTTGATGGGTGGCTCAGAGCATCTGGTTTACTGAAATCTCCTGATGTGCGGGGGGTGATTGCACCGTAAGTCATCATGGACCTTGAACTGCTATTTTATAATCAACATTTCTAATGTAATTATGATTCTTGTGGGGCCATTAAACCCCTAGTCATGCAGGTTATTCATATTCAGGTTGTGCAGCAGCCTATGCCTTTGCAAATATAGACCCAACAAGCATGTGAGTGATATTTTCTTGATGTTGAATTTACAACTCAACATTTGGTTTAGCATGTCATCTGGTTGTGTGAACTAATCGTGTTTGTGTTGCTGTTTGCTGGCTTATATGAAGTGATAAAAATATACTTTCAGTCTGTCTCACACTCATTCCCCCACTGCCCATATTTGATTGAAGCACCTGGTACCTTTCTATCTAATTTGTGCCAGTTTACACTTTTTTTTTCAGTTCTCGAGTGTTTCTTCTCGGTCCATCTCATCACTATTACACCCCCAAATGTGCTCTTTCAAGAGCCACTATTTACAAGACACCAATTGGTGATCTATCTATTGATCTAGAAGGTAATGCTCTCTCTCTCTCTCTCTCTCTGAGGATGAGATTATTGTACTGGCAATTTGACATTTCATTGAAGCTGCTGAATTTTGTTGATCTCCTTTGTTTTGTTGTCTTGTTTTCTTTATTTTTATGTAAAATATCCAAAGTTGTACATCTGTAACTACAAAAGGAATATTCCAAGGGGGTGGGGTTGGGATGGGGGAGAATACTGCAGCATATCAGGCCTTAATACCATAAGGTGGGGTCGGCTACATGAAGTCTTGCTCGCCTATCATTTTAATCTTTGACCAGTCTTCTATAACGGAAGGGGGAGAAGAATGCTAAAGAAAATTCTTGTTCTTGGGCACTTTTACTGTTTGGGATGTCGGGACAAACCTAGGGATAGAGTCGGTTGGAATTGCAACGGTTGAAGATACCAACAAGTGTTCAATTATGTTCCCATCCAGGTTAACTTTAGATTTCAATGCTAAACTCACTCTACTGTGAATATGATCTTATGTGTTGAAAACTTGCGAGTGTACTTGTGAGGTGGGTTTCTCAAACTGCCTCAGTTAATTAGGTATATCCAGCAGAAACTTTCCTTCATTTTGCTTATAGAAATTTCTATTTTGGTTGATATGTTAAAAGTATCATCCATTGTTATTCAGTTGGCTCAATGTATAGCCAAACATTGATTAAATTTTATGATTAAAATGTTTGATTTCTTTTAAACTGTTTTGAGTTATACTAAAGAACTTTCTGGTTGGTCGTCACTGTTGTTTTCTAGAAATTGTTTTAGCAACTTCTTGAATAAAAAGATATATATGGCTGATGTACATTTTGGAATGTATGCATCCCTGGTGTATTTTCATTATGAAATAGTGAATTTAGTGATCCAAAAAGATCAAACATTTTTCTTGTTCATCTGCCTATTCTTTTGGAATATCTTTATACACTAATTAATGCACTGGAATGAGGAGTAGTTGGTTCCAAGTTGGAGGTGCTAAATGGACAAATGGATGGTTAAAAAATATACATATGGTATGAAAGAGGACATGAAAGTTAATTATTTAATAGTGCTGACTGGTGAAAGACAGATCCGTGTAACTGAGACTAACTGTTGGGAGCTTTGTCAAGTCAACAGGAAAACTTGGCTGGAATGACGTGTTGAGTTGGTTAATAGTGCTGATTTGTCTGTTGGTGTTTGTAGAAAATGAAAAATTCCAAATCTATACTTGTGCTAACAAAATAAAAATAAATCTCCATGCATGTAAAATACAAGGATGTAGAAATACTGCTTGTTTCATGCAAATTCTCTCTCTCTCTCTCTCAAGCATGTGTTTGGGGGGGGGGGGGATGATATTTTCACTGCTTGTTTGATAGTTGATACTCATTAACATCCCAACTTGCCTTTATAATAGTCAATGAGGAGCTAAAAGCTACAGGAAAATTTGAATTGATGGATCTTCGAGTTGATGAAGCTGAACATAGCATGGAGATGCACTTACCATATCTTGCTAAAGTATTTTGTGGGTGGGTTCCACTTCAGATTAAATCTATGCTCTCCTTATCGTATCATGTTGGGGTTGATTTTCTAGTTAATGTTAACACAGGTATCCTGTAAAAATTGTACCCATTTTGGTTGGTGCTGTTAATGCCGAAAATGAAGCCATGTATGGAAGGATTCTAGCCAAATATGTCGATGACCCAAGCAATTTCTTTTCTGTGTCCTCTGATTTTTGTCACTGGGGCTCTAGGTACGTGCCATAAGTTCAGTGGTTACCCTGTCAGTGCACACAATTTTATGTATCAGTTTAGCTTTTGACCATGTACTGGATTTGCATTACTAGTACTTTCTATTGCAAAATTTGGTACTGTACTCATATTTGTTCTACATTTATATATTCATCCTCATTAAAGTTTGCTGTGGTCATTGATTTGCATAAATTCATTTTTATAACAACCATTTGTCCTACTTTAAACTTCCAGTTACAACTGCATTTGAATGCAAGTACCAGCCATTGGTTCTGTATTGCATTTATTCAAGTAAGGCATGATTATGAAAATGGTAGATGCTGTTTTTCTTCTAATTCATACTTATATTACTCGGTGCTCAAAAGAGGCTTGTGTTGCGACTGCTCTAAATTCCCCCTTTATTCTTTAGCTGATTCCTGTTCTATTTATCAAATCTTAACTAATGAATTTCATCTTTTGGATCTAGGTTCAACTATACGCATTATGATAAAAAGCACGGACCTATCCACAAATCAATTGAGGCTCTTGACAGAATGGGCATGGACGTAATAGAAACAGGAGATCCAGATGCGTTCAAGCAGTACCTATTGGAATATGATAACACCATCTGTGGTCGTCATCCGATCAGTGTTTTCCTCCATGTAAACTTCTTGGCCTTCTCTTTTTCTAATTAACCAATAAAAATTATTAGAAATGGTTGCCTAATGAAACTTTTGGGTATAAATTAAAAATTCTTCAGGGACTCGCAGAGCTTGTTATCAAGCTGGATCTAGCATTAGGCTAAAATTAACATGATATACGCAATATAAAATGTTTGGAATCTGTACTTCTAGGGTGAAATTTATATTGAAGAACTAAGTTTACCTATCAACCAAAAGAAGGAAGTGATAAAATAAGAACTTTGCAGTTGGCTGCGGACAGTTTTCCCCTTCATTTTTTTCCTGCACTTCTTTATCTATATCCTGTTAGCTCATTTATTTAGTTTGTGTTGATTTTGGACAGAAAAACTCCTCACTTTATTATTCAGAGTGGAAAAATTTATGCGTAAATGATAATTGCTCATGTGGTGGCAGCTGCACAAAAAAAAAATTGCCACTTAGAAAATAAATAACTATATAATAAATGAAAAATTGTCTATATAGTTTGTCTAATTACCTAATTGTCTTTATTTCTTATACACGATTTTCTACACGCCCCTCAAATAGGTAGTCTCCCGTAATTCCTTGGTATGTAGGAAATCTACCTTCAATTTTTCTTTTTATGGAGTGCCTATCTATTTAGGCCACTTTGAACTTGTCGAGTTGCTATCGTTGTTTTAGATAGATCATTAAAATATTAGGTGTTTAAGAGGTCTAATTGACAATACCTCTACTGTGTCTTTAGTACCGGAATATTCTGATTTGATATGTCTTCATGGTCGAAATACTTCTTTTTTGTGGCATTCTCTTGTGCCATCTTGTGGAGAATGGAATTTACTCTGGCTTCATTAGTCATGAAATTAGTCATGACATTACCATATTGTTTTTTGTGTTCCATGTCTTGTACTTAGAATTTATCAAATTCGGTTTAGGGGCTTCACCATTAAGATATTCATCTTTTCTTTTGCCGCTTATGAACATCATAACGGAATGTCCATTAGAACTAGGAACACCGGGTACTTGAGAGGAAGAAGAAAGACTATCATGGTGAAGGAGGCCATTGGGATGATGGAGAAATTTTTTAATAAAAAATGCTCTGATACCATATTGATTTTGGATAGAAAAACTTATCACTTTATTATTTCGAGTGGACAAATTTATATATAAATGGTAACTATTCATATAGTGGCAGTTACATATAAAAAAAATTGTCACTTAAAAAATAAATAATTGTATAATGAATGAAAAATTGTCCCTATAATTTTTTTAACTCCTCAAGTGTCTCTATTTCTTGGACATAATTTTTTATAGTTTGATTCTTGTATTCTGTGGCTGCAACAATGGCTTCGCTAACATATTTTCTCTTCTGCCATCTATTCATCAAAATCTGAGCAGATGTTGAAGAACTGCTCGATGAAAATAAAGATAAAATTCCTTCGATATGAACAGTCAAGTCAATGCAAAACCATGAGAGACAGCAGTGTAAGTTATGCATCTGCAGTGGCAAAGGTAGATGCTTGAATTTGTATGGATCGATTCATAAAGCTTACCTGCTTTGGAAAGTTATCTCAATTTGAAAACTCTCGTGTTGTATCTCTGAATACAACTTCTGCTGAATTACTATGATCTCTAACCTTATTGCTCTCTCCCCAGATTACTGATCTTTACTTTGGACCTTTTTTTCCTTTGCCGGTAATTGAAAATTTTCCCCATGATGCATTGAAAGTTCATTTGCATCATTGGGAAGAGTATTCCAGATAAATATTTTAACTGAAAAATTCTCAATTTTTCCAATAAGTTCCACTAGGCTTTGTGCAGCGTCATTTAATGCGTGTTCGTGTTGTGTGCGCGTCCGTGTGTGTTCGTGTGCGTGAGAGAGAGAGAGAGAGCGAACCTGACAGTAAATAAATATACATGTAGAAATTACAAAAACTAATCATATTTCAAATAAGAAATTCGTTTTTAATCTTTTTTTTAAAAAAACATTTTTAGTCTCTTAAATAAATAAATCATATTTTATAGTTACTTTATCAATTTTGACACTTTATTAATTTTGATCCTGTCATATTACTAGTTTAGGTGCCTTTTTTAAAAAAAAAAAATAGTCATAGAGTATAATTAATTTGTTTGGAGTGGTTATAAAGTGTAATTAATTTATTTGAAAAGTTAAAAATAGTTTTTTTTTTCTTTCAAGAAAGTGTTCATTTATTTTTGATTAATTATGAAATTAGTCAGCTATCTATTGTTAATCCTAATTTCTCTTTCCTCGCTTTTAAGCAGCGCCTTGTTTGCTTTGCATGTTTAATTATAAGCTCTAAATACTCATAAATGGATATGCGCCAGAAAATGTAAGGAAACGAGTGTATTAAATGCTGGCAAAAAGTTATTTCTTCGCTGATTACATGCATTATCAATAACTTAATTGTGAAAATTGTAAAAATTAACCACATTTGAAATAGAAAAATTGTTTTTAATCTCTTTCTACAAAAAATGTTTTTACCTCTTTAGACAAATTAATTACATTTTATAGTTATTTTTGCCGGTATAATTTTATTAGATAGTTAAATCTAATTGCGAGTGCAGTTTTAATTTCAATTTTTTAAAATAATTTTCAGTTCAGATTTATCATAATATGTTCGGCTCACAACTATAATTGAAAGTGAGTGACTATAGAGTATAATTAGTTTGTTTGAGTGATTATAGAGTGTAATTAATTTGTGTGAGTGGGTAAAAATAATTTTTTTCTATTAAAAGGTTAAAAACAGAGTCTATTTATTTTTGATTAATTATGAACTGTATGCAATTAATTTTTACATAACAGTATAGTTAGATTCAAAATCGCATCACTTAGTGTTAAACAAAGCATTTGACTTAAATGTTAATGATCGTGTTTGGCTGAGCTTAAATCTGGGAAATAAGCTGTTCAAATATTCAGATAAAATGCACCATACACCAGCAGTTATGTGGATATATGTTTAATGAAATAAAGGTTCATACCTTGCCGAAACCGTTAAAACAATTTTCAAGAAAGTGTAATTAGTTGCACTTCAAGAAAGCAAATTGTAACATATATTAGGCTTTAGACAAGAAGTTCGATATTAAATTAATCAATTTTGAAAAATTCTAATTACACGTTTTATATGAAGTTAAAGAATTATATAACATAAACTTGTTATGATTTTATATTGGGGGTAATTTTGGGCTTTTTTCAATCTGCAAGAGCTCATTTATACACTTTTAAATGAACTGTTTGAAGAGCTTATAAGCTCTTCGTGAATAGCCAAAGTGGTAAGAAAACAATTAAGAGTTTATAAGCGCCATTTCAACCAAAAAAATCAAATTGTCGTCGCTTCTTGCTAGGAGGCCATACAAATTATTGTTGACTTCTGAAAATAAACTCCAAAAAAATGTTATCAACGTGTGTATTATATTAACGAGCAACATCTGTATATCGTGGACTTTCCGATTCATAATAGAATTGACATGATCATTGATAATGTTCAAAAGGCACGAATAAAATCCAGATGGAATTTACTTGTCTAGCAGCACAGAACTTTCGAACTGTGAATAGGAAAAAGGTACAGCAATCCTATTCACAGTAATACTGTAACATCCAGTAAGTTGCAGCACGGTAGTCTTTACTGGCTGGTCAACCAGTAAGTAGCATCCTAAGCTCAGTTGACAAACTCTATACCTGTCAAAGGAGTCCCTTCATGAAGCTGAACAGCTACATCCCCCACTACCTGTTATTTTCAAGATGCAAATAACTATTTCACCATAGGTAATGATCATTTATTTACGTTGTAACTGCACAAACAATCATTGCATTCATCTCCTCGTCAAAAGAACCTGACACAACCCTTAGTGAGATACACGTATCAATAAAATGAGCTTCCAAGGAGATCCAGTTAATTACAGTGGCATATCATATCAGTTTGAATACAAAAGCCAGATAAATTGGTAATTATTTAGTGTCAGGATGATCAACAGATGGAACTCATAAATTTACAAGTCACAAACGCCCATGTACAGGCATCTATCTTTAAGACTCCGCGAGGACTGAACTTCATGTTCATAGGATATGTAAGGGCTAACACAGTAGTGTCTTCTGGTGCTAAAACCTCATGTCACAATAACAAAGATTTTGATAAAGATCCTAGCAATCAATCCAGATCTAAAGTTTCCACCATATAGCAATTTCTAAGTCACCAAGTTGGAACGATGTTAACCATTGAGTGATCTGGCAGATGAAAATGGTGATGTTGCGAACCCAACATAAACAGGAGGTTCCTAGTTGCAAGGGGGCACAGATGTATGACAGTTCCTATAAGGGCCATCATGGCGGTTATAGGCACTAGGCCTCCAAAGAAACCAAAAGAAAAAGAACCAGGACCTATGGCTCAACAGAGTTAATATGAAAATGCTGAATTCACACACCAGCAGATTTGAGATGGTCTGTACCTTAGCCATGGATCTGTAAGAATTTTCAGTAACACCTGCAACATGTGGCGTCATTAGGACATTTGGGAACTTCAAAATTGGATCTTCAGGATCAAGTGGCTCCGTCCAAGCAACGTCCAAACCCAAACCACCCAAGTGACCGGATTTAAGGTGATTAAAAACCGCTTCATAGTCCAATAGACCACCTCGAGCAATATTCACCAAAAGAGCACCCTAAAACACAAATGAACATCAAAATATGCAAGAGAGTTGAGGCAAAAAGCTTTTCCTTTTCTTCTTCCTTTTTGTCCCATTATTAGCTCATACTTAAGGTGTTAAAATACAAATAATGGACAACTCAAGGCAGTGGAGAGATATTTCACCATGCAACAGGATACTACATCTAAGGGTATTTCCTGTTAATATAATATTGGTGGAATGATGTGGGTAAGGATACTATAGCTAAGATTTTCCTTAATATGTTTATGATTCCTGAAAGGCGGTACTATATTTTCTAATTTTTTCAAGATTCTTAAATGTTTAGGATTCTTATACAACCAGTTCCTCTAAAAGTTTCAGCTAACAGAATGGCTAGCAATCTATATTAGGCTCTCTCATGATGTCCTCCACATGCTTCTGACCATATTTACCAGGAATGTGGTACATTCTGGGTTCTGTTACGGGAACAAGTACAAGGTATGTTAGTATGCTAATTTTCTGGTATGAAGAGGATAGGCTTAATTGATTTGTTATTTTTGGTTGCATGGATGTTCATAATTGTACTCTGGTCAAAATTTGTTGGAATGATCCTTCACTACTTAGAAGCTAGTTTGTTTGTTTTTGTTGTGAATTCCTTCTTCTGTTCTTGTACATCTTATGCATTGAAGTATGCAAACGAAGTCATGTTTGAATATAATTTAAAATGCAATACAATATACAATAAAGGAGGTAGATGGGCTTTCTTTTCTCTAGTTATCTTTGAAAATTATTCTGACTTTAAGTTTCTTCCCTAGTTTTAATTGATTCCAAGCACAGGTTGGGATCCTCATTCTTGGGGATCCAAAATGCATTCCTCACAATCTTGGGACGCGAAAGAACCGCAATCTGGAATGGGATCCAGATCCATTGTCCATACTAGAGAGCCAAGGGCCAACTGTGAGGTATAGTGAGCTGTAATCAAGGAAACTACAGCAAGGAAGCTTGAATTAAGACAGATTATGAACGTGCACTTTGAGTGAAAAGGGCTAAGATGAGCCAGATGCAGTCCCTAATTCTGATCCGAGGATTAACCCATAACCCGCTAAGCACCAACATGGGAAAGAAAACTCCCAACCTTATCTACCATGTTGATCCCTTGGGCATGGGTGGTTGTGGCTACACTTTGGACAATGGATGGACCAGGTTGGGGGCAGGGCATTATAATTGAACCTTTCCCAACAGTTTCATCAGTCTATGTATGTTTATTGGTTTCACCTCATAGTGAGTGAGGTAACTGAGTGCCCTAGTTGAATATTTTGGATAGTGGTTGTGTAGTTGGGCTATTGCAAGCAACCTGGTTAAGGATCCCTATCAAGTAAAGGTAAAGCAAGGGGCTATAGAATCAGAAGCAGGCTCACTTTAGCAAGAAAAGGAAAGCTTCCAGTGAGATCTGTAGGATAGCATCCAAGTGCTTAGAAAGGTTCATCATAATCTTGAACTTGTAGTTATTTAAATTGGAGTAATCATCTAACCAGTCAGGGTATTGATTCACTAGTTCAACAGATGGTTCATTGGTCAAATTACTGGTTTAGAAATTTATATATAAAAATATAACAATGTCACGGTTTAGATGTTCAAATCTCATTGTCACAATAAGTGCAAATAGAGCCCAATACATACTACTGATGATAGAGGGAAAGCTATGGCTGGATGGCGATGACCTTTAACATTAGCAAATATCGCAAACTTCGAGAAAAGGAAGGAGTGTGCTTATTTCCATCTTCACTTTTTGTTTTTGCCCCTCTATTATTAAATAGTTTTGATAAGTTTGTGTATTAACTTTGGTCTTTTTCCCAAATCAGACAACCTTAATGACCGAGTTCATGGTCCAACTGGCTGATATGTTCCTCCTCCTTGTTTGCACCCAGTAGTTTTTCAGCTTTCTCATTGTTCCTCTTCGCTGTATCTGGCTATGAGTCACTAAAGGATATGTGGATTATGGGAACTAAGTAGACTGATTAATGCAAATAAACAAGATAATTAAATAGGTGTAGGGAACAAACCTTTTTCATGGATGACACAAATTTTTTGTTTATGATGCCAGCCTGTAAGCAAAATTATCCAGAAATCTTAGCACATACCAGATGACAAATGAAATTGAGTGGAGAATGACATATAAAAACAAACCGTTTCACTGTTCATTGACAAACAACAGACAACTATATCAGCATTTCCTGCAAAAGTATGGATATCTTCATGACCACCCTTCTCATCAACCAAATCACCGTCGTTACCATTTTGGGTAGGCAATGCTGAAGATACAACATTCAAAGTCATAAATGAAATGTTATAACACATTAATTAATGTTCATTTCTGTTTATAATAAGCCCTTACACACCGTCAGATTTGTACGAGTCTTCCAAGTATCTGGCCCAACTCCGTTTTGTAGCAAGAATTCTGACACCAAAAGGGTGCAAGCGCTTTGCCAAATCTATCCCAATGTTACCAAATCCCATAATAAATACCTTCATGAGTGAGAAGAAATTATTAACTCAAATTTACTATCACCACAACAATCATTTTGCACATCACCCTCTAAATATTTTCATCTCTTGTTTAATACTGCACTACCAGATAGTTGCTTTAACTTCCAGAAAACATCCATAACGGAATCATAATTCAATACTAGAGAAACAACTCACTTGGAAATTCTCAGTGACCCACAAAAGAGATGTGGCACAAAAGGTGTGGGCTTTTGAGAGCAATGAGCATTCCATTCATTGGATGAGACGTACCTACCAGTAAACATGCAGGTTCCTTCTGTTGGTTTTTCGTTATTCTCTTGAGGGCAAACCTTGGTAGCAAGAGTAAAGTTGCTCCTTTGTAATTGAAAGATAATGTGTTCAAGTTATAAAAGCAGTCTCTTAGAAAAAAAAATAAAAGAGCACTTTTATTGTTTTGGGGCATGGACCTAAAATTTTGTCCCATATGGCAGATATGAACAAGAAAAAAAACTGCATGGGTAAGGGTAGAAGGATGAGTAAGGCCTTTGGTCTGTATCTGATCCGCATGTATTAATCAATATATGCATTTATTTTGTTCAGTATAATATTAGTGCATTATACATACAAGCCCAAGTAGCTGACCTAATTCAAGGCTTTTGTTGAGAATTTGACTTTAAAAAAGAAATAAACATTTTTTATTTAAATCTGAATGGGTATGGATATCGAATCGATTTTTACCCAGTCAGAACTGAGATGGAGGACTAAATATATTATTTGACAGGAATGGATATGGATATTATAAAGGGGATACAGGTACAAATACAAGAGAAGGTGCATCTGCTCAATTACCATTCCTAAAGGACAAGGTTGCATACAAAACGATCCTCTCCTAACCCTTGCAAGGTGGGGAGTCTCATGAACTGGGGTGCCCTTTTTTGTTCACTATTCTCTTCTTGTACCTAGGTTGCCCTTGTGGCAGTTTCCCTTCAATACTATGTTGTAAAAAAAAGCATAACAATAAATACAGTGAAACAATCATATTCACTATTCATAAAGATAATAATGGCACTTGTGATGAATGATGATCCAAGAAATAGCAATATCAGCCTCATCACTAGAATCTGGCCGTCTAATCCAGTGCGGTATTTGAATTACAGATATAGGCCATTTTTTTATTTCCAATCCAGAAAAAGAATCATAAATCTGTGACACAACATCCAAAGCGTCCAAGAGAAACATGACAACCACTCAAGGTAAATGGTAATGCAGAATCACACCGGATAAATCAGAACTGCGACAAAATAAATGAAACAAGAAGACAACTCACAACAAAAATTTAAAAGATAATAAAGCAAGATAAAGCAGAAAGACATCATTTAGTTTAATGGCAACATAAACTGGAAACTAATCAAAGCACCTTCATTGTTCATAGAATGGGAAAAAAAACCTTCACATGCTAAAAGACCTCACTGGACTAAAACAACATCTAGCATTTCATTCACTCTAATTGGCTCTAGGGAATGCAAAAGCCATCCAAACACAAGAATGCAGACTGGTTTTGACATTCACCGAGGCATTTGGTAGTGGTCTGGGCAAAGTTATGAAGGTCCAATGCGGTATGGTTTTCAAGACAGATTTGACTACTTGAAGAAAAACAGCCCCTAAAAATGTTTTGAAGCATTTTACTTTTTCATTTGTTTTTCTTCCCCACTTTCAATTCCTTTTTTATTGGGTTTAACTGTGTTGGAGTTTCTTATTGATTATTGGACATGAGTCTTGAAGCCCATTGTATCTCTTGCTTTTCATTGCTCTCTTTCGTGCTTTCAACCTGGAATAGATGGCCTGTCAAGTTGAAACCTTCAGATTAACTTCTGGCTATGAATTTTGTTCTTTTTATTTGTCATTCTCTGCCATTCAAAGGACACAAGTTGCTAAGTCTACAAAAATAGTCATTATCTCTCTCAATAAAGAGTATCCAGACTTCTGATTGAGAGACTGCAGTGGGATTTATCTGTTCCAAGTTTCTTTACCTACTCACCTTCCTTTCTTCTTATTCCTCTCAACTTGGTCAGGGAAACTGCGTTCTAGTTTCATTGATCTAGATTCTATAGATCATTCAAAGAGCCACCAGGAACCAAATGCTTATACCTAGATTTTTTTTTTTTTCTAATTTATGTTCCTTTCTGATTTGTCTTTGTTGTAAGCCTTGTGCCTATGTCCTTGATTGGTGTTGGATGGCCTTCCATTAGGTTTGTTCTTAAAGCCACAGGACTCTCATGTGTGGAATCTTTTGTGGTTAAAGTGGAAGTTTTTCCTTTGATAGTAGTGATGCTTAGGATTCTTATCTGTGGCACAGTTTTGTGAATGCTTCTCTTAGTTATAAACTTGAGCTAATGCATTTTTTTTCTTCTTGATGGTTATCTAATCTTTATTGTGCCCTATAATGGCTCTATGTTTTATTTTTGTCTTTACAACAATTACGAGCTTAACGTTGTTAAATGCCAATGCATCGCATATATCTTGAGAGGTCTGAAATGGGAATAACTGGCATTCATCATTATACCGTTTTCTTTGTTTCTCTGCATTTGATTGTAGCCCCACTCTAGAAGGAAATATCATTAATAGCACAAAAAGTGTTTCAATAATGCTCAATACATGGTTCCCTTGGGCGTTTCTCCAATTTTCATTTTTGTTGGATGTGTGAAAAAACAAAAGGAAAAGAATTGTTGTTTCTTTAGTATCTTATTTCAATTGCAGACCTCTTTTTGGTAAGCTGTCTTGTTTGTTTGATTTGTTCTTCTATTTGTCAATGGTGGCTAGATGTGTCCATATATCTGGTTTGGTATTTCATTATTCTACTGACTTTCTTTGTTTATTGTCCTTATTTCCAACTTCCTTTTAGTTTCAGGCCACCTTCTGGCGTTCACTTTTATGCTCGTTAATTATTTACTTTTGTGGAACTGTATTTCCAATCCAGAAAAAGAATCATAAATCTGTGACACAACATCCAAAGCGTCCAAGAGAAGCATGACAACCACTCAAGGTAAATGGTAATGCAGAATCACACCGGATAAATCAGAACTGCGACAAAATAAATGAAACAAGAAGACAACTCACAACAAAAATTTAAAAGATAATAAAGCAAGATAAAGCAGAAAGACATCATTTAGTTTAATGGCAACATAAACTGGAAACTAATCAAAGCACCTTCATTGTTCATAGAATGGGAAAAAAAACCTTCACATGCTAAAAGACCTCACTGGACTAAAACAACATCTAGCATCTCATTCACTCTAATTGGCTCTAGGGAATGCAAAAGCCATCCAAACACAAGAATGCAGACTGGTTTTGACATTCACCGAGGCATTTGGTAGTGGTCTGGGCAAAGTTATGAAGGTCCAATGCGGTATGGTTTTCAAGACAGATTTGACTACTTGAAGAAAAACAGCCCCTAAAAATGTTTTGAAGCATTCAAGAGAAGAAGGTGAATGTAGGCAGGCAGCCTTACCTAGTAATTTTTTGCCACATTCATCTAGATACCGGATAAGATATTGGCCATTGGAACTCCAACCTTTGCAGGTAACAAAGTTCTATCTTAAATTACAAACTTGCACCAACAATTTACTTTGTGTGCATGGCAATAGAGATCTCAATACGCTATTTAGTTACTCTAGCACATTCAGTGAAAGAAAAATAGCTAAGAAGCTATCAGTTTTCAGCATGGTTACAAGGATACTGATTTATGTCATTTATCAGGCTAAACTTCGAGCTTAATCATAATTTTCCTATTCAGTTTATACAATTGCACCAAGTAATCAGTTCGAAGATCTTGTTCTTGTGAACTTATTTTACAATGCTAAAACACAAAAACAAAGACAACAAAAGGAAATCAGAAAAGAAAAAAAAAATATGAATACATTAAGGGTGTGTTTGATAGCATGGAAATTCCATGGAAAATGTCACATCCGATAAATTGAATTCCATCTTTGCTGTTTGACATTCTATATTTTCTATGGAATTGAATTCCATGGTACAACCATTAAAGCATGTTTTGGCCTATTTTCCATGGAAAATTCCAACCGGGGGGGGGGGGGGGGGTTTGTTTTCCATGCAAGTTGGAAAATGTTTTCTTTTCCAACTAAATGCTATCAAACACACCCTAATAGGAAAACTTGTAGCAGAAAACCAAAGGGATACTCACCGATTTTCCAAGTAGTGTTTCACCCACTGGCTCTCCAAGCTTTTTTTGCTTTACAGCGATTTGCATCTCATTCTGCAGTGAGAACACAAGAAACCAATTCATAAGAATATGAGTGGTACAAAAATACAAATGGATCACTTATACGCACACATATATAACAACAATATCTTATGGCTTACAAAAGAAAACATCTAGTATAATCCAGATAATCCTTTTCTTTTGTTTGTATCTTTTTTACTATACATTTTTTTAGCTATTCTGATAACTTGTGTCCAAAGCACCAACATTACTAACAGTTCCACAAAAGTAAATAATTAACGAGCATAAAAGTGAACGCCAGAAGGTGGCCTGAAACTAAAAGGAAGTCGGAAATAAGGACAATAAACAAAGAAAGTCAGTAGAATAATGAAATACCAAACCAGATATATGGACACATCTAGCCACCATTGACAAATAGAAGAACAAATCAAACAAACAAGACAGCTTACCAAAAAGAGGTCTGCAATTGAAATAAGATACTAAAGAAACAACAGTTCTTTTCCTTTTGTTTTTTCACACATCCAACAAAAATGAAAATTGGAGAAACGCCCAAGGGAACCATGTATTGAGCATTATTGAAACACTTTTTGTGCTATTAATGATATTTCCTTCTAGAGTGGGGCTACAATCAAATGCAGAGAAACAAAGAAAACGGTATAATGATGAATGCCAGTTATTCCCATTTCAGACCTCTCAAGATATATGCGATGCATTGGCATTTAACAACGTTAAGCTCGTAATTGTTGTAAAGACAAAAATAAAACATAGAGCCATTATAGGGCACAATAAAGATTAGATAACCATCAAGAAGAAAAAAAATGCATTAGCTCAAGTTTATAACTAAGAGAAGCATTCACAAAACTGTGCCACAGATAAGAATCCTAAGCATCACTACTATCAAAGGAAAAACTTCCACTTTAACCACAAAAGATTCCACACATATGAGTCCTGTGGCTTTAAGAACAAACCTAATGGAAGGCCATCCAACACCAATCAAGGACATAGGCACAAGGCTTACAACAAAGACAAATCAGAAAGGAACATAAATTAGAAAAAAAAAAAAAAAATCTAGGTATAAGCATTTGGTTCCTGGTGGCTCTTTGAATGATCTATAGAATCTAGATCAATGAAACTAGAACGCAGTTTCCCTGACCAAGTTGAGAGGAAGAAGAAGAAAGGAAGGTGAGTAGGTAAAGAAACTTGGAACAGATAAATCCCACTGCAGTCTCTCAATCAGAAGTCTGGATACTCTTTATTGAGAGAGATAATGACTATTTTTGTAGACTTAGCAACTTGTGTCCTTTGAATGGCAGAGAATGACAAATAAAAAGAACAAAATTCATAGCCAGAAGTTAATCTGAAGGTGTCAACTTGACAGGCCATCTATTCCAGGTTGAAAGCACGAAAGAGAGCAATGAAAAGCAAGAGATACAATGGGCTTCAAGACTCATGTCCAATAATCAATAAGAAACTCCAACACAGTTAAACCCAATAAAAAAGGAATTGAAAGTGGGGAAGAAAAACAAATGAAAAAGTAAAGGAACAAGTAGGTCAATCTAAGATCACTTAACACACCACCCCATTAATGTAGCAAAAACCAATGTATCCACTACAGTCACAATATGGTAAATGACTAAAGAAGTGCCATAAAAAATTTTCAATATAGGAAGATATTTGAATCAAATATATGCAATAGGTACAAATGTTAATAGACTAGTTACATATTATCTCAACTCCAAACCATGGTAGACTGATAAAGAACATTATTAACTGGGTATTGGCAAAATGATCATGTAAAGTAATGGAATTAATCATACAGGTAAAATTAAATAAATAAACTGTCTGGACAAGATGGAAATTCCTTGTACCATAATCTCAGTTGTAGTGTAGAAGAAAAGATTTCCAACATGGGAGTACAATAAATACACTTTGTACTAATTGAACTAGTTGAAAAACTTGATAAACATTGTTTGTGCCCCCCCTTTTGTGTTTGTTGTCAACTTAAGCTTTTGGGAATGATGGGTAATTTAATGTGGCATCAGAGATCCAGTCCTAGAAGGTCATAAATTCAAATCCTGTTATGTGTGTTTGCCCCTCCTCATGTCTGTTATGCACTGTTGTTCTGTGTGTGCTGGTGTACTTAAATATACGTGCAAGTTGCATATGATAAGAAGTGCTAAAATGCTTAGTATACATTGTTGAGTCCCTCTCCAAAGAGCTTAAACTTTCGTATTAGTTGGCCATCAACAATTTCACAGAGCTTCACACAAATTTTGCCCCAAAGAGAAAACCTAATACCTATTAGAGAGATAATAGAAACCATAATAATTTTATAATTTTCCAATTCTGCTATTCAGATCAATTCACATAATAAAATAAATGTCTCTGCACATTCATAGACTTGAAAAAAAAATTAATTTGACACCAAGTTGTTGAAACTTGCCAACTTATAGATAAAACAGAAGGTGTAGTTCCATTCTAGATTATAATATTGAAGTTGACCTACTTGCTTACGAAGAAGGCCCAACATCAGATATATGGCCATTTCAGCACATGAAGCTGCATTTCCAGTTGCATCACTTGGAATTCTAGCAACTCTGATTCCATGCTTTGTAGCAGCATCGATATCAACACCTTCAACAAAGGAGAAATAATGATGTATAATTTTAAAAATTTATCAAGGGGGAAAGGAAAAGGAAAAGGAAAAGCGGGAAAATTACATTCTTATATATTGTTTTCTTTTCAGAACAAAAAAAAAAAATCACAAACAACATTACACTTGAAGAAAAACAAAATAAAAAATGACCTTCCAGCCCAACACCATACTGCATTATAAGCTTCATTTTATTTGCACGAGAAATAACATCTCCATTCAGCCGCATGCTTTTTACAATACAGATATCATAGTTGCCAATTACAACGGGCACATCTTCAAGTGGAACATCATCAACCTACAAAATAGAAGATAACCATAACCTCTGGTAAGGTACCTCATAGACAAGAAAAACCTTTCAAAATTATGTCTAGTCCAATTGTGTCAACTTTATCAAAAATCTGTGACATTTAATTTTTTTTTTTTCACAAGAAATGGGAAATGCAATGAGATCAATACAAGTTCAGCATTTCAGCAGCAGCAAGCATCAATAAAAATAGGGTGTCACGATCCAATCCCACATCAGTAATCTACCAGAGAAGTTTTGGGCATATTACTTGGTCCGATGAACCTGCAAGTAACCTTCAGCTAGCACTTTTGGGAGACAAACCGTGGTGTTACATAGGGCAGGCTTTTAGAAGTATTAATGTTTCAAATATGATACAAGTTCAAATCAATATTCAAGCATTAAGAGCAGAAAATCCAGTGGACAAAAACAGTCTGCCAGTGCCAGAGAACAAATACAAACTTAATCCAAATTCAATAAAAATACCAACCCTAATTTCTATAAAAAAAAAATGAGGTGTAGTTTAAGCCTTGTCTCTTGCCAATTCCAAACTGGTAAAAATTAACATATCTGACCGTCTAGAAGAATAACTTAATATAACTGCTCCAAGTTGGCTCATCATCCAACACCAATTCGGCAGCAGCACAGAAAAGATTGTTTGTAGTACACTAACCAAATGCTTAACCATGTGACCATTGCACTGCAGGTAGCACCTTTACATCACTATCAACACAGGGATTTCTTACTCCAAAAGATATCCATAAAACACCAAATTTTCATGTTTGAAAAGACCACATTTGCAGGTGGCCTGCATCAATAGGCTAACTCATGATCATAGCCATAGGACCTCCATACCTCACAGTCAACAATAACTCATTGCCATCTTTGCTTACAGCCATCCAAGGGACGAGAACCTACCATTTAAGACATGTTCTTCTATAGATGAGGTGACATCTTTTTTTTCCAAAAAGAGGATATAGAATGAGGCTCGCGGTAAGTCCATGCACAAAAGATAATAACAATAAAACTACTACAACTACAAAATCAAACTCCTTATAACCTGAGGATAGGCCTCTTTATTAATCAAAAACATACACACACAAAATGGGTTAGGGAACCAAATGGCAGAACAGACCTTGTATTTAAGGCAAAAGATGCAAATAGAGAAAGTTAAATACCTTAATGAAAGGATACTTCTGCACATATTCTCTTGTATAATTTTGAGATGCAGAAAACTGAGGCCCGCAAAAGAGAACAGTGGTGATAAACTGGCTGCTTTTGTGAGCCATTTCCTCAACCTTCCCTGAAAATCCTACACCAAAGAACCTA
The DNA here is from genome assembly GCA_036245055.1 of Diospyros kaki. Lineage (NCBI taxonomy): Eukaryota > Viridiplantae > Streptophyta > Magnoliopsida > Ericales > Ebenaceae > Diospyros > Diospyros kaki. The sequence goes on along the minus strand of BSEG01000001.1, from coordinate 36,428,494 downwards.
AGAATTTGAGCAAGATCAATCAATTTTTCAGCTGGAGCAAGCTTTTTAGTGATATCTTTATAAAAGGGCATCCTTAGAACACAAGGCTCCCCGCTTTGCAAGGGTCAAGGGAGGGTTGGATTTGTACACAGCCTCTCCTTGCTTTTTTTGCAAAGAGGCTATTTCCACAAACCCTTGTGACCTTTCAGTCACAAAGGAACTTACTTTTAGAAACTAACCAATAAGTAACATAACATTATCTTCAGAAACTTACAAATAAATAACATGGCCAGTACAATAGATTTAGAAAGAATGGAACTATGTCTTTTTTATCATAAAAAGGTACATCGTGGTCATTCCATTCGCAAATATAGGTCATACTTCTTATGGACAAAAGAAACAACAACAAATCACAAACCTTAGCCCCACTAGGTGGGGTTGGCTAAATGTATTCAAGATCTCCAACTATCTCTATCCATGGCCATATCCTCCATAAAGCCATTATGTTCTATGTCAAGTCCCTGCCAAATTTTCTTTGGATTTTTTCTCCCTCCTTTGCTACAAATTTCCTCCATTTCATCCACTCACTAAACATGTGCTTTTGTTGATCTTCTTTTCACGTGACAAATCCAGTTTAGTTGGGACTCCCTCATCTTTATCTTCAATAGGCATTACTCCATCCTTTACATTCTAAGCCATACAATAAACATGGTCTTATAGCTGTTCAATAAAATTTTCCTAGATTTAAAGAAATTTAAAGATCGCAGAAAATGTTGTGCATGCTACTCCATTTTAACCATCCCATGTTGATTCTATGAGTAACATCCTCCATAATCTTCCTTCCTTTTGGGCAATTGATCCAAGATATCAAAATTGATTCCTTTTTAGGATAACTTGATCAACACTTATATTTTTACTGAACTTAGCATATTCAGTTTTCAACCTATTTAGTTTAAAACCTTTGGATTCTAAGATATTTCTCCATAATTCAATTTTATTATTCACATCTTCTTTTGCCTCATCCAGTAAGACAATATCATCTGCAAATAAGATGCACCAAGGCATTTTTCTTGGATATTTTTGCGAGTTCATCCATAACAAGAGCAAAGATGTAAGGGCCAATGCAAATCTTTGATTTAATCTAATAGTAATTTGGAAACCCTCAGTATCTCCTCCAACAAAGTCTTAAAACACATTTTTGTTTAATGATACACGTCCTTAATAACCCATGTTGTAACATCCCACAATTCAAAAAAAAAAAAAAAAAAAAAGGAAAGAAAAAAATGGAAGAGAGATAACAAGTTGAAGTGGGATTCATTGTTCCTAGGCAACTGGATGAATTGGAGAAGAATAGTAATTGAAATAAAGGGGAATCCAGAAAATAAAACAATAGCAAATATCAAAAAGTGCAATAATCATTGCACTTGGAAAAGTCATCAAGGGTGGCTGCCTTGGTTCTCAATGTGAGGTGGCACTAACAAAGAAGATAGATAAATGGTAGAAACTTCTCATGATTTCTTCAAATAGGCAGATTTTACTGTCTTTAGAAATTTACTCCCTCGCAAAGATAAATTGAGGTGGTTAAGTAATGGTGAGACGGCTAGGGGTTTTCTCACTGGTGGCTCTAATACCATGTGAGAAAATAATTATGAGAGAAAAATCTAAGAGATTAGCCTCTCTTAACTTGTTATTTATAATAGGCATAACGAGCCTTAAACATCTATAAGCTTAACCTATGGACTTAACCTAATTACAAATAAAACACACACATATAATAATTACAATTATACTAATAATTCTAACAATAATAACATGGCTAGATACTTCACTAGCTAAATTTTCCGAGGCGGTTAAAGGAGGAGTATAAATAAAAGAAGCTAGTGAACAAATGAGGGAGGAGACGATTTACAGGGACTAACCCAGGAGGTGGAGATCTACAAAGTTGTACACTACTAGTGAAGCCAAATAAATCAAAGTAAGAAATGCTTGCATGTGGTTTATATGTCGCACATCACATGCTTCTGTACATAATTGCCTAGCTTATTTACTTGCATTTGAATATGATATGGCTGTACTACTATGCTATGTTTATAGTCATATGAAAGCTCAGTTTTGGGGGGTTATATTTCAGGAGGGCTTTGAAATTGCATATTACTGTTCTACATTCATTGGCATGTATTTGGTCATGTCACACGTGGCTGCAACATATGCATGTGTTTCTTACTGAGTGTCATGGCTCATGTGATTATTGTTATCACACCACCGTACAAGCAAGTCAGACAGAGATAAAGATGGACAGCTGCCATATTTTTTCTTATATGTATAAAATTGTGTATATAGCTGTTAAGGATTATTGTAGATTTCCTTCGGGAAGTCATAAAAGCGTAATGTACTTTTAGATATTGTAATATACAGTTTTTGAGTTTTGTATGAGTGAGAAGGATATTGATACACAGGAAAGCATCAACATATTAAGAGAAATTCTCTATCACACTCTGAGGATATATGAAAATTCCCTTGTGGTTTCTCATAGAAGGAGGACCCAACCTAAGGATCAGGGTTCAGACATGTATTCTTATGGACAAAAGAGATGTGTCCACAAAATAGATGCATACTACAGTTGTCATCAACATTTGAGAAAGGGAAGGTATCAACACCTAAATAAAACTAACAAGCAGTCTTAGTCATATCTTAAACCTCAAAGGAGAGAATTGTGCCTCTTTTATGTTTATTCCCTATTAAAATCTCTATCATGGCTAAAGTAACAACAATAGATTATAGATCCCTTGAAATCTGCATCTATTGTGAAAGCGGGACTCTAGTACGGATATGGTTTCTAGTTTTACAATCATTTCTATTATCTATACCACATTCCGACCAACTTAATCTTTTTGAGGCTTTCCAGTGGATCAAAGATCAGAATATGAGGACATTCAGAAAAGATGAGGCCAAAGAGAAAATACATCTGTCATTTCCACCTTTAATCTTAATTATACTAGTCTTTGAGGCCACATCTTGAATGACTGATTAGCACTTAAACATATAGCATTATAATCTTTGTCATATAAACTTAGGAACATGAGTCGAGTGCAGGTATTTAGACTTTCTATTTCCAAATAGTTATATTTGTAAGGGAACATGGTTCTTACAAATGACGATAAGCATTTCATCATAAAATGGAAGTTCTATGCATACTTATGATATAAGCTTGAATGCTTAGGCATATTTAATGGGCATGCACAACTAAACATTCAGGTCCCATGTTGTCATTCAAGCATCATGTTTCTTATGCAGGATACCATTTATTAAACCTGCTTTTAAATGTTTAAATTTGTTGATTCCAATGTCTTATTGATTCTAGGAGCTTAGTGATGGATACTCTATCCATTATTCACTCTCTTCTCTATTCACATACATATAGACAGACACAAGAACATATAATTTTCTCAGCACAGATATATTTCACAAAACTCTGTGTGAATGTGCTAGTGAACATGTATAGTTGGTATATGCATGTATTGTATATATGTGCTTTTATGCATTGGTAAGTCCATGAAAATGAAGCAACATCCATTATCCCATGACATGGGGCAGTTGCTATCTCAAAAGAGTATCAAGAATTACTTGTACCTCTGACAGGAAGACCATTTAGAAAGATTGATATATTAGATGGTATTCAAAAAGAGGCAATAGATTCTTTTGGAAACAAGTAAGCACAAGTTTCCAACTTTTCTGTAAACTAATAGTTGTTGAATAGAATCAAAATCATATAAACAATTTACTATCTCCAATATTTCTTCATGGGAATTGATGGGAACTACATGTCCACAACAGTTTTGGGTGCTTTGAGTTTTGACTACACCAATTTTAGGATCTTATATTAAATTAACTCCAAGTCTTTTGACCTACACACAAAAAGCTGTTGTGAGACATGATAATTTTCTAATGGAGATCTCAGCTCTTGATACAAGGGGAGAGGGCAATGACCACAACCCATTTTGGCAAAGACAGCAACGGGCACAAGAGAGAAGGAATCTCTTTAACACAGCAGACCCCACCTTTAAATGTTTGGACCTTCTTGGAATGAGCTGTTATTGCTGTGCTGACCTTGTAGAACACATGGCGGAACATCATTTCCAATCTGTATGTAATAAAATTTTCTTAAGCTACATATCTTTTAGGTGTAACTTGATTATCATATTTACAATCTAATACTAGCAGTCAATAAAAAGATGACATTGAATTCCACACCCTTTTTTATAACTAGAAAAAAAGGTCATTTTAAACCCATTTAAGACTCAGACACTTCATATGGGATAAAAACCTTTTTACAACTGGATTCCACAACTGTGTTTATATAATATACAGAGCCTATAAAAAAAAATTGCATTCCAAATTAGAAATTGAAGAAAAGGTAAAACTGGAATCTAAGTCAGAAATGGAGAGGCTATTGACGTTAAAAAGATAAAAAAATAACTAGTAGAGTTTAACTTTATCTTTCATATTATTATTTTTACTCTCGACATCTTTAATAACAGGTACATAAGCAATTCAAGTTCGTTTCTTCTCTAAAACCCTCCATTAGACTTCTCTAAAACTTTGCATAAGCCTTTTCTACTAATGGTTGGACATTCTACAATGTCCTTAGCCTATTCCTCATCTTGGTGAAACTTGTCACAAAGTCCTCAACTTGGCCACAAATCTATCATGAAAGAGGAGCTATGTTCTCCAACTATTCCATCATAAGTTAGCCTGCACTTAAACAAAATAGTGAGTATAAATCAGCCTCGCTACACAATTATGTAGTTGTTTATCTGATTGCTTGGTTTTACCAAATAAGTTGAAATAGCCACAAATCAGTACTGAAATTTAAAATTAACTGACAAGATAATAAAAAATGCTCTCCTGCAACAAGAAGAGTTTTACTTGGAAAGTTTTTTGATCAATATGTCAAAGAAGCAAATACACGAGACTTAGTGTGATCTAGAAACTGAAGGTTATCTATAGGACCAATCCATTTGAAGGTGGTGAGTGGCTTGCCTCTTAGTGGAATCCCCAAAATGCAGAATTGCAGTATATCATGCTGAGGAGCAGAGAGCCCATTGCACATTGTTTAACCCTTGTCTTAGCCCCCATGTTGTTAATGATCCATAAGTTAAGTGAGAAAAAATTTCCCAACCATGTGCCCAACTCAGCCGGGCCCAACCATATTGGCATTCAAATGTTTCAAAAAGCTTTCTCCTTACAAAATTATCGATAACTACAATTTTTTTGTCAACACAACATGATGCTGCAATCAATTGTGTAGCTCCATTACAGATAAATTTTTTCTCCCACTCCATGCCATGGCTAAAAGTTAAATGCGGAAACTGACTCAATAAGAACCTCTAGCCTTGTATATCAGCACAGTTGCCAATTGTCTGAAACAGTATACAACTCCCAAACATTGGATTTCCTGTCTAATATAGCATTTTTCCAGTTAAATTTGTAAAGGACATTACTACCCTACACTATACTTGATGTCAATGTTATCATGTCTTTTGACATGTGAATGCCAGCTTTCTAGCTAGTCTCTGGTTCTCCTTTTCATAAGCAAATGAGGTTCGCTTATTGGGTGCATCAATCAACTTAATTCAACCCCTTCCACATGAAAAGCAACACCACATTCCCTGTAAATGTTAAAAACCCCTAACTTTTGTATCTCAAAAATGTCTGCTAGCGAAGGCAGTCACAATTGAGTGAGATCTTTAACCTGAAAATCATCAAACAACTTAGAATTTAGCTTTGCTTGAAGACTAAAAACAGAGAGCTGTGCTTTTCAGTGATTTCTACCTAAGAAAATACGATGGCTCACAAACCCAAATCAAGAGAGCTCCTCAAACCTCTCAAACTAAGCAATGTATTTTTTTCATTTCTTTTGGATGGGGATGGGGGTGGGGGAGCCTGAACCGTTCTACAGTAGTGGCCAAGAGAGTTTGGGGAGGGTTAGATATGCACATTCTTATTCGTGAACGTGGAGTGATTTTTGTTCATGTTTCAGACCGTATCAAATCAGGACACGTCCACGCAATAGGACACAGTTAATCTCAGTGACAATAATGACTCCATTGCCATGCAAGACAAATGATCCAATCGTTCCCTTCATTATGTCTAAGGATGGCTCTTTCCCATTCACAAAAATCCAGTAATTGTCTTCAAACATACCAAAATAAATGAAAATCAATAAAATCAGGGGGGCATCAAGATATATCAGTTTTAATGTCACCTCCTAATAAATTTTACTCGTTTCAGCAACCACTGCACATGCTTGCAATGCACCCACTGTAACCGGAAAACCTAAAACAAATGCTCAAAACTAGCAAAATAATAGACTCGATGCAGGTCTCTCTCCTCAAATGCTCCTGAAGTTTCAAATCACGAGGAGACACAACTATCCACATTACAAGTTCCATCTACATCAACGAATAAAACAAAAACGCGTGAGACGTGATCTCCGAAATGAAGACAAGTCGACTGTGCGATAGAGACTGAAATTATAGATGCTAGGAAAGGACGATGAGACGGCGGATATCAATAGTGAATATTACATATAATATATATATATATATATAGAGAGAGAGAGAGAGAGAGAGAGAGAGAGAGAGAGAGAACAAGTTTCAGAGAAACCTGAGGAGAAGGCAAGAAGAATCTCCGAGCAACTGAACTCCGCGGGGAGAAGGCAACCCGGACATAACCTCTTTGATTGATGTATTGAAAATTCAATTAAGCTGCAACATAGTACAAATATAGATAGAAAATTCAATTAGCAAATCAAATTACCATTTTCGTATTATTAGTAATAGGCTGTTTCGCTTAGCCGTTTGACCGCTTGACCGCTTATAAGCTATATAAGCAGGTTTAAAGCTATATAACTTTTTATGCTTAAGTATTTGGTAATAATTAGCAATATAAACAGGTTTAAAGCTACATAACTTTTTATGATTAAGTATTTGATAATAATTAGCAATATAAACAGGTTTAAAGCCATATAACTTTTTTTGATTAAGTATTTGGTAACAATTAGCAATTTTAAAACTATATAGCTTTTAAAGTTGTTATAACAATATTTGACAAAAGCTGGTGTCTCCCAGCTTTAATAAAAAAAGCTAGAGAGTTGATCGAGAAAAATATCATTATGCCCTCAAATATTTTTCATATTTACACGTGTTTTTGTTATTATCGTTACATCTTCTTCTCAAAAAGTTTTCTTCTCCCATCATCTTCTCTAGAAACTATTTTCTGTCATTAATGTCGTTGCTGCTATTACCCTTTTGCCATTACTGTTGTTGCCCCTTCTCCATGACCGTCGTCGTCTAGCTGAGTCATCGCAAACATCCTCATATTAATGGGTCATGCCATGGCCGCATTTGGTTTCAGATTCGCTGCTTCTGTTCTGTCATTACTGTCGCTACCATTGTCGCCCCTCCGCCATTATCGTTGTTGCCCCTCCTCTATAACCGTCGTCGACGTTATCTAGCTGAGCTGCCGTAAATAGCCTTATATAGGTGGATCGTGCCATTGTCATATCTGGTTTCAGATCCCCTATTTATATTCTGCCATTACCATCACAAGCCACCTCCGCCCCTCCTCCATAATTGTCGCCGTCGTTGCCCATCTGGGCTGTCGCCTCTACTAGTCACTTCTTATTGGTCGTCCCCATCGCCCACTACGTGTATATATATAACAACAGTAATATGTATATATATAATATATAATAATATATATTATTGTTATATATAATTTATTAATATTTAATAATACAATTTTACATCATTTAATACTATATCTATTTTAGTTTTTTTATCAAGTTTTAATAACTTATCAACTCTTTCTAATCAAACACAACTAATAATTTATAACTTAAAAATTACATATAACTAAATACATTATTAACTTAAATACTATTTAACTTTTAATTTAAAAACTAAATAACTTTGAAGAAAAGGCTAAGCCAAACAATCCTCAAATCAACTTTTATCCTTAAATAAGGCTGCTGGCTGCTGCACTGCACGCGAAATAATGAATAGCGACCTCCCTTCAGATCTCTCTCCTTCAATTCAATATATAAATATATAATAAAAATAATTTAAATTATTATTTAAATATAATAATTAAGTAATAATAAACATATAATTTAAATATATTTATGATATCTTATTTTTAGTTTTTAAATCATTTTATTAATTAATTAAATGATTCAAAACGTCATACATTTGTTATCAATTAATAATATTTTTTTAATTCTGACATAAAATACATTTAATATTTTTTAACTATTATTCTAAAAACAATAATTAGCGTTTTATTCTAAAAATAATAATTAGCGTTACCAATATATAGTTCATGTAATCGCATTATTAATATCCGTTGGGGTGAACTGGGATCAATGTATGTTAAAGGGCCAATCTATTTTGGGAGCAATAATTGATAATATTTTAATAGCCACGAGGGGAGCATCACGTTAATAGAAATAGACTTTTTCTATTACTGGATCCCATTCTCCTTATGATTGCAGTGTTAAGCTAATTTTTAGGAAAATTTTTATGATACAGAGTTTGGTATAAGATTTAGAGAATATAATAATAATAATAATAATAATAATAATAATAATAATATTTATTATTATTTATATAATTTTTAAGTTTAGTTAAATTATAGATGATATTTTTAATATTTTATAAATTATAATAAATATTTTTATTGTATAAATATTATTTTCTCCCTTTGTCTCCCCTCCAATTTTCTTAAACTGAATCATAGAATAACAAACCCAAAAAAAACTATGAAAATGCTTTATTTTTTTTAATGGTTGGTCTCCTAGAAGTTTCTCTTTCATGACTATAAGTACCTTGTAAAATCTAAATTTGAGATTTTATATTAAACATAAATATTATTATTTTTAAAACAGGTATTGTTATTCAATAAAAATTAAAAAAAACATATTTTTAATTTAAAGAAAATGTGTTTATTTTGTGTAAACGATAAAGTAATTAATATATGTATTTTTTTCTGTTAATGGGTGTTTTAATAATTAAGAGTATTAATAGTTATGTTTTAAAAAGCAAGGAGGTAATTATATTTAGGGATGATTTTGTCTTAATTTATATTTTTAATAAATAGATTGTCATTTTAAAATGAAATTATTTATTTATTTTATAATGCATAGATTATATCTCGTTTATATGTGATAAAAGTCTATAAAATAAATATTAAAAATTAATTTACAATAATTGTTGATCCTGATATGAATATATTTAAAGGTTAGAGATATATACGGATATTATGAATTAAGATTTTTAGAGATGAAATTAGTAAGAAATAAATTCATATAAGTATGAATTTACTTTTTATATTGAATTGCATAATTTTACATGATTTTATGTTTAATTACTTTCAAGGAGGTCACTCCAACTTATAGAATGTGTGGAGTGTTTACCGTAATTACATCAATTGGAGGGGTGTAAGTTATAATATACTCTAAATAATGGTTAATTATTCATCATTCAAATTTTTTTTTTTTTGGGGGCACAATACACTTCAATTTCAATTAGATAGATCACTCATGAATGTAATCATTAAAATAATTATTAAATTACAACTCATATATAATAAATATAATTTTACTAAAATAATTAAATTTATTTAATAAATAAATTAAATAAAAGTCCTACACATAATAAAATCTCTTATCTTATCACAAACCACAGAGTGAAAGCTTTTTGGCTAATAATAATATAAATAATCGGTCCCTTTGCATTCACTTCCACCACGCAATCTCGTCCCAAAGGGGCCCCCCGGTGTTTCTCAGAAATTACCATCGACGGCGATCAAGTTTGCATCAACCCTTCAACGTGAAATCAATCGCAGACAACCCTAGTCTCAATTGTAAAAGCATCAGCGGCGGGTGACGTGGCTAGATTCAATTGGCTTCATCGCCATAGAAATTTACGCAAACTTTACACTTCAAAGCCCACTTCGACCAGTAGTCAGAGGAGGGTTGTTCCTCCCTCTTTCTCCGTCTTGCATTCTTGATCGTCAACGTCTCCTTCCAGAGCCAGAAACCCTGGAAAGGGTTCCCGTCTGCGAGTAGAAGAGCCAAGGACGGTAATCTTCTTCACCTTCTTGTTCTGCATCTCTCTGGTTTGGCTTGTAAATATAGCGAATTACGTTTATAGATGTATCGAGACTCGTTAAAAAGCTTGTCCACGCATGATTTTTATGATTATGGTTGGTTTTGGTTTCGTATCAGTTTCGATAGTTTTCTTCGGGTTGGATTATGCATCCGTGTGTATGTCCTGAATAGAATTAATGGTTTGGTTGTGGGAAGGGGGTGTAAAGATGAAGAAATTTCAATTAATTTGATATGATACTCTTATTGACCATGGCAACTAGGAGGTACGCGTAGATCAGGCTGAGGCGTGCCAAACTCACGTAAAATACTAAAGATAAAAATTGCAACATAAAACAAAACGTTAAAGCCAAGTTCAGTCTGTGCAGACACAAGATAATGTAAATTGAGAGACCTTTTCTAGACGATCAGAGAAATTAAACCTAACTTTTGTGTCTTCTAATAAAGAATTTTGCCATCTTTACTGTTATAATATAATAGAGATTCCTAATGCATTTCATCATATTACGGGGGTGGGGTCAGCTGAAGTCTATCCTGATCCAAATGCATTTTGGCTTGTAATTTTTTTCCACAATGAGTTCTAATCACGAATATTATGGGAAGATCCGTCTCCTGAGAAGCAGTACTGAACTGAACAAAAAAGGGAAAAGAGAAGCAGTACTGAGAAAACATCATGTCTTTGCATTTGAGAGGTTGAAGATGATGGTAACAAAGTAACAGAGCAGAGAACAATAGGTTTTGGAGGAAAAACAAAACCTGTCGGATAAAACTAATTTAATAACAATTATGACAAGAAAAGCTGGAGAGGAATACCTAACTGCCTCTAGCAGATTAAGAAAAAAGATCGTATGGCTGGAGCTAAATACCTCCATTAACCAACTGCAGTTCTAACTGTCAGTTGAAATTGTCATTCTCAACTTTGATTTAAGTTATATAGTTGACTGGAGTAAATAAGTTGTGTAGTTCAGTTGACAATAGAGGGTAATTGTGAATCTCCCTCTTGTAGATGCAGGACTCTTGTTTTGTCCTAGGTATTGTGGTGGAATTTGATCAGATGAGTGTAACTTGTTTCTTCTTCCCAACTTCCTAACAGGCCTGTTTTTTGCTAAAGATTAGGGTCAAGCTGGATAAAACCTTTAGATTATGTCATGTACCTAGGGTTTAGATAGGAAATTGGGGAGAATCCGAGGGAATTAGAATCAAGAACTGAAGGGATTGGAGGGAGAATTGGACAGAAAGAGGGAGATAATGGACAGAACAGAGAAAGGGAGGGATTAGCAGAGAGAGAGAGGGAGGAATTAGAGAGAATTTGAGAGAAATGACGGGAGGGAATCTGAGCATTCAATTCATTAATTCAAAACATACTTCCCCTCCTACAGCAGTGGCTTATTTATAGCCTCCCCGCTCCTGCACCCATGTGCAATCTGTTTGGCCTTAGCCCATGCACCCATGTGCAGTACAACTGTAACATAACTGCCTAGTGCTAAGGACAAAGCCCTATAACAGAAAAAAGTGAAAGAGAATTACAATTATTGTGCAATGCAAGTAGGCTAACTACTACTATATTTACTAATCTATCCTTGGGAATCCTTGGGGTCATGACAGATTAGCAATAACTGTATCTGTTTATAGTGTCAAAATCATGGTAGAATTTGAATTTTTGCACGGATAATTAGATGTTCTGGTGCATGGTAGGCTATTTCTTGAATCAATGCTACAGAAGCTTCAACATGTGCATGTGCTGCAGTTTGGTTGTGTAGGTCCTTTGTTTATCCTTTGCTTTGCTCCTTACTATTTTTGGATGGTGGAAAAGAAGACACAAGGGGAAAGAGTGGACATAAACTCTTTTGTACAAGAAGGTCAATCATAGAAATGTTGTTTAAGTGAGTGCGATATCAGAATTCCATCATTTTGGATTTAAAAGTGCAAGTGTTGGTCTGGAAATGTTCATAACACTTATTGATTCTTAAATCTTTTTTCTATATTATACATTGAGATTACTAGGGCATTATGCATTGAAGAACCAGTTGTTAGCCTGGGTTGTATCTCTTGTTGTGTCAGAGCGGAGGTGCATGAATTGGATCCTAAGCACAACGTAAAAGTAAAACACGTGACACTTTCTAGATGGGGGGGGGGACAAAAAATCTATGTATTTCAATACTTAAAGTAGTAAAAGCAGTACCTTTTGAGTGTTGTAATACATGTTGATGCCTAATATCCTTACCAATTTTTCCCTTTCTTCTAGCTTAGTGGATCGATATAGAAATGTAAAGTCAAAAAAGGTCCATGCCATCTTTGGGATTAGATGGGTCAGTTCATGTCTAAGAAGCACATATTTGAACAGGTGACGTAGGTATCCGCTTGGCAATTCAAAGTGATTAAGACATGATATGGGATGGACACAATGGCAAATAATATAAATATATGGATAAAAATATGAGAAATTTCTTTCACATTAAATATAGATTTCTGTATCAAAACTAGTAAAAGATCTTAAATGTGGTAAGAAGGATCTTTATTAAAGAGTCTCATTACACAAATTTGAGTTTTTGGTTTTAGATTTGTTAAAATTCAACAACACCCTCCCTCCCACCAAAAAAACAACAACATATCCAGCCTTTATTCCACTATGTGGGGTCGAGTACTTGAATGCTAGACTTCCATATATTTCTGTCTTTTATCATATCTTCATTTAGGCCCATACACTTTATATCAAACTTTAATGTCTCTTCCAAAGTTTTCTTGGGTCTAGCTTTTTTTTTTGACTAATTGTTCCATTTCATCAACTCTCCTCTATCTTGGTCTTCTTCTCACATGAGCAAACCATCTTAGTCTAGTCTCTCTCATCTTCTTCTCAATTGGGACTACTCTTACTTTATTACGAATAACCTCATTTTTAATTTTATCTTTTTTTGTATGGTCGCACATCCATCTTAGCATCCTCATATCCGCTACGCTTGTCTTTTGCTCATGCTGGTATTTGACTATCCAATATTCTGAGCCATACAACAAAACTGGTCATATAACCGTCCTATAGAATTTTTCTTTCAGGTTTAATGGTATTTTACCATCACATAACACCTCCGATGCATTTCTCCACTGTAATATTTCATGGCTAATTGCAAATAAAGTTACTCGATCAGTATTTTAATAATCAATTACTTCTAAAGCAATTTTGGGGGTCTTTATCCTGTCAGGAGCAGGAAGAGTAGTAGCTTACAATTATCTATTGACTTTTCTGTTCAATGAAGCTGAGTATGAGATTGTTTTAAGTCTAGTGCAACCTGATTCTGGGTGAAGATTGTATAGAGTTCTGTGGGACTTCCCTTTTTCCCTTACGCATCAGAGAAAAAGAAGTTCAAATTACTATTCTCAGTTAATGTTCACAGCCACAGATGAATTTCTCCGTGTCCTCTGCTGTACTAAGCCCTATCTTATTGCGTTCCCTGCCATTTTTGCTCTAAGGCTTTCAGTTCTATCACCTAGTTTTTTATTTATGAAATCACTGAACTGGCAAGCTTTTTCATTAGCATGACCTTCCATGAAACCAGTCACAGTTAACAATATTTTGAGTTTGATGGTGCTTTCTTAAATCAATATGTAATAGTTCTGGTGAGAGTATCTGTATGAAGTCGTCTTTCATTATAGTTTTAATTGCACAACTGGACTTCTGGTTTTTTCTTTTCTATTTTATTGGATTAGTCAAGTTATCATAAAAGGAGTGGCAAAACAAGGGACATTGTATGCTGAATGAAAAGATCTCCCAAAAAATAAGTGAAAGTAGACACAAAACTGTTGCTAAGTTAGTTTAGTAGTTGATCCTTTCGCATTTCACAAAGTACTTTACGTGGTCTCATTTCAATTTAGGAAATAAGTTTTCTTGTGCATAATTATTCAAATTATTTCAATATCAATAGACATGGATTCCCCTTTACACTTGCTTATCTATTATTTTCTTACTTTGTAACCAGACCCCACCATCATCTCATCAAATGGATCTAATAATGGTCCCTATCACATATTGTCCTGTTTCTGTTGGAAGATTATCTGCTGGCTGAATTATCTCTTTCTCTGACAGGATTTGCAAAATTTTAAGTCACTTTCTTCAAGGACATGGGACCAACAAGAGAAAGCAACCAGTACAAATTTCAACGGCAGGGTCCAAGCTTGTTGTTAAGAGCAATTCAAGAAAGAATGTCTGCCAATAAAGAGAAGGAAGAAACTACTGAGTTGCCGGAAACTAAGTGGGGATGGGTGGCACCTCTTCCACAGGACTTGGTTTTCAAGATTCTGCTACTACTTCCTGCCGAATCTCTTCACAGGTCGACCTTTGTATGCAAGGCATGGTTTAATTTGATTAAGAGCCCCAATTTCATTGAAGCCCACATTCCTCTGTCTGAAACTGTCTTTATCTTTCTAGAGACAATTTCCCAAAGAAGGCCTAAGACTTTCTATATTGAATCCAAGCTTGGTCTCTCACAAGATCCAGAACAATACTCAATTTTTATCACAAGGCAACCATATAGATCTTATCTCAATTTCTTGGAGATACAAGATGGAAAGGGAAAGGTTAACAAGTCCAGTGTAAGTGGCTTTAAGGTTGTCCTAGCAACATGTAATGGTTTGATTTTGGCTACATGTGAACAGAATGGCGGGTTGCTAGTAATGAATCCAGTGACCAGGAAGCTGATTGCAATTCCGCTAGGTACTATTGTTCCTCGTACCGAGTCATATGGGTTCATTTTCAGCCACTTGACAAGGGAATATAAAGTGGTACACTTATTTCGGGACGAAAGTGGACATATTGGTTGTGAGATACTGAGTCTTAGTACAAGAAAATGGCGGGGAGTGGATGGACCTTCTTTTGGACTATTTAGACGGTTCCATTACAGTCCAGTTGCAGCAATTGGAGCCTTGCATTGGCTCCCTGACAAACATGGCTGCCGTGACCTAGTGTCAATGAGCTTTGATGATGAAAAATTTCACACCACGAATCTTCCCCTTCCCAGCAGCGTAAATGATAGACTAGTGGAGATTGGGGGATTTTTGGGGTTCGTGGCTCGTGTCGGGCTGAATAAAATAGAGGTGTGGGTGTTGAAGGGATTACAAGGGGAATCTTGGGTAAAGAGGCATATAATCACCAGTGACATACAAGATCTGGCTTCCCTTTCCACTTTGCAGCATGGCAGAGAGATGGTGTTCAAGGGAATCAGAGATTCCTCATTTTGTATTTACAATTTCGAAAGCCGAGAGATGAAGAAGGTTGAGATGGAAACTGAGACCGTCGACGGCAGCCGCAGATCTTACCTCCCTCATGTCAATACCCTTGCCTCGTGGGATAGCCTTGGGGCCCTGTGGTAGAAGCCATATGATGTGTCTTTAGAATGAAGCAATTTGAAATGTTTATGTGTAGTGTAAGTAGTATGAACTTTGTAAAGGGAAGCCCATGGTGGCGTGCGTTGCAGTGTGACTGGACATGGATGGTTCTATGCTGTTGTGCTTTGGCGTATGATTTTCATGTGAAGGAGAAGGTGATCTAGAGAGTTCTCTCCCTGGTTTTGCTGCCTTTATGGCATACATTTAGACGTATGCGAATTCCATTTTCTTCTCATTTGTTGTGATTGTTGGAATGGTGCATTCTAGACTTGAAAACAAGTTCATTATTCAAATTTTTAAACAACTGCATTTTTCAAATTTTTAGTTTCTGTTTAAAAAATATTTATATTTTTTATGGAGTAATTTCCCAAAATAATAGAGGGGTTTTACACGTAAGCTTTTGATCAAGAGAAGAGGGGGTGGCAGTGGCACAAATTATGAAATTGAAATGTTATATAATAAAACAAAATGAAAATGTAAAAAGAGTAACGTAAATAAACATTATATGCAATCACTTTATAATATAAAAAAGAATGTTTCGTTCGATCTCATTTGGTCCCATTGTTCATCCAAATAAAGGGTTAGAGAGAGTAGAAGGATCACTAGGGCTTTAGAGAAAGAAAGAATGGGGGGGAAAGAAAGTGTAAAGTAGAAGACAAAACCCTACAAATTTTTTGCTAGGGTTTATGAAGAACCCTCTTGCTTCATTTCTCTTCCCTCTCTCTTGTCTCTATCTACTGTTTGCTAACTCACATCTCTCTCTCTCTCTCCCTCTCTCTCTCTCTCTCTATATATATATTCGTTTTCGTTATTATTTCTATAGTTTTTGTTGTTGGGTGGAGATGGAGAAGTTGTCCTTTGACACAATAGACTGGGAGAGCTTTGTGTACTATACCATGGAAATTGTGCGAGTTCAGACTGCTCTTTTCACTACTATATCTATTACTTTCCTTTCTTTGTGATATATATCTTTCCTTTTTTAGTTATCTATTCTTTTTCTGTCGTTTTGGTTTTTCCTTTTTTTTTGGGACAAGTTTTTGTTCCAAAGTTGAAATATTTGTGTGGGATTGAATTTTTATACCTTAATTTTTTTTTTATTTTCTTTGATTCTTTCTGCAATTTTATGTCCACTGCTCTCGTGAAAATCTCTCTTACGGAGCATAGTTTATTGTAGGTTGTTCAGAATTTAATTTGATTGTTAAAAACACTTTTTTTTTTTCTCATTACTTGCCAAACACATAAAATTACACTAAAAGCCACGCGATAAACTGCTTCTTTTTAAAATAATTATTAAAAAGTATTTTTCAGAAGTGATTCTCAAAATAACAAAAGTTTCACAATAATGAGGGGTAAAATTAATAAATAATCATTGAACTTTAAAGTTGTAATTATTTATTCGCTGAACTTTAAATTGTAATAAGTTATTTACTGAACTTTACTGAACGTCAACTATCCATCATTAGTTATAACTCCATCATCTATTACAAACGGAAAATGCTAACGAAATCTGACGTGACAAAAATTAATTTAACATACTCACTGAACTTTGCTCAACATCAACTCTGCATCACCCCGTTACATCACCATCTAATCTTAAAACACTCATTACATCATCGTTTGATCTTGAAACATATTAAAAGATTTTTGTATGTATTTGAGATCACTTACTTTTTGTCGACGTTCAGAATTAGCCGACCGTGATTCGTAGGCCTGCAATGAGAAAATAAACCAAAACACAAAGAGGATAAACAAAGTAGAACGTACACAAGAAGTTTTTACGTTGTTCAGTCAGAACGATACCTATTCTATGACTGTTCTCTGAGTATTCTGTCAGAGTAACAATATATTATTCTTGTTGTTCTCTATGTACAATGGTTTTCGACCCCTATTTATAGCGATGGATGTTCACAATTACATAAGATCCGTGAAATGGAAGGATAACGACATGAGAGACAAAGTGTCCTTATCAATTGCATAAAATTGAGCGTGGGCTTTGTATTACCAGGGATTTGATTTGCCTCAGATAAAGTAGGTGGGTCCCTACCTTCGGTTGTTTCGAGGTCTTGTTATTATGCGAGTTGAGCTGTTAGACCAGCGAGCTAAAGGTATTGTTGAGAGCTCGTTTGGTCCAGCCAGTAAGCTGGAAATATCGCTAGGAGCTCGCTCGGCTCCGTGATCTGAGCTCAGGTCTTAGCGATGTGCGACCTTATTCTGACGAGCTTGGTCTTGGGCCTATTGGGCTTTTGGTGATTGTGCTGGCCTGCTGGGTCATGTCTAGCCCATAAGAAGTGGTACGGGAAATACCCATAACACTTCTCAAAACCAAAAATCAAAAACTAAATTAATGATTCAAATAAAAAAACTATTGATGCAAACCAAAAGTAAAAAAAATATTTGTTTAGATTTTTTTACCTCTATTACGAATAATAAAATTCACAAAAAATGTATTTAATAATGAGACCAAAGACCAAAAACTGATTACGAAAATTGTATTTCTTTTATGCTAAAAACCAACAATCTTTAATCTATTATTGCCTCAAACAAAACACTTATCCATCCAAACAATGTGACTCTATGACTATCTTAAGAAAACAAAAACTCAATCTTAAACAGTGGTCACCAAGTTCACTCATTACATCTGTGCTAATTTGATATAAAACATCATTGTGGGTGCAACAATATCTGGTGATTGGCATCATTTCAGTGAGTGACCAAATTGGTCATATCCGGTGACTGACATACCTTCAGTTTTTGGCTTTTGGTCTCATTATTAAATATGTTGAATTTCGTTGTTCGTAATGATGGTAAAAAAAAATCTGAGTAGACATTTTTTTTACTTTTGGTTTGCATAACTTTTTTAATTTCAATAATTAGTTTAGTTTTTAATTTTTAGTTTGAGAAGTAAGTGATTTCAAATGCATATAAAAATCTTTTAATATGTTTCAAGATCAGACGGTGATGTAATGGGGTGATAGATGGTTGACGTTGAGTAAAGTTTAGTGAGTAAGTAGTTACATTTTTAAAGTTCAGTGAGTGTGTGTTAAATTTATTTTTGCCACATCAAATTTCATTAGCCACATCAAATTCTGTTAGCATTTTCTGTTTGTAATAGTTGACGGAATTATAACAAGTGATGGATGATTGATCTTGAGTAAAGTTCAATGAATAATTAATTATAATTTAAAATTTAATAAGTAAATAATTACAATTTTAAAGTTCAATGACCATTTATTAATTTTATCCTAATAATGTCAAACAAGCTATAGATGCCTAGTCAAGTGATTTAAAGCCAACCTTCTTTTATGTCTTTTCAAATTTTTAATCTTGACCTTCACTAGTTCTTCCACAAATTAGTACAATTAGGGTAGAAAGTCTTTAGGATGTGTTTGATAACATTTAGTTAAAAAAAAAAATATTTTTTAACTTGTATAAAAAATAAAAATTACCCCCCTCCACTAGACGGAATTTTTCATTAAAAAAAGGCCAAATAATACTTTAAAAGTTATATCATGAAATTAAATTTCATGAAAAATATAGTATGTCAAACAACAAATATAAAATTCAATTCCTTAGATGAGACATTTTTTTATGCATTTTTTATGCTATCAAACACTCTAATATTTTGATACGGACAACCAATATTCAAGCTCTACACTGGATAACTGTTAAGGCTCCTTATTTTGCAAATGCAATAGAAAGAAGTGATGATTTTGTATTTATGAATTTTAACATCTCAAGCTTTGGGATAAATAATTCTTATAATTTGGAATCAATGATAAAAAAAAAATAAGAACTTTTTTTTTTCTTAAAAAAGGAATTTACCAAACATATTTCCACCTTGCATGGTATTTTCATTGAAGGTTTTTGTAGGAAGTCCTTGCTTTTCTGTAAAACTGATGCCAACCTGCTTTTTCCAATTAATCTTCACAACATAGTGATTTAATCATTTTCATTATCATGTTCCTATAACTGTATCAATAACTGGAATGTGTTTGATTTGTGTCAGAATGAGCCTTCTAAATGGTGCAATGCAAATGTGTTGCCTTGTAGAGTTAAATCCAATTGGAAAGATGGTTGTTTTGCTGGGTTTCTTTGTCTGAAGTTAGGATGGTGAGACAACCTATTTTTCAGAATGAGGATGGCAGAAAAAACCGAAGGATGATGACAAGCATAAGGACAATGGAGGAAATAATCAAGTTGAAAGTGCAAATGAAAATGAGGGTGAATTGTCAGGAGAAGATGGAAATTATGAGAATGAGGGGGATGCAAAGGATGAGCGGAGGCCAATGGTGATGGTGCAAATGAGGAGGGAGAGGGACAGGATGAAGATGAGGATGAGGATGAAGATGACAACGAAGGAGACGAGGAAGAAGATGAAGAGGACAATGAAGACATTCCTCGACCACCTGTCAAGAAGAGAAAGTGAGAGTAACTTTTAGTTTGTCTTTTATTCTATATATATTATCTCCTTTTGATGATAGGATGGGAGTTTGGATTACTGAAGTTGGGATGTATTTTGGGGGTTGTTAGGAATTGAGGATGGGAGATTTTGTCAAACCTGTTAGCTATATCTGTGTTCTATTTTTTCTATATCTCATAATATTGCCTCCAACATCTTAATTGTGAAACTTATTTGCCATATAGACCTATGGGTTTCTAGCAATGAATCATTAGAAATGAAAATGATATTGGAAAAGAGATATAAACGTAAGAGTAGTGATTTTTATATCAACACTTTGTCTTTTTTTGTTTGGTTAAAGATATTTTCATTTGTTTCTAATTATGCGGTTGAATCCTTTTGGTAGTTAATGAATAATGTTGAGAAATTATAAAGAATGAAAAATCACAAACTTTTAGATTGATTTACCTTATTGACTAACCATTTAAATAAATGAGATCTCCCATATTTCAGCATTTGGTGCAATTGCCTCTTGTTGGTAAGTAATCTATTTGGGGTTAGGACCCAATTAGTCATAAGATGAACTCAACTTTTTGTTGCTTTTTTTTTTTTTGGCAAAGATGTTGAATTTTTTACATTTTGAAATAGTGACTTTCCAATCACAAAAAAATAACTTTACCGTTGCTACTAATTTCGCTCTGCACACAATAATGTATGAAGATGTAGGAAGTAACAGAAGAGAGCTCGTGTCAAGTATTGAAAATACTGGATCTGTACTATTGTTGAGAAATAAGTATTGATAGGCTAAAAAAAAAGAAAAAAGTAAAACCTAACAAGAAGCGGCCTTGAATATTTATTTATTTTTTGCTGACATATATTCCCAGAGTTTCTAACAGGTTTGCTCATATAATCGATGAGAAGTTTGAAGGTCTTTAAGCTACTCGGATATGCATATGTATCGGTATACACATAGCCATGAATTGTTTGATAGTCGCTAATATTCAGTCAGTCAAAGAATTTCTGTGAATCTCCCTGTCTAGAAGTATGATTTACCAATGTTTCATAAAATCCTCCCTGCTGTCAGATGCCAGGAAAGTGATCCTCATAGTCTAAATGACCAATCCCCGGTTAATGCAAGGCCAGCCAGATGTGTATATCGGCAACCAGCCAAAGCCATCCTAAACAACCAGCCAAGGGAGCGGAAGACGTTTGATATAAATGCCAAAGCTATAATCCGCTTTGATCAAGCAAGCGAGCACACCTTATCTGGGGATGAAAGATAACAATTGTAAACATTGGAAATAATTTCACTGCATCGAAATTACAACAGCATAAACCATCACTTGTTCGGGAACATATGTTTCAAACATGTATATATACATATACTTTCAGAGAGATACTATAGAATATAATGGCCTTACAGAGAGGATATAACCATGAAAAGAAATTGTTCAAGATCTAAGATTCATATAACCGACTCTATCTGGTGGAATTAAGGCTTGTGATTGTTGTATACATATGTACACACGTCTTGGGCTGACTTAAAAAGAACAAGAAATCAATAATAATACTAAAAAATGAATAATGAAGAGAGAAAGAAGAGAACAGACAACGTGCCAACCAAAATGACAAAGGGGACAAACAGGTCTGTAGGACAAAGAAGTGATTAGTGTATGTTCACGTGACATGTCATTTCTTTAGGGTCAGGCCATCGAGAAAAAACTTAGAAACTGAAATAAAAATGAGAAACCAAATAGTTAAAAAGAGTGTCTCTAATACACAAAACTCCTTGCTTTGTGAGAGTCATCTTTTTACACACCCCTACTCTTTGTTTTGCAAAGAGGTTGTTTCTACAACTTGAACTCATGACTTTTCAGTCACAAAGAAACAACCTTACATTGTTAGCAAGGCTCTCTCAAGAAACCAAATAGTTAAGGGAGACAGAGAAATGAAAAGATGGGAAAAAGAAACTAAATAGTTAAAGAGAGTCCATTCTAATAATGAAAAAGGGGCATAAAATGACAGGTAAAGTTTACATTGTTTAGTATGAAGTAAAAGAGAGTAGGAAGTGGTTGAAAGACATTTCATGTGCCTAAATGTGGATGGATAAGAGGGAACCATTGTTTTACATTTTAGTCCCTTCAAACATGACTTCTCCTCTAGGAAAGGGTAGTTGAATGAAGCAAAGATGCTTTCCTTCTTTTACTTCCTTCTCAACCAACAAACCTGAGGGAAGGCAGCTTCCTTTCACAAAGTACCTTTCTCCTCCCTTACTCATCCATCCTTCCTTATCTATCCTTCATATCAAATGACCATTACTGTTTCAGTGGCTTATTGACCAATACGTTAATGCATCATTTTCTTTCAGTATTTTTTCCCTACATATGCAAGGATAGTTTTAAACACTGCACCAGGGTGCTCTGACAACATAAATAATACCAGTTTCAATTGCTATCCCTTCCTGGCTATTAGTCTAACAAGAAATATATTACAATATAAGGAAAATGAACTAGCCAGGCAGGCAAAAATTCACTAGTTTAACTAACAGTATATTGACACATTTACCTTGTCTTGAGTTACTACAGCACAGACGGCTGTCATCAATGTAGGTTGCTCCGACACCCATCATCCATGACCCAACTGATATATCATCATGAGCATAAGTCTTCAGAGACACACTGCATGATTACAGAAATGAAATAAAAAAAATAGCTCATATAGAAGCACATAAACAGTACATATATACTTCACTAAGGTTTTGTTGGCATAAAATAATGATAAGGTGGAGAAATTTTAAGAGCTTGAGATACAGGGTTTCGTTCATGACCTAACAGCTTAAGCCTTTCCATGCAACTAGTCTAACAAAGTACTGAAACATCACACTAAACGTTTGGAATCTTTTAATAACATCTGATCGTGTTTATTTGTTTCTGATGATGTCCTGTGTAACATCTCCATATGTATTTGTTCAACTGTAGTTTATCTAGCTAAATAGGGTCAGAACTTGGACTGCCAAGCTCCAAGGTCAAGTCACTTCACGTTTATTTGTTTTGCCATAATATGTTTGAGCCAGTCCCTTCATTTGGATTTCTTTCACTTAATGTTTTTCTATCTGCACTTAGTTCCATTTGTGAGAATAGATGTAGAAGGGTGGGTGGGTGTTAGTCTGTTAGAGTATCATACACAACCTGGCTTCATGTGCATCAAGCTCTAGTAAGATGGCAGTTTAATAACAAGCTCCTTTCTTTGTTTTTGTAAACTGTAATCCCAGTTTCCACCTCACTAATTCAAACACTCATCCCTCAAGAATACACAAACAGTACTCCACTCACAGTACAATAAGTAAACAGATAATAGATAGAACAAGAAATGAGAACAATGGTATACACTATACACAAAGACACAAAAGTTTATCGTAGTCCAGTTCCCTTGGCGGAAACCTACATCCAGACTGCCTTAAGCCTCTTCTCCACTATCTTGAATCACAAGAACGATTACATGCATTGTAGAACACTCTCTCACAGCCCTATCCCCAGACGATACAGATTTAACCCAAGATTACAAAGTACTCAACAACTTTTCTCTCTCACACAGCACATACTTGCATAGCTCTCTCAAGATAGAATGAAAACAGAATGATCCAAAAAAAAAAAAAAAGTCCCCCCGAGCCCCTATTTATAGAACATAAGGGGCGGACCAAATAAAACATGACCGGTCGTTATAACTAACCAACATTCTAGAAGAAACAACCAGATAAATACCGAATACACCCCTAACATAAATGCCCTTTCGAGACTCTCTAGCTAATCTAATACAAATGTTTCCACAAAATTTTCCACCCATTTGAGTTAGCTTAAGCTTCCTTAGGACTTCACGGCTATCTACACCCTCCCATACTGCCATGCTCAGTGTTTTAAAACATGCTAGACGCTAGTCGAGCGTCAGGTTGGGGCCTAGCGCCTAGGTGGGGCCTAGAAAATTGCTATTTTTTAAATTAAAATTCATATTATTCTAAATGTACATACAAATTAAAATTCATATTATCTTAAATACACATATAAATTAAGCAAAGATTATGAAACATTAATATAGATTATTAAGTTTAGGGTTTGGACTCTTGACTTTGTGAAACATAACTTATAGGCATTAGAAACAATAGAATCAAATAAAGATATAACAAAAATAATAGAAGCAACAACAACAAAATACAACAACACTTGGCGGAGGAAGAAGAATGCAACAAAATACAAGCAGCAGCAATAGCAAGCAGTTGCAACAAAAACACTTGGTGGAGGAAGAAGATCGAGAACCAGCAACTGCTACAACAACAAGAAGAACTTCAAACCCAGATGATGGCCATACGTACCAGAGGAAGAAGATTGAGAACGACAGGGAGATGATTTGCGGTGGTGGTGGCAACGGCAAGGAGAAAGCAAGTGAGGAGTCAAGCAGCGTGAGACGAGAGACAACCCAGGTGGTGTGCGACCCAGGTAGATAGGCGACCGCAGGAGGCGCCTGCAGCTAGATGTCACCTAGGCGCCGATTTGTCTAGAGTAATCGGCCTGGCGCCTAAGGGTGTCGATCAACAGTTAATCGCGGCGGCCACCTAGGCCGCCTTTTAGAACACTGGCCATGCTACTCCTTTTAATCAACATCTAGAATAATCTGCAGTATCTTCATGCAATGCCTTAGCTTCATGATAGGTACAACTTTAGTAAACATGTCAATTGCATTATCTTCACCTAAAACTTTGGTTAGAAATACATCTTGCTTTTCAATTATTTCCCTAATGAAGTGGTGCCTAACATCTATATACTTAGTCCTTTCATGATGTGCCTGCTTTTTAGACAAATGAATGACACTTTGACTATCACACATCAAAGTTGCCTCGACATCTATTCCTAGGAGCTCACTAACTAGACCCTTCAGCCACATAGCTTTCTTAATAGCTTCTGATACAGCTATGTATTCAGCTTCGGTGGTAGATAATGCCACATGTTGGAGACTAGACTTCCAACTGATTGTAGAGTTCCACAACTTAAACACATACGCTGATATGGATCTCCTCTTATCTAAATCGGCAACATAATTTGCATCCAAGAACTTTGGGATACTAGCTTTATCTCTTATATTAGCTCCACCATAAGACAAAGCATTTTTAGATGATCCCTTTAGGTATCTAAATACCCACTTCACTGCATTCCAGTATGATTTTCCTGGATTTTCCATACACTGACTTACTACACTCATTGCATGAGTTAAGTCAGGTCGAGTGCATACCATATTATACATTAAACTTCCCACAACACTTGAGAATGGAATATTTTCCATTTCCTTCCTACTTTCCTCATCCTTTGGGGATTGATCCGAGGACAACTTAAAATGAGAGGCAAATGGCACATTCACAACCTTAGCATTTGTCATTCCAAACCTAGATAACATTTTTGCTAGATAGTATTTTTGAGGTAGGAAAATTCTCCTTTGCTGTTTGTCTCTAGAGATTTCTATCCCTAGAATTTTCTTTGCTTCACCTAGTTCCTTCATCTTAAATTTAGATGTAAGTCTTAGCTTTAATAGTTGGATCTCTTGCTCGGATTGACTTGCTATGAACATGTCATCCACATAGAGAAGCAAATATATAGAGATGCTAGGTGAGACATGTTTAAAGTAAACACAACAATCCTAGGAACTTCTAAGATACCCTTGCTTCAACATAACAATATCAAATTTCCTATACCATTGTCTTGGAGACTGCTTAAGCCCACAAAGGGATTTCTTAAGCAAACACACCTTCTCCACCTTACCTTTAGCCTCAAAGCCTTTAGACTGATCCATTAAAATTCTCTCATCTAACTCTCCATGAAGGAAGACTGCTGTTACATCCATTTGCTCCAATTTTAGGTTTAAATAAGCAATGATGGCCAACAACACTCTTATTGAGGTATGTCTCACAACAAGTGAGAAAACCTCATTGAAATCTATTCCCAGTACTTGAGTAAAACCAACCAACCTAGCCTTGTACCTAGGTTTAGGGTTGTTTCTAGCACCCTCCTTGATTTTATACAACCCACTATACGTTGTCCTTTAAGCCTATCAACCAGATCCCAAGTTTGGTTCTTCCTAAGGGATGTTATTTCTGATTTCATAGCTTCTATCCACTTTTCAGAGTCTCTAGAGGCCGCTGCCTCTTCATAGGTGAGGGGTTCATCTCTTACACTTTTTAATGCACTAATAAGGGCATATGCTACTAAATATGAGTAGCCAAATCGTTCGGGAGGTCTTTGGGTCCTAGGTTGCCTATCCCTTGCTATATCTAGAAGGGTCTGGCTAGTTCTCTAAGCTAGAGTTTGCATCACTTCCTCCTTCGCTCTCCTCATATTGAGCTGAGTCCTAGTCCTGATCTCCTTCTTGGACCTGTTCATTCAGGTCCTGATTGTTTCCAGATGTTTCTTGGGTATTATCAGCCCCTATTCCAGAAATTTCCACATCTATGGTCTCTCCCTTTTCCTCTAAATCATACTGGGTTTTCTTATTTCCTAATTTCATGGTAGTACTTTCATCAAATGTCACATCTCTTGTGACTATTGTTCTAGGCCCTTCAGGTTCAAGGTTCCACAGCTTGTAGCCTTTTACACAAGTGGGATAACCAATGAACAAGCATTTCTTAGCTCTAGGTTCAAGCTTGCCTTGCTTCATGTGAGCATAGGCTAAGCACCCAAACACTCTAAGGTGATTTAGACTTGGTTTATGACCTGTCCACCTTTCATAGGGGGTTTTAAAGTCAATGGATGCTAATGTAAACCTATTTATCACATGGGCAGCCCTTGAGACTGCCTCTCCCCAAAAGAATTTTGATAAATTTGCATGGAAAAACATGCACCTAACCCTTTCTAATAGGGTCCTATTCATTCTTTCGGTTAACCCATTTTGTTTAGGGTTTCCTGGGGCAGTCAAGTGTCTTATAGTCTCATTATCCTTACACATTTACAAAATTCGAGCCCATTATCAGTTCTTATTGCCTTAATAGATCTGCCCTTTTGGTTTTCTACCATTATTTTTCATGTCCTAAAAGTTTCAAAGGTATTATCCTTAGATTTTAAGACATAAACCCATAGCATTCTAGAGAAATCATTAATAATTGACAAGAAATATCGAGAACCTCCATGGGTAAGGGTTTAGGCTGGCCCCCACAAATCTGAGTGAGTATAGTCTAGGGGTGATTTGGATGAGTGTATATCTATTTTGTTAAACTTTATTTTGGCAGCTTTGCCATAAATGTAGAATTCACACTTACTTAATTCAGTGACCTATCCATGCCCCAAAATTCCTTGTTTGGCAAGTTCTTTGAAAAATTGCTCACTTATGTGTGACATTCTTAAATGCCACAGCTTTGCTTGATTTTGGATGTTGTTGCTTGCTATTGCAGTTTCACCACTTAAGGTGGTTGCTTGCAGAAGGTATATACCATTCTACAACACTGCCTTCATGCACGCTAATGATCCTTTTGATATTTTCAAGACTCCACCCTCACCCTTAAATTTTAAGCCATTCCTATCCAACTCACCAAGAGAAATCAGATTTCTCTTGAGTTCTGGAACATACCTCACTACAGTGAGGGTTCTATAAGATCTATCATGCATTTTTAATCTTACATCATCGACTCCTAGGACCTTACACTCATGGTCATTGCCTAGCAAGACCTTTCCCGCATTTATTTATTGGTAATTTTGCAGCCAATGCTTCTTAGGGGTAATATGAAATGAGCAGCCAAAACCCATAACTCGCTCATTACTTCCTGCTCTTTCAGAAACTACCAGTGCATCAACACTGTTGTACCCTAGTTCACACACATTCACACCCCCTTCTACACTCTCCTTATCGGATAGGTCTTTCTTTTTCTTAGGGCAGCGTCTTTTAATGTGTCCTTCTTCAAGGCAATAGTAACATTGTATGAGATTCTTTCTTGTCCTAGACTTAGACCGTGATTTTTCTCTACCTCTAGGGTCTCTTCTCATGCTTCTAGACCTTATTGATAGGACATCTCCAGGGGTGGATTTTCCATCTAGCTTAAACCTCAATTCTTTTTAGTTAAGGGCCTTATCTTTGCCATGTTTCAGCATGTCTACAAAAGTCTCATATGACCTAGGTAATGAGTGAAGTAAATCTAGGGCCTTATCTTCATCATCGTATTTTACATTTGTGTCCTTAAGATCTAAGCAAAGTTTGTTAAATTCATCTATGTGATCTTGAAGTTTTTGATGATCATGCATTTTAAATGTAAAGAACCTGGAGGTAGAGTCTGCTGGACAGGGTCTTCTTTAGGTATATACTCTCTAATTTCTTCCAAATTTCTTTTGTTGTCTTCATCTTGGATACTTCTTGGAGAACTTTGTCACCAAGACTCAATATAAGAGTGTTGAAGGCCTTCTTGGTGATCTCCTGCTTCTATTTTGCGTGAGGGTCTTTAACATCTCCTTCTCCTCTTTCAACACCTCCTCAAGGCCAAGATTGTCGAGTGATCGGGCTTAATTATATGCATATTTTTATCTAATTTCTATCTTAACTTTGTGCTATTTTTCTATAAAAAATGTGTGTTTATATGAATTTTATATTATTTTAATCTTTTTGTAAGAATATAAAAAATGAAATAAATTTAAAGATTTGAGCATAAAATAAATAAATAAAAAAAGAAAACAAAAATAATTAATATATATTATAAATAGTTAATATTATAATATAAATAAAATTAATAACATATTAAATATTATATTATCTATTATATTATATATATTATATTATACTATATTATATATTATATATTATATATTACAGTTACGTTGCCGTGAATGTGCAGGGGAGGGTTCCATGCACATTGAATCTATATATTATTATTATAATATATAAGGGGGGAAGAAATTGGAAACAGGAAGGCTTTTGGGCGGCGGCCATTAAAGGAAATCAAGGAGGGCAGAGGAGGAGGCGCATGAAATTGAAGGAATCTGGAGACCAGAATGGCGCAGGAAATTGAAAGAATTTGAGGCTTCTGGCCGGCGCAATCAAGAAGGAATAAAATAGAAGCAGCCGCATATTTAAGATCCAGATCTGAAACAGATCTGGGCTAGGGAATTGCTTCCTTCCTTCTTTTTAGTTTTCCTCTTCTATTTTCCTTTAATTGTTTAGGATTTCAATTATGCAGCAACTCTTGGTTAATGTTGAGAATATTTTATTTATTATGAGTGGCTAAATAATTGTCTAGGGTTTTTAAAGGATCCTATGCATTGAAACTTTATTAGTTACTCAATTTTTGGTTGTGATTGTTACATCAACTATGT
Source organism: Diospyros kaki (assembly GCA_036245055.1). NCBI lineage: Eukaryota > Viridiplantae > Streptophyta > Magnoliopsida > Ericales > Ebenaceae > Diospyros > Diospyros kaki. The sequence goes on along the minus strand of BSEG01000001.1, from coordinate 36,399,240 downwards.
TTATTTTGTTCTAAACTTAATGCTTGTAATTGCTTGATCACCAATTACATGATTTGAGATTTCTTATGATGCTAGACATAGATAAATAAGAAATACACTTTGGACAAAATAACATATGTTAATTGGGGAAGACATTCACTTGATTACATATGCAATTTGTGATTATATTTGTAATGAATATTTTCATATAATGAGTACTTATTCTTAATGTGTTCTCTAATTCTAATTCACATAGACATATAGTGAGTTAGGTTAGTTGAATAAACTTGTTAGACTTAGACATAGGCTAACAAATAAATTAGAATGCTCCATTGACATAATTTGTAATCTAATCAACCAAAAATTGAGATAATTTAATAAAGTGGATTTGCTAGGTCAATTTAGAAAACCCTAGGTCTTAATCAATTGATTTTTAATTTTTAGTTAATTGTTAGTCATTTATTAATTAATTTTCTTAATTAATCAATTGTCCAAATATAGTTAATTGTGAATAATTTTAGTATTTAAAAGATTAGTAACCAATCTTCGTGGGAACGATATCTTATTCATCACTTTACTTGTTTTGACCGTGTATAGTTGCGTGTTATTTGTGGGGTATATAAAATCACGAACACCGAGGAAGGCTTCCATCTTAATCTTCCAGAGGGCAAAGTCATTGTTTTCTACATTGTACCTTGATGAAGTTGATGCCATTTCTTTCTATTGGAATTCGTCTCCTTCCCTTGAGTTTCTTGAGTTCTTGAACGATAGAGACGCCTCGCTCTAATACCAAATTGTACCAGATTCCGCCTCACTAATTCAAACACTCAACCCTCAAGAATACACAGATAATACTCCACTCACAGTACAATAAGTAAACAGATGACAGATAAAACAATAAATGAAAACAACAGTATAAACTATACACACAAAGACACATAAGTTTATCCTGGTTTAGTTCCCTTGGCGGAAACCTACATCCAGACTGTCTTAGGCCTCTTCTCCACTATCTTGAATCACAAGAACGATTACATGCACTGTAGAACACCCTCTCATAGCCTTATCCCCAGACAATACAGAGTTAACCCGAGATTACAAAACACTCGACAACTTTTCTCTCACACAGCACATACTCGCATAGCTCTCCTAAGATGGAATGAAAACAAAATGATCCCCCCCCAAAAAAAAGAGACCCCTTGACCCCCTATTTATAGAATATAATAGACGGACCAAACAAGACATGACCGACTGTTACAATAGGGTTGTTACAACTAACCAACATTCTAGAAGAAACAACTAGGTAAATACCAAATACACCCCTGACATAAATGCCCTCCCAAGACTCTCTAGCTAATATAGTACAAATGTTTCAACATAAACGAACTTCTAATTATTATTTATTTAAAACTTTGAAATGCTATAATGATTAACGAATTATTTTGGATGCCAAAAAAAAAAAAAAAAAATCCATTAGATTAATGAATTGTCAATGAGGTTGTGTTGCTTAAATTTTTAGCTTAAAAACCATCTTATTGTTTTTAGCTATCGGTCTTTACACTATTTTGGTTAAACTATTTTTGACTTGATTTTGTTTTTGCAAGTGCGGGATAACCTTTGTAAGATCTAGATCCTATACACCAAGTCACTGTGGGAATAGCCACTTGCAAGCTATCTTGTCACCTAATTGTCACCAGGAGCCAACGCGCGTGATTACATGAAAACTACTTGTCACCTACATAATGTTGCACAGAAACTCTATAGTCCTAAATCACCAAATCCAACATGACATGACAAAGGTGTAGGGTATTTTCCCAACCTATATAATTTTTTGAACACTTGATTCTCTAACAATTGCTTTCATACTCCCAGAATACCTACATCAACATGATATGACAAGGGTATAGGGCATTATTCCACCCATATACTAAAATAAAACCTGTGGAATGATGATGAAACAAAAAGTAGTTCATGTTCAGTAGTAAGGAATGTTCTCCGCCTTCACACAAACAGGGAGAAATTCGTACTTACTAGATCCCATTAAATTGGAAGCATATCCCTAAATGATGCATCTTAGATTGACACACAATATGTTTTGCAATATATTTAAGGATGTGCCTATGTTCCATATTCAACTCTTTGATAATGATTGTATGCTAACAATTGGGACTTAATAGGTTGATCCCCAGACACACACACTTTAAAGGGCAGCACTTGGTTACTCATGCTCGGGTCTATGCTAAACCACTTGTGACTTCCTACACTGGAGTACCTGACCATTAACAAACCTCATCAGCAAGTAAATCTCTCTCTCTCTCTCTCAAAAGATATCTTTTGGATTAGAAATCCTCTGTAGTCACTCTACAATCCCTTTCCCCACTCAGATCTCAGTTACAGAACCTCCAGCATTCAAAACCATCTTATCTGATTGTGCATGTTCTTGGCATTGACCAAAGTATCACATAGATCTACCACTTGATCATCATTATTGGACAGCATAGCCAGCTTATCAACCTAGTACTTGCAGACTCTCATAGCAGCACAAGCAAAAAATGTCAATATGAAACAGTAAAGTTACTAGCCATAAGCCAGAGCATGCCAGGTGATTTATAGCTTCAGCACATTTCCTTATGGTACGTGTAAGCTCTACAGTACTGGACATTACAGATTACCACAACATACCAAACCTTTGCTGGAGGGGGGAGGGGGGGGATTACAAATTATTTCCACAAGTATCTTTACCAAAGTGAAGAAAAAACTTCGTACTAAGAAATTCAACATAAATACAGCTTAGAAACCAAATCCAGAAGGCATCTATAACAAACCTGTTTATGTTTATATACTCTGCCAATTTCTTTGAGAGAACAAAAAGTGAACCACCTGCATGTCGGAAGTACCTGAAACACACACAAAAATGAAAAATATAAAAGATGTTTCATGAAATGAAACTGAAATAGTAAAGATACTTGTTAAATAAAAGAGATGCAACACAATTTAGAACTTGCTCACTAGGGTTCACAGAACATCTATGAATTTAATTAAAATTATATCATGAAAATACATTTTTACTTGAACAACCCTTAATATCATTACGTGGGGCTACATGAATTCTAGTCCTCTAGTCATCTCTATCCATGGCCATATCCTATCTTATGTTTAAATTATGTGCAACAAATACATATACAAATACATATATATGTAATTATGCATGAATAAAAGGTGCCAGTATCTATTTTTTACAAGTTCAAAATTTATTTTAATGGCCTCTACTGACAAGAAAATTGGTAATTTTTAGGCATTAGTTCTAAAAAGTAGCACAGAAAAGAAGGATTAAGAACTCAATACTGTTCTCATTTAAGCCATTTTCTTTGCTGTCGTTTTGTTCAGACTTTATAATGCAGGTTCCAGGATAGAGCCACATTTCTCCAAGTTTTATGGTGTGTCAAGTACCAAACTTTAAAATTAGTAGCACAAGTTCAAACATGTGGTAGGTTCTGATGAGTGTTTTTGTTCAACAATAGACACAACACAAGCTAGCCTTCATTCCAAAATGATGTGTTCCAACATCTTGATCCATATATTCAAAAAGGGTCGTTAGAAAGGTTTAAGAAATCATGGTCAAGAATGATAAGTCCACTCTCCAAGCCGGGTTCCATCTAAAGAATGAGAAACAAACTTCAAACTAATAAAAAAAAAAAGAAGATAAAACCATGTATCTGACTACCTAGGGTAAATTGAAAAGTAGATCTGTGCTGTGACATGAAAAAAATTTCCTTCACCATGCAAGAAGAAATTATCAACAAATTTAACTAGAGAATAAAAGAAACTTGTATCAACATTACCGCAGTTTATTTGGCTAGTTTATTCAATGTTTAATGTACGTGTCAAAGTCAAAAGGAGAGAAACTTTTAGTCATAATTTTTTCCCCCTTTCCTCAAGTTTTATGGTCCATAAGAAGTTGCACAGGAAATGTGATCAAACATTGAACTACAAACTGAAAAAAACAACTATTTCAGAAATACCAGGACACCAGCAGGAAATTTGAAACTAGTAGCAAATATAGATAACATCCACAAAAGTAAGTACATATAAGCGGTGTAAGCATTTTTGTCTTCCATCACATAGATACTTACGATTTCTCATCCCCAAATTTCCACCATTCAGGTTCATACCACGGCTTTCCCCTGCAAATCCAGTAGCAGTGAACCAATATCAGCTACACTGATGAACACTGTCTAGCATGTTGAAGACTGAAGAGATGCAACTAGAAAAAATAATAAGGGTTTTTGGTACACCTCAATTTTAGCCACAAAGTAAAAAATGAACATTACAACCTTCATGGAAAATGAGCTCAGAAAAGATCAATACAGAACTTGCGCTCATCTATGAAATTAAAGAGAAAAGGAGGATTTTCACTTACAAGAACTGTTAAAAAGTTGTCTCGAGTATAGGATAAGAAGATCAGTGAAAGCAGTGCATTGAGGGCCAATAAAGAATTAAATAGGAGTTTATATCCCAATCTGTAATTAGTGATAGTTGGGGGGGGGGTGTTAAACTGTAAATATGTTATATCTTCATTGGGATATCCGCCTACTCTATAAATAAGATAGATAGGTGGACAGAAATGATCATTCGATTTCTTCTCTTTCTGAATACGAGAACTGTTGTGTAAAGAAGAACAACAAGTATAGTCCTTTGGGAATGTCCTAAACTAACCTATGAACCAAGGTATAGCAATAGGTAAACCTGGAAATTTCTTTTGTGTTTGATCATCCTCATTGTGTAAGCAAGGTCTGAATTGCAAAAGAAACTAGTATTTAAGATAGTTGGGTAGTGAGGGTCCTCATGAACAGTGAGGGGGAAAGGGTGTATGCAAGTGATGTCTTGTATGGTGCAGCCCATGATGATCAAAATCCAGGTTAAGCAAGGAAAAAGGACAATCATCTCGTAGGTAATGAGCAAGGGAATAGAAAGGTTTAGAGTGATGCCTAGGATGGGTAAACGATAGAACTCAAGATAGGTACCAGTGAAGTATGGAAAAGTTTCGTTTTAAGGATACTTATGCACTGGTTTGAGTGCTAAGGAATAGGCTGGAAACTAGAAACCTCTTGTATAAGAAGAGGAGATGCACTTTTGTCCAAATGAATGGCATGGAGCCATGAAAATTTGGGGAGAAATGAAACTTAGACTTTAAATGAAAGATCCCTTTAGGTTAAATGGGTGGAGTGACTATTTGTGAATTAAGGAAGGTGCTGGAAATGGAAAAAATCTAGGAAAAGGCTAGACAAATGGCCATTGGTTAAAACAGCACATGAAGGCTTAATTTCAGGTCAAATAGGTATCACTAACAGCCATTATCCATATGAAAATTACGGGGAAATTGATCTTATAAAGTAGCCCAAGGGATTAGAGGCTAGAGGGAAAGGTAAGCAAGGTTGATTGCTTAGAAGGTCTCTCTATGAATGATAGTAATTCCCATGGTGAAGGTATAAGAAATCTGATCCTTCTAGGATAAGTCCAAGGATTAAAATGGAGTGCATAAGGAAGCTGTGAGTATTTCAATAGTATGCCTAGTGAAATGTAAGGCATTTTCACCGGAAACTGTCCATGAAGGACTCTCAAGGTGTAGCTGAGAACTTAGGTCAGTGTTTGAGAGTGTAGGATAAAGGAGAAGCTGGAAATCTAAGGCATAGAGGATGAAATAGAAATTGATAGCTTATGATAGCCTAGGTTATCCAAACCTAAGCATATCTTGATAGGCTAGTAGATAGAAGAGGCCCAAGAGAGATGAGTAGTCCTTTGAGTTTGAAGCAAACATAAGAAGGAAAGATAGTGGTAAAGCCTCAAGGCCGGTTTTGGGAGCTGGGACAAAGTCTAGCAGTGTTAAGATCAATCCGGGTAAGGGCATTGTTGTTGTGATGCTTTGTAAAAGTTTGGACCCTTTGGGATGGAAAAATAACATTAAGTATGGATTTTTGTTTATGGTGGAGTGTACTTAGACGGAAAGTTGTATATTTTAGGTTACGGGTTGTACAGCTGGAACTTGGCTTAGATTCAGTCTCACCATGGAAAGGACCAATCATATTGATGTTAGGAAAGTTATTCATTAGGGAAATCCTTGAGGAGGATCAATCCTAATAAGAGTTGCAAGTATTGGTAATGCAATTGGAAGTATTATCCAAGGTGTTCCACTGTTGAAATTTACAGCAGTATTTTGATATTCTTAATGTTTGTTGTTTTTGAGTGATCAGGTTGTGCAGTAATCCAGATGAGAGCAGGTCAAGTTCATCTATTGAAAAGCCAAGGCTTGGATGGATGAAGGTTGAAGTATACCCAAGAAAATAGTAGAGAATTGCTAAAAAGTTGTCTTGAGTGTAGGATAAGAAGATCAATGAAAGCAGTGCATTTGAGGGTCAATGAAGAATTAAATAGGTGTTTATATCCCAATATGTAATTAGTGATAGTTTTTTTTTTTGGGGGGGGGGGGGTAAAACTGTAAATATGTTTATATCTTCATTGGGATATCCGCCTACTCTATAAAAAAGATAGATAGGTGGACTAAAATGATAATTCTGATCATTCGATTTTTTCTCTTTCTGAATACGAGAATTGTTGTGAGAGGAAAGACTTGAAAAATAGGGAAGTTCTTTGTAATCTCGGGTTGAACACAGTGTGTGTTCGTGTGATAAAAAGAGAGGAGAGGGTTTCTGTGGATTACTTGTATTTTTCTTCATCAAGAAAGATCATAGTGGATTGCTCTTTCGAAAGGTTGGATGTAGGACTGATTTTGATAAGTTCGAACCAGGATAAACCCTTGTCTTTTCTTGTGGTTTGATTCTTTCATGTCTATTTTCATTCATTTAAATTCTGTTCTTTAAATTTCTGTCTTATTTTTGTTGTTTGGTTTTGATTTCGGGTTGAAGAGTGGCTAAATTCTTGTCTAAGAAAACTGATCCATTGACCCTAGGATTAACAAGAACAATATAGCATGCCCTTTTTCTTCTCCTTGCGGTCTAAAATGGTTATTAGACTTTAATCACATCTCATCACACAAAAGAATAGAAAATATAACCAATCAATGTTCATGATGTGTTTAATTGGCAAAAAATATTTACATACTGAAGCTTAGCTAATCGAGGAGAAGATGAAAGAGACTAGATTAAAATAGTTTGGTCATGTGAGAAGAAGACCAAAAGACGCTCTTGTGAGGAGAGTTGATGAAATAGAACAATTAGTCAAAAAAAGAGATAGAGGCAAACCCAAAAAAATTCTAGGAGAGATATTAAAGTTTGATATGAAGTGTATGGGTCGAAATAAAGATATGACAAAAGATAGAAATACATGAAAGTTTAGAATTCATGTAGCAAACCTCGCATAGTGGGATAAAGGCTGGATATGTTGTTGTTGTTTAAGCTTAGCTAATCATCCAGGCTGAAAGACACTATTGCCTAATCTACAACCAATAATTCAATAAATCCTTGTAAGACTCAAAGTGTCACTCAGGACAATGTCTCATATTTGTCATTGAAGTTACCTATTGACTCAACTTAGTAGGTAAAAACTAGAATTATTATATCTAAACATGGCTGATAATATGGGAAAGCACAAAATCTTATTGCAAAATTCAGTAAATAAATTGTATATACTTTTCTTGAGAAAATGGGACTGCATAAAAAGAATTACTATTCATTAGCTATTCTATAGAGAATCCTTTTTTTACATGATTTTAGTCGATTCCCAGTTCTATTGAAAAAATATAATAGTGTTAACCTCCCCTGGAGACAAGAGCTACCAACTCAAGGCCTAATCTTGATTCAGGCCCAGTTGTGCCCTGAGCTTTATGCATCAAAACACTGTTATTGCAATAAAACTACAAAATATAACCATCTAAATGAGCACGAAGTACAGATTTAAGCAAGTCCCATGATAGGAAAGTACTTAAACAAAATGTCTTGCTAGAAAGAGATAACCACAAGACATTTCCTGGCATGGAAATCCTGCCACCCAATGGGAAGTAGGTCTGAGAGAGAGGAAACATGAAACATGATGTAACACAAATCTCATGCCTTAGGACCGCTAGTACCTATAAGGCATCACACAAGGGGCACACTGCTTTCATATAGGTACAGGGTATCCAAAATAACAAATCGAGTTGAACTAGACATGATAAGAGGATTTACTCTTCAGTTACCACATCCCCAGACTTCATGCATCCAATGTAAGCATTATCTTGACCTCGTCGGCTTTCAAGAAGTTCAATTAGCCCATCTGGAGCCAACCATAGAGCAAAAACCACACAATTTCAATTAATATAAATCATGCACAGTTGCAAATACTCATGCAATGAAGTAAAACTAAAATGTTTACCAAGATCAAGGTCAATGTTGTCATCAACTTTTACATAAAAGTCTGCATCCCAGGTTTGAATAGCTGTACTAAAGAAGAATTTTGCTTTCTTGGGCACCTCCTCTTGAGCCTCCTCATGACCATCCTAATAAATAAGGAAAAGGCGCATCCTTAAATTCTATGCTTTGGATATAAGAAAAAAATGCTGGAAATTAATGAAGTTAAAAAAATACAGGTGCATATTACATCTTATTTCCCATACACTTTGATCATGAAATTGTTCAAATTTTAAATAACATTATAATCATGGTATATAAATCAAAATAGGCAATAATCACAGAACAAATCTATACTAGTTGAGGCTAGAGTCCAGTAGTTTTCTATTGAAATGCAAAATAAATAACTTACAAGAATCAAGAAATCTTTTGTCAGGCGGTTTTCCTCATCAATATTGCGATCCAAGCTATCACCTCGGTTGGCACTGCCAAGTTTGAAGTTACATAGTGATGATAGAGTTGTCCAGCTGGTAGTAGTAGCTAAAACTAGAGATCCAATGAAATCTAACAGTACAAAACCAAGAAAATTTTGCAGAACTTTAGTGTACTAGATTAACAATTACAGTTCAAAGTGCAAGGGAGAACCTTCGACCAATTACAAAACGTATGACTACTCCCCTTTCTTCAAGCTTTCTCAAAGCATCACCTACAAGACCCATGTGCTTCACATATAAAATTTGTAAAAAGCAAACCATGCATTAAGTGAATGCCACAGGACAGTAGAAATGAAATCCCTAAGACAGATAACAGGCAACACAGATCAAAATTTCTTTCCATGTGTTCTTTTGGTTGGCAGAGTAATGGAAACATCAAGTGAAGAGAAAAACAACTTAAAAACCACTTTTTTGTAAATAAAAACTTAAGAACCATTTTTTTTTTTGTAAATAAAAATAAAAATCTATCTGTATGCCAAAATAATTGAGCAATTGACATATTAAGGTTTACATAATCATCCATGTAATCATGATGTGATTAGATAAATAAATCTTATTAAAGTGCATTCAAAAGTAAAGATCCTAACAGAACAAGGTACAGAAATTTGACTAAAACGACCATCAATGTAATCAAACCACAAATCAGCTGAGGAGATCTCATTGTGCTGAAGATAAAAGAATACATAGATAAGGAGTTAGGAAGCATGTGTGTCACTGATGACACTCCTGAGAGCTAGTGTCAACACACACTGAAACCTTTGCCTATGCAGGTTGCCCAATGCCAATCTCCCAGGTCATCTGTGACATTGCCCACAAACATGAAGTCTAACAGGGAATACAAATCATCATCAAAAGGGGTCACTTAGCACCAGTGCTTACATTGCATGCAAGGGGGGGATAGAGTTAACACCAAGACCCTGTTGTAGTATTTTGGACCATCTTCAATTGATAGTTGAAATACTGCAATGCTCCAAAAACCATAATGGCTCTAAAAAATTCACCCATACTCCAGATCTGATCCATCAATCATTGGACTCCTTATGGATTATACTCAATTATCCAATACAGCATTGCTAGTGCATGAGGCTCCCCAATTTGCGATTATTGGAAGAGCAATCTTCCCCTTGCTTTTTTATAAAGAGGTTATTTCCATAACTCAAACCCATGACCTTCCAGTCATAAAAGAACAACCTTACTACTGCTACCACAGCTCGCCCTCATACTTAATTATTCAATACTTGGAAAAATACCCGGACACCTCAAGGTAAGTGATCTTGACATATGCAATTGACCCCATCATGTGCATGGCATTACAGCCATGTGTGATAGCATGCAACCGAGTTGGCCCTTTTAGCTCACTCAGGTTGTCAGGAGAACCAGGTTGTGATGACTTGCTGGTTATTGGGCTGAAGGTTAGGCCTTTAACCAGTCTACACCTGCTGACATCTTCAAATGTTTGGGGCCAATGAGGGAACTAGACTTTGTAATTGAAGATAAAACAGTGAAGTAAGAAAGAAAGAACAAAAAGTTTGTGAAATGAGTATGAGAAAATATACGTTTGGATTTTGAATAAAGACAGCACTATATTGAAATCTCGTTCATGTTTTCACTAGGAATGCTTGCAATCATCCTCAATTAAATGCATCATCTTAAATATTAATGATTTAGCTACATGGATCTTAAACTACCTTTTGGCATCCAAGACCCTCTAAACACATTTCGTTTCAACCGGCTTCCGAATCCAGTATAAACTCCAATTACAGCAAGAAGCCTTTTCCCAGAAGAAGACCCACTTTTTTGCAGCTGATTTCTGAGATATCCTTGACTCTTTGCCAGAGTTAGTTCCATCTCAGCTTCCACTATCCTTCTCTCCAAGTCCCTGAAACATTTTCATGATCAATAATAGTGCATTTAATCATTTCAGTAGTGAACAATGATAATCTATGTAAACAACGTAGGCTGCAAACAGAAACGGGGATGCTGGGGAAACATACTTGCATCCAAGGACCATGAGCTTATCTTCAACTGTAAGAACCTTAGGTCTCTACAAAAATACAAAATAAAAAAAACATAAAAAAATTAAAACATTAGGAGAAAATGAAAAGAAACAAAGGAAGTTTATAGAATATCATAACATATTATTCACTTTATTTTCAGTAATCCCCCAATGATTTGTTGCTAATTAAATCAAGGAAATAATACAAAGATGATATATTAAGCCAAGCAATTGCATTAGACTTTACTGTTAGCTATCCTGCTACAGAATGAGTGAAGACCTCAGGATAATTTTTATTAGTTGAAGCATACTCTGATGGAATTTTTGGAAGCTAGAAACAAATAATATATACTTATATTATATCTTTAAACATTTGCAGCTTCAAAGGCTGTTTTGAGATTTTGATGAACTCCTCCACTTTCACCTTTTTGTCCCAAGAGAAGTAACTGCCATCTGTTTGGAAGCATAACAGATTATTGTGCCTGACCAGGATCATCATTTTGGAAAGAAAAAAAATTCTCACATGAGTGCTTCTTGAAACAGGTTATTAAAACAGGTTATTACAGGAGACTCCTATCAAATTTACAATGATTTCATTACCCTCACAGGTTGGTTGGTTAATATCTGATCATTAGATCCCTTAGTTGCATGGAGCTGAGGTGGAAAAGTTAGTAACATTATGAACAGGTAGACTGCTAGAGACAAGAAGCTCAAGCCGATAAAATACATTTCATTATAAATCAATGAGGGGAAAAGTGGTGGGGACCATAGGGGCAACCAAGTAAAATGACTCAAGGGTAAAAGAGTCACAAGTTAGTTAGAAGGGAATAATCGGGCATGTGGCTGGACTGAGCAGAGGAGTAGGTATAAAAGGGAGGAGAGAAAAAGGAAGAAGCATCTGGAAAATTTGTTGAAGAAAACGTTGGAGAGTGAAGCCCTCTCAAATAGGCCTGTTTTTGTTTCCTTTCACTGTATTCGCTTATTTCCATCACTGTAAGCTACTGTGATTGAGGAATTCCTACTATTTTAGAGCTAAAATTCAATCAATTGTGTAAGGGTTCTATCAGCCGATAAAATACATTTCATTATAAATCAGTGAGGGACTGAACTAGAAAATTTTATTTGGGGGGGGGGGACAGACTCGTGCAACTTATAACGCACATGTAGCATAATATCAAAGTAAGCATAAGATAGAAGTTGTTATTGGAAAGAAAATATAGCCCTGACCACATTCCCCCCCCCCCCCCTCTCTCTCATGTGTCTGGAAACAGGAGTTGGGAACTTGGGAGATCCCACAACCTTTTATTTTGCTTTGCTTCATTGTTTTCATTTTTCGGCTGAACCACAAATTTCTTTTATTACCTCTTCCCCTCATAGATTCAAAAACCATCATCAATTGGTGAATGTATATCTTTTTTCTTGTCAATTTCGTGCACATGCGTCTACAGAAACATAGTTGATTCACTCACAGAAAAGGGGAAAAGGAAAAACAAAGGAGCTTTACAGTCCGTAAATTCCACAAAGGCACTAATTTTCAGCGAAATTTAGCCCAGAAATACTGGTTAGTTATATAATTAAATTGTCACCTCTTTAACATCTGTTTATTGCCTGTGTGGAGATAGAGTGCAATCCAAAAGATCAAAGGAACAAGTCTTCGGCATCTAACATACATTTTCTGAGCAAGGAAACAAGAAATCAGATAGACAAACCTGGTCGGCGTTCTTCTTGAGAAGACCAGCCAATAACGTCCTGTTTTCTGCATCTTGCCACAACCTAATAATCCCGCAAAAAAATTCAAAAGCAAGGGCATCATTTAAATCATTCGTTAACGAAAGAAACAAAAATAAAACCCAACACGACATTATACACATATATAGATAGGCGGATAGGGCGATGAGACGGACCGGCCGGCGATGTAGAGCCAAGCGAGGCAGGAGAAGAAGGCCATGACGATGGAGGACTTGGAAGTCTGGAGGGGCTTCGATCTCCCTCGTCTCTCTCCTCCTTTCAGAGACGACGACGACGACGTCTTTGGCAAGCTGTCCCTGTAAGGCGGGCCACTGTCCATTTCCGGAAACAACTGCAAAGAAAAACTCAGAGAAGATATACACAGTGATGATGATCGGAATTTCGAAGATAGGTCGGTGGATGAACTGATCTGATTCGGGGGTAAACGCTCAACACTGTTTCAATTTTCCGACGGAAGAGAACGCAGATTCAGAGAGAGAGGGCAGTTACTGACGAGGTCCATCGCCATCAACGACAGGATTGTTTGGATTAATTGCAAAATTAGAAAAAAAAAAATTTGAAATAAATAATTGCAAATAAAGAAATAAATAAACCCCAACAATAATATCACCAAATAGGACAGATTACTTGAATTTTATATCTTCAATTCTCTCTATGAATAATTATTTTCTTCTTTGGAATAAAATTAAATAAAAAATATTTTTTTCCCATTTTTAAGAGAGAGTAATTGAATGAGATAGAAACATGGAAGCACTTTTCATATATTTTCCTCCAAATTCCTAGTTTTCCAATTGTCATTGACTTTGTAACATGTCTCTTGTCTGGCAAGATGATATCAATTGTTATTTGTTATATATTTTCTATTCCATCCATTTCAATACCCTTTTCAAGTAGCAAAAATCATTTATCATTAATTTGCCTTACTTTCTGTCCCAGCTCAAACGACTGCTCATTGAGAAGAATGACTTGAAATTGGCAAATGCTCAATGACACAAGTGCATGTTCAATAACAATAACAGGCTTACAAGGAGACAAAAATTTGTGACATCTTCAGGTCATTCACATAGAACAAATACTAGTCCACCCGAATTTCCCACGAACAATAGAGGATGTATTTGGGTCAGAGACTTGGCAATCAGGTTCCTTTTGCAACTATAAATTTTCACTACTAAATCAGCCTGTGAACATTAGCGCGCCAGATCCCGCATTGTGCCTAGCCCCTTGCACCTCCTCCAGCTCCAGGTAACAAGTTTGCCAGGGATGGAACCCCTTGGTTTCTCATTTCTTCCTGCGCTCGCCGCATCTCTTCAGGATCTGCGGCAATGAGAAAACAATTGCTGTCGGTAAAATAAGAAAGATCAAAATACACCAACTAAAATGTTTTTGAGTATGCTTCGAATCAATGCCAACCAATGTTAGGGACACGGGATGGTAGTAGATTGGACTATTTTGCAGCTAGTATTGTCTTGTTCCTTTTTCAACTAAAGCACCATTGATTTTCCCAAGGACTATTATGGTTATGGAGTTGCTTGTGGCTAACTCTTAACAACTTTATGCACATTATGGCAGATGCGTGGAGCCTCATTGCTAAATTATTTACTTACTCTCTATGGAAAGAAATTCTAAGAATAAAAACAGAGAGATTATTTTGACCCACTCTAGCCACTAATTGTCAATGGTCTACTACTGGGGCCCGTTGGAAAGTCTCCGGAGATTGGCATCAGGTGTTCCTTCTACCAGGCAGCTTGCTATAATAATGCTTTGGTTCTGAGGGATAATGCTTTCTTTACAACCTAAAGATTTTCTACCCAGTAAACTTGGGGTGAGTGAAACAATCAGACAATGTTCTTGCGTATCATCATGGTATAGAACATCATATTTATAACCCTAGCCTACTCACAAAGGGATTCACCACTTGGGGCATGACTTGTTCCTGCAAATTTTCAAGATAACAGGATATACTTGCCAGTTGCCATCGAATCCAAGCCATCACAATTTAAATCTATAGCAATATGGCATGATTGAAACACAAACAGTGCCAAAACCTAGTTTGAGGACATACCCATGTTTTCTACTAGTTTGGGCATTACAAACATCACGATCAGCATGAATCCTATCATCAAACCCATTGGACTTTTCACAAGAGACATTATGGAGAAAGGCTCCCTTATCTGCAACAGACAAGACAAGGAACATAAATTACAGAAACAAACATTGCCCAAATCCAATAATAACAAAAACAGCAAAAATTTTAAGTGCAGGGTCATAAACCAAGGCCAAACCCACCTCATAATACTGTTCCTCTCTCATAGGCTCCAAAACCAACTCAGTCAGAGCCCTCCTATTCTCTGTGAGTGCTGCCTGAACCTTGCCAGGGTTTCGGGCACTAACATCAACACGAACCTGGGCAAAAAGGTCAAAAGATTACATATGGGTCAAATTAGAAGAAATAAAATAATGACAAAAAACTATATTTGGACACAGATAGGATAATCTTACCGGAGAAAAAAAATAACCAATTGCAGTCATTTCGATAAGATGAGTACCCGCTGGGATGTTATGGCTTTGACCATATAGGTTAAGGAACTTAACTAAGCCTACATAATGATTCAGTGACATCATTCACAATAATAAGATCTTAGTGGTAGTAGTAGTTCCCAGTACAAGTTCTTGGAGATCTGACACAACCTATTTTTGGGCATCGTAATCCAGTAGCAGTGCCATTTGGTGTGGACACTGTCAAAGTGACACCTCTCATAAGGCATCTGTTGACTTCATTAACACTACATATTATGAAACTTATCATGAAAGATTACACAATTCAGTCAGCCATTTGGAAGTCATTTCCATGCTACTATGTTCCCTGAAATTTATTATACTAGCACAAGAATTTGTGATGTACATCTTAGCCTGCCTACACACTTTTACCAAAATATCTTCTGATGAACGATGTAACATATTTCTTTGTTTCTTTGTTTTTTTTTTTATTTTCAAATAATTTATTTTCCCACTTATCAGTTCATTTTCATGGTGTTAACAACATATTTCCTCACTGCTTCTGCCTTAGAGATGAAAACAGGCAGCTACAAATAATGAGCGCCAAAATAACCATACTGCTTAAACTTTAATTTACAAGGCCTATCTGTTCCTACTTAAGCAATGATGAAAGGGTCAATCAGTTGTGTAAGTATCAATGTAACAGTGAAAATCACCAAGGACTATCTAAAGCAATAGGAAATCAACTTTGACAACTTTAAACTAACAAAAATCTTCAAAATCCAAAAAGATATCCAACTAACAACTAAGAGAAGAAGAACAAAAGAACAATTCATAGGACAAATCATCACATTCCATTATAGAAAGAGAAAAGAGTGCACAGTTAAATAAGGAGAGCAATATATGCCAAAAATATCATGCATCGAACAATGCATGACACGGATTTGGTAGGATACAATGAAAAATATCCATCAGGCCTGACAAAAGTGACCTTCTGGCCACCATTAAGGATGACCTTGACATTTGACAGTTTCCCCAGAGCACCAAATCCTTTCTCAGTAACACCTGCCAAAAAAAAAAAATATTAATCTTCAGGAAAAGACAATTAGCAAGGAAGACACTTTGATCCTAGATAGCAATTCTTTATTAAAGCGGAAAACAAGAGTTAGTAACATGCAAAAGTCAAGAACATGTTGAGCCAACTTGCTCCATTTAATCTCTAAATTAAGTTTTGATGATTATCAAAAAGGATATTTTAAATAATATACAAATTGTAAACCCTAATTATTTCTGATTAATTTATAAAATACTTTTTCATAGTATATGTATAATCAAAAATGTTATTTTCCATTAAAGCCATTTCTCAAGTAAATATAAAATTCATAAAAAATGTTTTTCCAAAATCTGGACCAAAAAGTCGACTTCTGCCTCGGAAAGTCGATTCTTGGTATGCCCAAAGTCGATTTTTGCATAGCTTTAGTCGACCCAGCCAAGAGCAAATTATGTAGAGTCGATTCAACTGAGAGCTGATTTTTGGGAAGTTGACTCTTGCTCGGAGAAGTCAACTTTCAGTCTTTGAAGTCAACTCTCATTCAAATGAAAGTCGACTCCCCTTAAGGAAAGTTGACTTTCTAAGCCCAACGGTCAATTTTTTTTTTATCGTTATGCAGGTCATCCAATAGCACCTATAAATATTTGGGGCTCGAAATGGGGAAGAAGTTTTGGCATTTCTGAATATCTAAAGCACCCACAAGCTCTCAAACTCTCTCAAATTTTCAAGCAATCCAAGGCTCTCAAGTTTCATTGCCCATCCATCCAAGAGCCTCAAGGCAAGTGGAGAAATACTTGTATTTACTTAAACTATTGTATCCAACAGTGGACAAATACTTGTATTTACTTAAACTATTGTTGTGGATTGTATTGGTTGCCTAGAACTGTTTAAAATCTAGGTGTGTAATAGTTTCCAATGTGAGCTAAGGGAAAACCTTGGTGTTGGATTTAGTGAAACCCCAAGGGTGGTTAAACCTTGGGAGAGTGGACTAGGTGTTTGAGATACACCGAACCACTATATATTGTAGTGTTCGAAAACTCGGCCTAGGCGGACGCCTAGGCGACGCCGAGGCGCCAGGCGGACACAGACCGCCGCGACTATGGCCTAGTCGGCCCCCTTAGGCGCCGGCCCGGCTAATCGGTACCGGGCAGCGCCTAGTCGGCCAAGGCGGCCGCCTAACCGCGTGAACCGCCTGGCCGATTAGGGTTTTTGTTTCCCCTTACCTCGTCGATTTCCCCTTCTCTCTCTTGCACACCATCGCTGACTGTCTCTTGTCGAGTCGCCGTCGCCGCTTACCCTTTCTGTCAAAGCCTCTCTCGTCGCACGTCATTGCCGTCTTGCGGAGTCGCCGTCGCCGCTTTCCATTTCTGTTAGCCTTTTCGTCTCACGCCGCCGACCTTCATTCCACTCTGCCTTCCAGCTCTCTCTCTCGTCTTCCTCACTCCTCACTGCGGTAAGCAATAAGCAAGCAACAAGAACGCTTGCTGCTTGCTTTGCCTTGCCTTTTTTTTTTTTTTTTGTTAGTTAATTTATTATTTATGTTAATATTTATTAATGTGTGAATTTGTTATTTGAATATATATTATTGTTTTAAATATTTTAATATTTGTAACTTATGAGTAAACAAGTTAAATGTTATTTATATTTTAATATTTGTTAATGTTATTTAATATTTATAACAATTTCTTGTTGCTCCATCTTGTTATTGTTGGTTCTTGGCAAACAACAATTTATTTTCTCAAGCTTAATTTCATTATTTCACTTGTTGTTTCAACTTTAATTTACTTAAAAATAACATCAAAATGTTTAAAAATAAAAAATAAAAAATTTCTAGGCCCCGCCTAGTCCCCGCCTAGGCGCTAGGCCCCAGTCGGGCGCCCGACTAACGCCTAGCGCGTTTTAGAACACTGATATATTGTGTTGTCAATGATAAGCCCTCGATTTTCTTGACTTACCAAAGAAGGTCCAAAGGGCAAGGGCAAGGGGGTAAATTGGATGGCTGGCATAACAACCAGCCATGCGCACAAGGGTAGGGAAGGGAAATTGATGGGTTGTGTAACAACCCAGCAAGCGCGTGTAACAGAATTCGGTTGGGAAGGAGCGGGGGAAGAATATGTAAGGGAGGGAGGGGGGAAGGAAAGAGGAGGGCAGATATCGTTCTTGTATTGAGTTTTGGGAGAGTTAAGGGCCTCTCGAACGCCCAATTCTTCTTGTAATCAGACTGTTGAATTCAGTTTCAGTGAATCGTTTTTGGATTCCCATCATTTTGGTATCAAAGCGTCACCGATCCTAATTGGTGAACCTAACCGACCGAGTGGGTGAATTGGAAGGGAGGATGGAAGGTATGCAACAGAGCGTTGAATCGATGGAGACGAATGTCGCAAACCTGTTGGAGCAGTTCACATGGGAACGAAGTGGGAAGAGTAGGAATGGGAGTGGAAAAGCAAGGAGAAGATGGGAGGCCAGCCGACGGAATTCTTTCAAGATTCCGAGGTGACCCCGGATGTGGGGATGCGGTGCGCTGAGACAGGAGGTGGCGATGGGAATTGGCGGCCAGAAATCAAAGGGCGACGTTTGGAGATGCCTCTCTTCGAAGGCGACGATCCGGACGGCTGGATATTCAGAGCCAAATGATATTTTGCGATGACGGGGATGACTGATGAGGAGAAGGTCGATGCAGCTGCTTTGTGTTTGGAGGGAGCTACTCTGTCGTGGTTCCAATGGGAGGAAAAGCGGCGAAGGGTGAGAGGCTGGGAGGACTTCAAGCTTATGTTGAGAAGTTGCTTCCAACCCACCCAAGAAGGCTCTGTTGAGGAAAGGTTTATCGCCCTCCGGCAGAAGGGAACTATCATGGAGTACTGCCAGTGCTTCGAGACATTGGCATCCCCCCTTGAAAACTTGTCGGAAGCCATGCTGGAAGGGCATTTCATAAATGGGTTAAAACCTGAAATCAAGGCTGAGTTGAGGGTGTTGAGGCCAAGGGGTTTGGGGCAGATGATGGACTTAGCCCAACGGATAGAGGAGCAGAATCAAGTGGTTCGGGGAAGGGCGGTTGGAGCAAGTTCAAACAAGGGATCAGCCGGGCCAAACCCAATCTCAATTTTCCAACGAGGGGGAATTCTGCCACCCTCACAACAACCCCCAAAACTGACAATGGTCCATCCTCCTAACCCACATCGGCCACAAACCTATGGGCGAGGGGGTAATCCACCCTCCAAGCGACTTAGTGAGGCGAAGTGGAAGGAAAAAAGAGATAAGGGCCTATGTTTTTGTTGTGATGAGAAGTATACTGTAGGCTACAAGTGCAAAAACAAATAGCTGCAAGTAATGATGATATATGATGAAGACGTGGAAGGGGAAGAAAGGTTGGAAGAGTGAGTAGGAGAGTCGGGGCAGGACGGGGAGGTAATTGAGCTCTCCATGAATTCTGTGGTTGGTTACCACAAACTATGAAGCTCAAAGGGGACATCGAGGGGCAGCCGGTGGTGGTGCTCATAAATGGTGGGGCAACTCATAACTTCATAGCAACTGAGCTAGTGCGACATTTGGAGTTACCAAGGGAGGAGACAGCTGGTTATGGGGTAATTATGGGGACTGGAATAGCAGTGCAAGGGGCTGGAATTTGCAAGGGAGTGAAGCTTAATCTCCAAAATCTGCAAATCATAGAGGATTTTTTACCTCTAGACTTGGGAAGTTCGGATGTGATTTTAGGGATGAAGTGGCTAGCGACTGTTGGAAAAATGAATGTGGATTGGAAGGCTCTCACAATGAAATTTCAGGTAGGAGGTATAACAGTAACCTTACAAGGGGACCCTAGCTTGAGTAAGACCTTGGTATCCTTGAAGGCGATGGTAAAGGCCTTTAGGGGAAGGAATGCGGTTAGAGTTGGGAACCATGGCAGCAGAAATCAAAGAAGCTCAAGAGGCAATTCCAGAGGTCCGGGGGAGGGGGGGTGTTGGCTGAGTTTGAGAGGGTTTTTTCGACACCGAAGGGCTGCCACCTTGCAGGAGGAAGGATCACATCATCAACCTGGTTCCAGGAACCACACCAGTGAATGTAAGGCCCTACCGATACTCCTATTTGCAGAAAAATGAAATTGAGAAGCTGGTGGGAGAGATGCTGGCGACTGGAATTATACAACCTAGTTCCAGCCCATTCTCGAGTCCGGTTTTGTTGGTTAAAAAGAAGGATGGAGGGTGGCAATTTTGTGTGGACTATAGGGCCTTGAACAAGGTCACTATACCAGATAAATTTCCTATACCTGTGATAGAGGAGTTACTTGATAAGTTGCATGGTGCCAGGGTCTTCTCCAAGCTCGATTTAAAATCTGGTTACCATCAGAATAGAGTTAAGTCGGAAGATGTTCCCAAGACAACTTTTCGGACTCATGAAGGGCATTACGAGTTCCTAGTAATGCCATTCGGGCTGACGAATGCGCCATCCACCTTCCAATCTTTGATGAATGATGTTTTTAGAGATTATTTACGACGTTTTGTGTTGGTGTTATTTGATGACATATTGGTGTATAGCAGGAATTTCGAACAGCACGCACATCATCTACGTTGTGTCTTAAAGGTACTAGCGGACAACCAGCTCTTTGCCAACAGGAAGAAATGCGTTTTTGGACAGTTGGAAATCGAATATTTAGGCCACATAATATCTCATCTTGGGGTTTCAGCTGATCAAAGTTACAAGCCATGCTAGAGTGGCCTACTCCCACATCGGTTAAGAAATTGAGGGGGTTCCTTGGCCTTACGGGGTATTATAAACGATTTGTGCGAGATTATGGTAGGTTAGCAAGGCTGCTAACGGAGAGGTTGAGGAAGAATAACTTCTTTTGGGACGAGGCAACCGAGCAAGCCTTCCAACAACTTAAGGCTAAAATGATATCCTTACCCGTTTTAGTCTTACCAGACTTTGGGAAGCCTTTTGTTATTGAGGCTGATGCATCGAGACAAGGTATGGGGGCTGTATTAATGCAAGAGCAAATGCCTATTGCTTATTTCAGTCATGCTTTCAATCAGTTGGGGAGAAAAAATCTGTTTATGAGAGGGAATTAATGGCCACAATGTTTGCTGTCAAAAAATGGAGACATTACTTGTTAGGGCGGAAGTTTGTGGTGCGAACAGATCAAAGGAGTCTCAAATACTTAATGGAACAGTGGGTAGTGAGTCCAGAATACTTGAGATGGATGGTGAAATTGCTAGGGTTTCAATTTGAGATACAATATCAGCTTGGCTTGGAAAACAAAGCTGCTGATGGGCTGTCTAGGATCTGCCACCCAACACAAATAATGGCCTTAACAGTGCCTAAAGTGGTCCAAATGGATAAGTTAGCCAATGAATTGAAGGCTGATGCAAGATTGCAAAAACTTATTCGGGAGCTTCAGGTTGATTCTAATTCACACCCTAACTTCCAGCTAGTGGATAGTTTTCTCCTTTACAAGGGCCAGTTGTACTTACCCAAGGGCTCCACTCTTATTCCATTATTACTTCATGAGGGGCATGATGGTAGCATAGGGGGATACTTTGGATTCTTAAAAACCTACAAGAGGGTAGCAGCAAATGTTTGTTGGCAGGGGATGAAGAAGGAAATACACAAGTACGTAAGTGATTACTCAGTTTGCCAACAAAATAAGTATATGGCTTTAGCCCCAGGGGGACACTTGCAGCCTCTCCCAATCCCAACCCAAATTTGGGATGACATTGCTATGGACTTCATTGAAGGGTTGCCGAAGTCGGGCAAGATGGATTCCATTTTGGTGGTGGTGGACAGACTTAGTAAGTACGGGCATTTCATTGGGTTTAAACACCCGTTTACAGCTGGGGAGGTGGCTGGAATTTTTATTAAAGAAGTGGTGAGACTTCATGGAATTCCAAGGTCCATTGTATCGGATAGAGACAAAATTTTCATGAGCAAAGTTTGGGAGGAGACGTTTCGACTACAAGGTACCAAACTTAACAGAAGCACAGCCTATCACCCTCAAACGAATGGGCAAACGGAGGTACTTAACCGAACTTTAGAAACCTACCTTCGTAGTTTTGCTTCCTCAAAACCGAAAGCTTGGTACATATGGCTACCTTGGGCTGAATTATGGTATAACACCTCCTACCACACTGCTGCTAAGGTGACTCCATTTCAAGCAGTGTATGGGCGAGAACCACCACCCTTATTGAGGTTTGAGAAGGGAACCACCCTTGGTTTTCTTAACTTACCAAAGAAGGTCCAAGGGGCAAGGGGGTAAATTGGATGGTTGGCATAACAACCAGCCATGTGCGCAAGGGTAGGGAAGGGAAATTGTTGGGTTGTGTAACAACCCAGCAAGCGCGTGTAACAGAATTCGGTTGGGAAGGAGCGGGGGAAGAATATGTAGGGGGGGGAGGAAAGAGGAGGGCATATATCATTCTTGTATTGAGTTTTGGGAGAGTTAAGGGCCTCTTGAACGCCCAGTTCTTCTTGTAATCAGACTGTTGAATTCAGTTTCAATGAATCGTTTTTGCGTTCCCATCAGTCTATTGCCATTCTTTTAATTATCTTGTTATATCTTGTGACTTGCAATATAACAATCTCAAACAAACTCACTTATACATATTTATACAAGCTTAATTTTTTATTAAACCATATATCAAGAATTTTCATTACTAAAATTTTAATCACTCAATTCCCCCCCCCCCTTTCTTGAGTGGCATTCCCAAAGGGACCAAGAACAGGCCCTCCAACATTCTAGAGTTGCTCTCCCTTTTTTCAGAAAATTCTTCTCACATGACAATCTGGGCCACCATTCTGGAGTTGGCTTTGTTGTTATAGTTATCGGGCTATTGTGTGGACACGAGTAAGCAGTTGTAGACTGCGGAGATCCCTTCTTGCAGAGAATTTGTATTGAAACTGGGGAAGAAGGTTCAAGGTCATTCTATACACTTCCCAGATACTGTTTAGAAAGAGAAAAAACAGAGTGCTTTAGAAAGACAAGGGAATAGGTGGGAAGAGATGTGGGTAGTGTAGGGTAAGGTTAGGTTAGCAGACTATGGTGCAGGGGACTATGGGGTGCCAGACTAGGATATGGAGATAGCCAGGCTGGGGTGGAGAATTGGTTGTGACAATGGCTAAGATGGCTTGAGGATTGTGGTTAGCGGGACAAGCTAGTTTCTAGTCATTCTAATGTTCAATTGTTATCACAATTTTGACATAATAACAAAGACCATTCAGAAAATGGGATGTTGATTCAAATATGCAATGATTAATGAGTTCGAGTGAGATTAGAAGAAATGGCGTGGCAATAATTTAGGGCAGAAGAAGATAACAGTCAAGACTGGAAGTGGATGAAAGGACCAACATTAACATATATCTTATGATTTGATAACTTATGGCCAAAACTTCAACATCATTAGCTAATTTTTCTAATCTAGTGCCTTAATACTGAATCTATAGCTTCATTAGAAGAAGAGGCCTTGGACCACCATTGTCAATGAGAAGAGGGTGAACATAATCTTTAAATAATTTAGAAGTTAAGATTCCATGCTCTTTAACAATCTATTTCTTATAGGATTAATTATTTTGCAATTTTTATTATTACATCAATCAAGTACAAGAAAGATTATCACAATAAGGTTAGCTTCTAACTTGCCCAAGGTAACTGCACCAAAAAAGTGCACAAGCATAATATCAACTAGTGGTATCAACCATAGTAAGGAGAAATATGATGGAGTTGATGCTACAACATTGCTAGAAGAACTTATGACAAGAAGAAAAGGTAAAGACAACCTTGTAAAGTATTAGCTTCATGTTCTTAGATACTAGCATCAACGGGCGAGATCTATTAATCCAAAGAAGAATGAGAAATTCCCCACAAGAGAAAGAAAAATGCAAGAAATTAAAAGCTCATTAAAGTCCATGTTACAACCCTAGGGTTTGGCTAGGGTTTAGGAAGTAAATCGGTAAGAGTGCGAGAAAGAAAGAGCAGAAAGGGAGGGAGAGAAGGAACAGAACAGAAAGAATTGAGGGAGAAGAGAGAAAGCCGAGGGAGAGCTAGGAGAATTGAGAGAGGGAAATGGAATTCAATTATCATTCAAAAGTTGTTATCTTCTAAATACTCCAGCCTATTTATAGGCTTACAACTGAATATACTAACAGCTATAACAGAAAATACAATCAAAATAATAAACATATAATTCGTATGACTATTATATCCTTGGGGTCGTGACAATCCCCACCCCTTCAAACAATTCTTGTCTCCAAGAATTTACAGTTGTTGACCCTATTCTTCAGCCAATTCCAACCTTAACAATCTGGTTTCTTTTTTGCCTTTTTTTGTTCTTATCTCTTATTTTCCTTTTCTTTTGCATTTCCATGTCTTTTTCTCCAAAAAACAACAATACTATGATTTGTTGCAACACCTATTTCAGCCATCCACCCATTCCTTGTTGCTCTCAAAATTAATTCCAGTTGACATGTCACGCTTTCCACCATATGCTCTCCAACAGTAAAGAGTAATTCAAACTGCTTTACGGGCCAAAACCTAATTCGATGCTACCGCTCCCCCATGAAAATATGAACAAGCAAAGCAACAAGAGTCTTGTTTCTCTCCACAAAAAATTCCTCCACCATCTTCCCAATATCTTCTCCTTCCCCATCTTTAGTAGAGGTATCCTCAATTGGAGTATTTTTTTACCTCTTGATTGTTGGTGTACACCAAAAGCTCACTTTCAACAAATTTTCCTTCCAGTGCAACCTTGATAGCTTCTTCAGCAATTACCATTACTTCCTTGGCAGCCTGAATTGCCTAATCCAATTCAGGTTTTTCCTCATTCTTTGTAGCTACCATCCTTATTCTTAGGACCTTATCAACCACATACTCTTCCTCAGCTGCAAGGACGCTATCACTGTCACAATCCTCCTCTTCCAGTGCTACTACATCAACCTCCAGCAAATATAAGCAGTGATACCCTCCAATATCCTTGTCCGATCTCTCTTCCTTGTTGAAGTCTTTAGTTACAATTGGCCGGTCCAACTCTAATTTTTCCTCAGATTCATGCTCGACATGATTTGCAGCTTTAGAAGCTTCTTCAATCAATTAGTTGCTCTTAGTAGAATTGTTAGGTTGCAGCTCATGCTTTCTAAAAATGGCTTCCAAGGCGCGTTCCTGGAACCTTGCCTTCTTGGCCGCTTGTTCCAAGGTTGTAGACATCATCATCTTGACCATTGACCTGAGTTTTTCTTTCAACCCACTAATAAAATTGGAAACAAACTACCTCTCCGTTAAGGCAAGTTGCAAAGTCAACATCAAGGACCTTAATTCTTCAAATCTAACTTGATAATCTATCACCGATCCCTCCTACCTTAATTTGTTAAACTCCTCAATCCCATCAATCATGTTCTGGATTTCTAGTTCTAAGGTTGGGCGTTCCTCTATCTCTTGTAGTCCATAGATTATAGGGAGGATACCATAGTTGGGCAGAATTGGATCAGCTACTACCCGGGCAGGAAAATCCAATGGTAACTAGAATTGAGGTAGTGAAGACAACATGTTGATAATGCTATTAATCTGCTAGCCATGTTGCTCCATCGTCTCTCGATGCCTTTCCCTCTTGAGAGGCAACTAGATCCTCCCTTATGTTTTTTATGCTAGCCACACCTTTGGCCGTGGGTCATCGACTCCTGCATTACCTTCAATTCCTTAGCTTCAGAATTCCGCCTCTTAAAATGATCAACAACCTCAGAAAATCAACCTTCCATAGATCGTTATTTTACACAATCTTCCTTAATCTCTGATCTCGAAACAACCTCCAAAGTTCAGTTGTTGCTAAATAGCCTCCATTAATCACCTACTATTTTCGAACCTAGTTCAGCTACAAATTTGCCTCCTATGTTGGTCGATTCTGTTGCAACCCGTAAAATCTGCCGAAATCAAGTCAGAATTCGCCTAGAACTCACCTCTCGCTCAACTTCCAAATCTGAGTTGAGAATCACAATCAAAATCAAGGCAATTGAGAATTGCCGCTTGCAGAATTCACCTCTGGACTGTTTCTGATCGTGCTGTCCTTCACACCTCGGTCGCATGCAATGACCTAGATCCAATTGCTTTGGAACAATAGCCGAAGTCACATGCCTCACCTTCCTTCTCGCCTAGCTCAAGGCTAAGCTGCCTATTCTCCCGAATTCAATACCTCTGATTTGCAATTGAATTGCCGATCAAAGTCGACAATGGCACGAGAATTTGTTTCTTGCAGTTGCCCTCTTGATTTGCTTTAGTAGCCAAAGACCACCTGACTCACAAGTCAGAATTCGCCTTCAAGGTTTGTCGATTGTCGGACTTGCTTGCAACTAATCGCTATCTACCCATGGTCAAAGTGAATTCATGATTGCCCAGGCCTGCTTCCACGTCGCGCCTTCATTTCTCACTGGAATCGAAGGCGGGATCATAGTAGTTCAATGATCGCCCCAGTCAACGTCTTCTTCTCCACCCAATCACCGTCCAATGTCTCTAGAATCCCCAAAATTTGTTGCTCCTTGAATCGCCTAACTAAATTGCTATCGGAATTGGCCTTCCCATTCCATTGAATCTGCCTCGCCCTTCCACTTTGAGCAAGACTTACTGAAATTCGCGGTTGGGCGTCCTCCTCTTGCTTCGCCTTCCAAGATCGAACCAATAGTTGCTTGTTTGCTTGGTTACGATCGGCCCTTGGTTGCTTTGTAATTAGATCAAAAATGTTGGCCTATCTAATCTGTTGAAGCTCATTGAGAGTTCAACTGTATTGCCAGAAATTCACGGTTGAGGATTGATCGACTTTGTTCGCCTTCAGTTCCGAGCCAACACTCACATCCTCGTGCGTCGGAATCAAATTCTAAAATTCAACTGAAAGTCGAAATTGCCTGGCCAAGTCGCCTTCAAATTCCAAACTGGAATTACAACCAATAATCGATCAGAATTCACCAGCGGATCTCGATTTCGATCAATCCTTGTTTCCTTCCAACTTAGATATGAAATGCGGACAAAGCCACTGCTCGAACTCGCCTGAACTACCAGTTTCCGTAATCACCTTTGTCTCGTCTTCACGTCTAGAATCGATTGAAATCACAGTCAAAGAACAACGGCTCTGATACCAAATGTTACGACCCTAGGGTTTGGCTAGAGTTTAGGAAGTAAATTGGCAAGAGCACGGGAAAGAAAAAACAGAAAGGGAGGGAGAGAAAGAACATAATAGAAAGAATTGAGGGAGAACAGAGAAAGCTGAGGGAGAGTTAGGAGAATTGAGAGAGGGAAATGGAATTCAATTATCATTCAAAAGCTACTATATTCTAACTACTCCAGCCTATTTATAGGCTTACAACTGAATATACTAATAGTTATAACAGAAAATACAATCAAAATGATAAACATATAATTCGTGTGACTATTATATCCTTGGGGTTGTGACAGTCCCATCTAAAAACCAATGAAATCTTAATAGAGGTTTTGGGCAATAGAATTATACACTATCCAATTACCACTCTACACAATCACTAAAACAATTAGAGGTTGCTTACATCTACACAATCATATGTCTTATCAATAGTTCCTCATATAAAATTATTGTCTCTAGAGATAGACTAGTATTGGTGAGACCATCCTAAGATCTATTCCACATTCCAAATAAACCTATTCCATGTCAACTTTATGATCCAAAAGTGCCTACCTCTATCATGCCACACACAATGCACAAGATATGATGTACAACATCCCAATCCATGTTCCACTTGCCAAAACAATATGTATTTCAAGTGATATCAAAAATGATGTTCGATTGCATGCGCTTGATGAGATATCAGCTACCTCTTTTGCTAATAACATTCTATCCTCTATTCTCTATCAGAGTTAATACTACAAACTTTAGATTATTACCCTTCCAAGCGAAATTGCATTACCTTCAGTAGCAAGTGTTGGTGTCTATAACTATGGATGTGTCACATAACTGAGGGTAGCTATGTAATTGTGTCTCTCATTCTGTTAGGATATTTTCCCTTTTGTCTTTTCCTTTTTTTCCCTGTAGCTAAGGTGGTTACACTGCCTTGTCCTATAGCTAAGGTTGTTATATGCTGTGGGCTTATATAAATTGAGCCACAGCCTACATTGGAAGCATGAATGAATTGACAAACATTTCCTAATTCTCTCCTATCTTTTTCCTCCTCTCTCTCTTTTCTCTCTATCTCTTCCCCTCTTTTCTCTTAATTCCCGTTGATTTCTCCCCAAACACCCCTCGTCAGATTCAGCAATCTGACAGGATGCCAAAAATTAACATTTAATAGGCCATGCACTTGTAAATTGACAGAAAGCTTCATTGCAACATCTATGCAGTTCCTCTATTATGATGATTCATGTACATTTGACACATTACTGTCACATTACACTATCATGAACCACAAAGCATGGATGCCTGTCTGACCAATTAAAAACTATCAAGTGTTTCTGAAAAGAGAGGATCGACGCACACTTCAATCAAAACGAAAAACCACTACAAGTAACATGAATACCTAACATGAATACCCAACACCAATACCCATGACACATGGGAATTACTGAAGTTCAATATCCAATTGCTCGAATTGCACTAGAACAACTGTACAATCCGATGCACCCACAAGAGTTGCAGCTATATCCAGCGCAATAAAACGACCAATCTCATAACCCTAAAAAAAATTTAGAAAATAGCGAAATCTTAAATAAAATTCAACCAAAAAAGGAAAAGCAGCATACTTGGAATCTTCACCCGACCATTAATGGTATAACCATCACCAGTCCTGCCGAAAACGAATTAAAACATAAGATTGAGTGAACTTCAGTTTTCACAATAAAGAGCATAGACATAATAGTATCCCAATTCCCGATTTTCCCAAATTTTCTCAGCAACGGAACGGAGAAGGGACACACAACAAGAGCCGAAGAAAAAGGTACCCGGGCGTGATCGCGAGGGCCGAAGAGATGAGAGAGAAGCAGAAGAAAAGAAATGATAGATTCAGAAAGATCGGCTTCGATCCCTTTTCTACAGCCATGGAGAGGAGAAATTGAGCGAGATTTCAACGGCTGAATCGAAAGTTTGGAAGACCTCAGACTGAAAAGAAGAACAAGTGGTTTGTCTTGGTAGAGCCGCCGTTGGGTTCTTGCTTTGGGCTTTTAGAGTCACGGGCCGGCCAGCGTTACTCAAAAGGCTTTTAGTGATTGGATTCAGAGTCTAATGTCCTGACCACTGTACCATTTCAGAATGTTTTAACTTATAATTTAATAAATTAAAAAAAGGAGTAAATTATTTCAAACCTCCACTCGATTTTGGGTTATTTTCACCTACATTTTTCATGATTTATTTTAAATATTTTAGATTCTTGCAGTTTATTTTTTTAAATATAGTTTATTTTTAAAAAAATAAAATATAGAGACCTAAAATGTTAAAAATAAATCTCAAAATACACCTAAATAAATGACAAAAATCACATAAAAGTTATGATAAAATTTATCCAAAATTAAAATGACAACGATATATCAGCTGGCCTAGTGCACCGACTAGGTCTTGCGACTCTTGCCCATCCACTCCACCTCCACGACTCAGTCGACAAAGTAGATCGGCCAATAAATCATTGCCCAAATTAAGATCAAAACCCCCCAAACCGGCCGGTCACAAAGGTGAAGAGCCCCACAACACTTCGGCAACAATACAAGTATACTCTGCATCAGAAACAGAGGCTTCCCTCACTCTCCTTAGCATTTCCTGCTTCAACTCTCTCTTCTCGCGCGCTTCCAGTCCCTCCCCCATCTCCACCTGCACTACCAGCCTCGTCACGCAGCCTCTGAATCCCCCCTCTCCGGCGCCGGTTCCCGTCTCCGGCTCTGCGCAATTCTCTCCGTTTTGGTGATCGCCGTTCGTCTCTGTTCTCTCCAGCTCCACCAGCTTCTTGATCAAACCGTCTTCTAGCATCGCCTCTAGGGTTTCTTTCCTCGCGAGGTAAGCCAGTTCGAGAACGCATTCCACTGCCGTGGCTTGGATCGACGCGTTTTCCGAGTTCAAGAGGCTCGTGATTCTCATAATGTAGCCGTTTTCTTCCATCTTAAGCACCGAAAGACGTCCGATTAGCTTCATCAGCGAGGAGAGAACTTGGATCGAAGAACTCGAGTTCATGGATACCAGGGCCGGAATTGTTGGCCCCATCAAGACTTGTCCCACGAACACGTCCTTGTTGAATCGAATCAATGCCAGTATAACGAAAGCGCATTGTTCGCGAACCCTAATCGAGCATTCCGGTTTACAGAGGACCGATTCGAGAACTGGGAACACCTTTGCTTTCAGGATCGCTTCTTGGAAATCTCTGTCGAATCCACTTGCCAGAAGCTCTTCGAAGTTCATCAGTGCCCTCACCCGCTCTTCCTCGTCTCCGGATTCCTGCAGAACCTTTACAAACCTCTTGATCCTTTCCCGGCCAATCAGGGCTCGAACTTGAGCCTCAATTGTGCCGGCAATCGCTGAGATTTTATAATTGGTGAATTGGCGACGAATGAAGGATCTCAGGCCATTATCCTGGGAACTCTGCAGCTTGTTGAACTGGTTTTTGAGGTCCATAAGTGACACGGAGAGATTAAAGAGAGCACTCGATTCAGTGGAGCTGGAAAGGACTGATTGCAGTCGAGTTTCGAGCTCCAGAAGAGCTTTAATGGCGTCCATGTTGGTGGTGGAGTATAAAGGAATGGGAATGGCCTTCAGATCTTCAGAGGCTCTCTTGAGAGCTTCCAGGAATCTCAGCTTGGATTGATCTTCTTGGTTTTCTTCCATGGCTGCTCTGGTTTGGAGTTTAAGAAGAAGGGTAGTATGTATCGTGTTGCTCAACTTCCAACTACCAGTCCAAGTGAGGGATCAACTATTCACAGGCTCCCAACTCTTTTTTTTTAAATTATTTTTTACTGTTTATGAAAACTTGTAATTATTATGATTTAGGACGTATTAAGTAAATTTATTAGGTTTGCCTAATATTTTATAAATTATATATATTATGTACATATATATAAATTTGTGTAATGATTTTTTGAATATAAGATTTTAACCTTATATATAGCTCATATTTTTCTATATAAAAAAGAGATAATATCAATTTTAAGAGTTATTTCACTTGATAACTTAAGTTAATTTCACTGAAAAAGTAATTTAAATGCGTGGATAACATTTTATAACTCAATTTATTGTGGAGAGATTGATGGTCTAAGCGGCTATTAGACCTTTATTAAAATTTAATAATAATATTATTAATATTATTACCTTTTAGACTTCAATAATAATAATAAAAAATTAAATTAAAATTGATAAGTAAGTACATACCTTTCACTTAAAAACTATTAATAATGTTCAAACCATTTAACAGTGTTAACTGATAAATTTTATTACTTACACACTAAAAATATAATATTAAGAATGTTGCTTTCTTGACATTAAATTTTAAGCTAACAATTTGTCGATACCGAGATAGTGGCTAGCCTATTTTACTAATTAGGGTTGGAAACTTTTTTTTGGAAGAAAAATATTATATTATCAGTGCATGATACAGTAATAATAATTAGGTTCTAAAAAGAAATATAATGACGAAGTTTTCTCCTTTTTAATATGATAGTCTAAATCAACCACTCCATAGTTGTTAGGGGTTGGTTTGATTTGTTGTTAGCTTTAAATTTTTAGTTCTATTTTTATTTTTTTAAAATTAAAAAATAATATTTAGTGTCCTGTATTGGTTTTCAAAATTAGAAAATAAACACAATTTGTATTGTTTTGTTTATTATTATTGTTTGGTTTTTGGTTTTATTTAATAAGTATGTGATCATTTTGCTCTGCGTAGTCAGGCAAAATTTTTATCTGTGATTTACTTTCTCTATTAAAATTAAGGACACTAATGACGGTGGACCGCTCATGGTCAATAATTTTAAAGTCAATCAAATTCACATTTTTTTAAATGTTTAATCAAACTAAGATAGTTATTATAAAATTTATTTAAAGTACAATCGATGTGATTATGATCAAATCTTGTCGTATCACAATTTTTACCCATATAAATTTATCATATCACGACTTGTTAATTATTTTTGTAACTATAATTAAAAATTATTGATTAGTAAATATATTGAGAAAGTGTTCAAAAATTCTCAAATTATATAAAAAATTAAATATAAAAATTTAATTCACCCTCAGATAGAGAAAACTATTATGATTATTATATAATAGGTGGTTTATATTTATATGTTAATTAAAATATAATAATATATCATAAAAATATATTAATAAAAATGCATTTTTCCAAGATTTTATATAAAATTATTTCAAAAGAATATTTCTCCAATAACAGATTGACAATATCAGTTGAAAATTACATATCTAAAAAAATTTTGATATCACTAAAAATATCACTCATAACTAAAAAAAAAAAAAGCTTTTTGGACAATAATTTTGTAAACAACTTATCAAATTCATTGTTTTTTTGGAATTACAAGTTGATTTCTGTAAATGTTGGGTTTTTAGGATATCAATGTGCAAAATCATCAATATAACAAGCGAGGGAGGGGATAGTCGTGCATATGTGATTTCAAATCGTTATTTTTATCAAAAAGCCATTACCGGAAACTGTGCAGCATAACCGTCACTCTCGCGCTCTCTCTCTCTCTCTCTCTCTAACAATCTCTTCATTCAAAGTACAATGCGATCTCGTCTGTCCTTCATTTTCACTTCACGTAAACATGTAGAGATTTGTTTGGATAAGAAACCGTTTCCGATCTGTGTTTCGTCGATCATCCTCTGAGAAGCTCTACGATCTGTGAAAGCCGTCAATGGCGGGAAACGACTGGATAAACAGTTACCTAGAAGCGATTCTGGACGTCGGGCCGCCACTGGACGACGCCAAATCGTCGTTGCTGTTGAGAGAAAGAGGCCGGTTCAGCCCCACCCGCTACTTCGTGGAAGAAGTCATCACCGGCTTCGATGAGACAGATCTCCACCGCTCCTGGGTTCGAGTACGGACCTAGTTTGGTTTCTGGCGAATTCAAGCTTATTTCAGTGGAAGCAAAATTTGTAGAGTGTGCAATGTTCTCACCGCTGTGCTGACTTCTTTTTTGATGTATGATGATGTATTTTCAGGCTTCATCCATTAGGAATTCGCAGGAGAGGAATACCAGATTGGAGAACATGTGTTGGAGGATTTGGAATTTGGCTCGCAAGAAGAAGCAGGTTTTGCTAAAATGCTCTTATTTGATTTCTATTTATATATGTAACTTCCTATTTTCTGAAGGAAGTGAATGAAAGTAGGCTGTGGTACTTTACGATGATTTAATTTGAGTGGACTTGGTTTATGTGTAATTAGAGATTATGATCGGAGAGAGAGAGTGGAGGGTTAATCAGAAATTAAATTCTAGTCATGGTGTTGAATGCATTGGTCTTAAGTTCTGCATACTTCCCAATTGAAAATTTTGGTTTGCTATATGGTGATCTATTACTTGGAAATTTGGTCATTGGTCCTGATGTTATTCACCTTGATTCGTGCTTGTTTCCCTTTTAAAGCTTCATCGCCTGATATTTACCGCGTGAATCGTCCACGTGCCTTTATCACCTCTCTGTTATTTAATTACTTGATGAGATCCATGAACAGCAGTGGTTTCCCACTATTAACAATAAAAACAAAGGAGCTCGTAAACAAATGTTATTGAAGATATCATAAGAATTAGACTGGTAACTAGATTTCTTGTTATATTAAACAATGGTCTCTGTACATTTTGCACAGTTGTCAACTAATCTTTTCCACTTCTTGCTAATGATTAATGTTACTCATGGAGTTGAATTATGCATGCTTGTGAAATGCTCTTTTTACATTGCATGGACTGGATTTTTGTATCTCACAGTTGTAATTGCGTAAATTCTATACTAAGTTTATCATAAAAACAAAATAAAGAAGAAAAAGAAAAAGATACTGTAGCAGTACATTACATGGAGCTGATATTAGGATATCTTGCATTTATACAATGAATAAGTTACACAACAAAATATGGAGTTAAGTTGAATTTTCACTAGAAATTCTTCAGAAAAATATCCATCCATAATTATAGAATATGAAGTATAGATTACTATATACCAACTGAACTAATAATCATTCATGATTTCATAATTGAGTCACGCCATACTGGCTCATGATTGGATGGATTGGATTTTTGTATCTCCCAGTTACAATTGCAGAAACTCTATAATAAGTTTTTTCATCAGAAAAAAATAAAGAAGAAAAAGAAAAAGACTGCAGCATTACATAGTCAGAGGTGGTATTGATATATTCATTACGGGAGTAATGGAAAAGACTAGGAACTTGATAACTGCATATAAGTCTGAATAAACACAAGAAAGGAATATGCAGGTGGTGAAGTTATGTAAAATTAATAAGTGAGCTGTTCAAGCTAAGCTCTTGGTGGACTTGCTTAGCCATTGGCTGCTCTTGCATTCAATTGTCTAGATTCTTTTTTTTGCACATCTGTTCTTATCAGATCTTTGAAATTGAATATTTGACTGCAATTTTTGCAACTGGTACAATATGTTGTCATCAAATTTTCCTTAAGATCGAACTCCGGTCAAGATAAAGTAATTTATATCCAAAATGGTCATTGCAACATTGACATGACATTGTTAATTGTGTTAAAAGACAGAAAATTATGTTTTGACTTCACTTCCAAATTATGGTTTCTAATATTTGTTACAGGAAATTCATCTAAAAGTAAACCTAGACAGTTTTTTGTGGAGAGGTCTATATCTTGGAATTTTTGTGTCTGTTTCTACATTTTATTCCCTTCTTATTTTTAATGAACAGATTTAGTTTTAGGAAGGTTTAATTGCAAGTTTAAGTAGGCATCCATGTTATAACTTTTGTATGATTCATGTGTAATGTCCTGAAATATGTTGGGTGGAGTTTCAAATTATATGCAGGGTTGTTTCAGAACAGTTACCTTTATTTTTGTTGTTATCTTCGTTGTTATCAATGTGTTTCTGTTGTTATATTCTACACTTCCCAACCCCCTAACCAACCACATGCTTGATAACAATGGTGGCGAGGTACCTTGTGATTACCTTTTCATACAGTCAACTTGGTTTTTCATGTAGCTTGAAGCTGAGGAAGCTCAGCGCACAGCTAAACGGAGAGTTGAACGTGAAAAAGCTCGTAGAGAGGCTACTGCTGATATGTCAGACCTATCAGAAGGAGAGAAAGAAGTTTCACCTCATGGTGGTGGCAGTAGAGGAAAAATACCAAGAGTCAGTTCTGTTGATGCAATGGAGAACTGGGCTAGGAAACAAAAGGAAAAGAAACTCTACATTGTGTTAATAAGGTACAGATAATTTTTCTCCACTTCAGAAATATATTGAGAACACTTCACTTTTGATAAAAGCTTACGTAAGAATCTATTGAATACACTCTTTATCTTAAAAGAAATTCATTTCTTACTGATGTTCAGTAACTGTCTTGCTGTCTGCTAAGTACATCAGATGTTCATGATGGCATTTTTTTATTTTTAACCACAAGTTTCCCTGCAGCCTCCATGGCTTGATACGTGGTGAAAACATGGAACTTGGTCGTGATTCAGATACTGGCGGTCAGGTGCCTCCTGGACTTGATTTCGATAAAATTCATGTTGACATTTTCTAATGTTTAGTTAGAAATTAGTTTACACCTGTAGTATGAAGATCTGAAAGTTATCTCATGGGATGTTCTTGCATATTACTTTGGTACTCAGGTTAAGTACGTTGTAGAACTTGCGAGGGCCTTGGGTGCAATGCCTGGAGTTTATCGGGTTGATTTACTGACGAGGCAAGTGTCAGCATCAGATGTAGATTGGAGTTATGGTGAACCAACAGAGATGCTAAACCCAATTAACTCTGAAGATGACATCCAAGAAACTGGAGAGAGCAGTGGTGCCTACATAATTCGTATACCTTTTGGCCCAAAAGATAAATACATTCCCAAAGAGCTTCTTTGGCCTTACATCCCTGAATTTGTAGATGGTGCACTTACCCACATTATACAGATGTCTAAAGTTCTTGGTGAACAAATTGGTGATGGGGAACCAGTCTGGCCTACTGCAATCCATGGGCATTACGCAGATGCAGGTAATTCTGCTGCTCTCCTGTCTGGAGCTTTAAATGTGCCAATGCTTTTTACTGGCCACTCACTTGGTCGAGACAAGCTCGAACAACTTCTTAAGCAAGGACGACAGTCAAGAGATGAAATAAATGATACATACAAAATAATGCGGCGCATAGAGGCTGAAGAAATATCTCTTGATGCTTCTGAAGTAGTTATTACTAGTACTAGACAAGAAATAGAAGAGCAATGGCGTCTGTACGATGGATTTGATGTTGTATTAGAGCGAAAACTAAGAGCAAGGCTTAAACGCAAGGTCAGCTGTTATGGAAGGTCTATGCCTCGCATGGTTGTAAGTATCAAGATTGTTTTTTCGTTGAACAAATGAGTCCTTCGGTAGCCAAAGCAGGCATTATTTGATTATTGTTGTGTCCTTATTTGGTAGCTTAGCTCATTTCACTATTTTCTACTTGTGCATGTTTATGCGGAATTGTCATGATGGTGTTAGGTTATTCCTCCTGGAATGGAGTTTCATCACATTGTTCCACATGATGCTGATATGGATGGGGAAGCAGAAGAAAATGAAGATAATTTAACAACGCTAGATCCACCTATTTGGTCTGAGGTTGTAACAACTCTGCTTAAGTTTTATGTGTTTGTGATGGAAATTCCTTTGCCTAGTTGATTTGATTTTCCAATTTATTTCCATGCAGGAAATCATCCACTAAACATCTTTGGTCTAATTCCAGTTTCTATTTCACTTTTAATCTTTGTTTATTTGCAATTTTGCAGATAATGCGTTTCTTTACTAATCCACGCAAACCAATGATACTTGCACTTGCCAGGCCAGATCCAAAAAAGAATATATTGACTTTAGTGAAAGCTTTTGGAGAATGCAAGCCATTGAGAGAACTTGCTAACCTTGTATGTTTAACCTTTGAGTAGCATTTTCTGATGGATATTTGTCTCGAACCGGTGGAATGGTAGGTTACCAGGGTACATTTTTCAGCACCGATCACTGAATATGCCTTTGCATTTCTGTTGTTTCAGACATTGATAATGGGAAACCGTGATGCTATTGATGAAATGTCCAGCACAAATGCATCTGTTCTTCTTTCAATACTAAAAATAATTGACAAGTATGATCTGTATGGTCATGTGGCCTATCCTAAACACCACAAGCAGTCTGAAGTTCCTGATATATATCGCCTTGCAGCAAAAACAAAGGTATGCTTTGAAAATCACAACTTGAATCGCTGTAGGAGGATTCCATGTCGCACTCTCATGAAGCAAATGGATTGACTGGTTGGACAAATCACCTGAAGTTATATTGTAAATGCCTTTTGAGTATATGGGTTTTGCAAGTCCTTTACTTTGATGTCTTTTATATTACCTTCTCTTTCCCCTTTTTCGTGCCTTGTTGGTGTTATTATCACAAAGAAGGAAGCTAAAGTAACATATCATTTATCACCATTTCATTAATTGAAGTACTTGCCCACCAGTTAATTATATCATTGATGTGAAAGATACATATGACATCATTCACAGCAGGTCTTGTTTAATTTTATTGTCAACTTGTGTACTAAGAAAGGGAAGTGCGAGCGTAGATCAAAGATCATTTCACTTTGCAGCTCTTTATGCTTGTGTTGATACCATTAGTGGTGATAAGAGGACTATTTCTAGAATTCATAATTTTGTCTTTTGGATTTTGTTGGAGAGTCCTAGTGTTGAAAGACTCCTAGCAGCTAAAGAAGTTATCAGAAAAAGAAGAAATCACAGCCGATAAGCAGCAAGAAGAAATCCAAATCTGATGAAGATAAAGATCAAGAGTAGCTGAAAATAAAACCCATAAAATCAGGATATAAAATAGGAAAAGATAGCATTTATCTTGTTTTAAATTGTTCTCTATAGTCGGTCAGTCCTAATCTCCTAATTAGTAGGATTAGATAGCATATAACTTTGTATAAAGTAGAACTACAACGTGTGATTGAATTTTTAATCGAGATCTTTCTTTCATCTCTCGATCCAAGTTTCAGGTTCCTAGTTAGGAGCCTGTTGTGTTCATGGTATCAGAGCTCGGTTTGTAATAACCAAGACTCTCAACATGGCTGGTTTCAATCCAGCAATCCCAGATCCTACGATAGAAGAATCCTCTCGTAGCTCAGTTCCCCAACCACAGGTTACACCGGCGACCATAACTCCCACCAATATCCTCACCATGGAGAGCCAGACGTTGCAGATTACACAACACAAGCTAAACGGAAGGAACTTCAGAGAATGGTTCCAATCCGTGACCTTGGTAATCAAAGGCAAAGGGAAGTTCGGCTATCTTACCGGAGCAGTCCCAATTCCTCCAGAAGAATCAACCGATTACCAGCGATGGGAAGTAGAAAACTCCATCCTCATGGCATGGCTGATCAATTCGATGGAATCAAAGATAGGCCGAACCTATCTGTTTTACAAGACCGCAAAAGAATTATGGGATGCAGTCCAAGAATTATACTCTGATCTTGAAAACACAGCCCAGTGTTTTGAGATCAGAGCGACTATTAGGACTACAAAACAAGGTGGTCTTGGGGTCACCGAATATTACAACAATCTCGTAGAACTTTGGCAAGAGATGGACTTATTCTATGATCCAAAATGGGAGTGCTCGAGTGATA
The DNA here is from genome assembly GCA_036245055.1 of Diospyros kaki. Lineage (NCBI taxonomy): Eukaryota > Viridiplantae > Streptophyta > Magnoliopsida > Ericales > Ebenaceae > Diospyros > Diospyros kaki. Next base: position 36,360,367 of record BSEG01000001.1, on the reverse strand, counting down.
GTCAAAAGTACAACAAGATGTTGGAGAAGGAGCGAGTATTCGATTTCCTCCAAGGCTTGAATCCGGAATTGGATGAAGTAAGAGGTCGACTACTCGGCATCAAACCATTACCATCTATCAGGGAAGTTTTCTCGGAAGTCAGAAGAGAGGAAAGTAGGAGACGAGTCATGCTGACTCAACCAAAAACAAATACTGGTTATGCTCTTGCTGCATCCAAGAAGGAAGAAGTCTCTAAGGCAAAACAGTGGTGTGAACACTGTAACAAGCCTTATCATACGAAGCAAACATGCTGGAAGCTTCATGGAAAGCCACCCAACTGGCAACCAAGGGGCAAGAAGGAGAGGGAACGACCAGCATATGCAGCTGCTAGTATTCAGAATACAGCAACAGCACAAACAACAGAAAAAGGTATGGGATTAAAGCTTACAGCTGAGTAGGTGGAGTTCTTACAAAGCCTGCTGAATGGCACTCATATTTCAAAAGAATCAGATGGAGGTACAGCTAATACATCAATAACACAAAGAGGTAATTCAGTGATCTCTTTAACTGCTAGAAGAATGAGTGAGTGTTATTGGGTAGTAGATACCGGAGCATCCGATCATATGACCGGATCTACTACCATATTCGAAAGTTTTTAGGAAAAGGAGAAGGAACTAACAGTTTTAATGGCAGATGGAACCGTATCCTCGGTTAAGGGAAGAGGAAGTGTGTGTGTGGCTGGTTTAACTCTTGATTCAGTCTTGTTTGTGCCAAATTTAAAATGCAGTCTGCTATCAGTGAGTAAACTCACTAAAGATTTGGATTGTATTGTAATTTTCTTCCCTTTACATTGTATTTTTCAGGATCGGTCCACGGGGAAGATGATTGGCAGTGCTGAGGAAAATGATGGTCTCTATTGGATGATGGACAACAAGTCTTCTCCTAGTCAGTTAGCTTCTAGTTTTACTCATCCCAGTTTTTCCCTTTCAGTTAGCTTGAATCCTGAAATTTTGTTATGGCATAGACGCCTTGGTCATCCTAGCTTTCAATATTTGAAACACCTATATCCTGATTTATTCATTAATAAAAACGATTTGGTGCTCAATTGTGATCATTGTGTTCTAGCCAAACAAACTCATGGCTCTCATCTACCAAAACCATACACTCCCTCAAAACCATTTTACTTGATCCATAGTGACATTTGGGGACCAGCTAGGGTTCCAAACTTGAATGGTGGTAGATGGTTTGTGACATTTATAGATGACCACATAAGAGTATGTTGGGTATACCTAATGAAAGAGAAATCTGAGGTTTGCACAATTTTTCAGAACTTTCACAAGCTAATTCTAAACTTATTTCAGTCCTCAATTTGTATTCTTAGGACTGATAATGGCCGAGAATATTTTTCATATTCTTTCACTCAATATCTCACCACAAATAGAATCTTACATCAAAGCACATGTCCATATACACCTCAACAAAACGGAGTGGCCGAACGAAAGAATCGTCATTTGCTTGAAGTAGCTAGAGCCCTAATGTTTACTAGTTCAACTCCGAACAAATATTGGGGTGAAGCTGTCTTAACAGCCTCTTACTTGATCAATAGGCTGCCTACCAAAGTTTTGAAATATCAAACTCCATTGCAAAACCTTGTGTCCATCTTTCCTCATATCAGGATATTCAACACTCTTCCTCCAAAAGTCTTCGGATGTGTGGCTTATGTCTATCAAACAAACCCTAATCGCCACAAACTAGAACCCAAAGCATTCAAGTGCATATTCATCGGGTACTCACCCACACAAAAGGGTTACAAATGTTATTGTCCTACATCACAAAAATTCTTTGTATCTTGTGATGTAACATTTGATGAAACAAAATTTTATCACTCAAATCAGTCACAAATCAGGGAAAACCATTGGGATCCCACTGTTCTAATACCGATCACCCTACCTATTTCCCCCTTTGTTCCTAGTAAAGAACAAGTTCAACTAGATACTGCTGGTTGCTCTCAGCCAGACATCAGCAGCCTTGATAACCTTGAATTATTGCCTACCTCAAGTCCTAAAACAGTTCATCCACCAGCAGAACTAGTAGAGACTGATATGGAGGGAGACTTGAGTCCTAAGAACCCAATTAAAGTATATTCAAGAAGGCAGAAACTATCGGATCCTCAAATCAACCAATCATTGGAACCAAAGACAGATCCACAAAGTGAAGAAAACAGCGATTTGAATCTGCCGATTGCAATCAGAAAAGGAGTCAGGTCTTGTGCAAAACATCCAATATCAAACCATTTATCTTATTCCAAGTTGTCTCCCCAGTTTAAAGCTTTCACTACAACCATGGATGGAATGACTATCCCAGGCAGTATACATGAAGCATTGAGAGACCCGAACTGGAAAGAAGCTGTGATGGAAGAGATGAAGGCATTGGAGAGCAATCAAACTTGGGAGCTGGTTGATACACCAAAAAACAAGAAGATTGTAGGCTGCAGATGGGTATTCACTATCAAATACAAATCAGATGGAAGTATAGACCGATATAAAGCAAGATTAGTTGCCCAAGGGTACTCTCAAACCCATGGGATAGATTATGAAGAAACTTTTGCTCCGGTGGCAAAACTAAATTCTATTAGGGTGCTTCTATCTATTGCTGTAAATTTAGACTGGGAGTTGCTCCAATTCGATATCAAGAATGCATTCCTAAATGGTGAGTTGGAAGAGGAAGTATATATGAAGATTCCACCCGGGTTTGAGGATCAAGGAGCAGTTGGAAAGGTATGCAAGTTATATAAATCTCTTTATGGTTTAAAACAGTCCCCTAGAGCATGGTTTAAGAAATTCAGCTCAACTTTGAAACAATTTGGCTATAAGCAAGGCGAGGCTGACCATACCTTATTTGTTAAAGCTGAAAATGGAAAAAGATGCATCTTAATAGTCTATGTGGATGATATTATCGTTACAGGGGATGATATTGATGAAATGGCTGCTTTAAAACAGAAACTAAAAGAAGAGTTTGAGGTGAAGGACTTGGGAAAAATGAAATATTTTCTGGGAATGGAAGTAGCAAGAAGCAAAGAAGGAATGATGATATCCCAAAGGAAGTATACGATTGATCTCCTAAATGAGACAGGAATGATTGGATGCAAACCAAGACATACTCCTCTAGAAAGAAATTGGAAATATGAAAAAAGGGATGGTGATCCACTAGTTGATAAGGGAAAATATCAACGATTAGTTGGAAAATTGATTTACCTCTCCTTGACACGACCAGATATAGCCTATTCAGTGAGCATTGTAAGTCAATTCATGCATGCTCCCACTCAACAACATTTGACGGCTGTTTATCATATTTTGAGATATCTAAAAGGCACACCGGGAAAAGGGTTGATGTTCCAAAAGAGTAATGAAAGGAATGCTGAAGGTTTCTCTGACGCAGATTGGGCTGGCTCAGTTGTCGACAGTCGGTCTACATCAGGTTTTTGTACAAAATTATGGGGAAATCTAGTTACATGGAGAAGTAAGAAGCAAACAGTTGTGGCAAGAAGTAGCGCGGAAGCAGAATTTAGAGCAGTTGCCCAAGGGATTTGTGAACTAATTTGGATAGTGAGACTAATGGAGGATCTACAAATGCCTCTAATCAAACCAACAAGACTATATTGTGATAGTAAATCTGCCATAAGTATTGTCAATAATCCAGTGCAACATGATAGAATGAAACATGTTCGAATTGATCAAAGTTTCATCCAACGAGAAATTGAAGAAGGAGATATAAGGTTAGTCTATATTCCCACAGCAGACCAAGTGGCAGACGTTCTCACCAAGTCCATGGCAAGACCGGGGTTTGAGACTCTCATTAACAAGCTAGGAATGAGAGATATCTATTCCTAGGCTTGAGAGGGGGTGTTGGAGAGTCCTAGTGTTGAAAGACTCCTAGCAGCTAAAGAAGTTATCAGAAAAAGAAGAAATCACAGCCGATAAGCAGCAAGAAGAAATCCAAATCTGATGAAGATAAAGATCAAGAGTAGCTGAAAATAAAACCCATAAAATCAGGATATAAAATAGGAAAAGATAGCATTTATCTTGTTTTAAATTTTTCTCTATAGTCGGTCAGTCCTAATCTCCTAATTAGTAGGATTAGATAGCATATAACTTTGTATAAAGTAGAACTACAACGTGTGATTGAATTTTTAATTGAGATCTTTCTTTCATCTCTCGATCCAAGTTTCAGGTTCCTAGTTAGGAGCCTGTTGTGTTCAGATTTGATAGTCCTCTTCCAAATTCTTATAGAATTTTGTTCCCTGAGCTGCCAGACTGGTTGCTTGATTTTGTCTCCATGTATAGGGATGAAAAGGTTATTTATAGTTTTGTTTACGACAAAAAAAAGGATAAAAAATAACAATAATTTAACTGACAAGATAATAATTATTTAAATTAATTAAATAACAATAATGATTTTTTTTTATTAAAAACATAAAAATGATGACTCAACAATAACGATGACAACGACAAGAAAGAGAAAAAAAAAAAAACTTGGACAAGACACCCTTCTCAAAAATAAAAGAAATTAAGCCTAATACACGAGGATAAACGGGGTTCACGAGAGGATTTGGGAAAGTTGTAGGCCATTGGGTTGTTGAGCACCATATCCATGTCCATGTCCCATCTCTGGCTCTTGAACCCTCAAAAAGGATCCAAATTGTTCTCCCCTCCCCCCTCCAACGTGATTCAATGTGTAGTCTCCATGTCTTGAGGAAGAGAAGCCCCTTGGACTTGCATTCTTGCTTGAACATCCTTTATCTTGGTGTTCAAGAATGAAATAAACTCAGTTAAATCTTCCAACCCCAGATGCCTCACTTGGTCTCTAGAAACCATGCACTGGCTCATCGTGCGATGCATCTCCTTATCCCTGTTCTCCCCTCCATTTGTTTGGTCAATTTCTTTTCCACCTTGTCGACCTTCTTCGAAGTGTGTTCACTTGATTACGTGTGTATGTTGATGAAAGAATATGATTTGGGTAAATACCCAATTCTAGTTACCTGCCATTTTTGTCTTTAATCTATTTTCTAAGCATAAATCAATTGCTTGTATTGCACTATTATCTTTCTACTTCGAGTTATACTAACAGATAAAATTTTCTAGGGTGTCTTCATCAATGCAGCGTTCATCGAGCCATTTGGGCTCACTCTTATAGAGGTGTTTCCTTTACTTTATTATTTCCAGAGCTTCCATTTCATTTACTATTTAGCTAATCCAAGGTTAGTTCTGTCATTGAACAGGCAGCAGCTCATGGTTTGCCTATGGTCGCCACAAAAAATGGAGGTCCAGTTGACATTCATCGGGTCTGACCATTGTTGGAACTTCATTGTTCAAAAGATGTTCTAATTTTCTCATTGGAGCTGTGTAGTCCGTGTAGTAATATGAACTTTCATCTTTGTTTCCAATCTGATCATGATCTTATTTCAGGTTCTTGATAATGGTCTGTTAGTTGATCCCCATGATCAGCAATCTATTGCTGATGCTCTTCTGAAGCTCGTGGCAGATAAGCAGCTTTGGGGAAGATGTAGACAGAAAGGGCTAAAAAATATTCATCTTTTCTCATGGCCAGAGCACTGTAAGACATACTTGTCTCGAGTTGCCAGCTGCAAACCAAGGAAGCCACAATGGCAAAAAAATGATAATAGATTTGATAAGTCAGAACCAGATTCACCCAGTGATTCCTTGAGGGACATCCAGGACCTATCTCTGAACTTAAAGATGTCCCTGGATGGTGAAAAAATGGAAGGGAGTGGCACATTTTCTAGTGCTTTAAATTACGTACGGAATGCTTATGATGGAAAGAGCAGATTAGAGAATGCACAAAATGCTGGCACCCTAGAAAAAGCGGACCATAATTTCAGTAAATCTGTAACATTGAGGAGGAGGAAGTTTCTCGTTGTCATTGCTGTGGATTGTGATATGACTTCTGATTATCTTGATATCATTAAAGTGATTGTTGAGGCTGCAAGACCAGAAAAGGATGCAGGGTCCATAGGCTTAACATTGTCAACAGCCTCAAGCATAACTGACATATTATCTCTTCTGGAATCAGGTGGTCTAAGTCCAATGGACTTTGATGCTTTTATATGCAACAGTGGCAGTGAACTCTATTATCCATCATCAATATCTGAAGATAGTCCTTCTGCACTTCCCATTCTAGCAGACTCAGATTATAGCTCACACATTGATTACCGTTGGGGTGGAGAAGGTTTGAGGAAAACATTGGTTCGCTGGGCTGCTTCGGTCAATGATAAAAAGGGAGTAGAGGGAGGACAAGTTGTTGTAGAAGATAAATTAGGATCAACTAACCATTGCTATGCATTCAAAATTCAAAATCCAGCATCGGTAAACAGCATCTGCATTTTGTTTGTGGAAAGCTTCCCTTTCAATTTGATGTTTATTTAAAATTCACTTCCTAAATCAATTGATTTATTTGTCTCATTGTATTCTTTTTAATACTGTCTTTGTAGGCTCCCCCTGTTAAGGAAGTTCAGAAATTGATGCGAATTCAGGCTCTTCGATGCCATGTTATTTATTGTCAGAATGGTACAAAGATGCATTTTATCCCTGTGCTGGCTTCTCGATCACAAGCTCTCAGGTACCACACGGCTATCTTTTTTTTATTAGAACATTCCTAGCTTTTGACACCCCCCCCCTCTTCGCGGATGTGATCTCATTTTTTATGATGTTGTACCATTGAATTTAAAGTTTCATGATTTGAAATTTATTGACTTAGATGGTCATTCACTTGCTACAGTTGCTTTCTCGTGGATATTGTAGACAGCCATTCATTTCATACTTTTTTATTTTTCTTTTCTATGTAGAGAGTGTCAATTGGACTGCTTTTGGTAATCAAGTGATTTGTAGTTTACTTCGCAGCATTGTATCAATGGAGAAACGTGCATCTGTATAGTTTCTTCTACTGTCAGTCATAAAATGGAGAGCTTTGATTATGGCTAATGTAGGGCTTTTTGGACAGGATGCTAGTTTCTAGGAAGGATTTTAAAGCAATTCAATTTCGTATGAGCTTACCTTTGGGCATCTATTTTAAGTAAATGAGGGAAGAATTTTCTTTAGTGCTCAGTTGCATTATTGGGCTTAACAAGTTTATCAAGTCTGTGGTATTTCTTTCGTCTTTATTGGTTTATCACTTAAGAGATAAACTTTCGGTCGCCTAAGGGTGTTCTTTGTAGAGTTTTCTGCCATTGGTTTGGTTATATCAAAATAAAATGTTACTAAGATCCAATTCAACATTATACCATAGGTGTCACTTTCCACATATTCACATATAAAATACTTCTGATGACTGGAGGATTAATAAGTGATTTCCATTTACAAAGATTTATGTGGGTTCAGAAAGCTATTTGTGCATTACACAATTAGAGGCGTCTTCATTGTCAAAAGCCTTAATCCAACTTAGTAGGATTGGCCACATTGGATTCTAGCTGTCCGATCATCTCTATAATCATATCTTCTGCAAGGGTTTATAGTTTATTATATTTTGTCTACAATTCATGTTGAAAATGGCTCCTGTATATGGTTTACTTGTTTTAAAGTTCATATGCCTTTATTCATACCTAATTTCATTCATTTACTATAATTAGCCATCAAAATCATGACTGTTATAGGAGCAGGTACTGACTGAAAAATTTACAAAAACAAAATATCTTTTTACACTGCTAGAGGAGAAGTTGATTCTACATTCCTAGCATTTAGGATGAACTTATCATTTTCTTTTAATCTCTCTTGAATTCATGTTTCTCGCTTTCTGATTGTGATTTCAACATAACCAGTTTAGCAGGCAGTCTCCGTATAATAATTTTACATTCCTTCCAGGTACCTGTATGTTCGATGGAGCGTAGACTTGTCAAAGATGGTTGTGCTCATAGGAGAAAGCGGGGACACAGATTATGAAGGATTGCTTGGTGGAGTTCACAAAACAGTGATACTGAAGGGAGTGTGCAGTGGTGCACATAAATTATATGCCAACAGAAACTATCCTCTTGAACATGTTCAGCTCTCTGACAGCCCCAACCTTGTCGAGTCTAAAGGATGCAACAGCAGCACCATCAGAGCATCATTGGAAAAGCTTGGGGTTCTATAGGGCTAAGAATTTACCTGTTCCTGCTATTATATGGTCACGAGAGATGCTGCGTCATAATGGCAGCTAAATATGCCTTTGTCTTCAACTGTTTCTCTTCTAGTCTAATAACTTGCCAATATCCCCTTGCACGAGGTATTGCAGGAAAAACTACCTAGTTCTGCTTCAGCTGTTCTGGTCCAAGCATAAGCTACTTGCCTCTGTTTCTCTTTCAGTTTCTTTTACATTTTCCAGGAAACTGGTTGCACTTCTGCATATGTATCGCACGGTTATTTTTACTGATGCAGCAGAGGGAAGCCTACCATTTCTCTGGTTTTACAGAGATGAGAGCTGGAAACAATAGGGCTTGCTGGTGGGAATGGTTTGGTTTGACAGCACAAAGAGAGGTTAGCTCTGCGTTGTCTCTGTATTAGTTTCCTCTTTCTTCAGATAATGTGCAAGTGGATGTTTGTTGATGGGCCAGAATGTGCTTGCTCTTTGTTTATTCATTCTTGCCTTTGGTGCTTCTTTTTTCCTCTCAAAAGTCAGAAGGGATTTGGTTTGGCTCTTTAATCCTTATCATTAAATTGTATTGGAAATAAGAACTTATTAAGTTCTGTCTGTGGTCCTTTAAATTTCAAAAACCAAAAGAAAGAAAAAGTATTTTCGAAATATTAAAAATTCCTCTTGAAAATGCAAACTGCAGCATTACGTAAAATGCCAACCGGGGAGATTGAGAACTTTACACTTACAAAATTCACTAAAATGTAGAAAACGCTGAATTGAATTGAATTGAATTAAAAAAAAAAAAAAAACTATTCCATGGCAACATTATTGTTTTCTCGGGAAAATTATTCCAAGAATCAACAAATTCAGGTGCTTTCAATTATCCATCCGTAGTCTCAGAAAATGTTTCACAGAATAATCAATGTTTGAATTAAAAAAATCAATTAGCTAGCCGAGTCGAATCTCATTATTTACAACCGAACCCAACCCTGCTCACAGACAACTAGACGCGCGCTCTTTATTTACAATGGAAACATGTAGTTACAGTCAAATTCAAAATCACTTGATGGCGACGAAGTTGTGAGAGAAGCGCTCGATCTGAGACTTCAACATGCCGCTGATGGAGAATCGAGATCTCTGATTGGCATCGCTCGAGGCCATCGGCATCAAGGACTCTTCGTTCTTCACCGCCAGATCGATCGGCCCCATTTCCCTCTTCACCGACTCCACGAAGTCCATGTCCACGTCTTTGCCAGAAACGTCCCGGAGGTAGAACGCGTTCACCGACTTCCCTCCCTGCGTCGCCACGTCCGCCCGAACCACCGCCAGGCCGTTCTCCCGGAGAACTCTAGTTATGTCCGACAGCAAACCTACTCTGTTTTTCGCGCGCAGTTCTAGCCGGACGCCCTGATCGAAATCAAAGATCGCAAGAGAATTACATTGATTATTATTTGCTCTTGTGCATTTCATGGAACAGATGATGAGCGTGGCTAATTTTTACCTCGCAAACTCGGCGTTCTATGGCGGCCTCTAAGCAGTTGATGACTCTTTCCTCCTCCCCCTCTGTGTTCAACGCGCATCCGTCTATGTGCCGTATGAAATACTCCTGCAAATGCCACATTGTTTCAGTTCTTGATGTCGAATTAAGCTACAGATTCTGCGACTTAGCTGGAAATTCTGCCGACCTGGAAAGCATAGCCTTCGCGAGAATCAACTGAAGCGTGGAAAATCACGTACTGCATATCTGTGAGCGTGCACACTGTGTCGAACATGAGTCGTGGCCGGTCCCTGCACTGGACGCTAACGATGGAGTATCCCCTTTCGCTACAACTCTCTATCCACACACCGCCCTTCTTACGCCCCTCATCGCCGCGCAGTCTCGGCGGCGACACCCGTGACGTCGCCCGGGATGGCCTGTCGAAGTCTCTGACGGATAGCATGAGCTGGTGCAACCGGCGCTCCACGCTGGTCATCATGGTGCCTTGCGTCCATAGAAAGTGCAAGTATTAGCATTACACTTAAAAAAAAAAGTATTTCTCTCATTAAGTGAGGTTAAATAAATAAATTTCAGTTCAAATAATGATAATTTGGCCGATGTTAGGTTGAACGGGCAAATTTTCCATTATGACCTTGATTGGGGAATTTGCCAATTCGGATTTTTCCGATTATCTCATGTACAATCTCTTATCTATATCATCACCTTCGGCTTCGCGGAGGCCAGCGGCAGTCTTGACTTGGGCGGTCGGGGAGGTGGTGGCGCGGAGGACAGTGGTGAGGTGGTCCTCGATGGCAGCGAGGCGATGGCGGTCGAAGGGAGAGTCAGTAGACTGGTCGGAGATGTAGGCGACGCAGGCCAAGCGGGCGTTGTGGCTCCATGCATGGGCCTCGACTATGTTGCAGTGCATTTCGGCGAGGGCGGCTGATATCTCGGAGAAGAGACCGGGGTGATCGGTTCCGGTCATTTCAATGGCCGTGTGCTGATCACTGTGAGCTTCTGCTTGTTGGGATTCCAACATCTGCTTGCTGGTCCAGGGCTTGGCTTTTCTGGCCTCTCTCGTCGGCGTTCCTATGGCCTACATGCACATGAACGGTACGTACGTAATTGCCATTCTCTCATGCATTAGAATTTATTAATCATGCATAGACACATGGCCCATATATATATATTACCTGCTGGATGTAGTTGATGACTCTTTGATCTCTGAGTTTGTTGCCATGCGCATCTTTGACGTGGAAAACTATATATAAATTGAGAGAGAGCAGAACTTTTATAAGTTAGTCTTGTGAAAATTTCATATATAAAATGTATACACATAAGAAAGGGAGAGACCATCCATGAACCATCCAGCATCAGAGGAAATGTATCCCTTGGAAATAGTGAGGTTCATATCTGTCAAGACTTGCACTACTTCTAGTAGGAGACCCTGCTTGTTTACGCTATCTACCTGCAATTAACATTAAAAGTAATTATTATACAGAAATATGTACGTATATCATCTTTATATAGGCTCATTCCTTTTAAGATTTGGACTCATAATTGATAAATTGTGATCCTGCACTGCAGGCAGGCATTGTCTTGGGGAGTTTCTATGATTCCGTTTCTCTGTTTTTATATTAAATAAAAATTGACGGAGGCAGTAGTAGTACATTACCTTGACCCTGGTGCAATCTTCTAGGCTTTCATTGTCTATGCAAACTCTACAACTGCAACCCAACACGGATTCATTAAATGCTAATTAATCTGGTAATTCCATACTTTAAATTGAGTGATTAAAAGAGTCGGCTCATATGGAATTATTAATGGTTGCGATTAATTAGGCATGCATATATATATATACATTCTATTTGGAATAGGGTAATTAATTGATTAATGAAATATATATATATATATGAACGGAAATTCTATATATATATAAACAGCTTCTTAATTATGTTCGTGCAATCCATTAAGAAGAAAAAACATCAATTAGAATAGTTTGTCATCATTATCACGTTCTTTACAAAAATTCTGCAAGAATATACATACATATATATATGTGGGGTTGTACGTGCGTGCGTACGTACCTTGGGCCAAAGATCCTCTCTGGGAGGCTATCAAACTCGGGATCAAAGTACGGCCAGCAAACTTTCTTCATCGCTAATATTTCCTGCAAATCAATTAAAGCGATTTTATTAATTAAAATACAAATCATGAAGAGCCCAGAAACCACATTCGTGGAGGCTTCAGAAAGCTTTTCATTTGGAGTTTTTTTGGTTCTGTATCAATAAATAAACCCTAATTAATTGTGCCTCCCTGGAAAACTGAACTTCACTAAAATGTGATTACACATGTGTGTGTGTGTGTAGAAGAAGAAGAAGATGATGATGAAGAAGAAGGAGAAGATGAAGCATGGGTAATTAAATAGGAATTGAATTAATATTAGTATTAGGAATAGGCAGATAGAAAATTAATAAGAAAAAGCTCTTACAGATTCCTCAGCTATATATCTCCCTCTCTCATAAAAGAAGAAGAAGAAGAAGAAGAAGAAGAAAGCGACGCTAATCTTCAGCCAAAACTGGTGACAAATGCACACACAGCTCCAACTTTCTCTTTATATATATATATATATGATCAATTAATTAATTAAATGAGAGAGCGAGAGAGAGAGAGAGAGGGGGGGGGGGGAGAGAGAGAGAGAGATTGTGGGATTTGATGAGGAGGAGAGCAGAAAGTACTGGTGGATGAGCTTAAATAGGATTTGCATGGGAAAATTAATCAAAGGCATGAAAATGAGTGGTCGAAAATGGGTTTGGGTTGAGGTGTTGAAGAGGGACAAGTGCATTCGACGTCGTCAATTGTCAACTCTCTCTCTCTTTCTCTCTCTCTCTCTCTCTCTCTCTCTCTCTCTTTCACACACGCACAATACATGCGTATGTCTGCACATCTACGTTATGTGATTAAATGTAAACAAGTAATTGAAATATACATATATATTCACAAATACAAGTCAAGTGTAGATCATTATCTCCCACGTTTTCCTATATATCTATATTTTGATTTAGTCAAGTAGATGAATGTCGTCCAAACGCGCCCTTATCAACAGTACTTCCCCCCCCATCCCCATATCCAGGCATGCATCCTACCGTTGCAAAATGAAAATGATAATACTAAACTTAGCAAAGGAAAAAACGACAATGATATTTCTAATCTCAACTTATTTCGCCATTCTGAGATATATGGTTTCATCTTCTTATTATGCCATATATACATTTAACATTTTTTTTTCCTGCTGAGACAACATTTTATGAATTTAAATCTGAGAAATTAATAATACTATATATATATATATATATATCAAGAATGATTTTTAGTAGCTAGCTAGGTTGAATCAAGTGTTACATATATTATGAAATAAGCTTTTATAAAATAGTGTTTAACATGATTTTATTATAATATGTATTTAATAACGTATCAAATTTTTATATACTAAATCTCAAACCCTAAATCTTTTAATTATTACCTAATAAATTTTTATTTAAAATATTTTATTTTTTGTATTCTTGTAAGGCGACTATACGTACTTAATAGTTCTAACATGATTATCACAAAACGTGTTGAAAATTTGTTGTTACTGTGTTATCTCTTCTCACGGCATAAAATTGGTTCGATGTGTGAGGTTTTGGGCATGATGTTGATCCAATGGCAAAGGTTATCCTAATCCTTTAATTTGCTGAATCAGCCTATTGGACCCCACAATTCTCTCTCATAATTAACCAATAGCAATAGTAGGAAAGAAAAAGCAAGCTCATCTTTGAACCATTTAATTACTCCAATTTTTTATGATATCTAGCTAGCTAGGGAAGCTTCTCCCACCGTGACAAGTCAAGGTGCTAGCTAGCTATAGGATAAACATGTGAATTGTTCCCATGTGAACTTAAATAACTTACTCTTATCTCCCATTCGCAAGGTCCTTTCATTTGACCCCACTACAAATTCAAGTAATAATCTCTTGGTTGCCAATGTATATGAAATCGCCATTTTAATGTCCATAATCTATACTTCAAATTGTAACAGTATTACACGTTTTCTTAATAAATAAAAAATATATTTTTTAATTTTTGATTTACAAAACGTCAATGTTCAATAACTTAATTATTAAAAATTATTATTTTAGATTTTTATTGTGATAGAAGATTAATGCGTGTATGAACATCACGTGCCTATTTCTATAAGTGACACGTCACGTGAATGATCAATTAATAATATTTGAATAGATTGACTGGTTTGTTATACTCTTTTAATAATTAAAAAATATAGTGTTTGATTCCTAATATACATAAATGTTAAGATTTCATATCTTAATTATTAAAAATTATTATTTTAAATTCTTATTTTAAGATACAAAGAAGGATATAAACAAGAGAACGAGAAAGTGATGGAATCGAGTTCAACAAAGAAAAATAATAAAAAGTAGTTCTATTATATTTTGTGATTGAGAATAAAAGAAAGTAGTGTTTTTTTAAGTTAGTGATCCAAAGATTTAGATAATTGGGATTTGGGTTTTTTTTTTTTTTTTTTTAAGATATGGGTAAGTTGGGTCTTTTTTCCATCAAGGTAAATTTTAATCTGATATGTCTCGCTGGCATTAATTTTTTATAACATGGCACTTTCTTTTTTTTATGTGGTATAGATAACAATTTTATTTACTCTAAATCAAAGTAAGAAATTAAAATAATATTTTTTATAATTGATATATGAAATCTTGATTTTTTACATTAGGGATCAAGCACCATATTTTTAAATTGTTAAAAGAACACAACGTACCAATTAATCTATTTAAATACTGTCAAATGATCATCCACACGATATATCACTCACGAAAAATGATATTTTCATACATGCACTAACATTTTGTTACAATAAGAATTTAAAATATTAATTGTTAATCGTACTAATTTTTTATATTTTATATATTAAAAATTAAATATTATATTTTTAATTATTAAAGAGATTGGCGTATTTATATTGCCTAATAATAATAAATTTGATCTAATGGTCTCAAATGAGTTTATAGTAGTCGGGTTGGGCGCAATGATTCGTGGCCCATGGGTCAGTGCATACTGCATGGGACATCCAGTAAAAGTTAATCTTTTAACCAGAGAGTTAAAAATCATATAAATATTTAATTAATTATATTCAGATATTAATTAAAGGATACTATATTATTGATTTTGTTTATATTTTTACTTTAAGAAAATTATTATTTACTAGTAAATTGGGGAATAAATGTTTAAATATAATAATTAAATTTCAATTTTAAATTTAAAAGTGAAAGATATTTTAAAAATAAAATATATAACAATATTTTATAACAAAACTAGTAACCGTGGCATGGCTCAGCTCATAAGCCCATGGTCCAGCCTATAGGTAGAGATGGGAACTGGGCTGGGCGGCCATGGGCCGGCCCGCCTCATAACCCGGCCCAGTCCGGTCAGTTACTGTAGCAAACAAGTTGGCCCGGCCTGCTTAACAAAATAAGGGTCGGGCCGGGCCAGCAATTCGTGGCTTGCAGCTCGGCCCGGCCCGGCCCATCAAACTGGCCCGTGGGCCGGCCCATCAACTGACCCACTAAAATTGCCCGGCCCGACCCACTAAAAAATAAAAAAAATATTTAAAAAAATATATTTTTATTTAATAATTATAAACACAATAATTAGAAATTATGTTTCTTGTAAATATAATTTTATTGTAATGTTTGTAAACATAATTTTAGTGTAATTTTTGTAAACATAATGTTTACTATAAACATCATAATTTTACAAACATCAAAATTATAAGTAAACATTAATATTAGTTACATTAATATATTTATTAATGTAAGTAAACATAATATGTTTATTAATATAAGTAAACAATGTTTATTAATGTTTACTAAACATATTTTAAACATTAATATGTTTATTAAACATATTTTAAAAAGTATTAGTTACATTTGGAAAAAAATAAAAAAATATATTTAAAAAATTATATATAAAAAAATTAAAAATAAATGGCTCATGGGCCGGCCCAAATAGCCAAGCCCACGGACCGGCCCTGCCCAACAGGCCCATGGCCCGGGCCGGCCCACTTTGGCCCACTTATTAAGGGCTATAGGGCCGTGCCGGGCCTAAGTTTCCAATTCCTTGGCCCGGCCCTTTTTCTTTGTGGGCCAAATTCGGCCCGGCCCACCAAATAGGCGGGCCAAGCGGGATGCGGGCCGGCCCGGCCCGGCCCGCCCATTTCTCATCACTACCTATAGGTGAGTCCATGGACATGTCGAGTCTTAACATTAACACAAGATTAACTTGTTTAATGAGAGACTAAATATTGCCTTAACTTGATTCATTTAATCTCTAATAAGAACCAAAAAATTAGAATTTATAACTTGAAAATTAGAAATTTATTACAATTGTTTTATTAAACTTGTATGATTTGATTTGTTTTCAAAAAGATGTCTTGTTTGTTTAAGAAGGTACTTGAAAATTCTTGTGATTTTTTTTTTTTTTTTACACATACCCTTCCGATTAAGTCAATGAACCAAGTATGTTGTCTTTAATGTTATTTTTCATTATAAGAATTAAATGAACTTAGAGGAAGTTTGTATGAAAATGGTCAAAACAATAAAGGGTTTTGTTGGAATTTAAAGTAATTCATAGGCACCCAAGTTGGCATTTAACTGGGGGGGGGGTATTTCTTCAATAAATTGAAGATACAATAACTTTTAAAGCTATTTTTAAATCACATAAGATTTTATTATGTAAGTTATTTTTAGGGATGTGCACTAAGAGATGAGCTAAATTTGGTGATTTTAAAACATTTGGTAATTTTAAAATTCATGCATAAAATATAATTTTGAATATTTTTATTTTTAAAAGGAGATTGTTGCTGTGGAGAAATGATTGTTAATGATGGAGATTTGAGATTACGAAATTTATTTTTTGATAAGAAAATACTTATACTTTAAGATAACGTTTGTAAACTAAAATATAAATCGAAGAATATAGAATATAGAAAGTATTTTGGACAAAAATACTTTCTATTGTATTTATTAAATTTTCTAAAAGGAAATCATATGATTTCTTATCTTGAACTTTCAAGATAAATTTATCCATTTTCACTCTTTGAATAATTTATCTTGAACTTTACAGATAAGTTATCTTGAAGTTTTATCTTACTCATTTTAATAAATATTAATTAAATATAAAACTAAAAACTTAAGTTATGATGTGGAAATGTGTTGTAAGTGAAAATCAAATGCAAAGGAAAACAAGAAACCGTCACAAAACACAACATTTATAGTAGTTCAACCAAAAAACTTATATCTACTATCTTTACTTCTCATTAAGGTAGTGTTTGTTAAAATAAGTAAATTAAGGTTAGAATGCTTTTTGGATTAATATATGAAATGATTAAGATAAATGTTGAGCCAACTTGCTCATATTAATTAAATTTTGATGATTAACAATAATATTTTTATGATATAAATGTTTTCTCTTACTTATGCAAAAAGTAAATTTATTTTAAATTAAAAGAAAATTACTTTTAGATATGTTTTCTTTTTTTAATTATTTATGTTTCAAAAGTCTATATTTGAATTTTCAAATTTTAAATTAAGGGAGAATTATTTTTAAACATATTTTCTCTTACTCATACAAAAAGTAAATTTATTTTAAATTAAAGAAGATTGCTTTTAGGTGTGTTTTGTTGTTTTAATAATTTATATCTCAAAAACTTATATTTGAATTTTCAAATCTTGATTTCTCATGCAAAAAAATAAATTTATTTTGAATTAAAGGTGAGACATATTCTCTTATTATTTGAGAAAACCTAAACATTTTTTAAATTTTAAACTTCATGTTAGCTCTTTTTTTAGTGGCTAAAATGCTTATAAATATCCCCCAAACTCATTTTTTGAGAATTCAAATACTTCCATTGTATATCCAGAGCACCCGAAAGCTCTCAAACGCTCTCAAGCAAAGCATCCAAGCAATCCGAGACTCTCAAAATATTATTGCATATCCACCGAAGAGACACAAGGCAAGAGGAGAAAAGTTCTTCAAGTCTTCTACGACAAATCCGAACTTTTCCATTTAAGATTACAAATTTATTTTTTTATTTAAATATTATTGCCTTGTATAATTTGTTCTTAATTGCTTATTTGTATCAAAGTGTGGACAAATTATTTGTAATATTTAAATTACTATTGTGGATTATATAGGTTTCCTAGAACCATTAAAATTTAGATGAATTTAGTTTTCAAGGTAAAGTAGGAAGAAAACCTTGGTATAATGGTTGTCTAAAATCTGTTGTAATATAGGTGTGTATCTAGTTTCCAAGGTGAGTTAGCGTGAAAACCTTGGTGAAATTATTTTAATGAAATCCTAAAGGTGGTTAGACATTGAGAGAGTGGACTAGGTGTGTGCGAAGACACCGAATCACTATAAATTGTGTTGTGCTTCATTGTATTTATTTTTGTTATATCTTGTGACTTACATTTATTATTAATCTCAAATATAATTTATTATATTTATCAAATATAAATTTTTCAATAAAATCATTAATCAAGAATATTGATTAAAATTGAGAAAAATTTTAATCACTCAATTCACCCTTCTCTTGAGTGGCCATATCCCAAGGGATTAACAATAAAACTGAAAAGCATTTCAAAATTTGCATAAGACTATTTGTTAAATTTTTTTAGAATCCATTAAGAATTGTATTTTTTTCATATATTTATTAAATGCATATAATAAGTATCAAGATAACAGTTTTTTTATCAAAACATCCTTATTACTAAATTCATTCAAAAATATATGTTAACATCAACAACAAATTTATGATTAATGTAAATTCTAAAAAAATAAAAAGATTAAAATTAAAAATTGGTGAAATGAATAATTTCATTTAAATTTTAAAAATTGTCAAAACATATGACAATTTAAAAATGTATTAAATGATATTAATTATAAGACTTAAATAAATAAGTTCTTTTAAAATCAACTTTATTGTAAAAATAAGACTTAATAAATTTAAATTTTAAAAATATATTAAATGACATTAATTATCCTACAATGGATATATGGGTAATTTAGGATTATCTGTAAAATATCAAATAAATTTATCTAGAGAATGGTCAAATAAATTTATTTATAAAAAATAAGACAAGAAGTCACGTGAGCATTTTTCTAAAAAATGTCAGATAAATTTAATAAACACGTTGAAAAAAACAAATATTTGAAATGTTTTCTATATCTGATATTTTTCACTTCATATATTGATTAACAAACACTACATAAAAATATAAAAACACTCGATTAAATAAATAGTTTTCAAGAGACCAACTATAACATATACACAGTTTTTAAAAACTCAGTTGTAACCTCAGCATTTACAGGTTAAACTGAAATCTCAACTTTTAAAGATTAAGTTAGAATTTCAACTTTTCAAGGTTAAATTATAACTTTTGTTTTTCAGGTTCAACACTAACCTCTATTTTTATAAAAAAAAACAACAACTATGTGTACGTTTTCATGGAATTAGATAGAACTTTTACATCACTTTGTTGAGAAGAAATATGAAATAAGGCTCACAACAAGATGACCTTCAAAAAATAAGAGTTACAACTCACGAAGGATTTTACAAGAGAAGTGTAAGGAATAAAAGATTGGAAACACTCCATTCTTTTTACAATTTTTGATTTTAAAGAATCTTCATGAAGACCAATCGTACGATGACTTATGAAGAAAAAATATGATCATGAGAAACACCAAGCACCCATAGACTTGAATCAGTTGTCTCTCAACAACAACATAATCTTTTGCAACTCACGATATTATATATAAGTTTTTAGTTCTTTGGAAACCTATTACCTGCACATCTCAATATCTTATTTGATTTGACTGGCAACAGTCAAATTTGTTATACAAAATATGCATACATTTAAAAATAATGCATTTTACACAAGATATGAGCATTTTTGTGTTTTTTTTTTAAAAAGCAATTAGACCGTATAAAATAATAAAATAAAACTCAAATAGTCGAAACTATTCTCTTTAATTGCTCTATGTAACGGTTGGT
This sequence comes from Diospyros kaki, assembly GCA_036245055.1. NCBI lineage: Eukaryota > Viridiplantae > Streptophyta > Magnoliopsida > Ericales > Ebenaceae > Diospyros > Diospyros kaki. Next base: position 36,340,668 of record BSEG01000001.1, on the reverse strand, counting down.
TAATGGATATATTTTTCAATTATGTCACACAAATATTCGAGTGAAAAATAAAGATAATTGATTGGATTTTGCACATACTCGAGTAAACTTAATTGACAATTGTTTGAGCATAAGATTCACTCAATTGTATGAATACTCATTTGATTATTTTTTAGATTATAGGGACTAACTCTTTGTCTAAACTAATTCACTCGACTTGGATTATACTATATATTAGATTACATAATAACACTTATTCGAATACTAAATAGTATAATCAATTATCATATGTACTTTATAGAAAACATTCGATTGAACAATTTTGGTACTCGATATATTTATGTTATTACTTGAGTATTAAATACTTGATAGTTGATTGAAAATATAAGATATAGAGTCTTGCTCTCTATTTGTTGAGATTTGATAATAAGATCTTAGGGTTTTCATCGAATATTTTTCAATCCCAGACTCACGATGGAAAAAACAGGAAGCATAAACATACATACATAAAACAGAAACGAAAGGAAACGAAGAACAACAAAGGTTTTTATCGTGGTTCACCCAAAATAGGGCTACATCCACGTTGAGCTCTAGTGAGAAGAGCTCACTGCACTAAGAATAGAATCGGAGAATACACCCACAAAAGCCTTCTTAATCTCTCTGTACAAACAGTGGTTCGAGAAACAAAAGTTACCTAATAATCACTTAATACAAATTAAAGACAAAACTGATATTTCACTCTTAGTAATAAAATAATTTTGATAATGACTATATGAAAATCAATTTCTACTATGTGGATTATATGAATGAGAAAATACATTTTTAGTATATAAGCCTTAAAGCAAGATATGAAATATTGAGTATGGATGTAAGAATGATTTGTTTCAAATTATACTTTTGATAATCTCAACTTGCTTGTTAAGTATGATTTGTTTCAAATCATACTTTTGATAATCTCAACTTGCTTTCAAGATAATCAAAATGAGTTTTAAAAGAATCGAATAAGGATGTATTGAAAATTCAAGATTTTCAAAAGGATAGTCGACTATCAGGTCCATTCTGTTGACTATGCCTTGAAATAGTCGACTATTTTGATTGTATTCAAGCATCTGTCGACTATTTTTAACATCTGTTGACTATCGAGTAAGGATAGTCGACTATGCCTTCTGGTCTGTCGACTATTTTTGTTCATAAAATTTAAAAATTTCTTCACATTTCAGCATCTGTCGACTATTCAAGTATGTCTGTCGACTATTGGATTTTTGTATTAGAAATAGTCGATTATCAGTATATGTCTGTCGATTATTCTTAATCTTACTTGTATAAATAGTCGACTAATCCTTTTCTCTGTCGACTATTGTGTTTCACAGATTTTATAACGGCTAATTTTTGGTGCATTAAATGCTTGCCAACCACCCACAACGATCCAAAATTCAAACATAGCCACCATCAACTATAAATAGGTGGTTGAAGATGCATTAAAGGTTGCTAAAAAAACTATTGAATATCTTGAACGATCGTACCTTCACTGTTACATCGATTTTTATCTTTTTCTCTCTGTACTCTCATTTAAGACGCTTTGATATATACTGTTCTATTACTTTTAAGTCTCGATTATTCATTTAAAGAGAGAAATTATAACTAAGAGTTATACTCTTAGATTCTCTACTTCATTGTTTATATTTCTTTCTAGCAGTAGCTAGATGACCCATTAAATTGGGAGGTTGTACATTGCCTAGTCAAGGACTAGAGGATCTGCTCATTTTGAGTAGGGGGTTGATAGTGATATTGGTTTTAAAATCCTTAGTGGATAACTAAGGTAGTGGATTAAGCTTAGAAGGCTGAACCACTATAAATCTGTGTCTTCACTGCTCTTTATACTTTCTCTTTTAAGTTTGCATCCTTGCACTTTTGACTTTGTGTAATCATCAATAAGATCACATTATTATTCCTCTTCACATAAAAGCATTTTCACTATTCAAAATAAATTTTTTATATACCAATTCACCCCCTCTTGGTGTATACCATATCAGCTCAATTATATCAAAAACATATCGAACCATAGAACAAAAAACTCTACAGATCATTACAGAGTATGAAAACAGAAAGCAAACCAGAAACCCTAGCCCAAAGACGAAGGCCTTTTCTCCTGCAATCTTTCTTTTCCCTATTCTCTTTTCTTTCTTATCACTTATTTGTTTTAATAGTCTGATGGTTCATATCCCGAGGGGGGAAATAAATAGCGATGATGAAAGGCTGGGATCACGCCTCATAAAGCACAGATGAAGGGCTGATATGAAATTGTGCGAGCACGATGATTATTCCAACAGAAATGGCAGCGAGGTAGAAAAGGCAATCAGGCAAGAGCAACCAGCAAGGACAATCAGGCGCCATCAAGAAGCAGCGATGGTTGCCACATGTTGCCATCCAACAGGTGGCACTTGGCAGCCAGCGATTGCTACACGTGGCCCTCCAATCAGCTAGTTCCAATGATGCCGTTTGGTGCTTCACAACCATCATTATTCTTTTCAAAGTGTTCGACTATAGTATTAAGACTACTCGACTTAATAAATTAAGATACTCGATTTAGTATATACACTTCATTAAATTATTGTCATCGTCTAAAGACTTGACACTCTATAGTCAATCTAATACTCAATTGAAAAAATCTTTTAATTGATTTAAGATATAAGAACCAAGGCTTGATATTTTAGTACATTATCTCCAATCGATTGATAAATATTATTCACTCAATTGTTTATGTAAATACTTGAAAACCTATTCAAACACTCGATTGGATAATTTGTCACAGAGGCATTTGAGATTTGAGATTAACAAACAAATACTCGATTAAATCTTACCAAACTTATTTGGATACTCGATTACAATAAGTCCAAATATTTTTCTTTCTCGATAACTAACACACATGAGTGATGATTTGAAAGATGGTTAAGAATGTTTTTAACATTGTATTCACTTGAATACTTAGAAAGCTCCTATTTGAGTGTTTTAAATCATAATTGATTTATTCACAAAGAACTCACTCAATTATTTGATATATTATCAATTAAAGTTTTGCATTAACATTATCAAAACATCATTAATATATTGACTCAACATATTATAAATAAATTAAATAATAAGATATTTGGGTACAATTTACTCTCATTTTAAATATTAATTATTATTTTTCTTTATTCCATGAAATATCTTAAATCTTTTAAAATAAATGATTAAACTAAAATCATTTACATGACATATAATTATAAGCCCACCACATACACAACATTATATTAAGGTAGTGTTTGTTAAAACGAGTAAGATAAAATTGTATCAAGATAAGATTATAATACTTTTTGGACTAAGATATGAAATAATCAAGATAAGTTTGAAAAATATTACAATATTTTTATCAAACTGTTTGTTAAATTTTTTGAAATATACTGGAGGACATATACATCATTTTTTTTTTTATCTATAAGGTCTAAAATGTACTTATCTAGAGGGAGAGAGAGATAAGCATATTTGAAAAATGTCAGATAAGAAATTATGTGACTTCTTTTTCAAGGGTCATTAAATAAGTTTAACAAACAAATTGAAAATGACAAAAATTTGAAATACTTTTTATATCTTATTTTTTTTCAATTTATATATTAGTTAATAAACACTGCTTAAAGGGTCAAGCAGTGCTCACAATTCAAATTTAATGCCTTCGTGTGGCAGTGTTTAGCTAGCCATAAGAGAGGCTATGTTCCAGGAATGGGCTTCTAGGCCAACTCTAAATAAATAAGGGATAAATGCGCTCTAAAATAAAAGTATGTTATATAAGACAAATAAGTTAATATTAATTCTCCTATGAATAGATATTAAACACCTACAAGTTTAGGGTGAAAACGATCAAAGTGGCCTTAGAGCATCTCCAATATATAACACTAAATTTGACACTATTTTCGTGTCAAACAGGAATTTACACCAAATTTTTTAACAGGAATTTACCCTCATAATTTTTTAAATTTTTTTACAAAATATGTTATTCTAATTAATTTTTCAACTAATTTTGTAATTAATTATTTTCACCTAACTTTTATCAAACTAATTATTTATCCATCTCATTTTTTCAACTAATATTTTAAATCAAATTGACTATTTTTCCCATAATTTTTTTTCACTTAATATTTCAACTAATTGTCTCACCTTCTTTTATCCACATATTTTTTTCTCACTTATTTCACAACTAATTACTTGCATTTTATTTTTAAGCCATGTTGTTGTTGTTGTTATTTTTAATTTTTTATTTTTTTTTCTATTTTCATCATGTATTTTTAATTTAAGTTAATAAAAATTTTATTATTTTTTATTATATTATTCAGTTTTTTTATTAAGAATATTATCTTTCTATCAAGTAATTATTGAAATAATAATTTTTATATATATAAACAAAGTTAGTTCATTTTATATTAACATGGTATTTATAATATATATTAAATATTTTAAAATATATTCAAAATTATACTCATTTTATAGATCTTAATAAGATATTTTCATTGGTAAACAATTTAATTTATATTTTTAATTAGTAATCAAAATATATAAATATAATAAAAATAATAAAGAATATAAAAGAAATAACTTGTTTTGAAATTATAGCAAGAGGGGTAAAATTGGAAATGAAACCAAAAAACAAATTTGGTGTCGGTGAATAGTAGTGTTATATTATTCACTAAATACCAAATTTGGTGATTCAAGTTCATGCCCAATGCTAAATTAGTGTATTTATTGAAGTGTATTTTAACATCAAATTGGTGTTGGATGTCAATTTGGTATTCCGTTGGAGATGCTCTTAGAGGCCATTACTAAATAAATAAAGGATAAATACACTCTAGAATTTATTGGTGTGTCAATGTACAATATAATAGATAAATAAAATTAACATAAAAGTGATATATAATTTTTATTCGTACATCGTTACAAGGATAGAGTGTTGTTTGGTTGAGTGGTGTCCCAATTATTCTATCTTGGCGATAAGATGGCTATTTGACGTGTTGTCTTCTTGTTATCGCCATGCCGTGGCACAAAGGAAAGAGGCCCACTGTCGTCGGATCCAGAATTCCAGATCGCATCTTCAGCCCCAATTGCCCGGCTATCTGGCGCCAATAATTCCTACTGTACGCATTGGACAACCAAACAAAAAAAACGAGAGGTATGACTTCTCACCAAAGGCGAAAATGTCTGACAAAGTCTTAAAAATCGGCAACACCGGAGTTGTAGTTTAGTGGCAAATATGTACTGATAGGTTCGAAAGGTTTCCAGTTTAAGCTTGGAGGGTAATCTCTCATTAATTATTATTTGGAGTCTAGACGTTCATTTGTGGTATATTTATCTTTAGAAAATTTTGATATTTCATGTGATACTTAGTATTAATAATAATAATAATAATAAATTATCAATAATATATAATTAAAAAAGTCACTAGCAATTCTTAATCATTAATGTTAAACATCACACAATATAAATATATAAAAACTAATTGTAGAAATAACATTTCCCTTAATTTAAATTGTGATGCATCTCTGTCTTTAACACCGATGGCGAACTGAGATATGGTAGCCCTCCCCTAAGATATCTATCTAGCTAGCCAGCCGACTGTCGACAGAAGCTTACAAAAAAGGCTCCAACTACTACACTACTACCACCAACGTATCTTCTTCTTTCCACTCTCTTCCACTCGATCAAACCCCCATCTCCCACCTCACATTCCCCTTTATAAACCCTTCCTTTCCCTTCCCTTCCCCCCCAAGCCCAGCTCGTCCTCCTCAAACCTAGCCAGCCATGGCCGCGGCCTCCCCCTCCAAGGCCGCCATTGCCACTCTCTGTCTCCTCCTCCTTTCCACCCTCTCCTCCGCCTGCGATCCCTGCCACCCCAAGCCCAAGCCCAAGCCCAAGTGCCCCCCTCCGCCGGCCGTCGTTCCCCCTCCCCCGCCCCCGTCCTGCCCCAGAGACACCCTCAAGCTCGGCGTCTGCGCCGACCTCCTCGGCCTCGTCCACGTTGTCGTCGGCTCTCCGGCGTCCAGCCCCTGCTGCGCGCTGCTCCAGGGCCTGGCGGATTTGGAGGCGGCGCTCTGCCTTTGCACCGCCGTTAAGGCCAATGTGCTTGGCATCAACTTGAACATCCCCGTCACGCTCAGCTTGCTGCTCAGCGCCTGCGAGAAGTCGGTCCCGCCGGGCTTCCAGTGCGGCTAGCTAGGCTGGCAGAAAAATCGAATTAGTGGCGCTTTTAATCGAACCAAACAGTTGGCTTGTTTGTCAATTTAGCTGGCTAGAATGAGGAGTGGATATATATATTATATATATTAATTGTGGCTCTTTGCATGGCTTAGTAGCTAGCTAGATCTTCATCTTCATGTCTTTCTTTAACTTTCCAGCTGGGTTGTCAATTTGTTTTTAGTAATAACATGGGCAAGATGCTTTGCCTTGGTGATAATTAATAATGTGTAATCGTCGGTTAATTATTATGTAATGACTCATTTGATATCTCTGAATTTAATTATAATTTGTTGTAAATTGAGCTGTATTCATTGATGAATTATATATAAATTTTATATTGATATTTTTAAATTTTTGTATATATGAGGCACATTATAATTATTATTATTATTATATAGATGTATATTTTAATATATATCTTGTGCCATTACGGCATTATTATTGAACTTTCATATTTTTGTCTACGTACAGTCTAGTGGGTGTTCATCACCCCACCACCCCTTGGCTTTAGTTGGCAAAAATTTCATCTTCCCATATTATTCCGTATATAATCTAAAATCTATACTATTTTTCATGTGTACATATTGTCCTATTATTAATGTGTCCACACCGAGAACTATAAAAATGTTTGAACCCATAACCTAAAATTAAATTACCATGGGAGCCACCCTCGGAGACCAAGTTAAAATAAAAACTTCAATACAATCTATGATTCATTTATATAACACACATTAAATAAATTAATATAAAAGCTACACACACACACACACACATATCTATATATATATATATAATTCCAAAGCAACTTCACAAATTAATTAATTGAGATCAACTTTAATTATAGGACACGGTAATTACCCTTCTGTGACGTTGTGGTTGGTTCCAAAAGAAAAGATGTCAAGACTTTGTGAGCTGGTTGCTGTGTGGTTGATGCATTCGCATGGCACATATGTTTCGTCCATATTAGAGAGATTTTTTGTTTTTTTTTTATTTATTTGAAGTTTCCTTTTATGATCCAACATATTTGGATGGGTTGGCCACATCCTCATGGACACAGTAGCTGGCAGAGATTGTCACGTCCTAAAGTATGGACATGGACGTCAATATCAAATCAAAGATCCACGAGAGAGAGTTGCATCGGAAGGTCCATAAATTTGGAAAATATTAGTCCATATATAGCAGTACTGTATTACCAACATAATGCCATGTGTAATGCCCAAATGAATAAGTCAAGTGTGATGAAGTGGGTCCACATAAACTGGATCACTCGTCTTAAGATCAAGTGGGCTGTGTGTGCTGTTGGGCCCAGCAGCATCCGGCCATGAAGACCTAAAGGGATTGCGGCTATGCCGAATAATCGAGTGGGTACAAATAACCAAGTAGCCAAGGAATAATCAAAAGGGTCTTGGTTATAACAAAGAAATTTGCAAGCCACAACTCACAAGGGACCCCTGGCCATGTGGGCCAAGGCCATGCCGAGTAGCCATGCAACCATACAAGCCATGTGTGAGACTTGGAAAGGTCAAGAACCCTACACAAGACCAAGATATAACTGAGTGGCTTCTCATTAAATTTTTTTGACATATCAGTGAAAGACTCTTCCAAAATATCTCACAAATTACTCAACCCCTTGAAGACACACAAGAGACTCCCATGGGTCACTTGATCCTAGGAGTCTCTTTTTAAACCATGCAAGAGACCTTTTCAGAAGACAATAAAACTTGCGAGACTCAATCAAAATTGTCTCAAAGAGTCTTGTTGAGAAGTGTGAGTGTCTTTCACCATCTATTAGTCTCCATTCTCTTTATAAATAAGAGAGTAGTATCTTTATTCAGGTATGTTCAGGTTGATAATAGAACTCTATTTGCTCTCAAGTTATTCACTTTGTTCAAATAATGATTTAGAAATCGGAGCCACACTCACCTGTACCAACTTCTTTCTTAGCAAATTATTAGTCAAAATGAGGGTCACTCATCGTCTCAAGACTCACTTGTCATCCTAAGAGTTATTCACATCTCATTGGCTCACTCACGTCTCACTTTCTCCCACTAAAATTTCATGTTGTAATTGGGAAACAACACCATGTATTCTTATAAATTTATTGTGTATAGATTTAAATGCTATTAAAATTATTTAAACTTAATTTAGAGCTAATTTCAATTGGTCGCAAAACTTTATTTTGTAACAAATTAATTGATACAACAGCCATTAGTGACTTTAGAATTGGGGAAGGGAGATCTAATTAATGTGGAGGGAAAAATTTAATAGGATAAAAAATGAATTTAGATCAAGTAATAATTTTAGAGTAAATTTTATTTTATTTTTTCGGATTTCTTTCAATAATTCATTAAAAAGAAATGAATTGATTTCTCTCATTTAGCCTGAGCCAAGCTTGACCTTCTGTAACAACAACAATTGAATTGAAGCTAGCAAACAAAATGACGCAGGCACAAAAGCACTTGTACTACTTAGCGAATGCCTTTATTAATTTGTTGGAGAATGACTTACAAATTAATATTAGACCTAATTAATTTTTCCTTTTGGGTATATATATATATATTTATATATCTTGTATCTTATCAAAGCAAAACAAATAAAAAATAAAACACGAGAGAAGAGAATTGATTAGACACCTCACAACCAAACTGCCCCTCAGCCAGAAGTGAACTTTGCCAATTAGAGAAAAATCTAGCCATTGCGGGCTTGGGCTTGGGCTTGGGCTTGGACCAGGGCCATTGCATTATTAGGCTGACATGGTTAGATATAAAAACTTTTGGGTTGTTGCCTACTATACACTATTATACGAGAAAATTTATAAATATGTATTGGGAATCCTCTAAAAGTTTATATATATTTTCAGTGCAAAAATTTATTATTTTCCAGTTGTGCATTATTCACTACAGTATTGTCACCACTCACCCCTCAATTTTATCATATTTAGGCGGAAAATAATTTGGGTCATGATAGTGTGACAAGGAAGAAAAATTACAGCCCATTTTATTTTCACATAAAAGCTGACAATATTATGTAATTATCATTTATAAATTTTTTTGAGTTGTAGATCGAAAAATTTATAAGGGGAGTTCAAATAGTATAATAATAATAATAATAATAATAATAATAATAATAATAATAATAATAATAATAATATATTTCATGATTTTTCTGCCCATTTAGCATAAAAAAATAATACACCATTTGGCACGTGATTCACAATTATTCTAAACATAAAAATCATAATACTATATTAGTATTATGTATATTTAGTGAATTTCTTTATTGATCGTTGGCCTTCATTGACAACAAAAAAAAAACATAACATTGAAAACTTTTGGTTGAAAAAAATTAAATTTTAGCTTTAATTTTATATCTAAATATACATAACGGTTTATAATTCAAAAAGTAATAGCATTCATTTATTAAAAAACTAGAAAACACCATTTTTAATATTTTTAATTTATAGTATAAAATTTTAAAAAATTAATTTCTTTATTGCAGATTTAACTATTTAATAAAGAATTAGAGTTAAAAAATTTAAAAAATATATATATTTTTTAAAACTAAACATGACCTTAATTTTTGTTTCTTTTTTTAAATGTAGAAAATAAAAAAATAATTTATTTGTAACCCTTTAACTACTATTTCACATAAATTTGAGATAATATTTATTTTCATATTTTCTTTTTATTTTTTTCCCTTTTTCAAATCCTTGTCCGTAACAAGTATGGAGAAGCTTCACAACATATGACAGGTAGGTGAAAGAATTGTTCTTTCTTGAGCTTCACAAGCTCTCTCTCTCTCTCTCTCTCTCTCTCTCTCTTGGCGGTGTGAATAAAAAGGCCAAAAAGTGAGAGAACCAAAGCAGGGCTCCATTTAGCCACGCCCCCCTACTCTGACCTTATCGTGCGCCGGGTCGGGACTTTAAACGCTGCCAACGCACGAATGGGTTTGTTTGGACTAACACCACCGATCTCGGCCTTCCTTCGAATCTTCTTGCTCCTCCTTTCCGATCCGATCACCGAAACCCTAGAATGCTGATCTCCGATTCTGGAGAGGCAGAAACATAGAATTATTGAGCATACAACACTCAATTCTAGTTAGATAGATAAAGCGAGAGCGATCGGATGATGCAGAGGCCGAGTCCTCCTAAGCACCGCCACGATGGGATTTCGCCGTTGCCGCTGGGCATGGATTGGAGCCCCCCGCCGCGGAGATGGGTCAGTCCTGCTTCTTGATTTCGAATTCTATCTGAAATTCCGATGATGAATTGGAATTCAGTTTGGTGTGTTATTCAATGTATTCGTGAATTGAATTGATGGATCGCTTCTGGTAATCAGTTGGACCTTCGCGTGGTTACAACGATATCTGCTCCGCGCGATCTTGAAATTTAACCTAGCTTGACCATCGCCTTTGTGGTTTTTATCTTATCCTCGTATGTACTCTATGGTCTTGTAGTTGTAGACTGCATCACTGCATTGAAGTACTTTAATCATTGGGCTAACTGTATTAGGAATTCACAAGTTGGAAACTGATTATCACTGTGAGTACTAAAGCCTAAGACATATGGCTGTAATTGGTTGAAGAAACCTTTTTCCTTTTTCGTCATAGATGTTCGAGAAGTGCTTCAGTTGTTCTTTATTTGTGATTTAGTATTGTTGCCAGGGCCTTATATATCGACAAGCAACTTCTAATCAATAGCTCAACTAGAATTATGTATTTCTCTGCATGGTTGACGTATCTAGGGCCATTTTTGTGTGTGTGAAATTATCGTCTTTTACTAGTGGATCCTTTTCCTCTCATCTTAATATCCTCTCTTACTTGGTGCCATTTTCCTTTAATATCTTTGACACAGTTGATTGATTATAATTTTGGTTTGCTTACAATCCCCCATTCCTTCCCAGCAGCTGGCCTTTGTGCCTAGTAATAACAGCTAGTGATTGTCTTTCAACCAGCTTGTAGATCTTGTGGAGATCCTTGAATAATTTTTTGTGGAATATGAAGGCTAATATTTGTTCATCCTCCTTTAGAATACACAGTATCCTCTTGTTAACTCTTTATGTATATTAATCTCTTTCTTGTGGGGAGAAAAAAAAAAAATCTCTAGTAAGAAGAGTGGCAGTAGGAAAAGAAAATATGGTTGATGAGCCTGGCATAGCAAGTTTTGTTTGCACAGGAACCTTGGGGCAAGGAAGGTCGAGATCCTTAGATGACAATATGATGGCATACAAGAAGGCTACTTCTTTGATGCCATTCCTGGACACAATTAGGAGTCCATGTGCAGAAGTCTGCATGTTGAGCATCATGTTGACCTACAGGAAATGTTCAAGAGAGATTTAGAAGGCTGGTTCTGCTGTTTTGCTAGACAAGGCATTTATGATACGGGGGTGCCTTGCCTTGGCAAACCATAAAAATAACACTATTGCACCAATCATATAGCATTTCACGATAAATTAAAAACGCTCAATTTGAGTAGTCCATTAGTCATTCACAAAAAATAGGTGTTCTCATAATTTAGAAACGGACATCTATGCATCATTGTGATCCTCAAAAGTATGACTCACACATTCAAAACACGAAAACACTACAAGACTAACAGCCCCTATCTTCAACAAAACTATCAAGGTTGGATATGTTATACGAGTTTTGACTAAAAATAGATTGTGTCTAGTTTGTTCTCTCAAGGATCTATTCATCAATGAGGTGCACTAGAAAGCTAAGCCAACTGAGAGACAGATACTAGTTATTGTGTTATGTGGAGTATTCTATTAGCTCTTGCGTGCCCGTTGGATACAACAAGGGTAAGGGTGTGAATGTGTTTGACACCTGTACCTAAATTAGACACTTGGATCTTCTAATTTTAATAATATTGCAAAAAAAAATTCAAAATTTTTACTTAGATAAGAGAGAAATTTCACTTTTTTTTTTTGTGTCATTTTGTTTGAAGTATATTTCTAGACAATGGTATTTATTTTAGAATGTTATGCAATTCACTTTATATTTAACTGACCACAATTGTTCATGTACCATATCCAACTTCTATATATATATATATATATACTAGTTCTCTAAACTTAAGGGTTTGAGGTGGTTTGTCATATGGATGCATCATAGTTGTAGTTAGGTTAACTATGTTTTAGTTAGGATTGAATTGTAACCTATAAATAGAGGCATATGATGTACTCAGAAATTTACCCTTTTTGACGATAATACAATTGTGATACACTCTCTCTCGCTTTGATTTTCTGCAATCTTTTCATTGTTCTGCATCAAATTCCCCTGCAGTTATTTCTTCACTGCACATTACTGGAGTTCAGGTTAAAGAAATGGAGTTGGAATGCAGAACCAGGAAGAGTGTTCATATCAATAGATTTTCTTGAGTAACTCAACAATGTGTTTCCTTTTCATTTCCTTTTTAAGGCATTAATGCTGCATCCATCTGGATCCTTCATTAAAAGTATACCCATTGTAAATACTGCTACATACTCTGACTGACTTCTGTTTTATAGCGCTTTATGGTGGATGGGACTTGATTTTGGATCTTTCTTCTCAATAATGTTGTTTGATTGATTTTATAGTTGATGACCCTTTTCATATCTTGAATTATTATTCTTTCTTACAGTTAGTATTTCTCAGTCCTGATATTAGTTCTTATGGATAAGATTTATTTTATAGAATGGGCGGGACACGATTTGGCCGCATGATCCTCGTACAGGATGGAGCTATTGCATCACAATTCCTTCCTGGGTTGTCCGTCCAAAAACAAGAGATTCAGATCCAGTTGTGGTATTCAAATTGCACGACTCTCCAGTACTTATCTTTATAAAGGGTTAGATGTTGTTTTTGTGCTGTCATTTGAAATTTGGCATGGCTATGCATTGACTTATAAGATGTCAGGAGGGACATTTTTTTGTTAAACTACTTTTATTTGATGTTTCTATCATTAATTATCTTCTTAGAAAAGTCTTGAAGTTATTTTGGCATCAGTTAAGTTGAAAATAGAACAGACTTTTTCATTGACATTAAAATGTATATTCCTGATTCCAATTTATCATTCCTTTAGGAAACCATGAAATTTTGTTGGGTTATACCTTCATATCTTGGGGTGTTACAACCGAAAAGAGAAAAGCTAACAATGGAGTTATGTGTTTGACTGATCCTAAACAACCTTTCTGTTAGTGTGTGTGTGTGTGTGTGTTTTTTTTCACACAGTGACAGGATATGAAATACTGGTTGGGATTTGAGCGCCAGAGACTGTCCCTTTTTTTCCTCGAATTGCCAAGGGAATATTTAAGTGATTTTTACAAGGCTAATGCAATTTCCAACAGTTTCCCACGATATTTTTTTATAATTCTTATTATTTTCTTATGTTATTTTAGTTGGGAGAAACCTGCCTTTTTGTTCTAGGTTAATGGGAGTATTACAGTCTTTTATAGTTGTAACAGAACAATTGCTGCAGGCTCCCAGCTGTGTTATGTTTATTTGACCACTGTTAGCTTCCTTCCAAAGTATATATCTAATAATTCTATTTTATGGAGAATACACTTTTTAGTTGATGTTGTGAGACCCATCAAGCACTCCTTATTGAAGTCAGACATGTGTCTAACTTCCAAGTGCGCCTGCTATTTCCTTGGTTTGGATCAGATGTGGTGCAGACACTAGGGAAGCATGTGTCTATTGCTTAAATTGTTAGGATTTTAGCAAGAAAAATCTGATGATTATTTCTGATTCACTGCCTCAATATATATACAGTTAGGAGGAGAGCACTACTCCACTACCCCACTTCCTTAAAATAAGGAATCACTGAGCTAACCATCTAGATCACTCACTAAGTCCATAACTTAGCCTACTACTAAGTAAATGAAACTGAAAAAAACACATCAGCAATTACATGAAACAAATAACAATAATTTACACATCAGATAAATCTAGAAAATTTATCTATTATTCTCAACACTCCCCCTCAAGCAGATAAATGGATGTCTTCTATTCCCAGCTTGCTTATTAGCCTTTGAAATGTTGCTCCCGGAAGGCCTTTAGTGAGAAGGTTTGCAAGTTGACTTTCTATAGGCACAAATAGAGTGCAGATTAAACCACTCTCTAGTTTTTCTTTTAGAAAATGCTGGTCAACTTCCACATGTTTAGTATGATCATGTTGCATTGGATTGTGTGCAATATTGATTGCTGACTTGTTATCACAATATAGCTTCATATGATCATTCCATATGACTTTCAGATTTTCTAAGATTATTTTAATCCATAGTAGCTCACAAATCCCAAGGGCCATTGACCTAAACTCTACCTTTGCACTTGATCTTGACACAACATTCTGCTTCTTACTCCTCCAAGTCACAATATTTCCTCCTAGAAAGGTGCAATATCCAGATGTTGATCGCCTGTCATCTATTGATTCTGTATAATCAACATCCGTATAGACTTCAAGAGTTAGTTCTTGTCCTCTTTTGAATAGAATTCTCTTACCTAGTATGCCTTTCAAATAATGCAAGATTCTATGCACAACTTTCAGGTGTATCTCCTTAGGATTGTGCATAAATTGACTAACCACTCCTACTGCATATGCTATGTCCGGTCAGATATGTGATAGATAAATAAGCTCTCTAACTAATCTTTGGTAGAGACCTTTATCTGTTGCAACATCTTTTGGACTGCTACTTAGTCTATGATTGGACTCAATAGGGGTTTCAGTTAGCCTGCACCCTAGCATACTTGTCTCGGTTAGCAAATCAACAATGCATTTCTGTTGGGATATGAAAATACCTTGTTGTGAGTGAGGTACTTCAATACCTAAGAAATACTTTAGCTTCTCTAACTCTTTAATTTCAAATTCCTTAGTTAAGCACTGCTTTAAACTTTCCATTCCTTCCAAGTCATCTCACGTCATTATGATATCATCTACATAAACCAACAAAACAGAAATCTTTCCAGCCATAGACTGCCTTATAAATTGGGTATGATCTCCTTGGCTTTGTTTGTATCCCAATTTCAGCATGACTTTGGTAAATCTTCCAAACCAAGATCTAGGTGATTGTTTCAACCCATATAAGGCTTTGTTTAACCTGCATACCACATCTTTTTCTGTTGTTGAACTCATTCTCGGTGAAACCTCCATATAAATTTCCTCCTCTAGATCTCCATGTAGAAATGCATTTTTCACATCAAATTGTTTTAGTTTCCAGCCAAAGCGAGCTGCTAGGGATAGTAAAATCCTTATGGTATTCATTTTTGCAGCTGGGGCAAAGGTTTCAAAATAATCCACACCATAAGTTTGGGTGTAACCCTTAGCAACTAGTCTTGCCTTGTATCTTTCTAAAGACCCATCTGAATTGTACTTAATTGTAAATATCCACCTACACCCCATTGTATTATTCCTTTTAGGCAACTTTACTAGATCCCATGTCTTATTCTTTTGAAGTGCTTGCATCCCTACCCTCATAGCATCTCTCCAATTCTCATTGCTTAATGCCTCAAATATTGTTTTTGGTATGGGAATTGAGTTAATGGTTGTGAGAAATGCTTTGTGGCTAGGAGACAAATTTTCATTGGACATGAACAGATGCATGGGATGTTTTGTACAGGTTCTAGTTCCTTTACGGGTAGCAATAGATAGGTCACAGGAGTTAGGTGGGTCATAGGAGTTAGATAGGTCAGCAATATGTTCAAGTTCATTAGGAGAAATGTAGGTAGAAGTAGTTACCTTATTAGATACTGATTCTTGTTCAAGATTAGGTGCTGATTCAGATGCTTGAACAGGTGTTGAATGTGCAGTTGGTCTCTTCCTCCTTGAGTATACTTGAAGTGGATGAAGTTCAGGTTTCCAAACAGGCACTTCTTCTATCTTCTCTTGAGGTTTAGACTGAATCTTGAATGCAGGTTGTAGAGATACAACGTTAGGTTGTGAGTGATGAATAGATGAATGTGATAAGGATGGAAACTCAAGAAGGAATAAATCCTTGTTTGCTTCATCAGTTATTGAGATCTCCCCCGGAAGAGAATTCTGAACAAAATACTGATTTTGTTAAGCAAATGTAACATCCATAGATATAAAGAATCTTTTGGTTGGTGGATGAAAACACTTATACTCCTTTTGAGTAGGTGAATATCCCACAAAAATACACCTAAAAGCTCTAGGATCAAGTTTTCCCCTTTGTTGGGGGTGTAAATGAACAAATGCTGCACACCCAAATATCCTAGGTATAAGTCCACTAGAAGTTGAAATTTGAGGAAAGAATTGAGACAACAATTGGAGAGGGCTTTGAGAATTCAAACTCTTTGATGGCAGCCTGTTCATAAGATGACTTGCAGTAATATAGCTTCCCCCCAAAATACTGTTTTGGCACATTCTTTTGGAATAAAAGAGCTCTAGTGATATTTAAGAGATGCCCATTCTTCTTTTCGGCCACCCCATTTTGTTGTGGAGTATTCATACAAGAGGACTCATGAATTATGCCTCTTATTTGGAAATAGGAAGTAAGGAACTGATTGAAATAGTCCTTAGCTTTATTTGATCAAATTCTTTTGATTTTCACATTGAATTGAGTTTTTATCATGTTATAGAAAACTGGAAAAACGAAATCCACTTCGGATTTATTCTTTAAAAGATAGATCTAATTGGTTCAGGTGCAATCATCAATGAATGATATAAGCCACCCAGCTCCAGTTATATTAGGAATGGGAGATGGACCTCAAATGTCACTATGTATAAGAGCAAATGGAAAAGAACTTCTTTTTATATTAATTGGAAAGGATGTCCTCCTAAGTTTTGCAAACTCACATATGTCACATTGGAAGTCTTCCCCATTTAATCCTTTGAACAATAAAGGATACATGATTTTAAGAACATAAGAAGAAAGATGACCAAAACGTAAATGTTGTAGCCAAACCCTTTCTTTATGTCTCAGTAAGGATTCAATCATACAAGAAATGGAAGAGAACTTGTTTGCCCTAGTCTTTTGTCCACTTTGTACCTCAAGAAGGTAGAGACTTTCTTTCTCTTTAGCATGCCCAATCCTCCTCCTCTTTTCCTGCTCTTGAATTTCACAATGAGAGGGATGAAAAATCACCCTACAATTAGAATCTTTGGTGAATTTCTGAATTGAAACAAGGTTAATAAAAAGCTTAGGCACATGCAGGGCATTTTTCAAGATAAGAGACTCATTAATATAGACATCTCCTTGTCCTTCCACTATAGTGGTTGTACCATCCGCTATGGTGATTTTTCTGTTGCTAGGGCAGGGGGTATAAGAAACAAATTTTTGGGAGGAAAATGTCATATGATCTGTGGCTCCTGAATCAATAATTCAGTCACTTGAGAGAGTAGTGTTTGAGGCATTTAGAGTATGAGAAAGTGCAAAAATACCTGAATAAGTAAAAGTACAGATACTTGATCCAGTAGGCTTCTCTAGGGATCCAATGTGTTGCCTTAGCTTGGTAATTTCTTTCTTGTTGAATTCAGTTGTTAGTAGTTCCGTAGGGTCTTGTCGTGTACCTAGGGTTTGGATTGGAAATTGGGAGAATGAGGGGGGAATTTAGTAGAAGAATAGGGAGGATCAAAAGAACAGGAAGTGAGGGAGAGCAAGATCGCGAGAGAGAATTTGGAGGAGAGAAATCAACAATATTCAAATGTATTGATTGATGCCTATGAATTATACTGTATCAGTCTTATATACTGATCCAGATAGCAGTGATTTGGTGCCAATAGGGCTGCCAAATATTCAAACCAATTATAATTGAAGGTTGTTGCCTTCTAAGTACAACTGCGACTACTTCTAAGTACAACTGGTTCAATTCAAACTAATAGAAAATACAAACAAAGGAACACATCTATTATCTATTACTTCTGTACCCCTGGGTCCTGACAGGCCTTTCTCTGTAGCTTGTTGTGTGCTTGCCACACAAGCTTGCTCATGTCTTTTTTGCTTGCCTGATCCCCCTCTGCTCTTAGCTTGAGGTTTTCCATGCAGCTTCCAGCATTTCTCTATAGTATGGCTAGGTTTCTTGCAGTAGGTACTCCACAACAAGCCCTTGTTCACTCGTGCCCAATCTATGGTTCTTTTAACCTCATTTCCTTGATGTTCAGCACTGGATTGCTGCATGTTCACCTTTCTTGTCATAAGTGTTGAATTCTCCACTGTAGGAGTCTCAAGCATGACTCCTCTCCTTCCTTCCTTAGCATGGACAATAGCTAGAGTCTCATTTAGGGATGACAGATCCTCTTTCCCAAGTATTTGTATTCTTACTGCATCAAATTCAATGTTTAGACTAGAAAGAAATTCATAAATTCACTCATTTTCAACAAACCTTTTGAGTAGAGCTGCATCTTCACTGCATTTCATGTTAATGCACTGATAATGATCCATTTCTTGCCATAAAGGTTGTAGGAGATTGGAATATTCAGTGATAGATCTACTTCCTTGCTTTGTCATTGAGCTCTTGGCTTTAATCTCATAGATCTAGGCAACATCCTTCACTTTAGAATAAGTTTGCTTGACTACATCCCAAATTTCTTTAGTTGTGCTTAAGAACATAACAATATCACTAATTTCAGGTAGCATTGAGTTCCATAACCAAGACATTACCATAGAATCTTCTTTGTCCCAAGCTTCAAACATCGGGTCTCCTTGTTTAGGTCTGGTACCGAGTAGGTGGCTCAACTTGCCTCTCCTTTTTAGAAATGTACAAACCAATTGAGACCATTTTAAATAGTTCTTACCATTTAATCTATAGGTTGCTTGAATGTTCTGCAACTCTCCAATTGAGGAGTTGTTCTTGTTCTCCCCATTAACCGCTGCTAGAACTGGCGCTTCAGATGCACCACTTGATTCAGTTGAGGTAGACATAGCTTCTAGGTAAATTGAACTTGATTTCTTGAGTCACGAGATTGCTAGGCTATCGCAAGGTGATGGCTTCTCCGAAATAAGATTTTATGGCTCTGATATCATGTTACCATTTTAGCAAGAAAAATTTGATGATTATTTCTGATTCACTGCCTCAATATATATACAGTTAGGAGGAGAGCACTACTCCGCTTCCTTAAAATAAGGAAGCACTTAGCTAACCATCTAGATCACTCACTACTAAGTAAATAAAACTGAAAAAAGAAAACACATCAGCAATTACATGAAACAAATAACAATAATTTACACATCAGATAAATCCATAAAATTTATCTATTCTTCTCAACATAAATATTCATGAAACACATTACAAATTTTGTGGAAGCTACATGTTAACAACTTTTTCCTTTTTGTGAGCTTCATGTTGAGGAGACATGTGACCATAAGTTTGGAGTTTCTTGATGTCACATGGGTGTATTTTTGGAGGCTCCAATAACCAAGATGAGGCATCTGGCATGGCATCAAAAGATGAGGCCAGTCTGATAGAGCAACTTGGTGGCTGACCACATGTTGCGAATGTTTTGGTGTGTCTAAAAGATATTCTCTCGGCCTGGATGACAAATAAAATCCATAACTGTTTCATTCTTGACCAGTATTTGAACTTTATTTAGTTATTTTTGTCTATTACAACAAGATGAATAAAATTTCTCTTTTTATTGGTTGCAATCTAGGCCAATGGGAAGTAGATAAGTGATTCCAGAGTTTTCACTTTTTTAATCCTTTTACAAAGTTACAGAGTTTTCTTGGATTATCTAGCAGCTGATATTATTAGTGTCTGGAGCTTTCCTTTTGTTATTCATTTTTGAAGTTTGAGAAACAGAACAACAAATTACCTTGCACAAATTGATGATGAGGCACTTGGGCAAACCAATAGAAATTGGTGATCAGGCTCCATCTAACCATCAACTCAGAATTTGGAAGATTTATAGCTAGCTGTTTACAGGTTTCACCTAATATGGACTTGTCTTATACCTAGCAAACTGTATATCAACCAGGAATTTCAAATCTTGCATATTCATATCCAGCCAAGAGCATATCATTCAGAGATTTCAAATCATGCATCTTCATATCTACCAAACACTATTTCATTCAGGGATTCTGAATCATGCATCTTCTGACTGACTGCTACTAGTGAAACATTTTTGAGTTGCAAGTAGTTATTGGAGCTTCCAGCATAAATTATCTTCTTTGCCTCGAGTAGTTTGAAACTTATTTCTTTATACTTTTTTTTTCCCTTTTATGCTCATGCACTCACAAATCATGGTGAGCTTATATATATTTACAAAAATATAGAGTTATAGGTGAAAGGAAGGAGGCAATTAAAGGGGATGATTTGACTCTAATCATATTTTCCATATTAGGATTCTGGAGTGTGGTAATTTTTGTGACTGGTGCTGGTTTAAAATTTCTGACAGAATCAACTTCGCATTTTTTTGGCCTTGGCCCAAGTGAATAAGAGACCCAAATGTGCTTATAGCATCAGTTTCTCAACTGACCTTGGTCTAGGTGAATATGAGATCGACATGCAACTACAGCATCAGTTTCTCAACCCCAAGCTAGGAAGCAACATTAGTAATTATCTAACTTCTTATCATTGATATTAATAATATATGACACTGTAACAGTTAAGGAGATGCTCTGATTTTTGGTTTGAAGAACTTTAAAATTGGTTTATAAACTTACTGGTTTAGCTTCGACCTAGTTATCAATTTCATGTGAAGCTAAGAGAGTTACGTGGGCAGGGAGCTCTCACTTGTGATTCGACCACTTCCCATGTCAGTCTCTTATTTTAAGACAGTCCAAATTGAGGTTATTGTTATAAAAATCGAGCAAATGCACTTAGCTGAATGGTGTAATTGTTCTTCTCTAATATTATTGCTAAATCAATACATATAACTGCATTTTGGGAAAAGCTGTTTTTTAATCTTCATTGCAAGCTTTACAGCTTCAGGGTTCCCGTTTTAATGTTTATGAGGCACAGTTTTACAGGGTTCAGGTTGGCATCCAATCACCAGAAGGAATTACAACTATTCGAGGAATTTTAAGAAGATTTAATGATTTCTTGAAGTTATTTACTGTAGTAAGTCTATGATGCCTTGTCTTATGTCTACTGCCATTGAATCATTGGGTCTTTTGGAACTGAGACATTTTTGCTGTGTGTTCAATGGTACTTGTTCAAATGGATGAATTGTTTATCATTTAAAATGGATATTTACTACATGATATTCTTATATTCTTATTACTTGCTTTTCAGCTCAAAAGAGCATTTCCTAAGAAGAATATCCCTCCAACTCCACCCAAGGGGTTCTTGCGGATAAAAAGTAGGGCGCTGTTAGAAGAGGTACTCACTGTATTCACTACATTTATTATTACAATTCTATTATGGCTTGATTGACCTGCAGCTTGTCATCTCCTAGTAACAAGAGGTTTTATATTGATATCAGCATTATAACTTGTGTGCACAACACTGCCTTTTCATGCTCCATAATCCTTTATTCTTTCCAGTTCAAGTTGTCAATTCTGAATTTTATTTGTCCATGGTAATGGGTCTAAGATATACATGTCTCACTCTAAGTTGAACTGATTGTAGGATTGTGTGGAATATGTAAATAAAGGCATTTATTCTACATAACATCACACCTGGTGAATGATTAGTTCAAATTTTGGTAACACAATGAATAAATCTTGTGTGGTTGATAAATACTACCATGCAATTTATATGGATGTTTTTGAGTCTTAACTAAAGGTTGACTTTGTTGTAGAGACGATGCTATCTGGAGGAGTGGATGACAAAGTTACTATCAGACATTGATTTGTCAAGAAGTGCCGCAGTTGCATCCTTCCTTGAACTTGAAGCTGCTGCCAGATCTTGTATGCATGTGTCTACCGAACCTAGTTTTCATTTAGTAAAACTTACATAACTTAAATTAATAAGTTCAATACTAGAAACGATTTGGACCTTGTATCTAATCTTTTTAATTACTTTATATATATATATATATATATTCTCTTTTTGTGTATCTTCTTAATCTTGACATTTGATTCCAAAATTTCAAAATTTGGGCAGCATTTCAAGATGAAAATGAAAAAAAATCAGAAGCAAATCCTTCCATGAATGGCACAGTTTCTCCGCTTCAAGTACATCCCAATCCAAGTCTCTCAGTCTTTGCTGGTAGTACATCAGCTGCGTCAGATTATGGTAGTGATACTGCTTATGAAACATCTGAGATTGGAACGCCAAACTTCAGAAGGGATAATAGTTCTGAAGGTGGTACAGAGGATCTGTCACTAGATGAAGATTTGTCTAGTCCAATAGAAAAACTCATAAAGTATGGCATGTCCAATATTGATGAAGGCTTGTTTATGGGGGAGGCTATTTTGGAGCAGCTTGAGGGTTTACCTAGGCATAAACAGCATACCAGAGAGAGTAATAGTGTCACAGGGCATTGTGCAGATAATGGAAATACTTCTAAAACTGCTTATCTTGCTGATGATAGGATTGAACGTTTTTCTGAACCTGAACATAAAGTAATTAGCCATGCTCGAAAGCTCTCAACTGAAAGTGCTGGAAGTGACGCAAGCTCTTTAAGAGGTAGTGAGTTGTCAAATTCTGGATTCCACAAGTCAGAGGTGCCAGTTGGCCCTCTTGGAGGTCCCGAGGTTTCAAAAACAATGGCAGTTCTTGACGATGCAGAGCTCCAGTTAAGTGATGTACAGTTAGTTCTTCCATTGGATCAACGGCCCAAAATGAACAGGGTTCTTATGTCCATGCAGCGGAGACTTGTCACAGCTAAAACAGATATGGAGGATCTTATATCCAGATTAAATCAAGAAATAGCTGCAAAAGATTATCTTGCAACAAAGGTACGGGAGTACAGTACCTATACTTTTTTTATTTATTTGTTGGTGGATTTGAGTATTTACATAATAAGATGTGAGGAATAAGTGTTTTCATTGGTGTGTTTTAAGATGTATGTAACGGAACGACTATTATGTGAGCAAAGAAGGATAGACAAGTTATTTTCACCAGGTGCTCAAATCGCTTTTGTCATGGAGGCAGACCTAGGATATGCTTTATTTGATGCCTGTGAACATAACTTTGGTTGATGAAGCCAAAATAGAAATTACAAATAAGTCACAATTTTGGAGGGTTACTGTTAAAATAAAAAATACTTTCTAGTTGAATGATGAAGCATATGGAGCATGATTTTAGGTATAGAAGAACAAAAATTTTCAGTGATACATATATAACATTCGTGTCCATGTATACATTAGTCATGTTTCCATGTTATGGAGGTTGGTTTCACAATATCAACTATGTGATGGAACACGTCTATATTAGTTATCTTCATTTACTGCTATTTCATGAGACTTTTCTATATGAAGATGGTGTCAGAATTTTATTCATGATTTTGGTAGACTACTAATAATAGTCTAGCTTGAATTACTTTTATTACTGATAATTGAAGGGAATTACAAGGCTGGAAATTAACAAAATGAAAGAAAATTGGACATTCGAGAGGTCCATGGTCTCCCTCTATATTCACCAAAATGTTCCCTGCCTTTTATTCTATTTGCTTCTCTATTTATAGAATCTATTGCCTGCACATGCCCCCCCTTCGCTGATCCCATTCTACCCCTTAATTGAATTTGTTGTCTGCACATGCACCAATTGGCCTTCTCCCATTTCAATATACCTATTCTGCCTTTATTTCTTATGTCTTTTGTAGCGGAATGTTATGGCCTGCCTATCACATTCCCTCACTAGAGGGTTCCATCAAGAAGGGCATATGGCGTAAAATTTTTGCCACATTGTTCTTTTGCATGTGTCTTTATTGTCAATTTGACTTTTAGAAGTTAATTGACACTATGAGTGCCATGCCCACAACCCTAACTTGGTTAGAATAAGGTGCAATTGATGGTGGTGATGACGACGATGTTATTACAATGATATCCATCTATATTTATGCCTGCCAAAGTTACTGTTAATGGCTATATTAAAAATCAAATGATACCCACTCAGCAGAGGAGGGGCATAGAGTAATCTGTTTGTTGTGTACCAACAATCTGGCAATAATATGAATAGACAGCAGTACACAAAAGGTAATGAATTTATAAGAAGCTTGAGTTATAAAAGTTGCATATATGATGGTGCTAAAAAAGGATGTCAATTGAAGTTAATCAGAAATACTTGGTTGCCTTGAACACAAAAGAGTGATGGTAGATAAAGGTGATTCAAGATGAAGGATTCATGTAGTTAAAATCTGGATTTATTGTGATTAAATTGATTAAAGAAACTAAGATATGAAGACTTAATATTTTCTTCCTCCTGATGGATGTTTATTTGGTCGAAATTGTTTGGGAAACCTGCCTATTCTAGGTTTTTAGGTAATGTTTGCGAATCACCTTCCTGTTGTCTTATAGCATATTAGCAACACTTTCTCGGATCAAAAGGTAATGAATAAGAGGATAACTGTACATGATTTTTCCATTTATGCTTGTAAGCTCTTTGAAGAGCTGATATCATGCAATAGAAGTGAAGTTAGGACTATTTTATTGCAAGTGTTGACCACATTAGATCCTAAAAACCTGTAAGCTCAGCTCTACTCCAACCACAGATGATAAAAAGTTACAATCACTTGTCTAAAGCTCTTTTATCTCATTATTTATAAAACTTAATTTTTTTCTAATATCTGTCAGCTTGAACATGTGTGAACGTGGATTGACTTTTTTGTAATTTGCTACTGAGTCAAAGGCAAATTAGGTTCTGTTATTCCAGATGCATGGTAGATGCACTTTAGACCCCCAGGTTACTGTTCCTTCATTATCATGCTGATAGATTCTAGCGATTGTAATTATGACCATGATGACTGCATCTTACAGGTCAAGGATTTTGAAGTGGAACTTGAAACTATTAAGCAGAAAAGTAAGGAAAACCTTCAGCAGGCTATTTTGACTGAAAGAGAACGAGTTACCCAAATGCAGTGGGATATGGAGGAACTTCGGCAAAAGTCATTAGAAATGGAGTTGAAATTGAAGTCACAACAGGTTGTGCATTCTTTTCGTTGCTCACCCTTGTATTATTGTTTTTTCAATCACACTGACAATTCCATAATTGTTTGCCAATCATTTCTAGGAAGAAAAGTCAGATACAGAGCCGGCAATTAATTCTTTCACTTGGGAAAAAAGTGCACTGCAAGAGTTGGATGTGACCAAAAAGCAGCTTGAGGATTTTCTGAAGCAACACAAAGATCTAGAAGTTAAATCAAAAGCAGATATTAAAGTTCTTGTTAAAGAGGTTAAAGCTCTCAGGAGGTCTCAAGCAGAACTACAGAAGGACCTTGACCAATCACTGAAGGAGAAATCTGAGGCAGAGGTATCTATCATATGGAGCCAAATTTCTGCTAACTGCTATTAAATTAGTGGATGTGAAACCCCAAGGAATGCAAATCCAAATTCAGCTTCTAAATTGGCCTTTAGAATTACTAGGCCCTTGAGTACTTATTGTTCTAACGGTTGTCTTAGTTTTGTCCACTTTTCTTTTTTGTTTACTTTGGCAAAATTGAAATTTCATTTTTATGTCACTTGTGAACTTTTTTATTTTAGTTCCATTTCGATTGAAATTCAGTCAATGTGGAATAGGAAATATTTCAATATGTTAAACAGTGACTTATCTATGCTGCTGAAATTTTGCCTGTCCTTTCAGAGATTCCTTCAGATAGAAAAGCAGCATGGGGAATATGCCAATATTGCTACTCAAAATCTGCTACATGAATGTAGCATTCTTCATAACCGGCTTCAGGAGTGCACCATTAATTTTGTCATTGAAAATGGAGATAAGGTAGTGGTGGATTCTTCATCACTATCAGATGCCTTGGATCTCCTGGTCACATCCGACAACCAAATTGCGGTCCTCCTTGCAGAGGTAATTTGTTCATCCTGCCCCCTCATGTTTTTGTGTTTGTCACATTAAGTCTGGCTTTTTTAATCTGACATTTAGTATATTGTATTGCTTTTGTAAGAAATCAGAAGCTTATTGGTTCTTTGATTTGTGTCTAAATTTTGGTGTTTCTTTTGTCCTTTTGTTTATTTGGCGAGTCCCCTTTTTTTTTTTTTTTTAATGTTGCTTAGTGTCATGAATCCATGAGTGCATGGCTTTGGGGGCTATTTGTTGACCGTGATGTTTGAACGGGCAAGCCCCATGGTTAATTGAGTCAACTCAATAAGCTTGTGAATTTTTTTGAGTCAGCCACATGGAACTATTTCCTCCAGTTGGTGCTATTTGAACTTATCCTGTGTCAGTGAAATTGTAGATTTCTTTGTAACCTAGGCCAGTGTTCTCCTTGGCATTATTCTTTTTCTTTTACCACCCTGTAAAAGTTGTACCAAATTAACTGGCTCTCTTTCTTTTTTCCCTAATTGAATGGCTTTCTTTCATTTTGCTTCATGTGCGTGCCTGGCATTACTTGTTCAACAATGGAATCCATAAACTCACAAAGGCACCTAATGGAAAGATATAGAGAAAAAAAAAAAAGAATTTGGTGTTAGCGTCATAACTTGCTATAACTGCCATTTCTTTTTCACTGCACTTCTCTCCACATTCATCATCTCAGCCTGGAGTAACCAGCATACTCATTGGTCATTACATCCATTCATGATCATCTTTATTGCCACGTTTCATGGCTGACCACCAGCTATAATAATGTTTATTAGAATGTTGTTGCTTGATCTTTTAGGTACGAAAATTTTATTATTCTGTTTTGTAGAAATAAACATTCTTTGGGGTATCTTTCATGTATTGTTTCTTAAGAGCTTCTTTGGATTAGTATCCTAACATCAGATGGGTGCTTTTCATAAAGAAGCTGATTCTTATATTTTCACTGAGGTGGTGGACAACCAGTTAAGCAGATATCAATGTATCATTGCTACCTTGGTTTTTGGACAGCCAACTTTAATCTCTGGTTAAAGTTAGTTCTAATTGAGAAAAAAGAAAAAAGTTGACTAGATTGGGCTAATGTTAGATGGCATCCTTAGTGTGGTAGGTCATCAAACTTAGCTCCCAATTCCTAAACCTACTGCCGGGATCAACTTGTTCCAACAAGCCTACAAAAGATGGCCCTTCATGTGTGACCCTTGGCCTTTCACCTACCTAACCCTTCACATTACAATAAGACACTAGAGAACCTCACAATAGTCAGAACCTTCTAGAACAATCTGGCATGGTCTACAGAATTGTGAGGGTCTTGCAAAATATACTTGCCATGCTGCTCGCCTAATCCCGCTTCTTCGCTTATGTAGCATCTATGTGGTGCTTGTGCAACCTTGGTCCTGCATGCCTAGTAAGCACACGCCATGCAGTCACCTGCGTTGTGTCCCCATCATGCTTGCATGGTGCCTGCCTGGATTCTAACCCCCAAAATTCTGGCACGTGGCAATGTTCTTTTTATGAGGTGGAAGGATTAGTGGGTATGATAGTTTGCCCATGTTAGTGGAACTTGCAATGATAACATTCTAGAACATCCAGCCAATCGCTGAGACAAGTAGAAGGCAATAAAGGTTACAATGAACTTGGAAATGATGATTCGAGTGCGGACAGAACCTTTCAACTTGAGAGTTGGTTCAATCCTCCTTGATCTCCTTCCATCCCAAGGATATGCTATTATAGATAGCCAGACATGATGGTACTCTTGATATCTCAACACAGCTATATCATGTTTACCCAAACTCGTCACCTCATTACTTTATATCTAATCCTCAGGTCTCTTATTGTTATGATGCATTAGACCATGCAGTGTGTTGTGTTTATTTTGTTCATTCTTTTTCATGGTACGATGCAGTATGTCATGTGATTCTTGGAAAGATCCCCATCTCAACGTTGTCTTTGACCATTGTTTTTGTTTAAACCTGTTTTCTGAAATATATCAGGTAGAATTTTTAGTCCAAGGCAGCGGCGAGAAGACAAATCCGCTAGATGAGGAATTGAGGAAGATGCTGAAAGATATTTTCACCGATAATGCGAGGCTGAGAAAACAGGTCAACTCTGTTCTCGTTTGTGCTCTCAAAATGGGCACTCAAGCTGAGAAAGATGATAAAGCCGATGCCTCAAGAAACATTCAATCCGAGGAAGATGCCGAAGCCGATCCTTCAAAAACAGCCGTACAAACTACCGTTATAGATAGATGAAATTAGGTGTGAATAATGTAAATTTTGTCTTATAGGGTACAACGTGCTAGTGATTAGTCATTTACGCTCCAGGATCATGATATTCCTAATTTGCTGAACTTGTCCATGTTATCAATGCAGCTACACAATACGAGATGCCTGGTAGAGGGGCCCTTAAAATCAAATCATTGTATTTCTCTTGTACGATTGATCCGAATATGCGGAACGAGGGATGTTGAAAATGAGGAGAGTACCACTAATTAATGAAATTCAACATTATTTATGGCTCAGCGCATATGATTCATCTGAGTGTGGTTGGTTATATAGCATCTTTGATAGATAGAGCCCTGGATTATTCAATCCAATTCCAGAAACAAGTGTTTGTTTGGATGGGTTGCAAAATAGCCCAAGTAGAGCTCTTGAAAGCAGAAGAGATGTGACCACACAGTATCCGACCAACTGGGACGAATCTGCTGCAAGCCCTGTAACTTTGCTGAGCGCAAACGATCACCGTTTGATTTATGGTGGGGTGTGTTCAAAATTAGCAGCTTAATCGACGAATAAACAAAACGAAAACTACTACCCAAAGGGAAAGGGAATGTGCAGAAAGTGGGAGATACAGTAGCAGAACTCAAAATCACTTATAGTGGAATATCATGAGTTCTTCCTATCAAAGGAGAATAAGAATTCTCTCGCCGGAGCACCCTATTTCACCAGAATTCAGCCCCCCCAGTGGTACCCCCGGAATCTGCAACGACGACCAAACAAAGGAGAGTGATTAGTTTTCCTAGAGGCTTCGAATTAACGGGCAACATATATAGGACCCAATTCCAAATGAACCATTCTTGCATTGTCTTAATTCTCAGATTAGGAGAACAATGGCATATACCTTAACGGCAATGGTCTACGTGCCGTGGCTCCACAAGAACATAAAGCGGCTTTCCATTTAGTCTGTGCTGTCCCTGAAAGAGGTCAAATGGTTAGAAGGCCAGCCAGAATATACAGAGAACAAAATAAGCACTAAAACCTCAGCAAGAACGCCTAAAATGAGACTGATATTTGATCTCAGACAAGTGAGCTCGATCAAGATGAGAAGAAAAGTTTAACTAGAAATGAGTTTTGAAACCAAAACTGGGTTAAATTTAAATCGGACCAACAACACAAACTAGGTCGGCAAACCAAAGCCTAAAAGGCAAGCGACATTGTCACAGAACCACCATAGGATAATCATTACCTTGACCTCAGGCAAGCCGATAACACAAGCACATTCAACCACCTCAGCCTCCATTCGTTCTAGAAATGCATGCATTACACAACTTGTTGGCAAAATGGATGACCGGTATAAGAAATACTTGAAAGGAGAAGGCTGACAGTTGAACGAAAGCTACACCACAACTTACCTAGAAGTCTAATCGCCGCAGAGAGAGTTCCACCCGTAGCTACTAAATCATCGATGACCACTGCCCGTTCCCCAGGTTCTACGGCACCAACATGCATCTCTAGGCAATCAGTGCCATACTCGAGCTCGTAAGCTTCTGAAATTACTTCCCCTGCAGATTCATCGCATTTAAGATTCGAGAAAATCAATTGAAAACAAAAAATCTTGGACAAATAACAACATGCTAAGCCTTTATCCCACCATGCAAATAGAAAATAAGCATTTTGTATTGAAATTGTCTATTTTGGAAAGACCAATTCGGATAGTTTGGGTAGCTACCTCATTCTCCAACAGATGCCACATCATTTAGGCCAACTGAATTTTGTTCGATAAATAGCAAGAGATCCTAGCTAGTAGGGCATTCGCGTGTATACAAGTAAATTAGACATTAGCTTTCTTAGATAACGGGCTGGCTTTTCTTTTCTTTTTTTCCTTTTGTTTTGCACTATTGAGAGCCCGCAACTACTACACTTTGAAATGAGTAAGAGCAATGGAGGGATACCCGGCAACTTTCTAGGCTTGCGCAATGGAACAAACTTTGCCCCGATGGCCAATGCAATAGGTGGCCCGAACATGAATCCTCTGGCTTCGATTCCTTCAAATAATCCAGTGCCAGAACATATAATGCAGTCAAGAAAAAGAAAACAAAAAAAAAAAAAAGATCAGAAAATCACTATCATACAGCTATAAAGTTCCATTACTGAAACTACATATATAGCTGATGATGATCTTGATTCTTGACAATGATATCCACATTTCATTTTATATAAGTTTCATCTGTCAAATTGCACCTCCTGAAAACGACACCCACATTCAAGACTCAATTTGTATGAACTCCATTGTAGTGTAAAACATTGAGAGCTGGCCTACCAAACTTGTTTACATAAACCAAAGATGAAATGGCTTGTAACTAATCAGAGTGGGGAAGATGGGCAGAAATTTATACGGATCAAAAGCTAGATAATAATCAACTCAGCCAAAAAAAAAAAAAGAAAAGAAAAAAGGCAATCGCCCATAAAAATTCGTTAGTCAATGAGGTTTAATCCAATGCCAATTACAAATTAAATCACCAAATGGAACCAAATATGCCAAGGCCAAAAGAGAGAACCTATGAAAAAGAAAGCAAGTGAAGTACAGCTTGATTTTGTTGCAGGTCTTTTAGTTACAAGGCAGAAATCAGTTGAGAACTTCAAGGAAAAATAATAAAAAAAAAATGGAGATATTTAATTTAAAAAGAAAAAAATGGGAGCCTGGGAAAAAGTACACCTAATTTTCACTAGTTTATTTCAAAGTTGAAACCACATTTCTCTTAATTTATTTTTGTTTCAAACAAAAGAACAAGGCTAGCTGGCTTAGTAGTTAAAACCATAAACCCGGCAAATGTTCTACTTTCTTTTCCCTGTCTTCTCTTTTAGATTACAAGCTAAGTCTCATAGTAATTAAAAACATAAGACCAAGAAACAATTTCCTGGAAAATTGTCAAAGATTTGCTTAGTTATCAAACAAACCCAGAAATCAGGAGAGATAGAAGAAAGAAAAAAAAAATTACCTGCAACAACAGAGATGTCCATGTCTATGTATCTATCAACAAAAATGTCAATGGTGTCCTTGAAGACCTTGTGGTTCATCAGCAAAGTAGTAATATCTTGAAACATTATTCCTAAAACCGAAGTTAAAAGATTTAACAATAATGCGGGGAGTTTCTGCTTCCCAAACTATATGCATTTCTACCACATTATATATTCTATAAATTCTGTGGAGGAAGAAGAAGAAGAAGAAGAAGAAGAAGAAGAAGAAGAAGAAGTGACCGTAAAATGAGCCATGCAGTAAATATATATATATACACATGTGTGTGTATATCATATGTAAAGAATAGATATATAGAAGACAGAAACCTGGTTTTGGGAAGTTCGGAATGACTCTAATGGCTTCAGAGATGGCCTGAAGCCTTGGGTCTCCCTTCAGCCCATTCTCTGCTGCAAACATCTCTCTCTCTCTCTCTCTCTGGTTTTGGGGTTTCAGGTTCCAACAGGGTTTTTCCGTCCAGAAAATAATAATAAGGTAGAGAGAATAAGGTAGAGATCTTTCTTGCTTGCTTGTTTTATTTCTTCTGAGTTTTCTGATGCTTGGGAGAGTGGCTTTAAATAACGTCTTTTTGTTGACGAAGCAAAGCGGCAGTGACAGTGAAGAGAGAGAGAGAGTCCATTCCATTGGCATTTGGCATTGATTGACTGTTATTCACCTGAGGCCTGAGCGCGTGTACAAAACCATTCTGCCAGGATCAATCCCTTTTTGGCCATGTAGCATTAATAGCCCTTGGAAGATGAAATCTTCCTTCCTTTTTTATAAATTCTGAAAATATTATATTCATGACACACTGGTTGCCTGTACTCCTACTTTTCAGCTTTCATCTCCAAATATTAATATAATAATTTTCACAATAATATTTATCTTAATTAATACATTACTAATTCTCCCTTCCCTTCTATTATTATTATTATTATTTATAATCACAAATTTTCTTCGGACTTCCACCATTTGCTTCAGAAAAGAAAGAAACACTGAACTGAACGAAGGAGGGGGTGAAATGTAAATTGAGGATAGTAGAAGGGGGTGTCGGGGAAATGGCAGTTTGGTCATTTGGGGGGCCGAAAGGAAAGATGATGGATCAGAGAATCAAGGAGGCAGGGGCTGGCTGAGATTTTGCGGGTGGTCCAAACGCTGCCCTGCCACTATTCAATTCAATTCCATCCCAACAACTTCTTCTCCCCACCTTTTCTACTCCATTTCTCACTCCCTTATTTTTATTATTATTATTATTATTATTATTATTATTATTATTATTATTATTTTCTTTTCTTACAATAATAGCTCTTCTTAAAAAAATTTACCTTCTGAGATCAATTCATCAAATAAAATTTTCTTAATTTTATCTCACCTTGCAAAATAAAAGTTAAATTTTGGAATTGCATTTAAAATTCATATTTAGGGAATGTCAGGTGAGTTAGATCTTGAGAAGATGGTAAAACTTTACATCACATATTAATTTGGGAATTGAAATATTACAAATTTATGTAAAATCTTTGACCAACAACAACACGTACCACTTCTGAATTTTGCTAATTTCATTGAGAACTTAATATGTTGCTTGGTAAATTTAATTTTATTATTTATTTATTTTTATAAATCACAATTTTTATTTTTTTAATTAAAAGTGTGATTCGAGCCATGCATATATAAATAAGAATAATAAAAAATTTAACTAAAGTGATTAAATTTGTATTTTTAAATAAAACAAATTTTAGTGCAAAGATAAAATTGCTTTGTGATCTAAGATTTACTTCTAATTGAAATATCACTATCACTAGAGGGCTTCTTTTTATGCACTTGCAAGTTCAAAAAAGTATTTAATAGTTGAATTAATTATTTGTTAATGTATTATAGAGGTTTTGTCTTATTTATTATCCTTAATTTTGTCGTTAACTCTTGATTAACTAAAAAAATTAAAGGAAACGAAAAGAAATAGTTGAAGGAGATAATATGTCAAAATTTTAATTGAGAGAGTAAAAATTATATTTTTTAATAATTTATAGACTTTTTATATATTCAATTAAAAAATTTAATTTAATGTGTAATAAAAATTTTATCTTACCTATCATTTTTAATTTAGTCATTAATTCTTTGTTAGTAGGAGGATTAAAAAATAATTAATTAAAAAATGAAATATAATAACATTTTAATTGAGAAACTAATTTTAAAAAGTAAAAAAAAAAAACATTTAAGAGAGGGATGAATATTCTTGGGATGACTCTCCCGTGGTCTCAGTACTTAATTTGGTTTTTTAATTTCGTTGAAAGGGATAAATCACGAAATATGACTAAGAGAGAGGGATGTGAGAAGAATGTAGAAGCGAAGGGAAACTCTCGAGAGGGCGCGTGATGGAATGGAGGGGCAGTGCCGTGCCGAGAGACAGCGCGTGGGGTGGCAGGGGGCCCAGAGAGCGAATCTGAAGTATCAGAAACACTGTTCAAACGCACGCGCGATAACTGTACTGTACTGCACAAAAAAATTAAAAACAAATAACAATTTAATAATAATAAGAAAAAGAAAGAAAGAAAGAAAAGGAAAGCGCATGAATGATAAGATGATCATTAAAAAAAGACAGGGCAGCGGATATAATAGGACTCCTCGGCCCGCCCTTGAGATTTACTGTATCCAACGTTTCCATCTATCATTATTTTCATCGTACGGTTCACTTGGACGGCCCCGATCCCCCTCCGTACTGCCCCCCCTCAGATCTCTGTCGTCCAATTTGGTGTTCCCAAAAGATCCTGCTAAGATCTCCCTCCCTCCCTCTCACGCCTCCCCAACTCAAACGCATACACTGATACACTGATACATATACTTCCCCTTCCCCTTCCCCTTCCCTGCTTAATTCTTAGAATCTTCCAAATATTTTTATAATCCTTTTTCCCTATATTTTCTATAATTTCCACTGTCACTGACACTGTACTTTATTTCACATTTAAAAAAAAAATTACGTTATAGTAAGGGGTTTGGTGCGAGATTAGTGCATAATGTACCTTAGTGAAATATCATGGCGAGTGATGAATGTAATTAATTTACTTTCTAAGATTTTACATGAAACTTTATATATTTTGGTCTAATTGGGGTTGGTGTGAGCTGAGGTGAGGTGCAATGGAGCACGTGGGTACGTGGTTGTTCTGTTTGCCTATTTAAGGTTGGGTTGGGTTTAAGGCTACAATTGTTGTGAGCTACGAGTGGGCTCAATTTGAGTGTGCC
Source organism: Diospyros kaki (assembly GCA_036245055.1). Lineage (NCBI taxonomy): Eukaryota > Viridiplantae > Streptophyta > Magnoliopsida > Ericales > Ebenaceae > Diospyros > Diospyros kaki. The sequence goes on along the minus strand of BSEG01000001.1, from coordinate 36,306,111 downwards.
AGGCCTAGAATTAGCTCCCGCTCTCCTGCATCTACACTACACTTTCTATGTATTTCCATCTACCCAGATGATAGATAGATAGGTGTGGAGAATTTTTCTATTTTTAAAAATATTATATTAAAAAAATATTATTTTTAGATCAAAAGATAAAATCTTTCACCTTAAAAGTCCTCACGACTCAATCTTATAATTTTTACAAGAAAGATAAATTACTCAACATAAAACTTTATAGAAATGTATCAAGTAAGTTCAAAGACTGGAGGAGGAAGGAACCATCAATCTCTACCTCCCCATTCATCCAACATTGGGTTTCAATCTTTGGAAGTCCAATGAATCATTATTGCCGTGTTCTAATCTATCTCTACAGCAAAGCAATTACACCCACGTGTTACGCAAAGGCTGCTTCCACCAGCCACCCAGCATATATAATGCTGCACAGCACAGTTTAAAGATTCCAACGTACAACTTCCCAAACATTGCCCACAAATGAACAAAAGAAGGTTATGAATGAATTAATTAATTAATACGCCGTTTGAAATATACGTTGTCCACGACTTAACAATACATTTTTACAAAATATATGTGTATAATTTTTATAAAAAAAAAATTGTATACTATTATTAAGTTATTATGTTAAATGTTTATTATTTTGTAATTTTTATATCTAAGACTAACTCGTAATATTTAAATATTTTTTGTTTAATTTTTAAAAAAATAACCTAAAAAAGATGCAATTGGATGAACCATGAAAGATACGATTGGACTTATCAAAATAAGTAAAAAATAAAAGATACGATATACTGACTTGTTTTTCATACTTTATTTTGATGTGTTTATATATAAGGGTATAAATAAAGAGAAAATGCTAAATGAAATTAAGTCATTTTCTATTCTAATCCATTGCAGCTGAATAAGATTCTTTAATTTCTTTACATTTGATGGGTTTTTTTTTTTTGCTAAATTGTTTTCATATTTTTTATAATTATAGTAATTTGTGTGGTGATTTTTCGTAATTTAAAAATATTTCTCAAATTTATCCTTTTATTTAGACATCTATATGTTAGTTTTTAGAATCAAGGATGTTAATTCAAACTAAATAAGATTAAAATTGATCCTTCCCTCAAAGTTAAATTTATTCAACTTTTTTTTTTTATATGTTCTATATATAGTGATCCTATGATCAATTAAAATTGTTTAGTTGGTGAAATCTCATAAAACTTGAGTTTTAATAGGTCCAAAACTCATCACCAACTAATAAATTCTAAATTTGTAACTCATTAATCGACCGAAGCCAATAGACTACCAGTGTGTTCAAAAGTCCATGGGTGCATCAATAATTTTTTGTTGTCATTTTTAATGTGTGTTGAATTTAACTTAGCTTAAAAATTAACAAAAGATGTGTTTGAATGATAAAGGTCAATCGTATGGATATATTTTTTTTTATTTATTTAAATAACATGAGGTTTTTGTGGCTCAAATTGTAGAGAAATTTATCATAATTTTTTAATCTTATTGATAAGATGTTTAGATGAGATTGACATATAATATAATATATTTTCTAACTTGAGATATAATCGAAGGTAATAAAAAATACCACACCACATCAATCATATCTTACGTCCTAACAACATTATATGGCAACCCTTGCCAAAGCATGGCCTAGAATAAGAGCATCTCTAAACCCACTCCAATTTTGGGGTAACCTTTTTATTCTCATTTTATCCTTTCATTTTAAGTATAATATATTTTAGTTTTTTCATATTTTTAAATGTTATATTCATTTAAATATAATATTATAAACAAATATTACAAATAATACTCACAATTTTTATTTTATAGCACCGCTTGAATTTAAATTTTTAACTTGTTGAATATATCTCTACATTTTGCTAATTGCAGTTATGAAAATTTGTATTCATTTTTGTAAGAATTTTTTATTTTGAATCTGAATTATAGAACATGAAAATGTATTGTTATACTAACTTTCAATTTGAGAGCAGAACTCATCAATAAACTAGTATATATTAGTAATTAGATTTTTAAAAATATCAAGATACATATGATATAAGTGTATATTTTTTCGTGCGAATATGAAAAGCTTTGTTATGTATAAGGCATTTTTAAGAAATTGTGAATAAAGGGAATGTGATATTTAAGTAAATAATTTTAAAAATATACACACATTATTTACCAACTGGGGGCAAAGGGTAGGAGATGAATTGCTTGTCATCATTACCAACTGTCTTAGTAGAACCTAAATATGCTGCATGATACTCTATAAAAATCAATAATCTGACTAATAAAGCCTAGCATCAAATATCGGAGAAGGCCTCGTCGAACCCCTCATTCAACTTTGGGTTCATTTTGTTTTTTTTTTCCTTATTTATTTTTTATTATGTTCTTCAACTATTTTTTTAACTTAAATTTTGATTAAAGTATTAGAAAAATATTAAAAAAAATTAAGTAACACTTTTGCAGTAATTTTAAGATTTAAGGACACTTCAATTAACATAGCCAACTTAATTTATAGAAATGTCTTTTATTTGGTTAAATTATTATTATATAATATCATTTTAAAAGTTTTCGTAAATATAATTATTTAAAAATAAAATAATAAATTTAATTAATTTAGTGTGCTAATTCACTCAATTAAACTTGATGCAAACATGTAACAGAATGTTTTAGGAGGGGGAGGGGTATGGGCTCACGCCCTTCTCTTATTTTGTTCACATCAGACAAATATTATGTTACTTAATGCGAATAACATAATATTTTTAATATAATAATATTTAATTTTATAAAAATAAAAGATGAAGTAGGTCGTCACGTAGACAAATTTTTTACTTTTTGCCTTGCACAACTAGTAAAAAAATAAGGCAAGAGAAAAAGCCTTACCTACTCGGCCAACTTAGCCGGACTAAATTTCATTATCCAATTAAGTTCGGTTTGTCCAGTCCACATGGGAAGCCGACGCCCATTTGATTGACGATGCGTTGTTCGACTTCGACATCACGTTCACGGTTGGGCTTACACGCAACTGGTCAGCATCCGTGAATGATAGTGCCAACGTGATCCTCTGGTCCTTTCTATCTCCCTTTCCCTTGTTTCCCTCCAATCCCTTTCCGCACCTTCAAGTTTCTTTCTCTCTCTCTCTCTCTCTCTCTCTCCATTGGTGTCGTTTGGCCAGGTCGATTCTCTTGCTGACACACGTATTATACACACTTATGTCTGTATTATAGACGAAAAATTTATCAAGAAGATTACATTAAGAGCAAAAGGGGATGTGTTAGATCATGCGCTGGATAGATGAAGCATGGCGATGTCGGCGGCACTGTGCGCCAATCTTTCTGCCCCTTATTCTCACCGCCGATCCATGGTACTCTCTCTCTCTCTCTCTCTCTCTCTATGTGGAGTTCGAGTTGATTTCATGCAACTGTAGATTGTAGTAAATGGGGAAAGCTAATTCATGGACCGTGCATGGTGCTTTTCCCCCTTATTTTAATAATCGTTTATACCTCTCTTGGACCGACAATAGTTGATAGGTTTCCCTGAAAATGTCCAGTTTCCCAAGCTGTAGGATCTGTAGGAGAGAATGGTAAAGATAGGAAAATGTTCTGTAGGATTTCCGAGCTAAATTATAAACTTTTATCGGTTTAGGTCTGAAAATGAGATTCTAGTTCTAAACTTTACGGTTGGGGTTTTCACGTGCCTCCAGAAGGAAGTTTCGATTGAGGCGCTAATATAGAGATAATTTAATTTGTTCTGTTGGGTACAAATTTATTTGATTTGCGGTTGTAGCCCTAGAAAACTGGAACATTGTGTATAATTGTCATCTAAACGTCCTATTCAAGTAATGGGTCTAATTCAGTTGTGGAACTGTCTTTCTTCACCTTGCATGAATTGGACTGTTCTGCAAAAATGCTTGGGAGATGTATATGGCCGTTCAATAGTAAACAAGACAAATGGGTAATTTCCTTTTGGCTGAATGTGAAGACTGTTGGAGTTGTCCCCTTCAGTTTTAAACCTTGGTCACTGTGCATAGTAGTTTATCTTAAACTTAAAATGGCTCTTTGGTGACTATTCTCAGCGGTAGTGTCGTTGCCAACATTCATTTTGCAGCAACTAACCATTTTTATGAATATTGTAAAACCCCTGAAATGCAAAAGACTTTCTAAAAGTTGTACACGCAACAGAGGAACTGTATGAGATCTACATCTTGAAAAGTGGATATTTTTTAAGACAATATACTTCTAATTTTACTGAAGAAAGGCTCCTAGTTGAATTGCTATAATAACACTGAGCTTTAATTTTATTAGGTGGGGTCATTTACAGGTATTTGAACTCACCATTCATCTCTATCATGACAATATCCTTTGTAAGGCCATTTCATGTCTGAGAAATTTTCACCATTTTTTTTTTTTTTTTTGGTCTTCTTCTACATTTTTGCTACATGTTGTGTTTCCATATTGTACTTGTTGGTTTCACCATGTCAACTAAGTTATGGAACACAACTATATCGATTATCTTCATTCACCACCATCTCATGAAATTTCTCCATGTGAAGATGGTGTTCAAATTTCATTTCATCATTATTCCGCCAGGGGATATTATCCACTGCCGGTCCCAAGCCCGGATAAAGGAGGAGGGTTGCGTTAGGTAGCCGACAACCAGCGTAAAACCTAGTCGGATCCAAATATGAATTCTAGACAAACTATCTGTTGGGATATAACCCACATAAAAGTCTAGAATTCATGTAACCAACCCCACATAGTGGGATAACGGCTGGATATGTTGTTGTTGTATGTTGTTGTCTTCTACATTTTTGCTACAAATTTCTTCCATCCTTTCACCTTTGTTACAGGAGTTTTTATTGGTTCTCATATGTCCAAATCATCTTAATCTCATCTCAAGCATTTTACTTTAATCAGGTGTCACTTTGATCTTATTATAGGTAACTTTATTTTGAAATGTCTTTTTTGTATAACTACATATACATAGTAGTAGCCTCAACTCAGTTACACTCATATTTTACAGATTTTAGTATTTAGCTGTCTTGTATTTTGTGTCATATAACACAGTTTTTTGTATAGTCATTTGATGAAACTTCTCTTTTATTTTTAAAGATATTTTACATCATCAACTACTCCTTACCCTAACCAAGTTACGATTGGTGGTATGGCATTCATAATGTCATTTCACTTCTAAAAGTTGCATTGACTCTGATTCCACCCCAGTATTTCAGTTGTGTCTTTGAGAGGAATTTGTTTTCAAAGAAACCAGCATGAACATATCCAATAATAGAGTGAGGAGCAAGAGATTCGAGGTTCAAATATCTGTATGCTTTGATGGCCATGGAAAATCCAAAACATACACAACTAGTAGCAAAGGGTTTCATGTTTGGTTTTGCATGTTTAATATAATATCATGAACAAGACAACCCCATACCTTAATATAGATCAAAGTAGGCTTCTTCTATCCAAAATTAGTAAGGAGTGATGGACATCTTTCTTTAGACATGTGATTTAGAAGATGACATATTTGCTATGAGACTTCAACCCACAACTCTGAAGGAGCATCAGAACTAAACAGCGTAGCATTAACCATTTATGTTAAAGTTCTGCTCTTCCTTTCACCTAGTCTTTTATGTTGAGATGTACCTGCTACAGAAGTTTCATGATGAATTCCATTCTAGGACAACCATTCAGAAAATAAGTTCTCATATTCCTTTCCATGATCTGAATGAAAAGTCTTGATAGTTGTTTTCAGTTTTTGAAACAATCAACGACTTCATTTTGATTTGGATAAGATATACATGAACATATCATCAATGAGGGTAGTAATTCTTTCCACCTCTTGCAAGAATATCAATCATTTCACAAAGAATACCCTGAACTCAATCAAGTTTTGCAGGAATATCTAGAAATACTTTTGAATGAAGTTTGGCCAGTGAATATTTTCTACATGCAGTGCATTTGTCATGATTATCGGGGCCATAATCTGATTTCAGTCCTTACTTAGCCATAAGATTCATGATGTTGAAATAGACACAACCACATCTACCATGTCAAATATCAAATGGTTCAATGATATAAGCAAAACAAATATTGAGTTTAAACATGCCAGATACAACATAACCCTTTTCAATGAAGACATCATTATTGAGTATAATTACCTTATCTGCTTCAAAATCATTTGAAATTTATACCTGGTGAGCAAATAACCAGAACTAGATTGTTTTGATGTTGATTACATGTATAACCTCCCTTGGAAGCATTGATTTCCCAACAGTGAATATCAGTTCAACTAAACCTTCTTCTGCAACCAAAGAAGAAAAATTTCCAATAAACTTGAGAAGTTCATCTAGGTTCATAGGAAGCAAACATATTATTGACTGATTTTTTCTCAATAATATTTGTTTCGCCAACAACTTTTTCTCGTCTCAAGAATAAGTTTCTTCTTCAATCCTTAGTGATGAAGTAGTGAATCAAGAAAGAAATCTGCCATGTTAAGCATCATTTTCAAATTATAATCCTTTCAAGATAATTGTAATTTAGAAATTGTCATGTTCACATGAAAAGTTTCATCAGAATCATAACAGCATAAGAGTTGCCTATCTTGTGGAGTTTTGAACTTGTCTAGAATGAGTTATTCATCAGTCATCTTGACTGCTATGTGGTTTCCAGTGTTCTAAAATGTGAGCACTAGTCGGGCGCCAGACTAGGGCCTAAGAAAACTGTGTGTGTGTGTGTTTTAAACTTTTTGATGTATCATGTAATTTGATGTTATTTTCAGGTAAATCAAAGTTGGAAAGACAAGTGAAATAATAGAATTAAGTATGAGAAAACAAACTGTTGTAGATTAGTTTTGGGTTCAGGAAGGTAGAAGCAGCAATAATGCACCATAAACCATATTCGAAGAATCTAACTATTTAATTAGACTTCTTCCTCTCCATATTCTTCCAACACATGATCTTCATTGAACTCAAAATCAAATTGATTGATTTCTTGCTCATCTTCTTCTTCTGGTTGGAGACTTTACACAGTACAAGAAAATGACGATGAACATGGGTTGGGTTGGGTTCGAAAAAGAGAATGACGGTAGGAGCGATTTGGAGAAGAAAATGACAACGGGTTGCAGACTTACTTGCAGTGGTGACGGGGGAAAGAGACGACGGTTGTAGGTTGTAGCGGTAGTGGCAAAGGGGGAAGAGTGAGGAGAATTAGGGATTTCTTTGAGGAGAAGGTTGAAGTATCACGCGAAGTAGGGAAGGGGGGATTTCTTTGGGGATCGGTGTCGTTTTGTGCTTTGGCTGCCTAGGCCCCACTTGGGCTCGATTAATTGGGCCCGATGTCTAGGCTGCTGACTTGCATGTATTTACGGTGGTAAAGGGCCGCCTAACGCCTTGACAGTGCCTAGGCGGCCGCCTAGGCCACGTTTTAGAACACTGGTGGTTGCTCTAAGGGAATTTCCTGGTTCTTGATTGTTTGGCAATGTAGACAACCTTAAAGCAGTTTCACTGGTTCATTACATGGTTAGTCTTCTTGAATACTAATCATAAAGTAAACCAATTAACAATCTCATGATATTGTAGTAGCGCCATTCATTTTTGGACTGTTGTAATAGCAACTTCAAAAGATATGTTGGTCCCTTGACACACAATGGCCACTCAAGAGGGGGGGTGAATTGAGTGATAAAAACTTATTAAACCGAATTCTTCCCTTTTCAAACTCTTGAGCTTTTCTTATACAAAGAAAATATTTGTTATAATATATATGTTATTTGAGAGTGATAGCAATATAAATACACAAACAACCACAATATTAACAGAAGATATATAGTGGTTTGGTATCTTCAACACCTACGTCCACTCTCTCAAGGTCAATTCGACACTTGAGATTCCACTATAACCACACATAAGTTTTTCAACAAGTTCACCTAGAATACTTTTACACCATACCGAGGTTTTCCCCTTAGCTCACCCTGGAAACTATTACAACAATACACTTAGATTACTTGGGCTCTATGAGGCCATTCACAATCCACAATTAAAGTAATTACAATGCAATCCTAAGTCCAACAATCTTAGACAAATATGGATATAAATACAATGAAAATATACAAGGCAAATGAACAAATATAATGATACAATTTTTACCACACTTAGAGAAAATATCTCCTTTGCCTTGGACTCCAAAGATTTGACTTTAAGCTTGAGCTTTGGATTGCTTTTCTTGAGTGCTTAAGAGATTGGGAGTGCTTGAGAGCTTGAGTGTGCTTTAACATAGTTGTTAAAGGTGCGCGCCTAGGCGCAAGGCGCCAATTTGGAGCCTCGCCTGGGCGGAGGTGAGGTGATTTCAGCGAGGCCCTCGCCTTGCAAGGTGAGGCGCCGAGGCGAGAGGCATGCCTCATGAAACCCATGCCTGCATCCTCTCTTCCTCTCCTCTCCAGCCTCCCCTCTTCTCGGTTCCAGCATGTATACATTATAACATATTTAATTTATATTTTACTTTCCATTTACTTTAATACATAAATGTAAACAAGAAAGTACCCCCCATTTGGATTCAATAAAAATATCTAAGAAATCAAAATTCATAACAATAAGAAAATAAAATTTTGGTTTTAGTACAAATTCGAAATTTAGCAATTTTATCACCCCCAAAATACATACCTACTATTTCTTGAAAAATTCATTAAAAATCATTTTAATAACAATGAATATTAGCTATCAAAATACCGGGAGATAGTTTTTCAGAATGAAAATATTTTCTTATATGTCTCCTTATAATGCGCTAATCTTCCAGACTTAGAAAAAATGTGCTAATCTTCCAAACTTGGAAAAATAGCATTTTTCAAAATGAAAACGTTTTCTTGATTGTGGATTTGTAGTGTTTATTGATTGTGGAGAGTACTAAAGCTTGTTAAAAATGTCCTCCATCAGTAAAACAAGAGATTGGAGAGTACATGCAAAAGAAGAAGAATAACAGGGATGAGCAAAATATGGCACTGTTAGATGACGATTTTGAATTTGGTGAAGGGTATTGTAACGCCCCGCTTTTCTGAGCGTTAAATAACTTAGGAATTTCGGGAATATTGTTTTTTTTTTTTTTTATAAACCATCTCCCGACAATCCTGTTTTACCTTCTCAACTCACTAAATAATAATCAATAAGCTAAGATAGGTAATCATCATAAATGGGAAAGCTTAAAATCGAAACCTGATATGGTACATAATCAATTTCACTTTATAACCGTATAAGAATTCATACCATACATTAACATCATATCCTCAATATTGAAATACATAAATACATGGAGATTCCATAATGTTCTAACAAGACTAATCATCAATAAAGCATCAGCCAAAACATATCCGAGTCAGCTTACTGAATCCATCAGCTATGTCATCACGTGCCGTCTCATCTCAACCTGATCCTTGCCTGAGCTGCAAGTCTAAACTGGAACGTTGAATGTTCCAGGGGCATAACCCATTAGAAGATGAATCTTCTAGTAAGGGTTTAAAAACATGATACATGAATACATGATGCAATAACATAAACAATCATGTGCCCTAGTGTAACTTCCCTGGCCTACCAGCCTGGCACGGAACCCTAGGCAGAATCCCGAACCTTTGCAGGATAATCCTAACGTTGTTCCATCATTGCCCTTGGGAATTACGGCTACACTCTTAGGGCAACATCCCCATCCCATGCATGAGTATCAATATGCCAATAATATCGTGCTATGCAAGAATAACGTCTTTCCATGCAATATGAAATAATCATAACTTCAATAAATATCATGCATAATGAAGCAAACGTTTCATATATAGATTCTCGGGATAAAACCACTTACCTTTAGACGTAAACTCAAATTTTCTCGAAAAACGCGTATAACCTCGTTTTGCGTGCCAACCTTGAAAATAACATAAACCATCAAGATCCATGGCCAAATCACTTCCTGGCCAATCATTTCCAAGTAAAATCAATAATCTAATTTTTTCATACTTTTTCCTTATTTTTTCTATTTTTTCTTTATTTTTCATAGTCATAATTTCTTTCAAAATTCAAAATAAATACCTAATCAGGTAATTTATTTAATTTTTCTTCATGAAAATTCCTAAAATAACATTTCTAATCTCTATGAGTTTTCTGAGAATTTTCCAAAATCTCTTCCTATTTTTCTCTAATTAAGTTTCCTTTCAAAAATTCAAAATAATTATTTCATCATAACATTTCTCAAATAAAATTTTATAAAACCGAACTATTCCTTTTTCTTGTATTTCTGGATATTTTTCCAGAATTTTCTCTCTTTTATTTCTATTTTTACTCTATTTTTCTTTATTTCAGCATTTAAATAATATTAAAAATTATCTCCGGTCATCTTCTCCGGCGCCGGCACACCGGAAAATTAAACTGACTATACCAGAAGATAGCTTACCTTGAGTTGATCATTCTGTCCAAATTTGAGCTTGAAAGAACACTTGGAAGACCTCCCTCCGAGCAAAATTCAGTTCGGTTCCGGCGAGATCCGATTTTTCTGGCGAAGCTCCGATCACCCCTCAAATGAACTCCAAAATTTCTCAAACTTTCCAGAAATGATCCTCAGCTCATGGGCAACAAAAGCCCTATGGTTTGGTGCCTCAATTTGTTCAAAAGTGAGGTCGATTTGAAACTCAAATCTTGCAAAACTCTAAGCCACCATATCCTCTATTTATAGGCGATTTTGGCCCCATAAATGATGGATCTCGCTTCAATCAAGGCCTCTGATGTCCCCTATTGCCCTTAACAAGTCCAAAATCCACCGAAAGAGCTCCATTTTCGCGATCTAAATGGCCAAACTTTCGGCCACTTTTTCTTCAATTTCTGGCAATTCCATTGCTTGTTGTCGGTCAAGCTCTTTATAAAAGATGCTCCTTGAGCAACCCTCGTGCCATCCCTGTGGCCAATTTCGGTGATTTAATGGGTTGGTCGGCCATGGTTGCTTGGAGATTTTCTTAAAATTGCACTTTGGCCCCTCAAACTTTGGTTTTCTCACTTTGGCCCATTTCACCAAGCTCCTTGACTTTTGATAATTTCTCTCAAGACCCTAAAGTCCTAAAACATCAATTTGACCCCTGAGGATTCTGAAAAAATATCGTTTCGGCCTCTCTTGAGTAATTTCAAAAAAACTGCATTTAGGCCCGAATCTCCGTTTTGGCCCTAAACCTCTTCGTTTCTTCTTGAAACCACTGAAAGGTTGTTCCTTATGAAAAATTGAAGCCCCCTCAAGTTTCTGTTGACTTCTCGGAAGTCATCTATGACGATTCGGTATTGCAGCCTAATTAGTAGCTGTATTTTAGCTGTACCGGAAACTGTTCCCGATCCAATTTATTTCGATGCTATAAATCATATCTTGGGGTGCTCGTTAATGCTACATCATTTTTCTTTGTCATTTCGACTCCAGGGTACTCCCGGCAGTCCATTTAGTCAATTTTTCGGACTATTCAGATACCAATTTTCTCTGAAACCCCATTTCTCTAATAAATTACTTATTTTTAATTAACCCAAATTTTCGGGTATTACAGGTATGATGATGATGATGATTAAAACTTCTTTATTGATTGCGGATTTGTATTGTTTATATGTTTATTTAGAACTTAGCATGATGATTGGTACTTGTTTGAGTTTGAGACTTTAAGTTTGAACTTTGATGATGTTTCTAGTTTAGAATTTGCATGATGAATGAATCAACTTTGATGTTTTTAGTTTAGATTTTGAAGATAATGAATCATTAATGATATGCATATGTTATTATTGATAATTTGATAATTTTTTATGATTTTACAAGATTTTGAGTTTTTTTTCTAAAATGTGCTCCTCGCTTCGCAAAGGCGCGCCTCACACCTCAGGCTCTGGGACCCTTTGCGCCTCGCACCTTTCAGAACTATGTGATTTAGAATGATAGATCTTAATAGAGCATTAGCCTTCTCTAAAAAACTGTTCTTGATATATATACTTGAGCTTCCAATGGATTTGTAATGACTAGAAAAATCTGACCATTGGAGTCTGGTAGTCGACTGTTCTAATCGAAAGTTGACTCCATGACACCCACAGTCGACTCTCGAAGCCGATAGTTGACTCCCAATCGACTGGCCAAAACCTGTTCTCGGCTACCTCGAGTCTGCATAACACACAGTCGACTGTGTAACACCCGACAAAATTTTTGAAGATAAAATGATATTTGATGAAGGGCAAAATTGGAATTTTGAGAAAAATGAGACTTTAGGGCACACTAACCTAGTTTTGGACGACCAAATTAGCCAACGGGAGTACCTCGGACCCGAGATTGCCCGAGAAAATGGTATAGTATCGACAAGCAATTAAAATTATGATTTTTAGTGATGAAAGGAAGAAGATCGGGAACAGTTTTCGGTACAGCAAAATACAGCTGCCCGTTTAGGTCGTATTACCGAATTGCTGTAAACGAAGTCCAAAAAGTCAATGGAGAGTGTCAAGGAATAGTATTCGATGTGTAGAACAACCCTTAAGTGGTTTCGGGTTGAATCGGGTGGATTTGAGGTCAAATAAATCAGTCGGGCCAAAGTGTAATTTTCTAAAAATGCCCAAGGGAGGTCTAAACAGCAAATTTTCGAATGTTTCAAGGGTGAAATGAGAATTATTAACCTTAAGGGTCTTAGTGAAAGTGTTAGAAAGATCAGGGACTTGAGAGAAGGGGCCAAAATGCAAAAAGAAAACTTATAGGGGCCTAACTGCAATTTCAGAAAAATCGCACGTTGATGGCAGATTTGGCCGCGATTGTGGCCGAAAAATCCGGCCACTTGGACGACCTAGGGTCGTCAGGGCATGGTCTAGGGCGTCCTTGGAGGCGTGGGGAAGAAGTATAGCCGGAGAACGAGCCACGTGGGGGCCGATTTTGGCTATAAATAGCCAAGGGTTTCGGCCGAGAGGAAGGCACCAAATCGAGCTTGTTCTCGAATGATTTTTGGAGAGATAATAGAGGGCTTTTGGTCTCCAGGAGGTGAGGATCGTTTTGGGAGTAGTTTGAAGAGTTTTGGTGGAGGTTTGAGGGAGATCCAAGCTCGGCCGAGGGTTTGAGGCGGTCCGCCTACCGCCGCCTGTAAACGGTCGTTTGGACCACTTTCCGGTGGCCTTTCGGCCTGATTTTGGTGGGGTTAGGATCGATTCTTAAAGGGCTATCGGGGGGTACCGGTTTCACGACCATCGGAGCAGTCGCCGGCGACCGGCCTAAGGTTGAAGACGACTGGCGCGTGACTGGCACGCGCCAGCCCAAGCCAAGCAGCCCACGCGCCGCGCGTGAGGGCGCGTGACGATCCAGGTATTTTTGAAATTTTTTTTATTATGTTTAGAAAATTATTTTATGAATTTTGATGCAATAAAATTTGGAAAAATGTTTGAGGAAATGGTTATTTTGTAATTTTCAAAGTGAATAAGGCTTAGGAAAAATAGGAAAATGAATTAGAAAATTCTTAGAAATTTTTGGGAGATAGGAATTTATTAATTATGAATTATTATGAAGAGAAATCAAGGAAAAATGTTGAGTAGGCATTTATTAGAATTTTTGAGGAGAAATATATAGAAAATAGGAAGAAATTATGGAAAATAGATATTGATGTAATTTTGAATAAATGTGATGACTAAGGTATCGGTGAGACTCGAGGTCGAAGTACAAGAGCGTCACGTGCGAAAAATGAGGCCAGGCACGCAGATTGAGACAGGCACGCAAATCGAGGCTGACTGCGCCTGACGATCGGAAAGTCGTCTAAAGGTGAGTAGTTCTTCTCTAAAAATTGATTACTGTGAGTTGTTCGGCCCGAAAGATTTCAAATAGCATATGAATGGTTTCACTGTGAGTGTTCGCTTCCAAACTTGGTTTTGACTCATGAGGGGTTCTGCCCAAAAGATTTCAAATGACACGTAATTGGTTTCCATGCTCGGTTTTGTGATGAATTGTCTAAATGATTGCTTACATGTGCACTAAACGATGATTTAAGTATTGATGATGCATGTTATGAGTTTAAGTGATGCATGTTATGATTTTTCGACCATTGGCTGGTTTTTGTGGTATGTGGGTTGTTGACCTGTGACGTGGCCCAGAGTGGCAGTACTCGGGAATGCGTACCTAGGATTAATGTTTGGTGATCACTTGGGACGGGGCTGAGACGGACTTCACCCTACGGGACCCAAGTGGCGGGGCTGCGAGTGGACACCACCCCGGTTGATGGCTCAAGTGGCGGGGCTGCGAGTGGACACCACCCCAGGATCCTTTGAGCGGTAGCATTAATGCCTAGGTGACGTCGATTCCAAGGACAGTGCTGTTGTGACACTCTTGGGGCTAGGGTTGTGTTTTGGACCGTTTTTGAGTGGGAGCGTAAAGCCTGACAATGACCGTGGGGTGGTTCCTGGGTTCATGTGTCGAGGTTGTCCCTCTTAAGCGGGATTGGGTTGCCAATGGGTCGATTTGGGTTGTGTCGCCTTTAGAGAGATTGCGTTTTCCCCGGTTAGGGTTAAATGCTGTGTGGGATTCTCTTTAGGCTGGTGCATGTTGAGATTTAACAATTTTGTGTACATGATTTCTGCATACATTCATGAAAACGTTTTTGAACTCTCACTTAGATGATTCAGCATCTAATTTGGACTATGTCCCTGGAATATTCAAACGTTCCAGGTGAAAGCTGTGACGACAAAGGAAGAATGCCATCAGGATGTAGCAGTTACGTTTGGTTTTCGTAGGTCCTGTTTATAATGTTTAGAGATCATGTAATATATTTTCATGTGAAACATCAATTCAATTGTTGTAAAAGAATTTGTCCATTATATGTATATATTTGAGGTTACGATCTTGCTTCCGCTGATGTGATTGATGATACCTGTCTTAGTTATTTATTGAATGTTGTTATACTAAGAAGGTACGATCGAGATTGTCGGGAAACGAGGAAAATATGGCCATCGAGGTAATTACGTGGTGTTTGATTTAAATTTTCTCGAAATCTCGAATTAACGCACGCTTGGGAAAAGTGGGGCGTTACAGACTGTCCCTCATTGGGAGTCGATTCTTAGTCCAGATTTTCAGAAAATTAGATTTGGTTGATGATACAATCTATAACATGTATACATTACAACATTTTTACACCATAATTGATGATACAATCCATAGCAGTCGACTCCCAATCCATAGCAAGTAAAAGTCCACATTTACTTTAATTTATATTTTACCTTCTATTTACTTTAATACATAAATGTAAATAAGAAAGTACCCCTCATTTGGATTCAATAAAAATATTTAAAAAATCAAAATCCATAACAATAAGAAAACATAATTTTGGATTTAGTATAAATTCAGGATTTAACAATTTTACCACCTCCAAAATACATACCTTATTTATTGAAAAATTTATTAAAAATTATTTTAACTACAATAAATATTAATTATCAAAATACTGGGAAATAGTTTTCCAAAATAAAAACATTTTCTTATATGTCCCCTTATAATGCGCTAATCTTCCAGAGTTAGAAAAAATAACATTTCTTGGTTCATTTTGAAACACAAAATACTATTAACACTTAAAATATGTTTTCCACCATAACACATATCAAAAATCCATTAGGGGATTTAAATGTACAAACAATAATTTTACTAAAATTATGTTTTGTTAAACATCAAAATACACAATAGGTTGATTGGAGCAATTTGGCTCAACATGATATTCCTTCTTTTGTTTCCAGTGACCAAGTTTTGTCCATCAAGCCTATGGATTCTGGAGCCTTGAAACCAAGAGTAGCTAGAAAGTTATAGGATTAGACATCTCTTTGTATTGGTAGAAAACTAGAATAACTAGTGTCAAATCTTGCTAAAAGGTGCAATGATGCTTCTTGAATATGGTCTGAACCTCCCACTGTGCAAGTGATCAAACAACTCTTATCTCTGAGATTCAACTCAGCTCGGATTTGATCCCATTCCCCTGCAGTTTTGCACCACCGGATGGAAATAAAGCACTTCTCAACCTCAGATCCAGATCCCCAATATTTAATAAAATTCAAATACTTTCATTATGAATATTTAGTATTTGGAGTCAAATCTGTTGGACTCTGCTAATTTGTTAATGTCTTTTGGGATGCCTTTCTAATTTACAAATGTCTTTTGGAGTTCCTAATTAGTATGTCTATTCTAGTTAATGCATGTCTCTTGGGTGGCCAAGCCAATTGGGTTTCTAATTCATTAATTTTAAACCAATGTGCTCTTTTTTTTTTTAAATTAATTCAACTCATTAATTTAAAGTAATGTACTTAATTTAAATCATTTTCCAACATAAACTATCATTTTAACCATGTAACTTTTTCTGCAGTTATGCTCTCTCTGGTTAAATGGGAAGCAGAAGAGATTAGCTTTTGTGACAGGTACCCAAAGAAACATTCATCGATTGTGGATTATTAATGTGTTGGACAACTGGCAAGATAGTATCAATGACAATGGGGCAGCTGAACCTGCTAGGGTTCTTCTTGAGAGATTGTTTGCCCAGACACAGAAACTTGAAGAAATGGGTAGAGATTCTAGTGTTTTTCAGGATTCTCAGTTGGGGCTTAATCTTGGAACCTTGGAAGCAGATCTTCAAGCTGCGTTGGCTGCCCTGAAGAAGAAGGAAGAAGATCTGCAAGATGCAGAAAGGAAGGTGTTATTGGAGCATGCTGAGCTAAATCGTGCTAAAGAAGATTTGTTGCATCAGAAGGAAGAAATAGCAGCTGCTTGTTCTAATCATGAAAAACTAGAAGAGGAGCTGAAGCTGGCTAATCTTAAATTAGCTTCTCAAGCCACTCAAATAGAAGATCTGAAGTTTCAAATCACTGAGAGGGATAAAGAAATTTCTGCTACACAATCTGCACTAGCTTTCAAAGAAAATGAAATGAGTAAAATGAAAAATGAATTGATGAAGAAGGGAGAGCAAGCTGCCAGTACTGAATTGGAACTTAAATCAAAGGCTCATTTACTGGATCAAGCCAATGAAATTGTGAAGAAACAAGAACTTGAGCTTCAACAACTTCAAAAACTGATTGAAGAGAAAGAGGACGAACTAGAGGTCTCAACAACGTTGCAGAAACTTGAAGGGGAGAAGCTAAAAGTTGCAGAGGCCAATTTGGAGAAGCAGACAACTGAGTGGATTTTAGCACAAGAAGAACTGAAGAAACTGGCAGAGGAAGCATCTAAGCATGCTGGGGAAGCTAATGAAAGATTGGAGGATTTTAGGAGGGTGAAGAAACTTCTAACTGATGTCAGGTCTGAATTATTTTCATCTCAGAAAGCTCTGGCTTCTTCTAGACTGAAGATGGAAAATCAGGATCTGCTGCTACAAAAGCAATTCATAGAACTGGAAGAACAAAAGAAAAATATAATGTCTTACATGAATAGTTTGAAAGATGCCCAGATCGAAGTAGAGAGTGAAAAAGTGAAGCTTAGGGCTGCAGAGGCTCAGAAGGAGGAGCTTGAACGGGAGCTATCCATGGAAAGGGAACTTATTGAACGATTGCAGGAGGAGCTAAATAAAGAGAGATCATCTTTGGAACAGACAATTCAAGAGAAGTCTTTTCTGCAGGAGGAGCTAGACCGAGAAAGTACTAGAGTTGGAGACATGGATAATCTTCTTCAGGTTAAGGAGTCAGAATTGGTGGAAGCTCGATTACAGATCCAGCGCTTAGTGTCCGAGCAGGCTTCTCTCCAGCTAATTTTGGAGGAGAAAGACATGGAACTTTTAAATGCAAAGAAGAAACTAGAGGAACTAAATGATGAGATTGCTGAGCTTAGGGCTCTTATGAAAAAGGGAGAAGACCAGCTTATGCAAGCAACAATCACGCTGAAGGAGAAAGATGAACATGTCCAGAAAATGCAACATGAGCTAGATGATACAAAGCTGAAATTCTCTGAAGCAGAAACTGTGGTTCAAGAGATTGTGGAACTCACTAACAAATTGGTTACTTACGTGAAAGATGACTATGAAGGATTACATCTATATTCTGTCATGGAGAACAAGTTGTCAAGCCAATTTTTAAAGGAACCTATTCGTGATTTTAAATGGCAAAAGAAACAGCTTGAAGCTGAACTTGGGTTTACCAGGAAGAGCTTGAGAACAAAGGAGATGGAAGTCCTAGCTGTACAGAAGCAGCTAATACTAAAAGATGAAGAGCTCAAAATGGTCCTTGGAAGATTAGATTCAAGAGAGAAAGAACTAAAGAAGATGAAGGAAGAAATGATGCAAGATGCTAATGACCTGCGGAAGCTTTATTCTTTAGCACAGGCAAGGATTGGGGAGATTAGCATTGATGACCTAGCAATTGAGAAGCTCCAACTGGAGGCGGCTCAACTAGAAGTTGAAGCCGCAACTAGTGCACTCCATAAACTCGCTGAGATGAGTCGAGAACTTCTGCATAAAGCCAGCACGAGTGTTGAACTTCAAGCTGATTCTGATATTGAAGTCTTGGTGCATAATGGGTCTGATCCAGGAGCAAGTGCAGTCAACCATGGATGCTTGAGTGAATTCAGAACAGAGGTTGCCCGGCTTTCGGCTTTGACAGACCAACTTGTGAAAGATGCTGGCATTGTTGCTGGTGAGAACTGATATGATAGAGGTAATTTAAGGCCATTGACTACGTTTTGTATAGATAGCTGATTTGTTTCTCTACAATTGCAGAAAGGTTTAGAATATGTTTTCTGTTTTGTTGGAATGTACTGCCATAGAATGGTCAGATGTGGAACCTGTCATTACTAGATTGTCACGAGTTGTGCAATTGTGCACGATTTTAAACTTTGTACATTTTTTTTTTGGTTTGAAATCAGCAACAAAGTTCTGGGTTTGTAATCTTAATCCATTTTAGGGAAACTAAACATGAGATTTCAGTCTCTCCCCTGAACACTGCAATGTAATACTCATATGTTTACTTTTCTATTCTCGCTACATTTTATTTTTCACTGCAACTTCCTTAGACTGTTGGGTGTGAGTCTTGATATTAACGACATGATATAATTTTTTTGCGATTGTTTTGTAAAGGGCTTGAGTTATTGAAAACAGTTTCTCTATAAAGTAAGAGTTGAAGTTACATATATATAAACGATTCTCTATCCCTTAAACCACATTTTTTTCTTTTTATTATTTTTTCATAAAAGGCTGTTTTGTTATGATTTACAATTGTCATTATCATTATCATTGTTGTTTTTGGAAAACAGAAAATAGAATCCTTAAAGTTTTAATTATTTATTTCATCTAGTTTCATTTCAAAATTACAATAATTTAATTTTGTAACAAAGTAAAACATTTGTTTTGGTGTGTTTTGAGAACACAATTTTGAAATAAATACCCAAAGTAGTTCATCAAGCAATTTCTGTTAATAGAAAATAGTTTTTGAATCCTAATTTTGAAACATTTTGGTAAGATTTTTTTTATGCTAATTCGTTTTAATAAGATTTTTTCTCTCTTAACAATGTTATGATTTATAATTAACAAACGAATTTGGGAAGCCAACTATGTAGCGAGGGCAAAAATTTATAGATTCGTTTATTCTATTATTATTTAGAACATATTATACACATATCATTTTGCAAAATTAAATTATTAGAGAGAGATCAATATCATAAGAAATGAAGAGGGAATTATATAAAAAAAAAATGATGATATATAATATATATCATCTCTCACTTATTCCGCGTTTATTTAAAATTGTAACTCCAAGTGAGTAACCCTATTGAGTTAATGGACAATTTGGCCTTTAAAATTTGTCTTTGACGCTCTATATAACAGCCCCTAGAGAACCTTAGAACTCCAAGGCCTCACCAAAGTTTCTAGAAGGAGCAGCTTTATTTCAGTGCCGCCTTTGATGATCAGAAACTTTTCTTATTGACTCGCAAATCCACGAACAATTTCAGCCTGCTTCAATGCTGAATGCGGACACTACACCTCTTCCAGTGGATCTCTTTGAGAATCAAGTTTCTTCTTATCACTATAAAGCCTTAAAAGGCTTATGAAACCCACCAGGAAACCATCTGCCAATGGTGAAGGGAAAGAGTAGCCATCGGCTCTCCCGGAACCTCCCAGGCTGCTGTTATATGAGAACAATCCTCCGAACAACTGAGCCAGCTTCAGTTCATAGCTTGTCGTGTCTTTGTCCTCGTAATGCTGGTCCAGCGATTTCTCTTGATCATCAGAGTCGCCATCCATTTCGGGGATCTGTAGCTTCTCCACATAGATATTCAGTCTGCAAGATAGTTTTATGATCATAATTCAAAATTTTTGTAAGAAAAAGAAATGATCCTGGATTGTTGTAGATGGCCAAGTCCAAGTTTTCAACCCAACAAATGAAAGAACAACCCACAATCTATAAAGTAAATGAATGCCAAGTTGTCAATCTATGAAATCAAAGACAAAACCCAATCCTTCTTTAGAGTTAACCAATAAACTATGCACTCATAGATAATTGATTGCCTAGAGACTTGATACTAGAGAACAGGTAACCAATAACTATATGTTTTCATGTAAAGTTAGTAGCAGATACATTGTTTTACGAAAGGAAGGTGGGGAGTAATGAGAAAGGGAGCCTTACATCACGGATTGTTCCAAGGCAGGCAACTTATTAGCTTTTGATCTCCTCTTTACTAGATTGTATCTGATGGATACATGACGATCAAAATGAAGCTGCAGAGCCATAATGAGCATTAGCAAACAAAAGACATTGGGGTGTCTGTGGGATCGAACAAATTACACATGCCCGTGAATCTAGTAGAGTTGGGCCGAGGATGGCACGCATCTTTGGATCAAGGTACCGGACAAATAAATAAATGATCTTCTAATGGTGAAGTCGATAAAACCCAATCCATTTACATGTAAGATCCGATCCAGATTCAACAGGCCCAAATGTAACAGATTTATTCGTCCCACAAAAAGTACAAAAGGGATAAAGAAAAATTAACTTAGGGAGGGATAAAAATAACCTGATCTCCGTCGGTGATCCCGTAATTCTTGATAGGTTCACTATCAGCAAGTAGCTTCCAACCGTCGTAGCACAGGCAAAAATGGCCCCACACGTGTGACCTTCATAAATGAAGAGAAGTTAAAAAGTTTGTTCTAACCACACAATAGAGTACTAAAATGAAGTCAACATTCTTGACAAAATCACAATTAGAACAAATCATGTCTACAAAATCACATCACCACTAAATGCCTCAATTAAAAAGGGACATTCAAAACTTCCCATGAAAAATTTATCCGGCTATGAAGAAAAACAGAGCTGGTGGCTCAAAATGATGATGCATTTCAGTAAAAATTCAAAGATCTAATCAATCACAGAATTGCAACCTAATACTCTGTAATTTCAGGAAATTTCAATATCCAGCTCCAGAAAAAGAAGCAGTAATGAGAAGAAATACCATGAAATCTTTCCAGGTCCATTCCTAGGCATGTGACCGAAGACGGCCTCCACCGCCTCCTTCAGCCCGGCCACCGTGGCTGTCTTCTCGACCTCAATCTCTGAACGGCCAAACAGGCATCCATCAATCAAAAAACCCTAACTAAGCACGCATCAAATTGCAAATACGTAGAGAGAGAGAGAGAGAGAGAGAGATTACGGAAGGAGAAGCCATCAAGTTTGCGAATGGTGAGACGGAATCGATACTGAGGGAGCTGGTCGTAGGCGAAGTTCGTTCTGGGGAGACCATCAAGGTGCGGAATAGCGGAGATTGGGAGTCCGCAGCACGGCGGAGAGAGGCGGAGGAGGCTGCGGTTGCAGTTGCGGCGGCTCTGAGCTTCGAGGGAGAGGCGGGGGAGAATGTCGCCGTTGTCGAAGGTGAACACCTGCATAATGGAATGAGACTATGGCTCGCACATGGAGGACCCCCTTGTTGTCTGATTGTATAACAAGGTTTGCTCATGGAGATTCTCGATTCAACGCCATACGCATAATGGACTTTCAGTTTCTCGTTTCATCCAAAAGTGAAATTGCTTCGTTCCGCTTGTTGATGCTTCTGTCGCGGTCTTTGGATTTCGATTTTCACAGAGACACATAAATATATATATATAGAGAGAGAGAGAGAGAGGGGGGGGGGGGAGAGAGAGAGAAACGATCTTCTCCTTTCACTCTCTTCCGCTCTTCTGTCTTTGGTTTTTGTTGAGAGAGGTGACAGTTGGTCAACGGTTGGAGCCTGGAGTTTAACGGTCTCATGGTACTCATTTATACGACACCGTTTCAAAATCTAATTGGGTCTGGGCCAACTTGGTTGGGCATATGGATATGAGGCCCAGCCCCAGCCAAATCGGACTTCATTGAGAGGAAGGAAGCAACACTGCATCACCAGCATTCGTGGCCAAACATCGGACCGCTGATCTGATTATCAGTGGGAGTGACAATAACCCAAAGGGAAATTCTATTTACAGCCAACGTTTTACTCTTCGCAGCCTTTTCACGCAAATTTTTTTTATCATTTTTCAAAAATCCTATTTTACCCTTCTATCACCCCACCATGTCATCTTTCTTTCTCACACGCATCTCTCTATCTCTCTCCTAATGAGCACACACAAATATGTATATATATATATACAAACACATACAGAAATAATTTATTATAATAAAATAAAATTAAATAAATAAATTATTTTTAAATATCTGTATTTTAAATAATTATAAATTAACTAATTATAAATTTAAAATTAGTTGATTGATACTCAAAAAATTTAAAATTAGTTAATTTATCTTATTAAATTACTTAAAAGATACATATACTTAAAATTAGTTATTCAATCAACTAATTTAATAAGATATATATCTTTAAAAATTACTTGAATTTATTTAAAGATATATGTATCTTTTTAAAAATAATTAATTAATTAATTATTTATTTATTTTATTATAATAAAAAAATTAATTAATTAAAAAAAAAAAAAAACTTCTTCCCCAAAAGCCAACTTTCGGGAAAAAGTGGGTTCCCCGAAAGTCAGCTTTCGGGGAACCCACTGTTTTGCCAAAAATTGGCTTTTGAAGTTTTTTTTTTTTTTATAATAAAATAAAATAAGTTTTTATTATAAAATAAATTTATTAATTTATAAAATAAATAAGTTTTTTAAAAAATAATTAATTTTTTACTATAATAAGTTTTTTTTATTATATGTATCTTTTTAAAAATAATTTATTAAATAAATTTAAATAATTTATTTTTTTAAAAAAATAACTAATTTAATTTATTTAAAGATGGATATATTTTTTAAAAGAATTAACTAATTTATTTATTAAATAAATTCAACTATCTTTTTTAAAAAAAAATTATTTATTTATATTTTTTAATTTTATTTTATTATAATAAAAAATTAATTAAAATAAAAAATTATGGGATCCCCGAAAGCTGGCTTTCGGGGAACCCAGCATTCCCCGAAAGCCAGCTTTCGGGGAATGTTACATTCCCCGAAAGCTAGCTTTCGGGGAATGCTGGATTCCCCGAAAGCCAGTGTTCGAGGAACCCAGCGTTCCCCGAACGCTGGATTTCGGGGAACGCTGCATTCCCCGAAATCCAGCGTTCGGGGAACGCTGGTTTCCCCGAACACTGGCTTTCGGGGAACCCAGCATTCCCCGAAAGCCAGCTTTCGGGCGTTCCCCGAAATCCAGCGTTCGAGGAACACTGGCTTTCCCGAATACTGGCTTTCGGGGAACCCAGCAATCCCCGAAAGCCAGCTTTCGGGGAACCTAACATTCCCCGAAAGCTGGCTTTCGGGGATTCCATAATTTTTTTATTTTAATTAATTTTTTATTATAATAAAATAAAATTAAAAAATATAAATAAATAATTTTTTTAAAAAAAGATAGTTGAATTTATTTAATAAATAAATTAGTTAATTCTTTTAAAAAATATATCCATCTTTAAATAAATTAAATTAGTTAATTTTTTTAAAAAATAAATTATTTAAATTTATTTAATAAATTATTTTTAAAAAGATACATATAATAAAAAAAACTTATTATAGTAAAAAATTAATTATTTTTTAAAAAACTTATTTATTTTATAAATTAATAAATTTATTTTATAATAAAAACTTATTTTATTTTATTATAAAAAAAAAAAAACTTCAAAAGCCAATTTTTGGCAAAACAGTGGGTTCCCGAAAGCTGACTTTCGGGAAACCCACTGTTTCCCGAAAGTTGGCTTTTGGGGAAGAAGTTTTTTTTTTTTTTTTTAATTAATTATTTTTTTATTATAATAAAATAAATAAATAATTAATTAATTAATTTTTAAAAAGATACATATATCTTATTAGTTGAATTTATTTAATAAATAAATTAGTTAATTCTTTTAAAAAAATACATCTATCTTTAAATAAATTAAATTAGTTAATTCTTTTTAAAAATAAATTAGTTGAACTTATTTAATAAATTATTTTTAAAAAGATATATATATCTTTAAATAAATTCAAATAATTTTTAAAGATATATATCTTATTAAATTAGTTGATTGAATAACTAATTTTAAGTATATGTATCTTTTAAGTAATTTAATAAGATAAATTAACTAATTTTAAATTTTTTGAGTATCAATCAACTAATTTTAAATTTATAATTAGTTAATTTATAATTATTTAAAATACAGATATTTAAATACAGATATATATACACACGCATAGCCGCGGCCGAACACTTCCCCGACCCCCAGCGGTCGGGGAACGGAGCGTTCCCCGACCCCCAGCCTTCGGGGAACGCGGGGTTCCCCGAAGGCTGGCTTTTGGGGAACCTAGAGTTCCCCGAAAGCTGGCTTTCGGGGAACCTTGCGTTCCCCGAAAGCCAAAGGTCGGGGAACGCTGCCCCCACTTGGAATTTTTTTTTTTTATTAATCTTTTTATTATAATAAAATAAAATAAAAAAATACAAATAAATAAAATCTTTTTAAAAAGATATATATATCTTATTAGTTAAATTTATTTAATAAATAAATTAGTTAATTATTTTAAAAATACATCTATCTTTAAATAAATTAAATTAGTTAATTTTTTTAAAAAATAAATTATTTGAATTTATTTAATAAATTATTTTTAAAAAGATACATATAATAAAAAAAAACTTATTATAATAAAAAATTAATTATTTTTTAAAAAACTTATTTTATTTTAATTTATTTTATAAATTAATAAACTTAAAAAAACAAAAAAAAACAAAAAAACAAGAAAAAACAAAAAGCTTCCCCCAACTTTGGGGAAGCAGTGGCTTCCCCGAAAGCCAGCTTTCGGGGAAGCCACTGCTTCCCGAAAGTTGGCTTTTGGGGAAGATTTATGTGTTTTTTTGTTTTTTTTTTTGTTTTTTTAATAAAATAAATAAATAAATAAATAAATAAAATCTTTTTAAAAAGATACATATATCTTATTAGTTGAATTTATTTAATAAATAAATTAGTTAATTATTTTAAAAATACATCTATCTTTAAATAAATTAAATTAGTTAATTTTTTTAAAAAATAAATTATTTGAATTTATTTAATAAATTATTTTTAAAAAGATACATATAATAAAAAAAACTTATTATAATAAAAAATTAATTATTTTTTAAAAAACTTATTTTATTTTAATTTATTTTATAAATTAATAAACTTAAAAAAACAAAAAAAAACAAAAAAACAAGAAAAAACAAAAAGCTTCCCCCAACTTTGGGGAAGCAGTGGCTTCCCCGAAAGCCAGCTTTCGGGGAAGCCACTGCTTCCCGAAAGTTGGCTTTTGGGGAAGATTTATGTGTTTTTTTGTTTTTTTTTTTTGTTTTTTTAATAAAATAAATAAATAAATAAATAAATAAATAAATAAAATCTTTTTAAAAAGATACCTATATCTTATTAGTTGAATTTATTTAATAAATAAATTAGTTAATTCTTTTAAAAAGATACATCTATCTTTAAATAAATTAAATTAGTTAATTCTTTTTAAAAATAAATTAGTTGAATTTGTTTAATAAATTATTTTTAAAAAAATACATATATCTTTAAATAAATTCAAGTAATTTTTAAAGATATATATCTTATTAAATTAGTTAATTGAATAACTAATTTTAAATATATGTATCTTTTAAGTAATTTAATAAGATAAATTAACTAATTTTAAATTTTTTGAGTATCAATCAACTAATTTTAAATTTATAATTAGTTAATTTATAATTATTTAAAATACAGATATTTAAAAATAATTTATTTATTTAATTTTATTTTATTATAATAAATTATTTCTGTGTGTGTGTTTGTATATATATATATACATATTTGTGTGTGCTCATTAGGAGAGAGATAGAGAGATGCGTGTGAGAAAGAGATGACATGGTGGGGTGATAGAAGGGTAAAATAGGATTTTTGAAAAATGATAAAAAAATTTTGCGGGAAAAGGCTGCGAAGAGTAAAACGTTGGCTGTAAATAGAATTTCCCTAACCCAAAAAGAAAAATTAAAAACACATCCTTAAAAGGATGGCGATCACGGTGGGACTCGAACCCACAATCTCCCGCTCCGGAGGCGAGCGCCTTATCCATTAGGCCACGCGATCGCTTTGAATCTCCGGCTGGCTTTTCTTTATAATTAATGAGAAAACAAATTCGAAACATTTGGCCTCCTCACTTCTCAGGCCTCTCCTTCCTTTAGCTTTGGACATTCCATTATTGCCTCAGGGGCGGCTCATCTGTGCTTCTTGCTCAAACAGAGGGCAAGCGGAGTTGGAGTGAACCAAGGGGTTGAGATGAATAAAGATAAAGAAGAAACAGCACGTTTGTCTGCAACATCCAGAAAAGGGTGAGTATGGAAATGAACAGTGTAGTTTTGGGGATCACTTATTTTTTTGGAAATAAAGCAAATTGGTGAATGCTTTCTCTTGTTTTTCTTTGTTCTTTCGAGTGATTGGTTAACTTATTGTTGTGGAATAAACGGCCAATTTGAGGGATAATTTTGTGTGAGTTATTGCGGGAATGCCGTCTAACTATTTGACAAAATGCCTAAAAAAAATAAACTTTCATGATAAGGCTCAAATAGGTTGTAAAAAAAGGCGGGAAAAAGGGTGGGACTGCTAGGGCTCGGGTTACCCAGCGACGATATTGCTGTGCCTTTGCTGTGGAGCCCATGGAGATGGAGGCCAACAATGTTGACGATGAAGAGTTCGCCTTCTCAAGAAACTATTTTCTTGCAAAAGAGTTGGCGGCTACCTCCGGAAAGAAATCGACCAGCAAGCTCTCCGACATCGATCTCGTCGACGAACAGGCCCTGAGAGACGCCACTTCTAACATCGAGATCAAACACGAGAAAGAAATTGTCTCTTTGGTCGACAGCTACAGGAGTCTGTATTCCAAGTGGGCTTTTGAGCTAAGGTAATGGTATCGCTCAATTTGTTGTGTTTTTCGGGTGGGTATTGTAAGAAATTGAAGATTTTGATTTTGCTTGCTCTTGGAAATGCTTCAGGTGCGGTTTTGGTCTGTTGATGTATGGATTTGGATCTAAGAAGGCCTTGATTGAAGATTTTGCTTCCACGGCTTTAACAGAGTACGGTGTTATTGTAATCAATGGTTATCTTCCGTCAATTAATCTCAAACAGGTATGGTTGTATTGTACAACTTATGCTGCTGGATTGTTCAAATTGTTTCCTTTCTCTTGCGCCCTGAAGAATGAACATAATTCATTTAAAGTCAAAGAAAACCCACGTAAAATGGAGAAAACAGAAATCCCACAAAGAGTTTGTTTTGCAGTTGGCGGCCTGGCATTGAAGCTCTCCGTCGAACTTCAACATCCTGTGAAATGTTAGAGGTTTCATTGCGAATAAACTCTGGAAAACTGCTAATTTTTGAATGAGGAGCCTGAGACTAAATGCTGCCCTGGTCAGCATGGCCTTTGTGTGGCTGTGTTTTTAAGCTACAAAAATGAAGTTGATCTCAGATTATCTCATCCTAGTAGTAGTGTGCTGCATACAAAATGACAACCCAATTAATATTTGGAGCTGTAAGCGGCTTTTCTTTACGGTGCACATGGGATGTGGATTGTGGATTAGGACCAAGGGAAAAAACATGAAATGGTTGCAATAGGTTTACATTAGCCATAATACAAATTCATGTACTAGCTAATTTGCCTATAAAGATAATAGTGTGGCCACAAAAGTAGTAGTGTGAGCATGATACAACTGTGACATTAGTGTATCTGTGGAGATAACATTTTAGCATTTTAGCTGACATAAATTGTATATACTGCAAGAATTGCTGACTGAGCTGAAATAAATTGTATCATCTCGGCCATATTATTTTTGTATTAACATTTTAGCTGTCTTAGCTGACTGTCATGAGTCATGACTAGTACACGATTTCCTCAACATACTATTCCTTTTTTTTTGTTTTTTCCTGTTATTTGGTTGATCTTACAGACAACTGACCTGTGTAATGACTGACTGATTCCACTGATGAAAAAGAAAGTCTTCCTATGTTTAATGTTAACATTTAATGCTATAAATGGTCTGCAAAGAGAAAAAAGGGTAAATACCATGGAGGAGCATGACATTGTTGTCGTATGACCAATATATTATTTGTAGCATGGATTACTTCTCGGTTCAATTGCCCCATCATTTTGTTTTTTTTTTTCCCTTAAGCCATTGTATATGTTTTGCTCAAAGGAATCTTTATTTAATAAGCATGTATTTACTGTTTTTCCTCACCATGTGCAGGCTGTGATAGCCTTGGCTGAAATTCTGTGGGATCAATTGAAAACCCAGCAAAGATCTTCTGGGAACTTGTCAAAAGTTCAACAGCCGTTTAGTTCTCGTTCCATGGACGATCTTATTGCATTCTTGGACGGAGAACATGGAGAACAACTGGAGGATGATGAATGTCTCATTTGTGTTGTCATTCACAACATTGATGGTCCTGGGTTGCGAGATTCGGACACTCAAAAGTATCTTGCAAGAATTGCTGCTTGTTCCCATGTACGTGTTCTTGCTTCTATTGATCATGTGAATGCACCTCTATGTAAGTATCTTCTTCTTGGCAAGTCCTTTCATTGAGAATGATGAAGCATCTTGTATAGAGCTTGCTTTTATTACTTGTCATTAGCTAAGTTCAAACCTGTGATGATTCTTCTTAACGTAAATAGCTAATTATCATGTCAACACAATCCTAGAAATGCTGATTTAATATAAAGGCACATTTTTGGTTGAAAGACATGGTATCTAGCTTTCCATTCGAAGGGGAAAATAAACAAAGCATGCATGCACACGGACATCCAACAGATATATTTATTAACTTCTCCATGGATTATTTCGGCCGATCAGTTCAGTTTTTTATCCTAATGATGCGATATTGGTTTGGTACTAGTGTGGGACAAGAAGATGGTTCACACACAGTTCAACTGGTATTGGCATCATGTCCCTACATATGCTCCATACAGGGTTGAAGGAATCTTCTACCCTTTGATACTTGCACATAGCGGCGGCGCCCAAAGCGTCAAGACAGCTTCAATAGTTCTACAGAGTTTGACACCGAATGCCCAAAGCGTGTTCAAGGTTCTTGCGGAGAATCAACTGGCTCATCCCGATGAAGAAGGCACGTAGTTGCTCAATTGTTTGCTTGGAGTAATTAGCATTTTACAATTTGGTTGGATTAATATGTATTATAATATGTTACCCTGTTGTTTTTGTTTTTTGTTTTGTTTTTTTTCAGGGATGCCAATCAATACTTTGTACACAATCTGTCGAGAGAGGTTCCTGGTTAGTAGCCAGGTTACATTGAATTCACATTTGACAGAATTCAAAGATCATGACTTGGTGAAGAGCAGAAGGCATTCTGATGGCCAGGATTGCTTGTATATTCCTCTAACCACTGAAGTGCTTGAAAAGCTTGTGCTGGAGATAAGCCAATAGGGTGTTTTACTAGCAGCAGCTTGAAAGGTGAGATTAGTAGTAGGACGTCTTCTCTTCCCTTGAATGGTGCTTAGTATCAAACATGGCTTCTTTGCAAGTAAATCATCAACTACTGAAATTTGCCCTTCTGGGCCATTGTTCAATGAACACTTGTTGATCACAATTTTCCAAAGTGTGTTATTATTTTTACATTTTTTTCTTCTTAATATCAGATGTTTTGTTATTGTAGCACTAGAAAGGTCAACGCTCTCGCATTGTAAGTTAAATATAACAGTAATGATCAATTATAAAATAAAGCCTATGTAGTTTTGCATTTACTAGTTATCCGGATTCTGGTCTTTATTTTTTCAAGTTTTCAAAACTTTTAATGTTTTAAAGTATGTATTAATATTGTTTAATCACTTAATTAAGTTAATTTTTAATTAATTTGCCATGTTTTATTCATATTGTTTCTTCTTTTTCATTTTAATTATTAATTTGTTGGGATGGCAATGCGGTATTGTGGCGTGTTTGAAGGTTAACTCTTATGAGAGAAGATATAAACCAACACTTGAATCAATAGTGGTGAACCAACCAACCATAAACAAATGGCTAGCCAAAATAGAAAGGGATGAGAGGGCATATGTTAGAGTTGAAACCTACCAAATGGGGCATTCGACCTTGGAACTCCTAGTCAAGAAACACATTCAACCTTGGAACCCCTTGTTGCTTTGCTTGGACTCTAAGCCTACTTCCAGTCCTTAAAGACTTATGTTAGATGTTGAACAAATAAAAGACCCTGTCATGGTACAAAATCGACATATCTCATGGACCAAATTTTTTCGGAAATTAATTAGCGAAAGTTATTAGAGATTGATGAAGAAAAATACAATTAGAGGTCATAAGCTAATGTACTAGTTTCCCTTTAAAGTTGTGCTCTTGTAAATCAAATGTGTTTAGCGGTTGTTTATATGTAATTTGTGAGTTTAAGAGTAAAAAATAATTAATAATAATAAGTTTAAAAGGATATTTTTGGAATATTTTAAATTAAAAGATGGGATACTGTATTCTTGATCATTAAGAATTTTTTTCCCTTTATTTAGAAAAAACCTAGAAAATGTCTATTTAATAAAAAAATAAAAAATTATAACAATCAAATTTATATGTGTCAATGAATGTTTGAGTATTTACTATTAAATTCTTTTGAAACCAAACCAACATCAATCTCATTTATCTTTGTTTTATTATTATTTGGGAGGCCATTATCTTACAATTATTTAAGTGTCAAAGAGTCTTCCAAATAATTAAAGAAGAGGAGATTATAATAAATATTTAGTGTATACATGAAAAATAAAATACCTTTTATTTTATATTATGTAAATATTAAGGAGGATGGCTTTGATGTGTCTCACCCCCACCCCCTTCCCCTTTCACCGCCTATTCGAAAGATAATCTAATATTTCTTGATCGCGAATATTTGAACGGATTATTTGCTGTTTAAGACTTTTTATTTAGACAATTCATACCATCCATAGATAATATTTTGATCTAAAAGATTTTAATTCATCCATGTCAATCAAAAACGCAAGTTCGGACAGGAAAGAGAGAATCCAGAAAATGCCGGCAAAAGCATTAGTCACAATCAGCGAAGCCCGTACGTAGCCACAGAGTAATAATATAAGACCGCCACGCACCCACTAAAAACTCCCATTTAGTTTAGTCTATCGCCTTCGCCGAGCAGACGACGCGGAACCCCCACCCGCGAAATATCCGCTCGATCTGATTAACGGCCCAGATGCTTCCGGACCCCAACCCTCCCATCAAATCCACCTCTTAATTTTCTTTTTTCATATTCTACAATTAATCTCTCTTCCTCCGTCTCTGTTTCTCCCGCAGCGCATTTCGCAGCGAATCTAGATAGAGAAAGTATAGAGAGAGAGAGAGTCGGCGGACACCTCTTCTCAGCTCAGATCCCGCCTGTCGCGTTCGATTTCTTCCGTGAAATCCTCCGATCCGACGTGGTTTCTACGCCGCAGATCTAGATCGAGGTGAATCCCGCTTCCTTCGCTTTCCATTCTTAGATTTTGGTATTGTTGTTGCGATCCATCTTGTTTGATTTGATTTTGAAATTGTAGCTGTGTTTTGGATTTGTAGAGTGTTGAGTCACAATGGCGCCGAGCACGATCCGCAAAGCGATTGGAACGGTGAAGGACCAGACCAGCATCGGGATAGCTAAGGTAGCGAGCAACATGGCACCGGAGCTGGAGGTGGCGATCGTGAAGGCCACTAGCCATGACGACGAGCCGGCGAGCGACAAGCACATTCGCGAGATCTTGCACCTCACCTCCTACTCGCGGGGCTACGTCAGCGCGTGCGTTTCCGCGATCTCCAAGCGCCTGGGCAAGACTCGGGACTGGATCGTCGCTCTGAAGACTCTCATGCTCGTTCACCGCCTTCTTGCCGATGGCGATCCCTTTTTCCGGCAGGAATTCACTTACGCGACTCGTAGGGGCACCCGTCTGCTCAACATGTCTGATTTTCGCGACGAAGCCCACTCCAATTCGTGGGACCATTCGGCATTTGTGAGAACATATGCCCTGTATCTTGACCACATGTTGGAGTTCATGTTGTACGAAATGAAGCAAAGTGGTGGCAGTGGCGGTGATGCTGAGATTCAGAGATTTGGGTCGAGGGAGGAGCGATGGCGGTCGCCGCCAAGCCAAGGTTACGATTATGATTACAATGAGTTCAGGGACGAGCCAAGGATGAGGCGATCGAGGTCATCCGGGGATGTGAGGGATGAGAGAAGGGAAGGGAATTCTATGGTTGTGACTCCATTGAGGGACATGAAGCCGGAAAGGCTTTTCGGAAAAATGGGTCATTTGCAAAGGCTTTTGGATAGAGTTTTGGCTTGTCGACCCACGGGTATGGCCAGGAATAGCAGGATGGTGCAGGTGGCGATGTACCCCATTGTGAAAGAGAGTTTCAAGCTATATGCTGATATTTGCGAGGTTTTGGCTGTGTTGCTTGATCGATTTTTTGATATGGAGTATTCGGATTGCGTTAAGGCTTTTGATGCATATGCTAGTGCAGCCAAACAAATTGATGAGCTAGTGGCATTTTACAATTGGTGCAAGGAGACTGGAGTAGCGAGGTCATCGGAATACCCAGAAGTGCAGAAGATCACGAGCAAGCTGTTGGAGACATTAGAAGAATTTGTGAGGGATAGAGCCAAGGCCGCAAAGAGCCCGGAGAGGAAAGTGGAGCAGCCCGTGGCTGAAGAGGAACCTGTGCCTGATATGAATGAGATTAAGGCTCTGCCAGCGCCAGAAAATTACACACCTCCAGCTCCACCAGAGCCTGAGCCTGAGCCTCCTAAACCTAAACAACAGGTGACGGCAGATTTGGTGGATTTGAGGGATGAGGCCACGACTGCAGATGATCAGGGGAATAGGTTCGCCTTGGCACTGTTTGCCGGACCTGTAGGAAACAATGGTAATGGGTCGTGGGAAGCTTTCCCGTCTGATGGGCAGCCTGAAGTAACCTCTGCTTGGCAGACTCCGGCAGCTGAAGCTGGCAAGGCTGATTGGGAGTTGGCCCTAGTGGAATCAGCAAGTAATCTGTCTAAGCAAAAGGCTGCTATGGGTGGTGGTCTCGACCCTTTATTATTAAATGGAATGTATGATCAGGGAACGGTTAGGCAACATGTTAGCACTTCCCAACTAAGTGGTGGCAGTGCCAGCAGCGTGGCATTGCCTGGGCCAGGGAAGACTACAACCCCTGTTTTGGCTCTTCCAGCCCCAGATGGAACAGTCCAGACAGTTGGGCATGATCCTTTTGCTGCGTCTTTGAGCATTCCACCACCTTCATATGTTCAAATGGCAGATATGGAGAAGAAACAGCATTTGCTTGTGCAGGAACAAGTCGTTTGGCAACAGTATGCTAGCAGTGGAATGCAAGGTCAAGCTAGTTTGGCTAGGATCAACGGGGGTGGATATACACCAGGTGTTCAACCAATGATGCCTTATGGAATGCCACCCGTAAATGGTGTTGGACTACCACCGGCCGGGTATTACTACCCTACAACTCTTTGATATTTCCACTTATGTTTTATACATTTGTTTCTCCTCCTGTTTTGTTTCTTGTGTTTATTCCTTGTCCATTGTATCCTAATGTTTCCTATTCCTGCTGTTTGTGAACAACAATGGGGATGAGAGGGGTAGAGGGGGAGGAGAATTGAGCTGAACAGAACATTACTTATGGGGGATATGGATGTTCGGTGCTTTGGAATCCAATTATGATCTCTCTCTTGTTCTGTAACATTTGAAAATTTTCTTGGCATCTTTATGATTTTTATGTGATCCTTTCTTCAATATATGAACATAGAAAATGTGTTACTGCCATGTTTCCTCTTTAATGTGCCTGTTCTTAGAAACCATGCTTGGTTGATTAGTTGCACTTGTGTTATTAGGTCTTAATGGGTGCATGAATGTCTATTGTTTTCACCTTTTTGTTTGTTGTTGGAGAATTGAGTGCTTAAATGTTGGAGAGAAACTGTGAGGCTCAGTTCCAGAATGTTGATCTTGGCTAGTGAAGCTTTGAGCTTTCCATTTTAGTTGACTTAGTTATTGAGACATAATTGAGTTATGGTTGTCACTGAGTTTGTCAGAAACTTCAATTCCTATGGGAGGCGATAATATATAGTCCAGTTTGGCGTGCCATTGGACAAATGTCAGATTTGTCTTATACATAGATGTTTGTTGGGGGGCTTATGGGAAAATTGTCTTAAGATGTTTGCATGTGTGGGCTTGGTGCATTCTATAACTAAAAATATTGAGTTTTCTTGTGTAGTTTGATGTAAACCTCAATAGAAGCCAAATTAGGCAGTTTTGAATAATTATTCACCCATCCAAAGAAGGAATTGCTGCCCAAAATTGTGCAGCTAGCCCGATCTGAGATGATTACATTGTTAAAACAACTTAGCTGGGGTCTTCTCTGACCGTGAGGGGAAAGAGTCAGCCTTAACGTTAGTAACTAAAGGGAATTTATGAAGATAATTAGAATAGTTAATTATTTTATTATAAAATTAGATCGACAACAAATCACAATTAAATAAATTAATCACACATGAACACAAAATTTATGTGAGAAACCCAAATCGGGAAAAATTACAGGTAAAAATAATAAAATATCATTAATTAATTATTGTTAATATAAAAGTGATATAACTGGAACTAATTTTAGAACATTGGTCACGTATTTATAGACTTAAAATCATTTATAGATGTACATAAAAAATTATATCCTGATTAGAAGATAATTCATGAGAATATTTCTTCAAACAAGATAAATTTCACATAAATTTGAATTTGACATCATAATCACAGTCAGATTTGAAGTCATAATTGCAGTCAAATTAGGAGTTCTCAATCTCAATTAAATTTGAATTTTGGGTCATAATTGTGACACGTTTCACCTTGACATGAAATTTAAATATAGAATTATTCAAAAAATTTTCATCTAACAAAATCATGGAGAATTAATTTCCTAATAAATACCAATCAAAATTGCATCACGAGAAGTACCACCCAAATCTACAAAGTTCACTGTAATAAATATCTTTAGCTGCACTTAAAAGTATAGCCAATAAGATCAGCCTCATCATATCTTTACTGATCTTAATAACTTTTCCTTAATAACTCTACATTCATCTAAATTCATTTGTGCCAAATTTGCATATATTTTAACATATAATAAAAAATCAAATATTCCAATCCAATAATGGAGTATCCTACTCCAAGGTGGTCAATACGAAGATCAAATAACTCTAAATAATGTCAAGTGATTGATAAACACAATTTCAATAGAAAACAAACCTGAATACCATATATGTGTAGTAAATTTGGGCAAAAATACCTCTGAATTTGGGTTGTCAAATCTATTGGATCTAGAGTGAACCAATGGGTCAGGTCGTATTTGGGCCAGATCTAGGCAAAAGATAGATCTAAAATTGGGTGGCAGATCTAAAGCCGGTTTAGAGCAAGTCAATTGGGTTGGACCAAATTCGAATTGAGATTTGGGTTTGCTAAAACACCCAACAATGGCAGAAGCACCTGTTAATGGTAGATTGAACGAGGGCCATCGGCTGGACTGGTGGCTGGTCAAAGAAAGGCCGACTGTCATGGGCTAAGCAAGACGACGAAAGTTGGCCAACAATTGATGGTTGCGATTGTGGTCGAAGGCACAGTTGAAACGATCGGATGAACATCGACAAGGAGGCAAACGAAAAAGGCAGCGAATGGTGATGGTGAGGAGAAAATGATCGGCGAAGGGGCGAACGATGAGGGTGGTTGTTGCGACAATCGGAGAAGATGAAGGGTCGCTTAGATCTGGATGAAGAATACGAACAAACGCAGTGGCAAAGCTCTCAATCAACGAATGGTGATGGTGAGGAGAAAACGACTGGCGAATGGGCGAACGGTGAGAGCAGTTGTTGCGACAATCAGAGAAGATGAAGGGTCGCCTAGATTTGGATGAAGAAAACAAACAGACACAGTGGCAGAGCTCTCGATGGTGATGGCGGAGGCGGCGATCGAACGACGACTTGAAAGGCAACAATGTCTTAACGGCGACGGATGCTAGTGGCAGCGACTAGTGGTGGCAGTGGTAGTTGGGTAACCTGTGTTTAGCTGAGGAAATGATGATGATGAAAATTAGATTCCAACGATTGAGATTTGCAAATGGTGATGGTTTGATCCAACTGCTCTAATATCACTTTGTTATGAAATTAGATCGACAACAAACCATAATCAAATCAATTAACCACACATGAATATAAAATTTATATAAAAAACCCAAATTGAGAAAAACTACGGGTAAAAATAACAAACTATTACTATTCAAATATTGATAATACAAAAATTATATAGCTACAACTAGTGTCAGAGCATTGGACACCTATTTATGGATAAAAAATTATTTATAAATGTACAAATGAAATTATATTCATGTCTTGATCAGAAAATGATTCATGAGAATATTTCTTTAAATGAGATAAATTTTAAATTAAATTAAATTTAATAACATCATAATCATAATTAAATTAAAAATTTTAATCTCAATCAAATTTAAATTTCGTATCACAATTATAACAACTGGTTGAAGGATTTTTATCAGAGCCCTGAAAATGAGTTTATGCTGACTCGCAATATTGACTTTATTCTGGTCTCTCTCTCTCTCTCTCTCTCCATGTCTTCCCTGCTAGGATTAGTGAAACTGTAGCATATTTCTTGAGTGCTGAAAAAATGTTACCTGGGAGCAATGTTAAGCAGTCTTAATTTGTGGTCGTCAAGTCTATAAAATTTGACTGCAAAAGATTGCAAGCTGCGTGGCAGCTTATATATCAAATGCATTGGGAGTGTGAGTTGTAATGTCCAGTGTCAATGTTAGGTTGGGATATTGCTTGTGTTGTAACACAACCGCCCTGGAAACTAGAGGTTCACAGATTCTTCTACAAAGCATGTGCCTTTACTAAAGGCCGATCCCTAACCCCATATAACCCATTAGCTAGTGCACTCGTGTCTAAATTATGTATTGCAAGCCACAGGATCATCTTAGCTTTTTCATCGTTTTCCCTCTTCTGCTTTATCTTTGTCCTTGTGCGATGACTACTTGGCAGAAGCTTTTATGACTATGACTATGCCTATGCGTCCGTATTTAATATATATATGTATGTATATAATAGAAAGATGTAAAGTTGTAGTCTTTCACTTTCATTTCATTATTAGCAGCGCGGTATGCATGAAGTGAAAGTGACAGGTAGCCAACTGGCATGTCGCTCTCGATTAAGACATTTAACTAGGAAAATTCAGTGCTATAGAGTAGTCTTATTTATTATTTGGATCTGGCTTCCTCAAATAATTTGCGTACGTTACTCCGTTTTCCAGCATGATGAAAGGTCAAGACTATAAATTTTTCTCGAAACTATCACCAGAATGATGTGGTAATGGTAATGCCACGGTAGGTTATTTATTTCAAGGTTGTGTAGGAATGACAATGGGTTCAACACCCCCCCCCCCCTTTTTCTTTATCCCGTCATCCCATCGTCCATCTCAGTCAACCTTCTCGTTTGGTAATACCTGTTACTATTATCCCGGATAGGAACTTTAGATGGTATTTTATAAATAATATCCTTTACAAAAAGTGTGGGTTGCATTATTGCTAATTGTAGGGCATTTTAGGTTGTGATCTTGCTTGTTTCCATTTCCGTTATTTTTGTAGTTCTCGTAGACAGACTAAAAAAAGGCTAAAAGCATATTTTTGCTTTTGAATTTTTAGGGTATTTTTTTATATAAATTCTAAATTTTTTGTGAATCTAAAAATGTATTTGAAGTGTGTAAAATCACTCATTTAAATAAGTAATATGTACGTGTGTTGATGTGATAGTCTTTTTGTGTGTGTGTGTCTCTCTCTTTCTGTGACATCTCTTTTTTTTCTGTAAGTTTTTTAGCTCCCCTTCTCTCCAACGGTGTCTCAACTCCATCTCTCTTTTTCTTTAGCTACATCTCCTCTCTCATACAACTGATTGTGAAGAATCATCTTCTTTCCCATTCTTAAAATCAAGCGACGATGAAAAGAAAGTGAGTTGAGGAGACGTTGAAGAGAGAGAGTGAGCTAAGACAACCAAATAGAGAGAGGGAGACTAGACATGATGTTAGATTTGAGGTGATGCAACTAGTGAAAGAGAAAGGAAGTTGAGGAGGTGATGCAACTAGTGAAAGAGAAAGGAAGTTGAGGAGACGTTAAAGAGGGAGTTGAGAAGATGTAGCTATATAGAGAGAGGTAGACCAAATATGTCGCTAGATTTGAGGTGACATAGCTAGAAAGAGACAGAGGAGATGCAACTGAAGAGAGAGAGGGTGTTGATAAGACGTCGGAGAGAAAGTTGAGGAAGTATCAAAAAATTATTACATTAGTGCACATGCGCATCACTTATTGATCAAGTATTTAAACGAGTAATTTTTAATGGGTTAGGGACACATTTAAAATTACAAAAAAGTTAAAGATTTTACAAGAAAAAATATAAAAGTTAAGGGACAAAAATATGTTTTGCCCCTGAAAAATTTATACAAAGACTTGTTCCCTTTGATGCAGGATGTAACTAGGAGAGATTTTTTGAAATAAGTAAAAATATGTTTGTATTTGTCATGAAGAAGGAATATGATAAAAATATAATTTATGTACCCAATTCCAATTACGTGAATTTAGAATTTTTGATATGTTTTGTTCGGAGATCTGAGTATGGGATTATGAGATTTTGGTAGGCCGCTAATTTGTTTACAGTTTAGAGTTGTGAATTTGAGTGAGATTTTGAGTTAGAAAAATTCTCTTTACTAACTCAGTATGATGTTTTGGATTTTGTTTTCCCTTAATTTTGTGAATTCACGCAAATTTGTTCCTTTTTTATAATTAGATATTGTGTTGGTGTGACAAAATTTATGTTTGCAGTTGTTTAGTTCACATTAAGTTGTATGTAATAGTTACTTGATAAATGATACGAGAGCAATGCTTGACAAGGAGAAATAAAATCAACTTTAGGTTTGGGTTTTCTTCGATAACACAACTAAATTTGAGAAGGTGAATGTGAATGGGGGTGGGTCGGCAGTTCACCTAACGAAGCTTCTAATGAGTAATGAATAATAATGAATAGGAAAAAGTCACCTGATCTGAAGCATGGGGCGGGCTAATACGAGGATGCGGGTGTTGACCCACTCACGTTGAATTTTTATTTTTTTTATTTTAAAAAATATTTATTAAAATGAATAAGATAAGGGGTATTAAAGATAGATTTGGAATATTTTTCAAATCAAAGATATGAAATGGTTAAGATAAGATTGAGAAGTATTTTAAAATTTTTATAAGACTATTTATTAAATTTTTTAGAATTTATTTATAATTTTTATTTTTTTTATTATGTGTTTATTAATGTATATGATAAATATCAAGATAAATTTTTTTGTTATCAAAATATC
Source organism: Diospyros kaki (assembly GCA_036245055.1). NCBI lineage: Eukaryota > Viridiplantae > Streptophyta > Magnoliopsida > Ericales > Ebenaceae > Diospyros > Diospyros kaki. Next base: position 36,266,216 of record BSEG01000001.1, on the reverse strand, counting down.
TTTATTATCAAATTTGTTAATATCAATAATAAATTTATAATTAAAATAATATTTTATGATTAATATGAATTGTTAAAAAATAAAAATAAAAAATAAAAAAAAAATTTATTTCTTAAATTTATCTTCAAAAATAGATTTAAAAATAGTTGAAAAGTAAAAATAATTATTATTAGAATTATAATAATTCCATTGGATAAATAAAAATGGTTAAAATATATTTTTATAATAAATAATAAAATATAAAATTAAATAAAATGATTTAAAAATTAGTGAAATAAATTGTATTAGTTAATAAAATATATATAGAGAGAAATTTAAATTTTAAAAATTCACGAAAGGAATAATATTATTTAAATTTAAAAAATTATCAAAATATATGATAATTTAAAAATGTATGAAATAATATTAATTGCAAGACTTAAATGAATAAACTCTTTTAATAAATTTAAAATTTTAAAATGTATTAAATAGCATTAACTATCTTATAAGAGACATATAGAGAGTTGAAGTTTATCTGTAAAATATCAGATAAATTTATCTAAAGGAAAGATCAGATAAATTTATTTTGAAAGATAGAGATAAAAAGTCATGTGAGAGCTTTTTCGAAAATGATAAGATAAGTTTAACAAATATGTTGAAAAAGGCTAAATATATCCAGAATGCTTCTATAATATCTCAAATTTTCTAAATGGTTCAAAATAAATTTTAGCGTGGACCATAGGTAAAATTATCAAAAGATTAAGGATTTAAATATAATTTCTTACAGTTATAAGTGCTGAGTTGACTATAGAGAATGCCCCGAAGTGTAATTGAGTAAGAGAATATAAATGATCTCGACGAGCATCTTGAGATAGGATTTATGGTATTAAAAAAAATCGAAATTTAGACGATTTATCGTGGGAGGCTTCCGAAAAATAAACAGAACCTTAAGAGAGCTCCGATTTCACGTAAGGATCAATCCTGAAATGGTTTAAGAACGAAACAAGGGCCCAATGAGAACACTGGGGTGAAATCAATTTGTATCGAGTAATTATCGGTTATTAATTTCGGGGAGATTGATGTTTTGATTGGTTTGATAATAAATAATTATGACGTTAGAGGGTCGAAGTGCAATTAATGAGAAGTTGAGAGATTAATTGTGTAATATATATTATTATATATATATATATGTGTGTGGGCATGCATGTGAGTCGTAGAGAACAATTGTGCAGCATATTGAGCATGATCAGTTGGTTCCCCATTGGGCTAAGGAATTGCAAATGACCGAAAGTTGATGTTGAGAGAAAAAGGGTGATGGCTAGCTGTAAATTGTGCAAGTGGATATATATATATAAGAATAGAATGGGAGCAGAGCATGGTCGAAAGAAGCTGAGAGCTTGGGCTGAGCTTGTGAAAAGAAAGATGGCCGAATTCGGCCATTTCAATAGCAGCTTGAGAGAAGTAAGATGCGGGGGTGATGGCGGTCAGTTGCAACAAGTGCGATAGTGGTCGTGGAGGTAGTCGCAAGCTCCAAAGCGGTCATGGCTGCAAGCTCAAGCATTTCAGGTAGCCATGGCTGACGCGAAGCAAGCACAAGCAGAGCAAGAAGGCCGGCAGGCTGACCAACAACAGCGATAGCAGGCTGCGCACGGGTTGGTGGCCGGAGGCAGCCTCGAGGTCGGCCAGAGGCGGTCGAAATAGGCTGCAATCGCAAGCTAAAGATGGCCATGACAGCGTGGTAGCAAGCAAGTAGGGGAGACGGTGGTACTGTGCGTGCTTGCAGGCGAGATCGGAGGCCAATGCAGCGGAAGGCGGGGTAGCCATGCGCATAGGAGCAGAGGCGCAGAAAAAGAAGAAGAAGAAAATAAGAAAGAAAAGAAAAAAATAAAGAAAAAGGAAAATAAAATAAAAAAGAGAAAAATGTGGAGAAAATCTCAGAAAATATGTAAAAATAAGAAATTATGTTTTGGTAATATTCCTTCGGGCACGCGTTTCGAGACGATGCACGAAAATCAAGATAATGTGCGAGAATCAAGATGATGCACGAGAATTGAGGATTTGCATGCGTTTTGAGATCAGGACACTCATACTAGGAAAGCTTGAGAGGTTAAGTAAGGTGAGAAAATTTTTTTAAAAAATTTTAAAATTTTTTGAATATTATTTTATGAATTGTTATACTGAAATATTTGAGAAAATAATTGAGAAATATTTAGGTTAGATTTATTGAGGAAAAATAGGAAAAAATAGAGAAAAATAAAGAAAATGTAACAAATTATGAAAAAATAGGTTTTAATGTTTATTTAAATAAATATGATGATTAGGGTGTTTAAGGCTTAAGTTGAAGTTATTTGTGCGAATTTTGAGTTTGACACGCAAATCGAGACGATGCACGTATTTCGAGACAAGACGTGAATATTGAGGTAATCTGATAAGATTGAGAAGATAAATGGTATTACTCAATTGGATTTAGTTTATGAAGAGGGTCTGTAAGTGGTTCAACCCAAAACTCGATTTTATGTAAATGATTTTATCATGTTGTCATGTCTTGTTGTGAATACGTCATGTATGTTGCATTTACATGCTATAATGAAATGTGCATATATTCACGATGAAATTTACGATCATACGTTGCATGGGTTTGGGATTAGAGAATGGTGTCGTTGTTTTGTCAATGGTGCACTCATACACCTCGGTCTGGCAAGGAGACTGTAAAAATGACGGGTAATAGTAAGCTGCGGTCGACCCAAACATGAGAGTAAAATGATGATATGCACATTGTATGCATACACGTGCATTAAATGTTTTGGTCTCTTATTTAGATGATTCATCATCTAACTTGGACTTTATCCCTCGAATATTGAAACGTTCCAGATGGAGTTTGTAGGAGAAATGAGGATGAATGAGGCATGAAATAGTACTTAGCAAAGTGTATGATGAATTGAATATATGTTATGTAACCTATGTATTTAAATTTTGTTACTTCGAATCCTGAACGTTTTGAGGAATGATTATATATAATCTTATTTATGGTTAATTCTCTTTTTAGATAAATATATTGTAATACCCCGAGAGCCCAGAGAGATTAGTATATATCGAGGTTAGTGTAAGAAAGGAAACAATACCAGCTGGATACCTTTTGGACTGAATGTTGGCAAAGAACTCCCAAGTTAAGCGTGCTTGACCTGGGGTAATCCAGGGATGGGTGACCCCCCTGGGAAGTTCGTGTAGGCCCATCAGGATAAGTTGTTCCGGTCCTTCCTATCGCTCGATCGGGTCGTTACAGGTGGTATCAGAGCCGACCCCCGAGCCTCTGAGCGCGGTGGTGGGGCAAACCTCAGCAAGGAGGCTGAGTCCCGAGAGGGGTGTGTAGGCCCCTATGGGGGGTGCGTGTAGGCATCTTAGGCGAATCCCACATCGACCATGCAAGGGGGGAGAGATCTGGGACCAGTTGTAAGATCGCATGACGAGGACGTCATGTGCTTAAGGGGGGGAGAATGTAATACCCCGAGAGCCCAGAGAGATTAGTATATATCGAGGTTAGTGTAAGAAAAGAAACAACACCAGTTGGATACCTTTTGGGCTGAATGTTGGCAAAGAACTCTCAAGTTAAGCGTGCTTGACCTGGGGTAATCCAGGGATGGGTGACCCCCCTGGGAAGTTCGTGTAGGCCCATCAAGATAAGTTTTTCTGGTCCTTCCTATCGCTCGATCGGGTCGTTACATATATGAAAATTTTGGGATGAATACGGGAAATGATATGGTTTACCAATAGTTTTTAAGAAAAAAAAATTATTATTTCAGAATTGTCTTAAGTTATAACATGCCCGAGAAAGTGGAGTGCTACACTTCCCTCTCATATCTGACATTTTCTCTCTCTTATCTTAGTTAACAAATGCCTTCTTAATAGAAAGAAAACTCCAAAGACATTTGATAACTCTATTAGGCTTTTGAATTATTGTTAGGGCCTCATCTTGGTTATTAGGGGTGAGTAGAAGATTGGGTAAAACGAACTAACCAAATCGAACCGTCAAGTTTGGCCAGTCTTGTTCGTTTATTTTGATATAAATAATCGAAAAATCAAATCGAACCGTGTAACCATAACCCCCTCCTAACCAAGCCGAATCAAACCGACCGACCCCTCCCCAACGCAAGCGCGACACTCGAACTGTGCACCCACCCCTCTCCTACACGGCACCTGAATTCGGATAGGCGATAGCCTTCTCCAATCCCTCGCCATTACTAATAGCATTTCCATCCCTCACCGTCACCGATAGTGCAATGTCTATCTTCTGACTCTTTCTTCGTCCCTTCTGAGGATGCCGATCATTTTCTTATCTTCTTATCCCTTCTTTCTCCTTCTACCATCCCTCGCGGATCGCCCATTCGGTAAGTTTTTCGGCTACTTCTATTTTATATTTAAACTTAGATCTACTAAAATTTAACCATTATATGCTTTGATTTTTGGGTATGTGAGTCACCGTAGTTGGGGGAATCCGATTATCGGAATCACCGGTCAGCTAGGTGAATGACGACAACAGCAAGGTTGAACTAATGTTCGATCTCTTGGTTATTTTGTATTCCCATTTGTTTTTCGATTCGATTCGATTATCACGATTTAGATGTTGGTTAATTCGATTTATTAGGGTTAGTCGATCGATTCGATTCAGTTATTACATATGGTTCGATTTGATTCATAATTTTTAGTTAGTTCGATTCGATTATAATCAATTGTATATATATATATATATAATGAAACCAATATTTCTCAATTTCTTTTGTTATAGGCAAAGAAATAGAATCATTTTTATTCCCTTTACTTCTTATATTTGTTCTTTTAGTTTTTTAACACTTTATCAAAAAGTTTTTTTCTTTTACCAAAAGCAAAAATAAATTAAAGACAGCAACCAAAGTACTTTATTAACTTTTTTAAGCCCTATATAGTCAAAAGGGAAGGAAAAAAGTAAAAGAAGCTTCATTTCTTTGAAATCATTTGAGTAGAGTAGGGTATGAAGGAAAAAGAGTGGAAAGCCTAATTCAACGAGTCAAATGACTTTAAAGCTGGTATTGGGCTTTCTAGCCCACATAACATGACTTGACTTGGAAAAGTGAATTTAGGTATGTTCTTTCTTATTTCCTTGGCTTTTGTCCAAACATGGTGTTAGCTCCACTTCCCGCAAACAGGATAGAAAGTACATGGCCAAAATTTGCTATTATTATATACAATAAACATACAAAGAAGATGTTTTCACTGTCATGGGTTACCAATCATCAAAAGTTGAGAACATTTTTTATGTGTGTCCAAAACATCATATATTATAATTATAATTTATGAATCTGTGTTTATAATGAACAGATGACCACATGATTAATTATTTATAGAGTGCGTTGCAGTTGCCTTTTATTCCCCAAGAAAGAGAGAAAGAGGGGGGTGTTGGAAACCACATGTCTGGAAACAATTTGCAGGTATGAGTGAAACGTGCGCTGCAGGTTCCAAAACACTGTCCAGTCCTTAGTCCTCCAGTCAATACCACTGGCAACAGTCGCGACGGGCTACGCGGTGGGGCTTAGTTGCCTATTATTCCCGGCTCAACGTTAATACGAAAATAATCAATCCATCCCCCTTTGCCCTTTCCAACTCCAAACTACAAACTACAAGCCTTAGCCCCCCCACCCCACCCCCTCTTCCTTCAATTCATGTTCAAAATTGAATTACAATTACAGAGGCAGTTAACTCAAAGAGTTTCGCGACTGAGAACGTATACAATGAACTTCACGAAAAAAGACAGAAGGCAAAATGCCTAGAGGCTAAAGCCCATGAACACGGCCTCCTTTCCATCCCGCTTTTCTTGACAAATTTTACCTGTAAAATAATGAACCAGAAAATTCGCCACTATTTACAACACCGCCATCCTAATCTCGAAATATGACGTCATTTGCCATCCTCAGCAACCGCGGCACCGAACCTGGCGAGAACTTCCTAGCGAACAAGAAGGGGTCGCGCCGTTCCGTCACAGATGAATCACTCCCGTTTATCTCTTCATCACCGTACCTGGGCCTGTGACTTCTGAGGACCAGGATTAAGTCTGGCCCCACCTCCGATGCATTGTACATTCTGGGATGTCCGTCATATCGGCCAGCCCAGTCCACGTGCGTGAGCGTAGCGGGCACGCATCCACGTGGATCCTTCATGCTCAGGAGCGTTGCGAAGTAATGCTCCTCGGGATAACACGCGTCGTTAACCAGACACGGTAGCATGAACTTCGGCCACAACCGCCGGTCCCTCACAATCATCCGCGCGTGCCTACGTGTCACCACGAAGAACTGGGACCCAATCCTGAAATCCTCGAACGGCACCTCCGGCAGCATCGCGTCCTCACCACGCGCCGCCCACCGCTCGTACCCTCCGACCTCGTTGCTCAGAATCTCGACGAAACTCTTCCCCGATCCGACCAAAGTTGCGTACGTGAACTCGAACGAATGGAGCGGTATGCAGGACGGCGAAAGAAGCGCAAACCTGGAATTCGACCTGTCGTGGAGGAGCGCGTGGGATATCAGCCTACGCGCCGCCGAGGTTAATGTTGGGGAGTGGCGGCTCGTGGGCTTGGAGGGTATGACTCGGCCTTCGAACACGCCGGAAAACGGCGGGTGGTACCGGAATCTCGGGTCGGCGTGGATGTATATGTTGTACAAGTTTCTGGGGGCTTGGTGGAAGTAGAGTTCCCAGAGCGGCGCGAAGGGGAGCGGCGTGGTGGTAAGGAACATGAAGGCGAGTTTCCTCGGCGGCGAGGGCTTCAAATTGACTCGGGCTGCGCGGCGGAACAGTGATTCGTCACTATCTTCTGCCCGCTGATTGGTGGTTATGTTGTTAGCCATCTCTTGTTGGTTTTTGGTTGTGTGTTTGAATGTGGTTAGTGGGTTGGGTCTGCTCCTGTTCGGGGAAATGGCTACAGGGGTTCGGACGAGGTCGCCGCCATCTGCAGCGGATGTGGGGGTGGTGGCCGGCGAGATGGCTACGAAGAGGACTGCGAGGGGGGCGCAAAGGAGGAGGGCGTAAAGGAGCGAGACTGGAGATGGAGACAACATGGTTCATCACTTCATCTGTTGGAATGTAGAGAGAGAAAAAGGGCCGTTGTTTAGAGATAGAGAGAGGGATTTCGGGAGGTCTGGTTGTGGATGGTGGTGGCAAAATTGACGGCAGAGATCGAGTGAGAGGGATGTGCTTACAGCGCAAAAGAAGAGAAAAGGTGTTGAATTCTTATAATCATTTTCATTTTAAATCTTTTAAGTTACCTAATCAATTATTCTCCATTGCATCGTGTAAACAAGGAGAATGTTTTACTATAATTCTTCTACTACTACTACTACTGTATGGAAGAAGAATCTTCTGTTCTGTGTTTTACTTATTTAAAAATTTCGTAACTTTCTTATTATTATGGAATATATAAAAACTCACAGCTATATATATATTATTAGAATTTTGAGTGTAGTGTGTTAATGTGACTTCGCTTCACTAGAGCATTTGAAACTTGAAAGTTTTCTTCTTAATTACGTGGAAAACATGTAGGACTACACGTGGCAAGCATGCGGCCAGGTGGACAGCCTACCATCCCGATGGGTAGGTAGGCTCCGAAAAAGAGTAAAAAAAAAAAAATGAGAGAGTACGCTTAAAATATAACATAATATATTTGCCAATCTAAGCTAAAGCTGCAACAACCACGTACGCATTCGGCTAGAGAGCAGAGACCATGTAGAGAAGAAGAGAATTGCTACTTCTTCATCCAATAATTCTTTAGAAACAAACACATAATAAGAGTCTTCGAATGAGTGCTAGCAAGTGCCATCATCCAAAAAAAAACATTTTAAATATAATTAATTCTCTTTGGAAATGCTTTATCCATCTTTTACTTAATTTCTTTGATAAATAAAAATCTTCTTAAACTTAATTGTACAAAAACAGTGCTTTGTACATTTATGACAGGAAAGTGCTTTGTAGGTCTATTCCGATCGAACTAAGTAATGTTTCTTTGTTTTTCAGGGATTTGAATTCTATATACGTACATATATATATATATATTTTATCTTTCCAGTTGCAGAACCGATCAAGGTGACTTAATTGCATTATTATATATCTATCAATAGATTTAGATTAATTTCTTGGGTATTGGTAATTTCAGAAATTAAACTTACACAACTTCAAAACCTCAGATATGTTTGTTTAATTAAAAATGTTTTATTACTCAAGTTTAAGCATTTCTTTAAATTTTGATTGTTATTAAAATGTTGTCTTATTGTTGCCTGATGATCAGTTATCCTTAATATTTAGGTGTGCTTAATTACATGATGATGATGATGATATGTTGTTATTATCGTTAATTTGCTATTCATTCCTATTGCTCTTCCTCTTCCTCGCCCACCTTCTTCCTCCTTTTCCTCCCGTCCGTCCTTGTAATTTGTTTCTCTTCTCTTGCTGCTCTTGTATCCATCCCCGCATATGTACGTACATTGTGAATTACATGTGGTGGCTTGAGAATGTTGTAACATATTCCCGACCCCTCCTCCTGCTCTCTCCCAGTATGCTTGTAAGAATTTTTTACAATAAAAAACCAATTAGGTTAGGTACACACTCTTCTTTGAATGTTGTGGCATTTATATACTTTATTACTCTACAAGAATTTCGAATTTTAAAAATGAAATATTTTCGTCGTTAAAGACCAAAAATCTGTCGTTGAAGTGAGTGTCGCTAAATTTTAGTAGCGACAGATATGTCGCCAACTTAGCGATGAAAATTTTTTTGTTGCTAAATATAATTTTTTTAAAATTTAGTAACAGAAATTTCTGTTGCAATTCTGTCTCCAATTTAGTCATCCCGTATGATGACTAAATTAAACAGACGGAATTTTTCATCGCTAAATTTAGTGACTGAAATTTTCGCCACTAAGAAATAAAATATATAAATAAAAAAATTAAAATTTATTTTACCAACAAAAAATTTCCTCTCTAAAATAAATTCTTAATTTTTTTATTTATATTTTTTTATACTTTAGCTATGAAATTTTCTATCTGTAAAATAAATTTTTAATTTTTTTATGCTTTAGAGACGGAATTTTCTGTCACTAAAACTAACGACGAAAAATTCCATCGCTAAAATAAATTTTAAATATAAAATAAATTTAAAGTATTAAATAATTTATTTTAGAGGTGGAATTTTTCGTCGCTATTTTTAGTAATGGAATTTTATGTCTCTAAAAAGTAGTAAAAAATAAAAAAAATATATATAAAAGAAATTAAATTTGCGACAAAAAATTCTGTCATTAAATATATCAAAAAATAAAAAAAATTACAGAAACAAAATTGAGTCACTAATTCTGTTGTTAAAATAAATATATATTTATTTTTTTATTATAATTATATATTAAATTAATCTAAATAATCTGAAATAATTTTAATTTTAACATAAATTAAAATAAGAATTATTATAGAAATTATAAAATTTATATTTATAAAATAAAAATTAATATTCAAACAAAATATTAATAAAAATTAATGTATCATCCTGACTGTTACATCAAAATAGTTGTAAAACATAATCGTCTAGATAACAAAATATTAATATCATACTGACAGTTACACCAAAATAACTATAAAACATAATCGTCTAAATAGTTACCAACATTAGGCGAGTCAAGCTGGTGAGTCGACTGTGGATGAGAAGAAAAAGAAAGAAACATGCCACGAGGAGATCTAGTAAGTTGTTCAATCAAAACTCGCATTTTAGACATTTGTCGTCGAAAGTCGTTCAACTCCTGAACCTTCGAGTTTATTTTCTATGTCATTTATTTTATGGTGGCATTTTTCCAAAGGCCAGATGAAACAGTAGATGAGCTGTCAACATCGGAAAATTTCAATTGTGAATATCTGATCGCAATCTAGCTCAACTGGCTAATCGAATCCCTCATTCGATTGAGTTGCCTGCTCCAGCAATTGTCTGTACGTTTCCTATGAGTTTAATGAAAAAAATAGAATAAGTTAATTATAAATATTAAAATTTACGTTAATTATAAAATTGATATTATTTACAATACAAAAAAAAGGAAAAAAATTACAGCAACACTCGCAGAACGTCTGTCGACGTACGTCCTTTCTCATTTTTCAATTTTTTTTGAATGAGTTTGTTCAAAAACTTCAATCAGCGTAGGCTCCCTCACAAACTCCTCTTTCTTAAAAAAAAAAAAAGTAATATATAATTAATAATTTTAATAATAAAAAATTACAAATACTAACAAATTAAATAAATTAAATTTCTTACCATTTGTCTGTTATGCTCTGCCGAGGCTATGGAGCCCTAGTGTGGTGGGAATGACCGACGCTAGCGCCACTCATCTCACTCAATCGATTTAGTGACGCTTGTGCAGTTTTTTAAAGATTTCATCTTGTTCTCATTTCTGCATCCAACGGTCCCAAACATCATCTGGCACAAAAGTTGGTTTTCCATTAACATGCCACCTACGAATATTGTCGATGTATCGCTTAGCTGTCTTTTGTGCCTACTCTCTCCTCACTAATCCATCAATCGTAGGATCTCATTGAAAAAATTTTCGCAAATAAAAATAAGATTAAATAGCTGACACATTTCTACATTGATAATTAGTAAAAAAAATTATATTATTAATTTAAATTTAGTACTGCAAATTCATTCCAATACATGTCCTTCGTCTCCAAAGGCACTTCTTTCCAAATGTGACCCTCCTTGTGAAGATGTTTCTTGAAGATCGTTGATATGACATGGGAGATGTTCACTATACTATAAAAAATGCTCATCTATACAAATAATAATAATTAGTATAAAAACTAACATATGTCATAATGTAAAAAAAAGAAAAACAAAGTTACCCGTCGCCATCTTGCTCTATAACATGTTGTGATTCGGACGTAGAAGGACTGACAACCGAGTGGGATGATGGATGTACCGGTGATTCTGCAGCAAGGGTCGGTGCAGAAACAACTGCAGGGGTAGCAACTAGAGATGTTGGTGGGGGAGGAGGCTAGTGAAACGTCCCCCAAAATATGCGGTGTTGTCATAGATGATGTGGAAGTAGTAGTGGACCCAAAAGAGCTAACTCTAGAACCACTGCATCCTGCACAATAACGTCCTTTAACACCTGTTATACCTACAATGAAATAAATCAATTAGGAAAATTAAGATCATTAATAATTAAACATAGATATCTAAATCATAAAATTTATCTCTAATCACTATCATATAAGTATATATCTATGTCATTAAATTCTAAGTCATCATTAAAATCTAATTGAAGAACTTGTTCATCATCTGATTCGGAGTCATACTCAGAGTCTGATTACAAGACTTGCTCATCATACGATTCAAACTTATCTTCAAAATCGGATCTCAAAACTTGCTCATCATTCAACTTTAGGACTTCATCAAATTCTGATTTCATAATTGGCTTATCATTTAAATCAGTGTCGTCATCATTTACTGTCTCAGGGATTTGGGTATCATCAACCACGATATCGTGTAGTTCCACGTCATCCTCTTGGTAAGGCGGTGCTTCACATGGAAGGGTCGTCTCTTGATTATTAAAGGATCGTGGAACTTCTACTATAAACCTTGATTTTGGTTGCGCCTCAAGTCTAGATATTCGCAAAAATATACTTGAATCACTTGAAAAGCTAATACAAATTGCTCGTTTGTATTCTATTTTTTCTTTTCATTGACCTCGACGATCTTATATGCAAGATGAATCTTCACCCCCTTGTTCAAAGTTAAAATAAACTAATCGCCTTTGAACAATACAAGTTTCTTGAATGACGACACTAAAGGGTACTCGAACTCAACAATCTTTGTTATCTGACCATAATAGTCATTCTCTTCATTGACCTTGACAATCTTAGGTGGTGTTCTCTTTGTGTTTCATTTTTGAATTTTGAGTTTTGAATTCATTTTGAGTTTTGTGTTTTGAGATTTCTGAAAATGCATTCTCTTTGTCATTCTGATAAATTGTTTCTCAAAATTAAAAATTGAAAACGCGTTTACTTTTAAATTTAAAAAAAAATTATTTCATGATATTTTATTCACAAAATATCGTCTACTTAACTCAATTTTTAATTATTTTATTTGTGTGCAGTATATATCTACTTGTTAATGATAATGTCTAATAATCTATCTTAATAAAAATAAGCTACTTCAATATTTAATGGCTATTTAAATTAAAATAAAAATAAAATTAATTATTATTATTTAAAAAATTAAAACAAATATAAGTGTATTTTTGTAATACTGTATTTTTAATTTTTAAATAATTTTAAAAAACATTGAAGGAGGCGGTGATGCAATCGCAACCGCCTCTTCTGCTCTTCCTCTTAAACCTAAAAAGGAAGAGCAGGAGATGAAAAGCAAAGGAGGTGATGGATCTAGCTGGAGGAGGCGGCAGATCTGGCTGGAGGAAGCCGCGAATCTGGGCCGATCTGAGTTGCTGGAAGAGGCGGTGGCTGGAGGACGAACAACGGCTATGGCTAAGGACGAACGGTAGCGGTGGCTGAGGGCGAACGACGATCATTGGAGAGGGTCGATCTGAGGCGATGGTGGCTGAAAAAGAACGAATAACGGCGATCCGAAGGGTTGATCGTGGTCGACGATGGTGTTTCATAGAGGAGAAGAGTGAATATAATGCAGAAGAGAGAGAAAGAGAGAGAGAGAGAGAGAGAGAGAGAGAGAAGAGAATACAGAAGGGCAGAAAGAGGCGTTTTCCATGTTTTAGGTTTGGCACCATGTTTTTTGGCTGAAAACGGCCAAAACATATTTTTGGCGTTTTTAGTTTTGTGTGTAAAGTTTTTTGGTGTTTTGAAAAATGCATTTTTGAAAATGGATAAGTAAATGCGTTTTAGGTGTTTTGAAAAATTGAAAACAGAAAACGATCCAAAAACGACAAAGAGAACATGCCTTTATATGTTTCTTCTTTTGTATTTATGTTTTCTTTTTAATGTTGTGACATTTATGGAAGTCCACTTAGATTCTAGTACTTTGTTACATACAAGGATGATGATCATGAAGTCGTCATTATTATTATTATTATTATTATTATTATTATTATTATTATTATTTTGTTCTTTGGTTTTGGTTCTCCACAGCAAACGCAACTGCAACTGCAACTGGTCTGTTGTATTTTGATTTCTTAAGGTAGGGGTGATCCCTGCTTGATGGTATCCACTGCCTCCATCTCTTACACGAGCCTAGGACTCTGGTGGTTTTGGTAAAACAGCATATCATGGGGGAGGGAGATGAGGAGAGCAAAACGCCATCTATAACGAGTGTAGTAGTATACAACTAGCTCACATGTTCAGATTAAGCTGCAACATTGTGTCTTGTTGCATCATCTAAACAATTAGCACTATTTCCAAGTTAGCCCTAGTGATTTTCAGGTATTCTTTACTTGGATTGAGTAATTACTATATATATATATATATATATATAGGAAAAGTCTACACTACCCGAATATATCATACCGAGAGATTACTGAAGCCATATGGTCTGACAAATTTACCCCTCATCCCTAAACAATATTACAAATTCATCCAAGTGAAGGAGTTGAATGAATTCTTCCTCTTCCTCATTCTCCCGCTGTGCACCGTCTCTCTCTCCCTTTCACTCTCTCTTTCTCCAGTCCAGCGTGCAAGAAAGCCCAAGCTGTCATTGTTGAAGAGAAAGGCATCATCTTCACAAATCCTACTTGTCCTAGACAACGAATTTGATTCACTGTTTACTCCTCTTCTCACGGATCTTGCTGCAAAGATGAAGAAAGCCGCCAAATAACGTTGCCATTTATATTATATCAACCAAATCATAGATCGATAGTTAGATTAAGGGAGTAGAGTTTCCATTAGTTCCATTGATCTCTTAATTTGTATAATGTCCAGAGTTCATTTTTCAAAGTGTTCAATGGGGTTACGCTCGTAACCCAGATCTGATTCCGTAAGCTAAACTACTAGTTAAATATCATTTGTTTATACATCGATCATTGTTAGTATTTGGGAGTTTCACCTCTGTCTAATTAATCTAGTTAGACTGTGTCTTTTTGTCTAATACAAGAGCTAGAAAATCGCTCTTTCTCTCTGATGGATTAATGAGCAATGGGATCGTACGTATTGACTTAATTTCCCAAGAGATCCAAACATGCTTCATTGGATTCACCAGAAGGGTGAAGAAGAAAACCATGATGTATATTCTCTGCGGGGCATAAATTTATCAAATAAAAGAAATAGATCCAGTGTATCCACAATTTGTGTTATATTGTTTCCCTGTATTTTGCAACTGTACGGTGTGTTTTCACATAGAAGAAGCTTTTCTTTTGATCTTCAGACGTTTGAAATAAAGAAGCATCGGCAAGGAAGGAGAAACAAAGAGGTGTCAACAAGGAAGGAGGAAGAGAAGAGAGACGTGACTTTTGATAAACCCTTCGAATTGCTCTTAAGATGGTGATATTTTGATAGCCAAAATATCGCGCAATATTGGATTCGATAATCTCTCAGTATGAGATATTCGGGCAGTGCAGAACGACTCATATATATATATATATATATCTATTACAAGCTTTTCAAAAATATAAAAATAGTGTTTGTTAATCAAAAAATGAGACCAAAAAAATCAGATATGGGAAGCATTCCGGATATTTATCTTTTTTAATGCGTTTGTTAAATTTATCTTGTGATCATTGAAAAAGAAGTCACATAACTTCTTATCTTTATTTTTTCAAATATGTTTATCTCTCTCCTCCCCCTCCCCCTCTGAAGATAATAAAAAAATAACGCTTATGTTTTCTATTGCATTTCAAAAAAATTAACAAATAATTTGGAATACTTTCCAATTTTATCTTTATCATTTTATATCTTGGTCTGAAAAATATTTCAATCTTATTTTGATACTTTCTTATCTTGATCTAAAAGTTTTAATCCCAAGTATAGGAATTGTCCATTTTTAAGTGCCAAAACTTTATGATAGTTGCTATGGTTTGTCTTGACTAATGTTTCTTAGTTTCGTTAATTAAATTCATTTTTTATTAGGAAAAAAAGAAGATAAAACTTTGTGCTATCTATTGCTTGCATGAAATTTGGCGGGAGTTTGGATTTTCTAACCTCAAATTTGTGGTGTCTAGTTGAACATTTGAGTTTGGGTCATTCATTTTGTCGGCTGAAACTTGGGTCTGTTTGTCACTTTACAATTCGTTGTGGCGGCCCAAGCCCAACTTAAGCTGCCCAACAACTGCGGTAAGCGAACGGCCCACTATATTTGACTGTTGAATACAAAAGATAAAATAATTAATGACATTCGTTAATAAATATTAAACAATATAATATATTGATTGATTGATGTGAAAATATATTTGAATCAGAGGACATTCATGTTATGTCACCTTAAACTTACAACGGAGACGGAAAATCTTTTGGGATATCTTAATCGTGTTGGAATGGTTCTCCATTTGATTTGCAATAAACAAAAATTTCGTATTTTTGGTACTAAAAGGTAATATCCCTCACCCTATGGGCCCCTCTCAGACTGTCTCATGCCACGAGAAAGGAGGTTAATCAGGTATACGGCGGCCATAGTCAACGGAAGGTCCAGTATTAGTTGCCCACAAGGATCCCATTCCTGAGGAGCAGAAATCCCACACTACGGCTGACCAGACTCGAACTTGGCTCCTTGGTACCAATCTGTCGTCCCACAACCAATCATGATACGTCCTGAGGGTAAAAAAAAAAAAAAAAAAATTCTTATTCTTAACCAGACGCCACCAATCCAACATTGGCGGACAGGCTCTCTCCATGGATGGGCAAACCCAACAAAGCAAAAGGTTGATATATATATAATGGGTCAAATGGGTAATGTATATTTCAAGTGAGGTTTGGTGGATGTTTTTCAATGGTTTTGAAGAGTTAAAGAGCCTCCATGAAGCAAAAGTGGCTTTTTTTTTTAATTTTTTATTTTCTCCCATTTACATTGTTTATGTCACATTTGCAACTTTTTTCAATTCCTAACCCGAATGACTTTGCTCCTTCATAATTTATATACTAATACTATACTTTCACCATCTAGAAATCGTCTCTCTTAAACAACATTTTTTTTTTATATATTGGACATTTTTCTATTGTTGGGACTGTAATCAAGTCAGAACCTTTTGACATTAGGCTGTTACCTGCACCATTATTGATAGTGAAGTTACATTATTATCCTTTTAAGATTCAAATTTTAGTAATGAGAAAGATTCTCTCTCTTGTTCCTTTTTAGTTTGACGAATTCAAGAAACAAAATATTTAGCATATTTCAAAACAACTATTAGAAATCATCATCCCAAACGTCGTCATTAATTTTAATTTTCTCATTTAATAAAAAGTTAATTTGGCTTTTAACCGTACAAATTAAAAAATTTAAAATTTAAAATTATTTTTAAAATAATTTATATCAATTAACATTGAACCAGTCTAATTTAATAAAAACAGACGTAATAAACACCTTATTAAAAGAGATGAATTTTTTTTTTCTTTCGACTGAGGGCGAAGGAACGTTATCTTTAATTCAAAAAAGTGGAGAAACTTGTCTCTTAATTTGGCAAGTAAATATTGACCAGCGAATCCGACAAATTCCATTATTATATGGCAAGTTGGTTAGCAAAAGACAAAATCAATAAACACACCCGTTTAGTCTCCTTAAATCACCCAACCAGCTTGGATATGAAATTACACAAGAAACTATATAATAATAATTTTTGGATAAGGTCCAAAAGCCGTACCAATTAAACATGCGGTTTTATTTGACTTTGGAGCATCTTCAACCCTTTTCTCAAATTTGGAGTAAAACTTACCTTAAATTTGGAGTAAGCATAAAAATTTTTCCAACCCTTTACCTCAAAGTTGGGGCAAAGGAAGAGTATTTTTTTCTTTTTTTTTTGTTGTTATTATAAATATTTATTTTATTTCTAAAATTATTTACTTACTTATTTTTTATCAACTTAAATTACTATCTAAAATTTTTTGAAATTATCAAATAAAAATTTTATAAAAAAAACTCAATAATAAGGTAGCGGATCTCAAAGTATTCTTAATTCATTTGATGAGTATTTCGATGATAATGGAAGATTCAGAAGTCATCTATCAAATTATTAAATTATTATCTTTATTTATGTAATAATTAAATTTTGAAAACTTTAATTTTCTAGATTTATGATATCGTAGTGTTCATTTGGATAATTTATAATTATCATGTCTCTAACTTATATTTAGTAATTTCTAATTTAGTGTATTTAATAATTATTATTTATTAATTAATTATATTTATATTAATATTATTAATACTAATAATAAGTAAAGTTAAAATATAAAAAATAATACAAAATAAATTAAAATTTATTATACTTAAAATGAAAGGACAAAATAGAAATAAATACATTATCTCAAATTTGGGATAAGTGAAGAGTGATATCCCAAATTTAAGGTAATACTATTCACCACCCCAAATTTAGGGGTAGGTTGAATGGCATTTCACGCCAAATTTGAGGTTGTACCCCAAATTTGGCCCTCGGGGAGGGGGATTTCGATCCCTGATTTTATGCTTGGCGGGACTTAATTAATTATCTTTCTTGTCTTGTGTGGACCCTTAAAGCATTGATTAGTGTTTATTTAAAAATGTTTTACTAATAAGATTATTTTTAAGATGTTTGTTAAGGTGTATTTAATATGTTTTATTTTTAAATATTTTTTATTGATGTGTAATAATTTTATGATATTTTTAAAAATATTTATTATACACTAAGAAAAGGCTTGGTATATTTTCAATCTCCATTCTTTGTTGTTAAATTGATCAAATATGGTGATATATCAAATAATTTATTATTATTATTATTTTGGAATCAATTCATTGACAATTGTTTAGGCGGCGAGAGTATGTATCGTACTCAAGTTGACTACACATTATTTTATAAGTAAATAAATAAAAGAAATCATAAAATTATAAAAAAATCCAAAGCAAATCACCATATGATGTAGGATAGCAACAGGTAAAGAGAAGCGGTAATTGGGCAAGCCACCCGGCTGTCACCACAACATTAATGGCTGCCTTCTCCTTAATTGCCCTATCAATGGATTTGTGATCTAATCTTTCAAATTTCTTGGCTTCAAGTTGTGCCCTTGAAGAGAAAAACCCAACAAATGAATGTATTATACGCAGTGGTGGAGTCATAAATTTTAGGCAGGATAGACTAGAATTAAACCTTAAACTTTAATTTTTTTTAAAATTAAATAATATAAAAAAAATTAAAATAATATAATATTAAAAAATATATATCAATAAATTATACAATTAACATATTTTTATATTTTAATAACATCGCATAATAACATCATTATTAATTTTATTAAATATCCATTTTTCAATATATACAACTAAGTTGTCGTTCAATCATTAATCTCCAATTCGATTGTCCAGTCGAGTCTTGATAAGCGCTCATTGATTTTCAATTCAATTACGTAATCGAATCTTGAGAAACTTTATAATAAAAAATATGTTTTTTTGCCATAATTTTAAATATGTAATTGACAAATTTGTAACAAAAAAAAAAATTCCTTTAATTAAAATATAGTTAAAGAAATGGTTAAGAGAGGTTAACATACACACAAAAAAAGTGGATCAAATTTTTATAAATCTTATTTCTAATTTCGGATAATATTGAAAAAAGCACTAGCAATTGCCACCAACCACCATGATCGATGGTTTTTATTGATCAGAGGTAACCACTAGACACCCTTATTCTCATAGACCAATATACCCAAAAACTAATAAAATCTAACGATCAAATTTCGTAAATTTAAGTTTAAACTTTTAATCAAAGCTAATGCGGGTAAACGCACTAAAAATTACCACCAGCCACCATGATTAGTGATTTTTGATAATCATAGGCAATCATTTGATATTTTTATATTCATTGACTAATATATTTAAAATTCAGAATTTTTTAAAAATTTAGGGTGAGCATTTAGATTTTTTTTTAAAAAATACTAAATTATTATATATAATTTTTTTAAAAAAAATCCAGGGTGGGCAACTGCCCACCCTTGCTGTACGTGGCTCCGCCACTGATTATACGGGTGGGTTTCATAAATGCATCAACTCCAATGTCATATTATTATTATTATTATTATATAACAACGAGTTGGCCACATGCCATTGCTGTCTCACTATTCACTCATGTGATGTGATCTTCCCATGGCTGCCAATGCCATCATCATCTTCTTTATGACGCATGCATTGGTTAGATGGTATCATAAAAAATTATAAAAATTATTTTTATACAAATGAGTAATATTTCTCATAAATGTTTATCTTGGCTACAATGGAGTGCAATTTTGTTCACCCCTTTAACGGGGTGAATCTCACCCTCACAAAATTTGTGAGGATGAGAAAAAACAACGAAACAGCAATTAATAAATTGTCGTTCCGTTGCTTTTTCTCACCCTCACAGAAACTGTGAGGGTGAGGTTCACCCCGTTAAAGGGGGTGAACAAAATCGCACTCGCTACAATGACCAATATTAATCCTATCATAAAATATATATACATACATATATATATATATATATATAATTCAGCAAAGCATTACACAAGACAAAGACTACAGCTTTCACCCCCCCTTAAATCCAGCAACCCATGAGATGGATGGAAGCAACAATGGTCAATGGTTGTCTGTTCACAGCAGGTTCGAGTCAGGATTTTGATTCGGATAAATTTAAATATAAAAATTATAATTTTAAAAATAAGATAATATTAAAATATAAAATTTTGTTACAATTATTTCTTATTTCTTTTCATATTAAAAATTAAAAAATTATCTTGATTATTTAAATATTTAGATTCGTCATGACCACGAGAGAGTAATATTTGTTGTACAAGAAGTCGAATACAATCAATTGATGCATTTAGATGAATTCGATAATCAAGTGTTAGTTCAAACTATCTGAAAAAAATTGTCTCAATATTGTGCTTTTGATTCATTAAGACTTTACAGTTGTTTTGAGTTTAATTGTGTATATTATTGGCATCTTAAACATGAATTTAAAGTCTTATTTAAAAAAAAAATTATTGAACCCTTTTTTCATAGAAGAATTACCACCTCTTTGTTCCCCATTATTTGTTTTAAAAATATAACAGTATAAGCAAAATGCAACATCTTTACTTATATTATATTTCAATCAATCACCAAATTCATTAAACCAAATTAGAATAAATCGTCTTCATTTCGAGGCTAACACAGACATTTTTGTAAGTAGACCCTTCTAATTTGATCTCGAACATTAATATTGTAATCTATTATTGTAATTCTTAGCCTAGGATTTGTAGAAAGTTGTATGACATTAATATATTCAATACTTATTTTGTTAACTTGTTTATTTTCTTCAATATAAATTCACTCCGTACTTGTTTTTTTTGTTTTACAATTTTTTTCAATACTTACTTTCTTTGCATTATTATTATAAAAAAATAAAATTACGTACAAATTATAAAAAAATGTTGTGATAGTTACTATTGAGCCATTATATACTTGCTTTCTTTAATATTTATTTTGTTTTTAGTAATAAAATATAATAGAATTTTTTTATTTCTAATAGTAAATTATTTTAAAAAATAAAATTTTAAAAAACTCTGGCTGGGGGCATTTTTACAATTTAGAAACAAAATCTGGCCCAGAGTGTTAATTAGTGATTGAGCCAGTTATTAAAATACTTTCTTTTAATTACTTGAAGAGTGGGCCCCTGGCTTTCTTGATGCAACAAGAGAAATCAAACCCACCCAGGATTGGGGATCTTTCCCCACTTAATGTCTCTACCCACACGGTTACACCTACACCTACACCTTGTCAAAAAATTCAGTTTTTGTAAAATTGCTCTTTAAAATTTTGATGAGACCGGGAAGAGGAAGATTGACATGTTTATTGTGTGAGAATTGAACGTCATAAGTCCTCAGGGTATAGTTTTGTTGGTAAAAAAAGTACACTCTAAAGTATTATTTTTTGAGTTTTTAGATTTAGTGTTTGAGCTCTAATCAAGAGAAAAAACTCAGCAGTTAGAGTGATCTTGAAAGTTGAAAACTACTTACTATCCTCACGTTTGCGACGGAGTTAAGGATTGAATTGGTCGTTGAATTATCTGATTTACATCTCCTACTAATATTGTGAGGTCAAATAATGAGAGATACTCGTAATGATATGTTAACTAAAAAAAAAAAAAGAATTGAACATCACAAACAAAAGGATGATTCCTCAACAATATATATGTATACTTGATTCCTTCATCTCACATGAATCTTGATACTTTAGCTCATCTCCCCCTTTCCTTTGGAAATAATTATTAACCATTTCAAGGGAATAACGAGGCTTAGCTTAAACCTATTATTATATTAGATTACGGATCTACAGGATTTTGTACAATATCTGAGTGGAGTACTATTTTGATTGGGATACAATACACACGCAGTGGAGGTACTTATTAACTACTGTTCTGTTATATTAATTAATATCTTTAAGAGTGTATTATACTAATTAACCAATGCACGTATTTTCCATGCTCTTAGAGCAATTATTTTTTTCACTAGCATGGATAAGTTTTTATTTTTTATTTTTTATTATCGTGCGTGGTTGTCATCTGGTTTCATTAGTAAATTGCTTCCTCGTTAATGCACAAACTCTTTTTGCATTTTTTAAGGTTGTTTCCATGTTCACCAGGAGCTTTTGCTCCTATGTTGAGGACCTTTCCATGAAAAAAAACAATAAATAAAAAATAGAAAAAGATTCCTCTTTGTGTTGCTAATCATGTTTCATGTTCACTAACTACATATACTATTAGTTGAAGCTCACTTTAACATAATAACTTCAGTCTTTACCTTGAAGAATGTTATTTTGTTTAGGGGTTGGGATTGAACACTAATGATCCCAATACTGAAAAAATAAATTATAGTTTTTAGTCGGGTAATATTATTAGTTAAGGGTTTAGAATTCTTTTTTCAAATGCTATAAATGATTAATATTTTGATCCTATCGAATTACAAAGGAATATTACCTTTTTTATAACTCGATACACAAAAAAGATTATTTATATAACATGTGTTACTCTTTGCCAGAGTCATTTGACACAGTTTTTAAGTTTATTTATTTTTTATTTATCCGTGTAATAATCCACAAACAAACCACGGATCACTTCATCTCCTTCCCATTTGCAACGGTCTGAGTTTTCTCCTTTCTTTTTAGATTTCTTAAAGATGACCCCAACGGGTCTGAGTTGGCAGCACCAAGTTTTGACTCTTCTCTGGTCTTCTTGTCTTCATACAGGATTAAATTAAAGCTGCCCCCAGGGCGTAGCACAGTTGGTTGTGGGATGGTAGAGTTGGTCCCAAGGAGCCAGGTTCGAGTCTGGCCAGCCGCAGTGTGGGATTTCTGCTCCTCAGAGGTGGGATCCTTGTGGGCAGTCAGCACTGGACCTCCCATTGACCATGGCCGCTGTGTACCTGATTTACAACCTCTCCCGTGGTGTGGGGCAGTCTGGGAGGGGCCCCTAAGGTGAGGGATTTCACCTTTTTGGTCCCAAGGATTAAATTAAAGCTTCACCATCACCACCAGCATTCATTTCCCTCTCCAACCCGCCATCTACTTTCCGCTTCATCACCACCCATAAATGAAATGTTGGACCCCCGTCGTCGTACCATTTACTCTTATTCAATTCTTTCTTGGTTTTTCTTTCACTTCTGAAAAATTAAATTGTGCAAATTTGGCTTCTTTTTTTTTTTTTATCAAGTTTTTGTATTATAATTGGTCGATTGTGGATCTGTCCCCACAAATAATAATCCCCTTTCTTGACAGTTACTGGTCAGAAAGGTGAAACGATGGAGGCTTCCAACGGGTTAAAAGTAGTCCCACTCAGATCTCGCCGACGTAGTTCAAAGTCCAAAACCTTCGACATAAGCAGGGACGGCTCCATCAGAATTCTATTCGTATCTTTCCTTCCTTAAATCAGGAAAAGGCCAGAGACCCATCTCCGGGAATCCCATTTTCCAGCTACCCTTTTCAAATAATGGCTGCCTGAGGGGTGAGCTCACTAATTCTTTCTGTTTCTGGAACTGGGAATTCAGTCTTGGCCCTTGATCCAATTTTTCCAGCAAGTGTTCTGTTCTTCCCTATTCCTGATTAGTTCTTGTCGGGTCTTTCTTCTTGGTGAGTTCCTTGTGTTCGTTCATTTTCCCTAGTGGGGAATTGTAATTTCATGGCTAAATGGAACTCTTTGGGCAATGAATTTTCATTGTCTGGCTTCTAGTTGAACTTGGGTTGTTACTTTGCTTTATTAGCTTTCACATGTAAACCGTTGACTGGCTGAATTTCTTTGAATCCCTTTTTCCTTTCTTTAGTGGCCTTCTCTGTGATATTTGATTTTCCTATGTTGAGCTGAAATTTTCTTCTTGGGCTGTTAATGGAAATTTGGGGCTTCTTCCCTTCTATGGGGAGGCTTTTGGTGCCTCTCCTTCTGTGTGAAGTTTGTATGGCTAGTGTTCAAAATATTGGGAAGATGAATCCTGGATTTACAGGGTCTCAAATGAATTGGATAGACAACGATGGGGTATTTCTTCTATCAAATAACTCGAATTTTGGTTTTGGCTTCACCACAACCAAAGATGTCACTTTGTTTCTTGTAGCTATCGTTCATATGAGCAGTTTACAAGTGGTTTGGTCTGCAAATGGAGCCTCCCCCATCCGAAATTCTGATGACTTTGTGTTCGATGATAGCGGTAATGCTTACTTGAAAAGTGGGGGAACCACGGTATGGGCTACGAATACTGCAGGAAAAGGAGTTTCAGCCATGGAATTGCTCGATTCAGGGAATCTGCTCTTGCGTGGGAACGATGGCGGTGTCGTTTGGCAGAGCTTCAGCCATCCCACAGACACCCTTTTGTCGAACCAGGACTTCACCGAGGGAATGAAACTTGTGAGCAATCCCAATAACAATAACTTGAGCTACTTTCTCGATATCAAGTCTGGCGATATGATTCTTTATGCAGGCTTTCAAACTCCACAGACTTACTGGTCTATGCAAAAGGACAACCGGAAAACCATCAACAAAAATGGTGGCGTGGTCTCTTTAGCATCTCTTAGTGCCAATTCATGGAGGTTTTATGATAAGAACAAAGTCTTGCTGTGGCAATTTATTTTTTCAGACAAAACTGATCCAAATTCAACTTGGGTTGCAGTTTTGGGAAGTGATGGATTTATTACCTTCTCAACTCTTCAAAATGGAGGTCCAAGCCTTTCACCGACGCGAATACCTGATGATCCATGTGGTACGCCTGAACCTTGTGATTCATATTATGTATGTTACAGCGGCAACAGGTGCCAGTGTCCTGCTGTTCTTAGTTCCCTTCACGGTTGCAAACCGGGCATCGTCTCCCCTTGTACTCACTCAAATGGCCCTATAAAACTTGTTGAAGCAGGGGATGGGCTCCATTATTTTGCGATTGACTTTGTTTCACCGAGCTCTGCAACTAATCTAGATGGCTGCAAAGCCTCTTGTCTTGGTAACTGCTCGTGCCTTGCTTTGTTCTACCAGAATAGCTCAAGAAATTGTTTTCTATTTGACCGGATAGGCAGCTTCCAGAACTCGGAAAATGGTGCTGGCTTTGTTTCATACATTAAGGTTCCGAATACTGGAGGCAGTGAGAATGGCACTGGAGGAGGGGGTGGAAGCGGCCACTTCTCTTATGTCATCATCATAGTGATTGCAACCGTTGTTGCTATTGCCGGCCTACTTTTTCTTGGGTATCGTTGCCATCGCAGGAAGAGAAACTTGCCTGAATCGCCTAAAGATACTTCAGAGGAGGATAATTTCTTGGAGAACTTATCTGGGATGCCAATCCGTTTCACTTACCGAGATCTTCAAACTGCAACCAATAACTTCTCTGTTAAGCTCGGACAAGGAGGTTTCGGCTCGGTTTACCAAGGTGTTCTGCCGGATGGAACTAGACTTGCCGTGAAGAAACTGGAAGGCATTGGCCAAGGAAAGAAAGAGTTCCGAGCTGAAGTTAGCATAATTGGCAGCATCCATCATCTCCATTTGGTCAGGCTGAAAGGCTTCTGTGCTGAAGCAATGCACCGGCTTCTTGTCTACGAATACATGGCAAACGGTTCTTTAGATAAATGGATATTCAGGAAAAACAGGGACTCTTTCATGTTAGATTGGAACACGAGGTTCAACATTGCGTTGGGAACGGCTAAAGGACTGGCATATCTCCACGAGGATTGCGATGCAAAGATTGTTCACTGCGACATAAAACCAGAAAACGTGCTCCTGGACGACAATTACCTAGCCAAAGTCTCAGATTTCGGCTTGGCAAAGCTAATGACGCGGGAGCAGAGCCACGTGTTCACGACTCTAAGGGGCACAAGGGGGTACCTTGCACCAGAGTGGATCACAAACTACGCGATATCAGAGAAGAGCGATGTTTATAGCTACGGGATGGTGTTGCTTGAAATCATTGCTGGCAGGAAAAGCTATGACCCTGCGGAAACTTCAGAGAAGTGCCATTTTCCTTCCTACGCTTTCAAGATGATGGAAGAAGGCAAGCTGAGAAGCATCCTCGATTCGGAGCTGGCGATAGATGAAGAAGATGAGAGGTTAGCCATTGCAATCAAGGTTGCTTTGTGGTGCATACAGGATGACATGCACCTGAGGCCATCCATGGCAAAGGTTGTCCAAATGCTGGAAGGTCTCTGCGCGGTTCCTTCTCCGCCAACGGCTTCTCAAATGGGCTCGAGGCTCTATCCGGGTTTCTTCAAGTCGACCAGCGACGAGGGCACGTCGTCAGGGGCATCGGCCCCGTCAGACTACAACAGCGACGCATATCTTTCGGCCGTGCGGCTATCGGGGCCAAGATAGCAGTGGCCCTCTGTTCATCACTCACTCAACTCACTCTCGTGTTTCTTCTTCCTGTATATGCCATGAGATCATTAATATATTGCGATAGTAGCCGTTACAAAGCTTGAGGTTGTTTCCATATGCCTGCCTGCCTGCCTGATTGTTTCGTGAATGAAATAGTCCCAATTCAATTTGACTGACTGAAGCCTACTGTCGATTGATTGATTGATTGATTTTGGCACATTTATGAGAATAGGAATGAGAGTCTCTGTCTATTCTTAGTACTTTTTTTTTACTCGGTGATTTAAGTTAAGAGAAATGTCATTTTTGTAATTGACATTAATAGAAGATTATCGTATTGCCAGTAAGAGTGAGTGATCGAATGCGCAGTTAAACTTAACAACATGAACGACCCAAATCAGTATGATTGAATTCATTTGGTTTGAATTATTTTTCTTAATCGGTATGGTTCCCATTCTAATGTATTTGAAACCCATCATTGGGTCAATAATTTTGAATTAAATCATTGGGCTTACCAACCCTCACCAAATGACCTAATACAAAGCTTGAGACCCAAACCTTATTCGTTTGCATCTGTATTCGTTTCCTTCTGTATTTCAATTTCAATTTCAAGTCCTACTCGTTTGTTGGCCTCTGTTTTTTTTGGTGGTACTCAACACTAAAAACATTAATAAATCTGTTGATGACACACATAAAAAATAAAATAAAAACACGTGTAGGTTGACATATTGAATATATTAAAAATTATTATTTTGGACAATAATTTATAAAAACTAGTTTTATCATTTTTTTTCCCCTTCAAAAAGCACTGTCACTGGGCCTGCCCAGTTTTTCTTTCTTATTTTTTAATTACAGCGTTAGAAATCTCTTGACATCTCAAACCACATATTTTAATATATGATAAACATTAAAAGACTGCCATGTAATTATATATATAAAAAAAAAAGAAGGTAAGAGAGCAGATTTAGTGTCACATAATCGGACAACTTAATCGGTTTGATATGGAATGAAGAGATTGGTATGAATACAAGAGTGTGGCATGGGCTGGGCGTTGTTGTCGTACGGTGGCGAGCATTATAGTTGATAGGCTTTTGGTGCAAGTAAGAATGTGAAGGGCGATGATGAGGGTCCGCTCTTACTCCAATGGATAGTGCTGCGTCACCTTGAATCTTTCCCAGGGCAGCTCCCACCTTATTGCGAATAATATAAGGTATAATACACACATTATTATAATGTATTATATTAAGAACTGTATTAAGAAGGCAGACGTGAGAGTTAATGAAAAGTGTGTACATAGTTTTGTACTAAAAAAACACACTAAACTAATAAAAAGGCCAATTAAGTTGGCCGACCTATTCGGCATCTTTTTTAAAAAAGAAAAAAAAAGAAAGAAAATTGAAACAATTGTGGGGGGGGGGGGGGGGGGGGGCGGCGCATTTTATCTGTATGAATCCAAAAGTGCTCCTACTGCTAGGAGGAGGTATTGTAGTGGAGTCCACACAAATTCAAATTCAGACCCAATTTGGGAGAAGTTCTTCCTTATCTTTGGGGTGTCGGTGCCCACATGGGCTTTTCCGCATGTGAGAATCGTACGTATCATCCAACCCACAAATACAATTTGAGATTTTTTTTTTAAATTATAAATGTATAATGCGGTTCTTTAATCAAAGGTATTTTCAGAATTGCTTATGTGAAGGGTTGGAGGACTGACTTGACTTACCCTTTTTCAAGACACTTTTCCACTTCACCCACTTTAGAGATGTTTGACTTATTGATTTCTACACTTAGGTGTGTTTGATTGTAAGAGTAAAATTTGAGTAAAAAAAAAAATTATAGGAAAAATAAATTTTTGAAAATTGAAGTTTAAGTTGTTTGATTGGTATAATTTTCTACCTAAAAAATGATGTTATTTTTTATCTTTTACTGTTTGATTAGTAATATTTTTTTATAAAATTTGGTCATTTTTATTTTTATTTCTATACATTTGTATTTATGACAAAAAAATAAGAATAATAATAAACACTATTTGTTTATTAATTTGTGATGAAAAATAACAATAAAATAAAATAAAAATAAACCCAATCAAATAGAGAGTGTTTATTATTATTCTTCATCACAAATTACAAAACTCACTATCTTACTCTCTCTGTCTCCCTTCCGCCATTGTCATTGCTTGGCATTTCTAAAGGTGCAAAAGATCGATCATGTTCAGCTCTACGACGCGGACGCCAAGTCGTCGTTAGCGTGCCCAATAACCAGATCCTCGCTATCGGCTCCTCCAACCCCACTATCGCCATCTGGGTCAGCCGCAACTGTAACAGCCCGCTTTCTCGGGCGTGTTATACCTTAGGAAATTTGGTCTATTTTTTTTTTTTTTTTTCTAATCATTGCCCCGAAATTCCCTAAGACCTATCTAGTGTTTAAATTACACACTAGAGATAAATACAATCTACAAAGCGGAAGCTGAATCGAACCTGCTCATGGCAATATATATACATGAATAACTAGACAAGTACTTATTACAAACGTTGTTACATAACTCTCGAAAAGTAAAAACAAATGTACATAATCCTTAACTATTCATATCACATCATCAGATCTTACATCATGAATTTTCAAAGCGTTCAGATTTCGTAGTAGCAGGACTTAAACATATGGGCTACATCACATTCATTCATCTTATCATTCATTCATCATGCACTTAGCTAAGTGCTATTTCATGCCTCATTCATCTTCGTACCTGCTACAGTCTCCATCTGGAACGTTTGAATGTTCCAGGGGCGAACCCAAGTTAGATGATGAACCATCTAAGTAAGGGTACGTAATGCTATGTCATGAGTGTATGCAATGTCTTTCCTCGTAGGTGTCAACTGCACCCTCATGCTACCCACCATTTTAGCGGCCACCTCTTTCGAAGCCGGGGTGTATGGGTGCACCCTTGGTAAGGCAGCGGTGCCAGTTCGTACTCCCTACGGCCTCATATGCGTGTGATCAATGACATCAACGTGTAATCATGCATTTCATAGTCATGTATGCATTCTACGTGATAGATACATATCAGAGTATGTCAATATGATGAAAACATTTTCGAGGAAGTACCACTTACCTTTTAGAGCTTATCGGGCTACCTCGTAATCTGTGTCTTATCTCGATTTGCGTGCCAACCTCAAGATTCGCGCCAAACACCTCAACTTTGACCTCAAAGCATCCTAATCATCATACGTATTTAAATAAACATTAAAACCTATTTTTTTCATAATTTCTGGCATTTTCTATAATTTTTCCTCTATTTCTTCCTATTTTCCTCAATAATTTCAAATTAAATATTTCTAGAAATATTTTCTCAAATATTTCACTACGACAATTCATAAAATAATATTTTGGAATTTCTGAAATTTTCTAGAGAATTTTACTCACCTGGGCTTAGCATCTCCGATTTCTTCGATTTGCGTGCGATATTCCTGAAAAGCGTACCCGAGCCGTTTTTCTCACCAAAATCTCCGGGATATCACCGAAACATGATTTCCTATCTTTCAGGATTTTTCTAGAATTTTTCCCTTATTTCCTCTATTTTTCTTCTTCTTTTTTTTTCTTTCTTTTCTTTCTTTTCTTTTTTTCTTTTTCTTTTCTTTTTTCTTTTCTTCTTCTTCTTCTTCTTCTTCTCTTCCTTCCTCTGTTCTTCTTCCTCGCACATCCTCTGCGCGCGCGAACCAGTCCGCCCAGCCACCACGCCGCCATGATCCCAGCCCTCAGCTGGCCGCCGTTCGGCCTTCCTCCGGCTGCCTCGGCCTCACCGGACCTTGTAGCTGCCGCCCGCACGCCCTCCTCCACCGACCAGCCTCCCCTGCATCGCGACAGCCATGGCTGGAGCTTCGCGGCCATGGCTGTTGCCGCGGCTTGCGGCCATTATGGCCGCCTTCGGCCTAACCGATTGGTCTCCTCGAGCTCCCTTGCGCCTCCCCGATCCATCCTCGCTGCTGCACCCTGCTGCCTTCACTGTGGCAGCCGTTCCAGCTCGCGGCCATGGCTGCCATGGCCGCGGGTTTGCTGCTCTCTCTCTCTCTCTCTCTCTCTCTCGAGCTTCCTCGATCTCTTTCTCGGCCATTGCTTTCAGCCGATCTCCCTCCCTCGTTGCTTCTCAATCGGCCAAGATGGCTGCCAATTTATAGGCAGCCATTGCGTGAATATGTATCTATACATTAATTGTTCCATTAATTCAGCCGCTTCGCTGCCACGATCTCCACATTAATTGCTCATTAATTTTCCTCACTTCACGCTGCCAACATCTTTCATTTTACAGCTGAACTTTCGGCCATTTAAAGCTTCACAGAGCTGGCCATTGCTCGCGCACATGCATATCTATATATATATACACTGTTTCATGCTTGCCCGCTACGCATGACATTTAATGCGAAAATCTCTATATTAAATGCACATTAATTGCTCCAAGATTCATACGCCACTTAGCCGGAGTTCACGTGGCCAAAATCTCAATTTGCAGCCCAAATTTCGCGGCCATTAATGCTTCCCGAAGCCAGCTTACGCACACAGCCACAATTACATACATATATATATACTATATTTTGTATATTATATTTAATATATATAAAAATTACGTATTAACCCTAATTTCGACCTTGATTTATTAGAATAATTATTTGATTACAATAATATTCCCGAATACTGAATTAATTGACATTTCGATACCGAAAATACAAAATTAATAACTTCAAAGCTTAGTTGAAAAGGACGATTTTGCCCCAATGCCCTTACCGGACTATTGTTTCGTCCTAAAACCACTGAAGGGTTGCTCGTTACGCAAAATCGAAGCCCCCCTAGGGTTCCGTTAATTTTTCGGGAGTCTCCTACAACGATTCGGTTTTACAGCCTAATTAGCAGCTGAATTTTAGCTGTACCGAAAATCGTTCCGAATTCGATTTCTTTCGATACCATAAATCCTATTTCGATACGCTCGTCGAAACCATATAATTTTCCTTAGATAATTTTATTCTAAGGCATTCCCTCCAGTTGATTCGGTACTTGAAATTGCTATAAAATCTATTTTTCGGTGTTCTAAACTTATTAAAATTACGTGGAAATCTTATCTAAACATGGGGTATTACAGCAACGTTGCTGCCATCACTGTGAGTTTTTCTCTCTCTTTCTCACTCACTATCTATCTATCTCTCTCTCACTCTTCTGTGGAGATGGCGACAAAGCCCAATACGGAGCTCATCTTCGGCGGTGGATGATGACTTACAGGAAGTCGGAGATGGCGACAAAGCCTGAGTCGGGGCTCGACTTCGGTGGTGGATGGCGACGAAGAGAAAGTGGACGAAGTCGACTCGAATGAGAGAGGAAAACCCTAGAGAAATTGAGGTGGACAAAAGCGAGAGATGTGATGTGCGCAGTGAGTGAAATCCCTGGAAATGAAAAACTACCCCCTCTAGGAAAACCATTTCTAGCAAAAGCAAGAAAAGCGCCTCACGTGACTGAAAATGAGAACTTAATTTTTCTGAAAAATTTGGTTAATCGAATAGCACAAAAGTTAGAACTTGGGTATAAAATAAGTGTAATCAAACGCACCCTTATAAGTAGTGGATATAGCTTATAAGCTATTAACAAAAAAATTAATGAGATATTTGAGTGCTCACCAACGTTTTGTAAAAGCTAGTAAGGGAAAACTTTTACAAAACGCTGGTTATATATAAGTTGTGTTGATTAACAAAATTACAATTTTATTCTCATCATTTTTGCTAATTTATAATCATACCCTTCTTCTTCAATCTTTGCCTCCCACCACTTTGCTTCCCCAAGCTATTTCAATTGCAATTGTTGGCCATCGCCCCCATTTACTGCGCATATGTATATATATATTATATATATAAAATAAAGTAGTAATATTTTAAATAATAATATATTTTTATTATTATTTATTATTATTGTATATAATATATATAATTTATCAATATTTAATAATAAAATTTTATATAATTCAATACCATGTCTATTTTTATTTTGTTTATCAAGTTTTGATAACTTGTCAGCTCTTTTAAACCAAATATATAATAATTAATTAATAGTTTAAAAGTATATTTATTCAAACACATTATCAACTTAAATACTATTCAATTTTGAACTGAAAAGTTAAATAATTTAAAAGTTATGAAAAAAAGGTAAGCCAAATAGCCTCTTAGAGACCGCATTTAAGATAGGAAATTGATTTATTTATTATAAAACCCCCAAAAAATATTAAAAGGGTGTGTTTGATAGTATTTAGTTAGAAATGAAAGCATTATGGTGTGTTTAATAGCATTTAGGTGAAAAGGAAAATATTTTTCAACTTACATGGAAAACAAAAATCATCTCCCTTTAGATGAAATTTTTTATGGAAAAGAGTTAAAAATATGTTGTAATGGTTATATCATAGAATTTAATTTTATGAAAAATATAGTGTGTCAAACACCAACGATGAAATTCAATTATTTAGATGTGACATTTTTCATGTATTTTCTATATTATCAAACACACCTTAGTATTAAACTCTTAACCTAATAGAAATGATACCTTAAAATAATGGCGTTAATCTCAAATGTTAAATTTAGCTAACAAGTGATCTCCATAAAAATGATTTAAATAATAAAAAAATGGATAAAATATACCCCACCTTTGCAAAAATAAATTATAATAATAATAATAATTTTGAGAGAAGTCCCCAAGTCAAGGCTGGGCCAATCACCTGAAAATGGCAGTGTCCCGTGTATCTGCATCTGCATAGCATAGAGTGACCTATTGATGAGCCCTAGAGACCAAAAATTAGAGACACTCCAAGCCAGCGACGCCCTGCCCTTTGAATTTGGAGACATCAGCCCTAACCCACAAAACAAAACAATTTGTGCCCAAAAGTGGGAACCACTTGGAGCACTGGGGCTGTTGGAGAATGCATCGGAGCAAAGCAACATGCATTGCCCAGCCTCCCCATGCACCTGTCTTTGCTTCTGTCTCCTCTCCCAACTCCCATCATCATCATCGTCATCATCTACTACTACTACTACCTGTCCAACACATTCGTGCTATTCATGTTCAGAATTAGAATTTGTACTAAAAAAATAAAAAATAAAAAACCTTCAAAACCAACAGGTCTGAGATTTCCTCTTTTTTCTTTTTTTTCTTCTTTTTTCTCTTCTATTCTGTTCTTCTTATTGAGATCCGAATAAGAAGAGGGTGAGGCGGGTTGTTGATTACGATGTTCAACTACATCACTCGAGAAAATTAAGGAAATTGAACTTAAAGGGATTACCATTCACCAACATTAGTGAGCTAAGCCCCAGAGCCAGCTGTTTGGTATTGACCCAACAACTAACTTACTGCCACTGTTGACAGTGGTAATCCCAGCATTAGATATATATATATGTATATATATTGATGTTCAACTAGCCATTTCACATCATTGTTATTTGTTACAAACATGATATGGATATGGATGGTGGTCACCAGTTTCCCCTTTCGCCCAATCCCCAATCTACTATTTCCTTTGGGGTCATTTCTTTATGTTGTCTTCAAAATGGATCATCCAACCAATCATCCACTTCTTTCTTAGGATGTCTTATGCACTTCTTTCTCACTGTAATGTTTTTTTTTTTTTAAGAAAAAATAAATTTTGTATTTCATGGGGTCATCCCTTCCAGTATATATGTTTGGATAGTGATTGAAAACACTGTTTATAACAGTAAAATTAACAAAAAATGAGTTATTATATATTATAAGTACAATGTTTGCAATTTTAAATATTATTTGGGAGTAATTTTGTCAAAAAGTAATTTTATTTTTATACTTTTGCTATAGATTTCTACTTCTGCTTCATAGTAAAAAGAATAATTTTTATTGTCATTAAAAGAGTTTTTTAGAATTTGGCTAAACATTAGGGGATCGAAAAAAAAAAAAAAAAACTCACATGATGCATGAACTAATAGGCTCTATTTTAATTCATAAAAGAATAATATCGGCTTTGTAGCTTAATCCACAAATGCCTAGTAAGACAGAGCTTGCTTGGTTCACCCGAATTATATAATAGCATTGGAATTCATAATGATAAATTATGCTTATTTTTCCATTTAATTTTCTTTCTATCAACCAAAAAATTAAGTGTAACTAAAAGTATAGAATAAAAAAGATAAAATAATTAGTTACGATCCACCTTCAATGACGTACTTAGTAAGATAGATAAGTATATGTTTCTAATATTAATAACATAATAGATTGTCTTATTTTCAAGTGTTTGATATCGGATTATATATATTTTTTTCTTTTTAACTTTTATATTCTTCTAATTATATCTAAAGCTTCAAAATTTGAATCTTCTAATATTAAATCCACAACTGCCCTAATTAACTTACCACTAAATGGAAGCATTGATGGCTGCAAAACCACCCCAGTGCACTACACATTCATTAAATAAGTAATAATAGTGCACTGAAAATCCCCAAGGTTCCCAACACAGCAATGTGATGGCTTGTTGGAGGTTATGGGAGATGGATATTGAAAACGACATCTTTGACAAATAAATAGTTCAATTATGTCTGTTGGGGGAGCAATACTTGCATGCATACGACTTAACGTAAATATGCAGATATAAAAGTTACCATTATTATTATTATATTCAAGAAAAATAGGATTATAAAGTCCCGAAAATTGTGCATAAATTTTGTGTTGAAGTCTAAAACAATAAAATTATCCTCTACTACTCCCAAAAGTAACTTGCCCTATTGATATTGTAATGAAAAGGAAATGTTTTCAGATTCCACAGAAGAATATGCTCTAAAATCCTTTCTAAATGGCCTTTCACTGTGGCTAGGAGGGATATCCAAATCACCTTTCAACTTTTTAATTAATTGCTCACCTCATTGACTAGGAAGGAATTAGCTCCACATATATAAATGCTGTTTTTTTTTGTTGGTTTTCCAACTGTAAATATCTTTTATAATAAATGGTAATGTTCAGAAAAATAATTTAATTTAATTATGGCATGAATAATAATGTTTTAGTGTGTATGAATATGATGTTTAAAAAATGGAGATGATAAATTATAAAATATTTATAATAGCGGAATATGGAAAATAATAGATAAAAGAATGTGACATTAAAACGTGGAGAGAAGAGAAGAGAAGAGAAGAGAGGAGAGGGGGTAGAGGATGGAAAAGGGAAGATCCAGCCATCCAGGCAGCTTGTACTTGCAAATTTAGGTAACAAATCTCCCACCGAACCCTTTTGTTTGTCCTAAAATACCGAGGAAAATGAGGTGGCAATTTCTATCCACGGCCAGTTACAACTTGCTCTTTTACCGTCTATATATACCTTTAACCTCCACGGCTTATGGGTCCCACCATCCTACGCTCCTTATGTCTCCACGTCATCGTTTACTGACGTGGCGCAATCAACCCCCTCTCTCTCTCTCTGTCCTTCTCTCTAAAGCCCCTTATAATGTCTCTCTCTTTCTCTCTCTCTCTCCCCCCCTCTCTGTAGAGTGGATTTGAACAAATAAAAAATAAAAAAAGAGCTTTGAGAGCCTCCGCATTTCAAAAATCAAATCAAATGTTGTTCCATTTCTAGATTTCAGTTTCGCCCAATTCCAAGATCACACTCCCACCTCTCAGATCCTTCAAACTCTTCGGTGCCCGCCTTTTGATCTTCCTATGCTTTGCTAGGTAAGTACAGAAGAACCCAATATCTATTTGTGTTTTAAGTTGATTTCTGGACGAATGTGAAGCGAAAGGTCCAATTTTTGGAGGTTTGGCTGGGGTGTTTTGGGTTTCATTGTTGAGATCTTCCCTCTTTAGTTTGAATCCTGGAATGGGAACGGTAGATCTTTTCATGGCTTTCAGAAATCTGGTTTTCTGTGTTCATTTCTGGATTTGTCTTGTGGGTTATGTTAACTGATTTGTGCTCCTTGGTGGGTTTGTGAGATTTTTGGCGAAGTGATTTGTTGGTGTATTTGTGGTTTTTTGGGTTGTCTAGTCAAGTACAATGAAGAAATTCAGAGATTTGGACTGTGGGTTCTTGTTTCAGGATTTGTTTTTGGTTTATGGATGAAGTAAATCTTGTTGGGCTTGATTGTATTATATAGTTTCTTTGAGTCACAGAGAGAGAGAGAGAGAGAGAGAGAGAGAGAGAGAGAGAGAGAGAGAGAGAGAGACGATGAAATACAAAAAGACTGTTTAATGCTGAAGTTTGAAAGTTTGTACTTCAATTAATTTTTCTCTAGCAAAGGATTAACTATTTTACTACCAATTTTCTTCGATTTTGTTGTGGCTTTCATTACCCAGAACATTTTTTTGAACATTATTCGTTTGTGCGGTCTTGGCTTCTTTTCTATCGATCTCGTGTTTAAGAAAAAGTGTTAATTTGCATCTGTACACACTGCCATTGCTTAACAAAGTATCTATGAGCAATGCTTCTATA
The DNA here is from genome assembly GCA_036245055.1 of Diospyros kaki. NCBI lineage: Eukaryota > Viridiplantae > Streptophyta > Magnoliopsida > Ericales > Ebenaceae > Diospyros > Diospyros kaki. The sequence continues at coordinate 36,229,807 of BSEG01000001.1, read as the reverse complement.
TCCCCAGTATTACCAGCAATAGTTGTGTGTGTGTGTGACTGGAATCTAATTGGTTGTTACTTTTCAATTTTTTCCCCCTTTCTAACTTTTATGGAGCGTCGATAAACTTATAGTTGCTGGGTGAGAATTTGTGTAATTACAAAAACTGGTTGGTTCTCAGGAAAACTACAAATAAAAATCACATAAATATTACTTAAATAGGATTCACAAAGGGTACCGGTTTTGGCATTTTCTTTTCTGTAATATGCAAATGGGGCATAAAGTTACCTTTGTTTTGGATTTTAAGTTTTTTTGTAAGGCCTTTTACGTCTAAACCTTGTACTTCTTATGTGTTGATGTACTGTCATTTGCAGTGTGCAAGGTACCCTGACATTGCTGTACCTGTTTCGGCAAACGGGATGAGCCGGGAAAATGGAGTTCTTGAACAACATCCTGCCCACGGAGAGGAGGTTGTTTCTGACAAAGTGAATGGAGCTCCTGCAATCAATTATGAGGTTGCAGATTCTGTTGGGAATCCAGAAACTATTGGTGCGTTGGAATATGGTGGTACTTCTAACTCGCCTACTGAAGCAATGCCCATCGGATCTACTGTTGCTGGAAGAAATGGTTTTACTGTCGATAAGGTAGGAGGTGTTTGTTGTGCTCTCAAATTAATAATGCAGGGGCACACAAGAATTAGCTTCTCATTCTGGAGATGGCAGGATGAGTATGCCTTGATTTTGAGTATACTAAAACCAATCTACATGTCCATGCTACCTTTAGGAGCTTGGAATGGAAAAAGCAGATGAGTCAGAGGGCCCTATACCACAGAAGGGTCAAGGTAAGGTCAAGCATGAAGAGTCTTCTAACAACAAGCATACTGCAATGGCAGTGGTGAAGATGACTAAAAATGGAAAAGATATGGAGAGTTCTACTCTTTCAAATGGTTCCTTGGCTTCAAATTCCCGTCCAAAACAGCCTCTTGCTCCTAAAACAAAAAATAAACCACTCATTGACAAAGGGGCTACACAGGGCAACTCTAAGCCAGCACTTACTGTAAACAACCGTGTGGCCAAGGTAAACAATGTTGTTGCCCTTCCTTTTCTTGCGAAAACTGTTGCATATTTATGTGAATGTGCAGGTTGATTTTGTTGGCATCTGAGATAATCTGTTACTAATTATCTTTGTAATTCCCTCTTGCTCTCCAGCAGCAATCTGAAATGTCTGATGCAGCATCACTCCCCATGAAGGTGGCAGAGTCTGAAGGCCTTGTGTATGTTCTGCTTGAACTTTGAGTATTTGCAACATCATAACTGTTAGCTTCCAGGTCAATATTGTGTGGAGAGGATGGGAAGGCCTTTGATATTAAAGCTCTAATCCAGATAAAAATCTCATAGTTATTTGACATTTTGATATTAAAGCTCTAATCCAGATAAAAAATCTCATACTATTTTTTAGTTAGTTATATTTAAGATTTATCTATTGTCATAAACTATTTTTTTGGTGTATTGTGAACGTAATTTCCTGACCACAGGGAGAAGAAATTGAAGCCATTGATGAAAGATCCGCAAAATAAAGCTGAAGCAAGCACAGAACCTACATTGTATCCTATATGCTGACTCTTTTATGACCCATTTTTCCTTTTTGGGTGGAATAGATGGTGCCTTAGTTTTGTGGAGAGCCATCTATTGAAAGAGTAATTTGTTAACTCCTATTATTATCATCTTATATCCTTAACCTACTTGACAGAAGCCCCACTGCTGGAAATTCTAAAACTCGTAGAGTTGGAACCCTTCCAGCCTACAATTTCAACTTCAAGTGTGATGAAAGAGCTGAAAAAAGAAAGGAGGTAAGTACTTTGTTTCATCATTACGATCTTCAATGCAGTTCTCTGGAGGACTAGCACTGAAAAGTCAACTGGGACATTCCTTATATTTTGGCAGTTTTACACTAAACTTGAGGAAAAGATTCATGCAAAGGAAATGGAAAAGAATAACTTGCAAGCCAAAACCAAGGTAGGCAATGGTATATAGATGGACTTGGATCATGTGGGCGGACTGGACCAATGTAATTATGGTTTGAGCATGACTAATACTATAATTGTCAAACAGGAAACTCAAGAAGCTGAGATTAAAATGTTAAGAAAAAGCTTGACTTTTAAAGCCACTCCCATGCCAAGCTTCTATCAGGAGCCACCACCTCCTAAGCCGGAGTTAAAGAAGGTAAACTATGTTTCCTGACTTCCAGTTGCATATGTTATAAATGAATTCCATAACCTATTCATAACTTGATAGTATAGAGTCCTTTTAATTATAAAGAAAATCATTGAACGTTCTTAGGAGACAACCAATCAAACACTAGAATTCTTTATTTATTTTGGTTCACAAGTTTTGACCTCTTTTCCCTTTCCTTTTTCCTTTTTAATTCATCTGAAGTGTTCCAATGGCATTGATTCTTTATTCAATCAGCGGATGCTATTAATAGCATATCAATTCTTTATTGCATCATACAAATTTTCCATTATTCTTGTCATGTTTCTATTACAATGTTGTTTGGCCTTGCAAACAGAAAAGAAATGAGCCTGTTCTTTCCTCTCTCCTCTGCGTATTTCCATACCTGGTTACCTGCCCACCCTCCTAGAACCAGATCCTTGTTTGTCACGAACACAACAGTTTAATACTGTGGTACTGTGTGGTAGGCTTGGATGTTGCGGTGGCTGTCTGTTTTCTTTTGTGTGGAGTGCTATAAAATCCATAGCATGTTCTTTGACCAATGTGTGGGTCCAGTATGTTCTGTTATTTACTTCATTTTGTTTGTCCAAAATATATGCCTCTTGTATGCATGCTCTTCTTCTTGCTAGGTCTGGGTCCACAGGTTCTGGTGATCAATAATACCTAGTCATTATTTTGTCAATTCATGGTGTGGTCTCATTCTTTACATCAAGATTACTGAGTATTTAGCATATCTGGTAACGTCAGAATGTGACTCCAACTGTTTTTTCTTTTCACTGCTGGATATCATTGAAAATTTATTTTGAGAAAAGTTATCTGAGGCTTAGGATGTTACCCGGATAAGATTAATATTTTTATATTTAATCTGTTATAGTTTGTCGATCATGTTGTTTTTCATGGTTCTTGTTTTCCTTTTATTTATTTGTATACTTGATTTTTAAAAATTTTTAAGTGGCAGAATTCATTTAACAAACCAGTTGTACTGGACGGGGGCTATTCCACTTGTTAGTTGTTTGCAGTTCCTTCCTCATTTTAATTCCTAATTAGTCAAAGGTGCTAGTAATGGCATGTTTAGATAGATAAAGGGCGTCAGTCTGTGATAGCAGCATCACAACCAATTGTGTGTGTTGGATCTTGCACTAAAAGGGGTAAAGTTATGCATTTAGGAAGAAAATAAGGAAAAACTGAGTTGAGTTACGTCTTAGTTAGCTAATCATGGTTTGATCCATGGTCTTGGAATTTGAATGTGAAAAGATCCGACTAGAGAGGCCAGCAATTGGGAAGGTATTACTGCAGTAATTGGATCCGGTATGTGGACATGACCTTTCTGTTATAGAACATTTTTTTCTGCATTCTGGTCAATGATGCCCCATGATCTGTAGAATGATCAAGTGTATCCTTTATTAGGCTTGGTTGAGAAAACAATTTGAATCGAGTTTTGGTTCTGAGAATAGGATTTAGCTTCATCATCAGTCAGACAGAGGAAATGGGCCCATTTCCAAAGAAGCTAAGATGTATGGAACCATGAAATGCCCATTTAATATGTGAATGAAGAAATTTCAGAAAATGAAGAATTTCATTGTTGGTTGCCAGAGGAATCCTTTTGGTGCTACTGGAACATAACAACGGAGGGTTTTTTTGGGATTTCTAGTTAGAAAGAAAATAATTTTAGAAAATATCTTAGTTTGGTTTCCAAAGCCTTGTTGAGAGGTGGTGATGAAGGCTTATGGAAAGTCAAGAAAGGGAAAAGGCATTCTGACTTGAAGAATTGCTAATGGGAATCAAGTGGAATGATTCTAGGGGTTGACATTTGAAATAGCCAGACAGGTTTAGCAGCGGAAGAAATCAAGACTTGCCTTTAAATTTTGAACAGTTATGGAAGGAGTCAGAACTTCTTTAGTCTGTCTAAGGTATTGAGTGGGAGCCATGTATATGAATCTTGTGCTCTTGGTCTTAAAAATCCTTCTAGGTAGAGAAAATTTGAGAAGCCATTTTATACAGAATGGTAAATCAAGATTTACTATAGTGGTGTATGAGTAGTGTTGGGACATTATGGAAAGGGATGGTCAAGTTTTTTCTTAAGTTGGCTCCCTCCAGAAGTCTCTAAGCACAAGATGGACAGCTAAAGCTCGGTGGTAAGCAAAGATACATAATGAAATGGAGTTGTTCAACTCCATTTGTTTCTTTACAAGGTGGAATAATATGGGATGACATTTGAATTTTCATATATGTTGGTCAATTTAGATGTTGGAATGTAATGATATAGAAAAAATTAGAGAGGCAGATTTGAGTATGAGAAACTAAGGCCACTTGCTTTCTCTTTTCTCTCGTTCTTCCTCTCTATGTAATTCCTTCATGTTGAGTTCGGGGTGAGATGGGATGTGGGGGTTTTTCTTTTGCGAGGGAGACATTGGCCTTGGCAGGCCTGGATAGGGAGGTGGTGTCTGAGTGTGGGTAGGGTTGGTGATGGATGACCAGACGGCAGCATCTGGAGGCGGAGGGTGTCAGTGAGGTGGGGTCACTTCATGCTTGTTTGCCAACCTCTTAATTTATAAGACTTGGAAGGCTCATCTTTTGCCTCATTGGAGTAACTGAAAAAAATTTCATTCTTCAACTTGTTGAAATTAAATCTTTGTGGTGTTAGACCCGTGAGTTCATCAACTTGTTAGTATATTTTTAGTTTTACTAAACAATTTTCACACTTGGGGACGATTTACTTTGCATTATACAGTTCTTACTCCTGTATGCAAAACTTGTTGATCCCTAGGGTTGTAAAGAATATGAAGCTTGAGCAGGTCTTGCTAGTTTTGTGATGCAAGTAAGAATGTCCGCTGAGTTTGAATCAACCTGGGAAATTGACATAGATGTTTTGAGTTTTGTCTGTTTTTGCTTAATTTTATCTGTTCAGTCTTTATGCTCTTTGTTCTGTTAATACAGATACCCCCAACACGGGCCAAGTCTCCCAAGCTTGGTAGAAAGAAGAGCTCACCTACAAGAGACTCTGAAGCAAACAACAGCAGCCGCAGCCTTAGACCTGGTCGACTAAGTTTGGATGAGAAGTTGTCCCAAAATAAAGGACAGCCTGCCCATGTTAAGAAGCCACAGCGGAAGTCCCTCCCTAAGCTTCCTTCTGAAAAGACCAACTTAACGAACGATGCAAATGAATCTGCAAATGAAGCAAATGGTGCCCTTTCCGGTGAAACAAATGAAGCTGCATTTCAAGAAACAACCCTACCGAATGGAACAAGTGAAATTGCATCGAATGAGCAGGAGCAGGAAGCAGCTCCTACTGCTGAGCAAGACCGCACTCAACCGAACATCGAAGATGTGCCTACAGTTGAATACCAAGCCCGGACCACCTTGGCGCCGGAACCTATTGCACTGGAGAATTAAACATGGCGGGGAAGGGAAACGAATGTGTATTTATTGAGACCTCAAATCCCATTTTCAATTGAATATTACAAGAGCCGTGAAACTTGGAGCCATTGGTGGATGACGGCGGGAAGGGATTCTTTCCTCTTTCTTATGAAGAAGGGTCGGTATCTGATCTTGTTCATAGCCAGCAGCGAGGTTTGCTCATTTGAGATTTGCTTTATATGGGTCATATTGGGATTGTGCATCCTTTGCAGCATTCTGTTTATGCTAATTAATGTTTAAAATATGCTTTTAGTTATGGTTGTTGACACCATATTGTGAAAGTTTTTGGTGCAAATCTTTTGTTTGTTAGATGGGAAATTGTCGAAGTACTTGCTGTTCAGACTCTACTCTGTCGAGGAAATTAATGCTGTATGATGACACTGCTAAGATTATATTCTGGTGAACAGTTGGGTATTGTTTATAGATTGAGGGTTCTGTTATTTTGTATTGAAAATTGTAAGATTTGGTAAGCCATGGATTAAGTCTTTAGCAATAGATGTGAAAGGAGGACTAGGGAAGAACTTGATTCAAGATTCTTAAATCTTAGGTATGATATAAGTTTGATTGGCACTACAAAATATATGGTCCTGAATAGACTTGATTGGTGAGTTAAGACTTCGTCACACATATCATAAGATTAAGGCCTGAGTTGTCATTGTTGAGATTAAGATGCATGTTGTACAAATGAGATATTTGTATTAAAACAAAATTAGATAAAATTATTGGATTGATATGGGATGATGATATGTTTTATCCCACTCTTAAATATTGCGACTGTTTTGAGGTTATGGTTCTCAAGTTGTGAATTAGTAATATGGTTCTAGTAATCATACTTCACCAGAAGTTTTTGAATGGTCCATGCGATTTCATGTAGGTAGCCATGTAAAATATTTTTAATAAAATTAAATAATCGTTTGGATAATTAGAGATATGATTTAAGTTTCCATGATGCCTCTAACTTTTAGATGACATAAATTATAATATTTATTGTTCACGGGCTTTGTCAAATATTAGAGATCAAATTGTATTAACAAAAACTCTGCTTTGAATGTAAATATATACATATGTCCTCAGCTGGGGCTTTTTTGCAAAACTTGGAAACATTAGCCCCTTAATCAATTGGGCTCACTTTGTTTTGGACCCATTTTCACATTCAGCTACATATATAGTAATCGAACCCATTAGCCTTAAGCCCCAATTCAGTTAGAGTCACTGACAAATTCTTTTAAAAGAATCTTTTGTTTATTATTGTTGTGTTTTAAAAAAATAATAATAAAATTTTAGTCAGCGTTTAGTAAGTAAAACATGGCGTATTCATTACACTAATTGTCCCTGCAAACTCATGAAAGGGCACAAGTTCAAAAGGCCAACTCTATCAGATTCAAAAGTTCTTCAGAGTCCATAAAAGAACCATTAGATAATAGATGTGAGATATATTTTTAGTTTATATAATTATACGCATGCTCTTTATTCTTTGATTTTCTGCTGAGAAGGAACCATTTAAAATAAAAATAATGTGCCTCAATTGACCCACTTAAATAAATAAAAAGAAGGTTATAGTTGCAGAAATATTCTTTCTTCTAATGAGAAATATTATTTCATTGTCAGGCTAACTTTAGATTTTGAACTTTCCTAAAAATGTCACTGTTAAAACCCAAGCACAAAAGGGTAGATGCGATTATGGTGATGGCATAGAAGAAAGAATGTTCTTCTTAATTCTTTGGTTTAAATCGTCATCCCTGTTGAAAGTGAAACCCTTGCTATTAGACAGCAAGAAGAGGCATATGCTCTACAGTATACCCAATTAGTAATTACTACTATGAAAGTATTATTATAATAATAAATAAATTATTATTTGCATTAAACACCAACATATAACCAATCACATTGCTCCATATATATATAATATAATGGTTAAATAGAACAAGTATCTACTAAAATAGATGGATATTAAAAAAAACACAAGAAAGTAAAATTTAGTGAGACTTAAGCACGAAGAAGTCTATAAATAGAAATAAATGTTAAATTCAAATTTATATATTCAAATGTTAAAATAGATGGATAAAAGTTTATTATATATTCCAGTTTGGTTGTGAAACCAAGAAACCGAAACGTACGTAATATAGGCATTAGGCATTAAGGGGAAGGGGTGGCAAAGCAACGGTCAAACCAAGAAGAATATAACTCCGAGCGAGAGGGAATATTCTTATTATATTTCCCGCATATTCTACCTTCCTGCATATCTTTCTCTCTTTCGATGTCCATTCTTCTTGTCGCATTAATGGAAAATTCTCTCTATATATAAACTGTTTATCTCCGAAACGGAGCATCGGAGAGAGCTGCGAATCCGTACGGCAAAGGACTATGAAGTTCTGGAAGATCCTGAGCTATCTGATCGAGCAGACATTGCCGGAATGGCAGGACAAGTTCCTGTCCTACAAGGATCTCAAGAAGCAGCTCAGGGTGATTTACCCCAAAGAAGCAGAGGCTGGCCCTAGCTACAGGCCCAGTAAACGGCCCAGAGTGGAGGAGGGCGGCGGCGGCGGAGATAGTCCGGCGGCGGCCGATGGGATGGCAAAGGAGGTGTCGGATTTTGTGATGCTGTTGGAGGACGAGATTGACAAGTTCAATGCGTTCTTCGTTGATAAAGAGGAGGAGTACATCATTCGGTTGAAGGTACTTCCCGATCTGTTTTGGGTTGATACGAATGCATGAAAGGTGTTTGTTGATTTGATTGATCTAATCCTTGTTTGAAATGGGAATGTGTTGAAAATAGTTTCTTAATGAAGGGTTTCGTCTTTGGCTTGAGACTTGAATCTATAAGCGGAAACTAAGATAAAAGCAGAGCGAATGAAGATAGGTGTTTGAGTCGATTCGTAATGATTGGAAAAGCTAAAGATTGAAAGATGACATTGAAAACATGAATAAATTTTTAGGCTCAACAATATAGCTTAATCATATGTGTGTCTATATATATAATTAACATGTATGCATTCATTGTGGCTTATTTATGCACAAGTATTGCTATGTTTCTCATTCATTTCGTTACCATAATGAGAAAATTGTACCATTGTTTGCTCAAGTTTCAGAGCTGAGAAATTGTAGGAACAGATTGAGGATCTTACATAGATGGGGACTGGGAGAAATTAAAACTTAATGGTGAATAAACTAAAATTGCTGAAGAAGCTCTAGTGGAACTTTGACGTTCCAAACTTTGTTTGTTTTATTTTTTTTCCATAAACAGAATGAGCATCTTCATTTAAGAATAAGATATCAATCTCTGGCGAGATATGGTTTTGTATCTTTGAGAATCAAGGGTTTGATGGTCCTGTCCTAGTTGAATTACAACCTCAGACGTGCAAGGTGATGGGTTCATCTTGCGCCAACTGCTAAGCTCCCACATTAAGTGGTTTAACTATGTTCTTTTGTGCCTCTCTTTGTGCATTTATGAAAAAGTTTAGTTGAAAATGAGATTGTATCGATATTGCCACTTTCAATACTATGATACACTGCCTGCACATAGAAATTAAAAGTAGTCCCCCCCCCCCCCCCCCCCCCAGGACCATACATTTGTAGGTGTCAGTATAGATTTAAGTGTTTAAAGACATTAGTTTTCAATTCTAACCTGTACAATGTTTCTTGGATTGTACTTCAGTTATTTGGCAAGTGTTGATAAGCAGAATGTTTGTATCTAATTCCAATGCCACTCTTTTGTTATTTTAATTCATTAGAATTTTAGCACGTTACTTTTTGAAAGTTGATCCTATTTAGTATATAATTTGTACAGAGGGAAGGATATGCATACTGGTGTATTCAGTTGCGGACCCAGAACATTTGTTCAATGGGGGTGAAAATACACTGATCAAATTTTCAATGAAAACAAATAGTAAAAATGTTGTATAAAACCAATAAATACCTTTAATATTCTTTTATGAATCTCATAATAAACATATATATAGATTTGTCTTAAAAATAAAAGATCAAATTTTACTCAGTAAATATAAATCTTCAAGATTGAAGCTTCAAATATATGAATAAAATGAGGGAGGAAATGGTTAAAAATTAAAAAATGTGACAAAAAACAAACACCCAAAAGTTCTCTCTTAATAGATTAAATATTTCTATTTATAGTACTGCAAAAAGCGTTTAATTTGTCTAAAAAATATAGTGTATCAAAACTCTTAAAGAGTTAAACAACTCATTCACATGATAAAATCATTAAAACTAAAGTGGTAGAATTATTTAATATAGGGGAATGCTTCATAAGTATATACAACATATGCCAACATCTATATTATAATGGTTTAATGATAATTGGAAAAAATCCAATCTAAAATTAGTTATCGTAATAACTTTTTATGTAAGTAATAATTTATATTTATTAAAAGTAATTAGTGAAAAGACCCAACCCAACATGATATATTAAAAGTAAACAAACTTTGCATGTTGGGAGCGTGGGATTTGAACCATTTGAATCCACCACAACTTCATTGTAGTGCCTTTATTTGAGGGTCAGACCACTCAGCCAAATATCACAACTAGAAATTTTTGTACAATTAAAGGTAAATTTTGTACTGCCTGGCCCTTGCTGGGTCCACCCATGGATGTATTGAAATAATTCCTTTCTCTCCCCTTTTGGTTGGAGTGCAGGTGCTGAAAGATTGTGTAGCGAATGTTGAGGATTTAAATGAAGAGTTGATGACAATAGTGAGAGAGATTGTAGATTTTCATGGAGAGATGGTTCTGCTGTTGAATTACAGTGCCCTGAATTACACAGGTTCTTTGTTGCCCTTAGTAATTTTAGTGGTTTTTAAAGTGGTGGATAATCCATCCCCCAAATGAGCTAGATGATGGCAATAGATTGTCCTGTCATTTTATTTATATCGTCTACAATGTCACTAAATTTATATAGTGTGTCATTAAATTGATTGTTTTCCAACTCAAATGTGATCCGTACAGGACTAGTGAAGATCATAAAGAAATATGACAAGCGAAGTGGTGCTCTCATTCGTTTGCCTTTCATCCAGAAGGTTTTGCAACAGCCATTCTATAAAACAGACATACTTAACAAGCTTGTGAAGGAGTGTGGAGCAATGCTCGATCAGTTTTTCTCCAGCAAGCGATCGGCCACATGTCAAGCAGCAGAAACCAAGGAAGAGCTTGATCCCGAAATTGAAGACAAGCCTCAGAAAGTTTCAGATGAACTTGCAGAAATTATAAACATTGAAAATATGTACTTGAAGCAAACTTTAGCTGCTCTGGAGGTCTTGAACAAGATTCGAAGTGGAAGTTCTACTGTGAGCGAGTTTTCATTGCCTCCTATGCATCGCAACAACCGGGAGGAGGCATAGAAGAAAATCCCAGTGTTGTCAAGCAAGCAGCCAAGTTTTTAGGGGGAGTCTGTATTTAGTTTCTCCTTTCTCTTTCTACCTCCTGGCAGGTGAAGTGCTAAGGACAAATAATCCGTGTTCAAACCATGGCTGGGTTGAACTCTGGACGAGTTCTTCTGTATAGAGCTGTTTTGCTTACACTATCTTCATCCCTCTTGGGAAACTGTTGATTTTGATTATTACAGAATCTGCTGCTTTCCATATGCTTGGAACGTTTTGCCTTGAGAGCTAGTTTGCAGATATGCTATTGGCTTAATGGCATGGAAGTCCATAAATCCTATGGACTAGTATACCGCTATTCATCTAATCAGTACACTTATCCTCTTCCTCATACTTGTTATCTACAAGTACCAATTGGTTAATATGCTTAGTCACCAATTCTTGTTCCAATGTCAGATATCTGTTGGCTATTCATACTTGTTTAATTTAAATTTAAAAACTGTTTTTTAATTTTTTTTTATCTCAAATTGTCGGTCAAAATTTGAGATTATTGTGTTTTTAAGTTAATGTTGCTATTGGCTAACAACTATCCAACAAGAGTACTTCTTGGCCTAACAACTTAGGCTTAAGGTAAGGTACTTGGGTTTGTCCTTCTAAAGATAGTGCAAAGGGGCTTGCTCAACAAAATAAATGTATATATATTAATCAACACATGCGTCCTGTGAGTGATTACGAGTTGGGTGATTATTAAACAAAATTTTAGGTTTATTTCTCTGTCAAATAAATTGAATTTGTTGAAGACTTATTAGATCGAGTAAAAATTATTCAATTTTTTTACTGAGCTTAAGAGATATTTGTGCTCCTAAACTTGAGGCTTTTAACCATTTGTGTCCTGGAGGGGTCTTATTGTGCCCCTTAAGTTGTATTTTAAAATCTATTATACACTTTAAGTATGGATTTTGGACCCATTATACATCTCATTGTCCAATTAATATTGTGCGCGAGTTACACATGTAGTTGAGATGCGTGAAGACAACACTATCACAACTAGAGTTGGCAACCTCTCCCCTTCCTAGTGGTGGTGACGATGACGACCATCTTCCTTAATGGTGGCTACTAGCACAATCAATTGAAAGGAAAAAGAAAGAAAAAGCCCAATCACTATAGTCGAGAAAAAGCAAATTGATCAGCCATAGCAAAGAAGACCAATTGATTGACAGTGGCAAAAACCCATAAGGCTGCGATCAATTGGACCATCCTATCGGCCACTGGCGATATGTGAACAATGCAGGTCACAGAGACCAACGGCAAATGACCTCCATGGTGGCGATCGCAACACGAGGAATGCGAGCGACTAGCTAACCATTCGCCTCCCACGCCTTTGGTGACCAGATCTGCGACCCACTCAATTGCTGTAAATGTGTAGAAGAAGAAGAAATGCACAGGAGATGAGAACATTAAGGAGTTGATGGCGACAGCGATAGTTGTTGCAATGGCACTGAACGGTGATGGAGGCTTTGATGGCCAACTTCAATGGTGGCGACAGTGGAGAGATTGATAGACAAAGTTTAGAGTAGGGATGTGTCTTTAGTCTTTTTTTTTATTGTATTGATAGATTGATGTAATTATATTTATTATCCATTATATTAAAATCAACACTTTTCAAATTAACTAAGGGCATTTTTAATTAACCTAAAAATCAAGTGTTTTTAAGAGATGGTCCACACCAAAAGTCCTTGTTGGAGGATTATTTCTCATTTAATTACATTGAATCAATCAAATGCAATTGTGTTTGTAGCTCGACATATGGAGCATCGGTTTAGAATTCAGGGTTTGGAGTGAATAATTTATTTTTATTTATTTTTTAATGAATACATTTCTTACTATCATTCCAGGAATTGAACAATTTTTCAAATTTTCCATGCAACAAGCCATAGATTTATCAAGCGAGAAGAGAAAACAATCATTTATATTTATCCTCGTTAAAATTTCATGTAACTGCATTTTCAATCGATAGATCACAGTAATAAAGACCTCAGCCAGACCAATATAAGGAAGTTGAGAACATAATTAAATCATTGGATCAATGTACAAGGGCTGTAAAATCTACCAAGTTGCTGCTGCACCCACTCAAGCTATTCACAATCCCATATATACAACATATAACACTTGATCTTTAAGTAATACGAACCATAGAGAATCGCAATCCAAGCCATGCGGGCGAGCGAGCTCGCTCACTAAGAAGCATCAAAGCTGGGTCAGCCCCGCTGCAATTTCCACGTAGCATATAATTTTTGCCCCTGCAAGACAAGTAACTATGCGTTTGAAAATGCTTCTGCGACCAACAAATAAATAATCGAGGGCCAACTGCAGATAGAAAGATTCAAATGAGAAACAAAACAAAACTAATCCAAGCCATAAGAGCATACTATGTGTCAAAGCTGTTCATGAAGCCCCCCAGAAAGCCAGCCCCGTTGCAGTTTCCACACAGCATATCCTTTTTCCCGCTGCAAAACAAGTAATTATGTGCGCGTTTGGAAGTGCTTCCGTGACAGATGCATAATCTTGGTCGAGTGCAGATATGAAGATTCAAATGGGTGCTAATTTGAGACAAAACTAAAGACTAGCTAGAAGGGGGTACCGTACCCGCAAAGCCAACATGATTCACCGGCTTTAAATTGCCCACCAAAGTGATCGACATGATTCACCCCACTGCCTTTGCACTGGGAGCACAGAACTGCACCTGCCAAGGGGACATCAAAGTTGAGAAACAGCAGCATGCTTATGCAAACCCAGTACTAATTAAGGCATTCCATCATCCTCGAATATCACCTCAAAAAGACACATGTTTTGTGCTTGAATACATAGATGAAAATGACTGGCTAACTCGAATTTAAGTAGTTGATTCCAAGTAGTAAGGTAACTATTTGATTTGTTGCTATTGTTGTTGTTTTATTACAAGACATTTGTGAGAGAAAAACAATTCACTAAGCATACCAGAGCTTACGGATTTTCATCAAGTCTGTGAGATAATCATTTTAGAAAACACTTGATATGCATAAAATTAGTTTTTGAGCAAAGCAATGTTCTAATATGATGGCTTTTATTTCCCATGGGAAAATGGAAGGAAAAGCGAACTGGCTGTTTAACTGTAGAAAATATTTTCTGTTTTTCATCTTCAGTTTCCATCTATGTTTTTGTGTTTCCTAAGTTTCTTATCATAGAGGGCGAGCGATTGTAGAATTGTATCGGTTGGTTTTGTGTTTCCTAATGAGGCTCAAGGCTGTGACAATTTTTCAGGTGGGTTTATCTTTATGGGTTTCGGCCCAGAATTGAAGAATTCAAATCCGTCACCATTTTTAGGTAGTCCATTTTAAAAGTCAAGCCACAAACCATATTTTCACTTTAGAGGAGAAATGAACCTTAGCCCATTTACTCAAGTGGGGGGAAGTCCACTGTTCTGAGCCCAAAAGGCAATATCTCCTAAGCCCAAAGCACACATATAAAAGGCCCATTTTGTGCGGCCCATTCCCTGTTGTTTCTTTCTTTCGGCCGAACCCTAGTCTTTCTCTCTCTCGTTTCTTTGCTTGGTCGATAGCTTCCTTCATGGTTTTCTTTTGCGACTGATCTTCAATGACTCTGTTTCCATGTCAGTCTAATGTTTCTTCCCATGTTGAGAGACTGCATCTGTCCCTATTGAGCTTGACCGATTTGTTGGTGATTCATGTGCCCTATTTAGGGGGTTTTCGATCATTCATTCTTGGTAAGTTATTCTCTTTGCTTTGTGCTTTCTACCCTCTATCTTTGTGACCGATCTGCCTTCTGTGGTAATCTACTGTGTGTGGCTTTGATTGATTGGGTGAGAGAGGGGTTCGTTTGTGTTCGACCAAGAGGTGTTGGGGCTTTTTGGACTTTCGGTTTGAGGGCTTCGTTGTGGCTTGTAGTTCCTATTCGTTGGCATTACCAAAGTGATGAACGAACTCTTCAGATCTGAGCCTTGAACATTATTCAAACATAGAGTTTTTACTTCATGTTTATCTTCTTGTTGATGTAATCGATACTTTGTGTATTGTTCTTTACATACGATTAAATTTGGCACGATGTTATTGTACTAACTCTATTGTTTTGTAGAGTTTTTCCACAACAGTATCAAAACTAATTTTTGCTTAAGATGCGACTAAAAAACAGATAAAAAAATAAATTTTAACCGCCAAGCGCCGTCTTGAAAGTTAGCCTTGGTATGAAATATTCTATTTTTCACACGGGCACCAATCGTGATGGATATCTAACATACCCTTTCTGTTTCATCTCAAGGTGTCAAACCCAACCCTAATCTGGACATACATACCAGTAAATCAATTGGTAACAGGAAGGAAACAAGATTCATAATGGATTACCGTTTCCTTCGCAATCAGAGCAAATAACACTCTTGCGTACGGTGCCTTGATCATCTTTTGTTGCCTATTGCCGAAAAAAGAAATACCAACAGCTCGATTCAAACTACAACACAAACCAAGTTGATGCCAGAGAGAATGTTTACAAAATTCGGAGCCGACCTTAGCTTTCACAGGGCGACACTTAACTGTCCTCTGTGGCTTCTGATTGCTCGAGTTCATGCCGCAGGAACAGCGAGAGTTGTCGCCTGGCTTTTGGATGACTGTGAGAGAATTTAAGAGACTGAAGCATCGAGAAGAAGTCGCCATTGCAATCAGAAAGAAAGAAGATTAGTGAGAACTGAACTTTGTGCGGATTCACAGAGATTTATTAGAGAGCAGTGGAAGCTTGGTGGTTTGGTTGGTGGCTACCTGTTCCAGCAGATATTCAGATAAGAGAGGACCACCTTTTTTTGTTTTGTTTTTCTTTCAAAAATCAGATATATTATATATTATATGTATTTTTATTTTATCATAAATCTTAATCATATTAAAAGAGGTTGAAAATATGAATTTTAATTCTAAACTCTTAATAATTATCTTGTTGTATTTCAGTTAGTATCTAATGCAATAACCTTCCTTCATTCTCATGCTTTGGGATAATTAAAACTTGATGAAAATATGAAAAATTAAATCTGAAAATAAACATGATTAGAGATGTCACTTAGGCCGGTCGGGGCCTGTCCAATGGGCTGGGCTAAGGATTGAAATTTTGGGTAGTGAGCCCAACCTTATTAGGCAACTATTGGGCCTAGCGATAATTGCCCATTACCCAGCAAGCTAGGTTAGGTAAGACGAAGATATCATCAGTTCCATGCATGGCTTTGTAATTATCATTATATAGAAGGACAAATCCGTAAAATCGTTCACATTCCGCCAGTTTTAGTTCCCCACACCGCCAATCGGAGAAATCCACTTCTCTCTCTCTGTTCAGCTCTGTCTCTTCTGCAATTTTTTCCTAACAGTTTTTCTCTGCAGCCGCTTCGAACCCTAACCCAGTAACCCTAATACCGTTCCAGTTTCTCACAGATTCAAAGGTGAAGCATCTTTATCTCTTAGCCTCGCATTTCTCTCCAAGCTTGGTCCTGCAAGTCTTAACGAAACGCCTAAATCTTCACTTGTTTGAGCTCGAAACCCTAACGAAATGCTAAAATTTTTGCTTTGTGTGATCTGTGTATTAGAGTAATGGGCGAAACGAAGGAGAACGATGCTTACGAGGAGGAGCTTCTTGACTACGAGGAAGAGGACGAGAAGGTCCCTGACTCCGCCGCCGCCAAGGTCAACGGCGAATCCGCCAAAAAGTATGCTTTGTTCCGATTCTCAGCTCACTTCTATCTATATGCGTGTTTATTGTAGCTCTTCAAAATTGGTTTGTTTATGTGAACTTCGATCCTTTTATTTTCTCTGTTGGTACTGAAACTGGGATTTGAATCTGTCTCTTCTTCAGTAATTGTTAGGGTATATAACTTTTAAGTTCATGATCTTCTGTCTTAGAATTAACTGTAGTTGGTTTCATATCTTTTTGCTTACCAGATATTTGCCTTGCCCATTGTTTGTAAGTAAACAAAAAATCAACTGATGTTTATGGTGACACAAGGTGATTGTAAATGCAATACCTCTTTTTTGTGTTTCTTTTCTTTCGTTTTTTTTTTTTCCATTTAGCATGTCAATCGGCATCAGTTCATAACTATTTAGCAAGAACTCATTCTTAATTATAAAAAAAATTAATAACAAATGGACTTCAATACATTCATAATGGGAAGGGAACTCATGCAATGGAAAAAGACAAGGGCAGTGGAATGAGCATTTCTTGATTATTTTGATCTGGGCACTGGTATAATATATTGTGTTGGAGGCTCTCATATTTCTGGCTCACTAGGTGGTAGCAGTGGAGGCTTCTTGTGGATAACCTCTGGTCTGTCTGATTGTGTGATAAAACCATCTTTGTCATGTATCTCTTCTGGCACTAATATCTTTCCCAGCATAGATCAAAAACCCAGTTAGATCAGAATATGAGAATGGAGTGAAGGGCTGCTACAAAACAAATAAGAAGTTTCATCTGCACATGTTAACTCGATTTTACCGTGACCATAATAGAATATTTCAAATTATCTTTCTTAGTAAAATGCCATTAACCATGTGCAAAAGGACATGTGGTTGGTGGTTCTAGCTCAAACACTGCTGGATTTAAAATTTTCTCATGACATCTTTAGATGAAATGCTAATAACGATATTGGTAAATTATATCCTTTAAAACTTGTCACTTAATAGTAACTTTGTGTCACTATGTAATAGACCTTTGCTAGTTTAATGCCACAGAAGTATTGTTCTACTGGAAGGTATAAATGTATTTATCTGATTTACCCATTCTGGTGTAGAATATAATGCTGTTATCGCTTTCATATATCTAAATTGTACATTCTTTCTTTCTCCTTCTCCAGGGGTTATGTTGGAATTCACAGCTCCGGGTTCAGAGATTTTCTTTTGAAGCCAGAACTGCTGCGGGCTATCGTAGACTCTGGGTTTGAGCATCCTTCTGAAGGCAAGATATTTATTCATTATAGTCATTCACAAGTCCAGTGTGTATGTTTTAATAACTATTAATTAAGTCTGCATTGCATGATTTTCTTATTGTTGTTTATGCCTATGCATTTATATTTAGATTTCATTTTAGATGTTGATAGTATTATGATACAGAAAGATAATCACCAGTTTACAAACATTCTTTTCTTCTAAATTTTTCCACTTCTTTTAGCAATTTGAGGATGATTTCAGACTGTTGTGCCTGACCTTAAAGAAATTCGTTTATGCGATCTTGTGGGTTCAGTAGTTCCCTTAACACTTCTAGTGTTGGTTGGTATTTCTTCTATTCACAACTAGTTCCAAGCCCAGATTAGAAAAGAAGAGTTGTGTTAGGTAGCTAATAGTCAGTGTAGAAATCTTCAGATCATATATGATGAATTCTAGACAAAAAGAAGATGGTTGGGAACCTAGAATTCATGTGGTTGACACCCCCCCCCCTTTCTGTTGTGGGGTTAAGGTTTGGGGTGGTGTTGTAATCAGTGTATTGTAAGTCTAGTTTAAAATTTGTTAGCTGACATGATAACGATGTAGAATATATAATAATCCTTACGTGTTGGTTGAAGTTGCACTCTACCAATTAAAGATTATATGATATTCCCCTGAGGGGATGCACTTGTCTAACACATGCTAACACGATCCAGGCTTTGTATGATGTTTTCATGGGCATCTAACTATGGATTTGGTGTTTCATTGTTGCTAATTTTAGAGAGATGGAGATTGTTCTTTCTAACTAATCTGCTTTTTCTGAGCATCTGAACTTAAGATGCTTAATTCATTACATTCTTCAAATCTTGTTTTTGTCATCTTCTTTTTTCCCGACCTTCCCTTCTTTTTTTTTTATGTTACAATAGTATTAAATATTTTAGTGATCATCTTATTAGAATTTCACCGTCAACAATTTTGGTCCAAACTGTTTCAGGTAAATTACTATTATCATACTCTTGATTTTGGAGAAGTAAAAAGGTATGGTAAAGCTTTCAATTAAAACTGAGGGTTCCTTCCCCCCGATTTTATTTGGTTCATCAGTGCAACATGAGTGTATCCCTCAAGCAATATTGGGCATGGATGTTATTTGCCAAGCAAAATCTGGGATGGGGAAGACTGCTGTATTTGTTCTGTCAACATTGCAGCAAATTGAGCCTATTGCTGGCCAAGTTGCTGCCCTTGTTCTATGCCATACAAGGGAATTAGCTTACCAGGTAGTTACTGTAACCTATATCTTTTGTAATTTCTGTATCTTCTTCAGCAGCAGAGTGCACACGTGCAGCTGTATGTGCCCATATTTTACATGATATGTTTTATATTTTTGGTACTTTATCTGCTTTTGTGTAGATCTGCCACGAGTTTGAGAGGTTCAGCACTTATTTACCAGATATCAAGGTTGCTGTATTCTATGGGGGTGTTAATATCAAAATTCACAAGGATTTACTAAAGAATGAATGCCCTCACATTGTTGTTGGAACACCTGGAAGAATATTGGCACTTGCTCGAGACAAGGATCTTTCTCTTAGGAATGTGAGGCACTTTATTCTTGATGAATGTGACAAGATGCTTGAGTCACTTGGTAAGCCTTAACATAACATGTTTTATTGGAAGTAATAATGTTCGAAACTGAAACTTACACTAATTTAAGCCTCTTTTAATTAATTTTCTCGGGATTTTCTGCAGATATGAGGAGAGATGTGCAGGAGATATTCAAGATGACGCCTCATGATAAGCAAGTTATGATGTTCTCAGCAACACTCAGCAAGGAAATCCGTCCTGTTTGCAAGAAATTTATGCAAGATGTAATGTCCCATGGCCAGTTCTACTTGAATTTAGAAGGACCTATTCCATTATTTCTGGCATTCTGCAGGCGATACATGGATAGTTAGGATTGCAGTTGTTGCGCCCTGACATGCTCACGTTGGGTTAATTTGTTACTTTATTCAATAATCTACCAGGAAGTGTAGCTGTTTAAGGCCAATGGCACAAGAAAAGTTAGGTCTTCAGCATGGAATTTTTTTAGGCTTGGTTTTTAGATTCTTCAATTGGCCGTTTTTCCTTTAGTTCATGTTATTTAGTTTTTCTATTATTTTCTTGAGGCCATGCATTAGCCTTATAGAGGATTTGGCCAGGGATAGAGATGGTAAGAGGTTTAGAATCCACGTAGCCAACCCCTTCTAGTGGGATTAAGGCTTCTGATGGTGAGAGGTTGTTTTCCTTTGTGAATTTGTAGTGGGGTCAATACTGGGCTTCTTATTTGTGCTTTTGGTTTGCGTAATAGTATAGATGTTCAGAGGGGGTGCATTTCCTTCTTGGCACTTAAAAACATTTCTCAAGGAGTGATGTCAGATGGACCACAATCTCGATTGAGGGGATGTTTGTGCATCATTCATCTCGTACTGGATTCATTAACTTCAGGAAGGCTCCTAATATGCTTACTGTGACGTTTCTTCCTTACAGCCAATGGAAATTTATGTGGATGACGAGGCCAAGTTGACCCTTCATGGTCTTGTTCAGGTACTGCTCTACAACATTAGTTTTTGATATCATCTTAGCTTCCGCATTCATTTTACCTTGGGATATTTTCCATCTCAGCACTACATCAAATTGAGCGAGCTGGAGAAAAACCGCAAATTGAATGACCTTCTTGATGCATTGGATTTCAATCAAGTTGTTATATTTGTCAAGAGTGTAAGTAGAGCTGCAGAATTGAACAAGCTGCTGGTGGAGTGCAATTTTCCATCCATTTGCATCCACTCTGGCATGTCGCAAGAAGAAAGGTTTGTATTTTATTGAATAATATTATGGCTTCAGTAGGAAATAAGTCACGTCTTATTTTTCCTCTGTTATATTTTTATTCTAATTTCAGCCTTGGTACAGGGTTTTATGACCATTTTTCCACATAAGCGCTGTCTGGCATTCCAACATCTTAACAATTCATGCTGTCCGCCTATATATGTATGAGTATAAATATAAGAGAATTGCGCAAGAGCAACCTCACCACACCAACCTCAACACCATCTGATTTAAAAATACTCCTGATGAGGCAAACTGTATCTATCTAGCGAACTGGGGCTTTAAGGAATGGCATAGTTTTGGTACCCTAACCTGGACCAGGAAGGGAAATGTATCCTTAATCCAGGTTAGACTATCACAGACCAGACTGTATGAGATGATTAATTAAAATTTAAAACTAAAGAAATAAAGAGCCAGCCATTTCTCCTAGTATATCTTGTATTGTGGGAACATGAGCCCCAACCATACCTCTTTAAGGTGTCAAGCTTTTTTTTTTTTCCAGGAACACAAGCACTAGTCATAGCCTTCACCTTCACGGAGCCAAGAAGGCTTCAAATGTATTTAAAAAAAAAAAAAATCCATCGTTAGGGGAAATATTAATTGCTCATCACTTTATGTGTTGGTTTGCGCAGAAGAAAGAATATGAATTTCATTCATCTTCAAAACCGAACGAAAACCAAAACAAAGATAGCATCAAAGAAGATAGATGCATATTCTCATCAACTTCAACAGAAACACAGAGAAAATAAGAGAGAGAAAAACAGAGAAAACAAGAAGGCAAGCTGTTATCCTCATCAACTCCAGCGGAAGATACATATCTATTATCTAGGCTACGTAAAGATAGAGGTCAGAAGAACACAATCATCACGATTGAATGGAACATTCTTGCTTGCACCATTAGAGAGGGAGGGCAGGGAAGGCGAGGCTTTTTGGTGTCTCACTCATCCCATTTCCATCTCTCGCTTTTTCCCCACTTTCCAACCACTACTGTGAGCTTTTGGTGGTACCATGGTACTGCCAGTACCAACTTGTAATTTGACTAGAATGGGACAAAGGTGGTTTTATACTGGATTTCATTTGTAAGGTAATTACTGTCTGATGCAGAATGGAATTCAAATCCATGGATTATGGTTTAAGAATACCGTATGAGGAGTCAGTGCCAGTGGTATGAAATGCTATATGAGGGTGTTTTCTAGGAGAGAGAGGATATGAATAGGGGGGGAGACAGTTGGTTTATGCCTTAGATGTGGGAAAAATTGATCTATTGGTCATTATGGAAGCTGCTTGTGTGGTTATGGGTTACAACTGTAGCATGCTTTTGAGTTTTGGGCAGGGATTATTTTTCCTTTTCTTTTGCTTTAGCATGCTCTTGAGTTTTGGGGCAGGGCTCTTTTTTCTCTTTTTTCTTTTTCATTTTTGAGTTATGACAGAGATCTTTTATTGTCTGATATTGTGGACACACTGCTAGCACCATGGATCCTTTGAGTTAAGTTGCAAATGTGATTGACAAAATTAGCTTCTTACCTGTTTGGAAGTACTAGTGGCAACCAACAATATTCTGTGAGAGCTCAACATGCAGGAATATTGTTGGGTCGAGACAAAACTTGGCCACTAAAAAGAGAACCTAGAAATAGAGCCAAGACATACACAGAGCATTCGATAAACTTAAAACATGCATATGACCAGAATAGCAAAATAAAGCATAAACGAACACAAGCAAGTTTTATCGTGGTTCACCCGTTAATGAGGGTTACGTCCACGTTGAGCTCCGGCAAAGAGAGCTCACTGCAGTGTCGGAAAGAGATGATTACAGCCTTAATATACAAACCTCATTGTACAAATAAACAACTCTCAGATCAAAGGTGCCCCATAACCACAAAACTACAGATTAGAGGCAAAACCCTAGAGAGAAAATGTAACATCCCTCATCAAGCGATAGGAAGAACCGGAACAACTTACCCTGATGGGCCTACGCGAACTTCCCAGGGGGTCACCCATCCTTGAATTGCTCCCAGCTCAAGCACGCGTAACTCCGGAGTTCCTTGCCTACATTCAGCCCAAAAGGTATCCAGGTGGTGGTGTTTTCTTTCTTACACTATCTTTGATATATACTTTCCTGGGCTTTCGGGGTATTACATTCTCCCCTCCTTGAGCACATGACGTCCTCGTCATGCGACCTTACAATTGGTCTCAGACCTTCTCCTCTTTGGAGGCTATCATCCGAGAAGCCTGCCAAGAGCCACTCCTTGATCAAGCCTCGCGCCCCAACGCCACTCCCTGCCCTCATTGGATCGCTTTCTCCAAGGGTCGGCTCTGATATCACTTGTAACATCCTGTATCGAGGGATAGAAAGGACCGGAACAACTTACCTTGATGGGCCTACTCGAACTTCCTAAGGGGGGTCACCCATCCCTGGATTACCCCAAGTCAAGCACGCTTAACTTGGAAGTTCTTTGCTTGCATTCAGCTCAAAAGATATCCAGCTGGTGTTATTTCCTTTCTTATACTATCCTCGATATATACTAACTTCTCTGGGCTCTCGGGGTATTACATTCTCTCCCCCTTGAGCATATGACGTCCTCATCATGCAACCTTACAACCAGTCTCATACCTCTCCCCTTTGCATGACCGATGTGGGATTCGCCTAAGGTGCCTACACGCACCCCCCCTTAGGGACTCAGCATCCTTGTTAAGGTTTGCCCTACCACCGTGCTCAGAGACTCGAGGGTCGGCTCTGATTTCACTTGTAACATCCCTCATCGAGCGATAGAAAGAACCGGAGCAACTTACCCTGATGGGCCTACGCGAATTTCTCAGGGGGTTACTCATCCTTAAACTGCTCTCAGCTCAAGCACGCTTAATCTCGGAGTTTCTTGCCTACATTCAGTCCAAAAGGTATCCAGTTGGTGTTGTTTCTTTTCTTACACTATCCTCGATATATGCTAACTTTCTTGAGCTCTCGGGGTATTACAGAAACATTCGTATTAAACCTATATAGAGAGAAAAATATTCGCAGAATGAACACAAACCCTAAAAGAGGCAATACAAATCGGAGGCTGTGCATATCTGATCTCGAGGCACTATGGAAGATAAATAGAGCAAAGCAGTGGTGGGGATGCAATCGTATAAAGCAGCATCGACGATCGGAATGGAAGCAGGCTAAACGACAAAGGAAGAGAAGGCACGCCTTGATAAAACGGCAGGGGAGGGTTGCCGTTTTGGCCGTCCAACTCATGGGCCCAAAACGGCAACGTTTTGGGCAGCCAGTGAGGGTTGCCAAATGACCATCTTGCCCCCCTACAAAACGATGCCGTTGAAGCTTCATACAATTCCAACAAATATTTTTCTTATTTTTTGGGTGGAGGAGAAAAGCAGAATGGAAAAGCACCATGTATACTGAAGGAATGAGCTTTGGTGTGTTCATATGCTGTCAATCTTAATTTGGCGTCACTGTTAATTAAATATGACTTGCTTTCATTTTTGCATATTCATGCCTGTAAGTGACACAAATGAGCTGACAAGTCAACTCCAGAGTGTTGTATATAAGTGTTGTTTTACCATCATGTTATGAGAAGAGGAGCTAGAACTTCTGAGAAAGGCAGCTTTATCACTCCCCTCTATTACGTTCTATTTTCTGCCTAAATCCTCAACCAAATAAGAACATAGATATGATTTTTTGTCCTTATTGAATTGATGCTCTGGCCTCTATCATGTGCTTTTTTTGTGTTTTTTTTTTGGGGGGGGGGGGGTTGTGACCTCTATCATGTTCTATGTTTCGGGCCTAACTTTGTTGCACCCCAGCTATTGACTCATTATGCATTAGTTTTTCCAATATAACTGTTTATATTGATCGAGGATCTAAATACAAGTGCAATTGGGGGAATACACTGGCTCTTGCTATTTTGATTGGTAGAATGTACTGAAGTGGGAAAGAGCTGAATTGATGAGCAATTTTATGATTCTTGTTTCCTGATGGGAATAAAACATGCCATGTCTGTTAGTATGGATGATGATTTTTCTTGGAGCAAATTATTGGTAAGGTAATTATCTTACTGCAGAATTGAAACTATTTGGGACGTCATGAGAAAACATCACTCTTTTGGAAACAAGCAATTGCTGTTTGAATATTGTGCTTTATGCCTTCTATTGCATTACATATATCCCAATTTTGGACTTTTATTCTGTACTTTCTTATAACTAGTAAACATTTCCTCATGGCATACCAACTTTGCAGGTTGACGCGCTACAAGGGCTTCAAGGAAGGGCACAAGAGGATACTTGTGGCAACAGATTTAGTTGGTAGGGGAATTGACATTGAACGGGTTAATATTGTCATCAACTATGACATGCCTGATTCTGCAGATACTTATCTGCACAGGGTAAGTTGAGTTTTTTTTTTTTAATTATTATTATTTGTTTTATCTCAAGGCCAGCTTCTCCTTTTCTACATCACTTTTGAGACATCTTTCTTGCTTGGATTCATTTTAAAATCTTTGTAGGTGGGTAGAGCTGGCAGGTTTGGTACCAAAGGACTTGCAATCACATTTGTCTCGTCTGCATCAGATTCTGATGTTCTCAATCAGGTTGAAACTTTGATGGCTTGTTTCTCAGGATAATGAGGTTGCTTAGTTTAATGTGCGTTTGATGACATTCTGGTTACTATGTTGCAGGTTCAGGAGAGGTTTGAAGTGGATATAAAGGAGCTTCCTGAGCAGATTGATACATCCACATATAGTATGTCCTACACGACTCATATGATACTTGTGTTCATATACTTATTGATGTAGAACTAGGGCTCTAATAGTGATTGATGTGGATAAATCAATTCAATGATCATTCCAAGGGCTTATTAGAGAGAATTTAATATAGGCTGCCAACAAATCCTATTTAGAGAGAAACTAATTAAGGAAGTAAAAACTAATTATGAAACACAAAACAATCAGTTTTGCTAAAATGTCCCAGCGCATGAACTTGCCTCTTTGTATGCAGCCTTACAATTACTTTGTAAATATATCCACAAGTTGAATCTGTGACCTTCCAGTGACAAAGGACTAACCCTGAAGTTACTGTGAAGGCTCGCCCTCAAAACTATCAATTTGCTGATTTCTAAATTTGGCCTTGATTAGGCTTTTACTAGAATCAGCTGTAGTTTTTTGCTAAAATCCTAGATTCATGGATTTAGGCCCTCCATCACTTACACTAGAGAGCTTCTGTAAATCTGAATCTCAATGTAACATTGTTTTACCTTTGTCGCTTTTTCTATGGAGCTTTTGTATTTGTTAAACTAGAGACGAACATTGTTTTGCCTCATCTCTTTTTTGCTTTGCATTTAGAATTTTTTTTTTTTCATTTCTATTATTTCTGGAATAGAATCTTTTTTCTGATTGCTGGGGTTTATCATCATTTCCACGGAGGTTTTTCTAAGAGATTGCCACATCATCTGCACATGTAATATATTTTGCTGCAAGTATGTTATACTTTTTGCACTGACTGTATGAAAATGGTATTTGTAGTGCCTTCCTAGAGTGGCTTGGAAAGATTTGGGAGTATTTGATGGACGACTGGTGGAGTGGCCACCAGCCATTTCAAGAACTTAAATTGTTTGCGTGCTGGATGGTCTCGACCAGTTAGAATGAGCAAAAATAGATGGTTTACTCTTCTATGCTGTACGCTGCTTCGACCAGTTAGAATGAGCAAAAATAGATGATTTACTCATCTATGCTGGACACTGCTTTTCGTTATTGTAAACTTTTAGACGCGTTTTGGTGGTGGTGGTGCAGTCAAACTGGAGCCCAAATTTGCATTCTTATTAGAGCTGCAGGATCTGTAATTTATTAGGGAGTCTTCATTCTCTATTTTGCTATTCACAAGATTCACTTTAGTATTAATTATCCTCCTTGGGATGACTGCCCCCTTGCGGGGCTCCAGATATTAATTACCCTCTTGCTCTTGGTGTGGGTTGGGGCGTGGGGGAAGTGCCCGAGAAAAGCAGCGTTGCGAGAATTGTCATTTTGCACACGCAATTAGGTTGCAAAATATGGACAATTATTGACATACCTTTTTATTAGTAATAGTATTCTCTGAATTTTAGCCTTTTTGTTTGTTTTTTTTTTTTTTTTTTGGGTGGGGGGGGTGGGGGGGGTTGTAAATTAACCTGTTTTGGATTAGTGAAGCTGTTAATTCTCAAATAATTTCGCGTGAAAGTTGATCTAGAGAACATAGACGCGGACAAGTTTCCGAAGGTGAGGGAGCTGGAATTTATGTTTATGGACTGCATTTTAGAGGAAGGCGAAATGTTTTATATCCCTCCAAAATGGTGGCATTACGTGCGCTCTCTCACCATTAGTTTTTCTGTAAGTGTCTGGTGGAGTCACGATTCCAGCTGCACGGGATCATGATGAGTTGTTTCCCTTCTCCCTTTCTCTTTTGTTTTCCACATTAATTGGCTCTGTGTCAACCCAGAAAGGAGACATATCTCATCCATGGACGTGCATCTTAATAAGCCAGCCACTACTGCTCTTATACTCACAAACAAGCAGTTGCAATGCAATTGGCAACAAACAAGCAGTATGCTGTTATGTATAGAGGTACTTGAAGCATTTCATGATTGATCATCATGATCTATATGTAATATACACAAGGACCCCCATTCTATCTGTTTTAGTTTCTTCAGTGAAAGAAAGACGTGTAATTTATGAATCAATTATCAAAACATCTTTGTTAGTAGTAATAATCAATCAAAGCTCTTTCCAGAAATCCTTAATTGAACAAGTTTAGGTAGCTGATGATATAATTTTGTAGTAACAACGGAATGAAAACATCCAACCCTGTTAAAAATCATACTCTTGTCACTAGGACCGACCAGGAAAGCTACAAACAGAGAGTAGAGTGGAAGAACTGAAACTCTGTGATGGGAGGAATGAGGGAACAATGGAAGAACGCAGCGCGATGGAACTTGGAAGGAAGGAAGGCAGAGGATGGATGGGACGAGCATCAAGCAAGTTTGGGGACAGAATGTGTTTGCCCGAGAATAGCAAATTTGGTATGTACAACTACAATGTGATAGCCCCAACCAAGTTATGCTTATGTATGGAGATCTTAAGTTGAACGTTAATAGGAAGATGGGTCATCGTCGTCTTTGATCAAATTCTTAAAAAATAATTGATAATGGCATTCATCTAGAGAAAAATAGGAGTGAAGGAGTCGGAGTTGGAGCCAAGCCTTTGCTTTGCCATTTATTATCGCGTTCGTTCAAGTTTCAACCCACCTTATCTTGGCTCTCTATCCTTATTGATATGAATACAAATATTTTTCTTTGTACTTTATTGTTTTTTATGATTTTATTCCAGACTAAATATTGTAGGTTAAATGATAATTTCATCTCATTTGACCCATATCTTTTATTTAAAAAATTATTATTTCTCTTAATTAGACCTCCAATGTTACTGCGTGGATCTTATTTATTATTTTTAGTTTTATTTTTAAAAATTAATTTGTGTCTATTTAATTTTACCCGTCAATCCATATTTTATAATTTATTATTTTTTGGTGTTCAAATTATTGTTGACTAGAGAATATTTGATATATTTTTATAATATTATATTATATTATAATAACACAAATATCTTTTTTGTGATCCATATTATTAGTTTTAAAGTTTGCCCATTTTTCATAAAAAAAAAAAATGATAAGACGAATCCCATCTAATGTAATAAATATTATTCAATCTTCACCTTCAAATATGTACCACTAATCCTAGTTGGCAAATCTAATTAACCAACAAATCATTAACAGGTGGCGTGGCATTTGAAGATGAAGATTGAAGAAGATTTACTCGGTTTAATTAGTATAAATACATGTATTGGGTCACATACCAAGAAAGTATTAATGGCCAATACTATGCTAGTGAGAATTAGGGAGACTTGAAATAAAAATTTA
Organism: Diospyros kaki; assembly: GCA_036245055.1. NCBI lineage: Eukaryota > Viridiplantae > Streptophyta > Magnoliopsida > Ericales > Ebenaceae > Diospyros > Diospyros kaki. The sequence continues at coordinate 36,201,115 of BSEG01000001.1, read as the reverse complement.
TTTGAAGAAATGTCACGTGTTGATGACGAGTTTAATACATATAATATGATAGTCTTGCATATCGAATATTCTAAATTCCTAAAACGTATCAAAAGGGATGTTTTTGAAAATAAGAGATATGCACATCTTAAATACAACGTGAATAAGATGAATATGGTACAATTCGGCCTAATGTTGTTTGATGACCAAGGCAACGTGGGAGGAACGTGACAAATATATTTTTCCAATTTCGACATGGACAAGGACGAGCATGGCTCGTTTTCCATCGACTTTTTGCTAAACAATGGCATTGACCTATGAAAAAATATAAGGTAAAGGGTCGACATGCACCGCTTTTCTTGGATATTTATGGATATCTTGAGGAGTGGCATTGACCTATGAAAAAATATAAGGGAAGGAGTCGACATACACCGCTTTTCTTAGATATTTATGGATATCTTGAGGAGACATGCATAACTCAAATGGATTATCTTCCACAACCTGTATGATTTTGCATATTTATTGAAGCTATTAGCTCACGCAGACTTGCCTGATTCTGCTTTGGAGTTTGTGGAGAAGCTTGCAAATGTTTTTGGATGTGTATACAATGTGAAGCAGATGGCCACCCATTGTTGTGAGCCGAAGATTGGCCAACTTGGATTAGAGGAGCTATCCAAAACTTTGAAGGTTGAGAGATTGGGAGAGACTCATCAGGCAGGTTTAGACTCTCTATTGACGATTGTGATTTACTTGAAAATGAAAATGAAAATGAAAATGAAAATGAGTCGGGACTTGCCGAGGGAATGGGTAGAAGGTCGTCTCTGTAGGATCAGTGCAAGAATAAAATGTCACCACTTCACGTTGCATTCTCTCATGTAGCACAAGAATTGGAAGAATTATAGCCTAAGCAGATCCTTGTGGTGAGACATAAATATATATATATATATATATATACTAGGCTCATTTTTATCTGGGATTTAAGTATCATCAATTGAATTTCTTTGAACTATGAAATTAATCATTTGCTGTTTGGTTGAATTGGTCAAATGGTAACAGCGAATCGTATCCTCTCCTTTTGCATAAAATTTTTAGAATTAGAAAACTTAATCTAGCTAGTAGCTAATTTGATACATCCACAGTTTTTGGAGTTGACAACATATAACAAATAAATCATCACAAAATTTTGCTGCAAACATATATATCCAAAACCAAAAAATCTGAAAAGAGCATTGACAAAGATGATTTAAAGAAGCTCGCGGGTGAGAAGAAGATGGAGATTCTCCGCCGCATTATCGCGATGCGGAACTACGATAACGTAGATGTTTAAGAACTTGGCTTGCTTCGGCTCCCAGTAAGAAATTCATGCGAGAAAAATCCATCTGATCATAGTACTACTGTTCTTGCTATATACTGACAATCGCTTATTTGATGCTGGTGATGAGAAGCCGAAAAGTACGCGTAAAAGATCAGTGTCGAAATCCGAACGAAAGCAAGAAAATTCAACGAAGAAAGAGGAGAAATCCAAACAGGGTTGTGGAAAACGAATGCGCCGTGATGCCGGACATGCCGGCGACGATCACGAAGCAACACCCAGGCGGAAGAAGACGAAGAAGATCATAAAGAAGGAGGACAACGAGGAGATAAATTTGGCTCCTTTGCCGGAAAAGTTCCGACGAAGGATCGAAAACATGAACGGGTCTAACCCGGTTTTGGTGATTCAGAAAGAATTATTCAATACCCACGTGAGTCGTCAGCATGGCCGTTTGTCAATGCCGGAAAGCCAAATTCGCAAGGAATTGTTTCTCTCTCATGAAGAGCTGGAGCTGATGGGTTCTCGGAACGGGTCGAATCCGCCCGAGATCAAGGCGACGCTGATCGGGCTGTCGAGACAATTGGAGTGCGGTGTGACCTTGAAGAAGTGGAACATGGCCAAGAAATCCGGCAGCGTCACGTCCACGTACAATTTGGTGTCTGGTTGGAACTCCTTCGTGTCCGCGAACGATCTCCGGCAAGGCATGATGGTGCAGGTCTGGGCATTCAGAAAGGAGTCGAAACTCTGCTTTGGGCTGGTTAAAGTTGGCGGTGACGACGAAAATGAAGAAGATGAATGAAGCTCCGCCGGCAGTGGAGAATGGAGATGATGGTTCCACGTCTAAAAATTTGTGTCTTTTTTTTATTTTTTGGTCCTCATTTCCACGTCAAATGTTGTTAATCGCAATGAAATCACAATTCATAAAATAATAATGTAGTACCACATACATATGGATATACTCATAATCCTTACTGTTTCCATTTGTATCATAATCATGGATCGAAGTTATAAGTATTTTGTTGACCTTTATTCATCATCTTGAACGTACATAAATTTTTTCTTTTGTTGTTGTGAGGCAAATTAATGATGTACTTTGAATTAAGAATATACGTACCATATATATATGTTGTGTTATATATTTTCACAATACTTTACCAATTACAGGTTATAAACTCCATCTCGCAATGCATCATTTTGATGGATTATTTCAATGGCTTAATTACGTACGGTCCACTTAATTTAATTTATTTTTTCCTTTTTTTTTTAAGTTTTTAATTTGATGTTTAAATTGAGTTGTTTCTTATCTAACAAGAAAGGGAGGGTTTCTAAACCAGAAATTTGGTCAGCATCGTGCATGATGGTTAATTATTAACAAGTGTACGTGTTGTAAATTAAAAAATATGTTTTCTCATTAATTTGCTTATGGTTCTGATAAGAAATTTTGAAATAATAATAATAATGCGTAAAAAGACTTGAAAAGATGATCACAGTTAGAGTCAAGGAATAAATATTATATAGATAGATTCTTAAATCGAGAAAATCGGTGCAATTCTTACAATTCTGATATAAATATTTTCATAGTTTATTATTTCAAGATTTTTCAAAGTACTAGTGAAAATGCCTATAAATTTGCTGATATTAAGATAAATAAAAAAGATGACTTATAATAATTAGTGATGAATTTTGCTTATTATCAACTGTCCAATACTTATGGAGATAATTAATACAATTAATTTAGCCTCCCCCAACTAACAACTTGAGTTCTAAGTTTTGATTAACTAAGAAATCCCAAGTTGAACGGAAAAATATTTGGAAGCTTTTCCTAGTTCAATGAGGCTTGGTTTTGAAAAACACGTATATAAATTTACCTATATCTTTCAATTAGGCTTGGTTTTGAAAACACATATATAAATAATAAATTAGGCTTAGATTTATCAATTTTTTTTTGGAGTTCAAATAAATTATGGTCTCGATCTTAAAAAGGAAGAGTATGAATAGGATCATGGATGACTTTGATGACAAGTTCATCGACTTCATAAAAATCTATGTAGAAGATTTAAAGAAGCTCAAGAATAAAAAGAAGTTAGAGATAATTAGACACATATTAGGTTTCTGAAAAATTTTGATAATGTAGATGTATACAAGTTTGGGATGTTAAGCTAGAATTTTTAAAGATGTATATAAATTTATCTATATATAGACTAGACAAGTTTTTCACCTTGTTTATTAATTCTTTCAGAGTCCAAACAAAATAGTCTTGTTTATTATTTCTCCGCAAAGTGTTAACATGGAGCATATGAAAAATTTGACATGGAGCATATGAAAAATTTGGGTCACGGTTAGGTTTGATGGCCTGGATGTTGTTTGCTCGTATGATATTTGATAGATTAGTAGTTTTAACTTGAGTGATTATGGAATATTTTGCTTATATTAGTTATTGTATCATTTAGGTTTAATTAGCATTTCATTTTTTTTTTTTGTAAATAGCGTTTCACTTTTACAAATTGGGTTTTTGCTATGGATTAAACTCAATTCCTAATTTTTTTAATCAAACTAATTATTTTAATATGATTTTTAAGACAATATCCTGATGGAAAGTAAATAAGTATCCATCTACTAGAAGTAAGCAATTTTTTTCAAAGAGAAAGAGGGTGACGTCTGTGGAATAATTATATTTTTAATATAAAAATTATCTTAATAATAATCTAAATGGCCATTTAATAATTTCATGTTAATTAATTTTTAAAAATATTATAGAGATAATCTACAAAGTCCCTTATCATGTAACAAAGATAAAAAATTATTTTACGCTAGTTATTTTCACTTATTCAGACGAAGTTCTAAAAAAATATTTATAAAAATGACTTAAAAATTTGCTCAAATACAAATAAGAGAGATAAAAGTCTAGGTGGTTAACATTAACATTAGTTTTTTATATTTCAGTCACTAGATGAACGTTGGATCAAAGGCGTACTTTAGATTTGATTTGACTCTCAAGTTGTTTTTTATATTAAATTGAAAATATTTGTTAATATTTTCTAATTCGATTAGGTTTAGAATTCTTGTGCAGATTTTTTTGCCAATCATATGTATATATATTGTCATATCTTACTTGATTATTAAATTATGCATGTATATATATATATAATTAATTGTCTGTTCACTTTATTCAAGTGCATGTATATATATATATATATATATATTATATCTTCATTAACTAATGTTGGGGATAAGGAAATATTTAGCAAAGATAAGAATGGATGGGATGAGTATTATCGATCTAGTGAGTTTTAAGATTTTAGAAAGCATAAAAACAGCTTTACGATTTGTTTTGAGCAATAATTATTTGACTAACGATGTGGCTTAATAAGCAAATATTGTGGATAGATTGAATTGATGGGGATGGGAATTGGGATGGAGATGGAGATGAGGTAAAAATTAAGTTTTAAAATTATTAAATTATGCTTTATGTTTTGTTTCTAGTATTAAATAAATAATAATTTTGGTGCTCTTGATATGAATAGATATAGTGGCAATCTTTATCTGCAGCATATCTAGTAGGTTGCGAGTTCAATTCTCACATTACATAAAAGTTAAAAGCTCAATTTACGATTTATCTTCTTTAAGGTAATCAATGACATGAATACCAAGGTCCTAATAAGAGCAATCATTCCAAAAATGAATTAATACTGATATAAGAAAAAATCTAAAGTATAATAAGACATTGTATTCGAACTCCTCATATATATATATATACATGTATACACACACAATAATTAAAATTTATACTAAGCTTTGAAAAAATAAACCCAATCAAATAAAATTTCTGTCAAATGTATTAATTACCATTTTTCTGTACTTATATATAAAAAGTAAATTTATGATGGAAAAAAATAATAAAATTTAAAATTAAGTATTTAAAATTATAAAAAAAATTATCCATGCATTAACAAAATTACAGGTTGTAGTTAAATAGTACCCTCAATAAAAAATCACAAATCTTAATTATTGTCTTAAATTATTATATTATTTTTTTCAATATTTAAAAAAAAGAAAAAAAAGTAAAATAGCTGGGTTGGTTCAGTGGTCACTTTTGCAATAAACTGCTAAATGGGCCAATTTCTAATAGTAAATAAATAAATATTCATGTATTACATATACCTACATTTAATTAGATTTAGATTTGATTTCCTCAGATGTGGGTGTGATGACTACATAATAATTGTGCTACTAATAAAAAATTTATCCCAACAAAAACAAAAAATAAAAAATTAAATAGCTCTGTCATCTGAATTCATTTCCTAATTCCATTAGATTTAGAATTATGTCCAAATTTCTCCTCATATCTTAGGAATACTCAAGTAACTTGATTCTCAAGCTATTAGCTATATATGCATGTATATATATATTTGCTTAGGCGCAGACTCGAGGCAAAAGTGCATAGTTCTCTGTTCTCCTGATCGATCACCCTGGTTGGTTTATTTTCTTGAAATCCAACACAAGATAAGAGTCCCTTTCTCACTCTGTTAATGTCGAGGATGATGATGGAGGACCCAGACGGCAATTTTGCCAAGTTTGTCGCCTTCACAGACAAGTACAAAGATGATTTAAAGAAGCTCCTGGCTAAGCTCAAGGGTAACGAGAGGCTTGAGATAATCAGACGCATTTTTAGGCTCCAGAATTATGATGATGTAGACGCATACGAGCTTGGGTTGTTGGAGCCCAAAAATTCATCGGAGATGGAGAAGAAACCGGAAAAGAGTTCTGGAAAAAGAAAGCTCTGTGAAGCTGGACAGGGTGACGATCACGAAGCAAAAGCCAGGCCTAAGAAGACGAAGAAGAAAAAGGAGGAGGAGATAGATTCGGCTCCTTTGCCGGAGCCGCAACTGCCCGAAAAGCTCCGGCAAAGGATGGAAAGGATGAACGGGTCGAATCCGGTTTTGGTGATTCAGAAAGAATTATACAAAACCGACGTGAGCTCTCAGCATGGCCGCTTGTCAATGCCGGAAAGCCAAATTCAGAAAGAATTATTTCTGACTGAAGAAGAGCTGCAATTGCTGGATTCTAGGAACGGGTCGGATCTACAGGACATTAAGGCGATGGTAATCGGGCCGTCGAGCAGATTCGAGGGTGACGTGAGCTTGAAGAAGTGGAGCATGGCGAAGAAATCCGGCAGCGTGACTTCGACGTACAATTTGGTTTCGGGTTGGAACAAAGTTGTGTCGAAGAACAAGCTCCGGCAAGGCATGGTGGTGCAGGTTTGGGCTTTCAGAAAGGAGTCGAAGCTCTGTTTTGCACTGGTTAAAGTTGGAGGCGAAGAAGAAGAAGAAGAAGATGAAGATGAAGAAGATGATGGTGAAGGAAGCTCCCATGGCGGCACCGGCAGCGGAGATGATGATGGTTCCGATGTAGTTGAAGTTGTAGCAGCGGCAGAGCAGCGCAGTGTGCTTGAGAATATAGGGCTTTGACTACTGAATTAATGTTTTGATGGATGTTGTTTGCAAGTTTAATTAAGGATTTGATTAGATGATGAGCAGTAGTTTTGATTGGCTTGAGGGTGAAGTTTATGTCAGTTGTCCAATTTAATTAGGGTTCCAGTTCTTCTAGCAGAATTGGCTTGATAATGATTAGCATTGCTAATTGGCTCTGCGGATTTTGTGACTTAATTTGAATATTAAGTAAACTTAGGCCACTTCACTGAGTAACTGGTGGTTTTCTTTTTGGGTTCTTAATTTGGTGCTATGTTAATGCTTTAGTTAGTGGGAAAAAGAAATTAAGCACCGATTTGAGCATGCATGATTGATGATGAATGAAACGTTGCATTTTACGAGGACTAATCTAGATAAGTGATGATTTTTTTTTCTTCTGATTAACAATTTAAGATTTGTGTAGATAATTAATATAGTTAAGTCAGTCTTTAATTAATAACGTAAGTTTCAAATTTCAATCAATTAAAAAATCTCAAGTTGAATAGAAAAAATATTTAGAAACTTTTCTTAATTTAATCAAGCTTGAATTTGTAAAGAAGTTTATAAATTTATCTATACATGTAAGGTTTCACCTCATTTATTAATTTTCTCTAAATCCAAATAAAGCAATCTCGTTTATTAAATATCCGAATAGTGTTAAGATGGAGCATATAAGAATTTTGGGTCAAGGTCAAGCGATTTGATGGGCTGGATGTTGGTTGTGTGTATGATATCTGATTTGATCTGATGTGATCAGAGCTAATTTTGATATAGGTGATTATGGAATAGTTTGTTTGTGTTAGTTATTGTATCAATTAGGTTTAATTAGTATTTCACTTTTACAAATCAGGTTTTTGCTATCAATTAAACTCAATTCCTAAATTTTTAAATCAAACTAATTATTTTAATATGATTTTTAAGACTATATCCTGATCGGAAATGAATAAGTATTCATATATATAATAGATGAAACCGGATTTTCTTATATGAAAAATGGGTGATGTTTGTGTAAAAATTATAATTTTATTATAAAAATTATCCTAAATGGCCATTTAATAATTCCATGTGAATTAATTTTTAAAAAATATTATAGAGATAATCTTCAAAGCACCTATCACGTTACACTTATCTAAGAATAAAGGTCTAAAAGAACAAAAATAAAAACATATTTTATGAATAGTTATTTTCATTTATTAGTAAAAAAATTTAAAAATTTGCTCAAATGTAAACAAGAGAAATAAAATATAGTAAACACAGTCACTATTAATTTTTTATATTTCAATCACTAGATGAATGTTTAAACAACAATTAACTCAAGATTTGACTTAATTCTCAAGTTATTTTCGATATTAAATTGAAAATATTTTATAATTTAATTAAGATTAGAATTTATGTATAGATTTCTCTACTATTATCATATGCATATATATTGTCATGTCTTATTCGATTCTCAATTACTGGTTAACTCCATCTGGCAATGCATCATTTTGATGGATTATTTCAATGGCTTAGCTACGGTTCATTTAATTTAATTTATTTTTTTCTTTTTTTTAAAAATAATTTCCGTGCAACATAACAAAGTAGTATCATTTATTATTTCTCTACAGAGTGTTAACATGGAGCATAAGAAAAATTTGGGTCAGGGTTTGATGATTTCTGTGCAAAGTGCTAACATGGAGCATATGAAAAATTTGGGTCAAGATTAGGGTTTGATGGCCTAGATGTTGTTTGCTCGTATGATATTTGATAGATTAGTAGTTTTGACTTAAGTGATTATGAAATATTTTGCTTATATTAGTTATTGTATCATTTAGGTTTAATTAGCATTTCATTTTTTTTTTCTGTAAATAGCATTTCACTTTTACAAATTGGGTTTTTGCTATCAATTAAACTAAATTCCTAATTTTTTTAATCAAACTAATTATTTTAATATGATTTTTAAGACAATATCCTGATGGAAAATAAAAAAGTATCCATGTATTAGAAGTAAGCAAATTTTTTCAAAGAGAAAGTGGGTGATGTCTGAGCAATAATTATATTTTTAATATAAAAATTATCTTAATAATAATCTAAATGGCCATTTAATAATTTCATGTGAATTAATTTTTAAAAAATATTATAGAGATAATCTACAAAGTCACCTATCACTTAACAGAAATAAAAAATTACTTTACGCTAATTATTTTCACTTATTCATATGAAGTTCTAAAATAAATATTTATAAAAAAATTTGAAAATTCGCTCACATGCAAATAAGAGAGATAAAAGTTTACGTGATTAACATTAATTTTTTATATTTCAGTCATTAAATAAACATTTGATTAATATCGTACTTGCGATTTGATTTGATTCTCAAGTTGTTTTTAATATTAAATTGAAAATATTTGATAATATTTTCTAATTCGATTAGGTTTAGAATTCATGTGCAGATTTTTTCGCCAATCATATGCATATATATTATCATATCTTACTTGATTATTAAATTATGCATGTATATATATATATAATTACTTTCCTGTACACTTTATTCAAGTGCATGTAAATATATATATATATATATTTGTATTATATCTTCATTAACTAATGTTGGGGATAAGGAAATATTTAACAAAGATAAGAATGGATAGGATGAGTATTATCGATCTAATGAGTTTTAAGATTTTAGAAAGTATAAAAACAGCTTTACGATTTGTTTTGAGCATTAATTATTTGACTAACGATGTGTCTTAATAAGCAAATATTGTGGATAAATTGAATTGATGGAGATGGAGATGGGGTAAAAATTAAGTTTTAAAATTATTAAATTAAGCTTTATGTTTTGTTTCTAACATTAAATAAATAATAACTTTGGTGCTCTTGATATGAATAAATATAATGGTCTTCTTCAACTGCAGTATATTCAGTGGGTTGCAAGTTCGATTTTTGTTCTTCGCAAGAGTTAAAGGCTCAACTTACGATTTATCTTCTTTGAGGTAATCAATAACACGAACACCATGATCCGCACAAGGACGATCATTCCAAAAATAAATTAATATTGATATAAGAAAAAATTTAAAGTACAATAAGACATTTTATTCTAACTCCTCATATATATATATATATACATAAATATCACACAATAATTAAAATTTATTATACTAAGCTTTGCAAAAATAAACCCAATCAAATAAAATTTCTATCAAAAGTATTAATTACCATTTTTCTGTACTTATATATAAAAAGTAAATTTATGATGGAAAAAAATAATAAAATTTAAAATTAAGTATTTAAAATTATAAAAAAATTTATCCATCCATTAACAAAATTACAGGTTGTAGTTAAATAGTAAACTCAATAAAAAATCACAAATCTTAATTATTGTCTTAAATTATTATATTATTTTTTTCAATATTTAAAAAAAAAGAAAAAAATAAAATAGCTGGGTTGGTTCAGTGGTCACTTTTCCAATAAACTGCTAAATGGGCCAATCTCTAATAGTAAATAAATAAATATTCATGTATTACATGTACCTACATTTAATTAGATTTAGATTTGATTTCCTCAGATGTGGGTGTGATGACTACATAATAATTGTACTACTAATAAAAAATTTATCCCAACAAAAACAAAAAATAAAAAATTAAATAGCTCTGTCATCTGAATTCGTTTCCTAATTCCATTAGATTTAGAATTATGTCCAAATTTCTCCTCATATCTTAGGAATACTTAAGTAACTTGATTCTCAAGCTATTAGCTATATATGCATGTATATATATATATATATTTGCTTAGGCGCAGACTTGAGGCAAAAGTGCATAGTTCTCTGTTCTCCTGATCGATCACCCTGGTTGGTTTATTTTCTTGAAATCCAACACAAGATAAGAGTCCCTTTCTCTCTCTGTTGATGTCAAGGATGGTGATGGAGGACCCAGACGGCAATTTTGCCAAGTTTGTCGCCTTCACAGACAAGTACAAAGATGATTTAAAGAAGCTCCTGGCTAACCTCAAGGGTAACGAGAGGCTTGAGATAATCAGACGCATTTTTAGGCTCGAGAATTATGACGATGTAGACGCATACGAGCTTGGGTTGTTGGAGCCCAAAAATTCATCGGAGATGGAGAAGAAACCGGAAAAGAGTTCTGGAAAAAGAAAGCACTGTGACGCTGGACAGGGTGACGATCACGAAGCAAAAGCCAGGCCTAAGAAGACGAAGAAGAAAAAGGAGGAGGAGATAGATTCGGCTCCTTTGCCGGAGCCGCAACTGCCCGAAAAGCTCCGGCAAAGGCTGGAAAGGATGAACGGGTCGAATCCGGTTTTGGTGATTCAGAAAGAATTATACAAAACCGACGTGAGCTCTCAGCATGGCCGCTTGTCAATGCCGGAAAGCCAAATTCAGAAAGAATTATTTCTGACTGAAGAAGAGCTGCAATTGCTGGATTCTCGGAACGGGTCGGATCTGCAGGACATTAAGGCGATGGTAATCGGGCCGTCGAGCAGATTCGAGGGTGACGTGAGCTTGAAGAAGTGGAGCATGGCGAAGAAGTCCGGCAGCGTGACTTCGACGTACAATTTGGTGTCGGGTTGGAACAAGGTCGTGTCGAAGAACAAGCTCCGGCAAGGCATGGTGGTGCAGGTTTGGGCTTTCAGAAAGGAGTCGAAGCTCTGTTTTGCACTGGTTAAAGTTGGAGGCGAAGAAGAAGAAGAAGAAGATGGAGATGAAGATGAAGAAGATGATGGTGAAGGAAGCTCCCATGGCGGCACCGGCAGCGGAGATGATGATGGTTCCGATGTAGTTGAAGTTGTAGCAGCGGCAGAGCAGCGCAGTGTGGTTGAGAATACAGGGCTTTGACTACTAAATTAATGTTTTGATGGATGTTGTTTGCAAGTTTAAGGATTTGATTAGATGATGAGCAGTAGTCTTGATTGGCTTGAGGGTGAAGTTTATGTTAGTTGTCCAATTTAATTAGGGTTCCAGTTCTTCTAGCAGAATTGGCTTGATAATTATTAGCATTGCTAATTGGCTCTGCAGATTTTGTGACTTAATTTGAATATTAAGTAAACTTAGGCCACTTCACTGACTAAGTGGTGGTTTTCTTTTTGGGTTCTTAATTTGGTGCTTTGCTAATGCATTAGTTAGTGGGAAAAACGAATTAAGCACCAATTTGAGCATGCATGATTGATGATTAATGAAACGTTGCATTTTACGGGGATTAATCTAGATAAGTGATGAATTTTTTTTATTCTGATTAACAGTTTAAGATTTGTGTAGATAATTGATATAGTTAAGTCAGTCATTAACCAATAATGTGGGTCCTAAATTTTAATCAATTAAAGAATCTCAAGTTGAACAGAAAAAATATTTAGGAACATTTCCTAATTTAATCAAACTTAAATTTTTAAAAACGTCTATAAATTTACCTAGACAGGAGCATATAAGAATTTTGGGTCAAGGTCAAGGGATTTGATGGGCTGGATGTTGGTTGTGTGTATGATATTTGATCTGATCTGATGTGATCGGATTGGTAATTTTGATCTAGCTGATTATGGAATATTTTGTTGGTGTTAGTTATTGTATCAAGAAGGTTTAATTAGCATTTCACTTATACAAATCAGGTTTTTGCTACCAATTAAACTCAATTCCTAAATTTTTAAATCAAACTAATTATTTTAATATGATTTTTAAGACTATATCCTGATCGAAAATAAATAAGTATTCATATATATAATAGACAAACCGGATTTTCTTGTATAAAAAGTGGGTGATGTTTGTGTAATAATTATGATTTTAATATAAAAATGATCTTAAATGGCCATTTAATAATTCCATGTGAATTAATTTTTAAAAAATATTGTAGAGATAATCTTCAAAGCACCTATCACCTTACAGTTATCTAAGAATAAAGGTCTAAAAGAACAAAAATAAAAAAAATATTTTATGAATAGTTATTTTCACTTATTAGTAAAAAGATGTAAAAATTCGCTCACATATAAATGAGAGAAATAAAATATAGTCGACAAATTCTTTATATTTCAATCACTAGATAAATGTTTAAACAAAAATTAACTCGAGATTTAACTTGATTCTCAAGTTATTTTCGATGCTAAATTAAAAATATTTGGTAATATTTTATAATTTAATCAGGTTTAGAATTTATGCACAAATTTCTCTGTTATTATCATATGTATATATATTGTCATATCTTATTTGAATCTCAAATTATGCATATATATATATATTTTTATTAACTAATGTTGGGGTTAAGGGAATATTTAGGAAAGATAAGAATGGATGAGATGAGCATCGATTTGATGAGTTTTAAGATTTTGAAGAGATTAAAAGCAATTTTATGATTTATTTTGAGCATTAATTAATTGATTAATTGTGTGACTTAATAAACAAATATTTCAAACAGAATGAATTGATGAGGATGGGGATGAGCTTCTCGTGTTTTAGAAATATGAATTAATATTAAGTGGGAATAAAAAAAATCTTATATTACTATTCAAATTGAATTTTACAAATAAAAGTTTGTATTTTACAAAAATATAGGTATTGTGGCAGTCTTGCAGGTGCGGTATATTCATCAAAAAATAAATTAATACGTACTGATATAAGGAAAAATTAAAATACTATAACAGATTGTATTCTTGTCGTATATATACACATAATAATTTAACTTTGTTATATTAATATTTGAAGAAATAAACCCGATCAAATAAAATTTCTATCAAATATATTAAATATAAATAAAAAATTTGATAAACCTATATATATTTTTTAACTTTTATTTTTATATTTATATTTTATATGTCAAATCATTAATTAATTGTATGTATTATCTATCTAGAATTACCTGCTCTATAATACAGAACAATAGATTTTTTTTTCATTTATTTATTTCTTTATAATTATCTATTAACAAGTACATTAATTGTGTTTAGAACTCAATTAACTTCTTAAAAAGATAGAAGTTCCTATGTTAATGGAATTCCAATCTGCTGCTTCCATTCATATTCTCACTCCTCTGCAACTCCAACAGCAGCAGCAGCAGCAGCCATCATCCAGAGACTTCCAGAGGGCAACCATGGCGGACGGCATGATCAAGACGATCATACTCTCCTACGCTGTGGATCTTTCTCAGCTTCACCGTCATCGTCTACAACATGTACATCCTCGACAAGAAGCTCTACAACTGGCCGCACCCCATCTCGCTCACCATGATCCACATGACCTTCTGCTCCGCCCTCGCCTTCCTCTCCGTCCGCTTGCTGCGGCTGGCGGACCCGGTGGCCATGTCGCGGACCCGCTACCTCTCTTCCGTCGTCCCCATCAGCGCGCTCTACTCGCTCTCACACTCTGGCTCTCTAACGCCGCCTATATATACCTCTCCGTCTCCTTCATTCAGATGCTCAAGGCTCTCATGCCCGTCGGCGTTTACTCCATTGGCGTGCTCTTCAAGAAGGAGGCCTTCAAGGGCGCCACCATGGCCAATATGCTCTGTATTTCGGCCGGCGTCGCCGTCTCCGCCTACGGCGAGGCCAAGGTCCACTCACTGGGAGGGAGTCATCATCCAGCTTGCCGCCGTCGTCTTGGAGGCCACCCGCTTGGTCATGATCCAAATCTTGCTCAACTCCAAAGGTAACCCAGCCTAATCCCGTTAAGAGTTGTTATCTAATTCCGTTGTTGTCGATTGAGCGTGCCAATAATTTGCCAAAATTCCTTCCAGGCATCACGCTGAACCCGATAAATTCTCTCTACCACGTAGCGCCCTGCTGCTTCGTCTTTCTCTCCATTCCGTGGTTCTTCGTGGAGTATCCGGTTCTGATGGGGGCCCCGAATCACAGACCCGATTTGTTCATCTTCGGGGCCAACGCCTTGTGTGCATTCGGGCTGAACCTCGCCGTCTTCCTGCTGGTCGGAAAGACATCGGTGCTGATGATGAACGTCGGCGGCGAGGTGAAGGACTGGGTGCTGATCGCCTTCTCCTGGTCGGTGATCAAGGACAGTGTGACGGCGCTCAATTTGGTGGGGGTATGGGCTTGCTTTTCTGGGCGTGGTGTACTACAACCATTCCAAGTTGCAAGGGCTCAAGGCCCAGAAGGCCTTGGAGGCCCAGAAGCAGGGTGGTGAGGAATCTGAGCATTTGGTGGTGCAGGTGGATGGCCCAAAACCACAAAGAGATGGTTTGGTGAAACAAAGTGGCGAAGAAAACATTGACAAGTGAAAGACTGACTGACAAGTGACAAAGGAGTTACTTATAGTATTTATTTGGTAAATTTATTTATTTAGTGTATAATTAAAAGATTATTTAGAAAAAGTAAAGATTGGAAAATTGTTTAGTTTAAGTAGTTTCCTTTATTAAAATTCTAAAAAACAATAAAATCCCCGCTAAGAAAAGACTAAAACTGAAATCAATT
The DNA here is from genome assembly GCA_036245055.1 of Diospyros kaki. Lineage (NCBI taxonomy): Eukaryota > Viridiplantae > Streptophyta > Magnoliopsida > Ericales > Ebenaceae > Diospyros > Diospyros kaki. The sequence continues at coordinate 36,185,959 of BSEG01000001.1, read as the reverse complement.
ACCCCAATGCTGGTATGTGTATGTTGTGGTGGGTGCGACGGAAAGTCCAACGCTGTTAACTTATGTTAATTGAGAGGCACAAAGTGAAAATACTCTACAGTTGAGGGGGCACAGCTGCAATTACTTTTATAATATATATATATATATATGTGATGATGATGATGATCGCTTGGCTGATGCCTATATATTCATATAGATTCATCAAACGCCGCCTCTCTCTTTCCAGAGGTCGAAAAGGAGAGGCACAGGGAGATTGAGAGAGTGTGTGTTTGTTGGGTCGTCGTCTTTCACTTCCTTTCTCTCCACTGTGAATTCTTCGATAGCCTCCTAACAACTCCTCCTCTTGCCTGTGTGTTCCTTCTTACTTTCTTGAACAAATCCACTCTTTTGGCTCTGGAATCGATCAGAATCATGAAGCCTTGAGGCTTTTCCAGGGGATTTTGATCAATGGGTTGGGGAGAATCGAGGGTTTGGGAGGCTAAGAAAGATGGGGTTTCTCCGGATTCCGGATTGGGGCTTCAGTGGAGTCTACCGGAGGGTTCTTTCCACCCGGGCGGCCTCTTTGCTAGTGTCGGCCAAGTGGGAAACATGGGGTTCGGCATTTCACCAAATTCGCCCAATTCTCGGGACAACAATGGCGGATTCAAAGTGCCTTACACCGATTTGTACGTGAAGTATGTGTCGTCACCTGAAGGTGTACAGATTGTGGGTATTCCCCAGGAAACGGAGGTGGAAACGAAATTGAAGAAGAAAGGCGGGCTTAAACTCAAAATCAAGATTGCGAATCCTTCGTTGAGGAGGTTGATAAGCGGGGGTATTGCCGGGGCCGTGTCGCGGACGGCCGTTGCGCCATTGGAGACGATTCGGACGCATTTGATGGTTGGGAGTAGCGGCCATTCTACTGCTGAAGTTTTCGACAATATTATGAAGACGGATGGGTGGAAAGGATTGTTTAGGGGCAATTTCGTTAATGTTATTCGCGTTGCACCGAGTAAAGCAATAGAGGTCAGTGATTCTGGCTTTAACTGTTTGCTTTCTTGGGTTTGGTTTCCTTTATTATTGTCATGTTGTCAGTAATTGATTGTTTGTTAATGTATTGTGTGTAGGTTTTTGGCTTTAGTTTGAGCATGTTAGTTTGGAACAGGCATTCAATCTTGAAATGAGGAAATTAGGAACTTTTGTGCAATACTGGTTAGGTTTTTGTTTGGGAGAAATTTAGTAATGGAATGAAAATGAAATAAGTGGAATGAAATGCAAAATATTTACTCTTCGTTTGAAAGAGTAAGGAACGAAGAGTAATGGATAATGTTCTTGTGTGTGAGGACAATGGAACGGATGGAATGAAACGATATTAAACAACAAATACCGTTTTGATGAAAAAAATAGCGTGATTAAGTCAAAAATCAAATTTGAAATTTAAAAGACTAGTGAGGTTAATGATTGTCAAAACACAAAAGTTTTACCATTTGTTTTATGCCATCCATTTTCTCCCAATTCGGGGGAGACAGAATAGGGCTTTGGATGTGTTACCATCTATTCCCATTTCATTCTATTACTATTCTCTCTCCAAACAAGAATGCTTTTCCATCGATTCCCCTTCTTTCCCCCATCCCAAATGCACTGTTAGGGGAGTGTGGTTCAAGTCCTTGCTATAAATTTTTTCCAACCTGACATTTTTGTACAACTACTCTAGGTTTGTTGGTTCTTGTTTGTACTTGTTTATTGTTAAAACTTAAACATAAAAGTGCACTAGCTGGTTATGTTTGTCCTTCTGCATCTTTTATAATCCTACGCACTAGTTCATAACTTAAGTATATAGGATCTTTCTAGCATCCATGCCTAGTTTATGTTCTAGCGCATGGTTTATAATGCACAGAGGAAAATAACAAACTCCACATATCCATTTTCCTCTCAATCCAGCAACAAGAGAGCAAACATTAGTGTGTATATTCAAAATATAAAAGTAAACACTGTCATGTAATAAACCTGTTGTAAGGGGGTAGTAGTGCAATTATCTATAATTAGGGGTAGAAAGGAAGCATTTGATATTAGCTAGCTATGAGGGTGGTACTAAATCAGTTGCTGCATTAGCAGCATGTACATTCTCATGCATGTGGGCGGTTACAGCCCACTAAAGGATAAGGTATCCAGCTACATATAGGCTGAATCCTTTCCTACGGTTATGTACGAAAATATCAAAGAATCTTGGATTCCAATTCTCTCTCTTTCTTTCTTTCTGTGCAATTCTTGTTGCTTCCTCATTTTACTGTTTGATCGGAAACCATTGTCCGCTTCAGGAAGCTGACAATCTTAGTATCAGAGCAGCTCTTGGGTGACAATGGTACTCACAAGAAATTTTAATCATGGTCGACGGAACGAGAATGAAACAAATGGAGTCTCAGCTTCAGCAAGTGACGACAACCATAACAGAGATGCAAAATCGGATGGGAACGCTCGAAACCTCTATTGGAACTGGAGTGGATTCCCGAATCGATCAAGCGATGGAACGCTGGAGGGTGGAAAGTCGCGAGCAGAGCAACTTGTTGCGGGAATAGTTGATGGAGCAAATACAGTTGATTGTGTGCATGTTCACCAATCAACAACTCATAAGGCTCTCACTCGAGTTTCCTCCGAGGGAAAGAATGGAGCCCATTTTTCTCGAAGTGGGGGTAGAACCGCGACCGATAGGAACGTCGAATTTTGAGTTCGAGACAGACACGGTGGGGGAGAATGTAAGAGAAAGGAGGCAGGGAGCACCGGTTAATCGGCACAATCCGAATTACCTCATGCCGAAGCTCGAGATTCCATTGTTCGAAGGGGAGAATCCGAGGTGGTGGACACAAAGGTGTGAGCAAGTCTTCTCCCTATATCAAATTCCGGAACAACAGAAGATCACCTTGGCTGCTGCTTACTTGAATGACATGGGAGCTGCTTGGTATCAAGCATGGCTCGCGGTTAAGGAGGGAAGCCCTTGGAGTGTGTTTGTAGAGGACCTATGTGTGAGGTTCGGAGATAAAAGCATGAGGGATGTAATCCAAGAGTTTAATAAGCTCAAACAAGAAGGAACGGTCCAGGCCTATCAATAGAAATTCGAGGAGTTGAGATCGATGATGATGGTGCACAACCCTCAGTTAACTGAGGAATACTATGTCTCAAGTTTTATCAGCGGTTTAGGGGAGGAGGTGCGGCCTATGGTAAAGATGTTACAGCCCTAGACGGTGAAGCAAGCAGTGGAAGGTGCAAGGCTGCAGGAAATGATCGTTGAAGCAATGATAAAAAAAACAGAAGAATCAAATGAGGGGGGTGATAATAGGAGGATGGCAAGCGAATAGGTTGGCACCCAGAGAAGGGGGGTCCAACGGTAGAGGGGTACTGGCCCTACCTAACCCCAATCCAGTACAGTCCCTGGGAGGTAAACTGATGGAACAAAGGAGGGTAGCGGGCTTATGCTACAAATGTTGGGATAGGTATTTCGTGGGACACAAGTGTAAGAGGTAGTTGTTGCTGTTGGAAGGGGAAGACGAGGAAACTAAAGAAGGAGAAGAACTTTCGAAAAATGAGAAAGAGGACCAAGGGGAAATCTCTCTGCATGCTTTGAAGGGGGTGAACAATAGCAAGGTTATCAAGGTGGAAGGAAGAGTGAACAATCAGCCGATCATGGTTCTCATAGATAGTGGGAGTACTCACAGCTTCTTGGATGAAGCTGTGGCAAGAAGACTGGGGTGTGAGGTAAGCTTGTCCAATCCCCTATCAGTAATGGTTGCCAATGGCAACAAGGTGGTGAGCCAATCGTTTTGTAAGGGTTTCTGTTGGGAGATGAATGGAGAAAGATTTTCAACAGATCTGAGGTTGCTCAAGTTGGGAGGTTGTGATGTAGTGCTTGGGGTGGATTGGATGAAGGGAGTGAGCCCAATCAGCTTCGATTTCAATAAGATGGAGGTGACTTTCGAAAAGGATGGCAGCAAAAAGGTCCTGACGGGCAATGTGGAAATGGGGGTGCGTAAAATCATCTCGGGTAAACGGCTGAGAAGGATGTTCAGGGGCAGAATTCCAAAGGTGGCTCAACTCTTCACCCTCCATACGGTGGAAATTTCGGAGGAAGGCCCTAATCAAGAAGGAGAGGTATGTGTGGTGGTCAGCAGCAAGACATCCAGCCAGCGAAAGGTACAAGAACTGGACTCCCTTAATCTACTTTTGATTGAGTATAAGGACCTCTTTGCTGAACCTCATTCCCTTCCACCCAAAAGAGTTTTTGATCATTCTATTAACTTGAAACATCAAGCCGAACCTGTGAACCTAAGATCTTACCGATACTCCCCTAAACAGAAATCTGAAATTGAGCTACTCATCAAGGATATGATAAGTAAATCTCTCATCCAACCCAGCAACAATCCTTTTGCCTCACCTGTTTTGCTTGTCAAAAAGAAGGATGGAACATGGAGATTTTGTGTTGATTATCGACAACTAAATTCCATAACTATCAAAGACAAATTTTCCATACCCATAGTAGAAGATTTACTTGATGAACTTAAGTATGCCACTGTTTTTACCAAATTAGATCTTAAGTCGGGTTATCATCGGATTTGAATGAAACCCAAAGATATTCACAAAACAGCCTTCAAAACCCACCAAGGGCATTATGAATTTCTTGTAATGTCTTTCGGTTTGACCAACGCCCCGGCTACTTTCCAATCCTTGATGAACCGAATCTTTGAACCCTACCTCCGCAAATTCATTTTGGTGTTCTTCGATGATATTCTAATCTACAACCCCTCCTTTGATTAGCATATCTATCACTTAAAAGCCACCTTTGAAGTCCTTAGGTTCAATCAATTGTATATTAAGGAGTCAAAATGTGCCTTTGCTCAAGAACAAGTGGAATACTTGGGCCACATCATATCTAAAACTGGAGTGAGCACTGATCCCAGCAAAGTGGCAGCCATGATAGGCTGGCCGCGACCCACCAATATAAGAGGACTGAGGGGATTTATGGGGTTGACGAGCTACTACCGTCGGTTTGTTAAAAACTATGGGGTCATCAGTCGACCCCTGACAGATTTATTGAAGAATGATGGGTTTCATTGGAGTTCAGAGGCAGAAAAAACATTTGCTGATCTTAAGCAAGCTGTCAGCAAGGTTCCTAGGTTGGGGTTGCCGGATTTCAGCAAACCCTTTGTGCTGGAAACTGATGCGTGTGCTAGTGGAATAGGAGTTGTATTGGTTCAAGATGGCAGACCCCTAGCCTTCTTGAGCCAAGCGCTAGCACCTAAGCACTTGGGATTAAGTATATATGAAAAAGAATTGCTGGCTGTGTTAATGGCAGTGGACAAATGGCGCCACTATTTGGAAAGAGGCACATTTGTGATCAAGACAGACCATGAAAGTCTGAAATTTTTATTGCAACAACGGTTAAATACTCATTTGCAGCAAAAAGGGATGACGAAACTAATGGGGTTAGACTATTCTATCCAATATAGAAAAGGGAAGGAAAACAAGGAGGTCGATGCCTTGTCGAGGTGTTTTGAAGAAGGTCAAATGGCGACTGTAACTGTGGTGATCCCAGATTGGTGCCAAGAAGTGAGTGCAAGTTATGAAGCAGATGAAACAACTAAAGAACTGCTGTAGTAATTGGTGATCAACCCCACGGCTAGAACAGGGTATACATTGGTGAACGGCATCATCAGGTATCAAGGAAGAATGGTTCTGCGAAATGACATGCGACTCAAAAACAAAGTGATTGCAGCTCTGCATAATTCACCCATGGGAGGACATTCGGGTATTGTCAACATTCGTCCCAAGGTGAGGCAACTCTTTCAGTGGCCGGGATTAAAGAAGGAAGTTATGGAATTTGTAATGGGGTGTGACACGTGCAAGAGGTGCAAAACAGAGAATGTGGCCTACCCGGGTCTATCATAGCCATTGAATATTCCAGGGGGGCCTTGGGAGAGCATCTCCATGGACTTCATTGAGGGACTTCCAAAGTCAAAAGGTAAGGACTCTATCATGGTAATAGTCGACAAATTCACCAAGTACAGCCACTTTGTGGGGCTGTCTCATCCATATACTGCTAGGGAAATTGCTAAAATCTTCATGGATCAGATAGTAGCATTGCATGGAGTCCCCAAGGCCATAATATCTGATAGGGATAAGATCTTCACTAGCCTGTTTTGGAAGGAGTTAATGCAACTATTAGGAGTCAAGTTGAACATGTCAACAGCCTATCACCCAGAATCTGATGGGCAAACAGAGAGAGTAAACCAAAGCCTAGAAATGTACTTGAGGTGTCTATGTTTTTTGCAACCAAAATCATGGCATAAGTGGCTGGCCACTGCTCAGTGGTGGTACAATTCTTGCCACCATAGTGCCATCAAAAGGTCCCCTTTTGAAGCACTTTACGGCTACAAACCACCACTACTTCTGGGGGTGGGAGAGACATCCTCATTGGCAGCCCTAGATACCTACCTCCAGCAAAGACAACAGACTCTACAACTGATTAAGACCGAGCTGGCCAATTCAAGAAACCGAATGAAACAATTTGCGGATAAAAGGAGAAGTGACAGGCAGTTCCAAGAAGAGGAAAGAGTTTATTTGAAATTACACCCAAGGCACCTGAAGTCCCTATCCTCAGGACCTATCTCAAAGCTGCAATCCAAGTACTATGGGCCATTCTTAATAATTGCCAGGGTGGGCAGTGTGACTTACAAACTATAGCTTCCAGAAAATTCCAACATCCACCCGGTATTTCATGTTTCGCTCTTAAAAAAATCAGTGGCCGAGCAACAGGTCAGTCTACACTACCTAATTTTATACAAGATGTGGAGCAGCCAAAAGAACCTAGAGCAATTCTGGATAAAAGGGTGATCTACAAGCATGGAGCCCCCATCTCTCAAGTATTGGTCAACTGGTCGGGCCTACACACAGATAATAATACCTGAGAATACCTCCCAGATCTACTTAATCAATTTCCCCGAGCTGCAAGCCTCTTTAGTATTTCTTGAGGACAAGAAAATTTTGATGAGGGGGGGTATTGTCATGTAATAAACCTGTTGTAAGGGGGTAGCAATGCAATTATCTATAGTTAGGGGTAGAAAGGAAGCATTTGATATTAGCTAGCTATGAAGGTGGTACTAAATCAGTTGCTGCATTAGCAGCATGTACATTCTCATGCACGTGGGCAGTTACAGCCCACTAAAGGATAAGGTATCCAGCTATATATAGGCTGAATCCTTTCCTACGGTTACGTACGAAAATATCAGAGAATCTTGGATTCCAATTCTCTCTCTTTCTCTCTTTCTCTCTTTCTCTCTTTCTTTCTTTCTTTCTTTGCAATTCTTGCTACTTCCTCATTTTATTGTTTGATCGGAAACCATTGTCCGCTTCGGGAAGGTGACAAACACTTTATTTGCTTGTAGTTTCTTCATTTCAGGCCTAATACCTTGGGAACAAGTCTTTAAGTTTGCTCCTCTTCATTGTGCAAGGAATCTACTTCCAATCATCATTTTGTCTTCTATTGTCTAGTGCGATGAGTTTTGCGATCTCATTTGTTATTTGGAGGCCAATGTCCAAAAATGGGCAGCCATCAAACAATTGTTGAATTAAAGAAATGGCAGTTTGGTATTCTTTTCTTGAAGCATTTTTTATTATTGTTTGGTGGAGTAGAAGGGTTAGTTGTTTTAGGACCCCCCATATTCTTATTTGGAAGCCAATATCAGAAACTGAGGTTTGAAACTTGCAAAGAGAATTAGAATTTAAGAAGCATTGGCATTTCTGCAGTTTGGATCTCTCTCTGTCTCATCATACATCTATATTGTGCACAGGACTAAGTTGAACAGTTCCTAAGAAGTTGCTTGTTCGAGCATCCTCCCTACTAAGCTTATTGCTTATCTCAGTTGGATGACATGTTCGATACCTTGGTGTTGTCAACTTACCCTCCACCCTTGCATGCGCCCCTATGATTTAATCACTGGTTTTGAATCTTTTATATCCCATGATGTCATGATGTTCTTTTAACCCCATGAGTCTGGGTCAGGCTCAGGGTTGGGCTCGTGCTCATGTGGCAACTATGAAAGGAATGCCCCTCAATTAGGATGCCTGGTAGTGGTACTGGAGAATTTTTATTTTCACTTTAGTTTGGTCTCAGAAATTTCATTTCTCACACTAGTTGGCTTTCTGTCAAAGGTTGATATTCTTTCAAGAACCGAAGCATCTTTATTTGATTTTGGATCAGGACTCAAGCACTGCCATCACACTAGTATAGACTGATATGTTACCACATCTTCACTGATACCCTCTTTGAATCTCTTTGCAGTTATTTGCTTATGATACAGTCAACAAGGCTTTGTCCCCAAAGCACGGGGAACTGCCTAAACTCCCTATCCCTGCCTCACTGGTTGCAGGAGCCTGTGCTGGAGTTAGCTCCACTTTGGTAACTTATCCATTAGAGTTGCTTAAAACACGTCTAACCATTCAGGTAAATTTCGATCCACATCCAAAAATTTCATCCAGCATTAGAACTGAAATTTTCAATGCAACATATCTATATTGAAGGGCTATGTTGAATTTGCAGGGAGGTGTTTATGATGGCCTGTTTGATGCATTTATAAAAATATTGCAAGAGGGGGGACCCCGGGAGCTCTACAGAGGCCTCACTCCTAGTCTTATTGGGGTAATCCCATATGCTGCCACCAATTACTTCGCTTATGACACATTAAGGAAAGCATACCGGAAAGTATTCAAGCAAGAGAAAATCGGCAACATAGAGACCCTTCTGATCGGATCTGCTGCTGGTGCGATTTCAAGCAGTGCAACTTTCCCACTGGAAGTGGCTCGCAAGCACATGCAGGTTGGAGCTGTGAGTGGGCGAGTGTACAAGGACGTGCTCCATGCTCTCTCGAGCATACTTGAACAAGAAGGAATCCAAGGTTTGTATAAAGGTCTCGGCCCGAGCTGCATGAAACTGGTGCCTGCTGCTGGGATTTCATTTATGTGCTATGAAGCTTGCAAGAGGATACTGGTAGAGAATGAGGAGGAGGCATAGGGGAGAAATTTCAAAGGAACGGAGGAAACCGAGTTGATAATTTACACCTATCTCTACTTTACCTATATATGATGGGGGGCATATATATATAGGTGAAGATGGTAGGAGAAATTTTTTATTTAGATGGGAGTTATGCTGCATCTTTTTGTACTGAATATTTATTTACTTTGGCTTTCATTCAGTCCTAGGAGGCCGGTTTTTGGAGTTAAAACGATAGTCTTTAAGAACCCATTACTGAAATTTTGTTGATTTCTTCTGATCTGAAAATGATTGGATTTATTATTATTACTATATTATACTATTCTAAAAATTGTAGCGGCCAACCACTGAGCTTGTGTTAATTTAGATGACCAGCAGGACAAGGATACGAACAATAAATAAATGGAATCTGCGGAAGGATCCAATGAATTAACTTAATTTAAATTGAATGATGAAGTTGTCGAGTCCTAAAATACAAAGATTTAACGAACAAAAGAATGGCCACACATCTTCACTACTCGTTTTTATACAAAAGAAAGATTGATGAAACCCCAAAAAAATGATGTCCACGGCCACTAGCAGTCGATGCCACACTGAGCTTTCGACGCAGATTTGTTGGTGTCTGATGCGAAGGGATCTATCCGGACCCAAAGTATGGAGAAGATAGAGGCAAGCAGTGTGGACCAGACGATGACAATTGTTGGGGGGCGATTTTGGCGACCCAACAGACCCTTGACGAAGGGATACAAGTGGACAATGACCCAAATGGAGAAGAACAGCTTGCCTAATAGAGGTCCCCATGACTGATACCCTCTGTTTATGGCATACGAAACACCCGCCACCATGCCGACCAAGTTCACCATCAGGACTGTGGTTGGAGGAATGAGGAGCGATGTCCATTTGAACACGTAAAGCTCTGAAAACTCCCCGCCATCGTCGGTAGATGCCTTTGAGGTGACAGTGAAGTTGGTGTCGATCCCTGCAAACACTTTCAGGAGCCCCTGGAAGACAGCAAAGAGATGCGCTGATATGCCACCAATTACCCAGAACTGTTCGTTTCTCCACCAGTCCTCGATGCCCACACCGCTCCATCTGAGCTCCAGTATGCCGGTTGCGAAAATGGACACGAAAAGAAGGATGAACCACAAGCTAGCATAGTTACTAATCTGCAGGAAATTTAGTCAGTAACACTACTAAGAAGTAAAGAATGGATGCCAATGGCAAGGATAACCGTAGCAGAGGGAGTACTTAAATTCTGAAACTTCTTGACAAACACCGCAATAATCTTCTTGCAAGAAACAGGAAGCAGATTAATTTCCAATTTTAATGCTCAATACAGGAGGAAAGGCAGAAGAGTAAGAAAAGGAAGATTAGGAAATAGTCCGCACATATAAAGTGGATATAATTTGAGCGGAAAATCATGAAATAGTTCAAGGGGTTGTTTAAAGTATTGAACTAGCTGTCCAGTTATGAGGATTAATTACTAAAAATCTTTGAAATATGGATCCATCTAATAACCAGAGTTGGTAGAACTACATGGCTAGGATGCTTAGGAGGGGATACAACCAGAGTCAGCAATCTAATTCTAATAACCAGAGCAAGGTTGAACTACACATCCTTAATGTTTCTAAAGATTTAATCAGGCATCCACTTTTTCCTACGTTCATTGGTTGAATTTTGTAATATGGATCTCTCTATACACAGGACAGATTGATCAGCTATGTTCCAAAACTTTCAAGTTCGCCTCATCTTGCCGTAAGCCTGGAGCTTACCAAGCGTGCTAAGGACCAGGGGCACTTACAGCCAATAGGAAGTTGTTCGGTCTTTTAGAATTGAGACTAAAGATGCTTCCAAACTAGTATATTTGAATATACAATGAAAACAAAGTAACAATCAAATGAAAAATTATTCTTTTATGTGCTAAATTGAAACTGTTTGCTTACCTCAGGAATGATAAATTTTCCAGTGAGAAGACAAATGGCAGGAAGCACACAATAAGCAAGCAGAGGGATAGAGGTGAGAGGATAAACAATGGTATTAATATATGCCAGCCTCTCCAAAAGCTTCAGTCTCCCATTGTAGCCATACCATATGGGGCAATGCCTACTCAGAAGAATCTCAATCGATCCCAAAGCCCACCTAAGAACTTGATTCAAACGATCAGAAAGATTAATGGGGGCAGATCCCTTAAATGCTGGGCGATGAGGCATGCAGTAGATTGAAATCCATCCTCGTGCATGCATCTTAAACCCAGTCAAAATATCTTCTGTCACGGACCCATAGATCCATCCAATCTGATTGGGGAGGGGATTGTAAGTGAGAGAGAGAGAGAGAGAGAGAGAATTCTGGTTAGTTTCGTAAATTAAGCATAGTAGCCATTTACAAATGCTTCATGTTGCACTGCTGTCTAAACTACCTCTTTGCCCCATTCGGTCTTCTCCTCATACCCACAGCTAATAACATGGAATGCTTCTTTTAGAAGAATTTCAGGATTGCTTGATGGTGGAATGCCCCCTTGCTCCGTAAAGATTCCAGCAATAAAAACTGGAGATTGACCAAAACGCTTTTCTAAGCTCTTCAGAAACGCAAGTGACTTTTCATCATCATCTCCTGAAGAATAGAAATGCAGTTACACAGCATGAACACAAAACAGGTTTGATGTTGCATATAAAAGTGTTGAAGGGAAATTAGTTGACCATGCATAATAAAGTAAAATTAGATGGATTAGATCAAATGAAAAACAAGTAACTAAATCTGGCACACTAGTGATTGGAAAATAATGTTGAATCAAAAGCCAACTAACCATAAGCTGGCAAAAACTGGATTTGAAGTCAAAACTTGCTTTAAATCTAATGCACTGTGGACACCTTTTTGGTGTGTTTCTGATGTAGAAAATCATCAAAGTTGCTAAAGACCAGAATTTAGTATTTGTGTAAATCATTCTTAAAAAGGTATCAATGAACTTGTTATAAATACCCACCTTCACCTTCAACACCATCATCTGTGTCCTCCTCATTGAAAAAGGGAATGGTAGATTCTGTTCTCTTAACCGCTCTCATTTTAGCAATGTATTTCTTGTTGCCTCTCCTACCCTTCTTCCTTGAACCACCACAACTCTTAATAATAATGCTTGGTTCCAAATCTTCCTCTGTTAAGACTGGATCATACCCATATAGTGCTTTCCTGTTGAAACAACAACCAGTTCCCACATAGACTGGTCCCTGTATCCCATCAAGCCCTTTCAAGTTGATCTGTAACATGAGATTTAGCATGGACTTAAAAGGCTACAAGCATGACAATAGAGATGAATAACATTCATGACAATGATTGATAACGAACGTGTCAAGTGAACCTACATCAAAAAAGACAATATTACGATTAGCATATCGATCGTGCAAGTCAATGCCATCAAAACGTTGTGGAAACTGCACATAGCAAGTTTTCTTTCCAAGATCAGGATCCATCATGAAACACATGGCTTCCTTAAGACATTTGCTATTGTTGAAGTAGTGATCACAATCCACATTCAAAATGTATGCACCATTGGTTAGGATAGCTGAAGCTCGAATCTGAAGATGACAAACAAAAAAAAAAACAAACATGTAAGGAAAAGTAATGACATTTCATTAATTAATTAGAACAAGTAGGTCTATAGTAGGAACTCAGGTAAAATTCCTACTTGCATATCAGGAAACGAATCATACTGTGGGAAAAAAAAAAAAGGCGCACAAAGTTTCATGATCCAGTTGTCCCCCCACCACAAACCAAAAAACAAAAAAAGATGGACGATAGAAACAATTCCTATTCAAAGCTCACAAGATTGAAATGTGAAATAAAGTTAACTTCAGCTATCCAAAATACAGAAAAACTGTCCTAAAAGAGTCGAAAGTCCCAAACCAGGAAGAGTCATTTCAGTGGAGACAAAAAGTAAAAGGAAAAATCAAAACCAGAAGAATTCACTACAAAACTCCACATAAATGCTGCAAGGTGCACAACATAATTAGTACTAAGCTCAAATTATGGAGGGACGCCTTGGAATCCAAAAGTTTCAACTTGAAGTTACCAGATATATAGAACACAAGTGTAGTAAAAATAAAAGTATGGATGATGTTTTGGTGAAACTTAAAAGACCAAGTTATCCCTAGAAAAAAATCAGTTTAAATATCACAAATTGATTGTTAAAAAAAGTAGATATTATCGAAAATGTTACCTATAGAAGCAAGGCATTTTTGCTATAATAAAGTCCCTTCATAGTCAAAAGGAAACTTTTATAAGATGGCTGTAAGATCATCTTTATTGGATGAGTCCAAATATTGGGCAAGGAAGTACCAAAATGTGCAAAATATGTGTAACTAAAATAAGAATGTTATAGTAGATGTGCAGTGATACAAGGGAAGTAGAATTAGAAAAGAAACTATAAGGTTAGAGTGGCCCCTAATGAGAATAAGACATGTGAGATGTGACTAGAATGATTTAGACATGTGAAAAGAAGATCAATGAACCCCCACCATAAAATAAGTTGATAGAATATTAATTTGTAACCAAAAAGGTAAAAGAAGACTAAAAAAAACTCGGTGGGAAACACTTAAAGACATGACATAGTATATAAGAGCCTACGAAAAGATATAGTCACAGATAGAGATGACTGGAGAACTAAAATTCATCTAGTCTACCCCACCTAGCAGGAGAAAAACTTGTGATGATGATGAAATATTGCATCTGCACATTATGGTATGTGGCTATACAATTTCCAAAGTAAGACGAGTGCCCTGTAACTCACTGACAAATTCAACTTCAATAACATTGATGGCAGTAATAGAATATTACTTGCAGGTTTTAGTGATTTCACATGTTGATCTAACAATCAACATGGGCCTGTTCCAACCATCAGATTATTATGAATTTTATGCATGTATGTCAATGGTAGCCCCATATAATCATAAAACGGCAAATACTGAATTTTTTTCACATATTTGTACAATTACTGCACCTACTAGACAAGCAGACTTTTGAAACTTGTAATGCTTGTTTAACATGCTAAGAGTGATGGAGATAGCGGACCAAAGCATTCATTGCTCCAGCTTTCTTGTGATGCTGAAAGCCTGGACGCTTCTCGCGAGAAACATAAACCATCCGTGGTAGCTCATTGCCATATATATCAGGGCCCCTACCGTTGCCTAAGAAAACCTATTTACCACAAAAATAATGGGTGACGATAGAGAACGGATTAAAAAACAAAAAGTGCAGGCATTTCTGATTTCATATAAGCTAAGAACAATATTTGTACCTGAATCATTCCTGTATGATCCCTTGGGTTATTTCCAGGCCAAGGAGCTCCATCTGGCATTGTCCAACCTTCTTCAGGCATCTTTTGTGCTCCGGCAACATATGCATTGATTCTTACCTTGAATTCTTCATATTCCCTCTGTTAACCAATTAATACAATAAAAGTATAAAAAATAAATGTTGACTGCAAATTTTAATTATTTCATCTAGATTAGCATATGAAGTACAAAAAATAACACTGAATTGCCTCCTTTTCAATTGCTATATTGAAAGTGATTTAACCCCTTTAAAAAATGGAGAAATCCTAAAGATTACAGATGACAACATTCATATAATGCCAAGGCAACCCATAAAAGCACATCAGTCGAAGGGCCTGGAGTCTGCAAGTTCACACATTAAAGGGCTTTGCTCGAATTGAGTAGAGTGAAACAGTCAAAAATGAAATAGAAGGTAAAAAAGAAGTCAATTTTGTATAAAATAATGCATAAAATGGTTTCATTATTTTCAAATAAATTAACTATCAAAGCAAATAATTTTCAGAGGAATTTTACTAAAATTTCAAGTACCTTCAAGAAATGACTCTCCTAGGAACTTTGGACTAATGATTTTCTTTGGGGGCCCTCAAATATTATCTAGCTGAGGTGGATGAGGTGTGTTTGCGTAAGTCAGAAATGGGGGGTACAGGTCAATCAGTTTCTTCCTCTCGACATTGTTCTTATTGGTGTGTTTGCCTAGACAACTTTGGTTTCTCTTTTTAATTTTTGCTTAATCACTCTCTCCCAAAGTTTTATTGTGACTCATTAGCTTGGTTCCTCCCTGATTTCTAGAACTTTGAGATCACATTGACAATTTTTGTTAAAAAAATTGTCCTTTCTCCCAAGCATTTTAATAATACTTTCAGAATATTCTCTAGTCCAATTGCTTTACTATTCTTTTATCTTTTTCAATTCTTACTTTATGTCGTTCGGATATATACATATCTTTACTATTCTTTTATCTTTTTCAATTCTTACTTTATGTCATTCGGATATGTACATATCCATGGAAATGTGTAATGCCTACCTTCTTCAAAGTTACAAAGATGCCCCCCTAGCATAACACTTATTTCTCCACTTAATTGAATAACTTTGAGAAATGCTCCATTTCTTCGTCATTGCCCACTCATTTACTAGTACTTATTGGTTTTCATCTTCTATGCATTTTACTTGGCTCAAATCCCATATTTGCATTCGTATAAGAGTTGCAGGATCTGTAATTTATTAGCAAGTATCTAGTTTATGTATTTCTCATTTCTTGAATCAGGTCATTGGTAAGATTTTTATAGACTTTTGACTTGCTCCACTAACTTCCTTTTTTTCTTTTTTTTTGCCAAACTATACCTTTTCTTCATTATGACATTTATGTAAAGTTTGATTTTTTTTTGTAACTCTTCATTCCACCACCAACTCTTTTTAATTAGAAATCAGTGTTCAGAAAACAAGAGTGGGGTATCAAACCAAAAAGGGGATAGGTTCACATTTTAGTGGTCGTGCGGTCGAAGCAAGATGTATTTTTATAAGATAAATAAATATGATTAACTAAAATTATGATATAAAAATTAAAACAAAAAATCCTTTATGTTATCCTTAATAGATTTAATAAAGTATTAAGGAACATTGTCTTATAATTAAAAAAAGTTTTATACAACAATATTACCTTGAACCATATTAGTTCTTGAGTTTAGCACCCCTCAGTCCAGTCTAATTCCACAGATCAGTTCTTGAGTTTAGCACCCCTCAGTCCAGTCTAATTCCTCAGATCATTGTTTGAGACTTTTTCCTTTGACTTTACTATAACATTTTTTGTCATATTACAAATAGAAGTAATAATTCCACCACCAAAGACTCTTCCTGATGATACCTTATCCCAAAAATAAAAAAAGAAAAGAAAAAGGATTTAGAAAAAATGGGAAGGCTGCAGCCTGTATTTAAAAAGATACTATTTCTCCCCACCCCCTTCTTAAATGGCTAACTTGTAGTGAAATGCATTGATGTTCAGTCAACAGGCAGATTAACTATGCACATGTTTGAGAAATCTCCTCCTCTACTGGTGGATGTATCTATGTGCTGCTAATATATTCTTATGATTGATTGGTGAACCATGCAATTTATAGAGTACTAAATTGTACAACCTACCATAATCAACCAAATTCATGCTACTAACAGAAGGTTCCGCTAAGACTAAGATGACTTGGTAATGACTGCTCTAGCCACTCGACTCAAATTTAGATACCTGTTCAACAGAGTGACAACTTAGAACAAGTCAGACCACATTATATGTTGGATGGAGTCACCTATATTTGTGGCATAGCAGTGCCAAACATTTTGTGGTCTAGTTCAGGATAGGTCATGCAGCCAGCATGGTAGTTGGGCATGCATAGAACAAAACATTTACTACAATACTAAGCAGAAGCTTCTGTTCTATGCATTGAAACCTGTTGTTTATCAATTATCATACAGTAAACAAAAGCAAGAAGTATATAGAAAGGGAACACAGTCCACAAGGCTGCCGAGTCCCAACATCCTTAAGAATTTATGATTTGAAATACCTCTAGTGTTCATTACGACTTCACCAAACCCCCACCTATTTTGCTGTCTCAGTTTCCATTGCAGCATATTGCACACTGGTTACCACTTTAGCTCAATTCCCCATTTAATCATGCCATGCTAAAGAATTTAATCATGTCATGCTTGCTTCTTAAATTTTTTTTTTCTTAATTCTCACATGCTCCTATACTTCTATAATCTTCAAAACATTTTTGCTCGTAACTTTCAAATGAACTCAACCACATAACAATACTGTGGAAGAGTATCCATTGAATCTGACAATCACCACTCTGATAAGGCTAGTCCTAATTTCTTGCTTCTTATTAAGGAGCAATTACAATTTGTTCCATCACAGACAGCAGTATTGTCTTGAAAATGTTCAATATGTATTCAAGCAAGGGTAAAAGTTTTTTGTGCCACACTGCAAGGATACACAAGAAAATCAAAAGTACACATTAGCAGCTAACTCAATCTTTGCTTTATGCGATGCATATTATTGCAGTATCATTTCTTACCTTCATTGCCCTGCGCTCTTTCACAAAAGAAGGCTGTATCTTGTCCTTCAAATAATCTATCTTTCGAGCAAAATAGAATTCAGGAGCCCTAGGCTCAATACTATGCTTCTTGCAGAAAGGCACCCATTTCCTTGCAAATTCTGCCGTCTCAGACAGAGCAATAAAGGTTAACACGGCTGATCCATCATCAGAAACATAACAAGAGACTTTGTCTACAGGGTAATCCACGGCAAGGATGGACAGCACAGTGTTAGCTGTTATAAGAGGGGGCTCTTTCATTGGATCCACCGTACTGACAAAAACATCAATAGGTGCTAATTGTGAAGGATTCCCTTCCCTGTCATATCTTCAACAAAAGAAACATAAATGATTTCAGTATGGTAGTAAAATTATCCCAAAATAGTCCCTCTGACTGAAAACCAACTTAGTGCCCAGCTGTGCATGAGGGATGCTTTGCAAATAAATTAAATTCTACTGACCTCAAGGCAAGCCTATCCAGGTATGTCTCACGATTGACAGGTGACCATTTTGGAAACTGATCCAGAAGCCAGGATAATGCAAACCAAACCTCGCAGATAACTGATGTCAGCCATAATGGATAAGCATCCTTAACTGGATGAGTACAACGATATTGCAAGAAAAAGCCCAATATAATCAGCCGAAGCATGATTATTACACGATAAGGAGTAAGGTGAGAAGAAGAAATGGGCACAACACAGCTCAAAGGTTGATTAGCATCATCAGCCCTGTGATGAAAGGAATCTATCAGAAATCAGTATGGATTCAGGTACCAAATGCTAACTTGGCTAGAATGAGATTTGTTTTCCCCTTTCATAGCATTTGGTGGCAATTATCTTGCAACAGAAACAAGGTATTAAAATGGTGAAATAACTTAGAAATGTTTTCATGGCACCATGAAATGAAATTGCATTTCATCTTTACTAATTGGAAACAAAAACTGAAAACACCTCACAGTTTCATAGAAAAACGAAGATAATTTACTCCAAAGAAATAATATTAACTTTTTCTTTATAATTCGCAAAGCAAAGACCGTATCTTCTTCAAGACTAGTGTCAATATTCATTCAAAAGCGGAGCATTTAAACAGTCAGCTAGTCCCAAGATAAGGCAAACATATGTGATGCTTACATTTGAAGTTGTTCTTCTCCATCCGACCCTGTGCCTTCAATGTCTCTTTTCCCTTTGATATGTCTATTTTCCATGGGCATGACCGGTTTCTGTTGTTTCCATTTCCAATCACCAATCCTATCCCTCCAGTCAACATCTTCAAGACTGTAAGAATACAAATCCCTTGAAGGGTCCACAAGTCTCACCAGAACTGATCAATATGTGACATAGTCATGTAACTAAAATGGACGCAGAAAGATGGAACTCGTTGCATAGATTAAATGAGTATCTGCAGTTGGGGTTACCTGGTTGCCTTGGATTAACATAAGGAAGCATGTCATCAGGGCTCAAAAGACTTGATGTAGTTCCTTCAGGTGTATTACTAAAAATATCACTAGATACCTGAAAAATGCGCTATGAGAAGTCAAATTTCTAAAGCCATAAGCCGGTAATATGGGCCTGAGTATTTGGAAAAAATGCTCCCACTAGAATGTTTGAAAGGGTGTCATATTATTACAAGGCTAATGATAAAAGAAGTTAATATGCATGCCCAAGAATGATTGAACCATGTGCTTTCTCTCTCTTATCTTTTTTCTTTTTTCTTTTTCTTTTTCTTTTTCTTTTTTTCTTTTTTTTTTGCTTCCCACAATGAACCATGCTTTGAATTGCTTGACTCATAAACGTCCAATTTGAAAAAATAAAAATAAAAATAAAAAAGAGGAAAAAGAATGCATGTGCTTGACTCATAAACATTCAATTGCTTGATTGATACAGTGTGCTTTCAATTGCTTAACTTGTAAACATTCAATTTGATAAAAAAGAAAAAGAATAAAATCTGTCTGCAATTAATGCAGTAATGGTTATAATAAATAATCAGGTGTCACTATGACTTGAAATATGAGGAAAACTTTTTCAAGCATGCTAAAATTTTTTAACAAAACACACGCATATCAAAATCCACATGTAAGAGAGGAAGAGTACTTACAATACTACAAAATACAAACTAAGAAGAAATTAGTAATCAACATCAACTAGCAATCAAGACAAAATGCTCGTGCTTTAGAACATTTTTTCATTGTAGGTTTACTATTTTAAAAAGCCAAGTGGTAAGTGTAGAAATCATTAAAGGTAAAGAAATCAACAACAGAGCCTAAGTATCAGTAGGGCTTATTGTTTTCTTTTGGCAGTTTCTGATTTCCTGATTAGCAATGAACACAAGTTGCTCAAGTTTTAAAGTGTTTATTCTATATAGGTTTACTACATTCAAAGACCAAATTGAAAGCTTTGAAATTATCAAAGGAGCAAATCAATGAAAGACCTAAGTATTTATAGAGCTAGCCTCCCTTCATTGGCAGTTTTAGTATCTTATTTTACTGCTTAAAAGTATCCAGCAAACACACCATATTAAGGTTAATAACCACATACTTATACATTTTGAATTGTCTATCAATTACCAGCTGCCTGTTAGTGAGAAGGGGAATTAGTTGAGATTCGTCTCCATAAGGAAAATATAGGTCAGAATCCTCCCCCTGCCACTGGCATCTTTCATCTCTATTTCCTTGAGTATAAGTGAATTCATCTTCGAAGTCATCAATATCATCTTCGTCCTCATCTCCCTCGACTTGTGGACTTCCTGAAAAATACAAACATTGTGATCCTATTCCCAAAGGTTTAACTGAAAATAATCTTGTTAGAGAGATGTGAAATGGACTATGAAGAATGAAGGCTACCTTTGTGCCACCTATATCTGGTCTTGCACTGAAGACAACATTGACTCCCATGGTTCCGCTCATACTCATAACAGAGCCTGCAAACTGGGAAGGCACACTCGTCGCAGGCAATGAAAACATCACCACTGGTTGAAAGGCCAACAATATCTCCGCATATCAGACATATTGGAAGATTGAATTGCTTCAGGGGATCGGGCTGCATTATCTGCAGATATGAATTGGTTGGATAAAGATAGAATTAAACATCACTGTTCGCATCAACTGTATTTTATCCTAATCGAGTTAGAATCGGTGGCACTGCATTTACAATGCCAATTGACTTCTAAAAACCACATTCTCAATATAAATCAATGCAAGAAAATGATGGCCATCTTGACACAGCCCGATATGGAAAAGTTTCATGAGACAGCAATGATAGATATGGACATGTTTCATCACCTAGTTTGATATAGCGAAACCAACTAGTACAACATGGAAACCGGCATAAAACAGAGAGTCAAGTAAATTTCCAAAAAGACTTTTTGTGCTCAAGTATTGACTAACATGCAATGGAAACAGAAATCAGGAATTCTGTTACGATAAGAGATTGTTGGCAAAATTAATTGTTTCCAAACTGAACAGTTACATGTATTGATCAAAAAGTAATGTAGCAGAAAAACAGACCAACACTTGGATCTCAACATGATAGCTCAATCACATAACAACAAAAATTTCAAGGAAATAAATTATTAAAAGCAATTTCATGACTGAAAATCCAAATGGGCGAATCTAAAACACAAACCCCACAATCTGATTCTTGCCATATCCGGACAAATTCGTTCCTGTCGTACAATTCAGCCTCCATTCCCTCCATTTTTGGGTCCAACGAACAAAGCAATACACAGAGAACAAATGAAGGAAAACAGTTCTTTGGGGATAATTTGCACAAGGGATAATTAGCTCAGTTAGTTAGCCATTGTCAAGTCTCTTTGCATGTCCACTCTTTAGTCCGTCCTTCCACTCCTTGGATGTATTCTCGCGGTGTCTTTAAAATCGTTTCCAGGAAAATATTGTATTCGATTTTCATTGCCAAGTCATTTAATGTGTCTCAGTTTCGCCACATAAAACGGTAACCGGAAATAATAAGTCCAACGTTGGAGATACATACAGATTCGTTTTCTATTTTCCTTTTACAATGTTAATCGATTGGCACGGTATCATATAAATATTTTCTCATTAATTCTTTATCTTCATTTATGTATTTTTTACCATCAAAGCAATAGGGGTGTGCAAAATTTTAGTTGTGTACATATGATTTGGATGTGCAATTCTCTTTAAGTCATTCAGTTGCATCACTGACCTCTAATTAAAATAAACAGTTTTTTTTTTTTTTTGGGTGAAAATTTGGTTTGGTCCAATTTTTTTTTAAATTTTAGTTTCGATTTTTGAGTTAGAAATAACCACACCGACCAAATTTATAAAATGATATCATTTTTAACCCAATATAAAAGAAGAACAAATAGAATGGCAAAAAACCCAAACCAATGCTTTAATTTTTCTGCATTCCCTTTGCTTGGCCCTTCTCCTTCCCCTTCATCTCCCATCGCTATCTCCAACCAGTCTTATCTCTCCCTCCAATGCCAACACTGACGTCGATCCTTCCTCACTACCTCCGATACCTAGCCCTATTCTCATTGGTCATTGCTACCAACATCTCTCTCTCCCTCCTACTATTTCATCCCACCGCAAACCATTAGCTCCATTGAACGATTCACACCACCGTGCTCGCCCATCGACACCACCTCGGCACCCACCATCGCCTCAAACGCCACCCCTATTTCCTTCAACAATTTACAGAATATGAGTTTTGGTCCCTTCAATAAGTTTTTTGACAATCTTCTTGTAAAAGGTTATTCTACATTAAAACTTAAAACTACTAAAATACGACTGTTAAATCTTTTTAATTTTTGGATATGTGGGTCTTTGAGCCAAGAGTAATCTAATGGTCAATTTCAATAGTTGGAATCCACTGGTCACTAACGTTTTTCCAAAAATGAGTTTTGGGTCTTTTGACAATAAAATTAAGTTTTAGATATACAAAAAATTAACTATTAGATCAAACTCATTTTTGGATATATAAACCATTGTGGTTGTGAGAATTCGATGATCGATTCCAATCGTTGGAATCACTAGTCGGTTGGGTGACCGGCAATAACAATAAAGCCAAAAATTAGTTCGGTTTGTTCAATTATTTTTGGATTTTTTTGAAGTTTGTTTGGTTTATTAGGTCTGATTGATTTTTATAAATTTTGTTTGATTTTTTTAAATTTTTAATTAATTTGATTTTTAGATTTACTTGGTCGGTTCAATTTTTTTTATTATTAACTTTTGATCTATTCAATTTTTGGATTTACATGATCGGTTTAATTTGATTTTGTACAGCAATTTAATTTTTTTTATTATTAAGTTTCAGTCTGTTCGATACTGTTTGCACACTCTTACAAAAGACACCTTTAGGTTTTTTTTGTAATATTAGATACAAAAAGTAGTATTATAAATATATAATATCATTAAATGAAAATTATGATTCTTGCTTTGTCTTTTACGTCTTGCATGCATACGCACGCGTGGTTCTTTATCATGAATACATGAACGTTATTATCATCGAAATCTAATAAATAATTTTTTTAATCACTATTAATTACATTAATGTTGTTAATTAGTGCTCGTTATACTATTTTATTATTAAAACGAATTCATTTTATTCTATCCATTCCTTGCTTCATTGATTTGTACAATTATTATATCATTTTACCCAGCGCCGGCCCAAGGTCCAGTGGGGCCCTAGGCAATATTTTTTTTTGGGGGAGAGGGTGGGGTGTTGTATTTTTTAGAGGCCCCCAATTTTTTTTTTTTTTGGAGGGGGACCCAATGTTTTTTTTGAAGAGGTGGGGTGGGCTGGTTAATTGTCTCCTGGTTGGGGGGTGTGTAATTGGCTCAACTGGTTGGGGGGGGTTTGGGGCCCCAAATTTTTGGAGGCCCTAGGCATAGGCCTCAGTGGCCTATGCCTTGGGCCGGCCCTGATTTTACCCCATCAGCTAAACTTAATTTGTTTTGATATAAAGAACATTACGGTTACGTTCGATTTGATATAATATATTCTATTTTGAAAAGTAATTTTCATATAAAAATTAGTTTCATGTTATTTGTGGTTGTTTAGCTTTATTTTTAAAAAAATGTAAAAAATAAAAATTTACTCTTAAATACATACAAATGTTGATTTTTCACATTTGTATATATATAAAATATAGTTGTCGAAATAATATATTGTGCACATTAGAAAAATAATATTTTAAATTTTAAAAGTTCACAGTAATAATTATCAAAAAGTGTGTGTATATATGTATAAACTTAAAATTATTGTTCTCATGCACTTTCTCACCGTTCGTATTTTTGAATCATAAAAAAATAGATCACTATCCTTGCTTTGTTTTTAATTTTGATTTTTTTGTCGCTCGTGCCCTTAAGTGATGTGATAATGACACAAAGAAGTAGATCAATAGGCACTACTTATAATCGAATGTTTTTGTTAAAGTGGAAAAATAATAATAAACTCAACCTATTTTAGTAATTTTTGGCAAATGCATGCCATTATACAGTTAATTTACGCCTATAAAACGGTATTCTTATGCAAAAAATATCACCTATAAATACGAGAGAGTAATATTAATTTAAATTTTCAAAACATCTGGGTTTAAAAGTAACTAAAATTAAGGGTAGTTTTATACTTTTAAAATTTAATATATATAATGACAAATTTGGAAAAAAGAAAGCGATGAGTCAAAAAAAAGATATATATATTCAAATTTACCTCTCCGTCGAAAATCATGAGATCGAACAACAGAGACCCTGTAAGGGAGGAGTATAAATATATATATATATATATAATGAAATTATTTTACATTGGAGAGCTAAATTGTTATATATAGAACCAGAAGGAAGAAGGAAAGAATGAAGACAGAGAGGAAGGAAGGTTTTCGGGGGCACCATTTCGCCTGATTTTCTACTCACTCTCTTTCATCTTCTGACTTTCTACTCGTTTTCTTTCATTTTCTTCTCACACAGACACCTATTTCTTTCCCTCTTGCATCCCTGCTGTTGTGTTCTTCAGTATCTGAACATCAATTCACAAATATATATACATACATAAGAATTAGAATTTTTCCAAGACTACACACTACTATTTAAAAACAAAAAATTAATGCTAAATCACTCACTATCAATTTTTTAAAAGACTCAATTGACGATTCTGCTTTAAAAAAAAACATTGATTAAACCAGCAATTTTAGAAAATTAAAGAAAAAAGTGTTAGTTCGATAAACGATTGTTCTTTAAAGTAGTAGTTTCTTAATTAAGTTTATTTGAGCGCTAATTTAGTATTTTTAAATAACTTTAAAAAATAAATTAATTGTGGAAGCATTTTTTCATTTTTGAAGAAAAAAATAGTGGAATTTAAAAAAAAAAAAAAAAAACTGCAACAGCCTTGTAACATTTAAGGCTTTGGAAATTTTTGAGTAACGTGGCAGTTAGCAGTTACATGCTGCTCCCACCGGTGATTGTTCTATATTTTGAAAAAAGATTATTTGGCTTGAATTTTTTGGCATATAGTTGATGAGATAGAAACAAAAATAGTATCAGTTTGTTAAATAATATAATATTGAAAGATTAAATTTTTAATTAAAAAATATTTTCTGCAATAAAATAGATTTTAATATTTTTACTAAAAAAAATCTCGCGATGGAAGATGGACAGTGACGTGTATGATTGATTGATTCATGGACTGTGGTCACATAGTCAGTCATTCATTAGACGGCACGAACTCTTAGAAGCCCGAAAATGCCCCTTCAGGCGACATTTATCCCGTGCATATGATGATGGAATGATTGAGGTGTCAACCACATGTCATATCATGATGTTTATGCACAAATCGCTTGTCTCCGTGAATGCACTGTGGCACATAAAATACAAATTTTCATTAATTATTTAATAATTTTATTTTCCCAACATTATAATTTTAGACCGATCCTTCTAGTTTGGGCAGATGAGGTTGGTTAAAATGAGAAACTAGTACTTGCTTGTTGCTTGCCTTTTAACAATTTAAAATAAA
Source organism: Diospyros kaki (assembly GCA_036245055.1). Taxonomy (NCBI): domain Eukaryota; kingdom Viridiplantae; phylum Streptophyta; class Magnoliopsida; order Ericales; family Ebenaceae; genus Diospyros; species Diospyros kaki. The sequence goes on along the minus strand of BSEG01000001.1, from coordinate 36,160,554 downwards.
TAAAAATAAAATTGTCATTATCGCATCGCATGTTGATCGGCTCAAAAATCAGAACATATTATTTAAAATTTGCTGACCTGTCTAAGCATCTGGTTTTCATTCTGCAAGGTGGACAGCCTTTCCTCCAGCTCAGAGTTGTTTTTCTCCAAGTCCTTCACCCGACTCTCCAGCTCAATCAAGTAGGCCTTCTTCCGTTCCCGTGCTTGTTGAGCTGAAACTCTGTTCCTCAGCAACCTTTTCAACATTTTCAAACACGGCGTTAATGATGGCGCCACGTCAGAATGTGAGGTGATGTAGATGCAATTAACGAATCCGGTTCGGTTCGGGGATTTTACCGCTTGAGCCTCTTGTTTTCCTTGTCGGCCGGGCTTCTTCCTCTCTTATTCGCCCGACTGGCCGAGGGCTGGACCCGGTCCTGACCGGCCGCTGGATCGGCCGCAGTTTTCTAGCCGGTGGCTTCTCCGGCGATCTCAGGGACTCCCCTGATATCGTCGTCGCTCTCCATCCCTGATCACGTGTAAAATAAGACCGGTCTCAATTAACTTATATCATGAAATGATACCGATGTTCCCGGGAAAGTTCTTGAGAAATCCTCACGATCTTCAAACCCAGAAAGCAAATTCAGGAAGCTCACTGACCCAGATGAGAAATTCTCACAATCGCAAAAACCCAAAGTGAATCTAAAAAGGCTCTCCAACCCAGATGAGAAATTCTCACAATCTCTAGAACCCAGAAACTAAATTCAAAAAGCTGACCAACCCAGATAGAAATCAATTCTCACAATCTACGAAACCCAGAAGAAAACTCACAGACCCAGATGAAAAAATCTAGCAAATGTACATCTAGATGCATGCATGATCAGAAAGCTCATCTCACGATGATGATATAGATCACAAACTAAACAAGAAGAGGAAAAGAGAGAGAACCTTCTTTGACTTCAACCTCGAAAAGAGGCGTACAGTTGGAAGATCTTTCACTGCCCGAAGGCATAGAGACGGCGGCCGCAATCTGTTGGTTGTTGCTGTAATTATCTAGAAACTGAGAATGGATTGAGACGGAAAAAGAAGGCATGAGATGGATATATTGTAGCGCTGTCCCGGAAAAAGAGCGGGATTTTAAAGTGAGCGAGGATTGTAAGAAACGGTGGGGGCTTTTCCAGCCGTGGGATCGGAATCCATCGGACGGTGGTGGAATGGGAAGCGTGGAAGCCTGGCAGCCATAAAGAGCTTAGGTGATCGATGGCTGGCGGTGGAGGAGTGAGACAGCCTGATTTTTGTCCGCCCGATTCGAAAATGATCCGACGGTCACGATACGATTCTGAAATCTAAACTGAAACGTAGAGCATTGGAGCAGGGATATGTGTCATAGGTTGGCGGCTTGGTAAGTGTGACGTGTGAACGCGAACGTGATTTTCCGCCGATGTCAAATGACTAAGATACCCTCTCTTGAATTACGAAAAAAAGAACTGATTTTGGCAAAAAATGTGATTGGCTTGTGGATAACCTTTCCTTAAAAATAGATAGATTCCATATTCAACTCTTCATTGTCACTTTTCTAAACTGAAATTCTGCATCCGTGTAACCATTTTCAAAAAGCATGTGCAGATATCTCTACGCACCCTAATTTAAAAGAAAATAACAACAATTATTTTACCATATAGTAAGTGATGAAATTAATCCACAACTAAGTTAACAAGCATCACTTGAAATTCAATAAAGTGTCACTATGCGAATAGTATATAAATGAAGTCATCTAATCTCACTATTTTTCATGCTTTGAGACAAATTTAATTACAGGTAACGTTCACAATTAAATAATATCTATCATATTAGCTAGATAAAATCTTTATAAGAGATTAGTTAAAAGAACACTTCTCCACTTATGATAGATTTTCACCTTTATCATAAGAATATCCATTTAATTTTAATTTCACGATCGGTGCCGTGAACATTGGAATATGTAAGATTATATATATGTAAAAGAGCTTAAATCATAGGTATGTATTAGATGACTAGTACTTAATGTGATTCATAAGACTCAATTAAAAATAATATGTTGTGATAGAATCATAAGTCTTTTTACTTTAATGAAATATAATAAAAAATTACATAAAAACCTAAAAAATATATACAAATTTATGATCACACTCAATTTCAAAACCTCAACAGCATGCAGCGGAAAATTTGTTGTTTACCACCCGGCCTGAAAGAAGTAAAATTTTTATGGGTAATTAATTATCGTAATCTAATTATTGTTAGAATTAGGTGCTCATTGCTCATTCGTTTTCAAATTGGATACGAAAATAGCGATACTTGATGGAATATTTTTACATTAATGTATTATATATATATTTATAATAATTAAATATATGATATAATATAATATATGAATATAAAAGTGTCACATAAATAATGTTAATTACTCTTGGTTGCAGAATGTTGAAGTAACATTAATTTTCGAATTAAATATGGTTCCAAGGTGATTAAATTTTGCCGTAAATGAGATGTTTTGGACATCTTGTCAGAGTGAGTGCTGCTTCCAGAAGCAACGCTATCCAATTCGTTTGGGCTACCCAACCTTGCAATCAATTGATTTTTTTAAGGTTTTTTTAAAATCATGCGTGTAAACCACCAACTTTTCAAATGATTTATACAAATGATTAAAAAGCACTTATTTTTCAAGTTTATACTTGATTTTTAATTTTTTTAATAAGAATATTTATTTTTTATTTTATTTTGATCATATTGATATTTCTTGTTAATTGATAATTAATTATCGAATAAGCTCACAAATAAAGAGCTAATTTTTTTTAACCTCGATGTTTATAGAGTTTTTATGTTAGTGAAGAAGAAAGAGATCAAATATGATATTTTTAAAAGAAGATGGCTTAAGTATTGTGAGAGAGAAAGAGAACACCACTATTATTAAGTGTGTATTTAACTTAGATATATTTAATATATAGGTAATATATAAGTCGCTTATATATTGAATAGTTAAGATTTTAGTGCGATATAATTAATAATTTTAAATTTGGTTAATTAAAATAAAAAGTAACCAAATTTGTAATGATGAATTTCACTAGACGCATTATTATTATATATTTAAAGAAATAATCCCATTAATTTCACAGGAAACAACAATAGAAACACAAAATTCAATTTCTACAGTCGCAGCTCAGGCACGCAGATAATTATGCACGAAGAAGATGAGACCAAGATTTATAAACAAAGATTGAAACAAATTAAAAGCTATTAATATTGGCAGAAACAGTTTCTGCCGGCCCTCTGCATGTGATTCTCATTCTGGGTTCATTTTTTTTATCTCCCAACAAGGGCTTATTTCTGGGCCAGTTTCCCGGGAAAGTGACAGAAAAAGCAGCATCCAGAAAGCTTAGGAGACGGCGGCGGATTCATCGCCGGCGAAACCTTGGGCTGCAGCTGGCCGCTTTCCATCATCTTCACACTAGTGACCGCGACGCTCTGGCATTTCCTCAGCTCCCCAATATTATTGTCTCTCTTTGCTGCTTCCAGTCTCTGCTTCATCAGATTCAAGTCCCCTGAGAAATACCGGTCTTCCCATATTAATCCCGACGAACCTTGTCTTCTGAATACCGCAGACCTGTTCAGGCTAGCCATGGCCGCTCTCTCTCTCTCCCCCTCCCTCTATGTGTGTGTGTGTGTGTGTGTGTGTGTGGTGTGAAGTGGAGAAGATGGTAGCCTGAAGTTCCCGTACTGTTCTCAATCTGATTCTGATATATATATATATATATAGAGAGAGAGAGAGAGAGAGAGAGAGAGAAACAGGGAAAGGGAAATAGGAGATATTTACAACATATAGCATATCTGGAGACCGGAGGGGTTTCTGAAATAAGATTTCTAATTTGTAGGCTTATGGATGGCTTTATATGATAGTCGGTCGACATGGCAGGCACAGTAAATGATGCTATTCATATAACTTAAAACCCAATATACTATTAATTTTATAAACCTCACTTTAATTAACGTAAAAATTAAAAATGAACATAAACCCAAAAGCAAGGAATTTGAGGGGGCTCCTTCTAACTTCCACCAAATGGAAGGATGACCGGAAGATACCTGGCTTTGTCATCATTTAGTGAATCAAATTTAATTTGGCATTTTGACGGGTGCTGCAGAAGGGCACTGGCAAGTCAAGATGAAGACGTTAAAGTCAAGAATAAACTCAAGAATACTTGATTAATTTGGCATTTTGTTTTGCTTCTTTGCCTGGGACTTGTCTTTTCATAGATAAACATTCAGAGTTTGTCTTCATCCCAATTTTCTAATTAAATTCTGAGTTTCTAGAAACAAACATATACTAACAGAGGTGTTCCCATTCCTAAATTTAAAACTTAATGAGTAAGATTAAACAAATTTAACTCATTTATTATTTAAATTCAAGTTTGATGTTGTACGGTTGGACTAAAATTTGGTAATCTCAAAAACTTGCAGCGCTTAACAAACGTGTTTTTAACATAAATTTTAAAATAAAACAAAAATAAAGTATACAAGCAGAATAGAAAAACACAAAAAATTATTAATAAACAACAGAATTTTGGCATTGCTTGCTTATATAAATCAAGTGGGATTAGTTATTTACTTCAATTCAATGTTATGTCAATTGGATAAAAAAAAATAAGAGTTAAAAATAAATTAAGAGAAAAGCTCAAATGAAACCAGGCCCAACAACCCTGGTACTGGGCCTGCGTGGGGGCCGGGATTTACTGTAGGCTCCCCCAACTGGCGATTCCAACAGCAAGGAACCGACAACGTACTGGACAGCTGGAGCACCGCCCTTCTGTTCTGTGTTAGATTGGGTCTCCAACTTCATTTTCAAACCCTTCTTCTCTTCCATCGCTTCTTCTTCTTCTTCTTAGGGTCTGATCTCATGGCAACTTCGTCATCGTCTTCAAAAGGATGGTTGAGAAATCTGTATAAGTACGCATCTCGCATCTATTTCTTGCTCATCATCCTTCAGGTCCCGCTTTTTAGGTAAAATCAGTAAGCTCTTACTTTCAAGTTTCACTCCCTCTCCACCTCCTATCTGTAACTACCTTATATTCCATAAAAGTCGGAAAATGCTGAATTCACATATGCTTATGGATATATCTTTGATTGGCGTTGATCTTCATTCTCCAACTCTTATTTTTGAATTGTTTTGCGCATATTTCTTGGAGTCTAGGGTTGAGTTGAAGCAAAAGAAGCGGAAATGCAGTTTCTATTTATGAAATTGGATTCCACTAGACTTTTACATCATGTTTCTAGATACTGGAAGATAGTTAGATTTTTTACAATATTATGTAGCATGTTCATTGCTGATTTGGTGGTGCTTTTGGCGTTGGCATTGAATTATTGTTCATGTTGATGTGGAGGTTATCGGACAAAATACATGCTTCTCTCTGTGACTTTAAGACGGAAAATTCTGAGACCTGGTCTTTTGACAAGTAATTGGTATTTCCAGTTATATGATTTGCGTTATAACTTAGACAATAAAGATCTTTGGTCTATGTTGTAGTTATGCACAACAGTGGACCAAATTTAACTGGCCAAGGTCTGTCTAAAAATGTAAATCTTATTGGCAACATTTGTGTAGCATTGGTAGTGGCAGGATGGCTATTTTAATGAATTCTAAGGCTCGGAGGAGGGGGAAGCCCTTAAATGTAAGGAAGCGCTCTTGTTGGACCAGCCAGTATTAGGTCCCCACATTGGTCAATTAAGAAGTGACTACTTTTCTTGGACGGAAGAAAAAATATGGTTTCATTTATTTGCATCTTAAGTTTATACCTAATCTGGCTTTTAATTGATTTCCCAACGTCTATACATGATTATCCTTCACAAATAAACAGTCAAGTTCACTTGTTGTTTAGGATGTGGGCCTTTGTTATTTTATGATGGATACTATCTTATTTATTTGATATTGATTGATATAAATTGCGACTGCTCGTCAAACTGCATGTTGGTAATAAAACATTGTTGCCGTAGTTTTGAGTGTGGCAACAGATCTAAAACATACTGGAAGATACTTGATATCTACAACATTTCCAGTACAACTGATATTCAATGTCAGAATGAATGTTATGGAAACTGTTTCCCACATCTTAACTAGGGATGGGTGTGGATTGGTTTGGTTACGGTTTTCAAGATAACCATAGCCGTAAGTGTGGTTCTATGTCCGTAACCGTGCCTGTAACCAATGGATTAACCATGTCCGCAGTTTTTATCCATAACCATTCTAACAAATTGCATAATTGAATGAAAAATTCAATAAAAAAACAATTTTTTTTTATTGAATTAAAGAATAGGCAACTAACACACAAGAAGTACATGAGATTGGAAACCAAAATTGAAAATGCATATTTAAATTAGACTTTGACTCATGATTACATAAATTAGAATTGTCCTCGAGAAATCTAGCAACTGAAATGAAAATCTTAAAATGATTATGCATTTTGTGGGAAATGATTTTGCTATTTTTTTTGTGATATTGCTATAACATATTTTAAGGTAACAATTTTATTATTGAACATTGTTGTAAATAATTTACAATTTAAGGATATTTTATAAAGGAATACATATTTAAATTATTAATTTATAAACTAATACTATATTATACATATATATATCGTTATCAGTTATTCTTACGGTTATGGATTGGTTATAGTTATGGTTATGGTTTTTTATAATAATCGTAACTGGTGGTTTTTCAATTTTTTTAACCACAACCGTGTCTGTATCCGTTATATTCGGGTTGTACCTGTGTCTACTGGATGCAGTTATAGATTTTTTTAGTGATGAACTGATCCACACCCGTCCTTAATCTTAACATTATGGTCAATCTTAGTGCTTGAATTAGTGTTCCAAATTTATCCTGCATAAAATTTTCTTTGGGTAAACTATTGGTGATGGAGACCAAGTTATGGCTGAACAGAGATGACCTTTTATCAGGAAAAAGACTAGGGATTTGAAGCAAACAAGTTTGCACTAATAGAGATTGGGGATTTTAAGAAAATGAAGAAGTCAGACTATTTAAATCTTTACTTTTTGTTTTTTGTTTTTAACTTTATCCATTTATTAAAGAAAAAGAGATTTTTAAAAATTAGTACTGTTGTTAAAATTAATATGACTGGTTTTGACCAGCTCACGCGCGCATCCAGTCTTTTTTCTGAACTCGTGGTCTGACCAGTACAACTGGCTGAACAAGTCCGGTTTTATAACTATGGCTGATGGTTTTCAATAGCAATAGCAATAGCAAACATCTGTCTTGTTTTCTGTTATAGTTCAATTATTTAATGCGGTTATAGTTCTGCTTTCTAAATTTGGTTTTCTTGGTTACCGTTATGAAAATTATATTATATATTTGACTATTTTGTCTTTGTCAATCATATTTTATTTTTATTTTTTTGACAATTGTCCTGTGTTTCTCTGATACAAAAAGGTAATTACTATTGGTTTTTTTATCATTATGACAAACGACAGCTGAGAGTCTAATTGCTGAATTAAATTAAACCTTATGCTACTATTTCAAATTTTAAATGTTGTTTTCTGTCATTTTACCAGGGTTCCATGTAGAGCTGGAATGTGCACAACACCCATTCATGTCACATCTTCCCAACTGATTGCAAGTGAGATCTTTCCTGTTAATGTTGTGAAGGCACTTCTATATCCTGGAGCTGTTGTAAATGGTCTCCTCAAGAACATGACTCTTCCAAGCTGGGGTAATCTGGAAGACATTTATAACTTGACTGATGTGAAGGGAGCCCCTGCAGTAACTGATCTGCAACGGTTGGAGGTCAGAATGACTTCTCTTCTCTGCTTTCTTGTACTATTTTATGCAGTTTGTCTGTAAAATAAAAAGTTATGCAGCTTTAGTTTGGGACAAACTTGAATGGAGCAACAAATATGATAAAATATCCTGATGGGAAGCATCTATGAGGGGAAACCCAAACAGCCTTAGCTGCATTCTTCCAGCAAAGAGACTCGAATTGAGCGCACACCCCCAACCCCCGCACCACTCCCAAAAAAAAAAATCCATATTAAAAAAATCTATAGGGAATTCTGAATTTCTTCATTGGTATGCTTTACGATAATTGATCATGTATTTATTTGTTTATCACTATTAGCAGGCATGGTGAATAGTTGCTCCCAATCTTTGTAAGCTCTAATGGTATACTGTTCATACTGATGAGGTGAAAAGGAAATTCATTGGAGAACTATAACTGTAATCATGTTTTATCCTAATGCATCTGGTGGTGCTTTTGGAGGGTGAGAGGTAGGAAGGTCTTTGATGACTTGGAGAGTTTGGTTTTGCACATGAAAAGTAACATCATTAGTACTTCATTTTCTTGGTTGAGGTTGGACACCCCTTTTTGCTTGCCATCCATTGTGCAGTTTTCGGGTGACCTGTTTTTTGTTGCTTAAATCCTAGCAGGATTTTTTTGTTTCCTGCTCATCTTTTGTAAGGAGTGCATCCATTTCCAATGTTCTGTATTCAAGATTCACCCCCTTAAGGCTGTAATTATTTTATAAAAAAAAAAAAATCTAACCATGTTCTACGACGGGTTGTTGGACAAGTAAAAACAGGTTAGAAAATAGATGCAATTGAAACGGGAATGTTATGCTTGATTTATAACTTGGAAAAACAGGGTTTAGAGTAATCAAATCCATGGTATGAAAGGTAACATCTATTAAAGATAAACTGAGAGGAATGTAGTAAAGATGGTTTGTGACCTATGGGAAAGACCAATAATTCACCCAATTAGGAGAATTGACATTATCCACAAGAGGTTAATGCTTAATGCTAGGGATGAGAAAGGACAAATTAAAACCCATGGTCTAATTGAAGTTATTGCATTGATAGAAGAAAATGGACTAAGAGATTTGAAAACAAGCAGAAAAGGAATGCTTGAATTGATTCAAAGATGCTGAAAAACAAGAAGTTAAATACTCTACCTATCCTTATCTTTTCTCCTACAAAATAGGAGATGAGATAGGATATTCTATCTCCTAAAATTTAGGAAATACTATCTCCTAAATTATAGAGATAAACAAAAACTAAACAATTACATTTAAACTTTAAATTATAAGATACACTAATTCAAACTATATGGCCGGATGGCCTTATCAACATTCAACTTTGAATTTCGTCCAACACTCCCCCTCAAGCTGTGGAGTAGATGCACGTCATTCCCAGCTTGCCAATTAGAAATTCGAATCCTGGTCTCACCATAGCTTTTGTGAACACATCTGCTACTTGATCTTTGGTGGAAATATAAGACAAGACTATCCCTCCTTCTTCAATTTCTCGTTTTATAAAACTTCTGTCTATCCTCACATGCTTCATGCGATCATGTTGAACAGGATTTTTAACTATGCATATTGCCGACTTACTATCACTGTAGACCCTTGTAGGTTGAGCCAAAGGTATCTTTAGGTCCTTCAATAGCCTCTCTAACCATATCACTTCACATATTCCTTGAGCTATTGCTCGAAATTCTGCCTCAGCACTGCTACGGGCCACCACAGATTGTTTTTTGCTTCTCCATGTCACAACATTTCCCCATACCTTGGTACAATATCCCGTTGTTGACCTGCTGTCCTCATTTGAGCCTGCCCAATCTGCATCCACAAATCCTTCGATTCCCTTTTCTTCTGTTTTTCGAAACATTAATCCTTTTCCAGGTGTTCCTTTAAGATACCTTAGTACATGAAATACTGCATCCATATGTCTTTGTGTGGGAGAGTGCATATATTGACTTATTTTACTTACTGCATAGGCAATGTCAGGCCGAGTCAAAGACAAATAAATTAGCCTTCCCACCAAGCGTTGGTACCTTTCCTTGTCTACGGGAGTATCACCCTCTTCTTCTCTAGATTTCCAGCCCTTGTCTAGTGGAGTGCCAGTAGGTCTGCATGCCAACATTCCGGTGTCCTTCAGTAAATCCAAGGTGTACTTTCTCTGTGATATAAATAACCCTTCTTGACTTCTAGCCACTTCCATACCCAAGAAGTATTTCATAAATCCGAGATCTTTGACTTCAAATTCTGCCTTCAGTTGCCCCTTTAAATTTTCAATTCCTTGTAGATCATCACCTGTTACAATGATATCATCAACATAAACAATTAGAATAGATTTCTTCCCATATTCTGTGGTTTTCACAAACAACGTATGATCAGCTTGTCCTTGTTGATACCCAAATTGGGTTAAGGTCATACTGAATTTTTTGAACCATGCCCTAGGTGACTGCTTTAATCCATATAGAGATTTTCTCAGCTTGCACACATTTCCTATGCCAGCTTCCTCTTCAAAACCAGGTGGGATCCTCATATATATTTCCTCATCTAAGTCTCCATTAAGAAATGCATTCTTAATATCAAACTGAAACAGTGGCCAATCTAAATTTACTGCAATAGAAAGAATTACCCGGATAGAATTTAATTTAGCCACAGGTGCAAAAGTCTCCTCATAATCTATCCCATATGTTTGAGTGAATCCTTGGGCTACCAACCGGGCTTTATACCTTTCAATACTACCATCAGCATTGTGCTTCACAGTAAATATCCATCGGCATCCAACTATCTTCTTGTCTAAAGGTCTCCTTGCTATTTCCCAAGTACCATTTTCCACTAGGGCCTTCATTTCCTCCATAACCGCTGCTTTCCATTTAGGATCCTGCATTGCTCCTTGGATATCTTTTGGAATAACTATACTGTCAACTTTAGCAATAAACCCTCTGAATTTAGGAGACAACTTAGCATAGGTTAAATGATTTTTCAGTGGGTATTTTGCACAGGATCTTACCCCCTTTCGTAGAGCTATGGGCATTGTCCAATCCAGTCCGTCCTCTGGTGCTGCATCACTGCTAGTGTCATGCTCATTGCAGAGAGTTTCCCTTGCTTCAGGGCTGTCTTTTAGACATTCTTCTTCAGTCCTGTATGCATCTTCTGAAGGACCAGCAGCTGTTGGTAGAGATGATTGACACTGCTGTAGCTTAGTTTGGTCTTTTGATCGTCGGGAATAAACAAGCAGATGGTCAGCTGGTGGTATGGTATTGTGCTGACCAGAACAATGGCCAGCTGCTGTGTTAGAATCAGTTGTTAATTTATGGACTGCTGGAGCTGTATCTGCTGTTGTAGAAGTCACTGTTAGTGTGTTATCAGAGGTTTTAATCATTGCTCCCCCTTGAGAATACACTGGCAGTGAAAGAGTGGGAGGAGAAAGTGGATTATTGGGAGGATCCATAGGTGATTTGGACTGATAGTAGGGAATATCCTCATAGAATGTAACATCGGAGGAAATATAATACTTTCGATTCATAGGGTTGTAACATTTGTACCCTTTTTGGGTAGGAGAATATCCAATGAAAAGGCATTTTAAAGCCTTGGGATCAAGCTTAGTACGAGAGGGACTGTGATTGTGAACATAAGCAACACAGCCAAATACTTTAGGCGGAAGGGAGTGGAGAAAAGGAGCATGAGGATATAAGGCACAAAGGGTATCAATGGGGGTTTTGAAGCTCAAGGTCTTGGAGGGTAGGCGGTTTATAAGAAAAGCTGCTGTAAGAACCGCCTCCCCCCAATAGGAATGAGGGACATGAGTTGTGAACATCATTGCTCTTGCAACTTCTAAGAGATGCCTATTTTTCCGTTCGGCCACACCATTTTGTTGTGGTGTGTAGGGGCAAGAGCTTTGATGTAAAATCCCATGGTCAAGCAAGTAATTGGTTAGATCATGAGAAAAATATTCCCTTCCATTGTCAGTCCTAAGGATGTGAATTGAAGCTTGGAACATATTCACAACAAATTGATGAAATCGTTTGAAGATACCACTAGCTTCGGATTTCTCCTTCATAAGGTACACCCAACTTGTTCTAGAGTGGTCATCTATGAAAGTTATGAACCACCTAGAACCTGAAATATTTGGCAATTTAGAGGGGCCCCAAATATCACTATGGATTAGATGGAATGGAGATGAGGGTTTGTAATATTGGATGGAATGATGGACCTTAGACTGTTTTGCAAGAGTGCAGTTTTCACATGAAAAAATGTGATCTTTATTAATGAAGAATTGGGGATACAAAAATTTAAGGTAAGGGAAACTAGGATGTCCTAACCGCTTATGCCATAACATAGCTTTGGCATTGGCGTTAACATTGAAAACAAATTTATTTGGATGAGTAGCTTCCAAAGAGTTCCCGGGCAACCAATAGAGACCATCCCTAGCTTCAGCACTGCCAATCATCATCCCCGAGGCTTGGTCCTGAAATAAACAGTAGGATGGAAAGAATATCACTTTGCAATTCATGTCACTTGTAATCCTACTTACAGATAACAAGTTGTGACTCAATCCTGGAACATATAGAACTGAATCAAGTTTTAACTTTGAAATACACATTTTACCAAGACCCAAAGCAGGAGAGGTAGAACCATCAGCCATAGAAATCTCAATCTGCTTTCTACATGGTTTATATTCAGTCATACCTTCCATGGAACTTGACATATGATCAGATGCTCCTGTATCTATTATCCATACATCCTTAGGAATCTGTTTTGACACAAAAGAGCAGTGAGGGTTACCTTGCAAAGCAATAGAGGCTGTAGATTGAGGATTAGAAGAATCAGCCAAACTGGTTCCTTGACTAAGCAGCCTGTACAATGTCTTTATCTGTTCTTCTGTTAGATTTAAGTCTGATTTTACCCCTTTTTCTCCACTTGATTTTGGCCCATCTTCACCAGATGCAGCAGTCACATATGCTGATCTGCTGCCTTCTCGTTTATTCCTTGGTTTCCAATCAGCTGGTTTGCCATGGATCTTCCAACAAGTCTCTCGGGTGTGGTATGGTTTTTTGCAATGATCACACCATTGCTTTTCTCTCCCAGAATATTTTTGACCAAAATCCCCTTGCTTAACAGTAACAAGTGCTGAATGTTGGTTAGTCAAATCAGCAGTTGATTGAAGCATAACCTTTCGGCGGCTTTCTTCTCTTCTAACTTCTGCAAAAACTTCCCTTAAATTGGGCAGAGGTTTAGTGCCTAAGATCCTGCCACGTACCTCATCTAGATCACTGTTAAGTCCATGCAGAAAATCGAAGATTCGATCTTTTTCGATCATCTTATTATATTTAATACTATCAGCAGCACTTTCCCAAGTAATAGTATAAAACAAATCCATCTCATGCCATAACTCTACCAAAGTATTAAAATAATCTGTAACACTTAGATTACCTTGCTTGGTATTCCTTATGGCTGACCTTACCTCAAAGCTTTGAGATGAATTTTCCAAATCTGAATACATCTCTTGCACCGAATCCCAAATCTCCTTGGCTGTTTTGTGGAAGAGGTATGTCCTTCCAATCCTAATTTCCATGGAATTTATCAACCATGCCATTATGGTTGAATTTTCGGCCTCCCATATGCCATAGGAAGCATCTGTTGGCGAAGGAGCTGGAGCCGCACCAGTCAAGTATCCAGCTTTCCCTTTACCCTTGATCACCAATAAAACTGATTGAAACCACTCCCTAAAATTACTCCCATTTAACTTATGGTGAGTAATTTGTAGTGGGTGATTGTCAATAGAATGATTGGACATGTTAGGAACAGCTTGTGAAGGAGTCGAATGGTGAACAGCACTTGGGGAACTAGTGACTGAAGTTTCTGTGAAGGTAGGGTTTTGGGTTGAATCGGCCATGATCTGTTTTTCGGAAAAAGAAGAAACAAACAAACGGCAGAATTTTCTGGCTTAGGCCCAAAGTGGACAATATCATACCAATGTGGAGGTTTAGGAGGTCTACAATCACAACAAGAAGATTCAATGTTACCAGCCCAAAGTAATTAGAAACAGACTTAATTGAGATCACATTCATCCTTTTTTTTTTTTTGATTATTTTGTTGTAGGACTTGTTACTCTTTTTGGGATTGATTCCAGCTAAGAGTATATACAAATGCTTGCATCACATTGGCCTTCTTAATGAGTTATTGCTGCTTTAATATGATACACATGCTGCCTTGTTATTATTTATAAATAAATTTTGTGTGGTAGTGCTTGTGCTCCCCCTCTCTCGTGCAGCACTTGTAATATCCATTTTGACTTGTAAAAAAAACCTCTCATAATGTGTTGTTTGGTTAGAGAAAGGAGATGGGGGAGGGAATAATGGAAGGCTGGGCTTGCTTAACCGTCTGGTAGGAACGGAGAGGGAAGGGACCCTTTTCCTCTTTGCTGTACGCTAGCCACTCTACAGAAGAATGTAACAGATGAGAAAGGCAGTGGTTCTGTGATGCATTAATTTCCCGGATTGCCCTTAAATTTTATATCATGCTTCCTGTTAATTAGGGTATAATTTTCCTTGTCTCTCTCCTTTTGAGTGTTACATCTTGCCAACTAGGAGCAATTATGTGGAACTATGTTTTCCTTATTGGCAACATCTTTTGTTTCAACGTTGTGCATATATGAATGAAAACCTGCTGAACATTTACATGAAAAATCTCAGCAAAATATGCAAGCGGATGGTCTTTGCATGATCTTCTAATGGACATTTCATAAGCATCAGTTCAAATATTTTCAATTTCTCTAATGCAGTCCCTTCAAACTCTTCTCTCTTTTTTTTTTTTTTTCCCTCCTATTTTCATTTGTTTCTGAGCAGGTGCTTGCAGGTAGCTATTTCTCTGTGTCAGGAGCAATCATTGGTATTCTAAAACCTGGCAGGATGAGCATGTTTGGAACCCTTCTGATAATCTGGGGCCTTGTCAAGGAAGGGATCCTTGGAAAGCCAGTGAATACAGATCCCACAAGAACTGTTTTTGTATACCCAACAATGTTGATTGCGCTGGTTTGTGCCTTTTCATCTGTCAAATATGATTTAAAGAAGATTGCGAGAAGTGCACCAGCACGTCCTGTTGCCAAACCGCTTCAGAGCTCATCAAAATCTAAGCTAAAATGAATTAGAATGTAATGGTTTCTGACCAATGAATTCTCCTTCGTAATTGTTATCGTTTGAGTTCAAATTGTGTATGCGCTGCCAAATTTTCCTATGTATTGTGTTCTTGTTCCTCCAGTATCATCAATCGTCTTTGTTTAAGCAAGTTTCTAGTGCCATTGATGAGGCAAAATCATTGCACATGGAGGATATGAAGAAACCCACCAGCACCAATAATGGTATTGTAAGCATCTTCGGATATTTCTTCTCAAGTGCTAACTTGCAGATCCACTCTGGAGTCTGGAGGGCGATATTACCATTTACAAAAAGTGATATTACTAATAACTCATTTACAAAAGGTGATAGCCATTGAAGGGTGTTTTGGTTAATCCAACCTTTAAAGAGCTGACATTTTGGCAAGCTCAGTGCTTGAGCAAATGGGAAGCAGCAAATCATGACCAAAGGAGCTTTTGCCCATTTGGACTTTGTGCTACAAATATGGTCGTGCTTTGACTGCTTTTTTCTCCCTTCTTTGTTACCTTTTTTCATGGCTAAAGGGCGACTAAAGCATAGGAATTCTGTTCGTATATGCGATATCTTTTCTTATGTTGTATTCTTGAAGCATATATGTCACAACGAAACAATCTTGTTATAATTTTTAATGTTTGTAGCATTTCCAGTTTTTTTTGGTCAATTTTCTTAGGCAACATAAATTTAAGTTGACAATGTTACATAAATTGAATTCTTCTGCAGAAGATCCAGAATGATGTGATTGTCTTTTACTCATGTTTTGGGAAGCAAAACCTTATCATCATTGTTTATATTCAGGAGAATATCATTCAATCATGATTGATGACATTTTCTGTGTAGTTCAGGGCAGGCATTAGATTACATCAATTAGGATTGATCTCTTTTAGGGTTTTTCCTACACCGTTATGTCAACGAAGCTTGGCTTGCCAAGTAAGTGGAGGAATAACCGTAAAGAATATCAAGGCAGCTTCTTTTGTCATGCACCAAGGATTTGGGTAAAGTTGAGACATGTACCGAACTCGTGTTCTTAACCAGTGATTTGACAGGGAGGTGGTATAACATTTAAGCTCATAATGTAGGGGAATGAAGGGCTCTGTGCTTGCATGTGTCTTGCCTTTTATGATTCTCTAGTTTAGATAAAGAGGATTTTTTAGTGATTAGACATATAGCTTATTATATTTTTATTTGATGGGGTTAATACATTAGTACTTTAGACATAAAAGAAGTTTTTATTAAGAATTATCTTTATCTGGGATAATATTATTAATTTTCTCATATTTTAAGTATAATATTAGGTCATTACTAAATAATTATTAAGTACCACGAATTCTCGATGTCTCCGTTTGGGGCATCAGTAAGAAAACTACATAGGATAGATATGAAATGTGAGATACGGTGAAAAATTAAATTTTTATTGTGTTGGAGGATTATTTGTAAGAAAAAAATAAAATTATTATAAATAGAATAAAAAAATGCTTGGTGGAAGGAAAACAAGAATCTTGTCAAAAAGTAATGGCTTGTAGGAGACATGAATGAAAGTGTTAGATTTACCACTTTTTGACCAGCAAATCTGCAGCTAATTAAAGCATATATACGATCCATTAGGTCAATGAGGGGGGGAACCCATAAAAGAGATGTAAACTTTAAAAAAAAGGAATTATTTGGGAATCCTATGTGAAGTCACATCTTCTTGATTGAAATTTACACGAGGCTGGCCACTGCTCCCCTTCATAAAACAGAAAGAGGGCTAAAATGAAAAGGGTGCTCTAAAAACCAAATTAGCTTTCTATCTGACCTGAATTTTCAATGCCGCCCCCCCTCCCTCAAGTTCTCTAGTTCTTTTGGTTTGAGCTTCGGTTATCAATATAAATTAAAATAGCTCTGGGGTGAATGCACATAGTTGGTGTCTTTATTTATGGTAATTAACTAGAAAACTTGTATGATTCTTGTACGAAGGGACTTCATCAGTCAAATTAGGTAACAAATTCTGTGAACTTGAATTTTGGGTTTGCTTGAATATATACCTAAGAAGTAAAATAACAATAAGACAAAGAACACCAACTTAAATATGATTTTTGGCGAACTTATAACACGACGACTTACTAGAAGAAGAAAAAAAGGAAAGAGAAGAGAGAGAGATTAGTTTCAAGTTTAGTTAAACACAAGTATGAGAAAGGAAAAAAAAAATGGTAAGTGAAAGTTCTCACAAGATATATTATTTAGGCGACAATGAGAATGTTTGCCCAAAAAAAAGAAATAAAAGCATAATAGGGAATGGATTTTGAGCATTTTTAACATTTTAATTAGTTCTCGTTTTCCTAAAGTAATTATTAAGAGTAAAATGGACAAATCAATGCACACGAGGGAGGATAGAAATAGTGGTTTATCATTAAACATTTAATCATGTCAATCTATTTATGTTAAAATGTGCGACAAATAATTATAAATAAAAAGAAATCTAATAATATAGGGTATATTGAGCTTTGATAGTATTTTTATGTGCAAATATGAGTCCCCAGTACTTCCGGTTGAAGTGTGGGACGGTTCAAAGCCAATTTCCTTTTTTTTTATATAGATAGAAATTTTTAGAAAGGAAAATCTCTTTAAGGTTAATTACTTAACTTAGTTGAGTAACTAGAGAGAAATTTTGGTGTGCTTTTAGATGTTTGGAGGAAGATCATGAAGAGTATTTTCTACTTAATAATTAGTATATACTTTTAAACTTAAAATATGTTTAAAAATGGGAGTTAAGAGTGTTTATGAAAGTTGTATATTGGCTCATTCTTATCACCATATTTGCAAGGAAATAATTAATATTTATACAAAAATAATATATATGGCAATAGAACTCTTGAAATATTAAGTCATTTTTTAATGGGTCAATTATTAATTTTAAAGTGATGAAATTGAAAATTACTGCATTTATGAAAAGATGTTTTGTGTCCGATATAAGTACTTACTTTCCATTATATATAAGTCATGTCACAATCTACAATTAATAAAATATAAACAGAACTTTATAGTATACGGAATTAAGCATAATGTCATATCAACAGAATTTTCATAAGAATAATTAATGAAACATATATGTTTATAATTCTGAAGGCACACTTGGATTAATTAGATATATATAGAAGATCAGGAGGACAACATGGCTATATATATCATTTGATAATAAATATCAATAAATAAAGCCCACAAAATGAACCATGGATCTAACCCTTCCTAGCTAAACAAGAGCTTTCAACCATAATTAATTAGAGGCTCTCGGCAGGAAGAGAGATCAATACAATATATAGGAATACAGAGATGAAGAAAACGAAAAACAAGAAGGGTGGCAGCTCTATAGCGAGAAACTAAGACCAAATGGGCAGCTAGCAAGCATATCATCATCAGATGGCATGGGCCTTCCTCGATGATCAGATCTCCCCCAGTTGCAGTATCTGAAAACTGAACATATATATCATGAAAATTAATTAATTTGTCAGTAAACAAGCCATTAAAGGACCCTACGTAGAGGCAAACAAGGCTTGACCTTAATTTTGGCATGCAAAAATGGAGCGTACATGCTAGCTAGCAGCTGTACTCCCTTGGCGCCCCGCATCTGAAACACCCCATTCGGCTGGCAAAGTTGTGCTCCTTGCACCCTGGCCTGTGCTCCATCCAAATCCCAAAACTTTCTTACAAATTCAATTAAAGTTTGTGAAAGCGAACAAACAGTAACCAACAGAGTAACAAGAATGTTCTTTTTCTTGGAATTACCTGTTGCAAATCCAGTCGCCGGACTTCCACCCGGATCGATTGCCACCGCCGGAGCCGAAGCTCCTGCCACCATTGAAGCCGCCAGAAGAGTTATCGTCCTTGAAGGCGCCGCACTTGAAGCAGGTGGAGCGGCTGGCGAAGTTATGGGTGCCACAGTTGCCGACGGCGCAGTACCAGTCGCCGGGCCTCACGTCAGGGCCGGTGGTGAAGCCAAAGGAGGAGGACCCGCCGCCGATTCTTGGCTCGTCGCAGCGGTGACACGAGTCTCTCCGCTGGAAGTTAAGGTGCTGGCAGGACCTGCAATTCCAATCTCCCGGCCTGCTCATCTTAATAATTTTCCTGCACATTAAGAGAATCAAATAAATCAAACATAAAGATGGCAGTTTAATTTAGAAATTTAAGAAATGGTTACATTATATATACAATAGAGAAACAACATCAAGACAATAATTAAGGTCGGGCTCACCTTGATGAGGAGATACAGCTAGCTAGCAGCTGGGTAGGAATGGAAGTAATGAGCGGGTGGTGGTGGTGGTGGGATGGCGTCGTTTATATACATGCATGCATTGCTGGCTGCTGGGGCCTCGGGAATTGATCGGTGATGAGGTGGAGATTTGTGTTTATTTCTTTTCTATTTATTATTTGAAATTCTTTACTTTGGCAGCTGCACTGCACACACAGCACTACCAGCTTCTCCTCTCAATACTCATCACGAAGATGATGAATGAGGGAATCATACAAGCTCCTTCTTCAGTATATCTTAAAAATAAACAAACAGACATCTCTTTTTTAAAAGCCCAAAAAAATAAAAGAAGAACAAGATTATGTATAATCTCGAACACTTATAAAGCAAGGGGCCGGTCATGTGTGTTAACTATTAAGAACATACTTTCTGTTGTCTACATAAGACGAATTTCGAGAACTATTTATTTAGATTGAAGACAACACACACACACACACACACACAAACATATATATATATATATATTGTATATATGAAAAGAAAAGAAAATTTCAAAATGATTTGCTTATTTTAATGACTCATGCATTTAAAAAGAACATATTTTGATTGTTTGCTAAAACTGGTGTATTTTGGGATTGAAATCTTCAAACTATTTTTTTTTAAGTTAGTAACTAACCAAACAAGCTCTCTTGAGTCTTGAATTAGTCTTTACTTCAAAACTACAAACATTATAATACGTCTAACCTCCGGTCACCAAATATTTACATAAATATATCTCAATGAATGAATGATCTACCAATGGCACAAAATGCTTGCGGATTCAGCAATGGATAAAGAGGAGCCAAACCAGCTGCTTTCTCGCAGACAAAATGAATATTCGAATTGCAATGAAATCCTTTTGGAAGAGAAGACCCCACATTTTTTTTTTCCATTTTAGTTCTTATCTCATATATATTTTGCTTTATATTAAGGAGATGCCGTATATTATATATATCTCCTTTCTTCATTCAACATGCATAGAGTAAAAACTGTACTTTCACATTATATTTTTATTAATATTTTTGTAATATTAATTTTCCTTGTATTACTAAGCAAACTTTACAAATAATAGTCCAATATATATATATATATACATATATTCATTTCATTTAATTATTTTCTTGTGGAGACTTGAGAGATTCGTCCATTTGTAAGATTCGATGACCAGAGAACTCTAGCTCTGAAGCCGAAATCGAAGGCGGAGCTGACGTTGCATGGCTGCAAGCCAAGCCTGCAACTCCAAAGAAATTAACTTCTTGTTTATCTATCTAGATCTCTTCTCTTCTTTCAATTATTTATTCATATATATGATTGTGAAATATAAATAAAAGAGAAGTGTTCAAAATAAAGAAAAGTGAATAAAATGGATAGAGAATTCCGATAAAGATTGTTGAAGCTGGTGATGGAAGAGAAGTCTTCGAGGTCCATTTGACCATCTTTTCTTTCCCTTCCTTTCTTTTCTTTTCTTTTCTTTTCTTTTGCCCCAAACACTGCATTCCTCTTTTTTGCTGTCATATTCATTCCCCCTTCTGATTCTCTCCTTTTCATATTTTGAATGAATCTTCTCTCTCTCTCTCTCTCTCTCTCTCTCTCTGTAGAGGTGTAAAGAGAAAAGTGAATTATAATAAGAAAAAAATAAAGTATATATATGTGTATGTGCTAATATATGGCCAACCATTTTCTTGGCCAAAGCTCTAGCAAACTGAGTAAAAGTTAAAAAAGAACAAAAAATTAAAAAAAAAAAAGCAAAAAAGGATTGATTCGATTCCCTAAAAAATCAAATTATTTAGATAGGGATTAAATTCTTCAGTTATATATATAAAAAAAAAATTCAGTAATCTCATATTAATTAATATTGGATAGGGATAAGAATAAAAAATTTAATCTCAATCAAGTAGTCGTTTATCAAGAAATTTTTTTACAAATAATAATTAAAGAGTTATAATTACAAGAGATTGTTACGATACTGTATACAATTTTTATAAAAAAAAAATATTATTGAGATAACGTGATAGTGACATTTTTTATGAAAATGGGTCCTTAAAAGTAAGAACAAGTTTCTTTCTTCTTTTTTTTTTTTCTTTTCAATCTCTCAATATGAATGAGTATAAGATTAATTAATGTAGCATTATGATCTAATTTTTTTCATTTTACAAAAGCAAAAAAAGAAACATCATTCTAATTTTATAAATTAAAATCAAAATTTTAAGTGGAATTGAAAAATAATTCATAAAATTGGATTGTAAAACTGTAAGATTTTAGAGAATTAAAAATACGCTTGAATGTATATAAATATATGTTTAGAATGACATATTTTAATAAAAAATTAATTAATATTACTTAATAACATAATTATCACAATTTATAACAATATTTCTTATAAATAAAATACATGTATTTACTTATTTTAAAATAATTTTATTTATTAATTTTAAAAATATTAAATAATATAAAATTTTTAAATATGAAGTCCATCATTTGTCATTATTCATCCATAATTAAAATTTTAAATATTAATTTATATATAATATAAATTTTTAAGTTTACTAAATTTATAATATTGAATTGTAAATTAATTCTAATTCTATAAAAATTCGAGTTTATAAGCGAGTTGACTCATTTTAATTTACATAACTTATAAACTCATAAATTCCTACAAGTTGACTCAAAAATTTGACAACAATGATTACTAACCTGTTAAATTTGTTTTGTAATTGAGTTGAGATATATATTTGGGTTAAACTAAGATATATATACATATATATTGCAAGTATTAATTGAAGCTTGGAAGAATAAATTTAACACAAGGAGGGTGGTCCATGGACGCTTTTAAGCTGGGCCATATTCAAAAGAAGCCTCAGTACACACACCTTCTGGTCAAAAATAGCCTAAAGATCTTATGGATTACACCACAAAAATACTTTGTTGAAGCATGCGCACAAGGGTTAATTACACCAATAATAATTTAATTTTTTATTTTATTATTATTTAATTATTGAATTTTAAAATGTTATCTATTAATCATTGATATTTCAAAACGGTTACTGCTTAGTCACTGAACTTTGAAATGTTATCTGTTAATCACTGATATTTCAAAACTATTACTGCTTAGTTATTAAACTTTAAAATGTTACATATTATTCACTAATATTTCAAAACTGTTACATTAAACTTTAAAATATTATTTATTAGTCATTAATATTTGAAAATTATTTCCCATTCGTCACTCGTGAACTTAAAGTTCAGTGACTATTGAGTGACGGGTGAAAAACGATTTTGAAATATCAATAACTAGCAAGTAATATTTTAAAGTTCAGTAACTAAGTAGTAACAGTTTTGAAATATCAGTAACTAATAGGTAATATTTTAAAGTTCAGTGACTAATTAGTAACAATTTTGAAATATCAGTGATTAACAGGTAACATTTAAAAGTTCAGTGACTAAACAGTAACCCTTTTGAAATATTAATGATTAACAAGTAACATTTCAAAGTTTAGTGACCAAATAGTAATAGAATGCAAAATTGGGTTATTATTGGTGTAATTAACCCATGCACACAATCTAATTAATTTTGTTTTCTTATAGTAATTTTGGGAAACCATTCAATTATTAGAATTTTCTTGAAATGACCGTCCTTGCGTAGCCCTTATCACTCGTATACTTGATTTTGACAAATAAGGTAAATTACAGGTAGATGATTTGTCTTACTTCATAGGATAAGAAATCGAACCCACGATTTACTAATACGAATCTCACTTTATCGTGATTTAATCACTTAGTCTGTGCACTGGAGACATTAGAGTTTTCTTAATCAAACATTTGTTTTACATCATTTTTTTTTGGATGGGGTGGGTTGGAATAAGTAAAATTGAATTATTAAATGATATTATGCATGCTGCAAACTTGAGGTCTACTTGCATTTACGTATTATCATGGAAGAGTCTAATGCTATTTTGTCAATTTTTAATGATAATGTTGTTAGTCCATTCATCTCTTAAACTCGTATGAACATGTGATAATGATTTTTAATTAAAAAATAATGTTCTTATCCTATTCACTATTATTTTTAGATGTTTATGAACACGTAAATAAAAAAATATATTAGTAGATATTATGAGTAACGCTAATCATTGCTTTAAGAGCAATGGTTAAGAAAAATATTAAATGTACTTATTTTTTAATTCAGGCAATACATATTTATTATACATTATTTTTAAATTTTAATATTTTTTATTAGTTGATTTTGTTATAATAAATACATTTGTTTTAGCATAGACTAAGAAAAAAATTTAAAACATAAAAATGAGATATAATAAATACGCATTATTTAAAAAATATATATTTAATACTTTTAATGATTATTCTAAAAACAAAAATTAACATTGCCCATTATTTGTAAATAATAGTTTAATAGATAAAATAAAAGAATTTATGAATTTGTTGAACTCGAGTTATAGAAGGAGACATTAATAGCCCAACATAAGTTCAGTTCAAAAAAAAAAAAAACAAAGAGAGAGAGAGAGTATATAGATAAAATTTTATTTATAAGATTATGGTTCATATTAATTGGTAAAAATTAATCACTAATAATTATGATTGTTGTATTTAATATTTATCATTAAAACCAAAATATGCTTTCTATATAAGACCAACATTTGTTACTATTGTGAAAATTTCTTATTGGTATTAAGAATCTAATTAACTCTGTAACCACTAACCACACCACCCAACACTTGTTTAATGAAATGGGATCCATCGTTGCTATATATGTAAATTCAAATTGAAAAGCATAACATAAATGTCTCTGCAATTTGGAGGCCAATTTAGATATATTTGTACACCCAATGATCTAATATAAACCCAATTTGATATCAATCGGATTTAAAAATATATAGACCCAAATATCAAGTCCAAAAAAAGAAAATTTAAAATTGAATTAAAGTTATGCAAAAAAAAGAAATCTAAACAAAATTCCCCTAATTGCATTAGTTTGAATCAGTTATTAAATTTATTAAAAATTAAAAATACCAAAAATTATGAGTCAAAGATAAATCATATTTCAATATTTAGATAAAGATAGAGTTGAAGTTAACTTATCTCTATTTAATAGATATATATTGTCATTTCTATATAAGACAATAATAAAAATAATTTAATATAACCTTAATAGTTTTCTTTATTTATAATCATTTGATAAATATAAAACAATCAAATCTAAGTTATACAAAAATTTTATATGATTCTCCGATGTATATAGATGGTAGATTATTATGTTCCTAAAAGTCATAGATACTAATTTATAAAATAATCACGTGAAATATATAATCTATAGATACTAATTTTCTATGAATAACAAAAATAATTTATTTTCTTCTTATAATATAATAAACCTAAATATTATTCATCCAATGCGTTTTTTTTTTTTTTTTTTTTTACAATGTGTAGGTGACGAGGCGAATTTGATAACACACAACCTGGATCTCTCTTTTCATGTTTGGGCCGGGCCTAGCTCTAAGAGTTAGAGCAGATAAAGGCGAGATGGACCAAGCCCAGCTGGGTGAGGCCCAAACGGGCAGATAACTTCCCGCCATCTCTATCACTTCGATTTTTTGCCAATTTCTGATGAACTTCTACTCCTCGTTGAACTGATCACGTATTTATCATCTTCTCTTCTCCTCATTTATCTTTCGGTTCTAGAAAATCAGTGAGCCAAAGTAGAGAGAGATGGAGGGATCGGCATAGAACATGTAGAGAAGATGGACTCCGGCGAAGATTCTAGAACCGCCACCGCCTCCTTGCCGCCAGACTCCGCTGCAACTCAAGTACACCAGTTTTATTTTCATTTTTCCACTTTCTCTATTCTCTTTCGGCTTCAATTTTGCATGTCATTAATACTTAAGTCAGATACATCAATCAGGTTATAGGATGAGTGCGTGGCTTGTATGTAGGTATGTATGTGAGTATGCAATCCCGTTATGAATACTTGATTTCATTATAATTAATTTGTTTTCTTGATTCCTGAGAGTCAGTTATTGGTATTTGTTCTAGTTCTGTTAGGGCAAGTTAAATTGGGTTTGTATTAGCATATATATAAAATTTGTTTTCTTGATTATTGAGAGTCAGTTATTGGTAACTGTTCTATATCTGTGAGGGCAAGTTAAATTGGGCTTGTAGTAGCATATATATATATATATATATATACACACACACATATATATATATATATGCTATATATATATATGCGCACCGGTAGAGTTTTCGAGGGTCTGTTTTCCTCGATTGTTGATAGGCAACTGTTGGTAATCTTCTCTCCTATCTCTCTCTCTGATATTCAATTCTTCATCGGCATAAATTAAACATAGTTGAGACGACATGCGCTGGGGTTAGAAATGGAGAAAAGAAATTGGCACTGAAAATCAAAGGAGGAATGCAAAAAGGCACTTACAAGCAGAAAATAAGGAGCAAAATAGAAGCAAAAAATATTCAAAGAAAAGAGAAACATCGCCCCTTAAGTCATTGCTACTGTTCACACAATTCTTAGTTTCTTCTCTTAGCTCTCTTCTTTTGTAGTTTTGGAAACATCCATACTTGTCAAAGCAAGCCACGTTAAGGTCCAAGAGTGTGTGGAACCTAGGCGCAAGCTGCAAAAGCCGGCCACGTTTATTAAAATTTTATATAAAAACACTTATTCATCATTATTGTTAATTTGTATCTATAAAAAAATAAATACAGACTTAAAAAATCATAAATAACAAATAACTAACACCATATTACTATAATAATAACTAATATGATTTTACCATTATAACAAGCTAATAACTACTAATATTATTTTTAAAAATTGCTAGAAATCTAAAATATTGGCATAAAATATTATTTCAAATTCAAGTTTCAACATCAAACGCGAGTTAATAAAATGAGAAGTAAAATGGCATGCAATTTGCAAACATAACAAATTTGAAGTAAAATTTAAACCATCCCAAGGTGAGGCTTATATCTATAGAGCAAAGCATACTTAATTGATCTTAAACTCTAAACTCACATTTAATAAATATGACTGAAAAAATCACCATAACATAAATTTCATAAAAACTAGTTAGAGAATAGTCACTAGAAGTCTGTCGAACTCTCATTAGGGTTTCGAATTAATAATCTAACATGCCAATGAACTTGTAGCCCGTGAGGATATATGGTTAGTTAACCTTTTCAATCATCACTCTTCTCTAGCAAATTTGCTGATGTTAGTCATTAGGTTATTCCTTAATGGCCATCCCTCCCTCTAGTTTGGTATTTGTGATTTAGTGATGTCACATTTTTATATTTTTTTTCTTTAAAATTTTAGTGCGTTGTGTTTTTTGAACTTATAATTAAACTATTGATGATTATTTATATCACATAATTATAAAAGATTTCAATCAACGATGACATTCAAGAGGCCATGCTTAACATTTGTAGTTTAGTTTTGATTTTTTCTTTTGTTTAAACAAATTTTAAATGAAAATAAGTTTTGATGTAACAGTAAACTTATTTTTTAAGTCCACTAAGATTTAGAGGTCATAAGTTTAAATCAAGATGCAACTCTATTGTTATGTTCTCTTTCTTTTTAAGCAAAATATATATAAGATATTTTAGAAGATAAAAAAAAGTTTTGAATACCATGTTTGCTTAATAATAAAATAGATGATACATTTTTTTAATTTTTTTAAAGTATTGTTAAAGTGAGAGAAAGATTCACGCTGAATTTTTTTTTGCAACACCAAAAAGTTATTTGTTAGAACATTATTAAAAAAATATGTATTTTCAAATACTTTAGAAGTCTAATATATATGTATTTTTAAGTATTTTAGAAGTCTGATATACTCTGTCTTATCATTTTTTTTTGGTCTATGTAGCACGTTGCTTCACTTAGTGTCTAGCAAAATCATTGTGCCTTGAGGGCGCGTTTTGCCTCTAACTAGCAACCAACAATTATTAAAACCACTCCTGAAATTTTAATATTTGATGTGCCATTTCCTGGGAACCTGTTCCTTTTCTTTTGAGTTTCTTAACTGGTATCTGAACAAAAGCATCATTCATGGGGATAACTATAATGAATTCTCATCAATCTTTGTTCTCTCTGATGTCAGGAATCGGCTATATTGAATTTCATGAGCAACCTGTCCCCTATAAAGCCTGAGAAGGCAGCACCAGGGCCTCCAGGTTTCCCAGAACTTAACTCGCCATCTAACATACTCACATCACCTCATGTTAATCCACTTCAAGAAACAACTCACTTGAGAAGGTTTGTTAGTCTTGAATTTGTATTGTAGTTTTCATTTGTAGTAAAGCCCACAAATCAGTAACACACAAGAATTAAATTAATCATGTGAAATGTTTGTTTTCTCGGGCCTCTGCTATCTAGCCAAGAATTTTCTCTGCATGATGTTAGCAGCAATGGAATTGCCAGAGCTTCAGAGGAATCAGAGAAATCCAGAATCCAAAGCAGCAATGAGTCTCTGCAAGTCTGTGTTGATGAATATTTCGCTAATGGTGTCGCAATGGATTGTGCAAACTCTGCAAATTCAGCCAACTCGAGTTTGATACGATGCATTGATATGATTGAATCATTGAAAGATTGTACTGAATCAACAGGAATAATATGCAAACTTGATAACAAAATTGATGCAGAGGAGGCATGGGGTGTTCCCACCACTAGAGAGCTAGTTAAACGGGAATTGCAAGGAAATTCATCATCAGACAATAAAATTGTTGAAACTGATATGAAGGAACGAAGCAGAGAGATGCCTACTAGTGTATGTCCTGGAGAAAAATTGAATTTGTCTGTTGACCATGCTTTTCAAGAGCAACGTCGTGAAATTTCAGTGGCTAAGGTAATTGCTGACCCTTTCTCCCACACCTGCAAGAGGAAGTGTGCAACTTTATTTAGAAAAAAATAACATAATTTGCAGTCCTTTGTTACCATACATAGATCACAGAACTTTAAGTTGCAGAATGCAGGAGAGACACATAAGGAGGACTTGGGCTGTACTCAGTTTCAGCCAGAAGCTTTGGAGCCTATTCAGGGATATAAAGATGACGTCCAGAACAACAAAGGACTTTCTAAAGAACCCATTGAGAATATGATCCTACGTAATTTCGAGGTATGCTAAGTTAAATGCTAGTCAAGTTTATCTCAATATCTTTCAGGCACTGCTTTTTATGCGTCATCAAATACATTTCAATATCAAATCAGTTCATTTTCAATCGTCGCCCATTCTTTGCACACATGATAAGCTTGATTTTTCTTCTGCCTTTTAGTAGGGCAAGTGGGAAATGTCCATTACTAATTGTATGAATTGTGGCCTCACAAATCATTATGCTCTCAAACGATCACTTCACAAAATTTAGTAAAGGTAGACAATGCTCTTTCTATTTCTGTAGTTTTTTCAAATACATTATGCACGGTGAGCGACTAAATTTGAATGCCTGCTCTGCTTACGTCTTGAGATTATTTGCATTTAACAACTGTGCAGTGTCCCCTGATTATGGCACTCTGAATAGGGGTACTCATCATTTGGTATTTGGAATAAAACAACAAAGAGAACAACTAGAGCCTTAATCCCACTTACCCATCATTTGGTATAAGAGAATAATCTCCTTTGTTCTCAGCATAATGTTGATAAAACATGCTGAAAAGTAGACATTTTTCAATTAATAATCAAATCATTCTAGGAATTTTTCTTTCCACGATAGAATAACCCAACTGTTAATGTAGGGCCAGCAGCATTGTGACATGCAAAGACAATATCTTCAGTTTGACGAGGCTCAGGGGAATGTTGTGGCTAAGAACCATGGTTATGACCTATCTTCTATAGAGGCAAGGGAAGCTGCCAGTGGCATGCATATGAATATGATTAATTTCACTCAACCTACAACGTCCATGGCTTCATCTAGAAACATTGAAATATCTAAATCAACTGTTCCTAAGCCATCAGGTATTGGCTTACACATAAATACCATCATGCCTACTGGTTGTGGGGCCACCGGAAATGCAATATCCGGTGACAAAGGTTGTTTGAAAATGCCGACAAGATTAGTACCTACTATGGGGTGTCATCAACAAGAAAACACTAGGAATATCCCCACTTTATTGGACAACAGGGGGAAATTTTTGGCCAGCAGTGAAGGAGGTATTCATGAAGCTCCGGCCTCAGGATTAACAAGTACTCTTGCTCCTCAGCCTTCCCAAATTGTGAAAGCTTCAAATGATCCCGGATTCTCAGAGCTAGGTGAGTTTCAGAGAACTCAGGGCGAAAAAAGGGAGTCCATGAATGAGCATGCTGACGCTGTTGAGGAGTCAAACCAATCAGGCCCCATAAAGAAAAGGCAAGCCTGCTTTTTCCCTCTAATCATTTTATTTTTAATGCTTTTCAATTTACTAAATATCAGCCACGTGTTGTTTATGTTTATGTTCTGCAGAAAGCAGGCAACAGGCATGAGTGATGATGATATCTGGAAGCGTTGCAATTGTAAGAAGACTAAATGTTTGAAACTGTAAGGTGGTTTGAAATTAAATATGTTTTAGCTGGTCTTGAACTGCTGTTGTAAATCAATTTTTTAACTTGGTCTTTTTTGCAGTTACTGTGACTGCTTTGCTGCTGGCATCTATTGTGCTGGATCTTGTACTTGCCAAGATTGTTTCAATAACCTTGATTATGAAGATACAGTTCTTGACACTAGGCAACAAATTGAATCCCGAAATCCACTTGCATTCTCTCCAAAGATTGTACAGCATTGCCCCGATTCTTCTCCAATACCCTTGCGACTTGGAAATTTTAGGAGTGCTTGTTAATATATTAATTGTTTCCTGCAGGAAGATGTGAATAATTCAACACCATCCTTGGCAAGGCACAAGAGAGGGTGCAATTGCAGGAAGTCTACGTGTGTGAAGAAGTACTGTGAGTGCTATCAGGTTCGTGTTCTTTTATTTCTTTATCAGGTTCATGTTCTTTCTTCTTAGCACTTATTCTTAATTGAACCTATTTTCTGCTCATCTCGAAAGGCCAATGTTGGATGCTCTGACGGATGCCGTTGTGAAGGATGCAAAAATCCCTATGGTATAAAGGAGGGTAATATTTCAAACATTCCTATCCTCTCTCCGCACTCCTCATAGCCTCACGGATGACTTGGACTGGTTTCTCTTACCATGTCATAAGGGCGGGCATTTATGATTTCTCTTTTACCTTGGTCGGCAACTTGGCATGAAAAGGCGTGTTATTTATATTATATGTTTCTAAATGTTAGTTTGATAACCTAGGTACCAAGGAAATGCACACTCACATAACAATTCTTACACCAGGAATATTTTGATCAATTTTTATGGATGCTAAATGCTAACACACACACAACCCCCCCACCCCTTTGGACTGAGTTCTATAAATTTGCTTTCCCAGAATATGGCGTGGCTAAGGATGTCCCAAAGGAAGGATCCTTTCCTGAAAAATCTGAGACACAACTGAATGAGAAGATGGAAATGGCGACAGCAGCAGGACAAGATAGTATGTTGGCCAGTGAGCTGTTCAACCATCACAACTTGACACATTTGACACCAGCATTCCAGTTTTACGAGTGAGATTCTCACCGATCCTGATGCTGTTGATTATGTTTGATACCCTTCAAGTCTAATCCCTCATCCTGTTGTTTGTCATCCAGCAGCCGTATGAAAGATATCCCTGAGTCCAGGTTTTCTAACAGCAGTTGCCTGCCTTCACCTCAATCTAATCTCCCCTTGCTGCCCGCTGAAAGGTCGCCAATACTGCCTCCAAAGCCAGACAACAGTGGCATGTTACTACTGAAAGCTGGGAGAGGCTTCCAAGACTCAGTTCAAGGACTGAATTACAGCAATATAGAGACAGCAATGGACAAATTCTCCTCACCAAGATATGATCTCACTACATTGCCTAATCATCCCTCCTCATTCCCAGCCATGGCCTTTCCAGACTCATCAAAGTTTGTCAACAGGCCGGCAACCATTGCAACTCCAAGATCACAATTGTACCCAGGAAGTAGCCATTTACCATCAGGGAGTTCTCCATATTGGCAAAGGCCACCACCCCCAACCCCGCCAGCTGCTGCTCAATTTGGTGAGAGGACATTAACCCAGGCAGTCGATCTTACTACACAAGATGGCATGCTAAAGATACCGAATGATACTTCTACTCCCTTGGATGATGAAGTTAAAGCCGACTCCCCAAGTGGCAGTCGCTTGCCAGACTCTCCAGCATAGCTCAACAAGTTCGTTTTCACCTTCCCCGTCTGAATTTCTTTTTAGGAGATCATAGTTCTGAGTTTTGGAATAAGCTCTGTTTCCTCTAATTTGGAGGCTTTCGGATCAATTATTTGAAACACATTCTAAATTGCGAAGATTTTATAGTATCAAAAATGAAGTTTCTAAGAAAGATGCACTTCAAAACATCATTTATTGTTAAAAACATATGAATAATCAACTAAGAAACCCCACCCCCAACAAAAAGAAAAGGAATTCCTTCTCTTGCAACACTATTGATTCGAAAGAACCAGAGTGAGCCACAGGAAACTTATTTCAGAAAGAGACTGAAAAATGCAAGTATACCATACCATATACCCCATGCCAACATCTAAGCTAAGCTGCCCTACTACTCCTTCTGTGTATATTTGTTCTTCTTCAGGTATACCAGATCCCACCTCCTGCCACGGTTCTTCCAAGATCATGGCCGGGACCCCTCAAGCTCCAACATTGCAGTCAGCCAGCGGCAAACTTCATCGGTTTCTTCAGCAGTAATGTGGTGAGCAAGACTGTATTACAAAAATCAACATTTAAGGATTAATGCTACTAGAACAAGCAAACAAAAGGCAGCTTGCTGGGAGCCAAGTGGCAACTAAATACCCATTGTACGATCTGAATGTCAGATTTCGAAATCCAGCAGAACTCAGGGTTTGTGCTGATCTTTCGCCATGATGGTATTCTACAAAATCATCATCTGTGACAGAAACGAAGGACTCAGACTATGAATCCATGGAGATTTGCATTATAGCAGCACTGCTGACCAAGTTACCACATTGATAATATTATTTGATTTCATTTTAGTCAGAGAAGGAGCATCAGGAGTGTGAATTTCACTTTAAAAACACAACAAATGTAGCAAAGGCATGAAAGCACTTTGGTTTCTGAAGCAAATGTAGGATAGTAACATGATATTGGTACATCATTATTCATTGGTATATTGGCCCATTCTCATGACA
This sequence comes from Diospyros kaki, assembly GCA_036245055.1. Classification (NCBI taxonomy): domain Eukaryota; kingdom Viridiplantae; phylum Streptophyta; class Magnoliopsida; order Ericales; family Ebenaceae; genus Diospyros; species Diospyros kaki. Next base: position 36,128,074 of record BSEG01000001.1, on the reverse strand, counting down.
AGCGTAACCACCTAACTTAAGTGATATAAACATCTTATGAACAAGAACTGTCGAAATGAATCTAACTTTGTAATATAAATACCTAAGCCATGGCAAAGGAAGATGGGCAAGAGTGCTGCTCGTCGAACAGCCTCACATGAACTTTCCAACCTGCTCTTCAATGTCCTAGAAAACAAATAAAATATAGTGAAAAAATAAGATGGCGTATCAAAAAGAGCAGTTGTACATATTGGCATGCAATTGCACTAAGGAACCAAATCCTAACCTTGAACAAGGAAGCCAACCACTGAGACCAACAACTGCACTTAGGTTAACAGGATATGAGCTTCCAGTCCCATATTTTCCAAAAGCATGGCAAGTTGCCGAGTACAAGGCAGTTGCAGCACCCATACTGAAGCCCCCAACGCCTAGTTTTACTGCAGGGAAGCAATATGAGTTTGCTTATTATGAAGCAGTAACAAGACACGATCCCTCAACAAAACAGCTGTTAATTCTGCAGTTTGAACATCCTAAGAGATTTGTAAGTTATAAGAAATCAAGAAGGGAAACCTACTATCATGGGGCTCTGTAGACAAGAGATTGGCGACATGTGCTGCAGAAGCATCTAACCCCTCCAAATCATTGGGAGCATTTTCTGAAAGATCTCTTCCATCAAACCCTGGCATGATTCAAGTCAGCAATTTATCATCAATTCATATTCAAAATTGAGGGGAAAAGACCCTTAACATGAAACTACTGATATAGGTGTCAGATACTACAACTAATAACACTATGATAACTACTGGATAATTATAAGGCCTGCAGAGCTTTAAACCAAAAGGAAATAAAGCAGGTGTTCAAAGCAATGAACTCTTACAAGCAGTGCATGGATATCCACCATATATAGCTACTGGTCGAGTAGGAGCAGTTGGGCAAATCCACTTAATCTGTGTCAAATGTTTTAACAAGAAAAGACAATAGTCATGAAATGTAACAATAATGAGAGAGAGCCATGTTGCATATTAGATGTTGATATATAATATATAATTATCCCTTACATTTGGATGAGAAAGACTTTCCAAGATTTGGGCCCAGCTGCAAGGCAGAATACCAAATGATTAAATCAATATTATTCTGTGTTGGCAACCTTTTGATTTGTAAATGCCGAACCAAATTGCCCAGAGGGGCTCAACTAACAAAAGGGAAAAAAGGGGGGGGGGGGGGGGAAATCAAATATGACAAAAGTTGCCAGCACAGGCAAATTGAGGCATGTAGGCCTTTATCTTATAATGCATAAATCATACACTGAAACTATGTCAGTCTGCAAGCTCTAGGACCATCCTCAAAGTTAAGAACAGTCCTTAAAATTATGGAAGAAAACCTTATAGTATACTAAAAGATATCTTGCGATAGCATGTGAGATGATCACATTAAACCTATGGTCATTTTGATCAAGGCTCCTTATATTCTAGAAAATGAGAATCAGTTTACAGGCCTTCTTTATAGTTAAATACATCAATTTTGGTTGTCAAGTTGGAAGGAAATCTAGGATAATGCACAAGACCCATTCTACCCATGGCACATACAGTTTCCAGGATCAAGAGAACAGATAAAAGACAACTAAGCATGTCTTATTTAGGCATTGTGCGATTGGTCTACTCCATCAAATCAATAAAAAATGAGAATCTTCTAGACAGGACTAGAGTCCAATATGTCATTTGACATCAAAACGTCATAAACACATGTCATTTGACATCAAAACGTCATAAAAACATGTACAAATATTGAGATTTTGTTGCGCACTTCTTTGTGTTTATTTAAACAAACTAATCCAACATGCTCATAAAACTACAGGCATATTCTTAAGATACAGAAAAGAAACCTTGTTTCAGCAAAAGAAACTGGAAATGAGGTGCTGATTAGAAAATCCACACATCCCATATCACAAACCATATATAGATCAATGTGCTCCAAAAAAGCCATTTAAAGTATTGGAATGAATTTTCAACCGGCTACATGTATGGCTTAAGAAGAAGACCAACGGAGGCTCCTATGAGAAGAGTGGATCGAATGGAATAAGTATTTAACAAAAGAGGCAGAGGAAGACCAAGAAAAACTTAGTGGGAAACACTTAGGTATGATATAATTACTTATTAAGGTCTTAGAGAAGATAAGGCCATAGAAATCAATGGCAAGCTAGAATTTATGTAGCTGAACCCACATAGTAGGATAAAAGGTCGATATTTTTTTGTTATTGCAAGAATGGCTCAAAAATAAACTTAAATCTCAATTAAGTAATATCCAAATTCATTAGAAAAATCAGCACCTCAGCATCTATCTATATAAATGTTGATCTAAGAGAGAAGCTGCCAAAAGAAGCATTACTACCTTGAGCCCATCTCACCCAGGCCATGTAGCCAGACTATGGTAGCTTGGTGCCTTCCTCTAGGCCTAACCACATAGGTCCCCCCAAACTCAAACGACCTCGACGTAGTCCTACTCCCTGAAATGTTGGAGTAACAAAAAAAAGTTAAACAAAAAAAAAAAAGAGAGGATATTATTATGCTCAAAGGTGAACGTGGTAGCCAAAACCACGAGTTGCAACGAATGGATACACTCACATTTCAAATATAACCCGGAAATAAAGAGACTGAAGAGAGAAAAAAACTAACCAGAACCTCCGGTAGAGCAGTTGAAGCTCATGTTTTTGCTTGAAGAATTACACTATGCAGACTCTTGTGGCAGTGACTAAGAAGAGCTTCTGCAATGAATGAAGCAAAATTTTAAGCATCTCTACTTATACCCCGCCCGGAAGTGTCGCTTTGGAATATGACCCATGACTCTGATGCTATCTTTAGCTTACACCTATTATACACTAGCAGAAACTACCAAAAAGTAAACTCAGAAATTGAAAGGCACCAAAGAAATATAAGTAGAAAAATAGCAACTCTTTATGACAAAGAATCCACAATCGATGAAAGCACATCAGTGCAGAACGAGCCATAAGCCACTCCACCAAGATGATCACTGCTTTGCAATGCACACAGAAAGAATCTATGCTTTTGGACAATGGCCAAAGAATAGCAGCTCACTTCATCAACCCAAGAATATTTCCTCAATAAAACCACAAAAGAACAACAAAAATCCCCATCTTTCAAAATCAGTACGCATACCTGGCTGTAACCATGTACAAATACACAAACCGGCTTTTTTTGCTTAATTTGTTCTAAATAAGATGATGGCTAATGAGCACCCTTTAACTACAAATCTAGAAGTTCAAAGCTTAATGCTTAAAATGAACTTGAAGATGCAGCAAAGATCTGAAATGAATGGAATAAATAGAGGTGGGGGTTCTAGGTTTTTGTACCAACCTGGGGTTAGTGTTCTTGAATGGAACTAATTCAAAAGCTTTTGAGCTTTTCACTTTACTTGCTTTCTTTCCGCATATTGTCTTCCTTTCACACCTCTCTCCCCTCTACCTTTGGTTTTGTCCGTTCATACTGTGGTGAGGCCGTAGCAGAAACCCCTAGTGGGAGTGAGAAGCTGGAAAGTCCAAAACTGGTCACTTCCTTGGAACTCTTGCCATGTGACTAAAATGCCCTTCACCCCTCTCTCAACTTTTCCATCCTTCCTCCTGTAAATATTATTATTACTGTTAATATGGGGGTGGGGGCAAAATAATACTGACCGTGGATTTATGACAATGTATAAAATTAGTGGCCACTTTTGGAATTCTCCTAATAATTAATAAATATATTTTATTTTAAAATAAAATATATTTATTAGATCTCATTTTTAAGGTTACACCTTTCATTGATTGGTGAGAATAACATTTTTGTTCTAAGACTTGCGAAAAGCAATGTATTACAACTTTATCTCATAGTCTTGTACTAGTAGTTTCTCCATATTCTAATTTGAAATCAAAAGGCTCTGATGACATAATAAACATATGAAGAAGCTATTCTGAAAAAAAGTCAAATGCTTTGAGAGAATCACCTCCTTCTTTACAAGGAACAAATAATTTTAATTATTTTAGTGAATACAGCTCAAATTCATCATACCCACCTTAATTAATTAAGTGGAGAATCATGCCTAAATACATACATCATCAACCCCCCCCCCCCCTCACCCTACTCCACATTGAGTGAATGGAGAATCTACCCAATGAAAAAACAAAAAAAAATCAAATAAGATTATGTAAGAAAAGTTTCTCTGATGGTCAACTATTAAACTAATAATGAGAGACAAGAAAACAAAGTGAGAGAATCTGATTATTACAGTATAAAATATTCCTGTTCGTTTATACGGATATTAAAATAATTATTGTCTATTACGCGAATAATCATGAGGCGCAATAAGAATAATCTTAGTTTATATGGATATTAAAACAGATATGCTGATGCTTTACTAGAGTTTAAATTGGTATGATGTGGTGATGCTAATATATTATTATTATTATTATGCTCTACAAAGGAGCAAAGTGAAAGATGGGACAAAAAAAAAAGTTTCAACTTCCTTATTATGTCTGGAATTGTGAATATTTTAATGATGAGTTTTTTTTTTTAATCTTGATTTTAAAAAATATAAAATAAAATATAAAAAATACATCAAATTTAATATTTAAAAATAATAATACGTAATAAATATAGTTTATTTTTTTAAAAAAAACTTATTACATCTTATAAATCAAAAAATAATAATTTCTGCATTCACAGAATCATCATGAAGCTTTATAGACGCAAATTAAGCGCAGGATTTGTCCACTAAAACTTGATTAACTGTACAATTAGTGCGCCCAATAGAATATGATTAGCTTTAGCTTATTTGTTTTGGTGTGCACGTGATGTTGCCACATAATTTCCACTTCATTTCATTTAAACCAGAGAAAAAAAAACACAAAAATATTATAAGTACATAAAATTTCATTATACACTCAACTTTACTATATTATTATATATACCTTTGATTCGGTAAAATGTGCAATGCAACCAAAATGAGTATACAAAAAGTGTATTAAGGACAAGGAAATAAGTTCTAACTAATAAACTTAACTAAATTATAATTACACTTGATAAAATTACAGCTAATATTCTTTTATACAGAACAAAATAAAACTGCTTCTCTCTAAGACAAAGACAAGACAACATTTCAAAAAAAAAAAAAAATGAAGGGGACAAGAAATTTACTTTGTTACCCATAGAAGCAGACAAGCAGTAAGTTGCTGTCAAACAAAATTCTGTATCAAAGTTGATGGAGTTCACAATTTTTGAAGTTTTTGGTGTACATTTTAGCATATGATTGATTGGGAATGGTATTCTATTAAATGCAATCCTTTTCTTTATGTTTCCCCTTTCCAGCTGCATTGCATGCACTTTGTCTTTGCTATGTAGTGAAGAACAAGATTTTGGGACCATTTCATACTAGTGAATGCAAGCTCTAGTGTGTCATTTTTGAGCAACTAAATTCACACTAGAGCGGTGCCCTTTTCTTGATACATTGAAGGGTGAGAAATTTTTGTGAAGATATTATTAAAAAAAAAAGGGAAGCTTAATAATTACGCAAACAAGAAGAGTGACAGTCAAACAAGTTTGTTTTAAATTTAATTTCATTCAATAATTTGTCTAAAATTCATCATGTTTTGATATTAGTTATTTAATTCTCCTTCTTTATGTACGTTTAGGATCAACTCTAAATAACAAAAACACCTTTAACACTAAAATACTGAGAGGATGATTCTAAGGTATTGAAAAAATTACTCACTACTCTAATTCAAATAAGAAAAAACACTTCTTTTTTTTTTTGTGTGTGTTCTTAGTAGAAAATTAACTTCTATAACAACGAAATATCCACGAGCTTCATTATCTTGAAATCAGATATTAGTTTTTTTTACTAATAAAACTAATATATGTCATATTTAACTAAAATATTCCTGTTAGTTTATATGGATATAAAACTAATATATGTCATATTAATTAGCATTTTGGATAAACCAAAATCCAGACCCTGGTTCAACAGGACGGACCTCTGACAAACAATTACCAAACACAATCTTATGCTGATAATATGTTATTCAAATCAAAGTAAATCTCTAAAATAGGACCAATCTTGTAACTACCAAAAGTTGTATAAAGGACATAACATAGAACAATTTAACCCTCCAAATTGCCCCTAGCAGACTTTACCCAGAGAGAGAGAGAGAAGCCGCGGGGGTGGGGGCGGCGCGCAAGGCAGGAGGCTCCGTCATAATACTACAGCAAAAGCTTACAGTTTATCACTTCATCAGCAAACACATCCTAACCACTGACTGGCCTTATTAATTAATCTGGGGAGCCATCTCCATAAGAGACTAACCCCCTCTTTCCTGGGGGACTTTCAGTAGATGACCTTGACTTTTCTTTGCCTGCTTGTTTAGGGGACTGCGAGTCGAGAGAGGACCTTGATGCTGATGGGCTCCTGCTGCGAGAAGGTGATCTCCGTTTGTCGACACGTGGGGAACTTCGGTATCTGGATGTCTCAATGGGAGAACGACTGCGGATAGGACTTCGGCTATACCTGCGATCGCGATCGCGGTAGCGGATTGGGCTCCGTGATACCGGACTTCTGGTCCTGCTTCTTCTGCTTCTGTATCTGCAGAAAGATGTCCCGCAGTGGCAAATGTGATGAAGAGAACAAGAAATCAATGGTACAACCAACGCGAACCCACTCACATTTTAAACTGAATGCGTTTAACCCAAATATCTTTGAACTAAAAATAAAAAGAAATTTGAATCATACTAGAAGGCAAGATTGAACTATAGACCACAACTAGTAAACCATCAGCAAGAGAGCACCTAACCCAACCAATACTAAAAATGTAAGGCTACAAATAATAAAGCAGACAGAGATAGAGATCGTCCTACATAAAAATCTCAGCACGCGTTTTATATGAGCACACATGATGCAATACTTAGCAAGGAACCTGATAGGAATACTTGGAATAACAAAAATAATTGCCCGACAAGCAGGTTTACATGCACCTACTCCCAGTCATGGACACCCTAGGCTTCATTTATTCAATTGCTAATGATCAAGATTTTCTAATCCCATTCTGTATATAGATAAAAACAAAATATCCATCAAGAGTTCACTCTCCATTCTTTCCATGTTAGAAAATTCCACATGCTAAAAAATGTCCAAAAGTTGTGGTGCATCCAAAAAGTGGTGAAGCACACCTGACAAACTCACAATCTGACATAATTTTCACTTGCACTAGAATAAGACAAGGACTTGCTAATAAGCCTAATTTAACTGTGCCAAATTACCAACCAACCAGCTTCAAAACTGCATATCCCTACACAGATCTCTAGATTGAAATGCAAGTCAATAAATCAGAGAATCTACAGAACGTCAAGTTTGCATTTAGAACTAATTGACAAAGGAAGATCACTGACCTTGGAGGAGTTCTCCCTCTGGGTGGGCTCCTGTAGCGCCGTGGGGATCTCCTGTAATATCTAGCAACAAACATAACCATCATAGGAAAAGTAAATGTCATTTCACAGAGAAACCAGAGCTATACAAATTGTAGTGCTACTTTACAAGACATTTGCTTATTACCTGTCACGGTCATTTCTACCACCATATCGATAGGGCCTCACAGGAGAACGATCTGGTGAAGGGGTTCTGTATCTGCGTGCATAAGAGTATCGCTGGCTGAAACCCCTTCCCCTTCTGATGCGCTTGGGTGACTCATCTGGGGAAGGACTTCTTGATGAGCTCCTTCCACGGTCAGAAACGGGAGACCTTGCCCTGCGCCCTGTGCTTACAGGACTCCTTGAGCGGCTGCGACGATTATTCCTAGTAGGTCCCCTCACTGGACTCCTGCTAGTGCTTCTCCTAGAAGGGGCCCTACCTGAGCTTCTGCTCACACTTCTTCGATAAGATCTAACAGGGCTTCTGCTTACACTTCTTCTAACTACTCTTATAGGGCTTCGACTTACTGACTTTCGAGATGACTTCCTTGACAAGGTTCTTTGTGAGGCTCTGCTAAGGCTCCTTTGAGGTGGGGATGTTCTGGGACTCTTACTGATGCTTCTCCCATGTCCGGTTCCCAATGGGCTCCTGCTGATGCTTCTTCCTTTCTTTCCCCTTACAGGGCTTCTGCTGGCGCTTCTCACTGGGCTTCTACTGGCACTTCTCACTGGGCTTCTGCTACTCTCACTTCTTACTGGGCTTCTGCTGATGCTCCTGCTTCTTCGTGAGATTCTGGGACTTCTATCAACACTAGGGCTCCTGCTCATGCTCTTCTGTGGGCTCACACTATGGCCCTTGCTCAAACTCCTCTTGGGACTCGTGCTCTTGCTCAAACTCCTCTTAGGACTCATGCTCCGGCTCCTGCTGATCAACTTTTAGTAAGCACTATATCTGGAATAGACCAGGAGAACAAACAAGGCCGGACCCAAGAAAGGTCCAGTCCCACTTGCCCCAATTCACCTCTTTTCCTTTTTTCTTATATTATATTTTTCTTTCTACTTTTGGCCTCTGAACATATTACTTTTCCAGAATGATGGGTAAAAATTCAGATATTTGCCCACACTGACTTATCACCGTACTAATTTCTTGTAACTTGACTACTTGCAAGCTATTAATAGATGCTTATAAAATTGCACGTGATAATGAATACTTGGTTTTACACTGGAATAATTGAGAATCAGATGTATATACATTTTTGACAAATTCCACTTACAGCTCTTTTCTTGTGGAGTTCAATTCAGTAAAATATTTTTATTTGGAATTTAATAATTCAGTACACTTCTATACCCACCAATTATTAGGTAAAATATTAAAATAAAAATATAAATAATTACTTGTTTCTTAGTTTATATAATTATTAGTCCATTCTTTCGTGGAATGGATTTTTTTTCTTAACAATAAAGTAACTCTTAGTTACAAAACATCGTGCATAAAATTGTCTTTAGAATTTTATCAGTTTTAATGTGTTCATTTAAAGCACATTTAAAATTTTTAAATCAAAATTTCATTTCACTAATAGATTTAATTTTTCTTAATTTCCTTTAGTTATCAATTAAAAAGTAATTTAGTATGTGATTTTATTTAAATGCTCCTGCTACTGAATAAAAGTCCCAACACAGCCCTGAGAACAAATAATACCTGTCATGTGATAAATATAAAAAAACATACCTAGATTTTCCTGGGTGATCGTCCAATATATCAGGCCTATCTGCAGGTCTGTCAGTCTTCATTTCCACTTCTATTCCATTGCTTTGCCGCTTTCCATTTTCCTTTGGGTACTCACCATCTTCTTTTTCAATTATATGAGATACCTCTCCTTTCAAAGGAGATTGATTTCCATCTACAGGAAGTCAACAAAAGCAGTAGGGGGGTTTAACATGTATTCTAGAAAGGAGGAAGAGAGACCAAATTTAGAGTTCTATGTAAGAGAACTAAGACCTGAGGTATAAGAGTCTTATCACTTTGCTTCTCCTAACGCATTGTTGAAAATAATATCCACACACAAACCATAGTATTAAGATACTTTATTATAACTGTCAAGGATTTAAAAGACTCGAGATTTTTTCCAATTGCACATAGCATAGACAAAATATACTACCAGAAAAAACAAGTAAAAGGACATAGTCCAACTCATCCGGATCTCCCCCAAGCCTGGTAGGAGTACGACTCATTTTGGGTGGCATCCTAGTGAAAAGTTATCTTGGTTGTCTCCTCCTCACCCCTTTAGACAACACAAAAGGGGCATCACACAAGGAGAAAATGGCAAAACCATTTTAGAATTTGCTGAAAACAAACACGCAAAGAAAACTAGAAAATGAAGCCATTGCTCCCTCATGCATGAGAACAAACAAACACCTCATGCATGCGAACAAACAATCAAGGCTTGTGTGACAGACACCCTTCTCATCAGACAATCAAGTACATCAGTATAAAAGAGACTTCCAAATCTCATATGCTTAAACTACAGATGCTAAAATGTTTTGGGTCATTGAATATTTTATAGCATTTTTGTGTCCAATGATCTACGTTTCAAACTTTTCATCATATGGTAGAATGGATTCATACCAAATTCTTTGAAACAATTTAAATATGGGAAAAAGCCAGTCACTCTATCTGAGTACATATAAGGATCGTGCTCAAATGTTATAAACCAGCATAATAGATTGTAGTACCTTTTTCTATTACAGTTAAATCATATTGGGAGTATAGTAGAAATCTAAGCCATAACAGAGGAGGAGCATACCAGTTATTTGAGCATAGTTTTTATGCCTATGAATTGACCCCCTCCCATCAGCATCATCAGAGCTTCTTTCACTTTTACTCCCATTCTCAGTATCAGTAGGACTCTCAGATGACCTTTCAAAATATACCAAACAGGGAGAACTTCAGCACAACACAACACAGGAGCAGCAACAAGGAAACTTATTACTTCATCAGACAGTCAAAAATACATTCCTCCACTACTCTTGCAAGAAATAAGTACAGATGAAATAAATAGCAAACCATTGAACATCCCACGAAGAAAAAAATAAAGAAAACACTGGAGTGAAAAAAAGAAAATCAAAAACCTTGGGTGTTAAAATAACATTGCTCTCAGCAGTTAGCATCTCTCCATGCAGAAACTATTCACAATATTGCCTTGATTTTAGAGACAACTAAAGATCATAATGCAACGTCAATTTATGCTTTAGTGCCAAAACTTCTCAAAATTTCTTTGGATACGTAAGCAGTAAGCACTCAAAGTGTAGAATAAGTGCATCAACAAGCTAAATACTGTTAAAAATTAAATTTTATCTCAGATGCATCAGTTAGACAAGCATGACACCACGGCGACCTCTGAAGAAATTTCCATATGAAACCAGGGAAAATGATCCCTTAGTGTTAATTCTTGATATTTAGTTCCATCAATAGAGAACCAAAATCTCTAATTAATGAAACACACATAACAAAATACAAAGTCGTGATGACAAGAAAACAATTATTCAAGCCCCCATCCAATATGAATTAGTTGTTTGGTGGGTTTAAGAGTTTGTAGTTTCTTTTATCTAACTATAAATGACAACATTTGCAGCATAGCCCCCCATCAGGTGGGGTCTGCTACATAGACCCTAGCTCAGCAATCCTCTCATAATCAGAGAAAATATGTATTGACCATTGGCAAATAGATAACATTGCCAATGCTACCAGAAAAGTTCAAAAGAAAGAGGAGTTAAAAACAAAATATCAAGCCTTAATCCCAATAGATAGGATTGGCTAAAAAAGTGGAGTCAAAACACATACAACAGAATTAACAAGTTTTTAGAAACACCTTTTTGATCTACGCTTTGATCTCTTATCACGCCGCCTCCGTTTTTTTCCGTGCCTACGGTCCCTCCTTTTGCCACGTCTATATTTGTCTCTCTTAGTAGATCTCTTTCTCTTCTTTCGCCTGTCCTCACTTGAAGAACTCAACTCAGAAGATGAAGATATATATGAGTCAGAATCACTATCAGATTCAGATGATTCTGTCTCACTATCTGAGGAAGTATCTGATTCAGACGTATGGTATCTTCTTCTCTTTTTTCTTCTCTCTCTTGAAGACTTCTTATGCTTCCCCTTACAACATACTTCGTGATTCTTAGCCTCCAAGGAAGCATCTTTTTCAACTTTCAGCCTACTTGTTCTCTTTTTCTCTGCATACAAAGATAATTAAACCAGCTAGCTCATACACACGTTCAGGAATAAAATTTGAAAGATTGATGCATACAGATTAGACATAACATCTGAGACCTCTTTAAGAGGAATATTCAGAATTTAAAAAAAAAAAAAGCCTTAAATATGTGTATAGCATCACATGAGATCTCTAACAGGATAATCTACAAAATAAGTTATCTTGAGAAGGCAGAATCAATCATCAAGAACAGCATCTCTCTGGTTCTCACCCTCATGGAATTCGCCACAATTGATGATCTTTACAGTTACAGCTGGTCTCCCGTCATCATCACCTGCATCTTCAATCTTCTCCAAAACATCATACCCATGCACAAGTTTCCCAAAAACAACGTACTTCCTGTTAAGAAATGCCACAATGGAGAAATTTACGAAAGATGGAAATTTCGTCATAAATATAGCAAAATATGATGGAAAAGTGTACTTGCCAATAATATGCAGAAATATAAGCATCAAACAAGATCGGTTCAATGGTTGTGCTAAGGATACTAATAATATATGCAGACAAACAAACCTGTCAATATGGTGATTAGCCTCAAATGTGATTATGAATAAAGAACCACGTGCATCACGATCTGCCACTGCCATTGAAAGAAGACCTCGCTCGTCATGCTTTAGCTTGGAGGATGGCTCATCTGAAATATGGCATAACAGCTATGGTGAGATTCATGAAAGTAGTAAACTAGTGTACATGAAACATCATAAGCAAAGATATCCATCACAGAGAATGCATACTCTGAACATAGTATGATATTTTATTTAAGTAAAGAAATCCATCACAAAACTTGCAGGTCTGAACACAGATAACGTGTGTGGTTGTTATTCAGGAAACATAAAATAGTGTACAAAGGCAAAAGCTCATCATTCTATTAACATGATGGAAATGTTGCACTCCATCACACCATTTTAACCATTCATATATATAATGACTGTAGCAGTCATTGAACTCCATCATTCTATAATTTTAATCATCATTCAAATTTTAAACTGAGCTAAAAGGATTTAAAATTTAATCAGTCATTGAACTCCATCATTTTAATCATCATTCTATAATTTTAAACTGAGCTAAAAGGATTTAAAATTTACTGCAGCAAAGGTGCTAACAAAGAATATACATGTACAACATCTCAAAAACTATACATAGAATGCAAGGGATTCAAATCTTAAGTACCACATACTACACTTTCCAACTTTACAGCTTTCTGGTAATTAGAGATAACATGCAATTGGTTTACCACCTGGCAGCACAGCCAGTTAAGCACATTTGCTTTGGTTACTGTCCTATGTTAAAAATCCCCCCCCCCTCCCCAAAAAAAATAAAAAATAAAAAGAACAGAAAAGAAAAAAATGAACCCACTAGCCTACCCTGATCCATACAGAGAGTAGTATACACATTAACAGAAAGAAAACAATGAAAATTATAAGACAAACTTGGAACTTCCATTCAAATAGAAAATTTTGAAACCTTAACTGAACAAATGGGAGCCGTTTCGCTGCTTAGAAGGATACACCCAGAAAATCAGAATACCTAAATAAAGTAACATAAAATAATAGAAAAACTGATAATAATACCAAACTGAAAAATACCACTTTGAATAAATCAGGCAACAGATAACATACCAATCCAGAAATCATAGAGATGCATACACATGTAGACATAGTATCCATACACCCTACCATTTTAAGGGACAAATACAATTGTCCAAATTTCATTCGGTCGAAGCTCCCATCACCGAGAATAAGATCAAAGTCAGCCCCAACCTTCACAGGCAATGCAAAAGGAAACCCATTTGCTCTCAAGTTACAAAACTATATGGGGAATAAAGAACATACATAGATCTGTATATGTGTGTGTGTGCATGGCCGTTCTCCTATTAACAATTTGAATTATTTTCTTAAAAAGATGTTGCAGGAGCTTATGCATTGCTTGGTTGAAAGCTGCATCTTGACTAGACAATTTAGACAATTAACAATTGCCACATGAAAAACTAAACACAATTATAATCTCACCTGGAAACTTCTCACCATATATGCTTTCTCCAAAACTCCCTGCAAATTAAAAATGGTGATTTTAGATAACCATTACCTGAATCCAGCAACTTAGATTGGCTACCCATTAAAAACATATAATACTTGGAACCCTCATAGGGATGGCTTTGATTGAACAGGATAATAAAAGGATGGAGGGAGTACAGATGATTACTCAAATTTTCACAGAGTACACTATTACCCTCAAGTTCATTACAAGTCCATATTCCCAATCCCTGACCAGTACCAAGCTAAGTCAGCAGTCATTTAAACTTATTAAGCATTATATCCCCTTTTCATTTCAGCTTCATGATAATTTAACCGGACAAAGTTAGAGGCCACAATATAGAGGGTTCTTCTCCTTGGATAAGATCTCCTTGCTTCAGCTGTTGCACCACTTGCTTTCATCATATTTAGTTCCAGTGATCAAATAAAAACTTGTGCTGATAGCATGCTGAAGTCCTTAGCTCAAATTTATATACCATACCAATCAACATAAGGCCATAGTGAAGTAGGAACAGTAAGCATAATATTTCATCAGCCTCATCTGTACTTCTACATGTTATGTAAAAGATATAAGATTGGAAGTAATCATATAAACCATACCACATTTTTAATAATAAAAGATAACCAAACAGAGAATCAAACTAATCAGTTTCTTAAACCTACTGCTTGTGCATACGAGCTTCATTAGCTTAAGGTACATTTACTATGATAATAGGAAACACTAGAAAGCAGAAGGTCCTTTCCTAATCTATCTATCCTCTAAGCAGAAAATCATTTTTTCTTTTCCTCTTATCATTGTATTTCCAGAATATATTCTTTTTCTTACATGCTCATAATATGGGAGATAGAACAAAAATTTGGTCCATTAAGCCTATTCTGTTTAAGGAATACATTTGAATTTTACATGGTAAAATTGTACATCAAAGTCAAAGCATTGGGGGATTTACAAGCAGGACTCCAGATGCACATCCCCGCCTTGCAAAGGTCATGGGATTGCTTTTCTATGTAGCCTGACCCTTACTTTACAAACAGGCTATTTTCCACCACTTGAACCCATGACATTCCAATCACAAAAGATGAACCTTAGCATTGCTATCAAGGCTCAGCCAAGGATTTATCAGTAAGGGCATAATAAAAGTTTGTTTCAGATTCAGCTTTAGTTGTTAAAAATCACATCAGGCAAAGAATTTAGAAATTTTGGGTGCCTCGCCACTTGAAAATAAGTGTTCTGATCACACTGTCAGATGCACAAAGTGGAGAGGTAAGCAAGTCAATAGGATATTTCACCATTGGTTACAAGTTAAAAAGGGACCTCAACATAATTTGCCCAAGCTTTACGTCACCAGACAATCAAACAGAAAAAAGACAAGAACAAACACCAAAGAAATACGTACCATCTCGTTTAAGAAAATCACCACCCTGCAGCATATAAAACAAGAATTAGTGTAGGGTAATAAAGATGGTAACTTTTACAACAAAAATATACTGAACAGAGGAGTTCAGTACTTCATTAGGATAGACTACTTATAAGCACAACCATGGGGTACATCACAAGAAAAGCAGTTGAGACCCTCAATCCTGTACCATATGACATAAAAAGGGATAGCTTTACTGAAAGACAAACACCACTCCTAAATCATTAAAAAAAAAAAAAATCAGAGGCACTCAATCACAACCCAGAGCTTGTGTAAGGAGTAAAGGACATACCTGAGCCATTGATCCCCTCACAATGCGATGAAAAAAGGAACCTTTATAGTGTAAGGGTTTTCCAGACTTAGGACCAATTCCTTTCTCCCCTTAAAAAATAAAAAATAAAATAAAAGATCCCAAAGTATTAAACTGACATCAATCCAGAATCACAAGAAAATGAATTAGAGCATAAAAGAAGTTAAGACTTACTTCATAAGAAGGGAAACAAGATGGAATATAAGTAGAAAAAGGAAAAAGTGTAGAAGCTTTGATTGTATCAATTTTTAACTTATGCCACACAAATGTACCTGTACAGAGTGCACGGAAATTTTCTGCAGTCCTAGGAGCAGCATCAGCAAAAAGCTACAGATCACCAACGAATTAATCGTATTCAATTCTTCGGGTAGATAAATTATCTGAATTCATACTAGAGTAGAGTAGCTAAATAAGGAAATACCTCAAAAACCATCCTTTCAATAGGATTGCCATCGATTGACACATCTAAAAACACCAGTGGGTTCTTCTTGCTCATTTTCTTTGTATTCACAGATCACAACTTCAAGTCAGCATTACTAATGGTTGGACAGCAAATATCAATATAACACAACCAATTCATTGCATCAAAAAGAAACCTTGGAAGGGGGGAGTTAAGGTCAAAAATACAAATATATATATATCAAAGCATCCAATAAATGATATAAGGACAAGAAACCTATTTTTATAAGCAACTTGAGCATTTAAAAGTATCTAAAGAGTACAGAACCAAAAGTAACCTGCTGATAGCTACAGACAAATGCTTACATTTAACAAGGATGTTAAAGAAAGAAAGAAAGAGGAAAGGCATTTCTGGTTTGCCATATTTTCCTGCAGAACTTCCAAAACTCTTCCATTACATTACTTCCAGAACTATATGAATCATTTTATGTCAAAATTACACAAGGTTGACCATTCAAGTCTTTTACCAGTATCCTTTTATAAGGAAAATATCTTCCATCAATAAAAAGCTAAAAAGCAATGTACATATATATGGCACGCCACCAGTATTTCAAAAAAAATGGACACACCACAGCATTGATATGGCGACAAAACATATTAAGGCGAAAATATGAGACCATAAATGATTGACAAGATAAAATCCATGCAGCCAACCCTGCCTAATGGGATAATGGGACTACAGCTTGATATGTTGTTGTTGCTTAAATATATAACTACTGTTACTACTCACATTTTCTTCATTTTTTATATTAAAAGTACATATCAGGTATAGAAGATGTGTGAATAAAAGGAGGAGGATTCATGTCATCTTACTGGCAACACAGGCTGGATGTAGGGTAAGACAAATACACAGAGACAGTAAGGGGAGGATAGCCATGCTCCTTGCTTCTTCTCTTAAAATCTTAATAGTTAACTTAGACAGGTATTAAGACAAAGCAAGTTTTAGTTTTAAGAGTGCGCCCCCCCCCCCCCCCCAAATTCTTTAATAAGTTTTTTGTTTCAAAATTCTTAAATCAAATTAAAAACTTCAAAAAAGATGATTTGAGAGGCATAAACTCACAAATTTTAATTTCAAAAACTTTCAAAGATATCTTATTCAACGTTAGCCTGCTTTATATGTCTCTCAAGTCTTGGTATGTATATTCCCTTCATGGACATGTGATGTCCAAGTGTGTGAAGACTGCATAACAATATTATGACACATTCGAACAGCTGTCTGAAATGAGTATGATATATTAAAGAGGGCCACCTCAGCATCCCACGTGCCCCAGCATGTCCTTAAAGCGTCCAAGACAGACCCAAATACGAAACCACCTTGGAAGTGATAATGCTTCTAAACAGAAAGTAATCCAAATCTACATATATCATGTCCCTTCAAGCCAAAAGCCCTTTTAAGCATTAAAATTATAAGGCTAACAAATTTAATAATATTATATTGCTAGGTAATTCACAAATTTGGAATGTGGGATCAAATCGAGAAACATAAAATCCAACATAGCCAAAAATATATGTAGTTTTTAATAAATCTTCACATAGACAAACATAAAATATGCAAAGAAAATAATAACAAATTTTTTTATCAAACATTTTTACTTATCATATCTTTAAATCTAATAAAATACACAATTTTTATCAAACATCATTTTCAGTTTTTATTTTCAAAACTTTGAAAAACAACAACATTATCAAACATAATGCTAATCTATATTTTTAACAGAAAATAAAAATAAACACAAAATAAATTAAAACAAACACATGAAAATTGACAGCGAAGTGAAGTAATCTGTGATTGTTAGTTGCACTACTTCATTTTCCTTTTTTTTAATTTAGGACTTCCAGCATCATCCCACACAGAAATAAAAAGATCCTTCTTCTAAGGAATTTACTACACGTCCAGATTGGTTTCCCAGAATGGCCCAAAAGATTGCAAGATAATAAAATTTGGCTCAGGAATGAAAAGAGAATCTTAACAAAACAAACGGACACACCTTATTTAAACACCAACCCCCCCCCCCAACAATGTCATTGTCCAACTAAATTTTGTTTGGAAGTTAATAATACGGAATTTTCTATTCATTGCTAGCCACACAAATTTTCATAGCACAGTTTGTTGACATAAATTGATGAGTATTAGATCATGGCACAACTACTTCAAAGCTCCTCCCACCTTCATAAAACCTTCAACAATGGGAATATCCACCTTAATCTCTATAATGAACAGAATATCTTATCCAACACAACTAATAATATTCTATGTACCTCATAGCTGCATAGGGCTCTTGCTACAAATAACCACTTGCTACAATTAACCACTTTTGCATCACGATTGACATGCATCGCAATGCCAAGCTTCAGCTGGGTCCAACATCAAATTCTTACAATTTTGCCAGCAAAGTTACATAATAACTCAATCTAGAATCATCAGAACTGCACCGTCACACTACCTAAATCAATTGTCCAGAATTTGGATAACATTAACACTTGGTATATGCCTTGGAAGAGGCCACTCCTGAGCTCCTGATCACATCAACATGGGACAAATAGTAATTGCAATCCTCAAACCACATCCAAACACCTGTTTTCCAAAATAACAATAACAAATATGATGATCCACTCATAGATAACCACATGGGTTCTTATGTTCTTTTGTATAGGGTTGACCCTCTTATGATGTGTTGACCCGCTCAACAACTAGGTAATTCAAATAATACCACATCTAAGTTATAGATATTTAGCAAGTGGGTGATAGGTACACGTACAGAAGTATAAGAATCAGTTTTTCACGTCCTTGTCTTCTGCATGATGGCTAGAGATTATGATCTTTAATTCCTGGTTGCTTTTTTAGCTTTGTTTGGGTTTCCTTAGGGATGCTAAGGATCTTGCTGCAACATAGAGGCAGGCTATGGGTGTGGCATATTTTGGGAATGACTATATGAGAAATATTGGGGTTCAAAAAGCCAAGTTTATAACAAAGAATAGAAGTCAGTACGTGTAGATACTCTCCCATGGCTTAGAACTGATCATTATTTTTCTTCTTTTTTCTTTTGGAGGTGTTAGATATAGGTTTATGGTTTTCCTGTTAAATGAGCTGTATTTTATGCTAGCATTATGTGAGTAAGAAGTAACGGAATGAAAAGAGAACAAAACAAATCAAGTAATCCCATTGAGAGTCCAAACATATTCCAAATTACTTGCACCAAGACAACAAGAAAAATAATTGAACAGTTGAAAATAACAATTCCTTCGTTGTTTGAAACTACGGTCTATTGTAGATCTAAGATGAATTCTTAAAAAGAAAGCTAATTTACTAAACTCATGAACCCTATAAGAAGCATTTGATTGGCACAAAAGTGCAGATAACTCTAGCCCACCAACACAGACGTTTCAATATCAGTATAAAACATGTTTACATTCCCTCATACTAGCGAACAGAATTACAACCGTCCATGTATAAACGAATAGGTAACCAATTCCAGACACATAAACCTAAAATCCATCCAAAAAAAAGGCTTACATTAAAATAATTGAATTAAACCGAGGCCCTAAACCCCAAATCTCGTAAATGTCATGAAATCGCCAAGGTAAAAGCAAATTTAGCCAGAACAAAAATCCAAACAATCAGATTCTTCGCTACTGCTATTAAAGTGAACTACGGTACCACGGATTCAGGGAGTTCTTCCGAACACACCACGGGTGAGTACGAAGAAACTCGAATTTATCCATTAAAACATTCCATCAAAGGGATGAAAATATATGTGCATATATATATAGAGAGAGAGGGAGGGAGATGGAGAGAGAGATTGGGCATAAACCGTACCTGGTAGACGGTGCAGTAGACGCTGCTTCACTGAAATGCCACGATGAAAGACGGGAGAACTAAACCTAGCGAGAGCTATATCCGCGAACCTAGCTGCTTCTGCTCCTATGGCTATTTACCAAACTGTCCCCGCACTGGACCCGAAATGACTACCTGTACCCTCCAATTGCTATAATTACAGGTTTGATATCATTTTACCGAATTCTTCGCACGGAAAGATAAAAAATATATGAACTTTCCATAAATATTAAAAATATCATAATTTAGTTTTATTAAATTATAAATATCATAACAAATAAAATTTATAATAAGATTAAATATTATAAATTTTTAAAAACTCCTTTGAATATAATATTTATAATTGAGTTTGTTTATTCTCTTTTCTTATCACATATTAGTATATTTAAACCATAATGGCTTGTAACTCTTGATACAATTACACATAATTGATCATAAGTGAATACTGATTTTTTCAAATAAAGTTATACATTCAATAATAATTGTTCCTAACTTTTGTTGATGGTCATAGCATAAGATACAATAAAAAAAAATTGTCTTATCTGAAACTTGAACGATAATCTTGAATCTGATGGAATCAATGACATTCTTTAAATGAAAATCTTCTGTCTTGATACACATTTTTCAACTTTCAATATCAGATAATAGAGCAATCTATATGCGAAAATCGAACAATGTAGAATCTAAATATTACATAACACGTTTTCAAAATGATTCAATATATAACACATTTTTAATTGCAAGGAATATTATTTCTTGAGAAAAAAAAAACTAATGGTAATTTTTTGGCAATAATAACAAAACATTTAAAATAATGAAAATATTAAAAAATATGGATGATTTTTTATGACTTAATTAATAGTTTAAGTTGTCTATTCATGTTTCTCGTAAATAATATTTATTTTTGATTAATTAATTACATTAGAAAACCCATTAGTTATTGCTGATGCACATTTTTCAATTTTCAATATTAGAGGGATTTAATATTGCATAACACGTTTTCAGAGGGATTCAATAACACATTTTTAATTGTAAAGAATATTATTTCTTAAAAAAAAACTAAATGTAGTTTTTGGCAAGAAACTGTGTATAATAATATTGAAAATTTAGATTTTGATTTATACTATTGAAATTTAATTTATGCAATAATAACAAATCATTGAAAATATTAAAAAATATGGACGATTTTTTATGACTTAATTAATAGTTTAAGTTGTCTATTTATATTTTTTAGAAATAATATTTATTTTTTATTAATTGGGGGATTAATTGATGAGAAGATATGACAACAAATATTTATTTTTGATTAATTAATAACATTAAAAAACCCATTAGTTATTGTTGATACACACTTTTCAATTTTTATATCAAACAATAGAGCAATCTATGCTCAAAAATCGAATAATTCATAATCTGAATGTTGCATAACATATTTTTAGAGGGATTCAATAACACATTTTTAATTGAAAAGAATATTACTTGCTGAAAAAAAAAATTAAAGATAATTTTTTGGCAGAAAACTATATGCAATAATATTGAAAATATGAATTTTGATTTATACTATTGAAATTTAATTTATGCAATAATAACAAAATATTAAAAATATTAAAAAATATGGACAATTTTTTATCACTTAATTTATAGCTCAAGTTGTCTATTCATTTTTTTTAGAAATAATATTTATTTTTAATTAATTGAGGGATTAATTGATGAGAAAATATGATAAAAAATATTTTGTTTTGATTAATTAATAACATTAGAAAACTAATTCAAATTTAATGCAAATTTTAGAGATAACTTTTGAGTAGAAAATTATTTACAACAACTCTATTACTTTAATATATATTAAGATGCCTTGGGGGTTGATTTATTATAACAAAATTGAGATGTTTTGGTTCAATTCCACGTTCCAATGTTTCAATTCCATATTTGAGATTGTTTTTTATGGGGAATACTCAAACTGACTAAGGCAATGGTTGTTTATTTTTCAAGAGAGTGGGTGCATCTATTATTTAGTAAGGTAATATTTATTAAAATTAGTAAGATAAGGAAATATTAAGATAGATTTGAAATAATTTTTGAACTAAGATATAAAATAATTAAGATAAGATTGTGAAATATTTTAATATTTTTATTAAATTATTTAGAATGTATTAGAGGATATAGACGTCATTTTATTCTTATATGTACGAACAAATATATACTCATAAGGAACTTTTATCAATAGTCCGAAAAATTACTCTTTACAGCTCGCGTCCCATCAAATTTTTCAAAAATTTTAAAATACCTATTTTATCCCACAATCAACCATTTCATCTGATCACCTCTCATAGTCAGTCATCGTCTCACATCTCTTTTTCTCTCCCGTATCATATACACACACAAACACAACACATACATATAAATATATATATACGTGACCATACAACCAACACACACACACATATATATACACATAGCATGGCTGTAGCGATGCAACCCAGCATATATATAGGTGTGTGTGAGTGTGTGTATATATGTATGTGTTTGTGTATATATATATGTGTGTGTGTGTGTGCTGGGTTGCATGGTTGCGACCATGTTGTGTGTATATTGATCGCTCACTATGATCCCAGGTGACCATGACTACTAACCATGATCCCCCGCCCTCCCTTCTCTTGCGAACAAGGAGTTCGTTATTGGCCTTCACAAATGGGAAAGGTTGGTTGACCATGTCGCCCATGCTTGCATAATTACTGGTGGCATAGATTGCATAGGCCAAACTACACTGCAGATTGGGAAAATATATATATGTGTGTGTGTGTTTTTTGGGGCTATCAATAGAATTTCTCATATTTATATTGAGGGGATGAGAGACATGCATATATTGAAAATTAACATAAAGGGTCATGATTTTCTCAAGAATTGTCATATAAACTTAACAAATATATTGAAAATGATAAAAATCTGGAATACATCTCATATCTTGCTTTTTTTCACCCCATATCTCGATTAACAAACACTCCCTAAGTATATTATAAGGATGTTGATTATTTATTATTTTTTGTATAAAATCTTTATTAGATATTTTTTCTTATAGGATTAAAGTTCAAATTTGTCTGACTCTTTCCATTGCAGTCAATCGGATGTAATTTATAATTTATGATCTTATCAGTCCGTGAACTTTCAATTATAGACTTGTAGTCAATCAAATTTAATTTGTAATCTATGATTTGATTAACCCAATTCGTTTATTTTGTGACTGTTTAAACTCAAAATAGCATTTATTTCGGAGCGTGATATTCACTAGGCTCAAATGAAATAAATAATAATTTATTTTATTAGAAATAATCTATTATAAATGTATTGTTTTTGAAAACATTTGTAATAATTATTTTAAAATATTTGTAATAATTATAACAATATTTTAATACAGTAAATTATTTTTTTCCTTGAGTCAAGTAAATGCCATCTGCCGAAGAGAATGTTGTTTTGAGTTTAATTGGTCACAAAATTGGGCTAATAATACCACAAATTAAATATTAGATCTGATTGGCAGTGGAAAAAAAATCATAAACTAATGAAATCATAAATTAAAAATTATATTTGATTGACCACAATTTAAAAATAAAACGGATTTGAACTTTAATCATTTCTTATATAATAAGACCATCTCCAACTCTGGCTTCATTTTCTCATTAAGTCAAATTTTGAGAAGGAAATTGCTGAAAACCTCCTCAACGGGCCTCCTTATCCAGCAATTTCCTCCTCAAATTTTTATAGAGTTTCAAAAGATTTTTTCAGTTGGCAAGTGATTTTTTATTCCTTATACTTTTCTAATGGCTAGCTTATTGCATATGAGATTTAAAGAAGACTCCAACAGCTCTATGCTACATTTGAAAGTTGAAGAAGATGCCGGTGACAAGCAATGACAAGAAGTGGAGGTGGCAAAGAAGAAGGAGTGGCAACAACGACTACAACAAGGAACAACGGATAAGGAGCTAGTGACGACCAGATATAGCTACCAGCGACAGAGAAGAACTACATTTGGTGCCGGAGAATAACCAAATTCGTCTACCAGCAGTGGCTCCCTTCTTCAGCATCCAGAGACTCCCTTTTCAAATTGGGTTTGTGATTTATATTACGTATTTTGCATAAATTGTGTATATATTGAAATATTAGGTTTTAATTATATTTTGATTATACATTTGTTTGTATGCCAATATTTGATTATTTTGTGTATTTAATAATATATTTCATTGTATACGAATATTTTATTATTTTGTGATGTGACACCAACTTAAATTACTAAAATACTCCTACGCGCTGATAGTCTCACCTCCCACGTGGATCACCTGAGAGACCGACACGTGGCCAGTCAACACTCCAAAACGGAGTCCGAGAAATCCGGGCCGAACCGCAAGACCCGTTCTAACTTGACCGGGATTCTCGGGAGTCGTGCCCACTTATCTCGGGTATCCCAAAATGGGTTCGCCTATAAAAGGCAAGGACTCTCGCCAGGTATACCTAAGCTCTACAGCTCTCTCATTTACTTCTACCTGCATTTACTCTACTGACTTGAGCGTCGGAGTCCACCCCGGGGGATCCAAGCCCCGGCCCTCCACTGTCTTGCAGGTCCTACACCCGAGGTCCGACATTCCCCAAGTCCGAGGTTCCATTCCCGAGGTCCATTCGCAGAGGTGGCACGTGGTGGTCGGTCCCAAATACCATCATCATTTGGCGCCCACCGTGGGGCCGACGTCTAGACTCGCTAGCCTCTTCATTCCCTACCTCGCACTTCGGACTTCAACTCCTCACTTCGGACCTCGGTCTTTCCACGAGTGTGAAACGACTTTCGCTCTTTGTCCTAACTGACTACATGGCTCCCCGAAGAGACGTGACTCGCAGCCAGGTCGGAGCCAATCTAGAAGCCCCGCAACAAGGAGAGAATCCACCACCTCCAGCCAATCCCATGCCGGAGGACCGACTCACCAGGTTGGAAAACCAGGTCCAACAGCTAACTGAGTTGTTGACTGGTTATCTACACCAGACCGAGCAGCATCGTTCCCATGTGCCCTCTCAGCGGGCGGAGCATCAGTCTCCTCCTCCAGCTCGGGAGCCTCGTCAATCTCGCCAGACGGGCCAGGAAATCCACTTCTCTGAGGCGGCAGGATCCACTTCTGCTCCCTCACGAGAAAGAGGGACTTCGCAGGAGAGACGATTGCGTTTCCTAGAGAAGCAAGTCCAGGAACTCAAGAAGGGAAAGGAAGAGCTGCTCCACCTCGGCTCTAACCAACCCTTGAGTAGGGGCATCATGGCAGAGGTTCCACCAGAAAGGTTTCGTATCCCCTCTATCAAGCTCTATGATGGAAGCTCAGATCCCTATGACCACGTCGAGCTTTTCTCTTCTCACATGCTGGTACAATCGGGGTCGGACGCGATGTGGTGCCGGGCATTTTCGGCTACTTTGGGAGGACATGCCCGGACCTGGTACTCCTGCCTTCCCCATCGTTCCATCAATCGCTGGGAAGAGCTGAAGACCTGTTTCTTAGCCCACTACGCTCCCTTGAAGCGCCACCGAAAGTCTTCTATGGCTCTGGTAAACATCAAGCAAAACCAGGGTGAATCCCTAAGGGATTTCGTGGCGAGGTTCAACGAGGAGGCATTGAGTATCGACGAGTTCGACCAGCGGATCGCAATGGTGGCTCTTCAGAATGGCTTGAGAGCTGGGCCATTTGCTCAGTCCTTGGCCAAGACTCCACCTCGTACTTTCACAGAGGCCCTAGCCCGGGCTAACAAGTACATCAACGCCGAAGAGGTGATGAAGGTGAAGCGGGCGGAACAACCTGACAGGAAGGAAAGAGAAAAGGAGAAGAAAAAACCAGTGGCAGAGCAGAAGACGGACTATCGCCTCTCCCGAGCTCCAGATCGCCTGGGTTTTGGGGGTGCACGTGGAAGCCCGATGAGTTATACTCCCCTCAATGCCAGTCGAGCCGAGATTCTACTGGCATTAGAGGATAAGGATTATTTGCGGCGTCCTCCACCGCTGAGGTCTCCACCCAACACTCGAAGCAAAAGGAAGTATTGTCGATTTCACCGCGACCATGGTCATGTTACAGAGGACTGCATCCAGTTAAAAGAAGAGATTCAAGAGCTTATCAACCTGGGTTACCTCCGAGATTTCGTTGGCCAAGAAGGCATGAGTTCGGGTAGAGTTGGGTCCAAGTCGGATGATAGGAGAGGGTCTCCTACACGGGATCGCTTCCGAGAGCGAAGTTGGACACCGTCCCGGAGAGAAGGAAAACAGCCCGCTGGGGATGGATGAGCTCCGGGACCTATTGCAAATTCGCAAAAGCTGCGTGTAATCAGCGCATTGCTAGGGTGTTAGAATCCTTAAGTCCGAGCGGCTTATCGACTAAAAGACATGGAAGGCAAGTCCTTGAAGCATACTTGGAATGTCCAAAACTTAAGGAAGTTTCGTCAATGAGGAAGGGAATTCCTCGAACCTCTATGTACTCTTTTTTACGACTAATGGCAAGACTTCGGATTCTCTCAATCTAACAGCAGTCTCACAAAGGCCAACACTTCGCCAGAGAAAAATCCAAGGGTCACGAGCCCTAGGCCGTCCTCAAAAGAGGACTAAGGGCCACGGAAAAAACTCTAGCCAACACCCTCCTTCGCGTGGGAGTGGCTAAAATCCAAGGGTCACGAGCCCTAGGCCGTCCTCAAAAGAGGACTAAGGGCCACGGAAAAAACTCTAGCCAACACCCTCCTTCGCGTGGGAGTGGCTAAAATCCAAGGGTCACGAGCCCTAGGCCGCCCTCAAAAGAGGACTAAGGGCCACGGAAAAAACTCTAGCCAACACCCTTCTTCGCGTGGGAGTGGCTAAAATCCAAGGGTCACGAGCCCTAGGCCGTCCTCAAAAGAGGACTAAGGGCCACGGAAAAAACTCTAGCTAACACCCTCCTTCGCGTGAGGGGTTGGCTAAAATTTAAGGGTCACGAGCCCTAAGCCTTCCACAAGCCGAAGATGGACTAAGGGCTAAGGAAAAATTCAGAGCTCAACACCCTCATTCGCGTGGGAGTGGCGAAAATTCAAGGGTCAAGTGCCCTAGGCCGTCCACAAATCAAAGATGGATTAATGGCTGGAAGAAACTCAACACCCTCATTCGCATGGGAGTTGCGACAATTCAAGGGTCAAGAGTCCTAGACCATTCTC
Organism: Diospyros kaki; assembly: GCA_036245055.1. Classification (NCBI taxonomy): domain Eukaryota; kingdom Viridiplantae; phylum Streptophyta; class Magnoliopsida; order Ericales; family Ebenaceae; genus Diospyros; species Diospyros kaki. The sequence goes on along the minus strand of BSEG01000001.1, from coordinate 36,101,127 downwards.
CAATTAAGGAAATATAGAAGGTCAGGGAAGGAAAACCACAGCTGGGCACAAGTCAAATGAAGCTCAATAGGCACGACCTACCTTGGGAAATCTCAAGCCACGCCTGCAACAAAGAAAAGCAAAAAAAAAAAAACAGGTCAGTCAAATTAAGCCTTATTTTAAAGCCTGTTTTGTTATTATTAACAAAATATGATAATATGTGATAATAATAATAATAATGGGGAGGCGGGAAATCCCGAGGGTCGACCATGGCCGACCCAATGCTCACCCACATATATATATATTTATATATATATATCATATATGTGTATTAAAAAATAATACATAAATAAATAAAAGGGCAAAACCCCAAGGGTCGGCCATGGCTGACCCATGGAGCCCATTTATAAATATATATGTATAAGTATATATGTATATATATATTATTAAAAAAAATTTAAAAAAAAAAAAAAAAAAAAAGCAGAAAGAAGGGAAGCAGGGGAGAGGTCGGCCATGGCCGTCCTCGGCCATGGCCGATTCGGCCAGGGCCGAACCTCTTGGCCCTGGCCGACCTCGGCCTCGCCAGATCCTGGCGAGGCCGAGGTCGAGCATGGCCGAGCTCTCGCTCGGCCATGTCGGCCAGGGCCGAGCTCGGCCATGGCCGAGACAAGCGCTCGGCCATGGCCGAGTGTGGCCGAGCTGTGGCTCGGCCACGGCCAGGCCAGGCCGCGCTCGGCCATGGCCGAGCGTGGCCGAGCTGTGGCTCGGCCACGGCCAGGCGCCTCTGCCTGGCCGAGGAAGAAGGTCAATTTTTTTTAAAAAAAAAAAAAAATTTAATTAATTAACTAAAAGACAAAAAACAAGCAGCAGAAATAATATAAATAAAAAAAGAAAATGAAAAAAAGAAAAAAAAAAAAAAAAAAAAAGAAGGAAGGGAAAAATTAATCTCAAAAAGTGGGGAGTTTAGCGGTCTCTTACTTGAAAATACTCCTATGCATTCCGGGAAAATCTACAGTCGAATATACTCAGAAATTAAGCTACTCCTCGACCTAGTGTGATTCTCAGCTCAGCTCAAGGAGTGGGGGGCAAGTGATGTGGCACCAACTTAAATTACTAAAATACTCCTACGCGCTGATAGTCTCACCTCC